>CM056814.1:40927855-45927855 GCA_029852735.1 Persea americana
GTTGGTAAAAAAGTCCTATATCAATCACGGCTTCGTCTGTTTCCAGGTAAGTTGTGTTCTTGTTGGATTGGGCCTTTTGTTGTTACTAATGTTTTTCCACATGGTGCAGTTGAAATTCAAAGTTTAGCCACTTCCAAAGTGTTCAAGGTGAATGGCCATAGACTTAAGCCTTTCTATGAAGGTTTATAAGTAGAGGAGGTGGATAAATTGGACCTTGGAGAACCAATTTATGGTGATTGAAGACGGAAGCATAGAGTCGAGCTCATGACAATAAACAAAAGCACTGCTTGGGAGGCAACCCAAGGGGAGTTCATTCCTTTTCTCTTTATTCTTGCATTTATATTTTGGTTATCTTTTACTTTTCTTTGCATTTTATTTTACATTGGGGACAATGTAAGTTTTAAGTGTGGGGGAAGGAATTTAGGTTGTATTTAATTTATTTTCAAAAAAAAACAAAAAAAAAAAGGTGTGGGGGGGGGGGGGCGCGAAGAGAGTTTTGTTTTTGTGGGTTTTGATGAGCAAGATTCTATTAAGCTTGGAAAATTCATGACATGATTGATTTATGATCAATTAGTTAGTTATTCTCCTTGAGGATGGTAATCACTAAATTTGGTAGACAAAAAATCTGGTGAGATTTTGAGCCTTTAGACTGACACATCCATATCAGTCTCATTATTTTTCCTTCATGAGAGATATTCTTTAATGGATTTGTTTCTCTTGAATTTGCATTGATTCTCTTTCGAGGTCACATAGACACAAGCATGCATGAACATGATTAAGGCCATTTTTGTTATAAGCTACTTAAGCCAAATAGCCTACCTTGTAATTAATTTTCCCCTTTGTTAAACCCTTTTGAGCTTTATATTTCCGTTTATTGTAAAACCACGTTACATGATTTAAACCCGAACAAAGATGCCTTTACCCAAGCCGTAGAACTAGCGGGGCATTGTTCATCATTATAATATGTGTGGGTGTGCAAGCAATAAGTGTGGGGGTGTTAGGATATGTAGTATGGCTATGACTGGTGAAATGGAACATGTTTTTATTCTCAATTCGTGAGTTCCATTGTTGATATTTTCATTGTTCAAAAAAAAAAAAAAAAAAGAAAAAAAAAAGAAAAAAGAAAAAAAGAAAAAAGGAAAAAAAAAAAAAAGAGAGTTTATGAAGTGATGGAGGAAATTGCTATAAACTATCCATGTTCATAAAGCCTCCTAAAGTTCCAAGAAGGAGTATGTTTATAAGTGATAAATAGAAAGGTGGAAGTTGTTGCGAAGGATCGTTCCCTCCTACAAAATGAAAAGTGTTCCTTTTGAACGATCTCTTTTTCAATACAAGAGCTTTACATGGTTTAAATGCTTTGAAGCTAAATTGAAGAAGCTGCTGAATGGTGTGATTGATCTTACATGCCTTATATGTTCGAGCTTGAGTTGATTCATCTTTGCTCCACTAGTTTCGATGGCTTTTGAGCTACATTCCCAAATATTTCCCACTTTGATCCTAAACCCTGTTACAACCCTTGAAAAGTCCTTATGATTCGTGATACGCATGTGATCCCAGTGGTGGAGAATGAGAAGATATGCAAGCCTATGGTAGATCATTTCCATTGAAATGAATTTGAGCGAAACACATACCCTTCAAACATATGAGAGTCCAGTGTTTATTTCTGTGATGGTCTACATATTTAGTCTACTCCATCTTCGAGTGAAATAACTTACTAAGTAATGGTAAGATGTTTAAGAATGTTTATTCATGATATGTTATGAGTTTTGAAGAGCTCGGTCGTTCTTTGTTGATGGTGTCGCAACCTTGGTATTTTTGAAAAACCAATTTTGAGTTTTGCCTGAGGACGAGCAAAAGTTAAGTGTGGGGGAATTTGATGAGAATGCAAAATGTCATATTTTTCTCCCTTAATGTTTAGTGCTTTACACTTATTTGATGCCTAAATGTATTCATTATTCTTGTATTTTTATTTAGGTACAAATGGAGGCATTAAGTGCAAAACGAAGCTAATTGGGCGATTCTGGATTGTTTGGACATCGCATCGTTATCTAGGCATAACTCTCTCATCCGAGCTCCAATTGAGGTGCTTCAAGATGCTATGGAACGCCAAGAAAAAGATCTACAACTTTCATGTTTGAAGTTTTGAGAGATACTAGCTGCATCAAGGTCGAAATCGGGCTTAAAGTTACTGCTCATACCTAATGCTAAATGGATGAAAAATCAAGCAGAATAACATTATGGTAAATTTGAAGGAATCAGAAGTTCGTCGAAACATATCCAATATTGGGCTCATATTGTGCAGAATGAAAAATGGTGCAACTTTAATTCTTGGGTTGAGTCCAACAGAAGCCCGAGTGAGAAGATATAGTCAAGAAGAAGATTTTGACTAAGTTAGAATTTAATTGATTACTTTATTCCATCTCCAATCCCACACCACTTCAAATTCTCTCAAAAACTCACGGGTGCATTCCATCTCCAACTTCCTCTTTCTATTCTCTCTTTCATCTCTCATCCTCTCCTACTTTATCTCTCCCTCATTCCTTTTCTCTCCATCACATGGGCCCAACTACCTATTTTTTCTCTCCTAACTCCACCCTACTTCACATCACGTTCTCTACCCAAGAGGAGGCATCATCTTATTCTCTCTCCATCCATGTATTCTCCCTCCCTCTCTCTCTTTCTCTTTCTTCTTTTCTTTTATTAATTTTGCAAGTTTCTTTTATGGTCCTGCGTGGCTAATTTTCTGTAATTGGTCAAAAGAGACTGAAGCCGCGGAATAAATACTGTGAGATCTAATTTATTTTCATTGTTCAATTTATGCTTTGGATTGGGTTGTTCTTCTATGCTTAATTTGTTATCATGATTGTTTCGTTTAAGTGCTAGGATGCATACTAGTGTATTTTTCATTGCAATCTACTGCTAAATTAGAAATCAAATCCGTAATTGTTTGATCCCTCTAATTTGCGAAGCAACTAATATTTAATAATTTACTGCATCAGTAATTGTTAAATATTAGGAAGAACACTTGGCTAAATTAAATGCAACCACGTGTGCTTGTGTTATTTGGGTTCATCGATCTCTCTAATTTTATTACTGTTACTAAATTAAATCTATTGCGCCTGTCTTTGGTTGTTTAGTAATTAGGGTTAATTAGAGCGCGTGTTTTTTAATTAACTAATTAAGGAGGTAAGAATTTAATTCCAACGATGAATACTCAAAGTGTTAGTTAATTTATTTTTGCATCAATGATCAGTTCTGAATTTCTGATGGTGGATGTTAACTTTGACCAATGCTTGCTCATTTAATTGAATTTGTTACTTTGTTGCTCTTTATTTGCTTTTATTTATATTTTCTTTCAGTATAGAAAAAAAAAAAAAACCCCTCATCTTTAATCACATAGCATGGAATTTGGCTAAACACTCTCCGTGGGAACGACCCTTACTCACACTACTACGTATACTTTTAGGAGTAAAGGTTTTATTATTTTTGGGTGTCTACGACAGCATGACCAGCCGGGGACCATGGGTGCATGGTCGCCGGCGAGTCTGGAAATCCGGGTCGCCGGATTTCCGCCGGAACGACCGTTTTTCCGTTCTTTTTCTCGTTTCGTATTGTTTGGCCCCTGTGATTTTCTTAAAATCTGATTTTTGAGGCATGAAATCCGCTGATCTTCGTCAACATCACGGATCTGCCATCGAAATCATTCGATCATCATTGGACACTCCAAAATCGCCAACTGGCCGACCAAGAAAGCACACTTTCTGCCCGACCGATCGTGAAATCGACTTGACAGATGTTGCTGGCCCACTAGTACTAATCAATATATGGAATTTCATGGTCATCCGATGTCGATCAACGTAAAAATCCATCGATGATCATCACCAGAAGAATTCCAAAAGACGCAGTGCGGCCAGCGACTCGGCAACCAATTAATACTGTTAATTGACCCGTTTATGACAAGTTATTACGGCCATTAACTCATTATTTTGGACGGCCCAATCAAAAGCAAGCAAATGGGAGTTACAAGTCCAATTAACCATGGCAATTAACCATGTAACTTGTCGCGACCCCGAACCCGGATCCCTGCAGCGGTCCGACCTCGGGAATGCGAATTGGGAAGTAAGTGATAAATATATTTCTCCCCGGGATCCGCGTGTGTGAGGAAGGCAAAATTTCCAAACACATCAAGAACATTTCGCGGAAGCTTACGTGGCATTGCGACCCGGAGCCCGTGGCCATCGGGTTCCGTGTCGCACTCAACCCGTCAGCATAAAGCTGTCATAGCATAATCATACTCAGACTGGAACAAAACATGATACCAAAATATACAGAGCTGACCGAGACAGGCTTATCAATACCCAAGCATATTCAAGTTATAATTTAACAAGTGCATTAATTACAATCCCAAAAGAAAAGGCTAACAAAAGCCTTACAAAATAACAAGCTAAGAACAAATACTACCCATGTGTGTAACGTATCTCCAAAGTCAAGCACGACGTCTGAATGACATCACTGGAACAACAACCTGCAAAACTCGTGGCTCTATAGCCATCTGTACACGTACTAGCTCAAGACGGGAACCTGCTACCTAAGGCACCAAACAACAAGGTCAGACACGACGGTCTGGCAGGTGATCAATTTAAGCATGAGTATGAATCATTTAGAATTTATAAGAAACCATATACTGAATTTAAAACAGTTTACAAATCTTGAAACGAGGCTTGAACGATATACACTTCGAGAAAACAAAAGTCCACGAACAAGATATGAGGCAAAACTAGCATGAGTACATGTGGTCTAGCATTTTAAAACCATTTAATGAATCTTTAAATAGTACATGACAAAAAGCAAGACAAAGCTAGCATGATTACGAGAAAACATCATGATTCGTAAATCCACATTGAGCTCATCCTTTCTCCGTCATACATGATGACAAGAGCAAGCAAAGACAAAGCAAGACAGGCGAAACGAAACGAAAGCCCGAGCCACACAAGGTGGGCGGGAAAACCGGCCGCGGAACCGGAACAGAACAAAAATGTGTATAAATACACGACTTATCTGCAGATAGTCCTTATGTTTAAGGACCCCCTAACTAGTGGATCAGACTGAGAGGGCAGTCCAAGCTCAGTGGTATTCAACGGGATTCATGAATGCACAAAACTAATGGAGACTCGCCGTTTGAGGCCCGTGGTTGACACGCTACGCCCCGTGGTTAAGGGTGCCGCCCGGACCAAGTTCTTATATTTGAATGCTCAAAACTAATGGAGACTCGCCGTTTGAGGCCCGTGGTTGACACGCTACGCCCCGTGGTTAAGGGTGCCGCCCGGACCAAGTTCTCATATTTGAATGCTCAAAACTAATGGAGACTCGCCGTTTGAGGCCCGTGGTTGACACGCTACGCCCCGTGGTTAAGGGTGCCGCCCGGACCAAGTTCTCACATTACCCTCATCGACCACACGGGGTGGACGGTGCACGCAAGACAAAACAAGTGCAAGCGATACCGAAAACAAAACTGATACTTGTAACTCAAAACAAGTGCAAAACGATACCGAAAACAAAACTGATACTTGTAACTCAAAACAAGTGCAAAACGATACCGAAAACAAAACTGATACTTGTAACTCAAAACAAGTGCAAAACGATACCGAAAACAAAACTGATACTTGCAAGTCAAAACAAGTGCAAAACAATACCCGAAACAAAACTGATACTTGCAAGTCAAAACAAGTGCAAAACGAGATCCAAGACAAAACCAATGCTTGTACGTCAAAACAAGTGCAAAACGAGATCCAAGCCAAAACCAATGCTTGTAAGTCAAAACAAGTACAAAACAATATTCTTCATGTCAAGACTAAGTTTCTGAAAACAGACTTTCAAGTATATGCTAAGACCCTTCATTCGATTCATGTGTAATTAAAACCCAAATGTTGGAATTAAAAGCGGATTGGTGCCCCTGAAGCTAAATAACATTTCATGTTTCAATTGCACAACATCAAGCTAAAGACCCCTTAACATATTCTAGTTTTTCTCTCCCATCGAAGACCCTTCAAAATTCTCCTTCTGTACAGTCGGCCACCACGCGGCTACCTGGCGGCTAGCCGCCGGTTGTGGTCGGCTAACCGACTGGCTGACCGACCACTGACCGACTGTTCAGGAACAATACTACTTTTCCATTTTCTGCGCAGGTCGGCCAGCCGCCTGCTGACCGACCGCGGGCCGACCACACCCTGTGCAAAAACTTGGTTGCTGTTATTCTGACCGACACAGGGGCGGCTAGCCGTGGGTCAACAATCGGCTGGCCGTCGGCTGGCCGACTGCTGACCGCCCATCTGCGGCAGCTTCAGTTCGGTTCAGACTTTTCACACATTTCACCCCTATTACATCCTTCCATTCCTTTGTCAAATCCCTGCACATCCCTTGAGCCTCCATGCTCTCCAAGGGTCCATTTTCATTAAATTTTTAACAACCAACACCTCTAATCATTTCACAAAATACTCCTCCATTCATTCAACCATTTGCAAAGCATTTAGGCAAGACAAAACCCACTTCCATTGAATGAAAACCATCAAGATAAACCACTAGCATATGGATTTCAAAAACTAAACAAAAATCCAAACCATAACACATATTTGAAACAATACATTGCCCAAATTAGAATGGGAAAGGAAACAACCCATTGAAGCTAAAACATTCAAACATTGCATGCATAAGAAGAGCTAAGTTGATCACTTGCCTTGACCAAAAATCCAAGCCCAAAATCTCTGAAAAATCCTATCAACTGTCAGCCACGAAATCTATAAGAAAACCCATGAAAGAACCTCAAAATCCACCAAAAATGTGAAGACAAGAACCCATTTCGAAATGGGTGTTGCATGTTTGAAAAACTCAATCCTTATGGGCTCAAAAGACTCCATTAAAAGGGAGAAAAAGATGCCTAACCTGGAGCTTGCTGAACATGAAGCAAGGACAAAAATGAAGGGGCTATCCAGCTGGGATCCTCAAGAAAATGGTAGTAATGGAGGGCTTGGGTTGAGAGGAAGAAAAGGATATGCTCAGATTTCAATTTGGAGTTCCCTAGCCTTGGCATGCAAAGAGAGAAATGAAGAAGAAGAAGAAGAAGTTCCTCTCAGCTGGGTTGAAGAAAAAGTTGCAGGAGACAAAGGGGAATTCTGAATGTGATTAGTGAAGGAGATGACTTAAATGGGGAAAGTGGAAAAATGTGGGGCCCAATACAGCTGAAACTTAAAATGGCTAAATCACGGTCTTGCGGGCCCCGGATGAAATCGACGAAGAAGACTAAAATGATCCTTATAAAATCTAGTTTTCAAAAAGTATATTTTTGGCATGGTTCTGAAATTTCGAAATCTGGGCTCAGATTTAAATGTGAAAAGACTGTTTTGCCCCTCGGGCTGAAAAACTGATTTTCTGAGTTTCGAATGGGGTAGGTCTAAACACAAAAGTTGTTGGATCTAATTTGACCTATCAAAAGAAACCAAAATTGTAATTTTTCAAAATCAAGAACAATCCCTAACGCTGACACGTACAACCCAAGGCATCCCCGGGCTGTCAGACCGGGTCCAATCGCTCTCAAAATTCCCCAAAGCTATGGAAAACCATTCTAAACCACAATCTAACTCAATTAGGCTCAAATCTTATTTAGAAAACTAAACCACGGCTAAAAACACACTAATCCCGAAAATTAGGGGTCGGGGTCTTACATCCTCCCCCCCTTAGAACATTTGGTCCTCCAAATGATCTAAACCAACTCAAACAAAACGAGGGCATTGCTCACACACTAGATCGAGAAAATCTCAAAAGGTCTATTCAAACTCACGGTTATCCCGGAATCACCTGAACTCACTAGGTCATCCTCTTCTTAAACATTGTCTCTAAACATTGGTGATCTGCTTGCTCCTGCACAACTGCAATACCTCCTGGTCAAACATGGCGATGACATGAGTATGTGGTCAAAGTCTCTGATTCGGTTAAAGATCTCAACTGTCCAAAGTTTCACTAGGCAACTTGCTCCTTTGACACAATCAATGTTCGAAGAATCCTTCTGTCAATACCCAGTGATTATCAACTGTCTTAGCATTGTCTCGAATCTGCTACGTGTCATGTCCATCAATGTCAGTCCAAGAATAAGAAAGCTTTGACTCATCCTGGTGTACTACTATTCTATCTGCTCGTTGAAATCACAAGGTTCGCAACGCTATAGGTTTCCCACTCTGACTTGACCCGCTAACACTCTAACTATCATACTACTCCACATGTCCAAACTTTATAGGATGTACCCCTATCAAAAACTCATTTGTCCGGTTTTCTATCCCTGGCATGCATAATTGACCTTGTAAGTTCGATTCGTGTCTACAATCCTAGAGTGCAGTCTTTCTTCAAAGTACTCCAAAAGTTCTTGTTACTCTGACTCGTTATGCTCATCGTTCTTGGTCCTCTGTACAATAATTGTCTACTCATCATCACACCTCAAACGGTTACAACTCTGCATTCAAATCTCAAAACTGTCCCAATCAAACCTTGGTTGCCCAATCTTCTGTCTCTATTTCAAGTTCGTTGTCCTCAAGTCTTACTCCTGTGTCATTCTTTTCTAAATCTCTCAACTGAAATTATCCATAGGTTGTGATCCTCCATCTCCTATATGTACTCCGTCAAAACTGATGTTCTACTAGTCGGTAAAATCCACAGAATCTACTCTATCAAGTGATTAAGTAACAATAAATTCCGCATACAACTCTCTACACAGCTGCCGAAAACTGACTTCCTATGCTTTTAACCGCATACTGACGCATTCTGCTGAGTTAAGTTCATCATCATTATGGAATCGTTGAAAATCTTCTAACACTTCTCTAACAAAAGTTCATCAAATTTGAGAAATTTCTAGCTTTTGGCATCCACTTGAAGCTCTATCAACTGAAAATCACCTCAAACTTCTTAAAATCTACCACTAATCCGGCTTCAGAGGTCCTCCAACTTAGGAAAATAATCAAGTTTATCCAAAAATTTTGCACTTACTTGTCTAACACACCACCTAATGGTCCACAATCAACTATAATTATATCTCGATATGTTGTTCACCTTCCTTACTAATTAACAATTGTCCACATATTCCCTTCCTAACTCCATTTGCGACACCGAAAAGCTGAAAATTCTGTCAAAGTCCTTCGAGAGACACATGCTAAGTCCACAAAACTCTAACTTTCTAAGGCAAAAGCAAGCAAAGGATACTAAATATGGGTACAGAGACATTAAATTCTCCCCCACTAGAACGGAATTTGGTCCCCCAAATTCCCTAAACACAAGGACAAGAACACAAGACAAAAAGAGTCTCCCCCACTAGAAGGAAACCAAACCCGAAGTTACAAAAACAATGGCTAGCCAAAACAAAATCTACACGGTCTAAGGAGTCCTCACCACACGTCTTAAGGTTCCTAGAGTGTTTTATTTCCTAGAAACCTGCCCGCTCTGATACCAGTCTGTCGCGACCCCGAACCCGGATCCCTGCAGCGGTCCGACCTCGGGAACGCGAATTGGGAAGTAAGTGATAAATATATTTCTCCCCGGGATCCGCGTGTGTGAGGAAGGCAAAATTTCCAAACACATCAAGAACATTTCGCGGAAGCTTACGTGGCATTGCGACCCGGAGCCCGTGGCCATCGGGTTCCGTGTCGCACTCAACCCGTCAGCATAAAGCTGTCATAGCATAATCATACTCAGACTGGAACAAAACATGATACCAAAATATACAGAGCTGACCGAGACAGGCTTATCAATACCCAAGCATATTCAAGTTATAATTTAACAAGTGCATTAATTACAATCCCAAAAGAAAAGGCTAACAAAAGCCTTACAAAATAACAAGCTAAGAACAAATACTACCCATGTGTGTAACGTATCTCCAAAGTCAAGCACGACGTCTGAATGACATCACTGGAACAACAACCTGCAAAACTCGTGGCTCTATAGCCATCTGTACACGTACTAGCTCAAGACGGGAACCTGCTACCTAAGGCACCAAACAACAAGGTCAGACACGACGGTCTGGCAGGTGATCAATTTAAGCATGAGTATGAATCATTTAGAATTTATAAGAAACCATATACTGAATTTAAAACAGTTTACAAATCTTGAAACGAGGCTTGAACGATATACACTTCGAGAAAACAAAAGTCCACGAACAAGATATGAGGCAAAACTAGCATGAGTACATGTGGTCTAGCATTTTAAAACCATTTAATGAATCTTTAAATAGTACATGACAAAAAGCAAGACAAAGCTAGCATGATTACGAGAAAACATCATGATTCGTAAATCCACATTGAGCTCATCCTTTCTCCGTCATACATGATGACAAGAGCAAGCAAAGACAAAGCAAGACAGGCGAAACGAAACGAAAGCCCGAGCCACACAAGGTGGGCGGGAAAACCGGCCGCGGAACCGGAACAGAACAAAAATGTGTATAAATACACGACTTATCTGCAGATAGTCCTTATGTTTAAGGACCCCCTAACTAGTGGATCAGACTGAGAGGGCAGTCCAAGCTCAGTGGTATTCAACGGGATTCATGAATGCACAAAACTAATGGAGACTCGCCGTTTGAGGCCCGTGGTTGACACGCTACGCCCCGTGGTTAAGGGTGCCGCCCGGACCAAGTTCTTATATTTGAATGCTCAAAACTAATGGAGACTCGCCGTTTGAGGCCCGTGGTTGACACGCTACGCCCCGTGGTTAAGGGTGCCGCCCGGACCAAGTTCTCATATTTGAATGCTCAAAACTAATGGAGACTCGCCGTTTGAGGCCCGTGGTTGACACGCTACGCCCCGTGGTTAAGGGTGCCGCCCGGACCAAGTTCTCACATTACCCTCATCGACCACACGGGGTGGACGGTGCACGCAAGACAAAACAAGTGCAAGCGATACCGAAAACAAAACTGATACTTGTAACTCAAAACAAGTGCAAAACGATACCGAAAACAAAACTGATACTTGTAACTCAAAACAAGTGCAAAACGATACCGAAAACAAAACTGATACTTGTAACTCAAAACAAGTGCAAAACGATACCGAAAACAAAACTGATACTTGCAAGTCAAAACAAGTGCAAAACAATACCCGAAACAAAACTGATACTTGCAAGTCAAAACAAGTGCAAAACGAGATCCAAGACAAAACCAATGCTTGTACGTCAAAACAAGTGCAAAACGAGATCCAAGCCAAAACCAATGCTTGTAAGTCAAAACAAGTACAAAACAATATTCTTCATGTCAAGACTAAGTTTCTGAAAACAGACTTTCAAGTATATGCTAAGACCCTTCATTCGATTCATGTGTAATTAAAACCCAAATGTTGGAATTAAAAGCGGATTGGTGCCCCTGAAGCTAAATAACATTTCATGTTTCAATTGCACAACATCAAGCTAAAGACCCCTTAACATATTCTAGTTTTTCTCTCCCATCGAAGACCCTTCAAAATTCTCCTTCTGTACAGTCGGCCACCACGCGGCTACCTGGCGGCTAGCCGCCGGTTGTGGTCGGCTAACCGACTGGCTGACCGACCACTGACCGACTGTTCAGGAACAATACTACTTTTCCATTTTCTGCGCAGGTCGGCCAGCCGCCTGCTGACCGACCGCGGGCCGACCACACCCTGTGCAAAAACTTGGTTGCTGTTATTCTGACCGACACAGGGGCGGCTAGCCGTGGGTCAACAATCGGCTGGCCGTCGGCTGGCCGACTGCTGACCGCCCATCTGCGGCAGCTTCAGTTCGGTTCAGACTTTTCACACATTTCACCCCTATTACATCCTTCCATTCCTTTGTCAAATCCCTGCACATCCCTTGAGCCTCCATGCTCTCCAAGGGTCCATTTTCATTAAATTTTTAACAACCAACACCTCTAATCATTTCACAAAATACTCCTCCATTCATTCAACCATTTGCAAAGCATTTAGGCAAGACAAAACCCACTTCCATTGAATGAAAACCATCAAGATAAACCACTAGCATATGGATTTCAAAAACTAAACAAAAATCCAAACCATAACACATATTTGAAACAATACATTGCCCAAATTAGAATGGGAAAGGAAACAACCCATTGAAGCTAAAACATTCAAACATTGCATGCATAAGAAGAGCTAAGTTGATCACTTGCCTTGACCAAAAATCCAAGCCCAAAATCTCTGAAAAATCCTATCAACTGTCAGCCACGAAATCTATAAGAAAACCCATGAAAGAACCTCAAAATCCACCAAAAATGTGAAGACAAGAACCCATTTCGAAATGGGTGTTGCATGTTTGAAAAACTCAATCCTTATGGGCTCAAAAGACTCCATTAAAAGGGAGAAAAAGAAGCCTAACCTGGAGCTTGCTGAACATGAAGCAAGGACAAAAATGAAGGGGCTATCCAGCTGGGATCCTCAAGAAAATGGTAGTAATGGAGGGCTTGGGTTGAGAGGAAGAAAAGGATATGCTCAGATTTCAATTTGGAGTTCCCTAGCCTTGGCATGCAAAGAGAGAAATGAAGAAGAACAAGAAGAAGTTCCTCTCAGCTGGGTTGAAGAAAAAGTTGCAGGAGACAAAGGGGAATTCTGAATGTGATTAGTGAAGGAGATGACTTAAATGGGGAAAGTGGAAAAATGTGGGGCCCAATACAGCTGAAACTTAAAATGGCTAAATCACGGCCTTGCAGGCCCCGGATGAAATCGACGAAGAAGACTAAAATGATCCTTATAAAATCTAGTTTTCAAAAAGTATATTTTTGGCATGGTTCTGAAATTTCAAAATCTGGGCTCAGATTTAAATGTGAAAAGACTGTTTTGCCCCTCGGGCTGAAAAACTGATTTTTTGAGTTTCGAATGGGGTAGGTCTAAACACAAAAGTTGTTGGATCTAATTTGACCTATCAAAAGAAACCAAAATTGTAATTTTTCAAAATCAAGAACAATCCCTAACGCTGACACGTACAGCCCAAGGCATCCCCGGGCTGTCAGACCGGGTCCAATCGCTCTCAAAATTCCCCAAAGCTATGGAAAACCATTCTAAACCACAATCTAACTCAATTAGTCTCAAATCTTATTTAGAAAACTAAACCACGGCTAAAAACACACTAATCCCGAAAATTAGGGGTCGTGGTCTTACATAACTCCTATCATTATGGAGTTTAATCATGGTAATTAATCATGAAACCCCCATCATCATGGAGATTAAATGCCCATTATTCTCAATCGACCAATCAGATTCAAGGAAAAATGAGCTACAAAATTATGAAATTAAATCTTGTAACTCCTCCCATCATTGAGCATTAATGCAATCAATGCCCATAAGCCCTCCTAATGGCTACCAAAAGCCTATAAATAGGTGGTCATTCCAAAGGGAAAGGATCCTGAGAAATTATCCTGAAAAGTCTCTGCATAAAGAAGCTTTCTCACTCTGAAGAAACTCTGCTGGAAACACTACAAGGTGATTGGAGTCCCTTGGGGGGCCACCCCCCCCTCCACCCCAAGGTTTCCACTCTGCTTCTATTCAACGTGGCCTAGACACAGCTTTTCAGCCCGTCTACCCATATTTTTATTGGATATAGGACCTTCCCTTGGTCCTTGTCCTTTAAAAATCCAGGGTCTAAGCCAAGCCAAGTGAACTAAAGCATCAAGTGTTCTCATCTGAAGGATGATGGCGGAGTCCATACATGACTCGCGACCGTTGATCTGAACGATTCCCCACAATCTCCTGAGAAGTCAGATCCCTCTTTCTTTCTCTTCTATTGTATTCTGTATTTTTAAAGAGACAAAGAAAATCACAATTCTTGTCTTTCATCATTGATGAGATTTGTAAATCTCCTTTCCCGGCAAAATCGCCTTCTACGGCACAAAACCGCCTTTCATGGCAAACTAAACAAAATCACCTCTCACGGCATTCCAAATCTTGTCTCTTTCTTTAAAATATATATGCAATGGAAAGTTAGAAAAAAATTTGATTTCCTTTCTACTTGTGAAGGTGAATCTCCGGATCACCATTTCAAATTCAAAGTAGAATAGAAAATCTAGCATACCCGTAAAAAATATTGATGCTCACTTGTTTCTTCTCCCCACCGCACCCCGGCGAACTCGAGGTGGAGGAAGGCAAGAAGAAAAGACGTGTCCATCAATGGATACGAGACGTTGAGGCTTAATCGGCAAAACGACTTCGCAGCCTTTGTGTCAACTGTCTCAGGGGAGTGTCAGGATCATACCCCAACCAATGTGAAGACTTATATATCTGACGGTGGAGTCTCCAATCCTCTAGTTTGCTTTTGGTCAGGGTGGGTTCCAATGGTGTGAGAATACCATGGCCACCTCCCAAACCAATTGGATTTTGGGTGTCATAGCCCATTTTCTTCATGATAGCTTGTGCCATTGGACTATACAGGGATAGTTGAGGCATACCTTCATTTTGGAAAGGTTCAAGCGAGGAATTTGATGACGAAGCTTCCGATCTATGGAAGAAGATTGGTCTTTCTTCTGCCGAGGCTGCCGGAACAATGAAGAAAGTAGACACAGGATCTTCTATGCCAGCATGAGTCTCCAATGGAGTGAGGGCGAGCTGAACTTGTTGAGTATCAGCTTGGCTTAACGATGTGTCGTCTTCTGGCTTTGAATCTGTCTCAGAATCCGAATCCGTGCCATGCATGATAGACACGGAGAAAACGACAAACTTGCCCTCGGGCTTTTGTTTTGTCTTCTTTGCTTTGGTTGTGATTTCCAAAGGTTTTGAAGGTTTGAGGGAGAAAACGAGGGGAGATTGATTGCTCTCTTTGGACTTACCGAAAGGTTTGTTTTCTTCTGGTGATTATTGAGGAGCTTTGCCTTTATCTTTCTGGAGATTTTTGGCAAAGGATGCTATTTTCTCCTCATTTTCTTCTTTTTCATCCTTGTACATCTGGGAGTCTGCGAAATGAGCTTTTTTTTTTCCTTTGAAGGGCTTTTTGTTTGCAAACACTTGATGTATCAAGCCGTCGTTGCCAACAAACGTAATGCACAGATGTAGAGTTGAAGGGACGACACCGTTCTCATGTATCCAAGGGCGTCCGAAAAGGATGTTGTAGCATGAAGGGGTATTTATTGCATACACGGTGACCTCAGAGATAAGATCACTGATTTTCAATTTGAACCTAATTTTGCCGATAGGCCTTTGAGCATTCTCATCGTATCCAAAGATAGATACAGATGTGTGACTCAACTTGCTAGGTGGAATACCCAGCTCTTCGAGTGTCGTAATAGAGATGAGGTTGAGTGTAGAACTTGGGTCAATCTAAACTCTGTGTATTGGCATCTCTTTGATGTACCCTGTGAAGTACAGGGGTCGATTGTGCTTTGTCTCACCCAGCAGGAGGTCTTCCTTATTGAAGGCGATTGTCGCACTTGCTGCTTTTTGGACCGAAAGGCATTGAATGCAAGACCCCTCAGTTTTCTTCTTTTCTCTTTTTGAGGAAATGTTTGATTTTTTGACCCTATAGTCCATTTCAATTTGTAGGACTTGTGGGGCATGTTTGTCGACTTCCGCATTCAGCCTTTGCAGTTCTGAAATGAGACTATCACGAGTTTGTGGTGACATTCGTAATAAGTCTAAGATATGCAGTCGTGCAAGTATATGTGTTTAAAGTGCTCAATCAAGTCATACTTGAAAGCCTCCTTGGGGCCTGCATTTTCATTATCATTGCTGCTTGGGGCATTTACAACTCGCTTTCCCGAAGGATTTACATAAGAAGAAGAAAAAGGTTAGTTGTAGTTTTTGTGTAAATCCCGGCCAGAGAGGGTACCTTTCCCAACTTCAAAAGCTTCTAGAGATGGTTCTTCTTTTGGAAGACCTTCTTTGGGATCAAGGGGTTGATCCTTCTCATTTGAGAATGTTTCTGCGTCAGCATTGCCGTCCTCAGTAATTGCGTTGCATGGAGCATTTTCCGGGAACAAGTCTTGAACAGCTTCCAACAACTTTTCTTCTTTGTTGAGTATTTCATTGGTCCAGACATCACCTATGAGGTCGGGGATCTGAGACCAGTTGACTGGATTTCATTGAAGAGGACTTCATCGGCCAAAGCTTCTTCATGGTGACCAGTTGGAAGGGACTTGAATTCCGAAGTCACCGTTTCAAGAGATAAAGCCTGAGAAGGTGCTATCTCAATGGAAGTCACATGAGAAGACGTAGCTTCAGAAGATATGCTACTAGATGCATTTTGAGAGTCTGAGGCCTCAGCAGATGAAGCTTTAGAGGCACTATCATCCTGAACTATCACATTGCAAGCAACTTCGGCAGAAGATGCCTCCATAATGGACTGTTGGGAATCAGACTCATCCTCCAATGTAAGAGGATCATCAACCCAGCAATCTTCTTCATTTTCCAGAGTTAACTGGAGGAGATGCTTGTAGATTCTCCGGGACTTCCGTTTCTAGATTTTGATGAAGCTGATTGATGCAATCCTGCTCTTGCTCTATGGCAAGACGCTACAAGATCCTCGCATATTCTTCGAGATCGGGCATAGGAGCTAAATCTTCTTCTTCATCTGCTCCTTGTGGTTCAACTCGTTGGGTTCCACTAAAGCATTCACATGCGCTGGGTCAACAACACTTTGTTGAACAACTTCTTGGTCTTCATCATCATCAGACCAGGATCCTTGTGGTTGGAAGGGGTTATACCAGATTACTGGCATAAGGTGAGATTCCGGGATCCATTCTTCATCGGAGAGATATTCTCTGGTTTCAAGGGATTCCTCCCACTCGTCGATATCACTGGCAGAGTCATTGGACTCGTATCCATCCATGGAGAATCCAACTACCGAGTTGCAAGAGTATGATGCCCCCTACATAGTCTCATTTCTGAGCCGTGGTGGCATGAAATCAACGAGGGTGAATTTTCTTACCATTCTTGAAGTCCTTGGAAGGGACTCCTCTGTTGCCCCGAGTGAAGCGGTAGAGGAGGTTTCTACCTTTTCAAGGACTTTCCTGCTGTTTGAGCTTGCGGAGTTATCTTTCGGCTTGCCTTCACTGTTGAGCGGTCGGCTTTGTTCTGACGATCTCCCAATTTTCATCTTCTTGGAGATTGGGATGCAGCCATATGGGCTGTCCATCTGGTGTTGGGTAAGGCACCAGCACTTGGGACGTTTGATTCATCTTTATCACCTTGAAGGAAGTCATGATCTTCTCCTTTGGTGACTTTGATGTTTGTCCATATGACACCATGTTAGCGGAGGCAGCCTGTAGTTTTTGTCAAAGGTGATGACTCCGTTTTTCCACATCTCGTTGATCTTCTCTTTCACAACGAAACATTGATTGAGAGGATGCGAGACCATTTGGTGGTATGGACAATATCGGGGATTATTGGTTTTGCCAACATCTCCCGGTCTTTTGGGGTCTTTTCTACTCGTTCTTTAAATGCATCAGAGAGTTCAGGTCTCTTACCTGTAGCTTTGTTTTCGGCTTTCTTTGGTGGCTGAGGAGCTGACTTGATTTGCACATTGAGAACCTCCTTTTTCTTTGGCTTGGAGGTTGGAATGGCGGTCGTCTCTTTCTTTGATGACTTCTGACTATTGACGTCTTTGATCACCGTTTCAACCTCCATAGATGCTTCTAGGAGTTCTCCCAGATTCTTTGATTTGTTGCCGATGATCATGGAGCGGATCCTTTCTCTCATGTTGTTACGGCCGATGTCGACCAGCAACACTTGTGGTAGTACGTCTGAGCATTTGTATGCCATCGCCTTCCACTTGTGAATGAAGTCGTATGTTGACTCATTCTCTCCCTGTTTTAGGCTGCAGAGCTGAGCCATAGTAACAGGATGATCCTCACCTTTGAAGTGGGTCAGGAAGCGTGTCTCTAGCATGGTCCAATTTTGAATGGAATCCTCTGGCAGAGTGGAGTACCAATCAAAGGCTATACCTTTTAGGGTACTTGCAAAGAGACGAATCTTGAGAGCATCTTGATCCGCAATAGCACCTGTCAGGATTTTGAAGTGGATGACGTGTTGTCTAGCTGAACCTTTCCCCGTATATGTCTGGAGAGTAGGTTGCTTGAATTTTGCAGGGAACGGAACCGAGTCCATCCATAAGGGAAATGGTGGCTTGATTCCATGCTCCTTTAGTGTATCCTCTTCTTTTGTTTTGGCGAGGATATCGTCAACGTCCTTTTTGGTGAGGGCGCGTGACTCGTCTTCTCCCCCATTTACCTCATCATTTAAAGGGACTTCATTATTTAGTGGAAGTTGGAGAGTGAGAAGAAGGTTTTCCATTAGAGCTTTTATTCTCTGCTGTTCTTGTTCCAGCTGCTAGATGCGTGTAGTGATGTTATCATCCGGTGGAGGTTGCTCAGAGTTTGTAACTAGGACATTCACTCTTCATGAGTTGAAAGAGGATATTGATCACTCTGATGTCCTTGACTTGAAGAAGTGGGAGAATCTTCCTGATGTCTTCGTGTCCGAGAGATGCTGCGAGTCACTGGCCGTCTGACATGTATTTTCGTTGCCGACTTCTGGTGTCTTTTGGCTTTACCAACCATATGGACAGCAGCAACTTGGTCGGGTCTTTCTTTTTCGACCCATTTTTTAGAGACCTAAAGCTCAGAATGCTGGGTTCTTTGCTTCTCTAGACTCTTTTGTCGATATGCTGCGCGGCGACGTATATGGCGAACAATTTGAGCTTCAGTTAGCTTTGGTTGTGCTCTTGCAATGAAGGATGTGGTCCCTCGTGCGCAGCAGCTGAGCTTGTCTTCCTTGAAGCTTGGCATGGACAAGATCTGGACGCGGTTGTTTGCCTGTCGTAGTGAGGCTTTGATTTTTCCAAGTTTGGCCCCTATTGAGATGAAGGATCGAACTCCAGAACTGCAGGCCTTGGCAGGTTCTTGCAGAGGCCTTGTGATGCACGACTTGATTTTGGGCTTGTATGAGCAAGCCAGCTCCTGCTGAGTTGGTTTTGTAGTTTGGAGGAGGGTAGGCTTCTCCTCTTTCATGTAAGCGAGAGGATAGAATCGGTTATCCTTGAGAGGGGCTAGGTACGCTGGCTTTGTAGGTGCTTGTGACCTTCTCTGTTTTGGTGAAGGTCTCAGGGACAAGTCCTGGGGCAAACCTAGTTTCTTGCAGGTTGAGGCTTCGCGGGATTTCCACCGGCCTCAGGTTTCTTGATGACCGCCTTTGGTGTCGGCGTAGTGACCCATTCCGAGGCGGTTTTCTACCTTTTGGCAAATTGAGATTCTCCTACAGGGAATGGGAATGGTCCCAATGACCTGAAGATCATAGTCTGGGGAGTAGAGGTCGACCCAGTGTTTTGTGAGTTGCCGAGGGAGATGACGCTTTGGCAGCTGGCAGAGCGCTTGCAAGTGGACTTGTTTTGCTTCTCTTGAAGCATAATTGGTACCTGTTCTCATCAAAGGTGATGGTTAATGAAGCTGCCATTATTAGTTTGGAAAAACTTCTGAAACAAGACCACATCCATTAGTAATCACAAGAATATAGTGATCATAAATGGAAAATACTATGGTTTTGTCTTTTCAAATTGCTCGAGGGGACATGGCCAAGCCTAAACAAAATGAAGAAGGCAAAAGGCCATAGAGGGTATAATTGTTCTGAACACAAGTATAGTAGGCTCAGAATGAGCATTCTAGTGACTGCTAGAAACAATTGTAAACCTTAATTCAAGTTACCGAGAAGCGAGACTCACTCGAGGTAAGATGATATAAGGTTAGAGATACAAATGTGTCGGTCGTGAATATAGTAGACCCGAAGGGCGTACTAGCACCGCTAGGCACAAATGTTGCAAATCGCATCCTTGGGAAGGACACGAGATGGGATTTTTTCTTGAAAGGCCAAGATCGAATTTACAAAAGAGAGCAAATGGTATTCCAATCCGAATACAGGCTCAAACATTTCTGCGAGCACTAAATCCGAAAGAGGAAGGAACCGGGATTTCTCATATTTGAATCCAATAATGACCGAAGTTTTTTTTTGTTTTTTTTTAAAGAGAGATTTTTTTAAGAGATTTTTTTTAAGAGTACACATATGTTGACACCAAAAATGTTACTTTGCCACTTCAACATCAAAAGCTACATGGAGCCGCATCCTACCACAAACAGGCAGAGTTGCTTCAAGCATCAGATCTTGTCAAAATCAAAGAAAAATTGCAAGATCCATCAAAATAGCCAAAAGAAGGGTACACATGAAGTTTCGGGCCATTTCAACACCGTCTGGCCTAACTTCACTCCTCCAACAGCTAAGCAGGTGCTTTCGGTGGCGACAATGCTGAAGATATCAAATCTTCGATCAGAGCCTATGGATTATCTCAAAATACCTCCAAAAGGCTTCACGTCAAATTTCAAGTCAAACCGACACCGTTTTACCCTCCATCAACTCTCGAATGGCGAAATCAAGCCTCTCGGCGGCGAGAACCATCGATGTTTCCACTCATTAAAAAAAGCACATGGGTAGCTTCTACATGCTTCCAAAGGGCTGCACATCAAATTTCAGGTCATTCCGACAACGTTTGACCCTGCTTTGACGCTCGGAAGCAAAATCAAGCCTACCGGCGGCGGAGCTCCCCGAGACCATGGCATCCAAATCGGAGCTAATGAATCGTCTCAAAATGACTCCAATGGGCTCCCTGCCAAATTTCAGGTCAATCGGACATCGGTTGACCGCACATCAAAGCGCGACATCTTCCGCGCGGTTAAATCAAGTCTAGCATTGACGGGACCCCAAACGGCTTCAAAACTCAAATAAAAACCCATGGTTGGTCTTATCTAATGCTCAGGAAGCTTCACCTCAAATTTCAGGTCATTCCAACATCGTTTGACCTAGTTTCAACTCTTAGCGGAAAATCGGCTAAAAAGTCCTCGGCTTTTCCAAAAATAGGAAACTTTGTGCTCTGATTTACACCCCTTCTCGACAAGTTTTCTTCAGAGGAATCAAGACAATAAATGAGGAGAAATGTCAAGAAAAATACAAGAGAAAAAAGAAGCAAAAAAGCCCGAAAAATTGGCGAGAAACGGCGACCGAACAACGATCGAAAAAGGGACAAAGTCCCATGGTCGCCGGCCCCATGGTCACCGGTGACCATGGGTGCATGGTCGCCGGCGACCCTGGAAACCCGGGTCATCGGATTTCCGTCGGAACGACCGTTTTTCCGATTCTTTTAACGTTTCGCGATGTTCGGCCCCTGTAATTTTCTTAAAATCTGATTTTTGAGGTATAATATCAGTCGATCTTCGTCAACATCACGGATCCGCCGTCGAAATCATTCGATCATCATCGGACACTCCGAAATCGCCAACCGGTTGACCAAGAAAGTACACTTTCTTCCCGACCGGTCGTGAAATCGACTGGACAAATGTTGCTGGCCCACTAGTACCAATCAATATCTGAAATTTCATGGTCATCCAATGTCGATCAACATGGAAATCCATCGATGATCATCGCCAGAAGAATTCCAAAAGACGCAGCGCGGCTTGCGGCTTTTCAAGCGACTCGGCAACCAATTAATGCTGTTAATTGACCTATTTATGACAAGTTATTACGGTCATTAACTCATTATTCTGGACGGCCCAATCAGAAGCAAGCAAATGGGAGTTACAAGTCCAATTAATCAGGGCAATTAACCATGTAACTCCTATCAGTATGGAGTTTAATATTGGTAATTAATCATGAAACCCCCATCATCAAGGAGATTAAATGCCCATTATTCTCCACCGGCCAATCAGATTCAAGGAAAAAGTAGTTATAAAATTAAGAATTAAATACTTGTAACTCCTCCCATCATGGAGTATCAATGCCATTAATGCCAATAAACCCTCCTAATGGCTACCAAACGCCTATAAATAGGTGGTCATTCCAAAGGGAAGGGGTCCTAGAAAATTGTCTTGAAAATCTCTGCGCAAAGAAAGTTCTCCTTCTCTGAAGAAACTTTGCTGAAAACACTACAAGGTGATTGAAGTCCCTTGGGGGGGCCACCCCCCAAGTGTAGACACCTTTTTTTGGCACCCTGTGAGGGGCAATTCAGTCCACCCTATTTAATGATGTCCTGATTAGGCCCCGAGTCAAGAGTCACCTATTGTCTCTAGGCCTCTGATCACCCTGGGAATTGGCACATCATGATCTACTCGTCGAGAGCTTTCCACCCATAAATAGAACTCCAAGATCTGACGAGCGGATAAAAAATCATGACAGCGGGTCCCACAGCTTGGGCCGCCCGCGTGAAAAATCACCTATCATCTCTAGGCCTCTGATCACCCAGGGAATTGGCACATCATGATCTACTCATCGAGAGCTTTCCGCCCATATATAGAACTCCAAGATCTGACGGGCGGATCAAAAATCATGACAGCGGGTCCCACACCCCCAGGGCGCCTGCGTGAAAAATCACCTATCATTTCTGGACCTCTAATTTCCCTAAAAATCGGTTCATCATGACCTACTCACCGAGAGCTTTCCGTCGTTATGTAGAACGTCTAAATCCAACGAGCGGATTGAAATCTACGAGACCTGGGCTCCGGCAAAGACAACCCGACCATCTTCCACCAGCCCCACCTTCTGGGCCAAACTTGCTTCAACCAGACCAGGCTCAGGT
This sequence comes from Persea americana, assembly GCA_029852735.1. Taxonomy (NCBI): domain Eukaryota; kingdom Viridiplantae; phylum Streptophyta; class Magnoliopsida; order Laurales; family Lauraceae; genus Persea; species Persea americana. The sequence goes on from CM056814.1 coordinate 40,950,446, forward strand.
CAAACCCCTTGAGCCCAAACTCCCTGACCCGTCGCCTGGATAAGGGAGAAAGAGCCCAGGGATCTAGGGAAGTAGAATCCCAGAGCCCCTCGTCTCTATCTCCCCCTTAAACCCTTATCTGGATCCTCTTCATGTGCAGAAGCCCCTGGATCCGCCCTCTCTCCCTCTCTGTCCACTCTCCCCTCTCGGATCTCCTTTCTCCCTCTCTGCCATCTCCCTCTCCGAACCACCCTCTTCCTGCACCCTGCAACCTATCACGCCATCATCTTCCATCTTCCAGCCCATCGTCTCAGGCAGCAGCCCCATCATCACCCTCCGTCTCTCCTCGCGCCGCCGGACGTCCCCCCCTGCACCAGGCCGTGGGCATCCTCGTCTCCCTCGCACGCACCAGCACACATCCGCACGCAGCAGCCGCTGGACGCACGCAGCAGCACCTTCTTCCTTCTCCTCATGCCGCCGGACGTCTCCCCTTGCACCAGGTACGCATTCTTCTCTTCTTCCCCACCACCTGCACCCACTGCACACCATCCCTCTCTCTCTCTCTCCCCATCTCTCGCTCACTCACTCTGTCTCTCCTCTCTCACTCTCTTTCTTCTCTCCTCTGCCCCACTGCGCACCACTTTCTTCCACTCTCCCCGTCCTCCCTCTTCCCCATCTCTCTGTCTCCCTTTTTCCGTTCTCTCTCCCTCTCTGATCTTCTGCCCCCCCCCCCCCTCTCCTTCTTCTCTCTCTCTCTCTCTCACTCTCCATCTCACGCACCTCAGTTCTCTCTCTGTCTCTCTCCCCGGTCTTCCTCGCCCTCTGTCTTCTCTCTTCTTCTCCCCTTCCTCGCTCTCTCCAGCTCTCCTTCTCCCAGTTGCAGCAGCACGTCCGCCCGCAACCCATCTCACACAACACTCCCTGCCAGACGCTCGCAGCAACCCCCTCGCAGCCACAGCAGCCCTTCGTCTTCCATCTTCGACTTCCACAGCGTCTCTCCCTCTTCCTCTGTGCAGGTACGCCCCTCTCGCCTTCTCTGTATCACTCTGCACTCACGTCCCTCACCCTTTCTCTCTCCCTACTATCTCTCTCTCATTCTTCTCCTCTCTCCGCTCCCTTTTACCAGCACCCATCTTCGTTTTCCACAGCACCTCACTCACTCCTCTCCCTCTCGTTCTCTCTTGCTTTCGTTCTCTACCTCTCCACTCACCCTTTCTTCTCCACCTCTCTCTCCCCCGTGCATCCCGTCACCTGCAACTCAACACTCTCCCTCTCCCGTGCTCTCTTCTCTCCCCGCGCCTCCCTCTGTTCTCTCCCCTACTCTCTTCCTCACCCTCTCTCTCATTCCCTCCTCTCCGCTCTGCCATCACCCCGCTCCACCTTTCATTCTCTCTTCCCCTCCTACTTCACCTTCCTCTCCCCGTTCTCTCACACTTTCCCTCTCGCCCGTCTCCCTCCACCTCTCCGCTCCCCATCTGTCTCTCCCTCTGCGACCCATCTCTCTCTCTCCCTGCAACTCTCTCTCTTCCGCCTTGCCTCTCTCTTCCCTCTCGTTCTCCCCTTCTCTCCATTCCCTCTCTCCCTGCCTCTCTACTGTCTGTCACTCTCTCTCCATCTCTGTACCTTTTCTCCTTCTCCACTCTCTCTCACTCTCTCCCCATCTCTCTACCTCCTGTTCTCTTCTGCACTTCCTCTCTCTCTACTGATCCCCTCTCCCTCTGCACTCTCTCTCTTTGCTCTCCCTCTACCTCTAAGTCCTTCTCTCCCCACCTCCGCTGCACCCTGCTGGCACCACGCCCACCTACACCTGTGCACACTCACGCACGCCCCTTGCTGCACCCACCTGCTTAGCCCATTTATCCAAACCGAACCCATGCATGCCAGGTCCCCTATTTTCTTTTCTTGCATTGACTGAAGCTCTCTAGTTTACTTAGTGTCTCTTTTTATGATATTTCATGCATCTAATATGCCTATGCACTTAGGTTAGTCTTTATTATTATTCCTTTTATTACATTTCATACGTCTAATATGCTCATGCACCTAGGTAAATTTACCATATCATTGTTTATCTCGAATTTTCCTTAATTTGTTCAAACATGCTCATGCATCTAACATGCCCATGCATCTAGTAAATTTCCAATTTCATTACTTATTTTAAATTATTCCTAGATAGTGTCAAACCTGTCCATACATAAAACATGCCCATTCATCATACAATTAGCTGCATTTTCTGTACGTTTATCTTCCATGTTCGAACTTAACTCAATGGAATTTAGGACTACCTATTTCATTTGAAAAAAATAAAAAAACAAAAACAAAAAAACAAAAACCCAAAAACAAAAACAAAATAAAATAATAAAGTGAAAAGTAATAAACATAATTAAAATTAGAATTTTAGCTACCCTATTAATTAAAATGATTATGCTAAATTTAATACTTGACTTCTTTTTCTCATCCCTCCTCTCATTAGGATTAGGAAATATTATTTAGGAAATTTCAAATAAGTTCTTAATAAAAAAAATTAGAAATTCAAATAACACGATGCTTAGACTCCTTGGCTCCTTTCTAGTTGGTGGCCTATGTTGGATTTTGCATCTGAAAAAAACATGAGATGGGATTCTCTGGAAATTTCTGTCTTTGAACTTGTTTCCATTCTTGCTCCTCAAACAAAAAAAAGGTTATTTTTTTTATCGTTGGGTTCAGATTTGAGAAATTCTGGTTTCTTTCCTTTCGAATTTAGCGCTCCCAGAAATCGCTGAGCCTTTGTTCGGATTGGAATACCATTTCTTCTCTTTTGTTAATCCAATCTTAACCTTTTAAAAAAAAATCAGATTTCTCTCTTTTGGATTCAAATTGGAGAAACTTTGGTTCATTCCTTTTCGTACAGTGGCTGGCAGAAATCGTTGAGGGAGCGTTTGGATTGGGAGGGGCCATTTCCTCTCTTTGATGGGTCCATTAGTGATCATTCAAAAAAAAATCTTAAAAAAAAAAAACACATAAGGTTGCACCAATTGCATTCTTTGACCAAAGTGGATCTAAGAAAAGCCTTGTCCAGAGTGTGGAGGCAGCTATACTGTTCGAGGCAAGGGTCCTTCAAAAGGGTTCATTAAGTAATCCTACCTTTACCTGGGGGCTGATCTATCCACTAAGGTTTCATAAGACCAAATTGGAAGACCTATGTGTACTCTTCAAAAAAAATCTTCGAAAATTCTTCTCTTAAAAAAAAAAAAAAAACTTCCGTCGCTATTGTGGTCATATTCCAGAAATTTTGGTTCCTTCCTTTTTGGATTTAGTGCTCGCAGAAATGTTTGAGCCCGTATTCAGATTGGAATACCATTCACTCTCTTTTATGAATTCAATCTTCACTTAAAAAAAAAAAAAAAAACTTCTGTCATTATTGGATTCAAATCAGAGAAATCCTGGTTCTTTCCTTTTCGGATTTAGTGCTCGCGGAAATCGCTGAGCCTGTATTCGGATTGGAATACCATTTGTTCTCTTTCGTGAATTTGATTTTGACCTTTCAAAAATCTCATCTCGTGTCCATTCCAAGGATGCGATTTGCCACATTTGTACCTAGCGGTGTTAGCATGCCCTTTTGGGTCTACTGTATTCGCGACCGACACATTTGTATCTCCAACCTTATATCATTTTACCTCGAGTGAGCTCCGCTTCTCAGCAACTTGCATTAATGTTTACAATTGCTTCTATCAGTCACTGAAACGCTCATTTCGAGTCGACCAAACTTGCGTTCAGAACAATTGTACCATCTATGGCTTTTTTTTGCCTTCTTCATTACGCTTGGGACGGACCATTCCTCCTGAGCAATTTGAAAAGACAAAACCATAGTATTTTCCATTTATGATCACCATACTTTTGTGATTACTAATGGATGTGGTCTTGTTTCAGAAGTTTTCCAAAAAACTAACAGTGGCAGCTTCATTGACCATCACCTTCGATGAGAACAAGTACCGGCTCATGCTTCAAGAGAAGCAATGCAAGCGCACTTACAAGCGCCCTGCCAGCTGCCGAAGTGTCACCTCCCTCGGCAACTCCCAAAACAATGGGTCAACCTCCACTCCCCGAACCATCATCTTCGGGGTCACTGGGACCATTCCCACTACCCATAGAAGAGACGGCGCATGCTAAGAAGCAGAATATTGCCCCAGAACGTGTCGCTGCCCCGACACCAAAGGCGGCCACCAAAGAACCTGAGGCTTGTGGCAATCCCGCGAAGCCTCAACCTGGAAAAAACTAGGTCTGCCCCAAGACATGGTCCCTGAGATCTTCATTAAAACAAAAAAGGTCCCGGACATCTGCAAAGCCAGCATACCTGACCCCTCTTAAGGAGAACAGGTTCTATCCTCTTTTTTACATGAAAGGGGAGAAACCTACCCTCCACCGAACTACAAAAACTAATTAGCACGAGCTGGCTTGTTCATACAAGCCTAAAATCAAGTCGTGCATCACAAGGCCTCGACAAAAACCTGCCAGGGCCTACTCTTCTGCAACTCGGCCCTTCATCTCAAGAGGGGCCGAGCTTGCGAAATTTAAAGCTTCATTACGATAGGCTAAGGACCGTCTCCAGATCCTGTCCATGCCAGTCTTCAAGGAAGACAAGCTCGGTTGCTGCGCACAAGGGACCACATCCTTCATTGCCAGAGCATAGCCCGAGCTAACTAAAGCTCAAATTGCTCGTCGTATACGTCGCCGCGCGGCATATCGACAAAAGAGACTAGAGAAGCAAAGAACCCAGCATTCTGAGCTTTGGGTCTCTAAAAAATGGGTCGAAAAAGAAAGACCCGACCAAGTTGTTGCTGTCCATATGGTTGGTAAAGCCAAAAGATGCCAGAAGTCAGCAACGAAAATACATGTCAGACGGCCGATGACTCACAACATCTCCCGGACACGAAGACATCAGGAAGACTCTCCCACTCCTTCAAGCCAAGGACATCGGAGTGATCAATCCTCGAGCTCTTCATCTAGAAGAATGAGCTTCAGCTCAGTCATTAAGACAATATCCTCTTTCGACTCACGAAGAGTGAATGTCCTAGTTACAAACTCTGAGCAGCCTCCGCCGGATGATAACATGACTACACGCATCCAGTAGCTAGAACAAGGACAGCAGAGGATAGAAGCTCTGATGGAAAACCTTCTTCTCACTCTCCAACATCCACGAAATGATGAAGTTCCTGCACACGATGAGGCAAACGGTGGAGAAGATGAGTCGCGCGCCGTTACCAAAAACTACGTTGACAATATCCTCGCCAAAGCAAAAGAAGAGGATATGCTGAAGGAGCATGGAATCAAACCACCATATCCCTTATGGATGGACTCGGTTGCGTTCCCTGCAAAGTTCAAGCAACCTCTTCTCCAAACATGTACGGGGAAAGGTTCAGCTAGACAGCATGTCATCCACTTCAAGATCCTGACGGGAGCTATTGCGGATCAAGATGCCCTCAAGATTTGTCTCTTTGCAAGCACCTTGAAAGGTACAACTTTTGATTGGCATTCCACTCTGCCAGAGGATTCCATTCAAAACTGGACCATGCTAGAGACACGCTTCCTGACCCACTTCAAAGGTGAGGATCACCCTGTTACTATAGCTCAGCTCTGCAGCCTAAAACAGGGAGAGAATGAGTCAACATACGACTTCATTCACAAGTGGAAAGCAGTGGCGTACAAATGCTCAAATATGCTGCCACAAGCGTCGCTGGTCGACGTCTGCCGAAACAACAAGAAAGCAAGGATCCGCTCCAAGATCATCGGCAACAAATCAAAGAACCTAGGAGAACTCCTAGAAGCGTCTATGGAAGCTGAAACGGTGATCAAAGACCTCAACAGTCAAAATTCATCAAAGAAAGAGCCAACTGCCATTCCAACCTCGAAGCCAAAGAAAAAGGAGGTTCTCAATGTGCAAACTAAGTCAGCCCCTCAGCCACCAAAGAAAGCTGAAAACAAAGCTATAGGTAAGAGGCCTGAACTCTTTGATGCATTTAAAGAATGAGTAGAAAAGAAATACCCGTTCGATGAAGACGTTGAAGAAATCTTTGGAGCCTTCTTAGCAAATGGCAAACTTACTTTGCCAGACCCCAAAAGACCGGGAGATGTTGGCAAAACCAACGATCCCCGATATTGTCCATACCACTAAATGGTCTCGCATCCTCTCAATCAATGTTTCATTGTGAGAGAAAAGATCAACGAGATGTGGAAAAACGGAGTCATCACCTTTGACAAAAACTACGGGCTGCCTCCGCTGACATGGTGTCATATGGACAAACATCAAAGTCACCAAAGGAGAAGATCACTAGTTCCTTCAAGGTGATAAAAATGACCCAAACGTCGCAAGAGTTGGTGCCTTACCCAACACCAGATGGACAACCTATATGGATGCATCCCGATCTCCTAGAATATGTAAATTGGGAGATCGTCAAAACAAAGCCGACCGCTCAGCAACGAAGGCAAGCCAAGAGACAACTCCGCAAGCTCAAACAGTAGGAGAAGCCTCAACCCAAATAAGGGGTCCCTAAAAAGGCAAAAACCTCCTCTACCGCTTCACTGGGGGCAACAGAGGAGTCTCTTCCCAAGGCTTCAAGAGTGGTAAGAAAATTCACCCTCGGTGATTTTATGCCACCACATCTCAGAGATAAGACTACGCAGGGGGTATCATACTCTTGTAACTCGGTAGTTGGATTCTCCATGAATGGATACGAGTCCAGTGACACTGCCAGTGACACCGATGAGTGGGAAGAATCCCTTGAAACCAGAGAATATCTCTCCGATGAAGAATGGATCCCAGAATCTCACCTTATGCCAGTAATCTGGTATAGCCCCTTCCAGCAACAAGGACCCTGGTCTGATGATGATGAAGACCAAGAGGCTGTTCAACAAAGTGTTGTTGACCCAGCGCAAATAAATGCTCTAGTGGATCCCAACAAGGTTAAACCACACGGAGCAGATGAAAACGAAGATTTGGCTCCTATACCCGATCTCGAAGAATATGCAAGGATCTTGTAGCATCTAGCCATAGAGCAAGAGCAGGATCGCATCAATCAGCTTCATCAAAATCTAGAACCGGAAGTCTGAGAGAATCTACAAGCATCTCCTCTAGTAACTCCGGAAAATGAAGAAAATTGCTGGGTTGATGATCCTCTTACATCGGAGGATGAGTTTGATTCCCAACAGTCCATTATGGAGGCATCTTCTATCAAAGTTGCTTGCAATGCGATAGTTCAGGATGATAGTGCCTCTGAAGCTTCATCTGCTGAGGCCATAGACTCTCAAAATGCATCCAGTAGCATATCTTCTGGAGCTACATCTTCTCGGGTGACTTCCAATGACATAGCATCTTCTCAGCCTAATGAAGAAAATGCCATCCATTTTCTCGCCTAATGAAGAAAGGTGTGGATTTTGTTTGGGATGCAGGATGTGAAGCGGCATTTCAAGACATCAATCATACCTAACAAAGCCTCCGGTAATGGCTGCTCCCACAACTGGAAAACCCTTCATCTTGTACACAAGAGCCCTCGACTATTCTTTGGGAGCTCTACTTGCACAAGAAAATGACGAAGGAAAAGAAGCTGCTCTATACTACCTTAGCCGAATGTTGGTTAATGCAGATTATCATTACTCTCCAGTCGAAAAAGAATGCCTGGCAGTGATGTTTGCTGTACAAAAGCTACGTCGCTATCTACTGTCCAACATGGTATACCTGATTTCGAGGATCAATCTTTTAAAGGTCCTTGTCACAAAAGCAGGTTCCCTCAAAGCTCGACTGGTAAAATGGTCCATCTTTCTGTCACAATTTGATATTAGGTATGTACCACAGAAAGCAATTAAAGGCCAAGCTCTGGCAAACTTTCTCGCAGAGCATCCACTGCCTAAAGATTCTCCACTCAGGGATGATCTCCCAGACGAGCCTGTCTACAACGTGGAGACCTCCTTATCAAATGCCTCCTAGGACATGTACTTCGATGGTGCAACCAGGACAAATGAAAAAGGAAAACAGATATAGGGAATTGGCATTCTCTTTGTTAGTCTCGACAAATACATGATTCCACACGCAATCTCGCTACTCGAACCATGTTCATACAATGCAGCTGAGTACCAAGCTCTAATCATAGGATTGGAACTCGCCCTCGAATCCAGCATCACCACGCTGGAAGCCTTTGGGGATTCTCAACTAATCGTCAATCAAATGAATCAGAAATATGAAATCAAGAAGCCTAATCTGTTGCCTTACTACAACAAGGCACAATCGCTTCGTCAAAAGTTTGATGTATGTCACATCACCCACATCGCAGAGGTGAAAACATCCGTGCAGATGCCCTGGCTGGACTTGCTGCATCTATGACAATCCAAGAATGGGAAAACATGAACATTACAGTGTGTCAAAGAAGGATTCTCCCTCCTCTCAACACACACCAAGTAGTCGCTGAATGCCACCGAGTGGTCGGAAGTCGGATTTCCATCCTTAAACCTCTGAGCGGAGACTGGAGGGATCCGTTTATTGATTATATTATGTTCAGAATCCAACCTGAAGATCCAAAAGAGCGGGTAAGTATCCAAAGACGAGACCCAAACTTTCATTTGGATATTTCCTCCAAAATGCTTTATAGAAAATCCTTCAACAGAGTACTTCTACGCTGCTTGTCGCAACAAGAGGCGGAAGAAACTCTAAAAGAAGTTCATACTGGTCTTTGTGGAGCCCATCAGGCTGGTCCTAAGCTCTACGATCAGATAAAAAGGTTAGGTTACTATTGGCCTAACATGGTAGCCGACGCGATGCAATTTGCTAAACGTTGCCAACAATGCCAAATTCACGGAGACTATGTCCACATGCCTCCAGAATGGTTACACCCTACAGTGATTTCATAGCCTTTCGAAGCCCTTCGAGTAAAGGTCATTGCTTCATCTTCGCCGCTACGGATTATTTCTCCAAGTGGTCAGAAGCATTTGCGTTCAGTGAAATGAAGACCTCATCAGTCCTTCAATTCTTGCTAACCAACATCATTTGTCGCTTCGACATACCTAAAAGATTCGCCCACGATAACGGACCAGAATTCCGGGATCACAAATTCTACAGGTTCTTCGACAAATACAAAATCCAAAGTTGTCCTTTGACTCCATATAACCCGGCAGCGAATGGACTAGCAGAAGCCTTCAACAAGGCACTCTGCAAAATTCTCAAGAAAATGGTCTCTAGTCACAAAAGAGACTGGAGCAACAAATTGCCTGAAGCTCTATGGGCTTATCGGACTACCGTTGGAGGACCAACCCATAGCATGCCATTCTCCCTGGCCTATGGATGTAAAGCAGTTGTTCCTCTAGAGGTACAAATTCCTTCCTTAAGAGTATCTCTACAAAATGAAATGACGCAGGAAATAAATGTCAAATTGAGACTCCAAGAACCGGATAATCTCGATGAAAGACGGCTCGAAGCCTTACAAAGCGTTGAGCTTTACCAAGCACGCATGGGAGGATCCTTCGATAAGAAGGTCAGGCAACGCACCCACAAAAAGGGCGACTTGGTTCTTGCGGTGAAAAGGCCAATGGTTTTTGCCCACAAATCCAAAGGAAAATTCGAACCAAAATGGGAGGTACCCTTCGTCATCGACAAAGTCTTCTCCAACGGCGCATGTGCTCTTCTAAACATGGAGGGTGACAGATGTATGCTGCCCATCAATGGCAAATTCTTGAAGCGGTACTACCCTTGAAGACTTCCTACATCGGGTCAGAGCGATGCCTGCGTGGCCAAAGCCTATTCCTAGGTACTTGCCCGTCAAACCACCCCTTTTAGAGTTTTCATCCCTACGTTGAAATTTCAAAAAACTCAAAAAAAAAAAAAAAAAAAAAAAAAAAAAACAATGCTTACTTTCAATGTTTCAATGTTAAAAAAAAAAAAAAAAAAAAAAACAAAATCCAAGTTTAGGAGCCTCTTCCGTAACTTGAACAAAACTTTAGATCCTTGAACCCAAAATTCATGGTTTGAAACAAAAATCAGGACCCAAGGATTTCCACCATAGTCCACCCCGACTTTTACCATCAAAATTGGTTTTGAGTCAAAATTTACGACCCTCGTGTCTTTAAACGAAATGATTTTTCAAAAAACCGTGGGGGAGCGACGTTCAGTCGATACTCACACAAAACCCAAAAATCGGAAGGATGCGAACCCGATTCAATACTTCCAAAACCTCAAAATCGCAAGAAAACGACACCCCGTCGAGACTTGCAAAATTTCAAAAATTGTGGAGACACAGCGTTTCAGTTGATATCCATAACCCAAATTTCAAAACAAAAACAAAGGTTCGAAAAAAACTCAAATTTCAAAAATCGTGGGGAGGCGACATTCCATCGATTCCCACAAAACAAAATTTTTGAAAAAAGCAGGGAAGCGACATTCAGTCGATACTTGCACCAAAACCCACGAGGAGGCGACATTCCATCGATACTCGCAACCGAATGAGCAAGGAAGCAATACCATTCAGTAGGGAGGCGACTCTTAGTCGAGACTTGCATTTTGAAAACCAAAAACCTGGCTTTCACGCCAAAAATAAAAAACCTGGCCCTCACGCCAAAATTCAGCTTTCATGCCAAAAACCTGGCTTTCATGCAAAAAATAAAAAATCAGGCTTCCACGCCAACAAAAAAAAACTCGGTTTTCAAAAAAAAAAAGAAAACCTGGCTTTTATGCCAAAAACCGGCTTCCACGCCACAAACAAAATTTTTGGCTTCCATGCCACAAAATCCAGCTTTCAGGCCAAAAAGAAAAAAAAAAAAAAAAGCTTTGGCTCTCATGCCACAAAACCAAAACTTGGCTTTCACGCCACAAAAACCGGCTTTTATGCCAAAAACTGGCTTCCACGCCACAAAAAAAACTTTGGCTCCCATGCCACAAATTTTTGGCTCCTATGCCACCAAAATCCGGCTTTCATGCCATTCAAAATTCGGCTTTCATACCATCTAAAAAAATTTGGCTTTTCGCCACAAAATCTGGCTTTCGTGCCCAAAATAACCATTTGACAAAGGATTTTCATAAAATGACAACATTTTGATCAAACTTTTAAACAAACATTACCATCCAACTTATTTTCATCAAAAAAGAATTTAAGTGAAATGAGGGAATACAAAAAAAGAAGGTGCCAAAAAATATTTATACATGGAGGTGCCAGAAGAAAAGTTTGTTACAAAATCACGAGACTAGTCCGACATGGTCTTCAGCCAAAGACTTAACTCCTCAAGCAAACTCTTGGCCTTAGCCTTCAAAGTTTCCAGGCTGCGTTTCTTCAGAATTTTCCCATAAAATGCAGTAGGCTGTCGCGACCCATCTTCAGCACGAGGAAGCTCTTCCCAGAGAATTTGCCATTGTTCATATTCTTGAGTCTTCCTCCAGAGATTTCTTTCAGCCTCCTCAACATGATGAATGAGAGTCATCTCTCTATCGCAAGCTTACAAAATAGCAGTCCACTTGGCAGTGGCTTGTTCTTCCAATAGCTCAAGGCACTGTCTAGCCTCAATGACCTCCCTGTCGAGACGGTGTTGGTCCTATGTTAGCTCAATAATAGCCAACTCGGTGACGTTCCTCTCCCGAACGAGCTGCTTCCGAGTCCGCGAGATCTCATCCAGTTCAGATTTAACCTCGCCAGAAGGCTTGAGAAACATCTTGTTGAAGAAGTCACCGTTTGGAAAGCTCTTAGTCTCAATCCATTTGTTGCCTAGAGCGATGACTTCATCAACAAAAGCCTTGGCATTTGTAATGTCCAAGACCTACCTCTTCGCTATTAGCAAGAATGTCCTGTACATGCTTAGTCATGCCGAAGCCGGCTTCCAAATGGCCAGAAGAAAGTGTCTCTACCCATGAGCTCAAGACTCTCTTCAACACCTTCCTCGCAAACTGATGGGATGGCTCAGATGAATACTCACCATGCTCCGTCGGTCGACTGCCCATGTCATGCACCGTCGGGAGAGTAATAAAAAAGCTCTTTCCAATCAGAGTCGCTGGAGAAGGAATATCAGCACATGGACTCATTTCTGCCTTATCAAAACTGGTGGAAGAAGCCCCTACTCCTAGATCAGCCGCAGGCACCCCCTTCTCTAACTCTGAGAATGATAGAGGAACTCCTTCTGTCGTTTCACAACCTGCCAATGAAAGATGAAAAAGGTATGAATATGATCTTGTCAAAAATCAAATATCAAGACTATTACTATATACCTTCTTCGACGACCGGCAGAATGCTTTCTGCCTCCATGAGCTCATCCGAAGCATCGTCAAAAGTTGCATCCATGGATGGCTCAAAGTCGTCGGAATACTTTGGCAAGTCAGCTGGCAAGAAAACAAAAAAATATATATGACAGCAAGTGGCAGTAAAGAAAAAAAAAAGAAAAAAGAAATCATACCAGGTGGAGATTTTGGATCTATTTCAGAGTCTCTGGGTTCCTCCTCAGATGCCACGATTGGATCAGTCACCGCCTCATCGGCCGGAACCTCAGGCATCATCAAATCATCATCTTCTGCCAAAAGAAAGAAAGCAGTAGATCAAAACAAATGCCTCATAAAAGAAAGAAGCGGAAAAGGAGAGAAGAAGGGTCATACCATCACTATTGATCTTTTCTCCTCGGCTCCTCTTCTCTGGAGGCTCATCGTCATCCCCTAATGCGTCCTCAACAACGGTGGAAGGGACTTCCTTATCAGGATAGTTTTCATGCCATCTCTTACTTCGGCGCCGTCCTCTTCTCCTCTTGCTCCTATAGGACGAATTGCTGGAAGTACCCGCCCCACCATCAACATCTGGCCTCTCGCTAAAGTCCTCACTGGATGGTTTGCCCCTGCCGGTAGACTCCACGGAAGCCTTTGCTCGCTTTGCTAGTATCTAAGCAGCGACCTTAGCTTCCTCCTCTGCGAGCTGTTCCAAGACCTCACCAGGTATCTCTTGTGTAGCTTCCGATCTGATGACGTCCTGATCGTCGAGAAAGCCTATTTTGTACTTTTCACCTGCAAGGAAAGTCAGAACCTCCTCTCAGCGGACACCATCTGATTTCCCAAGACCCTTCCCAGAAGACTACTTTACATCGAGCTCTTTTGGTGTCTTCCGGGATTCTACCAGGGCAGGGTCGGGGAGACACTATTCCTTGACAAACACAGAGAAAACTTGGCTTTTCAACATACGTGTCGGCACGATGGTATATCGTAGACATCTTTTCGACGACATTCAACCGTATGTTCCCTCGCGTTTTGCCATGCAGTTGGGCTTCTCCCAAGGTGTTGTTGGAGCACCTTCGAGCAAGGTGAAGCATTTTGGAGGTATACAAGACGGGAGAAATGCATGGGCCTTTTATAGTATGGAAGGCACTACCGCCATGATTTCTTATCCTGAGTTGCCCACTTTCTAGACTACCGGCTTCACAAAATGGTTTATGGAGAGCTTTTCAGCATACCGGGGGCTTTCCAAGAAAGAGTTTGATGTAAAAGCAGCCTTCTGGGAAGGGCCTTGGGAAATCAGATGGCGTCCGCCGAGAGGAAGTTTTGGCTTTCCTTTCAAGTGAAAAGCACGAAATAGGCTTTCTGAAGGATCAGGACGTCATTAGATCGGGAGCTGCACAAGAGATACCTGATGAGGTCTTGGCACAGCTCGCAGAGGAGGAGGCTGAGGTCGCTGCCTGAATACAAACCAAGCGAGCAAAGGCTTCCATGGAGTCTACTGGCAAGAGCAGACCATCCAGTGAGGACTCTGGCAAGAGGCCCAATTTTGATGGCGGGGTAGGTACTTCGTCCCATAGGAGCAAGAGGAGAAAAGGACAGTGCCGAAATAAGAGACGGCATGAAAGCTCTCCTAACCTGGAAGTCCCCTCCACCATTGCTGAAGAAGCATCAGGGGGCGACGATGAGCCTCTATAGAAGAGGAGACGAGGAGAAAAGATCAATAGTGATGGTATGACCATCCTCCTCTCTTTTTCCGCTTCTTTCTTTTATGAGGCTTTTGTTTTGATCTACTGCTTTCTTTCTTTTGGCAAAAGATGATGGTTTGGTGATGCCTGAGGTCCCGGCTGATGAGGCAGTGACATATCCGGTTGTGGCATCTAAGGAAGAACTCAAAGATTCTGAAGTAGATCCATAATCTCCACCTGGTATGACTTCTTTTTTCTTTTTTTTTTTTCTTTACCGCCACTTGCTGACATATTTTTTGTTTCTTTCCAGCTGACCTGTCAGAGGATTCTGACGACTTCGAGCCATCCATGGATGCAACTTTTGACGATGCTTCGGACGAGCTCATGGAGGCAGAAAACATTCCGCTGGTCGTCGAAGAAGGTATATAGTAATAGTCTTGATATTTTGATTTTTGACAAGATCATATTCATACATTTTCCATATTTCATTGGCAGGTTGTGAAGTGACAGGAGAAGTTCCTCTATCCTTCTTAGAGCCAGAGCAGGGGGTGCCCACTGCTGATCCAGGAATAAGGGCTTCTTCTATCAGTTTTGCTTAGGCAGAGGCGAGTCCGCATGCTGATATTCCCTCTCCAACGGCTCCGATTGGAAAGAGTATTTTTATTACTCTTCCAAAGGTGCATGACATGGGCAGTCGACCAACGGAGCATGGGGAGTCTTCATCTAAGCCATCCCGTCAGTTTGCGAGGAAGGTGTTGAAGAGAGTCTTGAGCTCATGGGTCGAGACTCTTTCTTCTGGCCATTTGGAGGCCGGCTTCAGCATGATCAAGCATGTGCAGGACATTCTTGCTGATAGCGAAGAGGTCGGTCTGGACATTATGAATGCCAAGTCTTTTGTTGATGAAGTCATCGCTCTAGGCAACAAGTGGAATGAGACCAAGAGCTTTCCAAATGGTGACTTCTTCAACGAGATGTTTTTGAAGCCTTTTAGCGAGGTCAAATCTGAACTAAATGAGATCTCGCGGACTTGGAAGCAGCTCGTTCAGGAGAGGAATGTTACCGAGTTGGCTATTATTGAGTTAAATCAGAATTTGACCCTGGATATCCGGGTGGCCAGATTTCCACTGAAACGGCCGATTTTCCGTTCCTTTTCGCGTTTTGCGATGTTTGTCCCCTGTGATTTTCTTAAATTCTAATTTTTGAGGCTTGATATCCGTCGATCTTCGTCAACATCACGGATTCGCCGTCGAAATCATTCGATCATCATTGGACACTCCAAAATTGCCAACCGGCCGACCAAGAAAGCACACTTTCTGCTTGACCGATTGCGAAATCAACTGGACAGATGTTGGTGGCCCATTGGTACCAATCAATGTCTGAAATTGCATCGCCATCCGACATCAAACAACGTGCGGATCCGCGATGATCAGCGACAGAAGAATTCCAAAAGACGCGGTGCGGCCAGCGACCCTTCAAGCGACTTGAAGACCAATTAATGATGTTAATTGATCCGTTTATGAAAAGCTATTGCGGTCTTTAAATCATTATTCTGGACGGCCCAATTAAAAGCAAGCAAATGGGAGTTACAAGTCCAATTAATTATGGCAATTGACCATGTAACTCCTCTCATTATGGAGTTTAATTATGTAACCCCCATCATCATGGAGATTAAATGCCCATTATTCTCCATCGGCCAATTAGATTCAAGGAAAAAGGAGTTACAAAATTATGAAATTAAATCTTATAACTCCTCCCATCATGGAGCATTAATGCCATTAATGCCCATAAACCTTCCTAATCGCTACCAAAAGCCTATAAATAGGTAGTCATTCCAAAGGGAAAGGGTCCGAAAAAATCATCCGAAGAGTTCTGGAAAATTCCCATGAAAGTCTCTCCGCAAAGAAGCTCTCCTGTTCCGAAGAAACTCCGCAGAAAACACTGCAGGTGATTGAAGTCCCTTAGGGGGCCACCCCTCCAAGGTTTCCTCTTTCCTTTCATGCAACGTGGCCTAGACGTGGCTTTTCAGCCTGTCTACCCAGATTTTTATTGGATATAGGACCTTCCCTTGGTCTTTGTCCTCAAAAAATCCGAGGTCCAAGCCAAGTTAAGTGAATTAAAAAGCATCAAGTGTTCTCTTCTGAAGGACGATGGCGGAGCCCATACATGACTCGCGATCGTCGATATGAACGAGTCCCCACAATCTCCTAAGAATTCAGATCCCTCTTTCTTCCTTTTCTATTGTATTTTTTATTTTGTAAAGAGACCAAAAAAATCACAATTCTTCTCTTTCATTATTGATAAGATTTGTAAATCGCCTTTCATGGCAAAACCGCCTTCTACGGCACAAAACCGCCTTTCACGGCAAACTAAACAAAATCGCCTTTCATGGCATTAAAAATCTTGTCTCTTTCTTTAAAATATATATGCAATGGAAAGTTAGAAAGAAGTTTGATTTCCTTTCTACTTGTGAAGGTGAATCTTCGGATCATCATTTCAAATTCCAAGTAGAATAGAAAATCTGGCATACCTGTACAAAATGTTGATGCTCGCTTTTTTTTTCGCCCCGCCACACCCCGGCGGACCCAGGGCGGAGGAAGGCTAGAAAAAGTCGGGTCCATTAGAGGCCTTCATGGCCATGTTGGAGTCTTTCTTCCCACAAACCAACACTTTCATTATCACGAACAGTGAGATTGGTTTTTCTTTAAAGGAACTGAGCGCCATCACCGGGCTGCCTATCCTCGGCACCTCAGCAAACTCTATGAGGAGTTCATGCCTATCGACAGCGTCCTTGAGGAGCAGTCTGAGGAGTTCCTGACGATTCAACATGCCAAAGGAGATGTTTTCAATTCTCTTACACAGTTGATGGTGAGAAGAGAACTGTTTCTACTCGGTCGACCTTCGATCGAACTCTCTCTATCATGAGCCTTTCCTCCACATGCTCAAAGAGGGAAGATCCTCCAAGCTGGGTGAAGAGGACAAACGTGATCAAGACTGTGGTTTTCGTTGGCGGCCCTTCTGGTTTTGCAGGGAAGTCGCCTGCCCGTATGGACATTTTGACACCGGCCAACGGCTACAAAGGTGCAGACCATCCATCGGTCGATTTGAGACCAGTGAGCCTTGGTATTTTCAAGGGCGATGGCAGCGATTGGGTGAAGCCTTTTCGACTTCGCGGTCATTTCAGTGCTGACTCGAGCTGGGAGTCGTGGACATATCACATCTTGCAGATCGGCGGTGCCATTCTGAAGGAGGCCGAGATTTTTGACGCGGTTCGTGTTTTTCGGCAAACCGTGGTTTTCTCTTATGAGGCCTTCATGGCCATGCTAGAGTCGTTCCTTCCACAAACCAACACCTTCGTTGTTACGAACGGTGAGATTGGTTTTTCTTTAAAGGAACTGAGTGCCATCACTGGGCTGCCTATCCTCGGCAAACTCTATGAGGAGTTCATGCCTATCGACAGCATCCTTGAGGAGCACTTCGAGGAGTTCTGGCTTTTGTACTTTCAGCTCGTCGCCTTCTATGACTTTTTGAAGGAGAAGGAGGGCTCGAAAGTCCGGTGTAGCAGTTGGAAGAGTGGTAACTCCTTATCTTCCAACTTCTTTGACAGCGGGGAGTCTTCTGAGAGTACGACCCAGGAAGCCAGGGGTAAGAACCCGAGTTCGAAGAAGATCTCTGCCATGCGAGAAAATTTGAAAGGATGGAAAAAGAGAAAATCAATCATCAAAATGACAGAATTTTGCTAAAAAATTCTAGCGAAATTTTGGCCTGGTTCAGGGGCAATTCCGAAGAAAACGGAAACATCCCGAAAGAAATAGGAGCTTGAAGATGGGCTCAACATCCCTGCAAACTCATAATCAAAGGAGAATTCTCGAAGAAGGCTCGAACTCAAACATTGTTGCGAGATCAAGCCAAGTCTTCTCAAATACCCGCAACATTAGAAAAGGGCTCAACATTGCTGCAAGCTCCAGAATCCAAAACTTGCAAAGCTCCTCAGAAAATCCCCGCAAGACCAAGAAAGGGCTCAACACTGTTGCGAACTCCAAATCCCAAGACTTGCAAAAGATTTCCAGGTATGCACTATCATACTTCCAATTCCATTTTCTAAAAAAAAATGCATAGAAGGAAAGTTGTCATGCACGCGCGTCTCAAAATCCGGGAAAGAAAGAAAAACAAAGAGAGAGAAGAAAAGAATCTCTTTTAAAAAAAAAAGAAAAAAAAGGGTAGGCCACGTGGCCGTACGGTCTTGTCCGTATGGTCACACAAAAAAAAGAAAAAAAAAACACAATAAAAAAAACAGAAGAGAAACTGTGAAAGGAAAAAAAAAAGAGAAAAAGAGAAATAAAAAAAAAAGAAGGAAAAAAAAAACGTGTGAAACAAGAAAAAAAAAAAAAAAAGGAAAAGAAAGCACGTGAAGGAGAGAAACGAAAAAAAAAAGAAAAAAAAAAAGAAAAGAAAGAAAACTTTTTCCTATTTCTACATGGGGCTTGTTAAGAAGAAAAAACTTACTGGATGCCATTGATGGAGAAGACGAAGAAAGAGCTTGAAGATCCTTGAAGAAGAAAGAGAGTTCTTGATCCTGGAGCACTCTTGAAGATTTTTGCAAAAAGAAAGCAATAGCAACAAGAGATCCAACCTCCTTGCTTTTATAAGAGAGAGCAAACCAAAAGAGGAAAGGAGGAGAAAAGAAAGAAGGTAAGTGCTACAAATTAGCAAACTTCCTAAAGGAAAGGGATCATGGGATATTCTTTCCCAAGGAGGAGATCTTTTGAGAAATTCTCTCCAAAAAGAAATTGATTATGAGAAACTTTCTCCCAAACAAAGATACTTTGAGAAAATCTCTCCCAAAATCAAGGAAACTTGAGAGATTCTCTCCAAGTAAGAATATTTTTAGATATTCTCTACCAAAAAGAGATATCTTTAGATATTCTTTACAAAAATGACACCACATGTGATCTAAGCCATCTTTAAAGCTTAAGGTCCCGTGGGCTAGCCCACATGAGCCAGGTTTGACCACCTAGGCACTAAAAGTGGATTTTAGTCAAAATCCCTCTTACCAAGAGCATACAAAAATGAGTCTATGCCTCCTTTGAGTTGATTGGACCATACAAAAAAATCCAAGCCTCATGAGTTTCCAAAAATCCAAACCATCCCACATCATGAACCAAATTAAGCCAAAACCTTGAAATTAACATTCCACAAAAACCCAAACCATTCCAATGGACCCAAAATTGTCCAAAGAGTGACCAAAAACCAAAGCATGGTCCCCTAACTTGCCACATACAGCTTGTTAGGTCACAAAACCAAAATAAAAATCCAAAATCCGACCCCCTAACTTGCCATATGCAGCTTGTTAGGTCACAAGGTCAAAAACAAAAACCTTCTTGACCACCTGATGCACCACAAAAAGCCTTTAGGTTCACAAGGTCAAAAAGAAAAAATTCCAAAACCCAATAAACCCATCCAAATGTCATTTTCAAAATTTTGCCTTGAGATGGTACGTGATCTCTCTTACTGCCATAAAATCCCCTTGGAAACTCAAAAGGCTACTCTATCAAAAGAAAAATGCTCAGAGACTCTTTGTAAAGTCAGAAGCTCTCTTTCCAAGTTTTCTTTGAGGCATATCGACTGCAAAAGTTGTCCAATTCGTCGCTGTACCTCGAGGGGGCATTTGTTGACACCAAAAATGTCACTTTGCCTCCTCAACATCAAAGCTACACGGAGCCGCATCCTACTACAAACGGCAGAGCGACTTCAAGCATCAGATCTTGTCATAATCAAACAAAAACTGCAAGATCTTTCAAAATAGCCAAAAGAAAGGTACACATGAATTTTCGAGCCATTTCAACATCGTTTGGCCTAACTTCAATCCTCCAACGGCTGGGTAGGTGCTCCCGGCGGCGACAGTGTCAAATACATCAAATCTTTGATCAGAGCCTATGGATGGTCTCAAAATATCTCTAAAAGGCTCCACGCCAAATTTCAAGTTAAACCGACACTGTTTGACCCTCCATCAACTCTCGAACGGCGAAATCAAGCCTCTCGGCGGCGAGAAGCTCCGATGCCTCCACTCATCAAACAAAGTACATGGATAGCTTCTACATCCTACTAAAGCGCTGCACGTCAAATTTCGGGTCATTCTGACGATGTTTGACCCGGCTTTGACGCTCCGAAGCAAAATCAAGCCTACCGGCGATGGAGCTCCCCGGGACCATGGCACCCAAATCGGAGCTAATGGATCATCTCAAAATGACTCCAACAGTCTCTCTACCAAATTTCAGGTCAATCGGACATCGGATGACCGTACATAAAAACTCGACATCTTCCACACGGTGAAATCAAGTCTAGCATCGACAGGGCCCCAAACAACTTCAAAACTCAAATAAAAGCCCATGGTTGGTCCTATCTAATGCTCAAGAAGCTTCACCTCATATTTCAGGTCATTCCGACATCGTTTGACCTAGTTTCAACTCTTGGCAGAAAATCGGCTATAAAGTCTTCGGCTTTTCCAAAAATAGGAAACTTTGTGTTCTGATTTGCACGGCCTCTCAAAAGGTTTTCTTTAGAGAAATCAAGCCAATAAATGAAAAGAAATGACAAGATAAATACAGGAGGAAAAAGAAACAAAAAAGCCCGAAAAATGGCGACTGAACGGCGACTGAAATGGGACCAAAAGGCCCATGGTCGCCGCCCCCATGGTCGCCGGTGACCGTGGGTGCATGGTCGCCGGATTTACGTCGAAACGACCATTTTTTTGTTCCTTTTCGTGTTTTGCGATGTTTGGCCCTTGTGATTTTCTTAAAATCTGATTTTTGAGCCATGATATCCGTCGATCTTCGTCAAAATCACGGATCCACCGTCGAAATCATTCGATTATCATTGGACACTCCAAAATCGCCAACCGGCCGACCAAGAAAGTACACTTTCTGCCTGACCGATCGTGAAATCGACTGGACAGATGTTGCTGGCCCTTTAGTACCAACCAATGTTTGAATTTGTATCGTCATCCGACATCAAACAACATGTGTGTAACACCCCGTACCCTAATCCAGTTTTAATACTAATTAATTGCTTGGTTAGTTAGTAGTTTAGTTAGTAGGTGTGTTAGAGTCTTAGCGAGTCGGGTTTGGCGTAGGGATCGCGCGTGCGAAGTTTCGTGCGAGTCCGAGTGCGTTTGGATAGAGTAGGGGGCTGGTTTGCAATTTTGGGAAGTTTTCAGGGGTTTTTATGAAATTATGAGTTTTGTGAGTTTGGGTGCATTGGATAGATCTCGTCATTTCATGAACTTTAGTCTTCTGTCGCGTTTCGATTCGACGCGCTGAAGAGGCCCAAATAATCACTTTTAGCTCACCAAGGACTTAACCCAAATTTTTCCAAAATTAACCCTTTTAAACAAGTCATCAAACGGATGACTCATTCCTTCCTTCTTATCTCATTCATCTTCATCCCTTCTCTCATTTCTCTATGTCTTCTTCAAGCTCCTTCTTCTCTTCACTGTTGCCTTGCCAAATACAATCTTTGGAGCTCATCTTTGAGGGCTAATCCACCAATCTTCTTCATCAAGACTCCAAGAACTCATTCATCCAATTTTCTAAGGTTTTCATCAACACATCACTCCAAGGTAAGCTCTCCAAGTTACTAGACTTAGCTAATCTTCTTCCTTTGGATTAGAAATGGATTAGGGAAACTCATAGCAACCCTTTGCATTCATTTTTGTAGTGGAGTTTTGGGTTGGAAACTTTCTTCTTCCCCTTTGAGCTTTTGTGGAGTTTCTTCATCAAATTTCTTCTTGAAATTTTCCCTAAGCTCTTCATCAAGGCAAGTTACTATGTATATGTATGATTTGATATGTTTTTCTTTCCTTTGATTGATAATTGATGATGTTTAGATGACCCCTTTGCTCTTGAGAATTGTTTTAGATTGAAAACATGATAATGGATTGAAATTGCTAATGAAATGGATTAGGACACTAATGACTTGATTAGATGTAAGATGGGGTTTTTAGGGACTTGTTGCATCTACCTACATGTGGGTTTTTATTGTGTTAAATCAGGTGAAGGAGTCCCCAAAAACCAAGTGGAAGGAAGGCCCAGGTGCACTGCCAGTTGCAGAACTGTGTTCTGTAACTGCTGTGTACGCAGTCGACCGGCTGAAGATCATATATTCAGGTATCGCGCACTCTAACCCCTTTCGTGGACTGAGTAGAATTGTACGATGCTTCAGGTTAACAATTGACCTAGGATTGGATCGTTTATTGCCTTGAATTCCGGATTGTACTGTTTGGTACTGTTTACATGAGACGTTCATGTTCATTAGCTTTGTTTATTTGTTTTGTTTTGGGATCACGTTTGAGAACTTAGAATGATGGAATTAGGATCCCCTTTGATGTTTCGTTATTTCGAAGTTTGATGGGAGTGTTGAGGCTAGACGGCTTTAATTGGAAAGCTTGTTTGAGAACTACCGGTATTGATGGTTTTGACTTTGATTTGATGATGGTAGGGTAGTTCTCTTTGATCAATGAATCTTGTTCACACAAGAAAGTCTAGCTCTTCACGATGGGTTGTTTAGGACTCTTTGTGTCAGGCACCACTCGACTGTTAACGCCCAACACAGATGGGGCACCATTCTGTGTGAGGACTTTGGATTGAACGTCTGCGCAGTACGACTTTTTATATTTTGATGGCTGTACACCATCGGATACATATCGATTGACTTTGATTTCTCAGGCCTTTTGGTATCCATTTTGATTGCTTGCTTGCCGGGGTTCATCCCGTGCCACTCTACCACAACTCAGATGTTGAGTCGGGAGGGTCATGTGGAACTAT
Organism: Persea americana; assembly: GCA_029852735.1. NCBI lineage: Eukaryota > Viridiplantae > Streptophyta > Magnoliopsida > Laurales > Lauraceae > Persea > Persea americana. The sequence continues at coordinate 40,973,125 of CM056814.1, forward strand.
CCCGTGGTGTATTAGTTTATGTGGGTTGCCTTTTTCTAGATGTTTATGTTAGTTGAGTTTGATTCCAATGCTATGCACTTTCTACGATCAGGATGCTATGCATTTCATATGATTTTGTTGTTCGTTTACTCTTATTCGTTCTACATATCTGAATGATTCATATATGTACTGCTTGCCGACCTTCGTGTCTGATGATGCTACTCTTGGTGCATAGGTACCGAGCTCTACTTAGCTGAGGAGGAGTTGACGGAGGAAGTTCAGGCAGATCAGCCTGATGACTTCTTGGAGTATAGTACGGACGGCATTGTATAGCCGTACTGACCCCGTACATGAGCGCCTTCATGATATTTTTTTGTAGTTTCATCTTTTGTTCCTTCATCTTTTGATTAGGCCCGAGTTTTGGATGTGGCCTATTGTTGTAAATAATACTTTTGTTTAACTGTTTCAAACTTGAACTCTAGTTAATGTATGTGATCAGTCTTTGTGTAACACCCCGTACCTTAATTCAGTATTAATACTAATTAATTGCTTGGTTAGTTAGTAGTTTAGTTAATAGGTGTGTTAGAGTCTTCGATCCATATTGGGACATGATTAGGGCACAGTGTTATTATTAATGCTGCAAATTTTTAATTTGCCCTAATCTCACGCATAAACCCCGGTTTCACGATCGGGGGCGTGACACTTTGCTCTTAACTATATACTTCAAGATACCATTTGTACTATGAAGCTTCCGCTATACGTTTTATGTATTTGAGGAAATGTTTATACCTCACAGCGATCTTCAATCCATATTGGGACATGATTAGGGCACAGTGTTATTATTAATGCTGAAAATTTTTAATTAGCCCTAATCTCACGCATAAGCCCCGGTTTCACGATCGGGGGCGTGACAAGTTGGTATCAGAGCTTGATTGGTTTCTTAGGGTAAAAATGAGTAGAAACTTAAGACGTGTGAGGATTGGGTTCGTTTCTTTTGGGTATCTAGCTTTTGTAGAGCGTATAGTTTGTTTGTTAGATCGAGTCCCATAGGACTGACGTTTCTTATGTTTCAGGATGGCTGGTCGTAACAGGCGTGCTGGAAATCCCGAGAGTAGTAATGCCAATGCTCCTGATAGTGACTCTATAGAAGGCAGGTTTAACCAGCTAATGCAAGCATTCGTGCGCTCTCAAGAAGCACAGACCCAGAACCAGACCAAGCAACGAGAGGATCAAGCTATGTTTCAGACTCAAATGATGGAAGTACTACAGAGACCAACCCAACCAGCACAAGTGGTTATGCCAGCGAAAGTGGTTGACCCGAATGACATGTTTGATAAATTCAAGAAAAGGGCACCACCAGAGTTTTATGGTAATGAGGACCCTCTCGATGCTGATGAATGGGTAGTTCAGATTGAGAAGATATTTGAGGTCTTCAAGTGCTCAGGCAAGGAAAGGGTACAATTGGCAGCTTATATGTTGAGAGGTACAGCTGAGATGTGGTGGAAATCAGTCAAGACTCCCTATGAAACTATTGTGGATGACATAGCATGGGATTCGTTCAACAAGTTGTTTCGTACGAAGTTTATACCACCCCACATCACTGCCCTTAAGGTTGCTGAGTTTGAGCTACTCCAGCAGGGAGAGAACTCAGTTCAGGAGTATGAGCAGCAGTTTACTAACTTATCTCGGTTTGCACCATCTCTAGTGAAGACTGAAGCTGACAAGGTTATGAGGTTCATTCGAGGGCTGAATCCTCGTATCAAGGCGAAGGTGACCAGCGTTACCTTGGATACTTTTGAGGAGAACCTCAGACGGGCTAATTGGGCTGAAGAGTCCATTAGAGAGAAGGCGCTCTACAAGCAGAAACTTCAGCAGAATCAGATGCAGACTAAGAGTACTGGATCATACCAGCAGCAACAGCAACGTCCACAGCAGCAACAATATCAGCAGCAGTCCAAGAAGCCTAGGACAGATCAGGGGCAGAGAGCTCGTTGTCAGCATTGTCATAAAAACCATCCGACATCTGAGTGTCGGTGGAAGACAGGAGCATGTTTTGAGTGTGGTCAGCAGGGCCACCTGGTTAAAGACTGCCCTAAGAAACAAGGGCAAGGTGTGCGAAATGCAGCCCCACGACCACCAGTGGCAGCGCAGCCTAATCAACAACAGCCTCGGGTACAGCAGCAGCAGCAGCCACTTAGACTTGCGGGACCGCAGCAGAACCGAGGACAACAGAGGCCTCAAGGACCACAGTATCAACCACAGCAGCGACAGCAGCAAAGACCCCAGCAGGAGGGCAGAGTGTATGCTTTGGATCATCAGGAGGCTGATGAAGCTGGCGGAGTAGTGGAAGGTACACTCTCTATTTCAGATGTACCTGCTAGAGTCTTATTTGATTCTGGTTCCACGCATTCTTTTGTTTCCCCTATATTTGCTGCATGCTTGGTGGGAGACGTAGCTCCATTGCATTGTATTTTGCTTGTTAGTACCCCGGTAGGGAAGACCGTACAGTGTGAATCCTATTATCCCGATTGCAAAGTGCAGGTGGGGGAGTATATCTTAGTTGCTAACCTTATCGTTCTCGACATGAAAGACTTTGATGCTATTTTGGGGATGGATTGGTTATCCACTTACAGAGCTGTGATGGATTGCTTCAAAAAGACCGTTCGATTGCAAGTGTTAGATGCCAATGTTGAGATTATTGGAGAGAGGAAGCGTATGACCACTAGTGTCATATCCGCTTTGCGGGCAGACCGGATGATCAAGAGTGGTTGTGCCGGTTATTTGGCATTTATCACTGAGGATAACTTGTCCAAGGCGGTAAGAGCAGTAGAGGATATTCCAGTTGTTTGTGAGTTCCCGGATGTTTTTCCGGAGGAAATACCTGGATTGCCACCAGTTCGAGAGATAGACTTTACGATTGAGCTTATGCCAGGGACAGCACCGATATCGAGAGCACCTTGCCGCATGGCTCCAGCAGAGTTAAGGGAGTTGAAAGCTCAGCTACAGGATCTCGTGGATAGAGGATTTGTGAGACCGAGTGTATCTCCATGGGGTGCACCAGTTTTATTCGTGAAAAAGAAGGATGGCTCGATGCGTATGTGCATAGATTACAGACAGCTGAATCAGGTTACAATCAAGAACAAGTATCCTTTACCTAGGATAGATGAGTTGTTCGATCAGCTGCAAGGAGCACAACATTTTTCAAAAATTGATCTGAGATCAGGCTACCATCAGTTGCGAGTCAGAGACCAAGATGTCCAGAAGACAGCCTTCAGAACCAGATATGGCCATTATGAATTTCTGGTTATGCCATTTGGGCTGACCAATGCTCCGAGTGTCTTCATGGCTTTGATGAATAAGATCTTTGCACCATGTTTAGATCAATTCACAGTAGTTTTCATAGACGATGTTTTAGTCTATTCGAGATCCAGAGATGATCATGCAGAACATTTGAGGGCTTCATTGCAGATTTTGAGAGAAAATCAACTCTATGCCAAGCTTAGCAAATGTGAGTTTTGGCTAGAGCAGGTGGCTTTTCTTGGACACATCATCTCTAAGGCAGGTTTAGCAGTAGACCCAGCAAAGATTGATGCAATAACCAGTTGGGAGCGTCCGAAGACAGTGGCACAGATCAGGAGTTTTCTTGGGTTAGCCGGGTATTATAGAAGATTTGTGAAGGGATTCTCCAGTTTAGCAGCTCCATTGACCAAATTGACGAGGAAAGAGGTTCCTTTTGTATGGACTGCGCAGTGTGAAGCGAATTTTGAAGAGTTAAAGACTAGATTGACTACAGCCCCTATCCTTACGTTACCTTCGGGGACAGGAGGATTTGTGATTTTTACAGATGCTTCAGGAGTTGGTTTGGGATGCGTTCTCATGCAGGAGGGAAAAGTAGTAGCCTACGGGTCCAGACAGTTGAAAGAACATGAAAAGAGATACGCTACCCATGATTTGGAGCTGGCAGCAGTAGTTATGGCACTGAAGATGTGGAGGCATTACCTGTACGGAGAGCAATTTGAAGTTCATTCAGATCACAGGAGTCTTCAGTACCTATTCGGACAGAAGGATTTGAATATGAGGCAAACCAGATGGATGGAATACATCAAAGACTACGACTTTCCGATAAAGTATCATCCCGGGAAAGCGAATGTAGTAGCAGATGCACTGAGTAGAAAATCAGCAAATACCGGATGTTTACAGACAGAGTGGTCTTTGACGGAGATATTCAGGGATCTAGCTATAGAGTTTCATCCTCAGAGTGAAAGAATTATGGTTGCAAACATACATACGTGGGAACCTGAGATTTTGGGCAGAATCAAGAGCAGTCAGAGAGAAGATCCAGAATTAGTCAGGTTGATTGATAATATAGCAGACAGACCAGAGTTCAGACTCATAGATGGAGTGTTGTATTGCCAGGACAGATTGTGTGTTCCGGATGTGCATGACTTGAAGAACGAGATTATGGTGGAAGCACACCACTCTCGTTATGCGATCCACCCAGGGAGCACCAAGATGTACCAGAACTTGAAGAGCTTTTATTGGTGGAAGAACATGAAGAAGGACATTGCTGGTTTTGTTGCAAGATGTTTAGTGTGCCAACAAGTGAAAGTTGAACATCAGAAGCCTCCAGGGTTACTCCAACCTTTGAAAATACCGGAGTGGAAGTGGGAACACATCACCATGGACTTCGTGGCAGGCTTACCACCTACAAGGGGCAATGACAGCATTTGGGTGATCGTGGACAGACTCACCAAGTCAGCACACTTCATTCCGATGAAGATGAAAGGTTCAATGGATATCTTGGCACACAAGTACATTGACAACATAGTTAAATTACATGGGATTCCAGACTCAATTGTTTCTGACAGAGATATGAGGTTTGTGGGCAGATTTTGGGTCAGTTTGCAAGCAGCTTTAGGGACTACATTGAACTTCAGTACTGCGTATCACCCTCAGACCGATGGACAGACTGAGAGGACGAATCAGACTATGGAGGATATGTTGCGGGCATGTGTTTTAGACTTTGGAAAAGACTGGGAGAAGAGTCTTCCTTTATGCGAATTTGCCTACAACAACAGTTATCACTCCAGTATCGGGATGGCACCGTTTGAGGCGTTGTACGGACGGAAGTGCAAGACCCCGATTTGTTGGGAAGAGATTGGTGTTCGGAGTTTTCATGGACCTTCGGTCATCAGCGATACCAGTGAGAAGGTGAAGCGGATCATTGATCGGCTGAAGATGTCAAGAGACCGTCAGAAAAGCTATGCGGACCTCAAGAGGAGAGATTTGGAGTTTCAAGTCGGAGACAAGGTTTTCCTGAAGGTCTCACCGACTAGAGGAACCATGAGGTTCGGTCAGAAGGGAAAATTAGCTCGGAGATATATCGGGCCATTTGAGATTGACATGCGCGTGGGTGAAGTGGCGTATCGGTTGATACTACCACCAGAGTTAGCAGGAGTTCACAGAGTTTTTCATGTCTCCATGCTGCGGAAGTACATTTCAGACCCTTCACACGTGCTACATCATGAGCCACTAGATGTACAGCCAGATATTACCTTTGTGGAGAAACCGAAGCAGATCATCGATACCAAAGAACAGGTTTTGAGGACCAGGACCATACATTGGGTCAAGGTGCAGTGGGAACATCACAGTCCGGAAGAAGCTACGTGGGAGCTCCGAGATCAGGTCAAGGAAAAGTACCCAGAGCTACTACTAGAGGTGTGTTAAGGATTTGGAAGGATTTGGAGGACCAAATAGTCCAAGGGGGGGAGAATGTAACACCCCGTACCCTAATCCAGTTTTAATACTAATTAATTGCTTGGTTAGTTAGTAGTTTAGTTAGTAGGTGTGTTAGAGTCTTAGCGAGTCGGGTTTGGCGTAGGGATCGCGCGTGCGAAGTTTCGTGCGAGTCCGAGTGCGTTTGGATAGAGTAGGGGGCTGGTTTGCAATTTTGGGAAGTTTTCAGGGGTTTTTATGAAATTATGAGTTTTGTGAGTTTGGGTGCATTGGATAGATCTCGTCATTTCATGAACTTTAGTCTTCTGTCGCGTTTCGATTCGACGCGCTGAAGAGGCCCAAATAATCACTTTTAGCTCACCAAGGACTTAACCCAAATTTTTCCAAAATTAGCCCTTTTAAACAAGTCATCAAACGGATGACTCATTCCTTCCTTCTTATCTCATTCATCTTCATCCCTTCTCTCATTTCTCTGTGTCTTCTTCAAGCTCCTTCTTCTCTTCACTGTTGCCTTGCCAAATACAATCTTTGGAGCTCATCTTTGAGGGCTAATCCACCAATCTTCTTCATCAAGACTCCAAGAACTCATTCATCCAATTTTCTAAGGTTTTCATCAACACATCACTCCAAGGTAAGCTCTCCAAGTTACTAGACTTAGCTAATCTTCTTCCTTTGGATTAGAAATGGATTAGGGAAACTCATAGCAACCCTTTGCATTCATTTTTGTAGTGGAGTTTTGGGTTGGAAACTTTCTTCTTCCCCTTTGAGCTTTTGTGGAGTTTCTTCATCAAATTTCTTCTTGAAATTTTCCCTAAGCTCTTCATCAAGGCAAGTTACTATGTATATGTATGATTTGATATGTTTTTCTTTCCTTTGATTGATAATTGATGATGTTTAGATGACCCCTTTGCTCTTGAGAATTGTTTTAGATTGAAAACATGATAATGGATTGAAATTGCTAATGAAATGGATTAGGACACTAATGACTTGATTAGATGTAAGATGGGGTTTTTAGGGACTTGTTGCATCTACCTACATGTGGGTTTTTATTGTGTTAAATCAGGTGAAGGAGTCCCCAAAAACCAAGTGGAAGGAAGGCCCAGGTGCACTGCCAGTTACAGAACTGTGTTCTGTAACTGCTGTGTACGCGGTCGACCGGCTGAAGCAGCGGTCGACCGGGTACACAGTGCCTGGGGTCGACCGGATGGGAACCAGGTCGACCTGGTTCCCTGTGCACGCGGTCGACCGGGTGGGGACCCGGTCGACCGGGTCAACTGCAGGGAGGGTTTTTTTTTTGGGTTTTTTCCTTTTTCTTCCTTATGTTGAGGACCATAGGGGGGACCTTGGCTAACCTTTTTGAGACTCATTGGACTACATGTGAGGACGTTTTGAGCCCACGTTCTTCACGTTAATCCGGTTGTATCGGGAATCAATTTCACTCAATCCTGAACGGTACGGGACAACGGGATACCTTTTCTATATCTATGCACGAAGATCATATATTCAGGTATCGCGCACTCTAACCCCTTTCGTGGACTGAGTAGAATTGTACGATGCTTCAGGTTAACAATTGACCTAGGATTGGATCGTTTATTGCCTTGAATTCCGGATTGTACTGTTTGGTACTGTTTACATGAGACGTTCATGTTCATTAGCTTTGTTTATTTGTTTTGTTTTGGGATCACGTTTGAGAACTTAGAATGATGGAATTAGGATCCCCTTTGATGTTTCGTTATTTCGAAGTTTGATGGGAGTGTTGAGGCTAGACGGCTTTAATTGGAAAGCTTGTTTGAGAACTACCGGTATTGATGGTTTTGACTTTGATTTGATGATGGTAGGGTAGTTCTCTTTGATCAATGAATCTTGTTCACACAAGAAAGTCTAGCTCTTCACGATGGGTTGTTTAGGACTCTTTGTGTCAGGCACCACTCGACTGTTAACGCCCAACACAGATGGGGCACCATTCTGTGTGAGGACTTTGGATTGAACGTCTGCGCAGTACGACTTTTTATATTTTGATGGCTGTACACCATCGGATACATATCGATTGACTTTGATTTCTCAGGCCTTTTGGTATCCATTTTGATTGCTTGCTTGCCGGGGTTCATCCCGTGCCACTCTACCACAACTCAGATGTTGAGTCGGGAGGGTCATGTGGAACTATCCCGTGGTGTATTAGTTTATGTGGGTTGCCTTTTTCTAGATGTTTATGTTAGTTGAGTTTGATTCCAATGCTATGCACTTTCTACGATCAGGATGCTATGCATTTCATATGATTTTGTTGTTCGTTTACTCTTATTCGTTCTACATATCTGAATGATTCATATATGTACTGCTTGCCGACCTTCGTGTCTGATGATGCTACTCTTGGTGCATAGGTACCGAGCTCTACTTAGCTGAGGAGGAGTTGACGGAGGAAGTTCAGGCAGATCAGCCTGATGACTTCTTGGAGTATAGTACGGACGGCATTGTATAGCCGTACTGACCCCGTACATGAGCGCCTTCATGATATTTTTTTGTAGTTTCATCTTTTGTTCCTTCATCTTTTGATTAGGCCCGAGTTTTGGATGTGGCCTATTGTTGTAAATAATACTTTTGTTTAACTGTTTCAAACTTGAACTCTAGTTAATGTATGTGATCAGTCTTTGCTCTTAACTATATACTTCAAGATACCATTTGTACTATGAAGCTTCCGCTATACGTTTTATGTATTTGAGGAAATGTTTATACCTCACAGCGATCTTCGATCCATATTGGGACATGATTAGGGCACAGTGTTATTATTAATGCTGAAAATTTTTAATTAGCCCTAATCTCACGCATAAGCCCCGGTTTCACGATCGGGGGCGTGACAATGTGGATCCATCGATGATCATCGCAAGAAGAATTCCAAAAGACGCAGCGCGGACCACGACTCTTCAAGCGACTTGGCGACCAATTAATGCTGTTAATTGACCCATTTATGACAAGTTATTACGGTCATTAACTCATTATTCTAGACAGCCCAATTAGAAGCAAGCAAATGAGAGTTACAAGTCTAATTAATCTTGGCAATTAGCCATGTAACTCCTATCATTATGGAGTTTAATCATGGTAATTAATCATGAAACCCCCATCATCATGGAGATTAAAAGCCCATTATTCTCGATCGACCAATCAGATTCAAGGAAAAAGGAGTTACAAAATTATAAAATCAAATCTTGTAACTCCTCCCATCATGGAGCATTAATGTAATCAATGCCCATAAACCCTCTTAATGGCTACCAAAAGCCTATAAATAGGTGGTCATTCCAAAGGGAAGGGGTCCTAGAAAATTATCCTGAAAAGTCTCTGCACAAAGAAGCTCTCTTACTCTGAAGAAACTCTGCTGCAAATACTACAAGGTGATTGAAGTCCCTTGGGGGGCCACCCCCCTAAGGTTTCCTCTCTTCTTGTATCGAACATGGCATAGATGTGGCTTTTCAACCCGTCGACCCAGATTTTTATTGGATATAAGACCTTCTCTTGGTCTTTGTCCTCTAAAAATCTGGGGTCCAAGCCAAGCCAAGTGAACTAAAGCATCAAGTATTCTCATCTGAAGGACGATGGCGGAGTCCATACATGACTCGCGACCGTCGATCTGAACGAGTCCCCACAATCTCCTAAGAAGTCAGATCCCTCTTTCTTCCTCTTCTATTGTATTTTGTATTTTTTAAAGAGACAAAAAAAATCACAATTCTTGTCTTTCATCATTGATAAGATTTGTAAATCGCTTTTCATGTTAAAATTGCCTTCTACGGCACAAAACCGCCTTTCACGGCAAACTAAACAAAATCGCTTTTCACGGCATTAAAAATCTTGTCTATTTCTTTAAAATATATATGCAATGGAAAGTTAGAAAAAAAAGTTTGATTTCCTTTCTACTTGTGAAAGTGAATCTTCGGATCATCGTTTCAAATTCCAAGTAGAATAGAAAATCTGGCATACCAGTACAAAACGTTGATGCTCGCTTTTTTGTTCTCCCTGCTGCACCCCGGGGGACCCGGGGCGGAGGAAGGCAAGAAAAAGCCGGGACCATCAAGAATATCTAAAAATATTCTTACTTGGAGAGAATCTCTCAAGTTTCCTTGATTTTGGGAGAGATTTTCTCAAAATATCTTTCTTTGGGAGAAAGTTTCTCATAATCTCTCTCTTTTTTGGAGAGAATTTCTCAAAGAATCTTCTCTTTCGGAGAGAATATCTCAAATTCCTCTTCTTTTGGGAAGGTTGTTAATTTTTAGCACTTACCTCCTTTCTTTTCTCCCTCTTTCCTCTTTTGGTTTGCTCTCCCTTATAAAAACAAGGAGGTTGGATCTCTTGCCGCTATTGCTCTTTTTTCGCAAAAATCTTCAAGTGTGTTCCGAGATCAAGAACTTTTCTTCTTCTTCAAGGATCTTCAAGCTTTTTCTTCTTCTTCTCCATCAATGGCTTCAAGTAAGTTTCTTTTTTTCTTAAGAAACCCCATGTAGAAATAGAAAAAGTTTTCTTTTTTATCTTTTCTTTTCCTTTTCCTTTCCTTTTCTTTTTTTTCTTTCACGTGCTTTCGATTTTTTTTTTACACGTTTTTCCTTTCTTTTTCTTTTGTTTTCTTTCTTTCTTTTCTTCTCTTTTTTTTTCTTATTTTTTCTTTCATGGTTTCACTTTTTTTTACCATGTTTTTTTTTTCTTCTTGTTTTTTTTTTTACTGTACGGACAAGACCGTATGGCCACGTGGCCTGCCTTTTTTTTTTTTTGAAAGAGATTATTTTCTTCCTTTTTTTTCTTTCCCGGATTTTGAGACGCGCATGCATGACAACTTTCCTTCTATGCATTTTTTTTAGAAAATGGAATGGGAAGCATGATAGTGCACACCTGGAAATCTTTTGTAAGTCTTGGGATTTGGAGCTCGCAGCAATGTTGAGCCCTTTCTTGGTCTTGGGGGGATTTTTGAGGAACTTTGCAAGTTTTCAATTTTGGAGCTCACAGGAATGTTGAGCCCTTTTCCAGTCTTGCGGATATTTGAAGAGATTTGGCTTGATCTCGTAGCAATGTTTGAGTTCGAGCCTTCTTCGAGAATCCTCCATTGATTATGAGCTTGCAGTGATGTTGAGCTCATCTTCAAGCTCCTATTTCTTTCAGGGTGTTTCCTTTTTCTTCGGAATTGCCCCAGAACCATGCCAAAATTTCACCAAGATTTTTTAGCAAAATTCTGTCATTTTGATGATTGATTTTCTCTTTTTCCATCCTTTGCAGGTAGTTCCTCCAAAATGAACAAGGGTTAGGAGCCTGTCTCTGATGCCTCGCCGTTTTACCAGATCTTCTAATGTGGCCGTACAGCAGGCCTGGGAGAAGGTCCAGTATGTTGAAAGGAACTTGGAAGAGTGTGACTCGCTCAACCGAGATGAGATGAGGCAATGTATGATCGCCCTCAAGGATGAGGAGTTTTATAGGATTATGGTAAGCAATCGTCCTTGGGTCACGGACGATCAGAGCATTGTGCCCAAGCCTACCTTCTTCTTTGGTGATGCAATCCCCGACGATTCAACATACCAAAGGAGATGTTTCCAGTTCTTGTACACAGGTGATGGTGAGAAGAGAACTGTTTCTACCTGGTCGACCTTTGATCGGACTATCTCGATCATGTGCCTTTCCTCCACATGCTTTAAGAGGGAAGATCCTCCAGGTTGGGTGAAGAGGACTAGTGTGATCAAGACCGGGGTTTTCGTTGGCGGTTCATCTGGTTTTGCAGAGAAGTCGGCTGCCCGTATGGACATTTTGATGCCGACCATCGGCTACCAAGGTTCAGACCATCCTTCAATTGATTTGAGACCAGTGGGCCTTGGCATTTTCAAGGGCGATGGCAGCAACTGGGTGAAGCCTTTTCGACTTCGTGGCCATTTCAACGTTGACTCGAGCTGGGAGTCATGGACTGATCACATCTTGCAAGTTGGTGGTGCCATTCTGAAGGAGGCCGAGATTTTTTATGCGGTTCGCGCTTTTCAGCAAACCGTGGTTTTCTCTGATGAGGCCTTCATGTCCATGTTGGAGTCATTCCTTCCACAAACCAACACCTTCGTTGTCACGAACAGTGAGATTGGTTTCTCTTTAAAGGAACTGAGCACCATCACCGGGCCGCCTATCCTCGGGAAACTTTATAAGGAGTTCATGCCTATTGACAGCGTCCTGGAGGAGCAGTCTGAGGAGTTCAGGGTTTTGTGCTTTCAGCTTGTCGCCTTCTACGACTTTTTGAAAGAGAGGGAGGGCTCGAAAGTCCGGTGTAGCAGTTGGAAAAGTGGTAGCTCTTTGTTTTCCAACTTCTTTGATAGCGGGGAGTCTTCTGAGAGTACGACCCAGGAAGCCAGGGCTAAGAACCCGGATTTGAAGAAGATGTCCGCCATGCGAGAAAATTTGAAGGAATTCTTCTCAAACACAGACGCCATTCATTCTGACATTGTACTGCGGAGAGATCTCACTGTTTACCTCACTTATTGGCTAGGTGAGGCTATTTTTGCTGGAGGAGACGGTACGCAAATAAGGCTGCATTGCATTTTTCGGGCTTATCAGATGGCGTTTGGAGAGCAGCTTGCTTTGTTGCCTGCTTTTTACTCTTATTTGTGTACCGAACTGCAGGCTGCTGCTTTCCTGGTTTGGCTTGGGCTTCCCATGAACCGGGTATTTTCAGTCCATATCCTTTATTCGTGGTATGTATACCACTGTCCTGGTTTCCACCGATGGTGCGCTGCACAGGACGATGACCCTTTTATGATTCGGTTGGCTAGAGGGAAGCCTATTTCCGAATCTTTTTTATTTGCCCATTTGAGGATCTGACGATTCTGGGATGTTGAGATGGGGCTGTCTTCAGTGAAGCTTTTCTCTAGGCTTGCAGAAGAAGGCTTTTGATTTTGGTGTCTCCCGAGATTCCACCAGGGCAGGGTCGGGGAGACACTATTCTTTGACAAACGCAGAGAAAGCTTGGCTTTTCAACATACGTGTCGGCACGATGGTGTACCGTAGACATCTTTTCACCGACATCCAGCTGTTTGTTCCCTCGCGTTTTGCCATGCAGTTGGGCTTCTCCCAAGGTGTTGTTGGAGCGCCTTCGAGTAAGGTGAAACGTTTTGGAGGTCTGCAAGACGGGAGGAATGCATGGGCCTTTTATAGTGCAGAAGACACTTCTGCCATGATTTCTTATCTTGAGTTGCCCACCTTCCGGACTGTTGGCTTCACGAAGTGGTTCGCAGAGAGCTTTCCAGTGTACCGGGGGCTTTCCAAGAAGGAGCTCGATGTAAAGCAATCTTCTGGGAAGGGTCTTGGGAAGTCAGATGGCATCCGCCGAGAGGAAGTTCTGGCTTTCCTTTCAGGTGAAAAGCACAAAATAGGCTTTCTCGAGGATCAGGATTGTGAGGCCCCACCCCTGGTGGGCCCTCAGTTTGAATCTAATAATAATTAATAGAGTATTTTATACTTTAATTTGCTATTTAATAGGGAATTAGTAGTATAGTTTATAATATCCCTAAGTTTTAGATATAGCTTTAATTTAATTTATGTTAGGTTTGATTAGATTAGAGTTTAATTAGTATTAGCACTAATGGGAAGGGCTAATGAGAGTGGAACCTTCTAGAACCCACCTAATTACCCAAATGCCCATGGCCCCATGTTATTTCCATTTGGAACCAAAATACCCTTTAGGTAATTAGCCTAAAACCCTAAGTTACAAAACCTAAGCTATTGCTGTCAAACCCCGACCCGGGATTAGCGCGATTAGTGTTAACTAAGTGCGTGTTTAGTTGTAATGTGAGTTTAGTGTACGTGGGATTAGAAATTGGTCCAAGTTGGTCTAGAATTAGCTTTGGGGAATTTTGAGAGCGTTTTGTGCTTTTTGGTCACACTTAGGGTGCCTTGAGAGTACGTGTAAGCTTGGGAGAAAATTCTAGTTTTCTGATTTTAATCGTGATTTCGATCTCTTTTGAATGGTTTTATTTTATTGATAAACTTTTGTGTTCAGCTTGTTTGTGTTTTAGGCTCAGAAACCCAAGTTTTGGCCCAAAGGGGTAAATCAGTCTTTTCACACCAAATCTGGACTCAAATTTCGAAATCTCAAAACTATGCCAAATTTATACTTTTTGGAAAGTAGATTTTTCGACGATCATTTTAGTCTTCTTCGTCGTTTTCATCCGGGGCCCACAAGTCAGTGTTTTAAACATTGCAAGTTTTGAGCAATGGGGCCCACACAAAAAAAACCCACTTGAAGCAAATCTCCTTCTCCCTCATTTTTCTTCACTCACGAGTCAAGCTCTCCCTGCAACTTCTGAACCCAGCTGAAGACTCTTCTTCTTCCCTTCCTTTCTTCTCATTGCATGCCTAAGCTAGAGAGCTTCAAAGCACAAACCAACCCTACCATCTTCTTCCTCCCAACTCAAGGAATCCATTGCTACCATTTTCTTGGAGATCCCAGCTGTGTTCCCACTCCATTTTCTTCTCCTCTTCTTGTTTAGCAAGCTTCAGGTAATAGATCTCTTCCTCCTCTTCAATGTAGTCTTTTGAGTTCCTTAGGAACCCATTTTTCAAGCATGCAACACCCATTTCGAAATGGGTCATTGTCTTCTCTTTTTGGTGGATTTTTGAAGTTCTTTTCATGGGTTTTCTTGTAGATTTCGTGGAGTACTTTTGATAGGATTTGTTTCTGAGATTGTTGGGCTAGGACTTTGGTAAAGGCAAGTGAACAAATTAGACTCATGATGCATGCAATGTTTGATTACTTTAGCTTTCATGATTTGATTTCTCTTCCATGATAATTTGGGCAATGTAGGTTTCCAAAGGTGTGTTATAGTCTGAAATTTTGTTTTAATTGAAATGCATATGCTAATGGTTTGTGTTAATGGTTTTTCATTCATTTGAAGTTGCTTTTATCTTGCCAATGTGTTTTATAAATGAATGAAAGAATGGAGGAAATGTTGTGAGGTGATTTGGAAGTGTGGATTGTTAGAATTTGAATGGAAATTGCCCCTTGGAGAGTATGGAGGCAGGGGATATGCAGGGATTTGACAAAGGAAAGAAATGGTGAAAAGGGAGTGTGAATTCTGAATCTAACTGAAGCTGCCGCACACTGGCGGTCAGCAGTCGGTCAGCAGTCGGCTAGCCGACTGTTGACCCACGGTTAACCGACCCAGTGTCGGTTAGAATTACAGTAACTCAAATTCTGCACAGGGCGTGGTCGGCCCGCAGGCGGTCAGCAGACGGTTAGCCGACCTGCGCAAGAAATCTGAAAAGTAGTATTCCTCCTGATCAGTCGGTCAGCGGTCGGTCAGTTGGTCGGTTAGCCGACCAGCAACCGGCGGCCAGCCGCCGGGTAGCCGCGTGGTGACCGAGTGCACAGAAGGAGAACTTTGAAGGGGCTTCGATAGGAGAGAAAAACTAGAATATGTTAAGGGGTCTTTGGCTTGATGTTGTGCAATTGAAACATGGAATGTTGTCTAGCTTCGGGGACACCAATTCACTCTAAACTCCAACATTTGGGTTTCAACTTTACAAGAATCAAATAAAGAGTCTTAGCATATACTTGACATAATTGTTTCGAAATCTTAAATTTTGGCACGAAGAATACCGTTTTGTTCCTGTTTTGATTTGCAAGCATGTGTTTAACTTTAGATTTGTTTCATGAACTATAATGGGGACACTTTTCCAGCCTTGCTTGTTATAGCTTATGCTATTCTCGTTTAGTCTCGTCTTGCATTGTTTTGACAAGTGTTTTTCCCCATTTTTCGCTAAGTTTTGTACGAGCATTGATATGTTTTATGCATACATGGATATCATAGAATACCACTGAGCTTGGACTGCCCTTTCAGTCTGATCCACTAGTTCGGGGGTCCTTAAACATAAGGGCAATCTGCAGATTAGCCGTGTATTTATACACATCTTTGTTCTGTCTGGTGCCGCGGCCGGTGTTCCGCCCACCTTGTGTGGCTCGGACTTCTGTTTTGTTTTGTCTCGTTCTGTTTCGTTTTGCTTGCTCTTGTCATTGCGTATGACGGAGAAAGGATGAGCTCAATGTGGATCCGTGAATCATGTTATTTTATTGAAAAGCATATTAGTTTTGAATTACACCTTAAACATGTTTTGTTCAGAACTCATGCCATGTTTTAAGTGCTGATTACTTTCATATTAACTGACTTGTAATATGTCTAAACTGTTCACCTGCCAGACCGTCGTGTCTGACCCCCTTTGTTTTGGTGTTTAGTTGCAGGCGCCGTTGCCATTGCGGAGGAGCGCCCGGAGGAGGCTTTTGAGCCACCCCCAGCCCGTGAGTGGCAACCCGACGACGTCCTCTAGACGTCGGGCGGAGTCTTGAGCACGATGCACATAGATGGGATTATTTTGCTATTTTGGGAATGTATGGCCTTTGTTGGCCTTTTTCACTTTTGGGGTTATGTAACTTAACACTTTGTTATTTTGAAACTTGAACTGAATTTGGTAATGCTATGCTTACATTTTCTCCTCTGATTATTGTCTTAAGGATGACTTAACTTATGCAATTCGGAGTCACAAGGTTTATGTGCTTAAGTTGTGATGAGATTACTTGCACGCTTCCGCAAATCATTGCTCGAGTGAGATTTTTACATCTTCGTCTTTGGAAGTCCTCACCGCGGAAACCTGTGGGTTAATCATAGTTGGATGGACATAACCGTCGCGGGGCCCGGACTTGGGGAAACCTCGGTCTGGGGTCGCGACAATTGCAAAACCACCCTAAACCCTAAATGCCTCTCATCTTCCTCAATTAGCCTATCTTCTTCCCCAAGCTACCCTAATTCCCCCAAAAACCCAACATAAGGAGGCTAGAGACTCTTCCCTCTTGCAATCAACACTCTATTGGGTCTTCTCTCTCACCTCAATTTCCATTTCTTCTACTCTAAGGCAAGTACCCTATGCAATTTCATTAAATGCATGCTCTTCTTCCTTGTTTCTATAATTACATTTCGATGTTTTGCTAATGCTAGTTTAGATCTCCATTTTGAGCTTTGTTTTCATGGAAATGGCCATTGATGGATGGGTTTCTCCATTTGGAAGATCAATGGCTCGGATGGATTGGTGGATTGATGGAGGAATGGGATAATTGAAGTGTTTTCATGTTTATTCTTGTCTATGATTCTTGTCTATGTGATGTATGGAGGAGATTTGGGATGTTTTGGACGAAAATTGGATTGAATTGGAGAATATACCAGAAATCTGGATTTCAGCTTTCTACGTGTACCCGGTCGACCGGACCCTGTCTCGGTCGACCGGGAACACTAAAATGCCAGAAAAACAGGTCTAAGTTAATTTTTGCTGAAATGCGCACAGACAGTGTACCCGGTCGATCGGACCCTGTCTCGGTCGACCTGGCACACAGGGATCTGCAGAGAATAACTGGAATGTGAGACCCCGACCCCTAATTTCCAGGATTAGTGTTTTCTTTATTGTGGACTAGCTTTCTAAAGTGAGATTAGTGGCTGTTTGGGTGAGTTTGTGGGTTAGAAAGACCTTTCATTAGCTTTGGGGAGTTTTGAAGGCCAGTGAACCCAGTTAGTGACCGTATGGTCCTATTTGTTTTACGTGGTCAGCTTAGGGAGATTCTTTGTGCTTCCTAAAAATTTCCATTCTTATTTCGTTTGACTAGTATCGTCATTCCCTACAACTTTCGTATTTGCTCCGTACCCATTCGAAGCTCCGAAAATCAGTTTCTCCAGCCCTGGGGGTAAACCGGTCTTTTCACATTGAATCTGGACGCAAATTTTGAGATCTCAAAACCATGCCAAAATTATACTTTTTGAAAAATAGGTTTTATGAGAAACATTTTTCTCTTCTTTGTCGATCGCATCCGGGGCACAAAAATGGATGTTTGAGTCCCGACAAGTTTAAGTGATGGTGGGACCCACACCCACCCTTTTATAAAAGGGCCAGCCCATTCCTTCTTCCCCATTGAGTTCCAGCAGAATGAGAGAGTGAGAGGAGCCTCAACTCCTTAGGGTTTTTCCCCTTTCCTCTTCTTCTTCCTGTTTTCTCACAAAACCCACCTCCAAGCTTGCCAAAATGAGAGATTTGTGCCCATTTTCTTCTTCCCCTCATCTCAAGCTCTCTATTGATGCCATTAGAAGAGAAATCCAGCCAGATTAAGGTTCTCTTTGAGCTAGTCTTGTTCATTTGAAGCACTTCCAAGTAAGCAATCTTTTCAATCTCCTAGATTTGCGTTTTCCTAGCTCTAGAGAGTCTCTACCTTCTCTATTGAGAGCTCTCTTCTTCTTGTTCTTTGGTTTGCCATTTTAGGGTTCTAAGATGGGTTTATTTTGGGCTTTTTATGTAGATTGGAGATTTGTGGCTTGAGAGGGTGATTAGGAGCTTGATTAGCTACTTTGGAAACCAAGGCAAGTGGATGATTAGATTGTTTTGAATATTGGCATATTTTGTGAGAAAAGCTTGATTTTATCAATGATTTTGATGATCTAATACTTGCTAATTACTATGACTTTTATGGGCTTTGAAATGACATATTGATGAGCTTTTCGCTCTTATTTAATCTCTTGAAAACATATGCATTGCTATTTTGTAAATCTTGTTTTTTTTTTATACATATGGATTTCCATGGATGATGAGTCTCTAGCATTGAATGAGGTTGGAATTGGAAGGAGAATTAATGCCTTGATGGAAGGATGGTTGGAGGATAGGATTAGAGGTTGAATAGAAGGGAATAGACCCATTTCATGTCAAGAAATGGATGAAGTCGAAGTAGAATGGTTTGGGAAAAAAAGAACATAAATCTGCACCTGATGTGTAGTTCTCGCAGCTGGGCGGTCAGCGGGCGGTCACCTTGGCGGCTAGCCGACCCAGATTCGGTTACAAACACAGAATGCTGTATTTTAACAGGTGAACTGCGGTCAGCCTCGTGGTCAGACAGCGGCTAACCGCCCCCCAAGAGCCCTGTGACCGTCAGGTAGCCAAAATACGCGGTCAGAAACACAGAATGCTGTATTTTAGCAAGGTGAACCGCGGTTAGCCACGCGGTCAGCCAGCGGCTAACCGCCGAACAACTCGGAGGCTAACCGCCAGCTAACCGACAGGTGACCGAATTTCACCCAGAATTCATGAGTCTTTTCTATCGTTTTCAGATATGGTATTTAAAGGTTTGGATGGGTTGTTCTGATGCCCTACCACCTTGGAATAACCCAGGGGATGACATAAGGAGATCGACTTAGAAAGAAACTCCATTTCGGAAAAGTATTGGGAATTTTGGATTCATCAACTTGCATAAGGAAACTTGGTATGTCTTCTATCATTCGAGTACCATACTAAGGGCAATACTAGACATACAAGATCTTTATACATGTTGTCTGAATACGGAAGCCCCAATATATAGTCCGTAACTGTATAAGGATTCATTTCATTGTTTTACTCAGATTATATGTATCCTTACCCGATATCACTGGTTTTATCTCAAACTCTGATTTATGCACCTAACATGTCCTGCCAGCCTTGTTTATGCATGAAAAGATAATGATATGAAATCTGTGCCTATGAGCACCGTACCCCGCCTGCCCGAGTGTTTTATACTGATATAGTCATGTACATGTTTTGATTTTCATGTGACCCACGTGTCGGCACCACTAAGCTTGGACGCCCTTGTCAGTCTGATCAGTTGACTTGGGCCTCCCCCTCGTGCTCCCGCCAGCTGCAGCTTGGATCCTGTCCCGTTACCCAGTTCCGTGGCCGTGGTCCTGTCTAGCTATATGTATATGTATATATAATGTTGGTTCTTGTCACTTCACGTGTTAGAGACCAATGCCCCGAATGTGCTCTAATCACATTAGTGATGGAGGATTTAGCTTAAGTGTGGTTGCCAATATGTTCCCCACGATTGTGGCTCCCCTGAAGAAGGGCAACTTGCAGGGTCCGCCTATGGACTGGGTTTGCAATGTGAGGAATACCTGTTTTGCTAGATATCCATGTTTTATATTTGTTCCAAGTGAATACATGTTTTACCAGATATATATGTTTCACACATGCTTCAAAATGAATACATGTTTTGTCAGGTATACAAGTTTTACATTGGTTTTAAATCTATGAAACTGTTGATCAAATACCATGATTTATCTTATGTTTTATTATTCAGATTATCGTTTATATCTTTTCACCCACCTGCCAAACCGTCGTGTCTGACCCACTCTTTTAGTACTCAGGTCCAGATTTCTTTGCCCCGAGCTGAGTGCACGTGTTGGCTGTGAAGCCATGAGTTGCAGATTTGTTGCGTCGGCTATGTCATGTAGACATTTAGCTCAACATCTGAGTTACGTCACATTTGGGGTAGTGTTTATTTAGCTTGTTATTTGTATGGCTTTTATTAGCCCGTTCTCCGAGATTTTTAATTAATGCACATTGATACTTGTAACTTGAACATATGTGGGAATGAAATATCCGGTTACCGTCAGCTCTGTATTTTAATTTGATGGTTTGTTCCAGTCAGATATGATTCTTGATACGATAGCTATATGCTAGCGGTTGAGTGCGATGCGGAATCCGATGGCCACGGAATCCGAGTCGCAACACCACTTAAGCTTCCGCAAAATATTCAGAATGTGTTGGAATTGTCATCCTCACTCACGCGGATCCTGGGAGAAATATAATTGTTACTTAAATCCCAATTTCACGCTCCCCGAGGTCCGGCCGCGGTAGGGTCCTGGTTTGGGGTCGTGACATGGAACATGTATTTCTCATTCAGAGCAGAAATGCAGTGTACCCGGTCGACATCACAGCCATGATGTTGACCGGATACACTGGAATTCCTGTAGAACCCTCCAGGGGCTTGACACTAGGTCTCAATGGACCCAATCGACATCACGGCCATGATGTCGACCGGGGACAATGCAGGATGTTGACCTAGTAGGTCAACATCCAGTTCACCCGGTCGACATCCCAGGGTATGATGTCGACCGGGCAAGCTGTGAACATGCAGATTTCCAGACTTCAATATTTGTGATGTTTGATCACATGTGGGGTCCATTGACCATCCAAATGACCTTCCATCAAGTGTGTCACACACGAATCAATGGCGTGGCTCAGCCTCGATTCGTGGGGTCCACCTATTGAGGATTCAGGATTCGAATCATCATTAACTCAAACCTTAACTGTAGCCCATGGTGTCCACAACCTCAGGAGCACCAGATTTATCTTTTTGGACACCTGAGGCTACAGATAGGGATCCAATCATGTGATGAGGCCTGAACCAAGAGTGGACCACTACCTAGGACTGGTCTTTTGCCTATTTCCATTTGATTCCATGTTTCAAGGATTTCTTTGGCTATTCTCTTCTCTTATCCTTATTGTTGCCTTAACCTTGTTAATTAATGGAAACTGGAGGACCTGAACCTAGGATTCCTTAGAGGTGACCATATATGAGGTTTGGAGATAATTGACCCGTGTCTGTGTCTAGGTGGGCCCTCATACGGCCTAAGATCGGGAATGTGGAACCTTAGATAGGGGAGGTTAGTCTTTAATGGTCAGTTAGCTCACTGTGTAGGAGCATAGGATGATTAATTGTGGAATGGACATGGTATGGTACTTGTGTTGCCTCAGGCCACGGTTGTGAGCCTTTGAGTAGATCCAATGTTGTTGGACTTGGACTTGGATATCGGACTGTATTCCATAATGTTGTACCTTAACCTCTTAGAGACATTGGGTAGGACCTTGCTCTTGCAAGATTAGCCTAGACAGACACAGACCCGTACTTAGTTTTCCGAGTCGGCACTGAACATTCACTCAATTGTTCTAAGCTTATCCAGTTGACTGATCATCTCTGGTAGGAGCTATATTCTGGTTACTTAGAGCTATCATGACGAGCTTTGGTTGGATGGATGGTGTGATACCAAGTCCAGGCTAATCAGATAAAGGGGTGTGATCGGTGCGATAAAGGGGTGTGATCAGTGTGATAAAGGGGTGTGATCGGTGTTATGTATATTGTATGTTATGCTTATTATCAGGGCTGTCATCCCTTGCATGGTTATTACCCTTTCCCCACCGCAAACTGTTTATGGTATGGGACGTTTATAGTACGAGAGGGCCGCAGCATAATATCCCGCGGTGTATTTAGCTTGTGTGAATGTGTCTCTTGTTGTCAGTGTAGATTAGATACTTTATCTTTTTTATTCTAAACTGCTATTACTGCTCAACTGCCTAGATTATGTATTCTGTTCACTCATATGATTATGTACCTGTCATTACTCTCTTTTGTTGTGTACATCTGGTGTTATCTGCATATGGTGCCTTGCCAGATCTTTAGATCTGACCCATCTTTGGTGCTTAGGTCCAGACCTTGATCCCAAGGGTGACGCGATCCACGAGGCGCCTGTAGTCGGGGACTACGGATGGGGGCCGGCTGACCAAGTGGTCGAGCTGGAGGATGGAGAGCCTACACTGGAGGGTTGAGTGCAATTGTTTTTGGGATTTTGAGAGTATATTTTGTAGTGAGACTTGGGTAGATAGTTGATATGTATAAACATTTGATAATTTCACTTTGAGAGTACTATCAAGCTTCCGCACTTTTACATCTGATATATATACTTGATACTATTGCTTCCGCTATCTTTTATTTCTCTTCTGCATATAACTGTTGATTATGATGTTGTTTAAAAAGTTTTAAAAATTTGACGTCACTACGGACTATGATCTTGGAAGTTCTCGGTTTATCCGGGAAGTAGCGGACCAACTTCGGGTACCTTAGCGTTATCTTCGGTATTCGGAATTGGGGCGTTACAAGGACGTCATTAGATAGGGAGCTGCACAAGAGATACCTGCTGAGGTCTTGGAACAGCTCGTAGAGGAGGAGGCTGAAGTCGCTGCTTGGATACAAGCAAAGTGAGCAAAGATTTTCATGGCGTCTGCCGGTAAGAGTAGACCATCCAGTGAGGACTCTAGCGAGAGGCCAGATTTTGATGGTGGGGTGGGTACTTCCAGCAATTCGTCCCATAGAAGCAAGAGGAGAAGAGGACAACGCCGAAGTAAGAGACGGCACGAAAACTCTCCTGATCTGGTAGTCCCTTTCCCCATTGCTGAGGAGCCATCAGGGGATGACAATGAGCCTCTAGAGAAGAGGAACCAAGGAGAAAAGACCAGTAGTGATGGTATGGACCCTTCTTCTCTCTTTTTCTACTTCTTTCTTTTTTTATGAGAATTTTCGTTTTGATCCACTGCTCTTTTTCTTTTGGTAGAGGATGATGATTTGAGGATGCCTGAGGTTTCGGCTGATGAGGCGGTGACAGATCCAATCGTGGCCTTTGAGGAAGAACCCAGAGACTCTGAAGTAGATCCAGAATCTCCACCTGGTATGACTTCTTTTTTCGCTTTGTCTTTCTTTACCGCCACTTGCTAACATATATATACCTTTTGTTTCTTGCCAGCTGACCTGCCAGAAGATTCCGACGACTTTGAGCCATCCATGTATGCAACTTTTGACGATGCTTCGGATGAGCTCATGGAGGCAAAATGCATTCCGCTGGTCGTCGAAAAAGGTATATAGTAATAGTCTTGATATTTGATTTTTTGACAAGATCATATTCATTCCTTTTTCATCTTTCATTGGCAGGTTTTGAGGCGACAGAACAAGTTCCTCTATCATTCTCAGAGCCAAAGCAGGGGGTGCCTGCGGCTGATCCAGGAGTAGGGGCCTTTTCTACCAGTTTTGATGAGGCAGAAATGAGTCCACGTGCTGATATTCCTTCTCCAGCGGCTCTGATTGGAAAGAGCTTTTTTATTACTCTCCCGACGGTGCATGACATGGGCAGTCGACCAACAGAGCATGGCGAGTATTCATCTGAGCCATCCCGTCAGTTTCCGAGGAAGGTGTTGAAGAGAGTCTTGAGCTCATGGGTCGAGACACTTTCTTCTGGCCATTTGGAAGCCGGCTTCGGCATGACTAAGCATGTACAGGACATTCTTGCTGATAGCGAAGAAGTCGGTCTGGACATTATAAATGCCAAGGCTTTTGTTGATGATGTCATCGCTCTAAGCAACAAGTAGATTGAGACCAAGAGCTTTCCAAATGGTGACTTCTTCAACGAGATGTTTTTGAAGCCTTTTGGCGAGGTCAAATCTAAACTGAATGAGATCTCACGGACTTTGAAGCAGCTCGTTCAGGAGAGGAACGTCACTGAGCTGGCTATTATCGAGCTGACACAAGACCAACACCGTCTCGACAGGGAGGTCATTGAGGCCAGAGAGCGCCTTGAGCTATTGGAAGAACAAGCCGCTGCCAAGTGGACTGCCATTTCGAAAGCTCGCGATAGAGAGAGGATTCTCATTCGCCAAGTTGAGGAGGTTGAAAGCAATCTTCGGAGGAAGACTCAGGAATATGAACAATGACAAATTCTCTGGGAAGAGCTTCCTCGTCCTGAAGATGGGTCACGGCAGCCTACCGCATTTTATGGGAAAATCCTGAAGAAACGCGGCCTGGAAGCTTTGGAGGCTAAGGCCAAGAGTTTGCTTGAGGAGCTAAGTCTTTGGCTGAAGACTATGCCGGACTAGTCTCCTGATTTTGTAACAAACTTTTCTTTTTTTCTTCTGGTACCTCCATGTATAAACATTTTTTAGCACCTTCTTTTTTGTATTCCTTCGTTTCACTTAAATTCTTTTTTTTATGAAAATAAGTAAAAGTTGGATGGGAATGTTTGTTTGAAAATTTGATCAAAAGGTTGTCATTTTGCGAAAATCTTTTGCCAAAGGATTGTTTTGGGAGTGAAAGCCAAATTTTGTGGCAAAAAGCCTGGTTATTTAATGGCTTGAAAGCTGAATTTTGAATGGCGTGAAAGTCGAATTTTGTGGCATGGGAGCCAAAATTTTGTTTGTGGCATGGAAGTCGGTTTTTGGCATGAAAGCCGATTTTTGTGGCGTGAAAGCCAAGGTTTGGTTTTATGGCATGAGAGCCAAAATTTTGTTTTTTGGAATGAAAGCTAAATTTTGTGGCATGGGAGCCAAAATTTTGTTTGTGGCATGGGAGCCAAATTTTGTGACATGAAAGCCGATTTTTTTGTTTGTTTGGCGTGAAAGCCAGATTTTGTGGCATGGAAGCCGAGTTTTTGAAAACCTAGTTTTGTTTGGTTGGCATGGAGGCCAAATTTTTTATTTTTTTGGCATGAAAGCCAGGTTTTGTTTTGTTGGCGTGGAAGCCAGATTTTCAGTTTTTGGCATGAAAGCCATGTTTTTGGCATAAAAACCGGGTTTTTTGGTTTTCAAAGTGCAAGTATCAACTAAGAGTCGCCTTCCTGCTGAATGGTATTGCAAGTATCAATGGAAGCCACTTCCTTGCTCGTTTGGTTGCGAGTATCGATGGAATGTCGCCTCCTCGCGGATTTTGGTGCAAGTATCGACTGAATGTTGCTTCCCTCCTTTTTTTGAAAATTTTTTTTCTGTGGGTATCGATGGAATGTCGCCTCCCCACGATTTTTGAAATTTGAGGTTTCTCCGAACCTTTGTTTTGTTTTGAAATTTGGGTTGTGTATATCAACTGAAACGTTGTGTCTCCACGATTTTTGAAAATTTGTAAATATTGACGAGGTGTCGTTTTCTTGCGATCTTGAGGTTTTGGATGTATCGAATGGGGTTCACATCCTTCCGATTTTTGGGTTTTGTGTGAGTATCAACTCAACATCGCTTCCTCACGGTTTTTTGAAAAAACATTTTTTGTTTAGAGACACGAGGGTCGTAAATTTTGACTCAAAAGCATTTTTGGTGGTAAAAGTCGGGGTGGACTAGGGTGGAAATTCCTAAGTCTTGCTTTTTGTTTTAAACCGTGAATTTTGGGTTCAAGGATCAGAAGTTCTGGTCAAGTTATGGAAGAGGCTTCTAAACTTGGATTTTGGGTTGTTGTTGTTATTTTTAACAATGAAACATTGAAAGTAAGCATTGTTTTGAGGTTTCTTTTAGGAACTTCAACGTAAAGAGGAAAATTCCAAAAGGAGTGGGTTTGACAAGCAAGTACCTAGGAATCGGCTTTGGCCATGTAGGCATCGTTCTGACCCGTTGTAGGAAGTCTTCAACGGTAGTACCGCTTTAAGAACTTGCCATTGATAGGCAGCATACATTTGTCACCCTCCATGTTTAGAAGAGCATATGCGCCATTGGAGAAAACTTTGTCGATGACGAAGGGTCCCTCCCATTTTGGTTAGAATTTGCCTTTGGATTTGTGGGCAAAAACCATTGGCCTTTTTACCGCAAGAACCAAGTCACCCTTTTTGTGGGCGCGTTGCCTGACCTTCTTGTCGAAAGATCCTGCCATGCGTGCTTGGTAAAGCTCAATGCTTTGTAAGGCTTCGAGCCGTCTTTCATCGAGATTATCCTGTTCTTGGAGTCTTAATTTGACGTTGCTTTCTTGCGTCATTTCGTTTTGCAGAGATAGCCTCAAGGAAGGAATTTGTACCTCTAGAGGGACAACTGCTTCACATCCATAGACCAAGGAGAATGGCGTGCTATGGGTTGGTCCTCGAACGGTAGTCCGATAGGCCCATAAAGCTTTAAGCAGTTTGTCGCTCCAGTCTCTTTTGTGACTAGAGACCATTTTCTTGAGAATTTTGCAGAGTGTCTTGTTAGAGGCTTCTGCTAGTCCATTTGTTACCAGGTTATACGGAGTCGAAGGACGACTATGGATTTTGTATTTGTCGCAGAACCTGTAGAATCTGTGATCCCAGAATTGTGGTCCGTTATCATGGACGAATCTTTTAGGTATGCCGAAGAGACAAATGATGTTGGTTCGAAAGAATTGAAGGACGGTTGAGGTCTTCCTTTCACTGAACGCAAATGCTTCTAACCACTTGGAGAAATAATCTGTAGCGGCGAAGATGAATCGATGACCTTTGCTTGACGGGGGAGAGATAGGACCTATGATGTCCATACCCCAGGCTTCAAAGGGCAATGAGATCGCTGTAGGATGTAGTCATTCTGGAGGCATGTGTACATAGTCTCCATGGATTTGGCATTGTTGGCAGCATTTAGCAAATTGCGTTGCGTCAGCTACCATGATTGGCCAATAATAACCTAACTTTTTTATCTGATCGTAGAGCTTAGGACTAGCCTGATGGGCTCCACAAAGACCAACATGAACTTCTTTTAGTGTTTCTTCCGCCTCTTGTTGTGATAAGCAGTGTAGGAGTACTCCGTTGAAGGATTTTCTGTTAAGCATTTTGGAGGGAATATCCAAATGGAAGTTTGGGGCTCGCCTTTGGACACTTACTCGCTCTTTTGGATATTCAGGCAAGATTCCGAACATAATATAATTAATGAACGGGTCCCTCCAGTCACCGATCAGAGGTTTAAGGATGGAAATCCGACATCTGACCACTCGGTGGCATTCAGCAACTGCTTGGTGTGTGTTGAAAGGAGGGAGAATCCTTCTTTGACACACTATAATTTTCATGTTTTCCTCTTCTCGGATTGCCATGGATGCAGCAAGTCCAGCCAGGGCATCTGCATGAATGTTTTCACCTCAATGGATGTGGGTGAAGTGACAGATGTCGAACCTTTGACGAAGCGATTGCGCCTTGTTGTAATAAGGCAACAGATCAGGCTTCCTGATTTCATATTTCTGATTCATCTGGTTGACAATCAGTTGAGAATCCTCAAATGCTTCCAGCATGGTGATGCTGGATTCGAGGGCGAGTTCCAATCCTATGATCAGAGCTTGGTACTCAGCTACATTGTTTGAACATGGTTCGAGTAACGAGAATGCTTGTAGAATCATGCATTTGTCGGGACTAACAAAGAGAATGCCAATTCCCGATATCGGTTTTCCTTTTTCATTTTTCCCGGTTGCACCATCGAAGTACACGTCCCAGGAGGCATTTGATAAAGAGGTCTCCACGCTGTAGACAGGCCCGTCTGAGAGATCATCCCTCAGTGGAGAATCCTTAGGCAGTGGATGCTCTACGAGAAAGTCAGCCAGAGCTTGGCCTTTGATTTCTTTTTGTGATACATACCTAATATCAGATTGTGACAGAAGGATGGACCATCATTTTTCCAGTCGAGCATTGAGGGAATCTGCTTTTGTGACAAGGACCTTTAAGAGATTAATCCTCGAAATCAGGTGGACTCAATTGGCAGGAAGGTAGTGAAGCAGCTTTACATGTAGGTGACTTCTCTGCGAAACCGGAAGGGCCGCCAACGAAAACCCCAGTCTTGATCACACTAGTCCTCTTCACCCAGCTTGGAGGATCTTCCCTCTTTGAGCATGTGAAGGAAAGGTTCATGATCGAGATAGTCCTATTGAAGGTCGACCGAGTAGAAAAAGTTTTCTCCTCACCATTAGCTGTGTAAGAGAACTGAAAACATCTCCTTTGGTATGTCAAATTGTCAGGGACTGCATCACCAAAGAAGAAGGTAGGCTTGGGCACAATGCTCTGATCATCCGTGACCCAAGGACGATTGCTTACCGTAATTTAGTAAAATTCCTCGTCCTCGAGAGCGATCAACTGCTGTCTTGCCTCATCTCGGTTGAGAGAATCACACTCTTCCAAGTTCTTCTGAACATACTGGCCCTCCTCCCAGGCCTGCTGTACGGCCACATTAGAAGATCTGGTAGAATGACGAGGTGCATCAGTGATAGGCTCCTTAACCTTGTTCGTTCTGGAGGAACTACCTGCAAAGGATGGAAAAAAGAAATCAATCACCAAAATGACAGAATTTTGCTAAAAAATCCTAGCGAAATTTTGGCATGGTTCCGGGGCAATTCCGAAGAAAAAGGAAATAGCCCGAAAAAGAAAGGAGCTTAAAGATGAGCTCAACATCACTGCGAGCTCATAATCAATGGAAAATTCTTGAAGAAGGTTCGAACTCAAACATTGCTGCGAGATCAAGCCAAATCTTCTCAAATATCCGTAAGATTGGAAAAGGGCTCAACATTGCTGCGAGCTCCAGAATCTAAAACTTGTAAAAGCTCCTTAAAAATCCCCGTAAGACCAAGAAAGGGCTCAACATTACTGCGAGCTCCAAATCCTAAGACTTGCAAAAGATTTCCAGGTTTGCACTATCATACTTCCAATTCCATTTACAAAAAAAAAAAAAAAAAAAATGCGTAGAAGGAAAGTTGTTATGCATGGGCATCTCGAAATCCAGGAAAGAAAGAGAAAAGAATAGAAGAAGAGAATCTCTTTTCAGAAAAGAAAAGAAGGGAAAGAAAATTACCCACAGGCCACGTGGCCGTACGGCGATGACCGTACGGTCTTGTCTGTACGGACACATAAGAAAAACAAAAGAAAGAAAAAGAAGAAAGGAAAAGAAAAAAAAAGAAAGAAAAAGAAAAAAAAGAAGAAAGAAAAAAAAACACAGTAAAAAAAAGGAGAAAAACGTGAAAGAAAAAAAAAGAAGAAAGAAAAACGTGTGGAAAAAAAAAGAAGAGAACACGTGAGAAAAAAAAAGAAGAAAAAAGGAAAAGAAAAGAAAAGCAAAGGAAAGAAAGAAACTTTTTTCCTACTTCTACATGGAGTTTCTTAAAGAAAAAGGAAACTTACTTGAAGCCATTGATGGAGGAGGAGAAGAAAAGGCTTGAAGATCCTTGAAGAAGAAGAAAAGTTCTTGATCTATAAGCACTCTTGAAGATTTTTGCAAAAAGAGAGTAATAGCAACAAGAGATCCAACCTCCTTGCTTTTATAAGAGAGAGCAAACCAAAAGAGAAAAGAAGGAGAAAAGAAAGGAGGTAAGTGCTAAAAATTAGCAACCTTCCCAAAAGAAGAGGAATTTGAGATATTCTCTCCAAAAAGAGAGGGATTATGAGGAATTTTCTCCCGAAGGAAGATATTTTGAGAAAATCTCTCCCAAAATCAAGGAAACTTGAGAGATTCTCTCCAAGTAAGAATAGTTTTAGATATTCTCTACTAAAAAGAGATATCTTTAGATATTCTTCACAAGAATGACACTACATGAGCCAGGTTTGACCGCCTAGGCACTAAAAGTGGCTTTTAGTCAAAATCCCTCTTACCAAGAGCATACAAAAATGGTTCCATGCCTCCTTTGAGTTGATTGGACCATACAAAAAAAAAATTCCAAGCCTCATGAGTTCCCAAAAATCCAAACCATCCCACCTCATGAACCAAATTAAGCCAAAACCTTGAAATTGATATTCCACAAAAATCCAAACCACTCCAATGGACCCAAAATTGTCCCAAAGAGTGACCAAAAACCAAACCTTGGTCCTCTAACTTGCCACATACAGCTTGTTAGGTCACAAGACCAAAAATAAAAAATCCAGAATCCCCTAACCTGCCACATACAGCTTGTTAGGTCACAAGGTCAAAAACCAAAAGTCTTCTTGACCGCCTGATGCGCCACAAAAAGCCTTTAGGTTCACAAGGTCAAAAAGAAAAATCCAAAACCCAAAAACCAATCCAAATGTCATTTTCAAAATTTTGCCTTGAGATGGTACGTGATCTCTCTCACTGCCATAAAATCCCCTTGGAGACTCAAAAGGCTACTCTATCAAAAGAAAAACGCTCAGAGACTCTTGGTCAAGTCAGAAGTTCTCCTTCAAAGTTTTCTTCGAGGCACATCGACTGCAAAAGCTATGCAACTCTTCAATGTACCTCGAGGGGGCATTTGTTGACACCAAAAATGTCACTTTGCCTCTTCAACATAAAAAACGACATGGAGTCGCATCCTACCACAAACAGGCAGAGCCGCTTCAAGCATCAGATCTTGTCAGAATCAAACAAAAACTGTAAGATCCTTCAAAACAGCCAAAAGAAGGGTACACATGAAGTTTCGAGCCATTTCAACACCGTCTGGCCTAACTTCACTCCTCCAACAGCTGAGCAGGTGCTCCCGGTGGCGACAATGTTGAAGATATCAAATCTTCAGTCAGAGCCTATGAAGTCAAACCGACACCGTTTAACACTCCATCAACTTTCGAAGGGCGAAATCAAGCCTCTCGGCGGTGAGAACAATCGATGTCGCCACTCATCAAACAAAGTACATGGGTAGCTTCTACATGCTTCCAAAGGGCTGCACATCAAATTTCAGGTCATTCCGACATCGTTTGACCTAGTTTCAACTCTTGGCGGAAAATCAGCTAAAAGTCTTTAGCTTTTCCAAAAATAGGACACTTTGTGCTCTGATTTGTACGCCTTCTCGACAATTTTTCTTCAGTGGAATCAAGCCGATAAATGAGGAGAAATGTCAATAAAAATATAGGAGAAAACATAAGCAAAAAAGCCTGAAAAACGGCCGAGAAACGACGACCGAAAAAGGGATAGAGTCCCATCGTCGCCAGCGACCTTGGCCCATGGTCGCCAGCGACCCTGGAAACCCGGGGGAACGACCGTTTTTTCGATTCTTTTCTCGTTTCGCGATGTTTGGCCCCTGTGATTTTCTTAAATTCTGATTTTTGAGGCATGATATCCGTTGCTCTTCGTCAACATCACGGATCCGCCGTCGAAATCATTCGTTCATCATCGAACGCTCCGAAATTGCCAATCGGCCGATCAAGAAAGCACACTTTCTGCCCGACCGATCGTGAAATCTACTGGACAGATGTTGCTGGCCCACTAGTACTAATCAATATTTGAAATTTCATGGTCTTCCGATGTCGATCAACATTGAAATCCATCGATGATCATCGCCAGAAGAATTCCAAAAGACGCAGCGTGGCCCGCGACTCTTCAAGTAACTCGGCAACCAATTAATGCTGTTAATTGACCCGTTTATGACAACTTATTACGGTCATTAACTCATTATTCTTGACGGCCCAATCAGAAGAAAGCAAATGAGAGTTACAAGTCCAATTAATCATTGCAATTAACCATGTAACTCCTATCATTACGGAGTTTAATCATGGTAATTAATCATGAAACCCCCATCATTATGGAGATTAAATGCCCATTATTCTCCACGAGCCAATCAGATTCAAGGAAAAAGGAGTTACAAAATTAAGAATTAAATACTTATAACTCCTCCCATCATGGAGCATCAATGCCATTAATGCCCATAAACCCTCCTAATGGCTACCAAAAGCCTATAAATAGGTCGTCATTCCAAAGGGAAGGGGACCTAGAAAATTATCTTGAAAATCTCTGTGCAAAGAAAGCTCTCCTGCTCTGAAGAGACTCTACTGAAAACACTACAAGGTGATTAAATTCCCTTCGGGGGGCCACCCCCCCAAGGTTTTCCCTCCTCCTTCTATCCGACATGGCCTAGATGAGGCTTTTCAGCCCGTCTACCCGGATTTTTATTGGATATAGGACCTTCCCTTGCTCTTTGTCCTCTAAAAATCCGAGGTCCAAGCCAAGCCAAGTGAATCAAAAGCATCAAGTGTTCTCATCTGAAGCACGATGGCGAAGTCCATACATGACTCACGACCGTCGATCTGAACGAGTCCCCACAATCTCCTGAGAAGTCAGATTCCTCTTTCTTTCTTTTCTATTGTATTTTGTCTTTTTAAAGAGACAAAAAAAAAATCATAACTCTTGTCTTTCATTATCGATAAGTTTTGTAAATCGCCTTCCATGGCAAAATTGCCTTCTATGGCACAAAATTGCCTTTCACGGCAAACTAAAGAAAATCGCCTCTCACAGCATTCTAAATTTGTCTCTTTTCTTAAAATATAAGTGCAATGGAAAGTTAGAAAAAAAGAAAAAAAAAATTTCTACTTGTGAAGGTGAATCTCCGGATCACTATTTCAAATTCCAAGTAGAGTAGAAAATCTGACATACCTGTACAAAAATTAAATGTTGATGCTCGCCTTTTTCTTTTTTCGCCCCGCCGCACCCCGGCGGACCCGGCGTAGAGGTAGGCGAGAGAGAAAGCCGGGTCCATCAACATTGGTCTTCCAATTCGGTCTTATGAAACCTTAGTAGGTAGATCAGCCCCCAGGTAAAGGTAGGATTACTTGATGAACCCGTTTGAATGACCCTTGCCTCGAACAATCTAGCTGCCTCCACACTCTGGACAAGGCTTTTCTTAGATTCACTTTGGTCAAAGAACGCAATTGGTGCAACCTTAATGTGTTTTTTTTTCTTTTTTCTGAAAGATCACTAATGGACCCATCAAAGAGAGGAAATGACCCCTCCCAATCCGAACGTTGGCTCAGCGATTTTTGCGAGCCATTGTACGAAAAGGAAGGAACCAAAGTTTCTCCAATTTGAATCCAAAAGAGAGAAATATGGATTTTTTTTTGAAAGATCACTAATGGACCCATCAAAGAGAGGAAATGGCCCCTCCCAATCCGAACGTTGGCTCAGCGATTTCCGCGAGCCATTGTACGAAAAGGAAAGAACCAAAGTTTCTCCGATTTGAATCCAAAAGAGAGAAATCTGAAAAAAAAATCTAAAAAGTCAAGATTGAATTCACAAAAGAGAGGAAATGGTATTGCAATCCGAACAAAGGCTCAAACATTTCTGCGACCACTAAATCCGAAAGGGAAGAAACCAGAATTTCTCAAATCTAAACCCAACGATAAAAAAAAACCTTTTTTTTTGTGTTGAGAAGAGAAAGAATGGAAATAAACTTAAAGAAAAAATTTCCAGAGAATCCCATCTCATGTTTTTTTTTTTAAGATGCAAGATCCAACATAGGCCACTAACTAGAAAAGAGCCAAGGAGTCTAAGCATCGTGTTCTCAAATGAACGAGTCCCATCGGTATGCCAACTTAATGGACCCCACTCTGTCTCTCCCTCCGCCCTAGGGGGGGTTGAGAAAAAAGAAGAAAGCAAGCATCAACATTTTTTTGTACGGGTATACCAGATTTTCTCCTCTACTTGGAATTTGAGATGGTGATTCGGAGATTCACCTTCACAAGTTCAAAAGGAAATCAACTTTTTTTCTAACTTTCCACTGAACATATATTTTAAAGAAAGAGACATGATTTTTGAATGTCGTGAAAGGCAATTTTCATTTGTTTGCCGTGAAAGGCGGTTTTGTGCCGTAGAAGGCGATTTTGCCATGAAAGGCGATTTACAAATCTCATCAATAATGAAAGACAAGAATTGTGATTTTTTTGTCTCTTTAAAAAAATACAAAATACAATAGAAAAGTAAGAAAAGGAATCTGACTTCTCAGGAAATTGTGGGGACTTGTTCAAATCGACGGTCGCGAGTCATGTATGGGCTCCACCATCGTCCTTGAGATGAGAACACATGATGCTTTAATTCACTTAGCTTGGCTTGGACCTCAGATTTTTAGAGGATAAGAACCGAGAGGATGTCCTATATCCAATAAAAAGCCAAGTAGATGGGCTGAAGAGCTACATCTGGCCATGTTGAATAATAGGAGAATGGACCTTGAGGGGGGGGGGGGGGTGGCTCCCCAAGGGACTTCAATCACCTTGTGTTGCTCTTGTAACTGGTATGATCCGGTACTCTTATTCTGAGTCTGAGTCTGCTGAAGTTTCTTCTTGTAGAGGGCCTTTTCTCTAATAGACTCTTCAGCCCAATAAGCCCGTCTGAGGTTCTCCTCAAAAGTATCCAAGGTAACGCTGGTCACCTTTGCCTTGATACGGGGATTCAGCCCCCGAATGAACCTCATAACCTTGTTAGCTTCAGTCTTCACTAGAGATGGTGCAAACCGAGACAAGTTAGTAAACTGCTACTCATACTCCTGAACTGAGTTCTCTCCCTGCTGAAGTAGCTCAAACTCAGCAACCTTAAGGGCGGTGATGTGGGGTGGTATAAACTTCGTACGAAACAACTTACTGAACGAATCCCTTGCTGTGTCATCCACTATAGTCTCATATGGTCTCTTGACTGGTTTCCACCACATCTCAGTCGTGCCCCTCAACATATAAGCTGCCAATTGAACCCGTTCCTTGCCTGAGCACTTAAAGACCTCAAATATTTTCTCAATCTGAACTACCCATTCATCAGCATCGAGAGGGTCCTCATTACCATAAAACTCTGGTGGTGCCCTTTTCTTGAATTTATCAAACATATCATTCAGGTCAACCACTTTCGCTGGCATAATCACTTGTGCTGGTTGGGTTGGTCTCTGTAGTACTTCCATCATTTGAGTCTGAAACACAACTTGATCCTCCCGTTGCTTAGTCTGGTTCTGGGTCCGTGCTTCTTAAGAGTGCATGAATGCTTGCATCAACTGGTTAAATTTGCCTTCTATGGAGTCACTATCTGGAGCATTGGCATTAGCATTACTACTCTCTGGGTTACCACTATGAGCACGCCTGTTACGACCAGCCATCCTGAAACATAAGAAACGTTATTCCTTTGGGACTCGATCTAACAAACAAACTATACACTCTACGAAAGCTAGATACCCCAAAAGAAACGAACCAAATTCTCACACGTCTTAAGTTTCTACTTATTTTTAACCTAAAAAACCAGCATGCTCTGATACCAACTTGTCACGCCCCTGATCGTGAAATCGGGGTTTATGCGTGAGATTAGGGCCAATTAAAAATTTTCAACATTAATAACAACACTGGGCCCTAATCATGTCCCAATATGGATCGAAGATCGCTGTGAGGTATAAACATTTCCTCAAATACATAAAACGTATAGCGGAAGCTTCATAGTACAAATGGTATCTTGAAGTATATAGTTCAAAGCAAAGACTGATCATATATATTAACTAGAGTTCAAGTTTGAAACAATTAAACAAAAGTATTATTTACAACAATAGGCCACATCCAAAACTCGGGCCGAATCAAAAGATGAAGAAACCAAAAGATGAAGCTATACAAAATAACGTTAAGGCACTCATGTAGGGGGTCATTACCGCTATACAATGCTGTTCGTATTGTACTCTAGGAAGTCGTCAGGCTGATACGCCTGAACTTCTTCCGTCGCCTCCTCCTCGGTAAGGTAGAGCTCGGTACCTATGCACCAAGAGTAGCATCATCAGACACAAAGGTCGGCAAGCAATATATATATAATTCATCCAGATATGTAGAACGAATCAGAGTAAACGATAAACAAAATCATATGAAATACATAGCATCTTGATCGTAGGAAGTGCATATCATTCTAATCAAAATCAAACTAACATAAACATCTAACAAAGAGGCAACCCACATAAACTAATACACCGCGGGATAGTTTCACATGACCCTCCCGACTCAACATTTGAGCTGTGCTAGAGTGGCACGGGATGAACCCCGGCAAGCAAGCAATCAAAATGGATTCCAAAAAGGCCATGAGTCATCAAAGTCAATCGTTCAATATGTATCCGATGGTGTACAGCTATCAAAATATAAAAAGTCATACTGCACAGACGTTCAATCCAAAGTCCTCACACAGAATGGTGCCCCATCTGTGTTGGGCGTTAACAGTCGAGTGGTGCCCGACACAAAGAGTACTATCAACCGATAGTGAAGAGCTAGACTTTCTTGTGTGGACAAGATTCATTCATCAAAGAGAAACTACCTTTTCATCATCAAATCAAAGTCAAAACCATCAATCTTCTTCAAAACAATAACAACACCGGTAGTTCTCAAACAAGCTTTACAATCAAAGCCGTCTAGCCTCAACACTTCCATCAAACTTCGAAACAAACGAAACATCAAAGGGGATCCTAAATCCATCAGTCTAAGTTCTCAAAAGTGATCCCAAAACAAAGCAAATAAACAAAGTGAATGAACATGAACATTTCATGTAAATAGTACCAGACGGTACAATCCAGAATTCAAGACATTAAACAATCCAATCCTAAGTCAATTGTTAAACCCGAAGCATCATACAATCCTACTCAGTCAATGAAAGGGTTTAGGGTTCGCGATACCTGAATATATGATCTTTGTGCATAGATATAGAAAAGGTATCCCGTTGTCCCGTACCGTTCAAGATTGAGTGAAATTGATTCCCGATACAACCGGAATAACGTGAAGAACGTTAGCTCAAAACGTCCTCACATATAGTGAAATGATAACTAAAAAGGGTAACCAAAGCTCCACATAAAGTCCTCAAAACATAGGGAAAAGAACCCCTGAAATAGGGTTTCCACAGTCGACCCGGTCGACCTGGCCCTGGGCCGGTCGACCGCATACATAGTCTACCCGGTTGATAGCGCCCCTGGCCGGTCGACCGCCTATATAGCACCCCTGTCAACCTGCAAGAAGCAGGTCGACATCCTCCTGTGTGCCTGGCCGACCGAGCCTTGTGCCGGTCGACCGGCAGTTGTAAGTGAAAAAGAGAAAATAGTGTTCTCGTCAGGTTCCAGAGAACCTGACGCAGTGTCGCCGGTCGACCGGGTACACTATAGTTACAGAACACAGGTTCTGTAACTGACGTGAACCTGGGACCTTTCCTTCACCCGTTTCCTGAACCTGATGAATCAACACATATGTAAATGCAACAAGTCCATAAAAATCCAATCCTATCATCTAATCAAGTCATTAAAGTCCTAATCCATTTCATTAAGCAATTACATTCAATTATCATGATTTCAATCTAAAACGAATCAAATGTGCAACCGGTCATCTAAGCATCATTAATCATCAATCAAAGGGGAAACAAAACATATCAAATCATAAGCATGTATATTAACTTGCCTTGATGAAGAGCTTAAGGAATTTCAAGAAGAAATTTAAAGAAAACTCCTCTAGAGCTCAAAGGGGAAGAAGAAGGTTTCAAAACCAAAACTTCTCTACAAAAATGAATGCAAAGGGTTGCTATGAGTCTCCCTAATCCATTTCTAATCAAAAGGAAGAAGAGTAGCTAGGTCTAGTAGCTTGGAGAGCCTACCTTGTAGTGGTTTGTTGATGAAAAGCTTGGAAAATTGGATGGTTGAGTTCTTGGAGAGTTGAGGAAGAAGATGGGTGAATTGGCTAGCGAAGATGGACTCCGGTGAGTGTCGTTGGCAAGGCAGCAGCGAGAAGAAGAAGAACCGTGGAGATAGCCCAGAGAAGTGAAAGAAGACATAAAGATGAATGAAGGAATGAGTCATCCGTTGATGACTTGATATTTAGAGGATATTTAGGTGCAAATTTGGGTTAAGCCCCTAGTTTGATAAATGTGATTATTTGGGCCTCTTCAACGCGTCGAATCGAAACGCGACAGAAGACTAAAGTCCATGAAATGACGAGACCTATCCGATACACCCAAACTCACAAAACTCATAATCTCGTAAAAACCCCTGAAAACTTCCCAAAATGGTAAACCGGCCCCCTACTCTATCCAAACGCACTCGGACTCGCACGAGACTTCGCACGCGCGATCCCCACGCCAAACCCGACTCGCTAAGACTCTAAACACACCTACTAACTAACCTACTAACTACCCAAGCAATTAATTATCATTAATACGGGGTTAAGGTACGGGGTGTTATAGAATTCTTCTTGCGATGATCGCCGATGGATCCACACGTTATTTGATGTTGGATAGCGATGAAACTTCAGATATTGATTAATATCAATAGGCCGGTGACATTGTCCAGTCGATTTTTCGATCGGTCGGGCAGAAAGTGTACTTTCTCGGTGGGACGATTGGCGATTTTGAAGCGTGCAATGATGATCACATGCTCTTGATGGTCAATCTGAAATGTTGGTGAAGATTAGTTGATTTTAGACACCAAAAATCAGATATTCAGAAAGTCACAGGCACCAGAATCCTCGAAACTCGAAAAAGGGCGAAAAAATGGCCCTTCCGGCGGAAATCCAGCGACCTGGGTTTCCAGGGTCGCCGGTGACCATGCACCCGTGGTCGCCGGCGACCATGGGCCAGGGTCACCGATGACCATGGGGTTTTCTCCCCTTTCGGTCGTCGTTTCTCTGCCGTTTTTCGGGCTTTTCTGCTTCTTTTTTCTCCTGTATTTTTCTTGACATTTCTCCTCATTTATTGGCTTGATTCGTCTGAAAAAAACTGACGAGAAGCCGTGCAAATCGGAGCACAAAGTTTTCCCATTTTTAGAAAGGCCGAAGACGTCATAGCCGATTTTCCACCAAGAGTCAAAAATAGGTCAAACGATGTTGGAATGACCCAAAATTTGACCTGAAGCTTTTTGAGCAATAGATAGGACCAACCATGGGCTTTTGTTTGAGTTTTGAAGCCATTTGGGGTCCCGTCGGTGCTAGACTTGATTTCACCGCGAGGAAAATGTCGAGCTTTGATATACAGTCAACCGATGTCTGATTGACCTAAAATTTGACAGGGAGCCTATTGGAGTCATTTTGAGATGACCCATTAGCTCTAATTTCAGTGTCATGGTCCCGGGGAGCTTCACCGCCGAGAGGCTTGATTTTGTTTCCGAACGTCAAAGCCAGGTCAAACATTGTTGGAATGACCTGAAATTCGACGTGTAGCCCTTTGGAAGCATGTAGAAGTCACCCATGTGCTTAGTTTGATGAGTGATGGTCTCGATGGTTCTCGTTGCCAAGAGGCTTGATTCCGTTGCTCGAGGGTCAATGGAGGGTCAACGGTGTCGGTTTGACTTGAAAACTGACATGGAGCCCTTTTGGAGGTATTTTGAGACCATCCGTAGGCTCTGATCGAAGATTTGATGTCTCCGTCATTGTTGCTGCCGGGAGAGCTGACTCTACTGCGGCTGTTTCCTTTCTGGGCCAAACGATGCTGGAATGGCCTGAAACTTGATGTAGAGCCTTTTAGTGGCATTTTGAGGCCACCTGTGTGCTTTGTTTTGTGTGTTGGGGTCTCTGACTTCACCGCCGTTGAGAGCTCCTGCTTAGTTGTTGGAGGAGTGAAGTTAGGCCAAATGATGTTGAAATGGCCCGAAACTTGATGTGTACCTCTTTCTTGGTTGTTTTGAGCGATCTTGCAGTTTTCATTTGATTCTGATAAGATCTGATGCTTGAAGCAGCATTCGCCTGTTTGTGGTAGGATGGAGCTCCATGCGGCTTTTGGTGTTGAGAATGTATGTGTAAGATCCCGGTCCCACGTATATTATTTTATTATATTTTAATTAGATATTATTATTATTTTAATTGAATGTATTTTAGTTATTTTAGTGGGTAGGATTAAGTGGGGCGCACTTTAGATTAGATGCGTAGATTGATGAGTTGGGTTAATGGGTAGATGGCCTGACCCGTAGTTTTGACCCAATGACTTAAGCCCCGTAGTATTCTGTTTAACCTAATCCCTTTTTTAATGAAACCCTTCTTATCTCTCCCCACTAATCTCTGCAACTCCTGCCGGTTATCTTCGTCTTCTTCCTCTTTTAACTTCCCAAGCCATACCAGCTTTAGGATCCAGCCATCATAATCAAGATCAGAGGATACCAGCATTCTTGGTTCAACTTTCTTATCTCAGGTAACCTTCTCTTCAAATCATTAGGAGTAGATCTATATTCTTAGGTTATCTTCTTATTCTTTCCAATGTTAGGTTTTGGGTAGGAATACCATAGATATGTTCATCTGAGCATTCCTTTCCCATATTCTTCGTCAGATCGATGATAGGATTATTCTCAAGAGCTGTGGGAATCGCGGTTTGGGTAGATATTCCAGTGCTCTGTGAGTTTCCGGATGTTTTCCCGGATGAAATTCCAGGCTTACCTCCAGTCAGGGAGATAGATTTTACTATTGAATTGGTGCCAGGGACAGCTGCGATTTCTAAAGCTCCATATAGAATGATGGCTCCAGCAGAACTTAGAGAGCTGAAAACTCAATTGCAGGATTTGTTGGACAAGGGGTTTGTGAGACCAAGTGTATCACCTTGGGGCGCACCGGTCCTATTTGTGAAGAAGAAGGATGGTTCTATGAGGATGTGCATAGACTATCGGCAACTCAATCATGTCACAATCAAGAACAAATACCCTCTCCCAAGAATCGATGAATTGTTTGATCAGCTGCAGGGAGCTGAATATTTCTCAAAGATAGACTTGAGGTCAAGATATCACCAGCTCAGAGTTCGAGATCCGGACATTCAGAAGACAACATTCAGGACGAGATATGGCCACTACGAGTTTTTGGTAATGCCATTTGGCTTAACTAATGCTCTAGGAGTATTTATGTCCTTGATGAATAAGATATTCGCTCCATTTCTCGACCAGTTCATTGTTGTTTTTATAGATGACGTGTTAGTTTATTCTCGGTCTCGAGAAGATCACGAGCAGCATTTGAGGTCAGCATTGCAGACTTTGAGAGATCATCAACTCTATGCCAAGTTGAGTAAGTACGAATTTTGGCTTAAGCAAGTAATTTTCTTGGGTCACATCATCAGCAAGGAAGGATTGGCGGTAGATCCACGAAAAATTGATGCAGTGGTCAAGTGGCAGAGACCCATGTCAGTAACATAGATTCGTAGTTTCTTGGGTTTAGCATGTTACTATAGGAGATTTGTGAGAGGATTTTCATCCATTGCTGCTCCTTTGACCAGATTAACATGGAAAGATATACCTTTCGTGTGGACTAACGAATGTGAAGCCAGTTTTCAAGAGTTAAAGAATAGGTTGACTACAGCTCCAGTGCTCACATTGCCTACAGAGAATGGTAGATTTGTTATTTACACGGACGCCTCGAAAGTTGGATTGGGGTGTGTACTTATGCAAGATGGGAAAATAGTGGCTTATGGCTCTAGACAATTGAAAGAGCATGAGAAAAAGTATGCCACTCATGATTTGGAACTTGCAGCAGTGGTCATGGCATTGAAGATATGGTGTCACTATCTATACAGTGAGAAGTTTGAAATTCATTCAGACCATAGAAGTCTTCAATATTTGTTTATCTAGCCTGAATTGAACATGAGACAAACCCGGTGGATGAAATACATGGAAGATTTTGATTTTCCAATCAAATATCATCCCGAGAAAGCCAATGTAGTGGCTGATGCTTTGAGTTGAAGGGTAGCAACTAATGCATGCTTGAGGGCAGAATGGTCTTGGGCAGAAATTCTTCTCGATTTGGGAGTGTCCTTGCAGCCAATTGATGACAAGATTATGTTAGCTAACATATTCGTCTTGGAACCAGAGATATTAAGCAGGATCAAAAGCAAGCAGTCAGAGGATTCAGAGCTAGCTCGAGTGATTGAACTGATTGACAGCAGACCGACTTTAGAATAGTGGAGGGTGTGTTGTACTTTCAAGACCGGTTATGTGTGCCAAATATAGAAGAACTGAAGAATGAGATCATGACAGAGGCACATTGTCGCGACCCCGAACCCGGATCCCTGCAGCGGTCCGACCTCGGGAACGCGAATTGGGGAGTAAGTGATAAATATATTTCTCCCCGGGATCCGCGTGTGTGAGGAAGGCAAAATTTCCAAACACATCAAGAACATTTCGCGGAAGCTTACGTGGCATTGCGACCCAGAGCCCGTGGCCATCGGGCTCCGTGTCGCACTCAACCCGTCAGCATAAAGCTGTCATAGCATAATCATACTCAGACTGGAACAAAACATGATACCAAAATATACAGAGCTGACCGAGACAGGCTTATCAATACCCAAGCATATTCAAGTTATAATTTAACAAGTGCATTAATTACAATCCCAAAAGAAAAGGCTAACAAAAGCCTTACAAAATAACAAGCTAAGAACAAATACTACCCATGTGTATAATGTATCTCCGGAGTCAAGCACGACGTCTGTATGACATCACTGAAACAACAACCTGCAAAACTCGTGGCTCTATAGCCATCTGTACACGTACTAGCTCAAGACGGGAACCTGCTACCTAAAGCACCAAACAAACAAGGTCAGACACGACGGTCTGGCAGGTGATCAATTTAAGCATGAGTATGAATCATTTAAAATTTATAAGAAACCATATACTGAATTTAAAACAGTTTACAAGACTTCAAACGATGCTTGAGCGATATACACTTCGAGAAAACAAAAGTCCACGAACGAGATATGAGGCAAAAGTAGCATGAGTACATGTGGTCTAGCGTTTAAAACCATTTAATAAATTTTCAAATAGTACATGAACAAAATGCAAGACAAAGCTAGCATGATTACGAGAAAACATCATGATTCGTAAATCCACATTGAGCTCATCCTTTCTCCGTCATACATGATGACAAGAGCAAGCAAAGACAAAGCAAGACAGGCGAAACGAAACGAAAGCCCGAGCCACACAAGGTGGGCGGGAAAACCGGCCGCGGAACCGGAACAGAACAAAAATGTGTATAAATACACGACTTATCTGCAGATAGTCCTTATGTTTAAGGACCCCCTAACTAGTGGATCAGACTGAGAGGGCAGTCCAAGCTCAGTGGTATTCAACGGAATTCATGAATGCACAAAACTAATGGAGACTCGCCGTTTGAGGCCCGTGGTTGACACGCTACGCCCCGTGGTTAAGGGTGCCGCCCGGACCAAGTTCTCATATTTGAATGCTCAAAACTAATGGAGACTCGCCGTTTGAGGCCCGTGGTTGACACGCTACGCCCCGTGGTTAAGGGTGCCGCCCGGACCAAGGTCTCACATTTCCCTCATCGACCACACGGGGTGGACGGTGCACGCAAGACAAAACAAGGTAGCATAAGCTATAAGCATGTCGAAGCACACTAAGTAGTCCCCTTTTTGGGTTCTTTGAAAAAAGCTGATACTTGTAACTCAAAACAAGTGCAAAGCAATACCGAAAACAAAACTGATACTTGCAAGTCAAAACAAGTGCAAAACAATACCCGAAACAAAACTGATACTTGCAAGTCAAAACAAGTGCAAAACAATACCCGAACGAAACCAATGCTTGTAAGTCAAAACAAGTGCAAAACGAGATCCAAGACAAAACCAATGCTTGTACGTCAAAACAAGTGCAAAACGAGATCCAAGACAAAACCAATGCTTGTACGTCAAAACAAGTGCAAAACGAGATCCAAGACAAAACCAATGCTTGTACGTCAAAACAAGTGCAAAACGAGATCCAAGACAAAACCAATGCTTGTAAGTCAAAACAAGTGCAAAATAATATTCTTCATGTCAAGACTAAGTTTCTGAAAACAGACTTCCAAGTATATGCTAAGGCCCTTCATTCGATTCTTGTGTAATTGAAACCCAAATGTTGGAATTAAAAGCGGATTGGTGCCCCTGAAGCTAAATAACATTTCATGTTTCAATTGCACAACATCAAGCTAAAGACCCCTTAACATATTCTAGTTTTTCTCTCCCATCGAAGACCCTTCAAAATTCTCCTTCTGTACAGTCGGCCACCACGCGGCTACCTGGCGGCTAGCCGCCGGTTGTGGTCGGCTAGCCGACTGGCTGACCGACCACTGACCGACTGTTCAGGAATAATACTACTTTTCCATTTTCTGCGCAGGTCGGCTAGCTGCCTGCTGACCGACCGCGGGCCGACCACACCCTGTGCAAAAACTTGGTTGCTGTTATTCTGACCGACACAGGGGCGGCTAGCCGTGGGTCAACCGTCGGCTGGCCGTCGGCTGGCCGACTGCTGACCGCCCATCTGCGGCAGCTTCAGTTCGGTTCAGATTTTTCACACCATTTCACCCCTATTACATCCTTCCATTCCTTTGTCAAATCCCTGCACATCCCTTGAGCCTCCATGCTCTCCAAGGGCCAATTCCATTAAATTTTAACAACCAACCCCTCTAATCTTTTCACAACATAATCCTCCATACTTCCATTCATTTGCAAAACATTTAGGCAAGACAAAAACCACTTCAATTGAATGAAAACCATCAAGATAAACCACTAGCATATGCATTTTAGAAACTAAACAGAATCCAGACCATAACACATATTTGAAACAATACATTGCTCAATTTAGAATGGAAAAAGAACCAAACCATGGAAGCTAAAACATTCAAACTTTGCATGCATAAGAATAGCTAAGTTGATCACTTGCCTTTGTCTCTAGCACTCCAAGATTACTCAGAAATCTCACCAATTAGACACAAGCACACCTATGAAACAAAGACCCCCAAAACATACTCAAAAAGTGGCTCAAAACTTGGAATCTAGGAACGAGTTAGAGTTAGAGCTTGCATGTTGAAATCAAGGCTCCCTAGGGGCTTCCCTACCTCATACAAAGAAATGAAAGGGAGATCTTACCTGTAGCATCTCCAACCAGCAAGGAACAGCTCAAACAAGGGGCTGTCCAGCTGCATCTCACACGAAAATGGGGTCTAGCGAGAGCTTGGAAGGTGGGGAACACAATGGCGAAATCGGATTTTCAAACGGTGAAGAATCATGGTTGATTTGGTGGAAGAAGAAGCAAGGAAGGAGAGGAATAGGGCTCAGCTGGGAGTCCCTGCAACTCACTCTCGTTGGGGAAGAGAATGGAGAGAAGAGATGGAAGG
Organism: Persea americana; assembly: GCA_029852735.1. Lineage (NCBI taxonomy): Eukaryota > Viridiplantae > Streptophyta > Magnoliopsida > Laurales > Lauraceae > Persea > Persea americana. Next base: position 41,017,992 of record CM056814.1, read on the forward strand.
TGGGGCTTATATAAAGTGATAATCATGGGGCCCACAACTTATAACTCTTCATGGACTTAGAACTGGGCTTTCTGGGCCTCGGATGAAATCGACGAAGAAGACTAAAATGATCCTCATAAAATCTAGTTTTCAAAAAGTATATTTTTGGCATGGTTCTGAAATTTCGAAATCTAGGCTCAGATTTAAATGTGAAAAGACTGTTTTGCCCCTCGGGCTGAAAAACTGATTTTCTGAGTTTCGAATGGGGTAAGTCTAAACACAAAAGTTGTTGGATCTAATTTGACCTATCAAAAGAAACCAAAATTGTAATTTTTTCAAAATAACGAACAATCCCCAACGCTGACACGTACAGCCCAAGGCATCCCCGGGCTGTCAGACCGGGTCCAACCGCTCTCAAAATTCCCCAAAGCTATGGAAAACCATTCTAAACCACAATCTAACTCAATTAGGCTCAAATCTTATTTAGAAAACTAAACCACGGCTAAAAACACACTAATCCCGAAAATTAGGGGTCGGGGTCTTACACACATCATTCCCGTTATACCATTCATCCAGGTAGTACAAAGATGTACCAGAACCTGCGTAATCATTATTGGTGGAATAATATGAAGAAGGAAGTTACAGGATTTACAGCAAGGTGATTGGTGTGTCAACAAGTAAAGGCAGAACGGAAGCAACCCCCAGGACTTTCAAAACAGTTGGAAGTGCCCGACTGGAAATGGGAACACATAACGATGGATTTTATCTCTGGGTTGCCATCAATGCATAACAAAGATAGTATCTGGGTGATAGTGGACAGGTTGACAAAAGTAGCTCATTTCTTACCAATGAATATGAAGACACCTCGGGATGAGTTAGCTAGAATGTATATGGAGAAGGTTGTCACAATTCATGGTGTTCCCCTATCGATTGTATCAGACAGAGATCCTAGATTCTTGGGTAGATTCTCGACAAAACTACAGGAAGCTCTGGGCACCACATTGAAATTCAGTACAGCATATCATCTCAGACTGACGGTCAAACTGAAAGGACTAATCAGACATTGGAAGATATGTTGCGAGCTTGCATCCTTGATTTTGGGAAAGACTGGCATAAAAGTCTCCTACTGTGTGAGTTTGCATACAATAATAGTTATCATTCCAGTATCGGCATGGCACCATTTGAGGCATTGTATGGACGTCGATGCAGGACCCCAATCTGTTGGGAGGAGATAGGTGTCAGGAGTTTTCATGGTCCATCTATTGTTAGTGATACCAGTGAGAAAGTGAAGCAAATCCATGATTGGTAGAAAATTGTTAGAAGCCGACAAAAGAGTTATGCAGACCCGAAGAGGAGAGATCTTCAATTCGAGATTGGTGAGCATGTATTTCTAAAGGTTTCACCAACGAGAGGAACATTGAGGTTTGGCCAGAAAGGGAAGTTATCTCGGAGATATATTGGTCCATTCGAGATCTTGGAAAGGATTGGAGAAGTTGCTTACAGATTGGCCTTACCAGCAGCGTTGTCAGTGGTACATAATGTTTTTCATGTCTCGATGTTGAAGAAGTATATTGAAGACCCATCTCTTGTGTTGCAGTATGAGCCATTGGAATTGCAGCTGGATGTTACCTATGTTGAGCGACCTTCTCAGATCATCGACGCGAAGGAGCAAGTTCTTAGGACTCGGACAATACATTGGGTGAAAGTCCAGTGGGAGCACCACAGTCCTCGAGAAGCCACTTGGGAACTCCAGGACTAAGTGAAGAAGCTTTACTCGCATCTTCTCCCAGAGGTATGATTGTATTTGGAGGACCAAATGTCCTAAGGGGGGGGAGGAAATGTAAGATCTCGGTCCCACATATAATATTTTATTACATTTTAATTAGATATTATTATTATTTTAATTGAATGTATTTTAGTTATTTAAGTGGGTAGGATTAAGTGGGGCACACGTTAGATTAGATGCGTAGATTGATGAGTTGGGTTAATGGGTAGATGGCCTGACCCGTAGTGTTGACCCAATAATTTTAGCCCAGTAGTATTCTATTTAACATAATCCCTTTTTTAACAAAACCCTTCTTATCTCTCCCCACTAATCTCTGCAACTCCGCCCGGTTATCTTCGTCTTCTTCCTCTTTTGACTTTCCAAGCCATACCAGCTTTAGGATCCAGCCATCAGAATCAAGATCAGAGGATACCAACATTCTTGGTTCAACTTTTTTATCTCAGGTAACCTTCTCCTCAAATCATTAGCAGTAGATCTATATTCTTAGGTTATCTTCCTATTCTTTCCAATGTTAGGTTTTGGGTAGGAATACCATAGATCTGTTCATCTGAGCATTCCTTTCCCATATTATTTGTCAGATCGGTGATAGGATTATTCTCAAGCGCTGTGGGAATCGCGGTTTCGGTATTGGTTAGGATCTATGCATTTTTCTTCAACCCCGGTAAAAGGCAAGTACCTAATCATGGTTTATAAATTTAATATTTGTTTTCTCCTTGATTGGCATGTCACTGCATGTAGAAACCTTTGATGCCTTCTTTTTATGATGTTAATTGTTTTAGTGATGAGATCGTGTATGATTCCATTGATTTTTTTCTATTTAATATTACTGTTGTAGTGTTTCAAACTTATGTTGCAATTACTGATCCCTGTTTGGATGCCAAAAAATCCTTTTTCATCTTCTGTAGACTTGTATTTAGGATCGTGAGACCACAATCTCAAGTGGTCTTCATGGCTGGCGAAATCACATGTTGCAGGGAGTGAATCTGTGTACAAGGGACTGTCTGTGTTTTTGTCCATGGGACCCAGGTGGGCCACCCGATGACAGATCTAATCCGTGGATCCGGAGGAGGACCCACGGGCGACCTTAGAGTTGTTGGACCGGTGAGAAGTGGGTCCCGTCCGACCCACCATCTAATGGTTTAGGAATCAAAGGCGTGACTCCTATGGAGGTGTTTTCTTTTGCTTGATTTGGTTGTGGGGCTCACTGGATGAATTGATCATAGATCTGGTCCATTCATCTGGCCGTACATGGCTGGGCGACCCAGAAAGTGGAGTTGATTTGGGATTGGAAATGGTGGGGCCCACTTTCTAGATGGTGATGAGGCATCTGGCGTCGTCTAACCCATTACAGAATTACATTCTGTTTTCACTTGCTTGGGGAGCTTTGATGAAGGAGATAAGAAGTGTTGACTTGTCAGGTGAGGAAATAAAGGGAGGAGAATGGGTGACCTGTTGACCTGGTGAAGGGTAACTTGGTGACCTGATGAGTAGGGACTTTACTTAAATAGGATTGAAGGAAATAATAAAGGTGGGGGATGTTGATTGGCAACAGTTTTGAAAAGAGGTGAAGGCATGTGACATCACATAGTGCCCTGTGTCATCACATAGTGTTATGTGAAGTTAGTTTTAAGACCATGATGTTCTAAAAATTAGGAATAAGGGCCTGGGCTATTTTATAAATCCAAATTAAATCCTTTGACTATTTTGAATGTGGAATATTTTGATAGGGTCCTTGGGCTTTCTAAAATTATAAACTAAGATTGGTATTATCATTATTATTTGGAAATTAATATTGAATAATATCTTTGGTTTTTAATGTGTTAAAATTATATCTTTGTACCTTATTATTTGGATATTTGGACTGAGTAAATATCGTATGGGCAAACAGTATCTTACTAGCATGGGGTTTAGTGCTTAATATGACCTCGGGGAAATCCTAATGAATTCTAGCTCAACCCATCCCTATTGGAAAACCCTTAATTGGGTCTATGCACCATTGATGGAGAAGGGATGCGTTGATCTTTTGTCAATTAGAGATTCCTGTGGTTATTGGGTACAAGACCTTATGTTTGACCTTAGGATTTGTTTGTGGTTATTATTTGACCTTCGGGTTTGCATACATGAGTGATTATTTGAATATGACTTAGGATTCTTGTGTCGGAGCATTATTAATTAGGTCTACTATGAATATATGTTTATGTGTTTATGTTGGTCATTTATGAACGACTGCAGATCGATATATGGACGGTTGACCACCGATGTGACCGGATCACTTATAATCCGCTTTGTTTATGCACAGGTTATCCTGATTTTATTTTGATCGGTTTATGACCACCGACGTTATGGATGGGCTTTCCCGATTTATTTAGGGCTGACCACCCACAACGGGGACACTTGTCACCGTGTGATTCTATATTGCTCCCTTTGTATCATTAGACTTTTGTTTTGCATTCTTTCTCATTATTATCTTTGTCATTCTCATTATTATCTTTGTCATTGTTTCATTATGATCACACTTGTCTATATTCTTCTCGTTCTCGTATTAAATTTTGAATTATGATTATGTTCTTGCTATTCTCGTTCTCGTAATATTTACTGAGCCCTACTTTACCCAGGAGACGGAGGAGGATCAAGCATTTCAAACGTTTGAGCCAACTGATGAACCCGAGTGGGATGCCGGAGATGGCTTTGGAGCCGTCTGAACCAGCACAAGAGAGAACGTCATCTTAGAATTATATTAATGAACTTTGTTTTAGTGTTGAGACCTCTTTTAGAAATTTTACAATTCTGCAATTTTAACTATTAATGTTTATTTGATTTTTGTGTTGGGTTTCATTTATGAACATTGATTACCAATTGAATAAAGCTTCCACTGTATTTAATGAAATTTATTTTGACTCACCACATATTGAAATTTTTTGTGGGTCCACTTTTGGAAGCTTATGTTGTATTAAACAGAGGAATTTGAATTTGATTTATTTTTCACATTTTTCCCTAATTCTTATTTTGGGGGACGTGAGAGTATGACGAGGCAAAGTGACATTTTTTGTGTCAACACGGGTTCTAAGATCTCTGTCATACGAGAAAATTTGAAAGGATTCTTCGTAAGCACAGATGCCATCTATTCTGACATTGCATTGCGGAGAGATCTCGCTATTTTCCTCACTTATTGACTAGGTGACGATGCTTTCGTTGGAGGAGATGGGACGCACATCAGGCCGCATTGCATTTTTCCGGCCTGTCAGATGGCGTTTGGAGAACAGCTTGCTTCGGTGCCTGCTCCTTACTCCTATTTGTGCAACGAGCTGCAGGCTGCTGCTTTCCTGGTTTGGCTTGGGCCTCCCATGAATAGGGTGTTTTCAGCCCATATCTTCTATTTGTGGTATGTATACCACTGTCTTGGTTTTCATCGATTAGGTGCTGCACATGATTATGACCCTTTCATGATTTGGTTGGCTAGAGGGACAGCCGTTTCCGAATCTCTTTTATCTGCCCGTTTGAGGATCCGACGGTTCAGGGACGTCGAGATTGGGCAGTCTTCAGTGAAGCTTTCTCCGGATTTGTGGAAGAAGGCTTTTGATTTTGGTGTCTCCCTTGATTCGACCAGGGCAGGGTCGGGGAGACACTATTCTTTGACCAACGCAGAGAAGGCTTGGCTTTTCAACATACATGTTGGTACAATGGTGTAACGTAGACATCTTTTCATCGACATCCAGCTATATGTTCCCTCGCATTTTGCCTTGCAGTTAGGCTTCTCTTAGGGCGTCATTGGAGCACCTTCAAGTAAAGTGAAGCGCTTTGGAGGTTTGCAAGACGGGAGGAATGCATGCTCTTTTTACAGTGCGAAGGACACGACTGCCAGGATTTCCTATCCTGAGTTGCCCATGTTCCGGACTGCTGGCTTCACGAAGTGGTTCGTGGAGAGCTTTTCAGTGTATCGGGGGTTTTCCAAGAAGGAGCTTGATTTAAAGCAGTCTTCTGGGAAGGGTCTTAGTAGATCGGATGGCGTCCGACGAGAGGAAGTTTGGGCTTTCCTTTCGGGAGAGAAGCATAAGATAGGCTTTCTTTGTGAACAGGACGTCATTGGAACAGGAGCTGTACAAGAGGTACCTGGAGAGGTCTTGAAGCAGCTAGAGGAGGTGGTGGCCAAGATCGATGCTTGGATACAACCAGAGCGGGCAAAGGCTTCCATGGAGTCTACAGGCAAGAGTAGACCATGTCACAGCCCACCTCCTAGCAAGATATTGTCCGCTCTGGGGAACAAAGGGCCCCGCACGGTTTTGTTTTCAACGCACCCACGTCCATGAGTGAGCGTCAAAACGCGTCATGCCAAGACAATGCGGGCTGGACTCCTTTAACCAAGAGTTCAGACGCCCACATGAGCGATGTGGGATGTAACAATCCCCCACCCTCAGAGGAGAGCCGTCCTCGGCTCTGATACCATTTGTCACAGCCCACCTCCTAGCAAGATATTGTCCGCTCTGGGGAACAAAGGGCCCCGCACGGTTTTGTTTTCAACGCACCCACGTCCATGAGTGAGCGTCAAAACGCGTCATGCCAAGACAATGCGGACTGGACTCCTTTAACCAAGAGTTCAGACGCCCACATGAGCGATGTGGGATGTAACAATCCCCCACCCTCAGAGGAGAGCCGTCCTCGGCTTTGATACCATTTGTCACAGCCCACCTCCTAGCAAGATATTGTCCGCTCTGGGGAACAAAGGGCCCCGCACGGTTTTGTTTTCAACGCACCCACGTCCATGAGTGAGCGTCAAAACGCGTCATGCCAAGACAATGCGGACTGGACTCCTTTAACCAAGAGTTCAGACGCCCACATGAGCGATGTGGGATGTAACAATCCCCCACCCTCAGAGGAGAGCCGTCCTCGGCTCTGATACCATTTGTCACAGCCCACCTCCTAGCAAGATATTGTCCGCTCTGGGGAACAAAGGGCCCCGCACGGTTTTGTTTTCAACGCACCCACGTCCATGAGTGAGCGTCAAAACGCGTCATGCCAAGACAATGCGGACTGGACTCCTTTAACCAAGAGTTCAGACGCCCACATGAGCGATGTGGGATGTAACAATCCCCCACCCTCAGAGGAGAGCCGTCCTCGGCTCTGATACCATTTGTCACAGCCCACCTCCTAGCAAGATATTGTCCGCTCTGGGGAACAAAGGGCCCCGCACGGTTTTGTTTTCAACGCACCCACGTCCATGAGTGAGCGTCAAAACGCGTCATGCCAAGACAATGCGGACTGGACTCCTTTAACCAAGAGTTCAGACGCCCACATGAGCGATGTGGGATGTAACAGACCATCCAGTGAGGACTCTAGTGAGAGGCCAGATTTTGATGGTGGGGCGGGTACCTCTAGCAAACCGTCCCATAGGAGCAAGAGGAAAAGAGGACAGCACCGAAATAAGAGACGACATGAAGACTCTCCTGATCTGGAAGTCTCCCTCACCATTGCTGAGGAGGTGTCAGGGGATGCTGATGAACCTTCGGAAAAGAGGAGCCGAGAGGAAGAAACCTTTGATGATGGTATGCTTTTCCCTTTTATCTTTCCGTTTGTTTTCTTTCATGAGAGATTTTTGTTTTTTGATCCGCTGCTTTATTTCTTTTTAGCGGAAGATGATGATTTAATGACGCCTGAGGTTCCGGCAGATGAGGTGATGACAGATCCCATCGTGGCATCTATGGAAGCACCAAGGACTCTGGAGTGGTTCCAGAATCTTCTCATGCTATGATTTTCTTTGCCTTTCACCTTTTTGTTTTTCTTTGCCGCCACTTGCTGACATATTTTTTGTTTACTTGCCAGCTGACTTGCTAGAGGATTCTGACGACTTCGAGCCATCCATGGATGCAACTTTTGACAATGCTTCAGATGAGCTCATGGTGGCAGAAAGTATTCCGCCGGTCGTCGAAGAAGGTACTTGGTAGTGATAATCTTGATATTAATTTTTGACAATATCATATTCATACCTTTTTGTTTTTCATTGGTTGGCTGTGAAACGATAGGAGAAATCCCTCCGTCTTCTTTGGGTCTAGAGCAGGGGGTGCCTACGGTTAATCCAGAAGTAGGGGCTACTTCTAGTTTTGGTGCGGCAGAGATGAAATCTCATGATAAGATTCCTTTATTAGCATCTTCGATTGGACAGAATTTGTTGACCATCCCTCCAATGAAGCATGATGAGGCAGCCGGCCGATGGAGCGGGGTGAGACTTCATCCGGACCGTCTCTTCAATATGGGAAGAGAGTGTTGAAGAGTGTCCTGAGTTCTTGGATCGAGACTCTCTCTTCTGGCCATTTGGAAGCTGGCTTTGGCATGATCAAGCATGTCCAGGACATTCTTGCTAACAGCGAAGAGGTCGGTTTGGATGTTGCAAGTGCCAAGGCTTTTTGTTGATGAAGTCATCGCTCTAGGCAACAAGTGGACTAAGACCAAGAGTCCTCCAAACGGCAACTTCTTGAACGAGATGTTTGTCAAGCCTTCCAGCGAAGTCAAATCTAAAGTGGATGAGATTTCGCGGACTCGAAAGCAGTTCGTTCGGGAGAGGAACGTCACCGAGCTGGCTATTAATGAGCTGACACAAGACCTACACTGTCTTGATAGGGAGGTCATTGAGGCCAGGCAGCGTCTTGAGCTTTTGGAGGAACAAGCTGCTGCTAAATGGGCTGCAATTACGGAAGCTCGCGATAGAGAGGGGGCTCTCATTCGCCAGGTCGAGGAGGATGATAGCAACCTTCGGAGGAAGACTCAGGAATATGAGCGATAGCAAATTCTTTGGGAAGAGCTTCCTCGTGCTGGAGATGGGTTGCGACGTTCTGCTGCATTTTATGGCAAGGATTTGAAGAAGCGTGGCCTGGAAGCTTTAGAGGCTAAGGCCAAAAGTCTGCTTAAGGAGCTGAATCTTTGGTTGAAGACCATGTCAGACTGAGCTCCTGATTTGTAACAAACTCTTTTTTCTCCGTTTCTTCGGCACCTCTATGTATAAACATTTTTTTGGCACCCTCTTTTTTTGTATTCCCTTGTTTCACTTAAAAAAAAAATTTTATAAGTAAAAGTTGAATGGGAATGTTTGTTTAAAAATTTGATTAAAAGGTTGTCATTTTGTGAAAATCTTTTGTCAAAGGGTTATTTTGGGCATGAAAGCCAGGTTTTATGGCAAAAAGCCTAGTTATTTGATGGCTTGAAAGCCAAATTTTGAATGGCGTAGGAGCCAAAAATTTTGTGGCATGGAAGCCTTTTTTGTTTGTGGCATGAGAGCCAAAATTTTGTTTGTGGCATGGAAGCCAGATTTTGTGGCAAGAAAGCCGATTTTTTGTTTGTGGCATGGGAGCCATATTTTGTGGCATGAAAGCCAAATTTTTTGAAAACCAAGTTTTGTTTTGTTAGCGTGGAAGGCAGATTTTTTATTTTTGGCATGAAAGCTAAGTTTTTAGCATAAAAGCCAGCTTTTTGTTTGTGGAATGGGATCCAGATTTTGTGGCATGAAAGCCAAGTTTTTTTAAAACCATTTTGTTTAAAGACGCGAGGGTCATCAATTTTGACTCAAAACCATTTTTGGTGATAAAAGTCGGGGTGGACTAGGGTGGAAATCCCTAGGTCCTGATTTTTGTTTCAAACCATGAATTTTGGGTTCAAGGATAAATTTTTTTGGTCCAGTTAGGGAAGAGGCTTCTAAACTTGGATTTTTAAGATTTGATTTTTTTTTTAACAATGAAACATTGAAAGTAAGCATTCCTTTAAGTTTTTTTTTAGGAATTTCAACGTAAAGATGAAAATTCCAAAAGGAGTGGGTTTGATGAGCAAGTACCTAGGAATAGGCTTTGGCCATACAGGCATCGCTCTGACCCGATAAAGGAAGTCATCAAGGGTAATACCGCTTCAAGAACTTGCCGTTGATTGGCAGCATACATCTGTCGTCTTCCATATTTAGAAGAGCATATGCGCCATTGGAGAAGACTTTGTCGATAACGAAGGGTCCCTCCCATTTTGGTTCGAATTTGCGTTTAGATTTGTGGGCAAAAACCATTAGCCTTTTTACTGCAAGAACCAAGTCACCCTTTTTGTGGGCGCGTTGCTTGACCTTCTTGTCGAAAGATCCTGCCATGCGTGCTTCGTAAAGCTCAGCGCTTTGTAGAGCTTCGAGTCGTCTTTCATCGAGATTATCCAGTTCTTGGAGTCTCAATTTGACATTGCTTTCTTGCGTCATTTCATTTTGTAGAGATACCCTTAAGGAAGGAATTTGTACCTCTAGAGGGACGACTGCTTCATGATGAGTTCATAAAAGATACACTTTTATAGCATTATTTTATGTTTTTTCAAAGATAAAAGAACTCAAAACATTATTTTTAGCATAAAAATCATAAAGTTCTTCCCCGTCATCTTTGCTCATATCTTTCCATTATAGATGGTCATTTGTATGTATTTATTATGAGTTCCAATGGCTTCCATACTCTCAATTATATTAATTCCTCTTTGTAGGTGTTAATTGAAGATTAATTTGAAGATTAAAGTTGAGATTTAAGAATTAAAGAGAGTTAGGGTAAGTTTGAAATGCAATTGGATGAAGAAATGACAACGTTAGGCCAATAATAAGAAGGAGCATGATAGACCTGGGTTGGTATTTTGACTATATCTTTTTAGTCGGGTGTTTGATTGAGGTGATCTTAGAAGCATTGGAAAGCTTGTTCAAAGATCTACAAATCATATTTCACAATACTTTTCCTAATTTGGACGTTTAGGGGGTTAAAATCATACATCAATCTGGTGACTGTTTTCTAACACGTGGATCACATACATATGTTCATATTTCCATTTTTGTGAAGTCACATATTGGAAATAAACCAAGAGAGAGCAAGGAAAATGTTTCTATATAAGGAAGGGAGCTCTAGGCATTAGATACACAAGCAAGGAGAACATCCTCCTCTTTACTTAAGCTATTCATGTAATTGAGAGGAAATTGTAGAGAGAAAGTGAGGAAAGCCTTGTAAAATTAAAGATTTGGAATGGAATTGAAAGCTTTATCTTCTCCAATGGGTGGCTAATTCCTTTGATTGGATCCTCTAGGTGAAGCTAAGTTGATCCTAGTTCTTTTTGCTTATGCTCTTTATTTTAATTCCCTTGTTTATGTGCTTAATATGATAGAGTAGATTTTCTTCATTGCATTGTGCAACCTTCCATGCTTAGTTTCTATATTAGTATTCTTTTTACTATATATGTTTAGGTTTGATAAATCATGCTTAGGAGTTAATATCTTTTGATGGTTTATGCTTACTTTTGATAGATAGTCATTAGGAGTCTTTTCTTTTATGAAGGGAAGAAAACCTTGGCTATTAGATTGTTAATTTCTATCTTAAAGCTTTAGTGTTATATTTTACAAATTTAAGCATTACTTTGTAATTAGATTTGAGTTTCTTTTTTGGGAAAAGAGAAGAGCATTATTGTTGGATTAGTGTCACTTAGTGGATTCTAGATGATTTAATCATTCATTAGTATTGCTTGTTTCTTGTTTTACTTACTTTAGTTTGATTCTATTCACATTCTCACACACTTATTTACTTGTTTTAATTCTCACAATCCATTTCTCTATTTACACCATAAATTCCATCTTTGATTTTAAAATACTTTAGCACATTTCTTTATCTCCATCCACTCATTTTCCATCTTTCACTTGTTATTTTCTTATTAACCTTGTTATTTTTCTTTTATCATTAACTTTGTTACTAACTTGTTACTAACATTGCTCTTGGTTTGTTCTCAATTTTTTTGCTAACTTCTCTTTGTTATCTAGTTCTAGTTTTATTGTAGTTTGCATTTTTTATTTTCCTTGTTATTATCTAGTTTCTTGTTTCCATTGTTATTTTCATTTGCATTAATTTTTTAGCTATATTTGAGTTGATACTCCTTTTCATAGTGTCAAACACCAACCCAGGATCAGCGCGGTTAGTGTTAATTAAGTGCGTGTTTAGTATTATGTGGGTTTGGTGTTCGTGGGATTAGAAGTTGGCTTGATTTAGTCTGGAACTAGCTTTGGGGAATTTTGAGAGCGTTTTATGCTATTCAGTCACACTCAGGGGTGCCTTGAGTGTACGTGTAAGCTTAGGAGGAAATTTTAGTTTTCTGGTCTTAATCGTGATTTCGACCTCATTTGAATGGTTTTATGTTATTGTTTAACTTTTGGGTTCAACCTATTTTTGTTTAAGACCCAAAAATCCAAGTTTTGGCTCAAAAAGGGTAAAACAGTCATTTCACACCAAATCTGGACCCAAATTTTGAAATTTCATAACCATGTCAAATTTATACTTTTTGGAAACTAGATTTTTCGACTATCATTTTTGTCTTCTTCGTCGTTTCCATCCAGGGCCCGTATAGTGATGCTTTAATCATCGCAAGTTTTGAGCATTGTGGGGCCCACAAGAACCCATTGACTTAAAACACTTTCTTCTCCCTCACTTATCTCACGTTCAACATCATTCTGCAACTTTCCTACTGAACCAGCTGAGAACAACTTCTCTTCTCCCTCTTCACTTCCTCTTGCATGCCATAGCTAGAGACTTCCAAGGGGAAATCTGAGACCATCATCTTCTTCCTCTCATCTTGAGCTTTCCATTACTGTCATTTTCTAGAGGATTCCAGCTGAAAAGCTCCTTCTTCTTCCTTGTTTCTCTTCGTTTGGATAGCTTCAGGTAAGGGATCTTCTCCTTCTTTTCAATGTGGTCTTTTGAGCTCATTAGGAGACTCTCTCTCGAACATGCAAACCCATTTTCGAAATGGGGGTTTTGTTTGCCCAAAATGATGATTTTTGGAATGGTTTTCTTAGGGTTTTTGTGTAGATTTCGTGGCTTCCTTTTGGGTAGGAGTTTGAGAGATCTTTGGACAGCTATTGGTGAAGGCAAATGATCATTTTAGTCCTTTTTCTTTTGCATGCAATATTTGAAAGATTTAGCTTCAATGGTTTGTTTATTTCTCATGATTAGTTGAGCATTATGTTGTTCAAATATGTGATATAGTTTGGAATTTTGTTTTAGATTGAAATGCATATGCTAGTGTTTTATCTTAATTGTTTTCATTCAATTCAAGTAATTTTTATCTTGTTTAGATGTTTTACAAATGGATGAAAGAATGGTGAAATGTATTGTAAATTGAATGGATATATTGGTTGTTGAATTTGGAATGGAAATGGCCCCAAGGAGAGCATGGAGGCTCAGGGGATGTGCAGGGATTTGACCAAGAAAGAAAGGAAGTGAAATGGAAAGAAGTGTGTAGGAAGAAGAAATGGAACTCTGACTTGAACTGGGCAGTCGTGCACAGTCGGTCAGCTGAAGGTTAGTTGTCGGTTAGCCGAAAGGTCCACTTCGGTCAACCGACAGCCAACCGAGTTCGGTTCGGTTCCATTTACAGAAACGTGTTTTGTGACAGGGAATCGTCGGTCAGCCGTCGGCCAACCGACAAGCTCAATCGATCGACCGACAGCCGACTGAGGGAAGCTCGGTTCCATTTCTAGAATGGTGACTCTCTGTCATGAAATCTGACGGTCAACCGTCGGTTAGCTGAGGTTAACCGACACTCACCTATTCGGCTAACCGACGAGTAACCAAGAGCTGACCGAGTTTTCAAAAGTAGATTTGTTTGTGGGATTCTCTTGGGATTAAAAACCTAAATATGATTAGGAACTTTCAAGCTTGAGTTTGTGTGCTTGAGGCCTCAAAATATCCTTTTACCTTCTGAAGCACCAATCTTTCTTTCATTAAGACATTTGGGTCTCAACCACTTGGAGTTCAAATGAAATGTCTTATCGTATGCTTGACAAGTTCATTTAGGATCATGATTTGATACATCGAATTCAGTTTTAGCCCTTGCGTTGTTTTACAAGTCTAAGTTGTTTGAATTGATCAAGAACCTCGTTAGGGAATACTTTTCAGCCTTATTTCGTTATGGCTTATGCTACTCTTGCCTAGTTTCGCTTTACATTGTTTTGATAAGTACTTTTTCCCTATATTCGATAAGTTTTGTACAAGTCTCGACATGTTTTGTGCATACATGAATATCATCGAATACCACTGAGTCTGGACGGCCCCTTCAGTCTGATCCATTGTCCAGGGGTCCTTAAACATGTGGACTATCTGTAGATTAGTCGTGTATTATATTACACATCGTGCGTGTTCCGGTTCCGCGGCCAACCTCCCCGTTTATCTTGCATGATGTGGGATCGTGTTTTGCGTGTCATGCTTGCTCTTGTCACCGCGTGTGATTGAGAAAGGATAGACTCATTGTGGATTAATGAATCATGATGTTTTCTTTAAATCATGCTAGTTTTGCTTTGCACTTTAAATATGATTTGTTCAGAACTCATGACATGCTTTTAGTACTGATTTATTTTATGCCTAAATTGGTCACCTGCCAGACCGTCGTGTCTGACCCTTTTTGCTTTGGTGTTTTACATGCAGGCGCCGTTGCCCCTGAGGAGGAGTGCCTGGAGGAGGCTTTTGAGCCACCCCCAGCCCGAGAGTGGCAACCCAACGACGTCCTTTAGACGTCGGGTGGGGTCTTGAGTACGACACGATTGGATGGGAATATTTTGTTTTGTATTTTGGGTTGTCTTGCCCTTTTTCATACTTTGGGAATGTGTAAACTCAACTAAATTTATTTTTGTCTTTTTGAAACTTGAAGGGTAAATTATGGTAATGCCATGTTATGTTTCCTCCTCTGATTATTGTCTTGATGATGATTTAATTTATGAAAGGGTATGTAATGACACATGTTTGGCAAAGATTAGATTACTTGCACGCTTCCACAAATCGTAATTCGGGTGAAACAAATTTCAAGTGTGTTTTGGGAATCCTCACCGCGGAAACCTGTGGGTTAATCGTAATTGATAGTTGGTTGATTGGGTCACCAGCACTTTCACACGTCGCGGGCCCGGGTCCCGGTCTGGGGTCGCGATAGGACTGGTATCAGAGCGGAACATGTTTCAGGCATATAAAAGAAACTAGAAACTCTTAGGGACGTGGCGAGGATTCGTGAGTTCGTTAGATTGTTAGTATGGCCCTAGAAACCAAACCCGATTTTTTTATTATGTAGTAACAATTTGTTTTCAGCATCATGCCTCCAAGGAAAGCTCCGAATCAAAATGCTTCCGGAAGCAATACCAACACCAATAACAATGAAACAGATCTTGAGCAACCCCCTACCGTAACACAATTTCAAGTACTTATGCAAGCGATGTTGGACCAATAGAGGTAGGCCAATGAAAGTCAAACTAGACTACAGAGAGAGACAAATGAAGTCCAAGCTCAATTGTAACGAGAAGCCAATGAGAACCAAGCAAGTTTCCAAGAGCAGCTAGCTAAGAAGGATGAGGAAATGACACAAGTTCAAAGGCATTTATTAGAAGTTTTGTAGAACAGGCCCCAACCACAGCCTAGACAACCAGGGGACCCAAATATAATCATCAACAATAGGGACCAAGACCATAACATATTGTTTGAGAGATTCAGGAAAAGAGGACCCAAGGAGTTCTCGGGTGAAGAAGACGCTCTGGCTGCAGACGATTGGCTAGTAAACACAGAAAAGATTTTTGATGTATTCACCTGTACGGGCATCCAGAAGGTCAACCTCACCGCTTCTCTATTTTTCGGATTGGCGGATACTTGGTGGCGAACGGTTAAGGAACCGTATCAGGCCATGGCAGATGAGACGGCATGGGAGACTTTCAAGAACCACTTCACTGACAAGTACGTTCCTTCACATATCTAAAGGCAGAAGGCTATAGAGTTCCAGCAGTTCAAGCAGGGTAGTATGATAGTGTTAGAGTATGTCACAAAATTTGAGAGGCTAGGCAGGTATACTAGAGAACTCATTGATACCAAGCAGAAGAAGATAACAAAATTTTTAGAAGGGCTAAACCCTATACTTATGAGAGATGCTACTGGGGTAGTTCCACCAGCCACATTCGATGAAGCTGTCAAAAGAGCATACAAGTTTGAGGACATCAACAATCAGATCAGACAGAATCGGAAGCAACACTACCAGCAGAATCAGAGACAACAGAGTAACAAGAAGCCACGACAAGAACAAAACCCTCCGAGGCAAAATGCATGTGCACATTGTGGCAAAAACCATTAAACTACACAATGCCGTAAAGCCTCCGGTGCTTGTTTTAAGTGTGGTGCTATGGACCATGCAATCAAGAACTGCCCTCAACTTCATAACCAAGGTAATAGGAATCAGCAACAGAGGCAAGCAGCTCCTCAAAATCAGGCACCAGCTCCGAATCAGGCAAGACAACCTCAGCAGCAACAACAGCAAGGCAGGCAGCAAGCTCAGAATCAGAATGGTCGTCCTCTACAGCAGCAACAAAACAGAAATGTTCAAGGGAGGCATAATAGGCCACAACAACAAGGGCGTGCATACCATCTTAATCGTGTTGATGCAGATGCTGCGGGAGATGTTATAGAAGGTAAACTCCTCATCTGTGAAAGTGAAGCTCAAATTTTATTTGATCTTGGCAGCACTCATTCATTTTTATCTCCTATGTTTGCAAAGATGATTGTTATGCCTTTTAAGGAACTTGATTATACATTGAATGTCACCACACCAGTAGGAAAACAAGTTGTTTGTAGAACCTATTACCCCAGTTGTTCGGTTTTATTAGGAGAGGTCAACCTTCCAGCAAACCTTATTATCCTAGATATGGATGACTTTGATGTCATTTTAGGCATGGATTGGTTAGAGAAGTATCATGCTACCACGGATTGCTTTAGTAAAACTATCACTTTGAAGTTGAAAGGGGAACAGGCAGATTTGTTGATTCAGGGGAGCAAGAAAACAAACCAAGTGGGGATAATTTCAGCACTGAAAGCAGGCAGAATGGTAAACAGTGGGTGTGAGGCTTTTATAGCGTTTATCGCGGAGGATAAACTATCCCAAGGGGTGGATGTAAGACCCCGCCCCGAGAGTTTCCTTTTAGTGTTAATTAAGACGCGTTTTAGCTATAAGTGAGATTAGTGGAAATGGGTTAAATCTGGATTAGAATAGCTTTTTATAGCTTTGAAGAATTTTGGGAACTCTTTTGATTTAGTGGGGCCCTTTGGGATTGTGTCTTGACTAGTTTTGGGATTTATTTAATAATTTTGGAAATCTGTAATTTGCTCCGTTTAATGTATTTTATGATTCCCGACAACTTTCGTATTTATTCCATTTTCGTTCGAGACCTCTAAACCCTACTTTGCTAACAATAGGGGTAAAACAGTCTTTTTACACAAATTCTGGACACTATTTTCAATGTCTCCGAAACTCGTAAAATATATACTTTTTGGAAAGTAGAAATTTCGACGATCAATTCTTCCTTCTTCGTCGAATCCGTCCGAAGCCCGTAGAGCGATGTTTTAGCCTAATTGGATTTTTAAGTTGTGGGACCCATTCAGATTTTCTATATAAGGAGGAGTTCATTCCTTCTTCCCCCTTTTCTTGCAACTTTCCCCTGAGAGCATAGAGAGTTCCAGCCCTAGGTTATTCTTGTGCCTTCTTGCTTCTCCATCTCTCAATCTCTCTCAAATCTATTGCTAAAGGTAAAATGGAGGTGGTAATCTTCTTCCCCTCCATGAGAGCTTCATCTTGATGCCATTTTTAGAGAGAGCCTTCCATTCCTAGCTACATTTTGAGCAAGCTCTTGCCATTAGAGGACTTTCCATGTAAGCTCTTCTTCTCATCTCTTGGTTGTGTGTTCTTCTAGCCATGGAGGTGCTTCACTTTGATTATTGGAAGCTATCTCCATCTATTTCGTGATTTTGACATTCTAGGGTTGTAATGAATGTATTTTGGGAATTTTGTGTAGATTGTAGATTTTGAGCTTGAGAGTGTGATTAGAGCTTGACTAGCATATTTGGAGACCAAGGCAAGTGAATGAATGGATTTGATTTGAATAAGTTCTTGTTTTATTGAAAATGTGGATTTTTACTAATCCTATTCCTTTAGTTTATTATGTTTCATAATGCTTTTGGAAATGTACTTATTGATATGATTTTTCTCCTAGTTAGTTTATGAGAATGTATGCATTCATTCATTAAAGTTTATTTTGGTTATTATGAACTTCTTAAATGATATTTGTACTTGCATGGAATGAGATTTGTGTTGGAAGGAGAATTAAATGCAGTGATGGAATGGTGGTTGGTGGAATGGATTAAATGTTAAATGGAAGAGAATAGACCCATTTCATGTTAGGAAATGGTTGGAGTTGAGGTGAAAGGGTTTGGGAAAGAAAGAGCTGAAAGCTGCACCTGATGTAGAGTTTCCGCAGCTGGGCGGTCAGCGGGCGGTCACCTTGGCGGCTAGCCGACCCAGATTCGGTTACAAATACAGAATGCTGTGTTTTGTCAGGCGAACCGCGGTCAGCCACACGGTCAGCTCACGGCTAACCGCTACCCTAAAACCCTGTGACCGCCAGGTAGCCGTAATGCGCGGTTAGAAACACAGAATGCTATATTTTAGCAGGGTGAACTGCGGTTAGCCCCGCGGTCAGCCAGCGGCTGACCGCCGATCACCTCGGCGGCCAACCGCCAGCTAACCGACTGGTGACTGAATTTCACCCAGAATTCCTGAGTCTTTTCTATTGTTTTCAGATATGGTATTTAAAGGTTTAGATGGGTTGTTCTGATGCCCTACCACCTTGGAAAGACCCAGGGGATGACATAAGGAGACTGACTTAGAAAGAAACTTCATTTCGGAAATGTATTGGGAATTTTGGATTCATCAACTTGTATAAGGAAACTTGGTATGTCCTCTACCATTCGAGTACCATAATAAGGGCAATAATAGACATACAAGATCTTTATATATGTTGTTTGAATACGGAAGCCCCAATATATAGTCTATAACTGTATAAGGATTCATTTCATTGTTTTAAACTCTGATTTACTCACCTGACATGTTCTACCAGCCCGGTTATGCTTGAAAAGATAATGATACAAAATGTGTGCCAACGAGCACCATGCCCCGCCTGCCCGAATGTCTTATACTGATATAGTTTTGTATATGTTTTGATTTCTCATGTAACCTATGAGTCGGCACCACTAAGCTTGGACGTCCTTGTCAGTCTGATCAACTAACTTGGGCCTCCCCCTCGTGCTCCCGCCAGTTGCAACTTGGATCCTGTCCTGTCTCGTTACCCGGTTCCGCGGCCGTGGTCTTGCCTAGCTATATGTATATGTATATGTATATAATGTTGGTTCTCGTCACTTCGTGTGCTCGAGTCCAATGCACTGAATGTGCTCTCATCACATTAGTGATAGAGAGGATTTAGCTTTAGTGTGGTTGCCATCTAGTCAGTTCCTGTACCTTGAATACCCTACATGATTTATATTGCATCTGTACTTTAAATGAACCATGCATCCTGTTTTATGACAGTTATTGTTTTAACAAGATTTCGTTATGTTTAAGATGTGCTTTGATTTCTTTCTTGGTATTATCTATTCACCCACCCGCCAGACCGTCGTGTCTGACCCATTTTTGTGGTACTCAGGTCCAGCTCCCGTCATTGCCTTTGAGGAGGAACCAGAGGAGGCGGTCGATGAACCGCAACGATTAGTGGAGTGGCAAGCTGACAATGTCATGTAGACATTTGGTTTAGCTTTGAGCTGCGAACATTTTAGGGAGTTTATAGAATGATACTTGATTTATACTTTTGGTTGTACTGGCCTTTGTTGGCCATTATTTTTGGGGAATGTTAACTTAACTTGATCTTTTGCTTAAACTCTAACTTCAAATTTTGGGAATGCTAATGAGATCATTGCTCACTCTAACATCATGTCATACTTGTGTATTATCAGTCTCATATAATGAGAATGGATTAAGAGTTTGATTTGCTACACGCTTCCGCACCAATGTAAATGTTCTATGAGTATGAGTGGAATCCTCACCGTGGAAACCTGTGGGAAATTAAGGAAATGTATAATCATTGTTAAGGGTAGTTCATTACCCCATCCACCCACCGTCGCGGTCCTGGGTCCCGGTCCGGGGTCGCGACAGTGGAGGAAATCCCCGTTCTGTGAGAATTTTTGGATGTTTTTCCTGAAGAAATCTCGGGATTGCCGCCAATGCGAGAAGTTGAGTTCACCATTGAGCTCCTTCCAGGGACATCTTTGATTTCTGTTGCACCTTACAGGATGGCTCCAGAGAATTAGGTGAACTAAAACTCCAGTTGCAAGATTTATTGAGTAAAGGTTTCATTAGACCAAGTGTTTCACCTTGGGGAGCACCAGTGTTGTTCGTGAAAAAGAAGGACGGAAGCTTGAGAATGTGCATAGACTACAGAAGATTGAACCATATGACTGTCAAGAACAAATATCCATTGCCAAGAACAGATTAGTTGTTCGATCAATTGCAAGGAGTAGCGTATTTTTCCAAGATAGACTTGAGGTCTGGGTATTATCAGCTGCGGGTTAGAGAATCAGATGTGCCTAAAACAGCTTTCCGAACCAGATATGGGCACTATGAATTTTTGGAGATGCCATTTGGATTGACAAATGCACCTGCGGTGTTTATGGCCCTCATGAATAAAGTTTTTGCAGAGTATTTGGATCATTTTACTGTGGTGTTTATTGATGACATGCTTGTGCATTCTAAGAGTAAGGAAGAGCATAAAGAGCATTTGAGGACGTCATTGCAACTTTTGAGGGACAATCGACTCTATGCAATGCTAAGTAAATGTGAATTTTGGCTAGAGCAAGTGGCTTTTCTAGGCCATGTTATTTCAAGAAAAGGTTTAGCAGTGGATCCGGCTAAGGTCGAACCAGTTATCAGTTGGAAAAGGCTAAGCAGTGTGACAGAGATCAGAAGCTTTTTGGGGTTAGCAGGGTATTATAGAAGGTTTGTTCAAGGATTTTCATCTATTGCAGCACCATTGACCAAGTTAACTAGGAAGAGGGTGCCTTTTGTATGGACAGACCAGTGTGAAGAAAGCTTCAAAGAGTTGAAAAAGAGACTGACTACAGCCCGATTCTTACTCTACCGTCAGGAAGTGGAGGATTTGTTGTTTATACAGATGCTTCCAATATAGGATTGGGTTGTGTTTTGATGCAAAATGACAAAGTTATTGCTTATGGCTCGAGGCAGTTGAAGGACCATAAAAAGAATTATGCCACCCATGATTTGGAGTTAGCAGCGGTAGTATTTGCTTTGAAGATGTGGAGACACTATTTATACGGAGAGAAATTTGGAGTCCACTCATATCACAGGAGCCAACAGTATTTGTTTTCGCAGAAAAAATTGAACATGACGCAGGGATGGTGGATGGAGTATATAAAATATTATGACTTCCCGATCAAGTATCATCCGGGCAAAGTGAATGTAGTGGTTGATGCGTTGAGCAGAAAATCAGCAGTTATGGCCAGCTTGAGAGGAGTCAGTGTTCTACATTAGTTTGAAGAACTCGGAGTAGAAGTGCAACCGTTAAGGAAGGGTGTGATGTTGGCAAGTATGATAGCGTCTAAGCCTACCTTCATTCAGAAGATTAAAGACAGTCAGTTGCAAGACCCGAACTTGGCCAAGATTGTGGAGCACATTGCTGAACGTCCAGATTTCAGAGTAGTGGACGGAGTGTTGTATTTTCGTGATCGTCTATGTGTGCCTAACATTGAAGATTTGAAGAATGAGATTATGACTGAAGCTCATAGTACAAGATATTCCATACATCCGGGGAGCACCAAAATGTACCAAAATTTGAAGAACCGATTCTGGTGGAATAACATGAAATGAGAGATTGCAGCGTTTGTATCTCGATGTCTCACATGTCAGCAGATCAAGGCAGAAAATCAGAAGCCTCCTGGACTGTTGCAGCCATTAGACATTCCGGAGTGGAAATGTGAACACATCACTATGGATTTTGTCTCCGGTTTGCCTACGACCAAGAAGGGGAACAATGCAATTTGGGTTATCGTGGATCGTCTCACGAAGTCGACTCACTTCATTCCTATGAAGATCGGGAGTAAGATGCATATGGCAGCATTAGCAGATTTATTTGTGACCGAGATTGTCAGCAAACATGGACAGCCAATCTCCATCACTTCCGACAGAGATAGCAGATTTGTTTCGAGGTTTTGGAAGACCCTATTTGAATCTATGGGCACCAAGTTATAGTTCAGCACTGCATACCATCCCCAGACAGATGACCAACCAGATAGAACGATACAGACTTTAGAGGATATGTTGCGTGCTTGCGTATTAGATTTCAAGGTTCAATGGGATGAGTACTTGCCACTATGTGAGTTTGCGTATAACAACAGCTACCATTCTAGCATTGGTATGGCACCTTTTAAGGCACTCTACGGTAGGAGATGTAGAACTCCCGTTTGCTGGGAAGAAGTCGGTGTTCGTAGCTTCCACGGACAGACGATAGTTGGAGAGACGAGTGATAAGATTAAGCTAATTCAGGAACGATTGAAGGTTGCCAGAAGCAGACAGAAGAGCTATGCTGATACTCGTAGAAGAGATTTACAGTTCAAAGAAGGTGACAGAGTATTTTTGAAAGTGTCTCCGGTCAGAGGAACACTAAGATTCGGTCAGAAGGGCAAGCTAGCAAGAAGATACATCGGACCATATGAGATTTTGATCAAGATTGGGGACGTTGCCTATAGACTTGCGTTACCGACAGAACTCTCCGGGGTGTAAAATGTTGTTCACTTCTCCATGTTGAAGAAATACGTCCCAAATCCTTCACACGTGTAGCAACATGAGCCACTGGAAATTCAAGAAGATGCGTTGTACGTGGAGAAGCCGGATAGAAATGAGGACACCAAAGAGCAAGAACTGAGAAACCAGACCATCCATTGGGTCAAAGTATAGTAGGAAAATCATAATCCGGAAGAAGCTACATAGGAGTTAAGAGATCAAGTCCAGAGAGAGTATCCCGACTTGTTACCAGAGGTATAACTATTTTTATTTGGAGGACCAAATAACCTAAGGGGTGGAGGATGTCAAACCCCAACCCAGGATCAGCGCGATTAGTGTTAATTAAGTGCGTGTTTAGTATTATGTGGGTTTAGTGTTCGTGGGATTAGAAGTTGGTTTGATTTAGTCTGGAACTAGCTTCGGGGAATTTTGAGAGCGTTTTATGCTATTCAGTCACACTCAGGGGTGCCTTGAGTGTACGTGTAAGCTTGGAAGGAAATTTTAGTTTTCTGGTCTTAATCGTGATTTCAACCTCATTTGAATGATTTTACGGTATTGTTTAACTTTTGGGTACAACCTGTTTTTGTTTAAGACCCAGAAATCCAAGTTTTAGCTCAAAAAGGGTAAAACAATCATTTCACACCAAATATGGACCCAAATTTTGAAATTTCAAAACCATGTCAAATTTATACTTTTTGGAAACTAGATTTTTCGATGATCACTTTTGTTTTCTTCGTCGTTTCCATCCAGGGCCCGTATAGTGATGTTTTAATCATCGCAAGTTTTGAGCATTGTGGGGCCCACAAGAACCGATTGACTTAAACTCTTTCTTCTCCCTCACTTACCTCACGTTCAGCATCATTCTGCAACTTTCCGACTGAACTAGCTGAGAACAACTTCTCTTCTCCCTCTTCACTTCCTCTTGCATGCCATAGCTAGAGACTTCCAAGTGGAAATCTGAGACCATCATCTTCTTCCTCTCATCTTGAGCTTTCCATTACTGTCATTTTCTAGAGGATTCCAGCTGAAAAGCTCCTTCTTCTTCCTTGTTTCTCTTCGTTTGGATAGCTTCAGGTAAGGGATCTTCTCATTCTTTTCAATGTGGTCTTTTGAGCTCATTAGGAGACTCTCTCTCTAACATGCAAACCCATTTTCGAAATGGGGGTTTTGTTTGCCCAAAATGATGATTTTTGGAATGGTTTTCTTGGGGTTTTTGTGTAGATTTCGTGGCTTCCTTTTGGGTAGGAGTTTGAGAGATTTTTGGACAGCTATTGGTGAAGGCAAGTGATCATTTTAGTCCTTTTTCTTTTGCATGCAATATTTGAAAGACTTAGCTTCAATGGTTTGTTTATTTCTCATGATTAGTTGAGCATTATGTTGTTCAAATATGTGATATGGTTTGGAGTTTGTTTTAGATTGAAATGCATATGCTAGTGTTTTATCTTAATTGTTTTCATTCAATTCAAGTAATTTTTATCTTGTTTAGATGTTTTGCAAATGGATGAAAGAATGGTGAAATGTATTGTAAATTGAATGGATATATTGGTTGTTGAATTTGGAATGGAAATGGCCCCCCTAGGAGAGCATGGAGGCTCAGGGGATGTGCAGGGATTTGACCAAGAAAGAAAGGAAGTGAAATGGAAAGAAGTGTGTAGGAAGAAGAAATGGAATTCTGACTTGAACTGGGCAGTCGTGCATAGTCGGTCAGCTGAAGGTTAGGTCGACCTACAGCCAACCGAGTTCGGTTCGGTTCCATTTACAGAAACGTGTTTTGTGACAGGGAATCGTCGGTCAGCCGTCGGCCAACCGACAAGCTCAATCTCGATCGACCGACAGCCGACCGAGGGAAGTTCGGTTCCATTTCTAGAATAGTGACTCTCTGTCATGAAATCTGACCGTCAACCGTCGGTTAGCTGACGGTTAACCGACACTCACCTATTCGGCTAACCGACGAGTAACCAAGAGCTGACCGAGTTTTCAAAAGTAGATTTGTTTGTGGGATTCTCTTGGGATTAAAAACCTAAATATGATTAGGAACTTTCAAGCTTGAGTTTGTGTGCTTGAGGCCTCAAAATATCCTTTTACCTTCTGAAGCACCAATCTTTCTTTCATTAAGACATTTGGGTCTCAACCACTTGGAGTTCAAATGAAATGTCTTATCGTATGCTTGACAAGTTCGTTTAGGATCATGATTTGATACATCGAATTCAGTTTTAGCCCTTGCATTGTTTTACAAGTATAAGTTGTTTGAATTGATCAAGAACCTCGTTGGGGAATACTTTTCAGCCTTATTTCGTTATGGCTTATGCTACTCTTGCCTAGTTTCGCTTTACATTGTTTTGATAGGTACTTTTTCCCTATATTCGATAAGTTTTGTACAAGTCTCGACATGTTTTGTGCATACATGAATATCATCGAATACCATTGAGTCTTGACTGCCCCTTCAGTCTGATCCACTGTCCGGGGGTCCTAACCTGTGGACTATCTGCAGATTAGTCGTGTATTATATTACCATCGTGCGTGTTCTAGTTCCGTGGCCAGCCTCCCCGTCTATCTTGCATGATGTGGGATCGTGTTTTGCGTGTCATGCTTGCTCTTGTCACCGCGTGTGATTGAGAAAGGATAGGCTCATTATGGATTAATGAATCATGATGTTTTCTTTAAATCATGCTAGTTTTGCTTTGCACTTTAAATATGATTTGTTCAGAACTCATGACATGCTTTTAGTACTGATTTATTTTATGCCTAAATTGGTCACCTGCCAGACCGTCGTGTCTGACCCTTTTTGCTTTGGTGTTTTACATGCAGGCGCCGTTGCCCCTGAGGAGGAGTGCCTGGAGGAGGCTTTTGAGCCACCCCCAGCCCGAGAGTGGCAACCCAACGACGTCCTTTAGACGTCGGGTGGGATCTTGAGTACGACACATATGGATGGGAATTTTTTTTTTTTGTATTTTGGGTTGTATAGCCTTTGTTGGCCTTTTTTCATACTTTGGGAATGGGTAAACTCAACTTAACTTACTTTTGTCCTTTTGAAACTTGACGGGTAAATTATGGTAATGCCATGTTATATTTCCTCCTCTGATTATTGTCTTGATGATGATTTAATTTATGAAAGGGTATGTAATGACACATGTATGGCAAAGATTAGATTACTTGCATGCTTCCGCAAATCATAATTTGAATGAAACAAATTCCAAGTGTGTTTTGGGAATCCTCACCGCGGAAACCTATGGGTTAACCGTAATTGATAGTTGGTTGATTGGGTCACCAGTACTTTCACACGTCGCGGGCCCGGGTCTCGGTCTGGGGTCGCGACACATAGATCATTGTTATTTTCCTTGTAATGATCCTCGTGGGAACGATATTCGGACTTCCATAGTCTATATTACTTGAGACAATCGTATACTTGCGGGAAAATACGCATCAAGTTTTTGGCGCCATTGCCGGGGATCGGCGTACATAGGACTCCTTGATTTTAAGGATTTTCAACTCTCATATAGCTTAGTTGCATTTTTATTCTTTCTTTTAGTTTTCATTGCAGATTCTACACATTTTCCTTGTTTTTATTTTCAGGGATTCAATGGTTGGAGCAAGGAAAGAAGAAAAGTGCAAGCAAAGAACTCTAACTTAGAAATTTAATTTGTTTTCTTAGAAAATCTTGTATTAGGATTCATTTCAAGTTTGTAATAATTTGTAAGTTCATTTGAGTTTTCAAAGCATTGTAATAACTGTTAAGTTCATTTAAGTTTTCAAAGTATTGTCATAATTAAGGAAGGAGGACGAGTGGCCGATACCGTCTTGGCCCCCCAAGTTCGCACACCGAAATTGGTGTCGGTGGCTTGGGTCGACTTCAACCAATCTTCCCCCAATCTAGTTTCGGAGGTGCGTATTTCGATACACCCACGCATCCCCAGTTAGTGGGTCAAATTTGTTGGTTGTTTGATTGTTTACTTGCTTTGTAGTGCTTAATCATTTTAAAATACACAAAGTAATTTGGAAAGCACATACTTAGTAAGGGCAATCATACCCCCAACAAGATAAGGATTGGATTTCATCACCATTTCCTTGCCCATAGGAACTCATTTTCCTCACTACTTAGGAATCCTTAGCCTTTAATAAAATTTGAGTAGAAACATGACCTAAGGACATGAGCTCATTAGGAGAAGAACACCAAAGGTTGTACCATTTGCGCTCCTTGACAGAAATCGATGCCTAGAATAGCCTTGTCCCTTAAGGGAGACAGTTCATCTGTTCTAGGAGTTTGGTATTTAAGCGGAACCTTTGCCACACGCATCGTGATCCCACCAATCCCCTGGGGGCTTGCCTGGCCGACTATGTTTCATAGGACCGGAGTGGAGGCCTAGGTGTGCTCTTCACAGTTAGGAGCTGTCTAGTTTAATCTTAGGTAGCCTTAGTTAAGCATAGTTTCGTTTGTTTTTCAAAATCATTTTGATTTGCTTGTTTGCGTTTAAGCATTAATCCTCGTTCATCATCACTTGAGCGGACCGTCACTTTCGGAGTTAAATGGTAGTGTATGCACAATTGGTTACGTGTGCAGGGTCTTTTAGAGAGCTTCGATTTATTCGATATCCCTCTTGAGAATTTCGCGGACTCTATTTCCATTGAGGAAATGGTTGACGGAAATCTACAAACCCAACCTATGACCCTTAGGGAGTACATGTACCCGACCCGATCTACCCAGCCCTCATGCATCGTCATACCCACCACAAATGCCTCATTTGAGCTGAAATCCAGCTTAATCCAGATGTCACCAATTTTCCGAGGGGTGGAAAATGAGAACCCATATCAACATGTAAGAGAGTTTGAGGAAATTTGTGGGACCATGAAGTATAACCATATGTCTGAAGAGGCCCTCAAGCTTAGGTTATTCCCGTTCTCGCTAAAAGAGAAAGAGAATGCGAAAGCATGGCTTTACGCCCTACAAGCTAATTCCATAAACATATGGGAGGGACTTGTTGAGGCCTTTTATAAAAAGTTTTATTCAAAACAGAAAACGGCCTTCATTAGACATACCCTGAACAGCTTCCACCAACTGGAGGGAGAAACCATGTATGAGTATATGGAAAGGTTCAAAGACTTACTATTAC
This sequence comes from Persea americana, assembly GCA_029852735.1. Taxonomy (NCBI): domain Eukaryota; kingdom Viridiplantae; phylum Streptophyta; class Magnoliopsida; order Laurales; family Lauraceae; genus Persea; species Persea americana. The sequence continues at coordinate 41,045,535 of CM056814.1, forward strand.
AATGCCCGCATCACGGATTCGAAAAGATCCGGCTAGTACAAATCCTTTATGAAGGACTGGACTATCACACCAAGACCATGGTGGAGTCTTTCTGCAACGGAGTATTCACTCAAAAGACAGTTGACCAAGCTTGGGCATACCTTGAGGAGGTCGCTAAGAACACTCTCCAATGGGAACCTATCAGAGAGGATCCCAAAAGACCCATTGTGGCAGAAAGAATGGGCATGCATAGAGTGGGACCCAAATTCGAGGCCAAGGCCAAGTTGGCCACGCTGACAAGGAGATTAGAAGCCCTTGAAATGAACCAAACCTATCAGCAGACCACCCCAAAGACCCTGGAATCATTAAAGATGAGACATGTAGTTAGTGACCCTACTACCCCACCCTGCACCAATTGTGGAGATTTTACCCCTCCTGGATCCCAATGTAGAGCATTCTTTGGTCAGAGTCAGAGTGAGAGTATGGAGGAGGTGAGTGCATTTTATCAAAATACCAGATATGAGCGGCCGAAGTATGTTCCGTATTCGAATACATGCAATCCTGATTCGAAGGAAAATCCTAATTTTTCATTGACCAAAGGACAACACCAAGGAAACCCTTCTCAGCCAATGGCCCAGCATATGCCACCTCCTGGATACCAAAAGCCTTAAGTACCCCAAGTGTCACAGGGACTACCCATGGTCCAAGGTTATCAGAATCTTAATCCCGAGAATCAGCAGATAAGTTCTCTAAAGGACACAATGAAAATGTTGGCCCAAAATACCCTTCAATTCCAGCAAAGCACTACTCAGAATTTGAATTCCAATACCCAGTCCATTGCCAAGTTGGAATACACTGTCAGCCAGCTAGCCAGGTCAATAGCTCAAAGAGACAAGGGTAGCTTTCCAAGTCAGCCTGAAGCCAACCCCAAAGGCCACACTTCAACGGGCCAATTTGTTGTCCATGATGATGACAAGGGCAAAGTCCATGAGCAGGTCAATGCAGTCAATGCAGTTACCACCCGTAGATTGGCTGCAAGGGAGGATGACACACCAGAAAAGGACCGTAGGCAATCTAAGCAGACCCAAGTGAGGAGGGAGCATGTAGTTTTGGAAGAAGAGCCCGAGGAACCAAAGAAGGAGCCAGAGCCCACTAAGGAACCTGAGAAACCAATAGGAGCTGCCTCACTGAGTGAGCTCCTTCCTAGAACCTTTGTTCCCAAGGCCCCATACCCTCAGAGGCTAGGTCAAATGAAAAATAATGTCCAGTTGGATAAGATCCTTGAAGTGTTCAAGCAAGTGAGAATTAACATCCCACTTTTAGAAGCCATCCAATAGATCCCGACTTATGCCAAAGTTCTCAAAGATTTGTGCACATTCAAAAGAACAACCATTGTACCTAAAAAAGCCTTTCTAGCCCAGCAATGCAGTTCCATCATTACCTCTTCGACCCCAATAAAATACAAGGACCCTGAGTGTCCTACAATCTCTTGTCAAATAGGAGATTATCACATAGAGCAGGCTTTGCGGGACTTAGGTGCGAGTGCCAACCTGCTCCCGTATTCGATATACGAGGAGTTAGGTTTGGGGGAGCTGAAACCGACAAAGGTAACCTTACAACTAGCTAATGCTTCAGTTAGGTACCCCAAAGGTGTTGTTGAGGATGTTTTGATCAAGGTAGGTGAGTTTGTTTTCCTGGTGGACTTTGTAGTCCTTGATACCCGACCACCAATCGGAAATGTTGTGAAGGTCCCGTAATTTTAGGGCAACCATTCCTTGCCACTTCTAATGCCCTGATTAATTGCCGAAATGGTGTGATGCACCTATCGTTTGGGAATATGACAGTCCAGATAAACATTTTCAACATTGGCAAGGAACCCAGAGATGAGAGTGATTATGAAATTTGTGAGGTGAGTTACCTAGAAGAGCTTATTGAGAGTGTAGGATCACAGTTAGTTTGTGAGGACCCACTAGAGGCCTGTCTTTCACATTTTGGAGGTAACATTTATGTTGAGAATAGCATTAAAGAAGTCAATGCGTTATTGGATTCTGCCCCTGCTTTTGAGAGGAGTCAATGGCAACCCAAGCCAGAGATCCCGAGTCCATCGGCTGCCCCACTTGTTCCATCAATTAAGGAATCACCCAAGCTCGACCTAAAACCATTGCCTGACACCCTCAAGTATGTGTTTTTGGGCCCAGATGAAACCCTCCCTGTCATTATAGCCTCGGACCTGGAAAAAGTCCAGGAACAACAATTGATTGAGATCCTGAAGGATCACAAAGAGGCTACAGGCTGGACAATTGCAGATATAAAAGGAATAAGCCCATCTATGGCTCAACATCGGATCCATTTGGAAGAAAATGCAAAAACTACCAGAGAATCACAGAGGCGTCTTAATCCATCAATGAAGGATATCGTAAGATTGGAGGTTCTGAAACTATTGGATTCAGGTATCATTTACCCAATTTTAGACAGCTCGTGGGTGAGCCCAGTCTATGTTGTGCCAAAAAAGTCCGGGATAGTTGTTGTGAAAAATGAAGGGAATGAGTTAGTGCCCACAAGGACCCAGACGGGCTGGCGAGTGTGTATTGACTATAGAAAGTTGAACTCGGCCACCCGTAAAGACCATTTTCCCCTCCCATTCATGGACGAGATGCTTGAGAGACTAGCTGGTCATGCATTTTATTGTTTCCTTGACGGATACTCCGGCTATAATCAGATACCCATAGCACATGAGGACCAGGACAAGACAACTTTTACATTTCCTTTCGGAACATTCGCCTACCGGCGCATGCCTTTTGGGCTGTGTAATGCACCTGCGGCATTTCAAAGGTGTATGATGAGCATATTTTCGGACATGGTCAAGCGATTTTTAGAGGTGTTCATGGACGATTTTTCGGTCCAAGGGAGTAGTTTCCAAGAATGTTTGCATCACCTAAACCTTGTTTTAGTGAGATCTCAAGATAAGAATCTTGTTTTGAATTGGGAGCAGTATCATTTCATGGTGAAAAAAGGAATTATCCTGGGCCATGTTATTTCTGAGAACGGTATCGAGGTCGACAAGGCTAAAATTGATCTCATTTCCAACCTGCCACTGCCAAAAACAGTGAAGAATATCATATCTTTCTTGTGTCATGCAGGTTTTTATAGATGGTTCATTAAGAATTTTAGCAAGATAGCTGCACCCTTGTGCAATCTGCTATCCAAGGATGTGCCTTTTGTCTTCAATGAACCTTGCCTACAAGCATTTGAACAATTGAAAAAGGAGTTGACCTCTACCCCAATAATAAAGCCACCTGATTGGACAATTCCCTTCGAACTCATGTGTGACGCCTCTGACCATGCTCTTGGGACTGTGTTAGGGTAGAGAGTGAACAAATTGCCTGATGTCATATATTATGCCAGTAGAACCTTGAATGACGCTCAGCTGAATTACACAACCACGGAGAAAGAGCTGTTAGCTATCGTCTTTGCCTTGGAAAAGTTTAGACCCTACCTGATTGGGTCAAAGGTCATAGTTTACACCGATCATTCTGCCCCGAGGTACTTGTTGATGAAAAAAAGATACGAAAGCTCGTTTGATTAGGTGGATTCCGTTGCTATAAGAGTTCGACCTTGAAATTCGGGACAAGAAAGGTTCTGAAAATGTTGTAGCTGACCATCTCTCCCGATTACCTATTGACCCCGAGCATGAGAGCTGAAAGTTCACCTAGGGCCAATGTTCTCGTGCTAGAGTGGGGGGGGGGGGGGGGGGGGGGGCTGAACAGGTCTATCAAATTTTAAAGCCATTTTGAACCTATTAATCAAGATTTATAAGTGAGCAAGTGATATGAAGACAAAGTGTGATTATCTAGCAATGTTCAATGGTGAAGAAGGCATATAAACTGGATCAAAACATTGAGACAAATAACACAAATAAATGCACAGAGATTTATAGTGGTTCGGACCATATGTCCTACATCCACTCAAAAGGGACACACAGTCCCTTGGTTCCACTATGATGAATCAAAACTACACAAGTAATGATTTCAATCACTTGCACATCACAATTTTGGTAACGAGGTTCGATCACACAGATCTAATCCCCCACATACATTTTAGAGTGGTTGAGTCCCACGTATTCAAACCACTATCACTGGATACATAAGTTTTAAAGATGATGAGACACCAAACACTTGCCTTTGATGTAGTCGGAAGTGTTTATCGAAGCTCTAACCGAAGTTGAAGCTTTATCCTCTTGATACATGCTTGATGTTGGTGGAGATGCTCCATTGTAATGCACAACCAAGGGTCAAGAGGTTTGGGTTCTAGATTTTCCTAAATGTACATCATTTGAAAATCAAACTAGAATCCTTTCTTCCAATCACACTCTTCAAGAGCCTAAAATATCTCATCCATTTTCTAGATAAGGTTAGAGTATGTTTGGAAGATTGTTTAAAGGCTTAGAAAAGATGGGGAAGAAGTAGGAAAGTAAGCTCTTCAAAACGTCCTTTCTACAGTGTAAAACTGGCTCCAGATATATATAGAGAAGTTCCCAACGGGTAGTTTTGGTGGCTAGCCTCTTGGTTATTCGGCTAGCCTCATTTCAATTTCTCTGTGGTAACGGCTAGTTTTTCTAATTCGGTCAGCTCACGGTTAGCCGACGGTGGACATTGCGGCTAGCCGTGAGGTGACCGCAGGGTGACCAAATTTGCATATCAAAAACATGTAGCATTCTGGAAAGCTAACCATGGGATTTCGATTACATGGAGGTTAGCCGCCAGCCCTTATGGCAGTTCGCCGAAAGGTAACCGCAAGGTGACCGAACTTCCACAACAGTTGAGAAGTTTGTATTATGGAAATGTAATCGTGAACCTCGGTTACCTGGCGGTTAGCCGCCAGTCCACACTGCGGTTAGCCGAATGCTGACCGCAAGGTGGCCGAATCACTTTTGACAGAGAACAGTATTCTGGAAAGCTAGCCAAGGTATTTCTGTTACCTGGCGGTTAGCTGCTTTTTGCAAGGAGGCTAGCAGCCAGGTGACCGAAAGGTCATCGAACTCCCTATTTCTGGACAGAACAGGATGGAGAGAACCTTAGATGAAAAACTGAATATAGGCTAAGGTAAGCATGAATCCTAAGGTCCAGAGAGGTAACGGTTTTGGGTCCAAAATACCTGAAATGATTTACACACAAGTGGAGTCTTCTTTGACACATCCAGGTCTTCCAAAAGCTTGAACAATCTCTAGAAGTAGATCTTCCATGACACACTTCGAGATGTAAGGTCTTCGGGACACAATGACACGGAATTGACATACCAAATATAGTGCACATAGGAATGTGACACTAACAAGAGCATCCCATTGAGTGAAAGTTTTCCGGATGAACAGTTACTGAGTGTCTCCCATTTCCCTTGGTTTGCGGATATCATTAACTATTTGGTTACTGGACAGATGCGTGATCACTGGCTCAAATAGGATAGGTCTAGGTTTTTGTCTGAGGTTAAGCATTTCTTCTTTGATGACCCATACCTATTCAAGTACTGTCCGGACCAGATTATTAGGAGATGCATTCCGGAAGAAGACTATTTAAGTGTAATATCCTTCTGCCATGACCACGCTTGTGGTGGGCATTTTAGTTCTAGGAAGACCGCAACAAAGGTGTTGCAGTGCGGATTTTACTGGCCCACCCTTTTCAAGGATTGTCACACCTTTTGTTTGCACTGTGAGCGTTATCAGAAATTAGGCAGAATTACACGTAGGAACATGATGCCTTTGAACCTGATGCTTATTGTGGAAATTTTTTATGTTTGGGGCATAGACTTCATGGGTCCATTTCCCAGCTCCTTCAGTAACTTATACATTTTCTTGCTGTAGATTATGTCTCCAAATGGATAGAGGCGATTCCAACCAAAACGAATGATCGTCACGTGGTTATCAAATTTATTAAAGAAAACATCTTTTCTAGATTTGGTGCCCCCAGGGCAATTATCAGTGATGGTGGGAGTCATTTTTGTAATAGCACCTTCTAGAATCTCATGAAAAAAATATTATATCACTCATAAGGTTGCTACTCCGTATCACCCATAGACTAGCGGACAGGTGGAAGTGTCCAATAGGCAAATAAAGCAAAATTTGGAAAAGACAGTCAATCCTACCCGGAAAGATTGGTCTTTAAGATTGACAGACGCTTTATGGGCTTATCGGATTGCCTATAAGACCCCAATTGGAATGTCTCCATATCGATTGGTCTTTGGGAAAGCTTGTCATCTGCCCGTAGAATTGGAGCATAATGCTTACTGGGCCATCAAAATGTTTGATTTTGATTTGCCTAAAGCCAGTAACCTACGCAAGTTGCATCTCAATGAGCTGGAGGAACTTAGAAATGATGCCTATAAGAATGCCAAGATTTATAAGGATCAGATGAAGAAAAACCATGATCAAACTATTTTGAGGAAATCCTTTGAACCAGGCATGAAAGTTCTTCTGTATAATTCTCGCCTACATCTCTTTCCAGGAAAACTAAGATCCTGTTGGACTGGACCCTTCAATGTGCGCACTGTCTATTTTCATGGGGCAGTTGAGATTAAGAACCCCAAGAATGGGGATGTTTTTAAAGTCAATGGCCAGAGGTTGAAACATTTTCTAGAACTTAAGGGCAAGGGTGTCAAAGAGACCCTTCTTTAGGACCCAGTATATGTTGCATAACTAATTTTCAGGGTCACATCGGGCTCACAACGTGAAACTTAGCGCTGGTTGATAGGCATCCAATTATTCGTTTTTGGTATCACCCCATGGTAAAGTGTTCCGATTTTTTTTCCTTGTCCATTTATCATTTTACATTTCACATTGCATATCATTGAGGACAATGTTTGATTTAGGTTTGGGGGTGTGGCACTACATTGCACACATGTATTTGTCTGTAAATATTTAGTTTAGAAAAGATCAAAAAATTTTCAAAAAAAAAAAAAAAAAAACCCAAAAAAAAAATCCAAAATTTTCCATAGGATTTTAGCTTGTTAATAAGTTTTGAAATCTTAGTTTAGCATACTATCCAAATCCTAAAAAAGGAGTGTCACAAAGTCAAGTCTTGGAAAAATTCTTGCACATTTAGCCACATGAGTATAGTCCAAGTGAATAGTGGACACATCTGAGTGACCCTGACAAATCACTAGTGGAGACTAAACCAATTGAGTGTAGAGCCTTTCTATTCCTCCAGGGTAAGGCCTCTTCTGCGCTAATTCCGAGTACAATGAAGAGCTACTCAAACTCGTAGTTTTCAGCACATTTCTTTTATCTCATTAGTGCCTTTTTTTTTTCCAACCATTGAGGGTATCATCAAAATTGCGAACTAACCTTGACTTGTAGCTTGTGAGCACCTTTTTGGACCTGGTAAAGTGATAATGGGCAATCTAAAATTAAAACCCCATGGCCATTAAAAACCTACCCATAAAAAAATTTCCATAGTAACCATTTTTGAACCTTTATCCTTTATGCATTTTTCCTTAAAAATTCTCAAAGCCTCCACGCCCAAATAAAAAGCCTTCATCCCATTTTTTTTTAGAAGTGTTAGGAAAAGATGAAGAAAGAAGGAAGTGTGTATTGTTGATACTTCATATGACCTATCCAAAGAAATAGTTCTAGAAAAAAAAGAAAAAAGAAAAAGAAAAAGGAAAAAAAAAGGTGAAGACGAATCAAAGAAAAATCCTTCAAAGAAAACTTAAGACCTTGCCTTCTCAGAAACCCTAAAACCTCATTTTCCATATTTTTACCAAACCCTTTCCCCTAACCCTATTACAACCAATAAAAGACCTATTGGATTTCAAGAAAAGTTAAGATGTTTAACAAGTGAGAAGTTGAGTGAGCATTTTCACCCTCAATTAAATGGTTGTTATTTCCATGAGATAAATTCTCCAAAAATCTTCGTTCTTAAAAGATATGTGAGTCCTTTTGCCTTACCAATACTCACATATAAAAGTGATAAGTCAGAAAATCTAAGCGATTTTATTTCCGAGAGTATGACTGTGAGGTTGAAGTCAAAACGAATGGATTTAGAAGGTGATCAACGTTGTGTTTTCTCAGAACCCAAAACTATGCAAGTGTTGGCTAAACTCACTCAAATACACTCCAGGACTTGAGCATCATTGAAAGATTTTTAGCAATTGGATAGTGTTCTAAACTTGCTCTGATTTATATTAGCTTGCTAAAAACCTAAGGATATCAATAAAAAGAATTTTGTGGGATTTATTCGCTGAAAACCCTCACGAGACAAAACTCATCCACTAAGGGAAACATAGGGATTTGAATGGCTTGTTCCACGAACTAAGCGCAGCCGCGATTCCTGCGAAAGTGAGTTAGGACTTTTTATTATTTTCTGCATATAGTTATTTTTCTTTTGTTTTGCTCGGGACTAGCAAAGTTTAGGTTTGGGGGTGTGATGAGTTCACAAAAGATACACTTTTATAGCATTATTTTATGATTTTTCAAAGATAAAAGAACTCAAAACATTACTTTTAGCATAAAAATCATAAAGTTCCTCCCCATCATCTTTGCTTATATCTTTCCATTATAGATGGCCATTTGTATGCATTTATTATGAGTTCCAATGACTTCCATACTCTCAATTATATTAATTTCTCTTTGTAGGTGTTAATTGAAGATTAATTTGAAGATTAAAGTTGAGATTCAAGAATTAAAGAGAGTTAGGATGAGTTTGGAAGGCAATTGGATGAAGAAATGACAACGTTAGGTGTTCGTACCCCAAGTGTAGGGTAGTCACGATGTAGTAATAACCGGTGAAACCGGGTCGATCCACAGGGAGCCAATAATCGCAATATACCTGTCCTATTGGAAAGCTAGTGCTAACCTATCAAAAACCAATAAAAGTCACAAATCCTACTTTAATTAAAGATTAATTGCAGATCTGAATAAAATTAATTACAACCCGAATTCAAGAAGAATCCTAAACTAGAAATCTAGTCTAATAAAACTATACTAAAAACTGCATCCACCATAAAAATAATCAGAAAACCAATTGGAGATGTTAAAGATTCAGAAATAATTAAATTGAAATTCAAAATAGAATGAGAGCCTTGCAATCTAAGGGTCAAGGTTCAGTTGTTTTCTAAATACTGAAAATATGAGTGATTTCATTAAAGACCCAAAATCTGAAAAATCAGATTTATTAATAGTTGAGAAACTTTAGAAAGACTCTAGGCTCCTTCGGATATTTTCAGTATTTAGCGGCCTTTAAGCATGCAATATATCATTCAAAAATAAGGCATCAAAAAGACATAAATAAAGAAAATAGATTAATAAATTAAAATTTAGATTTTGAACTAAAATTGCTCACCCATAAAATTAATCAATAAAAATAAATCAACTTACACCCTTTCTCCTTAGATTACAAGTAGCGAATCTACCCCTCCATCTTTCTTCTTCTTCCTTCACAAATCAATTTTTTTCTTTGGCCTCGTATAATAGGTGAGTGACAGATGTAGGAGACGAAAAAAAATGAAAAAAAGATGGAAGGAGAATGGACGTCAGGGAGAGGGGAATGAGGGAGATAAAGAGAGAAAGAATAGTGGGGGAGAATGGTGTCTCACGTGAGAATGGGAAAAAAATAGTGTGGACGTCTAACTCTTTTGGCAATTCAAAATTTTGGATATTTTCAAATCTTCCAAATTCTTTGGTTAGAATCCCACTTGTAGATAATCTTTCCAAGAGTCTTGGTATCTTTGAAATTTAAATTTGCACTAACTTTCTTAGCCAAGATCTTCTAGTTAAACTTGGATTCTTCTCATCATTGCAACTCTCCATACATGGGCCCACATTGGTTTGAGAAAATTCTGAAATCTGAAATTCGAACTTGTTGCATAAATTGAATGAAGATGGGCCCCACAATGAGGTGCACCCCTTGAATTTGAGATGGCATGGACGTCCATATTGGAATGTGATTTTTTTTTATCTCTTTCCTCCTCTTTGAGTTTTGCAAGGGATGTTCTCATTACTTGGAATTAAATTCTGAACTTTTTTTCTTCTTTACTGGGTCCCACCATGGCTGCCCCTACCTTAGGATTTTCACCCAATATGGGTGGGTCCCATTTTGGGTCTTCTACAATTTTTCTCTTCTCGCAGGCCCCGATTTCTGAATTTCTACAAAAGAATTAAAACTAATTCAGAAATAATATTTTTTATTAAAATGAATGATGTTATGCATGGGGCCCAAAATTTCAAAATTTTATCATTTCACCAAGACATGCATTTTTATGAGATTTATACTTAAATTCAACCAACATTGTCTAATTGCTTGATTTTGTGAAAATCTATGAGTTCAATGCATTTTGTTTTAATTAAGTCCACAAATTTATGTGAAATAATGAATTAAATATGTGATAATGTCGACTTATCATTAGGCCAATAATAAGAAGGAACATGATAGACCTCGGTTGGTATTTTGACCATATCTTTTTATTCGGGTGTCCGATTGAGGTGATTTCAGAAGCATTGGAAAGCTTGTTCAAAGATCTACAAATCATATTTCACAATATTGTTCCTAATTCAGATGTTTAGGGGGTCAAAATCATATATCAATCTGGTGACTGTTGTCTAACACGGGAATCACTTACATGTGTTCATATTTCCATTCTTGTGAAGTCCCACATTGGAAAAAAACCAAAAGTGAGTAAGGCAAATGTTTCTATATAAGGAAGGGAGCTCTAGGCATTAGATACAAAAGCAAGGAGAACCTCCTCCTCTTTACTTAAGCTATTCATGTAATTGAGAGCAAATTATAGAGAGAAAGTGAGGAAAGCCTTGTAAAATTAAAGATTTGGAATGGAATTGAAAGCTTTATCTTCTCTAATGGGTGGCTAATTCCTTTGATTGGATCTTCTAGGTGAAGCTAAGTTGATCCTATTCCTTTTTGCTTATGCTCTTTATTTTAATTCCCTTGTTTATATGCTTAATATGTTAGAGTAGATTTTTCTTCATTGCATTGTGCAACCTTCCATGCTTAGTTTCTATATTAGTATTCTTTTTACTATCTGTAAGACCCCGAACCCTAATTTTCGGGATTAGTGTGTTTTTAGCCGTGGTTTAGTTTTCTAAATAAGATTTGAGCCTAATTGAGTTAGATTGTGGTTTAGAATGGTTTTCCATAGCTTTGGGGAATTTTGAGAGCGGTTGGACCCGGTCTGACAGCCCAGGGATGCCTTGGGCTGTACGTGTCAGCGTGGAGGATTGTTCTTGATTTTGAAAAATTACAATTTTGGTTTCTTTTGATAGGTCAAATCAGATCCAACAACTTTTGTGCTTAGACCTACCCCATTCGAAACTCAGAAAATCAGTTTTTCAGCCCGAGGGCCAAAACAGTTTTTTCACATTTAAATCTGAGTCCAGATTTCGAAATTTCAGAACCATGCCAAAAATATACTTCTTGAAAACTAGATTTTATAAGGATCATTTTAGTCTTCTTCGTTGATTTCATCCGAGGCCCAGAAAGCCCAGTTCTAAGTCCATGAAGAGTTTTAAGTTGTGGGCCCCATAATTATCACTTTATATGAGCCCCACCTTCCATCTCTTCTCTCCATTCTCTTCCCCAACGAGAGTGAGTTGCAAGGGCTCCCATCTAAGCCTTATTCCTCTCCTTCCTTGCTTCTCCCTCCACCAAATCAACCATGATTCATCACCGTTTGAAAATTCAATTTCGCCATTGTGTTCCCCACATTCCAAGCTCTCCCTAGACCCCATTTTCGTGTGAGGAGCAGCTGGACAGCCCTTTGTTTGAGCTGTTCCTTGCTGGTTGGAGATGCTACAGGTAAGACCTCCCTTTCATTTCTTTATATGAGGTAGGGCAGCCCCTAGGGAGCCTTAATTTCAACATGCAAGCTCTAACTCTAACTCTTTCCTAGATTCCTAATTTTGAGCCACTTTTTGAGTATGTTTCGGGGGTCTTTGTTTCATAGGTGTGCTTGTGTCTAATTGGTGAGATTTCTGAGTAATCTTGGAGTGCTAGAGACAAAGGCAAGTGATCAACTTAGCTCTTCTTATGCATGCAATGTTTGAATGTTTTCGCTTCCATGGCTTGATTCTTTTTCCATTCTAATTTGAGCAATGTATTGTTTCGAATATGTGTTATGGTTTGAATTTTTGTTTAGTTTGAAATGCATATGCTAGTGGTTTATCTTGATGGTTTTCATTCAATTAAAGTGGCTTTTATCTTACCTAAATGTTTTGCAAATGGACGAAAGAATGGAGAGTATTTTGTGAAATGATTAGATGTGTTGGTTGTTAAAATTTAATGGAAATGGCCCTTGGAGAGCATGGAGGCTCAAGGGATGTGCAGGGATTTGACAAAGGAATGGAAGGATGTAAAATGGGTGAAATGGTGTGAAAAATCTGAACTGAATTGAAGCTGCCGCAGATGGGCGGTCAGCAGTCGGCCAGCCAACTGTTGACCCACGGCTAGCCGCCCCTGTGTCGGTCAGAATAACAGCAACCAAGTTTTGCACAGGGTGTGGTCGGCCGGCGGTCGGTCAGTAGGCGGCTGGCCGACTTGCGCAGAAAAATGGAAAAGTAGTATTGTTCCTGAATAGTCGGTCAGTGGTCGGCTAGCCGACCACAACCGGCGGCTAGCCGCCAGGTAGCCGCGTGGTGGCCGAGTGTATAGAAGGAGAATTTTGAAGGGCCTTTGATGGGAGAGAAAAACTAGAATATGTTAAGGGGTCTTTAGCTTGATGTTGTGCAATTGAAACATGAAATGTTGTTTAGCTTTAGGGGCACCAATCCGCTTTTAATTCCAACATTTGGGTTTCAATTACACAAGAATCGAATGAAGAACCTTAGCATATACTTGAAAGTCTGTTTTCAGAAACTTAGTCTTGACATGAAGAATATTATTTTGTACTTGTTTTGACTTATAAGCATTGGTTTTGTCTTGGATCTCGTTTTGCACTTGTTTTGACTTACAAGCATTGGTTTCGTTCGGGTATTGTTTTGCACTTGTTTTGACTTGCAAGTATCAGTTTTGTTTCGGGTATTGTTTTGCACTTGTTTTGACTTGCAAGTATCAGTTTTGCTTCTAGTATTGCTTTGCACTTGTTTTGAGTTACAAGTATCAGCTTTGTTTCAAAAAACCCAAAAAGGGAACTACTTATTATGCTTTGACATGCTTATAGCTTATGCTACCTTGTTTTGTCTTGCGTGCACCATCCACCCCGTGTGGTCGATGAGGGAAATATGAGAACTTGGTCCGGGCGGCACCCTTAACCATGGGGCGTAGCGTGTCAACCACGGGCCTCAAACGGCGAGTCTCCATTAGTTTTGAGCATTCAAATATGAGAACTTGGTCCGGGCGGCACCCTTAACCACGGGGCGTAGTGTGTCAACCACGGGCCTCAAACAGCGAGTCTCCATTAGTTTTGTGCATTCATGAATTCCGTTGAATACCACTGAGCTTGGACTGCCCTCTCAGTCTGATTCACTAGTTAGGGGGTCCTTAAACATAAGGACTATCTGCAGATAAGTCATGTATTTATACAAATTTTTGTTTTGTTCCGGTTCCGCGGCCAGTTTCTTCGCCCACCTTGTGTGGCTCAGGCTTTCGTTTCGTTTCGTTTCGCCTGTCTTGCTTTGTCTTTGCTTGCTCTTGTCATCATGTATGACGGAGAAAGGATGAGCTCAATGTGGATTTATGAATCATGATGTTTTCTCGTAATCATGTTAGCTTTGTCTTGCATTTTGTTCATGTACTATTTGGAAATTTATTAAATGGTTTTAAACGCTAGACCACATGTACTCATGCTAGTTTTGCCTCATATCTCGTTCGTGGACTTTTGTTTTCTCGAAGTGTATATCGGTCAAGCATCGTTTCAAGATTTATAAACTATTTTAAATTCAGTATATGATTTCTTATAAATTTTAAATGATTCATACTCATGCTTAAATTGATCACCTGCCAGACGGTCATGTCTGACCTTGTTTGTTTGGTGCCTTAGGTAGCAGGTTCTCGTCTTGAGCTAGTACGTGTGCAGATGGCTATAAAGCCACGAGTTTTGCAGGTTGTTGTTTCAGTGATGTCATACAGACGTCGTGCTTGACTCCGGAGATACATTATACACCTGGGTAGTATTTGTTCTTAGCTTGTTATTTTGTAAGGCTTTTGTTAGCCTTTTCTTTTAGGATTGTAATTAATGCACTTGTTAAATTATAACTTGAATATTCTTGGGTATTGATAAGCCTGTCACTGTCAGCTCTGTATATTTTGATATCATGTTTGTTCCAGTCTGAGTATGATTATGCTATGACAGCTTTATGCTGACAGGTTGAGTGCGACACGGAACCCGATGGCCACGGGCTCCGGGTCGTAATGCCACGTAAGCTTCCGCGAAATGTTATTGATGGGTTTGGAAATTTTGCCTTCCACACACACGCGGATCCCGGGGAGAAATATATTTATCACTTACTTCCCAATTCGCGTTCCCGAGGTCGGACCACTGCAGGGATCCGGGTTCGGGGGCGCGACACTATCTATGCTTAGGTTTGATAAATCATGCTTAGGAGTTAATATCTTTTGATGGTTTATGCTTACTTTTGATAGATAGTCATTAGGAATCTTTTCTTTTATGAAGGGAAGAAAACCTTGGCTATTAGATTGTTAATTTCTATCTTAGAGCTTTAATGTTATATTTCCCAAATCTAAGCATTGATTTGTAATTAGATTTGAGTTTCTTTTTTGGGAAAAGAAAAGAGCATTAGTGTTGGATTAGTGTCACTTAGTGGATTCTAGATGATTTAATCATTCATTAGTATTGCTTGTTTCTTGTTTTACTTACTTTAGTTTGATTCCATTCACATTCTCACACACTTATTCGCTTGTTTTAGTTCTCACAATCCATTTCTCTATTTACACCATAAACTCCATCTTTGATTTTAAAATACTTTAGCACATTTCTTTTTCTCCGTCCACTCATTTTCCATCTTTCACTTTTTATTTTCTTATTAACCTTGTTATTTTTCTTTTGTCATTAACTTTGTTACTAACATTGCTCTTGGTTTGTTCTCATTTTTTTTACTAACTTCTCTTTGTTATCTAGTTCTAGTTTTATTTTAGTTTGCATTTTTTATTTTCCTTGTTATTATCTAGTTTCTTGTTTCCATTGTTATTTTCATTTGCATTAATTTGTTAGCTATATTTGAGTTGATACTCCTTTTCATAGATCATTGTTATTTTCCTTGTAATGATCCTCGTGGGAACGATATTCGGACTTCCATAGTCTATATTACTTGAGACAACCGTATACTTGCGGGAAAACACGCATCACTTCACATCCATAGACCAAGGAGAATGGTGTGCTATGGGTTGGTTCTCGAACGGTGGTTTGATAGGCCCATAAAGCTTCAGGCAGTTTGTCGCTTCAGTCTCTTTTATGACTAGAGACCATTTTCTTGAGAAATTTGCAGAGTGTCTTGTTGAAAGCTTCTGCTTGCCCGTTCGCTGTCGGGTTATACGGCGTCGAAGGACAACTTTGGATTTTGTATTTATCGCAGAACCTGTAGAATCTATGATCACGGAATTGTGGTCCGTTATCATGGACAAATCTTTTAGGTATGCCAAAGCGACAAATGATGTTGGTGAGCAAGAATTGAATGATTGATGAGGTCTTCATTTCACTGAACGCAAATGCTTCTGACCACTTGGAAAAATAATCCATAGAGGTGAAGATGAGGCGATGACCTTTGCTTGATGGGGGAGAGACAGGACCTATGATGTCCATACCCCAGGTTTCAAAAGGCCACGGGATTGCTGTAGGGTGTAGCCACTCTAGAGGCATGTGGACATAGTCTCCGTGAACTTGGCATTGTTGGCAGCGCTTAGCAAATTGCATTGTGTCAACTACCATGGTAGGCCAATAATAACCTAACCTTATTATCTGATCATAGAGCTTTGGACCAGCCTGATGGACTCCACAAAGACCAGCATACACTTCTTTGAGTGTTTCTACAGCCTCTTGTTACAACAAGCAGCATAGAAATACTCAATTGAAGGATTTTCTGTAAAGCATTTTTGAAGGAATATTCAAATGAAAGTTTGGGGCTCGTCTTTGAATGCTTACCCACTCTTTTGGATCTTCAGGTAGGATTCCGAACATAAAATAATCATTGAACGGACCCCTCCAGTCGCCGATCGGAGGTTTAAGGATGGAAATCCGACTTCCACCCACTTGGTGGCATTCAACAACTGCTTGGTGTGTGTTGAGAAAGGGAGAATTCTTCTTTGACACACTGTAATTCGCATGTTTTCCCCTTCTTGGATTACCATAAATGCAGCAAGTCCAGCCAAGGAATCTGCACGGATGTTTTCACCTTTGCGAATGTGGGTGATGTGACAGATGTTAATTTTTTGACAAAGTGATTGTGCCTTGTTATAGTAAGGCAACAAATCAGGCTTCCTGATTTCATATTTCTGATTCATCTAATCGACGATCAGTTAAGACTGTTAGTTTTATGGTCTCAATCCATTAAGATTGATGTAATAAATTGATTAATTTCTTTATTTATCAATATATTCATGTTATCATTTCTTGAGATGAATGGTGTTTATTACTTAAATGCACATAACCAATACGAATGACATGATGGTTCATGAGATGAACCGGAATCCATAAGTATACTAGATGCAATACATGTGTATGGATGAGATCCACATACGGGAGACATGTATAGCAAATCTTATACTTGAATATCTTCACAACCAGTGATGAGACTGGAAATCTCATCTGACAAGGTTGCAGTACTTTGATTACTATGAGATAGTGTGATTTGTCTCGATCATCAAAATGTAAGATTTTGGATCATAGTGCTGGTACATTGGATGTATTGAAGGACCATGAGAAGCACCTTATGAACACTGTCTTTACTTTAAGGTCTGCTCTCATAATTCCCTAGCAATAGACTCTCAATCCTAAGACATTAATGAACTCAAGTTTCTATCTATTCATTTGCTTTGAGTCACCAATGAGTGAGGTCAATTGTAAGTCAACACCTCGGTGATTTGGGTATGTGGTAGTAGAGCTGTGGGAACATTCGATGGTCAAGATGGAATCTATCTTTAATATCCCCTTGTGCCAATTAATGGATTTATCATCGGTAAGTGCGCACCCATTCCAATTAAGAGTTAATTAGATCGGTACCAAATGGTCATTATAATTAATTGGGGCTCAAGGATAATAAGATATGGATCTAAGTTTGGAAGACAGGTCCAATTGATCCATGGATAATGATGGAGGGGCCTACTTGTGGACATTGGGAAGTTTAGGGTTTTCATGTAATTTATTCCTAAGACTGGAGTTCAATTGCATTTATTTAGTGGAGTTATTTGCAATTAACTGCGGGCCCGGATTGTACATGAGATGTGGGGTCGCGGTGTCCCAGTTGGAGCCAGCTTTCTATGGAATCCCTAGTGGTCCCCATGCTAGCCCAAGATTGGATCTTTACTAATTCTATTTGAACTCAAAAAGGAAAGTTACTATTTCTATTTGAATTGAGACTTCTAATAGTGGTAATAGTAGAGCAAAGGGTTACTAAGTGTAATGGAAGTTGGACTTCTAATAATACACTAAGAGAGAATGTTGAAAAGCTATAAAAGGAAGAAAAGGGAGCACCCTTGGATGTCCATACACAATTCTTCCTAGGGATTCACGCCCATCCCCCCCAAAGTGCAAGAGTTGCACTACCCTCTTCTTCTCTCTCTTCTAGTTCCCTTCTAGTTTCCTTAGTGATTCTAGAGAGACTTTCTCTTGGAGATTCCACCATCTCTCTTGAGGAAAGAGATCTGAAGTGGGTTATAGCGTGAAAGACGATTGGGCATTGGAGATTCTGATCTTAGAAGAACTCTTCATCAAAGAGTTGAATCAAGTTCTCCATTAGAGCACGACCAAGCTCCATAGGTATCTTCTACTCCTTGTATGTTATGGAATTTCGTGGTTGCATGTTTAGTGCTGTTTCTTTCTCCTTCATAGGTTTGTTTGC
This sequence comes from Persea americana, assembly GCA_029852735.1. NCBI lineage: Eukaryota > Viridiplantae > Streptophyta > Magnoliopsida > Laurales > Lauraceae > Persea > Persea americana. Next base: position 41,063,521 of record CM056814.1, read on the forward strand.
TGATCTTGATGGCTGAGTTTGAGGATATGCATCCTGGATTGGGTTTTGGTGGCTTTTAGATAGGTGTTCATGACTTCTAGTTAGTGAAAAGTTTTTGAAACCTATCTAAGAGGTCCACCCACTTCCAACAAAGAGTCCGCAAATGCTTCAAGTATGGTGATGCCGGATTCGAGGGCGAGTTCCAATCCTACGATCAGGGCTTGGTATTCAGCTGCATTGTTTGAACATGGCTCTAGTAGCGAGAACGTGTGGAATCATTTATTTGTCGGGGCTAACAAAGAGAATGGCAATTCCCGATATCAGCTTTCCTTTTTCATTTGTCCCGGTTGCATCATCAGAGTACATGTTCCAGGAGGCATTTGGCGAGGAAGTTTCCACGTTGTAGACAGGTTCGTCTGGTAGATCATCCCTGAGTGGAGAATCCTTAGCCAGTGGATGCTTTGCGAGAAAGTCTGCTAGAGGTTGGCCTTTGATCGCTTTTTACGGTATGTATCTAATGTCAAACTGTGACAGAAGGATGGACCATTTTGCCAGTTGGGTATTGAGGGAACCTGCTTTTGTGACAAGGACCTTTAAGAGATTGATCCTCGAAATCAAATATACTGTGTTGGACAATAGGTAGTGACGTAGCTTTCGTACAGCGAACATCACTGCAAGACATTCTTTTTCGACTGGAGAGTAGCAATGCTCTGCACCAACCAACATGCGGCTGAGGTAGTATAAAGCAGCTTTTTTTCCTCCATCATTTTCTTGTGCGAGTAGAGCGCCCAAAGAATAGTCGAGAGCTCTTATGTACAAGATAAATAGTTTTTCAGTTGTGGAGGCATCCAACACTGGAGGTTTGGTCAGGTATGACTAGATGTCTTGAAATGCAGCTTCACATTCAGCATCCCAAACAAAGTCCACACCTTTCTTCATCAGGCAAGAGAATGGACGACACTTCCCTGATAGGTTGGAAATGAACCGTCGGATGTATGCCAATCTTCCCTGAAGCCCTTTTAGTTCTCTTTAGGTTCTTGGAGATGGCATTTCTAAAATAGCCTTGACTATGAATCCGAGAAACTTACCCAATGAAACACCGAAGAAGCATTTGAGGGGATTCATTCGCAGTTTGTGTTTGCGAAGTCGAAGGAAGACTTCTCGAAGATCTTTGAGATAGTCTTCTTTTCTTTTGGTTTTGACGGCGAGGTCGTCAACGTAACTGTTGGATGTGAATTTTGATCCCCCCCCCGAGAGGGGAATCACCATTCAACAGTGTGAGATAAAAAAAGACATCGAAAATGAGGATTCCGACTACCCTCAAAATCGACGGATCACAATCGCCAGTTACGGATTCGGCCGTAACACCGTCCTTCGACGAAAGCCGAAAGAATGCGGGAAGACAATGGGGTGGGTTCTTCTCTCGTCTAATGTGCCGCCGGGGACACACGACGGTTGTCTCGTCACTTAATTTGGGTCTTTCAATTCGGGTCGAACTTGGGTCAAGGGTCAAATTACGGGCTTCAAGATGGGACCATAATAAACTAGGCAGGGGAAATCAACATCCAGGGTTGAAAAGACTAATTAAAGTTAAATCCAGGTATTCTAGGGGATAAGCGAATTAAAATGAAAATATACTAAGAAAATAAGGGGAAAGGTGCCAAATATTTAGAAGAGGATCAACCCCATTCCTGGGTACCCTCTTCGATGTCCTTTGACGACCTAGGGTTTAAAGGCTTATTCTTCGAATCGAAAGAATGATGCAGACGAAACTTCGAGTTATGATTTCTGTGGGTTTGCGTGCGATACGCAGGTGATAAAAGTGCATGGCCGATGATGGGCCAGAAGTAAGATAAAAATGGCCGATGTTGGGCCGGGATTGATTGAGGGTGGCCAATGATGGGCCTGTCATAAATAAACTGATATTGGGGTGTGTGAAATCACTCATCTCGTTTCGTCATTCTCATTAATTCAGGTTCTCGGAATCAGCCTCTATTCCCTTTAATCATTGAGTTCAGATAAATATTTGGCACCGGAAGTGGAGGAAAAGAGAAGAAAATGTTTTTGGGACCAGTTTTGTTGGTTTTATAGTTTTTTTTTTAGATTTTAATAATTGGGGCTAGAAGGGCCTAACTAGGGGAGTTCCTACTTGGATTTAATCTAACTATTCCATTTCCCTAATGGATCTCTACCCTATCCTAAGGTCCTAACCGCCCACGTCAACTCTCCCGGTCCCTTAGCGGGGCCCGGAGAGCGAGTGGGACCTAATCAGTTGGGATTATTGAAACTAGGGTAGTCTAAGCCGGCTAGGGGGAGACCTAGATCTAGGTCCGGGGTCTGACCTAATCAGTTAGGCTATAGTCTAATTTCTAACTCCAATTTATTAATATTTTTGAGAGTTTTTGATATCTTTTACTTTGTTTTTGGTCTTTTTTTATTTTTATAGTTTTTATTTTATTTTTGAGTTTATTTATAGGGCCTAAGATCCTAAATTAATTTATCCTATTGAAATGGGAAGAAGAGGGGAGTGAATTTCTAATTTTTTTTATTAAGAATTTATTTGAAATTTCCTAAATAATAGTTTCTAATCGTAATGAGAGGAGGGATGAAAAGAATTTAATTATTAAATTTAGCCTAATTATCCTAATTAATAGGGTAGCTAAAGTCCTATTTTTAATCTTTACTTTTTACTTTATTATTTGGTTTTCTTTTTGTTTTGGGGTTTTTGTTTGTTTTTATTTTCTATTTTTTATTTATAAATTATGCAGTCCTAAATTGCATCTAAAAGAATATAAAATAAAAATGCAATCTAAGTTATAATGCATGGGCAGGTTGGATGCATGAGCATGTTTTAATGCATGAATCAAGAACAAATTAAAACAAGCCATGACAAAAGGAAAGAAAAATGCCTATTTAAATGAATGATCATATTAAATGCATGGGCATAATTTGTACATGAATAATGAGGTATAAGATAAATGGAGAATTAAGCCTAATAGAATAACATAGTCTCAAGCATACATGTATGGGCTCGGTTTGGAAGAGTGGGTTCTGAAATGGGTTTGTGAAAGTGGGTATAACAGAAAGGGGTGTGCGTGAGTGTTCAGCAATGGAATGAATGGTGCAGGGAAGTGGGGTCAGGCGTGAGTGCGGTAGGGGGTGCAGGGTGGGGCGTAGTGCAGGGGCTGTGGAGGAATAAGGAGAGGAGAGGAGGGAAAGAGAGGGAGAGAGAGGGGTGTAGGTGGGTGCGGCGGTGTTGCAGGGAAGTGGAAGAAGAGGATGGAGAGGGAGAGAGGAGAACAGGGAAGAGGGAATGGAGAAAAGGAGAGAGAGTGACAGAGAGTAGAGAGGAGAGAAGGAGAGAACGAGAGGGGAGAGAGGGACAGGGCGGAACAGAGAGAGTTGCAGGGAGAGAGAGAGAGATGGGTCGCAAAGGGAGAGACAGAAGGGGAACAGAGAGGTGGAGGGAGGCGGGCGAGAATGAAAGAGTGAGAGAACAGGGAGAGGAAGGTGAAGCAGGAGGGGAAGAGAGAATGAGAGGTGGAGCGGGGTGATGGTAGGGCGGAGAGGAGGGAATGAGAGAGAGGGAGAGGAAGAGAGTAGGGGAGAGAACAGAGGGATGGGGAGCGAGAGAGAGGGAGGAAGGTGGCTGCGCGGGTGGCAGAGGAGTGGAAGAAGAGGAAGGAGAGGGAGATAGGAGAATAGGGAAGAGGGAGAGAGGAAAAGCAGGAAAGAAGGGGGAGAGGGTGGCGCGCGCGAAGAGGGTGAAGGAGAGAGGGTATAGAGAGCAAGGGTTGGCGCTGGGAAGAGAGGAAGAAGGAGCAGGGGAGACAGAAAGGATGAGCAGGTGGGTGCAGGGGAGAGACAGAGCAAGGGGGAGAGGGAGACAGAGAGGATTAGCAGGTGGGTGCAGGAGAGAGACAGAGGAAGGGGGAGAGGGAGACTGAGAGGGAACGGGGATAGAGAAAAGAAAGGGCAGACCGAGCAGAGCGGGAGAGAGAGAGAGATGGAAGTGGTGCGTGTGGGTGCAAGGTAGTGCAGAGAGGGGAAGAGGGGCGTACCTGGTGGGGAGGTCTCCAGCGGCGCTGCATGCAGGGGAGGATGGAGAGGCGCTGTGGAAGACGAAGGTGGGTGCTGGCGTGGAGGTTCGGGCTTCCGTGGTGTCTCTGCGCAGGGAGATGATGGAGGGTGTGAAGGGGCGCGGGGCTGCTGCGGCGGACGACGGTGCTGCTATGTGAGAGGGGCTTTGAAGAAGGGAAATTGATGGTGGCATGTAAGAAGGGTCTGGGATGGAGGGGAAGATGAGGTGGGATGCAGGTGGGTGTGGTTTCTGGGAGCGTGGGTTTTGCGAGGGAGATGGGATGAAGGTGATGGGTAGTGAAGATGGTGGGTTCTGATGGTGCAGGGGGACATGAGAGATCGGAGAGGTTCCGAGATGGAGGCGCGTGGGTTAGAGAGGGGAAGAGGATGATGGGGGAAGATGGTGATCGTGGTATAGAGAGGGAGATGGAGTTGCTGCGACAATGAAGAAGAGAGGGAGATGGGTGCTACGAGAGATCTGGAATGGAGGGGAAGATGAGGAGGGGAGAGAGGAGTTCTGTGTGTAGATGGAGATGGAGTGATGGGTTTCGGTAGGTAGATTGAGAGGGATAAGGCCTGGGTTGGGAGAGAGATGAGAGGGATAAGGCTTGGGTTTTTGAAATCGAGAGGGATAAAGAGATATCAGGGGGAAAGGAGAGAGATGTACGTCTGGGATGGGCCACGGGGGAAGATGTGCGTCTAGGATGAGAACCATGGGGGCATAAAGATTGGCTCCCGGGAGTTGGAGATGACGTGGGAGAGAGAGATCCCAGGAGAGAGTGGAGAGTCCAGATCTCGTGGACTGTCCTCTCCCATGCGGCTAATGGGCTGAGTTGGGTCAAGTCAAGTTCACGTATGGGTTGGGTTTGGTGAGCTGGGTCTGATGGGTTTGGATCCGGGTTCATTGGGCCAGGTTCAGCTTGGGCTGGAGCTCATTGGGCCAGGCCTGGTGGGTTTGGATTTAAAAGAAACTAATCAGGTCTAAAAAGTAGAATCCGATGGATATTAGTCGGGTTGTCATTACCGGGGCCCAGGTTTCGTAGATTTCAATCCGCTCGTCGGATTTCGACCTTCTACATATTGACGGAAAGCTCTCGGCGAGTAGGTCACAATGAACCAATTTTTAGGGAAATCAGAGGTCCTGAAATGATAGGTGATTTTTCACGCGGGCGCCACGGGGGTGTGGGACCCGCTGTCATGATTTTTGATCCGCCCGTCAGATCTTGTAGATCTATATATGGGCGGAAAGCTCTCAATGAGTAGATCAAGATGTGCCAATTCCCTGGGTGATCAGAGGCCTAGAGACAATGGGTGATTTTTCACGTGGGCACCCCAGGTTGTGGGATCCGCTGTCACGATTTTTGATCCGCCCGTCAGATCTTGGGGTTCTATATATGGGCGGAAAGCTCTTGACGAGTAGATCATGATGTACCAATTCCCTGGGTGATCAGAGGTCTAGAGACGATAGGTGACTTTTGACTCGGGGCCTAATTAGGACATCATTAAATAGGGTGGACTGAATTGCCCCTCACAAGGTGCCAAAACGAGGTGTCTACAATATGCCTCTCTTTGGAGGTCAACACGTACAGAGTTGTTCTCCAAAGATAAATAGACACATACTCATGCCTCCGTTTGAGCTTTTGGGCTCAAGGGAGTGGTAGCGTATGAGGGTGAGTTCGAACTGGCTCGAGGGAGTTGGGATAAGGTTGTTCTAGCCCATCCAGTTAATTAGGTCTCCTTTTAGGTCTGAGCTTGATCACGTTATATGAGGATGTCACCTCGTGCCTTTCCATTTTCTTCCCAAAATTAAATCCCTACAAAGTGGATCATCCTACTCGGGGGGTGCACAAAGTGTCAAAGCATGATTCTGAAAGAGCATGTAACGGTAATGATATTAAATGTAAGAGCAGAAGTTTGGAAGATTAAGTTTGGGTTTTTCAGTTCAGCAACACTTACCTCTTGGATCCTGTTCCTTTCGGTGTGGTGGCCCTCACATTTTCACCTGCAATAAATCCTGGCTAGAAGGAAAGAAGGGAGCAACGGCTCGCCTTGCGTTGAAGTTAGTACATAAATGTGCCAAGTGTGTGTTATGCATGTGATGATGTTAAGAAGGCTTGTAATTGTGATGCAGACTAAATTTAAAATGTTAGTGCTAATGCAAGGCATGTCCTCGACATCATCCTGTAGTCATGACATCAATCAACCACTACCATGATAGTCAATAGAGATAAAAGAAAATAACAGAAATGCATCCACCACATGCAAGGGAAAAAAATAAAAGATAAACAGCGGGGGCCCATCCTTTGGATGTAGGTAGATCGAGTAGGAAATTGAGATCGAGAGATATCTAAAACTTATCCATAGCACACACATAGCATGAAACAGTACACATCCAATACCAAGACTAGAGGCAAATCGTTGTTGGCTAATCCAAAATAAAGGGGTGATCATTTTCCGACTGATAGTATATCTCGTTTCGAGAGGAGTCATGCACAAAACATGGTATCCGCGTGGGGTTTTGGATCAAGGGTTAACCAGGGAGGTGTGAGGCATGTTTATGTAGGTTCATATATAAAATAAAAAAAAATGCCCCAGCATATGGGGTGACATATGTGAACGATCACTGAAACAAAATAATGTATAACCTATCCTGCATTCAACCATAAGGCATTAGTAACAAAAGCATGCATGAGGTGAGAGTGTGTGGATTGGTGAGTGTTTGTGACAACTGTGCATGTGATGGGACCTGAATTGGGAAGCCGTGCAGAATAGGTAAGTACTTATATGCGTGTGCGTGTACGCATGTACATATATGTATATATAAAAATGCCCCAGCGTGAAGCTGGTGTGTTTTCTGGCTGGGAGTGAGAGAGTGAAGGTGGTCTAGCTCTCTGATCCATGGCTGCTAGTTTGATTATGATGTGAACTTCCCCAACTATCCTTTGGAGATCGATCCCTCATGATTCTTTTCCAGCCGTTTTGGTCCTTTTTGTCGAACTTTGGAGAGCGTTAGGCTGCCCCTGGAATTCATGTGTGAGCACGAGTTTCGTGTGTGGGAGATAGTGAGTCGCCGTGCTTCCTCAGTGTTGTGGTTACCGGCCACTCTTCACTTGGTTCATTAGGCAAGGGCCCATGTCATTCGAGCGGGCTTGGGTTTTATGAATGCTATTCCATTACTTTGGCCTTTTGGCCCTTTGCTCTTTTTTTTTTCCTTTTTTTTTCGATTTTTTTTTCGATTTGTGACTGTGCAATGCCTGGGTCCCTTAAGCTTTCTAATTAACCCATGTAACGAGCGTTACGCCAATGACTCCCAAACCAAATGGCTTTAGGGCACTATGTATGTAAATACCCCTACGGGCTTACTGACTCGGGTTAAAAAGGCTACGAACCCAAACTAGTCACAAAACTTTTATTCCTTTCAGGACTTCTAACTAAACTACTTTTTTTTTTTTTTGGGACTGGTTTGGAAGAGGGGTGCCTAGGGTTTTGGCTTCTGAAGCATTAGGCATGGGGAGCACACCCACATCTCATGCAACTCCACCGTGGTTGCTTTTTTCTCTCTTTTGTGAGTGATAAGGGGAAGCTTTCATGACATGGGCAAGCTCGCCGATAAACTTTTGCGTTGAATGGCTTCAACCGTGCAGAACATTGTGTGGGGGCAGACTCACTATTTTAGTGTTTTCCTCTCTCTCTCTCTCTCTTTGTTTTTTCTTTTCTTTTATTTTTTTGTGCCAGTGTGTGTTTGACTTCCAAGTTTGGCTGTTGCACCTCTCCTCGGTCTTCCCTACGGGATTTATACAGCCATATCAAGAGACCGAGGGTCATACTCTGCAAGAAGTGGGGAAGGGTCATGTGGTGTACTTTTTCAAGTACATAGCATTCCATGGATCGGGGAGCTCTTCCCCTTCTGCATTTACTAGTCTATATGCATTGCCAGAATATACTTCTTTAACTACATATGGGCCTTCCCATTTAGGTCGCAATTTGCCTTTAATGTGTGGGAGTTGTGATTGAGTGATGCGTTTCAATACAAGGTCACCTGTTTTGAATTTCCTCTCTATGACATGCTTATCGTAGGCTCTTGCGATTCGCTTCTTGTACACCTGAGCGTGCTCTACTGCTTTCATCCTTTTCTCATCGAGGAGGTCCAGCTGTATTTGCAATGCTTCTCGTCTCTGGCCTTCTATCATCTCTTCATCTAATTGGATCCGCAAAGATGGGTGCAGGAGCTCGAACGGAAGGACTGCCTCCATCCCGTGAGTCAATGCATATGGGGTCTCACCTGTCGGAGTCCTAATGGAGGTTTGATATGCCCACAATGCCTCGACCAAACGGTTTGGCCAATCACTGCCCTTGGTTGTTTCCACTGTCTTCTTGATGATCTTGAGTAGTGTCTTGTTTGTAGCTTCAGCCTGTCCGTTTGCTTGGGGGTAATAAGGGGTTGAATGATGTAGTTCTATACCATATTTTGTGCACAAATCCTCCATTACCTGAGAAATGAATTGGGGGCCATTGTCAGTTATGAACACTTTCGGAATGCCAAACTGGGCTATTATGTTCATTTGAATGAACTTGACACCGTGGAATCTTTGATATGGATAAATGCCTCAGCTTCTGCCCATTTGGTGTAGTATTCCGTTGCCGTTAATATGAAAGCTTTGTTCTGGGTGTTTTCCACGGTCGGGACCAGAGGTCCTATGATATCGAACGCCCAAGTCGAAAAAGGCCACGGAGCAGTAGTGGGATGTAGCGAAGATGCAGGAGTGTGAATCAAGTCAGCGTGCAGCTGACATTTCTTGCACTTTCTGACGTAGTCTACGGAGTCTGATTCCAATGACGGCCAGTAATATCCTATCCGGATGATTTTCTTGGAGAGCATTAGGCCGTTTACGTGTCCTCCGCATATGCCGGAATGAGCCTCTTCGATTATTTCTCGTCCTTCCTCAACCGTCACGCATTGCAGGAGGATCCCACTGAATGATCGGTGATATAACAGTCCTCCAACAACGACGTATCTTTGAACAATTTCTTTCAGTGCCCTTTTGTTGGATTTGGTGGCATATTTAGGGATGTATCCATCGCGCAAGTAGTTCCAGATATCGAAGTACCACGGATGGTCTTCTGTGAATTCTTCGTCATGCTGTAGGGGGGCCAGTATCCGCTCTCGATTAGGTTCCTCTGCCTCTGTCTCTTTCCTTTTAGCTTTCCTTCCTTTCGGTCCTTCATCTTTGGATGGAATCTCATCTGGATCTCCAAGGGCCAAGTCTTTTAGTTCGACCGAGGAGTGTCTATCCTTTGGATGTGAAAGGTCTCGGATCCCTTGTCGAGGGGGACTTCCACGATCGAGGCCAAGGTGGCCAACGAGTCGGCTAGCCGGTTTAAAGCTCACGGGATATAAAGAAAGGACACTTTCTTGAACTAGGACATTGCTTTCTTGGCCTTTTCATGATAATGAGCGAGCTTAGGGGCGTTCACCTTCCATTCACCTGCCACTTGGGATATGACCACCTTTGAGTCCTTGAGAACTCGGAGTTTCTTAACTTCCAACTTCGCGGCCTCTCTTAAACCTGCTAGGAGTGCTTCGTACTCCATTTCATTATTGGTGGCTGGGAATCCGACTTTGAAGGCCTTCGGTATCGCCACTCCCTCTGGGGACAAAAGCATTATCCCGATCCCTTTTCCATTCTGATTCAGGCACCGTCGAAGTACATCGTCCATGACTCGGGGTTCTTTATCTCCTCTATGTCTACACATAGCACGTCTTCATTTGGAAAGTCGGTTTTGACCGGCTCATACCATGGTAGGGGGAGATGTGTAAGGTGGTCAGCGATGGCTTGCCCTTTTATTGACTTCTGAGTTACGTATGTTATGTCGAATTCTGCCAAGAGCATCTGCCATCGTGCCACTCGTCCTAAAGTGACAGGTTTCTCAAAGATATATTTCAAGGGATCCATTCTGGCTAAGAGTTTGACTGAGTGGGCTAAGAAGTAGTGTCTGAGTTTCTTGGCAGCCCAAACCACCGCTAAACACATTTTTTCTATCGAGGAGTATTTCCGCTCATATGGCAGGAGAGATTTGCTCAAGTAATAAACTGCATTCTCTTTCCAGCTAGTCTCATCATGTTGACCTAGGACTATGCCTATCGCGGATTCTGTCGCTGACACATAAAATGAGAGGCTTATCTTTAGCAGAGGGCTTCAAAACGGGGGGACTCAATAAATATTTCTTCAAATCCTCAAATGCCTTCTGGCAGTCGTCGTCCTAGTGGTATTCGACGCCTCCTTTTAGCAATTTGTAGAACGGCTCACATCTTTGCGAGTGCTGTGAAATGAATCTTCTAATGAATTGTAGTCGCCCTATGAGGCCTCTTAATTCTTTGAGGTTCTTCGGGGGCGGCATTTCGAGGATAGCTTTCACCTTCGAGGGGTCGACTTCGATTCCCCGATTGCTGACCATGAACCCTAAAAGTTTTCCTAACGACACCACGAAGACACACTTCTTCGGATTCATTCTCAACTTTGTCTCCCTTGACCTTTGGAGGACCCTCTTCAGAGCTGCGGCGTGGTCTGCACGAGTTTGAGATTTAATTAAGATTTCATCGACATATACTTCCATACAATCGTGCATCATGTCATGGAATATCGCCATCATGGCTCTTTGGTAGGTTGCACCTGCATTCTTCAATCCGAAGGGCATGACAATGTAGCAATAAGTCCCCCAGGGGGTAGTAAACGAGGTCTTTTCTTGATCCTCTTCTGAAAGATTTATCTGGTTGTACCCCGAGTATCCATCCATGAATGAGAGCATTGCATGCCCAGCGGTGTTGTCAACGAGCACGTCTATGTGTGGTAAGGGAAAGTCGTCCTTAGGTGAGGCCTTGTTCAGGTTCCGAAAGTCGATGCAGACCCTGATACGTCCATCTTTCTTCTTGACCGGGACAATGTTGGCAATCCATTGAGGAAACAGTACTACCCTGATGAATTTGGCCTGGAGAAGTTTGTCAACTTCCTCTTTCACCTTCACTGCGACGTCAGGGAGCATTCTTCTCAGCTTCTATTTAACCGGTCTCGCACTCTCTTCCAATGGAATTTGATGTTCTACCAGAAGCGGGTCTAGTCCTGGCATGTCATGGCAGTCCGACGCAAATACGTCCTGATATTCATCCAGGACTCTAAGGATCTCTTCTTTTTTCCGAGTTCCAAGCATGCACTAATCTGGACTAGCTTGGACCTTTCCTTAGTCCCCAAGTTGATCTCCTTTGTCTTTTCGGCCATCGACTGAGTTTGCTCGTCAAACCTCTTGATGACCCTTTGGAACTCTTCCGAGACTTCATCGTGTTCTCCTTCGGCATCTACTAATTCGTAAACGCCCATCTCATCCTTTACGTTCTCGGTTCCCGGAGATGATTCTGGCTCTGAAATAATGGGCATCGACTCATACCCTATCTTGCTAATTCGGCTCATGATTTCCTCTAGTCGTGATTGCTCTACCGGGGGAATTTTCCAGCGCTCAGGTCTTCTTATGGCCCTACAATAGTCAAAGGTCTCTACTCCTAAACTACTTACATATTTGGGTTTTTGGTTTTCTACTTTTTTTGGGATTTTGGGGTTTTGTGATTTTTTTGGGTTTTTAGAATGATATGGTACAGGTTGGGTTGAGGAGAGGCTATCTAAGGAGGAAGATCCCTGCCCCGGGCAATGCCGAATTGCGGGGCGATACACCACTTCGTCGCCTTCAGGATTTTCGATCTCCCAGGTTCTGCTGTCTTCTTCTGAAGGTCCTGCTCTCCAGTGTCGCCACGCGGCTGGCCAGTATACGACTTCTTAGCTATCGAGGTCTTTGACTTCCCAGGTTTCATAGTCGTTTCTCTTTTCAGAAATCGGCGTTTTTTTTTTGGGCAATTTCACCGAATCAATAGTACCAATCATGTTACAAGATAGCATTTGGAAACTTTCCTCCAGGGGGGAACTTGAACCTCTAATCTCGTCAGATTCGTGGAATTCTTCCCAGGTACCAAAGATGTCTTAGTAAGTTTCGACCTCCTCGTCGTCAGACGACGAATCAGTTATACCTTCTATCAATAGTTCTTTCGCTTTTTCCTGGGGGTGGATCTGATGGCATCCTTCTCCGTTGGGAGGTTCGTTGGGGTCTAAGAGCTTGCTATGCCTGACGAAGTGTTCCCCTAGTTTCCAATCCTTTCTGGAGAGTGTTACCTGATCATACGGGTTGAATCCCAGTCCTTCTGTTCCTATCCTTGCTTCCAGGATAACGGGGTCAAGAATCCCATCCTCATTCCTACCTAGCCCCAATCCGGGCTGATATCCAAGTTTTCTCATGAGGTTCCAGCCATGTATGCACTCTTTTCTTAATGGCGGTTCAGGTAGAGGGACCGGATCTAGTGTCATACTCCGGACGGGATCGATGTCTGTCAGGGAAATGGTGGGATCAACCCTGTATCCATTGGTTTTGGTTCCAGGCGGGATAGGGGCCGGTCGCAAGGTGGGAAGTATCTGAAGTCCTTCTGGTTCGATCACAGGGGGGTCCCCCATTAGCTTCACGATTTTTCCTAAGTGGGGAAACTTAATACATTGGTGCCTAGTGGACATGACCACCTTCATGTGATTCAGCCAGCGACACCCTAATATCAAGTTGAAGGTCGCTGGGATATCCATGACGGAGAATTCTTCGGGTACTGAGATTAGGCCTGCTTGCACCAATAACATGATCTTCCCACAAACGTTCTTCCTATTTCCGTCATATCCTGTCACCACCAATGGAGCTGGGGTTAGGTCTTTGGCAGTTAGATCCAGCGTCTTGTATGTTTTCGGTGGACAGATGTTTAGGGATGCCCCTGTGTCTACCAAAGCGCCGGATATCTCCTTCTCGGCCACCCTAACTGTGAGATGTAGGGGTGAGGTCCTCGCTTCAGGTGGTATTTCTTTTAGTTCCTCCTCGGTAAAGTTGAGGATTGGCAAGGATGTCTCAGACGACAAGGAAGCAATGGACGCTCGTAGTCGTTCTGGGATTATATTTTCCGGAACTTGTAAGTGGGTGATGGCATCCATCAGCTGTTTTTGATGTATTGGGGAAGTCTTGATCAGATCGAGGATTGACACCTTAGCTGGTATTTTCGCTAGATGCCCTAGGAGATCATACTCTATCCCAGTCTCCAGCTGAACACGATGTCTCTCTTCGACAACCTCTTCGGTCTGCGCGTTGGGGATTTGTAAGCCCGGATCCGGCGCACTGGCGATCGGAGGTAGCCGCGGTGGGCGGATCCGTCCTGATCGGAGGTGTGCTTGTGACAGCCCAACATCCTGGGGGTGATTAAATTGGGAGTGAGTACTGGTCCGAGACCCCTCGTACACGATATCATCGTCAAAGAACACCTTGTAGAGGTCCAGGGAGTCGATTACCATGCCGATTTTGATGTTATCTAGTCTAAATTTAGTTTTCCCGTCCCAATTGACGTATTTCCAATAGTCATCATCTTAAAAAAAGTCATATAGTAGGGTTGATTCTGACTAATGCCTGGCTGGATCGAGAAATCATTTGATTGATGTGACACGGTGGCGACATTGGCCGACGGTCCCTGCAACGGTTGTGTCGAGGTTGACGCAGCGTGTTGTGGCTTCGAGTTTGTGTAGATTTGCATGTTCGGCACTCGCTGCGTCGTACCGGTAAGCAGACCTTGGGCTTGTGGCATTTTCTGCTGACTGTAGACTCCCATGGGTTTGATGCTATTCCACTCAATCGCCCCTTCATCACTGAGGTCGTAGATCAGGTCTCTGGCCATATAGCAATGGGTTAGGTCATGTCCCAGCATCCTGTGGTATGCACAGAATCTCGTCCGATCAAGGTGGTCTGGCCATTGCTGTTGTCTTTCTGGTGGAAGCTGGATAACGTTTTGTTCTATGAGCGACCAGAAAACAGTGATCCAAGGTTGAGGGAGGGGCGGGTAGTTAGCCCTTTTTGGTCCAAGCCTTCTCTTGTTCTCGTCATTGTTTTGGTCTGAATTGTCATTATAATTGAACGAGACTGCGTTATAATTCGGCCGAGGATTAGTACTCTGATTCCGGTTTTGAGGCATCACCGGCTGATTCACAGGTTGTTGTGTCGGATTTATGTTTTGCCTTGGATGAACGGGTCCCCTTTGGTCATGTGGTTGTTGGTTATATCTTTGATCATTCTGAGGAAAATCCTAGTAGCTTTGATCGTTCCGGAAGCCTTGTGTGTTCCCTTGGAAATTAACATCCCGGTTTTGTCCTTGATTTCGCTGTTGGTTGAAATTCATTTCCTGGCCAGGATTATATGCGCGATAAACGACCTCTTGGGTAGAGTTTACTTCCGGGGTCGCGCGATTTTCCACTTGATTGGTCACGCGACGGACAATCCTTTTTTGATCGGAGATGCCTAGGTTATTCAATATTCCATCGTCTAGGTTCTGTTTCATTCTCGGCAATCGATGGTGTAGGCCGCTCCAATTCATGACTTCCCCGATCGTCACCAATGTCCTCATCGGTTCTTTCATGTTCGAAATGACCATCCTGACTTGTTCCTCCTCCTTCATATTGCAGTCAGACCTCGTGAATTGACTCAACCATCTCGCGGCAAATTCTTCATAATCCTCATTGTTCTTTTGCTTTAAGTTGGCTAAGTCATGCCACAGGGGTTTGTTCTTAGTTAGGTGTTGGTATCGCACCAAAAATTTTTCTATCACATCCTCAAAGGTATTGATCTCGTGTGAGGGCACAGATGTGTACCAAGTTAGCGCATCTCCAGCTAGCGATTCTTGAAAGTAATTAATGAGGAGGGCATCGTCATCAGCGATTATACGGCATTTACTGCAAAAGGACACCAAATGGTGTGGAGGGTTTGTAGTCCCGTCATACGGTACGAACTTTGGGGCTTTAGCTGGGAAGGGTGATTTCTTGGTCTCTTCTTTCTTCATGAAGTCATAGAACCCTAACCTTTTGCCTTGTCGTGACGGCGACTTCTTTCTAATTTCACTCTTCAGCCCTTCTATTTCCTTCCGCATTTCTCTAATTGCCTGGGAATCAGGGTTTTCATCTTCGTGCGCTTGGCCACGTCTCGGGGCCTCAACTGGGGTTCGATAATAAATCGGTTCTACAAGATCGTGTTGAGGGTCCGGTTGGTGTCCCAAAGGCGTATATTGGTAGCTTTCCTCGGCTCGTGTTCTCCTAGGGGCCTGAATTTGGCTTTGGTTTTGAGTTCTATCCAGTCATGAGCTAATCCTAATCGTCGACCCACGCAAGTCAGTTGGTGGGAGAGCTCGTGGGCAGGATGGTCCTGCCGATGTTCCTCGTGAAGCTCATGAGGGTCTACATCGTCCGCAACTTCATCATAATAGAGTGGGGGATCCTGCTCCTCGTCTAACATTTTGTAAGCCGGAGTCAATTGATCTTGATACGTGAGAGGTGATCTTTCGCATCCCGTCGGTTGATGATAGGTTAGCCTAAGGCCAGATGAGTTTGGGATCGATCGGCTTACGGAGATAGTTAGAGGAGTCATTGCTTGAAGTTGGGGTTGGACTACCTCATGCTGGTATTGATGGTGGATTATGGGTGCGTTCTGCGCGCTGGTGTAAACAGCAGGGCTTCGCTGCGGGACCCTCGGCGTGAGTGATCGAGCCGGGCCGACCTGTCCTCAGCCTATATGGAGGCGTGTATTTGCATATGGGATCGGGGCTGGTTGCTGTCTTGCTTGTCTAGTGGTGGTCACAATGGATGTATCAAAAAGTGTTCCATATTGGGGGGCCATAGAGGTAATCGGGTCAGTTCGAGTAACTGTAGCTGAATGATGGATGACTTGTGAAGTGACCGGTTGAAGCACACGGCGAGCCCGTGATGTGATGTTGGCATAGGTCTTATGCTCTACCGTCTGTTTGCTTGATCCGACCAAATCCTTATATGTGACTCGAGAATCGGCAGAGTATGAGTCCCTCCTTATTGGAGTTGGAGGACTAGAGTGACTTTTTCTCGCGACTACTGCGTTCATGGGAGAAGGGACCCGTTCAACAATCGGAGGGCCCGATATGCGCGGGGAATAGCGCGGTTCAGATAATGGGGTAGAAAGAGATCTAGAGATCTCAGTATCTAATGGGGGGAAATAAGCCTCACCGATGGCTCGAGTTGCTCCCGGGGCTGAAAGAGGAGGAATGTCCAGCATTCCCCATGGGTGATTCGCCATTTATAAGAAAGTGGGGGTGAGAAGAGAAAGACTTTAGAAAAGATGAGAATGGAAAGAATTTAGGAAAGAAGAGAATGTTTTATGGAATTAATGCAGGAAAGAGGAAAGACTAATAGGGATGCGCTCTTATGTTGTAAAGGGGAGAGCTTCAGCGAGCGGTTATGCGGACGCCAGTTCATATTTGATTTGTACCCATAATGACCCTTAAATAAACGAGACACGGACATTCGGTCATTGATCGAAGGTTCGTGTTCCATAATAAAGCTTCTAAAAGACCCAAGTAAACGATAAGACAACGAAAGATGTCCCATCAAGATCGCCAGGCTGTTGGCATGGAGATCGTGGGACTTGCAAAAGACCCAAATTCGTGACGAGACAATAGAAGATGTCCCATCACGATCGCCAGGCTGTCGGATGTGAATTTTGAACCCCCCCCCCCGAGGGGAATCGCCATTCAACAGTGTGGGATAAAAAAATACATCGGAAATGAGGATTCCGACTACCCTCAAAATCGACGGATCACGATCGCCAGTTACGGATTCGGCCGTAACACCGTCCTTCGACGAAAGCCGAAAGAACGCGGGAGGAAAATGGGGCGGGTTCTTCTCTCGTCTAATGTGCCGCCGGCGACACACGGCGGTTGTCTCGTCAGTTAATTTGGGTCTTTCAATTTGGGTCGAACTTGGGTCAAGGGTCAAATTACGGGCTTCAAGATGGGACCATAATGAACTAGGCAGGGGAAATCAACATCGGGGGTTGAAAAGACTAATTAAAGTTAAATTCAAGTATTCTAGGGGATAAGCGAATTAAAATGAAAATAAACTAAGAAAATAAGGGGAAAGGTGCCAAATATTTAGAAGAGGATCAACCCCATTCCTGGGTACCCTCTTCGATGTCCTTTGACGACCTAGGGTTTAAAGGCTTATTCTTCGAATCGAAAGAATGATGCAGACGAAACTTCGAGTTGTGATTTCTGTGGGTTTGCGTGCGATACGCAGGTGATAAAAGTGCATGGCCGATGATGGGCCAAAAGTAAGATAAAAATGGCCGATGTTGGGCCAAGATTGATTGAGGGTGGCCAATGATGGGCCGGTCGTAAATAAACTGATATTGGGGTGTGTGAAATCACTCGTCTCGTTTCGTCATTCTCATTAATTCAGGTTCTCGGAATCAACCTCTATTCCCTTTAATCATTGAGTTCAGATAAATATTTGGCACCGGAAGTGGAGGAAAAGAGAAGAAAATATTTTTGGGATCGGTTTTGTTGGTTTTATAGTTTTTTTTTTGGATTTTAATAATTGGGGCTAGAAGGGCCTAACTAGGGGAGTTCCTACTTGGATTTAATCTAACTATTCCATTTCCCTAATGGATCTCTACCCTATCCTAAGGTCCTAACCGCCCACATCCACTCTCCCGGTCCCTTAGCGGGGCCCGGAGAGCGAGTGGGACCTAATCAGTTGGGATTATTGAAACTAGGGTAGTCTAAGCCGGCTAGGGGGAGACCTAGATCTAGGTCCGGGGTCTGACCTAATCAGTTAGGCTATAGTCTGATTTCTAACTCCAATTTATTAATATTTTTGAGAGTTTTTGATATCTTTTACTTTGTTTTTTGTCTTTTTTTTTATTTTTATAGTTTTTATTTTATTTTTGAGTTTATTTATGGGGCCTAAGATCCTAAATTAATTTATCCTATTGAAATGGGAAGAAGAGGGGAGTGAATTTCTAATTTTTTTTATTAAGAATTTATTTGAAATTTCCTAAATAATATTTTCTAATCCTAATGAGAGGAGGGATGAAAAGAACTAAATTATTAAATTTAGCCTAATTATCCTAATTAATAGGGTAGCTAAAGTCCTATTTTTAATCTTTACTTTTTACTTTATTATTTGGTTTTCTTTTTGTTTTGGGGTTTTTGTTTGTTTTTATTTTCTATTTTTTATTTATAAATTATGCAGTCCTAAATTGCATCTAAAAGAATATAAAATAAAAATGCAATCTAAGTTATAATGCATGGGCAGGTTGGATGCATGAGCATGTTTTAATGCATGAATCAAGAACAAATTAAAACAAGCCATGACAAAAGGAAAGAAAAATGCCTATTTAAATGAATGATCATATTAAATGCATGGGCATAATTTGTACATGAATAATGAGGTATAAGATAAATGGAGAATTAAGCCTAATAGAATAACATAGTCTCAAGCATACATGTATGGGCTCGGTTTGGAAGAGTGGGTTCTGAAATGGGTTTGTGAAAGTGGGTATAACAGAAAGGGGTGTGCGTGAGTGTTCAGCAATGGAATGAATGGTGCAGGGAAGTGGGGTCAGGCGTGAGTGCGGTAGGGGGTGCAGGGTGGGGCGTAGTGCAGGGGCTGTGGAGGAATAAGGAGAGGAGAGGAGGGAAAGAGAGGGAGAGAGAGGGGTGTAGGTGGGTGCGGCGGTGTTGCAGGGAAGTGGAAGAAGAGGATGGAGAGGGAGAGAGGAGAACAGGGAAGAGGGAATGGAGAAAAGGAGAGAGAGTGACAGAGAGTAGAGAGGAGAGAAGGAGAGAACGAGAGGGGAGAGAGGGGCAGGGCGGAACAGAGAGAGTTGCAGGGAGAGAGAGAGAGATGGGTCGCAAAGGGAGAGACAGAAGGGGAACAGAGAGGTGGAGGGAGGCGGGCGAGAATGAAAGAGTGAGAGAACAGGGAGAGGAAGGTGAAGCAGGAGGGGAAGAGAGAATGAGAGGTGGAGCGGGGTGATGGCAGGGCGGAGAGGAGGGAATGAGAGAGAGGGAGAGGAAGAGAGTAGGGGAGAGCATGGTTCAAAATCGCGGTATCGGTCGCGGTATCGGCCGGGGCAAAAAACCGATATCATATCGGTATCGGTCGCGGTTATCGGTCCGTCGCGGTCATCGCGGTGTGAAATTTTATTTTAATCCAAAAAAATTCACAAAAATATTCAAAAAATCCAGAATATTAGAAAATGCTGGAAAACAATATTCTTTCCCTTTAGTAATAACAATAAATCAAAATATCGGTCACTATAAGTCATGAGTCCTGTCTATGTCGTTGACTCGCTGTCTTCTCCAGTATTTTATATAATGTAACTATTATTTTGGCTCAAGATCAATTTATTAATGTAAAATATAACAAAATAAAGATAACATATCAAGTATTATTTGATACTAAGTCAATCATCAAATAAGTTGTGAAATCCAAGACCATGAAGATAAAATATTAAAATCTGAAACATGATAGTGAGATGAATAAATCAAAAGGCACTTGGACATCAAAAGGTTTATTGTTTGCTTGAAATTAAGGGAGACTAGAGAGAGAAATTGATGAGCATGACAGCCTAATTCCAAGTGGAGTGTCGCCCAAGCTTGATATCATCATCATCATCATCTATTCGGTATGGATTGTTAAAAAATACATAATAGCTAAAATAAGGGAGTATGTTGATTTTCTTACCAAAATAGAATGAATTCTTCAAGAAATAGTATTGGAAATATGCAAGAGAATGAGCTAAGGAGGAAGGGTTGTTCCAAGGAGATGAGGGGAGAGGAAGAATGTGGGGGAAGAATGAGGAAAAAAGTGAAATTTTTAGGATTTTTTTACCATTATTCCATCTCAGCCGATATTTTGACCGAGATTGATCGATATATCGGCCGATATATCGATTAAACCGATATTTTCAAAATATCGGCCGAGATGGATCGATATTTTGGGGATATTTTGGTCTGCGATACCGAGACCGATATCTCACCAAAATATCGGACCGGTATGGGCCGATACCGGTTCATATCGGCCGATATGAACCGGTATCGGCCGATATTTTATACCATGGGGGAGAGAACAGAGGGATGGGGAGCGAGAGAGAGGGAGGAAGGTGGCTGCGCAGGTGGCAGAGGAGTGGAAGAAGAGGAAGGAGAGGGAGATAGGAGAACAGGGAAGAGGGAGAGAGGAAAAGCATGAAAGAAGGGGAAGCGGGTGGCGCGCGCGAAGAGGGTGAAGGAGAGAGGGTATAAGGGCAGGGGCTGGCACTGCGAAGAGAGGAAGAAGGAGCAGGGGAGACAGAGAGGATGAGCAGGTGGGTGCAGGGGAGAGACAGAGCAAGGGGGGGAGGGAGACGAGAGGATGAGCAGGTGGGTGCAGGGGAGAGATAGAGCAAGGGGGAGAGGGAGACTGAGAGGGAACAGGGATGGAGAAAAGAAAGGGCAGACTGAGCAGAGAGGGAGAGAGAGAGAGATGGAAGTGGTGTGTGTGGGTACAAGGTAGTGCAGAGAGGGGAAGAGGGGCGTAGCTGGTGGGGAGGTCTCCAGCGGCGCTGCGTGCAGAGGAGGACGGAGAGGCGCTGTGGAAGACGAAAATGGGTACTGGCGTGCAGGTTCGGGCTTCCGTGATGTCTCTGCGCAGGGAGATGATGGAGGGTGTGAAGGGGCACGGGGCTGCTGCGGCGGACGACGATGCTGCTGCGTGAGAGGGGCTTTGAAGAAGGGAAGTTGATGGTGGCATGTAAGAAGGGTCTGGGATGGAGGGGAAGATGAGGTGGGATGCAGGTGGGTGTGGTTTCTGGGAGCGTGGGTTTTGCGAGGGAGATGGGATGAAGGTGATGGGTAGTGAAGATGGTGGGTTCTGATGGTGCAGGGGGACGTGAGAGATCGGAGAGGTGCAGAGATGGAGGCGCGTGGGTTAGAGAGGGGAAGAGGATGATGGGGGAAGATGGTGATGGTGGTCTAGAGAGGGAGATGGAGTTGCTGCGACAATGAAGAAGAGAGGGAGATGGGTGCTACGAGAGATCTGGAATGGAGGGGAAGATGAGGAGGGGAGAGAGGAGTTCTGTGTGTAGATGGAGATGGAGTGATGGGTTTCGGTAGGTAGATTGAGAGGGATAAGGCCTGGGTTGGGAGAGAGATGAGAGGGATAAGGCTTGGGTTTTTGAAATCGAGAGGGATAAAGAGATATCAGGGGGAAAGGAGAGAGATGTATGTCTAGGATGGGCCACGGGGGAAGATGTGCGTCTAGGATGAGAACCATGGGGGGATAGAGATTGGCTCCAGGGAGTTGGAGATGACGAGGGAGAGAGAGATCCCAGGAGAGAGTGGAGAGTCCAGATCTCGTGGACTGTCCTCTCCCATGTAGCTAATGGGCCGAGTTGGGTCAAGTCAAGTTGACGTATGGGTTGGGTTTGGTGAGCTGGGTCTGATGGGTTTGGATCCGGGTTCATTGGGTCAGGTTCAGCTTGGGCTGGAGCTCATTGGGCCAGGCCTGGTGGGTTTGGATTTAAAAGAAACTAATTCAGGTCTAAAAAGTAGAGTCCGATGGAGATTAGTCGGGTTGTCATTACCGGGGCCCAGGTTTCGTAGATTTCAATCCGCTCGTCGAATTTCAACGTTCTACATATTGACGGAAAGCTCTCGGCGCGTAGGTCACGATGAACCAAATTTTAGGGAAATCAGAGGTCCATAAATGATAGGTGATTTTTCACGCGGGCGCCGCAGGGGTGTGGGACCCGCTGTCATGATTTTTGATCCGCCCATCAGATCTTGGAGTTCTATATATGGGCGAAAAGCTCTCGATGAATAGATCAAGATGTGCCAATTCCCTGGGTGATCAGAGGCCTAGAGACGATGGGTGATTTTTCACGCGGGCACCCCGAGTTGTGGGATCCGCTGTCACGATTTTTGATCCGCCCGTCAGATCTTGGAGTTCTATATATGGGCGGAAAGCTCTCGACGAGTAGATCATGATGTGCCAATTCCCTGGGTGATCAGAGGCCTAGAGACGAAAGGTGACTTTTGACTCGGGGCCTAATCTGGACATCATTAAATAGGGTGGACTGAATTGCCCCTCATAGGGTGCCAAAACGAGGTGTCTACAGTAACACTCGACCGTCTTGTGCTGCATATCTTGGAATATTTTTATCATAACTCTTTGATATGTCGCACCTGCATTCTTCAAACCAAATGGCATGAAAGTGTAGCAATACATGCCAAATGGGTCCGAAATGATGTGTGCCTTTCATCTTCGGGATGCATCTTTATCTATTGTAGCCAGAGAAGCCATCTATGAAAGTCATTCGCTCAAATCTGCAGGTGTTGTCAATTATTACCTCTGCTATGGGAGAGGGAATTCATCTTTGGGGCATGCATTATTCAAGTCTCTATAGTCAATACAGACCTTGATTTACCCATATTTCTTTGTCACGGGGACGATGTTGGCCAACCATTTAGGATGCTGCTCTTCGCGGATGAAGCCAACTTTTTTTAGTTTCTGAACTTCTTGTTCAATTTTGTAGATCACATCAGGATGGAATCTTCTTTGGCCTTGTTTGACAGGCTTGATATTTTCTTGCAGGTTGAGTTTGTGGACTGCTGTAAGGTCTTCGACCTTAATAGGGTGTTTAATTTCTTAATATTGGCAATTAGCCTAATTAATTGTGATTTTAGCTAATTAGGCGGGTTTAGTGGCTAAGCGAGTTTCTTTTATCATTAGAAAGATGCTCCCGAAGTTTCATTCGATTCCGAGTGCGATTAGTCTTAATAGGGGGTTAGGTTGTGATTAATAGGAAAATTGGGTATTTTTCCAAAAAGTTCTGTTTTCACCGAATTTGGGCTCGTTGGAAAGATCTCGTCGCGCTCGTCATCTTTCGTTCTTGTCTCGTCACGATTTGACGCCCGAAGTCCCTCAAATAATTGATTTTCTCTCATTTCACTCAAAGGGGCATTTTGGACTTTTCCCCTCCAACCCTCATTTTAAACCCTAAACCCAGCCCTACCATTCGTTCCTTTCTTCATTGCAGCTCCTGGAGCTTCTTCTTCTTCCTCCTTTTTCCATTTCTCTTCTTGCAAGTGTGGATTGAAAGCATTCCAAGAGAGACCAAGCACATCGTCTTCTTCCTCTCTTCTTCCTCTACCTCTTGATCTAAATTTGGTGAGTTTCCCCCTTCTCCTTCCCTCCCCATTTTGTTTTTCATGGCTGTAAATGGGTAGCATGTTCATGGCTTCCCTCTTTTCTTCTTCCTTGGTATTCATTGGGTGTAGGAGAAGAGTTTTGGAAGGTGGGTTTGGCTAGAGTGTGTAGGGAGCTCTCCTCCTCAAGTTTCTTTCTCTAATCTCCATCTCTTCCATCCCCTTTGGTGAAGGCAAGTTGATTAGCTCTATGTATTGTTCATGCATGTATGTTTACTTCATTCTTGGCAATGCAATTGATAGAAGTCCCCCAAATTCCAAGCTTGTTATATGTTTCATTGGATTTCACATGTTAATTAAGTAAATAATGTTAACGGACTTAGATGGAATGGATGGGTGCTTTTGTTGCATGATATGGATGGTTTACAGGTATGGAATGTGAGGTTTCTGAAGCTAGTAATGTATGTCTCGAAATATGATTGAAAGGCTTCAGAAACTCCATGTTCTGCACGGGCGGTCACCACGCGGTCAGACAGCGGCTGACCGCCTACCCAGAAACTAGAGGCAGTTGTTCACGCGGCTACCCCCGCGGTCAGCTCTTGGTTGACCGCCTAATCAGAACAGAAGCCCTCCAGGTTCTGTCTTGCTAGCGGTGACCCAGCGGTCCTCGCGCGGCTGGCCGACCTGACGAAATCCCAACCGAGTAGTGTCTGTACTACACGCGGTGACCCGTCGGTCACCACTCGGCGACCTAGCGGTCAGCCGACCACCCCCACGCGGCTAGCCGCCTTCTCAGAAAACTGTCCTTGAAATTTGGACTTCTGTCCTAGGTCTTGACTTTATATGTGGGACCCCTTGACCCTACCCTTACATGACTAATTGGAAAATATGGAAACGGGGCACGATTGGCTTGGTGTGCTTCGTTGGTTGTCTGGGATTCCGTATATTGACGTTACTTGGCCGAATGCGTGTGGTATTGAGTTAATTGGTGCCCAATAACTTCCGTACACCATGGGCCAGCCAAATTAAGACACCAATGACTCATTCTCCATACGTCCTCCGTTGGGGATACGTTTAGTACACGGTTGACAGCCCTTGACCTAGGTTTGTCTTGTTCTTTATTCTTGACTCTTGAATCTCGTATCCGTAGCACGTCGTACCTTGTACACTCTATCTTGAATACTTGTATAATTGTAATTTAACTTGTAGAATTAGGGTTGGACCGGACTTAGAGTGTATCCGTAGGTACCTTTCCTTGTATTGACGGACACGTGTGGATAGACTTGAAAGAGGACTACTCATGGAACTTGGAACTCGACTTGTATCTTGGCTTGACTTGGAGTAGCTCTCGGCTTATTATCTTGTACTTGGAAACCTATCCACGTGTATTTGTCTTGGAACTTGTGTCATATACAAACCATCACCATCATCTTGCATTCATACCAGCTGCAGTCTGATGATTCTTGAGTGGGCCGGATACCGGACACTAGGGTGGGTAGTCGGCTTTGGACGGCGTCCATGGCGTGAATAGCTGGGAGCGGGCTAGGACCGTGGTGCTATTCCTAGGACCGGGAGCTAGGATCTCCCTAGAGCCGGACTTTGGGTATTTGTAGTCGGCTCGAACGTCACTTATAACCTTGGGAGATGGCATTGGACATCCTCGGAGTCTCCTCTTGCTTGCATTGCATTTCATGGATGGTTATTCTTATTTATCTTGCTAGGACTTATCTTATTACTTGATTCTTGTATTATTCATGCTTATTGCCTAGCTTGTACCTTGTTATCTTATGATCATGTATTTGTCTTTACTCTCCTTTGAAGCATGTTATGAATAATGTATATTGCTTATCTTCTTGCCGACATGTTGTTGATCTTTATTCCATGGTGTGCAGAGGACACCTATGACCATCCTCACGCCGACCCGGATGCCGAGGCAATCCCAGAGGATCCTCAACCGGGGGAGGAGGACGAGGTACGAGAGTGGGGTGCCGATGACGTAGCTTAGCGTCATCACTTCCGGCACTAGCGCGCGTAACACGGGGATATTTCTCATCGTGCCACCTCGTTTCATCTTTTGGTCTAGATATTTTGTAACTACCATACTTTTGTATGTCTTTTGTACCAGGGCCTAAGTTTTTGGGATGGTCCTGATGTTTATAAACTTTATACGCTTTTATTTTGAAACTTGAAAATATAATGGAATGAAATCCATACTTGCTTCAATATCTCTACAGGTCTGATGAATGCATATACCGGACATGCCCTGTTGACTAAACTGATAATGAGGCAACTATACAATCCTCACACCGGACTTCGATCCTTGGGCATTAAGGGCAAAAATTTTAATTAGCCCTAAATTTCACACCCCGGATCCGGTTTAATTACTAATGGGTTCGGGGGCGTGACAACTGCTATTTTGGGGTCTAAGCTAGACATTTCAGCGTAAGACCATGCAAAACAATCAATAAACTCACGAAGAAAATAGACATACTCGGGCAACTCATCATCCTTTATATTCTTACTTATGAATACAGGACGTGGGTTATCAGGTGTTCCCAAGTCTATCTTTTGAACAGAATCTTATGTTGGAAGGTTTGAAGGTGGTTCCTCCACGATATTTTCGGAGGCTTCCAACTCAACAATACCTTCTGGAGTTTCAGAAGCATTTTCAGACCATAGCTCTGCTTCTGTCCATAAATCTTCTTGATCGGTACTCTTCTCAAGGCTTGCATGAGGTCATCCCAATCACCTGCTGAAACTGGGTCAAAGTAAGGCACTTCTTTTGGAGACAGTGGTTCTTTTAGGTCAGAAAACCGTGTGTCTGTGTCATTGGACAATTCCTTTTCATTATCAAAGAAATCGTACCAATTTGATGAGCCTTTTGGATCCTTGATGGATAACTCTTCAAAGAGATATCCAGGGAGATCGATGTCTTCATCGACGCGAGATGTTGAGGCTTGGTCGGCGAAACGACTTTGTAGCCTTTGTGTCAACTGTCTCAAAGGAGTATCAGGATCATACCCCAACCCATATGAAGACTTGTATATGTGATGGTGGAGTTTCCAATCCTCCAACTGACTTTTGTTCAGGGTGGGTTCCAATGGCGTGAGAATACCGCGGCCACCTCCAAAACCGATTGGATTTTGAGTGTCATAGCCCATTTTCTTCATGATAGCTTGTTCCATCAGACTATACAGGGATAGTTGAGGCATACCTTTATTTTGGAAAGGTTCAAGCAAAGAATTTGATGAAAAAGCATCCGATCTATGGAAGAAGATTGGTTTCTTTTCTGCCGATGTTGTCGGAACGATGAAGGTAGCAGACGCAGGATCTTCTACGTCAGCAGGTGTCTCCAATGGAGTGAGAGCAGGCTGAGCTTGCTGAGTATCAGCTTGGCTTGATGATGCATCGTCTTCTGGCTCTGAATCCAAATCTGTGTCTTGTATGATAGACACGAAGGAGACAACAAACTTGCCCCCATCTTTCTTCTTTGCTTTGGTGGTGATTACCAAAGGTTTGGAAGATTTGAAGCAGACAACGAAGGGAGATGGATTGCTCTCTTCGGATTTACCGGAAGGTTTATTTTCTTCCGATGATTGCTGAGGAGCCTTGCCCTTATCTTTCTGGAGATTTTTGGCAAATGATGTTATTTCTCCCTCCTCCTGTTCTTTCTCGTCCTTGTAGATCTGAGACTCTGCAAAATGGACTTCTTTGCCTTTGAAGGGCTTTCTATCTGCAAACACTCGATGTATCACGCCGTCGTCACCAACGAACTTGATGCACTGATGTAGAGTTGAAGGTACGACACCATTCTCGTGTATCCAGGGGCGTCTGAGAAGGATGTTGTAACATGAAGGGGTCTTTATTGCATACACGGTGACTTCAGAGATAAGATCATCGATTTGCAGCCTGAACTTGATTTTGCTGATAGGCCTTTGAGTGCACCCATCGTATCCAAAGATGGACACAGATGTGTGGCTCAGCTTGCTAGGTGGGTGTAAGACCCCGCCCCGAGAGTTTCCTTTTAGTGTTAATTAAGACGCGTTTGAGCTATAAGTGAGATTAGTGGAAATGGGTTAAATCTGGATTAGAATAGCTTTTTATAGCTTTGAATAATTTTGGGAACTCTTTTGATCTAGTGGGGCCCTTTGGGGGTTCCTTTTATTGTGTCTTGATTAGTTTTGGGATTTAGTTATAATTCTGGAAATCGGTAATTACTCCGTTTAATGTGTTTTATGATTCCCGACAACTTTTGTATTTGCTCCGTTTCCATTCGAGACCTCTAAACCCTACTTGGCCATTGATAGGGGTAAAACAGTCTTTTTACACAAAATCTGGACACTAATTTCAATGTCTCCGAAACTCGTAAAATATATACTTTTTGGAAAGTAGAAATTTCGATGATCAATTCTTCCTTCTTCGTCGAATCCGTCCGAAGCCCGTAGATTGATGTTTTAGCTCGATTGGACTTTTAAGTTGTGGGACCCCTTGCCATTATCTATATAAGGAGGAGTCCTTTTCCCTCTCTTCCTCTTCTTGCAACTTCTTGAGAAATAGAGAATTCCAGCCCAGCCTAGGGTTTTCTTCTTGCTCCTTGCTTCTCCATCTCTCAATCTCTCTCAAATCTATTGCTAAAGGCAAAATGGAGGTGGTAATCTTCTTCCCCTCCATGAGAGCTTCATCTTGATACCATTTGTGGAGAGAGCCTCCCATTCCAAGCTACCTCTTGAGCAAACTCTTGCCATTAGAGGACTCTTCATGTAAGTTCTTCTTCTCATCTCTTGGTTGTGTAGTCTTCTAGCCATGGAGGTGCTTCACCTTGATTATTGGAAGCTATTTCCATCTATTTCTTGATTTTGACATTCTAGGGTTGTAATGATTGTATTTTGGGGATTTTTGTGTAGATTGTAGATTTTGAGCTTGATAGTGGATTAGAGCTTGACTAGCATACTTTGGAGACCAAGGCAAGTGGATGAATGGATTCGATTTGAATAAGTTCTTATTTTGTTGAAAATGTGGATTTTTACTATTCTTATTTCATTTGGTTCATTATGTTTCATAATGCTTTTAGAAATGTATTTATTGACATGGTTTCTCCCTTAGTTAGTTTTATGAGAATAAATGCATTCATCATCAAGTTTATTTTGATCATTTCAAACTTCTTAAATGATATTTGTACTTGCATTAAATGAGAATGGTGGTTGGTGGAAAGAATTAAATGTTAAATGGAAGGGAATAGACCCATTTCATGCTAGAAAATGGTTTGAGTTGAGGTGAAATGGTTTGGGAAAGAAAGGATTGAAATCTGCACCTGATGTGTAGTTCCCGCAGCTGGGCGGTCAGCGGGCGGTCACCTTGGCGGCTAGCCGACCCAGATGCGGTTAGAAACACAGAATGCTGTATTTTGTCAGGCGAACCGCGGTCAGCTCGCGGCTAACCGCCAATCCAAAAACCATGTGACCGCAAGGTAGCCGAGATGCGCGGTTAGAAACACAGAATGCTACATTTTAGCAGGGTGAACCGCGGTCAGCCCCGCGGTCAGTCAGCGGCTAACCGCCGATCACATCGGCGGCTAACCGCCAGCTGACCGACAGGTGACCGAGTTTTACCCAGAATTCCTGAGTCTTTTCTATTGGTTTCAGATATGGTATTTAAAGGCTTGGATGGGTTGTTCTGATGCCCTACCACCTTGAAAAGACCCAGGGGATGACATAAGGAGATTGACATAGAAAGAAACACCATTTCGGAAAAGGTATTGGGACTTTTAGATTCATCAACGTGCATAAGGAAACTTAGTATGTCCTCTATCATTCGAGTACCATACTAAGGGTAATATAGACATACAAGATCCTTATACATGTCGTTTGAATATGGATGCCCCAATATATAATCCCTAATGATATAAGGATTCATTGCATTGTTTTATCTCAAATTTTGATTTATACACTGGATATGTCCTGCCAGCCCGTTTATGCATGAACAGATAATAACATGAAATGTGTGCCTACGAGCACCATGCCCCGCTACCCGAATGTTTTATACTGATATGTTTTGTATACGTTTGATTTCTCATGTAACCTATGAGTCGGCACCACTAAGCTTGGACGTCCTTGTCAGTCTGATCAACTGACTTGGGCCTCCCCCTTGTGCTCCCGCCAGTTGCAACTTGGATCCTGTTCTGTCCCGTTACCCGGTTCCGCGGCCGTGGTCTTGCCTAGCTATATGTATATGTATATGTATATAATGTTGGTTCTCGTCACTTCGTGTGCTCGAGCCCAACGCACTGAATGTGCTCTCATCACCTTAGTGATGGAGAGGATTTAGCTCTAGTGTGGTTGCCATCTAGTCAGTTCCTGTACCTTGAATACCCCACATGATTTATATTGCATCTGTACTTTAAATGAACTATGCATCCTGTTTTATGACAGTTTTCGTTACGTCTATGATATGCTTTGATTTCTTTATTGGTATTATCTATTCACTGTAAGACCCCGCCCCGAGAGTTTCCGATTAGTGCTAATTAAGACATGATTCAGATATAAGTGAGATTAGTGGAAATGGGTTAAATCTGGATTAGAATAGCTTTTTATAGCTTTGGATAATTTTGGGAACTCTTTTGATCTAGTGGGGCCCTTTGGGGGGTTCCTTTTATTGTGTCTCGATTAGTTTTGGAGATTTAGTTATAATTCTGGAAATCGGTAATTTGCTCCGTTGAATGTATTTTATGATTCCCGACAACTTTCGTATTTGCTCCGTTTCCATTCGAGACCTCTAAACCCTACTTGGCCATTGATAGGGGTAAAACAGTCTTTTTACACAAAATCTGGACACTATTTTCAATGTCTCCGAAACTCGTAAAATATATACTTTTTGGAAAGTAGAAATTTCGACGATCAATTCTTCCTTCTTCGTCGAATCCGTCCGAAGCCCGCAGAGCGACGTTCTAGCCCATTTTAGACTTTTAAGTTGTGGGACCCATAGCCATTGTCTATATAAGGAGGAGTTCTTTTCCCTCCTCCTCTTCTTGCAATTTTCTTGAGAACAAGAAGTCCCAGCCCAGCCTAGGGTTCTCTTCAACTTCCATTGCTTCTTGCTCCTCCATCTCTCAACCTCTCTCAAATCTTTTGCTAAAGGCTAAATGGAGGTGGTAGTCTTCTTCCCCTCCATGAGAGCTTCGTCTTGATACCAATTGTAGAGAGAGCCTCCCATTCCAAGCTATCTTTTGAGCAAGTTCTTGCCATTAGAGGACTCTTCATGTAAGTTCTTCTTCTTATCTCTTGATTGTGTGTTCATCTAGCCTAGGAGGTGCTTCACCTTGATTATTAGAAGCTATCTCCATCTATTTCTTGATTTTTTTGACATTCTAGGGTTGTAATGATTGTATTTTGGGGATTTTGTGTAGATTGTAGATTTTGAGCTTGATAGTGGATTAGAGCTTGATTAGCATACTTTGGAGACCAAGGCAAGTGGATGAATGGATTCGATTTGAATAAGTTCTTATTTTGTTGAAAATATGGATTTTTACTATTCCTATTTCATTTGGTTCATTATGTTTATAATGCTTTTGGAAATGTATTTATTGTCATGGTTTTCTCTTAGTTAGTTCTATGAGAATATATGCATGCATTCATGAAAGTTATTTTGGGTTAGTATGACTTCTTAAAGGAGATTTGTATTTTCATTGAATGAGATTTGCATTGGTAGGAGAAATAAATGCTTTGATGAATTGGTGGTTGGTGGAAAGAATTAAATGTTAAAGGGAAGGGAAATGACCCATTTCATGTTAGGAAAGGGTTGGAGTTGAGGTGAAATGGTTTGGGAAAGAAAGCACAGAAATCTGCACCTGATGTGTAGTTCCCGCAGCTGGGCGGTCAGCGGGCGGTCACCTTGGCGGCTAGCCGACAGGTGACTGGCGGCTAGCCGACCCAGATGCGGTTAGAAACACAGAATGCTGCATTTTGACAGGCCAACCGCGGTCAGCCGCGCGGTCATCTCGCGGCTAACCGCCACCCCAAAAACCCCAGTGACCGCTAGGTAGCCGAGATGCGCGGTTAGAAACACAGAATGCTACATTTTAGCAGGGCGAACCGCGGTCAGCCCCGCGGTCAGCCAGCGGCTAACCGCCGATCACATCGGCGGCTAACCGCCATCTAACCGACAGGTGACCGAGTTTTACCCAGAATTCCTGAGTCTTTTCTATTGGTTTCAATTATGGTTTTAAAGGTTTGGATGGGTTGTTCTGATACCCTACCACCTTGGAAAGACTCAGGGGATGACATAAGGAGATTGACATAGAAAGAAACATCATTTCGGAAAAGGTATTGGGACTTTTAGATTCATCAACGTGCATAAGGAAACTTAGTATGTCCTCTATCATTTGAGTACCATACTAAGGGTAATTTAGACATACAAGATCCTTATACAGGTCGTTTGGATATGGATGCCCCAATACATAGTCCTTAATGACATAAGGATTCATTGCATTGTTTTATTCAGTCATCTGTATAATAACCCGATTCTACTAGTTTTATCTCAAATTCTGATTTGTACACCCGATATGTCCTGCCAGCCCCGTGTATACATGAACCGAAAATAATATGAAATGTGTGCCTTCGAGCACCATGCCCCGCCTGCCCGTATGTTTTATATTGATATAGTTTTGTATATGTTTTGATTTATCATGTAACCTAAGAGTCGGCACCACTAAGCTTGGACATCCTTGTCAGTCTGATCAACTGACTTGGGTCTCCCCCTGTGCTCCCGCCAGTTGCAACTTGGATCCTGTTCTGTCCCGTTACCCGGTTCCGCGGCCGTGGTCTTGTCTAGCTATATGTATATGTATCTGTATATAATGTTGGTTCTCGTCACTTCGCGTGCTCGAGCCCAACGCACTGAATGTGCTCTCATCACCTTAGTGATGGAGAGGATTTAGCTTTAGTGTGGTTGCCACCTAGTCAGTTCCTGTACCTTGGATACCCCGCATGATTTATATTGTATCTGTACTTTAAATGAACTATATACCCTGTTTTAAGACAGTTATTGTTTTAACAAGATTTCATCATGTTTAGAAAGTGTTTTGATTTCTTTCTTGGTATATCTATTCACCCACCTGCCAGACCGTCGTGTCTGACCCATTTTTGTGGTACACAGGTCCAGCTCCCGTCTTTGCCCTTGAGGAGGAGCCAGAGGAGGCGGTCGGTGAACCGCAACGTCTAGTGGAGTGGCAAGCTGACAATGTCATGTAGACATTGGGTTGAGCTTTGAGTTGCGAACATTTTGGGATGTGGTTGATTTATACCTTTGGTTGTACTGGCCTTTGTTGGCCATTATTTTTGGGGAATGTTAATTAACTTGTTCTTTTGTTTAAACTTTAACTTAATATTTTGGGGAATGCTAATGAGATCATTGCTCACTCTGACATCATGCTATACTTGTTTATTATCAGTCTCATATGATGTGAATGGATTAAGAGTTTGATTTGCTACACGCTTCCGCACCTATATAAATGTTCTACGAGTGAATGTGGAATCCTCACCGCGGAAACCTGTGGGAAATTAAGAAATGTATAATCATTATTAACAAGGGGTGGTTCATTATCCACACCACACCACCCCGTCGCGGTCCCGGGGCCCCCGGTCCGGGGTCGCGACATTCACCCACCTGCCAGACCGTCGTGTCTGACCCATTTTTGTGGTACTCAGGTCCAGCTCCCGTTGTTGCCTTTGAGGAGGAGTAAGAGGAGGCGGTTGATGAACCGCAACGATTAGTAGAGTGGCAAGCTGACGATGTCATGTAGACATTCAGTTTAGCTTTGAGCTGCGAACATTTTGGGGAGTTCATAGAATGATACTGTTTAATACTTTTGGTTGTACTGGCCTTTGTTGGCCATTATTTTTGGGGAATGTTAATTTAACTTGTTCTTTTGTTTAACTTTAACTTCATATTTTGGGAATGCTAATGAGATCATTGCTCACTCTGACATCATGTCATACCTGTGTATTAACAGTCTTATTTGATGTGATTGGATTAAGAGTTTGATTTGCTACACGCTTCCGCACCAATATAAATGTTCTATGAGTGTATGAGGAATCCTCACCGCGGAAACCTGTGGGAAATTAAGGAAATGTATAATTATTATTAAGGAGTAGTTCATTATCCACACCACACCCCGTCGCGGTCCTCGGGCCCCGGTTCGGGGTCGCGACAGTGGGATACCCATCTCTTCGAGTACCGAAGTAGAGATGAGGTTAAGTGCAAAGCCTAGGTCGATCTGGACTTTGTGTATCGGCATCTTTTTTATGTACCCTGTAAAGTACAAGGGTTGGTTGTGCTTCGTCTCTCCTAGTAGGAGGTCTTCCTTATCGAAGGCGATATTAGCACTTACTGCTTTTTGGACCGAGAGGCATTCAATGCAAGATCCCTCAGTTTTCTTCTTTTCTCTCTTTGAGGAGGAATTTGATTTCTTGACCCTATAGTCCATTTCAATTTGTAGGACTTGTGGGGCGTGTTTGTCGACATCCGCATTCAGCCTTTGTAGTTCTGAAATGAGACTATCACGAATTTGTGGTGACATTCGTAACAAGTTTAGGATGTGCAGTTGTGCAGGTATGTGTTTGAAGTGCTCAATCAAGTCATACTTGAGAGCCTCCTTGGGGCCTTCATTTTCATTATTGTTGCCACTTGGGGCATTTACAACTTGTTTTCCCGAAGGATTTACATAAGAAGAGGAAGATTGGTTGTAGATTTTATGGTAATCCCGGCTAGAGTGGGTACCTCTACCAACTTCGAAAGCTTCTGGAGAAGGTTCTTCATTTGGAAGATCACCCTCTGGATCAAGGGGTTGATCCTTCTCATTTGCTGAAAATGTTTCAACAGCAGCATTATCGTCTTCAGTGATTGCATTTCATGGAGCATTTTCAGGGAACAAGTCCTGAACAGCATCCATCAACTTTTCTTCTTTGTCAAGTATTTCATCAGTCCAGACTTCTCCTATGAGGTTGGGTATCTGAGACCAATTGACTGAGTTTTCACTGAAGAGCTCATGCGCCAGAGCTTCTTCATGGTGCCCAGTCGGAAGAGGCTTGATTCCCGATGTCACAGTTTCAGGAGACGAGGGCTGAGAAGATGATATCTCA
This sequence comes from Persea americana, assembly GCA_029852735.1. NCBI lineage: Eukaryota > Viridiplantae > Streptophyta > Magnoliopsida > Laurales > Lauraceae > Persea > Persea americana. The sequence goes on from CM056814.1 coordinate 41,097,817, forward strand.
GTGGAAGTCACCTGAGAAGATGTAGGTTCAGAAGATATGCTACCAGACGTAGTCCGAGAGTTTGTAGCTTCGGCAGATGGAGCTTCAGAGGCACTATCATCCTGAGCTATTGCATTGCAAGCAACTCTGATAAAAGATGCCTCTGGAATACACTGCTGAGATTCAAACTCGTCTTCAAATGTGAGAGGATCATCAACCCAGCAACTTTCTTCATTTTCCAGGGTTACCGGAGGAGATTGTTGTAGGGTTTCCGGAACCTCCGGTTCTGGATTGTGACGAAGTTGATTAATGAGATCTTGCTCTTGCTCTATGGCCAGATGCTGCAAGATCATTACATATTCTTCGAGATCGGGCATAGGAGCCAAATCTTCTTCTTCGTCTGCCCCTTATGGTTCAACATTATTGGGTTCCACAGGGGCATTAGCAAGTGCTAGATTGACAACATTTCCTTGAACAGCCTGTTGGTCTTCTTCATCATCAGACCAGGACCCTTGTGACTGTAAAGGATTATACCAGATCACTGGCATAAGGTGTGATTTGGGAATCCGTTCTTCATCGGAGAGGTACTATCCTATTTCAAGGGATTCTTCCCACTCATCGGTGTCACTGGCGGTGTTACTGGACTCGTATCCATTCATGGAGAATCCAATTACCGAGTTGCAAGAGTATGATGCCCACTGCATAGTCTCATTTCTGAGCTGTGGTGGCATGAAATCACTAAGGGTGAATTTCCTTACCACTTTTGAAGTCCTTGGAATTGACTCTTATGTTGCCCCTAGTGAGGTGGTAGAGGAAGTCTCTACCTTTCTAGTGATTTCTTGTTTTGGTTGAGCTTTCTCCTGCTGTTTGAGCTTTCAGAGTTGTCTCCTGGCTTGCCTTCACTGTTGAGCAGTTGGCTTTGTTTTGACAACCTCCCAATTTTCATCTTCAAGAAGATCGGGGTGTACCATATGGGCTATCCATCTGGTGTTGGGTAAGGAAACAACTCTTGGGATGTTCGGGTCATTTTTATCACCTTAAAGGAAGTAGTGATCTTCTTTTTTGGTGATTTGGATGTTTGTCCATATGACACCATGTTGAGGGAGGCAGACCCATAGTTTTTGTGAAAGGTGATGACTCCATTTTTCCACACCTCGTTAATGTTCTCTCTCACAATGAAGCATCGATTGAGAGGATGCGAGACCATCTGGTGGTATGGGCAATACCGAGGATCGTTGGTTTTGCCAACATCTCCCGATCTTTTGGGGTCAGGCAAGGTGAGTTTCCCATTTGCTAAGAGAGCCCCAAATATTTCTTCAACATCTTCATCAAACGGGTATTTCTTCTCTATTCGTTCTTTGAAGGCATCAGAGAGTTCAAGTCTCTTACCTGCAGCTTTGTTTTCAGCTTTCTTTGGTGGCTGAGGAGTTGACTTGGTTTGCACATTGAGAACCTCCTTTTTCTTTGGCTTTGAGGTTGCAACGGCTTTCGGCTCTTTCTTTGATGATTTCTGACTGTTGAGGTCTTTGATCACCGTTTCAGCCTCCATGGATGCTTCTAGGAGTTCTCCTAGGTTCTTTGATTTGTTGCCGATGATCATGGAGCGGATCCTTGCTCTCATGTTGTTTCAGCAGATGTTGACCAGCGACGCTTGTGGCAGCACATCTGAGCATTTGTACGCCATTGCCTTCAACTTATGAATGAAGTCGTAAGTTGACTCATTCTCTCCCTGTTTTAGGCTTCAAAGCTGAGCCATAGTAACAGGATGATCCTCACCTTTGAAGTGGGTCAGGAAGCGTGTCTCTAGCATGGGCCAGTTTTGAATGGAATCCTCTGAAAGAGTGGAGTACCAATCAAAGGCCGTACATTTTAGGGTACTTGCAAAGAGACGGATCTTGAGGGCATCTTGATTCGCAATAGCTCCCGTCAGGTTTTGAAGCGGATGACGTGCTGTCTAACTGAACCTTTCCCCGTATATGTTTGGAGAGTAGGTTGCTTGAATTTTGCAAGGAACGGAACCGAGTCCATCCATAAAGGATATGGTGGCTTGATTCCATGCTCTTTTAGTGTATCCTCTTCTTTTGCTTTAGCGAGGATATTGTCAACGTCCTTTTTGGTAAGGGCGCGTGACTTGTCTTCTCCACCACTTGCCTCATCATTTAGAGGGACTTCATTGTTTGGTGGACGTTGGAAAGTGAGAAGGAGGTTTTCCATCAGAACCTCTATTATCTGTTGTCCTTGCTCCAGTTGTTGGATGCGTAGAGCCACGTCATCGTACGGCAAAGGTTGCTCAGAGTTTGTGACCAGGACATTCACCCTTCGAGAATCGAATGAGGATACCGTCTTGGTGACTGAGCTGGAGCTCATTCTTTTGGATGAAGAGCCCGAGGAATGATCACTCCAGTGTCCTTGGCTTAAAGGAGTGGAAGAGTGCTCCTGATGCCTTCCTGTCCGGGAGATGCTGCGAGTCACCGGCCGTCTGACATGAATTTTGGTTGCTAACTTCTGGCGTCTTTTGATTTTGCTAACCATATGGACAGCAGCAACTTCATCGGGTCTTTCTTTTTCAACACCCATTTTTTAGAGACTTGAAGGGCGGAATGCTGGATTCTTTGCTTCTCTAGTCTCTTTTCTCGATATGCCGCGTGGCGATGTATGCGACGAGCAATTTGAGCTTCAGTTAGCTCTGGCTGTGCTCTAGCATTAAAGGATGTAGTCCCTCGTGCACAGCAGCCGAGCTTATCTTCTTTGAAGACTGGCATGGAGTGGATCTGGACACGATCCTTTGCCTATCGCAGTGAAGCTTTAAATTTTGCGAGCTCGGCCCCTGTTGAGATGAAAGGTTGAGTTGCAGGAGAGCAGGCCCTGGCAGGTTCTTGTCGAGTCCTGGTGATGGATGATTTGATTTTGGGCTTGTGGGAGCAAGCCGGCTCTTGCTGAGTTGATTTTGTGGTTTGGCAGAGCGTAGGTTTCTCCTCTTTCATGTAAGAGAGAGGGTAGAACTAGTTCTCCTTGAGAGGGGTCAGGTATGCTGGCCTTGCAGATGTTGGGGACCTTCTTTGTTTTGGTGAAGGTTTGGTGACCAAGTCTTGGGGCAGACCTGGTTTCTTTCAGGCTGAGGCTTCGTGGGGTTGCCACGGGCTTCAGGTTTTTTGGTGATTGCCCTTCATGTCGTGGCAGTGACATGTTCAGGGGAGGTCTTCTGTTTCTTGGCAGGTGCAGTTTCTTCTACGGGGAGTTGGAATGGTCCCAGTGACCCGAAGACGATAGTCCGGGAAGTGGACGTCTACCCGGTGTTTTGAGAGTTGCCGAGAGAGGTGATGCTTCGGCAGCTGGCAGGGCACTTGTGAGTGTGCTTGTTTCGCTTCTCTTGAAGCATGAGTTGGTACTTGTTCTCATCAAAGGTAATGGTCAATGAAGCTGCCATTGTTAGTTTGGGAAACTTCTGAAACGAGACCACATCCATTAGTAATCACAAGAATATGGTGATCATAAATGGAAAATACTATGGTTTTGTCTTTTCAAATCACTCAGGGGGCACGGCCCATCCTGAGCGTAATGAAGAAGGCAAAAGGCCCTAGAGGGTACAATTGTTCTGAACGCAAGTATGGTTGGCTCAAAATGAGCGTTCCAGTGATTGCTAGAAGCAATTGTAAACCTTAATTCAAATTACCAAGAAGCGAGGCTCACTCGAGATAAAATGATATAAGGTTGGAGTTACAAATGTGTCGGTCGTGAATATAGTAAACCTGAAAGGGCGTACTAACACCGCTAGGCACAAATGTTGCAAATCGCATCCTTGGAATGGACACGAGATGAGATTTTTTTTGAAAGGCCAAGATTGGATTCATAAAAGAGAGCAAATGGCATTCCAATTCAAGTACAGGCTCAAACATTTCTGCGAGCGCTAGATCCGAAAGGGCAGGAACCAAAATTTCTCAAATGTGAACCCAAAACTGACGAAAGTTTTTTTTTAAAGGGTCAAGATTAAGTTCATCGAAGAGAACAAATGGTATTCCAATCCGAATACAGGCTCAAACGTTTCTGCGAGCACTAGATCTGAAAGGGAAGGAACCAAACTTTCTCGAATCTGAACTCAAAGACCACATACCCAAGACACCGAGGTGTTGACCTACAGTTGGCCTCACTCATTGGTGACTCAAAGCAAATGAATAGATAGAACTTGAGTTCATCAATGTCTCAGGGTTGAGAGCCTATTGCTAGGGAATTATGAGAGCAAACCTTAAAGTAAAGACAGTATCCTTGAGGTGCATTTCATGGTCCTTTAATACATCTAATGTACCAGTATAATGATCTAGAATCTTACATTCCTTTGATCGAGACAGATCATACTATTTCATAGTGATCATAATACTGCAACCTTGTCAGATGAGATGCCCAATCTCATCACTGGTTGTGAATCAATTTAAGTATAAGATTTGTGACACATGTCTCCTGTATGTGGATCTCATCCATACACATGTGTTACATCTAATACACTTATGGACTCCGGTTCATCTCATAAGCCAGTATGTTATTTGTATTGGTTATGTGCATTTAAGTAATAAAACACCATTCATCTCATGAAAGGAAAACATGAATATATTAATAAATAAAGAATGTCATCAACTTATTACATCAACCTTAATGGATTGAGACCATAAAACTAACACTTGTTTTGCTTTTATTGAAGTATGACTTGGTAATTGTTCTCATCAAAAGTGATGATCAATGAAGCTGCCATTGTTAGTTTGGAAAATTTTCTGAAACAAGACCACATCCATTAGTAATCACAATAATATGATGATTATAAATGGAAAAATAACTTTGGTTTTGTCTTTTCAAATTGCTCAGGGGACATAGCCCTGCCAAGGTGAAATGAAGAAGGCAAAAGCCATAGAGGGTACAATTGTTCTAAACGCAAGTATGGTAGGCTCAGAGTAAGCGTTCCAGTGACTGCTAGAAGCAATTGTAAACCTTAATTCAAATTACCGAGAAGCGAGGCTCAGTCGAGATAAGATGATATAAGCATGGAGATACAAATGTGTCGGTTACGAATACAGTAGACCCGAAAATGGCATATTAGCACTTCTAGGTACAAATGTTGTAAATCACATCCTTGGAATGGACAAAAGATGGAATTTTTGATAGGTCAAGATTGGATTCATAAAGGAGAGCAAATGGTATTCCAATCCGAACACAGGCTCAAACATTTCTGCGAGCATTAAGTCCTAAAGGGAAGGAACCGGAATTTCTCGTATCTAAATCCAAAAGTGATGGAAGTTTTTTTTTTAAAGGTCAAGATCGAATTAATCAAAGAGAGCAAATGATGTTCCAATCCGAACACAATCTACAAATAATTTCCACGAGCTTTTATCTGAAAGGGAATGACCAAGATTTCTTAAATCTGAACTCGAAAGTGATGGAAATCTGAACTCAAAAGTGACAGAAGTTTTATTGGAAAGGTCAAGATTGAATTCATCAAAGAGAGCAAATGGTGTTCCAATCCGAACGCAAGCTACAGACGGTTTCCGCGAGCTTCTATCTGAAAAGGAATGAACCAAGATTTCTCAAATCTGAACTCAAAAGTGACGAAAGCTTTTTTTTTCTTTTTTTTGTTTCAAGAGATTTTTTTTGAAGATTTTTTTTTGAACAGTACACATAGGCCTCTAGTTTGGTCTTATGAAACCCTAGTAGATAGATCAACCCCCAGGTAAGGGTAGGATTACTTCATGAACCCGTTTGGAGGACCCTTGCCTAGAACAGTCTAGCTGTCTCCACACTGCGGACAATGCTTTTCTTGGATCCACTTTGGTCAAAGAACTCAATTGGTGCAACCTTAGTTTTTTTTTTTTTTTTAACTTTTCTCTTTTTTTTTTTTTTTTTTTTTTTTTTTTTGTTTTGAAAGATTACTAATGAACCCATCAAAGAGAGCAAATGACTCCTCTCAATTCAAACGTTAGCTACAAACGATTTTTGCGAACTATTGTCCGAAAAGGAAAGAACCAAAGTTTCTCGATTTTGAATCCAAAAGAGAGAAAACTGAATTTTTTTTTAAAAGATCTCCAACGGACTCATCGAAGAGAGAAAATGGCCCCTCTCGATCCAAACGTTAGTTACAAACAATTTCCACGAGCTATTGTCCAAAAAGGAAAGAACCAAAGTTTCTCAAATCTGAATCCAAAAGAGAAGAAACTAAAAAAAAATTCTTTTTCTTTTAAATCTGAAAAGTTTGAAATCAGATTTTTTTTTGAAGACCCCTATCGGAGTCATCAAAGAGAAAAGATGGCCCATTCCTCGATTTGAACGATAGCTACAAACATTTTTGCGAGCTATCAAGTTCGAAGGGGAAAGGATCAAAGTTTCTCAAAATTGAATCCAAAAATGAGCAATCAGATTTTTTTTTGTTGAAATGAGAAAGACTGGAAATAAACTCAAAGAAAGAAATTTCCAAAAAATCCATTCTCGTGTTTTTTTTTAGATGCAAGATCCAACATAAGCCACCAACTAAAGGAGCCAAAGAATCCAAGCATTGTGTTCTCAAATGAACGTGTCCCACTGAGTATGCCAACTTGATGGACCCGACTTTTGCCTTCCTCCACCCCAAGGCTGTCGGGATCCGGCGGAGGGAAAAAGTGAGCATTAACATTTTGTACGGGTATGTCAAATTTTCTATTCTACTTAGAATTTAGAAGTGGTGATCCGGAGATCTACCTTTATAAATAGAAAAGGAAATCAATATTTTTCCTAATTTTCCTAATTTTCCTAATTTAAGAAAAGAGACAAGGTTTTTTTTTTTAACGCCGTAAGAGGCAATTTTCTTTTGTTTGCCGTGAGAGGCGGTTTTGTGCCGTAGAAAGCGATTTTTGTGTCGTAAAAGGCAATTTACAAATCTCACCAATAATGAAAGACAATAATTGTGATTTTTTATCTCTTTAGAAAATACAAAATACAATATAAAAGTAAGAAAAGGGATTCTAACTTCTTAGGAGATTGTGGGGACTCGTTCAGATCGACGGTCGCGAGTCATGTATAGACTCCGCCATCGTCCTTCAGATGAGAACATATGATGTTTTGATTCACTTGGCTTGGCTTTGACATCAGATTTTTAGAGGATAAAGACCAATGGGAGGTCCTATATCCAATAAAAAGCCGAGTAGATAGGCTGAAGAGCCACATGTAGCCATGTTGGATAGAAGGAGAAGGGACCTTTGGGGGGGGGGGGGGGGGTGGCCCCCCAAGGGACTTCGGTCACCTTGTGATGTTTGTTGCAGCAGAGTTTCTTTGAAGGAAGTTGTTGTAGCAGTTGCAGAAGTTCTGGATTTTTGAAGATTTTTCCGTGAATTTTCGGGATCTTGATCGCTTGATTTTCGGACCCTTTCTCTTTGGTAGCCATTAGGTGAGTTTATGAGCAAGGATTGCATTTGTTAGTTTTATGGTCTCAATCCATTAAGATTGATGAAATAAATTGATTAATTTCTTTATTTATCAATATATTCATGCTTTCCTTTCATGAGATGAATGGTGTTTTATTACTTATTTGCACATAACCAATACGAATGACATGATGGTTCATGAGATGAACCGGAGTCCATAAGTATACTAGATACAATACATGTGTTTGGATGAGATCCACATATGGGAGACATTTATAGCAAATCTTATACTTGAATATCTCACAACCAGTGATGATGACTGGATATCTCATCTGACAAGGTTGCAGTACTTTGATTACTATGTGATAATGTGATTTGTCTCGATCATCAGAATGTAAGATTCTGGATCATAGTGTTGGTACATTGGATGTATTGAAGGACCATGAGAAGCACCTTATGAACACTGTCTTTACTTTAAAGGTCTGCTCTCATAATTCCCTAGTAATAGGCTTTTGATCCTGAGACATTAATGAACTCAAGTTTTTATTTATTCATTCTCTTTGAGTCACCAATGAGTGAGACCAATTGTAGGTCAACACCTTGGTGATTTGGATACGTGGCAGTAGAGCTGTGGGAACATTCAATGATCAAGATGAAATCTATCTTTAATATCCCCTTGTGCCAATTAATAGATTTATCATTGGTAAGTGGGCACCCATTCCGATTAAGAGTTAATTGGAAAGGTACCTATGATCATTAAAATTAATTGGGGCTCAAGGGTAATAAGATAGGGATCTAGTTTGGAAGACAGATCCAATTGATCCATGGATATTGATGGAAGGGCCTACTTGTGGACATAGGGAAGTTTAGGGTCTTCTATGTAATTTATTCCTAAGACTGGTGTTCAATTGCATTTATATAGTGGAGTTATTTTCAAATAACTGTGGGCCCGGATTGCACAGGAGATGTGGAGCCGCGAGTCCCAGTTGGAGCCAGCTTTCTAAGGAATCCCTAGTGGTCCCCACACTAGCCCAAGTTATTGGAAAGATACTAGTTCTAGTAGAACTCTAAAAGGAAATAGAAAGTTACTATTTTTATTTGAAGTGAGACTTCTAATAGTGGTAATAGTAAGTTACTAATTATTAATAGAAGTGGGACTTATATTAGAAAATGAGAAAGTTACTAATTATAATGGAAGTGAGACTTCTATTTAAATTAGTAAGAAGAGGGTTACTAATTGCTAGAGAAGTGAGACTTTTATTTCAATTAGACAATGAAGAGTTTCCAAAAAGCAATAAATAAGAGAGGAGAGGTGGCTTGGACGTCCCATCCATTGGATGCCCTAGGAATCCATGCCAACCTCCCCTTTGTGCAAGAGTTGCACCTCTCTTCTCCTCTCTCCCTCTTCTAGTTCTCTTCTAGTTTCCTTAAAAGCTTTCTCTTGGAGATCCCACCCATCTTCTTAAGAAAAGAGAATCTAATACGGGTCATAGCGTGGAAGATCAAAAGGTCTTAGAGATTCCTATTTGATACATGAAAGAGTTTCATCATCAGAGAAAGGAACAACTTCTCCATTTGAGCACAACCGAGCTCCAAAGGTATAATCTACTTCCTTGTATGTTGTGGATTTCGTGATTGCTTGTTTTCTGCTATTTCTATCTTATAGATAGAGTTTTTTACTGTACATGGTGATGAGAAAAAGGCCATGTGTAAGACCCTGACCCTTAATTTTCTTGATTAGTGTGTTTTTAGCTGTCGGTTAGTTCTTTAAGTGAGATTTGAGTGTAATCGAGTTAGTTTGTGGTTTAAAATGGTTTTCCATAACTTTGGGGAATTTTGAGAGCGGTTGGACCCGGTCTCACAGTCCGGGGATGCCTTGAGTTGTACGTGACAGCATGGGGGGATTGTTCTTGATTTTGAAAAATTACAATCTTGGTTTCTTTTGATAGGTCAAATTAGCCCCAACAATTTTCGTGCTTAAACCGATCCCATTCGAGACTCAGAAAATCAGTTTTTCAGCCCGAGGGGCAAAACAGTCTTTTCACATTTAAATATGAGCCCAAATTTCGAAATTTCAGAACCATGTCGAAAATATACTTTTTGAAAACTAGATTTTTTTAGGATCATTTTACTCTTCTTCGTCGATCTCGTCCAGGGCCTGCAGGATGATGTTTTAACCATGTCAAGAATTAGAGCTAATGGGCCCCATAATCCACTTACTTAAGTCATCTCCCTCATGTTTCAGAACCCATTCCTTTGTTTCCTGCAACTTGTCAAAACCTGGAACTTTGAAGAGAGCTCATTTCTCTCCACTTCTCCCTCTTGCATGCCCTACCTAGAGGACTCCAAGCCAAAATATGATCTCATATTTCTTTTCCTTTCATCTCAAGCTCTCCATTGCTACAATTTTCATGGAGATCCTAGCTGGATAACCCCTTCATTTTCTTTTCTTCTTCTTGTTTGGCTAGCTTCGGGTAAGGACTCTTCTTGTAAGACCCCGACCCCTAATTTTCGTGGTTAGTGTGTTTCTAGCCATGGTTTAGTTCCCTAAGTGAGATTTGAGCATAATCGAGTTAGTTTGTGGTTTAAAATGGTTTTCCATAGCTTTGGGGAATTTTGAGAGGGGTTGGACCAGGTATGACAGCCGGGGATACCTTGGGCTGTACGTGTCAGCGTGGGGGGACGGTTCGTGATTTTTGAAAAATATTGCAATTTTGGTTTCTTTTGATAGGCTAAATTAGACCCAACAACTTTTGTGTTTAAACCTACCCCATTCGAAACTCAGAAAATAAGTTTTTCAACCCGAGAGGCAAAACAGTCTTTTTACATTAAATCTGAGCTCAAATTTCAAAATTTCAAAACTAGGCCAAATTTATACTTATTGGAAACTAGATATTTCGACGATCGATTTTGTCTTCTTCATCGATTTCATCCTGGGCCCGCAAGACCCTGATTTAGCCATTTTAAGTTTCAGCTGTATTGGGCCCTACATTTTCCACTTTTCACTTAACTCTTCATCTCTCTCACTCTTCCACGTTTTGAACCCATTTGTGTTTCCTGCAACTACACAGCTGAGAGTGAGAGCTCTTCTCCCAGCGACCATTTCTCTTCTTGCATGTCACTGATTTCCATCCCAAAAGAGAGAATGGATTACACATTTCTCTTCCTCATCTCCTTGGCTTTTCAAAGGACTCATTTTTGAAAGATTCAGATGAAAACCATCTTCTTCTTCCTCATTTCTCTTTGTTCGGTTAGCTACAGGTAAGAACCCTTCTCCATCTCTTCAATGGAGTTTTCCTAGCTCCTAAGAATGATGTTTTTCAAAATGGGTTCTTGTTTTTCAAATTCTATTGGATTTTGAGGTATATTTTTGGGGCTTTTTGTAGATTTCGGTTCAGCTCTTGAGAGTGGTCTTGAGGAAGGTTTTGGATTGACTTTTGGGTCAAAGGCAAGTGATCACTTTAGCTCTTCTTGATGCATGCACTGTTTGAATGTTTTATTTTCAATGGTTTGATTCTTTTATCATCTTAGCTTGAGCAATGTGTTGATTTAAACATGTGATATGGTTTGAAATTTTGTCTTAGTTGAATTGCATGTGTTAATGGTTTTAATTTTGATGGGTTACTATCCAATTTAAGTGTTTTCATCTTGCCTAAATGATTTGTAAATGGAGGAATATGTTGTGAAATGTATGAATGTGATGGTTGATAAAATTGTGTGAAAATGGCCCCTTGGAGAGCATGGAGGCTTAGGGGATGTGCGGGGATTTGACAAAGAAGGAAGGGAAGTAGAATGGGAAAAGAATAGAGGAAGGAAGAACGGGAATTCTGACTTGAACTGAGCTGCCGTGCACAGTCGGTCAGCTGGCGGTCAGCTGTCGGCCAACCGACATGTCCACTTCGGTCAGCTGACAGCCAACCGAGCTTTAGTTCGGTTCCACTTCCAAAAGCGTGTTTCGTGATAGGGAATCGTCGGTTAGCTGTTGGCCAACCGACATGCACAACCTCGGTCGACCGACAGCCAACCGAAGGGTACACATGAAGTTTTGGGCTATTTCAACACCATTTGGCCTAACTTCAATCCTCCAACAGTTAAGCGGGAGCTTCCGACGGCGACAGTGTCAAAATACATCAAATCTTCGATCAGAGCCTATGGATGGTCTCAAAATACCTCCAAAAGGTTCCACGTTAAATTTCAAGTCAAACCGACACCGTTTGACCCTCAATTAACTCTCGAAAGGAAAAATCAAACCTCTCAGCGGCGAGAATCTCCGATTCTGCCACTCATTAAACAAAGCACATGAGTAGCTTTTGCATGCTTCCAAAGGGCTGCACATCAAATTTCAGGTCATTCTGACAACGTTTGACCCCGTTTTGACGCTCCGAAGCAAAATCAAGCCTACCGGCGGCGAAGCTCCCTGGGACCATGGCATCCAAATCGGAGCTAATGGATCATCTCAAAATGAGTTCAATAGGCTCCCTGTCAAATTTCAGGTCAATCGGACATCGGATGACTACACATCAAAGCTCGACATCTTTCGCACGATGAAATCAAGTCTAGCATCGACGGGACCCCAAATGGTTTCAAAACTCAAATAAAAACCCGTCGTTGGTCTATCTAATGCTCAAGAAGCTTCACCTCAAATTTCAGGTCATTCCGATATCGTTTGACCTAGTTTCAACTCTTGGCGGAAAATCGGCTACAAAGTCTTCGGCTTTTCCAAAAATAGGAAACTTTGTGCTCTGATTTGCATCACTTCTCGATGGGTTTTCTTCAGTGGAATCAAGCCAATAAATAAGGAGAAATGTCAAAGAAAAATACAGGAGAAAATAGAAGCAAAAAAGCCCGAAAAAGGGCAAAGAAACGGCGACCGAAAAAGGGGCCAAAGCCCCATGGTCACCGGCGACCTTGCCCATGGTTGCCGGCGACCATGGCCCAGGCTCGCCTGCCCCGGCGACCATGGGTGCATGGTCGTCGGCGACCCTGGAAATCCGGGTCGTCGGATTTCAGCCAAAAGCGCAGTTTTTCCGTTCTTTTTTGCGTTTCACGATGTTTGGCCCTTGTGATTTTCTTAAAATCTGATTTTTGAGGCATGATATCCATCGATCTTCGTCAACATCACGGATCCGCCACCAAAATCATTTGATCATCATCGGACACTCCGAAACCGCCAACCGGCCGACCAAGAAAGTACACTTTCTGCCCGACCGATCGTGAAATTGACTGGACAGATGTTGCTGGCCCATTGGTATCAACCAATGTCTGAATTCGCATCGTCATCCGACATCAAGTAACATGCGGATCCATCGATGAACATCGCAAGAAGAATTCCAAAAGACGCGGCGCGGCCCGCGACTTTTCAAGTGACTCGGCGGCCAATTAATGAAGTTAAATGACATTTTTATGACAACTTATTAGGGTCATTAACTCATTATTTTGGACGGCCCAATCAGAAACAAGCAAATGGGAGTTACAAGTCCAATTAATCATGACAATTAACCATGTAACTCCTATCATTATGGAGATTAGTCATGGTAATTAATCATGAAACTCCCATCATCATGAAGATTAAATGCCCATTATTCTCCATCGGCCAATCAAAATCCAAGAAAAAGGAGTTACAAAATTATGTAATTAAATCTTGTAACTCCTCCCATCATGGAGCATTAATACCATTAATGCCCATAAAACCCCCCTAATGGCCACCAAAATCCTATAAATAGGCGGTCATTCCAAAGGGAAGGGGTCCTGAAAAATTGTCTGAAAACTATCCTGAAGAATTCTCTGCAAAAAGAAACTCACTCTGAAGAAACTCTGTTGAAAATTCGACAAGGTGATCGAAGTCCCTTGGGGGGGCACCCCCCCAAGATCTCCCCTCTTCTTCTATCCAACATGGCCTAGATGCAGCTTTTCAGCCCGTCTACTTGGTTTTTTTTATTGAATATAGGACCTTCCCTTGGTCTTTGTCCTCTAAAAATCCGAGGTCCAAGCCAAGCCAAGTGAACTAAAGCATCAAGTGTTCTCATCTGAAGGACGATGGCGGAGTCCATACGTGACTCACGACCGTCGATCAAAACGAGTCCCCACAATCTCCTGAGAAGTCATATCCCTCTTTCTTTCTTCTCTATTGTATTTTGTATTTTTAAAAGAGACAAAATCACAATTCTAGTCTTTCATCATTGATAAGATTTGTAAATCGCCTTCCATGGAAAAATCGCCTTCCACAGTACAAAGCCGCCTTTCACGGCAAACTAAACAAAATCGCCTCTCACGGCATTTTAAAATCTTGTCTCTTTCTTTAAATATAGGTGCAATGGAAAGTTAGAAAAAAAGGTTTGATTTCCTTTCTACTTGTGAAGGTGAATCTCCAGATCACCATTTCAAATTCCAAGTAGAATAGAAAATCTGGCATACCCGTACAAAAAAATGTTGATGCTTGCTCTTTTTTTCTCTTCGCCCCGCCACACCTTGGCGAACCCAGGACGGAGGAAGGCAAGAAAGAAAAAGACAGGTCCATCAATGGGATTCTGTTCTGTTCTATTATGTTATATTCTGTTTTGTTCTGCTTACTCTGATAATCATGTATGACGGAGAAAGGATGAGCTCAACGTGGATTTACGAATCATGATGTTTTCCTGTAATCATGCTAGCTTTGTCTTGCCTTTTGTTCATGTGCTGTTTCAAATTCATTAAATGGTTCCAAGCACTAGACCATATGTACTCATGCTAGTTTTGTCTCGTATCTGGCTCATGGACTTTTGTTTTATTGACAAATACATCATTCAAGCATTGTTTTAAGTTCTGTAACCTGTTTTAAATTTAGTATATGGCTTTAATATTGTTCCTTTAAACTTTAATTGATTTACACTCATGCCTAAATTGATCACCTGCCAGACTGTCGTGTTTTACCCTGTTTGTTTGGTGCTTTAGGTAGCAGGTTCTCGTCTTGAGCTAGTACGCGTGCAGATGGCTGTAGAGCCACGAGTTTTGCAGGTTGTTGTGTTAGGGATGTCTTATAGACGTCGTGTGTAATTCCGGAGTTTCGTACACACTTGGGTAGTGTTTGTTCTTAACTTGTTGGTTTGTAAGGCTTTTGTTAGCCTCTTTTCCTTGGGATTGAAATTAATGCACTTGTTAATTATAACTTGAATATGCTTAGGTAATGATAAGCCTGTCATTGTCAGCTCTGTATATTTTGATATCATGTTTTGTTCCATTCTAAGTATGAATATTATTATGACAGCTTTTTGCTGAAGGGTTGAGTGTGACACGAAATCCAATGGCCACGGGCTCCAGGTCGCAGTGCCAAGTAAGCTTCCGCAAAATGTTCTTAATGTGTCTGGAATTCTCGTCTTCCTCACTCACGCGGATCCTGGGGAGAAATATATTTGTCACTTCCCAATTCGCGTCCCCGAGGTCGAATCGCTGCAGGGACCCGGGTTCGGGCCGTGACAGACTGGTATTAGAGCGGGTAGGTTTCTAGGAAATAAAACACTCTAGGAACTTTAAGATGTGTGGTGAGGACTCCTTTAGCCGTTTGAGTTTTGTTTTGGCTAGCCCTTGTTTCTGTGAGTCCGGGTCTGTTTTCTTCTAGTGGGGGAGTCTCATGTTGTCTCGTCTACTATCCTCGTTGTTAAAGAATTTGGGGGACCAAATTCTGTCCTAGGGGGGAGAATTTAATGTCTCCATACCCATATTTAGTATCTTTTGCTTGTTTTCGCGTTAGAAAGTTAGAGTTTTACAGACTTGGCATGAGTTTCTAGAAGGACTTTGACAGAATTCTCAGCTTTTCGTTGTCACAAATGGAGTTAGGAAGGGAATATACAATTGTTAGTTGGCGAGGAATGTGAACAGCATATCGAGATCTAATTATAGTTGATTGTGGACCCTCAGATGGTGTGTTAGACAAGTAAGTGTGAAATTTTTGGGTAAACTTGGATTATTTTCCTAAGTCAGAGGACCTCTGAAGCCGGATTAGTGGTGGATTTCAAGAAGTTTGAGGTGATTTTCAGTTGATAGAGCTTCAAGTGGACGCCAAAAGTTAATAAATTTCTCGAATTTGATGAACTTTTATCGGAGAAGTGTTAGAAGATTTTCAACGATTCCAGAATGATGGTGAAGTTAACTTAGGAGAATGCGTCAGTATGCGGTTAAAAGCATAGGAAGCCAGTTTTTGGCAGCTGTGTAGAGAGTTGTATGCGGAATTAATTGTTACTTAATCACATGATAAAGAAGATTTTGTGGATTTTACCGACTAGTAGAACATTAGTTTTGACAGAGTCCATATATGAGATGGAGAATTATAAAATATGGACAAGGTCAGTTGGAAAAATCTTGAGAAGAATGACACCTATACAGAACTTGAGGAAAGTGAACTTGTAATAGAGGAAGAAGATTGAGCAACTGAGGTTTGATTGGGACAGTTTTGAGATTTGAATGCAGAATTGTAACTGTTTGAGGTGGAATGCGAAGTGGACAAACGTGTTTGGTCAGGAATTGATTACCATGCAAAGGACCAATGGCAATTGGGAAGAAAGAGTTAGAGTAAAAAGAAATTCGGGGTACTTTAAAGAAAGTCTTCATTCTAGGAATTGTGGACACAAATCGAACTCCCAAGGTCAGTTATGCATGCCAGGGATAAAAAACCGGACAAATGAGTCGTTGATAGAGGTACATCCTACGGAGTCTGGACATGCTGAGTAGTATGAGAGTTAGAGTGTTAACGGGTATGATCAGAGCTTAAGACCTACAGAAGTTGTGAACCTTGTGATTTCAACATGAAGACTTTTTTGAGATTTTACGATCTAGTGTCGGCTTGATATCCCCATTTTATTTTATTTTGAGTTGGTTTAGATCATTTGGAAGACCAAATGTTCTAAGGGGGGGAGGAAGTAAGACCCCGACCCCTAATTTTCGTGATTAGGTTTTTTTTAGCTGTGGGTTAGTTCTTTAAGTGAGATTTGAGTGTAATCGAGTTAGTTTGTGGTTTAAAATGGTTTTCCATAGCTTTGGGGAATTTTGAGAGCGGTTGGACCCAGTCTGACAGCCCGGGGATGCCTTGGGTTGTACGTGATAGCGTGGGGGGATTGTTCTTGATTTTGAAAAATTACAATTTTGGTTTCTTTTGATAGGTCAAATTAGCCCCAACAATTCTTATGCTTAAACCGATCCCATTCGAAACTCAGAAAATCAGTTTTTCAGCTTGAGGGGCAAAACAGTCTTTTCACATTTAAATCTGAGCCCAAATTTAAAAATTTCAAAACCATGCCAAAAATATACTTTTTAAAAACTAGATTTTTTTTAGGATCATTTTACTCTTCTTTGTCAATCTCATTCGGGGCCCGCAGGACGATGTTTTAACCATGTCAAGAATTAGAGCTAATGGGCCCCACAATCCACTTACTTAAGTCATCTCACTCATGTTTCAGAACCCATTCCTTTGTTTCCTGCAACTTTTCAAAACATGGAACTTTGAAGAGAGCTCATTTCTCTCCACTTCTCCCTCTTGTATGCCCTACCTAGAGGACTCCAAGCGAAAATCTGATCTCATGTTTCTTTTCCTCTCATCTCAAGCTCTCCATTGCTACAATTTTCTTGGAGATCACAACTGGATAGCCCCTTCATTTTCTTCTCTTCTTCTTGTTTGGCTAGCTTCGGGTAAGGACTCTTCTTCATCTCTTCAATGGAGTTTTCTTAGCCCCTAAGGACCTTGTTTTATTAACATGCAACCCCCATTTCGAAATGGGTTCTTGTTTTTCAAATTTTGTTGGATTTTGAGGTTTATTTTTGGGGCTTTTGTAGATCTCGGTTCAACTCTTGAGAGTGATCTTGAGGAAGGTTTTAGATTGACATTTAGGGCAACGGCAAGTGATCCTTTTAGTCCATTATGCACGTATTTTCTTGGTACATTGTGTTTGAAAATAATGCATTGTTCATGCATGTTATATCTTTGCAATTATTTGTTTGTTAACCAAGCTTGATTTGGTTTCAATTTCTGTACATGCAATTGGTGTTGGTTACCTTCCAAAACTTTGAATTTATGTCATAATGGGAACTTGTGTATTGTTTATAAATTGAATGGTTTTACTGAAAAGTAGAAATGTGTTGGAGAATGGAGGAGTCGGTGATGTGGAATTTTGACCTTGGAGACTTTAGAGGAGAGCAGGTACGCTCTGGAAATGCAATGGTCTTGATGATAATGAAGGGAAGTGAAATGGGGGAAAAGAATGAAGGACAAACAGAAAAATCTGACTTGAAATGAACCACCCGTACATGGTTGGTTAGCTGGTGGTCAGATGTCGGTCAGCCGACAACCCCGTCTCGGTCGACCGACTGCCAACCGAACCAGTTCGGTTCCATTTCCAGAAGCTTGCACTGCATCGGACGAATGCCGGTCATCTGTCGGTTAGCTAATAACCCTGTCTCAGTCGACTGACAGACAACCGAACCCCCTCTCGGTTCCAATTCCAGAATGATGTTTTTTCTGACCTGAGTTTTGACGGTTAGCCGTCGGTCAGATGTCGGTTAGCCGACATGCACTCTTCGGCTAGCCGACAAGTAACCGAGAGCGGACCGAAGTTCAAGATTTGCCTGTTTTGTGGAATTTTCTAGAGAAATGAAAACTAGAATATGTTTAAGGGCTTTTAACTTGATATTGTGCATATGGAACTCGAAATGTATTATATCTTCAGGGCCACCAATCCGCTTTTAATTTTAACATTTGGGTTTTAATTACACAATAATCAAATGAATGGTCTTAGCATACACTGAGAGTTGTTTGAAAAAAAATTAGTTTTTGACACAAAGAATATCGTTTTCAACTTGTTTTGATTTTTAAGTATCAGTTTTGTTTTGGGTATCGTTTTGCACTTGTTTTGACTTGAAAATACCTAATTTTCTCGGATTGGCTCTAATTTTGACAAGTTTTAACTGATTTGCCTGTTTTCGTCTATTTCTACTCATTTTACTACAAAAGCCACCTGGTCTTATGACTTCTCGTATTTTGCAACCAATAAATATGTGGGCGGACCACCCATCATGCTTTTACCTAATTATTTACATGTTTATGTATCCTCGCTTGTCGAGTAGCCATTTTCTTGACATAACTGGATTTTTGTACCATGTTTTAAAGGATTCTGAGTATTGCTTCTTGAAAGGTTCTGATTATGGAAACTCATGGGGACTACTATTGCTCCTGTACAAGTTAATAACTTATGCTATCTTGTCTTGTCCTGCGTGCACCGTCCACCTCCTGTGGTCGATGAGGGAAAAGTGAGTACTTGGTCCGGGCGGCACCCTTAACCATGGGGCGTAGCGTGTCAACCACGGGCTTCAAACGGCAAGTCTCCATTAGCCCTCCTCGGAAATGTTCAGGTTGCTTGCTCCACCCACCTCGCGTGGCGAATGATATCTTGTCTTATCTTGTCTTGGCAAGTAGTTTCCCATTTTTGCATGATTTGTCTCGTATATATCTTTTTTGTTTTCTGTTTTCATGAATTCAGTCGAATACCACTGAGCTTGGACTGCCCTTTCAGTCTGATCCACTGTCTGGGGGGTCCTTAAACTCTGGACTATCTGCAAATTAGTCATATATTTTTATATACACCTCTGCTCTGTTTCTGGTACCGCGGCTGGACCCCACCAACGTAGTGTAGCATGGGATTCTGTTCTATTCTGTTCTGTTATATTCTGTTATGTTCTACTTACTCTGATCATCATGTATGACGGAGAAAGGATGAGCTCAACGTGCATTTACAAATCATGATGTTTTCCTGTAATCATGCTAGCTTTGTCTTGCCTTTTGTTCATGTACTGTTTCAAATTCATTAAATGGTTCCAAGCACTAGACCATATGTACTCATGCTAGTTTTGTCTTGTATATGGTTCATGGACTTTTGTTTTCTTGACAAATACATTGTTCAAGCATTGTTTTAAGTTCTGTAACCTGTTTTAAATTCAGTATATGATTTTAATATTGTTCCTTTAGACTTTACTTGATCTACACTCATGCCTAAATTGATCACCTACCAGACCGTCATGTCTGACCTTGTTTGTTTGGTTCTTTACGTAGCAGGTTCTTGTCTTGAGCTAGTGTGCGTGCAGATGGTTGTAGAGCCACGAGTTTTGCAGGTTGTTGTATCAGGGATATCTTATAGATGTCGCGTGTAATTCCGAAGTTTCGTACACACTTGGGTAGTGGTTGTTCTTAGCTTGTTGGTATGTAAGGCTTTTGTTAGCCTCTTTTCCTTGGGATTGTAATTAATGCACTTGTTAATTATAACTTGAATATGCTTGGGTAATGATAAGCCTGTCACTGTCAGCTATGTATATTTTGATATCATGTTTTGTTCTTGTCTGAGTATGAGTATTGTTATGACAATTTTATGCTGAAGGGTTGAGTGCGACATGGAATCCAATGGCCACGTGCTCCGTGTCGCAACGCCAAGTAAGCTTCTGTAAAATGTTCTTGATGTGTCTGGAATTTTTGTCTTCCTCACACACGTGGATCCTAGGGAGAAATATATTTATCACTTACTTCCTAATTCGCGTCCCTGAGGTCGGACAGTTGCAGGGATCCAGGTTCGGGGTTGTGACGCCATGGATCCTAGATTGGGTTTTGCAGCCTTCTAGATAGATGATCACTGCATGAAGTTGGTCAAAAGTTTTGAAACCTATCCAAGAGGCCCACCTATTTCCAACATCATTATTGCTCCATGATGGGAGGAGTTACAAGTTTTTAATTCATGATTTTATAACTCCTTTTTCTTGGTCGATAAAGAATAACGGGCATTTAATCGCCTTTAATCTCCATGATGAGGGGAGTTTCATGGTGATGGACCTGGCTTTTCTTGCCTTCCTCCACCCCGGGTCTGCCGAGGTATGGCGGGGCGAAGAAAAAAGCGAGCATCAACATTTTGTACGGGTATGCCAAATTTTCTATTCTACTTGGAATTTGAAATGGTGATCCGGAGATTCACCTTCACAAGTAGAAAGGAAATCAAAATTTTTTTCTAACTTTCCATTGCACATATATTTTAAAGAAAGAGACAGATTTAGAATGCCGTGAAAGGTGATTTTGTTTAGTTTGCCGTGAAAGGCAATTTTGTGTCGTAGAAGGCAATTTTGCCATGGAAGGCGATTTACAAATCTTATCAATAGTGAAAGACAAGAGTTGTGATTTTTTGTCTCTTTAAAAAAATACAAAATAGAATATAAAAGAAAGAAAGAGGGATCTGACTTCTCAGGAGATTGTGGGGACTCATTCAGATCGACGGTCGCGAGACATGTATGGACTCCGCCATCGTCCTTCAGATGAGAACACTCGATGCTTTAGTTCACTTGGCTTGGCTTGGACCTCAGATTTTTAGAGGACAAAGACCAAGGGAAGGTCTTATATCCAATAAAAATCTGGGTAGACGGGTTGAAAAGCCACATCTAAGCCACGTTGGATAGAAGGAGAGGGGAAACCTTGGGGGTGGCCCCCCAAGGGACTTCAATCACCTTGAAGTGTTTTTTCTGCAGAGTGTCTTCGGAACAGGAGCGCTTCTTTGTGGAGAGACTTTCAAGGACAATTCTTCAGATGATTTTTTCCGGGCCCTTTTCCTTTGGAATGACCGCCTATTTATAGGCTTTTGGTGGCCATTTAGGAGGGTTTATGAGCATTGATTGCATTAATGTTCCATGATGGGAGGAGTTACAAATATTAATTTCATAATTTTGTAATTTTGTAACTCCTTTTTCTTGGATTCTGATTGGCCGATGGAGAATAATGGACATTTAATCTCCATGATGATGGGAGTTTCATGATTAATTACCATGATTAATCTCCATAATGATAGGAGTTACATGGTTAATTGTCATGATTAATTAGACTTGTAACTCCCATTTGCTTGCTTCTGATTGGACCGTCCAGAATAATGAGTTAATGACCGTATTAACTTGTCAAAAGCAGGTCAATTAGCAGCATTAATTGGTTGCCGAGTCGCTTAAAGAGTCGCGGGCCGCACCGCGTCTTTTGGAATTCTTCTTGCGATGATCATTGATGGATCCATATATCGTTTGATGTCGGATGATGTTGCAAATTAAGACATTGGTTGGTACCAATGGGCTAGCAACAACTGTCCAGTCGATTTTACGATCGGTCAGGCAGAAAGTGTGCTTTCTTGGTCAGCCGGTTGGCGATTTTGGAGTGTCCGATGATGATCAAATGATTTTAATGGCAGATCCGTGATGTTGACAAAGATCGACGGATATCATGCCTCAAAAATCAGAATTTGAGAAAATCACAGGGGCCAAACATCGCGAAACACGAAAAGAATCGGAAAAACGGCACTTTCGGCGAAAATCTGGGGACCTGGATTTCTAGGGTCGCTGGTGACCATGCACCCATGGTCGCAGAGTCACGGGCCACGCCGCGTCTTTTGGAATTTTTCTTGTGATGATCGCCAATGGATCCACACATTGTTTGATGTCGGATGATCATGCAATTTCAGACATTAATTGATACCAGTGGGTCGGTAACATCTATCCGTTTGATTTCGCAATCGGTCGGGCAGAAAGTGTGCTTTCTTGGTCGACCAGTTGGCGATTTTGAAGCATCTGTTGATGATCCAATGATCTTCGCAACGGATCCGTGATGTTGACGAAGATCAACGGTTTTCATTCCTCGAAAATCAGATTTTGGAAAAACCACAAGGGCCAATCTTCTAGAAACGCAAAAAATATCCGAAAAAATGGGTTTTTGGGCGAAATCCAGCGACTATGCACCCATGGTCGTTGGCGGCCATGGGGATTCTTCCTTTTTTGGTCGCCATTTTTCTATCTTTTTCACTTCTTTTTTCTTTTGTATTTTTTCTGACATTTTTTCTCATTTATTGGCTTGATTTCTCTGGAGAAAACTTGACGAGAAGCCGTGCAAATTAGAGCACAAAGTTTCTTATTTTCTGGAAAAGTCGAATACTTTGTTGCCGATTTTCCGTCAGAAGCCAAACCTGAGCAGTAGATAGGACCGACCGATTTTCGGCCGACTACCTGTGTCATGCCTCATTCGAGGAGTAATTAATAAACTCTTTTCAATCAAAGACACTAGCGAAGGAATCTCTATTGGAAATTTATACTAAAAGCATACTTTTATGTATTTGTCTTCGACTAGTTAGTATATTTTGTCTTTTCATTCAAATGAGATTTTGTATGGGCAAATGGTTGCATTATTTATGATTATGCATGTGTGTGTCTTTTATTCTATAAAGTAGATAAATTGGTGTATAGAGTTCTACTTATACACGGAGGACTTATTTGCCGGTTCTTATAGAATATAAGTTTTTGTTCACAATTTAGATGGACTTGGACACACCATCGGTACGATTGTCGCATGATGTTTCAGCAGGCCTGTACGCTTTGTGTGTATTGAACATGACCGCTTTTGGGTTTATTATCTTTATACTGACTATATAAGATGATTAACATCCAAATGGTTATTATGAGTGCTTGTACTCTTAATCATGACATAAATAATAGACACATACATTTAGTGTTTGCCATTTTGATTTACAAAGGAGTGAGATCTTTTATGGGTCAATAATCTCAGTAAATTGGATGACTACACTATGTGTATGGTGTATATTAGTTTATTGACGGAATCCACGTCCCATAATTGGGATTGATGATATCCCCTTGATGAAGCTTTTAAGTTTTGATTATGCCAAACCCTGCATGGAGTGCACCATTCCACAGATCAGTGTCCCAAGACACCTCAGGAAAAGGAGCAGATGAGAGAAATGTCATACGCCTCGGCTGTTGGCAGCCTCATGTATGCTATGCTTTGTACTAGACCAGATATCTGTCATGCAGTAGGCTTAGTTAACAGATATCAGTCTAACCCAGGTCCTGACCATTGGACTGCTGTGAAGTGCATTCTCAAATACTTGAGAAGGACTAGAGATTACATGTTAATTTATGGCAGTGATGAGTTGATTCCAGTCGGTTACACTGATTTTGACTTCATGTCAGATAAGGATTCCAGCAAATCAACCTCTGGGTATGTGTGCTTGGTGGAGGAGCCATTAGCTGGAGGAGTATTAAACAGGAATGTACCGCTGATTCCACCTCAGAAGCTGAATATGTGGCGGCTTGTGAAGCAGCTAAGGAAATAGTTTGACTCAAAAGATTTCTTATGGAACTTGGAGTGGTACCTTTGGCACAATAGCCACTCACAGTTTATTGTGACAGCAGGTGGGCAGTCACACAGTCCAAGGAGCCAAAAAGCCATAAAAGCCAAAAACATGTAAAGAGGAAACATCATTTGGTCGAAGAGATTGTGCAGAGAGGTGACATTGCCATCACCAAGATAGCATCTGCGGATAATCTCGCAGAACCCTTTACTAAGCCTTTGACTACCAAAGTTTTTGAGCAGCATGTGGATGGGATGAGCATGAGATGCAACTCTGACTGGCATTGAGCCCAAGTGGGAGATTGTTAGTTTTATGGTCTCAATCCATTACGATTGATGTAATAAATTGATTAATTTCTTTTTTTATCAATATATTCATCAGAAGCACCTCAAGAACACTGTATTCATTTCTAAGTCTGCTCTCATAATTCCTTAGCAATGGGCTCTCAACCCTGAGATATTGATGAACTCAAGTTTTTCTATCTATTCATTTACTTTGAGTCACCAATGAGTAAGGCCAACTGTAGGTCAACACCTCGGTGTCTTGGGTACATGGTAGTAGGACTGTGGGAACATTTAATGGTCAAGATGGAATCTATCTTTTCCCTTTATGCCAATTAATGGATTTATCATTGGTAAGTGTACACCCATCTCAATTAAGAGTTAATTGGATGGTACTAATGATAGCTATAATTAATTGAGTCTCAAGGATAATGAGATATGGATCTAAATTGGTGGGACAGTATGTCCAATTGATCCATGGATATTGATAGAGGGGCCTACTTGTAGTGATAGGGAAGTTTAGGGTCTTCATGTAATTTATTCTTAAGACTGGAGTTCAATTGCCTTCATTTAGTGGAGTTATTTGCAATTAACTGTGGGCCCGGATTGCACATGAGATGTGGGGTCGCGGTGTCCCAGTTGGAGCCAGCTTTCTATGGAATCCCTAGTGGTCCCCACGCTAGCCCATGATTGGATCTTTACTAATTATTTTTGAACTAAAAAAGGAAAACTACTATTTCTATTTGAAGTAAGACTTCTAATAGTGGTAATAGTGGGAATAAAGGGTTACTAATTATTATAGAAGTTGGACTTCTAATAATAAAGAAAGAGAGGAGTTGTAAAACTATATAAAGGAGAGGAGGGAACTCCTTAGACGTCCCATGCTCTATCCCAAGTGGAGATTCACGCCCATCAACCTTAAGTGCAAGAGTTGCACTTCTTCTCCTTCCCCTCTCTCTCTTCTAGTTCCCTTCCAGTTTCCTTAGAGATTCCACCATCTCTCTTGAGGAAAGAGATCTGAAGCGGGTCATAGCGTGGGAGACGATTGGGCATTAGAGATTCTGATTTTGGAAGAGCTCTTCATCAGAGAGTTTAATCAAGTTCTCCACTAGAGCACAACCAAGCTCCAAAGGTATTTTCTACTCCTTGTATGTTGTGGAATTTCGTGGTTGCTTGTAAGGTGTTGTGTCTATTTTCTTGATAGGTTTGTTTGCTGACCATGATGGCTGAGATTGAGGACATGCATCCTGGATTGGGGTTTATTGGCTTTTGGATAGGTGTTCACTGCTTCTAGTTGGTGAAAAGTTTTTGAAACCTATCCTAGAGGTCCACCCACTTCCAATAATTGGTATCAGAGCCATACCTCATCTCTGATCATGTTAGAGAAGCAAGCTTGCTCTGTTCTTTGCATGAGATGCGAAGAAGATAGAGAAAGGGCTATGTATGGATCGATTTTTTATGGTTTTACTGTGTCTAATAATAAATCCATGTTTGTATAGTCACAAAAGGGTT
Source organism: Persea americana (assembly GCA_029852735.1). Taxonomy (NCBI): domain Eukaryota; kingdom Viridiplantae; phylum Streptophyta; class Magnoliopsida; order Laurales; family Lauraceae; genus Persea; species Persea americana. The sequence continues at coordinate 41,123,134 of CM056814.1, forward strand.
TAATAATGATGGAAGGATGATAGGAAGCCATTAGAACACTTCAAAAGAGTTTTGGAGTTGAATAGACATGGAAAAGAAAAGCACAAGATCTGATGTTCATCTGTCCGATCGACCGGGACTCGTGTCCAGTCGACCGGGTACTTACAGTTCGGTCGACCGGGCTCTCTGGCTAGTCGACCGGGGACACTATTAAAGAAGTTGCAGAATTTTGGATTTTTCAGTTTCGGGTCTTCTTTGTGTATCCTACTTTTCCAGCATTGTTTGGCAACCTATTTATGGGTTTTGTGTGGTTGTATGAGATACTAACATGCAGGTTATCTTGTCCTCTCCATATGGCCCACAAGTCTTTTACTTTCTTTTATGGTTGATTGTTTTTAAAGGCTAAGTGTAAAGGGCATCATGGTTTCCTTGGTTTCCCATGAAAGGGCAAGGCATGATGGTTTCCCTATAGCCATTTTAAATTTTAGGTTACCATGTAAGTCTCATCGTAGAGACATAGGGATTTATGTAATTTTTAAAATTTGTAAATTCTGGTGATGTCTGAGACAAAAAAGGAAAGTAAAGTTGGACTCCTAATCAAAGAGTTTGAAGATTCTCAAAAGGTGTTTTGGAGTGACCCAAAGAGTTTGAGGAATTCCAAAGTTTTGGAAAGTCTAGAAGTCCAAGAAGTCTATTCTGCTAGGGCCATGTGGAGGAGAGGACTAGTTACTAATTTTAGCATTTTCTATTTATGGATGAATGCTTGATTTAGAATGTTTCCAAATCTGATCCAAACATAGCATGTTACTAAAATTGGTCAAATCAAATTAATTTTGGAAAGAGTTTTAATTAGTATTGATAACCCATGAGATGGATACATTGGTAACACTAAATTAGAAACTGGACTTTCCTTAAAATAACTTGACTTGGAACCAATCTTTGATCATATCATGAGATGATTTGATATTAATATGGGCCTTAATACCTTAAAAGGAAAGTCCTCAATTTAAAATATTAAGTGGGAGCGGGGCATTAAATTGAAAAATCCCCACGGTTTTCCACCATAGGTCCATTGTAAGGAAAGTATTAGCCCCGCGCCATCTTGAGAATGGTCGTTCCCTATGGAGGGTTTTTACTTGTCTGGTTACTAGATATGGATCTCTCAAAAGGATAGTGTTGGTGAGACGAGGTAGGGGTTCACTCCCCATGGAGGGGCTGCCCACAACGGTTGTCACGCAATGTTACTTGGTGGGTCACACTTAAGTAAAATAATGACGTAGTATGCCCAAGGATTTGTCTCATGGATTTTAGAAACCAAAGTTAATCGGGAGTCATACATTATTTGGTATAAGATACCTAGATAATAATGAATGATAGGGGATCATGGATAGTTAGTCTTAATCCTATTTTTTGACCTACTTTGATCCGCACCAATCTAGGAGGTATTCGCACTCCTCAAGGAGGCATATCCCAGGGATTGGAATTCCGATGTATTCTAAATTTTAGTGGTTATGAGGATTACCACATAAATTTTGGTAGAATACTAAAACCCTAATGTCATTAATATTCATTAATTGAATGTATGGTTATGTGCTACAGTTTATTTAAACATGAATTCAAGTACCTTCAATCCACTTGCAACCATTCTCAACTAGAATAAGTTGGTGGGATCCAACTATGTAGACTGGAAATGAAACCTGGATATCGTCTTGACTGCATCAGGATATAAATATGTCCTTACCATGCCCCCCCTTGATGAGCCTATGCCGGATGCACCACAGGAAGAGAAAGATCATTATGCTAAATGGACCAAAGACGATGAGATGGCCAAATGTTATATACAGGCATCCATGTCTAGTGTTTTGCAACACTAACATCAATCCTATAAGACTGCACATGATATTATATTGAACTTAAAGGAGATGTTTGCGGACCAGGGCAGGCCTGCTAGGCAGGCTGCTATGAGGGTGCTCATAAGCACCAAGATGGTTGAGGGTGCACCAGTACATGATCACATGCTAAAGATGATGGACTCATTGAATGAGCTGGATGTATTGGGTGCGGCGATTGATGCAGAGTTGCAGATTGATATAATGCTCGAGTCGCTACCAGATTCAGTCAACCATTTTAAGATCAATTATAATATGAATAAAATGAATCTCACCCTAGCTGAGCTGTCTTGCCAGCTGGTAGCAACTGAGGGAGTTATGAAGAAAGGCCAACTACCCTGATGACAGAAAAGTCAGATGTCTGGGCCAAGTTGAAAGGCAAAGGTAGAAAAGGCCAAAAGAAATTAGTCCCCAAGGGTCCTATGGCAGAAAATGGTCTTAATGGTGGTGTGGCAAAGGCTAAGGGTTCAGAGACTAAGGGAAAGTGTTTCCACTGTGGTAAGACAGGACATTGGAAGAGGAATTGTCCAGATTTTCTGTCCAAGAAAAAGACCTCAGGTATGATTGAGTCACTTGTTTCTGAAGTTAGTTTTGCAACTGGTACTTTAGAATCCTGGTGTGTTGACTCCGGTGCAACTAATCACATCTGTAATTCGTTGCAGGGGTTTTGGGAAACCAGGAGGCTCAGTGACGGCGAAATCATTGTCAACCTAGGATCTGATGCTAAGGCAGAAGCGGTTTCAGTGGGAGTTATTACTTTATGTTTTTCAGATAATAAATTGATTTTTTCAGACACTTTATATGTACCGTCTTTAAGGCGGAATTTAATTTCAGTTTATAGTTTGGTGAATAAAAGTTATTCCATTACTTTTGGTACTGAAGTTGTCATAAAGAGGAATGGTACTTTTATATGTTCTGGCAAGGTAATCAATGGACTTTATTTGTTAACTCCCACAATGTATGAGATACATGATACCGAGATAAATAATAGACCATCATTAAAGAGAAAATCACCTTCATTTAATCCAACAAAGCTTTGGCACCTGAGGCTAGGTCACATTAACCTAAACAGGATTGATATGCTAGTGAAAGATGGTATCTTGCCTTCACTGGTAGTAGAACCAATGCCTGTCTGTGAATCCTGTCTGGAAGGCAAAATGACCAAAAGACCCTTTTCATCTAAGGGCAATAGGGCCAACGATTTATTGGAATTAGTGCATACTAATGTGTGTGGACCCATAAATGTTAGAGCAAGAGGAGGATATGAGTACTTCATCACTTTCACAGATGACTACTCAAGATATGGATACATATACCTTATGCACCGCAAGTTTGAGGCTTTTGAAAAGTTCATCGAGTTTCGAGCGGAAGCGGAAAAGCAATTAGGTAAAAGTATCAAGACTCTTCGATCAGATCAAGGAGGGGAATATCTCTCAGCTGATTTTATGGGATACTTATCAAAAAATGGGTTTATATCCCAGTTGTCTGCTCCTGGTATGCCTCAACAGAACGGAGTGGCAGAAAGAAGGAATAGGACTTTTTTAGATATGATCAGGTCTATGATGAGTTTCTCAGGATTACCTATATCCTTTTGGGGATATGCTTTAGATATTGCAATGTACATACTAAACCTCGTACCATCTAAGTTTGTACCTAAGACTCCCCGGGAGTTGTGGTCTAGGCGAAAGCCTAGTCTGCAACATTTACATATTTGGGGTTGTCCGACACATGTCCTGAAGGTAAAGACGGATAAGGTGGAATCGAAGTCGGAAGTGTGCACTTTTGTTGGATATCCTAAAGGAACTAAAGGTTGGATATTCTATAATCCCAGAGAGCAGAAAGTGCTTGTTAGCACCAATGCGATTTTTTTTTGGAAGAAGATTATATGATTGATCGGAAATCTTTAGAAAATGTTATCTTGGAAGAAATTCAAGAGAAGTCAACTCGAAATCCTACTATGACCGAACTTGAAAAAAATCCGCCCATACCTAACCCAGTAGTTACACCAGTGCCTCGTCGTAGTGGGAGGATTGTCAGGCCCCCTGACAAGTTCTCGTTTTCGGGAGTCTTACGAGACAATCCCGGAAGAACTAGAACAAGATCCCTGTAATTATAATGAAGTAATCAATGACACGGATTCGGGACGTTGGCAAAAACTATGAAAGCTGAGATGGAGTCGATGTACTCTAATCAGGTTTGGACACTGGTGGACTTGCCTGCCAATATTAAACCTATTGGGTGCAAGTGGGTCTACAAGAGGAAGAGAGGACCGGATGAAAGAGTTGAGACCTTTAAGGCTAGGCTTGTTGCGAAAGAGTATACTCAGAAAGAAGGTATTGACTATAAGGAAACCTTCTCGCCGGTAGCCATGCTCAAGTCTATCCGGATACTCTTATCCATTGTCGCTCATCTCGATTACGAGATTTGGCAAATGGATGTCAAGACGGCGTTTCTCAATGGCCATCTTGAGGAAGACATTTATATGATGCAACCAGACGGTTTTGTAGCTAAAAACCAAGAGCAAAGAGTTTGCAAGCTGCAAAAATCCATTTATGGATTAAAGCGGGCATCTCGAAGCTGGAACATCTGTTTTGACCAGGCAATCAAGGCATTTGGTTTTTGTCAAAATCCAGATGAGTCATGCGTGTATATGAAAAGTGAAGGAGATAGGGTAGTTTTTCTTGTATTATATGTCGATGACATTCTTCTTCTCGGGAGAGACATAGGAATGTTGTCTACAGTAAAAGTTTGGTTGGCTAAGACTTTTGATATGAAAGACTTGGGAGAAGCTAGCTACATCCTAGGGATCAAGCTCCATCGAGACCGGAAAAATAGGATGATCGGCTTATCTCAAGCTGCATACATAGATAAGGTACTAGTGCGGTTTACAATGCAAGACTCCAAGAAGGGTATCACACCTTTCAGGCATGGAGTGCACCTTTCCAAGGATCAGTGTCCCAAGACACCTCAGGAAAAGGATCAGATGACAGAAGTGTCATACGCCTCAGTTGTTGGCAGCCTCATGTATGCTATGCTTTGTACTAGACCAGATATCTGTCATGCAGTAGGCTTAGTTAACAGATATCAGTCTAACCCAGGTCTTGACCATTGGACTGCTGTGAAGTGCATTCTCAAATACTTGAGAAGGACTAGAGATTACATGTTAATTTATGGTAGTGATGAGTTGATTCCAGTCAGTTACACAGATTCTGACTTCGTGTCAGATAAGGATTCCAGCAAATCAACCTCTGGGTATGTGTGCTTGGTGGGGGAGCCATTAGCTGGAGAAGTATTAAACATGAATGTACTGCTGATTCCACCTCAGAAGCTGAATATGTGGCGGCTTGTGAAGCAGCTAAGGAAATAGTTTGGCTCAAAAGATTCCTTATGGAATCTGGAGTGGTACCTTTGGCGCGACAGCCACTTATAGTTTACTGTGACAACAGCGGGGCATCGCACAGTCCAAGGAACCTAGAAGCCATAAAAGGCAAAAACATGTATAGAGGAAACATCATTTGGTTAGAGAGCTTGTGTAGAGAGGTGACATTGCAATCATCAAGATAGCATCTATGGATAATCTCGCAGATCCCTTTACTAAGCCTTTGACTACCAAAGTTTTTGAGCAGCATGTGGATGGGATAGGCATGAGATGCAACCTTGACTGGCATTGAGCTCAAGTGGGGGATTGTTAGTTTTCTTGTCTCAATCCATTACGATTGATGTAATAAATTGATTAATTTCTTTATTTATCAATATATTCATGTTTTCTTTTATGAGATGAATGGTGTTTTAATTACTTAAATGCACATAACCAATACAAATGACATACTGGCTCATGAGAGGAACCGGAGTCCACAAGTGTATTAGATGTAACACATGTGTGTGGATGAGATCCATATACAGGAGACATGTGTCACAAATCTTATACTTAAATTGATTCACAACCAGTGATGAGATTGGGCATATCACCTTACAAGGTTGCAGTGTTATGATCACTATGAAATAGTGTGATATGTCTCGATCAAAGGGATGAAAGATTCTAGATCATTGTACTGGTACATTGAATGTATTAAAGGACCATGAGAAGCACCTCAAGAACACTGTCTTCATTTCTAGGTCTGCACTCATAATTCCCAAGCAATGGGTTCTCAACCCTGAGATATTGATGAACTCAAGTTTTTATCTATTCATTTACTTTCAGTCACCAATGAGTGAGGCCAGCTGTAGGTCAACATCTCGGTATATTGGGTACATGGTAGTAAGACTGTGGGAACATTTAATGGTCAAGATGGAATCTATCTTTTCCCCTTATGCCAATTAATGGATTTATCATTGGTAAGTATACACCCATCTCAATTAAGAGTTAATTAGATGATACTAATGATTGCTATAATTAATTGGGTCTCAAGGATAATAAGATATGGATCTAAATTGGTGGGACAGTATGTCCAATTGATCCATGGATATTGATAGAGGGGCCTACTTGTAGTGATAGGGAAGTTTAGGGTCTTCATGTAATTTATTCCTAAGACTGGAGTTCAATAGCATTTATTTAGTGGAGTTATTTGCAATTAACTGTGGGCCCGGATTGCACACGAGATGTGGGGTCGCGGTGTCCCAATTGGAGCCAGCTTTCTATGGAATCCCTAGTGGTCCCCACGCTAGCCCATGATTGGATCTTTACTAATTCTTTTTTAACTAAAAAAGGAAAACTACTATTTCTATTTGAAGTAAGACTTCTAATAGTGGTAATAGTGGGAATAAAGGGTTACTAATTATTATGGAAGTTGGACTTCTAATAATAAAGGAAGAAAGGAGCTGCAAAACTATATAAAAGAGAGGAGGGAACCCCTTGGACGTCCCATGCTGTATTCCAAGTGGAGATTCACACCCATCAACCTTAAGTGCAAGAGTTGCACTTCTTCTCCTTCCCCTCTCTCTCTTCTAGTTCCCTTCTAGTTTCCTTAGAGATTCTAGTTAGTTTTTCTCTTAGAGATTCCACCATCCCTCTTGAGGAAGGAGATCTGAAGCGGGTCATAGCATGGAAGACTTTAGGCACTGGAGATTCTGATTGTGGAAGAGCTCTTCATCAAAGAGTTTAATCAAGTTCTCCATTAGAGCACAACCGAGCTCCATAGGTATTTTCTATTCCTTGTATGTTGTGGAATTTCATGGTTGCCTGTTAGGTGGTGTATCTATCTTCTTGATAGGTTTGTTTGCTAACCGTGATGGCTGAGATTGAGGACATGCATCCTGGATTGGGGTTTATTGGCTTTTGGATAGGTGTTCACTACTTCTAGTTGGTGAAAAGTTTTTGATACATATCCTAGAGGTCCACCCACTTCCAACAGACTTTGTGTCCGACATATCAAATAAGTTAAGTGTAAGGTCTCAAGGAATTATAAAGATATCGATTAAATATAGATGTCGGTAATTGTAAGACCCAGCCCCGAGAGTTTTCGATTAGTGTTAATTAAGACGTGACTTATTTATAAGTGATAATAGTGGAAATTGGTTAAATCTGGATTAGAATAGCTTTTCATAGCTTTGAATTATTTTGGGAACTCTTTTGATCTAGTGGGGCCCTTTGGGGGTTCCTTTTTATTGTGTCTTGATTACTTTTGGGATTTATTTAATAACTCTGGAAATCTGTAATTTGCTCCGTTTAATGTATTTTATGATTCCCGACAACTTTCGTATTTGTTCCATTTCCATTCGAGACCTCTAAACCCTACTTTGCCATTGATAGGGATAAAACAGTCTTTTTATACAAAATCTGGACACTATTTTCAATGTCTCCGAAACTCGTAAAATATATACTTTTTGGAAAGTAGAAATTTTGACGATCAATTTTTCCTTCTTCGTCGAATCCGTCCGAAGCCTGTAGAGCGACGTTTTAGCCCAATTTGGACTTTTAAGTTGTGGGACCCATTGCCATTGTCTATATAAGGAGGAGGCCTTTTTCCTCTTCCTCTTCTTGCAACTTTCTTGAGAACAAGGAATCCCAGCCTAGCCCTAGGGTTCTCTTCAACTTACCTTGCTTCTTGCTTCTCCATCTCTCAATCTCTCTCAAATCTATTGCTAAAGGTAAAACGGAGGTGGTAATCTTCTTTCCCTCCATGAGAGCTTCATCTTGATGTCATTTTTAGAGAGAGCCTTCCATTCCAAGCTACATTTTGAGCAAGCTCTTGCCATTAGAGGACTTTCCATGTAAGCTCTTCTTCTCATCTCTTGGTTGTGTGTTCTTCTAGCCATGGACGTGCTTCACTTTGATTATTGGAAGCTATCTCCATCTATTTCTTGGTTTTGACATTCTAGGGTTATAATGAATGTGTTTTGGGGATTTTTGTGTAGATTGTAGATTTTGAGCTTGATAGTGGGATTAGAGCTTGACTAGCATATTTGGAGACCAAGGCAAGTGAATGAATGGATTTGATTTGAATAAGTTCTTGTTTATTGAAAATGTGGATTTTTACTATTCCTATTCCATTAGTTTATTATGTTTCATAATACCTTTTGGGAAATGTACTTATTGATATGGTTTTCTCTTAGTTAGTTTTATGAGAACGTATGCATTCATTCATTAAAGTTTATTTTGGTCATTATGAACTTCTTAAATGATATTTGTACTTGCATTGAATGAGATTTGTATTGGAAGGAGAATTAATGCATTGATGGAATGGTGGTTGGTGGAAAGGATTAAATGTTAAACGGAAGGGAATAGACCTATTCCATGTTAGGAAATGGTTGGAGTTGAGGTGAAAGGGTTTGGGAAAGAAAGGACTGAAATCTGCACCTGATGTAGAGTTCCTGCAGCTGGGCGGTCAGCGGGCGGTCACCTTGGCGGCTAGCCGACCCAGATGCGGTTAGAAACACAGAATGCTGTGTTTTGACAGGAGAACCGCGGTCAGCCCCGCGGTTAGCTCGCGGCTAACCGCTAACCAAAAACCCTGTGACCGCCAGGTAGCCGAGATGGGAGGTCAGAAACACAGAATGCTATATTTGAGCAGGGTGAACCACGGTCAGCCCCACGGTCAGCCAGCGGCTAATCGCCGATCACCTCGGCGGCTGACCGCCGGCTAACCGACAGGTTACCGAATTTCACCCAGAATTCCTGAGTCTTTTCTATTGTTTTCAGATATGGTATTTAAATGTTTGGATGGGTTGTTCTGATGCCCTACCACCTTGGAAAGACCCAGGGGATGACATAAGGAGATTGACTTAGAAAGAAACACCATTTCGGAAATGTATTGGGAATTTTGGATTCATCAACTTGTATAAGGAAACTTGGTATGTCCTCTATCATTCGAGTACCATACTAAGGGTAATAATAGACATACAAGATCCTTATACATGTTGTTTGAATATGGATGCCCCAATATATAGTTCCTAATGGTATAAGGACTCATTGCATTGTTTTACTCAGATTATATGTATAATTACCCGATCCTACTGGTTTTATCTCAAATTCTGATTTATACACCTGATATGTCCTGCCAGCCCCGTTTATGCATGAACAGATAATGATATGAAATGTGTGCTTACGAGCACCTGTCCCGCCTGCCCGAATGTTTTATACTGATATAGTTTGTATATGTTTTGATTTCTCATGTAACCTATGAGTCGGCACCACTAAGCTTGGACGTCCTTGTCAGTCTGATCAACTGACTTGGGCCTCCCCCTTGTGCTCCCGCCAGTTGCAACTTAGATCCTGTCCTGTCCCGTTACCCGGTTCCGCAGCCGTGGTCTTGCCTAGCTATATGTATATGTATATGTATATAATGTTGGTTCTCGTCACTTCGTGTGCTCGAGCCCAACGCACTGAATGTGCTCTCATCACATTAGTGATAGAGAGGATTTAGCTTTAGCGTGGTTTCCATCTAGTCAGTTCCTGTACCTTGAATGCCCCGCATGATTTATATTACATTTGTACTTTAAATGAACCATGCATCCTGTTTTATGACAGTTATCGTTTTAATAAGTTTTCGTTATGTCTAAGATGTGCTTTGATTTCTTTCTTGGTATTATCTATTCACCCACCTGCCAGACCGTCGTGTCTGACTCATTTTTGTGGTACTCAGGTCCAGCTCCCATTATTGCCTTTGAGGAGGAGCCAGAGGAGGCGGTCGATGAACCGCAACGTTTAGTGGAGTGGCAAGCTGACAATGTCATGTAGACATTTGGTTTAGCTTTGAGCTGCGAACATTTTGGGGAGATTATAGAATGATACATGATTTATACTTTTGGTTGTACTGGCCTTTGTTGGCCATTATTTTTGGGGAATGTTAATTTAACTTGATCTTTTGTTTAAACTTTAACTTCATATTTTGGGAATGCTAATGAGATCATTGCTCACTCTGACATCATGTCATACTTGTGTATTATCAGTCTTATTTGATGAGAATGGATTAAGAGTTTGATTTGCTACACGCTTCCGCACCAATGTAAATGTTCTATGAGTGTGTTTGGAATCCTCACCGTGGAAACCTGTGGGAAATTAAGGAAATGTATAATCATTGTTAAGGGTGGTTCATTACCCCATCCACACCACCGTCGCGGTCCCGGGTCCCGGTCCGGGGTCGCGACAGTAATTATTTAATCGATGGATATCTGAAATCTTAACGTGGGGAGATTAATAAGCATTTAATGACATGAAGCTCGAAATATTAATTTTGAGAATAAGGACAGGAGTGCAATTATAATTCTCTAGCGGACTGAATTATAATTTATAGAGCTAGGATTCTAATTTGGGTCGAATTAGGGTTTCCTGCTTCCATTAGGAACCTATCCGTATTTACTTCCTAAGGTCTCTATTGTAGCTTATAAATATGCGCTATTGCTCTCTGGGTCAAAAAGAAGAAAAAGCTCGTTTTAGAGAGCAGAGAGAATTCGCATAAGAGGTCCATTCCCTGATGCAAATTCGAGCATAGAGGAATACAGTAGAAGATCTTGAGATTTTTAGGCTGCTGCAAGACCGAGATCAGATCAGAAAGACCAAGATCAAATCAGAGAGATCTCCCAAGTATGGTTGTCGGATGTGAATTTCAACACCCCCCCCCCCCCCCCCGTTTTCCAATAGAGACATCGTTTGGGGAAATCTCCATCATTTATATTTGCTATTTAAATTTTACATCAAAAATGAGGATTCCAACTACCCTCAAAATCGGCGGATCACGATTGCTAGCTACGGTATGGCCGTAACACCGTTCTTCAATGAAAGTCGAAGAAATATGGGGAGAAAAAATAATAGGGTGGGCTCTTCCTCTCGTCTAATATGCTGTCGGCAACACACGACGGTTGTCTTGTTGCGTTAATTTGGGTCTCTTTGAGTCTCTTTAATTTTGGGTCAATTAAGGGTCATGAGTTAAAGTCTGAATAAAGGTTAATCCTCACATAGCATAATCATAATATATCCAAGTAAGATAAAATAACAAAAATAAAGAAAATAAAATAAAAGAGGGGGGAGGTGCCAAATATTTAAGAAGAGGATCGGCCCCGTTCCCGGGTACCCCCTTTTGATCCCTTGGCAAAATAGGGTTTAAAGGCTGATTTTTCAAACCAAAATGATGATGCAAATGAAACTTTGACTTGTGATTTCTGTGTTTTTCGTGTGCTACACACGAGTGATAAAAGTAACAGGCCGATGGGCCGTAATTGATTGGAAGTGGCCGATGGGCCAAAATTGATTGGAGATGGCCGATGGGCCAGTGTTTGTTTTAGGGTGGCCAATGGGCATTGATTGATTAAAAGTGTGTGGGAAATCACTCATCTCATCTCGTTATTCTCATTTATTCAATTTTAGAAATCAGTTCTTTATTCCCTTTATCATTAAGTTTGATTAAATGTCTGGCACTTGAGGTGGAGGAAGAAACAAAAGGAAAATCTTTTTGGGTTTATTTTGTTGGTTTTATAGTTTTTATGGCTTTTTTATATGGGGCTAGAAGGGCCTAACTAAGGTATTTTACTTGGATCTATGTGATTAGTGCTTTACTCCTGATCATCGGATTAACCCTAACCTAAGGTCCTAGATAGCCCACATCAGCTCTCCCAGTCCCTTAATGGAACAGGAAAAGTGACGGGACGAAGCCTAATGCTTTAATCTATCTAATGGGGAAATCCGATCTAATCCTAGGGTATGAATAGCCTGAGTTTGATGGTTCAGTGCCTAAGCAACTTATTAATTGTGATTTTTAATTGGTTCGGTTTGTTTTGAGTTAAAGAGTGATTAAGAAGTGGATTAAATGTATTTTGGGGTTCTGTTTAAGTGGTTTAAGGTTATGGAATTTAGGGTTTAATTTAAAAGGTGAAATGATGCCGAAATCAGCGAAACAGGGTTTGCAGGGGACTTGGGCGCCCAGATAGTTGCGCCTAAGTGGCTGTTTCTGGGTGGTTTGGCTAGTGACGATGGTATTGATGCTATTTTCGAAATCCAAGGGGTTATTACTTGGTGAATTCTAATGTTTCAAATTGTTTTAATTCTTTGATATTCAAATGTCAAAGGGATTCGGATCCCGATTTTGAAACAAAATCTAGAATTCGCGTTTTAGTGCAAATGAGAGGATAGGCGCCAAGGGGGTGGCTCCCAGGTGGATGGCTTGTGATTTTCAAGTATTCTGGTTAGGACTTAATTATTGGTTTTCGGATCTAGAGACTATTTTAGGTTCTGGTCTTAATCAATTTAAGTGGTAAGGTGTACGGTTATTTATTTTAAATTGAAGTTGTGAACCAAAGTTAGAGTGTAGGATAGGCGCCACAGGGGTGGTGCCTAGGTGGTTGTTTGTTGGTTCGTAAGGGCTTTGAATGCTAAGTCCGAATGGATTAAAGTTTTAACTGTTTTAAGTCGAAAGTGTTTTAATATGTTAATTGGGATTGGTTTGAATGTTAATTAATTGTATTAAGTTGTTCGCTAGGGTTTTTATGAAAACAGGTAGGCTGGGCGCCCAGTGTGCGGTGCCCAGGTGGATTTGTAGGATGGGCGCCCAATGGGTGGCGCCCAGGTGACTGTGCTGAGGTTCGGTCGGTTTGGTATTTTTTTAGGTCAATTTAACTTTAAATTGATTTAAGGACTTAGTGTGTTTGGGCGTGGGATGTTATTCGTATTCAATTACGATTTATTTAAACGCCAATTAATTGGGCTAAGTTGTGAATTGAGTTTTCCTGAAAACGGGGAAGCTGGGCGCCAAGGGTGTGGTGCCTAGGTGGATTTGATAGTTGGCCACCAAGGGGGTGGCGCCCAGGTGAACTATTCTCCGGTTCGGGTTGGTTTTGCATTTTTTAGGTTGATTTGAGGTTGAGCGTTTATGGTTTGATGTATTTTAAATTAAAAGGGTGCTGTTGCGACGATTAAGATTAAATTTCGTTTCAATTAATTAGGCTTTATTGACTGGAGAGGCTGGGCGCCCCGAGGGTGGTGCCCAGGTGGATGCGACAGGATGAGCGCCCAGAGGGTGGCGCCCAAGTGTCTGTCTTGTGTGCCCGAGTTGGTTCGATGTTTTAAGTTAATTCGGGCTCGTGGTTTCAATTGTTTTAAACTTCAAGGGTGTTAGGGTGTGTTGATTATGATTGAATTCGGGTTTAATTTCAAGTGATGTTTCCTAGTGATTGGGTACGATAGGCACCAAGAAGGTGGTGCCCAAGTGGATTCGGCAGGATAGGCGCCCAGGGGGTGGCGCCCAGGTGGATGTTTTGTGGTTTATTTGTTTTTTACTTTTTAAGTTGGTTTGAGTCCAAATTGATTAAGGTTTCAGGTCTTTTAGGTTGACAGTGTTTAAATGTGTTAATTCGGGTTTAATCTATTAAGTTTAATCAAGTGATGGTGTCCAAGGGAATGGGATAGGATAGGCACCTAGGTGGTGGTGCCTAAGTGGATAGACAGGCTGGGCGTCCAGGGGGTGGTGCCCAGGTGTCTGTTTTGTGGTTTCGTGTTGATTTTGCCTTCTTAGGCCGGTTTAAGTCTAAATTGATTGAGGTTTTAGGCTTCTTATATCTAAAAGTGTTTTGTTATGTTGATTAGGATTAAATTCGGGTTGTGATTAATTAGAAGTTTTAATTAGGGTTCTTTAGAGATGGGACAGGATGGGAGCCAAGAGGGTGGCGCCCAGGTGGACTGTTTTGGAGTTTTGATGGTTTTGAGTTTTTGAGTTAATTAGAGGTTAAGTTAATTAAGGTTTCCTTATTCTAGGTTTAAATGTTTTACTGTGTCGATTCGGATTGGTTTAAGGTCTTAACTAATTAACTGAAGCTTTAATCGGGGTCTCTTAGGGAATGTATAGGCTGGGCGCCTGGTTGTGGAAGGATGGGCGCCCAGGGGGTGGCGCCCAGGTGGCTGTCTTTTGGGGTTTTAAGTTTTTGTGTTTTTAAAGTTCTTAATTATTTCTAAATCCGAATTAATTAGGGTCTTAAGGTTTTAGGGCTCTTAATGATTTGATGTTTCTTAAGTTGGCTAATTATGATGTTTTAATTAATCTTATGATTTATCCTACTTAGGCGCTAAATTCAATAACCTAGACTATCTAACTATTCTTTTTGGGTTTTCTAGATATCCTTTTTTAATTTGTTTTTGGTTTCTCCTCTAGTTTACTAGAGAGTAAGGAAAGAGAAGAAGGGATTTTATGTTTTATGGTTTTTTTTTTGGATTTTTCTATGGTTGTGCGATTCAAATGATATGATGTGAAGTGTGACAAAGATGATAATTCAAAGTTCAGAACATATCAAATAGACAGACATATCATCATCATGCAGTTTCTAAATGAACGAAATGCGAAAGATCGGAAGTTGTGCACAAAAGTGGAGGTGTGGCGCCTCCCCTGCTCAGTCAGGGTTTTCAACGGAACACAACAAATGCACAAGAATCTTAGTATTTTTAAGACAACTTCCGATATTCAGCGACTGATGCGAATGTATTAATTCGAACTACTAGCGATGCAACGGATGGAGATCTAGAACCCGAACCCTATCTCAGAAGGGTAGGCGCCCAGGGGGTGGCGTCCAGATGGTTCGGGAGAGGGCAGGCGCCCAGGTGGTTCCGGAGAGGGCAGGCGCCCAGTGAGTGGCGCCCAGGTGGTTCCGAAGGGGGCAGGCACCTAGTGGGTGGCGCCCAACCTTTCTAACAAAGGTTGTTCGCGATCTTTTCAATATAAATGATGATGATGATGATGCTAATTTAAGATCTGATCTTGCTATGCAATTAGAACTACAAACTCAAAGCGAATCTACTATATTAGAATGAACCTAAACATGTAACTAACATGATGATGCACTAATACTATTTTTATCACAAGTTAATGTAGATCTACGATGCTCAAATGGTCCTAAACATATTTCTAAGCATGAATGGTAATGGAATGTAGAAAAAGAAAGGAGAGATCTAGGAATACCGGTATATGACGCGTTCCTCAAGTTCCTAAAGCGAAGCTTTCGCAAAGACCCATAGTTCCAGTTGAAGATATGGAAGTCTCCTCCTCTATTTCCCTTTCTTCTTCTCTAGATCTGAAGTTCTCTCTAATGGTGGCTACTTTTCTTCTTCTTTCTTATTCTCTCCTTTTGTCTCTTTCCTTAGGGTGTTTTTTTTTTGGTAGCCTCCTTTGTAAATGAAGTTAAAAGGGATTATATAGGTTTGGGACTAGTTTAGAAGGGCTAGGGCTTCATTATTTCGGGTTTCTAGAAGGTCTTACGCATCCCTAGGCGACTTAAGTCATTTTAGGGTGAACTAGGGTTTGGAGGGAGGATGGACGCCCATGGGGAGGCGCCCAAGTGTCTGTGGGCACCCAGGTGGTCCTGGAGAGCGTGGGCGCCCACAGGGTGGTGCCCAGATGGTTTGTGTCTCGCTTCTGGACCTCGGTCCCATTTGGAGTTGAGATTGAGTGGATATATCTTCAGGTGGGGGGACCTACACTAGCATTTAATAGGCGCCTAGATGGATTTCATGGCAGGGCGCCACAAATGACATACTGGCTCAGGAGATGAAGCGGAGTCCACAAGTGTATTAGATGTAACACATGTGTGTGGATGAGATCCATAGACAGGAGACATGTGTCACAAATCTTATACTTAAATTGATTCACAACCAGTGATGAGATTGGGCATATCACCTTACAAGGTTGCAGTGTTATGATCACTATGAAATAGTGTGATATGTCTCGATCAAAGGGATGAAAGATTCTAGATCATTGTACTGGTACATTGAATGTATTAAAGGACCATGAGAAGCACCTCAAGAACACTGTCTTCATTTCTAGGTCTGCACTCATAATTCCCAAGCAATGGGTTCTCAACCCTGAGATATTGATGAACTCAAGTTTTTATCTATTCATTTACTTTCAGTCACCAATGAGTGAGGCCAGCTGTAGGTCAACACCTCGGTATACTGGTTACATGGTAGTAAGACTGTGGGAACATTTAATGGTCAAGATGGAATCTATCTTTTCCCCTTATGCCAATTAATGGATTTATCATTGGTAAGTATACACCCATCTCAATTAAGAGTTAATTGGATGATACTAATGATTGCTATAATTAATTGGGTCTCAAGGATAATAAGATGTGGATCTAAATTGGTGGGACAGTACATCCAATTGATCCATGGATATTGATAGAAGGGCCTACTTGTAGTGATAGGGAAGTTTAGGGTCTTCATATAATTTATTCCTAAGACTGGAGTTCAATTGCATTTATTTAGTGGAGTTATTTGCAATTAACTGTGGGCCCAGATTGCACACGAGATGTAGGGTCCCGGTGTCCCAGTTGGAGCCAGCTTTCTATGGAATCCCTAGTGGTCCCCACGCTAGCCCATGATTGGATCTTTACTAATTATTTTTTAACTAAAAAAGGAAAACTACTATTTCTATTTGAAGTAAGACTTCTAATAGTGGTAATTGTGGGAATAAAGGGTTACTAATTATTATGGAAGTTGGACTTCTAATAATAAAGAAAGAAAGGAGCTGCAAAACTATATAAAAGAGAGGAGGGAACCCCTTGGACGTCCCATGCTCTATTCCAAGTGGAGATTCACACCCATCAACCTTAAGTGCAAGAGTTGCACTTCTTCTCCTTCCCCTCTCTCTCTTCTAGTTCCCTTCTAGTTTCCTTAGAGATTCTAGTTAGTCTTTCTCTTAGAGATTCCACCATCTCTCTTGAGGAAGGAGATCTGAAGCGGGTCATAGCGTGGAAGACATTAGGCACTGGAGATTCTGATTGTGGAAGAGCTCTTCATCAAAGAGTTCAATCAAGTTCTCCATTAGAGCATAACCGAGCTCCATAGGTATTTTCTATTCCTTGTATGTTGTGGAATTTCATGGTTGCCTGTTAGGTGGTGTTTCTATCTTCTTGATAGGTTTGTTTGCTGACCATGATGGCTGAGATTGAGGACATGCATCCTGGATTGGGGTTTATTGGATTTTGGATAGGTGTTCACTACTTCTAGTTGGTGAAAAGTTTTTGATACATATCCTAGAGGTCCACCCACTTCCAACAGACTTTGTGTCCGACATATCAAATAAGTTAAGTATAAGGTCTCAAGGAATTATAAAGATATCGATTAAATATAGATGTCGGTAATTATTTAATCGATGGATATCTGAAATCATAACGTGGGGAGATTAATAAGCATTTAATGACATTAAGCTCGAAATATTAATTTTGAGAATAAGGACAGGGATAGAATTGTAATTTATAGAGCTAGGATTCTAATTTGGGTCGAATTAGGGTTTCCTGCTTCCATAAGGAACCTATCTGTATTTACTTCTTAAGGTCCCTATTGTAGCCTATAAATATGCGCTATTGCTTTCTGGGTCAAAAAGAAGAAAAAGCTCGTTTTAGAGAGCAGAGAGAATTCGCATAAGAGGTCCACTCCTTGGTGCAAATTCGAGCATAGAGGAATACAGTAGCAGATCTTGAGATTTTTAGGCTGCTGCAAGACCGAGATCCGATCAGAAAGACCGAGATCAAATCAAAGAAATCTCCCAGGTATCGTTGTCGGATGTATATTTCAACCCCCCCTTTTTCCAAGAGAGACATGGTTTGGGGAAATCTCCATTCATTTATATTTGCTATTTAAATTTTACATCGAAAATGAGGATTCCGACTACCCTCAAAATCGATGGATCACGATTGCCAGCTACGGTACGGCCGTAACACCGTTCTTCAACGAAAGTCGAAGAAGTATGGGGAGAAAAAATAATAGGGTGGGTTCTTCCTCTCGTCTAATTTGCTGCCGGCAACACACGACGCTTGTCCTGTCGCGTTAATTTGGGTCTCGTTAATTTTGGGTCAATTAAGGGTCATGAGTTAAAGTCTGAATAAAGGTTAATCCTCACATAGCATAATCACAATATATCCAAGTAAGATAAAATAACAAAAATAAAGAAAATAAAATAAAAGAGGGGGGAGGTGCCAAATATTTAAGAAGAGGATCGGCCCCGTTCCTGGGTACCCCCTTCTGATCCCTTGGCAAAATAGGGTTTGAAGGCTGATTTTTCAAACCAAAATGATGATGCAAATGAAACTTTGACTTGTGATTTTTGTGTTTTTCGTGTGCTACACACGAGTGATAAAAGTAAAAGGCCGATGGGCCGTAATTGATTGGAAGTGGCCGATGGGCCAAAATTGATTGGAGATGGCCGATGGGCCAGTGTTTGTTTTAGGGTGGCCGATGGGCCGTGATTGATTAAAAGTGTGTGCGAAATCACTCATCTCATCTCGTTATTCTCATTTATTCAATTTTAGAATCAGTTCTTTATTCCCTCTATCATTAAGTTGATGGACCCGTCTTTTTCTCTCTCTGCCTTCCTCCGTCCCGGGTCCGCCGGGGTGCGGCGGGGTGAAGAAAAAAAAAGGCGAGCATCAACATTTTTTTTCTTTTTGTACGGGTATGCAAGATTTTCTATTCTACTTGGAATCTGAAGTGGTGATCCGGAGATTCACCTTCACAAGTAGAAAGGAAATCAAACTTTTTTTCTAACTTTCCATTGCATGCATATTTAAAGAAAGAGACAAGATTTTAAAATGTCGTGAGACGCGATTTTGTTTAGTTTGCCATGAAAGGCAGTTTTGTGCCGTAGAAGGCGATTTTGCCATGGAAGGCGATTTAAAAATCTCATCAATGACGAAAGACAAGAATTGTGATTTTTGTCTCTTTTAAAAATATAAAATACAATAGAGAAGAAAGAAAAAGGGATCTGACTTCTCAAGCAATTGTGGGGACTCGTTCAGATCGACGGTCGCGAGTCATGTATGGACTCCGCCATCGTCCTTCAGATGAGAACACTTGATGCTTTGATTCACTTGGCTTGACTTGGACCTCGGATTTTTAGAGGATAAAGACCAAGAGAAGGTCCTATATCCAATAAAAAAATGAGTAGATGGGCTGAAGAGCCACATCTAGCCATGTTGGATAGAAGGAGGGGGGACCTTAGGGGGGTGGCCCCCCAAGGGATTTTTTATCACCTTGTGGCGTTTTCTTGCAGCAGAATTTCTTCAGAGCAGCTGAGCTTCTTTGCGCAGAGATTTCTCCGAGAGTTTTTAGCAATTTTTCGGGGATTTTTCAGGACCCTTTCTCCTTGGAATGACCGTCTATTTATAGGCTTTTGGTGGCCATTAGGAGGGTTTTATGGGCATTAATGGTATTAATGCTCCATGATGGGAGGAGTTACAAGTATTTAATTCTTTATATTGTAACTCCTTTTTCTTGGATTTTGATTGGCCGATGGAGAATAATGGGCATTTAATCTCCATGATGATGGGAGTTTCATGATTAATTACCATGATTAATCTCCATAGTGATAGGAGTTACATGGTTAATTGTCATGATTAATTGGACTTGTAACTCCCATTTCTTGGCTTCTGATTGGGCCGTTCAAAATAATGAGTTAATGACCCTAATAAATTGCCATAAAAGGGTCATTTAACTTCATTAATTGGCTGCCGAGTCGCTTGAAGAGTACGGGCCGCGCCGCATCTTTTGGAATTCTTCTTGCGATGATCATCGATGGATCCGTACGTTGTTTGATGTCGGATGACGTTGAAAATTCAGACATTGGTTACCACTGATGGGCCGGCCACATCTGTCCAATCGATTTCTTGATCGGTCGGGCAGAAAGTGTGCTTTCTTGGTCGGCCAGTTGGTAGTTTCGGAGTGTCCGATGATGATCAAATCATTTTGATGGAGGATCCGTGATGTTAACGAAGATCGACGGATATCATGCCTTAAAAATAAAATTTTAAGAAAATCACAGGGGCCAAACATCGCGAAACGCGAAAAAGAACAGAAAAACGGAACTTTTGGCGGAAATCCGGCGACCCGGATTTCCAGGTTCGCCGTGGCGACCTTGGGCCATGGTCGCCGGCCAGCGACCTTGGACTTTGGTCCACTTTTTGGTCGCCTTCCGGTCGCTGTTTCTTGGTCGTTTCTCGGGCTTTTTCGCTTCTGTTTTCTCCTGTATTTTTCTTTGACATTTCTCCTCATTTATTGGCATAATTCCTCTGAAGAAAACCTGTCGAAAGGCTGTGAAAATCAGAGCACAAAGTTTCCTGTTTTTGGAAAAGCCGAAGACTCTGTTGCCGATTTTCCGCCAAGAGTTGAAACTGGGTCAAACGATGTCGGAATGACCTAAAATTTGACATGGAGCTTCTTGGGCATTAGATAGGACTAACCATGGGCTCTTATTTGAGTTTTGAAGCCGTTTGGGGTCCCGTCGATGCTTGACTTGATTTCACCGTGCGGAAGATGTCAAGCTTTAATGTACAGTCATCCGATGTCCGATTGACCTGAAATTTGACGGGGAGCCTATTGGAGTAATTTTGAGATGATCCATTAGCTCTGATTTGGGTTCCATGGTCCCAGGGAGCTTTGCCTCCGGTAGGCTTGATTTCACTTCGGAGCATCAAAACCTAGTCAAACGTTGTCAGAATGACCTGAAATTTGACGTGCAGCCCTTTGGTAGCATGCAGAAGCTACTCTTGTGTTTTGTTTGATGAGTGGCGGCATCAGAGTTTCTCGCCGCCGGGAGGCTTGATTTCGCCGTTCGAGAGTTGATGGAGGGTCAAACGGTGTCCGTTTGACTTGAAATTCGACATGGAGCCTTTTGGAGGTATTTTGAGACCATCCATAGACTCTGATCGAAGATTTGATGTATTTGACATTGTCGCCGTCGGGAGCTCCTGCTCAGCTGTTGGAGGATTGAAGTTAGGCCAAATGGTGTCAAAATTGCCCGAAACTTCATGTGTACCCTTCTTTTGGCTACTTTGAAAGATCTTATAGTTTTTGTTTGGTTTTGTCAAGATCTGATACTTGAAGCAGCTTTGCCTATTTGTAGCAGGATGCGGCTCCATATAGCTTTTGATGTTGATGAGGCAAAGTGACATTTTTGGTGTCAACAAATGCCCTCTCGAGGTACAGCGACAAATTGGATAGCCTTTGCTGTCGATGTGCCTTGAAGAAAACTTTGAAGGAGAACTTCTGACTTGACCAAGAGTCTCTGAGCACTTTTCTTGATAGTGTAGCCTTTTTAGTTTCCAAGGGAATTTTATGGCAGTGAGAGACATCACGTACCATCTCAAGGCAAAATTTTGAAAATGACATTTGGGTTGGGTTTTTGGGTTTTGGATTTTCTTTTTGACCTTGTGAACCTAAAGGCTTTGTGTTGCGCATCAGGCGGTCAAGAAGGTTTTTTGGTCTTTTGACCTTGTGACCTAACAAGCTGTATGTAGCAGACTAGGGGGTCGGGTTTTGAATTTTGATTTTGGTCTTGTGACCTAACAGGCTGTATGTGGCAAGTTAGGGGACCAGGATTTGGTTTTGGTTTTGGCCTTGTGTCCCAACAAGCTGTATGTGGCGAGTTAGGAGACCATGGTTTGGATTTTGGTCACTCTTTGGGACAACTTTGAGTCCGTTGGAGTGGTTTGGGTTTTTGTGGAATGTCAATTTCAAGGTTTTGGCTTAATTTGGTTCATGAGGTGGGATGGTTTGGATTTTTGGAAACTCATGAGGCTTGAATTTTTTTGTATGGTCCAATTAACTCAAAGGAGGCATGGAGCCACTTTTGTATGCTCTTGGTAAGAGGAATTTTGACTAAAAGCCACTTTTAGTGCCTAGGTGGTCAAACCTGGCTCATGTGGGCTAACCCATGGGACCTTAAGCTTTAAAGATGGCTTAGATCTCATGTGGCGTCATCTTTGTTAAGAATATCTAAGAATATTCTTACTTGGAGAGAATCTCTCAAGTTTCCTTGATTTTTGGGAAGATTTCCTCAAAGTATCTTTCTTTGGGAGAATGTTTCTCATAATCCCTCTCTTTTTGGAGAGAATTTCTCAAAAGATCTCCTCATTGGGAAAGAATATCCCATAATTCTTTTCTTTTAGGAAGTTTGCTAATTTGTAGCACTTACCTCCTTCATTTTCTCCTCCTTTCCTCTTTTGGTTTGTTCTCTTCTATAAAAGCAAGGGGAGGTTGGATCTTTTGCTCCTATTGCGTTCTTTTTGCAAAAGTCTTCAAGAGTGCTCCAAGATCAAGAATTCTTCTTCTTCAAGGATCTTCAAGCTTTTTCTTCTTCTTCTCCATCAATGGCTTCAAGTAAGTTTTTTTTTTTTCTTAAGAAACCCCATGTGGGAATAGAAAAAGGTTTTCATTCTTTCCTTTCCTTTTCTTTTCTTTCTCTTTCTCTTTGTCTTCTTTTTTTTTCTTTTTCACGTGCATCTTTTTTTTTTTACACGTTTTTTTTTCTTCTTTTTCTCTGTTTTTTTTTTTTGCACGGTTTTCTCTCTCTCTCTTTTTTACCGTGGCTCTTTTTTTTTCTCTCACGGTTTCTCTTTTTTTTTTTTTTTACCTTTTTTTTTATCTCTTTTTTGTGTGGCTGTACGGACAAGACCGTACGGTCATGGCCGTATGGCCACGTGGCCTGTGGGCAAATTTTTTTTTTCTTTCTCTTTTTTTTTTTTGAAAAGAGATTTTCTTTTTTTTTTTTTGGATTCTGAGATGCGCATGCATGACAACTTTCCTTCTATGCATTTTTTTTTAGAAAATGAAATTGGAAGTATGATAGTGCACACCTGGAAATCTTTTCCCAAGTCTTGGGATTTGGAGCTCGCAGCAATGTTGAGCCCTTTCTTGGTCTTGCGGGGATTTTCTGCGGAGCTTTGCAAGTTTTGGATTCTGGAGCTCGCAGCAATGTTGAGCCCTTTTCTGATCTTGCGGATATTTGAGAAGCTTTGGCTTGATCTCGCAGCAATGTTTGAGTTCGAGCCTTCTTCGAGAATTTTCCATGATTATGGGCTTGCAGCGATGTTAAGCCCATCTTTAAGCTCCTATTTCTTTCGGGGTGTTCCCCTTTTCTTCGGAATTGCCCCGGAATCATGCCAAAATTTCGCTAGATTTTTTTAGCAAATTCTGTCATTTTGATGATTGATTTTTTTTCCATCCTTTGCAGGTAGTTCCTCCAGAACGAACAAGGGTAAGGAGCCGGTCACTGATGTGCCTCGCAGTTCTACCAGATCCTCTAAAGCGGCCGTACAGCAGGCCTAGTAGGAGGTTCAGTATGTTGAAAGGAACTTGGAAGAATGTGACTCGCTCAACCAAGATGAGATGAGGCAATGTTTGATTGCCCTCAAGGATGAGGATTATTATAAGATTATGGTAAGCAACCGTCCCTGGGTCACGGACGATCAGAGCATTGTGCCCAAGCCTACCTCCTTCTTTGGTGATGCCGTCCCCGACGATTCAACATACCAAAGGAGATGTTTTCAGTTCTCTTTCACAGTTGATGGTGAGAAGAGAACTGTTTCTACCCGGTCGTCCTTCGATCGGACAATCTCGATCATGAGCCTTTCCTCCACATGCTCGAAGAGGGAAGATCCTCCAAGCTGGGTGAAGAGGACAAATGTGATCAAGACCGGGGTTTTTGTTGGCGGCCCTTCTGGTTTCGCAGTGAAGTCACCTGCCTGTATGGACATTTTGATGCCGGCCAGCAGCTACCAAGGTTCAGACCATTCTTCGGTCGATTTGAGACCGGTGGGCCTTGGCATTTTCAAGGGCGATGGCAACAATTGGATGAAGCCTTTTCGACTTCGTGGCCGTTTCAGTGCTGACTCGAGCTGGGAGTCGTGGACTGATCACATCCTGCAGGTTGGCGGTGCCATTCTGAAGGAGGCCGAGATTTTTGATGCGGTTCGCGCTTTTCGGCAAACCATGGTTTTCTCCGATGAGGCCTTTATGGCCATGCTGGAGTCGTTCCTTCCACAAACCAACACCTTCGTTGTCACAAATGGTGAGATTGGTTTTTCTTTAAAGGAAATGAGTGCCATCACTGGGCTGCCTATCCTCGGCAATCTCTATGAGGAGTTTATGCCTATCGACAGCGTCCTTGAGGAGCAGTCTGAGGAGTTCAGGCTTTTGTACTTTCAGCTCGTCGTCTTCTATGATTTTTTGAAGGAGAAGGAGGGCTCGAAAGTCCGGTGTAGCAGTTGGAGGAGTGGTAGCGTTTTGTCTTCTAACTTCTTTGACAGTGGGGAATCTTCTGACAGTACGACCCAGGAAGCCAGGGCTAAGAACCTGGATTCAAAGAAGATCTCCGTCATGCGAGAGAATTTGAAGGTATTCTTCGCAAGCACAGACGCCATTCATTCTGACCTTGCGCTGCGGAGAGTTCTCGCTGTCTACCTCACTTATTGGCTGGGTGAGGCTGTTTTTGCTGGAGGAGATGGAACGCACATCAGGCCACATTGCATTTTTCCGGATTGTCAGATGGCGTTTGGAGAGCGGCTTGCTTTGGTGCCTGCTCTTTACTCCTATTTGTGTACCGAACTGCAGGTTGCTGCTTTCCTGGTTCGGCTTGGGCTTCCCATGAACAGGGTATTTTCAGCCCACATTTTCTATTCGCGGTATGCATACCACTGTCCCAGTTTCCACTGATTGGGTGCTGCTTAGGATGATGACTCGTTTATGATTCGGTTGGCTAGAGGGAAGCCTGTTTTCGAATCTCTTTTATCTGCCCGCTTGAGGATCCGACGATTCTGGGACGTCGAGATGAGGCAGTCTTCAGTGAAGCTTTCTCAGGGTTTGAGGAAGAAGGCTTTTGATTTCGGTGTCTCCCATGATTCGACCAGGGCAGGGTCTAGGAGACACTAGTCTTTGACAAATGCAGAGAGGAGTTGACTTTTTAACATACGTGTCGGCACGATGGTGTACTGCAGACATCTTTTCGTCAACATCCAGCCGCATGTTCCCTCGCGTTTCGCCATGCAGTTGGGTTTCTCTCAAGGCGTTGTTGGAGCGCCTTCGAGCAAGGTGAAGCTTTTTGGAGGTCTGCAGGACGGGAGAAATGCATGGGCCTTTTATAGCGCGGAAGACACTACTGTCCTGATTTCTTATCCTGAGTTGCCTACTTTCTGGACTACTGGCTTCACAAAATGGTTTGTGGAGAGCTTTTCAGCATACTGGGGGCTTTCCAAGAAAGAGCTTGACGTAAAGCAGTCTTCCGAGACGGGCCTTGGGAAGTCAGACGGCGTCCGCCGAGAAGAAGTTCTGGCTTTCCTTTCTGGAGAAAGGCATAGAACAGGTTTTCTCGAGGAACAGGACGACATCAGACTGGGAGCTGCACAAGAGATACCTGGTGAGGTCTTGGAACAGCTTGTCGAGGAGGAGGCTGAGGTTGCTGGTTGGATACAAGCAGAGCGAGCAAAGGCTTCCATGGAGTCTACTGGCAAGAGCAGACCGTCCGGTGAGGACTCTAGCGAGAGGCCTGATTTTGATGGTGGGGAGGGTGCTTCCAGCAGTTCGTCCCGTAAAAGCAAGAGGAGAAGGGGACACCGCCGAAGTCAGAGGCAGCACGAAAGTTCTCCTGATCTGGAAATTCCTTCCACCATTGTTGAGGAGGCATCAGGGGATGATGACGAGCCTCCAGAGAAGAGAAGCCGAGGGGAAGAGACCATTGATGATGGTATGCTTTTCCTTTTTCTCTTTCCGTTTCTTTTCTTTCATGAGAGCTTTTGTTTTGATCTACTGCTTTCTTTCTTTTGGCAGAAGATGATGGTTTGATGATGCCCGAGGTTCCGACCGATGAGGCGGTGACGGATCCTATCGTGGCATCTGAGGAAGAACCCAGAGATTCTAAAGTAGATCCAGAATCTCCTCCTGGTATGATTTTTTTCTTCTTTTTTTTTTCTTTACCGCCACTTGCTGACATATATATATATTTTTACCGGCTGACTTGCCAGAGGATTCCGACGACTTTGAGCCATCCATGGACACAACTTTTGATGATGTTTCGGATGAGCTCCTGGAGGCAGAAAGCATTCCACCGTCGTCGAAGAAGGTACTTTGTAATGATAATCTTGATATTTTTAATTTTGACAAGATCATATTCATACCTTTTTCATTTTTTTCATTGGCAGGTTGTGAGGTGACAGAAGAAGTTCCTCTATCTTTTTCAGAACCAGAGCAGGGGGTACTTGTGACCGATCCAGGAGTAGGGGCTTCTTCCACCAATTTTGATGAGGCAGAGGCGAGTCCGCCTACTGATATTCCTTCCCCAGCGGCTCCTCCGATTGGAAAGAGCTTCTTGATTACTCTTCCAACGGTGCCTGACACGGGTAGTCGACCAACGGAGCATGGCGAGTCTTCATCTGAGCCATCCCGTCAGTTTGCGAGGAAGGTGTTGAAGAGAGTCTTGAGCTCATGGGTCGCGACTCTTTCTTCTGGCCATTTGGAGGCTGGTTTTGGCATGGTGAAGCATATGCAGGACATTCTTGCCGATAGCGAAGAAGTCGGTCTGGACATTACAGATGCCAAGGCTTTTGTTGATGAAGTCATCGCTCTAGGCAACAAGTAGACTGAGACCAAGAGCTTTCCGAATCATGATTTCTTCAGCGAGATGTTTTTGAAGCCTTCCAGCGAGGTCAAATCTGATTTGAATGACATCTCGCGGACTCGGAAGCATCTTGTTCGAGAGAGGAATGTCACCGAGTTGGCTATTATTGAGCTGACACAGGACCAGCACCGCCTTGATAGGGAGGTCACCGAAGCCAGACAACGCCTTGAGCTATTGGAAGAACAAGCTGCTGCCAAGTGGACTGCCACTTTGAAAGCTCGCGATAGAGAGAGGACTCTCATTAGCAAAGTTGAGGAGGTCGAAAGCAATCTCCGGAGGAAGACTCAAGAATATGAACAATGGCAGATTCTCTGGGAAGAGCTTCCTCGTGCTGAGGATGGATCGCGACGGCCTACTGCTTTTTATGGGAACATTATGAAGAAACGCGGCCTGGAAGCTTTGGAGGCTAAGGCCAAGTGTTTGCTTAAGGAGTTAAGCCTATGGCTGAAGACCAAGTCGGACTGGACTAGCCTCCTGATTTGTAACAAACTTTTTCTTCTTTTCTTTTGGTACCTCCATGTATAAACATTTTTGGCACTTCTTTTTTGTATCCTCTTATTTCACTTAAATTCACTTTTGATGAAAACATAAGCAAAAATTGAATGGGAATGGTTTGTTTGAAAATTTGATCAAAAGGTTGTCATTTTGTGAAAATCTTTTGTCAAATGGTTGTTTTTAGGCATGAAAGCCAGATTTTTTGGCAAAAAGCATGGTTTTTTTATGGCTTGAAAGCCAAATTTTGGATGGCGTGAAAGCCAAAATTTTGTTTGGCATGAAAGCCGGTTTTTGGCATAAGAGCCGATTTTTGTGGCGTGAAAGCCAAGTTTTGGTTTTGTGGCATGGAAGCCAAAGATTTTGTGGCATGGGAGCCAAATTTTGTTTTGTGGCATGGAAGCCAATTTTTGTTTGTTTGGCGTGAAAGCCAGATTTTGCGGCACAGAAGCCAAGTTTTTTTTAAAACCAAGTTTTGTTTTGTTGGCATGGAAGCCAGATTTTTTTATTTTTGGCATGAAAGCCAGGTTATTGTTTTGTTGGCATGGAAGCCAGATTTTGGTTTTTGGCATGAAAGCCAGGTTTTTGGCATAAAAGCCGGGTTTTGGCGTGAAAGCCAGGTTTTTGTTTTTTAAAAATGCAAGTATCGACTAAGAGTCGCCTCCCTGCTGAATGGTATTGCAAGTATCGATGGAATGTCGCTTCCTTGCTCATTCAGTTGCGAGTATCGATGGAATGTCGCTTCCTCACGGATTTTGGTGCAAGTATCGACTGAATGTCGCTTCCTTGCTTTTTTCTCAAAAATTTGGTTTTGTGGGTATCGATGGAATGTCGCCTCCCCACGATTTTTGAAATTTGAGGTTTTTTCGAACCTTTGTTTTTTGTTTTGAAATTTGGGTTGTGGATATCAACTGAAACGTTGTGTCTCCACAATCTTTTTGAAAATTTTCAAGTATCGACGAGGTGTCGCTTTCTTGCGATTTTGAGGTTTTGGAAGTATCGAATGGGGTTTGCATCCTCCCGATTTTTGGGTTTTGTGTGAGTATCGACTAAATGTCGCTTCCCCACGGTTTTTTGAAAAACCATTTTTTGTTTTAAGACACGAAGGTCGTAAATTTTGACTCAAAACCATAAAAGTCAGGGTGGACTAGGGTGGAAATTCCTAAGTCCTGATTTTTGTTTCAAACCATGAATTTTGGGTTCAAGGATTGAAAGTTTTGGTCAAGTTAGGGAAGAGGCTCCTAAACTTGGATTTCGGGTTTGGTTTTTTTTTTTTTTGAATAATGAAACATTGAAAGTAAGCATTGTTTTGAGGTTTTTTTTATAAATTTCAACACAGGGATGAAAACTCTAAAAGGGGTGGGTTTGACGAGTAAGTACCTAGAAATAGGCTTTGGCCATGCAGGCATCACTCTGACCCGATGTAGGAAGTCTTCAAGGGTAATACCGCTTCAAGAACTTGCCATTGATGGGTAGCATACATCTGTCACCCTCCATGTTTAGAAGAGCTTATGCGCCATTGGAGAAGACTTTGTCGATGACGAAGGGTCCCTCCCATTTTGGTTCGAATTTGCCTTTGGATTTGTGGGAAAAAACCATTGGCCTTTTCACCGCAAGAACCAAGTCACCCTTTTTGTGGGCGCGTTGCCTGAACCTTTTGTCAAAAGATCCCACCATGCGTGCTTGGTAAAGCTCAACGCTTTGTAGAGCTTCGAGTCGTCTTTCATCGAGATTATCCAGTTCTTGGAGTCTCAATTTGACGTTGCATTCTTGCGTCATTTCATTTTGTAGAGATACCCTTAAAGAAGGAATTTGTACCTCTAGGGGGACAACTGCTTCACATCCATAGACCAAGGAGAATGGTGTGCTATGGGTTGGGCCTCGAACGGTAGTCCGGTAGGCCCATAAAGCTTCAGGTTGTTTGTCGCTCCAGTCTCTTTTGTGAGTAGAGACCATTTTCTTGAGAATTTTAAAGAGTGTCTTGTTGAAGGCTTCTGCTAGTCCATTCGCTGCCGGGTTATACGGAGTCAAAGGACAACTTTGGATTTTGTATTTGTCGCAGAACCTGTAGAATCTATGATCCCAGAATTATGGTCCGTTATCATGGACGAATCTTTTAGGTATGCCGAAGCGACAAATGATGTTGGTTCGTAAGAATTGAAGGACTGACGAGGTCTTCATTTCACTGAACGCAAATGCTTCTGACCACTTGGAGAACTAATCCGTAGCGGCGAAGATGAAGCGATGACCTCTCTGCTCGACGGGGGAGAAATAGGACCTATGATGTCCATACCCCAGGCTTCAAAGGGCCATGAGATCGCTGTAGAATGTAGCCATTCTGGAGGCATGTGTACATAATCTCCATGAACTTGGCATTGTTGACAACGTTTAGCAAATTGTATTGCGTCAGCCACCATGGTAGGCCAATAATAACCTAACCTTTTTATCTGATCGTGGAACTTGGGACCGGCCTGATGGGCTCCACAAAGACTAGCATGAACTTCTTGGAGGGAATATCCAAATGAAAGTTTGGGGCTCGTCTTTGGATACTTACCCGCTCTTTTGGATCTTCAGGTAGGATTCCGAACATAATATAATCAATGAACAGGTCCCTCCAGTCGCCTATCGGAGGTTTAAGGATGGAAATCCGACCTCCGACCACTCGGTGGCATTCAGCAATTGCTTGGTGTGTGTTGAGAGGAGGGAGAATCCTTCTTTGACACACTGTAATTTGCATGTTTTCCCCTTCTTGGGTTGCCTGGATGCAGCAAGTCCAGCCAGGGCATCTGCACGGATGTTTTCACGTCTGCGGATGTGAGTGATGTGACAGATGTCAAAGTTTTGACGAAGCAATTGCGCCTTGTTGTAGTAAGGCAACAGATCAGGCTTCCTGATTTCATATTCCTGATTCATCTGGTTGACGATCAGTTGAGAATCCCCAAATGCTTCCAGCATGGTGATGCCAGATTCGAGGGCGAGTTCCAATCCTATAATCAGAGCATGGTACTCAGCTGCATTATTTGAACATGGTTCCAGTGGCGAAAATGCGTGTGAAATCATGTATTTATCGGGGCTAACAAAGAGAATGCCAATTCCCGATATCGGCTTTCCTTTTTCATTTGTTCTGGTTGCACCATCGAAGTACATGTTCCAGGCGGCATTTGGTGAGGAAGTCTCCACGCTGTAGACAGGTTCGTCTACGAGATCATCCCTGAGCGGAGAATCCTTAGGCAGTGGATGCTCTGCGAGAAAGTCTGCCAGAGCTTGACCTTTGATTGCTTTCTGTGGTACATACCTAATATCAAATTGTGACAGAAGGATGGACCGTTTTGCCAGTCGGGCATTGAGAGAACCTGCTTTTGTGACAAGGACCTTTAAGAGATTGATCCTCGATATCAGGTATATTATGTTTGGCAGCAAATAGTGACGCAGCTTTTGTATGGCGAACATCACTGCCAAGCATTCTTTTTCGACTGGAGAGTAGCGATGCTCTGCACTTACCAACATTCGACTGAGGTAGTATAGAGTAGCTTCTTTTCCTCCATCATTTTCTTGTGCAAGTAGAGCGCCCAAAGAATAGTCGAGAGCTCTTGTGTACAAGATGAATGGTTTCCCGGTTGTGGGAACAACTAACGCCGGAGGCTTGGTCAGGTATGACTTGATGTCTTGAAATACAGCTTCACATTCAGCATCCCAAACAAAGTCTACACCTCTCTTCATCAGGCGAGAAAATGGACAGCATTTTCCTGATAGATTGGAAATGAACCGTCGGATGTACGCCAATCTTCCTTGAAGCCCTTTTAGTTCTCTTAGGGTTCTTGGAGATGGCATTTCTAGAATTGCCTTGACTTTGATGGGGTCAAGTTCTATTCCAGCTTTCCGAACTATAAATCCGAGGAACTTACCCGATGAGACACCGAAGAAGCATTTGAGGGGATTCATTCGCAGTTTGTGTTTGCGAAGCCGGAGGAAGACTTCTCGAAGATCTTGGAGATTGTCTTCTTTCCTTTTGCTTTTGACGGCGAGGTCATCAACATAACATTCGACCGTCTTGTGCTGCATATCTTGGAATATCTTCATCATAGCCCTTTGATATGTTGCACCAGCATTTCTCAGACCAAATGGCATGACAGTGTAGCAATACACGCCAAATGGGGTCCGAAAGGATGTATGCCTTTCATCTTCGGGATGCATCTTTATCTGGTTGTAGCCGGAGAAGCCGTCCATGAAAGTCATTCGCTCAAACCCGCAGGTGTTGTCAATCATTACCTCAGGTATGGGGAGCGGGAATTCATCTTTGGGGCATGCATTATTCAGGTCTCTATAGTCAATACAGACTCTGATTTGCCCATTTTTCTTTATCACAGGGACGATGTTGGCCAACCATTCAGGATGCTGTTCCTCGCGGATGAAGCCAACGTTTTTGAGTTTCTGAACTTCTTGTTCAATTTTGTCCATCACATTAGGACGGAATCTTCTTTGGCCTTGTTTTACAGGCCTGACATTTTCTTGTAGGTTGAGTTTGTGAACTGCTATTTTGGGATCTAAGCCAGGCATTTCAGCGTAAGACCATGCAAATCAATCAACAAACTCACGAAGAAAAGAGACATACTCGGGTAACTCCTCATCCTTTATATTCTTGCTTATGAATACAGGACGTGGGTTATCTGGTGTTCCCAAGTCTATCTTTTGAACAAAATCTTCTGTCAGAAGGTTTGAAGGTGGTTCCTCCACAACATTTTCTGAGGTTTCCAAGTCAACATGACCTTGCGGATTTCCAAGGGCGTTTTCATACCATGGCTCCGTTTCTGTCCATAAATCTTCTTGATTGGTATTCTTCTCAAGACTTGCTATGAGATGGTCCCAATCACCAGCTGAAACTGGGTCAAAGTAAGGCACTTCTTTTGGAGACGATGGCTCTTCTGAATCAGAGAACCGTGCATCTGTGTCATCGGACAATTCCTCTTCATCATCAAAGAAATCATACCAATTTGATGAGCTTCCTGGGTCCTTGTCGAGTAACTCTTCAAAGAGATATCCAGGGAGATCGATGTCTTCGTCAACATGAGATGTTGAGGCTTGGTCGGCAAAACGACTCTACAGCTTTTGTGTCAGCTGTCTCATTGGAGTGTAAGGATCATGCCCCAATCCGTATGAAGACTTGTCTATGTGACGGTGGAGTTTCCAATCTTCCAGCTGACTTTTGGTCCGGGTGGGTTCCAATGGTGTGAGAATACCACGGCCACCTCCCAAACCAATTTGATTTTGAGCGTCATAGCCCATTTTCTTCATGATAGCTTGTGCCATTGGACTATACAAGGATAGTTGAGGCATACCTTCATTTTGGAAAGGCTCAAGCAGGCAGTTTGATGAAGAAACGTTCGATCTATGGAAGAAGATTGGTTTCTCTTCTACCGACGTTTCCGGAATGACGAAGGTAGCAGACGCAGGATCTTCTACGTCAGCAGGGGTCTCCAATGGAGTGAGAGCAGGCCGAACTTGCTGAATATCAGCTTGGCTTGACGATGTATCGTCTTCAGTCTCTGAATCCGAATTCGTGTCTTGTATGATAGACACGAAGGAGACAGCAAACTTGCCCCTTGTCTTTTGCTTTGTCTTCTTTGCTTTAGTAGTGATTACCAAAGGTTTGGAAGATTTGAAGGAGATGACGAAGGGAGACTGATTGCTCTCTTTGAGTTTGTCGGAAGGTTTGTTTTCTTCCAATGATTGCTGAGGAGCCTTGCCTTTATCTTTTTGGAGATTGCCTGCAAAGGATGTTGTTTTCTCCTCCTTTTCTTCTTTTTCATCCTTGTACATCTGAGAGTCTGCAAAATGGACTTCCTTGCCTTTGAAGGGATTTTTGTCTGCAAACACTCGATGTATCAAGCCGTCGTCACCAACAAACTTGATGCACTGATGTAGAGTCGAAGGAACGACACCGTTCTCGTGTATCCAAGGGCATCCAAGAAGGATGTTGTAGCATGAAGGAGTTTTTATTGCATATACATTGACCTCAGAGATAAGATTACCGATTTGCAACCTGAACCGGATTTTGCCAATGGGCCTTTGAGCACTCCCATCGTATCCAAAGATGGACATAGATGTGTGGCTTAGTTTGCTAGGTGGGATACCTAGCTCTTCAAGTGCCGAAGTAGAGATGAGGTTGAGTGTAGAACCCGAGTCGATCTGGACTCTGTGTATCGGCATCTCTTTGATGTAACCTGTGAAGCACAAGGGTGGGTTGTGCTTCGTGTCGCCTAGCAGGAGGTCTTCCTTTTTGAAGGCGATGGTAGCACTTGCGGCCTTTTGAACCGAGAGGCATTCAGTGCAAGGTCCTCCAACTTCTTTCTTTTCTCCCTTTGAGGAGGTTTTCGATTTTGTGACTCTATAGTCCATTTCAATTTGCAGGACTTACGGGGCATGTTTGTCGACATCCAGATTCAGCCTTTGCAGTTCTGAAATGAGACTATCACGAGTTTGTGGTGACATTCGTAATAAGTCTAGGATGTGTAGTCGTGCAGGTATGTGTTTGAAGTGCTCGATCAAGTCGTACTTGAAAGCCTCCTTTGGGCCTGCATTTTCATTATCACCATCGCTTGGGGCATTTACAGCTTGTTTTCCCAAAGGATTTACATAAGAAGAAGAAGAAGGTTGGTTATAGTTTTTGTGGTAATCCCCGCCAGAGCGGGTACCTTTCCCAACTTCAAAAGCTTCTAGAGGTGGTTCTTCTATCGGAAGACCCCCTTCGGACTCAAGGGGCTGATCTTCCCCATTTGCTGAAAACGCCTCTGCAGCAGCATTGCCGTCTTCAGTTATTGCATTGCATGGAGCATTTTCCGGGAACAAGTCCTGAACAGCTTCCAACAACTTTTCTTCTTTGTCCAGTATTTCATCGGTCCAGACATCTCCTATGAGGTTGGGTACCTGGGACCAATTGACTGGGTTTTCTTTGAAGACTTCATCAGCCAGAGCTTCTTTATGGTGATCAGTCGGAAGAGGCTTGAATTCTGATGTCACCGTTTCAGGAGACGATGGCTGAGAAGGTATTATCTCAGTGGAAGTCACTCGAGAATATGTAGCTCCATAAGATATGCTACCGGATACATTTTGAGAGTCCGTGGCCTCAACATATGGAGCTTCAGAGGCACTATCATCCTAAACTATCACATTACAGGCAACTTCGATAGAAGATGCCTCCATAATGGACCGTTGGGAATCAGACTCATCCTCCGATGTAAGTGGATAATCAATCCAGCAACTTTCTTCATTTTCCGGAGTCACTGGAGGAGATGGTTATAGATTTTCAGGGACTTCCGGTTCGGGATTTTGATGAAGTTGGTTGATGCGATCCTGCTCCTGCTCTATGGCTAGACGCTGCAAGATCCTCGCATATTCTTCAAGATCGGGCATAGGAGCCAAATCTTCTTCTTCATCTGCCCCTTGTGGTTCGACCCAGTTGGGATCCACTAGAGCATTTGTTTGTGCTGTTTTAACAGCATTTGGGCAGCCTCTTGGTCTTCATCATCATCAGACCAGGATCCTTGTGGCTGGAAGGGGTTATACCAGATTACTGGCATAAGGTGGGATTCCGAGATCCATTCTTCGTCGGAGAGATATTCTCCGGTTTCAAGGGATTCCTCCCACTCATCGGTGTCACTGGCAGTGTCACTGGATTCATACATTCATGGAGAATCCAACTACCGTGTTACAAGAGTATGATGCCCCCTGCGTAGTTTCATCTCTGAGCCGTGGTGGCATGAAATCACTAAGAGTGAATTTTCTTATCACTCTTGGAACTTTGGGGAGAGACCTCTCTGTTGCCCCCAGTGAAGCGGTAGAGGAGGTTTCTGCTTTTTCAGGGACCTCTTGTTTTGTTTGAGCCTTCTCCTGCTGTTTGAGCTTGCGGAGTTGTCTCTTGGCTTGCCTTCGCTGTTGAGCGGTCGACTTTGTTTTGACGATCTCCCAATTTTCATCTTCTAGGAGATCGGGATGTACCCATATGGGCTGTCCTTCTGGTGTTGGGTAAGGCACCAGCTCCTGGGACGTTTGGGTCATTTTTATCACCTTGAAGGAAGTAATGACTTTTTCCTTTGATGATTTGGATGTTTGTCCATATGACACCATGTTAATGGAGGCAAACCCATAGTTTTTGTCAAAGGTGATGACTACGTTTTTCCACATCTCATTGATCTTTTCTCTCACAACGAAACATTGGTTGAGAGGATGCGAGACCATTTGGTGGTATGGACAATATCGGGGATCGTTGGTTTTGCCAACATCTCCCGGTCTTTTGGGGTCAGGCAAGGTGAGTTTGCCATTTGCCAAGAGAGCCCCAAATATTTCTTCAACATCTTCATCGAACGGGTATTTCTTTTCTACTCATTCTTTGAAAGTATCAGAGAGTTCAGGTCTCTTACCTGCAGCTTTATTTTCAGTTTTCTTTGGTGGCTGAGGAGCTGACTTGGTTTGCACATTGAGGACCTCCTTTTTCTTTGGCTTGGAGGTTGGGATGTAGGTCTGCTCCTTCTTTGATGACTTCTGACTGTTGAGGTCTTTGATCACCGTTTCAGCCTCCATAGACGCTTCTAGGAGTTCTCCCAAGTTCTTTGATTTGTTGCCGATAATCATGGAGCGGATCCTTTCTCTCATGTTGTTTCGGCATATGTCGACTAGCGACGCTTGTGGCAGCACATCTGAGCATTTGTATGCCATTGCTTTCCACTTGTGAATGAAGTCGTCTGTCGACTCATTCTCTCCCTATTTAAGGCTGCAGAGCTGAGCCAAAGTAACAGGATGATCCTCACCTTTGAAGTGGGTTAGGAAACGTGTCTCTAGCATTGTCCAATTTTGAATGGAGTCCTCTGGCAGAGTGGAATACCAATCAAAGGCCGTACCTTTTAGGGTACTTGCAAAGAGTCGGATCTTGAGTGCATCTTGATTCGTAATCGTTCCTGTCAGGATCTTGAAGTGGATGACATGCTGTCTGGCTGAACCTTTCCCCGTATATGTTTGGAGAAGAGGTTGTTTGAACTTTGGGGGAAACGGAACCGAGTCCATCCATAAGGGATATGGTGGCTTGATCCCATGCTCTTTCAGTGTATCCTCTTCCTTTGCTTTGGCGAGGATATTGTCCACGTCCTTTTTAGTAAGGGCGAGTGACTCATCTTCTCCACCATTTGCCTCATCTTGTGGAGGAACTTCCTCATTGTTTGGTGGACGCTGGAGAGTGAGAAGGAGGTTTTCCATCAGAACCTCTATTCTCTGTTGTCCTTGTGCTAGCTGCTGAATGCGTAGAGCCATGTCGTCATGTGGTGGAGGTTGCTCAGAGTTTGTGACCAAGACATTCATCCTTCATGAGTCAAAAGAGGATACCGTCTTAGTGACTGAGCTGGAGCTCATTCTTTTAGATGAAGAGTCCAAGGAATGATCACTCCGATGTCCCTGGCTTGAAGGAGTGGGAGAGTCTTCCTGATGCCTTTTCGTCCGGGAGACGCTTCGAGTCACCGGTCGTCTGACATGTATTTTCGTCGCTTACTTCATGCGTCTTTTGGTTTTGCCAACCATGTGGACAGCAACTTGGTTGGGGCTTTCTTTTTCGACCCATTTTTGGGAGATTTGAAGCTCAGAATGCTGGGTTCTTTGCTTCTCTAATCTCTTTTGTCGATATGCCGCGCGGCGACGTATGCGACAAGCAATTTGAGCTTCGGTTAGCTCGGGCTGTGCTCTGGCAATGAAGGACGTGGTCCCTCGCGCGCAGCAACCGTGCTTGTCTTCCTTGAAGACTGGCATGGACAGGATTTGGACGCGGTCCTTAGCCTGTCGCAGCAAAGCTTTAAATTTTGCAAGCTCGTCCCCTGTTGAGATGAAGGGTTGAGTTGCAGGAGAGCAGGCCCTAGCAAGTTCTTGTTGAGGCCTTGTGATGCACGACTTGATTTTGGGCTTGTATGAGCAAGCCGGCTCGTGCTAAGTAGTTTTTGTTGTTCGGTGGAGGGTGGGTTTCTCTCCTTTGATGTAAGCAAGAGGATAAAACCGGTTCTCCTTGAGAGGAGCCAGGTATGTTGGCTTTGCAGATGTCCAGGACCTTCTTTGTTTTGGTGAAGATCGCGGGGACCAAGTCTTGGGACAGACTTGGTTTTTTCTAGGTTGAGGCCTCATGGGGTTGCCACGAGCCTCAAGTTTCTTGGTGACCGCCTTTGGTGTCGGGGTAGTGACATGTTGGGGGGCGGTCTTCTGCTTCTTAGCAGGCACCGTCTCCTCTGCGGGTAGTGGGAATGGTCCCAGTGACCCGAAGACGATGGTCCGGGGAGTGGAGGTCGACCAGGTGTTTTGGGAGTTGCCGAGGGAGGTGATGCTTTGGCAGCTGACGGGGCGCTTGAAAGTGTCGGTTTGACTTGAAATTCGACATGGAGCCTTTTGGAGGTATTTTGAGACCATCCATAGACTCTGATCGAAGATTTGATGTATTTGACATTGTCGCCATCGGGAGCTCCCGCTTAGCTGTTGGAGGATTGAAGTTAGGCCAAATGGTGTCGAAATGGCCCGAAACTTCATTTGTACCCTTCTTTTGGCTACTTTGAAAGAACTTGTAGTTTTTGTTTGGTTTTGTCAAGATCTGATGCTTGAAGTAGCTTTGCCTGTTTGTAGTAGGATACGGCTCCATATAGCTTTTGATGTTGATAAGGCAAAGTGACATTTTTGGTGTTAACATAAGTTTCATTATATATCTGGCACCTGAGGTGGAGGAAGAAACAAAAGGAAAATCTTTTTGGGTTTATTTTGTTGGTTTTATAGTTTTTATGGATTTTTTATATGGGGCTAGAAGGGCCTAACTAAGGGATTTTACTTGGATCTATGTGATTAGTGCTTTACCACTGATCATCTGATTAACCCTAACCTTAGGTCCTAGACCGCCCACATCAACTCTCCCAGTCGCCTAACAGAACAGGAAAAGTGACGGGACGAAGCCTAATGCTTTAATCTATCTAATGGGGAAATCCAATCTAATCCTAGGGTATGAATAGCCTGAGTTTGATGGTTTAGTGCCTATGCAACTTATTAATTGTGATTTTTAATTGGTTCGGTTTGTTTTGAGTTGAAGATTGATTAAGAAGTGGATTAAATGTACTTTGGGGTTCTGTTTAAGTGGTTTAAGGTTATGGAGTTTGGGGTTTAAATTAAAGGGTGAAATGATGTCGAAATCAGCGAAGCGGGGTTTGTAGGGGACCAGGGCGCCCAGGGGGTGGCGCCTAGGTCACTTTGGTGACTTGGGCGCCTAGATAGTGGCGCCCAAGTGGCTGTTTCTAGGTGGTTTGGCTAGTGACGATGGTATCAATGCTATTTTCGGAATCCAAGGGGTTATTACTTGGTGAATTCTAATGTTTCAAATTGTTTTAATTCTCTAATATTCAAATGTCAAAGGGATTCGGATCCGGATTTTGAAACAAAATCTAGAATTCGCGTTTTAGTGCAAATGAGAGGATAGGCGCCAAGGGGGTGGCACCCAGGTGGATGGCTTGTGATTTTCAAGTATTCCGGTTGGGACTTAATTATTGGTTTTCAGATCTAGAGAATATTTTAGGTTCCGGTCTTAATCAATTTAAGTGGTAAGGTGTTTAGTTATTCATTTTAAATTAAAGTTGTGAATCAAGGTTAGAGTGTAGGATAGGAGCCACAGGGGTGGTGCCTAGGTGGTTGTTTGTTGATTCGTAAGGGCTTTGGGTGCTAAGTTCGAATTGATTAAAGTTTTAAGTGTTTTAAGTCGAAAGTGTTTTAATATGTTAATTGGGATTGGTTTGAATGTTAATTAATTGTATTAAGTTGTCCGTTAGGGTTTTTATGAAAACAGGTAGGCTGGCCGCCCAGGGTGCGGTGCCCAGGTGGATTTGGAGGATGGGCGCCCAAGGGGTGGCGCCCAGGTGACTGTGCCGAGGTTTGGTCATTTGGTATTTTTTTAGGTCAATTTAAGTTTAAATTGATTTAAGGACATAGTATGTTTGGGCGTGGGATGTTATTCGTATTCAATTGGGTTTTATTTAAACGCCAATTAATTGGGCTAAGTTGTGAATTGAGTTTTCCTGAAAACGGGGAAGCTGGACGCCAAGGGTGTGGTGCCCAGGTGGATTTGACAGTTGGGCGCCAAGGGGGTGGTGCCCAGGTGAACTATTCTGTGGTTCGGGTTGGTTCCGTATTTTTTAGGTTGATTTGAGGTTGAGCGTTTATGGTTTGATGTATTTTAAATTAAAAGGGTGCTGTTGCGATCTTTAAGATTAAATTTCGTTTCAATTAATTAGGCGTTTAAGGTTTACTTATTCAAGGTTTAAATGTTTTACTGTGTTGATTCGGATTGGTTTAAGGTCTTAACTAATTAACTTAAGCTTTAACCGGGGTGTCTTAGGAAATGAATAGGCTGGGCACCTAGGGAGTGGCGCCCAGGTGGCTATGGAAGGATGGGCTCCCAGGGGGTGGCGCCCAGGTGGCTGTCTTTTGGGGTTTTAAGGTTTTATGTTTTTAAAGTTCTTAATTATTTTTAAATCCGAATTAATTAGCATCTTAAGGTTTTAGGGCTCTTAATGATTTGATGTTTCTTAAGTTGGCTAATTATGATGTTTTAATTAATCTTATGATTTATCCTACTTAGGCGCTAAATTCAATAACCTAGACTATCTAACTATTCTTTTTGGGTTTTCTAGATATCCTTTTTTAATTTGTTTTTGGTTTCTCCTCTAGTTTACTAGTGTCGCGACCCCGAACCGGAGGCCCCGGGACCGCGACGGGGGTGGCGTGGTGTAATGAACCACCCCTTAGTAATGATGAATTACACATTTATTTATTTAATTTCCCACAGGTTTCCGCGGTGAGGATTCCTCATACACTCATAGGACATTTAGATAGGTGCGGAAGCGTGTAGCAAATCAAACCCTTAATCCATTCACATCATATGTGACTGATAATAAACAAGTATCACATGATGTCAGAGTGAGCAATGGTCTCATTAGCATTCCCAAAATATTAAGTTAAAGTTTAAACAAAAGAACAAGTTAATTAACATTCCCCAAAAATAATGGCCAACAAAGGCCAGTACAACCAAAGATAAATCAATAACATCCCAAAATATTCGTAGCTCAAAGCTAAACCCAATGTCTACATGACATTGTCAGCTTGCCACTCTACTAGACGTTGCGGTTCACCGACCGCCTCCTCTGGCTCCTCCTCAAGGGCAAAGACGGGAGCTGGACCTGAGTACCACAAAAATGGGTCAGACACGACGGTCTGGCAGGTGGGTGAATAGATGTACCAAGAAAGAAATCAAAGCACTTCATAGGCATAACGAAAACTATCATAAAACAGGATGCATAGTTCATTTAAAGTACAGATGCAATATAAATCATGCGGGGTATCCAAGGTACAGGAACTGACTAGATGGCAACCACACTAAAGCTAAATCCTCTCCATCACAAGGTGATGAGAGCACATTCAGTGCGTTGGGCTCGAACACACGAAGTGACGAGAACCAACATTACAAACATATATATATATATACATATAGCTAGGCAAGACCACGGCCGCGGAACCGGGTAACGGGACAGTACGGGATCCAAGTTGCAACTGGCGGGAGCACAGGGGGAGACCCAAGTCAGTTGATCAGACTGACAAGGATGTCCAAGCTTAGTGGTGCCGACTCATAGGTTACATGATAAATCAAAACATATACAAAACTATATCAATATAAAACATACGGGCAGGCGGGGCATGGTGCTCGTAGGCACACATTTCATATCATTAACAGTTCATGCATAAACGAGGCTGGCGGGACATATTCAGAGTATGAATCAGAATTTGAAATCAAACTAGTAGGGTCGGGTAATTATACATGTGATCAGAGTAAAACCATGCAATGAGTCCTTATATCATTAGGGACTATGTATTGGGGTGTCCATATTCAAACGACATGTATAAGGATCTTGTATGTCTAAATTACCCTTAGTATGGTACTCGAATGATAGAGGACATACTAAGTTTCCTTATGCACGTTGATGAATATAAAAGTCTCAATACCTTTTCCGAAATGATGTTTCTTTCTTTGTCAATCTCCTTATGTCATCCCCTGGGTCTCTCCAAGGTGGTAGGGCATCAGAACAACCCATCCAAACCTTTAAATACCACAATTGAAACCAATAGAAAAGACTCAGGAATTCTGGGTAAAACTCGGTCACCTGTCGGTCGGATGGCGGTTAGCCGCCGAGGTGATCGGCGGTTAGCCGCTGGATGACCGCGGGGTTGACCGCGGTTCACCCTGCTAAAAAGTAGCATTCTGTGTTTCTAACCGCGCATCACGGCTACCTAGCGGTCACTGGGTTTCAGATTGGCGGTTAGCCGCGAGCTGACCGCGCGGCTGACCGCGGTTCGCCTGTCAAAATGCAGCATTCTGTGTTTCTAACCGCATCTGGGTCGGCTAGCCGCCGGTCACCTGTCGGCTAGCCGCCGAGGTGACCGCCCGCTGACCGCCCAGCTGCGGGAACTTCACATCAGGTGCAGATTTCAGTTCTTTGCCTCCCAACCCATTTCACTTCAACTCCAACCATCCCCTAACATGAAATGGGACTATTCCTTCCCTCTAACATTTAATCCTTTCCACCAACAACCATTCCATCAATGCATTAATTCACCTACCAATCCAAATCTCATTCAATGCGATTACAAATAGCATTTAAGAAGTTTGAAATGATCAAAATAAACTTGATGATGAATGCATTTATTCTCATAAAACTAACTAAGAGAAAAACCATGTCAATCAATACACTTCTAAAAGCATTATAAAACATAATGAGTCAAATGAAATGGAAATAGTAGAAATCCACATTTTCAACAAAAAATAAGAACTTGTTCAAATTAAATCCATTCATCCACTTGCCTTGGTCTCCAAAGTATGCTAGACAAGCTCTAATCCACTATCAAGCTCAAAATCTACAATCTACACAAAAATCCCCAAAATACAATCATTACAACCCTAGAATGACAAAATCAAGAAATAGATGGAGATAGCTTCTAATAATCAAGGTGAAGCACCTCCTAGGCTAGATGAACACACAATCAAGAGATGAGAAGAAGAACTTACAAGAAGAGTCCTCTAATGGCAAGAGTTGGCTCAAGAGGTAGCTTGGAATGGGACTCTCTCTCAAAAAAAGATATCAAGAGAAAGCTCTCATGGAGGGGAAGAAGACTATTACCTCCATTAAACACTTAGCAATAGATTTGAGGGAGATTGAGAGAAGAAGAAGCAAGAAGCAAGGAGAAAACCCTAGGCTGGGCTGGAACTCTCTTTCTCTCAAGAAGTTGCAAGAAGAGGAGGAGAGGGAAAAGACTCCTCCTTATATAGAAAATGGCTATGGGTCCCACAACTTAAAAGTCCAATCGAGCTAAAACATCGTTCTACGGGCTTCGGACGGATTCGACGAAGAAGGAAGAATTGATCGTCGAAATTTCTACTTTCCAAAAAGTATATATTTTACGAGTTTCGGAGACATTGAAAATAGTGTCCAGATTTTGTGTAAAAAGACTGTTTTACCCCTATCAATGGCAAAGTAGGGTTTAGAGGTCTCGAATGGAAACGGAGCAAATACGAAAGTTGTCGGGAATCATAAAATACATTCGACGGAGCAATTTACCGATTTCCAGAATTATAACTAAATCCCAAAACAAATCGAGACTCAATAAAAAGGAACCCCCAAAGGGCCCCACTAGATCAAAAGAGTTCTCAAAATCATTCAAAGCTATAAAAAGCTATTCTAATCCAGATTTAACCCATTTACACTAATCTCACTTATAACTAAATCACGTCTTAATTAACACTAATCGGAAACTCTCGGGGCGGGGTCTTACAACTAGAGAGTAAGGAAAGAGAAGAAGGGATTTTATGTTTTATGATTTATTTTTTTTTTGGGTTTTTTATATGGTTGTACGATTCAAATGATATGATGTGAAGTGTGACAAAGATGATAATTCAAAGTTCAGAACAGATCAAACAGACAAACATATCATCATCATGCAGTTTCTAAATGAACGAAATGCGGAAGATCGGAAGTTGTGCACGAAAGTGGAGGAATCCACTTGGGCGCCACACCTGTGGTGCCTACCCTACTCAGTCAGGGTTTTCAACGGAACACAACAAATGCACAAGAATCTTAATATTTTTAAGACAACTTTCGATATTCAACGACTGATGCGAATGTATTAATTCGAACTACTAGCGATGCAACTAACAAACCTACAAGCAAACGATGCAACGGGCGGAAATCTAGAACCCGGACCCTATCTCAGAGGGGTAGGCGCCCAGGTGGTTCGGGAGAGGACAGGCGCCCAATGGATGGCACCCAGGTGGTCCCGGAGAGGGCAGGAGCCCGGTGGGTGGCGCCTAGGTGGTTCCGGAGAGGGCAGGCGCCCAGTGGGTGGCGCCCAGGTTGTTCTGGAGAGGGCAGGCGCCCGGTGGGTGGCGCCCAGGTGGTTCCGGAGAGGGCAGGTGCATGGTGGGTGGCACCCACCCTTTCTGCAAAAGGCTGTTCACGATCTTTTTAATATAAATGATGATGATGATGATGCTAATGCGAGATCTGATCTAGCTATGCAATTAGAACTACAAACTCAAAGCGAATCTACTATATTAGAATGAACCTAAACATGTTACTAACATGATGATGCACTAATACTATTTTTATCACAAGCTAATGTAGATCTACGATGCTCAAATGGTCCTAAGCATATTTATAAGCATGAATGGTAATGGAATGTAGAAAAAGAAGGGAGAGATCTTGGAATACCGGTATATGACGCGTTCCTCAAGTTCCTAAAGCGAAGCTTTCGTAAAGACCCATAGTTCCAGTTGAAGATATGGAAGTCTCCTCCTCTATTTCCCTTTCTTCTTCTCTAAATCTGAAGTTCTCTCTAATGGTGGCTACTTTTCTTCTTCTTTCTTATTCTCTCCTTTTGTCTCTTTTCTTAGGGTTTTTTTTTTGGTAGCCTCCCTTGTAAATAAAGTTAAAGGGATTATATAGGTTTGGGACGAGTTTAGAAGGGATAGGGCTTCATTATTTCGGGTTTCTAGAAGGTCTCACGCATCCCTAGGCAGCTTAAGTCATTTTAGGGTGAACTAGGGTTTGGAGGGAGTATGGGCGCCCATGGGGTGGCGCCCAAGTGTCTGTGCAGTCTGGGCACCCACAGGGTGGCGCCCAGGTGGTCCTGGAGAGGGTGGACGCCC
Organism: Persea americana; assembly: GCA_029852735.1. Lineage (NCBI taxonomy): Eukaryota > Viridiplantae > Streptophyta > Magnoliopsida > Laurales > Lauraceae > Persea > Persea americana. Next base: position 41,167,602 of record CM056814.1, read on the forward strand.
ACAGGGTGGTGCCTAGATGGTTTGTGTCTCGCTTTTGGACCTTGGTCCCATTTGGAGTGAGATTGAACGGATATATCTTCAGCTGGGGGGACCTACACTAGCATTTAATAGGCTGGGCGCCACATGGGCGGTGCCTAGATGGATTTCAAGGCTGGGCGCCACATGGGTGGTGCCTAGGTGAATTTTAAGGCTGGGCACCACATGGGTGGTGTCTAGGTGGTTCGGTTCGTCTTCGATGCTTGGTCCCTATGTATGAGTGGTCCCGGTCTAATATCGAGCCAATTAGTAAATTTGGAGGCTGGCCGCCCACCATTGGGTGCCTAGGTGGCCTTGGTCTGTGTGGGCGCCCACCATGGGGAGCCTAGATGGTTTTCCATAGGGTGGGCGCCACATGGGTGGTACCCAGATGGAGTTGATTCATTTTCGGAGTTCGGTCCCTACGTTGAGTGGTCTCGGGCTACTTTTAGGCCAACTAGTGGAATTTGGAGGCTAGGTGCCCACCATGGGGTGCCTAGGTGGCCTTGGGCTATGTGGGCGCCCACCATGGGGCGCCTAGATGGTTTTCCATGTGGCGCCCAGATAGAGTTTCGTCATTTTTTCTAAGGTAAACTTCGAAGACTCATAACTTTTGACTCGCTTATCGGATTTGGACGTTCTACATATCGTCGGAAAGCTCTTGAAGTGAGGAATCCATGGATTTAAATTTCTTGATGATTAGTTGTCAGGAAAAGTGAGGGATATCTGGATCAATGGATTCGGTTTCCTAACTTAGGCTGATCAGGTGACATTTGGGCAAACTAAGCATAGTCTTTGGAGGGATTGACTTAAGCATGTCTTAAGTGGTTGAGAAAAGGTTTGAATAGTGTCATGGTTCACTACTTGTGTAAGTAGTGGGTTGGGCTCAAGATCTTGACGTAACTCGGCTTCTCTCTCACGAATTTCTAGAAATCGTCGAAGTAAGTCTAAAATTATCAACAAGCATCTTCATCGTCGTTAATTAATCTGAATTATGTCATTAATCATTCAATTGTGAGTGAAATGGGGGCACCGCTATATATGATAGGTATTTAAGGCTATCATAGGGGCCAAACGAGGTGTCTACAGTATGCCCCTCTTTGGAGAGCAACACGTGGAGAGTTGTGCTCCAAAGAAAGTAGACACACCGCTCATGACTCACGTGAGCTTTTGAGCTCACGGGAGTGGCCACCTATGGATGTATGCAATTGCAAATTCATTCTAAAGATAAGGTACACTTTTCTATGATCGATCCTGATTCAGGGGGAAAAAGAAAAAAAGAAGAAGTTACGTGCCTACTGATTTGATTGGAAACCCGAGACCTGTGCTTCGGTGCCCGTGGTATTGCCACGTGGCGGGTTGGGAACTGTGCTCCGGTTGCTGAAATTTAAAATGATGGCGGGAACTGTGCCCTGGTGGTCTAAATCAGAAGTCGATATTTCGATTGGCTAAGTCACTATTAGAGTTTCATTTGTTCTTGCAATAGAGTTCATTTCAAGTTGTCATATATAGCGTCTTTTAACTTTCATCCACAGTTAAATGTTCAAGGCATAGTTAAAACTAACTAGCAATAATGGGGATCTTGAAGGCAATCACAAACATAGTTCCAACAATAGTGTGAGGTGCATATAATAATGAGATGTATTTTTTCTTTTTTTAAAGATGTTTGATTTTGAAACTCAGGTATGCATTGAAAAAGTTAAATCAACGGAAGACGGTCATCGGAATAACCGTCACTCTCTAGGGACCTTGGTCTTCACCCAAGCTTGGATGAGAACCTGGGATAGATTCGATCATCTCTTCAGTGCTTATCATGGGGAGTTTCAAGTTACACGGTTTCCATCTCCCAACGTCGAGACTTGAGTCGGCCAACACACAATTCGTGAGAACACGGTATTATGGTTGCCGTACCAATCATAAGCACTTAAGGGAGGCCTATGGCGACTAAATTTCTAGACGCGAGGTAAAATCATGAAAATCATAGTTAGGGGTACTTACCTCGACAGCTTTCCATAAACCTAACATTGGGGATCATTGCCACTTTCTTTTGTTGTTTGTTTGCCAAAGCTTGAGTCATCTATCTCCATCAGTGTGCATGAAGGTTCTTCACCTTTGGTGTTTTCGTTTTTGCTTTGGGAATATATATTGAACAAACACTAAAAGATTCTGCACTTCTCATTGTTAGTGCTCTGTAGTTCAAATTTCATTGATGGAGATGACAGGGGATGCAATGCACAATATCAGATGTATGCGTGATGGGACTAATGTGCATGTGACAGGACCTTATGTGATGGGACAATGTTTGGTTGACAATGTGTGCCGTGTCATTGTGCCTCTCTTAACTTGCTTTCTCTCTCTCTCTCTTTTTGGTTATTCCTTTATTTATTTATTCATTTTTTTCTTTGTTTTTGTTTTTTTTTTTTGTTTTTTTCTCTTTTTTTTATTTATATTATCATTATTATTTTTTATTATCGATCATCATCAGTTCTTGTTCGGGCTCAACTTTTCAGAATTCTAGGACAATTTGGCTCAAAGAGGCCTCTGATTCTCTAAGGTGACGGATAGGTGCCAAAGGGGTGGTGCCCAGCCTATTTGGGCTTTGGTTCAAGGACTATGAAGGGAGACAGCTTGGGCGCCCAAGGGATGGTGCCTAGGCGGATTGCATACATAGAGTTTGCCTTGAAGTAGAATGGTGGATTCGAAAGACAAGTCACCTAAACGTCTAAGGAGTGGTGCCCAAGATGCAGCCCTAGTCCATCTTAGAATGGAGTTTTAACTTTAAGGAAGTAGGTTGCATTTCAAGTTGGTTTCGAAGTAGAATTTCGATTTCAGAATAATGTGACCTGGGCATCCAAGGGGTGGCGCCTAGACTGCATTTTGAGTTAGTCTCGGAGTAGAACTCGAATTCAAGGTAATGTGTGACCTAGGCACCCAAGGGGTGGCGCCCAGACTGCATTTTGAGTTAGTCTCGAAGTAGGATTCGTGTTCAGGGTATCGCTCCGAGAGTCCTTGTTGGAGTAAAAGTCTGACCTTAAGAGAATAGGTGATCTGGGTGCCCAGGGTATGGCACCTACGTGATACTACACCATGTTCAGCACTTAGAGTCCTTATCAAAGAGAAGCCCTAAATTCTAGGAAAAATAGGTGACCTAGGCGCCCAGAGAGTGGCGCCCAAGCTGCAGTTCAGATTCTTTTAAAATCCGCATGGGGTTTGAACTCTAATCTATATAATTGAATCAAGGCTACGAATTTCCCACAACTTCTGCTCTTTCAGACTTTGAATTTCAGAATTCTCAAGCTCTTCCTTGCTCTCAAGTAAGTTTCCTTTGTTTAAGTCAATTGTTTAGGTTTGATCAATTAGTTTGTTTTGGATTAGTTGTTTTGGGTTGTTTGTTGGTGGCTTTTATCATATTTATGTTCAGGTTTAAGTTCCTTAAACTTTATTATTATTATTATTATTGCTGTTTAAAATTGGTTTGTGATTTTTTGATTGATTGTGCTTTTGTTCTTGAATTGGACATGGTCCCCTCTTTTCTTTTCACTTTCCATCATTTTTTCTTTTGCCCTTTTTTTTTTTTGCCGAAAAAAGTATCAACTCAAGTGCTCTAGTCCTAACTTTGTAAGGTGGGTAGTTATTGATCAAAGACAACTAATAGGAGTGGGCCATGGTTAGGCTTGATCAGAGTCTATGGCAAAGGCCTCCAAGTCTTCCATCTCTTTATCTTTTAGATTAAGTTCTAAGATGTGGAATGAGGTTCGACCATTGACCGTGATGGCTATAGAGGTGATGGATCTTCATAAAAATGGTGGGGGATGTACGTTTCATCTCGGGATTGGGGAGATCAAGACCTAACTGGATTTAGGCGAAGTTTGGGGGAAAAGGAGGATTCTGTGCAATTTGTGGAAATTAATGAAATTAGTTGGTGTGATTGGGTTTGTTGAGTGTTTTAGTTAATTTAGATTCAGTTTTTGGTGAATATTTTTTTTTTTATGTTTTTTTTTACTGTTCTTGTGGATTTCAGGGGGGCAGTTTCAATTCATTTAATCCTTTTTTTTTTGTGTATATGTGTGATGTGTGGTGGTTGATGAGTGGTATATTATGGACGTGGGCATGGTGTAATGGAGTAAAGCGAAGTGGCAAAGATTGTGAAGTGGAGTGCTAATGTAGTGAAGTGAAGTATGGGATGAAGTGATGTGTGAAGGAGTGGTAAAGTTTTATTTTCTATAAATGATGTATGCATGCAAACCATTGAAAATTAAACTAAAGTCTGGTCATGTTGAGTTGGATTAAATATGTGTTTTATTATTTTCTCCTTTTGATTGTGTTTATGAGGTGTGTTTTAACTTCATCTTTTCAGTTTAGTTGTGGATTAATTGAATTTTAAAATTGGTTTTGGTTAATTTTAAATTGCTTTTGTTGGTTCCATTTTATTAGCTTGGTTATAAATGTTGATTTAGGTTTAATTTAATTTTTTTAGTTTATTATTTTGACTTTTATGCTTTATGTTGTTTTAAGTTTGTCCTAGTTCGTTTTGGTTTGGTTGTGAGTTAATTTCTTTTAATGTGGCCTTTGCTGGTTGGTTTGTTCGTTTGTTTATTCGTTGCTTTTTTCTCCTTTTTTTTTTTTAGTCAGGTTTATTTTTAGTTCATCATTGATGAGCTATTTTTTTTTTGTGTTTTTTTTTGTTGCGTCTATTTGTTTTTAAATTAAGCTCATTATTATTGGTTGGTTGGCGGATTTTATTGATTGTTAATCTTTTTTCTTTTTTTTTACAGAGAAAACCAAAAAGAGGGTGGAGGGTGTTCTATGACAACCTTGATTGATTTCGGCATGGAGAGGCAAGGAGGAGCGCAACAAAGCTACCATTTCATCTTGAATGAGCTGAGGAACCATAAGGCACACATGAATGAGGTAAGGAACCACAAGGCACACAGCCTTTTTTTCTCTGCTTCATTGGTTAAGTTTTTCTTTTAGGTTTAAGTTTAAGCTTAATTTTAATTCTTTTAGTTTTGATTTAAAGTTTGGCTTTAATTTTAAATTTGAGTTTGGTTTTAGTTCTTCACTTAGTGAGTTGATTTCTTTTATTGAATTTAATTTGGCTGGTCACTTGGCGTCCTTATCAAGGTTGGCTTGGGTGATGAGTTGATTGCGGTGCTGGAGGGGCGTGATTTATTTGAGATGGGCATATGGCTCCACGCACCACAGATTGCTATTAGGCATGTCGTTAACAGGGTCACATGATAACTAGGGCGTTATAAGGTCATTTCGGTTGTATTTGGGATGGATCCGTTAAAGATTTAAGAACGAATTTGGAGCATCGGGGAATTACATGAAATGTTGGAGGGATTTTCCATACCGGTACATACTCTTAGAGTCATACTCTTGCGAGGCCCCCTAGTCTATTGGAAATTGTGTAGGGACGATCGAGGCCCTATGTTGTTGTTGTTGTTGTTGTAGTTATGATTAATGTTGATTATTAGTTGTTAATCATTAGTGTTACACCTATGATGGAGGGATGTTATGTGCAAAAGGGTTTTTGCATTGGGATTCGGGAAGAGGTCAAAATGTCCATTTCATCAATCTCGGACGTTTATACCCAGGAGGTGGACATCAATGGGTGGCACCAAATTCTACTATGTTGGAGGTATGACCGTGGGATGGAAAAATGGACGAAGGACGCTGTTAGCACATGTTATGCATTGTATGAGATGCCAATGGCCTTGGTGGCCTCGGTTGAACAATGGTGGGACTCGGTTGGAAAATTGGTGCGTGGGGCCCACACCTCGCACCTGGGCCAGGAGGTCCGAACAAGCACTGTGACGTGCAGAATTGGTGCAGGGGATTGGTTTCCCTTGTGCTTGGGTTTGTGAAGTCCACGTGGAAGGCACAGTTGGTGCTGTGTGGTATGCCTTTCCACATAGACAGTTGCTGGTTGGCTTCGAAATGATGTGGCAGCCACTTGGGCGGGTGGTTTGAGAAACTGCCACAGCAGTTTGGTCTGTGAACTGTGTTGGGCGTGTGGAGAACTGCGTGGACCAACAGTTGCATGGCAGATGTAGGATGATGTATATGATGTGCATAGGTGCATGTGACATCCATGATGTGAACATGTAATTCATGACTTGATAATGGTTGTGATGATTGACCTAGGAGTGCCATGGTTGTGTGTGATGATGAAATGATGCTTCTGAGGGATATCGAGGATTTAAATGAAGTATTTCTCTCCTACAAGTGACAAGTCTTGTACCCGATGATTTCTCGAGGTCTTAAAAATAAGGGAGACATTGGCGAAATCTCTTTATAGTTACTCGAAATCTGTGTCTAGGCATGGGGATCTCATAAAGGGAGCATTACTAGTTCAGGATAAATAAAGTGAGATTCATATAATAAAAATCAAATAGGCACAGTCTCACATTATTTCAAACATAATAAGCTACATAGAATTGGGTTCTCAAAAAACAAGGAATGCCTAAGTGTGTGACATTTGTAACCTAGGCAATTCTATGTTTCGAGGCATCCATAATATCAGGTATAGATATGAAGGCATGTGCTAACGATCATCATATGAAATCCCATGGCAAACAGTGTCCATGGTATATAATACTAATCAAATTCATTCTATGGCATCAAATAGACATGATCCATAATTTCCATCAATCATTATCATATTTCAAGTTATAAGGAGTTGTGCACAAAATAGTACCCGTGATGTGATCCCAAAGAGAATAAATAAAAATGCCCCAGCTTGAGGGGTATTTTCTATATGTCTGGGGTTGGTTTTCCTGCAAAGGTCTTAAAACCAGAAAGTGAGTATAGTATTTTTGGTACCCTGCATGGTTTGTCTGATGCAAGGTTTTTTTTTTTTTTTTCTCAGAAAAAAAAAATGTCAGGGGGCTATTTTAGCATTTAAGCTTTGAGAAAAACAAGGTCGGAAAAGGGACCTTTGGGATATATGTTTCTTGCATCCAACCGAAGGTCATTAGTAAGAAAAACATGCATGAAGTGAGTGTGTGTGCAACCTAGTGAGTGCTTGTGGCAATCGTGTATGCGATGAGGACCCAGATTGGGAAGCCGTCTGAGATAAATAGATATCCGTATACACATATATATTAAAAAAATGCCCCAGCATAAGACTAGTGTTTACTTTGGTCGTGGGCAAGAATGTACCCTCGTTCCATGATTGTCACCTTGGCAATAACATGATCTTCCCTAACTACCATTTGGAGGTGGAGCCCTCAGAAGCCCCCTTTGTAGCTGTTTAGTCTTTTCGACTGAACTTTGGAAAGCACTTGACCACCCCTGGGGCTCATTCGTGAATTGTGTCTGTGTGTGGGGGTGGTAAGTCTCCTTGCTTCTTTAGTGTTGTGGTTTTCGACCACCTTCTGCTCAGTCGTCCGATGAGTACCCATGTCACTCCAGTGGGCCTAATTCTAATATTTCTTTTTCTTTTTCTTTTTTTCTTTTTTTGGTAATGGGATCGAAAGGAAATGGGATCCTAGGGTAATGGCTTCTGAAGCATTAGTCATGGGGAGCATACCCACACCTTTTGTGACTCCACCGTGGCTTCTCTCCTCTCTGTTTTTTTTTTTTCTTTTTTTGTTTCGAACATGTAACTGTGCAATGTCTAGGTCCTTTAAGCTTTCTAATTAACCCATGTAACGAGCATTAGGCCAATGACTCCCAAACCAGAAGGCTTTAGGACACTAGGTATGCAAATACCCCTACGGGCTTACTTGCTCGGGTTAAAAAGGCTACGAACGCAAACTAGTTATGAATAGTTTTTTTTAGGGCTTTCTAATTAAACTCTTTTCCTTTTTTTTCTTTGTTTTTTTTTTCTTCTTTTTTTTTCTTTTTTTTTTTTTTTTTGCAAACGGTCGAAAGGCTTTCATGACATGGGCAAGCTCATCTTCAAACATTCACAACGAGTGGCTTTAACTGTGCGGAATTTGTGTGGGGCAGACTAAACTTATTGTGTTTTTAAGTGCCATGTGTGTTTGAGTTCCAAGTTTGATCAGAGCGCACCTCTTCAGTCCTCTTACGGGATTTCCACAACTACGTCGAGAGGCATGGAGGGTCATATTCTGTAAGAAGTAGGGATGGGTCATACCATGTACCTTTTCAGGTACATAGTGTTCCATGGATCGGGGATCTCTTCCCCTTCTACATTTACTAGCCTATATGCATTTCCAGGATATACTTCATTGATTACATAAGGGCCTTCTCAATTGGGTCATAACTTACCTTTGGGATGCGGAAGCTAAGATGGAGCGATGCGTTTCAGCACGAAGTCGCCAACTTTGAATTTTTTTATTTTTATTTTTAACTTGTTTGTCGTAGGCTCTGGCAATCTGCTTCCAGCATATTTGTGCGTGTTCTGCTGCTTTCATTCTCTTCTCGTCAAGTAGGTCTAGCTGAAGTAGCAATGCTTCTTTCCTCTGGTCTTCTATCATATCTTCATCTAGCTGGATGCACAGCGACGGGTGAAGGACTTCAAAGGGAAGGACTGCTTCCATTTCATAGGTCAAAGAGTATGGGGTTTCTCCTGTAGGAGTTTTTTTCATGGAAGTTTGGTATGCCTACAATGCTTGGACCGAATGGTATGGCCAGTCACTACCTTTGGGGGTAATATGGGGTTGAATGATGTGATTCTGTCATATCTTGTGCACAACTCGTTTATTTGTTGCTATGTAGATTGTGGACCATTGTCTATTATGAATACCTTGGGGATGCCAAGTCAAGCTATTATGTTTTTCTTTTTTAATGAATTTGACTATCGTATTAGCTTTGATGCTGACAGATGCCTCAACTATTGTTGTTGTTAATATGAATGCTTTTAATGCAGCCAAACGAATCACCATCTTTCGTACCCACTAATTTATAAAGATCCATCCATCATCAACAATCGGGGTTCTTATGGCAGTCAAACGAACCACCTTGCACTGCTCTAGTTCATCTATGCCTTTTATGATGATTAGACAATTGAGTTTTTCTATTGTTTATACTTTTTATTTTTTTGGTTTATGATTTTTTTTTTGGATTTTTAGGGTTTTCTGATTTTATGGTTTTTTTTTTTTTGTAATAAACCTAAGTAATATCTAATTTGTGTGGGCTTGCTTGAATTTGCAGCCCTTCATTGGCAAGAAGCCGAGGATTTGTCTAGCATGCTTATGATTTTCCATTATGTGTGCTAGTGATGTGGTGTGCACCTTGAATATTTTGACTATCCGAAAACGTGCGCGTTTAAGACCTCTCGACCTACGTGTTTTTATCAATGGGTGTTTGGTCTTGGTCTTATCATTTTGCTCTCTTTGGAAATGAGAGCTTTGAAACATTTTCGACCTCCACCATTTGGGCCTTGATCTGATGATAATATATCTCATTTTCATTTTATTATGGTATGTTCTTTAATAGCTTTGGTATGTTCTTTGTTGTTGAGATGTTAGGATAATTTGTTTAGCCCACGAGTTTTTATTTTGGTCCATCCGAAAACGAGACCGTTGAAATATTTTAGACCTCCGCCACTTGGGCCTTGGTCTCATGTTAAAAGGTTTTATGTATGTCTCATTATGTTTCGTTGTTTGATAAAGTAGATATGATTTCATTCGTTGATGCATTAAGATAAGGCTCTTATATTGGGGATCTTTAGTTTGCTCTCGCCGAAAACGAGAGTGTTGAAATGGTTTAGACCTCCGCCATTTGGGCCTTGGCCTTAAAGAGTTTAAACAATTAGTGGATTTGGAATCTTTAAAAGATGGTTTTCTATTTTTCCTTGATGATCTCTGGTCGTTTGTTTTCCTAATCGTTCGACCATCGTCTTTTGTGACAATCATATGATTTTCTCCCTTTCTTCGGGCTCTAGGTTTTGTTGTAATGCGTCTAGCTTCCTTGAATGTAGTTCGTTTATGTTCTGCTAGGCGTGCTCTAAATTTCCTTTGTAACCTAGCAGACTTACAACGTAAGAGTCTTTGAGCGAGGGAATAATTTTGACATTTTGGTTGTGCTACTACTACTGGATGGTCATGTGGCATGAGACTTCCTTTAGTCATGTGGATTTTTATATTGCTCTTTGGGACTATTGGAATCGTAAGTGGAACATTCGGGTAAATACCTGAAAACTCTTATATAGTCAAGTCTCTGAAAGTCTTTCCTAGAACTTCGAGAGTGATCCCATTCCTTTCGTGAAGACTAATTGGATCACACCCTATATCGTCTTTTGGTTTGGGAATAGTTTCTACCATTGTGCTCGGATCTTCTTCTTCATGGGCAGGATGCCATTCTAGGGAATTGATTGGAGTTGAGGCTTGACTTGGAGATTCAACTCTAGGTATTTGCTTCTTTTCAAAGTATTCTATGTGATCTCGGCTTATGATTATTGGATTGGTCAAGGGCGGGCATGGTAAACCTTTTAAAATACTCTGAAGTCTCAGTCTCGCATTGAAATGGGCCTTAATCAGGGCTAATACATAATTATGCTCTATCTCATTGTGGAAGTTATGCTTGTCCTCTAAAATCGATTCAATCATACCGTTATCCTTTGATCTTCTAAGAGGGTTTGCCCCATTAGGCTCATTAGTCAAGACATCATGTAATTGTGGTGCTTTTTCTATGGCCTTTTCAAGCGGGTAGGTAGGATCTATGAGGGGGCTTCCGTGATTTCTGTGTTTTTCGTGTGCGATACACGAGTGATAAAAGTAAAAGGCCGATGGGCCGTAATTGATTAGAAGTGGCCGATGGGCCAAAATTGATTGGAGATGGCCGATGGGCCAGTGTTTGTTTTAGGGTGGCCGATGGACCGTGTTTGATTAAAAGTGTGTGCGAAATCACTCATCTCATCTCGTTATTCTCATTTATTCAATTTTAAAAATCAGTTCTTTATTCCCTTTACCATTAAGTTTGATTAAATATCTGGCACCTGAGGTGGAGGAAGAAACAAAAGGAAAATCTTTTTGGGTTTATTTTGTTGGTTTTATTGTTTTTATGGATTTTTTATATGGGGCTAGAAGGCCCTAACTAAGGGATTTTACTTGGATCTATGTGATTAGTGCTTTACTACTGATCATCGGATTAACCCTAACCTTAGGTCCTAGACCGCCCACATCAGCTCTCCCAATCGCCTAACGGAACAGGAAAAGTGACGGGACGAAGCCTAATGCTTTAATCTATCTAATGGGGAAATCCGATATAATCCTAGGGTATGAATAGCCTGAGTTTGATGGTTCAGTGCCTAAGCAACTTATTAATTGTGATTTTTAATTGGTTCATTTTGTTTTGAGTTGAAGACTGATTAAGAAGTGGATTAAATGTATTTTGGGGTTCTGTTTAAGTGGTTTAAGGTGATGGAATTTAGGGTTTAATTTAAAGGGTGAAATGATGTCGAAATCAGCGAAACGGGGTTTGCAGGGGACCTGGGCGCCCATGGGGTGGCACCTTGGTCACTTTGGTGACTTGGGCGCCCAGATAGTGGCGCCCAAGTGGCTGTTTCTGGGTGATTTGGCTAGTGACGATGGTATCGATGCTATTTTCGGAATCCAAGGGGTTATTACTTGGTGAATTCTAATGTTTCAAATTGTTTTAATTCTTTGATATTCAAATGTCAAAGGGATTCGGATCCAGATTTTGAAACAAAATCTAGAATTCGCGTTTTAGTGCAAATGAGAGGATAGGCGCCAAGGGGGTGGCACCCAGGTGGATGGCTTGTGATTTTCAAGTATTCCGGTTGGGACTTAATTATTGGTTTTCGGATCTAGAGACTATTTTAGGTTTTGGTCTTAATCAATTTAAGTGGTAAGGTGTTTAGTTATTCGTTTTAAGTTGAAGTTGTGAACCAAGGTTAGAGTCTAGGATAGGCAACACAGGGGTGGTGCCTAGGTGGTTGTTTGTTGGTTCGTAAGGGCTTTGGGTGCTAAGTCCGAATTGATTAAAGTTTTAAGTGTTTTAAGTCAGAAGTGTTTTAATATGTTAATTGGGATTGGTTTGAATGTTAATTAATTGTATTAAGTTGTTTGCTAGGGTTTTTATGAAAACTAGTAGGCTGGGCGCCTAGGGTGTGGTGCCCAGGTGGATTTGGAGGATGGGCGCCCAAGGGGTGGCGCCCAGGTGACTATACTAAGGTTCGGTCGGTTTCGTATTTTTTTAGGTCGATTTAAGTTTAAATTGATTTAAGGACTTATTGTGTTTGGCGTGGGATGCTATTCATATTCAATTGGGTTTTATTTAAACGCCAATTAATTGGGCTAAGTTGTGAATTGAGTTTTCCTGAAAATGGGGAAGTTGGGCGCCCAGGGTGTCATGCCCAGGTGGATTTAACAGTTTGGCGCCAAGGGGGTGGCGCCCAGGTGAACTATTCTGTGCTTCAGGTTGGTTCCATATTTTTTAGGTTGATTTGAGGTTGAGCGTTTATGGTTTGATGTATTTTAAATTAAAAGGGTGTTGTTGCGATGATTAAGATTAAATTTCGTTTCAATTAATTAGGCTTTAGTGACTGGAGAGGCTGGGCGCCCAGAGGGTGGTGCCCAGGTGGATATGACAGGATGGGCGCCCAGAGGGTGGCGCCCAAGTGTCTGTCTTGTGTGCCCGAGTTGGTTCGATGTTTTAAGTTAATTCGAGCTCGTGGTTTCAATTGTTTTAAACTTCAAGGGTGTTAGGGTGTGTTGATTTTGATTGAATTCGGGTTTAATTTCAAGTGAGGTTTCCTAGTGATTGGGTAGGATAGGCGCCAAGAAGGTGGTGCCCAAGTGGATTCGGCAGGATAGGCACCCAGGGGGTGGCATCCAGGTGGATGTTTTGTGGTTTATTCTTTTTGTATTTTTTAAGTTGGTTTGAGTCCAAATTGATTAAGGTTTCAGGTCTTTTAGGTTGACAGTGTTTTAATGTGTTAATTCAGGTTTAATCGATTAAGTTTAATCAAGTGATGGTTTTCAAGGGAATGGGATAGGATGGGCACCTAGGTGGTGGTGCCTAAGTGGATAAACAGGCTGGGCGTCCAGGGGGTGGTGCCCAGGTGTCTGTTTTGTGGTTTCGTGTTGATTTTGCATTCTTAGGCCGGTTTAAGTCTAAATTGATTGAGATTTTAGGTTTCTTATATCTAAAAGTGTTTTGTTATGTTGATTAGGATTAAATTTGGGTTGTGATTAATTAGAAGTTTTAATTAGGGGTTCTTTAGAGATGGGATAGGATGGGCGCCAAGAGAGTGGCGCCCAGGTGGACTGTTTTGAAGTTTTCTTGGTTTTGAGTTTTTGAGTTAATTAGAGGTTAAGTTAATTAAGGTTTACTTATTCTAGGTTTAAATGTTTTACTGTGTTGATTCGGATTGGTTTAAGGTCTTAACTAATTAACTTAAGCTTTAATCGGGGTGTCTTAGGGAATGAATAGGGTGGGCGCCACTGGGCGCCCAGGTGGCTGTAGAAGGATGGGCGCCCAGGGGGTGGCGCCCAGGTGGCTGTCTTCTGGGGTTTTAAGTTTTTGTGTTTTTAAAGTTCTTAATTATTTCTAAATCCGAATTAATTAGGGTCTTAAGGTTTTAGGGCTCTTAATGATTTGATGTTTCTTAAGTTGGCTAATTATGATCTTTTAGTTAATCTTATGATTTATCCTACCAAGTCGCTAAATTCAATAACCTAGACTATCTAACTATTCTTTTTGGGTTTTCTAGATATCCTTTTTTAATTTATTTTTGGTTTCTCCTCTAGTTTACTAGAGAGTAAGGAAAGAGAAGAAGGGATTTTATGTTTTTCAATTTTTTTTTTGGGTTTTTCTATGGTTGTGCGATTCAAATGATATGATGTGAAGTGTGACAAAGATGATAATTCAAAGTTCAGAACAGAACAAACAGATAGACATATCATCATCATGCGGTTTCTAAATGAACTAAATGCGGAAGATCGGAAGTTGTGCACAAAAGTGGAGGAATCCACTTGGGCGCCACACCTGTGGTGCCTACCCTACTCAGTCAGGGTTTTCAACGGAACACAACGAATGCACAAGAATCTTAATATTTTTAAGACAACTTCTGATATTCAACGACTGATGCAAATGTATTAATTCGAGCTGCTAGCGATGCAACTAACGAACCTACGGGCAAACGATGCAATGGGTGGACATCTAAAACCCGGACCTTATCTCAGAAGGGTAGGCACCCAGGTGGATCGGGAGAGGGCAGGCGCCCAATGGGTGGCGACCAGGTGGATCGGGAGAGGGCAAGCGCCCAGTGGGTGGCGCCCAGGTGGTCCCGGAGAGGGCAGGTGCCCGGTGGGTGGAGCCCGGGTGGTTCCGGAGAGGGCAGGCGCCCCGTAGGTGGCGCCCCGGTGGTTCCAGAGAGGGCAGGCGCCCGGTGGGTGGCGCCCAGCCTTTCTGCCAAAGGCTGTTTGCGATCTTTTCAATATAAATGATGATGATGATGATGCTAATGTGAGATCTGATCTAGCTATGCAATTAGAACTACAAACTCAAAGCGAATCTACTATAGTAGAATGAACCTAAACATGTTACTAACATGATGATGCACTAATACTATTTTTATCACAAGCTAATGTAGATCTACGATGCTCAAATGGTCCTAAGCATATTTCTAAGCATGAATGGTAATGGAATGTAGAAAAAGAAAGGAGAGATCTTGGAATATCGGTACGCATTCCTCAAGTTCATAAAGCGAAGCTTTCGCAAAGACCTATAGTTCCAGTTGAAGATATGGAAGTCTTCTCCTCTATTTCCCTTTCTTTTTCTCTAGATCTGAAGTTCTCTCTAATGGTGGCTACTTTTCTTCTTCTTTCTTATTCTCTCCTTTTGTCTCTTTTCTTAGGGTTTTTTTTTTTTTGGTAGCCTCCCTTGTAAATGAAGTTAAAAGGGATTATATAAATTTGGGACGAGTTTAGAAGGGCTAGGGCTTCATTATTTCGGGTTTCTAGAAGGTCGCACTCATCCCTAGGCGACTTAAGTCATTTTAGGGTGAACTAGGGTTTGAAAGGAGGATGGGCGCCCATGGGGTGGCGCCCAAGTGGTCCTGGAGAGGGTGGGCGCCCACAGGGTGGTGCCCAGATGGTTTGTGTCTTGCTTTTGGACCTTGGTCCCATTTGGTTATATCTTAAGCTGGGGGGGACCTACACTAGCATTTAATAGGATGGGCGCCACATGGGTGGTGCTTAGATGGATTTCATGGCCTGGTGCCACATGGGTGGTGCCTAGGTGAATTTTAAGGCCGGGCGCCACATGGGTGGTGCCTAGGTGGTTTGGTTCGTCTTCGATGCTTGGTCCCTATGTATGAGTGGTCCCGGTCTAATCTTGAGCCAATTAGTAAATTTGGAGGCTGGGCGCCTACTATGGGGTGCCTAGGTGGCCTTGGGCTATGTGGGCGCCCACCATGGGGCCCCTAGATGGTTTTCCATAGGGTGGGCGTCACATGGGTGGTGCCCAAATGGAGTTGATTCATTTTCGGAGTTCGGTCCCTAAGTTGAGTGGTCTCGGGCTACTTTTAGGCCAACTAGTGGAATTTGGAGGCTGGGCGCCCACCATGGGGTGCCTAGGTGGCCTTGGGTTGTGTGGGCGCCCGCCATGGGGCTCCTAGATGGTTTTCCATAGGTTGGGCGCCACATGGGTGGTATCCAGATGGAGTTTATTCATTTTTTCTTAGGCAAACTTCGAAGACTCATAACTTTTGACTCGCTTATCGGATTTGGACGTTCTACATATCATCAAAAAGATCTTGAAGTGAGGAATCCAAAGGTTCAAATGTCCTAATGATTAGGGGTCAAGAAAAGTGAGGGATATCTGGATCAATGGATTCGGTTTCCTAACTTAGGCTGATCGGGTGACATTTGGGCAAACTAAGCATAGTCTTTGGAGGGATTGACTTAAGCATGTCTTAAGCAGTCCAAAAAAGGTTTGAATAGTGTCATGGTTCACTACTTGTGTAAGTGGTGGGTTGGGCTCAAGATCTTGACGCGACTCGGCGCCTCTCTCACGAATTTCTAGAAATCGTCGAACTAAGTCTAAAATTATCAACAAGCATCTTCATCTTCGTTAATTAATCTGAATTATGTCATTAATCATTCAATTGTGGGTGAAATGGGGGCACCGCTATATACGATAGGTATTTAAGGCTATCATAGGGGCCAAATGAGGTGTCTACAATGGTCTTTGATCATCTTCGTTTAAAGCTATTTCCGCATTGATCTGTACGCAACATCTAGGGTTCCTGGCAGAAACTCTTTTCTAACAATGGTATCAGAGCCAATCTTGATATTGCGTATGGATTGAAGAAAACATAGTAAGATTATAGGTTGCTGTAAAAGAGATGGTTTGCCTTTGCTGTCTGTAACCCTTGTTTTGCAGTGAACTATCTAACCTCTGTTTCGCAGCGATTGATCTGGCTATCATGTCACCATGTGTGTATGTTATGTGAATGGATCCCACGAATTAGATTGTTTTACGTATTTTACAAGTTTTATGGTGATGTAATTATATTAACATAGCGTGTGAACTCCGTTCGTCAGGTGGGTTAGGGTTCAATGTAATTTTTCATCGAGATGTAATTATATTGAGATAGCATGTGAACTCCGTTTGTAAGGAGGCTTAGGATTCAATGTAATTTTTCATGGAAAGGCGTAGGTTCTGAAGGCAGAAATTCAATTTCGAAGGAAGAACTTGATAAAATATGGAGCTTGATCCAGATCGGGGGACACCCCCGAACCCCCTCTGCGAAGCACGTGTTTTTAAAGAAGTGGCAATCATGAAGACAAAAGGATCCAACTTGACCATGATAGCTAGGCTCCTTATGCTGGTTGTCTTTCCTTTTATGTGCTTGGATGTCTATTATTATCATAACTTGCTACATATGATATTATACCTGTTTAATTATGTTTGGAATGGTATAGTAGTATAGATATGGTTACCCATTACTACTAGATTCTAAACTGTTCTTAATTAAACTTTTTTATAAGAACCCTCATTGTTAAATAACTAAGTGGGAGATGGAACTTCGTTAGCTCCCACGGTCTCCATCATAGTTTTGTAGGAGATGTAATTGATTTATGTGTTGACCTTGGAGTGTTCCTCCTAATCGGATGAGTTAATTATGGAATCTCTAGTACAAACTCCTATATGGATGATTTAGGGTAATTATTAGTATAGGTCTCTTCTCCATCTGATGGGACTGAATACAGAATAATGGACCCTGACTTAAATGATGGTATACACTTAGCAATAAATAATAGTATGCTCTCCATCTGAGCCTCTTTTATTATTTATAGGACCAAAGTCATGGCAGCTGTTTGGTTTTACTTGGCACAGTTGTTGCCTTGACAGTAGAACTAAAAGGTTATGTCCTATCTGAACAATATAAGTATGGTACTTATCCTCACATCGAGGCATACTATGCATTGGTGTTTTAGATTGCTGTCGGATTCTTTTGTTAATTAGCAGAGGGAGCCAATTTTCTTTTTATTTGAATCCAAAGATTTAATTTTTCCCATCATAATTTGTTAATTATGTAAATCTTAGGTTTTAAGATCGGGGCTTTCAATCCACTTGCTGTTATTCTCAAAGAGCACAAACTCACTGGACCTAATTACATTGACTGGAAAAGAAATTTGGATATTGTGCTAACTGCTGAAGAGTACAAATATGTGCTCACTGAGGTGTACTCAGAGAAACCTGTGGATGGATGTATTGATGCGGTAGCCATCGAGGCATACAAAAAATGGAACAAGGCTGATGAGATGGCGCGATGTTACATTTTGGCATCTATGTCAAGTGTTTTGCAACAGCAACATCAGCTTTATCCTACTGCCTATGACATCATGTACAGTCTCAAGGAGATGTTTGGTGATCAAGATCGGGTAGCTAGACAGGTTGCTATGAAAGAACTGTTTAACACTAAGATGGCTGAAGTTACCCCTGTGAGGGATCGCTGAAATTGATGGGGAGACCCAGATCGATATCATTCTCCAATCATTGACTGATTACTTTGAAAATTTTTGCCTAAATTACAACATGAACAAGCTGAATTTTTCCCTGGCGAAATTACTCAAGGAACTTCAGGCTGCTAAGGGCCTTCTAAAAAAGCCACCTAGTGTTCACGTTGCTGAAAAAGGTTCTATTTCTAAGCTGAAAGGCAAGAAGAAACAGAAAAAGGGTCAGAATCGTAATGCAGTTCCTAAAGTGGGCAACAGACCACAGGGAGGAGTGAAAAAGCCCAAGGGCAAGTGTTTTTATTGCAAGGAAGCAGGGCACTAGAAAAGGCAATGTCCAATTTATCTCAACAAAGTGAACAATAAAGGTAAATTTCATTCACTAGCTGTTGAATCATGTTTGGTAGTTATATCTACCGGTACCTGATGTGTAGATACCGGTGTTAGAAAAGAGTTTCCGCCAAGAACCCTAGATATTACGTACAGATCAATGCGGAAATAACTTTTAACGAAGATGATCAAAGACCATACCTGCGAGATCTCTCTGATTTGATCTCGATCTTTCTGATCTAATCTCGGTCTTGTAGCAGCCCGAAAATCTCAAGAGCTTCTACTGTATTCCTCTATGCTCGAATTCGCACTAGGGAGTGGGCCTCTTCTGCGAATTCTGTCTGCTCTATAAAACAAGATTTTTCTTCTTATTGACCTAGAGAGCAATAGCGCATATTTATAGGCTACAATAGGGACCTTAAGAAGTAAATAAGGATAGGCTCCTTATGGAAGCAGGAAACCCTAATTCGACCCAAATTAGAATCCTTGTTCGATAAATTACAATTCAGTCCACTAGAGAATTATAATTGCACTCCTGTCCTTATTCTCAAAATTAATATTTCGAGCTTCATGTCATTAAATGCTTATTAATCTCCCCATGTTAAGATCTCAGATATCCATCGACTAAATAATTATTGACATCTGTATTTAATCGATATCTTTATAATTCCTTGAGACCTTACACTTAACTTATTTGATATGTCGGACACAAAGTCCACCTGCAGGGTTTGACATAATCAAAACTTAAAAGCTTCATTAAGGGGATATCATCAATCCCAATTATGGGACGTGGATTCCGTCAATAAACTAATATGCACCATACATGTAGTGTAGTCATCCAATTTACTGAGATTATTGACCCATAAAAGATCTCACTCCTTTGTAGATCAAAATGGCAAACATTAAATGTATGTGTCTATTATTTATGTCAGGATTAAGAGTACAAGCACTCATAATAACCATTTAGATGTTAATCATCTTATATAGTCAGTATAAAGATAATAAACCCAAAAGCGGTCCTGTTCAATACACATAAAGCGTACTAACAAGATGAGTCAAAACTATACCGTTTCTCGCAGCCAAGACAAGCCTGCTGAAACATCATGTTACAATCGTATCGTTGATGTATCCAAGTCCATCTTGATTGTGAACAAAAACTTATATTCTATAAGAACCGACAGATAAGTCCTCCGTGTATAAGTAAAACTCTATACACCAACTTGTCTACTTTATAGAATAAAAGACACAATGCATAATCATAAATAATGGAACCATTTGCCCATACAAAATCTCATTCAGATGAAAAGATAAAATATACTAATTAGTTGATGACAAATACGTAAAAGTATGCTTTTAGTATAAATTTCCAACAACGAAAGCCACTAATCATGTTTGCAATTCTTTGCAGAGGTTCCAGGAAACCAGGCGACTAAGTGATGGGGAGATTTATTTGCTTATGGGTGATGCTACGAGAGTGGCAGCAGTTGCAGTAGGAGATGTTAGTCTAAGTTTTAGTAGAGATAGGACTTTAATTTTAAGAGATTGTCTTTATATTCCCTCCATTAGGAGGAATTTAATTTCTATTTCCAAATTGGTTAAAGACAGCTATTCCGTTTATTTTAATAAATTTGTGGTTATTAAGTACAATAAGCATTTTATCTGTTCTGGTTTATTGGTGGATGATCTTTATATTATAAATCCTATGTCTCCTAAACTGTAACTGATTGAATTGAATAACACAATTACCCTACCATGTAAGAGAAAGGAACCATCGCAAATGAACCAAACGTATCTTTGGCATTTATGCCTGGGTCATATTAATCTACACCGGATATCAAGACTAGTTGCAAATGGACCATTACAGTCATTGGCAAATGAGGCCCTTCTAGTTTACGAATCTTGATTAGAGGGGAAAATGACCAAGCGCCCTTTTTCGGCAAAAGGCTATAGGGCCAAAGAACTGTTGGAATTGGTTCACTCTAACCTGTGTGGGCCCATGAATGTCCAGGCAAGAGGTGGCTTTGAGTATTTCATTACTTTCATTGATGACTATTCAAGGTATAGGTAGATTTACTTAATGCGCCGTAAGTCCGAATGCTTTGAGAAATTCAAGGAGTATAGGGTGGAAATGGAGAAGCATTTAAGTAAAAGTATCAAGACACTATGATCTGATCATGGTGGCGAGTACCTCTTTGGAGAATTTAGGGATTACTTAGCACAAGAGGGGATAACATCCCAGCTGTCTGCACCAGGTACACCTCAACAAAATGGTGTCACAGAAAGAAGAAATATGACTCTTATGGATATGGTAAGGTCAATGATGAGTTATTCGGATTTACCTAATTCGTTCTGGGGGCATGCTCTAGAAACGGCTACATATATTCTAAACTTAGTTCCATCTAAGTCAATACCTACTACACCCACAGAACTATGGACTGGGCGCAACCCAGTTTAAAGCATGTTCGAATTTGTGGTAGTCCAGCACATGTGCTGAAAGGGAACATAGATAAGCTGGAACCAAGAACAAAAGTTTGCATTTTCGTTGGCTATCCCAGAGGAACAAAAGGTGGTTTGTTTTATAACCCTCAAGATCTAAAGGTCATTGTTAGCACCAATGCTCGATTCTTAGAGGAGGACTATATCATGAACCACAAACCCAAAACCAAAATTGTTCTAGAGGAGTTGAGAAGAGAAAGACCTACCCAAACTTTTCCATCGCCAATAGCACAAGAAGAGGCACCAAAAGATGGAGAACTCGACGTTCCATTACCACGTCATAATGGGAGGATTGCCGAGTCTTCAGCTAATGATATTCCAGGTGAAACCATTAACATCATGGGAGATGAGCCGGATCAGCATGTCGATGATGGCACACCAGGATTAGTTTTGGCACAACGTGACACTACTCATACACAGACGCAGGATGTGCCTCGTTGTGGTGGGAGGGTTGTTCGTCAACCCGAGAGGTATATGTTCTTGGGAGAGTCATATGACAGAGTCTCTGATGAGCTAGATACTGAACCCTGTAACTATAATGAAGCAATTCAAGACAAATACGCAGAACTATGGCAACAAGCTATGCAATCAGAAATGGATTCTATGTACCATAATCAAGTCCGAGATCTTGTAGAACCACTAAAAGGGATAAAACCTATCGGTTGTAAGTGGGTCTACAAGAAAAAAAGAGGGGTGGATGGAAAGGTTGAAACCTTCAAAGCTAGGCTTGTTGCGAAAGGGTTTACTCATAAAGAAGGTATCGATTATGAGGAGACTTTCTCGCCAGCAGCCATGCTGAAATCCATCTGGATTCTTTTATCCATTGCGGCTTATTTTGATTATGAAATTTGGCAAATGGATGTCAAGACAGCATTCCTAAATGGAAATCTTGATGAATTTATCTATATGGTACAACCAGATGGATTCATAGCTGAAGGCCGTGAGCACATGTTGTGCAAGCTTAAGAAGTCCATTTACAGACTTAAGCAAGCATTTAGATCTTGGAACATTCATTTTGATCAATCCATTATATCTTATGGTTTCGAGTAGAACCCAGATGAATCTTGTGTGATAAGAGGTGCAACGGCAATGTGGTGATTTTCTAAGTACTTTATGTAGATGACATCCTACTCATTGGAAACGATGTCGGGGTGTTGTCTTCGGTCAAAGTATGGTTGAGCAATCAGTTCGATATAAAGGACTTAGGAGAAGCTAGTCACATTCTAGGGATTAAGCTATTGTGAGATCGGAAACAAAGAATGTCGGGCTTGTCTCAAGCGGTTTATATTGATGCGATTCTTGCCCGTTTTAGCATGCTAGATTCCAAGAAAGGATTTCTTCCTTTCAGGGATGGAATCACTTTATCCAAGGATCAGTGTCCTAAGACACCTGATGAGATAGAAAAAATGAAGTACCTTATGCTTCGGCGGTGGGAAGCCTCATGTATGCAATGCTATGTACTAGACCTGATATTTGTTTTGCCGTTGGCATGGTTAGCAGATACCAGTCTAATCTAGGGAGAGAACATTGGACTACGGTTAAGCATATACTTAAGTACCTTAAGAGGACTAGAAATTATATGCTAATTTACCAGGCAGAGAGTTTGATACCCATTGGGTACACAAACTCGGACTTCCAGCCAGATAATGATGACAGAAAGTCGACCTCAGGATTTGTATTTACATTGGGAGGTGGAGCTATAAGTTGGAGGAGTGTTAAGCAATCATGTACTACTGACTCTACCATGAAGCCGAATATGTGGCAGCTTCTGAAGCAGCCAAGGAGGCAGTTTGGCTCAGAAACTTCTTGATGGAGCTAGAAGTGATACTTTCGGTAAAATCACCTATAATACTTTATTGTGATAATACCGGTGCGGTTGCTAATGCAAAGGAGTCAGGATGCATAAGAAGGGTAAGCACATCCAGCGTAAGTATCATCTCATACGAGAAATCGTACAGAGGGGTGATATAATTGTGACCAAGATTGCATTAGCGAACAACCTGGCATATCCTTTTACAAAGAGCTTACCAGCAAAGAGCTTTGATAGACATGTGGAAGGCATGGGGTTGAAATACATGTCAGCATGGCTTTAAGTCTAAGTGGGAGATTGTTGAAAATTTATACTAAAAGCATACTTTTATGTATTTGTCTTCAACTAATTAGTATATTTTGTCTTTTCATTTAAGTGAGATTTTGTATGGGAAAATGGTTGCATTATTTATGATTATGCATGTGTGTGTCTTTTGTTCTATAAAGTAGATAAATTGGTGTATAGAGTTCTACTTATACATGAAGGACTTATCTGTAGGTTCTTATAAAATATAAGTTTTTGTTTACAATCTAGATGGACTTGGACATACCATCGGTACGATTGTAACATGATGTTTCAGCATGCTTGTCTTGGCTGCGGGAAATGGTATAGTTTCAACTCATCATGCTAGTACGCTTTATGTGTATTGAACAAGACTGCTTTTGGGTTTATTATCTTTATACCGACTATATAAGATGATTAACATCCAAATGGTTATTATGAGTGCTTGTACTCTTGATCCTGACATAAATAATAGACACATACATTTAGATTTTTGCCATTTTGATCTACAAGTAAATTAGATGACTACACTACGTGTATGGTGCATATTAGTTTATTGACGGAATCCACGTCCCATAATTGGGATTGATGATATCCCCTTGATGAAGCTTTTAAGTTTTGATTATGTCAAACCCTGCAGGTGGACTTTGTGTCCGACATATCAAATAAGTTAAGTGTAAGGTTTCAAGGAATTATAAAGATATCGATTAAATATAGATGTCGGTAATTATTTAATCGATGGATATTTGAAATCTTAACGTGGGGAGATTAATAAGCATTTAATGACATGAAGCTCGAAATATTAATTTTGAGAATAAGGACAGGAGTGCAATTATAATTCTCTAGTGGACTGAATTATAATTTATGGAACTAGGATTCTAATTTGGATCGAATTAGGGTTTCCTGCTTCCATAAGGAGCCTATCCTTATTTACTTATTAAGGTCCTTATTGTAGCCTATAAATATGTGCTATTACTCTCTAGGTCAAGAAAAAAGAAAAATCTGACTTTAGAGAGCAGAGAGAATTCGCATAAGAGGCCCACTCCCTGGTGCGAATTCGAGCATAGAGGAATACAGTAGAAGATCTTGAGATTTTCGGGTTGCTGTAAGACCGAGATCATATCAGAAAGACCGAGATAAAATCAGAGAGATCTCGCAGGTATGGTCTTTGATCATCTTCGTTTAAAGCTATTTCCGCATTGATCTGTACGCAACATCTAGGGTTCCTGGTGGAAACTCTTTTCTAACAATCTCATCATGCGGTTTCACCTTTGCCGCACCAAAACTCTTAGAAGAAGCCCCTACTTCTGAATCAGTTGTTGGCACCCCCTGCTCTAACCTTGAAGAAGACAAAGGAACTTCTCCTGTTGCTTCAGAACCTGCCAATGAAAGACGAAAAGGTATGAATATGATCATGTCAAAAATCATTATCAAGATTAATACTACAAAGTACCTTCTTCGACAATCAGCGGAGAACTATCTTCCTCCATGAACTCATCCGGAGCATCATCAAAAGTTGCATCCATGGATAGTTCAAAATTGTCGGAATCATGTGGCAAGTCGGTTGGCAAGAAAACAAAAATTATGTCAGCAAATGGCGGCAAAGAAAAACAAAAATGACGAAAAAGAAATCATACCAGGTGAAGGCTTTGGAACCGCTCGAAAATCCCTCGGCTCTTCCTCAGATTCCATAATCGGGTCCATCGCCACCTCATTGGTCGGAACCTCGGGCATCACCAAGTCATCATCTTCATGAAAGAAAAGGAAAACGAAAAGGGAAAAACATACCATCACCAGTGGTCTCTTCTTCTCGGCTCCTCTTTTCCGGAGGCTCATCAGTATCTTTTAGCACCTCCTCGGCAATGGTGAGAGGGACTTCCAGATCAGGAGAGTCTTCGTGCAGTCTCTTATCACGGCACTGTCCTCTATTCCTCTTGCCTCTATAGGTCGGTTTGCTTGAAGTACCTGCCCGGCTATCAAATCAAGTCTCTCACTAAAGCCCTCACTGGAGGGTCTACTCTTGCCAGTGGACTCCATGGAAGCCTTAGTTTGCTCCGCTTGCATCCAAGCGTCGATCTCGGCCTCCTCCTCCTCCAACTGTTTCAAGACCTCGTCGGGAACTTCTTGCACAACTTCAGATTTAATGACGTCTCGATCATTGAGAAAGCCTATTTTATGCGTCTCTCCAAAAAGGAAAGCCAGGACTTCCTTTCGCCAAACGCCATCTGGTCTACCAAGACCCTTTCTAGAAAACTGCTTTTGTTAGTTTTATGGTCTCAATCCATTAAGATTGATGTAATAAATTGAATAATTTCTTTATTTATCAATATATCCATGCTTTCCTTTCATGAGATGAATGGTGTTTTATAACTTAGTTGCACATAACTAATACGAATGACATGGTGGTTCATGAGATGAACCGAGAGTCCATGAGTATATTAGATGCAATACATGTGTATGGATGAGATCCTGTCAAACCCCGACTCAGGATTAGCTCAATTAGTACCAATTAAGTACGTGTTTAGTTATAATATGGGTTTAGTGTTCGTTGGGTTAGAAATTGGTTTGATTTAGTTTGGAATTAACTTTGGGGAATTTTGATGGCACTTTGTGTTAGTCAGACACGCTTAGGGAGGCCCTGAGTGTACGTGTAAGCTTGGGAGGAAATTTTAATTTTTCGATTTTAATTGTGATCTCGATTTATTTTGAATGGTTTTATTTTATTTTTCAACTTTTGCTTTTAGCTGTCTGTGTTTGAGGCCCAGAAACCCAAGTTTCGGCCCAAAGGAGTAAAACAGTCATTTCACAGCAAATCTGGACCCAAATTTCAAAGCTTCAAAACTATGTCAAATTTATACTTTTTGGACACTAGATTTTTCGGTTATCATTTTAGTCTTCTTCGTCATTTTCATCCGGGGTCCACAAGTCGATGTTTTGATCGTTACAAATTTTGGAGTCAATGGGGCCCACAAACCCATTCGACTTAAGTCTTCCTCTTCCCCAACGTTTCAGAACCCATTTTACTACACTTGCAAAAATTTTCAAGAACTCTGAGCTGAGGAAAACTCTTCTTTCCTTTCACTTTCTCTCTTTGCACGCCAAGGCTAGGGAGCTCCAAATGGAAATCTGGAGATACCCACTTCTTCCTCTTAACCCAAGCTTCCTAGTGCTACCATTTTCTTAAAGTTTCTTGTTGGAAAGAACCTTTATTTCCCTTCTTGCTTCTCATTTAGCTAGCTTCACGTAAGGGTTCTTCTTCTCCTCTCCAATGTAGCCTTTTGGGTTCCAAAGGAACTCATTTCTCTAACATGCAAACCCATTTTCAAAATAGGGGTTTTGTTGAACAAAAATGATGATTTTGAATGAATTTCTTGGGGCTTCTTGTGTAGATTTCATGGCTCACTCTTGGGTAGGACGTTGAGAGATTTTTTGGCTTAGCTATTGTCAAGGCAAGTGATCATTTTAGATCTTCTTGATGCATGCAATGTTTGAACATCTTAGCTTCAATGGTTTAGTTCTTCTCTCATTTTAGTTTGAGCAGTGGGTTGTTTCAAATATGTGATATGGTTTGAAGTTTTTTCTTAGTTGAAATGAATATGTTAATGGTTTTACTTTGATGGTTTTCCATTCAATTTAAGTGATTTTTACCTTGTTCAAATGTTTTGTGGATGGATGAAAGAATTGAGGAGCATGATTGTGAAATGTATGAGTGAGATTGATTGTTGTAATTGTATGGAAATGGTCCCTTGGAGAGCATGAAGGCTTAGGGAATGTGCTGGGATTTGACAAAGAGTGAAAGGAAATGGAATGGGAGAAGAATGGAGAAAGAAAGAAATAAAAATCTGACTTGAACAGGGCTGCTGCGCACAGTCTGTCAGCTGGCGACTAGCCGACCTACACCACTTCGGCCAGCCGACAGCCAGCCGAACCTATTCGGCTCCATTTCCAGTAGCTTGTTTTACAACAAAGGATTTTCGATCAGCTGGCGGCTAGCCGACCTGCCTCACTTCAGTTAGCCGACAGCCAACCGAGTTCAGTTCAGTTCCATTTCCAAAATTGTATTTTTCCTGACACGAGACTAGGTGGTCAGCCGTTGGTTAGCTGGCAGCTAGTTGACAATCCCTACTCGGCTAGCCGACAGGTGATTGAGAGCTGACTGAGTTTTCAAACTAGAATTGTTTTGTGAGATTTTCTTGGGGATGAAAACCTGAATATGATTAGGAACTTTTTAGCTTGAGTTTGAGCTCTTGAGGCCTTAAAATGTCTTTTAACTTCTGGAACACCAATCCCTTTTTCATTGAGACATTTGAGTCTCAAACACACGAAGATCAAATAAAAGGTCTTAACGTATGCTTGACAACTATCACTTTGAGATCGTGATTTGATACACCGAATATCGTTCCAACACTAGTTTGGTTTTTCAAGTATAAGTTTTGCTTTGAATTTTTCAAGAACTATATTGGGGAACACCTTTCAGCCTCATTTTGTTATGGCTTATGCCAACTTTTGTTTAGTTTCGCTTTCCTTTGTCTTGATAAGTGTATCCCCACTATTTTCGATAAGTTTTGTACAAGTATCGCTATGCTTTGTGCATACATGAATATCATTGAATACCGCTGAGCTTGGACTGCCTCTCATTCTGATCCACTAGTTAGGGGGTCTTTCAACATAAGGACAATCTGCAGATTAGTCGTGTATTTATACACTTCTTTGTTTTGTCCGGTTCCGCGGCCGGTTTTCTCCGCCCACCTTATGTGGCTCGGGCTTTCATTTCGTTTTGTTTCATTTTATTTTGTCTTTGCTTGCTCTTGTCATCACGTATGACGGAGAAAGGATGAACTCTCTGTGGATTCATGAATCATGATGTTTCCTCGTAATCATGCCAGCTTTGCCTTGTACACTATCCATGTTTTGTTCAGAATTCATGTCATGTTTTAAGTATTGATTATTTCAGATTTTCAATTGATTCACATTATGTCTAAATTGATCACCTGCTAGACCGTCATCTTTGTTCCTTTTGCTTTGGTGTTCAGATGCCGGCGCCGTTGCCATTGAGAAGGAGCGCTCGGAGGAGGCTTTTGAGCCAACCCTAGCCTGTGAGTGGCAACCCGACAACGTCCTCTAGAAGTCGGGTGGGGTCTTGAGTACGACGCACTTGGATGGGAATGATTTCTGTTATTTTGGGATGTATGGCCTTTGTTGGCCCTTTTTCTTATATTGGGGAATCCTATGATTTGTATTGATAAGTTGTGATTGAGATTACTTGCACGCTTCCGCAAATCATTGTTCATGTGAGATAGTCCCATGCTTGTTTTAGGGGATCCTCACCGCGGAAACCTATGGGTTAATTAATCAACATCATCACACACCGACAGTCGCGGTCCCATGTCTCGATCCGAGGTCGCGATAGGACTGGTATCAGAGTGGGACATGTTTCAGGCATATAAAGGAAACTAGAAACTCTTAGGGGCGTGGCGAGGATCCGCGAGTTCGTTAGATCGTTAGTATGGACCTAGAAACCAAACCCAAACCTTGTTATTATGTACTAACATTTTGTTTGACAACATCATGCCTCCAAGAAAAGCTTTGAATCAGAATGCTTTCGGAAGCAACCATAATGAAACAGATCCCGAGCACCCACCCACAGCAACGCAATTTCAGGAACTGATGTGTGCCATGCTAAAGCAACAAAGACATGCAAATGAAAATCAAGCTAGACTGCAATGAGAGGCTAACGAAAACCAAGCTAGATTTCAGGAACAACTAGCTAAAAAGGATAAAGAGATGGCCCAAGTACAGAGACAGTTATTAGAAGTTCTACAGAACACTCCCCAACCTCAACCTCAGCCCAGGCAACCTTTGGGCCCGAATATCATAATCAATAATAGGGACCATGACCCTAATATATTGTTTGAGAGGTTTAGGAAGAGAGGACTCAAGGAGTTCTCGGGTCAAGAAGACCCACTGGCTGCGAATGACTGGTTGGCAAACACGGAGAAGATCTTTGACGTATTCACCCGTCTCGGCATACAGAAAGTCAACCTCATAGCTTCTTTGTTTTATGGGCTAGCAGACACATGGTGGTAAACAGTTAAAGAACCGTATCGGATTATGGCGGATGAGACTGCATGGGAGACCTTCAAGACCTATTTTACTGACAAGTATGTTCCTTCCCATATAAAGAGACAGAAAGCCATAGAGTTTCAGCAGCTCAAGCAAGGTAATATGATCGTCCTTGAATGTCACAAAATTTGAAAGACTTGCTAGATATGCCCAAGAGCTGATTGATACTGAGCAAAAGAAGATCACAAAATTCATAGAAGGTCTGAACCCCATCATTATGAGGGACGCTACAGGGGTAGTTCCACCAGCCACCTTCGATGAAGCAGTAAAAAGGGCATACAAGTTTGAGGATATCAATAATCAAATCATCTGGGACAGAAAACAACAGTACCAAAGGCAACAGAACAAGAAGCCACAACAAGACCAAAACCCTCCAAGGCAGGGTGCATATGTGCACACTGTGGCAAAAATCATGAAACTGTACAATGTTGTAAAGCCATGGGCGCTTGCTTTAGGTGTGGGGCTATGGATCATGCCATTTGAGATTGCCCACAATTACAAAACCAAGGCAATAGGAATCAGCAACAGAGGCAAGCAGCCCCTCAGAATCAGGCACCAGCTCAGAACCAAGCAAGACCACCTCAGCAGCAGCAGTAACATCAAGGTAGACAACAAGCACAGAATCAGAATGCTCGTCCTCCACAATAGCAACAAAACAGAAATGCATAAGGGAGGCAAAATAGGCCATAGCAGCAAGGATGGGCATATCATCTTAATCGTGTCGATGCCGATGCTGCGGGCGATGTAGTGGAAGGTAAACTTCTCATTTGTGGAGTAGAAGCTCAAATTTTATTTGATCCTAGAAGCACTCATTCATTTTTATCTCCTATATTTGCAAAGATGATTGCTATGCCATTTAGAGAACTTGATTATATCTTGACTGTCACCGCACCAGTAGGTAAACAGGTTGTTTATAGAACCTATTACCTGAATTGTTCGGTTCTATTAGGAGAGGTCTATCTTCCAGCAGACCTTATCATTCTAGACATGCATGATTTTGATGTCATTTTAGGCATGGATTGTTAGTTTTATGGTCTCAATTCATTAAGATTGATGTAATAAATTGATTAATTTCTTTGTTTATCAATATATTCATGTTTTCCTTTCATGAGATGAATGGTGTTTTACTTAAATGCATATAACCAATACAAATGACATGCTAGCTCATGAGATGAACTGGAGTCCACAAGTATATTAGATGTAACACATGTGTGTGGATGAGATCCAGATATAGGAGACATGTGTCGCAAATCTTATACTTAAATTGATTCACAACCGGTGATGAGATTGGGCATCTCATCTGACAAGGTTGCAGTATTATGATCACTATGAGATAGTGTGATCTGTCTCGATCATCAGAATGTAAGATTCTGGATCATCATACTGGTACATTGGATGTATTGAAAGGACCATGAGAAGCACCTTAGAAACATTCACTTTACTTTAAGCTATGCTCTCATAATTCCCTAGCAATAGGCTCTCAACCCTGAGACATTGATGAACTCAAGTTTCTATCTATTCATTTGCTTTGAGTCACCAATGAGTGAGGCCAACTGTAGGTCAATACCTCGGTGTCTTGGGTACGTGGTAGTAGGACTGTGGGAACATTTAATGGTCAAGATGGAATCTCTCTCTATTATCCCCATGTGCCAATTAATGGATTTATCATTGGTAAGTGTACACCCATCTCAATTAAGAGTTAATTGGATGGTACTGATGATTGCTATAATTAATTGGGGCCCAAGGATAATAAGATATGGATCTAAATTGGTGGGACAGTCTGTCCAATTGATCCATGGATAATGATAGAGGGGCCCACTTGTAGTGATAGGGAAGTTTAGGGTCTTCATGTAATTTATTCCTAAGACTGGAGTTTAATTATATTTATATAGTGGAGTTATTTACAATTAACTGTGGCCCCGGATTGCACATGAGATGTGGGGTCGGGGTGCCCCAGTTGGAACCAGCTTTCTATGGAATCCCTAGTTGTCCCCAAGCTAGCCCAAGGTTGGATCTTTACTAATTCTATTTGAACTCAAAAAGGAAAGCTACTATTTCTATTTGAAGTGGAACTTCTAATAGTGGTAATAGTAGAGCAAAGGGTTACTAAGTGTAATAGAAGTTGGACTTCTAATTATACACGAAGAGAGAAGGTTGAAAAGCTATAATAGGAAGAGGAGGGAGCCCCCTTGGACGTCCATTCCCTATTCCAAGGAGTTAGGCACGCCCACCTCCTCTTGAGTTTGCAAGAGTTGGATTCTTCTTCCTCTCTCTCTCTTCTAGCTCCCTTCTAGTTTCCTTAGTGATTCTAGATAGTCTTTCTCTTGGAGATTCCACCATCTCTCTTGAGGAAAGAGATCTAAAGCGGGTCATAGGCGTGGAAGACGATTGGGCATTGGAGATTCTGATCTTAGAAGAACTCTTCATCAAATAGTTGAATCAAGTTCTCCATTAGAGCACAACCAAGCTCCATAGGTATCTTCTACTCCTTGTATGATGTGGAATTTCGTGGTTGCATGTTTAGTGCTGTTTCTTTCTTCTTAATAGGTTTGTTTGTTGATCATGATGGTTGAGTTTGAGGACATGCATCTTGGATTGGGTTTTGATGGCTTTTGGATAGGTGTTCATCACTTCTAGCTGGTGAAAAGTTTTTGAAACCTATCCATGAGGTCCACCCACTTCCAACATGGATTGGTTAGGGAAATACCATGCAACCATGGACTGTTTTAGTAAGACCATCACTTTTAAGTTGAAAGGGGAGCATGCAGACTTGATGATTTAGGGAAACAAGAAGAAAACTCAAGTAGGATTTATTTCAGCACTAAAGGCAGGAAGAATGGTACAAAGTGGGTGTGAAGCTTTTATAGCGTTTATCGCGGAGGATAAGATAAACGGTCCCAAGGGGTGGAGGAAATCCCCGTCGTGTGCAAATTTTTGGATGTTTTCCCAGAAGATATCCCAGGATTGCCACCAATTCGAGAAGTTGAGTTCACAATTGAGCTCCTTTCAGGGACAGCTCCGATTTCAATTGCACCTTACAGTATGGCTCCAGCAGAATTAGGTGAACTAAAACTCCAATTGCAAAATTTGTTGAGTTAAGGTTTCATCAGGCCAAGTGTTTGACCTTGGGGAGCGTCAGTTTTATTTGTGAAAAAGAAGGATGGAAGTCTGAGAATGTGCATAGACTACAAAAGATTGAACCATATGACTGTCAAGAACAAGTATCCGTTGCCGAGAATAGATGAATTGTTCGGTCAATTGCAAGGAGCAGCGTATTTTTCCAAAATAGGCTTGAGGTCTGGGTATTATCAGTTACGAGTTAGAGAGTCAGACGAGCCTAAAACAGCTATTCGAACAAGATATGGACACTGCGAATTTTTGGTGATGCCGTTTGGATTGACTAATGCACCTGCGGTATTTATGGCTCTCATGAACAAGGTCTTTGCACAGTATCTAGATCAATTTACAGTGGTGTTTATTGTTGATGTTCTCGTGTATTCTAAGAGTAAGGAAGAGCATGAAGAGCACTTGAGGACGTCATTACAGCTTTTGAGGGACAACCGGCTCTATGCAAAACTAAGTAAATGTGAATTTTGGCTAGAGCAAGTGGCTTTTCTAGGCCATGTTATCTCGAAAGAAGGTTTAGCAGTGGATCCATCCAAGGTTGAAGCGGTTGTCAGTTTGAAAAGGCCAAGTAGTGTGATAGAAATCAGAAGCTTTTGGGGACTAGTAGGATATTACAGGAGGTTTGTCCAAGGATTTTCATCCATTGTAGCACCATTAACAAAATTAACCAGGAAGAGAGTGCCTTTTGTATGGACAGATCAATGTGAAGAAAGCTTCTAAGAGCTGAAAAGAAGATTGACTACAGCTCCAATTCTCACCTTACCATTAGGGAGCGGAGGATTTGTTGTTTATACAGATGCTTCAAATGTAGGATTGGGTTGTGTGCTGATGCAAAATGACAAGGTAATTGCTTATGGCTCGAGGCAGTTGAAAGATCATGAGAGGAATAATGCAACTCATGATTTGGAGCTAGCAGCGGTTGTATTTGCTTTGAAGATGTGGAGGCATTATCTATATGGAGAGAAATTTGAAGTACATTCAACCACCAGAGTTTACAATATCTATTTTCGCAGACAGAATTGAATATGAGGCAGAGACGGTGGATGGAGCACATTAAAGACTATGACTTCCCAATTAAGTATCATCTGGGCAAAATGAACGTAGTGGCTGATGCTTTGAGCAGAAAATCTGTGGTCATGGCCACAATTTCGGAGGAGCCAATGTCTTACACTAGTTTGAAGAACTTGGAGTAGAAGTGCAGCCATTAAGGTAGGGTGTGATGTTAGCAAATATGACAGTGTTTGAGCCTACATTTATCCAGAAAATCAAAGACAGACCCGGACTAGGCCAAGATTGTGGAGCACATTTCCGAACGACTAGACTTCATGGTAGTGGATAGAGTGTTGTATTTTCGTGACCGTTTGTGTGTACCTAACATTGATGGTTTGAAGAATGAGATAATGACTGAAGCCCACAGCACGAGATACTCTATGCATCCTGGAAGCACAAAAATGTATCAAAATTTGAAGAATAGATTCTGGTCGAATAACATGAAACAGGAGATAGCGGCCTTTGTATCTCAATGCCTCACTTGTCAACAGATTAAGACAGAACACCAGAAACCTCTAGGGTTATTGCAGCCATTGGAAATTCTGGAGTGGAAATGGGAGCACATCACCATTGATTTCATCTCTGGGTTGCCTACTACCAAGAAGGGGAACAATGCCATTTGGGTTATTGTAGATCGTCTCACGAAGTCTGCTCACTTCATTCCTATGAAGACAGGAAGCAAGATGCACATGGAACCACTTGCAAATTTATTCGTGAATGAGATTGTCAGTAGACATGGACAACTCGTCTCCATCACTTTAGACAGAGATAGCAGATTCGTTTCGAGCTTTTGGAAGACCTTATTTGAATCTATGGGCACCAAGTTGCAATTCAGCACTGCATACCATCCTCAGACTGATGGCCAGTCAGAACATACTACATGCTTGTGTGTTAGATTTCAAGGTCCAATGGTGTTGACACCAAAAATGTCACTTTGCCTCCTCAACATCAAAAGCTACATGGAGACGCATCCTACTATAAACAGGTAGAGCCGCTTCAAGCATTAGATATTGTCAGAATCAAACAAAAATAGCAAGATCCTTCAAAATAGCCACAAGAAGGGTACACATGAAGTTTCGGGGCCATTTTAACACCATTTGGCGTAACTTCAATCCTCCAACGGCTGAGCAGGAGCTCCTGGCGGTGACAGCATCGAAGATATCAAATCTTCAATCAGACCCTATGGATGGTCTCAAAATACCTCCAAAAGGCTGTGCATCAAATTTCAAGTCAAACCGACATCGTTTGACCCTCCATCAACTTTCGAATGGCGAAATCAAGCCTCTCGGCGGCGAGAACCACCAATGCCACCACTCATCAAACAAAGCACATGGGCAGCTTCTACATGCTCCCAAAGGGCTACTCGTCAAATTTCAGATCATTCCGACGACGTTTGACCCGGCTTTGACGCTCGGAAACAAAATCAAGCCTACCGGGCGGCGGAGCTCCCCGGGACCATGGCACCCAAATCAGAGCTAATGAATCCTCTCAAAATGACTCCAATAGGCTCCCTTTCCAATTTCAGGTCAATCGGACATCGGTTGACCGTACATCAAAGCTCGACATCTTCCGCACAGTGAAATCAAGTCTAGCATTGACGGGACCCCAAACGGCTTCAAAACTCAGATAAAAGCCCATGGTTGGTCCTATTTATTGTTCAGGAAGCTTCACCTCAAATTTTAGGTCATTCCGACATCATTTGACCTAGTTTCGACTCTTGACGGAAAATCGAATGCAAAGTCTTCGGCTTTTCAAAAACTAGGAAACTATGTTCTAATTTGCGTGGCTTCTCATTAAGTTTTCCTCAAGAAAATCAATTCAATAAGTGAGGAAAGATGTCAAGAAAAATACAGGGGAAAGAAGAAACGAAAAAGACGAAAAAACGGCGACTGAACGGCGACCAAAAAAGGGACAAAAGTCCCATGGTCGCCTGAGACCATAGGGATCCAGGACGCCGGATTTCACCGGGAAACCCACTTTTTCGGTCCTTTTTCGCGTTTCGAGATGTTTGGCCGCTGTGATTTTACCAAAATCTAATTTTTTTGAGCATGATATCTGTTGATCTTCGTCAACATCACGGATCCGCCGTCTAAATCATGAAATCGTCATCCGACGCTTCGGAATCGCCAATCGGCCGACCAAGAAAGCACACTTTCTGCCAGATCAATCATGAAATCGACTGGACAGATGTTGCTGGCCCATTGGTTGCAACCAATATCTGAAATTGCAACACCATCCGACATCAAACAACATGTGAATCCATCGGCGATCATCGTAAGAAGAATTCCAAAAGACGCGTTTATGACAAGTGACTTGGTGACCAATTAATGCTATTAATTGACCCGTTTATGACAAGTTAATGTGGTCATTAACTCATTATTTTGGACAACCCAATCGGAAACAAGGAAATAGGAGTTACAAATCTAAGTAATCATAGCATTAAACCATATAACTCCCCTCATCATGGAGATTAAAAGCGATTAAATGCTCATCATTCTCCATCGGCCAATCAAAAGCCAAGAAAAAGGAGTTACAAAATCAAGAATTAAACACTTGTAACTCCTTCCATCATAGAGCATTAATGTAATCAATGCTCATAAGTTCATCTAATAGCCACCAAAAGCCTATAAAAGGCAGAGGGTCCTGGAAAAATCCTCGAAAAATTGCTAGAAAATTCTCAAAAAAATCTCTGCATAAAGAAGCTCGGCTACTCTGAAGAAAACTCTGCTGTAACAAACACCACAAGGTGATTGAAATCCCTTGGGGGGCCACCCCCCCAAGGTTTCCCTTCTCTTTCTATCCAACATGGCTAGACGTGGCTCTTCAGCCCGTCTACTTGGTTTTTAATTGGATGTAGGATCTTCCCTTGGTCTTTATCTTCTAAAAATCCGAAGTCCAAGCCAAGCCAAATGAACCAAAGCATCAAGTGTTCTCATCCAAGGGATGATGGCGGAGTCCATACATGACTCGCGATCGTTGATCTGATGAGTCCCCACAATCTCCTGAGAAGTTAGATCCCTTTTCTTACTTCTTCTATTGTATTTTGTATTTTTTTAAAGAGACAAAAAAATCACAACTCTTGTCTTTCTTCATTGATGAGATTTGTAAATCGCCTTTCACGGTAAAATCGCCTTCTACGGTGCAAAATCGCCTTTCATAGCAAACAAAAGAAAATCGTCTTTCACGGCATTCAAAATCTGTCTCTTTTCTTAAAAATATATGTGCAATGGAAAGTTAGAAAAAAAGTTTGATTTCCTTTCTACTTGTGAAGGTGGATCTCCGGATCACCATTTCTAAATTCCAAGTATAATAGAAAATTTGGCATACCTGTACAAAAAATGTTGATGCTCGCTTTTTAGCCCTGCCGCACCCCGGCGGACCCGGGGTGGAGGAAGGCGAGAGGCCGGGTCCATCAAGTTGGCATAGCCGGTGGGACACGTTCTTTTGAGAACTTGATACTTTGGATTCTTGGGCGCCTTTCTAGTTGGTAGCCTATGTTGGATCTTGCATCTAAAAAAAGACATGAGATAAGATTTTTTGGAAATTTCTTTCTTTGAGTTTATTTCCAGTCTTTCTCATTTAAATTTTTTTTTTTTCAGATTTCTCATTTTTTGGATTCAACTTCTTGAAACTTTGATCATTTCCCCTTTGAACTTGATAACTCGTAGAAATGTTATGTAGCTATTGTTCATATTGGGGGATGGGCCATCTTTTCTCTTTGATGAGTCCAATAGGGATCTTTAAAAAATATATATAATTTCAAACTTTTCAGATTTAGAAAAAAAAAAAAAAGATTTCTCTCTTTTGGATTCAAATTGAAGAAATTTTGGTTCTTTCCATTTTGGACAATAGTTTGCAGAAATCGCGGAGCTGACGTTCGGATTGGAAGGGGCCATTTCCTCTCTTTGATGGGTCCATTAATGATCTTTCAAAAAAAAAAAAAAATCAGATTTCTCATTTTTTGGATTCAACTTTGAGAAACTTTGATCCTTTCCTCTTCGAACTTGATAGCTCGCAGAAATGTTTGTAGCTATTGTTCATATTGAGGGATGGGCCATCTTTTCTCTTTGATGAGTCCAATAGGGATCTTTAAAAAAAAGAAAATCTGATTTCAAACTTTTCAGATTTTGAAAAAAAAACAGAGATTTCTCTCTTTTGGATTCAAATTAGAGAAATTTGGTTCTTTCCATTTCGGACAATAGCTCGCAGAAGTCACTGAGTTGGCGTTTGGATTGGGAGGGGTCATTTCCTCTCTTTGATGGATTCATTAGTGATCTTTCAAACAAAAAGCGGGGGTTCAAAAAAAAAAAAACTAAGGTTGCACCAATTGCGTTCTTTGACTAAAGTGGATCTATGAAAAGCCTTGTCCAGAGTGTGGAGGCAGCTAGACTGTTCGAGGCAAGTGTCCTTCAAACGGGTTCATTAAGTAATCCTACCCTTACCTGGGGGCTGATCTATCCACTAAGGTTTCATAAGACCGAATTGGAGACCTATGTGTACAAAAAAAAAAAAAAAAATCTTCAAAAAATTTTCTTAAAAAATAAAAAATAAAAATCTGTCATTTTTTAGTTCAGATTTGAGAAATCCTGGTTCCTTCCCTTTCGGATCTAGTGCTCGCAAAAATGTTTGAGCCTGTATTCGAATTGGAATACCATTTGTTCTCTTCGATGAACTTGATTTTGACCCTTTAAAAAAAAATTTCCGTCAGTTTTGGGTTCACATTTGAGAAATTTTGGTTCCTTCCCTTTCGGATCTAGCGCTCGCAGAAATGTTTGAACCTATATTCAGATTGGAATACCATTTACTCTCTTTTATGAATCCAATCATGGCCTTTCAAAAAAATCCCATCTCGTGTCCATTCCAAGGATGCGATTTGCAACGTTTGTGCCTAGCGGTGCTAGTACGCCCTTTTGGGTCTACTGTATTCGCGACCAACACATTTGTAACTCCAATGTTATATCATTTTACCATGAGTGAGCTTCGCTTCTCTGTAATTTGAATTAAGGTTTACAATTGTTTCTAGCAGTCACTCGAAAGCTCATTCTGAGCCGACCATATTTACGTTTAGAACAATTGTACCC
The DNA here is from genome assembly GCA_029852735.1 of Persea americana. Lineage (NCBI taxonomy): Eukaryota > Viridiplantae > Streptophyta > Magnoliopsida > Laurales > Lauraceae > Persea > Persea americana. Next base: position 41,205,818 of record CM056814.1, read on the forward strand.
TCTATGGATTTTTGCCTTCTTCATTACGCTTGGGCCGGGCCATGCCACCTTAGCGATTTGAAAAGACAAAACCGTAGTATTTTCCATTTATGATCATATTCTTGTGATTACTAATGGATGTGGTCTTGTTTTAGAAGTTTTTCAAACTAACAATGGCAGCTTCATTGACCATTACTTTCAATGAGAACAAGTACTAAGTCATGCTTTAAGATAAGCAAAACAAGCGCACTCACAAGCGCCCTGCCAGCTACCAAAGCGTCACCTCTCTCAGCAACTCTCAAAATACCGGGTCGACCTCCACTCCCCGGACTATCGTATTCGGGTCACTGGGACCATTCCCACTCCCCGTAGAAGAAACTACACCTGCTAAGAAGTAGAAGACTGCCCTTGAACGTGTCACTGCCATGACACCAAGGGCAATCACCAAAAAGCCTGAAGCCTGTGGCAACCCCACAAAGCCTTAGCCTCCAAGAAACAAGATCTGCCCCAAGACTTGGTCACCGAGGCCTTCACCAAAACAAAGAAGGTCCCGAACATTTGCAAAGCTAGCATACCTGGCCCCTCTCAAGGAGAACCGGTTCTACCCTCTCTCTTACATAAAAGAGGAGAAACTTACCCTCCGCCAAACAACAAAACCAACTCTGCATGAGTCGGCTTGCTCCTACAAGCCTAAAATCAAATCATGCATCACCAGGCCTCGACAAGAACCTGCCAAGGCCTGCTCTCCTGCAGCTCGACCCTTCATCTCATAGGGGCTGAGCTCGCAAAATTTAAAGCTTCACCGCGATAGGCAAAGGACCGCGACCAGATCCTGTCCTTGCCTGTCTTGGAAGAAGATAAGCTTAGCTGCTACGCATGAGGGACTACATCCTTTATTGCTAGAGCACAGCCAGAGCTAACTGAAGCTCAAATTGCTCGTTGCATACGTCGTCGTACCGCATATCGAGAAAAGAGACTAGAGAAGCAAAGAATCCAGCATTCCGCCTTCAAGTCTCTCAAAATTGGCTCAAAAAAGAAAGACCCGACCAAGTTGCTACTATCCATATGGTTGCCAAAACCAAAAGACGCTAGAAGTTAGCAACCAAAATTCATGTCAGACGGCCGGTGACTCGCAGCGTCTCCCGGACACGAATACATCAGGAGGACTCTCCCACTCCTTCAAGCCAAGGACGCCGGAGTGATCATTCCTCGGGCTCTTCATCCAAAAGAATGAGCTCCAGCTCAGTCACCAAAACGGTGTCCTCATTCGATTCTCGAAAGGCGAATGTCCAGGTCACAAACTCTGAGCAACCTCCGCCGCACGATGACATGGCTCTACGCATCCAGCAGCTGGAGCAAGGACAGCAGAGAATAGAGGTTCTGATGGAAAACCTCCTTCTCACTTTCCAACGTCCGCCAAACAATGAAGTCCCTCTAAATGATGAAGCAAATGGTGGAGAAAACGAATCCCACGCCCTTACCAAAAAGGACGTTGGCGATATCCTCGCTAACGCAAAAGAAGAGGATACACTAAAGGAGCATTGAATCAAGCCACCATATCCCTTATGGATGGACTCGGTTCCATTCCCTGCAAAATTCAAGCAACCCACTCTCCAAACATATACGGGGAAAGGTTCAGCTAGACAGCACGTCATCCACTTCAAAATCCTGACGGGAGCTATTGCAGATCAAGATGCTCTCAAGATCCGTCTATTTGCAAGTATCCTAAAAGGTACAACCTTTGATTGGTACTCCACTCTGCTAGAGGATTCCATTCAAAACTGGACCATGCTAGAGACACGGTTCCTGACCCACTTCAAAGGTGAGGATCATCCTATTACTATTACTCAGCTTTGTAACCTAAAATAAGGAGAGAATGAGTCAACTTATGACTTCATTCACAAATGGAAGGCAATGGAGTACAAATGCTTAGATGTGCTGCCACAAGCGTCGCTGGTTGACATCTGTTGAAACAACATGAGAGCAAGGATCCGCTCCATGATCATCGGCAACAAATCAAAGAACCTAGGAGAACTCCTAGAAGCATTCACGGAGGCTGAAACGGTGATCAAAGACCTCAATAGTCAGAAATCATCAAAGAAAAAGCCGACAGCCATTGCAGCCTCAAAGCCGAAGAAAAATGAGGTTCTCAATGGGCAAACCAAGTCAACTCCTCAGCCGCCAAAGAAAGCTGAAAACAAAGCTACAGGTGTCAAACCCCAACCCAAGATTAGTACGATTAGTGTCAGTTAAGCGCGTGTTTAGTTTCTCTGTGGGTTTAGTGAACGTGGGTTAGAAATTTGTTTGATTTAGTATGGAATTAGCTTTGGGGAATTTTGAGAGCGTTTTGTGCTATTCAGTCACACTCAGGGGTGTCTTGGGTGTACGTATAAGCTCGGGCGGAAATTCTAGATTTCTCGATTTTAATCGTGATTTCGATCTCTTATGAATGGTTTTATTTTATTATTCGACTTTTGTTTTGAGCCTGTCTGTGTTTGAAGCCCAGAAACCAAAGTTTTGGCCTAAAAGGGTAAAACAGTCTTTTCACACCAAACGAGACCCAAATTTCAAAATTTCAAAACTATATCAACTTTATACTCTTTGGAAACTAGATTTTTCGATGATCATTTTTTTCTTCTTCGTTGTTTCCATCCGGGGCTCGTAAATTGATGTTTTAATGATCGCAAGTTTTGAACTTGGTAAGACCCACAAACTCACTTGACTTAAGTCCCTTCTTCCTTCCTACGTTTCAAACCCTTGTACCTGCAACTCTTCCTCAAAGAAACTCAGCTGGAGTGAAAGTTCTTCTTCCTCCTCCCTGTTCCTCTTGCATGCCCCCACTTCTAGACCTCCAAATCAAGATCTGAAACCATCTTCTTCTTCCTCTCTACTCAAGGATTCCATTGCTACCATTTTCGTGAAGGTTCCAGCTGTGATTGCACTCCATTTTCTCCTCTCCTCCTTGTTTAGCAAACTCCAGCTAATGGGATCTTCTTCTTCCTTTCATTTTGATCTTTTAAGCTCCTTAGGATACTAATCTTCATACATGTAAACCCATTTTCGAAATGGGGGTTTTGGTTGGTCAAAATGGTGGTTTTAGGAATCATTTTCTTGGGGCTTTTGTGTAGATTTCGTGGCTCTCCTTTGGATAGGAGTTTGACAGATTTTTGGATAGCACTTTGGTGAAGGCAAGTGATCCTTTTAGACTCTCTTAATGCATGTTGTGTTTAGGCATTATTTTGATTTTTAATGGTTGATTCACCATGCTTAATTTGCTCATCTATTATGTCTAAATTGATCACCTGCCAGACCATCGTGTCTGACCCCTTTTGATTTGGTGTTTAGATGCCGGAGCCGTTGCCCCTGAGGAGGAGCGCCTGGAGGAGGCTTTTGACCCACCCCCGGCCCGTGAGTGACAACCTGACGACGTCCTCTAGACGTCAGGTGGGGTATTGAGCACGATACATGATGGGGATGGTTGTTGTTTTGTTTTGGGATGTACAGCCTTTGTTAGTCTTTTGTTACTTTGGGGATGTGTAAACTTAACTTACCTTTGTTCTTTTGAAACTTGAAAGTTAACTTGTGTAATGCCATGCCTATGTTTCCTCTTCTGATTATTGTCTTGATGATGATTTAATTTATGTAAATGGATGCTATGTCATATGTGTTGTATGGACAAGATTACTTGCACGCTTCCACAAATCATAGTTCGTGTGAGTTGAATTCCAAGTGTGTTTTGGGAATCCTCTCCGCAGAAACCTGTGGGTTAATCATAGTTGGTTGACTGGAAACAACATTTTCACACGTTGCGGGCCCGGGCTCTGGGACCATGGTCCGGGGTCGCGACAGGATTGTTATCAGAGCGGGACATGTTTAAGGCATTTAAAAGAAACTAGAAACTCTTAGGGACGTGGCGAGGATTCGTGAGTTCGTTAGATCGATAGTATGGACTTAGGAACCAAACCCGAATTTGTTATTATGTACTAACAATTTGTTTTACAGCATCATGCCTCCAAGAAAAGCTCCGAATCAGAATGCTTCCGGAAGCAATACTAACAACAATAACAATGAGACAGATCATAAGCAGCCACCCACAGTGACACAATTTCAGGCACTTATGCAGGCCATGTTAGAACAACAAAGGCAAGCTAATGAGAGTCAGACCAGACTACAGAGAGAGGCAAATCAAGTCCAAGCTAGATTGCAAAGAGAGGCCAATGAGAACCAATCAAGGTTCTAAGAGCAGTTGGCTAAGAAAGATGAAGAAATGGCACTAGTCCAAAGGCAATTATTAGAAGTTTTGCAGAATCGGCCCCAGCCACAGCCTAGACAACCAGGGGACCCAAAGATAATCATCAATAATCGAGACCAAGGCCCTAATATTTTGTTTGAGAGGTTCAGAAAAAGAGGACCCAAGGAGTTCTTGGGTCAAGAAGACCCTTTGGCTACTGATGATTGGTTAGTCAACACCGAGAAGATTTTTGATGTCTTCACATGTACGGGTATACAGAAGGTCAACCTCACCGCTTCTATATTCTTCGGATTGGTGGACACGTGGTGGCAAACGGTTAAGGAACCGTATTAGGCCATGGCAGATGAGATTGCGTGGGACACTTTCAAGAATCACTTCACCGACAAATATGTCCCTTCGCATATCAAGAGACAGAAGGCTATAGAGTTCCAGCAGCTCAAGCAGGGTAATATGACAGTTTTAGAGTATGTTACAAAGTTTGAAAGGCTAGGCAGGTATGCTAGAGAGCTCATTGATACCGAGCAGAAGAAGATAACAAAATTCTTAGAAGGGATGAACCCCATCCTTATGAGAGATGCTACCGGGGTAATCCCTCCAACCACCTTTGAAGAAGCAGTTAAGCGGGCATACAAGTTTGAGGACATCAACAATCAAATCAAACAGGCTAGAAAGCAACACTACCAGATCAGAGACAACAGAGTAAGAAGAAATCACGACAAGATCAAAACCCTCCAAGGCAAAATGCATGTGCACACTGTGGCAAAAACCATGACACTACACAATGCCGTAAAGCCTCCGGTGCTTGTTTTAAGTGTGGACCTACGGACCTTGCAATCAAGGAGTGCCCTCAACTTCATAACCAAGGTAATAGGAATCAGCGACAGGGACAAGCAGCTCCTCAGAATCAGGCACCTGCTAAGAACCAAGCTAGACAACCTCAGCAGCAGCAACAACAAGGCAGGCAACAAGCTCAGAATCAGAATGCTCGTCCTCCACAGCAGTAGCAGAACAGAAATGCACAAGGGAGACAGAATAGGCCACAGCAGCAAGGACGGGCATACCATCTTAATCTTTTCGATGCAGATGCTGCGGGTGGTGTTATGGAAGGTAAACTCCTTATCTGTGGAATTGAAGCTCACATTTTATTTGATCTTGGCAGCACGCATTCATTTTTATCTCCTATGTTTACAAAGATGATTGCTATACCTTTTACAGAACTCGATTATATCTTGACTGTCACTACACCAGTAGGAAAATAGGTTGTTTGTAGAACCTATTACCCCAGTTGTTCGGTTTTATTAGGAGAGGTCAACCTTCTAGCAGACCTTATTATGCTGGATATGCATGACTTTGATGTTATTTTTGGCATGGATTGGTTAGAGAAGTATCATACAACCTTGGATTGTTTTAGGAAAACTATTACTTTCATGTTGAAAGGGGAACAGGTAGATTTGCTGATTCAGGGAAGCAGGAAGAAAAATCAAGTGGGGATTGTTTCGGCACTAAAAGCGGGCAGAATGGTACAAAGTGGGTGTAAGTCTTTCATAGCGTTTATCACGGAGGATAAACGGTCTCAAGGGGTGGAGGAAATCCCTGTTGTGTGCTAATTTCTGAATGTTTTTCCTGAAGAAATCCCGGGATTGCCATCAATTCGAGAAGTTGAGTTCACCATTGAACTCCTTCTAGGGACAGCTCCAATCTCTATTGCACCTTACAGAATGACTCCAGCGGAAATAGGTGAACTAAAACTCCAGTTGCAAGAATTGTTGAGTAAAGGTTTCATTAGACCAAGTGTTTCACCTTGGGGTGCACCAGTGTTGTTTGTGAAAAAGAAGGACGGTAGCTTGAGAATGTGCATAGACTACAGAAGATTGAATCATATGACCATCAAGAACAAGTATCCGTTGCCAAGAATAGATGAGTCGTTTGACCAATTGCAAGGAGCAGCGTATTTTTCCAAGATAGACTTGAGGTATTGGTATTATCAGTTGCGAGTTAGAGAGTCAGATGTGCCTAAAACAGCTTTCCGAACGAGATATGAGCACTACGAATTTTTGGTGATGCCGTTTAGATTGACTAATGCACCTGCAGTGTTTATGGCCCTCATGAATAAGGTATTTGCACAATATTTGGATCACTTTATTGTGGTGTTTATTGATGACGTGCTTGTGTATTCTAAGAGTAAGGTGGAGCATGAAGAGCATTTGAGGATGTCATTGCAGCTTTTGAGGGACAACCAGCTCTACGCGAAGCTGAGTAAGTGTGAATTTTGGTTAGAGCAAGTGGCTTTTCTAGGCCATGTTCTTTCAAGAGAAGGCTTAGCGGTGGATCCATCTAAAGTTGATGCCGTTGTCAGTTGGGAAAGGCCAAGAAGCGTGACAGAGATCAGAAGCTTTTTGGGGTTTACAGGATACTACAGGAGGTTTGTCCAAGGATTTTAATCCATTGCAGCACCTTTGACCAAGTTAACTAGGAAAAGTGTGCCTTTCGTATGGACAGACTAGTGTGAAGAGAGTTTCAAAGAACTGGAGAAGAGATTGACTACAGCCCCGATTCTTACCTTACCGTCAGGAAGTGGAGGATTTGTTGTTTTTACAAATGCTTCCAATATAGGATTGAGTTGTGTTTTGATGTAGAATGACAAGGTAATTGCCTATGGCTCGAGATAGTTGAAAGAGCACGAGAAGAATTATGCCACCCATGACTTGGAATTAGCAGTGGTTGTATTCGCTTTGAAGATGTGGAGACACTATTTATACGGAGAGAAGTTCGAAGTCCACTCAGATCATCGGAGCCTACAGTATTTATTTTCATAGAAGGAATTGAACATGAGACACAGACGGTGGATGGAGTATATAAAAGATTACGACTTTCCAACCAAGTATCATCCGAGCAAGGTGAATGTAGTGGCTGATGCGTTGAGCAGAAAATCAGCAATTATGGCCAGCTTGAGAGGAGTCAATGTCTTACACCAGTTTGAAGAACTCGGAGTAGAAGTGCGACTGTTAAGGAAGGGTGTGATGTTGGTATGTATGATAGCATCTGAGCCTACCTTCGTTCAGAAGATCAAAGATAGTCAATTGCAAGACTTGGACTTAGCTAAGATTGTAGAACACATTTCTGAACATCCAGATTTCAGAGTAGTGGATGGAGTGTTGTATTTTCATGACCGGTTGTGTGTGTGTTGACACCAAAAATGTCACTTTGCCTCCTCAACATCAAAAGCTACATGGAGCCGCATCCTACTACAAAGAGGCAAAGCTACTTCAAGCATCAGGTCTTGTCAGAATCAAACAAAAACTGCAAGATCCTTCAAAATAGCCAAAAGAAGGGTACACATGAAGATTCGGGTAATTTCGACACCATTTGACCTAACTTCAATCCTCCAATAGCCAAGCAGGAGCTCCCGGCGGTGACAATGTCGAAGACATCAAATCATCATTCAAAGCCTATGGATTGTCTCAAAATACCTCCAAAAGTCTCCACGTAAAATTTAAAGTCAAACCGATATTGTTTGACCCTCCATCAACTCTCGAACGGTGAAATCAAGCCTCTCAGCGGCGAAAACCTCCGATACTGCCACTCATCAATCAAAGAACATGAGTAGCTTCTACATGCTTCCAAAGGGCTACACGTCAAATTTCAGGTCATTCCGACGACGTTTGACCCGGCTTTGACGCTCGGAAGCAAAATCAAGCCTACCGGCGGCGGAGCTCCTTGGGATCATGGCACCCAAATCGGAGCTAAGGGATCATCTCAAAATGACTCCAATAGGCTCCATGCCAAATCTCATGTCAATCGGACATCGGAAGACCGCACATCAAAGCTCGACATCTTCCAAGCGATGAAATCAAGTCTAGCATCGACGGGAACCCAAACAGCTTCAAAACTGAAATAAAAGCCCATGGTTAGTCCTATATAATGCTCAGGAAGTTCACCTAAAATTTTAGGTCATTCCGACATCGTTTGACCAAGTTTCAACTCGTGGTGGAAAATTGGCTGCAAAGCCTTCGGCTTTTCCAAAAATAAGAAACTTTTTGCTCTGATTTGCACAGCTTCTCGACAGGTTTTCTTCAGAGGAATTAAGCTAATAAATGAGGAGAAATGTCAAGGAAAATACAGAAGAAGAAAGAAGCAAAAAAGCTTGAAAAACGGACGAGAAACGGTGACCGGACGGCGACCGAGAAAAGGACCAAAAGTCCTTGGTCGCCGGCGACCCTGGAAATCCGGGTCGCCGGATTTTCGCCAAAAGCACCGTTTTTCATATTCTTTTCTCATTTTGCGATGTTTGGCTGCTGTGATTTTCTCAAATTCTTATTTTTGAGGCATGATATCCGTCGTTTTTCGTCAACATCAAGAATCTACCATCGAAATCGTTTGATCATCATCGGACACTCCAAAATCGCCAACCGGCCGACCAAGAAAGCACACTTTCTGCCCGACAGATCGTGAAATCGACTGGACAGATGTTGCCGGCTCATTGGTGTCCACCAATGTCTGAATTTGCATCGTCATTCGAAATCAAACAACATGCGGATCCATCGATGATCATCGCAAGAAGAATTCCAAAAGACGCGGTGCGGCCCGCGACTCTTCAAGCGACTCGGCGACCGATTAATGCTGTTAATTGACCCATTTATGACAAGTTAATACGGTCATTAACTCATTATTCTGGACGGCCCAATCAGAAGCAAGCAAATGGGAGTTACAAGTCTAGTTAATCATGACAATTAACCATGTAACTCCTATCATTATGGAGAGTAATCATGGTAATTAATCATGAAACTCCCATCATTATGGAGATTAAATGCCCATTACTCTCCATCGGCCAATCAGAATTCAAGAAAAAGGAGTTACAAAATTATGACATTAATACTTGTAACTCCTCTCATCATAAAGCATTAATGCAATCAATGCTCATAAACCCTCCTAAATGGCCACCAAAAGCCTATAAATAGGCGGTCATTCCAAAGGGAAAGGTTCTGAAAAAATCATCTAAAGTGGTCCGAAAAAATTGTTTGAAGTGGTCCAGAAAAATCATCTGAAGAATTGTCCTTGAAAGTCTCTCTGTAAAGAAGGGCTCCTGTTCCGAAGAAACTATGCAGAAGAAACACTTCAAGGTGATTGAAGTCCCTTGGGGGGCTATCGCAACCCCGGAACGGGTTCCGGGCCCACGAATAATTGATGATGCTTAGGTAGGTGAACATACCTTTGACAAAGATCATACATTCACTTAACTTCCCACAGGTTTTCGCGGTGAGGATTTCACACACACTTACAAAACATTTACATTGGTGCGGAAGAGTGTAGGAAATCAAATTCTTAATCCATTCTCATCATATAAGACTGATAAATACATATGTGTGACATGATGTCAGAGTGAACAGTGATATCGATGGCATTTCCGAAAATGAAAAGTTATAAGTTTAACAAAAGATGAGTTAAATTAACATTCCCTAAAACAAAGGCCAACAAAGGCCAATACAGCCCAAAAGTATATCTCAAAAGTAAACCAATAATCCCCCAAAATGTGTTTGTAACTCGAAGCTCAAACCAATGTCTACATGACATTGTCAGCTTGCCATTCGACTAGACGTTGTGGTTCGCCGACCGCCTCCTCATGCTCCTCTTCATAGGCAATAACGGGGACTGGACCTGAGTACCACATAAATGGATCAGACACAACGGTCTGGCAGGTGGGTGAATAGATAATACCATTTAGGAAAACAGTGCATAACTGAAAACATAATGAAAACTTACTAAAACAGCAATTGTAATAAAACAATATGCATTGATTATATAAAGTATAATGCAAGATAAATCATGAAGGTAAGAAGGAATAGGAACTGACAAGATGGCAACCACACTGAAGCTAAATCCTCCATCTCTAGTGTGATGAGAGCACACTAAAGGTGTTGGTCTCAAAGCACACGAGGTGATGAGAAACAACTATATACATATAATATACTGAGCAAAACCACGGTCGCGGAACCGGGTGAAAGAACAGAACAAAATTCAGACTGCAGCTGACAGAAGGTAAAGGGGGAACCCAAGTCGGTGGATCAAACCAACAAGGTCGTCCAAGCTTAGTGGTGCCAACTCATAGGTTAAAACACATTCAAAACATATACTTATCTATAGGGAGTGTGTAACACTCAAAGCAAACTGAACTGAAGGCTCAAAAGCGCATTTAACACAATTACCTCTTATCAAAATGCATAAGGCTGATCAAATACTCAATTTACAGATTTTAGTGGTTTTGAAGTGCCACTTGTGTTAATATGCAACAACTATCGAAAACGTATAAGGTTTGACAAAAATAAACACTATGGACACCCACATATTTCCGAACCATACATTGAGGTTTCAGGATTTAAACAAAAAGTACAAGGCTCTCGTATGTCAATTTAAGTTGATAGCATGGTACTCTGGGAGGTTCGAGACACCCCGGGATCCCTATACAAATTGATAAGTCCATTATTCTCAATAAATCTCTGGAATTAGGGTTCCTTTCCAAATCAGTCTCCTCAAAGCACTTCTTATTCCTCCACGTCATATTAGGGTTCCAAACCAACCTCATTGGGCCTTAAAACAACCTCTTAAACATGTTTGGAATTAACCCAGAAATTCTGCACAGTTCGCTCGAGCAAACTGAAAGGTTCGTTCGAGCGAATAGTATTCTGGGAGGGGTTCGCTCAAGCGAATATAAGTTCGCTCGAGCGAACTGGTCTAGTGCAGGAAAGGTCGAGCGAACAGATCAAGTTGCTCAAGCAAACAACTCTCTAGAAGGGGTTCGCTCAAGCGGATAAGAGTTCGCTTGAGCGAACTACTTCGAATCAGGAAAGGTCAAGCAAAGAAAGGTGGAGGCTCGAGCGACCAAGGTTCTGTGAGAGGTTCGCTCAAGTGATGATGAGGTCACTCGAGCGAACTGCTCTGGAACAGGAAGGCTCGAGTGAAGGAACAGGTTGGCTCAAGAGATGGAGGTTCTGTGAAGGGTTCGCTCGAGCGAATAGAGGTTCGCTCGAGCGAACTGCTTCAGAAACACTCCGTTTCAGCAGTCCGGACCTCCACTTCCCTTCTCTTCACAACCCCATCTCAGCCAACTATTAACACCACATTTATGGCTCCCTTTCATCCACTTCATCCACATTAAATCCTCCAACAACATCCCATCCAAACCATCAGAATCAAAAGGGTTTCCAACCTCATTCAATGCTACAAATAGCCATCATATGTGAGAATGCAAAGTTTGACAAAATACAACTCAATGTACCAAAAACTCAAGAGAGTAATTAAGAGAAAAGAAAGCTCATTAACATGCATGTTTTGAAAATCAATGAAAGACATAAACATAGAAAAGAGACATCATTGTCAAAATTTATAATTCTCTACAAAATAACAAAACATAAAACAAACCCATTCATCCACTTGCCTTGGTCTCCAATTAAGCCAATAAGCTCCTAATCACCCTTTCTCAAGCCAAAATCAAGATCTACACAAAAAAAACCCCAAAATGACATTCATTTTAACCCTAGAATGGCAAAACAAGAAATAGAGTGAGAGAGCTTCCAATAATGAAGATGGAGCTTCTCTTGGGCTAGAAGAATACATATCTAAAAGATGAGAGGGAAAGCTTACATGGACGATCCTCTAATGGCAAGAGTTTGCTCAAAATGGGTTTTCGAGTGGAGAGCTTCTTCTAAAAATGGTACCGAAAGAGAGCCTAGAAGGAGAGGGAGAAGATTGGAGCATTCATTTTCTCTTTAGCAATGGTTTGGGAGAGGTTGACAGATGGAGAAGCAAGAAACTTGGAGAAACCCTAGCGCTGGGCTGGAACTCCTCTACTCAAAGAAAGTAGCAAGAACGGGCAAGAAGAAAGGGAACTCCTCCTTATATAGGAAATGAAGGTGGGTCCCATAACTTGCCTAACTACTTGGGCTTAAAACATTGCTCTACGGGCTTCGGATGGATTCGACGAAGAAAGAAGAATTGTTCGTCGAAATTTTTAGTTTCCAAAAAGTATATATTTCACGGGTTTTGGAGACATCGAAAATAGTGTCCAGATTTTGTGTAAAAAGACTGTTTTACTCCTATAACTAGCAAAGTAGAGCTTAGAGGTCTCGAACGAAGACAGTGTAAACACGAAAGTTGTCGGGAATCATAAAATATATTAAACGGGACAAACCACAGATTTACAGAATTACTAAATAAATCCTAAAGCTAATCAAAACCCAAATAAGGGAACCCCCAAAGGGTCCCACTAAATCAAAAGAATTCCCAAAATAAATCAAAGTTATAAGCTATTTTAATTCAAATTTAATCCAACCTTACTAATCACACTTATAGCTAAATCGCGTCTTAATTAGTACTAATCGGAAACTCTCGGGGTGGGGTCTTACAGGGGCCACCCCCCAAGGTTTCCCCTCTTCTTCTATCCAACGAGGCCTAGATGTGGCTTTTCAGCCGTCTACCTAAATTTTTATTGGATATAAGACCTTCCCTAGGTCTTTGTCCTCTAAAAATTTGAGGTCCAAGCCAAGCCAAGTGAACTAAAGCATCAAATGTTCTCATCTGAAGGACGATGACAGAGTCCATACAAGACTCGCGACCGTCAATCTGAACGAGTCCCCACAATCTCCTGAGAAGTCAGATCCCTCTTTCTTTCTTTTCTATTGTATTTTGTATTTTTAAAGAGACAAAAAATCACAACTCTTGTCTTTCACTATTGATAAGATTTGTAATTCGCCTTCCATGGCAAAATTGCCTCCTACGGCACAAAATTGCCTTTCACGGCAAACTAAACAAAATCTCCTTTCACGGCATTCTAAATCTGTCTCTTTCTGTAAAATATATGTGCAATGGAAAGTTAGAAAAAAAAGTTTGATTTCCTTTCTACTTGTGAAGGTGAATCTTCGGATCACCATTTCAAATTCCAAGTAGAATAAAAAATCTGGCATATCCGTACAAAATGTTGATGCTCGCTTTTTTCTTCGCCCCGCAGTACCCCAGCGGACCCGGGGCGAAGGAAGGCAAGAAAAGCCGGGTCCATCAAGTTGGCACACCCAGTGGGACTCGTTCATTTGAGAACACGATGCTTAGAATGCTTGTCTCCTTCCTAGTTGGTGGCCTATATTGGATCTTGTATTTAAAAAAAAAGCATGAGATGGGATTCTTTGGAAACTTGTTTCAATTCTTTCTTTTCTCAAACAAAAAAAAAAAAAATTTTTTTTATCATTGGGTTCAGATTTGAGAAATTCTGGTTTCTTCCTCTTCTGATTTAGTGTTCGCGGAAATCGCTGAGCCTTTGTTCGGATTGGAATACCATTTCTTCTCTTTTGTGAATCCAATCTCAACCTTTTTTTAAAAAAAAATAAATTCAGATTTCTCTATTTTGGATTCAAATTGTAGAAACTTTGGTTCTTTCCTTTTCGTACAATGGCTCGCGGAAATCGCTGAGCCAACATTCGGATTGGGAGGGGCCATTTCCCTCTCTTTGATGGGTCCATTTGTGATCTTTCAAAATTTTTTTTTTTTTAAGTTTTCAAATTTCTCTTTTTTGGACTCAAATTGGGGAAACTTTGGTTCTTCCTTTTCGTATAATAGCTCGTGGAAATCGCTGAGCTAGCGTTTGGACTGGGAAGGGCCACTTTGCTCTCTTTGATGGGTCCATTGGAGATCTTTCAAAAAGAAAAAGAAAAGTATTAAGGTTGCACCAATTGCATTCTTTGACCAAAGTCAATTTAAGAAAAGCCTTGTCCAGAGTATGGAGGTAGCTAGACTGTTTGAGGCAAGGGTCCTTCAAACGGGTTCATTAAGTAATCCTACCCTTACTTGGGAGCTAATCTATCCACTGAGGTTTCATAAGACCAAATTGGAAGACCTATGTGCACTCTTCAAAAAAAATATCTAAAAAAAAATCTTAAAAATAAAAAAAAATCTTCTGTCACTATTGTGTTTAGATTCGAGAAATTTTAACTCCTTCCTTTCCGGATTTACTGCTCGCAGAAATGTTTGAGTCTGTATTAGGATTGGAATACCATTTGCTCTCTTTTATGAATTCAATCTTGGCTTTTCAAAAAAAAAAAAAAAAAACCCTCCGTCGTTATTGGATTCAAATTTGAGAAATCCTGGTTCCTTCCTCTTCGGACTTAGGGCTCGCGGAAATTGCTGAGCCTTTGTCCGGATTAGAATACCATTTTCTCTCTTTTTGAGAATTCGATCTTGACCTTTCAAAAAAAAATCCCATCTCGTGTCCTCTTCAAGGATGCGATTTACAACATTGGTGCCTAGCGGTGCTAATACGCCCTTTTGGGTCTACCGTATTCGCGACCGACACATTTGTATCTCCAACCTTATATCATTTTACCTCGAGTGAGCTTCGCTTCTCGGTAACTTGAATTAAGGTTTACAATTGCTTCTAACAGTCACTAGAACACTCATTTCGAGCCAACCATACTTGCGTTCAGAACAATTGTACCCTCTATGGCTTTTTGCCTTCTTCATTACGTTCAAAATGGGCCATGCCCCCTGAGTGATTTGAAAAGACAAAACCATAGTGTTTTCCATTTATGATCACCATATTCTTGCGATTACTAATGGATGTGGTCTTGTTTCAGAAGTTTTCCAAACTAACAATGGCAGCTTCATTGACCATCACCTTTGACGAGAACAAGTACCAGCTCATGCTTTAAGAGAAGCAAAGCAAGCGCACTTACAAGCGCCCTGCCAGTTGCCGAAGCGTCACCTCCCTCGGTAACTCTCAAAACACCGGGTCGACCTCCACTCCCCGGACCATTGTCTTCGGGTCACTAGGACCATTCCCACTACCCGTAGAAGAGACAGTGCCTGCTAAGAAGTAGAAAACCGCCCCTGAACGTGTCGCTGCCCCGACGCCAAAGGCGGTCACCAAGAAACCCGAGGCTCGTGGCAATCCCGCGAAGCCTCAACCTGCAAAGAACCAGGTCTGCCTCAAGACTTGGTCCCCGCGATCTTCACCAAAACAAAGAAGGTCCCAGACATCTGCAAAGCCAGCATACCTGGCCCCTCTCAAGGAGAACCGGTTCTATCCTCTTGCTTACATCAAAGGGGAGAAACCTACCCTCCACCAAACTAGAAAACAAACCCAGCACGAGCCGGCTTGCTGATACAAGCCCAAAATCAAGTCGTGGATCGCAAGGCCTTGACAGGAACCGGCCAGAGCCTGCTCTCCTGCAACTGGACCCTTCATCTCAACAGGGGCCGAGCTTGCAAAATTTAAAGCTTCGCTCCGACAGGCTAAGGGCCGCGTCCAGATCCTGTCTACGCCAGTCTTCAAGGAACACAAGCTCAATTGCTACGCACGAGGGACCACATCCTTCATTGCCACAGCGTAGCCTGAGCTAACTGAAGCTCAAATCGCTCGTCGTATACATCACCGCACGACATATCGACAAAAGAGATTAAAGAAGCAAAGAACCCAGCATTCTGAGCTTCAAGTCCCCCAAAAATGGGTCGAAAAAGAAGCACCCGACCAAGTTGCTACTGTCCACATGGTTGGCAAAACCAAAAGATGCCAGAAGTCAACAACGAAAATACATGTCAGACAGCTGGTGACTCGCAGCGTCTCCCGGACACGAAGACATCAGGAAGACTCTCTCGCTCCTTCAAGCCAAGGACACCGGAGTGATCATTCCTCGGGCTCTTCATCCAGAAGAATGAGCTTCAGTTCAATCACTAAGACAATATCCTCTTTCGACTCACGAAGAGTGGATGTCTTGGTCACAAACTCTGGGCAACCTCCACCGGATGATAACATCGCTCTGCGCATTCTGCAATTAGAGCAAGGACAGCAGAGAATAGAGGTTCTGATGGAAAACCTCCTTCTCACTCTTCAACGTCCACCAAACAATGATGAAGTTCCTTCACAAGATGAGGCAAACAATGGAGAAGATGAGTCATGCACCCTTGCTAAAAAGGACGTTGACAATATCTTCGCCAAAGCAAAAAAAGAGGATACACTGAAGGAGCATGGAATCAAGCCACCATAAACCTTATGGATGGACTCAGTTCCGTTCCCTCCAAAGTTCAAACAACCTCTTCTCCAAACATATACAGGGAAAGGTTCAGCTAGACAGCACGTCATCCACTTCAAGATCCTGACGGGAGCTATTGCGGATCAAGATGCCCTCAAGATCCGTCTCTTTGCAAGTACCCTAAAAGGTACGGCCTTTGACGGCCTTTGATTGGTACTCCACTTTACCAGAGGATTCCATTCAAAACTGGATCATGCTAGAGACACGCTTCCTAACCTATTTCAAAGGTGAGGATCATCCTGTTACTATGGCTCAGCTCTGCAGCCTAAAAGAGGGAGAGAATGAGTCAATATACGACTTCATTCACAAGTGGAAAGCAATGGCATACAAATGCTTAGATGTGCTGCCACAAGCGTCGTTGGTCGACATCTGCTGAAACAACATGAGAGCAAGGATCTGCTCCATGATCATCGGCAACAAATCAAAGAATTTGGGAGAACTCCTAGAAGCATCTATGGAGGCTGAAGCAGTGATCAAAGACCTCAACAGTCAGAAGTCACTAAAGAAGGAGCCAACCGCCATTCCGACCACAAAGCCAAAGAAAAAGGAGGTTCTCAATGTGCAACCCAAGTCAACTCCTCAGCCACGACAGAAAGCTGAAAACAAAGCTGCAGGTAAGAGACCCGAACTCTCTGATGCATTTAAAGAACGAGTAGAAAAGAAATACCTGTTCGATGAAGATGTTGAAGAAATCTTCAGGGCTCTCTTAGCAAATGGCAAACTCGCCTTTCCTGACTCCAAAAGACTGGGAGATGTTGGTAAAGCCAACGATTCCCAATATTGTCCATACCACCAAATGGTCTCGCACCCTCTCAACCAATGTTTCGTTGTGAGAGAGAAGATCAACAAGATGTGGAAAAACGGAGTCATCACCTTTGACAAGAACTATGGGTCTGCCTCCGTTAATATGGTGTCATATGGACAAACATCCAAATCACCAAAGGAAAAAATCACCACTTCCTTCAAAGTGATAAAAATGACTCAAACGTCCCAAGAGCCGGTGCCTTACCCAACACCAGAAGGACAATCCATATGGGTGCATCCCGATCTCCTAGAAGATGAAAATTGGGAGATCGTCAAAACAAAGCCGACCGCTCAACAGCGAAGGCAAGCCAAGAGACAACTCCGCAAGCTCAAACAATCGGAGAAGGCTCAAACCAAGCAGGAAGTCCCTGAAAAGGCAGAAACCTCATCTACCGCTTCACTGCAGGCAACAGAGGAGCCTCTCCCCAAGACTTCAAGAGTGGTAAGAAAATTCACCCTCAGTGATTTCATGCCACCACGGCTCAGAGATGAGACTACGCAGGGGGCATCATACTCTTGTAACTCAGTAATTAGATTCTCCATGAATGGATACGAGTCCGGTGACACAGATGAATGGGAGGAATCCCTTGAAACTGGAGAATATCTCTCCGATGAAGAATGGATCCCAGAATCCCACCTTATGCCAGTAATCTGGTATAACCCCTTCCAGCCACAAGGATCCTGGTCTGATGATGATGAAGACCAAGAGGCTGTTCAACAAAGTACTATTGAGCCAGCGCAAACAAATGCTCTAGTAGATCCCAACTAGGTTGAACCACAAGGAGCAGATGAAGAAGAAGACTTGGCTCCTATGCCCGATCTTGAAGAATATGCAAGGATCTTGCAGCGTCATGCCATAGATCAAGAGCTGGATCGCATCAATCAACTTAAACAAAATCCAGAACCGGAAGTTCCAGAGAATCTACAAGCATCTCCTCTAGTGACTCCGGAAAATGAAGAAAGTTGCTGGATTCATAATCCTCTTACATCGGAAGATGAGTCTGACTCCCAACAGTCCATTATGGAGGCATCTTCTATCGAAGTTGGCTGCAATGTGATAGTTTACGATGATAGTGCCTCTGAAGCTCCATCTGCTGAGGCCATAGACTCTCAAAATGCATCAGGTAGCATATCTTCTAGAGTTACATCTTCTCGGGTGACTTCCACTGAAATAGCATCTTCTCAACCTTCATCTCCTAAAACTGTGACATCAGAATTCAAGCCTCTTCCAACTGATCACCATGAAGAAGCTCTGGCTGATGAAGTCTTCAAAGAAAACCCAGTCAATTGGTCTTAGATACCCAACCTCATAAGAGATGTCTGGACCGATGAAATCCTGGACAAAGAAGAAAAGTTGCTGGAAGCTATTCAAGACTTGTTCCTGGAAAATGCTCCATGCAATGCAATAACTGAAGACGGCAACGCTGCTGCAGAAGCGTTTTCAGCAAATGGGGAGGATCAGCCCCTTGAGCCCGAAGGGGGTCTTCTAAAAAAAGAACCACCTTTACAAGCTTTTGAAGTTGGGAAAGGTACCCGCTCTGGCCGGGATTACCACAAAAACTATAACCAACCTTCTTCTTCTTCTTATGTAAATCCTTCGGGAAAGCAAGCTGTAAATGCCTTAAGCGGCAACGATAATGAAAATGCAGGCCCAAAGGAGGCTTTCAAGTATGACTTGACCGAGCACTTCAAACACATACCTGCACGACTGCACATCCTAGACTTATTACGAATGTCACCACAAACTCGTGATAGTCTCATTTCAGAACTGCAAAGGCTGAATGTGGATGTCAACAAACATGCCCCACAAGTCCTAAAAATTGAAATGGACTATAGGGTCAAAAAGTCAAAAACCTCCTCAAAGGGAGAAAAGAATAAACTAAGGGACCTTGCACTGAATGCCCCTCAGGCCAAAAAGCCGCAAGTACTACGATCGCCTTTAATAAGGAAATTCCTACTAGGCGAGACAAAGCACAACCGACCCTTGTAATTCACGGGGTACATCAAAGAGATACTGATACATAGAGTCCAGATCGACCCAAGTTCTGCACTTAACCTTATCTCTACTTCAGCACTCGAAGAGCTGGGTATCCCACCTTGCAAACTGAGTCACACATCTATGTCCATCTTTGGATACGATGGGAGCGCTCAAAAGGCCCATTGGCAAAATCTGGTTCAGATTGCAAATCGGTGATCTTATCTCTGAAGTCACCGTGTATGCAATAAAGACCCCTTCATGCTACAACATCCTTCTCGGATGCCCATGGATACACAATAACGGTGTCGTTCCTTCGACTCTACATTAGTGCATCAGGTTTGTTGGCGACGACGGCTTGATAAATCGAGTGTTTGCATACAAAAAGCCCTTCAAAGGCAAAGAAGTTCATTTCGCAGACTCTCGGATGTACAGGGACGAAAACGAAGAAAAGGAGAAGAAAATAGCATCCTTCACTGGCAATCTCCAAAAAGATAAAGGCAAGGCTCCTCAGCAATCATCGGACGAAAACAAACCTTCCGGCAAACCTGAGGGGAGCGATCCATCTCCCTTCGTTGTCTCCTTCAAATCTTCCAAACCTTTGGCAATCACTACTAAAGCAAAGAAGACAAAGCAAAAGACTGGGGGCAAGTTTGCTGTCTCCTTCGTATCTATCATACAAGACACGGATTCGGATTCATAGACAGAAGACGATGCATCGTCAAATCAAGCTGATACTCAACGAGTTCAGCCTGCCCTCACTCCATTGGAGACTCCTGCTGACGTAGAAGATCTTGCGTCTGCTACCTTCATCGCTCCGGTAACGACGGTAGAAGAGAAACCAATCTTCTTCCATAGGTCGAACGCTTCTTCACCAAACTCCTTACTTGAACCTTTCCAAAATGAGGGTATGCCTCAACACCAAAAATGTCACTTTGCCTCCTCAACATCAAAAGCTACAAGGAGCCGCATCCTACTACAAAGAGGTAAAGCTGCTTTAAGAATCAGATCTTGTCAGAATCAATCAAAAACTGCAAGATCCATCAAAATAGCCAAAAGAAGGCTGCACATGAAGTTTCGGGCCATTTCGATTCCATTTGGCCTAACTTCAATCCTCCAATGGCTGAGCAGGAGCTCCCGGCGGCGACAATGTCGAAGACATTAAATCTTCAATCAGAGCCTATGGATGGTCTCAAAATACCTCCAAAACGCTCCACGTCGAATTTCAAGTCAAATCGATACCGTTTGACCCTCCATCAACTCTAGAACAGTGAAATCAAGCCTCTCGGCGGCGAGAACCTCCAATACCGCAACTCATCAAACAAAGCACATGAGTAGCATCTACATGCTTCCAAAGGGCTGTACGTCAAATTTCAAGTCATTCCGACGACGTTTGACCCGACTTTGACGCTTAGAAGCAAAATCAACCCTACTGGAGGCGGAGCTCCCCGGGACCATGACACCCAAATCGGAGCTAATGGATCATCTCAAAATGACCCCAATAGGCTCCCTGCCAAATTTCAGGTCAACCGGACATCGGATGACCGCACATCAAAGCTCGACATCTTTCGCACGGTAAAATCAAGTCTAGCATCGATGGGACTCCAAACGGCTTCAAAACTCAAATAAAAGCCCATGGTTGGTCTTATCTAATGCTCATGAAGCTTCACCTCAAATCTCAGGTCATTCCGACATCGTTTAACCAAGTTTCAACTCTTGGCGAAAAATCGGCAACAAAGCCTTTGGCTTTTCCAAAAATTGGAAACTTTGCGCTCTGATTTGCACAGCTTCTCGACAGGTTTTCTTCAGAGGAATTAAAGCAATAAATGAGGAGAAATGTCAAGGAAAATACAGAAGAAAAAAGAAACAAAAAAGCTCAAAAATGGACCAGAAACGGCGACTGGACGGCGATCGAAAAAAGGACCAAAAGTCCATGGTCGGCGGCGACCATGGCCCAAGGTCGCCAGCCCCATGGTCGCCGGCGACCATGGAAATCCGGGTCATCGGATTTTCTCTGAAACTGCCGTTTTTTCGATTCTTTTCACGTTTTACGATGTTTGGCCCCTGTGATTTTCTCAAATTCTGATTTTTGAGGCATGATATCCATCGATCTTCGTTAACATCACGGATCCGCCATCGAAATCGTTTGATCATCATCGGACACTCCAAAATCGCCAACCGGCCGACCAAGAAAGCACACTTTCTGCTCGACAGATCGTGAAATCAACTGGACAGATGTTGCCGGCCCATTGGTGTCCACCAATGTCTGAATTTGCATCGTCATCCGAAATCAAACAACATGCGGATCCATCGATGATCATCGCAAGAAGAATTCCAAAAGACGCGGTGCGGCCCGCGACTCTTCAAGCGACTCGGTGACCGATTAATGCTGTTAATTGACCCGTTTATGATAAGTTAATACGGTCATTAACTCATTATTCTGGATGGTCCAATCAGAAGCAAGCAAATGGGAGTTACAAGTCTAATTAATCATGGCAATTAACCATGTAGCTCCTATCATTTTGGAGATTAATCATGGTAATTAATCATGAAACTCCCATCATCATGGAGATTAAATGCCCATATTCTCCATCGGCCAATCAGAATTCAAGAAAAAGGAGTTACAAAATTATGAAATTAATACTTGTAACTCCTCCCATCATGGAGCATTAATGCAATCAATGCTCATAAACCCTCCTAAATGGCCACCAAAAGCCTATAAATAGGCAGTCATTCCAAAGGGAAAGGGTCCGAAAAAATCATCTGAAGTGGTCCAGAAAAATCATCTGAAGAATTGTTCTTGAAAGTCTCTCCGCAAAGAAGTGCTTCTGTTCCGAAGAAATTCCGCAAAAGAAACACTTCAAGGTGATTAAAGTCCCTTGGGAGGCCACCCCCGCCCCCCAAGGTTTCCCCACTTCTTCTATCCAACGAGGTCTAGATGTGGCTTTTCAGTCCGTCTACCCAGATTTTTATTAGATATAGGACCTTCCCTTGGTCTTTGTCGTCTAAAAATCTGAGGTCCAAGCAAATGTTCTCATCTGAAGGATGATGGCGGAGTCCATACATGACTCACAACCGTCGATCTGAACGAGTCCCCACAATCTCCAGAGAAGTTAGATCCCTCTTTCTTTCTTTTCTATTGTATTTTGTATTTTTAAAGAGACAAAAAATCACAACTCTTGTCTTTCACTATTGATAAGATTTGTAAATCGCCTTCTATGGCAAAATTGCCTCCTACGGCACAAAATTGCCTTTCACGGCAAACTAAACAAAATCGCCTTTCATGGCATTCTAAATCTGTCTCTTTCTTTAAAATATATGTGCAATGGAAAGTTAGAAAAAAAGTTTGATTTCCTTTCTACTTGTGAAGGTGAATCTTCGGATCACCATCTCAAATTCCAAGTAGAATAGAAAATCTAGCATACTCGTACAAAATGTTGATGCTCGCTTTTTTCTTTGCCCCGCCGTACCCCGGCGGACCCGGGACGGAGGAAGGCAAGAAAAGCCGGGTCCATCAGTGTGCCTAACATCGAATATTTGAAGCATGAGATTATGACTAAAGCTCACAGTACAAGATATTCTATCCATCCCGGGAGCACCAAAATGTAACAAAATTTGAAGAACCGTTTCTGGTGGAATAACATGAAACGAGAGATAGCGGCTTTTGTATCTCGGTGTCTTACATGCCAATAGATTAAAGCAGAACACGAGAAGCCTCCAGGTTTAATACAGCCATTGGACATTCTGGAGTGGAAATGGGAGCACATCAACATGGATTTCTGTTGGAAATAGGTGGGCCTCTAGGATAGGTTTCAAAAACTTTTGACCAACTTGATGCAGTGATCATCTATCCAGAAGGCTACAAAACCCAATCCAAGATTCATGTCCTCTTTCTCATGATCATGTACAGTAGAAAAACTCTATCTAAAAGATAGAAATAGCAGCATACAAGCAACCACGAAATCCACAACAAACAATGAAGTAGATCATACCTATGGAACTCGGTTGTGCTCTAATGGAGGAGTTGATTTCTTTCTTTGATGATGAAACACTTTCACAAACCAAATCAGAATTTCCAAGACCCAATCGTCTTCCACGCTATGACCAGCTTCAGATCTCTTTTCCTCAAGAAGATGGTGGAATCTCCAAGAGAAAACTAACTAGAATCTCTAAGGAAACTAGAAGGGAACTAGAAGAGAGAGAGAATGGAAGGAGAATAAGTGCAACTCTTGCACAAAATAGTGATGGGCGTGAGTCTCCAAGAAGAATCATGGGATAGACGTCCAAGACCTCCCTTTGCCTCCTAATTATAGTTTTTCAACTCCTTTCTTTCTCTATAATTAGAAGTCCAACTTCTATATTAATTAGTAACCCTTCATTCCACTATTACCACTATTAGAAGTCTCACTTCAAATAGAAATAGTAGCTTTCCGTTTTGAGTTCAAATAGAATTAGTAAAGATCCAATCATGGGCTAGCGTGGGGACCACTAGGGATTCCATAGAAGGCTGGCTCCAACTGGGACACCGCAGCCCCACATCTCATGTGCAATCCGGGCACTCAATTAATTGCAAATAACTCCATTAAATAAATGCAATTGAACTCCAGTCTTCGGAATAAATTACATGAAGACCCTAAACTTCCCTATCACCACAAGTAGGCCCCTCCATCAATATCCACGGATCAATTGGACCTGTCTTCCAAACTGGATCCATATCTTATTATCCTTGAGCCCCCAATTAATTATGATAATCATTTGATACCGATCCAATTAACTCTTAATTGGAATGGGTGCGCACTTACCAATGATAAATCCATTAATTGGCACAAGGGGATACAAAAGATAGATTCCATCTTAACTATCGAATGTTCCCACAGCTCCACTACCATGTACCCAAATCACCGAGGTGTTGACCTGCATTTGGCCTCACTCATTGGTGACTCAAAGTAAATGAATAGATAGAAACTTGAGTTCATTAATGTCTCAGGAATGAGAGCCTATTGCTAGGGAATTATGAGAGCAGACCTTAAAGTAAAGACAGTGTTCATAAGGTGCTTCTCATGGCCCTTCAATATATCTAATGTACTAGCACTATGATCCAGAATCTTACATTCTAATGATCGAGACAAATCATACTATCTCATAGTAATCAAAATACTGCAACCTTGTCAGATGAGATGTCCAGTCTCATCACCAGTTGTGAAGATATTCAAGTATAAGATTTGCTATACATGACTCCCATATGTGGATGTCATCGATACACATGTATTGCATCTAGTATACTTATGGACTCCGGTTCATCTCATGAACCATCATGTCATTCGTATTAGTTATGTGCAAACAAATAATAAAACACCATTTATCTCATGAAAGGAAAGCATGAATATATTTATAAATAAAGAAATTAATCAATTTATTTCATCAATCTTATGGATTGAGACCACGAAACTAACAATTTCGTCTCCGGTCTGCCTACTACCAAGAAGGGGAACAATGCTATTTGGGTAATAGTGGATCGCCTCACGAAGTCTGCTTACTTTATTCCTATGAAGACAGGGAGTAAAATGCACATGGCACCACTAACAGATTTATTCGTGGCCGAGATCATTAGCAAACATGGACAGCTCGTCTCCATTACTTCCGACAGAGACAGCAGATTTCTTTCGAGGTTTTGGAAGACCCTATTTGAATCTATAGCCACCAAGCTACAATTCAGCACCGCATACCATCCTCGGACAGATGGCCAGTCAGAGAGAACGATACAGACTTTGGAGGACATGTTACGTGCTTGTGTACTAGATTTCAAGAATCAATGGGACAAGTACTTGCCCCCTTTGTGAGTTTGCATACAACAACAGCTACCATTCCAGCATTGGTATGGCACCTTTCGAGGCACTCTACGTGTAAGACCCCGCCCCGAGAGTTTCCGATTAGTGTTAATTAAGACGTGATTTAGTTATAAGTGAGATTAGTGTAAATTGGTTAAATCTGGATTAGAATAGCTTTTTATAGCTTTGAATAATTTTGGGAACTCTTTTGATCTAGTGGGGCCCTTTGGGGGTTCCTTTTTATTGAGTCTCGATTAGTTTTGGGATTTAGTTATAATTCTGGAAATCGGTAAATTGCTCCGTTGAATGTATTTTATGATTCCCGACAACTTTCGTATTTGCTCCGTTCTGATTCGAGACCTCTAAACCCTACTTTGCCATTGATAGGGGTAAAACAGTCTTTTTACACAAAATCTGGACACTAATTTCAATGTCTCCGAAACTCGTAAAATATATACTTTTTGGAAAGTAGAAATTTCGACGATCAATTCTTCCTTCTTCGTCGAATCCGTCCGAAGCCCGTAGAACGATGTTTTAGCCCATTTTGGACTTTTAAGTTGTGGGACCCATTCAGATTTCTATATAAGGAGGAGTCCTTTTCTCTCCTCCCCTTCTTGCAATTTCTGAAGAAGAAGGTGTTCCAGCCCAGTCCAGCCCTAGACTCTTCTTCTTGCTCTTGCTTCCCTCAATCTCTCTCAATCTATTGCTAAAGGCAAAATGGAGGTAGTAGTCTTCTTCCCCTCCATGAGAGCTTCGTCTTGATACCATTCGTAGAGAGAGCCTCCCATTCCAAGCTATCTTTTGAGCAAACTCTTGCCATTAGAGGACTCTTCATGTAAGTTCTTCTTCTCATCTCTTGATTGTGTGTTCATCTAGCCTAGGAGGTGCTTCACCTTGATTATTAGAAGCTATCTCCATCTATTTCTTGATTTTGACATTCTAGGGTTGTAATGATTGTATTTGGGGATTTTGTGTAGATTGTAGATTTTGAGCTTGATAGTGGATTAGAGCTTGTCTAGCATACTTTGGAGACCAAGGCAAGTGGATGAATGGATTCAATTTGAATAAGTTCTTACTTTGTCAAAAATGTGGATTTCTACTATTCATATTTCATTTGATCCATTATGTTCCATAATGTTTTAGAAAGGTATTTATTGACATGGTTTCTTCCTTAGTAGTTTTATGTGAATATATGCATTCCTCACCAAAGTTTATTTTGGGTCATTATAAGCTTCTTAAATGGTATTGTACTTGCATTAAATGAGGTTTGGATTGGTAGATGAATTAATGCATTGGTGGAATGGTGGTTGGTGGGAAGAAGTAAATGTTAAATGGAAGGGAATAGACCCACTCCACGTTGGGAAATGATTTGGAGTTGAGGTGAAACGGTTGGGAAAGAAAGCACAGAAATCTGCACCTGATGTGTAGTTCCCGCAGCTGAGCGGTCAGCGGGCGGTCACCTCGGCGGCTAGCCGACAGGTGACCGGCGGCTAGCCGACCCAGATGCGGTTAGAAACACAGAATGCTGCATTTTGACAGGCGAACCGCGGTCAGCCGCGCGGTCAACTCGCGGCTAACCGCCACCCCAAAAAACCCCAGTGACCGCTAGGTAGCCGCGAGGCGCGGTTAGAAACACAGAATGCTACTTTTTAGCAGGGTGAACCGCGGTCAGCCCCGCGGTCAGCCAGCGGCTAACCGCCGATCACCTCGGCGGCTAACCGCCAGCCGACCGACAGGTGACCGAGTTTTACCCAGAATTCCTGAGTCTTTTCTATTGGTTTCAGTTATGGTATTTAAAGGTTTGGATGGGTTGTTCTGATGCCCTACCACCTTGGAAAGACCCAGGGGATGACATAAGGAGATTGACATAGAAAGAAACATCATTTCGGAAAAGGTATTGAGACTTTTATATTCATCAACATGCATAAGGAAACTTAGTATGTCCTCTATCATTCGAGTACCATACTAAGGGTAATTTAGACATACAAGATCCTTATACATGTCGTTTGAATATGGATGCCCCGATACATAGTCCCTAATGATATAAGGACTCATGGCATTGTTTTACTCAAATTATATGTATAAGTACCCGATCCTACTAGTTTGATTTCAAATTCTGATTCATACTCTGAATATGTCCCGCCAGCCTCGTTTATGCATGAACTGTTAATGATATGAAATGTGTGCCTACGAGCACCATGCCCCGCCTGCCCGTATGTTTTATATTGATATAGTTTTGTATATGTTTTGATTTATCATGTAACCTATGAGTCGGCACCACTAAGCTTGGACATCCTTGTCAGTCTGATCAACTGACTTGGGTCTCCCCCTGTGCTCCCGCCAGTTGTAACTTGGATCCCGTACTGTCCCGTTACCCGGTTCCGCGGCCGTGGTCTTGCCTAGCTATATGTATATGTATATGTATATGTTATAATGTTGGTTCTCGTCACTTCGTGTGTTCGAGCCCAACGCACTGAATGTGCTCTCATCACCTTAGTGATGGAGAGGATTTAGCTTTAGTGTGGTTGCCATCTAGTCAGTTCCTGTACCTTGGATACCCGCATGATTTATATTGCATCTATACTGTAAATGAACTATACCCTGTTTTATGACAGTTATTGTTTTAACAAGATTTCATCATGTTTAGAAAGTGTTTTGATTTCTTTCATGGTATTATCTATTCACCCACCTGCCAGACCGTCGTGTCTGACCCATTTTTGTGGTACTCAGGTCCAGCTCCCGTCTTTGCCCTTGAGGAGGAGCCAGAGGAGGCGGTCGGTGAACCGCAGCGTTTAGTGGAGTGGCAAGCTGACAATGTCATATAGACATTGGGTTGAGCTTTGAGCTGCAAACATTTTGGGATGTTATTGATTTATATCTTTGGTTGTACTGGCCTTTGTTGGCCATTATTTTGGGAAATGTTAATTAACTTGTTCTTTTGTTTAAACTTTAACTGAATATTTTGGGAACGCTAATGAGATCATTGCTCACTCTGACATCATGTCATGCCTGTGTATTAACAGTCTTATTTGTTTTGAATGGATTAAAAGTTTGATTTGCTACACGCTTCCGCACCAATATAAATGTTCTATGAGTGAATGAAGAATCCTCACCGCGGAAACCTGTGGGAAATTAATGAACGTATAAATGTACAATCATTATTATCCAGGGGTGGTTCCTTATTCGCACCACACCACCCCCGTCGCGGTCCCGGGGCCCCCGGTCCGGGGTCGCGACAGACTGGTATCAAAGCCAGACGTGTTTCAGGCAATTAAAAGAAACTAGAAATCCTAAGGACGTGGCGAGGATCCGTTAGACTTTTCGTTAGACTTTGCGTTTGTTAGACTCGTGTGAGCAATGTGTACCCTTGTATGATTATATGTGCTAACAATTTGTTTTACAGTGACATACCACCTCGAAAAAGACCCGTAACCGACAATCCCACCGCAAGCAATAGTGAACACACCGGGCCACTAGGAAACGGTGCTCCAGATCCAAACATGCAGAATCAATTTCAACAGATGATGCAAGCCATGCTTGACCAGCAACGTCAAGCCAATGAAAATCAAGCCAGAATGCAAGAACAAATGGCCAGGAAGGATGAAGAGCATGCTAGAGAGATGGCTACGATGCAGAGGCAGTTGCTAGAAGTGTTGGAAAGGAGACCTGAACCGGCACCAGCGCAACCTCCAGGCACTCAGATTGTCATTAACAATAGGGAACACGATCCCAATGCGTTGTATGAGAAGTTTAGGAAGAGGGGTCCCAAGGAGTTCACTGGGCATGAGGACCCACTAGCTGCAGACGACTGGTTGGAGCAGACAGAGAACATCTTCGAGATATTCAGATGTACCGGTAGAGAGCAAGTGCAACTCACCGCTTCCATGTTCACAGGCTTAGCAGATATATGGTGGAAAACGATCAAGGCTGAGTATAGGACCATAGCAGACGCAGAGGCTTGGGCAAGTTTCAAGAGACAATTCAGTGACAAGTACGTACCGACACATGTGAAGAGGCAGAAGGCCATTGAATTCCAGCAGCTCGTACAAGGTAACACGACCGTTCAAGAGTACCTCACGAAGTTTGAGAGGTTGTCTCGATATGCCCCCGAGTTAATTGACACTGTGGAGAAAAAGATAGCAAAGTTCCTTGAAGGACTTAATCCGATCATTGAGAGGGATGCCACGGGTGTTGTAGCACCTGCCACTTTTGAAGAGGCTGTGAGAAGAGCCTACAAATTCGAGAACCTGAACAACAAGATCCTCAAGATCCAAGGAAAAGCACCAGCTCACCAACAGAATCACCAACCAAGGAACCATCAGAACAAACGACCGAGGCATGACCAAAATGTGCAGAATGCTCTAGTTTGCGTTCACTGTGGTAAGAACCACGAGAGTGCTCAATGCCGTACGATTACGGGAGCATGCTTCAGATGTGGATCGATGGCACACCAGCTCAAAGACTGCCCAAGGCAAGCTGGGCAAGGCAGCAACAGACAGCAGCAGCAACAACAAGGACCACAGCGCCAGGCACCACCTCAGAATGCACTAGCCGTACAGAACCAGCCCAAGCCACTCCAGCAGCAGGCTCCACAGCAACCATATAGACCTCCACAACAGCATCAGGCTCGTCAGCAAGGACAGAATCAGAATCAGCGTCCTCCTCAGCAGAATAGGAATGCACAGCAAGGGAGGCAACCGCAGGCTCAGAACAGACCTCAGCAGCGAGGACAAGTGTATGCAATTAACCAAGCTGATGCAGAGGCAGCAGATAACGTGGTGGAAGGTACACTCCTAGTTTGTGGATTCGAAGCTAAGATTTTGTTTGACCCTGGCTCTACGCACTCCTTCTTGTCTCCAAAATTTTCTAAGTTGATTGATATGCCTGCTAGAGAACTTGAGTATGTATTGACGGTGTCCACCCCCGTAGGCAAACAAGTCGTGTGTAGGAAGTTTTATCCTAGATGTGCTATTAAGATAGGAGATGTGGTGTTACCGGCGAATCTCATTTTGTTGGAGATGTTTGATTTCGATGTTATTCTAGGAATGGATTGGTTAGCGGGATACCATGCTACGATGGATTGTTTCCATAAGACCCTCACGTTCAAATTAGAGGAGACCCCAGCAGGCGTTTTGTTCCATGGGGAGAGGAGAAATTCTTGTCCAAGATTTGTCTCAGCATTGAAGGCTGATAGACTAGTGAGAAGTGGATGTGAATGCTATTTAGCGTTTATCACGGAGGATAAACGGTCCCAAGGGGTGGAGGAGATCCCAATTGTTTGCGAATTCCCAGACATTTTTCCAGAAGAAATCCCAGGTTTACCACCTGTTAGGGAGATTGACTTCACCATCGAATTGTTACCAGGGACCGCTCCGATATCTATTGCACCATACAGAATGGCTCCAGCTGAATTAGGAGAGTTGAAGATTCAGTTGCAAGAATTGTTGGATAAAGGTTTTATTAGACCGAGCGTCTCACCTTGGGGAGCTCCAGTTTTATTCGTTAAGAAGAAAGACGGTTCCATGAGAATGTGTATTGACTACCGGAAATTGAACCAAGCTACCATCAAGAACAAGTATCCATTGCCAAGGATAGATGAATTGTTTGACCAATTGCAAGGTGCTGCTTACTTTTCGAAGATCGATCTAAGATCAGGTTATCATTAGCTGAGAGTTAGAGATTCAGATGTATCGAAGACGGCGTTCCGGACGAGATATGGACACTATGAGTTTCTAGTGATGCCATTTGGACTGACGAATGCACCGGCAGTATTCATGGCTTTGATGAACAAAATATTCGCTGAGTACTTAGACCAATTCACAGTGGTGTTTATTGATGACATTTTGGTGTACTCTAAGTCTAGAGAAGAACACGAAGAGCATTTGAGGATAGCATTGCAACTCCTAAGAGACAATCAATTGTATGCGAAGCTCTCTAAGTGCGATTTTTGGCTTGAAGAAGTCGCATTTTTAGGTCATATCATTTCCAAAGAAGGATTATCAGTGGACCCAGCCAAGATAGATGCAGTTGTGAAGTGGGAAAGACCGAAGAACGCGTCAGAAATCAGAAGTTTTCTTGGATTGGCGGGTTACTATCGAAGATTTGTGCAAGGATTTTCGTCGATTGCAGCTTCATTGACAAAGTTGACCAAGAAGAATGCACCTTATGTGTGGACAGACCAATGCGAGGCCAGCTTCCAAGAGTTGAAGAAGAGATTAACATCAGCACCCGTCCTCACTTTACCATCCGGGAGCGGCGGTTACACCATTTTTACAGATGCTTCGAATATAGGACTCGGTTGTGTGTTGATGCAAGATAGAAAAGTCGTTGCGTATGGATCCCGTCAGTTGAAGGACCACGAGAAGAACTATGCAACGCATGATCTGGAGTTAGCAGCAGTCGTTTTTGCGCTAAAGATGTGGAGACATTACCTCTACGGAGAGAAATTCGAAGTCCACTCCGATCACCGCAGCTTACAGTATTTGTTCTCTCAGAAGGAATTGAATATGAGGCAAAGAAGATGGATGGAATATATCAAAGATTACGATTTTCCGATCAAGTACCACCCGGGAAAGGCAAATGTAGTAGCCGATGCCTTGAGTAGGAAGTCAGCAAGTGTGGCAAGCCTAAGAGTTACGTGCTTCTTTCAGCAATTTGAAGAGTTGGGGGTAGATTTTCAGCCCCTAAGCGAGGGAGTGATGTTAGCCAACATGTCAGTGTCTGAACCTTCGTTCATTCGGAAGATCAAGGACAACCAATTGCAAGATCCAGAGTTGGCCAAGATTTCAGAGCATATAGCAGAACGTCCTGATTTCCGTATGGTGGATGGAGTCTTATTCTATCGTGATCGTCTATGCGTGCCCAACATTGAAGATTTGAAGAATGATATTATGACAGAGGCGCACAGTACGAAGTACTCTATGCATCCGGGTAGCACGAAGATGTATCAAAACTTGAAGGGCAGATTTTGGTGGAACAACATGAAGAGGGAAATAGCAGCTTTCGTTTCACGATGTTTGACGTGTCAGTTGGTGAAGGCAGAGCATCAGAGACCTCCAGGGTTATTGCAGCCATTAGAGATCCCAGAGTGGAAGTGGGAACATATCACCATGGATTTCATCTCGGGATTACCAAGGACCAGAAAAGGGAACAACTCCATATGGGTCATTGTAGACCGTCTTACCAAATCAGCTCATTTTATTCCTATGAAGACCGGAGAGAAGATGCATATGTTACCTCTCGCAGAGTTGTTTGTTCACGAGATTGTCAGCCGTCATGGGCAGCCAGTCTCCATTACCTCGGACAGAGATAGCAGATTCGTCTCGAGATTTTGGAAGACTTTGCATGAGTCTATGGGAACGAAGCTTCAGTTCAGCACAGCGTATCACCCACAAACAGATGGTCAGTCGGAAAGAACAATTCAGACCCTTGAAGATATGCTTCGAGCGTGTGTACTAGATTTCAAGACTCAATGGGATGAGACCCTACCGCTTTGCGAATTCGCCTACAACAACAGTTATCATTCGAGCATTGGGATGGCGCCTTTTGAGGCATTGTATGGTAGGAGATGTAGAACTCCAGTTTGTTGGGAAGAAGTAGGTGTTCGCAGTTTTCATGGACCGACTATGGTGAGTGAAACCAGCGACAAAGTCAAGTTGATCCAAGAACGTCTGAAAGTAGCCCGGAGTAGACAGAAGAGTTATGCAGACTCTCATCGAAGGGATTTACATTTTAAGGAAGGAGATAAGGTTTTCTTGAAGGTGTCACCTACTAGAGGAACTTTGAGATTCGGACAGAGAGGCAAATTATCTCGGAGATACATTGGACCCTATGATATCGTGAGCAAGATTGGTGACGTGGCTTATAGATTGGCCTTACCACCTGAGCTTTCCGGCGTACACAATGTGTTCCATGTGTCTATGTTGAAGAAGTACGTCCCCGACCCGACACATGTACTCCGTCATGAACCATTAGAGATCAAAGAAGATGCCACCTACGTTGAGAAGCCTATTTAGATCATCGATACGAAGGAACAAGAGCTGAGGACAAGGACTATAAAATGGGTGAAAGTGCTCTGGGAAAATCACGGACCGGAAGAGGCAACGTGGGAATTACGGGATCAAGTTCAGAAGAAGTATCCGCATCTACTACCCGAGGTTAGTGTTTTATTTCATTTGGTGGACCAAATGCCCTAAGGGGTGGAGGATGTAAGACCCCGCCCCGAGAGTTTCCGATTAGTGTTAATTAAGACGTGATTTAGTTATAAGTGAGATTAGTGTAAATTGGTTAAATCTGGATTAGAATAGCTTTTTATAGCTTTGAATAATTTTGGGAACTCTTTTGATCTAGTGGGGCCCTTTGGGGGTTCCTTTTTATTGAGTCTCGATTAGTTTTGGGATTTAGTTATAATTCTGGAAATCGGTAAATTGCTCCGTTGAATGTATTTTATGATTCCCGACAACTTTCGTATTTGCTCCGTTCTGATTCGAGACCTCTAAACCCTACTTTGCCATTGATAGGGGTAAAACAGTCTTTTTACACAAAATCTGGACACTAATTTCAATGTCTCCGAAACTCGTAAAATATATACTTTTTGGAAAGTAGAAATTTCGACGATCAATTCTTCCTTCTTCGTCGAATCCGTCCGAAGCCCGTAGAACGATGTTTTAGCCCATTTTGGACTTTTAAGTTGTGGGACCCATTCAGATTTCTATATAAGGAGGAGTCCTTTTCTCTCCTCCCCTTCTTGCAATTTCTGAAGAAGAAGGTGTTCCAGCCCAGCCCAGCCCTAGACTCTTCTTCTTGCTCTTGCTTCCCTCAATCTCTCTCAATCTATTGCTAAAGGCAAAATGGAGGTAGTAGTCTTCTTCCCCTCCATGAGAGCTTCGTCTTGATACCATTCGTAGAGAGAGCCTCCCATTCCAAGCTATCTTTTGAGCAAACTCTTGCCATTAGAGGACTCTTCATGTAAGTTCTTCTTCTCATCTCTTGATTGTGTGTTCATCTAGCCTAGGAGGTGCTTCACCTTGATTATTAGAAGCTATCTCCATCTATTTCTTGATTTTGACATTCTAGGGTTGTAATGATTGTATTTGGGGATTTTGTGTAGATTGTAGATTTTGAGCTTGATAGTGGATTAGAGCTTGTCTAGCATACTTTGGAGACCAAGGCAAGTGGATGAATGGATTCAATTTGAATAAGTTCTTACTTTGTCAAAAATGTGGATTTCTACTATTCATATTTCATTTGATCCATTATGTTCCATAATGTTTTAGAAAGGTATTTATTGACATGGTTTCTTCCTTAGTAGTTTTATGTGAATATATGCATTCCTCACCAAAGTTTATTTTGGGTCATTATAAGCTTCTTAAATGGTATTGTACTTGCATTAAATGAGGTTTGGATTGGTAGATGAATTAATGCATTGGTGGAATGGTGGTTGGTGGGAAGAAGTAAATGTTAAATGGAAGGGAATAGACCCACTCCACGTTGGGAAATGATTTGGAGTTGAGGTGAAACGGTTGGGAAAGAAAGCACAGAAATCTGCACCTGATGTGTAGTTCCCGCAGCTGAGCGGTCAGCGGGCGGTCACCTCGGCGGCTAGCCGACAGGTGACCGGCGGCTAGCCGACCCAGATGCGGTTAGAAACACAGAATGCTGCATTTTGACAGGCGGACCGCGGTCAGCCACGCGGTCAGCTCGCTAGGTAACCGCCACCCCAAAAAACCTCAGTGACCGCTAGGTAGCCGCGAGGCGCGGTTAGAAACACAGAATGCTACTTTTTAGCAGGGTGAACCGCGGTCAGCCCCGCGGTCAGCCAGCGGCTAACCGCCGATCACCTCGGCGGCTAACCGCCAGCCGACCGACAGGTGACCGAGTTTTACCCAGAATTCCTGAGTCTTTTCTATTGGTTTCAGTTATGGTATTTAAAGGTTTGGATGGGTTGTTCTGATGCCCTACCACCTTGGAAAGACCCAGGGGATGACATAAGGAGATTGACATAGAAAGAAACATCATTTCGGAAAAGGTATTGAGACTTTTATATTCATCAACGTGCATAAGGAAACTTAGTATGTCCTCTGTCATTCGAGTACCATACTAAGGGTAATTTAGACATACAAGATCCTTATACATGTCGTTTGAATATGGATGCCCCGATACATAGTCCCTAATGATATAAGGACTCATGGCATTGTTTTACTCAAATTATATGTATAAGTACCCGATCCTACTAGTTTGATTTCAAATTCTGATTCATACTCTGAATATGTCCCGCCAGCCTCGTTTATGCATGAACTGTTAATGATATGAAATGTGTGCCTACGAGCACCATGCCCCGCCTGCCCGTATGTTTTATATTGATATAGTTTTGTATATGTTTTGATTTATCATGTAACCTATGAGTCGGCACCACTAAGCTTGGACATCCTTGTCAGTCTGATCAACTGACTTGGGTCTCCCCCTGTGCTCCCGCCAGTTGCAACTTGGATCCCGTACTGTCCCGTTACCCGGTTCCGCGGCCGTG
Organism: Persea americana; assembly: GCA_029852735.1. Taxonomy (NCBI): domain Eukaryota; kingdom Viridiplantae; phylum Streptophyta; class Magnoliopsida; order Laurales; family Lauraceae; genus Persea; species Persea americana. The sequence goes on from CM056814.1 coordinate 41,241,252, forward strand.
GTCTTGCCTAGCTATATGTATATGTATATGTATATGTTATAATGTTGGTTCTCGTCACTTCGTGTGTTCGAGCCCAACGCACTGAATGTGCTCTCATCACCTTAGTGATGGAGAGGATTTAGCTTTAGTGTGGTTGCCATCTAGTCAGTTCCTGTACCTTGGATACCCGCATGATTTATATTGCATCTATACTGTAAATGAACTATACCCTGTTTTATGACAGTTATTGTTTTAACAAGATTTCATCATGTTTAGAAAGTGTTTTGATTTCTTTCATGGTATTATCTATTCACCCACCTGCCAGACCGTCGTGTCTGACCCATTTTTGTGGTACTCAGGTCCAGCTCCCGTCTTTGCCCTTGAGGAGGAGCCAGAGGAGGCGGTCGGTGAACCGCAGCGTTTAGTGGAGTGGCAAGCTGACAATGTCATATAGACATTGGGTTGAGCTTTGAGCTGCGAACATTTTGGGATGTTATTGATTTATATCTTTGGTTGTACTGGCCTTTGTTGGCCATTATTTTGGGAAATGTTAATTAACTTGTTCTTTTGTTTAAACTTTAACTGAATATTTTGGGAACGCTAATGAGATCATTGCTCACTCTGACATCATGTCATGCCTGTGTATTAACAGTCTTATTTGTTTTGAATGGATTAAAAGTTTGATTTGCTACACGCTTCCGCACCAATATAAATGTTCTATGAGTGAATGAGGAATCCTCACCGCGGAAACCTGTGGGAAATTAATGAACGTATAAATGTACAATCATTATTATCCAGGGGTGGTTCCTTATTCGCACCACACCACCCCCGTCGCGGTCCCGGGGCCCCCGGTCCGGGGTCGCGACAGACTGGTATCAAAGCCAGACGTGTTTCAGGCAATTAAAAGAAACTAGAAATCCTAAGGACGTGGCGAGGATCCGTTAGACTTTTCGTTAGACTTTGCGTTTGTTAGACTCGTGTGAGCAATGTGTACCCTTGTATGATTATATGTGCTAACAATTTGTTTTACAGTGACATACCACCTCGAAAAAGACCCGTAACCGACAATCCCACCGCAAGCAATAGTGAACACACCGGGCCACTAGGAAACGGTGCTCCAGATCCAAACATGCAGAATCAATTTCAACAGATGATGCAAGCCATGCTTGACCAGCAACGTCAAGCCAATGAAAATCAAGCCAGAATGCAAGAACAAATGGCCAGGAAGGATGAAGAGCATGCTAGAGAGATGGCTACGATGCAGAGGCAGTTGCTAGAAGTGTTGGAAAGGAGACCTGAACCGGCACCAGCGCAACCTCCAGGCACTCAGATTGTCATTAACAATAGGGAACACGATCCCAATGCGTTGTATGAGAAGTTTAGGAAGAGGGGTCCCAAGGAGTTCACTGGGCATGAGGACCCACTAGCTGCAGACGACTGGTTGGAGCAGACAGAGAACATCTTCGAGATATTCAGATGTACCGGTAGAGAGCAAGTGCAACTCACCGCTTCCATGTTCACAGGCTTAGCAGATATATGGTGGAAAACGATCAAGGCTGAGTATAGGACCATAGCAGACGCAGAGGCTTGGGCAAGTTTCAAGAGACAATTCAGTGACAAGTACGTACCGACACATGTGAAGAGGCAGAAGGCCATTGAATTCCAGCAGCTCGTACAAGGTAACACGACCGTTCAAGAGTACCTCACGAAGTTTGAGAGGTTGTCTCGATATGCCCCCGAGTTAATTGACACTGTGGAGAAAAAGATAGCAAAGTTCCTTGAAGGACTTAATCCGATCATTGAGAGGGATGCCACGGGTGTTGTAGCACCTGCCACTTTTGAAGAGGCTGTGAGAAGAGCCTACAAATTCGAGAATCTGAACAACAAGATCCTCAAGATCCAAGGAAAAGCACCAGCTCACCAACAGAATCACCAACCAAGGAACCATCAGAACAAACGACCGAGGCATGACCAAAATGTGCAGAATGCTCTAGTTTGCGTTCACTGTGGTAAGAACCACGAGAGTGCTCAATGCCGTACGATTACGGGAGCATGCTTCAGATGTGGATCGATGGCACACCAGCTCAAAGACTGCCCAAGGCAAGCTGGGCAAGGCAGCAACAGACAGCAGCAGCAACAACAAGGACCACAGCGCCAGGCACCACCTCAGAATGCACTAGCCGTACAGAACCAGCCCAAGCCACTCCAGCAGCAGGCTCCACAGCAACCATATAGACCTCCACAACAGCATCAGGCTCGTCAGCAAGGACAGAATCAGAATCAGCGTCCTCCTCAGCAGAATAGGAATGCACAGCAAGGGAGGCAACCGCAGGCTCAGAACAGACCTCAGCAGCGAGGACAAGTGTATGCAATTAACCAAGCTGATGCAGAGGCAGCAGATAACGTGGTGGAAGGTACACTCCTAGTTTGTGGATTCGAAGCTAAGATTTTGTTTGACCCTGGCTCTACGCACTCCTTCTTGTCTCCAAAATTTTCTAAGTTGATTGATATGCCTGCTAGAGAACTTGAGTATGTATTGACGGTGTCCACCCCCGTAGGCAAACAAGTCGTGTGTAGGAAGTTTTATCCTAGATGTGCTATTAAGATAGGAGATGTGGTGTTACCGGCGAATCTCATTTTGTTGGAGATGTTTGATTTCGATGTTATTCTAGGAATGGATTGGTTAGCGGGATACCATGCTACGATGGATTGTTTCCATAAGACCCTCACGTTCAAATTAGAGGAGACCCCAGCAGGCGTTTTGTTCCATGGGGAGAGGAGAAATTCTTGTCCAAGATTTGTCTCAGCATTGAAGGCTGATAGACTAGTGAGAAGTGGATGTGAATGCTATTTAGCGTTTATCACGGAGGATAAACGGTCCCAAGGGGTGGAGGAGATCCCAATTGTTTGCGAATTCCCAGACATTTTTCCAGAAGAAATCCCAGGTTTACCACCTGTTAGGGAGATTGACTTCACCATCGAATTGTTACCAGGGACCGCTCCGATATCTATTGCACCATACAGAATGGCTCCAGCTGAATTAGGAGAGTTGAAGATTCAGTTGCAAGAATTGTTGGATAAAGGTTTTATTAGACCGAGCGTCTCACCTTGGGGAGCTCCAGTTTTATTCGTTAAGAAGAAAGACGGTTCCATGAGAATGTGTATTGACTACCGGAAATTGAACCAAGCTACCATCAAGAACAAGTATCCATTGCCAAGGATAGATGAATTGTTTGACCAATTGCAAGGTGCTGCTTACTTTTCGAAGATCGATCTAAGATCAGGTTATCATCAGCTGAGAGTTAGAGATTCAGATGTATCGAAGACGGCGTTCCGGACGAGATATGGACACTATGAGTTTCTAGTGATGCCATTTGGACTGACGAATGCACCGGCAGTATTCATGGCTTTGATGAACAAAATATTCGCTGAGTACTTAGACCAATTCACAGTGGTGTTTATTGATGACATTTTGGTGTACTCTAAGTCTAGAAAAGAACACGAAGAGCATTTGAGGATAGCATTGCAACTCCTAAGAGACAATCAATTGTATGCGAAGCTCTCTAAGTGCGATTTTTGGCTTGAAGAAGTCGCATTTTTAGGTCATATCATTTCCAAAGAAGGATTATCAGTGGACCCAGCCAAGATAGATGCAGTTGTGAAGTGGGAAAGACCGAAGAACGCGTCAGAAATCAGAAGTTTTCTTGGATTGGCGGGTTACTATCGAAGATTTGTGCAAGGATTTTCGTCGATTGCAGCTTCATTGACAAAGTTGACCAAGAAGAATGCACCTTATGTGTGGACAGACCAATGCGAGGCCAGCTTCCAAGAGTTGAAGAAGAGATTAACATCAGCACCCGTCCTCACTTTACCATCCGGGAGCGGCGGTTACACCATTTTTACAGATGCTTCGAATATAGGACTCGGTTGTGTGTTGATGCAAGATAGAAAAGTCGTTGCGTATGGATCCCGTCAGTTGAAGGACCACGAGAAGAACTATGCAACGCATGATCTGGAGTTAGCAGCAGTCGTTTTTGCGCTAAAGATGTGGAGAAATTACCTCTACGGAGAGAAATTCGAAGTCCACTCCGATCACCGCAGCTTACAGTATTTGTTCTCTCAGAAGGAATTGAATATGAGGCAAAGAAGATGGATGGAATATATCAAAGATTACGATTTTCCGATCAAGTACCACCCGGGAAAGGCAAATGTAGTAGCCGATGCCTTGAGTAGGAAGTCAGCAAGTGTGGCAAGCCTAAGAGTTACGTGCTTCTTTCAGCAATTTGAAGAGTTGGGGGTAGATTTTCAGCCCCTAAGCGAGGGAGTGATGTTAGCCAACATGTCAGTGTCTGAACCTTCGTTCATTCGGAAGATCAAGGACAACCAATTGCAAGATCCAGAGTTGGCCAAGATTTCAGAGCATATAGCAGAACGTCCTGATTTCCGTATGGTGGATGGAGTCTTATTCTATCGTGATCGTCTATGCGTGCCCAACATTGAAGATTTGAAGAATGATATTATGACAGAGGCGCACAGTACGAAGTACTCTATGCATCCGGGTAGCACGAAGATGTATCAAAACTTGAAGGGCAGATTTTGGTGGAACAACATGAAGAGGGAAATAGCAGCTTTCGTTTCACGATGTTTGACGTGTCAGTTGGTGAAGGCAGAGCATCAGAGACCTCCAGGGTTATTGCAGCCATTAGAGATCCCAGAGTGGAAGTGGGAACATATCACCATGGATTTCATCTCGGGATTACCAAGGACCAGAAAAGGGAACAACTCCATATGGGTCATTGTAGACCGTCTTACCAAATCAGCTCATTTTATTCCTATGAAGACCGGAGAGAAGATGCATATGTTACCTCTCGCAGAGTTGTTTGTTCACGAGATTGTCAGCCGTCATGGGCAGCCAGTCTCCATTACCTCGGACAGAGATAGCAGATTCGTCTCGAGATTTTGGAAGACTTTGCATGAGTCTATGGGAACGAAGCTTCAGTTCAGCACAGCGTATCACCCACAAACAGATGGTCAGTCGGAAAGAACAATTCAGACCCTTGAAGATATGCTTCGAGCGTGTGTACTAGATTTCAAGACTCAATGGGATGAGACCCTACCGCTTTGCGAATTCTCCTACAACAACAGTTATCATTCGAGCATTGGGATGGCGCCTTTTGAGGCATTGTATGGTAGGAGATGTAGAACTCCAGTTTGTTGGGAAGAAGTAGGTGTTCGCAGTTTTCATGGACCGACTATGGTGAGTGAAACCAGCGACAAAGTCAAGTTGATCCAAGAACGTCTGAAAGTAGCCCGGAGTAGACAGAAGAGTTATGCAGACTCTCATCGAAGGGATTTACATTTTAAGGAAGGAGATAAGGTTTTCTTGAAGGTGTCACCTACTAGAGGAACTTTGAGATTCGGACAGAGAGGCAAATTATCTCGGAGATACATTGGACCCTATGATATCGTGAGCAAGATTGGTGACGTGGCTTATAGATTGGCCTTACCACCTGAGCTTTCCGGCGTACACAATGTGTTCCATGTGTCTATGTTGAAGAAGTACGTCCCCGACCCGACACATGTACTCCGTCATGAACCATTAGAGATCAAAGAAGATGCCACCTACGTTGAGAAGCCTATTCAGATCATCGATACGAAGGAACAAGAGCTGAGGACAAGGACTATAAAATGGGTGAAAGTGCTCTGGGAAAATCACGGACCGGAAGAGGCAACGTGGGAATTACGGGATCAAGTTCAGAAGAAGTATCCGCATCTACTACCCGAGGTTAGTGTTTTATTTCATTTGGTGGACCAAATGCCCTAAGGGGTGGAGGATGTAAGACCCCGCCCCGAGAGTTTCCGATTAGTGTTAATTAAGACGTGATTTAGTTATAAGTGAGATTAGTGTAAATTGGTTAAATCTGGATTAGAATAGCTTTTTATAGCTTTGAATAATTTTGGGAACTCTTTTGATCTAGTGGGGCCCTTTGGGGGTTCCTTTTTATTGAGTCTCGATTAGTTTTGGGATTTAGTTATAATTCTGGAAATCGGTAAATTGCTCCGTTGAATGTATTTTATGATTCCCGACAACTTTCGTATTTGCTCCGTTCTGATTCGAGACCTCTAAACCCTACTTTGCCATTGATAGGGGTAAAACAGTCTTTTTACACAAAATCTGGACACTAATTTCAATGTCTCCGAAACTCGTAAAATATATACTTTTTGGAAAGTAGAAATTTCGACGATCAATTCTTCCTTCTTCGTCGAATCCGTCCGAAGCCCGTAGAACGATGTTTTAGCCCATTTTGGACTTTTAAGTTGTGGGACCCATTCAGATTTCTATATAAGGAGGAGTCCTTTTCTCTCCTCCCCTTCTTGCAATTTCTGAAGAAGAAGGTGTTCCAGCCCAGCCCAGCCCTAGACTCTTCTTCTTGCTCTTGCTTCCCTCAATCTCTCTCAATCTATTGCTAAAGGCAAAATGGAGGTAGTAGTCTTCTTCCCCTCCATGAGAGCTTCGTCTTGATACCATTCGTAGAGAGAGCCTCCCATTCCAAGCTATCTTTTGAGCAAACTCTTGCCATTAGAGGACTCTTCATGTAAGTTCTTCTTCTCATCTCTTGATTGTGTGTTCATCTAGCCTAGGAGGTGCTTCACCTTGATTATTAGAAGCTATCTCCATCTATTTCTTGATTTTGACATTCTAGGGTTGTAATGATTGTATTTGGGGATTTTGTGTAGATTGTAGATTTTCAGCTTGATAGTGGATTAGAGCTTGTCTAGCATACTTTGGAGACCAAGGCAAGTGGATGAATGGATTCAATTTGAATAAGTTCTTACTTTGTCAAAAATGTGGATTTCTACTATTCATATTTCATTTGATCCATTATGTTCCATAATGTTTTAGAAAGGTATTTATTGACATGGTTTCTTCCTTAGTAGTTTTATGTGAATATATGCATTCCTCACCAAAGTTTATTTTGGGTCATTATAAGCTTCTTAAATGGTATTGTACTTGCATTAAATGAGGTTTGGATTGGTAGATGAATTAATGCATTGGTGGAATGGTGGTTGGTGGGAAGAAGTAAATGTTAAATGGAAGGGAATAGACCCACTCCACGTTGGGAAATGATTTGGAGTTGAGGTGAAACGGTTGGGAAAGAAAGCACAGAAATCTGCACCTGATGTGTAGTTCCCGCAGCTGAGCGGTCAGCGGGCGGTCACCTCGGCGGCTAGCCGACAGGTGACCGGCGGCTAGCCGACCCAGATGCGGTTAGAAACACAGAATGCTGCATTTTGACAGGCGAACCGCGGTCAGCCGCGCGGTCAGCTCGCGGCTAACCGCCACCCCAAAAAACCCCAGTGACCGCTAGGTAGCCGCGAGGCGCGGTTAGAAACACAGAATGCTACTTTTTAGCAGGGTGAACCGCGGTCAGCCCCGCGGTCAGCCAGCGGCTAACCGCCGATCACCTCGGCGGCTAACCGCCAGCCGACCGACAGGTGACCGAGTTTTACCCAGAATTCCTGAGTCTTTTCTATTGGTTTCAGTTATGGTATTTAAAGGTTTGGATGGGTTGTTCTGATGCCCTACCACCTTGGAAAGACCCAGGGGATGACATAAGGAGATTGACATAGAAAGAAACATCATTTCGGAAAAGGTATTGAGACTTTTATATTCATCAACGTGCATAAGGAAACTTAGTATGTCCTCTGTCATTCGAGTACCATACTAAGGGTAATTTAGACATACAAGATCCTTATACATGTCGTTTGAATATGGATGCCCCGATACATAGTCCCTAATGATATAAGGACTCATGGCATTGTTTTACTCAAATTATATGTATAAGTACCCGATCCTACTAGTTTGATTTCAAATTCTGATTCATACTCTGAATATGTCCCGCCAGCCTCGTTTATGCATGAACTGTTAATGATATGAAATGTGTGCCTACGAGCACCATGCCTCGCCTGCCCGTATGTTTTATATTGATATAGTTTTGTATATGTTTTGATTTATCATGTAACCTATGAGTCGGCACCACTAAGCTTGGACATCCTTGTCAGTCTGATCAACTGACTTGGGTCTCCCCCTGTGCTCCCGCCAGTTGCAACTTGGATCCCGTACTGTCCCGTTACCCGGTTCCGCGGCCGTGGTCTTGCCTAGCTATATGTATATGTATATGTATATGTTATAATGTTGGTTCTCGTCACTTCGTGTGTTCGAGCCCACGCACTGAATGTGCTCTCATCACCTTAGTGATGGAGAGGATTTAGCTTTAGTGTGGTTGCCATCTAGTCAGTTCCTGTACCTTGGATACCCGCATGATTTATATTGCATCTATACTGTAAATGAACTATACCCTGTTTTATGACAGTTATTGTTTTAACAAGATTTCATCATGTTTAGAAAGTGTTTTGATTTCTTTCATGGTATTATCTATTCACCCACCTGCCAGACCGTCGTGTCTGACCCATTTTTGTGGTACTCAGGTCCAGCTCCCGTCTTTGCCCTTGAGGAGGAGCCAGAGGAGGCGGTCGGTGAACCACAGCGTTTAGTGGAGTGGCAAGCTGACAATGTCATATAGACATTGGGTTGAGCTTTGAGCTGCGAACATTTTGGGATGTTATTGATTTATATCTTTGGTTGTACTGGCCTTTGTTGGCCATTATTTTGGGAAATGTTAATTAACTTGTTCTTTTGTTTAAACTTTAACTGAATATTTTGGGAACGCTAATGAGATCATTGCTCACTCTGACATCATGTCATGCCTGTGTATTAACAGTCTTATTTGTTTTGAATGGATTAAAAGTTTGATTTGCTACACGCTTCCGCACCAATATAAATGTTCTATGAGTGAATGAGGAATCCTCACCGCGGAAACCTGTGGGAAATTAATGAACGTATAAATGTACAATCATTATTATCCAGGGGTGGTTCCTTATTCGCACCACACCACCCCCGTCGCGGTCCCGGGGCCCCCGGTCCGGGGTCGCGACACTACGGTAGGAGATGCAGAACTCCCGTTTGTTGGGAAGAAGTGGGTGTTCACAGTTTCCATGGATCGACGATAATTGGAGAGACAAGTGACAAGATTAGGCTGATTCAAGAACGGTTGAAGGTCACCTGAAGCCGACAGAAAATCTATGCTGATACTCGTAAAAGGGATTTGCAGTTCAAGGAGGGTGATAAAGTATTTTTGAAGGTGTCTCCGGTCAGAGAAACACTAAGATTTGGTCAGAAGGGCATGCTAACAAGAAGATACATCGGATCGTATGAGATTTTGAGCAAGATTGGAGACGTTGCCTATAGACTTGGGTTACCGCCGGAACTCTCCGGGGTGCACAATGTTTTTCACGTCTCTATGTTGAAGAAGTATGTCCCAAATCCTCCGCACGTCTTGCAACATGAACCACTGGAAATTTCTGAAGATGCCTCGTATGTAGAAAAGCCGGTTAGAATTATGGACACAAAAGAACAAGAATTGAGAAATCGGACCATCCATTGGGTCAAAGTACAGTGGGGAAATCATGAACCAGAATAAGCTACATGGGAACTAAGAGAGCAAATCCAGAAAAAGTATCCCGACTTGTTACTCGAGGTAAAACTAAATTTTATTTGGAGGACTAAATAACCTAAGGGGTGGAGGATGTCAAACCCTAACCCAAGATTAGTATGATTAGTGTCAGTTAAGCGCGTGTTTAGTTTGTATGTGGGTTTAGTGATTGTTGGTTAGAAATTGGCTCGATTTAGTCTGGAATTAGCTTTGGGAAATTTTGAGAGCGTTTTATGCTATTCAGTCACACTTAGGGGTGCCTTTGGTATACGTGTAAGCTCGGGAGGAAATTCTAGATTTCTCGATTTTAATCATGATTTCGATCTCTTATGAATAGTTTTATTTTATTATTCGGCATTTGTTTTTAGCCTGTCTGTGTTTGAAGACCAGAAACCCAATTTTTGGCCCAAAAGGGTAAAACAGTCTTTTCGCACCAATCTGGACCCAAATTTCGAAATTTCAAAACTATGTCAAATTTATACTCTTTGGAAACTAGATTTTTCGAGGATCATTTTATTCTTCTTCATCGTTTCCATCCGGGGCTCGTAAATTGATGTTTTAATGATCGCAAGTTTTGAACTTGGTAGGACCCACAATATCACTTGACTTAAATCCCTTCTTCCTTCCTACGTTTCAAACCCTTGTACCTACAACTCTTCCTCAAAGAAACTCAGCTGGAGTGAAAGTTCTTCTTCCTCCTCCTTGTTCCTCTTGCATGGCCCACTTCTAGACCTCCAAATCAAGATCTGAAACCATCTTCTTCTTCCTCTCAACTCAAGGATTCCATTGCTACCATTTTTGTGAAGCTTCCAGCTGTGATTGCACTCCATTTTCTCCTCTCCTCCTTGTTTAGCAAACTCCAGGTAATGGGATCTTCTTCTTCCTTTCATTTTGATCTTTTCAGCTCCTTAGGATACTAATCTTCATACATGCAAACCCATTTTCGAAATGGGGATCTTGGTTTGTCAAAATGGTGATTTTTGGAATGGTTTTCTTGGGGCTTTTGTGTAGATTTCATAGCTCTCCTTTGGATAGGAGTTTGAGAGATTTTTGGATAGCACTTTGGTGAAGGCAAGTGATCCTTTTAGACTCTCTTAATGCATGTTGTGTTTAGGCATTATTTTGATTTTTAATGGTTGATTCACCATGCTTAATTTGCTCATCAAATACATTTAAATGCATGAGATTATTTGAAATGTATTCTATATTCTCTTGTCTAAGTTTAAGCATGATTCTTAATTTATGCATTGGTCAAATTGGATTTCTGTTTTCAGTTGTAAGTTAATGGTTTTTGAATGATAGAATGGTGATTAATGTGACTTGGAGAATGGATGAGTTGAGGGTATTGCATGGTGGTTGTTGAAGAGATTGGAGGTTGTGAATTTTTACAGGTTTCCATGAGTTGGAGAAGTGAAAGAAAGAGAGTATCAGAAATGTACTAAGGGAATGCAGTTTCCTGCACCGCACAGTTTCAGACAGAAACGTGTTCGCTCGAGCAAAACTTTGGGTCGCTCGAGCGAGCAAGCTTCTGCCTAGGAAGGGCGCTCCCAGAAACCTGTCCGCTCGAGTGAGCATTGGGTGAGCTCGAGTGAACAAGTCTCTGGTTGCGTCCGCTCGAGCGAACCTTGTGGAGGCTCGAGCAAACAAAGTTCTGGATGAGTCTGCTCGAGCGAACTCCTCATCGCTCGAGCGAACCTGATGCTGCCTGAAATTTTGAATGTGACAAAGAAAGAGGAGTTTTGAGGGAATTTCTAGAAGGATGGAAAAAAAAAAACCTGATCATGTCAAGTGTCTTCCACTGAATATTGTGCCTTTGAGACTTAAAATATCCTACAACTTATGAATGCCAAAGCATTTTTCCTAAATCGGATATTTGGGTTACTCAAATACGCAATGATCAACAAAGGTACTTAGCATGGGCTTGATTGAAATGTTTGAAAGTCTCGATTTTGACACCAAAGGTAGTATTTCAAATTTTGTCTGGTTTTGCAAGTCTAGTTTCATTTCGAATTACTTCAAGAATGGGAAATGGGAATCACTCTTCATTTCAGAATAATATAGCAGATGCTTTTCTTACAAATTTCACCCCGTGTTGCTTTGGTAAGTGTCTTCCCCTGATCATGACGAGTTTCGTATAAGTATTGATATGTTTTCGTAAATTCGTGGCTTTCACTTAATACTACTGAGCCTGGACTGCCCCTTCAGTCTGATCCACTGTCTGGGGCTCCTTAAATATGTGGACTATCTGCAGATTAGTCGTGTATTATATTACATATCGCGTGTGTTCCAGTTCCGCGGCCGGCCTCCCCGTCTATCTTGCGTGACATGGGATCGTGTTTTACGTGTCGTGGTTGCTCTTGTCACCACGTGTGATTGAGAAAGGATGGGCTCATTGTGGATTAATGAATTATGATGTTTTATTGAAATCAGGCTAGTTTCGTTTTGCACTTTAAATATGATTTGTTCAAAACTCATGTCATGCTTTAAGTATTGTTTTATATTATGTCTAAATTGATCACCTGCCAGACCGTCGTGTCTGACCCCTTTTGCTTTGGCATTTAGATGCAGGAGCAGTTGCCCGTAAGGAGGAGCGCTCGGAGGAGGCATTCGAGCCACCCCCGGCCCATGAGTGGCAACCCGACGACGTCCTCTAGACGTCGGGTGGGGTCTTGAGCACGATACATGATGGGGATGGTTGTTGTTTTGTTTTGGGATGTACGGCCTTTGTTCGTCTTTTGTTACTTTGGGGATCTGTAAACCTTACTTACCTTTGTTCTTTTGAAACTTGAAAGTTAACTTGTGTAATGCCATGCCTATGTTTCCTCTTCTGATTATTGTCTTGATGATGATTTAATTTATGTAAGTGGATGCTATGTCATATATGTTATATGGACAAGATTACTTGCACGCTTCCACAAATCATAGTTTGTGTGAGATGAATTCCAAGTGTGTTTTGGGAATCCTCACCGCGGAAACCTGTGGGTTAATCATAATTGGTTGGACAGCAACCCCTTCAAACGTCGCGGGCCCGGCTCGGTTAGTATAACCTCGGTCCGAGGTCGCAACAACAGGTAAGAGACCTGAACTCTCTAATGCCTTTAAAGAACGAGTAGAGAAGAAATACCCGTTCGATGAAGATGTTGAAGAAATATTTGGGGCTCTCTTGGCAAATGGAAAACTCACCTTGCCTAACCCCAAAAGACCGGGAGACGTTGGCAAAACCAACGATCCTCGGTATTGCCCATACCACCAGATGGTCTCGCATCCTCTCAAACAATGCTTCGTTGTGAGAGAGAAGATTAATGAGATGTGGAAAAACGGAGTCATCACCTTTGACAAAAATTATGGGCCTGCCTCCGTCAATATGGTATCATATGGACAAACATCCAAATCACCAAAGAAGAAGATCACTACTTCCTTTGAGGTGATGAAAATGACCCAAACATCCCAAGAGTTGGTTCCTTACCCAACGCCGGATGGACAGCCCATATGGGTACATCCCGATCTCCTTGAAGATGAAAATTGGGAGGTCGTTAAAACAAGGCCAACTGCTCAACAGCGAAGGCAAGCCCGGAGACAACTCCGAAAGCTTAAATAGCAAAGAAAGCTCAACCAAAACAAAACGTCATTGAAAAGGCAAAGACTTCCTCTACCGCCTCACTAGGAGCAACAGAAGAGTCCAGTCCAAAGACTTCAAAAGTGGTAAGAAAATTCACCCTCAGTGATTTCTTGCCACCACAGCTCAGAAATGAGACTAGCATGGGGCATTATACTCTTGCAACTCGGTAATTGGATTCTCCATGAATGGATACGAGTCCAGTGACACCGCTAGCAACACTGATGAGTGGGAAGAATCCCTTGAAACAGGAGAGTACCTCTCTAATGAAAAATGGATTCCCGAATCGCACCATATGCCAATAATCTGGTATAATCCTTTACAGCCACAAGGATCTTGGTCTGATGATGAAGAAGACCAAGAGTCTGTCCAAGAAGATGCTGCTAATCCAGCACTCGCCAATGCCTTAGTGGAACCAGAACCACAAGGGGCAGACGAAGAAAAAGATTTGGCTCCTATGCCCGATCTCGAAGAATATGCAGTGATCTTGCAGCGTCTGGCCATAAAGCAAGAGTAGGATCGCATCAATTAACTTCGTCACAATCCAGAACTGGAGGTCCCAGAAAACCTACAACAATCTCCTCCGGTAACCCAGGAAAATGAAGAAAGTTGCTGGATCGATGATCCTCACATTTGAAGACGAGTCTGAATCCCAGCAGTGCATTATGGAGGCATCTTCTATCGGAGTTACTTGCAATGTGATAGCTCAGGATGATAGTGCCTCTGAAGATCCATCTGCTGAAGCTGCAAATTCTCATACTACATCCGGTAGCATATCTTCTGAAGCTACATTTTCTCGGGTGACTTCCACTGAGATAGCATCTTCTCAGCCTTCGTCTCCTAAAATTGTGACATCGGAATTCAAGCCTCTTCCGACTGGTCACCATGAAGAAGCTCTAGCCCATGAGTTCTTCAGTGAAAACTCGGTTAATTGTTCTCAGATACCCAACCTCATAGGAGATGTCTGGACCGATGAAATACTCAACAAAGAAGAAAAGTTGGTGGATGCTGTTCGGGACTTGTTCCTGGAAAATGCTCCATGCAATGCAATCACTGAAGACGGCAACGCTGCTGCAAAAACATTTTTAGCAAATGAGAAGGATCAACCCCTTGATCCAAAGGGTGAACTTCCAAACGAAGAACCTTCTCCAAAAGCTCTTAAAGTTGGTAGAGGTATACTCTGGCCGGGATTACCACAAAAATTACAACCAATCTTCTTCTTCTCATGTAAATCCTCCAGGAAAACAAGCTGTAAACGCCCCAAGTGGCAACAATAATGAAAATGCAGGCCCCAAAGAGGCTTTTAAGTATGATTTGATAGAGCACTTCAAACACATACATGCACGACTGCACATCCTAGAATTGTTACGAATGTCACCACAAACTCGTGATAGTCTCATTTCAAAATTGCAAAGGCTGAATGTGGATGTCGACAAACATGCCCCACAAGTCCTACAAATTGAAATGGACTATAAGGTCAAAAAATCAGAAACCTCCTCAAAGGGAGAAAAGAAGAAAGCTGGGGAATCTTGCACTGAATGCCTTTCTGTCCAAAAAGCCGCAAGTGCTACCATCGCCTTCAATAAGGAAGACCTCCTGCTAGGTGAGACGAAACACAACCGACCCTTGTACTTTACAGGGTACATCAAAGAGATGTCGATACATAGAGTCCGGATCGACACAGGCTCTGCACTTAACCTCATCTCTACTTCGGCACTCGAAGAGCTCAGTATCCCACCTAAAAAGCTGAGCCACACATCTGTGTCCATCTTTGGATTCAATGGGAGCCCTTAAAGGCCTACTGGAAAAATCAGGTTCAGGTTGGAAAATGGTGATCTTATCGCCGAAGTCACCGTGTATCCAATAAAGACACCCTCATGCTACAACATCCTTCTCGGATGCCCCTGGATACACGAGAATGGTGTCGACCCTTCAACTTTACATCAGTGCATCAAGTTCGTTGGCGACGACGGCTTGATACATCGATTGTTTACAGATAGAAAGCCCTTCAAAGGCAAAGAAGTCCATTTTGCACACTCTCAGATGTACAAGGACGAGAAAGAACATGAGGAGGGAGAAATAGCATCATTTGCCAAAAATTTCTAGAAAGATAAGGGCAAGGCTCCTTAGCAATCATCGGAAGAAAATAAACCTTCCGGCAAATCCGAAGAGAGCAATCCATCTCCCTTCGTTGTCTCCATCAAATCTTCCAAACCTTTGGTAATCACAACCAAAGCAAAGAAGAAAGCTGGGGGCAAGTTTGTTGTCTCCTTCGTGTCTATCATACAAGACACAGATTTGGATTCAGAGCCAGAAGACGATACATCATCAAGCCAAGCTGATACTCGGCAAGTTCAGCCTACTCTCACTCCATTGGAGACACCTGCTGACGTAGAAGATCCTGCGTTTGCTACCTTCATCGTTTCGGCAACATCGGCAGAAAAGAAACCAATCTTCTTCCATAGATCGGATGGTTCTTCATCAAATTCTTTGCTTGAACCTTCCCAAAATAAAGGTATGCCTCAACTATCCCTGTATAGTTCGATGGCACAAGCTATCATGAAGAAAATAGGCTATGACGCTCAAAATCCAATCGGTTTTGGAGGTGGCCGCGGTATTCTCACGCCATTGGAACCCACCCTGACCAAAAGTCAGCTGGAGGATTGGAAATCCACCATCACATATACAAGTCTTCATATGGGTTGGCGTATGATCCTGATACTCCTTTGAGACAGTTGACACAAAGGCTGCAAAGTCATTTTGCCGACCAAGCCTTAACATCTCGCGTCGATGAAGACATCGATCTCCTTGGATATCTCTTTGAAGAGTTACCCATCAAGGATCCAGAAGGCTCATCAAATTGGTACGATTTCTCTGATAATGAAAAGGAATTGTCCAATGACACAGACACACGATTTTCTGATCCAGAAGAACCACTGTCTTCAAAAGAAGTGCCTTACTTTGACCCAGTTTCAGCAGGTGATTGGGACCACCTCATGCAAGCCTTGAGAAGAGTACCAATCAAGAAGATTTATGGACAGAAGCAGAGCTATGGTCTGGAAATGCTTCTGAAACTCCAGAAGGTATTGTTGAGCTGGAAGCCTTCGAAAATATTGTGGAGGAACCACCTTCAAACCTTCCAACATAAGATTATATTCAAAAGATAGACTTGGGAATACCGGATAACCCATGTCCTGTATTCATAAGTAAGAATATAAAGGATGATGAGTTGCCCGAGTATGTCTCTTTTCTTCGTGAGTTTGTTGATTGTTTTGCATGGTCTTACGCTGAAATGCCTAGCTTAGACCCCAAAATAGCAGTCCACAAACTCAACCTACAAGAAAATATCAAGCCTGTCAAACAAGGCCAAAGAAGATTCCGTCCTGATGTGATGGACAAAATTGAACAAGAAGTTTAGAAACTCAAAAAAGTTGGCTTCATCCTCGAAGAGCAGCATCCTAAATGGTTGGCCAACATCGTCCCCGTGACAAAGAAAAATGGGCAAATCAAGGTTTGTAGTGACTATAGAGACCTGAATAATGCATGCCCTAAAGATGAATTCCCGCTCCCCATACCTGAGGTAATGACAGCTGTGGATTTAAGCGAATGACTTTCATGGATGGCTTCTCTGGCTACAATCAGATAAAGATGCATCCCGAAGATGAGAGGCGCACATCATTTCGGATCCCATTTGGCGTGTATTGCTACACTGTTATGCCATTTGGTCTGAAGAATACCGGTGCGACATATCAAAGGGTTATGATGAAAATATTTCAAGATATGCGGCACAAGACGATCGAATGTAATGTTAATGACATCGCCATCAAAAGCAAAAGAAAAGAAGACCATCTCAAAGACCTTCGAGAAGTCTTCCTCCGACTTCGCAAACACAAACTACGAATGAATCCCCTCAAATCCTTCTTCGGTGTTTCATTGGGTAAGTTCCTCGGATTCATAATTCGGAAAGCTGGAATAGAACCTAACCCCAACAAAGTCAAGGCTATTCTAGAAATGCCATCTCCAAGAACCCTAAGAGAACTAAAAGGGCTTCAAGGAAGATTGCCATACATCCGATGGTTTATTTCCAACCTATCAGGAAAATGTCGTCCATTCTCTCGGTTGGTAAAGAAAGGTGTGAACTTTATTTGGGATGCTGAATGTGAAGCTGCATTTCAAGACATCAAGTCATACCTGACCAAACCTTCAGTGTTGGCTGCCCCCATAACTGGAAAACCGTTCATCTTGCACACAAGCGCCCTCGATTATTCTTTGGGCGCTCTACTCGCACAAGAAAATGATGGAGGAAAAGAAGATGCTCTATACTACCTTAGCGGCATGTTGGCTGGTGCAGAGCATCGCTACTCTCCAGTCGAAAAAGAATGTCTTGCAGTGATGTTCGCTATACAAAAGCTACGTCACTACCTACTGTCTAATACAGTATACCTGATTTCGAGGATCAATCTCTTAAAGGTCCTCGTCACAAAAGCAGGTTCCCTTAATTCCTGATTGGCAAAATGGTCTATCCTTCTGTCACAGTTTGACATTAGATACGTACCGCAAAAGGCAATCAAAGGCCAAGCTCTAGCAGACTTTCTCGCAAAGCATCCACTGCCTAAGGATTCTTCGCTTAGGGATGATCTCCCAGACGAACCTGTCTACAATGTGGAGACTTCCTCGTCAAATGCCACCTAGGACATGTACTTTGATGGTGCAACCAAGACAAATGAGAAAGGAAAGCTGATATCGGGAATTGGCGTTCTCTTTGTTAGCCCCGACAAATACATGATTCCACACGCATTCTCGCTACTGGAGCCATGTTCAAACAATGCAGCTGGATACCAAGGCCTGATCGTAGGATCGGAACTTGCCATCGAATCCGGCATCACCATGTTGGAAGCCTTTGGGGACTCTCAATTGATCGTCGACCAGATGAATCAGAAATATGAAATCAGGAAGTCCGATCTGTTGCCTCACTACAACAAGGCGCACTCGCTTCATCAAAAGTTTGACATCTGTCACATCACCCACATCTGCAGAGGTGAAAACATTCATGCAGATGCCTTGGCTAGACTCACTGCATATATGGCAATCCAAGAAAGGGAAAACATGCAAATTACAGTGTGTTAAAGAAGGATTCTCCCTCCTCTCAACACACACCAAGCAGTTGCTGAATGCCATCGAGTGGTTGGAAGTCGGATTTCCATCCTTAACACTCCAATCGGCGACTGGAGGCATCCGTTCATTGATTATATTATGTTCGGAATCCTACCTTAAGATCCAAAAGAGCAGGTAAGCATTCAAAGACGAGCCCCAAACTTTCATTTGGATATTCCTTCAAAAATGCTTTACAGAAAATCCTTTAATGAAGTACTTCTATGCTGCTTGTCGTAACAAGAGGCTGTAAAAACACTCAAAGAAGTGGTGCATGCTGGTCTTTGTGGAGCCCATCAGGCTGGTCCTAAGCTCTACGATCAGATAAAAATGTTAGGTTATTATTGGCCTACCATGGTAGCTGACGCAATGCAATTTGCTAAGCGCAGCCAGCAATGCCAAGTTCATGGAGACTGTCCACATGCCTCCAGAATGGCTACACCCTACAGCAATCTCGTGGCCTTTTGAAGCCTGGGGTATGGACATCATAGGTCCTATCTCTCCCCCATCAAGCAAAGGTCATCGCTTCATCTTTGCTGGTACGGATTATTTCTCCAAGTGGTCAGAAGCATTTGCGTTCAGTGAAATGAACACGTCATCAATCCTTCAATTCTTACGCACCAACATCATTTGTTGCTTTGGCATACCTAAAAGATTCGTCCATGATAATGGACCACAATTCCGGGATCATAGATTCTACAGGTTCTGCGATAAATACAAAATCCAAAGTTGTCCTACGACTCCGTATAAATCGGCAGCGAATGGACTAGCAGAAGCCTTCAACAAGACACTTTGCAAAATTCTCAAGAAAATGGTTTCTAGTCACAAAAGAGACTGGAGAGACAAACTGCCTGAAGCTTTATGGGCTTATAGAACCACTGTTCGAGGACCAACCCATAGCACACCATTCTCCTTGGTCTATGGATGTGAAGCAGTTGTTCCTCTAGAGGTACAAATTCCTTCATTCCTTAAGGGTATCTCAACAAAATGACATGACACAAGAAAGCAACGTCAAATTGAGACTCCAAGAACTGGATAATCTCGATGAAAGAGGCTCGAAGCTGTACAAAGCATTGAGCTTTACGAAGCACGCATGACAAGATCTTTCGACAAAAAGGTCAGGCAACGCGCCCACAAAAAGTTCGACTTGGCTCTTGCAGTAAAAAGGCCAATGGTTTTTGCCCACAAATCCAAAGGCAAATTCGAACCAAAATGGGAGGGACCCTTCATCATCGACAAAGTCTTCTCCAATGGCGCATATGCACTTCTAAATATGGAGGGCGACAGATGTATGCTGCCCATCACCAACAAGTTCTTGAAGCGGTACTACCCTTGAAGACTTCCTCTATCGGGTCAGAGCGATGCCTGCATGGCCAAAGCCTATTACTAGGTACTTGCTCGTCAAACCCACCCCTTTTGGAATTTTCATCTTTACGTTGGAGTTCCTAAAAACAAAAAAAAAAAACCTCAAAACAATGCTTACTTTCAATGTTTAATTGTTAAAAAAAAAATCAAATCCCAAAAATCCAAGTTTAGGAGCCTCTTCGCCAACTTGACCAAAATTTTCGATCCTTGAACCCAAAAATTCATGGTTTGAAACAAAAATCAGGACCCAGGGATTTTCACCCTAGTCCACCCCTACTTTTACCACCAAATATGGTTTTGAGTCAAAATTTACGACCGTCGTGTCTTTAAACAAAATGGTTTTTCAAAAAACCGTGGGGAAGCGACGTTCAGTCGATATTCACACAAAACCCAAAAATCAGAAGGATGCAACCCATTCGATACTTCCAAAATCTCAAATCGCAAGGAAGCAACACCTTGTCGATACTTGTAAATTTTCAAAACACCGTGGAGACGCAACGTTTCAGTTGATATCCATAACTCAAATTTCAAAACAAAAAAACAAAGGTTCAAAAAAACCTAAAATTTCAAAAATCGTGGGGAAGCGACATTTCATTGATACTCGCAAAACAAAGTTTTTTGAAAAAAGCAGGGAGGCGACGCTTAGTCGATACTTGCACCCAAATCCACGAGGTGGCGACATTCCATCAATACTCGCAACCGAATGAGCAAGAAGGCGACATTCCATCGATACTTGCAATACCATTCAGCAGAGAGGGGACTTTTAGTCAATAATTTCACTTTTCAAAACCAAAAACCCGGCTTTTATGCCAAAAAACCAGCTTTCACGCCAAAAGCAAAAAAACCTGGCTTTCATGTCAAAAATAAAAAATCTGGCTTCCACGCCAACAAAACAAAACTTGGTTTTCAAAAAACTTGGCTCTCATGCCACAAACAAAAAATTGGCTTTCATGCCACAAAATCTGGCTTCCATGCCACAAACAAAATTTTAGCTCTCATGCCACAAACAAAAACGACTTCCATGCCACAAAATTTTTGGCTCCTATGCCATTTCAAAATTCGGCTTTCAAGCCATCAAATAACCAGGCTTTTTGCCAGAAAATCTGGCTTTCATGCCCAAAACAACCATTTGACAAAAGATTTTCACAAAATGACAACCTTTTGATCAAATTTTCAAACAAACCATTCCCATTCAATTTTTGCTTATTTTTCATAAAAAAAAAAAGAATTTAAGTGAAACTAGGGAATACAAAAAGAAAAAGGGTGCCAATAAATGTTTATACATAGAGGTACCGAAGAAAAGAAGAAAAGTGTTTGTTACAAATCAGGAGCTCAGTCTGACATGGTCTTCAACCAAAGATTCAACTCCTTAAGCAGACTTTTGGCCTTAGCCTCTAAAGCTTCCAGGCCACGCTTCTTCAAAACTTTGCCATAAAATGCGGCAGAACACCGCGATCCATCTTCAGCACGAGGAAGCTCTTCCCAGCGAATTTGCCATCGCTCAAATTCCTGAGTCTTCCTCCGGAGGTTGCTATCAGCTTCCTCAACCCTGAGAATGAGAGCCCCCTCTCTATCGCGAGCTTCCGTAATGGCAGCCCATTTAGCAGCAACTTGTTCTTCCAAAAGCTCAAGACGCTGGTTGGCCTCGATGACCTCCCTATCAAGAAGGTGTAGGTCCTGTGTCAGCTTAATAATAGCCAGCTCGGTGATGTTCCTCTCCCGAACAAACTGATTCCCTTCCGCAAAATTTCATCCACTTCAGATTTGACTTCGCTGGAAGGCTTGACAAACATCTCGTTGAAGAAGTCACTATTTGGAAGACTCTTGGTCTCAGTCCACTTGTTACCGAGAGCGATGACTTCATCAACAAAAGCCTTGCCACTTGCAACGTCTAGACCAACCTCTTCGCTGTCAGCAAGAATGTCCTGTACATGCTTGATCATGCCGAAGCCAGCTTCCAAATGGCCAGAAGAGAGAGCCTCGATCCAAGAACTCAGGACACTCTTCAGCACTCTCTTCGCATATTGAAGAGACGGTTCGGATGAAGTCTCATCCCGCTCCATCGGCCGGCTGCCTCTGTCATGCTTCATTGGAGGGATGGTCAACAAACTCTGTCCGATCGAAGATGCTGACGAAGGAATCTCATCATGAGATTTCATCTCTGTCGCACCAACACTAGAAGTAGCCCCTACTTCTGGATCAACTATCATGGACCCGGCTTTTCTCTGCTTTCCTCCGCCCCTGGTACGCCAAGGTGCGGCGGGGCGAAGAAAAAAGCGGGCATCAACATTTTGTACGAGTATGCCAGATTTTCTATTTTACTTGGAATTTGAAATGGTGATCCGGAGTTTCACCTTCACAAGTAGAAAGGATATCAAACTTTTTTCTAACTTTCCATTGCATATATATTTTAAAGAAAGAGACAAGATTTTTTTAATGCTGTAAAAGGCGATTTTTTTTAGTTTGCCGCGAAAGGCGGTTTTGTGCCATAGAAGGCAATTTTGCCATGAAAGGCGATTTACAAATCTTATCAATAATGAAAGACAATAATTGTGATTTTTTTGTCTCTTTAAAAATGCAAAGTACAATAGAAAAGGAATAAAAAGGGATCTAACTTCTCAGGAGATTGTGGGGACTCGTTCAGACCGACGATCGCGAGTCATGTATGGACTCCGCCATCGTCCTTCAGATGAGAACACTTGATGCTCTAGTTCACTTGGCTTCGCTTAGACCCCGGATTTTTAGAGGACAAGGACCAAGGGAAGGTCCTATATCCAATAAAAATCTGGGTAGACGGGCTGAAAAGCCGCGTCTAGGCCACGTTGGATAGAAGGACAGTGAAAACCTTGGGGGGTGGCCCCCCGAGGGACTTCAATCACCTTGTAATGTTTGCAACAGAGTTTTTTCAGAGTGAGAGAGCTTTTTTATACAGAGACTTTTCAAGATAATTTTTCAAGACCCTTTCCCTTTGGAATGACCACCTATTAATAGGCTTTTGGTAGCCATTAGGAGGGTTTATGGGCATTGATTGCATTAATGCTCCATGGTGGGAGGAGTTACAAGTATTAATTTCATAATTTTGTAACTCCTTTTTCTTGGATTCTGATTGGCCGATGGAGAATAATGGGCATTTAATCTCCATGATGATGGGAGTTTCATGATTAATTACCATGATTAATCTTCATAATGATAGGAGTTACATGGTTAATTGTCATGATTAATTAGACTTGTAACTCCCATTTGATTACTTCTGATTGGGCCGTCCAGAATAATGAGTTAATGATCGTAATAACTTGTCAAAAACGGGTCAATTAACAGCATTAATTGGTTGCCGAGTCGCTTGAAGAGTCGCGGGCCGCGCCACGTCTTTTGGAATTATTCTTGCGATGATCATCGATGGATCCACATATTGTTTGATGTCAGATGACGATGCGAATTCAGAAATTGGTTGGTACCAATGGGCCAGGAACCTCTGTCCAGTCGATTTCACGATCGGTTGGGCAAAAAGTGCGCTTTCTTGGTCGGCTAGTTGACGATTTTGGAGTGTCCAATGATGATCGAATGATTTCGATGGCGGATCCATGATGTTGACGAAGATCGACGGATATCATGCCTCAAAAATCAGATTTTGAGAAAATCACAGGGGCCAAACATCGCGAAACGCAAAAAAAGAACGGAAAAATGGTCGTTCCTGCGGAAATCCGGCCACCCGGATTTCCAGGGTAGCCAGCGACCAAGCACCCATGGTCGCCGGCGACCATGGGGCTGGCAACCTTGGGCCATGGTTGCCGGCGACCATGGACTTTTGGTCCTTTTTTCGGTCGCCGTCCGGTCGTCGTTTCTCGTCCGTTTTTCGAGCTTTGTTTCTTATTTTTTCTTCTGTATTTTCCTTGACATTTCTCCTCATTTATTGGCATAATTCCTCTGAAGAAAACTTGTCGAGAAGTTGTGCAAATCAGGGCACAAAGTTTCCTATTTTTAAAAAAGGCGAAGACTTTGTAGCCGACTTTCCGCCAAGAATTGAAACTAGGTCAAACGATGTCGGAATGACCTGAAATTTGATGTGAAGTTTCTTAAGCAATAGATAGGATCAACCATGGGCTTTTATTAGAGGTTTGAAGTTGTTTGGGGTCCCGTCGATGCTAGACTTGATTTCACCGTTTAGAGGTGGTCGAGCTTTGATGGATGGTCAACCGATATCCGATTGACCTGAAATTTGACAGGGAGCCTGTTGGAGTCATTTTGAGATGATCCATTAGTTCCGATTTAGGTGCCATGGCCCCGAGGAGCTTCGCTGCCTGTAGGCATGATTTTGCTTCGGAGCGTCAAAGCCGGGTCAAACATCGTCGGAATGACTTGAAATTTGACGTGCAGCCCTTTGGAAGCATGTAGAAGCTACTCATGTGCTTTGTTTGATGAGTGGCGGCATTGGAGGTTCTCGCCGCCAGGAGGCTTGATTTCGCCGTTCGAGAGTTGATGGAGGGTCAAACGGTGTCGGTTTGACTTGAAATTCGACGTGGAGCCTTTTGGAGGTATTTTGAGACCATCCATAAGCCCTGATCGAAGATTTGATGTCTTCATCACTGTCGCTGCCAGGAGCTCCTGCTCAGCCTTTGGAGGATTGAAGTTAAGGCCAAATGGTATTGAAATGGCCGGAAACTTCATGTGTACCCTTCTTTCGGTTATTTTGAAGGATCTTGCAGTGTTTGTTTGACTCTGACAAAATCTGATGCTTGAAGCAGCTTTGCCTGTTTGTAGTAGGATGCGGCTCCATATAACTTTTGATGTTGAGGAGGCTAAGTGACATTTTTGGTGTCAACAAATGCCCCCTCGAGGTACAGCGACGAATCGCATAGCCTTTTGCAGTCGATGTGCCTCAAAGAAAACTTTGAAGAAAAGTTTTTTACTTAACCAAGAGTCTTTGAGCATTTTTTGTTTGAGAGAGTAGCCTTTTGAGTTTCCAAGGGGATTATATGGCAGTGAGAGAGATCACGTACCTTCGCAAGATAAAACTTTGAAAATGACATCTGGATTGGTTTTTTGGGTTTTGGATTTTTCTTTTTGTCCCTGTGATCCTAAAGGCTTTGTGTGGTGCATCAGGCGGTCAAGAAGGTTTTTGGTTTTTGACCTTGTGACCTAACAAGCTGTATGTGGCAGGTTAGGGGCTCGGATTTTGGATTTTGATTTTGCTCTTGTGACTTAACAAGCTGTATATGGCAAGTTAGGGGACTGGGATTTGGGTTTTGGTTTTGGTCTTGTGACCCAACAAGCTGTATGTGGCAAGTTAGGGGACCATGGTTTGGTTTTTTTGTCACTCTTAGGGACAATTTTGGGTCCATTGGAGTGGTTTGGGGTTTTTGTGGAATGTCAATTTCAAGGTTTTGGCTTAATTTGGTTCATGAGGTGGGATGGTTTGGATTTTTGGAAACTCATGAGGCTTGGATTTTCTTTTTTTTTTTTTTTTTTTTGTATGGTCCAATCAACTCAAAGGAGGCATGGAATCATTTTTGTATGCTCTTGGTAAGAGGAATTTTGACTAAGCCACTTTTAGGGCCTAGGTGATCAAACCTAGCTCATGTGGGCTAGCCCATGGGACCTTAAGCATTAAAGATGGCTTAGATCTCATGTGGTGTAATTTTTGTGAATAATATCTAAAAATATCTCTTTTTGGTAGAGAATATCTAAAAATATTCTTACTTGGAGAGAATCTCTCAAGTTTCCTTGATTTTGGGAGGGATTTTCTCAAAGTATCTTTCTTTGGGAGAAAGTTTCTCACAATCCCTTTCTTTTTGGAGAGAATTTCTCAAAAGATCTCCTCATTGGGAAAGAATATCCCATGATCCCTTTCTTTTAGGAAGTTTGCTAATTTGTAGTACTTACCTTCTTTCTTTTCTCCTCCTTTCCGTTTTTGGTTTGCTCTTTCTTATAAAAGCAAAGAGGTTGGATCTCTTGTTGCTATTGCTCTCTTTTTACAAAAATCTTCAAGAGTGCTCGAAGATCAAGAATTCTTCTTCTTCTTCAAGGATCTTCTAGTTCTTCCTCCTTCTCCATCAATTGCTTCAAGTAAGTTTCTTTTTTTTTTCCTTAAGAAACTCCATGTAGAAAAAGAAAAGTGCTTTCTTTCTTTCCTTTTCATTTCTTTTTCTTTCTCTCCCTTCTTTTTTCTTTTTCATGTGCATTCTTTTTCTTTCTTTTTTTTTTCTTCACACGTTTTTTTTTCTTTCTTTTTTTTTTTTCTTCTCTTTCTCTTTTTCTCTTTCTTTCACGATTTCTCTTCTTTTTTATTTTTACCGTGTTTGTTTTGTTTTTTCTTTCTTTCTCTCTCTCTCTCTCTCTCTCTCTCTCTCTTTTGTGTGGCAGTACGGACAAGACCGTACGGTCATGGTCGTATGGCCACGTGGTCTGCCCCCCTTTTTCCCCTTTTTTTTTCTTTTTTTTTTTGAAAGAGATTCTTTTCTTCTCTCTCTTTTTTTTTTATTTCTTTCCCGAATTTCGAGATGCGCATGCATGGCAACTTTCCTTCTATGCATTTTTTTAATGGAATTGGAAAGATGATAGTGCACACCTGGAAATCTTTTGCAAGTCTTGGGATTTGGAACTCGCAACAATGTTGAGCCCTTTCTTGGTCTTGCGGGGATTTTCTGAAGAGCTTTGCAAGTTTTGGATTCTGGAGCTCACAGTAATGTTAAGCCCTTTTCCAATCTTGCGGATATTTGAGAAGCTTTGGTTTGATCTCACAGCAATATTTGAGTTCAAGCCTTCTTTGAGAATTTTCCATTGATTATGAGCTTGCAGCGATGTTGATCCCATCTTCAAGCTCCCTATCTCTTTTGGGGTGTTTCCCTTTTCTTCGGAATTGCCCCGAAACCATGCCAAAATTTCGCTAGAATCTTTTTAGCAAAACTCTGTCATTTTGATGATTGATTTTTTCTTTTTCCATCCTTTGCAGGTTCCTTCGGAACAAACAAGGGTAAGGAGCCTGTCACTAATGCGCCTCGCCGTTCTACCAGATCTTCTAATGTGGCCATACAGCGGGCCTGGGAGGAGGTCCAGTATGTTGAAAGGAACTTGGAAGATTGTGACTCACTGAACCGAGATGAGATGAGGCAATGTCTGATCGCCCTCAATGATGAGGAGTTTTATAAAATTATGGAAAGCAACCGTCCATGGGTCACAGACGATCAGAGCACTGTGCCCAAGCCTACCTTCTTCTTTGGTGATGCACTCCCTGATGATTCAACATACCAAAGGAGATGTTTTCAGTTCTCCTACATAGTTGATGGTGAGAAGAGAACTGTTTCTACCCGGTCGGCCTTCGATCAGACTATCTCGATCATGAGCCTTTCCTCCACGTGCTCAAAGAGGGAAGATCCTCCAAGCTGGGTGAAGAGGACAAACGTGATCAAGACATGGGTTTTTGTTGGCGGCCCTTCTGGTTTTGTAGAGAAGTCGCCTACCCGTATCGACATTTTGATGCCGGCCAGCGGCTACCAAGGTTCAAACCATCCTTCAGTCGATTTGAGACCGGTGGGCCTTGGCATTTTCAAGGGCGATGGCAGCAATTGGGTGAAGACTTTCCGACTTCGCAGCCGTTTCAGTGCTGACTCTAGCTGGGAGTCGTGGACTGATCACATCATGCAGGTTGGCAGTGCCACTCTGAAGGAGGCCGAGATCTTTGACGCGGTTCGCACTTTTCCCCAAACCGTGGTTTTCTGCAATGAGGCCTTCATGGCCATGCTGGAGTCGTTCCTTCCACAAACCAACACCTTTGTTGTCACAAATGGCGAGATTGGTTTTTCTTTAAAGGACCTGAGCGCCATCACTGGGCTGCCTATCCTCGGCAATCTCTATGACGAGTTCATGCCTATTGACAGCATCCTTGAGGAGCGGTCTGAGGAGTTCAGGCTTTTGTACTTTCAGCTCGTCACCTTCTACTACTTTTTGAAGGAGAAGGAGGACTCGAAAGTCCGGTGTAGTAGTTGGAAGAGTGGTGGTTTTTTGTCTTCCAACTTCTTTGACAGCAGGGAGTCTTCTGAGAGTACAACCTAGGAAGCTAGGGCTAAAAACCCAGGTTTGAAGAAGATCTCCACTGTAAGACCCCGCCCCGAGAGTTTTCTTTTAGTGTTAATTAAGACGCGTTTGAGCTATAAGTGAGATTAGTGGAAATGGGTTAAATCTGGATTAGAATACCTTTTTATAGCTTTGAATAATTTTGGGAACTCTTTTGATCTAGTGGGGCCCTTTGGGGGTTCCTTTTTATTGTGTCTTGATTAGTTTTGGGAT
Organism: Persea americana; assembly: GCA_029852735.1. Lineage (NCBI taxonomy): Eukaryota > Viridiplantae > Streptophyta > Magnoliopsida > Laurales > Lauraceae > Persea > Persea americana. The sequence goes on from CM056814.1 coordinate 41,269,200, forward strand.
TTAGTTATAATTCTGGAAATCTGTAAATTACTCCGTTTAATATATTTTATGATTCCCGACAACTTTTGTATTTGCTCCGTTTCCATTCGAGACCTCTAAACCCTACTTTGCCATTGATAGGGGTAAAACAGTCTTTTTACACAAAATCTGGACACTATTTTCAATGTCTCCGAAACTCGTAAAATATATACTTTTTGGAAAGTAGAAATTTCGACGATCAATTCTCCCTTCTTCGTCGAATCCGTCCGAAGCCCGTAGAACGATGTTTTAGCTCAATTGGATTCTTAAGTTGTGGGACCCTTGCCATTATCTATATAAGGAGGAGTCCTTTTCCCTCTCTTCCTCTTCTTGCAACTTTCTTGAGAAAAAGGAATCCCAGCCCAGCCCTAGGGTTTTCTTCTTGCTCCTTGCTTCTCCATCTCTCAATCTCTCTCAAATCTATTGCTAAAGGCAAAATGGAGGTGGTAATCTTCTTCCCCTCCATGAGAGCTTCCTCTTGATATCTTTTTTTGAGAGAACCTTCCATTCCAAGCTACCTCTTGAGCAAACTCTTGCCATTAAAGGACTCTTCATGTAAGTTCTTCTTCTCATCTCTTGGTTGTGTAGTCTTCTAGCCATGGAGGTGCTTCACCATGATTATTGGAAGCTATTTCCATCTATTTCTTGATTTTGACTTTCTAGGGTTGTAATGTTGTATTTTGGGGATTTTTGTGTGGATTGTAGATTTAGAGCGTGATAGAAGGATTAGAGCTTGACTAGCATACTTTGGAGACCAAGGCAAGTGGATGAATGGATTCGATTTGAATAAGTTCTTATTTTGTTGAAAATGTGGATTTTTACTATTCTTATTTCATTTGGTTCATTATGTTTCATAATGCTTTTAGAAATGTATTTATTGACATGGTTTTTCTCTTAGTTAGTTTTATGAGAATATATGCATTCATCATCAAGGTTTATTTTGATCATTACAAACCTCTTAAATGATATTTGTACTTGCATTAAATGAGATTGGTATTGGTAGGAGAATTAAATGTTAAATGGAAGGAATAGACCCATTTCATGTTAGGAAATGGTTGGAGTTGAGGTGAAATGGTTTGGGAAAGAAAGGACTGAAATCTGCACCTGATGTGTAGTTCCCGCAGCTGGGCGGTCAGCGGGCGGTCACCTTGGCGGCTAGCCGACAGGTGACCGGCGGCTAGCCGACCCAGATGCGGTTAGAAACACAGAATGCTGTATTTTGTCAGGCGAACCGCGGTCAGCCGCGCGGTCAGCTCGCGGCTAACCGCCAATCCAAAAACCATGTGACCGCAAGGTAGCCGAGATGCGCGGTTAGAAACACAGAATGCTACATTTTAGCAGGGTGAACCGCGGTCGTCCCCGCGGTCAGTCAGCGGCTAACCGCCGATCACATCGGCGGCTAACCGCCATCTGACCGACAGGTGACCGAGTTTTTCCCAGAATTCCTGAGTCTTTTCTATTGGTTTCAAATATGGTATTTAAAGGCTTGGATGGGTTGTTCTGATGCCCTACCACCTTGAAAAGACCCAGGGGATGACATAAGGAGATTGACATAGAAAGAAACACCATTTCGGAAAAGGTATTGGGACTTTTAGATTCATCAATGTGCATAAGGAAACTTAGTATGTCCTCTATCATTCGAGTACCATACTAAGGGTAATATAGACATACAAGATCCTTATACATGTCGTTTGAATATGGATGCCCCAATATATAATCCCTAATGATATAAGGATTCATTGCATTGTTTTACTCAAATTTTGATTTATACGCCTGATATGTCCTGCCAGCCCCGTTTATGCATGAACAGATGATAATATGAAATGTGTGCCTATGAGCACCATGCCCCGCCTTCCCGAATGTTTTATACTGATATGTTTTGTATACGTTTTGATTTCTCATGTAACCTATGAGTCGGCACCACTAAGCTTGGACGTCCTTGTCAGTCTGATCAACTGACTTGGGCCTCCCCCTTGTGCTCCCGCCAGTTGCAACTTGGATCCTGTTCTGTCCCGTTACCCGGTTCCGCGGCCGTGGTCTTGCCTAGCTATATGTATATGTATATGTATATAATGTTGGTTCTCGTCACTTCGTGTGCTCGAGCCCGACGCACTGAATGTGCTCTCATCACCTTAGTGATGGAGAGGATTTAGCTCTAGTGTGGTTGCCATCTAGTCAGTTCTTGTACCTTGAATACCCCACATGATTTATATTGCATCTGTACTTTAAATGAACTATGCATCCTGTTTTATGACAGTTTTCGTTACGTCTATGATATGCTTTGATTTCTTTATTGGTATTATCTATTCACCCACATGCCAGACCGTCGTGTCTGACCCATTTCTGTGGTACTCAGGTCCAGCTCCCGTTGTTGCCTTTGAGGAGGAGTCAGAGGAGGCGGTTAATGAACCGCAACGATTAGTAGAATGGCAAGCTGACGATGTCATGTAGACATTCAGTTTAGCTTTGAGCCGCGAACATTTTGGGGAGTTCATAGAATGATACTGTTTTATACTTTTGGTTGTACTGGCCTTTGTTGGCCATTATTTTTGGGGAATGTTAATTTAACTTGTTCTTTTGTTTAACTTTAACTTCATATTTTGGGAATGCTAATGAGATCATTGCTCACTCTGACATCATGTCATACCTGTGTATTAACAGTCTTATTTGATGTGATTGGATTAAGAGTTTGATTTGCTACACGCTTCCGCACCAATATAAATGTTCTATGAGTGTATGAGGAATCCTCACCGCGGAAACCTGTGGGAAATTAAGGAAATGTATAATTATTATTAAGGAGTAGTTCATTATCCACACCACACCCCGTCGCGGTCCCGGGTCCCTGTTCGGGGTCGCGACAGACTGGTATCAGAGCGAGACGTGTTTCAGGCAATTAAAAGAAACTAGAAATCCTAAGGACGTGGCGAGGATCCGTTAGACTTTTCGTTAGTTAGACTCGTGTGAGCAATGTGTAACCCTTATATGACTTTATGTGCTAACAATTTGTTTTACAGTGATATGCCACCTCGAAAAAGACCCGTAACCGACAATCCCACCGCAAGCAATAGTGAACACACCGGGCCACTAGGAAACGGAACTCCGGATCCAAACAAGCAGAATCAATTTCAACAGATGATGCAAGCCATGCTTGACCAGCAACGTCAAGCCAATGAAAATCAAGCCAGATTGCAAGAGCAAATGGCCAGGAAGGATGAAGAGCATGCTAGGGAGATGGCTATGATGCAAAGGCAGTTGTTAGAAGTGTTAGAAAGGAGACCTGAGCCGGCACCAGCGCAACCTCTAGGCACTCAAATTGTCATTAACAACAGGGAACATGATCCCAACGCGTTGTACGAAAAGTTTAGGAAGAGGGGTCCCAAGGAGTTCACTGGACATGAGGACCCATTAGCTGCAGACGACTGGTTGGAGCATACAGAGAACATCTTCGAGATATTTAGATGTACCGGTCGACAGCAAGTGCAACTCACCGCTTCCATGTTCACCGGCCTAGCAGATATATGGTGGAAAACAATCAAGGCTGAGTATAGGACCATAGCAGACGCAGAGGCTTGGACAAGTTTCAAGAGACAATTCGGTGACAAGTATGTACCGACACATGTGAAGAGACAAAAGGCCATTGAATTCCAGCAGCTCGTACAAGGTAACACGACCGTTCAAGAGTACCTCACGAAGTTCGAAAGGTTGTCTCGATATGCCCTTGAGTCGATTGACACTGTGGAGAAAAAGATAGCGAAGTTCCTTGAAGGACTTAACCCGATCATTGAGAGGGATGCCACGGGTGTTGTACCACCTGTCACTTTTGAAGAGGCTGTGAGAAGGGCCTACAAATTCGAGAACCTGAACAACAAGATCCTCAAGATCCAAGGAAAGGCACCAGCTCACCAACAGAATCACCAACCAAGGAACCATCAGAACAAACGATCGAGGCATGAACAAAACGTGCAGAATGCTCTAGTTTGCGTTCACTGTGCTAAGAACCACGAGAGTGCTCAATGCCGTACGATTACGGGAGCATGTTTCAGATGTGGATCCATGGCACACCAGCTCAAAGACTGCCCAAGACAAGCTGGACAAGGTAACAACAGAAAGAATCAGCAACAACAAGGAACACAGCGCCAGGCACCACCTCAGAATGCATTAGCTGTACAGAACCAGCCCAGGCCACTCCAGCAGCAGGCTCCACAGCAACAATATAGACCTCCACAACAGCATCAAGCTCGTCGGCAAGGACAGAATCAGAATCAGCGTCCCCCTCAGCAGAATAGGAATGCACAGCAAGGGAGGCAACAGCAGGCTCAGAACATGCCTCAGCAGCGAGGACAAGTGTATGTAATTAACCAAGCTGATGCAGAGGCGGCAGATAACGTGGTGGAAGGTACACTCCTAGTTTGTGGATTTGCAGCTAAGATTTTGTTTGACCCTGGCTCTACGCACTCCTTCTTGTCTCCAAAATTTTTTAAGTTGATTGATATGCCTGCTAGAGAACTTGAGTATGTATTGACGGTGTCCACCCCCGTAGGCAAACAAGTTGTGTGTAGGAAATATTATCCTAGATGTGCTATTAAGATAGGAGATGTGGTGTTACCGGCGAATCTTATTTTGTTGGAGATGTATGATTTCGATGTCATTCTAGGAATGGATTGGTTAGCAGGGTACCATGCTACGATGGACTGTTTCCATAAGTCCCTCACGTTCAAATTAGAGGAAACCCCAGCAGGAGTATTGTTCCATGGGGAGAGGAAGAATTCTTGTCCAAGATTCGTCTCAGCATTGAAGGCTGATCGACTAGTGAGAAGTGGATGTGAATGCTATTTAGCGTTTATCACGGAGGATAAACGGTCCCAAGGGGTGGAGGAGATCCCAATTGTTTGCAAATTCCCAGACATTTTTCCAGAAGAAATCCCAGGTTTACCACCTGTTAGGGAGATTGACTTCACCATCGAATTGTTACCAGGGACCGCTCCGATATCTATCGCACCATACAGAATGGCTCCAGCTGAATTAGGAGAGTTAAAAACTCAGTTGCAAGAATTGTTGGATAAAGGTTTCATTAGACCGAGCGTCTCACCTTGGGGAGCTCTAGTTTTATTCGTCAAGAAGAAAGACGGTTCCATGAGAATGTGTATTGATTATCGGAAATTGAACCAAGCTACCATCAAGAACAAGTATCCAATGCCAAGGATAGATGAATTGTTTGACCAATTGCAACGTGCTGCTTACTTTTCGAAGATCGATCTAAGATCCGGTTATCATCAGCTGAGAGTTAGAGATTCAGATGTATCGAAGACAGCGTTCCGGACGAGATATGGACACTATGAGTTTCTAGTGATGCCATTTGGACTGACGAATGCACCAGCAGTATTCATGGCTTTGATGAACAAAATATTCGCTGAGTACTTAGACCAATTCACAGTGGTGTTTATTGATGACATTTTGGTGTACTCTAAGTCTAGAGAAGAACATGAAGAGCATTTAAGGATAGCATTGCAACTCCTAAGAGACAATCAATTGTATGCGAAGCTCTCTAAGTGCGATTTTTGGCTTGAAGAAGTCGCATTTTTAGGTCATATCATTTCCAAAGAAGAATTATATGTGGACTCAGCCAAGATAGATGCAGTTGTGAACTGGGAAAGACCGAAGAACGCGTCAGAAATCAGAAGTTTTCTTGGATTGGCGGGTTACTATCGAAGATTTGTGCAAGGATTTTCGTCGATTGCAGCTTCATTGACGAAGTTGACCAAGAAGAATGCACCTTATGTGTGGACAGACCAATGCGAGGCCAGCTTCCAAGAGTTGAAAAAGAGATTAACATCGGCACCCGTCCTCACTTTACCATCCGGGAGCGGCGGTTACACCATTTTTACAGATGCGTCGAATATAGGACTCGGTTGTGTGTTGATGCAAGATGGAAAAGTCGTTGCTTATGGATCCCGTCAGTTGAAGGACCACGAGAAGAACTATGCAACGCATGACCTTGAATTAGCAGCGGTCGTTTTTGCACTAAAGATGTGGAGACATTACCTCTACGGAGAGAAATTCGAAGTCCACTCCGATCACCGCAGCTTACAGTATTTGTTCTCTCAGAAGGAGTTGAATATGAGACAAAGAAGATGGATGGAATATATCAAAGATTATGATTTTCCGATCAAGTACCACCCGGGAAAGGCAAATGTAGTAGCCGATGCCTTGAGTAGAAAATCAGCAAGTGTGGCAAGCCTAAGAGTTACGTGCTTCTTTCAGCAATTTGAAGAGTTGGGGGTAGATTTTCAGCCCCTAAGCGAGGGAGTGATGTTAGCCAACATGTCAGTGTCTGAACCCTCGTTCATTCGGAAGATCAAGGACGACCAATTGCAAGATCCAGAGTTGGCCAAGATTTCAGAGCATATAGCAGAACGTCCTGATTTTCGTTTTGTGGATGGAGTCTTATTCTATCGTGATCGTCTATGCGTGCCCAACATTGAAGATTTGAAGAATGATATTATGATAGAGGTGCACAGTACGAAGTACTCTATGCATCCGGGTAGCACGAAGATGTATCAGAACTTGAAGGGCAGATTTTGGTGGAACAACATGAAGAGGGAAATAGCAGCTTTCGTTTCCCGATGTATGACGTGTCAGTTGGTGAAGGCAGAGCATCAGAGACCTCCAGGGTTATTGCAGCCATTAGAGATCCCAGAATGGAAGTGGGAACATATCACCATGGATTTCATCTCGGGATTGCCAAGGACCAGAAAAGGGAACAACTCCATTTGGGTCATTGTGGATCGTCTCACCAAATCAGCTCATTTTATTCCTATGAAGACCGGAGAGAAAATGCATATGTTACCTCTCGCGGAGTTGTTTGTCAACGAGATTGTTAGCCGTCATGGGCAGCCAGTCTCCATTACTTCGGACAGAGATAGCAGATTCGTCTCGAGATTTTGGAAGACTTTGCATGAGTCTATGGGAACGAAGCTTCAGTTCAGCACAGCGTACCACCCACAAACAGATGGTCAGTCGGAAAGAACAATTCAGACCCTTGAAGATATGCTTCGAGCGTGTGTACTAGATTTCAAGACTCAATGGGATGAGACCCTACCGCTTTGCGAATTCGCCTACAACAACAGTTATCATTCGAGCATTGGGATGGCGCCTTTTGAGGCATTGTATGGTAGGAGATGTAGAACTCTAGTTTGTTGGGAAGAAGTAGGTATTCGCAGTTTTCATGGACCGACTATGGTGAGTGAAACCAGTGACAAAGTCAAGTTGATCCAAGAACGTCTGAAAGTAGCCCGGAGTAGACAGAAGAGTTATGCAGACTCTCATCGAAGGGACTTACACTTTAAGGAAGGAGATAAGGTTTTCTTGAAGGTGTCACCTACTAGAAGAACTTTGAGATTCGGACAAAGAGGCAAATTATCTCGGAGATACATTGGACCCTATGATATCGTGAGCAAGATTGGTGACGTGGCTTACAGATTGGCCTTACCACCTGAGCTTTCCGGCGTGCACAATGTGTTCCATGTGTCTGTGTTGAAAAAGTACGTCCCCGACCCGTCACATGTACTCCGTCATGAACCATTAGAGATCAGAGAAGATGCCACCTATGTCGAGAAGCCTATTCAGATCATCGATACGAAGGAACAAGAACTGAGGACAAGGACTATACAATGGGTGAAAGTGCTCTGGGAAAATCACGGACCTGAAGAGGCAACGTGGGAATTACGGGATCAAGTTCAGAAGAAGTATCCGCATCTACTACCCGAGGTTAGTTATTTTATTTCATTTGGTGGACCAAATGCCCTAAGGGGTGGAGGATGTAAGACCCCGCCCCGAGAGTTTCCTTTTAGTGTTAATTAAGACGCGTTTGAGCTATAAGTGAGATTAGTGGAAATGGGTTAAATCTGGATTAGAATACCTTTTTATAGCTTTGAATAATTTTGGGAACTCTTTTGATCTAGTGGGGCCCTTTGGGGGTTCCTTTTTATTGTGTCTTGATTAGTTTTGGGATTTAGTTATAATTCTGGAAATCTGTAAATTACTCCGTTTAATGTATTTTATGATTCCCGACAACTTTTGTATTTGCTCCGTTTCCATTCGAGACCTCTAAACCCTACTTTGCCATTGATAGGGGTAAAACAGTCTTTTTACACAAAATCTGGACACTATTTTCAATGTCTCCGAAACTCGTAAAATATATACTTTTTGGAAAGTAGAAATTTCGACGATCAATTCTTCCTTCTTCGTCGAATCCGTTCGAAGCCCGTAGAACGATGTTTTAGCTCAATTGGATTCTTAAGTTGTGGGACCCTTGCCATTATCTATATAAGGAGGAGTCCTTTTCCCTCTCTTCCTCTTCTTGCAACTTTCTTGAGAAAAAGGAATCCCAGCCCAGCCCTAGGGTTTTCTTCTTGCTCCTTGCTTCTCCATCTCTCAATCTCTCTCAAATCTATTGCTAAAGGCAAAATGGAGGTGGTAATCTTCTTCCCCTCCATGAGAGCTTCTTCTTGATATCTTTTTTTGAGAGAACCTTCCATTCCAAGCTACCTCTTGAGCAAACTCTTGCCATTAGAGGACTCTTCATGTAAGTTCTTCTTCTCATCTCTTGGTTGTGTAGTCTTCTAGCCATGGAGGTGCTTCACCATGATTATTGGAAGCTATTTCCATCTATTTCTTGATTTTGACTTTCTAGGGTTGTAATGTTGTATTTTGGGGATTTTTGTGTGGATTGTAGATTTAGAGCGTGATAGAAGGATTAGAGCCTGACTAGCATACTTTGGAGACCAAGGCAAGTGGATGAATGGATTCGATTTGAATAAGTTCTTATTTTGTTGAAAATGTGGATTTTTACTATTCTTATTTCATTTGGTTCATTATGTTTCATAATGCTTTTAGAAATGTATTTATTGACATGGTTTTTCTCTTAGTTAGTTTTATGAGAATATATGCATTCATCATCAAGGTTTATTTTGATCATTACAAACCTCTTAAATGATATTTGTACTTGCATTAAATGAGATTGGTATTGGTAGGAGAATTAAATGTTAAATGGAAGGAATAGACCCATTTCATGTTAGGAAATGGTTGGAGTTGAGGTGAAATGGTTTGGGAAAGAAAGGACTGAAATCTGCACCTGATGTGTAGTTCCCGCAGCTGGGCGGTCAGCGGGCGGTCACCTTGGCGGCTAGCCGACAGGTGACCGGCGGCTAGCCGACCCAGATGCGGTTAGAAACACAGAATGCTGTATTTTGTCAGGCGAACCGCGGTCAGCCGCGCGGTCAGCTCGCGGCTAACCGCCAATCCAAAAACCATGTGACCGCAAGGTAGCCGAGATGCGCGGTTAGAAACACAGAATGCTACATTTTAGCAGGGTGAACCGCGGTCGGCCCCGCGGTCAGTCAGCGGCTAACCGCCGATCACATCGGCGGCTAACCGCCATCTGACCGACAGGTGACCGAGTTTTTCCCAGAATTCCTGAGTCTTTTCTATTGGTTTCAAATATGGTATTTAAAGGCTTGGATGGGTTGTTCTGATGCCCTACCACCTTGAAAAGACCCAGGGGATGACATAAGGAGATTGACATAGAAAGAAACACCATTTCGGAAAAGGTATTGGGACTTTTAGATTCATCAATGTGCATAAGGAAACTTAGTATGTCCTCTATCATTCGAGTACCATACTAAGGGTAATATAGACATACAAGATCCTTATACATGTCGTTTGAATATGGATGCCCCAATATATAATCCCTAATGATATAAGGATTCATTGCATTGTTTTACTCAAATTTTGATTTATACGCCTGATATGTCCTGCCAGCCCCGTTTATGCATGAACAGATGATAATATGAAATGTGTGCCTATGAGCACCATGCCCCGCCTTCCCGAATGTTTTATACTGATATGTTTTGTATACGTTTTGATTTCTCATGTAACCTATGAGTCGGCACCACTAAGCTTGGACGTCCTTGTCAGTCTGATCAACTGACTTGGGCCTCCCCCTTGTGCTCCCGCCAGTTGCAACTTGGATCCTGTTCTGTCCCGTTACCCGGTTCCGCGGCCGTGGTCTTGCCTAGCTATATGTATATGTATATGTATATAATGTTGGTTCTCGTCACTTCGTGTGCTCGAGCCCAACGCACTGAATGTGCTCTCATCACCTTAGTGATGGAGAGGATTTAGCTCTAGTGTGGTTGCCATCTAGTCAGTTCCTGTACCTTGAATACCCCACATGATTTATATTGCAGCTGTACTTTAAATGAACTATGCATCCTGTTTTATGACAGTTTTCGTTACGTCTATGATATGCTTTGATTTCTTTATTGGTATTATCTATTCACCCACCTGCCAGACCGTCGTGTCTGACCCATTTCTGTGGTACTCAGGTCTAGCTCCCGTTGTTGCCTTTGAGGAGGAGTCAGAGGAGGCGGTTAATGAACCGCAACGATTAGTAGAATGGCAAGCTGACGATGTCATGTAGACATTCAGTTTAGCTTTGAGCCGCGAACATTTTGGGGAGTTCATAGAATGATACTGTTTTATACTTTTGGTTGTACTGGCCTTTGTTGGCCATTATTTTTGGGGAATGTTAATTTAACTTGTTCTTTTGTTTAACTTTAACTTCATATTTTGGGAATGCTAATGAGATCATTGCTCACTCTGACATCATGTCATACCTGTGTATTAACAGTCTTATTTGATGTGATTGGATTAAGAGTTTGATTTGCTACACGCTTCCGCACCAATATAAATGTTCTATGAGTGTATGAGGAATCCTCACCGCGGAAACCTGTGGGAAATTAAGGAAATGTATAATTATTATTAAGGAGTAGTTCATTATCCACACCACACCCCGTCGCGGTCCCGGGTCCCGGTTCGGGGTCGCGACATCCACCATGCGAGAAAATTTGAAGGAATTCTTCGCAAACACAGACGCCATTTATTCTGACATTACGCTGCGGAGAGATCTCGCTTTTTACCTCACTTATTGGCTGGGTGAGGCTATTTTTGCTGGAGGAGATGGTACGCACATCAGGCAGCACTGCATTTTTCCGGCTTGTCAGATGGCATTTGGAGAGCGGCTTGCTTTGGTGCCTGCTCTTTACTCCTATTTGTGTACCGAATTGCAGGCTGCTGCTTTCCTAGGTCGGCTTGGGCTCCCCATGAATAGGGTATTTTCAGCCCAAATTTTCTATTCGTGGTATGTATACCACTATCCAAGTTTCCACTGATTGGGTGCTGCACAGGACGATGATCCGTTTATGATTCGGTTAGCTAGAGGGAAGCCTGTTTTCGAATCTCTCTTATCTGCCCATTTGAGGATCCGACTATTCTGGGACGTCGAGATGGGGTAGTCTTCAGTGAAACTTTCTCCAGGCTTGCGGAAGAAGGCTTTTAATTTTGGTGTCTTCCGTGATTTGACCAGGGCAGGGTCAGGGAGGCACTATTCTTTAACAAACGCAGAGAAATCGTGGCTTTCTAACATACGTTTGGCACGACGGTGTTCCGTAGAATCTTTTCGTCGACATCTAGCCGTATGTTCCCTCGCATTTTGCCATGCAGTTGGGCTTCTCTCAAGGCGTTGTTGGAGCGCCTTCGAGCAAGGTGAGGCGTTTTGGAGGTCTGCTGGGCAGGAGGAATGCATGAGCCTTTTATAGTGCAGAAGACACTACCGCCATGATTTCTTATCTTGAGTTGCCCACTTTTCGGACTGCTGGCTTCACAAAATGGTTCGTGGAGGGCCTTTCAGTATACCGGGGACTTTCCAAGAAGGGGCTCGATGTAAAACAGTTTTCTGGGAAGGGTCTTGAGAAGTCAGATGGCGTTCACCAAGAAGAAGTTATGGCTTTCCTTTCTGGAGAAAAGCACAGAACAGGCTTTCTTGAGGACCAGGATGTCATCAGATCGGGAGCTGCATAAGAAATACCTGGTGAGGTCTTGGAACAGCTCGCAGAGGAGGAGGCTGAGGTCGCTGCTTGGATACAAGCCGAGCAAGAAAAGGCTTCTATGGAGTATACTGGCAAGAGCAGACCATCTAGTGAGGACTCTATCGAGAGGCCAGATTCCGATGGCAGGGCGGGTACTTCCAGCAATTCGTCCCATAGGAGCAAAAGAAGAAGAGGACAGCGCCGAAGTCAGAGACGGTACGAAAACTCTCCTGATCTGGAAATTCCTTCCACCATTGTTGAGGAGGCATCAGAGGATGATGATGAGCCTCCAGAGAAGAGAAGCAGGGAAGAAAAGATCAGTAGTGATGGTATGACCATTCTTCTCTTTTTCCGCTTGTTTCTTTTTATGAGGTTTTTGTTTTTTATCTAGTGCTTTTCTTTCTTTTGGCAGAAGATGATGATTTGATGATGCCTGAGGTTCCAGCCGATGAGGCGGTGACGGATCCGGTCATGGCATCTGAGGAAGAACCAAGAGATTCTGAAGTAGACCCAGAATCTCCACCTAGTATGATTTTCTCTTTTTTTTTTTTTTTACCACCTCTTGCTGACATATATTTTTTTGTTTTCTTGCCAGCTGACTTGCCAGAGGATTCCGACGACTTTGAGCCATCCATGGATGCTACTTTTGACGATGCTTCGGATAAGCTTATAGAGGCAGACAGTATTCCGTCGGTCGTCGAAGAAGGTACTTTGTAGTGATAGTCTGGATATTTTGATTTTTGACAAGATCATATTCATACCTTTTTCATCTTCCATTGGCAGGTCGTGAGGCGAGAGGAGAAGTTCCTCTATCATCCTCAGAGCCAGAGCAGGGGGTGTCCGCGGTTGATCCAATGGTAAGGGCTTCTTCCGCTAGTTTTGGTGAGGCAGAGGAGAGTCCGCAGGCTAATATTCCTTCTCTTGCGGCTCCGGTTGGAAAGAGCTTCTTGATTACTATTCCAACGGTGCATGGCATGGGCAGTCGACCAACGGAGCATGACGAGTCTTCATCTAAGCCATCCCGTCAGTTTGCGAGGAAGGTGTTGAAGAGAGTCTTGAGCTCATGGATCGAGACTCTTTCTTCTGGCTATTTGGAATCCGGCTTTGGCATGATTAATCATGTGTAGGACATTCTTGCTAATAGCAAAGAAGTCGGTCTGGACATTACAGACGCCAAGGCTTTTGTTCATGAAGTCATTGCTCTAGGCAACAAGTGGAATGAGACCAAGAGTTTTCCAAATGGTGACTTCTTCAACAAGATGTTTTTGAAGCCTTCTAGCGAGGTCAAATCTGAACTGGATGAGATCTAACGGACTCGGAAGCAGCTCGTTCGGGAGAGGAACGTCACCGAGTTGGCTATTATCGAGCTGACACAAGACCAGCACTGTCTCGATAGGGAGGTCATTGAGGCCAGACAACACCTTGAGCTGTTGGAAGAACAAGCTGCTGCCAAGTGGACTGCTATTTTGAAAGCTCGCGATAGAGAGGACTCTCATTCGCCAAGTTGAGGAGGTTTAAAGCAATCTCCGGATGAAGACTCAGGAATATGAACAATGGCAAATTCTCTGGGAAGAGCTTCCTCGTGCTGAAGATGGATCGCGATGGCCTACTGCTTTTTATGGGAAAATCCTGAAGAAACGTGGCCTGGAAGCTTTGGAGGCTAAGGCCAAGAGTTTGCTTGAGGAGCTAAGTCTTTGGCTGAAGACCATGTCGGACTAGCCTCCTGATTTGTATCAAACTTTTTTTTTTCTTTTGGTACCTCCATGTATAAACATTTTTTGGCACCCTTTTTTTTGTATTCCCTCGTTTCACTTATATTCTTTTTTGATGAAAATAAGTAAACGTTTGATGGGAATGTTTGTTTGAAAATTTGATCAAAAGGTTGTCATTTTGTGAAAATCTTTTGTCAAAGGGTTGTTTTGGGCATGAAAACCAGATTTTGTGGCAAAAAGCCTGACTATTTGATGGCTTGAAAGCCGAATTTTGGTGGCATAGGAGCCAAAATTTTGTTTGTGGCATGGAAGCCGGTTTTTGGCATGAGAGCCGATTTTTGTGGCGTGAAAGCCAAGTTTTGGTTTTGTGGCATGAGAGCAAAAATTTTGTTTGTGGCATGAGAGCCAAATTTTGATTGTGGCATGAGAGTCAAATTTTGTTTGTGGCATGGAACCCGGTTTTTGGCATGAGAGCCAAGATTTTATTTTTTTGAAAACCAAGTTTTGTTTTGTTGGCATGGAAGCCAGATTTTTGGTTTTTGGCATAAAGGCCAGGTTTTTTGGTTTTCAAAGTGCAAGTATCGACTAAGAGTCGCCTCCCTGCTGAATGGTATGGCAAGTATCGATGGAATGTTGCTTCCTTACTCATTCGGTTGCGAGTATCAATGGAATGTTGCCTCCTCACGGATTTTTGTGTAAGTATCGACTGAATGTCGCTTCCTTGCCTTTTTTCAAAATCTTTGTTCTATGGGTATCGATGGAATGTCGCCTCCCCACGATTTTTTTGAAATTTGAGGTTTTTTTGAACCTTTGTTTTTGTTTTTAAAATTTGGGTTGTGGATATCAACTGAAACATTGTGTCTCCACGATTTTTTTGAAATTTTGCAAGTATCGACGAGGTGTCGCTTTCTTGCTATTTTGAGGTTTTGGAAGTATCGAATGGGGTTCGCATCCTTCCGATTTTCGGGTTTTGTGTGAGTATCGACTAGACGTCACTTTCCCACCGTTTTTTTTTTTTTTTTTTAAAACCATTTTTGTTTAAAGACACGAGGGTGGTAAATCTTGACTCAAAACCATTTTTGATGGTAAAAGTCAGGGTGGACTAGGGTGCAAACCCCTGAGTCCTGATTTTTGTTTCAAACCATGAATTTTTGGGTTCAAGGATCGAAAGTTTTGGTCAAGTTAAGGAAGAGGCTCCTAAACTTGGATTTTGGGTTTGACTTTTGTTTTTTCGAACAATGAAACATTGAAAGTAAATATTGTTTTGGGTTTTTAGAAATTTCAACATAGGGATAAAAACTTTAAAAGGGGGGGTTTGGCGAGCAAGTACCTAGGAATAGGCTTTGGCCATGCAGGCATCGCTCTGACCTTCAAGGGTAGTACCGCTTCAAGAACTTGCCATTGATGGGCAGCATACATCTATCACCCTCCATGTTTAGAAGAGCATATGCGCCATTGGAGAAGACTTTGTCGATGACGAAGGGTCCCTCCCATTTTGGTTCGAATTAGCCTTTGGATTTGTGGGCAAAAACCATTCGCCTTTTTACCGCAAGAACCAAGTCACCCTTTTTGTGGGCGCGTTGCCCCTGACCTTTTTGTTGAAAGATCCTGCCATGCGTGCTTGGTAAAGCTCAACGCTTTGTAGAGCTTCGAGCCGTCTTTCATCGAAATTATACAGTTCTTGGAGTCTCAATTTGATATTGCTTTCTTGCGTCATTTCATTTTGTAGAGATACCCTTAAGGAAGGAATTTGTACCTCTAGAGGAACAACTGCTTCACATCCATAGACCAATGAGAATGGCGTACTATGGGTTAGTCCTCGAACAGTAGTCCAATAGGCCCATAAAGCTTCAGGAAGTTTGTCACTCCAGTCTCTTTTGTGACTAGAGACCATTTTCTTAAGAATTTTGCAGAGTGCCTTATTAAAGGCTTCTGCTAGTCCATTCGCTGCCGGGTTATACGGAGTCGAAGGACAACTTTGGATTTTGTATTTGTCGCAGAACCTGTAGAAACTGTGATCCCGGAATTGTGGTCCGTTATCATGGACGAATCTTTTAGGTATGCCAAAGCTACAAATGACATTGGTTCGCAAGAATTGAAGGATTGATGAGGTTTTCATTTCACTGAACGCAATGCTTCTGACCACTTGGAGAAATAATCCGTAGCGGCGAAGATAAAGCGATGACCTTTGCTTGACGGGGGAGAGATAGGACCTATGATGTCCATACCCCAGGCTTCGAAGGGCCATGAAATCGCTATAGGATGTAGCCATTCTGGAGGCATGTGGACATAATCTCCATAAACTTGGCATTGTTGGCAACGTTTAGCAAATTGCATCATGTCAGCTACCATGGTAGGCCAATACTAACCTAACCATTTTATCTGATCGTAGAGCTTAGGACCAGCCTGATGGGCTCCACAAAGACCAGCATGAACTTCTTTTAGAGTTTTTTCCACCTCTTGTTGTGACAAGCAACGTAGAAGTACTCCATTGAAGGATTTTCTGTAAAGCATTTTGGAGGGAATGTCCAAATGGAAGTTTGGGGCTCGCCTTTGGATACTTACCCACTCTTTTGGATCTTCAGGCAAGATTCCGAACATAATATAATCAGTGAACGGATCCCTCCAGTTGCGGATCGGAGATTTAAGGATGAAAATCCGACTTCCGACCACTCGGTGGCATTCAACAACTGCTTGGTGTGTATTGAGAGGTGGGGGATTCCTTCTTTGACACACTGTAATTTGTATATCTTCCCCTTCTTGGATTGCCATAGATGCAGCAAGTCCAGCCAGGGCATCTGCATGAATGTTTTCACCCCTACAGATGTGGGTGATGTGACAAATGTCAAACCTTTGACGAAGCGATTGTGCCTTGTTATAGTAAGGCAACAGATCAGGCTTCCTGATTTCATATTTCTGATTCATCTGGTTAACGATCAGTTGGGAGTCCCCAAATGCTTCCAGCATGGTGATACCTGATTCCAGGGCTTGGTATTCAGCCACATTGTTTGAAAATGGTTCCAGTAGAAAAATGCATATGGAATCATGTATTTGTCGGGGCTAACAAAGAGAATGCCAATTCCTGATATCGGCTTTCCTTTTTCATTTGTCCTGGTTGCACCATCGAAGTACATGTTCCAGGAGGCATTTGGTGAGGAAGTCTCCACGTTGTAGACAGGTTTGTCTGGGAGATCATCCCTGAGCGGAGAATCCTTAGACAGTGGACACTCTGCAAGAAAATCTACCAGAGCTTGGCCTTTGATTGATTTATGTGGTACATACCTAATATCAAATTATGACAGAAGGATGG
This sequence comes from Persea americana, assembly GCA_029852735.1. NCBI lineage: Eukaryota > Viridiplantae > Streptophyta > Magnoliopsida > Laurales > Lauraceae > Persea > Persea americana. The sequence goes on from CM056814.1 coordinate 41,286,167, forward strand.
ACCATTTTGCCAGGCGGGCATTGGGAGAACGTGCTTTTGTGACAAGGACCTTTAAGAGATTGATCCTCGATATCAGGTATACTGTGTTTCACAACAAATAGTGACGTAGCTTTTGTACGGGGAACATCACTGCCAGGCATTCTTTTTCAACTGGAGAGTAGCGATGCTCTGCACCTACCAACATGCGACTGAGGTAGTATAGAGCAGCTTCATTTCCTCCATCATTTTCTTATGCAAGTAGAGCGCCCAAAGAATAGTCGAGAGCTCTTGTGTACAAGATGAATGGTTTTTTGGTTGTGGGAGCAGCCAACACCGGAGGTTTGGTTAGGTACGACTTGATGTCTTCAAATGCAGCTTCACATTCTACATCCCAAACAAAGTCTACTCCTTTTTTCATTAGGCGAGAAAATGGACGGCACTTCCCTGATAGGTTGGAAATGAACCGTCGGATATATGTCAACCTCCCTTGTAGCCCTTTTAGTTCTCTTGGGTTCTTGGAGATGGCATTTATAGGATAGCCTTGACATTGATGGGGTCAAGCTCTATTCCAACTTTCCGAACTATGAATCAGAGGAACTTACCCGATGAGACAACGAAGAAGCATTTGAGGGGATTCATTCGCAATTGTGTTTGAGAAGCCGGAGGAAGACTTCTCGAAGATCTTTGAGATGGTCTTCTTTTCTTTTGCTTTTGACGGCGAGGTCATCAACATAACATTTGACCGTCTTGTGCTGCATATCTTGGAATATCTTCATCATAGCCCTTTGATATGTTGCACCGGCATTTTTCAGACCAAATGGCATGACAGTGTAGCAATACACGCCAAATGGGGTGCAAAATGATGTATGCCTTTCATCTTCGGGATGCATCTTTATCTGGTTGTAGCCAGAGAAGCCATCCATGAAAGTCATTCGCTCAAACCCGCAGGTGTTGTCAATCATTACCTCCGGTATGGGGAGCGGGAATTCATCTTTGGGGCATGCATTATTCAGGTCTCTGTAGTCAATACAGACTCTGATTTGCCCATTGTTCTTTGCCACGGGGACGATGTTGGCCAACCATTCAGGATGCTGTTCCTCGCGGATGAAGCCAACATTTTTGAGTTTTTGAACTTCTTGTTTAATTTTGTCCATCACGTCAGGACGGGATCTTCTTTGTCCTTATTTGACATGCTTGATATTTTCTTGCAGGTTGAGTTTGTGAACTGCTATTTTGGGATCTAAGCCAGGCATTTCAGCGTAAGACCATGCAAAACAATCAACAAACTCACAAAGAAACGAGACATACTCTGGTAACTCATCATCATTTATATTTTTACTTATGAATACAGGACGTGGGTTATCAGGTGTTCCCAATTCTATCTTTTGAACAGAATCTTCTGTTGGAAGGTTTGAATGTGGTTCCTCCATAATATTTTCGGACGCTTTCAACTCAACAAGACCTTCTGGATTTCCAAGGACATTTTCAGACTATGGCTCCGCTTCTGTCCATAAATCTTCTTGATCGGTACTCTTCTCAAGACTTGCTATGAGATGATCCTAATCACCTGCTGAAACTGGGTCAAAGTAAGGCACTTCTTTTTGGAGATGATGGCTCTTCTGAATCAGAGAACCGTGTGTCTGTATCACCAGACAATTCCTCTTCATCATCAGAGAAATCGTACCAATTTGATGAGCTTCCTGGGTCTTTGTCGGGTAACTCTTTAAAGAGATATCCAGGGAGATCGATGTCTTCATCAACACGAGATGTTGAGGCCTGGTCAGCAAAACGACTCTGCAGCCTTTGTGTCAGCTATCTCATCGGAGTGTCAGGATCATACCCCAATCCGTATGAAGACTTGTCTATGCGACGGTGGAGTTTCCAATCTTTCAGCTGACTTTTGGTCAGGGTGGGTTCCAATGGTATAAGAATACCACGGTCACCTCCTAAACCGATTGGATTTTTAGCGTCATAGCCCATTTTCTTTAAGATAGCTTGTGCCATTGGACTATACAAGGATAGTTAAGGCATACCTTCGTTTTGGAAAGGTTCAAGCAAGGAGTTTGATGAAGAAGCGTCCGATCAATGGAAGAAGATTGGTTTCTCTTCTGCCGTTGTTGCCGGAACGATGAAGGTAGCAAACGCGGGATCTTCTACGTCAGCCGGTGTCTCCAATGGAGTAAGGGCAGGCCAAACTTGCTGAACATCAGCTTGGCTTGACGATGTATCGTCTTCTGTCTCTGAATCTGAATCAGTGTCTTGTATGATAGACACGAAGGAAACAACGAACTTTCCCCCAGTTTTATGCTTTGCCTTCTTTGCTTTGGTAGTGATTACCAAAGGTTTGGAAGATTTGAAGGAGACAACGAAGGGAGACGGATTGCTCTCTTCTGGTTTGCCGGAAGGTTTGTTTTCTTCCGTTGATTGCTGAGGAGCCTTGCCTTTATCTTTTTGGAGATTGCCAGCAAAGGATGCTATTTTCTCCTCCTCCTTCTCTTACTCATCCTTCTACATCTGAGTGTCTGCAAAATGGACTTCTTTTCCTTTGAAGGGCTTTTTTTCTGCAAACACTCAATGTATCAAGCCATCTTTGCCAACAAACTTGATGCACTGATGTAGAGTTGAAGGGACGACACCGTTCTCGTGTATCCAAGGGCGTCCGAGAAGGATGTTGTAGCATGAAGGGGTCTTGATTGCATACACGGTGACTTCAGAGACAAGATCACCGATTTGCAACCTGAACCTGATTTTACCAATAGGCCTTTGAGCACTCCCATCGTATCCAAAGATGGACACAGATGTGTGGCTCAGTTTGCTAGGTGGGATACCCAGCCCTTCCAGTGTCGTAGTAGAGATGAGGTTAAGTGCAGAACCCGGGTCGATCTGGACTCTGTGTATCGGCATCTCTTTGATGTACCCTGTGAAGTACAAGGGTCAGTTGTGCTTTGTCTCGCCTAGCAGGAGGTCTTCCTTATTGAAGGCAATGGTAGCACTTACGGCTTTTTGGACCGAGAGGCATTCAGTGCAAGGTCCCTTAGTTTCTTTCTTTTCTCCTTTTGAGGAGGTTTTTGACTTTTTGACCCTATAGTCCATTTCAATTTGTAGGACTTGTGGGGCATGTTTGTCGACATCAACATTCAGCCTTTGCAGTTCTGAAATAAGACTATCATGAGTTTGTGGTGACATTCGTAATAAGTCTAGGATGTGCAGTCGTGCAGGTATGTGTTTGAAGTGCTCGATCAAGTCATACTTAAAAGCCTCCTTTGGGCCTGCATTTTCATTATCACTGCCGCTTGGGGCATTTACAGTTTGTTTTCCTAAAGGATTTACATAAGAAGAAGAAGAAGGTTGGTTGTAGTTTTAGTGGTAATCCCGGCCAGAGCGGGTACCATTCCCAACTTCAAAAGCTTCTAGAGGTGGTTCTTCTTTCGGAAGACCCCCTTCGGGCTCAAGGGGCTGATCCTCCCCATTTGCTGAAAACGTTTCTTCGGCAGCATTGCCGTCTTCAATTCTTGCGTTGCATGGAGCATTTTCCGGGAATAAGTCCTGAACAGCTTCCAACAACTTTTCTTCTTTGTCCTGTATTTCATCGGTCCAAACATCTCCTATGAGGTTGGGTATCTGAGACCAATTGACTGGATTTTTTTTTAAGACTTCATCAACCAGAGCTTCTTCATGGTGATCAGTCGGAAGAGGCTTGAATTCTGATGTCATAGTTTCAGGAGAAGAAGGCTGAGAGGATGCTATCTCAGTGGAAGTCACCCGAGTATATGTAGCTCCAGAAGATATGCTACCGGTTGCATTTTAAGAGTTTGTGGCCTCTGTAGATGAAGCTTCAGAGGTACTATCATCCTGAACTATCACATTGCAGGCAACTTCGATAGAAGACGCCTCCATAATGGACTGTTGGGAATCGGACTCGTCCTCCGATGTAAGAGGATCATCAATCCAACAACTTTCTTCATTTTCCGGAGTCACTGGAGGAGATGCTTGTAGATTCTCAGGGACTTCCGATTCTGGATTTTGATGAAGCTAATTGATGCGATCCTGCTCTTGCTCTATGGCAAGACGCTGTAAGATCCATGCAAATTCTTCAAGATCGGGCATAGGAGCCAAATCTTTTTCTTCATCTGCCCCTTGTGCTTCAACCTGGTTGAGATCCACTAGAGCATTTGTTTACGCTGGGTTGACAGCACTTTCTTGAACAGCCTCTTGGCCTTCATCATCATCAGACCAGGATCCTTATGGATGGAAGGGGTTATACCAGATTACTGGCATAAGGTGGGATTCCGGGATCCATTCTTTATCGGAGAGATATTCTCCGCTTTCAAGGGATTCCTCCCATTCATTTGTGTCACTGGCAGTGTCACTGGACTCATATCCATTCATGGAGAATCCAACTATCGAGTTATAAGAGTATGATGCCCCCTGCGTAGTCTCATCTCTGAGTCATGGTGGCATGAAATCATTGAGGATGAATTTTCTTACCACTCTTGAAGCCTTGGGAAGAGACTCCTTTGTTGCCCCCAATGAAGCGATAGAGGAGGTTTCTGCCTTTTTAGGGACCTCTTGCTTGGTTTGAGCCTTCTCCTGCTGTTTAAGCTTGCGGAGTTATCTCTTGGCTTGCCTTCGCTGTTGAGCGGTCGGCTTTGTTTTGACGATCTCCCAATTTTCATCTTCTAGGAGATCGGGATGCACCCATATGGGCTGTCCTTCTGGTGTTGGGTAAAGCACCAGCTCTTGGGACGTCTGGGTCATTTTTATTACCTTGAAGGAAGTATTGATTTTTTCCTTTGGTGATTTGGATGTTTGTCCATATGACACCATGTTAACGGAGGCAGACCCATAGTTTTTGTCAAAGGTAATGACTCCATTTTTCCACATCTGGTTGATCTTCTCCCTCACAACGAAACATTGGTTGAGAGGATGCGAGACCATTTGGTGGTATGGACAATATTGAGGATCATTGGTTTTGCCAACATCTCCCGGTCTTTTGGGGTCAGGCAAGGTGAGTTTCCCATTTGCCAAGAGAGCCCCAAATATTTCTTAAACATCTTCATCGAACGGGTATTTCTTCTCTACTCGTTCTTTGAAGGCGTCAGAGAGTTTAGGTCTCTTACCTGTAGCTTTGTTTTCAGCTTTCTTTGGCGGCTGAGGGGCTGACTTGGTTTGCACATTGAGAACCTCCTTTTTCTTTGGCTTGGAGGTTGGAATGGCGGTCGGCTCCTTCTTTGATGACTTCTTACTGTTGAGGTCTTTTATCACCGTTTCAGCCTCCATAGACGCTTCTAGGAGTTCTCCCAGATTCTTTGATTTGTTGCCGATGATCATGGAACGGATCCTTGCTCTCAAGTTGTTTCGGCAGATGTCGACCAGCAACGCATGTGGCAGCACATCTGAGCATTTGTATGCCATTGCTTTCCACTTGTGAATGAAGTCATATGTCGACTAACTCTCTCCCTGTTTAAGGCTGCAGAGTTGAGCCATAGTAACAGGATGATCCTCACCTTTGAAGTGGGTTAGGAAGCGTGTCTTTAACATGGTCCAGTTTTTAATGGAGTCCTCTGGTAGAGTGGAGTACCAACAAAGGCCATACCTTTTAGGGTACTTGCAAAGAGACGGATCTTCAGAGCATCTTGATCCACAATAGCTCCTGTCAGGATCTTGAAGTGGATGACGTGCTATCTAGCTAAACCTTTCCCAGTATATGTTTGGAGAAGAGGTTGTTTGAACTTTGGGGGGAACGGAACCGAGTCCATCCATAAGGAGTATGGTGGCTTGATTCCATGTTCCTTCAGTGTATCCTCTTCTTTTGCTTTGGCGAGGATATTGTCAACGTCCTTTTTAGTAAGGGCGCATGACTCATCTTCTCCACCGTTTGCCTCATCTTGTGGAGGAACTTCATCACTGTTTGGTGGATGTGGGAGAGTGAGAAGGAGGTTTTCCATCAGAACCTCTATTCTTTGTTGTCCTTGCCCTAGTTGCTGAATGCGTAGAGCCATGTCATCATGTGGCGGAGGTTGCTCAGAGTTTGTGACCAGGACATTCACTCTTCATGATTCGAAAGAGGATATTGTCTTAGTGACTGAGCTGGAGCTCATTCTTCTAGATGAAGAGCCCGAGGAATGATCACTCTGGTGTCCTTAGCTTGAAGGAGTGGGAGAGTCTTCCTAATGTCTTCGTGTCCGGGAGACACTGCGAGTCACCGGCCGTCTGACATGTATTTTCGTTACTGACTTCTGGCATCTTTTGGTTTTGCCAACCATGTGGACAGCAGCAACTTGGTCGGGTCTTTCTTTTTCGACCCATTTTTGGGAGATTTGAAGCTCAACATACTGGGTTCTTTGCTTCTCTAATCTCTTTTGTCGATATGCCGTGCGACAACATATACGACGAGCGATTTGAGCTTCTGTTAGCCCCGGCTGCGCTTTGGCAATGAAGGATGTGGTCCCTCATGTGCAGCAACCGAGCTTGTCTTCCTTGAAGGGTACACATGAAGTTTCGGGCCATTTCAACGCCATTTGGCCTAACTTCAATCCTCTAACGACTGAGCAGGAGCTCTCGGCGGCGACAGTGTTGAAGATAACAAATCTTCGATCAGAGCCTATGGATGGTCTCAAAATACCACCAAAAGGCTCCACGCCAAATTTCAAGTCAAACAGACACCGTTTGACCCTCCATCAACTCTCGAACGGCGAAATCAAGCCTCTCGGTGGCGAGAACCCCCAATGCCGCCACTCATCGAACAAAGCAGATGAGTAACTTCTACATGCTTCCAAAGGGTTGCACGTCAAATTTCAGGTCATTCCGAAGACGTCTGAAGCAAAATCTAGCCTACCGGCGACGGAGCTCTTCGAGACCATGGCACCCAAATCAGAGCTAATGGATTATCTCAAAATGACTCCAATAGGCTCCCTGTCAAATTTCAAGTCAATCGGACATTAGATGACCGTACATCGAAGCTCGACATTTTCCGCACGGTGGAATCAAGTCTAGCATCGACTGGACCCCAAATGGCTTCAAAACTCAAATAAAGCTCATGGTTGGTCCTATCTAATGCTCATGAAGCTCCACCTCAAATTTCAGGTCATTCCGACATCGTTTGACCAAGTTTTAACTCTTGGCGGAAAATCGGCTACAAAGTCTTCGGCTTTTCCAAAAATAGGAAACTTTGTGCTCTGATTTGCACGACTTCTCGATAGGTTTTCTTCAGTGGAATTAAGCCAATAAATGAGGAGAAATGTCAAGAGAAATACAGGAGAAAAAAGAAGCAAAAAAGCCCATAAAACGGCTGAGAAACGGCGACCGAACGGCGACCAAAAATGGGAAAAAATCCCATGGTCGCCGGCGACCATAGGGATCTAGGCCGCCAAATTTCGCCCCGAAACCCACTTTTTCGGGTATTTTTCGCGTTTCGCGATGTTTGGCCCCTGTGATTTTCTTAAATTCTGATTTTTGAGGCATGATATCCGTCAATCTTCGTCAACATCACGGATCCGCCATCGAAATCATTTGATCATCATCGGACACTCCAAAATCGCCAACTGGTTGACCAAGAAAGCACACTTTCTGCCCGACCGATCATGAAATCAACTGGACAAATGTTGCCGGCCCATTGGTGTCAACCAATATCTGAATTTGCATCGTCATCCGACATCAAATAACATGTGGATTCATCGATGATCATCATAAGAAGAACTCCAAAAGACGCGGCACGGCCTGCGACTCTTCAAGCGACTCGGCGACCAATTAATGAAGTTAAATTACCCATTTATGACAAGTTATTATAGTCATTAACTCATTATTTTGGACGACCCAATCAGAAGCAAGCAAATGGGAGCTACAAGTCCAATTAATCATGGCAATTAACCATGTAACTCCTATCATTATGGAGTTTAATCATAGTAATTAATCATGAAACCCCCATCATCATGGAGATTAAATGCCTATTATTCTCCATCGACCAATCAGATTCAAGGAAAAAGTAGTTACAAAATTATTAAATTAAATCTTGTAACTCCTCCCATCATGGAGCATTAATGCAATCAATGCCCATAAACCCTTCTAATGGCTACCAAAAGGCTATAAATAGGTGGTCATTCCAAAGGGAAGGGTCCTGAAAAATTATTTGGAAGAATTCTCTACATAAAGAAGCTCTCTTACTCTGAAGAAACTCTAGTGCAAACACTACAAGGTGATCGAAGTCCCTTGGGGGGCCACCCCCCCAAGGTTTCCACTCTCCTTCTATTCAACGTGGCCTAGACGCGGCTTTTCAGCCTGTCTACCCAGATTTTTATTGGATATAGGACCTTCCCCTGGTCCTTGTCCTCTAAAAATCCGGGGTTCAAGCCAAGCCAAGTGAACTAAAGCATCAAGTGTTATCATCTGAAGGACGATGGCGGAGTCCATACATGACTCGCGACCGTCGATCTGAACTAGTCCCCACAATCTCCTGAGAAGTCAGATCCCTCTTTCTTTCTCTTCTATTGTATTCTGTATTTTTAGAGAGACAAAAAAAATCATAATTATTATCTTTCATCATTGATGAGATTTGTAAATTGCCTTTCACGGCAAAATCGCCTTCTACGGCACAAAACCGCCTTTCACGGCAAACTAAACAAAATCACCTCTCACGGCATTCTAAATCTTGTCTCTTTCTTTAAAATATATGTGCAATGGAAAGTTAGAAAAAAGTTTGATTTCCTTTCCACTTGTGAAGGTGAATCTCCGGATCACCATTTCAAATTCCAAGTAGAATAGAAAATCTGGCATACCTGTAAAAAACATCATTTTTGCTAGCCTTTTTCTTCCCCCCACCCGAAGGACTCGGGACGGAGGAAGGCAAGAAGAAAAGACGGGTCCATCGGCTTCATTCAGAATTGCCCTGCCAACCAGCAGGATGTGATCAGTCCATGACTCCCAGCTTGAGTCAGCACTGAAACGGCCAAGAAGTCGAAAAGGCTTCACCTAATTACTGTCGTCGCCCTTGAAAATGCCAAGGCCCACCGGTCTCAAATCGACCGACGGATAATCTAAACTTTGGTAGTCGCTGTCCAACATCAACATGTCCATACGGACAGGCAACTTCTCGGCATAACCGGAAGCGCCGCCAACAAAAAACCCCGGTCTTGATCACATTGGTCCTCTTCACCTAGCTTGGAGGATCTTCTCTCTTAGAGCATGTGGAGAAAGGCTCATGATCAAGACAGCGTGATCGAAGGTCGATCGAATAGAAACAGTTCTCTCCTCACCATCAACTATGTAAGAGAATTGAAAACATCTCCTTTAGTATGTTAAGTCGTCAGGTGTAAGACCTTGACCCCTAATTCTCGCGATTAGTGTATTTTTAGTTGTGGGTTAGTTCTCTAAGTGAGATTTCAGTGTAATCGAGTTACTTTGCAGTTTAGAATAGTTTTCCATAGCTTTGGAAATTTTTTTAGAGCGGTTGGACCAGGTATGACAGCCCGGGGATGCCTTGGGCTGTACATGTCAGCGTGGGGGATTATTCTTGATTTTTGAAAATTTCCAATTTTGGTTTTTTTTTATAGTTTAAATTTGTCCCAACAACTTTTGTGTTTGGCCCAATCCTATTCGAAGTCCAGAAAATCAGTTTTTCAGCCCTAGGGGCAAAACAGCCTTTTCACATTGAAATCTGAGCCCAAATTTCGAAATTCTAGAACCATGTCAAAAATATACTTTTTGAAAACTATATTTTATGAGGATCATTTTTGTCTTCTTCATCGAGTCTATTCGAGGCCCAGAAAGCCCACTTCCAACCCCATGAAGAATTTTAAGTTGTGGGCCCCACCATCATCACCTTATATAAGCCCTTCTCTTCTTTTCTTCTCCATTTTCCTTTCCCAAACGAGGCTTGTTGCAGAACTCCTAGCTGAACTCCTTCTCCTCTCCTCTTCGCTCATTTTCTCTCCCAAATCCTCACCAAACTCTACCAAAGTGAAGATTGATCACCACCACTCAACTCCATGCACTGAGAGCTTCCTCTTGGTGCCATTTTCTCGTCGTTTCATCGCCAATGATCTCTCTAACAGCCATTAGAATTGCTGTAGGGCTACCTTAGAGTAAGCCTCTTGCTCCCATCTTTCAACATGTTGATCTAGGTCATAAATAAGCCACGAATTCCAACATGTATGATCAAATTCCATGTCTATGTTAGTTTTCTAATTTTGAGCCATTTTTTAGTATGTTTTGGGGGGTTTTGTTTAATATGTGTGCTTATGTCTAATTGGTGAGATTTTTGGATAACCTTGCAGTGCTAGAGGCAAAGGCAAGTGATCATTTTAGCTCCTTTTGGTATATCTAATATTTGGACATCTTTTACCTACAAATGGTTTAATTTCTCATGCTGGTTTGATTAATGAATTTGTATGAATGTGGTAAAATGGTTTGAAATCATTTTTATTAGTTTTAAATGCACATGTTTCTTGTTTTATTTTGATGGTTTTCCATTCAATTAAGTTCTCTTTATTTTGTTCAAGTTGTCTTGTTGAATGTGGTATGGAGAGATGATTGTGAATAGAGAATTGTTGAAAATGATTTGGATTTCATTATTATAGGAGGAGAGCATGGTGGCTCATCATTTTGTGCAGGTTTTAGCCCTTGGAATGATTTAGATTGGATAGGCAAGGTCTGGGAATGAATGGAACTCAAAAAGTTCGGCAAACAGACAATTCTGCACTCGAACGTTCGAACTCTGCCCATAAGAGTTTGAACTCTTGGTCTCTCGGGTCTTTGGCCTGGGCTGAAAGTTCGAACTCTGTGGTGAGAGTTCGAACTCTTGGTACTTAGCCAAAATTCTTAGTAGATTTTTAAATGGGCATAACTTTTCAACCATTCGTCGGATTTTTGAGTTCTATATACCGTCGGAGAGCTCTCGAAGCGAGGAATCCAATGATATACTTATCTTAATGATTAAAGGTTGGGAAAAGTAGTAGATATTTAGATCAATGAAAACTAGAATATGTTTAAGGGTTTTTAATTTGATATTGTGCATTTGGAAATCTGAAATATTTACAATAATTTGAATGTGTAAAGTTTTGCGTGGATTTTCATGTTGTCTTGAAAATGTTGTTTCCAAGGTTTTATTTAAAAACCCCATTTTTTGGAATCATCGCGTGAATCTTGTTTTCATTACATCGTGTCGGGACAACTAATTCGTGAATTATAGTGAACAAATGTGCATGCCCATGATATTCTATGAGTTGTTCCCAAATTCTTCTGTATCAAGCATTATTTTGAAAGTTCGTTTGTATTTATTTTCTTGTCGGCACCACTTAGCATGGACGACCTTGCCGGTCTGATCAACCGCCTTGGGTCCTTAAATACTTCGTGCCAACTGCATTTTGGAATATCGTGCGTGTTTATTTAGCCCATTCCGCTGCGGCACTCATGAGTGATGCCCTGTTATACTGGGTCATGATTGTGTGTGCTCCCTTCACCTTGTGTGACGGAGAATTATTATCGTGCATGCTCTCATTACCTCGTGTGACAGAGAATATAGCTTCATGTGGTTGCCAACCGTTCAGTCAGTTTTATCACCGTGGTTTCTGTCTTGTACGTGGATTTCAATGTTCTTATCTAGCAAGCGTGACATGATTTCTCTAGGACTTTCAAATGTGCTTTGGTATTGAAAAATGGATTTACTATTCATGCTAATCTCGTTTCGTATATTGTTCATGGACTTTCCTTTGTTGGCAAGTATATTGTTCGTACATGATTTTAAACTCTTTAAATTTGTTTTAAATTCAATAAAATTGTTTTAAACATGGCTTCTTCTAAACTTAAGTTTGTTTATGCTCTTGCCTAAATTGATCACCTGCCAGACCATCGTGTCTGATAAACTATCTTTGGTGCCTTAGGTAGCAGGTTCCCGTCTTGAGCTAGTGCGTGTGCAGATGGCTGTAAAGCCACGCGTTTTGCAAGTTCGTTGGTCACTGATGTCGTGTAGACGTCGTGATTGGCTCTAGAGATACGTTACACACTTGGGTAGTATTTGTTCTTAGCTTGTTATTTGTAAGGCTGCTGTTAGCCCTCTTTCTTGGGATTGTAAATAATGTACTTGTTAAATTATAACTTGAATATGCTTAGGTAATGATTAGCCTGTTACTGTCAGCTCTGCATATTTTGATATTGTGTTTTGTTCCAGTCTGAGTATGAGTTGTTATGACAGCTTTATGCTGACAGGTTGAGTGCGACACGGAATCCGATGGCCACGGGCGCCGAGTCTCAACACCTCATAAGCTTCCGCGAAATGTTCTTGATGTGTTTGGAAATTTTGCCTTTCTCACACACGCGGATCCTGGGGAGAAACATTATTTTATCACTTACTTCCCAATTCACGTCCCCGAGGTTGGACCATTGCAGGAGTTCGGTTTTGGGGTCGTGATATCAAGGGCTCCATCACCAAAGAAAAAGGTATGCTTGGGCATAACGCTCTGATCGTCTGTGACCCAAGAACGGTTGCTTACCACAATCCTATAAAACTCCTCATCCTTGAAGGCGACCAAACGTTGCCTCATCTCATCTCGGTTGAGCAAGTCACACTCTTATAAGTTCCTCTCCACATACTGGATTTTCTCCCAGGCCTGCTGTATGACCGCATTGGAAGATCTAGCAGACCGACGAGGTGCATCGGTAACAGGGCCCTTACCCTTGTTCGTTCTGGAGGAACTACTTGCAAAGGATGGAAAAGAAGAAATCAATAATGACAGAATTTTGCTAAAAAAAATCCTAGCGAAATTTTGGCATGATCCCGGGGCAATTTCAAAGAAAAAGGAAACACCCGAAAAAGATAGGAAGCTTGAAGATGAGCTCAACAATGATGCGAGCTCATAATCGATGGAGGATTCTCAAAGAAGGCTCGGACTCGAACATTGCTACGAGATCAAGCCAGTCTTCTCAAACCTCCGCAAAATTGGAAAAGGGCTCGACATTGCTGCGAGTCCAGATTCCAAAACTTGCAAAGTTCCTCAAAATCCCCGCAAGACTAAGAAATGGCTCAACATTGCTGTGAGCACCAAATCCAAGACTTGCAAAAGATTTCCAGGTGTGCATTATCACACTTCCAATTCCATTTACAAAAAAAAAATGCGTAGAAGGAAAGTTGCCATGCATGGGCATCTTGAAATCCATAAAAAAGGGGGGCAAAGAAAAAAAAATGAGAAGAAGAGAACCTCATTAAACAAAAAGTTATTCTGAGTTGGCCCACAAGCCGAGGCCCACTGCCACGTGGCAGTACGGCTAGGTCCAGACGGACCTATCCGTACAGCCAAGAAAAAAAAAAGAGTGAAAATAGAAACCCGTGAGAAAAAAAAAAGAAAGAAAAAAGAAAGAAAGAAAAAAAAGAGAGAAAAAGAAAAGAAGAAAAAAAAGAGAGAAGAAAAAAAAGGGGCGTGTGAAAAAAAAAACAGAAGAGAAAACACGTGAAGAAGGAAGAAAAAAAAGAGAGAGAGGAAAAAAGAAAAGGAATAGAAAAAAAAAGAAAGAAAAAAAAACTTTTTTTTCCTACTTTTACATGGAGTTTCTTAAGGAAGAAGAAAACTTACTTAAAGCCATGGAGGAAGAAGAAGAACTTAAAGATCCTTGAAGAAGAAGGGTTCTTGATCTTGGAGCACTCTTGAAGACTTTTGCAAAAAGAGAGGAATAAAAGCAAGAGATCCAACCTCCCCTGCTTTTATAGAAGAGAGCAAACCAAAAGAGGAAAGAAGGAAAGAAGTAAGAAGGTAAATGCTACATATTAGCAACCTTCCTAAAAGAAAGGGATCTTGAGATATTCTCTCCCAAAGAAGAGATCCATTGAGAAATTCTCTCCAAATATAGAGGGAATGTGAGAAACTTTCTCCCAAAGAAAAATGCTTTGAGAAAATCTCTTCCAAAATCAAGGAAACTTGAGAGATCTTCTCCAAGTAAGGATATTTTTGGATATTCTCTACCAAAAAGAGATATCTTTAGATATTCTTCACAAAAATGACACCACATGAGATCTAAGCTATCTTTAAAGCTTAAGGTCCCATGGGTTAGCCCATATGAGCCAAGTTTGACTACATAGGCACTAAAAGTGGCTTTTAGTCAAAATCCCTCTTACCAAGAGCACACAAAAATGGTTCCATGCCTCTTTTGAGTCGATTGGACCAATACAAAGAAAAATCCAAGCCTCATGAGTTTCCAAAAATCCAAACCATCCCACCTCATAAACCCAAATTAAGCCAAAACCTTGAAATTGACATTCCACAAAAACCCAAAACCACTCCAATGGACCTAAAATTGTTCCAAAGAGTGACAAAAAAACCAAACCATCGTCCCCTAACTTGCCACATACAGCTTGTTGGGTCACATGGCTAAAACCAAAAACCAAATCTCGGTCCCCTAACTTGCCACATACGGCTTGTTGGGTCACAAGGCTAAAATCAAAATCAAAGACCCAACCCCCTAACCGGCCACATACTGCTTGTTATGACACAAGGTCAAAAACCAAAAAAACCTTCTTGACCGCCTGATGCGTCACATAAAGCCTTTAGGTTCACAAGGTCAAAAAAAAAATTTCCAAAACCTAAATACCCAATCCAAATGTCATTTTCAAAATCTTGCCTTGAGACTGTACGTGATCTCTCACTGCCATAAAATCCCCTTGGAAACTCAAAAGGCTACTCTATCAAAAGAAAAATGCTCAGAGACTCTTGGTAAAGACAGAAGCTCTCTTTCAAAGTTTTCTTCAAGGCACATCGACTGCAAAAGCTATGCAATCCATCGCTGTACCTCTAGGGGGCATTTGTTGACACCAAAAATGTCACTTTGCCTCTTCAACATCAAAAGCTACATGGAGCCGCATCCTACTACAAATAGGTAGAGCCGCTTCAAGCATTAGATCTTGTCAGAATCAAACAAAAACTACAAGATCCTTTAAAATAGCCAGAAGAAGGGTACACATGAAGTTTCGGGCCATTTCAGCATCATTTGGCCTAACTTCAATCCTCTAACGGCTGAGTAGGAGCTCCCGGCAGTGACAACGTTGAAGATATCAAATCATCAATCAGAGCCTATGGATGCTCTCAAAATACCTCCGAAAGGCTCCGCATCAAATTTCAAGTCAAACCGACACCGTTTGACCCTCCATCAACTCTCGAATGGCGAAATCAAGCCTCTCGATAGCGAGAACCACCGATGCCACCACTCATCACACAAAGCACATGGGTAGCTTCTACATGCTCCCAAAGGGTTGCACGTCAAATTTCAGGTCATTCCGACGATGTTTGACCCGGCTTTGACGCTCGGAAACAAAACCAAGCCTACCGGTGGCGGAGCTCCCTGGGACCATGGCATCCAAATTGGAGCTAATGGATCGTCTCAAAATGACCCCAATAGGCTCCCTTTCAAATTTCAGGTCAATCGGACATCGGTTGACCGTACATCAAAGCTCGACATATTCCACCCGGTGAAATCAAGTCTAGGATCGACAAGACTCTAAACAGCTTTAAAACTCAAATAAAAGCCCATGGTTGGTCCTATTTGTTGCTCAGGAAGTTTCGCCTCATATTTCAAATCATTCTGACATCATTTGACCTAGTTTCCACTCTTGACAGAAAATTGGCTACAAAGTCTTCGTCTTTTCAAAAAATAGGAAACTTTGTGTTTTGATTTGTGCGGCTTCTCTCAAGTTTTCCTCAAGAAAATGAAGTCAATAAGTGAGGAAAGATGTCAAGAAAAATACAGGAGAAAGAAGGAATGGAAAAGGCGGAAAAACGGCGACTGAACGATGATCGAACGACGACCAGGGACAAAAGTCCCATGGTTGCCGGCGACCTTGGCCCCATGGTCGCCGGCTACCATAGGGATCCGGGTCGCCGGATGTCGCCCGGAAATCCACTTTTTCGGTCCCTTTCCACGTTTCGAGATGTTTGGCCCCTGTGATTTTTCCAAAATCAGATTTTTTGAGAATGATATCCGTCGATCTTTGTCAACATCACGGATCCGCCGTCTAAATCATGAAATCATCATCCAATGCTTCGGAATCACCAACCGGCCGACCAAAGAAAGCACACTTTCTGCCCGATCGATCGAGAAATCGACGGGACGGATGTTGCCGTCCCATTGGTTACAACCAATGTTTGAAATTGTATCGCCATCCGACATCAAACAACATGTGGATCCACCGGCGATCATCGTAAGAAGAATTCCAAAAGACGTGGCGCGGCCTGCGACTCTTCAAGCGACTTGGTGACCAATTACTGCTATTAATTGACCCGTTTATGACAAGTTAATGCTGTCATTAACTCATTATTTTGGACGGCCCAATCAGAAGCAAGGAAAAAGGAGTTACAAATCTAAGTAATCATGGCATTAAACCATGTAACTCCCCTCATCATGGAGATTAAAAGCGATCAAATGCTCATCATTCTCCATCGGCCAATCAAAAGCCAAGAAAAAGGAGTTACAAAATTAAGAATTAAACACTTGTAACTCCTCCCATCATGGAGCATTAATGTAAACAATGCTCATAAACTCATCTAATGGCCACCAAAAGCTTATAAAAGGCGGTCATTCCAAGGAGAAAGGGTCCTGGAAAAATCCTTGAAAAATTGCTAGAAAATTCTCAGAGTAATCTCTGCGTAAAGAAGCTTGGCTACTCTGAAGAAAACTCTTCTGCAACAAACACCACAAGGTGATTGAAGTCCCTTGGGGGGGCCAACCCCCAAGGTTTCCCCTCTCCTTCTATCCAACATGGCTAGACGTGGCTCTTCAACCCGTCTACTTGGTTTTTTATTGGATATAGGACCTTCCCTTGGTCTTTATCTTCTAAAAATCTGAAGTCCAAGCCAAGCCAAATGAACCAAAGCATCAAGTGTTCTCATCCAAGGGACGATGGCGGAGTCCATACATGACTCGCGACCGTTGATCTGAACGAGTCCCCACAATCTCCTGAGAAGTTAGATCCCTTTTCTTACTTCTTCTATTATATTTTGTATTTTTTGAAAGAGACAAAAAAATCACAACTCATGCCTTTCTTCATTGATGAGATTTGTAAATTGGCTTTCACGGCAAAATCGCCTTCTATGGCACAAAATCGCCTTTCATGGCAAACCAAAGAAAATCGCCTTTCACAGCATTCAAAATTTGTCTCTTTTCTTAAAAATATGTGTAATGGAAAGTTAGAAAAAAAAGTTTGATTTTCTTTCTACTTGTAAAGGTGGATCTTCGGATCACCATTTCTAAATTCAAAGTACAATAGAAAATCTGGCATACCCGTACAAAAGATGTTGATGCTCGCTTATTCGCCCCGCCGCACCTCGGCGGACCCGGGGCGGAGGAAGGAGAGAGGTCGGGTCCACCAAATGGGATGAGTACTTGCCACTCTACAAGTTTGCATACAACAATAGCTACCACTCCAGCACCGGTATGGCACCTTTCGAGGCACTCCATGATAGAAGATGCAGAACTCATGTTTGCTGGGAAGAAGTCGGTGTTCGTAGCTTCCACAGACCGACAATAGTTGGAGAAACAAGTGATAAGATTAGGTTGATTCAGGAACGGTTAAAAATCGCCCGAAGCAGACAGAAGAGTTATGCTGATACTCATAGAAGAGATTTGCAGTTTAAAGAAGGTGACAAGGTATTTTTGAAGGTATCTCCAGTCAGAGGGACTCTAAGATTTGGACAAAAAGGCAAGCTAGAAAGAAGGTACATCGGTCTGAATGAGATTTTGAGCAAGGTTGGAGATGTTGCCTACAGACTTGCATTACCTCCGGAGCTCTCCGGGGTACACAATGTTTTTCACGTCTCTATGTTGAATAAATATATCCCAGATCCTTCACATGTATTGTAGCATGAACCACTAGAAATTTGAGAAGATGCTTTGTATGTTGAAAAGCCGGTCAGAATTGTTGATACCAAAGAGCAAGAACTGAGAAATCGGACAATTCACTGGGTCAAAGTACAATGGGAAAATCATGAGCTAGAAGAAGCTACATGGGAACTAAGAGATCAAGTCCAGAGAAAATACCCTCATCTATTACCAGAGGTATAACTATTTTATTTAAAGGACCAAATAACCTAAGGGGTGGAGGATATCAAACCCCGACCCAGGATTGGCGCGATTAGTACCAATTAAGTACGTGTTTAGTTATAATGTGGGTTTATTGTTCGTTGGGTTAGAAATTGGTTTGATTTAGTTTGGAATTAGCTTTGGGGAATTTTAACGGCGCTTGGTGTTAGTCAAACACGCTCAGGAAGGCCCTTAGTGTACGTGTAAGTTTGGGAGGAAATTCTAGTTTTCCGATTTTAATCGTGATTTCGATCTATTTTGAATGGTTTTATTTTATTTTTCAACTTTTGCTTTTAGCCCGTCTGTGTTTGAGACCCAGAAACCCAAGTTTTGGCCCAAAAGGGGTAAAACAGTCATTTCACACCAAATCTGGACCCAAACTAGATTTTTTGGTGATCATTTTAGTCTTCTTCGTTGTTTTCATCCGGGGCCCGTAAGTCGAGGTTTTAACCGTTACAAGTTTTGGAGTCAATGGGGCCCACTAACCCACTTTGACTTAAGTTTTATCTCCCCACTCATCTCCCTCACGTTTAGACTCACGTTTTCTGCAACTTTCTTCAAGAAGTAGTTGAGAAGGAACTTTTCTTCTCCCTCTTCTTTTCCTTTGCATGCCCTAGCTAGAGATCTCCAAATGGAAATCTAAAGATAGCTTCTTCTTCCTCTCATTGCAAGCTTCTCATTGCTACCCTTTGTTTTCGAATCCCAGCTGAATAACCCCTTCTTCTTCCTTGTTTCTCTTGGTTTGGTTAGCTAAAGGTAAGGGATTTTCTTCATCTTCTTAATGGAGTTTTCTTAGGCCCTTCGGACCTTGTTTTAATCACATGTAAACTCATGTTCGAAATGGGGGTTTGTTTTAATCAAGGTGTTGTTGGAGCGCCTTCGAGCAAGGCGAAGCGTTTTGGAGGTCTGCAGGACGGGAGATGTCGCAACCCCAGACCGGGATCCGGGACCGCGACGGTGGTGGGTGGATGAATATGTGAACATACACATTTAATTTCCCACAGGTTTCCGCGGTGAGGATTCCAACCACACTCATAGAACATTTACATTGGTGCGGAAGCGTGTAGAAAATCAAACTCTTAATCCATTCTCATTATATGAGACTGATAATGCCCAAGTATGAGATGATGTCAGAGTGAGCAATGATCTCATTAGCATTCCCAAAATATGAAGTTAAAGTTTAAACAAAAGATCAAGTTAAATTAACATTTTCCAAAAATAATGGCCAACAAAGGCCAGTACATCCAAAAGTATAAATCATGTATCATTCTATAATCTCCCCAAAATGTTCGCAGCTCAAAGCTAAACCAAATGTCTACATGACATTGTCAGCTTGCCACTCCACTAATCGTTGCGGTTCATCGACCGCCTCCTCTGGCTCCTCCTCAAAGGCAATAACGGAAGCTGGACCTGAGTACCACAAAAATGGGTCAGACACGGCGGTCTGGCAGGTGGGTGGATAGATAATACCAAGAAAGAAATCAAAGCACATCTTAGACATAACGAAAACTTATCAAAACGATAACTGTCATAAAACAGTATGCATGGTTCATTTAAAGTACAGATGCAATATAAATCAGTAGGGTATTCAAGGTACAGGAACTGACTAGATGGCAACCACACTAAAGCTAAATCCTCTCTATCACTAATGTGATGAGAGCACATTCAGTGCGTTGGGCTCGAGCACACGAAGTGACGAGAACCAACATTATATACATATACATATACATATAGCTAAGCAAGACCACGGCCGCGGAACCGAGTAACGGGACAGGACAGGATCCAAGTTGCAACTGGCGGGAGCACAAGGGGGAAACCCAAGTCAATTGATCAGACTGACAAGGACGTCCAAGCTTAGTGGTGCCGACTCATAGGTTACATGAGAAATCAAAACATATACAAAACTATATCAATATAAAACATTCGGGCAGGCGGGGAATGGTGCCCGTAGGCACACATTTTGTATCATTGTCTTTTCAAGCATAAACGGGCTGGCAGAACATGTCAAGTGAGTAAATCAGAGTTTAAAACAATGAAATGAATCCTTATACAGTTATGGACTATATATTGGGGCTTCCGTATTCCAACAACATATATAAAGATCTTGTATGTCTATTATTGCCCTTAGTATGGTACTCGAATGATAGAGGACATACCAAGTTTCCTTATACAAGTTGATGAATCCAAAATTCTCAATACATTTCCGAAATGGTGTTTCTTTCTAAGTCAATCTCCTTATGTCATCCCCTGGGTCTTTCCAAGGTGGTAGGGCATCAGAACAACCCATCCAAACCTTTAAATACCATATCTGAAAACAATAGAAAAGACTCAGGAATTCTGGGTGAAATTCGGTCACCTGTCGGTTAGCTGGCGGTCAGCCGCCGAGGTGATCGGCGGTTAGCAACTGGCTGACCGCGGGGCTGACCGTTGTTCACCCTGCTAAAATATAACATTCTGTGTTTCTGACCGCCCATCTCGGCTACCTGGCGGTCACTGGGTTTTTGGTTAGCGGTTAGCCGCGAGATGACCGCGGGGCTGACCACGGTTCGCCTGTCAAAAACACAGCATTCTGTGTTTCTTACCGCATCTGGGTCGGCTAGCCGCAAGTCACCTGTCGGCTAGCCGCCAAGGTGACCGCCCGCTGACCGCCCAGTTGCGGGAACTACATATCAGGTGCAGATTTCAGTTCTTTCTTTCCCAAACCCTTTCACCTCAACTCCAACCATTTCCTAACATGAAATGTGCCTATTCCCTTCCATTTAACATTTAATCCTTTCCACCAACCACCATTCCATCAATGCATTAATTCTCCTACCAATACAAATCTCATTCAATGCAAGTACAAATATCATTTAAGAAGTTCATAATGACCAAAATAAACTTTAATGAATGAATGCATACATTCTCATAAAACTAACTAAGAGAAAAATCATATCAATAAGTACATTTCCAAAAGCGTTATGAAACATAATAAACTAAAGGAATAGGAATAGTAAAATCCACATTTTCAATAAAACAAGAACTCATTCAAATCAAATCCATTCATTCACTTGCCTTGGTCTCCAAATATGCTAGTCAAGCTCTAATCCCGCTATCAAGCTCAAAATCTACAATCTACACAAAAATCCCCAAAATACATTCATTACAACCCTAGAATGTCAAAATCAAGAAATAGATGGAGATAGCTTCCAATAATCAAGTTGAAGCACCTCCATGGCTAGAAGAACACACAACCAAGAGATGAGAAGAAGAGCTTACATGGAAAGTCCTCTAATGGCAAGAGCTTGCTCAAAATGTAGCTTGGAATGGAAGGCTCTCTCTAAAAATCAAGATGAAGCTCTCATGGAGGGGAAGAAGATTACCACCTCCATTTTACCTTTAGCAATAGATTTGAGAGAGATTGAGAGATGGAGAAGCAAGAAGCAAGGTAAGTTGAAGAGAACCCTAAGGCTGGGCTGGGATTCCTTGTTCTCAAGAAAGTTGCAAGAAGAGGAAGAGGAAAAAAGCCTCCTCCTTATATAGACAACGGCAATGGGTCCCACAACTTAAAAGTCCAAATTGGGCTAAAACGTCGCTCTACGGGCTTCGGACGGATTCG
This sequence comes from Persea americana, assembly GCA_029852735.1. Taxonomy (NCBI): domain Eukaryota; kingdom Viridiplantae; phylum Streptophyta; class Magnoliopsida; order Laurales; family Lauraceae; genus Persea; species Persea americana. The sequence continues at coordinate 41,307,798 of CM056814.1, forward strand.
ACGAAGAAGGAAGAATTGATCGTCGAAATTTCTACTTTCCAAAAAGTATATATTTTACGAGTTTCGGAGACATTGAAAATAGTGTCCAGATTTTGTGTAAAAGACTGTTTTACCCCTATCAATGGCAAAGTAGGGTTTAGAGGTCTCGAATGGAAACGGAACAAATACGAAAGTTGTCGGGAATCATAAAATACATTAAACGGAGCAAATTACAAATTTCCAGAATTATTAAATAAATCCCAAAACTAATCAAGACACAATAAAAAGGAACCCCCAAAGGGCCCCACTAGATCAAAAGAGTTCCCAAAATAATTCAAAGTTATAAAAAGCTATTCTAATCCAGATTTAACCCATTTCCACTAATCTCACTTATAAATAAGTCACGTCTTAATTAACACTAATCAGAAACTCTCGGGGCGGGGTCTTACAGGAGAAATGCATGGGCCTTTTATAGCGCGGAAGACACTACTGCCCTGATTTCTTATCCTGAGTTGCCTACTTTCCGGACTGCTGACTTCACAAAATGGTTTGTTGAGAGCTTTTCAGCATACCGGGGGCTTTCCAAGAAAGAGCTTGATGTAAAGCAGTCTTCCGGGAAAGGCCTTGGGAAGTCTGACGGCGTCTGCCGAGAAGAAGTTTTGGCTTTCCTTGCTGGAGAAAGGTACAAAACAGGTTTTCTCGAGCAACAGGACGTCATCAGACTGGGAGCTGCACAAGAGATACCTGGTGAGGTCTTGGAACAACTTGCTGAGGAGGAGGCTGAGGTTGCTACTTGGATACAAGCAGAACGAACAAAGGCTTCCATGGAGTCTACTGGCAAGAGCAGACCGTCCAATGAGGACTCTGGAGAGAGGCCTGATTTTGATGGTGGGGAGGGTGCTTCCAGCAGTTCGTCCCGTAGGAGCAAGGGGAGAAGGGGACACCGCCGAAGTCAGAGGCGGCACGAAAGTTCTCCTGATCTGGAAATTCCTTCCACCATTGTTGAGGAGGCATCAGGGGATGATGACGAGCCTCCAGAGAAGAGAAGCCGAGGGGAAGAGACCATTGATGATGGTATGCTTTTCCCTTTTCTCTTTCCATTTCTTTTCTTTCATGAGAGCTTTTGTTTTTATCTACTGCTTTCTTTTTTTTGGCAGAAGATGATGGTTTGATGCTACCCGAGGTTCCGACCGATGAGGCGGTGACGGATCCTATCGTGGGATCTGTGACCGATCCAGGAGTAGGGGCTTCTTCCACCAATTTTGATGAGGTAGAGGTGAGTCCGCCTACTGATATTCCTTCCCCAGCGGCTCCGATTGGAAAGAGCTTCTTGATTACTCTTCCAACTGTGCCTGACAAGGGTAGTCGACCAACGGAGCATGGCGAGTCTTCATCTGAGCCATCCCGTCAGTTTGTGAAGAAGGTGTTGAAGAGAGTCTTGAGCTCATGGGTCGAGACTCTTTCTTCTAGCCATTTGGAGGCTAGTTTTGGCATGGTGAAGCATGTGCATGACATTCTTGCCGATAACGAAGAAGTCGGTCTCGACATTACAGATGCCAAGGCTTTTGTTGATGAAGCCATCGCTCTAGGCAACAAGTGGACTGAGACCAAGAACTTTCCGAATGATGATTTCTTCAACGAGATGTTTTTGAAGCCTTCCAGCAAGGTCAAATCTGATTTGAATGAGATCTCGCGGACTCGGAAGCAGCTTGTTCGGGAGAGGAATGTCACCGAGTTGGCTATTATTGAGCTGACACAGGACCAGCACCGCCTTGATAGGGAGGTCACTGAAGCCAAACAGCGCCTTGAGCTATTAGAAGAACAAGCCACTGCCAAGTGGACTGCCACTTTGAAAGCTCGCGATAGAGAGAGGACTCTCATTCGCCAAGTTGAGGAGGTTGAAAGCAATATCCAGAGGAAGACTCAAGAATATGAACAATGACAGATTCTCTGGAAAGAGCTTCCTCGTGCTGAGGATGGATCGTGACGGCCTACTGCTTTTTATAGGAAGATTCTGAAGAAACGTGGCCTGAAAGCTTTGGAGGCTAAGGCCAAGTGTTTGCTTGAGGAGTTAAGCCTATGGCTGAAGACCATGTCGGACTAGCCTCCTGATTTGTAACAAACTTTTTCTTCTTTTCTTTTGGTACCTCCATGTATAAACATTTTTTGCACTTCTTTTTTTGTATCCCCTTATTTCACTTAAATTCACTTTTGATGAAAACATAAACAAAAATTGAATGGGAATGGTTTGTTTGAAAATTTGATCAAAAGGTTGTCATTTTGTGAAAATCTTTTGTCAAATGGTTGTTTTTAGGCATGAAAGCCAAATTTTGTGACAAAAAGCCTGGTTTTTTTATGGCTTGAAAGCCGAATTTTGGATGGCGTGAAAGCCAAAATTTTGTTTGGCATGAAAGCCGGTTTTTGGCATGAGAGCCGATTTTTGTTTGTTTGGCGTGAAAGCCAGATTTTGTGGCATAGAAGCCAAGTTTTTCTAAAACCAAGTTTTGTTTTGTTGGCACGGAAGCCAGATTTTTTGATTTTTGGAATGAAAGCCAGGTTTTTGTTTTGTTGGCATGGAAGCCAGATTTTGGTTTTTGGCGTGAAAGCCAGGGTTTTGGCATAAAAGCCGGGTTTTGGCGTGAAAGCCGGGTTTTGGCGTGAAAGCCAGGTTTTTGGTTTTCAAAAATGCAAGTATCGACTAAGAGTCGCCTCCCTGCTGAATGGTATTACAAGTATCGATGGAATGTCGCTTCCTTGCTCATTCGGTTGCGAATATCGATGGAATGTCGCTTCCTCGCGAATTTGGGTGCAAGTATCGACTGAATGTCGCCTCCCCGCAGATTTGGGTGCAAGTATCGACAGAATGTCGCCTCCTTGCTTTTTTCTCAAAAATTTGGTTTTGTAGGTATCGATGGAATGTCGCCTTCCCACGATTTTTGAAATTTGAGGTTTTTTTGAACCTTTGTTTTTTGTTTTGAAATTTGGGTTGTGGATATCAACTGAAACGTTGTGTCTCCACGATTTTTTTTTTGAGATTTTGCAAGTATCGACGAGGTGTCGCTTTCTTGCGATTTTGAGGTTTTGGAAGTATCAAATGGGGTTCGCATCCTCCCGATTTTTGGGTTTTGTGTGAGTATCGACTAAACGTCGCTTCCCCAAGGTTTTTTTTTTTTTTTGAAAAACCATTTTTTGTTTAAAGACACGAGGGTCGTAAATTTTGACTCAAAACCATCTTTGGTGGTAAAAGTCAGGGTGGACTAGGGTGGAAATTCCTAAGTCCTGATTTTTGTTTCAAACCATAAATTTTGGGTTCAAGGATTGAAAGTTTTGGTAAAGTTAGGGAAGAGGCTCCGAAACTTGGATTTTCGGTTTGATTTTGTTTTGTTATTTTATTTTTTTAAACAATGAAACATTGAAAGTAAGCATTGTTTTTGGATTTTTAGAAATTTCAACATAGGGATGAAAACTCTAAAAGGGGTGGGTTTGACAAGCAAGTACCTAGGAATAGGCTTTGGCCATGCAGGCATCACTCTGACCGGATATAGGAAGTCTTCAAGGGTAGTACCGCTTCAAGAACTTGCCATTGATGGGCAGCATACATCTGTCACCTTCCATGTTTAGAAGAGCATATGCGCCATTGGAGAAGACTTTGTCGATGACGAAGGGTCCCTCCCATTTTGGTTCGAATTTGCCTTTGGACTTGTGGGCAAAAACCATTGACCTTTTCACCGCAAGAACCAAGTCACCCTTTTTGTGGGCGCGTTGCCTGACCCTTTTGTCAAAAGATCCTGCCATGCGTGTTTCGTAAAGCTCAACGCTTTGTAGAGCTTCGAGTCGTCTTTCATCGAGATTATCCAGTTCTTGGAGTCTCGACTTGACGTTGAAAGATAACTTTGGATTTTGTATTTGTCGCAGAACCTGTAGAATCTGTGATCCCGGAAATGTGGTCCGTTATCATGGACGAATCTTTTAGGTATGCCGAAACGACAAATGATGTTGGTTCGTAAGAATTGAATGACTGACGAGGTCTTCATTTCACTGAACGTAAATGCTTTTGACCACTTGGAGAAATAATCCGTAGCGGCGAAGATGAAGCGATGACCTTTGCTTGACGGGGGAGAGATAGGACCTATGATGTCCATACCCCAGGCTTCGAAGGGCCACGAGATCGCTGTAGGATGTAGCCATTCTGGAGGCATGTGTACATAATATCCGTGAACTTGGCATTGTTGGCAACGTTTAGCAAATTATATTGCGTCAGCCACCATGGCAGGCCAATAATAACCTAACCTTTTTATCTGATCGTAGAGCTTGGGACCAGCCTGATGGGCTCCACAAAGACCAGCATGAACTTCTTTTAGAGTTTCTTCCGCCTCTTGTTGTGACAAGCAGCGTAGAAGTACTCCATTGAAGGATTTTCTGTAAAGCATTTTGGAGGGAATATCCAAATGAAAGTTTGGGGCTCGTCTTTGGATACTTACCTGCTCTTTTGGATCTTCAGGTAGGATTCCGAACATAATATAATCAATGAACGGATCCCTCCAGTCGCTTATCGGAGGTTTAAGGATGGAAATCCGACCTCCGACCACTCGGTGGCATTCAGCAACTGCTTGGTGTGTGTTGAGAGGAGAGAGAATCTTTCTTTGACACACTGTAATTTGCATGTTTTCCCCTTCTTGGGTTGCCATGGATGCAGCAAGTCCAGCCAGGGCATCTGCACGGATGTTTTCACCTCTGCGGATGTGGGTGATGTGACAGATGTCAAAGTTTTGACGAAGCGATTGCGCCTTGTTGTAGTAAGGCAACAGATCAGGCTTCCTGATTTCATGTTCCTGATTCATCTGGTTGATGATCAGTTGAGAATCCCCAAATGCTTCCAGCATGGTGATGCCAGATTCGAGGGTGAGTTCCAATCCTATAATCAGAGCTTGGTACTCGGCTGCATTATTTTAACATGGTTCCAGTAGCGAAAATGCGTGTGGAATCATGTATTTATCAGGACTAACAAAGAGAATGCCAATTCCCGATATTGGCTTTCCTTTTTCATTTGTCCTCGTTGCATCATTGAAGTACATGTTCCAAGAGGCATTTGGTGAGGAAGTCTCCACGCTGTAGACAGGTTCGTCTGGGAGATCATCCCTGAGCGGAGAATCCTTAGGCAGTGGATGCTCTGCGAGGAAGTCTGCCAGAGCTTGACCTTTGATTGCTTTCTGTGGTACATACCTAATATCAAATTGTGACAGAAGGATGGACCATTTTGCCAGCCGGCCATTGAGAGAACCTGCTTTTGTGACAAGGACCTTTAAGAGATTGATCCTCGATATCAGGTATACTGTGTTTGACAGCAAATAGTGACGCAGCTTTCGTACGGCGAACATCACTGCCAAGCATTCTTTTTCGACTGGAGAGTAGCGATGCTCTGCAGCTATCAACATGCGACTGAGGTAGTATAGAGCAGCTTCTTTTCCTCCATCATTTTCTTGTGCAAGTAGAGCGCCCATAGAATAGTCGAGAGCTCTTGTGTACAAGATGAATGGTTTTCCAGTTGTGGGAACAACTAACACCGGAGGCTTGAACAGGTATGACTTGATGTCTTGAAATGCAGCTTCACATTCAGCATCCCAAACAAAGTGTACAACTTTCTTCATCAGGCGAGAAAATGAAAGGCATTTTCCGGATAGATTGGAAATGAACCGTCGGATGTATGCCAATCTTCCTTGAAGCCTTTTTAGTTCTCTTAGAGTCCTTGGAGATGGCATTTCTAGAATTGCCTTGACTTTGATGGGGTCAAGTTCTATTCTAGCTTTCCGAACTATGAATCCGAGGAACTTACCCGATGAGACACCGAAGAAGCATTTGAGGGGATTCATTCGCAGTTTGTGTTTGCGAAGCTGGAGGAAGACTTCTCGAAGATCTTGGAGATGGTCTTCTTTCCTTTTGCTTTTGACGGCGAGGTCATCAACATAACATTTGACCGTCTTGTGCTGCATATCTTGGAATATCTTCATCATAGCCCTTTGATATTTTGCACCAGCATTTTTCAAACCAAATGGCATGACAGTGTAGCAATATACGCCAAATGGGGTCCGAAAGGATGTATGCCTTTCATCTTCGGGATGCATCTTTATCTGGTTGTAGCCAGAGAAGCCGTCCATGACAGTCATTCACTAAAACCCGCAGGTGTTGTCAATCATTACCTCCGGTATGGGGAGTGGGAATTCATCTTTGGGGCATGCATTATTCAGGTCTCTATAGTCAATACAGACTCTGATTTGCCCTTTTTTTTGTCACAGGGACGATGTTGGCCAACCATTCAGGATGTTGTTCCTCACGGATGAAGCCAACGTTTTTGAGTTTCTGAACTCTTTTTCAATTTTGTCCATCACATCAGGACGGAATCTTCTTTGGCCTTGTTTTACAGGCCTGACATTTTCTTGCAGGTTGAGTTTGTGAACTGCTATTTTGGGATCTAAGACAGGCATTTCAGCGTAAGACCATGCAAAACAATCAACAAACTTACGAAGAAAAGAGACATACTCGGGTAACTCCTCATCCTTTATATTCTTGCTTATGAATATAGGACGTGGGTTATCTGGTGTTCCCAAGTCTATCTTTTGAACAGAATCTTTTGTCAGAAGGTTTGAAGGTGGTTCCTCCATAATATTTTCAGAGGCTTCCAGCTCAACAAGACCTTCTGGATTTCCAAGGGCGTTTTCAGACCATGACTCCGTTTCTGTCCATAAATCTTCTTGATCGGTATTCTTCTCAAGACTTGCTATGAGATGATCCCAATTACCAGCTGAAACTGAGTCGAAGTAAGGCACTTCTTTTGGAGTCGATGGCTCTTCTGAATCAGAGAACCGTGCGTCTGTGTCATCGGACAATTCCTCTTCATCATCAGAGAAATCATACCAATTTGATGAGCTTCATGGGTCCTTGTCGGGTAACTCTTCAAAGAGATATCCAGGGAGATCGATGTCTTCATTGACATGAGATGTTGAGGCTTGGTCGGCAAAACGACTCTGCAGCATTTGTGTCAGCTGTCTCATTGGAGTGTCAGGATCATACCCCAATCCATATGAAGACTTGTCTATGCGACGGTGGAGTTTCCAATCTTCTAGCTGACTTTTGGTCAGGGTGGGTTCCAATGGTGTGAGAATACCACGGCCACCTCCCAAACCAATTGGATTTTGAGCGTCATAGCCCATTTTCTTCATGATAGCTTGTGCCATCGGACTATACAAGGATAGTTGAGGCATACCTTCATTTTGGAAAGGCTCAAGCAGGCAGTTTGATGAAGAAGTGTCCGATCTATGGAAGAAGATTGGTTTATCTTCTGCCGACGTTTTCGGAACGACGAAGGTAGCAGACGCAGGATCTTCTACGTCAACAGGGGTCTCCAATGGAGTGAGAGCAGGCCGAACTTGCTGAGTATCAGCTTGGCTTGACGATGCATCATCTTCAATCTTTGAATCCGAATCCATGTCTTGTATGATAGACACGAAAGAGACAGCAAACTTGCCCCCTGTCTTTTGCTTTGTCTTCTTTGCTTTAGTAGTGATTACCAAAGGTTTGGAAGATTTGAAGGAGATGACGAAGGGAGACTGATTGCTCTCTTTGAATTTTCTGGAAGGTTTGTTTTCTTCCGATGATCACTGAGGAGCCTTGCCTTTATCCTTTTGGAGATTGCCGGCAAAGGATGCTATTTTCTCCTCCTTTTCTTCTTTTTCATCCCTGTACATCTGAGAGTCTGCAAAATGGACTTCCTTGCCTTTGAAGGGCTTATTTCTGCAAACACTCGATGTATCAAGCAGTCGTCGCCAACAAAGTTAATGCACTGATGTAGAGTCGAAGGAACGACACCGTTCTCGTGTATCCAAGGGCGTCCAAGAAGGATGTTGTAGCATGAAGGGGTTTTTATTGCATATACGGTGACCTCAGAAATAAGATCACTGATTTGCAACTTGAACCGGATTTTGCCAATGGGCCTTTGAGCACTCCCATCGTATCCAAAGATGGACACAGATGTGTGGCTTAGTTTGCTACGTGGGATACCCAGCTCTTCGAGTGCCGAAGTAGAGATGAGGTTGAGTGCAGAACCCAGGTCGATCTGGACTCTGTGTATCTGCATCTCTTTGATGTACCCTGTGAAGTACAAGGGTCGGTTGTGCTTCGTCTCGCCTAGCAGGAGGTCTTCCTTATTGAAGGCGATGGTAGCACTTGTGGCTTTTTGGATCGAGAGGCATTCAGTGCAAGGTCCTCCAGCTTCTTTCTTTTCTCCCATGGAGGAGGTTTTTGATTTTATGACCCTATAGTCCATTTCAATTTGCAGGACTTGCGGGGAATGTTTGTCGACATCAACATTCAGCCTTTGCAATTCTGAAATGAGACTATCACGAGTTTGTGGTGACATTCGTAATAAATCTAGGATGTGCAGTCGTGCAGGTATGTATTTGAAGTGCTCGATCAAGTCATACTTGAAAGCCTCCTTTAGGCCTGCATTTTCATTATCACCGCCGCTTGGGGCATTTACAGCTTGTTTTCCCAAGGATTTACATAAGAAGAAGAAGAAGGTTGGTTGTAGTTTTTGTGGTAATCCCGGCCAGAGCGGGTACCTTCCCAACTTCAAAAGCTTCTAGAGGTGGTTCTTCTTTCGGAAGACCCCCTTCGGGCTCAAGGGGCTGATCTTCCCCATTTGCTAAAAACGCCTCTGCAACAGCATTGCTGTCTTCAGTTATTGCGTTGCATGGAGCATTTTCCGGGAACAAGTCCTGAACAGCTTCCAACAACTTTTCTTCTTTGTCCAGTATTTCATCGGTCCAGACATCTCCTATGAGGTTGGGTACCTGGGACCAATTGACTGGGTTTTCTTTGAAGACTTCATCAGCCAGAGCTTCTTCATGGTGATCAGTCGGAAGAGGCTTGAATTCTAATGTCACCATTTCAGGAGACGATGGCTGAGAAGGTGCTATCTCAGTGGAAGTCACCCGAGAATATGTAGCTCCAGAAGATATGCTACTGGATACATTTTGAGAGTCCGTGGCCTCAGTAGATGGAGCTTCAGAGGCACTATCATTTTGAACTATCACATTACAGGCAGCTTCGATAGAAGATGCCTCCATAATGGACCGTTGGGAATCAAACTCATCCTCCGATGTAAGAGGATCATCAATCCAACAACTTTCTTCATTTTCCGAAGTCACTGGAGGAGATGCTTGTAGATTTTTCGGGACTTCCGGTTCTGGATTTTGATGAAGTTGGTTGATGCGATCCTGCTCCTGTTCTATGGCTAGACGCTGCAAGATCCTCACATACTCTTCAAGATCGGGCATAGGAGCCAAATCTTCTTCTTCATCTGCCCCTGGTGGTTCGACCTGGTTGGGATCCACTAGAGCACTTGTTTGTGCTGTGTTAACAGCATTTTGGGAAGCCCCTTGGTCTTCATCATCATCAGACCAGGATCCTTATGGCAAGAAGGGGATATACCAGATTACTGGCATAAGGTGGGATTCCGGGATCCATTCTTCATCGGAGAGATATTCTCCGGTTTCAAGGGATTCCTCTCGCTCATCGGTGTCACTGGCAGTGTCACTGGACTCGTATCCATTCATGGAGAATCCAACTACCGAGTTACAAGAGTATAATGCCCCCTGCGTAGTCTCATCTCTGAGCCGTGGTGGCATGAAATCACTGAGAGTGAATTTTCTTATCACTCTTGGAACTTTAGAGAGAGACTCCTCTGTTGCCCCCAGTGAAGGGATAGAGGAGGTTTCTGCTTTTTTCAGGAACCTCTTGTTTTGTTTGAGCCATCTCCTGCTGTTTGAGTTTGCGGAGTTGTCTCTTGGCTTGACTTCGCTGTTGAGCGGTCGGCTTTGTTTTGACGATCTCCCAATTTTCATCTTCTAGGAGATCGGGATGTACCCATATGGGCTGTCCCTCTGGTGTTGGGTAAGGCACCAGCTCTTGGGACGTTTAGGTCATTTTTATCACCTTGAAGGAAGTAGTGACTTTTTCCTTTGATGATTTGGATGTTTGTCCATATGACACCATGTTAACGGGGGCAGACCCATAGTTTTTGTCAAAGGTGATGACTCCGTTTTTCCACATCTCATTGATCTTCTCTCTCACAACGAAACATTGGTTGAGAGGATGCGAGACCATTTGGTGGTATGGACAATATCGGGGATCGTTGGTTTTGTCAACATCTCCCGGTCTTTTGGGGTCAGGCAAGGTGAGTTTGCCATTTGCCAAGAGTGCCCCAAATATTTCTTCAACATCTTCATCGAACGGGTATTTCTTTTCTACTCGTTCTTTGAAGGCATCAGAGAGTTCAGGTCTCTTACCTGCAGCTTTATTTTCAGCTTTCTTTGGTGGCTGAGGAGCTGACTTGGTTTGCACATTGAGAACCTCCTTTTTCTTTGGCTTGGAGGTCGGAATGGCGGTTTGCTCCTTCTTTGATGACTTCTAACTGTTGAGGTCTTTGATCACCGTTTCAGCCTCCATAGACTCTTCTAGGAGTTCTCCCAGGTTTTTTGATTTGTTGCCGATGATCATGGAGCGGATCCTTGCTGTCATGTTGTTTCGACAAATGTCGACTAGCGAAGCTCGTGGCAGCACATCTGAGCATTTGTATGCCATTGCTTTCCACTTGTGAATGAAGTCGTATATCGACTCATTCTATCCCTATTTAAGGCTGCGGAGCTAAGCCATAGTAATAGGATGATCCTCACCTTTGAAGTGGGTCAGGAAACGTGTCTCTAGCATGGTCCAATTTTGAATGGAGTCCTCTGGCAAAGTGGAATACCAATAAAAGGCCGTACCTTTTAGGGTACTTGCAAAGACCCGGATCTTGAGTGCATCTTGATCCACAATCGTTCCTGTCAGGATCTTGAAGTGGATGACATGCTGTCTGGCTGAACCTTTCCCTGTATACGTTTGGAGAAGAGGTTGTTTGAACTTTGGGGGAAATGGAACCGAGTCCATCCATAAGAGATATGGTGGCTTGATCCCATGCTCCTTCAGCGTATCCTCTTCTTTTGCTTTGGTGAGGATATTGTCCACGTCCTTTTTAGTAAGGGCGCGTGACTCATCTTCTCCACCGTTTGCCTCATCTTGTGGAGGAACTTCCTCATTGTTTAGTGGACGCTGGAGAGTGAAAAGGAGGTTTTCTATCAGAACCTCTATTCTCTGCTGTCCTTGCTCTAGCTGCTGAATGCGTAGAGTCATGTCGTCATGTGGTGGAGGTTGCTCAGAATTTGTGACCAAGACATTCATCCTTCGTGAGTCGAAAGAGGATACCATCTTAGTGACTGAGCTGGAGCTCATTCTTTTAGATGAAGAGCCCGAGGAATGATCACTCCGATGTCCCTGGCTTGAAGGAGTGGGAGAGTCTTCCTGATGTCTTCTCGTCCGGGAGAAGCTGCGTGTCACCGGTCGTCTGACATGTATTTTCGTTGCTGACTTCTAGCGTCTTTTGGTTTTGCCAACCATGTGGACAGCAGCAACTTGGTCGGGTTTTTCTTTTTCGACCCATTTTTGGGAGATTTGAAGCTCAGAATGCTGGGTTCTTTGCTTCTCTAATCTCTTTTGTTGATATACCGCGCGGCGACGTATGCGACGAGCAATTTGAGCATCGGTTAGCTCGGGCTATGCTCTGGCAATGAAGGACGTGGTCCTTCGTGCGCAGCAACCGAGCTTGTCTTCCTTGAAGACTGGCATGGACAGGATTTGGACGCGGTCCTTAGCCTGTCCCAGCGAAGCTTTAAATTTTGTAAGCTCGTCCCCTGTTGAGATGAAGGGTCGAGTTGCAGGAGAGCAGGCCCTGGCAAGTTCTTGTCGAGTCCTTGTGATGCACGACTTGATTTTGGGGGCTTGTATGAGTAAGCCGGCTCATGCTGAGTAGTTTTTGTAGTTCGGTGGAGGGTAAGTTTCTCTCCTTTGATGTAAGCAAGAGGATAAAATCGGTTCTCCTTGAGAGGAGCCAGGTATGCTGGCTTTGCAGATGTCCGGGACCTTCTTTGTTTTGGTGAAGATCGCGGGGACCAAGTCTTGGGACAGACTTGGTCTTTTGTAGGTTGAGGCCTCATGGGATCTCCACGAGCCTCAGGTTTCTTGGCGACCGCCTTTGGTGTCGGGGTAACGACACGTTGGGGGGCGGTCTTCTACTTCTTAGCAGGCACCGTCTCTTCTGCGGGTAGTGGGAATGGTCCCAGTGACCCGAAGACGATGGTCTGGGGAGTGGAGGTCGACCTGGTGTTTTGGGAGTTGCCAAGGGAGGTGATGCTTCGGCAGCTGACGGGGCGCTTGAAAGTGCCCTTGCTTTGCTTCTCTTGAAGCATGACTTGGTACTTGTTCTCATCGAAGGTGATGGTCAACGAAGCTGCCATTGTTAGTTTTGAAAAACTTTTCTGAAACAAGACAAAATCCATTAGTAATCACAAGAATATGGTGATCATAAATGGGTTATACTATGGTTTTGTCTTTTCAAATTGCTCAGGGGCATGGCCCGTTCTGAGCGTAATGAAGAAGGCCAAAAGCCATAGATGGTACAATTGTTCTAAACGCAAGTATGGTCGACTCGAAATGAGCGTTCCAGGGACCGCTAGAAGCAATTGTAGACCTTAATTCAAATTACCGAGAAGCGAAGCTCACTCGAGGTAAAATGATATAAGGTTAGAGATACAAATGTGTCGATCGCGAATACAGTAGACCCGAAAGGGCGTACTAGCACCGCTAGACACAAATGTTGTAAATCGCATCCTTGAAGGACACGAGATGAGATTTTTTGAAATGTCAAGATTGGATTCGCAAAAGAGAGCAAATGGTATTCCAATCCGAATACAGGTTCAAACATTTCTGCGAGCCTATATTCGAAAAAGGAAAGAACCAGGATTTCTCAGATTTGAATCCAATAGCGACGACAGTTTTTTTTTTTTTTTTTTTAAGTCAAGATTGAATTCATAAAAGAGGGCAAATGGTATTCCGATCCGAATACAGATTCAAACATTTCTGCGAGCCTAAATCCGAAAAGGAAAGAACCAGGATTTCTCAGATTTGAATCCAATAGTGACGAGAGTTTTTTTTTTTTTTTTTGAAAAGTCAAGATTGAATTCATAAAAGAGGGCAAATGGTATTCTAATCCGAATACAGGTTCAAACATTTCTGCGAGCCTAAATCCGAAAAGGAAAGAACCAAAATTCCTTCAATTTAAGCACAATAGTGACAGAAGTTTTTTTTTTTAATTTTTGGTTTTTTTTTTTTGGAGAGTGCACATAGGTCTTCCAATTCGGTCTTATGAAACCTTAGTGGATAGATTAGCCCCCAGGTAAGGGTCGGATTACTTAATGAACCCGTTTGAAGGACCCTTACCTCCACACACTGGACAAGGCTTTTCTTAGATCCACTTTGGTCAAAGAACGCAATTGGTGCAACCTTAATGCTCTCTTTTTTTTTTTAAAGATCTCCGATGGACCCATCAAAGAGAGGGAAATGGTCCCTCCCCATCCGAACGTTGGCTCAAACATTTCTACGAGCCATTGTACGAAAAGGAAAGAACCAAAGTTTTTCTAATTTGAATCCAAAAGAGAGAAATTTGAAAAGTTTTTTTTTTTTTTTTTTTAAAACATTTTTTTTTTTAAAGATCTCCAATGGACCCATCAAAGAGAGGGGAATGGCCCCTCCCCATCCGAACGTTAGCTCAAACATTTCTGCGAGCCATTGTATGAAAAGGAAAGAACCAAAGTTTCTCTAATTTGAATCCAAAAGAGAGAAATTTGAAAAGCTTTTTTTTGAACTTTTCTTTTTGTTTTTTGAAAGATCTCCAATGGACCCATCAAAGAGAGGGAAATGGCCCCTCCCCATCCGAACGTTGGCTCAAACATTTCTGCGAGCCATTGTACGAAAAGGAAAAGACCAAAGTTTCTCTAATTTGAATCCAAAAGAGAGAAATTTGAAAAGTTTTTTTTTTAACTCTTTTTTTTTTTTTTTTAAAGATCTCCGATGGACCCATCAAAGAGAGGGAAATGGCCCCTCCCAATCCGAACGTTGACTCAAACATTTCTGCGAGCCATTGCACAAAAAGGAAAAGACCAAAGTTTCTCTAATTTGAATCCAAAAGAGAGAAAACCTTTTTTTTTTGTTGAGAAAAGAAAGAATGGAAACAAGTTCAACGAAAGAAGTTTTCAAAGAATCCTATCTCATGTTTTTTTTTTTAGATACAAGATCCAACATAGGCCACCAACTAGAAGGGAGCCAAGGATTCTAAGCATCGTGTTCTCAATTGAACAGGTCCCATCGGGTGTGCCAACTTGATGGACCTGTCTTTTTCTCTCTCTGCCTTCCTCCGTCCCGGGTCCGCCAGGGTGCGGCGGGGTGAAGAAAAAAAGATGCGAGCATCAACATTTTTTTCTTTTTGTACGGGTATGTCAGATTTTCTATTCTATTAGGAATCTGAAGTGGTGATCCGGAGATTCACCTTCACAAGTAGAAAGGAAATCAAACTTTTTTTCTAACTTTCTATTGCATACATATTTAAAGAAAGAGACAAGATTTTAAAATGCCGTGAGAGGCGATTTTGTTTAGTTTACCGTGAAAGGCAGTTTTGTGCCGTAGAAGGCGATTTTGCCATGGAATGCGATTTACAAATCTTATCAATGATGAAAGACAAGAATTGTGATTTTTGTCTCTTTTAAAAATATAAAATACAATAGAGAAGAAAGAAAAAGGGGTCTGACTTCTCAAGCGATTGTGGGGACTCGTTCAGATCGACGGTCGCGAGTCATGTATGGACTCCGCCATCGTCCTTCAGATGAGAACACTTGATACTTTGATTTACTTGGCTTGGCTTGGTCCTCAGATTTTTAGAGGATAAAGACCAAGAGAATGTCCTATATCCAATAAAAAAACGAGTAGAAGGGCTGAAGAGCCACATCTAGCCATGTTGGATAGAAGGAGGGGGGACCTTAGGAGGGTGGCCCCCCAAGGGACTTTGATCACCTCGTGGCGTTTTCTTGCAGTAGAGTTTCTTCAAAGTAGCTGAGCTTCTTCGCGTAGAGATTTCTCCGAGAGTTTTTAGCAATTTTTCGGGGATTTTTCAGGACCCTTCAGATGATTTTTTCTTCGGGCTTCCAACAATTTTTTCGGACCATTTCTCCTTGGAATCACCGCCCATTTATAGGCTTTTGGTGGCCATTAGGAAGGTTTTATGGGCATTAATGACATTAATGCTCCATGATGGGAGGAGTTACAAGTATTTAATTCTTTATATTGTAACTCCTTTTTCTTGGATTTTGATTGGCCGATGGAGAATAATGGGCATTTAATCTCCATGATGATGGCAGTTTTATGATTAATTACCATGATTAATCTCCATAATGATAGGAGTTACATGGTTAATTGTCATGATTAATTGGACTTGTAACTCTCATTTCTTGGCTTCTGATTGGGCCGTTCAAAATAATGAGCTAATGACCCTAATAAATTGCCATAAAAGAGTCATTTAACTTCATTAATTGGCTGCCGAGTCGCTTGAAGAGTCGCGGGCCGCGCCGTGTCTTTTGGAATTTTTCTTGCGATGATCATCGATGGATCCGTACGTTGCTTGATGTCGGATGAAGATGAAAATTCAGACATTGGTTGACACCAATGGGCCGGCAACATCTGTCCATTCGATTTCTTGATCGGTCAGGCAGAAAGTGTGCTTTCTTGGTCGGCCAGTTGGCAGTTTCGGAGTATCCAATGATGATCAAATGATTTTGATAGCAGATCCGTGATGTTGACGAAGATCGACAGATATCATGCCTCAAAAATCAAATTTTAAGAAAATCACAGGGGCCAAACATCGCGAAACGCGAAAAAGAACGGAAAAACGACACTTTTGGCGGAAATCCCGCGACCCGGATTTCCAGGGTCACCGGTGACCATGCACCCATGGTCGTCGGCGACCACGGGGCTGGCGGCCTTGGACTTTGGTCCACTTTTCGGTCGCCTTCCAGTCGCCGTTTCTTGGTCGTTTCTCGGGCTTTTTCGCTTCTGTTTTCTCCTGTGTTTTTCTTTGACATTTCTCCTCATTTACTGGCTTAATTCCTCTGAAGAAAACCTGTCAAAAGGCTGTGCAAATCAGAGCACAAAGTTCCCCATTTTTGGAAACGCCGAAGACTCCGTAGCCGATTTTCCGCCAAGAGTTGAAACTGGGTCAAACGATGTTGGAATGACCTGAAATTTGACATGGAGCTTCTTGGGCATTAGATAGGACCAACCATGGGCTTTTATTTGAGTTTTGAAGCCGTTTGGGGTCCCGTCGATGCTTGACTTGATTTCACCGTACGAAAGATGTCGAGCTTTGATGTACGGTCATCCGATGTCCGATTGACCTGAAATTTGACGGGGAGCCTATTGGAGTCATTTTAAGATGATCCATTAGCTCCGATTTGGGTGCCATAGTCCCGGGGAGCTTCGCCGCCGGTAGGCTTAATTTTGCTTCGGAGCATCAAAACCTAGTCAAACGTTGTCGGAATGACCTGAAATTTAACGTATAGCCCTTTGGAAGCATGCAGAAGCTACTCATGTGTTTTGTTTGATGAGTGGCGGCATCAAAGGTTCTCGCCGCCAAGAGGCTTGATTTCACCGTTCGAGAGTTAATGGAGGGTCAAACGGTGTCGGTTTGACTTGAAATTCGACATAGAGCCTTTTAGAGGTATTTTGAGACCATCCATAGTCTCTGATCAAAGATTTGATGTATTTGACACTGTCGCCGTC
Source organism: Persea americana (assembly GCA_029852735.1). Lineage (NCBI taxonomy): Eukaryota > Viridiplantae > Streptophyta > Magnoliopsida > Laurales > Lauraceae > Persea > Persea americana. Next base: position 41,324,532 of record CM056814.1, read on the forward strand.
GGGAGCTCCCACTCAACTGTTGGAGGATTGAAGTTAGGCCAAATGGTGTCAAAATGGCCCGAAACTTCATGTGTACCCTTCTTTTGGCTACTTTGAAAGATCTTGTAGTTTTTGTTTGGTTTTGTCAAGATCTGATGCTTGAAGCAGCTTTGCCTATTTGTAGTAGGATGCAGCTCCATATAGCTTTTGATGTTGATGAGGCAAAGTGACATTTTTGGTGTCAACAGAGCGAACTGGTCCGAATCAGGAGGGCTCAAACGAAGAAGAGGGAGGCTCGAGCGACCAAGGTTCTGTGAGGGGTTCGCTCGAGCGAACTACTCCGAGTCAGGAAGGTTCGAGCGAACTGGAAGGGTAGCTCAAGCAAAGGAGTCTCTGGAAGGGGGTCGCTCGAACGTACAATGGGTCGCTCGAGCGACCTAGCTTCTAGGAGCGTTGGCTTGAGCGAGCCTGGAGATTTTGCTCGAGCAAACCATTTTTTGGAAGGGGTACGCTCAAGCGAATGTGGGTTCACTCTAGTGAACTACTTCAGAACCTGTAGTTCTGTGCAGTCCGAGTTCCTTTCTTTTCCCCTTCTCTAACCTCCTTTGTAACCATATTTTTCCACAATCATTTGCTTCCCTTTGGCCTTCCAACAACTACTTTTACACCTCCAACAATAAACCTCCAACCATTAACTCCCATTCATTTCTAAGCTCATTTATAGCAAAAACATCCATCATTAATGAAATCAATGACAAAACATCTTTAGCAAATAAAAGTATACATTATTAAGAGAATATTCAAAAAGGAATGATCCAACCACATGCACATTTCAAAAGACCTTATAAACCATATATAAACATAAGAGAGGATTAAACCATAAAACCCATGTTTTTCCATGAAATGAGAAGGCATTCAAATCAATTCATTCATCCACTTGCCTTGGTCTCCAATTAAGCTAATAAGCTCCTAATCACCACTCCCAAGCTCAAAATCAAAGATCTACACAAAAACCCCAAAATGACATTCATTACAACCCTAAAATGGTAAAACAAGAGATAGAGTGAGAGAGAGCTCCCAATAATGGAGATGGGGCTTCTCTAAGACTAGAAGAACACATATCCAAGAGCTAAGAAGAAGAGCTTACATGGAAGACCTCCAAATACACAAGGCTTGCTCAAAGAGGATCTTAGAATAGTGGGGTTTCTCTAAGAATGGTACCAAGAGGAAGCTCTCATGGATAGGAAGAAGATTGTGGCCTCCATTGTTTTTTTAGCAAAAGATTGGTGGTTGATTGGAGATGAAAGACAAGAACAAGAACAAGAAACCCTAGGTGGGCTGAATCTCCTCCTCTTCCTCAATGAAAGTTGCAAGAAAGAAGGGAAAGTAAAATGGGTCTTCTTTTTATAGAGAATAGAGATGGGACCCACAACTTAATCAACTAATTGGGCTAAAAACATCGTTTTCCGGGTCTCGGATGGATTCGACGAAGAAGAATTGTTCGCCGAAATTTCTAATATCCAAAAAGTGTATATTTCACGGGTTTCGGGGACATTGAAATTAGTGTCTAGATTTTTGTGCAAAAGACTGTTTTACTCCTATCATTAGCAAAGCAAGGTCTAGAAGTCTAGAACGGAAACTGGGCAAACACGAAAGTTGTCAAGAATAATAAAATAAATTAAACGGGGCAAAATATAGATTTTTCCGAGTATCACACAAATCCCAAAATCACACAAAACACGATAAAGGAACCCTCAAAGGGTCCCACTAAATCAAAAGAGTTCCCAAAATAATTCAAAGCTATATCAAAGCTATTCTAATTCAGACTAACCAAATCCACTAATCTCGCTTATAACTAAAACACGTCTTAATTAGCACTAATCGAAAACTCTCGGGGCGGGGTCTTACAGATGAGCTCTCTATAGATTCATGAATCATGATGTTTTCTCGTAATCATGCCAATTTTTCCTTGAGAACTCATCTCATGGTTTAAGTATTGATTATTTCATATTTTCAATTGATTCACATTATGTCTAAATTGATCACCTGCCAGACTGTCGTGTCTGATCCGTTTACTTTGGTGTTCAGATGCAGGCGTCATTGCCATTGAGGAGGAGCACCCGGAGGAGGCTTTTGAGCCACCCCCAGCCCGTGAGTGGCAACCCGACGACGTCCTCTAAACGTCGGGTGGGGTCTTGAGTACGACACACTTGGATGTGAATGATTTTTGTTATTTTGGGATGTATGGCCTTTGTTGGCCCTTTTCCTTATATTGGGCAATGTAAACATGAATTTAACTTACTTTGGTCACTTGAAACTTGGAATTTAAATTATGGTTATGCTATGTTATACTTCTCCCCCTGAATGTTATGTCCATTGAACTATTTAACTTGTGCAACTTGGAATCCTTTGACTTGTATTGATAAGTTGTGATTGAGATTACTTGCACGCTTCCGCAAATCATTGTTCGTGTGAGACAATTCCATGTTTGTTTTAGGGAGTCCTCACCGTGGAAACCTGTGGGTTAATTAACATCATCACACACCGGCAGTCACGGTCCCAAGTCTCGGTCCGGGGCCGCGACAGACATGATGGTTCATGAGATGAACCGAAGTCCACAAGTGTATTAGATGTAACACATGTGTATGGATGAGATCCACATACAGGAGACATGTGTTACAAATCTTATACTTAAATTGACTCACAACCAGTAATGAGATCGGGCATTTCATCTGACAAGGTTGCAGTATTATGATCACTATGAGATAGTATGATCTGTCTTGATCATCGGAATGTAAAATTCTGGATCATTATACTGGTACATTGGATGTATTGAAGGACTATAAGAAGCACCTTATGAACACTGTCTTTATTTTAACGTCTACTCTCATAATTCCATAGCAATAGGCTCCCAATTCTGAGACATTGATGAACTCAAGTTTCTATCTATTCATTTGCTTTGAGTCACCAATGAGTGAAGCCAATTGTAGGTCAACTCCGCGGTGTTTTGGGTACGTGGTAGTAGGACTGTAGGAACATTTAATGATCAAGATATAATCTATCCTAATTATCCCCTTGTGCCAATTAATAGTTTTATCATTGGTAAGTGTACACCCATCTCAATTAAGAGTTAATTGGATGGTACTAATGATCACCGTGATTAATTGGGTCTCAAGGATAATAAGATATGGATCTAAATTGGTGGGACAGTTTATCCAATTGTATCATGGATATTGATGGAGAGGCCTACTTGTAGTGATAGGGAAGTTTAGGGTCTTCATGTAATGTATTCCTAAGACTGGAGTTCAATTGCATTTATTTAGTGGAGTTATTTGCAATTAACTGTGAGCCGGATTGCACATGAGATGTGGGGTCGCGGTGTTCCAGTTGGAGCCAGCTTTCTATGAAATTCCTAGTAGTCCCCACGCTAGCCCAAAATCGGATAATTACTAATTCTAGTTTAACTGTAAAAGGAATTGGAAAGTTACTATTTCTATTTGAAGTGAGATTTCTAATAGTGGTAATAGTAAGTTACTAATTATTAATGGAAGTAGAACTTTTGTTTTAATTAGAAAAGAGAAAGTTACTAATTAATGTGGAAGTGAGACTTCTATTTCAATTAGTAAAAGTGGAAAACAAGTGGGCTATATATAGGGGAGAACCCCTCTTGGACGTCCATGTTATTGATGCACATCCAACCCCTCTTCTCTCTCTTGTGCAAGTTGTTGCACATCTCTTCTAGTTCCCTTCTAGTTTCCTTAGAGTTTCTAGTTAGGTTTTCTCTTGGAGATTCCACCATCTTCTTTGTGAAAAGAGATCTAAAGCGGGTCATAGTGTGGAAGACAATTGGGTATTGGAGATTCTGATTTGCTTTGTGAAAGAGCTCTTCATCAAAGGGATTAATCAAATTCTCCATTAAAGCACAACCGAGCTCCATATGTATAATCTACTCCTTGTATGTTGTAGAATTTCGTGGTTGCTTGTTAGGTGTTGTTTCTATCTTCTAGATAGAGGTTATTGCCGATCATGGTTGATGATATTGAGTTTTGGATCCTGGATTGGGTTTTTGTTGCCTTATGGATACTTGATCCCTAAGTCAAGTGGGTCAAAAGTTTTGAAAACCTATCCACAAGGCCTACCTACTTCCAACAATTGGTATCAGAGCCATACCTCATCTCTAATCATGTTAGAGCAGTAAGCTTGCTCTATTCTTTGCATGAGATGCGAAAAAGATAGAGGAAGGGCTATGTACGGATCAGTTTTATGGATTTTCTTTGTTTAATAGTAAATCCATGATTGGATAGTCACAAAAGGGTTTAATAATGATGGAAGGATGATAGGAAGCCATTGGAACACTCCATAAGAGTTTTAGAGTTGAATGGACATGAAACATAAAAACCCAAAAAAATCTAGTTCGTCTGTTCGGTCGACCGGGGACACTGTGACAGCAGATACAGAATTTGGATTTTTCAGTTTTGGGTCTTCTTTTGTGTCCTATTTTTCCAGCATTGTTTGGCAGCCTATTTGTGTGTTTTGTATGGTTGTATGAGATACTAACATGCAGGTTATCTTGTGCTTTCCATATGGCCCACAAGTCATTTACTTTCTTTATTTGGTTGTTGGTTAATTTGATGCTAAATGTAAAGGGCATCATGGTTTCCTTGGTTTTCCATGAAAGGGCAAGGCATGATGGATTCCCTATAGCCCTTTTAATTCCATTATTAGATTGCCCTGTAACTCTCATTGTTGAGACATAGGAATTTATGTAATTTTTAAAATTTGTAAATTCTGGCAATGTCCGAGACGAAGAAGGAAAGTGAAGTTGGACTCCTAATCAAAGAGTTTGAAGATTACCAAAAGTGTTTTGGAGATGCCCAAAAAGTTTGAGGAATCCCAAAGTTTTGGAAAGTCTAAAAAAGTCCAAGAAGTCTATTCCACTTGGGCCATGTGGAGGAGAGGACTAATTTCTATTTTTGCACTTTCTTTTTATGGATGGTTGCTTTTATAGAATGTTTCCAAATTTGATCCAACATAGCAATTACTAAAAATTGGTCAAATCAAATTAATTTTTGGAAGGAGTTCTAATTAGTGTTGATAGACCCATAAGATGGACTCATTGGTAATACTAAGTTTAGAAACTGAACTTTCCTTAACTATAACTTGACTTGGAACCAATCTTTGGTCATATCATGAGATGATTTCATGTTAATATGGTAAGCCTATATACCTTAAAAGAAAATCCTCAATTCTAAAATATTAAGTGGGAGTGGGGCATTTAAATTGAGAAATCCCCATGGTTTTCCACCATAAGTCCATTGTAAGGAAAGTATTAGCCTCGCACCATCTTGAGAATGGCCGTTCCTCACGGAGGGCTTTTATTTGTCTGGTTACTAGATATGTATCTCCTTATGGATAGTGTTGATGAGACGGGGTGAGGGTTCACTCCCTAAGGAGGAGCTGCACACAATGGTTGCCACGTAATGTTAATTGGTGGGTCACACTTAACTAAAATAGTGATGTAGTATCCCTAAGGATTTGCCTCATGTATTTTAGAAACCAAAGCTAATCGGGAGTCATACATTATTTAGTAAGAGATACCTAAATAATAATGAATGATAGGGGATCATGGATAGTTAGTCTTAATCCTAAGTTTGACTTGCTTTGATATGCACCAATCTAGGTGGTATTCGCACTCCCCAAGGAGGCATACCCCAAGGATTGGAAATCCAATGTATTCTAAATTTTAGTAGTTATGAGGATTCCCACATAAACTTGGTAGAATACTAAACCCTAATGTCATTAATATTCTTTAATTGAATATATGGTTATGTGCTACAGTTTATTCAGTATGAATTCAAATACTTTCAATCCACTTGTGACCGTTCTCAACCAAAATAAGTTGGTAGGATCCAACTATGCAGACTTGAAACGGAACCTAGATATTGTCCTGACTACTTCAGGATATAAATATGTCCTCATCATACCCCCACCCCTTGATGAGCCTGGGCCAGATGCACCACAAGACGAGAAAAACCATTATGCCAAATGGACCAAAGACGATGAGATGGCCAGATGTTATATACAGGCATCCATGTCTAGTGTTTTGTAACACCAACATCAATAATATAAGATTGCATACGATATTATATCGAACTTAAAGGAGATGTTTACGGACCAGGGCACGCCTGCTAGGCAGGCTGCTATGAGGGTGCTCATAAGCACCAAAATGGCTGAGGGTACACCAATACAGGACCACATGCTCAAGATGATGGACTCATTGAATGAGTTAGATGTACCAGGTGCCGCGATTGATGCAGAATCGCAGATTGACATAATCCTCGAGCCACTACTAGATTCATTCAATCATTTTAAGATCAATTATAATATGAAAAAAATGGATCTGACCCTAGCTGAACTGTCTAGCCAGCTGATAGCAACTGAGGTAATTATGAAGAAAAAGTCAATTGCCCTGATGATAGAAAAGTCAGTTGCGAGGTCCAAGCCGAAAGGAAAAGGCCGGAAAGGCAAAAAGAAATCAGTCCCCAAGGGTCCTAAGGCGGAGATGTTAGTTTTATGGTCTCAATCCATTAAGATTGATGAAATAAATTGATTAATTTCTTTATTTATCAATATATCCATGCTTTCCTTTCATGAGATGAATGGTGTTTTATTACTTATTTGCACACAACCAATACAAATGACAAGATGGTTCATGAGATGAACTGGAGTCCATAAGTATACTAGATGCAATACATGTGTTTAGATGAGATCCACATCCGGGAGGCATGTATAGCAAATCTTATACTTGAATATCTTCACAACCAGTGATGAGATTGGACATCTTTTCTGACAAGGTTACAATGCTTTGATTACTATGAGATAGTGTGATTTGTCTCGATCTTCAGAATGTAAGATTCTGGATCATAGTGCTGGTATATTGGATGTATTGAAGGACCATGAGAAGCACCTTAAGAATACTGTCTTTACTTTAAGGTCTGCTCTCATAATTCCCTAGCAATAGGCTCTTAACCCTGAGACATTTATGAACTCAAGTTTCTATCCATTCATTTGCTTTGAGTCACCGATGAGTGAGGCCAATTGTAAGTTAACACCTCAGTGATTTGGGTACGTGGTAGTAGAGCTGTGGAACAATCAATTGTCAAGATGGAAGCTATCTTTAATATCCCCTTGTGCCAATTAATGGATTTATCATTGGTAAATGCGCATCCATTCCAATTAAGAGTTAATTAGATCGGTGCAAAATGATCATTATAATTAATTGGGGCTTAAGGATAATAAGATATGGATCTAGTTTGGAAGACAGGTCCAGTTGATCCAGGGATATTGATGGAGGGTTACTTGTGGACATAGGGAAGTTTAAGGTATTCTATGTAATTTTTTCCTAAGACTGGAGTTCAATTGCATTTATATAGTGGATTTATTTGCAATTAACTGTGGGCCCGGATTGCACATGAGATGTGGGGTTGAGGTGTCCCAGTTGGAGCCAGCTTTCTAAGGAATCCCTAGTGGTCTCCACACTAGCCCAATTTATTGGAAACATACTAATTATAGTAGAACTCTAAAAGGAAATAGAAAGTTACTATTTCTATTTGAAGTGAGACTTCTAATAGTGGTAATAGTAAGCTACTAATTATTAATAGAAGTGAGACTTCTATTTTAATTAGAAAAGGAGAAAGTTACTAATTATAATGGAAGTGAGACTTCTATTTAAATCAGTGAGAAGAGAGTTACTAATTGTTAGAGAAGTAAGACTTTTATTTCAATTAGACAATGAAGAAGTTTGCAAAAAGCTATAAATAAAGGAGATATGGGCTGGACGTCCTAATGCATAATCCCACCTAGGGATTTATGCCCAAGGGCTTCTTGTGCAAGAGTTGCATATGCTCCTCCTCTCTTCCCTCTTCTAGTTTCCTTAAGAGCTTTCTCTTGGAGATCCCACCCATCTTCCTGAGAAAAGAGAATCTGATACGGGTCATAGTGTAGTAGACGATTGGGTCTTGGAAATTTTGATTTGGTTTATGAAAGTGTTTCATCATCAAAGAAAGAAATCAACTCCTCCCTTAGAGCGCAACCGAGCTCCATAGGTATGATCTACTTCCTTATATGTTGTGGATTTCGTGGTTGCTTGTTTGCTGCCTTTTCTATCTTTTAGATAGAGTTTTCTACTGTACATGATCATGAGAAAGAGGACATGGATCCTGGATTGAGTTTTGTAGCCTTCTGGATAGTTGATCCTGAGTCAAGTGGGTAAAAAGTTTTTGAAAACCTATCCTAGAGGCCCACCTATTTCCAACAGAAGAATGGTCCTACCAATGGTGTGTTCAAGGCTAAGGGTTCGGGGACCAAAGGAAAGTGTTTCCACTATAGTATAACAGGACATTGGAAAAGGAATTATCCAGATCTTCTGTCTAAGGAAAGGACCCTATGTACGATTGAGTCGCTTATTTTCTGAAGTTAGTTTTACAATTGGTACTTCAGAATCCTGGTATGTTAACTCCGGTGCAACTAATCACATATGTAATACGTTGCAGGAGTTACAGGTAAACAGGAGGCTTAATGGCGGAGAAATCACTGTTAACATGGAATCGAAAGCCAAGGCAAAAGCAGTGTCAGTGGGAGTAGAAACTTTGTTATTTTCAGATATTAAGTTGATTTTGTCAAATACATTATATGTACCGTCTTTTAGACGGAACTTGATTTTCATGATGGTGAATAAGAGTTATTCTATTACTTTTGGTACTGAGATTATCTAAAAGAGATACGATACTTTTATATATTCTGAGAAGGTAATCAACAGTTTTTATTTGACTCCCACAATGTATGAGATACATGGCACTAAAATTAAGAATAGACTATCATTAAAGTGGAAGTCACCTTCATCTAATCCAACCAAACTTTCGCACTTGAGGCTAGGTGTGAGACCCCGACCCCTAATTTCCGGGATTAGTGTTTACTTATTTGTAAATTATTTTTCTAAAGTGAGATTAGTGGTTGTTTGGTTGAGTTTGTGGGTTAGAAAGACCTTTCATTAGCTTTGGGGAGTTTTGAAAGCCAATAAACCAAGTTAGTGACCATATGGTCCTATTTGTTTTGCGTGGTCAGCTTGGAGAGGTTCTTTGTGATTCCCAAAAATTCCCATTTCGGCTTCATTTGACTAGTCTCACTATTCCCTACAACTTTCGTGTTCGCTCCGTACCCATTCGAAGCTCCGAAAATCAGTTTCTCCAGCCCTGGGGGTAAACCGGTCTTTTCACATTGAATATGGATCCAAATTTCGAGATCTCAAAACCATACCAAAATTATACTTTTTGAAAAATAGATTTTATGAGAAACATTTTTCTCTTCTTCGTCGATCGCATCCGGGGCCCGAAAATTGATGTTTTAATCCCAACAAGTTTAAGTGATAGTGGAACCCACACCCACCCTTTTATAAAAGGGCCAGCCCATTCCTTCTTCCCCATTTGGTTCCAGCAGAATGAGGGAGAGAGAGAGAGAGGAGCTTCAGCTCCTTAGGGTTTTTCCCCTTTTCTCTCCTTCTTCTTGTTTTCTCACAAAACCCACCTCCAAGCTTGCCAAAATGAGAGATTTGTGCCCATCTTCTTTTTCCCCTCATCTCAAGCTCTCTGTTGATGCCATTAGAAGAGAAATCCAACCACATTGAGGTTCTCCTTGAGCTAGTCTTTTTCATTTGAAGCACTTCCAAGTAAGCAATCCTTTCAATCTCCTAGATTTGTGTTTTCCTAGCTTTAGAGAGTCTCTACCTTCTCTATTGGGAGCTCTCTTCTTCTTGTTCTTTGGTTTGTCATTTTAGGGTTCTAAGATGGGTTTATTTTGGGGGTTTTTTCAGTAGATTGGATATTTGTGGCTTGAGAGGGTGATTAGGAGCTTGATTCACTATTTTGGAAACCAAGGCAAGTGGTTGAATAGAATAAATTCATGATTTCATGTTTTCTTTGAATTTTCATTATTGTTTCCATTTATGATGCCATGGTTTATACAAGCATGCAAATAAATGTTTTGATGAGCTTCTCCTTCTATTTAGTCTTTTGGAAACAAATGAATGCATTGCTTTTGGTTAAAGGTTATTGAGTCATTCTGTACATCTTCATTTATGTGGGTTGTTTCTTGCATTGAATGAAGTGGGTATCTTGTGAACTAATGTGATTTTTGGTTGCAATGGGATGGTTGTTGGAAGACTTGATGTGGTTGAAGTGGGTGGTAAGAGAGCCATAAATATTGTGTTAAAGTTGGCTTGAATGAGGTTGTGAAGAGGAGAAGTGGAGGTTCGGACTGCTGAAAAGGAATATTTCTGAAGTAGCTTGCTCGAGCAAACCCTTCACAGAACTTTAGTCGTTGAGCTAACCATCTTCTTCGCTCGAGGCTTCCTGTTCTTGAGCAATTCACTCGAGCGAACCCCTCACAGAACCTTGGTCGCTCGGGCCTCCCTCTTTCTTCGCTCGACCTTTCCTGACTAGAAGTAGTCCGCTCGAGCGAACCCCTTCCAGAGACTTGTTCGCTTGAGTCATTCTATCTGTTCCCTCGACCCTTCCTGACTTGGACCAGTTCGCTCGAGCGAACTTATTTTCGCTCTAGCGAACCCCTCCCAGAATGTTGTTCGCCCGAACGAACCTTTCAGTTCGCTCGAGCGAACGGTACAGAATTACTGGGCTAGTTCCAAACATAATTAGAAGGTCGTTTTAAGGTCCAGTGAGGTTAGTTCAGAGCCCTAATATGATGTGGAGGAATAAGAAGTGTTTTATGGGGACTGATTTGGAAAGAACCCCAATTCCGGAGATTATTGAAGATGATGGACTTATCAATTTGTATAGGGACCTCGGGATGTCCCAAACCTTCTGGAGTACCATGCTATAAACTTTAATCGACATACGTGACCCTTATACCTATTGTTTAAATCTTGAAACCTCAATGTCTGGTCCGGAATTAGGTGGGGGTTCCTAGTGTCCGCTTTTATCGAATTTCATACGTTTTCGACCCGTTTTCGCATAATAGTACAAGTGGCATTTCTAAACCACTGAAATCTGTAATTTGAACATTTGATCAACCTTATGCATTTTGATAAGATATTATTGTGTTAAATGCGCTTACGAACCTTTAGTTCAGTATGCTTTGGGTGTTATACACTCCTTCAGATATGTATACGTTTTGAATGTGTTTTAACCTATGAGTCGGCACCACTAAGCTTGGACGACCTTGTCGATTTGATCCATCGACTTGGGGTCCCCCTTTTAGCTTCTGTCAGCTGCAGTCTGAATTATGTTCTGTCTTGTCACTCAGTTTCGCGGCCGTGGTTTTACTCAGTATATTATATATGTATATAGTTGTTTCTCATCAAGTCGTGTGCTCCGAAATCAATGCCTTTAGTGTACTCTCATCACATTAGTGATGGAGGATTTAGCTTAAGTGTGGTTGCCAATCTGTTCCCCACGATTGTGGCTCCCCTGAAGAAGGGCAATTTGCAGGGTCGGCCTATGGATTGGGTTTGCAATGTGAGGAATACATGTTTTACCAGATATCCATGTTTTACACTTGTTCCAAATGAATACATGTTTTACCAGATATATATGTTTTACACATGCTTCAAAATGAATACATGTTTTGTCAGGTATACACGTTTTACACTGGTTTTAAATCTATGCAACTTTTGATCGAACACCATGATTGATCATATGTTTTATTATTCAGATTATTGTTTATATCTTTTCACCCACCTGCCAGACCGTTGTGTCTGACCCACTCTTTCGGTACTCAGGTCCATATTTCTTCGCTCCGAACTGAGTGCATGTGTTGGCTGTGGAGCCATGAGTTGCAGATTGTTGCGTCCGCTATGTCATGTAGACATTTAGCTCGACATCGGAGTTACGTCACATGTGGGGTAGTGTTATTTACCTTGATATTTGTATGGCTTTTATTAGCCTGTTCTTCGAGATTTTTAATTAATGCACATTGATACTTGTAACTTGAACATATGTGGGAATGAAATATCTTGTTACAGTCAGCTCTGTATTTTAACGTGATAGTTTGTTCCATTCTGATATGATTATTGATACGATAGTCATATGCTAGCGGTTGAGTGCGATGCGGAATCCGATGGCCACGGAATCCGAGTCGCAACGCCACGTAAGCTTTCTCAAAATATTCAAAGTGTGTTGGAATTGTCATCCTCACACACGAGGATCCTGAGATAAATATAATTGTTACTTAAATCCCAATTTCACGCTCCCCGAGGTCGGTGTTAGTTTTATGTTCTCAATCCATTAAAATTGATAAAATAAATTGATTAATTTCTTTATTTATCAATATATTCATGTTATCATTTCATGAGATGAATGGTGCTTATTACTTAAATGCACATAACCAATACGAATGACATGATGGTTCATGAGATGAACCGGAGTTCATAAGTATACTAGATGCAATACATGTGTATGGATGTGATCCACATGCGGGAGACATGTATAGCAAATCTTATACTTGAATATCTTCACAACCAGTGATGAGATTGGACATCTCATCTGACAAGGTTGCAGTACTTTGATTACTATGAGGTAGTGTGATTTGTCTCGATCATCAGAATGTAAGATTCTAGATCATAGTGCTGGTACATTGGATGTATAGAAGGACCATGAGAAGCACCTTAAGAACACTGTCTTTACTTTAAGGTCTGCTCTCATAATTCCCTAGCAATCGGCTCTCAACCCTGAGACATTTATGAACTCAAGTTTCTATCTATTCATTTGCTTTGAGTCACCAATGAGTGAGGCCAGCTGTAGGTCAACACCTCGGTGTCTTGGGTACGTGGTAGTAGGACTGTGGAAACATTTAATGGTCAAGATGGAATCTGTCTCTATTATCCCCTTGTGCCAATTAATGGATTTATCATTGGTAAGTGTACACCCATCTTAATTAAGAGTTAATTGGATGGCACTAATGATTACTATAATTAATTGGGTCTCAAGGATAATAAGATATGGGTCAAAATTGGTGGGACAGTCTGTCCAATTGATTCGTGGATAATGATAGAAGGGCCCACTTGCAGTAATAGGGAAACTTAGGGTCTTCATGTAATTTATTCCTAAGACTGGAGTTCAATTGCATTTATATAGTGGAGTTATTTGCAATTGACTGTGGGCCCGGATTGCACATGAGATGTGGGGTCGCGGTGTCCCAGTTGGAGCCAGCTTTCTATGGAATCCCTAGTGATCCTCACGCTAGCCCAAGATTGGATCTTTACTAATTCTATTTGAACTCAAAAAGGAAAGCTACTATTTCTATTTGAAGTGAGACTTTTAATAGTTGTAATAGTAGAGCAAAGGGTTACTAAGTGTAATAGAAGTTGGACTTCTAGTAATACACTAAGAGAGAAGGTTGAAAAGCTATAAAAGGAAGAGAAGGGAGCACCCTCGGACGTCCATGCACAATTCCTCCTGGGGATTCACGCCCATCATTGCCTTGTGCAAGAGTTGCACTTCTTCTCCTTCCCCCCTCTCTCTTCTAGTTCCCTTCTAGATTCCTTAGAGATTCTAGATAGTCTTTCTCTTGGAGATTCCACCATCTCTCTTGAGGAAAGAGATCTGAAGCGGGTCATAACGTGGAAGACGATTGGGCATTGAAGATTCTGATCTTAGAAGAGCTCTTCATCAAAGTGTTGAATCAAGTTCTCCATGAGAGCACAACCAAGCTCCATAGGTATTTTTTACTCCTTGTATGTTGTGAAATTTCGTAGTTGCATGTTTAGTGCTATTTCTATCCTTTTGATAGGTTTGTTTGCTGATCATGATGGCTGAGTTTGAGGACATGCATCCTGGATTGGGTTTTTGATGGCTTTTGGAGAGGTGTTCATCACTTCTAGTTGGTGAAAAGTTTTGAAACCTATCCAAGAGGTCCACCCACTTCCAACAATTGGTATCAGAGCCATACATCATCTTTAAACATGATAGTACAGCAAGCTTGCTCTGTTCTTTGCATGAGATGCGAAGAAGATAGAGGAAGGGCTATGTATGGATCGGTTTTATGGTTTTGCTTTGTTTAATGGTGAATCCATGTTTGGATAGTCACAAAAGGGTTTAATAATGATGGAAGGATGGTATGAAGCCATTGGGAGACTTCAAAAGTGTTTTGGAGTCATTTGGACACGAAACAGAGAAAATCCAAAAATCTAGTTCGTCTGTCCGGTTGACCGGGACCCGTGTCCGGTCGACCGGGGCCTTCTTACCGGTTGACTGGGGACACTGTATTAGCAAACTGCAGACTGTAGGTGCGGTCGACCGAGCCATTTGCCCAGTCGACCGGGTACACTGACACAAATTTGGGCAGCTTCAGCTCGACCCCCGCCGAGGGACACCCCCAGACCCCCTTTGCAGAGTGCATAATTTCAAAAGGATGACAACTTTTGGCATCTTATTTTTCCATTGTTGTTTGGCAACCCGGTTTTGTGAGTTGCTTGGTTGTATGAGATACTAACTTGCAGGTGATCTTGTCCTCTCCATATAGCCCACAAGTCTTTTACTTTCTTAATATGGTTGTTGGTTTATTTAAGGCTAAGTGTAAAGGGCATCATGGTTTCCTTGGTTTCCCGTGAAAGGGCAAGGCATGGTGGTTTCCCTATAGCTCTTTTATTTCCATGTTTAGATTACCATGTAAGTCTCATTGTTGAGACATAGGAATTTATGTAATTTTCTAAATTTGTAAATTCCGGCGATGTCCAAGACGAAGAAGGAAAGTGAAGTTGGACTCCTAATCAAAGAGTTTGAAGATTACCAAAAGGCGTTTTGGAGATGCCCAAAGAGTTCGTGGAATCCCAAAGTTTTGGAAAGTTTAGAAGTTCAAGAAGTCTATTCCGCTTGGGCCATGTGGAGGAGAGGACTAGTTACTAATTTTAGCATTTTCTATTTATGGATGAATGCTTGATTTAGAATGTTTTCAAATCTGATCCAAACACAGCAAGTTACTAAAATTGGTCAAATCAAATTAATTTTTGGAAAGAGTTCTAATTAGTGTTGATGACCCATGAGAAGGATACATTGGTAACACTAATTTAAAAAACTGGACTTTCTTTAAAATAACTTGACTTGGAACCAATCTTTGATCACATCATGAGATGATTTGAAGTTCATATTTATATATGTGGCCCTAATACCTTAAAAGGAAAATCCTCAATTCTAAAATATTAAGTGGGAGCGGGGTGTTTAAATCTCATATCCCCATGGTTTTCCACCATAGGTCCATTGTAAGGAAAGTATTAGCCTCGCGCCATATTGAGAATGGCCGTTCCCCACGGAGGGCTTTTATTTGTCTGGTTACTAGATATGGATCTCCCAAAAGGATAGTGCTGGTGAGATGGGGTGGGGGTTCACTCCCAAAGGAGTAGCTACCCACAACGGTTGTCACACAATGCTAATTGGTGGGTCACACTTAACTAAAATAGTGATGTAGCATCCCCAAGGATTTGCCTCATGTATTTTAGAAACCAAAGCTAATAGGGAATCATACATTATTTGGTATGAGATACCTAGATAATAATGAATGTTAGGGTATCATGGATAGTTAGTCTTAATCCTAATTTTGACTCACTTTGATCCGCACCAATCTAGGTGGTATTCGCACTCCCCAAGGAGGCATATCACGGGGATTGAAATTCCGAAGTATTCTAAATTTTAGTGGTTATGAGGATTACCACATAAATTTGGTAGATTACTAAACTTTAATGTCATTAATATTCTTTAACTGAATGTATGGGTATGTGCTGCAGTTAATTCAACATGAATTCAAATACTTTCAACCCACTTGTGACCATCCTCAACCAGAATAAGTTGATGGAATCCAACTTTATGGACTGGAAAAGGACCCTGGATATTGTCCTGACAGCTTCAGGATGCAGATATGTCCTTACCATACCCTCCATTCCTAAGCCTGAGCTTGATGCACCACAGTTTAAGAAGGACCTTTACACCAAGTGGAACAAAGACAATGAGATGGCCAGATGTTTTATACAGGCATCCATTTCTACTGTTTTACAACACCAACATCAATCCTATAAGTTAGCATACGATATTATATCGAACTTAAAGGAGATGTTTGCGAACCAGGTTAGACCTGCTAAGCAAGCTGTTATGAAGGTGCTAATAAACACAAAGATGGCTAAGGGAACCCCAGTGCAAAAACATTTGTTGAAAATGAGTTTAGCATTGAATGAGTTAGATGTACTGGGTGCTAAGATTGATACAGAATCGCAGATCGACATGATCCTTCAGTCACTACCGGATTCTTTCAATCATTTTGAGATCAATTATAATAAATTGGAAATGATTATAGTTGAGTTGTCTCGCCAGCTAATAGTGACTAAGGAAATCATGAAGAAAGAGCAAAATCCCCTCATGACAGAAAAGTCATTTGCTAGGACCAAGCCGAAAGGCAAAGATCGAGATAGCAAAAGGAAATCAGTCATCAAGGGTCCTAAGGTGGAGAATGGTTCTACTTGTGGTATGGCCAAGGCTAAGGGTACGAGAGTAAACGGAAAGTGTTTCCACTGTGGTATGACAAGACATTGAAAAAGGAATTGTCCAGATCTTCTTTCTAAGATAAGGACCTCAGGTATGATTGAGTCACTTGTTTCTGAAGTTAGTTTTGCAACTAGTACTTCAGAATCCTGGTGTGTAGACTCCGGTGTGACTAATCACATATGTAATACGTTGCAGAAGTTACAGGTAACAAGAAGGATTAGTGGCGGAGAAATCATTGCTAACTTGGGATTGGAAGCCAAGGCAGATGCAGTGATAGTGGGAGTAGTAACTTCGTTATTTTCAGATATTAAGTTGATTTTGTCAGATACATTATATATACCGTTTTAAGACGAATTTTGGATTTCAGTTTCTAGTATGATGAATAAGAGTTATTCTATTACTTTTGGTACTGAAATTGTCTTAAAGAGATACGATATTTATATATATTCTGACAAGGTAATCAATGGCTTTTATTTGTTAACTCTCACAATGTATGAGATACATGACACTGAAAATAATAGACTATCATTAAAGAGGAAGTCACATTCATCTAATCCAACGAAACTTTGGCACCAGAGGCTAGGTCATATAAACCTAAACAGGATTGACAGGCTAGTGAAAGATGGTATCTTGCCTTTATTGGTGGTAGAACCAATGCCTGTCTGCGAATCCTGTCTGGAAGGCATAATGACCAAAAGACCCTTTTCATCTAAGGGCGGAAGGGCCAAAGATTTATTGGAATTAGTGTACACTGATATGTATGGACCCATAAATTTAAAGTGAGAGATTGATACGAGTTTTTCATTACTTTCACCGATGATGACTCAAGACATGAATACATATGCTTTACGCACCGCAAGTCTGAGACTTATGAAAAGTTCAAAGAGTTTCGAGCGGAAGCGGAAAAGCATTTAGGTAAAAGTATAAATACTCTTCGATGAGATCGAGGAAGAGAACATCTCTCCGCTGATTTTATGGGATACTTATCAGAAAATGGGATTTCATACCAGTTGTATGCTCCTGGTATGCTTCAACAGAACGGAGTAGCAGAAAGAAAGAACTAGACTTTTTTAGATATGATCAGGTCTATGTTTGAGTTTCTCATGGTTACCTATAGGGATATGTTTTACTAAACCTCGTTCCATTTAAGTCTGTACCTAAGACTCCTCGAGAGTTGTGGTCCGGGCGAAAGCTTAGTCTACAACATAAGGGTTGTTCGGCACTCGTGCTGAAGGTTACGACGGATAATTTGGATGTAAAGTCGGAAGTATACACTTTTATAGAATATCCCAAGGGAACTAAATGTTGGTTATTCTATAATTCCAGAGAGAGCAGAAAGTGCTTATCAGCACCAATGCAGTTTTTTCTGGAGGAAGATTATATGATTGACTGGAAATTTTTAGAAAATGTTATCTTAGAAGAAATTCAAAGAGAGATCAATTCCAAATCCAAATATGACTGAACTTGAAGAAAATTCACCCATACCTAACCCAGTAATTACACCAGTACCTTGTCGTAGTGGGAGCATTGTCAGGACCCCTGACAGGTTCTCGGTTTTTGGGAGAGTCTTACGAGGCAATCCCGGAAGAACTGGAACAAGATCCCTGTAACTATGATGAAGCAATCAATGACATAGATTCGGGAAGTTGGCAAGATGCTATGAAAGCTGAAATGGAGTCTATGTACTCTAATCAGGTCTGGACACTTGTGGACTTGCTTGCCAATATTAAACCTACTGGGTGCAAGTGAATCTACAAGAGAAAGAGAGGACCGGATGGACGAGTTGAGACCTTTAAGGTTAGGCTTATTGCGAAAGGATACACTCAAAAAGAAGATATCGATTATGAGGAAACCTTCTCGGCGGTAGCCATGCTCAAATCTATCCAGATACTCTTATCCATTGCGGTTCATCTCGTTTATGAGATTTGGCAAATGGATGTCAAGACGGCGTTTTCTTAACGGCCATCTTGAGGAAGACATCTATATATGCAGCCAGACGGTTTTATGGCTAACAACCAAGAGTAAAGAATTTGCAAGTTGCAGAAGTCCATTTATGGACTGAAGCAGGCATCCCGAACTTGGAACATCCGTTTTGACTAGGCAATCAAGTCATTTGATTTTTGTCAAAATCTGGATGAGTCATGAGTGTACATGAAACTGCAGGAGGCAGGGTAGTTTTTCTGTTGACGACATCCTTCTCCTAGGGAGTGCTATGGGGATGTTGTCAACAATGAAAAGTTTAGTTGGCTAAGATTTTTGATATAAAGGACTTGGGAGAAGCCAGCTACATCCTAGGGATCAATTACCATTGAGACCGGAAAAATAGGATGATAGGCTTATCCCATGATGCGTACATAGATAAGGTACTGGTACGGTTAGCTATGCTTTGTACTAGACCAGATATCTGTCACATTGGGTGCCTAGTCAGCAGATATCAGTCTAACCAGGTCCTAACCATTAGACCGCTGTAAGATGTGTTCTCTAGTACTTGAGAAGGACTAGAAATCACACGTTGATTTGTAGCAGTGATGAGTTGATTCCAGTCGGTAACACAGATACTAACTTAATGTCAGATAAGGATTCCAAGAAATCAACTGCTGGGTATGTGTTTATGCCGTAACCGCTTGAGAAGCAGTTTAGGAAGCAGTTTGGCTTAAAAGATTTCTTATGGAACCTGGAGCAGTACCTTTGGCAAGACAGCCGCTCACAATTTACTGTGATAATAGCAAAGCAGTCACCAAGTCCAAGGAACTCAAAAGCCAAAAACACATACAGAGGGAAATACACATGATCAGAGAGATTGTGTAGAGAGGTGATACTGCAATCACCAAGATAAACTCTGCAGACAATCTAGGAGATCACTTTACTAAGCCTTTGACCACCAAAGTCTTTGTGCAGTATGTAAATGCGATGAGCATGAGATGCAACCCTGAATGGCATTGAGCCCAAGTGGGAGACTGTTTGTTTTATGGTCTCAATCCATTAAGATTGATGTAATAAATTGATTAATTTCTTTATTTATCAATATATTCATGTTATCATTTCATGAGATGAATGGTGCTTATTACTTAAATGCACATAACCAATACGAATGACATGATGGTTCATGAGATGAACCGGAGTCCATAAGTATACTAGATGCAATACATGTGTATGGATGTGATCCACATGCGGGAGACATGTATAGCAAATCTTATACTTGAATATCTTCACAATCAGTGATGAGATTGGACATCTCATCTGACAAGGTTGCAGTACTTTGATTACTATGAGGTAGTGTGATTTGTCTCGATCATCAGAATGTAAGATTCTAGATCATAGTGCTGGTACATTGGATGTATTGAAGGACCATGAGAAGCACCTTAAGAACACTGTCTTTACTTTAAGGTCTGCTCTCATAATTCCCTAGCAATAGGCTCTCAACCCTGAGACATTTATGAACTCAAGTTTCTATCTATTCATTTGCTTTGAGTCACCAATGAGTGAGGCCAACTGTAGGTCAACACCTCGGTGTCTTGGGTACGTGGTAGTAGGACTGTGGAAACATTTAATGGTCAAAATGGAATCTGTCTCTATTATCCCCTTGTGCCAATTAATGGATTTATCATTGGTAAGTGTACACCCATCTCAATTAAGAGTTAATTGGATGGTACTAATGATTACTATAATTAATTGGGTCTCAAGGATAATAAGATATGGGTCAAAATTGGTGGGACAGTCTGTCCAATTGATTCGTGGATAATGATAGAAGGGCCCACTTGCAGTAATAGGAAAACTTAGGGTCTTCATGTAACTTATTCCTAAGACTGGAGTTCAATTGCATTTATATAGTGGAGTTATTTGCAATTGACTGTGGGCCCGGATTGCACATGAGATGTGGGGTCGCGGTGTCCCAGTTGGAGCCAGCTTTCTATGGAATCCCTAGTGATCCCCACGCTAGCCTAAGATTGGATCTTTACTAATTCTATTTGAACTCAAAAAGGAAAGCTACTATTTCTATTTGAAGTGAGACTTTTAATAGTTGTAATAGTAGAGCAAAGGGTTACTAAGTGTAATAGAAGTTGGACTTCTAGTAATACACTAAGAGAGAAGATTGAAAAGCTTTAAAAGGAAGAGAAGGGAGCACCCTCGGACGTCCATGCACAATTCCTCCTGGGGATTCACGCCCATCATCGCCTTGTGCAAGAGTTGCACTTCTTCTCCTTCCCCTCTCTCTCTTCTAGTTCCCTTCTAAATTCCTTAGAGATTCTAGATAGTCTTTCTCTTGGAGATTCCACCATCTCTCTTGAGGAAAGAGATCTGAAGCGGGTCATAACGTGGAA
This sequence comes from Persea americana, assembly GCA_029852735.1. NCBI lineage: Eukaryota > Viridiplantae > Streptophyta > Magnoliopsida > Laurales > Lauraceae > Persea > Persea americana. Next base: position 41,345,374 of record CM056814.1, read on the forward strand.
GACGATTGGGCATTGGAGATTTTGATCTTAGAAGAGCTCTTCATCAAAGAGTTGAATCAAGTTCTCCATGAGAGCACAACCAAGCTCCATAGGTATTTTCTACTCCTTGTATGTTGTAAAATTTCGTGGTTGCATGTTTAGTGCTATTTCTATCCTTTTGATAGGTTTGTTTGCTGATCATGATGGCTGAGTTTGAGGACATGCATCCTGGATTGGGTTTTGATGGCTTTTGGAGAGGTGTTCATCACTTCTCGTTGGTGAAAAGTTTTGAAACCTATCCAAAAGGTCCACCCACTTCTAACAGTCGGGCCGCTGCAGGATCCGGGTTTGGGGTCGTGACACTAGGTCATATAAACCTAAACAGGATTGACAGGCTAGTGAAAGATGGTATCTTGCCTTCATTGGTGGTAGAACCAATACCTGTCTGTGAATCCTATCTGGAAGGCATAATGACTAAAAGACCATTTTCATCTAAGGGCGGTAGAGCCAAAGATTTATTGGAATTAGTGTATACTAATGTGTATGGACCCATAAATATTAGAACAAGAGATTGATATGAGTACTGCATCACTTTCACCGATGATGACTCAAGACATCGATACATATACCTTATGCACCGCAAGTCAGATGCTTTTGAAAAGTTCAAAGAGTTTCGAGCAGAAGCGGAAAAGCATTAGGTAAAAGTATCAAGACTATTAGATCAAATCGAGGATGGAAATATCTCTCAGCTGATTTATGGGATACTGATCAGAGAATGGGATTCTATCCCAACTATCTACACCTGGTATGCCTCAACAGAACGAAGTAGCAGAAAGAAGGAACTTGACTCTTTTAGATATGATCAGGTCTATGATGAGTTTCTCAGGATTACCTATATCCTATTGGAGATATGCTTTGGATACTGTAATGTATATATACTAAACCTCGTATCATCTAAGTCTATACCTAAGACTCCCCGGGAGTTGTGGTCCGGGCGAAAGCCTAGTCTGTAACATTTACACATTTGGGGTTTTCCGGCACATGTGCTGAAGGTTAAGACGGATAAGTTGGAATCGAAGTCGGAAGTGTGCACCTTTATAGGATATCATAAAGGAACCAAATGTTGGTTATTCTATAATCCCATAGCAGAAAGTACTTGTAAGCACCAATGCGGTTTTTCTTGAGGAAGATTATATGTTTGACCAGAAATCTTTAGAAAAGATTATCTTGGAAGAATATCAAGAGCGATCAATTCCAAATCCTAGTATGACTGAGCTTGAAGAAAATTCGCCCATACCTGACCAGGTAGTTATACCAGTGCCTCGTCGTAGTGGGAGGAATGTCAAGCCCCTTGACAGGTTCTCGTTTTTCGGAGTGTCTTACGAGGCAATCCCGAAAGAATTGGAACAAGATCCCTGTAACTATAATGAAGCAATAAATGACAAATTCGGGACGTTGGCAAGAAGCTATGAAAGCTAAGATGGAGTCCATGTACTCTAATAAGTCTGGACACTTATAAACTTGCTTGCCAATATTAAACCTATTGGGCGCAAGTGGGTCTACAAGAGGAAGAGAGGACCGGACGGAAGAGTTGAGACCTTTAAGGCCAGGCTTGTTGCTAAAGGATATACTCAGAAAGAAGATATCGATTATGAGGAAACCTTCTCACCGATAGCCATGTTCAAGTCTATCCAGATACTCTTATCCATTGCAGCTCATCTCGATTACGAGATTTGGTAAATAGATGTCAAGACAGCGTTTCTCAACGGCCATCTTGAGGAAGACATCTATATGATGCAGCCAGACGGTTTTGTGGCCAATAACCAAGAGCAAAGATTTTGCAAGCTGCAAAAGTCCATTTATGGACTAAAGCAGGCATCCTAAAGCTGGAACATCCATTTTGACCAGGCAATCAAGGCATTTGGTTTTTGTCGAAATCCGGATGAGTCGTGTGTGTACATGAAAAGTGAAGGAGACAAGGTAGTTTTTCTAGTATTGTATGTCGATGACATCCTTATCCTCGAGAGAGACATTCAAATGCTGTCAACAGTAAAAGTTTAGTTGGCTAAGACTTTTGATATGAAAGACTTGGGAGAAGCTAGCTACATCATAGGGATCAAACTCCATCGAGATCGGAAAAATATGATGATTGGCTTATCTCAAGCTGCGTACATAGATAAGGTGCTAGTGCGGTTTGCAATGCAAGACTTCAAGAAGGGTATCACACCTTTCAGGCATGGAGTGCACCTTTCCAAGGATCAGTGTCCTAAGACACCTCAGGAAAAGGAGCAAATGAGAAAAGTGTCATATGCCTCATCTGTTGGCAGCCTCATGTATGCTATGCTTTGTACTATACCGAATATCTGTCACGCAGTGGGCCTAGTCAGCAAATGTCAGTCTAACCCAGGTCCTAACCATTGGACTGCTGTAAGATGTGTTCTCTAATACTTGAGAAAGACTAGAGATCACATGTTGATTTACAGTAGTGATGAATTGATTAGAGTCGGTAACACAGATACTGACTTCATGTCAAATAAGGATTGCAAGAAATCAACTACTGGGTATGTATTTATGCTGTAACTGCTTGAGAAGTAGTTAAAGAAGCAGATTGGCTCAAAAGATTCCTTATGGAACTTAGAGTGGTACTTTTAGCAAGCCAGCCGCTCACAGTTTACTGTAATAACAGCAGGACAGTCAATAAGTCCAAGGAACCCAGGAGCCAAAAGCAAGTACAGAGGTAATAACACATGGTCAGAGAGATTGTGCAGAGAGGTGATACTGCTATCACCTAGATAGACTCTGCAGACAATCTGAGAGATCCCTTTACGAAGCCTTTGATTACTAAAATCTTTGAGCAGCATGTAGACGAGGTGGGCATGAGATGCAACCCTGACTGGCACTGAGCCCAAGTGGGAGATTGTTAGTTTTATGGTCTCAATCCATTAAGATTGATGTAATAAATTAATTAATTTTTTTATTTATCAATATATTCATGCTTTCCTTTCATGAGATGAATGGTGTTTTATTTATTTAGTAGCACATAACCAATACGAATGACATGATGGTTCATGAGATGAACCGGAGTCCACAAGTATATTAGATGTAATACATGTGTGTGGATGAGATCCACATACAGGAGACGTGTCACAAATCTTATACTTAAATTGATTCACAACCGGTGACGAGATTGGGCATTTCATCTTACAATGTTGCAGTTTTATGATCACTATGAGATAGTATGATCTGTCTCGATCATCGGAATGTAAGATTCTAGATCATCATACTGGTACATTGGATGTATTAAAGGATCATGAGAAGTACCTTATGAACAGTCTTTACTTTAAAGTCTACTCTCATAATTCCCTAGCAATAGGCTCTCAATCCTAAGACATAGATGAACTCAAGTTTCTATCTATTCATTTGCTTTGAGTCACCAATGAGTGAGGCCAATTGTAGGTCAACACCTCGGTGTCTTGGGTACGTAGTAGGACTGTGTGAACATTTAATGATCAAAATGTAATCTATCCTAATTATCCCCTTGTGCCGATTAATGGTTTTATCATTGGCAAGTGTACACTCATATCAATTAAGAGCTAATTAGATGGTACTTATGATCACTGTGATTAATTGGGTCTCAAGGATAATAAGATATGGATCTAAATTGGTGGGACAGTTTATCCAATTGATTCATGGATATTGATGGAGGGGCCTACTTGTAGTGATAGGGAAGTTTAGGGTCTTCATATAATTTATTCCTAAGACTGGAGTTCAATTACATTTATTTAGTGGAGTTACTTGCAATTAATTGTGGGCTAGATTGCACATGATATGTGGGGTCGCGGTGTCCTAGTTGGAGCCAGCTTTCTATGAAATCCCTAGTGATCCCCACGCTAGCCCAAAATCGGATAATTACTAATTTTAGTTTAACTCTAAAAGGAATTGGAAAGTTACTATTTATATTTGAAGTGAGACTTCTAATAGTAATAATAGTAAGTTACCAATTATTAATGAAAGTGGGACTTCTGTTTTAATTAGAAAAGAGAAAGTTACTAATTAATGTGGAAGTGAGACTTCTATTTCAATTAATAAAAGAGGAGAACAAGTGGGCTATATATAGGGGAGAACCCCTCTTGGACGTCCATGCTATTGATACACGCCCAGCCCCTCCTCTCTCTTGTGCCAGTTGTTGCACATCTCTTCTAGTTCCCTTCTAATTTCCTTAGAGTTTCTAGTTAGTTTTTCTCTTGGAGATTCCACCATCTTCTTTGAGAAAAGATATCTGAAGCGGGTCATGGCGTGGAAGACAATTAGGTATTGGAGATTCTGATTTGCTTTGTGAAAGAGTTCTTCATCAAAGGGATTAATCAAATTCTCCATTAAAGCACAACCGAGCTCTATATGTATATCTACTCCTTGTATGTTGTAGAATTACGTAGTTTCTTGTTAGGTGCTGTTTCTATCTTCTAGATAGAGGTTATTGCCGATCATGGTTGATGAGATTGAGTTTTGGATCCTGGATTGGGTTTTTGTTGCCTTATGGATACTTAATCCTTGAGTCAAGTGGGTCAAAAGTTTTGAAAACCTATCCACAAGGCCTACTTACTTCCAACACCAATCATGTGCAGCTCGGCAACAATGCCAGCTCGGTAACAGTTCCGGTTATACTCAGCTCGGCATCAGTACCAGCTATATGTGCATCTCGGCAACAGTGCTAGGACGCATCCATCTCATGGCTATTGTGATCTCAGTACGAGTACTGAGTGTCACTTAAGTACAACCATGCTCCTATGAAAAGTATGGACACGTTATAGGACATGCTATCAGATAGAGTGGGTAACTGATAGCAAAAAGGAGATATCCTTATCAGGTAGTCAGGTCAGCAGTCCTAGGAAGAATGGGAAGCCGTCCGATTGGACTCTCCCTCCACCTACCGCCAAGGTGTCAGGGTAAGGTCTGATGGGACTTCACCACCACCTACCTCCACTAAGAGAAAGTCAATAGGACTTCCGCCTATATATATGCAAAGGGTTAGTCCCAGACAGGTATGCATTAACGCAAGCATACACCTTCCTCCTTACCACTCATCATTTGCTTAGTTGTTGAACTAACTTAGGCATCGGAGTGCCTTCGGCTGACAGCAGCTAAGGCCTCTGACCTCTGTTTCTCTCCTTCCCTTTTAGGTCTCATGCATCCGGTCTTTCCCAAAGAGTTCTACATCCATCTTAACAAGTTCATGTCAATTTAGGCACTTGCACTACCCAAACTCATCATTGCCTACTGCTTATTAGTTTGAGATTTTTGAAGGTTTAGCAATTGTTCTCTAGTCTTTGCACTTGTTGAAAATGGTATATTATTTCAGTGTTCTTCTAGACTGGGACTGTCAACTTTGTTTTTTTCTTTATGCCTCACGCTATGTCAAAGGTACTTGCCTACATCTTTTGGATGAATAATGTCCATATTTATACACCATATTATGATAAAAAGAACTATCAGAACCCATCAGATGAACGAATACAATAAACATGAGAGAGAGAGAGAGAGAGAGAGAGAGAGTACCATAGACATGAAAAGAGAGAAAGCTGCATCACATTGATCTTCGAAACTATACATAAAAAATCTGGCCTACATTCAGGAGACTTTCATGGGGGACATTGAAAATGACACTGTTCTCCCTGCATATCCTCCTAAGAAATGCATATATATAATCAATGGCAATCTTCTTTATGAAACTGGATTCCCTTCTAGCTCTCACTATCGTATTCCCGAGAATATGAACGACCCCAGCATCTCTACAGCTGTTCAAGTACTCCAATTCATCCACCTCTGTGCGGGTACTTGTCTGTCCTGATGATCTCAACAAGCTGTTGGCCTGTAATGGGGACTTAAAAGGCATAATTGAGTTATTTGATGACTCTGTCAAATCCACGTTGGAAGAAGAAAGACTATCGCAATTTTCAGGAATCATTTCTACTGATTTCTCAGTCTGCTGCTCCCCATATAGGCTGTAATCATCTGAATCAGAACCACCTTCCATCATAGACTCCAATCGAACGAACATGAAAAGGCTATCAAAGAGCATTTTTTCAAAGTCGTCATCTTTCTTGTGAAGGTCTTTGTAACCATATCTTGCAACGCAGCGGAACATGTGAAAGTTGTTGGGTCCAATTCGTTTCACAAGGAAACGCTCGTCTATCGGAACAGTGTAGACAGGGAGGTACTTAACGCAGACAAAAACAACTACAGAATGGATGGCCGGGAGATTGGTTATGAAGTGGGAGAAAATGTGAGGGACCCCACTGGCCAGTTCTGTGTATACAAGGCCTATTCCAGGGACTCGGACTAGGCCGAGACTAGGACCAAGACCCATGATCCATGCCATGGAGACCTTGCTGTGCATCTCGAGCTCATATCGTTTCAGAGTTCCGTAATGCCATACATACATGATAAGGAGAAATGCCGCAGCAATTACAAGTGGGGCCCAACCCCCTTGGTCTAACTTGAATAGTACAGCTGAAAGGTAAGTGAGCTCCACAGCCAGTGATAAGCCAGTGAAGATCAGGACAAGAATCCAATGGCTCCGCCACACCAACAACATGATAAGGATCATAATGAATGTTGTTACCAGCATAACTATAACAACCGCCGTTCCTGGTCATGAGAGGAAATGGTAAAATAGGAAATAAATTAGTACAAGCTCAAACGTGTGCAATATCTTATACCAGTTTCAGTGTTCAATATCTATGATTCCTCATCTCCGAGATACTCATGTCTCGTTTTGTTGAAGTGGAGGGAGGTGCATCTTAAATTTGTTGTAGCCAGTTTTTCTTTGCTCTTGTTTGGACTTCCTCCGTTTGGGGGTTTTTCTTCATGGGGTTTTAAGGTTGTCAGTATATTCCTCTTGTACTGGTTAAGCTTGTATTATTAAAAGTTACTATTAAAAAAAGTGTTCAATATAGCAGTATCCTCAAATTTTGATATACAATTAGCATGAACATCTAAGGCACAATCTATCATCTTCTCTCCTTTACAATTGTGCTGTGTGTGCGTAAAGATTGCAAGGTTTTAGCCGTCTGACAAAACTATCCTTCGCCTGAGCTTGCCCTGCAGATTGCAGAGTGCAAATTTTGAACCAAGTACTACAATCGATGCAGATGAATCCCTTTCAACTTCTTCAAAAGTAAAAGGTTATGTGTGAAGTGACTAAGTCAAGAAATTCTAGTTCAAATATTGCTTATGGTTAAAGATTATAGTTGGGAAAACCAAGGCATCCATTTCTCTTGCAGATGACAGTCTCATGAGAGTCATTGCTCATGGGAATCTCCAACACTTTTGCCTCGTGAACTTCTCATATTTTTAATAAAATAGTCATTGATAGAAAAACTTTTGACTTCGACAAAGTTATGTGCTAACCAATGGATTTCCATGTTTCCTTGTCAAGTTCTAGAATTTTCATTTGAAGTTCAAAAGTTGGGACATTATGAGCAAGTCAGTCATACAATTTGTGATCTACAACTTTAGAGGATTGAGGCAATTGAAGATAGAGCATATAAGAAGATCGATACGAAGATCGAACTCAAGCATCCAAGGCCCTGAACATTCAATAAGATGCAAATTATGATACTACTTGCAAGATATGCCTTCACGTTTTCAATGTAAGTTAGGGCCCACAATCCACCTGATCTACCATCTTAAACAATGATTATATTGATGGCAGAAACTTTAAGACATCCAGCTGAATAGGGAAGGCCCTAAAAGTCAGCAGCTAGGGCTCCATGGCAGCTTGATGCGAAAACTAGGGCCGTCAATCATGCCATGTTAACAAATTCGGGTTGTGGGTTAACAAATTCGTGTTAGAATCACCTCAACCCGTGCACGACCCATTAAATAAACGGATCCAAAAATCAAACATGAACGCGACCCGACACAACCCCTTAAATAATCTTGTCCATTTCAGAACATGTCAATTAACACACTCTTTTACTAATGAAAGGAGAGTGAAGAAGTTAGAAAATGATCTTTTATATGTGCGTTATAGGGTTTCACTTCAACCTTTTCAAACTTACCAAAATACTCTTCATGCATTTTATAATTTATGCCATTTATCATTTGGCGGTTGTATCAGGTTGTTAATGGGTTACCGGTTTCATTCGTGAACGACATGCTAATTTAACGTGTTAACGGGTCCAACCCATTTACGAAATGAACCCATTAATATCGTGTGGGTTCATGTCATGTCAACGGGTCATGTGGCATTTTGACAGCCCTAGCAAAAACTAACAATTCTGGTCCCAAATGTCTACATGAACATTACTAGGAAGAAATAAAGTCTCCTTGATAGCTACTTTAAGAAAGAGAACAAAAGCGGTAATGAATTCCAAAGCACTTGCCTCATGTCCCAATCCTCACACTAACATCATGAATACAACAAATTAACTCAGTCATCAAAAAATGGTTGCACACATATGCAATGAGTATAAAAGCATAGTCCCGACCCACCCTTGGACTCACCACCCAAAAAAAAACACAAACGAAGGCTCAAGGATGAAATGTGTGTGACAGTTTTGTGTAGCCTTGAATGAAGGATAACAAACAGGCCACTGGAAAATAATTAACTACCAAATAATACATCTATGATAACTGTTAATTGGCAGTGTGTTCTGCATAAACAAGACATTGGATATCACAATACAGCCAACTTGGTTTCCAAATACCACAGAGACTTTGTCCAAGGATAAGTGGCCAAATATCACTATGCCTGACAAAAAAAGATAACCTCGAAAAAAGCATAAGAAGAATGCCTAGAGAAAAGAAGTCCATTGGGGAAAGTGGATACAAGGAAAAAACAAATGATTTCCTTTTCTGTTTCTTTCTTTCTGGAATCATTAAAGACCTTGTTGTCAAATATATAAATACATAATGAGTACGTAAATAAACTACTAACTGTTATGATAAAACATTTGGGTACAATGAAAAAGGTCCATTTATTTCTTGAACAATAGCAGACAATACCCCATTATATGATTGTGTGACATGCTAAATGTCACACTAGAATTATGAATGAAGGTGAGGAGTGAGAGCAGAGAAATGGGACATATCATATGGGTTTTGAGGAAGGAGGGGATGCCATGGCATGGAAAATCATGCACTAACTGATAATTATCCGTATCTTTCCCCACATCCCAGCATCCCCTAACTGAATCATGTTCTAGCATAAATATCTATCTATATATATAATAATAATAATAATCTAGGAAACCATCTGCAGAATATGGAGAAAAGAATGGGAATAACAAAATAGTGTGATACTTCAGTAGAAGCTTACCATAAGCATTTCCAATCTGACTGGTATTTCTGAACCCAGCAGTGACTATAATGCATAAAATCATAAGAACCCAATTAATATCTGGTATGTATATCTGACCAAGGAACTCCTTTGATGTATAAACAACCTTGACCCGTGGAAAACAGCCTAGTGCAAGTGCTTGCTTTATTATTGAGAAAGTTGCAGTTATGGTGGCCTGACTAGCGACAATGGCAGCTGCTGTAGCGACAATGAACATTGGCCAGTACACACTATCTACAAAAAAAGGGATGTCAGTCCTGAGTCCCAACACACAGCAAATGCATAATAGACAGAATGTGAAGGATTTCATATATGTGAGTTTTATGGTTCTATCAATGTACTGGAGGGTTCCCAAAAAATCAGATAATGGATATGATCGTAGCCATCCATTCTTTAGCCTTATTTTAAGAATATTTTGATATTATCAATTGTCTATAAGACTGTATGGACCCAACCCAAATTATAATATTTAATTGATAATTAAATGATTTTGGGAATTAAGTAATGAAATTAATTAACATAGGAGAAATCGGCCAACATTTGGGAATTAGTGCACAATTTTATTTGGGCGAGATTAAGGCATAATTAATTAATGAGAATTAGAAAAAAAAAACAATGAGAATTAATTAATTAAGACTTGATGGGACCGACTTGGGACCCATCTGAGTTGGATGACCAACTAGGCATGTAAAGGGACCAGGCCGGGCCCGGGGTTGTCCTCACCCTACCCTCAATATATGCAGGACCCAGCCTTGGTGGGCCAAAGCCCCCGAAGGGTCTCTACCTAAGCCCTTACCATATCTTCAAGGGCTAGTGATAAGTGCTTAATTGTTTACAATCTAAGCCCTAATATTTTATTTATCTTATGCTAGTCATAGTATTTTATTTGATTTTACATAGTTTTGTTAATTTTTTATGTAAAGGTAAAAAGGAGCAAAAAGAGAGGAGTTAATGAAGAGAATGATGGGCGTGAATTCCTGCAGATATGTGCTCCATTTGACACAGTTGGCGCCCATCTTCTTCTGTGAGTTCAGATGCTGTAAAGATTCATGATCGGAGCACAACACAAATTCTTTCCCAATCAAATGATGACGCCAATGACGAAGAGCTTATACAACTGCATAATATTCCAAGTCATACGGCGAATACTTCTTGCGAGAGTCATTCAATTTCTCGCTAAAGTAAGAAACTGGGTGACCATCTTGACTTAAGACTCCACCAACACCAACTTGCGAAGCATCACAACTAACTTCAAAGACCTTGTCAAAATGTGGAAGTTTCAAAACAGCCTCTATCATATTCTACTTGATTTGTTCAAAAGCACGAGTGGCTACCTTGGTCCAATTGAAGTCAACTTTCTTCAAGCAATCAGTTATAGGAGTCATAATCGTCCTGAAATTGCGAATAAATCTCCTATAAAAAGTGGCCAATCCATGGAAACTTCGTACTTCATTGATAGTTTTGGGAATGGGCCAACCAATGATTGCATTGATCTTCTCTGGATCAGCTTCTACTCCTTGGGCCAATACAATAAATCCCAAGAATATAACTTTGGAACTTAAGAATGTACACTTTTTCAAATTAATGTAAAACTTCTCTTTGCGAAGTGCATGCATCACATACATGAGGTGATCAAGATGTGCATCTTTGGACTTGCTAAAGATCAAGATGACGTCAAAATACAAACGACGAATTTACCAAGGAAAGGCCGTAGAAGTTGTGTCATAACTCTCATGAAAGTTCTGGGAGCATTGAATAAGCCGAACGGCATGACTCACTATTCGTATAATCCATCTTTAGTTTTGAAAGTTGTCTTCCATTCATCTCCTATGCGAATACAGATTTGATGATATCCACTTCTAAGATCAATTTTGGAGAAGACGGAAGATCCGGCCATCATATCAAGCATGTCATCCAACCGAGGTATTGAAAACCTGTACTTAATGGTGATCTTGTTGATTGCTTGGCTGTCGATACACACTCTCCAAGAACCATCTTTCTTGGGCATCAAGAGGGCTGGTACCGCACAAGGACTCATGCTTTCGCGAATGTAACCTTTCTTGAGGAGCTCTTCAACTTGCTTTCTCAATTCTGTGTGTTCTATAGGGTTCATGCGATAAGCAGGTAAATTTGGAAGCGATGACCCAGGGACCAGGTCAATAGCATGCTGGATGTTCCTCATAGGCGGTAGCTCTTTTGGAAGATCTAGTGGACTCAAGTATTTAAAATCATGCAGCAAGGTCTTGATTTTTGGTGGTGTAGAAACTGCTTTTATATCTTCTGCCTCTGTGAATTCTTGTGGGATAAGGGCATAAACAACCCCTTGCTCTTTACTTTCTTCCTCAAATTTCTGCACTGAAAGGATGCGAGGGCTAGGCCGTGATGCAGTTTGCTTTGCCGGAACTTATGGTGATTGCTTTGTCGGGGTAATAGGAGGCTTAAGTGGAAAAAGAGTAACCTTGCAACCTTTATACTTAAAAGTATGGGTGTTTGCTTCTCCATTGTCAAACCCCGACCCGGGATTAGCGCGATTAGTGTTAACTAAGTGCGTGTTTAGTTGTAATGTGAGTTTAGTGTACGTGGGATTAGAAATTGGTCCAAGTTGGTCTAGAATTAGCTTTGGGGAATTTTGAGAGCGTTTTGTGCTTTTTGGTCACACTTAGGGTGCCTTGAGAGTACGTGTAAGCTTGGGAGAAAATTCTAGTTTTCTGATTTTAATCGTGATTTCGATCTCTTTTGAATGGTTTTATTTTATTGATAAACTTTTGTGTTCAGCTTGTTTGTGTTTTAGGCTCAGAAACCCAAGTTTTGGCCCAAAGGGGTAAATCAGTCTTTTCACACCAAATCTGGACTCAAATTTCGAAATCTCAAAACTATGCCAAATTTATACTTTTTGGAAAGTAGATTTTTCGACGATCATTTTAGTCTTCTTCGTCGTTTTCATCCGGGGCCCACAAGTCAGTGTTTTAAACATTGCAAGTTTTGAGCAATGGGGCCCACACAAAAAAACCCACTTGAAGCAAATCTCCTTCTCCCTCATTTTTCTTCACTCACGAGTCAAGCTCTCCCTGCAACTTCTGAACCCAGCTGAAGACTCTTCTTCTTCCCTTCCTTTCTTCTCATTGCATGCCTAAGCTAGAGAGCTTCAAAGCACAAACCAACCCTACCATCTTCTTCCTCTCAACTCAAGGAATCCATTGCTACCATTTTCTTGGAGATCCCAGCTGTGTTCCCACTCCATTTTCTTCTCCTCTTCTTGTTTAGCAAGCTTCAGGTAATAGATCTCTTCCTCCTCTTCAATGTAGTCTTTTGAGTTCCTTAGGAACCCATTTTTCAAGCATGCAACACCCATTTCGAAATGGGTCATTGTCTTCTCTTTTTGGTGGATTTTTGAAGTTCTTTTCATGGGTTTTCTTGTAGATTTCGTGGAGTACTTTTGATAGGATTTGTTTCTGAGATTGTTGGGCTAGGACTTTGGTAAAGGCAAGTGAACAAATTAGACTCATGATGCATGCAATGTTTGATTACTTTAGCTTTCATGATTTGATTTCTCTTCCATGATAATTTGGGCAATGTAGGTTTCCAAAGGTGCGTTATAGTCTGAAATTTTGTTTTAATTGAAATGCATATGCTAATGGTTTGTGTTAATGGTTTTTCATTCATTTGAAGTTGCTTTTATCTTGCCAATGTGTTTTATAAATGAATGAAAGAATGGAGGAAATGTTGTGAGGTGATTTGGAAGTGTGGATTGTTAGAATTTGAATGGAAATTGCCCCTTGGAGAGTATGGAGGCAGGGGATATGCAGGGATTTGACAAAGGAAAGAAATGGTGAAAAGGGAGTGTGAATTCTGAATCTAACTGAAGCTGCCGCACACTGGCGGTCAGCAGTCGGTCAGCAGTCGGCTAGCCGACTGTTGACCCACGGCTAACCGACCCAGTGTCGGTTAGAATTACAGTAACTCAAATTCTGCACAGGGCGTGGTCGGCCCGCAGGCGGTCAGCAGACGGTTAGCCGACCTGCGCAAGAAATCTGAAAAGTAGTATTCCTCCTGATCAGTCGGTCAGCGGTCGGTCAGTTGGTCGGTTAGCCGACCAGCAACCGGCGGCCAGCCGCCGGGTAGCCGCGTGGTGACCGAGTGCACAGAAGGAGAACTTTGAAGGGGCTTCGATAGGAGAGAAAAACTAGAATATGTTAAGGGGTCTTTGGCTTGATGTTGTGCAATTGAAACATGGAATGTTGTCTAGCTTCGGGGACACCAATTCACTCTAAACTCCAACATTTGGGTTTCAACTTTACAAGAATCAAATAAAGAGTCTTAGCATATACTTGACATAATTGTTTCGAAATCTTAAATTTTGGCACGAAGAATACCGTTTTGTTCCTGTTTTGATTTGCAAGCATGTGTTTAACTTTAGATTTGTTTCATGAACTATAATGGGGACACTTTTCCAGCCTTGCTTGTTATAGCTTATGCTATTCTCGTTTAGTCTCGTCTTGCATTGTTTTGACAAGTGTTTTTCCCCATTTTTCGCTAAGTTTTGTACGAGCATTGATATGTTTTATGCATACATGGATATCATAGAATACCACTGAGCTTGGACTGCCCTTTCAGTCTGATCCACTAGTTCGGGGGTCCTTAAACATAAGGGCAATCTGCAGATTAGCCGTGTATTTATACACATCTTTGTTCTGTCCGGTTCCGCGGCCGGTGTTCCGCCCACCTTGTGTGGCTCGGACTTCTGTTTTGTTTTGTCTCGTTCTGTTTCGTTTTGCTTGCTCTTGTCATTGCGTATGACGGAGAAAGGATGAGCTCAATGTGGATCCGTGAATCATGTTATTTTATTGAAAAGCATATTAGTTTTGAATTACACCTTAAACATGTTTTGTTCAGAACTCATGCCATGTTTTAAGTGCTGATTACTTTCATATTAACTGACTTGTACTATGTCTAAACTGTTCACCTGCCAGACCGTCGTGTCTGACCCCCTTTGTTTTGGTGTTTAGTTGCAGGCGCCGTTGCCATTGCGGAGGAGCGCCCGGAGGAGGCTTTTGAGCCACCCCCAGCCCGTGAGTGGCAACCCGACGACGTCCTCTAGACGTCGGGCGGAGTCTTGAGCACGATGCACATAGATGGGATTATTTTGCTATTTTGGGAATGTATGGCCTTTGTTGGCCTTTTTCACTTTTGGGGTTATGTAACTTAACACTTTGTTATTTTGAAACTTGAACTGAATTTGGTAATGCTATGCTTACATTTTCTCCTCTGATTATTGTCTTAAGGATGACTTAACTTATGCAATTCGGAGTCACAAGGTTTATGTGCTTAAGTTGTGATGAGATTACTTGCACGCTTCCGCAAATCATTGCTCGAGTGAGATTTTTACATCTTCGTCTTTGGAAGTCCTCACCGCGGAAACCTGTGGGTTAATCATAGTTGGATGGACATAACCGTCGCGGGGCCCGGACTTGGGGAAACCTCGGTCTGGGGTCGCGACATCCATCACTTTGGACTTTGTTACCAAAAAGCCAAGGTCTTCCCAACATAATATGAGTAACATTCATGGGGATAATATCACACCAAATAGAATCTTCATAACCACCAATTCGAAATATTACCTGGCACCGCTTAGTCACTGGAGTTGCTGAATAATTTACCCAAGAGACCTTGTAAGGCTTCGGGTGTTTTTCAGTTGGAAGCTTCAACTTGTCAATTACTTCTTAGGAGATCACATTCATCTCGCTTCCTCCATCTGTCACGACATTTTGCCATAGAGCGAAATATGGCGGTCCGCCTCCAATCTTCAGCTTCCTCTTCAGTAGTAATGAAGAGACGACGAATGAATAATGTCCATCCTTCTGTCTCAGCTTGATAGAAGGAATGATCGTCTTGTTCGGGCAGAGGTGCCTGCTCTTTATATGGTGTTTCAGCTTCGATTTCTTCATCAACAGGCTCCATATCATAGGCATCTTCTTCATTATGTGCATAGTGAAGATTCTTTGAACCTGGGCATTCATAAGCATAGTGTCCTTTGCCTTTTCATCGAAAGCAATCGATGTCCTACTTTGGTCGTGAAGAATTGACAACATTCTTCCCTTTGTTTGCAAAATTTGCAGGTCTTGCTTGATTCTAAGGAAGTGCTTGCCTGTTGGAATTTTGTGGAGGAGGTTGTCGGGTTGAGTTTTGTGCTGGAGTAATCCATTGATAAGTCGTATCGGAGGTCCTTCTTTGGAGAGGTTCACCAAAACGCCTTGAATCTGGATATCGCAGCTAATCTTCGACGCGGAGTGCCAAGCGATGAACTTCTTCAAGGCTGTAAAAGGGGCGAGTAGTCAATTCCCTTTGGATCTCTTGACGTAGTCCTTTTTATATCTGGTGATAGCCCGTCGATCAGTTTCAGAAACTTTGCATCGCACCATGAGATCATGAAACCTTTCTGTAAAATCATCTATAGTGGAGGTCCCCTGTCTATAGTCAACTAGTTGATCATAGAGGGAATCAATATAGTCAACTTGTAGATATTTATCTTCAAGTTTCTGTTTCAACTCTTCCCATGTGCTGACGGGAAGTCTCCCATAATTAGCATTCCTGTAATCCGCCACCATAAATGTGCTGCACCCTTCATCTTCATCTTGACAAAGGGAACACGTTTGTCTTCTTCCATATTGTACCACTCGAAATAATCTTCAAAGGTTGTAATCCAGTCAATGAAGACTTTCACATCCATGCGCCCCAAGAAATCAGGAACATCAACACGTACCTTATTGGTGATGTCATCTCGTCGGCCATGATGGTCTTCATAATCGGTTTCATCCATAATGCGCTCCATAAATTGCCGACAAGTTTCCTGCGGTTCACCATTGGCAGAATTTTCCACATTTGCCTGACGGTTGTTTCCCCATTGTGCATTGCTGCCGTCTTTGTTGCTGGAAAGTCCAAGGTTGTCATTGTTCCGGTTGCCCGGAGGAGGCGTGCTCCAAAGACGTCGTTCAACCCCATTCATTTTGTCCATTTATTCCATGATGTAGCTATCATGCTGGCGATCTGTGAATTTACCTTTGAGGATGGCTCCGATGCAGGTAGTCGGGATCGGGGTAGACATGTTGATGTTAGTTTTATAGTCTCAATCCATTAAGATTGATGAAATAAAATTGATTAATTTATCAGTATATTCATGCTTTCCTTTCATGAGATGAATGTTGTTTTACTACTTATTTGCACATAACCAATACGAATGACATCATGGTTCATGAGATGAACCGAAGTCCATAAGTATACTAGATGCAATACATGTTTTTGGATGAGAACCACATAAGGGAGACATATATAGCAAATCTTATACTTGAATATCTTCACAACCAGTGATGATGACTGGACATCTCATCTGACAAGGTTGCTGCAGTACTTTGATTACTATGAGATAGTGTGATTTGTCTCAATCATCAGAATGTAAGATTCTGGATCATAGTGCTAGTACATTGGATGTATTGAAGGACCATGAGAAGCACCTTATGAACACTGTCTTTACTTTAAGGTCTGCTTTCATAATTCCCTAGCAATAGGCTCTCAATCCTGAGACATTAATGAACTCAAATTTCTATCTATTCATTTGCTTTGAGTCACCAATGAGTGAGGCCAATTGTAGGTCAACACCACGGTGATTTGAGTACGTAGTAGTAGAGCCGTGGGAACATTCAATTGTCAAGATAGAATCTATCTTTAATATCCCCTTGTGCCAATTAATGGATTTATCATTGGTAAGTGCGCACCCATTCCAATTAAGAGTTATTTGGATCGGTACCAAATGATCATTATAATTAATTGGGGCTCAATGATAATAAGATATGGATCTAAGCTTGGAAGGCAGGTCCAATTGATCCATAGATATTGATGGAGGGGCCTACTTGTGGTGATAGGGAAGTTTAGGGTTTTTTATGTAATTTATTCCTAAAACTGGAGTTCAATTACATTTATATAGTGGAGTTATTTGCAATTAACTATGGGCCCGGATTGCACATGAGATGTGGGGTCGCAGGTCCCAGTTGGAGCCAACTTTCTAAGAAATCCCTAGTGGTCCCCACGCTAGCCCAAGTTATTGGAAACATACTAATTATAGTATAACTCTAAAAGGAAATAGAAAGTTACTATTTCTATTTGAAGTGAGATTTCTAATATTGGTAATAGTAAGCTACTAATTATTAATAGAAGTGAGACTTCTATTTTAATTAGAAAAGGAGAAAGTTACTAATTATAATGGAAGTGAGACTTCTATTTAAATCAGTGAGAAGAGAGTTACTAATTGTTAGAGAAGTAAGACTTTTATTTCAATTAGACAATGAAGAGGTTTGCAAAAAGCTATAAATAAAGGAGATATGGGCTAGACGTCCCAATGCAAAATCCCACCTAGGGATTCACGCCCAAGGGCTTCTTGTGCAAGAGTTGCACATGCTCCTCCTCTCTTCCCTCTTCTAGTTTCTCTTCTAGTTTCCTTAAGAGCTTTCACTTAGAGATCCCACCCATCTTCTTGAGAAAAGAGAATCCGATATGGGTCATAACGTGGGAGACGATCAGGTCTTGGAGATTCTGATTTGGTTTGTGAAAGTGTTTAATCAGCAAAGAAAGAAATCAACTCCTCTTTTAGAGCACGACCGAGCTCCATAGGTATGATCTACTTCCTTGTATGTTGTGGATTTCGTGGTTGCTTTATGTTGTTATTTCTATCTTCTAGATAGAGTTTTCTACTGTATATGATCATGAGAAAGAGGACATGGATCCTGAGTTGAGTTTTGTAGCCTTCTGGATAGTTGATCCCAGAGTTAAGTGAGTCAAAAGTTTTGAAAACCTATCCTAGAGGCCCACCTATTTCCAACAGTTGACTAGCTTGTGTTTTTTTTTTTTTTTTTTCTTTGCTACTACTTGCTGTTGGGTTGGGCTCGACCTGAACTAAGGCCCGAAAGGGAAGAGGGCCTATGGGCTGTGCTCATTGTATTGAAGGGGGCCTATTATTATGTCCCACTTAGTTGATGGTACCTTAGGACTGGTGCGCAGCAAATGAAAAAGAATTCTAGGAAACACTCTTTCGTTTCTTCTTGGAAGGAAATGAAGGCAAGGTGCGTGAGGGCGAGGCGATGGGATGAGGCACGGCTAGGCTGCATTAGTTGGGCAGCAGTGACAAGGGCGCTGCTAGGCAGCGGTGGCACATGTAAGTGTTTTTTTTTTTTTTTTCCTGGTTTTCGGGGTCAATGACAGAGCGAAAAGGGTTGAGGCGTGGAGGTTGACTGGGGTAGTCGAGACAGGGGTAGTGGCGGTTGGGGATGTGGCCGGTGCTTGTGGTTGGGTGTCGGATATGGTTGGGTTCGGGATAGGGCTTGAAATCGGTCAAAAGGGATTCGGATGTGGGACGAGGGGGAGGAGGGTGGGGTTGCTGGTTTTAGGGATTTATGAATTGGTGATGATTTGGGGCTTTTTTGGAAAAATTGAATTAGGTCTGGGATTGGTTCGGGAGTAGCTGTTGTGGGGTGTTGAGGTAGTTAGGGTTTTTGGTAGAGGGATGTGGATGGGGCTGGGTTCACTGGCTACTAGGTGGATGGATGTCATGAGTTAGTGATGGTGACGGTGGATCTAGGAATGAAGGGTATGGTTCTGTGACGAGGGGTCGTGGGGATGAGGCTAATAATGGACAAGAAGATGATAATGGATTGAGAAGTGAGCAGATTACCTCAGGTTGGCGATTGGATCAGCAATCTGAATCTCTGCTCTGAAACCAATTGAAGCAGCACAAGGAAGAAGAAGGAGAGCCAACGAGCTATTCCCCAAGCCAAACGGCTTAGATAGGGTGCCTAGGTCTCACACCAAAGACAAAGAAGCACACGATTGAGAACGCTCAAATTTTCATTCAATTTTTGTATATCCCAAGAGAAGAGATTACATCCTTTATATAATAGAGTCTAATAAGCACTAATTTAGCAATCAAGCCATTAAAATTATAAACTCTCTAAATCGAAGAATCTGGAAAACTTAGAAACTGCCTAATCACAAAATTACTCAAATCTAAGAAATCTGCTAATTCTAGAAAGCCTATTAAAATGAGAAGCTGCCAATAGAGAAATCTTGGAAAAAATCTTTATTGTTGGGGCTTACGGGCTTTGGGCCTTCTGGAATAAACTTTCAAACGAGGCACAGTGGTTTGGCCTGCATCAGTTTTGGTAGAGTCTGGACTGAGGATGGTCCATATTGCTTTGGGTTGAAGTTTCTAAGATCAGACTGCTTTCATTTATACTTGAGTACATTCTCTAGTGTTTTGTTTTGTTTATTTATTTATTTTTCTACAGACATTCTGGAGCTGTTAAAGCTACTCAGCTTTATAACTTGCTTGCAGTGTAAGAATTGAGGTTGGATGGGCCTTGATATACTTTTTGGACAATTTTTAGGACTTCATGTGGATCAGTTGCAAGGATATTTACTATTAAATTTGTGTTGTCATGTGTAAGATGTCTTGTATTCTATGAAGACAATCTGTCTGGGATGTATTGTATGCCAGAACTAGAAGAAGAAAAGAATTTCTGAAAGTTTTGATGTGATTGACATCGCCCTCTATAGTATTATTTTCCTTTAAGGAAATTGTTACTGATAGTGTTATCCCCTTGTATTGGGGAGATTACAATTGATATTTTAAATGAGGGAATTTGAACGATTCAAAATTGAATCAGTTTCTGAGTATAATGAGAAAGTCCTGGGGCCAACACATTTGGAGGGGTCTCCAGGTGTGGGATTACTTTAATACACTTTAATACTGTACACCAGTCCCCAATAGGAGGTATGTTTGTATGATCTATAATGTTTTGGGGGCATTATGGGTATTTGATGTAATCTTTATATATCATTGAGTTCTCATTTTAGGGTTTAATTATCAAAAGACAGTTGAATCTTTGTTCGGCTGGATCTATGTAATCTTCGTCTTGCCAACATATTAGGCATCTATCTCAACCATGTAGCATGATGGGCATTGGAAGCCCAAAAGGAAATCTAGGCAGAAGAGCATGGCTCGCATACCATCTGACGTAGGACAATCTGAACCATAACAATCTCGAGGGAACTTACCAGCTGGATTAATTCCATTAAAAGTTATTCCCCAGATCTACCAAACGTATTTCAAGAAAATAATTAGATGAGCAGAGAACTTACACAAACCAAGAAGATACCTCAATGCCAATTGAGATATCCGTTTCTGAACTCCAAAGTTCGTACAAAACCTTCACAAGGGTTGAGAGTCAACCTCACAAGATAACAGTATTTTCACAAAACCAAAAGTTTGCACACACCCTTCACATGGTTTTTTACTTTTTAGCCCTCTTCTTTCCATATTTATTAAAATAAATGACCCTTGATTGACAGTCCGGTCCAATCCCATCCAGATGGGTGCAAACCCATGGGATATGGTGTAATTCAGGTTCATATATATATATATATATATATATGAAAAAACGCCCCTCTTAGTTGAGCCCACTGGGATGCATGATGATTATGTTGATCCATGGCCCTAAAATTTAATGGTTTAGAGCCATTATTTTATTATGATATCAATCCAGTGGTGAGGAAAGTAGCATGAGTGTCAAACTTGGATTTGTGAATATTCATGAGTGCGTGGCAGGGGGTGAAAAGACTAGATTGACTCAACATGGGTCCCATGACCAAAAAAAAGAGTGGTGGAAATTTTTTTAAAGTGGGGCATTTTTTAGAATTAATGGTAATGTCACTTGAACCTGAAACTTTAAGGTTGCAAAAGTGAGCACCTTCCATTGTGCCATGTGGTTTTACCCTCTAGATTATGTATTTCTTACCTAAGTAAAAAACCTTAACCATCTCCTCAATCATGAAATTGACATAGTTATGTTTCAATTTTAATGCTTGAAACATGATAAAAAAAAAAAGACTAAAATACCTATATTAGTCAATGCTATACATCCTATCAGAAGACGGGCCGTAGCTTTCTGAAACGAAGTCAGTACAATGCAAACTTGGGCTCGCTGGAAAATGAACTCATCTAACAGACCAATTCCATGCTGTCAGGGCATCGTTTGGTGCAGGCCATTTATTAAAAGCAAAAAAATTTAGCTTGGTTGGGTCCTGTCATAGGCTTGATTAATTGGGCCCAGTGCTTGGGCATGGGCTTTCATGTTGGCTTCATCTTGGCTGCATCAAAGACTCTTTCAACCAAATATATTCCTCTTCGCTTTTCACTTGGCCTGCATTCCCATTCGATTGCTATAGTTTGATTTGAATATATGTTTTGTGTGTTGACATTACTGCAGTCAAGAGTCACAACCCTAGAATTCTTTCAATGAAAGCTACTATTTGCTAAGACACTATAAAAAAAAAGGGTATCAACCTGGAATAGAGCGATAGAAAGCATCTTCCACATGATCCTGATTCTTCATAAGGTATGCTGCTTGTCCTGAATATGCTAAAAGGAGACAAGGGAACACAACTACAGTGAATGCTATCTGCAGAGAGAGAGAGAGAGAGTCAGTCAATTTGTAAAGCATGCTTTGCTTCTATAAAAAGTTCTCAAGGTTCTTTAGGATGTATCAAATGTTGACATTTGAATTCTTGACATGAGAGATGGTCATTTATCCCATCATATCTGTGGAAGTGGGAACTGGAACTGCATTAGAAGGAATACTCATCTTCACTGTTTCCCACTCCAAACTATTAAGAGTTCCAGTAGTCACTATTGTTTTGATGAACAAAAATCTGGCGACAGTATCGTATCTGATGAGTTTCTATATGTCATATTGTCATACCTGTCAAGACAGATCAAGAACAATCGAATGGGACCGGTCAACCCAACGGGTAAAGCTAGTCCAAGAAGACTAACAGCAGATTTTATATGATTCAAGTGTATCATTGACTGAAAGTATATTCCCTCTATAGTCCTTAGTTTTAGGATCTAGATTGTGTAAATCTTCTTGATTAGATGTGGTCAGTTGTAATCATAGAAAGATGTGCATTATAAAATCAGAATACATACAAAGGAAGCATCACAATTCATTATTCGAATTCTCATCCTTGTTTTGAA
Source organism: Persea americana (assembly GCA_029852735.1). Taxonomy (NCBI): domain Eukaryota; kingdom Viridiplantae; phylum Streptophyta; class Magnoliopsida; order Laurales; family Lauraceae; genus Persea; species Persea americana. Next base: position 41,367,774 of record CM056814.1, read on the forward strand.
AGCTTACTGACAATTTAGATGGTATCAGAGCCTGAAAGTTCTGCAGAACCCACTAGAATGGATGCTAGTCTAATTAATCAAACCAATGCAACGGATGTAACCAATCAAACAAGATAGAACTAGCAAATAAATCTACCAATCACACACCACAAGAAGGTAGACACAATATTTAACGTGGAAACCCTTTCCAGGGAGAAAAACCACGATCTAGAAATCAAGAGCTCATGAACAGTTACAAGATAAACTCACGGCTCCTTTACCTCGGTCGATACCTCGACCTAAGGACTGTAGTTGTTCTTGCACAACTTCCATTGCCACAACTTCCCCGCCGTGCATTGGTCTCCTTACTTGATCTCGTCACACCTTGTTAACCAAGATGATCAATCTTCTACAAGAGAGTAGAAGCAAAAAAACCTTCTAGAGCAGCCTTTCAGAACAATCTCTCAACGGGTCTAAAGAATAATTCTCTTTCTAAAATATCTCTTACTCAGACTAAGGAGAGAGGTGGTCTGTCTTTGGGTTGAGAGAAACACCAATTTATAGCCCCAAATCCGTGCATAAGACTTCAAATCATAATCCACTAAGAATTTAAGTCATTATCAAACTCTTCATAAGAGTTCAGATAGGACTGGGCTTCGTCCGCAACACTCGCTCTAGCGAGCCATCTCTCTGTCTTTTGGCCTGACAGCAATACTAACCCTTACAGACCCATCCTAGGATTTTCCTAGGGTTAGGATTGCTTGTGTGACCGGACGAGATCCGACTGATCAGATCTCATAAGGCGATTGCTCAGGGAAGACTAACAAAATGAGAATCCGGACTTTGGTTCTCGTTTGCACTGCTCGGGCCTATTGAAGAGACAGATTGGAGTTCCGATCTCCTCCGGAATTTACAGAGAAGCACGGAAGTTACGGATTCAGCGTTCTGATCCGAAGAAGAATAGGCCTGAGTTTCATTTTTTTCTGCAGTGAAATAGAGAGGGCTCTGTCGCACCCACTGCTGCCAAAGAAGGCTGATTGCAGGTGGTCGGAGAAGACAAAGTACGGGACTCTCTTCGTTTTGGAATCAGCAGCTCTACAGTCAAAGGCGCTGTCTGGACTTGGGGTCGCAACATTGCCGGACATTGCCTCCTCTAGTGTTGAAACTGTTGATCGACAACTATATCCTGTTGATCCGCGCCAAGATCAACTTGTGTGAGAACATTTACAGTTATTTTCTGCTTTTCAAATTGATACACATTGTAGTATTCAGATTCTCGGTTGGAGGTACAATTGTCAGCACATTTTCTGTCTGCGCTCTGTTGTTTTCTGCACTGTTTCTTGATACTGCTTCGTCTACTCTCTTGTTAGAGTCCTAGAGTGGGGACTCTATAGAATTTATCCACTCTATAGAATTTATTCAGAATAAACATCTGTGATATTTTTTCTACTGGATTCTTTGCACTACACCTGTCTCGGCTAAAGATTAATATGGCATCAGACCGTAATAATGGAATCACAGTTGTTCTGGATGGCACCAATTACTCTGATTGGTCACATCTAATACAAAATTTTCTGAAAGGGCAAAAGTTGTGGAAATATGTTGCTAGTAAAATTAATCCACTCGACACAAAGGACACCAAATATGAAGAATGGGACTCTGATGTGGGGAAAATTAATTCATGAATTTCTAATTCTGTCGTTCCATCCATTGAAAACCAATTAGCCACGTTCCACTACCCAAAAGATTCATGGAATTATTTGGCTCAGCTGCATACTTTGTCAAACTCCGCTCGACGGTACCAATTAGAATGGGACATTAAGAATGCCGAACAAGGAGTGACACCGTTCACAATTTCTACATCAAAATAATGTCACTATGGGATCAACTAGCTCTCATGGAACCGCAGTTTGTTTGCAGAACTGATTCACTTACTTTTGACACCTATCGACAAGAAACTCACTTAGTGCAGTTTCTCATGGCACTAAGATCTGACTTTGAGAATGCTAGGGGGTTATTGCTTCATCATTCCCCTCTTCCTTCTGTGGATGTTGCCTTGTCTGTGTCAATCCAGGCCCACTCGTGCAGGCCCATTTAGGACTAATTAGTGTATTTTACCATTAGTCAAAACACGTGTACATACCTTATATATTAGCTAGGATTTTGGATCTAGATTGTATTACTATAATTTAGGCATGATTAGCTATTATAAATTAGGGCAATCAGCCCCTTTATAATGAGAGTCAGTGAACCCTTAAGGGACACGATATTCACCAAAATACTCTATTCTTCCCATGCTTCTATCAAATGACAGTCTGAACTTTTAGCAGAAGAACAAACACAAAATTCTCTAACTAAAAAGAATCAAAGTACCTCTGATCACGTTCTTTCTACTACCACTGGCAACACAAAGTCCCTTATACCCCCAGGAATGAGTGATATCTGCAATTATTGCAAAAACAAAGGTCACTGGAAAAAGGATTGCCCTATCCGTCCTAAAAGAAAATTTAGGACGGATAGGGCAATCGGAATACCAATGATTACGCTCGACAGGGCCCACCTACTCATAATGCACGGTTTAACCAGCAAAAGTCACATGCTGCTAATGTAACTGATTCAGAAGTCCAATCTCACAAACCTGAAGATCTTGCTATCCAAATACAAACCATTGTCGATGAGCGTCTGCAACAAATGCTTCTCACTTTTCCAGGGTTTGCGAACACTCCATCTGCTGCTGGGTCTGCAATGGCTATTTCTAGTCCCTCGGGTACTGTTCATTCTCAGTGGATTTTTTATTCTGGTGCTTTGTGTCATATGCCTCATGATTCCACTTTGTTGTCTCGTTGTTCCAAGCCTTGCACTCAGTTCATGATCCATACAGCTGATGGATCTCCGATGCCTGTACAAACTATTGGATCTCTCTCCACTGATTATCTTTCCCTTTCTAATGTTTTACATGTGCCTCAGTTTTCAATGAACTTGATTTCCATTAGCCAATTGACATCTTCTGGGTACTCTGTCTTATTTTCCTCCACTAATTGTGTTGTGCAGGAAACTTCCATCGGGAAGCAGATTGGGACAGGCCGTAGGTTAGGGGGTCTTTATTATCTTTGTTCTCTACATCTTCCCACTTTGACATATTCTGCAGCTTTTAGTACTTCTGTTGCTCCATTTGACTTAATGGCATTCTCGGTTTGGGCCATTTGTCTTTGAATAAAATGAAGCTTTTACTTTCGAGTGGTAGCATAGGAAACATTTCTGTTACTAATATTTCTGAATATATTGGCTGTAATTGGAAAGAAACATGCTATTCCTTTTAATAAAAGTTTTACTAGTACCAATGCACCTTTTGATTTGATTCATTCTGACCTTTGGGGGCCTGCTTCACAACCCACAAAAGGTGGCTCTTTGTATTATGTTCTTTTCGCTGATGACTACACTCGTTACGCTTGGATTTATCTGTTAAAACACAAATCTGATTTCTTTTCAATGTATCTTGAATTTTCAAAAATGGTTTGCACTTTGCAAACAATTTGATAAGAAAATCAAGATGTTCAGATCTGATTCTAGAGGAGAGTAAATTTCTCATAAATTTCGAGAATTTCTTACAGATCAAGGAACAATACCTCAACTATCTTGTCTAGTAACACCACAACAAAATGGTGTTGCTGAAAGAAAGCATCGACATGTCATTGAAACTGCAAGGTTCCTAATTTATTCATCACATGTGCCTCAATGTTTTTGGGGGGAATCTGTTTTAAGGACTATATATTTAATTAATAGAACCCCCTCTAGTGTTTTATCTGGATGTCCCCTTATGAGAAATTATTTCACATCAAAACCAGTTTTTTTTTTCTGTTGCTGCAGTTTGAAAGTGAGCTTTATCAGCTTGATGTAAAGAATGCCTTTCTAAATGGCTCTCTCTCTAAACAAATATATATGACTCCTCCTCCTGGACTTGTTAGACCTCCACATCACGTTTGTAGACTCAACGTGCCCTCTATGGGCTTAAACAAGCCCCACGAGCGTGGTTTGAACGGTTTAGCACTTGTATTCTAAACATGGGCTTTGAACAAAGTTCTCATGACGCGGCACTATTCACTATGCATACGCGCTCAGGCTGTGTCTTTCTGTTACTATATGTTGATGATATGATCATCACCGGCAGCAATGAAAATGTATTAGATACTTGAAACATTTTCTGCAGCACCAGTTTGAAATGAAGGATCTAGGTTTTCTTCGCTACTTCTTGGGTATAGAAGTAGCTTATTCTCCAAAAGGGTACTTACTCTCTCAGACAAAATATTGTAATGATGTGATTCAGAGGGCTGGTCTTTCAGATACCAAGTCAGTTACAACACCAATTGAGCATAATCTAAAAATGCGTACTACAGTGGAGCCCCTCTCTCAGATCCGACACGGTATCGACAAGTTGTAGGAAGTCTTGTCTATCTCACAATCACTCAACCGGATATTGCCTACGCAGTTCACGTTGTCAGTCAATTTGTTTCCTACCCCACTACAGTTCATTGGTCTGCAGTTCTTCGTATTCTGCGTTACTTACATGCTACTTCAAATCAGGCCTTGTTATTGTCATCTCAAAGTTCACTCACATTAAATGCATTCTCCGATTTTTGACTGGGCTAGAGATGTAAATGATAGAAAGTCAACAACTGGATTCTCTCTTTTTCTAGGCTCTTCCATCATATCCAGGAAAAGTAAGAAGCAAGATGATGTTTCTCGTTTGTCAACAGAAGCTGAGTATCGCGCATTAGCTGATACAACTGCTGAAATCATCTAGCTGCGGTGGTTACTCCATGATTTAGGATTCTGTTTCTACTCCCCTCTACTTCGACAGTAATAGTGCAATTAAAATTGCCTATAATAATGTTTTTCCTATACGAACAGAGCATAATGAAGTTGATTGTCATTTTGTTCGTCATCATGTTTGTCAAGGCATGATTTCAATTTCCTTCGTTCCATCTAAAGATCAAATCGCAGATTTTTTCACAAAGAGTTATCCTTCACCAAGATTCCTGCAATTGGTCTCCAAGCTCTCGATGCTCACTAGCTCCCATCCAGAGCTTGAGGGGAGGTGTCAGGACGCAGATCAAGAACAATCCAATGGGTCTGATCAACCCAACAGGTCAAGCTAGTCCAAGAAGACTAACAGCAGATTTTATATGATTCAAGTGTATCATTGACTGAATGTATATTCCTTCTATAGTCCTTAGTTTTAGGATCTAGATTGTGTAAATATTCTTGATTAGATGTGGTCGGTTGTAATCATAGAAAGATGTGTATTATAAATTCAGAATACATACAAAGGAAGCATCACGATTCATTATTCCAATTCTCATCCTTGTTTTGAAAGCTCACTGACAATTTAGAATACCCTCTTGAATGGGCAATGTTAAACAAATAATAATCCACACTGCCAAAATATTCCAACTAATTACACGTCGAGGCACACTTTAAACGGATGACATGCAATTTACCTGAACAGCTAATACAGGAAAATGAGACAGGTCTGCAAAGAGTGCTTCAGTTCCTGCAACAATGATATTTCTCCGTAAATGAGCATGGCTAGAAAGGTCAAAACAAGTTCAAAAGGAAATTGCAACAAGGTTTAAATTGGCAGACCTGTGATACTAAGCATAATCCCTCCGAGGGAGGTCCATCTGTCTTTACCACCTCGTTTGAAATATCGGTAAATGTAAACTGGAGAGAAGGCTTTCAGAACTGAACTGTCATATTTCCATATGTTGAAAGCCCCTATAGCTCCAATAAAGAGAAACCATAGAAGGACTATAGGTGCGAAAAGCCATCCAACTCTATCTGTACCATAATGTTGCATGCTAAACAAACCAACTAATATGACCAATGCCACCACAACAACTATATCTGAAATATCACGAATGAAACAGCAATTAATCTTTGATCCTTTAGCTTCAGAATCAAGAAAAAGAAAGCAAATAATGAAGAAGGAAACAGGAATTAGTTTTTAATAACTTAGCTTCACTATCAAGCAAAGAAAGGAAATATTGCATGAATTCACATTGTGTTATTAGAATAAACAGTTCAATGACTACAAGACAAAAATTTCCATGATACTTGATGCAGTTAATAAATAGGCTGATACCGTCGATTCACTCCCCTTTAACAACCTACAAACCCATATTCGTTTGTAGTTTTGGCATTTCCAGCACAAGAAATTCAAAGAAACACCAAATTAAATATCTTTTTTTTTTTTTATCGGTAACAAAACTTCCATTAAAAGGGCAAATTACAAAGAAAGAAAACCTAAGAAAACAACAGGAGGATACTATAGAATTGCACCCCCCACCCAACCCCAAATTACATAACGAGACCCACCCAAGGAGATATCCTCTCAACTCCCTGCTTGGCTAAAATTCATCCACCATAGAATTAGCTGACCTAACCTCATGATGGAAAGCAACATCAGAAGAAGAAGAAGAAAGCTCTCCCTGATTTCACTAAAATGAAACTGAAATCTCCAAGGGAAAGTGTAAGACCCCAACCCAGGTTTGATGTGTTTAATGTTAATTAAGTCGATTATAAGTTCTCTAAGCAGGGTTAGGGGGCGCGAGGTTTAGGTTGTGATTTTGATTAGATTTTTCATAGCCTTGGGAAATTTTGAGAGCCTTTGAACTTAGCCTGACACGCTCTAGGACCCCTTTGTATTCTTCAAGTAAGTGTGGGGGGTTATCAATGATTTTGAAAAAAATTCATTTTTATTCCCTTTGATAGATCAAATTAATCTCTACGACTTTTGCGTTCATTCCATCCGTGTTCGAAGCCTAGAAACCAGATTTTTCAGCCAAAAGGGCAAAACAGACTTTTCACATCAAAATCTGTGCACGAATTCCAATGTTTTCAAACCATGCGAAAAATGTGCTTCTCAGAAACAAGATATTTCGGTGATCGATTTTCCCTTCTTCGTCGATCGCATCCGGGGCCCACAAATGGGATATCCAAGCCCTTGTAGTTCAAGTGCAATGGGGCCCACAGTCCTCTTGACTTAAAAACCAAACCAGCGTATTTTTTTCCTCTTCATTTCTGTTTCAGACTGAACCAGAGAAGAGTTTTCTCTTCTTCCCTTCCAGCTCCTTCCTCTTGCATGTCCCACCTATTCACAGCCCAAACTGAAAATCTGAGTTCATCTTCAACTTCTCTCTAAGCTTTCCATTAGTACCAATTTGAAGATTTTCTGCTCAATTCATCTTCCTCTTCAAGACTTTCTGCCTGGATAGAGCATTTCTAGCTAAGGAGTTGCATTCTCCTCTTAGATTTGGGTTTTCTAGACCCTTAGGAATCTTCTAATCACGCATGCAATGTTTCTCTTCGAGGGACTCTTTCTCTATCAAAATTTTTTTTTTTTTTTGGTGCGTGGTGTGGGGGGGGGGGGGGGGGGGGGTGGGGTTTGAGATGAATTTTCGTGGGCCTTTTGTAGATTGGAGCTCCCAGCTGCTGAGAGGAGTTATTACAGTGTATTTAGAATTCAGTTGGTGCAAAGGCAAGTGAATAATCTGATAATGAAAAGCATGCAAAGCTGAATTTCAGTTCCTTTTCTAAATTCTGAGTTGGAATTTCTAATAAGTTCAATTGATTCTGTTTACCATGGGTAATTTGATTTTTGAAGTGTATTTAGTGAATGGTTTGTATTCCAGTTTTCTGCAGGAAATTCTGTTATAGCAGTAGGATGTTCTTCTTCCAATGAGTATATTTCATCTTTGTTATGCTAAATTGGTTGCATTAGTTCAATTGTAAGTAATAGTATGTTGGTAAATTCTTTAATGGAAGCAATGTTTTAATTCTGCAGTTTCTGTGTTTGGTTTATGTTTTCTGCATCTAAAATTATAAATGGAATGGTTGGTAATGTGTGTGATTGAATGGAGCATTATTTGGAGCTAAAAGCAGCTCAATTCAGGTGTAGGAAGTTGTTGTTTGAGGAGGAAGAGGGAACTTGATTTGGGAAAAGGACCATCTGCTGTAGAGTTCAAAACTCAATTTTCGTGGGAAGGTCGGTCAGCTGTCGGTTCCCAGAGGTGGAGCTCGGTTAGAATAACAGTACACAGGAAAAATCAGGAAAACAGGTGTCAGTTAACCGACCTTGGGGGTGGTTAGCCGAGACCTGACCAACAGTTCACGGACTGATTGGTAAAAAATAACTAGAGACTCAAATTGTGTCAGTCAGACCCATGGTCAGCTGGCGGTTAACCGCGTGGTCAACGTCGGTTAACCGAAAGGTAACCGAGGTCCCTGAATTGATGGAAATGGGAGCAGCAGGGATTTTGCTCGTGCACATACTAGTACCTCACCAAGTCTTGTTGTGTACTCAGATATTTCAAATGTCAGAAAACTTCGGAGCACCAAATTCTTGTTCATAAACCAACATTTGAACGCCAAGTACTCACTAAGACAACCCTTGACCAATCACTCAACCACATATATTATTTCCATTCCAGATTTGAAAACTTCATGTTTTCTCATAAAATATTGAGGAGAATTTTGTGTGGTTCGCCACGTTGTGGAAATTTTAATAGGGCTACTCATTTGTTATTTTCTGTTTGTTTGTATATGTTTCTGTACAAAGTAGTTCCTGATCAATTTGAAATACGTTTCCTTGGATGTGTTTAAGTTCGCTCGGATTTTTAGTCAGCACCACTAAGCTTGGGTCACCAGTTCGGTTTGATCACCCCGCCTAGATCCTTAAATATTTCTACCAACTGCAGTTTGGATTTTTTTTGTATGCTATCCGTTCTGAGGCTGATTTTGTTCGATGCCTAGCTATACTAGGTTTACTATATTTACATATCTGTCTGCTCCGGCCATTTCATATGGTGACGGTTATCTGTATGTCTGCTCTTGTCACCTCAGTGACAGGAGAATATAACTTTGTGTGGTTGCCAACTATTTTGTCGGTTTTTACTATTCATGTCTCTGCTTTACATATTTATTTCAATGTTTTCTTTCGCAATCTCACTTTTGCTTATCTTTAAATTTTTTCAAATGTACTTTAGTTTTGAAAAAATGTATTGATATTTATATTTACCATGTTCTTATCTGCATTATTCACCTGCCAAACTGCCGTGTCTGATCCTTTATTGTTTTGGTGCCCAGTTGCAGACCCAGTTGCCATTGAGGTGGAGCCGGAAGAGGCAGCGGGCTGGAGAGTGGCAGCCTGACGATGTCATCTAGACATCGGGTTGGGCCATGAGCTGCGCATCATCTTTTGGGAAGAGTTATCATATTTTGGGTTTTTGTTATTTCAGCCTTTGTTGGCTTTACTTTTGGGATGTATAAATCAACTTTCTTTCTTTGGTGTAAATATTAAACTCTAATGATATGGGTATGCTCTGTTATGTTTCTCACTCTGACATGAGTCATGGGATTTTACAATTATGTTTCAATTACTTGGATTTGGTACATGCTTTCACGAAATAAATTTCTATTTGCATATGAGGAGGTATCGTGTTTTTGGAATCTTCACTGCGGAAACCTGTGGGAAATAGCATGCGCGGGCGAAATTTTCTTGCCCGCTGCGCCGCGGTCCCAGATTAGGACCCTTCGTTAGCAAGGTCCCAGTCCAGGGTCATGACAGAAAGCCTTCCAGTCAGACACCCAATCTATCAAATTAGAAGAATCGCTTTCCACAAAAAGGCTACTGTTAGTTATGCACACATGGAGAGAGAACAAGGATATTGGAGGAAAAACGTGTTCCCTTTAGGGTTGTATCCTTCTCATTATATAGGGATTGATTACCCTATTATTAGTATCCTAATACAATTCAAGTTCCTAAGTTATAGCTAACTTAAAGATACAAGTTCCTAAATTTTAGATTACTTAATGATACAAGTTTCCTAAATTATAGCTAACTTAATAATACAAGTTCCAAGCAAGTTCCAAGCCTGCGCAGATGGGTTGGATTGACGCACCCCCTCAAATTGATGCGGGGAGTCATAAAGTAGCAATTTGAAGACCAAAAATTGATGTCGAGGCCGAGGAAGTCCTTCAGTGAAGATATCAGCAAACTGAAGGTCAGTAGGGACATGAGGTAAAAAAATGACATCACAGTTCAATTCATCCCGAAAAAAGTGGCAGTCCACTTCAATATGTTTGGTGCGTTCATGAAAGACAGAGTTTTCAGTGATCCCGATAGCCCCAGTATTATCTGCATGCAAAGATGTAGGAGATGTTTGTGCAAATCCAAGTTCCAAAAGAAGTCCCCGTAGCCATAACATTTCTGAACATGCGGAAGACATTGCCCTATATTCAGCCTCTGTAGAAGATCGAGAAACACGTTCTTGTTTCTTGCATTTCCAAGAAATTAGAGAATTGCCAAGATACATGCACCAACCAGTAGTAAACCGACAAGTATCCTGACAGCCGGCCCAGTCAGCGTTTGCATAAGCAATCAACTGAAGCAGATTATCCTTGGGATAATATAAACCACGAGTGACAGTTCCCAACAAATACCAGATAATGCGCTTGATAGCAGTCAGATGAAGATCGCCATGAATTGGCTCACAAGACATATCTGGTCAAGTGATGGTGAGATAGACTAGACTACCCAGCAAGCGCCTGTAGGTATGTTGATTAGGAAGAAGATCTCCATCATCTTTGCTCAATTTTAGATTGACCTCTACCGTGGTATCAACTGGCGAAGATTCATGTAGATCAACAAGCTCAATAAGATCAGAGATGTGTATTTGTGTTGATTAAGAAACAGGCCTTTAGGAGATTGATGCACTTCTAAGCCCAAAAAATAATGTAGAGGATAGAGGGCCCAAATCCTTCATATGGAAATAATCCCAAAGAGAAGCTTGCATAGACTTTATCATACTATCATTAGTGCCAGTGATAATAATATCGTCAACATGCACAAGTAGAATAGTAACACCAGTAGATGTTGTGTGCATGAACAGAGATGGATCATAAGGGCTTTAAGTAAAGCCACTTCTGCATAAGCGCCCCCTAAATGTTTCAAACCATGCCCAAGGAGCTTGCTTTTGCCTTTTAGACCATAAAGAGATTTCCGGAGGCGACAGATAGAATTTTTAGATGGAGAGGTGAAGCCCTGCGGTATCCTCATATGGACCTCTTCTTTCAAATCCCCATGGAGAAAGGCATTTTTGACATCCATTTGGTATCAAGGCCAAGATTTTGAGGTGGAAATGGTGAGAAGTAACCGAACAGATGTCATTTTTGCCACAGGTGCAAACATCTTCTCGTAGTCAATGCCAAGTTCTTGCCTATTTCCGAGTGCTATAAGTCTAGCTTTGTGTTTATCCAAGGAGCCATCAGATTTAAGTTTGATGGCGAAGATTCATTTGCAACCGATCGGTTTAACTGCTAAAGGACAATCCACAATGTCCCATGTGTGATTATGATCTAAGGCATCTAATTCTGCCCTTATAGCCCGGTTCCAACTATCATGTTGAACTACCTACAAATAAGAACTGGGTGTAGAAACAGAGGAAAGGGTTGACACCAAGGAAGTGTGGGTAAATCCATACCGCTCAAGTGGTTTAGAAGTTCTGGAGAAGCGACGCAGGATAGGAGGATCTGTGGAACCAGTTGTCGACGGAGGATTAGGAGGACGGGCATCTGCAGTGGTAGGTTTTTCCCGACGATGATAAACAAAGTCAGGATGAAACCTGGTACAGTTGGTTTATCAGAAAAAACACGAAAAGAGAGCGAGAGGAGGGATGAGGACAATCCAAGTTAGTGTGAAAAAAATACCAACTTTCAAAGAAAATAACTTTGCGAGAAACCCTGATGTGACGACCAATGGGGTCGTAGCAAACAAAACCTTTTTGATAGGTCGCATAACCCAAAAAAGTACACCTGCGATATTGTGTGTTTAATTTTGGTCGTTCCGTGGGAGGTAAATGAACTAAGCAAACACATCCAAAGGTATTTAGATGATCAAACACAAGATGATAACCAAATAGTTTAATATGCAGTGTTAATTGAGCAATGGTAGGGGATGGAAGACGGTTTATTAAATGCATTGTAGTGGTGAGAGCTTCTACCCAAAAACGAGGGAAGAACCGATGATTCAGTCAGTAGGGTTCGAGTAACATCAAGGAGAAGCCTGTTTTTTCATTCCGCGACTCCATTTTGTTGAGTATACGGACAGGTAACTTGAGAAATGATTCCTTTATTCATTACAAAAGATTGAGAATCATTGGAAACATACCACCCCCACCCCCCCCCCCCCAATCTTAGCACAAAGTTTTAATGTATTTTGAAAATTGGGTTTCAACATAGCTAAGGAAAAATTGAAAAGCATTAAGAACATCAGACTTAGAATGCAATAGATAAACCCAAGTAAATCGGTTGTAGTCATCAATGAATGTAACAAAGTACTTGAAATGACCATGGGAAAGGTGAGGGGCAACGCCCCAAACATCGCTGTGAATTAAGTCAAAACACGCAATGCTCCATGTTGTGGAGTGCGGAAAAGGTAAAGTTTTACTTTTTCCTAATTTAAAAGCATCACATTCAAACGAAGCAGAATCAAAAGGTTTATTTAATAATCCAGATTTAAATAAAGTAGACATCGTAGATACATTCGGATGACTAAGTCTATTATGCCACAACCGAGAACTATTCTGATGAAAAAAACAAAACAATTGGTGTAGAAATTTGTTTTAATTTGTTTTGAGTAAATGTAGAAACTGGAAGGGAAAACAGTCTGCCACGCTTAAGCCCCCTCGCGATCACTTTCCCAAACTCCTGGTAATGCACAACACAACTAGAAGAAGAAAAAGAAACATTGTAATTATTCTCAAGTTGACCCACAAAAACCAAATTTGTAGCAAAATGAGGAGACACTAAAACATTGGTTAATGGTAATGGGCCAAGGGTATCACCAACAGAAATGAGTAGAGATGGTCTCCATTGGCAGTTTGAACGGTAAGAGTACCAGTGTAAGGAACAACATTTTGCGATGTTGCGGGTGAAGAGGTCATATGGTTACTTGCTCCAAAATCTAAGTACAATGTATGAGACAAAGGTGAATCAGTACCTGAGATGTTTATAGATGCCAAGGCATTGATAATCATTTGATTTACCATATCAGGAGTGAGGAGCTGGGGATGCAGATTGTGATGAGGAACCAAGCTGTGAAGGAGAATCATACTAGAGGGAACCACTGAAGTCAGCGGGTGCATATTGTTGAGAGGTCGCTATGTAAGCACTAGGAGCAGACTACACTGTGTAAGTACCCGGAGCTGACGGCGTATAGTTGCGGGAAGTAGAATTGCGACCCTTCTTCCAACATTTTTCAATAACATGACCAATGGCTTTACAATACCTGCAAATCTTTACTTTGCATTGGTTTGCATAATGACCATATTTTTTACAGTTATAGCACTGAACTAAACTGATGTCCCATGGTCTTGTTGTAGTAGCATAGGCGAGTGGTGCCTTAGCAGATCTCAGTTGTTCCATAGAAGTTTTGGTAACCAGCCGTTGTTCTTCCCGGAGAAGTTCCTGAAGACAGTCATCTAAGCTGGGAAGAGAAGCCCGGCTCATCAAGTTTGAGCTAACAGTCTCATAGTCCACACGAAGTCTTATGAGAAACTGGTCCGATGGCTATTTTGCTGTAATAGAAGGAGATCGGGCAAAAGTGCTTCAAACACAGTGGCAAACTTGATCTCATCATATTCAAATCAGAGTCTTCGAAACCCATTGTAATATTCTAGGATGGACACGGAGCCTTGAGTAAACTGAGAGATGTCAAGCTCTTATTGAAATTGGCGAGCAGCATTGCCTTGCTGATAAATCTTTTTAAGGTAATCCCACATCTCACGAGTAGTTTTGCAAGGTTTCAGATTGAGGATAAAATGCAGTTCAACATAGCTTAATAACCAAGTTTTGATTTTGGCATCCTTAGTTTTCTAGGCGGAAATCCTTTTGTCATCTTCCTCTGGCTTACTTTCAAACCCATCAATATATCCCCACAGTTCTTTTCCTTCTAAGTAAATTTGAAATTGGAAGGGCCAAGAGGTATAGTTCTTTCCATCAAAGCGAACCAGGGCAATTTCAGATTTTTCCATGACTATGAGATTTGTAAAGAATAATTAGCAGCCGATACTGTTGCTAAAACAAATGCTAAAACAAATTTTAAAACAATTAGCAGAACAGTTGCTAAAAAATAGTTTTGAAAAAAATTAGCCAGAACTGTTCTCAGAACCGTATCTAGGGGCTAAGAGATGCTCTGATGGAAGCAATAAAGAAGCTGAGATGCACTGATGGAAGCAACAAAGTGGCTGAGATATGCCCCATGTTCCTGCGCTGCTTGAATGTGACAAACAGTAAAAAAATTTGCACTGACAAGCCTGTCGTCAACGTGGGCCCCACCAGGTGATTTGATGACAGATCTGAAGGTAAAGATGGATGCACAGATCTTCTATGCAACTAATGGAAGTAGTGTAAGACCCCGCCCCGAGAGTTTACAATTAGTGCTAACTAAGACGTGTTTTAGTTATAAGTGAGATTAGTGGTAATTGGTTTAAGTTTGGATTAGAATAGCTTTTTATAACTTTGAATTATTTTGGGAACTCTTTTGATTTAGTGGGCCCTTTAGGAGTTCCTTTATTGTGTTTTGATTAGTTTTGGGATTTATTTAGTAATTCTGGAAATCTGTAATTTGCTTCGTTTAATGTATTTTATGATTCCCGACAACTTTCGTATTTGCTCCGTTTCCATTCGAGACCTCCACACCCTACTTTGCTAATGATATGGGTAAAACAGTCTTTTTGTACAAAATCTGGACACTATTTTCAATATCTCCGAAACTCGTAAAACATATACTTCTTGGAAACTAGAAATTTCGACAATCGATTCTTCCTTCTTTGTCGAATCCGTCCGAAGCCCATAGAGCGATGTTTTAGCCCAATTTGGATTTTTAAGTTGTGGGACCCATGGCTATTGTCTATATAAAGAAGAGTCTTCTTCCTTCTCACTTTTCTTGCAACTTTCATTAGAAGAAGAGGAGTTCCAGCCCCTAGGGTTTTCTTGCATGTCTTCTTGCTCCTTCATCTCTCAATCTCTCTCAAATCTATTGTTAAAGGTAAAATGGAGGTTGCAATCTTCTTCCCCTCCATGAGAGCTTCATCTTGATACCATTTTTAGAAAGAACCTTCCATTCCAAGCTACACTTTGATCAAGCTCTTGCCATTAGAGGACCTTCCATGTAAGCTCTTCTTCTCATCTCTTGATTATGTGTTCTTCTAGTCCTTGAGATGCTCCATCTTGGTTATTGGAAGCTCTCTCTTCCTATTCCTTGTTTTGCCATTTTTAGGGATTGTAATGAATGTATTTTGGGGATTTTTGTGTAGATAGAGGATTTTGAGCTTGAGAGTGGGATTAGAGCTTATTAGCTTGATTGGAGACCAAGGCAAGTGGATGAATGGGTTTGTTTTATGATTTGTGATTTTGTAAAGAAATATGAATTTTTATAATGTTGGCTCATTCCTATGTTTATACCTTTCATTGATTTTTGGAAGCATGCATGTTAATGAGCTTTCTTTTCCCTTAATTGCTCTCTTGAAATGTTGTACATTGAGTTGGGTTTGTCAATTTTTACATTCTCATTTTGATGGCCATTCTTGGCATTGAAGGAAGTTGGCAATCATTATGAACTTTTTTATGGTTGTAAATGTATGGTTGTTGGAGAAGTAAATGGAGAATGGAGTAGAAGAAAATGCCATAAATGCATTGCCAAAGGAGTGGCTTGAATGAGGTTTTGAGTGGACGAGAAGTTGAGGTTTGGACTGCTGAAATGGAGTGTTTCTGAAGCAGTTCACTCTAGCGAACCTCTATTCGCTCGAGCGAACCCTTTACAGAACCTCCATCGCTTGAGCCAACCTGTTCCTTCGCTCGAGCCTTCCTATTCCGGAGCAATTCGCTCAAGCGACCCCATAATCGCTCGAGCGAACCCCTCACAGAACCTTGTTCGCTCGAGCCTCCACCTTTCTTCGCTCGACCATTTCTGACTCGAAGTAGTCCGCTCGAGTAAATCCCAAACTCGCTCGAGCGAACCCCTTTCAGAGAGTTGTTCGCTTAAGCCACCCTAGTTCTTCGCTCAACCCTTCCTGATTCAGAGTTGTTCGCTCGAGCGAACTTATACTCGCTCGAGCGAACCCCTCACAGAACTATGTTCGCTCGAGCCTCCCCATTCTTCACTTGAGCCCTCCTGAACTGAACCAGTCCGCTCGAGCGAACTGTATAGAATTCCTAGGTCTTTTCTATTGTTTCCAGATATGATGATCTAAGGCTAGGATGGGTTGTTTTGATGGCCTACCACCTTGGGAAGGCCTAGGGGATGACATAAGGAGATTTACCTGGAAAGAAATACCACTTCGGAAATGTATTGAGAGTCGTGTATTTACCAAACTGTACAAGGAATCTTGGGATGTCTATCATCATTCGAGTACCATGCCAAAGGCAATAATAGACATACGAGGTCTTTATACATATTGTGCGAATACGGAAGTCCCAATACATAGTCCGTAATCGTATAAGGACTCATTGCACTATTTTATTCGGATTATGCTTGTCTTAACCCGATTTCTACTGATATCACTAGTTTTATCTCAAACTATGATTTATGCACCTGACATGTCCTGCTAGCCCATTTATACATGAAAAGATAGTGATATGAAATGTGTGCCTATGAGCAACATATCCCGTCTACTCGAGTGTTTTATACCGATATTGTTTTGATAAATGTTTTGATTTCTCATGTAACCTATGAGTCGGCACCACTAAGCTTGGACGTCCCTATTAGTCTAATCAACTGACTTGGGCCTCCCCCTCGTGCTCCCGCCAGTTGCAACTTGGATCATGTCCTGTCCCGTTACCCGGTTCCGCGGCCGTGGTCTTGTCTAGCTATATGTATAAGTATATATGATTGGTTCTCGTCACTTCGCGTGTTCGAGCCCAATGCACAGAATGTGCTCTCATCACTTTAGTGACGGAGAGGATTTAGCTTTAGTGTGGTTGCCATCTTGCTAGTTCCCTGTTCTTTGATATCCAGCATGTTTTACTTCATATTTACAATGTGACAAATGATATATCTTGTGTGGATAGATTTCAACATCTTTTAAATGTTATCTTTCGATTTCTCCTATTGTATTATCTATTCACCCACCTGCCAGACTGTCGTGTCTGACCCATTTTTGTGGTACTCAGGTCCAATCCCCGTTATTTCCTATGAGGAGGAGCCAGAGGAGGCGGTCGGTGAACCGCAGCGTCTAGTCGAATGGCAAGCTAACAATGTCATGTAGACATTGGTTTGAGCTTTGAGTTGCGAAACATTTTGGGGGAAATCCATAGAATATTCTGATTTATACTTTTGGGCTGTACTGGCCTTTGTTGGCCATTATTTTTGGGGATTGTTAACTTAAATGATCTTTTGTTTAAACTTCAATTATTATATTCTGGGAAAGCCAATGATATCATTGCTCACTTTGACACCATGTCATTTATCTGTATTTATCGATCTTGTCTTGAGACGTGGATTTAATTACGAATTTAGTTTGCTACACGCTTCCACACCAATGTAAATGTTTTGTGAGTGCACGTGAAATCCTCACCGCGGAAACCTGTGGGAAATTATATGGATGAATAATCATTGTTAACGTATGTTTACATCACCACCCATGCTCGCGGGCCCGGATCTCAGTCCGGGGTCGCGACAAGTAGTCTCAACAGAATCCAATTCAGATCCAAGATTTTGTGTGGTTGTGATGAAATCAAGTTGATAAATCTGAAAATCCACAGAAATTGACAGAAGGCCTACCTCTGATTATCAAAAATTGCTGAGAAAATCACTAGAATTCCTGAAAAATCCCTGCAACCACACTGGGCTGCTTCCGCAGATATGTTGATGATGATATGAAGTGGGCGACGTCTGATCTAAGATGATCAAAGATGATCAGGGACGATCAGTGATGATCTGAAGTTGCGCCGAGGGCTTCTAGACCTTGGAAGATGTCAAGGATGATCTTATAGATCATTGGATGTGGAAGAAACTAAAACCCTAGTCTCTGATACCATGTCAGTTATGCATGCATGGAGAGAGAATAAGGATCTTGGAGGAAAAACGTGTCCCCTTTAGGGTTGTATCCTTCTCATTATATAGGGATTGATTACCCTATTATTAGTATCCTAATACAAATTCAAGTTCCTAAGTTATAGCTAACTTAAAGATACAAGTTCCTAAATTATAGATAACTTAATGATACAAGCTTCCTAAATTATAGCTAACTTAATAATACAAGTTCCAAGCAAGTTCCAAGCCTGCGCAGATGGGCTGGATTGACAGCTACCGTTAAAATTTCTCACAAACAACTGAGTAACTTCCAAAATAGCTAACACCTCCGCTTCACTAGAGTCGCAAATACCCACAAACTTAAAGATCAAAACTAAAACCCCACTCTTATTGTTGAAAAGCACTTCGCCAATTCCTGATGGCCCTAGATTCCCCCTCAAAGCTCCATCCACATTGAATTTCAAAACCCTAATAGGAGGGGAAGACCGAAGAACAAATCTCCTCACCTTAATTGGGCCACACCCCATACAAGCTTCCCAATTAAAAAGGATTTCATTTACGTTGAAATTGGCAAACTCCCTTTTGACCAAAGCCCATTTCGCAATATTTAAGGTGAGCTAGAAATCAGCTTTGCTATTGAAGAAGAAGAGCCCCTAAAGATCTTTCTCTTTCCTATCCAAACGGAATAGGACACACCCACATAACCACAACTCCACCACATCCACGATATTCTTGGGCCACACCAAGCAAGACCACCTGTCTCAATAAAGTTACTCCACACCAAGGCTGCCACCTCGCAATGGAGAGAGATATGGTTAACCAACGCCTTGCCACATATCACACAGATGCCAACAATGTTATTCGAGGTCAGCCCTCTTTTCCTTAGAATATCAGTTGTGGAAATCTTTGCCGTAATTTCTAGTGCTAACCAATAAAAACCCTAGACCCAAGAAGGAACCAACCTCAACCAAAGAAGGGAAGAAGAAGCCCTAGGGGGGTGATTCCCCTCCAAGGCCAAACAGAAGGCTTTCACCAACATTCTTATTTTCCAAGCTAACAATGGCTAGACCCGCTCCATTTAGGTTTTATCACCTCACTTCACTTCATTACAAATAATTTCTTCTTTATCACCCTGACCCTCCCACAAGAAGTTCCTCCAAAGACGGATCCAATCACTCAATTACACCCTTCGGCCTCTTGAAGAGCAAAATAAAATAAACCGGAAGATTAGCTAGAAAAGGTCTAATTAGAGTGATTTTCCCAACCGAAGACAAGCATTACTTCTTCAAGGATGACAGATTCCTCTCAAGATTTTCAATCACCGACTCCCACAACCATTTAGATTTTGACTTTTCTCCGATAGAAGGCCAAAACAGAAAACGGGAAGCTGCCAAAATTTGCAATGAATAATATCAGCCAAAGCCCAAGCTCCTCGGAACACCCAACCCCTGTAGAAGAGGTCAACTTTACCCAGGTTCATTGCAAGTCCACATGACTCATCAGGTCCACTAAAGCCAGCTTGTACATAGTCAAAGGGGTGGATTGTCTCTTATGTAGAAGTGACTGGACATTCTAACAATATGAGATTCTTCTTTATATTCCTAGTACTGATACATTGTAATTCATTATAATCTTTCCTTAACAAAAAGGTATTGTAAAAGACATTCATTATAAATTGGTGGTCAATCCAATGAGGATACACCTTGCACAACCCTCTCATACAATTTCTTCTCCTTCTTCTCTCTCTGATTACATGCTATAAGAGCCTGGTTTTGCTGAAAAGAAGCAACATTTCTGCTGAGAAGAATACTCGTTAGGAACACTCAGATCGTGTATCTGAGTAATGGATTATCTGGTCCTCAAATTTTCTTTTTTCAAGGTTTTATTCGGCTGAGTCAATCTAATCCCTCTGGGGATTAATAACCAATCAACTCCATTCTGATTGGAGCTAGGAAGAAGTCAAACCCTACCTCTGTGCCAGTCGACATCCATATCTGAGTCAATCAACAGTCGGGCCCACCATCTATCATCTGATCAAAGTAATCTTCTCCAGCATGGGTTGCCTGAGTTTTTCAGGATTTCTCCGTATTTTTCTGGTGTTTTTGGCTACCTCCAGGTCAGCGTTTCAATACCTCTTGCTAGTCAACAGTTTTAAGAACCCATATTCATCAACTCCATTGATTTCTAAAATCAATGGTTGGATCTTCATCATATTAGGTTAGAAGGTGTGTAGCAACATCATAATCATAACCTGGAAGTCTAATTTCCAGTTTGAAGTGAGGAGATTTTAATATTTTATATAAGCCCTTTGTGCATTCAATACCAGGGGGGCGGGGGGGGCTAGGAATTGGATTAAAGATCAGGGGCCGTTTCAGTTGGATTTTTTTAGGGTTTTCCCATTTCTTTGGTCTGAACATTTGATATTTGCTGCTATGGAGAAAACTGACATTATTTCAGTTAAATTCAATGGGAAAGATTACATGGCATGGTCCTTTCAACAACAACATTTTGTGGAAGGCAAGGGACTTGGGGGATTTCTTGATAGAGCAACCTTGAAACCCATCGATGGTGATAAATCTATAGCCACTTGGTCCCAAGTAATTCTAAGGTGGTTACCTGGGTTCTTAACTCTATTGAACCCGACATTAGTCTTTCCTGCGAGCTTTTAAGAAGGCCTCAGATATGTGGGCTCATTTGAAGTTATATCATCAGACAAACAAGGCTAGGCAATTTCATCTGGAACCTGAATTAGCTAAATATCAGCAAGGAGATAAAACTACCCAAGACGATTACAATGGGTATCTAACTTTATGGTATAAAATTTGTTCCATGATCTTGAGTGTTGTACCATCAAAGGCTCTCTCTTCAATCATCAAAATACAAAAGAATGCTCATATTAACCAGTTCTTCATAAACTTACGGCCTGAATTTGAGTCCATTTGAGCGGCTTTACTAAACAGAGAGGTATCTCCGTATCTTGATACCTTTGTTCAGGAAGTTTTGAGAGAAGAAATCTGTCTCCAATCTCAAAACACTCTCAATGAGGAGTTGCAAGCTTTTATTACTCCCGCATTTGAAAATCTGATTCTAAAAATTACTTAGGGATAGTGGTTCAATGTTTTGAATGTAAGGGTTTTGGACGTGTTGTGAGGAATTGCAATAAGAACTTTTGCAATTACTACAAATGAAATGGGTATCTGATCTCTAAATGTACCCTCCGGCCTCAACGAAAGCCTAATTCGAATCAACAATGACCAATCTACAATAAGCCAACCCTCCAAGCACAAGCTCCAGATAGTGAAACCAATCCTTCTCAGTCTATGTCCTTCGCACCAGAACAAATTCAAGATATGATTAATGCTTCTGTTGCATCTGCCTTTACCTCAATGGGTGTCTCTGGTCGGTATCCATCTTTTGCCCTTTTTAATCCCCT
Organism: Persea americana; assembly: GCA_029852735.1. NCBI lineage: Eukaryota > Viridiplantae > Streptophyta > Magnoliopsida > Laurales > Lauraceae > Persea > Persea americana. The sequence continues at coordinate 41,389,277 of CM056814.1, forward strand.
TTCACCTTCATCATGGTGAAAGACTCAGGGCTTCAAACCATATGATCACTATGGAACAACATATCAGCCCCATCCAACCATATACTGGAAATTATCAAATCATTGTTGCTAATGGTAAAAAAATGCCTATTTCTAGCATTGGATCAATATCCCTGAGATTGCACAACACCAATCTTTTCTTCTTTCTAACGTCTATTTTGTACCATATTTATCTGCCAATTTGCTATCTGTCAGTCGGTTAGTTGATAATGGATATTCTATTAACTTCAACTCTTTTGGTTGTGTTATGTTGAGAGTGGGCTCCACCTGAGGGGGAGTATTGAAAAGAATTTATGATGCCTCTACTAAAGCCTCGAGGTTTTAGTATAAATGGCTAGCTAAAAAAATTTAAGATGGTAGCAGACAAAGCAGAGTCAACCGGTCGTGAGTTCGAATCCCAGGAGGAACGATTCGGCGGGAAAAAAAAGCATGTCCACCTGAGAGGGAGTGTTGAGGAGTGGGATCCACCCGAGACGGAGTATTGAAAAGAATTTATGCTGCCTCTACTAAAGCCTCAAGGTTTTAGTAGGAATGGTTAGCAAAGGAAATTTAATATGTTATACAGGACCGACAAAGTGGGAAGGTGATCAGGACAAGAAGTAAGCGTGGGCAAATGTTTCTGCTAGTTACTGGACTTGGATCCTTTTTAGCTATTTCAACTAGTTCAATGACTAATTTGTGGATCATTTGGCATAGGCACCTTGTTCATTTAAATAATGATAGATTAGCATCTTTATTAGGAAATAGTTGTCCAAAACCTTCTATTGATAACAAAATGCTTGCTTCATTGCTACACTCTCGACGTATTTCCTGTTGTTTGAGCAAAAGCCATTCTTTGACTTCCACAATATCAAAGAATCACCAAGAAATATATACGACACTATGGTCGACCAAGACATCATACGAAATCAGAGTCGGCATAAGTGGTCAAAGAGAAGCATGAGTAGAAAGTGTTAGGTTTATGTCTTGTATTCTGGTTCGACCGGAGTGGTTCATTGGGTTAGCCAATAACCAAGTTCAAGGTCATGGGTATTTTGGTCATTGTACCGGGGCTTTCTTGGGGCCAAGAAAGCAGAGATTACAAATTGATGTAATCAGTAACCCTAGACTCTGAGTGAGAGAGGTGAGAGCTCTCTCCCATGGTATTGGGGAGGAGGGAGATGTGAGAGCAAGATTGAGACATATGGGGAGAAAGTAAGTTAAGTGTTAGAGGGTTTGGAATCCTTGTAACTGTTAGATGATGTAATAAATTGATTTATTTCAATATTATCATGCTTTCCTTTCATGAGATGAATGGTGTTTTATTACTTAGTTGCACACAACCAATACGAATGACATGATGGTTCATGAGATGAACGGGAGTCCACAAGTATATTAGATGTAACACGTGTGTGGGTGAGATCCACATACAGGAGACATGTGTCACAAATCTTATACTTAAATTGATTCACAACTGGTGATGAGATTGGGCGTCTCATTTGACAAGGTTGCAGCATTCTTATCACTATGAGATAGTGTGATATGTCTCGATCATTAGAGTGTAAGATTCTGGATCATCATACTGGTACATTGGATGTATTGAAGAACCATGAGAAGCACCTTATGAAACACTGTCTATACTTTAAGGTCTGCTCTCATAATTCCCTAGCAATAGGCTCCTAATTCTGAGATATTGATGAACTAAAGTTTCTATCTATCCATTTGCTTTGAGTCACCAATGAGTGAGGCCAACTGTAGGTCAACACCTCGGTGTCTTAGGTACGTGGTAGTAGAACTGTGGGAATATTTAATTGTCAAGATGGAATCTGTCCTAATTATCCCCTTGTGCCAATTAATGGGTTTCTCATTGGTAAGTGTACACCCATCTCAATTAAGAGTTAATTGGATGGTACTGATGATCACTGTGATTAATTGGGTCTTAAGAATAATAAGATATGGATCTAAATTGGTGGGACAGTTTATCCAATTGATCCATGGATATTGATGGAGGGGCCTACTGGTAGTGATAAGGAAGTTTAGGTTCTTCATGTAATTTATTCCTAATACTGGAGTTCAATTGCATTTATTTAGTGGAGTTATTTGCAATTAACTGTGGGCCCAGAATGCACATGAGATATGGGGTCGCGGTGTCCCAGCTGAAGCCAACTTTCTATGGAATCCCTAGCGGTCTCCACACTAGCCCATGATTAGATCATTACTAATTCTATTTGAACTCAAAAGGTAAGTTACTATTTCTATTTAAAGTGAGACTTCTAATAGTGGTAATAGTAGGAATAGAGAGTTACTAATTATTATAGAAGTGGGACTTCTAATAATAAACAAAGAAGAGGTGGCTTTGAGCTATAAATAAGAGAGGAAGGAGGGCTGGACATCCTATGCATGATTCCTCCTTGGAATCCACGCCCAAGCCTCCCCTTTGTGCAAGAGTTGCACATCTCTCTCTCTCCTTCTTCTTCTAGTTTCTCTTCCAGTTTCCCTTGAGTTTCTAGTTGGTTTTTCTCTTGGAAATCCCACCATCTTCCTTAAGGAAAGAGATCTGATACAGGTCATAGCGTGGAAGGCTAAGAGGTTTTGGAGATTCTGATTTGGTTTGCGAAAGAGTTTCTCAAAGAAAGAAATCAACTTCTCTATTAGAGCACAATCGAGCTCCATAGGTATAATCTACTCCTTGTATGTTGTAGATTTTAATGGTTGCTTGTTAGGTGCTGTTTCTATCTTCTAAATAGAGGTTATTGCTGATCATGGTTGATGAGATTGAGTTTTGGATCCTGGATTTGGTTTCATGGCCTTATGGATACTTGATCCCTGAGTCAAGTGGGTCAAAAGTTTTGAAAACCTATCCACGAGACCCACCCACTTCCAACAGTAACGAGTTACCCAATTCCTATATAGTGGAATCCTCATAGCCTTGTGGACGTAGGCAATTATCGAATCACGTAAATCTCGTGTCTGTTGGAAATTTACACTAAAAGTATACTTTTATGTATTTGTCTTCGACTAATTAGTATATTTTGTCTTTTCATCTAAATGAGATTTTGTGTGGGCAAATGGTTGCATTATTTATGATTATGCATGTGTGTCTTTTATTCTATAATGTAGACAAGTTGGTATATAGAGTTCTACTTATACACGGAGGACTTATCTGTCGGTTCTTATAGAATATAAGTTTTTGTTCACAGTCTAGATGAACTTGGACACACCATCGGTACGATTGTAGCATGATGTTTCAGCAGGCTTGTCTTGGCTGCGGGAAATGGTATAATTTCAACTCATCATTCTAGTACGCTATGTGTGTATTGAACAGGACCGCTTTTGGGTTTATTATCTTTATACTGACTATATAAGATGATTAACATCCAAATGGTTATTATGAGTGCTTGTACTCTTAATCCTAACATAAATAATAGACACATACATTTAGTGTTTGCCATTTTGATTTACAAAGGAGTGAAATCTTTTATGGGTCAATAGTCTCAGTAAATTGGATGACTACACTACGTGTGTGGTGCATATTAGTTTATTGATGGAATCCACGTCCCATAATTGGGATTGATGATATCCCCTTGATGAAGCTTTTAAGTTTTGATCATGTCAAACCCTGCAGGTGGACTTTGTGTCCGACATATCTAATAAGTTAAGTGTAAGGTCTCAAGGAATTATCAAGATAACGATTAAATATAGATATCAGTAATTATTTAATCGATGGATATCTGAAATCTTAACGTGGGGAGATTAATAAGCATTTAATGACATGAAGCTCGAAATATTAATTTTGAGAATAAGGACAGGAGTGCAATTATAATTCTCTAGTGGACTGAATTGTAATTTATGGAACTAGGATTCTAATTTGGGTCGAATTAGGGTTTCCTGCTTCCATAAGGAGCCTATCCTTATTTACTTTTTAAGGTCCCTATTGTAGCCTATAAATATGCGCTATTGCTCTCTAGGTCAATTAGAAAAAAAATCTCGCTTTAGAGAGCAGAGAGAATTCGTAGAAAAGGCCCACTCCCTGGTGCGAATTCGAGCATATAGGAATACAGTAGAAGATCTTGAGATTTTCGGGCTACTGCAGGACCGAAATCAGATCAGAAAGACCGAGATCAGTTCAGAGAGATCTCGCAGGTATGGTCTTTGATCATATTCGTTTAAAGTAATTTCCGCATTGATCTGTACGCAATATCTAGGGTTCCTGGCGGTAACTCTTTTCTAACAGTGTCGTGGATTGCTTGTGGCTGTGATTGATCGTGCGTATTTGCCCAAATTACTCCCAACAGAAAGAACATTCTACGATTTGAAATGGACTTCAAATATCAAAGACCATGAAACACAGAAGCAATATGAAGATATCTTGGATTGTAAATAATTTCTAATGATATGAACAACAAAGCAAGATACGGTGTCATAACAGTGACATAAATAAGACTTCCAACCAATTTACGATTTACGGGGTTAGATTTGAAATAGGATCTCCCTGAATTTTCCAATACTTTACTTTTACCTCGAGGGGAGTGTTTACTTCCCTAGTGTTTGAGTGAAGAGCAAGGCCCATTGGATCTTTTGCACACTTTCACTGGACACCAAATAGTCCATCAATTGTCGTGACTTAAAGGTCCCAAAACTATTTCATAACTCTAAATGCTTTGAGGAAGTTCTATACAGGTTGCGACTTGCATATAACCGTGGAAGGGAGCATTCTTGACATCCATTTCAAAAATTGGCCAAGATCGTGAAGCAGCAACAGTGAGGTGAGTGCAGCCGATGGTTGTTTTGGAAATAGGAGCAGAAAAACTCCTCATAATTTAGGCCATATTCATATCTATTTCCAAGCGTCACCAATCAAGCCTTGTAATTGTCTAGAGTGTCATCAGTTTCAGTTTCATTTAATATACCCATTTGCACCCAAGTGGCTAAACACCAAATGGTCAGACTACAATATCCCAACTGTGATTCATGACTAAGGCACTGAGTTCTTCCATAGCTGCCCTTTGAATGTGGAATAGAAATCTCATGTGTTGACGCACAGAATGACCCCTAAGCAAGGTGGAGGCTGTCAAGAAAAAGTTGATCGACAAAGTGAAGGTGTCCAAACACTAGAGTCTAAGCATTGGAAAATTTTCAAAGGAGAGAGTAACACTGCTTTCATTAGAAAAGATTAGTGGATGAATTTGTTCAAGAGTCAGAAAAATCGTGCAAAAAGGATGAAGAAGGTAAGGCAGGAGATTCATGATAAAAAATAAAATAAAATCTACTTTTTGCCAAAGAGCACAACATTATGAGAAACATGGACACACTTCAGAGTAGGGTCATATCAAATGTAGTCTTTTTTGTCTAGGTACACATCTAGAAAATGAACTTCACATTAATCGAGGAGAAAGCTCATTATACTCATCAAGATTGATGATGAAGAAAGCATACACTCCAAATATGTGAGATGACATATTACTGGGAAGAGTATAGAAGAGATAAAAATATGGGATTTCATTTCCCGAATTAGAGGAGGATTGTCAATTGCTTAAATAACAACAATTCGGGCAGCTTCGATCCAAAATTTGGAAGGTGTAGAAGATTCAATCAGCAAGGTACAAACTGTTTCTATGATATATGTTGATCTACAATCCATTCGAAATCTAAATTAGTCAACATTTTACAAGCACAGTGCCCACTGACTAGATCAACTAATAAGACCCCTGCCAAATGGTAGTTTTCATTACTACAAATAACTTCGCGGGAAAAACACTAGACATCTTAAAAAAGTGTTTCCAACAATCAAGTTCCAAAAGTGCAAATGATTTGCATATTCAAATGTTAGATCATTGTGAAATATTTTTGACAAATGAGAGTACATGAACAGCTACAATGTCAAGGTAACGGAAATACCATTACTCATGTGAGGGTGGTCTACCTTGATACCACCAGCAGCTGAAAGAACTGCAAAAAATTAAAAAAAGAAAAAAGTTTCAACTCATAACCTTTGATGAAATGAAAGGGAAGACTTAAGAGTATGGTCAAATGAATATAAAAATGATCTAATACATGTCACTAATCTACAATAGACAAAATGTAAATACAAGTCAAAACAAAAATGACTTTTGCAGTAACCATCAAAGGATTCCAAATGAAAACACGTTAAACATTGACATATTGCTTGGACCAACATGATGTCACTGCCACCTGTCCCAAGCAAACTAGAATCTTTAGAAATATATAATTTTAAAAGAAAGAGAAATCAGTTAACTCTACAATTCATGTAGCACAGTTACCAAACCAAGGTACAACTGCAATAAACAGTGAAAACCACTTATGTGGCAGGATCTAATTCTACAATTCATGTAATAGTAAATATATAAACACATGAACCCTGAGGGGTAGCTCAGTTGGCCTAGGACCACGGTTTGCTCACGGAGGTTGAGGGTTCAAAACTGCACTACCACACTGGGGCCACAGAGGATTTACCCAGCTCCCCCTGGGCCCGTAGGGATTAGTCCAGCCCGAAGGGCTGGGACACCCTCCGTTGTAATAAAAATAGTAAATATCTAAATGCATGAAATGGATTGAGAAAAAATATAAAAAAAAGGGATGTCGGAACTCAGAAATGTAGGCATCTTTTTGTGGAAATGCTTTTCCTGTATTTATAATAACAGAGGAAATGAGAATTAAAGCTTGGTTGGAGTTTTTGAGTAGTTTTTACTCTTTTAGCCAACCCCAAATTAATGGGATAAGGCTCTTATGATGGTGGACTTAGAGGCAGCAAAATCTAAGCCAACCAGCTAGTCTGACCCATATAACCCAATCTGCATAGGATATAGGTCAGCTGCTGGTCAGAAACATCTGACTCGTAGTATGGGTCGGGACCCAATTAACCCATTGGAAGCGCTGCCATTCTTTTTTCTTTCTACTTCCTCCTCATTTCTCTTGGGTTTTGACTTTGAGCAAAAAGGTAAACCAGAAGAGTTTCATCTCTTTCAAATCCCTTGGTTTCAGTACCTTGAAGTCCCTTGGGTGAGACCTCTATGACAAAAGAGCAGAGCTCTTCTACATATTCTTCTTCATTTTGCTGGTGAAATGAGCGCCATTCAAGCACCACAGCCACATGAAGGGGAGCCTTATGTGTTTGCTCCTTTCAAAGTACAGCGAAAAGGACAGATTTAGCTAGGAACATGCATCATGGCGAGAATTCCTGAGGCTCCACTTAAGAAAAATCTAGACCATTAAAATAATCCGCCCTTTGTTGTATACTCTTTTAGGAAATTTTATCCAAATAATGGTTAAGCCTGCTGTTAGATTGATTACTTTTAAAAATACATGAATATAAATATTATAAAAACTCAAACATTCCTAAATTATATTCTAATGGAATTTTTATGAGAAGTCATAGACGAGGAGCCATTCATTTTGTGCAATTTAGATTTTTCTACGTGTGGCCCACTGACAAGCCTCACAAAATTTTCGTGAGTAGAAATCTTAGAGGATCCGGAGTCCCAGACTCCCATATCCAAATGTGGACCACAAAATTCATGTTTGTTTGGTCACAAGAAGGGCCTTCCCTGCCCCTGCGAGCTATCATTTTCTCCTTTATGAGATGGACAGGGCAGACCTAGCCCAAGATGCAATGCTTGTATCCAAATGATGCCATGTTTGTTAACGGGTTGTGGGATTTTAGGTTTCTCGTGAAGGTGAAAGAAGCATGGTTTTTTCTTTTTATAGAAAGAAAGAAGCATTTAGTAAAAGGAAGATAAATAGTCTCTACAGTTTACATAAACCTCTTCCTTCCTTCACAGGTCTTAAGTGGACGTAATGAGACAGCTATACTTATCCCATCTCTTAGAAATGGTAGTGGATCTCCGGAGAAATCATCGGAATTATTTTTCGCCATTTTTGCAAGTCTTGTCTCTGGTTTCAAGCTTCTTCTTCTCCTTTCTTCCTCCTTCAGGTCCTCCTCAACCTCAGTAACACACCCCGCCTACCCGAGATCAAAATCAGACTCTCTCTCTCTCTCTCTCTCTCTCTCTCTATATATATATATATCCGAACCCAGTCTCTCCTCTAGAAGAAAAGGAAACCAACCCCTTTCTCTTTCTATACATAACAACGACACCACCAAACATATGCAGTGAACTGATATATGTAATCCGATATGTTGCAATGACCCACCTTGTGGATCTGCGTACGATCCCTTTTTTATAGAATTTACCCATTTTGGCATCATTTGGGCTCTGATACTAATAGACACAGAACCCTAAAGTTAGGGTTTGCATAGAAAGTGCGTGCCGAAGCATGATAAAGGTCTCTGCAGAGACCATCACACAAGACGTGCCTCAAATGAAACAAAACTAGAAAAATATTATTAATCGTCTCAACTCTGAGATCCAATCTCTACAATGCCATGTAAATAAGAAAAGAAACCTATGAAAGTAAGCAAACCCTAATTATAATTCATTAATGAATGTATGAAACTAAATAAAATTAAAAGCATTCTAAACACCATTGGGTCTCACACGAGGGCCATGAGCCTCCTTGCAATGGCTCATCAGCTTTGCATCATTCAGAATAGTCTAGATCGGTTTGGAGCAAACAACACAATACTATCCTACCCTAAAAATTCACCAACTTTGAGTTTATGCACTTCAATTCAAAATTCAGAAATTTACAATGATTCTAGCAAGCAACTACACCCAATTTTCAAGGTTATATAAAACAACCTAAATAAATAACGGAAAATGTGAGATCCAGCGGGCCTGGGCCAGGGTCCAATTAAATCCGGTGTGCCCATTGTTAAACAGGCCCACAACCCATGAAGGGATCCAGCCCAGATATAGTTCATAATATATCACGTGGATTGCTTGGGTCAATGATATAGTTGTACATAGTTGTATATACTCAATTTTAGTTATTGTTTCCATAACTTAGAATGGTAATTGATATACTTAACCTAGATTAGAGCCTTGATTAAGGCATCTAATAGTTATATATTGAGGAGAGATCTCCAAAGGAGGGACACACGAATAATCCAATCCTTTTCCAAAACTCTCGTTCTATTCTTTGTGTTTTGCAATTGTGAGAATGACACCTGTCACGACCCAAATTCCAGGGCCCCGTCGGATTCCGGATCGTGATCATATAGCAATTATTCACCACGCATTCATCAAATAACTTCCACAAGGAATCAGGCATTTAGTTCAAAAATATAATTCTAATTACATTGTCAATGTCAAACAATATCAAATATCTCTGAGTAGTCAAAATTTCATATTCGAACTCGATTCAAAGATGCCCTAAAACATTTAATAAAATTCCCTAAACAAGGGTTAATCCCTTTATCAACTAATTGAACTTTTCTCGTTCTCTCCCGTCAGCCACGCATGCCAAAATCTGCGTGCTGAACATCGTTCTACTCTATCCCACCCGCAATGTGATTTTACCTGAAGGGGGCAACACAACATCAGTATTACTGGTGAATGAATCTTTCCTAATTACACAAACAGCATAAAACAATATATCACATAAACAACAACTCTAAATCAATAGATCAATTACCATTAAAAGTACATTCATAAACATATTCGTGCCCATGCACATTACCACGCCACCAAGGCTTATCGTATACATGTATACTAGTCACCATGACCCTGTCTCATCAGACACGTCCAGCAACGACCAGCTGCTATAACGGCCCGAACACTAAGTCCATCCCACGTCTGGGATCTAGCGTACAATATCTCATAATCACATAGCCCCCAGAACATAAACAGAAAATAATATAAATTAGCATTAGCACACATGCATAGCAGCGTGGGCCCAACCCTAACACCATCCAGATTTATCGTTGGCCCCATCTAGACATAACTAGTAGTTAATGGTGTAGAGGTGACCCCACCCTTGTTTTCATAATTCATTCCATAAAACATCCACCTTATATGCTTACCAAAACAAAGAAGACAGCCCAAATTAATTATTCCAATGCGCAGACATCATATCCCTTACAGGAGGTACGATTTATTAAAACAGTAGATTAATGATACTAAACATCAGATCTTGAGTAATTTATATTATACATTAGATTTGCCCAGTTGTTTAAACTCATCAAACAGAGAGAAAGGTTACAACCAGAGACTATTCTACCCACACCTAAGGCCTTTTTGAGTAAATTGCTAGATGGGTCCCACTGGTCCAAAACCCAGATGAACCAGCCCAACACTGTCGCCCAATAATACCCTGTCCCTTGACTGGTCCTGATCTCAGATCAGGTGGGCCAGATGGTCCCCTTAGAGTCTGCCGACAGGGAGCCCAAATTTCTAGAATTGTTGCCTACTGGTTACTAAAACAATTAGATGAGGACTTAGGTGGGACCCACGTTCTATGAGTCCATCACTAGGGTCGACCATGGGTCCCTTACAAGATGTGGGGTCCTGATTTCTGATCAGATCCACTGATGGGTCCCACAACCCATGACGACATACAGCCTTCTTTTAATCCGACTCATGCCTGTAACATGCAAATCAAGTGGATGATGGCTAAAGTGCCAACCTCTATGGGACCAGTACCACCCTGGTCGCCCATGGGTCCCCTTTAGGATCCCTGGACTAGATCTCTGATCTATTGGGCCAAGTGGTCCCACAACAGGTGTCGACCACCGGCCCGTTTCCCCAAGAATCACACCTTTGCTATTAGAATCATGTGTAGGGTGGCCCACAGGGCCCCATGCCCCTTGGATCCATGACCTCCTTAGTTGACTAGATGTATGCTCCCCTATCGATGGTTCAGATCCATGATACAGTGGGCTAGGGGGTCCCACAATCCCTGAAGTGAGAAATTTCTCCTCATGGAAAGAGTAACAGTAGTGCAGAATTTGCACAGATTCATCATCTACTCTTCTTCTTTCCACATGAATCATCATCCAAAGCAAGATTACTAATGGGAATTCAAACTCTTCTATTTCACAAAGAAATTAGCCTTTTCTACCACCACCCAGAGTCTAGGTGTGTCGATTGACCTTGAACTATTTACACGGATAGCAGTTCCGCAAAATCTAAGTTCCACAAGTATCTCACTCATCAACTAAATCATGGATTGAAAAAATTAAGGAAGATTCACTCACCTCCTATACGTGATCATTGTGTTTGCAATATGTGGGCGCGAATAGGACACCCGTCACTAATTGCCTTCTTCTTCTTCTTCTCCTGGATTGCAGTCAATAAGACCCTCTCTCAGAACTTCTCAAAAGGAAGAAGAGAAAAGAATACCAAACTAAGGGGTCGTTGGTTGCTTAAATATACAGAGTAGAGTCCTATTCCTTCTCTTATACTTCCTCTACCTCTTTCTAATTAGAGTTGTCATACAACTCCTTCCCTTTCTAAAAACTATTCATGTGATACACTTTCTAATTCATTAATAAGTAATCCACTAAGACCCTACCTGGGCCAAACTAATCCTGGGCCCAGGTAACTCAACATATTACAACACCCATCACCCGCTAAAGAACACCCGGGATATAAGGAACTCCACCATTCCCACATCGGAAATATCCAAGTCCTGGCCCTGGGCTTATAAGTCAACCCCCGTCTTAACTCAACACAATGCATTTTAAATCCATGCGAACCTGGATACCATAAGAACTCATGAGTTAAGCGTGCTCGGGTGGGAGCAGTATCGGGATGGGTGACCAAGCAGACAATATCACGCTGAGTTGGACAGGTCAATGAAAAAAAAAATACTCCGAAAATAATTTAGTATAAATTTGACAACTTAATCCACAAGTATCACAATATGCAAGGTCAACCAAACAACCAATGACCTCTTAGGCTAATTTTCAATTCCACCAATTAACAAGCAATAGATTTATTCACATGTGGCAGTTGCACTTAAAGTAGGAATCAGATAGATCAATGGTTACACTTCTAAGGAAGAGTATCCATATTAAAAATAAGATTGTAAGGGTTGCTATTAATTGTCTTGGAAAGATTTTGCAAACATGATATATCACTGATTAATTACATCTTCTTACTAAAATGGAACTCCTAAATCTAGTTAACTTAGAAAATAGAAATGGAATCCTATGGTAACTTAATAAACCCACTAGAGGAAAATTCAAGGCTTTGCAAACAAAAAGAGTCTCAATTGAATTTTGGGCCTATTTGTTGTGGGTTTCAAACCCAAGATTGCATACATACAGCACACTATCAAGAGATCAGTTTTGAAGATTGTTATTATAGCAAAGTGCTGATCATAGTTACATTTGTAATCTAATGATGAGGGTTATGATGATTACAAAATATGAGCTCTCACAACAAAGGCACTCGATTCCAACAAAACTTCATCTCATTTCTTTGACTCTTTCTAAGTTAATTTGTGATTTAGTTTTAAATGTAAATATACCATAGATTTCATGGAAGCATGTGACTAATCCATTTTTTATATTCTTTTAGAAAATGGACAGTGCTATTTTAAATCAGTCTTATGAGGTGCAGAGATCGTTAATATATGAGAAATTTCTCAGCCCGGCCGCTGGGAGAACTACTAGAAGTAACAGATGCAATCAAGCATAATAAAGAAAGAAGAATACAGAAATTGAGCGAGCAACCTTTAGATGCAATCAAAACTGATGTATTGATTAACAGAAACCACCAAAAATGAACAAGCAGGAAAAATATATATGATCAAAGTTCAACCTGAAATGGCTGGAGTGAGAATTCCATCCCCAATCACCATGCAAGTGCCAACAAGGACAAGAATAAGAAGTGCGTTCTTTCTATATGGCCGTGCCTCCAACCATCTCTTGGTTTTGGCAGCAACTGATTTCTCATCAAATGTGTTGCGACTATATGTCGTTAGCTCTTCATCTGTGCGGTGTTGGTTGGGAATGGTTTTGATGTTAGCATGACGACAAAGTAATGAATAAAGAGCAAAAGTTCCACCTGCAGGAAAAAAAAGAAAGAAAAAGAAAATAGTAGTATCGGATTAAACCCAGAACTCTAGCATTGTGAGGCATAGCACCAACCACTTCAGTAATATAACTTCCATGTCTATAGGACCAAAAAACAAAAAAGTGAACTTCAGGATAAGCCTGATGTTGCAATAGTCTGGCACAAAACTTGGTTTAGTTAGACAAAAATATTAGCCATATTTGGGAGATGGAAGAAAATTTTCATATTCAGCTTTTCACCAAATATTGCTAAATTAAATGTTGAAGTATTACAGAGTGGGATGTATCAGTTCATATATTGACTTGTTCCTAGATTGCACATGAAACCAAGTTTATTGAGCCTTAACACTAGTCCATCCATCAGATGGCATGTTAGAACAAATCACTCCCCAATATCAATATAGAGAAACTTCATGCCCCCAACAACCCATGCCACTTAAATCTAGATCTTCAATTAATTAAAAGAATCAATATTCCTAGAAAGATAATTAGAATTCACTTGCACTTACCTTGACCATTGTCGTTGGCCCTCAACACCACAAAGACATATTTGATGAGTGGGATAAGAGTTAAAGAGTATATGATCAGTGAAAGAGCTCCAAGTATATCCTCCTGAACAGATATTTGGTTTGGAAATGTGTTGTAGAAGACATATAAAGGAGATGTACCTAGATCTCCATAGACAACCCCAAGACTTTGGAATGCTAAGCGCAAAACCAATAATGATGAGAACTTCTGCAGACCAACAAAAAGAATAAGATATATATTTCAGGCACTACGTTTACCAGAAAAAAAAATGTTGAAACCACAATAAAAGTTAAGATGCAGTCCTAAGATATTCCTGTATTGAACATTATAAATAACGGCACAAGTTTCAAAAGATTTCATGCTTCTCTAATGACTTTAGGATTCAACATCAAGAACGCAAAGGACAAAATTGAGAATACTTCTTGGGTGTTTTTGGTATTGGGATATGGTGTAGTAGTATAAGCCATCTGTTAATGTCACCTCACTTCATCTGTTGTCAGCGACACAAGATATCCGATGGATAGCTTTTCCAGGCATTTTCCATGTTTTCTCCATTTAAGGTAAAACAACTTCCATGCTATATACCTTATTCGGTGAAAGCTGTCAATTAAAACTTGTGAATGTTATCGCATGTCATGTTCCAAAAGTTTTTTTCTAATACAAAGTTTGGGAATATTATAATCTTGTGGTACGTTCTGATATAACTAAAAACTTGAAATAAACATGCATTAACATCCTTGAGCCGTATCCTACCAATTTGGAACAGGCTTTAGGGGCCATCTGGAAAGAGCCACCTGACTCTGGTCATGGTTCTGGCCCATAAAGGCCTAGGCCCAATTGTAATGCTCTGTATTGTTGGCATTTGTGATGGGGCCCACTTGTGTTTACATATGGGTGGACCCCACTCACAAAGAGACACCCTTCACAAGGAGTCTCATGGTGATATGGATAAGAATAGTCTGAGTTTTATCCAACTCTCTATCCTTACCATATCTCCATTCAAATTCAAATTGAGAAAGTTTTATCCAACCCTTTATCCTTATCATCTCTCCATTCGAATTTGAATAGAGATCTTATCACCCATTAGCCAAAAGGCTATATATAGACATGGGAGATAGCAGCTGAAATCACTCTCAATAGATCATCCACTAACACTAAATCACCCCTCTTCCTTCCACTAGATCTACAATTGTCCGTCATCATCTTCTACATCCAGGGTGTCCATCTTTGCCCTTAGATCTTGAAGAGTGAATCATACGTGACTGATCTCTCATATACAGTCATAGATCTTCACAACTAGTGCCTAATTCAAAGCCGACGCAGTCCTTATAGCGTTTGTAGCAGCCAAGTTATTTAGATTCGTGCTTCCGCAACATCTACGACCTTCATGTATATATCCTTCAAAGCCCCTCCCTCTCCCTCCCTCACGAAAATCTGCTTTCATCAAATTATATGGTATCAGAGCCAAAACTCAATCTATGGTTTTTGGAGTCTTTCCTACAACACCACATGTTATCCAGTGCAATCTTCTTCTAGGCCTTATTGCTCCAGGACGCTCTCAGATACTACGTCTAAGGGTTTCAATCACTTTCACCTCTTATTGGCTGTAATTTCTTGTTCATTCAACGATGAGGCAAAAAAATGGAGTTTCTGTTGCTAGAAAGCGAAGTTATTTTCACAAAGTAAAAAATCCATTAAGCCGAGAAAACACTCGCCTGAGATCAAGTGTCGTATTCACGAACCCACGAAATCTTAGAATCCCTTTGCCAAGAAAACCCTTTCACTTGTGCAATCTACAGAGATAGATAAACAGAGGATCTTGGGTATAATGCCCTGAATTCAAGATCTCTCTTACCAACAGAGTGTCGAAGTCCTCCTAGAGTTTGCCAGTTGAGGAGAGGCAATGACTGAGCAAGTCGCAACATGCAGACTGGGCTGGATGTCCAGACACCAGACAATCAACAACCTGCTGGTGTATGCTCCTAGGTTCTATTAAAAAGCATTTCCGCTACCTCTACTAACGCCTCGAGGTTTTGGTAAAAACGGTTAACTAAAGAAATTTAATATCGTATCCGAGCCAACCGGTCGCAGGTTCGAATCCCAGGGTGAACGAATCAGCGCAAAAAAACAAAAAAAAAAAAATGCATGCCGCCAAAAGTGCGCCGACTGGGTTCCACCTGAGGGGGAGTGTTGAAGAGTGGGCTCCACCCAAAGGGGAATATTAAAATGTATTTCTGCTGCCTCTACTAACGCGTCGAGGTTTTGGTAGAAATGGTTAGCTAAAGAAATTTAATAGGTTCCTCTCTCATTTTGTGTTAGTGCAAAAGCAAGCTACAGTGTCCAAGTCTTCTACTGAAGCTGAATACAGATCTCTGCCTTCTACTAACAATGAGATTCTTTGGCACCGCCACCTCCTTCAAGAACTTAGTGTTCTTTTCGAGGTGCAACTCCACTCAATGCTGATAATACTAGCACCATACAGATTGCAAATAATCCAATCTTCCATGAGTGAATCAAGCACATTGAAGTTGGCTATCATTTCATTTTCTAGCAGCTTCTATTGTCCGGTCATCTTCATCTCCCACATGACAATTCTCAGAATCAGTTAGCAAACCTCTTCATTGAAGCTCTGCCATGATAGCGCCGTGATTTTCTTGTTACTAAATTGATGTTTTTCAAAAAAAAAAAAAAAAAAACAGAGGAAAACACGTCAAATTAAGGGAGGGGGGTAAAGAGCCACCTAACTCTGGTTTGCACTCCACTTAAGGGTTGGCCATGTGGGCCCACAGACTTTCCGTCTAAGGTTGTCTGGACAACCGGCCATTTACAGTTTTGGTTCTTTTCTTATTTATTTTGGTTCCTAGCTTTATGAATGGCTTTAAGTTATCATGTTATGGTTTCATGTTTGATGAGTGATTTTGGATGCTTTTAGGGAAGACTTTTGGGAACAATTGAATAAAAGGAATAATGAGTAGTCAACCAGGGCGAATGCTGGACACTTTATTTTGAAGAGAAACTGCCTTTGCTAAAAACTGCTCCTTTACGGCTGTATTTGAGTATGAATCAAAGTTTATATTGCTTTTGGTTGGATTATTCCTTGGCGATAATGGTTTCTTGAATCTCTCATTGTGGTCATTTTTTACGCTACTGTTGATGTAATAGATCCTCAAACTGTTGGTTTCAACAGTCTTTTGCAAAGAATGTTAGCAATTGCGGTTTTTTTTTAATTTTTGAACCCACAACTGTGAGTATCTAATTTGGTTAATTTTTTTTATCCTTGCATATACGCTTCCACATCCAACCCTACAAATTGGTATTAGAGCTAACCATTTGAGTCAGTTCCGCTTGCTGATTTTGCTTTGGTTTGATTTTTTTCATTTCACCTAACTGTTAGATTGTATGTGCTTGCTTATAGTTTTTGGACAATAAAATGAAGGTCAACAAAATATAAAAACCACATCTCACCTTTTCCCTATACATGTTCTTAAGCCTCCCAGCCTCCTCTTCCATGGGCTGATCAAGGTTCTGATCCAAATCCCACATACTTCCCTTGTTCCTCTCTTCATCAATTGACACCAACGCCATTGCAATCCCCAAGTTTCGATAATTTCACACCAACTCAACCACGTCCGAAAGTAGATGTTAGATGCCTGAACATCAACTCCAGCTCATCAGAACCTAAAAACCCACAAAAGCCATAGCTCACCAGAACCTGAAGCACACAAAAGCAATCAGTGACCACTCCAGAACTCCAAAAGAAAATGCAAATTCACTTTGCAATACAAAAGCCCACAGAAGTCAATCACTTTTAAGTAAAAAGAAATTGAAAACCACTCAAAACACAAAAAATTACATCTTAATTTTCAATTTGCAACATAGATTTCCAAAACAAACCACTTCCCCCCACAGAAAGAACCTTTTCATCCCTAAATAATATTGAAAATATAAAAAAGGATTTCAGTCGATGCTACCATCAAAATCTAATGCTGAGTCGTCATTTGCATGTGGAGAAAATCGTGCGCCTTTTCTTTTCATTGAAACAGAACACACGTGGACATTATATTGGTAAAGTCTCCAACATCCCCAAAAAGACAATAAATTCAATGTTTCCAGATTAGAATACCATCATAATTTAACCTCTTAAAAAAGTAAAAGGAATCCTGCAACACATATCAATTCAAATACATAAAAAATTGAAGAAAACTGGAAGTATTGGATTTTACCACACACACCAAAACGTTATATTGCTAAACTCTTCAGCAGCCGAAAACAACTGTAAAATCAATGTTTCCAGATAATAATACCATCGGAATCAACTTAAAAAAATTTTAAAAAAAAATTAAGAAGTCCAGCAACACACATCAATTCAAACAAAAAGAAACCAAAAAATAAATAAAGTAATGGATTTGACTATAAACCTACAAAATCAAATTACTTTCTATGAGGAAACAGTAAAATTTCAGCTCCCAACTCACACAACCACCGAAGTCAAACGATTGCAGAGTTCTACAAGAAGCGACATCTCAAGCAACATCCATCTTCCAGGATCAAAACAAAACATGCAAGCTGAAACTCTTAGCCGATATTAACATCAAAATTCAACGGATAAAGTCAATAAAAAACAAACCCACCTCCCAAAAAACACAGAAAAAGGAAAATCAGCATCACCCCACACCAAGAAACTCAATTTTAAAGCAAATCAGCATCACCCCACACCAAAAAAGTTAAATTTTAAAGCAGCAAAGCCCATGATACAGTCAGAATCTAATGCAAAACATGACAGAAATAAAAAAAACCCCACCTCACAGGTGGAGCAGAGACCTTTTCCAGATATTTACGCTCAACTGTTACAAGATTTCTATGCGGAGATTCGCCTGCAATGAGATAAGGATTTCAATCACAGGAGTAAATAACAGAAACCCAGTAGAGATTTCAAGGCTTCTGAAACAGTAAAATGTATTTTTGAGATATTTGAAAGCTCTATCTGCGTTTCCCCAGTTGGTTTTTTTTATAGAAGGGGCTGGTGGCATTTGTTGTTTGTTAGTGGGATTGCTGGGACAACGATAGCTTTTGGTAATTTTCACTTGCAATATTTAGGGCCGTGACCCCTGAGCCTCGCAGGTTGCTATGCACAGCTTTGCATACTCCACTTTTCCATACCATACCAAAACAACTAAAAATAAAAAATTATGATAACCCCTTATATTTTATTTTATTTTCATTTTATACTTCACCTCACGTACTTGAATTCACTATACATCCAAACACGCATCTCACTTTTTATAGTTCAGGAGCACAGAAACTTGCATTTTCCCTTTACTAAACGGAGTCCTGATGGGCTGAGTGTCTCACTCTCTCTCCGCGTGTGGGAGAGTGGAACTCCAGAATGGAAAATCCCTTCCTTTCAAAATAAACACCCTTTGGGATGACACAAAACTTTACTCCGATGAGATTGAACAGATCATTAGTAATAAGATAAATACATATAATTAATAATGCATAAGATTACACTTCTTTATTCATCATCATCATCAGCAAAGCCTTGTCAAATATATTGGGGTTGGCTGTATGAATTCTAAGTCTATGCTCCAATCTATTCTAATCAAATTCGTTGGATAGGTGCCACTTCTTCGGATCTATTTCGACTACTTCTATCCTCGTCCTTTTCAGTATACTCATCCCTCTTGATTGGGCATCAATCTCTATAAAGAAATTTTTCTTATTTGTGTCATTATTAACCTACGTTGGATATGTTCAAACCATATCAAAAAAGCTTTCTCTAAGTTATATTCATTATATTATTAATTAAGTTATATTCTACGTCTCTATAAACACGCATATCGCTTGCATTAACATTGTATATGTACCTTTTTGTCCAAAAACAAAAAAAACAAAAAAAACAAAAAAAACAAAAGAAAATAAAAAGAAAAACTCAAAGGCATTACATATGTGCCATACTTGTGCCACCCATGTAGAAGCTTAAGAATTAGTTAGGTGTGTTTGTTTGCATTATAAAATATATGAATTAAATATATGGGATTCATGTCATTAGTGGTTAAAAATGAAGATCCAAGGTAAATTTTAAAAAATAAGTTTCAAATAACTTTTTTCTCAATAGAATCAAAAGCATAAGTTTCAAATAACTTTTTTCTCAGTAGAATAAAAAACATATGGAAAATGGAGAAGCGTGAGGAATCTCAATGGTAGAGGCATTGCTGAGTACCTCAATCAATGTACTAGGGCAAAGGACAAGGTGCAGATTTGTACTTAGGCAGCGCGATTAAAGGGGGAAGAAGCATACCCAGGTGGAGTATACAGACGCAAGACATGGAAGAACCGTGGGATGACCTATGGTTGACAAGGTGCAGATTTCTCATCTTCTTTTTATTTTGTTTTCATAAATGGAAATGATATTGATATTGATTCTTAAAAATTCACCTTTGATAGTCATTTTAAACCGCTAATGGTATGAATCCTATCTATTCAATTTTTATGCATTATAATGCAACAAACATGCCCTTAAAGGTTCTTATTTACTTTATTTTCTCTTATGCAGGCATGTAACAATCACTGGAATGAAAACTTCCAATGGGTTGAGATGGTGATAATTTGCATGATCAATTGGAGGGCCTAAAAAGCTCTTATGAGTGCCAAATTTGGACCAATGCTTATGTTTCCACTTTTGGTTCATGCTTTTGCGAGGTTAGTCAGCTACATGAAGCGGCGAAACCATGGATGGACCGGCAGGAGCCATGGTCCCCCCAAAATTTCAAAAAACCCCCTTATGTTTTAGGAAAATTTATAGTTTTTTATACACGCACAAACCCCCCCACCCCCCCCACCCCCCCCCCCCCCCCCCCCCCCCCCCCCCCCCGCAAAATGCAAAAAAGAATTTTCAAAGAACCCTATGTATTTTCAAATTATATGCACTTTTTTATATCTTGCTCTCCCAAGATTTTGTTTATATATAGAGGTCCACCCCCCCCCCCCCCCCCAAAGAAAAAGTTCATGGGTCCGCCCCTGGCTACATGCAATCTAGCCCGGGCTTGGTTTGGGCCGATTCCCAACCGAGACATGTCCCAAGTTGGATGCCTAGTTGGGGTCGTTGGTGGGTCCAATGACCCCGCCAGATGAAAGGAGATTGTTGATGTTTGGTTCATGCTTTTGTGAGGCACAACATGTGCTTTAAGGTCATCAAATGGATAGTTGGAACTCAAACTCTTTTTTTGTACTTTATATCCACTGATGGGATGACAAACAATATCATTTGAATTGATCTTTTTTATGGATAGAAATTCTGCTTATCGTTCTAACTTTTTGATGTGGGAAATGGCCCAATCAACATCCCACATGTGCCTTTTCTTTTATATTTTGCTAGGTGTAATAGGTTATGTTTGGCAACCTAATCCTTAGGAAAAATGTTTTTTGATTTCCACAAAGTCATAGAAAACCCATATTTAGCAATTGCGAATCCCCATGGATTTGAAAGTCCTCATTTAAAGCTAACACTTCCCCCTCCCAAAACAAATTTTGAAATCCTTAACTTTTGCATATTTGCTCACTGATTTTTCTTCTTTTTTTTTTTTTACTTTTTTTGGTTCCTTCCTTAGCTTTAACTATTGACATAGATCAATGTGAGATCCCCAACAAAGAATCCAGGTTCTAGGGACAATGGGGAATCTTCAGACCTTCTAAGATGAACTAGTTCTAATCTAGTCAGAACCCTAGTCTTTCCCATAACAAAGGCCTTGCCTTACAACCTCTCAGAGAGCGAGTTGACCGAAGTGCTTTATTTGTAAACATCAGGTAGAATACGAATGGAGAGGCAAAATTCATATAGCCGACACCATTATAGTTGGGACAAGGCTTTGATGATGATACTGGTAGAGTTGGAATGAAAACTGATCCCCCACTATCAGAGAGGCTCAATATAAAAATAAAAGGGGCAAGTTCAAGCATATTGAACTGATTTTTTTTTTTTTTTAATTTTTCCTTGGATCCTGCTTTGAGTCCACTACTACGTGTATGGTTTCATACTGGAAGTGCTAACGCCCAATGCATATACGGAGACGAATGGCAATGCATTTGGCAGGGTCCGGTTTGAGTCAGGTTGTGCATTGTGGACATCATGGGTCGAAGCCAACCCAGATAATCAGTTTGAAATTCTCAACCTAACCTAAACCTAAACCAGCAGTTAAAATGCCCATCCCATACTCGCAATCCACATATTGGGTTCGAGCTCTGTTGCTGTTCATATTGCAATCGGGTTGAATTGGGTTGGCAGGTCCAACAGCGATGAAGGACTAAACCCGAACCCAACTCATTTATTAATTTGGTTGGTGTTCATAAGGAACACTATTTTAAGCACTTGTAATCTTTTATGTCCACTTAGAGAGACGTAGGTGCCTTCATTGGTTAGATTTGACCCCATGGTGTTAGACGTGGGGCGATTTTGAACCATACTTGCAAGGCTGAAATGGGTATCTTTATGGGGTCATTAATAATTAAATTTTGAAACATGAAAATAAACTTAATTTGATATTTGGGATTTTTACCAAAAAAGTGTTCCAAAATAGATATATGCCCATTTTAGCCTAGAATACATGGAAACACCCGTATTGGTGTTCGTACACGCATTTTGGACACTTTTACCCTCATTTTGCGAACAACATCGTCATGGAATTATAACCCTAACACCTCTTTATTCTTCGAAGCTTCTCTTTTGCAAAACACTCTATCTTCTTCCATCTCTCCTCAAACAAAAGTCTCTGAAATCTGATCCAAGGAAAAGCACTATGATCATCAATGACGATTAGGTCGGGAGGATCGAGTGTCGTCGGTAACTCTGTCCTCACTTACCAAACCTCATTAAGGGCATCTTCCCATTGATCTTCTTTCCTCTTCACTTCCTCCTCTCTCTCTCTCTCTCTCTAATGGGTGATCTGGGATGATCCTGGCCGTCGGTTTTCTATCCAAATGGATAGGGAAATGTATTGGTGGTTTATCATCTTGAGATGGGTGATCTTCCATACATGGTTACCACTCACTAGATCATCCACTTCCTCTAATGGATCCTCTTCCTGCTCTGTGCACTGGGATGATCTTAGTCTTTGAATCTTTGACCCAAATGGGCAAGAAAATGGAGTGGTGGTGGTGATCTCATGATGCTCCCTCTTCCATGGTGGCCCATCTGGGGAAGGAAATGGGAGTAGGCGGTGATGTTGCTACTTTGGTTGGTGGGTTTTGTTTTTATGTTTTGATATCTTTGGTGTGTGTAGTCTTTGTGTTGGGATTGTTAGGGGTAACATGAATTTGCTGAAGGGAGAAGGAGGAGAAAGAGGGTACATGAAAGGGGAAGTGCTTCTTGGAGTTGAGGTGATGGTCTCTGCGGTTTAATCTGTGTGTGATTGCATGAAGGTTAGTACAATTTACTTAATTTATTATATGCTTTGCTTTATCAAGAAAGAGAATTGTATAGGAAACACATCTAGATGTCGTGCTGCTAAGGTTGTATATATGGTGTTTCACCCTTGATTAGTATCATCCTTCATATTATCAAACATGTTTTGATGCATCTAAATCTAGGCATTGGCTTAATGATATGTGTATAACTGGCCTTTTCCTCTATTGTTGTTGATCCCATAGAATTTTTATATGTTCTAGTTTTATTTTTATCTTTTATAGCATAGATATTGTGAGAAATGAAAACATGCATTGATGCAGGAATTCTTTTATGCATGCAGTAATTTATTATTTTATCTGCCCACTACTCTCTATGCTAATTTAGCTAATTTCAAACCAGTAAGTGAATTTAGATTTCAATTGTTTGCTTATCCAACAATTATTCAACCCAACATGACAAGTTTTTGGTAGAATAAGGTAATTTCTTAGTCAAAATTATTGAACTAACGATTCCTACCCAATGCCTTTTTATGTGATTTAAAACCAGTTTTAACATTTTTCTCCCTTTACTCTTTTACTTGTGAAAGGTAGGTGAAATCCTATGTCTCGGTCCTCTCTTGCCTTTTTCCCATAAATGGTGTATATAAGTACATAGTCTAAACCGTCTTTAGGCCACGGGGGGAATCCATGCCTCTTCCAACTCCCACTGACACAATTGAAGGAAGTAGAATTCCAAGATGTATATCTACAGTTTGCACGAGTAGGAAAGTCTCATTAAACAATATAAAATCAGTAACTTAACTCCTAAATAAATTTTGTAGGATAGTGGAGTTAAAATAAGGGTTGTTGTTAATGATGTTGTATCAACATATTGACTCCAATAGACTTTAGTAGGGAATAGGGATATAAATGAGTTGGGTTTGATTAAGTTTATATATTGCCTCAACATGAGTCTGCAGGTTTTTGTAATTCTATCTTTGAGAAAGAAAGGAAAAAAAGTAGGGGTTTTTACGAAAAGAGTCTGCCTTAAAAAAAATATCAATTAGTTTGATTGTTTGAATGAATTGTATGGTTAATGAGGAAGTTTCGCATTCTGAATGTTCACGCTTATCTCCAGATGTTTGATGATTTGGTTCTTCCCATCCATAAGCCAACTTTTATTATTATTATTATTATTGTTATTACTACCACTACTGTTACTATTGTTATTATTTGAAATAATCCGTCATTGTCAATGTTGTAGATTGTAAAGCATGGCCTAATTATTGAATTCAGTGACCCTGATTATAATGTAGGGTACAAATGCAAAAAACTTGCCTGAGGTGGCTGCCCATGAAGGTATATTTCATTTTGAGGTGATACTCACATCTTCACTTGCATGTGCTTCCATTTAGTTTCTAGTAAAGATCTATTAGTTGGCAACAATATTGTTGAATGAAGTACTTGATTTTTGTGTCTGAGTTTTATGCATGGTTGAAGATCATACTTTTATCCTTTTGATTGGGATTTTATAGCAAACGAACACGACAGAGATGTTGGATATGGCAGTTCAGCACATCGAAAACCGGTAAGTGTGAGGGAAAATTCTATGAGAACCTAACCTCTGTTTTGAGCAGCATTTGGTCATTAACTTCCTTTTTTCTCCGACACATAAGCATTATATTCTTCGTACAACCCAAAATCTTGCTAAGATGGTCAACCAAATGTTGTACACACCTCAAGAGGTTAAAAAATGAATGCCTTTTTGTTTTCATTGTCCTTGAATGAAGTAGTGGGGAATGGCATGATAGATTGTGGAGAGATATGATGAACCTGCTTTTGAGGGTTGAGTGGAAGAATGGAACTAAAGCCGGTCCTAGATAGGTGGAACAAGGCTTTGATGATTGTGATCATGATGGGCGATGGATTCTGGCAATACTTGGATAGAATAACGAAACATTCAAGTTTTCAAAGTATTGCATATAATGTTGATTCCTTTTTTTATTTTGGGTTTTGGTCATTAGCTTAAGTTCTATTATATTGCAATTGTATAAAAAAAACCTATGGATTTCATTTTGCTGATAATAATACTCCTCTGTTGATAATTAAGAAGTTCATGGTTATCATCATCATTATCATTCTTTTAACAATTTTTCTGATCGTGTTTCTTATAAGAGATTCAGATTTCCTAAATGTATAGGTATGAATATTAAAAAAAAAAAAAAATGCTTCAATGCAAGGTCTAGTTTTGATCCATTTTGATGACTAGTTAACAGTTAGTGGGTTCAGTGATTGTGTTCTCTGATTTTATGATGATTGCAGAGAGGGGAGGTGACTATGACGTTGAGGTCAAGGGGGTCAAGATATCTCCAGATCCAATGGTAAGAGGCAAGCCAACTACTTTCAGCATCTCTGCATCTACTGGTAACTTCATGTTGTGTAGGTTTGTTATATTACTTTGTTTTGTTTCTCTTTTAAGGGAGATTAGTTTCTTACTCATTGACTCACTGAGTTCTCCTTTACATGTTACTCTCATAAGGAAGATGAGCATTGAGTTATGAGCTATATGTACTATTACTTCATACCTTGCTCTTATTGGTGAGATGGGCCTCAGGAAAATGGATGACAAGAAGTGCTCACATGAGTTTGTACCTGAAGCTGATTTTGCAAGGAATACAGCCACTTCCTTCTGATTTTGATAAGTGGAAGAGATACAAAGTGGAAGACGATCGTAGAGGGTATTCTTCAGAAAGAGGAAGGCAGTCTGCATGCATGGTATTGCCTGTCCTGAATAAGGTTGTGGAATTGGGTTGCAGTCATAGACAAGAAGCTAATGACCAGACATCAATGCAAAAATCTATGTTCTATTCTTAGCTTTATTTCTGGTCGGTATTTAGTGAAGTTTTTTGAGTTGATTATTCCCACACCATATACTCTGTTCATTTTAGCTTTGTTCCTGTGTGTATTGCATGTGTTATGTGTAAAATTTGAATTCTTTTTATTTGTTGCATTGGAATCTTATAGTTGTGTTTTGACAAGAAGGTATGATCATAATAAAATGGGCCATGTCTTATTTTTTTCGCCGGATTGAGTCCAAACTCCAAACTGTGTTGAGAGTTAATGATTTTTAGTTTGAACAGTGGCATGAATATGTGGTTGGCAAATACAGATAGTGTGACAAACATTGTATAACCCAACTTCCCAATTATATCCGTAGACATGATCATGAGCTCTCCAAAAAGAGAATTCCATATACACTGAGAAGCATTAACTCCGACTTCAAACTTAGTCACCCTGCTTTTTTTCTCAATTTCAAGTCAGCCTGTGCCCATTGTTTAAAGATCCGACATATCAATTTGAACAACATCCATGAGTCTTTCCCATTATTTAAAGATCACATTTTAAAATCGAGGCCATCAACTTGCTGGATAACAAATTTGAGACTGAAATATCTAAAGGACGGTAACGATTTCGTTGTTGGAATATTTGCAATTTGGTATTCTTGGTAATCTCCGTGAGTCTTTTTCATTGTTTATGTATCTCAATATATAGTTAGGGCCAATCTCGTCGCTGGACAGCAACAAAAGGGACATAAAACTCTAAAAAGCGTAATGATATCATTATAAAAAACTTTACAAGAAAAGCCGAGCCATTTTCCAGAGAGCCCAAAGGTTCAAACTCTCAAGAGGAGAGTTCGAACCTTCCTGTAAGTGCACACACTAAGCCATTTTCCAGGGAGCCCAAAGGTTCGAATTCACAATTTAGCAATCTTTGCAACCAATAATGGCCTTTTTCCTTTCATATGCACCAAGTCCTTTGAAATAAAGTAAATTAAACATATTTGCAAGCATATAAGTCATTTCTCCAACCTGCAAGCAAGTAGGAAATTTGAGTAATACAGGACAAACAGGATCCTCTTGCACCATGGTTCCATGATTTGGACCAAAGATCTTTTAGCTCGCATTTCATAACTGATGAAAGACTTCCTAATTAGATCTCAGCCATCCAATTCTTTGGTCTACAAATAGATGGTTAAGACAATGTTACATGAACATTCCTCCGATTTAAGGGTGAAATACTATGACTTAACAGCATACCTTTCAAGCAGAAGTCAAATGAAACGTTCCATTTTGGGTAAATTTCCAGTCAACAAATGTACTGAAGATTCTGGAAGAATATGCTCTTTTTTCGATAAGCTAAGCCTTTCAAATGCATCCACAAATGGTCAAATTGTTCCCTCAATATATTTCAGCAAAAGAAGCATACAGTTTACTTAAGTCCTCTGCAAAGGAATCACCATCTTCACAGATGCTTGATTATTGTGAAGCATGCTTTAGTTCAGACCTAAAAATTGGAATCTTGCTGCCTAAAATTGGACACTGCTTATAGTTTCAGCCACTAAATTCAATTATTGCCAATATCATAGGGCCTACATCAAGGAGCAACACTCATCTTCTGTGGATTAAGCACACAGTTTACTTGTTGAGCCATTTTCCAGACATCCCAAAGGTTTGAACTCTCAGGAAGAGAGTTCGAACCTTCAAGGCCTGCACTTGTTGGGCCAGTTTCCAGAAAGCCCAAAGGTTCGAACCCTCAAGATGACGGTTCAAACCTTTGAGTCCCGCACAAGCTGAGCCATTTTCCAGATAGACCAAAGGTTCGAACCCTCAAGATGAGGGTTCGAACCTTCGAGTCCTACACTTGTTGAGCCATTTTCCAGACAGACAAAAGGTTCGAATCCTCAAGATGAGGGTTTGAATCTTCAAGTCCTACACTTACTGAGCCATTTTCCAGACAAACCAAAGGTTCGAACCCTCAAGATGAGGGTTCAAACCTTCGAGTCCTGCACTTGCTAAGCCATTTTCCAGACAAACCAAAGTTTCAAACCCTTAAGATGAGGGTTCAAACCTTTGAGTCCTGCACTTACTGAGCCATTTTCCAGGGAGCCCAAAGGTTCGAACTCTCAAGAGGAGAGTTTGAACCTTCTTGTAAGTGCATATTATATTTTTCTTTCTTTATATGAATATACTAACATATGAATCTGAGCAGCATCCATGAGTCTTTCTCATTGTTTTAAGATCACATTTTAAAATGGAGGCTATCAAGTTACTGGATCACAAATTTGAGACTAAAAACTCTAAAGGACAGTAACGATTTCGTTGTAAGAATATTTGTAAATTTGTATACTTGGTAACCTCCGTGAGCCTTTTTCATTGTTTATGTATCATAATATATAGTCAGGGCCAATCTCGTTACTGAACAGCGAAAAACGCAACAAAAAACTCTGAAGGATTGTAACGATATCGTTTTTTTTTTTTTTTTTTTGTTTATTCGGAGGAATTGGATTCCATCACGCCACATTTTAGTCATGTACATCTTAGTCTCCCAAAAGGAACCTATCCATGGAATTCGAGAGAGCATGCAAAACTCACTATAAATCAGCACCCACTGTAACACCTGGGATTCAAAGAACTATTACACTATCTAGACTCAAAATTGCTGATTACAACACCCAAAAAGAGAACCTAATAAGAAAAAAAATTCATTTATTGAGTTGATTACAATACCCAGAATGAGAACACAATCAAGAAAAAAATTACATTACATCCCCAATTATTGCTAGAAAGCCACACTACTGTTTTAAGCCACAACACAACATAAATTGCTTACAGTTTGTTACACAATTTTCATCCAGTGGTCATAGTTTTATTGGAAAAAGACCTCCAAATCTGAATTATGATTTCCATCGTGGTTGCTCATCTGAGCAGGAAACGGGTGGATAGTATTGTCACAAATTCGTGACTCTATATTTTGCACACCTCTGGGACATCTGCAGATCTTTCCATCCTTCTCCACACAGGATCAGCATGATGAACATGACTGATACTTAAATCTGCTGCTTTCACCTCCCAAACCTGTGATGGAAAACCACAAATTTGAGATCATGGTGCTCATGAATGGATGGATCTTAAACATGTTTGTATCATGTATCCTCAATAGTTTAAATAATCTCATTGTTCAGATAAATAATACAAAGTTTATGTATATGACATTTAGAAAATGGAAGAACCAACGTTGAAGAACACTCAACAATTAAATAACAAGACAAGTTATGGAAGAGAAACATATTTCAAGTAAATAATGCATAAGAGGTTAGGATCGCCATTTGTTGGAAAAAGAGAACCTACCTGATTTACCATGCAAAATGACTACAATAGAACAATGGGCACCATCTTCAACTGAAACAATTGAAAATTTCAATCCACCATATAGAACTTTTAAACCATTGTGGCCCACATTAAACAACTGAAATGAATGAACTCACAGCATGAATATAGTAAGAAAGTCTACAAGTTATTTTCTATATTTATTTACAGGTTATTTATTCACTGAAGTCGTACGGATCATACCGCCTGAGTTTAATCGCACAAATGCCATGTGAACAAGGAATACCAAGAAGGTCCCATTTGCAGCATGTGCATGACCTTCGATCGAGGTGAACAACACCCATGTACTTAAGAAACAATACCTGAAATTTAAAAGAAGGCATATGAGTTGACCACGTTTAAAAGTGCATGAAGTGGCAAACATAAAATTTAGAGGGAAAAATCTTTAAGAAATTGAATTTTGACTCATACTAGGATGTATTTTGTGTCCAACATTGTTTTTGATAATGATATCGTTACCATAATTTATAGTCTCTTCATTCATTCTTTGTGTCCAACAAGAAAATAATGATGACTTTATATTGAGATGCACAAACAATGAGAAAGACTCACGATTTCACTCAAAATATAGTTTTCAAAATTTTCTGATAACAATATCATTATAGTTATTTATAGGTTCTTCGCCCATTTTTTTCTCCAACAATAAAATGACAATGACTTTATAATGACATGCATAAACAATGTGAAAGACTTACGGACTTCACCCATAATTTTTTTCTACATCAATTTTATGATAACAGTATCATTAGCATTATTTATAGGCTCTTTGCCAATATGTTGTCTCCAACAATCAAATGGCCTTGACTTTACAATGAGGTGCATAGATAATGAGAAGACTTTATCCAGAATTTTAATTTTAAGATTTTTGAATAGTTTTCCTTCCACCTTTCTCATTTGTTTTAGTCCCACAAAACAGTGAAAGTTCTCACCTCTTTTGGCTAGAGAAAACCTCTTTCATATACAAGATTTTCTACACAAACTTGGGTGCTCCTCTTTTACTAACGTCATTTACCGTGGGCAACCCCTCTCTCATATCATGTGCTATTGCCAAAGGGAAAAAGAAGCAAAAAGAAACCAACTATGCGTATTGGCCTGTAAACATTTCAGGTCTCCTCCACTCGCAGTCTTCTTGCAAGTAGATGACTCTTGACCTAGGTTGATTAGTTGCGATATGACCAAGTTTCAATTACAGCTCTTCAACCAAGTTTTGTATAGAACAATGCCAATTTCATCATTGCATAAGAGTATTGATTTCAAGATTCATAGTTTTATTCATATGCAGAGTACATTTGTCAATAAGGAATCATCATAGTTAATCACTTGTGAGTTGTGACTTCTAAAGATATTTCAATAATTTCTTCTAACTGTTTTAGTGTGTTAAGGCATTCAGCTCAGTAATACTTCTTGAGAGGAACATTCTATCCACTTTCCTGCAACATTGTGATGGTAATTAAATGAAGGATCCACCCAGAATACAAGTCCTTAATACCCTTTTCATTTAATATTTTTTCTCTCTTGCCTCACCTAATGTTTCCCTTTCATTCTCTAATGGATACAATAAACTATTAGTATATAACACAAAATCCATCTTATTGTTAGTAACAAATTGAACCCATCAAATTAGTAGTACGTTAGACAAAACTCAATAATGAAATGCAGTGATCCCATTCTAGTTTCACCAATAACACCCAAAAACCCAAACCCACCTGCAACTCATTGCACCCATTTGTTTCCATCAACTTTCCAGCCTGAAAACAACTTATCATTATCTTGACCACCAGCTGAGCCACTAGTCTCCTTCTCTTCTCATCTACTGTACCCATCTTCTTCTTCAAAGAAATGACCCAGACTCTACCCTCCTAAAACAAAAAGAACCCAGTTTCTTGTTGCCTTCATAGAAGTCCTCATTGCCTGCTTCTATATCCTTTCCTTTACTTGTTTTTTCCATTATTTGTTTTATTTTCAGTTTCTCTTCATTTCCTTGTTTTCCTTCATGCTCTGTTTTTCTGCATTTTCTCATTAACTTCATCTAAAAGACTCAACACATTCAGCCACCTTTCATTCATCACCATGCCATCTCTATGCCTTTTCCACTATGCCCACTTTCACAAAGTGCCTCACCTCTCCATTTTCCACTTTATCTCTGGATTATGTCTTGCATCAACCCAATGCACAAGTAACATCAAATTGAATTTCCAAGTCAACTTACCCATTTAATCCAACTCAATTCCCTACCCTTCTTAACACACACCACCTATCGACCATAACCCATTTCCACTTTCCAACCTTGAAACCTTCATCTCTGTCACCAACTCATTCCATTTTCTCACCATACACGTTTTAGATCAACCTAATTAAACTGCCCTGAATTGCTTCTCTTTTATATTCTACAACTTAGCCCATGATCACTCCCATTTCTCTGAATCACCCATCCATCATCTCACCTCTGCAACGAACCTAATCCAAACAGGTGATGGACTCGGCTTCTCGCCTTCCTCCGCCTCGGGTCCGCCGGGGTGCGGCGGGGCGGAAAAGCGGGTATCAACATTTTTGTACGAGTATGCCAGATTTTCTATTCTACTTGGAATTTAGAAATGATGATCCGGAGATCCACCTTCACAAGTAGAAAGGAAATCAAACTTTTTTCTAACTTTCCATTGCACATATATTTTTAAGAAAAAAGACAGATTTTGAATGCCGTGAAAGGCAATTTTCTTTTGTTTGCCATGAAAGGCGATTTCGTGCTGTAGAAGGCGATTTACAAATCCTATCAATGAAGCAAGACAAGAGTTGTGATTTTTTTGTCTCTTTAAAAATACAAAATACAATAGAAGAAGTAAAAAAATGGATCTAACTCTTCAGGAGATTGTGGGGACTCGTTCAGATCGACGGTCGCGAGTCATGTATGGACTCCGCCATCGTCCCTTGGATGAGAACACTTGATGCTTTGATTCATTTGGCTTGGCTTGGACCTCAAATTTTTAGAGGATAAAGACAAAGGGAAGGTCATATATTCAATAAAAGTCGGGTAGACGGCCTGAAAAGCCACATCTAGGCCATGTTGGATAGAAGGAGAGGGGACCTTGGGGGGGTGGCCCCCCAAGGGACTTCAATCACCTTGTGGTGTTTCTTGCAGTAGAATTTCTTCAAAGTAGCGGAGCTTCTTTGCGCAGAGATTTCTTCGGGAATTTTCTTGTATTTTTTTGGACAATTTTAGACGATTTTTTTGGACCCTTTCTCCTTGGAATGACCGCCTTTTATAGGCTTTTGGTGGCCATTAGATGAGTTTATAGGCATTGATTATATTAATGCTCCATGATGGGAGTAGTTACAAGTGTTTAATTCTTGATTTTGTAACTCATTTTTCTTGGCTTTTGATTGGCCGATGGAGAATGATGAGCCTTTAATCACTTTTAATCTCCATAATGAGGGGAGTTACATGGTTTAATGCCATGATTGCTTGGATTTGTAACTCCTTTTTCCTTGCTTCTGATTGGGCTGTCCAAAATAATGAGTTAATGACCGTATTAATTTATCATAAACGGGTCAATTAACAACATTAATTGGTTGCCAAGTCGTTTATAGAGTCGCGGGCCGCACCGTGTCTTTTGGAATTCTTCTTACAATGATCGCCAATGGATCCACATGTTAATTGATGTCGGATGGCGATGCAATTCTAGACATTGGTTGACACCAATGGGCCGGCAACATCTGTCCAGTCGATTTCACGATCGGTCGGGCAGAAAGTGTGCTTTCTTGGTCAGCCAGTTGTCGATTTTGAAGCGTCGGATGATGATTCCATGATTCCGACGGCGGATCCGAAGATCGATGGGTTTCATGCCTCAAAAATCAAATTCTGGAAAAATCACAGGGGCTAAACGACTCGAAACGAGAAAATGGACCCAAAAAGGCCCTTTCGGGGGAAATCCAGCGACCCAGCTTTCAGGGTCGCCGGTGCACCTAGGGTGGCGGGCACCGGCGACCATGGGCCAGGGTCGCGGGCACCTGCGACCATGGGCCAGGGTCGCACCTGCGACCATGGGGATTTTTTTTCCTTTTGGTAGCTGTTTTTCGGTTGTTTCTCAATCTTTTTCAGTTCTTTTTTATTCTGTATTTTTCTTAACATCTTTCCTCGCTTATTGACATGATTTTCTTGAGGAAAGCTTGAAGAGAAGTCGCGTAAATCAGAACACAAAGTTTCTTATTTTTTGAAAAGCCAAAGACTTTGCAGCCGATTTTCCGTCAAGAGTCGAAATTAGGTCAAACGATATCAAAATGACCTGAAATTTGAGGTGAAGCTTCCTGAGCAATAAATAGGACCAACCATGGGCTTTATTTGAGTTTTCAAGCCGTTTGGGGTCCCGTCGATGCTAGATTTGATTTCACTGTGCGGAAGATATTGAGCTTTGATATACAATCAACCGATG
Source organism: Persea americana (assembly GCA_029852735.1). Taxonomy (NCBI): domain Eukaryota; kingdom Viridiplantae; phylum Streptophyta; class Magnoliopsida; order Laurales; family Lauraceae; genus Persea; species Persea americana. The sequence goes on from CM056814.1 coordinate 41,422,798, forward strand.
TCCGATTGCCCTGAAATTTGACAAGGAGCCTATTGGAGTCATTTTGAGATGATCCATTATCTCCGATTTAGATGCCATGGTCCCGGGGAGCTCCGCTGCCGGTAGGCTTGATGTTGTTTCTTAGCGTCAAAGCTGGATCAAACGTCGTCGGAATGGCCTAAAATTTGACGTGCAACCCTTTGGAAGCATGTAGAAGCTACCCATGTGCTTTGTTTGATGAGTGGCGGCATCGGTGGTTCTCGCTGCCAAGAGGCCCGTTCGAGAGTTGATAAAGGGTCAAACGGTGTCGGTTTGACTTGAAATTTGACGTGGAGCCTTTTGGAGGTATTTTGAGACCATCCATATGCTCTGATTGATGATTTGGTATCTTCGACATTGTTGCTGCCGGGAGCTCCTGCTCAGCCGTTGGAGGATTGAAGTTAGGCCAAATGGTGCCGAAATGCCCTGAAACTTCATGTGTACCCTTCTTTTGGCTATTTTGAAGGATCTTGTAGTTTTTGTTTGATTCTGACAAGATCTGATGCTTGAATGATTCTGACAAGATCTGATGCTTGAAGAGGCTCTGCCTGTTTGTTGTAGAATGCGGCTCCTTATAGCTTTTTATGTTGAAGAGGCAAAGTGACATTTTTGGTGTCAACAAATGCCCCCTCGAGGTACAGCGACGAATTGCATAGCTTTTACAGTTAGTGTGCCTCGAAGAAAACTTTGAAGGAGAGCTTCTGACTTGACTAAGAGTCTTTGAGCATTTTTCTTTTGATAGAGTAGCCTTTTGAGTTTCCAAGGGGATTTTTATGGCAATGAGAGAGATCACGTACCATCTCAAAGAAAAATTTTGAAAATGACATTTGGATTGGGTTTATGGGTTTTGGATTTTTCTTTTTGACCTTGTGAACCTAAAGGCTTTATGTGGCGCATTAGGCGGTCAAGAAGGTTCTTGGTTTTTGACCTTGTGACCTAACAAGCTATATGTGGCAAGTTAGGGGGTCGGGTTTTGGATTTTGATTTTGGTCTTGTGACCTAACAAGTTGTATGTGGCAAGTTAGGGGACCGGGATTTGGTTTTTGGTTTTGTCCTTGTGACCCAACAAGATGTATGTGGCAAGTTAAGGGACCATGGTTTTGGTTTTTGGTCACTCTTTGGGACAATTTTGGGTCCATTGGAGTGGTTTGGGTTTTTGTGGAATGTCAATTTCAAGGTTTTGGCTTAATTTGGTTCATGAGGTGGGATGGTTTGGATTTTTGGGAACTCATGAGGCTTGGATTTTTTTTTTGTTTGGTCCAATCGACTCAAAAGAGGCATGAACCATTTTTGTATGTTCTTGGCAAGAGGGATTTTGAATAAAAGCCACTTTTAGTGCCTAGGTGGTTAAACCTGACTCATGTAGGCTAGCCCATGGGACCTTAAGCTTTAAAGATGACTTAGATCTCATGTGGTGTCATTTTTGGGAAGAATATCTAAAAATATCTCTTTTGGGTAGAGAATATCTAAAAAATCCTTACTTGGAGAGGATCTCTCAAGTTTCCTTGATTTTGGGAGAGATTTTTTCAAAGTATCTTTCTTTGGGAGAAAGTCTCTCACATTCCCTTTCTTTTTTAAGAGAATTTCTCAAAAGATCTCCTCCTTGGGAAAGAATATCTTAAGATCCCTTTCTTTTAGGAAGGTTGCTAATTTGTAGTACTTACCTTCTTACTTCTTTCCTTCTTTCCTCTTTTGGTTTGCTCTCTTCTATAAAAGCAAAGGGAGGTTGGATCTCTTGCTCCTATTGCCTTCTTTTTGCAAAAGTCTTCAAGAGTGCTCCAAGATCAAGAACCCTTCTTCTTCAAGGATCTTCAAGTTCTTCTTCTTCCTCCATGGCTTCAAGTAAGTTTTCTTCTTCCTTAAGAAACTCCATGTAGAAGTAGGAAAAAAAAAGTTTCTTTCTTTTCTTTTCTTTTCTTTTCCTTTTCCCTTCTTTGTTTTTTCTTTTCTTTCTTTTTCACGTGTTTCTCTTCTTCTTTTTTTTCACACGTTTTTTTTTCTTTTCTTCTTTTTGTTTTCTTTCTTTTCCCCTTTTTTTCACGGTTTTCTATTTTCACCATTTTTTTTCTTTTTTTTGTTACTTTTTTTCTTTCTTTTTCCTTTTTTTCTTGGCTGTACGGACAGGTCCGTACGGACCTGGCAATACTACCACATGGCAGTGGGCCACGGCTTGTGGGCCAATTCAGAAATTTTTTTTTTTGAAAGAGGTTATCTTCTTCTTTCTTTTTTTTTCTTTGCCCGCCCTTTGTTATGGATTTCAAGATGCCCATGCACGACAACTTTCCTTCAATGCATTTTTTTTGTAAATGGAATTAGAAGTATAATAATGCACACTTGGAAATCTTTTGCAAGTCTTGGGATTTGGAGCTCGCAGCAATGTTGAGTCCTTTCTTAGTCTTGCAGGGATTTTGTGGAACTTTGCAAGTTTTGGAATTTGGAGCTCGCAGCAATGTTGAGCCCTTTTCCAATTCTGCGGAGATTTTGATAAGACTGGCTTGATCTCGCAGCAATGTTTGAGTTTGAGCCTTCTTTGAGAATCCTCCATTGATCTTGAGCTTACAGCAATGTTGAGCTCATCTTCAAGCTTCCTACCTTTTTTGGGGTGTTTCCTTTTTCTTCGGAATTGCCCCGGAACCTTGCCAAAATTTTGCTAGGATTTCTTTTAGCAAAATTCTGTCATTATTGATTTCTTCTTTTCCATCCTTTATAGGTTGCTCCTCCAGAACGAACAAGGGTAAAGGTCCTATTACCGATGCGCCTCGTCGGTCTGCTAGATCTTCCAATGCGGCCGTACAGCAGGCCTGGGAGAAAGTCCAGTACGTGGAGAGGAACTTGGAAGAGTGTGACTCGCTCAACCTAGATGAGATGAGGCAACGTTTGATCACCCTCAAAGATGAGGAGTTTTATAGGATTGTGGTAAGCAACCATCCTTAGGTCACGGACGATCAGAGCGTTGTGCCCAAGCCTACCCTTTTCTTTGGTGATGCAGTCGCTGACGACTTAACATACCAAAGGAGATGTTTTCAGTTCCCTTACACAGCTGATGGTGAGGAGAGAACTGTTTCTACCCGGTCGACCTTCGATCGCACTGTCTCGATCATGAGCCTTTCTCCCACATACTCTAAGAGAGAAGATCCTATAAGCTGGGTGAAGAGGACCAATGTGATCAAGACCGGGGTTTTCGTTGGCTGTTCTTCCGGTTATGCAAAGAAGTTGCCTATCCGCATGGACATGTTGATGTCGGCCAGTGGTTACCAAGGTTCAGATTATTTGACGATCGATTTGATACTGGTGGGCCTTGGCATTTTCAAGGGTGACGGCAGCAATTGGGTGAAGCCTTTTCGACTTCATGGCCGTTTCAGTGCTGACTCAAGCAGGGAGTCATGGACTGATCCCATCCTGCAGGTTGGCAGGGCAATTTTGAAGGAGGCCGAGATCTTTGATGCGGTTCGCGCTTTTCGGCAAACTGTGGTTTTCTCAGACGAAGCCTTCATGGCTATATTGGAGTCATTCCTTCCACAAACCAACACCTTCGTTGTCATGAACGGTGAGATTGGTTTTTCTTTGAAGGAACTGAGCGCCATCATTGGGCTACCTATCCTCGGCAAACTCTACGAGGAGTTTATGCCTATTGACAGTGTCCTTGAGGAGTAGTTTGAGGAGTTCAGGCTTTTGTACGTTCAACTTGTCGCCTTTTACGATTTTTGGAAGGAGATGGAGGGCTCGAAAGTCAGGTGCAGCAACTGGAAGAATTTTAGCTCTTTGTCTCCCAACTTCTTTAGCGGCGAAGAGTCTTCTGAGGGTTTGACCCAGGAAGCCAGGGCTAAAACTCTGGGTTCGAAGAAGATCTCCGTCATGCGAGAAAGTTTGAAGGAATTCTTCGCAAGCACAAGCGCCATTTCTTTTGACATTGCACTGCGAAGAGATCTCGCTGTTTACCTCACTTATTGGCTAGGTGAGGATGTTTTTGTTGGAGGAGATGAGACACACATCAGGCTGCATTGCATTTTTCCTCCTTGTCAGATGGCGTTTGGAGAGCGGCTTGCTTTGGTGCCTGCTCTTTACTCCTATTTGTGCACCGAACTGTAGGCTACTGCTTTCCTAGTTTGGCTTGGGCTTCCCATGAATAGGGTGTTTTTAACCCATATCTTCTATTCGTGGTATGTATACCATTGTCCTGGTTTCCACCAATTGGGTGTTGCACAGGATGATGACCCTTTCATGATTCGATTGGCTAGAGGGACAACCGTTTCCAAATCTCTTTTATCTGCCCGTTTGAGGATCCGACGGTTCAGGCACGTCGAGATTGGACTGTCTTCAGTGAAGCTTTCTCCGGATTTGTGGAAGAAGGCTTTTGATTTTGCTGTCTCCCGTGATTCAACCAGGGTAGGGTCAGGGAGACATTATTCTTTGACCAATGCAGAGAAGGCTTGACTTTTCAACATATGTGTTGGTACGATGGTGTACCGTAGACATCTTTTCATCGACATCCAGCCGTATGTTCCCTCGCATTTTGCCTTACAGTTGGGCTTCTCTCAGGGCATCGTTGGAGCACCTTTAAGTAAAGTGAAGCGCTTTGGAGGTTTGCAGGACGGGAGGAATGCATGGGCCTTTTATAGCGCGGAGGACACTACCGCCATGATTTCCTATCCTGAGTTGCCCACCTTCCGGACTGTTGGCTTCACGAAGTGGTTCGTGGAAAGCTTCTCAGTGTACCAGGGGCTTTCCAAGAAGGAGCTTGATGTAAAGCAGTCTCCTAGGAAGGGTATTGGTAGGTCGGATGGCGTCCAACGAGAGGAAGTTTTGGCTTTCCTTTCGGGAGAGAAGCATAACATAGGCTTTCTCTGTGAACAGAATGTCATCAGAATAGGAGCTGTACAAGAGGTACCAGGAGAGTCGTAAAGCAGCTGGAGGAGGAGGCCGAGATCGATGCTTGGAGACAAGCAGAGCGGGCAAAGGCTTCCATGGAGTCTACTAGCAAGAGCAGACCATCCAGTGAGGACTCTAGCGAGAGGCTAGATTTTGATGGTGGGGCGGGTACCTTGAGCAAACTGTCCCATAGGAGCAAGAGGAAAAGAGGACAGCGCCGAAATAAGAGACGACACAAAGACTCTCCTGATCTGGAAGTCCCTCTCACCATTGTTGAGGAGGTGTCAGGGGATGCTGATGAACCTCCGGAAAAGAGGAGCCGAGAGGAAGAGACATTTGATGATGGTATGCTTTTCCTTTTTCTCTTTCCGTTTTTTTTTCTTTCATGAGAGATTTTTGTTTTTTGATCCGCTGCTTTCTTTCTTTTCAACAGAAGATGATGATTTGATAGCGCCTGAGATTCCGATCCCATCGTGGCATCTGAGGAAGCACCAAGGGACTCTGGAGTGGGTCCAGAATCTTCTCACGGTATGATTTTCTTTGCTTTTTCACCTTTTTGTTTTTCTTTGCCGCCACTTGTTGACATATTTTCTATTTTCTTGCCAGCTGACTTGCCAGAGGATTCTGACGACTTCGAGCCATCCATGGATGCAACATTTGATGATGCTTCGGATGAGCTTATGGAGACAGAAAGTATTCCGCCGGTCGTCGAAGAAGGTATTTGGTAGTAATACTCTTGATATTGATTTTTGACAAGATCATATTCATACATTTTCGTCTTTCATTGGCAGGCTCTGAAGCAACGGGAGAAGTCCTTCTATCTTCTTCGGGTCTAGAGCAGGGGGTGTCTGCGGTTGATCCAGAGGTAGGGGCTACTTCTAGTTTTGGTGCGGCAGAGATGAAATCTCATGATAAGATTCCTTCATCAGCATCTTTTATTGGACAGAGGTTGTTGACTGTCCCTTCGATGAAACATGACAGAGACAGCCGGCCGATGGAGCGGGGTGAGACTTCATCCGGACCATCTCTTCAATATGCGAAGAGAGTGCTGAAGAGTGTCCTGAGTTCTTGGATCGAGACTCTCTCCTCTGGCCATTTGGAAGTTGGCTTCGGCATGATCAAGCATGTACATAACATTCAAACTGACAGCGAAGAGGTCGGTCTGGACATTGCAAGTGCCAAGGCTTTTGTTGATGAAGTCATCGCTCTAGGCAACAAGTGGACTGAGACCAAGAGTCTTCCAAACGGTGACTTCTTCAACGAGATGTTTGTCAAGCCTTCCAGCGAAGTCAAATCTGAAGTGGATGAGATTTCGCGGACTCGGAAGCAGTTCGTTCGGGAGAGGAATGTGACCGAGTTGGCTATCATTGAGCTGACACAGGACCTACACCGTCTTGATAGGGAGGCCATCGAGGCCAGGCAGCGTCTCGAGCTTTTGGAGGAACAAGCTGCTGCTAAATGGGATGCTATTACGGGAGCTCGCGATAGAGAGGGTGCTCTCATTTGCCAGGTTGAGGAAGCTGATAGCAACCTTCGGAGGAAGACTCAGGAATATGGGCAATGACAAATTCTCTGGGAAGAGCTTCCTCGTGCTGAAGATGGGTCGCGGCGTTCTGCCGCATTTTATGGTAAAGTTTTGAAGAAGCGTGACCTGGAAGCTTTAGAGGCTAAGGCCAAAAGTCTGCTTGAGGAGCTGAATCTTTGGTTGAAGACCATGTCAGACTAAGCTCCTGATTTGTGACAAACTATTTTCTTCTTTTCTTTGGTATCTCCATGTATAAACATTTTTGGTACCTCTATTCTTGTATTCCCCCGTTTCACTTAAGTTCTTTTTTGATGAAAAAATAAGTAAAAGTTGGATGGGAATGTTTGTTTGAGAATTTGATCAAAAGGTTGTCATTTTGTGAAAATCTTTTGTCAAATGGTTGTTTTGGGTATGTGTGAGAACCCGACCCCTAATTTTTGGGATTAGTGTCTTCTTAATTTTGGACTAGTTTTCTAAAGTGGGATTAGTGGAATTTGGTTAAATCTGGATTAGAATAGCTTTTTATAGCTTTGAATGATTTTGAGAACTCTTTTGATTGAGTGGAACCTTTGGGGGTTTCCCTTGTGAGTTTTGTGTGATTTTGGGGGTTCGTTTATTGTATTTTGATTAGTTTTGGGATTTGTGCAATAATTCCGGATATCGGTAATTTGTTTCGTTTAATGTATTTTATTATTCCCGACAACTTTTGTATTTGCTCCGTTTCCGTTCGAGACCTCTAAACCCTACTTTGCTAATGATAGGGGTAAAACAGTCTTTTTACACGAAAATCTGGACCCAAATTCCGAGATCTCAAAACCATGCCAAAACTATACTTTTTGAAAAACAGATTTTATGAGGAACATTTTTCTCTTCTTCGTCGATCGCATCCGGAGCCCAGAAACCGATGTTTTAGTCCCGACAAGTTTGAGTGATGGTGGGACCCACACCCACCCTTTTTTACAAAAGGCCAGCCCATCTTCTTCTTCCCCATTCGTTTCCAGCGGTAAGAGAGGAGCCTCTGCCTAGGGTTTTCCCCTCTCCTCTTCTTCTTCTTGTTTTCTCACAAGACCCACCTCCAAGCTTGCCAAAATGAGAGATTTGTGCCCATCTCCTTCTTCCCCTCATCTCAAGCTCTCTATGGATGCCATTAGAAGAGAAATCCAGCCACATTGAGGTTCTCCTTGAGCTAGTCTTCTTCATTTGAAGCACTTCCAAGTAAGCAATCCTTTCAATCTCCTAGATTTGTGTTTTCCTAGCTCTAGAGAGTCTCCACCTTCTCTATTGGGAGCTCTCTTCTTCTTGTTCTTTGGTTTGCCATTTTAGGGTTCTAAGATGGGTTTATTTTGGGGTTTTTGTATAGATTGGAGATTTGTGGCTTGAGAGGATGATTAGAGCTTGATTAGCTACTTTGGAAACCAAGGCAAGTGAATGAATGGATTTGATTTGAATGAGTTTTTGTTTTATTGAAAATGTGGATTTTACTATTCATCTTCCTCTAGTTTCCTATGTTTCATAATGCTTTTGGAAATATGTTATTGATAAGATTTTCTCTTAGTCAATTTTCATGAGAATGTATGCATTCATCTACTAAAGCTTGTTTTGCCATTATGGATTTCATGAATGAGATTTGTACTTGCATTGAATGAGGTTTGTTTTGGAAGGAGAATAAATGCATTGATGGAATGGTAGTTGGAGAAAAGAATGAGATGTGGAATAGAAGAGAATAGACCCATTTCTTGTTAGGAAATGGGTGAAGTTGAAGGAAAAAGGGATGGGAAGGAAAGAGCTGAAATCTGCACCTGATGCAGAGTTCCCGCAGCTGGGCGGTCAGCGGGCGGTCACCTTGGCGGCTAGCCGACAGGTGACCGGCGGCTAGCCGACCCAGATTCGGTTACAAACACAGAATGCTGCGTCTTGACAGGTGAACCGCGGTCAGCCCTGCGGTCAGATAGCGGCTAACCGCCACCCCAAAACCCTGCGACCGCCAGGTAGCCGAAATGCGCGGTTAGAAACACAGAATGCTGTGTCTTGACAGGTGAACCGCGGTCAGCCCCGCGGTCAGCCAGCGGCTAACTGCCGATCACCTCGGCGGCTAACCGCCATCTGACCGACAGGTGACCGAGTTTCACCCAGAATTCCTGAGTCTTTTCTATAGTTTTCAAATATGGTATTTAAAGGTTTGGATGGGTTGTTCTGATGCCCTACCACCTTGGAAAGACCCAGGGGATGACATAAGGAGATTGACTTAGAAAGAAACACCATTTAGGAAATGTATTGGGACTTTTGGATTCATCAACGTGCATAAGGAAACTTAGTATGTCCTCTATCATTTGAGTACCATACTAAGGGTAATATAGACATACGAGATCCTTATACATGTCGTTTGAATATGGATGCCCCAATATATAGTCCCTAATGGTATAAGGATTCATTGCATTGTTTTACTCAGATTATAGGTATAATTACCCGATCCGACTGGTTTTATCTCGAATTCTGATTTATACGCCTGATATGTTCTGCCAGCCCAGTTTATGCATGAAAAGATAGTGATATGAAATACGTGCCTTCGAGCACCGTATCCCGCCTGCCCGAGTGTTTTATACTGGCATAGTTTTGTACATGTTTTGATTTCTCATGTCACCGTGAGTCGGCACCACTAAGCTTGGACGTCCTTGTCAGTCTGATCAACTGACTTGGGCCTCCCCCTCGTGCTACCGCCAGCTGCAGCTTGGATCCTGTCCCGATTACCCGGTTCCGCGGCCGTGGTCTTGTCTAGCTATATGTATATATATGTATAATGTTGGTTCTCGTCACTTCGCGTGTTAGAGACCAACGCCCGGTCCTGCTCTCGTCACATTAGTGATAGAGAGGACTTAGCTTTAGTGTGGTTGCCAATCTGTTCCCCACGATTGTGGCTCCCCTGAAGAAGGGCAATTTGCAGGGTCCGCCTATGGACTGGGTTTGCAATGTGAGGAATACATGTTTTACAGTCGTTTTAAAGGAATGCATGTTTCAGAGTTGTTTTAAAGGAATGCATGTTTTACCCGATATATGTGCTTTTACACATGCTTTAAAATGAATACATGTTTTGTCAGATATACATGTTTACACTGGTTTTAAATATCTGTAACTCTTGATCGAATACCATGATTTGCCATATGTTTTATTATTCAGATTATCGTTTATATCTTTTCATCCACCTGCCAGACCGTCGTGTCTGACCCATTTTTGTGGTACTCAGGTCCAGATTTCTTTGCTCCGAGCTGAGTGCACGTGTTGGCTGTGGAGCCATGAGTTGCAGATTTGTAGCGTCGACTATGTCATGTAGACATTTAGCTCGACATCTGAGTTACGTCACATGTGGGGTAGTGTTTATTTAGCTTGTTATTTGTATGGCTTTTATTAGCCTGTTCTCCGGGATTTTTAATTAATGTACATTGATATTTGTAACTTGAACATATGTGGGAATGAAATATCCTGTTACTGTCAGCTCTGTATTTTTAATGTGATGGTTTGTTCCAGTCTGATATGATTCTTGATACAATAGCTATATGCTAGCGGTTGAGTGCGATGCGGAATCCGATAGCCACGGAATCCGAGTCGCAGCGCCACGTAAGCTTCCGCAAAATATTCAGAATGAGTTGGAATTGTCATCCTCACTCACGCGGATCCTGGGAGAAATATAATTATTATTTAAATCACAATTTCACGCCCCCCGAGGTCGGGCCGCTGTAGGGTCCGGGTTTGGGGGCGTGACAGTATGAAAGCTAGATTTTGTGGCAAAAAACCTATTTGATGGCTTGAAAACTGAATTTTGAATGGCATGAAAGCCGAATTTTGGTGGCATAGGAGCCAAAATTTTGTGGCATGGGAGCCGAAGTTTTGCTCATGGCATGGAAGCCGGTTTTTGGCATAAAAGCCTATTTTTGTGGCATGAAAGCCAAGTTTTGGTTTTGTGGCATGAGAGCCAAAATTTTGTTTTTGGCATGAAAGCCAGATTTCGTGGCATGGGAGCCAAATTTTGTGGCATGAAAGCCAAGTTTTGGTTTTATGGCATGAGAGCCAATTTTTTTTTTTGTTTGGTGTGAAAGCCAGATTTTTGGCATGAAAGCCGAGTTTTTTGAAAACCAAGTTTTGTTTTGTTGGATGAAAGCTGGATTTTTTTTTAGTTTTGGCATGAAAGCCAGGTTTTGGCATAAAAGCCAATTTTTGGTTTTTGGAGTGAAAGCCAGGTTTTTGGCGTAAAAGCTGGGTTTTTGGTTTTCAAAAGTGCAAGTATCGACTAAAAGTCACCTCCCTGCTGAATGGTATTGCAAGTATCTATGGAATGTCGCCTCCTTGCTCATTCAGTTGCGAGCATCGATGGAATGTAGCTTCCTCGCGGATTTGGGTGCAAGTATCGACTAATTGTCGCCTCCCTGCTTTTTAAAAAAAAACTTTGTTTTGCGGGTATCGATGAAATGTCGCTTCCCCACGATTTTTGAAATTTTAGATTTTTTCGAACCGTTGTTTTTGTTTTGAAATTTGAGTTGTGGATATCAACTGAAATGTTGCGTCTCCACTTTTTTTTTTTAAATTTGCAAGTATCGACGAGGTATCGCTTCCTTGCGATTTGAGGTTTTGGAAGTATCGAATGGGGTTCACATCCTTCCGATTTTTCGGTTTTGTGTGAGTATCAATTGAACGTCGCTTCCCCACGGTTTTTTGAAAAACCATTTTGTTTAAAGACACGAGGGTCGTAAATTTTGACTCAAAACCATTTTTTGTGGTAAAAGTCGAGGTGGACTAGGGTGGAAATCCCTGGGTCTTGATTTTTGTTTCAAACCGTGAATTTTTGGGTTCAAGGATTGAAAATTTTGGTCAAGTTGGGGAAGAGGCTCCTAAACTTGGATTTTTGGGATTTGATTTTTTTTTTGAACAATGAGACATCGAAAGCAAGCATTGTTTTAAGGTTTCTTTTTTTAGGAACTTCAACGTAAAGATGAAAATTCCAAAAGGGGTGGGTTTGACGAGCAAGTACCTAGTAATAGGCTTTGGCCATGCAAGCATCGCTCTGACCCAATAGAGGAAGTCTTCAAGGGTAGTACCGCTTCAAGAACTTGCTGTTGATGGGCAACATACATCTGCACCATTGGGGAAGACTTTGTCGATGACGAAGGGTCCCTCCCATTTTGGTTCGAATTTGCCTTTGGATTTGTGGGCAAAAACCATTGGCCTTTTTACCACAAGAACCAAGTCGCCCTTTTTGTGGGCGCGTTGCCTGACCTTCTTGTCGAAAGATCCTGCCATGTGTGCTTAGTAAAGCTCAACGCTTTGTAAAGCTTCGAGCCGTCTTTCATCGAGATTATCCAGTTCTTTGAGTCTCAATTTGACATTGCTTTCTTGCATCATGTCATTTTGTAGAGATACCCTTAAGGAAGGAATTTGTACCTCTAGAGGGGCAACTGCTTCACATCCATAGACCAAGGAGAATGGTGTGCTATGGGTTGGTCCTCGAACGGTGGTCCGATAGGCCCATAAAGCTTTAGGCAGTTTGCCGCTTCAGTCTCTTTTGTGACTAGAGACCATTTTCTTGAGAATTTTGTAGAGTGTCTTGTTGAAGGCTTCTGCTAGTCCATTCACTGCCGGGTTATACGGAGTCGAAGGACAACTTTGGATTTTGTATTTATCGCAGAGCCTGTAGAATCTATGATCCCGGAACTATGGTCCATTATCATGGACGAATCTTTTAGGTATGCCAAAGTGCCAGATGATGTTGGTGCGCAAGAATTGAAGGACTGATGAGGTCTTCATTTCACTGAACGCAAATGCTTTTGACCACTTGGAAAAATAATTCGTAGCGGCGAAGATGAAGCGATGACCTTTGCTTGATGGGGGAGAGATAGGACCTATGATGTCTATACCCCAGGCTTCAAAAGGTCATGAGATTACTGTAGGGTGTAGCCATTCTGGAGGCATGTGGACATAGTCTCCGTGAACTTGGCATTGTTGGCAGCGCTTAGCAAATTGCATTGCGTCAGCTACCATGGTAGGCCAATAATAACCTAACATTTTTATCTGATCGTAGAGCTTAGGACCAGCCTGATGGGCTCCACAAAGACCAGCATGCACTTCTTTGAGTGTTTCTCCAGCCTCTTGTTGCGACAAGCAGCGTAGAAGTACTCCATTGAAGGATTTTCTGTAAAGCATTTTTGAAGGAATATCCAAATGAAAGTTTGGGGCTCGTTTTTGAATGCTTACCTGCTCTTTTAGATCTTCAGGCAGGATTCCAAACATAATATAATCAATGAACAGATTCCTCTAGTCGCCGATCATAGGTTTAAGGATGGAAATCCGATTTCTAACCACTCGGTGGCATTCAACAACTGCTTGGTGTGTGTTGAGAGGAGGCAGAATCCTTCTTTCATACACTGTAATTTGCATGTTTTCCCTTTCTTGGATTGCCATAGATGCAGCAAGTCCAGCCATGGCATCTGCACGAATGTTTTCACCTCTGCGGATGTGGGTGATGTGACAGATGTGAAACCTTTGACGAAGCAATCACGCCTTGTTGTAGTAAGGCAACAGATCAGGCTTCCTGATTTCATATTTCTGATTCATCTGATTGACGATCAGTTGAGAATCCCCAAATGCTTCTAGTATGGTGATACTGGATTTGAGAGCGAGTTCCAATCCTATGATCAGAGCTTAGAACTTAGCTGCATTGTTTGAACATGGTTCCAGTAGCGAGAATGCGTGTGGAATCATGTATTTGTCAGGGCTAACAAAAAGAATGCCAATCCCCGATATTAGCTTTCCTCTTTCATTTGTCCTGGTTGCACCATCGAAGTACATGTTCCAGGAGGCATTTGACGAGGAAGTCTCCACGTTGTAGACAGGTTCGTCTGGTAGATCATCCCTCAGTAGAGAATCTTTAGATAGTGGGTGCTCTGCGAGAAAATCTGCTAGAGCTTGGCCTTTAATTGCTTTTTGTGGTACATATCTAGTGTCAAACTGCAACAGAAGGATAGACCATTTTGCCAGTCGGGCATTGAGAGAACTTGCTTTTGTGATAAGGACCTTTAACAGACTGATCCTCGAAATCAGGTATACTGTGTTAGACAGTAGGTAGTGACGTAGCTTTTGTACAGCGAACATCACTGCAAGACATTCTTTCTCAACTGGAGAGTAGCGATGCTCTGCACCAACCAATATGCGGCTGAGGTAGCAACTTCTTTTCCTCCATCATTTTCTTTTGAGAGTAGAGCGCCCAAAGAATAATCGAGAGCTCTTATGTACAAGATGAATGGCTTTCCGGCTGTGGGGGCAGCCAACACTGGAGGTTTGGTCAGGTATGACTTGATATCTTGAAATGTAGTTTCACATTCAGCATCCCAAACAAAGTCTACACTTTTCTTCATCAACCGAGAGAATGGCTGGCACTTCCCTGATAGGTTGGAAATGAACCGTCGGAGGTATGCCAATCTTCCTTGAAGCCCTTTTAGTTCTCTTAGGGTTCTTGGATATGGCATTTCTAGAATTGCCTTGACTTTGATGGGGTCAAGTTCTATTCCAGCTTTTCGAACTATGAATCTGAGGAACTTACCTGATGAAACACCAAAGAAGCATTTGAGGGGATTCATTCGCAGTTTGTGTTTGCGAAGTTGGAGGAAGACTTCTCAAAGATCTTTGAGATGGTCTTCTTTTCTTTTGCTTTTGACAGCGAGGTCGTCAACGTAACATTCGACCGTTTTGTGCTGCATATTTTGGAATATTTTCATCATAGCCCTTTGATATGTCGCACCAGCATTCTTCAGACCAAATGGCATGACAGTGTAGCAATACACGCCAAATGGGATCCGAAATGATGTGTGCCTTTCATCATCAGACCAGGATCCTTGTGGCTGTAAGAAATTATACCAGATCACTGGCATAAGGTGAGATCCAAGAATCCATTCTTCATCGGAGAGGTACTCTCCTGTTTCAAGGGATTCTCCCCACTCATCTGTGTCACTGGCAGTGTCACTGGACTTGTATCCATTCATGGAGAATCCAATTACCGAGTTGCAAGAGTATGATGCCCCCTACGTAGTCTCATTTCTGAGCTGTGGTGGCATGAAATCACTGAGGGTGAATTTTCTTACCACTTTTAAAGTCTTTGGAACGGATTCTTCTGTTGCCCCTAGTGAGGCGGTAGAGGAAGTCTCTGCCTTTTCAATGACTTCTTGTTTTGATTGAGTTTTCTCCCGCTGTTTGAGCTTTCAGAGTTGTCTTCTGGCTTGCCTTCCTGTTGAGCGGTTGGCTTTGTTTTGACGACCTCCCAATTTTCATCTTCAAGGAGATTAGGATGCACACATATGGGCTGTCCATCTGGTGTTGGGTAAGGAACCAACTCTTGGGATGTTTGGGTCATTTTTATCAACTTAAAGGAAGTAGTGATCTTCTTCTTTGGTGATTTAGATGTTTGTCCATATGACACCATGCTGACGGAGGCAGGCCCATAATTTTTGTCAAAGGTGATGACTCCATTTTTCCACATCTCGTTAATATTCTCACTCACAATGAAGCATTGATTGAGAGGATGCGAGACCATCTGGTGGTATGGGTAGTGCCGAGGATCGTTGGTCTTGTCAACATCTCCCGGTCTTTTGGGGTCAGGCAAGCTGAATTTCCCATTTGCCAAGAGAGCCCCAAATATTTCTTCAACGTCTTCATCGAACGGGTATTTCTTTTCTACTCGTTCTTTGAAGGCATCAGAAAGCTCAGGTCTCTTACCTGTAGCTTTGTTTTTAGCTTTCTTTGGCGGCTGAGGGGCTGACTTGGTTTGTACATTGAGAACCTCCTTTTTCTTTGGCTTTGAGGTTGCAATGGTTGTCGGCTCTTTCTTTGATGATTTCTGACGGTTGAGGTCTTTAATCACCGTTTCAGCCTCCATAGATACTTCTAGGAGTTCTCCTAGGTTCTTTGATTTGTTGTCGATGATCATGGAGCGGATCCTTGCTCTTATGTTGTTTCGGCAGATGTTGACCAGCGACGCTTGTGGTAGCACATCTGAGCATTTGTACGCCATTGCCTTCCAGTTGTGAATAAAGTCGTAGGTTGACTTATTCTCTCCCTGTTTTAGGCTGCAAAGCTGAGCCATAGTAACAGGATGATCCTCACCTTTGAAGTGGGTCAAGAAGCGTGTCTCTAGCATGGTCCAGTTTTGAATGGAATCCTCTGGCATAGTGGAGTACCAATCAAAGGCTGTACCTTTTAGCGTACTTGCAAAGAGACGGGTCTTGAGAGCATCTTGATCCGCAATAGCTCCCGTCAAGATTTTGAAGTGGATGACGTGTTGTCTAGCTGAACCTTTCCCCGTATATGTTTGGAGAGTAAGTTGTTTGAATTTTGCAGAGAACGGAACTGAGTTCATCCATAAGAGATATGGTGGCTTGACTCCATGCTCCTTCAGTGTATCCTCTTCTTTTGTTTTAGCGAGGATATCGTCAACGTCCTTTTTGGTAAGGGCGCGTGACTCGTCTTTTCCACCATTTACCTCATCATTTAGAGGAACTTCATTGTTTGGTGGACATTGGAAAGTGAGAAGGAGGTTTTCCATCAAAACCTCTATTCTCTGTTGTCCTTGCTTCAGCTGCTGGATGCGTAGTGCCATGTCATCTTGCAACGGAGGTTGCTCAGAGTTTGTGACCAAGACATTCACCTTTCGAGAATCAAATGAGGATACTGTCTTGGTGACTGAGCTGGAGCTCATTCTTTTCGATGAAGAGCTCGAGGAATGATCACTCTGGTGTCCTTGGCTTGAAGGAGTGAGAGAGTCCTCCCGATGTCTTCGTGTCCGGGAGACGCGCGAGTCAACGGCCGTTTGACATGAATTTTGGTTGCTGTCTTCTGGCTTCTTTTGGTTTTACCAACCATATGGACAGCAACAACTTCGTCGGGTCTTTCTTTTTCAACCCATTTTTGAGAGACTTGAAGGGCAGAATGCTGGATTCTTTGCTTCTCTAGTCTCTTTTGTCGATATGTTGCGCAGCGACGTATGCGACGAGCAATTTGAGCTTCAGTTAGCTCTGGCTGTGCTCTAGCAATAAAGAACGTAGTCCCTCGTGCCCATCAGCCGAGCTTATTTTCTTTGAAGACTGGCATGGACAGGATCTGGACGCGGTCCTTTGTCGATCTCAGTGAAGCTTTAAATCTTGCAAGCTCAGCCCTTGTTGAGATGAAGGGTCGAGTTGCAGGAGAGCAGGCCCTGGCAGGTTCTTGTCGATGCCTGGTGATGCATGATCTGATTTTGGGCTTATAGGAGCAAGCCGGCTCATGCTAAGTTAGTTTTGTTTGACGGAGGGTAGGTTTCTCCTCTTTCACGTAAGAGAGAGGGTAGAACCGGTTCTCCTTGAGAAGGGCTAGGTATGCTGGTTTTGCAGATGTTCAGGACCTTCTTTGTTCTGATGAAGGTCTCGGTGACCAAGTCTTGGGACAGACCTGGTTTCTTGCAGGTTGAGGCTTCGTGGGGTTGCCACGGGCTTCAAGTTTTTTGGTGATTGCCCTTGGTGTCATGGCAGTGACATGCTCAGGGGCGGTCTTCTGCTTCTTGGCGGGTGCAGTCTCATCTACGGGGAGTGGGAATGGTCCCAGTGACCCGAAGACGATAGTCCGGAGAGTTGAGGTCGACCCGGTGTTTTGAGAGTTGTCAAGAGAGGTGATGCTTCGACAGCTGGCAAGGCGTTTGTGAGTCCACTTGTTTTGCTTCTCTTGAAGTATGAGTTGATACTTGTTCTCATCAAAGGTGATGGTCAATGAAGCTGCCAATGTTAGTTTGGAAAACTTTTGAAACAAGACCATATCCATTAGTAATCACAAGAATATGGTGATCATAAATGGAAAATACTATGATTTTGTATTTTCAAATCGCTCAGGGGGCATGGCCCGTCCTGAGCATAATGAAGAAGGCAAAAAGCCATAGAGGGTACAATTGTTCCAAATGCAAGTATGGTCGGCTCAGAATGAGCGTTCCAGTGACTGCTAGAAGCAATTGTAATCCTTAATTCAAATTACTGAGAAGCGAGGCTCACTCGAGGTAAAATGATATAAGGTTGGAGTTACAAATGTGTCGGTCGCGAATACAGTAGACCCGAAAGGGCGTACTAGCACCGCTAGACAAAAATGCTGCAAATTGCATCCTTGGAATGGACATGAGATGGGATTTTTTGAAAGGCCAAGATTGGATTCATAAAAGAGAGCAAATGGTATTCCAATCCGAATATAGGCTCAAACAATTCTGTGAGCGCTAAATCCGAAAGAGAATGAACCAAAATTTCTCAAATGTGAACCCAAAACTGACGGAAGTTTTTTTTTTGAAGGGTTAGGATTAAGTTCATTGAAGAGAGAAAATGGTATTCCAATTCGAATACAGGCTCAAACATTTCTGCGAGCACTAGATCCGAAAAGGAAGGAACCAAAATTTCTTGAATCTAAACTAAAACTTGACAGAAGTGTTTTTTTTTTTTTTTTTTTTTTTGAAGAAATCTTTTTTTTTTTGTACACATAGGTCTCTAATTTGGTCTTATGAAACTTTATTGGATAGATCAGTCCCCAGGTAAGGGTAGGATTACTTAATAAACCCATTTGAAGGACCCTTGCCTCGAACAGTCTAGCTACCTCCACACTCTGGACAAGGCTTTTCATAGATCCACTTTGGTCAAAGAACGCAATTGGTGCAACCTTAGTGTTTTTTTTTTTGAACCCCCGCTTTTTTTTTGAAAGACCACTAATGAATCCAGCAAAGAGAGGAAATCGAACTTTTTTCTAACTTTCCATTGCATATATATTTTTAAGAACAGAGATGGATTTTGAATGCCGTGAAAGGCGATTTTCTTTTGTTTGCCATGAAAGGCGATTTCGTGCAGTAGAAGGCGACTTACAAATCTCATTAATAAAGAAAGACAAGAGTTGTGATTCTTTTGTCTCTTTAAAAATACAAAATACAATAGAAGAAGTAAGAAAAGGGATCTAACTTCTCAAGAGATTGTGGGGACTCGTTCAGATCGACGGTCGCGAGTCATGTATGGACTCCGCCATCGTCCCTTGGATGAGAACACTTGATGCTTTGATTCATTTGGCTTGGCTTGGACCTCAGATTTTTAGACGATAAAGACCAAGGGAAGGTCCTATATCCAATAAAAAGCCGGGTAGACGGGCTGAAAAGCCACATGTAGGCCATGTTGGATAGAAGGAGATGGGACCTTGGGGGGGTGGCCCCCCAAGGGACTTCAATCACCTTGTGGTGTTTCTTGCAGTAGAATTTCTTCAAAGTAGCGGAGCTTCTTTGCGTAGAGATTTCTTCGGAAATTTTTTTGTATTTTTCTGGACAAATTCGGATGATTTTTTTAGACCCTTTCTCCTTGGAATGACCGCCTTTTATAGGCTTTTGGTGGCCATTAGATGAGTTTATGGGCATTGATTATATTAATGCTCCATGATGGGAGCAGTTATAAGTGTTTAATTCTTGATTTTCTAACTCCTTTTTCTTGGCTTTTGATTGGCCGATGGAGAATGATGAGCATTTAATCGCTTTTAATCTCCATAATGAGGGGAGTTATATGGTTAAATGCCACGATTGCTTGGATTTGTAACTCCTTTTTCCTTGCTTCTGATTGGGCCGTCCAAAATAATGAGTTAATGACCGCATTAACTTGTCATAAATGAGTCAATTAACAACATTAATTGGTCGCCAAGTCGCTTGAAGAGTCGCGGGCCACGCCGCGTCTTTTGGAATTCTTCTTATGATGATCGCTGATGGATCCACATGTTGTTTGATGTCGGATGGTGATGCAATTTCAGACATTGGTTGACACCAATGAGCCGGCAATATCCGTCCAGTCGATTTCACAATCGGTCGGGCAGAAAGTGTACTTTCTTGGTCGGACGGTTGGCGATTTTGAAGCGTCGGATGATGATTCCATGATTTCGACGGCGAATCCTAAGATTGACGGATTTCATGCCTAAAAAATCAGATTCTGGAAAAATCACAGGGGCCAAACGACTTGAAACGCTAAAAGGGACCGAAAACGGCCCTTTCGTCGGAAATCCGGCTACCCAGATTTCCAAGGTCACGGGCACCGGCGACCATGTACCCAGGGTCGCGGGCACCGGCGACCATCTTTCCAGTTCTTTTTTCAGTTCTTTTTTCTCCTGTATTTTTCTTGGCATCTTTCCTCACTTATTACCTTAATTTTCTTGAGGAAAACTTGATGAGAAGCCACGTAAATCAGAACACAAATTTTTTTATTTTTTGAAAAGCGGAAGACTTTGCAGCCGATTTTCCGTCAAGAGTCGAAACTAGGTCAAATGATGTCAGAATGACCTGAAATTTGAGGTGAAGCTTCCTGAGCAATAAATAGGACCAACCATGGGTTTTTATTTGACTTTTGAAGCCGTTTGGGGTCCCGTCGATGCTAGACTTGATTTCATCACGCGGAAGATGTCGAGCTTTGATGTACGATCAACCGATGTCTGATTGACCTGAAATTTGACAGAGAGCCTATTGGAGTCATTTTTAGACAATCCATTAGCTCTAATTTGGATGCCATGGTCCCGGGGAGCTCTGCCGCCCGTAGGCTTGATTTTGTTTCCGAGCATCAAAGGCGGGTCAAACGTCATCGGAATGACCTAAAATTTGACGTGCAACCCTTTGGAAGCATGTAGAAGCTACCTATGTGCATTGTTTGATGAGTGGTGGCATTGGTGGTTCTCGCCACCGAGAGGCTTAATTTCGCCGTTCGAGAGTTGATGGAGGGTCAAACGGTGTCGGTTTGGCTTGAAATTTGACGTGGAGCCTTTTGGAGGTATTTTGGGACTATCCATAGGCTCTGATTGATGATTTGATATCTTCGACATTGTCGCCGCCGGGAGCTCCTGCTCAGCCGTTAGAGGATTAAAGTTAGGCCAAATGGTGTTGAAATGGCCTGAAACTTCATGTGTACCCTTCTTTTGGTTATTTTGAAGGATCTTGCAGTTTTTGTTTGATTCTGACAAGATCTGATGCTTGAAGCGGCTCTGCCTGTTTGTTGTAGGATGCGCCTCTATGTAGCTTTTGATGTTGAAGAAGCAAAGTGACATTTTTGGTGTCAACAACAGGCAAAGACCCCAAAACAGCAGTGTCCAAAGAATGGCTTTTAAGTATTAACAAACCTTGGATTTCATCCATCCATAGCTTTTGGACAATGAAATGGAAAAAGGCACAAAATATAAGAAAAAAACTGGGAAAAAAGAAGCAAATAAAATAAATAAAATAAAATAAAAATAGAACACTCAACAAATCGAATACAGAAAAATCTAAACACCAAACTTCAAAAGAAAATCAGAGGCACTTCCATGTAATTACAACAACAAAAAATGGGTAGTATTTGTAATAGATACAAGTAAAAAGGACCTGACTTTTCTTGGTTAGAGAAGCCTTATTTTGGATTCTCTCTTTTCTACAGCAACTTTGGCGACGAGCAACGGTGGCTGGTGGTGTGAAAGGATCCAGCCGGAATCTCTAATTAGACAGAGGGGGGGGAGGGAGAGGGTAGGGAGAAAGAGAGTAAAAAGGTGGGAGAGGAAAACAAATCCTTTGGCAAGAATGGGGAAGGAAGAAATTATGTGGGGAATTAGGGATAGAAAACGATGGAGGTGTTTGAAGATGATAATGTTTGTCGTCTATGCAAATAGAAAAAAAAGGCCTCGTCCCTGGTTAGGTGGAGGGAGACAGAGAATCCCCTATGCAACTCCCTTTCTTCTCCGCTCAGCAGATCGAAAACCGGAGAACCCTTCACCTTTTTTCTCTTCTTTCGGGAAACGCTTTGGCAAGAGAGGGAGAGGGAGAGGGAAGGAGACCGCAACGACCGGAGAGGGAGAGGGAAAGAGAGAACCGAAGCCATAGGCAGGATGAGGAGGGAGCGGAGGAGAAAGAGAGAAAAGGCGGGAGAGAAGAAATTTGGGGAAGAAAAGGAGAACCAGATCGTTCAATTGAGGTGGTGTTAGGTCATAATTCCATGACGATGTTTTTCGCAGAATGAGGAGTAAAATGGTCCAAAACGATTGTACGAACACCAATATGGGTGTTTATGTGTATTTCTAACTTAAATGGGATAATACATGTTTTGAGACACTTTTTTGGTAAAATTCCCTTGATACTTCCTTAATCCATAACAGCAAAAAGTCTAACCCATTGGGAACCCCGCATGAGTCAAAACTAATCCCATACGCTCGCGTGTGTGTATATATAAATATGGGGTCAGCTTTTCTAAGCTAAAGCTTACCTTATCCCAAGTTAAAATATCGTTGATCCCACAAATTAAATCGATTATCTTTATTTTTTTCCACGATGATTATCTTCAAAATCAAGATAAATCCAATCAAAACTGAATTTTCCAATTACATCATGCAAAAAACAGATATAATCAACTTTTATTTATGAGACCAACACTATTCCAACTTAGGATAAGGTAAGCTTCAGCTTATGAGAGCTCTACTATATACATACATACATATATATATATATATAAATAGTGTTGTGCTTCTAAATTTTCATTTGCATGAGAACACAATTAGAAAAAGTGGTGATTTTTATTAAATTTCCTTAAATAACTATTCCCACCAAAACCTTGAGATGTTTGCAGAGGCGAACTTGCAGCAGATTAGCTCTAATATCATATTAGATTTTCTTAACTAACCATTCCTATCAAAACCTCAAGGTGTTAGTGAAGGCATAATAAATACTTTTTAATACTCCCCTTTGGGTGGAGCCTACTCTTCAATATTTTTTAAAGCGTTGGGGGGAACCAATGTCCCAAGTGACTCAGTGAGTTGTGAGTTTAGAAATTCTCTCATGTCTAATGTTTGGTGCATGCCCTTTTCTAAATGATAATGGTAGATTAGGGATTTTAATGGATGTTTGGGTTAATTGATGATTTGGATAATGGAAATGTGGATTCCATTTCATTCCTAATGGATGTAATTCGTATGGATTTGGTTGGATTGTACTCTCTGGTGGTACAGGGAGAAAAATGGATGAAAAGGAGAAAAACCCCAATTTTTGTGACTGTTCACGAACTGAGCCAACATTCTGGATGTCACACGTTCGAACGTGGCATTGAAACGTTTGAATGCATGAACCCATAATTGTTTGGACCAAATGGTAGAGACGATGAACGTTCGAACGTTCGATGTCAGATTCGTCTGGGCCAAAAGGGGCAGAGGCATCAAACATTCAAACGTGCCTCATGAACATTCGGACGTTTGACTCCTCACTCCTGAGCCAAAACCCAAGACCCTGAATATTTGAACGTTAGGTTCGTACGTTCGAACGTTCAATGCACTTGGGCATTTTGTGATTTTCTTCAACTAATTTGGCTCTGATTCGTTTGGGGATTAATGTTATCATTTATGGGACTTCGTATGGATTTAATAACCTTAAATTATCTACCTGGACTTGACATAGGAACTGTCTTTGGGCAAACGGTATCTTATGGACGTATGATTCAAATACCTGTGATGATTTTAATGGACTCTAGTGAGAAAGGGGCAATACACCTCTATTGGATCTATGCACCATGAATTTCGAGAGATGTAACGTTTATTATTGTGTGTTAACAGGTATATGAATATATGTCTAACCTTAGGATTGATTCGTACTATGTCTCAACCTTTGTATTTGCATGCATATGTTGGTTAGGTTATGTATTCCTTTAGATGCATACCCTGTTATATGTTATGAACTATGAAGTTGTTTGGAAAATTATGTATGTTGATTTCAATATGATATGGAATGGGATATGGCTAGCACTTCATTTTGACTTAGGACTCTTGTGTTGGAGCTTTATTATTCAGGTCTATTATGCTTATATATTTCCATTTATGTGGGTCATTTATGAACGACTGCAGATCGTATGTGGACGGTTGATCACCGATGTGTCCGGATCACTTATAATCCGCTTTGAATGTGAACATGTTATCTTAATTTTGATTGGTTTATGACCACCTGACGTTGTGGATGGGCTCTCCCAATTATGTAGGGTTGACCACCCAAAACGGGGACACTTGTCTCCATGTGAATTATATATTGCTTCCTTTGGTGTCTTTCTAATTATGTTATACGTTCGTTTTGTTATTATTTTATCATTGTTCATATGATTTCACTTGTCTTTACTCAACTTGATATCGTATTTAATTTCAAATTATGATCATGTTCTTGCTATTTACTTTATAATATTTGGTGCATAGGTACCGAGCCCTACTATACCGAGGAGATGGAGGAGGATCAAACGTTTCAAACGATTGAGCCAACTGATGAACCCGAGTGGGATGCCGGAGATGGTTTTGGAGCCGTCTGAACCTGCATGAGTGTGAACGTCATCTTAGCAATTCTTTAGAAGAACGTTATTTAATGATTAAACATTTCCTTAGTAATTGTTTTATTCATTCTGCAACTTTAACTTTTAATGTTCATTTGATTTTCGTGTTGGATCTTATTTATGAACTATGAACACCAATTGAATAAAGCTTCCGCCGCATTTAATGAAATTTATTTTGACTCACCACGGTTTGAGATTTTATGTGGGTCCACTGTTGGAAGCTTGTGTTGTTTCAAACACAAGAAATTTGAATTTGAATTATTTTTGACACTATTCCCTAGTTCTTATTTTGGGGGACGTGACAGTTGGTATCCGAGCAAGCACGATTCTCGGATATTAAAATGGATAGGAACAATAGGACGTGATGAGGATTGTGATTTCCGTTAGACAGGCTTTATGTGCTAACTATAAAGTCTATAGAACTGTTTGTTAGCTTGTTGCATAGGATCTAACCCATCGTTATTTTATTGTAGGCCATGGGACATCGTACGACTCAATCTCATGACAAGGAACCTGTAAATGGATTGAGTAATCCAGACGATCGTTTTAACCAACTCTTGCAAGCTTTTATGCAAGCCCAAAATACTCAAAATGATCAACAAAAAGCAACTGAGGTTGAACGAGCTGCAGAGAAACAACAAGAACGAGAAGAAAGAGCTGCTGAGAGAGGATAAGCAAACAAAGATAGAGCAGCATTTCAGGCTCAGATCTTAGCCCTAACAGATCAAGCAGCTCAGCCAGTTCAAGTGGTCATCATTTCAAGCTCAGATCTTAGCCCTAACAATTGAGCAGCTCAGCCAGTTCAAGTGGTCATGCCTCTAAGGGAAGTAGATCCAAATGACCTCTATGAGAAATTCAGGAAGAGGGTTCCTCCTGAGTTTCACGGGTTCGAGGATCCCACGGTAGCAGATGATTTTATTGAACAGATGGAACGGATCTTTGCAGTCTTCCGATGCACTCAGAAGCAGCAAGTGAATTTGGCAGCTTATATGTTCAAAGGGATAGCGCTTCAATGGTGGAATCCCGTGAAGGCAGTAGTGCAAGCAGAAGCAGTGGCTAAAGAAAAATGCCTGAGAAACATTCACCAAGGAGTTCATGGACAAATTCATACCCAAATATGTCAAGGACCAGTGGAAGAGGGATTTTCATAACTTAGTGCAAGGTGACATGTCAGTGCAGCAGTATGAACAACAATTCACAAGATTGGCTAAGTATGCAACTACACTAGTAGTTCCAGAGGAAGAGAAAATCAGGCATTTTCTTGATGGATTATCAGCTGATATCTACATGATGATTGGAGATAATCAACGCCCGACGTTCTAGGAGACTGTGTAAAGTGCATATTGGGCAGAAGGTGCACTAAAGAAGAAAGCGGCAGAATGGCAAGTCAAATATTAGCAACATCAGTTAAGGCAATCCTCTAGTCAGGGCAACCAGAAGAAACCGAAGATTCAAGGTCAACCCTCGATTGGTCAGAAACATCTATGTGGACAGTGTGAAAAGAATCATCCTACTGAGCAGTGCTACAAGGAAACTGGGGCATGTTTTCATTATGGGCAATTTGGACATCGGGTTCGCGATTGTCCCAATGGCGGTGGTCAGATGCCAGCATCCCAAATGGCAGCTTCTCGTGCTCCTACGCAGCAGACTTGGAGGACAACACCTTCGTAGGGACCACAGCAGGCAGGTCGCCAGATTCCTCGGGCACCACAGCCACAGCACCGAGCACCAGCTCCTCAGTACCAGTAATATAGGGGTGCAGCGGCACAGCAGCGGAGAGAAGCCCAAGGTCAGCAGAGGCAATTCCAGCAACAGAGGCAGCAGCAGCCAGTGGGTCACCCAAGAGCACCTAGGCCAGTGCAAGGGCAGCAGAACCAAGCTCAACAGATGGGCAGGGTATACGCAGTTACACACGAGGACGCAGATGCTTCTGCCGAAGTTGTGGAAGGTATTGTTCTAATCTCAGAGGTAGAAGCTAAGGCCATATTTGACCCTGGCTCTACACATTTATTTGTTTCTCATGATTTTGCTAAACATATCAATGAGGCTGTAGTGAGATTAGAAGTTGCTTTAGTAGTGGGTACCCCAGTAGGCTTCGTTGCTACCAATATTTCCCGAATACCCAACTTCAAGTTGGAGATTTTATTTTACAAGCAAACTTGATTCTCTTAGCAATGAAGGATTTCGATGTCATACTTGGTATGGATTGGCTAGCGACTTATAGAGCAGTGATGGACTGTTTTAATAAAACCATCAAGTTGTCATTGCATTTGGACACTATAGAATTTGTTGGACGAAGGAGACAGATTCAAACATGCCAGATTTCAACATTGAAAGCAAAAAGATTGTTGAGGTCTGGATGTGAAGGATATTTGGCGTTTATCACGGAGGATAAACAGTCCAAAAGGGTGGCGGAAATTCCAGTGGTCTGTGAGTTCCCCGAATGTTTTCCTAGATGAAATTCCAGGCTTACCTCCAGTCAGGGAGATAGACTTTTCGATCGAATTGGTGCCAGGGACAGCTGTGATTTCTAAAGCTCCATATAGAATGGCTCCAGCGGAATTCAGAGAGTTGAAATCTCAATTACAGGATTTATTAGACAAGGGATTTGTGAGACCAAGTGTATCACCTTAGGGTGAGCCGGTCCTATTCGTGAAGAAGAAAGATGGTTCTATGAGGATGTGCATAGATTATAGACAACTCAATCAGGTCACAATTAAGAACAAATACCCTCTCCCAAGGATTGATGAATTGTTTAACCAGCTTCAGGGAGCTGAATATTTCTCAAAGATAGACTTGAGATCAGGATATCACCAGCTCAGAGTTCGAGATCAGGATATTCAGAAGACAGCATTCAGAACCAGATATGACCATTACGAGTTTTTGGTAATGCCATTTGGGTTAACTAATGCTCCAGGAGTATTTATGGCCTTGATGAATAAGATATTCGCTCCATTTCTCGACCAATTCATCGTTGTTTTTATAGACGATGTGTTAGTTTATTCTCGGTCTCGAGAAGATCACGAGCAACATTTGAGGTAAGCATTGCAGACTTTAAGAGAGCATCAGCTCTATGTTAAGTTGAACAAGTGCGAATTTTGGCTTCAGCAAGTAATTTTCTTGGGTCACATCATCAGCAAGGTAGGTTTGGCGGTTGATCCAGGAAAAATTGAGGCAGTGGTCAAGTGGCAGAGACCCATGTTAGTAACGGAGATTCGTAGTTTCTTGGGTTTGGTGGGTTACTACAGGAGATTTGTGAGAGGATTCTCATCCATTGCTGCTCCATTGACCAGATTAACACGAAAAGATGCATCATTCGTGTGGATTGACGAATGTGAAGCAAGTTTTCAGGAGTTAAAGAATAGGTTGACTATAGCTCCAGTGCTCACATTGCCTACGGAGAATGGTAGATTTGTCATTTATACGGATGCCTCGAAAATTGGATTGGTATGTGTGCTTATGCAAGATGGGAAGGTAGTGGCTTATGGCTCTAGACAATTGAAAGAGCATGAGAAAAAGTATGCTACTCATGATTTGGAACTTGCAGCAGTGGTTATGGCATTGAAGATGTGGCGTCATTACCTATACGGTGAGAAGTCTGAAATTCATTCAGACCATAAGAGTCTTCAATATTTGTTTACCTAGCCTGAATTGAACATGAGACAGACCCGGTGGATGGAATACATGAAGGATTTTGGTTTTCCAATCAAATATCATCCCGGGAAAGCCAATGTAGTGGCTAATGCATTGAGTCGAAGGCAGCAACTAATGCATGTTTGAGAGCATAATGGTCTTGGGCAGAAATTTTCCTCGATTTGGGAGTATCTTTGCAGCTAATTGGTGACAAGGTTATGTTAGCTAACATGTTTGTCTGGGAACCAGAGATCTTGAGCAGGATCAAAAGCAAGCAGTCAGGGGACCCAGAGTTAGCTCGAGTGATTGAACAGATTGACAGTAGACTAGACTTTAGAATAGTGGAGGGTGTGTTGTACTTTCAAGACCGGTTATATGTGCCAAATATAGAAGAACTGAAGAATAAGATCATGACAGAGGCACATCATTCCTGATATACTATTCATCCGGGTAGTACAAAGATGTACCAGAACTTGCGTAATCATTATTGGTGGAATAATATGAAAAAGGAAGTAGTAGGATTTATAGCAAGGTGCTTGGTGTGTCAACAAGTAAAGGCAGAATGAAAGCAAACCCTAGGACTTTTAAAACAGTTGGAAATGCTAGACTGGAAATGAGAACACATAACGATGGATTTCATCTCTGGGTTGCTATCGATGCATAATAAAGATAGTATTTGGGTGATAGTAGACAGGCTGACAAAAGTGGCTCATTTCTTACCAATGAACATGAAGACACCTCGGGATGAGTTAGCGAGAACGTATATGGAGAAGGTTATCACAATTCATGGTGTTCCCCTATCGATTTTATCAGATAGAGATCCTAGATTTTTGGGCAAATTCTGGACTGAACTTCAGAAAGCTCTGGGCACCACATTGAATTTCAGTACCGCGTATCATCCTCAGACCGATGGTCAAATGGAAAGAACTAATCAGACACATGAGGATATGTTACGAGCTTGCGTTCTCCAATTTGGGAAGGACTGGCAGAAAAGTCTCCCATTGTGTGAGTTTGCATATAATAATAGTTATCACTACAGTATCGGCATGGCACCATTTGAGGCGTTGTATGGATGTAGATGCAGGACCCCAATCTGTTGGGAAGAGATTGGTGTCAGAAGTTTTCATGGCCCATCTATCATTAGTGATACCAGTGAACAGGTGAAGCAAATTCGTGATCGGTTGAAAATTGCTAGAAGCCAACAGAAGGGTTATGCAGATTTGAAGAGAAGAGATCTTCAATTCGAGATAGGTGAGCTTGTATTTCTAAAGGTTTCACTGACACGAGGAACATTATGAGTTGGGCAAAAAGGTAAGTTATCTCGGAGATTTATAGGTCCATTTGAGATCTTGGAGAGGATTGGAGAAGTTGCTTATAGATTGGCTTTACCGGCAAAGTTGTCAGCAGTGCATAACGTTTTTCATGTCTCGATGTTGAAAAAGTACATTAAGGACCCTTTGCACGTGTTGCAGTACGAACCATTGGAATTGCAGCCAGATGTTACCTACATTGAACGACCTTCTCAAATCATCGACACGAAGGAGCAAGTTCTCAGGACTCGAACAATACATTGGGTAAAAGTCCAGTGGGAGCACCATAGTCCTCGAGAAGCCACTTGCGAACTCTGGGACCAAGTGAAAAAGCTTTACCCGCATCTTCTTCCAGAGGCATGTTTGTATTTGGAGGACCAAATGTCCTAAGGGGGGGGGGGGAGAATGTAAGATTCGGCCCCACCACTAATTATATTTATTATTAGATATTATTATTATTTTAATTGAATGTATTGTAGTTATTTAAGTGGGTAGGATTAAGCGGGGCACATGTTAGATTAGATGTGTGGATCAGTTAGTTAGGCTAATGGGTAGAAGACCTAACCTGTAGTTTGACCCAATGACTTAAGCCCAAGAGTATTCTTTTAACCTAATCCCAATTTTCAACAACTGCACGTCTTATCTCTCCCAACTTCTCTCTGCAACTCCTCCCGGTTATTCTTCGTCTTCTTCCTCTTTCAACTTCCCAAGCCATACCAACTTTAGGATCTAGCCATCAGAATCAAGATCAAAGGATGCTAGCATTCTCGGTTCAATCTTCTCATCTCAGGTAACCATCTCCTCAAATCATTAGGAGTAGATCTGTATTCGTAGGTTATCTTCTTATTCTTTCCAATGTTAGGTTTTGGATAGGATTACCATAGATCTGATCACCAGAGTATTTCTATCTCATCTCTTGTGTCAGATTGGTGTTAGGATTGTGATTGAGAGCCGTAGTAATCTTGGATTGGGTATTGGTTAGGAAACCTATTGCATTCTTCTTTAACTTCGAATATGAGGCAAGTAATTTATTATAATTTGTTATTGAATGCGTTGTTTGCTCTTTGATTCCTATCTAATGCATATAGGTTTGTTTATTTGCACTTTTCTAAATGATAATGGTAGATTAGGGATTTTAATGGATGTTTGGGTTAATTGATGATTTGGATAATGGAAATGTGGACTCTATTTCATTCCTAATGGATGTAATTCGTATGGATTTGGTTGGATTGTACTCTCTGGTGGTACAGGGAGAAAAATGGATGAAAAGGGGAAAAACCCCAATTTCTGTGACTGTTCACGAACTGAGCCAACATTCTGGACGTCACACGTTCGAACGTGGCATTGAAACGTTCGAACGCATGAACCCATAATTGTCTGGACCAAATGGCAGAGACGACGAACGTTCGAACGTTCCCTTCAAATGTTCGGACGTTCGATGTCAGATTCGTTTGGGCCAAAAGGGGCAGAGGCATCAAACGTTCGAACGTGCCTCATGAACGTTCGAACGTTTGACTCCTCACTCCTGAGCCAAAACCCAAGACCCTGAATATTCAAACGTTGGGTTCATACGTTCGAACGTTCAATGCACTTGAGCATTTTGTGATTTTCTTCAACTGATTTGGCTCTGATTCGTTTGGGGATTAATGTTATCATGTATGGGACTTCG
The DNA here is from genome assembly GCA_029852735.1 of Persea americana. NCBI lineage: Eukaryota > Viridiplantae > Streptophyta > Magnoliopsida > Laurales > Lauraceae > Persea > Persea americana. The sequence continues at coordinate 41,453,197 of CM056814.1, forward strand.
TATGGATTTAATAACCTTAAATTATTTACCTGGACTTGACATAGGAACCGTCTTTGGGTATACGGTATCTTATGGATGTATGATTCAAATACCTGTGATGATTTTAATGGACTCTAGTGAGAAAGGGGCAATACACCTCTATTGGAAATCCTTCATTAGATCTATGCACCATGAATTTCGAGAGATGTAACGTTCTTAGCTTACTAGTGTTATTATTTTGTGTTAACAGGTATATGAATATATGTTTAACCTTAGGATTGATTCGTACTATGTCTCAACCTTTGTATTTGCATGCATATGTTGGTTAAGTTATGTATTCTTTTAGATGCATACCCTATTATGTGTTATGGACTATGAAGTTGCTTGGTAAATTATGTATGTTGATTTGAATATGATATGGAATGGGATATGGCCAGCACTTCATTTTGACATAGGACTCTTGTGTCGGAGCTTTATTATTCAGGTCTATTATGTTTATATACTTCCGTTTATATGGGTCATTTATGAATGACTGCAGATCGTATGTAGACGGTTGATCACCGATGCGTCCGGATCACTTATAATCTGCTTTAAATGTGAATAGGTTATCCTGATTTTGATCAGTTTATGACCACCGACGTTGTGGACAGGCTCTCCTGATTATGTAGGGTTGACCACCCAAAACGGGGAAACTTGTCTCCGTGTGAATTATATATTGCTCTCTTTGGTGTCTTTCTGATTATGTTATACATCTTCTTGTTATTATTTTATCATTGTTCATATGATTTTACTTGTCTTTACTCAATCCGATATTGTATTTAATTTCAAATTATGATCATGTTCTTGCTATTTACTTTGTAATATTTGGTGATAAGGTACCGAGCCCTACTATACCGAGGAGACAGAGGAGGATCAAACGTTTCAAACGCTTGAGCCAACTGATGAACCCGAGTGGGAAGCCGGAGACAGTTTTGGAGCCGTCTGAACCAGCATGAGAGTGAACGTCATCTTAGCAATTCTTTAGAAGAACGTTCTTTAATGATTAAACATTTCCTTAGTAATTGTTTTATTCATTCTGCAACTTTAACTTTTAATGTTCATTTGATTTTCGTGTTGGATCATATTTATGAACTATGAATACCAATTGACTAAAGCTTCCGCCACATTTAATGAAATTTATTTTGACTCACCACAGTTTGAAATTTTATGTGGGTCCACTGTTGGAAGCTTGTGTTGTTTTAAACACAGGAAATTCGAATTTGAATTTTTTTTCATGTTATTCCCCAGTTCTTATTTTGGGGGACGTGACAGCGATGGAATGGCTGCAGCCAGCCCGGCCACACTTGCTTCTCTGACAATCGAAGCGGCGGTGATGATCTTTTTTTCTCTCAAAGACTAAAGAGTCTGGATCCTCCATCCTCCGATCAACCCTCTGTAAATTAGGGAACCCTAATCCTCTGCAATCAATTCTGGCCCACTGATCAGGGATCCAAAAGAAACTGCCCTTCGATTTTGTCTTGTCCGATCTTTGAGTCTGGATTCTCCATTCTCCGATTAGCCTTCTGCAAATCAAGAAACCCAAATCCTCTCCAATCAGTTTAGCCCACTGCACCGGGTGTCTCGTGAATCATAGAGAATAGGAGCGATGCAAATGAGCGACACTAGCAGCGCAGATAAGTGAGGTTGCCATCGCTCCACTCAATTAATAAAAAAAAATCAAATGAGGTATGATGGACTCCTTTTGTGCCCCAACAAGCATGAGGGACTATTTCGTGCAGCGTCCACCTACCAATAATTTTTCCGTAATATCCTCTTTTGTTAACGTTGATAATTGTGGATATGAATATATTTCTTTTAAAAAGTCGACTATGTTTTTCTTTTACTTGTTTATTTGGGTGTCCCCAACCTAAGGTGGGGCAGCATCTTCATTAGAGAATGTTGGGTCCCACATGTCCCTACATAGGGAACTTCACATTGTCTTTTGTGTTCTTGTGGGGCCAGTTTTGAGTGATCCGGAATTGAGAAAAAACTCAAGCTCGAGGATCATGTCGACATCGATTTAGATCATTTTTAAGCCTTCATTACAAAAGGCCAAAGTTGAGTATTATCTTGCACTATAAGCTACCAATAGGTTAGCAATGTCTCTGGCATGAATTTCTATATATTCACTTTCTTTGTATTTAACTGCAAGGGGTAGCTCAGTTGACGATGGTTTGCACCCGGAGGTTGTAGGTTCGAAACTGCACTACCATACTGGGGCTACAGGGAAGTTTACCCAGTTTCTCTTTGGGCCCGGAGGGATTAGTCCAGCTCAAAGGATTGGAAACCCTCTGATAGCCAAAAAAAAATAAAAAAATCCCTTTGTGTTTAATTTAAATAAATAGACCGTATGATTAAATAATTTTAAAAAAAAAGTAATGTAAAATAAAAATGCATTTGTTTTCATGAGCAAAGTAATTTAAAGTGAGATAAGAAGTCATTAGGTGGTAAAATAATCATTTTATTTTTTATGTTACAGAGTAAAACTTTGTGGCTACTGGTGAAGTGAAAGTATTTTGTTGTTTTACAGCTAAGACTTTGCTTTTCCACTTGTAGACAATTGAATTTGTGTAAAGTAAAAACTTCTGATGAGTTTACATTACCACTAATTGCACATTACCTCTTGAAAAACAGAGATTGTTTTAAGGTGAGTGCATAAAGTTGACTACCAAATAACCTCCCTTGAAAGTGAAGAAAGGGAAGATGGAAAATGAATATCCAACCGTTAGCCCAGTAATTTAAATCTTAGGAAAGTCGAGATCTCATCTATATTGCTACCTTTATATCTTTCATCCCTTACTCATATCATTCACACTTCACCTATTTAATCATTTCCTACCAAAAAATGATTATTCCATGGCTAGTTGTAAATCTACACCTTTTTCGATTTTAGTCCCCCTAATAGGAAGGCATTGCATAAAGTTTTCAAAGATTAACACTATAGAAACTATGTAACATTGCCTAGAAACTCTTGAAACTTAATTCTGAGCTAAACTAATAAAATAATTGCGCTTGTCAGAATATTTATGTCAGGATTATAGCCAAGAAGGTACTGCCAAACACTGTATTAGGCATCCTCTCATCCAATACGCAGAGCCTGCATTCGTAAAGTCAATGCTTTTACCAGTATAGACATACAAAGTGATGCAAATAACTTTGTTTAATTGCATCAAGTGTCAAATAGCTATAGCGTACGGTGAGGAGATAATATAGAAACCTGAACACATCATCAAATGGGAAGGGAAACTAAAGAAACCTGAAAAGATCATCAAACAGGAAACCTAACCCAACCTAATCTTACCTAGAATATTGTTTCTATTAGTATTAACAAAAGCAAAAAATATCTAGAGTTGATCACATTGATCATTATGTGAACATTATGACCCGAATCATAACAAATGTGCAAATATATAACACAGCTTTCATCAATGAGGAAAGAGTTGACCAAACTTATTTGCCTACTTCATATTGGATTCCTCGGAATTTATTCTAACTGGATTTTTCTTCATAGGGGCAAGAGGTGAAGCGATGTAGATGAAATCATTGCTTTTAAGATTTACTTTTCTAGAGTGAAGTATGGAAAACCATTTTCCTATTTTGAGAGTGAAGATTATTCGATGGCATTTTATGAATCTTCACATATAATTGTTCGGTTTCAACCCCTTTGATAGGAAGGTATTTCTTTGAAATATGACTTTAGTTTCTATTAATTAAACAAATGGGCCCCGAAAGTTCCATTCTTCATATCCGTTTATTTTATATTATTTAACTTTATTTATATTTAAAGCATATATGAGTGGAGATTTCCAAATTTCTCTCTCTAATTATTTTATAAAATAATTATCAAAATAAAAAAACAAAGATGAAACAAACAGATAGTATGACTTTTTATGACTGTTGCTTAATGTCACCTATGAACGCAGTGAGTTAGGCCATATAGGGATTTACTAGTAGAGTAATAGATTATAATCATTAACTTAGCCTTATCACGTTAATTTGGAGTCAACTTTAAATAGTATCTATCAAAAAAATTCTACCAAAAAAATAAATAAAAAATATGGAACAATAAAATAAGCTATCTCATCTCAAATATTGAATCTTAATTTATCAAGGAGTGAGAGTGGTCTCTCTCTCCTCCTGAAAATCTTAATTTACCACAGAGGATAGTGCGCGGACTCTCTCTCTCTCTCTCTCTCTCTCTCTCTCTCTCCGCGAGGTAAATAGGTGATAAAAAAGAGTAAGGTGGCATGTGGCAAGTCCTTTTTTCGCCTCTATTTGGCTTATAACTAACTAACACAAAAACTCGTCAATGGGTATGCATGAACAGATAGGATTCTATGTATGTTAGAAAGGGGAAAGATGAAAGTCCGTAAGTAGGGAAAATATATTAGTTGAAAGTGGAGGGAGAGTATGTTAGCAGTTGTAGAAACTGAAAATAACTTGCTAGCAGTTGTAGAAAACGAAAATAATTCCTAGTCAAAATTAGATCCATAACCTTCTAGCTTTTATGGAAAAATGAGTGGGTAGTTGCATGAGTAGTTACATAATCGTCAGTCAAAATTGGAGCCAAAACTTCCTCATTTGATATATTATAATTGAAAGAAATTTTAGACTATTTGGAAAGGTTTTCCCCAACATCTAATTGGATCAGATTTCAAATATAATGCCTAAAAAGAGAGAGAACTAAAATAGACATTAATCATCTGAATTGAACAGACCTTTTCTTGTATCTTCTAAACAATTTTGCCCATGTAAAGTTTGTCATGTGACAAGCCTACCCATATCAAAGTATTCCTCTTTTCTCATCTCCCCTTTCTCTCTTGTGAAAAGTTCTAACAAAGCACCTTCCATCCAAGGTCCATTCTGAAACTTGCTGGAAAAATGGCTAAGAGCAACATTATTTTGGTCAACTTTGAGCCAAAAATAAAAGTGGGACTCACTTATCCTTTTAGGTGGGAATACATGGGAATGTAACATACTCCATAAGTAGATTAAGGACATGTATTGGGTTGCTCCAATCCATTAATGAGTGAATGAGAAATTGCCTCCTAACACCACTACTTGAACATGTTAAATATGGAAACAAAAGAAAGTGGTGAACTTGCATCCCACATTGCTTGGGAGCAAAATATTCTTTGGATATAAATATGCTTACCTTGGTAGTATAGGATGAGCCCCAAGGGTTATCCCATTTTTGTGGAAAGAGGGAGGACCAAGACAGAGGTGGGGTCACCACCACACACGTGCGCGCGCACCCGCTTCGCACCTAACCAGGGCCTGGGCTTCACGCGCGAGTCGGGCTTGGCTCGGCCCACTACCTATTTATAATTTTTTGGAGAAATTTTATTTAATAAAAATTAGTTTTACAAATGGGGGTGTGTCGCATCTGTTCAACTGAACAATCACTGTTCTGAACAGATGCAGCCCCATGAAAAGACCTGAAGTGATGGACCCGGCTCTTGCCTTCCTCCGCCCCGGGTCTGCCGTGGTCCGGCGGACGAAAAGTGGGCATCGATATCTTTTTGTACGGGTATGCCAAATTTTCTATTCTACTTGGAATTTAGAAATGGTGATCCGGAGATCCACCTTCACAAGCAGAAAGGAAATCAATAAGGAAATCTATCTTTTTTCTAACTTTCCATTGCATACATATTTTTAAGAAAAGAGATAAAGATTTTGAATACAGTGAGAGGCGCTTTTCTTTTATTTGCCGTGAAAGGTGGTTTGGTGCCGTAAAAGGCAATTTTGTGCTGTAGGAGGCGATTTTGCCATGAAAGGCGATTTACAAATCTCATCAATAATGAAAGACAATAATTGTGATTTTTTGTCTCTTTAAAAAATACAAAATACAACAGAAAAGTAAGAAAGAGAATCTAACTTCTCAGGAGATTGTGGGGACTTGTTCAGATCGACGGTCGCGAGTCATGTATGGACTCCGCCATCGTCCTTCAGATGAGAACACATGATGCTTTTATTCACTTGACTAGGCTTAGGCCTCAGATTTTTAGAAGATAAAGACCAAGGGGAGGTCCTATATCCAATAAAAAACCGAGTAGAAGGGCTGAAGAGCCACATCTAGGCCATGTTAGGTAGAATGGGAGGGGACCTTGGGGGGGTGGCCCCCTAAGGGACTTCGATCACCTTGTGGTGTTTGTTGCAGCAGAGTTTTTTTCGAATGAGAGGAAATTGTTGCAGCAATTACAGAAGTTCTGGATTTTCTAGACTTTTCTGATTGATTTTTTCTGACCCGTTTTTCTTGGAATGCTCTCCTATTTATAGGCTTTTGGTAGCCATTTAGGAGGGTTTATGGGCTTTAATTGTCATAAAGCCACATAAAGGGAGGAGTTACAAGTTTTAATTCATTTATTCTGTAACTCCTTTTCCTTGGCTTCTGATTGGCCGGTGAAGAATTAAGAGCTTTTAATTGCTTTTAATCTCCATCATGGGAGGAGTTTCATGGTTTAAATGCCATGAATCCTTTGACTTGTAACTCCCATTTGCTCGCTTCTGATTGGGCAGTCCAAAATAATGAGTTAATGACCGCAATAAGTTGCCATAAACGGGTCAATTAACAGCATTAAGTGGTCGCCAAGTCACTTGAAGAGTCGCGGGCGGCACCGCATCTTGGAATTCTTCTTGAGGATGATCGCCGATGAATCCACATGTTGTTTGATGTTGGATGGCGATGCAACTTTAGACATCGGTTGATGCCAATGAGCCGGCAATATTTGTCCAGTCGATTTCACAATCGGTCGGGCAGAAAGTGTGCTTTCTTGGTCGGCTGATTAGCGATTTTGAAGCGTCGGATGTGATTCCATGATTTCGACGACGAATCCGTGATGTTGACGAAGATCGACCAAAAAACGGCCCTTTCGAAGAATATCCGGTGACCTGGATTTCCATGGTCGCCAGCGACCATGGGGACTTTTGTCCTTTTGGTCGCCGGCTTTCAGCCTTTTTTGCGGTTTTTTCGACTTTTTTTTCTTTCGATATTTTTTCTGATATTTTTGTACATGTTTTGGTCTGATTTACAGGAGAAAACTTGATGAGAATCCTTGCATATTAGAATGCAAAAGTCTCTGATTTTCTGAAAAAGCCGAAGACTTGGTTTGTGCGGAGTTTGCCGATTTTCCATCAAGAATCAAAACTAGGTCAAACGATGTCAGAATGACCTGAAATTTGAGGTGAAGCTTCTTGAACAATAGATAGAACCAACCATGGACTTTGTTTGAGTTTTGAAGCCGTTTGGGGTCCCGTCGTTGCTAGCTTTGATTTCGCCGTGAGGAAAATGTCGAACTTTGATATACGGTTAACCGATGTTCGATTGACCTGAAATTTGACAGGGAGCATATTGGAGTCATTTTGAGACGATCCATTAGCTCCAATTTGGATGCCATGGTCCCGGGGAGCTCCGCCACCGGTAGGCTTGATTTTATTTCCAAGCGTCAAAGGCGGGTCAAACGTTGTCGGAATGACCTAAAATTTGACGTGCAACCCTTTGGAAACATGTAGAAGCTACCCATGTGCTTTGTTTGATGAGTGGTGGCCTCGATGGTTCTCGCCGCCGAGAGGCTTGATTTTGCTGCTCGAGAGTTAATGGAGGGTCAAACTGTGTCAGTTTAACTTGAAATTTGACGTGGAACCTTTTGGAGGTATTTTGAGACCATCCATAGGCTCTGATTGAAGATTTGATATCTTCGACACTGTCGCCGCTGGGAGCTCCTGCTCAGCCACTAGAGGAGTGAAGTTAGGCCAAATGATGTTGAAATGACCCAAAACTTTATGTGTACTATTCTTTTAGCTATTTTGAAGGATCTTACAGTTTTTGTTTGATTTTGACAAGATCTAATGCTTGAAGCAGCATTGCCTGATTGTAGTAGGATGTGGCTCCATATAGCTTTCGATGTTGAAAAGGCAAAGTGACATTTTTGGTGTCAACAAATGCCCCCTCGAGGTACAGCGACGAATTGCATAGCTTTTGCAATCGATGTGCCTCGAAGAAAACTTTGAATGAGAGCTTCTGACTTAACCAAGAGTCTTTGAGCATTTGTCTTGTCATAGAGTAGCCTTTTTGAGTTTCCAAGGGGATTTTATGGCAATGAACGAGATCATGTACCATCTCAAGGCGAAGTTTTGAAAATGCCATTTGGATTTCGTTTTTGGGTTTTAGATTTTGGGATTTTTTCTTTTGACCTTGTGGACCTAAAGGCTTTATGTGGCGCATTAGGCGATCAAGAAGGTTTTTGGTTTTTGACCTTGTGACCTAACAAGCTGTATGTGGCAGGTTAGGGGGTCTGGTTTTGGATTTTGATTTTGGCCTTGTGACTTAACAAGCTGTATGTGGCAAGTTAGGGGACCGGGATTTGATTTTTGGTTTTGGCTTTGTGACCTAACAAGTTGTATGTGGCAAGTTAGGGGACCGGGATTTGATTTTTGGTTTTAGCCTTGTGACCTAACAAACTGTATGTGGCAAGTTAGGGGACCATAGTTTGGTTTTTGGTCACTCTTTGGGACAATTTTGGGTCCATTGGAGTGGTTTGGGTTTTGTGGAATGTCAATTTTAAGATTTTGGCTTAATTTGGTTCATGAGGTTGGATGGCTTGGATTTTTGGAAACTCATGAGGCTTGGATTTTTCTTATTATTGGTCCAGCGGACTTGAAAGAGGCATGGAACCATATTTGTATGCTCTTGGTAAGAGAGATTTTTGACTAAAAGCCACTTTTAGTGCCTAGGTGGTCAAACCTGGCTCATGTAGGCTAACCCATGGGACCTTAAGCTTTAAAGATGGTTTAGATCTCATGTGGTGTTAATTTTGTGAAGAATATCTAAAAACATCTCTTTTGGGTAGAGAATATCTAAAAATATCCTTACTTGGAGAGGATCTCTCAAGTTTCCTTGCTTTTGGGAGAGAATATCTCACATTCCCTTTCTTTTTGGAAATAATTTCTCAAAGGATCTCATTCTTGGGAGAGACTATCTCAAAATCCCTTTCTTTTAGGAAGATTGCTAATTTATAGCACTTACCTCCTTACTTCTCTCATTCTTTCCTCTTTTGGTTTGCTTTCTTCTATAAAAGCAAGGGGAAGTTGGATCTCTTGCTCTTGTTGCTTTCTTTTTGCAAAAAAGTATTCAAGAGTGCTCCAAGATCTTCTCTTTTTCAAGAATCTTCAAGCTTTTCTTCTTCTTCTCCATCCTTGGCTTCAAGTAAGTTTTCTTCCTCATCTAGAAACTCCATGTAGAAGTAAGAAAAGTTTATTTCTTTCCTTTTCTTTTCTTTTTCTTTTTCTCTTTTTTTTCCTTCGTTTTTTTTTTTCACGTGTTCTCTCCTTTTTTTTGTCACATGTTTTTTTTTTCTTTTCCTCTTTTTTTTCACGTGCTTCTTTTTTTTTTTTTTCTTTCTCTCTTTTTTTATCTTTTTTTTTCTCTTTTTTTTTCTTTTTTTCTTATTCTTTTCTTTTGGCTGTACGGACAGGTCCGTACTGCCATGTGGCAGTGGGCCACGACCTATGGGCCAGCCTAGATTTTTTTTTCCTTTTTGAAAGAAGTTCTCTCCCTTTTTTTTTTCTTTCCCCACTTTTTGCTCACCATGATAATGAAGTTTATGGATTTCAAGATGCTTATGCATGACAACTTTCCTTCTATGCATGATTTTTGTAAATGGAATTGGAAGCATGATAATGCACACCTGGAAATCTTTTGCAAGTCTTGGGATTTGGAGCTCGCAGCAATGTTAAGCCCTTTCTTTAGTCTTACGGGGGTTTTGAGGAGCCTTGCAAGTTTTTAGAGTCTGGAGCTCGCAACAATGTTGAGCCATTTTCCAATTTTGCGGAGGTTTGAGAAGATTGGCTTAATCTCGCAGCATTGTTTGAGTTCGAGCCTTCTTTGAGAATCCTCCAATGATTTTGAGCTCGCAGCAATGTTGAGCTCATCTTCAAGCTTCCTATCTTCTTCTGGGTGTTTCCCTTTTCTTTGGAATTGCCCCAGAACCATGCCAAAATTTCGCTAGGATTTTAGTAAAATTATGTCATTTTGATGATTGATTTTTTCTTTTCCATCCTTTACAGGTAGTTCCTCCATAACGAACAAGGGTAAGGGCCCTGCTACTGATGCGCCTCATCGGTCTGTTAGATCTTCCATTGCGGCCGTATAGCAGGTCTGGGAGAAGGTCCAGTATGTGGAGAGGAACTTGGAAGAGTGTGATTTTCTCAACTGAGATGAGATGAGGCAATGTTTGATCGCCCTTAAAGATGAGGAGTTCTATAGGATTGTGGTAAGCAATCATCCTTGGGTCACGGATGTCGCGACCCCGAACCGAGACCCGGGCCTCGCGACCTCTTGGTGCCTAAGAGAAGATGGCACACAATCAACTATGACATCCCATAGGTTTCTGCGGTGAGGATCCCGAAAACACAAGGGACTAACTCACACGATCAATGGTTTGTGGAAGCGTGTAGCAAATCATATCAAGACAACTCATGTGGTATAAAAATCCAACTTGCGTAAGTAAAATTATCAAGGCTTGTATTTCAGAAAGAGAAATATAAACAGGACATAAGCCCAACCACATTTAAGTTCAAGTTATCAAAAGTATGTTGATTAAGATACATCCCAAAAATAAGAGGCCAACAAAGGCCAATGCACCCCAAAAGAATAAAAAAGGGTAACCCTAGCCCAAAGGTTACGCGCAAGATCCCGCCTAACATCTAGATAACATCATCGGGTTACCACTCACGAGCTAGGAGTGGCTCAACAACCTCTTCCGGCCACTCCTCCTCAAAGGCAGCGCCGCCTGTACCTGAGCACCAAAATACAAGGATCAAACACGACGGTTTGGCAAGAAATCAATTTAGACACAAGGTTTAAACCATTATAAGCTGAAAGAAACATTACAAAAATCATTTCACTGAATTTAAACAAATACGGTGCTGAGATGCATTTCAAATAACAAATCGAGCATGAATACTTATAATATCATGAATAGATAACTCACATTGAACTCATCCTTTCTCTAGCACACAAGATGACAAGAGTAAGCATGACACGCAAAGCACGACACGAAAGACACGATCCCACGTCACACAAGGTAAACGGGGAGGCCGGCCGCGGAATCGGAACAAGCACGATGTGTAATAGAATACATGACTAATCTGCAGATAGTCTACATGTTTAAGGACCCCCAAACAGTGGATCAGACTGAAAGGGCAGTCCAAGCTCAGTGGTGTTCATCAGAAATCATGAATGCATAAAACAAGGAAATACATATACACGACATATCGAAATAGGAGGAAATCACTTATTAAAACAGGGCAAAACAAGACTCATCACGAATAGCCTAAGCTATTGTAAAACAAGCTGAAGAAGTGACCCCCTAACTAATTTTTGAAATAGATCAAACACGACTGATACCTGTAAATAAAAACATGTGCAAAAAGATATACATCGTATCGAGACTGAGAGTTTGAAGCAAGCTTATCAAGCATATGTTAAGGCCCCTCCATTGACCTTCATGCATTGAAAAACCCAAATGTCACAATAAAAAGGATTGGTGCTCCTGAAGCTAAATGACATTTCAAGTTCCAAGGGCACATTGTCAAGCTAAAAGCCCCTAAACATATTCTAGTTTTTATTTCCTAAGAAAATTCCATAAAATAGGCCAAACTTGAAATTCGGTTGGCTCACGGTTACCTGTTGGCTAGCTGTAGAGGAGTAGTTCGGCTGGCCGCCAGCTGACCGCGGATCCCAGAAAGAAAATTTGTTGCATTCTGGAAATGTGACCGAAACTAGTCGGTTACCTGTCGGCTAGCCGCGGAGGTGCATTGCGGCTCGCCGCCAGTTGACTGCTGGTCCCAGTCAACTTGCAGCATTCTGCATTTTTAACCTCGAACCTCGGTGACTTTTACGGTCACGCGGCGGTTAGCCGTAGTCAAATTTCGGCTAGCCACCCCACTGTCCAGTTCAAAGGAAGCATTCTGGATTTGTGACCAAAACTAGGTCGGTTAGCCACCGGTCACCATTCAGCTAGCCGCTAGGTGACCGCCAGTGCAGAAACAGCATAGCAACTCCAGATGTTCAAGCTTGTCTTCTTCAAAATAGTTTCCTAACACAAACGGGAATTCCAAGCCAGCAAAACTCATTCCAAAACAAGGCATTTTGAATCATTCCAAACCACATGAATGCAAACTTATAATGGATTCCCAAACACAAAATGACCATATTACTAAAATCATAAAAACAACCTAGAAAATCACATTTTGGGGCTAAAATGACATACATTTCAAAACAATTATAAGAAGAGCCAAAAAGATCACTTGCCTTGACCAATAAATGCAAATCCAACCTTCTTGAAAGATCCTACCCAAGAGAAGAGCCAAGATCTACAAAAGCCCCAAAAAGAACCTCAAAACCCTTACATTGAAAAACAAAGAACCCATTTCGAAAGATAGGTTTGCAAGGATGAAAAACAAGATCATTAGGAGCCAAAAAGACGCTATTGAAGAGGTGGGCTGGAGCTCTTACCTAAAGAGTCCAAACAAGAAGAAGAAAGGAAGACGAAGAGCTTGATACGTTGAAAACGTCTAACAAATGGGTCCAACGGAAAGCTTGGAAGAAGAGGAAGAAGATGACGGAGTCCGAACTCCGATCCGAGCTCAAACGGTCGACATGCATGGAAGAGAAGGTGAAGATAAGAAGAAAACTCCCAGCCCCCTACATTGACTCCCGCGTTTGCAGAATGAGAGAATGAAGGTGAGGGAAGAAAGAAGATATTTTTCTTGAAGTGAGAGTGGGCCCTCTAGGCATGAAACTTCAAAGGTTTAAAACGTGATCTTACGGGCCCCAGAAGAGATCAACGAAGAAGGATAAAACGATCTTCGAAAAATCTAGTTTCCAAAAAGTTTATTTTTGGCATAGTTCCGCGTTATTGAAAATCGTGTCCAAATTTGGGTTGAAAAGACAGTTTTACCTATTTTTGGCCAAAACACAGGTTTCTGGGTTTCAAACACGGACGGACTAAATACAAAAGATATTGAGAATAATAAAACCATTCAAAATAAATCAAAATCACAATCAAAACAAAAGTCTAGAGTCATCCACCTATGCTAACACGTGCACTCAGGGCGTCCCTGAGCGTGTCTGACTCAACCAACGCTATCAAAATTCCCAAAATAGATTCCAAAACTAAATCAAATCATTCTAACCCAAACGATTACTAAACTCTCTTAAACTAAATACTTGCTTAATTAACACTAATCGATCTAATCTGGGTTGGGGTATGACATCCTCCACTCCTTAGGATATTTGGTCCACCAGACATAAACAATCTTACCTCTAGCAACAGGTGCGGATACTTCCTCTGAACTTGGTATTTCAATTCCCATGTTGCTTCCTCCGGCTCATGATTTTCCCAAAGTACCTTAACCCAATGAATAGTCCGATTTCTCAATTCTTGTTCATTGGTATCAATGATTCTACTTGGCCTCTCAACATATGAAGCATCTTCTCGGATTTCCAATGGCTCGTGCTGTAGCACATGAGTAGGATTCGCAACATACTTCTTTAACATGGAGACCTAAAATACGTTGTGTACCCCGGAAAGTTCCAGCGTTAACGCAAGTCTATATGCAACATCTCCAATCTTGGTCAGAATTTCATACGGTCCAATAAATCTTCTTGTCAGCTTGCCTTTCTGACTGAACCTCAGAGTTCCTCTCGTCGGTGATACCTTCAAGAATACTTTGTCACCCTCCTTAAACTGTAAGTCTCTTCGACGAGTGTCAGCATAACTCTTCTGTCTACTTCGGGAGACCTTTGAACGTTCTTGGATCAACTTGACATTGTCACTTGTGTCTCCAACTATCGATGGTCTATGAAAACTACGTTCACCATTCTTCCCAACAGACGAGAGTTCTGCATCTTCTGCCATAAAGTGCTTCAAAAGGTGCTATGCCGATGCTAGAATGATAGCTATTGTTATATGCAAATTCACAAAGAGGTAGGTATTCATCCCACTGAACCTTGAAGTCTAACACGCAGGCATGTAACATGTCTTCAAGAGTCTGTATGGTGCGTTCAGATTGACCATCTGTCTGTGGGTGATATGCTGTACTGAATTGAAGTCTGGTGCCAATGGATTCATGTAATGTCTTCCAAAACCTTGAAACAAATTTGCTATCTCTGTCTGAAGTGATGGATACTGGCTGACCATACCTACCGACAATCTCATTGACGAACAATTCTGTAAGTGGTGCCATGTGCATCTTATTCCCTGTCTTCATTGGAATGAAGTGAGCAAACTTCGTGAGACGATCTACAATGATCCAAATTGCATTGTTCCCCTTCTTAGTATTCGGCAAACCTGACACGAAATCCATGGTGATGTGTTCCTATTTCCACTCCGGAATTTCTAACGGTTGTAGCAAACCTGGGGGGTTTTTGATGCTCTGCTTTGATCAACTGACAAGTTAAACAACAAGACACGAAAGCCACTATTTCCCGTTTCATATTTTCCACAAAAAACGGTTCTTCAAGTTTTGATACATCTTCGTACAACCCGGATGCATAGAGTACCTTGTGTTGTGTGCTTCGTTCATTATCTCATTTTTCAAATCATCCACATTAGGCACACATAACTGATCGCGGAAGTACAATATTCCGTTCACCATCCTAAAGTCTATACGCTCTGCAATATGCTCTACAATCCTTGCCAAGTCTGGATCTTGTAACTGATTGTCCTTGATCTTTTGGATAAAGGTAGGTTCTGACACTGTCATGTTTGCTAACATCACACCTTGCCTTTGTGGTTGCACTTCCACTTCTAGTTCTTCAAACTGTTGGAAGACATTGACTCCTCTTAGTCTAGCCATCATCACTAATTTTCTGTTCAAAGCATCAGCTACTACGTTCATTTCCCCGGATGGTACTTGATTGGAAAATCATAGTCTTTAATATACTCCATCCACTGTCTCTGTCTCATATTCAATTCCTTCTGAGAAAATAAGTATTGCAAACTCCGGTGGTCTGAATGACCTTCAAATTTCTCTCCATAGAGGTAGTGTCTCCACATCTTTAAGGCAAAAACGACTGCTGCTAGCTCCAAGTCATGAGTTGCATAATTCTTCTCATGATTTTTCAACCGTCTCGAGCAGTAGGCAATCACCTTACCATCCTGCATTAGTATGCAGCCCAGTCCCACGTTCGATGCATCCGTAAAAACAATAAACCCGCCCATGCCGATGGTAATGTGAGGATTGGAGCCGCGGTCAGTCTCTTCTTCAACTCTTGAAAACTGTTTTCACAATGGTCTGTCCACACAAATGGTACACCCTTCTGAGTCAATTTTGTCAAGGGTACTGCAATAGATGAAAAACCTTGGACAAATCTCTGATAGTAGCCTTCTAATCCCAAAACACTTTTGATTTCTGTCACACTGCTTGGCCTTTTCTAACTTACAATTGCTTCAATCTTAGACTGATCAACTGCTAAGCCTTCTTTCGAAATGACATGGCCTAGAAAAGCCACTTGTTCCAACCAAAATTCGCACTTGCTAAGTTTGGCATACAGCTGGTTGTCCCTCAAAAGTTGTAGTGACGTCCTCAAGTGTTCTTCATGATCATCCTGACTCTTAGAATACACGAGAACATCATCGATAAAGACCACTGTGGAGCGATCCAAGTGCTGTGTGAAGACTTTGTTCATGAGAGCCATGAATACTGCTGGTGCATTTGTCAAACCAAAGGTCATCACTAAGAATTCATAGTGCCCATATCTCGTTTGAAAAGCTGTTTTTGCCATGTCTGAGTCTCTAACTCTCAACTGATGATACCCGGACCTCAAGTCTATCTTAGAAAAATAAGATGCTCCTTGCAATTGGTCAAACAATTCGTCTATTCTTGGCAATGGATACTTGTTCTTGACGGTCACGTGGTTCAATCTCCTGTAGTCAATGCACATCCTCAAGCTTCCATCTTTCTTTTTCACAAATAAAATTGGTGCTCCCAATGGTGAAACACTTGGTCTAATGAAACCTTTGCTTAAGAATTCTTGTAACTGGAGTTTCAACTCTCCCAATTCTGCTAGAGCCATTCTGTAAGGTGCTATGGAGATCAGAGTTGTTCCTGGTAAAAGCTCAATTGTGAACTCAACCTCTCTAATTGGTGGCAATCCCGAGATTTCTTTTGGAAAAACGTCCGGAAATTCGCACACAACGGGGACAGTCTCCACCCCTTGGGAATGTTTATCCACCGTGATAAATGGAATATAAGCTTCACAGCCACTCTACACTAGTCTGCTTGCTTTCAATGCTGAGATGAAACCTATTTGAGTTCCCTTCCTATCTCCCTGAATTATCAAATTTGCTTGGGCTCCCTTCAATCTAAATGTAATGGTTTTTGTAAAACAATCCATTGTAGCATGATATGCTTCTAACCAATCCATGCCTAAGATGATGACAAAATCATGCATATCCAACACAATGAGGTTTGTTGGTAAAACAACTTGACCTAAGGAAACTAAACAATTCCGGTAATAGGTGCTACAGACAACCTGTTTATCTACTGGAGTGGTGACAGTTAAAATGAAATTAAGTTCTCTAGGTGGATTATTGTAACACCCTATCCCGAGTTAATCAAGATTAACTCTAATTAATCGGGCTTGGTGCTAATTGAGTGTGTTTTATTGAATTAATGTTAATTAATGGCCAAATTGAGTTGAAATTGTCTCAAATGATCAATTTGAGCATAATGAAAAGGTAATGGATGCTATTCAATGAATTGAAATGAGTTTAGGCTTAGATTTAGGAATACGAGGACTTTTTCGTAAATATGAATTTCTGCGTATTTCGTCGAATATGGAAACTCTTGATGCCCGCGCGTGTATCTCGAGGAGTACGTTAGTTTCCATAATAGGCGTGATTCCATTCGGTGTGAATCGGATCAAATGACCCTTCATTTGACTCGATATGTAAATGATGGAAAAGAGAGGGGCTTAAGTGCAAATTTGGGTTTATAAGATGATGATGAACTCTTTTTGAGTTCATTCATCAGCCCCAGCTGACCTAGTCCTTTCTCTTCCTTCTCTTTTTCTTCTTTCTTCCAATTTCTCTTCCTCAAGTGTGATTTAGAAGATTGACAAGTGGTTTTGAAGAGGATCCTTCTCTTCGTCTTCTTCCTATTACTCTCCTTCAATTGCATAGAGAAAAGCTTGAGAAGATCTCAAGAATTTCCTCCAAAGAGACTACAAGTAAGTGCTTAGAATTGATTTCAGAACTCCAAGCCTCTTTAGTGATTTTTGGATGTTTCTTGCATAAGAAACTCATTGGAATTCTCTTGAATGGATTGATTGTGATTTTAGGAGCAAAAAGGGGTTTCAATTAGGGATTTCATCTAGAACTCAAGCTA
Source organism: Persea americana (assembly GCA_029852735.1). NCBI lineage: Eukaryota > Viridiplantae > Streptophyta > Magnoliopsida > Laurales > Lauraceae > Persea > Persea americana. The sequence continues at coordinate 41,470,609 of CM056814.1, forward strand.
AGTAAGGAGGTTTTTGCTAATTAATCTCCAAACAAGGCAAGTGTACTAAATTCTCATGGTTAATGGTGTCAATGAACTTGTTTGAACTCAAGGAGTTCAATTCAAGAAATTCCAGTTCAGAAATTTTCTGAACTTCTGGAGCAGTTCGGTCAGCTGATAGGCTAACTGACACTTGACCGATGCTTTATGGGCTGAATTTCGTGTGGAATTTCAGCTTCTGGAAAGTTGACCGAACTGGGTTCGGTCAGCCGAAGTTGCAACTCGGTCGACCGACAGTCGACCGAATTACCTGACCGAGTTGTTTGAGAGCTCATCTGGTGCTCTCTGAATTGGGAACTGAGGGGTAACTGAACTATGTTCGGTTAACCGACACTGTAGGTTCGGTCAACCGATAGGTGACTGAAGTTCCCTTAGAAGAATGTCAGAGATTGTATTAGGAAACTGAGCTTCTGGAAAGCTGGCCGACAGATGTCAGTTAGCCGAAATCCAGAGCTCGGTCAACCGACAGGTGACCGAAGTTCCCTTAGAAGAATGTCAGAGATTGTATCAGGAAACTGAGCTTCTGGAAAGCTAACCGACAGAGGTCGGTTAGCCGAAATCCATAGCTCGGTCAGCCGATAGGTGACCGACGAAGTGACCGAACTTGATGAAATTGCAAATTGATTTATGCTTTCTCAGAATAGAAGCCTATTGGCTAAGGTTAGGGTTGATGGTATTTTCCTAAACCTTCATGGGTGTTAGCTAAGGTTATGTGAATGTAAATTTCACTAAAGGTGATGTCATCTAGCATAACACATACATTACATAACAAACGTTTTCACCCAAATGTTGTTTTAGGAAAATTTAATTGATTTAATTGTTTTATTGTTTGAATTGATTTATTCTCTCACGTCTAATACTGTCTTGTATTGTTATGCTCCTCGTTGAGCTACAATTGAATAATGCATCGAATTAATGAAACGAAAGGAATTAATGAAATGAAATGAATAAATAATGAACAATCCTACTGCAGTAGATGAAATGGAGTGTTCCGGAGCTCCATGGTGATGTCGGTGATCTCTGATCAAGACACTGGTAAATCCCACACATTTGAAAAGTCACTTAATAAAGTGTATAAAAATGAAATTGAATTGAAATGAGTCATTTCTTAAGGCTGGGTCATGGAGGGTGCACCCTTCCGTTCTATGCCATAGGGGACAATGAAAAGTCACTTGAGAAAGTGTATGCAATGATATTGAATGCTTCCTTCAGGGAAGAACTAAATGAATGGGTAAAAGTAATGTAATTATTTATTGATTTGATTTGAATTTTTTAGACTTGCTAAATAAGTTATTAGTATGGAATTGTGTATGCATTGTTGAACCGTCATGTTCACAGTGTTATTGATGACATTACAGGCCAAGTTGCCCGTCCTGATATTGTAGAGGCCGCGCCGCCAGCGGAGGAGGCCAATTAGGTTCCTCCAGGAGGACTAAATGAGTGGACGTAGAGCAGAGGGCAATGATTTTAGAATGTTTGGAAATATTTTGAAAAATACTTGATAATCATTTTGAATGTAAATAGTAGTCACCTGCATTGTATTTTGAATATGCAGTGGTGGACTTAATTAGGAAATGAAATGTGTAAGTAAACTTTACTCTTATGTAAAGAACTTGTAAGGTTTAATTTAATTGTCAATGTATATATATATATTCCGCAAAAATGTACATTTGACAAATATGTATGTATGATATCCCTTGTGAATTTCGTATTGACTTCGGTAATGCGAGATTTACGGGAGTAAGTATGAAGCTCGCGACTCGGGGTTTAGCTGTGGTAATCTTAATCTCGGGCCCGAATCGTGACAATTATCTAACCTCTTGGCGAACATAGGAGACAAAAATGAATGGGTAGATCTAGGATCAAATAAAATATGTGCCTCTATTCCACAAATAAGAAGTTTACCTTCCACCACGTCTCCTGCAGCGTCTTCATCCACACGGTTGAGATGATATGCTTGTCCTTGCTGCTGTGGCCTGTTCTGTGCCTGATTTGGTCTCCCTTGTGCATTCCTGTTTTGCTGGGGAGGACGAGCAATTTGATTTTGACCTTGCTGTCTGCCTTGCTGCTGCTGCTGTTGAGGTGGCCTTGCTTGATTATGAACTGGTGCCTAGTTTTGAGGAGCTGCTTTCCTTTGTGGCTGGTTCCTATTCGCTTGAGTCTGAAGTTGTGGACAATCCTTGATTGCATGGTTCAACGGCCCACATTTGAAACATGCACCTGTGGCCTTGTGACATTGACTAGTCTCATGATTCTTGCCACAATGCCCACATGCTCCCTGCCTTGGAGGGTTCTGATCTTGCCTTGGCTTCTTGTTCTGCTATTGCCTCTGATTCTTCTGGTGGTGTTGCTTCCTATCTTGGATAATCTGGTTATTGATATCTTCAAACTTATATGCCCTTTTAACAGCTTCATCAAAAGTGGCCGATGGAACTACTCCGGTAGCATGCCTCATAATAATGGGGTTCAGACCTTCCAAGAATTTGGTGATCATTTTCTATTCAGTATCGGTCAATTCTCTAGCATATCGAGCAAGCCCCTCGAACTTTGTAACATATTCAAGGACCGTCAAATTGCCTTGTTTGAGCTGTAGGAACTCAATAGCTTTTTGTGGCTTGATATGCGAAGGGATGTATTTATTAGTGAATTGGGTCTTGAAGGTTTCCCATGCAATCTCATCAGCCATCGTCTGATACGGTTCCCTGACCATTTGCCACCACGTGTCAACAAGCCTGTAGAATGGAGAAGCTGTGAGGTTTACTTTCTATCTGCCTGTACATGTAAAAACATCAAAGATCTTTTCAGTATTCACTAACCAATCATCCGCAGCCAACAGGTCTTTTTGACCTAAGAATTCCTTGGGTACCCTTTTTTTGAATCTCTCAAATAATATGTTAGGGTCTTGTTCTCTGTTATTGATGTTAATGTTTGGGCCCTAAGGTTGCCTAAGCTAGGGTTGAGGCTGAAGCCTGTTCTGCAAAACCCTCAGAAGTTGTCTTTGTACTTGAGCCATTTCCTCATCCTTCTTTGCCATCTGTTCTTGGAATCTATCTTGATTCTCATTCGCTTGTCTTTGTAACGTAGCATGACTTTCATTTGCTTGCCTCTGTTGCTCTAGCATAGCTTGAAGTAGTTCTTGAAACTGTGCTGCTGTAGGCGGATTGACAGGAGCGGTTTCATGACTATTACTTCCTGAAGCATTTTGAGTTGGTGATGCTTTCCTTGGAGGCATGATGTTGTAAAAAAAAATGTTAGTACATAATAACATGGTCTGGTAGGTATCAAAGTCCCATATTAAAAATCTAACGAGCTCACGAATTCTCGCCACGTCCCTAAGATTTTCTAGTTTCTTTTAAGTGCCTGAAACATGTCTCGCTTTGATACCAGTCCTGTCGTGACCCCGGACCGAGACCCAGGCCCTGTGACCTCTTGGTGCCTAAGAGAAGATGGCACACAATCAACTATGACATCCCACAGGTTTCCGCGGTGAGGATCCAGAAAACACATGGGACTAACTCACAAGATCAATGGTTTACGGAAGCGTGCAGCAAATCATATCAAGACAACTCATGTGGTATAAAAATCCAACTTGCATAAGTAAAATTATCAATGCTTGTATTTCAGAAAGAGAAATATAAACAGGACATAAGCCTAATTACATTTAAGTTCAAGTTATCAAAAGTATGTTGATTAAAATACATCCAAAAACTAAGAGGCCAACAAAGGCCAATACACCCCAAAAGAATAAAAAAGGGTAACCCTAGCCCAAAGGTTACGCGTCAAGGTCCCGCCTAACATCTAGATGACGTCATCGGGTTGCCACTCATGAGCTAGGGGTGGCTCAACAGCCTCCTCTGGGCACCCCTCAAAGGTAGCGCCGCCTGTACCTGTGCACCAAAATACAATGATCAAACACAATGGTTTGGCAAGAAATCAATTTAGACACAAGGTTAAAACCATTATAAGTTGAAAGAAACATTACAAAAATCATTTTACTGAATTTAAACAAATACGGTGCTAAGATGCATTTCAAATAAAAAATCGAGCACGAAAACCTATAATATCATGAATAGATAACCCACGTTGAACTCATCCTTTCTCTAGCATAAAAGATGACAAGAGTAAGCACGACATGCAAAACACGATCCCATGTCACACAAGGTAAACGGGGAGGCCGGCCGCGGAACCAGAACAAGCACGATGTGTAATAGAATACACGACTAATCTGCAGATAGTCCACATGTTTAAGGACCCCCAGACAATGGATCAGACTGAAGGGGCAGTCCAAGCTCAGTGGTGTTCATCTCATGAATGCACAAAACAAGGCTATACATATACACGACATGTCGAAATAGGAGGAAATCACTTATTAAAATAGGGCAAAACAAGACTCATCATGAATAGCCTAAGCTATTGTAAAACAAGTTGAAGAAGTGACCCCCTAACTAGTTCTTGAAACAGATCAAACACGACTGATACCTGTAAATAAAAACATGTGGAAAAAGATATACATCGTATCGAGACTGAGAGTTCGAAGCAAGCTTATCAAGCATATGTTAAGGCCCCTCCATTGACCTTCATGCATTTAAAAAACCAAATGTCACAATAAAAAGGATTGGTGCTCCTGAAGCTAAATGACATTTCAAGTTCTAAGCGCACATTGTCAAGCTAAAAGCCCCTAAACATAATCTAGTTTTTATTTCCTAAGAAAATTCCATAAAATAGGCCAAACTTGAAATTCGGTTGGCTCGTGGTTACCTGTCGGCTAGCCACAGAGGTGTAGTTCGGCTAGGCGCTAGCTGACCGCCAGCTTACCGTGGATCCCAGACAGAAAATTTGTTGCATTATGGAAATGTTACCGAAACTAGTCGGTCACCTGTCCGCTAGCCGCGGAGGTGCATTGCGGCTAGCCGCCAGCTGACCACTGGTCCCAGTCAACTTGTAGCATTCTGCATTTCTAACCGTGAACCTCAGTGACCTTTGCGGTCACGCGGCGGTTAGCCGTAGTCAAATTTCAGCTAGCCACCCCATTGTCCGGTTCAAAGGGAGCATTCTGGATTTGTGACCGAAACTAGGTCGGTTAGCCGCCGGTCACCATTCGGCTAGCCGCTAGGTGACTGCCGGTGGGGAAACAGCACAGTAAGTCCAAATTTTCAAGCTTGTCTTCTCCAAAACAGTTTCCTAACACAAATGAGAATTCCAAGCCAACAAAACTCATTCCAAAACAAGGAATTTTGAATCATTCCAAACCGCATGCACTCAAACTTATAATGGATTCCCAAACACAAAATGACCATATTACTAAAATCACAAAAACAACCTAGAAAATCACATTTTGAGGCTAAAATGACATACATTTCAAAACAAGCATAAGAAGAGCCAAAAAGATCACTTGCCTTGACCAATAAATGTAAATCCAACCTTCTTGAAAGATCCTACCCAAGAGAAGAGGCAAGATCTACAAAAGCCCCAAAAAGAACTTCAAAACCATTACATTGAAAAACAAAGAACCCATTTTGAAAGATAGGTTTGCAAGGATGAAAAACAAGATCATTAGGAACCAAAAAGACCCTATTAAAGAGGTGGATTGGAACTCTTACCTAAAAAGTCCAAACAGGAAGAAGAGAGGAAGACGAAGAGCTTGACACGTTGAAAACGTCTAACAAATGGGTCTAACAGAAAGCTTGGAAGAAAAGGAAGAAGATGATGGAGTCCGAACTCCGATCTGAGCTCAAATGGTTGACATGCATGGAAGAGAAGGTGAAGAGAAGAAGAAAACTCTCAGCCCTGTATGTTGGCGCCCACGTTTGCAGAATGAGAGAATGAAGGTGAGGGAAGAAAGAAGATATTTGTCTTGAAGTGAGAGTGGGCCCTCTAGGCATGAAACTTCAAAGGTTTAAAACGTGATCTTATGGGCCTCGGACGAGATCAACGAAGAAGCATAAAATGATATTCGAAAAATCTAGTTTCCAAAAAGTATATTTTTGACATGGTTCTGAGATATCGAAAATCGTGTCCAGATTTGGGTTGAAAAGATAGTTTTACCCCTTTTTTGCCAAAACGCTATTTCAGTGTTTCAAACACGAACAGACTAAATACAAAAGCTATAGCAAATAATAAAACCATTCAAAATAAATCAAAATCACAATCAAAACAGAAGTCTAGAATCATCCACCCATGCTAACACGTGCACTCTGGGCGTCCCTGAGCGTGTATGACTCAACAAACGCTCTCAAAATTCCCAAAATAGATTCCAAAACTAAAACAAATCATTCTAACCCAAACGATTACTAAACTCTCTTAAATTAATTACTCACCTAATTAACACTAATCGAGCTAATCTGGGTTGGGGTCTGACAACAGACGATCAGAGCATTGTGCCCAAGCCTACCTTTTTCTTTGGTGATGCAGTCCCTGATGACTTGACATGCCAAAGGAGATGTTTTCAGTTCTCTTACATAGCTGACTGCGAGGAGAGAAATGTTTCTACCCAGTCGACCTTCGATCGCACTATCTCGATCATGAGTCTTTCTCCCACATGCCCTAAGAGAGAAGATCCTCTAAGCTGGGTGAAGAGGACCAATGTGATCAAGACCGGGGTTTTTGTTGACGGCTCTTCTGGTTATACAGAGAAGTCGCCTGTCCGCATGGACATGTTGATGCTGGCCAGCGGCTACTAAGGTTCAGATCATCTGTCGGTCGATTTGAGACCGATGGGCCTTGGCATTTTCAAGGGTGACGACAGCAATTGGGTGAAGCCTTTTCGACTTCGTGGCCGTTTCAGTGCTGACTCAAGCTGGGAGTCATGGACTGATCACATCCTGTAGATTGGTGGTGCCATTATGAACGAGAGCGAGATCTTCAATGCGGTTCATGCCTTTTAGAAGACCGTGGTTTTCTCCGATGAAGCTTTCATGGCCATGTTGGAGTCATTCCTTCCTCAAACCAATACCTTCGTTGTCACGAATGGTGAGATTGGTTTTTCTTTGAAGGAACTCAGTGCCATCACCGGGTTGCCCATCCTCGGAAAACTCTATGAGAAGTTCATGCCTGTTGATAGCATCCTTGAGGAGCAGTCTGAGGAGTTCAGGCTTTTGTACTTTCAGCTCGTCGCATTCTATGATTTTTTGAAGGGGAAGGAGGGCTCGAAAGTTAGGTGTAGTGGTTGGAAGAGTTTTAGCTCTTTGTCTCCCAACTTCTTTAATGGCGAAGAGTCTTCTGAGAGTATGACCCAGGAAGCCAGGGCTAAAACTACAGGTTCGAAGAAGATCTCCGTCATGTGAGAAAATTTGAAAGAATTCTTCGTAAGCAATGACGCCTTTTATCTTGACATTGCGCTGCGGAGAGATCTCGCTGTTTACCTCACTTATTGGCTAGGTGAGGCTGTTTTTGCTAGAGGAGATGGAACGCACATCAGGCCGCACTACATTTTTCCGGCTTGTTAGCTGGCGTTTGTGTTGGAAGTGGGTGGGCCTCTAGAATAGGTTTCTAAAACTTTTGACCAACTAGAAGTAGTGATCATCTATGCAAAAGGCAACAAGACCCAATCCAGGATGCATGTCCTTAATCTCAGCCATCATGGTCAGAAAATGAACCTATCAAGAAGATAGAAACAACACCTAACAAGCAACCACGAAATTCTACAACATACAAGGAGTAGATAATACCTATGGAGCTCGGTTGTGCTCTAATGGAAAATTTGATTAAACCTTTTGATGAAAAGCTCTTTCATAAAGCAAATCAGAATTCCCAATGCCTAATTATCTTCTACGCTATGACCCACTTCAGATCTCTTTTCTTTAAAGAGATGGTGGAATCTCCAAGAGAAAAACTAACTGGAATCTCTAAGGAAACTAGAAAGGAACTAGAGAGAGAGAAGAAGAGAAGGGAGTACAACTCTTGCACAAAAGGGGAGGTGGGCATGAACTCCAAGGGAATGGAGGATAGGACGTCCAAGGCACCTTTCCTCTCCTATTTATAGCTTTAAGCAACTCATCTCTTTGTTTATCATTAGAAGTCCAACTTCCATAATAATTAGTAACTCTCTATTCCCACTATTACCACTATTAGAAGTTTTACTTCAAATAGAAATAGTAACTTTCCTTTTGAGTTCTAATAGAATTAGTAAAGATCCAATCTTGGGCTAGCGTGGGGACCACTAGGGATTCCATAGAAAGCTAGCTCCAACTGGGATACCGTGACCCCACATCTTATGTGCAATCCGGGCCTGCAGTTAATTGCAAATAACTCCACTAAATAAATGCAATTGAACTCCAGTCTTAGGAATAAATTACATGAAGACCCTAAACTTCCCTATCACTACAAGTAGGCCCCTCCATCAATATCCATGGATCAATTGGACAAACTGTCCCACCAATTTAAATCCATATCTTATTATCCTTGAGACCCAATTAATTACAGTAATTATTAGCACCATTCAATTAACTCTTAATTGAGATGGGTGTACACTTACCAATGATAAATCCATTAATTGGCACAAGGGGATAATAGAGATAGATTCCATCTTGACGATTAAATGTTCCCACAGTCCTACTACCACGTACCCAAGACACCAAGGTGTTGACCTACAGTTGGCTTCACACTCATTGGCGACTCAAAGTAAATGAATAGATAGAAACTTGAGTTTATCATGTCTCAGGGTTGAGAGCCCATTGTTAGGGAATTATGAGAGCAGACCTTAAAGTAAAGCTAGTGTTCTTGAGGTGCTTCTCATGGTCATTCAATACATCAAATGCACCAGTATAATGATCCAGAATCTTACATTCCGATGATCGAGATAGATTACACTATCTCATAGTGATCATAATACTGCAACCTTGTCAGATGAGATGCCTAATCTCATCACCGGTTGTGAATCAATTTAAGTATAAGATTTGCGACACATGTCTCATGTATGTGGATCTCATCCACAAACATATATCACATCTAATACACTCGTGGACTCCGGTTCATCTCATGAGCCGTTATGTCATTTGTATTAGTTATGTCCATTTAAGTAATAAAACACCATTCATCTCATAAAAGGAAAACATGAATATATTGATAAATAAAGAAATTAATCAATTTATTACATCAATCTTAATGGATTGAGACCATAAAACTAACAAGCTCCCACTTGGCCTCAATGCCAGTCAGGGTTGCATCTCATGCCCATCCCATCAACATGTTGCTCAAAGACTTTGGTAGTCAAAGGCTTACTAAAGGGATCTGCAAGATTATTCGCAGATGCAATCTTGGTGATGGCAATGTCACCACTTTGCACAATCTCTCTGACCAAATGATATTTCCTCTGTACATGTTTTTGGCTTTTATGGCTTCTAGGTTCCTTGGACTGTGCGACTGCCCCGCTGCTGTCACAGTAAACTGTGAGCGGTTGTCGCGCCAAAAGTACCACCCCAAGTTCTGTAAGGGATCTTTTAAGCCAAACTGCTTCCTTAGCTGCTTCACAAGCCGCTACATATTCAGTTTCCAAGGTGGAATCAACGGTACATTCCTATTTAATACTCCTCCAGCTGATATACCGCGACCCCGGACTAGGATCCGGGACCGCGACGGGGTGGATGAATGATTATATGAATATACACATTTAATCTCCCACAGGTTTCCGCGGTGAGGATTCCACACACACTCACAGAACATTTACATTGGTGCGGAAGCATGTAGCAAATCAAACTCTTAATCCATTCTCATCATATAAGACTGTTAATACATAAGTATGATATGATGTTAGAGTGAGCAATGATCTCATTAGCATTCCCCAAAATATGAAGTTAAAGTTTAAACAAAAGATCAAGTTAAATTAACATTTCCAAAAAATAATGGCCAACAAAGGCCAGTACAACCAAAAGTGCAAATCAAGTATCATCCTATAAACTCCCCCAAAATGTTACGTAGCTCAAAGCTAAACCAATGTCTAAATGACATTGTCAGCTTGCCACTCCACTAATCGTTGCGGTTCGCCGACCGCCTCCTCTGGCTCCTCCTCGAAGGCAATAACATGGGCTGGACCTGAGTACCACAAAGATGGGTCAGACACGACGGTCTGGCAAGTGGATGAATAGATAATACCAAGAAAGAAATCAAAGCACTTCTTAAACATAACGAAATCTTATTAAAACAATAACTGTCTTAAAACAGGATGCATGGTTCATTTAAAGTACCGATGCAATGTAAATCATGTAGGATATTCAAGGTACAGAAACTGACTAGATGGCAACCACACTAAAGCTAAATCCTCTCTATCACTAATGTGATGAGAGCACATTCAGTGCGTTGGGCTCGAGCACACGAAGTGACGAGAACCAACATTATATACATATACATATAGCTAGGCAAGACCACGGCCGCGGAACCGGGTAACGGGACAGGACAGGATCCAAGTTGCAACTGGCGGGAGCACAAGGGGGAGGCCCAAGTCAGTTGATCAGACTGACAAGGACGTCCAAGCTTAGAGGTGCCGACTCATAGGTTACATGAGAAATCAAAATGTGTACAAAACTATATCGGTGCAAAACACTCGGGCAGGCGGGGCAGGGTGCTCATAGGCACACATTTCATATCATTATCTTTTCATGCGTAAACGAGGCTGGCAGGACATGTCAGGTGCATAAATCAGAGTTAAAACAATGAATTGAATCCTTATACCGTTACAGACTATATATTGGGGTTTCCGTATTCAAACAGCATGTATAAAGATCTCGTATGTCTATTATTGCCCTTAGTATGGTAGTTGAGTGATAGAGGACATATCAAGTTTCCTTATACAAGTTGATGAATCCAAAATTCCCAATACTTTTCTGAAATGGAGTTTCTTTCTAAGTTAGTCTCCTTATTTCATCCCCTGGGTCTTTCCAAGGTGGTAGGGCATCAGAACAACCCATCCAAACCTTTAAATACCATATCTGAAAACAATAAAAAAGACTCAGGAATTCTGGGTGAAATTCGGTCACCAGTCGGTTAGCTGGCGGTTAGCCGCCGAGGTGATTGGCGGTTAGCCGCTGGCTGACCGCGGGGCTGACCGTGGTTCACCTTGCTAAAATATAGCATTCTGTGTTTCTGACCGCGCATTTCGGCTACCTGGTGGTCACAGGGCTTTTGGGTGGCGGTTAGCCGAGAGCTAACCGCGGTTCACCTGTCAAAACACAGCATTCTGTATTTGTAACCGAATCTGGGTCGGCTAGCCGTCGATCACCTGTCGGCTAGCCGCCAAGGTGACCGCCCGCTGACCGCCCAGCTGCGGGAACTACACATCAGGTGCAGATTTCAGCTCTTTCTTTCCTAAACCCTTTCACCTCAACTCCAACCATTTCCTAACATGAAATGGGTCTATTCCCTTCCATTCAACATCAATCCTATCCTCCAACCATCCTTCCATCAAAGCATTAATCCTCCTTCCAACACAAACCCCATTCAATGCAAGTACAAATTTCATTTATAAAATCCATAATGGCAAAACAAGCTTTAGGAAAAGAATGCATACATTCTCATAAAATTAATTAGAAAGAAATCTTATCAATAATTACATTTCCAAAGGCATTATGAAACATAGGAAACTAGAGGAAGATGAATAGTAAAATCCACATTTTCAATAAAACAAGAACTCATTCAAATCAAATCCATTCATTCACTTGCCTTGGTCTCCAAATATGCTAGTCAAGCTCTAAGCACACTCTCTAGCCCAAAATCCACAATCTACACAAAATCCCCCAAAATGACATCCATCACAACCCTAGAATGTCAAAAATCAAGAAATAGATGGAGATAGCTTCCAATAATCAAGGTGAAGCATCTCCATGGCTAGAAGAATACAAATATAAGAGATAGGAGGAAGAGCTTACATGGAAAGTCTTCAAAAACACTAAGCTTGCTCCACAAGGGCTTTGGAGTGGTTGGTTTCTCTACAAATGGTACTAATTTGAAGCCTTCATAGAGAGGAAGAAGAAGATGGTCTCCATTTCTCTCTTAGTAATAGGTTGGTATGGATTTGGAGATGGAGAAGCAAGAAGCAAGGTAGCTTGAAGAGAACCCTAGGGCTGGGCTGGAATTCCTTTTTCTCAAAGAAAGTTGCAAGAAGAGGAAGAGGAAAAATGGCTCCTCCTTATATAGGCAATGGCAATGGGTCCCACAACTTAAAAGTCCAAATTGGGCTAAAACATCGCTCTACGGGCTTCGGATGGATTCGACGAAGAAGGAAGAATTGATCGTCGAAACTTCTACTTTCCAAAAAGTATATGTTTTACGAGTTTCGGAGACATTGAAAATAGTGTCCAGATTTTGTGTAAAAAGACCGTTTTACCCCTATCATTGGCAAAGTAGGGTTTAGAGGTCTCCAATGAGAACGGAGCAAATACAAAAGTTGTCGGGAATCATAAAATACATTAAACGAAGAAAATTACAGATTTTCAGAATTATTAAATAAATTCCAAAACTAATCAAGACACAATAAAAGGAACCCCCAAAGGGCCCTACTAAATCAAAAGAGTTCCCAAAATAATTCAAAGCTATAAAAAGCTATTCTAATCCAGATTTAACCCATCCCACTAATCTCACTTATAGCTAAAACGCGTCTTAATTAACACTAAAAGGAAACTCTCGGGGCGGGGTCTTACATGATAGCTCCGCCGCCAAGCATAAACACATAGCCAGAGGTTGATTTCCTGGAATCCTGACTTGAAGTCAGAATCTGTGTAATCGACTGGAATCAACTCATCACTGTCGTAAATTAACATGTAATCTCTATTCCTTCTCAAGTATTTGAGAATACACTTCACAGCAGTCCAATGGTCAGGACCTGGGTTAGACTGATATCTGCTGACTAGGCCCACTGCATGACAGATATTCGGTATAGTACAAAGCATAGCATACATGAGGCTGCCAACAACTGAGGCTATGGCACTTCTTTCATCTGCTCCTTTTCCTGAGGTGTCTTAGGACACTGATCCTTGGAAAGGTGCACTCCATACCTGAAAGTTGTGATACCCTTCTTGGAGTCTTGCATTGCAAACTGCACTAGCACCTTATCTAAGTACGCAGCTTGAGATAAGCCAATCATCCTATTTTTCCAGCCTCGATGGAGCTTGAGCCCTAGGCTGTAGCTAGCTTCTCCCAAGTCTTTCATATCAAAAGTCTTAGCCAACCAAACTTTTACTGTGGACAGCATTCCTATGTCTTTCCCAAGAAGAAGAATGTCATCGACATATAATACCAGAAAAACTACCCTGTCTCCTTCTGTAAGACCCCGCCCCGAGAGTTTCCGATTAGTGTTAATTAAGACGTGATTTAGTTATAAGTGAGGTTAGTGGAAATGGGTTAAATCTGGATTAGAATAGCTTTTTATAGCTTTGAATAATTTTGGGAACTCTTTTGATCCAGTGGGGCCCTTTGGGGGTTCCTTTTTATTGAGTCTCGATTTGTTTTGGGATTTAGTTATAATTCTGGAAATCGGTGAATTGCCCGTTGAATGTATTTTATGATTCCCGACAACTTTCGTATTTGCTCCGTTTCCATTCGAGACCTCTAAACCCTACTTTGCCATTGATAGGGGTAAAACAGTCTTTTTACACAAAATCTGGACACTATTTTCAATGTCTCCGAAACTCGTAAAATATATACTTTTTGGAAAGTAGAAATTTCGACGATCAATTCTTCCTTCTTCGTCGAATCCGTCCGAAGCCCGTAGAACGATGTTTTAGCTCGATTGGACTTTTAAGTTGTGGGACCCATAGCCATTTTCTATATAAGGAGGAGTCTTTTCCCTCTCCTCCTCTTCTTGCAACTTCTTGAGAGAAAGAGAGTTCCAGACCAGCCTAGGGTTTTCTCCTTGCTTCTTGCTTCTTCTTCTCTCAATCTCTCTCAAATCTATTGCTAAGTGTTTAATGGAGGTAATAGTCTTCTTCCCCTCCATGAGAGCTTTCTCTTGATATCCTTTTTTGAGAGAGAGTCCCATTCCAAGCTACCTCTTGAGCCAACTCTTGCCATTAGAGGACTCTTCATGTAAGTTCTTCTTCTCATCTCTTGATTGTGTGCTCATCTAGCCTAGGAGGTGCTTCACCTTGATTATTGGAAGCTATCTCCATCTATTTCTTGATTTTTGACATTCTAGGGTTGTAATGATTGTATTTGGGGATTTTTGTGTAGATTGTAGATTTTGAGCTTGATAGAGTGATTAGAGCTTGATTAGCATACTTGGAGACCAAGGCAAGTGGATGAATGGATTTAATTTGAACAAGTTCTTATTTTTGTTGAAAATGTGGATTTCTACTATTTCCATTTCATTTGACTCATTATGTTTTATAATGCTTTTAGAAGTGTATTGATTGACATGGTTTTTCTCTTAGTTAGTTTTATGAGAATAAATGCATTCATCATCAAGTTTATTTTGATCATTTCAAACTTCTTAAATGCTATTTGTAATCGCATTGAATGAGATTTGGATTGGTAGGTGAATTAGTGCATTGATGGAATGGTGGTTGGTGGAAAGGATTAAACGTTAGATGGAAGGGAATAGACCCCTTCCACATCAGAAAATGGTTGGAATGGAGGTGAAATGGTTTGGGATAGAAGTGACTGAAATCTGCACCTGATGTGTAATTCCCGCAGCTGGGCGGTCAGCGGGCGGTCACCTCGGCGGCTAGCCGACAGGTGACCGGCGGCTAGCCGACCTAGATGCGGTTAGAAACACAGAATGCTGCATTTTGACAGGCGAACCGCGGTCAGCCGCGCGGTCAGCTCGCGGCTAACCGCCAATCCGAAACCCAGTGACCGCTAGGTAGCCGTGATGCGCGGTTAGAAACACAGAATGCTACCTTTTAGCAGGGTGAACCGCGGTCAGCCCCGCGGTCATCCAGCGGCTAACCGCCGATCACCTCGGCGGCTAACCGCCAGCCGACCGACAGGTGACCGAGTTTTACCCAGAATTCCTAAGTCTTTTCTATTGGTTTCAGTAATGGTATTCAAAGGTTTGGATGGGTTGTTCTGATGCCCTACCACCTTGGAAAGACTCAGGGGATGACATAAGGAGATTGACATAGAGAGAAACGTCATTTCGGAAAAGGTATTGGGACCTTTAGATTCATCAACGTGCATAAGGAAACTTAGTATGTCCTCTATCATTTGAGTACCATATTAAGGGTAATTTAGACATACAAGATCCTTATACAGGTCGTTTGAATATGGATGCCCCAATACATAGTCCTTAATGACATAAGGATTCATTGCATTGTTTTATCCAGTTTATATGTATAATTACCCGACCCTACTAGTTTGATTTCAAATTCTGATTCATACTCTGAATATGTCCCGCCAGCCTCGTTTATGCATGAACTGTTAATGATATGAAATGTGTGCCTACGAGCACCATGCCCCGCCTGCCCGTATGTTTTATTTTGATATAGTTTTGTATATGTTTTGATTTATCATGTAACCTATGAGTCGGCACCACTAAGCTTGGACATCCTTGTCAGTCTGATCAACTGACTTGGGTCTCCCCCTGTGCTCCCGCCAGTTGCAACTTGGATCCCGTACTGTCCCGTTACCCGGTTCCGCGGCCGTGGTCTTGCCTAGCTATATGTATATGTATATGTTATAATGTTGGTTCTCGTCACTTCGTGTGTTCGAGCCCAACGCACTGAATGTGCTCTCATCACCTTAGTGATGGAGAGGATTTAGCTTTAGTGTGGTTGCCATCTAGTCAGTTCCTGTACCTTGAATACCCCGCATGATTTATATTGCATCTGTACTTTAAATGAACTATGCATCATGTTTTATGACAGTTATTGTTTTAACAAGATTTCATTATGTTTAGAAAGTGTTTTGATTTCTTTCTTGGTTTATCTATTCACCCACCTGCCAGACCGTCGTGTCTGACCCATTTTTGTGGTACTCAGGTCCAGCTCCCGTCTTTACCCTTGAGGAGGAGCCAGAGGAGGCGGTCGGTGAACCGCAGCGTTTAGTGGAGTGGCAAGCTGACAATGTCATATAGACATTGGGTTGAGCTTTGAGCTGCGAACATTTTGGGATGTTATTGATTTATATCTTTGGTTGTACTGGCCTTTGTTGGCCATTATTTTTGGGGAATGTTAATTAACTTGTTCTCTTGTTTAAACTTTAACTTAATATTTTGGGAATGCTAAAGAGATCATTGCTCACTCTGACGTCATGTCATGCCTGTGTATTAACAGTCTTAATTGTTTTGAATGGATTAAAGGTTTGATTTGCTACACGCTTCCGCACCAATATAAATGTTCTACGAGTGTATGAGGAATCCTCACCGCGGAAACCTGTGGGAAATTAATGAACGTATAAATGTACAATCATTATTATCCAGGGGTGGTTCCTTATTCGCACCACACCACCCCGTCGCGGTCCCGGGGCCCCCGGTCCGGGGTCGCGACAGACTGGTATCAGAGCGAGACGTGTTTCAGGCAATTAAAAGAAACTAGAAATCCTAAGGACGTGGCGAGGATCCGTTAGACTTTTCGTTAGACTTTGCGTTAGTTAGACTCGTGTGAGCAATGTGTACCCTTGTATGATTATATGTGCTAACAATTTGTTTTACAGTGACATGCCACCTCGAAAAAGACCCGTAACCGACAATCCCACCGCAAGCAATAGTGAACACACCGGGCCACTAGGAAACGGTACTCCGGACCCAAATATGCAGAATCAATTTCAACAGATGATGCAAGCCATGCTTGACCAGCAACGTCAAGCCAATGAAAATCAAGCCAGATTGCAAGAACAAATGGCCAGGAAGGATGAAGAGCATGCTAGGGAGATGGCTATGATGCAAAGGCAGTTGTTAGAAGTGCTAGAAAGGAGACCTGAACTGGCACCAGCGCAACCTCTAGGCCCTCAGATTGTCATCAACAATAGGGAACACGATCCCAATGCACTGTACGAAAAGTTTAGGAAGAGGGGTCCCAAGGAGTTCACTGGGCATGAGGACCCACTAGCTGCAGACGACTAGTTGGAGCAGACAGAGAACATCTTCGAGATATTCAGATGTACCGGTAGAGAGCAAGTGCAACTCACCGCTTCCATGTTCACCGGCCTAGCGGACATATGGTGGAAGACAATCAAGGCCGAGTATAGGACCATAGCAGACGCAGATGCTTGGACAAGTTTCAAGAGACAATTCAGTGACAAATATGTACCGACGCATGTCAAGAGATAGAAGGCCATTGAATTCCAGCAGCTCGTACAAGGTAACACGACCGTTCAAGAGTACCTCACGAAGTTTGAGAGGTTGTCTCGATATGCCCCCGAGTTAATTGACACTGTGGAGAAGAAGATAGCGAAGTTCCTTGAAGGACTTAACCCGATCATCGAGAGGGATGCCACGGGTGTTGTACCACCTGTCACTTTTGAAGAGGCTGTGAGAAGGGCCTACAAATTCGAGAACCTGAACAACAAGATCCTCAAGATCCAAGGTAAAGCACCAGCTCACCAACAGAATCACCCACCAAGGAACCATCAGAACAAACGACCAAGGCATGAACAAAACGTGCAGAATGCTCTAGTTTGCGTTCACTGTGGTAAGAACCACGAGAGTGCTCAATGCCGTACGATTACGGGAGCATGCTTCAGATGTGGATCCATGGCACACCAGCTCAAGGACTGCCCAAGACAAGCTGGGCAAGGTAACAACAGACAGCATCAGCAACAACAAGGAACACAGCGCCAGGCACCACCTCAGAATGCATTAGCTGTACAGAACCAGCCCAGGCCACTCCAGCAACAGGCTCCACAACAACAGTACAGACCTCCACAACAGCAGCAAGCTCGTCATCAAGGACAGAATCAGAATCAGCGTCCTCAGCAGAATAGGAATGCACAGCAAGGAAGGCAGCAACAGGCTCAGAACAGGCCTCAACAGCGAGGACAAGTGTATGCAATTAACCAAGCTGATGCAGAGGCGGCAGATAACGTGGTGGAAGGTACACTCCTAGTTTGTGGATTCGAAGCTAAGATTTTGTTTGACCCTGGCTCTACGCACTCCTTCTTGTCTCCAAAATTTTCTAAGTTGATTGATATGCCTGCTAGAGAACTTGAGTATGTATTGACGGTGTCCACCCCCGTAGGCAAACAAGTCGTGTGTAGGAAGTTTTATCCTAGATGTGCTATTAAGATAGGAGATGTGGTGTTACCGGCGAATCTCATTTTGTTGGAGATGTTTGATTTCGATGTGATTCTAGGAATGGATTGGTTAGCAGGTTACCATGCTACGATGGACTGTTTCCATAAGACCCTCACGTTCAAATTAGAGGAGACCCCAGCCGGCGTTTTGTTCCATGGGGAGAGGAGAAATTCTTGTCCAAGATTCGTCTCAGCATTGAAGGCTGATCGACTAGTGAGAAGTGGATGTGAATGCTATTTAGCGTTTATCACGGAGGATAAACGGTCCCAAGGGGTGGAGGAGATCCCAATTGTTTGCGAACTCCCAGACATTTTTCCAGAAGAAATCCCAGGTTTACCACCTGTTAGGGAGATTGACTTCACCATCGAGTTGTTACCAGGGACCGCTCCGATATCTATTGCACCATACAGAATGGCTCCAGCTGAATTAGGAGAGTTGAAGATTCAGTTGCAAGAATTGTTGGATAAAGGTTTTGTTAGACCGAGCGTCTCACCTTGGGGAGCTCCAGTTTTATTCGTTAAGAAGAAAGACGGTTCCATGAGAATGTGTATTGATTACCGGAAATTGAACCAAGCTACCATCAAGAACAAGTATCCATTGCCAAGGATAGATGAATTGTTTGACCAATTGCAAGGTGCTGCTTACTTTTCGAAGATCGATTTAAGATCCGGTTATCATCAGCTGAGAGTTAGGGATTCAGATGTATCGAAGACAGCGTTCCGGACGAGATATGGACACTATGAGTTTCTAGTGATGCCATTTGGATTGACGAATGCACCGGCAGTATTCATGGCTTTGATGAACAAAATATTCGCTGAGTACTTAGACCAATTCACAGTGGTGTTTATTGATGACATTTTGGTGTACTCTAAGTCTAGAGAAGAACATGAAGAGCATTTGAGGATAGCATTGCAACTCCTAAGAGACAATCAATTGTATGCGAAGCTCACTAAGTGCGATTTTTGGCTTGAAGAAGTCGCATTTTTAGGTCATATCATTTCCAAAGAAGGATTATCAGTGGACCCAGCCAAGATAGATGCAGTTGTGAAGTGGGAAAGACCGAAGAACGCGTCAGAAATCAGAAGTTTTCTTGGATTGGCGGGTTACTATCGAAGATTTGTGCAAGGATTTTCATCGATTGCAGCTTCATTGACAAAGTTGACCAAGAAGAATGCACCTTATGTGTGGACAGACCAATGCGAGGCCAGCTTCCAAGAGTTGAAAAAGAGATTAACATCAGCACCCGTCCTCACTTTACCATCCGGGAGCGGCGGTTACACCATTTTTACAGATGCTTCGAATATAGGACTCGGTTGTGTGTTGATGCAAGATAGAAAAGTCGTTGCGTATGGATCCCGTCAGTTGAAGGACCACGAGAAGAACTATGCAACGCATGATCTGGAGTTAGCAGCGGTCGTTTTTGCGCTAAAGATGTGGAGACATTACCTCTACGGAGAGAAATTCGAAGTCCACTCCGATCACCGCAGCTTACAGTATTTGTTCTCTCAGAAGGAGTTGAATATGAGACAAAGAAGATGGATGGAATATATCAAAGATTATGATTTTCCGATCAAGTACCACCCGGGAAAGGCAAATGTAGTAGCAGATGCCTTGAGTAGGAAGTCAGCAAGTGTTGCAAGCCTAAGAGTTACGTGCTTCTTTCAGCAATTTGAAGAGTTGGGGGTAGATTTTCAGCCCCTAAGCGAGGGAGTGATGTTAGCCAACATGTCAGTGTCTGAACCCTCGTTCATTCGGAAGATCAAGGACAACCAATTGCAAGATCCAGAGTTGGCCAAGATTTCAGAGCATATAGCAGAACGTCCTGATTTCCGTATTGTGGATGGAGTCTTATTCTATCGTGATCGTCTATGCGTGCCCAACATTGAAGATTTGAAGAATGATATTATGACAGAGGCGCACAGTACGAAGTACTCTATGCATCCGGGTAGCACGAAGATGTATCAAAACTTGAAGGGCAGATTTTGGTGGAACAACATGAAGAGGGAAATAGCAGCTTTCGTTTCACGATGTTTGACGTGTCAGTTGGTGAAGGCAGAGCATCAGAGACCTCCAGGGTTGTTGCAGCCATTAGAGATCCCAGAATGGAAGTGGGAACATATCACCATGGATTTCATCTCGGGATTACCAAGGACCAGAAAAGGGAACAACTCCATATGGGTCATTGTGGATCGTCTTACCAAATCAGCTCATTTTATTCCTATGAAGACCGGAGAGAAAATGCATATGTTACCTCTCGCAGAGTTGTTTGTTAACGAGATTGTCAGCCGTCATGGGCAGCCAGTCTCCATTACTTCAGACAGAGATAGCAGATTCGTTTCGAGATTTTGGAAGACTTTGCATGAGTCTATGGGAACGAAGCTTCAGTTCAGCACAGCGTATCACCCACAAACAGATGGTCAGTCGGAAAGAACAATTCAGACCCTTGAAGATATGCTTCGAGCGTGTGTACTAGATTTCAAGACTCAATGGGATGAGACCCTACCGCTTTGCGAATTCGCCTACAACAACAGTTATCATTCGAGCATTGGGATGGCGCCTTTTGAGGCATTGTATGGTAGGAGATGTAGAACTCCAGTTTGTTGGGAAGAAGTAGGTGTTCGCAGTTTTCATGGACCGACTATGGTGAGTGAAACCAGTGACAAAGTCAAGTTGATCCAAGAACGTCTGAAAGTAGCCCGGAGTAGACAGAAGAGTTATGCAGATTCTCATCGAAGGGACTTACATTTTAAGGAAGGAGATAAGGTTTTCTTGAAGGTGTCACCTACTAGAGGAACTTTGAGATTTGGACAGAGAGGCAAATTATCTCGGAGATACATTGGACCCTATGATATCGTGAGCAAGATTGGTGACGTGGCTTATAGATTGGCCTTACCACCTGAGCTTTCCGGCGTACACAATGTGTTCCATGTGTCTATGTTGAAAAAGTACGTCCCCGACCCGACACATGTACTCCGTCATGAACCATTGGAGATCAGAGAAGATGCCACCTACGTCGAGAAGCCTATTCAGATCATCGATACGAAGGAACAAGAACTGAGGACAAGAACTATACAATGGGTGAAAGTGCTTTGGGAAAATCACGGACCTGAAGAGGCAACGTGGGAATTACGGGATCAAGTTCAGAAGAAGTACCCGCATCTACTACCCGAGGTTAGTTATTTTTTTTCATTTGGTGGACCAAATGCCCTAAAGGGTGGAGGATGTAAGACCACGCCCCGAGAGTTTCCGATTAGTGTTAATTAAGACGTGATTTAGTTATAAGTGAGGTTAGTGGAAATGGGTTAAATCTGGATTAGAATAGCTTTTTATAGCTTTGAATAATTTTGGGAACTCTTTTGATCCAGTGGGGCCCTTTGGGGGTTCCTTTTTATTGAGTCTCGATTTGTTTTGGGATTTAGTTATAATTCTGGAAATCGGTGAATTGCCCGTTGAATGTATTTTATGATTCCCGACAACTTTCGTATTTGCTCCGTTTCCATTCGAGACCTCTAAACCCTACTTTGCCATTGATAGGGGTAAAACAGTCTTTTTACACAAAATCTGGACACTATTTTCAATGTCTCCGAAACTCGTAAAATATATACTTTTTGGAAAGTAGAAATTTCGACGATCAATTCTTCCTTCTTCGTCGAATCCGTCCGAAGCCCGTAGAACGATGTTTTAGCTCGATTGGACTTTTAAGTTGTGGGACCCATAGCCATTTTCTATATAAGGAGGAGTCTTTTCCCTCTCCTCCTCTTCTTGCAACTTCTTGAGAGAAAGAGAGTTCCAGACCAGCCTAGGGTTTTCTCCTTGCTTCTTGCTTCTTCTTCTCTCAATCTCTCTCAAATCTATTGCTAAGTGTTTAATGGAGGTAATAGTCTTCTTCCCCTCCATGAGAGCTTTCTCTTGATATCTTTTTTTGAGAGAGAGTCCCATTCCAAGCTACCTCTTGAGCCAACTCTTGCCATTAGAGGACTCTTCATGTAAGTTCTTCTTCTCATCTCTTGATTGTGTGCTCATCTAGCCTAGAAGGTGCTTCACCTTGATTATTGGAAGCTATCTCCATCTATTTCTTGATTTTTGACATTCTAGGGTTGTAATGATTGTATTTGGGGATTTTTGTGTAGATTGTAGATTTTGAGCTTGATAGAGTGATTAGAGCTTGATTAGCATACTTGGAGACCAAGGCAAGTGGATGAATGGATTTAATTTGAACAAGTTCTTATTTTTGTTGAAAATGTGGATTTCTACTATTTCCATTTCATTTGACTCATTATGTTTTATAATGCTTTTAGAAGTGTATTGATTGACATGGTTTTTCTCTTAGTTAGTTTTATGAGAATAAATGCATTCATCATCAAGTTTATTTTGATCATTTCAAACTTCTTAAATGCTATTTGTAATCGCATTGAATGAGATTTGGATTGGTAGGTGAATTAGTGCATTGATGGAATGGTGGTTGGTGGAAAGGATTAAACGTTAGATGGAAGGGAATAGACCCCTTCCACATCAGAAAATGGTTGGAATGGAGGTGAAATGGTTTGGGATAGAAGTGACTGAAATCTGCACCTGATGTGTAATTCCCGCAGCTGGGCGGTCAGCGGGCGGTCACCTCGGCGGCTAGCCGACAGGTGACCGGCGGCTAGCCGACCTAGATGCGGTTAGAAACACAGAATGCTGCATTTTGACAGGCGAACCGCGGTCAGCCGCGCGGTCAGCTCGCGGCTAACCGCCAATCCGAAACCCAGTGACCGCTAGGTAGCCGTGATGCGCGGTTAGAAACACAGAATGCTACCTTTTAGCAGGGTGAACCGCGGTCAGCCCCGCGGTCATCCAGCGGCTAACCGCCGATCACCTCGGCGGCTAACCGCCAGCCGACCGACAGGTGACCGAGTTTTACCCAGAATTCCTGAGTCTTTTCTATTGGTTTCAGTAATGGTATTCAAAGGTTTGGATGGGTTGTTCTGATGCCCTACCACCTTGGAAAGACTCAGGGGATGACATAAGGAGATTGACATAGAGAAAAACGTCATTTCGGAAAAGGTATTGGGACCTTTAGATTCATCAACGTGCATAAGGAAACTTAGTATGTCCTCTATCATTTGAGTACCATATTAAGGGTAATTTAGACATACAAGATCCTTATACAGGTCGTTTGAATATGGATGCCCCAATACATAGTCCTTAATGACATAAGGATTCATTGCATTGTTTTATCCAGTTTATATGTATAATTACCCGACCCTACTAGTTTGATTTCAAATTCTGATTCATACTCTGAATATGTCCCGCCAGCCTCGTTTATGCATGAACTGTTAATGATATGAAATGTGTGCCTACGAGCACCATGCCCCGCCTGCCCGTATGTTTTATTTTGATATAGTTTTGTATATGTTTTGATTTATCATGTAACCTATGAGTCGGCACCACTAAGCTTGGACATCCTTGTCAGTCTGATCAACTGACTTGGGTCTCCCCCTGTGCTCCCGCCAGTTGCAACTTGGATCCCGTACTGTCCCGTTACCCGGTTCCGCGGCCGTGGTCTTGCCTAGCTATATGTATATGTATATGTTATAATGTTGGTTCTCGTCACTTCGTGTGTTCGAGCCCAACGCACTGAATGTGCTCTCATCACCTTAGTGATGGAGAGGATTTAGCTTTAGTGTGGTTGCCATCTAGTCAGTTCCTGTACCTTGAATACCCCGCATGATTTATATTGCATCTGTACTTTAAATGAACTATGCATCATGTTTTATGACAGTTATTGTTTTAACAAGATTTCATTATGTTTAGAAAGTGTTTTGATTTCTTTCTTGGTTTATCTATTCACCCACCTGCCAGACCGTCGTGTCTGACCCATTTTTGTGGTACTCAGGTCCAGCTCCTGTCTTTACCCTTGAGGAGGAGCCAGAGGAGGCGGTCGGTGAACCGCAGCGTTTAGTGGAGTGGCAAGCTGACAATGTCATATAGACATTGGGTTGAGCTTTGAGCTGCGAACATTTTGGGATGTTATTGATTTATATCTTTGGTTGTACTGGCCTTTGTTGGCCATTATTTTTGGGGAATGTTAATTAACTTGTTCTCTTATTTAAACTTTAACTTAATATTTTGGGAATGCTAAAGAGATCATTGCTCACTCTGACGTCATGTCATGCCTGTGTATTAACAGTCTTAATTGTTTTGAATGGATTAAAAGTTTGATTTGCTACACGCTTCCGCACCAATATAAATGTTCTACGAGTGTATGAGGAATCCTCACCGCGGAAACCTGTGGGAAATTAATGAACGTATAAATGTACAATCATTATTATCCAGGGGTGGTTCCTTATTCGCACCACACCACCCCGTCGCGGTCCCGGGGCCCCCGGTCCGGGGTCGCGACACCTTCACTTTTCATATACACACATGACTCATCCAGATTTTGACAAAAACCAAATGCCTTGATTGCCTGGTCAAAATGGATGTTCCAGCTTCGGGATACCTGCTTTAATCCATAAATGGATTTCTGCAGCTTGCAAACTCTTTGCTCTTGGTTTTTAGCCACAAAATCGTTTGGTTGCATCATAAAGATGTCTTCCTCAAGATGGCCGTTGAGAATCGCCGTCTTGACATCCATTTGCCAAATCTCGTAATCGAGATGAGCCACAATTGTCGCGACCCCGAACCGAGACCCGGGACCGCGACGGTGTGGTGTGGATAATGAACTACCCCTAATAATGATTATACATTTCCTTAATTTCCCACAGGTTTCCGCGGTGAGGATTCCACATACACTCATAGAACATTTATATTGGTGCGGAAGCGTGTAGCAAATCAAACTCTTAATCCATTCTCATCAAATAAGACTGATGATACACAAGTATGACATGATGTCAGAGTGAGCAATGATCTCATTAGCATTCCCAAAATATGAAGTTAAAGTTTAAACAAAAGATCAAGTTAAATTAACATTCCCAAAAATAATGGCCAACAAAGGCCAGTACAACCAAAAGTATAAATCAAGAATCAGTCTATGATCTCCCCAAAATATTCGCAGCTCAAAGCTAAACTGAATGTCTACATGACATCGTTAGCTTGCCACTCCACTAATCGTTGCGGTTCATCAACCGCCCCCTCTGGCTCCTCCTCAAAGGCAATAACGGGAGCTGGACCTGAGTACCACAAAAATGGGTCAGACACGACGGTCTGGCAGGTGGGTGAATAGATAATACCAAGAAAGAAATCAAAGCATATCATAGACGTAACGAAAACTGTCATAAAACAAGATGCATGGTTCATTTAAAGTACAGATGCAATATAAATCATGTGGGGTATTCAAGGTACAGGAACTGACTAGATGGTAACCACACTAGAGCTAAATCCTCTCCATCACTAAGGTGATGAGAGCACATTCAGTGCGTTGGGCTCGAGCACACGAAGTGACGAGAGCCAACATTATATACAGATACATATACATATAACTAGGCAAGACCACGGCCGCGGAACCGGGTAACGGGACAAGACAAGATCCAAGTTGCAACTGGCGGGAGCACAAGGGGGAGGCCCAAGTCAGTTGATCAGACTGACAAGGACGTCCAAGCTTAGTGGTGCCGACTCATAGGTTACATGAGAAATCAAAACGTATACCAAACATATCAGTATAAAACATTCGGGTAAGCGGGGCATGGTGCTCGTAGGCACACATTTCATGTCATTATCAGTTCATGCATAAACGGGGCTGGCAGGGCATATCAGGTGTATAAATCAGAATTCGAGATAAAACTGGTAGGCTCGAGTAATTATACATATAATCTGAGTAAAACAATGCAATAATTCTTTATATCATTAGGGACTATTTATATTGGGACATCCATATTCAACGACCTGTATAAGGATCTTGTATGTCTATAATACCCTTAGTATGGTACTCAAATGATAGAGGACATACTAAGTTTCCTTATGCACGTTGATGAATCTAAAAGTCCCAATACCTTTTTCCGAAATGGTGTTTCTTTCTATGTCAATCTCCTTATGTCATCCCCTGGGTCCTTCCAAGGTGGTAGGGCATCAGAACAACCCATCCAAACCTTTAAATACCATATCTGAAACCAATAGGAAAAGACTCAGGAATTCTGGGTGAAACTCGGTCACCTGTCGGTCATCTGGCGGTTAGCCGCTGGCTGACCGCGGGGCTGACCGCGGTTCCCCTGCTAAAATATAGCATTCTGTGTTTCTAACCGCGCATCTCGGCTACCTAGCGGTCACATGGTTTTTGGATTGGCGGTTAGCCGCGAGCTGACCGCGCGGCTGACCGCGGTTCGCCTGTCAAAATACAGCATTCTGTGTTTCTAACCGCATCTGGGTCGGCTAGCCGCCGTTCACCTGTCGGCTAGCCGCCAAGGTGACCGCCCGCTGACCGCCCAGCTGCGGGAACTACACATCAGGTGCAGATTTCAACCCTTTCCTTCCCAAACCATTTCACCTCCATTCCAACCATTTCCTAACGTGGAATGGGTCTATTCCCTTCCATTTAACATTTAATTCTTTCCACCAACCACCATTCCATCAATGTATTTAATTCTCCTACCAATACAAATCTCATGCAATGCAAGT
This sequence comes from Persea americana, assembly GCA_029852735.1. Taxonomy (NCBI): domain Eukaryota; kingdom Viridiplantae; phylum Streptophyta; class Magnoliopsida; order Laurales; family Lauraceae; genus Persea; species Persea americana. Next base: position 41,497,400 of record CM056814.1, read on the forward strand.
ACAAATATCATTTAAGAAGTTTATAATGACCAAAATATACTTTGATGATGAATGCATATATTCTCATAAGACTAACTAAGAGGAAAACCATGTCAATAAGTACATTTTCAAAAGCATTATGAAACATAATGAACCAAATGAAATAGGGATAATAGAAATCCACATTTTCAACAAAATAAGAACTTATTCAAATCGAATCCATTCATCCACTTGCCTCGGTCTCCAAGTATGCTAGTCAAGCTCTAATCCTTCTATCAAGCTCAAAATCTACAATCTACACAAAAACCCCCAAAATACATTCATTACTACCATAGAATGTCAAAATCAAGAAATAGGTGGAAATAGCTTCCAATAATCAAGGTGAAGCACCTCCATGGCTAGAGGAATACACAACCAAGAGATGAGAAGAGGAACTTACATGAAGAGTCCTCTAATGGCAAGAGTTTGCTCAAAAGGTAGCTTGGAATGGGAGGCTCTCTCCACAAATAGTATCAAGATGAAGCTCTCATGGAGGGGAAGAAGATCAATGCCTCCATTTTGCCTTTAGCAATAGATTTGAGAGAGGTTGAGAGATGGGGAAGCAAGGAGCAAGAAGGAAAAACCTAGGGCTGGGCTGGAACTTCTCTTAGTTGTCAAGGGAAAGTTGCAAGAAAAGGAAGAGAGGGAGAAAGACTCCTCCTTATAAAGACAGTGGCAATGGGTCCCACAACTTAAAAATCCAATTGAGCTAAAACATCGTTTTACGGGCTTCGGACGGATTCGACGAAGAAGGAAGAATCGATCGTCGAAATTTCTACTTTCCAAAAAGTATATATTTTACGAGTTTCGGAGACGTTGAAAAGAGTGTCCAGATTTTGTGTAAAAAGACTGTTTTAACCCTATAAATAGCAAAGTAGGGTTTAGAGGTCTCGAATGGAAACGGAGCGAATACAAAAGTTGTCGGGAATCATAAGATACATTAAACGGAGTAATTTACAGATTTCCAGAATTATAAATAAATCCCAAAACTAATCAAGACACAATAAAAGGAACCCCCAAAGGGCCCCACTAGATTAAAGAGTTCCCAAAATTATTCAAAGCTATAAAAAGCTATTCTAATCCAGATTTAACCAATTTCCACTAATCTCACTTATAGCTCAAACACGTCTTAATTAACACTAAAAGGAAACTCTCAGGGCGGGGTCTGACATCCTCCACCCCTTAGGGCATTTGGTCCACCAAATGAAATAAAATAACTAACCTCGGGTAGTAGATGCGGATACTTCTTCTGAACTTGATCCCGTAATTCCCACGTTGCCTCTTCAGGTCCGTGATTTTCCCAGAGCACTTTCACCCATTGTATAGTCCTTGTCCTCAGTTCTTGTTCCTTCGTATCGATGATCTGAATAGGCTTCTCGACATAGGTGGCATATTCTCTGATCTCTAAGGGTTCATGACGTAGTACATGTGATGGGTCGGGGACGTACTTTTTCAACATAGACACATGGAACACATTGTGTACGCCAGAAAGCTTAGGTGGTAAGGCCAATCTATAAGCCACGTCGCCAATCTTGCTCACAATATCATAGGGTCCAATGTATCTCCGAGATAATTTGCCTCTCTGTCCGAATCTCAAAGTTCCTCTAGTAGGTGACACCTTCAAGAAAACCTTATCTCCTTCCTTAAAATGTAAGTCCCTTCGATGAGAGTCTGCATAACTCTTCTGTCTACTCCGGGCTACTTTCAGACGTTCTTGGATCAACTTGACTTTGTCGCTGGTTTCACTCACCATAGTCGGTCCATGAAAACTGCGAATACCTACTTCTTCCCAACAGACTGGAGTTCTACACCTCCTACCATACAATGCCTCAAAAGGCGCCATCCCAATGCTCGAATGATAACTGTTGTTGTAGGCGAATTCGCAAAGCGGTAGGGTCTCATCCCATTGAGTCTTGAAATCTAGTACACACGCTCGAAGCATATCTTCAAGGGTCTGAATTGTTCTTTCCGACTGACCATCTGTTTGTGGGTGATACGCTGTGCTGAACTGAAGCTTTGTCCCCATAGACTCATGCAAAGTCTTCCAGAATCTCGAGACGAATCTGCTATCTCTGTCCGAAGTAATGGAGACTGGCTGCCCATGACGGCTGACAATCTCGTTGACAAACAACTCTGCGAGAGGTAACATATGCATTTTCTCTCCGGTCTTCATAGGAATAAAATGAGCTGATTTGGTGAGACGGTCCACAATGACCCATATGGAGTTGTTCCCTTTTCTGGTCCTTGGCAATCCCAAGATGAAATCCATGGTGATATGTTCCCACTTCCATTCTGGGATCTCTAATGGCTGCAATAACCCTGGAGGTCTCTGATGTTCTGCCTTCACCAACTGACACGTCAAACATCGGGAAACGAAAGCTGCTATTTCCCTCTTCATGTTGTTCCACCAAAATCTGCCTTTCAAGTTCTAATACATCTTCATGCTACCCGGATGCATAGAGTACTTCGTACTGTGCGCCTCTGTCATAATGTCATTCTTCAAATCTTCAATATTGGGCACGCATAGACGATCACGATAGAATAAGACTCCATCTACAATACGGAAATCAGGACGTTCTGCTATATGCTCTGAAATCTTGGCCAACTCTGGATCTTGCAATTGGTCGTCCTTGATCTTCCGAATGAACGAGGGTTCAGACACGGACATGTTGGCTAACATCACTCCCTCGCTTAGGGGCTGAAAATCTACCCCCAACTCTTCAAATTGCTGAAAGAAGCACGAAACTCTTAGGCTTGCCACACTTGCTGACTTCCTACTCAAGGCATCGGCTACTACATTTGCCTTTCCCGGGTGGTATTTGATCGGAAAATCATAATCTTTGATGTATTCCATCCATCTTCTTTGTCTCATATTCAACTCCTTCTGAGAGAACAAATACTGTAAGCTGCGGTGATCGGAGTGGACTTCGAATTTCTCTCCGTAGAGGTAATGTCTCCACATCTTTAGTGCAAAAACGACCGCTGCTAATTCCAGATCATGCGTTGCATAGTTCTTCTCGTGGTCCTTCAACTGACGGGATCCATAAGCAACGACTTTTCTATCTTGCATCAACACACAACCGAGTCCTATATTCGACGCATCTGTAAAAATGGTGTAACCGCCGCTCCCGGATGGTAAAGTGAGGACGGGTGCTGAAGTTAATCTCTTTTTCAACTCTTGGAAGCTGGTCTCACACTGGTCTGTCCACACATAAGGTGCATTCTTCTTGGTCAACTTCGTCAATGAAGCTGCGATCGACGAAAATCCTTGCACAAATCTTCGATAGTAACCCGCCAATCCAAGAAAACTCCTGATTTCTGACGCGTTCTTCGGTCTTTCCCACTTCACAACTGCATCTATCTTGGCTGAGTCCACTGATAATCCTTCTTTGGAAATGATATGACCTAAAAATGCGACTTCTTCAAGCCAAAAATCGCACTTAGTGAGCTTCGCATAAAATTGATTGTCTCTTAGGAGTTGCAATGCTATCCTCAAATGCTCTTCATGTTCTTCTTTAGACTTAGAGTACACCAAAATGTCTTCAATAAACACCACTGTGAATTGGTCTAAGTACTCAGCAAATATTTTGTTCATCAAAGCCATGAATACTGCTGGTGCATTCGTCAGTCCAAATGGCATCACTAGAAACTCATAGTGTCCATATCTCGTCCGGAACGCCGTCTTCGATACATCTGAATCTCTAACTCTCAGCTGATGATAACCGGATCTTAGATCGATCTTCGAAAAGTAAGCAGCACCTTGCAATTGGTCAAACAATTCATCTATCCTTGGCAATGGATACTTGTTCTTGATGGTAGCTTGGTTCAATTTCCGATAATCAATACACATTCTCATGGAACCGTCTTTCTTCTTGACGAATAAAACTGGAGCTCCCCAAGGTGAGACGCTCGGTCTAATAAAACTTTTATCCAACAATTCTTGCAACTGAATCTTCAACTCTCCTAATTCAGCTGGAGCCATTCTGTATGGTGCGATAGATATCGGAGCGGTCCCTGGTAACAATTCGATGGTGAAGTCAATCTCCCTAACAGGTGGTAAACCTGGGATTTCTTCTGGAAAAATGTCTGGGAATTCGCAAACAATTGGGATCTCCTCCACCCCTTGGGACCGTTTATCCTCCATGATAAACGCTAAATAGCATTCACATCCACTTCTCACTAGTCGATCAGCCTTCAATGCTGAGACGAATCTTGGACAAGAATTCCTCCTCTCCCCATGGAACAATACGCCTGCTGGGGTCTCCTCTAATTTGAACGTGAGGGTCTTATAGAAACAGTCCATCGTAGCATGGTACCCTGCTAACCAATCCATTCCTAGAATGACATCAAAATCATACATCTCCAACAACATAAGATTCTCCGGTAACACCACATCTCCTATCTTAATAGCACATCTAGGATAATATTTCCTACACACAACTTGTTTGCCTACGGGGGTGGACACCGTCAATACATACTCAAGTTCTCTAGCAGGCATATCAATCAACTTAGAAAATTTTGGAGACAAGAAGGAGTGCGTAGAGCCAGGGTCAAACAAAATCTTAGCTTCAAATCCACAAACTAGGAGTGTACCTTCCACCACGTTATCTGCCGCCTCTGCATCAGCTTGGTTAATTACATACACTTGTCCTCGCTGCTGAGGCCTGTTCTGAGCCTGTTGCTGCCTTCCTTGCTGTGCATTCCTATTCTGCTGAGGAGTACGCTGATTCTGATTCTGTCCTTGCTGACGAGCTGGATGCTGCTGTGGAGGTCTATATTGTTACTGTGGAGCCTGCTGCTGGAGTGGCCTGGGCTAGTTCTGTACGGCTAGTGCATTCTGAGGTGGTGCCTGGCGCTGTGTCCCTTGTTGTTGCTGGTTCTGTCTGTTGTTACCTTGCCCAGCCTGTCTTGGGCAGTCCTTGAGCTGGTGTGCCATGGATCCACATCTGAAACATGCTCCCGTAATCGTACGGCATTGAGCACTCTCGTGGTTCTTACCACAGTGAACGCAAACTAGAGCATTCTGCACGTTTTGTTCATGCCTCGGTCGTTTGTTCTGATGGTTCCTTGGTTGGTGATTCTGTTGGTGAGCTGGTGCCTTTCCTTGGATCTTGAGGATCTTGTTGTTCAGGTTCTCGAATTTATAGGCCCTTCTCACAGCCTCTTCAAAATTGATAGGTGGTACAACACCCGTGGCATCCCTCTCAATGATCGGGTTAAGTCCTTCAAGGAACTTCGCTATCTTTTTCTCCACAGTGTCAATTAACTCGGGGGGATATCGAGACAATCTTTCGAACTTTGTGAGGTACTCTTGAACGGTCGTGTTACCTTGTACGAGCTGCTGGAATTCAATGGCCTTTTGCCTCTTCACATGTGTCGGTACATACTTGTCACCGAATTGTCTCTTGAAACTTGTCCAAGCCTCTGCGTCTGCTATGGTCCTATACTCAGCCTTGATTGTTTTCCACCATATATCTGCTAGGCCGGTGAACATGGAAGCGGTGAGTTGCACTTGCTGTCTACCGGTACATCTAAATATCTCGAAGATGTTCTCTGTATGCTCCAACCAGTCGTCTGCAGCTAATGGGTCCTCATGTCCAGTGAACTCCTTGGGACCCCTCTTCCTAAACTTTTCATACAACGCATTGGGATCATGTTCCCTATTGTTAATGACAATCTGAGTGCCTAGAGGTTGCGCTGGTGCCGGTTCAGGTCTCCTTTCTAACACTTCTAACAACTGCCTTTGCATCATAGCCATCTCCCTAGCATGCTCTTCATCCTTCTTGGCCATTTGCTCTTGCAATCTTGCCTGATTTTCATTGGCTTGACGTTGCTGGTCAAGCATGGCTTGCATCATCTGTTGAAATTGATTCTACATGTTTGGATCCGGAGTACCGTTTCCTAGTGGCCCGGTGTGTTCACTATTGCTTGCGGTGGGATTGTCGGTTACGGGTCTTTTTCGAGGTGGCATATCACTGTAAAACAAACTGTTAGCACATAAAGTCATATAAGGGTTACACATTGCTCACACGAGTCTAACTAACGAAAAGTCTAACGGATCCTCGCCACATCCTTAGGATTTCTAGTTTCTTTTAATTGCCCGAAACACGTCTCACTCTGATACCAGTCTGTCGCGACCCCGAACCGAGACCCGGGACCGCGACGGTGTGGTGTGGATAATGAACTACCCTTAATAATGATTATACATTTCCTTAATTTCCCACAGGTTTCCGTGGTGAGGATTCCACATACACTCATAGAACATTTATATTGGTGCGGAAGCGTGTAGCAAATCAAACTCTTAATCCATTCTCATCAAATAAAACTGATGATACACAAGTATGACATGATGTCAGAGTGAGCAATGATCTCATTAGCATTCCCAAAATATGAAGTTAAAGTTTAAACAAAAGATCAATTTAAATTAACATTCCCAAAAATAATGGCCAACAAAGGCCAGTACAACCAAAAGTATAAATCAAGAATCAGTCTATGATCTCCCAAAATATTCGCAGCTCAAAGCTAAACTGAATGTCTACATGACATCGTCAGCTTGCCACTCCACTAATCGTTGCGGTTCATCAACCGCCCCCTCTGGCTCCTCCTCAAAGGCAATAACGGGAGCTGGACCTGAGTACCACAAAAATGGGTCAGACACGACGGTCTGGCAGGTGGGTGAATAGATAATACCAAGAAAGAAATCAAAGCATATCATAGACGTAACGAAAACTGTCATAAAACAAGATGCATGGTTCATTTAAAGTACAGATGCAATATAAATCATGTGGGCTATTCAAGGTACAGGAACTGACTAGATGGCAACCACACTAGAGCTAAATCCTCTCCATCACTAAGGTGATGAGAGCACATTCAGTGCGTTGGGCTCGAGCACGCGAAGTGACGAGAACCAACATTATATACAGATACATATACATATAACTAGGCAAGACCACGGCCGCGGAACCGTGTAACGGGACAAGACAGGATCCAAGTTGCAACTGGCGGGAGCACAAGGGGGAGGCCCAAGTCAGTTGATCAGACTGACAAGGACGTCCAAGCTTAGTGGTGCCGACTCATAGGTTACATGAGAAATCAAAACGTATACCAAACATATCAGTATAAAACATTCAGGTAAGCGGGGCATGGTGCTCGTAGGCACACATTTCATGTCATTATCAGTTCATGCATAAACGGGGCTGGCAGGGCATATCAGGTGTATAAATTAGAATGCGAGATAAAACTGGTAGGCTCGAGTAATTATACATATAATCTGAGTAAAACAATGCAATAATTCTTTATATCATTAGGGACTATTTATATTGGGACATCCATATTCAACGACCTGTATAAGGATCTTGTATGTCTATAATACCCTTAGTATGGTACTCAAATGATAGAGGACATACTAAGTTTCCTTATGCACGTTGATGAATCTAAAAGTCCCAATACCTTTTTCCGAAATGGTGTTTCTTTCTATGTCAATCTCCTTATGTCATCCCCTGGGTCTTTCCAAGGTGGTAGGGCATCAGAACAACCCATCCAAACCTTTAAATACCATATCTGAAACCAATAGGAAAAGACTCAGGAATTCTGGGTGAAACTCTGTCACCTGTCGGTCATCTGGCGGTTAGCCGCCGAGGTGATCGGCGGTTAGCCGCTGGCTGACCGCGGGGCTGACCGCGGTTCCCCTGCTAAAATATAGCATTCTGTGTTTCTAACCGCGCATCTCGGCTACCTAGCGGTCACATGGTTTTTGGATTGGCGGTTAGCCGCGAGCTGACCGCGGTTCGCCTGTCAAAATACAGCATTCTGTGTTTCTAACCGCATCTGGGTCGGCTAGCCGCCGTTCACCTGTCGGCTAGCCGCCAAGGTGACCGCCCGCTGACCGCCCAGCTGCGGGAACTACACATCAGGTGCAGATTTCAACCCTTTCCTTCCCAAACCATTTCACCTCCATTCCAACCATTTCCTAACGTGGAATGGGTCTATTCCCTTCCATTTAACATTTAATTCTTTCCACCAACCACCATTCCATCAATGTATTTAATTCTCCTACCAATACAAATCTCATTCAATGCAAGTACAAATATCATTTAAGAAGTTTATAATGACCAAAATAAACTTTGATGATGAATGCATATATTCTCATAAGACTAACTAAGAGGAAAACCATGTCAATAAGTACATTTTCAAAAGCATTATGAAACATAATGAACCAAATGAAATAGGGATAATAGAAATCCACATTTTCAACAAAATAAGAACTTATTCAAATCGAATCCATTCATCCACTTGCCTCGGTCTCCAAGTATGCTAGTCAAGCTCTAATCCTTCTATCAAGCTCAAAATCTACAATCTACACAAAAACCCCCAAAATACATTCATTACTACCATAGAATGTCAAAATCAAGAAATAGGTGGAAATAGCTTCCAATAATCAAGGTGAAGCACCTCCATGGCTAGAGGAATACACAACCAAGAGATGAGAAGAGGAACTTACATGAAGAGTCCTCTAATGGCAAGAGTTTGCTCAAAAGGTAGCTTGGAATGGGAGGCTCTCTCCACAAATGGTATCAAGATGAAGCTCTCATGGAGGGGAAGAAGATCAATGCCTCCATTTTGCCTTTAGCAATAGATTTGAGAGAGGTTGAGAGATGGGGAAGCAAGGAGCAAGAAGGAAAAACCTAGGGCTGGGCTGGAACGTCTCTTAGTTCTCAAGGGAAAGTTGCAAGAAAAGGAAGAGAGGGAAAAAGACTCCTCCTTATAAAGACAATGGCAATGGGTCCCACAACTTAAAAATCCAATTGAGCTAAAACATCGTTCTACGGGCTTCGGACGGATTCGACGAAGAAGGAAGAATCGATCGTCGAAATTTCTACTTTCCAAAAAGTATATATTTTACGAGTTTCGGAGAGGTTGAAAATCGTGTCCAGATTTTGTGTAAAAAGACTGTTTTACCCCTATAAATGGCAAAGTAGGGTTTAGAGGTCTCGAATGGAAACGGAGCGAATACAAAAGTTGTCGGGAATCATAAGATACATTAAACAGAGTAATTTACAGATTTCCAGAATTATAAATAAATCCCAAAACTAATCAAGACACAATAAAAGGAACCCCCAAAGGGCCCCACTAGATCAAAGAGTTCCCAAAATTATTCAAAGCTATAAAAAGCTATTCTAATCTAGATTTAACCAATTTCCACTAATCTCACTTATAGCTCAAACACGTCTTAATTAACACTAAAAGGAAACTCTCGGGGCGGGGTCTTACAACAATGGATAAGAGTATCCGGATAGACTTGAGCATGGCTACCGGCAAGAAGGTTTCCTCATAGTCGATACCTTCTTTCTGAGTATACCCTTTCGCAACAAGCCTAGCCTTAAAGGTCTCAACTTTTCCTTCTGGTCCTCTCTTTCTTTTGTAGACCCACTTGCACCCAATAGGTTTAATATTGGCAGGCAAGTCCACAAGTGTCCAGACCTGATTAGAGTACATCGGCTTCATCTCAGTTTTCATAGCTTCTTCCCAACGTCCTGAATCTTTGTCATCAATTGCTTCATCATAGTTACAGGGATTTTGTTCCAGTTCTTGCGGGATTGCCTCGTAAGACTCTCCCAAAAAGGAGAACCTGTCAAGGGGTCTGACAATCCTCCCACTACAACGAGGCAACGGTGTAACTACTGGGTCAGGTAAGGGCAGATTCTCTTCAAGTTCAGTCATACTTGGATTTGGAATTGATTTTTCTTGAATCTCTTCCAAGATAACCTTTTCTAAAGATTTCCGTCAATTATATAATCTTCCTCTAGAAAAACCGCATTGGTGCTTACAAGCACTTTTTGCTCTCTGGGATTATAAAATAACCAACCTTTAGTTCCTTTGGGATATCCTACAAAGGTGCACACTTCCGACTTCGATTCCAACTTATCCGTCTTTACCTTCAGCAGATATGCCGGACAACCCCAAATATGTAAATGTTGCAGACTAGGCTTTCGCCCAGACCACAACTCCTGGGGAGTCTTAGGTACAGACTTAGATGGTATGGGGTTTAGTATGTACACTGCAGTATCCAAAGCATATCCCCAAAAAGATATAGGTAATCCTGAGAAACTCATCATAGACCTGATCATATCTAAAAGAGTCCGGTTCCTTCTTTCTGCTACTCCGTTTTGTTGAGGCATACCAGGAGTAGACAACTGGGATATAATCCCATTCTCTGATAGGTATCCCATAAAATCAGCTGAGAGATATTCCCCTCCTTGATATGATCGAAGAGTCTTGATACTTTTACCTAATTGCTTTTCCGCTTTTTCCGCTTCCGCTTGAAACTCTTTGAATCTTTCAAAAGCTTCGGACTTGCAGTGCATAAGGTATATGTATCCATATCTTGAGTAATCATCTGTGAAAGTGATGAAGTACTCATGTCCTCCTCTCGCTCTAACATTTATGGGTCCACACACATCAGTATGCACTAATTCCAATAAATCTTTGGCCCTATTGCCCTTGGATGAAAATGGCCTTTTGGTCATTTTGCTTTCTAGACAGGATTTGCAGACAGACATTGGTTTTACCACTAGTAAAGGCAAGATACCATCTTTCACCAGCCTATCAATCCTGTTTAGGTTAATGTGACCTAGCCTCAGGTGCGAAAGCTTTGTTGGATTAGATGAAGGTGATTTTCTCTTTAATGATGGTCTATTATTTATCTCGGTATCATGTATCTCATACATTGTAGGAGTTAATAAATAAAGTTCATTGATTACCTTGCCAGAACATATGAAAGTACCATTCCTCTTTATGACAACTTCAGTATCAAAAGTAATGGAATAACTTTTATTCACCAAACTAGAAACTGAAATTAAGTTCCGCCTTAAAGACGGTACATATAATATATCTGACAAAATCAATTTATTATCTGAGAAACATAAAGTAATAACTCTCACTGAAACCACATCTGCCTTAGCATCAGATCCTAGGTTGACAATGATTTCGCCGTCACTGAGCCTCTTGGTTTCCCGGTACCCCTGCAACGAATTATAGATGTGATTAGTTGCACCAGAGTCTACACACCAGGATTCTGAAGTACCAATTGCAAAACTAACTTTAGAAACAAGTGACTCAATCATATCTGAGGTCTTCTTCTTGGACAAAAAATATGGACAATTCCTTTTCCAATGTCCTGTCTTACCATAATAGAAACACTTTCCCTTGGTCCCTGAACCCTTAGCCTTTGCCACACTACCAGTAAGACCATTCTCTGCCTTAGGACCCTTGGGGACTGATTTCTTTTTTAGCTTTTGGCCTTTGCCTTTTGGCTTAGAGCTGGCATCTGACTTTTCTGTCATCAGGGCAGTTGGTCTTTTCTTTATAATTCCCTCAGTTGCTACCAGCTGGCTAGACAGCTCAGCTAGGGTCAGATCCATTTTATTCATATTATAATTGATCTTAAAATGGTTGAATGAATCTGGTAGCGACTCGAGGATTATGTCAATCTGCGATTCTACATCAATTGCGGCACCCAGTACATCCAACTCATTCAATGAGTTAATCATCTTTAGCATGTGGTTCTGTACTAGTGTACCCTCAGCTATCTTGGTGCTTATGAGCACCCTCATAGGAGCCTGCATAGCAAGCCTGCCCTGGTCCGCAAACATCTCCTTTAAGTTCGATATAATATCTTATGCAGTCTTATATGATTGATATTGGTGTTGTAAAACACTAGACATGGATGCCTGTATATAACATCTGGCCATCTCATCGTCTTTGGTCCAATTGGCATAATGGTCTTTATCGTCCTGTGGTGCATCTGGCCCAGGCTCATCAAGGGGGGGGGGGGGGGGGGGGGGTGGCATGGTAAGGACATATTTATATCCTGATGCAGTCAGGACAATATCCAGGTTCCGTTTCCAGTCTACATAGTTGGATCCCACCAACTTATTCTGGTTGAGAATGGTTGCAAGTGGATTGAAAGTATTTGAATTCATGTTGAATAAACTGTAGCACATAACCATACATTCAATTAAAGAATATTAATGACATTAGGGTTTAGTATTCTACCAAATTTATGTGGGAATCCTCATAACCACTAAAATTTAGAATACATTGGAATTTCAATCCCTGGGATATGCCTCCTTTGGGAGTGCGAATACCTCCTAGATTAGTGCGGATCAAAGTAGGTCAAAATTTGGATTAAGACTAACTATCTATGATCCGTTATCATTCATTATTATCTAGGTATCTCATACTAAATAATGTATGACTCTCGATTAGCTTTGATTTCTAAAACACATGAGGCAAATCATTGGGGATATTATATCATTATTTTAGTTAAGTGTGACCCACCAATTAACATTGCATGACAACCGTTGTGGGCAGCTCTTCCTTGGGGAGTGAACCCCCACCCCGTCTCACCAACGCTATCCATAAGGAGATCCATATCTAGTAACCAGACAAATAAAAGCCCTCCGTGGGGAACGGCCTTCTCAGGATGGCGCGAGGCTAATACTTTCCTTAAAATGGACTTATGGTGGAAAACCATGGGGATTTCTCAATTTAATGCCCCGCTCCCACTTAATATTTTAGAATTGAAGATTTTCCTTTTTAGGTATTAGGGCCCACAAAAACATCAAATCATCTCATGATATGATCAAAGATTGGTTTCAAGTCAAGTTATTTTAAAGAAAGTCCAATTTCTAAATTAGTGTTACCAATGTGTCCATCTTATGGGTTATCAACACTAATTAGAACTCTTTCCAAAAATTAATTTGATTTGACCAATTTTAGTAACTTGCTATGTTTCGATCAGATTTGGAAACATTCTAAATCAAGCATTCATCCATAAATAGAAAATGCTAAAATTAGTAACTAGTCCTCTCCTCCACATGGCCCAAGCGGAATAATCTTCTTGGACTTCTTGGACTTTCCAAAACTTTGGGATTCCTCAAACTCTTTGGGCATCTCCAAAACACTTTTGGTAATCTTTAAACTCTTTGATTAGGAGTCCAACTTCACTTTCCTTCTTTGTCTCGGACATCGCCAGAATTTATAAATTTTGAAAATTACATAAATTCCTATGTCTTTACGATGAGACTTACACGGTGATCTAAAATTGAAATTAAAAGGGATATAGGGAAACTATCATACCTTGCCATTTCATGGGAAACCAAGGAAACCATGATGCCCTTTACACTTAGCCTTAAATAAACCAATCAACCATAAAAGAAAGTAAAAGACTTGTGGGACATATGGAGAGGACAAGATAACCTGCATGTTAGTATCTCATACAACCACACAAAACACACAAATAGGCTGCCAAACAATGCTGGAAAAATAGGACACAAAAGAAGACCCGAAATTGAAAAATCCTAAAATCTGCATCTGCTGTCATAGTGTCCCCGGTCGACCGGCCAGAGAGCCCGGTCTACCGGCCTGCAAGTACCCGGTCGACTAGACACGGGTCCCGGTTGACTGGACAGACGAACCAGAATTTTTGGGTTTCTTATGTCTTGTGTTCATTCAACTCCAAAACTCTTTTGAAGTGTTCCAATGGCTTCCTATCATCCTTCCATCATTATTAAGCCCTTTTGTGACTGTCCAAACATGGATTCAGTATTAAACAAAGCAAAATCATAAAAATCTGATCCATGCGTAGCCTTTCATCTATCTTCTTCGCATCTCACGCAAAGAACAGAGCAAGCTTGCTGCTCTAACATGATTAAGAGATGAGGTATGGCTCTGATACCAATTGTTGGAATTGGGTGGGCCTCTAGGATAGGTTTCTAAAACTTTTGACGAACTAGAAGTAGTGATCATCTATCCAAAAGGAACCAAGACCCAATCCAGGATGCATGTCCTCAATCTCAGCCACCATGGTTAGAAATAAACATATCAAGAAGATAGAAACAACACCTAACAAGAAACCACGAAATTCTATAATATACAAGGAGTAGATGTACCTATGGAGCTCGGTTGTGCTCTAATGGAGAATTTAATTAGACCCTTTGATGAAGAGCTCATTCAGAAAGCAAATCAAAATTTCCAATGCCCAATTGTCTTCCACGCTATGACCCGCTTCAGATCTCTTTTCTCTAAAGAGATAGTGGAATCTCCAAGAGAAAAACTAACTAGAATCTCTAAGGAAACTAGAAGGGAACTATAAGAGAAAGAGAAAAAGAGAAGGCAGTGCAACTCTTGCACAAAAGGGGAGGTGGGCGTTGTTGACACCAAAAATGTTACTTTGCCTCTTCAACATCAAAAGCTACATGGAGCTGCATCCAACTACAAACAGGCAGAGCCGCTTCAAGCATTAGATCTTGTCAGAATCAAACAAAAACTACAAGATCCTTCAAAATAGCCAAAAGAAGGGTACACATGAAGTTTTGGGCCATTTCAACACCATTTGGCCTAACTTCAATCCTCTAACGGCTGAGCTAGAGCTCCCGGCAGTGACAGCGTTGAAGATATCAAATCTTCAATCAGAGCCTATGGATGGTCTCAAAATACCTCCAAAAGGCTCCGCGTCAAATTTCAAGTCAAACAGACACCGTTTGACCCTCCATCGACTCTCGAACAACAAAATCAAGCCTCTCAGTGGCGAGAACCACTGATGCCACCACTCATCAAACAAAGCACATAGGTAGCTTCTGCATGCTCCCAAAGGGCTGCACGTCAAATTTCAAGTCATTCCGACGACGTTTGACCCGGCTTTGACACTAAAAAAAAAAAAACAAGCCTACCAGCGGCGGAGCTCCCCGGGACCATAGCATCTAAATCGGAGTTAATGGATCATCTCAAGATGACTCCAATAGGCTCCTTGTCAAATTTCAGATCAATCGGACATCGATTGACCATACATCAAAGCTCGACATCTTCCGCGCAGTGAAATCAAGTCTAGCATTGACGGGACCCCAAACAGCTTCAAAACTCAAATAAAAGCACATGGTTGGTCCTATTTATTAATCAGGAAGCTTCACCTCAAATTTCAGGTCATTCCGACATCATTTGACCAAGTTTCGACTCTTGACGGAAAATCTGCTGCAAAGTCTTTGGCTTTTCAAAAAATAAGAAACTTTGTGTTCTGATTTGCGCGGCTTCTCGTCAAGGTTTCCTCAAGAAAATGAAGTCAATAACTGAGGAAAGATGTCAAGAAAAATACAGGAGAAAGAAGAAACGAAAAAGAAGAAAAAACGGCGACCGAACGACAACCAAAAAAGGGACAATAGTCCTATGGTCGCCGGCGACCATGGCCCAAGGTCGCTCGCCCCATGGTCCGCGGCGACTATGGGTGCATGGTCGCCAGCGACCATAGGGACCCGGGTCGCAGGATTTCGCCCAGAAAACCACTTTTTCAGTCCCTTTTCGCATTTTGAGATGTTTGGCCCCTGTGATTTTTCCAAAATCTGATTTTTTTAGTATGATATCCGTCGATCTTCGTCAACATCACGGATCCGCCGTCTAAATCATGAAATCATCATCCGACGCTTCGGAATTGCCAATTGGCCGACCAAGAAAGCACACTTTCTGCCAGATCGATCAAGAAATCGACTAGACAGATGTTGCCGGCCCATTTGTTGCAACCAATGTCTGAAATTGCATCACCATTCGAAATCAAACAACATGTGGGTCCATCGGCGATCATCGTAAGAAGAATTCCAAAAGACGCGGCTGATGGACCCGACTTTTCTTGCCCTCCTCCGTCCCGGGGCCGCTGGGGGCGAAAAAAAACGAGCATCAACATTTTGTACGGGTATGCCAGATTTTCTATTCTACTTGGAATTTGAAATGGTGATCCGGAGATTCACCTTCACAAATAGAAAGGAAATCAAACTTTTTTTTCTAACTTTCCATTGCACATATATTTTAAGAAAAGAGACAAATTTAGAATGCCATGAGAGGCGATTTTCTTTAGTTTGCCGTGAAAGGCGGTTTTGTGCCGTAGAAGGCGATTTTGCCGCGAAAGATGATTTACAAATCTTATCAATAATGAAAGATAAGAATTGTGATTTTTTTGTCTTTTTAAAAAATACAAAATACAATAGAAAAGTAAAAAAGAGGAATCTGACTTCTTAGGAGATTGTGGGGACTCGTTCAGATCGACGGTCGCGAGTCATGTATAGGCTCCACCGTCGTTCTTCAGATGAGAATACTTGATGCTTTAATTCACCTGGCTTGGCTTGGACCTCAGATTTTTAGAGGATAAAGACCAAGGGAAGGTCCTATATCCAATAAACAGCCGGGAAAACGGGCTGAAAAGCCACATCTAGGCCATGTTGGATGAAAGGAGAGAGGAAACCTTGGGGGGGTGGCCCCCCAAGGGACTTCAATCACCTTGTAGTGTTTTCTGTAGAGTTTCTTCAGAACAGGAGAGCTTCTTTGCGGAGAGACTTTCAAGGCAATTTTTTAAAACTCTTCGGATGATTTTTTCGGACCCTTTCCTTTTGGAATGACCGCCTATTTATAGGCTTTTGATAGCCATTACGAAGGTTTATGGGCTTTAATGCTCCATGATGGGAGGAGTTACAAGATTTAATTTCATAATTTTGTAACTCCTTTTTCCTTGAATCTGATTGGCCGATGGAGAATAATGGACATTTAATCTCCATGATGATGGGGGTTTCATGATTAATTACCATGATTAAACTCCATAATGATAGGAGTTACATGGTTAATTTTCGTGATTAATTGGACTTGTAACTCCCATTTTCTTTCTTCTGATTGGGACGTCCAGAATAATGAGTTAATGACCACAATAACTTGTCATAAACGGGTCAATTAACATCAATAATTGGTCGCCAAGTCGCTTGAAGAGTCGTGGGCCGTGCCGCGTCTTTTGGAATTCTTCTGGCGATGATCATCGATGGATCCGCACGTTGTTTGATGTCGGATGGCAATGCAATTTCAGACATTGATTGGTACCGATGGGCCAGTAACATCTGTCCACTCGATTTCACGATCAGTCGGGCAGAAAGTGTGCTTTCTTGGTCGGCCGGTTGGCGATTTCGGAGTGTCCAACGATGATCGAATGATTTTGACGGTGGATCTGTGATGTTGACGAAGATCGATGGATATCATGCCTCAAAAATCAGAATTTAAGAAAATCACAGGGGCCAAACATCGCAAAACGCGAAAAGGAATGGAAAATCGGCCCTTTCGGCTGAAATTCGTCGACCCGGATTTCCAGGGTCACCGGCGACCATGCACCCATTTGACCTAAATTTTTACAGGGAGCCTATTGGAGTCATTTTGAGACGATCCATTAGCTCCAATTTGGGTGCCATGGTCCCGGGGAGCTCCGCCGCTGGTAGGCTAGATTTTGTTTCTGAGCGTCAAAGCCGGGTCAAACGTTGTCGGAATGACTTGAAATTTGACGTGCAGACCTTTGGAAGCATGTAGAAGCTACCCATGTGCTTTGTTTGATGAGTGATAGCATTGGGGGTTCTCGCCGCCGAGAGGCTTGATTTCGCGGTTCAAGAGTTGATGGATGGTTAAACGGTGTCGGTTTGACTTAAAATTCAATGTGGAGCCCTTTGTGTCGCGACCCCGGACCGAGGTTCCCCCAAGTCCGGGCCCCGCGACGGTTGTGTCCATCCAACTATGATTAACCCACAGGTTTCCGCGGTGAGGATTTCCAAAGACGAAGATGTAAAAATCTCACTCGAGCAATGATTTGCGGAAGCGTGCAAGTAATCTCATCACAACTTAATCACATAAACCTTGTGATTCCGAATTGCATAAGTTAAGTCATCATTAAGAAAATAATCAGAGGAGAAAATGTAAGCATAGCATTACCAAATTCAGTTCAAGTTTCAAGGTAACCAAAAAGCGTTAAGTTACAAAAATCCCAAAAGTGTAAAAAGGCCAACAAAGGCCATACATTCCAAAATAACAAAATAATCCCATCCAGGTGTATCGTACTCAAGACCCCGCCCAACGTCTAGAGGACGTCGTCGGGTTGCCACTCACTGGCTGGGGGTGGCTCAAAAGCCTCCTCCGGGCGCTCCTCCGCAATGGCAACGGCGCCTGCATCTAAACACCAAAACAAAGGGGTCAGACACGACGGTCTGGCAGGTGAACAGTTTAGACATAATACAAGTCAGTTAATATGAAAGAAATCAGTACTTAAAACATGGCATGAGTTCTGAACAAAACATGTTTAAGGTATAATTCAAAACTAATATGCTTTTCAATAAAATAACATGATTCACGGATCCACATTGAGCTCGTCCTTTCTCCGTCATACGTAATGACAAGAGCAAGCGAAACAAAACAAAGCGAGACGAAACGAAACAAAAGTCCGAGCCACACAAGGTGGGCGGAACACCGGCTGCGGAACCGGACAGAACAAAGATGTGTATAAATACACGGCTAATCTGCAGATTGCCCTTATGTTTAAGGACCCCCGAACTAGTGGATCAGACTGAAAGGGCAGTCCAAGCTCAGTGGTATTCTATGATATCCATGTATGCATAAAACATATCAATGCTCGTACAAAACTTAGCGAAAAATGGGGAAAAACACTTGTCAAAACAATACAAGACGAGACTGAACAAGAATAGCATAAGCTATAACAAGTAAGGCTGGAAAAGTGTCCCCATTATAGTTCATGAAACAAATCTAAAGTTAAACACATGCTGGTAAATCAAAACAGGAACAAAACGGTATTCTTCGTGTTAAAATTCAAGATTTCGAAACAATCATGTCAAGTATATGCTAAGACTCTTTATTTGATTCTTGTGAAGTTGAAACCCAAATGTTGGAGTTAAAAATACATTGGTGTCCCCGAAGCTAGACATCATTTCATGTTTCAATTGCACAACATCAAGCTAAAGACCCCTTAACATATTCTAGTTTTTCTCTCCCATCTAAACCCCTTTAAAATTCTCCTTCTGTGCACTCGGTCACCTCGCGGCTACCTGGCGGCTGGCCGCCGGGTGCTGGTCGGCTGACCGACCAACCGACCGACCGCTGACCGACTGATCAGGAGAATACTACTTTTCAATTTCTTGCGCAGGTCGGCTAGCCGCCTGCTGACCGCCCGCGGGCCGACCACGCCCTGTGCAGAAATTGAGTTACTGTAATTCTAACCGACACAGGGTCGGTTAGCCGTGGGTCAACAGTCGGCTAGCCGACGGCTGACCGACTGCTGACCGCCGGTGTGCGGCAGCTTCAGTTAGATTCAGAATTCACAACCCCCTTTCACCATTTCTTTCCTTTGTCAAATCCCTGCATATCCCCTGAGCCTCCATGCTCTCCAAGGGGCAATTTCCATTCAAATTCTAACAATCCACACTTCCAAATCACCTCACAACATTTCCTCCATTCTTTCATCCATTTATAAAACACATTGGCAAGATAAAAGCAACTTCAAATGAATGAAAAACCATTAACACAAACCATTAGCATATGCATTTCAATTAAAACAAAATTTCAGACTATAACACACCTTTGGAAACATACATTGCCCAAATCATCATGGAAAAGAAATCAAATCATGAAAGCTAAAGTAATCAAACATTGCATGCATCATGAATCTAAGTTGTTCACTTGCCTTCACCAAAGTCCTAGCCCAACAATCTCAGAACAAATCCTACCAAATGTACTCCACGAAATCTACAAGAAACCCATGAAAAGAACTTCAAAAATCCACCAAAAAGAGAAGACAATGACCCATTTCGAAATGGGTGTTGCATGCTTGAAAAATGGGTTCCTAAGGAACTCAAAAGACTACGTTGAAGAGGAGGAAGAGATCCATTACCTGAAGCTTGCTAAACAAGAAGAGGAGAAGAAAATGGAGTGGAAACACAGCTGGAATCTCCAAGAAAATGGTAGCAATGGATTCCTTGAGTTGAGAGGAAGAAGATGGTATGATTGGTTTTTGATTTGGAGCTCTCTAGCTTAGGCATGCAAAAAGAAGAAGGGAGGGGAAGAAGAAGAAGAAATCACAGCTGAGTTGAGGGAAATTGCAGGGAAGAACCGAAGTGAAGCAATGAAGGAGGGTTGACTCATTTCAAATGGGTTCTTGTGAGCCCCATTGCTCAAAGCTTGCAATGGTTAAAACACTGACTTGGAGGCCTCGGATGAAAACGACGAAGAAGACTAAAATGATCGCCGAAAAATCTAGTTTCCAAAAAGTATAAATTTGGCATAGTTTTGAGATTTCGAAATTTGAGTCCAGATTTGGTGTGAAAAGACTGATTTACCCCTTTGGGCCAAAACTTGGGTTTCTGAGCCTAAAACACAAACAAGCTGAACACAAAAGTTTATCAATAAAATAAAACCATTCAAAAGAGATCGAAATCACGATTAAAATCAGAAAACTAGAATTTCCTCCCAAGCTTACACGTACTCTCAAGGCACCCTTAAGTGTGACCAAATAGCACAAAACGCTCTCAAAATTCCCCAAAGCTAATTCTAGACCAACTTGGACCAATTTCTAATCCCACGTACACAAAACTCACATTACAACTAAACACGCACTTAGTTAACACTAATCGCGCTAATCCTGGGTCGGGGTTTGACATCCTCCACCCCTTAGGTTATTTGGTCCTCCAAATAAAAATAAGTATACCTCTGGTAATAGTTCAGGATACTTTCTCTGGACTTGCTCTCGTAGTTCCCATGTCGCTTCTTCTGGCTCATGATTTTTCCACTGTACTTTGACCCAGTGAATTGTCCGATTTCTTAATTCTTGTTCTTTGGTGTCCACAATTCTAACCGGCTTCTCCACATACGACGCATCTTCTCGAATTTCCAATGGTTCATGCCGTAGAACATGTGAAGGATTTGGGACGTATTTCTTCAACATAGAGACGTGAAAAACACTGTGTACCCCGGAGAGTTCCGGCGGTAACGCAAGTCTATAGGCAACGTCTCCTATCCTGCTCAAAATCTCATACGGTCCGATGTACCTTCTCGCAAGCTTGCCTTTCTGTCCAAATCTTAGAGTTCCTCGAGCCGGAGATACTTTCAAAAATACCTTGTCCCCTTCTTTAAACTGCAAATCTCTTCTGCGAGTATCAGCATAACTCTTTTGTCTACTTCGAGCAACTTTTAACCGTTCTTGAATCAACTTGATCTTATCACTTGTCTCTCCCACTATTGTCGGTCCGTGAAAGCTACGAACACCGACTTCTTCCCAGCAAACAGGAGTTCTGCATCTCCTACCATAGAGTGCTTCGAACGGTGCCATCCCAATACTGGAATGGTAGCTGTTGTTATATGCAAACTCACACAGAGGTAAGTACTCATCCCATTGAACCTTGAGATCTAGCACACAAGCCCGTAGCATGTCCTCTAAAGTCTGTATAGTTCGCTCTGACTGGCCATCAGTCTGAGGATGGTATGCAGTGCTGAATTGCAACTTAGTGCCCATAGATTCGAATAGGGTCCTCCAAAATCTCGAAACAAATCTGCTATCTCTGTCGGAAGTGATGGAGACGGGCTGTCCATGCCTGCTGACTATCTCAGTCACAAATAAATCTGCAAGTGGTGCCATATGCATCTTACTCCCTGTCTTCATAGGAATGAAGTGAGCAGACTTCGTAAGGCGATCTACTATAACCCATATAGCATTGTTCCCTTTCTTGGTAGTAGGCAAACCGGAGACAAAATCCATAGTGATGTGTTCCCATTTCCACTCCGGAATGTCCAATGGTTGCAACAACCCTGGAGGTTTTTGGTGTTCTGCCTTAATCTGCTGACACGTGAGGCACCGAGATACAAAAGCTGCAATCTCACGCTTCATGTTATTCCACCAGAATCGGTTCCTCAAATTTTGGTACATCTTTGTACTTCCAGGATGCATGGAGTATCTCGTGTTATGAGCTTCAGTCATAATTTCATTCTTCAAGTCCTCGAGGTTAGGCACACACAAACGGTCACGGAAGTACAACACTCCATCTACAATCCTGAAGTCTGGACGTTCGGAAATGTGTTCCACAATCTTGGCCAAGTCCGGGTCTTGCAATTGGCTGTCTTTGATTTTCTGGATTAAAGTAGGTTCAGACGCTATCATACTTGCCAACATCACGCCCTGCCTTAACGGATGCACTTCTACTCCCAGTTCTTCAAATTGATACAAAACACTGACTCCTCTCAAGCTAGCCATAACCACTGATTTTCTGCTCAATGCATCAGCTACTACATTCACCTTACCCGGATGATACTTAATTGGGAAGTCATAGTCTTTGATGTACTCCATCCATCGTCTCTGCCTCATGTTCAACTCTTTCTGCGAAAATAGATACTGTAGACTCCGGTGATCTGAATGTACTTCAAATTTCTCTCCATATAGGTAATGTCTCCACATTTTCAAAGCAAATACAACCGCTGCTAGTTCCAAATCATGAGTTGCATAATTCTTTTCATGCTCTTTCAACTGCCTTGAACCATAAGCAACTACTTTGTCATTCTGCATCAACACACAACCCAATCCTACATTTGAAGCATCTGTATAGATAACAAATCCTCCACTTCCCGACGGTAAAGTGAGGATCGGAGCTGTAGTCAATCTTTTCTTCAGCTCTTGAAAACTTTCTTCACAATGGTCTGTCCATATAAAAGGCACATTTTTCCTAGTTAACTTTGTCAATGGTGCTGCAATAGATGAAAATCCCTGGACAAACCTCCTGTAGTAACCTGCTAGTCCCAAAAAGCTTCTGATTTCCGTCACACTGCTTGGCCTTTTCCAACTGACAACTGCTTCAACTTTGGACTGATCCACTGCTAAGCCTTTTTTCGAAATAACGTGGCCTAGAAAAGCCACTTGCTCTAACCAAAATTCACATTTACTTAGCTTTGCATAGAGCTGGTTGTCCTTCAAAAGCTGTAATGATGTCCTCAAGTGCTCTTCATGCTCTTCCTTACTCTTAGAATACACGAGAACGTCATCAATAAACACCACTGTAAAGTGATCCAAGTACTCCGCAAAGACTTTGTTCATGAGAGCCATAAATACAGCGGGTGCATTAGTCAACCCAAATGGCATCACCAGAAACTCATAGTGCCCGTATCTAGTTCGAAAAGCTGTTTTAGGCACGTCTGACCCTCTAACTCGCAGCTGATAATACCCAGACCTCAAATCTATCTTAGAAAAATACGCTGCTCCTTGCAATTGATCAAACAATTCATCTATTTTCGGCAACGGATACTTGTTCTTGACAGTCATGTGGTTCAGTCTTCTATAGTCTATGCACATTCTCCAGCTTCCATCCTTCTTTTTCACAAACAACACTGGTGCTTCCCAAGGTGAAACGCTTGGTCTAATGAAACCTTTACTCAATAGTTCTTGCAATTGGAGTTTTAGTTCGCCTAATTCTGCTGGAGCCATCCTGTAAGGTGCAATAGAAATTGGAGCTGTCCCTGGAAGGAGCTCAATCGTGAACTCAACCTCCCGAATTGGTGGTAATCCTGGGATTTCTTCCGGAAAAACATCTGGAAACTCACATACAACGGGGATTTCCTCCACCCCTTGAGACCGTTTATCCTCCGCGATAAATGCTATAAAAGCTTCACAACCACTAGATACCAATCTGCTTGCCTTTAGTGCTGAAATAATCCCCACTTGGCCTTTCTTCCTGTTTCCCTGAACAATCAAATCTGCCTGTTCTCCTTTCAACTTAAAAGTAATAGTTTTTCTAAAGCAATCCATGGTTGCATGATACTTCTCTAACCAATCCATGCCTAAAATGACATCAAAATCATGCATGTCTAAAATAATAAGATCTGCTGGAAGGTTGACTTCTCCTAATAGAACTGAACAATTTGGGTAATAGAGTCTACAAACGGCCTGCTTACCTACTGGTGTAGTGACAGTCAAGATATAATCAAGAATTCTAAATGGCATGGCAATCAGCTTCGCAAACACAGGGGATAAAAAGGAATGAGTGCTTCCAGGATCAAATAAAATTTGAGCTTCTACTCCACAGATGAAAAGTTTACCTTCCACTACATCGCCCGCAGCATCGGCATCGACACGATTAAGATTGTATGCCCGCCCTTGCTGCCGTGGTCTATTCTGCCTTCCTTGTGCATTTCTGTTCTGCTGCTGCTGCTGAGGTGGACGAGCATTCTGATTTTGAACTTGTTGCCTGCCTTGCTGCTGCTGAGGTGGTCTTGCTTGGTTCTGGGCTGGAGCCTGTGGTGCTGCTTGCCTTTGTGGCTGGTTCCTGTTGGCCTGATTTTGCACTTGTGGGCAATCTCGAATGGCATGGTCCATAGCCCCACATCTAAAACAAGCTCCCGTGGCTTTATGACATTGTGCAGTCTCATGATTTTTGCCACAATGTGCACACGCACCTTGCCTAGGAGGGTTTTGTTCTTGTCTTGGCTTCTTGTTCTGTGACCTTTGGTTCTGTTGGTGGTACTGTTGCTTTCTATCCCTGATGATCTGATTGTTGATGTCCTCGAACTTGTATGCTCTTTTGACTGCTTCATCGAAGGTGGCGGGTGGAACTACTCCTGTAGCATCCCTCATGATGATGGGGTTCAGCCCTTCTAAGAAGTTAGTGATCTTCTTCTGCTCGGTGTCTATCAACTCTCGGGCATATCTAGCAAGTCTTTCAAACTTTGTCACATACTCCAAAACTGTCATGTTACCCTGTTTGAGCTGCTGAAACTCTATAGCTTTCTGCCTCTTGACATGAGAAGGGACATACTTATCAGTGAACTGAGTCTTAAAAGTCTCCCATGTAGCCCCATCTGGCATAATTTGATACGGTTCCTTAACCGTTTGCCACCAAGTGTCCGCTAATCCAAAAAATAGAGAAGCTGTGAGGTTAACCCTCTGTATGCCTGTACAAGTGAATACATCAAAGATCTTCTCTACATTAACTAGCCAGTCATCTGCAGCCAACGGGTCTTCTTGACCTGAGAACTCCTTGGGTCCTCTCTTCCTGAACCTCTCGAACAAAATGTTAGGGTCTTGTTCTCGATTGTTGATGATGATATTCGGTCCCCCAGGTTGCCTAGGCGGGGGTAGAGGCCTAGTTTGTAAAACTTCTAAAAGCTGTCGTTGAACTTGTGCCATTTCCTCATCCTTCTTAGCTAGCTGTTCTTGGAACCGAGCTTGGTTCTCATTGGCCTCTCTTTGTAGCCTAGCTTGGACTTCATTAGCTTCCCTCTGCATTCTTGTCTGACTTTCATTAGCTTGCCTCTGTTGTTCTAACATGGCTTGCATGAGTGCCTGAAACTGAGTCATTGTAGGTGGCTGTTCATGAAGTGTTTCACTGTTATCATTATTGGTATTGCTCCCTGAAGCATTCTGATCCGGAGCTCTTTTTGGAGGCATGATGCTGTAAAACAAATTGTCAGTACATATTAGTAAATTGGGGTTTGGTTTCTAAGTCCACACTACTGATCTAACGTGCTCACGGATCCTCGCCACGTCCCTAAGAGTTTCTAGTTTCTTTTAATTGCCTGAAACATGTCCCGCTCTGATACCAGTCCTGTCGCGACCCCGGACCGAGGTTCCCCCAAGTCCGGGCCCCGCGACGGTTGTGTCCATCCAACTATGATTAACCCACAGGTTTCCGCGGTGAGGATTTCCAAAGACGAAGATGTAAAAATCTCACTCGAGCAATGATTTGCGGAAGCGTGCAAGTAATCTCATCACAACTTAATCACATAAACCTTGTGATTCCGAATTGCATAAGTTAAGTCATCATTAAGAAAATAATCAGAGGAGAAAATGTAAGCATAGCATTACCAAATTCAGTTCAAGTTTCAAGGTAACCAAAAAGCGTTAAGTTACAAAAATCCCAAAAGTGTAAAAGGGCCAACAAAGGCCATACATTCCAAAATAACAAAATAATCCCATCCAGGTGTATCGTACTCAAGACCCCGCCCAACGTCTAGAGGACGTCGTCGGGTTGCCACTCACTGGCTGGGGGTGGCTCAAAAGCCTCCTCCGGGCGCTCCTCCGCAATGGCAACGGCGCCTGCATCTAAACACCAAAACAAAGGGGTCAGACACGACGGTCTGGCAGGTGAACAGTTTAGACATAATACAAGTCAGTTAATATGAAAGAAATCAGTACTTAAAACATGGCATGAGTTCTGAACAAAACATGTTTAAGGTATAATTCAAAACTAATATGCTTTTCAATAAAATAACATGATTCACGGATCCACATTGAGCTCGTCCTTTCTCCGTCAAACGTAATGACAAGAGCAAGCGAAACAAAACAAAGCGAGACGAAACGAAACAAAAGTCCGAGCCACACAAGGTGGGCGGAACACCGGCCGCGGAACCGGACAGAACAAAGATGTGTATAAATACACGGCTAATCTGCAGATTGCCCTTATGTTTAAGGACCCCCGAACTAGTGGATCAGACTGAAAGGGCAGTCCAAGCTCAGTGGTATTCTATGATATCCATGTATGCATAAAACAGATCAATGCTCGTACAAAACTTAGCGAAAAATGGGGAAAAACACTTGTCAAAACAATACAAGACGACACTGAACAAGAATAGCATAAGCTATAACAAGTAAGGCTGGAAAAGTGTCCCCATTATAGTTCATGAAACAAATCTAAAGTTGAACACATGCTGGTAAATCAAAACAGGAACAAAACGGTATTCTTCGTGTTAAAATTCAAGATTTCGAAACAATCATGTCAAGTATATGCTAAGACTCTTTATTTGATTCTTGTGAAGTTGAAACCCAAATGTTGGAGTTAAAAATACATTGGTGTCCCCGAAGCTAGACATCATTTCATGTTTCAATTGCACAACATCAAGCTAAAGACCCCTTAACATATTCTAGTTTTTCTCTCCCATCTAAACCCCTTCAAAATTCTCCTTCTGTGCACTCGGTCACCTCGCGGCTACCTGGCGGCTGGCCGCCGGGTGCTGGTCGGCTGACCGACCAACCGATCGACCGCTGACCGACTGATCAGGAGAATACTACTTTTCAATTTCTTGCGCAGGTCGGCTAGCCGCCTGCTGACCGCCCGCGGGCCGACCATGCCCTGTGCAGAAATTGAGTTACTGTAATTCTGACCGACACAGGGTCGGTTAGCCGTGGGTCAACAGTCGGCTAGCCGATGGCTGACCGACTGCTGACCGCCGGTGTGCGGCAGCTTCAGTTAGATTCAGAATTCACAACCCCCTTTCACCATTTCTTTCCTTTGTCAAATCCCTGCATATCCCCTGAGCCTCCATGCTCTCCAAGGGGCAATTTCCATTCAAATTCTAACAATCCACACTTCCAAATCACCTCACAACATTTCCTCCATTCTTTCATCCATTTATAAAACACATTGGCAAGATAAAAGCAACTTCAAATGAATGAAAAACCATTAACACAAACCATTAGCATATGCATTTCAATTAAAACAAAATTTCAGACTATAACACACCTTTGGAAACATACATTGCCCAAATCATCATGGAAAAGAAATCAAATCATGAAAGCTAAAGTAATCAAACATTGCATGCATCATGAATCTAAGTTGTTCACTTGCCTTTACCGAAGTCCTAGCCCAACAATCTCAGAACAAACCCTACCAAATGTACTCCACGAAATCTACAAGAAACCCATGAAAAGAACTTCAAAAATCCACCAAAAAGAGAAGACAATGACCCATTTCGAAATGGGTGTTGCATGCTTGAAAAATGGGTTCCTAAGGAACTCAAAAGACTACGTTGAAGAGGAGGAAGAGATCCATTACCTGAAGCTTGCTAAACAAGAAGAGGAGAAGAAAATGGAGTGGAAACACAGCTGGAATCTCCAAGAAAATGGTAGCAATGGATTCCTTGAGTTGAGAGGAAGAAGATGGTATGATTGGTTTTTGATTTGGAGCTCTCTAGCTTAGGCATGCAAAAAGAATAAGGGAGGGGAAGAAGAAGAAGAAACCACAGCTGAGTTGAGGGAAATTGCAGGGAAGAACCGAAGTGAAGCAATGAAGGAGGGTTGACTCATTTCAAATGGGTTCTTGTGAGCCCCATTGCTCAAAGCTTGCAATGGTTAAAACACTGACTTGGGGGCCTCGGATGAAAACGACGAAGAAGACTAAAATGATCGCCGGGAAATCTAGTTTCCAAAAAGTATAAATTTGGCATAGTTTTGAGATTTCGAAATTTGAGTCCAGATTTGGTGTGAAAAGACTGATTTACCCCTTTGGGCCAAAACTTGGGTTTCTGAGCCTAAAACACAAACAAGCTGAACACAAAAGTTTATCAATAAAATAAAACCATTCAAAAGAGATCGAAATCACGATTAAAATCAGAAAACTAGAATTTCCTCCCAAGCTTACACGTACTCTCAAGGCACCCTTAAGTGTAACCAAATAGCACAAAACGCTCTCAAAATTCCCCAAAGCTAATTCTAGACCAACTTGGACCAATTTCTAATCCCACGTACACAAAACTCACATTACAACTAAACACGCACTTAGTTAACACTAATCGCGCTAATCCTGGGTCGGGGTTTGACACTTTGGAGGCATTTTGAGACCATCCATAGGCTCTGATCGAAGATTTGTTATCTTCGATACTGTCGCCGCCGGGGGCTCCTGCTCAGCCATTGGAGGAGTGAAGTTAGGCCAAGTGGTGTCGAAATGGCCCGAAACTTCATGCGTACCCTTCTTTTAGCTATTTTGAAGGATCTTGTAGTTTTTGTTAGATTCTGACAAGATCTGATGCTTGAAGCGGCTTTGCCTGTTTGTAGTAGGATGCAGCTCCATGTAGCTTTTGATGTTGAGGAGGCAAAGTAACATTTTTTGTGTCAACAGCGGCGCGGCCCGCGACTCTTCAAGCGATTTGGCGACC
Source organism: Persea americana (assembly GCA_029852735.1). NCBI lineage: Eukaryota > Viridiplantae > Streptophyta > Magnoliopsida > Laurales > Lauraceae > Persea > Persea americana. Next base: position 41,526,182 of record CM056814.1, read on the forward strand.
AATTAATATTGTTAATTGACCCGTTTATGACAAGTTAATGCGGTCATTAACTCATTATTTTGGATGGCTCAATCATAAGCAAGGAAAAAGGAGTTACGAATCTAAGTAATCATGGCATTAAACCATGTAACTCCCCTCATCATGGAGATTAAAAGCGATTAACTGCTCATCATTCTCCTTCGACCAATCAAAAGCCAAGAAAAAGGAGTTACAAAATGAAGAATTAAACACTTGTAACTCCTCCCATCATGGAGCATTAATGTAATCAATGCTCATAAACTCATCTAATGGCCACCAAATGCCTATAAAAGGCAGTCATTCCAAGGAGAAAGGGTCCTGGAAAAATCCTAGAAAAATTGCTAGAAAATTCTTGAAGAAATCTCTGCGTAAAGAAGCTCAGCTACTCTGAAGAAAACTCTGCTGCAACAAACACCATATGGTGATTGAAGTCCCTTGGGGGGCCACCCCCAAGGTTTCCCCTCTCTTTCTATCCAACATGGCTAGATGTGGCTCTTTAGCCCATCTACTTGGTTTTTTATTGGATATAGGACCTTCCCTTGGTCTTTATCTTCTAAAAATCTGAGGTCCAAGCCAAGCCAAATGAACCAAAGCATCAAGTGTTCTCATCCAAGGGATGATGGTGGAGTCCATACATGACTCGCGACCGTTGATCTAAACGAGTCCCCACAATCTCCTGAGAAGTTAGATCCCTTTTCTTACTTCTTCTATTGTATTTTGTATTTTTTTTAAAGAGACATAAAAATCAACACTCTTGTCTTTCTTCATTGATAAGATTTGTAAATCGCCTTTCATGGAAAAATCGCCACTTACGGCACAAAATCGCCCTTCATGGCAAACAAAAGAAGATCACCTTTCACGGCATTCAAAATCTGTCTCTTTTCTTAAAAATATATGTGCAATGGAAAGTTAGAAAAAAGGGTTGATTTCCTTTCTACTTGTGAAGGTGGATCTCTAGATCACCATTTCTAAGTTCCAAGTAGAATAGAAAATCTGGCATACCTGTACAAAAAATGTTGATGCTCGCTTTTTCGCCCCGCCGTACCCCGGCGGACCCGAGGCTGAGGAAGGTGAGAGGCCAGGTCCATCAAGTTGGCATACCCAGTGGGACACGTTCGTTTGAGAAATTGATGCTTTGGATTCTTTGGCTCCTTTCTAGTTGGTGGCCTATGTTAGATCTTGCATCTAAAAAAATCATGAGATGAGATTTTTTGGAAATTTATTTCTTTGAGTTTATTTCCAGTCTTTCTCGTATTTTTAAAAACAATAAAATTTCAGATTTCTCATTTTTTGGATTCAACTTTGAGAAACTTTGATCCTTTCCCCTTTGAACTTGATAGCTCGCAGAAATGTTTGTAGCTATTGTTCATATTGGGGGATGGACCATCTTTTCTCTTTGATGAGTCCAATAGGGATCTTTAAAAAAAAAAAAAAAAAAACTGATTTCAAACTTTCAGATTTTGAAACAAAAAAGATTTCTCTTTTTTGGATTCAAATTGGAGAAATTTTGGTTCTTTCCATTTCGGACAATAGCTCGCGGAAATCGTTGAGCTGACGTTCGGACTGGGAGGGACCATTTTCTCTCTTTGATGGGTCCATTAGTGATCTTTCAAAAAAAAAAAATCAGATTTCTCTTTTTTTGGATTCAACTTTGAGAAACTTTGATCCTTTCCTCTTCGAACTTGATAGCTCGTAGTAATATTTGTAGCTATTGTTCATATTAAGGGATGGGTCATCTTTTCTCTTTGATGAGTCCAATAGGGATCTTTAAAAAAAAAAAAAAAATCTGATTTCAAACTTTTCAAATTTTGAAAAAAAAAGAGATTTCTCTCTTTTGGATTCAAATTTGAGAAACTTTGGTTCTTTCCATTTCGGACAATAGCTCGCAAAAATCTTTAAGCTGATGTTCGGATTGGGAGGGGCCATTTCCTCTCTTTGATGAATTCATTAGTGATCTTTCAAAAAAAAAAAAAAAAGCAGGGGTTAAACAAAAAAAAAACACTAAGGTTGCACCAATTGCGTTCTTTGACCAAAGTGGATCTATAAAAAGCCTTATCCAAAGTGTGGAGGTAGCTAGACTGTTTGAGGCAAGGGTCCTTCAAACGGGTTCATTAAGTAATTCTACCCTTACCTGGGGGCTGATCTACCCACTAAGGTTTCATAAGACCGAATTAGAGATCCACGTGTACAAAAAAAAAAAAAATCTTCAAAAAATTTTCTTAAAAAAAAAAAAAGTTCTGTCATTTTTCAGTTCAGATTTGAGAAATCCTGGTTCCTTCCCTTTCGGATTTAGTGCTCGCAGAAATGTTTAAGCCAGTATTCGGATTGGAATACCATTTGCTCTTTTCGATGAACTTGATTTTGGCCCTTAAAAAAAAAAACTTCCATTAGTTTTGGGTTCACATTCGAGAAATTTTGGTTCCTTCCCTTTCGGATCTAGTGCGCGCAGAAAGGTTTGAGCCTATATTCGGACTGGAATACCATTTGCTCTCTTTTATGAATCCAATCTTGTCCTTTCAAAAAAAAATCCCATCTTGTGTCCATTCCAAGGATGCAATTTGCAACATTTGTGCCTAGCGGTGCTAGTACGCCCTTTTGGGTCTACTATATTCGCGATTGACACATTTGTAACTCTAACCTTATATCATTTTACCTCGAGTGAGCTTCGCTTCTTGGTAATTTGAATTAAGGTTTACAATTGTTTCTAGCAGTCACTGGAACGCTTATTCTGAGCCGACCATACTTGCGTTTAGAACAATTGTACCCTCTATGGATTTTTGCCTTCTTCATTAAGCTTGGGCCAGGCCATGCCCCGTGAGCGATTTGAAAAGACAAAACCATAGTATTTTCCATTTCTGATCATATTCTTGTCATTACTAATGAATGTGGTCTTGTTTTAGAAGTTTTCCAAACTAACAATGGCAACTTCATTGACCATCACTTTTGATGAGAACAAGTACTAAGTCATGTTTCAAGAGAAGCAAAACAAGCGCACTCACAAGCGCCCTACCAGCTGCCGAAGCGTCACCTCTCTCGGCAACTCTCAAAATACCGGGTCGACCTCCACTCCCCGGACTATTGTCTTCGGGTCACTGGGACCATTCCCACTCCCCGTAGAAGAAACTACACTTGCCAAGAAGCAAAAGTGTCACGCCCCCGATCGTGAAACCGGGGCTTATGCGTGAGATTAGGGCTAATTAAAAATTTTCAGCATTAATAATAACACTGTGCCCTAATCATGTCCCAATATGGATCGAAGATCGCTGTGAGGTATAAACATTTCCTCAAATACATAAAACGTATAGCGGAAGCTTCATAGTACAAATGGTATCTTGAAGTATATAGTTAAGAGCAAAGACTGATCACATACATTAACTAGAGTTCAAGTTTGAAACAGTTAAACAAAAAGACTGCCCATGAATGTGTCACTGCCATGACACCAAGGGCAATCACCAAAAAGCCTGAAGCCAGTGGCAACCCCACGTAGCTTCAGCCTCTAAGAAACCAGGTTTGCCCTAAGACTTGGTCACCGAGACCTTCACCAAAACAAAGAAGGTCCCGAACATCTGCAAAGCCAGCATACTTGGCCCCTCTCAAGGAGAACTAGTTCTACCCTCTCTCTTACATAAAAAACGAGAAACCTACCCTCCTCCAAACAACAAAATCAACTTTGCATGAGCCGGCTTGCTCCTACAAGCCCAAAATCAAATCATGCATCACTAGGCCTCGACAAGAACCTGCCAGGGCCTGCTCTCCTGCAGCTCGACCCTTCATCTCAACAGGGGCCGAGCTCGCAAAATTTAAAGCTTCACTGCGACAGGCAAAGGACCGCGTCTAGATCCTGTCCATGTTAGTCTTCAAAGAAGATAAGCTCGGCTGCTGCGCACGAGGGACTACGTCCTTTATTACTAGAGCACAGCCAGAGCTAACTGAATCTCAATTCGCTCGTCGCATACGTTGCCGCAAGGCATATTGACAAAAGAGACTAGAGAAGCAAAGAATCCAGCATTCCGCCCTTCAAGTCTCTAAAAAATGGGTCGAAAAAGAAAGACCCGACCAAGTTGCAGCTGTCCATATGGTTGGCAAAACCAAAAAATGCCAGAAGTCAGCAACCAAAATTCATGTCAGACGGCCGGTGACTCGCAGCGTCTCCCAGACACGAATACATCAGGAAGACTCTCCCACTCCTTTAAGGCAAGGACACCTGAGTGATCATTCATCGGGCTCTTCTTCCAAAAGAATGAGCTCCAGCTCAATCACCAAAACGGTGTCCTCATTCAATTCTCGAAATGCGAATGTCATGGTCACAAACTCTGAGCAACCTCCGCCGCACGATGACGTGGGTCTACGCATCCAGCAGCTGGAGCAAGGACAGCAGAGAATAGAGGTTCTGATGGAAAACCTCCTTCTCACTTTCCAACGTCCGCCAAACAATGAAGTCCCTCTAAATGATGAGGCAAATGGTGGAGAAGACGAATCCCGCGCCCTTATAAAAAAGTACGTTAACGATATCCTCGCTAAAGCAAAACAAGAGGATACACTGAATGAGCATGGAATCAAGCCACCATATCCTTTATGGATGGACTCGGTTCCGTTCCCTGCAAAATTCAAGCAACCTACTCTCCAAACATATACGGGGAAAGGTTCAACTAGACAACACGTCATCCACTTCAAAATCTTGACAGGAGTTATTGCAGATCAATATGCTCTCAAGATCCATCTCTTTGAAAGTACCCTAAAAGGTACAACATTTGATTGGTACTCCACTCTGCCAGAGGATTCCATTCAAAACTAGACCATGCTAGAGACACGCTTCCTGACCCACCTCAAAGGTGAGGATCATCCTGTTACTATTGCTCAGCTCTGCAGCTTAAAACAAGGAGAGAATGAGTCAACTTACGACTTCATTCACAAGTGGAAGGCAATGGCGTACAAATGCTCAGATGTGCTGCCACAAGCGTCGCTGGTTGACATCTGCCGAAACAACATGAGAGCAAGGATCCGCTCCATGATCATCGGCAACAAATCAAAGAACCTAGGAGAACTCCTAGAAGCATCCATGGAGGCTGAAATGGTGCTCAAAGACCTCAACAGTAAAAAATCATCAAAGAAAGTGCCGACAGCCATTGCAACCTCAAAGCCAAAGAAAAAGGAGGTTCTCAATGTGCAAACCAAGTCAGCTCCTCAGCCGCCAAAGAAAGCTGAAAACAAAGCTACAGGTGAGGGACCTGAACTCTCTGATGTCTTCAAAGAACGAGTAGAGAAGAAATACCTATTCGATGAATATGTTGAATAAATATTTGGGGCTCTCTTGGCAAATGGGAAACTCACTTTGCCTGACCCCAAAAGTCCGGGAGATGTCGGCAAAACCAACGATCCTTGGTATTGCCCATACCACTAGATGGTCTCGCATCCTCTTAATCAGTGCTTCATTGTGTGAGAAAAGATTAACGAGATGTGGAAAAACGGAGTCATCACCTTTGACAAGAATTATGGGCTTGCCTCCGTCAATATGGTGTCATATGGACAAACATCCAAATCACCAAAGAAGAAGCTCACTACTTCCTTTAAGGTGATAAAAATGACCCAAACATCCCAAGAGTTGGTTCCTTACCCAACGCTAGATGGACAACCCATAGGGGTACATCCCGATCTCCTTGAAGATGAAAATTGGGAGGTCGTCAAAACAAGGCCAACTGCTCAACAGCGAAGGTAAGCCAGGAGACAACTCCGAAAGCTCAAACAGCAGGAGAAAGCTCAACCAAAACAAGAAGTCATTGAAAAGGCAGAGACTTCCTCTACCGCCTCAGTAGGGGCAACAGAAGAGTCCTTTCCAAAGACTTCAAAAGTGGTAAGAAAATTCACCCTAAGTGATTTCATGCCACCACAGCTCAGAAATGAGACTACGCAGGGGGCATCATACTCTTGCAACTCGGTAATTGGATTCTCCATGAATGGATATGAGTCCAGTGAGACCGATGAGTGGGAAGCATCCCTTGAAACAGGAGAGTACCTTTCCGATGAAGAATGGATTCCCGAATCGCACCTTATGCCAGTAATCTGGTATAATCCTTTACAGCCACAAGGATCCTGGTCTGATGATGAAGAAGACCAAGAGGCTGTTCAAGAAGACGCTGCTAATACAGCACTTGCCAATGCACCAGTGGAACCCAATAATGTTGAACCACAAGGGGTAGACGAAGAAGAAGATTTGGCTCCTATGCCTGATCTCAAAGAATATGCAATGATCTTGCAGCGTCTGACCATAGAGCAAGAGCAGGATCGCATCAATCAACTTTGTCACAATCAAGAATCGGAGGTCCCGGAAAACCTACAACAATCTCCTTTGGTAACCCCAGAAAATGAAGAAAGTTGCTAGATCGATGATCCTCTCACATCTGAAGACGAGTCTGAATCCCAGCAGTGCATTATAGGAGCATCTTCTATTAGAGTTGCTTGCAATGCGATAGCTCAGGATGATAGTGCCTCTGAAGCTCCATTTGCCGAAGCTGCAAATTCTCAGACTACATCTAGCAGCATATCTTATGAAGCTACATCTTCTCGGGTGACTTCCACTGAGATAGCATCTTGTCAGCCTTCGTCTCCTGAAAATGTGACATCGAAATTCAAGCCTCTTCCAATTGGTCACCATGAAGAAGCTCTGGCCCATGAGTTCTTCAGTGAAAACTCGGTCAATTGGTCTTAGATACCCAACCTCATAGGAGATGTCTGGACCGGTGAAATACTCAACAAAGAAGAAAAGTTGCTGGATGTTATTCAGGACTTGTTCTCGAAAAATGCTCCATGCAATGCAATCACTGAAGACAGCAATGCTGCTGCAGAAACATTTTCAGCAAATGAGAAGGAACAACCCCTTAATCCAGAGGGTGATCTTCCAAGCGAAGAACCTTCTCCAGAAGCTCTTGAAGTTGGTAGAGGTACCCGCTCTGGCCGGGATTACCACAAAAATTACAAACAATCTTCTTCTTCTCATGTAAATCCTCCAGGAAAACAAGTTGTAAATGCCCCAAGTGGCAACAATAATGAAAATGTAGGCCCCAAGGAGGCTTTCAAGTATGACTTGATTGAACACTTCAAACACATACCTGCACGACTGCACATCCTAGACTTGTTACGAATGTCACGACAAACTCGTGATGGTCTCATTTAAGAATTGCAAAGGCTGAATGCGGAGGTCTACGAACTTTCCCCACAAGTCCTACAAATTGAAACGGACTATAGGGCCAAAAAATCAAAAACCTCCTCAAAGGGAGAAACGAAAAAAACTGAGGGATCTTGCACTAAATGCCTCTCGGTCCAAAAAGCCGCAAGTACTACCATCGCCTTCAATAAGGAGGACCTCCTGCTAGGTGAGATGAAGCACAACTGACCCTTGTACTTTACAGGGTACATCAAAGAGATGCCGATACATAGAGTCCAGATCGACCCAGGCTCTGCACTTAACCTCATCTCTACTTCAGCACTCGAAGAGCTGGGTATCCCACCTAGCAAGCTCAGCCACACATCTATGTCCATCTTTGGATACGATGGGAGCACTCAAAGGCCTATTGGCAAGATCAGGTTCAGGTTGCAAATCAGTGATCATATCTATGAAGTCACCATGTATGCAATAAAGACCCCCTCATGCTACAACATCCTTCTCGGATGCCCTTGGATACACGAGAATGGTGTCGTCCCTTCAACTCTACATCAGTGCATCAAGTTCATTGGCGAGGACGGCTTGATGCATTGAGTGTTTGCAGATAGAAAGCCCTTCAAAGGCAAAGAAATCCATTTTGCAGACTCTCAGATGTACAAGGACGAGAAAGAAAAGGAGGAGGGAGAAATAACATCATTTGCCAAAAATCTCCAGAAAGATAAGGGCAAGGCTCCTCAACAATCATCGGAAGAAAACAAACCTTTTGGCAAATCCGAAGAGAGCAATCCATTGCCCTTCATTGTCTCCTTCAAATCTTCCAAACCTTTGGTAGTCACCACCAAAGCAAAGAAGAAAGCTGGGGGCAGGTTTGTTGTCTCCTTCATATCTATCATACAAGACACAGATTTGGATTCAGAGCCAGAAGATGATACATCATCAAGTCAAGCTAATACTCAGTAAGTTCAGCCTGCTCTCACTCCATTGGAGACACATGCTGACGTAGAAGATCCTGCGTCTGCTACCTTCATCATTCCGGGAACATCGACAGAAGAGAAACCGATCTTCTTCCATAGATTGGACGCTTCTTCATCAAATTCTTTGCTTGAACCTTTCCAAAATAAAGGTATGCCTCAACTATCCCTGTATAGTCCGATGGCACAAGCTATCATGAAGAAAATGGGCTATGACGCTCAAAATCCAATCGGTTAGGGAGGTGGCCGCAGTATTCTCACGCCATTGGAACCCACCCTGACCAAAAGTCAGCTTGAGGATTGGAAACTCCACTGTCACATAGACAAGTCTTCATATGGGTTGGGGTATGATCTTGATACTCCTTTGAGACAGTTGACACGAAGGCTGCAAAGTCGTTTTACCGATCAAGACTCAACATCTCGCGTGGATGAAGACATCGATCTCCCTGGATATCTCTTTGAAGAGTTACCCGTCAAGGATCCAGAAGGCTCATCAAATTGGTATGATTTCTCTGATGATGAAGAGGAATTGTCCGCTGACACAGACACATGGTTTTCTAACCTAGAAGAATCACTGTCTCCAAAAGAAGTGCCTTACTTCAACCTAGTTTCAGCAGGTGATTGGGACCACCTCATAGCAAGCCTTGAGAAGAATACCGATCCAGAAGATTTATGGACAGAAACAGAACCATGGTCTGAAAATGCTTCTGAAACTCCAGAAGGTCTTGTTGAGTTGGAAGCCTCAGAAAATATTGTGGAGGAACCACCTTCAAAACTTCCAACAGAAGATTATGTTCAAAAGATAGACTTGGGAATACCAGATAACCCACGTCCTATATTCTTAGGTAAGAATATTAAGGATGATGAGTTGCCCGAATATGTCTTGTTTCTTCGTGAGTTTATTGATTGTTTTACATGGTTTTACGTTGAAATGTCTGGCTTAGTGTAAGACCCCGCCCCGAGAGTTTCCTTTTAGTGTTAATTAAGACGTGTTTTAGCTATAAGTGAGATTAGTGGAAATGGGTTAAATCTGGATTAGAATAGCTTTTTATAGCTTTGAATAATTTTGGGAACTTTTTTGATCTAGTGGGGCCCTTTGGGGGTTCCTTTTATTGTGTCTCGATTAGTCTTGGGATTTATTTAATAATTCTGAAAATCGGTAAATTACTCCGTTCAATGTGTTTTATGATTCCCGACAACTTTTGTATTTGCTCCGTTTCCATTCGAGACCTCTAAACCCTACTTTGCCATTGATAGGGGTAAAACAGTCTTTTTACACAAAATCTGGGCACTATTTTCAATGTCTCCGAAACTCGTAAAATATATACTTTTTGGAAAGTAGAAATTTCGACGATCAATTCTTCCTTCTTCGTCGAATCCGTCCGAAGCCCGTAGAACGATGTTTTAGCCCAATTGGATTCTTAAGTTGTGGGACCCCTTGCCATTATCTATATAAGGAGGAGTCCTTTTCTCTCTTCCTCTTCTTGCAACTTTCTTGAGAACAAGAAATCCCAGCCCAGCCCTAGGGTTTTCCTCCTTGCTCCTTGTTTCCCCATCTCTCAACCTCTCTCAAATCTATTGCTTAAGGCAAAATGGAGGCATTGATCTTCTTCCCCTCCATGAGAGCTTCATCTTGATACCATTTGTAGAGAGAGCCTTCCATTCCAAGCTACCTTTTGAGCAAAATCTTGCCATTAGAGGACTTTTCATGTAAGTTCTTCTTCTCATCTCTTGGTTGTGTATTCTTCTAGCCATGGAGGTGCTTCACCTTGATTATTAGAAGCTATCTCCATCTATTTCTTGATTTTGACATTCTAGGGTTGTAATATTGTATTTTGGGGATTTTTGTGTAGAGTGTAGATTTTGAGCTTGATAGTGGATTAGAGCTTGACTAGCATACCTTGGAGACCAAGGCAAGTGGATGAATGGATTCGATTTGAATAAGTTCTTATTTTGTTGAAAATGTGGATTTTTACTATTCCTATTTCATTTGGTTCATTATGTTTCATAATGCTTTTAGAAATGTATTTATTGACATGGTTTCTCCCTTAGTTAGTTTTATGAGAATAAATGCATTCATCATCAAGTTTATTTTGATCATTTCAAACTTCTTAAATGATATGTGTACTTGCATTAAATGAGATTGGTATTGGTAGGAGAATTAAATACATTGATGGAATGGTGGTTGGTGGAAAGAATTTAATGTTAAATGGAAGAATAGACCCATTTCATGTTAGGAAATGGTTGGAGTTGAGGTGAAATGGTTTGGGAAAGAAAGGACTGAAATCTGCACCTGATGTGTAGTTCCCGCAGTTGGGCGGTCAGCGGGCGGTCACCTTGGCGGCTAGCCGACAGGTGACCGGCGGCTAGCCGACCCAGATGCGGTTAGAAACACAGAATGCTGTGTTTTGACAGGCGAACCGCGGTCAGCCGCCCGGTCAGCTCGCGGCTAACCGCCAGTCAAAAACCCTGTGACCGCAAGGTAGCCGAGATGCGCGGTTAGAAACACAGAATGCTACATTTTAGCAGGGTGAACCGCGGTCAGCCCCGCGGTCAGTCAGCGGCTAACCGCCGATCACATCGGCGGCTAACCGCCAGCTGACCGACAGGTGACCGAGTTTTACCCAGAATTCCTGAGTCTTTTCTATTGGTTTCAGATATGGTATTTAAAGGTTTGGATGGGTTGTTCTGATGCCCTACCACCTTGGAAAGACCCAGGGGATGACATAAGGAGATTGACATAGAAAGAAACACCATTTCGGAAAAGGTATTGGGACTTTTAGATTCATCAACATGCATAAGGAAACTTAGTATGTCCTCTATCATTCGAGTACCATACTAAGGGTAATATAGACATACAAGATCCTTATACATGTCGTTTGAATATGGATGCCCCAATATATAATCCCTAATGATATAAGGATTCATTGCATTGTTTTACTCAAAATTTGATTTATACGCCTGATATGTCCTGCCAGCCCCGTTTATGCATGAACAGATAATAATATGAAATGTGTGCCTACGAGCACCATGCCCCGCTTACCCGAATGTTTTACACTGATATGTTTTGTATACGTTTTGATTTCTCATGTAACCTATGAGTCGGCACCACTAAGCTTGGACGTCCTTGTCAGTCTGATCAACTGACTTGGGCCTCCCCGTTGTGCTCCCGCCAGTTGCAACTTGGATCCTGTCCTGTCCCGTTACCCGGTTCCGCGGCCGTGGTATTGCCTAGCTATATGTATATGTATATGTATGTAATGTTGGTTCTCGTCACTTCGTGTGTTCGAGCCCAACGCACTGAATGTGCTCTCATCACCTTAGTGATGGAGAGGATTTAGCTCTAGTGTGGTTGCCATCTAGTCAGTTCCTGTACCTTGAATACCCCACATGATTTATATTGCATCTGTACTTTAAATGAACCATGCATCCTGTTTTATGACAGTTTTCGTTATGTCTATGATATGCTTTGATTTCTTTCTTGGTATATCTATTCACCCACCTGCCAGACCGTCGTGTCTGACCCATTTTTTGGTGGTACTCAGGTCCAGCTCCCGTTGTTGCTTTTGAGGAGGAGCCAGAGGAGGCGGTTGATGAACCGCAACGATTAGTAGAGTGGCAAGCTGACGATGTCATGTAGACATTTGGTTTAGCTTTGAGTTGCGAACATTTTGGGAGATTATAGACTGATTACTGATTTTATACTTTTGGTTGTACTGGCCTTTGTTGGCCATTATTTTTGGGGAATGTTAATTTAACTTGTTCTTTTGTTTAACTTTAACTTCATATTTTGGGAATGCTAATGAGATCATTGCTCACTCTGACATCATGTCATACCTGTGTATTAACAGTCTTATTTGATGTGATTGGATTAAGAGTTTGATTTGCTACACGCTTCCGCACCAATATAAATGTTCTATGAGTGTATGAGGAATCCTCACCGCGGAAACCTGTGGGAAATTAAGGAAATGTATAATTATTATTAAGGAGTAGTTCATTATCCACACCACACCCCGTCGCGGTCCCGGGTCCCGGTTCGGGGTCGCGACACTTAGACCCCAAAAAAGCAGTCCACAAACTCAACTTGCAAGAAAATACCAAGCCTGTCAAACAAGGCCAAAGAAGATTCCGTCCTAATGTGATGGACAGAATTGAACAAGAAGTTTAGAAACTCAAAAACGTTGGCTTCATCCGTGAAGAGCAGCATCCTGAATGGTTGGCCAACATCGTCCCCGTGACAAAGAAAAATGGGCAAATCAGGGTCTGTATTGACTATAGAGACCTGAATAATGCATGCCCCAAAGATGAATTCCCGCTCCCCATACCGGAGGTAATGATTGACAACACCTGCGGGTTTGAGCGAATGACTTTCATGGATGACTTCTCTGGCTACAATAAGATAAAGATGCATACCGAAGATGAGAGGCACACATCATTTCGGACCACATTTGCATGTATTGCTACACTGTCATGCTATTTGGTCTGAAGGATGCTGGTGCGACATATCAAAGAGCTATGATGAAAATATTCCAAGATATGCAGTACAAGAGGGTCGAATGTTATGTTGATGACCTCGCCATCAAAAACAAAAGAGAAGAAGACCATCTCAAAGATCTTCGAGAAGTCTTCCTCCAACTTCGCAAACACAAACTGCGAATGAATCCCCTCATTGGGTAAGTTCCTCAGATTCATAGTTCGGAAAGCTGGAATAGAACTTGACCCCATCAAAGTGAAGGCTATTCTAGAAATGTCATCTCCAAGAACCCTAAGAGAACTAAAAGGGCTTCAAGGAAGATTGTCATACATTTAATGGTTTATTTCCAACCTATCAGGAAAATGCCGTCCATTCTCTCGGTTGATGAAGAAAGGTGTGGACTTTGTTTGGGATGCTGAATGTGAAGCTGCATTTCAAGACATCAAGTCATACCTGACCAAACCTCAAGTGTTGGCTGCCCCACAACTGGAAAACCATTCATCTTGTACACAAGAGCCCTCGATTATTCTTTGGGTGCTCTACTCGCACATGAAAATGATGGAGGAAAAGAAGCTGCTCTATACTACCTCAGCCACATGTTGGTTGGTGCAGAGCATCACTACTCTCCAGTCGAAAAAGAACGTCTTGCAGTGATGTTCGCTGTACAAAAGCTACGTCACTAGCTACTGTCTAATACAGTAGACCTGATTTCGAGGATCAATCTCTTAAAGGTCCTCGTCACAAAAGCAGGTCCCCTAATTCCCTACTGGCAAAATGGTCTATCCTTCTGTAACACTTTGACATTAGATAAGTGCCGTAAAAAGCAATCAAAGGCCAAGTCGCAGAGCATCCACTGCTTAAGGATTCTCCGTTCAGGGATGATCTCCCAGACGAACCTGTCTACAACGTGGAGACTTCCTCGTCAAATGCCATCTGGGACATGTACTTTGATGTTGCAACCGGGACAAATGAAAAAGGAAAGCTGATATCGGGAATTGGCATTCTCTTTGTTAGCCTCGACAAATACATGATTTCACACGCATTACCGCTACTGGAGCCATGTTCAAACAATGCAGCTGAATACCAAGCCGTAATCGTAGGATCGGAACTCGCCCTCGAATCCGGCATCACCATGCTGGAAGCCTTTAGGGATTCTCAACCGATCGTCAACTAGATGAATCAAAAATATGAAATCAGGAAGCATGATCTGTTGCCTAACTACAACAACGCACAATTGCTTCGTCAAAAGTATGACATTTGTCACATCACACACATTCCTAGAGGTGAAAACATTCGTACAGATGCCTGGCTGGACTTGCTGCATTTGTGGCAATCCAAGAAGGGGAAAACATGCAAATTACAGTGTGTCAAAGAAGGGTTCTCCCTCCTCTCAACACACACTAAGCAGTTGTTGAATGCCACCGAGTGGTTCGAAGTCTGATTTCCATCCTTAAACCTCTGATCGGTGTTGACACCAAAAATGTCACTTAGCCTCCTCAACATCAAAAGCTACATGGAGCCGCATCCTACTACAAACAGGCAGAGCGGCTTCACGTATCAGATCTTGTCAAAATAAAACAAAAAACTACAAAATCCTTCAAAATAGCCAAAAGAAGGGTACACATGAAGTCTCGGGCCATTTCGACACCATTTGGCCTAACTTCAATTCTCCAATGGCTGAGAAGGAGCTCTCGGCGGCGACAATGTCGAAGACATCAAATCTTCAATCAGGGCCGATGGATGGTCTCAAAATACCTCCAAAAGGGTCCACGTCGAATTTTGAAGTCAAACCGACACCGTTTGACCCTCCATCAACTCTCGAACGGCGAAATCAAGCCTCTCGGCGGCGAGAACCTCTAATACCGCCACTCATCAAACAAAGCACATGAGTAGCTTCTACATGCTTCCAAAGGGCTGCACGTCAAATTTCAGGTCATTCCGACGACGTTTGACACGGTTTTGACGCTCGAAAGCAAAATCAAGCCTACCGGCGGCGGAGCTCTCCGGGGCCATGGCACCCAAATTGGAGCCAATGGATCATCTCAAAATGACTCCAATAGGCCCCCTGTCAAATTTCAGGTCAATTGGACATCGGTTGACCGTACATCAAAGCTCGACATATTCCGTACGGTGAAATCAAGTCTAGCATCGACGGGACCCCAAACGGCTTCAAAACTCAAATAAAAGCCTATGGTTGGTCCTATCTAATGCTCAGGAAGCTTCACCTCAAATTTCAGGTCATTTCGACATCGTTTGACCTAGTTTCAACTCTTGGTGGAAAGTCAGCTACAAAGTCTTCGGCTTTTCCAAAAATAGGAAACTTTGTGCCCTGATTTGCACAGCTTCTCAACAAGTTTTCTTTAGAGGAATTAAGCCAATAAATGAGGAGAAATTTCAAGGAAAATACAGAAGAGAAAAGAAGAAAAAAGCTCAAAAAACGGACAAGAAACGGCGACCGGACGACGACCGAAAAAAGGACCAAAAGTCGACAGTCGCCGGCGACCATGGCCCAAGGTCACCGGCCCCATGGTCGCCGGCGACCCTGGAAATCCGGGTCGCTGGATTTCCGCCGGAACGACCTTTTTTCGGTTCTTTTTCACGTTTCGCGATGTTTGGCCCCTGTGATTTTCTTAAAATCTAATTTTTGAGGCATGATATCCGTCGATCTTCGTCAACATCACGGATCCGCCATCGAAATCATTCGATCATCATTGGACACTCCAAAATCGCCAACCGGCCGACCAAGAAAGCACACTTTCTGCCCAACCAATCATGAAATCGACTGGACAGATGTTGCTGGCCAATTGGTTCCAACCAATGTTTGAATTTGCATCATCATTCGACATCAAACAACATGCGGATCCATCGATGATCATCGCAAGAAGAATTCCAAAAGACGCAGCACGGCCCGCGACTCTTCAAGCGACTCGGCGACCAATTACTGCTGTTAATTGACCGGTTTATGACAAGTTATTACGGTCATTAACTCATTATTTTGGAAGGCCCAATCAGAAGCAAGCAAATGGGAGTTACAAGTCCAATTAATCATGGCAATTAACCATGTAACTCCTATCATTATGGAGTTTAATCATGGTAATTAATCGTGAAACCCCCATCATCATGGAGATTAAATGCCCATTATTCTCCATCGACCAATCAGATTCAAGGAAAAAGGAGTTACAAAATTATGAAATTAAATCTTGTAACTCCTCCCATCATGGAGCATTATTGCAATCAATGCCTATAAACCCTCCTAATGGTTATCAAAAGCCTATAAATAGGTGGTCATTCCAAAGGAAAATGGTCCTGAACAATTATCCTGAAAAGTCTCTGCATAAAGAAGCTCTCTCACTCTAAAGAAACTCTACTGCAAACACTACAATGTGATTGAAGTCCCTTAGGGGGCCACCCCCTCAAGGTTTCCACTCTCCTTCTATTCAACGTGGCCTAGACGCGGCTTTTCAGCCCGTCTACCCAAATTTTTACTGGATATAGGACCTTCCCTTGGTCCTTGTCCTTTAAAAATCCGGGGTCCAATCCAAGCTAAGTGAACTAAAGCATCAAGTGTTCTCATCTGAAGGACGATGGCGGAGTCCATACATGACTTACGGCCGTCGATCTGAACAAGTTCCCACAATCTCCTGAGAAGTAAGATCCCTCTTTCTTTCTCTTCTATTGTATTCTGTATTTTTTAAAGAGATAAAAAAATCACAATTCTTATCTTTCATCATTGATGAGATTTGTAAATCGCCTTTCACGGCAAACTAAACAAAATCGCCTCTCACGGCATTCTAAATCTTGTGTCTTTCTTTAAAATATATATGCAATGGAAAGTTAGAAAAAAGTTTGATTTCTTTTCTACTTGTGAAGGTGAATCTCCGGATCACCATTTCAAATTCCAAGTAGAATAGAAAATCTGGTATACCCGTAAAAAATGTTGATGCTCGCTTTTTTCTTCGCCCCGCCACACCCCGGCGGACCCGGGGTGGAGGAAGGCAAGAAGAAAAGACGGGTCCATCAAGTTGGCATACCCGGTGGGACTCGTTCATTTGAGACCACGATGCTTAGAATCCTTGCCTCCTTCATAGTTGGTGGCCTATGTTGGATCTTGTATCTAAAAAAAAACATGAGATGGGATTCTTTGGAAACTTCTTTCTTTGAACTTGTTTCCATTCTTTCTTTTCTCAAACAAAAAAAAAAGTTTTTTTTTTAAGTTTTATCGTTGGGTTCAGATTTGAGAAATTCTGGTTTCTTCCCTTTCGGATTTATTGCTCGCGGAAATCGCTGAGCCTTTGTTTGGATTGGAATACCATTTTTTTTTCTCTTTTGTGAATCCAATCTTAACTTTAAAAAAAAAATCAAAAATCAGATTTCTCTCTTTTGGATTCAAATTGGAGAAACTTTGGTTCTTTCCTTTTCGTAAAATGGTTCGCGGAAATCGCTGAGGCAACGTGCAGATTGGGAGGGGCCATTTCCCTCTCTTTGATGGGTCCATTTGCGATCTTTCAAAAAAAAAAAAAAGTTTTCAAATTTCTCTCCTTAGGACAAATTGGGGAAACTTTGGTTTTTTCCTTTTCGTATAATGGCTCGCGGAAATTGCTGATCTAGTGTTCGGATTGGGAAGGGCCACTTTCCCCTCTTTGATGGGTCCATTGGAGATCTTAAAAAAAAAAGCGCATTAAGGTTGCACCAATTGCGTTCTTTGACCAAAGTGAATTTAAGAAAAGCCTTGTCCAGAGTATGGAGGCAGCTAGACTGTTCAAGGCAAGGGTCCTTCAAACGGGTTCATTAAGTAATCCTACCCTTACCTTGTGGTTAATCTATCCACTGAGGTTTCATGAGACTGAATTGGAAGACCTATGTGCACTCTTAAAAAAAAAATCTAAAAAAAAATCTTCAAAAAAAATCTTCGTCGCTATTATATTCAGATTCGAGAAATTTTGGTTCCTTCCTTTTCGGATTTAGTGTCAGCAGAAATGTTTGAGCCTGTATTCGGATTGGAATACCATTTGCTCTCTTTTATGAATTTAATCTTGACTTTTCAAAAAAAAAAAAAAAAAAAAAGCTCCCGTCATTATTGGATTCAAATCTGAGAAATCCTGGTTCCTTCCTCTTTGGACTTAGGGCTGGCAGAAATCATTAAGCCTTTGTTTGGATTGGAATACCATTTGCTCTCTTTTGCGAATTCGATCTTGACCTTTCAAAAAAAAATCCCATCTCGTGTCCTCCTCAAGGATGCGATTTACAACAATTGTGCCTAGTGGTGCTAATACGCCCTTTCGGGTCTACTGTATTCGCGACCGACACATTTGTATCTCCAACCTTATATCATTTTACCTCGAGTGAGCTTCGCTTCTCAGTAATTTGAATTAAGGTTTACAATTGCTTCTAGCAGTCACTGGAACGCTCATTTCGAGCTGACCATACTTGGTTCAGAACAATTGTACCCTCTGTGGCTTTTTTGCCTTCTTCATTACGCTTGGGAATGGGCCATGCCCGCTGAGGGATTTGAAAAGACAAAACCATAGTATTTTCCATTTATGATCACCATATTCTTGTGATTACTAATGGATGTGGTCTTGTTTCAGAAGTTTTCCAAAACTAACAATGGCAGCCTCGTTGACCATCATCTTCAATGAAAACAAGTACCAAGTCATGCTTCAAGAGAAGCAAAGCAAGCGCACTTACAAGCGCCCTGGCAGCTGCCAAAGCATCACCTCCCTTGGCAACTCCCAAAACACCGGGTCGACCTCCACTCCCCGGACCATTGTCTTCGGGTCACTGGGACCATTTCCACTACCCGTAGAAAAGACGGCGCCTGCTAAGAAGTAAAAGACCGCCCTTCAACGTGTTGCTGCCCCGACACCAAAGGCGGTCACCAAGAAACCTGAGGCTCGTGGCAATCCCGCAAAGCCTCAATCTGCAAAAACCAGGTCTGCCCCAAGACTTGGTCCCTGAGATCTTCACCAAAACAAAGAAGGTCCCCAACATCTGCAAAGCCAGTATATCTGGCTCCTCTTAAGGAGAACCAGTTCTATCCTCTTATTTACATCAAAGGGGAGAAACCTACCCTCCACCGAACTACAAAAACTACTTAGCACGAGTTGGCTTGCTCATACAAGCCCAAACTCAAGTCGTGCATCACAAGGCCTCGACAAGAACCTGTCAGGGCCTACTCTCCTGCAACTCGACCCTTCATCTCAACAGGGGCCGAGCTCACTAAATTTAAAGCTTCGCTGCGTCCAAATCCTGTCCTTGTTAGTCTTCAAGGAAGACAAGCTCGGTTGCTGCGCACGAGGGACCACATCCTTCATTGCTAGAGCATAGCCTGAGCTAATTGAAGCTCAAATCGCTCGCTGTATACATCGCCCTGCGGCATATCGACAAAAGAGATTAGAGAAGCAAAGAATCCAGCATTCTGAGCTTCAAATCTCCCAAAAATGGGTCAAAAAAGAAAGACCCGACCAAGTTGCTGCTGTCCACATGGTTGGCAAAACCAAGAGACGCCAGAAATCAGCAACGAAAATACATGTCAGACGGCCGGTGACTCGCAGCATCTCCCGGACGAGAAGACATCAGGAAGACTCTCCCACTCCTTCAAGCCAAGAACACCGGAGTGATCATTCCTCGGGCTCTTCATCTAGAAGAATGAGCTCCAGCTCAGTCACTAAGACAATATCCTCTTTCGACTCACGAAGAGTGAATGTCTTGGTCGCAAACTCTGAGCAGCCTCCGCCACATGATGACATGCCTCTACTCATTCAACAGTTAGAGCAAGGACAACAGAGAATAGAGGTTCTGATGGAAAACCTCCTTCTCACTCTCCAACGTCCACCAAACAATGATGATGTTCCTCCACAAGATGAGGGAAACGGTGGAGAAGATGAGTCACGTGCCCTTACTAAAAAGGACGTTGGCAATATCTGTTAGTTTTATGGTCTCAATCTATTAAAATTGATGTAATAAATTGATTAATTTCTTTATTTATCAATATCTTCATGTTATCATTTCATGAGATGATTGGTGTTTATTACTTAAATGCACATAACCAATACGAATGACATAATGCTTCATGAGATGAACCGGAGTCCATAAGTATACTAGATGCAATACATGTGTATGGATGAGATCCACATACGGGAGACATGTATAGCAAATCTTATACTTGAATATCTTCACAACCAGTGATGAGATTGGACATCTCATCTAACAAGGTTGCAGTACTTTGATTACTATGAGATAGTGTGATTTGTCTCGATCATCAGAATGTAAGATTATGGATCATAGCGCTGGTACATTGGATGTTTTGAAGGACCATGAGAAGCACCTTATGAATACTGTCTTTACTTTAAAGGTCTGCTCTCATAATTCCCTAACAATAGGCTCTCAATCCTGAGACATTAATGAACTCAAGTTTCTATCTATTCATTTGCTTTGAGTCACCAATGAGTGAGGCCAATTGTAGGTCAACACCTCGGTGATTTGGGCACGTGGTAGTAGAGCTGTGGGAACATTCGATGGTCAAGATGAAATCTATCTTTAATATCCCCTTGTGCCAATTAATGGATTTATCATTGGTAAGTACGCACCCATTCCGATTAAGAGTTAATTGGATCGGTACCAAATGATCATTATAATTAATTGGGGCTCAAGGATAACAAGATATGGATCTAAGTTTGGAAGACAGGTCCAATTGATCCATGGATATTGATGGAGGGGTCTACTTGTGGACATTGAGAAGTTTAGGGTCTTCATGTAATTTATTCCTAAGATTAGAGTTCAATTGCATTTATTTAGTGGAGTTATTTGTAATTAACTGCGGGCCCGGATTGCACATGAGATGTTGGGTAGCGGTGTCCCAGTTGGAGCCAGCTTTCTATGGAATCCCTAGTGGTCCCCATGTTGACACCAAAAATGTCACTTTGCCTCATTAACATCAAAAGCTATACGGAGCCGCATCCTACTACAAACAGGCAAAGCTTCTTCAAGCATTAGATCTTGACAAAACCAAACAAAAACTACAAGATCTCTCAAAGTAGCCAAAAGAAGGGTACACATGAAGTTTTGGGCCATTTCGACACCATTTGGCCTAACTTCAATCCTCCAACGGCTAAGCTAAAGCTCCCGGCAGTGACAGCGTTGAAGATATCAAATCTTCAACCAGAGCCAATGGATGGTCTCAAAATACCTCCAAAAGGCTCCGCGTCAAATTTCAAGTCAAACAGACACCGTTTGACCCTCCATCAACTTTTGAACAACGAAATCAAGCCTCTCGGCGGCGAGAACCTCTGATGCCGCCACTCATCAAACAAAACACATGAGTAGCTTCTGCATGCTTCCAAAGGGCTGCATGTCAAATTTCAGGTCATTCCGACGACGTTTGACCAGATTTTGATGCTCCGAAGCAAAATCAAGCCTACCGGCGGCGAAGCTCCCCGGGACCATAGTACCCAAATCGGAGCTAATGGATCATCTCAAAATGGCTCCAACAGGCTCCCCGTCAAATTTCAGGTCAATCGGACATCAGATAACCGTACATCAAAGCTCGACATCTTCCGCACGGTGAAATCAAGTCAAGCATTGACGGGACCCCAAACGGCTTCAAAACTCAAATAAAATCCCATGGTTGGTCCTATATAATGCCCAAGAAGCTTCACCTCAAATTTCAGGTCATTCCGACATCGTTTGACCCAGTTTCAACTCTTGGCGGAAAATCGGCTACAGAGTCTTCGGCTTTTCCAAAAAATAGGAAACTTTGTGCTCTGATTTGCACAGCCTTTCGATGGGTTTTTGTCGCGACCCCAAACCCGGATCCCTGCAGCGGTCCGACCTCGGGGAAGCGAATTGGAAAGTAAGTGATAAATATATTTCTCCCCGGGATCCGCGTGTGTGAGGAAGGCAAAATTTCCAAACACATCAAGAACATTTCGCGGAAGCTTACGTAGCATTGCGACCCGGAGCCCGTGGCCATCGGGTTCCGTGTCGCACTCAACCCGTCAGCATAAAGCTGTCATAGCATAATCATACTCAGACTGGAACAAAACATGATACCAAAATATACAGAGCTGACCGAGACAGGCTTATCAATACCCAAGCATATTCAAGTTATAATTTAACAAGTGCATTAATTACAATCCCAAAAGAAAAGGCTAACAAAAGCCTTACAAAATAACAAGCTAAGAACAAATACTACCCATGTGTATAATGTATCTCCGGAGTCAAGCACGACGTCTGTATGACAGCACTGAAACAACAACCTGCAAAACTCGTGGCTCTATAGCCATCTGTACACGTACTAGCTCAAGACGGGAACCTGCTACCTAAAGCACCAAACAAACAAGGTCAGACACGACGGTCTGGCAGGTGATCAATTTAAGCATGAGTATGAATCATTTAAAATTTATAAGAAACCATATACTGAATTTAAAACAGTTTACAAATCTTGAAACGATGCTTGAACGATATACACTTCAAGAAAACAAAAGTCCACGAACAAGATATGAGGCAAAACTAGCATGAGTACATGTGGTCTAGCATTTTAAAACCATTTAATGAATCTTTAAATAGTACATGGCAAAAAGCAAGACAAAGCTAGCATGATTACGAGAAAACATCATGATTCGTAAATCCACATTGAGCTCATCCTTTCTCCGTCATACATGATGACAAGAGCAAGCAAAGACAAAGCAAGACAGGCGAAACGAAACGAAAGCCCGAGCCACACAAGGTGGGCGGGAAAACCGGCCGCGGAACCGGAACAGAACAAAAATGTGTATAAATACACGACTTATCTGCAGATAGTCCTTATGTTTAAGGACCCCCTAACTAGTGGATCAGACTGAGAGGGCAGTCCAAGCTCAGTGGAATTCAACGGAATTCATGAATGCACAAAACTAATGGAGACTCGCCGTTTGAGGCCCGTGTTTGACACGCTACGCCCCGTGGTTAAGGGTGCCGCCCGGACCAAGTTCTCATATTTGAATGCTCAAAACTAATGGAGACTCGCCGTTTGAGGCCCGTGGTTGACACGCTACGCCCCGTGGTTAAGGGTGCCGCCCGGACCAAGTTCTCACATTTCTCTCATCGACCACACGGGGTGGACGGTGCACGTAAGACAAAACAAGTTAGCATAAGCTATAAGAATGTCGAAGCACAATAAGTAGTCCCCTTTTTGGGTTCTTAAAACAATTTGAAACAAAGCTGATACTTGTAACTCAAAACAAGTGCAAACGATACCGAAAACAAAACTGATACTTGCAAGTCAAAACAAGTGCAAAACAATACCCAAAACAAAACTGATACTTGCAAGTCAAAACAAGTGCGAAACACTACCCGAACGAAACCAATGTTTATAAGTCAAAACAAGTACAAAACGAGATCCAAGACAAAACCAATGCTTGTAAGTCAAAACAAGTACAAAATAATATTCTTCATGTCAAGACTAAGTTTCCGAAAACAGACTTTCAAGTATATGCTAAGGCCCTTCATTCGATTCTTGTGTAATTGAAACCCAAATGTTGGAATTAAAAGCGGATTGGTGCCCCTGAAGCTAAATAACATTTTCATGTTTCAATTGCACAACATCAAGCTAAAGACCCCTTAACATATTCTAGTTTTTCTCTCCCATCGAAGACCCTTCAAAGTTCTCCTTCTGTACAGTCGGCCACCACGCGGCTACCTGGCGGCTAGCCGCCGGTTGTGGTCGGCTAACCGACCACTGACCGACTGTTCAGGAACAATACTACTTTTCCATTTTCTGCGCAGGTCGGCTAGCCGCCTACTGACCGACCGCGGGCCGACCACACCCTGTGCAAAACTTGGTTGCTGTTATTCTGACCGACACAGGGGCGGCTAGCCGTGGGTCAACAGTCGGCTGGCCGTCGGCTGGCCGACAGCTGACCGCCCATCTGCGGCAGCTTCAATTCAGTTCAGATTTTTCACACCATTTTACCCATATTACATCCTTCCCTTCCTTTGTCAAATCCCTGCACATCCCTTGAGCCTCCATGCTCTCCAAGGGCCATTTCCATTAAATTTTAACAACCAACACATCTCAAATCAGAATTTCAAGAAAACAATTTCAGATTTGAATGCAATTGCAGGAAACAACTAATTTCAGCAGTGCAGAATTCTGAATTTCAGTAGTGCAGAATTTTTCACATAACTGAAACATTAAATCAACTCCGGAAATCTGAGTCTAGCTGAAACATTAAAACCTTTGCATAAATCTGAACCTAGCTGAACATTAAAATAATTTGCAGAAATCTGAACATAAAACTGAACACTACATGTTGCAGAAATCTAAACAAAATCTGAACATTAAAAGTTACGGAAATCTGAACAAGAACTGAACTCTAAAAGTCGTATAAATCTGCACAAAATCTGGACATTAAAAGTAGTAGAAATCTGCACATAATTTGAACATTAAAACCTGCAGAAATTTAAAGTTTTAACACAGCTGAACCCATTAAAACGTTGCAGAAATCTGCACATGAATAGAAAATTAAAACCTGCAGAAATTTAAAGTTTTAACACAGCTGAACCCATTAAAACATTGCAGAAATCTGCACATGAATAGAACATTAAAACCTGCAGAAATTTAAAGTTTTAACACAGCTGAACCCATTAAAACATTGCAGAAATCTGCACATGAATAGAACACTAAAACCTGCAGAAATTTAAATTTTTAACACAGCTGAACCCATTAAAACATTGCAGAAATCTGCACATGAATAGAACATTAAAACCTGCAGAAATTTAAAGTTTTAACACAGCTGAACCCATTAAAACATTGCATGCATAAGAAGATCTAAGTTGATCACTTGCCTTTGTCTTTAGCACTCCAAGATTACTCAGAAATCTCACCAATTAGACACAAGCACACCTAAGAAACAAAGACCGCCAAAACATACTCAAAAAGTGGCTCAAAACTTGGAATCTAGGAAAGAGTTAGAGTTAGAGCTTGCATGTTGAAATCAAGGCTCCCTAGGGGCTTCCCTACCTCATACAAAGAAATGAAAGGGAGGTCTTACCTGTAGCATTTCCAATCAGCAAGGAACAGCTCAAACAAAGGGCTGTCCAGCTGCTCCTCACACGAAAATGGGGTCTAGAGAGAGCTTGGAAGGTGGGGAACACAATGGCGAAATCGGATTTTCAAACGGTGATGAATCATGGTTGATTTGGTGGAGGGAGAAGCAAGGAAGGAGGGGAAAAGGGCTCAGCTGGGAGTCCCTGCAACTCACACTCGTTGGGGAAGAGAATGGAGAGAAGAGATGGAAGGTGGGGCTTATATAAAGTGATAATCATGGGGCCTACAACTTATAACTCTTCATGGACTTAGAACTGGGCTTTCTGGGCCTCGGATGAAATCGACGAAGAAGACTAAAATGATCCTCATAAAATCTAGTTTTCAAAAAGTATATTTTTGGCATGGTTCTGAAATTTCGAAATCTGGGCTCAGATTTAAATGTGAAAAGACTGTTTTGCCCCTCGGGCTGAAAAACTGATTTTCTGAGTTTCGAATGGGGTAGGTCTAAACACAAAAGTTGTTGGATCTAATTTGACCTATCAAAAGAAACCAAAATTGTAATTTTTCAAAATAACGAACAATCCCCAACGCTGACACGTACAGCCTAAGGCATCCCCGAGCTGTCAGACCAGGTCCAACCACTCTCAAAATTCCCCAAAGCTATGGAAAACCATTCTAAACCACAATCTAACTCAAATAGGCTCAAATCTTATTTAGAAAACTAAACCACGGCTAAAAACACACTAATCCCGAAAATTAGGGGTCGGGGTCTTACATCCTCCCCCCCTTAGAACATTTGGTCCTCCAAATGATCTAAACCACTCAAACAAAACGAGGGCATTACTCACACACTAGATCGAGAAAATCTCAAAAGGTCTATTCAAACTCACAGTTATTCCGAAATCGCCTGAACTCACTAGTTCATCCTCTTCTTAAACACTGTCTCTAAACATTGATGATCTGCCTGCTCCTGCTCAACTGCAATACCTCCTGGTCAAACATGGCGGTGACATGAGTATGTGGTCAAGGTCTCTGATTTGGTTGAAGATCTCAAATGTCCAAACTTTTACCGGGCAACTTGCTCCTCTAACACAATCAATGCTCAACGAATCCTTCTGTCAATACCCAGTGATTATCAACTGTCCTAGCATTGTCTCGAATCTGCTACGTGTCATGTCCATCAATGTCAGTCCAAGAATAAGAAAGTTTTGACTCATCCTGGTGTACTACTATTCTATCTGCTCGTTGAAATCACAAGGTTCGCAACGCTATAGGTTTCCTGCCCTGACTTGGCCCGCTAACACTCTAACTATCATACTACTCCACATGTCCAAACTGTATAGGATGTACCCCTATCAAAACTCATTTGTCCGGTTTTCTATCCCTGGCATGCATAATTGACCTTGTAAGTTTGATTTGTGTCCACAATCCTAGAGTGAAGTCTTTCTTCAAAGTACTCCAAAAGTTCTTGTTACTCTGACTCTTTATGCTCATCGTTCTTGGTCCTCTGTACAATAATTATCTACTCATCATCACACCTCAAATGGTTACAACTCTGCATTCAAATCTCAAAACTGTCCCAATCAAACCTTGGTTGCCCAATCTTCTGTCTCTATTTCAAGTTCGTTGTCCTCAAGTCTTACTCCTGTGTCATTCTTTTCTAAATCTCTCAACTAAAATTATCCATAGGTTGTGATCCTCCATCTCCTATATGTACTCCGTCAAAACTGATGTTCTACTAGTCGGTAAAATCCACAGAATCTACTCTATCAAGTGATTAAGTAATAATAAATTCCGCATACAACTCTCTACACAGCTGCCGAAAACTGACTTCCTATGCTTTTAACCGCATACTGACGCATTCTGCTGAGTTAAGTTCATCATCATTATGGAATCGTTGAAAATCTTCTAACACTTCTCTAACAAAAGTTCATCAAATTTGAGAAATTTCTAGCTTTTGGCATCCACTTGAAGCTCTATCAACTGAAAATCATCTCAAACTTCTTAAAATCTACCACTAATCCGGCTTCAGAGGTCCTCCGACTTAGGAAAATAATCAAGTTTATCCAAAAATTTTGCACTTACTTGTCTAACACACCACCTAATGGTCCACAATCAACTATAATTATATCTCGATATGTTGTTCACCTTCCTTACTAATTAACAATTGTCCACATATTCCCTTCCTAACTCCATTTGCGACATCGAAAAGCTGAAAATTTTGTCAAAGTCCTTCGAGAGACACATGCTAAGTCCACAAAACTCTAACTTTCTAAGGCAAAAGCAAGCAAAGGATACTAAATATGGGTACGGAGACATTAAATTCTCCCCCACTAGAACGGAATTTGGTCCCCCAAATTCCCTAACCACAAGGACAAGAAGACGAGACAAAAAGAGTCTCCCCCACTAGAAGGAAACCAAACCCGAAGTTACAAAACGATGGCTAGCCAAAACAAAATCTACACGGTCTAAGGAGTCCTCACCACACGTCTTAAGGTTCCTAGAGTGTTTTATTTCCTAGAAACCTGCCCGCTCTGATACCAGTCTGTCGCGACCCCAAACCCGGATCCCTGCAGCGGTCCGACCTCGGGGACGCGAATTGGGAAGTAAGTGATAAATATATTTCTCCCCGGGATCCGCGTGTGTGAGGAAGGCAAAATTTCCAAACACATCAAGAACATTTCGCGGAAGCTTACGTAGCATTGCGACCCGGAGCCCGTGGCCATCGGGTTCCGTGTCGCACTCAACCCGTCAGCATAAAGCTGTCATAGCATAATCATACTCAGACTGGAACAAAACATGATACCAAAATATACAGAGCTGACCGAGACAGGCTTATCAATACCCAAGCATATTCAAATAATTTAACAAGTGCATTAATTACAATCCCAAAAGAAAAGGCTAACAAAAGCCTTACAAAATAACAAGCTAAGAACAAATACTACCCACGTGTATAATGTATCTCCGGAGTCAAGCACGGCGTCTGTATGACATCACTGAAACAACAACCTGCAAAACTCGTGGCTCTATAGCCATCTGTACACGTACTAGCTCAAGACGGGAACCTGCTACCTAAAGCACCAAACAAACAAGGTCAGACACGACGGTCTGGCAGGTGATCAGTTTAAGCATGAGTATGAATCATTTAAAATTTATAAGAAACCATATACTGAATTTAAAACAGTTTACAAATCTTGAAACGATGCTTGAACGATATACACTTCAAGAAAACAAAAGTCCACGAACAAGATATGAGGCAAAACTAGCATGAGTACATGTGGTCTAGCATTTTAAAACCATTTAATGAATCTTTAAATAGTACATGGCAAAAAGCAAGACAAAGCTAGCATGATTACGAGAAAACATCATGATTCGTAAATCCACATTGAGCTCATCCTTTCTCCGTCATACATGATGACAAGAGCAAGCAAAGACAAAGCAAGACAGGCGAAACGAAACGAAAGCCCGAGCCACACAAGGTGGGCGGGAAAACCGGCCGCGGAACCGGAACAGAACAAAAATGTGTATAAATACACGACTTATCTGCAGATAGTCCTTATGTTTAAGGATCCCCTAACTAGTGGATCAGACTGAGAGGGCAGTCCAAGCTCAGTGGAATTCAACGGAATTCATGAATGCACAAAACTAATGGAGACTCGCCGTTTGAGGCCCGTGTTTGACACGCTACGCCCCGTGGTTAAGGGTGCCGCCCGGACCAAGTTCTCATATTTGAATGCTCAAAACTAATGGAGACTCGCCGTTTGAGGCCCGTGGTTGACACGCTACGCCCCGTGGTTAAGGGTGCCGCCCGGACCAAGTTCTCACATTTCTCTCATCGACCACACGGGGTGGACGGTGCACGTAAGACAAAACAAGTTAGCATAAGCTATAAGAATGTCGAAGCACAATAAGTAGTCCCCTTTTTGGGTTCTTAAAACAATTTGAAACAAAGCTGATACTTGTAACTCAAAACAAGTGCAAAACGATACCGAAAACAAAACTGATACTTGCAAGTCAAAACAAGTGCAAAACAATACCCGAAACAAAACTGATACTTGCAAGTCAAAACAAGTGCGAAACACTACCCGAACGAAACCAATGTTTATAAGTCAAAACAAGTACAAAACGAGATCCAAGACAAAACCAATGCTTGTAAGTCAAAACAAGTACAAAATAATATTCTTCATGTCAAGACTAAGTTTCCGAAAACAGACTTTCAAGTATATGCTAAGGCCCTTCATTCGATTCTTGTGTAATTGAAACCCAAATGTTGGAATTAAAAGCGGATTGGTGCCCCTGAAGCTAAATAACATTTTCATGTTTCAATTGCACAACATCAAGCTAAAGACCCCTTAACATATTCTAGTTTTTCTCTCCCATCGAAGACCCTTCAAAGTTCTCCTTCTGTACAGTCGGCCACCACGCGGCTACCTGGCGGCTAGCCGCCGGTTGTGGTCGGCTAACCGACCACTGACCGACTGTTCAGGAACAATACTACTTTTCCATTTTCTGCGCAGGTCGGCTAGCCGCCTACTGACCGACCGCGGGCCGACCACACCCTGTGCAAAACTTGGTTGCTGTTATTCTGACCGACACAGGGGCGGCTAGCCGTGGGTCAACAGTCGGCTGGCCGTCGGCTGGCCGACAGCTGACCGCCCATCTGCGGCAGCTTCAATTCAGTTCAGATTTTTCACACCATTTTACCCATATTACATCCTTCCCTTCCTTTGTCAAATCCCTGCACATCCCTTGAGCCTCCATGCTCTCCAAGGGCCATTTCCATTAAATTTTAACAACCAACACATCTCAAATCAGAATTTCAAGAAAACAATTTCAGATTTGAATGCAATTGCAGGAAACAACTAATTTCAGCAGTGCAGAATTCTGAATTTCAGTAGTGCAGAATTTTTCACATAACTGAAACATTAAATCAACTCCGGAAATCTGAGTCTAGCTGAAACATTAAAACCTTTGCATAAATCTGAACCTAGCTGAACATTAAAATAATTTGCAGAAATCTGAACATAAAACTGAACACTACATGTTGCAGAAATCTAAACAAAATCTGAACATTAAAAGTTACGGAAATCTGAACAAGAACTGAACTCTAAAAGTCGTATAAATCTGCACAAAATCTGGACATTAAAAGTAGTAGAAATCTGCACATAATTTGAACATTAAAACCTGCAGAAATTTAAAGTTTTAACACAGCTGAACCCATTAAAACGTTGCAGAAATCTGCACATGAATAGAACATTAAAACCTGCAGAAATTTAAAGTTTTAACACAGCTGAACCCATTAAAACATTGCAGAAATCTGCACATGAATAGAACATTAAAACCTGCAGAAATTTAAAGTTTTAACACAGCTGAACCCATTAAAACATTGCAGAAATCTGCACATGAATAGAACACTAAAACCTGCAGAAATTTAAATTTTTAACACAGCTGAACCCATTAAAACATTGCAGAAATCTGCACATGAATAGAACATTAAAACCTGCAGAAATTTAAAGTTTTAACACAGCTGAACCCATTAAAACATTGCATGCATAAGAAGATCTAAGTTGATCACTTGCCTTTGTCTTTAGCACTCCAAGATTACTCAGAAATCTCACCAATTAGACACAAGCACACCTAAGAAACAAAGACCCCCAAAACATACTCAAAAAGTGGCTCAAAACTTGGAATCTAGGAAAGAGTTAGAGTTAGAGCTTGCATGTTGAAATCAAGGCTCCCTAGGGGCTTCCCTACCTCATACAAAGAAATGAAAGGGAGGTCTTACCTGTAGCATTTCCAATCAGCAAGGAACAGCTCAAACAAAGGGCTGTCCAGCTGCTCCTCACACGAAAATGGGGTCTAGAGAGAGCTTGGAAGGTGGGGAACACAATGGCGAAATCGGATTTTCAAACGGTGATGAATCATGGTTGATTTGGTGGAGGGAGAAGCAAGGAAGGAGGGGAAAAGGGCTCAGCTGGGAGTCCCTGCAACTCACACTCGTTGGGGAAGAGAATGGAGAGAAGAGATGGAAGGTGGGGCTTATATAAAGTGATAATCATGGGGCCCACAACTTATAACTCTTCATGGACTTAGAACTGGGCTTTCTGGGCCTCGGATGAAATCGACGAAGAAGACTAAAATGATCCTCATAAAATCTAGTTTTCAAAATCTGGCATGGTTCTGAAATTTCGAAATCTGGGCTCAGATTTAAATGTGAAAAGACTGTTTTGCCCCTCGGGCTGAAAAACTGATTTTCTGAGTTTCGAATGGGGTAGGTCTAAACACAAAAGTTGTTGGATCTAATTTGACCTATCAAAAGAAACCAAAATTGTAATTTTTCAAAATAACGAACAATCCCCAACGCTGACACGTACAGCCTAAGGCATCCCCGGGCTGTCAGACCAGGTCCAACCACTCTCAAAATTCCCCAAAGCTATGGAAAACCATTCTAAACCATAATCTAACTCAAATAGGCTCAAATCTTATTTAGAAAACTAAACCACGGCTAAAAACACACTAATCCCGAAAATTAGGGGTCGGGGTCTTACAGTTTTCTTCAAAGGAGTTAAGTCAATAAATGAGGAGAAATGTCAAAGAAAAATACAGGAGAAAACAGAAGCGAAAAAGCCCTAGAAACGACCAAGGAACGGTGATCGGAAGGCGACCGAAAAGTGGACCAAAGTCCAAGGTCGCCAGCCCCATGGTCGCCGCCGACCATGGGTGCATGGTCGCCGGCGACACTGGAAATCTGGGTCGCCGGATTTCCACCAAAAGTGTCTTTTTTCCGTCATTTTTCACGTTTCGCGATGTTTGGCCCCTGTGATTTTCTTAAAATCTGATTTTGAGGCATGATATCCGTCGATCTTCGTTAACATCACGGATCCGCCATCGAAATCATTTAATTATCATCGGACACTCCAAAACCGCCAACCAGCAGACCAAGAAAGCACACTTTCTGCCCGACCGATCAAGAAATCGACTGGATAGATGTTGCCGGCCCACTGGTGTCAACCAATGTCTAAATTTTCATCGTCATCCGATATCAAGCAACATACGGATCCATCAATGATCATCGCAAGAAGAATTCCAAAAGACGCTGCGCGGCCCGCGACTCTTCAAGCGACTCGGCAGCCAATTAATGAGGTTAAATGACCCTTTTATGGCAATTTATTAGGGTCATTAACTCATTATTTTGAACGGCCCAATCAGGAGCCAAGAAATGGGAGTTATAAGTCCAATTAATCATGACAATTAACCATGTAACTCCTATCATTATGGAGATTAATATGGTAATTAATCATGAAACTCCCATCATCATGGAGATTAAATGCCCATTATTCTCCATCGGCCAATCAAAATCCAAGAAAAAGGAGTTACAATATAAAGACTTAAATCTTGTAACTCCTCCCATCATGGAGCATTAATACCATTAATGCCCATAAAACCCTCGTAATGGCCACCAAAAGCCTATAAATAGGCTGTCATTCCAAGGAGAAAGGGTCCAGAAAAATTGTCTGAAGTGGTCCTGAAAATTGTCCTGAAAATTGTCCGAAAAAATCATCTGAAGAGTTTTGAAGAAATTGTCTTAAAAATCTCTACACAAAAAGAAGCTCTCTTGCCTTGAAGAAACTCTGCTGCAAGCACTACAAAGTGATCGAAGTCCCTTGGGGGGGTATCCCCCCAAGATCTCCTCTCTTCTTCTATCCAACATGGCCTAGATGCGGCTTTTCAGCTCGTCTACTTGGTTTTTTTATTGGATATAAGACCTTCCCTTGGTCTTTATCCTCTAAAAATCTGAGGTCCAAGCCAAGCCAAGTGAGTCAAAGCATCAAGTGTTCTCATCTGAAGGACGATGGCGGAGCCCATACATGACTTGCGACCGTCGATCTGAACGAGTCCCCACAATCGCTTGAGAAGTCAGATCCCTTTTTCTTTCTTCTCTATTGTATTTTATATTTTTAAAAGAGACAAAAATCACAATTCTTGTCTTTCATCATTGATAAGATTTGTAAATCGCCTTCCATGGCAAAATCGCCTTCTGCGGCACAAAATTGCCTTTCACGGCAAACTAAACAAAATCGCCTCTCACGGCATTTTAAAATCTTGTCTCTTTCTTTAAATATGTATGCAATAGAAAGTTAGAAAAAAAGTTTGATTTCCTTTCTACTTGTGAAGGTGAATCTCCGGATCACCACTTCAAATTCCAAGTAGAATAGAAAATCTGGCATATCCGTACAAAAAAAAGAAAAATGTTGATGCTTGCTCTTTTCTTTCTCTTCGCCCCGCCGCACCCCGGCGGACCCGGGACGGAGGAAGACGAGAAAGAAAAAGACGGGTCCATCAGGTCGGCATACCCGGTGGGACTTGTTCAATTGAGAACACGATGCTTAGAATCCTTGGCTCCCTTCTAGTTGGTGGCCTATGTTGGATCTTGTATCTAAAAAAAAAAAAACATGAGATGGGATTCTTTGGAAACTTCATTCTTTGAACTTGTTTCCATTCTTTCTTTTCTCAACAAAAAAAGGTTTTCTCTCTTTTGGATTCAAATTAGAGAAACTTTGGTTCTTTCCTTTTCGTACAATGGATCGCAGAAATGTTTGAGCCAATGTTCGAATTGGGAGGGGCCATTTTCCTCTCTTTGATGGGTCCATTGGAGATCTTTAAAAAAAAAAAAGAAGAGAAAAGTTCAAAAAAAGAAACTTTTCAAATTTCTCTCTTTTGGATTCAAATTAGAGAAACTTTGGTTCTTTCCTTTTCGTGCAGTGGCTCGCAGAAATGTTTGAGCCAACGTTCGGATTGGGAGAGGCCATTTCCCTCTCTTTGATGGGTCCATTGGAGATCTTTAAAAAAAAAAAAAAAAAAAAGAAGAGAAAAGTTGAAGAAAAAAAAACTTTTCAAGTTTCTCTCTTTTGGATTCAAATTAGAGAAACTTTGGTTCTTTCCTTTTCGTGCAATGGCTCGCAGAAATGTTTAAGTCAATGTTCGGATTGGGAGGGGCCATTTCCCTCTCTTTGATGGGTCCATTGGAGGTCTTTCAAAAAAAAAAAAAAAAGTTCAAAAAAAAACTTTTCAAGTTTCTCTCTTTTGGATTCAAATTAGAGAAACTTTGGTTCTTTCCTTTTCGTGCAATGGCTCGCAGAAATGTTTGAGCCAACGTTTGGATTAGGAGGGGCCATTTCCCTCTATTTGATGGGTCCATTGGGGATCTTTCAAAAAAAAAAAAAAGTTCAAAAAAAAAAACTTTTCAAATTTCTCTCTTTTGGATTCAAATTAGAGAAACTTTCGTTCTTTTCCTTTTCGTACAATGGCTCGCAGAAATGTTTGAGCCAACGTTCGGATTGGGAGGGGCCATTTTCCTCTCTTTGATGAGTCCATTGGAGGTCTTTCAAAAAAAACAGAGAGAGCATTAAGGTTGCACCAATTGCGTTCTTTGATCAAAGTGGATCTCAGAAAAGCCTTGTCCAGAGTGTGGAGGCAGCTAGACTGTTCGAGGTAAGGGTCCTTCAAATAGGTTCATTAAGTAATCCTACCCTTACCTGGGAGCTAATCTATCCACTAAGGTTTCATAAGACCGAATTGGAAGACCTATGTGCACTCTAAAAAAAAAAAAAAAAAAAAAAAATTTTAAAAAAAAAATTAAAAAAAAAAACTTCTGTCACTATTGTGTTCAAATTGGAGGAATTTTGGTTCTTTCCTTTTCGGATTTAGGCTCGCAGAAATGTTTGAACCTGTATTCGGATTGGAATACCATTTACCCTCTTTTATGAATTCAATCTTGACTTTTCAAAAAAAAAAAATCCACTCGTCACTATTGGATTCAAATCTGAAAAATCCTCGTTCTTTCCTTTTTCGGATAGAGGCTCGCAGAAATGTTTGAACCTTTATTCTGATTGGAATACCATTTGCTCTCTTTTGCGAATCCAATCTTGACATTTCAAGAAATCTCATCTCGTGTCCTTCAAGGATGCGATTTACAACATTTGTGTCTAGCGGTGCTAGTACGCCCTTTCGGGTCTACTGTATTCGCGACCGACACATTTGTATCTCTAACCCTATATCATTTTACCTCGAGTGAGCTTCGCTTCTCGGTAATTTGAATTAAGGTTTACAATTGCTTCTAGCGGTTCCTGGAACGCTTATTTCGAGCCGACCATACTCGCGTTTAGAACAATTGTACCATCTATGGCTTTTGGCCTTCTTCATTACGCTCAGAATGGGCCATCCCCCTGAGCGATTTGAAAAGACAAAACCATAGTATAGCCCATTTATGATCACCATATTCTTGTGATTACTAATGGATGTGGTCTTGTTTCAGAAAAGTTTTTCAAAACTAACAATGGCAGCTTCGTTGACCATCACCTTCGATGAGAACAAGTACCAAGTCATGCTTTAAGAGAAGCAAAGCAAGGGCACTTTCAAGCGCCCCATCAGCTGCCGAAGCATCACCTCCCTCGGTAACTCCCAAAACACCGGGTCGACCTCCACTCCCCGGACCTTCGTCTTCGGGTCACTGGGACCATTCCCACTACCCGCAGAAGAGACGGTGCCTGCTAAGAAGTAGAAGACCGCCCCCCAGCGTGTCGCTACCCTGACACCAAAGGAGGTCGCCAAGAAACCTGAGCCTCGTGGCAATCCCGTGAGGCCTCGACCTACAAAAAACCAAGTCTGTCCCAAGACTTGGTCCCCGCGATCTTCACCAAAACGAAGAAGGTCCCGGACATCTGCAAAGCTAGAATACCTGGTTCCTCTCAAGGAGAATAGGTTTTATCCTCTTGCTTACATCAAAGGAGAGAAACCTACCCTCCACCGAACAACAAAAACTACTCAGCACGAGCCGGCTTGCTCATACAAGCCCAAAATCAAATCGTGCATCACAAGGCCTCGACAAGAACTTGCTAGGTCCTGCTCTCTTGCAACTCGACCCTTCATCTCAACAGGGGACGAGCTTGCAAAATTTAAAGCTTTGCTGTGACAGGCTAAGGACCGTGTCCAAATCCTGTCCATGCCAGTCTTCAAGGAAGACAAGCTCGGTTGCTGCGCACGAGAGACCACGTCCTTCATTGCCAGAGCACAGCCAGAGCTAACCGAAGCTCAAATTGCTCATCGCATACATCGCCGCACGGCATATCGACAAAAGAGATTAGAGAAGCAAAGAACCCAGCATTCTGAGCTTCAAATCTCCCAAAAATGGGTAAAAAAATAAAGACCCGATCAAGTTACTGCAGTCCACATGGTTGGCAAAACCAAAAGATGCCAAAAGTCAGCGACGAAAATACATGTCAGACGACCGGTGACTCACAGCGTCTCCCGGACGAGAAGACATCAGGAAGACTCTCCCACTCCTTCAAGCCAGGGACATCGCAGTGATCATTCCTCGGACCTTTCATCTAAAAGAATGAGCTCCAGCTCAGTCACTAAGACAGTATCCTCTTTCGACTCACGAAGGATAAATGTCTTGGTCACAGACTCTGAGCAACCTCCACCACATGATGACATGGCTCTACGCATTCAGCAGCTAGAGCAAGGACAGTAAAGAATAGAGGTTCTGATGGAAAACCTCCTTCTCACTCTCCAGCATCCACCAAACAATGAGGAAGTTCCTCCACAAGATGAGGCAAACGGTGGAGAAGATGAGTCACGCGCCCTTACTAAAAAGGACGTAGACAATATCTTCGCCAAAGCAAAAGAAGAGGATACACTAAAGGAGCATGGGATCAAGCCACCATATCCCTTTTGGATGGACTCGGTTCCGTTTCCCCCAAAGTTCAAACAACCTCTTCTCCAAACATATACGGGGAAAGGTTCAGCTAGAAAACATGTCATCCACTTCAAGATCCTGACAGGAATGATTGCGGATCAAGATGCACTCAAGATCCAGCTCTTTGCAAGTACCCTAAAAGGTACGGCCTTTGATTGGTATTCCACTCTGCCAGAGGACTCCATTCAAAATTGGACCATGCTAGAGACACGTTTTCTGACCCACTTCAAAGGTGAGGATCATCCTATTACTATGGCTTAGCTCTGCGGCCTTAAACAGGGAGAGAATGAGTCGACATATGACTTCATTCACAAGTGGAAAGCAATGGCATACAAATGCTCAGATGTGCTGCCACAAGCGTCGCTAGTCGACATTTGCCGAAACAACATGAGAGCAAGGATCCGCTCCATGATCATCGGCAACAAATCAAAAAAATAGGGAGAACTCCTAGAAGCGTCTATGGAGGCTGAGACGGTGATCAAAGACCTCAACGGTCAGAAGTCATCAAAGAATGAGCAGACCGCCATTCTGACCTCCAAGCCAAAGAAAAAGGAAGTTCTCAATGTGCAAACCAAGTCAGCTCCTCAGCCACCAAAGAAAGCTGAAAATAAAGCTGCAGGTAAGAGACCTGAACTCTCTGATGCCTTCAAAGAATGAGTAGAAAAGAAATGCCCATTCGATGAAGATGTTGAAGAAATATTTGGGGCTGTCTTGGCAAATGGCAAACTCACCTTGCCTGAGCCCAAAAGACCGGGAGATGTTGGCAAAACCAACGATCCCCGATATTGTCTATACCACCAAATGGTCTCGCATCCTCCCAACCAACGTTTCGTTGTGAGAGAGAAGATCAACGAGATGTGGAAAAACGGAGTCATCACCTTTGACAAAAACTATGGGTCTGCCTCCGTTAACATGGTGTCATATGGACAAACATCGAAATCATCAAAGGAAAAAGTCACTACTTCCTTCAAGGTGATAAAAATGACCCAAACGTCCCAAGAGCTGGTGCCTTACCCAACACCAGAAGGACAGCCCATATGGGTACATCCCGATCTCCTAGAAGATGAAAATTGGGAGATCGTCAAAACAAAGCCGACCGCTCAAAAGCGAAGGCAAGCCAAGAGACAACTCCGCACGCTCAAACAGCAGGAGAAGGCTTAAACAAAATAAGAGGTTCCTGAAAAAGCAGAAACCTCCTCTACCGCTTCACTGGGGGCAACATAGGGGTCTCTCCCCAAAGTTCCAAGAGTGATAAGAAAATTCACTCTCAGTGATTTCATGCCACCATGGCTTAGAGATGAGACTACGCAGGGGGCATCGTACTCTTGTAACTCGGTAGTTGGATTCTCCATGAATGGATACAACTCCAGTGACACTGCCAGTGACACCGATGAGTGGGAGGAATCCATTGAACCCGGAGAATATCTCTTCGACGAAGAATGGATCCCGGAATCCCACCTTATGCTAGTAATCTGGTATAACCCCTTCGAGCCACAAGGATCCTGGTCTGATGATGATGAAGACCAAGAGGCTGCCCAAAATGCTGTTAACACAGCACAAACAAATGCTCTAGTGGATCCCAACCAGGTCGAACCACAAGGGGCAGATGAAGAAAAAGATTTGGCTCCTATGCCCGATCTTGAAGAATATGCGAGGATCTTGCAGCGTCTAGCCATAGAGCAGGAGCAGGATCGCATCAACTGACTTTATCAAAATCCAGAACCGGAAGTCCCGGAAAATCCACAAGCATCTATTCCAGTGACTCCGGAAAATGAAGAAAGTTTCTGGATTGATGATCCTCTTACATCGGAGGATGAGTCCGATTCCCAACGGTCCATTATGGAGGCATCTTCTATCGAAGTTGCCTGTAATGTGATAGTTTAGGATGATAGTGCATCTGAAGCTCCATCTGCTGAGGCCACGGACTCTCAAAATGTATCCAGTAGCATATCTTCTGGAGCTACATATTCTCGGGTGACTTCCACTGAGATAGCACCTTCTCAGCCATCGTCTCCTGAAACGGTGACATCAGAATTCAAGCCTCTTTCGATTGATCACCATGAAGAAGCTCTAGCTGATGAAGTCTTCCTCCGGCTTCGCAAACACAAACTGCGAATAAATCCCCTCAAATGCTTCTTCGGTGTTTCATCGGGTAAGTTCCTCGGATTCATAGTTCGGAAAACTGGAATAGAACTTGACCCCATAAAAGTCAAGGCAATTCTAGAAATGCCATCTCCAAGAACCCTAAGAGAACTAAAAGGGCTTCAAGGAAGGTTGGCATACATCCGACGGTTCATTTCCAATCTATCAGGAAAGTTCCATCCATTTTCTCGCCTGATGAAGAAAGGTGTAGACTTTGTTTGGGATGCTGAATGTGAAGCTGCATTTCAAGACATCAAGTCATACCTGACCAAGCCTCCGGTGTTGGCTGTTCCCACAACTGGAAAACCATTCATCTTGTACACAAAAGCTCTCGACTATTCTTTGGGCGCTCTACTTGCACAAGAAACTGATGGAGGAAAAGAAGCTGCTCTATACTACCTCAGTTGCATGTTGGTAGGTGCAGAGCATCGCTACTCTCTAGTCGAAAAAGAATGCTTGGCAGTGATGTTCGCCGTACAAAAGCTGCGTCACTATTTGCTGTCAAACACAATATACCTGATATCGAGGATCAATCTCTTAAAGGTCCTTGTCACAAAAGCAGGTTCTCTCAATGCCCGGCTGGCAAAATGGTCCATCCTTTTGTCACAATTTGATATTAGGTATGTACCACAGAAAGCAATCAAAGGTCAAGCTCTGGCAGACTTTCTCGCAGAGCATCCACTGCCTAAGGATTCTCCGCTCAGGGATGATCTCCCAGACGAATCTGTCTACAACGTGGAGACTTCCTCACCAAATGCCTCCTGGAACATGTATTTCGATGGTGCAACCAGGACAAATGAAAAAGGAAAGCCGATATCAGGAATTGGCATTCTCTTTGTTAGCCCCGATAAATACATGATTCCACACACATTTTCGCTACTGGAACCATGTTCAAATAATGCAGCTGAGTACCAAGCTCTAATTATAGGTTTGGAACTCGCCCTCGAATCTGGCATCACCATGCTGGAAGCATTTGGGGATTCTCAACTGATCGTCAACCAGATGAATTAGGAATATGAAATCAGGAAGCCTTATCTGTTGCCTTACTACAACAAGGCGCAATCGCTTCGTCAAGACTTTGACATCTGTCGCATCACCCACATCCGTGGAGGTGAAAACACCCGTGCAGATTGTCACGCCCCCGATCGTGAAACCGGGGCTTAATAGTACAAATGGTATCTTGAAGTATATAGTTAAGAGCAAAGACTGATCACATACATTAACTAGAGTTCAAGTTTGAAACAGTTAAACAAAAGTATTATTTACAACAATAGGCCACATCCAAAACTCGGGCCTAATCAAAAGATGAAGGAACAAAAGATGAAACTACAAAAAAATATCATGAAGGCGCTCATGTACGGGGTCAGTACGGCTATACAATGCCGTCCGTACTATACTCCAAGAAGTCATCAGGCTGATCTGCCTGAACTTCCTCCGTCAACTCCTCCTCAGCTAAGTAGAGCTCGGTACCTATGCACCAAGAGTAGCATCATCAGACACGAAGGTCGGCAAGCAGTACATATATGAATCATTCAGATATGTAGAACGAATAAGAGTAAACGAGCAACAAAATCATATGAAATGCATAGCATCCTGATCGTAGAAAGTGCATAGCATTGGAATCAAACTCAACTAACATAAACATCTAGAAAAAGGCAACCCACATAAACTAATACACCACGGGATAGTTCCACATGACCCTCCCGACTCAACATCTGAGTTGTGGTAGAGTGGCACGGGATGAACCCCGGCAAGCAAGCAATCAAAATGGATACCAAAAGGCCTGAGAAATCAAAGTCAATCAATATGTATCCGATGGTGTACAGCCATCAAAATATAAAAAGTCGTACTGCGCAGACGTTCAATCCAAAGTCCTCACACAGAATGGTGCCCCATCTGTGTTGGGCGTTAACAGTCGAGTGGTGCCTGACACAAAGAGTCCTAAACAACCCATCGTGAAGAGCTAGACTTTCTTGTGTGAACAAGATTCATTGATCAAAGAGAACTACCCTACCATCATCAAATCAAAGTCAAAACCATCAATACCGGTAGTTCTCAAACAAGCTTTCCAATTAAAGCCGTCTAGCCTCAACACTCCCATCAAACTTCGAAATAACGAAACATCAAAGGGGATCCTAATTCCATCATTCTAAGTTCTCAAACGTGATCCCAAAACAAAACAAATAAACAAAGCTAATGAACATGAACGTCTCATGTAAACAGTACCAAACAATACAATCCGGAATTCAAGGCAATAAACGATCCAATCCTAGGTCAATTGTTAACCTGAAGCATCGTACAATTCTACTCAGTCCACGAAAGGGGTTAGAGTGCGCGATACCTAAATATATGATCTTCGTGCATAGATATAGAAAAGGTATCCCGTTGTCTCGTACCGTTCAGGATTGAGTGAAATTGATTCCCGATACAACCGGATTAACGTGAAGAACGTGGGCTCAAAACGTCCTCACATGTAGTCCAATGAGTCTCAAAAAGGTTAGCCAAGGTCCCCCCTATGGTCCTCAAACATAAGGAAGAAAAAGGAAAAAACCCAAAAAAAAAACCCTCCCTGCAGTTGACCCGGTCGACCGGGTCCCCACCCGGTCGACCGCGTGCACAGGGAACCAGGTCGACCTGGTTCCCATCCGGTCGACCCCAGGCACTGTGTACCCGGTCGACCGCGGCTTCAGCCGGTCGACCGCGTACACAGCAGTTACAGAACACAGTTCTGTAACTGGCAGTGCACCTGGGCCTTCCTTCCACTTGGTTTTTGGGGACTCCTTCACCTGATTTAACACAATAAAAACCCACATGTAGGTAGATGCAACAAGTCCCTAAAAACCCCATCTTACATCTAATCAAGTCATTAGTGTCCTAATCCATTTCATTAGCCAGTTCAATCCATTATCATGTTTTCAATCTAAAACAATTCTCAAGAGCAAAGGGGTCATCTAAACATCATCAATTATCAATCAAAGGAAAGAAAAACATATCAAATCATACATATACATAGTAACTTGCCTTGATGAAGAGCTTAGGGAAAATTTCAAGAAGAAATTTGATGAAGAAACTCCACAAAAGCTCAAAGGGGAAGAAGAAAGTTTCCAACCCAAAACTCCACTACAAAAATGAATGCAAAGGGTTGCTATGAGTTTCCCTAATCCATTTCTAATCCAAAGGAAGAAGATTAGCTAAGTCTAGTAACTTGGAGAGCTTACCTTGGAGTGATGTGTTGATGAAAACCTTAGAAAATTGGATGAATGAGTTCTTGGAGTCTTGATGAAGAAGATTGGTGGATTAGCCCTCAAAGATGAGCTCCAAAGATTGTATTTGGCAAGGCAACAGTGAAGAGAAGAAGGAGCTTGAAGAAGACACAGAGAAATGAGAGAAGGGATGAAGATGAATGAGATAAGAAGGAAGGAATGAGTCATCCGTTTGATGACTTGTTTAAAAGGGTTAATTTTGGAAAAATTTGGGTTAAGTCCTTGGTGAGCTAAAAGTGATTATTTGGGCCTCTTCAGCGCGTCGAATCGAAACGCGACAGAAGACTAAAGTTCATGAAATGACGAGACCTATCCAATGCACCCAAACTCACAAAACTCATAATCTCATAAAAACCCCTGAAAACTTCCCAAAATTGCAAACCAGCCCCCTACTCTATCCAAACGCACTCGGACTCGCACGAAACTTCGCACGCGCGATCCCTACGCCAAACCCGACTCGCTAAGACTCTAATACACCTATTAACTAAACTACTAACTAACCAAGCAATTAATTAGTATTAATACTGGATTAGGGTACGGGGTGTTACATTCTCCCCCCCTTGGACTATTTGGTCCTCCAAATCCTTCCAAATCCTTAACACACCTCTGGTAGTAGCTCTGGGTACTTTTCCTTGACCTGATCTCGGAGCTCCCACGTAGCTTCTTCCGGACTGTGATGTTCCCACTGCACCTTGACCCAATGTATGGTCCTGGTCCTCAAAACCTGTTCTTTGGTATCGATGATCTGCTTCGGTTTCTCCACAAAGGTAATATCTGGCTGTACATCTAGGGGCTCATGATGTAGCACGTGTGAAGGGTCTGAAATGTACTTCCGCAGCATGGAGACATGGAAAACTCTGTGAACTCCTGCTAATTCTGGTGGTAGTATCAACCGATACGCCACTTCACCCACGCGCATGTCAATCTCAAACGGCCCGATATATCTCCGAGCTAATTTTCCTTTCTGACCGAACCTCATGGTTCCTCTAGTCGGTGAGACCTTCAGGAAAACCTTGTCTCCGACTTGAAACTCCAAATCTCTCCTCTTGAGGTCTGCATAGCTCTTCTGACGGTCTCTTGACATCTTCAGCCGATCAATGATCCGCTTCACCTTCTCACTGGTATCGCTGATGACCGAAGGTCCATGAAAACTCCGAACA
Organism: Persea americana; assembly: GCA_029852735.1. Lineage (NCBI taxonomy): Eukaryota > Viridiplantae > Streptophyta > Magnoliopsida > Laurales > Lauraceae > Persea > Persea americana. The sequence goes on from CM056814.1 coordinate 41,569,155, forward strand.
CCAATCTCTTCCCAACAAATCGGGGTCTTGCACTTCCGTCCGTACAACGCCTCAAACGGTGCCATCCCGATACTGGAGTGATAACTGTTGTTGTAGGCAAATTCGCATAAAGGAAGACTTTTCTCCCAGTCTTTTCCAAAGTCTAAAACACATGCCCACAACATATCCTCCATAGTCTGATTCGTCCTCTCAGTCTGTCCATCGGTCTGAGGGTGATACGCAGTACTGAAGTTCAATGTAGTCCCTAAAGCTGCTTGCAAACTGACCCAAAATCTGCCCACAAACCTCATATCTCTGTCAGAAACAATGGAGTCTGGAATCCCATGTAATTTAACTATGTTGTCAATGTACTTGTGTGCCAAGATATCCATTGAACCTTTCATCTTCATCGGAATGAAGTGTGCTGACTTGGTGAGTCTGTCCACGATCACCCAAATGCTGTCATTGCCCCTTGTAGGTGGTAAGCCTGCCACGAAGTCCATGGTGATGTGTTCCCACTTCCACTCCGGTATTTTCAAAGGTTGGAGTAACCCTGGAGGCTTCTGATGTTCAACTTTCACTTGTTGGCACACTAAACATCTTGCAACAAAACCAGCAATGTCCTTCTTCATGTTCTTCCACCAATAAAAGCTCTTCAAGTTCTGGTACATCTTGGTGCTCCCTGGGTGGATCGCATAACGAGAGTGGTGTGCTTCCACCATAATCTCGTTCTTCAAGTCATGCACATCCGGAACACACAATCTGTCCTGGCAATACAACACTCCATCTATGAGTCTGAACTCTGGTCTGTCTGCTATATTATCAATCAACCTGACTAATTCTGGATCTTCTCTCTGACTGCTCTTGATTCTGCCCAAAATCTCAGGTTCCCACGTATGTATGTTTGCAACCATAATTCTTTCACTCTGAGGATGAAACTCTATAGCTAGATCCCTGAATATCTCCGTCAAAGACCACTCTGTCTGTAAACATCCGGTATTTGCTGATTTTCTACTCAGTGCATCTGCTACTACATTCGCTTTCCCGGGATGATACTTTATCGGAAAGTCGTAGTCTTTGATGTATTCCATCCATCTGGTTTGCCTCATATTCAAATCCTTCTGTCCGAATAGGTACTGAAGACTCCTGTGATCTGAATGAACTTCAAATTGCTCTCCGTACAGGTAATGCCTCCACATCTTCAGTGCCATAACTACTGCTGCCAGCTCCAAATCATGGGTAGCGTATCTCTTTTCATGTTCTTTCAACTGTCTGGACCCGTAGGCTACTACTTTTCCCTCCTGCATGAGAACGCATCCCAAACCAACTCCTGAAGCATCTGTAAAAATCACAAATCCTCCTGTCCCTGAAGGTAACGTAAGGATAGGGGCTGTAGTCAATCTAGTCTTTAACTCTTCAAAATTCGCTTCACACTGCGCAGTCCATACAAAAGGAACCTCTTTCCTCGTCAATTTGGTCAATGGAGCTGCTAAACTGGAGAATCCCTTCACAAATCTTCTATAATACCCGGCTAACCCAAGAAAACTCCTGATCTGTGCCACTGTCTTCGGACGCTCCCAACTGGTTATTGCATCAATCTTTGCTGGGTCTACTGCTAAACCTGCCTTAGAGATGATGTGTCCAAGAAAAGCCACCTGCTCTAGCCAAAACTCACATTTGCTAAGCTTGGCATAGAGTTGATTTTCTCTCAAAATCTGCAATGAAGCCCTCAAATGTTCTGCATGATCATCTCTGGATCTCGAATAGACTAAAACATCGTCTATGAAAACTACTGTGAATTGATCTAAACATGGTGCAAAGATCTTATTCATCAAAGCCATGAAGACACTCGGTGCATTGGTCAGCCCAAATGGCATAACCAGAAATTCATAATGGCCATATCTGGTTCTGAAGGCTGTCTTCTGGACATCTTGGTCTCTGACTCGCAACTGATGGTAGCCTGATCTCAAATCAATTTTTGAAAAATGTTGTGCTCCTTGCAGCTGATCGAACAACTCATCTATCCTAGGTAAAGGATACTTGTTCTTGATTGTAACCTGATTCAGCTGTCTGTAATCTATGCACATACGCATCGAGCCATCCTTCTTTTTCACGAATAAAACTGGTGCACCCCATGGAGATACACTCGGTCTCACAAATCCTCTATCCACGAGATCCTGTAGCTGAGCTTTCAACTCCCTTAACTCTGCTGGAGCCATGCGGTAAGGTGCTCTCGATATCGGTGCTGTCCCTGGCATAAGCTCAATCGTAAAGTCTATCTCTCGAACTGGTGGCAATCCAGGTATTTCCTCCGGAAAAACATCCGGGAACTCACAAACAACTGGAATATCCTCTACTGCTCTTACCGCCTTGGACAAGTTATCCTCAGTGATAAATGCCAAATAACCGGCACAACCACTCTTGATCATCCGGTCTGCCCGCAAAGCGGATATGACACTAGTGGTCATACGCTTCCTCTCTCCAATAATCTCAACATTGGCATCTAACACTTGCAATCGAACGGTCTTGTTGAAGCAATCCATCACAGCTCTGTAAGTGGATAACCAATCCATCCCCAAAATAGCATCAAAGTCTTTCATGTCGAGAACGATAAGGTTAGCAACTAAGATATACTCCCCCACCTGCACTTTAATCGGGATAATAGGATTCACACTGTACGGTCTTCCCTACCGGGCTACTAACAAGCAAAATACAATGCAATGGAGCTACGTCTCCCACCAAGCATGCAGCAAATATAGGGGAAACAAAAGAATGCGTGGAACCAGAATCAAATAAGACTCTAGCAGGTACATCTGAAATAGAGAGTGTACCTCCCACTACTCCGCCAGCTTCATCAGCCTCCTGATGATCCAAAGCATACACTCTGCCCTCCTGCTGGGGTCTTTGCTGCTGTCGCTGCTGTGGTCGATACTGTGGTCCTTGAGGCCTCTGTTGTCCTCGGTTCTGCTGCGGTCCCGCAAGTCTAAGTGGCTGCTGCTGCTGCTGTACCCGAGGCTGTTGTTGATTAGGCTGCTGTTGCCTCAAAGGCTGCGCTGCCACTGGTGGTCGTGGGGCTGCATTTCGTACACCTTGCCCTTGTTTCTTAGGGCAGTCTTTAACCAGGTGGCCCTGCTGACCACACTCAAAACATGCTCCTGTCTTCCACTGACACTCAGATGTCGGATGGTTTTTATGACAATGCTGACAACGAGCTCTCTGCCCCTGATCTGTCCTAGGCTTCTTGGACTGCTGCTGATATTGTTGCTGCTGTGGACGTTGCTGTTGCTGCTGGTATGATCCAGTACTCTTAGTCTGCATCTGATTCTGCTGAAGTTTCTGCTTGTAGAGCGCCTTCTCTCTAATGGACTCTTCAGCCCAATAAGCCCATCTGAGGTTCTCCTCAAAAGTATCCAAGGTAACGTTGGTCACCTTCGCCTTGATACGAGGATTCAGCCCTCGAATGAACCTCATAACCTTGTCAGCTTCAGTCTTCACTAGAGATGGTGCAAACCGAGATAAGTTAGTAAACTGCTGCTCATACTCCTGAACTGAGTTCTCTCCCTGCTGGAGTAGCTCAAACTCAGCAACCTTAAGGGCAGTGATGTGGGGTGGTATAAACTTCGTATGAAACAACTTGTTGAACGAATCCCATGCTATGTCATCCACAATAGTTTCATAGGGAGTCTTGACTGATTTCCACCACATCTCAGCTGTACCTCTCAACATATAAGCTGCCAATTGTACCCTTTCCTTGCCTGAGCACTTGAAGACCTCAAATATCTTCTCAATCTGAACTACCCATTCATCAGCATCGAGAGGGTCCTCATTACCATAAAACTCTGGTGGTGCCCTTTTCTTGAATTTATCAAACATGTCATTCGGGTCAACCACTTTCGCTGGCATAACCACTTGTGCTGGTTGGGTTGGTCTCTGTAGTACTTCCATCATTTGAGTCTGAAACATAGCTTGATCCTCTCGTTGCTTGGTCTGGTTCTGGGTCTGTGCTTCTTGAGAGCGCACGAATGCTTGCATTAGCTGGTTAAACCTGCCTTCTATAGAGTCACTATCCGGAGCATTGGCATTACTACTCTCGGGATTTCCAGCATGCCTATTACGACCAGCCATCCTGAAACATAAGAAACGTCAGTCCTATGGGACTCGATCTAACAAACAAACTATATGCTCTACAAAAGCTAGATACCCAAAAGAAACGAACCCAATCCTCACACGTCTTAAGTTTCTACTCATTTTTAACCTAAGAAACCAATCAAGCTCTGATACCAACTTGTCACGCCCCCGATCGTGAAACCGGGGCTTATGCGTGAGATTAGGGCTAATTAAAAATTTTCAGCATTAATAATAACACTGTGCCCTAATCATGTCCCAATATGGATCGAAGATCGCTGTGAGGTATAAACATTTCCTCAAATACATAAAACGTATAGCGGAAGCTTCATAGTACAAATGGTATCTTGAAGTATATAGTTAAGAGCAAAGACTGATCACATACATTAACTAGAGTTCAAGTTTGAAACAGTTAAACAAAAGTATTATTTACAACAATAGGCCACATCCAAAACTCGGGCCTAATCAAAAGATGAAGGAACAAAAGATGAAACTACAAAAAAATATCATGAAGGCGCTCATGTACGGGGTCAGTACGGTTATACAATGCCGTCCGTACTATACTCCAAGAAGTCATCAGGCTGATCTGCCTGAACTTCCTCCGTCAACTCCTCCTCAGCTAAGTAGAGCTCGGTACCTATGCACCAAGAGTAGCATCATCAGACACGAAGGTCGGCAAGCAGTACATATATGAATCATTCAGATATGTAGAACGAATAAGAGTAAACGAGCAACAAAATCATATGAAATGCATAGCATCCTGATCGTAGAAAGTGCATAGCATTGGAATCAAACTCAACTAACATAAACATCTAGAAAAAGGCAACCCACATAAACTAATACACCACGGGATAGTTCCACATGACCCTCCCGACTCAACATCTGAGTTGTGGTAGAGTGGCACGGGATGAACCCCGGCAAGCAAGCAATCAAAATGGATACCAAAAGGCCTGAGAAATCAAAGTCAATCAATATGTATCCGATGGTGTACAGCCATCAAAATATAAAAAGTCGTACTGCGCAGACGTTCAATCCAAAGTCCTCACACAGAATGGTGCCCCATCTGTGTTGGGCGTTAACAGTCGAGTGGTGCCTGACACAAAGAGTCCTAAACAACCCATCGTGAAGAGCTAGACTTTCTTGTGTGAACAAGATTCATTGATCAAAGAGAACTACCCTACCATCATCAAATCAAAGTCAAAACCATCAATACCGGTAGTTCTCAAACAAGCTTTCCAATTAAAGCCGTCTAGCCTCAACACTCCCATCAAACTTCGAAATAACGAAACATCAAAGGGGATCCTAATTCCATCATTCTAAGTTCTCAAACGTGATCCCAAAACAAAACAAATAAACAAAGCTAATGAACATGAACGTCTCATGTAAACAGTACCAAACAATACAATCCGGAATTCAAGGCAATAAACGATCCAATCCTAGGTCAATTGTTAACCTGAAGCATCGTACAATTCTACTCAGTCCACGAAAGGGGTTAGAGTGCGCGATACCTAAATATATGATCTTCGTGCATAGATATAGAAAAGGTATCCCGTTGTCTCGTACCGTTCAGGATTGAGTGAAATTGATTCCCGATACAACCGGATTAACGTGAAGAACGTGGGCTCAAAACGTCCTCACATGTAGTCCAATGAGTCTCAAAAAGGTTAGCCAAGGTCCCCCCTATGGTCCTCAAACATAAGGAAGAAAAAGGAAAAAACCCAAAAAAAAAACCCTCCCTGCAGTTGACCTGGTCGACCGGGTCCCCACCCGGTCGACCGCGTGCACAGGGAACCAGGTCGACCTGGTTCCCATCCGGTCGACCCCAGGCACTGTGTACCCGGTCGACCGCGGCTTCAGCCGGTCGACCGCGTACACAGCAGTTACAGAACACAGTTCTGTAACTGGCAGTGCACCTGGGCCTTCCTTCCACTTGGTTTTTGGGGACTCCTTCACCTGATTTAACACAATAAAAACCCACATGTAGGTAGATGCAACAAGTCCCTAAAAACCCCATCTTACATCTAATCAAGTCATTAGTGTCCTAATCCATTTCATTAGCAATTTCAATCCATTATCATGTTTTCAATCTAAAACAATTCTCAAGAGCAAAGGGGTCATCTAAACATCATCAATTATCAATCAAAGGAAAGAAAAACATATCAAATCATACATATACATAGTAACTTGCCTTGATGAAGAGCTTAGGGAAAATTTCAAGAAGAAATTTGATGAAGAAACTCCACAAAAGCTCAAAGGGGAAGAAGAAAGTTTCCAACCCAAAACTCCACTACAAAAATGAATGCAAAGGGTTGCTATGAGTTTCCCTAATCCATTTCTAACCCAAAGGAAGAAGATTAGCTAAGTCTAGTAACTTGGAGAGCTTACCTTGGAGTGATGTGTTGATGAAAACCTTAGAAAATTGGATGAATGAGTTCTTGGAGTCTTGATGAAGAAGATTGGTGGATTAGCCCTCAACGATGAGCTCCAAAGATTGTATTTGGCAAGGCAACAGTGAAGAGAAGAAGGAGCTTGAAGAAGACACAGAGAAATGAGAGAAGGGATGAAGATGAATGAGATAAGAAGGAAGGAATGAGTCATCCGTTTGATGACTTGTTTAAAAGGGTTAATTTTGGAAAAATTTGGGTTAAGTCCTTGGTGAGCTAAAAGTGATTATTTGGGCCTCTTCAGCGCGTCGAATCGAAACGCGACAGAAGACTAAAGTTCATGAAATGACGAGACCTATCCAATGCACCCAAACTCACAAAACTCATAATCTCATAAAAACCCCTGAAAACTTCCCAAAATTGCAAACCAGCCCCCTACTCTATCCAAACGCACTCGGACTCGCACGAAACTTCGCACGCGCGATCCCTACGCCAAACCCGACTCGCTAAGACTCTAATACACCTATTAACTAAACTACTAACTAACCAAGCAATTAATTAGTATTAATACTGGATTAGGGTACGGGGTGTTACACAGATGCCCTGGCTGGACTTGCTGCATCCATGGCAACCCTAGAAGGGGAAAACATGCAAATTACAGTGTGTGAAAGAAGGATTTTCCCTCCTCTCAACACACACCAAGCAGTTGTTGAATGCCACCGAGTGGTTGGAGGTCGGATTTCCATCCTTAAACCTCCGATAGGCGACTAGAGGGATCCGTTCATTGATTATATTATGTTCGGAATCCTACCTAAAGATCCAAAAGAGCAGGTAAGTATCCAAAGACGAGCCCCAAATTTTCATTTGGATATTCCCTTCAAAATGCTTTACAGAAAATCCTTCAATGGAGTACTTCTACGCTGCTTGTCACAACAAGATGTGGAAGAAACTCTAAAAGAAGTTCATGCTAGTCTTTGTGGAGCCCATCAGGCTGGTCCCAAGCTCTACGATCAGATAAAAAGGTTAGGTTATTATTGGCCTACCATGGTGGCTGACGCAATACAATTTGCTAAACGTTGCCAACAATGCCAAGTTCATGGAGATTATGTACACATGCCTCCAGAATGGCTACATCCTACAGGGATCTCATGGCCCTTCGAAGCCTGGGGTATGGACATCATAGGTCCTATCTCTCCCCCGTTAAGCAAAGGTCATCGCTTCATCTTCGCCGCTACGGATTATTTCTCCAAGTAGTCAGAAGCATTTGCGTTCAGTGAAATGAAAACCTCGTCAGTCATTCAATTCTTACGAACCAACATCATTTGTCGCTTTGGCATACCTAAAAGATTTGTCCATGATAACGGACCACAATTCCGGGATCACAGATTCTACAGGTTCTGCGACAAATACAAAATCCAAAGTTGTCCTTCGACTCCGTATAACCCGGCAGCGAATGGACTAGCAGAAGCCTTCAACAAGACACTCTGCAAAATTCTTAAGAAAATGGTCTCCACTCACAAAAGAGACTGGAGCGACAAACTGCCTGAAGCTTTATGGGCCTACCGGACTACCGTTCGAGGACCAACCCATAGCACACCATTCTCCTTGGTCTATGGATGTGAAGCAGTTGTCCCCCTAGAGGTACAAATTCCTTCTTTAAGGGTATCTCTACAAAATGAAATGACGCAAGAAAGCAACGTCAAATTGAGACTCCAAGAACTGGATAATCTCGATGCAAGACGACTCGAAGCTCTACAAAGCGTTGAGCTTTACCAAGCACGCATGGCAGGATCTTTTGACAAAAGGGTCAGGCAACGCGCCCACAAAAAGGGTGACTTGGTTCTTACGGTGAAAAGGCCAATGGTTTTTGCCCACAAATCCAGAGGCAAATTCGAACCAAAATGGGAGGGGCCCTTCGTCATCGACAAAGTCTTCTCCAATGGCGCATATGCTCTTCTAAACATGGAAGGTGACAGATGTATGCTGCCCATCAATGGCAAGTTCTTGAAGCGGTACTACCCTTGAAGACTTCCTATATCGGGTTTGAGTGATGCCTGCATGGCCAAAGCCTATTCCTAGGTACTTGCTCGTCAAACCCACCCCTTTTAGAGTTTTCATCCTTATGTTGAAATTTCTAAAAAGCCAAAAAAAAAAAAAAAAAAAAAAAAACAATGCTTACTTTCAATGTTTCATTGTTAAAAAAAAATCAAACCCAAAATCCAAGTTTCGGAGCCTCTTCCCTAACTTGACCAAGACTTTCAATCCTTGAACCCAAAATTCATGGTTTGAAACAAAAATCAGGACTTAGGAATTTCCACCCTAGTCCACCCTGAACTTTACCACCAAAGGTGGTTTTTAGTCAAAATTTACGACCCTCGTGTCTTTAAACAAAAAATGGTTTTTCAAAAAACCGTGGGGAAGCGACATTTAGTCGATACTCACACAAAACCCAAAAATCGGAAGAACGCGAACCCCATTCGATACTTCCAAAACCTCAAAATCGCAAGAAAGCGACACCTCGTCGATACTTGCAAAATCTAAAAAAAAAATCGTGGAGACACAACGTTTCAGTTGATATCCACAACCCAAATTTCAAAACAAAAAACAAAGGTTCGAAAAAGCCTCAAATTTCAAAAATCGTGGGGAGGCGACAATCCATCGATACCCACAAAACCAAAATTTTGAGAAAAAAGCAAGGAGGCGACATTCAGTCGATACTTGCACCCAAATCCGTGAGGAAGCGACATTCCATCGATACTCGCAACCGAATGAGCAAGGAAGCGACATTCCATCGATACTTGCAATACCATTCAGCAGGGAGGCGACTCTTAGTCGATACTTGCATTTTTGAAAACCAAAAACCTGGCTTTCACGCCAAAACCCGGCTTTTATGCCAAAAACCTGGCTTTCATGCCAAAAACCAAAATCTGGCTTCTATGCCAACAAAACAAAAACCTGGCTTTCATGCCAAAAATCAAAAAATCTGGCTTCCATGCCAATAAAACAAAACTTGGTTTTAAAAAAAACTTGGCTTCTATGCCACAAAATCTGGCTTTCACGCCAAACAAACAAAAATCGGCTTCCATGCCATAAAACAAAATTTGGCTCCCATGCCACAAAATCTTTGGCTTCCATGCCACAAAACAAAAACTTGGCTTTCACGCCACAAAAATCGGCTCTCATGCCAAAAACCAGGCTATTTGCCACAAAATCTGGCTTTCATGCCTAAAAACAACCATTTGACAAAAGATTTTCACAAAATGACAACCTTTTGATCAGATTTTCAAACAAACCATTCCCATTCAATTTTTGCTTATGTTTTTATCAAAAATGAATTTAAGTGAAATAAGGGGATACAAAAAAAAAAGAAGTACCAAAAATGTTTATACATGGAGGTACCAAAAGAAACGAAGAAAAAGTTTGTTACAAATCAGGAGGCTAGTCCGACATGGTCTTCAGCCATAGGCTTAACTCCTCAAGCAAACACTTGGCCTTAGCCTCCAAAGCTTCCAGGCCGCGTTTCTTCAGAATCTTCCCATAAAAAGCAGTAGGCCGTCGTGATCCATCCTCGGCACGAGGAAGCTCTTCCCAGAGAATCTGCCATTGTTCATATTCTTGAGTCTTCCTCCGGAGATTGCTTTCGACCTCCTCAACTTGGCGAATGAGAGTCCTCTCTCTATCAAGAGCTTTCAAAGTGGCAGTCCACTTGGCAGCGGCTTGTTATTCCAATAGCTCAAGGCGCTGTCTGGCTTCGGTGACCTCCCTATCAAGGCAGTGCTGGTCCTGTGTCAGCTCAATAATAACCAACTCGGTGACGTTCCTCTCCCGAACGAGTTGCTTCCGAGTCCGCGAGATCTTATTCAAATCAGATTTGACCTCGCTGGAAGGCTTCAAAAACATCTCGTTGAAGAAATCATCATTCGGAAAGCTCTTGGTCTCAGTCCACTTGTTGCCTAGAGCGATGACTTCATCAACAAAAGCCTTGGCATTTGTAATGTCCAGACCAACTTCTTCGCTATCGGCAAGAATGTCTTGCACATGCTTCACCATTCCAAAACTAGCCTCCAAATGGCCAGAAGAAAGAGTCTCGACCCATGAGCTCAAGACTCTCTTCAACACCTTCCTCACAAACTGACGGGATTGTCGGATGTGAATTTCGACCCCCCCAATTTTCCTCTCCAAGAGAGGCATGGTTTGGGGAAATCTCCATTCATCTATATATATATGCTATTTAAATTTTACATCGAAAATGAGGATTCCGACTACCCTCAAAATCGATGGATCACGATCGCCAGCTACGGTACGGCCGTAACACCGTTCTTTGACAAAAGTTGAAGAAATATGGGGAGAAAAAATAATAAAGTGGGTTCTTCCTCTCGTCTAATGTGCTGCCGGCAACACACGACGGTTGTCCTGTCACATTAATCTGGGTCTCTTTGGGTCTCTTTAATTTTGGGTCAATTAAGGGTCATGAGTTAAAGTCCGAATAAAAGTTAATCCTCACATAGCATAATCATAGTATATCCAAGTAAAACAAAATAACTAGAATAAAGAAAATAAACTAAAAGAGGGGGAGGTGCCAAATATTTAAGAAGAGGATCGGCCCCGTTCCCGGGTACCCCCTCCTGATCCCTTGGCAAAACAGGGTTTAAAGGCTGATTTTTCAAACCAAAATGACGATGCAAATGAAACTTTGACTTGTGATTTCTGTGTTTTTCGTGTGCGATACACGAGTGATAAAAGTAAAAGGCCGATGGGCCGTAATTAATTGAAGGTGGCCGATGGGCCAGGATTGATTGGAAATGGCCGATGGGCCAGTGTTTGTTTTAGGATGGCCGATGGGCCGTGATTGATTAAAAGTGTGTGCGAAATCACTCATCTCATCTCGTTATTCTCATTTATTCAATTTTAGAAATCAGTTCTTTATTCCCTTTTATCATTAAGTTTGATAAAATATCTGGCACCTGAGGTGGAGGAAGAAATAAATGAAAAATCTTTTTGGGTTTATTTTGTTGGTTTTATGGTTTTTATAGCTTTTCAATATAGGGGCTAGAAGGGCCTAACTAAGGGATTTTACTTGGATCTATGTGATTAATGCTTTACTACTGATCATCGGATTAACCCTAACCTAAGGTCCTAGACCGCCCACATCAGCTCTCCTAGTCCCCTAACGGAACAGGAAAAGTGATGGGGCGAAGCCTAATGCGCTAAGCTACCTAATGGGGAAATCCGATATAATCCTAGGGTATGAATAGCCTAAGTTTGATGGTTCAGCGCCTAAGCAACTTATTAATTGTGATTGTTAATTGGTTCGGTTTGTTTTGAGTTGAAGATTGATTAAGAGGTGGATTAAATGTATTTTGGGGTTCTGTTTAAGTTGTTTAAGGTTCTGGAATTTATGGTTTTAATTTAAAACGTGAAATGATGTCGAAATCCGTGAAACGGGGTTGGCAGAAGACTTGGGCGCCGGGGGGGGGGTGGCGCCTAGGATATTCTGGTGACTTGGGCGCCCAGACAGTGGCGCCTAAGTGGCTGCTTCTGGGTGGTTTGGCAAGTGACGATGGTATCGATATTGTTTTCGAAATCCAAGGGGTTCTTACTGGGTGAGTTTTAATGTTCTAAATTGTTTAAATTCTCTGGTGTTTAAATGTCAAAGGGATTCAGATTCGGATTTTGAGACGAAACCAAGAGTTCGCGTTTTAGTGCAAATGAGAGGATGGGCGCCAAGGGGGTGGCGCCCAGGTGGATGGCTTGAGATTTTCAGGTTTTCCGGATGGGATTGGTTTTCGGATCTAGAGACTATTTTAGGTTCTGGTTTTAGTTAATTTAAGTGGTAAGGTGTTTAGCTATTCGTTTTAAATTGAAGTTGTGAACCAAGGTTAGAGTGTAGGATAGGCGCCACAGGGGTGGTGCCTAGGTGGCTATTTGTTGGTTCGTAAGGGCTTTGGGTGCGAAGTCCAGATCGATTTAAGTTTCAAGTGTTTTAAGTTAAAAGTGTTTTAATATGTTGATTTGGATTGGTTCAAATGCTAATTAATTGTGTTAAGTTGTTGGTTGGGGTTTTTATGAAAACGGGTAGGCTGGGCGCCCAGAGTGTGGCGCCCAGGTGGATTTGACAGATGGGCATCAAGGGTGTGGCGCCCAGGTGAGCTATTATGTAGTTCGGGTCGGTTCAGTATTCTTTAGGTTGATTTGCGGTTGAGCGTTTATAGTTTGATGTATTTTAAATTAAAAGTGTTATGTTGAGTAGATTAAGATTAAATTCCGTTCTAATTAATTAGGCTTTAGTGACTGGAGGGGCTGGGCGCCCAGAGGGTGGTGCCCAGGTGGATGTGACAAGATGGACGCCCAGGGGGTGGCGTCCAGGTGTCTGTCTTGTGCGTCCGAGTTGGTTCGATGTTTTAAATTTATTCGGGCTTATGGTTTCGATTGTTTTAGATTTCAAGGGTGTTCCGGTGTGTTGATCGTGATTGAATTCGATTTTAATTTCAAGTGGGGTTTCCTAGTGATTGGGTAGGATGGGCGCCAGGAGGGTGGTGCCCAAGTGGATGCGGTAGGATAGGCACCAAGGGGGTGGCGCCCAAGTGGATGTTTTGTCGTTTATTCGTTTTGTACTTTCTAAATTGGTTTGAGTCCAAATTGATTAAGGTTTCGAGTTTTTTAGGATAATAGTGTTTTGAGGTATTAATTCGAGTTTAATCAATTAAGTTTAATTAAATGGTGGTTTCTAAGGGAATGTGATAAAATAGGCGCCAGGAGGGTGGTGCCCAAGTGTAAAGGCAAGCTGGGCGCCCAGGGGGTGGCGCCCAGGCGTCTGTTTTGTGGTTTCGGGTTGCTTTTGCGTTTTTTAGGTTGGTTCAAGTCTAAGTTGATTGAGGTTTTAGGTTTCTTAAATTTAAAAGTGTTTTGTTATGTTAACTAGGATTAAATTTGGGTTGTGATTAATTAGAAGTTGATTATTTAGAGACGGAATAGGATGGGCGCCAAGGGGGTGGTGCCCAGGTGGCAGTGCAGGCTGGGCACCAAGGGGGTGGCGCCCAGGTGGACTTTTTAAAGCTTATTGGTTTTGAGTTTTTTGAGTTAATTAGAGATTAAATTGATTAAGGTTTCAATTATTTCAGGTTTAAAATGTTTTACTGTGTTGATTCAAATTGGTTTAAGGTCTTAACCAATTATCTTAAGCTTTAATCGGGGTGTTTTGGAGAATGAATAGGCTGGGCGCCCAGAGGGTGGCACCCAGGTGGCTGTGGAAGGATGGGCGCCCAGGGGGTGGCGCCCAGGTGGCTGTCTTTTGGGGTTTTAGGCTTTTTGTGTTTTTAAAGTTCTTAACTACTTCTAAATCCGACTTAATTAGGGTCTTAAGGTTTTAGGGTTCTTTATGATTTGATGTTTCTTAAGTTAGCTAATTATGATGTTTTAATTAATCTTATGATTTATTCTACTTAGGCGCTAAACTCAATAACCTAGACTATCTAGTTATTATTTTTGGGTTTTCTAGATATCTTTTAATTTGTTTTTGGTTTCTCCTCTAATTTACTAGAGAGTAAGGAAAGAGAAGAAGGGATTTTATGTTTTATGATTTTTTTTTTTTGGGATTTTCTATGGTTATGCAATTCAAATGATATGATGTGAAGTGTGACAAAGATGGTAATTCAAAGTTCAGAACAGATCATACAACCAAACATATCATCATTATGCAATTTCTAAATGAACTAAATGCGGAAGATTTGAAGTTGTGCACAAAAGTGGAGAAATCCACTTGGGCGCCACCCCTGTGGCGCCTACCCTGCTCAGTCAGGGTTTTCAACGGAACACAACGAACGCACAAGAATCTTAGTGTTTTCAACACAACTTCCAATATTCAGCGACTGATGCGAATGTATTAATTCGAACTACTAGCGATGCAACCAACGAAATTATAAGCAAACGATGTAACGGGCGGAGATCTAGAATCCGGACCCTGTCTCAGAAGGGTAGGCGCCCAGGGGGTGGCGCCCAGGTGATTCAAGATGGGCAGGCGCCCAGTGGGTGGCGTCCAGGTGATTCCGGAGAGGGCAGGCGCCCAGAAGGTGGCGCCCAGGTGTTCTGGAGTGGGCAGGCGCCCAGAGGGTGGCGCCCAGGTGTTCTGGAGTGGGCAGGCGCCCAGAGGGTGGCGCCCAGGTGTTCTGGAGAGGGCAGGCACCCAGAGGGTGGCGCCCAGCCTTTCTGCCAAAGGCTGTTCGCGATCTTTTCAATATAAATGATGATGGTGATGATGCTAATGCGAGATCTGATCTAACTATGCAATTAAAACTACAAAATCAAGACGAATCTACTATATTAGAATGAACCTAAACATATTACTAACATGATGATGCACTAATACTATGTTTATCACAAGCTAATGTAGATCTATGATGCTCAAATGATCCTAAGCATATTTCTAAGAATGAATGGTAATGGAATATAGAAAAAGAAAGAAGAGATCTAGGAATACCGGTATACGACGCGTTCCTCAAGTTCCTAGATTGAAACCTTCGCAAAGATCCATAGCTTTACTTGAAGATATGGAAGCCTCCTCCTCTCTTTCTCCTTCTTCTACTATAGATCTGAAGTTCTTCTCTAATGGTGGCTACCTTTCTTCTTCTTTTCTTATTCTCTCCTTTTGCCTCTTTTCTTAGGGTTTTTGGGTAGCCTCCTCTTGTAAATGAAGTATAGAGGGATTATATAGGTTTGGGACGAGTTTAGAAGGGGCTAGGGCTTCATTAATTCGTGTTTTTAGAAGGTCTCACGCATCCCTAGGCGACTTAAGTTGTTTTAGGGTGAACTAGGGTTTGAAGGGAGGATGGGCGCCCATGGGGTGGCGCCCACATGTCCTGCGCAGGCTGGGCGCCCACAGGGTGGCGCCCAGGTGATCCTGCGCAGGCTGGGCACCCACAGGGTGGCGCCCAGGTGATCCTGGAAAGAGTGGGCGCCCACAGGGTGGTGCCCAGCTGGTCCGTGCTTCGCTTTTGGTCCTTGGTCCCATTTGGAGTCGAGATTGAACGGATATGTCTTCACCTGGGGGGGGACCTACATTAGCACTTAATAGGCTGGGCGCCACATGGGTGGTGCCCAGATGGATTTAAAGGCTGGGCGCCACAGGGGTGGTGCCCAGATGAATTTAAAGGCTGGGCGCCACATGGGTGGTGCCTAGGTGGTTCGGTTCGTTTTCGATGCTTGGTCCTACGTATGAGTGGTCCTGGTCTAATCTCGAACCAAACAAATAAATTTTAAGGTGGGCGCCCACCATGGGGTGCCTAGGTGGTCCTGGGCTGTGTGGACGCCACAGGGTTGGTGCCTATGTGGAACTTAGGAGGGTAGGCGCCACATGGGTGGTGCCTAGGTGGAGTCGGTTCATTTTCGGAGTTCGGCCCCTACGTTGAGTGGTCCCGGGCTACTTTTAGGCTAACTAGTGAAATTTGGAGGCTGGGCGCCCACCATGGGGCGCCTAAGTGGTCCCGGGCTGTGTGGGCGCCCACCATGGGGCGCCTAGATGGTTTTCCATAGGGTGGGCGCCACATGGGTGGTGCCTAGGCGATCTCTTCTTAGGACAAACTTCGGAAGCTCATAACTTTTGACTCGCTTATCGGATTTTGACGTTCTACATACCGCCGGAAAGCTCTCGAAGTGAGGAATTCAATGGTCTAGATTTCTTGACAAATAGGAGCCGAAAAATATGGGGGATCTCTGGACCAATGAATTCGATTTCCTAACTTAGGCTAATCGGGTGATATTTTGGCAAACTAAGTATGGTCCTTGGAGGGATTGGCCTAAGCATGTCTTAAGTGGTCCGGAAAGGGTTTGAGTGGTGTCATGGTTCACTCCTTGTGTGAGTAGTGGGTTGGGCTCAAGATCTTGACGCGACTCGGCTTCTCTCTCACGAACTTCTAGAAATCGTTGAACTAAGTCTAAAATTAACAACAAGCATCTTCATCGTCGTTAATTAATCTGAATTATGTCATTAATCATTCAATTATGGGTGAAATGGGGGCATCGCTATATATGATAGGTATTTAAGGCTATCATAGGGGCCAAATGAGGTGTCACAGTATGCCCCTCTTTGGAGAGCAACACGTGGAGAGTTGTGCTCCAAAGAAAGTAGACACACCACTCATGACTCACGGGAGCTTTTGAGCTCCCGGGAGTGGCCATCTATGGATGTATGCAATTGCAAATTCATTCTAAAGATGAGGTTCACTCTTCTAGGATCGATCCTGATTCAGGGGGAAAAAAGAAAAAGAAGAAGTTACATGCCTACTGATTTGATTGGAAACCCGAGATCTGTGTCTCGGTGCCCGTGGTATTGCCACGTGGCGGGTTGGGAACTGTGCCCCGGTTGCTGAAATTTAAAATGATGGCGGGAACTATGCCCCAGTGGTCTGAATCAGAAGTCAATCTTTCGATTGGTTAAGTCATTATTAGAATTTCACTTGTTCATGCAATAGAGTTTAATTCAAATGGTCATATATAGCGTCTTTTAACTTTCATCCACAGTTGAATGTTTAAGGCATAGTTAAAACTAACTAGCAAAAATGGGGATCTTAAAGGCAATTACAAACATAGTTCAAGCAATAGTGTGAGGTGCATATGAGAATGAGATGCATTTTTATTTTTTATTTTTTAAAAGATGTTTGATTTTAAAACTTAGGTATGCATTGAAAAAGCTAAATCAACGGAAGACGGTCACCGGAATAACTGTCACTCTCTAGGGATCTTGGTCTTCACCCAAGCTTAAATGAGAACCTAGGATAGATTCGATCATCTTTTTGGTGCTTATCATGGAGAGTTTCAAGTTACACGGTTTCCATCTTCCAACGTCAAGATTTGAGTCGGCGAACGCACAATTCGTGAGAACACGATATTATGGTTGCCATACCGATTATAAGCGCTTAAGGGAGGCCTACAGCGACTCAATTTCTAGACATGAAGTAAAATCATGAAAATCACAGTCAAGGGTACTTACCTCCAGAGCTTTCCGTAAGTCCAACGTTGGGGACCACTGCCATTTCCTTTCATCATTAGTTTGCCGAAGTTTGAGTCATCTGCCTCCATCAGTGTACTTGAATGTCTTTCACCTTTGGTGTCTTCATTTTTGCTTTGGGAACCTGTATTGAACAAACACTAAAAGATTCTGCATTTCTCATTGTTAGTGCTCTGTAGTTCAAATTTCATTGATGGAGATGAAATGCAATGCACAATGTCAGATGTATGCGTGATGGGACTAATGTGCCTGTGACGGGATCTTATGTGATGGGACAATGTTTGATTGACAATGTGCACCATTTCTTTGTGCCTTTCTTAACTTGCTTTCTCTCTCTCTTTTGGTTATTTATTTATTTATTTATTCTTTTTTTTTTTTGCTTGTTTTTTTTTTTTTTTTTTTTGTTTGTTTTTTTTTTGTTTGTTTTGTTTTGTTTTGTTTTTATTTTTTATTTTTTTTTCTTTTCCTTTTTCTTGTTTTTTTTTATCATTATTATTTAATCATCGATCATCATTAATTCTTGTTCGGGTTCAACTTCTCAAAATTCTAGGACAATTTGGCTCAAAGAGGCCTTTGGTTCTCTAAGGTGATAGATAGGCGCCACAGGGGTGGTGCCCAGCCTGTTCGAGCTTTGGTTCAAGGATTATGAAAAGAGACAGCTTGGGCGCCCAGGGGATGGTGCCTAGGCGGATTGCATGGATGAAGTTTGTCTCGAAGTAGAATGGTGGATTTGGGAGACAAGTCACCTAAACATCCAAGAAGTGGTGCCCGGGATGCAGTCCTAGTCCGTTTTAGAATGTAGTTTTAACTTCAATGAAGTAGGTTGCATTTCAAGTTGGTTTTGAAGTAGAATTTCGAATTCAGAAAAATATGTGATCTGGGCACCCAAGGAGTGGTGCCTAGACTGCATTTTAGGTTGGTCTTGAAGTAGAACTTGAATTCAGGGTAATGTGTGACCTGGGCGCCCAAGGGGTGGCGCCCAGATTGCATGTTGAGTTAGTCTTGGAGTAGGATTCGGGTTCAAGGCAATGTGTGACCTGGGCGCCAAAGGAGTGGCGCCCAGACTGCATTTTGAGTTAGTCTCGAAGTAGGATTCGTGTTCAGCCTATCGTACCAAGAGCCCTTGTCGGAGTAGAAGCCTGACCTTTAGAGAATAGGTGATTTGGGCGCCCGGGGTGTGGCGCCTACGTGGAATTGCATGTACAACACTTAGAGTCCCTGTCAAAGAGAAGCCCTGAATTCTAGGAAGAATGGGTGACCTGGGCGCCCAGAGGGTGGCGCCCAAGCTGCAGTTCGTGTATTTTTAAAATTCTCATGGGGTTCAGACTCTAATCTATATAAGTGTATCAAGGCCACGAATTTCCCACAACTCCTACTCTTTCAGACTTCGAATTTCAAAGCCTTCAAGCTCTTCCTTGCTCCCAAGTAAGTTTTCTCTTCTCTTTTTCTTTTTTAAGATGAATGGCATGTCTCATGTATATACTTCTAATTGCATGATTATTTAGTTGATCAACTTGGTGTATGATTTCAGATTAAAGCATCCTTTTTATTTGCTTTGTATGTTCTCTTTTTCTCTCTCTTTTTTTTTTATTCGCTTTTATCCTCTTTGGGTTATGTGGTTGATCATTTTTTATTTTTTTTATTTTTTAAATCCTTTTGATCATGTGTTGGCCTTTTGTTTCTTTTTGTGTTTGGTGATTTTTACATCTGATATTTCAAGATTATGTTCAGTTTTCGTCATGCACATGCACAATCTTTGATTTGAATTTGAGCCTACTAGTTTTATGCCCTTGCGTACATGTTGGCTTTTGTTTTGGTTGTGGTGATGTCTTGTCCCATGTTTTCTTTATTTAATTCGTTAAGGCTGTTTTATGGCATAGGCAAGTCTGTCATGGTCAGATTTGGGGTGCCCTAGTTGAAAAACACCAACAGAGAAGGCTAGGCGCCACCCTGGTGGTGCCTATCTTTCTGGTTCGCACTAAGGGCTTGTGAACCCGAATTTTGGGGCATCTTTTCATATTCTGGTTCTCTCCGGCTTCATAGTATGTTATGAAAACATGACTCAGGGACACTAAAGTCTTTAACTTGGCGAAATAATGATGTCCTTATGGGAGATATTTCAAGGCTGGGGTGGGCGCCACCCCTGTGGTGCCTAGCTGACTCTCTGTTTTCTTTTTTTTTTTTTTTTATGAATGTTAAGATGTTGTATTGTATGGGCATGTAGCTTGGACTTCTTTGCTCTCGAGAGGGTTCAGGACAGCCTAGTAGTATCTTTGGAAATATCTCCCACGGATTTGAGGAGGCCTAATAAAATTATCATGGCTAAACCCGTACCTTTTGCGGTGAATTCCTCAAACAGACCTGGGCGCCACCCCTGGGGCGCCCAGGTGACCCTCTTTTTTTTTTTCTTTCTTTTTTTTTTTATTTATGTTGTTTTGGATTTCCTCTAATTATGAACTTTTTTGGGTTATTTTTATTCTGTAAAGGGTTTCTAAAGCCTTGTGCATATGCCTACAGGTCTTCTCTTATTCCAATGGCCGGCTCTCCGATCTTCTCATTCGTTGTTGATGGTGTTGCGGGTTCTTCCGCTTGCAAGCCCTACTCGCCAGGGGATGAATATTGGTCCCTTGGAGCTGACAAAATAGGGTATTATGACTCTGAGGAACGGGCAGAATTCTACCTCAAGCATGAATCCTCCCTGCCTGTTACCTATGACTGCGTTTTCCAATTTGAAGAAACTATGGACCAGCGCATTGTGGAGATTAGGCGCCGCAGGTATGATTTACTGGCTATGAAGTACAAAGGTATCTGCAGGTTGTATGGGGATTTGTGTATTGTGGGCAGGACTGCTCTAAATAGGCTGAATGGTTATGATGGGCTTCTGGAAGACTTGCCACCTTTTGTCAACAACGTGCTCCAATCTCTCTTATGGAGCATGTTGGATGTCAGGGGGATGTTTGAAGTTTGGGAGGCTATGAAATCTACCAACGAACGAGCTCCTATCGATGACTTTAACACCCTACACAGGCGGATGGATCAATTAGAACTCATGGTCATGTCTTGCCCTCACGAAGCTGAATCATCCGTTCCTAGGCGCTACAGGAAGTACTTCGAGATGCAAAACACTAGCCTCTCGGCGCTTATTCATCCGGTATACACGGCTTATCTACATGACTTCCAGCGAGTTCGGGATATTTGCGGTGTCTTGAGGAATCCACCGGATAACTTGAAAGAAGTGCAAGGACAACTCGAAGTTCATATAATTAAAATGGAGGCACAGATGGCGCGCTTTCCTACTTTCAACGGGATGGTCCATCCATCCTAGGGGACTCACTAAAACTTATTCTATCTTAGGCTAGGATTTTCTTTCAATAAGAGGTCAGGTCATTAGGACCATCTTCGTTAGTTATAAGCTCCACCTAGGGTATTTGGGGGCAAAGGTTGTGACCTCTATTTTAGTCCATGTTTAGGATTCAATCGATTCAATTAATTGCTATAGTTATTGTTTTAAGACTCTTATTGGAGTTTAATAAAAGTTGATTTAGACTTTATTTTCTTTTCCTCTTTTTTTTTATTTTATTTTATTTTATGTGGTGATGTTTATTACTGAATGATGATGACATTTATGATGAGTTATGAGATTCGATGAGTCCAATTTTGTTAAGACTAGACCATAGTCATTAATAAAGATTGATTTTTATCCTAATCCGAGAGTGGGTTATGTCTTAGCTTCATCTCCATTGATGTTTAAATTAATGTCAGGTTTGATCTTTTTTTTTTTTTTTTTTTTAGTTGAGTTTTTCTTTTTTTTTTTTTTTTTAGTTGAGTTGTTCTTTTTTTTTTTTTTTTTGTTATAGGTGGATCTCCCCCCCCCCCTTGAAGAGGCCCCCACCACGTGATGGTGCTGGGCCACTATGCGCCCAGCAGTGGGTGTTAGGTCGTAAGGGTGGGGTTTTCCCCCCTTTTCATTTTTCATTCTCTGTTTCCCTCTCTTCTTTTCTTTCGTTTCTTTCTTTGGGTTCTTGCTTTAGGTGAGGCGCAGGGGAGAGGTAGCAGTGAGCTGTGTGGAGAAAGAGGAGAGGAGAAAGGGAAGAGCAGCAGCGCACACATTTGTCGTCGCCCAGGTAAGTGGATCTCAACTTCCCTTTCTACTTCTCCTTCTTTCTATTTTTTATTTTTTTTCATTTCGTTGTGGTTTCAGGTGAGGTCCCAGTGAACAGCAGTGGAAAAAGAAAAAAAAACGAGCATTGAGAACTGAGTGGAGAAAAAGAAGAGGAGGAAAGGAAGGGCAGCAGCGCGTGGCTGGCTGCTGTTTCAAGTGGAGTGTTCGATTTCTTCTTTTTTTTTGTTTCTCTTGTTTCTATTTTTTTTTTCATGGCTGTTGTGGCTGTCATTGTTTCAGGTGGAGGCCGAATACAGTGAGGAGAAAGGGAGAGAGAGATTCAGGTATGCATTTTCCATCTCCTTTCCATTTCATTTCTGTTTTCTTTCTTTTCTCTTCTCTCTATTTTGT
This sequence comes from Persea americana, assembly GCA_029852735.1. Lineage (NCBI taxonomy): Eukaryota > Viridiplantae > Streptophyta > Magnoliopsida > Laurales > Lauraceae > Persea > Persea americana. The sequence continues at coordinate 41,591,158 of CM056814.1, forward strand.
TTTTAGACTCTGTTTCTGCCACTTCAGGTGGAAGCCGAATGCAGTGAGGAGAAAGGGAGGAGAGAGAGGTTCAGGTATGTGTCTTCATCTTCCCTCCATTTATTTCTTTCTATTCTCTTTCTTTTCTCTCTATTTTGTTTTTAGACTCTATTTCTGCCACTTCAGGTGGAAGCCGAATGCAGTGAGGAGAAAGGGAGGAGAGAGAGGTTCAGGTATGTGTCTTCATCTTCCCTCCATTTATTTCTTTCTATTCTCTTTCTTTTCTCTTCTCTCTGTTTTTTTTTTTTTTTTTTTTTTTTTAGACTCTGTTTTTGCCAGTTATAGGTGAAGACCGAATGCATTTGAGGAGAAAAGGAGGAGAGAGAGATTCAGGTATGGGTCTTCATCTTCCTTCCATTTATTTCTTTCTATTCTCTTTCTTTTCTCTTCTCTCTGTTGTCTTTTTTTTTTTTTTTTTTAGACTCTGTTTGCTGCTGCCGTTTCAGGTGGTATTTGACTGGGCTGAACAAGGAGATCGACAACAGAGTGAGGGGAAGAAGAAGGAAAGGGAGAAGAGAAAAAGGGGGTGTTTGCAGAGCTTGGTAACCAAGGTATGTGGGTCTCATTCTTCTTTCTTTCTCTCTTTTATTTATTATCATTATTATTATCATTTTGGACGATGGCTGCAACATGGGGTTTTAGGACTTGATTTTGGCTATTGGCAGCCATGGGTGTGGTGGATTTTGGTGAGGGAAGAAGGAATGGAGTTGCCCTAGCTATGATGTTGGCCATCCTAACCCCTTTACTAAAATTTGAAAGATTGCATAGTGGGGGTTCCTTGGCAGAATCAGTTTGGATGGAAAATGGCCATTTTCTGTGGTTAGTTAGGATTGGTGGGATGATGAGGAGTGAGGTTTGGTGTGATCCATGGAGGCTAACTAGTGTATTGGAGATTGTTGAGTTCATTGAGCATTTCCATTGGCTTTAAATGAGAGTATGGTGAACATGATTTGGACTCCTAACATAGATCTCAGTCATTATGGGGAAGTGGTTTGGGCTTTCTTCTTCTTCTTTTTTATTTTTTATTTTTTATTTTATCTTTCTTCTTTTTTTTTTTTTTTTTTTTTCTTATGTTATGTTATTCAGGGACTTGTTTAAATTTGTGGTGCACTGGTTTTGACTTGTTTCTTACACCATGGTGTGTTTTATGCTCACTTCCATATTTGTAATTATGTCGGGAACCTTCTGCTCTATCTTTTTTTTTTTTTTTTATTTGTTTATTTTATTATGTAGAAGAGTAAGCTTGATAATTGAGGGGTGTGGTGGTGATGGCTAGGGTGAGTTGGTTATGATGTGATGGGACAAAGGTTATGGGTGCTATTTTGGTTTAAATTGTGGTTCGGTTATTCATTTTTTGTTTTTTATTTTTTATTTTTTTTTTATATCTTTATATATTTCTCATTGTTGTGGTTGTCATTGTTTCCCTTCCTCCCTTTTCTTATTTGTATGATGTGACTGTGGGACGGGATGTGATTCAGCCTAATGTGTATGTCGAAATGATATAGTGGTGATGAGGCAAAATAAGAGGCGTGAAGTTTGAGCTAAGTTGGAAGAGTTGGGTTGGAATGAATGTGTTTTCATTTCTTTTCAGGCTTGTAAAATGTATTTTAATGAGGGCAGTTCAATGAATGGGATTCGTTTTGTCTTAATCTTTTGGTTGGATCAATGGTCATGGTCTCTTATGCTTATGTGGACTAACATTATGCCCTCATGCTCAACTTCTCATTTTGGCTTTGGGTACAGGTTTGTCAGATGGCTAGGACTAAGGAGACTTGAAAGCGCACTCCTATGTCATCGGACACCGTGGAAGGGGCCGGGGTAGATCAATCATTAATCCCCCGAAAAAGAAACAGAAGTGTATGGACACATCGGAGAAGAAGCCTCACCTTTCAGACGAGATAAGAGCTGGCCGGGTAAACTCTTAGCTGTCTTTATAAATCTCATACTCTGTTGGCTTTCATTATTGTTGACATCCTTTCCTGTGATGTTTATGTTGCAGCCTGTCCCTTTTGCCCGGGCTAGGGTGAGTTGGTTACAGATGAGGGACTGGTGGACCGAGCTCCCTGATCACTTAAAAGATCAGGTCCGAGCGATGGGGTTCGGGGATTTCATGTCTATTGTCGCCTTCCGCACCGACCGTGCCCTCATTTGTGCTCTTTCCGAGAGATGGAGGGATGAGACGCACACTTTCCATTTCCCGCCCGGGGAAATGACGATTACACTTGAGGACATTGCGCGTTGCTGGGGGCTGAGGGTGACAGGCCTCCCTGTTTTCTCTAGAGTGAATGATGCCAAGGCTTCTATCACTCGATTACGCCTACATAGGATGTTCGGGGCTCGCCCCCAGTCCGGTGTGGGTCAGATTGACGCCGAGTGGCTGAGGGAGGCGTACAGCCCAGAGAGGAAGAGAATCCTAAATAGTAAGTATTCCATTGTTGCCTTTGTAGCATCATATCTTTCTCTTCTGCTGCTCCTACTAATCATTCCTCCCTGCTTTATTTTAGAGTGGGCTCGGAACCAGGCGGACTTTCTTGCCAAGTTGAGGGCAAGGGTACCGGATTTCGATGGCTTGCCGGTTAGAGGATGCGAGGGAGGTCCTGTCCCCACAACGGCCGGGGCTCGGGCCAATGCTTGTAACATTTTGTCCCCTTTCCTTTAGATTGATTCAAAGTAGAAAAATACCCGTGAGACCTGCATAGTCGATATTTATCCTTTATTAACAGTGTTCATAATTCCTTTGACAGGTGAGGGCCCTTCTTCTGGTGGATCCCGATCTGCGGCCGGCCCTGCTGATGACGATGTAGCAGTGGTGGATGCGATTGAGAGTGATGATGAGGTGGACGGGAGTTATGATGAGGATGCAGATTATGATGAGTTAGAGGGTGAGTTTATCGCATCTGATGATGGAGACGACGAGATTGATGATGGGGACAGTGAGGATGAGGGGGTGAGGCCTCGCCGAGTTGTTTCTGTTGACTTAGATGAGAGGAGAGATGGAGGTGCGGGTAGAGGTGACGAGGGCGACGGCGTCGGACCCTCTGAGCGTAAACACTCGATCTAGTTTCTTTTAACTGACCTCTGGCGTCTTGTATGCTTCTCGTCCTTGTTTCTTACGTTCTTTCTCTCTTGCTGCAGGGTATGAATGGCGAGAAGTGCCGGTTGATGGGTACGCTCGCCGAAAGAGGGTAGGGATACCTTGTGAGGTTTTCCCGGTCACGAGTGAGTACCGAAGCATTTGGTAGCTACTTTGTTCCTTATTCTGATTATATAATGAATTTCTTATGTCAATTTGGTATTGTGCAGAGAAAAAACAAGGGAGGCAGTCTGAGGTTCGTTTGAGGAGACCCAGGCTGGTTTCGGCACGATTGGGTGATGATGAGCATCTCCGGGCTTTCCTTCTGTTCTTTTTGGGGAGATGTCTCTTTGCTAACGCGACTGGCAATAGAGCGTCCGGTACTCTCATTCGATTTGTGCAGGACCTGGATAAGGTCGGCGACTATGCTTGGGGCGCGGCCACCCTTGCCTTTCTTTTCCATAGTCTAGACTCGAGGTGCCGCCTCCAGCCCGGATGCAAGAGCCTTCGAGGGTTCGTGCCGATCCTACAGGTTTAAACCCTATCCCCAAATGTGGCGACCTATTGTAGTCCACCCTTTCTTATCATGGGTCATTTTTCGTCTTTTGTGATAACTAAGCTTTGGTTGTGTATAGGTATGGGTTTGGGAGCATATCATCCAGTGTCGGCCTGAGCGCTTGCCTGCGAGGTTGAGTTGTACTCCCCGGGCTTCGCAGTGGTATCCTAATGCCAATTTGCGGAGTTTTGTTGACATTCTGCCTCCTGAGATGGCGGATCGTATTAAGGCTCTAGGAATGAGACCGGGCGAGCAAGGTTACCGGTTCATCTTAAATGAGTTGAAAAATCACGAGGTATGTTCCTTTTCTCTTTTTGTTTGTCATGTTAAATGTCTGCCTCTCTCTGTTCTCATTTGCTACACATCACGACTTGTTAGGTGATTTGGCAGCCCTACCGGGGTGGTCTGGATGATGAGATGGCTGTTGTGCAGGAGGGGCGTACACTATTTGAGAGGGACATTTGGCTCCACGCTCCCCAGGTGGCGGTCAGGTTGGTTGTCAGCCGAGTTGCGCGCCAACTGGGACACCATCAAGTTGTCCCTGCAGAAAAGTTTATCATGCATCGGTCGTATCCAGGGTCGGGTTTGAAAGCGTTCAAACGCCGCCATCCGTGTCGGAAAGAGATAAAAAATTGGAGAAGGAAAGGGAGGAAGGCCACCTTCGGTGTAGATGCTAGTGCCTGGAGTGACTATGAGGTATATTGGAGGACAGCTTTGCATCGGTATATACTCCCAGAGTTGTATTCTTGTGGGGCTTCGTATTCTATTAGTAATTGTGCGGAAGCGGCTGAGGCCTCGTCATTGGCTCGGGTGAGCATTGAAATTTTGTTTGCTCTAATGTTGTCTTCCTTTTTATCATTGCTAACATCGTTTCTTTTACTTTTCAGGAGGAGATACCGGCTGTAGCAAGGGATTGGCAGGCACGTCCATCATCCGAAGGACGGGGCGAGGTGAGGGCTTATGAGGTTTCCAACTTCAATTATGAGCCTTGCAATCTCAACGATTCATGCTCTTCCCATTCTCTAACCGTGGCTCTCATGTGTGACAGGGGACGTCTGGGTGTGTAGCGTCCGATGCGGAGTCCATCCTTAGGGGAGAAACACTTCGACTGTCTCACCTAGTGGAGAAGAAGGTATGACTTCTTGATTTAGTGTTTGAATCCAATGGTGCTTATCTCCATAGTAATGTTGATCATTCTCGATGTAACGGCATGGTTTATATTTCATAGGATACGGAGATTGTGGGACTGAGGGCACTATTGACAGCTGAAAGGGTACGAAAATTGTTAAACCTAATTAGCTACGTGCTACCTTATTTATACTTTCCTTACTAAAAAAAACTTTGGTAACAAGAGCGCCGCCGGGAAAATGAAGCGATCATCGAAGCGTTGGCGGATTCTCGCGAGGTATTCGGTCATGGAGTTATTTGTTCATTTTGAATTTGTGTTTATGACCTTTGGTTACCATGCAGAGCAACAGAGAGCAGGACATGTCCGAGGTCACGAGAATTCGATTGGAGAGCGATCTTCTCACTCTACAGGCGGAGGTGGACCAACTGCGGACTAGCGAGGTTTGCGTTCCGTTTTATCGTTCTTGTGGTCAAGACATATAATGACAACTCTTAACCCTTTCTATCGCTCTTGATCCTCAGGCAGAGGCTCGTGGCGAGCGCGATGGAGCGTTTGCAGAGAGAGCTGCTTCTATGGCACAGGTATGAGCGCTTCTTATGTGATATTTCAATCTTGATTCCTCATCCATTGTTGATGTTGTTTATAATTTTGCTGTGTGCAGGTTGACGAGTTACGTGCCAGGCTTAGGAGCTTTGAGGCCCCTGTGCAGGTGAAGGTCTTTTCTTCTTTTAAAATTCCATGTTTGATGCTACAAGGTTTGTTGAACGTAATGTTTCTATAAACGTTGTCCTGTAGAGCGGTGCTATCGTTGCTTCTATTCCTCCACCTCCTAGCTGGGGCGAGGAGAAGGCCATTATTCATGATCATTACGCTCGGCGCATGGATCGCATGGAGCGACAACATGATGAAGTGGTTACTGATTTGCAGGGGCGTCTCGCTAGACTTCATCGGAGGGCGGAGGAGAGAGGTTATGCATTCCCGGACTCGACCCGCACTCCTTCTCAGCGTGCTCCTGGTCCGACCTCATTTGCTTCGTCGGCTCGCCGTGATGGAGCCGCTCCGTAGAGTCATCGTTTTTTGATCGATCTCCCCAGGCTGCATCATTAGTGTATCCTTGTTCCATGTATCCATATTTGCTAGTCATGTATTTATGTTGTTTCGCCCCATCTTTGGCTTATGGTGAGAGCTAATATGTATTTGATGTATGTTGTGCATACGTGTATTATGTATGTGTAGTTGAGATAGTGCGCTTGATGCTTTAGAAGTGCCATGGGAATGTGTTTGATTGATAAGAAGTTGTTGTGGGGTATCGGGGAATATATGAAGTGTTTTTCTTTCACAGGTAACAGGTTCTGTGTATCCGGAAATTTTCCGGGGTCCAAAAAACAAGGGGAAGTGCTGCCGAAATTTTTCTAAAATTTCTCGAATTTCGTGCCTCAGCAAAGAAATCTCATGGAATAAGAATAATAGCAATCCGGGATAGACAAGATGAGATATAATAAACCAAATGAATGCAATCCCATGCCAATTTTGACCTGAAGAGGCAACATGGCCACAAGGTTCTCAAACAGTGAGGAGTGCCTGAGTGTGTGACATTTGTGGCCTAAGCAATTCTATGTTTTTAAAGGCATTCACATTGTCAGCAATAAGCATTAAGGCAAAAGCTTAAGATATTTGCATTTTCAAATCAAACATGATATCATAAAGGGTGTGTATAGCATACATCTATAATCAAATTCATCATTATATATCATAGCAACCATAATTCATACTTCCCAAGTTTGGTCATCAGCATTTTGACCTTTTCTAGTTATGAGGAGTTGTGTGCAAAATAATACCCGTAGATAACATATAAAAAAAATGCCCCAGCCTGTGGGATGTTATGAATGTAATCGGGCTTGGTTTCCCTGCAAGGTCTCAAAGCAAATTTGTTAGTTTAATATTTTTAGGCCCCCTGCATAATTTAGCTAAGGTGGCATCTTTTTTTCTTGGTAAAAATGTCAGGGGGCCATTTTGGCATTCAAGCTTCGGGAAAAGAGATGGAATTAGTACCTTAGTGTATGGGTTCTTTCCTGCATTCACTCGGAAATGGTTAGCAACAAAAGCATGCATGAGGTTAGGGTGTGTGCAGTCCAGTGAGTGTTCGTGGCAATCGTGTATGCGATGAGGACCGATATTGGGAAGCCGTGCAAGATAGATAGATAGATATATTCATATATATAAAAATAAAAATGCCCCAGCATAAGACTAGTGTTCATTTTGGCTGTAGGCAAGAAAGTACCCTCGTTCCATGATTGTCACTTTGGCGGTAATGTGATACTCCCTAACCATCATTTGGAGGTCGAGCCCTCACAAGCCCTCCCCTTGTAGCTGCTTAGTCTTATCGGTTGAACTTCAGAAAGCACTTGACTGTCCTTGGGGCTCGTTCGTGAGTTGTGTTTGTGTGTGGGGTGGTAAGTCACCGTGCCTCCTTAGTGCTGTGGCTTCCGACCACCTTCTGCTCAGTTCATGCAATGAGTACCCATGTCACTCCAGCAGGCCTAATTCTAATAAAGATTTTTTTTTTTTTTTTTTTTAAGCATGTAACTGTGCAATGTCTAGGTCCTTTAAGCTTTCTAACTAACCCATGTAACGAGCTTTAGGCCAGTGACTCCCAAACCGGACGGCTTTAGGGCACTAGATATACAAATACCCCTACGGGCTTACTGGCTCGGGTTAAAAAGGCTATGAACCCAAACCTGCTACGTCTGTTTCTTTTTTTTTTTTTTTTTTTTTTTTTTAAGCATGTAACTGTGCAATGTCTAGGTCCTTTAAGCTTTCTAATTAACCCATGTAACGAGCTTTAGGCCAGTGACTCCCAAACCAGACGGCTTTAGGGCACTAGGTACATAAATACCCCTACGGGCTTACTGGCTCGGGTTAAAAAAGGCTACGAACCCAAACTAGTTACGAATATATATATATTTAACTCTTTTTTCTTTTTTTTTTCTTGCAAATGGTTGAAAAGCTTTCATGACATGGGCAAACTCACCTTCAAACCTTCACATCGAATGGCTTTAGCCGTGCCGAATTTGTGCCGGGCAGACTCACCTATTTGTGTATTTTTAAGTATTAGTGTGTGTCCGAGTTCCAAATTTGATCAGAGTGCATTTCTTCGGTCTTCCTATGAGATTTCTACAACTACACAAAAGGGCAAAGAGGGTCATATTCTACAAGAAGTGAGGAAGGGTCATACTGTGTACCTTTTCAGGTACATAGCGTTCCATGGATCGCAGAGATCTTCCCCTTCTGCATTTACTAGTCTGTATGCATTTCCAGGATATACTTCTTTAATTACATAAGGGCCTTCCCAATTGGGTCGTAACTTACCTCGGGGATGCGGAAGCTAAGAAGGAGCGATGCGTTTCAGCACGAAATCGCCAACTTTGAATTTTCTTTCTTTGACATGTTTGTCGTAGGCTCTGGCAATCCGCTTCCGGTATACCTGTGCGTGCTCTGCTGCTTTCATTCTCCGTTCGTCAAGTAGGTCCAGCTGAAGTAGCAATGCTTCTCTCCTCTGGTCCTCTGTCATGTCTTCATCTAGCTGGATGCGCAGCGATGGGTGAAGGACTTCAAGGGGAAGGACTGCTTCCATTCCGTAAGTCAAAGAGTATGGGGTTTCTCCTGTGGGAGTTCTTATTGAGGTTCGATACGCCCACAACGCTTCTACCAAACGGTCTGGCCAATCACTACCTTTGGTGGTTTGCACAGTCTTTTTGATGATCTTTAGTAGGGTCTTGTTGGTTGCTTCGGCTTGACCATTTGCTTGGGGATAGTATGGGGTTGAATGATGCAGTTCTATGTTATATTTTGTGCACAACTTGTTCATTTGTTGGGATATGAATTGTGGACCATTGTCTGTTATGAATGCCTTAGGTATGCCAAACCTAGCTATTATATTCTTTTTAATGAATTTGACTACGGAGGTTGCCTTAATATTAACATATGCTTCTGCTTCTGCCCATTTAGTGTAATATTCTGTTGCTGTTAATATGAATGCCTTATTTTGTGTGTTCTCTACAGTAGAGGTCAGGGGTCCTATGATATCAAAAGCCCAAGTCGAGAAAGGCCATGGAGCGGTGGTAGGGTGAAGGGATGATGCGGGGGCATGAATTAGGTCAGCATGCAGCTGACATTCTTTGCATCTTTTGACATAATTGACTGAATCTGATTCTAGGGACGGCCAATAGTAACCTAAACGGATGATTTTCTTAGCTAACATCTGGCCGTTGACATGTCCTCCGCACTCTCCTGAATGTGCCTCTTTAACTATCTCTTGCCCTTCTTCTATGGTCATGCATCGTAAGAGAACTCCACTAAATGATCTACGGTACAGTAGCCCTGCGACTATGACATATCTCTGAACCATCTCTCTTAATGCTCTTTTATCCGATCGGGTGGCGTAGTCAGGGATGTAGCCATCATGCAGGTAATTCCAAATATCATAGTACCACGGGTGGTCATCTTCCAGGTCATCATCATGTTGTATGCGAGCTAAGATTCCTTCTTTAGGTTTAGAATCTTCTTCCTGATCGGACTCTTCGGTCTTAGCTTTCTTACTCCTATTTTTCGAAACTTTCAGCAGGATTTCGACGGGGTTCCCCTTGGTCAGGTTTATTGGTTTGACGGACGGAGAATCTAGCCTTCTAATCAGAAATTCTTTGGAATCCTTATCATCAGGCATCTCTATGATTGAGGCTAAGATCGCTAATGAGTCAGCCAATCGGTTCAAGGCGCGGGGAATGTAGAGAAATGAAATCTTCTTGAATTTTGACATCAGCTCTTTGGCTTTCTCATGGTAGTGCGCAAGCTTAAGGGCGCTAACCTTCCATTCTCCAGCTATTTGGGAAATAACGACTTTAGAATCACCGAAGACTCTTCTCTTATCAACACCTAGGGCCTGGGCTTCTCTCAACCCTGCTAATAAGGCTTCATACTCCATCGTATTATTGGTTGCTGGAAATCCGATTTTATAGGCCATTGGGATGACAACTCCTTCCGGGGATAATAACACTACTCCAACTCCTTTTCCATTTTGATTCAAAGCTCCATCAAAGTACATGGTCCATAAATCATCATCCTTTGCTTCTTCAATATCTGCAAATAAGATACTTTCGTCGGGGAAATCAGTTCTAACCGGCTCATATCGTGGCAGAGGGAGGTGTGCCAGATGGTCGGCAATTGCTTGTCCCTTTATAGACTTCTGGGTAACATAGGTTATGTCAAACTCTGCCAAGAGCATTTGCCATCGCGCAACTCTTCCCGAAGTAACGGGTTTCTCGAAGATGTATTTTAAGGGGTCCATTCTGGCTAAGAGTTTGACCTGGTGAGCTAGAAAGTAGTGTCTCAGTTTCTGGGCGGCCCAAACTACGGCTAAGCAAGTTCTCTCCATTGGGGAGTATTTCCTTTCGTAGGGTAGGAGAGATTTACTCAGGTAATAAACTGCGTTCTCTTTCCTCCCAGTCTCATCATGTTGACCCAGGACCATGCCTATTGCAGACTCTGTCGCTGATACATACAAAATGAGGGGCCTATGTTTAGCAGGGGGCTTCAGGACAGGAGGACTCAATAGATATTTCTTTAGATCTTCAAATGCCTTTTGGCAGTCGTCATCCCAATGATATTCCACGCCTCCTTTTAATAATTTATAGAACGGCTCACATCTTTGTGAATGTTGCGAAATGAATCTTCTGATGAACTATAGTCGTCCTATTAGGCCTCTTAATTCTTTAGGGTTCTTTGGAGGCGGCATTTCAAGAATGGCCTTTACCTTAGAAGGATCGACTTCGATTCCTCGATTACTTACCATAAAGCCTAGGAGTTTTCCAGAGGATACTCCGAAAACACATTTCTTCAGATTCATCTTTAGTTGGGTGTCCCTGGATCGCTGAAGAACTCTCCTGAGAGCCGTGACATGTGTTTCACGTGTTCTAGAATTGATCAGAATATCATCTACGTAAACCTCCACACAGTCGTGTATCATATCATGAAATATTGCCATCATGGCCCTCTGATAGGTAGCACCGGCATTCTTCAAGCCGAAGGGCATAACAATGTAACAGTAAGTCCCCCAGGGTGTGGTGAACGAGGTTTTCTCCTGATCCTCTGGTGATAGTCTGATTTGGTTGTACCCTGAGTCACCATCCATGAATGATAGCATAGTGTGCCCTGCGGTATTGTCAATAAGCACGTCGATGTGAGGTAAAGGGAAATCATCTTTGGGAGATGCCTTGTTCAAATTTCGGAAATCAATACAGACTCGGACGCGTCCGTCTTTCTTCTTCACCGGGACTATATTGGCAACCCATTGAGGAAACAACACAACCCTGATGAACTTCGCCTGGTGGAGTTTGTCAACCTCCTCTTTTACTTTCAGTGCAACATCAGGGAGCATTCTTCTCAATTTCTGTTTAACCGGTCTAGCATTTTCCTCCAATGGGATCCTGTGTTCCACTAGGTTTGGCGCGAGTCCGGGCATGTCATTATAATCCGATGCGAACACGTCTTGATATTCTCTTAGGACCTCAAGGATCTCGTTCTCTTCGTCAGGTTTTAGGCATGCACTGATTTGGACCTGCTTGGGTCTTTCGTCCGTTCCCAGATTTATCTCTTTTGTCTTTTCGGCAGCCGCTTGTGTTTCTTTGTCAAACTTCTTAATTACTCTCCTAAATTCATCTAAAACTTCATCATCCCCTTCTTCAGTGTCTACTAATTCGTAAACACCCATTCCATCATTGATGTTTGCATGTTGCACGGAAGGTTCGGGTTCTGGAATGACAGGCAGAGATTCGCAGCCTAACTTCTCGATGTTTGTCATAATTTCTTCTAGTCGAGACTGCTCCACTGTGGGTATCTTCCATCGCCTTAGGTTGCCCATATTTAGATGATGATCACAGTCTTCTGCTCCTACGGTTCCTATGTTTTTGGGTTTTCTATTTCCTAATTTTTTTGAGTTTTTGGGGTTTTCTAATTTTTTTGGATTTTCGGGGTTTTCTAATTTTTTGGGATTTTTGGGATTTTCTAATTTTTTAGGATTTTTGGAATTTTCTAATTTTTTGGGATTTTTGGGATTTTCTAATTTTTTGGGATTTTTGGAATGATATGGTACAGGTGAGGTTGAAGATGGGCTATCTACTGAGGAGGATCCTCTCCGCTGGCGTGGCCAGGCGGTGGGGCGGTATACCACTTCGTGATCATTGAGGTTATCAGTTTCCCAAATTTCATGGTTCTCTCGAGAGGAGTCTTCTTGTAAGACCCCGCCCCGAGAGTTTCCGATTAGTGTTAATTAAGACGTGGTTTAGTTATAAGTGAGATTAGTGGAAATGGGTTAAATCTGGATTAGAATAGCTTTTTATAGCTTTGAATAATTTTGGGAACTCTTTTGATCTAGTGGGGCCCTTTGGGGGTTCCTTTTTATTGAGTCTCGATTTGTTTTGGGATTTAGTTATAATTCTGGAAATCGGTAAATTGCCCCGTTGAATGTATTTTATGATTCCCGACAACTTTCGTATTTGCTCCGTTTCCATTCGAGACCTCTAAACCCTACTTTGCCATTGATAGGGGTAAAACAGTCTTTTTACACAAAATCTGGACACTATTTTCAATGTCTCCAAAACTCGTAAAATATATACTTTTTGGAAAGTAGAAATTTCGACGATCAATTCTTCCTTCTTCGTCGAATCCGTCCGAAGCCCGTAGAACGATGTTTTAGCTCGATTGGACTTTTAAGTTGTGGGACCCATAGCCATTTTCTATATAAGGAGGAGTCTTTTCCCTCTCCTCCTCTTCTTGCAACTTCTTGAGAGAAAGAGAGTTCCAGCCCAGCCTAGGGTTTTCTCCTTGCTTCTTGCTTCTTCTTCTCTCAATCTCCCTCAAATCTATTGCTAAGTGTTTAATGGAGGTAATAGTCTTCTTCCCCTCCATGAGAGCTTTCTCTTGATATCCTTTTTTGAGAGAGAGTCCCATTCCAAGCTACCTCTTGAGCCAACTCTTGCCATTAGAGGACTCTTCTTGTAAGTTCTTCTTCTCATCTCTTGATTGTGTGTTCATCTAGCCTAGGAGGTGCTTCACCTTGATTATTAGAAGCTATCTCCATCTATTTCTTGATTTTGTCATTCTAGGGTTGTAATGATTGTATTTTGGGGATTTTTGTGTAGATTGTAGATTTTGAGCTTGATAGTGGATTAGAGCTTGTCTAGCATACTTTGGAGACCAAGGCAAGTGGATGAATGGATTTAATTTGAACAAGTTCTTATTTTTGTTGAAAATGTGGATTTCTACTATTTCCATTTCATTTGACTCATTATGTTTTATAATGCTTTTAGAAGTGTATTGATTGACATGGTTTTTCTCTTAGTTAGTTTTATGAGAATAAATGCATTCATCATCAAGTTTATTTTGATCATTTCAAACTTCTTAAATGCTATTTGTAATCGCATTGAATGAGATTTGGATTGGTAGGTGAATTAATGCATTGATGGAATGGTTGTTGGTGGAAAGGATTAAATGTTAGAGGGAAGGAATAGTCCCATTTCATGTTAGGGAATGGTTGGAGTTGAAGTGAAATGGGTTGGGAGGCAAAGAACTGAAATCTGCACCTGATGTGAAGTTCCCGCAGCTGGGCGGTCAGCGGGCGGTCACCTCGGCGGCTAGCCGACAGGTGACCGGCGGCTAGCCGACCCAGATGCGGTTAGAAACACAGAATGCTGCATTTTGACAGGCGAACCGCGGTCAGCCGCGCGGTCAGCTCGCGGCTAACCGCCAATCTGAAACCCAGTGACCGCTAGGTAGCCGTGATGCGCGGTTAGAAACACAGAATGCTACTTTTTAGCACGGTGAACCGCGGTCAGCCCCGCGGTCAGCCAGCGGCTAACCGCCGATCACCTCGGCGGCTAACCGCCAGCCGACCGACAGGTGACCGAGTTTTACCCAGAATTCCTGAGTCTTTTCTATTGGTTTCAATTGTGGTATTTAAAGGTTTGGATGGGTTGTTCTGATGCCCTACCACCTTGGAGAGACCCAGGGGATGACATAAGGAGATTGACATAGAAAGAAACATCATTTCGGAAAAGGTATTGAGACTTTTATATTCATCAACGTGCATAAGGAAACTTAGTATGTCCTCTATCATTCGAGTACCATACTAAGGGTAATTTAGACATACAAGATCCTTATACATGTCGTTTGAATATGGACGCCCCAATACATAGTCCCTAATGATATAAGGACTCATTGCATTGTTTTACTCTGATCACGTGTATAATTACCCGACCCTACTAGTTTGATTTCAAATTCTGATTCATACTCTGAATATGTCCCGCCAGCCTCGTTTATGCATGAACTGTTAATGATATGAAATGTGTGCCTACGAGCACCATGCCCCGCCTGCCCGTATGTTTTATATTGATATAGTTTTGTATATGTTTTGATTTATCATGTAACCTATGAGTCGGCACCACTAAGCTTGGACATCCTTGTCAGTCTGATCAACTGACTTAGGTCTCCCCCTGTGCTCCCGCCAGTTGCAACTTGGATCCCGTACTGTCCCGTTACCCGGTTCCGCGGCCGTGGTCTTGTCTAGCTATATGTATATGTATCTGTATATAATGTTGGTTCTCGTCACTTCGTGTGCTCGAGCCCAACGCACTGAATGTGCTCTCATCACCTTAGTGATGGAGAGGATTTAGCTCTAGTGTGGTTGCCATCTAGTCAGTTCCTGTACCTTGGATACCCCGCATGATTTATATTGCATCGGTACTTTAAATGAACTATACATCTTGTTTTATGACAGTTATTGTTTTAACAAGATTTCATTATGTTTAGAAAGTGTTTTGATTTCTTTCTTGGTTTATCTATTCACCCACCTGCCAGACCGTCGTGTCTGACCCATTTTTGTGGTACTCAGGTCCAGCTCCCGTCTTTGCCCTTGAGGAGGAGCCAGAGGAGGCGGTCGGTGAACCGCAGCGTTTAGTGGAGTGGCAAGCTGACAATGTCATATAGACATTGGGTTGAGCTTTGAGCCGCGAACATTTTGGGATGTTATTGATTTATATCTTTGGTTGTACTGGCCTTTGTTGGCCATTATTTTTGGGGAATGTTAATTAACTTGTTCTCTTGTTTAAACTTTAACTTAATATTTTGGGAATGCTAATGAGATCATTGCTCACTCTGACATCATGCTATACTTGTTTATTATCAGTCACATATGATGTGAATGGATTAAGAGTTTGATTTGCTACACGCTTCCGCACCAATATAAATGTTCTATGAGTGAATGAGGAATCCTCACCGCGGAAACCTGTGGGAAATTAATGAACGTATAAATGTACAATCATTTTTATCCAGGGGTGGTTCCTTATTCGCACCACACCACCCCGTCGCGGTCCCGGGGCCCCCGGTCCGGGGTCGCGACACTTCTCGCCAATGGCGCCAGGCAACGGGCCAATATACCACTTCTTCGCTGGTAGGGTTTTCGATTTCCCACGTCTCGCGACTTTCTCGGATTTCGGCGATCGGCGTTTTTTTTTGGGTAGATGAGTTAATTCATTCAGCATGTTACAAGATAGAGTCTGGAATCTCGGATCGATAGTGTGGTCTATATTGTTCACTCCTTTTGGTGAATGGAGCTCTTTCCAAGTGCCAAAGATTTCCTCGTGAGTCTCACTTTCAGATGAAGTCGAATCTTCCCAATCTTCTACTAAAACGGTCTTGCCTTTATCATTTGGATCCAAATTGTAGCATCCCCTTCCGAATGGAGGTGTGTTGGGGTCCAAGGTTTTGTCATGCTTCATGAAATGTTCATTTAAGGTCCAGTCCTCTTGTTTATACCTTATGTCATTGTATGTGTCGTACCCTAATCCTTCTGCTCTCGCCCTAGGGTCCGGTATGTAAGGGTCGGTAATGCCTTCTCCACTCTTTCCTAGCCCAAATCAGGGTTGATACCCCATCTTCTTCATTAGAGTCCATCCTCGAGCTTGACCTTCGTTGTTAAACATCGGATTTGGCGGGGAGGATAATTCAGAAAACATATTTTGCACAGGGTCCATATCCATCAAAGAGATGAGAGGATCGACCTTGTACCCATGAATCTTGACCTCTGGTGTAATGGGAGCAAGTTGTAAGGTCGGGAGTATTTGAAGTTCTTCCGGTTCAATGACAGGCGGGTCTCCCATCAATTTCATGATCTTACCCAAATGGGGGAATTTGACGCATTGGTGTCGGCTTGACATAATGGCATTCATGTGGTTCAACCATCGGCGTCCCAAGATCAAATTAAAAGTGGCAGGGATGTCCATAATATAAAATTCTTCTGGCATTGAAATTGGGCCCGCTTGGACTAATAACATAATTTTTCCACATATAGTTTTCTTATTCCCGTCATAACCAGTTACGACCATAGGGGCTGGAATTAAGTCCTTTATTATGAGCCCTAAGGCTTTGTAGGTTTTCAACGGACAAATATTCAGTGATGCATCAGTGTCAACCAAAGCTCCTGACATTTCCTTCCCTGCTATCTTGACTGTTAGATGTAGGGGAGAGGTTCTCGCCTCAGGTGGTATTTCCTTTAATTCTTCCTCAGTAAAAGTAATGGCAGGGAACGAAGCTCCCGGGGCCAAGGCTGAAATAGACGTTCTCAATTCTTCTGGAGTTATGCCTACAGGGACTTGTAAGCGTGTAATAGCCTCAAGTAATTTTTGTTGATGTTTGGGGGAGGTTTTAATCAGATCAAGGACAGATACTTTAGCTGGGATCTTTGTGAGGTGTCCTAAAAGATCATATTCTATCCCTATTTCTATTGAACTATAAGCTCTTTCATCAACTATCTCCTCAACCTGAATATTGGGATTTTGCGAATCTAAGTTCTGAGAAACAGGGTGAGGGGGTAGTCGGGGAGGACGGATCCGTCCAGATCGTAAGTGGGCCTGAGACGCATTTGTGTCTGGGTAAGGATCTGGTTGGGAATTCGTGATGATCGGCGATTCTCGGTCGTTTGGCTCATCAAAATTTACCTTGTAAAGGTCAGGGGAGTCAACGATCGTATCCATCCCTGAATTGAAGATTTTGAATTTAGTCTTCCCATCCCATGGCGTGATGTATTTTCGATAATCCTCTTCTTCAAAGAAATCACCATGACATGGTTGGCTATGGTTTACACTCCCTTGAGCCTGGGCATCAATATGTTGGTGCTCTATTACGGCGATGTTTATTAATTGGGTCTGCGGGCCCTGTCCAGAGGTTGACGCTCCATGCTGAGGTAAAGGGTTTGTATAAATCTGCATGTTGGGAATATTTTGTGCGGGATTTGTGGTTGGATTTTGATTGGGAGAGGCATTCCGTGGATCATTCCCTCCTATTGGCCTAATGTTACTCCAATCAATTCTACCTTCATCATTGAGATCATAGATCAAATCTCTAACCGTATAGCATTGGGTGAGGTCATGACCTGGCATCCTATGGTAGGCGCAAAACTTAGTCTTGTCTAGGTGTTCGGACCATGCCTGCGGTCGTTCTGGCGGAAGTTGGAGGGCATCCTGATTTAAGAGAGACCAGAAGACAGCAGTCCATGGTTGAGGAAGGGACGGGTAGTTTGCCCTTTTAGGTCCGAATCTTCTTCTATTTCCATTGTTCGGGTTATTCTGGTTGCCATTGTTGTCTCTATTGTAATTGAAGGGGACTGTACTATAGTTGGGTTGAGGATTCGCGTTCGGGTTTTGCGGCGGAGCTATCGGGTTCGAGACTGGCTGTATGGGATTAGGATTCTGGTTTTGATTCACTGGAGGCCCTTGGTTTCTTGGTGGTTGGTCATAACTTTGATTATTTCTCGGAGGGTTTCGGTAGTTCTGATTGTTCCGCTGATAGTTTTGATTATTTCTCTGATAATTCGGGTTACCACCTTGGAAGTTGGGATTGCCATTTTGCCCTGAGTTTTGATGTTGGTTAAAGCTAACACTGGTACGCTCCTGATACGGTCGGTAGACCTCTTCCTGATTCAAGCTAACTTCAGGGGTCGTGCGGATCTCTGGTTGGGTGGTTGTGCCTACCCTACGCGTGTTCTTTTTATGGTCAATGATGGTGTTCAATACCCCTTCATCTAGATTTTGCTTCATCCTAGATAACCTACGGTACAGGCCACTCCAACTAACGACCTCCCCAATTGTCATTAGGGCTCTCATGGGATCCTTCATGTTCGATATGGCCATTCTTACTTGTTCTTCCTCTTGCATGTTGCAATCTGACCGTGCGAATTGGTTTTGCCATCTCACTGCAAATTCCTCATAGTCTTCATTGTTCTTCTGTTTAAGATTAGCTAAGTCATGCCATAAGGGTTTGTTTTTAGTTAGATGCTGGTATCGCGCTAGAAATTTCTCTACTACATCCTCGAAGGTATTGATTTCATGGGAAGGCACGGATGTATACCAAGTCAATGCATCTCCAGTTAACGATTCCTGAAAATAATTTATAAGCATGGAGTCATTGTCTGCGATGGCACGACACTTGTTGCAAAACGAGACTAGGTGATGCTGAGGATCAGTAGTCCCATCGTAAGGTACGAACTTAGGGGCTCTAACAGGGAAAGGTGACCTCTCTTTTTCCTCCTTTTTGGTAAAGTCGTAGAATCCTAGTTTCTTGCCAGTTGAGTTCGAGGATTTCTTTTTAATTTCGTTCTTGAGTTCCTCCACATTTTTCTGCAACTCCTTGAATGCTAGAGGATCTAGATATTGAATTGTCTGTGGTTGACATTCTCTTTATGGTTCTAGCGAAGTAAGGGCGTAGGCCAGTTCTTGGCATTGGCCTTGGAAATACGGTTGCGAGATAGGCTGATGGCTTTGGTTCAACTGAATTCCCTCATGAGTAATTGGCTGTCCCCTATATGGGTCAACTATTGGGCTTAATGTGGGTGGTTGATATGCTTGCTGATAGCGCGACTCATTCACTTGGTGTGTTTGATAACGATTTCCAATGCTCGTGGGGTTAGTAACTTGCACGTTCTGGATTGGGAGGTTCTGGTTCGCATTGGGCATTTGATAGATCGGGACTGTTTGATTTTGATAAGTGAGAGGCCCCCCCTCGTATTGAGCTGATTGGGGATATAACATACTAGCGCCAACCGTCACAGGATTGTAACGAACTTGATCCGTTGGTGGAGGAATCATTGCTTGGAATTGGGGCCGAGCCATCTCGTGTTGCCTGTAGGCATCTAGCGCTCCTATATGTATCGAAGGGTTTTGGTGCAAGATGCTGGATGTCGCCAATCGACCCATGTTCATTGGACTATGACTTGTCTGGTGATATGCGTTTTCATTTATCACAAGAGTCTGGGAAGGTGCGATGGCCTTAACCGGGGTTATGATAGGTGCGTTAGTAGGCATCCCATACTGCGGGATAGAAGACGTGATTGGCTCGGTTTGGCTGATCATGGAAGAATAGGGTATAACCTGTGAGACAACAGGATCACTTGAGTGAAGAGGGTAGTCTGTCGATGAAACGTTATCATGGACCCTATATCTTATAACTTGGCCGGTAGGACTGACCAGATCTGTGTAAGTCACCCCTGAATGCGAGGAGAAATGATTCTTTCTCGATGAAGGAGGTGGGGTGGATGTATTGGAATGATTCCTTCCCATTGTTATGGTATTAACTGGTAACGGACTTCCTTCGAAAAGGGACCGTCTTATCTGTTGTGGGTCATGGCTTGAAGCTGCCAAGGATCCATCTAATACCCTAAAGGGTTCTACACTTTGCATGGTTTGGTGTGACTCGCCAGTGGTGCGGATCAATAGTGGGGGTGAGAGGGGTTGAAAGTCGGACATTCCGAACGTCTGACCCTCCATTTGTAAAGAAATGCTTAGATGAGAAGAGAGAGAATGAGAGGAAGAGAAGAGCACTTGTTATGTAGCTTTGTTGGTGAAGGTTTGTTTCTTATGGTGTAATGGGGGAAGCTTAGTGGACGGTGCATTCGGACCTTTGGTTTAATTTTTCAGACTACTCATAACAACCCTAAACTGAATGGGACACGGACATCAGATCATTGATTGGATGTTCGTGTCTTAGAATATTACTCTAGGAAGACCCAAATAGGTGACAGGAAAACATAAGATGTCCCATCACGATCGCCAGGCTATCGGATGTGAATTTCGACCCCCCCAATTTTCCTCTCCAAGAGAGGCATGGTTTGGGGAAATCTCCATTCATCTATATATATATATGCTATTTAAATTTTACATCGAAAATGAGGATTCCGACTACCCTCAAAATCGATGGATCACGATCGCCAGCTACGGTACGACCGTAACACCGTTCTTTGACAAAAGTCGAAGAAATATGGGGAGAAAAGATAATAAAGTGGGTTCTTCCTCTCGTCTAATGTGCTGCCGGCAACACACGACGGTTGTCCTGTCACATTAATCTGGGTCTCTTTGGGTCTCTTTAATTTTGGGTCAATTAAGGGTCATGAGTTAAAGTCCGAATAAAAGTTAATCCTCACATAGCATAATCATAGTATATCCAAGTAAAATAAAATAACTAGAATAAAGAAAATAAACTAAAAGAGGGGGAGGTGCCAAATATTTAAGAAGAGGATCGGCCCCGTTCCCAGGTACCCCCTCCTGATCCCTTGGCAAAACAGGGTTTAAAGGCTGATTTTTCAAACCAAAATGACGATGCAAATGAAACTTTGACTTGTGATTTCTGTGTCTTTCGTGTGCGATACACGAGTGATAAAAGTAAAAGGCCGATGGGCCGTAATTAATTGAAGGTGGCCGATGGGCCAGGATTGATTGGAAATGGCCGATGGGCCAGTGTTTGTTTTAGGATGGCCGATGGGCCGTGATTGATTAAAAGTGTGTGCGAAATCACTCATCTCATCTCGTTATTCTCATTTATTCAATTTTAGAAATCAGTTCTTTATTCCCTTTTATCATTAAGTTTGATAAAATATCTGGCACCTGAGGTGGAGGAAGAAATAAATGGAAAATCTTTTTGGGTTTATTTTGTTGGTTTTATGGTTTTTATAGCTTTTCAATATAGGGGCTAGAAGGGCCTAACTAAGGGATTTTACTTGGATCTATGTGATTAATGCTTTACTACTGATCATCGGATTAACCCTAACCTAAGGTCCTAGACCGCCCACATCAGCTCTCCCAGTCCCCTAACGGAACAGGAAAAGTGATGGGGCGAAGCCTAATGCGCTAAGCTGCCTAATGGGGAAATCCGATATAATCCTAGGGTATGAATAGCCTGAGTTTGATGGTTCAGCGCCTAAGCAACTTATTAATTGTGATTGTTAATTGGTTCGGTTTGTTTTGAGTTGAAGATTGATTAAGAGGTGGATTAAATGTATTTTGGGGTTCTGTTTAAGTTGTTTAAGGTTCTGGAATATATGGTTTTAATTTAAAACGTGAAATGATGTCGAAATCCGTGAAACGGGGTTGGCAGAAGACTTGGGCGCCAGGGGGGGTGGCGCCTAGGATATTCTGGTGACTTGGGCGCCCAGACAGTGGCGCCTAAGTGGCTGCTTCTGGGTGGTTTGGCAAGTGATGATGGTATCGATATTGTTTTCGAAATCCAAGGGGTTCTTACTGGGTGAGTTTTAATGTTCTAAATTGTTTAAATTCTCTGGTGTTTAAATGTCAAAGGGATTCAGATTCGGATTTTGAGACGAAACCAAGAGTTCACGTTTTAGTGCAAATGAGAGGATGGGCGCCAAGGGGGTGGCGCCCAGGTGGATGGCTTGAGATTTTCAGGTTTTCCGGATGGGATTGGTTTTCGGATCTAGAGACTATTTTAGGTTCTGGTTTTAGTTAATTTAAGTGGTAAGGTGTTTGGCTATTCGTTTTAAATTGAAGTTGTGAACCAAGGTTAGAGTGTAGGATAGGCGCCACAGGGGTGGTGCCTAGGTGGCTGTTTGTTGGTTCGTAAGAGCTTTGGGTGCTAAGTCCAGATCGATTTAAGTTTCAAGTGTTTTAAGTTAAAAGTGTTTTAATATGTTGATTTGGATTGGTTCAAATGCTAATTAATTGTGTTAAGTTGTTGGTTGGGGTTTTTATGAAAACGGGTAGGCTGGGCGCCCAGAGTGTGGTGCCCAGGTGGATTTGACAGATGGGCGCCAAGGGTGTGGCGCCCAGGTGAGCTATTATGTAGTTCGGGTCGGTTCAGTATTCTTTAGGTTGATTTGCGGTTGAGCGTTTATAGTTTGATGTATTTTAAATTAAAAGTGTTATGTTGAGTAGATTAAGATTAAATTCCGTTCTAATTAATTAGGCTTTAGTGACTGGAGGGGCTGGGCGCCCAGAGGGTGGTGCCCAGGTGGATGTGACAGGATGGGCGCCCAGGGGGTGGCGTCCAGGTGTCTGTCTTGTGCGTCCGAGTTGGTTCGATGTTTTAAATTTATTCGGGCTTATGGTTTCGATTGTTTTAGATTTCAAGGGTGTTCCGGTGTGTTGATCGTGATTGAATTCGATTTTAATTTCAAGTGGGGTTTCCTAGTGATTGGGTAGGATGGGCGCCGGGAGGGTGGTGCCCAAGTGGATGCGGCAGGATAGGCACCAAGGGGGTGGCGCCCAAGTGGATGTTTTGTCGTTTATTCGTTTTTGTACTTTCTAAATTGGTTTGAGTCCAAATTGATTAAGGTTTCGAGTCTTTTAGGATAATAGTGTTTTGAGGTATTAATTTCGAGTTTAATCAATTAAGTTTAATTAAATGGTGGTTTCTAAGGGAATGTGATAAAATAGGCGCCAGGAGGGTGGTGCCCAAGTGTAAAGGCAAGCTGGGTGCCCAGGGGGTGGCGCCCAGGCGTCTGTTTTGTGGTTTCGGGTTGGTTTTGCGTTTTTTAGGTTGGTTCAAGTCTAAGTTGATTGAGGTTTTAGGTTTCTTAAATTTAAAAGTGTTTTGTTATGTTAACTAGGATTAAATTTGGGTTGTGATTAATTAGAAGTTTTAATTAGGGGTTCTTTAGAGACGGAATAGGATGGGCGCCAAGGGGGTGGTGCCCAGGTGGCAGTGCAGGCTGGGCACCAAGGGGGTGGCGCCCAGGTGGACTTTTTAAAGCTTATTGGTTTTGAGTTTTTTGAGTTAATTAGAGATTAAATTGATTAAGGTTTCAATTATTTCAGGTTTAAAATGTTTTACTGTGTTGATTCAAATTGGTTTAAGGTCTTAACCAATTATCTTAAGCTTTAATCGGGGTGTTTTGGAGAATGAATAGGCTGGGCGCCCAAAGGGTGGCGCCCAGGTGGCTGTGGAAGGATGGGCGCCCACGGGGTGGCGCCCAGGTGGCTGTTTTTTGGGGTTTTAGGCTTTTTGTGTTTTTAAAGTTCTTAACTACTTCTAAATCCGACTTAATTAGGGTCTTAAGGTTTTAGGGTTCTTTATGATTTGATGTTTCTTAAGTTAGCTAATTATGATGTTTTAATTAATCTTATGATTTATTCTACTTAGGCGCTAAACTCAATAACCTAGACTATCTAGTTATTATTTTTGGGTTTTCTGGATATCTTTTAATTTGTTTTTGGTTTCTCCTCTAATTTACTAGAGAGTAAGGAGAGAGAAGAAGGGATTTTATGTTTTATGATTTTTTTTTTTTGGGATTTTCTATGGTTATGCAATTCAAATGATATGATGTGAAGTGTGACAAAGATGGTAATTCAAAGTTCAGAACAGATCATACAACCAAACATATCATCATTATGCAATTTCTAAATGAACTAAATGTGGAAGATTTGAAGTTGTGCACAAAAGTGGAGAAATCCACTTGGGCGCCACCCCTGTGGCGCCTACCCTGCTCAGTCAGGGTTTTCAACGGAACACAACGAACGCACAAGAATCTTAGTGTTTTCAACACAACTTCCAATATTCAGCGACTGATGCGAATGTATTAATTCGAACTACTAGCGATGCAACCAACGAAATTATAAGCAAACGATGTAACGGGCGGAGATCTAGAATCCGGACCCTGTCTCAGAAGGGTAGGCGCCCAGGGGGTGGCGCCCAGGTGATTCAAGATGGGCAGGCGCCCAGTGGGTGGCGCCCAGGTGATTCCGGAGAGGGCAGGCGCCCAGAGGGTGGCGTCCAGGTGTTCTGGAGAGGGCAGGCGCCCAGAGGGTGGCGCCCAGCCTTTCTGCCAAAGGCTGTTCGCGATCTTTTCAATATAAATGATGAAGGTGATGATGCTAATGCGAGATCTGATCTAACTATGCAATTAAAACTACAAAATCAAGACGAATCTACTATATTAGAATGAACCTAAACATATTACTAACATGATGATGCACTAATACTATTTTTATCACAAGCTAATGTAGATCTATGATGCTCAAATGATCCTAAGCATATTTCTAAGAATGAATGGTAATGGAATATAGAAAAAGAAAGAAGAGATCTAGGAATACCGGTATACGACGCGTTCCTCAAGTTCCTAGATTGAAACCTTCGCAAAGATCCATAGCTTTACTTGAAGATATGGAAGCCTCCTCCTCTCTTTCTCCTTCTTCTACTATAGATCTGAAGTTCTTCTCTAATGGTGGCTACCTTTCTTCTTCTTTTCTTATTCTCTCCTTTTGCCTCTTTTCTTAGGGTTTTTGGGTAGCCTCCTCTTGTAAATGAAGTAAAGAGGGATTATATAGGTTTGGGACGAGTTTAGAAGGGGCTAGGGCTTCATTAATTCGTGTTTCTAGAAGGTCTCACGCATCCCTAGGCGACTTAAGTTGTTTTAGGGTGAACTAGGGTTTGGAGGGGGGATGGGCGCCCATGGGGTGGCGCCCACATGTCCTGCGCAGGCTGGGCGCCCACAGGGTGGCGCCCAGGTGATCCTGCGCAGGCTGGACGCCCACAGGGTGGCGCCAAGGTGATCCTGGAAAGAGTGGGCGCCCACAGGGTGGTGCCCAGCTGGTCCGTGCTTCGCTTTTGGTCCTTGGTCCCATTTGGAGTCGAGATTGAACGGATATGTCTTCACCTGGGGGGGGACCTACATTAGCACTTAATAGGCTGGGCGCCACATGGGTGGTGCCCAGATGGATTTAAAGGCTGGGCGCCACAGGGGTGGTGCCTAGATGAATTTAAAGGCTGGGCGCCACATGGGTGGTGCCTAGGTGGTTCGGTTCATTTTCGATGCTTGGTCCTACGTATGAGTGGTCCTGGTCTAATCTCGAACCAAACAAATAAATTTTAAGGTGGGCGCCCACCATGGGGTGCCTAGGTGGTCCTGGGCTGTGTGGGCGCCACAGGGTTGGCGCCTATGTGGAACTTAGGAGGGTAGGCGCCACATGGGTGGTGCCTAGGTGGAGTCGGTTCATTTTCGGAGTCCGGCCCCTACGTTGAGTGGTCCCGGGCTACTTTTAGGCTAACTAGTGAAATTTGGAGGCTGGGCGCCCACCATGGGGCGCCTAAGTGGTCCCGGGCTGTGTGGGCGCCCACCATGGGGCACCTAGATGGTTTTCCATAGGGTGGGCGTCACATGGGTGGTGCCTAGGCGATCTCTTCTTAGGACAAACTTCGGAAGCTCATAACTTTTGACTCGCTTATCGGATTTGGACGTTCTACATACCGCCGGAAAGCTCTCGAAGTGAGGAATTCAATGGTCTAAATTTCTTGAAAAATAGGAGCCGAAAAATATGGGGGATCTCTGGACCAATGAATTCGATTTCCTAACTTAGGCTAATCGGGTGATATTTTGGCAAACTAAGTATGGTCCTTGGAGGGATTGGCCTAAGCATGTCTTAAGTGGTCCGGAAAGGGTTTGAGTGGTGTCATGGTTCACTCCTTGTGTGAGTAGTGGGTTGGGCTCAAGATCTTGACGCGACTCGGCTTCTCTCTCACGAACTTCTAGAAATCGTTGAACTAAGTCTAAAATTAACAACAAGCATCTTCATCGTCGTTAATTAATCTGAATTATGTCATTAATCATTCAATTATGGGTGAAATGGGGGCATCGCTATATATGATAGGTATTTAAGGCTATCATAGGGGCCAAATGAGGTGTCTACAGGGATGGCTCAGATGAAGACTCGCCATGCTCCGTTGGTCGACTACCCGTGTCAGGCACCGTTGGAAGAGTAATTAAGAAGCTCTTTCCAATCGGAGCCGCTGGGGAAGGAATATCAGTAGGCGGACTCGCCTCCGCCTCATCAAAATTGGTGGAAGAAGCCCCTACTCCTGTATCGGTCACAAGTGCCCCCTGCTCTGGTTCTGAAAAAGATAGAGGAACTTCTTCTGTCACCTCACAACCTGCCAATGAAAAATGAAAAAGGTATGAATATAATCTTGTCAAAAATCAAAATATCAAGATTATCATTACAAAGTACCTTCTTCGACGACTGGTGGAATGCTTTCTACCTCCATGAGCTCAACCGAAACATCATCAAAAGTTGTGTCCATGGATGGCTCAAAGTCGTCGGAATCCTCTGGCATGTCAGCTGGCAAAAAATATATATATGTCAGCAAGTGGCGGTAAAGAAAAACAAAAGAAAAGAGAAAAAGATAAAAAATCATACCAGGAGGAGATTCTGGATTTACTTCAGAATCTTTGGGTTCTTCCTCAGATGCCACGATAGGATCCGTCACCACCTCATCGGTCGGAACCTCGGGCATCATCAAACCATCATCTTCTGCCAAAAGAAAGAAAGCAGTAGATCAAAACAAAAGCTCTCATGAAAGAAAAGAAACGAAAAGAGAAAAGGGAAAAGCATACCATCATCAATGGTCTCTTCCCCTCGGCTTCTCTTCTTTGGAGGCTCGTCATCATCCCCTGATGCCCCCTCAACAATGGTGGAAAGAATTTCCAGATCAGGAGAACTTTCGTGCCGCCTCTGACTTCGGCGATGTCCCCTTCTCCTCTTGCCCCTACGGGACGAACTGCTGGAAGCACCCTCCCCACCATCAAAATCAGGCCTTTCGCCAGAGTCCTCACTGGACGGTCTGCTCTTGCCAGTAGACTCCATGGAAGCCTTTGCTCGTTCTGCTTCTGTCCAAGCAGCAACCTCAGCCTCCTCCTCGGCAAGCTGTTCCAAGACCTCACCAGGTATCTCTTGTGCAACTCCCAGTCTGATGACGTCTTTTTCCTCGAGAAAACCTGTTCTGTGCCTTTCTCCAGAAAGGAAAGCCAGAACTTCTTCTCGGCGGACGCCGTCTGACTTCCCAAGGCCCTTCCCGGAAGACTGCTTTACATCAAGCTCTTTCTTGGAAAGCCCCCGGTATGCTGAAAAGCTCTCCACAAAACATTTTGTGAAGCCAGCCGTCCGGAAAGTAGGCAACCCAGGATAAGAAATCAGGGCAGTAGTGTCTTCCGCGTTATAAAAGGCCCATGCATTTCTCCCGTCCTGCAGACCTCCAAAACGCTTCACCTTGCTCGAAGGCATTCCAACAACGCCTTGAGAGAAGCCCAACTGAATGGCAAAACGCGAGGGAACATACGGCTGGATGTCGACGAAAAGATGTCTGCGGTACACCATCGTGCCGACACGTATGTTAAAAAGCCAACTCCTCTCTGCATTTGTCAAAGAATAGTGTCTCCCAGACCCTGCCCTAGTCGAATCACGGGAGATACCAAAATCAAAAGCCTTCTTCCTCAAACCCGGAGAAAGCTTCACTGAAGACTGCCCCATCTCGACGTCCCAGAATCGTCAGATCCTCAAACGGGCAGATAAAAAAGATTCGGAAACAGGCTTCCCTTTAGCCAACTGAATCATAAACCGGTCATCGTCCTGAGCAGCACCCAATCGGTGGAAACTGGGACAGTGGTATACATACCACGAATAGAAAATGTGGGCTGAAAATACCCTGTTCATGGGAAGCCCAAGCCGAACCAGGAAAGCAGCAGCCTGCAGTTCGGTACATAAATAGGAGTAAAGAGTAGGCACTAAAGCAAGCCGCTCTCCGAAAGCCATCTGACAAGTCAGAAAAATGCAATGCGGCCTGATGTGCGTTCCATCTCCTCCAGCAAAAACAGCCTCACCCAGCCAATAAGTGAGGTAGACAGCGAGATCTCTCCGCAGCGCAATGTCAAGATGAAAGGCGTCTGTGCTTGCGAAGAATACCCTCAAATTCTCTCGCATGATGGAGATCTTCTTCGAATCTGGGTTCTTAGCCCTGGCTTCCTAGGTCGTATTCTCAGAAGACTCCCCGCAGTCAAAGAAGTTGGAAGACAAAAAGCTACTGCTCCTCCAACTGCTACACCGGACTTTGGAGCCCTCCTTCTCCTTCAAAAAATCATAGAAGGCGACGAGCTGAAAGTACAAAAGCCTGAACTCCTCAGACTGCTCCTTAAGGACGCTGTCAATGGGCATAAACTCTTCATAGAGATTGCCGAGGATAGGCAGCCCAGTGATGGCACTTAGTTCCTTTAAAGAAAAACCAATCTCACCATTCGTGACAACGAAGGTGTTGGTTTGTGGAAGGAACGACTCCAGCATGGCCATAAAAGCCTCATCGGAGAAAACCACGGTTTGCCGAAAAGCGCGAACCGCATCAAAAATCTCGGCCTCCTTCAGAATGGCGCCGCCAACTTCCAGGATGTGATCAGTCCACGACTCCCAGCTCGAGTCAGCACTGAAACGGCCACGAAGTCGAAAAGGCTTCACCCAATTGCTGCCATCGCCCTTGAAAATACCATGGCCCACCGATCTCAAATCGACCGAAGAATGGTCTGAACCTTGGTAGCCGCTGGCCGGCATCAAAATGTCCATACGGGTAGGCGACCTCTCTGCAAAACCAGAAGGGCCGCCAACAAAAACCCCGGTCTTGATCACATTTGTCCTCTTCACCCAGCTTGGAGGATCTTCCCTCTTCGAGCATGTGGAGGAAAGGCTCATGATCAAGATTGTCCGATTGAAGGACGACCGGGTAGAAACAGTTCTCTTCTCACCATCAACTGTGAAAGAGCACTGAAAACATCTCCTTTGGTATGTTGAATCGCCGGGGACGGCATCACCAAAGAGGAAGGTAGGCTTGGGCACAATGCTCTGATCGTCCGTGACCCAGGGACGGTTGCTTACCATAATCTTATAATACTCCTCATCCTTGAGGGCAATCAAACGTTGCCTCATCTCATCTCGGTTGAGCGAGTCACACTCTTCCAAGTTCTTTTCAACATATTGAACCTCCTCCCAGGCCTGCTGTACGGCCGCATTAGAGGATCTGGTAGAACGGCGAGGCGCATCAGTGACTAGCTCCTTACCCTTGTTCGTTCTGGAGGAACTACCTGCAAAGGATGGAAAGAAAAAAAAAATTCAATCATCAAAATGACAAAATTTTGCTAAAAAATCTACAAAGGATGGGCTCAACATTGCTGCGAGATCAAGCCAAAGCTTCTAAAATATCCGCAAGATTGGAACAGGGCTCAACATTGCTGCGAGCTCCAGAATCCAAAACTTGCAAAGCTCCTCAAAATCCACGCAAGACCAAGAAAGGGCTCAACATTGCTGCGAGCTCCAAATCCCAAGACTTGCAAAAAGATTTCCAGGTGTGCACTATCATACTTCCAATTCCATTTTCTAAAGAAAAATGCATAGAAGGAGAGTTGTCATGCATGCACATCTCAGAATAAAAAAAAAAGAAGAGAAAATCTCTTTTCAAAAAAAAAAGAGAAAGAAAAAAAAATTGCCCACATGCCAGGTGGGCGTATGGCCATGACTGTACGGTCTTGTCCGTATGGCCACAAAAAAAAAAAAGAGAGATAAAAAAAACACACGGTAAAAAAAAAAAAAAAATAAACCGTGAGAAAAATAAAAAAAAAGAAAGAAGAGCCACGGTAAAAAAAAAAAAGAAAGAGAGAAAACAGTGCAAGAAAAAGGAAAAAAAAGAAGAAAGAAAAAAAAAGAAGAAAAAAAAACATGTAAAAAAAAAAGATGCACGTCAAAAAGAAAAAAAAATGAAAAGAAAAGAAAAGGAAAGAATGAAAACCTTTTTCTATTCCTACATGGGGTTTCTTAAGGAAAAAGAAGAAACTTACTTGAAGCCATTGGTGGAGAAGAAGAAGAAAAAGCTTGAAGATCCTTGAAGAAGAATTCTTGATCTTGGAGCACTCTCGAAGGTTCTTGCAAAAAGAGATCAATAGCAACAAGAGATCCAATCCCCTTGCTTTTATAGAAGAAAGCAAACCAAAAGAGGAAAGGAGGAGAAAAGAAAGGAGGTAAGTGTTACAAATTAGTAAACTTCCTAAAAGAAAGGAATTATGGGATATTCTTTCCCAATGAGGAGATCTTTTGAGAAATTCTCTCCAAAAAGAGAGGGATTATGAGAAACTCTCTCCCAAAGAAAGATACTTTGAGAAAATCTCTCCCAAAATCAAAGAAACTTGAGAGATTCTCTCCAAGTAAGA
Source organism: Persea americana (assembly GCA_029852735.1). Taxonomy (NCBI): domain Eukaryota; kingdom Viridiplantae; phylum Streptophyta; class Magnoliopsida; order Laurales; family Lauraceae; genus Persea; species Persea americana. The sequence goes on from CM056814.1 coordinate 41,621,303, forward strand.
ATATTTTTAGATATTCTCTACCAAAAGGAGATATTTTTAGATATTCTTAACAAAATGACACCACATGAGATCTAAGACATCTTTAAAAGCTTAAGGTCCCATCGGTTAGCCCACAAGAGCCAGGTTTGACCCCCTAGGCGCTAAAAGTGGCCTTTTAGTCAAAATTCCTCTTACCAAGAGCATACAAAAATGGTTCCATGCCTCCTTTGAGTTGATTGGACCATACAAAAAGTCCAAGCCTCATGAGTTTCCAAAAATCCAAACCATCCCACCTCATGAACCAAATTAAGCCAAAACCTTGAAATTGACATTCCACAAAAACCCAAACCACTCCAACGGACCCAAAGTTGTCCCAAAGAGTGACAAAAATCCAAACCATGGTCTCCTAACTCCCCACATACAGCTTGTTGGGTCACAAGGCCAAAACCAAAACCAAATCCCGGTCCCCTAACTTGCCACATACAACCTGTAAGGTCACAAGACCAAAATCAAAATTCAACACCCTAACCTACCACATACAGCTTGTTAGGTCACAAGGTCAAAAACCAAAAACCTTCTTGACCGCCTGATGCACAACACAAAGCCTTTAGGTTCACAAGGTCAAAAAGAAAAGCCAAAACCCAAAAACCCAACCCAAATGTCATTTTCAAAATTTTGCCTTGAGATGGTACGTGATGTCTCTCACTGCCATAAAATTTCCTTGGAAACTCAAAAGGCCACACTATCAAGAAAAATGCTCAGAGACTCTTGGTCAAGTCAGAAGTTCTCCTTCAAAGTTTTCTTCGAGGCACATCGACTGCAAAGGCTATCCAATTCGTCGCTGTACCTCGAGGGGGCATTTGTTGACACCAAAAATGTCACTTTGCCTCATCAACATCAAAAGCTATACGGAGCCGCATCCTACTACAAACAGGCAAAGCTGCTTCAAGCAATAAATCTTGACAAAACCAAACAAAAAGTACAAGATCTCTCAAAGTAGCCAAAAGAAGGGTACACATGAAGTTTCGGGCCATTTCGACACCATTTGGCCTAACTTCAATCCTCCAACAGCTGAGCGGGAGCTCCCGACGGCGACAGTGTCAAAAAAATCAAATCTTCGATCAGAGCCTATGGATGGTCTCAAAATACCTCCAAAAGGCTCCATGTCGAATTTCAAGTCAAACCGACACCGTTTGACCCTCCATCAACTCTCAAACGGCGAAATGAAGCCTCCCGGCGGCGAGAACCTCTGATGCCGCCACTCATCAAACAAAACACATGAGTAGCTTTTGCATGCTTCCAAAGGGCTGCATGTCAAATTTCAGGTCATTCCGACGATGTTTGACCAGATTTTGATGCTCCGAAGCAAAATCAAGCCTACCGGCGGCGAAGCTCCCCGGGACCATGGCACCCAAGTCGGAGCTAATGGATCATCTCAAAATGGCTCCAATAGGCTCCCCGTCAAATTTCAGGTCAATCGGACATCGGATGACCGTACATCAAAGCTCGACATCTTCCGCATGGTGAAATCAAGTCAAGCATCGACAGGACCCCAAACGGCTTCAAAACTCAAATAAAAGCCCATGGTTGGTCCTATCTAATGCCTAAAAAGCTTCACCTCAAATTTCAGGTCATTCCGACATCGTTTGACCCAGTTTCAACTCTTGGCGGAAAATCGGCTACAGAGTCTTCGGCTTTTCCAAAAAATAGGAAACTTTGTGCTCTGATTTGCACAGCCTTTCGACGGGTTTCCTTCGGAGGAGTTAAGCCAATAAATGAGGAGAAATGTCAAAGAAAAATACAGGAGAAAACAGAAGCGAAAAAGCCCGAGAAACGACCAAGGAACGGTGACCAGAAGGCGACCGAAAAGTGGACCAAAGTCCAAGGTCGCCGGCGACCATGGCCCAAGGTCGCCGGCCCCATGGTTGCCGGCAACCCTACAAATCCGGGTCGCCGGATTTCCGCCAAAAGTGCCGTTTTTCCATCCTTTTTCACGTTTCGCGATGTTTAGCCCCTGTGATTTTCTTAAAATCTGATTTTTGAGGCATGATATCCGTTGATCTTCGTCAACATCACGGATCCGCCATCGAAATCATTTGATCATCATCGGACACTCCGAAACTGCCAACCAGCCGACCAAGAAAGCACACTTTCTGCCCGACCGATCAAGAAATCGACTGGACAGATGTTGCCGGCCCACTGGTGTCAATCAATGTCTGAATTTTCATCGTCATCCGATATCAAGCAACATACAGATCCATCAATGATCATCACAAGAAGAATTCCAAAAGACGCGGCGCGGCCCGTGACTCTTCAAGCGACTCGGCAGCCAATTAATGAAGTTAAATGACCCTTTTATGGCAATTTATCAGGGTCATTAACTCATTATTTTGAACGGCCCAATCAGAAGCCAAGAAATGGGAGTTACAAGTCCAATTAATCATGACAATTAACCATGTAACTCCTATCATTATGGAGATTAATCATGGTAATTAATCATGAAACTCCCATCATCATGGAGATTAAATGCCCATTATTCTCCATCGGCCAATCAAAATCCAAGAAAAAGGAGTTACAATATAAAGAATTAAATCTTGTAACTCCTCCCATCATGGAGCATTAATACCATTAATGCCCATAAAACCCTCCTAATGGCCACCAAAAGCCTATAAATAGGCTGTCATTCCAAGGAGAAAGTGTCCAGAAAAATTGTCTGAAGTGGTCCTGAAAATTGTCCGAAAAAATCATCTGAAGAGTTCTGAAGAAATTGTCCTAAAAATCTCTACACAAAAAGAAGCTCTCTTGCCTTGAAGAAACTCTGCTGCAAGCACTACAAGGTGATCGAAGTCCCTTGGGGGGCTACCCCCCCAAGATCTCCTCTCTTCTTCTATCCAACATGGCCTAGATGCGGTTTTTCAGCCCGTCTACTTGGTTTTTTATTGGATATAAGACCTTCCCTTGGTCTTTATCCTCTAAAAATCTGAGGTCCAAGCCAAGCCAAGTGAATCAAAGCATCAAGTGTTCTCATCTGAAGGACGATGGCGGAGCCCATACATGACTCGCGACCGTCGATCTGAACGAGTCCCCACAATCGCTTGAGAAGTCAGATCCCTTTTTCTTTCTTCTCTATTGTATTTTATATTTTTAAAAGAGGCAAAAATCACAATTCTTGTCTTTCATCATTGATAAGATTTGTAAATCGCCTTCCATGGCAAAATCGCCTTCTACGGCACAAAACTGCCTTTCACGGCAAACTAAACAAAATCACCTCTCACGGTATTTTAAAATCTTGTCTCTTTCTTTAAATATGTATGCAATAGAAAGTTAGAAAAAAAGTTTCATTTTCTTTCTACTTGTGAAGGCGAATCTCCAGATCACCACTTCAAATTCGAAGTAAAATAGAAAATCTGGCATACCCGTACAAAAAAAAGAATAATGTTGATGCTCGCTCTTTTTTTTCTCTTCGCCCCGCCACACCCCGGCGGACCCGGGACGGAGGAAGGCGAGAAAGAAAAAGACGGGTCCATCACCCCACGCTAGCTCAAGATTGGATCATTACTAATTCTATTTGAACTCAAAAGGGAAAACTACTATTTCTATTTGAAGTGAGACTTCTAATAGTGGTAATAGTAGGAATAGAGAATTGCTAATTATTATGGAAGTAGGACTTCTAATAATAAACAAAGGGGAGGATGCTTAAGCTGTAAATATGAGAGCAGGGAGGCTTGGACGTCCATGCACTATTCCACATTGGAATTCACGCCCTGCCCTTGGAAGTGCAAGGGTTGCACATCCTCTCTCTCTCCTTCTTCTTCTAGTTTCTCTTCCGGTTTCCCTTGAGTTTCTAGTTGGTTTTTCCTCTTGGAGATCCCACCATCTTCCTTGAGGAAAGAGATCTGATTTGAATCATAGCGTGGAAGGCCAAGAGGTCTTGGAGATTCTAATTTGGTTTGTGAAAGTGTTTCATCATCAAAGAAAGAAATCAACTCCTCCCTTAGAGCACAACCGAGCTCCATAGGTATGATCTACATCCTTGTATGTTGTGGATTTCGTGGTTGCTTGTATGCTGCTATTTCTATCTTCTAGATAGGGTTTATTACTGTACATGATCATGAGAAAGGGGATATGGATCCTGGATTGGGTTTGGCAGCCTTCTGGATAAATGATCACTGCATCAAGTTGGTCAAAAGTTTTTTGAAACCTATCTTAGAGGCTGTAAGACCCCGCCCCGAGAGTTTCCTTTTAGTGTTAATTAAGACGCGTTTTAGCTATAAGTGTGATTAGCGGAAATTGGTTAAATCTGGGTTAGAATAGCTTTTTATAGCTTTGAATTACTTGGGAACTCTTTTGATCTAGTGGGACCCTTTGGGGGTTCCTTTTATTGTGTCTTGATTAGTTTTGGGATTTATTTATAATTCTGGAAATCTGTAAATTACTCCGTTTAATGTATCTTATGATTCCCGACAACTTTCGTATTTGTTCCGTTCCCATTCGAGACCTCTAAGCCCTACTTTGCCATTGATAGGGGTAAAACAGTCTTTTTACACAAAATCTGGACACTATTTTCAATGTCTCCGAAACTCATAAAATATATACTTTTTGGAAAGTAGAAATTTCGACGATCAATTCTTCCTTCTTCGTCGAATCCGTCCGAAGCCCGTAGAACGATGTTTTAGCTCAATTGGACTTTTAAGTTGTGGGACCCATTGCCATTGTCTATATAAGGAGGAGTCCTTTTCTTCTTCCCCTTTTCTTGCAACTTTTCCCTTGAGAACAAAGAGAAGTTCCAGCCCAGCCCTAGGGTTTTTCCTTCTTGCTCCTTGCTTCTCCATCTCTTAATCTCTCTCAAATCTATTGCTAAAGGTAAAATGGAGGTGGTAATCTTCTTCCCCTCCATGAGAGCTTCATCTTGATACCATTTGTAGAGAGAGCCTTCCATTCCAAGCTACCTTTTGAGCAAACTCTTGCCATTAGAGGACTTTTCATGTAAGTTCTTATCATCTCTTAGTTGGGTGTTATTCTAGTCCTTGAGATGCCCATCTTAGGTATTGGAAGTTATCCCTTTCTATTTCATAGTTTTGCCACTTTAGGGCTTGTAATGAATGTATTTTGGGGATTTTTGTGTAGAATGTAGATTTTGAGCTTGATAGAGGGATTAGAGCTTGACTAGCATATTTGGAGACCAAGGCAAGTGAATGAATGGATTTGATTTGAATAAGTTCTTGTTTATTGAAAATGTGGAATTTTTACTATTCCTATTCCTTTGGTTCATTTTGTTTCATAATGCTTTTGGAAAGGTACTTATTGATATGATTTTCTCTTAGTTAGTTTAATGAGAATATATGCATTCATTCATTAAAGTTTATTTTGGCCATTACCAAACTTCTTAAATGATATCTGTACTTGCATTGAATGAGATGTGTATTGGTAGGAGAATTAATGCATTGATGGAATGGTGGTTGATGGGAAGGATTGAATGTTAAATGGAAAGGAATAGACCCATTTCATGTTAGAGAATGGTTGGAGTTGAGGTGAAATGGGTTGGGAAGCAAAGAACTGAAATCTGCACCTGATGTGTAGTTCCTGCAGCTGGGCGGTCAGCGGGTGGTCACCTTGGCGGCTAGCCGACAGGTGACCGGCGGCCAGCCGACCCAGATGCGGTTAGAAACACAGAATGCTGTGTTTTGACAGGCGAACCGCGGTCATCCGCGCGGTCAGCTCGCGGCTAACCGCTAATCAAAAACCCTGTGACCGCTAGGTAGCCGAGATGCGCGGTTAGAAACACAGAATGCTATATTTTAGCAGGGTGAACCGCGGTCAGCCCCGCGGTCAGCCAGCGGCTAATCGCCGATCACCTCGGCGGCTAACCGCCAGCTGACCGACAGGTGACCGAGTTTCACCCAGAATTCCTGAGTCTTTTCTATTGGTTTCAGATATGATATTTAAAGGTTTGGATGGGTTGTTCTGATGCCCTACCACCTTGGAAAGGCCCAGGGGATGACATAAGGAGATTGACATAGGAAGAGACACCATTTCGGAAAGGTATTGGGACTTTTGGATTCATCAACTTGCATAAGGAAACTTAGTATGTCCTCTATCATTCGAGTACCATACTAAGGGTAATAATAGACATACAAGATCCTTATACATGTTGCTTGAATATGGATGCCCCAATATATAGTCCCTAATGATATAAGGATTCATTGCATTGTTTTACTTAGATTATATGTATAATTACCCGATCCTACTAGTTTTATCTCAAATTCTGATTTATACACCTGATATGTCCTGCCAGCCCCGTGTATGCATGAACAGATAATAATATGAAATGTGTGCCTACGAGCACCATGTCCCGCCTACCCGAATGTTTATACTGATATGTTTTGTATACGTTTTGATTTCTCATGTAACCTATGAGTCGGCACCACTAAGCTTGGACGTCCTTGTCAGTCTGATCAACTGACTTGGGCCTCCCCCTTGTGCTCCCGCCAGTTGCAACTTGGATCCTGTCCTGTCCCGTTACCCGGTTCCGCGGCCGTGGTCTTGCCTAGCTATATGTATATGTATATGTATATAATGTTGGTTCTCGTCACTTCGTGTGCTCGAGCCCAACGCACTGAATGTGCTCTCATCACCTTAGTGATAGAGAGGATTTAGCTCTAGTGTGGTTGCCATCTAGTCAGTTCCTGTATCTTGAATACCCCACATGATTTATATTGCATCTGTACTTTAAATGAACCATGCATCCTGTTTTATGACAGTCATTGTTTTAACAAGATTTCGTTATGTTTAAGATGTACTTTGATTTCTTTCTTGGTATTATCTATTCATCCACCTGCTAGACCGTCGTGTCTGACCCATTTTTGTGGTACTCAGGTCCAGCTCCCGTTATTGCCTTTGAGGAGGAGCCAGAGGGGGCGGTTGATGAACCGCAACGATTAGTGGAGTGGCAAGCTGACGATGTCATGTAGACATTCGGTTTAGCTTTGAGCTGCGAATATTTTGGGGAGATCATAGACTGACTCATGATTTATACTTTTGGTTGTACTGGCCTTTGTTGGCCATTAGTTTTGGGGAATGTTAATTTAACTTGATCTTTTGCTTAAACTTTAACTTCATATTTGGGAATGCTAATGAGATCATTGCTCACTCTGACATCATGTCATACTTGTGCATCATCAGTCTTATTTGATGAGAATGGATTAAGAGTTTGATTTGCTACACACTTCCGCACCAATATAAATGTTCTATGAGTGTGTGTGGAATCCTCACCGCGGAAACCTGTGGGAAATTAAGGAAATGTATAATCGTTGTTAAGGGTAGTTCATTACCCCATCCACACCAACCGTCGTGGTCCCGGGTCTCGGTCTGGGGTCGCGACAGAGGCCCACCTATTTCCAACAATATCCTTGCCAACGCAAAAGAAGAGGATACACTGAAGGAGCGTGGAATCAAGCCACCATATCCCTTATAGATGGACTCGGTTCTGTTCCCTCCAAAGTTCAAACAACCTTGTCTCCAAACATATACGGGGAAAGGTTCAGCTAGACAGCATGTCATCCACTTCAAGATCCTGACGGGAGCTATTGCGGATCAAGATGCCCTCAAGATCCGTCTCTTTGTAAGTACCCTAAAAAGTATGGCCTTTGATTGGTACTCCACTCTGCCAGAGGATTCCATTCAAAACTGGACCATGCTAGAGACACGCTTCCTAACCCACTTCAAAGGTGAGGATCATCCTGTTACTATGGCCCAACTCTGCAGCCTTAAACAGGGAGAGAATGAGTCGACATACGACTTCATTCACAAGTGGAAAGCAATGGCATACAAATGCTCAGATGTGCTGCCATAAGCGTCGCTGGTCGACATCTGTCGAAACAACATGAGAGCAAGGATCCGCTCCATGATCATCGGCAACAAATCAAAGAATCTGGGAGAACTCCTGAAAGCATCATGGAGGTTGAAACTGTGATCAAAGACCTCAACAGTCAGAAGTCTTCAAAGAAGGAGCCGACTGCCATTCCGACCTCCAAGCCAAAGAAAAAGGAGGTTCTCAATGTGCAAACCAAGTCAACTCCTCAACTGCCAAAGAAAGCTGAAAACAAAGCTCCAGGTAAGAGACCTGAACTCTCTGATGCCTTCAAAGAACGAGTAGAGAAGACATCCCCGTTCGATGAAGATGTTGAAGAAATATTTGGGGCTCTCTTGGGAAATGAGAAACTCACCTTGCCTGACCCTAAAAGACCGGGAGATGTTGGCAAAACCAACGATCCCCGATATTGTCCATACCACCAAATGGTCTCGCATCCTCTCAACCAATGTTTCGCTGTGAGAGAGAAGATTAATGAGATGTGGAAAAACGGAGTCATTACCTTTGACAAAAACTATGGGTCTGCCTCCGTTAACCTGGTGTCATATGGACAAACATCTAAATCACCGAAGAAAAAAATCACTACTTCCTTCAAGGTAATAAAAATGACCCAGACATCCCAAGAGCTAGTGTTTTACCCAACACTAGAAGGACAGCCCATATGGGTACATCCCAATCTCCTAGAAGATGAAAGTTGGGAGAACGTCAAAACAAAGCCGACCGCTCAACAACGAAGGCAAGCCAAGAGACAACTCCGCAGGCTCAAACCAAGCAGGAGGTCCTTGAAGAGGCAGAAACCTCCTCAACCGCTTCACTGCAGGCAACAGACTAGTCTCTTCCCAAGGCTTCGAAAGTGGTAAGAAAATTCACCCTTAGTGATTTCATGTCACCACGACTCAGAGATGAGACTACGCAGGGGGCATCATACTCTTGCAACTCGGTAGTTGGATTCTCCATGAATGGGTACGAGTCTAGTGACACTGCCAGTGACACAGATGAATGGGAGGAATCTCTTGAAACCGGAGAATATCTCTCTGATGAAGAATGGATCCCAGAATCTCACCTTATGCCAATAATCTGGTATAACCCCTTCCAGCCACAAGGATCCTGGTCTGATGATGATGAAGACAAAGAGGCTATTCAAGAAAATGTTGTCAATCCAACACTGGCCAATGCTATAGTGGATCCTAACGAGGTTGAACCACAAGGAGCGGATGAAGAAGAAGACTTGACTCCTATGCCCGATCTTGAAGAATATGCAAGGATCGTGCAGCATCTGGCCAGAGAGCAAAAGCAGGATCATATCAATCAGCTTCATCAAAATCCAGAACTGGAAGTCTCGAAGAATCTTCAAGCATCTCCTCCAGTGACTCAGAAAAATGAAGAAAGTTGCTGGATTGATGATCCTCTTACATCGGAGGATGAGTCTGATTCGCAACAGTCCATTATGGAGGCATTTTCTATCGAAGTTGCCTGCAATGTGATAGTTCAAGATGATAGTGCCTCTGAAGCTTCATCTGCTGAGGCCACAAACTCTCAAAATCCATCCGGTAGCATATCTTCTAGAGCTACATATTCTCAGATGACTTCCACTGAGATACAATCCTTTCAGCCTTCGTCTCCTGAAACTGTGACATCAGAATTCAATCCTCTTCCGATGATCACCATGAAGAAGCTCTGGCCGATGAAGTCTTCAAAGAAGACCCGGTCAATTGGTCTCAGATACCCAATCTCATAGGAGATGTCTGGAGCGATGAGATACTGGACAAAGGAGAAAAGTTATTGGTAGCTGTTCAGGTCTTGTTCCCGAAAAATTCTCCATGCAACGCAATAACTGAAGACGGCAACGCTGCTGTAGAAGCGTTTTCAGCAAATGGGGAGGATAAGCCCCTTGAGCCCGAAGGGGGTCTTCCAAAAGAAGAACCACCTGTAGAAGCTTTTGAAGTTGGGAAAGGTACCCGCTCTGGCCGGGATTACCACAAAGACTACAGCCAACCTTCTTCTTCTTCTTATGTAAGTCCTTTGGGAAAACAAGCTGTAAATGCCCCGAGCAGCAACAATAATGAAAATGCAGGCCCCAAGGAGGCTTTCAAGTATGACTTGATCGAGCACTTCAAACACATACCTGCATGACTGCACATCCTAGATTTATTACGAATGTCACCATAAACTAGTGATAGTCTCATTTCAAAACTGCAAAGGCTGAGTGTGGATGTCGACAAACATGCCCCACAAGTCCTACAAATTGAAATGAACTATAGGGTCAAAAAGTCAAAAACCTCCTCAAAGGGAGAAAAGAAAGAAACTAAGGGACCTTGCACTGAATGCCTCTCGGTCCAAAAAGCCGCAAGTGCCACCATCACCTTCAAAAAGGAAAACCTCCTGCTACGTGAGACAAAGCACAACTGACCCTTGTACTTCACAGGGTATATCAAAGAGATGCCGATACACAGAGTCCAGATCGACCCAGGCTCTGCACTTGACCTCATCTCTAGTACGGCACTCGAAGAGCTGGGTATCCAACCTAGCAAACTAAGTCACACATCTGTGTCCATCTTTGGATACGATGGGAGTGCTCAAAGGCCCATTGGCAAAATCAGGTTCAGGTTGCAAATCGGCGATCTTATCTCTGAGGTCATCGTGTATGCAATAAAAATCGCTTCATGCTACAACATCTTCCTTGGGCGCCCTTGGATACACGAGAACGGTGTCTTCCCTTCAACTCTACATCAGTGAATCAAGTTTGTCAGCGACGATGGCTTTATACATCGAGTGTTTGCAGACAAAAAACCCTTCAAAGGCAAAGAAGTCCATTTTGCAGACTCTCAGATGTACAAGGATGAGAAAGAGAATGAGGAGGAGAAAATAGCATCCTTTGCCGGCAATCTCCAAAAAGATAAAGGCAAGGCTCTTCAGCAATCAATGGAAGAAAACAAACCTTCCGGCAAACCCGAAGAAAGCAATCTGTCTACCTTCGTTGTCTCTTTCAAATCTTCCAAACCTTTGGTAATCACTACCAAAGCAAAGAAGACAAAGCAAAAGACTGGGGGCAAGTTCGTTGTTTCCTTTGTGTCTATCATATAAGACACGGATTCAGATTCAGAGACAGAAGACGATACATCGTCAAGCCAAGCTGATGTTCAGCAAGTTCGGCCTGCCCTTACTCCATTGGAGACACTGGCTGACGTAGAAGATCCCGCGTCTGCTACCTTCATCGTTCCGGCAACATCGGCAGAAGAGAAACCAATCTTCTTCCATAGGTTGGACGCTTCTTCATCAAATTCCTTACTTGAGCATTTCCAAAATGAATGTATGCCTCAACTATCCTTGTATAGTCCAATGGCAAAAGCTATCATGAAGAAAATGGGCTATAATGCTCAAAATCCAATCGGTTTGGGAGGTGGCCATGGTATTCTTATACCATTGGAACCACCTTGACCAAAACTCAAGCTGGAAGATTGGAAACTCCACCGTCGCATAGACAAGTCTTCATACGGATTGGGGTATGAACTTGACACTCCGATGAGATAGCTGACACAAAGGCTGTAGAGTCATTTTGTCGACCAGGCCTCAACATCTCGTGTTGATGAAGACATCGATCTCCTTAGATATCTCTTTGAAGAGTTACCCGACAAAGACCCAGGAAGCTCATCAAATTGGTACGATTTCTCCGATGATGAAGAGGAATTGTCCGATGACACAGACGCATGGTTTTCTGATTTAGAGGAGACATCGTCTCCAAAAGAAGTGCCTTACTTTGACCTAGTTTTAGCAGGTGATTGGGATCATCTCATAGCATGTCTTGAGAAGAGTACCGATCAAGAAGATTTATGGACAGAAGCAGAGCCATGATCTGAAAATGCCCTTGGAAATCCAGAAGGTCTTATTGAGTTGGAAGCCTCCGAAGATATTGTGGAGGAACCACCTTCAAACCTTTCAACAGAAGATTTTGTTCAAAAGATAGACTTGGGAACACCTGATAACCCATGTCCTGTATTCATAAGTAAGAATATAAAGGATGATGAGTTACCCGAGTATGCCTCGTTTCTTCGTGAGTTTGTTGATTGTTTTGCATGGTCTTACGCTGAAATGCCTGGCTTAGATCCCAAAATAGCAGTTCACAAACTCAACCTGCAAGAAAATATCAAGCCTGTCAAACAAGGACAAAGAAGATTCCGTCCTGATGTGATGGATAAAATTGAACAAGAAGTTCAGAAACTCAAAAACATCGGCTTCATCCGCGACGAACAGCATCCTGAATGGTTGGCTAACATCGTCCCCGTGACAAAGAAAAATGGGCAAATCAGAGTCTGTATTGACTATAGAGACCTGAATAATGCATGCCCCAAAGATGAATTCCCGCTCCCCATACCGGAGGTAATGATTGACAACACCTATGGGTTTGAGCGAATGACTTTCATGGTTAGCTTCTCTGGCTACAACTAGATAAAGATGCATCCCGAAGATGAAAGACATACATCATTTCGGACCCCATTTGGCATGTATTGCTACACAGTCATGCCATTAGGTCTGAAAAATGCCGGTGCAACATATCAGAGGGCTATGATGAAGATATTCCAAGATATGCAGCACAAGACGGTCGAATGTTATGTTGATGACCTCGCTGTCAAAAGCAAAAGAAAAGAAGACCATCTCAAAGATCTTCGAGAAGTCTTCCTCCGGCTTCGCAAACACAAACTACAAATAAATCCCTTTAAATGCTTCTTTGGTGTCTCATCGGGTAAGTTCCTCGGATTCATAGTTCGGAAAGCTGGAATAGAGCTTGACCCCATCAAAGTCAAGGCTATCCTAGAAATGCCATCTCCAAGAACCCTAAGAGAACTGAAAGGGCTTCCAGGGAGGTTGGCGTACATCCGACGATTCATTTCCAACCTATCAAGGAAATGCCGTCCATTTTCTCGCCTAATGAAGAAAGGTGTAGACTTTGTTTGGGATGCTAAGTGTGAAGCTGCATTTCAGGACATCAAGTCATACCGGACCAAACCTCCAGTGTTGGCTACTCCCACAACCGGAAAACCATTCATCTTGTACACAAGAGCTCTCGACTATTCTTTGGGCGCTCTACTTGCATAAGAAAATGATGGAGGAAAAGAAGCTGCTCTATACTACCTCGGTCGCATGTTGGTAGGTGCAGAGCATCGCTATTCTTTAGTCGAAAAAGAATGCCTGGCAGTGATGTTCACCGTACAAAAGCTACGTCACTATTTGCAGTCAAACACAGTATACCTGATATCGAGGATCAATCTCTTAGAGGTCCTTGTCACAAAAGCAGGTTCTCTCAATGCCCGGCTGGTAAAATGGTCCATCCTTCTGTCACAATTTGATATTAGGTATGCACCACAGAAAGCAATCAAAGGCCAAGCTCTAGCAGATTTTCTTGCAGAGCATCCACTGCCTAAGGATTCTCCGCTCAGGAATGATCTCCCAGACGAACTTGTCTACAACGTGGAGACTTCCTTATCAAATGCCTCCTGGAACATGTACTTCGATGGTGCAACCAGGACAAATGAAAAGGGATGGCCGATATCGGGAATTGGCATTCTCTTTGTTAGCCCCGACAAGTACATGATTCCGTACGCATTTTCGCTACAGGAACCATGTTCAAACAATGCGGCTAAATACCAAACCCTGATCATAGGATTGGAACTCGCCCTCGAATCCGGTACCACCATGCTGGAAGCATTTGGGGACTCCCAACTGATCATCAACCAGATGAATCAGAAATATGAAATCAGGAAGCCTGATTTGTTGCCTTACTACAACAAGGCGCAATCGCTTCGTCAAAGGTTTGACATCTGTCACTTCACCCACATCTGCAAAGGTGAAAACATTAGTGCAGATGCCCTGGCTGGACTTGCTGAATTTATGGCAATCCAAGAAGGGGAAAACATGCAAATTACAGTGTGTCAAAGAAGGACTCTCCCTCTTCTCAACACACACCAAGCAGTTGCTGAATGCCACTGAGTGGTCGGAAGTTGGATTTCCATCCTTAAACCTTCGATCGGCGACTGGAGGGATCCGTTCATCGATTATATTATGTTCGGAATCCTACCAGAAGATCCAAAAGAGTGGGTAAGCGTTCAAAGACAAGCCCCAAACTTTCATTTGGATATCCCTTCAAAAATGCTTTACAGAAAATCCTTCAATGGGGTACTTCTACGCTGCTTGTCACGACAAGAGGCGGAAAAAACTCTAAAAGAAGTCCATGCTGGTCTTTGTGGAGGCCATCAGGCTGGTCCTAAGCTCTATGATCAGATAAAAAGGTTAGGTTACTATTGGCCTACAATGGTAGCTGACGTGATGCAATTTGCTAAACATTGCCACCAATGCCAAGTTCATGGAGATTATGTCCACATGCCTCCAGAATGGCTACATCCTACAGCGATCTCATGGCCCTTCGAAGCCTGGGGTATGGACATCATAGGTCCTATCTCTCCCCCGTCAAGCAAAGGTCATCGCCTCATCTTCACCGCTACGGATTATTTCTCCAAGTGGTCAGAAGCATTTGCGTTCAGTGAAATGAAGACCTCATCAGTCCTTCAATTTTTGCGAACCAACATCATTTGTCGCTGCGGCATACCTAAAAGATTTGTCCATGATAACGGACCATAATTCCGGGATCATAGATTCTACAGTTTCTGCGACAAATACAAAATCCAAAGTTGTCTTTCGACTCCGTATAACCCGGCAGCGAATGGACTAGCAGAAGCCTTCAACAAGACACTCTACAAAATCCTCAAGAAAATGGTCTCTAGTCATAAAAGAGACTGGAGCGACAAACTGCCTGAAGCTTTATGGGCCTATCGAACTACCGTTCAAGGACCAACCCATAACACACCATTCTCTTTGGTCTATGGATGTGAAGCAGTTGTTCCTCTAGAGGTACAAATTCCTTCCTTAAGGGTATCTCTACAAAATGAAATGACGCAAGAAAGCAACGTCAAATTGAGACTCCAAGAACTAGATAATCTCGATGAAAAACAGCTTGAAGCTCTACAAAGTGTTGAGCTTTACCAAGCACGCATGGCAGGGTCTTTCGACAAGAAGGTCAGGCAACGCGCCCACTAAAAGGGTGACTTGGTTCTTGCGGTGAGAAGCCCAATGGTTTTTGCCTACAAATCCAGAGGCAAATTCGAACCAAAATGGGAGGGGCCCTTCGTCATCGACAAAGTCTTCTCCAACAGTACATATGCTCTTCTAAACATGGAGGGTGATAGATGTATGCTGCCCATCAATGGCAAGTTCTTGAAGCTGTACTACCCTTGAAGACTTCCTACATCGGTTTAGAGTAATGCCTGCATGGCCAAAGCCTATTCCTAGGTACTTGCTCGTCAAACCCACTCCTTTTAGAGTTTTCATCTCTATGTTGAAATTTCTAAAAACCCAAAACAATGTTTACTTTCAATGTTTCATTGTTAAAAAAAAAAAAGTCAAACCCAAAATCCAAGTTTAGGAGCCTCTTTCCTAACTTAACCAAAACTTTCGATCCTTGAACCCAAAAATTCATGGTTTGAAACAAAAATCAGGACTCAGGGATTTCCACCCTAGTCCACCCCGACTTTTACCATAAAAGATGGTTTTGAGTGAAAATTTACAACCCTCGTGTCTTTAACCAAAAAAAAATGGTTTTTCAAAAAGCCGTGGGGAAGCGACGTTTAGCCGATACTCACACAAAACCCAAAATTCGGAAGGATGCGAACCCCATTCGATACTTCCAAAACCTCAAATCGCATGGAAGTGACACCTCGTCAATACTTGCAAAATTTCAAAAAAACCGTGGAAACACAATGTTTCAGTTGATATCCACAATCCAAATTTCAAAACAAAAACAAAGGTTCGAAAAAACCTCTGTCGCGACCCCGGACCGGGGGCCCCGGGACCGCGACGGGGTGGTGTGGTGTGGATAATGAACCACCCCTTGTTAATAATGATTATACATTTCTTAATTTCCCACAGGTTTCCGCGGTGAGGATTCCACATTCACTCGTAGAAATTTATATAGGTGCGGAAGCGTGTAGCAAATCAAACTCTTAATCCATTCACATCATATGAGACTGATAATAAACAAGTATAGCATGATGTCAGAGTGAGCAATGATCTCATTAGCATTCCCCAAAATATTAAGTTAAAGTTTAAACAAAAGAACAAGTTAATTAACATTCCCCAAAAATAATGGCCAACAAAGGCCAGTACAACCAAAAGTATAAATCAACCACCTCCCAAAATGTTCGCAACTCAATGCTCAACCCAATGTCTACATGACATTGTCAGCTTGCCACTCCACTAGACGTTGCGGTTCACCGACCGCCTCCTCTGGCTCCTCCTCAAGGGCAAAGACGGGAGCTGGACCTGAGTACCACAAAAATGGGTCAGACACGACGGTCTGGCAGGTGGGTGAATAGATATACCAAGAAAGAAATCAAAACACTTTCTAAACATGATGAAATCTTGTTAAAACAATAACTGTCTTAAAGCAGGGTATATAGTTCATTTAAAGTACAGATGCAATATAAATCATGCGGGGGTATCCAAGGTACAGGAACTGATTAGGTGGCAACCACACTAAAGCTAAATCCTCTCCATCACTAAGGTGATGAGAGCACATTCAGTGCGTTGGGCTCGAGCACGCGAAGTGACGAGAACCAACATTATATACAGATACATATACATATAGCTAGACAAGACCATGGCCGCGGAACCGGGTAACGGGACAGAACAGGATCCAAGTTGCAACTGGCGGGAGCACAGGGGGAGACCCAAGTCAGTTGATCAGACTGACAAGGATGTCCAAGCTTAGTGGTGCCGACTCTTAGGTTACATGATAAATCAAAACATATACAAAACTATATCAATATAAAACATACGGGCAGGCGGGGCATGGTGCTCGAAGGCACACATTTCATATTATTTTCGGTTCATGTATACACGGGGCTGGCAAGACATATCGGGTGTACAAATCAGAATTTGAGATAAAACTAGTAGAATCGGGTTATTATACAGATGACTGAATAAAACAATGCAATGAATCCTTATGTCATTAAGGACTATGTATTGGGGCATCCATATCCAAACGACCTGTATAAGGATCTTGTATGTCTAAATTACCCTTAGTATGGTACTCAAATGATAGAGGACATACTAAGTTTCCTTATGCACGTTGATGAATCTAAAAGTCCCAATACCTTTTCCGAAATGATGTTTCTTTCTATGTCAATCTCCTTATGTCATCCCCTGAGTCTTTCCAAGGTGGTAGGGCATCAGAACAACCCATCCAAACCTTTAAATACCATAATTGAAACCAATAGAAAAGACTCAGGAATTCTGGGTAAAACTCGGTCACCTGTCGGTTAGATGGCGGTTAGCCGCCGATGTGATCGGCGGTTAGCCGCTGGCTGACAGCGGGGCTGACCGCGGTTCGCCCTGCTAAAATGTAGCATTCTGTGTTTCTAACCGCGCATCTCGGCTACCTAGCGGTCACTGGGGTTTTTGGGGTGGCGGTTAGCCGCGAGATGACCGCGCGGCTGACCGCGGTTCGCCTGTCAAAATGCAGCATTCTGTGTTTCTAACCGCATCTGGGTCGGCTAGCCGCCGGTCACCTGTCAGCTAGCCGCCAAGGTGACCGCCCGCTGACCGCCCAGCTGCGGGAACTACACATCAGGTCCAGATTTCTGTGCTTTCTTTCCCAAACCATTTCACCTCAACTCCAACCCTTTCCTAACATGAAATGGGTCATTTCCCTTCCCTTTAACATTTAATTCTTTCCACCAACCACCAATTCATCAAAGCATTTATTTCTCCTACCAATGCAAATCTCATTCAATGAAAATACAAATCTCCTTTAAGAAGTCATACTAACCCAAAATAACTTTCATGAATGCATGCATATATTCTCATAGAACTAACTAAGAGAAAACCATGACAATAAATACATTTCCAAAAGCATTATAAACATAATGAATCCAATGAAATAGGAATAGTAAAAATCCATATTTTCAACAAAGTAAGAACTTATTCAAATCGAATCCATTCATCCACTTGCCTTGGTCTCCAAAGTATGCTAATCAAGCTCTAATCCACTATCAAGCTCAAAATCTACAATCTACACAAAATCCCCAAAATACAATCATTACAACCCTAGAATGTCAAAAAATCAAGAAATAGATGGAGATAGCTTCTAATAATCAAGGTGAAGCACCTCCTAGGCTAGATGAACACACAATCAAGAGATAAGAAGAAGAACTTACATGAAGAGTCCTCTAATGGCAAGAACTTGCTCAAAAGATAGCTTGGAATGGGAGGCTCTCTCTACAATTGGTATCAAGACGAAGCTCTCATGGAGGGGAAGAAGACTACCACCTCCATTTAGCCTTTAGCAAAAGATTTGAGAGAGGTTGAGAGATGGAGGAGCAAGAAGCAATGGAAGTTGAAGAGAACCCTAGGCTGGGCTGGGACTTCTTGTTCTCAAGAAAATTGCAAGAAGAGGAGGAGGGAAAAGAACTCCTCCTTATATAGACAATGGCTATGGGTCCCACAACTTAAAAGTCTAAAATGGGCTAGAACGTCGCTCTGCGGGCTTCGGACGGATTCGACGAAGAAGGAAGAATTGATCGTCGAAATTTCTACTTTCCAAAAAGTATATATTTTACGAGTTTCGGAGACATTGAAAATAGTGTCCAGATTTTGTGTAAAAAGACTGTTTTACCCCTATCAATGGCAAAGTAGGGTTTAGAGGTCTCGAATGGAAACGGAGCAAATAAGAAAGTTGTCGGGAATCATAAAATACATTCAACGGAGCAAATTACCGATTTCCAGAATTATAACTAAATCTCCAAAACTAATCGAGACACAATAAAAGGAACCCCCCAAAGGGCCCCACTAGATCAAAAGAGTTCCCAAAATTATCCAAAGCTATAAAAAGCTATTCTAATCCAGATTTAACCCATTTCCACTAATCTCACTTATATCTGAATCATGTCTTAATTAGCACTAATCGGAAACTCTCGGGGCGGGGTCTTACATCCTCCACCCCTTAGGGCATTTGGTCCACCAAATGAAATAAAATAACTAACCTCGGGTAGTAGATGCGGGTACTTCTTCTGAACTTGATCCCGTAATTCCCACGTTGCCTCTTCAGGTCCGTGATTTTCCCAGAGCACTTTCACCCATTGTAAAGTCTTTGTCCTCAGTTCTTGTTCCTTCGTATCGATGATCTGAATAGGCTTCTCGACGTAGGTGGCATCTTCTCTGATCTCTAATGGTTCATGACGGAGTACATGTGACGAGTCGGGGACGTACTTTTTCAACATAGACACATGAAACACATTGTGTACGCCGGAAAGCTCAGGTGGTAAGGCCAATCTGTAAGCCACGTCACCAATCTTGCTCACGATATCATAGGGTCCAATGTATCTCCGAGATAATTTGCCTCTCTGTCCGAATCTCAAAGTTCCTCTAGTAGGTGACACCTTCAAGAAAACCTTATCTCCTGCCTTAAAATGTAAGTCCCTTCGATGAGAGTCTGCATAACTCTTCTGTCTACTCCAGGCTACTTTCAGACGTTCTTGGATCAACTTGACTTTGTCACTGGTTTCACTCACCATAGTCGGTCCATGAAAACTGCGAATACCTACTTCTTCCCAACAAACTGGAGTTCTACACCTCCTACCATACAATGCCTCAAAAGGCGCCATCCCAATGCTCGAATGAAAACTGTTGTTGTAGGCGAATTCGCAAAGCGGTAGGGTCTCATCCCATTGAGTCTTGAAATCTAGTACACACGCTCGAAGCATATCTTCAAGGGTCTGAATTGTTCTTTCCGACTGACCATCTGTTTGTGGGTGATACGCTGTGCTGAACTGAAGCTTCGTTCCCATAGACTCATGCAAAGTCTTCCAGAATCTCGAGACGAATCTGCTATCTGTAAGACCCCGACCCCTAATTTTCGGGATTAGTGTGTTTTTAGCTGTGGTTTAGTTTTCTAAATAAGATTTGAGCCTAATTGAGTTAGATTGTGGTTTAGACTGGTTTTCCATAGCTTTGGGGAATTTTGAGAGCGGTTGGACCTGGTCTGACAGCCCGGGGATGCCTTGGGCTGTACGTGTCAGCGTTAGGGATTGTTCTTGATTTTGAAAAATTACAATTTTGGTTTCTTTTGATAGGTCAAATTAGATCCAACAACTTTTGTGTTTAGACCTACCCCATTCGAAACTCAGAAAATCAGTTTTTCAGCCCGAGGGGCAAAACAGTCTTTTCACATTTAAATCTGAGCCCAGATTTCGAAATTTCAGAACCATGCCAAAAATATACTTTTTGAAAACTAGATTTTATAAGGATCATTTTAGTCTTCTTCGTCGATTTCATCCGGGGCCCGCAAGACCGTGATTTAGCCATTTTAAGTTTCAGCTGTATTGGGCCCCACATTTTTTCCACTTTCCCCATTTAAGTTATCTCCTTCACTAATCACATTCAGAATTCCCCTTTGTCTCCTGCAACTTTTTTCTTCAACCCAGCTGAGAGGAACTTCTTCTTCGTCTTCATTTCTCTCTTTGCATGCCAAGGCTAGGGAACTCCAAATTGAAATCTGAGCATACCTTCTTCTTCCTCTCAACACAAGGAATCCGTTGCAACCATTTTCTTGGAGATTCCAGCTATGTTTCCACTCCATTTCCTTCTCCTCTCCTTGTTTAGCAAGCTTCAGGTAATGGATCTGTTTCTTCTCTTCAATGTGGTCTTTTGAGTTCCTTAGGAGCCCATTTTTCAAACATGCAACACCCATTTCGAAATGGGTTCTTGTCTTCTCATTTTTGGGTGGATTTTGAGGTTCTTTCCATGGGTTTTCTTGTAGATTTCGTGGCTGACAGTTGATAGGATTTTTCAGAGATTTTGGGCTTGGATTTTTGGTCAAGGCAAGTGATCAACTTAGCTCTTCTTATGCATGCAAAGTTTGAATGTTTTAGCTTCAATGGGTTGTTTCCTTTCCCATTCTAATTTGGGCAATGTATTGTTTCAAATATGTGTTATGGTTTGGATTTTTGTTTAGTTTTTGAAATGCATATGCTAGTGGTTTATCTTGATGGTTTTCATTCAATGGAAGTGGGTTTTGTCTTGCCTAAATGCTTTGCAAATGGTTGAATGAATGGAGGAGTATTTTGTGAAATGATTAGAGGTGTTGGTTGTTAAAAATTTAATGAAAATGGCCCCTTGGAGAGCATGGAGGCTCAAGGGATGTGCAGGGATTTGACAAAGGAGTGGAAGGATGTAATAGGGGTGAAATGGTGTGAAAAATCTGAACTGAACTGAAGCTGCCGCAGATGGGCGGTCAGCAGTCGGCCAGCCGACGGCCAGCCGACTGTTGACCCACGGCTAGCCGCCCCTGTGTCGGTCAGAATAACAGCAACCAAGTTTTTGCACAGGGTGTGGTCGGCCCGCGGTCGGTCAGCAGGCGGCTGGCCGACCTGCGCAGAAAATGGAAAAGTAGTATTGTTCCTGAACAGTCGGTCAGTGGTCGGTCAGCCAGTCGGTTAGCCGACCACAACCGGCGGCTAGCCGCCAGGTAGCCGCGTGGTGGCCGACTGTACAGAAGGAGAATTTTGAAGGGTCTTCGATGGGAGAGAAAAACTAGAATATGTTAAGGGGTCTTTAGCTTGATGTTGTGCAATTGAAACATGAAATGTTATTTAGCTTCAGGGGCACCAATCCGCTTTTAATTCCAACATTTGGGTTTCAATTACACAAGAATCGAATGAAGGGTCTAAGCATATACTTGAAAGTCTGTTTTCAGAAACTTAGTCTTGACATGAAGAATATTGTTTTGTACTTGTTTTGACTTACAAGCATTGGTTTTGTCTTGGATCTCGTTTTGCACTTGTTTTGACGTACAAGCATTGGTTTTGTCTTGGATCTCGTTTTGCACTTGTTTTGACTTGCAAGCATTGGTTCCGTTTGGGTATTGTTTTGCACTTGTTTTGACTTCCAAGTATCAGTTTTGTTTTCGGTATCGCTTTGCACTTGTTTTGTCTTGCGTGCACCGTCCACCCCGTGTGGTCGATGAGGGTAATATAAGAACTTGGTCCGGGCGGCACCCTTAACCACGGGGCGTAGCGTGTCAACCACGGGCCTCAAACGGCGAGTCTCCATTAGTTTTGAGCATTCAAATATGAGAACTTGGTCCGGGCGGCACCCTTAACCACGGGGCGTAGCGTGTCAACCACGG
This sequence comes from Persea americana, assembly GCA_029852735.1. Classification (NCBI taxonomy): domain Eukaryota; kingdom Viridiplantae; phylum Streptophyta; class Magnoliopsida; order Laurales; family Lauraceae; genus Persea; species Persea americana. The sequence goes on from CM056814.1 coordinate 41,643,385, forward strand.
GCCTCAAACGGCGAGTCTCCATAAGTTTTGAGCATTCAAATATGAGAACTTGGTCCGGGCGGCACCCTTAACCACGGGGCGTAGCGTGTCAACCACAGGCCTCAAACGGCGAGTCTCCATAAGTTTTGAGCATTCAAATATGAGAACTTGGTCCGGGCGGCACCCTTAACCACGGGGCGTAGCGTGTCAACCACGGGCCTCAAACGGCGAGTCTCCATTAGTTTTGTGCATTCATGAATTCCGTTGAATACCACTGAGCTTGGACTGCCCTCTCAGTCTGATCCACTAGTTAGGGGGTCCTTAAACATAAGGACTATCTGCAGATAAGTCGTGTATTTATACACATTTTTGTTCTGTTCCGGTTCCGCGGCCGGTTTTCCCGCCCACCTTGTGTGGCTCGGGCTTTCGTTTCGTTTCGCCTGTCTTGCTTTGTCTTTGCTTGCTCTTGTCATCATGTATGACGGAGAAAGGATGAGCTCAATGTGGATTTACGAATCATGATGTTTTCTCGTAATCATGCTAGCTTTGTCTTGCTTTTCGTCATGTACTATTTAAAGATTCATTAAATGGTTTTAAAATGCTAGACCACATGTACTCATGCTAGTTTTGTCTCATATCTTGTTCGTGGACTTTTGTTTTCTCGAAGTGTATATCGGTCAAGCCTCGTTTCAAGATTTGTAAACTGTTTTAAATTCAGTATATGGTTTCTTATAAATTTTAAATGATTCATACTCATGCTTAAATTGATCACCTGCCAGACCGTCGTGTCTGACCTTGTTTGTTTGGTGCCTTAGGTAGCAGGTTCCCGTCTTGAGCTAGTACGTGTACAGATGGCTATAGAGCCACGAGTTTTGCAGGTTGTTGTTCCAGTGATGTCATTCAGACGTCGTGCTTGACTTTGGAGATACGTTATACACATGGGTAGTATTTGTTCTTAGCTTGTTATTTTGTAAGGCTTTTGTTAGCCTTTTCTTTTGGGATTGTAATTAATGCACTTGTTAAATTATAACTTGAATATGCTTGGGTATTGATAAGCCTGTCTCGGTCAGCTCTGTATATTTTGGTATCATGTTTTGTTCCAGTCTGAGTATGATTATGCTATGACAGCTTTATGCTGACGGGTTGAGTGCGATACGGAACCCGATGGCCACGGGCTCCGGGTCGCAATGCCACGTAAGCTTCCGCGAAATGTTCTTGATGTGTTTGGAAATTTTGCCTTCTTCACACACGCGGATCCCGGGGAGAAATATATTTATCACTTACATCCCCAATTCGCGTCCCCGAGGTCGGACCGCTGCAGGGATCCGGGTTTGGGGTCGCGACAGACTGGTATCAGAGCGGGCAGGTTTCTAGGAAATAAAACACTCTAGGAACCTTAAGACGTGTGGTGAGGACTCCTTAGACCGTGTAGATTTTGTTTTGGCTAGCCATTGTTTTTGTAACTTCGGGTTTGGTTTCCTTCTAGTGGGGGAGACTCTTTTTGTCTCGTGTTCTTGTCCTTGTGGTTAGGGAATTTGGGGGACCAAATTCCGTTCTAGTGGGGGAGAATTTAATGTCTCTGTACCCATATTTAGTATCCTTTGCTTGCTTTTGTGTTAGAAAGTTAGAGTTTTGTGGACTTAGCATGTGTCTCTCGAAGGACTTTGACAGAATTTTCAGCTTTTCGATGTCGCAAATGGAGTTAGGAAGGGAATATGTGGACAATTGTTAATTAGTAAGGAAGGTGAACAACATATCAAGATATAATTATAGTTGATTGTGGACCATTAGGTGGTGTGTTAGACAAGTAAGTGCAAAATTTTTGGATAAACTTGATTATTTTCCTAAGTCGGAGGACCTCTGAAGCCGGATTAGTGGTAGATTTTAAGAAGTTTGAGGTGATTTTCAGTTGATAGAGCTTCAAGTGGATGCCAAAAGCTAGAAATTTCTCAAATTTGACGAACTTTTATTGGAGAAGTGTTAGAAGATTTTCAACGATTCCATAATGATGATGAACTTAACTCAGCAGAATGCGTCAGTAGGTGGTTAAAAGCGTAGGAAGTCAGTTTTCGGCAGCCGTGTAGAGAGTTGCATGTGGAATTTATTGTTACCTGGTCACATGATAGAGTAGATATTGTGGATTTCACCAACTAGTAGAACATCAGTTTTGACGGAGTACATATAGGAAATGGAGGATCACAACCTATGGATAATTTCAGTTGAAAGATTTAGAAAAGAATGACACAGGAGTAAGACTTGAGGACAACGAACTTGAAATAGGGACAGAAGATTGGGCAACCAAGGTTTGATTGGGACAGTTTTGAGATTTGAATGCAGAGTTGTAACCGTTTGAGGTGTGATGATCAGTAGACAATTATTGTATAGAGGACCAAGGACGATGAGCATAAAGAGTCAGAGTAACAAGAACTTTTGGAGTACTTTGAAGAAAGACTTCATTCTAGGATTGTAGACACGAATCGAACTCCCAAGATCAATTATGCATGCCAGGGATAGAAAACCGGACAAATGAGTTTTGATAGGGGTACATCCTATACAGTTTGGACATGTGGAGTAGTATGATAGTTAGAGTGTTAGCGGGCCAAGTCAGGGCAGGAAACCTATAGCGTTGCGAACCTTGTGATTTCAACGAGCAGATAGAATAGTAGTACACCAGGATGAGTCAAAACTTTCTTATTCTTGGACTGACATTGATGGACATGACACATAGCAGATTCGAGACAATGCTAGGACAGTTGATAATCACTGGGTATTGACAGAAGGATTCTTTGAGCATTAATTGTGTCAGAGGAGCAAGTTGCCTAGTAAGACTTTGGACAGTTGAGATCTTTAACCGAATCAGAGACCTTGACCACATACTCATGTCACCGCCATGTTTGACCAGGAAGTATTGCAATTGTGCAGGAGCAAGCAGATCATCAATGTTTAGAGACAGTGTTTCAGAAGAGGATGACCAAGTGAGTTCAGGTGATTCCGGTATAACTGTGAGTTTGAATAGACCTTTTGAGATTTTCTCGATCTAGTGTGTGAGTAATGCCCTCGTTTGGTTTTGAGTTGGTTTAGATCATTTGGAGGACCAAATGTTCTAAGGGGGGGAGGATGTAAGACCCCGACCCCTAATTTTCGGGATTAGTGTGTTTTTAGCTGTGTTTAGTTTTCTATATAAGATTTGAGCCTAATTGAGTTAGATTGTGGTTTAGAATGGTTTTCCATAGCTTTGGGGAATTTTGAGAGCGGTTGGACCTGGTCTGACAGCCCGGGGATGCCTTGGGCTGTACGTGTCAGCGTTAGGGATTGTTCTTGATTTTGAAAAATTACAATTTTGGTTTCTTTTGATAGGTCAAATTAGATCCAACAACTTTTGTGTTTAGACCTACCCCATTCGAAACTCAGAAAATCAGTTTTTCAGCCCGAGGGGCAAAACAGTCTTTTCACATTTAAATCTGAGCCCAGATTTCGAAATTTCAGAACCATGCCAAAAATATACTTTTTGAAAACTAGATTTTATAAGGATCATTTTAGTCTTCTTCGTCGATTTCATCCGGGGCCCGCAAGACCGTGATTTAGCCATTTTAAGTTTCAGCTGTATTGGGCCCCACATTTTTTCCACTTTCCCCATTTAAGTTATCTCCTTCACTAATCACATTCAGAATTCCCCTTTGTCTCCTGCAACTTTTTTCTTCAACCCAGCTGAGAGGAACTTCTTCTTCGTCTTCATTTCTCTCTTTGCATGCCAAGGCTAGGGAACTCCAAATTGAAATCTGAGCATACCTTCTTCTTCCTCTCAACACAAGGAATCCGTTGCAACCATTTTCTTGGAGATTCCAGCTATGTTTCCACTCCATTTCCTTCTCCTCTCCTTGTTTAGCAAGCTTCAGGTAATGGATCTGTTTCTTCTCTTCAATGTGGTCTTTTGAGTTCCTTAGGAGCCCATTTTTCAAACATGCAACACCCATTTCGAAATGGGTTCTTGTCTTCTCATTTTTGGGTGGATTTTGAGGTTCTTTCCATGGGTTTTCTTGTAGATTTCGTGGCTGACAGTTGATAGGATTTTTCAGAGATTTTGGGCCTGGATTTTTGGTCAAGGCAAGTGATCAACTTAGCTCTTCTTATGCATGCAAAGTTTGAATGTTTTAGCTTCAATGGGTTGTTTCCTTTCCCATTCTAATTTGGGCAATGTATTGTTTCAAATATGTGTTATGGTTTGGATTTTTGTTTAGTTTTTGAAATGCATATGCTAGTGGTTTATCTTGATGGTTTTCATTCAATGGAAGTGGGTTTTGTCTTGCCTAAATGCTTTGCAAATGGTTGAATGAATGGAGGAGTATTTTGTGAAATGATTAGAGGTGTTGGTTGTTAAAAATTTAATGAAAATGGCCCCTTGGAGAGCATGGAGGCTCAAGGGATGTGCAGGGATTTGACAAAGGAGTGGAAGGATGTAATAGGGGTGAAATGGTGTGAAAAATCTGAACTGAACTGAAGCTGCCGCAGATGGGCGGTCAGCAGTCGGCCAGCCGATGGCCAGCCGACTGTTGACCCACGGCTAGCCGCCCCTGTGTCGGTCAGAATAACAGCAACCAAGTTTTTGCACAGGGTGTGGTCGGCCCGCGGTCGGTCAGCAGGCGGCTGGCCGACCTGCGCAGAAAATGGAAAAGTAGTATTGTTCCTGAACAGTCGGTCAGTGGTCGGTCAGCCAGTCGGTTAGCCGACCACAACCGGTGGCTAGCCGCCAGGTAGCCGCGTGGTGGCCGACTGTACAGAAGGAGAATTTTGAAGGGTCTTCGATGGGAGAGAAAAACTAGAATATGTTAAGGGGTCTTTAGCTTGATGTTGTGCAATTGAAACATGAAATGTTATTTAGCTTCAGGGGCACCAATCCGCTTTTAATTCCAACATTTGGGTTTCAATTACACAAGAATCGAATGAAGGGTCTTAGCATATACCTGAAAGTCTGTTTTCAGAAACTTAGTCTTGACATGAAGAATATTGTTTTGTACTTGTTTTGACTTACAAGCATTGGTTTTGTCTTGGATCTCGTTTTGCACTTGTTTTGACGTACAAGCATTGGTTTTGTCTTGGATCTCGTTTTGCACTTGTTTTGACTTGCAAGCATTGGTTCCGTTCGGGTATTGTTTTGCACTTGTTTTGACTTGCAAGTATCAGTTTTGTTTTCGGTATCGCTTTGCACTTGTTTTGTCTTGCGTGCACCGTCCACCCCGTGTGGTCGATGAGGGTAATATAAGAACTTGGTCCGGGCGGCACCCTTAACCACGGGGCGTAGCGTGTCAACCACGGGCCTCAAACGGCGAGTCTCCATTAGTTTTGAGCATTCAAATATGAGAACTTGGTCCGGGCGGCACCCTTAACCACGGGGCGTAGCGTGTCAACCACGGGCCTCAAACGGCGAGTCTCCATAAGTTTTGAGCATTCAAATATGAGAACTTGGTCCGGGCGGCACCCTTAACCACGGGGCGTAGCGTGTCAACCACGGGCCTCAAACGGCGAGTCTCCATTAGTTTTGTGCATTCATGAATTCCGTTGAATACCACTGAGCTTGGACTGCCCTCTCAGTCTGATCCACTAGTTAGGGGGTCCTTAAACATAAGGACTATCTGCAGATAAGTCGTGTATTTATACACATTTTTGTTCTGTTCCGGTTCCGCGGCCGGTTTTCCCGCCCACCTTGTGTGGCTCGGGCTTTCGTTTCGTTTCGCCTGTCTTGCTTTGTCTTTGCTTGCTCTTGTCATCATGTATGACGGAGAAAGGATGAGCTCAATGTGGATTTACGAATCATGATGTTTTCTCGTAATCATGCTAGCTTTGTCTTGCTTTTCGTCATGTACTATTTAAAGATTCATTAAATGGTTTTAAAATGCTAGACCACATGTACTCATGCTAGTTTTGTCTCATATCTTGTTCGTGGACTTTTGTTTTCTCGAAGTGTATATCGTTCAAGCCTCGTTTCAAGATTTGTAAACTGTTTTAAATTCAGTATATGGTTTCTTATAAATTTTAAATGATTCATACTCATGCTTAAATTGATCACCTGCCAGACTGTCGTGTCTGACCTTGTTTGTTTGGTGCCTTAGGTAGCAGGTTCCCGTCTTGAGCTAGTACGTGTACAGATGGCTATAGAGCCACGAGTTTTGCAGGTTGTTGTTCCAGTGATGTCATTCAGACGTCGTGCTTGACTTTGGAGATACGTTATACACATGGGTAGTATTTGTTCTTAGCTTGTTATTTTGTAAGGCTTTTGTTAGCCTTTTCTTTTGGGATTGTAATTAATGCACTTGTTAAATTATAACTTGAATATGCTTGGGTATTGATAAGCCTGTCTCGGTCAGCTCTGTATATTTTGGTATCATGTTTTGTTCCAGTCTGAGTATGATTATGCTATGACAGCTTTATGCTGACGGGTTGAGTGCGATACGGAACCCGATGGCCACGGGCTCCGGGTCGCAATGCCACGTAAGCTTCCGCGAAATGTTCTTGATGTGTTTGGAAATTTTGCCTTCTTCACACACGCGGATCCCGGGGAGAAATATATTTATCACTTACATCCCCAATTCGCGTCCCCGAGGTCGGACCGCTGCAGGGATCCGGGTTTGGGGTCGCGACAGACTGGTATCAGAGCGGGCAGGTTTCTAGGAAATAAAACACTCTAGGAACCTTAAGACGTGTGGTGAGGACTCCTTAGACCATGTAGATTTTGTTTTGGCTAGCCATTGTTTTTGTAACTTCGGGTTTGGTTTCCTTCTAGTGGGGGAGACTCTTTTTGTCTCGTGTTCTTGTCCTTGTGGTTAGGGAATTTGGGGGACCAAATTCCGTTCTAGTGGGGGAGAATTTAATGTCTCTGTACCCATATTTAGTATCCTTTGCTTGCTTTTGTGTTAGAAAGTTAGAGTTTTGTGGACTTAGCATGTGTCTCTCGAAGGACTTTGACAGAATTTTCAGCTTTTCGATGTCGCAAATGGAGTTAGGAAGGGAATATGTGGACAATTGTTAATTAGTAAGGAAGGTGAACAACATATCGAGATATAATTATAGTTGATTGTGGACCATTAGGTGGTGTGTTAGACAAGTAAGTGCAAAATTTTTGGATAAACTTGATTATTTTCCTAAGTCGGAGGACCTCTGAAGCCGGATTAGTGGTAGATTTTAAGAAGTTTGAGGTGATTTTCAGTTGATAGAGCTTCAAGTGAGACGGTCCACAATGACCCATATGGAGTTGTTCCCTTTTCTGGTCCTTGGCAATCCCGAGATGAAATCCATGGTGATATGTTCCCACTTCCATTCTGGGATCTCTAATGGCTGCAATAACCCTGGGGGTCTCTGATGCTCTGCCTTCACCAACTGACACGTCAAACATCGTGAAACGAAAGCTGCTATTTCCCTCTTCATGTTGTTCCACCAAAATCTGCCCTTCAAGTTTTGATACATCTTCGTGCTACCCGGGTGCATAGAGTACTTCGTACTGTGCGCCTCTGTCATAATATCATTCTTCAAATCTTCAATGTTGGGCACGCATAGACGATCACGATAGAATAAGACTCCATCCACAATACGAAAATCAGGACGTTCTGCTATATGCTCTGAAATCTTGGCCAACTCTGGATCTTGCAATTGGTTGTCCTTGATCTTCCGAATGAACGAGGGTTCAGACACTGACATGTTGGCTAACATCACTCCCTCGCTTAGGGGCTGAAAATCTACCCCCAACTCTTCAAATTGCTGAAAGAAGCACGTAACTCTTAGGCTTGCCACACTTGCTGACTTCCTACTCAAGGCATCGGCTACCACATTTGCCTTTCCCGGGTGGTACTTGATCGGAAAATCGTAATCTTTGATATATTCCATCCATCTTCTTTGTCTCATATTCAACTCCTTCTGAGAGAACAAATACTGTAAGCTGCGGTGATCGGAGTGGACTTCGAATTTCTCTCCGTAGAGGTAATGTCTCCACATCTTTAGTGCAAAAACGACTGCTGCTAACTCCAGGTCATGCGTTGCATAGTTCTTCTCGTGGTCCTTCAACTGACGGGATCCATAAGCAACGACTTTTCTATCTTGCATCAACACACAACCGAGTCCTATATTCGACGCATCTGTAAAAATGGTGTAACCGCCGCTCCCGGATGGTAAAGTGAGGACGGGTGCTGATGTTAATCTCTTTTTCAACTCTTGGAAGCTGGCCTCGCATTGGTCTGTCCACACATAAGGTGCATTCTTCTTGGTCAACTTCGTCAATGAAGCTGCAATCGACGAAAATCCTTGCACAAATCTTCGATAGTAACCCGCCAATCCAAGAAAACTTCTGATTTCTGACGCGTTCTTCGGTCTTTCCCACTTCACAACTGCATCTATCTTGGCTGGGTCCACTGATAATCCTTCTTTGGAAATGATATGACCTAAAAATGCGACTTCTTCAAGCCAAAAATCGCACTTAGAGAGCTTCGCATACAATTGATTGTCTCTTAGGAGTTGCAATGCTATCCTCAAATGCTCTTCATGTTCTTCTCTAGACTTAGAGTACACCAAAATGTCATCAATAAACACCACTGTGAATTGGTCTAAGTACTCAGCGAATATTTTGTTCATCAAAGCCATGAATACTGCTGGTGCATTCGTCAGTCCAAATGGCATCACTAGAAACTCATAGTGTCCATATCTCGTCCGGAACGCCGTCTTCGATACATCTGAATCTCTAACTCTCAGCTGATGATAACCGGATCTTAGATCGATCTTCGAAAAGTAAGCAGCACCTTGCAATTGGTCAAACAATTCATCTATCCTTGGCAATGGATACTTGTTCTTGATGGTAGCTTGGTTCAATTTCCGATAATCAATACACATTCTCATGGAACCGTCTTTCTTCTTGACGAATAAAACTGGAGCTCCCCAAGGTGAGACGCTCGGTCTAATAAAACCTTTATCGAACAATTCTTGCAACTGAATCTTCAACTCTCCTAATTCAGCTGGAGCCATTCTGTATGGTGCGATAGATATCGGAGCGGTCCCTGGTAACAATTCGATGGTGAAGTCAATCTCCCTAACAGGTGGTAAACCTGGGATTTCTTCTGGAAAAATGTCTGGGAATTCGCAAACAATTGGGATCTCCTCCACCCCTTGGGACCGTTTATCCTCCGTGATAAACGCTAAATAGCATTCACATCCACTTCTCACTAGTCTATCAGCCTTCAATGCTGAGACGAATCTTGGACAAGAATTCTTCTTCTCCCCATGGAACAAAACGCCTGCTGGGGTCTCCTCTAATTTGAACGTGAGGGTCTTATGGAAACAGTCCATCGTAGCATGGTACCCTGCTAACCAATCCATTCCTAGAATAACATCGAAATCAAACATCTCCAACAAAATGAGATTCGCCGGTAACACCACATCTCCTATCTTAATAGCACATCTAGGATAAAACTTCCTACACACAACTTGTTTGCCTACGGGGGTGGACACCGTCAATACATACTCAAGTTCTCTAGCAGGCATATCAATCAACTTAGAAAATTTTGGAGACAAGAAGGAGTGCGTAGAGCCAGGGTCAAACAAAATCTTAGCTTCGAATCCACAAACTAGGAGTGTACCTTCCACCACGTTATCTGCTGCCTCTGCATCAGCTTGGTTAATTGCATACACTTGTCCTCGCTGCTGAGGCCTGTCCTGAGCCTGCTGTTGCCTCCCTTGCTGTGCATTCCTATTCTGCTGAGGGGGACGCTGATTCTGATTCTGTCCTTGCTGACGAGCTTGATGCTGTTGTGGAGGTCTATATTGTTGCTGTGGAGCCTGCTACTGGAGTGGCCTGGGCTGGTTCTGTACAGCTAATGCATTCTGAGGTGGTGCCTGGCGCTGTGTCCCTTGTTGTTGCTGATGCTATCTGTTGCTGCCTTGCCCAGCTTGCCTTGGGCAGTCTTTGAGCTGGTGTGCCATGGATCCACATCTGAAACATGCTCCCGTAATCGTACGGCATTGAGCACTCTCGTGGTTCTTACCACAGTGAACGCAAACTAGAGCATTCTGCACGTTTTGTTCATGCCTCGGTCGTTTGTTCTGATGGTTCCTTGGTTGGTGATTCTGTTGGTGAGCTGGTGCCTTTCCTTGGATCTTGAGGATCATGTTGTTCAGGTTCTCGAATTTGTAGGCCCTTCTCACAGCTTCTTCAAAAGCGATAGGTGGTACAACACCCGTGGCATCCCTCTCAATGATCGGGTTAAGTCCTTCAAGGAACTTCGCTATCTTTTTCTCCACAGTGTCAATCGACTCAAGGGCATATCGAGACAATCTCTCAAACTTCGTGAGGTACTCTTGAACGGTCGTGTTACCTTGTACGAGTTGCTGGAATTCAATGGCCTTCTGCCTCTTCACATGTGTCGGTACGTACTTGTCACCGAATTGTCTCTTGAAACTTGTCCAAGCCTCTGTGTCTGCTATGGTCCTATACTCAGCCTTTATTGTTTTCCACCATATATCCGCTAGGCCGGTGAACATGGAAGCGGTGAGTTGCACTTGCTGTCTACCGGTACATCTAAATATCTCAAAGATGTTCTCTGTATGCTCCAACCAGTCGTCTGCAGCTAATGGGTCCTCCTGCCCAGTGAACTCCTTGGGACCCCTCTTCCTAAACTTTTCATACAACGCATTGGGATCATGATCCCTATTGTTAATGACAATTTGAGTGCCTAGAGGTTGTGCTGGTGCCGGTTCAGGTCTCCTTTCTAACACTTCTAACAACTGCCTTTGCATCATAGCCATCTCCCTAGCATGCTCTTCATCCTTCCTGGCCATCTGCTCTTGCAATCTGGCTTGATTTTCATTGGCTTGACGTTGCTGGTCAAGCATGGCTTGCATCATCTGTTGAAATTGATTCTGCATGTTGGGATCCAGAGTACCGTTTCCTAGTGGCCCGGTGTGTTCACTATTGCTTGCGGTGGGATTGTCGGTTACGGGTCTTTTTCGAGGTGGCATATCACTGTAAAACAAATTGTTAGCACATAAAGTCATATAAGGGTTGCACATTGCTCACACGAGTCTAACTAACGAAAAGTCTAACAAAAGGTCTAACGGATCCTCGCCACGTCCTTAGGATTTCTAGTTTCTTTTAATTGCCTGAAACACGTCTCGCTCTGATACCAGTCTGTCGCGACCCCGGACCGGGGGCCCCGGGACCGCGACGGGGTGGTGTGGTGTGGATAATGAACCACCCCTTGTTAATAATGATTATACATTTCTTAATTTCCCACAGGTTTCCGCGGTGAGGATTCCACATTCACTCGTAGAACATTTATATAGGTGCGGAAGCGTGTAGCAAATCAAACTCTTAATCCATTCACATCATATGAGACTGATAATAAACAAGTATAGCATGATGTCAGAGTGAGCAATGATCTCATTAGCATTCCCCAAAATATTAAGTTAAAGTTTAAACAAAAGAACAAGTTAATTAACATTCCCCAAAAATAATGGCCAACAAAGCCAGTACAACCAAAGGTACAAATCAACCACATCCCAAAATGTTCGCAACTCAAAGCTCAACCCAATGTCTACATGACATTGTCAGCTTGCCACTCCACTAGACGTTGCGGTTCACCGACCGCCTCCTCTGGCTCCTCCTCAAGGGCAAAGACGGGAGCTGGACCTGAGTACCACAAAAATGGGTCAGACACGACGGTCTGGCAGGTGGGTGAATAGATATACCAAGAAAGAAATCAAAACACTTTCTAAACATGATGAAATCTTGTTAAAACAATAACTGTCTTAAAGCAGGGTATATAGTTCATTTAAAGTACAGATGCAATATAAATCATGCGGGGTATCCAAGGTACAGGAACTGACTAGGTGGCAACCACACTAAAGCTAAATCCTCTCCATCACTAAGGTGATGAGAGCACATTCAGTGCGTTGGGCTCGAGCACGCGAAGTGACGAGAACCAACATTATATACAGATACATATACATATAGCTAGACAAGACCACGGCCGCGGAACCGGGTAACGGGACAGAACAGGATCCAAGTTGCAACTGGCGGGAGCACAGGGGGAGACCCAAGTCAGTTGATCAGACTGACAAGGATGTCCAAGCTTAGTGGTGCCGACTCTTAGGTTACATGATAAATCAAAACATATACAAAACTATATCAATATAAAACATACGGGCAGGCGGGGCATGGTGCTCGAAGGCACACATTTCATATTATTTTCGGTTCATGTATACACGGGGCTGGCAGGACATATCGGGTGTACAAATCAGAATTTGAGATAAAACTAGTAGAATCAGGTTATTATACAGATGACTGAATAAAACAATGTAATGAATCCTTATGTCATTAAGGACTATGTATTGGGGCATCCATATCCAAACGACCTGTATAAGGATCTTGTATGTCTAAATTACCCTTAGTATGGTACTCAAATGATAGAGGACATACTAAGTTTCCTTATGCACGTTGATGAATCTAAAAGTCCCAATACCTTTTCCGAAATGATGTTTCTTTCTATGTCAATCTCCTTATGTCATCCCCTGAGTCTTTCCAAGGTGGTAGGGCATCAGAACAACCCATCCAAACCTTTAAATACCATAATTGAAACCAATAGAAAAGACTCAGGAATTCTGGGTAAAACTCGGTCACCTGTCGGTTAGATGGCGGTTAGCCGCCGATGTGATCGGCGGTTAGCCGCTGGCTGACCGCGGGGCTGACCGCGGTTCGCCCTGCTAAAATGTAGCATTCTGTGTTTCTAACCGCGCATCTCGGCTACCTAGCGGTCACTGGGGTTTTTGGGGTGGCGGTTAGCCGCGAGATGACCGCGCGGCTGACCGCGGTTCGCCTGTCAAAATGCAGCATTCTGTGTTTCTAACCGCATCTGGGTCGGCTAGCCGCCGGTCACCTGTCGGCTAGCCGCCAAGGTGACCGCCCGCTGACCGCCCAGCTGCGGGAACTACACATCAGGTCCAGATTTCTGTGCTTTCTTTCCCAAACCATTTCACCTCAACTCCAACCCTTTCCTAACATGAAATGGGTCATTTCCCTTCCCTTTAACATTTAATTCTTTCCACCAACCACCAATTCATCAAAGCATTTATTTCTCCTACCAATGCAAATCTCATTCAATGAAAATACAAATCTCCTTTAAGAAGTCATACTAACTCAAAATAACTTTCATGAATGCATGCATATATTCTCATAGAACTAACTAAGAGAAAACCATGACAATAAATACATTTCCAAAAGCATTATAAACATAATGAATCCAATGAAATAGGAATAGTAAAAATCCATATTTTCAACAAAGTAAGAACTTATTCAAATCGAATCCATTCATCCACTTGCCTTGGTCTCCAAAGTATGCTAATCAAGCTCTAATCCACTATCAAGCTCAAAATCTACAATCTACACAAAATCCCCAAAATACAATCATTACAACCCTAGAATGTCAAAAAATCAAGAAATAGATGGAGATAGCTTCTAATAATCAAGGTGAAGCACCTCCTAGGCTAGATGAACACACAATCAAGAGATAAGAAGAAGAACTTACATGAAGAGTCCTCTAATGGCAAGAACTTGCTCAAAAGATAGCTTGGAATGGGAGGCTCTCTCTATAATTGGTATCAAGACGAAGCTCTCATGGAGGGGAAGAAGACTACCACCTCCATTTAGCCTTTAGCAAAAGATTTGAGAGAGGTTGAGAGATGGAGGAGCAAGAAGCAATGGAAGTTGAAGAGAACCCTAGGCTGGGCTGGGACTTCTTGTTCTCAAGAAAATTGCAAGAAGAGGAGGAGGGAAAAGAACTCCTCCTTATATAGACAATGGCTATGGGTCCCACAACTTAAAAGTCTAAAATGGGCTAGAACGTCGCTCTGCGGGCTTCGGACGGATTCGACGAAGAAGGAAGAATTGATCGTCGAAATTTCTACTTTCCAAAAAGTATATATTTTACGAGTTTCGGAGACATTGAAAATAGTGTCCAGATTTTGTGTAAAAAGACTGTTTTACCCCTATCAATGGCAAAGTAGGGTTTAGAGGTCTCGAATGGAAACGAAGCAAATACGAAAGTTGTCGGGAACCATAAAATACATTCAACGGAGCAAATTACCGATTTCCAGAATTATAACTAAATCTCCAAAACTAATCGAGACACAATAAAAGGAACCCCCCAAAGGGCCCCACTAGATCAAAAGAGTTCCCAAAATTATCCAAAGCTATAAAAAGCTATTCTAATCCAGATTTAACCCATTTCCACTAATCTCACTTATATCTGAATCATGTCTTAATTAGCACTAATCGGAAACTCTCGGGGCGGGGTCTTACAACCTCGAATTTCAAAAATCGTGGGGAGGCGACATTCCATCGATACCCACAAAACAAAATTTTTGAAAAAGGCAGGGAAGCGACATTCAGTCGATACTTGCACAAAAATCCGCGAGGAGGCAACATTCCATCGATACTTGCAATACCATTTAGCAGGGAGGCGACTCTTAGTCGATACTTGCACTTTGAACACCAAAAAAGAAAAAAACTCGGCTTTCATGCCAAAAACCTGGCTTTCATGCCAAAAACCAAAAATCTGGCTTCCACGCCAACAAAACAAAACCTGGCTTTCATGCCAAAAATAAAAAATATGGCTTCCATGCCAACAAAACAGAACTTGGTTTTAAAAAACTCGGCTTCTATGCTACAAAATCTGGCTTTCATTGCAAACAAACAAAAAATCGGCTTCTATGCCACAAAATTTGGCTCCCATGCCACAAACAAAATTTGGCTCCCCTGCCACAAACGAAATTTTGGCTCTCATGCCACAAAACCAAAACTTGGCTTTCACGCCACAAAAAAAGGGCTCTCATGCCAAAAACCGGCTTCCATGCCACAAACAAAATTTTGGTTCCTATGCCACCAAAATTCTGCTTTCACGCCATCCAAAATTCGGCTTTCAAGCCACCGAATAACCAAGCTCTTTGCCACAAAATCTGGCTTTCATGCCCAAAACAACCCTTTGGCAAAAGATTTTCCTGAAATGACAACCTTTTGATCAAATTTTCAAACAAACATTCCCATCCAACTTTTACTTACTTTCATCAAAAAAGAATTTAAGTGAAACGAGGGAATACAAAAAAAGAGCGTGCCAAAAAAGATTTATACATGGAGGTACCAGAAGAAAAGAAAAAAAAAGTTTGTTACAAATTAGGAGGCTAGTCCGACATGGTCTTCAGCCAAAGACTTAGCTCCTCAAGTAAACTCTTGGCCTTAGCCTCCAAAGCTTCTAGGCCGCATTTCTTCAGGATTTTCCCTTAAAAAGCAGTAGGCCATCGAGATCCATCTTCAGCACGAAGAAGCTCTTCCCAAAGAATTTGCCATTGTTCATATTCCTGACTCTTCCTTTGGAGATTGCTTTCAACCTCCTCAACTTGGCGAATGAGAGTCCTCTCCCTATCGCAAGCTTTCATAGTAGTAGCCCAATTGGCAGCGGTTTGTTCTTCTAATAACTCAAAATGCTGTCTGGCCTCAATCACATCCCTGTCAAGACGGTGTTGGTCCTGTGTCAACTCAATAATAGCCAACTCGGTAACGTTCCTCTCTGGAACGAGCTGCTTCCGAGTCCGCGAGATCTCATCTAGTTCATATTTGACCTCGCTAGAAGGCTTCAAAAACATCTCGGTGAAGAAGTCACCATTTGGAAAGCTCTTGGTCTCATTCCACTTGTTGCCAGAGTGATGACTTCATCAACAAAAGCCTTGGCACTTGCAATGTCCAGACCGACCTCTTCGCTATCAGTAAGAATGTCCTGCACATGTTTAATCATGCTGAAGCTAGCTTCCAAGTGCCCAGAAGAAAGAGTCTCCACCCATGAGCTCAAGACTCTCTTCAACACCTTCATCGCAAACTGACGGGATGGCTCAGATGAAGACTCGCCATGCTTCATTGGTCGACTGCCCATCTCAGGCACCGTTGGAAGAGTAATCAAGAAGCTCTTTCCAATCGGAGCCGCTAGGGAGGAAATATCAGCACGCAGACTTTCCTCTGCCTCATCAAAACTGGTAGAAGAAGTCCCTACTCCTGGATCAGCTGCGGGCACCCCCTGCTCTGGCTCTGAGAATGATAGAGGAACTTCTCCTGTCGCCTCACGACCTTCCAATGAAAGATGAAAAAGGTGTGAATATGATCTTTTCAAAAATCAAAATATCAAGATTATCACTACAAAGTACCTTCTTCGACGACCGGCGGAATACTGTCTGCCTCCATGAGTTCATCCGAAGCATCGTCAAAAGTTGCATCCATGGATAGCTCGAAGTTGTCGGAATCCTCTGGCAAGTCAGCTGGCAAGAAAACAAAAAAATATGTCAGCAAGTGGCGGTAAAAAAAAAAAAAAACAGAGAGAGAAAATCATACTAGGTGGGGATTCTGGGTCTACTTCAGAATCTCTGGGTTCTTCCTTAGATGCCATGACCGGATCCGTCACCGCCTCATCGTGCAGAACCTCAGGCATCATCAAATCATCACCCTCTGCCAAAAGAAAGAAAAGCACTAGATCAAAAACAAAAGCCTCATAAAAAGAAAGAAGTGGAAAAAGAGAAAAAGTGTCATACCATCACTACTGATCTTTTCTTCCCGGCTTCTCTTCTCTGGAGGCTCATCATCATCCCCTGATGCCTCCTCAGCAATGGTTGAAGGAATTTCCAGATCTGGAGAATTTTCGTGCCGTCTCTTACTTCGGCGCTGTCCTCTTCTCCTTTTGCTCCTACGGGACGAATTGCTCGAAGTACCCGCCCCGCCATCGGAATCTGGCCTCTCGATAGAGTCCTCACCAGATGGTCTACTCTTGTCGGTAGACTCCATGGAAGCCTTTGCTCGCTCGGTTTGTATCCAAGCAGCGACCTCAACCTCCTCCTCTACGAGCTGTTCCAAGATCTCACCAGGTATCTCTTGTGCAGCTCCCGATATGATGATGTCCTGGTCCTCGAGAAAGCCCGTTCTGTGCTTTTCTCCAGAAAGGAAAGCCAGAACTTCTTCTTGGTAGACGCCATCTGACTTCCCAAGACCCTTCCCGGAGGACTGCTTTACATCGAGCTCCTTTTTAGAAAGTCCCCGATACAGTGAAAAGCTCTCCACGAACCACTTCGTGAAGCCTGCAGTCCTGAAAATGGGCAACTTAGGATAAGAAATCATGGCGGTAGTGTCTTCCGCACTATAAAAGGCCCATGCATTTCTCCCGTCCTGCAGACCTCCAAAACGCTTCACCTTGCTTGAAGGCGCTCCAACAACGCCTTAGGAGAAGCCCAACTGCTTGGCAAAATGCGAGGGAACATACGGCTGGATGTCAACGAAAAGATGTCTACGGTACACCATCGTGCCGACACGTATGTTGAAAAGCCACGTTTTCTCCGCGTTTGTCAAAAAATAGTGTCTCCCCGACCCTGCCCTGGTCGAATCACAGGAGACACCAAAATCAAAAGCCTTCTTCCGCAAGCCCGGAGAAAGCTTCACTGAAGACTGCCCCATCTCAATGTCCTAGAATCGTCGGATCCTCAAACGGGCAGATAAGAGAGATTCGGAAACAGGCTTCCCTCTAGCCAACCGAATCATAAACGGGTCATCGTCCTGTGCAGCACCCAATCGGTGGAAACTGGGACAGTGGTATACATACCACGAATAGAAAATATGGGCTAAAAATACCCTATTCATGGGGAGCCCAAGTCGAACTAGGAAAGCAGCAACCTGTAGTTCAATACACAAATAGGAGTAAAGAGCAGGCACCAAAGCAAGCCGCTCTCCAAACGCCATCTGATAAGCCGAAAAAATGCAGTGCGGCTTGATGTGCGTACCATCTCCTCCAGCAAAAACAGCCTCGCCCAGCCAATAAGTGAGGTAAACAACGAGATCTCTCCGCAGTGCAATGTCAGAATAAATGGTGTCTGTGCTTGTGAAGAATCCTTTTAAATTTTCTCGCATGACGGAGATCTTCTTTGTACCCGGAGTTTTAGCCCTGGCTTCTTGGGTCATACTCTCAGAAGACTCTTCGCCGTTAAAGAAGTTGGGAGACAAAGAGCTAAAACTCTTCCAACTACTGCACCTGACTTTCGAGCCCTCCTTCTCCTTCAAAAAATCATAGAAGGCGACTAGTTGAAAGTACAAAAGCCTGAACTCCTCAGATTGCTCCTCAAGGACACTGTCAATAGGCATAAACTCCTCATAGAGTTTGCTAAGGATAGGCAGCCCGGTGATGGCGCCCAATTCCTTCAAATAAAAACCAATCTCACCGTTCGTGACAATGAAGGTGTTGGTTTGTGGAAGGAATGACTCTAATATGGCCGTGAAGGCTTCATCGGAGAAAACCACAGTTTACCGAAAAGCGCGAACCGCATCAAAGATCTCGGCCTCTTTTAGAATTGCCCCACCAACCTGCAGGATGTGATCAGTCCATGACTCCCAGCTTGAATCATCACTGAAACAGCCACGAAGTCGAAAAGGCTTCACCCAATTGCTGCCGTCACCCTTGAAAATGCCAAGGCCCACCGGTCTCAAATCGACCGACGAATAATCTGAACCTTGGTGGCCGCTGGCCGGCATCAACATGTCCATGCGAACAGGCGACGTCTTTGCATAACCGGAAGCACCGCCAACAAAAACCCCGGTCTTGACCACATTGGTCCTCTTCACCCAGCTTGGATGATCTTCTCTCTTAGAGCATGTGGGAGAAAAGCTCATGATCGAGACAGTGTGATCGAAGGTCGACCGGGTAGAAACAGTTCTCTCCTCACCATCAGTTGTGTGAGAGAATTGAAAACATCTCCTTTGGTATGTTAAGTCGTTAGGGGCTGCATCACCAAAGAAAAAGGTAGGCTTGGGCACAACGCTCTGATCGTCCATGACCCAAGGACAGTTGCTTACCACAATCCTATAAAACTCCTCATCCTTGAGGGCGATCAAATGTTGCCTCATCTCATCTCGGTTGAGCGAGTCACACTCTTCCAAGTTCCTCTCCACATACTGGATTTTCTCCCAGGCCTGCTGTACGGCCGCATTAGAAGATCTAGTAGACCGACGAGGCGCATCAGTAATAGGGCTCTTACCCTTGTTCGTTCTGGAGGAACTACCTGCAAAGGATGGAAAAGAAGAAATCAATAATGACAGAATTTTGCTAAAAAAAATCCCAGCGAAATTTTGGCATGGTCCTGGGGCAATTTTGAAGAAAAAGAAACACCCCAAAAAGATAGTAAGCTTGAAGACGAGCTCAACATTGATGCGAGCTCATAATCGATGGAGGATTCTCAAAGAAGGCTCGGACTCAAACATTGCTACCATATCAAGCCAGTCTTCTCAAACCTCTACAAAATTGGAAAAGGGCTCAACACTGCTGCGAGGTCTAGATTCCAAAACTTGCAAAGTTCCTCAAAATCCCCGCAAGACTAAGAAAGGGCTCAACATTGCTGCGAGCTCCAAATCCTAAGACTTGCAAAAGATTTCCAGGTGTGCATTATCAGACTTCCAATTCCATTTACAAAAAACAATGCGTAGAAGGAAAGTTGTCGTGCATGGGCATCTTGAAATCGATAAGGGGGGGGGGGGTGCAAAGAAAAAAAACAGAGAGGAAGAGAACCTCATTCAAAAAAAAAAAAAAAAAACTTCTGAGCTGGCCCACAGGCCGCGGCCCACTGCCATGTAGCAGTACGGCCAGGTCCGTACGGACCTGTCCGTACAGCCAAGAAAAAAAAAAGAGAAAAAAAAGAGAAAAAAAAATGGTCAAAATAGAAACCCGTGAGAAAAAAAAAGAAAAAAAAAAGAAAAGAAAGAAAAAAGTAAGAAAGAAAAAAAAAGAGAGAAAAAGGAAAGAAGAAAAAAAAAAGGGCGTATGAAAAAAAAAGAAAAGAAGAGAAAACACGTGAAGAAGGAAGAAAAAAAAGAGAGAAGAAAGAAGAAAAAAGAAAAGGAAAAGAAAAGAAAAGAAAGAAAGAAAACATAAACTTTCTTTTCCTACTTGTACATGGAGTTTCTTAAGGAAGAAGAAAACTTACTTGAAGCCATGGAGGAAGAAGAAGAACTTGAAGATCCTTGAAGAAGAAGGGTTCTTGATCTTGGAGCACTCTTGAAGACTTTTGCAAAAAGAGAGCAATAAGAGCAAGAGATCCAACCTCCCCTTGCTTTTATAGAAGAGAGCAAACCAAAAGAGGAAAAAAAAGGAAAAAAGTAAGAAGGTAAATGCTACAAATTAGCAACCTTCCTAAAAGAAAGGGATCTTGAGATATTCTCTCCCAAAGAAAAGATCCTTTGAGAAATTCTCTCCAAAAAGAGAGGCAATGTGAGAAACTTTCTCCCAAAAAAAGATGCTTTGAGAAAATCTCTCCCAAAATCAAGGAAACTTGAGAGATTCTCTCCAAGTAAGGATATTTTTAAATATTCTTTACCAAAAAGAGATATCTTTAGATATTCTTCACAAAAATGACACCACATGAGATCTAAGCCATCTTTAAAGCTTAAGGTCCCATGGGTTAGCCCACATGAGCCAGGTTTGACCACCCAGGCACTAAAAGTGGCTTTTAGTCAAAATCCCTCTTACCAAGAGTATACAAAAATGGTTCCATGCCTCTTTTGAGTTGATTGGACCAATACAAAGAAAAATCCAAGCCTCATGAGTTTCCAAAAATCCAAACCATTCCACCTCATAAACCCAAATTAAGCCAAAACCTTGAAATTGACATTCCACAAAAAACCCAAAACCACTCCAATGGACCCAAAATTGTACGAAAGAGTTACCAAAAAACGAAACCATGGTCCCCTAACTTGCCACATACAGCTTGTTGGGTCACAAGGCCAAAACCTAAAACCAAATCCCGATCCCCTAACTTGCCACATACAACTTGTTAGGTCACAAGGCTAAAATCAAAATCAAAGACCCGACCCCCTAACCGACCACATACAGCTTGTTAGGACACAAGGTCAAAAACCAAGAAATCGTTCTTGACCGCTTGATGCACCACATAAAGCCTTTAGGTTCACAAGGTCAAAAAGAAAAATCCAAAACCCAAAAACCCAATCCAAATGTCATTTTCAAAATTTTTCCTTGAGACGGTACATGATCTCTCTCACTACCATAAAAACCCCATGGAAACTCAAAAGGTTACTCTATCAAAAGAGAAATGCCCAGAGACTCTTGGTAAAGACAAAAGCTCTCTTTCAAAGTTTTCTTCGAGGCACATCGACTACAAAAGTTATGCAATCAGTCGCTGTACCTCGATGGGGCATTTGTTGACACCAAAAATGTCACTTTGCCTCTTCAACATTAAAAGCTACATGGAGCCGCATCCTACTACAAACAGGCAGAGCCGCTTCAAGTATTAGATCTTGTCACAATCAAACAAAATTTGCAAGATCCTTCAAAATAGCCAAAAGAAGGGTACACATGAAGTTTCTGGCCATTTCAACACCATTTGGCCTAACTTCAATCCTCCAACGGCTGAGCAGGAGCTCCCGGCGGCGACAACGTTGAAGATATCAAATCTTCAATCAGAGCCTATGGATGGTCTCAAAATACCTTCGAAAAGCTCCGCGTCAAATTTCAAGTCAAACCGACACCGTTTGACCTTCCATAATCTCTCTAACGATGAAATCAAGCCTCTCGGCGGCGAGAACCATCGATGCCACCACTCATCAAACAAAGCACATGGGTAGCTTCTATATGCTCCCAAAGGGCTGCACGTCAAATTTCAAGTCATTCAGACGATGTTTGACCCGGCTTTGATGCTCGAAAACAAAATCAAGCCTACCGGCGTTGGAGCTCCCCGGGACCATGGCATCCAAATCGGAGCTAATGGATCATCTCAAAATGACTCCAATAGGCTCCCTGTCAAATTTCAGGTCAATCGGACATCGATTGACTGTACATCAAAGCTCGACATCTTCCGAATGGTAAATCAAGTCTAGAATCGACGGGACCCCAAACTGATTCAAAACTCAAATAAAAGCCATGGTTGGTCCTATTTATTGCTCAGGAAGGTTCACCTCAAATTTTAGGTCATTCCGACACCATTTGACCCAGTTTCGACTCTTGACAGAAAATCGGCTACAAAGTCTTTGGCTTTTCAAAAAATAGGAAACTTTGTGTTCTGATTTGCGCTGCTTCTCGTCAAGCTTTCCTTAAGAAATCCAGTCAGTGAGGAAAGCTGTCAAGAAAAATACAGGAGAAAGAAGAAACGAAAAAGACGGAAAAATGGCGACCGAACGGCGACCAAAATAGGGACAAAAGTCCCATGGTTACCGGCGACCATGGCCCAAGGTCGCTGGCGACCATAGGGATCTGGGTCGCCGGATTTTGCCCGGAAACCCACTTTTTCGGTCCATTTTCGTGTTTCGAGATGTTTGGCCCCTGTGATTTTTCCAAAATCTGATTTTTTGAGCATGATATCCATCGATATTCGACAACATCACGGATCCGCCGTCTAAATTATGAAATCATCATCTGACGCTTCGAAATCGCCAACCGGCCTACCAAGAAAGCACATTTTCGGCCCGATCGATCGAGAAATCGACTGGACGGATGTTGCCAGCCCATTGGTTGCAACCAATGTCTGAAATTGCATTGTCATCCGACATCAAACAACATGTGGATCCATTGGCGATCATCGTAAGAAGAATTCCAAAAGACGCGGCGCGGCCTACAACTCTTCAAGCGACTTGGCGACCAATTAATGTTGTTAATTAACCCGTTTATGACAAGTTAATGCGGTCATTAACTCATTATTTTGGACGGCCCAATCAGAAGCAAGGAAAAAGGAGTTACAAATCTAGGTAATCATGGCATTAAACCATGTAACTCCCCTCATCATGGAGATTAAAAGCGATTAAATGCTCATCATTCTCCATCGGCCAATCAAAAGCCAAGAAAAAGGAGTTATAAAATCAAGAATTAAACACTTGTAACTCCTCCCATCATGGAGCATAAACTCATCTAATTGCCACCAAAAGCCTATAAAAGGCGGTCATTCCAAGGAGAAAGGGTCCTGGGAAAATCCTCGAAAAATTGCTAGAAAATTCTCAGAGAAATCTCTGCGTAAAGAAGCTTGGCTACTCTAAAGAAACTCTGCTGCAACAAACACCACAAGGTGATTGAAGTCTGATGTGATCGATATCAATCATAAAATACCGCAAGTGCACGGGTGTCTAGATGAGACAATGGCAAGAACGGAAGGAACCCACAAGGAGCTAATTAAAGAAACTTTAAGATTAAGAAAACTAATTAACTACAATCAAGGAATGTTTTGAGTATTTAGATATAAAATCAGGCAACTAATTTAGAAAGATGAAAAACTACAAATTAATGAAAGTGATTAGAGCATAGGAATCCAATAAGCATCCACAAATTATTTATCAAGTAATCTTAATTTGTTCCAATTTTTACTTCAAATCAAAGACAAATCAATGTTTTTAATTTGGAAAATCTAACTTCTAAAATCCCTTTTCAATCATAAAAATTCAAAACTCAAGACTTCCTTGATCTTTCTCAAATTTCACCAATGTAGGTCCCGCACTTGATTTATCCTACAAAAATAAAATTAAATGATGTCAATAATAATCAAGTGTGAGGAATCTAGATGGACTATGCATGGGACCCTACATGCCTAATTAATGCACCAAAAATACCCAACTTTCCAAAAATAGCACATGGCATCAAAATTAGAAGGTATACATTAGTGAAGCCAAAAGAACTAATTGTTTTGGGTGATGAATGAGATGAAAATCCCTAATTTGACAAAAGTCATGCAATGCAATGAATTTTGACCAAATTTGACTAAGATTCCAACTTTGATGCTCAAATGCATGAAATCATGAAATTAAGTGTAAGTCTATGCAATTAACCTAATTAAGTACACAAATGGATATGAAATGATGAATGAAAGCTACAATTTTGTGGACTTATCACACCCCCAAACCAGATTTTTGCTAGTCCTCAAGCAAAATAAGTGAAAAAGGAGAAGTTTACTATCCTAACAAATGCAGAAATATAAAAAGAAAAATGCCACTTTCGCTGGCCCTCTCGACTGCATTTAGCATATGCAGCAAGCCCTTAAACCCCTAAGTTCCCCCTAGTGGACGAGTTGTGCCTCGTGAGGGTTTGCAGTGTATCTACCCACAAAATTCATTTATCCTAAAATAAAATAAAAGAAATTTCCCAAGAGGACATCAACCCATCTCGGATGCCACTTGTATAACCTGGAATAATAAAAATCTTAGACTTTTCAAAATTCTGTTCACTTTCAAGTTTAAAGAATAATTTTTTCTTTTCAAAACTTTGTGTGCTCTGTGTAGGTATAAACATCAAATCAATCCTTCAAATGTTCTGCAATGGTGCCATGAAAACAAAATTCTCTTTCAAATGCTCTGATCTTTCCAAGATTTAGTGGCTCATAAGTTTCCCTCTCAAGGCTACTATGACGGCTTTTACACTACTATTTTTTCCAAGGCCGCAATTTTTTTTTCAAACACACACATGTGATTGTACAATGGGTAAGTCCCTCAAGCTTTCTAATTAACCCATGTAATGAGCATTAGGCCAATGACTCCCAAACCAGATGGCTTTAGGGTACTAGGTATGTAAATACCCCTACGGGCTTACTGGCTAGGGTTAAAAAGGCTGCAAACCCAAACTAGTCACAAACTTTTTATTCTTTTCAAAACTTCTAACTAAACAATTTATTTTTATTTTATTATTAATTTTTTTTTTTTGCAAACCCCAACAATAGGCAGCCCTTTTCAAGTCTCCCGAACTAATCCACTTGTTTTGGTTGGCCTAACCATCCTGATGAATTAGGTAAACTTACAAGGCTAAACTTCAGAAAGTCATCATATATTTCTTGAGAAATCCTGAATTCGACACTAGAGCTTCCTATCCAAAATCTTGATAGATGTAAACGTGTTTCAGTGAAAAACAAGTTTGGAATATTCTAGAAAAGTCTTGAACTTCCTTTTTACTTCCTTCCAAGGGTTTCGAAATTCCGGGTTTCCGAATGTTGTTGAATTTTATCAATTCCTTTGAAAACTTCCTTTTAAAAAAAAATAAAATAAGATTGCACAAACGAAAAGTTTTCCTAAAATTAAAAAAAAATTAAAAGTTTGCCTAAAATTGAAAAAAATCACCTAAAATTGAACAAGTGTGCTTGTTCCCACCCGCAAACCTAAACTAGACAGTGTCCTCGATGTCATGCACGTAATGCAGAAATTGATAATGGAACATGAGGAAAAATAAATAGCAGGAGGTAATGGAAAGAAGTTACTTGATGATTTTGCATGGCGCTCCCTATCCAAAGTTAGTCAAAACAATGACAAAAGATAACCTAAACTAATAATAATATATATAAAAACAAAGAAAAAGAAACTACCCTATCTGACACCTAACATGGAATCCACCTGGGTCCCAAACAAACCTACCTTCCAAAATTAAGGTCAAGATCTCTCGCTTAGTAGCCACCTATTCTTTTTCATGAATGGATTTGTAGCTAGCAGTGCATTCACCTCTTCAATGTAGCCATCTACATCAAAGTCACTGCCAAAGTGGGCAAGACAAGCCTCTAGTGGATCTTCAAGTTTAAAATGGGGTAAGTGATTTTCCATCAATTCATAAATGTAACTAACTTCAAAAACCCCATCATCCTCATCAAGAGGTTGCTTACTGACATTAAAAATGTTCACTTGAACTATCATGGTCCCAAAAGAGATTTGCATCACTCCATTCCTACAATTGATCGAAGCATTTGAGGTGGCTAGGAATGGAAACCCCAAAATTATTGGAATTTGGGGTTCAGCCCCGGATGTGTGCTTGGTATCCAAGACAACAAAATCGACAGGAAATACAAAGTCTCCGACTTTGATCAGAACATCTTCGACTACCCCTTTGGGGTATCGAATTAATGCATCAGCCAATTGCAAGGTCACATGTGTCCTTTTTAACTCTTCCAAACCTAATTCTTCATAGATAGAGTACAGAAGAAGGTTCACACTTGCACCCAAATCTAACAAAGCGTTCTCTATGTGATGGTCCCCTATTTGGCAAGAAATGGTAGGACACCCTGGGTCCTTGTATTTGATTGGGGTTGGACGGGAAATGATCGAGCTAGCTTGTTGGGCTAGAAAAGCTTTCTTGGGCACATTAGTAGTCCGTTTGATGGTGCAAAGGTCTTTCAAAAATTTTGCATAGGCCGAAATCTGTTGGATAGCATCAAGTAGTGGGATATTGATCCTCACTTGTTTGAATACTTCTAGCATTTTATCCAGTTGAACATTTGATTTTGTTGGGCCTAGCCTCTGTGGTTATGGTGCCTTGGGAACATAAGTCTTAGGAGATGGCTCACTAGGTGATGGGTCAGTTTTGACTAGGTTTTCTTTGACTGGCTCAGGTTCTACTATGGGTTCAGCATCTGCACTTGGTCCCTAAATTTCCCTGGGTAGTTCAACCTTGTTATCAACTTGTGTACCTGACCGAAGAGTAATAAAGGATTTGACTTGTTCCTGGCCTTTTCCTTTAGGATCATGAACAACTTGGCCCTTGGGATTGGGTTCAGGTTGACTACGAAATGTTCCCTTGTCTCTAGCACTCAATGAATTGGCTAGTTGGCCCATTTGGTATTCCAATTTTGCAATTGATTGTGTGTTAGCATTCAAGCTCCGAATAGTGCTCTGCTAGAACTTGAGGGTATTCTGAGCTAACAGTTTCATGGTTTCCTTAAGGGAATCTATCCTCTGATTTTGCAGATTGGGTGTGAGAATTTGTACAAGTGGCTTTTGGAACCTTGGAGGTGGCATGGCCTGAGATGGAATGGGCTGAAGTTGATGAGCCTGGGATGGGCCACCCTGAGTTGGACCCTTGGTCCAAGAAAAGTTTGGATTATCCCTCCAACCTGAATTGTATGTGCTGGAGTATGGGTCATACCTTTGACGATTATCAAAACGAGTGTTTTGATATAGTGCATTAACCTCCTCAACAGATTTGGCCTGACCCAAAGTTGTTGGGTCAACCCCTCCATTCATGGCCGGATTATATTTCAATGACTCCAAAGTGTTTGGAGTGGGTTTTTGGTTCAGCTCTAGGGACTCTATTCTCCTCACCAATGTGGCTAATTTGGCCTCTGCCCCAATTTTGGGTTCAACCTTGAACATTCCCCCTTTTTCAATAATGGTGGGTGTGATGGGCTTCCTCTTGATAGGGGCCCACTGCAGTGTATTTTCAGCGGTTTCTTCCAAAAATGTCCATGCTTCATCTGCTATTTTCTGTGTAAACTTTCCACTACAGAAAGATTCCACCATTTGCTTAGTAGGGTAATCCAAACCCCTATACATGATCTGGACTAATCGGATTTTTTCAAATCCATGGCGGGGACACTGGATTAAGAGGTCCTTGAACCGTTCCAAATAACTGTAAAGTGTCACCCCTTCCATTTGATGGAATCCACTGATGGCCTGCCTAATCGAAGCGGTTTTCTACTTAGAGTAGAATTTTTTCTAAAATTCTTCGACTAGCTTGGCCCATGTAGTGATGGACCCAGCCTGTAAGGCATAAAGCCAAGCTTTAGCCTTTTCTTTTAGGGAGAAATGAAATAATCTAAGTTCAAGGGCCTCCTCAGTCATGTGATTGATTCTCATGGTCCCACAAATGTCCTCAAATTCCCTAACATGTTGATATGGGTTTTCTTGGTCTGGCCCATGGAATACTGGGAGCATCTGGATCATGCCAGATTTCAACTCAAATGTGGCATTGGTCTAAGGCAGGGTGATGCAGGACGGTTGAGTTGTCCTGGTGGGGTACATGTAGTCCTTTAAAGTCATGGGTGGGTCCACGAGATTAGTCATTTTTTCTTCGAAAATTGATGAACTTCCTACGATGGTCAATGCTAACTCAGGCTCGATTCGAGTCAACCTTCGATTTTTGCATTCCCACAATTTTTTTTTTCTTTCAGGTTTCGATTGCATGCACCGGGTCTAACCAAAAAATGTTAGCCTAATCTATATGTAGGGCCCTACTAGTTCTAATATGATGCACAAACAAATCAAGCAGTCGCGTACAAGGATTGAGCACAAGAAAAGTCCTAGGGTTGGCCTAAACACTAGACAGCTCCTAACTGGTGAAGAGAACACGTGGACCTCTAATTCGGTCCTATGAAACCTTAGTTGACCAAGTAGCCACCAGGGAGTGGTGGGGATGAACCCTCTTAAGTACTAGTACCTTGAACAGTTAAACTGTTGCACCCACAGGAGTAAAGGCTTTCTTAGGCATCAACTTCGGTCAAAGAGTGCAATTGGTGCAACCGTCAGCGATCTTCGTCCTACTGAGCTTGAATCATAGGGTCTCGTTGCTACTTGATTTTAATTAAAGTTAGGATCCTAATGTGAGAGATGGTTAACCTAGATGGGCAATGATCTGCTAATGAAATCCAGATCTTATCTTTTTTGGGTGGATTGCCCTTAACTAAGTGTGTGTCCAATTAGATGGTGTGTCAATCAAGCATTCACACTTTGCAAAAATTAAATCATCCAAGCCCCACTTGCAAGTAAAAGATTCGTGGGGTAAAGTTTAGAAAATCTTACAGCGGGTCCACATAAATCTTTAAACTGTGCATGCTTAACCGGTATTTTTTTCAGCAATTTTGCAATTCTGAGAGCAATTTTAACAATTTTAAGAGCAACTTGTTTGCTTCAAAGCAATCCCCACAATTTCCTTCTTTTTAGAGTCCTTCAAAATTTAGATTGTAACCTCACAGAAAACAACTAAAATGTTAGATCTAAATAATCTACTAAAAATAGCAGAAAATTGTTAATAAAATTCCTAAATTGAAAAATCAACCTAATCTAACTTTCACAACCTTAAACTACTGCAATTTGAATGAAAGATGCACTTATAAAACTCCTAATGCAGTCCTAAGTTAAATGGAGACCATGCTGTCAAGTGCTGAAAAAAATTTTAAGTGTTGGAACCTGTTTCGTAGGCCCAAGTTTACAGATCTGTACGATCCACACTTATTAATCAAAACCAGAAAACAATGACTGGGATATAATCTACTAATATACAAGAATAAATAAATAAAAAACAGTGACTAAAAAGGATAAAAAACAAAAAAAGTTATGCTATCATGAAGTTGGCTACTTGAATAAGTTTTTCTGCTGATTGTAGAATCTGCGTGACTGACTGGCCCTATTTGCGGCACTAAAAGTTCGACTTCCAAAACTTATTTCTTTCTAAAATTTTGATGGTTCAAACTCAATATACCAAAGTCCAATCCAGCAAAATTTCATGTCCAAAGGAGTCCGTTTGACTAGTTTTAACAGTGTGAACTTTTGGGGGAAAAACAAGCCAAATCTGTCAAAAATTTAGTGCTGAAATTTGTCTTCTATGTAACCACTAGCAATCAGTCCGAAAATTAAATAATAATCAGCAACAAAAACTTGAAACACAGTAGCCACAAATATTAAGAAACACAAAAACTAAATCTAATGCAAGCTATGAATGAAACTAACTACAAAAATATGCCATGATATGCAAAAATTAATGTTAGAAATCCTAACTAAAAGGTTTCTTTTGAATTGGCTCCCCGGCAACGGCGCCAAAAACTCGATGTGGTCAATATCAATCATAAAATACCATAGGTGCATGGGTGTCTAGATGAGACAGTGGCAAGAACGGGTCGAACCCACAAGGAGCTAATTGAAGAAACTTTTAGATTAAGAAAACTAATTAACTACAATCAAGGAAAGTTTTGAGTAGTTAGATATAAAATCAAGCAACTAATTTAGAAAGATGAAAAACTACAAATTATTGAACATGATTAGAGCATAGGAATCCAATAAGCATCCGCAAATTATTTATCAAGTAATCCTAATTTGTTCCAATTTTTACTTAAATCAAAGACAAATCAATGTTTTTAATTTGGAAAATCTAACTTTTAAAATCCCTTTTCAATCATAAAAATTCAAAAATCAAGACTTCCTTCATCTCATAAAAGAATAAAAATAATTTAAGAACTACCTATCAAAAGTAAGCATAAACCATCAAAAGATCTAAATCCTAAGCATGGCCTATCAAACCTAAGCATTAATAGTCAAAAACCAATTTTTATTTTCAGAATTTAAGAATGGAGATTTACCTAGGGCACGAAGACAAGCCTATTAATCATCAAGCACATAATCACGGAACACAAATTAGAATTACTAAATATATAAAAAGAAGTTACTTACCTTCATCCATAGCTCTAATCAAGAAAATTAGCCAGCCATTGCAAAGAATGCTTCTTGATTTGTCATTAAAAATTGCATTTTTACAACTTCTCCTTCACAAAAATTCTCCTTCAAAATAAATCCTTGGACATGGCCCAAGGCTACCAAAATAAAATAAATAAAGAAAATACTAATGAAAACAAGAAAGGAAGAAAAGAAAGAAGGGAATTGGAGAGAGGGCTAGATGTGAGATGCCTCCATCCCCTTTTGGGTTGGTTTTATAGATGTTGATGCCTCATTTTTAGAAAAGAATCTCCTCTCTTTTAGGACTTGTTTCCTTATTTGGAGAGATTTCTTGCTTAGGACTCAAGTTAGTCTTCACACTTAGAAAGAGTTTGAATTGGAGAGGATTTGTTACTAAGTGTGGTCTCTTGAGCTCCAAGTCTTACCAAATTGAACTCCTCAAACATCTCTCATGTTGCCAATTTTGAAAACTGCTTGTAATTTCCGCATAGAATTATAACAGGTAACTTCCCGAGGTCATATCTCCCTCAATATGCCTCTGATTTATGTAATCTTGGGCTCCACAGAGATCTACTCGAAACGATCAACAATACGTAGATTACACCAATCCGATATTGGGTTTGAGAGTTATGACTATTTCAATTTGCTGCCCTTGAAAAACCTGGGAATAATTGTGCAATTAAGGAAACTTCTATGTTTGGCATGCTATGGGATGTGTGGGACCCATGTTGGATCTCCAAGGCATGCTTGGACTCTTTCTTTGCTTGCTTATTTGATTCCCTTTCAATCTTTGAGATTTTCCAATCTTTCCATCTCCACCAAGATGTCAAGATATGTGGGCCCACCATGAAGCGTGTCCCGCCTTTGATCTCTCTCAAATTTCACCAATGTAGGTCCCACTCTTGATTTATCCTACAAGAATAAAATTAAATGTTGTCAATAATAATCAAGTGTGAGGAATCTAGATGGACTATGCATGGGACCCTACATGCCTAATTAATGCACCAAAAATACCCAACTTTCCAAAAATAGCACATGGCATCAAAATTAAAAGGTATACAATAGTGAAGCCAAAAGAACTAATTGTTTTGGGTGATGAATGAGATGAAAATCCCTTATTTCACAAAAGTCATGCAATGCAATGAATTTTGACCAAATTTGACTAAGATTCCAACTTTGTTGCTCAAATGCATGAAATCATGAAATTAAGTGTAAGTCTATGCAATTAACCTAATTAAGTACACAAATGCATATGAAATGATGAATGAAAGCTACAATTTTGTGGACTTATCAACGTCCCTTGGGGGGACCCCCCCCAAGGTTTCCCCTCTCCTTCTATCCAACATCGCTAGACGTGGCTCTTCAGCTCGTCTACTTGGTTTTTTATTGGATATAGGACCTTCCCCTGGTCTTTATCCTCTAAAAATCTGAGGTCCAAGCCAAGCCAAATGAACTAAAGCATCAAGTGTTCTCATCCAAGGGACGATGGCGGAGTCCATACATGACTTGCGACCGTTGATCTGAACGAGTCCCCACAATCTTTTAAGAAGTTAGATCCTTTTTCTTACTTCTTCTATTGTATTTTGTGTTTTTTTTAAAGAGACAAAAAAAATCACAACTCTTGTCTTTCTTCATTGATGAGATTTGTAAATCGCCTTTCATGGCAAAATCGCCACTTATGGTACAAAATCGTCTTTCATGGCAAACAAAAGAAGATCGCCTTTCATGGCATTCAAAATCTATCTCTTTTCTTAAAAATATATGTGCAATGGAAAGTTAGAAAAAGTTTTGATTTCCTTTCTACTTGTGAAGGTGGGTCTCCGGATCCCCATATCTGAATTCTAAGTAGAATAGAAAATCTGGCATACCCGTACAAAAAATGTTGATGCTCGCTTTTTCGCCCCGCCGCACCCTGGCAGACCCGGGGCGGAGGAAGGAGAGAGGCCAGGTCCATCAAGCATGAACTCCAAGGGAATGGAGCATACAACGTCCAAGGCACCTCTCCTCTCCTATTTATAGCTTTAAGCAACTCATCTCTTTGTTTATCATTAGAAGTCCAACTTTCGTGATAATTAGTAACTCTCTATTCCCATTATTACCACTATTAGAAGTCTCACTTCAAATAGAAATAGTAACTTTCCTTTTGAGTTGTAATAGAATTAGTAAAGATCCAATCTTGGGCTAGTGTGGGGACTACTAGGGATTCCATAGAAAGCTGGCTCCAACTAGGACACCGCGACCCCACATCTCATGTGCAATCCGGGCCCGCAGTTAATTGTAAATAACTCCACTAAATAAATGCAATTGAACTCCAGTCTTAGGAATAAATTACATGAAGACTCTAAACTTCCCTATCACTACAAGTAGGCCCCTCCATCAATATCCATGGATCAATTGGACAAACTGTCCCACCAATTTAAATCCATATCTTATTATCCTTGAGACCCAATTAATTACAGTAATCATCAGTACCATCCAATTAACTCTTAATTGAGATGGGTGTACACTTACCAATGAAAAATCCATTAATTGGCACAAGGGGATAATAGAGATAGATTCCATCTTGACCATTAAATGTTCTCACAATCCTACTACCACGTACCCAAGATACCGAGATGTTGACCTACAGTTGGCCTCACCCATTGGTGACTCAAAGTAAATGAATAGATAGAAACTTGAGTTCATCAATGTCTCAGGGTTGAGAGCCTATATAACTAGGGAATTATGAGAGCAGACCTTAAAGTAAAGACAGTATTCTTGAGGTGCTTCTCATGGTCCTTCAATACATTCAATGTACTAGTATAATGATCTAGAATCTTACATTCTGATGATCGAAACAGATCACACTATCTCATAGTGATCACAATATTGCAACCTTGTCAGATGAGATGCCCAATCTCATCACCGGTTGTGAATCAATTTAAGTATAAGATTTGCGACACATATCTCCTGTATGTGGATCTCATCCACACACATATGTCACATCTAATACACTTGTGGACTCCGGTTCGTCTCATGAGCCATTATGTCATTTGTATTGGTTATGTACATTTAAGTAATAAAACACCATTCATCCCATGAAAGGAAAACATGAATATATTGATAAATAAAGAAATTAATCAATTTATTACATCAATCTTAATTGATTGAGACCATAAAACTAACAGTTTGAAGAGCGGCTTGCTTTGGTGCCTGATCTTTACTCCTATTTGTGCACCGAACTGCAGGCTGCTGCTTTCCTGGTTTGGCTAGGGCTTCCCATGAATAGGGTATTTTCAGCCCATATTTTCTATTCTTGGTATGTATACCACTATCCTGGTTTCCACCGATTGGGTGTTGCACAGGATGATGACCCTTATGATCCAGTTGGCTAGAGGGACAGCCGTTTTCGAATATCTTTTATCTGCCCATTTAAGGATCCGACGGTTTAGGTAATCTTCGGTGAAGCTTTCTCCGGATTTACGGAAAAAGGCTTTCGATTTTGGTGTTTCCCGTGATTCGACCAGGGCAAGGTCGGTGAGACACTATTCTTTGACTAACGTAGAGAAGGCGTGGATTTTCAACATACGTGTTGGTATGATGGTGTACCGTAAACATCTTTTTATCGACATCTAGCTGTATGTTCCCTCGCGTTTTGCCTTGCAGTTGGGCTTCTCTCAAGGAGTTGTTGGAGCGCCTTCAAGTAAGGTGAAGTGCTTTGGAGGTCTGCAGGACGGGAGGAATGCATGGGCTTTTCATAGTGCGGAGGACACTACCGCCGTGATTTCCTATCCTGAGTTGCCCACTTTCTGGACTGTTGGCTTCACGAAGTGGTTCGTGGAGAGCTTTACGGTGTACCGGGGGCTTTCTAAGAAGGAGCTTGATGTAAAGCAGTCTCCTGGGAAGGGTCTTGGCAAATCAGATGGCGTCCGACGAGAGGAAGTTTTGGCTTTCCTTTCAGGAGAGAAGCATAAGATAGGCTTTCTCGGTGAACAGGACGTCATCAGATCAGGAGTTGTACAAGAGGTACCTGGTGAGGTATTGAAACAATTGAAGGAGGAGGAGGCCGAGATCGACGCTTGGATGCAAGCAGAGTGAATGAAGGCTTCCATGGATTCTACTGGCAAGAGGACTCTATCGAGAGGCCTGATTTTGATAGCGGGGCAGGTACCTCAAGCAAATCGACCCATAGAAGCAAGAGGAAGAGAGGGAAGCGTTGTAATAAAGAGACGGCATGAAGACTCTCACGATCTAGAAGTCCCACTCACCATTGCTGAGGAGGTGTCTGGGGACGCTGATGAGCCTCCAAAGAAGAGGAGCCAAGAAGAAAAGATCACTAGTGATGGTATGATCCTCCTTCTTTCTTTTTCCTCTTTTTTTCTTTTATGAGAGATTTTTGTTTTGATCTACTGCTTTCTTTCTTTTTAGCAGAAGATGATGATTTGGTGATGCCCGAGGTTCCGGCCGATGAGGCGGTGACAGATCTGATTGTGGCATCTGAGGAAGAGCCAAGGGATTCTGGAGTGGTTCTAAAACCTTCACCTGGTATGGTTTCTTTTGCTTTTCCCTCCTTTTATTTTTCTTTGCAGCCACTTGTTGACATATTTTTGTTTTCTTGTCAGCTGACTTACCAGAGGATTCTGACAACTTTGAGCCATCCATGGATGCGACCTTTGACGATGCTTCAAATGAGCTCTTGGAGGCAGAAAGTTTTCTGTCAGTCATTGAATAAGGTATTTTGTAGTAATAATCTTGATATTGATTTTGACGAGATCATATTCATACCTTTTCATCTTTCATTGGCAAGTTGTGAAGCAATAGGAGAAGTCCCTCCATCTTCTTCGGTCCAGAGTAGGGGGAGCCCGCGGTTGATCTAGAAGTAGGTTTCTACTTCTAGTTTTGGTGCAGCAGAGATGAAACCTCATGATGAGATTCCATCGCTAACATCTTCGATTGGACAGAGTTTGTTGACTATCCCTCCAATGAAGCAGGACAGAGGCAGTCGGCCAATGGAGCGGGGCGAGACTTCATCTGGACCGTCTCTTCAATATGTGAAGAGAGTGCTGAAGAGCGTCTTGAGTTCTTGGATCAAGACTCTCTCTTCTGGCCACTTGGAAGATGACTTCGGCATGATCAAGCATGTACAGGACATTCATGCTGAAAGCGAAGAGGTTGGTCTAGACATTGCAAGTGCCAATGCTTTTGTTGACGAAGTCATTGCTTTGGGCAACAAGTGGACTGAGACCAAGAGCTTCCCAAATGGTGACTTCTTCAATGAAATGTTTGTTAAGCCTTCCAGCGAAGTCAAATCTGAAGTGGACGAGATTTCGCGAACTCGGAAGCAGTCTGTTCGGGAGAGGAACGCCACCGAGTTGGTTATCATTGAGCTGGCACAGGATCTGCACCGTCTTGATAGGGAGGTCATCGAGGCCAGGCTGCGTCTTGAGCTTTTGGAGGAACAAGCTGCTGCCATTGTGGAAGCTCGCGCTAGAGAGGGGGCTCTCATTCGCCAGGTTGAAGAAGTTGACAGCAATCTCCGGAGGAAGACTCAGGAATATGAGCGATGGAAAATTCTCTAGGAAGAGCTTCTTCGTGCTGATGATGGGTCACGGCGTTCTGCCGGATTTTATGGAAGAATTTTGAAGAAGCGTGGCCTGGACGCTTTGGAGGCTAAAGCCAAAAGTCTGCTTGAAGAGCTAAATCTTTGGTTGAAGACCATGTTAGATTGAGCTCCTGATTTGTAACAAACTCTTTTCTTCTTTTCCTCGGTACCTCCATGTATAAACATTTTGGCACCCCTTTTTTTTGTATTCCCTCGTTTCACTAAATTCTTTTTGATGAAAATAAGCAAAAATTGAATGGGAATGGTTTGTTTGAAAATTTGATCAAAAGGTTGTCATTTTGTGAAAATCTTTTGTCAAAGGGTTGTTTTGGGCATGAAAGCTGAATTTTTTAGCGAAAGCCAGGCTTGAAATCCAAATTTTAAGATGACGTGAAAGCCGATTTTTGAGATGGCATGAAAGCCGAATTGTGGTGGCATGAGAGCCAGAAGGGTTTTGTTTGTGGCATGGAAGCCAAATTTTGGTTTATGGCATGAGAGCCAAAATTTTATTTTTGGCATGAAAGCCAGATTTTGTGGCATGGGAGCCAAAATTTTGTGGCATGGAAACCATTTTTTTTTTTTTTTTTGGCATGAAAGCCAAATTTTGTGGCGTGAAAGCCAAGTTTTGGTTTTATGGCATGAGAGCCAAAATTTTGTTCTTGTTTGGCATGAAAGCCAGGTTTTGTGGCATAGGAGCCAAAATTTTGTGGCACAAGAGCCGATTTTTGTGGCATATGAGCCAAAATTTTATTTTTTGTTTGGCGTGAAAGCCAGTTTTTTTGCATGAAAGCCGAATTTTTTGAAAACTAAGTTTTGTTTTGTTGGCGTGGAAGCCAGATTTTTTTTTTTGGCATGAAAGTCAAGTTTTGTTTTGTTTGGCATAAAAGCCGATTTTTTTGGTTTTTGGCGTGAAAGCCAGGTTTTTGGCATAAAAGCCGGGTTTTTGGTTTTCAAAAATGTAAGTATCGACTAAGAGCCGCCTCCCTGCTGAATGGTACTGCAAGTATCGATGGAATGTCGCCTCCTTGCTCAATCGGTTACGAGTATTGATGGAATGTCGCCTCCTCGCGGATTTGGGTGCAAGTATCGACTAAGCGTCGCCTCCCTGCTTTTCAAAAAACTTTGTTTTGCGGGTATTGATGAAATGTCACTTCCCGACGATTTTTTGAAATTTTAGGTTTTTTCGAACCTTTGTTTATTTTTGAAATTTGAGATATGGATATCAACTGAAACGTTGCGTCTCCACAGGTTTTTTTTTTTTTTTGAAAATTTTGCAAGTATCGACAAGGTGCCTCCTCCTTGCGATTTTGAGGTTTTGGATGTATCGAATGGGGTTCGCATCCTTCCAATTTTTGGGTTTTAGGAGTATCGACTGAACGTCACTTCCCCATGTTTTTTTTTGAAAAAACCATTTTTGTTTACAAACACGAGTGTCGTAAATTTTGACTCAAAACCGTTTTTAGTGGTAAAAGTCGGGGTAGACTAGGGTGGAAATCCCTGGGTCCTGTTTTTTGTTCCAAACCATGAATCTTGGGTTCAAGGATCGAAAATTTTAGTCAAGTTAGGGAAAAGGCTCCTAAACTTGAGTTTTTGGATTTGATTTTTCTTTTAACAATGAAACATTGAAAGTAAGCATTGTTTTGAGAGTT
The DNA here is from genome assembly GCA_029852735.1 of Persea americana. NCBI lineage: Eukaryota > Viridiplantae > Streptophyta > Magnoliopsida > Laurales > Lauraceae > Persea > Persea americana. The sequence continues at coordinate 41,680,826 of CM056814.1, forward strand.
TTTTGTTTTTAGAAATTTCAACGTAAAGATGAAAATTTCAAAATGAGTGGGTTTGACGAGCAAGTACCTAGGAACAAGCTTTAGCTGTGTATGTATTGTTCTGACCCGATGAATGATGGACCCGGCTTTACTTGCCTTCCTCTGCCCCGAGTCCGCCGGGGTGCGGCGGGGCAAAAAAAAAGGCAAGCATCTACATTTTGTACGGGTATGCCAGATTTTCTATTCTACTTAGAATTTGAAATGGTGATCTGGAGATTCACCTTCACAAGTAGAAAGGAAATCAAAATTTTTTTTTTAACTTTCCATTGCACATATATTTTAAGAAAAGAGACAGATCTAGAATGCCGTGAAAGGCAGTTTTGTGCCGCAGAAGGCAATTTTTCCATGAAAGGTGATTTATAAATCTTATCAATAATGAATGAAAGACAAGAATTGTGATTTTTTTGTCTCTTGAAAAAATACAAAATACAATAGAAAAGTAAGAAAGAGGAATCTGACTTCTAAGGAGATTGTGGGGACTCGTTCAAATCGACGGTCGCGAGTGTCGGATGTGAATTTCGACCTCCCCATTTTCCTCTCCAAGAGAGGCATGGTTTGGGAAATCTCCATTCATCTATATATATGCTATTTAAATTTTACATCGAAAATGAGGATTCCGACTACCCTCAAAATCGATGGATCACGATCGCCAGCTACGGTACGGCCGTAACACCGTTCTTCGACAAAAGTCGAAGAAATATGGGGAGAAAAATAATAAGATGGGTTCTTCCTCTCGTCTAATGTGCTGCCGGCAACACACGACGGTTGTCTTGTCACATTAATTTGGGTCTCTTTGGGTCTCTTTAATTTGGGTCAATTCAGGGTCATGAGTTAAAGTCCGAATAAAGGTTAATCCTCACATAGCATAATCGTAGTATATCCAAGTAAAACAAAATAACTAAAATAAAGAAAATAGAATAAAAGAGGGGGGAGGTGCCAAATATTTAAGAAGAGAATCGGCCCCGTTCCCGGGTACCCCCTTCTGATCCCTTGGCAAAATAGGGTTTAAAGGCTGATTTTTCAAACCAAAATGATGATGCAAATGAGACTTTGACTTGTGATTTCTGTGTTTTTCGTGTGCGATACACGAGTGATAAAAGTAAAAGGCCGATGGGCCGTAATTAATTGAAGGTGGCCGATGGGCCAGGATTGATTGAAGATAGCCGATGGGCCAGTGTTTGTTTTAGGGTGGCCGATGGGCCGTGATTGATTAAAAGTGTGTGTGAAATCACTCATCTCATCTCGTTATTCTCATTTATTCAATTTTAGAAATCAGTTCTTTATTCCCTTTATCATTAAGTTCGATTAAATATCTGGCACCTGAGGTGGAGGAAGAAATGAAAGGAAAATCTTTTTGGGTTTATTTTGTTGGTTTTATAATTTTTATGGCTTTTTTATATGGGGCTAGAAGGGCCTAACTAAGGGATGTTTGCTTGGATTTACATGATTAGTGCTTTACTACTGATCATCGGATTAACCCTAACCTAAGGTCCTAGACCGCCCACATCAGCTCTCCCAGTCCCCTAATGGAACAGGAAAAGTGATGGGGCGAAGCCTAATGCGCTAAGCTACCTAACGGGGAAATCCGATCTAATCCTAGGGTATGAATAGCCTGAGTTTGATGGTTCAGCGCCTAAGCAACTTATTAATTGTGATTTTTAATTGGTTCGGTTTGTTTTGAGTTGAAGATTGATTAAGAGGTGGATTAAATATATTTTGGGGTTCTGTTTAAGTTGTTTTGGGTTCTGGAATTAATGGTTTTAATTTAAAATGTGAAATGATGTCGAAATCCGTGAAACGGGGTTGGCAGAAGACTTGGGCGCCAGGGGGGTGGCGCCTAGGTCACTCTGGTGACTTGGGCGCCCAGACAGTGGCGCCTAAGTGGCTGTTTCTGGGTGGTTTGGCTAGTGACGATGGTATCGATGTTATTTTAGGAATCCAAGGGGTTCTTACTTGGTGAGTTTTAATGTTTCAAATTGTTCTAATTCTCTGATGTTCGAATGTCAAAGGGATTCGGATCCGGATTTTGAAACAAAATTTAGAATTAGCGTTTTAGTGCAAATGAGAGGATGGGCGCCAAGGGGGTGGCGCCCAGGTGGATGGCTTGAGATTTTCAGGTATTCCGGATGGGATTCGATATTGGTTTTCGGATCTAGAGACTATTTTAGGTTCTGGTTTTAGTTAATTTAAGTGATAAGGTGTTTAGCTATTCGTTTTAAATTGAAGTTGTGAACCAAGGTTAGAGTGTAGGATAGGCGCCACAGGGGTGGTGCCTAGGTGGTTGTTTGTTTGTTCGTAAGGGCTTTGAATGCTACGTCTGAATTGATTAAAGTTTCAAACGTTTTAAGTTAAAAGTGTTTTAATATGTTGATTCGGATTGGTTTAAATGTTAATTAATTATGTTAAGTTGTCGGTTGGGGTACTTTATGAAGACAGGTAGGCTGGGCGCCCAGGGTGTGGCGCCCAGGTGGACTCGGAAGATGGGCGCCCAAGGGGTGGCGCCCAGGTGGCAGTGTTGGGGTTCGGTCGGTTTGGTGATTCTTAGGTCAATTTTAAGTTTAAATTGATTAAAGGATTTTGTGTGTTTGGATGTGGGATGCTATTCGTAGTCAATTGGGATTTGTTTAAACGTCAATTAATTGGGCTAAGTTGTGAACTGAGTTTTTCTAAAAACGGGAAAGCTGGGCGCCCCAGGGTGTGGTGCCCAGGTGGATTTGACAGATGGGCGCCAAGGGTGTGGCGCCCAGGTGAACTATTCTGTGGTTCGGGTGGGTTCCGTATTTTTTAGGTTGATTTGCGGTTGAACTTTATGGTTTGATGTATTTTAAATTAAAAATGTTCTGTTACGATGATTAAGATTAAATTTCATTTCAATTAATTTGGCTTTAGTGACGGGAGAGGCCGGGCGCCCAGAGAGTGGTTCGATGTTTTAAGTCTATTCGGGTTTATGGTTCCGATTGTTTTAGATTTCAAAGGTGTTCCAGTGTGTTGATTGCGATTGACTTCGAATTTAATTTCAAGTAGGGTTTCCTAGTGATTGGGTAGGATGGGCGCCAGGAGGGTGGTGCCCAAGTGGATGCGGAAGGATAGGCACCAAGGGGGTGGCGCCCAAGTGGATGTTTTGTCGTTTATTCGTTTTGTACTTTCTAAATTGGTTTGAGTCCAAATTGATTAAGGTTTCGAGTCTTTTAGGATAATAGTGTTTTGAGGTATTAATTCGAGTTTAATCAATTAAGTTTAATTAAATGGTGGTTTCTAAGGGAATGTGATAAAATAGGCGCCAGGAGGGTGGTGCCCAAGTGTAAAGGCAAGCTGGGCGCCCAGGGGGTGGCGCCCAGGCGTCTGTTTTGTGGTTTCGGGTTGCTTTTGCGTTTTTTAGGTTGGTTCAAGTCTAAGTTGATTGAGGTTTTAGGTTTCTTAAATTTAAAAGTGTTTTGTTATGTTAACTAGGATTAAATTTGGGTTGTGATTAATTAGAGATTTTAATTAGGGGTTCTTTTAGAGACGGGATAGGATGGGCGCCAAGAGGGTGGTGCCCAGGTGGCAGTGCAGGCTGGGCACCCAGGGGGTGGCGCCCAGGTGGACTTTTTAGAGTTTTGTTGGTTTTGAGTTTTTGAGTTAATTAGAGATTAAGTTGATTAAGGTTTACTTATTCTAGGTTTAAAATGTTTTACTGTGTTGATTCGGATTAGTTTAAAGTCTTAACTAATTAACTTAAACTTTAACCGGGTTGTCTTAGGGAATGAATAGGCTGGGCGCCCGTGGGTGGCGCCCAGGTGGCTGTGGAATGATGGGTGCCCAGGGGGTGGCACCCAGGTGGCTGTTTTTTGGGGTTTTGGTTTTTTTGTGTTTTTAAAGTTCTTAGTTATTTCTAAATCCGAATTAATTAGGGTCTTAACGTTTTAGAACTCTTAATGATGTGATTTGCTTAAGTTTACGAATTATGTTGTTTTAATTAATCTTAGGATTTGTCCTACTTAGGCGCTAAACTCAATAACGTAGACTATCTAACTATTCTTTTTGGGTTTTTGGATATCTTTTAATTTGTTTTTGGTTTCTCCTCTAATTTACTAGAGAGTAATGAAAGAGAAGAAGGGGTTTTATGTTTTATGATTTTTTTTTTTGGGATTTTCTATGGATGTGTGGTTCAAATGATATGATGTGAAGTGTGACAAAGATGGTAATTCAAAGTTCAGAACAGATCATACAACCAAACATATCATCATCATGAAGTTTCTAAATGAACTAATTGCGGAAGATTTGAAGTTGTGCACAAAAGTGGAGAAATCCACTTGGGTGCCACCCCTGTGGCGCCTACCCTGCTCAGTCAGGGTTTTCAACGGAACACAACGAACGCACAAGAATCTTAGTGTTTTCAACACAACTTCCAATATTCAGCGAATGATGCGAATGTCTTAATTCGAACTACTAGCGATGCAACTAACGAAATTATAAGCAAATGATGCAACGGGCGGAGATCAAGAACCTTGACCCTGTCGCAGAAGGGTAGGAGCCCAGGGGGTGGCGCCCAGGTGATTCAAGATGGGCAGGCGCCCAGTGGGTGGCCCCCAGGTGGTTCCGGAGAGAGCAGGCGCCCAGTGGGTGGCGCCCAGCCTTTCTGCCAATGGTTACTCGCGATCTTTTCAATATAAATGATGATGATGATGATGCTAATGTGAGATCTGATCTAACTATGCAATTAGAACTACAAAATCAAAACGGATCTACTATATTAGAATGAACCTAAACATGTTACTAACATGATGATGCACTAATACTATTTTTATCACAAGCTAATGTAGATCTACGATGCTCAAATGGTCCTAAGCATATTTCTAAGAATGAATGGTAATGGAATATAGAAAAAAAGAAAGGAGAGATCTAGGAATACCGGTATATGACGCGTTCCTCAAGTTCCTAAAACGAAGCTTTCGCAAAGATCCATAGCTCCAGTTAAAGATATGGAAGCCTCCTCCTCTCTTTCTCCTTCCTCTACTATAGATCTGAAGTTCTTCTCTAATGGTGGCTACCTTTCTTCTTCTTTTTCTATTCTCTCCTTTTGCCTATTTTCTTAGGGCTTTTGGGTAGCCTCTTTTGTAAATGAAGTTAAGAGGGATTATATAGGTTTGGGACGAGTTTAGAAGGGCTAGGGCTTCATTATTTCGGGTTTCTAGAAGGTCTCACGCATCCCTAGGCGGCTTAAGTTGTTTTAGGGTGAACTAGGGTTTGGAGGGAGGATGGGTCCCCATGGGGTGGCGCCCACATGGCCTGCGCAGTCTGGGCGCCCACAGGGTGGCGTCCAGGTGATCCTGGAGAGAGTGGGCGCCCATAGGGTGGTGCCCAGCTGGTTCGTTCTTCGCTTTTGGTCCTTAGTCCCATTTGGAGTCGAGATTGAACGGATATATCTTCAGCTGGGAGGGGACCTACATTAGCACTTAATAGGCTGGACGCCACATGGGTGGTGCCGAGATGGATTTCAAGGCTGGGCGCCACCTGGGTGGTGCCCAGGTGAATTTAAAGGCTGAGCCCCACATGGGTGGTGCCCAGGTGGTTCGGTTCGTCTCCGATGCTTGGTCCTTACGTACGAGGGGTCCCGGTCTAATCTCGAACCAAACTAGTAAATTTTAAGGTGGGCGCCCACCATGGGGTGCCTAGGTGATTCTAGGAAGTGTGGGCGCCACAGGGTTGGTGCCTATGTGGAACTTAGGAGGGTAGGCGCCACATGGGTGGTGCCTAGGTGGAGTCGATTTATTTTCAGAGTTCGGTCCCTACGTTGAGTGGTCCCGGGCTATTTTTAGGCCAACTAGTGAAATGTGGAGGCTGGGCGCCCACCATGGGGTGCCTAGGTGGTCCTGGACTGTGTGGACGCCCAGCATGGGGCGCCTAGGTGAATTTTAGTGGGATGGGCGCCACATGGGTGGTGCCCAGATGGAGTTTCGTCATTTTTTCTAAGGCAAACTTCGGAAGCTCATAACTTTTGACTCGCTCATCGGATTTGGACATTCTACATATCGCCGGAAAGCTCTCGAAGTGAGGAATTCAATGGTCTAAATGTCTTGACAAATAAGGGTTGAAAAATATGGGGAATCTATGGACCAATGGATTCAATTTCCTAACTTAGGCTAATCGGGTGACATTTTGGCAAACTAAGCATGGTCTTTAGAGGGATTGGCCTAAGCATATCTTAAGTGATCCGGAAAGGGTTTGAGTAGTGTCATGGTTCACTCCTTGTGTGAGTAGTGAGTTGGGCTCGAGATCTCGACGCGACTTGGCTTTTCTCTCTCGAATTTCTAGAAATCGTCGAACTAAGTCTAAAATTATCAACAAGCATCTTCATCGTCGTTAATTAATCTGAATTATGTCATTAATCATTCAATTGTGGGTGAAGTGGGGGCACCGCTATATATGATAAGTATTTAAGGCTATCATAGGGGCCAAATGAGTGTCTACAGCGAGTCATGTATGGGCTTCGCCGGCGTCCTTCAAATGAGAACACTTGATGCTTTAATTCACTTGGCTTGGCTTGAACCTTAGATTTTTAGAAGATAAAGACCAAAGGAAGGTCCTATATCCAATAAAAAGCCGGGCAGACGGGCTGAAAAGCCACATCTAGGCCATGTTGGATGAAAGGAGAGAGGAAACCTTGGGGGGGGGGGGGTGTGGAACCCAAGGGACTTCAATCACCTTATAGTGTTTTAATTTATGCAAAGTTTCTTTGGAACCGGAGAGCTTCTTTGCAGAGAGACTTTCAAGGCAATTTTCTAAAACTCTTCGGATGATTTTTTTTGGACCCTTTCCCTTTGAAATGACCGCCTATTTATAGGATTTTGGTAGCCATTAGAAAGGTTTATGGGCATTAATGACATTAATGCTCCATGATGGGAGGAGTTACAAGATTTAATTTCATAATTTTGTAACTCCTTTTTCCTTGAATCCGATTGGCTGATGGAGATAATGGGCATTTAATCTCCATGATGATGGGGGTTTCATGATTAATTACCATGATTAAACTCCATAATGATAGGAGTTACAAGGTTAATTGCCATGATTAATTGGACTTGTAACTCCCATTTGCTTGGTTATGATTGGGTTGTCCAGAATAATGAGTTAATGACCGCAATAACTTGTCATAAATGGGTCAATTAACATCATTAATTGGTCGCCAAGTCGCTTGAAGAGTCGCGGGCCGCGCCGCTAATAGACCCGTCTTTTTCTTTCTTGCCTTCCTCCATCCCGGGTCAGCCAGGGTGCGGCAGGGCGAAGAGAAAAAAAAGAGCAAGCATCAACATTTTTGTATGAGTATCTCAAGGAAAAATTTTGAGAAAGACATTTGGATTGGGTTTTTGGGTTTTGGATTTTTCTTTTTGACCTTGTGAACCTAAAAGCTTTGTGTGGCGCACCAGGCCGTCAAGAAGGTTTTTGGTTTTTTGACCTTGTGACCTAACTAGCCGTATGTGGTAGGTTAGGGGATGGGTTTTGGATTTTGATTTTGGTCTTGTGACCTAACAAGCTGTATGTGGCAAGTTACGGGACCGGGATTTGGTTTTTGGTTTTGGTCTTGTAACCCAACAAGTTGTATGTGGCGAGTTAGGGGACCATGGTTTGCGTTTTTGTGGAATGTCAATTTCAAGGTTTCGGCTTAATTTCGTACATGAGGTGGGAAGGTTTGGATTTTGGAAACTCATGAGGTTTGGATTTTTTTTTTGTTTGAAAAAAGAAACTTTCTTCCTCTCTTCTTTCCCCCTTTTGTTTTGGATTTCGAGACGCACATGCATGACAACTTTCCTTCTATGCATTTTTTCTTTTTAGAAAATAGAATTGGAAGTATGATAGTGCACACCTGGAAATCTTTTCGCAAGTCTTGGGATTTGGAGCTCGCAGAAATGTTGAGCCCTTTCTTGGTCTTGCGGGGATTTTCTGAGGAGCTTTGCAAGTTTTGGATTCTGGAGCTCGCATCAATGTTGAGCCCTTTTCCAACCTTGCGGATATTTGAAAAGCTTTGGTTTGATCTCTCACCAATGTTTGAGTTCAAGCCTTCTTTGAAAATTTTCCATTGATTATGAGCTTGCAGCGATGTTGAGCCCATCTTCAAGCTCCTATTTTTTTCGGGTGTTTTTCCTTTTCTTTGGAATTGCCCTGGAAGCATGCTAAAATTTCGCTAGAATTTTTTTTTATAGCAGAACTCTGTCATTTTGATGATTGATTTTCTTTCTTTCCATCCTTTGCAGGTAGTTCCTCCAGAACGAACAAGGGTAAGGAGCCTGTCACTGATGCACCTTGCCGTTCTACCAGATCCTCTAATGTGGTCGTACGGCAGGCCTGGGAGGAGGTCCAGTATGTTGAAAGGAAATTGGAAGAATGTGACTCGCTCAACCGAGATGGGATGAGGCAACGTTTGATTGCCCTCAAGGATGAGGAGTATTATAAAATCATGGTAAGCAACCGTCCCTGGGTCACGGACGATCGGAGCATTGTGCCCAAGCCTACCTTCTTCTTTGGTGATGCCGTCCCCGACAATTCAACATACCAAAGGAGACGTTCTCAGTTCTCTTTCACAGTTGATGGTGAGAAGAGAACTGTTTCTACCCGGTCAACCTTCGATCGGACTATCTCGATCATGAGCCTTCCTCCACATGCTCGAAGAGGGAAGATCCTTCAAGTTGGGTGAAGAGGACAAATGTGATCAAGACCGGGGTTTTTGTTGGCGGCCCTTCTGGTTTTGTAGAGAAGTCACTGGGCCGTATGGACATTTTGATGCCGGCCAACGGCTACCAAGGTTCATACCATCCTTTGGTCGATTTGAGACCGGTGGACCTTGGCATTTTCAAGGGCAATGGCAGCAATTGGGCGAAGTCTTTTCGACTTCGTGGCTGTTTCAGTGCTGACTTGAGCTGGGAGTCGTGGACTGATCATATCCTGCAGGTCAGCGGTGCCATTCTGAAGGAGGCCGAGATTTTTTATGCGGTTCGCTCTTTTCGGCAAATCGTGGTTTTCTCCGCTAAGGCCTTCATGGCCATGCTGGAGTCGTTCCTTCCACAAACCAACACCTTTCTTGTCACGAACAGTGAGATTGGTTTCTCTTTAAAGGAACTGAGCACCATCACCGGGCTGCCTATTCGCGGCAATCTCTATGAGGAGTTCATGCCTATCGACAGCGTCCTTGAGGAGCAGTCTGAGGAGTTCAGGCTTTTGTACTTTCAGCTCGTCGCCTTCTTCGAGTTTTTGAAGGAGAAGGAGGACTCGAAAGTCCAGTGTAGCAGTTGGACGAGTGGTAGCTTTTTGTCTTCCAACTTCTTTGACAGCGGGGAGTCTTCTGAGAGTACGACCCAGGAAGCCAGGGCTAAGAACCTAGATTCGAAGAAGATCTCCACCATGCGAGAAAATTTGAAGGTATTCTTCGCAAGCACAGACGCCATTCATTCTGACATTGCGCTGCGGAGAGATCTCGCTGTTTTCCTCACTTATTGGTTGGGTGAGGCTGTTTTTGCTGGAGGAGATGGAACGTACATCAGGTCGCATTGCATTTTTCCGGGTTGTCAGATGGCGTTTGGAGAGCGGCTTGCTTTGGTGCCTTCTCTTTCGGCTTGGGCTTCCCATGAATAGGGTATTTTCTGCCCACATTTTTTATTCATGGTATGTATACCACTGTCCCAGTTTCCACCGATTGGGTGTTGCTCAAGACGATGACCCGTTTATGATTCGGTTGGCTAGAGGGAAGCCTGTTTCCGAATATCTTTTATCTACCCGTTTGAGGATCCGACGATTCTGGGACGTCGAGATAGGGCAATCTTCAGTGAAGCTTTCTCCGGGTTTGAGGAAGAAGGCTTTTGATTTTGGTGTCTCCCGTGATTCGACCAGGGCAGGGTCTGGGAGACACTATTCTTTGACAAATGCAGAGAGGAGTTGGCTTTTTAACATACGTGTCGGCACGATGGTGTACCGCAGACATCTTTTCGTCGACATCCAGCTGTATGTTCCCTCGCGTTTTGCCATGCAGTTGGTCTTCTGTCAAGGCGTTCTTGGAGCGCCTTCGAGCAAGGTGAAGCGTTTTGGAGGTCTGCAGGACGGGAGAAATGCATGGGCCTTTTATAGCGCGGAAGACACTACTGCCATGATTTCATATCCTGAGTTGCCCACTCTCCGGACTGCTGGCATCACGAAGTGGTTCGTAGAGAGCTTTTCAGCATACCGGGGGCTTTCCAAGAAGGAGCATGATGTAAAGCAGTCTTCCGGGAAGGGCCTTGGGAAATTAGACGGCGTCCGCTGAGAAGAAGTTCTGGCTTTTCTTTCTGGAGAAAAGCACAGAACAGGTTTTCTCGAGGAACAGGACGTCATCAGACCAGGAGCTGCACAAGAGATTTCTGATGAGGTCTTGGAACAGCTCGCAGAGGAGGAGGCTGAGGTCGCTGCTTGGATACAAGCAGAGCGAGCAAAGGCTTCCATGGAGTCTACTGGCAAAAGCAGACCATCCAGTGAGGACTCTGGCGAGAGGCCCGATTTCGATGGTGGGGAGGGTACTTCCAGCAATTCGTCCCGTAGGAGCAAGAGGAGAAGAGGACAGCGCTGAAGTCAGAGATGGCACGAAAATTCTCCTGATTTGGAAATTCCTTCCACCATCGCTAAGGAGGCATCAGGGGATGATGATGAGCCTCCGGAAAAGAGGAGCCGAGAGGAAGAGACCATTGATGATGGTATGCTTTTCCTTTTTCTCTTTTTGTTTTCCTTTATTTCATGAGAGCTTTTGTTTTGATCTACTGCTTTCTTTCTTTTGGTAGAAGATGATTATTTGATGATGCCTGAGGTTCCGGCCGATGAAGCGGTGATGGATCCGATTGTGGCATCTGAGGAAGAACCCAGAGATTCTGAAGTAGATCCAGAATCTCCTCCCGGTATGACTTCTTTTTTCTCTTCTCTTTTTCTTTACCGCCATTTGCTGACATATATTCTTTGTTTCTTCCTAGCTAACTTGCAAGAAGATTCCGACGACTTTGAGCCATCCATGGATGCAACTTTTGATGATGCTTTGGATGAGCTCATGGAGGCAGAAAGCATTCCGCCAGTCGTCGAAGAAGGTACTTTGTAGCGATAATCTTGATATTTTGATTTTTGACAAGATCATATTCATACCTTTTTCATCTTTCATTGGCAAGTTGTGAGGTGACAGAAGAAGTTCCTCTATCTTTCTCAGAGCCAAAGCAGGGTGTGCCTGTGACCTATCCAGGAGTAGGGGCTTCTTCCACCAGTTTTGATGAGGCAGAGGCGAGTCCGCCTACTGATATTCCTTCCCCAGCGGCTCCGATTGGAAAGAGCTTCTTGGTTACTCTTCCAACTGTGCCTGACATGGGTAGTCGACCAACGGAGCATGGCGAGTCTTCATCTGAGCTATCCCGTCAGTTTGCGAGGAAGGTGTTGAAGAGAGTCTTGAGCTCATGGGTCGAGACTCTTTCTTCTGGCCATTTGGAGGCTAGTTTCGGCATGGTTAAGCATGTGCAGGACATTCTTGCAGATAGCGAAGAAGTCGATCTGGACATTACAGATGCCAAGGCTTTTGTGGATGAAGTCATCACTCTAGGCAACAAGTGGACTGAGACCAAGAGCTTTCCGAATGATGATTTTTTCAATGAGATGTTTTTGAAGCCTTCCAGCGAGATCAAATCTGAGCTGAAGGAGATCTCGCGGACTCAGAAGTAGCTCGTCCAGGAGAGGAACGTCACCGAGTTGGCTATTATTGAGCTGACACAGGACCAGTACCGTCTTGATAGGGAGGTCACTAAGGCCAGACTGCACCTCGAGCTATTAGAAAAACAGGCCGCTGCCAAGTGGGCTGCCACTTTGAAAGCTCGCGATAGAGGGAGGACTCTCATTCGCCAAGTTGAGGAGGTCGAAAGCAATCTCCGGAGAAAGACTCAAGAATATGAACAATGGCAGATTCTTTGGGAAGAGCTTCCTCGTGCTGAGGATGGATCGTGACGGCCTACTGCTTTTTATGGGAAGATTCTGAAGAAACGCGGCCTGGAAGCTTTGGAGGCTAAGGCCAAGAGTTTGCTTGAGGAGTTAAGCCTTTGGCTAAAGACCATGTCGGACTAGCCTCATGATTTGTAACAAACTTTTTCTTCTTTTCTTTTGGTACCTCAATGTATTAACATTTTTGGCACCCTGTTTTTTTGTATTCCCTCGTTTCACTTAAATTCTCTCTTTTTTTTTATGAAAGTAAGTAAAAAGTTGGATGCGAATGTTTGTCTGAGAATTTGATCAAAATGTTGTCATTTTGTGAAAATCTTTTGCCAAAGGGTTGTTTTGGGCCTGAAAGCCAGATTTTATGGCGAAAAACCTGGTTTTTTTAGATGGCATGAAAACCGAATTTTGGTGGCATGAGAGCCAAAATTTTGTTTGTGGCATGGAAGCCGGTTTTTGGCATGAGAGCCGATTTTTGTGGCGTGAAAGCTTGATTTTTGAGATGGCATGAAAGCCAAATTTTGGTGGCATGAGAACCAAAATTTTGTTTGTGGCATGGAAGCCGGTTTTTGGCATGAGAGCCAATTTTTGTAGTGTGAAAGCCAAGTCTTGGTTTTATGGCATAAGAGCCAAAATTTTGTTTGTTTGGCATGAAAGCCAGGTTTTATGGCATGGAAGCCAAGTTTTTTGAAAACCAAGTTTTGTTTTGTCGGCATGGAAGCCGGATTTTTTATTTTTTGGCATGAAAGCCAGGTTTTTGGCATGAAAGCCCGGTTTTGGCGTGAAAGCCGGGTTTTTGGTTTTCAAAAATGCAAGTATCGACTAAGAGTCGCCTCCCTGCTGAATGGTGTTGCAAGTATCAATGGAATGTCGTTTCCTTGCTCATTCGGTTGTGAGTATCGATGGAATGTTGCTTCTTTGCGGGTTTGGGTGCAAGTATCGACTGAATGCCGCTTCTTTGCTTTTTTCTCAAAAATTTGGTTTTGTGGGTATCGATGGAATGTCGCCTCCCCACTATTTTTGAAATTTGATATTTTTTCGAACCATTGTTTTTGTTTTGAAATTTGGGTTGTGGATATCAACTGGAACGTTGTGTTTTCACGATTTTTGAGATCTTACAAGTATTGACGAGGTGTCACTTCCTTGCGATTTGAGGTTTTGGAAGTATTGAATGGGGTTCGCATTCTTCAGATTTTTGGGTTTTGTGTGAGTATCAACTAAACGTCGCTTCCCCACGGTTTTTTTAAAAACCATTTGTTTTGTTTAAAGACACGGGGGTCATAAATTTTGACTCCAAACCATTTTTGGTGGTAAAAGTCGGGGTGGACTAGGGTGGAAATTCTTGAGTCTTGATTTTTGTTTCAAACCATGAATTTTTGGTTCATGGATCGAAAGTTTTGGTCAAGTTAGGGAAGAGGCTCCTAAACTTGGAGTTTTGGTTTTGATGATTTTTTGAACAATGAAACATTGAAAGTAAGCATTGTTTTGAGGTTTTTTTTAGAAATTTCAACATAGGTATGAAAACTCTAAAAGGAGTGGATTTGATGAGCAAGTACCTAGGAATAGGCTTTGGCCATGTAGGCATCGCTCTGACCCGATGTAGGAAGTCTTCAAGGGTAGTACCACTTCAAGAACTTGCCATTGATGGGCAGCATACATCTATCACCCTCCATGTTCAGAAGAGCATACACGCCGTTGGAGAAGACTTTGTCGATGACGAAGGGTCCCTCCCATTTTGGTTCGAATTTGCCTTTAGATTTGTGGGTAAAAACCATTAGCCTTTTTACCGCAAGAACCAAGTCACCCTTTTTGTGGGCGCCTTGCCTGACCTTCTTGTCAAAAGATCCTGCCATGCGTGCTTGGTAAAGCTCAACGCTTTGTAGGGCTTCGAGCCGTCTTTCATTGAGATTATCCAGTTCTTGGAGTCTCAATTTGAAATTGCTTTCTTGCGTCATTTCATTTTGTAGAGCTACTCTTAAGGAAGGAATTTGTACCTCTAGGGGAACAACTGCTTCACATCCATAGACCAAGAAGAATGGGTTGGTCCTCGAACGGTAGTTTGATAGGCCCATAAAGCTTCAGGCAGTTTGTCGCTCCAGTCTCTTTTGTGACTAGAGGCCGTTTTCTTGAGAATTTTGCAGAGTATCTTGTTGAAGGCTTCTGCTAGTCCATTCGCTGCCGGGTTAAACGGAGTCAAAGGACAACTTTGGATTTTGTATTTGTCGCAGAACCTGTAGCATTTGTGATCCCAGAATTGTGGTCCGTTATCATGGACGAATCTTTTAGGTATGCCGAAGTGACAAATGATGTTGGTTCGTAAGAATTGAAGGACTGACGAGGTCTTCATTTCACTGAACGCAAATGCTTCTGACCACTTGGAGAAATAATCCGTAGCGGCAAAGATGAAGCGATGACCTTTGCTTGATGGGGGGAGAGATAGGACCTATGATGTCCATACCCCAGGCTTCGAAGGGCCATGAGATCGTTGTAGGATGTAGCCATTCTGGAGGCATGTGTACATAATCTACATGAACTTGGCATTGTTGGCAACGTTTAGCAAATTGCATTGCGTCAGCCACCATGGTAAGCTAATAGTAACCTAACCTTTTTATCTAATCGTAGAGCTTAGGACCAGCCTGATGGGCTCCACAAAGACCAGCATGAACTTCTTTTAGAGTTTCTTCTGCCTCTTGTTGTAACAAACAGCGTAGAAGTACTTGTTGGAAGTGGGTGGACATCTTGGATAGGTTTTAAAAACTTTTCACCAACTAGAAGTGATGAACACCTATCCAAAAGCTATCAAAACCCAATCCAGGATGCATGTCCTCAAACTCAGCCATCATGATCAGCAAACAAACCAATCAAAAGGATAGAAACAGCACTAAACATGCAACCACAAAATTCCACAACATACAAGGAGTAGAAAATACCTATGGAGCTTGGTTGTGCTCTAATGGAGAACTTGATTCAACTCTTTGATGAAGAGCTCTTCTAAGATCAGAATCTCCAATGCCCAATCATCTTCCATGCTATGACCCTCTTCAGATCTCTTTCCACAAGAGAGATGGTGGAATCTCTAAGAGAAAGACTATCTAGAATCTCCAAGGAAACTAGAAGGGAACTAGAAGAGAGAGAGGGGAAGGAGAAGAATGCAACTCTTGCACTTTTGGGTAGATGGGCATGAACTCCTCTTGATAGACCAAGCATGGACGTCCAAGGCCTCCCTTGTCCCCTTATTTATAGTCTTGCAACTCCTCTCTTTCTTAATAATTAGAAGTCCAACTTCTAGATTAATTAGTAAACCTTCATTCCACTATTACCACTATTAGAAGTCTCACTTCAAATAGAAATAGTAGCTTTCCTTTTTGAGTTCAAATAGAATTAGTAAAGATCCAATCTTGGGCTAGCGTGGGGACCACTAGGGGTTTCATAGAAAGCTGGCTCCAACTGGGACACCGCGACCCCACATCTCATGTGCAATCCGGGCCCACAGTTAATTGCAAATAACTCCACTGTATTAGTGCAATTGAACTCTAGTCTTAGGAAAAAATTACATGAAGACCCTAAACTTCCCTATCACTACAAGTGGGCCTGTCTATCATTATCCATGGATCAATTGGACAGACTGTCCCACCAATTTTGACCCATATCTTATTATCCTTGAGACCCAATTAATTATAGTAATCATTAGTACCATCCAATTAACTCTTAACTGAGATGGGTGTACACTTACCAATGATAAATCCATTAATTGGCACAAGGGGATAATAGAGATAGATTCCATCCTGACCATTAAATGTTCCCACAGTCCTACTACCACGTACCCAAGACACCGAGGTGTTGACCTACAGTTGGCCTCACTCATTGGTGACTCAAAGCAAATGAATAGATAGAAACTTGAGTTCATAAACGTCTCAGGGTTGAGAGCTTATTGCTAAGGAGTTATGAGAGCAGACCTTAAAGTAAAGACAGTGTTCTTGAGGTGCTTCTCATGGTCCTTCAATACATCCAATGTACCAGCACTATGATCCAAAATCTTACATTATGAAGATCGAGACAAATCAAACTATCTCATAGTAATCAAAGTACTGCAGCCTTGTCAGATGAGATGTCCAGTCTCATCACTAATTGTGAAGATATTCAAATATAAGATTTGCTATACATGTCTCCCGTATGTGGATCTCATCCATACACATGTATTGCATCTAGTATACTTATGAACTTCAGCTCATCTCATGAACCATCATGTCATTCGTATTGGTTATGTGCATTTAAGTAATAAACACCATTCATCTCATGAAAGGAAGGCATGAATATATTCATAAATAAAGAAATTAATCAATTTATTACATCAATCTTAATGGATTGAGACCATAAAACTAACAGTACTCCATTGAAGGATTTTCTGTAAAGCATTTTGGAGGGAATATCCAAATGAAAATTTGGGGCTCGTCTTTGGATGCTTACTCGCTCTTTCAGATCTTCTAGTAGGATTCCGAACATAATGTAATCAATGAACGAATCCCTCCAGTTGCCGATCGGAGGTTTAAGGATGGAAATCCGACTTTCAACCACTCGGTGGCATTCAGGGACTGCTTGGTGTGTGTTGAGAGGAGGGAGAATCCTCCTTTGACACACTGTAATTTTCATGTTTTCCCCTTCTTGGATTGCCATAGATGCAGCAAGTCCAGCCAGGGCATCTGTACGGACGTTTTCACCTCTGCGGATGTGGGTGATGTGACAGACATCAAACTTTTGTCGAAGTGACTGTGCCTTGTTGTAGCAAGGCAACAGATCAGGCTTCCTGATTTCATATTTCTGATTCATCTGGTTGACGATTAGTTGGGAGTACCCAAATGCTTCCAGCATGGTGATGCCAGATTCGAGGGCGAGTTCCAATCCTATGATCAGGGCTTGGTACTCAGCTGTATTGTTTGAACATGGTTCCAGTAGTGAAAATGCGTGTGGAATAATGTATTTGTCGGGGCTGACAAAGAGAATGCCGATTCTTGATATCGGTTTTCCTTTTTCATTTGTCCTAGTTGCACCATCGAAGTACATGTTCCAGGAGGCATTTGGTGAGGAAATCTCCACGCTGTAGATAGGCTTGTTTGGGAGGTCATCCCTAAGTGGAGAATCTTTAGGCAGTGGATGCTCTGCAAGAAAGTCTGCCGGAGCTTGGCCTTTGATTGCTTTCTGTGGTACATACCTAATATCAAATTGTGATAGAAGGATGGACCATTTTGCCAGCCGGGCATTGAGGGAACCTGCTTTTGTGACAAGGACCTTTAAGAGATTAATCCTCGAAATCAGGTATACTGTGTTTGACCGCAAATAGTGACGTAGCTTTTATATGGCGAACATCACTGCCAAGCATTCCTTTTCGATTGGAGAGTAACGATGCTCTCAACATGCGACTGAGGTAGTATAGAGCATGTTCTTTTCTTCCATCATTTTCTTGTGCAAGTAGAGCGCCCAAAGAATAGTCGAGAGCTCTCGTGTACAAGATGAATGGTTTTCCGGTTGTGGGAGCAGCCAACACCGGAGGTTTGGTCAGGTATGACTTGATGTCTTGAAATGCAGCTTCACATTCTGCATCCCAGACAAAGTCTACACCTTTTTTCATTAGGCGAGAAAATGGACGGCACTTCCCTGATAGGTTAGAAATGAACCGTCGGATGTACGCCAACCTTCCTTGAAGCCCTTTCAGTTCTCTCAGGGTTTTTGGAGATGGCATTTCTAGGATAGCCTTGACTTTGATGAGGTCAAGGTCTATTCCTTCTTTCTGAACTATGAATCCAAGGAACTTACCCGATGAGACATAGAAGAAGCATTTGAGGGGATTCATTCACAGCTTGTGTTTGCGAAGCTGGAGGAGGACTTCTCGAAGATCTTTGAGATGGTCTTCTTTTCTTTTTCTTTTGACGGTGAGGTCATCAACATAACATTCGACCCTCTTGTGCTGCATATCTTGGAATATCTTCATCATAGCCTTCTGATATGTTGCACCGGCATTTTTCAGACCAAATGGCATGACAGTGTAGCAATACACGCCAAATGGGGTCCGAAAGGATGTATGCCTCTCATCTTCGGGATGCATCTTTATCTGGTTGTAGTAAGAGAAGCCATCCATGAAAGTCATTCGCTTAAACCCGCAGGTGTTGTCAATCATTACCTCCGGTACGGGGAGCGGGAATTCATCTTTGGGGCAAGCATTATTCAGGTCTCTATAGTCAATACAGACTCTGATTTGTCCATTTTTCTTTGTCACGAGGACGATGTTGGCCAACCATTCGGGATGTTGTTCCTCGCGGATGAAGCCAACGTTTTTGAGTTTCTGAACTTCTTGTTCAATTTTGTTCATCACATCAGGACGGAATCTTCTTTGGCCTTGTTTGACAGGCTTGACATTTTCTTGCAGGTTGAGTTTGTGAACTGCTATTTTGGAATCTAAGCCAGGCATTTCAGCGTAAGACCATGGCAAACAATCAACAAACTCACGAAGAAAAGAGACATACTCGGGTAACTCATCATCCTTTATATTCTTGCTTATGAATACAGGACGTAGGTTATCTGGTGTTCCCAAGTCTATCTTTTGAACAGAATCTTCTGTTGGAAGGTTTGAAGGTGGTTCCTCCACAATATTTTCGGAGGCTTCCAACTCAACAAGGCCTTCTAGATTTCCAAGGGCATTTTCAGACCATGGCTCCGCTTCTGTCCATAAATCTTCTCAAGACTTGCTATGAGATGGTCCCAATCACCTGCCGAAACTGGCTCGAAGTAAGGCACTTCTTTTGGAGATGATGGCTCTTCTGAATTAGAGAACCGTGCGTTTGTGTAATCAGACAATTCCTCTTCATCATCAGAGAAATCGTACCAATTTGATGAGCTTCCTGGGTCTTTGTCGGGTAACTCTTTAAAGACATATCTAGGGAGATCGATGTCTTCATCGACACGAGATGTTGAGGTCTGGTCGGCAAAACGACTCTGTAGCCTTTGTGTCAGCTGTCTCATCGGAGTGTCAGGATCATACCCCAACCCGTATGAAGACTTGTAGAGCTTGGTAAAGCTCAACGCTTTGTAGAGCTTCGAGTCGTCTTTCATCGAGATTATCCAGTTCTTGGAGTCTCAATTTGACATTGCTTTCTTGCGTCATGTCATTTTGTAGAGATACGTTTAAGGAAGGAATTTGTACTTCTAAAGGGACAACAACTTCACATCCATAGACTAAGGAAAATGGAGTGCAATGGATTGGTCCTCGAACGGTGGTTTGATTGGCCCATAAAGCTTTAGGCAGTTTGTCGGTCTAGTCTCTTTTGTGACTAGAGACCATTTTCTTGAGAATTTTGCAGAGTGTCTTGTTGAAGGATTCTGCTAGTCCATTTGCTGCCAGATTGTACAGAGTCGAAGGACAACTTTGGATTTTGTATTTGTCGTAGAATCTGTAGAATCTGTGATCTTGGAATTATGGTAAGTTATCATGGACGAATCTTTTAGGTTTGCCAAAGCGACAAATGATGTTGGTGCTCAAGAATTGAAGGATTGATGAGGTCTTCATTTCACTGAACGCAAATGCTTCTGACCACTTGGAGAAATAATCCATAGCGGCAAGATGAAGCGATGACCTTTGCTTGATGGGGGGAGAGATAGGACCTATGATGTCCATACTCCAGGCTTTAAAAGGCCATGAGATTGCTGTAGGATGTAGCCATTCTGGAGGCAAGTGTGCATAATCTCCATAAATTTGGCATTGTTAGCAGCGTTTAGCAAATTGTATTGCGTCAACTACAATGGTAGGCCAATAATAACCTAACCTTTTTATTTGATCGTAGCGTTTAGGACCAACTTGATGGGCTCCACAAAGATCAGCATGCACTTCTTTGAGTGTTTCTTTAGCCTCTTGTTGTTGTTAGTATCACATTCCTGTGTGCACTATATTTGGTTTGTCAATTCCGTGTCATTGTGTCCCGAAGACCTTACATCTCGAAGTGTGTCAAGGAATATCTACTTCTAGAGATTGTTCAAGCTTTTGAAAGCCCTGGATGTGTCAAAGAAGACTCCACTTGTGTGCAAATCATCTCAGGTTTTTTTGGACCCAAAACCGTTACCTCTCTGGACCCTAGGATTCACGCTCACCTTAGCCTATATTCAGTTTTTCATCTAAGGTTCTCTCCATTCTGTTCTGTCCAGAAATAGGGAGTTCGGTGACCTTTCGGTCACCTGGCGGCTAGCCTCTTTGCAAAAAGCGGCTAACCGCCAGGTAACCGAAATACCTCGGCTAGCTTTCCAGAATACTGTTCCCTGTCAAAAGTGATTCGGCCACCTTGTTGTCAGCATTCGGTTAACCGCAGTGTGGACTGGCGGCTAACCGCCAGGTAACCGAGGTTCACGGTTACATTTCCAGAATACAAACTTCTCAATTGTTGTGGAAGTTCGGTCACCTCGCGGTTACCTTTCGGCTAACCGCCATATGGGCTGGCGGCTAACTTCCATGTAATCGAAATCCCACGGTTAGCTTTCCAGAATGCTACATGTTTTTAAGATGCAGATCCGGTCACCCTGCGGTCACCTCACGGCTAGCCGCGATGTCCACCGTCGGCTAACCGTGAGCTGACCGAATTAGAAAAACTAGCCGTTACCAAAGAGAAATTGAAATGAGGCTAGCCGAATTACCAAGAGGCTAGCCGCCAAAACTAGCCGTTGGGAACTTCTCTATATATATCTGGAGCCAGTTTTACACTGTAGTGAGGATGTTTTGAAAAGCTTACTTTCCTGCTTCTTCCCCATCTTTTCTAAGCCTTTAAACCATCTTCCAAACATACTCTAACCTTATTTAGAAAATGGATGAGATATTTTAGGCTCTTGAAGAGTGTGATTGGAAGATAGGGTTCTAGTTGGATTTTCAAGTGATATACATTTAGGAAAATCTAGAACCCAAACCTCTTGACCCTTGGTTGTGCATTACAATGGAGCATCTCCACCAACATCAAGCATGCATCAAGAGGATAAAGCTTGAACTTCGGTTAGAGCTTCGATAAACACTTCCGACTACATCAAAGGCAAGTGTTTGGTGTCTCATCATCTTTTAAGACTTATGTATCCAGTGATAGTGGTTTGAATACGTGGGACTCAACCACTCTAAAAAGTATGTGGGGGATTAGATCTGTGTGATCGAACCTCATTACCAAAATTGTGATGTGCAAGTGATTGAAATCATTACTTGTGTAGTTTTAATTCATCATAGTGGAACCAAGGGACTGTGTGACCCTTGTGAGTGGATGTAGGACATATGGTCCGAGCTCCTATAAATCTCTGTGCATTTATTTATGTTATTTGTCTCAATGTTTTGATCCAGTTTATATGCCTTCTTTACCATTGAACATTGCTAGATAATCACACTTTGTCTTCATATCACTTGGTCACTTATAAATCTTGATTTATAGGTTAAAAATGGCTTTAAAATTTAATAGACCTATTCAGCCCCCCCTCTAGGACGAGAACATTGGCCCTAGGTGAACTTTCAATTGGTATCAAAGGCAAGTTACTCCTTTAGGCTTTACAACCCAGAGTTGATCTATTTTTTTTTTTTTTGTGCCAATGTCTAATCCAGAAGGTAGTGCTGTAAGCAGACCACCACTATTTGATGGTACTAACTATGCCTTTTGGAAAGCCCGAATGTCCGTGTTTCTAAAATCTCTTAGTGGAGAAATATGAGATGCTGTTGAGGATGGATGGACTCCTCCTTCCTTCACAGCTAAAGATGGCATTGTCAAACCTCTCCCAAAGGACAGATGGACAAGTAATCAAAAAGCTATGAGAGACTATGATGCAAAGGCATTAAATGCCATAACCTATGCCATGAATGCTGAAGAATACAAAAAGATTATGACATGTAAGACATCTAAGCAAGCTTGGGTGCTTTTGGAAACAAATTATGAAGGAACAACCATTGTTAAAAGAGCCAAGCTCCAGATGTTAACTTCTCAATTTGAATCTCTAAGAATGAGAGAAGATGAAATGTTTGATGAGTTTCGAACAAAGCTAATGGTTATCGTTAATGAGATGTGGTCGCTTGGTGAGCAAATCCCTGAAGGCAAAGTTTGTAGCAAAATCGTTAGGTCTCTACCTGAAAGATTTCACCCCAAAGTAACTTCTATAGAAGAATACAATGACCTTGAAACTATGAAAGTAGAAGAACTGACGGGTAACATTAGAACCTTTGAGATGAAGATGAACAATGCTTCCAACAAATCTAAAGATACGAAATCAATAGCCTTAAAGACCTCTCAACCATCTCCACCTAAAGACGAATCAGGGAATGAGAATGAAAGTGATGGTGAAGATGTTGCATTGCTTACTAAAAGATTCTTAAGACAATTTAAGAAGAAGACTTCAAAGTTTAATAGAAAAGAGAAAGAGAAACCTTTTGATAAAGGTAAAAACAAAGTCAGCTCCTCCTCCAAGTATCAATCTAGACATGTGAAATGCTATAACTGTCAAAAGTTTGGACACATATCAACTGAGTGTCCAATGGAATGGAAAGTGAAGAAAAAGACCCTTGTGGCTACATGGGATGACTCATCTGAAGCCGAAACAGATTCAGATGAATCACACAAAGATGAGATAGAAAATTACACTGTATTGATGGCCAGAACTGTGTGTGATTCATTACTTGAGACAATGGAAAATTCTAAAAAAAATGATGTTGAGAGCTTTGAGAGTGAATCTGAATCTGAATATGACAGCTCAGATAATGAAAAAGATGATGAAGATTCACAAGTAACATATGATAGACTCTATGAGGAGAGTTGCAAATTGATTGAAGTTTTGAATAAACAAAAATCCAAAAACGAAATCTTAAAAGACAAAATTGAAACGTTAACTAATGAAAAGAATATCTTAGCAATTGAACTAAATAAAATTAATTCTAAATTTCATATTGCTAGTGAAGAATTCAACAAGATCAAGAGTTATGAAAAAGAAGCTGAAACTCTAAACAAAATAAACGTACTTTTAAGAGATGAAGTTACTCAACTGAAATGGTTCAAAGAAAAGTATGAGTATTTATTTACCCATGGAGAAGAAAAATTTGAAAGACTTTTTTAAATGGGAAAATATCATAGAGACAAAACTGGATTAGGGTACAACAAAATAGACAAACATAATCCTAATGTCTCTACTGTGTTTGTGAAAGGAGAAACTTCCTCTAGTAGTCAAAACATTTCTGAAATTACATGTCATTCATGTGGAAGCAAAGGACATGTCAAGTATGATTGCAAAATTGAACAAATTAAAAGACAGACCACTAAGACATGTGTCAACTCTCAAACAAAAAAACCTGTTCATAACAATACAATCAAATACTCTGTCACTCAACAATTAAATGAGATGATGAAACAAATTGGTCGTCTAAAGTTACAACTCCACAATCACACAAAAACAGTTAAATCAACTGAAAACTATTCTAAGAAACATTTTCATCAACAATATCATAACAAAGCTAAATCTCAAGGTTTTGGTAAAACCCCTATCACACAAAGATACATTTGGATTCGTAAGAACAAAGGCTTGTTGGTTCACACAGCCCTTAAAGCAGTTGATCAATCCTTGTGGTACCTAGATAGTGGATGTTCTAGACACATGACTGGGGATAGAGCACATTTATCCACAATAATTGAATATGAAGGTGGAACTGTCACCTTTGGTGATGGAAATGTTGCTAAAGTAGTTGGTAAGGGTACTTTGAATGTTTCCAACGTGCCTGTTATTGAAGATGTTTTATATGTTGATGGTTTGAAACATAACTTGCTGAGCATTTCTCAAATATGTGATAAAGATCATGCTGTTAACTTTAGTAGTCTTGGTTGTGAGATTTCCAAAAATGGAAAGATTATTCTAAGAGGCCTTAGAACCAAAGAAAACTGTTATATTATCGGTAACCAGAAAGAATCATCTAGTTCAGCCTGTTACATTGCTCATCTTGATGAAGCTCAACTATGGCATCAAAGACTTGGTCATGTAAATTTTAGGGACTTGTCCAAACTGAACAAGTATGTAAAGGGTCTTCCTAAAATCAGCAGGAAGTCAAAAACAATCTGTGGAGAATGTTAAAAAGGTAAACAAATCAGAAATTCTTACAAAAAATCCAAGTTTCTAAAAACTTCTAGACCCTTAGAACTTCTCCATATGGACTTGGTTGGTCCAACTAAGAAAGAGAGCAGGGGTGGCAGAAAATACTTCCTGGTTATTGTTGATGATTATTCTAGATTCACTTGGGTTGCTTTTCTAAGAGAAAAATCTGATGCATATGCTGAATTTAAAAAAATTGTAAAAAAAATCCAAGTTGGAAAAGGAAGAGCAATTTCTTGGATAAGAAGTTATCATGGTGGTGAATTTAAAAATATTAAGTTTGAAAAATATTGCGAGAAATATGGAATTCACCATGAATTTTCTGCCCCTAAAACTCCTCAACAAAATGGTATTGCTGAGAGAAAGAATCGTGTCTTAATAGAGATGGCCACCGTTTTGCTTCATGGAAAGAATGCTCCTAGAGATCTATGGGCTGAAGTAGTTAGCACAGCATGTCACATCATAAACAGGGTATACTTGAGAACTGGCTTGGATAAAACTGCTTATGAGTTATGGCATGGAAAAAGGCCCAACATTAGCTATTTTAAAATTTTTGGTAGCAAATGCTACATACTCAAGGATAGAGAACACTTGAGCAAATTTGATTCAAAAAGTGATGAAGGCACTTTCATTGGCTATTCTCTAAACAGTCGTGCATATAGAGTGCTGAACAAAAACACTAGAGCCATACAAGAATCTATAAATGTTGTCATTGATGACAAACAAAATGATTTCAGATATCAAGAAAACTCTGATATTGATGAGATAGATGTCCAAACTGAAAAACTAAACAAGTCTCCAATCTCTAGGGATTTAGTGAATGTGAAACACCACCCTATGGACCAAATTCTGGGAGATCCTTTGGTTGGTGTCAAGACTAGAAGACAATTAGAAAACATTGTCAACTATCTTAACTTTATTTCAACTTTTGAACCTAAAAATGTTAATAAAGCTTTTTCTGATGATAATTGGATAAATGCAATACAAGAAAAGCTAAACCAGTTTGCTAGAAGTGAAGTTTGGGATCTAGTGCCTAGGCCAAATGACAAAAATGTTGTAGGTACTAAATGGATTTACAAAAATAAACTTAATGAAAATGGTACCATTGTTAGAAACAAGGCCAGGCTAGTTGCCCAAGGATATTCTCAAATTGAAGGAATAGATTTTGAAGAAACCTTTGCTCTTGTTGCTAGACTTGAATCCATTAGAATCTTAATTGCCATTGCTTGCTCTTTAAAATTTAAATTATACCAAATGGATGTCAAAAGTGCCTTTCTAAATGGTCTTTTGGAAGAAGAAGTCTATGTGGAGCAACCTAAAGTATTTAAAGACGCAAAGAAGCATAATCATGTGTATCATCTCAAAAAGGCCCTCTATGGTCTCAAACAAGCCCCTAGAGCTTGGTATGAAAGGCTTACTCAATTTTTACTTAATCAAAATTTTGAAAGGGGAAGTGTGGATAAAACTCTCTTTATTCAAAAAACCAATGATTCTATTTTGATTGCTCAAATTTATGTTGATGATATAGTGTTTGGATCTACTTGTAATAACTTCACAGAAGAGTTTGCTAATCTAATGAAATCTGAATTTGAAATGAGCATGGTTGGTGAACTTAATTTCCTTTTAGGAATACAAGTTAAACAATTGACTGATGGAATGTTTATTTCCCAAACCAAATATGCAAAAGAATTGATCAAAAGATTTGGATTAGATTCAGCCAAACACATGAACACTCCCATGAGCACAACTCTGAAATTGTCTAGAGAATCAAGTGGTAAGAGTGTAGATCCCAGTTTGTATAGGAGCATGATAGGCAGCCTATTATATCTTACAGCTAGTAGACCTGATATTGCATTCAGTGTAGGAGCTTGTGCCAGATATCAATCTGATCCCAAAGAAATCCATTTGAAAGCAGTAAAAAGAATCATTAGATATGTTTCAGGAACTTTAGGATACGGCTTATGGTATCCATATGATTCATCTACTTGTATTGCTGGATACTCAGACGTCGATTGGACTGGAAATGTAGATGATAGAAAATCTACTAGCGGTGGATGTTTCTATCTAGGAAACTGTTTAGTTGCATGGCACAGCAAGAAACAATCATCCATCTCCTTATCTATAGCTGAAGTAGAATATATAGCAGCTGGTAGTGGATGTACTCAGATGCTTTGGATGAGACAAGTGCTCACAAACTATGGTATTGAACAATGTAGCATGAACTTGTATTGTGATAACACTAGTGCTATCAATATCTCCAAAAATCCTGTTCAACACTCTAGAACTAAGCAAATTGACATTAGACATCATTTCATTAGAGAATTGGTTGAAGAAGGAGTCATAGTTTTGGAGCATATATCTACAGAGAAACAACTAGCAGACATTTTAACAAAACCCTTGGATGTTTCAAAATTTGAAAATATGAGAAAATCCCTTGGTGTTTGTGCTATTCGATAAAATAAAAAAAAACGGGGGGGGGGGGGGGGGGGGAGGGGAATTTCGGCTAGCGGTGGACCCTCTTGGCGGCTAACTGCCATGGCGGGCCCGTGACTTTAAAACTAGGTTTTGTCATTTCGTTTGTTTTCTTCTCTTCTCTCCTCTGGTTCGTCTCCACCGTAGCCAAGCGTCTGGGTTTCATTTTCCTTATTCCTCAAGGTCATTCCTCTCCTTCTTTTATTTTGCATTTCCCGTTCTTGTTTTTTTTTTTTGTTTTTCCCTTGTTCCCTTGTCTCTTTTCTCTATTGCACAGATTTTCTTTCTCTTGTGTGTGTTGTTTTTCTCTTCTTTGGACACTCCAACTGTTTGAAACAATGCCTCCTAGAATGAAATCGGCTGTAAATCGTCCCTCTAAAAGAGGACGCTCTACTGTAGGTTCCTCGTCTCGTCGAGAACGACCCTCTCCATCACCCTCACCTTCACAATCATCCTCTAGTTCCCCTTCTCCTCCTCCTCCTCCATCTATGCCTATGAGTCTCACACGAAATGCTCAAATGCTAAATGTCATGAAAAAAAGGTTGATTATGGTTGAGCGTCGCACCCTCCGCAATGTTATTGAAGCTTATGAAACGGCCATTATTCTTGCTCAAATCAATTGGACTAACATTCTGGATTGGGGGGACAAGGCTTATCCCTCTCCTGTCTGCAGCATGTATGCGTCTATTACTGATGTTGTTTCAACTATTGATTCTTGCTCTTTCAATGTAGCATTTAGAAATCAAGTAGTCACAATTGACCCCGATTGTATTTCCTCTATTATGAACATCCCTGCTAGTAAAAATGGCCTAAGTATGGTTGCTGACACACTCACTGAGGCTGAAAAGGCCGAAGCAACCCTCCATATCTGTGGATATGATGCCGAGTGGAATCGTAAAAAGAATTTTCTTCCTCTAGCTGCATTGATTCACAAGTATAGACTCCTACACAATATGTTCACATTAAACGTCTATCCTCGTAAAGGCAATAGGACCGAATTAACTTCTTATATGGTCAATATCCTTTATAAAGTCATTCCCATGTGTCTTCCATCGCTGATTTGTCGTACCATTGTGCGGTTTCACCTCTCAAATGCTACAAAGACTGCTGCCCCGTTTGGGTTTCTTATGACTCAGCTAGCTCGTTCTTATGGTGTTCCTCAGCCGACTGATTCTCCTCTTTATCATGCCCCCTTTGGTAAAGCGAACCTTATTCAAATGAATCTTCTTCCTAATGTCGAAGCTGGACCAGTTCCTCCTCATGTAGATGATCAAGCTTCACAGCAGCCAGCTCCATCAGTGCCTCCTATGCAAGTTCGTGGGGCTACTTCTTCTGGTGCATCACGGAGTGTTGGAGACCGTTTGGATGCTATAGAGCAACGCCAGTCCAAGACAGAGAAGCTGTTGAAAAAGACTCTGAGATACTTAGGTGCTCTGTCCAAGGGATGTCGAGGACATGATTTCAACGACATGCCTCCCTCTCCATCCCCTCCATCTGATTAGTTTCTAGTGGGTCACTTAGCCACATTTGTTTGATTGGTTCTCTTTTTGGTGGTGTTGTTTTGACAAGTGGCTGCCCTCCCCTATGTGTTTAACATACTTACGCTATTTTATTTCTCTAACTTGGGATGTATGACCTTTCATGTCTGAATCTTATATCATATTCATGTTAAATAATTTTATGTCTTCCTGATATATTTTTCTATCGCATTGTTATTTCTCTTATTGCATTGTCCTACCCTTGTCAATTTGTGACAAAAAGGGGGAGAGAGAATTCCCCAGTTTACAGATAGATTCTAAGGGAGAATGTGTGTTTGCCTCAAAGAATGCACCTAACTCATTTGAACATGTTATTTTTGGCTAATGATTAAGGGGGAGTTGCAATCCCACCATAGAATGTGTGTTCCTTGTTCTATGCAGGTATATCATTCAGATTCAAGTACATTCTTAGGGGGAGTTCTTATTTGAGTTGTAATTATTGCATTTCCTCGTAAAGTTCTCGTCCTCTTGTAATCTTGAGTGTTATTGGGTTCATTTATTGTAAGAGTATATAGAATAGGTGTTTT
Organism: Persea americana; assembly: GCA_029852735.1. Taxonomy (NCBI): domain Eukaryota; kingdom Viridiplantae; phylum Streptophyta; class Magnoliopsida; order Laurales; family Lauraceae; genus Persea; species Persea americana. The sequence continues at coordinate 41,709,486 of CM056814.1, forward strand.
GCCACGAAATTGTTAAAGGGGGAGATTGTTAGTGTCACATTCCTATGTGCACTATATTTGGTTTGTCAATTCCGTGTCATTGTGTCCCGAAGACCTTACATCTCGAAGTGTGTCAAGGAAGATCTACTTCTAGAGATTGTTCAAGCTTTTGAAAGCTCTGGATGTGTCAAAGAAGACTCCACTTGTGTGCAAATCATCTCAGGTTTTTTTGGACCCAAAACCGTTACCTCTCTGGACCCTAGGATTCACGCTCACCTTAGCCTATATTCAGTTTTTCATCTAAGGTTCTCTCCATTCTGTTCTGTCCAGAAATAGGGAGTTCGGTGACCTTTCGGTCACCTGGCGGCTAGCCTCTTTACAAAAAGCGGCTAAGCACCAGGTAACCGAAATACCTCGGCTAGCTTTCCAGAATACTGTTCCCTGTCAAAAGTGATTCGGCCACCTTGCGGTCAGCATTCGGTTAACCGCAGTGTGGACTGGCGGCTAACCGCCAGGTAACCGAGGTTCACGGTTACATTTCCAGAATACAAACTTCTCAATTGTTGTGGAAGTTCGGTCACCTCGCGGTTACCTTTCGGCTAACCGCCATATGGGCTGGCGGCTAACTTCCATGTAATCGAAATCCCACGGTTAGCTTTCCAGAATGCTACATGTTTTTAAGATGCAGATCCGGTCACCCTGCGGTCACCTCACGGCTAGCCGCGATGTCCACCGTCGGCTAACCGTGAGCTGACCGAATTAGAAAAACTAGCCGTTACCAAAGAGAAATTGAAATGAGGCTAGCCGAATTACCAAGAGGCTAGCCGCCAAAACTAGCCGTTGGGAACTTCTCTATATATATCTGGAGCCAGTTTTACACTGTAGTGAGGATGTTTTGAAAAGCTTACTTTCCTGCTTCTTCCCCATCTTTTCTAAGCCTTTAAACCATCTTCCAAACATACTGTAACCTTATTTAGAAAATGGATGAGATATTTTAGGCTCTTGAAGAGTGTGATTGGAAGAAAGGGTTCTAGTTGGATTTTCAAGTGATATACATTTAGGAAAATCTAGAACCCAAACCTCTTGACCCTTGGTTGTGCATTACAATGGAGCATCTCCACCAACATCAAGCATGCATCAAGAGGATAAAGCTTGAACTTCAGTTAGAGCTTCGATAAACAATTCCGACTACATCAGAGGCAAGTGTTTGGTGTCTCATCATCTTTTAAAACTTATATATCCAGTGATAGTGGTTTGAATACGTGGGACTCAACCACTCTAAAATGTATGTGGGGGATTAGATCTGTGTGATCGAACCTCGTTACCAAAATTGTGATGTGCAAGTGATTGAAATCATTACTTATGTAGTTTTGATTCATCATAGTGGAACCAAGGGACTGTGTGACCCTTGTGAGTGGATGTAGGACATATGGTCCGAACCACTATAAATCTCTATGCATTTATTTATGTTATTTGTCTCAATGTTTTGATCCAGTTTATATGCCTTCTTTACCATTGAACATTGCTAGATAATCACACTTTGTCTTCATATCACTTGCTCACTTATAAATCTTGATTGATAGGTTAAAAATGGCTTTAAAATTTGATAGACCTATTCACCCCCCACTCTAGGACGAGAACATTGGCCCTAGGTGAACTTTCAGTTGTGACAAGCACCGTAGAAGTACTCCATTGCAGGATTTTTTGTAAAGCATTTTTGAAGGAATATCCAAATGAAAGTTTGGGGCTCGTCTTTGAACGCTTACCCGCTATTTTGGATCTTCAAGTAGGATGCCGAACATAATGTAATCAATGAACGGATCCCTCCAGTTGCGAACGGAGGTTTGAGGATGGAAATCCGACTTCCAACCACTCAGTGGCATCAGCAACTGCTTCGTGTGTGTTGAGAAGAGAGAGAATTCTTTTTTGTCAAACTGTAATTCTCATGTTTTCCCCTTCTTGGATTGCCATAGATGCAGCGAGTCCAGCCAGGGCATCTGGAAGGATGTTTTCACCTCCGCGGATGTGGGTGATGTTACAGATGTCAAACTTTTGACGAAGAGATTGCGCTTTGTTGTAGTAAGGCAACAGATTAGGCTTCTTGATTTCATATTTCTGATTCATCTGATTGACGATCGGTTGAGAATCCCCAAAGGCTTCCAGCATGGTGATACCGGATTCGAGGGCGAGTTCCAATCTTACGATCAGAGCTTGGTATTCAGTGGCATTGGTTGAATATGGCTCCAGTAGCGAGAATGCATGTGGAATCTTGTATTTGTCTGGGCTAACAAAGAGAATGCCAATTCCCGAGATCAGCTTTCCTTTTTCATTTGTCCTGGTTGCACCGTCGAAGTACATGTCCCAAGAAGCAACTGATGAGGAAGTCTCCACGTTGTAGACAAGCTCGTCTGGGAGATCATCCCTAAGCGGAGAATCCTTAGGCAGTGGATGCTTTGCGAGAAAGTCTGCTAGAGCTTGGCCCTTGATTGCTTTTTGTGGTACATATCTAATATCAAACTGTGACAGAAGGATGGACCATTTTGCCAGTCGGGCATTGAGAGAACCTGCTTTTGTGACAATGACCATTAAGAGGTTGATCCTTGATATCAAGTATACTGTGTTGGATAGCAGATAGTGACGTAGCTTTTGTACAACAAACATCACTGCCAGGCATTCTTTTTCGACTAGAGAGTAGCGATACTCTGCACCTACCAACATGTGGCTGAGGTAATATAGAGTAGCTTCTTTTCCCTCATCGTTTTCTTGTGCAAGTAGAGCGCCCAGAGAATAGTCGAGAGCTCTTGTGTACAAGATGAATGGTTTTCCAATTATGGGGGCAGCCAACACTGGAGGTTTTCTCAGGTATGACTTGATGTCTTGAAATGCAGCTTTATATTCAGCATCCCAAGCAAAGTCCACACCTTTCTTCATCAACCGAGAGAATGGACGGCACTTTCTTGATAGGTTGGAAATGAAACGTCGGATGTATGCCAATCTTCCTTGAAGCCCTTTTAGTTCTCTTAGGGTTCTTGGAGACAACATTTCTAGGATAGCCTTGACTTTGTTGGGTTCAAGTTCTATTCCAGCTTTTCGAACTATGAATCCGAGCAACTTACCCGATAAAACACTGAAGAAGCATTTGAGGGGATTCATTCGCAGTTTGTGTTTGCGAAGTCGGAGGAAGACTTCTCAAAGTTATTCGAGATGGTCTTCTTCTAACGAGCATTAGGCCAATGACTCCCAAATCAGATGGCTTTAGGGCACTAGGTATATAAATACCCCTACAGGCTTATTGGCTCTGGTTAAAAAGGCTGCGAACCCAAACTAGTCACAAACTTTTTATTCTTTTCAAGACTTCTAACTGTCACGACCCCGGACCGGGACCCGGGACCCGGGACCGCGACGGTGGTGTGGATGGGGTAATGAACTACCCTTAACAACGATTATACATTTCCTTAATTTCTCACAGGTTTCCGCGGTGAGGATTCCAAACACACTCATAGAACATTTACATTGGTGCGGAAGCGTGTAGCAAATCAAGCTCTTAATCCATTCTCATCAAATAAGACTGATAATACACAAGTATGACATGATGTCAGAGTGAGCAATGATCTCATTAGCATTCCCAAAATATGAAGTTAAAGTTTAAACAAAAGATCAAGTTAAATTAACATTCCCCAAAAATAATGGCCAACAAAGGCCAGTACAACCAAAAGTATAAATCAAGATCATTCTACAATCTCCCTAAAATGTTACGTAACTCCAAGCTAGACCAAATGTCTACATGACATTGTCAGCTTGCCACTCCACTAAACGTTGTGGTTCATCGACCGCCTCCTCTGGCTCCTCCTTAAAGGCAATAACGGGAGCTGGACCTGAGTACTACAAAAATGGGTCAGACACGACGGTCTGGCAGGTGGGTGAATAGATAATACCAAGAAAGAAATCAAAGCACATCTTAGACATAACGAAAACTTATCAAACGATAACTGTCATAAAACAGTATGCATGGTTCATTTAAAGTACAGATGCAATATAAATCATGTGGGGTATTCAAGGTACAGGAACTGACTAGATGGCAACCACACTAAAGCTAAATCCTCTCTATCACTAATGTGATGAGAGCACATTCAGTGCGTTGGGCTCGAGCACACGAAGTGACGAGAACGAACATTATATACATATACATATACATATAGCTAGGCAAGACCACGGCCGCGGAACCGGGTAACGGGACAGGACAGGATCCAAGTTGCAACTGGCGGGAGCACAAGGGGGAGGCCCAAGTCAGTTGATCAGACTGACAAGGACGTCCAAGCTTAGTGGTGCCGACTCATAGGTTACATGAGAAATCAAAACATATACAAACTATGTCAGTATAAAACATTCGGGCAGGCAGGGCATGGTGCTCGTAAGCACACATTTCATATCATTATCTGTTCATGCATAAACGGGGCTGGCGGGACATATCAGGTGTATAAATCAGAGTTTGAGATAAAACCAGTAGGGTCGGGTAATTATACATATAATCTGAGTAAAACAATGCAATGAATCCTTATACCATTAGGGACTATATATTGGGGCATCCATATTCAAACAACATGTATAAGGATCTTGTATGTCTATTATTATCCTTAGTATGGTACTCGAATGATAGAGGACATACCAAGTTTCCTTATACAAGTTGATGAATCCAAAAGTCCCAATACATTCCCGAAATGGTGTTTCTTTCTAAGTTAATCTCCTTATGTCATCCCCTGGGTCTTTCCAAGGTGGTAGGGCATCAGAACAACCCATCCAAACCTTTAAATACCATATCTAAGACAATAGAAAAGACTAAGGAATTCTGGGTGAAATTCGGTCACCTGTCGGTTAGCTGGCGGTTAGCCGCCGAGGTGATCGGCGGTTAGCCGCTGGCTGACAGCGGGGCTAACCGCGGTTCACCCTGCTAAAATATAGCATTCTGTGTTTCTAACCGCGCATCTCGGTTACCTGGCGGTCACAGGGTTTTTGGTTAGCGGTTAGCCGCGAGCTGACCGCGGGGCTGACCGCGGTTCGCCTGTCAAAACACAGCATTCTGTGTTTCTAACCGCATCTGGGTCGGCTAGCCGCCGGTCACCTGTCGGCTAGCCGCCAAGGTGACCGCCCGCTGACCGCCCAGCTACGGGAACTCTGCATCAGGCGCAGATTTCAACTCTTTCTTTCCCAAACCCTATCACCTCAACCCCAATCATTTCCTAACATGAAATGGGTCTATTCCCTTCCATTTAACATTTAATCCTTTCCACCAACCACCATTCCATCAATGCATTAATTCTCCTACCAATACAAATCTCATTCAATGCAAGTACAAATATCATTTAAGAAGTTCATAATGACCAAAATAAACTTTAATGAATGAATGCATACATTCTCATAAAACTAACTAAGAGAAAAAAATCATATCAATAAGTACATTTCCAAAAGCATTATGAAACATAATAAACTAAAGGAATAGGAATAGTAAAATCCACATTTTCAATAAAACAAGAACTCATTCAAATCAAATCCATTCATTCACTTGCCTTGGTCTCCAAATATGCTAGTCAAGCTCTAATCCCACTATCAAGCTCAAAATCTACAATCTACACAAAAATCCCCAAAATACATTCATTACAACCCTAGAATGTCAAAACCAAGAAATAGATGGAGATAGCTTCCAATAATCAAGGTGAAGCACCTCCATGGCTAGAAGAACACACAACCAAGAGATGAGAAGAAGAACTTACATGGAAAGTCCTCTAATGGCAAGAGCTTGCTCAAAATGTAGCTTGGAATGGAAGGCTCTCTCTAAAAATGATATCAAGATGAAGCTCTCAAGGAGGGGAAGAAGATTACCACCTCCATTTTACCTTTAGCAATAGATTTGAGAGAGAGGTTGAGAGATGGAGAAGCATGAAGCAAGGTAAGTTGAAGAGAACCCTAGGGCTGGGCTGGGATTCCTTGTTCTCAAGAAAGTTGCAAGAAGAGGAAGAGGAAAAAGGCCTCCTCCTTATATAGACAATGGCAATGGGTCCCACAACTTAAAAATCCAATTGGGCTAAAACATCGCTCTACGGGCTTCGGATGGATTCGACGAAGAAAGAAGAATCGATCGTCGAAATTTCTACTTTCCAAAAAGTATATATTTTACGTGTTTCGGAGACATTGAAAATAGTGTCCAGATTTTGTGTAAAAAGACTGTTTTACCCCTATCAATGGCAAAGTAGGGTTTAGAGGTCTCGAATAGAAACGGAACAAATACGAAAGTTGTCGGGAATCATAAAATACATTAAACGGAGCAAATTACAGATTTCCAGAATTATTAAATAAATCCCAAAACTAATCAAGACACAATAAAAAGGAACCCCCAAAGGGCCCCACTAGATCACAAGAGTTCCCAAAATAATTCAAAGCTATGAAAAACTATTCTAATCCAGATTTAACCCATTTCCACTAATCTCACTTTTAGCTAAAACGCGTCTTAAGTAACACTAAAAGGAAACTCTCGGGGCGGGGTCTTACATCCTCCACCCCTTAGGGCATTTGGTCCACCAAATGAAACAAAATACTAACCTCGGGTAGTAGACGCGGATACTTCTTCTGAACTTGATCCCGTAATTCCCACGTTGCCTCTTCAGGTCCGTGATTTTCCCAAAGCACTTTCACCCATTGAATAGTCCTTGTCCTCAGTTCCTGTTCTTTCGTATCGATGATCTGAATAGGCTTCTCGACATAGGTGGCATCTTTTCTGATCTCTAATGGCTCATGACGGAGTACATGTGACGAGTCGGGGACGTACTTCTTCAACATAGACACATGGAACACATTGTGTACGCCGGAAAGCTCAGGTGGTAAGGCTAATCTATAAGCCACGTCACCAATCTTGCTCACGATATCATAGGGTCCAATGTATCTCCGAGATAATTTGCCTTTCTGTCCGAATCTCAGAGTTCCTCTAGTAGGTGACACCTTCAAGAAAACCTTATCTCCTTCCTTAAAATGTAAGTCCCTTCAATGAGAGTCTGCATAACTCTTCTGTCTACTCCGGGCTACTTTCAGACGTTCTTGGATCAACTTGACTTTGTCACTGGTTTCACTCACCATAGTTGGTCCATGAAAACTGCGAATACCTACTTCTTCCCAACAGATTGGAGTTCTACACCTCCTACCATACAATGCCTCAAAAGGCGCCATCCCAATGCTCGAATGATAACTGTTGTTGTAGGCGAACTCGCAAAGCGGTAGGGTCTCGTCCCATTGAGTCTTGAAATCTAGTACACACGCTCGAAGCATATCCTCAAGGGTCTGGATTGTTCTTTCCGACTGACCATCTGTTTGTGGGTGATACGCTGTGCTGAACTGAAGCTTCGTTCCCATAGACTCATGCAAAGTCTTCCAGAATCTCGAGACGAATATGCTATCTCTGTCTGAAGTAATAGAGACTGGCTGCCCACGACGGCTGACAATCTCGTTGACAAACAACTCCGCGAGAGGTAACATATGCATTTTCTCTGGGGTCCTCATAGGAATAAAATGAGCTGATTTGCTAAGACGGTCCACAATGACCCATATGGCATTATTCCCTTTTCTCGTTCTTGGCAATCCCGAGATGAAATCCATGGTGATATGTTCCCACTTCCATTCTGGGATCTCTAATGGCTGCAACAACCCTGGAGGTCTCTACCTTCACCAACTGACACGTCATACATCGGGAAACGAAAGCTGCTATTTCCCTCTTCATGTTGTTCCACTAAAATCTGCCCTTCAAGTTCTGATACATCTTCGTGCTACCCGGATGCATAGAGTACTTCGTACTGTGCGCTTCTGTCATAATGTCCTTCTTCAAATCTTCAATATTGGGCACGCATAGACGATCACGATAGAATAAGACTCCATCCACAATACGGAAATCAGGACGTTCTGCTATATGCTCTGAAATCTTGGCCAACTCTGGATCTTGCAATTGGTCATCCTTGATCTTCTGAATGAACGAGGGTTCAGACACTGACATGTTGGCTAACATCACTCCCTCGCTTAGGGGCTGAAAATCTACCCCCAACTCTTCAAATTGCTGAAAGAAGCAAGTAACTCTTAGGCTTGCCACACTTGCTGACTTCCTACTCAAGGCATCGGCCACTACATTTGCCTTTCCCGGGTGATACTTGATTGGAAAATCGTAATCTTTGATATATTCCATCCATCTTCTTTGTCTCATATTCAACTCCTTCTGAGAGAACAAATACTGTAAGCTGCGGTGATCGGAGTGGACTTCAAATTTCTCTGCGTACAGGTAATGTCTCCACATCTTTAGTGCAAAAACGACCGCTGTTAACTCCAGGTCATGCGTTGCATAGTTCTTCTCGTGGTCCTTCAGCTGACGGGATCCGTAAGCGACGACTTTTCCATCTTGCATCAACACACAACCGAGTCCTATATTCGACGCATCTGTAAAAATGGTGTAACCGCCGCTCCCGGATGGTAAAGTGAGGACAGGTGCTGAAGTTAACCTCTTTTTCAGCTCTTGGAAACTGGTCTTACATTGGTCTATCCACACATAAGGTGCATTCTTCTTGGTCAACTTCGTCAATGAAGCTGCGATTGACGAAAATCCCTGCACAAATCTTCGATAGTAACCCGCCAATCCAAGAAAACTTCTGATTTCCGATGCGTTCTTCGGTCTTTCCCACTTCACAACTGCATCTATCTTGGTTGAGTCCACTGATAATCCTTCTTTGGAAATGATATGACCCAAAAATGCGACTTCTTCAAGCCAAAATTCGCACTTGGCGAGCTTCGCATACAATTGGTTGTCTCTTAGAAGTTGCAATGCTATCCTTAAATGCTCTTCATGTTCTTCTCTAGACTTAGAGTACACCAAAATGTCATCAATAAACACCACTGTGAATTGGTCTAAGTACTCAGCGAATATTTTGTTCATCAAAGCCATGAATACTGCCGGTGCATTCGTCAGTCCAAATGGCATCACTAGAAATTCATAGTGTCCATATCTCGTCCGGAATGCCGTCTTCGATACGTCTGAATCTCTAACTCTCAGCTGATGGTAACCGGATCTTAGATCGGTCTTCGAAAAGTAAGCAGCACCTTGCAATTGGTCAAACAATTCATCTATCCTTGGCAACGGATACTTGTTCTTGATGGTAGCTTGGTTCAATTTTCGATAGTCAATACACATTCTCATGGAACCGTCTTTCTTCTTGACGAATAAAACTGGAGCTCCCCAAGGTGAGACGCTTGGTCTAATAAAACCTTTATCCAACAATTCTTGCAACTGAATCTTCAACTCTCGTAATTCAGCTGGAGCCATTCTGTATGGTGCAATAGATATCGGAGCGGTCCCTGGTAATAACTCGATGGTGAAGTCCATCTCCCTAACAGGTGGTAAACCTGGGATTTCTTCTGGAAAAATGTCTGGGAATTCGCAAACAATTGGGATCTCCTCCACCCCTTGGGACCGTTTATCCTCCGTGATAAACGCTAAATAGCATTCACATCCACTTCTCACTAGTCTATCAGCCTTCAATGCTGAGATGAATCTTGGACAAGAATTCCTCCTCTCCCCATGGAACAATACTCCTGCTGGGGTCTCCTCTAATTTTAACGTGAGGGTCTTATGGAAACAGTCCATCGTAGCATGGTATCCTGCTAACCAATCCATTCCTAGAATGACATCAAAATCATACATCTCCAACAAAATAAGATTCGTCGGTAACACCACATCTCCTATCTTAATAGCACATCTAGGATAATACTTCCTACACACAACTTGTTTGCCTACGGGGGTGGACACTGTCAACACATACTCAAGTTCTCTAGCAAGCATAACAATCAGCTTAGAAAATTTTGGGGACAAGAAAGAGTGCGTAGAGCCAGGGTCAAACAAAATCTTAGCCTCAAATCCACAAACTAGGAGTGTACCTTCCACCACGTTATCTGCCACCTCTGCATCAGCTTGGTTAATTGCATACACTTGTCCTCGCTGCTGAGGCCTGTTCTGAGCCTGTTGCTGCCTTCCTTGCTGTGCGTTCCTATGCTGCTGAGGAGGACGCTGATTCTGATTCTGTCCTTGCTGACGCGCTTGCTGCTGTTGTGGAGGTCTGTACTGTTGCTGCGGAGCCTGTTGCTGGAGTGGCCTGGGCTGGTTCTGTATGGCTAGTGCGTTCTGAGGTGGTGCCTGGCGCTGTGTTCCTTGTTGTTGCTGATTCTATCTGTTGCTACCTTGTCCAGCTTGCCTTGGGCAGTCTTTGAGCTGGTGTGCCATGGATCCACATCTGAAACATGCTCCCGTAATCGTACGGCATTGAGCACTCTCGTGGTTTTTACCACAATGAACGCAAACTAGAGCATTCTGCACATTTTGTTCTTGCCTCAGTCGCTTGTTCTGATGGTTCCTCTGTTGGTTTTTTGTTGATGAGTCTGAGTCCTTCCTTGGATCTTGAGGATCTTGTTGTTCAGGTTCTCGAATTTATAGGCCCTTCTCACAGCCTCTTCAAAAGTGATAGGTGGTACAACACCCGTGGCATCCCTCTCAATGACCGGGTTAAGTCCTTCAAGGAACTTTGCTATCTTTTTCTCCACGGTGTCAATTAACTCGGGGGCATATCGAGACAACCTTTCGAACTTCGTGAGGTACTCTTGAACGGTCGTGTTACCTTGTACGAGCTGCTGGAATTCAATGGCTTTTTGCCTCTTCACATGTGTCGGTACATACTTATCACTGAATTGCCTCTTGAAACTTATCCAAGCCTCTGCGTTTACTATAGTCCTATACTCAGCCTTGACTGTTTTCCACCATATATCCGCTAGGCCGGTGAACATGGAAGCGGAGAGTTGCACTTGCTGCCTACCAGTACATCTAAATATCTCAAAGATGTTCTCCATATGCTCCAACCAGTCATCTGCAGCTAATGGGTCCTCATGCCCAGTGAACTCCTTAGGACCCCTCTTCCTAAACTTTTCAAACAACGCATTGGGATCATGTTCCCTATTGTTAATGACAATTTGAGGGCCTAGATGCTGCGCTGGTGCCGGTTCAGGCCTCCTTTCTAACACTTCTAATAACTGCCTTTGCATCATAGCCATCTCCCTAGCATGCTCTTCATCCTTCCTGGCCATTTGCTCTTGCAATCTTGCCTGATTTTCATTGGCTTGACGTTGCTGGTCAAGCATGGCTTGCATCATCTGTTGAAATTGATTCTGCATGTTTGGATCCGAAGTACCGTTTCCTAGTGGCCTGGTGTGTTCACTATTGCTTGCGGTGGGATTGTCGGTTACGGGTTCGGTTACGGGTCTTTTTCGAGGTGGCATATCACTGCAAAACAAATTGTTAGCACATACAATTATATAAGGGTCACACATTGCTCACATGAGTCTAACTAACGAAAAGTCTAACGGATCCTCGCCACGTCCTTAGGATTTCTAGCTTCTTTTAATTTCTTGAAACACGTCTCGCTCTGATACCAGTCTGTCGCGACCCCGGACCGGGACCCGGGACCGCGACGGTGGTGTGGATGGGGTAATGAACTACCCTTAACAACGATTATACATTTCCTTAATTTCCCACAGGTTTCCGCGGTGAGGATTCCAAACACACTCATAGAACATTTACATTGGTGCGGAAGCGTGTAGCAAATCAAGCTCTTAATCCATTCTCATCAAATAAGACTGATAATACACAAGTATGACATGATGTCAGAGTGAGCAATGATCTCATTAGCATTCCCAAAATATGAAGTTAAAGTTTAAACAAAAGATTAAGTTAAATTAACATTCCCCAAAAATAATGGCCAACAAAGGCCAGTACAACCAAAAGTATAAATCAAGATCATTCTACAATCTCCCTAAAATGTTACGTAACTCCAAGCTAGACCAAATGTCTACATGACATTGTTAGCTTGCCACTCCACTAAACGTTGCGGTTCATCGACCGCCTCCTTTGTGTCGTGTAAGACCCCGACCCCTAATTTTCGGGATTAGTGTGTTTTTAGCTGTGGTTTAGTTTTCTAAATAAGATTTGAGCCTAATTGAGTTAGATTGTGGTTTAGAATGGTTTTCCATAGCTTTGGGGAATTTTGAGAGCGGTTGGACCTGGTCTGACAGCCCGGGGATGCCTTGGGCTGTACGTGTCAGCGTGGGGGATTGTTCTTGATTTTGAAAAATTACAATTTTGGTTTCTTTTGATAGGTCAAATTAGATCCAACAACTTTTGTGTTTAGACCTACCCCATTCGAAACTCAGAAAATCAGTTTTTCAGCCCGAGGGGCAAAACAGTCTTTTCACATTTAAATCTGAGCCCAGATTTCGAAATTTCAGAACCATGCCAAAAATATACTTTTTGAAAACTAGATTTTATGAGGATCATTTTAGTCTTCTTCGTCGATTTCATCCGAGGCCCAGAAAGCCCAGTTCTAAGTCCATGAAGAGTTATAAGTTGTGGGCCCCATGATTATCACTTTACATAAGCCCCACCTTCCATCTCTTCTCTCCATTCTCTTCCCCAACGAGAGTGAGTTGCAGGGACTCCCAGCTGAGCCCTATTCCTCTCCTTCCTTGCTTCTTCTTCCACCAAATCAACCATGATTCTTCACCGTTTGAAAATCCGATTTCGCCATTGTGTTCCCCACCTTCCAAGCTCTCGCTAGACCCCATTTTCGTGTGAGATGCAGCTGGGCAGCCCTTTGTTTGAGCTGTTCCTTGCTGGTTGGAGATGCTACAGGTAAGACCTCCCTTCCATTTCTTTATATGAGGTAGGGCAGCCCCTAGGGAGCCTTGATTTCAACATGCAAGCTCTAACTCTAACTCTTTCTTAGATTCCAAATTTTGAGCCACTTTTGAGTATGTTTTGGGGGTTTTTGTTTCATAGGTGTGCTTGTGTCTAATTGGTGAGATTTCTGAGTAATCTTGGAGTGCTAGAGACAAAGGCAAGTGATCAACTTAGCTCTTCTTATGCATGCAATGTTTGAATGTTTTAGCTTCAATGGGTTGTTTCCTTTCCCATTCTAATTTGGGCAATGTATTGTTTCAAATATGTGTTATGGTTTGGATTCTGTTTAGTTTCTGAAATGCATATGCTAGTGGTTTATCTTGATGGTTTTCATTCAATTGAAGTGGTTTTTGTCTTGCCTAAATGTTTTGCAAATGGATGGAAGTATGGAGGAGTATTTTGTGAAATGATTAGAGGTGTTGGTTGTTAAAAATTTAATGAAAATGGCCCCTTGGAGAGCATGGAGGCTCAAGGGATGTGCAGGGATTTGACAAAGGAATGGAAGGATGTAATAGGGGTGAAATGGTGTGAAAAATCTGAACTGAACTGAAGCTGCCGCAGATGGGCGGTCAGCAGTCGGCCCGCCTACGGCCAGCCGACTGTTGACCCACGGCTAGCCGCCCCTGTGTCGGTCAGAATAACAGCAACCAAGTTTTTGCACAGGGTGTGGTCGGCCCGCGGTCGGTCAGCAGGCGGCTGGCCGACCTGCGCAGAAAATGGAAAAGTAGTATTGTTCCTAAACAGTCGGTCAGTGGTCGGTCAGCCAGTCGGTTAGCCGACCACAACCGGCGGCTAGCCGCCAGGTAGCCGCGTGGTGGCCGACTGTACAGAAGGAGAATTTTGAAGGGTTTTTGATGGGAGAGAAAAACTAGAATATGTTAAGGGGTCTTTAGCTTGATGTTGTGCAATTGAAACATGAAATGTTATTTAGCTTCAGGGGCACCAATCCGCTTTTAATTCCGACATTTGGGTTTCAATTCACAAGAATCGAATGAAGGGCCTTAGCATATACTTGAAAGTCTGTTTTCAGAAACTTAGTCTTGACATGAAGAATATTATTTTGTACTTGTTTTGACTTACAAGCATTGGTTTTGTCTTGGATCTCGTTTTGCACTTGTTTTGACTTACAAGCATTGGTTTTGTCTTGGATCTCGTTTTGCACTTGTTTTGACGTACAAGCATTGGTTTTGTCTTGGATCTCGTTTTGCACTTGTTTTGACTTGCAAGCATTGGTTCCGTTCGGGTATTGTTTTGCACTTGTTTTGACTTGCAAGTATCAGTTTTGTTTTCGGTATCGCTTTGCACTTGTTTTGTCTTGCGTGCACCGTCCACCCCGTGTGGTCGATGAGGGTAATGTGAGAACTTGGTCCGGGCGGCACCCTTAACCACGGGGCGAAGCGTGTCAACCACGGGCCTCAAACGGCGAGTCTCCATTAGTTTTGAGTATTCAAATATAAGAACTTGGTCTGGGCGGCACCCTTAACCACGGGGCGTAGTGTGTCAACCACGGGCCTCAAACGGCGAGTCTCCATTAGTTTTGAGTATTCAAATATAAGAACTTGGTCCGGGCGGCACCCTTAACCACGGGGCGTAGCGTGTCAACCACGGGCCTCAAACGGCGAGTCTCCATTAGTTTTGAGCATTCAAATATGAGAACTTGGTCCGGGCGGCACCCTTAACCACGGGGCGTAGCGTGTCAACCACGGGCCTCAAACGGCGAGTCTCCATTAGTTTTGTGCATTCATGAATTCCGTTGAATTCCACTGAGCTTGGACTGCCCTCTCAGTCTGATCCACTAGTTAGGGGGTCCTTAAACATAAGGACTATCTGCAGATAAGTCGTGTATTTATACACATTTTTGTTCTGTTCCGGTTCCGCGGCCGGTTTTCCCGCCCACCTTGTGTGGCTCGGGCTTTCGTTTCGTTTCGCCTGTCTTGCTTTGTCTTTGCTTGCTCTTGTCATCATGTATGACGGAGAAAGGATGAGCTCAATGTGGATTTACGAATCATGATGTTTTCTCGTAATCATGCTAGCTTTGTCTTGCTTTTTGTCATGTACTATTTAAAGATTCATTAAATGGTTTTAAAATGCTAGACCACATGTACTCATGCTAGTTTTGCGTCCCCGAGGTCGGACCGCTGCAGGGATCCGGGCCCGAACCGGGATCCGGGACCGCGACGGGTGGTGTGGATAATGAACTGCTCCTTAATAATAATTATACATTTCCTTAATTTCCCACAGGTTTCCGCGGTGAGGATTCCACATACACTCATATAACATTTATATTGGTGCGGAAGCGTGTAGCAAATCAAACTCTTAATCCATTCTCATCAAATAAGACCGATGATACACAAGTATGACATGATGTCAGAGTGAGCAATGATCTCATTAGCATTCCCAAAATAAGAAGTAAAAGTTTAAACAAAAGATAAAGTTAAATTAACATTCCCCAAAAATAATGGCCAACAAAGGCCAGTACAAC
Source organism: Persea americana (assembly GCA_029852735.1). Classification (NCBI taxonomy): domain Eukaryota; kingdom Viridiplantae; phylum Streptophyta; class Magnoliopsida; order Laurales; family Lauraceae; genus Persea; species Persea americana. Next base: position 41,724,749 of record CM056814.1, read on the forward strand.
CAAAAGTAAAAACCAAGTGTCGGTCTATGATCTCCCCAAAATATTCGCAGCTCAAAGCTAAACCGAATGTCTACATGACATCGTCAGCTTGCCACTCCACTAATCGTTGCGGTTCATTCAGTGCACATTCAGTGCGTTGGGCTCGAGCACACGAAGTGACGAGAACGAACATTATATACATATACATATACATATAGCTAGGCAAGACCACGGCCGCGGAACCGGGTAACGGGATAGGACAGGATCCAAGTTGCAACTGGCGGGAGCACAAGGGGGAGGCCCAAGTCAGTTGATCAGACTGACAAGGACGTCCAAGCTTAGTGGTGCCGACTCATAGGTTACATGAGAAATCCAAACGTATACAAAACATATCAGTATAAAACATTCGGGTAGGCGGGGCATGGTGCTCGTAGGCACACATTTCATGTTATCATCTGTTCATGCATAAACGGGGCTGGCAGGACATATCAGGCGTATAAATCAGAATTTGAGATAAAACCAGTAGGATCGGGTAATTATACATAAAACCTGAGTAAAACAATGCAATGAAACCTTATATCATTAGGGACTGTATATTGGGGCATCCATATTCAAACGACATGTATAAGGATCTTGTATGTCTATATTACCCTTAGTATGGTACTCGAATGATAGAGGACATACTAAGTTTCCTTATGCAAGTTGATGAATCCAAAAGTCCCAATACTTTTCCGAAATGGTGTCTCTTCCTATGTCAATCTCCTTATGTCATCCCCTGGGTCTTTCCAAGGTGGTAGGGCATCAGAACAACCCATCCAAACCTTTAAATACCATATCTGAAACCAATAGAAAAGACTCAGGAATTCTGGGTGAAACTCGGTCACCTGTCGGTCAGCTGGCGGTTAGCCGCCGAGGTGGTAGGCGGTTAGCCGCTGGCTGACCGCGGGGCTGACCGCGGTTTACCCTGCTAAAATATAGCATTCTGTGTTTCTAACCGCGCATCTCGGCTACCTAGCGGTCACATGGTTTTTGGATTGGCGGTTAGCCGCGAGCTGACCGCGCGTCTGACCGCGGTTCGCCTGTCAAAATACAGCATTCTGTGTTTCTAACCGCATCTGGGTCGGCTAGCCGCCGGTCACCTGTCGGCTAGCCGCCAAGGTGACCGCCCGCTGACCGCCCAGCTGCGGGAACTACACATCAGGTGCAGATTTCAGTTCTTTGCTTCCCAAACCATTTCATCTCCATTCCAACCATTTCCTAACGTGGAATGGGTCTATTCCCTTCCATTTAACATTTAATTCTTTCCACCAACCACCATTCCATCAATGTATTTAATTCTCCTACCAATACAAATCTCATTCAATGCAAGTACAAATATCATTTAAGAAGTTTATAATGACCAAAATAAACTTTGATGATGAATGCATATATTCTCATAAGACTAACTAAGAGGAAAACCATGTCAATAAGTACATTTTCAAAAGCATTATGAAATATAATGAACCAAATGAAATAGGAATAGTAGAAATCCACATTTTCAACAAAATAAGAACTTATTCAAATCGAATCCATTCATCCACTTGCCTTGGTCTCCAAGTATGCTAGTCAAGCTCTAACCCTTCTATCAAGCTCAAAATCTACAATCTACACAAAAATCCCCAAAATACATTCATTACAACCCTAGAATGTCAAAATCAAGAAATAGATGGAGATAGCTTCCAATAATCAAGGTGAAGCACCTCCATGGCTAGAAGAATACACAACCAAGAGATGAGAAGAGGAACTTACATGAAGAGTCCTCTAATGGCAAGAGTTTGCTCAAAAGGTAGCTTGGAATGGGAGGCTCTCTCTACAAATGGTATCAAGATGAAGCTCTCATGGAGGGGAAGAAGATTACCACCTCCGTTTTGCCTTTAGCAATAGATTTGAGAGAGATTGAGAGATGGGGAAGCAAGGAGCAAGAAGGAAAAACCTAGGGCTGGGCTGGAACTTCTCTTAGTTCTCAAGGGAAAGTTGCAAGAAAAGGAAGAGAGGGAAAAAGACTCCTCCTTATAAAGACAATGGCAATGGGTCCCACAACTTAAAAATCCAATTGAGCTAAAACATCGTTCTACGGGCTTCGGACGGATTCGACAAAGAAGGAAGAATTGATCGTCGAAATTTCTACTTTCCAAAAAGTATATATTTTACGAGTTTCGGGGACATTGAAAATAGTGTCCAGATTTTGTGTAAAAAGACTGTTTTACCCCTATCAATAGCAAAGTAGGGTTTAGAGGTCTCGAATAGAAACGGAGCAAATATGAAAGTTGTTGGGAATCATAAAATACATTAAACGGAGTAATTTACAGATTTCCAGAATTATAACTAAATCCCAAAACTAATCAAGACACAATAAAAAGGAACCCCCAAAGGGCCCCACTAGATCACAAGAGTCCTGAAAATTATTCAAAGCTATAAAAAGCTATTCTAATCCAGATTTAACCCATTTCCACTAATCTCACTTATAGCTCAAACACGTCTTAATTAACACTAAAAGGAAACTCTCGGGGCGGGGTCTTACACTTTGGCTCCTCCTTAAAGGCAATAACGGGAGCTGGACCTGAGTACCACAAAAATGGGTCAGACACGACGGTCTGGCAGGTGGGTGAATAGATAATACCAAGAAAGAAATCAAAGCACATCTTAGACATAACGAAAACTTATCAAACGATAACTGTCATAAAACAGTATGCATGGTTCATTTAAAGTACAGATGCAATATAAATCATGTGGGGTATTCAAGGTATAGGACTGACTAGATGGCAACCACACTAAAGCTAAATGCTCTCTATCACTAATGTGATGAGAGCACATTCAGTGCGTTGGGCTCGAGCACACGAAGTGAAGAGAACCAACATTATATACATATACATATACATATAGCTAGGCAAGACCACGGCCGCGGAACCGGGTAACGGGACAGGACAGGATCCAAGTTGCAACTGGCGGGAGCACAAGGGGGAGGCCCAAGTCAGTTGATCAGACTGACAAGGACATCCAACCTTAGTGGTGCCGACTCATAGGTTACATGAGAAATCAAAACATATACAAACTATATCAGTATAAAACATTCGGGCAGGCGGGGCATGGTGCTCGTAAGCACACATTTCATATCATTATCTGTTCATGCATAAACGGGGCTGGCGGGACATATCAGGTGTATAAATCAGAGTTTGAGATAAAACTAGTAGGATCGGGTAATTATACATATAATCTGAGTAAAACAATGCAATGAATCCTTATACCATTAGGGACTATATATTGGGGCATCCATATTCAAACAACATGTATAAGGATCTTGTATGTCTATTATTACCCTTGGTATGCTACTCGAATGATAGAGGACATACCAAGTTTCCTTATACAGGTTGATGAATCCAAAAGTCCCAATACATTCCCAAAATGGTGTTTCTTTCTAAGTCAATCTCCTTATGTCATCCCTTGGGTCTTTCCAAGGTGGTAGGGCATCAGAACAACCCATCCAAACCTTTAAATACCATATCTAATACAATAGAAAAGACTAAGGAATTCTGGGTGAAATTCGGTCACCTGTCGGTTAGCTGGCCGTTAGCCGCCGAGGTGATCGGCGGTTAGCCGCTGGCTGACCGCGGGGCTGACCGCGGTTAACCCTGCTAAAATATAGCATTCTGTGTTTCTAACCGCGCATCTCGGTTACCTGGCGGTCACAGGGTTTTTGGTTAGCGGTTAGCCGCGAGCTGACCGCGGGGCTGACCGCGGTTCGCCTGTCAAAACACAGCATTCTGTGTTTCTAACCGCATCTGGGTCGGTTAGCCGCTGGTCACCTGTCGGCTAGCCGCCAAGGTGACCGCCCGCTGACCGCCCAGCTACGGGAACTCTGCATCAGGTGCAGATTCCAACTCTTTCTTTCCCAAAGCCTATCACCTCAACTCCAACCATTTCCTAACATGAAATGGGTCTATTCCCTTCCATTTAACATTTAATCCTTTCCACCAACCACCATTCCATCAATGCATTAATTCTCCTACCAATACAAATCTCATTCAATGCAAGGACAAATATCATTTAAGAAGTTCATAATGACCAAAATAAACTTTAATGAATGAATGCATACATTCTCATAAAACTAACTAAGAGAAAAAAATCATATCAATAAGTACATTTCCAAAAGCATTATGAAACATAATAAACTAAAGGAATAGGAATAGTAAAATCCACATTTTCAATAAAATAAGAACTCATTCAAATCAAATCCATTCATTCACTTGCCTTGGTCTCCAAATATGCTAGTCAAGCTCTAATCCCACTATCAAGCTCAAAATCTACAATCTACACAAAAATCCCCAAAATACATTCATTACAACCCTAGAATGTCAAAACCAAGAAATAGATGGAGATAGCTTCCAATAATCAAGGTGAAGCACCTCCATGGCTAGAAGAACACACAACCAAGAGATGAGAATAAGAGCTTACATGGAAAGTCCTCTAATGGCAAGAGCTTGCTCAAAATGTAGCTTGGAATGGAAGGCTCTCTCTAAAAATGATATCAAGATGAAGCTCTCATGGAGGGGAAGAAGATTACCACCTCCATTTTACCTTTAGCAATAGATTTGAGAGAGAGGTTGAGAGATGGAGAAGCATGAAGCAAGGTAAGTTGAAGAGAACCCTAGGGCTGGGCTGGGATTCCTTGTTCTCAAGAAAGTTGCAAGAAGAGGAAGAGGAAAAAGGCCTCCTCCTTATATAGACAATGGCAATGGGTCCCACAACTTAAAAATCCAATTGGGCTAAAACATCGCTCTACGGGCTTCGGATGGATTCGACGAAGAAGGAAGAATCGATCGTCGAAATTTCTACTTTCCAAAAAGTATATATTTTACGAGTTTCGGAGACATTGAAAATAGTGTCCAGATTTTGTGTAAAAAGACTGTTTTACCCCTATCAATGGCAAAGTAGGGTTTAGAGGTCTCGAATGGAAACGGAACAAATTCGAAAGTTGTCGGGAATCATAAAATACATTAAACGGAGCAAATTACAGATTTTCAGAATTATTAAATAAATCCCAAAACTAATCAAGACACAATAAAAAGGAACCCCCAAAGGGCCCCACTAGATCACAAGAGTTCCCAAAATAATTCAAAGCTATGAAAAGCTATTCTAATCCAGATTTAACCCATTTCCACTAATCTCACTTATAGCTAAAACGCGTCTTAATTAACACTAAAAGGAAACTCTCGGGGCGGGGTCTTACACTAACTAAACACTTTGTTTTTTATTTTTTCTTTTTCTTTTGCTAACCCCAACAATAGGCAGCCCTTTTCAGTTCTCCCGAACTAATCCACTGGTTTTGGTTGGCCTAACCATCCTGATGAATCATGTAGACTTACAAGGCTAAACTTCTAAACTTCATAAAGTCATCCTATATTTCTTGAGAAATCCCAAATTCGACACTAAAGCTTCCTATCGAAAATCTTGATAGCCGTATGCGTGTTTCAGTGAAAAACAAAGTTTGAAATATTCTAGAAAAGTCTTGAACTTTCATTTTACTTCCTTCCAAGGATTTCGAAATTCCGGGTTTCCGAGCATCGTTGAATTTTATCAATTCCTTTGAAAACTTCCATTTAAAAAAAATTAAAATAAAATTATACAAACGAAAAGTTTTCCTAAAATTAAAAAAAAAGATTAAAAGTTTGCCTAAAATTGAAAAAAATCACCTAAAATTGGACAAGTGTGCTTGTTCCCACCCCCAAACCTAAACTAGACAGCATCCTCGATGTCATGCATCTAATGCAGAAATTGATAATGGAACATGAGGAAAAATAAATAGCAGGAGTTAAAGGAAAGAAGTTACCTAATGATTTTGCATGGCGTACCCTATCCAAAGTTAGTCAAAACAATGACAAAAGATAACCCAAACTAATAATAATATATATATAAAAAGAAAGAAAAAGAAACTACCATATCTGACACCTAACATGGAATCCACCTGGATCCCAAACAAACCTACCTTCCAAAATTGAGGTCAAGATCTCTCGCTTAAGTAGCCACCTATTCTTTTTCATGAATGGAATTGAATCTAATAGTGCATTCACCTCTTCAATGTGGCCATCTACATCAAAGTCACTGCCAAAGTGGGCAAGACAAGCCTCTAGTGCATCTTCAAGTTTAAAATGGGGTATGTAATTTTCCACTAATTCATGAATGTAACTAACTTCAAAAACCCCCATCATCCTCGTCAGAAGGTTGCTTACTGACATTAAAAATGTTCACTTGAACTGTCATGGTCCCAAAAGAGATTTGCATCACTCCATTGCTACAATTGATCAAAGCATTTCAGGTGGCTAGGAATGGTCTCCCCAAAATTACTGGAATTTTGGGCTCAGCCCCAAATGTGTGCTTGGTATCCAAGACAACAAAATCGACACGAAATACAAAGTCTCCGACTTTGATCAGAATGTCTTCGACTACCCCTTTGGGGTATCAAATCGATGCATCAGCCGATTACAAGGTCACATTTGTCCTTTTCAACTCTTCCAAACCTAATTCTTCATAAACAGAGTACGGAAGAAGGTTCACACCTGCACCCAAGTTGTAAGACCCCGCCCCGAGAGTTTCCTTTTAGTGTTAATTAAGACGCGTTTTAGCTATAAGTGAGATTAGTGGAAATGGGTTAAATCTGGATTAGAATAGCTTTTTATAGCTTTGAAGAATTTTGGGAAGTCTTTTTGATTTAGTGGGGCCCTTTGGGGGTTCCTTTTTATTGTGTCTTGACTAGTTTTGGGATTTATTTAATAATTATGGAAATCTGTAATTTGCTCCGTTTAATGTATTTTATGATTCCCGACAACTTTCATATTTATTCTATTTTCGTTCGAGACCTTTAAACCCTACTTTGCTAATAATAGGGGTAAAATAGTCTTTTTACACAAAATCTGGACACTATTTTCAATGTCTCCGAAACTCGTACAATATAAACTTTTTGGAAAGTAGAAATTTCGACGATCAATTCTTCCTTCTTCGTCGAATCCACCCGAAGCCCGTAGAGCGATGTTTTAGCCCAATTGGATTTTTAAGTTGTGGGACCCATTCAGATTTTCTATATAAGGAGGAGTTCATTCCTTCTTCCCCCTTTTCTTGCAACTTTCCCTTGAGAGCATAGAGAGTTCCAGCCCTAGGTTATTCTTGTGCCTTCTTGCTTCTCCATCTCTCAATCTCTCTCAAATCTATTGCTAAAGGTAAAATGGAGGTGGTAATCTTCTTCCCCTCCATGAGAGCTTCATCTTGATGCCATTTTTAGAGAGAGCCTTCCATTCCTAGCTACATTTTGAGCAAGCTCTTGCCATTAGAGGACTTTCCATGTAAGCTCTTCTTCTCATCTCTTGGTTGTGTGTTTTTCTAGCCATCGAGGTGCTTCACTTTGATTATTGGAAGCTATCTCCATCTATTTCGTGATTTTGACATTCTAGGGTTGTAATGAATGTATTTTGGGAATTTTGTGTAGATTGTAGATTTTGAGCTTGAGAGTGTGATTAGAGCTTGACTAGCATATTTGGAGACCAAGGCAAGTGAATGAATGGATTTGATTTGAATAAGTTCTTGTTTTATTGAAAATATGGATTTTCACTATTCCTATTCCTATTCCTTTAGTTTATTATGTTTCATAATGCTTTTGGAAATGTACTTATTGATATGATTTTTCTCCTAGTTAGTTTATGAGAATGTATGCATTCATTCATTAAAGTTTATTTTGGTCATTATGAACTTCTTAAATGATATTTGTACTTGCATGGAATGAGATTTGTGTTGGAAGGAGAATTAAATGCAGTGATGGAATGGTGGTTGGTGGAAAGGATTAAATGTTAAATGGAAGAGAATAGACCCATTTCATGTTAGAAAATGGTTGGAGTTGAGGTGAAAGGGTTTGGGAAAGAAAGAGCTGAAATCTGCACCTGATGTAGAGTTTCCGCAGCTGGGCGGTCAGCGGGCGGTCACCTTGGCAGCTAGCCGACAGGTGACCGGTGGCTAGCCGACCCAGATTCGGTTACAAACACAGAATGCTGTATTTTGTCAGGCGAACCGCGGTCAGCCACGCGGTCAGCTCGCGGCTAACCGCTACCCTAAAACCCTGTGACCGCCAGGTAGCCGTAATGCGCGGTTAGAAACATAGAACGCTATATTTTAGCAGGGTGAACCGCGGTTAGCCCCGCGGTCAGCCAGCGGCCGATCACCTCGGCGGCCAACCGCCAGCTAACCGACTGGTGACCGAATTTCACCCAGAATTCCTGAGTCTTTTCTATTGTTTTCAGATATGGTATTTAAAGGTTTAGATGGGTTGTTCTGATGCCCTACCACCTTGGAAAGACCCAGGGGATGACATAAGTAGACTGACTTCGAAAGAAACTCCATTTCGGAAATGTATTGAGAATTTTGGATTCATCAACTTGTATAAGGAAACTTGGTATGTCCTCTACCATTCGAGTACCATACTAAGGGCAATAATAGACATGCAAGATCTTTATATATGTTGTCTGAATACGGAAGCCCCAATATATAGTCTATAACTGTATAAGGATTCATTTCATTGTTTTAAACTCTGATTTACTCGCCTGACATGTTCTACCAGCCCCGTTATGCTTGAAAAGATAATGATACAAAATGTGTGCCTACGAGCACCATGCCCCGCCTGCCCGAATGTCTTATACTGATATAGTTTTGTATATGTTTTGATTTCTCATGTAACCTATGAGTCGGCACCACTAAACTTGGACGTCTTTGTCAATCTGATCAACTGACTTGGGCCTCCCGCTCGTGCTCCCGCCAGTTGCAGCTTGGATCTTGTCCTGTCCCGTTACCCGGTTCCGCGGCCGTGGTCTTGCCTAGCTATATGTATATGTATATGTAGATAATGTTGGTTCTCGTCACTTCGTATGCTCGAACCCAACGCACTGAATGTGCTCTCATCACATTAGTGATGAGAGGATTTAGCTTTAGTGTGGTTGCCATCTAGTCAGTTCCTGTACCTTGAATACCCTACATGATTTATATTGCATCTGTACTTTAAATGAACCATGCATCCTGTTTTATGACAGTTATTGTTTTAACAAGATTTCGTTATGTTTAAGATGTGCTTTGATTTCTTTCTTGGTATTATCCATTCACCCACCTGCCAGACCGTCGTGTCTGACCCATTTTTGTGGTACTCAGGTCCAGCTCCCGTTATTGCCTTTGAGGAGGAGCCAGAGGAGGCGGTCGATGAACCGCAACGATTAGTGGAGTGGCAAGCTGACAATGTCATGTAGACATTTTGTTTAGCTTTGAGCTGCGAACATTTTGGGGAGTTTATAGAATGATACTTGATTTATACTTTTGGTTGTACTGGCCTTTGTTGGCCATTATTTTTGGGGAATGTTAACTTAACTTGATCTTTTGTTTAAACTCTAACTTCAAATTTTGGGAATGCTAATGAGATCATTGCTCACTCTGACATCATGTCATACTTGTGTATTATCAGTCTCATATAATGAGAATGGATTAAGAGTTTGATTTGCTACACGCTTCCGCACCAATGTAAATGTTCTATGAGTATGAGTGGAATCCTCACCGCGGAAACCTGTGGGAAATTAAGGAAATGTATAATCATTGTTAAGGGTAGTTCATTACCCCATCCACCCACCGTCGCGGTCCCGGGTCCCGGTCCGGGGTCGCGACACAAATCTAGCAAAGCTTTCTTAATATGATGGTCCCCTATTTGGCAAGAAATGGTAGGACACCCTGGGTCCTTGTATTTGGTTGGGGTTGGACAGAAAATGATCGAGATAGCTTGTTAGGCTAGAAAAGCTTTCTTAGGCACATTAGTAGTTCGTTTGAAGGTGCAAAGGTCTTTCAGAAATTTTGCATAGGTCGGAATCTATTGGATAGCATTATGGCAGTGATGAGTTGATTCCAGTCGGTTACACAGATTCTGACTTCATGTCAGATAAGGATTCTAGGAAATCAACCTTTGGATATGTGTTTATGCTTGGCGGCAGAGCTATCAGCTGGAGGAGTAATAAACAGGAATGTACCGCTGATTCTACCCTAGAAGTTGAATATGTGGCAGCTTGTGAAGCAACTAAGGAAGCAGTTTGGCTCAAAAGATTCCTTATGGAACTTGGAGTGGTACCTTTGGTGCGACAGCCGCTCACAGTTTACTGTGACAGCAGCGGGGCATTCGCACAGTCCAAGGAACCTAGAAGCCATAAAAGCCAAAAACATGTACAGAGGAAATATCATTTGGTTAGAAAGATTGTGCAGAGCGGTGACATTGCCATCACCAAGATAGCATCTGCGGATAATCTCGCAGGTCCCTTTACTAAGCCTTTGACTACAAAAGTCTTTGAACAGCATGTGGATGGGATGGGCATGAGATGCAACCTTCACTGGCATTGCGCCCAAGTGGGAGATTGTTAGTTTTATGGTCTCAATCCATTAAGGTTGATGTAATAAATTGATTAAATTCTTTATTTATTAATATATTCATGTTTTCTTTTCATGAGATGAATGGTGTTTTATTACTTAAATGCACATAACCAATACAAATAACATACTGGCTCATGAGATGAACCGAAGTCCATAAGTGTATTAAATGTAATACATGTGTATGGATGAGATCCACATACAGGAGACATGTGTCACAAATCTTATAGTTAAATTCATTCACAACCAGTGATGAGATTGGGCATCTCATCTGACAAGGTTGCAGTATTTTGATCACTATGAAATAGTATGATCTGTCTCGATCATAGGAATGTAAGATTCTAGATCATTATACTGGTACATTAGATGTATTGAAGGACCGTGAGAAGCACCTCAAGGATACTGTCTTTTCTTTAAAGGTTTGCTCTCATAATTCCCTAGCAATGGGCCCTCAACCCGGTGACATTGATGAACTCAAGTTTCTATCTATTCATTTGCTTTGAGTCACCAATGAGTGAGGCCAACTGTAGGTCAACCCCTTGGTGTCTTGGGTACGTGGTAGTAAGACTGTGAAAATATTTAATGGTCAAGATGGAATTTATCTTTTCCCCTTATGCCAATTAATGGATCTATCATTGGTAAGTGTACACCCATCTCAATTAAGAGTTAATTGGATGGTACTAATGATTACTATAATTAATTTGGTCTCAAGGATAAAAAGATATGGATTTAAATTGGTGGGACAGTTTGATCAATTGATCCATGGATATTGATAGAGGGGCCTAATTGTAGTGATAGAGAAGTTTAGGGTCTTCATGTAATTTATTTCTAATATTGGAGTTCAATTGCATTTATATAGTGGAGTTATTTGCAATTAACTGTGGGCCCGGATTGCACATGAGATGTGGGGTCGGGGTGTCCTAGTTGGAGCCAACTTTCTATGGAATCCCTAGTGGTTCCCACGCTAGCCCAAGATTGGATATTTACTAATTCTATTTGAACTAAAAAGGAAAGCTACAATTTCTATTTGAAGTGAGACTTCTAATAGTGGTAATAGTAGTACAAAGGGTTACTAAGTATAATGGAAGTTGGACTTCTAATAATACACAAAGAGAGAAGTTGAAAAACTATAAATAGGAGTCATGAGGAGCCCTTGGACGTCCAAGACTTCATCCCCTTGAAGTGCACGCCCATCTCCTCTTAAGTTTGCAAGAGTTGCATTCTTTTCTTCCCTTTCTCTCTTTTAGTTCCCTTCTAGTCTCCTTAGTGATTCTAGTTAGTCTTCCGCTTGGAGATTCCACCATCTCTCTTAACGAAAGAGATCTAAAGCGGGTCATAACGTGGAAGATGATTGGGCATTGGAGATTCTGATCTTAGAAGAGCTCTTAATCAAAGAGTTGAATCAAGTTCTCCATTAGAGCACAACCAAGCTCCATAGGTATTTTCTACTCCTTGTATGTTGTGAAATTTCGTGGTTGCATGTTTAGTGCTATTTCTATCTTCTTGATAGGTTTGTTTTGTTGATCATGATGGCTGAGATTGAGGACATGCATCCTGGATTGGGTTTCATTGGTTTTTGGATAGGTTTTCTCTACTTCTAGTTGGTGAAAAAGTTTTGAAACCTATCCAAGAGGTCCACCCACTTCCAACAGTCAGCCTCCATAGACGCTTCCAGGAGTTCTCCTAGATTCTTCGATTTGTTGCCGATGATCATGGAGCGGATCCTTGCTCTCATGTTGTTTCGGCAGATGTCGACCAGCGACGCCTGTGGCAGCACATCTGAGTATTTGTACGCCATTGCTTTCCACTTGTGAATGAAGTCGTATGTTGACTCATTCTCCCCTGTTTAAGGCTACAGAGTTGAGTCATAGTAACAAGATGATCCTCACCTTTGAAGTGGGTCAGGAAGTGTGTCTCTAGCATGGTCTAGTTTTGAATGGAGTCCTCTGGCATAGTGGAATACCAATCAAAGGCCGTACCTTTTAGGGTACTTGCAAAGAGACGAATCTTGAGGGCATCTTGATCCGCAATAGTTCCCGTTAGGATCTTGAAGTGGATGACATGCTGTCTAGCTGAACCTTTTCTCGTATATGTTTGGAGAAGAGGTTGTTTGAACTTTGGAGGGAACGGAAAACCGAGTCCATCCATAAGGGGTATGGTGGCTTGACTCCATGCTCCTTCAGTGTATCATCTTCTTTTGCTTTGGCGAGGATATTGTCAATGTCCTTTTTACTAAGGGCGCGTGACTCATCTTCTCCACCGTTTGCCTCATCTTGTGGAGGAACTTCATCATTATTTGGTGGACGTTGGAGAGAGAGAAGGTGGTTTTCCATCAGAACCTCTATTCTCTGTTGTCCTTGCTCTAGCTGCTGAATGCGTAGAGCCATGTCATCATGTGGTGGAGGTTGCTCAGAATTTGTGACTAGGACATTCACTCTTCGTGAGTCGAAAGAGGATATTGTCTTAGTGACTGAGTTGGAGCTCATTCTTTTAGATGAAGAGCCCGAGGAGTGATCACTCCGGTGTCCTTTGCTTGAAGGAGTGGGAGAGTCTTCCTGATGTCTTCTTGTTCGGGAGACGCTGCGAGTCACCGGCCATTTGACATGTATTTTTGTTGCTGATTTCTGGCGTCTCTTGGTTTTGTCAACCATGTGGACAGCAGCAACTTGGTCGGGTCTTTCTTTTTCGACCCATTTTTGGGAGATTTGAAGCTCAGATTGTTGGGTTCTTTGCTTCTCTAATCTCTTTTGTCAATTTGCCGCGTGGCGACGTATACGACGAGCGATTTGAGCTTCAATTAGCTCAGGCTGCGCTCTGGCAATGAAGGATGTGGTCCCTCACGCACAACAACCGAGCTTGTCTTCCTTGAAGACTGGCATGGACAGGATCTGGACGCGGTCCTTAGCCTGTCGCAGCGAAGCTTTAAATTTCGCAAGCTCGGCCCCTGTTGAGATGAAGGGTCGAGTTGCAGGAGAGCAGGCCCTGGCAGGTTCTTGTCAAGGCCTTGTAATGCACGACTTGATTTTGGGCTTGTATGAGCAAGCCAGCTCGTGCTGAGTAGTTTTTGTAGTTTGGCGGAGGTTAGGTTTCTCCCCTTTCATGTAAGCGAGAGGATAAAACCGGTTCTCTTTGAGAGGGGCCAAGTATGCTGGCTTTGCAGATGTCCGAGACCTTCTTTGTTTTGGCGAAGATCTCGGGGACCAAGTCTTGGGGTAGACCTACTTTTTTGCAGGTTGAGGCTTCGCGGGATTGCCACGAGCCTTAGGTTTCCTGGTGACTGCCTTTGTTGTCGGGGCAGCAACACGTTGAGGGGCGGTCTTCTGCTTCTTAGCAGGCGTCGTCTCTTCTACGGGTAGTGGGAATGGTCCCAGTGACCCGAAGACAATGGTCCGGGGAGTGGAGGTGGACCCGGTGTTTTGAGAGTTGCCGAGGGAGGTGATGCTTCGGCAGTTGGCAGGGTGCTTGAAAGTGCGCTTGCTTTGCTTCTCTTGAAGCATGACTTTGTACTTGTTTTCGTCGAAGGTGATGGTCAACGAGGCTGCCATTGTTAGTTTTGGAAAAACTTCTGAAACAAGACCACATCCATTAGTAATCACAGGAATATGCTGATCATAAAAGGAAAACACTATGGCTTTGTCTTTTTAAATCGCTAAGCGGGCATGGCCCATTCTGAGCGTAATGAAGAAGGCAAAAGGCCATAGAGGGTACAATTGTTCTGAACGCAAGTATGGTCGGCTCGAAATGAGCATTCCAATGACTGCTAGAAGCAATTGTAAACCTTAATTCAAGTTACCGAGAAGCGAAGCTCACTCGAGGTAAAATGATATAAGGTTGGAGATACAAATGTGTCGGTCGCGAATACAGTGGACCCGAAAGGGCGTACTAGCACCGCTAGGCACAAATGTTGTAAATTGCATCCTTGAAAAGGACACGAGATGGGATTTTTTTGAAAGGTCAAGATCGAATTCGCAAAAAAGAGCAAATGGTATTCCAATCCGAACAAAGGCTCAGCGATTTCCGCGAGCCCTAAGTCCGAAGAGGAAGGAACCAAGATTTCTCAGATTTGAATCCAAAAATGACGGGAGTTTTTTTTTTTTTTTTTGAAAAGTCAAGATTGAATTCATAAAAGAGAGCAAATGGTATTCCAATCCGAACAGAGGCTCAACCATTTCTGCGAGCACTAAATCCAAAAAGGAATGAGCCACAATTTCTCGAATTTGAACACAATAATGACAGAAGTTTTTTTTTTTAAGAGTGCACATAGGTCTTCCAATTCGGTCTTATGAAACCTTAGTGGATAGATTAGCCCCCAAGTAAGGGTAGGGTTACTTAATGAACCCGTTTGAAGGACCCTTGCCTCGAACAGTCTAGCTGCCTCCATACTCTAGACAAGGCTTTTCTTAAATTCACCTTGGTCAAAGAACGCAATTGGTGCAACCTTAATGCATTTTTTTTTTCTAAAAAAAAAGATCTCCAATAGACCTATTAAAGAGAGGAAAATGGCCCCTCTCAATCCGAACGTTGGCTCAAACTTTTCTACGAGCCATTGTACTAAAAGGAAAGAACCAAAGTATCTCCAATTTGAATCTAAAAGAAAGAAATTTAAAAACTTTTTTTTTGAAAGATCTCCAATGGACCCATCAAAGAGAAGGAAATGGCCCCTCCCAATCCGAACGTTGGCTCAAACATTTCTGCGAGCCATTGTACGAAAAGGAAAGAACCAAAGTTTCTCCAATTTGAGTTCAAAAGAAAGGAATTTGAAAACTTTTTTTGTTTGAGAAAAGAAAGAATGGAAACAGGTTCAAAGAAAAAAGTTTCCAAAGAATCTCATCTCATGTTCTTTTTAGATACAAGATCCAACATAGGCCATCAACTAGGAAGGAGCCAAGGATTCTAAGCATCGTGTTCTCAAATGAACGAGTCCCACCGTGTATGCCAACTTGATGGTCTTGACTTTTCTCTCTTGCCTTCCTCCGTCCCAGGTCTGCCGCGAAGCGGCGGGGCGAAGAAGAAAGCGGGCATCAACATTTTGTATGGGTATGCCATATTTTCTATTCTACTTGGAATTTGAAATAGTGATCCGGAGATTCACCTTCACAAGTAGAAAGGAAATCGAACTTTTTTTCTAACTTTCCATTGCACATATATTTTAAAAAAAGAGACAAGATTTTTAATGCCGTGAAAGGCTATTTTGTTTAGTTTGCCGTGAAAGGCAATTTTGTGCCGTAGAAGACAATTTTGCCATGGAAGGCGATTTACAAATCTTATCAATAGTGAAAGACAAGAGTTGTGATTTTTTGTCTCTTTAAAAAAATATAAAATACAATAGAAGAGGAAGAAAGAGAGATCTAACTTCTCAGGAGATTGTGGGGACTTGTTCAGATCGACGGTCACGAGTCATGTATGGACTCTGCCATCGTCCTTCGGATGAGAACACTTTGATGCTTTTGATTCACTTGGCTTGGCTTGGACCTCGGATTTTTAGAGGACAAAGACCAAGGGAAGGTCCTATATCCAATAAAAAAAACCAAGTAGATGGGCTAAAAAGCCGCATATAGGCCATGTTGGATGGAAGAAGAGGAAAAACCTTGGGGGGGGGGGGGTGTGGCGGCCCCCCAAGGACTTCAATCACCTTGTAGTGCTTGCAGTAGAGTTTTTTCAGGGCAGGAGAGCTTCTTTGTGCAGAGAATTCTTCAGGATAATTTTTCTGGACCCTTTCCCTTTGGAATGACCGCCTATTTATAGGCTTTTGGTAGCCATTAGGAGGGTTTATGGGCATTGATTGTATTAATGTAATGGGAGGAGTTACAAGATTTAATTTCATAATTTTGTAACTCCGTTTTCCTTGAATCTGATTGGTCGATGGAGAATAATGGGCATTTAATCTCCATGATGATGGGGGTTTTATGATTAATTACCATGATTAAACTCGATAATGATAGGAGTTACATGGTTAATTGCCATGATTAATTGGACTTGCAACTCCCATTTGCTTGCTTCTGATTGGGCCATCCAAAATAATGAGTTAATGACCCTAATAAGTTGTCATAAAAAGATCATTTAACTTCATTAATTGGCCACTGAGTCTCTTGAAGAGTCGCGGGCCACGCCGCGTCTTTTGGAATTCTTCTTGGGATGATCATCGATGGATCCGCATGTTGTTTGATGTCGGATGACGATGCAAATTCAGACATTGGTTGGTACCAATGGGCCAGCAATATTTGTCCAGTCGATTTCACGATCGGTCGGGCAGAAAGTGTGCTTTCTTAGTCGGCCGGTTAACGATTTTGGAGTGTCCAATGATGATCGAATGATTTCGATGGCGGATCCGTCATGTTGACGGAGATCGACGGATATCATGCCTCAAAAATCAGAATTTGAGAAAATCACAGGTGCCAAACATCGCGAAATGCAAAAAGGAATGGAAAATCTGTTGTTCCGACGGAAATCCGGCGACCTTGGGCCATGGTCGCCGGCAACCATGGGGTTTTTCCCCCTTTTTCGGTCCCTGTTCGGTCGCCTCTATTTCACCCTTTTTTGGCTTTTTTGCTTCTTTTTTCTCCTGTATTTTTCTTGACATTTCTCCTCATTTATTGGCTTGATTTCTCTGAAGAAAACCTGTCGAGAAGCCATGCAAATCAGAGCACAAAGTTTCCTATTTTTGGAAAAGCCGAAGACTTTGTAGTCGATTTTCCGCAAAGAGTTGAAACTAGGTCAAACGATGCCAGAATGACCTAAAGTTTGAGGTGAAGCTTCTTGAGCATTAGATAGGACCAACCATGGGCTTTTATTTGAGTTTTGAAGCCGTTTGGGGTCCCGTCGATGCTAGACTTGATTTCACCGCGCGGAAGATGTCGAGCTTTGATGTGCGGTCATCCGATGTCCGATTGACCTAAAATTTGACAGGGAGCCTAGTGGAGTCATTTTGAGATGATCCATTAGCTCCGATTTGGATGCCATGGTCCCGGGGAGCTTTGCCTCCGGTAGGCTTAATTTTGCTTCAGAGCGTCAAAGCCGGGTCAAACTTCGTCGGAATGACCTGGAATTTGACGTACAGCCCTTTGGAAGCATGTAGAAGCTACTCATGTGCTTTGTTTGATAAGTGGCAGCATCGGAGGTTCTCGCCGTCGGGAGGCTTGATTTCGTCGTTCGAGAGTTGATGGAGGGTCAAACGGTGTCGATTTGACTTGAAATTTGGCGTGGAGCCTTTTGGAGGTATTTTGAGACCATTCATAGGCTCTGATCGAAGATTTGTTATCTTCAACACTGTCGCCGCCGGGAGTTTCTGCTCAGCCGTTGGAGGATTGAAGTTAGGCCAGATGGTGTCGAAATGGCCCAAAACTTCATGTGTACCCTTCTTTTGGCTATTTTGAAGGATCTTGCAGTTTCTGTTTGATTCTGACAAGATTTGATGCTTGAAGCAGCTTTGCCTGTTTGTAGTAGGATGCGGCTCCATATAGCTTTTGATGTTGAGGAGGCTAAGTGACATTTTTGGTGTCAACAGCAACGAATTACAGATGTGATTAGTTGCACCGGAGTCAACACACCAGGATTCGGAAGTACCAGTTGCAAAACTAACTTCAGAAACAAGCGACTCAATCATACCTGAGGTCTTCTTCTTGGACAAAAAATCTGAACATTTCCTCTTCCAATGTCCTTTCTTACCACAGTGGAAACACTTTCCCTTATTCCCTGAACCTTTAGCCTTTGCCACACCACCATTAGGACCATTTTCCGCCTTAGGACCCTTGGGGACTGATTTTTTTTTGCCTTTCCGGCCTTTGCCTTTTGGCTTAGGCCTGGCATCCAACTTTTTTGTCATCAGGGCAGTTGGCCTTTTCTTCATGATCCCCTCAGTTGCTACCAGCTGGCTTGACAGCTCAGCTAGGGTCAGATTCATTTTATTCATATTATAATTGATCTTAAAATGGCTGAATGAATCTGGTACCAACTCGAGGGCAATGTCAATCTGCGATTCTGCATCAATCGCGGCACCTAGTACATCTAACTCATTCAATGAGTCCATCATTTTCAGCATGTGGTCTTGTACTGGTGTACCCTCAGCCATCTTGGTGCTTATAAGCACCCTCATAGGCAGGCTTCCCTGGTCCGCAAACATCTACTTTAAGTTCGATATAATATCGTATGCAGTCTTATAGGATTGATGTTGGTGTTGCAAAACACTAGACATAGATGCCTGTATATGTTAGTTTTATGGTCTCAATCCATTAAGATTGATGAAATAAATTGATTAATTTCTTTATTTATCAATATATTCATGCTTTCCTTTCATGAGATGAATGGTGTTTTATTACATGTTTACACATAATTAATACGAATGACATGCTAGTTCATGGGATGAACCGGAGTCCATAAGTATACTAGATGCAATACATGTGTAAGGATGAGATTCACATACGAGAGACATGTATAGCAAATCTTATGCTTAAATATCTTCACAACTAGTGACGAGATTGGGCATCTCATCTGACAAGATTGCAATACTTTGATTACTATGAGATGTGTGATTTGTCTCGATCATCAGAATGTAAGATTCTGGATCATAATGCTGGTACATTGGATGTATTGAAGGACCATGAGAAGCACCTTATGAACATTATCTTTACTTTAAGGTTTGCTCTCATAATTCCCTAGCAATAGGCTCTCAATCCTGAGATATTAATGAACTCAAGTTTCTATCTATTCATTTGCTTTGAGTTACCAATGAGTGAGGCCAATTGTAGGTCAACACCTCGGTGATTTGGGTTTGTGGTAGTAGAGCTGTGGGAACATTCAATGGTCAAGATGAAATCTATCTTTAATATCCTCTTGTGCCAATTAATGGATTTATCATTGGTAAGTGCGCACCCATTCCAATTAAGAGTTAATTGGATCGGTACCAAATGATCATTATAATTGGGGCACAAGGATAATAAGATATGGATCTAAGTTTGGAAGACAGGTCCAATTGATTCATGGATATTGATGGAGGGGCCTACTTGTGGACGTTGGGAAGTTTAGGGTTTTCATGTAATTTATTCCTAAGACTGGAGTTCAATTGCATTTATATAGTGGAGTTATTTGCAATTAATTGCGGGCTCGGATTGCACATGAGATGTAAGGTCGCGGTGTCCCAGTTGGAGCCAGCTTTTTATGGAATCCCTAGTGGTCCCCACGCTAGCCCAAGATTGGATCATTACTAATTCTATTTGAACTTAAAAGGGAAAACTACTATTTCTATTTGAAGTGAGACTTCTAATAGTGGTAATAGTAGGAATAGCGAGTTACTAATTATTATGGAAGTTGGACTTCTAATAATAAACAAAGAGGAGGTTGCTTAGACTATAAATAAGAGAGGAAAGGAGGGCTGGACGTCCACGCATATTCCATCCCTTGGAATTCATGCCCAAGCCCATTCAAGTGCAAGAGTTGCACATCTTCTCTCTACTTCTTCTTCTAGTTTATCTTCTAGTTTCCCTTTTAGGTTTTAATTAGTTTTTCTCTTGGAGATTCCACCATCTTCTTTGAGAAAAGAGATCTGAGACGGATCATAGCGTGGAAGACGATTGGGTCTTGGAGATTCCTATTTGATACGTAAAAGAGTTTCATTGTCAAAGAAAGGAACAACTTCTCCCTTAGAGCACGGCTGAGGTCCATAGGTATGATCTACTTCCTTGTATGTTGTGGATTTAGTGGTTGCTTGTTTGCTGTTATTTCTATCTTTTAGATAGAGTTTTCTACTGTACATGCATGGATCCTGGATTGAGTTTTATAGCCTTCTGGATAGTTGATCCCTAAGTCAAGTGGGTCAAAAGTTTTGAAAACCTATCCTAAAGGCCCACCTATTTCCAATAGTATATAACATCTGGCCATCTCATCGTCTTTGGTCCATTTGGCATAATGGTCTTTCTCATCTTGTGGTGCATCTGGCATAGGCTCATCAAAGGGGGCATGGTAAGGACATATTTATATCCTGATGCAGTCATGACAATATCCAGGTTCCGTTTCCAGTCTACATAGTTTGATCCCTCCAACTTATTCTGGTTGAGAATGGTCGCAAGTGGATTGAAACTATTCGAATTCATGTTGGATAAACTGTAGCACATAACCATACATTCAATTAATGAATATTAATGACATTAAGGTTTAGTATTCTACCAAATTTATGTGGTAATCCTCATAATCACTAAAATTTAGAATACATCGGAATTCCAATCCCTGAGATATGCATCCTTGGGGAGTGCGAATACCACCTAGATTGGTGCGGATCAAAGTAAGTCAAAATTAAGACTAACTATCCATGATCCCCTATCATTCATTATTATCTAGGTATCTCATACCAAATAATGTTTGACTCCCAATCATCTTTGGTTTCTAAAATACATGAGGCAAATCCTTGGGGATATTACATCACTATTTTAGTTAAGTGTGACCCACCAATTAGCATTGCATGACAACCGTTGTGAGCAGCTCCTGCTTTGAGAGTGAACCCCCACCCCGTTTCACCAACACTATCCTTTTGGGAGATCCATATCTAATAACCAAAAAAATAAAAGCCCTCCGTGGGGAACGGCCATTCTCAAGATGGCACGAGGCTAATACTTTCCTTACAATGGACCTATGGTGGAAAACCATGGGGATCTTCAATTTAATGCCCCGCTCCCACTTAATATTTTAGAATTGAGGATTTTCCTTTTAAGGTATTAGGGCCCACATAAACTTCTTATGATATGATCAAAGATTGTTCCAAGTCAAGTTTTTTTTAAGGAAAGTCCAGTTTCTAAATTAGTGTCATCAATGTGTCTATCTCATGGGTCATCAACACTAATTAGAACTCTTTCCAAAAATTAATTTGATTTGACCAATTTTAGTAACTTGCTATGTTTGGATCAAATTTGGAAACATTCTAAATCAAGCAATCATCCATAAATAGAAAATGATAAAATTAGTAACTAGTCCTCTCCTCCACATGGCCCATGCGGAATAGACTTCTTGGAGTTCTAGGACTTTCCAAAACTTTGGGATTCCTCAAACTCTTTGGGTATCTCCAAAACACTTATGGTAATCTTCAAACTCTTTTATTAGGAGTCCAACTTCACTTTCCTTCTTCGTCTTGGACATCGCCATAATTTATAAATTTTGAAAAATTACATAAATCGCTATGTCTCTACGATGAGACTTACATGGAAATCTAATATTGAAATTAAAATGGCTATAGGGAAACCATCATGCTTTCCCCTTTCATGGGAAACCAAGGAAACCATGATGCCCTTTACACTTAGCCTTAAATAAACCAATAAACCATAAAAGAAAATAAAAGATTTGGGGGCCATATGGAGAGGACAAGATAACCTGCATGTTAGTATCTCATTCAACCACACAAAATACACAAATAGGCTGCCAAACAATGCTGAAAAAATAGGACACACAAAGAAGACCCGAAACTGAAAAATTCCAAAATCTGCACCTGTTGTCTTAGTGTGCCCGGTCAGCCTGCCAGAGAGCCCGGTCGACCAGCCTGCAAGTGCCCGGTCGACCGGACACGAGTCCCGGTGGACCGGACAGATGAACACCAGTTTTTGGGTTTTTCTATTTCGTGTCTGTTCAACTCCAAAACTATTTTGAAGTGTTCCAATGGCTTCCTATCCTTTTGTGATTGTCCAAATATGGAATTACTATTAAAAAAAGTAAAACCATAAAAAATCTGATCCATACATAGCTCTTCCTTTTTCCTCTTTGCATCTCATGCAAAGAACAGAGCAAGCTTGCTATTCCTTCATGATTAGAGATGAGGTATGGCTCTGATACCAATTGTTGGAAGTGGGTGGGCCTCTAGGATAGGTTTCAAAAACCTTTTACCAACTAGAAGTAGTGATCACCTATCCAAGAGCCAATAAAACCCAACCCAGGATGCATATCCTCAATTTCAGTCATCATGGTTATCAAATAAACCTATCAAGAAGATAGAAATAGTACCTAACAAGCAACCATGAAATTCTACAACATACAATGAGTAGAAAATACCTATGGAGCTTGGTTGTGCTCTAATGGAGAATTTGATTAAACTCTTTGATGAAGAGCTCTTTCACAAAGTAAATCAGAATCTCCAATGCCCAATCGTCTTCCACGCTATGTCCCACTTCAGATCTCTTTTCTTGAGAGAGATGGTGGAATCTCCAAGAGAAAGATTAACTAGAATCTCTAAGGAAACTAGAAGGGAACTAGAAGAGAGAGAGAGAGAGAAAGAGGAGGAATGCAACTCTTACACTCACACTAGGGGAGTCTTGGGCGTGAATCTCCAAGGGGATTCTTAGAGCATGGGGACGTCCAAGGTGCTCCTCTCCTCTCCTTTATATAGTTTTGCAACTCCTTTCTTTCATTATAATTAGAAGTCCAACAGTCCGGAAAAGAGGAGCTGAGAGAAAGAGACCACTGATGATGGTATGCTTTTCCCTTTTCTCTTCCCGTTTCTTTCCTTTCGTGAGAGATTTTTTGTTTTGATCTGCTGCTTTCTTTTTTTTTAGCAGAGGATGATGACTTGGTGACAGCCGAGGTTCCGACCGATCGTGGCATTTGAGGAAGAACCAAGGGACTCTGGAGTGGTTCCAGAATCTTCGCATGGTATGCTTTTCTTTGCTTTTTCAGCGTTTTGTTTTTCTTTGCCGCTATCTGCAGACACATTTTTTTTTCTTGCGAGCTGACATGCCACAAGATTCCGATGATTTGAACCATCCATGGATGCAACTTTTGACGATGCTTCGGATGAGCTCATGGAGGCAGAAAGTTTTTCGCCGGTCATTGAAGAAGTTATTTGTAGTAATAATCTTGATATTGATTTTTGACAAGATCATATTCATACCTTTTCATCTTTCATTGGCAGGTTGTGAAGCAACAGGAGAAGTCCTTCCATCTTCTTCGGGTCCAGAGCAGGGGGTGCCCGTGGTTGATCCTGAAATAGGGGCTACTTTTACTTGTTTTGGTGCGGCAGATATGAAACCTCATGATGAGATTCCTTCCCTAGCATCTTCGATTGGACAGAGTTTGTTGACTATCCCTCCAATGAAGCATGACAGAGGCAGTTGGCCAATGGAGCGGGGCGAGACTTCATCCGGACCGTCTCTTCAATATGCGAAGAGAGTGCTGAAGAGCGTCTTGAGTTCCTGGATCGAGACTCTCTCTTCTGGCCACTTGGAAGATGGCTTCGGCATGATCAAGCATGTACAGGACATTCTTGCTGAAAGCGAAGAGGTCTGTTTGGACATTGCAAGTGCCAAGGTTTTTGTTGATGAAGTCATCACTTTGGGCAACAAATGGACTGAGACCAAGAGCTTCCCAAATGGTGACTTCTTCAACGATAAGTTTGTTAAGCCTTCCAGCGAAGTCAAATCTGAAGTGGATGAGACTTCGCGGACTTTGAAGCAGTTCATTCGGGAGAGGAACGTCACCGAGGTGGCTATTATTGAGCTGACACAGTACCTGCACTGTCTTGATAGGGAGGTCATCGAGGCCAGGCAGCGTCTTGAGCTTTTGGAGGAACAAGCTGCTGCCAAATGGACTGCCATTGTGGAAGCTCGCGCTAGAGAGGGCCCTCTCGTTTGCCAGGTTGAAGAAGCTAACAGCAATCTCCGAAGGAAGACTCAGGAATATGAGCGATGGAAAATTCTCTAGGAAGAGCTTCCTCGTGCTAAAGATGGGTAGCGGTGTTCTGCCGCATTTTATGGTAAAGTTTTGAAGAAGCGTGGCCTGGAAGCTTTAGAGGCTAAGGCCAAAAGTATGCTTGAGGAGCTAAATCTTTGGCTGAAGACCATGTTAGACTGAGCACCTGATTTGTAACAAACTCTTTTCTTCTCTTCTTTGGTACTTTCATGTATAAACATTTTTGGTACCCCTATTCTTGTATTCCCTCGTTTCACTTAAATTCTTTTTTTGATGAAAATAAGCAAAAGTTGGATGGGAATGTTTGTTTGAAAATTTGATCAAAAGGTTGTCATTTTGTGAAAATCTTTTGTCAAAGGGTTGTTTTGGCATGAAAGCCAGATTTTGTGGAAAAAGGCCTGGTTCTTAATGGCTTGAAAACCAAATTTTGAGATGGCGTGAAAGACGAATTTTGAGATGGCATGAAAGCCGAATTTTGGAATGGCATAGGCAACAAAATTTTGTGGCATGGAAGCCGTTTTTGTTTGTGGCATGGGAGCCGTTTTTGTTTGTGGCATGGGAGCAGAGTTTTTGTTTATGACATGAGAGTCAAAATTTTGTTTTTGGCATGAAAGCCAAATTTTGCGGCATGGGAGTCGAAATTTTGAGGCATGAAAGCAGGTTTTGATTTTTTTTTTTTGCATGGAAGCCGAATTTTGTGGTGTGAAAGCCAAGTTTTGGTTTTATGGCATGAGAGCCAAAATTTTGTTTTTGTTCGGCATGAAAACTAGGTTTTTGGCATGAAAACCGAATTTTTTGACAACCAAGTTTTGTTTTGTTGGTGTGGAAGCCATATTTTTTATCTTTTTGGAATGAAAGCTAGGTTTTGTTCTGTTTGGCATAAAAGCCGGTTTTTTGGGTTTTTGGAGTGAAAGCCAGGTTTTTTGCATAAAAGCCAGGTTTTTGGTTTTTAAAAATGCAAGTATCGACTAAGAGTTGCCTCCCTGTAGAATGGTATTGCAAGTATCGATGGAATGTCGCCTCCTTGCTCATTCGGTTGCGAGTATCGATGAAATGTCACCTCCTCGCGGATTTGGGTGCAAGTATTGACTAAGCGTCGCCTCCCTGCTTTTTCAAAAAACTTTATTTTGTGGGTTTTGACGAAATGTCGCTTCCCCATGATTTTTTTGAAATTTTATGTTTTTTTCAAACCTTTGTTTTTGTTTTGAAGTTTGTGTTGTGGATATCAACTGAAACATTGCGTCTCCATGGGGTTTTTTTTTTTGAAAATTTTGCAAGTATCGACGAGGTGTCGCCTCCTTGCGATTTTGAGGTTTTGGAAGTATTGAATGGGGTTCGTGTCCTTTCGATTTTTGGGTTTTGCGAGTATCGACTGAATGTCGCTTCCCCGAAGTTTTTTGAAAAACCATTTTTGTTTAAAGACACGAGGGTCATAAATTTTGACTCAAAACCATTTTCGGTGGTAAAAGTCAGGGTGGACTAGGGTGGAAATCCCTGGGTCCTAATTTTTGTTTCAATAAAACATTGAAATTAAGCATTGTTTTGAGGTTTTTTAGGAACTTCAACGTAAAGATGAAAATTCCAAAATGAGTGGGTTTGACGAGCAAGTACCAAGGAATAGGCTTTGGCCATGCAGGCATCGCTCTGACCCGTTGTAGGAAGCCTTCAAGGGTAGAACCGCTTCAAGAACTTGCCATTGATAGGCAGCATACATCTGTCACCTTCCATGTTTAGAAGAGCATATGCGTCGTTGGAGAAGACTTTGTCGATGACGAAGGGTCCCTCCCATTTTGGTTCGAATTTACCTTTGGATTTGTGGGAAAAAACCATTGGCCTTTTCACCGCAAGAACCAAGTCGCCCTTTTTGTGGGCGCATTGCCTGACCTTTTAGTCGGAAGATTCTGCCATACGTGCTTAGTAAAGCTCAACGCTTTGTAGGGCTTCGAGTCGTCTTTCATCGAGATTATCCAGTTCCTGGAGTCTGAATTTAACATTGCTTTCTTGTGTCATGTCATTTTGTAGAGATACCCTTAAGGAGGAAATTTGTACTTCTAAAGGGACAACAGCTTCACATCCATAGACCAAAGAAAATGGTGTGCTATGGGTTAGTCCTCGAACGGTGGTTTGATAGGCCCATAAAGCTTCAGGCAGTTTATCGCTCCAGTCTCTTTTATGACTAGAGACTATTTTCTTGAGAATTTTGCAGAGTGTCTTGTTGAAGGCTTCTGCTAGTCCATTCGCTGCTGGATTATATGGAGTCGAATGACAACTTTGGATTTTGTATCTATCGCAGAACCTGTAGAATCTATGATCTCGGAATTGTGGTCCATTATCATGGACGAATCTTTTAGGTATGCCATAGCGACAAATGATGTTGGTGCGTAAGAATTGAAGGAATGATGAGGTCTTCATTTCACTGAACCCAAATGCTTCTGACCACTTGGAGAAATAATCCGTAGCGGCGAAGATGAAGCGATGACCTTTACTTGATGGGGGAGAGATAGGACCTATGATCTCCATACCCTAGGCTTCAAAAGGCCATAAGATCGCTGTAGGGTGTAGCCATTCTCGAGCCATGTGGACATTGTCTACATGAACTTGACATTGTTGGCAGCGCCTAGCAAATTACATTGCGTCAGCTACCATGGTAGGCCAATAATAACCTAGCCTTTTTATCTGATCGTAGAGATTAGGACCAGCCTGATGGGCTCCACAAAGACTAGAATGCACTTCTTTGAGTGTTTCTTCAGCCTCTTATTGACAAAGCGATTGCACCTTGTTGTAGTAAGGCAACATATTAGGCTTCCTAATTTCATATTTCTGATTCATCTTATTGACGATCAGTTGAGAATCCCCAAAGGCTTCCAGCATGGTGATACCAAATTCGAGAGCGAGTTCCAATCCTACGATCAGGGCTCGGTATTCAGCTGCGTTGTTTGAACATGGCTCCCGTAGCGAGAATGCGCGTGGAATCATGTATTTGTTGGCGCTAACAAAGAGAATGCCAATTCCTGATATCAGCTTTCCTTTTTCATTTGTCCTGGTTTCACCGTCGAAGTACATGTCCCAAGAAGCATCTGATGAGGAAGTCTCCACGTTGTAGACAGGCTCGTCTGGGAGATCATCCCTGAGCGGAGAATCCTTAGGTAGTTGATGCTCGCGAGAAAGTCTGCTAGAGCTTGGCCCTTGATTGTTTTTGTGGTACATACCTAATGTCAAACTGTGACAAGAAGATGGATCATTTTGCCAGTAGAGCATTAAGAGAACCTGCTTTTATGACAAGAACCTTTAAGAGGTTGATCCTTGATATTAGGTATACTGTGTTGGACAACAGATAGTGATGTAGCTTTTGTACAGCAAACATCATTGCCAGGCATTCTTTTTCGACTGGAGAGTAGCGATGCTCTGCACCTACATACATGGGGTTGAGGTAATATAGAGCAACTTCTTTTCCCTCGTCATTTTCTTATGCAAGCAGAGCGCCCAGAGAATAGTCGAGAGCTCTTGTGTACAAGATGAATTGTTTTACAGTTATGGGGGCAGCCAACATTGGAGGTTTGGTCAAGTATGACTTGATGTCTTGAAATGCAGCTTCACATTCAGCATCCCAAACAAAGTCGACACCTTTCTTCATCAAGCAAGAGAATGGACGGCACTTCCCTGACAGGTTGGAAATGAACCGTCGGATGTATGCCAATCTTCCTTGAAGCCTTTTTAATTCTCCCAAGGTTGTTGGAGATGGCATTTCTAGGATAGCCTTGACTTTGATGGGGTCAGGTTCTATTCCAGCTTTCCGAACTATGAATTCGAGAAACTTACCCAATGAAACACCAAAGAAGCATTTGAGGGGATTCATTGGTAGTTTGTGTTTGCGAAGTCAGATGAAGACTTCTCAAAGATCTTTGAGATGGTCTTCCTTTCTTTTGCTTTTGACGGTGAGGTCATCGACGTAACATTCCACCGTCTTGTGCTGCATATCTTGGAATCTCTTCATCATAGTCGTTTGATATGTCGCACCGGCATTCTTCAGACCAAATGGCATGACATTGTAGCAATACATGCCAAATGGGGTTCGAAATGATGTGTGTCTTTTATCTTCGGGATGCATCTTTATCGGATTATAGCCAGAGACGCCATCCATGAAAGTCATTTGCTCGAATCCACAGGTGTTGCCAATCATTACCTCTGGTGTGGGGAGCAAGACTTCATCTTTAGGGCATGCATTATTCAGGTCTCTATAGTCACTACAGACTCTGATTTGCCCATTTTTCTTTGTCACAGGGACGATGTTGGCCACCCATTCAGGATGCTGCTCCTCGCGGATGAAGCTAACGTTTTTGAGTTTCTGAACTTCTTGTTCAGTTTTGTCCATCACGTCAGGACGGAATCTTCTTTGGCCTTGTTTGACAGGCTTGATATCTTTTTGCAGATTGAGTTTGTGGACTACTATATTTGGGTCTAAGCCAAGCATTTCAGCGTAAGACCATGCAAAACGATCAATAAATTCACGAATAAAAGAGATATACTCGGGTAACTCATCATCATTTATATTCTTACTTATGAGTACAAGACATGGGTTATCTGGTGTTCCCAAGTCTATCTTTTGAACATAATCTTCTGTTGGAAGGTTTGAAGGTGGTTCCTCCACAATATTTTTGAAGGCTTCCAGCCCAACAATACCTTCTAGGGTTCCAAGGGCATTTTCAGACCAAGGTTCTGCTTTTGTCCATGAGTCTTCTTGATCGGTACTCTTCTCAAGGCTTGCTATGAGATGGTCCCAATCACCTGCTTAAATTGGGTCGAAGTAGGGCACTTCTTTTGGAGACAATGGTTCTTTTGGGTCAGAAAACCATGTCTATGTCATCGAACAATTCCTCTTCATCATCGGAGAAATTGTACCAATCTGATGATCTTCCTGGATCCTTGACGGGTGACTCTTGAAAGAGATATCCAGGGACATGGATGTCTTCATCAATCCGAGATGTTGAGGCTTGGTCGACGAAACGACTTTGCAGCCTTTGTGTCAACTGTCTCAGAGGAGTGTCAGGATCATATCCTAACCCATTCAAAGACTTATCTATATGACGATAGAGTTTCCAATCCTCCAGTTGGCTTTTGTTCAAGGTGGGTTCCAATGGTGTGAGAATACCATAGCCACCTCTCAAACCGATTGGATTCTGAGCGTCATAGCCCATTTTCTTCATGATAGCTTGTGCCATTGGACTATACAGGGATAGTTGAGGCATACCTTTATTTTGGGAAGGATCAAGCAAAGAATTCGATGAAGAAGCGTCCGATCTATAGAAGAAGATTGGTTTTTCTTCTGCTGATGCTGCCGGAACGATGAAGGAAGCAGACGCGGGGTCTTCTACATCGGCAGGTGTCTCCAATGGACTGAAAGCATGCTGAACTTGCTGAGTATCAGCTTGGCTTGACGGTGTATCGTCTTCTAGCTCTAAATCTGAATTCGTGTCTTACAAGATAGACACAAAGGAGACAACAAACTTGCCCTCAGCCTTTTGTTTTGTCTTTTTTGCTTCGGTAGTGATTACCAGAGGCTTAGAAGATTTAAAGGAGATAACGAAGGGAGATGGATTGCTCTCTTCGGATTTGCCGGAAGATTTGTTTTCTTCCGATCATTGCTAAGGAGCATTGCCTTTATCTTTTTGGAGATTGCCGACAAAGTATGTTGTTTCTTCCTCCTTTTCTTCTTTTTTAATCTTGTACATCTGAGCATCTGCAAAATGGACATCTTTGCCTTTGAAGGGCTTTTAGTCTGCAAACACTCGATGTATCAAGCCGTCGTCACCAACGAACTTGATGCACTGATGTAGAGTTGAAGGGACCACACCATTCTCGTGTATCCAGGGGCGTCCGAGAAGGATGTTGTAGCATGAAGGGGTCTTTATTGCATACACGGTGACTTCAGAGATAAGATCACCGATTTGTAACTTAAACTTGATCTTGCCAATAGGCCTTTGAGTGCTCCCATTGTAGCGACCCCGGACTGGGATCCGGGCCCACGACTCGGTGGACAAACATACAACAATTCACACTCACTTAATTTCCCACAGGTTTCCGTAGTGAGGATATCATACACACTCACAAAACATTTACATTGGTGCTGAAGCGTGTAGCAAACCCTATTCTTAATCCATTCTTGTCGTGACCTCGGACCGAGATCGGGACCCGCGAGTGAGGATAACTAGAAGAATACAATGATCATACATTTGGATACACACTCACTTAATTTCCCACAGGTTTCCGCGGTGAGGATTTCACACGCACTCACAAAACATTTACATTGGTGCAAAAGCGTGTAGCAAATCAAATTTATAATCCATTCCCAATACAAGACTGATAAACACATGTAACTGACATGATGAAAAAGTGAGCAATAATTTCATTGGCTTAACCCCAAAATATAAAGTTAGAGTTTAAACAAAAGATCAATTAATTTAACATCCCCAAAAAAAAATGGCCAACAGAGGCCAGTACAACCAAAAGTATAAATCAAAAGTCCTTCTATAGTTTCCCCAAAAATGTTGCGCAACTCGTAGCTCAAACCAAGCTCTACATGACATTATCAACTTGCCACTCTACTAAACGTTGTGGCTCACCGACCGCCTCCTCCTGCTCCTCCTTAAAGGCAATAACGAGGACTGGACCTGAGTACCATAAAAATGGGTCAGACACGACGGTCTAGCAGGTGGGTGAATAGACAATACAATTTAAGGAAAAACAAAACATAATTTAAAACATAATGAAACCATAATAAAACGGTGATTATTATAAACCGGATGCATTGTTTATATAAAGTACAAATGCAACATAAATCATGAAGGTAACAAAGAACAGGAACTGACAAGATGACAACCACACTTAAGCTAAATCCTCCATCACTAATGTGATGAGAGCACACTAAAGGCGTTGATCTTGGAGCACACGAGGTGACAAGAAACAACTATATACATATATAATATACCGAGCAAAACCACGGCCGCGGAACCGGGTGACAAACAGAATAGAATTCAGACTACAGCTGATAGAAGCTAAAGGGGGACCCCAAGTCGGTGGATCAAACCGACAAGGTCGTCCAAGCTTAGTGGTGCCGACTCATAGGTTAAAACACATTCAAAACTTATACATATCTAAAGAAGTGCATAACACTCAAAACAAACTGAACTGAGGCTCATAGGCGCATTTAACACAATAATATCTTATCAAAGTGCATAAGGCTGATCAATTGCTCAACTCACAGATTTCAGTGGTTTTGAAATTCCACTTGTACTAATATGCGAAAACTGTCGAAAACGTATTAAATTCGATAAAAGCGGACACTATGTACCCCCATCTAATTCCGGACCAGGCATTGAGGTTTCAAGATTTAAACAGTAGGTATAAGGGTCCCGTATGTCAATTAAAAATTGATAGCATGGTACTCCGGAAGTTTTGAGACATCCCGAGGTCCCTATACAAATTGATGAGTCCATTACTCTCAATAAATCTTCGGAATTGGGGTTCGTTTCCAAATCAGTCTCCATAAAACACTTCTTATTCCTCCACAACATATTAGGGCTTCAAGCCAACCTCATTGGACCTTAAAACAACCTTTTAATCATGTTTGGAATTTGCCCAGAAATTCTGTACACTTTGCTCTAGCGAACTAGAAGGTTCGTTCGAGAGAATAGCATTCTGGGAGGGGTTCGCTCGAGCCAATATAAGTTAGTTAGAGCAAACTGGTCCGAGTTAGGAAGGGTCGAGTGATCAGATAGAATGGGTCAAGCAAACCAGTCTCTGGATGGGGTTCGCTCGAGCGAAGTTGAGTTCGCTCGAGTGGACTACTTCGAATCAGGAAAGGTCGAGCGAATAAAAGGAGAGGCTCGAGCGACCAAGGTTCTGTGAGGGGTTCGCTCGAGCGATGTTTAGTTCGCTCAAGCGGACTACTCCGGAACAGGAAGGCTCGAGCGAAGAAAAAGGTTAGCTCAAGCGATAGAAGTTCTGTGAAAGGTTCGCTCGAGCAAATAGAGGTTCACTCGAACGAACTGCTTCAGAATCTCTTCGTTTCAGCAGTCCGAACCTCATCTCCCTTCTCCTCAAAATTCTATTTAAGCCAACACTTCACACAATAGTTATGGCACTCTTGCCACCCACTTCCATCCCATTCAAGTCCTCCAACAACCCTCCATTAAACCCAAAATCACTTCCATTCCTCCATCAATTCACATTCAATGCAAAATTACCCAAATTAATGACAACTACATATGATCCAAAACCAACTTTTGCAAAACATGATGCATGTACATTCTTCAAAAGTTCCAATAAGAGAAATAACTTAACAAGATGCTCAATTCAAAAATCAATATTAACCATGGTACATAAGAGAAGATGAATAAAGAAAATTCCATAAATTCTCCTTAAAACATGAAATCATTCAAGAAATCTATTCATCCACTTGCCTTGGTCTCTAATTAGATTAATAGGTTCTAATCACCACTCCTCAACCCAAAATCAAAGATCCACACAAAACCCCAAAAAATGCCATCCATCACAACCTTAGAATGTCAAAAACAAGAAATAGGGGGTGATAACTTCCAATAATGGAGATGAAGACTCTCTAGGGCTAGTAGAAAAACAATCTAGAAGGTGGGAGGGAGTACTTACATGGAAGGTCCTTTAATGGCAAGAACTTGTTCAAAGTGTAGCTTGGAATGGAGGGTTCTCTCCACAAATGGTATCAAGAAGAAGCTCTCATGGAGGGGAAGAAGATGGCAACCTCCATTTATCCTTTAGCAATAGCTTGAGAGAGATTGAGAGATGGAGAAGCAAGAAGAAAGGGCAAGAAAACCCTTGGGTTGTAACTCTTTATGCTCTCAAGGGAAAGTTGCAAGAAAAGGGGAAGAAGGAAGAGAACTCCTCCTTATGTAGATACTGAAGGTGGGTCCCACAAATTAACCAACTAATTGGGCTTAGAACATAGTTTTCCGGGCTTCGGATAGATTCGACGAAGAAGGAAGAATTGTTTGTCAAAATTTCTAGTTTCCAAAAAGTATATATTTTATGAGTTTCGGAGACATTGAAAATAGTGCCCAGATTTTGTGCAAAAGACTGTTTTACCCCTATCATTAGCATAGTAAGGTCTAGAGGTCTCGAATGGAAACGGGGCAAATACGAAAGTTGTCGGGAACAATAAAATAAGTCAAATGGGGCAAAATACTGATTTTTTCCGATTATCACACAAATCCCAAAATCACACAAAACACGATAATGGAACCCCAAAGGGTCCCACCAAATCAAAAGAGTCCCCAACTAAATCGAAACTATAAAAGAGCTATTCTAATCAAAACTTAATCGAATTTCCCTAATCTCACTTATAACTAAAGCACGTCTTAATTAACACTAATCGGAAACTCTCGGGGCAGGGTCTTACATCCTCCACCCCTTAGGGCATTTGGTCCACCAAATGAAACATAATAACTAACCTCTGGTAGTAGGTGCGGATACTTCTTCTGAATTTGATCCCGTAATTCCCACGTTGCTTCTTCAGGTCCGTGATTTTCCCAAAGCACTTTAACCTAGTGAATAGTCCTTGTTCTCAGCTCTTGTTCCTTTGTGTTAATGATCTGAATCAGTTTTTCAACATAGGTAGCATCTTCTCTGATCTCCAACGGCTCATGGCGGAGTACGTGAGACAGGTCGGGGACGTACTTCTTCAACATAGACACATGGAATACATTGTGTACGCCGGATATCTCAAGTGGTATGGCTAATCTATAAGCCACGTCACCAATCTCGCTCACGATATCATATGGTCCAATGTATCTCCGCGATAGCTTGCCTTTCTGCCCAAATCTCAGAGTTCCTCTAGTAGGTGACACTTTCAGGAAAACCTTATCTCCTTCCTTGAACTGTAAATCCCTTCGGTGAGAGTCCGCATAACTCTTCTGTCTACTCCGGGCTACCTACAGACATTCCTAGATCAACTTGACTTTGTCACTAGTCTCACTCTCACTATAGTCGGTCCATGAAAACTGCGAATACCTACTTCTTCCCAACAAACTGGAGTTCTGCATCTTCTGCCATACAAGGCCTCAAAAGGCGCCATTCCAATGCTTGAATCGTAACTGTTGTTGTAGGTGAACTCGGAAAGTGGTAGGTTCTCATCCTATTGAGTCTTGAAATCTAACACACATGCTCGAAGCATATCCTCAAGGGTCTAAATTGTCCTTTTTGACTGACCATCTGTTTGTGGGTGATACGCCGTGTTGAATTGTAGCTTTGTACCCATTGACTCATGAAGTGTCTTCCAAAATCTTGAGACGAATCTGCTATCTCTGTCCGAAGTAATGGAGATTGGCTGCCCATGACGGCTGACAATCTCGTTGACAAATAACTCTGCAAGAGATAACATGTGAATCTTCTCTCCGGTCTTCATGGGGATAAAGTGTACTAATTTGGTAAGGCGGTCCACGATAACCCATATGGCATTATTCCCTTTTCTGGTCCTTGGTAACCCCGAGATAAAATCCATGGTGATATGTTCCCACTTCCATTCTGGGATCTCTAATGGTTGCAACAACCCTGGGGGTCTCTGATGCTCTACCTTCACCAACTGACACGTCATACAACGATAAACGAAAGCTGCTATTTCCCTCTTCATGTTGTTCCACCAAAATCTACCCTTCAAGTTCTGGTTCATCTTCGTGCTACCCGGATGCATGGAATACTTCGTACTGTATGCCTCTGTCATGATGTCATTCTTCAAATCTTCAATGTTTGGCACGCATAGACGATCCCGATAGTATAAGATTCCATCTACAATACGAAAATCAGGACGTTCTGCTATATGTTCTGAAATCTTGGCCAACTATGGATCTTGCACTTGGTCATCCTTGATCTTACGAATGAATAAGGGCTCAGACACTGACATGTTAGCTAACATTACTCCCTTGCTTAGGGGCTGAAAATCTACACCCAACTCCTCAAACTGTTGAAAGAAGCATGTAACCCTTAGACTTACCACGCTTGCTGACTTCCTACTCAAGGCATCAGCTCCTACATTTGCCTTCCCCGGGTGACACTTGATCGGAAAATTATAGTCTTTAATATATTCCATCCATCTTGTTTGCCTCATGTTCAATTCCTTCTGAGAAAACAGGTACTGTAAGCTGCGGTGGTCGGAGTGGACTTCGAACTTCTCTCCGTAGAGGTAATGTCTCCACATCTTTAATGCAAAAACGACCGCTACTAACTCAAGATCATGCGTTGCATAGTTCTTCTCGTGGTCCTTCAACTGCCGAGATCCATAAGTAACGACTTTTCCATCTTGCATCAGCACACAAACAAGTCCTATATTTGAAGCATCGGTAAAAATGGTGTAACCGCCGCTTCCCGATGGTAAGGTGAGGATTAGTGCTGAAGTCAATCTCTTTTTCAGCTCTTGGAAACTAGCCTCACACTGATCTGTCCACACATATGGTGCATTCTTCTTGGTCAATTTCGTCAAAGATGCTGCAATCGACGAAAACCCTTGCACAAATCTCCGATAGTAACCTGCTATTCCCAGAAAACTTTTGATTTCTACTGCATTATTCGGTCTTTCCCACTTCACAACCGCATCAATCTTAGCTGGATCCACTGATAATCCTTCTTTGGAGATGATATGTCCCAAAAATGCGACTTCTTCAAGCCAAAATTCGCACTTACTAAGCTTCGCATACAATTGATTATCTCTTAGAAGTTGCAGTGCTATCCTCAAATGTTCTTCATGTTCTTCTCTGGACTTGGAGTACACCAAAATGTCATCAATAAACACTATTATGAATTGGTCTAAGTACTCCGCGAAAATTTTGTCCATCAAGGCCATGAATACTGCGGTGCATTCGTCAGTCCAAATGGCATCACTAAGAACTCATAGTGTCCATATTTTGTCCGGAAAGCTGTCTTCGATACATCTGAATCTCTAACTCTCAGCTGATGGTAACCGGACCTTAAATCAATATTCGAAAAGTATGCAGCACCTTGTAATTGGTCAAATAATTCATCTATCCTTGGCAACAGATACTTGTTCTTGATGGTAGCTTGGTTCAATCTCCGGTAATCAATACACATCCTCATCGAACCATCCTTCTTCTTGACGAATAAAAATGGAGCTCCCCACGGTGAAACGCTAGGTCTAAAAATTCTTACAATTGTATCTTCAATTCTCCTAATTCAGCCAGAGCCATTCTGTATGGTGCAATAGATATCGGAGCGGTCCCCGGTAACAACTCAATGGTGAAGTCAATTTCTCTAACAGGTGGTAAACCTTGGATCTCTTTTGGAAAAATGTCTGAAAAATCGCAAACAATTGGGATCTCCTCCACCCCTTGGGACCGTTTATCCTTCGTGATAAACGCTAAATAACCTTCACATCCACATCTCACAAATCTGTCAGCCTTCAGCGCTGAAATAATTCTTGGACAAGGATTTCCCCTCTCTCTCCTTGAAATAGGACTCCTGCTGGGGTCTCCTCTAGCTTCAACGTGAGGGTCTTATGGAAACAGTCCATAGTAGCATGGTACCCTGCTAACCAATCCATCCCTAGGATGACGTCAAAATCATACATCTCCAATAAAATAAGATTCGCTGGTAACACCACATCTCCTATCTTAATTGCACATCTAGGATGATATTTTCTACACAACTTGTTTGCCTACTTGGGTGGACACCGTCAAAATAAACCCAAGTTCTTTAGCAGGCATATCAATCAACTTAGAAAAATTTGGAGACATGAAAGGGTGTGTGGAGCCAGGGTCAAACAATATCTTAGCTTCAATTCTACAAACAAGGAGTATACCTTCCACCACGTTATTTGCAACCTCTACATTAGCTTGGTTGATGGCATACACATGTCCTCACTGCTGAGGCCTGTTTTGAGTTTGTTGCTGCTTTCCTAGTTGTGCATTTCTATTATGCTGAGGAGGACGCTGATTCTGATTTTGACCTTGTTGACGGGCTTGTTGCTGTTGCTGAGGTCTATATTGTTGCTGACGGGCTTGTTGCTGAAGTGGCCTATGCTAGTTTTGAACAACCAGTGCATTCTGGGGCGGTGCTGGACGTTGTGCTCCTTGTTATCGCTGATTCTGCCTATTATTACCTTGTCTAACTAGCCTTGGACAATCCTTGAGTTGGTGGTTCATGGAACCACATCTGAAGCATGCTCCTGTCACTGCCCGACACTGAGAAACATCATGGTTCTTGCCACAATGTGTACAAACTACTTGTCCTTGGGTATTCTGATCTTGCCTCTGAGCTTCTTGTTCTTGCCTTTGTCTCTTGTTCTGATGGTTCCTCTGTTGGTTGTTCTGTTGGTGAGTTTGAGTCCTCCCTTGAATCTTGAAGATCTTGTTGTTCAGGTTCTCGAATTTATATGCCCTTCTGACGGCCTCTTCAAAAGTGGCAGGTGGCACAACACCCGTGGCATCCCTCTCAATGATCGGGTTAAGTCCCTCAAGGAACTTCTCTATCTTCTTCTCCACGGTATCAATCAATTCGGGGGCATATCGAGACAACCTCTCAAATTTCGTGAGGTATTCATGGACTGTCATGCTGCCTTGTATGAGTTGATGGAATTCAATGGCCTTTTGCCTCTTCACATGTGTCGGCGCATACTTATCACCAAATTGCCTCTTGAAGTTTGTCCAAGCCTCTGCATCTGCTATAGTTCTATATTCAGCCTTGATTGTTTTCCACCATATGTTTGCTAGACCGGTGAACATGGAGGCGGTGAGTTGCACTTGTTGCCTTCCCGTACATCTGAAGACTTCAAAAATGTTCTTCGTGTGCTCCAACCAATCATCTGCAGCCAATGGGTCCTCATACTGTCGCGACCCCGAACCGGTGGCCCCGGGACCGCGACGGGGTGGTGTGGATGATAGGGTAATGAACCACCCCTTGATAATAATGATTACACATTTATTTAATTTCCCACAGGTTTCCGCGGTGAGGATTCCTCATACACTCATAGAACATTTATATTGGTGCGGAAGCGTGTAGCAAATCAAACTCTTAATCCAATCACATCCAATAAGACTGTTAATACACAGGTATGACATGATGTCAGAGTGAGCAATGATCTCATTAGCATTCCCAAAATATTAAGTTAAAGTTTGAACAAAAGAACAAGTTAATTAAGATTCCCCAAAAATAATGGCCAACAAAGGCCAGTACAACCAAAGTATAAATCAATAACATCCCAAAATGTTCGCAGCTCAAAGCTCAACCCAATGTCTACATGACATTGTCAGCTTGCCACTCTACTAATCGTTGCGGTTCACCGACCGCCTCCTCTGGCTCCTCCTCAAGGGCAAAGACGGGGGCTGGACCTGAGTACCACAAAAATGGGTCAGACACGACGGTCTGGCAGGTGGGTGAATAGATATACCAAGAAAGAAATCAAAACACTTTCTAAACATAATGAAATCTTGTTAAAACAATAACTGTCTTAAAACAGGGTATATAGTTCATTTAAAGTACAGATGCAATATAAATCATGCGGGGTATCCAAGGTACAGGAACTGACTAGATGGCAACCACACTAAAGCTAAATCCTCTCCATCACTAAGGTGATGAGAGCACATTCAGTGCGTTGGGCTCGAACACACGAAGTGACGAGAACCAACATTATATACAGATACATATACATATAGCTAGACAAGACCACGGCCGCGGAACCGGGTAACGGGACAGAACATGATCCAAGTTGCAACTGGCGGGAGCACAGGGGGAGACCCAAGTCAGTTGATCAGACTGACAAGGATGTCCAAGCTTAGTGGTGCCGACTCTTAGGTTACATGATAAATCAAAATATATACAAAACTATATCAATATAAAACATACGGGCAGGCGGGACATGGTGCTCGAAGGCACACATTTCATATTATTTTCGGTTCATGTATACACGGGCTGGCAGGACATATCGGGTGTACAAATCAGAATTTGAGATAAAACTAGTAGGATCGGGTTATTATACAAATGACTGAATAAAACAATGCAATGAATCCTTATGTCATTAGGGACTATGTATTGGGGCATCCATATTCAAACGACCTGTATAAGGATCTTGTATGTCTAAATTACCCTTAGTATGGTACTCAAATGATAGAGGACATACTAAGTTTCCCTATGCACGTTGATGAATCTAAAAGTCCCAATACCTTTTCCGAAATGATGTTTCTTTCTATGTCAATCTCCTTATGTCATCCCCTGGGTCTTTCCAAGGTTGTAGGGCATCAGAACAACCCATCCAAACCTTTAAATACCATAATTGAAACCAATAGAAAAGACTCAGGAATTCTGGGTAAAACTCGGTCACCTGTCGGTCAGATGGCGGTTAGCCGCCGATGTGATCGGCGGTTAGCCGCTGGCTGACCGCGGGGCTGACCACGGTTCACCCTGCTAAAATGTAGCATTCTGTGTTTCTAACCGCGCCTCTCGGCTACCTAGCGGTCACTGGGGTTTCTGATTGGCGGTTAGCCGCCGAGGTGACCGCGCGGCTGACCGCGGTTCGCCTGTCAAAATGCAGCATTCTGTGTTTCTAACCGCATCTGGGTCGGCTAGCCGCCGGTCACCGGTCGGCTAGCCGCCAAGGTGACCGCCCGCTGACCGCCCAGCTGCGGGAACTACACATCAGGTGCAGATTTCTGTGCTTTCTTTCCCAAACTATTTCACCTCAACTCCAACCCTTTCCTAACATGAAATGGGTCCATTCCCTTCCATTCAACATTTAATTCCTTCCACCAACCACCATTTCATCAATGCATTTATTTCTCCTACCAATGCAAATCTCATTCAATGCAAATACAAATCTCATTTAAGAAGTCATACTAACCCAAAATAAACTTTCATGAATGCATGCATATATTCTCATAGAACTAACTAAGAGAAAACCATGACAATAAATACATTTCCAAAAGCATATGAAACATAATGAACCAAATGAAATAGGGATAGTAAAAATCCATATTTTCAATAAAACAAGAACTTATTCAAATCGAATCCATTCATCCACTTGCCTTGGTCTCCAAGGTATGCTAATCAAGCTCTAATCCACTATCAAGCTCAAAATCTACAATCTACACAAAATCCCCAAAATACAACATTACAACCCTAGAATGTCAAAATCAAGAAATAGATGGAGATAGCTTCTAATAATCAAGGTGAAGCACCTCCTAGGCTAGATGAACACACAATCAAGAGATGAGAAGAAGAACTTACATGAAGAGTCCTCTAATGGCAAGAGTTTGCTCAAAAGATAGCTTGGAATGGGACTCTCTCTCAAAAAAGGATATCAAGAGAAAGCTCTCATGGAGGGGAAGAAGACTACCACCTCCATTTTGCCTTTAGCAATAGATTTGAGAGAGATAGAGAGATGAAGAAGCAAGAAGCAATGGAAGTTGAAGAGAACCCTAGGCTGGGCTGGGACTTCTTGTTCTCAAGAAATTGCAAGAAGAGGAGGAGGGAAAAGAACTCCTCCTTATATAGACAATGGCTATGGGTCCCACAACTTAAAAGTCTAAAATGGCTAAAACGTCGCTCTACGGGCTTCGGACGGATTCGACGAAGAAGGAAGAATTGATCGTCGAAATTTCTACTTTCCAAAAAGTATATATTTTACGAGTTTCGGAGACATAGAAAATAGTGTCCAGATTTTGTGTAAAAAGACTGTTTTACCCCTATCAA
Organism: Persea americana; assembly: GCA_029852735.1. Taxonomy (NCBI): domain Eukaryota; kingdom Viridiplantae; phylum Streptophyta; class Magnoliopsida; order Laurales; family Lauraceae; genus Persea; species Persea americana. The sequence continues at coordinate 41,765,576 of CM056814.1, forward strand.
TGGCAAAGTAGGGTTTAGAGGTCTCGAATGGAAACGGAGCAAATACGAAAGTTGTTGGGAATCATAAAATACATTCAACGGAGCAAATTATCGATTTCCAGAATTATAACTAAATCTCCAAAACTAATCGAGACTCAATAAAAAGGAACCCCCAGAGGGCCCCACTAGATCAAAAGAGTTCTCAAAATCATTCAAAGCTATGAAAAGCTATTCTAATCCAGATTTAACCAATTTCCACTAATCTCACTTATAAATAAGTCACATCTTAATTAACACTAATCGGAACTCTCGGGGCGGGGTCTTACATCCTCCACCCCTTAGGGCATTTGGTCCACCAAATGAAATAAAATAACTAACCTCGGGTAGTAGATGCGGATACTTCTTCTGAACTTGATCCCGTAATTCCCACGTTGCCTCTTCAGGTCCGTGATTTTCCCAGAGCGCTTTCACCCATTGTATAGTCCTTGTCCTCAGCTCTTGTTCCTTCGTATCGATGATCTGAATAGGCTTCTCGACATAGGTGGCATCTTCTCTGATCTCTAATGGTTCATGACGGAGTACATGTGACGGGTCGGGGACGTACTTTTTCAACATAGACACATGAAACACATTGTGTACGCCGGAAAGCTCAGGTGGTAAGGCCAATCTGTAAGCCACGTCACCAATCTTGCTCACGATATCATAGGGTCCAATGTATCTCCGAGATAATTTGCCTCTCTGTCCGAATCTCAAAGTTCCTCTAGTAGGTGACACCTTCAAGAAAACCTTATCTCCTTCCTTAAAATGTAAATCCCTTCGATGAGAGTCTGCATAACTCTTCTGTCTACTCCGGGCTACTTTCAGACGTTCTTGGATCAACTTGACTTTGTCGCTGGTTTCACTCACCATAGTCGGTCCATGAAAACTGCGAACACCTACTTCTTCCCAACAAACTGGAGTTCTACATCTCCTACCATACAATGCCTCAAAAGGCGTCATACCAATGCTCGAATGATAACTGTTGTTGTAGGCGAATTCGCAAAGCGGTAGGGTCTCATCCCATTGAGTCTTGAAATCTAGTACACACGCTCGAAGCATATCTTCAAGGGTCTGAATTGTTCTTTCCGACTGACCATCTGTTTGTGGGTGATACGCTGTGCTGAACTGAAGCTTCGTTCCCATAGACTCATGCAAAGTCTTCCAAAATCTCGAGACGAATCTGCTATCTCTGTCCGAAGTAATGGAGACTGGCTGCCCATGACGGCTGACAATCTCGTTAACAAACAACTCGGCGAGAGGTAACATATGCATCTTCTCTCCGGTCTTCATAGGAATAAAATGAGCTGATTTGGTGAGACGGTCCACAATGACCCATATGGAGTTGTTCCCTTTTCTGTTCCTTGGCAATCCCGAGATGAAATCCATGGTGATATGTTCCCACTTCCATTCTGGGATCTCTAAAGGCTGCAACAATCCTGGGGGTCTCTGATGCTCTGCCTTCACCAACTGACACGTCATACATCGTGAAACGAAAGCTGCTATTTCCCTCTTCATGTTGTTCCACCAAAATCTGCCCTTCAAGTTTTGATACATCTTCGTGCTACCCGGATGCGTAGAGTACTTCGTGCTGTGCGCCTCTGTCATAATATCATTCTTCAAATCTTCAATGTTGGGCACGCATAGACGATCACGATAGAATAAGACTCCATCCACAATACGGAAATCAGGACGTTCTGCTATATGCTCTGAAATCTTGGCCAACTCTGGATCTTGCAATTGGTTGTCCTTGATCTTCCGAATGAACGAGGGTTCAGACACTGACATGTTGGCTAACATCACTCCCTCGCTTAGGGGCTGAAAATCTACCCCCAACTCTTCAAATTGCTGAAAAAAGCACGTAACTCTTAGGCTTGCCACACTTGCTGACTTCCTACTCAAGGCATCGGCTACTACATTTGCCTTTCCCGGGTGGTACTTGATCGGAAAATCATAATCTTTGATATATTCCATCCATCTTCTTTGTCTCATATTCAACTCCTTCTGAGAGAACAAATACTGTAAGCTACGGTGATCGGAGTGGACTTCGAATTTCTCTCCGTAGAGGTAATGTCTCCACATCTTTAGCGCAAATACGACTGCTGCTAACTCCAGATCATGCGTTGCATAGTTCTTCTCATGGTCCTTCAACTGACGGGATCCATACGCAACGACTTTCCTATCTTGCATCAACACACAACCGAGTCCTATATTCGACGCATCTGTAAAAATGGTGTAACCGCCGCTCCCGGATGGTAAAGTGAGGACGGGTGCTGATGTTAATCTCTTTTTCAACTCTTGGAAGCTGGCCTCGCATTGGTCTGTCCACACATAAGGTGCATTCTTCTTGGTCAACTTTGTCAATGAAGCTGCAATCGACGAAAATCCTTGCACAAATCTTCGATAGTAACCCGCCAATCCAAGAAAACTTCTGATTTCTGACGCGTTCTTCGGTCTTTCCCACTTCACAACTGCATCTATCTTGGCTGAATCCACAGATAATCCTTCTTTGGAAATGATATGACCTAAAAATGCGACTTCTTCAAGCAAAAAATCGCACTTAGAGAGCTTCGCATACAATTGATTGTCTCTTAGGAGTTGCAATGCTATCCTCAAATGCTCTTCATGTTCTTCTCTAGACTTAGAGTACACCAAAATGTCATCAATAAACACCACTGTGAATTGGTCTAAGTACTCAGCGAATATTTTGTTCATCAAAGCCATGAATACTGCTGGTGCATTCGTCAATCCAAATGGCATCACTAGAAACTCATAGTGTCCATATCTCGTCCGGAACGCCGTCTTCGATACATCTGAATCTCTAACTCTCAGCTGATGATAACCGGATCTTAGATCGATCTTCAAAAAGTAAGCAGCACCCTGTAATTGGTCAAACAATTCATCTATCCTTGGCAATGGATACTTGTTCTTGATGGTAGCTTGGTTCAATTTCCGATAATCAATACACATTCTCATGGAACCGTCTTTCTTCTTGACGAATAAAACTGGAGCTCCCCAAGGTGAGACGCTCGGTCTAATAAAACCTTTATCCAACAATTCTTGTAACTGAATCTTTAACTCTCCTAATTCCGCTGGAGCCATTCTGTATGGTGCGATAGATATCGGAGCGGTCCCTGGTAACAATTCGATGGTGAAGTCAATCTCCCTAACAGGTGGTAAACCTGGGATTTCTTCTGGAAAAATGTCTGGGAATTCGCAAACAATTGGGATCTCCTCCACCCCTTGGGACCGTTTATCCTCCGTGATAAACGCTAAATAGCATTCACATCCACTTCTCACTAGTCGATCAGCCTTCAATGCTGAGACGAATCTTGGACAAGAATTCTTCTTCTCCCCATGGAACAATACTCCTGCTGGGGTTTCCTCTAATTTGAACGTGAGGGTCTTATGGAAACAGTCCATCGTAGCATGGTACCCTGCTAACCAATCCATTCCTAGAATAACATCGAAATCAAACATCTCCAACAAAATGAGATTCGCCAGTAACACCACATCTCCTATCTTAATAGCACATCTAGGATAATATTTCCTACACACAACTTGTTTGCCTACGGGGGTGGACACCGTCAACACATACTCAAGTTCTCTAGCAGGCATATCAATCAACTTAGAAAATTTTGGAGACAAGAAGGAGTGCGTAGAGCCAGGGTCAAACAAAATCTTAGCTTCAAATCCACAAACTAGGAGTGTACCTTCCACCACGTTATCTGCCGCCTCTACATCAACTTGGTTAATTGCATACACTTGTCCTCGCTGCTGAGGCCTGTTCTGAGCCTGCTGTTGCCTCCCTTGCTGTGCATTCCTATTCTGCTGAGGAGGACGCTGATTCTGATTCTGTCCTTGCTGACGAGCTTGATGCTGTTGTGGAGGTCTATATTGTTGCTGCGGAGCCTGTTGCTGGAGTGGCCTGGGCTGGTTCTGTACGGCTAGTGCGTTCTGAGGTGGTGCCTGGCGCTGTGTTCCTTGTTGTTGCTGATGTTGTCTGTTGCTGCCTTGCCCAGCTTGCCTTGGGCAGTCTTTGAGCTGGTGTGCCATGGATCCACATATGAAACATGCTCCCGTAATCGTACGGCATTGAGCACTCTCGTGGTTCTTACCACAGTGAACGCAAACTAGAGCATTCTGCACGTTTTGTTCATGCCTTGGTCGCTTGTTCTGTTGGTTCCTTGGTTGGTGATTCTGTTGGTGAGCTGGTGTCTTTCCTTGGATCTTGAGGATCTTGTTGTTCAGGTTCTCGAATTTGTAGGCCCTTCTCACAGCCTCTTCAAAAGTGATAGGTGGTACAACACCCGTGGCATCCCTCTCAATGATCGGGTTAAGTCCTTCAAGGAACTTTGCTATCTTTTTCTCCACAGTGTCAATCGATTCGGGGGCATATCGAGACAATCTCTCAAACTTCGTGAGGTACTCTTGCATGGTCGTGTTACCTTGTACGAGTTGCTGGAATTCAATGGCCTTCTGCCTCTTCACATGTGTCGGTACATACTTGTCACCGAATTGAACTCTTTAGGACCCCTCTTTCTAAACCACTCAAACAATGCATTGGGGTCATGCTCTCTATTGTTGATGACTATTTGAGGGCCTCATGGTTGAGCTGGTGCTGGTTCGGGCCTTCTTTCTAATACCTCTAACAGCTGTCTTTGCATCTGTGCCATCTCCCTAGCAGGTCTTCATCCTTTCTAGCCATTTGCTCTTGCAATCTGGCTTGGTTCTCGTTAGCCTGACGCTGTTGATCAAGTAGAGATTGCATTATCTACTGAAATTGATTCTGCATATTGGGATCAGGAGTACCGTTCTCTAGTGGCCTTGTATGTGCACTATTGCTCGCGGTGGGATTGTCGATTACGGTTCTTTTACAAGGTGGCATATCATTATAAAACAGATTGTTAGCACATAAAAATAAAATAAGGATCACATATTGCTCACACGAGTCTAACTAACGAAAAGTCTAACGAATCCTTGCCACATCCTTAGGATTTCTAGTTTCTTTTCATTGCCTGAAACACGTCTCGCTTTGATACCAGTCTGTCGCAACCCCGAACCGAGATCCAGGCCCGCGAGTGAGGATAACTATAAGAATACAGTGATCATACAGTTGGATACACACTCACTTAATTTCCCACAGGTTTCCGCGGTAAGGATTTCACACACACTCACAAAACATTTACATTGGCGCGGAAGCATGTAGCAAATCAAATTCATAATCCATTCCCAATACAAGACTGATAAACACATGTAACTGACATGATGTCAAAGTGAGCAATAATTTCATTGGCTTAACCCCAAAATATAAAGTTATAAACAAAAGATCAGTTAATTTAACATTCCTAAAAAAAAAAAAGGCCAACAGAGGCCAGTACAACCCAAAGTATAAATCAAAAGTCCTTCTATAGTTTCCCCCAAAATGTTGCGCAACTCGTAGCTCAAACCAATGTCTACAGGACATTATCAGCTTGCCACTCTACTAAACGTTGCGGCTCACCGACCGCCTCCTCCTGCTCCTCCTCAAAGGCAATAACGGGGACTGGACCAGAGTACCATAAAAATGGGTCAGACACGACGGTCTGGCAGGTGGGTGAATAGACAATACAATTTAAGAAAAAAAAAACATAATTTAAAACATAATGAAACCATAATAAAATAGTGATTATTATAAACCGGATGCATTGTTTATATAAAGTACAAATGCAACATAAATCATGAAGGTAACAAAGAACAGGAACTGATAAGATGGCAACCAGACTTAAGCTAAATCCTCCATCACTAATGTGATGAGAGCACACTAAAGGCGTTGATTTTGGAGCACATGAGGTGACGAGAAACAACTATATACATATATAATATACTGAGCAAAACCACAGCCGCGGAACCGGGTGACAAACAAAACAGAATTCAGACTGCAGCTGACAGAAGCTAAAGGGGGACCCCAAGTCGGTGGATCAAACCGACAAGGTCGTCCAAGCTTAGTGGTGCCGACTCGTAGGTTAAAACACATTCAAAACTTATACATATCTAAAGAAGTGCATAACACTCAAAACAAACTGAACTGAGGCTCGTAAGCGCATTTAACACAATAATATCTTCTCAAACTACATAAGGTTGATCAATTGCTCAACTCACAGATTTTAGTGGTTTTGAAATTCCACTTGTACTAATATGCGAAAACTATCGAAAACGTATGAAATTCGATAAAAGCGGACACTATGAACCCCAACCTAATTCCGGACCAGGCATTGAGGTTTCAAGATTTAAACAGTAGGTATCAGTGTCCCGTATGTCAATTAAAAATTGATAGCATGGTACTCCGGAAGTTTTGAGACATCCCGAGGTCCCTATACAAATTGATGAGTCCATTATTCTCAATAAATCTCCGGAATTGGGGTTCTTTTCCAAATCAGTCTCCATAAAACACTTCTTATTCCTCCACGACATATTAGGGCTTCAAGCCAACCTCACTGGACCTTAAAACAACCTTTTAATCGTGTTTGGAATTTGCCCAGAAATTCTGTACACTTTACTCGAGCGAACTAGAAGGTTTGTTCGAGTGAATAGCATTCTGAGAGGGGTTCGCTCGAGCCAATATAAGTTATCTAGAGCAAATTGGTTCGAGTTAGGAAGGGTCGAGCGATCAGATAGAATGGCTCAAGCGAACCAGTCTCTGGAAGGGGTTCGCTCGAGCAAAGTTGAGTTCGCTCGAGTAGACTACTTCGAATCAGGAAAGGTCGAGCGACTAAAAGGAGAGGCTCGAGCGACCAAGGTTCTGTGAGGGGTTCGCTCGAGCGATGTTTAGTTCGCTCAAGCAGACTACTCCAGAACAGGAAGGCTCGAGCAAAGAAAGAGGTTCGCTCAAGCGATAGAAGTTCTGTGAAGGGTTCACTCGAACGAATAGAGGATCGCTCGAGCGAACGGCTTCAGAAACTCTCCGTTTCAGCAGTCCGAACCTCATCTCCCTTCTCCTCAAAACTCCATTTAAGCCAATACTTCACACAATATTTATAGCACTCTTGCCACCCACTTCCATCCCATTCAAGTCCTCCATTAAACGGAAAAATCACATCCATTCCTCCATTAATTCACATTCCATGCAAAAGTACCCAAATTAATGACAACTACATATGATCCAAAACCAACTTTTGCAAAACATGATGCATGTACATTCTTCAAAAGTTCCAATAAGAGAAATAACTTAACAAGATGCACAATTCAAAAATCAATATTAACCATGGTACATAAGAGAAGATGAATAAAGAAAATTCCATAAATTCTCCATAAAACATGAAATCATTCAAGAAACCTATTCATCCACTTGCCTTGGTCTCCAATTAGATTAATAGGCTCTAATCACCACTCCTGAAGCCAAAATCAAAGATCTACACAACACCCACAAAAATGCCATCCATCACAACCCTAGAATGTAGAAAACAAGAAATAGGGGGAGATAACTCCCAAGAATGGAGATGAAGACTTTCTAGGGCTAGTAGAAACACAATCTAGAAGATGGGAGGGAGTACTTACATGGAAGGTCCTTTAATGGCAAGAACTTGTTTAAAGTGTAGCTTGGAATGGAGGGTTCTCTCCACAAATGGTATCAAGAAGAAGCTCTCGTGGAGGGGAAGAAGATGGCAATCTCCATTTATCCTTTAGCAATAGCTTGAGAGAGATTGAGAGATGGAGAAGCAAGAAAAAAGGGCAAGAAAACCCTCGGGCTGTAACTCTCTATGTTCTCAAGGGAAAGTTGCAAGAAAAGGGGAAGAAAGAAGAGAACTCTTCCTTATATAGATAATGAAGGTGGGTCCCACAACTTAACCAACTAATTGGGCTTAGAACATAGTTTTCCGGGCTTCGGATGGATTCGACGAAGAAGGAAGAATTGTTCGTCGAAATTTCTAGTTTCCAAAAAGTACATATTTTACGAGTTTCGGAGACATTGAAAATAGTGCCCAGATTTTGTGCAAAAGACTGTTTTACCCCTATCATTAGCATAGTAAGGTCTAGAGGTCTCGAATGGAAACGGGGCAAATACGAAAGTTGTCGGGAACAATAAAATAAGTCAAATGGGGCAAAATACTGATTTTTTCCGATTATCACACAAGTGCCAAAATCATACAAAACACGATAAAGGAACCCCCAAAGGGTCCCACCAAATCAAAAGAGTTCCCAACTAAACCGAAACTATAAAAGAGCTATTCTAATCAAAACTTAATCAAATTCCACTAATCTCACTTATAACTAAAGCACGTCTTAATTAACACTAATTGGAAACTCTTGGGGCGGGGTCTTACAATTCCACAATGCAAGACTGATAAACACATTTAAATGACATGACGTCAGAGTGAGCAATGATCTCAATGGCATTCCCAAAATATAAAGTTAGAAGTTTAAACAAAAGATCAGTTAAATTAATATTCCCAGAAAATCATAGCCAACAAAGGCCAGTACAACCAAAAGTGTAAATTAGTTGTCATTTTATAAAATCCCAAAATGTTACGCAACTCTTAGCTAGATCCAATATCTAAACGACATTGTCGGCTTGCCACTCTACTAAGCGTTGCGGTTCACCGACCGCCTCCTCTGGCTCCTCCTGAAAGGAAATAACGGGGACTGGACCTGAGTACCACAAAAATGGGTCAGACATGATGGTCTGGCAGGTGAGTGAATAGATATCACAATAAGATAAATTCAAAGATAAATTGAGAAGACATTAAAATCTGTCCAAACATTTATTTCCATAAAACAAGGTACATCAGTTATCAAAATGCGTGTGTAAGATAAAACATGCAGGATATCAAAGAACAGGGAACTAGCACGATGGCAACCACACTAAAGCTAAATTCTATCTATCACTAATGTGATGAGAGCACATTCAGTGCGTTGGGCTCGAACACACGAAGTGACGAGAATCAACATTATATACATATACATATAGCTAAACAAGACCACGGCCGCAGAACCGGGGAACGAGGTAAGACAGGATCCAAGATGTAACCGGCGGGAGCAAGAGGGGGAGGCCTAAGTCAGTTGATCAGATTGACAAGGACATCCAAGCTTAGCAGTGCCGACTCATAGGTTACATGAGAAATCAAAATATGTACAAAACTATATCGGTGTAAAACACTCAGACAGGCGGGGCATGGTGCTCATAGGCACACATTTCACGTCATTATCTTTTCATGCATATACGGGGCTGGTAGGACATGTCAGGTGCATAAATCCATAGTTTGAGATAAACTAATGATATCGAGTGAAATTGGGTTAGGACAAGTATAATCCGAGTAAAACAGTACGATAAATCCTTAGACAATTACGGACTACGTATTGGGGCTTCCGTATTCACACAATATGTATAAAGGTCTTGTATGTCTATTATTGCTCTTGGCATGGTACTCGAATGATGGTAGACATCCCAAGTTTCCTTATACAGTTTGCTAAATCCATAATTCCCAATACATTTCCGAAGTGGGGTTCCTTTCAAAGTCGATCTCCTTATGTCATCCCCTAGGTCTTTCCAAGGTGGTACGGCATCAAAACAACCCATCCAAACCTTAAAATACCATATCTGAAAATAATAGGAAAGACCCAGGAATTCTGTACAGTTCGCTCGAGCGGACAGGGAGTTCGCTTGAGCGGACAGGTTCATGTCAGGAGGAATCGAGCGAAGGAGGAGGGAGGCTCGAGCGACCAAGGTTCCGTTAGGGGTTCATTCGAGCGAGGTTGAGTTCGCTCAAGCGAACTACTCCGAATCAGGAAAGGTCGAGTGAAGCAGGAGGAAGGCTCGAGCGACCAAGGTTCTGTGAGGGGTTCACTCGAGCGAGGTTGGGTTCGCTCAAGCGAACTACTCCGAATCAAGAAGGCTCAAGCGAAGCACGTGTTTAACTCAAGCGATTTAAGTTCTGTGAAGGGTTCACTCGAGCGAGGTTCGGTTCGCTCAAGCGAACTACTCCGAATCAAGAAGGCTCAAGCGAAGCACGTGTTTAACTCAAGCGATTTAAGTTCTGTGAAGGGTTCACTCGAGCGAGGTTGAGTTCGCTCAAGCGAACTGCTCCAGAAACTTGTAGAACCTGCAGTTCGAGTCCCCTTATTCTTTCATTCCTCAATACTAATGAAGCCAACACTTAACACAACATTTATGGTACTCTTTCCACCTACTTCAACCACATTCAAGTCCTCCAACAACCATCCATTTAAAACCAAAATCGCATCAATTCTTCTTTCAATTTTCATTTAATGCAAAATCACCCAAATTAATGACAAACTACATGTGATCTAAAAACAAACTTTTACAAAACATATTGTACACACATTCTTCAAAAGTTCCAATAAGGAGAATAAGTTAACAAGATGCACAATTCTAAAATCATCATTAACCATGGTGCATAAGAGAAGATGAATAGTGAAAAATCCATAAATTCTTATTAAAACATGAAATCATTTAAGAAAGCTATTCATCCACTTGCCTTGGCTCCAAATACCTAAACAAGCTCTAAGCACACTCTCAAGCTCAAATTCCACAATCTACACAAAAACCCCCAAAAAGACACCCATCAAAAACCCTAGAATGTCAAAATTAAGAAATAGAAAGAGATAACTTTTAATAATCAAGAGGAAGCATCTCCATGACTAGAAGAACACAAATCTAAGAGATAAGAGTAAGAGCTTACATGGAAAGTCCTCAAATACACTAAGCTTGCTCAACAAGGCCTTTGGAGTGGGTGGTTTCTATAAAAAAAAATGGCATTAATGGAGAGCCTTCATGGAGAGGAAGAAGATGGCAACCTCCATTTTTCCTTTAGCAATGGCTTGATGAGAGCTTGGAGATGAAGAAGCAAAAAAAGAGCAAGAAACCCTAGGGCTGGAACTCTCTATTCTTTCAATGGAAAGTTGCAAGAAAAAGGAAGAAGAGAAGAAGAAGACTCCTTTTGTAGAAGGTGGGGATGGGTCCCACCACTAAAGAATCTTGTGGGGCTAGAAACATCAACTTCCGGGCCTCGGATGGATTCGACGAAGAAGGAAGAATTGTTCGCCTAAATTTCTAGTTTCTAAAAAGTGTATATTTCAAGGGTTACGGAGATATTGAAAATAGTGTCCAGATTTTTGTGCAAAAGACTGTTTTACCCCCATCATTAGCAAAGTAGGGTCTAAATGTCTCGAACGGAAACGGAGCAAATACGAAAGTTGTAGGGAATGATAAAATAAATTAAACGGGGCCAAAATATAGATTTTTTCGAGTATCAAATAAATTCCAAAATAATCCAAAGCTATATAAAGCTATTTTAATCCGAACTTAACCAAAACTCACTAATTTCACTTATAACTAAAGCACGTCTTAATTAGTATTAATCGAAAACTCTTGGGGTGGGGTCTTACACCCATTGTATCTAAAGATGGACATAGACATGTGACTCAGCTTGCTAGGTGGAATACTCAGCTTGCTAGATGGAATATCCAGCTCTTCAAGTGCTGAAGTAGAGATAAGGTTGAGTGCAGAACCTGGGTCGATCTGGACTCTGTGTATCGGCATCTCTTTGATGTACCCAGTGAAGTACAGGGGTCAGTTGTGCTTTGTTTCACCTACTAGGTGTTGGAAGTGGGTGGACCTCTAGGATAGGTTCAAAAAATTTTCACCAACTAGAAGTAGTGAACACCTATCCAAAAGCCACCCCAATCCAAGATGCATGTCCTCAATCTCAGCCATCATGGTCAGCAAAGAAACCTATCAAGAAGATAGAAACAACACCTAACAAGCAACCACGAAATTCCACAACATGCAAGGAGTGGAAATTACCAACGAAGCTTGGTTGTGCTCTAATGGAGAACTTGATTAAACTCTTTGATGAAGAGCTCTTCCACAATCAGAATCTCCAATGCCCAATCGTCTTCCACGCTATGACCGGCTTCAGATCTCTTTCCTCAAGAGAGATGGCGGAATCTCTAAGAGAAAGACTAATTAGAATCTCTAAGGAGACTAGAAGGGAACTAGAAGAGAGAGAGGGGAAGGAAAAGAAGTGAAACTCTTGCACTTAAGGTTGATGGGCGTGAATCTCCATTTGGAATAGAGCATGGGTCGTCCAAGGGGTTCCCTCCTCTCATTTAAATAGTTTTGCAACTCCTCTCTCTCTTTATTATTAGAAGTCCAACTTCCATAATAATTAGTAACATTTTATTCCCACTATTAGAAGTCTTACTTCAAATAGAAATAGTGGTTTTCCTTTCTCAGTTCAAATAGAATTAGTAAAAATCCAATCATGGGCTAGCGTGGGGACCACTAGGGATTCCATAGAAAGCTGGCTCCAACTGGGACACCGCGACCCCACATCTCATGTGCAATCCGGGCCCACAATTAATTGCAAATAACTCCACTAAATAAATGCAATTGAACTCCAGTCTTAGGAATAAATTACATCAAGACCCTAAACTTCTCTATCACTACAAGTAGGCCCCTTTATCAATATCCATGGACCAATTGGATAGACTGGCCCACCAATTTAGATCCATATCTTATTATCTTTGAGACCCGATTAATTATAGAAATCATTAGTACCATCCAATTAACTCTTAATTGAGATGGGTGTACACTCACCAATGATACGTCCATTAATTGGCATAAGGAGAAAAGATAGATTTCATTTTAACCATTAAATGTTCCCACAGTCCTACTACCACATACCCAAGGCACTGAGGTCTTGACCTACAGTTGGCCTCACTAATTGGTGACTCAAAGCAAATGAATAGATAGAAACTTGAGTTCATCAATGTCTCAGGATTAAGAGCCCATTGCTAGGGAATTATAAGAGTAGACTTTAAAGTAAAGACAGTGTGCTTGAGGTGCTTCTCATGGTCCTTTAATACATTCAATGTACCAGTATAATGATTTAGAATCTTTCATTCCTATATCGAGACAGATCATACTATCTTATAGTGATCATAAATACTGTAACCTTATCAGATGAGATGCCCAATCTCATCACTGGTTGTGAATCAATTTAAGTATAAGATTTGTGACACATGTCTCGTGTATGTGAATCTCATCCACACACATGTGTTACATCTAAAACACTTGTGGACTCCAGTTCATCTCATGAGCCAGTATGTCATTTGTATTGGTCATGTGCATTTAAGTAATTAAAGCACCATTCATCTCATGAAAGGAAAACATGAATATATTGATAAATAAAGAAATTAATCAATTTATTACATCAATCTTAATGTATTGAGACCATAAAACTAACAGCAGGAGGTCTCCCTTATCAAAGGCAATGGTTGCACTTGCTGCCTTTTGAACTGAGAGGCATTCAATGTAAGATCCCTCATTTTTCTTCTTTTCTTCCTTGGAGGAAGTATTTGACTTTTCGACCCTATAATCCATTTCAATTTGTAGGACTTGTGCGACATGTTTGTCAACATTCGCATTTAGCCTTTGTAGTTTTGAAATAAGACTATCACGAGTTTGTGGTGACATTTGTAATAAGTCTAGGATGTGGAGTCGTGCAGGTATGTGCTTGAAGTGCTCAGTCAAGTCATACTTGAAAGCCTCCTTGGGGCCTGCATTTTCATTATTGTTGACACTTGGGGCATTTACAACTTGTTTTCCCGAAGGATTTACATAAGAAGAAGAAGATTGGTTGTAATTTTTATGGTAATCCTGGCCAGAGCGGGTACCTTTACCAACCTTAAAAGCTTCTATGGAAGGTTCTTTGTTTGGAAGATGAACCTCCGGATTAAGGGTTTGATCCTTCTCATTTGCTGAAAAGGTTTCCGCAGCAGCATTGCTATCTTCAGTTATTGCATTGCATGGAGCACTTTCCCGGAACAAGTCCTGAACAGCATCCAGCAACTTTTCTTCTTTGTTGAGTAATTCATCGGTCCAGACGTCACCTATGAGATCGGGTATCTAAGATCAGTTGACCGGGTTTTCTTTGAAGGCTTCATCGGCCAGGACTTCTTCTTGGTGATCAATCGAAAGAGGCTTAATTCCGATGTCACAGTTTTAGGTGACGAAGGCTAAGAAGATGATATCTCAGTGAAAATCTCCCGAGAAGATGTAGCTTCAGAAGATATGCTACCAAACGTAGTTTGAGAGTCTGCAGCCTCGGCAGATGAAGCTTCAGAATATATGCTACCAGACACATCATTTGAGAGTCTGCAGCCTTGGCAGGTGAAGCTTCAGAGGAACTATGATCTCGAACTATCGCATTGCAAGCAATAGGAGATGCCCCCAGAATGGACTGTTGGGATTCGGACTCGTCCTTAGATGTAAGAGGATCATCGATCCAACAACTTTCTTCATTTTCTGGGGTTACCAGAGGAGATGTTTGTAGGTTTTCCGGGACCTCCGGTTCTGGATTGTGACAAAGTTGATTGATGCGATCCTACTCTTGTTCTATAGTAAGATGTTGTGAGATCCTCGCATATTCTTCGAGATCTGACATAGGAGCCAAATCTTCTTCTTCACCTGCCCCTTGTGGTTCAACATTATTGGGCTCCATTGGATCATTGGTGGGTGTTGGATCGACAGCATTTTCTTGAACAGCTTCTTGGTCTTCTTCATCATCAGACCAGGATCCTTGTGGCTGTAAGGGATTATACCAGATTACTGGCATAAGGTGAGATTCGGGAATCCATTCTTCATTGGAGAGGTATTCTCCTGTTTCAAGGGATTCCTCCCACTCATCGACGCCACTGGTGGTGTCACTGGACTCATATCCATCCATGGAGAATCCAATTACCAAGTTGCAAGAGTATGATGCCCCTTGCATAGTCTCATTTCTGAGGTGTGGTGGCATGAAATCACCGAGGGTGAATTTTCTTACCACTTTTGAAGTCTTGGGAACGGACTCTTCAGTTGCCCCAAGTGAAGCGGTAGAGGAGGTCTCTGCCTTCTCATTGACTTCTTGTTTTGGTTGAGCTTTCTCCTGTTGTTTCACCTTTCGGAGTTGTCTCCTACCTTGCCTTCGCTGTTGAGCAGTCGACTTTGTTTTGACGACCTCCCAATTTTCATCATCAAGGAGGTCGGGATGCACCCATATGGGCTGTCCGTCTGGTGTTGGGTAAGGAACCAACTCTTGGGACGTTTGGGTCATTTTTATCACCTTAAAAGGAAGTAGTGATCTTCTTCTTTGGTGATTTAGATGTTTGTCCATATGACACCATGTTGACGGAGGCAGACCCATAGTTTTTGTCAAAGGTGATGACTCCGTTTTTCCACATCTTGTTGATCTTCTCTCTCACAACGAAGCATTGATTGAGAGGATGCGAGACCATCTGGTGGTATAGACAGTACCAGGGATCGTTGGTTTTGCCAACATCTCCCAGTCTTTTGGGGCCAGGCAAGGTGAGTTTCCTATTTGCCAAGAGAGCCCCAAAGATTTCTTCAACATCTTCATCGAACAGGTATTTCTTCTCTACTCTTTCTTTGAAGGCATCAGAGAGTTAAGGTCCCTTACCCGTAGCTTTGTTTTCAGCTTTCTTTGGCGGCTGAGGAGCTGACTTGGTTTGCACATTGAGAAACTCTTTTTTCTTTGGCATTGAGGTTGCAATGGTTGTCAGTTCTTTCTTTGGTGATTTCTAACTATTGAGGTCTTTGATCACTGTTTCAGCCTCCAAGGATGTTTCTAGGAGTTGTCGTGACCCCGGACCGGGGTCCCCGACCCGGGCCTGCGACGTGGTGCGTCCAACTATGATTAAGCCACAGGTTTCTGCGGTGAGGATTCCCAAACCAATCATGGAACTATCTCACATGAACGATGGTTTGCGGAAGCGTGCAAGTAATCTTAATCACACTTGTAAGACCCCGCCCCGACCCGCCCCGCGAGTTTCCTTTTTAGTGCTAATTAAGACGTGCCTTAGTTATAAGTGAGATTAGTGGAATTTGGTTAAATCTGGATTAGAATAGTTTTTATAGCTTTGAATTATTTTGGGAACTCTTTTGATTTAGTGGGGCCCTTTGGGAGTTCCTCTATTGTGTTTTGATTAGTTTTGGAATTTATTTAATAATTATGGAAATTTGTAATTTACTTCGTTTAGTGTATTTCATTATTCCCGACAACTTTTGTATTTGCTCCGTTCTCGTTCAAGACCTCTAAACCCTACTTTGCTAATGATAGGGGTAAAACAGTCTTTTTACACAAAATCTGGACACTATTTTCAATATCTCCGAAACTCGTAAAATATATACTTTTTGGAAAGAAGAAATTTTGACGATCAATTCTTCCTTCTTAGTCGAATCCGTCCGAAGCCTGTAGAGTGATGCTTTCAGCCCTAGAAGTTGAGTAAGTTGTGGGACCCATGGCCATTGTCTATATAAAGAAGAGTCTTCTTCCTTCTCCCTTTTCTTACAACTCTCATTGAGAAAAAGAGAGGTTCCAGTGATCGTAGCCCCAAGTGCAAGGCCGCGATTGTAGTAATAACCGGTGAAACCGGATCGATCCACGGAGAGTTTATTTATCGCAAAACCTGTCCTAATAAAAAAAAACTAGTTCTAGCCTAAAAAAAACTATACAAATCAAATTATCTAATTGAATTAAGAATTAATTACAAATCTGAAATATTAATTACAACCAAAGAAAATTAAAATCATAATCTAGAAACCTAATCTAACCACTGCATCACCATAAGATTTATTAGCCCAACCAATTGCAATAATTGTTAAGGTGCATAAAATAAAAAAAATAAAAAAAGATAAAATCAAAGAATAAAGAAATTATATTTTAATTCTAAAACTTTGCAATAATTACTTTGCTTAATGCCATCAAGAAAAATCAAGACCACGCATCAAGTGCGCACTGTCACTACGCACAAAAATTCAATGTTGACTCATTGGTGAAGACCAAGACCCCATAAACTTGATTTATTAATGAAAGACCCATTACAAGCAAATAACCATTACAAAATTCTTTTAATAAAAATAAAGTGCATCCAACCTTACCATAGACACAAGAAACACTAAACGGAGGAGAGGGACTCGCGGTCTTGAACGGCGATCCAACCGGCTCTCGTTTCGCGATCTGAAATCCAAGCAAGGGAAGATGATTTCAAGGATGATCCGATGGTGGAGTGACGATAGCAACGGCGGCGGCGTAGAAATCCAAGTGGTAGTGTGCCTTAGGGAAGGCCTTGGATGAAATATTGATGGAAGGAGGAGAGATGAAGAAAAATTAACGGAAAAAGGGGGAATTAGAAGTTGCTGGTCGTCCAAGGTGTGAGGGGGAGATGGTGATCACGTCCAGCCCTCTTTGCTGGGCCCCACATGAGTGTGCAAGCCTTAATTCTCTTGCCTTGGACGTCCTCACCTTGGAGGGATTTTCTTTTGCAATTTTTTTTTCTTCTTTGCTTGGCTTGAATTGAATCTTAGCCATCCATCTTGACATGTAAGCAATATTTGTTGGAGAGTAGATATGACACCTCATCATCTCATGGCCCACAAATTTGGAACTTATCTTCAAAAGATTAAATCTGATTTTTTTTTCTTGCATATGAGAGCGGACCCTATCATGGCCGCCCCTACCTTACAATCCATGCCACAGGAAGGTGGGTCCATGGTCCATTTGATTCATCAATTCTTGTAAGACCCCGCCCCGAGAGTTTCCTTTTAGTGTTAATTAAGATGCGTTTGAGCTATAAGTGAGATTAGTGGAAATGAGTTAAATCTGGATTAGAATAGCTTTTTATAGCTTTGAATAATTTTGGGGACTCTTGTGATCTAGTGGGGCCCTTTGGGGGTTCCTTTTTATTGTGTCTTGATTAGTTTTGGGATTTAGTTATAATTCTGAAAATCTGTAAATTACTCCGTTTAATGTATTTTATGATTCCCAACAACTTTCATATTTGTTCCGTTTCTATTCGAGACCTCTAAACCCTACTTTGCCATTGATAGGGGTAAAACAGTCTTTTTACACAAAATCTGGACACTAATTTCAATATCTCCGAAACTCGTAAAATATATACTTTTTGGAAAGTAGAAATTTCGACGATCAATTCTTCCTTCTTCGTCGAATCCATCCGAAGCCCGTAGATTGATGTTTTAGCTCGATTGGACTTTTAAGTTGTGGGACCCATTGCCATTCTCTATATAAGAAGGAGTCCTTTTCTTCTTCCTCTTCTTGCAACTTCTTGAGAAAAAGAGGGAATTCCAGCCCAGCCTAGGGTTTTCTTCAAGCTATCTTGCTCCTTGCTTATCCATCTCTCAATCTCTCTCAAATCTATTGCTAAAGGCAAAATGGAGGCATTGATCTTCTTCCCCTCCATGAGAGCTTCATCTTGATACCATTTGTGGAGAGAGCCTCCCATTCCAAGCTACCTTTTGAGCAAACGCTTGCCATTAGAGGACTCTTCATGTAAGTTCCTCTTCTCATCTCTTGGTTGTGTATTCTTCTAGCCATGGAGGTGCTTCAACTTGATTATTGGAAGCTATTTCCATCTATTTCTTGATTTTGACATTCTACGGTAGTAATGAATGTATTTTGGGGTTTTTTGTGTAGATTGTAGATTTTGAGCTTGATAGAAGGATTAGAGCTTGACTAGCATACTTGGAGACCGAGGCAAGTGGATGAATGGATTCGATTTGGATAAGTTCTTATTTTGTTGAAAATGTGGATTTCTACTATCCCTATTTCATTTGGTTCATTATGTTTCATAATGCTTTTGAAAATGTACTTATTGACATGGTTTTCCTCTTAGTTAGTCTTATGACAATATATGCATTCATCATCAAAGTTTATTTTGGTCATTATAAACTTCTTAAATGATATTTGTATTCGCATTGAATGAGATTTGTATTGGTAAGAGAATTAAATACATTGATGGAATGGTGGTTGGTGGAAAGAATTAAATGTTAAATGGAAGGGAATAGACCCATTCCACGTTAGGAAATGGTTGGAATGGAGGTGAAATGGTTTGGGAAGGAAAGGGTTGAAATCTGCACCTGATGTGTAGTTCCCGCAGCTGGGCGGTCAGTGGGCGGTCACCTTGGCGGCTAGCCGACCCAGATACGGTTAGAATCATAGAATGCTGTATTTTGACAGGCGAACAGCGGTCAGCCGCGCGGTCAGCTCGCGGCTAACCGCCAATCCAAAAACCCTGTGACCGCTAGGTAGCCGAGATGCGCGGTTAGAAACACAGAATGCTATATTTTAGCAGGGGAACCGCGGTCAGCCCCGCGGTCAGCCAGCGGCTAACCGCCGATCACCTCGGCGGCTAACCGCCAGATGACCGACAGGTGACCGAGTTTCACCCAGAATTCCTGAGTCTTTTCCTATTGGTTTCAGATATGGTATTTAAAGGTTTGGATGGGTTGTTCTGATGCCCTACCACCTTGGAAAGACCCAGGGGATGACATAAGGAGATTGACATAGAAAGAAACACCATTTCGGAAAAGGTATTGGGACTTTTAGATTCATCAACGTGCATAAGGAAACTTAGTATGTCCTCTATCATTTGAGTACCATACTAAGGGTAATATAGACATACAAGATCCTTATACAGGTCGTTGAATATGGATGTCCCAATATATAGTCCCTAGTGATATAAAGATTTATTGCATTGTTTTACTCAGATTATATGTATAATTACCCGAGCCTACCAGTTTTATCTCGAATTCTGATTTATACACCTGATATGCCCTGCCAGCCCCGTCTATGCATGAACTGATAATGACATGAAATGTGTGCCTACGAGCACCATGCCCCGCTTACCCGAATGTTTTATACTGATATGTTTGGTATACGTTTTGATTTCTCATGTAACCTATGAGTCGGCACCACTAAGCTTGGACGTCCTTGTCAGTCTGATCAACTGACTTGGGCCTCCCCCTTGTGCTCCCGCCAGTTGCAACTTGGATCCTGTCTTGTCCCGTTACCCGGTTCCGCGGCCGTGGTCTTGCCTAGTTATATGTATATGTATCTGTATATAATGTTGGCTCTTGTCACTTCGTGTGCTCGAGCCCAACGCACTGAATGTGCTCTCATCACCTTAGTGATGGAGAGGATTTAGCTCTAGTGTGGTTGCCATCTAGTCAGTTCCTGTACCTTGAATACCCCACATGATTTATATTGCATCTGTACTTTAAATGAACCATGCATCTTGTTTTATGACAGTTTTCGTTACGTCTATGATATGCTTTGATTTCTTTCTTGGTATTATCTATTCACCCACCTGCCAGACCGTCGTGTCTGACCCATTTTTGTGGTACTCAGGTCCAGCTCCCGTTATTGCCTTTGAGGAGGAGCCAGAGGGGGCGGTTGATGAACCGCAACTATTAGTGGAGTGGCAAGCTGACGATGTCATGTAGACATTCAGTTTAGCTTTGAGCTGCGAATATTTTGGGGAGATCATAGACTGATTCTTGATTTATACTTTTGGTTGTACTGGCCTTTGTTGGCCATTATTTTTTGGGAATGTTAATTTAACTTGATCTTTTGTTTAAACTTTAACTTCATATTTTGGGAATGCTAATGAGATCATTGCTCACTCTGACATCATGTCATACTTGTGTATCATCAGTCTTATTTGATGAGAATGGATTAAGAGTTTGATTTGCTACACGCTTCCGCACCAATATAAATGTTCTATGAGTGTATGTGGAATCCTCACCGCGGAAACCTGTGGGAAATTAAGGAAATGTATAATCATTATTAAGGGTAGTTCATTATCCACACCACACCGTCGCGGTCCCGGGTCTCGGTTCGGGGTCGCGACCGACTGGTATCAGAGCGAGACGTGTTTCAGGCAATTAAAAGAAACTAGAAATCCTAAGGACGTGGCGAGGATCCGTTAGACTTTTCGTTAGTTAGACTCGTGTGAGCAATGTGTAACCCTTGTATGACTTTATGTGCTAACAATTTGTTTTACAGTGATATGCCACCTCGAAAAAGACCCGTAACCGACAATCCCACCGCAAGCAATAGTGAACACACCGGGCCACTAGGAAACGGTACTCCGGATCCAAACATGCAGAATCAATTTCAACAGATGATGCAAGCCATGCTTGACCAGCAACGTCAAGCCAATGAAAATCAGGCAAGATTGCAAGAGCAAATGGCCAGGAAGGATGAAGAGCATGCTAGGGAGATGGCTACGATGCAAAGGCAGTTGTTAGAAGTGTTAGAAAGGAAACCTGAACCGGCACCAGCGCAACCTCTAGGCACTCAGATTGTCATTAACAATAGGGAACATGATCCCAATGCGTTGTATGAAAAGTTTAGGAAGAGGGGTCCCAAGGAGTTCACTGGACATGAGGACCCATTAGCTGCAGACGACTAGTTGGAGCATACAGAGAACATCTTCGAGATATTTAGATGTACCAGTAGACAGCAAGTGCAACTCACCGCTTCCATGTTCACCGGCCTAGCAGATATATGGTGGAAAACAATCAAGGCTGAGTATAGGACCATAGCAGACGCAGAGGCTTGGACAAGTTTCAAGAGACAATTCGGTGACAAGTATGTACCGACACATGTGAAGAGGCAAAAGGCCATTGAATTCCAGCAGCTCGTACAAGGTAACACGACCGTTCAAGAGTACCTCACAAAGTTCGAAAGATTGTCTCGATATGCCCCCGAGTTAATTGACACTGTGGAGAAAAAGATAGCGAAGTTCCTTGAAGGACTTAACCCGATCATTGAGAGGGATGCCACGGGTGTTGTACCACCTATCAATTTTGAAGAGGCTGTGAGAAGGGCCTATAAATTCGAGGACCTGAACAACAAGATCCTCAAGATCCAAGGAAAGGCACCAGCTCACCAACAGAATCACCAACCAAGGAACCATCAGAACAAACGACCGAGGCATGAACAAAACGTGCAGAATGCTCTAGTTTGCGTTCACTGTGGTAAGAACCACGAGAGTGCTCAATGCCGTACGATTACGGGAGCATGTTTCAGATGTGGATCCATGGCACACCAGCTCAAGGACTGCCCAAGACAGGCTGGGCAAGGTAACAACAGACAGAACCAGCAACAACAAGGAGCACAGCGCCAGGCACCACCTCAGAATGCACTAGCCGTACAGAACCAGCCCAGGCCACTCCAGCAGCAGGCTCCACAGCAACAATATAGACCTCCACAGTAGCATCCAGCTCGTCAACAAGGACAGAATCAGAATCAGCGTACTCCTCAGCAGAATAGGAATGCACAGCAAGGAAGGCAGCAACAGGCTCAGAACAGGCCTCAGCAGCGAGGACAAGTGTATGCAATTAACCAAGCTGATGCAGAGGCGGCAGATAACGTGGTGGAAGGTACACTCCTAGTTTGTGGATTTGAAGCTAAGATTTTGTTTGACCCTGGCTCTACGCACTCCTTCTTGTCTCCCAAATTTTCTAAGTTGATTGATATGCCTACTAGAGAACTTGAGTATGTATTGACGGTGTCCACCCCCGTAGGCAAACAAGTTGTGTGTAGGAAATATTATCCTAGATGTGCTATTAAGATAGGAGATGTGGTGTTACCGGCGAATCTTATTTTGTTGGAGATGTATGATTTTGATGTCATTCTAGGAATGGATTGGTTAGCAGGGTACCATGCTACGATGGACTGTTTCCATAAGACCCTCACGTTCAAATTAGAGGAGACCCCAGCAGGCGTATTGTTCCATGGGGAGAGGAGGAATTCTTGTCCAAGATTCGTCTCAGCATTGAAGGCTGATCGACTAGTGAGAAGTGGATGTGAATGCTATTTAGCGTTTATCACGGAGGATAAACGGTCCCAAGGGGTGGAGGAGATCCCAATTGTTTGCGAATTCCCAGACATTTTTCCAGAAGAAATCCCAGGTTTACCACCTGTTAGGGAGATTGACTTCACCATCGAATTGTTACCAGGGACCGCTCCGATATCTATCGCACCATACAGAATGGCTCCAACTGAATTAGGAGAGTTGAAGATTCAGTTGCAAGAATTGTTGGATAAAGGTTTTATTAGACCGAGCGTCTCACCTTGGGGAGCTCCAGTTTTATTCGTCAAGAAGAAAGACGGTTCCATGAGAATGTGTATTGATTACCGGAAATTGAACCAAGCTACCATCAAGAACAAGTATCCATTGCCAAGGATAGATGAATTGTTTGACCAATTGCAAGGTGCTGCTTACTTTTCGAAGATCGATCTAAGATCCGGTTATCATCAGCTGAGAGTTAGAGATTCAGATGTATCGAAGACGGCGTTCCGGACGAGATATGGACACTATGAGTTTCTAGTGATGCCATTTGGACTGACGAATGCACCAGCAGTATTCATGGCTTTGATGAACAAAATATTTGCTGAGTACTTAGACCAATTCACAGTGGTGTTTATTGATGACATTTTGGTATACTCTAAGTCTAGAGAAGAGCATGAAGAGCATTTGAGGATAGCATTGCAACTCCTAAGAGACAATCAATTGTATGCGAAGCTCACTAAGTGCGATTTTTGGCTTGAAGAAGTCGCATTTTTAGGTCATATCATTTCCAAAGAAGGATTATCAGTGGACTCAGCCAAGATAGATGCAGTTGTGAAGTGGGAAAGACCGAAGAATGCTTCAGAAATCAGGAGTTTTCTTGGATTGGCGGGTTACTATCGAAGATTTGTGCAGGGATTTTCATCGATCGCAGCTTCATTGACTAAGTTGACCAAGAAGAATGCACCTTATGTGTGGACAGACCAGTGTGAGACCAGCTTCCAAGAGTTGAAAAAGAGATTAACTTCAGCACCCGTCCTCACTTTACCATCCGGGAGCGGCGGTTACACCATTTTTACAGATGCGTCGAATATAGGACTCGGTTATGTGTTGATGCAAGATAGAAAAGTCGTTGCTTATGGATCCCGTCAGTTGAAGGACCACGAGAAGAACTATGCAACGCATGATCTGGAATTAGCAGCGGTCGTTTGTGCACTAAAGATGTGGAGACATTACCTCTACGGAGAGAAATTCGAAGTCCACTCTGATCACCGCAGCTTACAGTATTTGTTCTCTCAGAAGGAGTTGAATATGAGACAAAGAAGATGGATGGAATACATCAAAGATTATGATTTTCCGATCAAATACCACCCGGGAAAGGCAAATGTAGTAGCCGATGCCTTGAGTAGGAAGTCAGCAAGTGTGGCAAGCCTAAGAGTTTCGTGCTTCTTTCAGCAATTTGAAGAGTTGGGGGTAGATTTTCAGCCCCTAAGCGAGGGAGTGATGTTAGCCAACATGTCCGTGTCTGAACCCTCGTTCATTCGGAAGATCAAGGACGACCAATTGCAAGATCCAGAGTTGGCCAAGATTTCAGAGCATATAGCAGAACGTCCTGATTTCCGTATTGTAGATGGAGTCTTATTCTATCGTGATCGTCTATGCGTGCCCAATATTGAAGATTTGAAGAATGACATTATGACAGAGGCGCACAGTACAAAGTACTCTATGCATCCGGGTAGCACGAAGATGTATCAGAACTTGAAAGGCAGATTTTGGTGGAACAACATGAAGAGGGAAATAGCAGCTTTCGTTTCCCGATGTTTGACGTGTCAGTTGGTGAAGGCAGAACATTAGAGACCTCCAGGGTTATTGCAGCCATTAGAGATCCCAGAATGGAAGTGGGAACATATCACCATGGATTTCATCTCGGGATTGCCAAGGACCAGAAAAGGGAACAACTCCATATGGGTCATTGTGGACCGTCTCACCAAATCAGCTCATTTTATTCCTATGATGACCGGAGAGAAAATGCATATGTTACCTCTCGCAGAGTTGTTTGTCAACGAGATTGTCAGCCGTCATGGGCAGCCAGTCTCCATTACTTCGGACAGAGATAGCAGATTCGTCTCGAGATTCTGGAAGACTTTGCATGAGTCTATGGGGACAAAGCTTCAGTTCAGCACAGCGTATCACCCACAAACAGATGGTCAGTCGGAAAGAACAATTCAGACCCTTGAAGATATGCTTCGAGCTTCGAGCGTGTGTACTAGATTTCAAGACTCAATGGGATGAGACCCTACCGCTTTGCGAATTCGCCTACAACAACAGTTATCATTCGAGCATTGGGATGGCGCCTTTTGAGGCATTGTATGGTAGGAGGTGTAGAACTCCAGTCTGTTGGGAAGAAGTAGGTATTCGCAGTTTTCATGGACCGACTATGGTGAGTGAAACCAGCGACAAAGTCAAGTTGATCCAAGAACGTCTGAAAGTAGCCCGGAGTAGACAGAAGAGTTATGCAGACTCTCATCGAAGGGACTTACATTTTAAGGAAGGAGATAAGGTTTTCTTGAAGGTGTCACCTACTAGAGGAACTTTGAGATTCGGACAGAGAGGCAAATCATCTCGGCGATACATTGGACCCTATGATATTGTGAGCAAGATTGGCGACGTGGCTTATAGATTGGCCTTACCACCTGAGCTTTCTGGCGTACACAATGTGTTCCATGTGTCTATGTTGAAAAAGTACGTCCCCGACCCGTCACATGTACTACGTCATGAACCCTTAGAGATCAGAGAAGATGCCACCTATGTCGAGAAGCCTATTCAGATCATCGATACGAAGGAACAAGAACTGAGGACAAGGACTATACAATGGGTGAAAGTGCTCTGGGAAAATCACGGACCTGAAGAGGCAACGTGGGAATTACGGGATCAAGTTCAGAAGAAGTATCCGCATCTACTACCCGAGGTTAGTTATTTTATTTCATTTGGTGGACCAAATGCCCTAAGGGGTGGAGGATGTAAGACCCCGCCCCGAGAGTTTCCTTTTAGTGTTAATTAAGACGCGTTTGAGCTATAAGTGAGATTAGTGGAAATGGGTTAAATCTGGATTAGAATAGCTTTTTATAGCTTTGAATAATTTTGGGGACTCTTGTGATCTAGTGGGGCCCTTTGGGGGTTCCTTTTTATTGTGTCTTGATTAGTTTTGGGATTTAGTTATAATTCTGGAAATCTGTAAATTACTCCGTTTAATGTATTTTATGATTCCCAACAACTTTCATATTTGTTCCGTTTCTATTCGAGACCTCTTAACCCTACTTTGCCATTGATAGGGGTAAAACAGTCTTTTTACACAAAATCTGGACACTAATTTCAATATCTCCGAAACTCGTAAAATATATACTTTTTGGAAAGTAGAAATTTCGACGATCAATTCTTCCTTCTTCGTCGAATCCATCCGAAGCCCGTAGATTGATGTTTTAGCTCGATTGGACTTTTAAGTTGTGGGACCCATTGCCATTCTCTATATAAGAAGGAGTCCTTTTCTTCTTCCTCTTCTTGCAACTTCTTGAGAAAAAGAGGGAATTCCAGCCCAGCCTAGGGTTTTCTTCAAGCTATCTTGCTCCTTGCTTATCCATCTCTCAATCTCTCTCAAATCTATTGCTAAAGGCAAAATGGAGGCATTGATCTTCTTCCCCTCCATGAGAGCTTCATCTTGATACCATTTGTGGAGAGAGCCTC
The DNA here is from genome assembly GCA_029852735.1 of Persea americana. Taxonomy (NCBI): domain Eukaryota; kingdom Viridiplantae; phylum Streptophyta; class Magnoliopsida; order Laurales; family Lauraceae; genus Persea; species Persea americana. Next base: position 41,791,988 of record CM056814.1, read on the forward strand.
CCATTCCAAGCTACCTTTTGAGCAAACTCTTGCCATTAGAGGACTCTTCATGTAAGTTCCTCTTCTCATCTCTTGGTTGTGTATTCTTCTAGCCATGGAGGTGCTTCACCTTGATTATTGGAAGCTATTTCCATCTATTTCTTGATTTTTACATTCTAGGGTAGTAATGAATGTATTTTGGGGGTTTTTGTGTAGATTGTAGATTTTGAGCTTGATAGAAGGATTAGAGCTTGACTAGCATACTTGGAGACCGAGGCAAGTGGATGAATGGATTCGATTTGGATAAGTTCTTATTTTGTTGAAAATGTGGATTTCTACTATCCCTATTTCATTTGGTTCATTATGTTTCATAATGCTTTTGAAAATGTACTTATTGACATGGTTTTCCTCTTTGTTAGTCTTATGAGAATATATGCATTCATCATCAAAGTTTATTTTGGTCATTATAAACTTCTTAAATGATATTTGTATTCGCATTGAATGAGATTTGTATTGGTAAGAGAATTAAATACATTGATGGAATGGTGGTTGGTGGAAAGAATTAAATGTTAAATGGAAGGGAATAGACCCATTCCACGTTAGGAAATGGTTGGAATGGAGGTGAAATGGTTTGGGAAGGAAAGGGTTGAAATCTGCACCTGATGTGTAGTTCCCGCAGCTGGGCGGTCAGCGGGCGGTCACCTTGGCGGCTAGCCGACAGGTGACCGGCGGCTAGCCGACCCAGATACGGTTAGAAACACAGAATGCTGTATTTTGATAGGCGAACCGCGGTCAGCCGCGCGGTCAACTCGCGGCTAACCGCCAATCCAAAAACCCTGTGACCGCTAGGTAGCCGAGATGCGCGGTTAGAAACACAGAATGCTATATTTTAGCAGGGGAACCGCGGTCAGCCCCGCGGTCAGCCAGCGGCTAACCGCCGATCACCTCGGCGGCTAACCGCCAGATGACCGACAGGTGACCGAGTTTCACCCAGAATTCCTGAGTCTTTTCCTACTGGTTTCAGATATGGTATTTAAAGGTTTGGATGGGTTGTTCTGATGCCCTACCACCTTGGAAAGACCCAGGGGATGACATAAGGAGATTGACATAGAAAGAAACACCATTTCGGAAAAGGTATTGGGACTTTTAGATTCATCAACGTGCATAAAGAAACTTAGTATGTCCTCTATCATTTGAGTACCATACTAAGGGTAATATAGACATACAAGATCCTTATACAGGTCGTTGAATATGGATGTCCCAATATATAGTCCCTAGTGATATAAAGATTTATTGCATTGTTTTACTCAGATTATATGTATAATTACCCGAGCCTACCAGTTTTATCTCGAATTCTGATTTATACACCTGATATGCCCTGCCAGCCCCGTCTATGCATGAACTGATAATGACATGAAATGTGTGCCTACGAGCACCATGCCCCGCTTACCCGAATGTTTTATACTGATATGTTTGGTATACGTTTTGATTTCTCATGTAACCTATGAGTCGGCACCACTAAGCTTGGACGTCCTTGTCAGTCTGATCAACTGACTTGGGCCTCCCCCTTGTGCTCCCGCCAGTTGCAACTTGGATCCTGTCTTGTCCCGTTACCCGGTTCCTCGGCCGTGGTCTTGCCTAGTTATATGTATATGTATCTGTATATAATGTTGGCTCTCGTCACTTCGTGTGCTCGAGCCCAACGCACTGAATGTGCTCTCATCACCTTAGTGATGGAGAGGATTTAGCTCTAGTGTGGTTGCCATCTAGTCAGTTCCTGTACCTTGAATACCCCACATGATTTATATTGCATCTGTACTTTAAATGAACCATGCATCTTGTTTTATGACAGTTTTCGTTACGTCTATGATATGCTTTGATTTCTTTCTTGGTATTATCTATTCACCCACCTGCCAGACCGTCGTGTCTGACCCATTTTTGTGGTACTCAGGTCCAGCTCCCGTTATTGCCTTTGAGGAGGAGCCAGAGGGGGCGGTTGATGAACCGCAACGATTAGTGGAGTGGCAAGCTGACGATGTCATGTAGACATTCAGTTTAGCTTTGAGCTGCGAATATTTTGGGGAGATCATAGACTGATTCTTGATTTATACTTTTGGTTGTACTGGCCTTTGTTGGCCATTATTTTTTGGGAATGTTAATTTAACTTGATCTTTTGTTTAAACTTTAACTTCATATTTTGGGAATGCTAATGAGATCATTGCTCACTCTGACATCATGTCATACTTGTGTATCATCAGTCTTATTTGATGAGAATGGATTAAGAGTTTGATTTGCTACACGCTTCCGCACCAATATAAATGTTCTATGAGTGTATGTGGAATCCTCACCGCGGAAACCTGTGGGAAATTAAGGAAATGTATAATCATTATTAAGGGTAGTTCATTATCCACACCACACCGTCGCGGTCTCGGGTCTCGGTTCGGGGTCGCGACAATTCTCTTCCGTGGGCCCCGATTTTTTAAATTCCCTACAAAAATAAAAGCAAAGATCAAAGAATAATCTAATCATATAGGTAAGGAATTATGCAAGATGCGGGCCTAATTCACACTAAATAAATGCATAAAATGTCACCATTTTATCAAGTTTTCTTCAATTAAATCAATGGTACAAAGAAAATTCATCATTTCATGTGTGAATAAAAAGTTATGGGAAATTTGTGACTTTCAATGTAAAAAATAGAGAAATTCATGATTTTATGTGAAAATGCAATTTTTGGATGAATTTTGACTCGAATTTAGACTTTGATGCTCAAAAACATAAAACCATAATTTTTTACTAAAATGGTCCATGATTTGATGATTAAGTCCTTAATTACTCTAAAATGATGAGGAAATTCTACATTTTTAAGGATTTATCACACCCCCCAACCAGCTTTTTGCTAGTCCCGAGCAAAATATGCAAACTATGGTAGGTCTTCTGGCCTAATATAATCTAAACTAAATGCAAAGACAAAAAGAAAAACGCCACTTTCGCTGGCACTCTCGGCTGCATTTAGCGTATGCACTAAGCCCTTAAACCCCTAGGTTACCCCTAGTGGACGAGTTGTGCCTCGTGAGGGTTTGCAGTGAATATGCCCACAAAATTCATTTACCTAAAAGTGAAAGAAATTCAATCGAAGGTTTTTCAAAAGATGATTGAGTCAAATCGGATGCCTTGAATCCTCGAATAATCAAGATTTCAGACTTTTCAAAATCCGGTTCACGATTTTTTTTTTGGCTTTTTTTTTTTTTTTTTTTTTTTAAATTATACCAAAACTTTGAGTGCCTTGTGCAAGTGTATACATCAAAACAAAAATTTTAAATGTTCTACGATAATGCCATGAAAACAGAATTCTCCTTCGGAATTTCCAACTTTCCTAGATTCGGCCAAAATACAACTCTCCTCTCAAGGCTACTATGATGGCTTTCGCACTGCTGTTTTTTCAAAGGCCGCGAGATGCATCCTTTTTTTGTTTTTTTTTTTTTTGAACACACACATGTGACTGTGCAATGCCTAGGTCCCTTAAGCTTTCTAATTAACCCATATAATGAGCATTAGGCTAATGACTCCCAAAACAGATGTCTTTAGGGCACTAAGTATATAAATACCCCTACGGGCTTACTGGCTCGGGTTAAAAAGGCTACGAACCCAAACTAGTCACATAACTTTTTATTCTTTTCAAGAGTTATAACTAAACTCTTTTTTTTTTTTAAACACTTATTTGTGCATCCCTTGGCAATTTTTTTTTCTTTTTAAACGGTCCCCAACAATAGGCAGCCCTTTTCAATTCACCCGAATTAATTCACTGGTTTTGGTTGGCCTAACCATGCCGATGAACCAGGAGAACTCATATGGCCAAATTTCAGAAAGTCGTCTCTTTTTCTCTTTTGAAAGAACTCTGAAAATGACACTTAAATCTTTTTTTGTCCAAAACTTTTGAAATGATGTACACGTGGTACTGTGAAAAACAAAGTTCGGTATTCTTTTTATTTTTTAGAAAATGATGAACCTTCATTTTACTTCCTTCCAAAAAATTCTGAAATTCCAGATTTCTAAGCATCTTCGAATCATCAAGTTCTTTTGAAAACCCCCCCTTTTTTTTTTTTTTTTAAAAGACTACGAAAAAAAATTTGTCTAAAATTGGACAAGTGTGCTTGTTCCCACCCCCCAACCTAAACTAGACAACGTCCTCGATGTCATACATGAAATGCGAAATGAAATGTAACATGAGGTGAAAATGTAAAAGGAGGAAAAAGGGTAGAAAGCACCTGGAGTAATGAAGCTTTTGCGTAGTACCCTGTCCAATGTGAGACAAAGAACACACAAAGAAAATAGAAAAATATATGCATAATATACAAAGGTATGGGCCACTGTCAGATCCAGTGCCCATCAATCCTGATAGTTAGGATCGATCAGAGGAATTACATTTTCCTCTGGAGGAATAGTCTCCAAGAATGGTTTTGAACGTTGTCCATTGACTTTAAAAAATGTACCATTCGATGGATCAATGAGGGTCACTGCCCCATATGGAAATGCTTCTTGAACAATGTAGGGGCCTGTCCAACGAGATCTTAACTTTCCAGGGAAAAGATGAAGTCGAGAATTGTACAAGAGGACTTTTTGAGACGGATGGAATGATTTTCTTAATATCCGTTTATCATGAAAGGCCTTAGTCCTGTCCTTGTAAATTCTTGAGTTCATATAAGCCTCGTTTCTCAATTCTTCTAATTCATTTAGATCAAGGGCTCTTTTCTCCCCAGCCTTGTCTAAGTCAAAGTTCAGTTGTTTTATGGCCCAATAAGCTTTATGTTCTAGCTCCACTGGAAGGTGGCAAGCTTTCCCATATATAAGCCGGTATGGAGACATCCCAATTGGGGTCTTATACGCAGTGCGATAGGCCCACAAAGCATCATTTAACCGCATGGACCAATCCTTACGATTCGATTTTACCGTGGTCTCCAAAATTCTTTTAATTTCCCTATTTGAGACCTCTACCTACCCACTTGTTTGAGGATGATAGGGGGTAGCCACTTTATGTGTAACACCGTAATTTTGAAACAAACTCTCAATAATGCGGTTACAAAAGCGAGTGCCCCCATCACTAATGATGACACGCGGAGTTCCAAAACGGGAAAAGATACTGTCCAAGATAAACTTTTTTACCGTTTTAGCATCATTGTTCCTACATGGGATTGCTTCAATCCATTTGGAAACATAATCAACTGCAACGAGGATATAATGAAAACCAAAGCTCGGGGGAAATGGTCCCATAAAGTCTATACCCCATACATCGAATAACTCGACGACCAAAATTGGGTTTAAAGGCATCATGTTCCTTTTGGAAATTGAACCCAATTTTTGCCACCGCTCACATACTTTACAGAAATCATATGCATCTTTAAATATAGTGGGCCAGTAAAATCCAGATTGCAAAATTTTGTGAGCGGTCTTTTTAGCAGAAAAATGGCCACCACAAGCTTGAGAATGGCAAAATGATATAACACTGTTCATTTCATGGTCTGGAATGCATCTCCCAATGATTTGGTCTGGGCAGTATTTGAAAAGGTATGGGTCATCCCAGAAAAACTGTTTCACCTCAGTGAAAAACTTGTTTTTATCATGTTGGGTCCATTCTTTTGGAATTTCACCTGAAGCTAGATAATTGGCAATGTCAACATACCATGGAGAATGGGAAAATGTGGCAAACAAGTGCTCATCAGGGAAAGTGTCCTAGATTGGCAAGGGTTCTAAAGCGTTGGAAAGGACAATCCTAGAAAGATGATCAGCCACCACATTTTCTACTCCTTTCTTATCCTTGATTTCGATATTGAACTCTTGGAGTAGAAGGATCCATCTGATAAGTCTGGGCTTGGCATCTTTCTTAGAAAGCAAGTACTTCAGCGCAGAATGGTCAGTAAAGATCACAATTTTGGATCCAATTAAGTAGGAACGGAATTTATCCAGTGCATAGACCACAGCCAATAGTTCTTTCTCTGTTGTAGAATAATTAATCTGTGCACTGTTTAAAGTCCTGCTAGCATAGTAAATTACATATGGCTTTTTGTCCCTACGTTGCCCAAGAACTGCCCCAACTGCATAATCGCTAGCATCGCACATGATTTCAAAGGGTAGGCTCCAATCTGGAGGTTGCATAATTGGAGCAGTCGTCAACATGTCCTTAAGCTTGGTAAAAGCCACTTGACATGCCTCCGTCCACTCAAATTCTGCTTCCTTTAGCAGGAGGTTGCATAATGGTCGAGAAATGACACTAAAATCTTTTATGAACCTTCTGTAGAATCCAGCATGCCCCTTCTGTAGAATCCAGCATGCCCTAAGAAAGATCTTACATCTCTTACGGTTTTTTGGGCGGGCAAATTGGAAATTAGATCTATTTTGTCTTTGTCCACTTCCAATCCTTTAGATGATACGATGTGGCCAAGGACAATCCCTTGTTGTACCATAAAATGACATTTTTCCCAATTCAGTACTAAGTTCTTTTCTTCACACCTAGAGAGGACCTTAGTTAAGTTGCTCAAACAATCTTGGAAAGAATCTCCAAAAATGGAGAAATCGTCCATGAAGACTTCGAGAAAACGTTCCACCATATCACTAAAAATACTCAGCATGCACCTTTGAAAGGTTGTAGGAGCATTACACAGCCCAAAGGGCATCCGTCGGTAAGCAAAGGTGCCAAAGGGGCATGTGAAAGTTGTTTTCTCTTGGTCTTCCGGGGCGATCTCTATTTGATTGTATCCAGAATATCCATCCAAGAAACAATAATACTCGTGGCCAGCTACCCGTTCTAAAATTTGGTCCAAGAAGGGTAGGGGGAAATGATCCTTTCGTGTGACAGCATTTAACTTTCTGTAGTCGATACAAACTCGCCAACCTGTGGGTACGCGGGTTGGGACTAGCTCATCATTAGCATTACGGACTACAGTTACGCCGGCCTTTTTAGGTACAACTTGGGTAGGGCTGACCCATTGGCTATCCGAAATTGGATAAATGATACCCACATCTAGAAGTTTCAAAACTTCCGCCCTAACCACTTCCTGCATGGTGGGATTTAACCGGCGTTGCATCTGACGGGAGGGTTTTGCATTCTCCTCCAAATAGATATGATGTGTACACACGAGGGGATTAATTCCCTTAGTGTCAGCCACGGTCCAAGCAATTGCACCTTTGTACAGTTTGAGCACTTCTAAGAGTTGGACTTCTTGGTCCTTGTCAAGGTGTGCAGAAATTACTACAGGAAATGTTTCATTTTCTCCAAGGTATGCGTATTTCAGGTGAGAGGGCAAGGGTTTCAACTCAGGTTTGGGCGGCCTCACCTGAGATGGAAGAGACAGAGTACCAGTTGGTAATAGCTCTTCAAAAGAGGGTTTGCCTATAGTGTTGACCATTTCAACAGTGCTATCAAGTGTTTCTTCACAGAGGGTCAGGCCCTCAATTGACTCAATGGAATCAGAGATTGATTTTTCAAAAGTTTCTGCTGTAAGAACACTGATCAAATCTACTTCTTCAAGGTCAATGTTATCATTCCGTGGTTGTTTGCAAAGGTCAAAAACATTTAGCTCCAATGTCATGTTACCAAAAGATAGCGTCATTTTTCCATTCCGGCAATTGATCAATGCATTGGATGTGGCTAAGAATGGTCTCCCCAGAATTACCGGAATCTGAGCATGAGGATCTGCCACAGGATGAGTGTCTAGCACAATGAAGTCTACTGGAAAGTAGAACTTGTCAACTTGCACAAGCACATCCTCTACTATCCCTCTCGGTCTTTTGACTGATCGGTCTGCGAGCTGCAAAGTAATCTGGGTGGGTTTGAGTTTGCCTAACCCCAATTTTACATAGACCGAGTAGGGTAGTAAGTTGACACTCGCCCCAAGATCAAGCAGTGCTTGTTCAATTTGACAATTTCCAATAATGCACGAAATCGTGGGGCATCCTGGATCTTTGAATTTAGGGGGAGCGTCATGCTTTAAAATTGCACTAGCTTGCTCAGTGAGGAACGCTTTCTTTTGTACATGTATCTTACGCTTCAACGTGCACAAGTCCTTAAGAAACTTTGCGTAAGATGGGACTTGTTTGATTGCGTCTAACAACGGGATGTTAATTTTAACCTCTTTAAGTACATCAAAGATTTCCTGGTTCTGTATAGATGGCTTAGCAGGAGCTAATCGGTTGGGAAAAGGCGGCAAGGGCTTGAATCCTGGAGGAACTTGGCTTTTTTCCTTGATAGGAGGGACTTCATTTTCTTTCCCTTCCGGATCTGAGGATGCAGGTTGTTTATTTTTTTCCAGATCAGGCTTTGCAATCTCTTTACCACTACGTAGAGTAGTAACAGCTTGAACCTGCTCCTTTGAATTTGACGGACCACCTTGATGAACCTCAAATTGCCCTTTTGGATTGGGTTGTGGTTGGGCTGGAAAAGTCCCCTTATTTTGTGATTCAATCAATTTGCAGAGGTTCTGCATGGTGTTCTGTAAATTCTCAAAGTTCTGATCATGTTTTTTATTGATGGACTCTTGATTCACCATAAACTTAGCCACAAGTTCATCCCAAGGTGTCGTTTGTGTTGTAGGGGGTACCATTTGCTGTGTGTTTTGAGCATATGTACTAGGATTACCCCCAAATTGATTTGACATTTGGTTGAAATTGGGCTGAGTAGCATTTGGGCCATTCCTCCAACTAAAGTTGGGGTGATTCCTCCAATTAGGGTTGTATGTGTTACCCAAAGAATTGTTAAACTGCCGGTTGTATGTGTTAGTGGCATTTGCTTGCTCGTGAAACGCTTCTTGAAAAGCAGGGAGTGTTGGGCACTCCGAAGAAATGTGTTTATCACTAGCGCAGATGCCACAAACTATAGTAGGTTCCTTATTCTTCACAAATTTCAAGGACTCAACTTCTCTTGTAAGATAGGCAATTTTTGCTTGAAGATCATCACTTTCTTTTAATACATATAACACCCCTCCTTTGGCCTGACTCGATTGCTTTACGGGGTCTATACCTTCAGATGTGTCCCAATTTTGTGCACTATCTGCCAAAAACTGAAGGTAGGTCCATGCTTGATTTGGGTTTTTCGCCATGAATTCCCCATTGCACATCATCTCCACGAATTGACGTGTTTCTGGACTAAGTCCATCATAAAAGTGACCAATTGTATTGTGCAATTCAAATCCGTGGTGGGGACATGCAAGGAGTAGTTCATTAAAGCGTGCCCAACACCTATAATAAGACTCCTTGTCTTTTTGTTTAAAATTCATAATATTCCTCCGTAAGGTGTTGGTCTTATGTAATGGGAAAAAATTCTTTAAAAATTCCCGGACCATGTCGGACCATAGAGCAATCGAATTGGGTTGTAAGGAGTGAAGCCATGCCTTAGCCTTATCTTTGAGGGAAAATGGAAATAAACGAAATTTGATAAGGTCTTCCCTCACATTATTGAAGTGTAGTGTTGCACACACTTCTTTAAACTCTTTAATGTGCAAATATGCACTTTCTGATTCAAGTCCATGAAATTTGGGGAGAAGTTGGATTACTCCTGGTTTGATATCAAATTGACCCGCACCTGCGGGTATAACCATGCACGACGGTGTGGCTTGTCGTGTAGGGTGAAGGTAATCACGTAAACTCCTAAGAGGTTGATTCACCTCCCCATTATTATTGGGTCCATTCCCATTACCGTTCTCCTCGTTATCACTATGCTCATCAGCCATATTGGAAATCCTAAGAGAACCAGGAGATCTAGATTCGTAGAATTTAATCAAGCTCTTGACAGGTGATTCCTTCCTTACTAACCGATTTGAGGAGTCCCTCTGCCAAGAAGATGGGGGTCTTTCCTTCTTTTTTGGAATTTTGAAAAGTTTTTATTTATTTATTTATTTTTTGTTTTTTTTTTATAAAGAAACCTAGAAAGAAAAACTACCTAATGTTCGTTCTTAGATTTAAAAGAAGATTCTCAAATTCTTGCAAAGTCCTAATCTTAGAGAGTTTAATATCTCTAAGGAAAGTTCCCAAACTCAAATCTATGAAACTGGCCCGACCAGGTAAGTCCCCAGATCAGTGGTGGGGTCACGATGCGTTGCAAGGGTCCCGCTTAAAAACCACTTTCTAGAACAAGAGACTTGTCTCCCTTATCTATTGGGACAAGACTTGCCTAGACATCGAACCAATTAAGAAAGGCAGTTTGTTCGGCTTTCCAAAGAAATAACTAACCTTCTTAGAAAAAAAATTCCAGCAAGTTTTCAAGAGTCCTTTTAAATTTAAAAACAACTAATAAAACTGAGTTTCCAATGAAAGTTCTGAAATTTTCAGATTTTTGCAATCTTGGTGGCCAAAAAGCCGAATTTGTGCGATCTACGACTTGCCTTTGTGAGGGAAAGTTCCAGAATTTTTTTGGAAACTTTAAAAACCTAAAAATATGAAAAATAACTGAATTTAACAGACCCTAATTAATCCTAACCAGCAACAAAAAAAATGAAAAAAATGACCTAAACTAGTCCAAATTAGAACAAGTAAATTAGGCAATTTTCAGAAATTGGATGTGATTTTTGAAAAATCAGAAAAAATAATTTTTCAGATCTGAAATGGTTCCAATTTGATCAGAAATCAGATATTAAAAATCCACTTTTTAATGCAATAGGGCTGGTCCAAACATTCCATGCATGCTACCCTTAGATCTAGAATGATTGCGGAATAGTAAAGGCACGCCCACAAAGCAATTAAAAAGATAGGTTGCAAAAAATACCTTAAGCGAAGAAAAACTCCCCGGCAACGGCGCCAAAAACTTGATCGTAGCCCCAAGTGCAAGGCCGCGATTGTAGTAATAACCGGTGAAACCGGATCGATCCACGGAGAGTTTATTTATCGCAAAACCTGTCCTAATAAAAAAAAACTAGTTCTAGCCTAAAAAAAACTATACAAATCAAATTATCTAATTGAATTAAGAATTAATTACAAATCTGAAATATTAATTACAACCAAAGAAAATTAAAATCCTAATCTAGAAACCTAATCTAACCACTGCATCACCATAAGATTTATTAGCCCAACCAATTGGAATAATTGTTAAGGTGCATAAAATAAAAAAAATAAAATAAAATAAAATCAGAGAATAAAGAAATTATATTTTAATTCTAAAACTTTGCAATAATTACTTTGCTTAATGCCATCAAGAAAAATCAAGACCACCGCACCAAGTGCGCACTGTCACTACGCACAAAAATTCAATGTTGACTCATTGGTGAAGACCAAGACCCCATAAACTTGATTTATTAATGAAAGACCCATTACAAGCAAATAGCCATTACAAAATTCTTTTAATAAAAATAAAGTGCATCCAACCTTACCATAGACACAAGAAACACTAAACGGAGGAGAGGGACTCGCGGTCTTGAACGGCGATCCAACCGGCTCTCGTTTCGCGATCTGAAATCCAAGCAAGGGAAGATGATTTCAAGGATGATCCGATGGTGGAGTGACGATAGCAACGGCGGCGGCGCGACGGCGTAGAAATCCAAGTGGTAGTGTGCCTTAGGGAAGGCCTTGGATGAAATATTGATGGAAGGAGGAGAGATGAAGAAAAATTAATGGAAAACGGGGGAATTAGAAGTTGCCGGTCGTCCAAGGTGTGAGGGGGAGATGGTGATCACGTCCAGCCCTCTTTGTGGCTCTTTTTATATCTTTTTGATAGCTTGGGTTGCAAGGTTTTGATTTGGGTAAGGATTAGTAGTGTGTGGTCCAAGTTGGATTAGGATTAGGAGGGTTTTTGAGAGATTTTCTAGGGGTTGGCTCACAATCCTAGTAAAAATAGGATTGTTCTTATCTCATGCAACTCCCTCTCTTGGGTCCCACTTTGGTTAAGAATCAATTCAAATATGAAATTTCAGATTTGATGTGCAATTCTTGAATGCATGTGGACCCCACTTTGGTGTAGACAACATGGAACGTCCCATGCCTTGGCTAAAATAATTCCAAATCTGAAATTCAGGTTTGTATCTCAAATTAGAACAAATGATGGGCCCCACATGAGTGTGCAAGCCTTAATTCTCTTGCCTTGGACGTCCTCACCTTGGAGGGATTTTCTTTTGCAATTTTGTTTTCTTCTTTGTTTGGCTTGAATTGAATCTTAGCCATCCATCTTGACATGTAAGCAATATTTGTTGGAGAGTAGATATGACACCTCATCATCTCATGGCCCACAAATTTGGAACTTATCTTCAAAAGATTAAATCTGATTTTTTTTCTTGCATATGAGAGCGGACCCTACCATGGCCGCCCCTACCTTACAATCCATGCCAAAGGAAGGTGGGTCCATGGTGCATTTGATTCATCAATTCTCTTCCGTGGGCCCCGATTTTTGAAATTCCCTACAAAAATAAAAGCAAAGATCAAAGAATAATCTAATCATATAGGTAAGGAATTATGCAAGATGCGGGCCTAATTCGCACTAAATAAATGCATAAAATGTCACCATTTTATCAAGTTTTCTTCAATTAAATCAATGGTACAAAGAAAATTCATCATTTCATGTGTGAATAAAAAGTTATGGGAAATTTGTGACTTTCAATGTAAAAAATAGAAAAATTCATGATTTTATGTGAAAATGCAATTTTTGGATGAATTTGACTCGAATTTAGACTTTGATGCTCAAAAACATAAAACCATAATTTTTTACTAAAATGGTCCATGATTTGATGATTAAGTCCTTAATTACTCTAAAATGATGAGGAGATTCTACATTTTTAAGGACTTATCATCCAGCCCTAGGGTTTTGCTACCTTGTTTCTTGCTTCTTCATCTCTCAATCACTCTCAAACTCTTGCTAAAGAAGAAATGGAGGTTGCAATCTTCTTCCTCTCCCTCTAGGCTCTCTATTAGTATCATTTTCAAAAGAAGACCTCCATTCCAAGACCTACTTTGAGCAACTTCTTGTCATTTGAAGGTCTTCCATGTAAGCTTTCCTTTCCATCTCTTAGATGTGTATTCTTATAGCCATAGAGAAGCTCCATCTCCATTGTTGGAAGCCTTCTCTTCCTATTCCTTATTTTACCATTTTTAGGGCTTGATATGTATGCTATTTCGGGGGTTTTGTGTAGATTGTGGATTTTGAGCAAGAGAGTGTGCTTAGAGCTTGACTAGCATATTTGGAGACCAAGGCAAGTGAATGAATGGGTTTGATTTGAATGAGTTCTTGTTTTATTGAAAATGTGGATTTTACTATTCATCTTCCTCTAGTTTCCTATGTTTCATAATGCTTTTTGGAAATATACTTATTGATAAGATTTCCTCTTAGTTAGTTTATGAGGATGTATGCATTCATTTACTAAAGCTAGTTTTGCCATTATGGATTTTATAAATGAGATTTGTACTTGCATTGAATGGGGTTTCTATTGGAAGGAGAATTAATGCCTTGATGGAAGGATGGTTGGACGATAGGATTGATGTTGAATGGAAGGGAATAGACCCATTTCATGTCAGGAAATGGATGAAGTCGAAGTGGAATGGTTTGGGAAAGAAAGAGCTTAAATCTGCACCTGTGTGTAGTTCCCGCAGCTGGGTGGTCAGCGGGCGGTCACCTTGGCGGCTAGCCGATAGGTGACCGGCGGCTAGCCGACCCAGATTCGGTTACAAACACAGAATGCTATATTTTAGCAGGGCGAACCGCGGTCAGTCAGCGGCTAACCACCATCTAACCGCCTTATGACCTCCAGGTAGCCGAAATGCACGATCAGAAACACAGAATGCTATATTTTAGCAGGGTGAACCGCGGTCAGCCCCGTGGTCATCCAGCGGCTAACCGCCAAACACCTCGGCGGCTAACCGCCAGCTAACCGACAGGTGACCGAATTTCACCTAGAATTCCTTAGTCTTTTCTATTGTTTCCAAATATGGTATTTAAAGGTTTGGATGGGTTGTTCTGATGCCCTACCACCTTGGAAAGACCTAGGGGATGACATAAGGAGATCGACTTAGAAAGAAACTCCATTTCGGAAATGTATTGGGAATTTTGGATTCGTCAACTTGCATAAGGAAACTTGGTATGTCCTCTATCATTCGAGTACCATACTAAGGGCAATAATAGACATACAAGATCTTTATACATGTTGTCTGAATATGGAAGCCCCAATATATAGTCCGTAACTGTATAATGGTTCATTTCATTGTTTTAACTCTGATTTATGCACCTGACATGTCCTGCCAGCCCCGTTTATGCATGAAAAGATAATGATATGAAATGTGTGCCTACGAGCACCAGGCCCCGCCTGCCCGAGTGTTTTACACCGATATAGTTTTGTACATGTTTTGATTTCTCATGTAACCTATGAGTCGGCACCACTAAGCTTGGACGTCCTTATCAGTCTGATCAACTGACTTGGGCCACCCTCTTGTGCTCCCGCTAGTTACAACTTGGATCCTGTCCTGCCCTGTTACCCGGTTCCGCGGCCGTGGTCTTGCCTAGCTATATGTATATGTATATAATGTTGGTTCTCGTCACTTCGTGTGCTCGAGCCCAACGCACTGAATGTGCTCTCATCACATTAGTGATAGAGAGGATTTAGCTTTAGTGTGGTTGCCATCTAGTCAGTTTCTGTACCTTGAATATCCTACATGATTTATATTGCATCTATACTTTAAATGAACCATGCATCATGTTTTATGACAGTTATTGTTTTAATAAGATTTCGTTATGTTTAAGCTGTGCTTTGATTTCTTTCTTGGTATTATCTATTCACCCACCTGCCAGACCGTCGTGTCTGACCCAATGTTGTGGTACTCAGGTCCAGCCCCCGTTATTGCCTTCGAGGAGGAGCCAGAGGAGGCGGTCGGCGAATTGCAACGATTAGTGGAGTGGCAAGCTGACAATGTCATTTAGACATTTGGTTTAGCTTTGAGCTACGTAACATTTTGAGGAGATTATAGAATGATACATGATTTATACTTTTGGTTATACTGGCCTTTGTTGGCCATTATTTTTGGGGAATGTTAATTTAACTCATCTTTTATTAAACTTATAACCTTTCATTTTGGGAAATGCCATGGATATCACTGTTCACTCTGACATCTTGTCACACATATGTACTTATCAGTCTTATATAATGAGAATGGATTAAGAGTTTGATTTGCTACATGCTTCCGCACCAATGTAGATGTTTTGTGAGTGTGTGTGAAATCCTCACCGCGGAATCCGGTGGGAGATTAAATGTGTATATTCATATATTCATCATTATCATTCATCCACCTCGTCGCGGGCCCAAATCCCAATCCGGCGTCGCGACAACACTTGTCAATACACAATCAAGAATTCCATATTGCATAAGTTAAATAATTTAAAGGACATAAACATTCAGAGAGAAGATGTGTAACATAGCATATCCAAAATTCAAACTTCAAGTTTCAAGTGACCAAAAGTGAGTTAAGTTAAATTTACATTCTCATATATAAAAAGAGCCAACAAAGGCTTTACATCCCAAAACAACAAAATACTAGATCCAACCGTATGAACGCAACTCATGACCCCACCTGACGTCTAGAGGACGTCGTCGAGTTGCCAATCACGGGCTGAGGGTGGCTCAAGAACCTCCTCTTGACGCTTCTCCTCAAAGGCAACGTCACCTGCGCCTGGTCACCAAAAATAACGGGTCAAACACGACGGTCTGGCATGTGATCAATTTAGACAAAAATATAAATCATTTAGATCATGAAAAAGTTCAGTATTTAAAACCATACATGAATACGAAACAGTGCTGAAAAAGTATACAAGACAAATTGGGCAAGAATGCAGAAATATATCATGATTAGTACAAAAAACCACCTTCAGCTCATCCTTTCTCTACCATACATGATGAGTAGAGTAAGAAGAATAGAACAGGATATACAAAACAGGACAGAACAGAATCCTATGCTACACTAGGTAGGTGGGGTCCGGCCGCGAAACCAGAAGCAGGACAAAGGTGTATATATATATGAATATATGACTAATCTGCAAATAGTCCAGGGTTCAAGGACCTCCCAAACAGTGGATCAGATTGAAAGGGTAGTCCAAGCTCATTGGTATTCACCTAAAATCATGAATGCACGAAAATAGGATAATACATATACAAAGATGACCAAATTAGAGGGATTTACTCGTCAAAACAAGACAAAGCAGGACATATTAGAGATAGCATGTGCTATAGCATGATAAAACGGAATTAGTAATCCCATTATAGTTTCTTGAAACACTTTGAAAATCTGGCCAATATTTACAAAACGAAACAATTCCTACGATATTCATCACATCAGAAATCGGGGTTTCGAAACAAGCTAAATAGTCTACATTAAGACCTTACATTGACTTTTGTGTATTTGAAACCCAATTGTTGGAATTAATCTATTTTTGGTGCCCCTGAAGCTAATGGACAATTCAGATTCCAAATGCACAACCTTAAACTAGAGGTTCTTAATTGTATTTTGGTTTTTCATCCTTTTAGAAATTCCCTCAAAACTCCTTTTCTCTTTCAAAATTCAAAACTTGCAGGCATCCTCAGGTTCGCTCAAGCGATGGTCTATTTGCTCGAGCAGACACATCCAGAACTTCATTCGCTCAAGCTTCCATAGGGTTCGCTCGAGCGACAGCACACAGAAGTTTGCTCGCTCGAGCGAACCCATTGTCCGCTCGAGCGGACAGGTTTCTGGCAGCGTCCCTCTCAGACTCTGCTTGCTCGCTCGAGCGACCCCTGGTTCTGCTCTAGCGAACAGGCTCCTGCTAGAATCCGTCCAATGCAAAAACTGCATTCTTCTTGAAACTTTCTGGCTCCTTCTCTCTTCCATTCCCTTATAAAGTTTACCACATTTTCAATATTTCTCATGAAATTTTGAACATTTCTACATCCCAATAAATCAATCAGAAACCCATTCAACAATTCACACTTCAAGCTCTTCCAATCTTCCATCCATCCAAAAACATTTGAACAAACAAATATAACTTAATTGAATGGGAAATCTGCAAGATAAAACAAGTAACATATGCATTTCAAGCTCAAAGTAAAATTTCAAACCATTCACCATGATGAGGTCAATTCATTCCAAAACTAAAACAAGAAGAACAACCCATTTGTAGCTAAAAAGAATACCCAACAATTCATACACTAGCTAAGCACAACTTTTCTAAAAAATCCTACCCCAAGCTGAGCCACGAATTTCTACAAGAACCCCATGAAGAGAACCTCAAAATCCACCAAAAATGTGAAGACAAGGACCCATTTCGAAATGGGTGTTGCATGTATGAAAAATGGGTTCATAAGGAACTCAAAGGACTCCACTAAAGAGGAGAAAGAAATAGCTCACTTGAAGCTTGCTAAACAAGGAGAAGAGAAGAAAATGGAAGTCCCTTCCAACAAGAATCTCCAAGAAATTATTAGTTTTATGGTCTCAATCCATTAAGATTGATGTAATAAATTGATTAATTTCTTTATTTATCAATATATTCATGTTATCATTTCATGAGATGAATGGTGTCTATTACTTAAATGCATATAACCAATACGAATGACATGATGGTTTAAGAGATGAACCAAAGTCCATAAGTATACTGGATGCAATACATGTGTATGGATGAGATCCACATACGGGAGACATATATAGCAAATCTTATACTTGAATATCTTCATAACCAGTGATGAGATTGGACATCTCATCTGACAAGGTTGCAGTACTTTGATTACTATGAGATAGTGTGATTTGTCTCGATTATCAGAATGTAAGATTCTGGATCATAGTGCTGGTACATTAGATGTATTGAAGGACCATGAGAAGCACCTTATGAAAACTGTCTTTATTTTAAGGTCTGCTCTCATAATTCCCTAGCAATAGGCTCTCAATCCTGAGACATTAATGAACTCAAGTTTCTATCTATTCATTTGCTTTGAGTCACCAATGAGTGAGGCCAATTGTAGGTCAACACCTCGGTGATTTAGGAACGTAGTAGTAGAGCTGTGGGAACATTCGATGGTCAAGATGGAATCTATCTTTAATATCTCCTTGTGCCAATTAATGGATTTATCATTGGTAAGTGCGCACCCATTCCAATTAAGAGTTAATTGGATCGGTACCAAATGATCATTATAATTAATTGGAGCTCAAGGATAATAAGATTGCACATGAGATGTGCGCCCAGATTGCATATGAGATGTGGGGTCACGGTGTCCCAGTTGGAGCCAGCTTTCTATGGAATCCCTAGTGGTTCTCACGCTAGCCCAAGATTGGATCATTACTAATTCTATTTGAACTCAAAAGGGAAAGCTACTATTTCTATTTGAAGTAAGACTTCTAATAGTGGTAATAGTAGGAATAGAGAATTGCTAATTATTATAGAAGTTGGACTTCTAATAATATACAAAGAGGAGGTTGCTTAAACCATCTTGGGATTCACGCCCAATACCCATTGTGCAAGAGTTGCACACTACTTCTCCTCTTTTCCCTCTTCTAGTTCTCTTCTAGTTTCCTTAAGAGCTTTCTCTTGGAGATCCCACCCATCTTCTTGAGAAAAGAGAATCTGATACCGGTCATAGCGTGGAAGACGATTGGGCATTGGAGATTCTGATTTTGGAAGAGCTCTTCATCAAATAGTTGAATCAAGTTCTCCATTAGAACACAACCGAACTCCATAGGTATTTTCTACTCCTTGTATGTTGTGGAATTTCGTGGTTTGTTGTAAGGTGCTGTTTCTGTCTTCTTGATAGTTTTTTCTACTGTACATGATCATGAGAAAGAGGACATGGATCCTAGAATGAGTTTTGTAGCCTTCTGGATAGATGATCACTGCATCAAGTTGGTCAAAAGTTTTTGAAACCTATCCTAAAGGCCCACCTATTCCAACAGAAAATGATATCAATAGGAAGCTTGAGTTGAGAAGAAGAAGAAGGTGGTTTCAGATTTCCATTTGGAACTCTAGAAGAGGGGCATGCAAGATGAGGAAGAGAAGAAGAAGAAGGTTCTCTCTCACTGGCTTGAAGAGGAAATTGCAGGAAAAGAGCTTCTGAACGTGAGTGGGAAATGAGGGAGAAGACACTAAAGTCAAATGGGTTCTTGTGGGCCCCATGCGCTCAAAACTTACGACGGTTAAAACACTAATTTGCGGGCCCCGGATGAAATCGATGAAGAAGACAAAAATGATTGTTGAAAAATCTAGTTTCCAAAAAGTATAAATTTGGCATAGTTTTGAGATTTCAAAACTTGGTTCCAGATTTGGTGTGAAATGACTGTTTTACCCTTTTGGGCCAAAACTTGGGTTTCTGGGCCTCAAACACAGACAGGCTGAAAACAAAAGTTGAAAAGTAAAATAAAACCATTCAAAATATATCAGAATCACAATCAAAATCGAAAAACTAGAACTTCCTCCCAAGCTTACACGTACACTCAAGGCACCCCCGAGTCTAACTGCCTAACACAAAGCGCTCTCAAAATTCCCCAAAGTTAATTCCATACTAAATCGAACCAATTTCTAAAACACGAATACTAAACCCACATTATAACTAAGCACACACTTACTAGACACTAATTGAGCTAATCTTGGGTTGGGGTTTAACAGGAGTTCTCCTAGACTTTTTTATTTGTTACCGATGATCATAGAGCGGATACTTACTCTCATGTTGTTACGGCAAATGTCGACTAGCGGCGCCTGTGGTAGCACATATGAGCATTTTCATGCCATTGCCTTCCACTTATAAATGAAGTCGTACGTTGACTCATTCTCTCCCTTCTTAAGGTTGCAGAGTTGAGCCATAGTAACATGAAGATCCTCACCTTTGAAGTGGGTCAGGAAGCGTGTCTCTAGCATGGTCCAGTTTTGAATGGAATCCTCCGGCAGAGTGGAGTACCAATCAAAGGCCATACCTTTTAGGGTACTTGCAAAGAGATGGATCTTGAGGGCATCTTGATCCGCAATAACTCCTGTCAAGATTTTGAAGTGGATGACGTGCTATCTGGCTGAACCTTTCCCGGTTTATGTTTGGAGAGTAGGTTGCTTAAATTTTGTAGGGAACGGAACCGAGTCCATCCATAAGGGATATGGTGGCTTGATTCCATGCTCCTTTAGTGTATCCTCTTCTTTTGCTTTAGCGAGGATATCGTCAACGTCCTTTTTGGTAAGGGCGCGTGACCCATCTTCTCCACCATTTGCCTGATCATTTAGAGGGACTTCATGTCGGATGTGAATTCTGATCCCCCCTGAGAGGGGAATCGCCATTCAACAGTGCGAGATATAAAGAAATACATCGAAAATGAGGATTCCGACTACCCTTAAAATCGACGGACCACGATCGCCAGTTATGGATTCGGTCGTAACACCGTCCTTCGTTGAAAGCCGAAAGAATGTAGGAAGAAAATGGAGTGGGTTCTTCTCTCGTCTAATGTGCCGTCGGCGACACATGATGGTTGTCTTGTCACTTAATTTGGGTCTTTCAATTTGGGTCTAACTTGGGTCAAGGGTCAAATTACGGGCTCAAAGATAGGATCGTAGTAAACTAGGCAGGGGAAATCAACATCCAGGGTTGAACATACTAATTAAAGTTAAATCCAAGTATTATAGGGGATAAGCGAATTAAAATGAAAATAAACTAAGAAAATAAGGGAAAGGTGCCAAATATTTAGAAGATGATCAACCACATTCCTGGGTACCCCCTTCGATGTCCTTTGACGACCTAGGGTTTAAAGGCTAATTCTTCGAATCGAAAGAATGATGCAGATGAAACTTCGAGTTGTGATTTCTGTGGGTTTGCATGTGATACGCAAGTGACAAAAGTGCATGGCTGATGATGGGACGGAAATAAGATAAAAATGGTCAATGTTGGGTCGGGATTGATTGAGGGGGGCCAATGATGGGCCGGTAGTAAATAAATTGATATTGGGGTGTGTGAAATCACTCGTCTCGTTTCGTCATTCTCATTAATTCAGGTTCTTGGAATCAGCCTCTAATCCCTTTAATCATTGAGTTCAGATAAATATTTGGCACCGGAGGTGGAGGAAAGGAGAAGAAAATATTTTTGGGGTTGGTTTTGTTGGTTTTATAGTTTTTTTGGATTTTAATAATTGGGGCTAGAAGGGCTTAACTAGGGGAGTTCCTACTTGGATTCAATCTAACTGTTCCATTTCCCTAATGGATCTCTACCCTATCCTAAGGTCCTAACCGCCCACATCCGCTCTCCCGGTCCCTTAGCGGGGCCCGGAGAGACAGTGGGGCCTAATCAGTTGGGATTAATGAAACTAGGGTAGTCTAAGCTAGCTAAGGGGAGACCTAGATCTAGGTCCGAGGTCTGACCTAATCAGTCTAGGCTACTACTACTGTCTAATTTCTAACTCCAATTTATTAATATTTTTGTTTTTTTTAATATCTTTTAGTTTGTTTTTGGTCTTTTGGATTTTTATGATTGTTTTAATTTTGTTTTTGGAGTTTATTTATAAGGCCTAAAATCCTAAACTGATTTTTCCTAATGAAATTGGATGAGGAAGAGAGAAGGAATTTCTAATTTTTTATTTTATTTGATTATCTTGAATAATCTTGAATTTCCTAAATGGGGTTCCCTAATCCTGGTGAGAGGGGAGGAGAGAAAAGAATTCTATTTAGCCTTATTAGTTTTAGTTAATAGGATAGATAAAGTTCTATTTTTAATTTTTACTTTTCACTTTATTATTTTGTTTTGTTTGTCTTTTTGTTTTTTGTTTTCGTTTTTGTTTTGTTCTTTTCAAATGAAATAGGTAGTCCTAAATTCCATTGAGTAAAGTTTGAACCTGGAAGATAAAAGTAAAGAAAATGCAGCTAATTGTATGATGAATGGGCATGTTCTATGTATGGACGGGTTTGATACTAGCTAGGAATAATTTAAAATAAGCAATGAAATTGGAAATTTACTAGATGCATGGGCATGTTAGCTATGCATGAAAAAATAAATAAATAAATAAAGGCAGCACACAGTAAATAGAGAATTAAATGCATAGAGTGAATAGCAAAAATGGAACTGGGCTATGCATGCACGGGTTGGGTTGGTGAGTGGGTCGGCTTGGATTAAACAGGTGGGCTGGGTAGGTAGATGACGAATGCAAAAGTGTGGGCTCGGCTTAGCTGCAGTTGTGGTTGGGCCTAATTTAGAAGGGGCTCGGTCGAGACTGGGCAGCAGCGGTGTTGAATGGAATGGTTTTGCTGTGACTGCATGGTTTCAGGCAGGCTCTTGGGATGATGAGAAGGCTAGTGCAGCTCAATGGGTGCAGTAGTGATGGAGGAATACCTAATGGGTGTGCAGTGGTGCAGTGAAGGGGGAGTGGGAACGAAGGTGCGGTGAGGAGGTGCTGCAGGGGCATGTGTAGGGAGGAGGGGAGGAAAGAGAGGGAGGGGAGACAGAGAGGGAATAGAGGGGGAGAGGCGGTAGAGAGTTGGCGAGGGAGAGATCAGAGAGGGAGAGAGAGGGTGGTGCGCAGTGGGGGAGAACATAGATGGAGAGAAGAGATGGGGAGCGAGAGTGAGGGACGGTGCACAGTGGGTGCGTGTGAGTGCAAGGTACTGCAGAGAGGGGAAGAAGGGCGTACCTGGTGGGGAGGTCCTTGGCGGTGCTGAGTGCAGGGGAGGACGGAGAGGCGCTGTGGAATACGAAGGTGGGTGCTGGCATGGAGGTCCAGGCTTCCCCGGTGTCTCTATGCAGGTCCGGTGGTGCTGAGGAGGGAGATGAAGCAGAGGATTATGTCTAGGGGGTGCTGCGTGCAGATGTGCGGTGCGGGCGGATGTGCTGCTGCGATTGGGGGAGGGAAATGGCAGCGTTGTCTAGAGTGGAGGCGCGAGCATGAGAGGGATGAAGGTGGGTTACGATGGAGACAGAGGTGGGCGATGGGTTCTGGGAGTGCTGAGAAGATGACAGCGGTGCGAGATGGATCGGGGATGGAGGGAGTGGATAAGAGAGATCTACGAGGGAGCAGAGAAGACGGTGGAGAGGGGAGAGATGGAGGAGAGGGTGCGGACAAAGAGCCTGAAGAGGAGAGGTGGAGGGAGATTGAGACGGGTGCAGGAGAGATGGAGGGTGATGGGCGTCGTGAGATGGAAATGAGGGATCTAGGATGCGTGGGATGATGAGATGGGATGCAAGTTGGTGTGATTTCTGGGAGCGTGGGTTTTGCGAGGGAGATGGGATGCGCCCAATGAAGTGGGTGATGGTATGAAGGTGCTGGGTAGTGAAGATGGTGGGTTCTGATGGTGCAAGGGGACGTGAGAGATCGGAGAGGTGCTGAGATGGAGGCACGTGGGTTAGAGAGGAGAAGACGATGAAGAGGAGGGAGGAGTTGTTATGGGCATGTGGGTTCTGAGATGGAGGATGGGTTATGCGTGAGATGGAGAGATCCGCTTGAGGGACTTCTGCGCATGGGTTTTTCTATTCTGTTGTGTGAAGTGGGGATAAGGCCTGGGAGTTTGAGATTGAGAGGGAAAGAGAAATATCAGAGGTTGGGAGAGAGATGTGCGTTTGAGATGGGCTTTGGGGGGAGATCTCCATCTGGGATGAGAGTTCTAGGAGAGATAGAGAGGGGAAGACGAGGTTTAAGGGAGGTCTTTGAGTTTCCCGGATTTGGGACACTCCATCCCTTATCCAAGGTGACGGGTCGGGTTGCTGGGTCAGGTTGATTTGAGATTGGGTTTTGGGTGAGTTCGGTTTGGGTTGGACTTATGGGGTTTGGATTTGGATCGGGTCAGGTCAGGTTAGGCCAGGTTTGGGTCAGGCACAGTTTTGGGCCAGGTTTAGGTGGGTTGGGTTTCAAGTTGGGCTTGACCTGAGCCAGGTCTGGTTGAAGCAGGTTTGGCCCAGAAGGTGGGGTCCTGGTGGAGGATGGTCGGGTTGTCATCGCTTGGGTGCAGGTTTTGTAAATTTCAATCCGCTCGTCGGATTTCAACGTTCTATACATCGACGAAGAGTTCTCGATGAGTAGGCCACGATGAACTGATTTTCAAGGCGATCGGAAGTCCAAATATGATAAGCGATTTTTTCACGCTAGTGCCCGGGGCCGCAGGACCCACTATTGTGATTTTTTATCCACCCGTCAGATCTTGGGGTTCTATATATGGGCGGAAAGCATTCAACGAGTGGAATTCAATGAGCTAACTTCCGGGGTGATTCGATCCATGGTCCAGAAATGATAGGTGATCATTGACTCGAGACCTAATCAGGGCATCATTAAATAGGGTGGACTGAATTGCCCCTCATAGGGTGCCAAAATGTGGTGTCTACAGTATGCCCCTCTATGGAGGACAGCATGTACAGAGTTGTTATCCAAAGATTAGGAGACACGTACCCATGCCTTTGTTTGGGCCTTTGAGCTCAAGAAGTGGCAACCTATGAGGGTGAGGTCAAACTGGCTCGAGAGAATCGGGATGAGGTTGTTTTAGCTACTTAGTCAATTTGGCCTCCTTTTTGGATCGAGCCTGCTCAAGTGACGCATGGGGATGCTCAGGGGATGTCACCTCATGCCTTCTCATTGTTTCATGGACCATGTCCCTTTCGGTGCGATGGCTCTCGCCTTCTCGCCTGTAATAAAGCCTGTCTAGAAAGAAAGAAGGGAGCAACGTCCCGCCTTGCGGCGGAATTAATACATAAATGTGCTAAGTGTGTATGTTATGCATGTGATGATGTTAAGCATGATGTGGAATGAATTAGAGTGCTAGTGCGAGGCATGTCCTCGACATCATCCTATAGTAATGACATCAATCGTCCATAGCCATGATAATCAATAGAGATGAAAGAAAATAACAGAAATGCATCCACCACATGCAAGGAAAAAGAATAAAAGATAAACAGCGGGGGCCCATCCTTCGGATGTAGGTAGATTGAATAGGAAATTGAGATCGAAAGATATCTAAAACTTATCTATAGCCCACACATAGCATGAAACAGTACACATCCAATACCAAGACTAGAGGCAAATCGTTGTTGGCTAATTCGAAACTAAGGGGTGATCATTTTCCAACTGATATTATATCTCGTTTCAAGAGGAGTCATGCACAAAACATGGTATTCGCGTGGGGTTTTTGATCAAGGGTCAACCAAGGAGGTGTGAGGCATGTTTATGTAGGTGCATATATATGAAAAAAAAAATGCCCCAGCATATGAGGTGACATATGTAATCAATCCCCGAAACAAAACAATGTATAACCTATCCTGCATTCAACCACAAGGTATTAGTAACAAAAGCATGCATGAGGTGAGAATGTGTGGATTGGTGAGTGTTTGTGACAACTGTACATGTGACGAGACCTGAATTGGGAAGCAGTGCAGAATAAGTAAGTACTCATATGCGTGTGTGTACGCATGTACATATATGTATATATAAAAATGCCCCAGCGTAAAGCTTATGTGTATTCTGGCTGGGAGTCAGAGAGTGAACGTGGTCTATCTCTCTAATCCATAGTTGCTAGTTTGATGATGATGTGACCTTCCCCAACTATCTTTTGGAGATCGATCCCTCATGATTCTTTTCTAGCCGTTTTGGTCCTTTTAGTTGAACTTTGGAGAGTGCTACGCTGCCCCTGGAATTCATGTGTGAGCACGACTTTTGTGTGTGGGAGACAGTGAGTCGCCGTGCTTCCTCAGTGTTGTGGTTACCGGCCACTCTCCGCTTGGTTCATTAGGCAAGGGCCCATGTCATTCGAGCGGGCTTGGGTTTTATGAATGCTTTTCCATTACTTTGGCCTTTTGGCCCTTTGCTCCTTTTTTTTCTTTTTTTTTCTTTTATTATTATTATTTTTTTTTTTTGATTTGCGACTGTGCAGTGCCTGGGTCCCTTAAGCTTTCTAATTAACCCATGTAACGAGCGTTACGCCAATGACTCCCAAACTAAATGTCTTTAGGGCATTAGGTACGTAAATAACCCTACGGGCTAACTGACTCAAGTTAAAAAGGCTACGAACCCAAACTAGTAACAAAACTTTCATTCTTTTCAAGACTTCTAACTAAACTCTTTTTTTTTTTTTGGACTGGTTCGGGAGAAGGGTGCCTGGGGTTTTGGCTTCTGAAGCATTAGGGATCGGGAGCACACCCACATCTCATGCAACTCCACCGTGGTTTCTCTTTTCTCTCTTTTGTGAGTGATAAGGGGAAGTTTTCATGACATGGGTGAGCTCGCCTATAAACTTTTGCGCTGAATGGATTCAACCGTGCAGAACATTGTGTGGGGGCAGACTCACTATTCTAGTGTTTCCCTCTCTTTTTTTTCTTCTTTTTTTCTTTGCTTTTTTGTGCCAGTGTGTGTTTGACTTCCAAGTTTGGCTGTTGTACCTCTCCTCGGTCTTCCTTGCGAGATTTATATAGCCATTTCAAGAGACCGAGGGTCACACTCCGCAAGAAGTGGAGAAGGGTCATGTGGTGTACTTCTTTAAGTACATAGCATTCCATGGATCGGGGAGCTCTTTCCCTTCTGCATTTACTAAAGTATATGCATTGCCAGAATATACTTCTTTAATTACACATGGGCCTTCCCAATTAGGTCGCAATTTGCCTTTAATGTGTGGGAGTTGTGATTGAGTGATGCGTTTCAATACAAGGTCACCTGTTTTGAATTTCCTCTCTATGACATGCTTATCGTAGGCTCTTGCGATTCGCTTCTTGTACACCTGAGCGTGCTCTGCTGGTTTCATCATTTTCTCACCGAGGAGGTCCAGCTGTATCTACAATGCTTCTCGTCTTTGGCCTTTTGTCATCTCTTCATCTAATTGGGTCCTTAACAACGGGTGCAGGAGCTCGAACAGAAGGACTGCCTCCATCCCGTAAGTCAATGCATATGGGGTCTCACTTATCGGAGTCCTAATGGAGGTTCGATATGCCCACAATGCCTTAACCAAACGGTCTAGCTAATCACTACCCTTGGTTGTTTCCACTGTCTTCTTGATGATCTTGAGTAGTGTCTTGTTTGTAGCTTCAGCCTGTCCGTTTGCTTGGGGGTAATAAGGGTTGAATGATGTAGTTCTAGACCATATTTTGTGCACAAATCCTCCATTACTTGAGATATGAATTGGGGGCCATTGTCAGTTATGAACACTTTCGGAACGCCAAACCGGGCTATTACGTTCTTTTGAATGAACTTGACCACCGTGGATGCTTTGATATGGATAAATGCCTCGGCTTCTGCCCATTTGGTGTAGTATTCCGTCGCCGTTAATATGAAAGCTTTGTTCTGGGTGTTTTCCACTGTCAGGACCAGAGGTCCTATGATATCGAATGCCCAAGTCGAAAAAGGCCATGGAGCGGTAGTGGGATGCAACGAAGATGCAGGAGCGTGAATCAAGTCGGCGTGCAGCTGACATCTCTTGCACTTTCTGACGTAGTCCACGGAGTCTGATTCCAATGATGGCTAGTAATATCCTAACCGGATGATTT
The DNA here is from genome assembly GCA_029852735.1 of Persea americana. Classification (NCBI taxonomy): domain Eukaryota; kingdom Viridiplantae; phylum Streptophyta; class Magnoliopsida; order Laurales; family Lauraceae; genus Persea; species Persea americana. Next base: position 41,819,356 of record CM056814.1, read on the forward strand.
TCTTGGAGAGCACAGGCCATTTACGTATCCTCTGCAGATGCCAGAATGAGCTTCTTCGATTATCTCTCGTCCTTCCTCGACCTTCACTCATCGCAGGACGATCCCACTGAATGATCGGCGGTATAACAGTCTTTTGACAACGACGTATCTTTCAACCATTTCTTTCAGTGCCCTTTTGTCGGATTTGGTGGCGTATTCAGGGATGTATCCGTCACCCAGGTAGTTTTAGATATCGAATTACCATGGATGGTCGTCTGTGAGTTCTTCGTCATGCTGTAGGGGGGCCAGTATCCGCTTGCGATTAGGTTCTTCTGCCTCCGTCTCTTTCCTTTTCGCTTTCCTTCCTTTTGGTCCTTCATCTTTGGACGGAATCTCATCTGGATCTCCGAGGGCTAAGTCTTTTAGTTCAACCGAGGGAGCGTCTATCCGTTGGATGTGAAAGGTCTCGGATCCCTTGTCGAGAGGGACTTCCACGATCGAGGCCAAGGTGGCCAATGAGTCGGCCAGCCGGTTTAAAGCTCGCGGGATATAAAGAAAGGAAACTTTCTTGAACTGAGACATAGCTTTCTTTGCCTTGTCATGATAATGAGCGAGCTTAGGGGCGTTTACCTTCCATTCACTTCCCACTTGGGATATAACCACCTTTGAATCCTCGAGAACTCGAAGTTTCTTAACTTCTAAGTTTGCGGCCTCTCTTAAACCTGCTAGCAGTGCTTCGTACTCCATTTCATTATTGGTGGCTGGGAATCCGACTTTGAAGGCCTTCGGTATCGCCACTCCTTCTGGGGACAAAAGCAATATCTCGATCACTTTTCCATTATGATTCAAGGCACCGTCAAAGTACATCGTCCAAGACTCGGGGTCCTTTATCTCCTCTATGTCTACACATAGCACATCTACATCTAGAAAAGTAGGTTTTGACCGGTTCATACTGTGGTAGGGGGAGATGTGCAAGGTGCTCAGCACTGGCTTGCCCTTTTATGGACTTCTGAGTTATGTATGTTATGTCAAATTCTACCAAGAGCATCTACCATCGTGCCACTCGCCCTGAAGTGACAGGTTTCTTGAAGATCTAGTTTCAAAGGATCCATTCTGGCCAAGAGTTTGACTGGGTGGGCTAAGAAGTAGTGTCTGAGTTTCTGGGCAGCCCAAAGCATCGCTAAGCATGTTTTTTCTATCGAGGAGTATTTCCGCTCATATGGCAGGAGAGATTTGCTCAAGTAATAAATTGTGCACTCTTTCCGGCCAGTCTCATCATGTTAACCCAGAACAAACCCTATTGCTGTCTCGGTAGCCAAAACGTATAAGATGAGAGGCTTATCTTTAGCAGGGGGCTTCAGAACGGGAGGACTCAATAAACATTTCTTCAGATCTTCAAATGTCTTCTGGCAGTCGTCGTCCCAGTGGAATTCCACGCCTCCTTTTAGCAATTTCTAGAACGACTCACACCTTTGCGAGTGCTGTGAAATGAATCTTCTAATGAACGGTAGTCGCCCTATGAGGCCTCTTAATTCTTTAAGGTTTTTCAGGGGCAGCATTTTGAGGATAGTTTCCACCTTCGAGGGGTCGACTTCGATTCCCCAATTGCTGACCATGAACCCTAAAATTTTTCCTGACGACGTCCCGAAGACACTTCTTTGGAAACATTCTCAACTTTGTCTCCCTTGACCTTTAGAGGACCCTCTTCAAAGCTGTGGCGTGGTCTGCACGAGTTTGGGATTTAATTAAGATGTCGTTGACATATACTTCCATGCAATCGTGCATCATGTCGTGGAATATCGCCATCATGGCTCTTTGGTAGGTTGCACCCACATTCTTCAATCCAAAGGGCATCACAACGTAGCAATAAGTCCCCCAGGGGGTACCGTAAATGAGGTCTTTTCTTGATCCTCTTCTGAAAGCTTTATTTGGTTGTACCCTGAGTATCCATAAATGAATGAGAGCATTGCATGCCTAGCGGTGTTGTCGACGAGCACGTCTATGTGTGATAAGGGAAAGTCGTCCTTAGGTGAGGCCTTGTTCAAGTTCCGAAAGTCAATGCAGACCCTGATACGTCCGTCTTTCTTCTTAACAGGGACAATGTTGGCAACCCATTGAGGAAACAGCACTACCCTGATGAATTTGGCCTGGAGAAGTTTGTCAACTTCCTTTTTCACCTTCACCGCGACGTCAGGGAGCATTCTTCTGAGCTTCTGTTTAACCGGTCTCGCACTCTTTCCCAATGGAATTCGATGTTCTACCAGAAGCGGGTCTAGTCCTTGCATGTCATGGTTATCCGACGCAAATATGTCCTAATATTCATCCAGGACTCTAAGGATCTCTTCTTCTTCGTCGGCTTCCAGGCATGCACTAATCTGGACTAGCTTAGGCCTTTCCCCAGTCCCCAAGTTGATTTCCTTTGTCTTTTCGGCCATCGACTGAGTTTGCACATCAAACCTCTTGATGACCCTTTGGAACTCTTCCGAGACTTCATCGTCTTCTCCTTCGACATCTACTAATTCGTAAACGCCCATCTCGTCCTTTGTGTTCTCGGTTCTCGGAGGTGATTCTGGCTCTGAAATAATGGGCATCAACTCATACCCTATCTTGTTAATCCGACTCATGATTTCCTCTAGCCGTGGTTGCTCTACCGGGGGAATTTTCCAGCGCTCAAGTCTCCCTACGGCTCTGCAATAGCCGGCGGTCTCTACTCCTAAACTACTTACATTTTTGGGTTTTGGGTTTTCTACTTTTTTCGGGATTTTGGGGTTTTGTGATTTTTTGGGGTTTTTGGAATGATATGTACAGGTTGGTTTGAGGAGGGGCTATCTAACGAGGAAGATCCCCGCCCCGGGCAATGCCAAGTTGTGGGATGATACACCACTTCGTCGCCTTCGGGATTTTCGATCTCTTAGGTTTTGTTGTCTTCTTCTGAAGGTCCTGCTCTCCAGTGTCGCGGCGCAGCTGGCCAATACACGACTTCTTGGCTATCGGGGTCTTCGACTTCCCAGGTTTCATAGTAGTTTCTCTTTTCGGAAATCAGCGGTTTTTTTTTTTTTTGGGCAATTTCACCGAATCACTAGTACCAATCATGTTATAAGACAGCATTCGGAAACTTTCCTCCAGGGGGAAACTTGAACCTCTAATCTCATCAGATTCATGGAATTCTTCCCAGGTACCGAAGATGTCTTCATAAGTTTCGAACTCTTCATTGTCAGACGACGAATCGATTATACCTTCTATCAGGAGTCCTTTCCCTTTTTCTTAGGAGTGGATCTGATGGCATCCTCCTCCGTCAGGAGGTTCATTGGGGTCTAAGAGATTGCTATGCCGATGAAGTGTTCCCATAGTTTCCAATCCTTTCTGGAGAGTGTTACCTGATCATACAGGTTGAATCCCAGTCCTTCTGTTCCTATCCTTGCTTCCATGATAACGGGGTCAAGAATCCCATCCTCATTCCTACCTAGCCCCAATCCAGGCTGATATCCAAGTTTTCTCATGAGGTTCTAGCCATGTATGCATTCTTTTCTTAATGGCGGTTCGGGTAGAGGGACCGAATCTGGTATCATACTCCGGGCAGGATCGATGTCCGTCAAGAAAATGGTGGGATCAACCCTGTATCCATGGGTTTTGGTTCCAGACGGGATAGGGGCCGGTCGTAAGGTGGGAAGTATTTGAAGTCCTTCTGGTTCGATCATAGGCGGGTCCCCCATTAGCTTCACAATTTTTCCTAAGTGGGGAAACTTAATGCATTGGTGCCTAGTGGACATGACCGCCTTCATGTGATTCAGCTAGCGACGCCCTAATATTAGGTTGAAGGTCGCTGGGATATCCATGACGTAGAATTCTTTGGGTACTGAGATCGGGCCTGCTTGCACCAATAACATGATCTTCCCACAAACGTTCTTCCTATTTCCTTCATATCCTGTCACCACCAATGGGGCTGGGGTTAGGTCTTTGGCGGTTAGATCCAGTGTCTTGTATGTTTTCAATGGACAGATGTTTAGGGATGCCCCTGTGTCTACCAAAGCGCCGGATATCTCCTTCTCGGCCACCCTAAATGGGAGATGTAGGGGTAAGGTCCTCGCTTCAAGTGGTATTTCTTTTAATTCAGCCTCAGTGAAGTTGATGATTGGCAAGGATGTCTTAGACGACAAGGACGCAATGGATGCCCGTAGTTGCTCTAGGGTTATATTTTCCGGAACTTGTAAGTGGCTGATGGCGTCCATCAGCTATTTTTGATGCATCAGGGAAGTCTTGATCAGATCGAGGATTGACACCTTAGCTGGTATCTTCGTTAGATGCCCTAGGAGATCATACTCTATCCCAGTCTCCAGCTGAACATGAGGCCTCTCTTCGACAACCTCTTTGATCTGTGCATTGGGGGTTTGCAAGCCCGGATCCGGCGTGTTTGCGATCGGAGGTAGCCACGGTGGGTGAATCCTTCTTGATCGGAGGTGTGCTTGTGACGACCCAACATCCCGGGGGTGATTAAATCGAGAGTGAGTGCTGGTCCGAGACCCCTCGTACGCGATATCATCGTCAAAGAACACTTTGTAGAGGTCTGGGGAGTCGATTACCATGCCGGTTTTGATGTTATCTAGTCTGAATTTAGTTTTCCCATCCCAATTAACATATTTCCAATAGTCATCTTCTTAAAAAAAGTCATCATAGTAGGGTTGATTCTAACTAATGGCTGGCTGGATCGAGAAATCAGTTGATTGATGTGACATGGTGGCAACATTGGCTGACGGTCCCTGTAACGGTTGTGTCGAGGTTGACGCAGCGTGTTGTGGCATCTGGTTTGTGTAGATTTGCATGTTCGACACTCGCTGCATCGTACCGGTTAGCGGACCTTGGGCTTGTGGCATTTTCTGCGGGCCATGGACTCCCATGGGTTTGATGCTATTCCACTCAATCGCCCCTTCATCACTGAGGTAGTAGATCAGGTCTCTGCCCATATAGCAATGGGTTAGGTCATGCCCTGGCATCCTGTGGTATGTACAGAATCTCGCCAAATCAAGGTGGTCTGGCCGTTGCTGTTGTCTTTCTAGTGGAAGCTGGATAGCGTTTTGTTCTATGAGTGACCAGAAAACAGTGATCCAAGGTTGAGGGAGAGGCGGGTAGTTAGCCCTTTTTAGTCCAAGCCTTCTCTTGTTCCTGTCATTGTTTTGGCCTGAATTGTCGTTATAATTGAACAAGACTGAGTTATAATTTGGCCGAGGATTAGTACCCTGATTCGGGTTTTAAGGCATCACCGGCTGATTTACAGGTTGTCGTGCTAGACTTATGGTTTGCGTCAGATGAACGGGTCCCCTTTGGTCATGTGGTTGTTGGTTACATCTTTTATCATTCCGAGGAGGATCCCGATAGCTCTGATTGTTCCGGAAGCCTTGAGTATTCCCTTGGAAATTAATGTCCCGGTTTTGTCCTTGATTTCGGTGTTGGTTGAAATTCATTTCCTCACCAGGATTATATGGGCGATAAACCAACTCTTGGGTCGAGTTTACTTCCGGGGTCACACGATTTGCCTCTTGATTGGTCACGCGACGAACAATCCTTTTTTGATCGGAGATGCCTAGGTTATTCAATATTCCATCGTCTAGGTTCTGTTTCATCCTCGACAATCGATGGTGTAGGCCGCTCCAATTCATGACTTCCCTGATCGTCATCAATGTCCTCATCGGTTCTTTCATGTTCGAAATGACCATCCTGACTTGTTCCTCCTCCTTCATATTACAGTCAGACCTCGTGAATTGACTTAGCCATCTCGTAGCGAATTCTTCATAATCCTCATTGTTCTTTTGCTTTAAGTTGGCTAAGTCATGCCACAGCAGTTTGTTCTTAGTTAGGTGTTGGTATCACGCCAGAAATTTTTCTATCACATCCTCGAAGGTATTGATCTCGTGTGAGGGCATAGATGTGTACCAAGTTAGCGCATCTCCGGCTAGCGATTCTTGAAAGTAATTAATGAGGAGGGCATCGTCGTCAGTGATCAAACGACATTTGTTGCAAAAGGACACCAAATGGTGTTGAGGGTCTGTAGTCCCATCATACGATACGAACTTTGGGGCTTTAGCTGGGAAGGGTGATTTCTTGGTCTCTTCTTTCTTCGTGAAGTCATAGAACCCTAACCTTTTGCCTTGTCATGACGACAACTTCTTTCTAATTTCACTCTTCAGTCCTTTTATTTCCTTCCGCATTTCTCTAATTGCCTGGGAATCAGGGTTTTGATCTTCGTGCGCCTGGCCATGTCTCGGGGCCTCAACTGGGGTTCGATAATAAATCGGTTCTACAAGATCGTGTTAAGGGTCCAGTTGGGGTCTCAAAGCGCATATTGGTAGCTTTCCTCGGCTTGTGTTCTCCTAGGGGCCTGAATTTGGGTTTCATTTCGAGTTCTATCCAGGTCATGAGCAAATCCTGATTGTCAGCCCACGTAAGTCAATTGGCGGGATAGTCCGTGGGCTGGATGCTCTTCATAAAGCTCGTGAGGATCTACGTCGTCCACAACTTCATCATAATAAAGTGGGGGACCCTGCTCCTCGTCTAACTTTCGTAAGGCGGAGTCAATTGATCTTGATATGCTAGAGGTGCTCTTTCGTATCTCGTTGGTTGATGATAGGTTAGCCTAAGGCCAGATGAGTTTGGGATCGATCGGCTTACAAAGACAGTCGAAGGAGTCATTGCTTGAAGTTGGGCTTGGACTACCTCATGCTAGTATTGATGGTGGATTATGGGTGCGTCTTGTGTGCTTACGTAAACAGCAGGGCTTCGCCGCGGGACCCTCGACGTGAGTGATTGAGCCAGGCCCACCTGTTCTTGGCCTATATGGAGGTGTGTGCTTGCATATGGGATCGGTGCTGGTTGTTGTCTTGCTTGTCTAGTGGTGGTCACAATGGAAGTCTCAAAAGGCGTTCTATATTGGGGGACCATAGAGGTAATCGGTTCAGTTCGGGTAACCGTAGCTGAATGATGGATGATTTGTGAAGTGACCAGTTGAAGCACATGGTGAGCCCGTGTTGTGATGTTAGCATAGGTCCTATGCTCTACCATGTCTGCTCGATCCGACCAGATCCTTATACGTGACTCGCGAGTCGGCGGAGTATGAGTTCCTCCTTATTGGAGTTGGAGGACTAGAGTGACTTTTTCTCGCGACTACTGCGTTCATGGGAGAAGGGACCCGTTCAACAATCGTAGGGCCCAATACGCGCGGGGAATAGCGCGGTTCAAATAACGGGGTAGAAAGAGATCTAGAGATCTCGGTATCTAATGGGGGGAAATAAGCCTCACCGATGGCTCGAGTTGCTCCCGGGGCTGAAATGGGAGGAATGTCCGGCATTCCCCATGGGTGATTCGCCATTTGTAAGAAGGGGGGGTGAGAAGAGAAAGACTTTAGAAAAGATGAGAATGGAAAGAACTTAGGAAAGAAGAGAACGTTTTATGGAATTAATGCAGGAAAGAGGAAAGACTAACAGGGCTATGCTCTTATGTTGTAAAGGGGAGAGCTTCAGCGGGCGGTTATGCGGACACCAGTTCACATTTGATTTATGCCCATAATGACCCTTAAATAAACCAGACACGGACATTCGGTCATTGATCGAAGGTTCGTGTTCCACAATAAAGCTTCTAAAAGACCCAAGTAAACGACGAGACAACGAAAGCTGTCCCATCACGATCGCCAGGCTGTCGAATGTGAATTTTGATGCCCCCGAGAGGGGAATCGCCATTCAACAGTGTGAGATAAAAAAATACATAAAAAATGAGGATTCCGACTACCCTCAAAATCAATGGATCACGATCGTCAGTTACGAATTCGACCGTAACACTGTCCTTCGACGAAAGCGGAAAGAATGTCGGAGGAAAATGGGGTGGGTTCTTCTCTCATCTAATGTGCCGCCGGCGACACACGACGGTTATCTCGTCACTTAATTCGGGTCTTTCAATTTGGGTCGAACTTCGGTCAAGGGTCAAATTACGAGCTCCAAGATAGGATCGTAGTGAACTAGGCAGGGGAAATCAACATCCAGGGTTGAACAGACTAATTAAAGTTAAATCCAAGTATTCTTGGGGATAAGCGAATTAAAATGAAAATAGACTAAGAAAATAAGGGGAAAGGTGCCAAATATTTAGAAGAGGATCAACCCAATTCTTGGGTACCCCCTTCGATGTCGTTTGACGACCTAAGGTTTAAAGGCTAATTCTTCAAATCGAAAAAATGATGCAGACGAAACTTGGACTTGTGATTTTTATGGGGTTTGAGTGCGATACGCAAGTGATAAAAGTGCATGGCGGATGATGGGCCGAAAGTAAGATAAAAATGGCTGATGTTGGGCCGGGATTGATTGAGCGTGGCCAATGATGGGCCGGTAGTAAATAAATTGATATTGGGGTGTGTGAAATCACTCGTCTCGTTTCGTCATTCTCATTAATTCAAGTTCTCGGAATCGGCCTCTAATCCCTTTAATCATTGAGTTCAGATAAATATTTGGCATCGGAGGTGGAGGAAAGGAGAAGAAAATATTTTTGGGGTTGGTTTTGTTGGTTTTATAGTTTTTTTGGATTTTAATAATTGGGGCTAGAAGGGCTTAACTAGGGGAGTTCCTACTTGGATTCAATCTAACTGTTCTATTTCCCTAATCGATCTCTACCCTATCCTAAGGTCCTAACCTCCCACATCCGCTCTCCCGGTCCCTTAGCGGCGCCCGGAGAGAGAGTGGGGCCTAAACAGTTGGGATTAATGAAACTATGGTAGTCTAAGTTGGTTAGGGGGAGACCTAGATCTAGGTCCGGGGTCTGACCTAATCAGTCTATGCTACTGCTACTGTCTAATTTCTAACTACAATTTATTAATATTTTGGTTTTTTTAATATCTTTTACTTTGGTTTTGGTCTTTTGGATTTTAATGATTGTTTTAATTTTGTTTTTGGAGTTTATTTATAAGTCCTAAAATCCTAAACTGATTTTTCCTAATGAAATTGGATGAGGAAGTGAGAATGAATTTCTAATTTTTTATTTTATTTGATTGTCCTGAATAATCTTGAATTTCCTAAATGGGGTTCCCTAATCCTAGTGAGAGGGGAGGAGAGAAAAGAATTCTATTTAGCCTTATTAGTTTTAGTTAATAGGATAGATAAAGTTCTATTTTTAATTTTCACTTTTCACTTTATTATTTTTTTTGTTTGTCTTTTTGTTTTTTGTTTTTGTTTTTGTTTTGTTCTTTTCAAATGAAATAGGTAGTCCTAAATTCCATTGAATAAAGTTTGAACCTGGAAGATAAAAGTAAAGAATATGCAGCTAATTGTATGATGAAGGGGTGTGTTTTATGTATGGACAGGTTTGGTACTAGCTAGGAATAATTTAAAATAAGCGATGAAATTGGAAATTTACTAGATGCATGGGCATGTTAGCTATATGCATGAATAGATAAATAAATAAATAAAGGCAGCACATAGTAAATATAGAATTATATGCACAAAGTGAATAGCAAAAATGGAACTGGGCTGTGCACGCACGGGTTGGGTTGGTGAGTGGGTCGGCTTGGGTTAAACAGGTGGGCTAGGCAGGTAGATGACGAATGCAAAAGTGTGGGCTCGGCTTAGCTGCAGTTGTGGTTGGGCCTAATTTAGAAGGGGCTCGGTCGAGACTGGGCAGCAGCGGTGTTAGGTGGAATGGTTTCCTGTGACTGCATGGCTCAGGCAGGCTCTTGGGATGATGAGAAGGCTAGTGTAGTTCAATGGGTGTAGTAGTGATGGAGGAATACCCAATGGGTGTGCAATGGGGCAGTGAAGGGGGAGTGGGAACGAAGGTGTGGTGCGGAGGTGCTGCAAGGGCGTGTGTAGGGAGGAGGGGAGGAAAGAAAGGGAGGAGAGACAGAGAGGGAAAAGAGGGGGAAAAGAGGCTGTAGACACCTCGTTTTGGCACCCTATGAAGGGCAATTTAGTCCACCCTATTTAATGATGTCCTGATAAGGCCCCGAGTCAAAAGTCACTTATCGTCTCTAGGTCTTTGATCACCCAGGGAATTGGCACATCATGATCTACTCGTCGAAAGCCTTCCGCCCATATAAAGAACTCCAAGATCTAACGGGTGGATCAAAAATCATGACAGCGGGTCCCACTACCGGGGGCGCCCGCGTGAAAAAACACCAATCGTCTCTAGGCCTCAGATCACCCAGGGAATTGGCACATCATGATCTACTCGTCGAGAGCTTTCCGCCCATATATAGAACTCCAAGATCTTACGGGCGGATCAAGAATCATGACAGCGGGTCCCACAACCCGGGGCGCCCGCGTGAAAAATCACCTGTCGTCTCTAGGCCTCTGATCACCCCGGGAATTTGCTCATCGTGATCTACTTGTCGAGAGCTTTCCACCCATATATAGAACTTCAAGATCTGACGGGCAGATCAAAAATCATGACAGCGGGTCCCACACCCCCGGGACGCTTGCGTGAAAAATCACCTATCATCTTTGGACCTCCGATCGCCCTGAAAATTGGTTCATCGAGATCTGCTCGCCGAGGGCTTTTCGTCGATATGTGGAACGTCAAAATCCGACGAGCAGATCGAAATCTACGAAACCTGGGCCCCAGTAATGATAACCCGACCAATCTCCACTGGACCCCCACCTTCTCGACACAAACCAATTTCTTTTAAATCCAAACCCACCAGGCCTGGCCCAATGAACTCTAGCCCAAGCTGAACCTGACCCGATCCAACTCATTAGGCCAAGTCCAGACCTCACTTGACCCAAACACAACCCATTAAACCTGGATCCAAACCCACCAGACCCAACGCCAAAACTAACCCATACCAGACCCGAGCTTGACCCGTCCGACTAGGCCCATTAGCTGCATGGGAGAGGACATTTCCCAGAACCGGGAAACTCTCCCCTCCCTCTTGGGATCTCTCTCTCCCTCGTCATCTCCAACTCCCTCGAGCCAATCTCTATCCCCCAGGCTCTCATCCTAGACGCATATCTCCCCCCAGGGGCCATCTCAGGCGCACATCCATCTCCATCCCCCTTGATATCTCTGTTTCCCTCTGAATTTCAAACTCCAGGCCTCTCTCCCAGTTTTTCGATCAAAGAAGACCCACTCATCCCAGATCTGGGAGAATCCTCTTCATGCGCAGACCATAGACCCCCTGAATCTCTCTCTCTCTCACCCATCATTCCCTCTCATCATCTTCCTTTACTCACGCCGAAGCCGCCCACCATCTCCATCTTGTTCACATCCCTGCGCAGAAGCCCCTGGATCGGCCCTCTCTCCCTCTCTGCGCACTCTCCCCTCTCGGATCTCCTTTCTCCCTCTCTGCCATCTCCCTCTCTGCCATCTCCCTCTCTGCTGCGCCCTCTTCCTACTCCCAGGCGCCCATCTCTTCATCATCCATCACACCTCTCACCTCCATCTTCACGCAGGCCCACCTCTCCAACTCATCGCCCACCACCCTCTCCATCTCTGCGCCCATCTCCCGGACGACCATCTCATCTCACAGAACCCATCTCCTATAACCCATCACTCCATCTCCATCTCTCTCCCCATCATCGTCCTCTTTTCCCTCACCCAACGCATCTTCCTCATCCCAGGTTGTGGGCGTCCTCGTCTCCCTCACACGCCCCACCATACATCCGAACGTAGCAGCCGCTGGTTGCACGCAGCAGCACCTTCTTCCTCCTCTTCGCGCCGCCGGACGTCTCCCCCTGCACCAGGTATGCCTTCTTCTCTTCCTGCCCACCACGTGCACCCACTGCACACTGTCTCTCTCTCTCTCTCTCTCTTCCCCCATCTCTCGCTCACTCTCTCTGTCTCTCCTCTCTCACGCTCTTTTTTCTCTCCTCTGCTCCACTGCGCACCACCTTCGTCCACTCTCCCCGTCCTTCCTCTTCCCCATCTCTCTGTCTCCCTCTTTCCGTTCTCTCTCCCTCTCTGATCTTCTGCCCCCCCTCTCTCCTTCTCTCTCTCTCTCTCTCTCCCTGTGCTTTTCCTCTTCTTCCTCCCCTTCTCTACCACTTGCACCCGCTCACTCACACCCCTCTCCTCTCCCTCCTTCTTCCTCCCTCTCTTCCTCTGTTTTCTCCCTCTTGTTCTTCTTCTTCGTCCCTTTGCCACGCGCACCACTGCCACCCACCACACACCTTCACCGCCCTCTACACACACCTGCACCTGCACCTACACCTGCACGCACCCCTCCTCTCTCCCTTTTCTTTCTTTCTTTCTGTCTTTTCCTCTGCGACCCATCTCTCTCTCTCTCCCTGCAACTCTCTATCTTCCGCCCTGCCCCTCTCTCCCCTCTCGTTCTCTCCTTCTCTCCATTCCCTCTCCTTGCCTCTCTACTCTCCGTCACTCTCTCTCCTTCTCTCCATTCCCTCCACCTCTCCGCTCCCCAGCTTCCTCTCCCTCACTCTCTCCCCATCTCTCCACCCCCCGTTCTCTTCTGCACTTCCTCCCTCTCTGTCGATCCCCTCTCCCTCTCCACTCTCTCTCTCTGATCTCCCTTTACCTCTCAGTCCTTCTCTCCCCACCTCCGCTGCACCATGCTGGCACCACGTGCATCACACCTGTGCACATTCACGCACACCCCTCGCTGCACCCACCTGCTTAGCCCATTTATCCAAACTGAACCCATGCATGCCAGGTTCACTATTTTCTTTTTTTTGCATTGACTGAAGCTCTCTATTTTGTTTATTGTTTCTTTTTATGATATTTCATGCATCTTAATATGCCCATGCATGTTGTAAATTTTCAGTTTTACTGTTTATTTTAAATCATTCCTAGCGAGCTTCAAGCCCGTCCAGGCCCCAAGTTTTTTTTTTTTAATTTATTCATTTCATCATCTTTTTATGCATAAATTATGCCCATGCATTTAATATGCTCATTCATTTAGATTGGCATTTTTCTTTCCCTCTATCATGGCTTGTTTTAATTTATTCTTGATTCATGCATTAAAACATGCTCATGCACTCAATTATAACTTAGTTGCATTTTTATTTCATATTCTTTTAGGTGCAATTTAGGACTGCATAATTTATTAAAAAAATAAAAAATAATAATAAAAAAAAAAACAAAACCAAGTAATAAAGTGAAAAGTGAAAATTAAAAATAGAGTTTTAACTATCCTTTTAACTAAAAATAATTAGGCTATATAGAATTCTTTTTTTTTCTCCTCCCCTCTCACTAGGGTTAGGGAAACCTATTTAGGCAACTCAAGATTATTTAGGATAATTAATTAAATTAGAAATTAGAAATTCATTCTCTTTCTTCTTCCCATTTCATTAGGATAAATTAATTTAGGATCTTAGGCCCTATAAATAAACTCAAAAACCAAAATAAAAACAATAAAAATCGAAAAGACCAAAAACAAAGTAAAAGATATTAAAAAAAAAGAAACCAAAAATATTAATAAATTGGAGTTAGAAATTATACAGTAGCCTAAACTGATTAGGTCAGACGACCTAGATCTAGGTCTCCCCCTAGCCAGCTTAGACTACCCTAATTTCTTAAACTTCGACTGATTAGGCCCCACTCTCTCTCCGGGCCCCGCTAAGGGACCGGGAGAGCAGATGTGGGCGGTTAGACTTTAGGATAGGGTAGAGATTCATTAGGGAAATGAAACAGTTAGATTGAATCCAAGTAGGAACTCCCTTAGTTAAGCCCTTCTAGCCCCAATTATTAAAATCCAAAAAAAAAAAACTATAAAACCAACAAGACCAATCACAAAAATATTTTCTTCTCTTTTCCTCCACCTCCGGTGCAAATACTTATCAAAACTTAATGATTAAAGGGAATAGAGGTTGATTCCGAGAACCTGAATTAATGAGAATGATGAAACGAGACGAGTGATTTCACACACCCCAATATCAGTTTATTTACTACCGGCCCATCATCGGCCACCCTCAATCAATCCCGGCCCAACATCGGCCATTTTTATCTTACTTCTGGCCCATCATCGGCCATGCACTTTTATCACCTACGTATCGCACGCAAACCCACAGAAATCACAACTCAAAGTTTCGTCTGCATCATTCTTTCGATTCGAAGAATCGGCCTTTAAACCCTAGGTCGTCAGAGGACATTGAAGGGGGTACCCAGGAATGGGGTTGATCCTCTTCTAAATATTTGGCATCTTTCCCCTTATTTTCTTAGTTTATTTTCATTTTAATTCGCTTATCCCCTAGAATACTTGGATTTAACTTTAATTAGTCTGTTCAACCCTAGATGTTGATTTCCCCTGCCTAGTTCATTATGGTCCCATCTTGAAGCCCATAATTTGACCCTTGACCCAAGTTCGATCCGAATTGAAAGACCCAAATTAAGTGACAAGACAACCGTCGTGTGTCACTGGCGGCACATTAGACGAGAGAGGAACCCACCCCATTTTCCTCCCGCATTCTTTCGGCTTTCGTCGAAGGACGGTGTTACGGCCGAATCCGTAACTGGTGATCGTGATCCGTCGATTTTCAGGGTAGTCGGAATCCTCATTCTCGATGTATTTTTTATCTCACACTGTTGAATGGAGATTCCCCTCTCGGGGGGGATCAAAATTCACATCCGACAGCCTGGTGATCGTGATCCGTTGATTTTGAGGGTAGTCAGAATCCTCATTTTCGATGTATTTTTTTATCTCACACTGTTGAATGGCGATTCCCCTCTCGGGGGGGATCAAAATTCACATCCGACAGAGGCGACAGAGAGTTGGCGAGGGAGAGATAAGAGAGGGAGAGAGAGGGTGGTGCGCAGTGGGGGAGAACAGAGATGGAGAGGAGAGATGGGGAGCGAGAGAGAGGGACGGTGCACAATGGGTGCGTGTGGGTGCAAGGTACTGCAGAGGTGGGAAGAAGGGCGTACCTGGTGGGGAGGTCTCTGGCGGCACTGAGTGCAGGGAAGGACAGAGAGGCACTGTGGAATACGAAGGTGGGTGCTGGCGTGGAGGTCCGGGCTTCCCTAGTGTCTCTGCGCTTGCCCGGCAGTGCTGAGGAGGGAGATGAAGCAAAGGATGGTGTCTAGGGGGTGCTGCGTGCAGATGTGCGGTGCGGGCGGATGTGTTGCTGCGAGTGGGGGAGGGAGATGGTGGCGTCGTCTAGAGTGGAGGCGCGAGCGTGAGAGGGATGAAGGTGGGTTACGATGGAGACAGCGGCGGGTGATGGGTTCTGGGAGTGCTGAGAAGATGGCACCGGTGCGAGATGGATCGGGGATGGAGGGAGTGGGCGAGAGAGATCTGAGAGGGAGCAGAGAAGATGGTGGAGAGGGGAGAGATGGAGCAGAGGGTGCGGACAGAGAGCCTGAAGTGGAGAGGTGGAGGGAGATGGAGACAGGCACAGGAGAGATGGAGGGCGATGGGCGTCGTGAGATGGAGATGAGGGATCTGGGATGCGTGGGATGATGAGATGGGATGCAGGTGGGTGTGGTTTTTGGGAGCGTGGGTTTTGCGAGGGAGATGGGATGCGCCCGATGAAGTGGATGATGGGATGAAGGTGATGGTAGTGAAGATGGTGGGTTCTTATGGTGCAGGGGGACGTGAGAGTCCGGAGAGGTGCTGAGATGGAGGCGCGTGGGTTAGATAGGAGAAGACGATGAAGAGGAGGGAGGAGTTGTTCTGCGCCTGGGGGTTCAGAGATAAAGGATGGGTTCTACGTGAGATGGAGAGATCCGCTCGAGGGACTTCTGCTCGTGGGTTTTTCTGTTCTATTGCGTGAAGTGGGGATAAGGCCTGGGAGTTTGAGATTGAGAGGGAAAGAGAAATATCAGGGGTTGGGAGAGAGATGTGCGTCTGAGATGGGCTCTGGGAGGAGATCTCCGTCTAGGATGAGAGTTCTGGGAGAGATAGGGATGGGGATCAAAGGCTAGAGATTGAGATAAGGGCCTTGGAGATAGAGAGGGGAAGACGAGGTTTAAGGGAGGTTTTTTAGTTTCCCAGATCTGGGACACTCCATCCCTTATCCAAGGTGATGGGTCGGGTTGTTGGGTCAGGTCGATTTGAGATTGGGTTTCGAGTGAGTTGGGTTTGGGTTGGACTTAAGGGGTTTGGATTTGGATCGGGTCAGGTCAGGTTAGGCCGGGTATGGGTCAGGTGCATTTTTTAGCCAGGTTTAGGTGGGTTGGGTTTCAGGTTGGGCTTGACCTGATCCTAGTCTGGTTGAAGCAGGTTTGGCCGGAAGGTGGGGTCCTGGTGGAGGATGGTCGGGTTGTCATCGCTCAGGTGCAGGTCTTGTAAATTTCTATCCGCTCATCGAATTTCAACGTTCTACATATCGACGGAAAGTTCTCAACGAGTAGGTCACGATGAACTAATTTTTAGGGCAATTGGAAGTCCAAAGATGATAAGTGATTTTTTCACGCTAGTGCCCGAGGTCGCGGGACCCACTATTGTGATTTTTTATCCATCCGTCGGATCTTGGGGTTCTATATATGGGCGGAAAGCTTTCAACGAGAAGAATGCAATGAGCTAACTTCCGGGGTGATCCGATCCAAGGTCTAGAAATGATAGGCGATCTTTGACTTGGGACCTAATCAGGGCAACATTAAATAGGGTGGACTGAATTGCCCCTCATAGGGTGCCAAAATGTGGTGTCTACACTTCATTGTTTGGCGGACGTTGGAAAGTGAGAAGGAGGTTTTCCATCAGAACCTCTATTCTCTGTTGTCCTTGCTCTATCTGTTGGATACGTAGAGCCACGTCATCGTGCTGTGGAGGTTGCTCAAAGTTTGTGACCAGGACATTCACCCTTTGAGAGTCGAATGATAATACCATCTTGGTGACTGATCTGGAGCTCATTCTTTTGGATGAAGAGCCCGAGGAATGGTCACTCTGGTGTCCATGACTTAAAGGAGTGGGAGAGTCCTCCTGATGTCTTCCTGTCCAGGAGACACTGCGAGTCACTGGCCGTCTGACATGAATTTTGGTTACTGACTTCTGGAGTCTTTTGGTTTTGCCAACCATATGGACAGCAGCAACTTGGTTAGGTTTTTCTTTTTGGGCCCATTTTTTAGAGACTTGAAGGGTAGAATGCCAGATTCTTTGCATCTCTAGTCTTTTCTGTCAATATGCCGCACGATAACGTATGCGACGAGCAATTTGAGCTTCAGTTAGCTCTGGCTGTGCTCTAGCAATAAAGGACGTAGTCCCTCGTGTGCAGTAGCCAAGCTTATCTTCTTTGAAGATTTGCATGGACATGATCTAGATGCCGTCCTTTGCCTGTCATAGGTTCTTGTAGAGGCCTGATGATGCATTATCTGATTTTGGGCTTGTAGGAGCAAGCCGGCTCATGCTGAGTTGATTTTATTGTTTGGCGGAGGGTAGCTTTCTCCTCTTTCATGTAAGAGAGAGGGTAGAACTGGTTCTCCTTGAGAGTGGCCAGGTATGCTGGCTTTGTAGATGTTCGGGGCCTCCTTTGTTTTGGTGAAGGTCTCGGTGACCAAGTCTTGGGGCAAACCTGGTTACTTGCAAGCTGAGGCTTTGTGGGGTTGCCACAGGCTTCAGGTTTTTTTATGATTGCCCTTAGTGTCATGGCAGTGGCATGTTCAGGGGCGGTTTTCTGCTTTTTGGCAGGTGTAATTTCTTCTACAGGGAGTGGGAATGGTCCCAGCGACCTGAAGACTATGGTCCGGGGAGTAAAGGTTGACCCGATGTTTTGTGAGTTGGCGAGGGAGATGATGCTTCGGCAGCTTGCAGGGCGCTTGTGAGTGCGTTTGTTTTGCTTCTCTTGAAGCATGACTTGGTACTTGTTATCATCAAAAGTGATGGTCAATGAAGCTGCCATTGTTAGTTTGGAAAACTTCTGAAACAAGACCACATCCATTAGTAATCACAAGAATATGATCATAAATGGAAAATACTATGGTTTTGTCTTTTCAAATCGCTCAGGGGGCATGGCCCGTCTTGAGCGTAATGAAGAAGGCAAAAAGCCATAGAGGGTACAATTGTTCTAAATGCAAGTATGGTAGGCTCAGAATGAGCGTTCCAGTGACTGCTAGAACCAATTGTAAGCCTTAATTCAAATTACTGAGAAGTGATGCTCACTCGAGGTAAGATGATATAAGGTTGGAGGTACAAATGTGTCGGTCGTGAATACAGTAGATCCGAAAGGGCGTACTTGCACCGCTAGGCACAAATGTTGCAAATCGCATCCTTGGAATGGACACAAGATAGGATTTTTGAAAGGTCAAGATTGGATTCATAAAGGAGAGCAAATGGCATTCCAATCCGAACACAGGCTGAAACATTTATGCGAGCACTAGATCCGAAAGGTAAGAAACCAAAATTTCTCGAATGTGAACCCAAAACTAACGGAAGGCTTTTTTTTGAAAGGGTCAAAATCAAGTTCATCTAAGAGAGCAAATGGTATTACAATCCAAATACAGGCTCAAACATTTCTGCGAGCACTACATCCGAAAGGGAAGGAACCAGGATTTCTGGAATCTGAACTCAAAAATGACAGAAGGTTTTTTATTTTGTTTATTTTGAAGAAAAAAAAATTTTGAAGATTTTTTTTGTACACATAGGTCTCCATCTTATAAAACCTTAGTAGATAGATCAGCCCCTAGCTAAGGGTAGGATTACTCAATGAACCCGTTTGAAGGACCCTTGCCTCAAACAGTCTAGCTACCTCCACACTCTGGACAAGTCCTTTCTTAGATCCACATTGGTCAAAGAACGCAATTGGTGCAACCTTAATGTTTTTTTAACCCCCTTTTTTTTTAAAGATCACTAATGAATCCATCAAAGAGAGGAAATGGCCCTTCCCAATCCGAACGTCAGCTCAGCGATTTTCACGAGCTATTGTCCAAAAAGGAAAGAACTAAAGTTTCTTCAATTTGAATCCAAAAGAGAGAAATCTTTCTTTTTTTTCGAAATCTAAGAAGTTTGAAATAAATTTTTTTCTTTAAGATCCCTATTGGACTCATCAAAGAGAAATGATGGCCCATCCCCCAATATGAACAATAACTACAAACATTTCTACAAGCTATCAAGTTCGAAGAGGAAATGATCAAAGTTTCTCAAAATTGAATCTGAAAATGAGAAATCTGAAATTTTTGTTGTTTTTTTTTTTTTTTTTTTTGTTTTTGAAAGATTACTAATGGACCCATCAAAGAGTGAGAATGGCCCCTCCCAATTTGAACATCATCTCAGCGATTTTTGCGAGCTATTGTCCGAAAAGGAAAGAACCAAAGTTTCTACAATTGAATCCAAAAGAAATCTGAAAAAGTTTGAAATCAGATTTTTTTTTTTTTAAAGATCTCTATCGGACTCATCAAAGAGAGAAGATGGCCCATCCCCCGATATGAACAATAGGTACAAACATTTCTGCGAGCTATCAAGTTCGAAGAGGAATGTATCAAAATTTCTCAAAATTGAATCCAAAAATGAGAAATCTGAAATTTTTTTTTTTTGAACGACAAAGACTGGAAATAAACTTTAAAGAAATAAATTTCCAAGAATCCCATCTCATGGTTCTTTTTAGATGCAAGATCCAACATAGGCCACCAACTAGAAAGGAGCCAAAGAATCCAGAGGCACCATGTTCTCCAATGAACGAGTCCCACCGGGTGTGCCAACTTGATGGACCCGGCTCTTGCCTTCCTCCTCCCCGGGTCTGCCGGGGTCCGGCGGACAAAAAGCGGGCATTATCATTTTTGTACGGGTATGCCAGATTTCTATTCTACTCGGAATTTAGAAATGGTGATCTGGAGTGCTGGAAATAGGTGGGCCTCTAGGATAGGTTTTCAAAACTTTTGGCCCACTTGACTCAGGGATCAACTATCCAGAAGGCTACAAAACCCAATCCAGGATCCATATCCTCTTTCTCATGATCATGTATAGTAGAAAACCCTATCTAGAAGATAGAAATAGCAGCAAACAAGCAACCACGAAATCCACAACATACAAAGAAGTAGATTATACCTTTGGAGCGCAGTTGTGCTCTAATGGAGAAATTGTTACTTTCTTTGATGATGAAAGTCTTTCACGTATCAAATAGGAATCTCCAAGACCCAATCGTCTTCCACGCTATGACCCATATCAGATTCTCTTTTCTCAAGAAGATTGGTGGGATCTCCAAGAGAAAGCTCTTAAGGAAACTAGAAGAGAAATTAGAAGAGGAAGAGAAGAAGAGGCATGTGCAACTCTTGCACTAGGAGGCCTTGGGCGTGAATCCCTTGGTGGGATTATGCATTGGACGTCCAAACTCATTTTCCTCCTATTTATAGCTTTCAAGCCACCTCCTCTTTCTAATTGAAATAGAAGTCTCACTTCTCTAACAATTAGTAACTCTCTTCTTACTAAGTTAAATAGAAGTCTCACTTTCATTATAACTAGTAACTTCCTCTTTTCTAATTAAAATAGAAGTCTCACCTCCATTAATAATTAGTAACTTACTATTACCACTATTAGAAGTCCCACTTCAAATAGAAATAGTAACTCTCTATTTCCTTTTAGAGTTCTACTATAATTAGTATGTTTCCAATAATCTTGGGCTTGCGTGGAGACCACTAGGGATTCCTTACAAAGCTGGCTCCAACTGGGACACCGCGACCCCACATCTCATGTCCAATCCAGGCCCATGATTAATTGCAAATAACTCCACTATATAAATGCAATTGAACTCCAGTCTTAGGAATAAATTACATAGAAGACCCTAAACTTCCCTATGTCTACAAGAAGGCCCTTCCATCAAAATCCATGGATAAATTAGACCTGTCTTCGAAACTAGATCCATATCTTATCATCCTTGAGCTCCAATTAATTATAATGATCATAGGTACCTTTCCAATTAATCGGAATGGGTGTGAACTTACCAATGATAAATCCATTAATTGGCTCAAGGGGATATTAAAGATAGATTCCATCTTGACCATCGAATGTTCCCACAGTTCTACTACTATGTGCCTAAATCACCGAGGTGTTGGCCTACAATTGGCCTCACTCATTGGTGACTCAAAGCAAATGAATAGATAAAAACTTGAATTCATTAATGTCTCAGGATTGAGAGCCTATTGCTAGGGGATTATGAGAGCAAACCTTAAAGTAAAGACAGTGTTCATAAGGTGCTTCTCATGGTCCTTCAATACATCCAATGTACCAGTACTATGATCCAGAATCTTACATTCTGATGATCGAAACAAACCACACTATCTCATAGTAATCAAAGTACTACAACCTTGTCAGATGAGATGTCCAGTCTCATCACTGGTTGTGAAGATATTTAAGTACAAGATTTGCTATACATGTCTCCCGTATGTGGATCCCATCCATACACATGTAATGCATCTAGTATACTTATGGACTCCGACTCATCTCATGAACCATCATGTCATTCGTATTGGTTATGTGGATTTAAGTAATAAAACACCATTCATCTCATGAAAGGAAAACATGAATATATTGAAAATAAAAAAATTAATCAATTTATTACATCAATCTTAATGGATTGAGACCATAAAACTAACAATCTCCCACTTAGGCTCAATGCCATTCAGGGTTGCATCTCATGCTCATCGTATTTACATACTGCACAAAGACTTTGGTGGTCAAAGGCTTAGTAAAGTGATCTCCCAGATTGTCCGTAGAGTTTATCTCGGTGATTGCAGTATTACCACTCTGCACAATCTCTCTGACCATGTGTATTTCCCTTTGTATGTGCTTTTGGGTTTTGAGTTCCTTGGACTTAGTGACTCTGCTATTATCACAGTAAACTGTGAGCAGCTGTCCTACGAAAAGTACCACTCCAAGTTCCATAAGGAATCTTTGAAGCCAAACTACTTCCTTAACTGCTTCTCAAGCAGTTACAGCATAAACACATACCCAGTAGTTGATTTCTTGAAATCCTTATCTGACATGAAGTCAGTATCTGTGTTACCGACTGTAATCAACTCATCACTGCTGCAAATCAACATGTGATCTCTAGTCCTTCTCAAGTATTAGAGAACACATCTTACAGTAGTCCAATGGTTAGGACCTGGGTTAGACTGATATCTGCTGATAAGGCCCACTGCGTGACAAATATCTAGTGTAGTACAAAGCATTGCTAACCATACCAGCACCGTATCTATGTACACATCATGGGATAAGCCTATCATCCTACTTTTCCAGTCTCAATGGTAATTGATCCCTAGGATGTAGCTGGCTTCTCCCAAGT
The DNA here is from genome assembly GCA_029852735.1 of Persea americana. Lineage (NCBI taxonomy): Eukaryota > Viridiplantae > Streptophyta > Magnoliopsida > Laurales > Lauraceae > Persea > Persea americana. Next base: position 41,841,465 of record CM056814.1, read on the forward strand.
CCTTTATATCAAAAGTCTTAGCCAACTAAACTTTTACTGTTGACAACATCTGTCACGCCCCCGAACCCGATTAGTAATTAAACCGGATCCGGGGTGTGAAATTTAGGGCTAATTAAAATTTTTGCCCTAAATGCCCAAGGATTGAAGTCCGCTGTGAGGATTGTATAGTTGCCTCATTATCAGTTTAATCAACAGGGCTTGTTCGGTAAACACATTCATCAGACCTGTAGAAATATCGAAGCAAGTATGGATTTCATTCCATTATATTTTCAAGTTTCAAAATAAAAACATATAAAGTTTATAAACAACAGAACGATCCCAAAAACTTAGGCCCTGGTACAAAAGATATACAAAAGTATGGTAGTTACAAAATGTTTAAACCAAAAGATGAAACGAAGTGGCACTGTCGCGACCCCGGACCGAGGTTCCCCCAAGTCCGGGCCCCGTGACGGTTATGTCCATCCAACTATGATTAAACCGCAGGTTTCCGCGGTGAGGATTCCCAAAAAAAAAACGAACATGTAAAAATCTCACACGAGCAATGATTTTGCGGAAGCGTGAAAGTAATCTCATCACAATTTAATGACATAAACCTTATGATTCTGAATTGCATAAGTTAAGTCATCATTAAGACAGTAATCAGAGGAGAAAATGTAAGCATAGCATTACCAAATTCAGTTCAAGTTTCAAGGTAACCAAAAAGCGTTAAGTTACATAACCCCAAAAGTGTGAAAAGGCCAACAAAGGCCATACATTCCAAAATAACAAAATAATCCCATCTATGTGTATCGTACTCAAGACCCCGCCCAACGTCTAGAGGACGTCGTCGGGTTGACACTCACGGGCTGGGGGTGGCTCAAAAGCCTCCTCCGGGCGCTCCTCCGCAATAGCAACGGCGCCTGCATCTAAACACCAAAACAAAAGGGTCAGACACGACGGTCTGGCAAGTGAACAGCTTAGACATAATACAAGTCAGTTAATATGAAAGTAATCAGCACTTAAAACATGGCATGAGTTCTAAACAAAACATGTTTAAGGTGTAATTCAAAATTAATATGCTTTTCAATAAAATAACATGATTCACGGATCCACATTGAGCTCATCCTTTCTCCGTCATACGTAATGACAAGAGCAAGCGAAACGAAACAAAACAAGACGAAACGAAACAAAAGTCCGAGCCACACAAGGTGGGCGGAAAACCGGCCGCGGAACCGGACAAAACAAAGATGTGTATAAATACACGACTAATCTGCAGATTGCCCTTATGTTTAAGGACCCCCTAACTAGTGGATCAGACTGAGAGGGCAGTCCAAGCTCAGTGGTATTCTATGATATCCATGTATGCATAAAACATATCAATACTTGCACAAAACTTAGCGAAAAAAAATGGGGAAAAACACTTATCAAAACTTTGCAAGACGAGACTAAACAAGAATAGCATAAGCTATGACTTCAAGGCTAGAAAAGTGTCCCCAATATAGTTCTTGAAACAAATCAAAAGCTAAACACCTGCTTATAAAATCAAAACAGGTACGAGACGGTATTCTTCATGTCAAAATTCAAGATTTCGAAACAATTATGTCAAGTATATGCTAAGATTCTTTATTTGATTCTCGTGAAGTTGAAACCCAAATGTTGGAGTTTAAAAATGAATTGGTGTCCCCGAAGCTAAACAACATTTCATGTTTCAACTGCACAGCATCAAGCTAAGGACCCCTTAACATATTCTAGTTTTTCTCTCCCATCGAAGCCCCTTCAAAGTTCTCCTTCTGTGCACTCGGTCACCATGCGGCTACCTGGCAGCTAGCCGCCGGTTGCTGGTCGGCTGACCGACCAACTGACAGACCGCTGACCGACTGATCAGGAGAAATACTACTTTTCAGATTTCTTGCGCAGGTCGGTTAGCCGCCTACTGACCGCCCGCGGGCCGACCACGCCCTGTGCAGAAACTGAGTTACTGTTATTCTGACCGACACAGGGGCGGTTAGCCGTGGGTCAACAGTCGGCTAGCCGACTTCTGGCCGACTGCTGACCGCCGATCTGCGGCAGCTTCAGTTTGATTCAGATTTCACACCTCTTTTCACCATTTCGTTCCTTTGTCAAATCCCTGCATATCCCCTGAGCCTCCATGCTCTCCAAGGGGCAATTCCATTCAAATTCTAACAATCCACACTTCCAATCACCTCACAACATTTCCTCCATTCTTGTATCCATTTATAACACATTTTGGCAAAATAAAAACAACTTCAAATGAATGAAAACCATTAATACCAACCATTAGCATATGCATTACAATTAAAACAAGATTTCAGATTATAACACATCTTTGAAACAATGCATTGCCCAAATTAGCATGGAAAAGAAATCAAACCATGAAAGCTAAAATAATCAAATATTGCATGCATCATGAAGCTAAGTTGATCACTTGCCTTTACAAAAATCCAAGCCCAACAATCTCAGAAAATCCTACCAATTGTACTCCACGAAATCTACAAGAAAACCCATGAAAAGAACTTCAAAAATCCACCAAAAAGAGAAGACAATGACCCATTTCGAAATGGGTGTTGCATGCTTGAAAAATGGGCTCCTAAGGAACTCAAAAGACTACATTGAAGAGGAGAAAGAGATCCATTACCTGAAGCTTGCTAAACAAGAAGAGGAGAAGAAAATGGAGTGGAAACACGGCTGGGATCTCCAAGAAAATGGTAGCAATGGATTCCTTGAGTTGAGAGGAAGAAGATGGTATGATTGGTTTTTGATTTGAAGCTTTCTAGCTTAGGCATGCAAAGAGAAGAAGGGAGGGGAAGAAGAAGAAGTCACAGCTGAGTTGAAGAGAGTTGCAGGGAAGAACCGAAGTGAACAATGAAGGAGGGGAAGGCTCATTTCAAATGGGTTCTTGTGGGCCCCATTGCTCAAAGCTTGCAATGGTTACAACACTGACTTGGGGGCCCCGGATGAAAACGACGAAAAAGACTAAAACGATCGCCGAAAAATCTAGTTTCCAAAAAGTATACATTTGGCATAGTTTTGAGATTTCGAAATTTGAGTCCAGATTTGGTGTGAAAAGACTGATTTACCCCTTTGGGCCAAAACTTGGGTTTCTGGGCCTAAAACACAGACAAGCTGAACACAAAAGTTTATCAATAAAATAAAACCATTCAAAAGAGATCGAAATCACGATTAAAATCAGAAAAATGGAATTTCCTCCCAAGCTTACACGTACACTCAAGGCACCCTTAAGTGTGACCAAATAGCACAAAACGCTCTCAAAATTCCCCAAAGCTAATTCTAGACTAAATCGGACCAATTTCTAATCCCACGTACACTAAACTCACATTACAACTAAGCCCGCACTTAGTTAACACTAATCGCGCTAAATCCTGGTTCGGGGTTTGACATCCTCCACCCCTTAGGTTATTTGGTCCTCCAAATATAAATAAGTATACCTCTGGTAATAGTTCAGGATACTTTCTCTGGACTTGCTCTCGTAGTTCCCATGTCGCTTCTTCTGGCTCATGATTTTTCCACTGTACTTTGACCCAGTGAATCGTCCGATTTCTTAATTCTTGTTCTTTGGTGTCCACAATTCTAACCGGCTTCTCCACATACGACGCATCTTCTCGAATTTCCAATGGTTCATGCCGCAAAACATGTGAAGGATTTGGGATGTATTTCTTCAACATAGAGACGTGAAAAACATTGTGTACCCCGGAGAGTTCCGGCGGTAACGCAAGTCTATAGGCAACATCTCCTATCTTGCTCAAAATCTCATACGGTCCGATGTACCTTCTTGCAAGCTTGCCTTTCTGTCCAAATCTCAGAGTTCCTCGAGCCGGAGATACTTTCAAAAATACCTTGTCACCTTCTTTAAACTGCAAATCTCTTCTACGTGTATCAGCATAACTCTTTTGTCTACTTCGAGCAACCTTTAACCGTTCTTGAATCAACTTGATCTTATCACTTGTTTCTCCAACTATTGTCGGCCCGTGAAAGCTACGAACACCAACTTCTTCCCAGCAAACAGGAGTTCTGCATCTCCTACCATAGAGTGCTTCGAAAGGTGCCATCCCGATACTGGAATGGTAGCTGTTGTTGTATGCAAACTCACACAGTGGTAAGTACTCATCCCATTGAACCTTGAAATCTAGCACACAAGCCCGTAGCATGTCCTCTAAAGTCTGTATAGTTCGCTTTGACTGGCCATCAGTCTGAGGATGGTATGCAGTGCTGAATTGCAACTTAGTGCCCATAGATTCGAATAGGGTCTTCCAAAACCTCGAAACAAATCTGCTATCTCTGTCGGAAGTGATGGAGACGGGCTGTCCATGTCTGCTGACTATCTCAGTCACAAATAAATCTGCAAGTGGTGCCATATGGATCTTACTCCCTGTCTTCATAGGAATGAAGTGAGCAGACTTCGTAAGGCGATCTACTATAACCCAGATAGCATTGTTCCCTTTCTTGGTAGTAGGCAAACCTGAGACGAAATCCATAGTGATGTGTTCCCATTTCCACTCCGGAATGTCCAATGGTTGCAACAACCCTGGAGGTTTCTGGTGTTCTGCCTTAATCTGCTGACACGTGAGGCACCGAGATACAAAAGCTGCAATCTCTCGCTTCATGTTATTCCACCAGAATCGGTTCTTCAAATTTTGGTACATTTTTGTACTTCCAGGATGCATGGAGTATCTCGTGTTGTGAGCTTCAGTCAAAATTTCATTTTTCAAGTCCTCGAGGTTAGGCACACACAAACGGTCACGGAAGTACAACACTCCATCTACAACCCTGAAGTCTGGACGTTCGGAAATGTGTTCCACAATCTTGGCCAAGTCCGGGTCTTGCAATTGACTGTCTTTGATTTTCTGGATGAAAGTAGGTTCAGACGCTATCATACTTGCCAACATCACGCCTTGCCTTAACGGATGCACTTCTACTCCCAGTTCTTCAAATTGATACAGGACACTGACTCCTCTCAAGCTAGCCATAACCACTGATTTTCTGCTCAATGCATCAGCTACTACATTCACCTTGCCCGGATGATACTTGATTGGGAAGTCATAGTCTTTGATGTACTCCATCCATCGTCTCTGCCTCATGTTCAACTCTTTCTGCGAAAATAGATACTGTAGACTCTGGTGATCTGAATGTACTTCAAATTTCTCTCCATATAGGTAATGTCTCCACATTTTCAAAGCAAATACAACCGCTGCTAATTCCAAATCATGAGTTGCATAATTCTTTTCATGCTCTTTCAACTGCCTTGAACCATAAGCAACTACTTTGTCATTCTGCATCAACACACAACCCAATCCTACATTTGACGCATCTGTATAGATAACAAATCCTCCACTTCCCGACGGTAAAGTGAGGATTGGAGCTGTAGTCAATCTTTTCTTCAGCTCTTGAAAACTTTCTTCACAATGGTCTGTCCATATAAAAGGCACATTTTTCCTAGTTAACTTTGTCAATGGTGCTGCAATAGATGAAAATCCCTGGACAAACCTCCTGTAATAACCTGCTAGTCCCAAAAAGCTTCTGATTTCGGTCACACTGCTTGGCCTTTTCCAACTGACAACTCCTTCGACTTTGGACTGGTCCACTGCTAAGCCTTTTCTTGAAATAACGTGGCCTAGAAAAGCCACTTGCTCTAACCAAAATTCACATTTACTTAGCTTTGCATAGAGCTGGTTGTCCTTCAAAAGCTGTAATGATGTCCTCAAGTGCTCTTCATGCTCTTCCTTACTCTTAGAATACACGAGAACGTCATCAATAAACACCACTGTAAAGTGATCCAAGTACTCCGCAAAGACTTTGTTCATGAGAGCCATAAATACCGCGGGTGCATTAGTCAACCCAAATGGCATCACCAGAAACTCATAGTGCCCGTATCTAGTTCGAAAAGCTGTTTTAGGCACGTCTGACTCTCTAACTCGCAGCTGATAATACCCAGACCTCAAATCTATCTTGGAAAAATACGCTGCTCCTTGCAATTGATCAAACAATTCATCTATTCTCAGCAACGGGTACTTGTTCTTGACAGTCATGTGGCTCAGTCTTCTATAGTCTATGCACATTCTCCAGCTTCCATCCTTCTTTTTCACAAACAACACTGGTGCTCCCCAAGGTGAAACGCTTGGTCTAATGAAACCTTTACTCAATAGTTCTTGCAATTGGAGTTTTAGTTCTCCTAATTCTGCTGGAGCCATCCTGTAAGGTGCAATAGAAATTGGAGCTGTCCCTGGAAGGAGCTCAATCGTGAACTCAACCTCCCGAATTGGTGGTAATCCCGGGATTTCTTCCGGAAAAACATCTGGAAACTCACATACAACGGGGATTTCCTCCACCCCTTGGGACCGTTTATCCTCCGTGATAAACGCTATAAAAGCTTCACAACCACTAGATATCATTCTGCTTGCCTTTAGTGCTGAAATAGTCCCCACTTGGCCTTTCTTCCTGTTTCCCTGAACAATCAAATCTGCCTGTTCTCTTTTCAACTTAAAAGTAATAGTTTTACTAAAGCAATCCATGGTTGCATGATACTTCTCTAACCAATCCATGCCTAAGATGACATCAAAATCGTGCATGTCTAAAATAATAAGATCTGCTGGAAGGTTGACTTCTCCTAATAGAACTGAACAATTTGGGTAATAGATTCTACAAACGGCCTGCTTACCTACTGGTGTAGTGACCGTCAAGATATAATCAAGAATTCTAAATGGCATAGCAATCAGCTTCGCAAACACAGGAGATAAAAATGAATGAGTGCTTCCAGGATCAAATAAAATTTGAGCTTCTACTCCACAGATGAAAAGTTTACCTTCCACTATATCGCCCGCAGCATCGGCATCGACACGATTAAGATTGTATGCCCGCCCTTGCTGCTGTTGTCTATTCTGCCTCCCTTGTGCATTTCTGTTCTGCTGCTGCCGCTGAGGAGGACGAGCATTCTGATTTTGAACTTGTTGCCTGCCTTGCTGCTGCTGAGGTGGTCTTGCTTGGTTCTGGGCTGGAGCCTGTGGTGCTGCTTGCCTTTGTGGCTGGTTCCTGTTGGCCTGATTTTGCACTTGTGGGCAATCTCGAATGGCATGGTCCATAGCCCCACATCTAAAACAAGCTCCCGTGGCTTTACGACATTGTGCAGTCTCATGATTTTTGCCACAATGTGCACACGCACCTTGCCTTGGAGGGTTTTGTTCTTGTCTTGGCTTCTTGTTCTGTGACCTTTGGTTCTGTTGGTGGTACTGTTGCTTTCTATCCCTGATGATCTGATTGTTGATGTCCTCGAACTTGTATGCTCTTTTGACTGCTTCATCGAAGGTGGCTGGTGGAACTACTCCTGTAGCATCCCTCATGATGATGGGGTTCAGCCCTTCTAAGAATTTAGTGATCTTCTTCTGCTCGGTGTCTATCAACTCTCGGGCATATCTGGCAAGCCTTTCAAACTTTGTCACATATTCTAAAACTGTCATGTTACCCTGCTTGAGCTGCTGAAACTCTATAGCTTTCTGCCTCTTGACATGAGAAGGGACATACTTATCAGTGAATTGAGTCTTAAAAGTCTCCCATGTAGCCCCATCTGGCATAGTTTGATACGGTTCTTTAACCGTTTGCCACCAAGTGTCCGCTAATCCAAAAAATAGAGAAGCTGTGAGGTTGACCTTCTGTATGCCTGTACAAGTGAATACATCAAAGATCTTCTCTACATTAACTAGCCAGTCATCTGCAGCCAACGGGTCTTCTTGACCTGAGAACTCCTTGGGTCCTCTTTTCCTGAACCTCTCGAACAAAATGTTAGGGTCTTGCTCTCGATTGTTGATGATGATATTCGGTCCCCCAGGTTGCCTAGGCGGGGGTTGAGGCCTAGTTTGTAAAACTTCCAAAAGCTGTCTTTGAACTTGTGCCATTTCTTGGAACCTAGCTTGGTTCTCATTGGCCTCTCTTTGTAGCCTAGCTTGGACTTCATTAGCTTCCCTCTGCATTCTTGTCTGACTTTCATTGGCTTGCCTCTGTTGTTCTAACATGGCTTGCATGAGTGCCTGAAACTGAGTCATTGTAGGTGGCTGTTCATGAAATGTTTCACTGTTATCATTATTGGTATTGCTCCCTGAAGCATTCTGATTCGGAGCTCTTTTTGGAGGCATGATGCTGTAAAACAAATTGTCAGTACATATTAATAAATTGGGGTTTGGTTTCTAAGTCCACACTACTGATCGAACGTGTTCACGGGTCCTCGCCACGTCTCTAAGAGTTTCTAGTTTCTTTTAATTGCCTGAAACATGTCTCGCTCTGATACCAGTCCTGTCGCGACCCCGGACCGAGGTTCCCCCAAGTCCGGGCCCCGCGACGGTTATGTCCATCCAACTATGATTAAACCACAGGTTTCCGCGGTGAGGATTCCCAAAAAAAAAACGAACATGTAAAAATCTCACACGAGCAATGATTTTGCGGAAGTGTGAAAGTAATCTCATCACAATTTAATGACATAAACCTTATGATTCTGAATTGCATAAGTTAAGTCATCATTAAGACAGTAATCAGAGGAGAAAATGTAAGCATAGCATTACCAAATTCAGTTCAAGTTTCAAGGTAACCAAAAAGCGTTAAGTTACATATCCCCAAAAGTGTGAAAAGGCCAACAAAGGCCATACATTCCAAAATAACAAAATAATCCCATCTATGTGTATCGTACTCAAGACCCCGCCCAACGTCTAGAGGACGTCGTCGGGTTGCCACTCACGGGCTGGGGGTGGCTCAAAAGCCTCCTCCGGGCGCTCCTCCGCAATAGCAACGGCGCCTGCATCTAAACACCAAAACAAAAGGGTCAGACACGACGGTCTGGCAGGTGAACAGCTTAGACATAATACAAGTCAGTTAATATGAAAGTAATCAGCACTTAAAACATGGCATGAGTTCTAAACAAAACATGTTTAAGGTGTAATTCAAAATTAATATGCTTTTCAATAAAATAACATGATTCACGGATCCACATTGAGCTCATCCTTTCTCCGTCATACGTAATGACAAGAGCAAGCGAAACGAAACAAAACGAGACGAAACGAAACAAAAGTCCGAGCCACACAAGGTGGGCGGAAAACCGGCCGCGGAACCGGACAAAACAAAGATGTGTATAAATACACGACTAATCTGCAGATTGCCCTTATGTTTAAGGACCCCCTAACTAGTGGATCAGACTGAAAGGGCAGTCCAAGCTCAGTGGTATTCTATGATATCCATGTATGCATAAAACATATCAATACTTGCACAAAACTTAGCGAAAAAAAATGGGGAAAAACACTTATCAAAACTTTGCAAGACGAGACTAAACAAGAATAGCATAAGCTATGACATCAAGGCTGGAAAAGTGTCCCCAATATAGTTCTTGAAACAAATCAAAAGCTAAACACCTGCTTATAAAATCAAAACAGGTACGAGACGGTATTCTTCATGTCAAAATTCAAGATTTTGAAACAATTATGTCAAGTATATGCTAAGATTCTTTATTTGATTCTCGTGAAGTTGAAACCCAAATGTTGGAGTTTAAAAATGAATTGGTGTCCCCGAAGCTAAACAACATTTCATGTTTCAACTGCACAGCATCAAGCTAAGGACCCCTTAACATATTCTAGTTTTTCTCTCCCATCGAAGCCCCTTCAAAGTTCTCCTTCTGTGCACTCGGTCACCATGCGGCTACCTGGCGGCTAGCCGCCGGTTGCTGGTCGGCTGACCGACCAACTGACCGACCGCTGACCGACTGATCAGGAGAAATACTACTTTTCAGATTTCTTGCGCAGGTCGGTTAGCCGCCTACTGACCGCCCGCGGGCCGACCACGCCCTGTGCAGAAACTGAGTTACTGTTATTCTGACCGACACAGGGGCGGTTAGCCGTGGGTCAACAGTCGGCTAGCCGACTTCTGGCCGACTGCTGACCGCCGATCTGCGGCAGCTTCAGTTTGATTCAGATTTCACACCTCTTTTCACCATTTCGTTCCTTTGTCAAATCCCTGCATATCCCCTGAGCCTCCATGCTCTCCAAGGGGCAATTCCATTCAAATTCTAACAATCCACACTTCCAATCACCTCACAACATTTCCTCCATTCTTGCATCCATTTATAACACATTTTGGCAAAATAAAAACAACTTCAAATGAATGAAAACCATTAATACCAACCATTAGCATATGCATTTCAATTAAAACAAGATTTCAGATTATAACACATCTTTGAAACAATACATTGCCCAAATTAGCATGGAAAAGAAATCAAACCATGAAAGCTAAAATAATCAAATATTGCATGCATCATGAAGCTAAGTTGATCACTTGCCTTTACAAAAATCCAAGCCCAACAATCTCAGAAAATCCTACCAATTGTACTCCACGAAATCTACAAGAAAACCCATGAAAAGAACTTCAAAAATCCACCAAAAAGAGAAGACAATGACCCATTTCGAAATGGGTGTTGCATGCTTGAAAAATGGGCTCCTAAGGAACTCAAAAGACTACATTGAAGAGGAGAAAGAGATCCATTACCTGAAGCTTGCTAAACAAGAAGTGGAGAAGAAAATGGAGTGGAAACACGGCTGGGATCTCCAAGAAAATGGTAGCAATGGATTCCTTGAGTTGAGAGGAAGAAGATGGTATGATTGGTTTTTGATTTGAAGCTTTCTAGCTTAGGCATGCAAAGAGAAGAAGGGAGGGGAAGAAGAAGAAGTCACAGCTGAGTTGAAGAGAGTTGCAGGGAAGAACCGAAGTGAACAATGAAGGAGGGGAAGGCTCATTTCAAATGGGTTCTTGTGGGCCCCATTGCTCAAAGCTTGCAATGGTTACAACACTGACTTGGGGGCCCCGGATGAAAACGACGAAGAAGACTAAAACGATCGCCGAAAAATCTAGTTTCCAAAAAGTATACATTTGGCATAGTTTTGAGATTTCGAAATTTGAGTCCAGATTTGGTGTGAAAAGACTGATTTACCCCTTTGGGCCAAAACTTGGGTTTCTGGGCCTAAAACACAGACAAGCTGAACACAAAAGTTTATCAATAAAATAAAACCATTCAAAAGAGATCGAAATCACGATTAAAATCAGAAAAATGGAATTTCCTCCCAAGCTTACACGTACACTCAAGGCACCCTTAAGTGTGACCAAATAGCACAAAACGCTCTCAAAATTCCCCAAAGCTAATTCTAGACTAAATCGGACCAATTTCTAATCCCACGTACACTAAACTCACATTACAACTAAGCCCGCACTTAGTTAACACTAATCGCGCTAAATCCTGGTTCGGGGTTTGACAGGCACGATGAGAAATATCCTCCTTTTGCGCGCACTAGTGCCGGAAGTGATGACGCTAAGCTACATCATCGGCACCCCACTCTCGTACCTCGTCCTCCTCCCCCGGTTGAGGATCCTCTGGGATTGCCTCGGCATCCGGGTCGGCGTAAGGGTAGTAATAGGTGTCCTCTGCACACCATGGGATAAAGGTCAACAACATGTTGGCAAGAAGATAAGCAATATACATTATTCATAACATGCTTCAAAGGAGAGTAAAGACAAATGCATGATCATAAGATAACAAGGTACAAGCTAGGCAATAAGCGTGAATAATACAAGAATCAAGTAATAAGATAAAGCCTAGCAAGATAAATTAGAATAACCATCCATGAAATGCAATGCAAGCAAGAGGAGACTCCGAGGACGTCCACTGCCGTCTCCCGGGGGTATAAGTGACGTTCGAGCCGACTACGAATGCCCAAAGTCTGGCTCTAGGGGGATCATAGCTCCTGGACCTAGGAATAGTGATAAGTCCTTAAAAATGCAATATTTTCTTATCATTTTAGAGTAATTAAGGACTTAATCATCAAATCATGAACCATTTTAGTAAAAAATTATGAATTTATGTTTTGAGCATCAAAGTCTGAATTTGAGTCAAAATTCATCCAAAAATTGCATTTTCACATAAAATCATGAATTTCTCTATTTTTGGCATTGAAAGTCAAAAAATTCTCATAACTTTTTAATCACACATGAAATGATGAATTTTCTTTGCACCTTTAATTTAATTGAAGAAAACTTGATAAAATGGTGACGTTTTATGCATTTATTTGGTGTGAATTGGGCCCGCATCTTGCATAATTCCTTACCTATATGATTAGATTATTCTTTGATCTTTGCTTTTATTTTTGTAGGGAATTTCATAAATCGGGGCCCACGGAAGAGAATTGATGAATCAAATGCACCATGGACCCACCTTCCTTTGGCATGGAATCTAAGGTAGGGGCGGCCATGGTAGGGTCCGCTCTCATATGCAAGAAAAAAATCAGATTTAATCTCTTGAAGATAAGTTTCAAATTTGCGGGCCATGAGATGATGAGGTGTCATATCTACTCTCCAACAAATATTGCTTACATGTCAAGATGGATGGCTAAGATTCAATTCAAGCCAAACAAAGAAGAAAAAAAATTGCAAAAGAAAGTCAAGCCAAGGCATGGGACGTTCCATGTTGTGTACACCCAAGTGGGGTCCACATGCATTCAAGAATTGCACATCAAATCTGAAATTCAGATTTGAATTGATCCTTAACCCAAGTGGGACCCAAGAGAGGGAGTTGCATGAGATAAGAACAATCCTAATTTTACTAGGATTGTGAGCCAACCCCTAGAAAATCTCTCAAAAACCCTCCTAATCCTAATCCAACTTGGACCACACACTACCAATTCTTACCCAAATCAAAAACTTTGCAACCCAAGCTATCAGAAATATATAAATAGAGCCAAAAGAGGGCTGGACGTATATACCATCTCCTCCTCATGCCTTGGACGACCAGCAACAATAATTCCCCCTTTTCCATTAATTCTTCTCCATCTCTCCTCCTTCCATCAATATTTCATCCAAGGCCTTCCCTAAGGCACACTACCACTTGGATTTCTACGCCATCGCGCCGCCGCCGTTGCTATCGTCACTCCACCATCGGATCATCCTTGAAATCATCTTCCCTTGCTTGGATTTCAGATCGCGAAACGAGAGCCGGTTGGATCGCCGTTCAAGACCGCGAGTCCCTCTCCTCCGTTTAGTGTTTCTTGTGTCTATGGTAAGGTTGGATGCATTTTATTTTTATTAAAAGAATTTTGTAATGGTTATTTGCTTGTAATGGGTCTTTCATTAATAAATCAAGTTTATGGGGTCTTGGTCTTCACCAATGAGTCAACATTGAATTTTTGTGCGTAGTGACAGTGCGCACTTGGTGCGGTGGTCTTGATTTTTCTTGATGGCATTAAGCAAAGTAATTATTGGAAAGTTTTAGAATTCAAATATAATTTCTTTATTCTCTGATTTTATTTTATTTGATTTTATTTTATTTTATTTTATTCTTTATTCTATGCACCCTTAACAATTATTGCAATTGGTTGGGCTAATGAATCTTATGGTGATGCAGTGGTTAGATTAGGTTTCTAGATTAGGATTTTAATTTTCTTTGGTTGTAATTAATATTTCAGATTTGTAATTAATTCTTAATTCAATTAGGAAATTTGATTTATATAGTTTTTTTTAGGCTAGAACTAGTTTTTTTTATTAGGACAGGTTTTGCGATAACTAAACTCTCCGTGGATCGATCCGGTTTCACCGGTTATTACTACAATCAAGGCCTTGCACTTGGGGCTACGATCAAATAGCAGCACGGTCCTAGCCCGCTCCCAGCTATTCACGCCATGGACGCCGTCCAAAGCCGATTGCCCACCCTAGTGTCCGATATCCGGCCCACTCAAGAATCATCAGACTGCAACTGGTATGAATGCAAGATGATGGTGATGGTTTGTATACGACACTAGTTCCAAGACAAATACACATGGATAGGTTTCCAAGTACAAGATAATAAGCCGAGGGCTAGTCCAAGTCAAGCCAAGATACAAGTCGAGTTCCAAGTTCCATGATTAGTCCTCTTTCAAGTCTATCCACACGTGTCCGTCAATACAAGGCAAGGTACCTACGGATACACTCTAAGTCCGGTCCAACCCTAATTCTACAAGTTAAATTAAAATTATACAAGTATTCAAGATAGAGTATACAAGATACGACATGCTACGGATACGAGATTCAAGAGTCAAGAATGAAGAAGAAGCCAAACCCAGGTCAAGGGCTGTCAACCGTGTACTAAACGTACCCCCAACGGAGGACGTATGGAGAATGAGTCATCGGTGTCCTAATTTGGAGGGCCCATGGTCTACGGAAGTTATTGGGCACCAATTAACTCAATACCACACGCATTCGGCCAAGTAACATCAATATACGGAATCCCGGACAACCAACGAAGCACACCAAGACAATCATGCCCCGTCTCCATTTTCTTCCAATTAGTCATGTAAGGGTAGGGTCAAGGGGTCCCACATATAAAGTCAAAACCTAGGGCAGAAGTCCCATTTTCAAGGACAGTTTTCTGAGCAGGCGGCTAACCGCCTGGGGTGGGCGGCTGACCGCTAGGTCGCCGAGTGGTGACCGACAGGTCACCGCGTGTAGTGCAGATACTACGCGGTTGGGATTTCGTCAGGTCGGCCAACCGCGCGGGGACCGCTGGGTCACCGCGTGCAAGACAGAACCTAGAGAGGTTTTGTTCTGATTAGCGCGGGGACCGCTGGGCCACCGCTGGCTGACCGCGTGGTGACCGCCCGTGCAGAACATGGAGTTTCTAAAGCCTTTCAATCATATTTTGAGACACACATTACTAGCTTCAGAAACCTCACATTCCATACCTGTAAACCATCCATATCACGAAACAAAAGCACCCATCCATTCCATCTAAGTCCATTAACATTATTTACTTAATTAACATGTGAAATCCAATGAAACATATAACAAGCTTGGAATTTGGGGGACTTCTATCAATTGCATTGCCAAGAATGAAGTAAACATACATGCATGAACAATACATAGAGCTAATCAACTTGCCTTCACCAAAGGGGATGGAAGAGATGGAGATTAGAGAGAGAAACTTGAGGAGGAGAGCTCCCTACACACTCTAGCCAAACCCACCGTCCAAAACTCTTCTCCTACACCCAATGAACACCAAGGAAGAAGAAAAGAGGGAAGCCATGAACATGCTACCCATTTACAGCCATGAAAACGAAATGGGGAGGGAAGGAGAAGGGGAAAACTCACCAAATTTAGATCAAGAGGTAGAGGAAGAAGAGAGGAAGAAGATGATGTGCTTGGTCTCTCTTGGAATGCTTTCAATCCGCACTTGCAAGAAGAGAAATGGAAAAAGGAGGAAGAAGAAGAAGCTCCAGCGGCTGCAATGAAGAAAGGAACGAATGGTAGGGCTGGGTTTAGGGTTTAAAATGTGGGTTGGAGGGGAAAAGTCCAAAATGTCCCTTTGAGTGAAATGAGAGAAAATCAATTATTTGGGGGACTTCGGGGCGTCAAATCGTGACGAGCCAAGAACGAAAGATGACAAGCGCGACGAGAGCTTTCCAACAAGCCCAAATTCGGCGAAAACAAAACTTTTTGGATAAATACCCAATTTTCCTATTAATCGCAACCTAACCCCCTATTAAGACTAATCGCACTCGGGATCGAATGAAACTTTGGGAACATCTTTCTAATGATTAAAGAAACTCGCTTAGCCACTAAACCAGCGTAATTAGCTAAAATCACAATTAATTAGGCCAATTGTCAATATTAAGAAATTAAACACCCTATTAAGGTCGGGGACCTTACATCCCTCTCCTCTAAAAAGGACATTTGGTCCTCCAAATGCCTAAACATACCACGTCAGGAAGGAGATGAGGATAGGCTTTCCTGATCTTGTCCCTGAGTTCCCACGTAACTTCCTCTGGACGATGGTGCTCCCATTGAACCTTGACCCATGGAATGGTCCTCGTCCGCAAAACTGTCTCCTTGGTGTCTATAATCCGCGCTGGCTGCTCCACATAGGATGCGTCGGGCTGAATCTGCAGTGGCTCGTGTGGCAACACGTGAGTGGAATCTGGAATGTACTTGCGCAACATCGACACGTGGAACACATTGTGTACACCCGACAACTCTGGCGGCAAGGTAAGTCGATACGCAACGTCACCATTCCTCTACGAATCTCGAACGGTCCCACATATCTCTTGGAAAGCTTCCCTTTTTGGCCGAATCTGACAACACCACGCATTGGAGAGACCTTGAGAAACACCTTATCACCAACCTGAAACTCTAGTGGCCTTTGTCTCTTATCCGCATAACTCTTCTGACGGTCACGAGATTCTTTCAAACGCATCTGTACAACCTTGACTTTCTCACTGGAATCACCAACCACAGATGGTCCATGGAAACTTCGTACTCCTACCTCTTCCCAACACACCGGAGTCTTACATCTGCGTCCATATAGTGCTTCAAACGATGCCATACCAATGCTAGAACGGTAACTGTTGTTGTAGGAGAATTCACAGAGGGGCAAACTCTCATCTCAATCCTTCTTGAAATCCAATACACATGCCCGGAGCATATCCTCTAAAGTTTGAATAGTACGCTCTGACTGTCCGTCCGTCTGAGGGTGGTAAGCTGTGCTAAATCTCAACTGTGTGCCCATGGATGACTGAAGTGTAGTCCAAAATCGAGAGACAAACTTGGCATCTCGATCGGAAACTATAGATTTAGGCACTTCATGCAATCTGACAATCTCATCATTGTACAACTTGGCCATCTTATCCATGAATTGACCGGTCTTGAATGGTATGAAATGGGCTGACTTGGTCAATCGATCCACAATCACCCATATAGCATCGTTCCCTTTTCTGGTATTTGGAAATCCTGATACAAAATCCATAGTGATGTGCTCCCATTTCCACGTAGGAATATCCAACTGATGAAGTAAACCGGGAGGCTTCTTGTGTTCAGTCTTGATCACCTGACACGTGTAGCACTTGGAAACGAATTCTGTAATTTCTTTCTTCATGTTCATCCACCAATAGTGGTTCTTCAGATTCTGATACATTTTTGTGCTGCCCGGATGAATAGAATATCTTGTACGGTGTGCATCTGTCATCAGCTCTGTCTTTATGTCCTGCACATCTGGCACGCATAACCGGTCTTTGCAATACAAAACCCCCTTAATTAGTCTAAACTCAGGTCTGTCATCTATGTGCTCGATGATACGCTGCAATCCTGGGTCATCCTTCTGACATTCCTTAATTCTGTTCATTGTCTCCGGCTCCCATGCTGCCATGCTAGCAATCATTACCTTCTCACTGATAGGCCAAACTTCAACTTCTAAATCTCTAAACTGTTCCATCCATCTCCATTCTGGCACTATACACCCACTGAATGCTGACTTTCTACTCAAGGCATCTGCTACCACGTTGACTTTTCCAGGGTGGTACTTGATAGGGAAATCGTAATCCTTAATGTACTCCATCCATCTTCGTTGTCTGTTGTTCAACTCATTCTGGGTAAACAGATACTGTAAACTCTTGTGATCTGAGTGCACCTTGAATTTCTGGCTGTATAAGTAGTGTCTCCACATCTTGAGTGCAAGTACAATGGCTGCAAGCTCTAAATCATGGGTGGCGTACTTCTTCTTATGGTCTTTCAACTGCCTCGAGCCATATGCTATCACCTTATCATTTTGTATAAGAACACAACCCAAACCAACTCCTGATGCGTCTGTGTAAACAACAAATCCTCCACTGCCAGATGGTAAAGCAAGAATGGGAGCTGTGGTCAGTCTGGCCTTCAGTTCTTGGAAGCTTCTCTCACATTCCTTGGTCCAAACAAAAAGGACGTTCTTTCGGGTCAACTTCGTAAGAGGGGCTGCAATAGTAGAGAATCCTTTCACAAATCTTATGTAATAGCCCGCAAGTCTTAGGAAACTGCGAATCTCTGCTGCATTTTGTGGACTTCCCCAATTGACAACTGCGTCTATCTTCTTGGAATCCATTGGCAATCCTTTCTTGGAAATCACGTGGCCTAGAAATGACACCTGTTCTAACCAGAACTCGCATTTACTCAGCTTAGCATAAAACTGGCTGTCCTTCAGAAGCTAGAATGAAGTCCTCAACTGGTGCTCATGTTCCTCCTTGGACTTGGAATAAACCAATACATCATCAATGAATACCACTACGAACTGGTCGAGGTAGGGAGTGAATATCTTGTTCATTAGGGCCATGAACACTGCTGGTGCATTTGTCAAGCCAAACGGCATCACAAGAAACTCAAAATGGCCATATCTAGTTCGGAACGCTGTCTTAGGAACATCTTCTCCTCTGACACGTAGCTGATGGTATCCCGAACGTAGATCAATCTTCGAAAAGAACTGGGCTCCCTGTAGCTGATCAAACAACTCATCTATTCACGAAAGCGGGTACTTGTCCTTGACTGTCACTTGGTTCAATTGCCGGTAGTCGATGCACATCCTCATAGTTCCATCCTTCTTCTTAACAAATAGTACTGGAGCTCCCCATGGTGATACACTGGGCCTGATGAAGCCTTTATCTAATAGGTCTCCTAGCTGACTCTTCAATTCTTTCAACTCTGCAGGGGCCATTCTATACGGAACCTTCGAAATCGGTACAGTACCTGATAGTAGCTCTAGTGTGAAGTCTATCTCCCGCACAGGTGGCAAACCTAGGATCTCCTCCGGAAAAACATCCGGGAACTCGCATACTACTGGAATCTCATCTATGGGTTTGGACTGCTTGTCCTCCGCGATAAACGCGATGTAACCCTCACACCCGCTCCTCATCAAATGGTCTGCCTTCAATGCAGAAATCAACCGAGTGCAGGTGGGCTTCTTCGCACCAACGAACTCAACACTACGGTCTACACCATGCAACCTCACGGTCTTGTTGAAACAATCCAACACCGCATGGTTCGCCGCTAACCAGTCCATTCCAAGAATAACATCAAAGCCGGACATCGCCAACACAATCAAACTGGCGGTCAACTGAGTACCCCCAATCTGAACTGTGCACCTAGGATAAACAAAATCACATGCTACCGACCTGCCTACCGGAGTAGCAACTACTAAAACAAACGGCAACGTCTCCCTATTCTTCCCAAAATGCAATGCAAATGCTGGTGCAACAAAAGAATGTGTGGAACCTGGATCGAACAAAACTCTAGCATCAAATCCACAAACGGGGAGAGTAACTTCAATGACGTTCTCCGCTGCCTCTGCCTGCTCGTGTGTGATTGCATATGCCCTGCCTAGCTGCCACGGGCGCTGGTACTACTGATGTGGCCTCGGCGCGAGATATTGTGGTCGCTGTAATGCCGGAGGTCGCTACGGAGCCCTATGTAACCCAAAACTAACAACACAAGGCTATAAGAATATAGAACATACTATGACCACTAGGCTAACGTAAATCCTCACATGCGTCCTATGGTATCTACAATTTTTACCCTGAGAAACGATCCATTGCTCTGATAACACTCTGTCACGCCCCCGAACCCAATTAGTAATAAAACCGGATCCAGGGTGTGAAATTTAGGGCTAATTAAAAAAATTTCCCTTAATGCCCAAGGATCGAAGTCCGCTGTGAGGATTGTATAGTTGCCTCATTATCAGTTTAATCAACAGGGCTTGTCCAGTAAACGCATTCATCAGACCTGTAGAAATATCGAAGCAAGTATGGATTTCATTCCATTATATTTTCAAGTTTCAAAATAAAAACAAATAAAGTTTATAAACATCAGGACCATCCCAAAGACTTAGGCCTTGGTACAAAAGATATACAAAAGTATGGTAGTTACAAAATGTTTAAACCAAAAGATGAAAAGAAGTGGCACGATGAGAAATATCCCCGTTTTGCGCGCACTAGTGCCGAAAGTGATGACGCTAAACTACGTCATCGGCACCCCACTCTCGTAACTCGTCCTCCTCCCCCGGTTGAGGATTCTCTGGGATTGCCTCGGCATCCGAGTTAGCGTAAGGGTAGTAATAGGTGTCCACTGCACACCATGGGATAAAGGTCAACAACATGTTGGCAAGAAGATAAGCAATATACATTATTCATAATATGCTTCAAAGGAGAGTAAAGACAAATACATAATCATAAGATAACAAGGTACAAGCTAGGCAATAAGCATGAATAATACAAGAATCAAGTAATAAGATAAAGCCTAGCAAGATAAATAAGAATAACCATCCATGAAATGCAATGCAAGCAAGAGGAGACTCCGAGGACGTCCAATGCCATCTCCCGGGGGTATAAGTGACGTTCGAGCCGACTACGAATACCCAAAGTCCGGCTCTAGGGGGATCCTAGCTCCCGGTCCTAGGACTTGCAGCACGGTCCTAGCCCGCTCCCAGCTATTCACGCCATGGACGCCGTCCAAAGCCAACTGCCCACCCTAGTGTCTGGTACCCGGCCCACTCAAGAATCATCAGACTGCAGCTGGTATGAATGCAAGATGATGGTGATGGTTTGTATACGACACTAGTTCCAAGACAAATACACGTGGATAGGTTTCCAAGTACAAGATAATAGGCCGAGGGCTAGTCCAAGTCAAGCCAAGATACAAGTCGAGTTCCAAGTTCCATGATTAGTCCTCTTTCAAGTCCATCCACACGTGTCAGTCAATACAAGGCAAGGTACCTACGGATACACTCTAAGTCCGGTCCAACCCTAATTCTACAAGTTAAATTAAAATTATACAAGTACTCAAGATAGAGTATACAAGATACGACATGCTACGGATACGAGATTCAAGAGTCAAGAATGAAGAAGAAGCCAAACCCAGGTCAAGGGCTGTCAACCGTGTACTAAACGTACCCCCAACGGAGGACGTATGGAGAATGAGTCATCGGTGTCCTAATTTGGCGGGCCCATGGTGTACGGAAGTTATTGGGCACCAATTAACTCAATACCACACGCATTCGGCCAAGTAACGTCAATATACGGAATCCCGGACAACCAACGAAGCACACCAAGACAATCGTGCCCCGTTTCCATTTTTTTCCAATTAGTCATGTAAGGGTAGGGTCAAGGGGTCCCACATATAAAGTCAAAACCTAGGGCAGAAGTCCCATTTTCAAGGACAGTTTTCTGAGCAGGCGGCTAACCGCCTGGGGTGGGCAGTTGACCGCTAGGTCGCCGAGTGGTGACCGACAGGTCACCGCGTGTAGTGCAGATACTACGCGGTTGGGATTTCGTCAGGTGGGCCAGCCGCGCGGGGACCGCTGGGTCACCGCGTGCAAGACTGAACCTAGAGAGGTTTTGTTCTGATTAGGTGGTCAGTCGAGAGCTGACCGCGGGGGTAGCCGCGTGAACAACTGCCTCTAGTTTTTGGGTAGGCGGTCAGCCGCTGGCTGACCGCGTGGTGACCGCCCGTGCAGAACATGGAGTTTCTAAAGCCTTTCAATCATATTTCAAGACACACATTGCTAGCTTCAGAAACCTCACATTCCATACCTGTAAACCATCCATATCACGCAACAAAAGCACCCATCCATTCCATCTAAGTCCATTAACATTATTTACTTAATTAACATGTGAAATCCAATGAAACATATAACAAGCTTGGAATTTGGGGGACTTCTATCAATTGCATTGCCAAAAATGAAGTAAACATACATGCATGAACAATACATAGAGCTAATCAACTTGCCTTCACCAAAGGGGATGGAAGAGATGGAGATTAGAGAGAGAAACTTGAGGAGGAGAGCTCCCTACACACTCTAGCCAAACCCACCGTCCAAGACTCTTCTCCTACACCCAATGAACACTAAGGAAGAAGAAAAGAGGGAAGCCATGAACATGCTACCCATTTACAGCCATGAAAACGAAATGGGGAGGGAAGGAGAAGGGTAAAACTCACCAAATTTAGATAAAGAGGTAGAGGAAGAAGAGAGGAAGAAGATGATGTGCTTGGTCTCTCTTGGAATGCTTTCAATCCGCACTTGCAAGAAGAGAAATGGAAAAAGGAGGAAGAAGAAGAAGCTCCAGCAGCTGCAATGAAGAAAGGAACGAATGGTAGGGCTAAGTTTAGGGTTTAAAATGAGGGTTGGAGGGGAAAAGTCCAAAATGTCCCTTTGAGTGAAATGAGAGAAAATCAATTATTTGAAGGACTTCGGGGTGTCAAATCGTGACGAGCCAAGAACGAAAGATGACGAGCGCGACGAGATCTTTCCAACGAGCCCAAATTCGGCAAAAACGGAACTTTTTGGAAAAATACCAAATTTTCCTATTAATCACAACCTAACCCCCTATTGAGACTAATCGCACTCGGGATCAAATGAAACTTCGGGAACATCTTTCTAATGATAAAAGAAACTCGCTTAGCCACTAAACCCGCCTAATTAGCTAAAATCACAATTAATTAGGCTATTTGCCAATATTAAGAAATTAAACACCCTATTAAGGTCGGGGACCTTACAACATCCCGATAACACTCCCTAGGAAAAGGATGTCGTCAACGTATAATACCAGAAAGGCTACCCTGCCTCCCGCAGTTTTCATGTACACTCATGACTCTTCCAGATTTTGACAAAAATCAAATGACTTGATTGCCTGGTCAAAACGGATGTTCCAGGTTTGGGATGCATACTTCAGTCCATAAAATGGACTTCTGCAACTTGTAAACTCTTTGCTCTTGGTTGTTAGCCATAAAACTGTTTGGCTGCATCATATAGATGTTTTCCTCAAGATGGCCGTTGAGAAAACGCCGTCTTGACATCCATTTGCCAAATCTAGCAAACGAGATGAACCGCAATGGATGAGAGTATCTGGATGGACTTGAGCATGGCTACCGGCAAGAAGTTTTCCCCATAATTGATATCTTCTTTCTGAGTTTATCCTTTCGCAACAAACCTGACCTTAAAGGCCTCAACTCTTCCATCCGGTCCTCTTTTTCTCTTGTAGACTTACTTGCACCCAATAGGTCTAATATTGGCAGGCAAGTCCACAAGTGTCCAAACCTGATTGGAGTACATAGACTCCATCTCAGCTTTCATAGCATCTTGCCAACTTCCCGAATCTATGTCATTGATTGCTTCATCATAGTTACAGGGATCTTGTTCCAGTTCTTCCAGAATTACCTCATAAGACTCTCCAAAAAACGAGAACCTGTCAGGGGGCCTGACAATCCTCCCACTACGACGAGGCACTGGTGTAACTACTGGGTCAAGTATGGGCGGCTTATTTTCAAGTTCGGTCATGCTAGGATTTCAAATTGATCACTCTTGATTTTCTTCCAAGATAACCTTTTCTAAAGATTTTCGATCAATCATATAATCTTCCTCCCGAAAAACCGCATTGGTGCTGACAAGCACTTTCTGCTCTCTGGGATTATAAAATAACCAACCTTTAGTTCCTTTAGGATATCTTACAAAGGTGCACAGTTCCAACTTCGATTCCAACTTATCTGTCTTAACCTTCAGCATATGTACCGGACAACCCCAAATATGTAAATGTTGCAAACTAGGCTTTCACCCGAACCACAACTCCCGGGGAGTCTTAGGTACAGACTTAGATGGTACGAGGTTTAGTATGTATGTTGCAGTATCCAAAGCATATCCCCAAAAAGATATAGGTAATCCTGAGAAACTCATCATAGACCTGATCATATCTAAAAGAATCCGGTTCCTTCTTTCTGCTACTCCCTTTTGTTGAGGCATGCCAGGAGCAGACAACTGGGATAGAATCCCATTTTCTGATAAGTATCCCATAAAATCAGCGGAGAGATATTCTCCTCCTCGATCTCATCGAAGAGTATTGATACTTTTACCTAAATGGTTTTCCGCTTCTGCTCGAAACTCTTTGAACTTTTCAGAAGTCTCAGACTTACGGGGCCTAAGGTATATGTATTCATGCCTTGAGTCATCATCGATGAAAGTGATGAAGTACTCATATCAATCTCTCGCTCTAATATTTATGGGTCCATACACATCAGTATACACTAATTCCAATAAATCTTTGGCCTTACCGCCCTTAGAGGAAAATGGCGTTTTGGTCATTTTAGCTTCCACACAGGACTCGTAGACAGACATTGGTTCAACCACCAATGAAGGTAAGATACCATCTTTCACTAACTTGTCAATCCTGTTTAGTTTTTATATGACCTAGCCTCTGGTGCCGAAGTTTTGTTGGATTAGATGAAGGTGACTACCTCTTTAAAGATGGTCTATTATTAATTTCAGTGTCATGTATCTCATACATTGTGGGAGTTAACAAATAAAAGCCATTGATTACCTTGTCAGAATATATAAAAATATCGTATCTCTTTAAGACAATTTCAATACCAAAAGTAATAGAATAACTCTTATTCATCATACTAGAAATTGAAATTTAAATTCCGTCTTAAAACGGTACATATAATGTATTTGACAAAATCAACTTAATATCTGAAAATAACGAAGTTACTACTCCCACTATTACTGCATCTGCCTTGGCTTCCAATCCAGGTTAGCAATGATTTCTCTGCCACTAATCCTTCTGGTTACCTGTAACTCCAGCAACGTATTACATATGTGATTAGTTGCACCGGAGTCTACACACCAGGATTCCGAAGTACCAGTTGCAAAACTAACTTCAGAAACAAGTAGCTCAATCATACCTAAGGTCCTTTCCTTAGACAGAAGATCTGGACAATTCCTTTTCCAATGTCTTGTCATACCACAGTGGAAATACTTTCCCTTTACTCTCATACCCTTAGCCTTGGCCATACCACAAGTAGAACCATTCTCCACCTTAGGCCCCTTGATGACTGATTTCTTCTTGCTATCTCGGTCTTTGCCTTTCGGCTTGGTCCTAGCAGTTGACTTTTCCGTCATGAGGGGATTTTGCTCATTCATTATGATTTCCTCAGTCACTATCAACTGACGAGACAACTCAGCTATAGTCATTTCCAATTTATTATAATTGATCTCGAAATGATTGAAAGAATCCAGTAGTGACTGAAGGATCATGTCGATCTGCGATTCTGTATTCAGTACGAAACTCATTTTCAACAAATGTTTTTGTACTAGGGTTCCCTCAGCCATCTTAGTGTTTATCGGGACCTTCATAACAGCTTGCCTAGCAAGTCTAACCTAGTCCGCAAACATCTCCTTTAAGTTCGATATAATATCGTATGCTAACTTATAGGATTGATGTTGATGTTGTAAAACACTAGGCATGGATGCCTGTATAAAACATCTGGCTATCTCATTGTCTTTGGTCCACTTGGTGTAAAGGTCATTCTCAAACTGTAGTGCATCAAGCTCAGGCTCAAGAAGGGAGGGTATGGTAAGGACATATTTGCATCCTGAAGCTGTCAGGACAATATCCAGGGTCCTTTTCCAGTCTATAAAGTTGGATTCCATCAACTTATTCTGGTTGAGGATGGTCACAAGTGGATTGAAAGTATTTGAATTCATGCTAAATTAACTGTAGCACAAAGTCGTACATTCGGTTAAAGAATATTAATGACATTAGGGTTTAGTAGTCTACCAAATTCATGTGGGAATCCTCATAACCACTAAAATTTAGAATACATCGGAATTCCAATCCATGGGATATGCCTTCTTGGGCAGTGCGAATACCACCTAGATTGGTGCGAATCAAAGTGAGTCAAAATTAGGATTAAGACTAACTATCCATGATCCCCTATCATTCATTATTATCTAGGTATCTCATGCCAAATAATGTATGACTCCCGATTAGCTTTAGTTTCTAAAATACATGAGGCAAATCCTTAGGGAAACTACATCACTATTTTAGTTAAGTGTGGCGCACCAATTAGCATTGCGTGACAACCATTGTGGGCAGCTCTTCCTTGGGGAGTGAACCCCCACCACGTCTCACTAACGCTATCCTTTTGGGATATCCATATCTAGTAACCAGACAAATAAAAGCCCTCCATGGGAAACAGCCATTCTCAAGATAGCGCGAGGCTAATACTTTCCTTACAATGGACCTATGGTGGAAAACCATGGGGATTTCTTAATTTAAATGCCCCGCTCCCACTTAATATTTTAAAATTGAGGATTTTCCTTTTTAAGGTATTAGGGCCCACACACACACACATATATATATATATATATATGAACATCAAATCATTTCATGATATGATCAAAGATTGGTTCCAAGTCAAGTTATTTTAAGGAAAGTCTAGTTTCTTAAATTAGTGTTACCAATGTGTCTCATCAACACTAATTAGAACTCTTTCCAAAAATTAATTTGATTTGACCAATTTTAGTAACTTGCTATGTTTGGATTAGATTTGAAAGCATTCTACATCAAGCATTCATCCATAAATAGAAAATGCAAAAATAGAAACTGGTCCTCTTTTCCACAAGGCCCAAGCGGAATAGACTTCTTGGACTTCTTAGACTTTCCAAAACTTTGGGATTCCTCAACCTCTTTGGGTATCTCCAAAACACCTTTTGGTAGTCTTCATACTCTTTGATTAGGAGTCCGACTTCACTTTCCTTCTTTGTCTCGGACATCGCCAGAATTTACAAATTTTGAAAATTACATAAATTCCTTTGTCTCTACGATGAGACTTACATGGTAATCTAAAAGTGAAATTAAAAGGGCTATAGGGAAACCATCATGCCTTGCCCTTTCACAGGAAACTAAGGAAACCATGATACCCTTTACACTTAGACTCAAATAAACCAACAACCATATAAAGAAAGTAAAAGACTTGTGGGCCATATGGAGAGGACAAGATAACCTGCAAGTTAGTATCTCATACAACTAAGCAACTCAAAAAACCGGGTTGCCAAACAACAATGCAAAAATAGGATGCCAAAAGTTGCCACTTTTTTTTAAATCATGCACTTAGCAAAAGGGGTCCGGTTGTGTCCCCCGGCGGGGGTTAAGCTGGGCACGAACACCAGATTATTGGGTTTTTCTGTTTCGTGTCCAAACAACTCCAAAACTCTTCTGAAGTGTTCTAATGGCATCCTACCATCCTTCCATCATTATTAAACACTTTTGTGACGTTTCAAACATGAATCTACTTATAAAACAAGCAAATCCATTAAAACCGATCTGTACATAGCCCTTGCTCTTATCCTCTTCACATCTCATGCAAAGATTAGAGCAAGCTTACTACTCTAATATGATTAGAGATGAGGTATGAATCTGATAGCAATTGTTGGAAATAGGTGGGCCTTTAGGATAGGTTTCAAAATTTTTTGACCAACTTGATCTAGTGATCAACTATCCAGAAGGCTATAAAACCCAATTCAGGATCCATGTCCTCAATCTCAACCATCATGATTAGTAAATAAACCTATCAAGAAGATAGAAACAACAACCAACAAGCATCCATAAAATCTACAGCATGCAAGGAAGTAGATTATACCTTTAGAGCTCGGTTATGCTCTACTGGAGAAGTTTCGTCTTTCTTTGATGATGAAATTATTTCACAAATCAAATCTGAATCTCCAAGACCCAATCGTCTTCCACGCTATGACCCGTATTAGATTCTCTCTTCTCAAGAAGATGGGTGGGATCTCCAAGAGAAAGCCCTTAAGGAAACTAGAAGATAACTAGAAGAGGGAAGAGAGGAGGAGCATGTGCAGCTCTTGCACAAACTAGTCTTGGGTGTGAATCCCTATGTGGGATTGAGCATGTGGACGTCCAAAGCCTTTTCTTCTCTATTTATAGCTTAAAGCCACCTCCTCTTGTTTTATTATTAGAAGTCCTATTTCCATAATAATTAGCAACCTTCTCTCTTTACTAATTTAAATAGAAGTCTCACTTCCATTATAATTAGTAGCTTACTATTACCACCATTCGAAGTCCCACTTCAAATAGAAATAGTAACTTTCTATTTCCTTTTAGAATTCTACTATAATTAGTATCTTTCTAATAACTTGGGTTAGCGTGGGGACCACTAGGGATTCCTTAGAAAGCTGGCTCCAACTGGGACACCGTGACCCCACATCTCATGTGCAATCCGGGCCCATAGTTAATTGCAAATTACTCCACTATATAAATGCAATTGAACTCCAGTCTTAGGAATAAATTATATAGAAGACCCTAAACTTCCCTATGTCCACAAGTAGGCCCTTCCATCAATATCCATGGATCAATTGGACCTGACTTCCAAACTAGATCCATATATTATTATCCTTGAGCCCTAATTAATTATAATGATCATAGGTACTTTTCCAATTAACTCTTAATCGGAATGGGTGTACACTTACCAATGATAAATCCATTAATTGGCACAAGAGGATATTAAAAATAGATTCCATCTTGACCATCGAATGTTCCCACAGCTCTTCTACCACGTACCCAAATCACCGAGGTGTTGACCAGCAATTGGCCTTACTCATTGGTGACTCAAACCAAATGAATAGATAGAAACTTGAGTTCATTAATGTCTCAGGATTGACAGCCTATTGCTAGGGAATTATGAGAGCAAACCTTAAAGTAAAGACAGTGTTCATAAAGTGCTTCTCATGGTCCTTCAATACATCCAATGTACCATTAATATGATCCAGAATCTTACATTTTGATGATCGAGACAAATCATGCTATCTCATAGTAATCAAAGTACTGCAACCTTGTCAGATGAGATGTCCAGTCATCATCACTGATTGTGAAGATATTCAGGTATAAGATTTGCTATACATGTCTCCCGTATGTGGATCTCATCTATACACATGTATTGCATCTAGTATACTTATGGACTCTGGTTCATCTCATGAACCATCATGTCATTCGTATTGGTTATGTGCAAGTAAATAATAAAACACCATTCATCTCATAAAAGGAAAGCGTGAATATATTGATAAATAAAGAAATTAATTTATTTATTTCATGAATATTATGGATTGAGACCATAAAACTAACACCTTCATCGTTCCGGCAACTTCCGTAGAAGAAAAGCTAATCTTCTTCCATAGATCGGGGTCTTCTTCATCAAATTCCTTCCTTGAACCTTTCCAAAATCAAGGTATACCTCAACTATCCCTATATAGTCCGATGGCACAAGCTATTATGAAGAAAATGGGCTATGATGCTCAAAATCCAATCGGTTTGGGCGGTGGCTATGGTATTCTCATGCCAATGGAACCCACCCTGACCAAAAAGTCAACTGGAGGATTGGAAACTCCACCGTCATATAGACAAGTCTTCATACTAGTTGGGGTATGATCCTGACACTCCCATGAGACAGTTGACACAAAGGCTGCAAAGTCGTTTTGCCGACCTAGCCTCAACATCTCGTGTCGATGAAGACATCAATCTCGCTGGATATCTCTTTGAAGAGTTACCCGTCAAAGATCCAGAAGGCTCATCAAATTGGTACGATTTCTCTGATGATGAAGAGGAATTGTCCAATGACACAGACACACGGTTTTCTGACCCAGAAGAACCATTGTCTCCAAAAGAAGTGCCTTACTTCAACCCAGTTTCAGAAGGTGATTGGGACCACCTCATAGCAAGCCTTGAGAAGAGTACTGATCAAG
This sequence comes from Persea americana, assembly GCA_029852735.1. NCBI lineage: Eukaryota > Viridiplantae > Streptophyta > Magnoliopsida > Laurales > Lauraceae > Persea > Persea americana. The sequence goes on from CM056814.1 coordinate 41,870,848, forward strand.
AAGATTTATGGACAGAAGCAGAGCCATGGTTTGAAAATGCTTTTGAAACCCCAGAAGGTCTTGTTGAGTTTAAAGCCTCCGAAAATATTATGGAGGAACCACCTTCAAACCTTCCAACAGAAGATTCTGTTCAAAAGATAGACTTGGGAACACTATATAACTCACGTCCTGTATTCATAAGTAAGAATATAAAGGATGATGAGTTGCCCGAGTATGTCTCTTTTCTTCGTGAGTTTGTTGATTATTTTGCATGGTCTTACGCTGAAATGCCTGGCTTAGACCCCAAAATAGCAGTCCACAAACTCAACCTGCAAGAAAATATCAAGCCCGTCAAACAAGGCCAAAGAAGATTCTGCCCTGACGTGATGGACAAAATTGAACAAGAAGTTCAAAAACTCAAAAACGTTGGCTTCATCCGCGAGGAACAGCATCCTGAATGGTTTGCCAACATCATCCTCGTAACAAAGAAAAATGGGCAAATGAGAGTCTGTTTTGACTATAGAGACCTGAATAATACATGCCCCAAAGATGGATTCCCGCTCCCCGTACCGGAGGTGATGATTGACAACACCAGCGGATTCGAGTGAATAACTTTCATGGATGGCTTCTCTGGCTACAATCAGATAAAGATGCATCCTGAAGATGAAAGGCACACATCATTTCGGACTCCGTTTGGCGTGTACTGCTACACTGTCATGCCATTTTGTCTGAAAAATGCCAGTGCAACATATCAGAGGGCTATGATGAAGATATTCCAAGATATGCAGCACAAGACGGTCGAATGTTACGTCGATGACCCTGCCGTCAAAAGCAAAAGAAAAGAAGACCATCTCAAAGATCTTCGAAAAGTTTTCCTCCGACTTTGCAAACACAAACTGCGAATGAATCCCCTTAAATGCTTCTTCGGTGTTTCATCGGGTAAGTTTTTCGGATTCATAGTTCGGAAAGCGGAATAGAACTTGACCACATCAAAGTCAAGGCTATCCTAGAAATGCCATCTTCAAGAACCTTGAGAGAATTAAAAGGGCTTCAAGGAAGATTGGCATATATCCGACGATTCATTTCCAACCTGCCAAGGAAGTGCCGTCCATTCTCTCGCTTGATGAAGAAAGGTGTCGACTTTGTTTGGGATGCTGAATGTGAAGCTGCATTTTAAGACATCAAGTCATACCTGACTAAATCTCTAGTGTTGGCTGCCCCCACAACTGGAAAACCATTCATCTTTTACACAATAGCTCTCGACTATTCTCTGGGCGCTCTACTTGCTCAAGAAAATGATGAGGGAAAAGAAGCTGCTCTATATTACCGCAGCCGCATGTTGGTAGGTGCAGAGCATCGCTACTCTCCAGTAGAAAAAGAATGCCTGGCAGTGATGTTTGCTGTACAAAAGCTACATCACTATCTAATGTCCAACACAGTATACCTGATATCAAGGATCAACCTCTTAAAGGTTCTTGTCACAAAAGCAGGTTCTCTCAATGCCCGACTAGCAAAGTGGTCCATCCTTCTATCACAGTTTGACATTAGGTATGTACCACAAAAAGCAACCAAAGGCCAAGCTCTAGCAGACTTTCTCGCAGAGCATCCACTGCCTAAGGATTCTCCGCTTAGGGATGATCTCCCAGACGAACTTGTCTATAACGTGGAGACTTCCTTGTCAAATGCCTCCTGGAACATGTACTTTGATGGTGCAACCAGGAAAAATGAAAGAGGAAAACTAACATCGGGAATTGGCATTCTCTTTGTTAGCCCCGACAAATACATGATTCCACACGCTTTCTCGCTACTGGAGCCATGTTCAAACAATGCAGCTAAGTACCAAGCCCTGATCGTAGGATTAGAACTCGCCATCGAATCCGACATCACCATGCTGGAAGCCTTTGGGGATTCTCAACTGATCGTCAATCAAATGAATCAAAAATATGAAATCAGGAAACCTGATATGTTGCCTTACTACAGCAAGGAGCAAATGCTTCGTCAAAAGTTTGATATCTGTCACATCACCCACATCCGCAAAGGTGAAAACGTCCGTGCAAATGCCCTTGGCTGGACTCGCTGCATCTATGGCAATCCAAGAAAGAGAAAACATGAAAATCACAGTGTGTCAAAGAAGGTTTCTCCCTCCTCTCAACACACACCAAGCTGTTGCTGAATGCCACCAAGTGGTTGGAAGTCGATTTCCATCCTTAAACCTCCGAGCCGCGACTAGAGGGATCCGTTCATTGATTATATTATGTTCGGAATCCTACCTGAAGATCCAAAAGAGCATGTAAGCGTTAAAAAACGAGCCCCAAACTTTCATTTGGATATTCCTTCAAAAATGCTCTATAGAAAATCCTTCAATGGAGTGCTTTTACGCTGCTTGGCACAACAAGAGCCTAAAAAAACACTCTAAGAAATGCATGCTGGCCTTTGTGGAGCCCATTAGGCTGATCCTAAGCTCTACGATTAGATAGAAAGACTAGGTTATTATTGGTCTACCATGGTAGCTGACGCAATGCAATTCGCTAAGCGCTGCCAACAATGCCAAGTTCTTGGGGACTATGTCTACATGCCTGCAGAATGGCTACACCCTACCGCGATCTCGTGGCCTTTCGAAGCCTGGGGTATGGATATCATAGGTCCTACCTCTCCCCCATTAAGTAAAGGTCATCACTTCATCTTCGGCGCTACAGATTATTTGTCCAAGTGATCAGAAGCATTTGTTTTCAGTGAAATGAAGACCTCATTAGTCCTTCAATTCTTGCGCACCAACATCATTTGTCGCTTTGGCATACCTAAAAGATTCATCCATGATAACGGACCACAATTCCGAGATCATAGATTCTACAGGTTCTGCAAAATTACAAAATCCAAAGTTGTCCTTCGACTTCGTAAAATCCAGCAGCGAATGGACTAGTAGAAGCCTTCAACAAGACACTCTACAAAATTCTCAAGAAAATGGTCTCTAGTCACAAAAGAGACTGGAGCGACAAACTGGTTGAAGCTTTATGGGCCTATCGAACCACCATTCAAGGACCAACCCATAGCACACCATTTTTCTTGGTCTATGGATGTGAAGTTGTTGTCCCTTTAGAAGTACAAATTCCTTCCTTAAGGGTATCTATACAAGATGACATGACACAAGAAAGCAATGTCAAATTGAGACTCCAAGAACTGGATAATTTTGATGAAAGACGGCTCAAAGCTCTACAAAGCGTTGAGCTTTACCAAACACGCATGGTAGAGTCTTTTGACAAGAAGGTCAGGCAATGTGACCCACAAAAAGGGTGACTTGGCTTTGGCAGTAAAAAGGCCAATGGTTTTTGCCCACAAATCCAAAGGCAAATTCGAACCAAAATGGGAGGGACCCTTCGTCATCCACAAAGTCTTCTCCAGCGGTGCATACGCTCTTCTAAATATGGAGGGTGACATATGTATGCTGCCCATCAACGGCAAGTTCTTGAAGCGGTACTACCCTTGAAGACTTCCGTCATTAGATCAGAACAATGCCTGCATGGCCAAAGCCTATTCCTAGGTACTTGCTCGTCAAACCCACTCCTTTCGGAATTTTTAATATTTACGTTGAAGTTCCTAAAAAACCTCAAAACAATGCTTACTTTCAATGTTTCATTGTTCAAAAAATCAAATCCCAAAAATCCATGTTTAGGAGCCTCTTCCCTAACTTGACCAAAATTTTCGATCCTTGAACCCAAAATTCATGGTTTGAAACAAAAATTAGGACCCAGGGATTTCCACCCTAGTCCACCCCAACTTTTACCACCAAAAATGGTTTTGAGTCAAAATTTAAGACCCTCGTGTCTTTAAACAAAAATGGTTTTTCGAAAAATAGCAGGGAAGTGGCGTTCAGTCGATACTCACACAAAACCAAAAAATCGGAAGGATGTAAACCCTATTCGATACTTCCAAAACCTCAAATCGCAAGGAAGCGACTCCTCGTCGATACTTGCAAATTTTCAAAAAACCGTAGAGACGCAACGTTTCAGTTGATATCCATAACTCAAATCTCAAAACAAAAGCAAAGGTTCGAAAAAGCCTAAAATTTCAGAAATCGTGGGGAAACGACATTTCATCGATACCCGCAAAACAAATGTTTTTGAAAAAGCAGGGAGGCGACGCTTAGTCGATACTTGCACCCAAATCCGCGAGGAGGTGACATTCTATCGATACTCACAACCAAATGAGCAAGGAGGCGACATTCCATCGATACTAGTAATACCATTTAGCAGGGAGGCGACTCTTAGTCGATACTTGCATTTTTGAAAACCAAAAGCCCTGCTTTCACGCAAAAAACCTGGCTTTCAAGCCAAAAACCAAAAATACTGGCTTTTATGCCAAATAAAACTAAACCTGGCTTTCACGCCAAAAAAATTAAATAAATAAAAAATCCGGTTTCCACGCCAACAAAATAAAACTTTGTTTTCAAAAAATTCGGCTTACATGCCAAAAACCTGGCTTTCATGCCAAACAAAAACAAAATTTTGGCTCTCATGCCATAAAAACCAAAACTTGGCTTTCATGCCACAAAATTTGGCTTTCATGCCAAAATATCAAAACCGACTTCCATGCTACAAAATTTCAGCTCCCATGCCGCAAAATCTGGCTTTCATGCCAAAAACAAAATTTTTACTCTCATACCACAAACAAAAATTCGGCTCCCATGCCACAAACAAAAACGGCTTCCTTGTCACAAAATTTTGGTTCCTATACCATCCCAAGATTCGGCTTTCATGCCATGTCAAAATTCGGCTTTCACACCATCTCAAAATTTGGCTTTCAAGCCATCAAAAACCAGGCTTTTTGCCACAAAATCTAGCTTTCATGCCAAAACAACCCTTTAATAAAAGATTTTCACAAAATGACAACCTTTTGATCAAATTTTCATACAAACATTCCCATCCAACTTTTGCTTATTTTCATAAAAAAAAAAAGAATTTAAGTGAAACGAGGGACTACAAGAATAAAGGTACCAAAAATGTTTATACATGGAAGTACCAAAGAAGAGAAGAAAAGAGTTTGTTACAAATCAGGTGCTCAGTCTGACATGGTCTTCAACCAAAGATTCAGCTCCTCAAGCAAACTTTTGGCCTTAGCCTCTAAAGCTTCTAGGCCACGCTTCTTCAAAACTTTACCATAAAATGTGGCAGAACGCTGCGACCCATCTTCTGCATGAGGAAGCTCTTCCAAGAGAATTTGCCATCACTCATATTCCTGAGTCTTCCTCCGGAGATTGCTGTCAGCTTCTTCAACTTGGTGAATAAGAGCCCCCCCTCTAACGCGATTTCCACAATGGCAGTCCATTTGACAGCAGCTTGTTCCTCCAAAAGCTCAAGACGCTGCCTGGCCTCGATGACCTCCCTATCAAGATGGTGTAGGTCCTGTGTCAGCTCAATAATAGCCAACTCGGTGACGTTCCTCTCCCGAACAAACTACTTCCGAGCCCGCGAAATCTCATCCACTTCAGATTTGACTTCGCTGGAAGGCTTAACAAACATATCAGTGGAGAAGTCACCATTTGGAAAGCTCTTGGCCTCAGTCCACTTGTTGCCCAAAGCAATGACTTCGTCAATAAAAGCCTTGGCACTTGCAACGCCCAGATCAACCTCTTCGCTGTCAGCAAGAATGTCCTGTACATGCTTGATCATGCCAAAGCCAGCTTCCAAATGGCCAGAAGAGAGAGTCTTGATCCAAGAACTCAAGATGCTCTTTAGCACTCTCTTCGCATATTGAAGAGATGGTCTGGATGAAGTCTCACCCCGCTCCATCGGCCAACTGCCTCTGTCATGCTTCATTGGAAGGATAGTCAACAAACTCTGTCCAATCGAAGATGCTGGCGAAGGAATCTCATCATGAGGTTTCATATCTGCCGCACCAAAACTGGTAGAAGTAACCCCTACTTCTGGATCAACCGCAGGCACCCCCTGCTCCGGACCCGAAGAAGACAGAGGGACTTCTCCTGTTGCTTCACAACCTGCCATTGAAAGACGAAAAGGTATGAACATGATCTTGTCAAAAATCAATATCAAGATTATTGTGAGAACCCGACCCCTAATCTCTGGGATTAGTGTCTTCTTAATTTTGGACTAGTTTTCTAAAGTGGGATTAGTGGAATTTGGTTAAATCTGGATTAGAATAGCTTTTTATAGCTTTGAATGATTTTGAGAACTCTTTTGATTGAGTGGAACCTTTGGGGGTTTCCCTTGTGAGTTTTGTGTGATTTTGGGGGTTCGTTTATTGTATTTTGATTAGTTTTGGGATTTGTGCAATAATTCCGGATATCGGTAATTTGTTTTGTTTAATGTATTTTATTATTCCCGACAACTTTTGTATTTGCTCCGTTTCCGTTCGAGACCTCTAAACCCTACTTTGCTAATGATAGGGGTAAAATAGTCTTTTTACACAAAAATCTGGATCCAAATTCCGAGATCTCAAAACCATGCCAAAACTATACTTTTTGAAAAACAGATTTTATGAGGAACATTTTTCTCTTCTTCGTCGATCGCATCCGGAGCCCAGAAACCGATGTTTTAGTCCCGACAAGTTTGAGTGATGGTGGGACCCACACCCACCCTTTTTACAAAAGGCCAGCCCATCTTCTTCTTCCCCATTCGTTTCCAGCGGTAAGAGAGGAGCCTCTGCCTAGGGTTTTCCCCTTTCCTCTTCTTCTTCTTGTTTTCTCACAAGACCCACCTCCAAGCTTGCCAAAATGAGAGATTTGTGCCCATCTCCTTCTTCCCCTCATCTCAAGCTCTCTATGGATGCCATTAGAAGAGAAATCCAGTCACATTGAGGTTCTCCTTGAGCTAGTCTTCTTCATTTGAAGCACTTCCAAGTAAGCAATCCCTTCAATCTCCTAGATTTGTGTTTTCCTAGCTCTAGAGAGTCTCCACCTTCTCTATTGGGAGCTCTCTTCTTCTTGTTCTTTGGTTTGCCATTTTAGGGTTCTAAGATGGGTTTATTTTGGGGTTTTTGTATAGATTGGAGATTTGTGGCTTGAGAGGATGATTAGAGCTTGATCGGCTACTTTGGAAACCAAGGCAAGTGAATGAATGGATTTGATTTGAATGAGTTTTTGTTTTATTGAAAATGTAGATTTTTCTATTCATCTTCCTCTAGTTTCCTATGTTTCATAATGCTTTTGGAAATATGTTATTGATAAGATTTTCTCTTAGTCAATTTTCATGAGAATGTATGCATTCATCTACTAAAGCTTGTTTTGCCATTATGGATTTCATGAATGAGATTTGTACTTGCATTGAATGAGGTTTGTTTTGGAAGGAGAATTAATGCATTGATGGAATGGTAGTTGGAGAAAAGAATGAGATGTGGAATAGAAGAGAATAGACCCATTTCATGTTAGGAAATGGGTGAAGTTGAAGGAAAAAGGGATGGGAAGGAAAGAGCTGAAATCTGCACCTGATGCAGAGTTCCCGCAGCTGGGCGGTCAGCGGGCGGTCACCTTGGCGGCTAGCCGACAGGTGACCGGCGGCTAGCCGACCCAGATTCGGTTACAAACACAGAATGCTGCGTCTTGACAGGTGAACCGCGGTCAGCCCCGCGGTCAGATAGCGGCTAACCGCCACCCCAAAACCCTGCGACCGCCAGGTAGCCGAAATGCGCGGTTAGAAACACAGAATACTGTGTCTTGACAGGTGAACCGCGGTCAGCCCCGCGGTCATCCAGCGGCTAACCGCCGATCACCTCGGCGGCTAACCGCCAGCTGACCGACAGGTGACCGAGTTTCACCCAGAATTCCTGAGTCTTTTCTATAGTTTTCAAATATGGTATTTAAAGGTTTGGATGGGTTGTTCTGATGCCCTACCACCTTGGAAAGACCCAGGGGATGACATAAGGAGATTGACTTAGAAAGAAACACCATTTAGGAAATGTATTGGGACTTTTGGATTCATCAACGTGCATAAGGAAACTTAGTATGTCCTCTATCATTTGAGTACCATACTAAGGGTAATATAGACATACAAGATCCTTATACATGTCGTTTGAATATGGATGCCCCAATATATAGTCCCTAATGGTATAAGGATTCATTGCATTGTTTTACTCAGATTATAGGTATAATTACCCGATCGGACTGGTTTTATCTCGAATTCTGATTTATACGCCTGATATGTTCTGCCAGCCCCGTTTATGCATGAAAAGATAGTGATATGAAATACGTGCCTTCGAGCACCGTATCCCGCCTGCCCGAGTGTTTTATACTGGCATAGTTTTGTACATGTTTTGATTTCTCATGTCACCGTGAGTCGGCACCACTAAGCTTGGACGTCCTTGTCAGTCTGATCAACTGACTTGGGCCTCCCCCTCGTGCTCCCGCCAGCTGCAGCTTGGATCCTGTCCCGATTACCCGGTTCCGCGGCCGTGGTCTTGTCTAGCTATATGTATATGTATGTATAATGTTGGTTCTCGGCACTTCGCGTGTTCGAGACCAACGCCCGATCTTGCTCTCATCACATTAGTGATAGAGAGGATTTAGCTTTAGTGTGGTTGCCAATCTGTTCCCCACGATTGTGGCTCCCCTGAAGAAGGGCAATTTGCAGGGTCCGCCTATGGACTGGGTTTGCAATGTGAGGAATACATGTTTTACAGTCGTTTTAAAGGAATGCATGTTTCAGAGTTGTTTTAAAGGAATGCATGTTTTACCCGATATATGTGCTTTTACACATGCTTTAAAATGAATACATGTTTTGTCAGATATCCATGTTTACACTGGTTTTAAATATCTGTAACTCTTGATCGAATACCATGATTTGCCATATGTTTTATTATTCAGATTATCGTTTATATCTTTTCATCCACCTGCCAGACCGTCGTGTCTGACCCATTTTTGTGGTACTCAGGTCCAGATTTCTTTGCTCCGAGCTGAGTGCACGTGTTGGCTGTGGAGCCATGAGTTGCAGATTTGTAGCGTCGACTATGTCATGTAGACATTTAGCTCGACATCTGAGTTACGTCACATGTGGGGTAGTGTTTATTTAGCTTGTTATTTGTATGGCTTTTATTAGCCTGTTCTCCGGGATTTTTTAATTAATGCACATTGATATTTGTAACTCGAACACATGTGGGAAGGAGATATCCTGTTACTGTCAGCTCTGTATTTTAATGCGATGGTTTGTTCCAGTCTGATATGATTCTTGATCCAATAGCTATATGCTAGCGGTTGAGTGCGATGCGGAATCCGATGGCCACGGAATCCGAGTCGCAACGCCACGTAAGCTTCCGCAAAATATTCAGAATGAGTTGGAATTGTCATCCTCACTCACGCGGATCCTGGGAGAAATATAATTATTATTTAAATCACAATTTCACGCCCCCCGAGGTCGGGCAGCGGTAGGGTCCGGGTTTGGGGGCGTGACAGACTGGTATCAGAGCGGGCAGGTTTCTAGGAAATAAAACACTCTAGGAACCTTAAGACGTGTGGTGAGGACTCTTTAGACTATGTGTGTTTTCTTTTGGCTAACTGTCGTTTCTGCGAGTTTGGGTTTGTTTTCTTCTAGTGGGGGAGACTATCTTTGTCTCGCCTTCTTGTCCTTGTTGTAAGGGAATTTGGGGGACCAAATTCTTTCTAGTGGGGGAGGATTTAATGTCTTCGCACCCACATTTAGTGCTCTTTTCTTGTTTTCGCACTAGAGAGTCAGAGTTTTGAGGGCTTAGCATGTGGATCTCGAAGGACCTTGGCAGAAATTTCAGCTTTCCGATGTCACAGATGGAGTCAGTGAAAGAATTTGTGAGCAGTTGTTAGTCAGCAAGGAATGTGAACAGCTTATCGAGACCCAATTACGGTTGATCGTGCACCGTCAGATAGTGCGTCAGGCAGGTAAGTATGGATTTTTGGATAAACATGGAGTATTTTCCTATGTCAGAAGGCTCCAGAACCCAGAAAAAGGGTGGATTTTTGGAAGTTTAAGGTGATTTTCAGTTGATAGAACTTTAAGTGGATGCCAAAAGCTAGAAACTTCTCAATTTGATGAACTTTTGTCAGAAAAGTGTCAGATGATTCTCGACATATCCAGAATGATGGTGAAGTCAACTCGACAGGATGCTTCGGTGTATGGTTAGATCATAGGAAGTAAGCTTTCAGCGGTGGTCTAAAGAACTGTATACAGAATGGATGGTTGCTTGGTCTTATAATAGAGGGGATTTTGCGGACTCTACTGACTTTTGGGAATGTCAGTTTGGACACTGTGCAGATGCAAACTGGAGAATCATAACCTATGGGTAAGGCCAGTTGAAAGATCTAGAGAAGAATGACACACGTACAGGACTTGAGGATGATGAACCTGAGATAGAGATACAACCTACAGAGTTGAGAACCTTGTGATTCCAACGAGTGGATGGAGATTGGTGAAGTATCCAGATGACCGTCCGAACATTTGATTGAGTCAACTTAACATATGAAGAGGTGATAGATTTCCAAGTTATTTACGTCAAAAAATTGTGTGTTGACAAGTGACCTGATTTTGACAACCTTGATAGAGATTACTTCTATTCGAGCCCGTCCATGATGACAATTTTCATGCAAGCATCGAAGGACACTATGTACAGTGTTTTACGACAGAGGTAGAGTTACAGTACATTGGAATAAATCAGAACTTTCATTTTCTTGGACCGACATCGATGGACAAAACAAGTAGCAGATTCGAGGTAATGTAAGAAAAACTGATGGGTGTCAGGGGTTGATGGAAGAATTCTTCGAATATTGATTGTGTAAGAGGAACAGGTTGTTAAGTGAGAGTTTGGACAGTTTAAGATCTTTAACCAAATCAGAGACCTTGACCACAGACGCGTATCACCACCATGTTTGACCGAGGATAGTACAGTTGTACAGGAGCAGTGCATATCATCAATGTTTAGAGACAATTTTCAGTTAAAAAAAAAAAAAAAAAAAAAAAAAACTCCAAGGAGATGTCCAGAGCTAGAGATTTCTAAGATTCGATGAGTTTTGTCAGAGAAGTATTCGAGAATTTTCAACAAGTGCAGCCATGTGGAGGAGTAGACCCGACAAGATGTTAGAAGCATTTGAAGTCAAATTTCAACAATTAGCAAAGTGGTCGACTGTAGAAAGGATCTCTACTTGATCGCCCGACAACGAAGATTTTCCCAGATTTTTATGAACAAGAGGAACGTCGGATTTCAAAGTACAGAAACATGGAGCAGGAAATCAATTATTTTGGATTTCGTGGAAGGAAGCAAATTTGGCAGAACAGCTACGAACAATTACAAAGGCAAGTGTAGAGCTTCAAATGTTGAAGAATGGTGAAAGAACAAGCAGGTTAGTGTCAGAAACCGACTATGGTGCAGAGGATTAAGAGCAATGATCTGAAAGAGTTAGAGCTAGCAAGAGTTCACCTTGAAGATTGTGCATTTGATACGAGACTTAGGTTCGATAGTTGTAAGGAAGTGACAAAATTGTTCCAAGGGTTCTTGATCAAGGTGGTTAGAAGCGATAGACTTGGTGGAACTGAGAAGAAGTCAGAGTTGGTAGATTTCTTGAGCAGTCAGGTTGGCAGGGCAGTAATAGATTCAAGCCAGTGGAAGAATGTCTGATGACTATTGATAAGTGGACCGAAGAGTTCTGCAGCATGGATGACCCAGCGAGTTCAGGAGCTCCCGAGAGGGTCGATTTACAGTATCCGTTTGAAGTTTTGCGCTCGGAGTGTGGGATTAATATCTCCACTTGTTGTTTTGGGTTTGTTTAGTTCATTTGGAGGACCAAATGTTCTAAGGGGGGGAGGATGTGAGAACCCGACCCCTAATCTCTGGGATTAGTGTCTTCTTAATTTTGGACTAGTTTTCTAAAGTGGGATTAGTGGAATTTGGTTAAATCTGGATTAGAATAGCTTTTTATAGCTTTGAATGATTTTGAGAACTCTTTTGATTGAGTGGAACCTTTGGGGGTTTCCCTTGTGAGTTTTGTGTGATTTTGGGGGTTCGTTTATTGTATTTTGATTAGTTTTGGGATTTGTGCAATAATTTTGGATATCGGTAATTTGTTTCGTTTAATGTATTTTATTATTCCCGACAACTTTTGTATTTGCTCCGTTTCCGTTCGAGACCTCTAAACCCTACTTTGCTAATGATAGGGGTAAAACAGTCTTTTTACACAAAAATCTGGACCCAAATTCCGAGATCTCAAAACCATGCCAAAACTATACTTTTTGAAAAACAGATTTTATGAGGAACATTTTTCTCTTCTTCGTCGATCGCATCCGGAGCCCAGAAACCGATGTTTTAGTCCCGACAAGTTTGAGTGATGGTGGGACCCACACCCACCCTTTTTACAAAAGGCCAGCCCATCTTCTTCTTCCCCATTCGTTTCCAGCGGTAAGAGAGGAGCCTCTGCCTAGGGTTTTCCCCTTTCCTCTTCTTCTTCTTGTTTTCTCACAAGACCCACCTCCAAGCTTGCCAAAATGAGAGATTTGTGCCCATCTCCTTCTTCCCCTCATCTCAAGCTCTCTATGGATGCCATTAGAAGAGAAATCCAGTCACATTGAGGTTCTCCTTGAGCTAGTCTTCTTCATTTGAAGCACTTCCAAGTAAGCAATCCCTTCAATCTCCTAGATTTGTGTTTTCCTAGCTCTAGAGAGTCTCCACCTTCTCTATTGGGAGCTCTCTTCTTCTTGTTCTTTGGTTTGCCATTTTAGGGTTCTAAGATGGGTTTATTTTGGGGTTTTTGTATAGATTGGAGATTTGTGGCTTGAGAGGATGATTAGAGCTTGATCGGCTACTTTGGAAACCAAGGCAAGTGAATGAATGGATTTGATTTGAATGAGTTTTTGTTTTATTGAAAATGTAGATTTTTCTATTCATCTTCCTCTAGTTTCCTATGTTTCATAATGCTTTTGGAAATATGTTATTGATAAGATTTTCTCTTAGTCAATTTTCATGAGAATGTATGCATTCATCTACTAAAGCTTGTTTTGCCATTATGGATTTCATGAATGAGATTTGTACTTGCATTGAATGAGGTTTGTTTTGGAAGGAGAATTAATGCATTGATGGAATGGTAGTTGGAGAAAAGAATGAGATGTGGAATAGAAGAGAATAGACCCATTTCATGTTAGGAAATGGGTGAAGTTGAAGGAAAAAGGGATGGGAAGGAAAGAGCTGAAATCTGCACCTGATGCAGAGTTCCCGCAGCTGGGCGGTCAGCGGGCGGTCACCTTGGCGGCTAGCCGACAGGTGACCGGCGGCTAGCCGACCCAGATTCGGTTACAAACACAGAATGCTGCGTCTTGACAGGTGAACCGCGGTCAGCCCCGCGGTCAGATAGCGGCTAACCGCCACCCCAAAACCCTGCGACCGCCAGGTAGCCGAAATGCGCGGTTAGAAACACAGAATACTGTGTCTTGACAGGTGAACCGCGGTCAGCCCCGCGGTCATCCAGCGGCTAACCGCCGATCACCTCGGCGGCTAACCGCCAGCTGACCGACAGGTGACCGAGTTTCACCCAGAATTCCTGAGTCTTTTCTATAGTTTTCAAATATGGTATTTAAAGGTTTGGATGGGTTGTTCTGATGCCCTACCACCTTGGAAAGACCCAGGGGATGACATAAGGAGATTGACTTAGAAAGAAACACCATTTAGGAAATGTATTGGGACTTTTGGATTCATCAACGTGCATAAGGAAACTTAGTATGTCCTCTATCATTTGAGTACCATACTAAGGGTAATATAGACATACAAGATCCTTATACATGTCGTTTGAATATGGATGCCCCAATATATAGTCCCTAATGGTATAAGGATTCATTGCATTGTTTTACTCAGATTATAGGTATAATTACCCGATCGGACTGGTTTTATCTCGAATTCTGATTTATACGCCTGATATGTTCTGCCAGCCCCGTTTATGCATGAAAAGATAGTGATATGAAATACGTGCCTTCGAGCACCGTATCCCGCCTGCCCGAGTGTTTTATACTGGCATAGTTTTGTACATGTTTTGATTTCTCATGTCACCGTGAGTCGGCACCACTAAGCTTGGACGTCCTTGTCAGTCTGATCAACTGACTTGGGCCTCCCCCTCGTGCTCCCGCCAGCTGCAGCTTGGATCCTGTCCCGATTACCCGGTTCCGCGGCCGTGGTCTTGTCTAGCTATATGTATATGTATGTATAATGTTGGTTCTCGGCACTTCGCGTGTTCGAGACCAACGCCCGATCTTGCTCTCATCACATTAGTGATAGAGAGGATTTAGCTTTAGTGTGGTTGTCAATCTGTTCCCCACGATTGTGGCTCCCCTGAAGAAGGGCAATTTGCAGGGTCCGCCTATGGACTGGGTTTGCAATGTGAGGAATACATGTTTTACAGTCGTTTTAAAGGAATGCATGTTTCAGAGTTGTTTTAAAGGAATGCATGTTTTACCCGATATATGTGCTTTTACACATGCTTTAAAATGAATACATGTTTTGTCAGATATACATGTTTACACTGGTTTTAAATATCTGTAACTCTTGATCGAATACCATGATTTGCCATATGTTTTATTATTCAGATTATCGTTTATATCTTTTCATCCACCTGCCAGACCGTCGTGTCTGACCCATTTTTGTGGTACTCAGGTCCAGATTTCTTTGCTCCGAGCTGAGTGCACGTGTTGGCTGTGGAGCCATGAGTTGCAGATTTGTAGCGTCGACTATGTCATGTAGACATTTAGCTCGACATCTGAGTTACGTCACATGTGGGGTAGTGTTTATTTAGCTTGTTATTTGTATGGCTTTTATTAGCCTGTTCTCCGGGATTTTTTAATTAATGCACATTGATATTTGTAACTCGAACACATGTGGGAAGGAGATATCCTGTTACTGTCAGCTCTGTATTTTAATGCGATGGTTTGTTCCAGTCTGATATGATTCTTGATCCAACAGCTATATGCTAGCGGTTGAGTGCGATGCGGAATCCGATGGCCACGGAATCCGAGTCGCAACGCCACGTAAGCTTCCGCAAAATATTCAGAATGAGTTGGAATTGTCATCCTCACTCACGCGGATCCTGGGAGAAATATAATTATTATTTAAATCACAATTTCACGCCCCCCGAGGTCGGGCAGCGGTAGGGTCCGGGTTTGGGGGCGTGACAGACTGGTATCAGAGCGGGCAGGTTTCTAGGAAATAAAACACTCTAGGAACCTTAAGACGTGTGGTGAGGACTCTTTAGACTATGTGTGTTTTCTTTTGGCTAACTGTCGTTTCTGCGAGTTTGGGTTTGTTTTCTTCTAGTGGGGGAGACTATCTTTGTCTCGCCTTCTTGTCCTTGTTGTTAGGGAATTTGGGGGACCAAATTCTTTCTAGTGGGGGAGGATTTAATGTCTTCGCACCCACATTTAGTGCTCTTTTCTTGTTTTCGCACTAGAGAGTCAGAGTTTTGAGGGCTTAGCATGTGGATCTCGAAGGACCTTGGCAGAAATTTCAGCTTTCCGATGTCACAGATGGAGTCAGTGAAAGAATTTGTGAGCAGTTGTTAGTCAGCAAGGAATGTGAACAGCTTCTCGAGACCCAATTACGGTTGATCGTGCACCGTCAGATAGTGCGTCAGGCAGGTAAGTATGGATTTTTGGATAAACATGGAGTATTTTCCTATGTCAGAAGGCTCCAGAACCCAGAAAAAGGGTGGATTTTTGGAAGTTTAAGGTGATTTTCAGTTGATAGAACTTTAAGTGGATGCCAAAAGCTAGAAACTTCTCAATTTGATGAACTTTTGTCAGAAAAGTGTCAGATGATTCTCGACATATCCAGAATGATGGTGAAGTCAACTCGACAGGATGCTTCGGTGTATGGTTAGATCATAGGAAGTAAGCTTTCAGCGGTGGTCTAAAGAACTGTATACAGAATGGATGGTTGCTTGGTCTTATAATAGAGGGGATTTTGCGGACTCTACTGACTTTTGGGAATGTCAGTTTGGACACTGTGCAGATGCAAACTGGAGAATCATAACCTATGGGTAAGGCCAGTTGAAAGATCTAGAGAAGAATGACACACGTACAGGACTTGAGGATGATGAACCTGAGATAGAGATACAACCTACAGAGTTGAGAACCTTGTGATTCCAACGAGTGGATGGAGATTGGTGAAGTATCCAGATGACCGTCCGAACATTTGATTGAGTCAACTTAACATATGAAGAGGTGATAGATTTCCAAGTTATTTACGTCAAAAAATTGTGTGTTGACAAGTGACCTGATTTTGACAACCTTGATAGAGATTACTTCTATTCGAGCCCGTCCATGATGACAATTTTCATGCAAGCATCGAAGGACACTATGTACAGTGTTTTACGACAGAGGTAGAGTTACAGTACATTGGAATAAATCAGAACTTTCATTTTCTTGGACCGACATCGATGGACAAAACAAGTAGCAGATTCGAGGTAATGTAAGAAAAACTGATGGGTGTCAGGGGTTGATGGAAGAATTCTTCGAATATTGATTGTGTAAGAGGAACAGGTTGTTAAGTGAGAGTTTGGACAGTTTAAGATCTTTAACCAAATCAGAGACCTTGACCACAGACGCGTATCACCACCATGTTTGACCGAGGATAGTACAGTTGTACAGGAGCAGTGCATATCATCAATGTTTAGAGACAATTTTCAGTTAAAAAAAAAAAAAAAAAAAAAAAAAAAAAAAACTCCAAGGAGATGTCCAGAGCTAGAGATTTCTAAGATTCGATGAGTTTTGTCAGAGAAGTATTCGAGAATTTTCAACAAGTGCAGCCATGTGGAGGAGTAGACCCGACAAGATGTTAGAAGCATTTGAAGTCAAATTTCAACAATTAGCAAAGTGGTCGACTGTAGAAAGGATCTCTACTTGATCGCCCGACAACGAAGATTTTCCCAGATTTTTATGAACAAGAGGAACGTCGGATTTCAAAGTACAGAAACATGGAGCAGGAAATCAATTATTTTGGATTTCGTGGAAGGAAGCAAATTTGGCAGAACAGCTACGAACAATTACAAAGGCAAGTGTAGAGCTTCAAATGTTGAAGAATGGTGAAAGAACAAGCAGGTTAGTGTCAGAAACCGACTATGGTGCAGAGGATTAAGAGCAATGATCTGAAAGAGTTAGAGCTAGCAAGAGTTCACCTTGAAGATTGTGCATTTGATACGAGACTTAGGTTCGATAGTTGTAAGGAAGTGACAAAATTGTTCCAAGGGTTCTTGATCAAGGTGGTTAGAAGCGATAGACTTGGTGGAACTGAGAAGAAGTCAGAGTTGGTAGATTTCTTGAGCAGTCAGGTTGGCAGGGCAGTAATAGATTCAAGCCAGTGGAAGAATGTCTGATGACTATTGATAAGTGGACCGAAGAGTTCTGCAGCATGGATGACCCAGCGAGTTCAGGAGCTCCCGAGAGGGTCGATTTACAGTATCCGTTTGAAGTTTTGCGCTCGGAGTGTGGGATTAATATCTCCACTTGTTGTTTTGGGTTTGTTTAGTTCATTTGGAGGACCAAATGTTCTAAGGGGGGGAGGATGTGAGAACCCGACCCCTAATCTCTGGGATTAATGTCTTCTTAATTTTGGACTAGTTTTCTAAAGTGGGATTAGTGGAATTTGGTTAAATCTGGATTAGAATAGCTTTTTATAGCTTTGAATGATTTTGAGAACTCTTTTGATTGAGTGGAACCTTTGGGGGTTTCCCTTGTGAGTTTTGTGTGATTTTGGGGGTTCGTTTATTGTATTTTGATTAGTTTTGGGATTTGTGCAATAATTCCGGATATCGGTAATTTGTTTCGTTTAATGTATTTTATTATTCCCGACAACTTTTGTATTTGCTCCGTTTCCGTTCGAGACCTCTAAACCCTACTTTGCTAATGATAGGGGTAAAACAGTCTTTTTACACAAAAATCTGGACCCAAATTCCGAGATCTCAAAACCATGCCAAAACTATACTTTTTGAAAAACAGATTTTATGAGGAACATTTTTCTCTTCTTCGTCGATCGCATCCGGAGCCCAGAAACCGATGTTTTAGTCCCGACAAGTTTGAGTGATGGTGGGACCCACACCCACCCTTTTTACAAAAGGCCAGCCCATCTTCTTCTTCCCCATTCGTTTCCAGCGGTAAGAGAGGAGCCTCTGCCTAGGGTTTTCCCCTTTCCTCTTCTTCTTCTTGTTTTCTCACAAGACCCACCTCCAAGCTTGCCAAAATGAGAGATTTGTGCCCATCTCCTTCTTCCCCTCATCTCAAGCTCTCTATGGATGCCATTAGAAGAGAAATCCAGTCACATTGAGGTTCTCCTTGAGCTAGTCTTCTTCATTTGAAGCACTTCCAAGTAAGCAATCCCTTCAATCTCCTAGATTTGTGTTTTCCTAGCTCTAGAGAGTCTCCACCTTCTCTATTGGGAGCTCTCTTCTTCTTGTTCTTTGGTTTGCCATTTTAGGGTTCTAAGATGGGTTTATTTTGGGGTTTTTGTATAGATTGGAGATTTGTGGCTTGAGAGGATGATTAGAGCTTGATCGGCTACTTTGGAAACCAAGGCAAGTGAATGAATGGATTTGATTTGAATGAGTTTTTGTTTTATTGAAAATGTAGATTTTTCTATTCATCTTCCTCTAGTTTCCTATGTTTCATAATGCTTTTGGAAATATGTTATTGATAAGATTTTCTCTTAGTCAATTTTCATGAGAATGTATGCATTCATCTACTAAAGCTTGTTTTGCCATTATGGATTTCATGAATGAGATTTGTACTTGCATTGAATGAGGTTTGTTTTGGAAGGAGAATTAATGCATTGATGGAATGGTAGTTGGAGAAAAGAATGAGATGTGGAATAGAAGAGAATAGACCCATTTCATGTTAGGAAATGGGTGAAGTTGAAGGAAAAAGGGATGGGAAGGAAAGAGCTGAAATCTGCACCTGATGCAGAGTTCCCGCAGCTGGGCGGTCAGCGGGCGGTCACCTTGGCGGCTAGCCGACAGGTGACCGGCGGCTAGCCGACCCAGATTCGGTTACAAACACAGAATGCTGCGTCTTGACAGGTGAACCGCGGTCAGCCCCGCGGTCAGATAGCGGCTAACCGCCACCCCAAAACCCTGCGACCGCCAGGTAGCCGAAATGCGCGGTTAGAAACACAGAATACTGTGTCTTGACAGGTGAACCGCGGTCAGCCCCGCGGTCATCCAGCGGCTAACCGCCGATCACCTCGGCGGCTAACCGCCAGCTGACCGACAGGTGACCGAGTTTCACCCAGAATTCCTGAGTCTTTTCTATAGTTTTCAAATATGGTATTTAAAGGTTTGGATGGGTTGTTCTGATGCCCTACCACCTTGGAAAGACCCAGGGGATGACATAAGGAGATTGACTTAGAAAGAAACACCATTTAGGAAATGTATTGGGACTTTTGGATTCATCAACGTGCATAAGGAAACTTAGTATGTCCTCTATCATTTGAGTACCATACTAAGGGTAATATAGACATACAAGATCCTTATACATGTCGTTTGAATATGGATGCCCCAATATATAGTCCCTAATGGTATAAGGATTCATTGCATTGTTTTACTCAGATTATAGGTATAATTACCCGATCGGACTGGTTTTATCTCGAATTCTGATTTATACGCCTGATATGTTCTGCCAGCCCCGTTTATGCATGAAAAGATAGTGATATGAAATACGTGCCTTCGAGCACCGTATCCCGCCTGCCCGAGTGTTTTATACTGGCATAGTTTTGTACATGTTTTGATTTCTCATGTCACCGTGAGTCGGCACCACTAAGCTTGGACGTCCTTGTCAGTCTGATCAACTGACTTGGGCCTCCCCCTCGTGCTCCCGCCAGCTGCAGCTTGGATCCTGTCCCGATTACCCGGTTCCGCGGCCGTGGTCTTGTCTAGCTATATGTATATGTATGTATAATGTTGGTTCTCGGCACTTCGCGTGTTCGAGACCAACGCCCGATCTTGCTCTCATCACATTAGTGATAGAGAGGATTTAGCTTTAGTGTGGTTGCCAATCTGTTCCCCACGATTGTGGCTCCCCTGAAGAAGGGCAATTTGCAGGGTCCGCCTATGGACTGGGTTTGCAATGTGAGGAATACATGTTTTACAGTCGTTTTAAAGGAATGCATGTTTCAGAGTTGTTTTAAAGGAATGCATGTTTTACCCGATATATGTGCTTTTACACATGCTTTAAAATGAATACATGTTTTGTCAGATATACATGTTTACACTGGTTTTAAATATCTGTAACTCTTGATCGAATACCATGATTTGCCATATGTTTTATTATTCAGATTATCGTTTACATCTTTTCATCCACCTGCCAGACCGTCGTGTCTGACCCATTTTTGTGGTACTCAGGTCCAGATTTCTTTGCTCCGAGCTGAGTGCACGTGTTGGCTGTGGAGCCATGAGTTGCAGATTGGTAGCGTCGACTATGTCATGTAGACATTTAGCTCGACATCTGAGTTACGTCACATGTGGGGTAGTGTTTATTTAGCTTGTTATTTGTATGGCTTTTATTAGCCTGTTCTCCGGGATTTTTTAATTAATGCACATTGATATTTGTAACTCGAACACATGTGGGAAGGAGATATCCTGTTACTGTCAGCTCTGTATTTTAATGTGATGGTTTGTTCCAGTCTGATATGATTCTTGATCCAATAGCTATATGCTAGCGGTTGAGTGCGATGCGGAATCCGATGGCCACGGAATCCGAGTCGCAACGCCACGTAAGCTTCCGCAAAATATTCAGAATGAGTTGGAATTGTCATCCTCACTCACGCGGATCCTGGGAGAAATATAATTATTATTTAAATCACAATTTCACGCCCCCCGAGGTCGGGCAGCGGTAGGGTCCGGGTTTGGGGGCGTGACAATTATTGCCACAAAATACCTTCTTCAACGACTGGCGGAATACTTTCTGCCTCCATAAGCTCATCCGGAGCATCATCAAAAGTTGCATCCATGGATGGTTCAAAATCGTCGGAATCTTGTGGCATGTCAGCTGGCAAGAAAACAAAAAAAAAATATGTGTCAGCAAATAGCGGCAAAGTAAAACAAAACGCTGAAAAAGCAAAGAAAATCATACCATGCGAAGATTCTGGAACCACTCCAGAGTCCCTTGATTCTTCCTCAGATGCCACGATCAAATCCATCACCGCCTCATCGGCCGGAACCTCGGGCGTCATCAAATCATCATCCTTTGCTAAAAGAAAGAAAGCAGCGGATCAAAACAAAAAATCTCTCACGAAAGAAAAGAAACGGGAAGAGAAAAGGGAAAAGCAAACCATCATTGGCGGTCTCTTTCTCTCAGCTCCTCTTTTCTGGAGGATCATCAACATCCCCTGACACCTCCTCAGCAATGGCAAGGGGGACTTCCAGATCGGGAGAGTCTTTGTGCCGTCTCTTACTTCGGCGCTGTCCTCTTTTCCTCTTGCCTTTCTATGGGACGGTTTGCTTGAGGTACCCGTTCCGCCATCAAAATCAAGCCTCTCGCGAAAGTCCTCACTGGATGGTTCGCTCTTGCCAGTAGACTCCTTGAAAGCCTTTGTTCGCTCTGCTTGCATCTAAGTATCGATCTCGGCCTCCTCCTCCTCCAGTTATTTCAAGACCTCACCAGGTACCTCTTGTACTGCTCCTAATGTGATGACGTCCTGTTTACCAAGAAAGCCTATCTTATGCTTCTCTCTCAAAAGGAAAACCAAAACTTCCTCTCGTCGAGCGCCATCTGATTTGCCAAGACCCTTTCCAGGAGACTGCTTTACATCAAGCTCCTTTTTGGAAAGCCCCCGGTACACTGAAAAGCTCTCCACGAACCACTCCGTGAAACCAACAGTCCGGAAAGTGGGCAACTCAGGATAGGAAATCATAGCGGTAGTGTCCTCCGCACTATAAAAAGCCCATGCATTCCTCCCCTCCTACAAACCTCCAAAGCGCTTCACCTTACTCGAAGGCGCTCCAACAGCGCCTTGAGAGAAGCCCAACTGCAAAGCAAAACGTGAGGGAACGTACGGCTAGATGTCGATAAAAAGATATCTATGGTACACCATCGTACCAACATGTATGTTGAAAAGCCATGCTTTCTCTGCGTTAGTCAACGAATAGTGTCTCCCCGACCCTGCCCTGGTCGAATCACGGGAGACACCAAAATCAAAAGACTTCTTTCCCATATCCGGAGAAAGTTTCACCGAAGACTGCCTAGTCTCGAAGTCCCTGAACCGTCGAATCCTCAAATGGGCAGACAAAAGAGATTCGGAAACAGCTGTCCCTCTAGCCAACCGAATCATGAATGGGTCATCATCCTGCATAGTACCTAATTGGTGGAAACCATGACAGCGGTATACATACCACGAATAGTAGAATGGGCTGAAAATACCCTATTCATGGGAAGCCCAAGCTGAACCAGGAAAGCAGTAGCCTGCAGTTCGGTGTACAAATAGGAGTAAAGAGCAGGCACCAAAGCAAGTCGCTCTCCAAATGCCATCTGACAAGCTGGAAAAATGCAGTGCGGCCTAATGTGCGTTCCATCTGCTCCAGCAAAAATAGCCTCACCTAGCCAATAAGTGAGGTAAACATCGAGATCTCTCCACAGCACAATGTCAGAATAAATGGCGTCTATGCTTGTGAAGAAGTCCTTCAAAGTTTCTCGTATGACGGAGATCTTCTTTTAACCAGGAGTGTTAGCCCTGGCTTCCTGGGTCATACTCTCAGAAGACTCTTCGTCGTTAAAGAAGTTGGGGGACAAAGAGCTAAACTCTTCCAACTGCGACATCTGACTTTCGAGCCCTCCTTCTCCTTCAAAAAATTGTAAAAGGCGACGAGCTGAAAGTACAAAAGCCTGAACTCCTCAGACTACTCCTCAAGGATGTTGCCAATAGGCATAAACTCCTCATAGAGTTTGCCGAGGATGGGCAGCCCGGTGATGGCGTTCAATTTCTTCAAAGAAAAACCAATCTCACCATTTGTGACAATGAAGGTGTTGGTTTGAGGAAGGAATGACTCTAACACGGCCATGAAGGCTTCATCGGAGAAAATTACGGTCTTCCGAAAAGCGCAAACCGCGTCGAAGATCTCAGCCTCCTTCAGAATGGCCCCGCCAACCTGTAAGATGTGATCAGTCAATGACTCCCAGTTTGCTTACCATAATCCTGTAAAACTCCTCATCGTTGAGGCGATCAAACTTTGCCTCATCTCATCTCGGTTGAGCGAGTCACACTCTTCCAAGTTCCTCTCCACATATTCGACCTTTTCCCATGCCTGTTGTACGGCCGCATTGGAAGATCTAGCAAACCGACAAGGCGCATCGGTAACAGGACCCTTACCCTTGTTCGCTCTGGAGGAACTACCTACAAAGGATGGAAAAGACGAAATCAATCATCAAATTGACATAATTTCGCTAAAAAGAATCCCAACGAAACTTTGGCATGGTTCCGGGGCAATTCCAAAGAAAAGGGAAACACCCCGAAAAAGATAGGAAGCTTGAAGATGAGCTCAACATTGTTGCGAGCTCATAATCAATGGAGGATTCTCAAAGAAGGCTCAAGCTCAAACATTGCTGCGAGATCAAGCCAGTCTTCTCAAACCTCCGCAAACATTGTGTCCATCATCATCATGCTCCCAAACCAATTTACCAAAAATCATGTATAAAAGAAAATCATCATGCATTAGATGCTAGGAAAACATTGACAAAAGTTTGATCAATTCCAACCCAACTTGGTCAAAACCAATCAAACTTTGTCTAAGTCAAAATTCATGCATGAGCATCTTGAAATCCATAAAACTTCATTATAATAGTGAGCAAAAAAGGGGGAAAGAAAATAAGAAACTTTTTCAAAAAAAAAAATTTCTGGGCTGGCCCACAGCCCGTGGGCCATTGCCACATGGCAGTATGGCTAGGTCCGTACAGCCAAGAAAAAAAGAGAAAAAAAAAAAGGAAGAAAAAAAATGGGGAAAAAAAACTGTGAGAAAAAAAAAACAAAGAAAGAAAAAAAAAACAGAGAAGCACGTGAACAAAAAAAGGGAAAGAAAGAAAAAAAAACATGTAAAAAAAAAGAAAAGAAGGAAACACGTGAAAAAGAAAGGGATGAAAAAAAAGAAAGGAAAAAAACAGAAAAGAAAAGAAAGAAAAGGAAAGAAAAGAAAGAAAGAAAAAGGAAAGAAGAATCTCTCATCATTCTACTTCTACATGGAGTTTTCTTGATGAAAAGGGAAACTTACTTGAAGCCATGGAGGAAGAAGAAGAAGAACTTGAAGATCCTTGAAGAAAAAGGGTTCTTGATCTTGGAAAACTCTTGAAGACTTTTGCAAAAAGAAAGCAACAAAGAGCAAGAGATCCAATCTCCTTTGCTTTTATAAAAGAGAGCAAACCAAAAGAGGAAACAAGGAGAAAAGCAAGGAGGTAAGTGCTAAAAATTAGCAACCTTCCCAAAAGAAAGATTCTTTGAGAGACTTTCTCCCAAAGAACGATGCTTTTGAGAAAATCTCTCCTAAAATCAAGGAAACTTGAGAGATCCTCTCCAAGTAAGGATATTTTTAGATATTCTCTACCCAAAAGAGATATTTTTAGATATTTTTGGAATTGGAACCGAGGATATTCGGTCACCTATTGGTCGACCGAAACCTCAAACTGTGGAAAAATGCAGCATTCTGGAATTGGAACCGAGATGGTTCGGTCACCTATCGGTTGGCTGTCGGCTAGCCAACCACTGACCGACATCTGACCGACCAACTATGGAAATGCAATTCTGAAGTTTTTTTCAGTCCTTTCTTTCTTCCATCACTTCTCCTTAAAACACCTCTCTTCCTACACGAAAATGAGCCTACATGCTCCTCCCATTTCATCAAACAACCATTCATTTCAACTCTCAAAATCCATCAATCAAACTTCACAAAATTTCCAAGAACACATCCTAATGATTGAAATACCACATTTCCAAATTGGATGAAACAAATTCAAAACAGAATTCCATGACATAAATCAGAACATATGGGCATTTAAAACATGTATTTAGTGAATCCAGTATCAAGGCAAAAAAAAAAAAAATGGAATTAACCAATGAAGATTATAAGTAAGAAGTCAACCCATAATTCCAAAAGACATTCCACGCACAATCACATCTCATTCAATTACTTGCCTTGGGTAGAAATGCACTAAAAAAGGATCTCCTAACACACCTCTCTCAGCTGGACTCCAATCTGCAAGAAGACCCCAAAGAAAACCACTCAAAACTCCACAAAATTCGAAATCAAAGGAGTCCTTAAAGAAAACCCTTGCATGCATGACAGAAAACTTCCTAAGGGTTAAATAAAACCATGGTTGGAAGAAGGAAGTCATTGCTTACCTTTAGAAGCTCTAACAAGGGAGAACAACTTCAAGGAGAAGATGAACTCAGCTGGTTTCTTTGAAAAAGGTATCAAAAGAAAGCTTGAGAGGTGGGAAAGGGTTTGGCACACTCAAAGTTTCAATTAGATCAAAGAAACCCCAACATGCAAGAGGAGAGAAGTGTGGAAAATTGAGCTGGTTTCTTCTTGAGTTCTCAAACGTCTGAAACGAAATAAAGAAGAAGAACAAGGGAAGTACACGTGGGTTTTGGTTCTTAAGTCAATTGAGTTGTGGGTCCCTTAGCCCCTAATACTTTGAGAGCTTAAAACTCCCTTTTGTAGGTCCCGGATGAGATTGATGAAGATGAACGAAATGATCGTCGAAATGTTTGGTTTCCAAAAGGTATAATTTTGGCACATTTTTAGGATTTCGAAATGTCATGCACATACTTTGAGGTGAAAAGACCATTTTTCCCTTTTTCTTAAAAACATGTTTTCGGGGTTCAAATACACACGAAGTAATTTCCGAGGTTGTTGAAACAAAAATACAAATCCAAGAGATCAAAATCGATATAAATTTTTTTTTCAAAAATTAAAAACTCGGATTCCCACACAAGCACGCGATGCACGGGCCGCCCCGAGCTCAGCCAAACCTACTCAACGCCCTCGAAATTCCCCAGAACTGTTCAAGATGCTAATCTAGCTAGAAATCCAAGCTAATCGTACTCTAACCCCACTTACTAACTAAACACGGCTAAAACCATGATTAACAATACTAAACCTAGGTCGGGGTCTGACATCCTCCACTCCTTAGAGCATTTGATCCTCCAAATGAACACTAACCTCTGGCAATAGATGAGGATACTTCTTCTTAACTTGATCTAGTAGTTCCCATGTGGCTTCTTCCGGTTCGTGATTCTCCCAAAGCACCTTTACCCAGTGAATGGCTCGATTCCTCAATTCTTGCTCTTTTGTATCAATGATCCTAACCGGTTTCTCAACATAAGTAGCATCCTCTCTGATGGACTCGGTTCCATCTCTCCCTCCGCCCCATTGGGGGGGGGGGGGGGTGAGAAAGAAAGTAGAAAGCGAGCATCAACATTTTTTTGTATGGGTATGATAGATTTTCTCCTCTACTTGGAATTTGAAATGGTGATCAGGAGACTCACCTCCACAAGTAGAAAAGGAAATCAATTTTTTTCTAACTTTCCATTGCATATATATTTTAAAAAAAGAGACAAGATTTTTGAATGCCGTGAAAGGCGATTTTCATTTGTTTGCCGTGAAAGGCGGTTTTGTGCCATAAAAGGCGATTTTGCCATGAAAGGCTATTTTTGCCATGAAAGGCGATTTACAAATCTCATCAATAATGAAAGACAAGAATTGTGATTTTTTTTGTCTCTTTGAAAAAATACAAAATACAATAGAAAGGTAAGAAAAGGAATCTGACTTCTTAGGAAATTGTGGGGACTCGTTCAGATAAACGGTCGCGAGTCATGTATGGGCTCCGCTATCGTCCTTTAGATGAGAACACATGATGCTTTAATTCACTTGGCTTGGCTTGGATCTCAGATTTTTAGAGGATAAGGACCGAGAGGATGTCCTATATCCAGTAAAAAACCGAGTAGACTGGCTGAAGAGCCACCTCTGGCCATGTTGAATAGTAGGAGAATGGACTTTGGGGGGTGACCCACAAAGGGACTTCAATTACCTTGTATTGTCTCTTGCAGCAGAGTTTCTTCAAAGTAGGAGAGCTTCTTTGAGCAAGGATTTCTTCTGGAATCTTTCGGCTGGGGTTACGGTAGTGTCGTCGTCCCTTCTTCTTGGAATGACCCCCTTTTTATAGGCTTTTGATAGCCATGGGTGGGTTTATGGGCATTGATGGTATTGATGCTCCATGATGGGAGGAGTTACAAGATTAATTTCATAATTTTTGTAACTACTTTTTCTTTGGATATGATTGGCCGATGGAGAAAAATGGGAATTTAATCGATTTTAATCTCCATGATGATGGGAGTTTCATGATTAATTACCACGATTAAACTCCATAATGATAGGAATTACATGGTTAATTGCCATGATTACTTGGACTTCTAACTCCTTTTTTCTTGAATCTGATTGGTTCATCCAAAATAATGAGTTAATGACCGCATTAACTTGCCATAAAAAGGGTCATTTAACTTCATTAATTGGTTGCCAGGGTGCTTGAAGAGTCACGGGCCACACGTCGCCTCTTGGAATTCTTCTTGCGTTGATCGCCGATGGATCCACACGTCATTTGATGTTGGATGGCAATGAAACTTCAGATATTGATTAATATCTATTGACACCAAAAATGTCACTTTACCTCTTCAATACCAAAAGCTACATGGAGCT
Source organism: Persea americana (assembly GCA_029852735.1). Classification (NCBI taxonomy): domain Eukaryota; kingdom Viridiplantae; phylum Streptophyta; class Magnoliopsida; order Laurales; family Lauraceae; genus Persea; species Persea americana. The sequence goes on from CM056814.1 coordinate 41,898,494, forward strand.
GCATCTTACCACAAACAGGCAGAGCCGCTTCAAGCTTCAGATCTTGTCAGAATCAAACAAAAACTGCAAGATCCTTCAAAATAACCAAAAGAAGGATACATATGAAGTGTCAGGCCATTTCAACACCATTTGGCCTAACTTCAATACTCCAACGGCTGAGCAGGAGCTCCCGGCGTCTTTTGATCAGAACCTATGGATGGTCTCAAAGTACCTCCAAAATGCTCCACGTCAAATTTCAAGTCAAACCAGCCAAACCAAGCCTCTCGGCGGCGAGAACCATTTATGTCACCACTCATCAAACAAAGCACATGGGCAGCTTCTACATGCTTCCAAAGGGTCGCACGTCAAATTTCAGGTCATTCCGGTGACGTTTGACCTAACTTTGACGCTCAGAAGCAAAATCAAGCCTACTGGCACATTGACGGGACCCCAAATGGCTTCAAAACTCAAATGAAAGCCCATGGTTGGTCCTATCTACTGCTTAGGAAGCTTCACCTCAAATTTCAGGTCATTCCGACATCGTTTGACCTAGTTTCAACTATTGGGCGAAAAATCGGCTACAAAGTCTTCGGCTTTTCCAAAAAATAGGAAATTTTGTGCTCTGATTTGCATGCCTTCTCAATAAGCTTTCTTCAGAGGAATCAAGCCAATAAATGAGGAGAAATATCAAGAAAAATACTAGAGAAAAAGGAAGCAAAAAAACTCAAAAAACGGTCGAGAAACGGCGACCGAAAAGGGGACAAAGTCCCATGGTCGCCGAATTTTCGTTGGAACGACCATTTTTCAGATTCTTTTCGCATTTCGCGATGTTTGGCCCCTGTGATTTTCTTAAATTCTGATTTTTGAGGCATGATATCCGTCGATCTTCATCAACATCACGGATCCTCCGTCGAAATCATTCGATCATCACAGGACACTCCGAGATCGCCAACTGGCCGACCAAGAAAGCACACTTTCTGCCCGACCGATCGTGAAATCGACAGGACAAATGTTGCTGGCCCACTAGTACCGATCAATATTTGAAAATTCATGGTCATCCGATGTCGATCAACATGGAAATCCATCGATGATCATCGCCAGAAGAATTTCAAAAGACGCAGCTCGGCCCGCGACTCTTCAACCGACTTGGCAACCAATTAATGATGTTAATCGACCCATTTATGACAGCTTATTACGGTCATTAACTCATTATTCTGGACGGCCCAATCAGAAGCAAGCAAATGGGAGTTACAAGTCCAGTTAATCATGGCAATTAACCATGTAACTCCTATCATTATGGAGTTTAATCATGGTAATTAATCATGAAACCCCCATCATCATAGAGATTAACTGCCCATTATTCTCCATCGTCCAATCAGATTCAAGGAAAAAGGAGCTACAAAATCAAGAAGTAAGTACTTGTAACTCCTCCCATCATGGAGCATCAATGCCATTAATGCCCATAAACCTTCCTAATGGCTACCAAAAGCCTATAAATAGGCGGTCACTCCAAAGGAAAAGGGTCCTGAAAAATTATCCTGAAATGTCTCTTCACAAAGAAGCTCTCTTACACTGAAGAAACTCTGCTGCAAACACTACAAGGTGATTGAAGTCCCGTGGGGGGCCACCCCCCCAAGGTTTCCTCTCTTCTTCTATCCAACATGGCCTAGATGTGGCTTTTCAGCCCGTCTACCCAGTTTTTTATTGGACATAGGACCTTCCCTTGGTCTTTGTCCTCTAAAAATCTAAGGTTTGCAACCGTCGATCTAAACGAGTCCCCACAATCTCCTGAGAAGTCATATTCCTCTTTATTTCTTTTCTATTGTATTTTGTATTTTTTAAAGAGACAAAAAAATCACAATTCTTGTCTTTCATCATTGACGAGATTTGTAAATCGCCTTTCATGGCAAAATTGCCTTCTACGGCACAAAACCGCCTTTCACGGCATTAAAAATCTTGTCTCTTTCTTTAAAATATATGTGCAATGGAAAGTTGGAAAATGTCGCAACCCCGGACCGGGGGACCCGGGACCGCGACGGGGTGGTGTGGATAATGAACCACCCCTTGTAATGATTATACATTTCCTTAATTTCCCACAGGTTTCCGCGGTGAGGATTCCTCATACACTCGTAGAACATTTATATAGGTGCGGAAGCGTGTAGCAAATCAAACTCTTAATCCATTCACATCAAATAAGACTGTTAATAAACAAGTATAGCATGATGTCAGAGTGAGCAATGATCCCATTAGCATTCCCAAAATATTAAGTTAAAGTTTAAACAAAAGAACAAGTTAATTAACATTCCCCAAAAATAATGGCCAACAAAGGCCAGTACAACCAAGAGATAAATCAATGACATCCCAAAATGTTCGCAGCTCAAAGCTAAACCCAATGTCTACATGACATTGTCAGCTTGCCATTCTACTAATCGTTGCGGTTCACCGACCGCCTCCTCTGGCTCCTCCTCAAAGGCAAAGACGGGAGCTGGACCTGAGTACCACAAAAATGGGTCAGACACGACGGTCTGGCAGGTGGGTGAATAGATATACCAAGAAAGAAATCAAAGCATTTCATAGACATAACGAAAACTATCAAAAAACAGGATGCATAGTTCATTTAAAGTACAGATGCAATATAAATCATGCGGGGTATTCAAGGTACAGGAACTGACTAGATGGCAACCACACTAGAGCTAAATCCTCTCCATCACTAAGGTGATGAGAGCACATTCAGTGCGTTGGGCTCGAGCACACGAAGTGACGAGAACCAACATTATAAACATATACATATACATTTAGCTAGGCAAGACCACGGCCGCGGAACCGGGTAACGGGACAGAACGGGATCCAAGTTGCAACTGGCGGGAGCACAGGGGGAGACCCAAGTCAGTTGATCAGACTGACAAGGATGTCCAAGCTTAGTGGTGCCGACTCTTAGGTTACATGATAAATCAAAACATATACAAAACTATATCAATATAAAACATACGGGCAGGCGGGGCATGGTGCTCGAAGGCACACATTTCATATTATTATCGGTTCATGCATAAACGAGGTTGGCGGGACATATCCGGTGTACAAATCCGAGTTTGAGATAAAACTAGTAGGATCGGGTAATTATACATATAAACTGAATAAAACAATGCAATGAATCCTTATGTCATTAGGGACTATGTATTGGGGCATCCATATTCAAACGACCTGTATAAGGATCTTGTATGTCTAAATTACCTTTAGTATGGTACTCAATTGATAGAGGACATACTAAGTTTCCTTATGCACGTTGATGAATCTAAAAGTCCCAATACCTTTCCCGAAATGATGTTTCTTTCTATGTCAATCTCCTTATGTCATCCCCTGGGTCTTTCCAAGGTGGTAGGGCATCAGAACAACCCATCCAAACCTTTAAATACCATAATTGAAACCAATAGAAAAGACTCAGGAATTCTGGGTAAAACTCGGTCACCTGTCGGTCAGCTGGCGGTTAGCCGCCGATGTGATCGGCGGTTAGCCGCTGTCTGACCGCGGGGCTGACCGCGGTTCACCCTGCTAAAATGTAGCATTCTGTGTTTCTAACCGCGCCTCTCGGCTACCTAGCGGTCACTGGGGTTTCTGATTGGCGGTTAGCCGCCGAGGTGACCGCGCGGCTGACCGCGGTTCGCCTGTCAAAATGCAGCATTCTGTGTTTCTAACCGCATCTGGGTCGGCTAGCCGCCGGTCACCTGTCGGCTAGCCGCCAAGGTGACCGCCCGCTGACCGCCCAGCTGCGGGAACTACACATCAGGTGCAGATTTCTGTGCTTTCTTTCCCAAACTAATTTCACCTCAACTCCAACCCTTTCCTAACATGAAATGGGTCATTTCCCTTCCCTTTAACATTTAATTCTTTCCACCAACCACCAATTCATCAAAGCATTTATTTCTCCTACCAATGCAAATCTCATTCAATGCAAATACAAATCTCATTTAAGAAGTCATACTAACCCAAAATAAACTTTCATGAATGGATGCATATATTCTCATAGAACTACTAAGAGAAAACCATGACAATAAATACATTTCCAAAAGCATTATAAACATAATGAATCAAATGAAATAGGAATAGTAAAAATCCACATTTTCAACAAAATAAGAACTTATTCAAATCGAATCCATTCATCCACTTGCCTTGGTCTCCAAAGTATGCTAATCAAGCTCTAATCCACTATCAAGCTCAAAATCTACAATCTACACAAAAATCTCCAAAATACAATCATTACAACCCTAGAATGTCAAAACCAAGAAATAGATGGAGATAGCTTCCAATAATCAAGGTGAAGCACCTCCTAGGCTAGATGAACACACAATCAAGAGATGAAAAGAAGAACTTACATGGAAAGTCCTCTAATGGAAAGAGCTTGCTCAAAGGATAGCTTGGAATGGAAGGCTCTCTCTACAAAGGGTATCAAGATGAAGCTCTCATGGAGGGGAAGAAGACTACTACCTCCATTTTGCCTTTAGCAATAGATTTGAGAGAGATTGAGAGAAGAAGAAGCAAGAAGCAATGGAAGTTGAAGAGAACCCTAGGCTGGGCTGGGATTTCTGGTTCTCAAGAAAATGCAAGAAGAGGAGGAGGGAAAAGAACTCCTCCTTATATAGACAATGGCTATGGGTCCCACAACTTAAAAGTCTAAAATGGGCTAGAACGTCAAATCTACGGGCTTCGGGCGGATTCGACGAAGAAGGAAGAATTGATCGTCGAAATTTCTACTTTCCAAAAAGTATATAGTTTACGAGTTTCGGAGATATTGAAAATAGTGTCCAGATTTTATGTAAAAAGACTGTTTTACCCTTATCAATGGCAAAGTAGGGTTTAGAGGTCTCGAATGGAAACGGAGCAAATACAAAAGTTGTCGGGAATCATAAAATACATTCAACGGAGCAAATTACCGATTTCCAGAATTATAACTAAATCCCCAAAACTAATCAAGACACACTAAAAAGGAACCCCCAAAGGGCCCCACTAGATCAAAAGAATTCTCAAAATTATTCAAAGCTATAAAAGCCTATTCTAATCCAGATTTAACCCGTCTCCACTAATCTCACTTATAGCTCAAACGCGTCTTAATTAACACTAATCGGAAACTCTCGGGGCGGGGTCTTACAGAAAAAAAGTTCGATTCCCTTTCTATTTGTGAAGGTGAATCTCCGGATTACCACTTCAAATTCCAACTAGAATAGAAAATTTGGCATACCTATACAAAAAAAATGTTAATACTCCCTTTTCTTTTTTTCGCCCCGCCGCACCCCGGTGGACCCGGGGCGGAGGTAGGTGAGAGAGAAAGCCGGGTCCATCTAGTTGGCATACCCGGTGGGACTCGTTCATTTGAGAACACAATGCTTAGACTCCTTGGCTCCTTTCTAGTTGGCTGCCTGTGTTGGATCTTGCATCTTTTAAAAAAAAACATGAGATGAGATTCTTTGGAAATTTCTGTCTTTGAGTTTATTTCCATTCTTTCTCTTCTCAAACAAAAAGAAAATTTTTTTTTTTAACGTTGGGTTCAAATTTGAGAAATTTTGGCTCTTTCCCTCGCGAAAGTCGCTGAGCCTCTGTTCGGATTGGAACACTATTTCTTCTCTTTTGTGAATCCAATCTTGACTTTAGAAATTTTTTTTTTTCAGATTTCTCTCTTTTGGATTCAAATTAGAGAAACTTTGGTTCTTTCCTTTTCATATAATGGCTCGCGAAAATCGCTGAGCCAGCATTCGGATTGGGAGGGGCCATGTCCCTCTCTTTGATGGGTCCATTAGTGATCTTTAAAAAATAATAATAATAAAATAAAAATTTTAGATTTCTTTCTTTTGGATTCAAAATGGAGAAACTTTGGTTCTTTCCTTTTCGTACAATGGCTCGCGGAAATTGCTAAGCCAGCGTTCGGATTGGGAAGGGCCATTTCTTCTCTTTGATGGGTCAATTAGCAATCATTCAAAAAAAAAGAAAAAAAAACAAAAAACAAAAAAACACATTAAGGTTGCACCGATTGCATTCTTTGACCAAAGCGAATCTAAGAAAAGCCTTGTCCAGAGTATAGAGGCAGCTAGACTGTTCGAGGCAAGGGTCCTTCAAACGGGTTCATTAAGTAACCCTACCCTTACCTGGGGGCTGATCTATCCACTAAGGTTTCATAAGACCGAATTGGAAAACCTATGTGTACTCTTAAAAAAATTATCTAAAAAAAACTTTTGTCACTATTGTGTTCAGATTCGAGAAATTTTGGTTCCTTCCTTTTCGGATTTAGTGCTTGCGAAAATCGTTGAGCTTGTATTCGGATTTGAATACCATTTGCTCTCTTTTGTGAATTCGATCTTGACCTTTAAAAAAAATCCCATCTCGTGTCCTTCCCAAGGATGCGATTTACAACATTTGTGCCTAGCGGTGCTAGTACGCCCTTTCTAGTCTACTGTATTCACGACTGACACATTTGTGTCTCCAACCTTATATCATTTTACCTCGAGTGAGCTCTGCTTCTTGGTAACTTGAATTAAGGTTTACAATTGCTTCTAGCAGTCATTGGAACGCTCATTTTGAGCCGACCATACTTGCGTTCAGAACAATTGTACCCTCTATGGCTTTTTGCCTTCTTCAGTACGCTTAGGATGGGCCGATGTCCCCTCAGCGATTTGAAAAGAAAAAACCATAGTGTTTTCCATTTATGATCACCATATTCTTGTGATTACTAATGGATGTGGTCTTGTTTCAAAAGTTTTCCAAACTAACAATGGCAGCTTCATTGACCATCACCTTTGACGAGAACAAGCACCAACTCATGCTTCAAGAGAAGCAAATCAAGCGCACTTACAAGCGCCTTGCCAGCTGCCGAAGCGTCACCTCCCTCGGCAACTCTCAAAACATCAGGTGGACCTCCACTCCCCGCACCATCGTCTTCGGGTCACTGGGACCATTCCCACTCCCCGTAGATGAAACTGTACCTGCCAAGAAGTAGAAGACCGCCCTGAACGTGTCGCTGCCCCTACACCAAAGGCGGTCACCAAGAAACCTGAGGCTCGTGGCAATCCCACGAAGCCTCAACCTTAGAAAAACAAGGTCTGCCCCAAGATTTGGTCATTGAGACCTTCTCCAAACCAAAGATGGTCCCGGACATCTGCAAAGCCAGCATACATGGCCCCTCTCAAGGATAACCGGTTATATCCTCTCACTTACATGAAAGGGGAGAAACCTACCCTTCGCCGAACTACAAAAACTACTCAGCACGAGCCGGCTGCTCATACGAGCCCAAAATCAAGTCGTGCATCACAAGGCCTCGATAAGAACCTGCCAGGGCCTGCTCTCCTGCAACTCGACCCTTCATCTCAACAGTGGCCGAGTTTGCAAAATTTAAAGCTTCGTTGCGACAGGCTAAGGACTGCGTCCAAATCCTGTCCGTGCTAGTCTTCAAGGAAGACAAGCTCGGCTGCTATGCACAAGGGACCACATCCTTCATTGCAAGAGCACAGCCCGAGCTAACTGAAGCTCAAATTGCTCGTCGTATACGTCGCCGCGCGACATATCGACAAAAGAGACTAGAGAAGCAAAGAACCCAACATTCTAAGCTTCAGGTCTCTAAAAGATGGGTCGAAAAAGAAAGACCCGACTAAGTTGCTGTTGTCCATATGGTTGGTAAAGCCAAAAGACGCCAGAAGTCAGCAATGAAAATACATGTCAGACGGCCGGTGACTCGCAGCGTCTCCCGAACAAGAAGACATCAGGAAGACTCTCCTACTCCTTTAAGCCAAGGACATCGGAGTGATCAATCATCGAGCTCTTCATTTAGAAGAATGAGCTCCAGCTCAGTCACTAAGACAATATCCTCTTTCGACTCAGGAAGAGTGAATGTCCTTGTTACAAACTCTGAGCATCCTCTGCCGGATGATAACATGACTACACGCATCCAGCAGTTGGAACAAGGACAGCAGAGGATAGAAGCTCTGATGGAAAACCTTAAGGACAGCAAAGGGTAGAAGCTCTGATGGAAAACCTTCTTCTCACTCTCCAACGTCCACTAAATGAAGAAGTTCCTCCACACGATAAGGCAAATGGTGGAGAAGATGAGTCACGCGCCCTTACTAAAAGGGACATTGACTATATTCTCGCCAAAGCAAAAGAAGAGGATACACTGAAGGAGCATGGAATCAAGCCACCATATCCCTTATGGATGGACTTGGTTCCATTCCCTGCAAAGTTCAAGCAACCTATTCTTTAAACAAATACGGGGAAAGGTTGAGCTAGACAGCATGTCATCCACTTCAAGATCCTGACGGGAGCTATTGCGGATCAAGATGTCCTCAAGATCCATCTCTTTGCAAGCACCCTGAAAGGTACAGCCTTTGATTGGTACTCCACTCTGCCAGAAGATTCCATTCAAAACTGGACTATGTAAGAGACACGCTTCTTGACCCACTTCAAAGGTGATGATCATCCTGTTACTATGGCTCAGCTCTGCAGCCTAAAACAGGGAGAGAATGAGTCAACATACGACTTCATTCACAAGTGGAAAGCAATGGCGTAGAAATGCTCAGATGTGCTACCACAAGCGTCGCTGGTCGACATCTGCCAAAACAACATGAAAGCAAGGATCCGCTCCATGATCATCGGCAACAAATCAGAGAACCTAGGAGAACTCCTAGAAGCATCTATGGAGGTTGAAACGGTGATCAAAGACCTCAACAGTCAAAAGTCATCAAAGAAAGAGCCGACTACCATTCCAGCCTCCAAGCCAAAGAAAAAGGAGGTTCTCAATGTGCAAACCAAGTCAACTCCTCAGCCACCAAAGAAAGCTGAAAACAAAACTGGGGGTAAGAGGCCTGAACTCTCTGATGCCTTCAAAGAACGAGTAGAGAAAAAATACCCGTTTGATGAAGATATTGAAGAAATATTTGGGGCTCTCTTGGCAAATGGGAAACTCACCTTGCCTGACCCCAAAAGACCGGGAGATGTTGGCAAAACCAATGATCCCCGATATTATCTATACCACCAAATGGTCTCACATCCTCTCAACCAATGTTTCGTTGTGAAAGAGAAGATCAACGAGATGTGGAAAAATGGAGTCATCACCTTTGATAAAAACTACGGGCCTGCCTCTATTAACATGGTGTCATATGGATGAACATCAAAGTCACCAAAGGAAAACATCACCACTTCCTTCAAGGTGATAAAAATGATCCAAACGTCTCAAGAGCTGGTGCCTTACCGAACACCAAATGGACAGTCCATATGGGTGCATCCCGATCTCTTGGAAGATGAAAATTGGGAGATCGTCAAAACAAAGCCGACCACTCAACAACGAAGGCATGCCAAGAGACAACTCCGCAAGCTCAAACAGCAGGAGAAGCCTCAACCCAAGCAAGAGGTCCCTGAAAAGGCAGAAACCTCCTCTACTGCTTCACTGGGGGCGACAAACGAGTCTCTTCCCAAGGCTTCAAGAGTGGTAAGAAAATTCACCCTCAGTGATTTCATGCCACCACGGCTCAGAGATGAGACTACGCAGGGTGCATCATACTCTTGCAACTCGGTAGTTTGATTCTCCATGAATGGATACGAGTGTTGTGACACTGCCAGTGACACCGATGAGTGGGAAGAATCCCTTGAAGCCGGAGAATATCTCTTCGATGAAGAATGGATCCTAGAATCTCACCTTATGCTAGTAATCTGGTATAACCCTTCCAGCCACAAGGATCCTGGTCTGATGATGATGAAGACCAAGAGGCTATTCAAAATGCTGTTGACCCAGCGCAAACAAATGCTCTAGTGGATCCCAACGAGGTTGAACCACAAGGAGCAGATGAAGAGGAAGATTTGGCTCCTATGCTCGATCTCGAAGAATATACGAGGATCTTGCAGTGTCTAGCCATAGAGCAAGAGCAGGATCGCATCAATCAGCTTCATCAAAATCGAGAATCAGAAGTCCCGGAGAATCTACAAGTATCTCCTCAGGTAACCCCAGAAAATGAAGAAAGTTGTTGGATCGATGATCCTCTCACATCTGAAGACGAGTCTGAATTCCAGCAGTCCATTACAGAAGCATCTTCTATCAGAGTTGCTTGCAATGCGATAGCTCAGGATGATAGTGCCTTTGAAGCTCCATCTGCCGAAGCTACAAACTCTCAGACTACATCTGGTAGCATATCCTCTGGAGCTGCATTTTCTCGGGTGACTTCCACTGAGATAGCATCTTTTCAGCCTTCGTCTCCTGAAACTGTGACATCAGAATTCAAGCCTCTTCCGACTGATCACCATGAAGAGGCTCTAGCTGATGAAGTCTTCAAAGAAAACCCGGTCAATTGGTCTCAGATAGCAACCTTATAGGAGATGTCTGGACCAATGAAATCCTGGACAAAGAATAAAAGTTGCTGGAAGCTATTCAAGACTTGTTCCCGGAAAATGCTCCATGCAACGCAATCACTAAAGACGGTAACGCTGCTGCAGAAGCATTTTCAGCAAACGGGGAGAATCAGCCCCTTGAGCCCGAAGAGGGTCTTCCAAAAGAAGAACCGCCTCTAGAAGCTTTTGAAGTTGGGAAAGGTACCTGGTCTGGCCGGGATTACCATAAAAACTACAACCAACCTTCCTCTTCTTCTTATGTAAATCCTTCGGGAAAGCAAGTTGTAAATGCCCCAAGCGGAAATGATAATGAAAATGCAGGCCCCAAGGAGGCTTTCAAGTATGACTTGATCGAGCACTTTAAACACATACCTGCACGACTGCACATCCTAGACTTATTACGAATGTCACCACAAACTCGTGATAGTCTCATTTTAGAACTACAAAGGCTGAATATGGATGTCGACAAACACGCCCCACAGGTCTTACAAATTGAAATGGACTATAGGGTCAAAAAATAAAAAATCTCCCCAAAGGAAGAAAAGAAGGAAACTGAGGGACCTTGCACTAAATGCCTCTCGGTCCGAAAAGCAGCAAGTGCAACCATCGCCTTCAATGAGGAAGACCTCCTGCTAGGTGAGACAAAGCACAATCGACCCTTGTACTTCACAGGGTACATAAAAGAGATGCCAATACACAGAGTCCAGATCGACCCAGGTTCTGCACTCAACCTCATCTCTACTTCGACACTCGAAGAGCTGGGTATTCCACCTAGCAGACTGAGTCACACATCCGTGTCCATCTTTGGATACGATGGGAGCACTCAAAGGCCTATCGGCAAAATCAGGTTCAAATTGCAAATCGGTGATCTAATCTCTGAGGTCATCGTGTATGCAATAAAGACCCCTTCATGCTATAACATCCTTCTCGGACGCCCCTGGATACATGAGAATGGTGTCGTCCCTTCAACTCTACATCAGTGTATCAAGTTTATTGGCGACGATGGCTTGATACATCGAATGTTTGCAGACAAAAAGCCCTTCAAAGGCAATGAAGTCCATTTTGCAGACTCTCAGATGTACAAAGACGAGAAAGAAGAAGAAAAGGAAGAGAAAGTAGCACCCTTTGCCGAAAATCTCTAGAAAGGGAAAGGCAAGGCTCCACAGCAATCATCGGAAGAAAATAAACTTTCCAGCAAATCCGAGGAGAGCAATCCGTCTCCCTTCGTTGTCTCCTTCAAATCTTCCAAACCTTTGGTAATCACAACCAAAGCGAAGAAGACAAAACAAAAGCCTGGGGGCAAGTTTATCGTTTCCTTCGTATCTATCATGCATGAACGGATTTGGATACAGAGCCAGAAGACGATACATCGTCAATCCAAGCTGATACTCAGTAAGTTCGGCCTGCTCTCACTCCATTGGAGACTCCTGCTGAGGTAGAGGATCCTGTGTTTGCTGCCTTCATCATTCCGGCAACATCGGCAGAGGAGAAACCAATCTTCTTCCATAGATTGGAAGCTTCTACATCAAATTCCTTGCTTCAACCTTTTCAAAATGAAGGTATGCCTCAACTATCCATGTATAGTCCAATGGCACAAGCTATCATGAAGAAAATGGGCTATGACGCTCAAAGTCTAATCGGTTTGGGAGGTGGCCGTGGTATTCTCATGCCATTAGAACCCACCCTAACCAAAAGTTAGCTGGAAGATTGGAAACTCCACCGTCGCATAGACAAGTCTTCATACGGGTTGGGGTATGGTCCCGACACTCCGATGAGACAGTTGACATAAAGGCTGCAAAGTCGTTTTGCCGACCAGGCCTCAACATCTCGTGTCGATGAAGACATCGATCTCCCTGGATATCTCTTTGAAGAGTCACCCGACAAGGACCTAGGAAGCTCTTCAAATTGGTACGATTTCTCTAATGATGAAGAGGAATTGTCCGACAACACAAACGTACGGTTCTCTGATTCAGAAAAGCCATCATCTCCAAAAGAAGTGCCTTACTTCGACCCAGTTTCAGCAGGTGATTGGGATCATCTCATAGCAAGTCTTGAGAAGAGTACCGATCAAGAAGATTTATGGACGGAAGCGGAGCCATGGTTTGAAAATTCCCTTGGAAATCCAGAAGGTCTTATTGAGTTGGAAGCCTCCGAAAATATTGTGGAGGAACCACCTTTAAACCTTCCAACAGAAGATTCTGTTCAAAAGATAGACTTGGGGACACCAGATAACCCACATCCTGTATTCATAAGTAAGAATATGAAGGATGATGAGTTACCCGAGTATGTCTCTTTTCTTCATGAGTTCGTTGGTTGTTTTGCATGGTCTTAGGCTAAAATGCCTAGCTTAGACCCTAAAATAGCAGTCCACAAACTCAACCTGCAAGAAGATATCTGTTGACACCAAAAATGTCACTTAGCCTCCTCAACATCGAAAGCTATATGGAGCTGCATCCTACTGCAAATAGGCAAAGCTGCTTCAGGCATCAAATCTTGTCCGAATCAAACAAAAACTACAAGATTCTTCAAAATAGCCAAAAAGGGGTACACATGAAGTTTCGGGCCATTTCGACACCATTTGGCCTAACTTCAATCCTCCAACAGCTAAACGGGAGCTCCCGGCGGCGACAGTGTCGAAGACATCAAATCTTCTATCAGGGCCTATGGATGGTCTCAGAATACCTCCAAAAGACTCCACGTCGTATTTCAAGTCAAACCGACACCGTTTGACCCTCCATCAACTCTCGAACGGCGAAATCAAGCCTCTCTGCGGCGAGGACCTCCGATGCTACCACTCGTCAAACAAAGCACATGAGTAGCTTCTACATGCTTCCTAATTGCTACACGTCAAATTTCAGGTCATTCTGACGACGTTTGACCAGGCTTTGATGCTCCGAAGCAAAATCAAGCCTACCGGCAGTGGAGCTCCCCGGTACCATGGCATCCAAATCGGAGGTAATGGATCATCTCAAAATGACTCCAATAGGCTCTCTGTCAAATTTCAGGTCAATTGGACATCGGTTGACCTTACATCAAAGCTCGACATCTTCCTCACGGTGAAATTAAGTCTAGCATCGACGGGACCCCAAACGGCTTCAAAACTCAAATAAAAGCCCATGGTTGGTCCTATCTAATGCTCAGGAAGCTTGACCACAAATTTCAGGTCATTCCGACATCATTTGACCTAGTTTCAACTCTTGGCGGAAAATCGGCTACAAAGTCTTCGGCTTTTCCAAAAATAGGAAACTTTGTGCTCTGATTTGCATGGCTTCTCGACAGGTTTTTGTCGGATGTGAATCTCGACCCCCCCTTTCTCCAAGAGAGACATGGTTTGGGGAAATCTCCATCCATCTATATATGCTATTTAAATTTTACATCGAAAATGAGGATTCCGACTACCTTCAAAATCGACGGATCACAATCGCCAGCTACGGTACGGCCGTAACACCATTTTTCGATGAAAGCCGAAGAAATATGGGGAGAAAAATAATAAGGTGTGTTCTTCCTTTCGTCTAATGTGCTGCCGGCAACACACAACGGTTGTCCTGTCACGTTAATTTGGGTCTCTTTGGGTTTTGGGTCAATTAAGGGTCATGAGCTAAAGTCTGAATCAAGGTTAATCCTCACATAGCATAACCATAATATATCCAAGCATAATAGAATAACCAAAATAAAGAAAAATAAAATAAAAAAGGGGGGAGGTGCCAAATATTTAAGAAGAGGATCGGCCCCGTTCCCGGGTACCCCCTTCAGATCCCTTGGCAAAATAGGGTTTAAAGGCTGATTTTTCAAACCGAAATGATGATGCAAATGAGACTTTGATTTTTGATTTCTGTGTTTCTCGTGTGTGATACACAAGTTATAAAAGTGAAAGGTCGATGGGCCGTAATTGATTGGAGGTGGACAATGGGCCAAAATTGATTGGAGATGGCCGATGGGCCAGTGTTTGTTTTAGGGTGGCTGATGGGCCGTGATTGATTAAAAGTGTGTGCGAAATCACTCATCTCATCTCGTTATTCTCATTTATTTAATTTTAGAAATCAGTTCTTTATTCCCTTTTCTCATTAAGTTCGATTAAATATCTGGCACCTGAGGTGGATGAAGAAACAAAAGGAAAATCTTTTTGGGTTTATTTTGTTGGTTTTATAGTTTTTATGGCTTTTTTGATATGGGGATAGAAGGGCCTAACAAGGAGATTTTCACTTGGATTTACATGATTAATGCTTTATTACTAATCATCGGATTAACCCTAACCTAAGGTCCTAGACCGCCCACATCAGCTCTCCCAATCCCCTAAAGGAACATGAAGAGTGGTGGGGTGAAACCTAATGCTCTAAGCTACCTAACTTGGTAATCCGATCTAATCCTAGGGTATGGGCAACCTAAGCTTGGTGGTTTCAGCGTCGAAGTAACTTATTGGGGTGTGACTTTAATTAGTTCGGTTTATTTTCAGTTATGAGTTGATTAGGAATGATTTAGAGATGGATTAGGAGTGCCTTAGAGTTCTGATTAGTGTGTTTTTAAATACTTTAGGGTTCTGGAATTTAAGGTTTGAATTTAAAAGGTGAAATGATGTCGAAATCGGCTGAACGGGACTAACTGAGGACTTGGGCGCACACACAGTGGCGCCTAGGTCACTCTGGTGACTTGGGCGCACCTACAGTGGAGACCAAGTGTCTGGTTCTGTGTGGCTGGGCTTGTGGTGATGATATCGATGTTAATTTCGGAATTCGGGAGTTCTTACTTAGGGTAGGTCTCTGTTCTGATATTGTTTTAGGTTTTGATTGATTTTATTGTATTAACTTTAAGTTCGGAACTTGAAGCGCGACTGAGATTCTCAACCCAGGCAAGACAGAGGACTTGGGCGCACCTGTATGGGCGCCTAAGTGATTCTGTACACTTGGGTGCACTAGCAGTGGCGCCCAAGTCTTAATTGATGCTTTTCGGTCCTCTGACTTCGGTTCGAGGTTCCAAATAGGTTTAAGTTGATTAAAATTTTAATTCCAAGGCTGTTATTGGTTCTGCAAAGGTTTTGGGATGTTGAACAAATTAGTTTCGTGTTCTTTTGGGCTGATTTGAGGTTGGACTTGTATGGATTAACGTTCTTTAAATTAAATGTGGTTTACTATGTTGCATTAATTAGGATTAAGTTTGGTTTCCATTGATTAGGTTACTTAATGATTAAGGGAGGATGAGCGCCAAGAGAGTGGTGCCCAAATGGGTGTTTTCGTGATTTGAATTAGTTTGGTGTTTTAGGTTAATTCAGGCTTCTGGTTTTAATTGTTTCGAATTGTAAGGGTGTTCTAGTGTGCTGATTTGGGACAAGATTTGAGATTAATAAGGATTCGGTGGTCCTAGGGGTAAAATGTGACTTGGGCGCACCTGTGGTGGCGCCTAAGTGCTCCTGGTGTCCTTGGGCGCACCTATGGTGACGCCCAAGTGCTTGATTTGTGAGTTTTGGTTGTCTTCGGGAATCGTTCACTTGAATTTATAGTTTTAGGTGATCTATGTTAATAAATTACGAATCCGGAACTGGTTTGAGTCTCTAGACCTCAAGGGTGGTAATGATTGGGGTTGAATGATCAAAACACAAACGAAGCGTGTCTTGGGGTTAGACAAAGCAGCTGGGCGCACCTGTGGGGGCGCCCAGATGAGTGCTGTGACTTTGGCGCACCTGTGGTGGCGCCCAAGTGTTTGTCTACTAGTGTAGCTCCTAGTTTGATGGTGTCTATGGTACTTCTGAGTTGGAAATAGGGTATTTGACTCTGGTTTTGGTTGGGCGGGGTTTTTATTTTTGAAATGTGATTGGTTTATTGTTTTAATTAGGTCTTGATTAGGTTTAAATTAAGAGTTGGTAATTAAGGTTTGATTGAAGTTTGGTTAAGGTTTGAATTTGGGGTTGTTAATTAGACTTCGTTGATTAGGGTCTTAATAGATTAGAGCTTATTGATGAGGTTTGTTGTTTAGGATCTTAATTAGGACTTTTTGATATGGATGCAAGATCTAACCTAATCACGAGTTCGGGACGATGAAAATGATGCGAATCTATTACTTATGATTGATCCTAAGCATGTTCCTAATAATGGATGATTACTGAAAATCAGATCTATTGCAAACCTACTATTATTAATGAAGATCTACTATGTATGGATGATCCTAAACATATTTCTAAACATGTATAGCAATGGAATGCTATAAAAGAGGAGAGATCTAGGAATACCAGTGTAGTAAAGTGTTTGTTAAGTTCCTAGGACGAAGCTTTCATGAAGTCGCATAGCTCTAGTCGAATGTATGAAAGCCTCCTCCTCTATTTCCTCTTTTTCTTCTCTAGATCCAAAGCTTTCTCTCTCTAATGGTGGCTACCTCTCTTCTTCTTCTTCTTTCTTATCTCTTTTCTCTCCTTTCTTAGGGCTTTTGGGTAGCCTCTTTGTAAATGAAGTTAAGAGATCCTTAAATAAGGGTTTAGGGCGTGCAAGAGGGATTAGGGTTACTGTTTGCAAGAATTTCTAGAGGGTTCTCGCATCCCAAGGCCGGATTAGGGCTTCTCGGGACTTAGGCGCACCTGTGGTGGTGCCCAAGTGGGTCCCATGAGTTGGGCGCACATATGGTGGCGCCCATGTCCAACTTTAAAGCCTAATGGGTCTCGGGTTCTGTTTCGGGTTGTTTTTTTGTCTAACCTGAGTGAGAACTACGAAGAGTAGAGTGGGATATACCTAAGTATACACCGAAGTGCATTTTTAACACTACTGGGGACCTGGCGCACCTGTGTGTGCGCCCGAGTACATGGGCGCACCTGTGGTGGCGCCCATGTGAGTCTTGAGTGGGGGCCGCTAGAGCAATCTTCCGAGGGTCATATCTTTTGATCCAATGGTCGGATTTGGACGTTCTATATATCGTTGGAAAGCTCTCGAAGTGAGGAATCCAAAGGTTGAATTGTCCTGATAATTAGGGGTTAGGAAAAGTGAGGGATATCTAGATCAATGGATTTAGTTTTTTAACTTAGGCTAATCGGGTGACATTTTGGCAAACTAAGCACGGTCTTTGTAGGAATTGGCCTAAGCATGTCTTAAGTGGTCTGGAAGAAGGTTTGAATAGTATCACGGTTCACTACTTGTGTAAGTAGTGGGGTTGGACTCGAGATCTCAACGCGACATGGCTTTTCTCTCACGAATTTTTAGAAATCATCGAACTAAGTCTAGAATTATCGACAGGCATCTTTATCATCATTAAGTAATCTAAATTATGTTATTAATCATTCAATTGTGGGTGAAATGGGGGCACCGCTATATATGATAGGTATTTAAGGCTATCATAGGGGCCAAATGAGGTGTCTACAGTATGCCCCTCTTTGGAGAGCAACACATGGAGAGTTGTGCTCCAAAGAAAGTAGACACACCACTCATGGCTCACAAGAGCTTTTGAGCTCGCGGGAGTGGCCACGTATGGATGTATGCAATTGCAAACTCGCTCTAAAGGTGAGGTTTACTTTTCTAGGGTCGATCCTAATTCAGGGGGAAAAAGAAAAAAGAAGAAGTTACGTGCCTACTGATTTGATTGGAAACCCGAGATCTATGCCTCGGTGCCCATGGTATTGCCACGTGGCGGGTTGGGAATTGTGCCCCAATTGCTGAAATTTAAAATGATGGCGGGAACTATGCCCCGGTGGTCTGAATCAGAAGTCGATCTTTCGATTGGCTAAGTCACTATTAGAGTTTCATTTGTTCTTGCAATAGAGTTTAATTCAAATTTTCATATATAGCATCTTTTAACTTTCATCCACAGTTGAATGTTCAAGGCATAGTTAAAACTAACTAGCAATAATGGGGAACTTGAAGGCAATCACAAACATAGTTCAAGCAATAGTGTGCGGTGCACATGAGAATGAGATGCATTTTTTTTTAAATGCAAGATTTTGAAACTCAGGTATGCATCGAAAAAGCTAAATCGATGGAAGATGTTCACCGGAATTACTGTCACTCTCTAGGGATCTTGGTCATCACCCAAGCTTGGATGAGAACCTGGGATAGATTCAATCATCTTTTTGGAGCTTATCATGGAGAGTTTCAAGTTACACGATTTCTATCTCCCAATGTCAAGACTTGAGTCGGCGATCACACAATTCGTGAGAACACGGTATTATGGTTGCCATACTGATCATAAGCGCTTAAGGGAGGCCTACGGCAACTCAATTTCTAGACGTGGGGTAAAATTATGAAAATCATAGTTAGTGGTACTTACCTCAAGAGCTTTCCGTAAATCCAACGTTGGGGATCATTGCCGCTTTCTTTCATTGTTTGTTTGCTGAAGCTTGTGTACTTGTCATCATTCTCCATCAGTGTGCTTAAAGGCCCCTCGCCTTTGGTGTTTTCGCTTTCACTTTGGGAACCTTTATTGAACCAACACTAAAAGAAAATTCTGCATTCTTTGTCATTAGTATATGATTTCCATAATTTGGGAGGTAATCATTCCAATTTTACCGATGGTGATGGCTTGAGATATAATGCACGATGTATGCGTGATGGGACCGAAGTGTATATGATGAGATTTCATGTGATGTGATGATGTTTGATGCGCAAGCTTTCACCATTTAATTTCGTTTGTTATTCTTTTGTTGTTTTGTCTCTTTTTTCTTTTTTTTAGGTTTCATTACTGATCATCATCAAGCTATTTCGATCTCAAATTCAAGCTTTGGGAGGCTCTTCGGGCTGGGAAAAAGAGTTGGGCGCACATGGAGGGGTGTCCATGTGTCTCTGGGTACTTGGGCGCACTTGTGTGTGCACCAAAGTAGTCTTCTACTTGGTTTCGAGTTCTTTAAGAAGGGAAGTTTTGTAGGCAACGGAATCAGACAGTTGGAGGGACTTGGGCGCCACTGGGTGTCCGCCCAAGGGGTACTTCGTCTCCTTCTCGATTTGGGACACTAATCTATATAAGGAAGTGTTGCCTATGGGCCTTCTTACACTAATCAGTCTATTCTTCCAGATTTCGGATTTCAAGGTGTTTGGTCCCTCTCCTGTTCCTAAGTAAGCATTCTTTTCGTTTAAGTCAATTGTTTAGGTTTGATTAATTAGTTTGTTTTAGATTATTTGTTTTAGGATGTGTGTAGTGGCTTTTATCATATTTAAGTTCCTTAAACTTTTTTATTATTATTTTTGTTGTTTTTAATTGGTTTGTGATTTTTTGATTGATTGTGCTTTTGTTCTTGAATTGGACATGGTCCCCTCTTTTCTTTTCACTTTCCATCATTTTTGCCCAAAAAATTATCAAATTGTAAGGTGGGTAGTTATTGATCAAAGATAGCTAATAGGAGTGGGCCATGGGTTAGGCTTGATCAGATTCTATGGCATAGGCCTCCAAGTTTTCCATCCCCCCTTTTTTTTTAGTTCTACGATGTGTAATGAGGTTCAACCATCAACAGTGATGGACATGGAGGTGATGGATCTTCATAAAAATGGTGGGAGATGTCCGTTTCAGCTAGGGATTGGGGAGATCAAGACCTAGCTGAATTTGGACGAAGTTTGGGGAAAAAGGGGGTTTTGTGCACTTTGTGGAAATTAATGAAATTAATGGGTGTGATTAGGTTTGTTGAGTGTCTTAGTTGATTTAGATTCAGTTTTGGTGATTTTTAGATGTGTGTTTTTTTTTTTTTTTTGTGGATTTAAGGGGGCAATTTTGATTCTCCTTTTTTTGTGTGAGCTTATGTGTGATGTGTGGGGGAGTGGTAAAGTTCTATTTCCTATAAATGATGTATGCATGCAAACCGTTGAAAATTGAACTTAATGTCGGTTTTGTTGAGTTGGATTAAATATGTGTGTTTTATTATCATTTGTTTGATTGTGTTTATGATGTGTGTCTTAACTTCATCTTTAATAGTTTAGCTGTGGATTGATTGAATTTTAAATTGGCTTTGTTTAATTTTAAATTGCTTTTGTTGGTTTCATTTTATTAGCTTGGTTTCAAATGTTGATTTAGGTTTAATTTAATTTTTTCATTTTATTATTTTGACTTTTATGCTTTATGTTGTTTTAAGTTTGTCTTGGTTCATTTTAATTTGGTTGTGAGTTAATTGGTCTTAGTTGGTTGGTTTGTTTGTTTGTTTATTCATTGCTCTTTTTTTTTAGTCAGGTTTGTTTTTAGTTTATCATTCGTGAGTTGGTTTTCTATATCTCTTTTTTTTGTTGCATCTATTTTTTTTTTTAAATTAAGTTTGTTATCATTGGTTGGCTGATGGATTTTATTGATTGTTAATTTGTTGTTTTTGCAGAGAAACCAAAAAGAAGGTGGAGGGTGTTCTACGATAACCTCGATTGATTTCGGCATGGAGAGGCAAAGAGGAGCGTAACAAAGCTACCATTTCATCTTGAATGAGCTGAGGAATCATAACGCATGCATGAATGAGCTGAGGAACCACAAGGCACGTGGCCTTTTTTCTCTGCTTCATCGGTTAAGTTTTTCTTTTAGGTTTAAGTTTAAACTTAATTTTAATTTTAAGTCTTTTACTTTGGATTTAAAGTTTGGGTTTAATTTAAAATTTGAGTTTGGTTTTAGTTCTTCTTTTAGTGAGTTGATTTCTTTTATGGGATTTAATTTGGCAGGTCACTTGGTGTCCTTATCAAGGCAGCCTAGGTGATGAATTGATTGTAGTGTTGGAGGGGTGTGATTTATTTGAGATGGATATATGGCTCCACGCACCACAGATTGCTATTAGGCATGTCGCTAACAGGGCCGCATGACAGCTAGGGCGTTATAAGGTCATTTCGGTCGATGACGTGGTCATTTCGATTGATGAGGCTATCATGAGTTGATTGTATTTTGCATGGATCCCTTAAAGATTTAAGAACGAATTCGAAGCATCGGGGAAGTACATGAAATGTTGGAGGGATTTTCCATACCGGTACATACTCTCGGAGTCATACTCTTATAAGTTCCCCTATTCTATTAGGAATTGTGTAGAGACGATCGAGGCAATATTGTTGTTGGTGTAGTAGTTATGATTGATGTTGATTAATAGTTGTTGATCATTAGTGTCACACCTATGATGGAGGGATGTTATTTTTAGGCTCATTTTGCATTTGATATATGTAGGATGATGCATATGATGTGCATAGGTGCATGTGACATCCATGATGCGAACATGTGATTCATGACTTGATAGCGGTTGTGATGATTAACCTAGGAGTGCCATGGTTGTGTATGATGATGAAATGATGCTTATGAGGGGTACCGATGACTTAAATGAAGTATCTCTCTCTTACAAGTGACAAGTTTTGTACCCGATGATTTTTTGGGGTCTAAAAGATAAGGGAGACATTGGTGAAATCTCTTTATAGTTCCTCGAAATCCGTGTCTAGGCATGGGGATCTCATGAAGGGAGCATTAGTAGTTTAGGATAAATAAAGTGAGATTCATACAATAAAAACCAAATAGGCACAGTCTCACATTGGTCTAAACTTAATAAGTAACATAGAGTTGGGTTTTGAAACCACAGTGAGTGCCTCAGTGTGTGACATTTGTAACCTAGGCAACTCTATGTCTTGAGGCATTCATAAAATCAGCTATATATGTGAAGGCATATGCTAACAATCATCATATTTTATCATGAAATCTCGTGGCAGACATCGTCCACGGTATATAAATAGTAGTCAAATTCAATCTACACCAGCAAACTGACATGATCCACAATTTCCATTAATTATTATCATATTTCAAGTTATAGGGAGTTGTGCACAAAATAGTACTCGCGACGTGATCCCAAAGAGAATAAATAAAAATGCCCCAGCTTGAGGGGTGTTTTGAATATGACCGGGGTTGGTTTTCCTACAAAGGTCTCAAAACAAACTTGTTAGTACCGTACTTTTGGTCCCCCGCATGGTTTGTCTGAAGCAAGTTTTTTTTTTCTCGGTAAAAATGTCAGGGGGTCATTTTGGCATTCAAGCTTTGGGAAACAACAAGATGGAATTGGGACCTTAGGGATATATATTTCCTGCATCTAACCAAAGGTCACTAGTAAGAAGAGCATGCATGAAGTGAGTGTGCGTGCAACCTCGTGAGTGCTCGTGGCAGTTGTGTATGCGATGAGGACCCAGATTGGGAAGCCGTGCAAGACAGATAGATATATATATTAAAAAAAAATGCCCCAGCATAAGACTAGTGTTCATTTTGGTTGTGGGTACGAATGTACCCTCGTTCCATGATTGTCACCTTGGCGGTGACGCGATATTCCCTAACCATCATTTGGAGGTCGAGCCCTCACAAGCCCCCTTTTGTAGCTGCTTAGCCTTTCCGGCTGAACTTCAGAAAGCACTTGACCGGCCTCGGGGCTCGTTTGTGAATTGTGTCTGTGTGTGGGACGGTAAGTCACCGTGTCTCCTTAGTGCTGTGGTTTCCGACCACCTTTTGCTCAGTTCATGCGGTGAGTACCCATATCACTCTAGCGGGCCTAATTTTAATATTTCTTTTCTTTTCTTTTTTTTTTTTTGGTAATGCGGTCGAAAGGAAATGGGATCCAAAGGTAATGGCTTCTGAAGCATTAGCCATGGGGAGCATACCCACACCTTGTGCGACTCCACTATGGCTTCTCTCCTCTCTCTTCTCCTTTGTTTTTTTTTTTTTCTAACATGTAGCTATGCAATGTCTAGGTCCTTTAAGCTTTCTAATTAACCTATGTAACGAGCATTAGGCCAATGACTCCCAAACCAGAAGGCTTTAGGGCACTAGGTATATAAATACCCCTACGGGCTTACTGGCTCAAGTTAAAAAGGCTATGAACCCAAACTAGTCACGAAATTTTTTTTTTTAGGGCTTTCTAATTAAACGCTTTTTTTTCTTTCTTTTTTTTTTTGAGCAAACGGTCGAAAAGCTTTCATGATATGGGCGAACTCACCTTCAAACCTTCACATCGAATGGCTTTAACCGTGCGGAATTTGTGTGGGGCAGACTCACCTCATTGTGTTTTTTTAAGTGCCGATGTGTGTTTGAGTTCCAACTTCGATCAGAGTGCACCTCTTCGGTCCCCCTATGGGACTTCTACAACTACGCCATGGGGCAAGGAGGGTCATATTCTGCAAGAAGTAGGGAAGGGTTATACTGTATACCTTTTCGGGTACATAGCGTTCCATGGATCGGGGAGGTCCTCCCCCTCTGCGTTTACTAGTCTATATGCATTTCCAGGATATACTTCTTTGATTACATAAGGGCCTTCCCAATTGGGTCATAACTTACCTCGGGGATGCGGAAACTGAGATGGAGCGATGCGTTTCAGCACGAAGTCGCCAACTTTGAAATATTTTTTTTTTTTACATGTTTGTCGTAGGTTTTGGTAATCTGCTTCCGGTATACCTGTGCGTGCTCTGCTGCTTTCATTCTCTTCTCGTTAAGTAGGTCTAGCTGAAGTAGCAATGCTTCTCTCCTCTGGTCTTTTGTCATATCTTCATCTAGATAGATGCGCAGCGACGGTTGAAGGACTTAAAGGGGAAGGACTACTTCCATTCCGTAAGTCAAAGTGTAAGACCCCGCCCCGAGAGTTTCCGATTAGTGTTAATTAAGACGTGATTTAGTTATAAGTGAGATTAGTGGAAATTGGTTAAATCTGGATTAGAATAGCTTTTCATAGCTTTGAATGTTTTTGAGAACTCTTTTGATCTAGTGGGGCCCTTTGGGGGTTCCTTTTTATTGAGTCTCGATTAGTTTTGGAGATTTAGTTATAATTCTGGAAATCGGTAATTTGCTCCGTTGAATGTATTTTATGATTCCCGACAACTTTCGTATTTGCTCCGTTTCCATTCGAGACCTCTAAACCCTACTTTGCCATTGATAGGGGTAAAACAGTCTTTTTACACAAAATCTGGACACTATTTTCAATGTCTCCGAAACTCGTAAACTATATACTTTTTGGAAAGTAGAAATTTCGACGATCAATTCTTCCTTCTTCGTCGAATCCGTCCGAAGCCCGTAGAACGATGTTTTAGCCCATTTTGGACTTTTAAGTTGTGGGACCCATAGCCATTGTCTATATAAGGAGGAGTTCTTTTCCCTCTTCCTCTTCTTGCAATTTCTGAAGAACAAGGTGTTCCAGCCCAGCCCAGCCCTAGACTCTTCTTCTTGCTTCTTGCTTCTTCTTCTCTCAATCTCTCTCAAATCCCTTGCTAAAGGAAGAATGGATGCTTCAATCTTCTTCCCCTCCATGAGAGCTCCTTCTTGGTACCATTTTTAGAGAGAAACCACCATTCTAGGACCCTTTTTGGGCAAGCCTTGTGTATTTGGAGAACCTCCATGTAAGCTCTCCTTCTTGTCTTTTAGATTTGGATTATTCTAGTCTTGAGGATGCTTCATTTCCATTATTGGAAGTTATTCCCTTCTATTTCATAGTTTTCCCATTTTAGGGCTTGTAATGATTGTATTTTTGGGGATTTTGTGTAGATTGTAGATTTTGAGCTTGATAGTGGATTAGAGCTTGATTAGCATACCTTGGAGACCAAGGCAAGTGGATGAATGGATTTAATTTGAACAAGTTCTTATTTTTGTTGAAAATGTGGATTTCTACTATTTCCATTTCATTTGACTCATTATGTTTTATAATGCTTTTAGAAGTGTATTGATTGACATGGTCTTTCTCTTAGTTAGTTTTATGAGAATAAATGCATTCATCATCAAGTTTATTTTGATCATTTCAAACTTCTTAAATGCTATTTGTAATCGCATTGAATGAGATTTGGATTGGTAGGTGAATTAATGCATTGATGGAATGGTTGTTGGTGGAAAGGATTAAATGTTAGAGGGAAGAAATAGTCCCATTTCATGTTAGGGAATGGTTGGAGTTGAAGTGAAATGGGTTGGGAGGCAAAGAACTGAAATCTGCACCTGATGTGAAGTTCCCGCAGCTGGGCGGTCAGCGGGCGGCCACCTCGGCGGCTAGCCGACAGGTGACCGGCGGCTAGCCGACCCAGATGCGGTTAGAAACACAGAATGCTGCATTTTGACAGGCGAACCGCGGTCAGCCGCGCGGTCAGCTCGCGGCTAACCACCAATCTGAAACTCAGTGACCGCTAGGTAGCCGTGATGCGCGGTTAGAAACACAGAATGCTACATTTTAGCAGGGTGAACCGCGGTCAGCCCCGCGGTCAGCCAGCGGCTAACCGCCGATCACCTCGGCGGCTAACCGCCAGCTGACCGACAGGTGACCGAGTTTAACCCAGAATTCCTGAGTCTTTTCTATTGGTTTCAGTTATGGTATTTAAGGTTTGGATGGGTTGTTCTGATGCCCTACCACCTTGGAAAGACCCAGGGGATGACATAAGGAGATTGACATAGAAAGAAACATCATTTCGGAAAAGGTATTGAGACTTTTATATTCATCAACGTGCATAAGGAAACTTAGTATGTCCTCTATCATTCGAGTACCATACTAAGGGTAATTTAGACATACAAGATCCTTATACAGGTCGTTTGAATATGGATGCCCCAATACATAGTCCCTAATGACATAAGGACTCATTACATTGTTTTATTCAGTTATATGTATAATTACCCGACCCTACTAGTTTGATTTCAAATTCTGATTCATACTCTGAATATGTCCCGCCAGCCTCGTTTATGCATGAACTGTTAATGATATGAAATGTGTGCCTTCGAGCACCATTCCCCGCCTGCCCGTATGTTTTATATTGATATAGTTTTGTATATGTTTTGATTTATCATGTAACCTAGGAGTCGGCACCACTAAGCTTGGACATCTTTGTCAGTCTGATCAACTGACTTGGGTCTCCCCCTGTGCTCCCGCCAGTTGCAACTTGGATCCCGTTCTGTCCCGTTACCCGGTTCCGCGGCCGTGGTCTTGCCTAGCTATATGTATATATATATGTTTGTAATGTTGGTTCTCGTCACTTCGTGTGTTCGAGCCCAACGCACTGAATGTGCTCTCATCACCTTAGTGATGGAGAGGATTTAGCTTTAGTGTGGTTGCCATCTAGTCAGTTCCTGTACCTTGGATACCCCGCATGATTTATATTGCATCTGTACTTTAAATGAACTATATACCCTGTTTTAAGACAGTTATTGTTTTAACAAGATTTCATCATGTTTAGAAAGTGTTTTGATTTCTTTCTGGGTATATCTATTCACCCACCTGCCAGACCGTCGTGTCTGACCCATTTTTGTGGTACTCAGGTCCAGTTCCCGTCTTTGCCCTTGAGGAGGAGCCAGAGGAGGCGGTCGGTGAACCGCAACGTCTAGTAGAGTGGCAAGCTGACAATGTCATGTAGACATTGGGTTGAGCTTTGAGCTGCGAACATTTTGGGATGTCATTGATTTATACTTTGGTTGTACTGGCCTTTGTTGGCTATTATTTTTGGGGAATGTTAATTAACTTGTTCTTTTGTTTAAACTTTAACTTAATATTTTGGGAATGCTAATGAGATCATTGCTCACTCTGACATCATGCTATACTTGTTTATTATCAGTCTCATATGATGTGAATGTGTTAAGAGTTTGATTTGCTACACGCTCCCGCACCAATATAAATGTTCCATGAGTGTATGAGGAATCCTCACCGCGGAAACCTGTGGGAAATTAAGGAAATGTATAATCAATCATTATTAACAAGGGGTGGTTCCTTATCCACACCACACACCACCCCGTCGCGGTCCCGGGTCCCCCGGTTCGAGGTCGCGACAGACTGGTATCAGAGCGAGACGTGGTTCAGGCAATTAAAAGAAACTAGAAATCCTAAGGACGTGGCGAGGATCCGTTAGACTTTTCGTTAGACTTTGCGTTAGTTAGACTCGTGTGAGCAATGTGTACCCTTGTATGATTATATGTGCTAACAATTTGTTTTACAGTGACATGCCACCTCGAAAAAGACCCGTAACCGACAATCCCACCGCAAGCAATAGTGAACACACCGGGCCACTAGGAAACGGTACTCCGGATCCAAACATGCAGAATCAATTTCAACAGATGATGCAAGCCATGCTTGACCAGCAACGTCAAGCCAATGAAAATCAAGCCAGAATGCAAGAACAAATGGCCAGGAAGGATGAAGAGCATGCTAGAGAGATGGCTACGATGCAGAGGCAGTTGCTAGAAGTGTTGGAAAGGAGACCTGAACCGCCACCAGCGCAACCTTTAGGCACTCAGATTGTCATCAACAATAGGGAACATGATCCCAACGCGTTGTATGAAAAGTTTAGGAAGAGAGGTCCTAAGGAGTTCACTGGGCATGAGGACCCATTAGCTGCAGATGACTGGTTGGAGCATACGGAGAACATCTTTGAGATATTTAGATGTACCGGTCGACAGCAAGTGCAACTCACCGCTTCCATGTTCACTGGCCTAGCAGATATATGGTGGAAAACAATAAAGGCTGAGTATAGGACCATAGCAGACGCAGAGGCTTGGACAAGTTTCAAGAGGCAATTCGGTGACAAGTATGTACCGACACATGTGAAGAGCCAGAAGGCCATTGAATTCCAGCAGCTCGTACAAGGTAGCACGACCGTTCAAGAGTACCTCACGAAGTTCGAAAGGTTGTCTCGATATGCCTCCGAGTTAATTGACACTGTGGAGAAAAAGATAGCGAAGTTCCTTGAAGGACTCAACCCGATCATTGAGAGGGATGCCACGGGTGTTGTACCACCTATCACTTTTGAAGAGGCTGTGAGAAGAGCCTACAAATTCGAGAACCTGAACAACAAGATCCTCAAGATCCAAGGAAAAGCACCAGCTCACCAACAGAATCACCAACCAAGGAACCATCAGAACAAACGACCGAGGCATGAACAAAACGTGCAGAATGCTCTAGTTTGCGTTCACTGTGGTAAGAACCACGAGAGTGCTCAATGCCGTACGATTACGGGAGCATGTTTCAGATGTGGATCGATGGCACACCAGCTCAAAGACTGCCCAAGGCAAGCTGGGCAAGGCAACAACAGACAGAATCAGCAACAACAAGGAACACAGCGCCAGGTACCACCTCAGAATGCATTAGCTGTGCAGAATCAGCCCAGGCCACTCCAGCAGCAGGCTCCACAGCAACAGTACAGACCTCCACAACAGCAGCAAGCTCGTCATCAAGGACAGAATCAGAATCAGCGTCCTCCTCAGCAGAATAGGAATGCACAGCAAGGGAGGCAACAGCAGGCTCAGAACAGGCCTCAACAGCGAGGACAAGTGTATGCAATTAACCAAGCTGATGCAGAGGCGGCAGATAACGTGGTGGAAGGTACACTCCTAGTTTGTGGATTTGAAGCTAAGATTTTGTATGACCCTGGCTCTACGCACTCCTTCTTGTCTCCAAAATTTTCTAAGTTGATTGATATGCCTGCTAGAGAACTTGAGTATGTGTTGACAGTGTCCACTCCCGTAGGCAAACCAGTTGTGTGTAGGAAGTTTTATCCTAGATGTGCTATTAAGATAGGAGATGTGGTGTTACCGGCGAATCTCATTTTGTTGGAGATGTTTGATTTCGATGTTATTCTAGGAATGGATTGGTTAGCAGGGTACCATGCTACGATGGACTGTTTCCATAAGACCCTCACGTTCAAATTAGAGGAGACCCCAGCAGGCGTTTTGTTCCATGGGGAGAGGAGAAATTCTTGTCCAAGATTCGTCTCAGCATTGAAGGCTGATAGACTAGTGAGAAGTGGATGTGAATGCTATTTAGCGTTTATCACGGAGGATAAACGGTCCCAAGGGGTGGAGGAGATCCCAATTGTTTGCGAATTCCCAGACATTTTTCCAGAAGAAATCCCAGGTTTACCACCTGTTAGGGAGATTGACTTCACCATCGAGTTGTTACCAGGGACCGCTCCGATATCTATCGCACCATACAGAATGGCTCCAGCTGAATTAGGAGAGTTGAAGATTCAGTTGCAAGAATTGTTGGATAAAGGCTTTATTAGACCGAGCGTCTCACCTTGGGGAGCTCCAGTTTTATTCGTCAAGAAGAAAGACGGTTCCATGAGAATGTGTATTGATTACCGGAAATTGAACCAAGCTACCATCAAGAACAAGTATCCATTGCCAAGGATAGATGAATTGTTTGACCAATTGCAAGGTGCTGCTTACTTTTCGAAGATCGATCTAAGATCAGGTTATCATCAGCTGAGAGTTAGAGATTCGGATGTATCGAAGACGGCGTTCCGGACGAGATATGGACACTATGAGTTTCTAGTGATGCCATTTGGAGTGACGAATGCACCAGCAGTATTCATGGCTTTGATGAACAAAATATTTGCTGAGTACTTAGACCAATTCACAGTGGTGTTTATTGATGACATTTTGGTGTACTCTAAGTCTAGAGAAGAACACGAAGAGCATTTGAGGATAGCATTGCAACTGCTAAGAGATAACCAATTGTATGCGAAGCTCTCTAAGTGCGATTTTTGGCTTGAAGAAGTCGCATTTTTAGGTCATATCATTTCCAAAGAAGGATTATCAGTGGATTCAGCCAAGATAGATGCAGTTGTGAAGTGGGAAAGACCGAAGAACGCGTCAGAAATCAGAAGTTTTCTTGGATTGGCGGGTTACTATCGAAGATTTGTGCAAGGATTTTCGTCGATTGCAGCTTCATTGACAAAGTTGACCAAGAAGAATGCACCTTATGTGTGGACAGACCAATGCGAGGCCAGCTTCCAAGAGTTGAAAAAGAGATTAACATCAGCACCCGTCCTCACTTTACCATCCGGGAGCGGCGGTTACACCATTTTTACAGATGCGTCGAATATAGGACTCGGTTGTGTGTTGATGCAGGATAGAAAAGTCGTTGCTTATGGATCCCGTCAGCTGAAGGACCACGAGAAGAACTATGCAACGCATGATCTGGAGTTAGCAGCAGTCGTTTTTGCGCTAAAGATGTGGAGACATTACCTCTACGGAGAGAAATTCGAAGTCCACTCCGATCACCGCAGCCTACAATATTTGTTCTCTCAGAAGGAGTTGAATATGAGACAAAGAAGATGGATGGAATATATCAAAGATTATGATTTTCCGATCAAGTACCACCCGGGAAAGGCAAATGTAGTAGCCGATGCCTTGAGTAGGAAGTCAGCAAGTGTGGCAAGCCTAAGAGTTACGTGCTTCTTTCAGCAATTTGAAGAGTTGGGCGTAGATTTTCAGCCCCTAAGCGAGGGAGTGATGTTAGCCAACATGTCAGTGTCTGAACCCTCGTTCATTCGGAAGATCAAGGACAACCAATTGCAAGATCCAGAGTTGGCCAAGATTTCAGAGCATATAGCAGAACGTCCTGATTTCCGTATTGTGGATGGAGTCTTATTCTATCGTGATCGTCTATGCGTACCCAACATTGAAGATTTGAAGAATGATATTATGACAGAGGCGCACAGTACGAAGTACTCTATGCATCCGGGTAGCACGAAGATGTATCAAAACTTGAAGGGCAGATTTTGATGGAACAACATGAAGAGAGAAATAGCAGCTTTCGTTTCACGATGTATGACGTGTCAGTTGGTGAAGGCAGAGCATCAGAGACCTCCAGGGTTATTGCAGCCATTAGAGATCCCAGAATGGAAATGGGAACATATCACCATGGATTTCATCTCGGGATTGCCAAGGACCAGAAAAGGGAACAACTCCATATGGGTCATTGTGGACTGTCTCACCAAATCAGCTCATTTTATTCCTATGAAGACCGGAGAGAAGATGCATATGTTACCTCTCGCAGAGTTGTTTGTTAACGAGATTGTCAGCCGTCATGGGCAGCCAGTCTCCATTACTTCGGACAGAGATAGCAGATTCGTTTCGAGATTTTGGAAGACTTTGCATGAGTCTATGGGAACGAAGCTTCAGTTCA
Source organism: Persea americana (assembly GCA_029852735.1). Taxonomy (NCBI): domain Eukaryota; kingdom Viridiplantae; phylum Streptophyta; class Magnoliopsida; order Laurales; family Lauraceae; genus Persea; species Persea americana. The sequence goes on from CM056814.1 coordinate 41,929,632, forward strand.
GCACAGCGTATCACCCACAAACAGATGGTCAGTCGGAAAGGACAATTCAGACCCTTGAAGATATGCTTCGAGCGTGTGTACTAGATTTCAAGACTCAATGGGATGAGACCCTACCGCTTTGCGAATTCGCCTACAACAACAGTTATCATTCGAGCATTGGGATGGCGCCCTTTGAGGCATTGTATGGTAGAAGATGTAGAACTCCAGTTTGTTGGGAAGAAGTAGGTATTCGCAGTTTTCATGGACCGACTATGGTGAGTGAAACCAGTGACAAAGTCAAGTTGATCCAAGAACATCTGAAAGTAGCCCGGAGTAGACAGAAGAGTTATGCAGACTCTCATCGAAGGGACTTACATTTTAAGGAAGGAGATAAGGTTTTCTTGAAGGTGTCACCTACTAGAGGAACTTTGAGATTCGGACAGAGAGGCAAATTATCTCGGAGATACATTGGACCCTATGATATCGTGAGCAAGATTGGTGACGTGGCTTACAGATTGGCCTTACCACCTGAGCTTTCCGGCGTACACAATGTGTTCCATGTGTCTATGTTGAAAAAGTACGTCCCCGACCCGTCACACGTACTCCGTCATGAACCCTTAGAGATCAGAGAAGATGCCACCTACGTCGAGAAGCCTATTCAGATCATCGATACGAAGGAACAAGAACTGAGGACAAGGACTATACAATGGGTGAAAGTGCTTTGGGAAAATCACGGACCAGAAGAGGCAACGTGGGAATTACGGGATCAAGTTCAGAAGAAGTATCCGCATCTACTACCCGAGGTTAGTTATTTTATTTCATTTGGTGGACCAAATGCCCTAAGGGGTGGAGGATGTAAGACCCCGCCCCGAGAGTTTCCGATTAGTGTTAATTAAGACGTGATTTAGTTATAAGTGAGATTAGTGGAAATTGGTTAAATCTGGATTAGAATAGCTTTTCATAGCTTTGAATGTTTTTTCGAACTCTTTTGATCTAGTGGGGCCCTTTGGGGGTTCCTTTTTATTGAGTCTCGATTAGTTTTGGAGATTTAGTTATAATTCTGGAAATCGGTAATTTGCTCCGTTGAATGTATTTTATGATTCCCGACAACTTTCGTATTTGCTCCGTTTCCATTCGAGACCTCTAAACCCTACTTTGCCATTGATAGGGGTAAAACAGTCTTTTTACACAAAATCTGGACACTATTTTCAATGTCTCCGAAACTCGTAAACTATATACTTTTTGGAAAGTAGAAATTTCGACGATCAATTCTTCCTTCTTCGTCGAATCCGTCCGAAGCCCGTAGAACGATGTTTTAGCCCATTTTGGACTTTTAAGTTGTGGGACCCATAGCCATTGTCTATATAAGGAGGAGTTCTTTTCCCTCTTCCTCTTCTTGCAATTTCTGAAGAACAAGGTGTTCCAGCCCAGCCCAGCCCTAGACTCTTCTTCTTGCTTCTTGCTTCTTCTTCTCTCAATCTCTCTCAAATCCCTTGCTAAAGGAAGAATGGATGCTTCAATCTTCTTCCCCTTCATGAGAGCTCCTTCTTGGTACCATTTTTAGAGAGAAACCACCATTCTAGGACCCTTTTTGGGCAAGCCTTGTGTATTTGGAGAACCTCCATGTAAGCTCTCCTTCTTGTCTTTTAGATTTGGATTATTCTAGTCTTGAGGATGCTTCATTTCCATTATTGGAAGTTATTCCTTTCTATTTCATAGTTTTGCCATTTTAGGGCTTGTAATGATTGTATTTTTGGGGATTTTGTGTAGATTGTAGATTTTGAGCTTGATAGTGGATTAAAGCTTGATTAGCATACCTTGGAGACCAAGGCAAGTGGATGAATGGATTTAATTTGAACAAGTTCTTATTTTTGTTGAAAATGTGGATTTCTACTATTTCCATTTCATTTGACTCATTATGTTTTATAATGCTTTTAGAAGTGTATTGATTGACATGGTCTTTCTCTTAGTTAGTTTTATGAGAATAAATGCATTCATCATCAAGTTTATTTTGATCATTTCAAACTTCTTAAATGCTATTTGTAATCGCATTGAATGAGATTTGGATTGGTAGGTGAATTAATGCATTGATGGAATGGTTGTTGGTGGAAAGGATAAAATGTTAGAGGGAAGGAATAGTCCCATTTCATGTTAGGGAATGGTTGGAGTTGAAGTGAAATGGGTTGGGAGGCAAAGAACTGAAATCTGCACCTGATGTGAAGTTCCCGCAGCTGGGCGGTCAGCGGGCGGCCACCTCGGCGGCTAGCCGACAGGTGACTGGCGGCTAGCCGACCCAGATGCGGTTAGAAACACAGAATGCTGCATTTTGACAGGCGAACCGCGGTCAGCCGCGCGGTCAGCTCGCGGCTAACCGCCAATCTGAAACTCAGTGACTGCTAGGTAGCCGTGATGCGCGGTTAGAAACACAGAATGCTACATTTTAGCAGGGTGAACCGCGGTCAGCCCCGCGGTCAGCCAGCGGCTAACCGCCGATCACCTCGGCGGCTAACCGCCAGCTGACCGACAGGTGACCGAGTTTAACCCAGAATTCCTGAGTCTTTTCTATTGGTTTCAGTTATGGTATTTAAGGTTTGGATGGGTTGTTCTGATGCCCTACCACCTTGGAAAGACCCAGGGGATGACATAAGGAGATTGACATAGAAAGAAACATCATTTCGGAAAAGGTATTGAGACTTTTATATTCATCAACGTGCATAAGGAAACTTAGTATGTCCTCTATCATTCGAGTACCATACTAAGGGTAATTTAGACATACAAGATCCTTATACAGGTCGTTTGAATATGGATGCCCCAATACATAGTCCCTAATGACATAAGGACTCATTGCATTGTTTTATTCAGTTATATGTATAATTACCCGACCCTACTAGTTTGATTTCAAATTCTGATTCATACTCTAAATATGTCCCGCCAGCCTCGTTTATGCATGAACTGTTAATGATATGAAATGTGTGCCTTCGAGCACCATGCCCCGCCTGCCCGTATGTTTTATATTGATATAGTTTTGTATATGTTTTGATTTATCATGTAACCTAAGAGTCGGCACCACTAAGCTTGGACATCCTTGTCAGTCTGATCAACTGACTTGGGTCTCGCCCTGTGCTCCCGCCAGTTGCAACTTGGATCCCGTTCTGTCCCGTTACCCGGTTCCGCGGCCGTGGTCTTGCCTAGCTATATGTATATATATATGTTTGTAATGTTGGTTCTCGTCACTTCGTTTGTTCGAGCCCAACGCACTGAATGTGCTCTCATCACCTTAGTGATGGAGAGGATTTAGCTTTAGTGTGGTTGCCATCTAGTCAGTTCCTGTACCTTGGATACCCCGCATGATTTATATTGCATCTGTACTTTAAATGAACTATATACCCTGTTTTAAGACAGTTATTGTTTTAACAAGATTTCATCATGTTTAGAAAGTGTTTTGATTTCTTTCTGGGTATATCTATTCACCCACCTGCCAGACCGTCGTGTCTAACCCATTTTTGTGGTACTCAGGTCCAGTTCCCGTCTTTGCCCTTGAGGAGGAGCCAGAGGAGGCGGTCGGTGAACCGTAACGTCTAGTAGAGTGGCAAGCTGACAATGTCATGTAGACATTGGGTTGAGCTTTGAGCTGCGAACATTTTGGGATGTCATTGATTTATACTTTGGTTGTACTGGCCTTTGTTGGCCATTATTTTTGGGGAATGTTAATTAACTTGTTCTTTTGTTTAAACTTTAACTTAATATTTTGGGAATGCTAATGAGATCATTGCTCACTCTGACATCATGCTATACTTGTTTATTATCAGTCTCATATGATGTGAATGGGTTAAGAGTTTGATTTGCTACATGATTCCGCACCAATATAAATGTTCCATGAGTGTATGAGGAATCCTCACCGCGGAAACCTGTGGGAAATTAAAGAAATGTATAATCAATCATTATTAACAAGGGGTGGTTCCTTATCCACACCACACACCACCCCGTCGCGGTCCCGGGTCCCCCGGTTCGGGGTCGCGACACAAAGAGTATGGGGCTTCTCCAGCAGTAGTTTTTTCATGGAAGTTTGGTATGCCTAATGTAAGACCCCGCCCCGAGAGTTTCCGATTAGTGTTAATTAAGACGTGTTTGAGCTATAAGTGAGATTAGTGGAAATTGGTTAAATCTGGATTAGAATAGCTTTTTATAGCTTTGAATGATTTTGAGAACTCTTTTGATCTAGTGGGGCCCTTTGGGGGTTCCTTTTTTTTGAGTCTCGATTAGTTTTGGAGATTTAGTTATAATTCTGGAAATCGGTAATTTGCTCCGTTGAATGTATTTTATGATTCCCGACAACTTTTGTATTTGCTCCGTTTCCATTCGAGACCTCTAAACCCTACTTTGCCATTGATAAGGGTAAAACAGTCTTTTTACACAAAATCTGGACACCATTTTCAATGTCTCCGAAACTTGTAAAATATATACTTTTTGGAAAGTAGAAATTTCGACGATCAATTCTTCCTTCTTCGTCGAATCCGTCCGAAGCCCGTAGAACGATGTTTTAGCCCATTTTGGACTTTTAAGTTGTGGGACCCATTCAGATTTCTATATAAGGGGGAGCCCTTCTCCCTCTCTTCTTCTTCTTGCAACTTCCTTGAGAACAAGAAATCCCAGCCCAGCCTAGGGTTCTCTTCAACTTCCATTGCTTCTTGCTTCTTCTTCTCTCAATCTCTCTCAAATCCCTTGCTAAAGGAAGAATGGATGCTTCAATCTTCTTCCCCTCCATGAGAGCTCCTTCTTGGTACCATTCTTAGAGAGAAACCACCATTCTAGGACCCTTTTTGGGCAAGCCTTGTGTATTTGGAGAACCTCCATGTAAGCTCTCCTTCTTGTCTTTTAGATTTGGATTATTCTAGTCTTGAGGATGCTTCATTTCCATTATTGGAAGTTATTCCTTTCTGTTTCATAGTTTTGCCATTTTAGGGCTTGTAATGATTGTATTTTTGGGGATTTTGTGTAGATTGTAGATTTTGAGCTTGATAGTGGATTAGAGCTTGATTAGCATACCTTGGAGACCAAGGCAAGTGGATGAATGGATTTAATTTGAACAAGTTCTTATTTTTGTTGAAAATGTGGATTTCTACTATTTCCATTTCATTTGACTCATTATGTTTTATAATGCTTTTAGAAGTGTATTGATTGACATGGTTTTTCTCTTAGTTAGTTTTATGAGAATAAATGCATTCATCATCAAGTTTATTTTGATCATTTCAAACTTCTTAAATGCTATTTGTAATCGCATTGAATGAGATTTGGATTGGTAGGTGAATTAATGCATTGATGGAATGGTTGTTGGTGGAAAGGATTAAATGTTAGAGGGAAGGAATAGTCCCATTTCACGTTAGGGAATGGTTGGAGTTGAAGTGAAATGGGTTGGGAGGCAAAGAACTGAAATCTGCACCTGATGTGAAGTTCCCGCAGCTGGGCGGTCAGCGGGCGGCCACCTCGGCGGCTAGCCGACAGGTGACCGGCGGCTAGCCGACCCAGATGCGGTTAGAAACACAGAATGTTGCATTTTGACAGGCGAACCGCGGTCAGCCGCGCGGTCAGCTCGCGGCTAACCGCCACCCCAAAAACCCAGTGACCGCTAGGTAGCCGAGGGGCGCGGTTAGAAACACAGAATGCTACTTTTTAGCAGGGTGAACCGCGGTCAGCTCCGCGGTCAGACAGCGGCTAACCGCCGATCACCTCGGCGGATAACCGCCAGCTGACCGACAGGTGACCGAGTTTAACCCAGAATTCCTGAGTCTTTTCTATTGGTTTCAGTTATGGTATTTAAAGGTTTGGATGGGTTGTTCTGATGCCCTACCACCTTGGAAAGACCCAGGGGATGACATAAGGAGATTGACATAGAAAGAAACATCATTTCGGAAAAGGTATTGAGACTTTTATATTCATCAACGTGCATAAGGAAACTTAGTATGTCCTCTATCATTTGAGTACCATATTAAGGGTAATTTAGACATACAAGATCCTTATACAGGTCGTTTGAATATGGAATGCCCCAATACATAGTCCCTAATGACATAAGGATTCATCGCATTGTTTTATTCAGTTTATATGTATAATTACCCGATCCTACTAGTTTTATCTCAAACTCGGATTTGTACACCGGATATGTCCCGCCAGCCTCGTTTATGCATGAACCGATAAGGATATGAAATGTGTGCCTTCGAGCACCATGCCCCGCCTGCCCGTATGTTTTATATTGATATAGTTTTGTATATGTTTTGACTTATCATGTAACCAAAGAGTCGGCACCACTAAGCTTGGACATCCTTGTCAGTCTGATCAACTGACTTGGGTCTCCCCCTGTGCTCCCGCCAGTTGCAACTTGGATCCCGTACTGTCCCGTTACCCGGTTCCGCGGCCGTGGTCTTGCCTAGCTATATGTATATGTATATGTTATAATGTTGGTTCTCGTCACTTCGTGTGATCGAGCCCAACGCACTGAATGTGCTCTCATCACCTTAGTGATGGAGAGGATTTAGCTCTAGTGTGGTTGCCATCTAGTCAGTTCCTGTACCTTGAATACCCCGCATGATTTATATTGCATCTGTACTTTAAATGAACTATGGATCCTGTTTTATGATAGTTTTCGTTATGCCTATGAAATGCTTTGATTTCTTTCTTGGTACATCTATTCACCCACTTGCCAGACCGTCGTGTCTGACCCATTTTTGTGGTACTCAGGTCCAGCTCCCGTCTTTGCCCTTGAGGAGGAGCCAGAGGAGGCGGTCGGTGAACCGCAACGTCTAGTAGAGTGGCAAGCTGACAATGTCATGTAGACATTGGGTTGAGCTTTGAGCTGCGAACATTTTGGGATGTCATTGATTTATACTTTGGTTGTACTGGCCTTTGTTGGCCATTATTTTTGGGGAATGTTAATTAACTTGTTCTTTTGTTTAAACTTTAACTTAATATTTTGGGAATGCTAATGAGATCATTGCTCACTCTGACATCATGCTATACTTGTTTATTATCAGTCACATGGGATGTGAATGGATTAAGAGTTTGATTTGCTACACGCTTCCGCACCTATCTAAATGTTCTATGAGTGTATGAGGAATCCTCACCGCGGAAACCTGTGGGAAATTAAAGAAATGTATAATTAATCATTATTAACAAGGGGTGGTTCTTTATTCGCACCACACCACCCCGTCGCGGTCCCGGGGCCACCGGTTCGGGGTCGCGACACCTACAATGCTTTAACCGAATGGTATGGCCGGTCACTACCTTTGGGGGTAATATGGGGTTGAATGATGTGGTTCTATGTCATATTTTGTGCGCAACTCGTTTATTTGTTGGGATGTAGATTGTGGACCATTGTCTGTTATGAACACCTTGGGGATGCCAAGTCAAGCTATTATGTTTTTATTTTTTAATGAATTTGACTATCGTATTAGCTTTGATGTTGACATATGCCTCAACTATTGTTGTTGTTAATATGAATGCTTCTATTGCAATCAAACGAATCGCTAGCTTTCATACCCACTAATTTATAAAGATCCATCCATCATCAACAATTGGGGTTCTTATGGTAATCAAACGAAACACGTTGCACTGCTCTAGTTCACCTATGCCTTTTGTGATGATCAGACAATTGAGTTTTTATATTGTTTATATTTCTTTTTTTTTTGTTTATGATTTTTTTTTTTTTGGTTTTTAGGGTTTTCTGATTTTTATGGTTGTTTTTTTGTAATAATCCTAAGTAATAGCTAATTTGTGTGGGCTTGCTTGATTTTGCAGCCCTTCATTGGCAAGAAGTTGGGGATTTGTCTAGCATGCTTATGATTTTCTGTTATGTGTGCTAGTGATGGGGTGCGCACTTTGAATATTTTGATTATTCGAAAACGTGTGCGTTTAAGACCTTTCGACCTACGTGTTTTCATCAACGGGTGTTTGGTCTGGGTCTTATCATTTTGCTCTCTTCGGAAACGAGAGCATTGAAACATTTTCGACCTCCGCCATTTGGGCCTTGATCTGATGATAATATATCTCATTTTCATTTTATTATGGTATGTTCTTTGATAGCTTTGGTATGTTCTTTGTTGTTGAGATGTTAGGATAATGGATGTAGGCCATAAGGTTTTATTTTGGTCCATCCAGAAACGGGACCGTTGGAATATTTTAGACCTCCGCCACTTGGGCCTTGGTCTCATGTTAAAAGGTTTTATGTGTGTCTCATTATGTTTCTTTGTTTGATAATGTAGATATGATTTCATTCGTTGATGCATTAAGAAAAGGCTCTTATATTAGGGATCTTTAGTTTGCTCTCGCCGAAAACGAGAGCGTTGAAATGTTTTAGACCTCCGCTATTTGAGCCTTGGTCTTAAAGAGTTTAAACAATTAGTGGATTTGGAATCTTTAAAAGATGGTTTTCTATTTTTCCTTGATGATCTCTGGTCATTTGTTTTCCTAATTGTTTGACCCTCATCTTTTCTACGAACCGTATGATTTTTCCTTTTTCTTCGGGCTCTAGGTTTTCTTATAGTGCGTCTAGCTTCCTTAAATGTAGTTCGTCCATGTTTTGCTAGGCTTGCTTTAAATTTTCTTTGTAGCCTATCAGACTTACATCGTGAAAGTCTTTGAGCAAGGGTGTAAAGTTGGCATTTTGGTTGTGCCACTACTGGATGGTCATGTGGGATAATAATTTCTTCAGTCGTGTGGATTTCAATGTCGTTCATTGAGACTATCAGAATCTTAGATAACATATTCGGGTAAGCAACTGAAAGTTCTTCTACAGTCAAGTTTCCGAAAGTCTTTCCTACAACTTCGGGAGTGGTCTCAATGCTTTCGTGGAATCTAATTAGATCGAACTCTAAATGGACTTTTAGTTTGGGAATGGCTTCTACCATTGTGCTTGGATCTTCTTCATAGGCAGGGTACCATTCTAGGAAAAGGATTGGAGTTGAGGCTTGACTTGGAGGTTCAACTCTTGGTACTTGTCTCTTTCCAAAATGTTCTATGTAATCTCGGCTTATGATTGTTGGATTGGTCAAGGGCAGGCATGGTAAACCTTTTAGAATACTCTGAAGTCTTAGTCTCGCATTTAAATGGGCCATAATCAGCGCTAGAACAGGGTTAGGCTCTATCTCATTGTGGAAGTTATGATTGTCGTCTAAGATCGATTCAATCATACCATTATCCTTTAATCTTCTAAGGAGGTTTGTCCCATTTGGCTCACTAGTCAAGACATCATGTGATTGCGGTTCCTTCTTTAGGGTTTTTTCTAATGAGTGGTTAGGGTCTAGTTGAGGGATTCCTTGTTGGATTTCAATGGTAGGCCTAACAATCTCTTGGTATTGATTCTCAGGAGGTGCTTCGGACTCATTGATGGGATCGAATGGATTTACTCGTTCTAATGGCATACTCGACCTAATTGTATCTTCTAACCTCAGATTTGAGTTTCTCTATTTCCTCTTGTAATTCGTTAAACATGTTCGGATCTAGAAATTCAAATCCAGACTCTTTGTCAACCTTTCTTGGTTTAGCTAGTGTTGGGATGGGTTCAGGATGTGTTGGTTTTGGTTTAGGGTGGTTTTGTTTATCATTTGGTTGTGTGTTTGTTGTAGTCATTTGGACCATAATTTTGGTTCTACATGATGGCGTAGGATCCAAGTCCTTTCGTTTGTATTGTGGTCTATGTCTTTTGGTTGTATTCGTTCTAAACCGAGGTTTTGGATCACATATGATTTTATTTGTTTGTGTTTGGTGTTTTATTTCAAATGAAGACGGTTTAACTAGTCTATGAGTTTCCACACCTGATTCAAAGTCATTCGATTCAAACATGATTGGTTCGTGTGTTTCAGATCTTATGACATCAAAATCCTTAATTAATTCATTCACTCATTCCATTTGATGGTCAAGTATCTTTATTGTTGTCATGAATTCAGATTCTTCGTGTCCACTATTAGGTTGTGTCGTCTCGTGTGTCTTCGGTTGAATCATTATGTCTTTTATTCGTTTTGTCGAGTGATCTATGTTTGGTTGTGTTTGAGGTGGCATTTGTTGTTTTGGTATTTTTGATTGGATGGTTGTTTGTGATTGATTTGGTTCATTCATTGGATGTGTGGTGATCTGGGCTTTACCATCCCAAGGTGTTCCATGTTTTTCGTAATCTTCATCAAGCATATCATAAAACTTCTCAGGAGGCATGTCTTTAAAGATGGGATCGTAAATCTCGTCAAAAGATTCAGAAGTTTGATTATTTGGTGGATAATAGGTTACGTCGGGGGCTAAAGGTGTCAAATATGGAGGATCATAGGTCCAATTCTTGAGAACATGATTTGGTGGGCAATTAATTATGGGATATGGCGTGTCTATGATTTCTTCGTTTTCGAGTTAATGGAAGGGAACAAAATACGTTCTAAGAATTCGTATCCCCTCTTCTACCTCATAGCCTTTCCATAATGTTGGGATCTTGATCTCTTCGGTCATAAGTCTTCTTAGAGTTTCTGAGATTAATCCAAGTTCCCATTCTAGGTATTCACCACCTATGAATTGTTCTTCTAGGGGCATCCCCGTATTTGCATATGGGTCATTTTTCGGAGTGATACTCTTAAACCAGTCCAGATTGGGCAACTCTAGCTCACTTATGTCCATCATTTTAGCAAACTCTTCCTGAATCTGTTTTCGAGATACTTTGGTTTTGCATGGTAAAAATGGAGTTTGGGTTTTCGCTTTTGTGGGTGATTTTTTGTCTTAGTTTTGATTGGATGTTTGACTAAGTTGGTCTGTCGGAGCCTGAGTGGATTGTTGATATATGATCGTTGGAGATTGGGTTGGTTGATGGATTGAGTTGGATGATATGGTTGGGCGTGGCTGGAATTGGTCAGCGATCATGGCAGGTGGTGTTGTTTGGTTGAATGGTGAGGGTTGGGTGGTTGGTTGATGGATTGAGTTCGATGGTATGGTTGGGCGTGGCTGGAATTGGTCAACGATCAAGGCAGGTGGTGTTGTTTGGTTGAATGGTGAGGGTTGGGTGGGATGATGGCTTTCATTGGATGGTGTGGATTGGAATGATTGATAGGTCGGATAAGGATGCATGGTTATGGAAGATTGGATATAGGTTGGTAAGGTTTATTGGATCGGACGCTTTGGATTGGTGAGGGGGTTTGATCGTGCGAGATGGTCATGGGAGGCTGAATGGTTTGGATTGGTGAAGGAATCTGATTGGGTGGGATGGTTGGGATGGATTGGTAGGTTTCACTAGGTGAAGGAATTTGATTAAATGGGATGGTTGGGATGGATTGGTAGGTTTGACTAGGCGAAGGAGTTTGATTGGATGGGATGGATTGGTTGGATTGGTAGTGTTGAACAAGATGGATTAAGATTTGGTTTGTTGTTATATACTTGTGTCTTTTGGATGTAGATTCGTTGATTATTAAGGTTTAAATTTTGATTTATGCCATGATTAATGTTTTGGTTGTTTAAATTTGTGTGCATTATGTTTTCATTTGATTGAGTGTAATATTGTTGAGTTGGTTGGGAAGCGGTTTGATATGAATGGGGATGATGGATTGAGCCATGGTTTGGTCTCGTGTGTTTGTAAGAGGCGTGATTGTTTAAGTCTTCGTTTACGCAAAGGTGTTGCGTAGATCTGAGGGGAGAGGTTTGACTCGTTACAGTTTGGTTGGAAAGGTACCGATAGTTTTGTATTTCGTTGTGGTAGTGTTTGTTTATATTCGTGTATGAGTTGTTTAAGTTTTGAAAATCTTGAGTCGTGAGGTCCGTGTAAGATTGGTAATTTGAGTCGAGCATGTATGATGTTTGGGATGCAATTGTTCGATATAGATTTTGATAGGCCATCTTATATTAGGTTTCCTAAGCAATTGTTCAACAATGTCATGTAGCACCAATAGATATTTTATGGTTTGAATTAGAAGGAAGGGAAAAGGAAAGAGAGTTTTTTTTTAATTCATTTCTCTTTTTCTTGAATTTTTTTATTAATTTTTATTATAGTGTCAAAAGGGGAAGTTTTAATGATGGTTTTTTGTTATGTTATAATTAGGGAAGGCTTCAGTAAGCGGTATACTCAGGCCTCAGGTTTAATTTTCGGACTACTCATAACAACCCTAAACTGAATGGGACACGAACATCTAATCATTGATCGGAAGTTCGTGTCCTATAATAGTACCCCATAAAGACCCAAATAAGTGACAGAACAACAAAAGAGGTCCCATCACGATCGTCGGGCTGTCAGATATGAATTTCGACCCCCCTTCTCCTAGAGAGACATGGTTTGGGGAAATCTCCATTCATCTACATATACTATTTAAATTTTAAATCGAAAATGAGGATTCCGACTACCTTCAAAATCGACGGATCGCGATCGCCATCTACGGTACGGCCGTATCACTGTTTTTCGACGAAAGCTGGAGAAATATGGGGAGAAAAATAATAAGGTGGGTTCTTCCTCTCGTCTAATGTGCTGCCGGCAGCACACGACAGTTGTCCTGTCACGTTAATTTGGGTCTCTTTGGGTTTTGGGTCAATTAAGGGTCATGAGCTAAAGTCTGAATAAAGGTTACTCCTCACATAGCATAACCATAATATATCCAAGTAGAACATAATAACTAAAAAAAAAGAAAAATAAAATAAAAGAGGGGGAGGCGCCAAATATTTAAGAAGAGGATTGGCCCCGTTCCCGGGTACCCCCTTCAGATCCCTTGGCAAAATAGGGTTTAAAGGTTGATTTTTCAAACCAAAATGATGATGTAAATGAGACTTTGATTTGTGATTTTTGTGTTTCTTGTGTGCGATACACAAGTGATAAAAGTGAAAAGTCGATGGGCCGTAATTGATTGGAGGTGGACGATGGGCCAAAATTGATTGGAGATGGCCGATGGGCCAGTATTTGTTTTAGGGTGGCCGATGGGCCGTGATTGATTAAAAGTGTGTGCGAAATCACTCATCTCTTCTCGTTATTCTCATTTATTTAATTTTAGAAATCAGTTCTTTATTCCTTTTTATCATTAAGTTCGATTAAATATCTGGCACCGGAGGTGGAGGAAGAAACAAAAGGAAAATCTTTTTGGGTTTATTTTGTCGGTTTTATAGTTTTTATGGCTTTTTTTATATGGGGCTAGAAGGGCCTGACTAGGAGATTTTCACTTGGATTTACATGATTAATGCTTTATTACTGATCATCGGATTAACCCTAACCTAAGGTCCTAGACCGCCCACATCAGCTCTCCCAATCCCCTAAAGGAACCGGAAGAGTGGTGGGGTGAAACCTAATGCTCTAAGCTACCTAACTTGGTAATCCGATCTAATCCTAGGGTATGGGCAACCTAAGCTTGGTGGTTTCAGCGCCGAAGCAACTTATTGGGGTGTGACTTTAATTAGTTCGGTTTATTTTCAGTTATGAGTTGATTAGGAATGATTTAGAGATGGATTAGGACTGCCTTAGAGTTCTGATTAGTGTGTTTTTAAATACTTTAGGGTTCTGGAATTTAAGGTTTGACTTTAAAAGGTGAAATGATGTCGAAATCGGCTGAACGGGACTGACAGAGGACTTGGGCGCACACACAGTGGCGCCTAGGTCACTCTGGTGACTTAGGCGCACCTACAGTGGAGCCCAAGTGGCTGGTTCTGTGTGGCTGGGCTTGTGGTGATGATATCGATGTTAATTTCGGAATTCGGGAGTTCTTACTTAGGGTAGATCTGTGTTCTAATATTGTTTTAGGTTTTGATTGATTTTATTGTATTAACTTTAAGTTCGGAACTCGAAGTGCGACTGAGATTCTCAACCCAGGCAAGACAGAGGACTTGGGCGCACCTGTATGGGCGCCTAAGTGATTCTGTACACTTGGGTGCACTAGCAATGGCGCCCAAGTCTTAATTGATGCTTTTCGGTCCTCTGACTTCGGTTCGAAGTTCCAGACTGGTTTAAGTTGATTAAAATTTTAATTCCAAGGCTGTTATTGGTTCTGCAAAGGTTTTGGGATGTTGAACAAATTAGTTTCGTGTTCTTTTGGGGCTGATTTGAGGTTAGACTTGTATGGATTAACGTTCTTTAAATTAAATGTGGTTTACTGTGTTGCATTAATTAGGATTAAGTTTGGTTTCCATTGATTAGGCTACTTAATGATTAAGGGAGGATGAGCGCCAAGAGAGTGGTGCCCAAATGGGTGTTTTCGTGATTTGAATTGGTTTGGTGTTTTAGGTTAATTCGGGCTTCTGGTATTAATTGTTTCGAATTGTAAGGGTGTTCTAGTGTGCTGATTTGGGACAAGATTTGAGATTAATAAGGATTCGGTGGTCCTAGGGGTAAAATGTGACTTGGGCGCACCTGTGGTGGCGCCTTAGTCCTCCTGGTGTACGTGGGCGCACCTATGGTGACGCCCAAGTGCTTGATTCGTGAGTTTTGGTTGTCTTCGGGAATCGTTCACTTGGATTTATAGTTTTAGGTGATCTATGTTAATAAATTCCGATTCCGGAACTGGTTTGAGTCTCTAGACCTCAAGGGTGGTAATGATTGGGGTTGAATGATCAAAACGCAAACGAAGCGTGTCTTGGGGTTAGACAAAGCAGCTGGGCGCACCTGTGGGGGCGCCCAGGTGAGTGCTGTGACTTTGGCGCACCTGTGGTGGCGCCCAAGTGTCTGTCTACTAGTGTAGCTCCTAGTTCGATGGTGTCTATGGTACTTTTGAGTTGGATTCGGGTATTTGAATCTGGTTTCGGTTGAGAGAGGTTTTTATTTTCGAAATGTGATTGGTTTATTGTTTTAATTAGGTCTTGATTAGGTTTAAATTAAGAGTTGGTAATTAAGGTTTGATTAAAGTTTGGTTAAGGTTTGAATTTGGGGTTGTTAATTAGACTTCGTTGATTAGGGTCTTAATAGATTAGAGCTTATTGATGAGGTTTGTTGTTTAGGATCTTAATTAGGACTTGTTGATTAGAGTTTTTCTTAATTAGGAATGACCACCTATTTATAGGCTTTTGGTAGCCATTAGGAGGGTTTATGGGCATTGATTGTATTAATGCTCCATGATGGGAGGAGTTACAAGATTTAATTTCATAATTTTGTAACTCCTTTTTCTTGGATTTTGATTGGCCGATGGAGAATAATGGGTATTTAATCTCCATGATGATGGGGGTTTCATGATTAATTACCATGATTAAACTCCATAATGACAGGAGTTACATGGTTAATTGACATGATTAATTGGACTTGTAACTCCCATTTGCTTGCTTCTGATTGGGCCGTCTAGAATAATGAGTTAATGATTGTATTAACTTGCCATAAACGGGTCAATTAACAGCATTAATTGGTCGCCGAGTCACTTGAAGAGTCGCGGGCCGCGCCACTTCTTTTGGAATTCTTCTTGCAATGATCATCGATGGATCTGCATGTTATTTGATGTCGGATGACGATGCAAATTCAGACATTGGTTGGTACCAATGGGCCGGCGACATCTGTCCAGTCGATTTCACGATCGATCTGGCAGAAAGTGTGCTTTCTTGGTCGGTCGGTTGGCGATTTTGGAGTGTCCAATGATGATCGAATGATTTCGACAGTGGATCCGTGATGTTGACGAAGATCGACGGATATCATGCCTCAAAAATCAGATTTTAAGAAAATCACAGGGGCTAAACATCGCAAAACGTGAAAAGGAATGGAAAATCGATTGTTCTGGTGGAAATCCGGCGACCCAGACTTCCAGGGTCCTGAAAATTATCTGAAGAATTCTCTATACAAAGAAGTTCTCCTGCCCTGAAGAAACTCTACTGCAAACACTACAAGGTGATTGAAGTCCCTTGGGGGGCCACCCCCCGAAGGTTTCCCCTCTTCTTCTATCTAACATGACCTAGATGCGGCTTTTCAGCCCGTCTACTTAGTTTTTTATTGGATATAGAACCTTCCCTTGGTCTTTGTCCTCTAAAAGTCCGAGGTCCAAGTAAAGCCAAATGAACTAAAGCATTAAGTGTTCTCCTCTGAAGGACGATGGTGGAGTCCATACATGACTCGCGACCGTTGATCTGAACGAGTCCCCACAGTCTCCTGAGAAGTCAGATCCCTCTTTCTTCCCTTTCTATTATATTTTTTATTTTTTAAAGAGACAAAAAAATCACAACTCTTGTCTTTCACTATTGATAAGATTTGTAAATCGCCTTCCATGGCAAAATTGCCTTCTACGGTACAAAACTGCCTTTCACGGAAAATTAAACAAAATCACCTTTTACATCATTCTAAATCTGTCTCTTTCTTTAAAATATATGTGCAATGGAAAGTTAGAAAAAAAGTTTGATTTCCTTTCTACTTGTGAAGGTGAATCTCCGGATCACCATTTCAAATTCCTAGTAGAATAGAAAATCTGGCATACCCGCCCAAAATGTTGATGCTCGCTTTCTTCTTTGCCCCTCCGCACCCCACAGACCCGAGACAGAGGAAGGCGAGAGAGAGAAAACCCGGGACCATCAGGTTGGCATACCCGGTGGGACTCGTTCATGTGAGAACACGATGCTTAGAATCCTTGGCTCCTCCCTAGTTAGTGGCCTATGTCGGATCTTGTATCTAAAAAAAAAATATGAGATGGGATTCTTTGGAAATTTCTGTCTTTGAACTTGTTTCCATTCTTTCTCTTCTCAAACAAAAAAAAAAGTTTTTTTTCCATTGGGTTCAAATTTGAGAAATCTTGGTTTCTTCCCTTTCGGACTTAGGGCTCGCGGAAATCGCTGAACCTTTGTTCGGATTGGAATACCATTTCTTCTCTTTTGAGAATCCAATCTTAACTTAAAAAAAAAAAGAGTTTCAGATTTCTCTCTTTTGGATTCAAATTGGAGAAACTTTGGCTCTTTCCTTTTCGTACAATGGCTCACAGAAATGTTTGAGCCAACGTTCGGATTGGGAGGGGTCATTTTCCTCTCTTTGATGGGTCCATTGGTGATCTTTCAAAAAAAAAAAAAATTTTAAAAGTTTTCAAATTTCTTTCATTTGGATTCAAATTGGAGAAACTTTGGTTCTTTCCTTTTCGTACAATGGCTCGCAGAAATGTTTGAGCCAACGTTCAAATTGGGAGGGGCCATTTTCCTCTCTTTGATGGGTCCATTGAAGATCTTTTAAAAAAAACACACATTAAGGTTGCGCCAATTGCGTTCTTTAACCAAAGTGAATCTAAGAAAAGCCTTGTCCAGAGTGTGGAGGTAGCTAGACTGTTCAAGGTAAGGGTCCTTCAAACGGGTTCATTAAGTAATCCTACCCTTACCTGGGGACTAATCTATCCACTGAGGTTTCATAAGACCGAATTGGAAGACTTATGTGCACTCTTCAAAAAAAAAAATTTTCAAAAAAAAATCTTAAAAAAAAAAAATTATGTTATTATTGGATTCAAATATGAGAAATCCTGGTTCCTTCCTCTTCAGACTTAGGGCTCGCAGAAATCGCTGAGCCTTTGTTTGGATTGGAACACCATTTGCTCTCTTTTGCGAATTCGATCTTGACCTTTTAAAAAAAATCCCATCTCATGTCCTTTTCAAGGATGCGATTTACAACATTTGTGCCTAATGGTGCTAGTACGCCCTTTCGGGTCTACTGTATTCGCAACCGACACATTTGTGTAGACACCTCGTTTTGGCACCCTATGAGGGGCAATTTAGTCCACCCAATTTAATGATGTCCTGATTAGGTCCCGCGTCAAAAGTCACATGTCATCTCTGGGCCTCTGATCTCCCCGGGAGTTGGCTTATCGTGATCTACTCATCGAGAGCTTTCCGCCCATATATAGAACTCCAAGATCTGACGGGCGGATCAAAAATCATGACAGCGGGTCCCACAACCCGGGGCGCCCGCGTGAAAAGTCACCTATCGTCTCTAGGCCTCTGATTGCCCAAAAAATTGGTTCATCGTGATATGCTCGCCGGGAGCTTTACGTCGATATGTATAACGTCAAGATCCAACGAGCGGATTGAAATCTACGAAACCTGGGCCCCGGCGAAGACAACCCGACCATCCTCCACCAGGACCTTACCTTCTGGGCCAAACCTGCTTCAACCAGACTAGGCTCAGGTCAAACCCCTTGAGCCCAAACTCCCTGACCCGTCGCCCGGATAAGGGAGAAAGAGCCCAGGGATCTGGGGAAGTAGAATCCCAGATACCCTCGTCTCTATCTCCCCCTTAAACCCTCTCCCTCATCTCGATCCTCTTCATGCATAGAAGCCCCTGGATCGGCCCTCTCTCCCTCTCTGCCCACTCTCCCCTCTCGGATCTCCTTTCTCCCTCTCTGCCATCTCCCTCTCTGCACCGTTCTCTTCTGCACTTCCACCCTCCCGCTGCAACCCATCTCTGCCCATCATCCTCCATCCAATCCATCTTCCTTCCCTCCATCTCAGGACGCTCGCGCAGACCAGGACTCCCCATCTTCTTCCTCCAAACGCACGCAGCAGCACCGCCACGCCAGCACTCATCTCTGGCTTCCACAACGCCTCTCCCTCTTCCCCTGCGCCAGGTACACCTATCCCTCTTCCTGCACTCCACACACACCCATCACCCTCTCTCCCTCTTGTTCTCTCTTCCCTCCTCTCCCTGCACTCTCTCTCTCTTGTTCTCTCTCTACCCTCTCAGCCCCTCTCTCCCTATCTCCCTACTCTCTCAGTCCCTCTCTCCCTCACCTTTCTCTTTCCCTCTGTGACCCATCTCCCTCTCTCCCGTCCACTCTCTCTCAGTGCCTCTGCTCCACCCACTCTCTCTCTCCCTCACCTTTCTCTTTCCCTCTGCGACCCATCACCCTCTCTCCCTCTCGTTCTCTCCCTCTCCACTCACCCTTTCTTCTCCACCTTTCTCTCCCCCGCGCATCCCGCCACCTGCAACTCAACACTCTCCCTCTCCCGTGCTCTCTTCTCTCCCCGCGCCTCCCTCTGTTCTCTCCCCTACTCTCTTCCTCACCCTCTCTCTCATTCCCTCCTCTCCGCTCTGCCATCACCCCACTCCACCTTTCATTCTCTCTTCCCCTCCTACTTCACCTTCCTCTCCCCGTTCTCTCACACTTTCCCTCTCGCTCGCTCCCTCGCTCTCTCCACCTCTCCTTCTCCCAGTCGCAGCAGCACATCCGCCCGCTACCCATCTCATGCAACACTCCCTGCCAGACGCGCGCAGCAACCCCCTCATAGCCACAGCAGCCCTTCGTCTTCCATCTTCGTCTTCCACAGTGTCTCTCCCTCTTCCCTTGCGCAGGTACGCCCCTCTCCCCTTCTCTGTATCACTCTGCACACACGTCCCTCACCCTCTCTCTCTCCCTACTATCTTTCTCTCATTCTTCTCCTCTCTCCGCTCCCTTTTACCAGCACCCATCTTCGTTTTCCACAACACCTCACTTACTCCTCTCCCTCTCGTTCTCTACTGCTCTCGTTCTCTCCCTCTCCACTCACCCTTTCTTCTCCACCTCTCTCTCCCCTGCGCGTCCCGCCACCTGCAACTCAACACTCTCCCTCTCCCGTGCTCTCTTCTCTCCCCGCGCCTCCCTCTGTTCTCTCCCCTACTCTCTTCCTCACCCTCTCTCTGATTCCCTCCTCTCCGCTCTGCCATCACCCCGCTCCACCTTTCATTCTCTCTTCCCTTCCTACTTCACCTTCCTCTCCCCGTTCTCTCACACTTTCCGTCTCGCCCGTCTCCCTCCACCTCTTCGCTCCCCATCTATCTCTCCCTTTGCGACCCATCTCTCTCTCCCTGCAACTCTCTCTCTTCCGCCTTGCCTCTCTCTTCCCTCTCGTTCTCCCCTTCTCTCCATTCCCTCTCTCCCCGCCTATCTACTGTCTGTCACTTTCTCTCCATCTCTGTACCCTTTCTCCTTCTCCACTCTCCCTTACTCTCTCCCCATCTCTCTACCCCCCGTTCTCTTCTGCATTTCCTCTCTCTACTGATCCCCTCTCCCTCTCCACTCTCTCTCTCTCTGCTCTCCCTCTACCTCTCAGTCCTTCTCTCCCCACCTCTGCTGCACCTTGCTGGCACCACGCCCACCTACACCTGTGCACACTCACGCACACCCCTCGCTGCACCCACCTGCTTAGCCCATTTATCCAAACTGAACCCATGCATGCCAGGTCCCCTATTTTCTTTTCTTGCATTGACTGAAGCTCTCTATTTTACTTAGTGTCTCTTTTTATGATATTTCATGCATCTAATATGCCCATGCACTTAGGTTAGTCTTTATTATTATTCCTTTTATTACATTTCATACCTCTAATATGCTCATGCACCTAGGTAAATTTACCATATCATTGTTTATCTCAAATTTTCCTTAATTTGTTCAAACATGCTCATGCATCTAACATGCCCATGCATCTAGTAAATTTCCAATTTCATTACTTATTTTAAATTATTCCTAGATAGTGTCAAACCTGTCCATACATAAAACATGCCCATTCATCATACAATTAGCTGCATTTTCTTTACGTTTATCTTCCATGTTCGAACTTAACTCAATGGAATTTAGGACTACCTATTTCATTTGAAAAAAATAAAAAAATAAAAACAAAAAAACAAAAACCCAAAAACAAAAACAAAATAAAATAATAAAGTGAAAAGTAATAAACATAATTAAAATTAGAATTTTAGCTACCCTATTAATTAAAATGATTAGGCTAAATTTAATACTTGACTTCTTTTTCCCATCCCTCCTCCCATTAGGATTAGGAAATATTATTTAGGAAATTTCAAATAAGTTCTTAATAAAAAAAAATAGAAATTCACTCCCCTCTTCTTCCCATTTCATTAGGATAAATTAATTTAGGATCTTAGGCCCTATAAATAAACTTAAAAAAAATAAAAACAATAAAAATTAAAAAAGACCAAAAACAAAGTAAAAGATATTAAAAAAAAAAAAGAAACCAAAAATATTAATTAATTGGAGTTAGAAATTATACAGTAGCCTAGACTGATTAGGTCAGACCCCGAACCTAGATTTAGGTCTCCCCCTAGCCAGCTTAGACTACCCTAATTTCTTAAACTTCAGCTGATTAGGCCCCACTCTCTCTCCGGGCCCCGCTAAGGGACCAGGAGAGCGGATGTGGGCGGTCAGGACCTTAGGATAGGGTAGAGATCCATTTGGGAAATGGAACAGTTAGATTGAATCCAAGTAGGAATTCCCCTAGTTAGGCCCTTCTAGCCCCAATTATTAAAATCCAAAAAAACTATAAAACCAACAAAACCAATCACAAAAATATTTTCTTCTCTTTTCCTCCACCTCCGGTGCCAAATATTTTCTAAACTTAATGATTGTAGGGAATAGAGGCTGATTCCGAGAACCTGAATTAATGAGAATGATGAAAGGAGACGAGTGATTTCACACACCCCAATATCAGCTTATTTACTACCGGCCCATCATCGGCCACCCTAAATCAATCCCGGCCCAACATCGGCCATTTTTATCTTACTTCTGGCTCATCATCGGCCATGCACTTTTATCACCTGCGTATCGCACGCAAACCCACAGAAATCACAACTCGAAGTTTCGTCTGCGTCATTCTTCCGATTCGAAGAATCAGCCTTTAAACCCTAGGTCGTCAAAGGACATTGAAGGGGGTACCCAGTTATGGGGTTGATCCTCTTCTAAATATTTGGCACCTTTCCCCTTATTTTCTTAGTTTATTTTCATTTTAATTCGCTTATCCCCTAGAATACTTGGGTTTAACTTTAATTAGTCTGTTCAACCCTGGATGTTGATTTCCCATGCCTAGTTCATTATGGTCCATCTTGAAGCCCATAATTTGACCCTTGACCCAAGTTCGACCCGAATTGAAAGACCCAAATTAAGTGACAAGACAACCGTCGTGTGTCGCCGGCGGCACATTAGACGAGAGAAGAACCCACCCCATTTTCCTCCCGCATTCTTTTGGCTTTCGTCGAAGGACGGTGTTACGGCCGAATCCGTAACTGGCGATCGTGATCCGTCGATTTTGAGGGTAGTCGGAATCCTCATTTTTGATGTATTTTTTATCTCACACCGTTGAATGGCGATTCCCCTCTCGAGGGGGGGATCAAAATTCACATCCGACAATTTGTATCTCCAACCTTATATCATTTTACCTCGAGTGAGCTTCGCCTCTCGGTAATTTGAATTAAGGTTTACAATTGCTTCTAGTAGTCACTGGAACGCTCATTTCGAGTCGACCATACTTGCTTTCAGAATACTTGTACCCTCTATGGCTTTTTTTGCCTTCTTCATTACGCTAAGAATAGGCCATGCCTGCTGAGCGATTTGAAAAGACAAAACCATAGTGTTTTCCATTTATGATCACTATATTCTTGTGATTACTAATGGATGTGGTCTTGTTTCAGAAGTTTTCCAAAACTAACAATGGCAGCTTCGTTGACCATCACCTTCGATGAGAACAAGTACCAAGTCATGCTTCAAGAGAAGCAAAGCAAGCGCACTTTCAAGAGCCCTGCCAGTTGCCGAAGCGTCACCTCCTTCGGCAACTCCCAAAACAGCGGGTCGACCTCCAATCCCCGGACCATCGTCTTCGGGTCACGGGGACCATTCCCACTACCCGCAGAAGAGACGGCGCCTGCTAAGAAGCAGAAGACTGCCCCTCAACGTGCCGCTGCCCCGACACCAAAGGCGGTCACTAGGAAACCTAAGGCTCGTGGCCAAGGACACTGGAGTGATCATTCCTCGGGCTCTTCATCTAGAAGAATGAGCTCCAGCTCAGTCACTAAGACAATATCCTTTTTCAACTCACGAAGAGTGAATATCCTAGTCACAAATTCTGAGTAACCTCCGCCACATGATGACGTGGCTCTACGCATTCAGCAGCTAGAGCAAGGACAACAGAGAATAAAGGTTCTGATGGAAAACCTCCTTCTCACTCTCCAATGTCCACCAAACAATGATGAAGTTCCTCCACAAGATGAGGCAAATGGTGGAGAAGATGAGTCACGCACCCTTACTAAAAAGGATGTTGACAATATCCTCGCCAAAGCAAAAGAAGAGGATAGATTGAATGAACATGGAATCAAGCCACCATATCCCTTATGGATGGACTCGGTTCTATTCCTCCAAAGTTCAAACAACCTCTTCTCCAAACATATACGGGGAAAGGTTCAACTAGACAGCACGTCATCCACTACAAGATCCTGACGGGAGCTATTGCGGATCAAGAAGCTCTCATGATCCGTCTCTTTGCAAGTACCCTAAAAGGTACGGCCTTTGATTGGTGCTCCACTCTGCCAGAGGACTCCATTCAAAACTGGACCATGCTAAAGACACACTTGCTGACCCACTTCAAAGGTGAGGATCATCATGTTACTATGGCTCAACTCTGCAGCCTAAAACAGGGAGAGAATGAGTCAATATACGACTTCATTTACAAGTGGAAAGTAATGGCATACAAATGCTCAGATGTGCTGCCACAAGCGTCGCTGGTCGACATCTGCCGAAACAACATGAGAGCAAGGATCCGCTCCATGATCATCAGCAACAAATCAAAGAATCTGGGAGAACTCCTGGAAGCGTCTATGGAGGCTGAAACGGTGATTAAAGACCTCAACGGTCAGAAGTCATCAAAGAAGGAGCCGACTGCCATTCTGACCTCCAAGCCAAAGAAAAAGGAGGTTCTCAATGTGGAAACCAAGTTAACTCCTCAGCCGCCAAAGAAAGCTGAAAACAAAGCTCCAGGTAAAAGACCTGAACTCTCTGATGCCTTCAAAGAACGAGTAGAGAAGAAATACCGTTCGATGAAGATGTTGAAGGAACATTTGGGGCTCTCTTGGCAAATGGCAAACTCACCTTGCCTGACCCCAAAAGACCGGGAGATGTTGGCAAAATCAACGATCCCCGATATTGTCCATACCAGCACATGGTCTCGCATCCTCTCAACCAATGTTTCGTTGTGAAAAAGAAGATCAACGAGATGTGGAAAAATGGAGTCATCGCCTTTGATAAAAACTACGGGTTTGCCTCCGTTAACATGGTGACATATGGACAAACATCAAAATCACCAAAGGAAAAAATCACTACTTCCTTCAAGGTGATAAAAAATGACCCAGACGTCCTAAGTGCTGGTGCCTTACCCAACACCAGAAGGACAGCCCATATGGGTGCATCCCGATCTCCTAGAAGATGAAAATTAGGAGATCATCAAAACAAAGCCAACCGTTCAACAGCGAAGGCAAGCCAAGAGACAACTCCGCAAGCTCAAACAGCAGGAGAAGGCTCAAACCAAGCAAGAGGTCCCTGAAAAGGCAGAAACCTCCTCTACCGCTTCACAAGGGGCAACAGAGGAGTCTCTTCCCAAGACCTCAAAAGTGGCAAGAAAATTCACCCTCAGTGATTTCATGCCACCGTGACTCAGAGATGAGACTACGTAGGGGGAATCATACTCTTGTAACTCGGTAGTTGGATTCTCCATCAATGGATACGAGTCCAGTGACACAGATGAATGGGAGGAATCCCTTAAAACCGGAGAATATCTCTCCGATGAAGAATGGATCCCGGAATGCCACCTTATGCCAGTAATCTGGTATAACCCTTTTCAGCCACAAGGATCCTGGTCTGATGATGATGAAGACCAAGAGGCTGTTCAAGAAAATGTTGTCAATCCAACACGGCCAATGTTCTAGTGGATCCCAACGAGGTTGAACCACAAGGAGCGGATGAAGAAAAAGATTTGGCTCCTATGTCCGATCTTGAAGAATATGCAAGGATCTTGCAGCGTCTGGCCATAGAGCAAGAGCAGGATCACATCAATCAGCTTCATCAAAATTCAGAACCGGAAGTCCCAGAGAATCTACAAGCATCTCCTCCAATGACTCCGGAAAACAAAGAAAGTTGCTGGATTGATGATCCTCTTACATCGGAAGATGAGTCTAACTCCCAACAGTCCATTATAGAGGCATCTTCTATCGAAGTTGCCTGCAATGTGATAGTTCAGGATGATAGTGCCTTTAAAGCTTCTTCTGCTGAGGCCACAGACTCTCAGAACGCATCCGGTAGCATATCTTCTAGAGCTACGTCTTCTAGGGTGACTTCCACTGAGATAGCATCTTCTTAGCCGTCGTCTCCTGAAACGGTGACATCATAATTCAAGCCTCTTCCGACTGATCATCATGAGGAGGCTCTGGCTGATGAAGTCTTCAAAGAAAACCCGGTCAATTGGTCTCAGATGCCCAACCTTATAGGAGATGTTTGGACCGATGAAATACTAGACAAAGAAGAAAAGTTGTTGGAAGTTGTTCAGGACTTGTTCCTGGAAAATGCTCCATGCAACGCAATAACTGAAGATGACAATGCCGCCACAGAAGCATTTTCAACAATAGGGAGGACTAGCCCCTTGAGCCCGAAGGGGTCTTCCGAAAGAAGAACCACCTCTAGAAGCTTTTGAAGTTGGGGAAGGTACCCGCTCTGGTCAGGATTACCACAAAAACTACAACCAACCTTCTTCTTCTTCTTATGTAAATCATTCGGGAAACCAAGCTGTAAATTCCTCAAGTGGCAACGGTAATGAAAATGCAGGCCCAAAGGAGGCTTTCAAGTATGACTTGATCGAGCACGACTACACATCCTAGACTTATTACGACTGTCGCCACAAACTCGTGATAGTCTCATTTTGGAACTGCAAAGGCTGAATGTGGATGTCGACAAACATGCCCCACAAGTCCTACAATTTGAAATGGACTATAGGGTCAAAAAATCAAAAACCTCCTCAAAAGGAGAAAAGAAAGAAGCTGGAGGACCTTGCACTAAATGCCTCTCGGTCCAAAAAGCCGCAAGTGCTACCATCGCCTTTAATAAGGAAGACCTTCTGTTAGGCGAGACAAAGCACAACCGGCCCTTGTACTTCACAGGGTACATCAAAGAGATGCTGATACACAAAGTCCAGATCGACCCGGGTTCTGCACTTAACCTCATCTCCACTACGACACTCGAAGAGCTTGGTATCCCACCTAGCAAACCGAGCCACACATCTGTGTCCATCTTTGGATACGATGGGAGTGCCCAAAGGCCCATTGGCAAAATTAGGTTCAGGTTGCAAATCGACGATCTTATCTCTGAGGTCACCGTGTATGCAATAAAAACCCCTTCATGCTACAACATCCTTCTCGGACGCCATTGGATACACGAGAACGGTGTCGTTCCTTCGACTCTACATCAGTGCATCAAGTTTGTTGGCAACGACGGCTTGATACATTGAGTGTTTGCAGACAAAAAGCCCTTCAAAGGCAAAGAAGTTCATTTCGCAGACTCTCAGATGTACAGGGACGAAAAAGAAGGAAAGGAGGAGAAAATAGCATCCTTCGCCGGCAATCTCCAAAAAGATAAAGGCAAGGCTCCTCAGCAATCATCGGAAGAAAACAAACCTTCCGGCAAACCCGAAGAGAGCAATCAGTCTCCCTTCGTTATCTCCTTCAAATCTTCCAAACCTTTGGTAATCACTACCAAAGCAAAGAAGACAAAGCAAAAGACTGGGGGCAAGTTCACTGTTTCCTTCGTGTCAATCATACAAGACACAGATTCAGATTCAGAGACAGAAGATGATGCATCATCAAGCCAAGCTGATACTCAGCAAGTTCAGCCTTCCCTCACACCATTGGAACCCACCGTGACCAAAAGTCAGCTGGAAGATTGGAAACTCCACCGTCGCAAAGATAAGTCTTCATACTGGTTGGGGTATGATCCTGACACTTCGATGAGACAGTTGACACAAAGGCCGCAGAGTCATTTTTCCGACCAGGCCTCAACATCTCGTGTCGATGAAGACATCAATCTCCCTGGATATTCCAAGATATGCAGCACAAGACGGTCGAATGTTACGTCGATGACCCTGCCGTCAAAAGCAAAAGAAAAGAAGACCATCTCAAAGATCTTCGAAAAGTTTTCCTCCGACTTTGCAAACACAAACTGCGAATGAATCCCCTCAAATGCTTCTTCGGTGTTTCATCGGGTAAGTTTTTCGGATTCATAGTTCGGAAAGCGGAATAGAACTTGACCACATCAAAGTCAAGGCTATCCTAGAAATGCCATCTTCAAGAACCTTGAGAGAATTAAAAGGGCTTCAAGGAAGATTGGCATATATCCGACGATTCATTTCCAACCTGCCAAGGAAGTGCCGTCTGTAAGACCCCGCCCCGAGAGTTTCCGATTAGTGTTAATTAAGACGTGATTTAGTTATAAGTGAGATTAGTGGAAATTGGTTAAATCTGGATTAGAATAGCTTTTCATAGCTTTGAATGATTTTGAGAACTCTTTTGACCTAGTGGGGCCCTTTGGGGGTTCCTTTTTATTGAGTCTCGATTAGTTTTGGAGATTTAGTTATAATTCTGGAAATCGGTAATTTGCTCCGTTGAATATATTTTATGATTCCCAACAGCTTTCGTATTTGCCCCGTCTCCATTCAAGACCTCTAAACCCTACTTTGCCATTGATAAGGGTAAAACAGTCTTTTTACACAAAATCTGGACACTAATTTCAATATCTCCGAAACTCGTAAAATATATACTTTTTGGAAAGTAGAAATTTCGACGATCAATTCTTCCTTCTTCGTCGAATCCGTCCGAAGCCCGTAGAGCAACGTTTTAGCCATTTTAGACTTTTAAGTTGTGGGACCCATAGCCATTGTCTATATAAGGAGGAGTTCTTTTCCCTCTTCATCTTCTTGCAATTTCTGAAGAACAAGGTGTTCCAGCCCAGTCCAGCCCTAGACTCTTCTTCTTGCTCCTTGCTCCTCCATCTCTCAACCTCTCTCAAATCTATTGCTAAAGGCAAAATGGAGGTGGTAGTCTTCTTCCCCTCCATGAGAGCTTTCTCTTGATATCCTTTTTTGAGAGAGAGTCCCATTCCAAGCTATCTTTTGAGCAAACTCTTGCCATTAGAGGACTCTTCATGTAAGTTCTTCTTCTCATCTCTTGATTGTGTGTTCACCTAGCCTAGGAGGTGCTTCACCTTGATTATTGGGAGCTATTTCCATCTATTGCTTAATTTTGACATTCTAGGGTTGTAATGATTGTATTTGGGGATTTTTGTGTAGATTGTAGATTTTGAGCTTGATAGTGGATTAGAACTTGATTAGCATACTTGGAGACCAAGGCAAGTGGATGAATGGATTCGATTTGAATAAGTTCTTATTTTGTTGAAAATATGGATTTTTACTATTCCTATTTCATTGGATTCATTATGTTTATAATGCTTTTGGAAATGTATTTATTGTCATGGTTTACTCTTAGTTAGTTTTATGAGAATATATGCATGCATTCATGAAAGTTATTTTGGGTTAGTAGGACTTCTTAAATGAGATTTGTATTTGCATTGAATGAGATTTGCATTGGTAGGAGAAATAAATGCATTGATGAAATGGTGGTTGGTGGAAAGAATTAAATGTTGAATGGAAGGGAATGGACCCATTTCATGTTAGAAAAGGGTTGGAGTTGAGGTGAAATAGTTTGGGAAAGAAAGCACAGAAATCTGCACCTGGTGTGTAGTTCCCGCAGCTGGGCGGTCAGCGGGCGGTCACCTCGGCGGCTAGCCGACAGGTGACCGGCGGCTAGCTGACCCAGATGCGGTTAGAAACACAGAATGCTGCATTTTGACGGCGAACCGCGGTCAGCCGCGCGGTCATCTCGCGGCTAACCGCCAATCAGAAACCTCAGTAACCGCTAGGTAGCCGAGAGGCGCGGTTAGAAACACAGAATGCTATATTTTAGCAGGGTGAACCGCGGTCAGCCCCGCGGTCAGCCAGCGGCTAACCGCCGATCACCTCGGCGGCTAACCGCCATCTGACCGACAGGTGACCGAGTTTTACCCAGAATTCCTGAGTCTTTTCTATTGGTTTCAATTATGGTAATTAAAGGTTTGGATGGGTTGTTCTGATGCCCTACCACCTTGGAAAGACCCAGGGGATGACATAAGGAGATTGACATAGAAAGAAACATCATTTCGGAAAAGGTATTGGGACTTGTAGATTCATCAACGTGCATAAGGAAACTTAGTATGTCCTCTATCATTTGAGTACCATACTAAGGGTAATTTAGACATACAAGATCCTTATACAGGTCGTTTGAATATGGATGCCCCAATACATAGTCCCTAATGACATAAGGATTCATTGCATTGTTTTATTCAGTTTATATGTATAATTACCCGATCCTACTAGTTTTATCTCAAACTCGGATTTGTACACCGGATATGCCCCGCCAGCCTCGTTTATGCATGAACCGATAAGGATATGAAATGTGTGCCTTCGAGCACCATGCCCCGCCTGCCCGTATGTTTTATATTGATATGGTTTTGTATATGTTTTGATTTATCATGTAACCTAAGAGTCGGCACCACTAAGTTTGGACATCCTTGTCAGTCTGATCAACTGACTTGGGTCTCCCCCTGTGCTCCCGCCAGTTGCAACTTGGATCCTGTTCTGTCCCGTTACCCGGTTCCGCGTCCGTGGTCTTGCCTAGTTATATGTATATGTATCTGTATATAATGTTGGTTCTCGTCACTTCGTGTGCTCAAGCCCAACGCACTGAATGTGGTCTCATCACCTTAGTGATGGAGAGGATTTAGCTTTAGTGTGGTTGCCACCTAGTCAGTTCCTGTACCTTGGATACCCCGCATGATTTATATTGCATCT
Organism: Persea americana; assembly: GCA_029852735.1. NCBI lineage: Eukaryota > Viridiplantae > Streptophyta > Magnoliopsida > Laurales > Lauraceae > Persea > Persea americana. The sequence goes on from CM056814.1 coordinate 41,959,212, forward strand.
GTATTTTAAATGAACTATATACCCTATTTTAAGACAGTCATTGTTTTAACAAGATTTCATCATGTTTAGAAAGTGTTTTGATTTCTTTCTTGGTATATCTATTCACCCACCTGCCAGACCGTCGTGTCTGACCCATTTTTTTGGTACTCAGGTCCAGCCCCCGTCCTTGCCCTTGAGGAGGAGCCAGAGGAGGCGGTCGGTGAACCGCAGCGTTTAGTGGAGTGGCAAGCTGACAATGTCATGTAGACATTGGGTTGAGCTTTGAGCTGCGAACATTTTGGGATGTTATTGATTTATATCTTGGGTTGTACTGGCCTTTGTTGGCCATTATTTTTTGGGGAATGTTAATTAACTTGTTCTTTTGTTTAAACTTTAACTTAATATTTTGGGAATGCTAATGAGATCATTGCTCACTCTGACATCATGCTATACTTGTTATTATCAGTCACATATGATGTGAATGGATTAAGAGTTTGATTTGCTACACGCTTCCGCACCTATATAAATGTTCTATGAGTGTATGAGGAATCCTCACCGCGGAAACCTGTGGGAAATTAATAAATGTATAATCATTATTACCAAGGGGTGGTTCGTTATCCACACCACACCACCCCGTCGCGGTCCCGGGGCCCCCGGTCCGGGGTCGCGACAGACTGGTATCAGAGCGAGACGTGTTTCAGGCAATTAAAAGAAACTAGAAATCCTAAGGACGTGGCGAGGATCCGTTAGACTTTTCGTTAGACTTTGCGTCAGTTTGACTCGTGTGAGCAATGTGTACCCTTGTATGATTATATGTGCTAACAATTTGTTTTACAGTGACATGCCACCTCGAAAAAGACCCGTAACCGACAATCCCACCGCAAGCAATAGTGAACACACCGGGCCACTAGGAAACGGTACTCCAGATCCAAATATGCAGAATCAATTTCAACAGATGATGCAAGCCATGCTTGACCAGCAACGTCAAGCCAATGAAAATCAAGCCAGATTGCAAGAACAAATGGCCAGAAAGGATGAAGAGCATGCTAGGGAGATGGCTACGATGCAAAGGCAGTTGTTAGAAGTGTTAGAAAGGAGACCTGAACCGGCACCAGCACAACCTCTAGGCACTCAAATTGTCATTAACAATAGGGATCATGATCCCAACGCGTTGTATGAGAAGTTTAGGAAGAGAGGTCCCAAGGAGTTCTCTGGGCATGAGGACCCATTAGCTGCAGATGACTGGTTGGAGCATACGGAGAACATCTTTGAGATATTTAGATGTACCGGTCGACAGCAAGTGCAACTCACCGCTTCCATGTTCACAGGCCTAGCGGATATATGGTGGAAAACAATAAAGGCTGAGTATAGAACCATAGCAGACGCAGAGGCTGGGACAAGTTTCAAGAGACAATTCGGTGACAAGTATGTACCGACACATGTGAAGAGGCAGAAGGCCATTGAATTCCAGCAACTCGTACAAGGTAACACGACCGTTCAAGAGTACCTCACGAAGTTTGAGAGATTGTCTCGATACGCCCTTGAGTCGATTGACACTGTGGAGAAAAAGATAGCGAAGTTCCTTGAAGGACTTAACCCGATCATTGAGAGGGATGCCACGGGTGTTGTACCACCTATCACTTTTGAAGAGGCTGTGAGAAGGGCCTATAAATTCGAGAACCTGAACAACAAGATCCTCAAGATCCAAGGAAAAGCACCAGCTCACCAACAGAATCACCAACCAAGGAACCATCAGAACAAACGACCGAGGCATGAACAAAACGTGCAGAATGCTCTAGTTTGCGTTCACTGTGGTAAGAACCACGAGAGTGCTCAATGCCGTACAATTACGGGAGCATGTTTCAGATGTGGATCCATGGCACACCAGCTCAAAGACTGCCCAAGGCAAGCTGGGCAAGGCAGCAACAGACAGCATCAGCAACAACAAGGAACACAGCGCCAGGCACCACCTCAGAATGCATTAGCTGTACAGAACCAGCCCAGGCCACTCCAGCAACAGGCTCCGCAGCAACAATATAGACCTCCACAACAGCATCAAGCTCGTCAGCAAGGACAGAATCAGAATCAGTGTCCTCCTCAGCAGAATAGGAATGCACAGCAAGGGAGGCAACAACAAGCTCAGAACAGGCCTCAGCAGCGATGACAAGTGTATGCAATTAACCAAGCTGATGCAGAGGCGGCAGATAACGTGGTGGAAGGTACACTCCTAGTTTGTGGATTCGAAGCTAAGATTTTGTTTGACCCTGGCTCTACGCACTCCTTCTTGTCTCCAAAATTTTCTAAGTTGATTGATATGCCTGCTAGAGAACTTGAGTATGTGTTGACAGTGTCCACCCCCGTAGGCAAACAAGTTGTGTGTAGGAAGTATTATCCTAGATGTGCTATTAAGATAGGAGATGTGGTGTTACCGGCGAATCTCATTTTGTTGGAGATGTTTGATTTCGATGTTATTCTAGGAATGGATTGGTTAGCAGGGTACCATGCTACGATGGACTGTTTCCATAAGACCCTCACGTTCAAATTAGAGGAGACCCCAGCAGGCGTTTTGTTCCATGGGGAGAAGAAGAATTCTTGTCCAAGATTCGTCTCAGCATTGAAGGCTGATAGACTAGTGAGAAGTGGATGTGAATGCTATTTAGCGTTTATCACGGAGGATAAACGGTCCCAAGGGGTGGAGGAGATCCCAATTGTTTGCGAATTCCCAGACATTTTTCCAGAAGAAATCCCAGGTTTACTACCTGTTAGGGAGATTGACTTCACCATCGAATTGTTACCAGGGACCGCTCCGATATCTATCGCACCATACAGAATGGCTCCAGCGGAATTAGGAGAGTTGAAGATCCAGTTACAAGAATTGTTGGATAAAGGTTTTATTAGACCGAGCGTCTCACCTTGGGGAGCTCCAGTTTTATTCGTCAAGAAGAAAGACGGTTCCATGAGAATGTGTATTGACTATCGGAAATTGAACCAAGCTACCATCAAGAACAAGTATCCATTGCCAAGGATAGATGAATTGTTTGACCAATTGCAAGGTGCTGCTTACTTTTCGAAGATCGATCTAAGATCCGGTTATCATCAGCTGAGAGTTAGAGACTCAGATGTATCGAAGACGGCGTTCCGGACGAGATATGGACACTATGAATTTCTAGTGATGCCATTTGGATTGACGAATGCACCGGCAGTATTCATGGCTTTGATGAACAAAATACTCGCTGAGTACTTAGACCAATTCATAGTGGTGTTTATTGATGACATTTTGGTGTACTCTAAGTCTAGAGAAGAACATGAAGAGCATTTGAGGATAGCATTGCAACTCCTAAGAGACAATCAATTGTATGCGAAGCTCTCTAAGTGCGATTTTTGGCTTGAAGAAGTCGCATTTTTAGGTCATATCATTTCCAAAGAAGGATTATCAGTGGACCCAGCCAAGATAGATGCAGTTGTGAAGTGGGAAAGACCGAAGAACGCGTCAGAAATCAGAAGTTTTCTTGGATTGGCGGGTTACTATCGAAGATTTGTGCAAGGATTTTCGTCGATTGCAGCTTCATTGACGAAGTTGACCAAGAAGAATGCACCTTATGTGTGGACAGACCAATGCGAGGCCAGCTTCCAAGAGTTGAAAAAGAGATTAACATCAGCACCCGTCCTCACTTTACCATCCGGGAGCGGCGGTTACACCATTTTTACAGATGCGTCGAATATAGGACTCGGTTGTGTGTTGATGCAAGATAGAAAAGTCGTTGCGTATGGATCCCGTCAGTTGAAGGACCACGAGAAGAACTATGCAACGCATGACCTGGAGTTAGCAGCAGTCGTTTTTGCACTAAAGATGTGGAGACATTACCTCTACGGAGAGAAATTCGAAGTCCACTCCGATCACCGCAGCTTACAGTATTTGTTCTCTCAGAAGGAGTTGAATATGAGACAAAGAAGATGGATGGAATATATCAAAGATTATGATTTTCCGATCAAGTACCACCCGGGAAAGGCAAATGTAGTAGCCGATGCCTTGAGTAGGAAGTCAGCAAGTGTGGCAAGCCTAAGAGCTACGTGCTTCTTTCAGCAATTTGAAGAGTTGGGGGTAGATTTTCAGCCCCTAAGCGAGGGAGTGATGTTAGCCAACATGTCAGTGTCTGAACCCTCATTCATTCGGAAGATCAAGGACGACCAATTGCAAGATCCAGAGTTGGCCAAGATTTCAGAGCATATAGCAGAACGTCCTAATTTTCGTATTGTGGATGGAGTCTTATTCTATCGTGATCGTCTATGCGTGCCCAACATTGAAGATTTGAAGAATGATATTATGACAGAGGCGCACAGTACGAAGTACTCTATGCATCCGGGTAGCACGAAGATGTATCAAAACTTGAAGGGCAGATATTGGTGGAACAACATGAAGAGGGAAATAGCAGCTTTCGTTTCACGATGTTTGACGTGTCAGTTGGTGAAGGCAGAACATCAGAGACCTCCAGGGTTATTGCAGCCTTTAGAGATCCCAGAATGGAAGTGGGAACATATCACCATGGATTTCATCTCGGGATTGCCAAGGACCAGAAAAGGGAACAACTCCATATGGGTCATTGTGGATCGTCTTACCAAATCAGCTCATTTTATTCCTATGAAGACCGGAGAGAAAATGCATATGCTACCTCTCGCAGAGTTGTTTGTTAACGAGATTGTCAGCCATCATGGGCAGCCAGTCTCCATTACTTCAGACAGAGATAGCAGATTCGTCTCGAGATTTTGGAAGACTTTGCATGAGTCTATGGGAACGAAGCTTCAGTTCAGCACAGCGTATCACCCACAAACAGATGGTCAGTCGGAAAGAACAATTCAGACCCTTGAAGATATGCTTCGAGCGTGTGTACTAGATTTCAAGACTCAATGGGATGAGACCCTACCGCTTTGCGAATTCGTCTACAACAACAGTTATCATTCGAGCATTGGAATGGCGCCTTTTGAGGCATTGTATGGTAGGAGGTGTAGAACTCCAGTTTGTTGGGAAGAAGTAGGTGTTCGCAGTTTTCATGGACCGACTATGGTGAGTGAAACCAGTGACAAAGTCAAGTTGATCCAAGAACGTCTGAAAGTAGCCCGGAGTAGACAGAAGAGTTATGCAGACTCTCATCGAAGGGATTTACATTTTAAGGAAGGAGATAAGGTTTTCTTGAAGGTGTCACCTACTAGAGGAACTTTGAGATTCGGACAGAGAGGCAAATTATCTCGGAGATACATTGGACCCTATGATATCGTGAGCAAGATTGGTGACGTGGCTTACAGATTGGCCTTACCACCTGAGCTTTCCGGCGTGCACAATGTGTTCCATGTGTCTATGTTGAAGAAGTACGTCCCCGACCTGTCACATGTACTCCGTCATGAACCATTAGAGATCAGAGAAGATGCCACCTATGTCGAGAAGCCTATACAGATCATCGATACGAAGGAACAAGAGCTGAGGACAAGGACAATACAATGGGTGAAAGTGCTCTGGGAAAATCACGGACCTGAAGAGGCAACGTGGGAATTACGGGATCAAGTTCAGAAGAAGTATCCGCATCTACTACCCGAGGTTAGTTATTTTATTTCATTTGGTGGACCAAATGCCCTAAGGGGTGGAGGATGTAAGACCCCGCCCCGAGAGTTTTCGATTAGCGTTAATTAAGACGTGATTTAGTTATAAGTGAGATTAGTGGAAATTGGTTAAATCTGGATTAGAATAGCTTTTCATAGCTTTGAATGATTTTGAGAACTCTTTTGACCTAGTGGGGCCCTTTGGGGGTTCCTTTTTATTGAGTCTCGATTAGTTTTGGAGATTTAGTTATAATTCTGGAAATCGGTAATTTGCTCCGTTGAATATATTTTATGATTCCCAACAGCTTTCGTATTTGCCCCGTCTCCATTCGAGACCTCTAAACCCTACTTTGCCATTGATAAGGGTAAAACAGTCTTTTTACACAAAATCTGGACACTAATTTCAATGTCTCCGAAACTCGTAAAATATATACTTTTTGGAAAGTAGAAATTTCGACGATCAATTCTTCCTTCTTCGTCGAATCCGTCCGAAGCCCGTAGAGCGACGTTTTAGCCATTTTAGACTTTTAAGTTGTGGGACCCATAGCCATTGTCTATATAAGGAGGAGTTCTTTTCCCTCTTCCTCTTCTTGCAATTTCTGAAGAACAAGGTGTTCCAGCCCAGCCCAGCCCTAGACTCTTCTTCTTGCTCCTTGCTCCTCCATCTCTCAACCTCTCTCAAATCTATTGCTAAAGGCAAAATGGAGGTGGTAGTCTTCTTCCCCTCCATGAGAGCTTTCTCTTGATATCCTTTTTTGAGAGAGAGTCCCATTCCAAGCTATCTTTTGAGCAAACTCTTGCCATTAGAGGACTCTTCATGTAAGTTCTTCTTCTCATCTCTTGATTGTGTGTTCATCTAGCCTAGGAGGTGCTTCACCTTGATTATTGGGAGCTATTTCCATCTATTGCTTAATTTTGACATTCTAGGGTTGTAATGATTGTATTTGGGGATTTTTGTGTAGATTGTAGATTTTGAGCTTGATAGTGGATTAGAGCTTGATTAGCATACTTGGAGACCAAGGCAAGTGGATGAATGGATTCGATTTGAATAAGTTCTTATTTTGTTGAAAATATGGATTTTTACTATTCCTATTTCATTGGATTCATTATGTTTATAATGCTTTTGGAAATGTATTTATTGTCATGGTTTACTCTTAGTTAGTTTTATGAGAATATATGCATGCATTCATGAAAGTTATTTTGGGTTAGTAGGACTTCTTAAATGAGATTTGTATTTGCATTGAATGAGATTTGCATTGGTAGGAGAAATAAATGCATTGATGAAATGGTGGTTGGTGGAAAGAATTAAATGTTGAATGGAAGGGAATGGACCCATTTCATGTTAGAAAAGGGTTGGAGTTGAGGTGAAATAGTTTGGGAAAGAAAGCACAGAAATCTGCACCTGATGTGTAGTTCCCGCAGCTGGGCGGTCAGCGGGCGGTCACCTCGGCGGCTAGCCGACAGGTGACCGGCGGCTAGCCGACCCAGATGCGGTTAGAAACACAGAATGCTGCATTTTGACGGCGAACCGCGGTCAGCCGCGCGGTCATCTCGCGGCTAACCGCCAATCAGAAACCTCAGTAACCGCTAGGTAGCCGAGAGGCGCGGTTAGAAACACAGAATGCTACATTTTAGCAGGGTGAACCGCGGTCAGCCCCGCGGTCAGCCAGCGGCTAACCGCCGATCACCTCGGCGGCTAACCGCCATCTGACCGACAGGTGACCGAGTTTTACCCAGAATTCCTGAGTCTTTTCTATTGGTTTCAATTATGGTAATTAAAGGTTTGGATGGGTTGTTCTGATGCCCTACCACCTTGGAAAGACCCAGGGGATGACATAAGGAGATTGACATAGAAAGAAACATCATTTCGGAAAAGGTATTGGGACTTGTAGATTCATCAACGTGCATAAGGAAACTTAGTATGTCCTCTATCATTTGAGTACCATACTAAGGGTAATTTAGACATACAAGATCCTTATACAGGTCGTTTGAATATGGATGCCCCAATACATAGTCCCTAATGACATAAGGATTCATTGCATTGTTTTATTCAGTTTATATGTATAATTACCCGATCCTACTAGTTTTATCTCAAACTCGGATTTGTACACCGGATATGCCCCGCCAGCCTCGTTTATGCATGAACCGATAAGGATATGAAATGTGTGCCTTCGAGCACCATGCCCCGCCTGCCCGTATGTTTTATATTGATATGGTTTTGTATATGTTTTGATTTATCATGTAACCTAAGAGTCGGCACCACTAAGCTTGGACATCCTTGTCAGTCTGATCAACTGACTTGGGTCTCCCCCTGTGCTCCCGCCAGTTGCAACTTGGATCCTGTTCTGTCCCGTTACCCGGTTCCGCGGCCGTGGTCTTGCCTAGTTATATGTATATGTATCTGTATATAATGTTGGTTCTCGTCACTTCGTGTGCTCGAGCCCAACGCACTGAATGTGCTCTCATCACCTTAGTGATGGAGAGGATTTAGCTTTAGTGTGGTTGCCACCTAGTCAGTTCCTGTACCTTGGATACCCCGCATGATTTATATTGCATCTGTACTTTAAATGAACTATATACCCTGTTTTAAGACAGTCATTGTTTTAACAAGATCTCATCATGTTTAGAAAGTGTTTTGATTTCTTTCTTGGTATATCTATTCACCCACCTGCCAGACCGTCGTGTCTGACCCATTTTTTTGGTACTCAGGTCCAGCCCCCGTCCTTGCCCTTGAAGAGGAGCCAGAGGAGGCGGTTGGTGAACCGCAGCGTTTAGTGGAGTGGCAAGCTGACAATGTCATGTAGACATTGGGTTGAGCTTTGAGCTGCGAACATTTTGGGATGTTATTGATTTATATCTTGGGTTGTACTGGCCTTTGTTGGCCATTATTTTTTGGGGAATGTTAATTAACTTGTTCTTTTGTTTAAACTTTAACTTAATATTTTGGGAATGCTAATGAGATCATTGCTCACTCTGACATCATGCTATACTTGTTATTATCAGTCACATATGATGTGAATGGATTAAGAGTTTGATTTGCTACACGCTTCCGCACCTATATAAATGTTCTATGAGTGTATGAGGAATCCTCACCGCGGAAACCTGTGGGAAATTAATAAATGTATAATCATTATTACCAAGGGGTGGTTCGTTATCCACACCACACCACCCCGTCGCGGTCCCGGGGCCCCCGGTCCGGGGTCGCGACACCGTCCATTCTCTCGCTTGATGAAGAAAGGTGTCGACTTTGTTTGGGATGCTGAATGTGAAGCTGCATTTTAAGACATCAAGTCATACCTGACTAAATCTCTAGTGTTGGCTGCCCCCACAACTGGAAAACCATTCATCTTTTACACAATAGCTCTCGACTATTCTCTGGGGGCTCTACTTGCTCAAGAAAATGATGAGGGAAAAGAAGCTGCTCTATATTACCTCAGCCGCATGTTGGTAGGTGCAGAGCATCGCTACTCTCCAGTAGAAAAAGAATGCCTGGCAGTGATGTTTGCTGTACAAAAGCTACATCACTATCTAATGTCCAACACAGTATACCTGATATCAAGGATCAACCTCTTAAAGGTTCTTGTCACAAAAGCAGGTTCTCTCAATGCCCGACTAGCAAAGTGGTCCATCCTTCTATCACAGTTTGACATTAGGTATGTACCACAAAAAGCAACCAAAGGCCAAGCTCTAGCAGACTTTCTCGCAGAGCATCCACTGCCTAAGGATTCTCTGCTTAGGGATGATCTCCCAGACGAACTTGTCTATAACGTGGAGACTTCCTTGTCAAATGCCTCCTGGAACATGTACTTTGATGGTGCAACCAGGAAAAATGAAAGAGGAAAACTAACATCGGGAATTGGCATTCTCTTTGTTAGCCCCGACAAATACATGATTCCACACGCTTTCTCGCTACTGGAGCCATGTTCAAACAATGCAGCTAAGTACCAAGCCCTGATCGTAGGATTAGAACTCGCCATCGAATCCGACATCACCATGCTGGAAGCCTTTGGGGATTCTCAACTGATCGTCAATCAAATGAATCAAAAATATGAAATCAGGAAACCTGATATGTTGCCTTACTACAGCAAGGAGCAAATGCTTCGTCAAAAGTTTGATATCTGTCACATCACCCACATCCGCAAAGGTGAAAACGTCCATGCAAATGCCCTTGGCTGGACTCGCTGCATCTATGGCAATCCAAGAAAGAGAAAACATGAAAATCACAGTGTGTCAAAGAAGGTTTCTCCCTCCTCTCAACACACACCAAGCTATTGCTGAATGCCACCAAGTGGTTGGAAGTCGATTTCCATCCTTAAACCTCCGAGCCGCGACTAGAGGGATCCGTTCATTGATTATATTATGTTCGGAATCCTACCTGAAGATCCAAAAGAGCATGTAAGCGTTAAAAAACGAGCCCCAAACTTTCATTTGGATATTCCTTCAAAAATGCTCTATAGAAAATCCTTCAATGGAGTGCTTTTACGCTGCTTGGCACAACAAGAGCCTAAAAAAACACTCTAAGAAATGCATGCTGGCCTTTGTGGAGCCCATTAGGCTGATCCTAAGCTCTACGATTAGATAGAAAGACTAGGTTATTATTGGTCTACCATGGTAGCTGACGCAATGCAATTCGCTAAGCGCTGCCAACAATGCCAAGTTCTTGGGGACTATGTCTACATGCCTGCAGAATGGCTACACCCTACCGCGATCTCGTGGCCTTTCGAAGCCTGGGGTATGGATATCATAGGTCCTACCTCTCCCCCATTAAGTAAAGGTCATCGCTTCATCTTCGGCGCTACAGATTATTTGTCCAAGTGATCAGAAGCATTTGTTTTCAGTGAAATGAAGACCTCATTAGTCCTTCAATTCTTGCGCACCAACATCATTTGTCGCTTTGGCATACCTAAAAGACTCATCCATGATAACGGACCACAATTCCGAGATCATAGATTCTACAGGTTCTGCAAAATTACAAAATCCAAAGTTGTCCTTCGACTTCGTAAAATCCAGCAGCGAATGGACTAGTAGAAGCCTTCAACAAGACACTCTACAAAATTCTCAAGAAAATGGTCTCTAGTCACAAAAGAGACTGGAGCGACAAACTGGTTGAAGCTTTATGGGCCTATCGAACCACCATTCAAGGACCAACCCATAGCACACCATTTTTCTTGGTCTATGGATGTGAAGCTGTTGTCCCTTTAGAAGTACAAATTCCTTCCTTAAGGGTATCTATACAAGATGACATGACACAAGAAAGCAATGTCAAATTGAGACTCCAAGAACTGGATAATTTTGATGAAAGACGGCTCAAAGCTCTACAAAGCGTTGAGCTTTACCAAACACGCACGGTAGAGTCTTTTGACAAGAAGGTCAGGCAATGTGCCCCACAAAAAGGGTGACTTGGCTTTGGCAGTAAAAAGGCTAATGGTTTTTGCCCACAAATCCAAAGGCAAATTCGAACCAAAATGGGAGGGACCCTTCGTCATCCACAAAGTCTTCTCCAGCGGCGCATACGCTCTTCTAAATATGGAGGGTGACATATGTATGCTGCCCATCAACGACAAGTTCTTGAAGCGGTACTACCCTTGAAGACTTCCGTCATCAGATCAGAACAATGCCTGCATGGCGAAAGCCTATTCCTAGGTACTTGCTCGTCAAACCCACTCCTTTCGGAATTTTTAATATTTACGTTGAAGTTCCTAAAAAACCTCAAAACAATGCTTACTTTCAATGTTTCATTGTTCAAAAAATCAAATCCCAAAAATCCATGTTTAGGAGCCTCTTCCCTAACTTGACCAAAATTTTCGATCCTTGAACCCAAAATTCATGGTTTGAAACAAAAATTAGGACCCAGGGATTTCCACCCTAGTCCACCCCAACTTTTACCACCAAAAATGGTTTTGAGTCAAAATTTAAGACCCTCGTGTCTTTAAACAAAAATGGTTTTTCGAAAAATAGCAGGGAAGTGGCGTTCAGTCGATACTCACACAAAACCAAAAAATCGGAAGGATGTAAACCCTATTCGATACTTCCAAAACCTCAAATCGCAAGGAAGCGACTCCTCGTCGATACTTGCAAATTTTCAAAAAACCGTAGAGACGCAACGTTTCAGTTGATATCCATAACTCAAATTTCAAAACAAAAGCAAAGGTTCGAAAAAACCTAAAATTTCAGAAATCGTGGGGAAACGACATTTCATCGATACCCGCAAAACAAATGTTTTTGAAAAAGCAGGGAGGCGACGCTTAGTCGATACTTGCACCCAAATCCGCGAGGAGGTGATATTCTATCGATACTCACAACCAAATGAGCAAGGAGGCGACATTCCATCGATACTAGTAATACCATTTAGCAGGGAGGCGACTCTTAGTCGATACTTGCATTTTTGAAAACCAAAAGCCCTGCTTTCACGCAAAAAACCTGGCTTTCAAGCCAAAAACCAAAAATACTGGCTTTTATGCCAAATAAAACTAAACCTGGCTTTCACGCCAAAAAAATTAAATAAATAAAAAATCCGGTTTCCACGCCAACAAAATAAAACTTTGTTTTCAAAAAATTCGGCTTACATGCCAAAAACCTGGCTTTCATGCCAAACAAAAACAAAATTTTGGCTCTCATGCCATAAAAACCAAAACTTGGCTTTCATGCCACAAAATTTGGCTTTCATGCCAAAATATCAAAACCGACTTCCATGCTACAAAATTTCAGCTCCCATGCCGCAAAATCTGGCTTTCATGCCAAAAGCAAAATTTTTACTCTCATGCCACAAACAAAAATTCGGCTCCCATGCCACAAACAAAAACGGCTTCCTTGTCACAAAATTTTGGTTCCTATACCATCCCAAGATTCGGCTTTCATGCCATGTCAAAATTCGGCTTTCACACCATCTCAAAATTTGGCTTTCAAGCCATAAAAAACCAGGCTTTTTGCCACAAAATCTAGCTTTCATGCCAAAACAACCCTTTAATAAAAGATTTTCACAAAATGACAACCTTTTGATCAAATTTTCATACAAACATTCCCATCCAACTTTTGCTTATTTTCATAAAAAAAAAAGAATTTAAGTGAAACGAGGGACTACAAGAATAAAGGTACCAAAAATGTTTATACATGGAAGTACCAAAGAAGAGAAGAAAAGAGTTTGTTACAAATCAGGTGCTCAGTCTGACATGGTCTTCAACCAAAGATTCAGCTCCTCAAGCAAACTTTTGGCCTTAGCCTCTAAAGCTTCTAGGCCACGCTTCTTCAAAACTTTACCATAAAATGTGGCAGAACGCTGCGACCCATCTTCTGCATGAGGAAGCTCTTCCAAGAGAATTTGCCATCACTCATATTCCTGAGTCTTCCTCCGGAGATTGCTGTCAGCTTCTTCAACTTGGTGAATAAGAGCCCCCCCTCTAACGCGATTTCCACAATGGCAGTCCATTTGATAGCAGCTTGTTCCTCCAAAAGCTCAAGACGCTGCCTGGCCTCGATGACCTCCCTATCAAGATGGTGTAGGTCCTGTGTCAGCTCAATAATAGCCAACTCGGTGACGTTCCTCTCTCGAACAAACTACTTCCGAGCCCGCGAAATCTCATCCACTTCAGATTTGACTTCGCTGGAAGGCTTAACAAACATATCAGTGGAGAAGTCACCATTTGGAAAGCTCTTGGCCTCAGTCCACTTGTTGCCCAAAGCAATGACTTCGTCAATAAAAGCCTTGGCACTTGCAACGCCCAGATCAACCTCTTCGCTGTCAGCAAGAATGTCCTGTACATGCTTGATCATGCCAAAGCCAGCTTCCAAATGGCCAGAAGAGATAGTCTTGATCCAAGAACTCAAGATGCTCTTTAGCACTCTCTTCGCATATTGAAGAGATGGTCTGGATGAAGTCTCACCCCGCTCCATCGGCCAACTGCCTCTGTCATGCTTCATTGGAAGGATAGTCAACAAACTCTGTCCAATCGAAGATGCTGGCGAAGGAATCTCATCATGAGGTTTCATATCTGCCGCACCAAAACTGGTAGAAGTAACCCCTACTTCTGGATCAACCGCAGGCACCCCCTGCTCCGGACCCGAAGAAGACAGAGGGACTTCTCCTGTTGCTTCACAACCTGCCATTGAAAGACGAAAAGGTATGAACATGATCTTGTCAAAAATCAATATCAAGATTATTGCCACAAAATACCTTCTTCAACGACTGGCGGAATACTTTCTGCCTCCATAAGCTCATCCGGAGCATCATCAAAAGTTGCATCCATGGATGGTTCAAAATCGTCGGAATCTTGCGGCATGTCAGCTGGCAAGAAAACAAAAAAAAAATATGTGTCAGCAAATAGCGGCAAAGTAAAACAAAACGCTGAAAAAGCAAAGAAAATCATACCATGCAAAGATTCTGGAACCACTCCAGAGTCCCTTGGCTCTTCCTCAGATGCCACGATCAAATCCATCACCGCCTCATCGGCTGGAACCTCGGGCGTCATCAAATCATCATCCTCTGCTAAAAGAAAGAAAGCAGCGGATCAAAACAAAAAATCTCTCACGAAAGAAAAGAAATGGGAAGAGAAAAGGGAAAAGCAAACCATCATTGGTGGTCTCTTTCTCTCAGCTCCTCTTTTCTGGAGGATCATCAGCATCCCCTGACACCTCCTCAGCAATGGCAAGGGGGACTTCCAGATCGGGAGAGTCTTTGTGCCGTCTCTTACTTCGGCGCTGTCCTCTTTTCCTCTTGCCTTTCTATGGGACGGTTTGCTTGAGGTACCCGTTCCGCCATCAAAATCAAGCCTCTCGCGAAAGTCCTCACTGGATGGTTCGCTCTTGCCAGTAGACTCCTTGAAAGCCTTTGTTCGCTCTGCTTGCATCTAAGTATCGATCTCGGCCTCCTCCTCCTCCAGTTATTTCAAGACCTCACCAGGTACCTCTTGTACTGCTCCTAATGTGATGACGTCCTGTTTACCAAGAAAGCCTATCTTATGCTTCTCTCTCAAAAGGAAAGCCAAAACTTCCTCTCGTCGAGCGCCATTTGATTTGCCAAGACCCTTTCCAGGAGACTGCTTTACATCAAGCTCCTTTTTGGAAAGCCCCCGGTACACTGAAAAGCTCTCCACGAACCACTCCGTGAAACCAACAGTCCGAAAAGTGGGCAACTCAGGATAGGAAATCATAGCGGTAGTGTCCTCCGCACTATAAAAAGCCCATGCATTCCTCCCCTCCTACAGACCTCCAAAGCGCTTCACCTTACTCGAAGGCGCTCCAACAGCGCCTTGAGAGAAGCCCAACTGCAAAGCAAAACGTGAGGGAACGTACGGCTAGATGTCGATAAAAAGATATCTATGGTACACCATCGTACCAACATGTATGTTGAAAAGCCATGCTTTCTCTGCGTTAGTCAAAGAATAGTGTCTCCCCGACCCTGCCCTGGTCGAATCACGGGAGACACCAAAATCAAAAGACTTCTTTCCCATATCCGGAGAAAGTTTCACCGAAGACTGCCTAGTCTCGAAGTCCCTGAACCGTCGAATCCTCAAATGGGCAGACAAAAGAGATTCGGAAACAGCTGTCCCTCTAGCCAACCGAATCATGAATGGGTCATCATCCTGCATAGTACCTAATTGGTGGAAACCATGACAGCGGTATACATACCACGAATAGTAGAATGGGCTGAAAATACCCTATTCATGGGAAGCCCAAGCTGAACCAGGAAAGCAGTAGCCTGCAGTTCGGTGTACAAATAGGAGTAAAGAGCAGGCACCAAAGCAAGTCGCTCTCCAAATGCCATCTGACAAGCTGGAAAAATGCAGTGCGGCCTAATGTGCGTTCCATCTGCTCCAGCAAAAATAGCCTCACCTAGCCAATAAGTGAGGTAAACATCGAGATCTCTCCACAGCACAATGTCAGAATAAATGGCGTCTATGCTTGTGAAGAAGTCCTTCAAATTTTCTCGTATGACGGAGATCTTCTTTTAACCAGGAGTGTTAGCCCTGGCTTCCTGGGTCATACTCTCAGAAGACTCTTCGTCGTTAAAGAAGTTGGGGGACAAAGAGCTAAACTCTTCCAACTGCGACATCTGACTTTCGAGCCCTCCTTCTCCTTCAAAAAATTGTAAAAGGCAACGAGCTGAAAGTACAAAAGCCTGAACTCCTCAGACTACTCCTCAAGGATGTTGCCAATAGGCATAAACTCCTCATAGAGTTTGCCGAGGATGGGCAGCCCGGTGATGGCGCTCAATTTCTTCAAAGAAAAACCAATCTCACCATTTGTGACAATGAAGGTGTTGGTTTGAGGAAGTAATGACTCTAACACGGCCATGAAGGCTTCATCGGAGAAAATTACGGTCTTCCGAAAAGCGCAAACCGCGTCGAAGATCTCAGCCTCCTTCAGAATGGCCTCGCCAACCTGTAAGATGTGATCAGTCAATGACTCCCAGTTTGCTTACCATAATCCTGTAAAACTCCTCATCGTTGAGGCGATCAAACTTTGCCTCATCTCATCTCGGTTGAGCGAGTCACACTCTTCCAAGTTCCTCTCCACATATTCGACCTTTTCCCATGCCTGTTGTACGGCCGCATTGGAAGATCTAGCAAACCGACAAGGCGCATCGGTAACAGGACCCTTACCCTTGTTCGCTCTGGAGGAACTACCTACAAAGGATGGAAAAGACGAAATCAATCATCAAATTGACATAATTTCGCTAAAAAGAATCCCAACGAAACTTTGGCATGGTTCCGGGGCAATTCCAAAGAAAAGGGAAACACCCTGAAAAAGATAGGAAGCTTGAAGATGAGCTCAACATTTGTCGCGACCCCGGACCGGGGGCCCCGGGACCGCGACGGGGTGGTGTGGTGTGGATAACGAACCACCCCTTGTTAATAATGATTATACATTTATTAATTTCCCACAGGTTTCCGCGGTGAGGATTCCTCATATACTCATAGAACATTTATATATAGGTGCGGAAGCGTGTAGCAAATCAAACTCTTAATCCATTCACATCATATGAGACTGATAATAAACAAGTATAGCATGATGTCAGAGTGAGCAATGATCTCATTAGCATTCCCAAAATATTAAGTTAAAGTTTAAACAAAAGAACAAGTTAATTAACATTCCCCAAAAATAATGGCCAACAAAGGCCAGTACAACCAAAAGTAAAATCAATAACATCCCAAAATGTTCGCAGCTCAAGCTCGACCCAATGTCTACATGACATTGTCAGCTTGCCACTCTACTAATCGTTGCGGTTCACCGACCGCCTCCTCTGGCTCCTCCTCAAGGGCAAGGACGGGTGCTGGACCTGAGTACCACAAAAATGGGTCAGACACGACGGTCTGGCAGGTGGGTGAATAGATAATACCAAGAAAGAAATCAAAACACTTTCTAAACATAATGAAATCTTGTTAAAACAATAACTGTCTTAAAACAGGGTATATAGTTCATTTAAAGTACAGATGCAATATAAATCATGCGGGGTATCCAAGGTACAGGAACTGACTAGGTGGCAACCACACTAAAGCTAAATCCTCTCCATCACTAAGGTGATGAGAGCACATTCAGTGCGTTGGGCTCGAGCACACGAAGTGACGAGAACCAACATTATATACAGATACATATACATATAACTAGGCAAGACCACGGCCGCGGAACCGGGTAACGGGACAGAACAGGATCCAAGTTGCAACTGGCGGGAGCACAGGGGGAGACCCAAGTCAGTTGATCAGACTGACAAGGATGTCCAAGCTTAGTGGTGCCGACTCTTAGGTTACATGATAAATCAAAACATATACAAAACGATATCAATATAAAACATACGGGCAGGCGGGGCATGGTGCTCGAAGGCACACATTTCATATTATTATCGGTTCATGCATAAACGAGGCTGGCGGGACATATCCGGTGTACAAATCCGAGTTTGAGATAAAACTAGTAGGATCGGGTTATTATACAAATGACTGAATAAAACAATGCAATGAATCCTTATGTCATTAGGGACTATGTATTGGGGCATCCATATTCAAACGACCTGTATAAGGATCTTGTATGTCTAAATTACCCTTAGTATGGTACTCAAATGATAGAGGACATACTAAGTTTCCTTATGCACGTTGATGAATCTAAAGGTCCCAATACCTTTTCCGAAATGATGTTTCTTTCTATGTCAATCTCCTTATGTCATCCCCTGGGTCTTTCCAAGGTGGTAGGGCATCAGAACAACCCATCCAAACCTTTAATTACCATAATTGAAACCAATAGAAAAGACTCAGGAATTCTGGGTAAAACTCGGTCACCTGTCGGTCAGATGGCGGTTAGCCGCCGAGGTGATCGGCGGTTAGCCGCTGGCTGACCGCGGGGCTGACCGCGGTTCACCCTGCTAAAATGTAGCATTCTGTGTTTCTAACCGCGCCTCTCGGCTACCTAGCGGTCACTGGGGTTTCTGATTGGCGGTTAGCCGCGAGATGATCGCGCGGCTGACCGCGGTTCGCCTGTCAAAATGCAGCATTCTGTGCTTCTAACCGCATCTGGGTCGGCTAGCCGCCGGTCACCTGTCGGCTAGCCGCCGAGGTGACCGCCCGCTGACCGCCCAGCTGCGGGAACTACACATCAGGTGCAGATTTCTGTGCTTTCTTTCCCAAACTATTTCACCTCAACTCCAACCCTTTCCTAACATGAAATGGGTCCATTCCCTTCCATTCAACATTTAATTCTTTCCACCAACCACCATTTCATCAATGCATTTATTTCTCCTACCAATGCAAATCTCATTCAATGCAAATACAAATCTCATTTAAGAAGTCCTACTAACCCAAAATAACTTTCATGAATGCATGCATATATTCTCATAAAACTAACTAAGAGTAAACCATGACAATAAATACATTTCCAAAAGCATTATAAACATAATGAATCCAATGAAATAGGAATAGTTAAAATCCATATTTTCAACAAAATAAGAACTTATTCAAATCGAATCCATTCATCCACTTGCCTTGGTCTCCAAGTATGCTAATCAAGCTCTAATCCACTATCAAGCTCAAAATCTACAATCTACACAAAATCCCCAAAATACAACATTACAACCCTAGAATGTCAAAAATCAAGAAATAGATGGAGATAGCTTCTAATAATCAAGGTGAAGCACCTCCTAGGCTAGATGAACACACAATCAAGAGATGAGAAGAAGAACTTACATGAAGAGTCCTCTAATGGCAAGAATTTGCTCAAAAGATAGCTTGGAATGGGACTCTCTCTCAAAAAAGGATATCAAGAGAAAGCTCTCATGGAGGGGAAGAAGACTACCACCTCCATTTTGCCTTTAGCAAAAGATTTGAGAGAGGTTGAGAGATGGAGGAGCAAGAAGCAAGAAGAAGAGTCTAGGGCTGGGCTGGGCTAGAACACCTTGTTCTTCAGAAATTGCAAGAAGAGGAAGAGGGAAAAGAACTCCTCCTTATATAGACAATGGCTATGGGTCCCACAACTTAAAAGTCTAAAATGGCTAAAACGTCGCTCTACGGGCTTCGGACGGATTCAACGAAGAAGGAAGAATTGATCGTCGAAATTTCTACTTTCCAAAAAGTATATAGTTTACGAGTTTCGGAGACATTGAAAATAGTGTCCAGATTTTGTGTAAAAAGACTGTTTTACCCTTATCAATGGCAAAGTAGGGTTTAGAGGTCTCGAATGGAGACGGGGCAATTACGAAAGCTGTTGGGAATCATAAAATATATTCAACGGAGCAAATTACCGATTTCCAGAATTATAACTAAATCTCCAAAACTAATCGAGACTCAATAAAAAGGAACCCCCAAAGGGCCCCACTAGATCAAAAGAGTTCTCAAACTCATCCAAAGCTATAAAAAGCTATTCTAATCCAGATTTAACCAATTTCCACTAATCTCACTTATAACTAAATCACGTCTTAATTAACACTAATCGGAAACTCTCGGGGCGGGGTCTTACATCCTCCACCCCTTAGGGCATTTGGTCCACCAAATGAAATAAAATAACTAACCTCGTGTAGTAGATGCGGATACTTCTTCTGAACTTGATCCCGTAATTCCCACGTTGCCTGTTCAGGTCCGTGATTTTCCCAGAGCACTTTCACCCATTGTATAGTCCTTGTCCTCAGCTCTTGTTCCTTCGTATCGATGATCTGAATAGGCTTCTCGACATAGGTGGCATCTTCTCTGATCTCTAATGGTTCATGACGGAGTACATGTGACGGGTCGGGGACGTACTTCTTCAACATAGGCACATGGAACACATTGTGCACGCCGGAAAGCTCAGGTGGTAAGGCCAATCTGTAAGCCACGTCACCAATCTTGCTCACGATATCATAGGGTCCAATGTATCTCCGAGATAATTTGCCTCTCTGTCCGAATCTCAAAGTTCCTCTAGTAGGTGACACCTTCAAGAAAACCTTATCTCCTTCCTTAAAATGTAAATCCCTTCGATGAGAGTCTGCATAACTCTTCTGTCTACTCCGGGCTACTTTCAGACGTTCTTGGATCAACTTGACTTTGTCACTGGTTTCACTCACCATAGTCGGTCCATGAAAACTGCGAACACCTACTTCTTCCCAACAAACTGGAGTTCTACACCTCCTACCATACAATGCCTCAAAAGGCGCCATTCCAATGCTCGAATGATAACTGTTGTTGTAGGCGAATTCGCAAAGCGGTAGGGTCTCATCCCATTGAGTCTTGAAATCTAGTACACACGCTCGAAGCATATCTTCAAGGGTCTGAATTGTTCTTTCCGACTGACCATCTGTTTGTGGGTGATACGCTGTGCTGAACTGAAGCTTCGTTCCCATAGACTCATGCAAAGTCTTCCAAAATCTCGAGACGAATCTGCTATCTCTGTCTGAAGTAATGGAGACTGGCTGCCCATGACGGCTGACAATCTCGTTGACAAACAACTCTGCGAGAGGTAACATATGCATTTTCTCTCCGGTCTTCATAGGAATAAAATGAGCTGATTTGGTAAGACGATCCACAATGACCCATATGGAGTTGTTCCCTTTTCTGGTCCTTGGTAATCCCGAGATGAAATCCATGGTGATATGTTCCCACTTCCACTCTGGGATCTCTAAAGGCTGCAATAACTCTGGAGGTCTCTGATGTTCTGCCTTCACCAACTGACACGTCAAACATCGTGAAACGAAAGCTGCTATTTCCCTCTTCATGTTGTTCCACCAATATCTGCCCTTCAAGTTTTGATACATCTTCGTGCTACCCGGATGCATAGAGTACTTCGTACTGTGCGCCTCTGTCATAATATCATTCTTCAAATCTTCAATGTTGGGCACGCATAGACGATCACGATAGAATAAGACTCCATCCACAATACGAAAATCAGGACGTTCTGCTATATGCTCTGAAATCTTGGCCAACTCTGGATCTTGCAATTGGTCGTCCTTGATCTTCCGAATGAATGAGGGTTCAGACACTGACATGTTGGCTAACATCACTCCCTCGCTTAGGGGCTGAAAATCTACCCCCAACTCTTCAAATTGCTGAAAGAAGCACGTAGCTCTTAGGCTTGCCACACTTGCTGACTTCCTACTCAAGGCATCGGCTACTACATTTGCCTTTCCCGGGTGGTATTTGATCTGAAAATCGTAATCTTTGATATATTCCATCCATCTTCTTTGTCTCATATTCAACTCCTTCTGAGAGAACAAATACTGTAAGCTGCGGTGATCGGAGTGGACTTCGAATTTCTCTCCGTAGAGGTAATGTCTCCACATCTTTAGTGCAAAAACGACCGCTGCTAACTCTAGGTCATGCGTTGCATAGTTCTTCTCGTGGTCCTTCAACTGACGGGATCCATAAGCAACGACTTTTCTATCTTGCATCAACACACAACCGAGTCCTATATTCGACGCATCTGTAAAAATGGTGTAACCGCCGCTCCCGGATGGTAAAGTGAGGACGGGTGCTGATGTTAATCTCTTTTTCAACTCTTGGAAGCTGGCCTCGCATTGGTCTGTCCACACATAAGGTGCATTCTTCTTGGTCAACTTCGTCAATGAAGCTGCAATCGACGAAAATCCTTACACAAATCTTCGATAGTAACCCGCCAATCCAAGAAAACTTCTGATTTCTGACGCGTTCTTCGGTCTTTCCCACTTCACAACTGCATCTATCTTGGCTGGGTCCACTGATAATCCTTCTTTGGAAATGATATGACCTAAAAATGCGACTTCTTCAAGCCAAAAATCGCACTTAGAGAGCTTCGCATACAATTGATTGTCTCTTAGGAGTTGCAATGCTATCCTCAAATGCTCTTCGTGTTCTTCTCTAGACTTTGAGTACACCAAAATGTCATCAATAAACACCACTGTGAATTGGTCTAAGTACTCAGCGAATATTTTGTTCATCAAAGCCATGAATACTGCTGGTGCATTCGTCAGTCCAAATGGCATCACTAGAAACTCATAGTGTCCATATCTCGTCCGGAACGCCGTCTTCGACACATCTGAATCTCTAACTCTCAGCTGATGATAACCGGATCTTAGATCGATCTTCGAAAAGTAAGCAGCACCTTGCAATTGGTCAAACAATTCATCTATCCTTGGCAATGGATACTTGTTCTTGATGGTAGCTTGGTTCAATTTCCGATAGTCAATACACATTCTCATGGAACCGTCTTTCTTCTTGACGAATAAAACTGGAGCTCCCCAAGGTGAGACGCTCGGTCTAATAAAACCTTTATCCAACAATTCTTGTAACTGGATCTTCAACTCTCCTAATTCCGCTGGAGCCATTCTGTATGGTGCGATAGATATCGGAGCGGTCCCCGGTAACAATTCGATGGTGAAGTCAATCTCCCTAACAGGTGGTAAACCTGGGATTTCTTCTGGAAAAATGTCTGGAAATTCGCAAACAATTGGGATCTCCTCCACCCCTTGGGACCGTTTATCCTCCGTGATAAACGCTAAATAGCATTCACATCCACTTCTCACTAGTCTATCAGCCTTCAATGCTGAGACGAATCTTGGACAAGAATTCTTCTTCTCCCCATGGAACAAAACGCCTGCTGGGGTCTCCTCTAATTTGAACGTGAGGGTCTTATGGAAACAGTCCATCGTAGCATGGTACCCTGCTAACCAATCCATTCCTAGAATAACATCGAAATCAAACATCTCCAACAAAATGAGATTCGCCGGTAACACCACATCTCCTATCTTAATAGCACATCTAGGATAATATTTCCTACACACAACTTGTTTGCCTACGGGGGTGGACACTGTCAACACATACTCAAGATCTCTAGCAGGCATATCAATCAACTTAGAAAATTTTGGAGACAAGAAGGAGTGCGTAGAGCCAGGGTCAAACAAAATCTTAGCTTTGAATCCACAAACTAGGAGTGTACCTTCCACCACGTTATCTGCCGCCTCTGCATCAGCTTGGTTAATTGCATACACTTGTCCTCGCTGCTGAGGCCTGTTCTGAGCTTGTTGTTGCCTCCCTTGCTGTGCATTCCTATTCTGCTGAGGAGGACGCTGATTCTGATTCTGTCCTTGCTGACGAGCTTGATGCTGTTGTGGAGGTCTATATTGTTGCTGTGGAGCCTGCTGCTGGAGTGGCCTGGGCTGGTTCTGCACGGCTAGTGCGTTCTGAGGTGGTGCCTGGCGCTGTGTTCCTTGTTGTTGCTGATGCTGTCTGTTGCTGCCTTGCCCAGCTTGCCTTGGGCAGTCTTTGAGCTGGTGTGCCATGGATCCACATCTGAAACATGCTCCCGTAATTGTACGGCATTGAGCACTCTCGTGGTTCTTACCACAGTGAACGCAAACTAGAGCATTCTGCACGTTTTGTTCATGCCTCGGTCGTTTGTTCTGATGGTTCCTTGGTTGGTGATTCTGTTGGTGAGCTGGTGCCTTTCCTTGGATCTTGAGGATCTTGTTGTTCAGGTTCTCGAATTTATAGGCCCTTCTCACAGCCTCTTCAAAAGTGATAGGTGGTACAACACCCGTGGCATCCCTCTCAATGATCGGGTTAAGTCCTTCAAGGAACTTCGCTATCTTTTTCTCCACAGTGTCAATTGACTCAAGGGCGTATCGAGACAATCTCTCAAACTTCGTGAGGTACTCTTGAACGGTCGTGTTACATTGTACGAGTTGCTGGAATTCAATGGCCTTCTGCCTGTTCACATGTGTCGGTACATACTTGTCACCGAATTGTCTCTTGAAACTTGTCCAAGCCTCTGCGTCTGCTATGGTCCTATACTCAGCCTTTATTGTTTTCCACCATATATCTGCTAGGCCAGTGAACATGGAAGCGGTGAGTTGCACTTGCTGTCGACCGGTACATCTAAATATCTCAAAGATGTTCTCCGTATGCTCCAACCAGTCGTCTGCAGCTAATGGGTCCTCCTGCCCAGTGAACTCCTTGGGACCTCTCTTCCTAAACTTCTCATACAACGCGTTGGGATCATGATCCCTATTGTTGATGACAATTTGAGTGCCTAGAGGTTGCGCTGGTGCCGGCTCAGGTCTCCTTTCTAACACTTCTAACAACTGCCTTTGCATCGTAGCCATCTCCCTAGCATGCTCTTCATCCTTCCTGGCCATTTGCTCTTGCAATCTTGCCTGATTTTCATTGGCTTGACGTTGCTGGTCAAGCATGGCTTGCATCATCTGTTGAAATTGATTCTGCATGTTTGGATCCGGAGTACCATTTCCTAGTGGCCCGGTGTGTTCACTATTGCTTGCGGTGGGATTGTCGGTTACGGGTCTTTTTCGAGGTGGCATGTCACTGTAAAACAAATTGTTAGCACATATAATCATACAAGGGTACACATTGCTCACACGAGTCTAACTAACGCAAAGTCTAACGAAAAGTCTAACGGATCCTCGCCACGTCCTTAGGATTTCTAGTTTCTTTTAATTGCCTGAAACACGTCTCGCTCTGATACCAGTCTGTCGCGACCCCTGACCGGGGGCCCCGGGACCGCGACGGGGTGGTGTGGTGTGGATAACGAACCACCCCTTGTTAATAATGATTATACATTTATTAATTTCCCACAGGTTTCCGCGGTGAGGATTCCTCATATACTCATAGAACATTTATATATAGGTGCGGAAGCGTGTAGCAAATCAAACTCTTAATCCATTCACATCATATGAGACTGATAATAAACAAGTATAGCATGATGTCAAAGTGAGCAATGATCTCATTAGCATTCCCAAAATATTAAGTTAAAGTTTAAACAAAAGAACAAGTTAATTAACATTCCCCAAAAATAATGGCCAACAAAGGCCAGTACAACCAAAAGTAAAATCAATAACATCCCAAAATGTTCGCAGCTCAAGCTCGACCCAATGTCTACATGACATTGTCAGCTTGCCACTCTACTAATCGTTGCGGTTCACCGACCGCCTCCTCTGGCTCCTCCTCAAGGGCAAGGACGGGTGCTGGACCTGAGTACCACAAAAATGGGTCAGACACGACGGTCTGGCAGGTGGGTGAATAGATAATACCAAGAAAGAAATCAAAACACTTTCTAAACATAATGAAATCTTGTTAAAACAATAACTGTCTTAAAACAGGGTATATAGTTCATTTAAAGTACAGATGCAATATAAATCATGCGGGGTATCCAAGGTACAGGAACTGACTAGGTGGCAACCACACTAAAGCTAAATCCTCTCCATCACTAAGGTGATGAGAGCACATTCAGTGCGTTGGGCTCGAGCACACGAAGTGACGAGAACCAACATTATATACAGATACATATACATATAACTAGGCAAGACCACGGCCGCGGAACCGGGTAACGGGACAGAACAGGATCCAAGTTGCAACTGGCGGGAGCACAGGGGGAGACCCAAGTCAGTTGATCAGACTGACAAGGATGTCCAAGCTTAGTGGTGCCGACTCTTAGGTTACATGATAAATCAAAACATATACAAAACGATATCAATATAAAACATACGGGCAGGCGGGGCATGGTGCTCGAAGGCACACATTTCATATTATTATCGGTTCATGCATAAACGAGGCTGGCGGGACATATCCGGTGTACAAATCCGAGTTTGAGATAAAACTAGTAGGATCGGGTTATTATACAAATGACTGAATAAAACAATGCAATGAATCCTTATGTCATTAGGGACTATGTATTGGGGCATCCATATTCAAACGACCTGTATAAGGATCTTGTATGTCTAAATTACCCTTAGTATGGTACTCAAATGATAGAGGACATACTAAGTTTCCTTATGCACGTTGATGAATCTAAAGGTCCCAATACCTTTTCCGAAATGATGTTTCTTTCTATGTCAATCTCCTTATGTCATCCCCTGGGTCTTTCCAAGGTGGTAGGGCATCAGAACAACCCATCCAAACCTTTAATTACCATAATTGAAACCAATAGAAAAGACTCAGGAATTCTGGGTAAAACTCGGTCACCTGTCGGTCAGATGGCGGTTAGCCGCCGAGGTGATCGGCGGTTAGCCGCTGGCTGACCGCGGGGCTGACCGCGGTTCACCCTGCTAAAATGTAGCATTCTGTGTTTCTAACCGCGCCTCTCGGCTACCTAGCGGTCACTGGGGTTTCTGATTGGCGGTTAGCCGCGAGATGATCGCGCGGCTGACCGCGGTTCGCCTGTCAAAATGCAGCATTCTGTGCTTCTAACCGCATCTGGGTCGGCTAGCCGCCGGTCACCTGTCGGCTAGCCGCCGAGGTGACCGCCCGCTGACCGCCCAGCTGCGGGAACTACACATCAGGTGCAGATTTCTGTGCTTTCTTTCCCAAACTATTTCACCTCAACTCCAACCCTTTCCTAACATGAAATGGGTCCATTCCCTTCCATTCAACATTTAATTCTTTCCACCAACCACCATTTCATCAATGCATTTATTTCTCCTACCAATGCAAATCTCATTCAATGCAAATACAAATCTCATTTAAGAAGTCCTACTAACCCAAAATAACTTTCATGAATGCATGCATATATTCTCATAAAACTAACTAAGAGTAAACCATGACAATAAATACATTTCCAAAAGCATTATAAACATAATGAATCCAATGAAATAGGAATAGTTAAAATCCATATTTTCAACAAAATAAGAACTTATTCAAATCGAATCCATTCATCCACTTGCCTTGGTCTCCAAGTATGCTAATCAAGCTCTAATCCACTATCAAGCTCAAAATCTACAATCTACACAAAATCCCCAAAATACAACATTACAACCCTAGAATGTCAAAAATCAAGAAATAGATGGAGATAGCTTCTAATAATCAAGGTGAAGCACCTCCTAGGCTAGATGAACACACAATCAAGAGATGAGAAGAAGAACTTACATGAAGAGTCCTCTAATGGCAAGAATTTGCTCAAAAGATAGCTTGGAATGGGACTCTCTCTCAAAAAAGGATATCAAGAGAAAGCTCTCATGGAGGGGAAGAAGACTACCACCTCCATTTTGCCTTTAGCAAAAGATTTGAGAGAGGTTGAGAGATGGAGGAGCAAGAAGCAAGAAGAAGAGTCTAGGGCTGGGCTGGGCTAGAACACCTTGTTCTTCAGAAATTGCAAGAAGAGGAAGAGGGAAAAGAACTCCTCCTTATATAGACAATGGCTATGGGTCCCACAACTTAAAAGTCTAAAATGGCTAAAACGTCGCTCTACGGGCTTCGGACGGATTCAACGAAGAAGGAAGAATTGATCGTCGAAATTTCTACTTTCCAAAAAGTATATAGTTTACGAGTTTCGGAGACATTGAAAATAGTGTCCAGATTTTGTGTAAAAAGACTGTTTTACCCTTATCAATGGCAAAGTAGGGTTTAGAGGTCTCGAATGGAGACGGGGCAATTACGAAAGCTGTTGGGAATCATAAAATATATTCAACGGAGCAAATTACCGATTTCCAGAATTATAACTAAATCTCCAAAACTAATCGAGACTCAATAAAAAGGAACCCCCAAAGGGCCCCACTAGATCAAAAGAGTTCTCAAACTCATCCAAAGCTATAAAAAGCTATTCTAATCCAGATTTAACCAATTTCCACTAATCTCACTTATAACTAAATCACGTCTTAATTAACACTAATCGGAAACTCTCGGGGCGGGGTCTTACAACATTGTTGCGAGCTCATAATCAATGGAGGATTCTCAAAGAAGGCTCAAGCTCAAACATTGCTGCGAGATCAAGCCAGTCTTCTCAAACCTCCGCAAACATTGTGTCCATCATCATCATGCTCCCAAACCAATTTACCAAAAATCATGTATAAAAGAAAATCATCATGCATTAGATGCTAGGAAAACATTGACAAAAGTTTGATCAATTCCAACCCAACTTGGTCAAAACCAATCAAACTTTGTCTAAGTCAAAATTCATGCATGAGCATCTTGAAATCCATAAAACTTCATTATAATAGTGAGCAAAAAAGGGGGAAAGAAAATAAGAACCTTTTTCAAAAAAAAAAATTTCTGGGCTGGCCCACAGCCCGTGGGCCATTGCCACATGGCAGTATGGCTAGGTTCGTACAGCCAAGAAAAAAAGAGAAAAAAAAAAAAGGAAGAAAAAAAATGGGGAAAAAAAACTGTGAGAAAAAAAAAACAAAGAAAGAAAAAAAAAACAGAGAAGCACGTGAACAAAAAAAGGGAAAGAAAGAAAAAAAAACATGTAAAAAAAAAAAGAAAAGAAGGAAACACGTGAAAAAGAAAGGGATGAAAAAAAAGAAAGGAAAAAAACAGAAAAGAAAAGAAAGAAAAGGAAAGAAAAGAAAGAAAGAAAAAGGAAAGAAGAATCTCTCATCATTCTACTTCTACATGGAGTTTTCTTGATGAAAAGGGAAACTTACTTGAAGCCATGGAGGAAGAAGAAGAAGAACTTGAAGATCCTTGAAGAAAAAGGGTTCTTGATCTTGGAAAACTCTTGAAGACTTTTGCAAAAAGAAAGCAACAAAGTGCAAGAGATCCAATCTCCTTTGCTTTTATAAAAGAGAGCAAACCAAAAGAGGAAACAAGGAGAAAAGCAAGGAGGTAAGTGCTAAAAATTAGCAACCTTCCCAAAAGAAAGATTCTTTGAGAGACTTTCTCCCAAAGAACGATGCTTTTGAGAAAATCTCTCCTAAAATCAAGGAAACTTGAGAGATCCTCTCCAAGTAAGGATATTTTTAGATATTCTCTACCCAAAAGAGATATTTTTAGATATTTTTGGAATTGGAACCGAGGATATTCGGTCACCTATTGGTCGACCGAAACCTCAAACTGTGGAAAAATGCAGCATTCTGGAATTGGAACCGAGATGGTTCGGTCACCTATCGGTTGGCTGTCGGCTAGCCAACCACTGACCGACATCTGACCGACCAACTACGGAAATGCAATTCTGAAGTTTTTTTCAGTCCTTTCTTTCTTCCATCACTTCTCCTTAAAACACCTCTCTTCCTACACGAACATGAGCCTACATGCTCCTCCCATTTCATCAAACAACCATTCATTTCAACTCTCAAAATCCATCAATCAAACTTCACAAAATTTCCAAGAACACATCCTAATGATTGAAATACCACATTTCCAAATTGGATGAAACAAATTCAAAACAGAATTCCATGACATAAATCAGAACATATGGGCATTTAAAACATGTATTTAGTGAATCCAGTATCAAGGCAAAAAAAAAAAAATGGAATTAACCAATGAAGATTATAAGTAAGAAGTCAACCCATAATTCCAAAAGACATTCCACGCACAATCACATCTCATTCAATTACTTGCCTTGGGTAGAAATGCACTAAAAAAGGATCTCCTAACACACCTCTCTCAGCTGGACTCCAATCTGCAAGAAGACCCCAAAGAAAACCACTCAAAACTCCACAAAATTCGAAATCAAAGGAGTCCTTAAAGAAAACCCTTGCATGCATGAAAGAAAACTTCCTAAGGGTTAAATAAAACCATGGTTGGAAGAAGGAAGTCATTGCTTACCTTTAGAAGCTCTAACAAGGGAGAACAACTTCAAGGAGAAGATGAACTCAGCTGGTTTCTTTGAAAAAGGTATCAAAAGAAAGCTTGAGAGGTGGGAAAGGGTTTGGCACACTCAAAGTTTCAATTAGATCAAAGAAACCCCAACATGCAAGAGGAGAGAAGTGTGGAAAATTGAGCTGGTTTCTTCTTGAGTTCTCAAACGTCTGAAACGAAATAAAGAAGAAGAACAAGGGAAGTACACGTGGGTTTTGGTTCTTAAGTTAATTGAGTTGTGGGTCCCTTAGCCCCTAATACTTTGAGAGCTTAAAACTCCCTTTTGTAGGTCCCGGATGAGATTGATGAAGATGAACGAAATGATCGTCGAAATGTTTGGTTTCCAAAAGGTATAATTTTGGCACATTTTTAGGATTTCGAAATGTCATGCACATACTTTGAGGTGAAAAGACCATTTTGCCTTTTTTCTTAAAAACATGTTTTCGGGGTTCAAATACACACGGAGTAATTTCCGAGGTTGTTGAAACAAAAATACAAATCCAAGAGATCAAAATCGATATAAATTTTTTTTTCAAAAATTAAAAACTCGGATTCCCACACAAGCACGCGATGCACGGGCCGCCCCGAGCTCAGCCAAACCTACTCAACGCCCTCGAAATTCCCCATAACTGTTCAAGATGCTAATCTAGCTAGAAATCCAAGCTAATCGTACTCTAACCCCACTTACTAACTAAACACGGCTAAAACCATGATTAACAATACTAAACCTAGGTCGGGGTCTGACATCCTCCACTCCTTAGAGCATTTGATCCTCCAAATGAACACTAACCTCTGGCAATAGATGAGGATACTTCTTCTTAACTTGATCTAGTAGTTCCCATGTGGCTTCTTCCGGTTCGTGATTCTCCCAAAGCACCTTTACCCAGTGAATGGCTCGATTCCTCAATTCTTGCTCTTTTGTATCAATGATCCTAACCGGTTTCTCAACATAAGTAGCATCCTCTCTGATGGACTCGGTTCCATCTCTCCCTCCGCCCCATTTTGGGGGGGGGGGGGGGTGAGAAAGAAAGTAGAAAGCGAGCATCAACATTTTTTTGTATGGGTATGATAGATTTTCTCCTCTACTTGGAATTTGAAATGGTGATCAGGAGACTCACCTCCACAAGTAGAAAAGGAAATCAATTTTTTTCTAACTTTCCATTGCATATATATTTTAAAAAAAGAGACAAGATTTTTGAATGCCGTGAAAGGCGATTTTCATTTGTTTGCCGTGAAAGGCGGTTTTGTGCCATAAAAGGCGATTTTGCCATGAAAGGCTATTTTTGCCATGAAAGGCGATTTACAAATCTCATCAATAATGAAAGACAGGAATTGTGATTTTTTTTGTCTCTTTGAAAAAATACAAAATACAATAGAAAGGTAAGAAAAGGAATCTGACTTCTCAGGAAATTGTGGGGACTCGTTCAGATAAACGGTCGCGAGTCATGTATGGGCTCCGCTATCGTCCTTTAGATGAGAACACATGATGCTTTAATTCACTTGGCTTGGCTTGGATCTCAGATTTTTAGAGGATAAGGACCGAGAGGATGTCCTATATCCAGTAAAAAACCGAGTAGACTGGCTGAAGAGCCACCTCTGGCCATGTTGAATAGTAGGAGAATGGACTTTGGGGGGTGACCCACAAAGGGACTTCAATAACCTTGTATTGTCTCTTGCAGCAGAGTTTCTTCAAAGTAGGAGAGCTTCTTTGAGCAAGGATTTCTTCTGGAATCTTTCGGCTGGGGTTACGGTAGTGTCGTCGTCCCTTCTTCTTGGAATGACCCCCTTTTTATAGGCTTTTGATAGCCATGGGTGGGTTTATGGGCATTGATGGTATTGATGCTCCATGATGGGAGGAGTTACAAGATTAATTTCATAATTTTTGTAACTCCTTTTTCTTTGGATATGATTGGCCGATGGAGAAAAATGGGAATTTAATCGATTTTAATCTCCATGATGATGGGAGTTTCATGATTAATTACCACGATTAAACTCCATAATGATAGGAATTACATGGTTAATTGCCATGATTACTTGGACTTCTAACTCCTTTTTTCTTGAATCTGATTGGTTCATCCAAAATAATGAGTTAATGACCGCATTAACTTGCCATAAAAAGGGTGATTTAACTTCATTAATTGGTTGCCAGGGTGCTTGAAGAGTCACGGGCCACACGTCGCCTCTTGGAATTCTTCTTGCGTTGATCGCCGATGGATCCACACGTCATTTGATGTTGGATGGCAATGAAACTTCAGATATTGATTAATATCTATTGACACCAAAAATGTCACTTTACCTCTTCAATACCAAAAGCTACATGGAGCTGCATCTTACCACAAACAGGCAGAGCCGCTTCAAGCTTCAGATCTTGTCAGAATCAAACAAAAACTGCAAGATCCTTCAAAATAACCAAAAGAAGGATACATATGAAGTGTCAGGCCATTTCAACACCATTTGGCCTAACTTCAATACTCCAACGGCTGAGCAGGAGCTCCCGGCGTCTTTTGATCAGAACCTATGGATGGTCTCAAAGTACCTCCAAAATGCTCCACGTCAAATTTCAAGTCAAACCAGCCAAACCAAGCCTCTCGGCGGCGAGAACCATTTATGTCACCACTCATCAAACAAAGCACATGGGCAGCTTCTACATGCTTCCAAAGGGTCGCACGTCAAATTTCAGGTCATTCCAGTGACGTTTGACCTAACTTTGACGCTCAGAAGCAAAATCAAGCCTACTGGCACATTGACGGGACCCCAAATGGCTTCAAAACTCAAATAAAAGCCCATGGTTGGTCCTATCTACTGCTTAGGAAGCTTCACCTCAAATTTCAGGTCATTCCGACATCGTTTGACCTAGTTTCAACTATTGGGCGAAAAATCGGCTACAAAGTCTTCGGCTTTTCCAAAAAATAGGAAATTTTGTGCTCTGATTTGCATGCCTTCTCAATAAGCTTTCTTCAGAGGAATCAAGCCAATAAATGAGGAGAAATATCAAGAAAAATACTAGAGAAAAAGGAAGCAAAAAAACTCGAAAAACGGTCGAGAAACGGCGACCGAAAAGGGGACAAAGTCCCATGGTCGCCGAATTTTCGTTGGAACGACCATTTTTCAGATTCTTTTCGCATTTCGCGATGTTTGGCCCCTTTGATTTTCTTAAATTCTGATTTTTGAGGCATGATATCCGTCGATCTTCATCAACATCACGGATCCTCCGTCGAAATCATTCGATCATCACAGGACACTCCGAGATCGCCAACCGGCCGACCAAGAAAGCACACTTTCTGCCCGACCGATCGTGAAATCGACAGGACAGATGTTGCTGGCCCACTAGTACCGATCAATATTTGAAAATTCATGGTCATCCGATGTCGATCAACATGGAAATCCATCGATGATCATCGCCAGAAGAATTTCAAAAGACGCAGCTCGGCCCGCGACTCTTCAACCGACTTGGCAACCAATTAATGATGTTAATCGACCCATTTATGACAGCTTATTACGGTCATTAACTCATTATTCTGGACGGCCCAATCAGAAGCAAGCAAATGGGAGTTACAAGTCCAGTTAATCATGGCAATTAACCATGTAACTCCTATCATTATGGAGTTTAATCATGGTAATTAATCATGAAACCCCCATCATCATAGAGATTAACTGCCCATTATTCTCCATCGTCCAATCAGATTCAAGGAAAAAGGAGCTACAAAATCAAGAAGTAAGTACTTGTAACTCCTCCCATCATGGAGCATCAATGCCATTAATGCCCATAAACCTTCCTAATAATGGCTACCAAAAGCCTATAAATAGGCGGTCACTCCAAAGGGAAAGGGTCCTGAAAAATTATCCTGAAATGTCTCTTCACAAAGAAGCTCTCTTACACTGAAGAAACTCTGCTGCAAACACTACAAGGTGATTGAAGTCCCGTGGGGGGCCACCCCCCCAAGGTTTCCTCTCTTCTTCTATCCAACATGGCCTAGATGTGGCTTTTCAGCCCGTCTACCCAGTTTTTTATTGGACATAGGACCTTCCCTTGGTCTTTGTCCTCTAAAAATCTAAGGTTTGCAACCGTCGATCTAAACGAGTCCCCACAATCTCCTGAGAAGTCATATTCCTCTTTATTTCTTTTCTATTGTATTTTGTATTTTTTAAAGAGACAAAAAAATCACAATTCTTGTCTTTCATCATTGACGAGATTTGTAAATCGCCTTTCATGGCAAAATTGCCTTCTACGGCACAAAACCGCCTTTCACGGCATTAAAAATCTTGTCTCTTTCTTTAAAATATATGTGCAATGGAAAGTTGGACAAAAAGTTCGATTCACTTTCTATTTGTGAAGGTGAATCTCCGGATTACCACTTCAAATTCCAACTAGAATAGAAAATTTGGCATACCTGTACAAAAAAAATGTTAATACTCCCTTTTCTTTTTTTCGCCCCGCCGCACCCCGGTGGACCCGGGGCGGAGGTTGGTGAGAGAGAAAGCCGGGTCCATCTAGTTGGCATACCCGGTGGGACTCGTTCATTTGAGAACACAATGCTTAGACTCCTTGGCTCCTTTCTAGTTGGCTGCCTGTGTTGGATCTTGCATCTTTTAAAAAAAAACATGAGATGAGATTCTTTGGAAATTTTTGTCTTTGAGTTTATTTCCATTCTTTCTCTTCTCAAACAAAAAGAAAAGTTTTTTTTTTAACGTTGGGTTCAAATTTGAGAAATTTTGGCTCTTTCCCTCGCGGAAGTCGCTGAGCCTCTGTTCGGATTGGAACACTATTTCTTCTCTTTTGTGAATCCAATCTTGACTTTAGAAATTTTTTTTTTCAGATTTCTCTCTTTTGGATTCAAATTAGAGAAACTTTGGTTCTTTCCTTTTCATACAATGGCTCGCGAAAATCGCTGAGCCAGCATTCGGATTGGGAGGGGCCATGTCCCTCTCTTTGATGGGTCCATTAGTGATCTTTAAAAAATAATAATAATAAAATAAAAATTTTAGATTTCTTTCTTTTGGATTCAAAATGGAGAAACTTTGGTTCTTTCCTTTTCGTACAATGGCTCGCGGAAATTGCTAAGCCAGCGTTCGGATTGGGAAGGGCCATTTCTTCTCTTTGATGGGTCAATTAGCAATCATTCAAAAAAAAAGAAAAAAAAACAAAAAACAAAAAAACACATTAAGGTTGCACCGATTGCATTCTTTGACCAAAGCGAATCTAAGAAAAGCCTTGTCCAGAGTATAGAGGCAGCTAGACTGTTCGAGGCAAGGGTCCTTCAAACGGGTTCATTAAGTAACCCTACCCTTACCTGGGGGCTGATCTATCCACTAAGGTTTCATAAGACCGAATTGGAAAACCTATGTGTACTCTTAAAAAAATTATCTAAAAAAAACTTTTGTCACTATTGTGTTCAGATTCGAGAAATTTTGGTTCCTTCCTTTTCGGATTTAGTGCTTGTGAAAATCGTTGAGCTTGTATTCGGATTTGAATACCATTTGCTCTCTTTTGTGAATTCGATCTTGACCTTTAAAAAAAATCCCATCTCGTGTCCTTCCCAAGGATGCGATTTACAACATTTGTGCCTAGCGGTGCTAGTACGCCCTTTCTAGTCTACTGTATTCACGACTGACACATTTGTGTCTCCAACCTTATATCATTTTACCTCGAGTGAGCTCTGCTTCTTGGTAACTTGAATTAAGGTTTACAATTGCTTCTAGCAGTCATTGGAACGCTCATTTTGAGCCGACCATACTTGCGTTCAGAACAATTGTACCCTCTATGGCTTTTTGCCTTCTTCAGTACGCTTAGGATGGGCCGATGTCCCCTCAGCGATTTGAAAAGAAAAAACCATAGTGTTTTCCATTTATGATCACCATATTCTTGTGATTACTAATGGATGTGGTCTTGTTTCAAAAGTTTTCCAAACTAACAATGGCAGCTTCATTGACCATCACCTTTGACGAGAACAAGTACCAACTCATGCTTCAAGAGAAGCAAATCAAGCGCACTTACAAGCGCCTTGCCAGCTGCCGAAGCGTCACCTCCCTCGGCAACTCTCAAAACATCAGGTGGACCTCCACTCCCCGCACCATCGTCTTCGGGTCACTGGGACCATTCCCACTCCCCGTAGATGAAACTGTACCTGCCAAGAAGTAGAAGATGTATCAAAACTTGAAGGGCAGATTTTGGTGGAACAGTATGAAGAGGGAAATAGCAGCTTTCGTTTCACGATGTATGACGTGTCAATTGGTGAAGGCAGAGCATCAGAGACCTCCAGGGTTATTGCAGCCATTAGAGATCCCAAAGTGGAAGTGGGAACATATCACCATGGATTTCATCTCGGGATTACCAAGGACCAGAAAAGGGAACAACTCCATATGGGTCATTGTGGATCGTCTTACCAAATCAGCTCATTTTATTCCTATGAAGACCGGAGAGAAGATGCATATGTTACCTCTCGCAGAGTTGTTTGTTAACGAGATTGTCAGCCGTCATGGGCAGCCAGTCTCCATTACCTCGGACAGAGATAGCAGATTCGTCTCGAGATTTTGGAAGACTTTGCATGAGTCTATGGGAACGAAGCTTCAGTTCAGCACAGCGTATCACCCACAAACAGATGGTCAGTCGGAAAGAACAATTCAGACCCTTGAAGATATGCTTCGAGCGTGTGTACTAGATTTCAAGACTCAATGGGATGAGACCCTACCGCTTTGCGAATTCGCCTACAACAACAGTTATCATTCGAGCATTGGTATGGCGCCTTTTGAGGCATTGTATGGTAGGAGATGTAGAACTCCAGTTTGTTGGGAAGAAGTAGGTGTTCGCAGTTTTCATGGACCGACTATGGTGAGTGAAACCAGCGACAAAGTCAAGTTGATCCAAGAACGTCTGAAAGTAGCCCGGAGTAGACAGAAGAGTTATGCAGATTCTCATCGAAGGGACTTACATTTTAAGGAAGGAGATAAGGTTTTCTTGAAGGTGTCACCTACTAGAGGAACTTTGAGATTTGGACAGAGAGGCAAATTATCTCGGAGATACATTGGACCCTATGATATTGTGAGCAAGATTGGTGACGTGGCTTATAGATTGGCCTTACCACCTGAGCTTTCCGGCGTACACAATGTGTTCCATGTGTCTATGTTGAAAAAGTACTTCCCCGACCCGACACATGTACTCCGTCATGAACCATTAGAGATCAGAGAAGATGCCACCTACGTCGAGAAGCCTATTCAGATCATCGATACGAAGGAATAAGAACTGAGGACAAGAACTATACAATGGGTGAAAGTGCTTTGGGAGAATCATGGACCGGAAGAGGCAACGTGGGAATTACGGGATCAAGTTCAGAAGAAGTATCCGCATCTACTACCCGAGGTTAGTTATTTTATTTCATTTGGTGGACCAAATGCCCTAAGGGGTGGAGGATGTAAGACCCCGCCCCGAGAGTTTCGGATTAGTGTTAATTAAGACGTGATTTAGTTATAAGTGAGATTAGTGGAAATTGGTGAAATCTGGATTAGAATAGCTTTTTATAGCTTTGAATAATTTTGAGAACTCTTTTGATCTAGTGGGGCCCTTTGGGGGTTCCTTTTTATTGAGTCTCGATTTGTTTTGGGATTTAATTATAATTCTGGAAATCGGTAAATTGCCCCGTTGAATGTATTTTATGATTCCCGACAACTTTCGTATTTGCTCCGTTTCCATTCGAGACCTCTAAACCCTACTTTGCCATTGATAGGGGTAAAACAGTCTTTTTACACAAAATCTGGACACAATTTTCAATGTCTCCGAAACTAGTAAAATATATACTTTTTGGAAAGTAGAAATTTCGACGATCAATTCTTCCTTCTTCGTCGAATCCGTCCGAAGCCCGTAGAACGATGTTCTAGCCCATTTTAGACTTTTAAGTTGTGGGACCCATTGCCTTAGCTATATAAGGGGAAGTCTTCTTCTTCCCCCTCTTCTTGCAATTTCTTGAGAAAGAGGAGTCCCAGCCCAGCCTAGGTTTTTCTCCATTGCTTCTTGCTTCTTCTTCTCTCAATCTCTCCCAATCTCTTGCTAAAGGAAGAATGGATGCTACAACCTTCTTCCCCTCCTTGAGAGCTTCCTCTTAATATCTTTTTTGAGAGAACCTCCCATTCCAAGCTACCTCTTGAGCCAACTCTTGCCATTAGAGGACTCTTCTTGTAAGTTCTTCTTCTCATCTCTTGATTGTGTATTCATCTAGCCTAGGAGGTGCTTCACCTTGATTATTGGAAGTTACCTCCATCTATTTCTTGATTTTGACTTTTTAGGGCTTGTAATGATTGTATTTTGGGGATTTTGTGTGTAGATTGTAGATTTGAGCTTGATAGTGGATTAGAGCTTGATTAGCATTCTTGGAGACCAAGGCAAGTGGATGAATAGATTCAATTTGGATAAGTTCTTACTTTGTCAAAAATGTGGATTTTTACTATTTATATGTCATTTGATTTATCATGATTCCATAATGATTAGAAATGTATTTATTGACATGGTTTCTTCCTTAGCTTTATGATAATAAATGAATTCCTCATCAAAGTTTATTTTGAGTCATTATAGGCTTATTAAATGGTATTGTACTTGCATTAAATGAAATTTGGATTGGTAGGTGAGTTAATGCATTGGTGGAATGGTGGTTGGTGGGGAAGAAGTAAATGTTAAATGGTAGGGAATGGATCTATTTCATGTTAGGAAAGGGTTGGAGATGATGAGAAATAGTTTGGGTGAGAAATGACTGAAATCTGCACCTGATGTGTAGTTCCCGCAGCTGGGCGGTCAGCGGGCGGTCACCTCGGCGGCTAGCCGACAGGTGACCGGCGGCTGGCCGACCCAGATACGGTTAGAAACACAGAATGCTGCATTTTGACAGGCGAACCGCGGTCAGCCGCGCGGTCAGGTCGCGGCTAACCGCCACCCCAAAAACCCCAGTGACCGCTAGGTAGCCGCGAGGCGCGGTTAGAAACACAGAATGCTACTTTTTAGCAGGGTGAACCGCGGTCAGCCCCGCGGTCAGCCAGCGGCTAACCGCCGATCACTTCGGCGGCTAACCGCCAGCTGACCGACAGGTGACCGAGTTTTACCCAGAATTCCTGAGTCTTTTCTATTGGTTTCAGTTATGGTATTTAAAGGTTTGGACGGGTTGTTCTGATGCCCTACCACCTTGGAAAGACCCAGGGGATGACATAAGGAGATTGACATAGAAAGAAACATCATTTCGGAAAAGGTATTGAGACTTTTATATTCATCAACGTGTATAAGGAAACTTAGTATGTCCTCTATCATTCGAGTACCATACTAAGGGTAATTTAGACATACAAGATCCTTATACATGTCGTTTGAATAGGGATGCCCCAATACATAGTCCCTAATGATATAAGGACTCATGGCATTGTTTTACTCAAATTATATGTATAAGTACCCGATCCTACTAGTTTGATTTCAAATTCTGATTCATACTCTGAATATGTCCCGCCAGCCTCGTTTATGCATGAACTGTTAATGATATGAAATGTGTGCCTACGAGCACCATGCCCCGCCTGCCCGTATGTTTTATATTGATATAGTTTTGTATATGTTTTGATTTATCATGTAACCTATGAGTCGGCACCACTAAGCTTGGACATCCTTGTCAGTCTGATCAACTGACTTGGGTCTCCCCCTGTGCTCCCGCCAGTTGCAACTTGGATCCCGTACTGTCCCGTTACCCGGTTCCGTGGCCGTGGTCTTGCCTAGCTATATGTATATATATATGTTTGTAATGTTGGTTCTCGTCACTTCGTGTGATTGAGCCCAATGCAATGAATGTGCTCTCATCACCTTGGTGATGGAGAGGATTTAGCTCTAGTGTGGTTGCCATCTAGTCAGTTCCTGTACCTTGAATACCCCGCATGATTTATATTGCATCTGTATTTTAAATGAACTGTATACCCTGTTTTAAGACAGTTATTGTTTTGACAAGATTTCATCATGTTTAGAAAGTGTCTTGATTTCTTTCTTTGTATATCTATTCACCCACCTGCCAGGCCGTCGTGTCTGACCCATTTTTGTGGTACTCAGGTCCAGCTCCCGTCTTTGCCCTTGAGGAGGAGCCAGAGGAGGCGGTCGGTGAACCGCAACGTTTAGTAGAATGGCAAGCTGACAGTGTCATATAGACATTGGGTTCAGTTTTGAGCTACGAACATGTTGGGGATGATACTGTTTTATACTTTGGTTGTACTGGCCTTTGTTGGCCATTATTTTTGGGGAAGGTTAATTAACTTGTTCTTTTGTTTAAACTTTAACTTGATATTTTGGGAATGCTAATGAGACCATTGCTCACTCTGACATCATGTCATGCCTGTGTATTAACAGTCTTATTTGTTTTGAATGGATTAAAAGTTTGATTTGCTACACGCTTCCGCACCAATATAAATGTTCTATGAGTGTTTGAGGAATCCTCACCGCGGAAACCTGTGGGAAATTAAAGAAATGTGTAATCATTATTTTAACAAGGGGTGGTTCGTTATCCACGCCACCCCCGTCGCGGTCCCGGGGCCCCCGGTCCGGGGTCGCGACAGGCTGGTATCAAAGCGAGACGTGTTTCAGGCAATTAAAAGAAACTAGAAATCCTAAGGACGTGGCGAGGATCCGTTAGACCTTTCGTTAGACTTTGCATTAGTTAGACTCGTGTGAGCAATGTGTACCCTTGTATGATTATATGTGCTAACAATTTGTTTTACAGTGACATGCCACCTCGAAAAAGACCCGTAACCGACAATCCCACCGCAAGCAATAGTGAACACACCGGGCCACTAGGAAACGGTACTCCAGATCCAAACATGCAGAATCAATTTCAACAGATGATGCAAGTCATGCTTGACCAGCAACGTCAAGCCAATGAAAATCAAGCCAGATTGCAAGAGCAGATGGCCAGGAAGGATGAAGAGCATGCTAGGGAGATGGCTACGATGCAAAGACAGTTGTTAGAAGTGTTGGAAAGGAGACCTGAACCGGCACCAGCGCAACCTCTAGGCCCTCAGATTGTCATCAACAATAGGGAACACGATCCCAATGCGCTGTACGAAAAGTTTAGGAAGAGGGGTCCCAAGGAGTTCACTGGGCATGAGGACCCACTAGCTGCAGACGACTGGTTGGAGCAGACAGAGAACATCTTCGAGATATTCAGATGTACCGGTAGAGAGCAAGTGCAACTCACCACTTCCATGTTCACCGGCCTAGCGGACATATGGTGGAAGACAATCAAGGCCGAGTATAGGACCATAGCAGACGCAGATGCTTGGACAAGTTTCAAGAGACAATTCAGTGACAAATATGTACCGACGCATGTCAAGAGACAGAAGGCCATTGAATTCCAGCAGCTCGTACAAGGTAACACGACCGTTCAAGAGTACCTCACGAAGTTTGAGAGGTTATCTCGATATGCCCCCGAGTTAATTGACACTGTGGAGAAGAAGATAGCGAAGTTCCTTGAAGGACTTAACCCGATCATCGAGAGGGATGCCACGGGTGTTGTACCACCTGTCACTTTTGAAGAGGCTGTGAGAAGGGCCTACAAATTCGAGAACCTGAACAACAAGATCCTCAAGATCCAAGGAAAAGCACCAGCTCACCAACAGAATCACCAACCAAGGGACCATCAGAACAAACGACCGAGGCAAGAACAAAATGTGCAGAATGCTCTAGTTTGCGTCCATTGTGGTAAGAACCACGAGAGTGCTCAATGCCGTACGATTACGGGAGCATGTTTCAGATGTGGATCCATGGCACACCAGCTCAAAGATTGCCCAAGGCAAGCTGGGCAAGGCAACAACAGACAGCATCAGCAACAACAAGGAACACAGCGCCAGGCACCACCTCAGAATGCATTAGCTGTACAGAACCAGCCCAGGCCACTCCAGCAGCAGGCTCCACAGCAACAATATAGACCTCCACAACAGCAGCAAGCTCGTCAGCAAGGACAGAATCAGAATCAGCGTCCTCCTCAGCAGAATAGGAATGCACAGCAAGGGAGGCAACAGCAGGCTCAGAACAGGCCTCAACAGCGAGGACAAGTGTATGCAATTAACCAAGCTGATGCAGAGGCCGCAGATAACGTGGTGGAAGGTACACTCCTAGTTTGTGGATTCGAAGCTAAGATTTTGTTTGACCCTGGCTCTACGCACTCCTTCTTGTCCCCAAAATTTTCTAAGTTGATTGATATGCCTGCTAGAGAACTTGAGTATGTGTTGACAGTATCCACCCCCGTAGGCAAACAAGTTGTGTGTAGGAAGTATTATCCTAGATGTGCTATTAAGATAGGAGATGTGGTGTTACCGGCGAATCTCATTTTGTTGGAGATGTTTGATTTCGATGTTATTCTAGGAATGGATTGGGTAGCGGGATACCATGCTACGATGGATTGTTTCCATAAGACCCTCACGTTCAAATTAGAGGAGACCCCAGCAGGCGTTTTGTTCCATGGGGAGA
This sequence comes from Persea americana, assembly GCA_029852735.1. Classification (NCBI taxonomy): domain Eukaryota; kingdom Viridiplantae; phylum Streptophyta; class Magnoliopsida; order Laurales; family Lauraceae; genus Persea; species Persea americana. The sequence continues at coordinate 42,001,200 of CM056814.1, forward strand.
GGAGAAATTCTTGTCCAAGATTCGTCTCAGCATTGAAGGCTGATAGACTAGTGAGAAGTGGATGTGAATGCTATTTAGCGTTTATCACGGAGGATAAACGGTCCCAAGGGGTGGAGGAGATCCCAATTGTTTGCGAATTCCCAGACATTTTTCCAGAAGAAATCCCAGGTTTACCACCTGTTAGGGAGATTGACTTCACCATCGAGTTGTTACCAGGGACCGCTCCGATATCTATTGCACCATACAGAATGGCTCCGGCTGAATTAGGAGAGTTGAAGATTCAGTTGCAAGAATTGTTGGATAAAGGTTTTATTAGACCGAGCGTCTCACCTTGGGGAGCTCCAGTTTTATTCGTTAAGAAGAAAGACGGTTCCATGAGAATGTGTATTGATTACCGGAAATTGAACCAAGCTACCATCAAGAACAAGTATCCATTGCCAAGGATAGATGAATTGTTTGACCAATTGCAAGGTGCTGCTTACTTTTCGAAGATCGATCTAAGATCCGGTTATCATCAGCTAAGAGTTAGAGATTCAGATGTATCGAAGACAGCGTTCCGGACGAGATATGGACACTACGAGTTTCTAGTGATGCCATTTGGACTGACGAATGCACCGGCAGTATTCATGGCTTTGATGAACAGAATATTTGCTGAGTACTTAGACCAATTCACAGTGGTGTTTATTGATGACATTTTGGTGTACTCTAAGTCTAGAGAAGAACACGAAGAGCATTTGAGGATAGCATTGCAACTCCTAAGAGACAATCAATTGTATGCGAAGCTTACTAAGTGCGATTTTTGGCTTGAAGAAGTCGCATTTTTAGGTCATATCATTTCCAAAGAAGGATTATCGGTGGACTCGGCCAAGATAGATGCGGTTGTGAAGTGGGAAAGACCGAAGAACGCGTCAGAAATCAGAAGTTTTCTTGGATTGGCGGGTTACTATCGAAGATTTGTGCAAGGATTTTTGTCGATTGCAGCTTCATTGACAAAGTTGACCAAGAAAAATGCACCTTATGTGTGGACAGACCAATGCGAGACCAGCTTCCAAGAGTTGAAGAAGAGATTAACATCAGCACCCGTCCTCACTTTACCATCCGGGAGCGGCAGTTACACCATTTTTACAGATGCTTCGAATATAGGACTCGGTTGTGTGTTGATGCAAGATAGAAAAGTCGTTGCGTATGGATCCCGTCAGTTGAAGGACCACGAGAAGAACTATGCAACGCATGATCTGGAGTTAGCAGCGGTCGTTTTTGCGCTAAAGATGTGGAGACATTACCTCTACGGAGAGAAATTCGAAGTCCACTCCGATCACCGCAGCTTACAGTATTTGTTCTCTCAGAAGGAGTTGAATATGAGACAAAGAAGATGGATGGAATATATCAAAGATTATGATTTTCCGATCAAGTACCACCCGGGAAAGGCAAATGTAGTAGCAGATGCCTTGAGTAGGAAGTCAGCTAGTGTGGCAAGCCTAAGAGTTACGTGCTTCTTTCAGCAATTTGAAGAGTTGGGGGTAGATTTTCAGCCCCTAAGCGAGGGAGTGATGTTAGCCAACATGTCAGTGTCTGAACCTTCGTTCATTCGGAAGATCAAGGACAACCAATTGCAAGATCCAGAGTTGGCCAAGATTTCAGAGCATATAGCAGAACGTCCTGATTTCCGTATTGTGGATGGAGTCTTATTCTATCGTGATCGTCTATGCGTGCCCAACATTGAAGATTTGAAGAATGATATTATGACAGAGGCGCACAGTACGAAGTACTCTATGCATCCGGGTAGCACGAAGATGTATCAAAACTTGAAGGGCAGATTTTGGTGGAACAGCATGAAGAGGGAAATAGCAGCTTTCGTTTCACGATGTATGACGTGTCAGTTGGTGAAGGCAGAGCATCAGAGACCTCCAGGGTTATTGCAGCCATTAGAGATCCCAAAGTGGAAGTGGGAACATATCACCATGGATTTCATCTCGGGATTACCAAGGACCAGAAAAGGGAACAACTCCATATGGGTCATTGTGGATCGTCTTACCAAATCAGCTCATTTTATTCCTATGAAGACCGGAGAGAAGATGCATATGTTACCTCTCGCAGAGTTGTTTGTTAACGAGATTGTCAGCCGTCATGGGCAGCCAGTCTCCATTACCTCGGACAGAGATAGCAGATTCGTCTCGAGATTTTGGAAGACTTTGCATGAGTCTATGGGAACGAAGCTTCAGTTCAGCACAGCGTATCACCCACAAACAGATGGTCAGTCGGAAAGAACAATTCAGACCCTTGAAGATATGCTTCGAGCGTGTGTACTAGATTTCAAGACTCAATGGGATGAGACCCTACCGCTTTGCGAATTCGCCTACAACAACAGTTATCATTCGAGCATTGGTATGGCGCCTTTTGAGGCATTGTATGGTAGGAGATGTAGAACTCCAGTTTGTTGGGAAGAAGTAGGTGTTCGCAGTTTTCCTGGACCGACTATGGTGAGTGAAACCAGCGACAAAGTCAAGTTGATCCAAGAACGTCTGAAAGTAGCCCGGAGTAGACAGAAGAGTTATGCAGATTCTCATCGAAGGGACTTACATTTTAAGGAAGGAGATAAGGTTTTCTTGAAGGTGTCACCTACTAGAGGAACTTTGAGATTTGGACAGAGAGGCAAATTATCTCGGAGATACATTGGACCCTATGATATTGTGAGCAAGATTGGTGACGTGGCTTATAGATTGGCCTTACCACCTGAGCTTTCCGGCGTACACAATGTGTTCCATGTGTCTATGTTGAAAAAGTACTTCCCCGACCCGACACATGTACTCCGTCATGAACCATTAGAGATCAGAGAAGATGCCACCTACGTCGAGAAGCCTATTCAGATCATCGATACGAAGGAATAAGAACTGAGGACAAGAACTATACAATGGGTGAAAGTGCTTTGGGAGAATCATGGACCGGAAGAGGCAACGTGGGAATTACGGGATCAAGTTCAGAAGAAGTATCCGCATCTACTACCCGAGGTTAGTTATTTTATTTCATTTGGTGGACCAAATGCCCTAAGGGGTGGAGGATGTAAGACCCCGCCCCGAGAGTTTCCGATTAGTGTTAATTAAGACGTGATTTAGTTATAAGTGAGATTAGTGGAAATTGGTGAAATCTGGATTAGAATAGCTTTTTATAGCTTTGAATAATTTTGAGAACTCTTTTGATCTAGTGGGGCCCTTTGGGGGTTCCTTTTTATTGAGTCTCGATTTGTTTTGGGATTTAATTATAATTCTGGAAATCGGTAAATTGCCCCGTTGAATGTATTTTATGATTCCCGACAACTTTCGTATTTGCTCCGTTTCCATTCGAGACCTCTAAACCCTACTTTGCCATTGATAGGGGTAAAACAGTCTTTTTACACAAAATCTGGACACAATTTTCAATGTCTCCGAAACTAGTAAAATATATACTTTTTGGAAAGTAGAAATTTCGACGATCAATTCTTCCTTCTTCGTCGAATCCGTCCGAAGCCCGTAGAACGATGTTCTAGCCCATTTTAGACTTTTAAGTTGTGGGACCCATTGCCTTAGCTATATAAGGGGAAGTCTTCTTCTTCCCCCTCTTCTTGCAATTTCTTGAGAAAGAGGAGTCCCAGCCCAGCCTAGGTTTTTCTCCATTGCTTCTTGCTTCTTCTTCTCTCAATCTCTCCCAATCTCTTGCTAAAGGAAGAATGGATGCTACAACCTTCTTCCCCTCCTTGAGAGCTTCCTCTTAATATCTTTTTTGAGAGAACCTCCCATTCCAAGCTACCTCTTGAGCCAACTCTTGCCATTAGAGGACTCTTCTTGTAAGTTCTTCTTCTCATCTCTTGATTGTGTATTCATCTAGCCTAGGAGGTGCTTCACCTTGATTATTGGAAGTTACCTCCATCTATTTCTTGATTTTGACTTTTTAGGGCTTGTAATGATTGTATTTTGGGGATTTTGTGTGTAGATTGTAGATTTGAGCTTGATAGTGGATTAGAGCTTGATTAGCATTCTTGGAGACCAAGGCAAGTGGATGAATAGATTCAATTTGGATAAGTTCTTACTTTGTCAAAAATGTGGATTTTTACTATTTATATGTCATTTGATTTATCATGATTCCATAATGATTAGAAATGTATTTATTGACATGGTTTCTTCCTTAGCTTTATGATAATAAATGCATTCCTCATCAAAGTTTATTTTGAGTCATTATAGGCTTATTAAATGGTATTGTACTTGCATTAAATGAAATTTGGATTGGTAGGTGAGTTAATGCATTGGTGGAATGGTGGTTGGTGGGGAAGAAGTAAATGTTAAATGGTAGGGAATGGATCTATTTCATGTTAGGAAAGGGTTGGAGATGATGAGAAATAGTTTGGGTGAGAAATGACTGAAATCTGCACCTGATGTGTAGTTCCCGCAGCTGGGCGGTCAGCGGTCGGTCACCTCGGCGGCTAGCCGACAGGTGACCGGCGGCTGGCCGACCCAGATACGGTTAGAAACACAGAATGCTGCATTTTGACAGGCGAACCGCGGTCAGCCGCGCGGTCAGGTCGCGGCTAACCGCCACCCCAAAAACCCCAGTGACCGCTAGGTAGCCGCGAGGCGCGGTTAGAAACACAGAATGCTACTTTTTAGCAGGGTGAACCGCGGTCAGCCCCGCGGTCAGCCAGCGGCTAACCGCCGATCACTTCGGCGGCTAACCGCCAGCTGACCGACAGGTGACCGAGTTTTACCCAGAATTCCTGAGTCTTTTCTATTGGTTTCAGTTATGGTATTTAAAGGTTTGGACGGGTTGTTCTGATGCCCTACCACCTTGGAAAGACCCAGGGGATGACATAAGGAGATTGACATAGAAAGAAACATCATTTCGGAAAAGGTATTGAGACTTTTATATTCATCAACGTGCATAAGGAAACTTAGTATGTCCTCTATCATTCGAGTACCATACTAAGGGTAATTTAGACATACAAGATCCTTATACATGTCGTTTGAATAGGGATGCCCCAATACATAGTCCCTAATGATATAAGGACTCATGGCATTGTTTTACTCAAATTATATGTATAAGTACCCGATCCTACTAGTTTGATTTCAAATTCTGATTCATACTCTGAATGTCCCGCCAGCCTCGTTTATGCATGAACTGTTAATGATATGAAATGTGTGCCTACGAGCACCATGCCCCGCCTGCCCGTATGTTTTATATTGATATAGTTTTGTATATGTTTTGATTTATCATGTAACCTATGAGTCGGCACCACTAAGCTTGGACATCCTTGTCAGTCTGATCAACTGACTTGGGTCTCCCCCTGTGCTCCCGCCAGTTGCAACTTGGATCCCGTACTGTCCCGTTACCCGGTTCCGCGGCCGTGGTCTTGCCTAGCTCTATGTATATATATATGTTTGTAATGTTGGTTCTCGTCACTTCGTGTGATTGAGCCCAATGCACTGAATGTGCTCTCATCACCTTAGTAATGGAGAGGATTTAGCTCTAGTGTGGTTGCCATCTAGTCAGTTCCTGTACCTTGAATACCCCGCATGATTTATATTGCATCTGTATTTTAAATGAACTGTATACCCTGTTTTAAGACAGTTATTGTTTTGACAAGATTTCATCATGTTTAGAAAGTGTCTTGATTTCTTTCTTTGTATATCTATTCACCCACCTGCCAGGCCGTCGTGTCTGACCCATTTTTGTGGTACTCAGGTCCAGCTCCCGTCTTTGCCCTTGAGGAGGAGCCAGAGGAGGCGGTCGGTGAACCGCAACGTTTAGTAGAATGGCAAGCTGACAGTGTCATATAGACATTGGGTTCAGTTTTGAGCTACGAACATGTTGGGGATGATACTGTTTTATACTTTGGTTGTACTGGCCTTTGTTGGCCATTATTTTTGGGGAAGGTTAATTAACTTGTTCTTTTGTTTAAACTTTAACTTGATATTTTGGGAATGCTAATGAGACCATTGCTCACTCTGACATCATGTCATGCCTGTGTATTAACAGTCTTATTTGTTTTGAATGGATTAAAAGTTTGATTTGCTACACGCTTCCGCACCAATATAAATGTTCTATGAGTGTTTGAGGAATCCTCACCGCGGAAACCTGTGGGAAATTAAAGAAATGTGTAATCATTATTTTAACAAGGGGTGGTTCGTTATCCACGCCACCCCCGTCGCGGTCCCGGGGCCCCCGGTCCGGGGTCGCGACAGCCCCTCTCAAGGATAACCGGTTATATCCTCTCACTTACATGAAAGGGGAGAAACCTACCCTTCGCCGAACTACAAAAACTACTCAGCACGAGCCGGCTACTCATACGAGCCCAAAATCAAGTCGTGCATCACAAGGCCTCGATAAGAACCTGCCAGGGCCTGCTCTCCTGCAACTCGACCCTTCATCTCAACAGTGGCCGAGTTTGCAAAATTTAAAGCTTCGTTGCGACAGGCTAAGGACTGCGTCCAAATCCTGTCCGTGCTAGTCTTCAAGGAAGACAAGCTCGGCTGCTATGCACAAGGGACCACATCCTTCATTGCAAGAGCACAGCCCGAGCTAACTGAAGCTCAAATTGCTCGTCGTATACGTCGCCGCGCGACATATCGACAAAAGAGACTAGAGAAGCAAAGAACCCAGCATTCTAAGCTTCAGGTCTCTAAAAGATGGGTCGAAAAAGAAAGACCCGACTAAGTTGCTGTTGTCCATATGGTTGGTAAAGCCAAAAGACGCCAGAAGTCAGCAATGAAAATACATGTCAGACGGCCGGTGACTCGCAGCGTCTCCCGAACAAGAAGACATCAGGAAGACTCTCCTACTCCTTTAAGCCAAGGACATCGGAGTGATCAATCATCGAGCTCTTCATTTAGAAGAATGAGCTCCAGCTCAGTCACTCAGACAATATCCTCTTTCGACTCAGGAAGAGTGAATGTCCTTGTTACAAACTCTGAGCATCCTCTGCCGGATGATAACATGACTACACGCATCCAGCAGTTGGAACAAGGACAGCAGAGGATAGAAGCTCTGATGGAAAACCTTAAGGACAGCAAAGGGTAGAAGCTCTGATGGAAAACCTTCTTCTCACTCTCCAACGTCCACTAAATGAAGAAGTTCCTCCACACGATAAGGCAAATGGTGGAGAAGATGAGTCACGCGCCCTTACTAAAAGGGACATTGACTATATTCTCGCCAAAGCAAAAGAAGAGGATACACTGAAGGAGCATGGAATCAAGCCACCATATCCCTTATGGATGGACTTGGTTCCATTCCCTGCAAAGTTCAAGCAACCTATTCTTTAAACAAATACGGGGAAAGGTTGAGCTAGACAGCATGTCATCCACTTCAAGATCCTGACGGGAGCTATTGCGGATCAAGATGTCCTCAAGATCCATCTCTTTGCAAGCACCCTGAAAGGTACAGCCTTTGATTGGTACTCCACTCTGCCAGAAGATTCCATTCAAAACTGGACTATGTAAGAGACACGCTTCTTGACCCACTTCAAAGGTGATGATCATCCTGTTACTATGGCTCAGCTCTGCAGCCTAAAACAGGGAGAGAATGAGTCAACATACGACTTCATTCACAAGTGGAAAGCAATGGCGTACAAATGCTCAGATGTGCTACCACAAGCGTCGCTGGTCGACATCTGCCAAAACAACATGAAAGCAAGGATCCGCTCCATGATCATCGGCAACAAATCAGAGAACCTAGGAGAACTCCTAGAAGCATCTATGGAGGTTGAAACGGTGATCAAAGACCTCAACAGTCAAAAGTCATCAAAGAAAGAGCCGACTACCATTCCAGCCTCCAAGCCAAAGAAAAAGGAGGTTCTCAATGTGCAAACCAAGTCAACTCCTCAGCCACCAAAGAAAGCTGAAAACAAAACTGGGGGTAAGAGGCCTGAACTCTCTGATGCCTTCAAAGAACGAGTAGAGAAGAAATACCCGTTTGATGAAGATATTGAAGAAATATTTGGGGCTCTCTTGGCAAATGGGAAACTCACCTTGCCTGACCCCAAAAGACCGGGAGATGTTGGCAAAACCAATGATCCCCGATATTATCTATACCACCAAATGGTCTCACATCCTCTCAACCAATGTTTCGTTGTGAAAGAGAAGATCAACGAGATGTGGAAAAATGGAGTCATCACCTTTGATAAAAACTACGGGCCTGCCTCTATTAACATGGTGTCATATGGATGAACATCAAAGTCACCAAAGGAAAACATCACCACTTCCTTCAAGGTGATAAAAATGATCCAAACGTCTCAAGAGCTGGTGCCTTACCGAACACCAAATGGACAGTCCATATGGGTGCATCCCGATCTCTTGGAAGATGAAAATTGGGAGATCGTCAAAACAAAGCCGACCACTCAACAACGAAGGCATGCCAAGAGACAACTCCGCAAGCTCAAACAGCAGGAGAAGCCTCAACCCAAGCAAGAGGTCCCTGAAAAGGCAGAAACCTCCTCTACTGCTTCACTGGGGGCGACAGACGAGTCTCTTCCCAAGGCTTCAAGAGTGGTAAGAAAATTCACCCTTAGTGATTTCATGCCACCACGGCTCAGAGATGAGACTACGCAGAGTGCATTATACTCTTGCAACTCGGTAGTTGGATTCTCCATGAATGGATACGAGTGTTGTGACACTGCCAGTGACACCGATGAGTGGGAAGAATCCCTTGAAGCCGGAGAATATCTCTTCGATGAAGAATGGATCCTAGAATCTCACCTTATGCTAGTAATCTGGTATAACCCTTCCAGCCACAAGGATCCTGGTCTGATGATGATGAAGACCAAGAGGCTATTCAAAATGCTGTTGACCCAGCGCAAACAAATGCTCTAGTGGATCCCAACGAGGTTGAACCACAAGGAGCAGATGAAGAGGAAGATTTGGCTCCTATGCTCGATCTCGAAGAATATACGAGGATCTTGCAGTGTCTAGCCATAGAGCAAGAGCAGGATCGCATCAATCAGCTTCATCAAAATCGAGAATCAGAAGTCCCGGAGAATCTACAAGTATCTCCTCAGGTAACCCCAGAAAATGAAGAAAGTTGTTGGATCGATGATCCTCTCACATCTGAAGACGAGTCTGAATTCCAGCAGTCCATTACAGAAGCATCTTCTATCAGAGTTGCTTGCAATGCGATAGCTCAGGATGATAGTGCCTTTGAAGCTCCATCTGCCGAAGCTACAAACTCTCAGACTACATCTGGTAGCATATCCTCTGGAGCTGCATTTTCTCGGGTGACTTCCACTGAGATAGCATCTTTTCAGCCTTCGTCTCCTGAAACTGTGACATCAGAATTCAAGCCTCTTCCGACTGATCACCATGAAGAGGCTCTAGCTGATGAAGTCTTCAAAGAAAACCCGGTCAATTGGTCTCAGATACCAACCTTATAGGAGATGTCTGGACCAATGAAATCCTGGACAAAGAATAAAAGTTGCTGGAAGCTATTCAAGACTTGTTCCCGGAAAATGCTCCATGCAACGCAATCACTAAAGACGGTAACGCTGCTGCAGAAGCATTTTCAGCAAACGGGGAGAATCAGCCCCTTGAGCCCGAAGAGGGTCTTCCAAAAGAAGAACCGCCTCTAGAAGCTTTTGAAGTTGGGAAAGGTACCTGGTCTGGCCGGGATTACCACAAAAACTACAACCAACCTTCCTCTTCTTCTTATGTAAATCCTTCGGGAAAGCAAGTTGTAAATGCCCCAAGCGGAAATGATAATGAAAATGCAGGCCCCAAGGAGGCTTTCAAGTATGACTTGATCGAGCACTTTAAACACATACCTGCACGACTGCACATCCTAGACTTATTACGAATGTCACCACAAACTCGTGATAGTCTCATTTTAGAACTACAAAGGCTGAATATGGATGTCGACAAACACGCCCCACAGGTCTTACAAATTGAAATGGACTATAGGGTCAAAAAATAAAAAATCTCCCCAAAGGAAGAAAAGAAGGAAACTGAGGGACCTTGCACTAAATGCCTCTCGGTCCGAAAAGCAGCAAGTGCAACCATCGCCTTCAATGAGGAAGACCTCCTGCTAGGTGAGACAAAGCACAATCGACCCTTGTACTTCACAGGGTACATAAAAGAGATGCCAATACACAGAGTCCAGATCGACCCAGGTTCTGCACTCAACCTCATCTCTACTTCGACACTCGAAGAGCTGGGTATTCCACCTAGCAGACTGAGTCACACATCCATGTCCATCTTTGGATACGATGGGAGCACTCAAAGGCCTATCGGCAAAATCAGGTTCAAATTGCAAATCGGTGATCTAATCTCTGAGGTCATCGTGTATGTAATAAAGACCCCTTCATGCTATAACATCCTTCTCGGACGCCCCTGGATACATGAGAATGGTGTCGTCCCTTCAACTCTACATCAGTGTATCAAGTTTATTGGCGACGATGGCTTGATACATCGAATGTTTGCAGACAAAAAGCCCTTCAAAGGCAATGAAGTCCATTTTGCAGACTCTCAGATGTACAAAGACGAGAAAGAAGAAGAAAAGGAAGAGAAAGTAGCACCCTTTGCCGAAAATCTCTAGAAAGGGAAAGGCAAGGCTCCACAGCAATCATCGGAAGAAAATAAACTTTCCAGCAAATCCGAGGAGAGCAATCCGTCTCCCTTCGTTGTCTCCTTCAAATCTTCCAAACCTTTGGTAATCACAACCAAAGCGAAGAAGACAAAACAAAAGCCTGGGGGCAAGTTTATCGTTTCCTTCGTATCTATCATGCATGAACGGATTTGGATACAGAGCCAGAAGACGATACATCGTCAATCCAAGCTGATACTCAGTAAGTTCGGCCTGCTCTCACTCCATTGGAGACTCCTGCTGAGGTAGAGGATCCTGTGTTTGCTGCCTTCATCGTTCCGGCAACATCGGCAGAGGAGAAACCAATCTTCTTCCATAGATTGGAAGCTTCTACATCAAATTCCTTGCTTCAACCTTTTCAAAATGAAGGTATGCCTCAACTATCCATGTATAGTCCAATGGCACAAGCTATCATGAAGAAAATGGGCTATGACGCTCAAAGTCTAATCGGTTTGGGAGGTGGCCGTGGTATTCTCATGCCATTAGAACCCACCCTAACCAAAAGTTAGCTGGAAGATTGGAAACTCCACCGTCGCATAGACAAGTCTTCATACGGGTTGGGGTATGGTCCCGACACTCCGATGAGACAGTTGACATAAAGGCTGCAAAGTCGTTTTGCCGACCAGGCCTCAACATCTCGTGTCGATGAAGACATCGATCTCCCTGGATATCTCTTTGAAGAGTCACCCGACAAGGACCTAGGAAGCTCTTCAAATTGGTACGATTTCTCTAATGATGAAGAGGAATTGTCCGACGACACAAACGTACGGTTCTCTGATTCAGAAAAGCCATCATCTCCAAAAGAAGTGCCTTACTTCGACCCAGTTTCAGCAGGTGATTGGGATCATCTCATAGCAAGTCTTGAGAAGAGTACCGATCAAGAAGATTTATGGACAGAAGCGGAGCCATGGTTTGAAAATTCCCTTGGAAATCCAGAAGGTCTTATTGAGTTGGAAGCCTCCGAAAATATTGTGGAGGAACCACCTTTAAACCTTCCAACAGAAGATTCTGTTCAAAAGATAGACTTGGGGACACCAGATAACCCACATCCTGTATTCATAAGTAAGAATATGAAGGATGATGAGTTACCCGAGTATGTCTCTTTTCTTCATGAGTTCGTTGGTTGTTTTGCATGGTCTTAGGCTAAAATGCCTAGCTTAGACCCTAAAATAGCAGTCCACAAACTCAACCTGCAAGAAGATATCTGTTGACACCAAAAATGTCACTTAGCCTCCTCAACATCGAAAGCTATATGGAGCTGCATCCTACTGCAAATAGGCAAAGCTGCTTCAGGCATCAAATCTTGTCCGAATCAAACAAAAACTACAAGATTCTTCAAAATAGCCAAAAAGGGGTACACATGAAGTTTCGGGCCATTTCGACACCATTTGGCCTAACTTCAATCCTCCAACAGCTAAACGGGAGCTCCCGGCGGCGACAGTGTCGAAGACATCAAATCTTCGATCAGGGCCTATGGATGGTCTCAGAATACCTCCAAAAGACTCCACGTCGTATTTCAAGTCAAACCGACACCGTTTGACCCTCCATCAACTCTCGAACGGCGAAATCAAGCCTCTCTGCGGCGAGGACCTCCGATGCTACCACTCGTCAAACAAAGCACATGAGTAGCTTCTACATGCTTCCTAAAGGTTACACGTCAAATTTCAGGTCATTCTGACGACGTTTGACTAGGCTTTGATGCTCCGAAGCAAAATCAAGCCTACTGGCAGTGGAGCTCCCCGGTACCATGGCATCCAAATCGGAGGTAATGGATCATCTCAAAATGACTCCAATAGGCTCTCTGTCAAATTTCAGGTCAATTGGACATCGGTTGACCTTACATCAAAGCTCGACATCTTCCTCACGGTGAAATTAAGTCTAGCATCGACGGGACCCCAAACGGCTTCAAAACTCAAATAAAAGCCCATGGTTGGTCCTATCTAATGCTCAGGAAGCTTGACCACAAATTTCAGGTCATTCCGACATCATTTGACCTAGTTTCAACTCTTGGCGGAAAATCGGCTACAAAGTCTTCGGCTTTTCCAAAAATAGGAAACTTTGTGCTCTGATTTGCATGGCTTCTCGACAGGTTTTTGTCGGATGTGAATTTCGACCCCCCCCCCTTTCTCCAAGAGAGACATGGTTTGGGGAAATCTCCATCCATCTATATATGCTATTTAAATTTTACATCGAAAATGAGGATTCCGACTACCTTCAAAATCGACGGATCACAATCGCCAGCTACGGTACGGCCGTAACACCATTTTTCGATGAAAGCCGAAGAAATATGGGGAGAAAAATAATAAGGTGTGTTCTTCCTTTCGTCTAATGTGCTGCCGGCAACACACAACGGTTGTCCTGTCACGTTATTTTGGGTCTCTTTGGGTTTTGGGTCAATTAAGGGTCATGAGCTAAAGTCTGAATCAAGGTTAATCCTCACATAGCATAACCATAATATATCCAAGCATAATAGAATAACCAAAATAAAGAAAAATAAAATAAAAAAGGGGGGAGGTGCCAAATATTTAAGAAGAGGATCGGCCCCGTTCCCGGGTACCCCCTTCAGATCCCTTGGCAAAATAGGGTTTAAAGGCTGATTTTTCAAACCAAAATGATGATGCAAATGAGACTTTGATTTTTGATTTCTGTGTTTCTCGTGTGCGATACACAAGTTATAAAAGTGAAAGGTCGATGGGCCGTAATTGATTGGAGGTGGACAATGGGCCAAAATTGATTGGAGATGGCCGATGGGCCAGTGTTTGTTTTAGGGTGGCTGATGGGCCGTGATTGATTAAAAGTGTGTGCGAAATCACTCATCTCATCTCGTTATTCTCATTTATTTAATTTTAGAAATCAGTTCTTTATTCCCTTTTCTCATTAAGTTCGATTAAATATCTGGCACCTGAGGTGGATGAAGAAACAAAAGGAAAATCTTTTTGGGTTTATTTTGTTGGTTTTATAGTTTTTATGGCTTTTTTGATATGGGGATAGAAGGGCCTAACAAGGAGATTTTCACTTGGATTTACATGATTAATGCTTTATTACTAATCATCGGATTAACCCTAACCTAAGGTCCTAGACCGCCCACATCAGCTCTCCCAATCCTCTTAAAGGAACATGAAGAGTGGTGGGGTGAAACCTAATGCTCTAAGCTACCTAACTTGGTAATCCGATCTAATCCTAGGGTATGGGCAACCTAAGCTTGGTGGTTTCAACGTCGAAGTAACTTATTGGGGTGTGACTTTAATTAGTTCGGTTTATTTTCAGTTATGAGTTGATTAGGAATGATTTAGAGATGGATTAGGAGTGCCTTAGAGTTCTGATTAGTGTGTTTTTAAATACTTTAGGGTTCTGGAATTTAAGGTTTGAATTTAAAAGGTGAAATGATGTCGAAATCGGCTGAACGGGACTAACTGAGGACTTGGGCACACACACAGTGGCGCCTAGGTCACTCTGGTGACTTGGGCGCACCTACAGTGGAGACCAAGTGTCTGGTTCTGTGTGGCTGGGCTTGTGGTGATGATATCGATGTTAATTTCGGAATTCGGGAGTTCTTACTTAGGGTAGGTCTGTGTTCTGATATTGTTTTAGGTTTTGATTGATTTTATTGTATTAACTTTAAGTTCGGAACTTGAAGCGCGACTGAGATTCTCAACCCAGGCAAGACAGAGGACTTGGGCGCACCTGTATGGGCGCCTAAGTGATTCTGTACACTTGGGGTGCACTAGCAGTGGCGCCCAAGTCTTAATTGATGATTTTCGGTCCTCTGACTTCGGTTCGAGGTTCCAGATAGGTTTAAGTTGATTAAAATTTTAATTCCAAGGCTGTTATTGGTTCTGCAAAGGTTTTGGGATGTTGAACAAATTAGTTTTGTGTTCTTTTGGGCTGATTTGAGGTTGGACTTGTATGGATTAACGTTCTTTAAATTAAATGTGGTTTACTATGTTGCATTAATTAGGATTAAGTTTGGTTTCCATTGATTAGGTTACTTAATGATTAAGGGAGGATGAGCGCCAAGAGAGTGGTGCCCAAATGGGTGTTTTCGTGATTTGAATTAGTTTGGTGTTTTAGGTTAATTCAGGCTTCTGGTTTTAATTGTTTCGAATTGTAAGGGTGTTCTAGTGTGCTGATTTGGGACAAGATTTGAGATTAATAAGGATTCGGTGGTCCTAGGGGTAAAATATGACTTGGGCGCACCTGTGGTGGCGCCTAAGTGCTCCTGGTGTCCTTGGGCGCACCTATGGTGACGCCCAAGTGCTTGATTTGTGAGTTTTGGTTGTCTTCGGGAATCGTTCACTTGAATTTATAGTTTTAGGTGATCTATGTTAATAAATTACGAATCCGGAACTGGTTTGAGTCTCTAGACCTCAAGGGTGGTAATGATTGGGGTTGAATGATCAAAACACAAACGAAGCGTGTCTTGGGGTTAGACAAAGCAGCTGGGCGCACCTGTGGGGGCGCCCAGATGAGTGCTGTGACTTTGGCGCACCTGTGGTGGCGCCCAAGTGTTTGTCTACTAGTGTAGCTCCTAGTTTGATGGTGTCTATGGTACTTCTGAGTTGGAAATAGGGTATTTGACTCTGGTTTTGGTTGGGCGGGGTTTTTATTTTCGAAATGTGATTGGTTTATTGTTTTAATTAGGTCTTGATTAGGTTTAAATTAAGAGTTGGTAATTAAGGTTTGATTGAAGTTTGGTTAAGGTTTGAATTTGGGGTTGTTAATTAGACTTCGTTGATTAGGGTCTTAATAGATTAGAGCTTATTGATGAGGTTTGTTGTTTAGGATCTTAATTAGGACTTGTTGATATGGATGCAAGATCTAACCTAATCACGAGTTCGGGACGATGAAAATGATGCGAATCTATTACTTATGATTGATCCTAAGCATGTTCCTAATAATGGATGATTACTGAAAATCAGATCTATTGCAAACCTACTATTATTAATGAAGATCTACTATGTATGGATGATCCTAAACATATTTCTAAACATGTATAGCAATGGAATGCTATAAAAGAGGAGAGATCTAGGAATACCAGTGTAGTAAAGTGTTTGTTAAGTTCCTAGGACGAAGCTTTCATGAAGTCGCATAGCTCTAGTCGAATGTATGAAAGCCTCCTCCTCTATTTCCTCTTTTTCTTCTCTAGATCCAAAGCTTTCTCTCTCTAATGGTGGCTACCTCTCTTCTTCTTCTTCTTTCTTATCTCTTTTCTCTCCTTTCTTAGGGTTTTTGGGTAGCCTCTTTGTAAATGAAGTTAAGAGATCCTTAAATAAGGGTTTAGGGCGTGCAAGAGGGATTAGGGTTACTGTTTGCAAGAATTTCTAGAGGGTTCTCGCATCCCAAGGCCGGATTAGGGCTTCTCGGGACTTAGGCGCACCTGTGGTGGCGCCCAAGTGGGTCCCATGAGTTGGGCGCACATATGGTGGCGCCCATGTCCAACTTTAAAGCCTAATGGGTCTCGGGTTCTGTTTCGGGTTGTTTTTTTGTCTAACCTGAGTGAGAACTACGAAGAGTAGAGTGGGATATACCTAAGTATACACCAAAGTGCATTTTTAACACTACTGGGGACCTGGCGCACCTGTGTGTGCGCCCGAGTACATGGGCGCACCTGTGGTGGCGCCCATGTGAGTCTTGAGTGGGGGCCGCTAGGGCAATCTTCCGAGGGTCATATCTTTTGATCCAATGGTCGGATTTGGACGTTCTATATATCGTTGGAAAGCTCTCGAAGTGAGGAATCCAAAGGTTGAATTGTCCTGATAATTAGGGGTTAGGAAAAGTGAGGGATATCTAGATCAATGGATTTAGTTTTTTAACTTAGGCTAATCGGGTGACATTTTGGCAAACTAAGCACGGTCTTTGTAGGAATTGGCCTAAGCATGTCTTAAGTGGTCTGGAAGAAGGTTTGAATAGTATCACGGTTCACTACTTGTGTAAGTAGTGGGGTTGGACTCGAGATCTCAACGCGACATGGCTTTTCTCTCACGAATTTTTAGAAATCATCGAACTAAGTCTAGAATTATCGACAAGCATCTTTATCATCATTAAGTAATCTAAATTATGTTATTAATCATTCAATTGTGGGTGAAATGGGGGCACCGCTATATATGATAGGTATTTAAGGCTATCATAGGGGCCAAATGAGGTGTCTACAGTATGCCCCTCTTTGGAGAGCAACACATGGAGAGTTGTGCTCCAAAGAAAGTAGACACACCACTCATGGCTCACAGGAGCTTTTGAGCTCACGGGAGTGGCCACGTATGGATGTATGCAATTGCAAACTCGCTCTAAAGGTGAGGTTTACTTTTCTAGGGTCGATCCTAATTCAGGGGGAAAAAGAAAAAAGAAGAAGTTACATGCCTACTGATTTGATTGGAAACCCGAGATCTATGCCTCGGTGCCCATGGTATTGCCACGTGGCGGGTTGGGAATTGTGCCCCAATTGCTGAAATTTAAAATGATGGCGGGAACTATGCCCCGGTGGTCTGAATCAGAAGTCGATCTTTCGATTGGCTAAGTCACTATTAGAGTTTCATTTGTTCTCGCAATAGAGTTTAATTCAAATTTTCATATATAGCGTCTTTTAACTTTCATCCACAGTTGAATGTTCAAGGCATAGTTAAAACTAACTAGCAATAATGGGGAACTTGAAGGCAATCACAAACATAGTTCAAGCAATAGTGTGCGGTGCACATGAGAATGAGATGCATTTTTTTTTAAATGCAAGATTTTGAAACTCAGGTATGCATCGAAAAAGCTAAATCGATGGAAGATGTTCACCGGAATTACTGTCACTCTCTAGGGATCTTGGTCTTCACCCAAGCTTGGATGAGAACCTGGGATAGATTCAATCATCTTTTTGGAGCTTATCATGGAGAGTTTCAAGTTACACGATTTCTATCTCCCAATGTCAAGACTTGAGTCGGCGATCACACAATTCGTGAGAACACGGTATTATGGTTGCCATACTGATCATAAGCGCTTAAGGGAGGCCTACGGCAACTCAATTTCTAGACGTGGGGTAAAATTATGAAAATCATAGTTAGTGGTACTTACCTCAAGAGCTTTCCGTAAATCCAACGTTGGGGATCATTGCCGCTTTCTTTCATTGTTTGTTTGCTGAAGCTTGTGCACTTGTCATCATTCTCCATCAGTGTGCTTAAAGGCCCCTCGCCTTTGGTGTTTTCGCTTTCACTTTGGGAACCTTTATTGAACCAACACTAAAAGAAAATTCTGCATTCTTTGTCATTAGTATATGATTTCCATAATTTGGGAGGTAATCATTCCAATTTTACCGATGGTGATGGCTTGAGATATAATGCACGATGTATGCGTGATGGGACCGAAGTGTATATGATGAGCTTTCATGTGATGTGATGATGTTTGATGCGCAAGCTTTCACCATTTAATTTCGTTTGTTATTCTTTTGTTGTTTTGTCTCTTTTTTCTTTTTTTTAGGTTTCATTACTGATCATCATCAAGCTATTTCGATCTCAAATTCAAGCTTTGGGAGGCTCTTCGGGCTGGGAAAAAGAGTTGGGCGCACATGGAGGGGTGCCCATGTGTCTCTGGGTACTTGGGCGCACTTGTGTGTGCACCAAAGTAGTCTTCTACTTGGTTTCGACTTCTTTAAGAAGGGAAGTTTTGTAGGCAACGGAATCAGACAGTTGGAGGGACTTGGGCGCCACTGGGTGTCCGCCCAAGGGGTACTTCGTCTCCTTCTCGATTTGGGACACTAATCTATATAAGGAAGTGTTGCCTATGGGCCTTCTTACACTAATCAGTCTATTCTTCCAGATTTCGGATTTCAAGGTGTTTGGTCCCTCTCCTGTTCCTAAGTAAGCATTCTTTTCGTTTAAGTCAATTGTTTAGGTTTGATTAATTAGTTTGTTTTAGATTATTTGTTTTAGGATGTGTGTGGTGGCTTTTATCATATTTAAGTTCCTTAAACTTTTTTATTATTATTTTTGTTGTTTTTAATTGGTTTGTGATTTTTTGATTGATTGTGCTTTTGTTCTTGAATTGGACATGGTCCCCTCTTTTCTTTTCACTTTTCATCATTTTTGCCCAAAAAATTATCAAATTGTAAGGTGGGTAGTTATTGATCAAAGATAGCTAATAGGAGTGGGCCATGGGTTAGGCTTGATCAGATTCTATGGCATAGGCCTCCAAGTTTTCCATCCCCCCCTTTTTTTTAGTTCTACGATGTGTAATGAGGTTCAACCATCAACAGTGATGGACATGGAGGTGATGGATCTTCATAAAAATGGTGGGAGATGTCCGTTTCAGCTAGGGATTGGGGAGATCAAGACCTAGCTGAATTTGGACGAAGTTTGGGGAAAAAGGGGGTTTTGTGCACTTTGTGGAAATTAATGAAATTAATGGGTGTGATTAGGTTTGTTGAGTGTCTTAGTTGATTTAGATTCAGTTTTGGTGATTTTTAGATGTGTGTTTTTTTTTTTTTTGTGGATTTAAGGGGGCAATTTTGATTCTCCTTTTTTTGTGTGAGCTTATGTGTGATGTGTGGGGGAGTGGTAAAGTTCTATTTCCTATAAATGATGTATGCATGCAAACCGTTGAAAATTGAACTTAATGTCGGTTTTGTTGAGTTGGATTAAATATGTGTGTTTTATTATCATTTGTTTGATTGTGTTTATGATGTGTGTCTTAACTTCATCTTTAATTAGTTTAGCTGTGGATTGATTGAATTTTAAATTGGCTTTGTTTAATTTTAAATTGCTTTTGTTGGTTTCATTTTATTAGCTTGGTTTCAAATGTTGATTTAGGTTTAATTTAATTTTTTCATTTTATTATTTTGACTTTTATGCTTTATGTTGTTTTAAGTTTGTCTTGGTTCATTTTAATTTGGTTGTGAGTTAATTGGTCTTAGTTGGTTGGTTTGTTTGTTTGTTTATTCATTGCTCTTTTTTTTTAGTCAGGTTTGTTTTTAGTTTATCATTCGTGAGTTGGTTTTCTATATCTCTTTTTTTTGTTGCATCTATTTTTTTTTTTAAATTAAGTTTGTTATCATTGGTTGGCTGATGGATTTTATTGATTGTTAATTTGTTGTTTTTGCAGAGAAACCAAAAAGAAGGTGGAGGGTGTTCTACGACAACCTCGATTGATTTCGGCATGGAGAGGCAAAGAGGAGCGTAACAAAGCTACCATTTCATCTTGAATGAGCTGAGGAATCATAACGCATGCATGAATGAGCTGAGGAACCA
The DNA here is from genome assembly GCA_029852735.1 of Persea americana. Taxonomy (NCBI): domain Eukaryota; kingdom Viridiplantae; phylum Streptophyta; class Magnoliopsida; order Laurales; family Lauraceae; genus Persea; species Persea americana. The sequence goes on from CM056814.1 coordinate 42,021,014, forward strand.
CAAGGCACGTGGCCTTTTTTCTCTGCTTCATCGGTTAAGTTTTTCTTTTAGGTTTAAGTTTAAACTTAATTTTAATTTTAAGTCTTTTACTTTGGATTTAAAGTTTGGGTTTAATTTAAAATTTGAGTTTGGTTTTAGTTCTTCTTTTAGTGAGTTGATTTCTTTTATGGGATTTAATTTGGCAGGTCACTTGGTGTCCTTATCAAGGCAGCCTAGGTGATGAATTGATTGTAGTGTTGGAGGGGTGTGATTTATTTGAGATGGATATATGGCTCCACGCACCACAGATTGCTATTAGGCATGTCGCTAACAGGGCCGCATGACAGCTAGGGCGTTATAAGGTCATTTCGGTCGATGACGTGGTCATTTCGATTGATGAGGCTATCATGAGTTGATTGTATTTTGCATGGATCCCTTAAAGATTTAAGAACGAATTCGAAGCATCGGGGAAGTACATGAAATGTTGGAGGGATTTTCCATACCGGTACATACTCTCGGAGTCATACTCTTATAAGTTCCCCTATTCTATTAGGAATTGTGTAGAGACGATCGAGGCAATATTGTTGTTGGTGTAGTAGTTATGATTGATGTTGATTAATAGTTGTTGATCATTAGTGTCACACCTATGATGGAGGGATGTTATTTTTAGGCTCATTTTGCATTTGATATATGTAGGATGATGCATATGATGTGCATAGGTGCATGTGACATCCATGATGCGAACATGTGATTCATGACTTGATAGCGGTTGTGATGATTAACCTAGGAGTGCCATGGTTGTGTATGATGATGAAATGATGCTTATGAGGGGTACCGATGACTTAAATGAAGTATCTCTCTCTTACAAGTGACAAGTTTTGTACCCGATGATTTTTTGGGGTCTAAAAAATAAGGGAGACATTGGTGAAATCTCTTTATAGTTCCTCGAAATCCGTGTCTAGGCATGGGGATCTCATGAAGGGAGCATTAGTAGTTTAGGATAAATAAAGTGAGATTCATACAATAAAAACCAAATAGGCACAGTCTCACATTGGTCTAAACTTAATAAGTAACATAGAGTTGGGTTTTGAAACCACAGTGAGTGCCTGAGTGTGTGACATTTGTAACCTAGGCAACTCTATGTCTTGAGGCATTCATAAAATCAGCTATATATGTGAAGGCATATGCTAACAATCATCATATTTTATCATGAAATCTCGTGGCAGACATCGTCCATGGTATATAAATAGTAGTCAAATTCAATCTACACCAGCAAACTGACATGATCCACAATTTCCATTAATTATTATCATATTTCAAGTTATAGGGAGTTGTGCACAAAATAGTACTCGCGACGTGATCCCAAAGAGAATAAATAAAAATGCCCCAGCTTGAGGGGTGTTTTGAATATGACCGGGGTTGGTTTTCCTACAAAGGTCTCAAAACAAACTTGTTAGTACCGTACTTTTGGTCCCCCGCATGGTTTGTCTGAAGCAAGTTTTTTTTTTCTCGGTAAAAATGTCAGGGGGTCATTTTGGCATTCAAGCTTTGGGAAACAACAAGATGGAATTGGGACCTTAGGGATATATATTTCCTGCATCTAACCAAAGGTCACTAGTAAGAAGAGCATGCATGAAGTGAGTGTGCGTGCAACCTAGTGAGTGCTCGTGGCAGTTGTGTATGCGATGAGGACCCAGATTGGGAAGCTGTGCAAGACAGATAGATATATATATTAAAAAAAAATGCCCCAGCATAAGACTAGTGTTCATTTTGGTTGTGGGTACGAATGTACCCTCGTTCCATGATTGTCACCTTGGCGGTGACGCGATATTCCCTAACCATCATTTGGAGGTCGAGCCCTCACAAGCCCCCTTTTGTAGCTGCTTAGCCTTTCCGGCTGAACTTCAGAAAGCACTTGACCGGCCTCGGGGCTCGTTTGTGAATTGTGTCTGTGTGTGGGACGGTAAGTCACCGTGTCTCCTTAGTGCTGTGGTTTCCGACCACCTTTTGCTCAGTTCATGCGGTGAGTACCCATATCACTCTAGCGGGCCTAATTTTAATATTTCTTTTCTTTTCTTTTTTTTTTTTTTTTGGTAATGCGGTCGAAAGGAAATGGGATCCAAAGGTAATGGCTTCTGAAGCATTAGCCATGGGGAGCATACCCACACCTTGTGCGACTCCACTATGGCTTCTCTCCTCTCTCTTCTCCTTTGTTTTTTTTTTTTTCTAACATGTAGCTATGCAATGTCTAGGTCCTTTAAGCTTTCTAATTAACCTATGTAACGAGCATTAGGCCAATGACTCCCAAACCAGAAGGCTTTAGGGCACTAGGTATATAAATACCCCTACGGGCTTACTGGCTCAAGTTAAAAAGGCTATGAACCCAAACTAGTCATGAAATTTTTTTTTTTAGGGCTTTCTAATTAAACGCTTTTTTTTCTTTCTTTTTTTTTTTAAGCAAACGGTCGAAAAGCTTTCATGATATGGGCGAACTCACCTTCAAACCTTCACATCGAATGGCTTTAACCGTGCGGAATTTGTGTGGGGCAGACTCACCTCATTGTGTTTTTTTAAGTGCCGATGTGTGTTTGAGTTCCAACTTCGATCAGAGTGCACCTCTTCGGTCCCCCTATGGGACTTCTACAACTACGCCATGGGGCAAGGAGGGTCATATTCTGCAAGAAGTAGGGAAGGGTTATACTGTATACCTTTTCGGGTACATAGCGTTCCATGGATCGGGGAGGTCCTCCCCCTCTGCGTTTACTAGTCTATATGCATTTCCAGGATATACTTCTTTGATTACATAAGGGCCTTCCCAATTGGGTCATAACTTACCTCGGGGATGCGGAAACTGAGATGGAGCGATGCGTTTCAGCACGAAGTCGCCAACTTTGAAATATTTTTTTTTTTACATGTTTGTCGTAGGTTTTGGTAATCTGCTTCCGGTATACCTGTGCGTGCTCTGCTGCTTTCATTCTCTTCTCGTTAAGTAGGTCTAGCTGAAGTAGCAATGCTTCTCTCCTCTGGTCTTTTGTCATATCTTCATCTAGCTAGATGCGCAGCGACGGTTGAAGGACTTAAAGGGGAAGGACTACTTCCATTCCGTAAGTCAAAGAGTATGGGGCTTCTCCAGCAGTAGTTTTTTCATGGAAGTTTGGTATGCCTACAATGCTTTAACCGAATGGTATGGCCGGTCACTACCTTTGGGGGTAATATGGGGTTGAATGATGTGGTTCTATGTCATATTTTGTGCGCAAGTCGTTTATTTGTTGGGATGTAGATTGTGGACCATTGTCTGTTATGAACACCTTGGGGATGCCAAGTCAAGCTATTATGTTTTTATTTTTTAATGAATTTGACTATCGTATTAGCTTTGATGTTGACATATGCCTCAACTATTGTTGTTGTTAATATGAATGCTTCTATTGCAATCAAACGAATCGCTAGCTTTCATACCCACTAATTTATAAAGATCCATCCATCATCAACAATTGGGGTTCTTATGGTAATCAAACGAAACACGTTGCACTGCTCTAGTTCACCTATGCCTTTTGTGATGATCAGACAATTGAGTTTTTATATTGTTTATATTTCTTTTTTTTTTGTTTATGATTTTTTTTTTTTGGTTTTTAGGGTTTTCTGATTTTTATGGTTGTTTTTTTGTAATAATCCTAAGTAATAGCTAATTTGTGTGGGCTTGCTTGATTTTGCAGCCCTTCATTGGCAAGAAGTTGGGGATTTGTCTAGCATGCTTATGATTTTCTGTTATGTGTGCTAGTGATGGGGTGCGCACTTTGAATATTTTGATTATTCGAAAACGTGTGCGTTTAAGACCTTTCGACCTACGTGTTTTCATCAACGGGTGTTTGGTCTGGGTCTTATCATTTTGCTCTCTTCGGAAACGAGAGCATTGAAACATTTTCGACCTCCGCCATTTGGGCCTTGATCTGATGATAATATATCTCATTTTCATTTTATTATGGTATGTTCTTTGATAGCTTTGGTATGTTCTTTGTTGTTGAGATGTTAGGATAATGGATGTAGGCCATAAGGTTTTATTTTGGTCCATCCAGAAATGGGACCGTTGGAATATTTTAGACCTCCGCCACTTGGGCCTTGGTCTCATGTTAAAAGGTTTTATGTGTGTCTCATTATGTTTCTTTGTTTGATAATGTAGATATGATTTCATTCGTTGATGCATTAAGAAAAGGCTCTTATATTAGGGATCTTTAGTTTGCTCTCGCCGAAAACGAGAGCGTTGAAATGTTTTAGACCTCCGCTATTTGAGCCTTGGTCTTAAAGAGTTTAAACAATTAGTGGATTTGGAATCTTTAAAAGATGGTTTTCTATTTTTCCTTGATGATCTCTGGTCATTTGTTTTCCTAATTGTTTGACCCTCATCTTTTCTACGAACCGTATGATTTTTCCTTTTTCTTCGGGCTCTAGGTTTTCTTATAGTGCGTCTAGCTTCCTTAAATGTAGTTCGTCCATGTTTTGCTAGGCTTGCTTTAAATTTTCTTTGTAGCCTATCAGACTTACATCGTGAAAGTCTTTGAGCAAGGGTGTAAAGTTGGCATTTTGGTTGTGCCACTACTGGATGGTCATGTGGGATAATAATTTCTTCAGTCGTGTGGATTTCAATGTCGTTCATTGAGACTATCAGAATCTTAGATAACATATTCGGGTAAGCAACTGGAAGTTCTTCTACAGTCAGGTTTCCGAAAGTCTTTCCTACAACTTCGGGAGTGGTCTCAATGCTTTCGTGGAATCTAATTAGATCGAACTCTAAATGGACTTTTAGTTTGGGAATGGCTTCTACCATTGTGCTTGGATCTTCTTCATAGGCAGGGTACCATTCTAGGAAAAGGATTGGAGTTGAGGCTTGACTTGGAGGTTCAACTCTTGGTACTTGTCTCTTTCCAAAATGTTCTATGTAATCTCGGCTTATGATTGTTGGATTGGTCAAGGGCAGGCATGGTAAACCTTTTAGAATACTCTGAAGTCTTAGTCTCGCATTTAAATGGGCCATAATCAGCGCTAGAACAGGGTTAGGCTCTATCTCATTGTGGAAGTTATGATTGTCGTCTAAGATCGATTCAATCATACCATTATCCTTTAATCTTCTAAGGAGGTTTGTCCCATTTGGCTCACTAGTCAAGACATCATGTGATTGCGGTTCCTTCTTTAGGGTTTTTTCTAATGAGTGGTTAGGGTCTAGTTGAGGGATTCCTTGTTGGATTTCAATGGTAGGCCTAACAATCTCTTGGTATTGATTCTCAGGAGGTGCTTCGGACTCATTAATGGGATCGAATGGATTTACTCGTTCTAATGGCATACTCGACCTAATTGTATCTTCTAACCTCAGATTTGAGTTTCTCTATTTCCTCTTGTAATTCGTTAAACATGTTCGGATCTAGAAATTCAAATCCAGACTCTTTGTCAACCTTTCTTGGTTTAGCTAGTGTTGGAATGGGTTCAGGATGTGTTGGTTTTGGTTTAGGGTGGTTTTGTTTATCATTTGGTTGTGTGTTTGTTGTAGTCATTTGGACCATAATTTTGGTTCTACATGATGGCGTAGGATCCAAGTCCTTTCGTTTGTATTGTGGTCTATGTCTTTTGGTTGTATTCGTTCTAAACCGAGGTTTTGGATCACATATGATTTTATTTGTTTGTGTTTGGTGTTTTATTTCAAATGAAGACGGTTTAACTAGTCTATGAGTTTCCACACCTGATTCAAAGTCATTCGATTCAAACATGATTGGTTCGTGTGTTTCAGATCTTATGACATCAAAATCCTTAATTAATTCATTCACTCATTCCATTTGATGGTCAAGTATCTTTATTGTTGTCATGAATTCAGATTCTTCGTGTCCACTATTAGGTTGTGTCGTCTCGTGTGTCTTCGGTTGAATCATTATGTCTTTTATTCGTTTTGTCGAGTGATCTATGTTTGGTTGTGTTTGAGGTGGCATTTGTTGTTTTGGTATTTTTGATTGGATGGTTGTTTGTGATTGATTTGGTTCATTCATTGGATGTGTGGTGATCTGGGCTTTACCATCCCAAGGTGTTCCATGTTTTTCGTAATCTTCATCAAGCATATCATAAAACTTCTCAGGAGGCATGTCTTTAAAGATGGGATTGTAAATCTCGTCAAAAGATTCAGAAGTTTGATTATTTGGTGGATAATAGGTTACGTCGGGGGCTAAAGGTGTCAAATATGGAGGATCATAGGTCCAATTCTTGAGAACATGATTTGGTGGGCAATTAATTATGGGATATGGCGTGTCTATGATTTCTTCGTTTTCGAGTTAATGGAAGGGAACAAAATACGTTCTAAGAATTCGTATCCCCTCTTCTACCTCATAGCCTTTCCATAATGTTGGGATCTTGATCTCTTCGGTCATAAGTCTTCTTAGAGTTTCTGAGATTAATCCAAGTTCCCATTCTAGGTATTCACCACCTATGAATTGTTCTTCTAGGGGCATCCCCGTATTTGCATATGGGTCATTTTTCGGAGTGATACTCTTAAACCAGTCCAGATTGGGCAACTCTAGCTCACTTATGTCCATCATTTTAGCAAACTCTTCCTGAATCTGTTTTCGAGATACTTTGGTTTTGCATGGTAAAAATGGAGTTTGGGTTTTCGCTTTTGTGGGTGATTTTTTGTCTTAGTTTTGATTGGATGTTTGACTAAGTTGGTCTGTCGGAGCCTGAGTGGATTGTTGATATATGATCGTTGGAGATTGGGTTGGTTGATGGATTGAGTTGGATGATATGGTTGGGCGTGGCTGGAATTGGTCAGCGATCATGGCAGGTGGTGTTGTTTGGTTGAATGGTGAGGGTTGGGTGGTTGGTTGATGGATTGAGTTCGATGGTATGGTTGGGCGTGGCTGGAATTGGTCAACGATCAAGGCAGGTGGTGTTGTTTGGTTGAATGGTGAGGGTTGGGTGGGATGATGGCTTTCATTGGATGGTGTGGATTGGAATGATTGATAGGTCGGATAAGGATGCATGGTTATGGAAGATTGGATATAGGTTGGTAAGGTTTATTGGATCGGACGCTTTGGATTGGTGAGGGGGTTTGATCGTGCGAGATGGTCATGGGAGGCTGAATGGTTTGGATTGGTGAAGGAATCTGATTGGGTGGGATGGTTGGGATGGATTGGTAGGTTTCACTAGGCGAAGGAATTTGATTAAATGGGATGGTTGGGATGGATTGGTAGGTTTGACTAGGCGAAGGAGTTTGATTGGATGGGATGGATTGGTTGGATTGGTAGTGTTAAACAAGATGGATTAAGATTTGGTTTGTTGTTATATACTTGTGTCTTTTGGATGTAGATTCGTTGATTATTAAGGTTTAAATTTTGATTTATGCCATGATTAATGTTTTGGTTGTTTAAATTTGTGTGCATTATGTTTTCATTTGATTGAGTGTAATATTGTTGAGTTGGTTGGGAAGCGGTTTGATATGAATGGGGATGATGGATTGAGCCATGGTTTGGTCTCGTGTGTTTGTAAGAGGCGTGATTGTTTAAGTCTTCGTTTACGCAAAGGTGTTGCGTAGATCTGAGGGGAGAGGTTTGACTCGTTACAGTTTGGTTGGAAAGGTACCGATAGTTTTGTATTTCGTTGTGGTAGTGTTTGTTTATATTCGTGTATGAGTTGTTTAAGTTTTGAAAATCTTGAGTCGTGAGGTCCGTGTAAGATTGGTAATTTGAGTCGAGCATGTATGATGTTTGGGATGCAATTGTTCGATATAGATTTTGATAGGCCATCTTATATTAGGTTTCCTAAGCAATTGTTCAACAATGTCATGTAGCACCAATAGATATTTTATGGTTTGAATTAGAAGGAAGGGAAAAGGAAAGAGAGTTTTTTTTTAATTCATTTCTCTTTTTCTTGAATTTTTTTATTAATTTTTATTATAGTGTCAAAAGGGGAAGTTTTAATGATGGTTTTTTGTTATGTTATAATTAGGGAAGGCTTCAGTAAGCGGTATACTCAGGCCTCAGGTTTAATTTCGGACTACTCATAACAACCCTAAACTGAATGGGACACGAACATCTAATCATTGATCGGAAGTTCGTGTCCTATAATAGTACCCCATAAAGACCCAAATAAGTGACAGAACAACAAAAGAGGTCCCATCACGATCGTCGGGCTGTCAGATATGAATTTCGACCCCCCTTCTCCTAGAGAGACATGGTTTGGGGAAATCTCCATTCATCTACATATACTATTTAAATTTTAAATCGAAAATGAGGATTCCGACTACCTTCAAAATCGACGGATCGCGATCGCCATCTACGGTACGGCCGTATCACTGTTTTTCGACGAAAGCTGGAGAAATATGGGGAGAAAAATAATAAGGTGGGTTCTTCCTCTCGTCTAATGTGCTGCCGGCAGCACACGACGGTTGTCCTGTCACGTTAATTTGGGTCTCTTTGGGTTTTGGGTCAATTAAGGGTCATGAGCTAAAGTCTGAATAAAGGTTAATCCTCACATAGCATAACCATAATATATCCAAGTAGAACATAATAACTAAAAAAAAGAAAAATAAAATAAAAGAGGGGGAGGCGCCAAATATTTAAGAAGAGGATTGGCCCCGTTCCCGGGTACCCCCTTCAGATCCCTTGGCAAAATAGGGTTTAAAGGTTGATTTTTCAAACCAAAATGATGATGCAAATGAGACTTTGATTTGTGATTTTTGTGTTTCTTGTGTGCGATACACAAGTGATAAAAGTGAAAAGTCGATGGGCCGTAATTGATTGGAGGTGGACGATGGGCCAAAATTGATTGGAGATGGCCGATGGGCCAGTGTTTGTTTTAGGGTGGCCGATGGGCCGTGATTGATTAAAAGTGTGTGCGAAATCACTCATCTCTTCTCGTTATTCTCATTTATTTAATTTTAGAAATCAGTTCTTTATTCCTTTTTATCATTAAGTTCGATTAAATATCTGGCACCGGAGGTGGAGGAAGAAACAAAAGGAAAATCTTTTTGGGTTTATTTTGTCGGTTTTATAGTTTTTATGGCTTTTTTTATATGGGGCTAGAAGGGCCTAACTAGGAGATTTTCACTTGGATTTACATGATTAATGCTTTATTACTGATCATCGGATTAACCCTAACCTAAGGTCCTAGACCGCCCACATCAGCTCTCCCAATCCCCTAAAGGAACAGGAAGAGTGGTGGGGTGAAACCTAATGCTCTAAGCTACCTAACTTGGTAATCCGATCTAATCCTAGGGTATGGGCAACCTAAGCTTGGTGGTTTCAGTGCCGAAGCAACTTATTGGGGTGTGACTTTAATTAGTTCGGTTTATTTTCAGTTATGAGTTGATTAGGAATGATTTAGAGATGGATTAGGACTGCCTTAGAGTTCTGATTAGTGTGTTTTTAAATACTTTAGGGTTCTGGAATTTAAGGTTTGAATTTAAAAGGTGAAATGATGTCGAAATCGGCTGAACGGGACTGACGGAGGACTTGGGCGCACACACAGTGGCGCCTAGGTCACTCTGGTGACTTAGGCGCACCTACAGTGGAGCCCAAGTGGCTGGTTCTGTGTGGCTGGGCTTGTGGTGATGATATCGATGTTAATTTCGGAATTCGGGAGTTCTTACTTAGGGTAGATCTGTGTTCTAATATTGTTTTAGGTTTTGATTGATTTTATTGTATTAACTTTAAGTTCGGAACTCGAAGTGCGACTGAGATTCTCAACCCAGGCAAGACAGAGGACTTGGGCGCACCTGTATGGGCGCCTAAGTGATTCTGTACACTTGGGTGCACTAGCAATGGCGCCCAAGTCTTAATTGATGCTTTTCGGTCCTCTGACTTCGGTTCGAAGTTCCAGACTGGTTTAAGTTGATTAAAATTTTAATTCCAAGGCTGTTATTGGTTCTGCAAAGGTTTTGGGATGTTGAACAAATTAGTTTCGTGTTCTTTTGGGGCTGATTTGAGGTTAGACTTGTATGGATTAACGTTCTTTAAATTAAATGTGGTTTACTGTGTTGCATTAATTAGGATTAAGTTTGGTTTCCATTGATTAGGCTACTTAATGATTAAGGGAGGATGAGCGCCAAGAGAGTGGTGCCCAAATGGGTGTTTTCGTGATTTGAATTGGTTTGGTGTTTTAGGTTAATTCCGGCTTCTGGTATTAATTGTTTCGAATTGTAAGGGTGTTCTAGTGTGCTGATTTGGGACAAGATTTGAGATTAATAAGGATTCGGTGGTCCTAGGGGTAAAATGTGACTTGGGCGCACCTGTGGTGGCGCCTTAGTCCTCCTGGTGTACGTGGGCGCACCTATGGTGACGCCCAAGTGCTTGATTCGTGAGTTTTGGTTGTCTTCGGGAATCGTTCACTTGGATTTATAGTTTTAGGTGATCTATGTTAATAAATTCTGATTCCGGAACTGGTTTGAGTCTCTAGACCTCAAGGGTGGTAATGATTGGGGTTGAATGATCAAAACGCAAACGAAGCGTGTCTTGGGGTTAGACAAAGCAGCTGGGCGCACCTGTGGGGGCGCCCAGGTGAGTGCTGTGACTTTGGCGCACCTGTGGTGGCGCCCAAGTGTCTGTCTACTAGTGTAGCTCCTAGTTCGATGGTGTCTATGGTACTTTTGAGTTGGATTCGGGTATTTGAATCTGGTTTCGGTTGAGAGAGGTTTTTATTTTCGAAATGTGATTGGTTTATTGTTTTAATTAGGTCTTGATTAGGTTTAAATTAAGAGTTGGTAATTAAGGTTTGATTAAAGTTCGGTTAAGGTTTGAATTTGGGGTTGTTAATTAGACTTCGTTGATTAGGGTCTTAATAGACTAGAGCTTATTGATGAGGTTTGTTGTTTAGGATCTTAATTAGGACTTGTTGATTAGAGTTTTTCTTAATTAGGAATGACCACCTATTTATAGGCTTTTGGTAGCCATTAGGAGGGTTTATGGGCATTGATTGTATTAATGCTCCATGATGGGAGGAGTTACAAGATTTAATTTCATAATTTTGTAACTCCTTTTTCTTGGATTTTGATTGGCCGATGGAGAATAATGGGTATTTAATCTCCATGATGATGGGGGTTTCATGATTAATTACCATGATTAAACTCCATAATGACAGGAGTTACATGGTTAATTGACATGATTAATTGGACTTGTAACTCCCATTTGCTTGCTTCTGATTGGGCCGTCTAGAATAATGAGTTAATGACTGTATTAACTTGCCATAAACGGGTCAATTAACAGCATTAATTGGTCGCCGAGTCACTTGAAGAGTCGCGGGCCGCGCCACTTCTTTTGGAATTCTTCTTGCAATGATCATCGATGGATCTGCATGTTATTTGATGTCGGATGACGATGCAAATTCAGACATTGGTTGGTACCAATGGGCCGGCGACATCTGTCCAGTCGATTTCACGATCGATCTGGCAGAAAGTGTGCTTTCTTGGTCGGTCGGTTGGCGATTTTGGAGTGTCCAATGATGATCGAATGATTTCGACAGTGGATCCGTGATGTTGACGAAGATCGACGGATATCATGCCTCAAAAATCAAATTTTAAGAAAATCACATGAGCTAAACATCGCAAAACGTGAAAAGGAATGGAAAATCGATCGTTCTGGCGAAAATCCGGCGACCCAGACTTCCAGGGTCCTGAAAATTATCTGAAGAATTCTCTATACAAAGAAGTTCTCCTGCCCTGAAGAAACTCTACTGCAAACACTACAAGGTGATTGAAGTCCCTTGGGGGGCCACCCCCCGAAGGTTTCCCCTCTTCTTCTATCTAACATGACCTAGATGCGGCTTTTCAGCCCGTCTACTTAGTTTTTTATTGGATATAGAACCTTCCCTTGGTCTTTGTCCTCTAAAAGTCCGAGGTCCAAGTAAAGCCAAATGAACTAAAGCATTAAGTGTTCTCCTCTGAAGGACGATGGTGGAGTCCATACATGACTCGCGACCGTTGATCTGAACGAGTCCCCACAGTCTCCTGAGAAGTCAGATCCCTCTTTCTTCCCTTTCTATTATATTTTTTATTTTTTAAAGAGACAAAAAAATCACAACTCTTGTCTTTCACTATTGATAAGATTTGTAAATCGCCTTCCATGGCAAAATTGGCTTCTACGGTACAAAACTGCCTTTCACGGCAAATTAAACAAAATCACCTTTTACATCATTCTAAATCTGTCTCTTTCTTTAAAATATATGTGCAATGGAAAGTTAGAAAAAAAGTTTGATTTCCTTTCTACTTGTGAAGGTGAATCTCCGGATCACCATTTCAAATTCCTAGTAGAATAGAAAATCTGGCATACCCGCCCAAAATGTTGATGCTCGCTTTCTTCTTTGCCCCTCCGCACCCCACAGACCCGAGACAGAGGAAGGCGAGAGAGAGAAAACCCGGGACCATCAGGTTGGCATACCCGGTGGGACTCGTTCATGTGAGAACACGATGCTTAGAATCCTTGGCTCCTCCCTAGTTAGTGGCCTATGTCGGATCTTGTATCTAAAAAAAAAATATGAGATGGGATTCTTTGGAAATTTCTGTCTTTGAACTTGTTTCCATTCTTTCTCTTCTCAAACAAAAAAAAAAAGTTTTTTTTCCATTGGGTTCAAATTTGAGAAATCTTGGTTTCTTCCCTTTCGGACTTAGGGCTCGCGGAAATCGCTGAACCTTTGTTCGGATTGGAATACCATTTCTTCTCTTTTGAGAATCCAATCTTAACTTAAAAAAAAAAAGAGTTTCAGATTTCTCTCTTTTGGATTCAAATTGGAGAAACTTTGGCTCTTTCCTTTTCGTACAATGGCTCACAGAAATGTTTGAGCCAACGTTCGGATTGGGAGGGGTCATTTTCCTCTCTTTGATGGGTCCATTGGTGATCTTTCAAAAAAAAAAAAAATTTTAAAAGTTTTCAAATTTCTTTCATTTGGATTCAAATTGGAGAAACTTTGGTTCTTTCCTTTTCGTACAATGGCTCGCAGAAATGTTTGAGCCAACGTTCAGATTGGGAGGGGCCATTTTCCTCTCTTTGATGGGTCCATTGAAGATCTTTTAAAAAAAACACACATTAAGGTTGCGCCAATTGCGTTCTTTAACCAAAGTGAATCTAAGAAAAGCCTTGTCCAGAGTGTGGAGGTAGCTAGACTGTTCAAGGTAAGGGTCCTTCAAACGGGTTCATTAAGTAATCCTACCCTTACCTGGGGACTAATCTATCCACTGAGGTTTCATAAGACCGAATTGGAAGACTTATGTGCACTCTTCAAAAAAAAAAAATTTCAAAAAAAAATCTTAAAAAAAAAAAATTATGTTATTATTGGATTCAAATATGAGAAATCCTGGTTCCTTCCTCTTCAGACTTAGGGCTCGCAGAAATCGCTGAGCCTTTGTTTGGATTGGAATACCATTTGCTCTCTTTTGCGAATTCGATCTTGACCTTTTAAAAAAAATCCCATCTCATGTCCTTTTCAAGGATGCGATTTACAACATTTGTGCCTAATGGTGCTAGTACGCCCTTTCGGGTCTACTGTATTCGCAACCGACACATTTGTGTAGACACCTCGTTTTGGCACCCTATGAGGGGCAATTTAGTCCACCCAATTTAATGATGTCCTGATTAGGTCCCGCGTCAAAAGTCACATGTCATCTCTGGGCCTCTGATCTCCCCGGGAGTTGGCTCATCGTGATCTACTCATCGAGAGCTTTCCGCCCATATATAGAACTCCAAGATCTGACGGGCGGATCAAAAATCATGACAGCGGGTCCCACAACCCGGGGCGCCCGCGTGAAAAGTCACCTATCGTCTCTAGGCCTCTGATTGCCCAAAAAATTGGTTCATCGTGATCTGCTCGCCGGGAGCTTTACGTCGATATGTATAACGTCAAGATCCAACGAGCGGATTGAAATCTACGAAACCTGGGCCCCGGCGAAGACAACCCGACCATCCTCCACCAGGACCTTACCTTCTGGGCCAAACCTGCTTCAACCAGACTAGGCTCAGGTCAAACCCCTTGTGCCCAAACTCCCTGACCCGTCGCCCGGATAAGGGAGAAAGAGCCCAGGGATCTGGGGAAGTAGAATCCCAGATACCCTCGTCTCTATCTCCCCCTTAAACCCTCTCCCTCATCTCGATCCTCTTCATGCATAGAAGCCCCTGGATCGGCCCTCTCTCCCTCTCTGCCCACTCTCCCCTCTCGGATCTCCTTTCTCCCTCTCTGCCATCTCCCTCTCCGCACCGTTCTCTTCTGCACTTCCACCCTCCCGCTGCAACCCATCTTTGCCCATCATCCTCCATCCAATCCGTCTTCCTTCCCTCCATCTCAGGACGCTCGCGCAGACCAGGACTCCCCATCTTCTTCCTCCAGACGCACGCAGCAGCACCGCCACGCCAGCACTCATCTCTGGCTTCCACAACGCCTCTCCCTCTTCCCCTGTGCCAGGTACACCTATCCCTCTTCCTGCACTCCACACACACCCATCACCCTCTCTCCCTCTTGTTCTCTCTTCCCTCCTCTCCCTGCACTCTCTCTCTCTTGTTCTCTCTCTACCCTCTCAGCCCCTCTCTCCCTATCTCCCTACTCTCTCAGTCCCTCTCTCCCTCACCTTTCTCTTTCCCTCTGTGACCCATCTCCCTCTCTCCCGTCCACTCTCTCTCAGTGCCTCTGCTCCACCCACTCTCTCTCTCCCTCACCTTTCTCTTTCCCTCTGCGACCCATCACCCTCTCTCCCTCTCGTTCTCTCCCTCTCCACTCACCCTTTCTTCTCCACCTTTCTCTCCCCCGCGCATCCCGCCACCTGCAACTCAACACTCTCCCTCTCCCGTGCTCTCTTCTCTCCCCGCGCCTCCCTCTGTTCTCTCCCCTACTCTCTTCCTCACCCTCTCTCTCATTCCCTCCTCTCCGCTCTGCCATCACCCCACTCCACCTTTCATTCTCTCTTCCCCTCCTACTTCACCTTCCTCTCCCCGTTCTCTCACACTTTCCCTCTCGCTCGCTCCCTCGCTCTCTCCACCTCTCCATCTCCCAGTCGCAGCAGCACATCCGCCCGCTACCCATCTCATGCAACACTCCCTGCCAGACGCGTGCAGCAACCCCCTCATAGCCACAGCAGCCCTTCGTCTTCCATCTTCGTCTTCCACAGTGTCTCTCCCTCTTCCCTTGCGCAGGTACGCCCCTCTCCCCTTCTCTGTATCACTCTGCACACACGTCCCTCACCCTCTCTCTCTCCCTACTATCTTTCTCTCATTCTTCTCCTCTCTCCGCTCCCTTTTACCAGCACCCATCTTCGTTTTCCACAACACCTCACTTACTCCTCTCCCTCTCGTTCTCTACTGCTCTCGTTCTCTCCCTCTCCACTCACCCTTTCTTCTCCACCTCTCTCTCCCCTGCGCGTCCCGCCACCTGCAACTCAACACTCTCCCTCTCCCGTGCTCTCTTCTCTCCCCGCGCCTCCCTCTGTTCTCTCCCCTACTCTCTTCCTCACCCTCTCTCTGATTCCCTCCTCTCCGCTCTGCCATCACCCCGCTCCACCTTTCATTCTCTCTTCCCTTCCTACTTCACCTTCCTCTCCCCGTTCTCTCACACATTCCCTCTCGCCCGTCTCCCTCCACCTCTTCGCTCCCCATCTATCTCTCCCTTTGCGACCCATCTCTCTCTCTCTTCCGCCTTGCCTCTCTCTTCCCTCTCGTTCTCCCCTTCTCTCCATTCCCTCTCTCCCCGCCTATCTACTGTCTGTCACTTTCTCTCCATCTCTGTACCCTTTCTCCTTCTCCACTCTCCCTTACTCTCTCCCCATCTCTCTACCCCCCGTTCTCTTCTGCATTTCCTCTCTCTACTGATCCCCTCTCCCTCTCCACTCTCTCTCTCTCTGCTCTCCCTCTACCTCTCAGTCCTTCTCTCCCCACCTCTGCTGCACCTTGCTGGCACCACGCCCACCTACACCTGTGCACACTCACGCACACCCCTCGCTGCACCCACCTGCTTAGCCCATTTATCCAAACTGAACCCATGCATGCCAGGTCCCCTATTTTCTTTTCTTGCATTGACTGAAGCTCTCTATATTACTTAGTGTCTCTTTTTATGATATTTCATGCATCTAATATGCCCATGCACTTAGGTTAGTCTTTATTATTATTCCTTTTATTACATTTCATACCTCTAATATGCTCATGCACCTAGGTAAATTTACCATATCATTGTTTATCTCAAATTTTCCTTAATTTGTTCAAACATGCTCATGCATCTAACATGCCCATGCATCTAGTAAATTTCCAATTTCATTACTTATTTTAAATTATTCCTAGATAGTGTCAAACATGTCCATACATAAAACATGCCCATTCATCATACAATTAGCTGCATTTTCTTTACGTTTATCTTCCATGTTCGAACTTAACTCAATGGAATTTAGGACTACCTATTTCATTTGAAAAAAATAAAAAAATAAAAACAAAAAAACAAAAACCCAAAAACAAAAACAAAATAAAATAATAAAGTGAAAAGTAATAAACATAATTAAAATTAGAATTTTAGCTACCCTATTAATTAAAATGATTAGGCTAAATTTAATACTTGACTTCTTTTTCCCATCCCTCCTCCCATTAGGATTAGGAAATATTATTTAGGAAATTTCAAATAAGTTCTTAATAAAAAAAAATAGAAATTCACTCCCCTCTTCTTCCCATTTCATTAGGATAAATTAATTTAGGATCTTAGGCCCTATAAATAAACTTAAAAAAAATAAAAACAATAAAAATAAAAAAAGACCAAAAACAAAGTAAAAGATATTAAAAAAAAAAAAGAAACCAAAAATATTAATTAATTGGAGTTAGAAATTATACAGTAGCCTAGACTGATTAGGTCAGACCCCGAACCTAGATTTAGGTCTCCCCCTAGCCAGCTTAGACTACCCTAATTTCTTAAACTTCAGCTGATTAGGCCCCACTCTCTCTCCGGGCCCCGCTAAGGGACCAGGAGAGCGGATGTGGGCGGTCAGGACCTTAGGATAGGGTAGAGATCCATTTGGGAAATGGAACAGTTAGATTGAATCCAAGTAGGAATTCCCCTAGTTAGGCCCTTCTAGCCCCAATTATTAAAATCCAAAAAAACTATAAAACCAACAAAACCAATCACAAAAATATTTTCTTCTCTTTTCCTCCACCTCCGGTGCCAAATATTTTCTAAACTTAATGATTGTAGGGAATAGAGGCTGATTCCGAGAACCTGAATTAATGAGAATGATGAAAGGAGACGAGTGATTTCACACACCCCAATATCAGCTTATTTACTACCGGCCCATCATCGGCCACCCTAAATCAATCCCGGCCCAACATCGGCCATTTTTATCTTACTTCTGGCTCATCATCGGCCATGCACTTTTATCACCTGCGTATCGCACGCAAACCCACAGAAATCACAACTCGAAGTTTCGTCTGCGTCATTCTTCTGATTCGAAGAATCAACCTTTAAACCCTAGGTCGTCAAAGGACATTGAAGGGGGTACCCAGTTATGGGGTTGATCCTCTTCTAAATATTTGGCACCTTTCCCCTTATTTTCTTAGTTTATTTTCATTTTAATTCGCTTATCCCCTAGAATACTTGGGTTTAACTTTAATTAGTCTGTTCAACCCTGGATGTTGATTTCCCCTGCCTAGTTCATTATGGTCCATCTTGAAGCCCATAATTTGACCCTTGACCCAAGTTCGACCCGAATTGAAAGACCCAAATTAAGTGACAAGACAACCGTCGTGTGTCGCCGGCGGCACATTAGACGAGAGAAGAACCCACCCCATTTTCCTCCCGCATTCTTTTGGCTTTCGTCGAAGGACGGTGTTACGGCCGAATCCGTAACTGGCGATCGTGATCCGTCGATTTTGAGGGTAGTCGGAATCCTCATTTTTGATGTATTTTTTATCTCACACCGTTGAATGGCGATTCCCCTCTCGAGGGGGGGATCAAAATTCACATCCGACAATTTGTATCTCCAACCTTATATCATTTTACCTCGAGTGAGCTTCGCCTCTCGGTAATTTGAATTAAGGTTTACAATTGCTTCTAGTAGTCACTGGAACGCTCATTTCGAGTCGACCATACTTGCTTTCAGAATACTTGTACCCTCTATGGCTTTTTTTGCCTTCTTCATTACGCTAAGAATAGGCCATGCCTGCTGAGCGATTTGAAAAGACAAAACCATAGTGTTTTCCATTTATGATCACTATATTCTTGTGATTACTAATGGATGTGGTCTTGTTTCAGAAGTTTTCCAAAACTAACAATGGCAGCTTCGTTGACCATCACCTTCGATGAGAACAAGTACCAAGTCATGCTTCAAGAGAAGCAAAGCAAGCGCACTTTCAAGAGCCCTGCCAGTTGCCGAAGCGTCACCTCCTTCGGCAACTCCCAAAACAGCGGGTCGACCTCCACTCCCCGGACCATCGTCTTCGGGTCACGGGGACCATTCCCACTACCCGCAGAAGAGACGGCGCCTGCTAAGAAGCAGAAGACTGCCCCTCAACGTGCCGCTGCCCCGACACCAAAGGCGGTCACTAGGAAACCTAAGGCTCGTGGCCAAGGACACTGGAGTGATCATTCCTCGGGCTCTTCATCTAGAAGAATGAGCTCCAGCTCAGTCACTAAGACAATATCCTTTTTCAACTCACGAAGAGTGAATATCCTAGTCACAAATTCTGAGTAACCTCCGCCACATGATGACGTGGCTCTACGCATTCAGCAGCTAGAGCAAGGACAACAGAGAATAAAGGTTCTGATGGAACCTCCTTCTCACTCTCCAATGTCCACCAAACAATGATGAAGTTCCTCCACAAGATGAGGCAAATGGTGGAGAAGATGAGTCACGCACCCTTACTAAAAAGGATGTTGACAATATCCTCGCCAAAGCAAAAGAAGAGGATAGATTGAATGAACATGGAATCAAGCCACCATATCCCTTATGGATGGACTCGGTTCTATTCCTCCAAAGTTCAAACAACCTCTTCTCCAAACATATACGGGGAAAGGTTCAACTAGACAGCACGTCATCCACTACAAGATCCTGACGGGAGCTATTGCGGATCAAGAAGCTCTCATGATCCGTCTCTTTGCAAGTACCCTAAAAGGTACGGCCTTTGATTGGTGCTCCACTCTGCCAGAGGACTCCATTCAAAACTGGACCATGCTAAAGACACACTTGCTGACCCACTTCAAAGGTGAGGATCATCATGTTACTATGGCTCAACTCTGCAGCCTAAAACAGGGAGAGAATGAGTCAATATACGACTTCATTTACAAGTGGAAAGTAATGGCATACAAATGCTCAGATGTGCTGCCACAAGTGTCGCTGGTCGACATCTGCCGAAACAACATGAGAGCAAGGATCCGCTCCATGATCATCAGCAACAAATCAAAGAATCTGGGAGAACTCCTGGAAGCGTCTATGGAGGCTGAAACGGTGATTAAAGACCTCAACGGTCAGAAGTCATCAAAGAAGGAGCCGACTGCCATTCTGACCTCCAAGCCAAAGAAAAAGGAGGTTCTCAATGTGGAAACCAAGTTAACTCCTCAGCCGCCAAAGAAAGCTGAAAACAAAGCTCCAGGTAAAAGACCTGAACTCTCTGATGCCTTCAAAGAACGAGTAGAGAAGAAATACCGTTCGATGAAGATGTTGAAGGAATATTTGGGGCTCTCTTGGCAAATGGCAAACTCACCTTGCCTGACCCCAAAAGACCGGGAGATGTTGGCAAAATCAACGATCCCCGATATTGTCCATACCAGCACATGGTCTCGCATCCTCTCAACCAATGTTTCGTTGTGAAAAAGAAGATCAACGAGATGTGGAAAAATGGAGTCATCGCCTTTGATAAAAACTACGGGTTTGCCTCCGTTAACATGGTGACATATGGACAAACATCAAAATCACCAAAGGAAAAAATCACTACTTCCTTCAAGGTGATAAAAAATGACCCAGACGTCCTAAGTGCTGGTGCCTTACCCAACACCAGAAGGACAGCCCATATGGGTGCATCCCGATCTCCTAGAAGATGAAAATTAGGAGATCATCAAAACAAAGCCAACCGTTCAACAGCGAAGGCAAGCCAAGAGACAACTCCGCAAGCTCAAACAGCAGGAGAAGGCTCAAACCAAGCAAGAGGTCCCTGAAAAGGTAGAAACCTCCTCTACCGCTTCACAAGGGGCAACAGAGGAGTCTCTTCCCAAGACCTCAAAAGTGGCAAGAAAATTCACCCTCAGTGATTTCATGCCACCGTGACTCAGAGATGAGACTACGTAGGGGGAATCATACTCTTGTAACTCGGTAGTTGGATTCTCCATCAATGGATACGAGTCCAGTGACACAGATGAATGGGAGGAATCCCTTAAAACCGGAGAATATCTCTCCGATGAAGAATGGATCCCGGAATGCCACCTTATGCCAGTAATCTGGTATAACCCTTTTCAGCCACAAGGATCCTGGTCTGATGATGATGAAGACCAAGAGGCTGTTCAAGAAAATGTTGTCAATCCAACACGGCCAATGTTCTAGTGGATCCCAACGAGGTTGAACCACAAGGAGCGGATGAAGAAAAAGATTTGGCTCCTATGTCCGATCTTGAAGAATATGCAAGGATCTTGCAGCGTCTGGCCATAGAGCAAGAGCAGGATCACATCAATCAGCTTCATCAAAATCCAGAACCGGAAGTCCCAGAGAATCTACAAGCATCTCCTCCAATGACTCCGGAAAACAAAGAAAGTTGCTGGATTGATGATCCTCTTACATCGGAAGATGAGTCTAACTCCCAACAGTCCATTATAGAGGCATCTTCTATCGAAGTTGCCTGCAATGTGATAGTTCAGGATGATAGTGCCTTTAAAGCTTCATCTGCTGAGGCCACAGACTCTCAGAACGCATCCGGTAGCATATCTTCTAGAGCTACGTCTTCTAGGGTGACTTCCACTGAGATAGCATCTTCTTAGCCGTCGTCTCCTGAAACGGTGACATCATAATTCAAGCCTCTTCCGACTGATCATCATGAGGAGGCTCTGGCTGATGAAGTCTTCAAAGAAAACCCGGTCAATTGGTCTCAGATGCCCAACCTTATAGGAGATGTTTGGACCGATGAAATACTAGACAAAGAAGAAAAGTTGTTGGAAGTTGTTCAGGACTTGTTCCTGGAAAATGCTCCATGCAACGCAATAACTGAAGATGACAATGCCGCCACAGAAGCATTTTCAACAAATAGGGAGGACTAGCCCCTTGAGCCCGAAGGGGTCTTCCGAAAGAAGAACCACCTCTAGAAGCTTTTGAAGTTGGGGAAGGTACCCGCTCTGGTCGGGATTACCACAAAAACTACAACCAACCTTCTTCTTCTTCTTATGTAAATCATTCGGGAAACCAAGCTGTAAATTCCTCAAGTGGCAACGGTAATGAAAATGCAGGCCCAAAGGAGGCTTTCAAGTATGACTTGATCGAGCACGACTACACATCCTAGACTTATTACGACTGTCGCCACAAACTCGTGATAGTCTCATTTTGGAACTGCAAAGGCTGAATGTGGATGTCGACAAACATGCCCCACAAGTCCTACAATTTGAAATGGACTATAGGGTCAAAAAATCAAAAACCTCCTCAAAAGGAGAAAAGAAAGAAGCTGGAGGACCTTGCACTAAATGCCTCTCGGTCCAAAAAGCCGCAAGTGCTACCATCGCCTTTAATAAGGAAGACCTTCTGCTAGGCGAGACAAAGCACAACCGGCCCTTGTACTTCACAGGGTACATCAAAGAGATGCTGATACACAAAGTCCAGATCGACCCGGGTTCTGCACTTAACCTCATCTCCACTACGACACTCGAAGAGCTGGGTATCCCACCTAGCAAACCGAGCCACACATCTGTGTCCATCTTTGGATACGATGGGAGTGCCCAAAGGCCCATTGGCAAAATCAGGTTCAGGTTGCAAATCGACGATCTTATCTCTGAGGTCACCGTGTATGCAATAAAAACCCCTTCATGCTACAACATCCTTCTCGGACGCCATTGGATACACGAGAACGGTGTCGTTCCTTCGACTCTACATCAGTGCATCAAGTTTGTTGGCAACGACGGCTTGATACATTGAGTGTTTGCAGACAAAAAGCCCTTCAAAAGCAAAGAAGTCACTACACCAAAAACGGGAATTTGGAACGCTTTCGGAACGGTTTAACGGATTAGGAACGGAAGGATTAGGAACGGTAATGCGTTCCAATTTCCCGTTTTCCGTTCCTAATCCGTTAATCCGTTCCAAAAATAGGAGATTGGAACGCTTTTGGAACGGTTTAACAGATTAGGAACGGGCGAATCAGGAACGGAAATCCGTTCCAATTTTCCGTTTTTGGTATAGTGAGTTCATTTCGCAGACTCTCAGATGTACAGGGACGAAAAAGAAGGAAAGGAGGAGAAAATAGCATCCTTCGCCGGCAATCTCCAAAAAGATAAAGGCAAGGCTCCTCAGCAATCATCGGAAGAAAACAAACCTTCCGGCAAACCCGAAGAGAGCAATCAGTCTCCCTTCGTTATCTCCTTCAAATCTTCCAAACCTTTGGTAATCACTACCAAAGCAAAGAAGACAAAGCAAAAGACTGGGGGCAAGTTCACTGTTTCCTTCGTGTCAATCATACAAGACACAGATTCAGATTCAGAGACAGAAGATGATGCATCATCAAGCCAAGCTGATACTCAGCAAGTTCAGCCTTCCCTCACACCATTGGAACCCACCGTGACCAAAAGTCAGCTGGAAGATTGGAAACTCCACCGTCGCAAAGATAAGTCTTCATACTGGTTGGGGTATGATCCTGACACTTCGATGAGACAGTTGACACAAAGGCCGCAGAGTCATTTTTCCGACCAGGCCTCAACATCTCGTGTCGATGAAGACATCAATCTCCCTGGATATCTCTTTTAAGAGTTACCCGACAAGGACCCAGGAAGCTCATCAAATTGGTACGATTTCTCTGATGATGAAGAGGAATTGTCCGATGATACAGACGCACGATTCTCTGATTCAGAGGAGCCATTGTCTCCAAAAGAAGTGCCTTACTTTGACCCAATTTCAACAGGTGATTGGGACCATCTCATAGCAAGTCTTGAGAAAAGTACCGATCAAGAAGATTTATGGATAGAAGCGGAGCCATGGTCTAAAAATACCCTTGGAAATCCAGAAGGTCTTGTTGAGTTGGAAGCCTCCGAAAATATTGTGGAGGAACCACCTTCAAACCTTCCAACAGAACATTCTGTTCAAAAGATAGACTTCGTAACACCTGATAACTCACGTCCTGTATTCATAAGTAAGAATATAAAGGATGATGTGTTACCCGAGTATGTCTCATTTCTTCGTGAGTTTGTTAATTTTTTTGCATGGTCTTGTGCTGAAATGCCTGGCTTAGATCCCAAAATAGCAGTTCACAAACTCAACCTGTAAGAAAATATCAAGCCTGTCAAACAAGGACAAAGAAGATTCCGTCCTGATGTGATGGACAAAATTGAACAAGAAGTTTAGAAACTCAAAAACGTTGGCTTCATCCGCGAAGAACAACACCCTGAATGGTTGGCCAACATCGTCCCCGTGACAAAGAAAAATGGGCAAATCAGAGTCTGTATTAACTATAGAGACCTGTATAATGCTTGCCCCAAAGATGAATTCCCGCTCCCCATACCGGAGGTAATGATTGACAATACCTGCGGGTTTGAGTGAATGACTTTCGTGGATGGCTTCTCTGGCTATAACCAGATAAAGATACATCCCGAAGATGAAAGGCATAAATCATTTCAGACCCCATTTGGCGTGTATTGCTACACTGTCATGCCATTTGGTCTGAAAAATGCTGGTGCAACATATCAGAAGGCTATGATGAAGATATTCCAAGATATACAGCACAAGACGGCCGAATGTTATGTTGATGACCTTGCTGTCAAAAGCAAAAGAAAAGAAGACCATCTCAAAGATCTTCGAGAAGTCTTCCTCCGGCTTCACAAACATAAACTACAAATGAATCCCCTCAAATGCTTCTTCAATGTCTCATCGGGTAAGTTCCTTGGATTCATAGTTCGGAAAGCTGGAATAGAGCTTGACCCCATTAAAGTCAAGGCTATCCTAAAAAAGCTATCTCCAAGAACCCTGAGAGAACTAAAAGGGCTTCAAGGAAGGTTGGCGTACATCCGACGGTTCATTTCCAACCTATCAGGGAAGTGCCGTCCATTTTCTCGCCTAATGAAAAAAGGTGTAGCTTTGTTTGGGATGCTGAATGTGAAGCTGCATTTCATGACATCAAGTCATACCTGACCAAACCTCCGGTGTTGGCTGCTCCCACAACTGGAAAGCCATTCATCTTGTACACAAAAGCTCTCGACTATTCTTTGGGCGCTCTACTTGCATAAGAAAATGATGGAGGAAAAGAAGCTGCTCTATACTACCTCAGTCGCATGTTGGTAGGGGCAGAGCATCGCTACTCTCCAGTCGAAAAAGAATGCCTGGCCGTGATGTTCTCCGTACAAAAGCTACGTCACTATTTGCTGTCAAACACAGTATACCTGATATCGAGGATCAATCTCTTAAAGGTCCTCGTGACAAAAGCAGGTTCTCTCAACGCTTGGCTAGCAATATGGTCTATCCTTCTGTCACAATTTGATATTAAGTATGTACCACATAAAGCAATCAAAGGCCAAGCTCTGGTAGATTTTCTTGCAGAGCATCCACTGCCTAAGGATTCTCCGCTCAGGGATGATCTCCCAGACGAACCTGTCTACAACGTGGAAACTTCCTCACCAAATGCCTCCTGGAACATGTACTTCGATGGTGCAACCAGGACAAATGAAAAATGAAAGCCGATATCAAGAATTGGCATTCTCTTTGTTAGCCCTGACAAATACATGATTCCACACGCATTTTCACTACTGGAACCATGTTCAAACAATGCGGCTGAATACCAAGTCCTGATCACAGGATTGGAACTCGCCCTTGAATCCGGTATCACCATACTAGAAGCATTTGGGGACTCCCAACTGATCGTCAATCAGATGAATCAAAAATATGAAATCAGAAAACCTGATCTGTTGCCTTACTACAACAAGGCGCAATCGCTTCGACAAAAGTTTGACATCTGTCACATCTCCCACGTCCGCAGAGGTGAAAACATCCGTGCAGATGCCCTGGCTGGACTCGTTGCATCTATGGCAATCCAAGAAGAGGAAAACATGAAAATTACAGTGTGTCAAAAAAGGATTCTCCCTCCTCTCAACACACACCAAGCAGTCGCTGAATGCCACCGAGTGGTTGGAAGTCGAATTTCCATCCTTAAACCTCCAATTGGCGACTGGAGGGATCCGTTCATTGATTACATTATATTCGGAATCCTACCTGAAATCCAAAAGAGCGGGTAAGCATTCAAAGACGAGCCCCAAACTTTTATTTGGATATTCCCTCCAAAATGCTTTACAAAAAATCCTTCAATGGAGTACTCTTACATTGCTTGTCACAACAAGAGGCGGAAGAGACTCTAAAAGAAGTTCGTGTTGGTCTTTGTGGAGCCCATCAGGTTAGTCCTAAGCTCTACGATCAGATAAAAAGATTAGGTTACTATTGGGCTACTATGATAGCTAAAGCGATGCAATTTGCTAAACGTTGCCAACAATGCCAAGTTCATGGAGACCATGTCCACATGCCTCCAGAATGGCTACATCCTACAGCGATCTCATGGACCTTCGAAGCCTGGGGTATGGACATCATAGGTCCTATCTCTCCCCCGTCAAGCAAAGGTCATCGCTTCATCTTCGCCGCTACAGATTATTTCTCCAAGTGGTCAGAAGCATTTGCGTTCAGTAAAATGAAGACCTCGTCAGTCCTTCAATTCTTACGAGCCAACACTATTTGTCGCTTCGGCATACCTAAAAGATTTGTCCATGATAATGGACCACAATTCCGAAATCACATATTCTACAGGTTCTGCGACAAATATAAAATCCAAAGTTGTCCTTCGACTCCATATAACCCGGCAGCAAATGGACTAACAGAAGCCTTCAACACGACACTTTGCAAAATTCTCAAGCAAATGGTCTCTAGTCACAAAAGAGACTGGAGTGACAAACTGCCTGAAGCTTTATAGGCCTACTGGATAACCGTTCGAGGACCGACCCATAGCACACCATTCTCCTTGGTCTATGGATGTGAAGCAGTTGTTCCTCTAGAGGTACAAATTCCTTCCTTAAGGGTATCTCTACAAAATGAAATGACGCAAGAAAGCAACGTCAAATTGAGACTCCAAGAACTGGATAATCTGGATGAAAGACGGCTCGAAGCTCTCCAAAGCGTTGAGCTTTACAAAGCACGCATGGCAGGATCTTTTGACAAGAAGGTCAGGCAACGCACCCACAAAAAGGGTGACTTAGTTCTTGCAGTAAAAAGGCCGATGGTTTTTTCCCACAAATCGAAAGGCAAATTCGAACCAAAATGGAAGGGACCCTTCGTCATCGACAAACTCTTCTTCGATGGCGCATATGCTCTTTTAAACATGGAGGGTGACAGATGTATGCTGCCCATCAATGGCAAGTTCTTGAAGCGGTACTACCCTTGAAGACTTCCTACAACGGGTCAGAGCGATGCCTGCATGGCCAAAGCCTATTCCTAGGTACTTGCTGATAAAACCCACCCCTTTTAGAGTTTTCATCCCTATGTTGAAATTTCTAAAAAAAAAAAAAAAAAAAACAATGTTTACTTTCAAGGTTTCATTGTTCAAAAAAAGTCAAACCCAAAATCCAAGTTTAGGAACCCCTTCCCTAACTTGACCAAAACTCTTGATCCTTGAACCCAAAAATTCATGGTTTGAAACAAAAATCAGGACTTAGGGATTTCCACCCTAGTCCACCCCGACTTTTACCATAAAAAATGGCTTCGATTCAAAATTTACGACCCTCGTGTCTTTAAACAAAATATGGTTTTTCAGAAAACCGTAGGGAAGCAACGTTTAATCGATACTCACACAAAACCCAAAAATCGGAAGGATACGAACCCCATTCGATACTTCCAAAATCTCGAAATCGCAAGAAAGCAACACCTCGTCAATACTTGCAAAATTTCAAAAAAAAAAACCTTGGAGACACAACATTTCAATTGATATCCACAATCCAAATTTCAAAACAAAAACGAAGGTTTGAAAAAAACCTCAAATTTAAAAAAAATCGTAGGGAGGCGACATTCCATCGATACCCACAAAACAAAATTTTTGAAAAAAAGCAGGGAAGCGACATTCAGTCGATACTTGCACCAAAATCCACGAGAAGGCAACATTCCATCGATACTCGCAACCGAATGAGCAAGGAAGCGACATTCCATCGATACTTCAATGCCATTCAGCAGGGAGGCGACTCTTAGTCGATCCTTGCACTTTGAAAACCAAAAAACCAGTTTTTTATGCCAAAAACCTGGCTTTCATGCAAAAAAAAAAAAAAAAAAAAAAACCAAAAATCTGGCTTCCATGCAAACAAAATAAAAACTGGCTTTCATGCCAAAAATAAAAAATCTTGCTTCCATGCCAACAAAACAAAACTTGGTTTTCAAAAAAAAAAATATGCTTTCATGCCAAAAATCGGCTTCCATGCCACAAACAAAATTTGGCTCTCATGCCACAAACAAAATTTTGGCTTCCATGCCACAAAATTTTGGCTCTCATGCCACAAAACCAAAACTTGGCTTTCACGCCACAAAATTCGGCTCTCATGCCAAAAACCGGCTTCCATGCTACAAACAAAATTGTGGCTCCTATGCCACCAAAATTCGGTTTTCATGCCATTCGAAATTTCGCTTTCAAGTCATCAAAAAACCTGGTTTTTTGCCACAAAATCTGGCTTTCATGCCCAAAAACAACCCTTTGACAAGAGATTTTCACAAAATGACGACCTTTTGGTCAAATTTTCAAACAAACATTCCCATCCAACTTTTACTTACTATCATCAAAAAAGAATTTAAGTGAAGTAAGGGGATACAAAAAAGGTGCCAAAAAATGTTTATACATGGAGGTGCCAGAACAAAAGGGGAAAAGTTTGCTACAAAGTCAGGAGACTAGTCTGACATGGTCCTCAGCCAAAGGCTTAACTCCTTAAGCAAACTCTTGACCTTAGCCTCCAAAGCTTCCAGGCCACATTTCTTCTGGATTTTCCCATAAAAAGCAGTATGCTGTCGTGACCCATCTTCAGCACAAGGAAGCTCTTCCCAGAGAATCTGCCATTGTTCATATTCCTGAGTCTTCCTCTGGAGATTGCTTTCAACCTCCTCAACTTGGCGAATGAGAGTCGTCTCTCTATCGCTAGCTTTCAAAGTAGCAGCCCACTTGGCAGCGGCCTGTTCTTCCAATAGCTCAAGGTGTTGTCTGGCCTCAATGACCTCCCAATCGAGACGATGCTGGTCCTGTGTCAGCTCAATAATAGCCAACTCGGTGACGTTCCTCTCCCGAATGAGCTGCTTCCAAGTCCGTGAGATCTCATTCAGTTCAGATTTGACCTCGCTGGAAGGCTTCAAAAACATCTCATTGAAGAAGTCATCATTTGGAAAGTTCTTGGTGTCACTCCACTTGTTGCCAGAGTGTGACTTCATCAACAAAAGCCTTGGCGTCTGTAATGTCCAGACCGACTTCTTCGCTATCAAGAAGAATGTCCTGCACATGCTTAACCATGCCGAAACCAACCTCTAAATGGCGAGAAGAAAGAGTCTCGACCCATGAGCTCAAGACTCTCTTCAATACCTTCCTCGCAAACTGACGGGATGGCTTTGATGAAAACTCGCCATGCTCCGTTAGTCGACTACCCATGTCAGGCACCGTTGGAAGAGTAATCAAGAATCTCTTTCCAATCGGAGCCACTGGAGAAGGAATATCAGCCTGTAGACTCGCCTCTGCCTTATCAAAACTGGTAGAAGAAGCCCCTACTCCAGGATCAGCCGCGGGCACCCCCTGTTCTGGCTCTGAGAAAGATAGAGGAACTTCTTCTATCACCTCACAACCTACCAAAGAAAGATGAAAAAGGTATGAATATGATCTTGTCAAAAATCAAAATATTAAGATTATCACTACAAAGTACCTTCTTCAACGACTGGCAGAATGCTTTCTGCCACCATGAGCTCATCCGAAGCATCATCAAAAGTTGCATCCATGGATGGCTCAAAGTCGTCGGAATCTTCTGGCAAGTCAGCTGGCAAGAAACAAAAAATATATATATGTCAGCAAGTGGCAGTAAAAAAAAAAAAAAAAACCAAAGATCATACCAGGTGGAGATTATGGATCTACTTCAGAATCTCTAGGTTCTTCATCAGATGCCACAATCGGATTCGTCACCGCCTCATCAGCCGGAACCTCAGGCATCATCAAACCATCATCTTCTGCCAAAAGAAAGAAAGCAATAGATCAAAACAAAAGCTCTCATGAAAGAAAAGAAACGGAAAGAGAAAAAGGAAAAGCATACCATCATGATTGGTCTCTTCCTCTCGGCTCCTCTTTTTCGGAGGCTCATCATCATCCCTTGATGCCTCCTCAACAATAGTGGAAGGAATTTCCAGATCAGGAGAGTTTTCGTGTCGTCTCTGACTTCGGCGCTGTCATCTTCTCCTCTTGCTCCTACAGGACGAATTGCTGGAAGTACCCGCCCCACTATCGAAATCGGGCCTCTCACCAGAGTCCTCACTGGATGGTCTGTTTTTGCCGGTAGACTCCATGGAAGCCTTTGCTCACTCGGCTTGTATCCAAGCAGCGACCTCAGCCTCTTCCTTTGCGAGCTGTTCCAAGACCTCACCAGGTATTTCTTGTGCAACTCCCGACCTGATGACGTCCGGGTCATCGAGAAAGCCTGTTATGTGCTTTTCTCCAGAAAGGAAAGCCAAAACTTCTTCTCGGCGGACGCCATCTGACTTCCCAAGACCCTTCCCAGAAGACTGCTTTACATCGAGCTCCTTCTTGGAAAGTCCTCGGTACACTGAAAGGCTCTCCACGAACTATTTCGTGAAGCTAGCTGTCACGTCCCCCGAACTCGATTAGAAAATAAACCGGATCCGGGGAGTGAAATTTAGGGCTAACTAAAATTTTTGCCCTTTAGGCCCAAGGATCGTAAGTGTTGACACCAAAAATGTCACTTTGCCTCATCAACATCAAAAACTATATGGAGCCGCATCCTACTACAAACAGGCAAAGCTGCTTCAAGCAACAGATCTTGACAAAACCAAACAAAAACTACAAGATCTTTCAAAGTAGCCAAAAGAAGGGTACGCATGAAGTTTCGGGTCATTTCGACACTATTTGGCCTAACTTCAATCCTCCAACAGCTGAGCGGGAGCTCCCGAAGGCGACAATGTCAAATACATCAAATCTTCGATCAGAGTCTATGGATGGTCTCAAAATACCTCCAAAAGGCTCCATGTCAAATATGAAGTCAAACCGACACCGTTTGACCCACCATCAACTCTCGAACGGCGAAATCAAGCCTCCCGGCGGCGAGAACCTCTGATGCCGCCACTCATCAAACAAAACACATGAGTAGCTTCTGCATGCTTCGAAAGGACTGCATGTCAAATTTCGGGTCATTCCGACAACGTTTGATCCGGTTTTTATGCTCTGAAGCGAAATCAAGCCTACCGGCGGCGAAGCTCCCCGGGACCATGGCACCCAAATCGGAGCTAATGGATCATCTCAAAATGACTCCAATAGGCTCCCCGTCAAATTTCAGGTCAATTGGACATCGGATGACCGTACATCAAAGCTCGACATCTTCCGCACGGTGAAATCAAGTCAAGCATCGACGGGACCCCAAACGGCTTCAAAACTCAAATAAAAGCCCATGGTTGGTCCTATCCAATGCCCAAGAAGCTTCACCTCAATTTTCAGGTCATTCCGACATCGTTTGACCCAGTTTCAACTCTTGGCGGAAAATCAGCTATAGAGTCTTCGGCTTTTCCAAAAAATAGGAAACTTTATGCTCTGATTTGCACAGCCTTTCGACAAGTTTTCTTCAGAGGAATCAAGCCAATAAATGAGGAGAAATGTCAAAGAAAAATACAGGAGAAAACAAAAGTGAAAAAACCCGAGAAACGACCAAGAAACGATGACCGGAAGGCGACCGGAAAATGGACCAAAGTCCAAGGTCGCCAGCCCCATGGTCGCCGGAGACCATGGGTGCATGGTCGCAGGCGACCCTGGAAATCCGGGTCGCCGGATTTCCTCCAAAAGTGTCGTTTTTCCGTTCTTTTTCGTGTTTCGCGATGTTTGGCCCCTGTGATTTTCTTAAAATTTGATTTTTGAGGCATGATATCCGTGGATCTTCGTCAACATCACGGATCCGCCATCGAAATTATTTAATTATCATCGGACACTCCGAAACCGCCAACCAGCCGACCAAGAAAGCACACTTTCTGCCCGACCCATCAAGAAATCGACTGGACAGATGTTGCCGGCCCACTGGTGTCAACCAATGTCTAAATTTTCATCGTCATCCGATATCAAGCAACGTACGGATCCATCAATGATCATCGCAAGAAGAATTCCAAAAGACGCGGCGCGGCCCGTGATTCTTCAAGCGACTCAGCAGCCAATTAATGAAGTTAAATGACCCTTTTATGGCAATTTATTAGGGTCATTAACTCATTATTTTGAACGGCCCAATCAGAAGCCAAGAAATGGGAGTTACAAGTCCAATTAACCATGTAACTCCTATCATTATGGAGATTAATCATGGTAATTAATCATGAAACTCCCATCATCATGGAGATTAAATGCCCATTATTCTCCGTCGGCCAATCAAAATCCAAGAAAAAGAAGTTACAATATAAAGAATTAAATCTTGTAACTCCTCCCATCATGGAGCATTAATACCATTAATGCCCATAAAACCCTCCTAATGGCCACCAAAAGCCTATAAATAGGCGGTCATTCCAAGGAGAAAGGGTCCTGAAAATTGTCCGAAAAAATCATTTGAAGAGTTCTGAAGAAATTTTCCTAGAAATCTCTACACAAAAAGAAGCTCTCTTGCCTTGAAGAAACTCTGCTGCAAGCACTACAAGGTGATCGAAGTCCCTTGGGGGGCCACACCCCCCCCCCCCCAAGATCTCCTCTCTTCTTTTATCCAACATGGCCTAGATGTGGCTTTTCAACCCGTTTACTTGGTTTTTTATTGGATAAAAGACCTTCCCTTGGTCTTTGTCCTCTAAAAATCTGAGGTCCAAGCCAAGCCAAGTGAATCAAAGCATCAAGTGTTCTCATTTGAAGGACGATGGCGGAGCCCATACATGACTCGCGACCGTCGATCTGAACGAGTCCCCACGATCTCTTGAGAAGTCAGATTCCTTTTCTTACTTTTCTGTTGTATTGTGTATTTTTTTTAAAAGAGACATAAAAATCACATTTCTTGTCTTTACATTTTGATGAGATTTGTAAACTGCCTTCTACGGCACAAAATCGCCTATCACGGCAAAACCACCTTTCACGGCAAACAAATGAAAATCGCCTTTCACGGCATTAAAATTTTTTGTCTCTTTCTTTAAAATATATGTGCAATGGAAAGTTAGAAAAAAAGTTGATTTCCTTTTCTACTTGTGAAGGTGAATCTCCAGATCACCATTTCAAATTCCAAGTAGAATAGAAAATCTGGCATACCTGTACAAAAAAATGTTGATGCTTGCTTTTTTTTTTCTCTTCGCCCCGCCACACCCCGGCAGACCTGGGACGGAGGAAGGCAAGAAAGAAAAAGACGGGTCCATCAAGTTGGCATACCCGGTGGGACTTGTTCAATTGAGATCACGATGCTTAGAATCCATGGCTCCCTTCTAGTTGGTGGCATATGTTGGATCTTCTATCTAAAAAAAAAAAACATGAGATGGGATTCTTTGGAAACTTGTTTCCATTCTTTCTTTTCTCAACAAAAAAAGGGGTTTTCTCTCTTTTGGATTCAAATTAGAGAAACTTTGGTTCTTTCCTTTTCGTACAATGGTTCGCAGAAATGTTTGAGCCAACGTTCGGATTGGGAGGGGCAATTTTCCTCTCTTTGATGGGTCCATTGGAGATCTTTCAAAAAAAAAGTTTTTCAAAAAAAAGAAAATTTTCAAGTTTCTCTCTTTTAGATTCAAATTAGAGAAACTTTGGTCTTTTCCTTTTCGTACAATGGCTCGCAGAAATGTTTGACCCAACGTTCGGATTGGGAAGGGCCATTTTCCTCTCTTTGATGGGTCCATTGGAGATCTTTCAAAAAAAAAAAATTTTTTTTTTTTTCAAATTTCTCTCTTTTGGATTCAAATTAGAGAAACTTTGGTTCTTTCCTTTTCGTGCAATGGCTCGCAGAAATGTTTGAGCCAACGTTCGGATTGGGAGGGGCCATTTCCCTCTCTTTGATGGGTCCATTGGAGATCTTTCAAAAAAAAAAAAAAAGGGGAAAAGTTCAAAAAAAATACTTTTCAAGTTTCTCTCTTTTGGATTCAAATTAGAGAAACTTTGGTTCTTTCCTTTTCGTGCAATGGCTCGCAGAAATGTTTGAGCCAACGTTCGGATTGGGAGGGGCCATTTCCCTCTCTTTGATGGGTCCATTGGAGATCTTTCAAAAAAAAAAAAAAGAAAAGAAAGAGAAGTTAAAAAAAAAAAAAACTTTTCAAGTTTCTCTCTTTTGGATTCAAATTAGAGAAACTTTGGTTCTTTCCTTTTCGTGCAATGGCTCGCAGAAATGTTTGAGCCAACGTTCGGATTAGGAGGGGCCATTTCCCTCTCTTTGATGAGTCCATTGGAGATATTTCAAAAAAAAAAAAAAAAGTTCAAAAAAAAAAAACTTTTCAAGTTTCTCTCTTTTTGATTCAAATTAGAGAAACTTTGGTTCTTTCCTTTTCGTGCAATGGCTCGCAGAAATGTTTGAGCCAACGTTCGGATTGGGAGGGGCCATTTCCCTCTCTTTGATGGGCCCATTGGGGATCTTTCAAAAAAAAAAAAAAAAAAGTTAAATTTTTTTTTTTTTCAAATTTCTCTCTTTTGGATTCAAATTAGAGAAACTTTGGTTCTTTTCCTTTTCGTACAATGGCTCGCAGAAATGTTTGAGCCAACGTTTGGATTGGGAGGGGCCATTTTCCTCTCTTTGATGAGTCCATTGGAGGTCTTTAAAAAAAAAAAGAGAGAGCATTAAGGTTGTACCAATTGCGTTCTTTGACCAAAGTGGATCTAAGAAAAGCCTTGTCCAGAGTGTGGAGGCAGCTAGACTGTTCGAGGTAAGGGTCCTTCAAACGGGTTCATTAAGTAATCCTACCCTTACCTGGGGACTAATCCACTAAGGTTTCATAAGACCGAATTGGAAGACCTATGTTCACTCTAAAAAAAAAAAAACAAATTAAAAAAAAAATTTAAAAAAAACTTCTGTCACTATTGTGTTCAAATTGGAGGAACTTTGGTTCTTTCCTTTTCGGATTTAGGGTCGCAGAAATGTTTGAACCTGTATTCGGATTGGAATACCATTTGCCCTCTTTTATGAATTCAATCTTGACTTTTCTAAAAAAAAAAAACTCTCGTCACTATTGGATTCAAATCTGAGAAATACTGGTTCTTTCCTTTTTCGGATATAGGCTCGCAGAAATGTTTAAACCTGTATTCGGATTGAAATACCATTTGCTCTCTTTTGCGAATCCAATCTTGACATTTCAAAAAATCCCATCTTGTGTCCTTCAAGGATGCGATTTACAACATTTGTGTCTAGAGGTGCTAGTACGCCCTTTCGGGTCTACTGTATTTGCGACCGACAGATTTGTATCTCTAACCTTATATCATTTTACCTCGAGTGAGCTTCGCTTCTCGGTAATTTGAATTAACGTTTACAACTGCTTCTAGCGGTCCCTGGAACGCTCATTTTGAGCCGACTATATTTGCGTTTAGAATAATTGTACCACCTATGGCTTTTGGCCTTCTTCATTACGCTCAAAACGGGCCACACCCCTGAGCGATTTGAAAAGACAAAACCATAGTATAGCCCATTTATGATCACCATATTCTTGTGATTACTAATGGATGTGGTCTTGTTTCAGAGAAGTTTTTCAAAACTAACAATGGCAGCTTCGTTGACCATCACCTTCGATGAGAACAAGTACCAAGTCATGCTTCAAGAGAAGCAAAGCAAGGGCACTTTCAAGCACCCCGTCCGCTGCCGAAGCATCACCTCCCTCCGCAACTCCCAAAACACCGGGTCGACCTCCACTCCCCGGACCATCGTCTTCAGGTCACTGGGACCATTCCCACTACCCGCAGAAGAGACGGTGCCTGCTAAGAAGCAGAAGACCGCCCCCCAATGTGTCGCTACCCCGACACCAAGAGCGGTCACCAAGAAACCTGAGGCTCGTGGCAATCCCATGAGGCCTCAACCCACAAAAAACCAAGTTTGTCCCAAGACTTGGTCCCCGCGATCTTCACTAAAACAAAGAAGGTCCCGAACATCTGCAAAGCCAGCATACCTGGCTCCTCTCAAGGAGAACCGGTTTTATCCTCTTGCTTACATCGAAGGAGAAAAACCTACCCTCCACCGAACTACAAAAACTACTCAGCACGAGCCGGCTTGCTCATACAAGCCCAAAATCAAGTCGTGCATCACAAGGCCTCGACAAGAACTTGCTAGGGCCTGCTCTCCTGCAACTCGACCCTTCATCTCAACAGGGGACGAGCTTGCAAAATTTAAAGCTTCGCTGCGACAAGCTAAGGACCGCGTCCAAATCTTGTCCATGCCAGTCTTCAAGGAAGACAAGCTCGGTTGCTGCGCACGAGGGACCACGTCCTTCATTGCCAAAGCATAGCCCGAGCTAACCGAAGCTCAAATTGCTCGTCCATACGTCGCCGCGTGGCATATCGACAAAAGAGATTAGAGAAGCAAAGAACCCAGCATTCTGAGCTTCAAATCTCCCAAAAATGGGTCGAAAAAGAAAGACCCGATCAAGTTGCTACTGTCCACATGGTTGGCAAAACCAAAAGACGCCAGAAGTCAGCAACAAAAATACATGTCAGACGACCAGTGACTCGCAGCGTCTCCCGGACGAGAAGACATCAGGAAGACTCTCCCACTCCTTCAAGCTAGGGACATCAGAGTGATCATTCCTCGGACTCTTCATCTAAAAGAATGAGCTCCAGCTCAGTCACTAAGACAGTATCCTCTTTCGACTCATGAAGGATGAAAGTCTTGGTCACAAACTCTGAGCAACCTCCACCACATGATGACATGGCTCTACGCATTCAGCAGCTAGAGCAAGGACAACAGAGAATAGAGGTTTTGATGGAAAACCTCCTTCTCACTCTCCAACGTCCACCAAACAATGAGGAAGTTCCTCCACAAGATGAGGCAAACGGTGGAGAAGATGAGTCACGCACCCTTACTAAAAAGGACGTGGACAATATCCTCGCCAAAGCAAAAGAAGAGGATACATTGAAGGAGCATGGGATCAAGCCACCATATCCCTTATGGATGGACTTGGTTCCGTTTCCCCAAAAGTTCAAACAACCTCTTCTCCAAACATATACGGGGAAAGGATCAGCCAGACAGCATGTCATCCACTTCAAGATCCTGACAGGAACGATTGCTGATCAAGATGCACTCAAGATCCGGCTCTTTGCAAGTACCCTAAAAGGTACGGCCTTTGATTGGTATTCCACTCAGCCAGAGGACTCCATTCAAAATTGGACCATGCTAGAGACACGTTTCCTGACCCACTTCAAAGGTGAGGATCATCCTGTTACTATGGCTCAGCTCTGCAGCCTTAAACAGGGAGAGAATGAGTCGACATACGAATTCATTCACAAGTGGAAAGCAATGGCATACAAATGCTCAGATGTGCTGCCACAAGCGTCGCTAGTCGACATTTGCCGAAACAACATGAGAGCAAGGATCCGCTCCATGATCATCGGCAACAAATCAAAAAACTTGGGAGAACTCCTAGAGGCGTCTATGGAGGCTGAAACAGTGATCAAAGACCTCAACAATCAGAAGTCATAAAAAAAGGAGCAGACCGCCATTCCAACCTCCAAGCCAAAGAAAAAGGAGGTTCTCAATGTGCAAACCAAGTGAGCTCCTCAGCCACCAAAGAAAGCTGAAAATAAAGCTGCAGGTAAGAGACCTGAACTCTCTGATGCCTTCAAAGAACGAGTAGAAAAGAAATACCCGTTCGATGAAGATGTTGAAGAAATATTTGGGGCTCTCTTGGCAAACGACAAACTCACCTTGCCTGACCCCAAAAGACCGAGAGATGTTGGCAAAACCAACGATCCCCGATATTGTCCATACCACCAAATGGTCTCGCATCCTCTCAACCAATGTTTCGTTGTGAGAGAGAAGATCCACGACATGTGGAAAAACGGAGTCATCACCTTTGACAAAAACTATGGGTCTGCCTCTGTTAACATGGTGTCATATGTACAAACATCCAAATCACCAAAGGAAAAAGTCACTACTTCCTTCAAGGTGATAAAAATGACCCAAACGACCCAAGAGCTGGTGCCTTACCCAACACCAGAAGGACAGCCCATATGGGTACATCCCGATCTCCTAGAAGATGAAAATTGGGAGATCGTCAAAACAAAGCCGACCGCTCAACAGCGAAGCCAAGCCAAGAGACAACTCCGCAAGCTCAATGAGTAGGAGAAGGCTCAAACAAAACAAGAGGTCCCTCAAAAAGCAGAAACCTCCTCTACCGTTTCACTAGGGGCAACAGAGGGGTCTCTCCCCAAAGTTCCAAGAGTGATAAGAAAATTCACTCTCAGTGATTTCATGCCACCACGGCTCAGAGATGAGACTACGTAGGGGGCATCGTACTCTTGTAACTCGGTAGTTGGATTCTCCATGAATGGATACGAGTCCAGTGACACCGATGAGTGGGAGGAATCCCTTGAAACCGGAGAATATCTCTCCGACGAAGAATGGATCCCGGAATCCCACCTTATGCCAGTAATCTGGTATAACCCCTTCCAGCCATAAGGATCCTGGTCTAATGATGATGAAGACCAAGAGGCTTCCCAAAATGTTGTTAGCACAACACAAACAAATGCTCTAGTGGATCCCAACCAGGTCGAACCACAAGGGGCAGATGAAGAAAAAGATTTGGCTCCTATGCCCGATCTTGAAGAATATGCGAGGATCTTGCAGCGTCTAGCCATAGAGCAGGAGCAGGATCGCATCAACCAACTTCATCAAAATCCAGAACCGGAAGTCCCGGAAAATCTACAAGCATCTCCTCCAGTGACTCCGGAAAATGAAGAAAGTTGCTGGATTGATGATCCTCTTACATCGGAGGATGAGTCTGATTCCCAACGGTCCATTATGGAGGCATCTTCTATCAAAGTTGCCTGTAATGTGATAGTTCAGGATGATAGTGCCTTTGAAGCTCCATCTACTGAGGCCACGGACTCTCAAAATGCATCCAGTAGCATATCTTCTGGAGCTACGTATTCTCGGGTGACTTCCACTGAGATAGCACCTTCTCAGCCATCGTCTCCTGAAACGGTGACATCAGAATTCAAGCCTCTTCCGACTGATCACCATGAAGAAGCTCTGGCTGATGAAGTCTTCAAAGAAAACCTAGTCAATTGGTCCCAGGTACCCAACCTCATAGGAGATGTCTGGACCGATGAAATACCGGACAAAGAAGAAAAGTTGTTGGAAGCTGTTCAGGACTTGTTCCCGGAAAATGCTCCATGCAACGCAATAACTGAAGACGGCAATGCTGCTGCAAAGGCGTTTTCAGCAAATGGGGAAGATCAGCCCCTTGAGCCCGAAGGGGGTCTTCCGAAAGAAGAACCACCTCTAGATGCTTTTGAAGTTGGGAAAGGTACCCGCTCTGGCCGGGATTACCACAAAAACTACAACCAACCTTCCTCTTCTTCTTATGTAAATCTTTCGAGAAAACAAGCTGTAAATGCCCCAAGCAGCGGTGATAATGAAAATGCAGGCCTAAAAGAGGCTTTCAAGTATGACTTGATCGAGCACTTCAAACACATACCTGCACGACTGCACATCTTAGACTTATTACGAATGTCACCACAAACTCGTGATAGTCTCATTTCAGAACTGCAAAGGCTGAATCTGGATGTCGATAAACATGCCCCGCAAGTCTTGCAAATTGAAATGGACTATAGGGTCACAAAATCAAAAACCTCCTCAAAGGGAGAAAAGAAAGAAGCTGGAGGACCTTGCACTGAATGCCTCTCGGTCCAAAAAGCTGCAAGTGCTACCATTGTCTTCAATAAGGAAGACCTCCTGCTAGGCGAGACGAAGCACAACCGACCCTTGTACTTCACAGGGTACATCAAAGAGATGCCTATACATAGAGTCCAGATCGACCCGGGTTCTGCACTCAACCTCATCTCTACTTCGACACTCGAAGAGCTGGGTATCCCACCTAGTAAACTAAGCCACACATCTGTGTCCATCTTTGGATACGATGGGAGTGCTCAAAGGCCCATTGGCAAAATCCAGTTCAGGCTGCAAATCGGCGATCTTATCTCTGAGGTCACCGTATATGCAATAAAAACCCCTTCATGCTACAACATCCTTCTTGGATGCCCTTGGATACACTAAAACGGTGTCGTTCCTTCGACTCTACATCAGTGCATCAAGTTTGTTGGCGACGACGGCTTGATACATCGAGTGTTTGCAGACAAAAAGCCCTTCGAAGGCAAGGAAGTCAATTTTGCAGACTCTCAGATGTACAAGGATGAAAAAGAAGAGAAGGAGGAGAAAACAGCATCCTTTGCCGGCAATCTCCAAAAAAGATAAAGGCAAGGCTCCTCAGCAATCATCGGAAGAAAACAAACCTTCCGGCAAACTCAAAGAGAGCAATCAGTCTCCCTTCGTCATCTCCTTCAAATCTTCTAAACCTTTGGTAATCACTACTAAAGCAAAGAAGACAAAGCAAAAGACAGGGGGCAAGTTTGCTGTCTCCTTCGTGTCTATCATACAAGACACGGATTCGGATTCAGAGACTGAAGACGATACATCGTCAAGCCAAGCTGATACTCAGCAAGTTCGGCCTGCTGTCACTCCATTGGAGACCCCTGCTGACGTAGAAGATCCTGCGTCTGCTACCTTCGTCATTCCGGAAACGTCGGCAGAAGATAAACCAATCTTCTTCCATAGATCGGACGCTTCTTCATTAAACTGCCTGCTTGAGCCTTTCCAAAATGAAGGTATGCCTCAACTATCCTTGTATAGTCCAATGGCACAAGCTATCATGAAGAAAATGGGCTATAACGCTCAAAATCCAATTGGTTTGGGAGGTGGCCGTGGTATTCTCACACCATTGGAACCCACCCTGACCAAAAGTCAGCTGGAAGATTGGAAACTCCACCGTCAGATAGACAAGTCTTCATACGGATTGGGGTATGATCCTGACACTCCAATGAGACAGCTGACACAAAGGCTGCAGAGTCGTTTTGCCGACCAAGCCTCAACATCTCATGTCGATGAAGACATTGATCTCCCTGGATATCTCTTTGAAGAGTTACCCGACAAGGACCCAGGAAGCTCATCAAATTGGTATGATTTCTCTGATAATGAAGAGGAATTGTCCGATGACACAGACGCACGGTTCTCTGATTCAGAAGAGCCATCGTCTCCAAAAAGAAGTGCCTTACTTCGACCCAGTTTCAGTTGGTGATTGGGATCATCTCATAGCAAGTCTTGAGAAGAATATCGATCAAGAAGATTTATGGATAGAAACGGAGC
Source organism: Persea americana (assembly GCA_029852735.1). Classification (NCBI taxonomy): domain Eukaryota; kingdom Viridiplantae; phylum Streptophyta; class Magnoliopsida; order Laurales; family Lauraceae; genus Persea; species Persea americana. Next base: position 42,061,682 of record CM056814.1, read on the forward strand.
CATGGTCTGAAAACGCCCTTGGAAATCCAGAGGGTCTTGTTGAGCTGGAAGCCTCCGAAAATATTGTGGAGGAACCACCTTCAAACCTTCTGACAGAAGATTCTGTTCAAAAGATAGACTTGGGGACACCAGATAACCCACGTCCTGTATTCATAAGCAAGAATATAAAGGATGAGGAGTTACCTGAGTATGTCTCTTTTCTTCGTAAGTTTGTTGATTGTTTTGCATGGTCTTACGCTGAAATGCCTGGCTTAGATCCCAAAATAGCAGTTCACAAGCTCAACCTGCAAGTAAATATCAAGCCTGTCAAACAAGGCCAAAGAAGATTCCGTCCTGATGTGATGGACAAAATTGAACAAGAAGTTCAGAAAATAAAAAACGTTGGCTTCATCCGCGAGGAACAACATCCTGAATGGTTGGCCAACATCGTCCCTGTGACAGAGAAAAATGGGCAAATCAGAGTCTGTATTGACTATAGAGACCTAAATAATGCATGTCCCAAAGATGAATTCCCGCTCCCCATACCGGAGGTAATGATTAACAACACCTGCGGGTTTGAGCGAATGACTTTCATGGACGGCTTCTCTGGCTACAACCATATAAAGATGCATCCTGAAGATGAAAGGCATACATCCTTTCGGACCCCATTTGGCGTGTATTGCTACACTGTCATGCCGTTTGGTCTGAAAAATGCTGGTGCAACATATCAAAGGGCTATGATGAAGATATTCCAAGATATGCAGCACAAGACAGTCGAATGTTATGTCGACGACCTCGCCGTCAAAAGCAAAAGGAAAGAAGACCATCTCCAAGATCTTCGAGAAGTCTTACTCAGGCTTCGCAAACACAAACTGCGAATGAATCCCCTCAAATGCTTCTTCGGTGTCTCATCGGGTAAGTTCCTCGGATTCATAGTTCGGAAAGCTGGAATCGAACTTGACCCCATAAAAGTTAAGGCAATTCAAGAAATGCCATCTCCAAGGACCCTAAGAGAACTAAAAGGGCTTCAGGGAAGATTGGCATATATCCGACGGTTCATTTCCAATCTGTCAGGAAAATGCCCGTCCATTTTCTCGCCTGATGAAGAAAGGTGTAGACTTTGTTTGGGATGCTGAATGTGAAGCTGCATTTCAAGACATCAAGTCATACCTGACCAAGCCTCCGGTTTTGGCTGTTCCCACAACCGGAAAACCATTCATCTTGTACACAAGAGCTCTCGACTATTCTTTGAGCGCTCTACTTGCACAAGAAAATGATGGAGGAAAAGAAGCTGCTCTATACTACCTCAGTCGCATGTTGGTAGGAGCAGAGCATCGCTACTCTCCAGTCGAAAAAGAATGCTTGGCAGTGATGTTCGCCGTACAAAAGCTGCGTCACTATTTGCTGTCAAACACAATATACCTGATATCGAGGATCAATCTCTTAAAGGTCCTTGTCATAAAAGCAGGTTCTCTCAAATCCCGACTGGTAAAATAGTCCATCCTTCTGTCACAATTTGATATTAGGTATGTACCACAGAAAGCAATCAAAGGTCAAGCTCTGGCAGACTTTCTCGCAGAGCATCCACTGCTTAAGGATTCTCCGCTCAGGGATGATCTCCCAGACGAACCTGTCTACAGCGTGGAGACTTCCTCACCAAATGCCTCCTGGAACATGTACTTCGATGGTGCAACCAGGACAAATGAAAAAGGAAAGCCGATATCGGGAATTGGCATTCTCTTTGTTAGCCCGATAAATACATGATTCCACATGCATTTTCGCTACTGGAATCATGTTCAAATAATGCAGCTGAGTACCAAGCTCTGATTATAGGATTGGAACTCACCCTCGAATCTAGCATCACTACGCTGGAAGCATTTGGGGATTCTCAACTGATCATCAACCAGATGAATCAGGAATATGAAATCAGGAAGCCTAATCTGTTGCCTTAGTACAACAAGGCGCAATCGCTTCGTCAAAACTTTGACATCTGTCACATCACTCACATCCGCAGAGGTGAAAACATCCGCGCAGATACCCTGGCTGGACTTGCTGCATCCATGGCAACCCAAGAAGGGGAAAACATGCAAATTACAGTGTGTCAAAGAAGGATTCTCCCTCCTCTCAAAACACACCAAGCAGTTGCTGAATGCCACCGAGTGGTCGGAGGTCGGATTTCCATCCTTAAACCTCCGATAGGCGACTGGAGGGATCCATTCATTGATTATATTATATTCGGAATCCTACCTGAAGATCCAAAAGAGCGGGTAAGTATCCAAAGACGAGCCCCATACTTTCATTTGGATATTCCCTCCAAAATGCTTTACAGAAAATCCTTCAATGGAGTACTTCTACGCTGCTTGTCACAACAAGAGGCAGAAGAAACTCTAAAAGAAGTTCATGCTGGTCTTTGTGGAGCCCATCAGGGCTGGTCCCAAGCTCTACGATCAGATAAAAAGGTTAGGTTATTATTGGCCTACCATGGTGGCTGATGCAATACAATTTGCTAAACGTTGCCAACAATGCCAAGTTCATGGAGATTATGTACACATGCCTCCAGAATTGCTACATCCTACAGCGATCTCATGGCCCTTCGAAGCCTGGGGTATGGACATCATAGGTCCTATCTCTCCCCCGTCAAGCAAAGGTCATCGCTTCATCTTCGCCGCTATGGATTATTTCTCCAAGTGGTCAGAAGCATTTGCAGTGAAATGAAGACCTCGTCAGTCCTTCAATTCTTACGAATCAACATCATTTGTCGCTTCGGCATACCTAAAAGATTCGTCCATGATTACGGACCACAATTTCGGGATCACAGATTCTGCGACAAATACAAAATCCAAAGTTGTCCTTCGACTCCATATAACCCGGCAGTGAATGGACTAGCAAAAGCCTTCAACAAGACACTCTGCAAAATTCTCAAGAAAATGGTCTCTACTCACAAAAGAGACTGGAGCGACAAACTGCCTGAAGCTTTATGGGCCTACTGGACTACCGTTCGAGGACCAACCCATAGCACACCATTCTCCTTGGTCTATGGATGTGAAGCAGTTGTCCCCCTAGAGGTACAAATTCCTTCTTTAAGGGTATCTCTACAAAATGAAATGACGCCAGAAAGCAACGTCAAATTGAGACTCCAAGAACTGGATAACCTCGATGAAAGACGGCTCGAAGCTCTCCAAAGCGTTGAGCTTTACAAAGCACGCATGGCAGGATCTTTTGACAAGAAGGTCAGGCAACGCGCCCACAAAAAGGGTGACTTGGTTCTTGCGGTAAAAAGGCCAATGGTTTTTGCCCACAAATCCAAAGGCAAATTCGAACCAAAATGGGAGGGACCCTTCGTCATCAACAAAGTCTTCTCCAATGGGACATATGCTCTTCTAAACATGGAAGGTGACAAATGTATGCTGTCCATCAATGGCAAGTTCTTGAAGCGGTACTACCCTTGAAGACTACCTACATCGGGTTAGAGTGATGCCTGCATGGCCAAAGCCTATTCCTAGGTACTTGCTCGTCAAACCCACCCCTTTTAGAGTCTTCATCTCTATGTTGAAATTTCTAAAAGGCCAAAAAAACAATGCTTACTTTCTATGCCACAAAATCTGGCTTTCACGCCAAACAAACAAAAATCGGCTTCCATGCCACAAAACAAAATTTGGCTCCCATGCCACAAAATCTTTGGCTTCCATGCCACAAAACCAAAACTTGGCTTTCACGCCACAAAAATCGGCTCTCATGCCAAAAACCGGCTTCCATGCCACAAAACAAAAACTTGGCTTTCACGCCACAAAAATCGACTCTCATGCCAAAAATCGGCTTTAATGCCAACCAAAATTTTGGCTTTCACGCCATCCAAAATTCGGCCTTCAAGCCATCTCAAAAAACCAGTCTTTTTGCCACAAAATTTGGCTTTCATGCCTAAAAACAACCATTTGACAAAAGATTTTCACAAAATGACAACCTTTTGATCAAATTTTCAAACAAACCATTCCCATTCAATTTTTGCTTATGTTTTCATCAAAAGTGAATTTAAGTGAAATAAGGGGATACAAAAAAAGAAGTGCAAAAAATGTTTATACATGGAGGTACCAAAAGAAAAGAAGAAAAAGTTTGTTACAAATCTGGAGGCTAGTCCGACATGGTCTTCAACCATAGGCTTAACTCCTCAAGCAAACACTTAGCCTTAGCCTTCAAAGCTTCCGGGCCGCGTTTCTTCAGAATCTTCCCATAAAAAGCAGTAGGCCGTCGCGATCCATCCTCAGCACGAGGAAGCTCTTCCCAGAGAATCTACCATTGTTCATATTCTTGAGTCTTCCTCCAGAGATTGCTTTCGACCTCCTCAACTTGGCGAATGAGAGCCCTCTCTCTATCGCGAGCTTTCAAAGTGGCAGTCCACTTGGCAGCGGCTTGTTCTTCCAATAGCTCAAGGCGTTGTCTGGCTTCGGTGACCTCTCTATCAAAGTGGTGCTGGTCCTGTGTCAGCTCAATAATAGCCAACTCGGTAATGTTCCTCTCCCGAACAAGCTGCTTCCGAGTCCGCGAGATCTAATTCAAATCATATTTGACCTCGCTGGAAGGCTTCAAAAACATCTCGTTGAAGAAATCATCATTCGGAAAGCTCTTGGTCTCAGTCCACTTGTTGCCTAGAGCGATGACTTCATCAACAAAATCCTTGTCATCTGTAATGTCCAAACCGACTTCTTCGCTATCGGCAAGAATGTCCTGCACATGCTTCACCATGCCAAAACTAGCCTCCAAATGGCCAGAAGAAAGAGTCTCGACCCATAAGCTCAAGACTCTCTTCAACACCTTCCTCGCAAACTGACGGGATGGCTCAGATGAAGACTCGCCATGCTCCGTTGGTCGACTACCCGTGTCAAGCACTGTTGGAAGAGTAATCAAGAAGCTCTTTCCAATCGGAACTGCTGGGGAAGGAATATCAGTAGGCGGACTCGCCTCTGCCTCATCAAAATTGGTGGAAGAAGCCCCTACTCCTGGATCGGTCATAGGTACCCCCTGCTCTGGTTCTGAAAAAGATAGAGGAACTTCTTCTGTCACCTCACAACCTGCCAATGAAAAATGAAAAAGGTATGAATATAATCTTGTCAAAAATCAAAATATCATGATTATCATTACAAAGTACCTTCTTCGACGACTGGTGGAATGATTTCTGCCTCCATTAGCTCATCTGAAACATCACCAAAAGTTGTGTCCATGGATGGCTCAAAGTCGTCGGAATCCTCTGGCAAGTCAGCTGGCAAAAATATATATATATATGTCAGCAAGTGGCGGTAAAGAAAAAAAAAAGGAAAAAGAGAAAAAATCATACCAGGAGGAGATTCTGGATCTACTTCAGAATCTCTGGGTTCTTCCTCGGATGCCACGATAGGATCCGTCACCGCCTCATCGGTCGGAACCTCGGGCATCATCATACCATCATCTTCTGCCAAAAGAAAGAAAGCAGTAGATCAAAACAAAAGCTCTCATGAAAGAAAAGAATAGGAAAGAGAAAAGGGAAAAGCATACCATCATCAATGGTCTCTTCCCCTCGGCTTCTCTTCTCTGGAGGCTCGTCATCATCCCCTGATGCCTCCTCAACAATGGTGGAAGGAATTTGCAGATCAGGAGAACTTTCGTGCCGCCTCTGTCTTCGGTGGTGTCCCCTTCTCCCTTGCCCCTACAGGACGAACTGCTGGAAGCACCCTCCCCACCATAAAAATCAGGCCTCTCGCCAGAGTCCTCACTGGACGGTCTGCTCTTGCCAGTAAACTCCATGGAAGCCTTTGCTCGTTCTGCTTGTATCCAAGCAGCAACCTCAGCCTCCTCCTCGGCAAGCTGCTCCAAGACCTCACCAGGTATCTCTTGTGCAGCTCCCGATCTGATGACGTCCTGTTCCTCGAGAAAACCTGTTCTGTGCCTTTCTCCAGAAAGGAAAGTCAAAACTTCTTCTCGGCGGACGCCGTCTGAATTCCCAAGGCCCTTCCCGGAAGACTGCTTTACATCAAGCTCTTTCTTGGAAAGCCCCCGGTAGGCTGAAAAGCTTTCCACAAACCATTTTGTGAAGCCAGCAGTCCGGAAAGTAGGCAACTCAGGATAAGAAATCAGGGCAGTAGTGTCTTCCGCGCTATAAAAGGCCCATGCATTTCTCCCGTCCTGCAGACCTCCAAAACGCTTCACCTTGCTCGAAGGCGCTCCAACAACGCCTTGAGAGAAGCCCAACTGCATGGCAAAACGCGAGGGAACATACGGCTGGATGTCGACGAAAAGATGTCTGCGATACACCATCGTGCCGACATGAATATTAAAAAGCCAACTCCTTTCTGCATTTGTCAAAGAATAGTGTCTCCCAGACCCCGCCCTGGTCGAATCACGGGAGACACCAAAATCAAAAGCCTTCTTCCTCAAACCCGGAGAAAGCTTCACTGAAGACTGCCCCATCTCGACGTCCCAGAATCGTCGGATCCTCAAGCGGGCAGATAAAAGAGATTCGGAAACAGGCTTCCCTCTAGCCAACCGAATCATAAACGGGTCATCGTCCTGAGCAGCACCTAATCGGTGGAAACTGGGACAGTGGTATACATACCACGAATAGAAAATGTGGGCTGAAAATACCCTGTTCATGGGAAGCCCAAGCCGATCCAGGAAAACAGCAGCCTGCAGTTCGGTACACAAATAGGAGTAAAGAGCAGGCATCAAAGCAAGCCGCTCTCCAAACGCTATCTGACAAGCCGGAAAAATACAATGCGGCCTGATGTGCGTTCCATCTCTTCCAGTAAAAACAGCCTCACCCAGCCAATAAGTGAGGTAGACAGCGAGATCTCTCCGCAGCGCAATGTCAGAATGAATGGCGTCTGTGCTTGCGAAGAATACCCTCAAATTCTCTCGCATGACGGAGATCTTCTTTGAATCTGGGTTCTTAGCCCTGGCTTCCTGGGTCGTACTCTCAGAAAACTCCCCGTTGTCAAAGAAGTTGGAAGACAAAAAGCTACCGCTCCTCCAACTGCTACACCGGACTTTTGAGCCCTCCTTCTCCTTCAAAAAATCATAGAAGGCGACGAGCTGAAAGTACAAAAGCCTGAACTCCTCAGACTGCTCCTCAAGGACGCTGTCGATAGGCATAAACTCCTCATAGAGATTGCAGAGGATAGGCAGCCCAGTGATGGCACTCAGTTCCTTTAAAGAAAAACCAATCCCACCATTCATGACAACGAAGGTGTTGGTTTGTGGAAGGAACGACTCCAGCATGGCCATAAAGGCCTAATCGGAGAAAACCACGGTTTGCCGAAAAGCGCGAACCGCATCAAAAATCTCGGCCTCCTTCAGAATGGCACCGCCAACCTGCAGGATGTGATCAGTCCACGACTCCCAGCTCGAGTCAACACTGAAACGGGCAAGAAGTCGAAAAGGCTTCACCCAATTGCTGCCATCGCCCTTGAAAATGCCAAGGCCCACCGGTCTCAAATCGACCGAAGATGGTCTGAACCTTGGTAGCCGCTGGCCGACATCAAAATGCCCATACGGGCAGGCGACTTCTCTGCAAAACCAGAAGGGCCGTAAACAAAAACCCCGGTCTTGATCACATTTGTCCTCTTCATCGAGCTTGGAGGATCTTCCCTCTTCGAGCATGTGGAGGAAAGGCTCATCATCGAGATTGTCCGATCAAAGGACAACCGGGTAGAAACAGTTCTCTTCTCACCATCAACTATGAAAGAGAACTGAAAACATCTCCTTTGGTATCTTGAATCGTCGGGGACGGCATCACCAAAGAAGAAGGTAGGCTTGGGCACAATGCTCTGATCGTCCGTGACCCAGGGACGGTTGCTTACCATAATTTTATAATACTCCTCATCCTTGAGGGCAATCAAACGTTGCCTCATCTCATCTCGGTTGAGCGAGTCACACTCTTTCAAGTTCGTTTCAACATATTGAACCTCCTCCCAGGCCTGCTGTACGGCCGCATTAGAGGATCTGGTAGAACGGCGAGGCGCATCAGTGACCTGCTCCTTGCCCTTGTTCATTCTGGAGGAACTACCTCCAAAGGATGGAGAGAAGAAAAAAATCAATCATCAAAATGACAGAATCTTGCTAAAAAATCTAGCGAAATTTTGACATGATTCTGGGGCAATTCCGAAGAAAAGGGAAACACCCTGAAGGAAATAAGAGCTTGACGATGGGCTCAACATCGCTGCAAGCCCATAATCATGGAAAATTCTCGAAGAAGGCTCGAACTCAAACATTGCTGCGAGATCAAGCCAAAGCTTCTCAAATATCCGCAAGATCGGAAAAGGGCTCAACATTGCTGCGAGCTCCAGAATCCAAAACTTACAAAGCTCCTCAGAAAATCCCCGCAAGACCAAGAAATGGCTCAACATTGCTGCGATCTCCAAATCTCAAGACTTGCAAAAAGATTTCCAGGTGTGCACTGTCATACTTCCAATTCCATTTTCTATAAAAAAAAAATGCATAGAAGGAAAGTTGTCATGCATGCACATCTCAGAATCCGAAAAAAAAAAAAGAGAAAATCTCTTTAAAAAAAAAAAAGAGAAAGAAGGAAAAAAAATTTGCCCACAGGCCACGTGGCCATACGGCCATGACCGTACGGTCTTGTCCGTACGACCACACAAAAAAGAGATAAAAAAAAAACACACGGTAAAAAAAAAAGAGAGAAACCGTGAGAGAGAAAAAAGGCCACGGTAAAAAAAAAAAAAAAAGAGAAAGAGAGAAAACCGTGCAAAGAAAAAAAGGAAGAAAAACGTGAGAAAAAAAAAAGAAAACACGTGGAAAAAAAAGTGTTAAAAAAAAAGAAGATGCACGTGAAAAAGAAAAAAAAAAGAAGAGAAAGAAAAAGAAAAGAAAAGAAAAGGAAAGAATGAAAACCTTTTTCTATTCCTACATGGGGTTTCTTAAGAAAAAAGAAAGAAAGAAGAAACTTACTTGAAGCCATTGATGGAGAAGAAGAAGAAAAAGATTGAAGATCCTTGAAGAAGAAGAATTCTTGATCTTGGAGCACTCTTGAAGGTTCTTGCAAAAAGAGAGCAATAGCAACAAGAGATCCAATCCCCTTGCTTTTATAGAAGAAAGCAAACCAAAAGAGGAAAGGAGGAGAAAAGAAAGGAGGTAAGTGCTACAAATTAGCAAACTTCCTAAAAGAAAGGAATTATGGGATATTCTTTCCCAATGAGGAGATCTTTTGAGAAATTCTCTCCAAAAAGAGAGGGATTATGAGAAACTTTCTCCCAAAGAAAGATACTTTGAGAAAATCTCTCCCAAAATCAAAGAAACTTGAGAGATTCTCTCCAAGTAAGAATATTTTTAGATATTCTCTACCAAAAGGAGATATTTTTAGATATTCTTAACAAAAATGACACCACATGAGATCTAAGCCATCTTTAAAGCTTAAGGTCCCATGGGTTAGCCCACAAGAGCCAAGTTTGACCACCTAGGCACTAAAAGTGGCTTTTAGTCAAAATTCCTCTTACCAAGAGCATACAAAAATGGTTCCATGCCTCCTTTGAGTTGATTGGACCATACAAAAAATCCAAGCCTTATGAGTTTCCAAAAATCCAAACCATCCCACCTCATGAACCAAATTAAGCCAAAACCTTGAAATTGACATTCCACAAAAACCCAAACCACTCCAACAGACCCAAAGTTGTCCCAAAGAGTGACCAAAATCCAAGCCATGGTCTCCTAACTCGCCACATACAGCTTGTTGGGTCACAAGGCCAAAACCAAAACCAAATCCCGGTCCCTAACTTGCCACATACAGCTTGTTAGGTCATAAGACCAAAATCAAAATTCAAAACCCAACCCCCTAACCAACCACATACAGCTTGTTAGGTCACAAGGTCAAAAACCAAAAACCTTCTTGACCGCCGGATACGCAACACAAAGCCTTTAGGTTCATAAGGTCAAAAAGAAAATCCAAAACCCAAAAACCCAACCCAAATGTCATTTTCAAAATTTTGCCTTAAGATGGTACGTGATGTCTCTCACTGCCATAAAATTCCCTTGGAAACTCAGAAGGCTACACTATCAAGAAAAATGCTCAGAAACTCTTGGTCAAGTCAGAAGTTCTCCTTCAAAGTTTTCTTCGAGGCACATCGACTGCAAAGGCTATCCAATTCGTCGCTGTACCTCGAGGGGGCATTTGTTGACACCAAAAATGTCACTTTGCCTCATCAACATCAAAAACTATATGGAGCCGCATCCTACTACAAACAGGCAAAGCTGCTTCAAGCATCAGATCTTGACAAAACCAAACAAAAACTACAAGATTTTTCAAAGTAGCCAAAATAAGGGTACGAATGAAGTTTCGGGCCATTTCGACACTATTTGGCCTAACTTCAATCCTCCAACAGCTGAGCGGGAGCTCCCGACGGCGACAGTGTCAAATACATCAAATCTCCGATCAGAGTCTATGGATGGTCTCAAAATACCTCCAAAAGGCTCCATGTCGAATTTGAAGTCAAACCGACACCGTTTGACCCTCCATCAACTCTCGAACGGCGAAATCAAGCCTCCCGGCAGTGAGAACCTCTGATGCCGCCACTCATCAAACAAAACACATGAGTATCTTCTGCATGCTTCCAAAGGGTTGCATGTCAAATTTCAGGTCATTCCGACAACGTTTGACCCGGTTTTTATGCTCCGAAGCGAAATCAAGCCTACCGGCGGCGAAGCTCCTTGGGACCATGGCACCCAAATCAGAGCTAATGGATCATCTCAAAATGACTCCAATAGGCTCTCTGTCAAATTTCAGGTCAATCGGACATTGGATGACCGTACATCAAAGCTCGACATCTTCCGCACGGTGAAATCAAGTCAAGCATCGACGGGACCCCAAACGGCTTCAACACTCAAATAAAAGCCCATGGTTGGTCCTATCTAATGCCCAAGAAGCTTCACCTCAAATTTCAAGTCATTCCGACATCGTTTGACCTAGTTTCAACTCTAGGCGGAAAATCAGCTACAGAGTCTTCAGCTTTTCCAAAAAATAGGAAACTTTGTGCTCTGATTTGCACAGCCTTTCGGCAGGTTTTCTTCAGAGGAATCAAGCCAATAAATGAGGAGAAATGTCAAAGAAAAATACAGGAGAAAACAGAAGCGAAAAAGCCCGAGAAACGACCAAGAAATGGCGACCGGAAGGCGACCTGAAAATGGACCAAAGTCCAAGGTCGCCAGCCCCATGGTCGCCGGCGACCATGGGTGCATGGTCGCCGGCGACCCTGGAAATTCGGGTCACCGGCTTTCCGCCAAAAGTGCCATTTTTCCGTTCTTTTTCGTGTTTCGCGATGTTTGGCCCCTGTGATTTTCTTAAAATCTGATTTTTGAGGCATGATATCCGTCGATCTTTGTCAACATCACGGATCCGCCATCGAAATCATTTGATCATCATTAGACACTCCGAAACTGCCAACTGGCCGACCAAGAAAGCACACTTTCTGCCCGACCGATCAAGAAATCGACTGGACAGATGTTGCCGGCCCATTAGTGGCAACCAATGTCTGAATTTTCATCATCATCCGACATCAAACAACATACGGATCCAGCGAAGGTCATCGCAAAAAGAATTCCAAAAGACGCGGCGCGGCCCGCGACTCTTTAAGCGACTCAGCGGCCAATTAATGAAATTAAATGACCCTTTTTGTGGCAGTTTATTGCGGTCATTAACTCATTATTTTGAACGGCCCAATCAGAAGCCAAGAAATGGGAGTTTCAAGTCCAATTAATCAAGACAATTAACCACGTAACTCCTATCATTATGGAGATTAATCATGGTAATTAATCATGAAACTCCCATCATCATGGAGATTAAATGCCCATTATTCTCCATCGGCCAATCAAAATCCAAGAAAAAGGAGTTACAATATAAAGAATTAAATCTTGTAACTCCTCCCATCATGGAGCATTAATACCATTAATGCCCATAAAACCCTCCTAATGGCCACCAAAAGCCTATAAATAGGTGGTCATTCCAAGGAGAAAGGGTCCTGAAAATTGTCCGAAAAAATCATCTGAAGAGTTCTGAAGAAATTGTCCTAGAAATCTCTACACAAAAAGAAGCTCTCTTGCCTTGAAGAAACTCTGCTGCAAGCACTACAAGGTGATCGAAGTCCCTTGGGGGGCCACGCCCCCCCCCCCCCCCCAAGATCTCCTCTCTTCTTCTATCCAACATGGCCTAGATGTGGCTTTTCAGCCCGTCTACTTGGTTTTTTATTGGATATAAGACCTTCCCTTGGTCTTTGTCCTCTAAAAATCTGAGGTCCAAGCCAAGCCAAGTGAATCAAAGCATCAAGTGTTCTCATCTGAAGGACGATGGCGGAGCCCATACATGACTCGCGACCGTCAATCTGAACGAGTCCCCACAATCTCTTGAGAAGTCAGATTCCTTTTCTTACTTTTTAGTTGTATTGTGTATTTTTTTAAAAGAGACATAAAAATCACATTTCTTGTCTTTACATTTTGATGAGATTTGTAAACTGCCTTTTACGGCACAAAATCGCCTATCACGGCAAAACCGCATTTCACGCCAAACAAATGAAAATCGCCTTTCACGGCATTAAAATTTTTTGTCTCTTTCTTTAAAATATATGTGCAATGGAAAGTTAGAAAAAAAGTTGATTTCCTTTTCTACTTGTGAAGGTGAATCTCCGGATCACCATTTCAAATTCCAAGTAGAATAGAAAATCTGGCATACCCGTACAAAAAAATGTTGATGCTTGCTCTTTTTTTTCTCCTCGCCCCGCCGCACCCTGGCGAACCCGGGACGGAGGAAGGCGAGAAAGAAAAAGACGGGTCCATCCGTTAGTCTGTTGTGAGGATATTGCATTTCAAGCCTCATGAATATAACACTGCGCATAAATCATACAATTCGAGGCATATTTAAATATCAAACAATGGATACTAAATCTCATTTATTAATTTAAAGTTGTAAAGAACAATTAAAGATAATCAAAAGTTAATTTACTGCAATGGCCAATCCAATAACTAAGGCCATTAAATAAATGAAGTCAATGAAATACAGATCCGACGAGGAAACAATAAATGATTAAAGAATAATAAAATCTAATAAATGTCCCCAAGTGAGTCTCTTTTGTGTCGGAAGTGATGACGCTACTCTACGTCATCGGCACGCCACTCTCACTCCTCCTCTGCTGGTTGGAGATCCTCTGGGATCTCCTCACCTGCCTAGTCATCATAGTAGTCACCTGGGGTGTCTGCACACCAAGGAACAGAGTCAACGACATGTTGAGCAATAGATAAGCAAGATATAAGTGAACATGACATGCATCAAGTATCAGAATAATGATAGATATAATAATCGTGCGACTACAAAGAATCGAAGCTAGGCCTAAAGCATGACTAATAACCATCAGAAACAATAACAGGAATCCTAGCAACACTAACAATCACCACTATCCATACAATGCAATGTAAGTAACAAGAGGGAGACTCCGCGGATGTCCAAGCCATCTCACGGGGTACCAGTAACAATCCCAATCCGGACTACTTATACCAAAGTCCGGCTCCAGGGGGATCCAAGCTCTCGGTCCTGGGAATAGTAGCACGGTCCAAGCCCGCACCCAACTATTCAACACCATGGACACCATCAAAGCCAACTGCCCACCCCGATGTCCGAGTAACTGGCCCATCAATAAATCCCCAAACTGCAGTTGGCCATGACATGCAAACAACAACCAAGTGGTGTTGACACAAGGAAAGACAAGATAAGCAAGTCTGGCTAGTTTAACAGGCATACCATGATCTTAGGGATTATCACTTCCAAAACAATACAAGACAAGTCCAAACACACCTGATAATCTGTCGCGACCCCGGACCGAGGTTTCCCCAAGTCCGGGCCCCGCGACGGTTGTGTCCATCCAACTATGATTAACCCACAGGTTTCCGCGGTGAGGATTCCCAAAAACGAACATGTAAAAATCTCACACGAGCAATGATTTGCGGAAGCGTGCAAGTAATCTCATCACAATTTAATAACATAAACCTTGTGATTCCGAATTGCATAAGTTAAGTCATCATTAAGACAATAATCAGAGGAGAAAATGTAAGCATAGCATTACCAAATTCAGTTTAAGTTTCAAAGTAACCAAAAAGCGTTAAGTTACATAAATCCCAAAAGTGTAAAAAGGCCAACAAAGGCCATACATTCCCAAAATAGCAAAATAATCCCATCTATGTGCATCGTGCTCAAGACTCCGCCCGACGTCTAGAGGACGTCGTCGGGTTGCCACTCACGGGCTGGGGGTGGCTCAAAAGCCTCCTCCGGGCGCTCCTCCGCAATGGCAACGGCGCCTGCATCTAAACACCAAAACAAAGGGGGTCAGACACGACGGTCTGGCAGGTGAACAGTTTAGACATAGAACAAGTCAGTTAATATGAAAGTAATTAGCACTTAAAACATGGCATGAGTTCTGAACAAAACATGTTTAAGTTGCAATTCAAAACTAATATGCTTTTCAATAAAATAACATGATTCACGGATCCACATTGAGCTCATCCTTTCTCCATCATACGTAATGACAAGAGCAAGCGAAACAGAACAGAACGAGACGAAACGAAACAAAAGTCTGAGCCACACTAGGTGGGCGGAAAACCGGCCGTGGAACCGGACAAAACAAAGATGTGTATAAATACACGGCTAATCTGCAGATTGCCCTTATGTTTAAGGACCCCCGAACTAGTGGATCAGACTGAAAGGGCAGTCCAAGCTCAGTGGTATTCTATGATAACCATGTATGCATAAAACATATCAATGCTTGTACAAAACTTAGCGAAAAGTGGGGAAAAACACTTGTCAAAACAATGCAAGACGAGACTAAACAAGAATAGCATAAGCTATAACAAGCAAGGCTGGAAAAGTGTCCCCATTATAGTTCTTGAAACAAGTCTGAAGTTAAACACATGCTTGTAAATCAAAACAGGTACAAAACGGTATTCTTCGTGCCAAAATTCAAGATTTCGAAACAATTATGTCAAGTATATGCTAAGACTCTTTATTTGATTCTTGTGAAGTTGAAACCCAAATGTTGGAGTTAAAATGCATTGGTGTCTCGAAGCTAGACAACATTTCAAGTTTCAATTGCATAACATCAAGCTAAAGACCCCTTAGCATATTCTAGTTTTTCTCTCCCATCGAAACCCCTTCAAAGTTCTCCTTCTGTGCACTCGGTCACCACGCGGCTACCTGGCGGCTAGCCGCCGGTGCTGATCGGCTGACCGACCAACCGACCGACCGCTGACCGACTGATCAGGAGAATACTACTTTTCAATTTCTTGCGCAGGTCAGCTAGCCGCCCGCGGACCGCCTGCGGGCCGACCACGCCCTGTGCAGAATTTGAGTTGTTGTTATTCTGACCGACACAGGGGCGGTTATCCGTGGGTCAACAGTCGGCTAGCCGACTGCTGACCGACTGCTGACCGCCGGTGTGCGGCAGCTTCAGTTTGATTCAGATTTTTCCACCTCTTTCACCATTTCATTCCTTTGTCAAGTCCCTGCATATCCCCTGAGCCTCCAAGCTCTCCAAGGGGCAATTTTCCATTCAACTTCTAACAATCCACACTTCCAAATCACCTCACAACATTTCCTCCATTCTTTCATCCATTTATAAAACACATTGGCAAGATAAAAGCAACTTCAAATGAATGAAAAACCATTAACACAAACCATTAGCATATGTATTTCAGTTAAAACAAAATTTCAGACTATATCACATCTTTGAAACCCTACATTGCCCAAATTATCAAGGAAAAGAAATCAAATCATGGAAGCTAAAGTAATCAAACATTGCATGCATCATGAAGCTAAGTTGTTCACTTGCCTTTACCAAAGTCCTAGCCCAACAATCTCAGAACAAATCCTACCAAATGTACTCCACGAAATCTACAAGAAACCCATGAAAAGAACTTCAAAAATCCACCAAAAAGAGAAGACAATGACCCATTTCGAAATGGGTGTTGCATGCTTGAAAAATGGGTTCCTAAGGAACTCAAAAGACTACATTGAAGAGGAGGAAGAGATCCATTACCTGAAGCTTGCTAAACAAGAAGAGGAGAAGAAAATGGAGTGGAAACACAGCTTGGATCTCCAAGAAAATGGTAGCAATGGATTCCTTGAGTGGAGAGGAAGAAGATGGTAAGATTGGTTTTTGATTTGGGGCTCTCTAGCTTAGGCTTGCAAAGAGAAGAAGGGAGGGGAAGAAGAAGAAGAAACCACAGCTGGGTTGAGGGAAAGTTGCAGGAAGAACCGAAGTGAAGCAAATGAAGGAGGGTTGACTCATTTCAAATGGGTTCTTGTGAGCCCCATTGCTCAAAGCTTGCAATGGTTAAAACACTGACTTGGGGGCCTCGGATGAAAACGACGAAGAAGACTAAAATGATCGCCGAAAAATCTAGTTTCCAAAAAGTATAAATTTGGCATAGTTTTGAGATTTCGAAATTTGAGTCCAGATTTAGTGTGAAAAGACTGATTTACCCCTTTGGGCCAAAACTTGGGTTTCTGAGCCTAAAACACAAACAAGCTGAACACAAAAGTTTATCAATAAAATAAAACCATTCAAAAGAGATCGAAATCACGATTAAAATCAGAAAACTAGAATTTCCTCCCAAGCTTACACGTACACTCAAGGCACCCTTAAGTGTGACAAAAAGCACAAAACGCTCTCAAAATTCCCCAAAGCTAATTCTAGACCAAATCGGACCAAATTTCTAATCCCACGTACACTAAACTCACATTACAACTAAACACGCACTTAGTTAACACTAATCGCGCTAATCCTGGGTCGGGGTTTGACATAATCCCTCATAACTAGCCAGTCATGTTTATCAATTCTTGACACAGGATCCTAGGGTACACTCTAAGTCAGGTCCATATCCTAATTCTACAGGAGTTTATGTTTCATAATTCATTAAGTGTATTATGCCAATAGAGTGTACAACGAATAATTACAACCGATACGATTTACAAATCAACAAAGATGTTACAATCCAATCCAAGGCAAGTGGTGCCATCCATGCATTCAACATGTTCTAACAGAGTACGTGTGGAATTGGATCAATGATGCTTCTAAAATTCCTTGGTGTACAATCATGTCAAGCATCTGTTGATTCAGTTCTATACGCATTAGATTAACCCATATGTTAATACACGAATACCTAGGCACCTATCAAAGCATACCAAGTCACATGCTTTTATTCAATCCCCATTAATGGTCACATGAAGTAGGTTAAGGGTTTCCAGCATCTAAGGCCCAAACCTAGGTTACCGGTCTCATTTCTAATAAAATATGAACTAAAGCAATAATCCAAGTATTACATCACTTCCCAATCCCTGATCGTAACGAAACTAGAACCATTAGATTCTACATCTCAAGAGCTTTCCAACGATATATTATACGTAGAAATCCAACGGGCGGATTACAAGTTACCGAGATTCAAAGTGGTCATGTCCAGTGAACCTTCACCCTCCGATCGATTGGACAGAAGGTCTGGTCGATCGGCACTGAACAGCTCCCAGTTAGTGCACTCTGTCCAATCGATCGGACAGAGTACCCGATCGATCGGACCTAGGCACCTCCCAGTTAGCTGTGGTTTTTCCTCTGTCCGATCGATCGCACAGATTGTCCGATCGATCGGACAGTGAATAACCCTAAGTTAACTGAGGCATATCCTCTGTCCGATCGATCGCACAGAGCGACCGATCGATCGGATAGCGAACCTAAACCCCGAAATTGGGTTTTCTGCCTTCTTCTTCCTCATACCATTCCATGGCTATTCCTGCAGAAAATGAGCCACCATGCTCCCCATTCAATCCATTCAACATTTCCATCATTTCCAACAAATTAAACACATCTAAAAAGCTACAAATTTGATCATTTAATTAACCCAAATCCCCGGACCTAATTTAACATGTGAATCCCAAATCAATAACATTACAAGCTTGGAATTTAGGGATTCTAACAAGAAAGCATAGCCAATCAATAGGAAACATACACACATGCTTAAATATACAATGCAAATATACTTGCCTCAACCAAGAAGAATATGAAATTGGGAAAATTCGAGGAGCCTTCTATTACGAAATCCATGAATCTAACCCAACCAAACGCAACCTAAAACGCAAAGGAGAAGAAAAGAGAGGAAAAGATTGAGATCAAACCTAAATCTAACCAAAAGAGAAAATGGTTGAAAAATGAAGGTGAGGGAAATCTTACCAAACTAAGATCAATAGAAAGAGGAGATCGCGAGGAAGAAGATTACCGGCTCGGATTTTCGAGAAGGTCTCTCCCAAAAGTTCTGGGCTTGAGAAGATGAAGAGGAAGAAAGAGGGTTGCTGTAGCTCTTCGTTGCAGGGTTTCGTAATAGGCTTAGGGCTAATCCCTGCTTAAGAGAAGAAGGGAGGAAAAATGACTAAATTGCCCTTAAGTGGGTCCGATGAAAGAATGGCTCACTTGAAGGGTTTCTGATCATCGAATCACGACAAGCCAAGAGACAAAAATGATCAGCACAATGAGACTTTTCCAACAAAACCCAAAATCACGGCGATTGGAATTTTTCGGAAAAACACTCAATTTTCCCTAAATTGCAAACTACCCCCCTGCTATGATCAAACGAACTCGGAATCGCACGAAACTTCGCAAACACTATTCTAATGCTAAATGAAACTCGTTTATGATCTAAACCCGCCTATTTATCTAATAATACAATAATTATAATAAATACAAAATAAACGGGTCAGCGGGCCTGCTATTGGGCCCAGTTGACCCAAAAAGGTCGCGGACCTTACACCAGCAGCCCGGAAAATGGGCAACTCAGGATAAGAAATCATGGCGGTAGTGTCCTCCGCACTATAGAAAGCCCATGCATTCCTCCCGTCCTGCAGACCTCTAAAACGCTTCACCTTACTGGAAGGCGCTCCAACAACGCCTTGAGGGAAGCCCAACTGCATGGCAAAACACGAGGGAACATACAGCTGGATGTCGACGAAAAAATGTCTACGGTACACCATCGTGTCGACACATATGTTAAAAAGCCACGCTTTCTCCGTGTTTGTTAAATAATAGTGTCTCCCCGACCCTGTCCTGGTGGAATCTCGGGAGACACCAAAATCAAAAGCCTTCTTCCGCAAGCTCGGAGAAAGCTTCATTGAAGACTGCCCTATCTCGACGTCCCAGAATCGACGGATCCTCAAACGGACAGATAAAAGAGATTCGGAAACAGGCTTCCCTCTAACCAACCGAATCATGAAAGTGTCATCATCCTGTGCAGCACCCAATCGATGGAAACTAGGACAGTGGTATACATACCAAGAAGAGAAAATGTGGGCATAAAATACCCTGTTCATGGGAAGCCCAAGCCGAACCAGGAAAGCAGCAGCCTGCAGTTCGGTAAATAAATAGGAGTAAAGAGCAGGCACCAAAGCAAGCCGCTCTCCAGACGTCATCTGACAAGCCGGAAAAATGCAATGCGGCCTGATGTGCGTTCTATCTCCTCCGGCAAAAGCAGCCTCACCCAGCCAATAAGTGAGGTAAACAGCGAGATCTCTCCGCAGCGCAATGTCAGAATGAATGGCGTCTGTGCTTGCGAAGAGCTCCTTCAAATTCTCTCACATGGCGGAGATCTTCTTCGAATCCAGGTTCTCAGCCCTGGCTTCCTGGGTCGTACTCTCAGAAGACTCCCTGCTGTCAAAGAAATTGGAAGTAAAAAAGCTAACATTCCTCCAACTGCTACACCGGACTTTCGAGCCCTCCTTCTCCTTCAAAAAGTCGTAGAAGGCGACAAGCTGAAAATACAAAAGCCTGAACTCCTCAGACTGCTCCTCAAGGATGCTGTCGATAGGCATAAACTCCTCATAGAGTTTGCCGAGGATGGGCAGCCCGGTGATGGCGCTCAGTTCCTTTAAAAAGAAACCAATCTCACCGTTCGTGACAATGAAGGTGTTCGTTTATGGAAGGAACGACTCCAGCATGGCCATGAAGGCCTCATCAGAGAAAACCACAGTTTGCCGAAAAGCACGAACTGCGTAAAAAATCTCAACCTCCTTTAGAATGGGACTGCCAACCTGCAGGATGTGATCAGTCCACGACTCCCAGCTCGAGTCAGCACTGAAACGGTCGCGAAGTAGAAAAGGCTTCACCCAATTGCTGCCATCGCCTTTGAAAATGCCAAGGCCCACCGGTCTCAAATCGACTGAAGGGTGGTCTGAACCTTGGTAGCAGCTGGGCGGCATCAAAATGTCCATACGGGCAGGCGACTTCTCTACTTAACCAGAAGGGCCACCAACAAAAACCCCGGTCTTGATCACATTTGTCCTCTTCACCCAGCTTGGAGGATCTTCCCTCTTCGAGCATGTGGAGGAAATGCTCATGATCGAGATAGTCCGATCGAAGGTCGACCGGGTAGAAATGGTTCTCTTCTCGCCATCAATTGTGTAAGAGAACTAAAAACATCTCCTTTGGTATGTTGAATCGCCAGGGACTGCATCACCAAAGAAGAAGGTGGGCTTAGGCACAATGCTCTGATCGTCCGTGACCCAAGGACGGTTGCTTGCCATAATCATGTAAAACTCCTCATCCTTGAGGGCGATCAAACTTTGCCTCATCTCATCTCGGTTGAGCGAGTCACACTCTTCCAAGTTCCTTTCAACATACTGGACCTCTTCCCAAGCTTGTTGTACGGCCACGTTAGAAGATCTGGTAGAACGGAGAGGCACATCAGTGACGGGCTCCTTACCCTTGTTTGTTCTGGAGGAACTACCTGCAAAGGATGGAAAGAGAGAAAATCAATCATCAAAATGATAGAATTTTGCTAAAAAAATTCTAACGAAATTTTGGCATTGTTCCGGGGCAATTCCGAAGAAAAGGGAAACACCTCGAAAGAAATAAGGAGCTTGAAGATGGGCTCAACATCGTTGCAAGCTCATAATCAATGGAAAATTCTTGAAGAAGGCTTGAACTCAAACATTGCTGTAAGATCAAACCAAAGCTTCTCGAAATATCCGCAAGATTGGAAAAGAGCTCAACATTGCTGCGAGCTCCAAAATCCAAAACTTACAAAGCTCCTCAAAAATCCCCGCAAGACCAAGAAAGGGCTCAACATTGCTGCTAGCTCCAAATCTCAAGACTTGCGAAAAGATTTCCAGGTGTGCACTATCATCCTTCCAATTTCATAAAAAAAAATGCATAGAAGGAAAGTTATCATGCATGCGCGTCTCAAAATCCGGGAAAGAAAGAAAAAAAACAGAGAAGAAAATAATCTCTTTCAAAAAAAAAAAAAAAAGAAGTCCACATGGCCGTATGGCCATGACCATACGGCCACACTAAAAAAAAAAGAGAAAATAAAAAATAAGAAGAAGAAAGAAAAAAAACACGATAAAAAAAAAAGAGAAGCCGTGAAAGAAAAAGAAAAAGGAAAAAAAAGAAAAAAAAAACGTGTGAAAAAAAAAAGAAAAAGAATGCACGTGAAAAAGAGAAAAACAAAACGAGAAAAAAAAGAAAAGAAAAAGAATGCACGTGGAAAAGAAAAAAAGAAAGAGAGAGAAAAAGAAAAGAAAAGGAAAGAATGAAGGCTTTTTCTATTTCTACATGGGGCTTCTTAAGGAAAAAGAATAAACTTGCTTGAAGCCATTGATGGAGAAAGAAGAAGAACTAGAAGATCCTTGGAGAAGAAGAAGAATTCTTGATCTTGGAGCACTCTTGAAGAATTTTGCAAAAAGAGAGCAATAGCAACAAGAGATCCAACCTCCTTGCTTATATAGAAGAAATCAAACCAAAAGAGTAATGAAGGAGAAAAGAAATGAGGTAAGTGCTAAAAATTAGCAAACTTCCTAAAAAGTGGAGAAATTTGAGATATTCTCTCCTAAAGAGAAGATTATTTGAGAAATTCTCTCCAAAAAGGGAGGGATTATGAGAAACTTTCTCCCAAAGAAAGATATTTTGAGAAAATCTCTCCCAAAATCAATGAAACTTGAGAGATTCTCTCCAAGTAAGAATACTTTTAGATATTCTCTATCAAAAAGAGATATTTTTAGATATTCTTCACAAAAATGACAGCACATGAGATCTAAGCCATCTTTAAAGCTTAAGGTCCCATGTGCTAGCCACATGAGCCAGGTTTGACCACCTAGGCACTAAAAGTGGCTTTTAGTCAAAATTCCTCTTACCAAGAGCATACAAAAATGGTTCCATGCCTCCTTTGAGTTGATTGGACCAAACAAAAAAAACTATATCCAAGCCTCACGAGTTTCCAAAAATCCAAACCATCCCACCTCATGAACCAAATCAAGCCAAAACCTTGAACTTGACATTCCACAAAAACCCAAACCACTCCAATGGACCCTAAATTGTTCCAAAGAGTGACCAAAAACCAAATCCTGGTCCCCTAACTTGCCATATACAACTTGTTCGGTCACAAGGACAAAACCAAAAACCAAAATCCGACCCCCTAACCTGCCACGTACAGCTTATTAGGTCACAAGGTCAAAAACCAAAAACCTTCTTGACCGCTTGATGCGCCACACAAACCCTTTAGGTTCACAAGGTCAAAAAGAAAAGTCCAAGACCCAAAAACCCAATCCAAATGTCATTTTCAAAATTTTCCCTTGAGATGGTACGTGTTCTCTCTCACTGCCATAAAATCCCCTTGGAAACTCAAAAGGCTACTCTATCAAAAGAAAAATGCTCAGAGACTCTTGGCCAAGTCAGAAGTTCTCCTTCAAAGTTTTCTTCGAGGCACATCGACAGCAAAAGCTATGCAATTCGTCGCTGTACCTCGAGGGGGCATTTGTTGACACAAAAAATGTCACTTAGCCTCCTCAACATCAAAAGCTACATGGAGCCGCATCCTACTGCAAACAGGCAAAGCTGCTTCAGGCATCAGATCTTGTCAGAATAGAAAAAAAACTGCAAGATCCTTCAAAATAGCCAAAAAGAGGTACACATGAAGTTTCGGGCCATTTCGACACCATTTGGCCTATGTTCAATCCTCCAACAGCTAAACGGGAGCTCCCGGCGGCGACAGTGTCGAAGACATCAAATGTTCAATCAGGGCCTATGGATGGTCTCAAAATACCTCCAAAAGGCTCCACGTCGAATTTCAAATGAAACCGACACCATTTGACCGGCCATCAACTCTCGAACGGCGAAATCAAGCCTCTCGGCGGCGAGAACCTTCGATGCCGCCACTCGTCAAACAAAGCACATGAGTAGCTTTACATGCTTCCAAAAGGTTGCATGTCAAATTTCAGGTCATTCCGACGACGTTTGACCCGGCTTTGACGCTTCGAAGCAAAATCAAGCCTATCGGCGGTGGATCACCCCGGGACCATGGCATCCAAATCGGAGCTAATGGATCATCTCAAAATGACTCAAATAGGCTCCTGTCAAATTTCAGGTCAATCGGACATCAGTTGACCGTATATCAAAGCTCGACATCTTCCGCACGGTGAAATTAAGTCTAGCATCGAAGGGACACCAAACGGCTTTAAAACTCATGGTTGGTCCTATCTAATGCTCAGGAAGCTTCACCTCAAATTTTAGGTCATTCTGACATCGTTTGACCTAGTTTCAACTCTTGGCGGAAAATCGGCTACAAAGTCTTCTGCTTTTCCAAAAATATGAAACTTTGTGCTCTGATTTGCATGGCTTCTCGACAGGTTTTCTTCAGAGAAATCAAGCCAATAAATGAGGAGAAATGTCAAGAAAAATACAGGAGAAAAAAAAAAGCAAAAAAGCCCGAAAAACGGCGAAGAAAAGGCGACCGAACAGCGATCGAAAAAGGGGGAAAAACCCCATGGTCGCCGGCGACCATGGCCCAAGGTCGCCGGCAACCATGGATGCATGGTCGCCGGCGACCCTGGAAGTCCGGGTCGCTGGATTTCCACCAGAACGACCGACTTTCCATTCCTTTTCATGTTTCGCGATGTTTGGCCCCTATGATTTTCTTAAAATCTGATTTTTGAGGAATGATATCCGTCGATCTTCGTTAATATCATGGATCCGCCGTTGAAATCATTCGATCATCATTGGACACTCCAAAATCGCCAACCAGCCGACCAAGAAAACACACTTTCTGCCCGACCGATCGTGAAATCGACTGGACAGATGTTGTTGGCCCATTGGTACCAACCAATGTCTGAATTTGCATCGTCATCCGACATCAAACAACATGCGAATCCATCGATGATCATCTCAAGAAGAATTCCAAAAGACGCGGCGCGGCCCGCGACTCTTCAAGCGACTCGGCGACCAATTAATGCTGTTAATTTACCCATTTATGGCAAGTTAATACAGTCAGTAACTCATTATTCTGGACGGCCCAATTAGAAACAAGCAAATGGGAGTTACAAGTCCAATTAATCATGGAAATTAACCATGTAGCTCCTATCATTATGGAGTTTAATCATGAAACCCCCATTATCATGGAGATTAAATGCCCATTATTCTCCATCGGCCAATCAAAATCCAAGAAAAAGGAGTTACAAAATTATGAAATTAAATCTTCTAACTCCCCCCATCATGGAGCATTATTACAATCAATGCCCATAAACCCTCCTAATGGCTACCAAAAGCTTATAAATAGGTGGTCATTCCAAAGGGAAAGGGTTCTGAAAATTATCCTGAAGAATTCTCTGTACAAAGAAGCTCTCCTGCCCTGAAGAAACTCTGCTGCAAACACTACAAGGTGATTGAAGTCCCTTAGGGGGCCAGCCCCCCGAGGTTTCCCCTCTTTTTCTATCTAACATGGCCTAGATGTGACTTTTCAGCCCGTCTACTTGGTTTTTTATTGGATATAAGACTTTCCCTTGGTCTTTGTCCTCTAAAAATCCGAGGTCCAAGCCAAGCCAAGTGAACTAAAGCATCGAGTGTTCTCATCTGAAGGACGATGAAGGAGTCCATACTGACTCGCTGTCGGATGTGAATTTTGATCCCCCCCGAGAGGGGAATCGCCATTCAACAGTGTGAGATAAAAAATACATCGAAAATGAGGATTTCGACTACCCTCAAAATCGACAGATCACGATCGCCAGTTACGGATTCGGCCGTAATATCGTCCTTCGACTAAAGCCGAAAGAATGTGGGAGGAAAATGGGGTGGAATCTTCCCTCGTCTAATGTGCCGCCGGCAACACACGACGGTTGTCTTGTCACTTAATTTGGGTCTTTCAATTCGGGTCGAACTTAGGTCAAGGGTCAAATTATGGGCTTCAAGATGGACCATAATGAACTAGGCAGGGGAAATCAACATCCAGGGTTGAACAGACTAATTCAAGTTAAATCCAAGTATTCTAGGGGATAAGCGAATTACAATGAAAATAAACTAAGAAAATAAGGGGAAAGGTGCCAAATATTTAGAAGAGGATCAACCCCATTCCTGAGTACCCCCTTCCATGTCCTTTGACGACCTAGGGTTTAAAGGCTGATTCTTCGAATCGAAAGAATGATGCAGACGAAACTTCGAGTTGTGATTTCTGTGGGTTTGCATGCGATACGCAGGTGAAAAGTGCATGGCCGATGATGGGCCAGAAGTAAGATAAAAATGGCCGATGTTGGGCCGGGATTGATTGAGGGTGGCCGATGATGGGCCGGTAGTAAATAAACTGATATTGGGGTCCGTGAAATCACTCGTCTCGTTTCGTCATTCTCATTAATTCAGGTTCTCGGAATCAGCCTCTATTCCCTTTAATCATTAAGTTTAGATAAATATTTGGCACCGGAGGTGGAGGAAAAGAGAAGAAAATATTTTTGTGATTGGTTTTATCAGTTTTATAGTTTTTTTTGGATTTTAATAATTGGGGCTACAAGGGCCTAACTAGGGGAATTCCTATTTGGATTCAATGTAACCGTTCCATTTCCGTAATGGATCTCTACCCTATCCTAAGGTCCTAACCGCCCACATCCGCTCTCCCTGTCCCTTAGCGGGGCCCGGAGAGAGAGTGGGACCTAATCAGTTGGGATTAATGAAACTAGGGTTGTCTAAGCTGGCTAGGGGGAGACCTAGATCTAGGTCCGGGGTCTGACCTAATCAGTCTAGGCTACTGTCTAATTTCTAACTCCAATTTATTAATATTTTGGTTTTTTTAAATATCTTTTACTTCGTTTTTGGTCTTTTTTATTTTTATTGTTTTTATTTTGTTTTTGAGTTTATTTATAGGGCCTAAGATCCTAAATTAATTTGTCCTAATGAAATGGGAAGAAGAGGGGAGTGAATTTCTAATTTTTTTTATTAAGAACTTATTTGAAATTTCCTAAATAATATTTCCTAATCCTAATGAGAGGAGGGATGAGAAAAAGAAGTCAAGTATTAAATTTAGCCTAATCATTTTAATTAATAGGGTAGCTAAAATTCTAATTTTAATTATGTTTATTACTTTTCACTTTATTATTTTATTTTGTTTTTTTTTTGGGGTTTTTTTTTTATTATTATTTTTTTTCAAATGAAATAGGTAGTCCGAAATTCCATTGAGTTAAGTTTGAACATGGAAGATAAATGTAAAGAAAATGCAGCTAATTGTATGATGAATGGGCATGTTATGTATGGACATATTTGACACTATCTAGGAATAATTTAAAATAAGTAATGAAATTGGAAATTTACTAGATGCATGGGCATGTTAGATGCATGAGCAAGTTTGAACAAATTAAGGAAAATTTGAGATAAACAATGATATGGTAAATTTACCTAGGTGCATGAGCATATTAGAGGTATGAAATGTAATAAAAGGAATAATAATAAAGACTAACCTAAGTGCATGGGCATATTAGATGCATGAAATATCATAAAAAGAGACACTAAGTAAAATAGAGAGCTTTAGTCAATGCAAGAAAAGAAAATAGGGGACCTGGCATGCATGGGTTCAGTTTGGATAAATAGGCTAAGCAGGTGGGTGCAGCGAGGGGTGTGCGTGAGTGTGCACAGGTGTAGGTGGGCGTGTTGCCAGCACGGTGCAGCGGAGGTGGGGAGAGAAGGACTGAGAGGTAGAGGGAGAGCAGAGAGAGAGAGTGGAGAGGGAGAGGGGATCGGCAGAGAGAGAGGACGTGCAGAAGAGAACAGGGGGTAGAGAGATGGGGAGAGAGTGAGGGAGAGTGGAGAAGGAGAAAGGGTATAGAGATAGAGAGAGAGTGACAGATAGTAGAGAGGCGGGGAGAGAGGGAATGGAGAGAAGGGGAGAACGAGAGGGAAGAAAGAGCCAAGGCGGAAGAGAGAGAGTTGCAGGGAGAGAGAGAGATGGGTCGCAAAGGGAGAGACAGATGGGGAGCGGAGAGGTGGAGGAAGACAGGCGAGAGGGAAAGTGTGAGAGAACGGGGAGAGGAAGGTGAAGTAGAAGGGGAAGAGAGAATGAAAGGTGGAGCGCGGTGATGGCAGAGTGGAGAGCAGGGAATGAGAGAGAGGGTGAGGAAGAGAGTAGGGGAGAGAACAGAGGGAGGTGCGAGGAGAGAAGAGAGCACGGGAGAGGCAGAGTGTTGAGTTGCAGGTGGCGGGACGCGCGGGGGAGAGAGAGGTGGAGAAGAAAGGGTGAGTGGAGAGGGAGAGAACGAGAGCAGTAGAGAACGAGTGGGAGAGGAGTAAGTGAGGTGCTGTGGAAAATGAAGATGGGTGCTAGTAAAAGGGAGCGGAGAGAGGAGAAGAATGAGAGAGAGATAGTAGGGAGAGAGAGAGGGTGAGGGACGTGTGTGTAGAGTGATACAGAGAAGGGGAGAGGGGCGTACCTGCGCAGGGGAAGAGGGAGAGACGCTGTGGAAGACGAAGATGGAAGACGAAGGGTTGCTGTGGTTGCGAGGGGGTTGCTGTGCACGTCTGGCAGGGAGTGTTGCGTGAGATGGGTTGTGGCCGGACGTGCTGCTACGACTGGGAGAAGGAGAGGTGGAGAGAGCGAGGGAGCGAGTGAGAGGGAAAGTGTGAGAGAACGGGAGAGGAAGGTGAAGTAGGAGGGGAAGAGAGAATGAAAGGTGGAGCGGGGTGATGGCAGAGCGGAGAGGAGGGAATGAGAGAGAGGGTGAGGAAGAGAGTAGGGGAGAGAACAGAGGGAGGCGTGGGGAGAGAAGAGAGCACGGGAGAGGGAGAGTGTTGAGTTGCAGGTGGCGGGACACGCGGGGGAGAGAGAGGTGGAGAAGAAAGGGTGAGTGGAGAGGGAGAAAACGAGAGGGAGAGAGGGTGATGGGTCTCAGAGGGAAAGAGAAAGGTGAGGGAGAGAGAGAGTGGGCGGAGCACAGGAACTGAGAGAGAGTGAACGGGAGAGAGGGAGATGGGTTGTAGAGGGAAAGAGAAAGGTGAAGGAGAGAGGGAGTGAGAGAGTAGGGAGATAGGGAGAGAAGGGCTGAGAGGGTAGAGAGAGAACACGAGAGAGAGAGTGCAGGGAGAGGAAGGAAGAGAGAACGAGAGGGAGAGAGGGTGATGGGTGTGTGTGGAGTGCAGGAAGAGGGATAGGTGTACCTGGCGCAGGGGAAGAGGGAGAGGCACTGCGGAACCCGGAGATGAGTGCTGGCGTGGCGGTGCTGCTGCGTGCGTCTGGAGGAAGAAGATGGGGAGTCCTGGTTTGCGCAAGCATCCTGAGATGGAGGGAAGGAAGACAGATTGGATGGAGGATGATGGACAGAGATGGGTTGCAGCGGGAGGGTGGAAGTGCAGAAGAGAACGGTGCGGAGAGGAAGATGGCAGAGAGGGAGAAAGGAGATCCAAGAGGGAGAGAGGGCCGATCCAGGGGCTTCTGCGCATGAAGAGGATCGAGATGAGGGAGAGGGTTTAAGGGGGAGATAGAGACGAGGGGATCTGGGATTCTACTTCCCTAGATCCCTAGGCTCTTTCTCCCTTATCCGGGCGACGGGTCAGGGAGTTTTGGCATAAGGGGTTCGACCTGAGCCTAGTCTGGTAGAAGCAGGTTTGGTCCAGAAGGTGGGGTCTTGGTGGAGGATGGTTGGGTTGTCTTCGCCGGGGCCCAGGTTTCATAGATTTGAATCTGCTCGTTGGATTTTGACGTTCTACATATCGACGGAAAGCTCTTGGCGAGCAGATCATGATGAATCAATTTTTAGGGCAATCAGAGGCCTAGAGACGATAGGTGATTTTTCACATGGGTGCCCCAGGTTGTGGGAACCGTTGTCATTATTTTTGATCCGCCCGTCAGATCTTGGAGTTCTATATATGGGCGGAAAGCTCTCGATGAGTAGATCACGATGAGCCAACTCCCGGGGCGATCAGAGACCCAAAGACGGCAGGCGACTTTTGACTCGGGACCTAATCAAGACATCATTAAATAGGGTGGACTAAATTGCCCCTCATAGGGTGCAAAAACGAGGTGTCTACACTCGCGACCGTCGATCTGAACGAGTCTCCACAATCTCCTGAGAAGTCAGATCCCTCTTTCTTCCCTTTTTATTGTGTTTTGTATTTTTTAAAGACACAAAAAAATGACAACTCTTGTCTTTCACTATTGATAAGATTTGTAAATCGCCTTTCATAGCAAAACTGCCTTTCACGGCAAATTAAACAAAATCACCTTTTACGGCATTCTAAATCTATCTCTTTTATTAAAATATATGTGCAATGGAAAGTTTAAAAAAATGTGTGATTTCCTTTCTACTTGTGAAGGTGATTCTCTGGATCACCATTTCAAATTCCAAGTAGAATAGAAAATATGGCATACCCGTACAAAATGTTGATGCTCGCTTTCTTCTTCACCCCGACGCACCCCGACGGACCCGAGACGGAGGAAGGCGAGAGAAAGAAAAGCCGGGACCATCAATATCAAGCCTGTCAAACAAGGCCAAAGAAGATTTCGTCCAGATGTGATGGATAAAATTGAACAAGAAGTTCAAAACCTAAAAAACGTTGGCTTCATCCGCAAGGAACAACATCCTGAATGGTTGCCCAACATCGTCCCCATGACGAAGAAAAATGGGCAAATCAAGGCCAGTATTGACTATAGAGATCTGAATAATACATACCCCAAAGATGAATTCCCGCTCCCCATACCGAAGGTAATGATTGACAACACCAGTGGATTTGAGCGAATGACTTTCATGGATGGCTTCTCTGGCTACAATCAGATAAAGATGCTGTTAGTTTTATGGTCTCAATCCATTAAGATTGATGTAATAAATTGATTAATTTCTTTATTTATCAGTATATTCATGTTATCATTTCATGAGATGAATGGTGTTTATTACTTAAATGCTCATAACCAATACGAATGACATGATGGTTCATGAGATGAACCGGAGTCCATAAGTATACTAGATGCAATACATGTGTATGGATGAGATCCACATACGGGAGACATGTATAGCAAATCTTATACTTGAATACATTCACAACCAGTGATGAGATTGGACATCTCATCTGACAAGGTTGCAGTACTTTGATTACTATGAGATAGTGTGATTTGTCTCGATCATCAGAATGTAAGATTCTGGATCATAGTGCTGGTACATTGGATGTATGGAAGGACCATGAGAATCACCTTATGAACACTGTCGTTACTTTAAGGTCTGCTCTCATAATTCCCTAGCAATAGGCTCTCAACCCTGAGACATTTATGAACTCAAGTTTTTATCTATTCATTTGCTTTGAGTCACCAATGAGTGAGGCCAACTGTAGGTCAACACCTCGGTGTCTTGGGCACGTGATAGTAGGACTGTGGGAACATTTAATGGTCAAGATGGATTCTATCTCTATTATCCCCTTGTGCCAATTAATGGATTTATCATTGGTAAGTGTACACCCATCTCAATTAAGAGTTAATTGGATGGTACTGATGATTACTATAACTAATTGGGTCTCAAGGATAATAAGATATAGATCTAAATTGGTGAGACAGTCTGTCCAATTGATCCATGGATAATGATAGAGGGGCCCACTTACAGTGATAGGGAAGTTTAGGGTCTTCATGTAATTTATTCCTAAGACTGGAGTTCAATTGCATATATATAGTGGAGTTATTTGCAATTAATTGTGGGCCCGGATTGCACATGAGATGTGGGGTCGCGGTGTCCCAGTTGGAGCCAGCTTTCTATGGAATTCCTAGTGGTCCCTACGCTAGCCCAAGATTGGATCTTTACTAATTCTATTGGAACTCAAAAAGGAAAGCTACTATTTCTATTTGAAGTGAGACTTCTAATAGTGGTAATAGTAGAGCAAAGGGTTACTAAGTGTAATGGAAGTTGGACTTCTAATTATACACTAAGAGAGAAGGTTGAAAAGCTATAAAAGGAAGAGAAGAGAGCACCCTTGGACGTCCATGCACAATACCTCCTAGGGATTCACGCCCATCATCCCCTTGTGCAAGAGTTGCACTTCTTCTCCTTCCCCTCTATCTCTTCTAGTTCCCTTCTAGTTTCCTTAGAGATTCTAGATAGTCTTTCTCTTGGAGATTCCACCATCTCTCTTGAAGAAAGAGATCTGAAACGAGTCATAGCGTGGAAGACGATTGGGCATTGAAGATTCTAATCTTAGAAGAACTCTTCATCAAAGAGCTGAATCAAGTTCTCCATTAGAGCACAACCAAGCTCCATAGGAATTTTCTACTCCTTGTATGTTGTGGAATTTCGTGGTTGCATGTTTAGTGTTGTTTCTATCCTTTTAATAGGTTTGTTTGCTGATCATGATGGCTGAGTTTGGGGACATGCATCCTAGATTGGGTTTTGATGGCTTTTGGATAGGTGTTCATCACTTCTAGTTGGTGAAACGTTTTTGAAACCTATCCAAGAGGTCCACCCACTTCCAACAAATGCAACCTGAAGAAGAGAGGCACACATCATTTCAATCCCCATTTGCCGTGTATTGCTACACTGTCATGCCATTTGGTCTAAAGAATGCCGGTGCAACACATTAGAGGGCTATGATGAAGATATTCCAAGATATACAGCACAAGACGGTCGAATGTTACGTTGAAGAGCTCGCCGTCAAAAGCAAAAGAAAAGAAGACCATCTCAAAGATCTGCGAGAAGTCTTCCTCCGACTTCGCAAACACAAACTGTGAATGAATTCCCTCAAATGCATCTTCGGTGTCTCATCGGGTAAGTTCCTCGGATTCAGAGTTCGGAAAGCTGGAATAGAACTTGACCCCATCAAAGTCAAGGCAATTCTAGAAATGCCATCTCCAAGAACCCTAAGAGAACTAAAAGGGCTTCAAGGAAGATTGGTATACATCCGACGGTTTATTTCCAATCGATTAGGAAAATGTCGTCCATTTTCTCGCCTATTGAAGAAAGGTGTGGACTTTGTTTGGGATGCTGAATGTGAAGCTGCATTTCAAGACATCAAGTCATACATGACCAAACCTCCGGTATTGGCTGCTCCCACAACTGGAAAACCCTTCATCTTATACACAAGAGCCCTCAACCATTCTTTGGGAGCTCTACTTGCACAAGAAAATGACGAAGGAAAAGAAGCTGCTCTATACTACCTCAGGCGCATGTTGGTTGGTGCAGAGCATCGCTACTCTTTAGTCGATAAGGAATGCCTGGTAGTGATGTTCGCTGTACAAAAGCTACATCACTATCTACTGTCCAACACAGTATACTTGATTTCGTGGATCAATCTCTTAAAAGTCCTTGTCACAAAAGCAGGTTCCCTCAATCCTCGACTGGCAAAATGGTCCATCCTTCTGTTACAATTTGATATTAGGTATGTACCACAAAAAGCAATCAAAGGCCAAGCTCTGACAGACTTTCTCGCAGAGCATCCACTGCCTAAGGATTCTCCACTCAGGGATGATCTCCCAGACGAGTCTGTCTACAGCGTAGAGATCTCCTTATCAAATGCCTCCTAGGACATGTACTTCGATGGTGCAACCAGGACAAATGAAAAAGGAAAACCGATATCGGGAATTAGCATTCTGTTTGTTAGTCCCGACAAATACATGATTCCACACGCATTCTCGTTACTCGAACCATGTTCAAACAATGTAGCTGAGTACCAAGCTCTGATCATAGGATTAGAACTCGCCATCGAATTCGGCATCACCATGTTGGAGGCATTTGGGGATTCTTAGCTGATCGTAAATCAGATGAATAAAAAATATGAAATCAGGAAGCCTGATCTGTTGCCTTACTACAACAAGGCACAATCACTTCGACAAAAGTTTGATGTCTGTCACATCACCCACATCCGCAGAGGTGAAAACATCCATGTAGATGCCCTGGCTAGACTTGCTGCATCTATGGTGATCCAAGAAGGGGAAAACATGAAAATTTCAGTGTGTCAAAGAAGGATCCTCCCTCCTCTCAACACACACCAAGCAATCGCTGAATGCCACCGAGTGGTCGGAAGTCGGATCTCCATCCTTAAACCTCCGAGCAGCGACTGGAGGGATCCGTTCATTGATTACATTATGTTCGGAATCTTATCAGAAGATCCAAAAGAGTGAGTAAGCATTCAAAGACGAGCCCTAAACTTTCATTTGGATACTCCCTCCAAAATGCTTTACAGAAAATCCTTCAACGGAGTACTCCTACGCTGCTTATCACAGCAAGAGGTGGAAGAAACTCTAAAAGAAGTTCATGTTGGTCTTTGTGGAGCCCATCAGGCTGGTCCTAAGCACTACGATCAAATAAAAAGGTTAGGTTACTATTGGCCGACCACGGTAGCTGACGCGATGCAATTTGCTAAACGTTGACAACAATGCCAAGTTCACAGAGACTATGTCCACATGCCTCCAGAATGGCTATATCCTACAACGATCTCATGGCCATTCGAAGCCTGGGGTATGGACATCATAGGTCCTATTTCTCCCCCGTCAAGTAAAGGTTATCATTTCATCTTCGCCGCTACAGATTATTTCTCCAAGTGGTCGGAAGCATTTGCGTTCAGTGAAATGAAGACCTCATCAGTCCTTCAATTCTTGCACACCAAAATCATTTGTCACTTCGGCATACCTAAAAGATTTGTCCATGATAACGGACCACAACTCCGGGATCACAGATTCTACAGGTTCTGCGACAAATACAAAATCCAAAGTTATCCTTCGACTCCATATAACCCGGTAGTGAATGGACTAGCAGAAGCTTTCAACAAGACACTCTGCAAAATTCTCAAGAAAATGGTCCCTAGTCACAAAAGAGATTGGAGCGATAAACTGCCTGAAGCTTTATGGGCCTATCAGACTATCGTTCGAGGACCAACCCATAGCACACCATCCTCCTTGGTTTATGGATGTGAAGCAATTGTCCCTCTAGAGGTACAAATTCCTTCCTTAAGGGTATCTCTGCAAAACGATATGACACAAGAAAGCAACGTCAAACTGAGATTCCAAGAACTGGATAATCTCGATGAAAGACGGCTCGAAGCCCTACAAAGCGTTGAGCTTTACCAAGCACGAATGGCAGGATCTTTCGATAAGAAGGTCAGGCAACGCACCCACAAAAAGGGTAACTTGGTTCTTGCAGTAAAAAGGCCAATGGTTTTTGCCCACAAATCCAAAGGCAAATTCGAACCAAAATGGGAGGGACCCTTCGTCATCGACAAAGTCTTCTCCAACGGCGCATATGCTCTTCTAAACATGGAGGGTGACAGATGTATGCTGCCCATCAATGGCAAGTTCTCGAAGCGGTACTACCCTTGAAGACTTCCGTCAACGGGTCGGAGCGATGCCTGCATGGCCAAAGCATATTCCTAGGTACTTGCTTGTCAAACCCACCCCATTTAGAGTTTTCATCCCTACGTTGAAATTTCTAAAAACCCAAAACAATGTTTCATTAATAAAAAAAAAAAAAAAGTCATACCCCGAAATCCAAGTTTAGGAGCCTCTTCCTTAACTTGGCTAAAACTTTTGATCCTTGAACTCAAAATTCATGGTTTGAAACAAAAATCAGGACCCAGGGATTTCCACCCTAGTCCAACCCCGACTTTTACCATTAACATTGGTTTTGAGTCAAAATTTACAACCCTCGCGTCTTTAAACAAAATGGTTTTTCAAAAAACTGTGGGAAAGCGTCGTTCAGTCGATACTCACAAAAAACCCAAAAATCGGAAGGATGCGAACCCCATTCGATACTTCCAAAATCTCAAATTGCAAGGAAGTGACACCTCGTCGATACTTGCAAATTTTCAAAAAAAAACCGTGGAGATGCAACGTTTCAGTTGATATCCACAACTCAAATTTCGAAACAAAAAAAACAAAGGTTCAAAAAAACCTAAAATTTCAAAAATTGTAGGGAAGCGACATTCCATTGATACCCATAAAACAAAGTTTTTTGAAAAAGCAAGGAAGTGACATTCAGTCGATACTTGAGCCAAAACCCGCGAGGAGGCGACATTCCATTGATACTCGCAACCAAATGAGCAATGAAGCGACATTTCATCGATACTTGTAATACCGTTCAGTGGGGAGGTGAATCTTAGTCGATACTTGTACTTTTTGTCACGACCCCGAACCGAGGTCCCCGAGCCCGGGCCCGCGACGTGTGAAAGTGTTGTGTCCAGTCAACCAACTATGGTTAACCCACAGGTTTTCGCGGTGAGGATTCCTAAAACAAACTCGACATTTTATGTCACACGAACAATGATTTTGCGGAAGCGTGCAAGTAATCTTATCTATGCTTTACATGTGACATATCATCCACTTACATAAACTAAATCATCATCAAGACAATAATCAGAGGAGGAACATAAGCATGGCATTCCCAAGATTAGTTCAAGTTTCGAAATAACAAAAGTGATTTAGAGTTAAGTTTACACAACCCAAAGTATCAACGGCCAACAAAGGCCTTACAACCCAAAACAAAATGAACAACCATTCCCATCATATATCGTGCTCAAGACCCCACCTGACATCTAGAGGACGTCGTCGGGTTGCCACTCACGGGCAGGGGTTTACTCGAAAGCCTCCTCCGGGCGCTCCTCCTGAGGGGCAATGGCTCCTACATCTAAACACCAAAGCAAAAAGGTCAGACACGACGGTCTGGCAGGTGATCAATTTAGACATAAAATAAATCGATTAATATTTGGAATGAATAGTACTTAAAACTTGACATGATTTATGAGTAAAACATATATACTGTGCAAAGCAGAAATAACAAGATTTCAAGAAAATATCATGATTCATGAATCCACATTGAGCTCATCCTTTCTCTGTCATACTCAATGACAAGAGCAAGCAAAACGAAACAAAACGAAACGAAACAAAACAAAAGCCCAAGTCACACAATGTAAGTGGGAAAAACCGGCCGCGGATCAGGACAAAACAAGAATGAGTACAATTATACGACTAATCTACAGATTGTCCTTATGTTTAAGGACACCCTAGCTAGTGGATCTGACTGAGAGGGCAGTCCAAGCTCGGCGGTATTCCATGATGTTCATGTATGCACAAAACATGTCGATACTTGTGCAAAACTTATCAAAGAATGGGAAAATCGCTTACCAAAGTAAAACGAAACATGATTTGCAAATATAGCATAAACTATATCATCATGAACTAAAGAGGTGACTCTCATTTTTCCCTTTTCTAAATAATTCGAAGAAAAACCAAACTTGCAAAGCAATACTACTGTGCAATAATATTCATATTGACCAAAAACTGGGATTTTTAAACAATCTAATTCGATTTCATGCTAAGAACCTTAATTTGATCTTAGTGCAATTGAATTTCAAATATCAGTGTTCAAAATAATTTGGTATTCTGATGTTATTAGATATTATGAGTTTCAATGGCAAATATCAAATTTAAGCCACTTGACATGATCAAGTTTTCTTCCTTCTAACATTCTCCTCAATCTCCTCCTTTTTCTCATTCACATTTAGAAATCAGACAGCATCAGGTTCGCTCGAGCGATGATAGGTTCGGTTGAGCAGACCTGTCAAACCCCAACCCAGGATTAGCGCGATTAGTGTTAATTAAGCGCGTGTTTAGTTATAATGTGGGTTTAGTGTTCAAGGGTTAGAAATTGGTCCGATTTCGTATGGAATTAGCTTTGGGGAATTTTGAGAGCATTTTCTACTATTTAGTCACACACAGGGGTGCCTTGAGTGTACGTGTAAGCTTGGGAGGAAATTTTAGTTTTCTGATCTTGATCGTGATTTCGACCTCAGTTGAATGGTTTTATTTTATTGTTTAGCTTTTGGGTTCAACCTGTTTTTGTAAAGGCCCAAAAATCCAAGTTTTGGCCAAAAGGGGTAAAACAGTCATTTCACATCAAATCTGGATCCAAAGTTCGAAATCTCAAAACTATGCCGAATTTATACCTTTTGAAAACTAGATTTTTCGGTGATCGATTTTGTCTTCTTTGTCGTTTTCATCCGGGGCCCGTAAGTCGATGTTTTAATCGTCGCAAGTTTTGAGCATAGTGGGGCCCACAAGAACCCATTGACTTAAGTGTCATCTCTTTCATTCTCCCTCCTCACTCACGTTGGACGATTTTCTGTGACTCTCTTCTCTTCGACCTAGTTGAGAAAGAAGTCATTCTTCTCCTTCTTCACTTCCTCACTTGCATGCCTCACTTCTAGACTTCCAAATCAGAATCTGAGCACACCACCTTCTTCCTCTCATCTTGAGCTTTCCATTGCTGTCATTTTCTTGAGGATTCCAGCTGAAAAGCTCCTTCTTCTTCCTTGTTTCTCTTCATTTGGATAGCTACAGGACCTTCTTCATCTTTTTAATGTGGTCTTTTGAGCTAATTAGGAACTCATTCCTCTAACATGCAAACCCATTTTCGAAATGGGGGTTTTGTTTGCCCAAAATGATGATTTTTGGATTGGTTTTCTTGGCGTTTTTGTGTAGATTCCGTGGCTCTTCTTTGGATAGGATCTTGAGAGATTTTTGAGCTTAGCTATTGGTGAAGGCAAGTGATCATTTTAGTCCCTTTTCTTTTGCATGCAATTTTTGAAAGCTTTGGCTTCAATGGTTTGTTTGTCTCTCATGATTAGTTGAGCATTATGTTGTTCCAATATGTGATGTGGATTGGAATTTTTTTTTAGATTGAAATGCATATGCTAGTGTCTTATCTTAATGGTTTTCATTCAATTCAGGTGATTTTTATCTTGTTTAAATGTTTTAAAATGGATAAAGAAATGGTGGAATGTATTGTGAAATGAATGGATATATTGGTTGTTGAATTTGAATGGAAATGGCCCCTAGGAGAGCATGGAGGCTCAGGGGATGTGTAGGGATTTGACCAGGAAAGAAAGGAAGTGGAATGGAAAGAAGTGTGTAGGAAAAAGAACTGGAATTCTGACTTGAATGGGCAGTCATGCACATTCGGTCAGCTGGCGGTTAGCCGACAGGTCCACTTCGGTTGACCGATAGCCAACCGAGTTCAATTCGGTTCCATTTACAGAAACGTGTTTTGTGACAGGGAATCGTCGGTCAGCTATCGGCCAATTGACGAGCTTAACCTCGGTCGACCGACAGCCAACCGAGGGAAATTCGGTTCCATTTCCAGAATGGTGATTTTCCGTCGGGAAATCTGACGGTCAACCGTCGATTAGTTGACCGTTAACCAACACTCACCTATTCGGCTAGCCGACAAGTAACCGAGAGCTGACCAAGTTTTTAAAAGTAGATTTGTTTGTGGGATTTTCTTGGGATTAAAAACCTGAATATGATTAGGAACTTTCAAGATGGAGTTTGTGTGCTTGAGGCTCAAAATGTCTTTTTACCTTTGAAGCACCAATCTCTCTCATTAAGACATTTGGCTCTCAACCACATGAATATCAAATGAAAAGTCTTATCATATGCTTGACAAGTTTTGTTTGGGGTCGTGATTTGATACATCGAATTTTGTTTTCTAGCACTTACTTTGTTTTGTACAAGTATTGTCACGTCCCCCAAAATAAGAATTAGGGAAAAACGTGAAAAATAAATCAAATTCAAATTCCTGTGTTTAATACAACACAAGCTTCCAAAAGTGGACCCACAAAAAATTTCAATATGTGGTGAGTCAAAATAAATTTCATTAAATGCAGCGGAAGCTTTATTCAATTGGTAATCCATGTTTCATGAATGAAACTCAACACAAAAATCAAATAAACATTAATAGTTAAAATTGCATAATTATAAAATTTCTAAAAGAGGTCTCAACAATAAAAGAAAGTTCATTAATAT
Organism: Persea americana; assembly: GCA_029852735.1. Classification (NCBI taxonomy): domain Eukaryota; kingdom Viridiplantae; phylum Streptophyta; class Magnoliopsida; order Laurales; family Lauraceae; genus Persea; species Persea americana. The sequence continues at coordinate 42,100,715 of CM056814.1, forward strand.
AATTCTCAGATGACGTTCTCTCTTGTGCTGGTTCAGACGGCTCCAAAGCCATCTCTTGCATTCCACTCAGGTTCATCTGTTGGCTCAAATGTTTGAAACACTTGATCCTCCTTCGTCTCCTGGGTAAAGTAGGGCTCGGTACCTATGCACCAAGTATTACAAAGTAAATAGCAAGAACATAATCATAATTCAAAACTTAATACAATAACGAGAAGAATATAGACAAGTGTGATCATAATGAAATAATGACAAATATAATAACGAAAATGAATGTATGACATAAAACCAAATGGCACAAAGGAGCAATATAAAATCACAAGGTGACAAGTGTCCCCGTTGTGGGTGGTCAGCCCTAAATAAAATGGGAAAGCCCGTCCATAACGCTGGTGGTCATAAACCGATCAAAGTAAAATCAGGATAACCTGTGCATAAACAAAGCGGATTATAAGTGATCCGATCACATCGGCTATATATCGATCTGCAGTCGTCCATAAATGACCCACATAAACACATATTTATAATAGACCTGATTAATAATGCTCCGACACAAGAATCATAAGTCAAAATAAAGTATTTGTCATTCATCTTTCATATCATATTCGAATAGTCATTTATATATGCAAACCCGAATGTCAAAGGATAATCACAAGCCAATCCTAAGGTCTTGTACCCAATAACCACAGGAATCTCTAATGGATAAAAGATCAACGCATCTCTTCTAAATCAATGGTGCATAGACCTAATTAAGGGTTTTCCAATAGGGATGAGTTGAGCTCGAATCCATTAGGATTTGCCCCAAGTTATATGAAGCACCAAACCCCATGTTAGTAAGATACCGTGTACCCTGACGGTATTTTACTCGGTCTAAAGATCTAATTAATAGAGTTCAAAAATATAGGTTTAACACATTAAAACCTAAGATATCATTTAATATCTAATTTACAAATAATAATGATAAATATAAAAAATTTTAGTTTATAATTTTAGAAACTTAGGGTCCCATCTTAGTGTAATTCCAAGAATATAACTCTTAAGGGTCTAAATGGGTTCTTTAAAGGTAAAGGGTCTTTTTCCTAATTTCCGTAAACATAAGAGCTAGACAATACTTTAACCAAACTCAAAAGTCACATGGACTACATCAGCACCATGTCATCATTCATCTCCATTCCCTCACTACTTTATTCATGTTCTCGTGCATATCAGTTACACAGCCACACTAGAACCTGTTCACAGAACGAGTTGTTGAACAACTGGAGCAACTAGATGGCTGGCTGGTGGGCCCCACTGATCAAACCTCAAGATCAGACCCACCCATCATGGTCGCCCAGGGCCCCTCTACCAGATCCGTGGCCCAGATAAATCATCAGATTCTCTCCCCAGGCCCCACAACCAAATCAAACAAAAGAAAACACCTCATTATTAAGTCACGCCTCTAATTCCTAAAACCATTCGATGGTGGGCCAAACATGGTCCACCTCACATGGGTCGCACATCCCTAAGGTCGCCTGTGGGTCCTCCTCCGGATCCACGGATCAGATCGGTCATTGGGTGATCCACCATGGGTCCCACTTCCAAAACAGGGTATAGCTACGATCCACCTGTTTCCTTGTCACAGTATCCAATTCTCCCTAGTCCCTGAACAATGTGTTTCCCCCTGCTCATCAAGACCACTTGGAATAGTGGTCTCACATCCCTGAACACAAATCTACACAAGATGAAAAGGGGTTTTGGAATCAGGGGTGGGCGCTGGTCATCATAAAACTCAGAATCACCGCAGTAGTAAAAATATAATTTGAAGAAATCGATTGAGTTTCTAATTTCACCACAAAAACAGATTTGTATCACATAAAAAAAAAGCAACAAAGGGTTTCTACATGCATACACATGCAAATCAACGAGAAAAACAAGTATTAAATTCACAAATTATAATTAGGAACTTGCCTTTTACCATGGTTGAAGAAAAATACACAGATCCTAACCAATACCCAAACCGCGATTCCTATAGCGCTTGAGAATAATCCTGTCACCGATCTGACAAAGAATATGGGAAAGAAATGCTCAGATGAACAGATCTATAGTATTCCTACCCAAAACCTAACATTTGAAAGAATAGGAAGATAACCTAAGAATATAGATATACTCCTAATGATTTGAGGAGATGGTTACCTGAAATAAGAAAGTTGAACAAAGAATGCTGGTATCCTCTGATCTTGATTCTGATGGCTGGATCCTAAAGCTGGTATGGCTTGGGAAGTTGAAAGATGAAGAAGACGAAGATAACCGGGAGGAGTTACAGAGAGATAAGTGGGGAGGGATAAGACGGGTTTCGTTAAAAACGGGATTAGGTTAAAAAAGGTACTACTGGGCTTAAGTCATTGGGTCAAAACTACGGGTCAGGTCATCTACCCATTAACCCAACTCATCAATCTACGCATTTAATCTAACGTGTGCCCCACTTAATCCTACCAACTTAAATACATTCAATTAAAATAAAAACAATATCTAATTAAAATATAATAAAATATTATATGTGGGACCGGTGTAAGACCCCGCCCCGAGAGTTTCCTTTTAGTGTTAATTAAGACGGGTTTGAGCTATAAGTGAGATTAGTGGAAATGGGTTAAATCTGGATTAGAATAGCTTTTTATAGCTTTGAATAATTTTGGGGACTCTTGTGATCTAGTGGGGCCCTTCGGGGGTTCCTTTTTATTGTGTCTTGATTAGTTTTGGGATTTAGTTATAATTCTGGAAATCTGTAAATTACTCCGTTTAATGTATTTTATGATTCCCAACAACTTTCATATTTGTTCCGTTTCTATTCGAGACCTCTAAACCCTACTTTGCCATTGATAGGGGTAAAACAGTCTTTTTACACAAAATCTGGACACTAATTTCAATGTCTCCGAAACTCGTAAAATATATACTTTTTGGAAAGTAGAAATTTCGACGATCAATTCTTCCTTCTTCGTCGAATCCATCCGAAGCCCGTAGATTGATGTTTTAGCTCGATTGGACTTTTAAGTTGTGGGACCCATTGCCATTCTCTATATAAGAAGGAGTCCTTTTCTTCTTCCTCTTCTTGCAATTTCTTGAGAAAAAGAGGGAATTCCAGCCCAGCCTAGGGTTTTCCTCAAGCTATCTTGCTCCTTGCTTCTCCATCTCTCAACCTCTCTCAAATCTATTGCTAAAGGCAAAATGGAGGCATTGATCTTCTTCTCCTCCATGAGAGCTTCATCTTGATACCATTTGTGGAGAGAGCCTCCCATTCCAAGCTACCTTTTGAGCAAACTCTTGCCATTAGAGGACTCTTCATGTAAGTTCCTCTTCTCATCTCTTGGTTGTGTATTCTTCTAGCCATGGAGGTGCTTCACCTTGATTATTGGAAGCTATTTCCATCTATTTCTTGATTTTGACATTCTAGGGTTGTAATGAATGTATTTTGGGGATTTTTTGTGTAGATTGTAGATTTTGAGCTTGATAAAAGGATTAGAGCTTGACTAGCATACTTGGAGACCGAGGCAAGTGGATGAATGGATTCGATTTGAATAAGTTCTTATTTTGTTGAAAATGTGGATTTCTATTATCCCTATTTCATTTGGTTCATTATGTTTCATAATGCTTTTGAAAATGTACTTATTGACATGGTTTTCCTCTTAGTTAGTCTTATGAGTATATATGCATTCATCATCAAAGTTTATTTTGGTCATTATAAACTTCTTAAATGATATTTGTACTTGCATTGAATGAGATTTGTATTGGTAGGAGAATTAAATACATTGATGGAATGGTGGTTGGTGGAAAGAATTAAATGTTAAATGGAAGGGAATAGACCCATTCCACGTTAGGAAATGGTTGGAATGGAGGTGAAATGGTTTGGGAAAGAAAGGACTGAAATCTGCACCTGATCTGTAGTTCCCGCAGCTGGGCGGTCAGCAGGCGGTCACCTTGGCGGCTAGCCGACCCAGATGCGGTTAGAAACACAGAATGCTGTGTTTCGACAGGCGAACCGCGGTCAGCCGCGCGGTCAGCTCGCGGCTAACCGCCAATCCAAAAACCATGTGACCGCTAGGTAGCCGAGATGCGCGGTTAGAAACACAGAATGCTATATTTTAGCAGGGGAACCGCGGTCAGCCCCGCGGTCAGCCAGCGTCTAACCGCCGATCACCTCGGCGGCTAACCGCCAGATGACCGACAGGTGACCGAGTTTCACCCAGAATTCCTGAGTCTTTTCCTATTGGTTTCAGATATGGTATTTAAAGGTTTCGATGGGTTGTTCTGATGCCCTACCACCTTGGAAAGACCCAGGGGATGACATAAGGAGATTGACATAGAAAGAAACACCATTTCGGAAAAAGGTATTGGGACTTTTAGATTCATCAACGTGCATAAGGAAACTTAGTATGTCCTCTATCATTTGAGTACCATACTAAGGGTATTATAGACATACAAGATCCTTATACAGGTCGTTGAATATGGATGTCCCAATATAAATAGTCCCTAATGATATAAAGAATTATTGCATTGTTTTACTCAGATTATATGTATAATTACTTGAGCCTACCAGTTTTATCTCGAATTCTGATTTATACACCTGATATGCCCTGCCAGCCCCGTTTATGCATGAACTGATAATGACATGAAATGTGTGCCTACGAGCACCATGCCCTGCTTACCCGAATGTTTTATACTGATATGTTTGGTATACGTTTTGATTTCTCATGTAACCTATGAGTCGGCACCACTAAGCTTGGACGTCCTTGTCAGTCTGATCAACTGACTTGGGCCTCCCCCTTGTGCTCCCGCCAGTTGCAACTTGGATCCTGTCTTGTCCCGTTACCCGGTTCCGCGGCCGTGGTCTTGCCTAGTTATATGTATATGTATCTGTATATAATGTTGGTTCTCGTCACTTCGCGTGCTCGAGCCCAACGCACTGAATGTGCTCTCATCACCTTAGTGATGGAGAGGATTTAGCTCTAGTGTGGTTGCCATCTAGTCAGTTCCTGTACCTTGAATAGCCCACATGATTTATATTGCATCTGTACTTTAAATGAACCATGCATCTTGTTTTATGACAGTTTTCGTTACGTCTATGATATGCTTTGATTTCTTTCTTGGTATTATCTATTCACCCACCTGCCAGACCGTCGTGTCTGACCCATTTTTGTGGTACTCAGGTCCAGCTCCCGTTATTGCCTTTGAGGAGGAGCCAGAGGGGGCGGTTGATGAACCGCAACGATTAGTGGAGTGGCAAGCTGACGATGTCATGTAGACATTCAGTTTAGCTTTGAGCTGCGAATATTTTGGGAGATCATAGACTGATTCTTGATTTATACTTTTGGTTGTACTGGCCTTTGTTGGCCATTATTTTTGGGAATGTTAATTTAAATTGATCTTTTGTTTAAACTTTAACTTCATATTTTGGGAATGCTAATGAGATCATTGCTCACTCTGACATCATGTCATACTTGTGTATCATCAGTTTTATTTGATGAGAATGGATTAAGAGTTTGATTTGCTACACGCTTCCGCACCAATATAAATGTTCTATGAGTGTATGTGGAATCCTCACCACGGAAACCTGTGGGAAATTAAGGAAATGTATAATCATTATTAAGGGTAGTTCATTATCCACACCACACCGTCGCGGTCCCGGGTCTCGGTTCGGGGTCGCGACAGACTGGTATCAGAGTGAGACGTGTTTCGGGCAATTAAAAGAAACTAGAAATCCTAAGGATGTGGCGAGGATCCGTTAGACTTTTCGTTAGTTAGACTCGTGTGAGCAATGTGTAACCCTTATATGACTTTATGTGCTAACAGTTTGTTTTACAGTGATATGCCACCTCGAAAAAGACCCGTAACCGACAATCCCACCGCAAGCAATAGTGAACACACCGGGCCACTAGGAAACGGTACTCCGGATCCAAACATGTAGAATCAATTTCAACAGATGATGCAAGCCATGCTTGACCAGCAACGTCAAGCCAATGAAAATCAGGCAAGATTGCAAGAGCAAATGGCCAAGAAGGATGAAGAGCATGCTAGGGAGATGGCTATGATGCAAAGGCAGTTGTTAGAAGTGTTAGAAAGGAGACCTGAACCGGCACCAGCGCAACCTCTAGGCACTCAGATTGTCATTAACAATAGGGAACATGATCCCAATGCGTTGTATGAAAAGTTTAGGAAGAGGGGTCCCAAGGAGTTCACTGGACATGAGGATCCATTAGCTGCAGACGACTGGTTGGAGCATACAGAGAACATCTTTGAGATATTTAGATGTACCGGTAGACAGCAAGTGCAACTCACCGCTTCCATGTTCACCGGCCTAGCAGATATATGGTGGAAAACAATCAAGGCTGAGTATAGGACCATAGCAAACGCAGAGGCTTGGACAAGTTTCAAGAGACAATTCGGTGACAAGTATGTACCGACACATGTGAAGAGGTAAAAGGCCATTGAATTCCAGCAGCTCGTACAAGGTAACACGACCGTTCAAGAGTACCTCACAAAGTTCGAAAGATTGTCTCGATATGCCCCCGAGTTAATTGACACTGTGGAGAAAAAGATAGCGAAGTTCCTTGAAGGACTTAACCCGATCATTGAGAGGGATGCCACGGGTGTTGTACCACCTATCAATTTTGAAGAGGCTGTGAGAAGGGCCTACAAATTTAAGAACCTGAACAACAAGATCCTCAAGATCCAAGGAAAGGCACCAGCTCACCAACAGAATCACCAACCAAGGAACCATCAGAACAAACGACCGAGGCATGAACAAAACGTGCAGAATGCTCTAGTTTGCGTTCACTGTGGTAAGAACCACGAGAGTGCTCAATGCCGTACGATTACGGGAGCATGTTTCAGATGTGGATCCATGGCACACCAGCTCAAGGACTGCCCAAGACAGGCTGGGCAAGGTAACAACAGACAGAACCAGCAACAACAAGGAGCACAGCGCCAGGCACCACCTCAGAATGCACTAGCCGTACAGAACCAGCCCAGGCCACTCCAGCAGCAGGCTCCACAGCAACAATATAGACCTCCACAGCAGCATCCAGCTCGTCAACAAGGACAGAATCAGAATCAGCGTACTCCTCAGCAGAATAGGAATGCACAGCAAGGAAGGCAGCAACAGGCTCAGAACAGGCCTCAGCAGCGAGGACAAGTGTATGCAATTAACCAAGCTGATGCAGAGGCGGCAGATAACGTGGTGGAAGGTACACTCCTAGTTTGTGGATTTGAAGCTAAGATTTTGTTTGACCCTGGCTCTACGCACTCCTTCTTGTCTCCCAAATTTTCTAAGTTGATTGATATGCCTGCTAGAGAACTTGAGTATGTATTGACGGTGTCCACCCCCGTAGGCAAACAAGTTGTGTGTAGGAAATATTATCCTAGATGTGCTATTAAGATAGGAGATGTAGTGTTACCGGCGAATCTTATTTTGTTGGAGATGTATGATTTTGATGTCATTCTAGGAATGGATTGGTTAGCAGGGTACCATGCTACGATGGACTGTTTCCATAAGACCCTCACGTTCAAATTAGAGGAGACCCCAGCAGGCGTATTGTTCCATTGGGAGAGGAGGAATTCTTGTCCAAGATTCGTCTCAGCATTGAAGGCTGATCGACTAGTGAGAAGTGGATGTGAATGCTATTTAGCGTTTATCACGGAGGATAAACGGTCCCAAGGGGTGGAGGAGATCCCAATTGTTTGCGAATTCCCAGACATTTTTCCAGAAGAAATCCCAGGTTTACCACCTATTAGGGAGATTGACTTCACCATCGAATTGTTACCAGGGACCGCTCCGATATCTATCGCACCATACAGAATGGCTCCAGCTGAATTAGGAGAGTTGAAGATTCAGTTGCAAGAATTGTTGGATAAAGGTTTTATTAGACCGAGCGTCTCACCTTGGGGAGCTCCAGTTTTATTCGTCAAGAAGAAAGACGGTTCCATGAGAATGTGTATTGATTATCGGAAATTGAACCAAGCTACCATCAAGAACAAGTATCCATTGCCAAGGATAGATGAATTGTTTGACCAATTGCAAGGTGCTGCTTACTTTTCGAAGATCGATCTAAGATCCGGTTATCATCAGCTGAGAGTTAGAGATTCAGATGTATCGAGGACGGCGTTCCGGACGAGATATGGACACTATGAGTTTCTAGTGATGCCATTTGGACTGACGAATGCACCAGCAGTATTCATGGCTTTGATGAACAAAATATTTGCTGAGTACTTAGACCAATTCACAGTGGTGTTTATTGATGACATTTTGGTGTACTCTAAGTCTAAAGAAGAACATGAAGAGCATTTGAGGATAGCATTGCAACTCCTAAGAGACAATCAATAGTATGCGAAGCTCACTAAGTGCGATTTTTGGCTTGAAGAAGTCGCATTTTTAGGTCATATCATTTCCAAAGAAGGATTATCAGTGGACTCAGCCAAGATAGATGCAGTTGTGAAGTGGGAAAAACCAAAGAATGCGTCAGAAATCAGGAGTTTTCTTGGATTGGCGGGTTACTATCGAAGATTTGTGCAAGGATTTTCGTCGATCGCAGCTTCATTGACGAAGTTGACCAAGAAGAATGCACCTTATGTGTGGACAGACCAGTGTCAGACCAGCTTCCAAGAGTTGAAAAAGAGATTAACTTCAGCACCCGTCCTCACTTTACCATCCGGGAGCGGCGGTTACACCATTTTTACAGATGCGTCGAATATAGGACTCGGTTGTGTGTTGATGCAAGATAGAAAAGTCGTTGCTTATGGATCCCGTCAGTTGAAGGACCACGAGAAGAACTATGCAACGCATGATCTGGAATTAGCAGCGGTCGTTTTTGCACTAAAGATGTGGAGACATTACCTCTACGGAGAGAAATTCGAAGTCCACTCCGATCACCGCAGCTTACAGTATTTGTTCTCTCAGAAGGAGTTGAATATGAGACAAAGAAGATGGATGGAATACATCAAAGATTATGATTTTCCGATCAAGTACCACCCGAGAAAGGCAAATGTAGTAGCCGATGCCTTGAGTAGGAAGTCAGCAAGTGTGGCAAGCCTAAGAGTTACGTGCTTCTTTCAGCAATTTGAAGAGTTGGGGGTAGATTTTCAGCCCCTAAGCGAGGGAGTGATGTTAGCCAACATGTCCGTGTCTGAACCCTCGTTCATTCGGAAGATCAAGGATGACTAATTGCAAGATCCAGAGTTAGCCAAGATTTCAGAGCATATAGCAGAACGTCCTGATTTCCGTATTGTAGATGGAGTCTTATTCTATCGTGATCGTCTATGCGTGCCCAATATTGAAGATTTGAAGAATGACATTATGACAGAGGCGCACAGTACAAAGTACTCTATGCATCCGGGTAGCACGAAGATGTATCAGAACTTGAAAGGCAGATTTTGGTGCAACAACATGAAGAGGGAAATAGCAGCTTTCGTTTCCCGATGTTTGACGTGTCAGTTGGTAAAGGCAGAACATCAGAGACCTCCAGAGTTATTGCAGCCATTAGAGATCCCAGAATGGAAGTGGGAACATATCACCATGGATTTCATCTCGGGATTGCCAAGGACCAGAAAAGGGAACAACTCCATATGGGTCATTGTGGACCGTCTCACCAAATCAGCTCATTTTATTCCTATGAAGACCGGAGAGAAAATGTATATGTTACCTCTCGCAGAGTTGTTTGTCAACGAGATTGTCAGCCGTCATGGGCAGCCAGTCTCCATTACTTCGAACAGAGATAGCAGATTCGTCTCGAGATTCTGGAAGACTTTGCAGGAGTCTATGGGGACAAAGCTTCAGTTCAGCACAGCGTATCACCCACAAACAGATGGTCAGTCGGAAAGAACAATTCAGACCCTTGAAGATATGCTTTGAGCGTGTGTACTAGATTTCAAGACTCAATGGGATGAGACCCTACCGCTCTGCGAATTCGCCTACAACAACAGTTATCATTCGAGCATTGGGATGGCGCCTTTTGAGGCATTGTATGGTAGGAGGTGTAGAACTCCAGTCTGTTGGGAAGAAGTAGGTATTCGCAGTTTTCATGGACCGACTATGGTGAGTGAAACCAGTGACAAGGTCAAGTTGATCCAAGAACGTCTGAAAGTAGCCCGGAGTAGACAGAAGAGTTATGCAGACTCTCATCGAAGGGACTTACATTTTAAGGAAGGAGATAAGGTTTTCTTGAAGGTGTCACCTACCAGAGGAACTTTGAGATTCAGACAGAGAGGCAAATTATCTCGGAGATACATTGGACCCTATGATATCGTGAGCAAGATTGGTGACGTGGCTTATAGATTGGCCTTACCACCTGAGCTTTCTGGCGTACACAATGTGTTCCATGTGTCTATGTTGAAAAAGTACGTCCCCGACCCGTCACATGTACTACGTCATGAACCCTTAGAGATCAGAGAAGATGCCACCTATGTCGAGAAGCCTATTCAGATCATCGATACGAAGGAACAAGAACTGAGGACAAGGACTATACAATGGGTGAAAGTGCTCTGGGAAAATCACGGACCTGAAGAGGCAACGTGGGAATTACGGGATCAAGTTCAGAAGAAGTATCCGCATCTACTACCCGAGGTTAGTTATTTTATTTCATTTGGTGGACCAAATGCCTTAAGGGGTGGAAGATGTAAGACCCCGCCCCGAGAGTTTCCTTTTAGTGTTAATTAAGACGCGTTTGAGCTATAAGTGAGATTAGTGGAAATGGGTTAAATCTGGATTAGAATAGCTTTTTATAGCTTTGAATAATTTTGGGGACTCTTGTGATCTAGTGGGGCCCTTCGGGGGTTCCTTTTTATTGTGTCTTGATTAGTTTTGGGATTTAGTTATAATTCTGGAAATCTGTAAATTACTCCGTTTAATGTATTTTATGATTCCCAACAACTTTCATATTTGTTCCGTTTCTATTCGAGACCTCTAAACCCTACTTTGCCATTGATAGGGGTAAAACAGTCTTTTTACACAAAATCTGGACACTAATTTCAATGTCTCCGAAACTCGTAAAATATATACTTTTTGGAAAGTAGAAATTTCGACGATCAATTCTTCCTTCTTCGTCGAATCCATCCGAAGCCCGTAGATTGATGTTTTAGCTCGATTGGACTTTTAAGTTGTGGGACCCATTGCCATTCTCTATATAAGAAGGAGTCCTTTTCTTCTTCCTCTTCTTGCAACTTCTTGAGAAAAAGAGGGAATTCCAGCCCAGCCTAGGGTTTTCTTCAAGCTATCTTGCTCCTTGCTTCTCCATCTCTCATCCTCTCTCAAATCTATTGCTAAAGGCAAAATGGAGGCATTGATCTTCTTCCCCTCCATGAGAGCTTCATCTTGATACCATTTGTGGAGAGATTCTCCCATTCCAAGCTACCTTTTGAGCAAACTCTTGCCATTAGAGGACTCTTCATGTAAGTTCCTCTTCTCATCTCTTGGTTGTATATTCTTCTAGCCATGGAGGTGCTTCACCTTGATTATTGGAAGCTATTTCCATCTATTTCTTGATTTTGACATTCTAGGGTTGTAATGAATGTATTTTGGGGATTTTTTGTGTAGATTGTAGATTTTGAGCTTGATAAAAGGATTAGAGCTTGACTAGCATACTTGGAGACCGAGGCAAGTGGATGAATGGATTCGATTTGAATAAGTTCTTATTTTGTTGAAAATGTGGATTTCTATTATCCCTATTTCATTTGGTTCATTATGTTTCATAATGCTTTTGAAAATGTACTTATTGACATGGTTTTCCTCTTAGTTAGTCTTATGAGTATATATGCATTCATCATCAAAGTTTATTTTGGTCATTATAAACTTCTTAAATGATATTTGTACTTGCATTGAATGAGATTTGTATTGGTAGGAGAATTAAATACATTGATGGAATGGTGGTTGGTGGAAAGAATTAAATGTTAAATGGAAGGGAATAGACCCATTCCACATTAGGAAATGGTTGGAATGGAGGTGAAATGGTTTGGGAAAGAAAGGACTGAAATCTGCACCTGATGTGTAGTTCCCGCAGCTGGGCGATCAGCAGGCGGTCACCTTGGCGGCTAGCCGACAGGTGGCCGGCGGCTAGCCGACCCAGATGCGGTTAGAAACACAGAATGCTGTGTTTCGACAGGCGAACCGCGGTCAGCCGCGCGGTCAGCTCGCGGCTAACCGCCAATCCAAAAACCATGTGACCGCTAGGTAGCCGAGATGCGCGGTTAGAAACACAGAATGCTATATTTTAGCAGGGGAACCGCGGTCAGCCCCGCGGTCAGCCAGCATCTAACCGCCGATCACCTCGGCGGCTAACCGCCAGATGACCGACAGGTGACCGAGTTTCACCCAGAATTCCTGAGTCTTTTCCTATTGGTTTCAGATATGGTATTTAAAGGTTTGGATGGGTTGTTCTGATGCCCTACCACCTTGGAAAGACCCAGGGGATGACATAAGGAGATTGACATAGAAAGAAACACCATTTCGGAAAAAGGTATTGGGACTTTTAGATTCATCAACGTGCATAAGGAAACTTAGTATGTCCTCTATCATTTGAGTACCATACTAAGGGTATTATAGACATACAAGATCCTTATACAGGTCGTTGAATATGGATGTCCCAATATAAATAGTCCGTAATGATATAAAGAATTATTGCATTGTTTTACTCAGATTATATGTATAATTACTCGAGCCTACCAGTTTTATCTCGAATTCTGATTTATACACCTGATATGCCCTGCCAGCCCCGTTTATGCATGAACTGATAATGACATGAAATGTGTGCCTACGAGCACCATGCCCCGCTTACCCGAATGTTTTATACTGATATGTTTGGTATACGTTTTGATTTCTCATGTAACCTATGAGTCGGCACCACTAAGCTTGGACGTCCTTGTCAGTCTGATCAACTGACTTGGGCCTCCCCCTTGTGCTCCCGCCAGTTGCAACTTGGATCCTGTCTTGTCCCGTTACCCGGTTCCGCGGCCGTGGTCTTGCCTAGTTATATGTATATGTATCTGTATATAATGTTGGTTCTCGTCACTTCGCGTGCTCGAGCCCAACGCACTGAATGTGCTCTCATCACCTTAGTGATGGAGAGGATTTAGCTCTAGTGTGGTTGCCATCTAGTCAGTTCCTGTACCTTGAATAGCCCACATGATTTATATTGCATCTGTACTTTAAATGAACCATGCATCTTGTTTTATGACAGTTTTCGTTACGTCTATGATATGCTTTGATTTCTTTCTTGGTATTTTCTATTCACCCACCTGCCAGACCGTCGTGTCTGACCCATTTTTGTGGTACTCAGGTCCAGCTCCAGTTATTGCCTTTGAGGAGGAGCCAGAGGGGGCGGTTGATGAACCGCAACGATTAGTGGAGTGGCAAGCTGACGATGTCATGTAGACATTCAGTTTAGCTTTGAGCTGCGAATATTTTGGGAGATCATAGACTGATTCTTGATTTATACTTTTGGTTGTACTGGCCTTTGTTGGCCATTATTTTTGGGAATGTTAATTTAAATTGATCTTTTGTTTAAACTTTAACTTCATATTTTGGGAATGCTAATGAGATCATTGCTCACTCTGACATCATGTCATACTTGTGTATCATCAGTCTTATTTGATGAGAATGGATTAAGAGTTTGATTTGCTATACGCTTTCGCACCAATATAAATGTTCTATGAGTGTATGTGGAATCCTCACCGCGGAAACCTGTGGGAAATTAAGGAAATGTATAATCATTATTAAGGGTAGTTCATTATCCACACCACACCGTCGCGGTCCCGGGTCTCGGTTCGGGGTCGCGACAACCGGGATCTTACAAGTATAAGTTTTGTTTTGAATTGTTTAAGAACCTTGTTAGGGAACACTTTACAATCTACTCTTGTTAGCTTCGCTGTGCATTGTTTTGATAAGTGTTTTCCCTTGTTTTCAATAAGTTTTGTACAAGTGTCAACATGTTTTGTGCATACATGAATATCATTGAATACCGCTGAGCTTGGACTGCCCTCTCAGTCTGATCCACTAGTTAAAGGGTCCTTAAGCATAAGGACAATCTGCAGATTAGTCGTGTAATTGTACACATTCTTGTTTTGTCCGGTACCGCGGCCGGTGTTTCCCACTCACCTTGTGTGACTCGAGCTTTTGTTTCGTTTCGTTTCGTTTTTTCTCGTTTTGCTTGCTCTTGTCATCAAGTATGACGGAGAAAGGATGAGCTCAATGTGGATTAATGAATCATGTGGTTTTCTTGAAATCATGCTAGTTTTGCTCTATACTTTAAATATGTTTTGTTCAGATCTCATGTCATGTTTTAAACATTGTTATTTCATATTTTAATTGAATTATAATATGTCTAAATTGATCACCTGCCAGACTGTCGTGTCTGACCTCTTTTGCTTTGGTGTTTAGATGCAGGAGCCGTTGCCCTTGAGGAGGAGCGCTCGGAGGAGGCTTTTGAGCCACCCCCAGCCCGAGAGTGGCAACCCGACGACGTCTTCTAGACGTCGGGTGGGGTCTTGAGTACGACACATGTGGATGGGAATGTTTTGTTTTGTATTTTGGGTTGTGTGGCTTTTGTTGGCCCTTCTTCATACCTTGGGAATGTGTAAATTTAACTTAACTTACTTTTGTATTTTGAAACTTGAAAGTTAAATGATGGTAATGCCATGTTATGTTTCCTCCTCTGATTATTGTCTTGAAGATGATTTAACTTATGTAAGTTGAAGTTGTATCACATGTATTGGACAAGAAAAGATTACTTGCACGCTTCCACAAATCATAGTTCTAGTGAGACAAATTCCAAGTGTGTTTTGGAAATCCTCACGGCGGAAACTTGTGGGTTAATCGTAATTGATAGTTGGTTGTTCGGTAGACACTTCACCACACGTCGCAGGCCTAGGTCTCGGTTCAGGGTCGCGACAGGACCCATCCAGAACTTTGTTCGCTCGAGCCTCCACCGGGTTCACTCGAGCGGTCGCAACTAGAGACTTGTTTGCTCGAGCTCACCCAATGTTCGCTCGAGCGGACAGGTTTCTGGGAGCTTCCCTCGCAGACAGAAACTTGTTCGCTCGAGCGACCCAGAGTTCCACTCTAGCAAGCAGGTTTTTGGCAGCGTTTCTCCCAGTCAGAAGCTTGCTCGCTTGAGCAACCACGAACTTCGCTCTAGTGGACAGACTTTTGCTTGAATCCATACAGTACAGAAAACTGCATTCTCCTTGGACATTTCTGGCTCCTTCTCCTTAGCAATCCCTTACACAATTCCAACATTTTTCAAGGCTTCTCTCGCCATTTTGAACCTTCAAACTTCACATTCAATCAATCAAACTCCTTCAACAATTCACACCTCAACTCTTCCCATCATTCATCCATCCAAAAACATGTGAACAACCACCAATGCTTAATTGAATGAGAATGCCTCAAGATACTAATTCAAACAACATATACATTTCAATTCAAGTAACAATTCCAAAACATTCATCATGAGAAAATCAATCCCTTTCAATACTAAAGCAAGAAAACAACTCATTTGTAGCTTAGAGAAATAAAACTATAACATGCATTCAAAGAAGACTAGATTGATCACTTACATTCACCAAAGTGCTATCCAAGATCTCTCAAACTCCTATCCCAAGAAGAACCACGAAATCTACACAAAAGCCCCAAGAAAACCATTCCAAAAATCACCATTTTGACCAACCAAAACCCCCATTTCGAAAATGGGTTTGCATGTATGAAAATTAGTGTCCTAAGGAGCTCAAAAGATCAAAATGAAAGGAAGAAGAAGATTCCATTACCTGGAGCTTGCTAAACAAGGAAGAGGAAGGAAGATGAAGGCTCAACACAACAAAAAATTCCAAGAAAATGGTGTCAATAGAGAGCTTGAGAAGAGAGGAAGAGGAAGGAGAACTCAGATTTTGATTTGAAGATCTTTAGGTAGGGAATGCAAGGAGAAAGTGAAGAAGAAGGAAGACTCTTCTCAACTGGTACGAAGGTGGAGTTGCAGAAAATGGAGTATGAAACGTGAGTGAAGTGAGGGACAGGAAGGTAGCTTAAGTCATTGGGTCATTATGGGCCCCACTAAGCTCAAAGCTTGTAACCATTAAAACATCACTCTACGGGGCCCAGGTGGAAACGACGAAGGAGACAAAAATGATTGTCGAAAAATCTAGTTTCCAAAAAGTATAAATTTGGCATAGTTTTGAGATTTCGAAATTTGG
This sequence comes from Persea americana, assembly GCA_029852735.1. Classification (NCBI taxonomy): domain Eukaryota; kingdom Viridiplantae; phylum Streptophyta; class Magnoliopsida; order Laurales; family Lauraceae; genus Persea; species Persea americana. Next base: position 42,116,912 of record CM056814.1, read on the forward strand.
GTTCAGATTTGGTGTGAAAAGACTGCTTTACCCTTTTGGGCCAAAACTTGAGTTTCTGGGCCTCAAACACAGACAGGCTGAAAACAAAAGTCAAACTATAAAATAAAACCATTCAAATGAGGTCGAAATCAAGATTAAAATTAGAAAAACTAGGATTTCCTCCCGAGCTTACACGTACACTCAAGGCACCCCTGAGTGACTGAATAGCATAAAATGCTCTCAAAATTCCCCAAAGCTATTTATAGACTAAAACGAACCAAGTTCTAACCCACGAACTCCAAACCCACTTAATAACTAACCACGCACTTAATTACCACTAATAGCGCTAATCCTGGGTTGGGGTTTCACATCCTCCACCCCTTAGGTTATTTGGTCCTCCAAATAAAAATAGTTATACCTCAAGTAACAAGTGCGGGTAGTTTCTCTGGACTTGGTCTCTTAGTTTCCATGTCGCTTCTTCTGGTTCATGATTTTCCCATTGAACTTTGACCCAATGGATGGTCCGGTTTCTCAATTCTTGCTCTTTGGTGTCAACAATTCTAACCGGCTTCTCCACATACGACGCATCTCCTCGAATTTCTAGAGGCTCATGTTGCAACACGTGTGCAGGATTTGGGACGTATTTCTTCAACATAGAGACGTAAAAAACATTATGCACCCCAGAGAGTTCTGGCGGTAATGCAAGTCTATAGGCAACATCTCCAATCTTGCTCAAAATCTCGTACAGTCCGATGTATCTTCTTGCTAGCTTACCCTTCTGATCAAATCTTAGTGTTCCTCTGACCGGAGACACTTTCAAAAATACTTTATCACCCTTTTTTAACTGTAAATCTCTCTTACGAGTATCAGCATGACTTTTCTATCTGCTTCTAGCAACCTTTAACCATTCCTGGATCAGCTTGATCTTATCACTTGTCTCCCCAACTATCGTTGGTCCACGGAAACTACGAACACCGACTTCTTCCCAGCAAATGAGAGTTCTGCATCTCCTACCTTAGAGTGACTCAAAAGGTGCCATACCAATGCTGGAATGGTAGCTGTTGTTGTATGCAAACTCACATAGGGGCAAGTACCCGTCCCATTGAACCTTGAAATCTAATACTCACGCACGTAGCATGTCCTCTAAAGTTTGTATGGTTCTCTCTGACTGGCCATCTGTCTGAGGATGGTATGCAGCGCTGAACTATAACTTGGTGCCCATAGATTCAAATAGGGTCTTCCAAAACCTCGAAACAAATCTGCTATCCTTGTTGGAAGTGATGGAGACGAGCTGTCCATGTCTGCTGACAATCTCAATCACAAATAAATCTGCTAGTAATGCCATATGCATTTTACTCCCGGTCTTCATAGGAATGAAGTGAGCAAACTTTGTGAGACGATCCACGATGACCCAAATAGTATTGTTCCCCTTCTTAGTAGTAGGCAGACCGGAGACGAAATCCATAATGATGTGCTCCCATTTCCACTCTGGAATTTCCAATGGCTGCAACAATCCTAGAGGCTTCTGATGTTCTGCCTTAATCTGCTGACATGTGAGGCACCGAGATACAAAAGCTGCTATCTTTCGTTTCCTGTTATTCCACTAGAATCGGTTCTTCAAATTTTGGTACATTTTAGTGCTCCCCGGATGCATGGATTATCTTGTACTGTGAGCTTCAGTCATAATCTCATTATTCAAATCTTCAATGTTAGGCACACACAGACGATCACAAAAATACAACGCTCCATCTATTATCCTGAAGTCTGGACGATCTGAGATATGATCAACAATCTTGGCCAAGTCTGAATCTTGCAATTGACTGTCTTTGATCTTCTGGATGAAAGTAGGCTCAGACGCTATCATACTTGCCAACATCACACCCTTCCTTAACGGTTGCACCTCTACTCCGAGTTCTTCAAACTGATGTAAGACACAGACTCCTCTCAAGCTGGCCATAACTACTGATTTTCTGCTCAACGCATCAGCCACTACGTTCACCTTGCCCAGATGATACTTGATTGGAAAGTCATAATCTTTAATGTACTCCATCCACCGTCTCTGCCTCATGTTCAACTCTTTCTATGAAAATAGATACTGTAAACTCTGGTGGTCTGAGTGGACTTCGAACTTCTCTTCGTATAAATAGTGTGTCCACATCTTCAAATCAAATACAACTGCTGCTAACTCCAAATCATGGGTGGCATAATTCTTCATGTGATCCTTCAACTGTCTCGAGCCATAGGCAATAACTTTGTCATTCTGCATCAATACACAACCTAATCCTATATTTGAAGCGTCTGTAAAAACAACAAATCCTCCACTTCCTGACGGTAGAGTAAGAATCAGGGCTGTAGTCAATCTCTTTTTCAACTCTTTGAAACTTTCTTCACACTGGTCTATCCATACGAAAGGCACACTTTTCCTAGTTAACTTAGTCAAAGGTGCTGCAATGGATGAAAATCCATGAACAAACCTCCTATAGTATCCTGCTAACCCCAAAAAGCTTCTGATCTCTATCACGCTGCTTGGCCTTTTCCAACTGACAACAACATCAACTTTGGACGGATCCACTGCTAAACCTTCTCTTGAAATAACATGGCCTAGAAAAGCCACTTGCTCTAGCCAAAATTCACATTTGCTAAGCTTTGCATAGAGCTGGTTGTCCTTCAAAAGCTGCATTGACGTTCTCAAATGCTCTTCATGCTCCTCTCTACTCTTAGAATACACAAGCACGTCATCGATAAACACTACAATAAAGTGATCCAAATACTCTACAAATACCTTATTCATAAGAGCCATAAACACTGCAAGTGCATTTGTCAATCCGAATGGCATCACCAAGAACTCATAGTGCCCATATTTGGTTCGAAAAGCTATTTTAGGCACATCTGACTCTCCAACCCGCAGCTGATAATACCCAAACCTCAAGTCTATCTTGGAAAAATACGTTGCTCCTTGCAACTGATCAAACAATTCATCTATTCTTGAGACCTCAAGTCTATCTTGGAAAAATACGTTGCTCCTTGCAACTGATCAAACAATTCATCTATTCTTGACAACGGGTACTTGTTCTTGACGGTCATATGATTCAATCTTTTGTAGTCTATACACATTCTCAAGCTTCCGTCCTTCTTTTTCACAAACAAAACTAGTGCTCCCCAAGGTGAAACCCTTGGTCTAATAAAACCTTTACTCAATAAATCTTGCAGCTAGAGTTTTAGTTCACCTAACTCTGCCGGAGCCATCCTATAAGGTGCAATAGAAATTGGAGCTGTCCTTGGAAGGAGCTCAATGGCGAACTCAACTTCTCGAATTGGTGGCAATCCCAGGATTTCTTCAGGAAAAACATCCGGAAATTCGCACACAACGGGGATTTCCTCCACCCCTTGGGACCGTTTATCCTCCGTGATAAACGCAATGAAAGCCTCACACCCACTTTGTACCATTCTTCCCGCTTTTAGTGCTGAAACAATCCTGCATCCCTGAATCAACAAATCTGCCTATTCCCCTTTCAACTTGAAAGTGATAGTCTTACAAAGCAATCCATGGTAGCATGATAACTGGTGTAGTAACAGTCAATATATAATCAAGTTCCCTAAAAGGCATAGCAATCATCTTTGCAAACATAGGAGATAAAAATGAATGAGTACTGCCAGTGTCGCGACCCCGAACCGGGACCCGGGACCGCGACGGGGTGTGGTGTGGATAATGAACTACTCCTTAATAATAATTATACATTTCCTTAATTTCCCACAGGTTTCCGCGGTGAGGATTCCTCATACACTCATAGAACATTTATATTGGTGCGGAAGCGTGTAGCAAATCAAACTCTTAATCCAATCACATCAAATAAGACTGTTAATACACAGGTATGACATGATGTCAGAGTGAGCAATGATCTCATTAGCATTCCCAAAATATGAAGTTAAAGTTAAACAAAAGAACAAGTTAAATTAACATTCCCCAAAAATAATGGCCAACAAAGGCCAGTACAACCAAAAGTATAAAATCAGTAATCAGTCTATAATCTCCCAAAATGTTCGCAACTCAAAGCTAAACCGAATGTCTACATGACATCGTCAGCTTGCCACTCTACTAATCGTTGCGGTTCATCAACCGCCTCCTCTGGCTCCTCCTCAAAAGCAACAACGGGAGCTGGACCTGAGTACCACCAAAAAAATGGGTCAGACACGACGGTCTGGCAGGTGGGTGAATAGATATACCAAGAAAGAAATCAAAGCATATCATAGACATAACGAAAACTGTCATAAAACAGGATGCATGGTTCATTTAAAGTACAGATGCAATATAAATCATGTGGGGTATTCAAGGTACAGGAACTGACTAGATGGCAACCACACTAGAGCTAAATCCTCTCCATCACTAAGGTGATGAGAGCACATTCAGTGCGTTGGGCTCGAACACACGAAGTGACGAGAACCAACATTACATACATATACATATACATATAGCTAGGCAAGACCACAGCCGCGGAACCGGGTAACCGGACAGGACAGGATCCAAGTTGCAACTGGCGGGAGCGCAAGGGGGAGGCCCAAGTCAGTTGATCAGACTGACAAGGACGTCCAAGCTTAGTGGTGCCGACTCATAGGTTACATGAGAAATCAAAACGTATACCAAACATATCAGTATAAAACATTCGGGTAGACGGGGCATGGTGCTCGTAGGCACACATTTGATGTCATTATCAGTTCATGCATAGACGGGGCTGGCAGGGCATATCAGGTGTATAAATCAGGATTCGAGATAAAACTAGTAGGATCGGGTAATTATACATAAAACCTGAGTAAAACAATGCAATGAAACCTTATATCGTTAGGGACTATATATTGGGGCATCCATATTCAAACGACATGTATAAGGATCTTGTATGTCTATATTACCCTTAGTATGGTACTCGAAGGATAGAGGACATACTAAGTTTCCTTATGCACGTTGATGAATCTAAAAGTCCCAATACCTTTTCCGAAATGGTGTTTCTTTCTATGTCAATCTCCTTATGTCATCCCCTGGGTCTTTCCAAGGTGGTAGGGCATCAGAACAACCCATCCAAACCTTTAAATACCATATCTGAAACCAATAGGAAAAGACTCAGGAATTCTGGGTGAACTCGGTCACCTGTCGGTCATCTGGCAGTTAGCCGCCGAGGTGATCGGCGGTTAGCCGCTGGCTGACCGCGGGGCTGACCGCGGTTCCCCTGCTAAAATATAGCATTCTGTGTTTCTAACCGCGCATCTCGGCTACCTAGCGGTCACATGGTTTTTGGATTGGCGGTTAGCCGCGAGCTGACCGCGGTTCGCCTGTCAAAACACAGCATTCTGTGTTTCTAACCGCATCTGGGTCGGCTAGCCGCCGGTCACCTATCGGCTAGCCGCCAAGGTGAACGCCCGCTGACCGCCCAGCTGCGGGAACTACACATCAGGTGCAGATTTCAACCCTTTCCTTCCCAAACCATTTCACCTCCATTCCAACCATTTCCTAACGTGGAATGGGTCTATTCCCTTCCATTTAACATTTAATTCTTTCCACCAACCACCATTCCATCAATGTATTTAATTCTCCTACCAATACAAATCTCATTCAATGCAAGTACGGATATCATTTAAGAAGTTTATAATGACCAAAATAAACTTTGATGATGAATGCATATATTCTCATAAGACTAACTAAGAGGAAAACCATGTCAATAAGTACATTTTCAAGAGCATTATGAAACATAATGAACCAAATGAAATAGGGATAATAGAAATCCACATTTTCAACAAAATAAGAACTTATCCAAATCGAATCCATTCATCCACTTGCCTTGGTCTCCAAGTATGCTAGTCAAGCTCTAATCCTTCTATCAAGCTCAAAATCTACAATCTACACAAAAATCCCCAAAATACATTCATTACAACCCTAGAATGTCAAAATCAAGAAATAGATGGAGATAGCTTCCAATAATCAAGGTGAAGCACCTCCATGGCTAGAAGAATACACAACCAAGAGATGAGAAGAGGAACTTACATGAAGAGTCCTCTAATGGCAAGAGTTTGCTCAAAAGGTAGCTTGGAATGGGAGGTTCTCTCAAAAAAAGATATCAAGAGGAAGCTCTCATGGAGGGGAAGAAGATTACCACCTCCATTTTGCCTTTAGCAATAGATTTGAGAGAGGTTGAGAGATGGGGAAGCAAGGAGCAAGAAGGCTTGAAGAAAACCCTAGGCTGGGCTGGAATTCCCTCTTTTTCTCAAGAAGTTGCAAGAAGAGGAAGAAGAAAAGGACTCCTCCTTATATAGAAAATGGCCATGGGTCCCACAACTTAAAAGTCCAATCGAGCTAAAACATCGTTCTACGGGCTTCGGACGGATTCGACGAAGAAGGAAGAATCGATCGTCGAAGTTTCTACTTTCCAAAAAGTATATATTTTACGAGTTTCGGAGACATTGAAAATAGTGCCCAGATTTTGTGTAAAAAGACTGTTTTACCCCTATCAATGGCAAAGTAGGGTTTAGAGGTCTCGAATGGAAACGGAGCAAATACAAAAGTTGTCGGGAATCATAAAACACATTGAACGGAGTAATTTACCGATTTCCAGAATTATTAAATAAATCCCAAGATTAATCGAGACACAATAAAAGGAACCCCCAAAGGGCCTCACTAGATCAAAAGAGTTCCCAAAATTATTCAAAGCTATAAAAAGCTATTCTAATCCAGATTTAACCCATTTCCACTAATCTCACTTATAGCTAAAACATGTCTTAATTAACACTAAAAGGAAACTCTCGGGGCGGGGTCTTACAGCCAGGATCAAATAAAATCTGAGCTTCAATTTCACAGATGAGAAGTTTACCTTCTACAACATCACCCGCAGCATCTGCATCAACAAGATTAAGATGGTACGCACGTCCTTGTTGTTATGTCCTATTCTACCTTCCTTGTGCATTTCTGTTCTGCTGCTGCTGCTGTGGAGGACGAGCATTCTGATTCTGAGCTTGTTGTCTACCTTGCTGCTGAGGTGGTCTTGCCTGGTTCTGAGCTGGTGCCTGATTCTGAGGAGCTGCTTGTCTTTGTAGCTGATTCCTATTGGCTTGATTCTATAATTGTGGGCAATCTCGAATGGCATGTCTATAGCCCCACATCTAAAACAAGCTCCCGTGGCCTTACAACATTGAGCTGTTTCATGGTTTTTGCCACAGTGTGCGAATGCACCTTGCCTTGGAGGGTTTTGTTCTTGCCTTTGCTTCTTGTTCTGTTGCCTTTTGATTCTGTTGGCGGAACTGTTGCTTTCTATCCTTGATAATCTGGTTGTTGATGTCCTCAAACTTGTATGCTCTTTTCATAGCTTCATCGAATGTGGCTAGTGGAACTACCCCTGTAGCATCTCTCATAAGAATGGGGTTCAGCCCTTCTAAGAATTTTGTTATCTTCTTTTGCTCGGTATCAATGAGCTCTCTTGCATATCTGCCTAGCCTCTCAAATTTTGTAACATACTCCAACACTGTCATACTACCCTGTTTGAGCTGCTGAAACTCTATAGCCTTTTGTCTCTTGATGTGAGAAAGGACATATTTGTCGGTGAAGTGGTTCTTGAATGTCTCCCATGCAGTGTCATCTGCCATGGTCTGATACGGTTCCTTAACCGTTTGCCACCAAGTATTCGTCAATCTGAAAAATAGAGAAGCGGTGAGGTTGACCTTCTAGATGCCCGTCCAAGTGAATATATCAGAAATATTTTCTGTGTTGACTAACCAATCATCAGCAGCCAAAGCGTCCTCTTGACCCGAGAACTCCTTGGGTCCCCTTTTCCTGAATCTCTCAAACAATATGTTAGGGTCTTGGTCCTTGTTGTTGATGATTATATTGGGACCTCCCGGTTGCCTAGGCGGAGGTTGAGGCCTGTTCTGCAAAACTTCTAATAATTGTCATTGGAGTTGTGCCATTTCTTCATCTTTCTTAGCTAACTGCTCTTGGAACCTTGCTTGCTTCTCATTGGCCTCTCTTTGTAATCTAGCTTGGACTTCGTTTGCCTCCCTCTGTAGTCTAGTCTGACTCTCATTTGCTTGCCTCTGCTGTTCCAACATTGCTTTCATAAGTGCCTGAAATTGTGTCACTGTGGGTGGCTGCTCATGACCTGTTTCACTGTTATTGTTGTTGGTATTGCTTCCGGAAGCATTTTGATTCGGAGCTTTTCTTGGAGGCATGATGTTGTAAAACAAATTGTTAGTACATAATAACAAGTTTGGGTTTGGTTTCTAGGTCCATACTAACGATCTAACGAACTCACGGATCCTCGCTACGTGCCTAAGAGTTTCTAGTTTCTTTTAAATGCCTGAAACATGTCCCGCTCTGATACCAATCTTGTCACGACCCCGGACCAAGGTCCTCGAGCCCGGGCCCGTGACGTGTGAAAGTGTTGTGTCCAGTCAACCAACTACGGTTAACCCACAGGTTTTCGCGGTGAGGATTTCTAAAACAAACTCGGAATTTTATCTCACACGAACAATGATTTTGCGGAAGCGTGCAAGTAATCTTATCTATGCTTTACAGGTGACATATCATCCACTTACATAAATTAAATCATCATCAAGACAATAATCAAAGGAGGAACATAAGCATGGCATTCCCAAGATTAGTTCAAGTTTCGAAATAACAAAAGTGATTTAGAGTTAAGTTTACACAACCCAAAGTATCAACGGCCAACAAAGGCCTTACAACCCAAAACAAAATGAACAACCATTCCCATCATGTATCGTGCTCAATACCCCACCCGATGTCTAGAGGACGTCGTCAGGTTGCCGCTCACGGGCTGGGGGTGGCTTGAAAGCTTCCTCCGGGTGCTCCTCCTGTGGGGCAACGGCTCCTGCATCTAAACACCAAAGCAAAAAGGTCAGACACGACGGTCTAGCAGGTGATCAATTTAGGGAGAAAACAAATCGATTAATATTTGGAATGATTAGTACTTAAAACTTGACATGAGTTCTGAGCAAAACTAACAAGATTTCAAGAAAATATCATGATTTATGAATCCACATTGAGCTCATCCTTTCTCTGTCATACTCAATGACAAGAGCAAGCAAAATGAAACAAAACGAAATGAAATGAAACAAAAGCCCAAGTCACACAAGGTGAGTGGGAAAAGGCCTCGGAACCGAACAAAACAAGAATATGTATAATTACACTACTAATTTGCAGATTGTCCTTATGTTTAAGGACCCCCTAGCTAGTGGATCAGACTAATAGGGTAGTCCAAGCTTAGAGGTATTCTATGATGTTCATGTATGCACAAAACATGTCGAAGAATGGGAAAATGCGCTTATCAAAGTAAAACGAAACAGGATTTGCAAAGGTAGCATAAGCTATATCATCATGAACTAAAGAGGTGACTCCCATTTTTCCCTTTTCTAAATAATTCGAAGAAAAATCAAACTTGCAAAGCAATACTACTGTGCAATAATACTCATAGTGACCAAAAACTGGGACTTTTAAACAATCTAATTCGAGTTCATGCTAAGAACCTTAATTTGATCTCAGTGCAATTGAATCTCAAATATCAGTGTTCAAAATAATTTGGTGTTCTGATGTTATTAGATATTATGAGTTTCAATGGAACAATATCAAATTTAAGCCACTTGACATGATCAAGTTTTCTTCCTTCTAACAGTCTCCTCAATCTCCTCCATTTTCTCATTCACATTTAGAAATCAGATAGTATCAGGTTCGCTCAAGCAATGATAGGTTCGCTCAAGCTGACCCATCCAGAACTTTATTCGTTCGAGCCTCCACCGGGTTCGCTCGAGCGGTTGCAACTAGAGACTTGTTCGCTCGAGCTCACCCAATGTTCGCTCGAGCGGACAGGCAACTGGGAGCTTCCCTCGCAGACAGAAACTTGTTCGCTCGAGCGACCCAGAGGTCCACTCGAGCAAGCAGGTTTCTAGCAGCGTTTCTCCCAGTCAAAAGCTTGCTCGCTCGAGCAACCACGAACTTCGATCTAGTGGACAGACTTCTGCCTGAATCCATACAGTGCAGAAAACTGCATTCTCCTTGGACATTTCTGGCTCCTTCTCCTTAGCAATCCCTTACACAATTCCAACATTTTTCAAGGCTTCTCTCGCCATTTTGAACCTTCAAACTTCACATTCAATCAATCAAACTCCTTCAACAATTCACACCTCAACTCTTCCCATCATTCATCCATCCAAAAACATTTGAACAACCACCAATGCTTAATTGAATGAGAATGCCTCAAGATACTAATTCAAACAACATATACATTTCAATTCAAGTAACAATTCCAAAACATTCATCATGAGAAAATCAATCCCTTTCAATACTAAAGCAAGAAAACAACTCAATTGTAGCTTAGAGAAATAAAACTATAACATGCATTCAAAGAAGACTAGATTGATCACTTACATTCACCAAAGTGCTATCCAAGATCTCTCTAACTCCTATCCCAAGAAGAACCACGAAATCTACACAAAATCCCCAAGAAAACCATTCCAAAAATCACCATTTTGACCAACCAAAACCCCCATTTCGAAAATGGTTTGCATGTATGAAAATTAGTGTCCTAAGGAGCTCAAAAGATCAAAATGAAAGGAAGAAGAAGATTCCATTACCTGGAGCTTGCTAAACAAGGAAGAGGAAGGAAGATGAAGGCTCAACACAGCAGAAAATTCCAAGAAAATGGTGTGAATAGAGAGCTTAAGAAGAGAGGAAGAGGAATGAGAACTCAGATTTTGATTTGAAGATCTCTAGGTAGGGCATGCAAGGAGAAAGTGAAGAAGAAGGAAGACTCTTCTCAAGTGGTATGAAGGTGGAGTTGCAGAAAATGGAGTATGAAACGTGAGTGAAGTGAGGGACAGGAAGGTAGCTTAAGTCAATGGGTCATTGTGGGCCCTACTAAGCTCAAAGCTTGTAACCATTAAAACATCACTCTACGGGCCCCGGGTGGAAACGACGAAGGAGACAAAAATGATTGTCGAAAAATCTAGTTTCCAAAAAGTATAAATTTGGCATAGTTTTGAGATTTTGAAATTTGGGTTCAAATTTGGTGTGAAATGACTGTTTTACCCTTTTGGGCCAAAACTTGAGTTTCTGGGCCTCAAACACAGACAGGCTGAAAAAAAAAGTCAAACAATAAAATAAAACCATTCAAATGAGGTTGAAATCACGATTAAAATCAGAAAAACTAGGATTTCCTCCCGAGCTTACACGTACACTCAAGGCACCCCTGAGTGTGACTGAATAGCATAAAACACTCTCAAAATTCCCCAAAGCTAATTCTAGACTAAATCGAACCAATTTCTAACCCACGAACTCCAAACCCACTTAATAACTAACCACGCACTTAATTACCACTAATCGCGCAAATCCTGGGTTAGGGTGTGACACTTTTAAAAACCAAAAATCTGGCTTCCATGCCAACAAACCAAAAATCTGGCTTTCACGCCAAACAAACAAAAAATCGGCTTTTATGCCACAAAATTTGGCTCTCATGCCACAAACAAAATTTTGGCTCCCATGCCACAAAATCTGGCTTTCATGCCAAAACACAAAAATTTGGCTCTCATTTTACGAAACCAAAACTTGGCTTTCACGCCACAAAAACCGGCTTCCACGCCACAAACAAAACTTTGGCTCCCGTGCCACAAAATTTTGGCTCCTATGCCACCAAAATCCGGCTTTCATGCCATTCAAAATTCGGCTTTCGTGCAATTCAAAATTCGGCTTTCGTACCATCTCAAAAAAATCAGGCTTTTCGCCACAAAATCTGGATTTCATGCCTTAAATAACCATTTGACAAAAGATTTTCACAAAATGACAACCTTTTGATCAAATTTTCAAGCAAATATTCCCATCCAACTTTTACCTATTTTCATAAAAAAAAAAAGAGAGAATTTAAGTGAAACGAGGGAATATAAAAAAAGAGAAGGTGCCAAAAAATGTTTATACATAGTGGTACCAGAAGAAAAGAAGAATTTTTTTTTACAAAATCAGGAGACTAGCCTGACATGGTCTTCAGCCAAAGGCTTAATTCCTTAAGCAAACTCTTCGCCTTAGCCTCCAAAGCTTCCAGGCCGCATTTCTTCAGAATTTTCCCATAAAATGCGGTAGGCTGTCGCGACCCATCTTCAGCATGAGGAAGCTCTTCCTAAAGAATTTTCCATTATTCATATTCCCGAGTCTTCCTCCGGAGATTGCTTTCAGCCTCCTCAACTTGGCGAACGAGAGTCCTCTCTCTATCGTGAGCTTTCAAAATAGCAGTCCACTTGGCAGCTGCTTGTTCTTCCAACAGCTTAAGGCGTTGTCTGGCCTCAATGACCTCCCCTTCGAGACGGTGTTGGTCCTATGTCAGTTCAATAATAGCCAGCTCGGTGACGTTCCTCTCTCGAACAAACTGCTTCCGAGTCCGCGAGATCTCATCCAGTTCAGATTTAACCTCGCCAGAAGACTTCAAAAACATCTCCTTGAAGAAGTCACCGTTTGGATAGCTCTTGGTCTTAATCCACTTATTGCCTAGAGCAATGACTTCTTCAACAAAAGCCTTGGCATTTGTAATGTTCAGACTGACCTCTTCGCTATCAGCAAGAATGTCCTGCACAAGCTTAATCATACTGAAGCCAGCTTCCAAATGGCCAGAAGAGAGAGTCTCGACCCATGAGTTCAAGACTCTATTCAACACCTTTCTCGCAAACTGACGGAATGGCTCAGATGAAGATTCGCCATGCTCCGTTGGTCGATTGCCCATGTCAAGCACCGTCAAAAGAGTAATCAAGAAGCTCTTTCTAATCGGAGCCACTGGAGAAGGAACATCAGCACGCGGACTCGCCTTTGCCTCGTCAAAACTGGTGGAAGAAGCCCTTACTCCTGGATCAGCCGCGGGCACCCCCTACTCTGGCTCTGAGAATGATAGAGGAACTTCTCCTGTCACCTCACAACCTGCCAATAAAAGATGAAAAAGGTATGAATATGATCTTGTCAAAAATCAAATATCAAGACTATTACTATATACCTTCTTCAACGACCAGCGGAATGCTTTATGCCTCCGTGAGCTCATCTGAAGCATCGTCAAAAGTTACATCCATGGATGACTCGAATTCGTCGGAATCCTCTGGCAAGTCAGTTGGCAAGAAAACAAAAAAATATGTAAGCAAACGGCGGTAAAGAAAAACAAGAAGAAAAAAGAAATCATACCAGGTGGAGATTCTGGATCTACTTCAGAGTCTCTGGGTTCTTCCTCAAATTCCATGATTGGATCTGTCACCGCCTCATCGGCCGGAACCTCAGGCACCATCAAATCATCATCTTCTGCCAAAAGAAAGAAAACAGTAGATCAAAACAACAGCCTCATAAAAGAAAGAAGCGGAAAAAGAGAGAAGGAGGGTCATACCATCACTACTGATCTTTTCTACACGGCTCCTCTTCTCTAGAGGCTCATCGTCATCCCCTGATGCTTCCTTAGCAATGGTGGAAGGGACTTCTAGATCATGAGAGTCTTCATGCCGTCTCTTGTTTTGGCGTTGTCATCTTCTCCTCTTGCTCCTATGGGACGATTTGCTAGAAGTACCCGCCCCATCATCAAAATTTGGCCTCACTAAAGTCCTCACTGGATGGTCTGCTATTGCTTGAAGACTCCATGGAAGCCTTTGCCTACTCTACTTGTATCCAAGCAGCGACCTCAGCCTCCTCCTCTGCGAGCTGTTCAAAGACCTTACCAGGTATCTCTTGTACAGCTTCTGATCTGATGACGTCTTGATCATCGAGAAAGCCTATTTTGTGTTTTTCACATGAAAGGAAAGCCAGAACTTCCTCTTGGCGAACGCCATCTGATTTCTCAAAACCCTTCCCAGAAGACTGCTTTACATCAAGCTCCTTCTTGGAAAGCCCCCGGTATGCTGAAAAGCTCTCCATAAACCATTTTGTGAAGCCAGCAGTCCGAAAAGTGGGCAACTCAGGATAGGAAATCATGGCAGTAGTGTCTTCCGTACTATAGAAAGCCCATGCATTCCTCCCGTCCTGCAAACCTCCAAAACGCTTCACCTTGCTCGAAGGTGCTCCAACAACGCCTTGGGAGAAGCCCAACTGCAAAGCAAAACGCGAGAGAACATACGGCTGGATGTCGACGTAAAGATGTCTACGGTACACCATCGTGCCGACACGTATGTTGAAGAGCCACGCTTTCTCCACGTTGGTCAAAGAATAGTGTCTCCTCGACCTTGCCCTGGTGTAATCTCGGGAGACACCAAAATCAAAAGCCTTCTTCCACAAGCCCGGAGAAAGCTTCACTGAAGATTGTCCGATCTCGACATCCCTAAATCGTCAGATCCTCAAACGGGCAGATAAAAGAGATTTGGAAACAGGCTTCCCTTTGGCCAACCGAATCATAAAAGGGTCATCATCCTGTTCAGCACCCAATCGGTGGAAACTAGAACAGTGGTACACATACCATGAATAAAAGATGTGGGCTGAAAATAACCTATACATGGGAAGGCCAAGCCGAACCAGGAAAGCAGCAGCCTGCAGTTCGGTGCACAAATAGGAGTAAAGAGCAGGCACCAAAGCAAGTTGCTCTCCAAACGCCATCTGGCAAGCCGGAAAAATATAGTGCGGTCTGATATGCGTTCCATCTCCTCCGGCAAAAACAGCCTCACCTAGCCAATAAGTGAGGTAAACAGCGAGATCTCTTTATAGCGCAATGTCAGAATAAATGGCATCCGTGTTTGTGAAGAGTTCCTTCAAATTTTCTCGCATGGCGAAGATCTTCTTCGAACCCGGGTTCTTAGCCCTGGCTTCCTGAATCGTACTCTCAGAAGACTCCCCGCTGTTAAAGAAGTTGGAAGACAAAGAGCTACCACTCTTCCAACTGCTACACCGAACTTTCACGCCCTCCTTCTCCTTCAAGAATTCATAAAAGGCGACAAGCTGAAAGTATAAAAGCCTGAACTCCTCAGACTGCTCCTCAAGGACACTGTCAATAGGCATGAACTCCTCATAGAGTTTGTCGAGGATAGGCAGCCCGGTGATGGCGCTCGGTTCCTTTAAAGAAAAACCAATCTCAACGTTTGTCAAACCCCAACCCAGGATTAACGCGATTAGTGTTTATTAAGTGCTTGTTTAGTTATAATGTGGATTTAGTGCTCGTGGGATTAGAAGTTGGTTTGATTTAGTCTAGAATTAGCTTTGGAGAATTTTGAGAGCATTTTATGCTACTTAGTCACACTCAGGGGTGCCTTGAGTGTACGTGTAAGCTTGGAAGGAAATACATGTTTTATGAGTTCTAATCGTGATTTCAACCTCATTTGAATGATTTTATGTTATTGTTTAACTTTTGGGTTCAACCTGCTTTTGTTAAGACCCAGGAAATCCAAGTTTTGGCCAAAAGGGTAAAACAGTCATTTCACCCCCTAATCTGGACCCAAATTTCAAAATCTCAAAACTATGTCAAATTTATACTTTTTGGAAACTAGATTTTTCGGCGATCATTTCTGTCTTCTTCGTCGTTTCCATCCGGGGCCCGTAAAGTGATTTTTTAATGGTCACAAGTTTTGATCAGGTGGGACCCACTTGGACCCATTGACTTAAGTCCCTCCTTCTCTCTCACTTACCTCACGTTTCAGCCATTTTTCTACAACTTTTCTCTTAAGTCCAGCTGAGAAGAGCCCTTCCATCTTCTCTCTTTTCTCTCCTGCATGCCCTACCTAGAGACTCCCATATCAAAATCTGAGACCGTCATCCTTTTCCTCTCTTCCCAAGCTCTCTATTGGTAGCATTTTCTTGGAATTTCTAGTTGGAAGAGACGTCCATTTTATCTTCTTCTTCTTGTTTGGTTAGCTCCAGGTAATGGGATCTTCTTCTTCCTTTCATTTTGATCTTTTAAGCTCCATGGGATGCTAATTTTCATTCATGCAAACCCATTTTCGAAATGGGGGTTTTGATCGACCAAAATGGTGATTTTTAGAATGGTTTTCTTGGGGCTTTTGTGTAGATTTTGTGGCCCTCCTTTGGATAGGAGTTTGAGAGATTTTGGCTAGCAATTGGTGTGAAGGCAAGTGATCCTTTTAGACCCTCTTAATGCATGTTGTATTTAGGCATTATATTTGAATTTTTTTTATGGCTGATTCACCATACTTGAATTGCTTATCTATTGCCTTTAAATGCATGGGATTATTTGAAATGTCTTCTATGTCCTCTTGTCTAAATTTTAACATGATTCTTGATTTATGCATTGGCCAAATTAGATTTTTGTTTTGAGTTATGAGTTAATGGTTTTGAATGATAAAATGGTGATTAATGTAACTTGGAGAATGGATGGGTTGAGGGTACTGCATGGTGGTTGTTGAAGAGATTGGAGGTTGTGAATTTTTACAGGTTTCCATGAATTGGGGAAGTGAAAGAGAGAGAGTGGCAGAAATGTGCTAGGGGAGTGCAGTTTTCTGCACTGCACGGTTTTAGACAGAAACATGTTCGCCAGAGCGAACTTGTGGTCACTCGAGCGAGCAAGCTTCTGTCTGCTAGGAACGCTGCCAGAGACCTATCCGCTTGAGCGAAGCTTGTGGTCACTCAAGCGAGCAAGTTTCTGTCTACAAAAAACGCTCCTGAAGCTAGTCCGCTCGAACGAACCTCATGGAAGCTAGAGCGAAGGATGTTATGGATGGGTCCGCTCGAGCGAACCTTATGGAGGCTCGAGCGAAGGATGTTCTGGATGGGTCCGCTCGAGTGAACTCATCATCACTCGAGCGAACCTGATGCCACTTAAATTTTTGGAATGTGGCCGAAAATGGGAAGTTTTGAGGGAATTTATAGAAGGAAGAAAACCTGATCATGTCAAGTGTCTTCCATTTGATATTGTGCCTTTGAGACTTAAAATATCCTACACCTTATGAATACCAAAGCATTTGTCCTAAACCGGATATTTGGGTTCTTCAAATACACAATGATCAACAGGCACTTAGCATGGGCTTGATTGAATTGGTTGGAAGTCTCGACTTTGACAATAAAAGCGTTATGTCAACTTTTTCTTATTATGCCAATCCAGTTTTATTTAGAATCACTCTTTCAATTCAGAATAAGATAGCACATGTTTTTCTTGCAAATTTCACCCATGTTGTTTTGATAAGTGCTTTTCCCTAATCATAACGAATTCGTATAAGTATTGCTGTGTTTTCGTGAATTCATGGTTTTCGTCTAATACCATTGAGCTCGGACTGCCCCTTCAGTCTGATCCACTGTCCGGGGGTCTTTAAACATGTGGACTATCTGCAGATGAGTCGTGTATTATATTACACATCGTGCGTGCCCCGGTTCCGCGGTCGGTTTTCCCCGTCTACCTTGCGTGACTTGGGATCGTGTCTTTCGTGTCGTGTTTTGCGTGTCGTGCTTGCTCTTATCACCACGTGTGATTGAGAAAGGATGGGCTCATTGTGGATTTACGAATCATGATTTATTTCTTAAAATCGAGTTAGTTTTGCTTTGCTTACTAGTAAACTTGGTTTTGCATATTAAGTAAGTTTGCTTCGAAATTATTAAAGTATTTGAGGAGGCTTTTGAGCCACCCTCAGGCCTTGACTGGTAACCCGACGACGTCCTCTAGACGTTGGGTGGGGTCTTGAGCACGTCCATGATGGGAATGGGTGTTTATTTTGTTTTGGGTTGTATGGCCTTTGTTGGCCGTTGATACTTTGGGAATATGTAACTTAACTTAACTTACTTTTATCCTTTTGAAACTTGAATGTTAAATTATGGTAATGCCATGTTATGTTTCCTCCTCTGATTATTGTTTTGATGATGATTTAAATTATGTAAGTGGATGATATCACTTGTAAAGCATAGATAGGATTACTTGCACGCTTCCACAAATTATAGTTTGTGTGAGATAAATTCCAAGTGTGTTATGGAAATCCTCACCGCGGAAACCTGTGGGTTAATCATAAATAATTGGTGAGTTGGATAGTATAACCTTCCCCCGTCAGGGGCTCGGGCTCGGTTAGTAGGACTTCGGTCCGGGGTCGCGACAGGACTGGTATCAGAGCGGGACATGTTTCAGGCATTTAAAAGAAACTAAAAACTCTTAGGGACGTGGCGAGGATCCATGAGTACATTAGATCGTTAGTATGGACCTAGAAATCAAACCCAAATTTGTTATTATGTACTAACAAATTGTTTTACAGCATCATGCCTCCAAGGAAAGCCCCGAACCGAAACGCTTCCGGAAGTAATACCAATAACAATGCTAGCGAGACAGATCATGAGCCGCCACCTACCATAACACAATTTCAGGCGCTAATGCAGGCCATGTTGGAGCAGCAGAGGCAAGCAAATGAGAGTCAGACTAGTCTATAGAGAGAAGCAAATGAAGTTCAAGCTAGGTTACAAAGAGAAGCCAACGAGAACCAAGCTAGGTTCCAAGAGCAACTACCCAAAAAGGATGAGGAAATGGCACAAGTCCAGAGGCAGTTGTTAGAAGTTTTGCAGAATAGGCCTCAACCTCAACCTAGGCAGCCGGGAGGCCCCAATATAATCATCAACAACAGAGACCAAGATCCTAACATTCTGTTTGAGCGGTTCAGGAAACGAGGACCCAAGGAGTTCTCGGGTCAAGAGGATGCTTTGGCTGCTGATGATTGGTTAGTCAATACGGAGAAGATCTTTGATGTATTCACCTATACTGGGAGAGAGAAGGTCAACCTTACCGCTTCTCTATTCTTCAGATTAGCGGATACTTGGTGGCAAACGGTTAAGGAACCGTATCAAGCCATGGCAGATGAGACTGCATGGGACACATTCAAGAACCACTTCACAGACAAGTATGTTCCTTCTCATATCAAGAGGCAAAAGGCTATAGAGTCTCAGCATCTCAAACAGGGTAGTATGTCAGTGTTGGAGTATGTTATAAAATTCGAGAGGCTAGGCAGATATGCTAGAGAGCTCGTTGATACCGAGCAGAAGAAGATAACCAAGTTCTTAGAAGTGCTGAAACCCATCCTTATGAGAGATGCTACAGGGTTGGTTCCACCAGCCACATTTGATGAAGCTGTCAAATAAGCATACAAGTTTGAGGACATTAACAATCAGATCAAGCAGGACAGGAAACAATACTACTAGTAGAATCAGAGACAACAGAGTAACAAGAAACCACGGCAAGATCAAAACCCTCCACGGCAAAATGCATGTGCACATTGCGGCAAAAACCATGACACTACACAATGTCGTAAAGCCTTCGGTGCTTGTTTTAAGTGTGGCGCTTTGGATCATGCAATCAAGGACTGCCCTTAACTTCATAACCAAGGTAATCGGAATCAGCAACAGAGACAAGCAGCTCCTCAAAATCAAGCACCAGCTCAAAACCAGGCAAGACCACCTCAGCAACAACAACAGCAAGGCAGACAGCAAGTTCAGAATCAGAATAGGCCATAGCAGCAGAACATAAATGCACCAGGGAGGCAGAATAGGCCACAGCAGCAAGGACGTGCATACCATCTTAATCGTGTTGATGCAGATGCTGCGGGTGATGTTGTAGAAGGTAAACTCCTCATCTGTGGAATTGAAGCTCAAATTTTATTTGATCCTGGTAGCACTCATTCCTTTCTATCACTCATTCCTTTCTATCTCCAATGTTTGCAAAAATGATTGTTATACCGTTTAGGGAACTTGATTATATATTAATTGTCACTACACCAGTAGGAAAACAGGTTGTTTGTAGAACCTATTACCCAAGTTGTTCGGTCCTATTAGGGGAGGTCAACCTTCCAGCAGACCTTATTATCCTAGATATGCATGACTTTGATGTCATCTTAGGCATGGATTGGTTAGAGGAGTATCATGCCACCATGGATTGTTTTAGCAAGACCATTACCTTTAAATTGAAAGGGGAACGGGCAGATTTGCTGATTTAGGGAACCAGCAAGAAAAACCAAGTGGGGATTATTTCAGCACTCAGAGAGGGTAGAATGGTAAACAGTGGGTGTGAAGCTTTTATAGCATTTATCACGGAGGATAAACGGTCCCAAGGGGTGTAGGAAATCCCCATTGTGTGTGAATTTCCAAATGTTTTTCCTGAAGAAATCTCGGGATTGCCACCAATTAGGGAAGTTGAGTTCACCATCAAGCTCCTTCAGGGACAGCTCTGATATCCATTGCACCTTACAGGATGGCTCCAGCAGAATTAGGTGAACTAAAACTCCAGTTGCAAGATTTGTTGAGTAAATGTTTCATTAGACCAAGTGTTTCGCCTGGGGAGCACCGGTGTTGTTTGTGAAAAAGAAGGACAAAAGCTTGAGAATGTGCATAGATTACAGAAGATTGAATCATATGACGGTCAAGAAAAATTATCCGTTGCCGAGGATAATTGAATTGTTTGATCAATTACAAGGAGCAGCGTATTTCTCCAAGATAGATTTGAGGTCTGGGTATTATCAGTTGCAGGTTAGAGAGTCAGATGTGCCTAAAACAACATTTCGATCGAGATATGGGCACTATGAGTTCTTAGTGAAGCCGTTGGGGTTAACGAATGCACCCCCGGTATTCATGGCTCTCATGGACAAAGTCTTTGCAGAGTACTTGGATCATTTTACTGTGGTGTTTATTGATGACATACTTGTGTATTCTAAGAGTAGAGAGGAGCATGAAGAACACTTGAGGACATCATTGCAGCGTTTGAGGGACAACCAACTCTACGCCAAGCTAAGTAAATGAGAATTTAGGCTAGAGCAAGTGGCTTTTCTAGGCCATGTTATATCAAGAGAAGGCTTAGCAATGGATCTGTCTAAAGTTGAAACAGTTGTTAGTTGGAAAAGACCAAGTAGTGTGACAGGGATTAGAAGCTTTTTGGGGTTAGCAGGATATTATAGAAGGTTTGTTCAAGGATTTTCATCTATTGCACCACCTTTGACCAAGTTAACTAGGAAAAGCGTGCCTTTCGTATGGACAGACCAGTGTGAAGAAAGTTTTAAGGAACTGAAAAAGAAATTGACTACAGCCCCGATTCTTACTCTACCATCAGGAAGTGGAGGATTTGTTGTTTTTACAGATGCTTCCAATTAGGATTGGGTTGTGTTTTGATGCAGAATGACAAGGTAATTGCCTATGGCTCGAGACAGTTGAAAGAGCATGAGAAGAATTATGCCACTCATAACTTGGAGTTAGCTGCGGTTGTATTTGCATTGAAGATGTGGAGACACTATTTATACGGAGAGAAGTTCGAAGTCCATTTAGACCACCGGAGTTTACAATATTTATTTTCGTAGAAAGAATTGAACATGAGCAGAGATGGTGGATGGAGTATATAAAAGATTATGATTTCCCAATCAAGTATCATCCGGGCAAAGTGAATGTAATAGCAGATGCGTTGAGCAGAAAATCAACAGTTATGGCCAGCTTGAGAGGAGTCAGTGTATTACATCAGTTTGAAGAACTTGGAGTAGAAGTACAACCGTTAAGGAAGGGTGTGATGTTGGCAAGTATGGTAACGTCTGAGCCTACCTTCATCCAGAGGATCAAAGACTGTCAATTGCAGGACCCAGACTTGGCCAAGATTGCTGATCATATATCAGATCGTCCAGATTTTAGGGTTGTAGATGGAGTGTTGTATTTTCGAGATCGGTTGTGTGTACCTAACATTGAACATTTGAAGAATGAGATTATGACTGAAGTTCACAGTACAAGATATTCCATGCATCTGGGGAGCACCAAAATGTATCAAAACTTGAAGAACCGATTATGGTGGAATAATATGAAATGAGAGATTGCAGCATTTGTATCCCGGTGTCTCACATGTCAGCAGATCAAGGGAAAGCATCAGAAGCCTTTAGGGCTGTTGCAACCATTGGACATTCCGGAGTGGAAGTGGGAGCACATCACTATGGATTTTGTCTCCGATTTGCCTACTACCAAGAAGGGGAACAATGCCATTTGGGTAATCGTGGATCGTCTCACGAAATCTGCTCACTTCATTCCTATGAAAACCGGGAGTAAAATGCATATGGCACCATTAGCATATTTGTTTGTGACCGAGATTGTCAGCAGATATAGACAGCCCATCTCCATCACTTCCGACAAAGATAGTAGATTTGTTTCGAGGTTTTGGAAGACCCTATTTAAATCTATGGGCACCAAGTTATAGTTCAGCACTGCATACTATCCCCAGACAGATGGACAGTCAGAGAGAACGATACAGACTTTAGAGGATATGTTGCGTCCTTGCGTATTAGATTTTAAGGTTCAATAGGATGAGTACTTGCCCTTATGTGAGTTCCCGTACAACAACATCTACCATTCTAGCATTGGTATGGCACCTTTCGAGGCACTCTACGGTAGGAGATGCAGAACTCCCATTTGCTGGGAAGAAGTTGGTGATCGTAGTTTCCACGGACCAACGATAGTTGGAGAGATAAGTGATAAGATCAAGCTAATTCAGGAACGGTTGAAGGTTGCCAGAAGCAGACAGAAGAGCTATGCTAATACTCGTAGACGAGATTTATAGTTCAAAGAAGGTGATAAAGAATTTCTGAAAGTGTCTCCGGTCAGAGGAACACTAAGATTTAGTCAGAAGGGCAAGCTAGCAAGAAGATTCATCGGACCGTATAAGATTTTGAGCAAGATCGGAGACGTTGCTTATAGACTTGCGTTACCGCCGGAACTCTCCGGGGTGCACAACATTTTTCACGTCTCGATGTTGAAGAAATATGTCCTAAATCCTTCACACGTGTTGCTGCATGAACCACTGGAAATTCGAGAAGATGCGTCGTATGTGGAAAAGCCAGTTAGAATTATGCACACCAAGGAACAAGAACTGAGAAACCGGACAATTCACTAGGTCAAGGTACAGTGGGAAAATCATGAGCCAGAAGAAGCTACATGGGAACTACGAGAGCAAGTCCATAGAAAGTACCCCCGACTTGTTACCTGAGGTATAACTATGTTCTTATTTGGAGGACCAAATAACCTAAGGGGTGGAGGATGCCAAACCCCAACCCAGGATTAGCGCAATTAGTGTTTATTAAGTGCATGTTTAGTTATAATGTGGATTTAGTGCTCATGGGATTAGAAGTTGGTTTGATTTAGTCAAGAACTAGCTTTGGGGAATTTTGAGAGCGATTTATGCTACTCAGTCACACTCAGGGGTGCCTTGAGTGTACGTGTAAGCTTGGGAGGAAATACATGTTTTCTGAGTTCTAATCGTGATTTCAACCTCATTTGAATGATTTTATGTTATTGTTTAACTTTTGGGTCCAACCTGTTTTTGTTAAGACCCAGGATTGAGAGCCTATTGCTAGGGAATTATGAGAGCAGACCTTAAAGTAAAGACAGTGTTCATAAGATGCTTCTCATGGTCCTTCAATACATCCAATGTACCAGCACTATAATCCAGAATCTTACATTCTGATGATCAAGACAAATCACACTATCTCATAGTAATCAAAGTACTACAACCTTGTCAGATGAGATGTCCAGTCTCATCACTGGTTGTGAAGATATTCAAGTATAAGATTTGCTATACACATCTCCCATATGTGGATTTCATCCATACACATGTATTGCATCTAGTATACTTATGGACTCTAGTTCATCTCATGAATCATCTTGTCATTCGAATTGGTTATGTGCATTTAAGTAATAAACACCATTCATCTCATGAAAGGAAAGCATTAATCTATTGATAAATAAAGAAATTAATCAATTTATTACATCAATCTTAATGGATTGAGACCATAAAACTAACAATCTCCCACTTGGGATCAATGTCATTCAGGGTTGCATCTCTTGCTCATCGCATTTACATACTGCACAAAGACTTTGGTGGTCAAAGGCTTAGTAAAGTGATCTCCTAGATTGTCTGCAGAGTTTATCTAGGTGATTGCAGTGTCACCTCTCTGCACAATCTCTATGACCATGTGGTTTTCCCCTCTGTATGTGTTTTTGGCTTTGAGCTCCTTGGACTTAGTGACTGCCCTGCTGTTATCACAGTAAACTGAGAGCGGCTGTCCTGCCAAAAGTACTACTCCAAGTTCCATAAGGAATCTTTTAAGCCAAATTGCTTCCTTAATTGCTTCTCAAGTAGTTACAGCATAAACACATACCCAGTAGTTGATTTCTTGGAATCCTTATTTGACATGAAGTCAGTATCTGTGTTACCGATTGGAATAAACTCATCACTGTTGCAAATCAACATGTGATCTTTAGTTCTTCTCAAGTATTAGAAAATACATCTTACAGTAGTCCAATGGTTAGGACTTGGGTTAGACTGATATTTCCTGACTAAGCCCACTGCATGACAGATATCCGGTCTGGTACAAAGCATAGCATACATGAGGCTGCCAACAGCCGAGGCATACGACACTTCACTCATCTGCTCCTTTTCCTGAGGTGTCTTTGGACACTGATCCTTGGAAAGGTGCACTCCATGCTTGAAAGGTGTGATACCCTTCTTGAAGTCTTACATTGCAAACCGCACTAGTACCTTATCTATGTATGCAGCTTGAGATAAGCCAATCATCCTATTTTTCCAGTCTCGATGGAGTTCGATCCCTAGGATGTAGCTAGCTTCTCCCAAGTCTTTCATATCAAAAGTCTTAGCTAACCAAACTTAGCATTCCTATGTCTCTTCCGAATAGAAGAATGTCATCGACATACAATACCAGAAAAACTACCCTGTCTCCTTCACTTTTCATATACACACATGACTCATCCGGATTTTGACAAAAACCAAATGCCTTGATTGCCTGGTCAAAATGGATGTTCTAGCTTTGGGATGCCTGCTTTAATCCATAAATGGATTTCTGCAGCTTGCAAACTCTTTGCTCTTGGTTTTTAGCCACAAAGCCGTCTGGCTGCATCATATAGATGTCTTCCTCAAGATGGCCGTTGAGAAACACCGTCTTGACATCCATTTGCCAAATCTCGTAATCGAGATGAGCCACAATGGATAAGAGTATCCGGATAGACTTGAGCATGGCTACCAGCGAGAAGGTTTCCTCATAGTCGATACCTTCTTTCTGAGTATACCCTTTCGCAACAAGCCTGACCTTAAAGGTCTCAACTCGTCCATCTGGTCCTCTCTTTCTCTTGTAGATTCACTTGCACCCAATAGGTCTAATATTGGCAAGCAAGTCCACAAGTGTCCAGACCTGATTAGAGTACATAGACTCCATCTCAGCTTTCATAGCATCTTGCCAGCTTCCCGAATCTATGTCATTGATTAATTCATCATAGTTACAGGGATCTTGTTCCAGTTCTTCCAGGATTGCCTCGTAAGACTCTCCCAAAAACTGAGAACCCGTTAGGGGTCCTGACAATGCCCCCACTACGACAAGGCACTGGTGTAATTACTGGGTTAGGTATGGGTGAATTTTCTTCAAGTTCAGTCATATTTGGATTTGGAATTGATCTCTCTTTGAATTTCTTCCAAGATAACCTTTTCTAAAGATTTCCAGTCAATCATGTAATCTTCCTCCAGAAAAACCGCATCGGTGCCGATAAGCACTTTCTATTCTCTCTGGGATTATAGAATAACCAACCTTTAGTTCCTTTGGGATATTCTATAAAAGTGTATACTTTCGACTTCAATTCCAAATTATCCGTTTTAACCTTCAACACAAGTGCGGGACAACCCTTATGTTGTAGACTAGGCTTTCGCCCGGACCACAACTCCCGAGGAGTCTTAGGTACAGACTTAAATGGAACGAGGTTTAGTAAAACATATCCCTATAGGTAACCATGAGAAACTGAAACATAGACCTGATCATATCTAAAAGAGTCTAGTTCCTTTTTTCTGCTACTCCGTTCTGTTGAGGCATACCAGGAGCATACAACTGGGATAAAATCCCATTTTCTGATAAGTATCCCATAAAATCAGCGGAGAGATGTTCTCTTCCTCGATCTCATCAAAGAGTATTTATACTTTTACCTAAATGCTTTTCCGCTTCCGCTCAAAACTTTTTGAACTTTTCATAAGTCTCAGACTTGCGGTGCATAAGGTATATGTATTCATGTCTTGAGTCATCATCGATGAAAGTGATGAAATACTCGTATC
Organism: Persea americana; assembly: GCA_029852735.1. Lineage (NCBI taxonomy): Eukaryota > Viridiplantae > Streptophyta > Magnoliopsida > Laurales > Lauraceae > Persea > Persea americana. The sequence continues at coordinate 42,142,924 of CM056814.1, forward strand.
AATCTCTCGCTCTAAATTTATGGGTCCATACATATCAGTGTACACTAATTCCAATAAATCTTTGGCCCTTCCGCCCTTAGATGAAAAGGGTCTTTTGGTCATTATGCCTTCCAGACAGGATTTGCAGACAGGCATTGGTTCTACCATCAATAAAGGCAAGATACCATCTTTCACTAGCCTGTCAATCCTGTTTAGGTTTATATGACCTAGCCTCTGGTGCCAAAGTTTTGTTGGATTAGATGAAGGTGACTTCCTCTTTAATGATAGTCTATTATTTATCTCGGTATCATGTATCTCATACATTGTGGGAGTTAACAAATAAAGTCCATTGATTACCTTGCCAGAACATATGAAAGCACCATTCCTCTTTATGACAACTTCAGTACCAAAAGTAATAGAATAACTTTTATTCAACAAACTAGAAACTGAAATTAAATTCTGCCTTAAAGACGGTACATATAAAGTGTCTGACAAAATCAATTTATTATTCGAAAAACATAAAGTAATAACTCTCACTGAAACCGCCTCTGCCTTAGAGTCAGATCCTAGGTTGACAATGATTTCACTGTCACTGAGCCTCCTGGTTACCTGTAACTCCTGCAACGTATTACATATGTGATTAGTCGTACCGGAGTCTAAACAACAGGATTCTGAAGTACTAGTTGCAAAACTAACTTCAGAAACAAGTGACTCAATCATACCTGAGGTCCTTTTCTTAGACAGAAGATCTGGACAATTCCTTTTCCAATGTCCTGTCATACCACAGTGGAAACACTTTCCCTTTACTCTCATACCCTTAGCCTTGGCCATACCACAAGTAGAACCATTCTCCACCTTAGGACCCTTGATGACTGATTTCTTCTTACTATCTCGGTCTTTGCCTTTCGGCTTGGTCCTAGCAAATGACTTTTCTGTCATGAGGGGATTTAGCTCTTTCTTCATGATTTCCTCAGTCACTATCAGCTGGCGAGACAACTCAGCTATAGTCATTTCCAATTTATTATAATTGATCTCGAAATGATTGAAAGAATCCGGTAGTGACTGAAGGATCATGCCGATCTGCGATTCTATATCAATCTTAGCACCCAGTACATCTAAATCATTCAGTGCGAAACTCATTTTCAACAAATGTTCTTGTACTGCAGTTCCCTCAGCCATCTTTGTGTTTATCAGCACCTTCAAAACAGCTTGCCTAGCAAGTCTAACCTGGTCCGCAAATATCTCCTTTAAGTTCGATATAATATCGTATGCTGACTTATAGGATTGATGTTGGTGTTGTAAAACACTAGACATGGATGCCTGCATAAAATATCTGGCCATCTCATTGTCTTCGGTCTACTTGGTGTAAAGGTCTTTCTCAAACTGTGGTGCATCAAGCTCAGGCTCAGGAAGGGAGGGTATGGTAATGACATATCTGCATCCTGAAACGTCAGGACAATGTCTAGGGCCCTTTTCCAGTCTATAAAGTTGGATTCCATCAACCTATTATGGTTGAGGATGGTCGCAAGTGGAAGAATAGTATTCGAATTCATGCTGAATTAACTGTAGCACATAACCATACATTCAATTAAAGAATATTAATGACATTAAGGTTTAGTAATCTACCAAATTTATGTGGGAATCCTCATAACCACTAAATTCAGAATACATCGGAATTCCAATCCCTCGGATATGCCTCCTTGGGGAGTGCGGATACCACCTAGATTGGTGCGGATCAAAGTGAGTCAAAATTATTGATTAAGACTAACTGTCCATGATCCCCTATCATTCATTATTATCTAGGTATCTCATACCAAATAATGTATGACTCCCGATTAACTTTGGTTTCTAAAATACATGAGGCAAATCCTTGGGGATACTACATCACCATTTTAATTAAGTGTGACCCACCAATTAGCATTACGTGACAACCGTTGTGGGCAGCTCCTCCTTTGGGAGTAAACCCCCACCCTGTCTCACTAACACTATCCTTTTGGGAGATCCATATCTAGTAACCAAACAAATAAAAGCCCTCCGTAGGGAACGGCCATTCTCAAGATGGCGCGAGGCTAATACTTTCCTTACAAGGGACCTATGGTGGAAAACCATGGGGATATAAGATTTAAATGCCCCGCTCCCACTTAATATTTTACATTTGAGGATTTTCCTTTTAAGGTATTAGGGCCCATATATATAAATATGAACATCAAATCATCTCATGATGTGATCAAAGATTTGTTCCAAGTCAAGTTATTTTAAGGAAAGTCCAGTTTCTTAAATTAGTGTTACCAATGTATCCATCTTATGGGTCATCAACACAAATTAGAACTCTTTCTAAAAATTAAGTCGATTTGACCAATTTTAGTAACTTGCTATGTTTGGATCAGATTTGGAAACATTCTAAATCAAGTATTCATCCATAAATAGAAAATGCTAAAAATAGTAACTGGTCCTCTCCTCCACATGGCCCTAGTGGAATAGACTATTTGGACTTCTAGACTTTCCAAAACTTTGGGATTCCACAAACTCTTTGGGCATCTCCAAAGCACCTTTTGGTAATCTTCAAACTCTTTGATTAGGAGTCCAACTTCACTTTCCTTCTTCGTCTTGGACATCGCCGGAATTTACAAATTTAGAAAATTACATAAATTCCTATGTCTCTACAATGAGACTTACATGATAATCTAAACATGGAAATAAAAGGGCTATAGGGAAACCGCCGTGCCTTTCCCTTTCACGGGAAACCAAGGAAACCATGATGCCCTTTACACTTAGCCTTCAATAAACCAACAATCATATAAAGAAAGTAAAAGACTTGTGGGCCATATGGAGAGGACAAGATCACCTGCAAGTTAGTATCTCATACAACAAAGCAACTCACAAAACTAGGTTACCAAACAACAATGGAAAAACAAGATGCCAAAAGTTGTCATCCTTTTTAAATTATGCACTTCGCAAAGGGGGTCCGGGGGTGTCCCCCGGCGGGGATGGAAAAACAAGATGCCAAAAGTTGTCATCCTTTGTAAATTATGCACTTCGCAACGGGGGTCCGGGGGTGTCCCCCGGCGGGGGTCGAGCTACCCGGTCAGCTCGCAGGGGCCCAGGGGGCAACGCCCCTGAAAAAAATAGATAAACACAACAGACTTGAAACTGAAAAAGCCCAGTTCTGTGTCAGTGTACCCGGTCAACCAGGCAGATGGCTCGGTCGACCGCACCTACAGTCTGTAGTCTGCTGATACAGTGTCCCCAGTCGACCGGCAAGAAGGCCCGGTCGACCGGTCTGCAACTACCTGGTCGACCGGATACTGGTCCCGGTCGACCGGACAGACGAACCAGATTTTTGGGTTTTCTCTGTTTCGTGTCCAAACGACTCCAAAACACTTCTGAAGTCTCCCATTGGCTTCCTACCATCCTTCCATCATTATTAAACCCTTTTATGACTATCCAAACATGGATTCACCATTAAACAAAGCAAAACCATAAAAACCGATCCATACATAGCCCTTCCTCTATCTTCTTCGCATCTCATGCAAAGAACAGAGCAAGCTTGTTGTACTGTCATGATTAGGGATGAGTTATGGCTCTGATACCAATTGTTCGAAGTGGGTGGACCTCTTGGATAGGTTTCATAAACTTTTCACCAACTAGAAGTGATGAACACCTATCCAAAATGCATCAAGAACCAATCCAGGATGCATGTCCTCAAACTCAATCATCATGATCATCAAACACACCATCAAAAGGATAGAAACAACACTAAACATTCAACCACGAAATTCCACAACATACAAGGAGTAGAAAATACCTATGGAGCTTGGTTGTGCTCTAATGGAGAACTTGATTCAACTCTTTGATGAAGAGCTCTTCTAAGATCAGAATCTCCAATGCCCAATCGTCTTCCACGCTATGACCCGCTTCGGATCTCTTTCCATAAGAGAGATGGTGGAATCTCCAAAAGAAAGACTATTTTGAATCTCCAAGGAAACTAGAAGGGAACTAGAAGAGAGAGAGGGGAAGAAGTATGCAACTCTTGCAAACTCAAGAGGAGGCGGGCATGCACAACTCCTTCGAATAGGGCATGGCCGTCCAAGGGTTCTCCCTCCTCTTACTTTTATAGCTTTTCAACCTTCTCTCTTAGTGTATTATTAGAAGTCCAACTTCCAGTACACTTGGTAACCCTTTACTCTACTATTACCACTATTAGAAGTCTCACTTCAAATAGAAATAGTAGCTTTCCTTTTTGAGTTCAAATAGAATTAGAAAAGATCCAATCTTGGGCTAACGTGGGGACCATTAGGGATTCCATAGAAAGCTGGCTCCAACTGGGACACCGCGACCTCACATCTCCTGTGCAATCCGGGCCCACATTAATTGCAAATAACTCCACTATATAAATGCAATTGAACTCCTGTCTTAGGAATAAATTACATGAAGACCCTAAACTGCCCTATCACTACAAGTGGGCCCCTATATCATTATCCATGGATCAATTGGACAGACTATCCCACTAATTTTGACCTATATCTTATTATCCTTGAGGCCTAATTAATTATAGTAATCATTAGTACCATCCAATTAACTCTTAATTGAGATGGGTGTACACTTACCAATGATAAATCCGCTAATTGGCACAAGGGGATAATAGAGATAGATTCCATCTTGACCATTACATGTTCCCACAGTCTTACTACCATGTACCCAAGACACCGAGATGTTGACCTACAGTTGGCCTCACTCATTGGCGACTCAAGTAAATGAATAGATAGAAACTTGAGTTCATAAATGTCTCAGGATTGAAAGCCTATTGCTAGGGAATATGAGAGCAGACCTTAAAGTAAAGACAGTGTTCATAAGGTGCTTCTCATGGACCTTCAATACATCCAATGTACCAGCACTATGATCCAGAATCTTACATTCTGATGATTGAGACAAATCACACTATCTCATAGTAATCAAAGTACTGCAACCTTGTCAGATGAGATGTCCATTCTCATCACTGGTTGTGAAGATATTCAAGTATAAGATTTGCTATACACGTCTCCCGTATGTGGATCTCATCCATACACATGTATTGCATCTAGTATACTTATGGAATCTAGTTCATCTCATGAACCATCATGTCATTCGTATTGGTTATGCGCATTTAAGTAATAAACACCATTCATCTCATGAAAGGAAAGCATAAATATATTGATAAATAAAGAAATTAATCAATTTATTGCATCAATCTTAATGGATTGAGATCATAAAACTAACACAAAAACCAAACCATGGTCCTCTAACTTGCCACATACAGCTTGTTAGGTCACAAGACCAAAACCAAAAATCAAATCCCGGTCCCCTAACTTGCCACATACAGCTTGTTAGGTCACAAGACCAAAAATCAAAAATCCAAAATTTGACCCCCTAACCTGCCACATATAGCTTGTTAGGCACAAGGTCAAAAACCAAAAACCTTCTTGATCGCCTGATATGCCATATAAAGCCTTTAGGTTTACAAGGTCAAAAAGAAAAATCCAAAAACCAAAAACCCAATCTAAATGTCATTTTCAAAATTTTTCCTTGAGATGGTACGTGATCTCTCTCACTGCCATAAAATTCCCTTGGAAACTCAAAAGGCTATTCTTTAAAAAAAAAAATGCTCAGAGACTCTTGGTCAAATCAGAAGTTCTCCTTCAAAGGTTTTTTCGAGGCACATCGATTGCAAAAGCTATGCAACTCGTCGCTGTACCTCGAGGGGGGATTTGTTGACACCAAAAATATCACTTTGCCTCTTCAATATCAAAAGCTACATGGAGCCGCATCCTATCACAAACAGGCAGAGCCGCTTCAAGCATCAGATCTTGTCAGAATCAAACAAAAACTGCAAGATCCTTCAAAATAACCAAAAGAATGGTACATATGAAGTTTCGGGCCATTTCAACACCATTTGGCCTAACTTCAATACTCCAACGACTGAGCAGGAGCTTCCGGCGGCGACAGTGTTGAAGATATCAAATCTTCGATTAGAGCCTATGGATGGTCTCAAAATACCTCCAAAAAGCTCCACGTCAAATTTCAAGTCAAACCAACACCATTTGACCCTCCATCAACTCTCGAACGGCCAAACCAAGCCTCTCGGCGGCGAGAACCATCGATGTCTCCACTCATCAAACAAAGCACATGTGTAGCTTCAACATACTTCCAAAGGGCTGCATGTCAAATTTCAGGTCATTCCGACGACGTTTGACCTAACTTTGACGCTCAGAAGCAAAATCAAGCCTACCGGCGGCGGAGCTCCTCAGGACCATGGCATCCAAATTGTAGCTAATGGATCATCTCAAAATGACTCCAATAGGCTCCCTGTCAAATTTCAGGTCAATCGGACATCGGTTGACCGTACATCAAAGCTCGACATCTTCCGCGCGGTGAAATCAAGTCTAGCATCGACGGGACCCCAAACGGCTTCAAAACTCAAATAAAAGCCCATGGTTGGTCCTATCTACTGCTTAGGAAGCTTCACCTCAAATTTTAGGTCATTCCGACATCGTTTGACCTAGTTTCAATTCTTGCCGAAAAATTGGCTATAAAGTCTTCGGCTTTTCCAAAAATTAGGAAACTTTGTGCTCTGATTTGCATGCCTTCTCGACAAGTTTTCTTCAGAGGAATCAAGCCAATAAATGAGGAGAAATGTCAAGAAAAATACAACAGGAAAAAGAAGCAAAAAAGCCCGAAAAACAGCCGAAAAATGGCGATCGAACGGCGACCGAAAAAGGGGACAAAGTCCCATGGTCGCCGGCGACCCTGGAAATCCAAGTTGCCGGATTTCTGCCTGAACGACCGTTTTTCGGATTCTTTTCGCATTTCGAGATGTTTGGCCCCGGTGATTTTCTTAAATTCTGATTTTTGAGGCATGATATCCGTCGATCTTCGTCAACATCACGGATCCGCCGTCGAAATCATTCGATCATCATCAGACACTCCTAGATCGCCAACCGGCAGACCAAGAAAGCACACTTTCTGCACGACCAATCCTGAAATCGACTGGACAGATGTTGCTGGCCCACTAGTACCAATCAATATCTAAAATTTCATGGTCATCCGATGTCGATCAACATGGAAATTCATCGATGATCATCGCCAGAAGAATTCCAAAAGACGCAGTGCGGCCCGCGACTCTTCAAGCGACTTGGCAACCAATTAATGCTATTAATTGACCCGTTTATGACAACTTATTACGGTCATTAACTCATTATTTTGGACAGCCCAATCAGAAGCAAACAAATGGGAGTTAGAAGTCCAGTTAATCATGGCAATTAACCATGTAACTCCTATCATTATGGAGTTTAATCATGGTAATTAATTATAAAACCCCCATCATCATGGAGATTAAATGCCCATTATTCTCCATCGGCCAATCAGATTCAAGGAAAAAGGAGTTACAAAATCAAGAAGTAAATACTTGTAATTCCTCCTATCATGGAGCATCAATGCCATTAATGCCCATAAACCTTCCTAATGGCTACCAAAAGCCTATAAATAGGTGATCATTCCAAAGGGAAAGGTTCCTAGAAAACTATCCTGAAAAGTCTCTGCACGAAGAAGCTCTCTTACTCTGAAGAAACTTTGCTGCAAACACTACAAGGTGATTGAAGTCCCTTCAGGGGCTGCCCCCCCTCCCCCGCCCCCCAAGGTTTCCTCTCTTTTTCTATCCAACATAGCCTAGATGTGGCTTTTCAGCCCGTCTACCAATTTTTTATTGGACATAAGACCTTCCCTTGGTCTTTGTCCTCTAAAAATCTGAGGTCCAAGCCAAGCCAAGTGAATCAAAAGCATCAAGTATTCTCATCTGAAGGACGGCGGCGGAGCCCATTTATGACTCACGATCGTCAATCTGAACAAGTCCCCACAATCTCCTGAGAAGTCAGATTCCTCTTTCTTTCTTTTCTATTGTATTTTGTATTTTTTAAAGAGAAAAAGAATCACAATTCTTATCTTTTATCATTGATGAGATTTGTAAATCGCCTTTCATGGCAAAATTGCCTTGTACGGCACAAAACCGCCTTTCACGGCATAAAAAATCTTGTCTCTTCCTTTAAAATATATGTGCAATGGAAAGTTGGAAAAACAGTTTGATTTCCTTTCTATTTGTGAAGGTGAATCTCGAGATCATCACTTCAAATTCCAAGTAGAATAGAAAATTTGGCATACCCGTACAAAAAAATGTTGATGCTCGCTTTTCTTTTTTTCGCCCCGCCACACCCCGGTTGACCCAGGGCGGTGGTAGGTGAGAGAGAAAGCCAGGTCCATCAATATCAATGGGTCGGTGACATCTATCCAGTCAATTTTTCGATCGGTTGGGAAAAAAGTGTGCTTGCTTGGTGGGCTGGCTGGCGATTTCAGAGTGTCCGATGATGATCCAATGATTTCGGCGGCGGATCCGTGATGTTGACGAAGATCGACAGGTTTCATGTTTCAAAAATCAAAATTTGAGAAAATCACAGGGGCCAAACATCGCGAAACGTAAAAAGTGTCGGAAAAACAACCCTTTTAGCGGAAACCCGGCGACCCGAATTTCTAGGGTCGCTGGCAACCATGGGGCAGGGTCGCCGCCGGCGACCATGGGGATTTTCCCCTTTTTGGTCGCCGTTTCCGGTTGTTTCTTGGTCTTGTTTTTGCTTCTTTTTCTTCTGTATTTTTCTTGACCTTTCTCCTCATTTATTGGCTTCATTCCCCTGAAGAAAACCTGTCGAGAAGCCATGCAAATCAGAACACAGTTTCCTATTTTTGGAAAAGCCAAAGACTTTGTAGCCAATTTTCCGCCAAGAGTCAAGACTAGGTCAAACGATGTCGGAATGACCCGAAATTTGATGTGAAGCTTCTTGAGCAATAGATAGGACCAACCATAGGCTTTTGTTTGAGTTTTGAAGCCATTTTGGGTCCCGTCGCTGCTAGACTTGATTTCGCCACGAGGAAAATGTCAAGCTTTGATATACGATTAGCCGTCGTCCGATTCACCTAAAATTTGACAGGGAGCCTATTGGAGTCATTTTGAGACGGTCCATTAGATCCGATTTGGATGCCATGGTCCCGGGGAACTTCGCCGCCGGTAGTCTTGACTTTGTTTCCGAGCGTCAAAGCCGGGTCAAACGTTTTCGGATTGACCTAAAATTTGAGGCGTAGTCCTCTGGAAGCATGTAGAAGCTACCCATGTGCTTTGCTTGATAAGTGGCATCATCGGTGGTTCTCGCCGTCGAGAGGCTTAATTTCGCCATTCAAGAGTTGATGGAGGGTCAAACGGTGTCGGTTTGACTTAAGAATTGACATGGAGCCCTTTTGGAGGTATTTTGAGACCATCCGTAGGCTCTGAGCCAAGATTTGATGTCTTTGTCATTATTGACGCCGGCAGCTCTGTTGACACCAAAAATGTCACTTTGCCTCTTCAACATCAAAAGCTACATGGAGCCACATCCTACGACAAACATGCTGAGCCGCTTTAAGCATAAGATCTTGTCAGAATCAAACAAAAACTGCAAGATCCTACAAAATAGCCAAAAGAAGGGTACACATGACGTTTCAGGACATTTCGACACCATTTGGCCTAACTTCAATCCTCCAACGGCTGAGTAGGAGCTCCTGGCGGCGACAGTGTCAAAGCTGTCAAAGCTATCAAATCTTCGATCAGAGCCTATGGATGATCTCAAAACACCTCCAAAAGGCTCCATGCCAAATTTCAAGTCAAACCGACACCGTTTGACCCTCCATCAACTCTCGAGCAGCAAAGTCAAGCCACTCGGCAGCGAGAACCACCGAGACCATCACTCATTAAACAAAGAACATGGGTAGCTTCTACAAGCTTCCAAAGGGCTACACGTCAAATTTCAGGTCATTACGACAACGTTTGACCCGGGTTTGACGCTCAGAAACAAAATCAAGCCTACTAGCAGCAGAGCTCCCCGGGACTGTGGCATCCAAATCGAAGCTAATGGGTCGTCTCAAAATGACTCCAATAGGCTCCCCGTCAAATTTCAGGCTAATCGGACATCGGTTGACCGTACATCAAAGCTAGACATCTTCCACACGGTGAAATCAAGTCTAGCATCGACGGGACCCCAAACGGCTTCAAAACTCAAACAAAAGCCCATGGTTGGTCCTATCTGTTGCTTAGAAAACTTCACCTCAAATTTCAGGTCATTCCGACATCATTTGACCTAGTTTCGACTCTTGACAAAAAATCGGCTGCAAAGTCTTCGGCTTTTTAAAAAATAGGAAACTTTGTGTTCTGATTTGCACGGCTTCTCGTTAGGTTTTCCTCAAGAAAGTCAAGTCAATAAGAGAGGAAAGATGTCAAAAAAAACACAGAAGAAAAAAGAAGCAAAAAAGCCCGAAAAACGGCTAAGAAACGGCGATCGAAGGGGGAAAAATCCCCTATGGTCGTAGCCCACGACCCTGGCCCATGGTCGCAGCCCGCAACCCTGGCCCCTAGTCACCTACGACCATGGGTGCATGGTCGCCGGCGACCCTGGAAATCCGGGTCGCCGGATTTCCCCCGAAAAGGTCATTTTTCCGACCCTTTTTACTTTTCGCAATGTTTAGCCCCTGTGATTTTCTTAAATTTTGATTTTTGGAGCATGAAACCCATCGATCTTCATCAACATCACAGATACGCCGCCGAAATCATTGGATCATCATCGGTCACTCCGAAATCGCCAACCAGCCCACCAAGAAAGTACACTTTCTGCCCAACCAATCAAAAATCGACTGAACAGATGTCGCCGACCCATTGATATTGATGGACCCGGCTTTCTCTCTCGCCTACCTCCGCCCCAGGTCAGCCGCGGTGTGGCGGGGCGAAAAAAAGAAAAGCGAGCATCAACATTTTTTTGTACGGGTATGCCAAATTTTCTATTCTACTTGGAATTTGTCACGCCCCCAAACCCGGACCCTACAACGGCCCGACCTCGAGGGGCGTGAAATTGTGATTTAAGTAATAATTATATTTCTCCCAGGATCCGCGTGAGTGAGGATGACAATTCCAACTCATTCTGAATATTTTGCGGAAGCCTATGTGGCGTTGCGACTCGGATTCCGTGGCCATCGGATTCCGCATCGCACTCAACCGCTAGCATATAGCTATTGTATTAAGAATCATATCAGACTGGAACAAACCATCACATTGCAAATACAGAGCTGACAGTAACAGGATATTTCATTCCCACATATATTCAAGTTACAAGTATCAATGTGCATTAATTAAAAATCCCGGAGAACAGGCTAATAAAAGCCATACAAATAACAAGCTAAATAAACACTACCCCACATGTGACGTAACTCAGATGTCGAGCTAGTCTACATGACATAGCCGACACTACAAATCTGCAACTCATGGCTCCACAGCCAACACGTGCACTCAGCTCGGAGCGAAGAAATCTGGACCTGAGTACCAAAAGAGTGGGTCAGACACGACGGTCTGGCAGGTGGATGAAAAGATATAAACGATAATCTGAATAATAAAACATATGGTAAATCATGATATTTGATCAAAAGTTGCATAGATTTAAAACCAGTGTAAACATGTATATCTGACAAAACATGTATTCATTTTAAAGCATGTGTAAAAGCATCTATATCTGGTAAAACATGCATTCCTTTAAAACAACTGTAAAACATGTATTCCTTTAAAACGACTGTAAAACCTGTATTCCTCACATTGCAAACCCAGTCCATAGGCAGACCCTGCAATTTGCCCTTCTTCAGGGGAGCCACAATCGTAGGGAACAGATTGGCAACCACACTAAAGCTAAATCCTCTCTATCACTAATGTGATGAGAGCACGATCGGGCGTTGGTCTCTAACACGCGAAGTGACGAGAACCAACATTATACATACATATACATATAGCTAGACAAGATCACAGCTGCGGAACCGGGTAATCGGGATAGGATCCAAGCTGCAGCTAGCGGGAGCACGAGGGGGAGGCCCAAGTCAGTTGATCAGACTGACAAGGACGTCCAAGCTTAGTGGTGCCGACTCATAGGTGACATGAGAAGTCAAAACATGTACAAAACTATATCAGTTTAAAACACTCGGGCAGGCGGGATACGGTGCTCGTAGGCACACATTTCATATCACTATCTTTTCATGCATAAACGGGGTTGGCAGGACATATCAGGTGTATAAATCAGAATTTGAGATAAAACCAGTAGGATCGGGTAATTATACATATAATCTGAGTAAAACAATGCAATGAATCCTTATATCGTTAGGGACTATATATTGGGGCATCCATATTCAAACAACATGTATAAGGATCTTGTATGTCTATATTACCCTTAGTATGGTATTCAAATGATAGAGGACATACTAAGTTTCCTTATGCAAGTTGATGAATCCAAAAGTCCCAATACATTTCCTAAATGGTGTTTCTTTCTAAGTCAATCTCCTTATGTCATCCCCTGGGTCTTTCCAAGGTGGTAGAGCATCAGAACAACCCATCCAGACCTTTAAATACCATATCTGAAACCAATAAAAAAGACTCAGGAATTCTGGGTGAAACTCGGTCACCTGTCGGTCAGCTGGCGGTTAGCCGCCGAGCTGATCGGCGGTTAGCCGCTGGCTGACCGCGGGGCCGACCGCGGTTCACCCTGCTAAAATATAGCATTCTGTGTTTCTAACCGCGCATTTCGGCTACCTGGCGGTCAAAGGGTTTTTGATTAGCGGTTAGCCGCGAGCTGACCGCGCGGCTGACCGCGGTTCGCCTGTCAAAACACAGCATTCTGTGTTTCTGTAAGACCCCGCCCCGAGAATTTCCTTTTAGTGTTAATTAAGACGCGTTTGAGCTATAAGTGAGATTAATGGAAATGGGTTAAATCTGGATTAGAATAGCTTTTTATAGCTTTGAATAATCTTGGGGACTCTTGTGATCTAGTGGGGTCCTTTGGGGGTTCCTTTTATTGTGTCTTGATTAGTTTTGGGATTTATTTATAATTCTGGAAATCTGTAAATTACTCCGTTTAATGTATCTTATGATTCCCGACAACTTTTGTATTTGCTCCGTTTCCATTCGAGACCTCTAAACCCTACTTTGTCATTGATAGGGGTAAAACAGTCTTTTTACACAAAATCTGGACACTATTTTCAACGTCTTCGAAACTCGTAAAATATATACTTTTTGGAAAGTAGAAATTTCGACGATCGATTCTTCCTTCTTCGTCGAATCCGTCCGAAGCCCGTAGAACGATGTTTTAGCTCAATTGGACTTTTAAGTTGTGGGGCCCATTGCCATTTTCTATATAAGGAGGAGTCCTTTTCTTCTTCCTCTTCTTGCAATTTCTAGAGAACAAAGAGAGAATTCCAGCCCAGCCTAGGGTTTTCTTCAAGCTATCTTGCCCCTTTGCTTCTCCATCTCTCAATCTCTCTCAAATCTATTGCTAAAGGCAAAATGGAGGCATTGAACTTCTTCCCCTCCATGAGAGCTTCATCTTGATACCATTTGTGGAGAGAGCCTCCCATTCCAAGCTACCTTTTGAGCAAACTCTTGCCATTAGAGGACTCTTCATGTAAGTTCCTCTTCTCATCTCTGTCAAACCCCGACCCAGGATTAGCGCGATTAGTGTTAACTAAGTGCGGGTTTAGTTGTAATGTGAGTTAGTGTGCGTGGGATTAGAAATTGGTCCGATTTAGTCTAGAATTAGCTTTGGGGAATTTTGAGAGCGTTTGTGCTATTTGGTCACACTTAAGGGTGCCTTAAGTGAACGAGTAAGCTTGGGAGGAAATTCTAGTTTTCTGATTTTGATCGTGGTTTCGATCTCTTTTGAATGGTTTTATTTTATTAATAAACTTTTGTGTTCAGCTTGTTTGTGTTTTAGACCCAGAAACCCAAGTTTTGGCCCAAAGGGGTAAATCAGTCTTTTCACACTAAATCTGGACTCGAATTTCGAAATCTCAAAACTATGCCAAATTTATACTTTTTGGAAACTAGATTTTTCGGCGATCATTTTAGTCTTCTTCGTCGTTTTCATCCGGGGCCCACAAGTCAGTGTTTTAACCATTGCAAGCTCTGGGCAATGGGGCCCACAAGAACCCACTTGAAGCAAGTCTCCTTCTCCCTCATTCTTCTTCACACTCGGTTCTAAGTTCTTCCTGCAACTTTCCCTCAACCCAGCTGTGGTTTCTTCTTCTTCTTCCCTTCCTTTCTTCTCTTTGCAAGCCTAAGCTAGAGAGCCCCAAATCAAAAACCAATCTTACCATCTTCTTCCTCTCCACTCAAGGAAGCCATTGCTACCATTTTCTTGGAGATCCAAGCTGTGTATCCACTCCATTTTCTTCTCCTTTTCTTGTTTAGCAAGCTTCAGGTAATGGATCTCTTCCTTCTCTTCAATCTAGTCTTTTGAGTTCCTTACGAACCCATTTTTCAAGCATGCAACACCTATTTCGAAATGGGTCATTGTCTTCTCTTTTGAAGGGTTTTTGAGGTTCTTTTCTTGGGTTTTCTTGTAGATTTCGTGGAGTACATTTGGTAGGATTTGTTCTGAGATTTTGGGCTAGGACGTTGGTAAAGGCAAGTGAACAACTTAGACTCATGATGCATGCAATGTTTGATTACTTTAGCTTTTGTGATTTGATTTCTCTTCCATGATAATTTGGGCAATGTATGTTTCCAAAGGTGTTATAGTCTGAAATTTTGTTTTAATTGAAATGCATATGCTAATGGGTTGTGTTAATGGTTTTTCATTCATTTGATGTTGCTTTTATCTTGTCAATGTGTTTTATAAATGGATGAAAGAATGGAGGAAAGGTTGTGAGGTGATTTGGAAGTGTGGATTGTTAGATTTTGAATGGAAATTGCCCCTTGGAGAGCATGGAGGCTCAGGGGATATGCAGGACTTGACAAAGGAATGAAATGGTGAGAAGGGAGTGGAAATTCTGAATCTGACTGAAGCTGCCGCACACCGGCGGTCAGCAGTCGGCTAGCCGACTGTTGACCCACGGCTAACCGCCCCTGTGTCGGTCAGAATTACAGTAGCTCAATTTCTGCACAGGGCGTGGTCGGCCAGAGGGCGGTCAGCAGGCGGCTAGCCGACCTGCGCAAGAAATTGAAAAGTAGTATGTTTTCTGATCAGTCGGTCAGCAGTCGGTCAGTTGGTCGGTTAGCCGACCAGCACCCGGCGGCCAGCCGCCAGGTAGCCGCGTGGTGACCGAGTGCACAGAAGAATAATTCTGAAGGGGTTTAGAGGGGAGAGAAAAACTAGAATATGTTATGGGGTCTTTAGCCTGATGCTGTGCAGTTGAAACATGAAATGTTGTCCAGCTTCGGAAACACCAATGTATTTTTAACTCCAACATTTGGGTTTCAACTTCACGAGAATCAAACAAAGAACCTTAGCATATACTTGACATAATTGTTTCGAAATCTTGAATTTTGACACGAAGAATACGTTCTGTACCTGTTTTGATTTACAAGCATGTATTTAACTTTTGATTTGTTTCAAGGACTATATTGGGGACACTTTTCCAGCTTCGGTGTTATAGCTTTTGCTATTCTTGTTTAGTCTCGTCTTGCATTGTTTTGATAAGTGTTTTTCCCCATTTTTCGTTAAGTTTTGTACAAGTATTGATCAGTTTTATGCATACATGAATATCATAGAATACCACTGAGCTTGGACTGCCCTTTCAGTCTGATCCACTAGTTCGGGGGTCCTTAAACATAAGGGCAATCTGCAGATTAGCCGTGTATTTATACACATCTTTGTTCTGTCCGGTTCCGCGGCCGGTTTTCCGCCCACCTTGTGTGGCTCGGACTTCTGTTTTGTTTTGTCTCGTTCTGTTTCGTTTTGCTTGCTCTTGTCATTGCGTATGACGGAGAAAGGATGAGCTCAATGTGGATCCGTGAATCATGTTATTTTATTGAAAAGTATGTTAGTTTTGAATTACACCTTAACCATGTTTTGTTCAGAACTCATGCAATGTTTTAAGTACTGATTACTTTCCTAGTATCTATCTTGTATTATGTCTAAGCTATTCACCTGCCAGACCGTCGTGTCTGACCCCTTTGTTTTGGTGTTTAGATGCAGGCGCCGTCGATATTGCGGAGGAGCGCCCGGAGGAGGCTTTTGAGCCACCCCCAGCCCGTGAGTGGCAACCCGACGACGTCCTCTAGACGTCGGGCGGGGTCTTGAGTACGATGCACATCAGGGGAATTATTTTGCTATTTTGGGAATGTATGGCCTTTGTTGGCCTTTTTCACCTTTGGGGTTATGTAACTTAACACTTTCTTATTTTGAAACTTGAACTGAATTTGGTAATGCTATGCTTACATTTTCTCCTCTGATTATTGTCTAAATGATGACTTAACTTATGCAATTCGGAATCACAAGGTTTATGTGATTAAGTTGTGATGAGATTACTTGCATGCTTCCGCCAATCATTGCTCGTGTGAGATTTTTACATGTTCGTTTTTGGGAATCCTCACCGCGGAAACCTGTGGGTTAATCATAGTTGGATGGACACAACCGTCGCGGGGCCCGGACTTGGGGAAACCTCGGTCCGGGGTCGCGACAGGACTGGTATCAGAGCGGGACATGTTTCAGGCAATTAAAAGAAACTAGAAACTCTTAGGGACGTGGCGAGGATCCGTGAGCACGTTAGATCAGTAGTGTGGACTTAGAAACCAAACCCCAATTTGCTAATATGTACTGACAATTTGTTTTACAGCATCATGCCTCCAAGAAGAACTCCGAATCCGAATGCGTCAGGGAGCAATACCAATAATGATAACAGTGAAACACTTCATGAACAGCCACCTACAATGACTCAGTTTCAGGCACTCATGCAAGCCATGTTAGAACAACAGAGGCAAGCTAATGAAAGTCAGACAAGAATGCAGAGGGAAGCTAATGAAGCCCATGCTAGGCTACAAAGGGAGGCCAATGAGAACCAAGCTAGGTTCCAAGAACAGTTAGCTAAGAAAGATGAGGAGATGGCACAAGTTCAAAGACAGCTTTTGGAAGTTTTACAAACTAGGCCTCTACCCCCGCCTAGGCAACCTGGGGGACCGAATATCATCATCAACAATCGAGAACAAGACCCTAACATTTTGTTCGAGAGGTTCAGGAAGAGAGGACCCAAGGAGTTCTCAGGTCAAGAAGACCCGTTGACTGCAGATGACTGGCTAGTTAATGTAGAGAAGATCTTTGACGTATTCACTTGTACAGGCTTACAGAAGGTCAACCTCACAGCTTCTCTATTCTTTGGATTAGCGGACACTTGGTGGCAAACGGTTAAGGAACCGTATCAGATTATGCCAGATGGGGTTACATGGGAAACTTTTAAGATTCAATTCACTGATAAGTATGTCCCTTCTCACGTCAAGAGGCAGAAAGCTATAGAGTTTCAGCAACTCAAGCAGGGTAACACGACAGTTTTAGAATATGTGACAAAGTTTGAAAGACTTGCTAGATATGCCCGAGAATTGATAGACACTGAGCAGAAGAAAATCACTAAATTCTTAGAAGGGCTGCACCCCATCATCATGAGGGATGCTACAGGAGTAGTTCCACCAGCCACCTTCGATGAAGCGGTCAAGAGAGCATACAAGTTCGAGGACATCAACAATCAAATCATCAGGGATAGAAAGCAACAGTACCACCAACAGAACCAAAGGTCACAGAACAAGAAGCCAAGACAAGAACAAAACCCTCCTAGGCAAGGTGCGTGTGCACATTGTGGCAAAAATCATGAGACTGCACAATGTCGTAAAGCCACGGGAGTTTGTTTTAGATGTGGGGCTATGGATCATGCCATTCGGGATTGCCCACAAGTACAAAATCAGGCCAACAGGAACCAGCCACAAAGGCAAGCAGCACCACAGACTCCAGCCCAGAACCAAGCAAGACCACCTCAGCAGCAACAAGGCAGGCAACAAGTTCAAAATCAGAATGCTCGTCCACCTCAGCAGCAGCAGCAGCAGCAGCAGATCAGAAATGCACAAGGAAGGCAGAATAGACCACGGCAGCAAGGGCGGGCATACAATCTTAATCGTGTCGATGCCGATGCTGCGGGCGATGTAGTGGAAGGTAAACTTTTCATCTGTGGAGTAGAAGCTCAAATTTTATTTGATCCTGGAAGCACTCATTCATTTTTATCTCCTGTGTTTGCGAAGCTGATTCCTATGCCATTTAGAATTCTTGATTATATCTTGACTGTCACTACACCAGTAGGTAAGCAGGCCGTTTGTAGACTCTATTACCCAAATTGTTCAGTTCTATTAGGAGAAGTCAACCTTCCAGCAGATCTTATTATTTTAGACATGCATGATTTTGATGTCATTTTAGGCATGGATTGGTTAGAGAAGTATCATGCAACCATGGATTGCTTTGGTAAAACTATTACTTTTAAGTTGAAAGGAGAGCAGGCAGATTTGATTGTTCAGGGAAACAGGAAGAAAGGCCAAGTGGGGATTATTTCAGCATTAAAGACAAGCAGAATGGTGTCTAGTGGTTGTGAAGCTTTTATTGCGTTTATCACGGAGGATAAACGGTCCCAAGGGGTGGAGGAAATCCCCGTTGTGTGTGAGTTCCCAGATGTTTTTCCGGAAGAAATCCCAGGATTACCACCAATTCGGGAGGTTGAGTTCACGATTGAGCTCCTTCCAGGGACAGCTCCAATTTCTATTGCACCTTACAGGATGGCTCCAGCAGAATTAGGTGAACTAAAACTCCAATTACAAGAACTATTGAGTAAAGGTTTCATTAGACCAAGCGTTTCACCTTGGGGAGCACCAGTGTTGTTTGTGAAAAAGAAGGATGGAAGCTGGAGAATGTGCATAGACTATAGAAGACTGAACCACATGACTGTCAAGAACAAGTATCCGTTGCCGAGAATAGATGAATTGGTTGATCAATTGCAAGGAGCAGCGTATTTTTCCAAGATAGATTTGAGGTCTGGGTATTATCAGCTGCGAGTTAGAGAGACAGACGTGCCTAAAACAGCTTTTCGAACAAGATACGGGCACTATGAGTTTCTGGTGATGCCATTTGGGTTGACTAATGCACCTGCGGTATTTATGGCTCTCATGAATAAAGTCTTTGCGGAGTACTTGGATCACTTTACAGTGGTGTTTATTGATGACGTTCTCGTGTATTCTAAGAGTAAGGAAGAGCATGAAGAGCACTTGAGGACATCATTACAGCTTTTGAAGGACAACCAGCTCTATGCAAAGCTAAGTAAATGTGAATTTTGGTTAGAACAAGTGGCTTTTCTAGGCCATGTTATTTCGAGAAAAGGCTTAGCAGTGGACCAGTCCAAGGTTGAAGCAGTTGTCAGTTGGAAAAGGCCAAGCAGTGTGACGGAAATCAGAAGCTTTTTGGGACTAGCAGGTTATTACAGGAGGTTTGTCCAGGGATTCTCATCTATTGCAGCACCATTGACTAAGTTAACTAGGAAAAATGTGCCTTTTATATGGACAGACCATTGTGAAGAAAGTTTTCAAGAGCTGAAGAAAAGATTGACTACAGCTCCGATCCTCACTTTACCGTCGGGAAGTGGAGGATTTGTTATCTATACAGATGCTTCGAATGTAGGATTGGGTTGTGTGTTGATGCAGAATGACAAAGTAGTTGCTTATGGTTCAAGGCAGTTGAAAGAGCATGAAAAGAATTACGCAACTCATGATTTGGAACTAGCAGCGATTGTGTTTGCTTTGAAAATGTGGAGACATTACCTATATGGAGAGAAATTTGAAGTACATTCAGATCACCGGAGTTTACAGTATCTATTTTCGCAGAAAGAGTTGAACATGAGGCAGAGACGATGGATGGAGTACATCAAAGACTATGACTTTCCAATCAAGTATCATCCGGGCAAGGTGAATGTAGTAGCTGATGCATTGAGCAGAAAATCAGTGGTTATGGCTAGCTTGAGAGGAGTCAGTGTTTTGTGTCAATTTGAAGAACTGGGAGTAGAAGTGCATCCGTTAAGGCAGGGCGTGATGTTGGCAAGTATGATAGCGTCTGAACCTATTTTCATCCAGAAAATCAAAGACAGTCAGTTGCAAGACCCGGATTTGGCCAAGATTGTGGAACGCATTTCCGAACGTCCAGACTTCAGAATTGTAGATGGAGTGTTGTACTTCCGTGACCGTTTGTGTGTGCCTAACCTCGAGGACTTGAAGAATGAAATCATGACTGAAGCTCATAACGCGAGATACTCCATGCATCCTGGAAGTACAAAGATGTACCAAAATTTGAGGAACCGATTCTGGTGGAATAACATGAAGCGAGAGATTGCAGCTTTTGTATCTAGGTGCCTCACGTGTCAGCAGATTAAGGCAGAACACCAAAAACCTCCAGGGTTGTTGCAACCATTGGACATTCCGGAGTGGAAATGGGAACACATCACTATGGATTTCGTCTCCGGTTTGCCTACTACCAAGAAAGGGAACAATGCTATCTGGGTTATAGTAGATCGCCTTACGAAGTCTGCTCACTTCATTCCTATGAAGACAGGGAGTAAGATGCATATGGCACCACTTGCAGATTTATTTGTGACTGAGATAGTCAGCAGACATGGACAGCCCGTCTCCATCACTTCCGACAGAGATAGCAGATTTGTTTCGAGGTTTTGGAAGACCCTATTCGAATCTATGGGCACTAAGTTGCAATTCAGCACTGCATACCATCCTCAGACTGATGGTCAGTCAGAGCGAACTATACAGACTTTAGAGGACATGCTACGGGCTTGTGTGCTAGATTTCAAGGTTCAATGGGATGAGTACTTACCTCTGTGTGAGTTTGCATATAACAACAGCTACCATTCCAGTATTGGGATGGCACCTTTCGAAGCACTCTATGGTAGGAGATGCAGAACTCCTGTTTGCTGGGAAGAAGTCGGTGTTCGTAGCTTTCACGGACCGACAATAGTGGGAGAGACAAGTGATAAGATCAAGTTGATTCAAGAACGGTTAAAGGTTGCTCGAAGTAGACAAAAGAGTTATGCTGATACTCGCAGAAGAGATTTGCAGTTTAAAGAAGGGGACAAGGTATTTTTGAAAGTATCTCCGGCTAGAGGAACTCTAAGATTTGGACAGAAAGGCAAGCTTGCGAGAAGGTACATCGGACCGTATGAGATTTTGAGCAAGATAGGAGATGTTGCCTATAGACTTGCGTTACCGCCGGAACTCTCCGGGGTACACAATGTTTTTCACGTTTCTATGTTGAAGAAATACGTCCCAAATCCTTCACATGTTCTACAGCATGAACCATTGGAAATTCGAGAAGATGCATCGTATGTGGAGAAGCCGGTTAGAATTGTGGACACCAAAGAACAAGAATTAAGAAATCGGACGATTCACTGGGTCAAAGTACAGTGGGAAAATCATGAGCCAGAAGAAGCGACATGGGAACTACGAGAGCAAGTCCAGAGAAAGTATCCTGAACTATTACCAGAGGTATATTTATTTTTATTTGGAGGACCAAATAACCTAAGGGGTGGAGGATGTCAAACCCCGACCCAGGATTAGCGCGATTAGTGTTAACTAAGTGCGGGTTTAGTTGTAATGTGAGTTAGTGTGCGTGGGATTAGAAATTGGTCCGATTTAGTCTAGAATTAGCTTTGGGGAATTTTGAGAGCGTTTGTGCTATTTAGTCACACTTAAGGGTGCCTTAAGTGAACGAGTAAGCTTGGGAGGAAATTCTAGTTTTCTGATTTTGATCGTGGTTTCGATCTCTTTTGAATGGTTTTATTTTATTAATAAACTTTTGTGTTCAGCTTGTTTGTGTTTTAGACCCAGAAACCCAAGTTTTGGCCCAAAGGGGTAAATCAGTCTTTTCACACTAAATCTGGACTCGAATTTCGAAATCTCAAAACTATGCCAAACTTATACTTTTTGGAAACTAGATTTTTCGGCGATCATTTTAGTCTTCTTCGTCGTTTTCATCCGGGGCCCACAAGTCAGTGTTTTAACCATTGCAAGCTCTGGGCAATGGGGCCCACAAGAACCCACTTGAAGCAAGTCTCCTTCTCCCTCATTCTTCTTCACACTCGGTTCTAAGTTCTTCCTGCAACTTTCCCTCAACCCAGCTGTGGTTTCTTCTTCTTCTTCCCTTCCTTTCTTCTCTTTGCAAGCCTAAGCTAGAGAGCCCCAAATCAAAAACCAATCTTACCATCTTCTTCCTCTCCACTCAAGGAAGCCATTGCTACCATTTTCTTGGAGATCCAAGCTGTGTATCCACTCCATTTTCTTCTCCTTTTCTTGTTTAGCAAGCTTCAGGTAATGGATCTCTTCCTTCTCTTCAATCTAGTCTTTTGAGTTCCTTACGAACCCATTTTTCAAGCATGCAACACCTATTTCGAAATGGGTCATTGTCTTCTCTTTTGAAGGGTTTTTGAGGTTCTTTTCTTGGGTTTTCTTGTAGATTTCGTGGAGTACATTTGGTAGGATTTGTTCTGAGATTTTGGGCTAGGACGTTGGTAAAGGCAAGTGAACAACTTAGACTCATGATGCATGCAATGTTTGATTACTTTAGCTTTTGTGATTTGATTTCTCTTCCATGATAATTTGGGCAATGTATGTTTCCAAAGGTGTTATAGTCTGAAATTTTGTTTTAATTGAAATGCATATGCTAATGGGTTGTGTTAATGGTTTTTCATTCATTTGATGTTGCTTTTATCTTGTCAATGTGTTTTATAAATGGATGAAAGAATGGAGGAAAGGTTGTGAGGTGATTTGGAAGTGTGGATTGTTAGATTTTGAATGGAAATTGCCCCTTGGAGAGCATGGAGGCTCAGGGGATATGCAGGACTTGACAAAGGAATGAAATGGTGAGAAGGGAGTGGAAATTCTGAATCTGACTGAAGCTGCCGCACACCGGCGGTCAGCAGTCGGCTAGCCGACTGTTGACCCACGGCTAACCGCCCCTGTGTCGGTCAGAATTACAGTAGCTCAATTTCTGCACAGGGCGTGGTCGGCCAGAGGGCGGTCAGCAGGCGGCTAGCCGACCTGCGCAAGAAATTGAAAAGTAGTATGTTTTCTGATCAGTCGGTCAGCAGTCGGTCAGTTGGTCGGTTAGCCGACCAGCACCCGGCGGCCAGCCGCCAGGTAGCCGCGTGGTGACCGAGTGCACAGAAGAATAATTCTGAAGGGGTTTAGAGGGGAGAGAAAAACTAGAATATGTTATGGGGTCTTTAGCCTGATGCTGTGCAGTTGAAACATGAAATGTTGTCCAGCTTCGGAAACACCAATGTATTTTTAACTCCAACATTTGGGTTTCAACTTCACGAGAATCAAACAAAGAACCTTAGCATATACTTGACATAATTGTTTCAAAATCTTGAATTTTGACATGAAGAATACGTTCTGTACCTGTTTTGATTTACAAGCATGTATTTAACTTTTGATTTGTTTCAAGGACTATATTGGGGACACTTTTCCAGCTTCGGTGTTATAGCTTTTGCTATTCTTGTTTAGTCTCGTCTTGCATTGTTTTGATAAGTGTTTTTCCCCATTTTTCGTTAAGTTTTGTACAAGTATTGATCAGTTTTATGCATACATGAATATCATAGAATACCACTGAGCTTGGACTGCCCTTTCAGTCTGATCCACTAGTTCGGGGGTCCTTAAACATAAGGGCAATCTGCAGATTAGCCGTGTATTTATACACATCTTTGTTCTGTCCGGTTCCGCGGCCGGTTTTCCGCCCACCTTGTGTGGCTCGGACTTCTGTTTTGTTTTGTCTCGTTCTGTTTCGTTTTGCTTGCTCTTGTCATTGCGTATGACGGAGAAAGGATGAGCTCAATGTGGATCCGTGAATCATGTTATTTTATTGAAAAGTATGTTAGTTTTGAATTACACCTTAACCATGTTTTGTTCAGAACTCATGCAATGTTTTAAGTACTGATTACTTTCCTAGTATCTATCTTGTATTATGTCTAAGCTATTCACCTGCCAGACCGTCGTGTCTGACCCCTTTGTTTTGGTGTTTAGATGCAGGCGCCGTCGATATTGCGGAGGAGCGCCCGGAGGAGGCTTTTGAGCCACCCCCAGCCCGTGAGTGGCAACCCGACGACGTCCTCTAGACGTCGGGCGGGGTCTTGAGTACGATGCACATCAGGGGAATTATTTTGCTATTTTGGGAATGTATGGCCTTTGTTGGCCTTTTTCACCTTTGGGGTTATGTAACTTAACACTTTCTTATTTTGAAACTTGAACTGAATTTGGTAATGCTATGCTTACATTTTATCCTCTGATTATTGTCTAAATGATGACTTAACTTATGCAATTCGGAATCACAAGGTTTATGTGATTAAGTTGTGATGAGATTACTTGCACGCTTCCGCCAATCATTGCTCGTGTGAGATTTTTACATGTTCGTTTTTGGGAATCCTCACCGCGGAAACCTGTGGGTTAATCATAGTTGGATGGACACAACCGTCGCGGGGCCCGGACTTGGGGAAACCTCGGTCCGGGGTCGCGACAATCTCTTGGTTGTGTATTCTTCTAGCCATGGAGGTGCTTCACCTTGATTATTGGAAGCTATTTCCATCTATTTCTTGATTTTGACATTCTAGGGTGGTAATGTTGTATTTTGGGTTTTTTTGTGTAGATTGTAGATTTTGAGCTTGATAGAAGGATTAAAGCTTGACTAGCATACTTGGAGACCGAGGCAAGTGGATGAATGGATTCGATTTGGATAAGTTCTTATTTTGTTAAAAATGTGGATTTCTATTATCCCTATTTCATTTGGTTCATTATGTTTCATAATGCTTTTGAAAATGTACTTATTGACATGGTTTTCCTCTTAGTTAGTCTTATGAGTATATATGCATTCATCATCAAAGTTTATTTTGGTCATTATAAACTTCTTAAATGATATTTGTAATTGCATTGAATGAGATTTGTATTGGTAAGAGAATTAAATACATTGATGGAATGGTGGTTGGTGGAAAGAATTAAATGTTAAATGGAAGGGAATAGGCCCATTCCACGTTAGGAAATGGTTGGAATGGAGGTGAAATGGTTTGGGAAGGAAAGGACTGAAATCTGCACCTGATGTGTAGTTCCCGCAGCTGGGCGGTCAGCGGGCGGTCACCTTGGCGGCTAGCCGATAGGTGACCGGCGGCTAGCCGACCCAGATGCGGTTAGAAACACAGAATGCTGTATTTTGACAGGCGAACCGCGGTCAGCCGCGCGGTCAGCTCGCGGCTAACCGCCAATCCAAAAACCATGTGACCGCTAGGTAGCCGAGATACGCGGTTAGAAACACAGAATGCTATATTGTAGCAGGGGAACCGCGGTCAGCCCCGCGGTCATCCAGCGGCTAACCGCCGATCACCTCGGCGGCTAACCGCCATCTGACCGACAGGTGACCGAGTTTCACCCAGAATTCCTGAGTCTTTTCCTATTGGTTTCAGATATGGTATTTAAAGGTTTGGATGGGTTGTTCTGATGCCCTACCACCTTGGAAAGACCCAGGGGATGACATAAGGAGATTGACATAGAAAGAAACACCATTTCGGAAAAAGGTATTGGGACTTTTAGATTCATCAACGTGCATAAGGAAACTTAGTATGTCCTCTATCATTTGAGTACCATACTAAGGGTATTATAGACATACAAGATCCTTATACAGGTCGTTGAATATGGATGTCCCAATATATATAGTCCCTAATGATATAAAGATTTATTGCATTGTTTTACTCAGATTATATGTATAATTACCCGAGCCTACTAGTTTTATCTCGAATTCTGATTTATACACCTGATATGCCCTGCCTGCCCCGTTTATGCATGAACAGATAATAATATGAAATCTGTGCCTACGAGCACCAGGCCCCGTCTACCCGAATGTTTTATACTGATATGTTTTATATACGTTTTGATTTCTCATGTAACCTATGAGTCGGCACCACTAAGCTTGGACGTCCTTGTCAGTCTGATCAACTGACTTAGGCCTCCCCCTTGTGCTCCCGCCAGTTGCAACTTGGATCCTGTCTTGTCCCGTTACCCGGTTCCGCGGCTGTGGTCTTGCCTAGTTATATGTATATGTATCTGTATATAATGTTGGCTCTCGTCACTTCGTGTGCTCGAGCCCAACGCACTGAATGTGCTCTCATCACCTTAGTGATGGAGAGGATTTAGCTCTAGTGTGGTTGCCATCTAGTCAGTTCCTGTACCTTGAATACCCCACATGATTTATATTGCATCTGTACTTTAAATGAACCATGCATCTTGTTTTATGACAGTTTTCGTTACGTCTATGATATGCTTTGATTTCTTTCTTGGTATTATCTATTCACCCACCTGCCGGACCGTCGTGTCTGACCCATTTTTGTGGTACTCAGGTCCAGCTCCCGTTATTGCCTTTGAGGAGGAGCCAGAGGGGGCGGTTGATGAACCGCAACGATTAGTGGAGTGGCAAGCTGACGATGTCATGTAGACATTCAGTTTAGCTTTGAGCTGCGAATATTTTGGGGAGATCATAGACTGATTCTTGATTTATACTTTTGGTTGTACTGGCCTTTGTTGGCCATTATTTTTGGGGAATGTTAATTTAACTTGATCTTTTGTTTAAACTTTAACTTCATTATTTTGGGAATGCTAATGAGATCATTGCTCACTCTGACATCATGTCATACTTGTGTATCATCAGTCTTATTTGATGAGAATGGATTAAGAGTTTGATTTGCTACACGCTTCCGCACCAATATAAATGTTCTATTAGTGTATGTGGAATCCTCACCGCGGAAACCTGTGGGAAATTAAGGAAATGTATAATCATTAATAAGGGTAGTTCATTATCCACACCACACCGTCGCGGTCCCGGGTCTCGGTTCGGGGTCGCGACAGTTTCTAACCGCATCTGGGTTGGCTGGCCGCCGGTCACCTGTCGGCTAGCCGC
Organism: Persea americana; assembly: GCA_029852735.1. NCBI lineage: Eukaryota > Viridiplantae > Streptophyta > Magnoliopsida > Laurales > Lauraceae > Persea > Persea americana. Next base: position 42,169,776 of record CM056814.1, read on the forward strand.
CAAGGTGACCGTTCGCTGACCGCCCAGCTGCGGGAACTCTGCATCAGGTGCAGATTTCAGCTCTTTCCTTCCTAAACCCTTTCACATCAACTTCATCCATTTACTAACATGAAATGAGTCTATTCCCTTCCATTCCACATCTCATTCTTTCCTCCAACCACCATTCCATCAATGCATTAATTCCCCTTCCAATACAAACCTCATTCAATGCAAGTACAAATCTCATTCATGAAATCCATAATGGCAAAACAAGCTTTAGTAGATGAATACATACATTCTCATGAAAATTGACTAAGAGAAAATCTTATCAATAAGCATATTTCCAAAAACATTGTGAAACATAGGAAACTAGAGGAAGATGAATAGTAAATCCACATTTTCGATAAAACAAGAACTCATTCAAATCAAATCCATTCATTCACTTGCCTTGGTTTCCAAAGTAGCTAATCAAGCTCCTAATCACCCTCTCAAGCCACAAATCTCCAATCTATACAAAAACCCCAAAATAAACCCATCTTAGAACCCTAAAATGGCAAACCAAAGAACAAGAAGAAGAGAGCTCCTAATAGAGAAGGTAGACTCTCTAGAGCTAGGAAAACACAAATCTAGGAGATTGAAAAGATTGCTTACTTGGAAGTGCTTCAAATGAAGAAGACTAGCTCAAGGAGAACCTCAATGTGGCTGGATTTCTCTTCTAATGGCATCCATAGAGAGCTTGAGATGAGGGGAAGAAGGAGATGGGCACAAATCTCTCATTTTGGCAAGCTTGGAGGTGGGTCTTGTGAAAAAACAAGAAGAAGAAGAGGAAAGGGGAAAAACCCTAGGCAGAGGCTCCTCTCACCCTCTCATTCTGCTGGAATCGAATGGGGAAGAAGGAGATGGGCTGGCCTTTTTGTAAAAAGGGTGGGTGTGGGTCCCACCATCACTTAAACTTGTCGGGATTAAAACATCGGTTTCTGGGCCCCGGATGCGATCGACGAAGAACAGAAAAATGTTCCTCATAAAATCTATTTTTCAAAAAGTATAATTTTGGCATTGTTTTAAGATCTCGGAATTTGGGTCCAGATTTTTGTGTAAAAAGACTGTTTTACCCCTATCATTAGCAAAGTAGGGTTTAGAGGTCTCAAACGGAAACGAAGCAAATACAAAAGTTGTCGGGAATGATAAAATACATTAAACGAAGCAAATTACCGATTTCCGGAATTATTGCATAAATCCCAAAACTAATCAAAACACAATAAACAAACCCCCAAAATCACACAAAACTCACAAGGGAAACCCCCAAAGGTTCCACTCAATCAAAAGAGTTCTCAAAATCATTCAAAGCTATAAAAAGTTATTCTAATCCAGATTTAACCAAATTCCGTTAATCTCACTTTAGAAAACTAGTCCAAAATTAAGAAGACACTAATCCCAGAAATTAGGGGTCGGGTTCTCACAGAATTTGAAGTGGTGATCCGGAGATTCACCTTCACAAATAGAAAGGAAATCAAACTTTTTTTCCAACTTTCCATTGCACATATATTTTAAAGGAAGAGACAAGATTTTTAATGCCGTGAAAGGCGGTTTTGTGCCGTACAAGGCAATTTTGCCATGAGGGATTTTGGTTCATGAGGTGGGATGGTTTGGATTTTTGGAAACTCATGAGGCTTGGATTTTTTTTTGTATTGGTCCAATCGACTCAAAAGAGGCATGAAACCATTTTTGTTTGCTCTTGGTAAGAGGGATTTTGACTAAAAGCCACTTTTAGTGCCTAGGTGGTCAAACCTGGCTCATGTGGGCTAACCCATGGGACCTTAAGCTTTAAAGATGGCTTAGATCTCATGTGGTGTCATTTTTGTGAAGAATATCTAAAAATATCTCCTTTGGGTAGAGAATATCTAAAAATATCCTTACTTGGAGAGAATCTCTCAAGTTTCCTTGATTTTGGGAGAGATTTTCTCAAAGTATCTTTCTTTGGGGAGAGAATATCTCGCATTCCCTTTCTTTTTGGAGAGAATTTCTCAAAGGATCTCCTCCTTGGGAAAGAATATCTTAAGATCCTTTTCTTTTTAGGAAGGTTGCTAATTTGTAACACTTACCTCCTTTCTTTTTTCATTGTTTCCTCTTTTGGTTTGCTCTCTTCTATAAAAGCAAGGAGGTTGGATCTCTTGTTGCTATTGCTCTCTTTTTGCAAAAGTCTTCGAGAGTGCTCCAATATCAAGAATTTTTCTTCTTCTTCGAGGATCGTCAAGCTTTTTCTTCTTCTTCTCCATCAATGGCTTCAAGTAAGTTATCTCCCTCAACAAGAAACCCCATGTAGAAGTAGAAAAAGTTTCTTTTCTTCCTTTTCTTTTCTTTGCTTTCCTTCTTTTTTTTTCTTCTTTTTCTTTTCTTTTCTTCCCATGTTTTTCTTTTATTTTCTCTTTTTTATTTTTTTTATTTTTGTTTTTTGCTTCTCACGATTTTTGTTTCTCTTTTTTTTTTTTTACCATGTTTTTACTTTTTTTCTTTTTTTTGCACATGTTTTTTTTTTTTTTTTTTTTTTTTTTTTTGCAGTGGGCCACGGTCTGTGGGCCAGCCCAGATTTTTTTTTTTATGCTAATGAGGTTTATGCAATCCAAGATGTTCATGCGTTTTTTCTTCTCTGTTTTTTTTTTTTTTTTTTTTTTTTTTTTTTGCATCAAGCAAAAGGCTAGGATTTCTTGGTCAAGCCAACATGAATTTTGGCTTATACAAAGTTTGGTTGGTTTTGACCAAGTTGGGTTGGAATTGGTCAAACTTTGGTCATGGTTTTCCTAACATCTAATGCATGATGATGATTTTTTGGTAAATTGATGTGGAAGGATGATAATGATACACACCTGGAAACTTTTTGCAAGTCTTGGGATTTGGAGCTCGCAGCAATGTTGAGCCTTTTCCTAGTCTTGTGAGGTTCTGAGGAGCTTTGTGATTTTTGGAGTTTGGAGCTCGCAACAATGTTGAGCCCTTTTTTCCAATCTGGCAGAGATTTGAGAAAATTTAACTTGATCTCACAGCAATGTTTGAGTTCAAGCCTTCTTTGAGAATTCTCCATTGATTATGAGCTCGCAGTGGTGTTGAGCTCATCTTCAAGCTCCCTATTTCTTTCAGGGTGTTTCCCTTTTCTTCGGAATTACCCCGGAACCATACCAAAATTTCGCAAGAAAAAAATTTTTTTAGAAAAATTATCATTTTGATGATTGATTTTCTCTTTTCCATCCTTTGTAGGTAGTTCCTCCAGAACGAACAAGGGTAAGGAGCCCGTCATCGATGCGCCTCGCCATTCTACCAGATCTTCTAATGTGGTCATACAGCAGGCTTGGGAGAAGGTCCAGTATGTTGAGAAGAACTTGAAAGAGTGTGATTCTCTAAACCGAGATGAGGCAAGACAACAGTTGATCACTCTCAAGGATGAGGAATTTTACAAGATTATGGTAAGCAGTTGTCCTTGGGTCACGGACGATCAGAACATCATGCCCAAGCCTACCTTCTTCTTTGGTGATGTAGTCCCTGACGATTCAACGTACCAAAGGAGATGTTTTCAGTTCTCTTACACAGCTGATGATGAGGAGAGAGTTGTTTCTACTCGGTCGAGCTTCGATCGCACTATCTCGATCATGAGCCTTTCTCCCACATGCTCAAAGAGGGAAGATCCTCCAAGCTGGGTGAAGAGGACTAATGTGATCAAGACCGGGGTATTTGTTGGCGGCCCTTCTGGTTATACAGAGAAGTCGCCTTCCTGTATGGACATTTTGATGCCGGCCAGCGGCTACCAAGGTTTAGATCATCCTTCAGTTGATTTGAGACTGGTGGGCCTTGGTATTTTCAAGGGCGGTGGCAGCAATTGGGTGAAGCCTTTTCGACTTCGTGGCCGTTTCAGCGCTGACTTGAACTAAGAGTCGTGGACTGATCATATCCTGCAGGTCGGCGGTGCCATTCTGAAGGAGGCCAAGATCTTTGATGCAGTTTGCGTTTTTCAGTAAACCGTGGTTTTCTTCGATGAAGCTTTCATGGCCATGCTGGAGTTGTTCCTTCCACAAACCAACACCTTCATTGTTACGAATGGTGAGATTGATTTTTCTTTGAAGAAACTGAGTGTCATCACCGGACTACCTATCCTCAGCAAACTCTATGAGGAGTTTATGCTTATCGATAGTGTTCTTGAGGAGCAGTTTGAGGAGTTTAGGCTATTGTATTTTCAGCTCGTTGCCTTCTACAATTTCTTGAAGGAGAAGGAGGGCTTGAAAGTTCGGTGCAGTAGTTGGAAGAGTGGTAGCTTTTTATCTTCGAACTTCTTTGACAGCGGGGAGTCTTCTGAGAGTATTGCCCAGGAAGCCAGGGCTAAGAACCCGGGTTTGAAGAAAATCACGCCATGCGAGAAAATTTGAAGGAATTCTTCGCAAACACAGACGCCATTTATTCTGATGTTGCGCTGCGGAGAGATTTCGCTGTTTACCTCACTTATTGGCTGGGTGAGGTTGTTTTTGCTAAAGGAGATGGAATGCACTTCAAGCCACACTGCATTTTTCTAGCTTGTCAGATGGCGTTTGGAGAGCGGCTCGCTTTGGTACCTACTCTTTACTCCTATCTGTGTACCGAACTGCAGGCTGCTGCTTTTTTGGTTCGGCTTGGGCTCCCTATGAACATGGTATTTTCAGCCCATATTTTCTATTCATGGTATGTATACCACTTCCTGGTTCCCATCGATTGGGTGCTGCACAGGATGATGACCCATTTATGATTCGGTTGGCCTGAGGGAAGCCTGTTTCCGAATCTTTTTTATTTGCCCGTTTGAGGATCCGACGATTCAGGGACGTCGAGATAGGGCAATCTTCGGTGAAGCTTTCTTCGGGCTTGCGGAAAAAGGCTTTTGATTTTGGTGTCTCCCGAGATTCCACCAGGGCTAGGTCGGGGAGACACTATTCTTTGACAAATGCAAGGAGGAGTTGGCTTTTTAACATACGTGTTGGTACGATGGTGTACCGTAAACATCTTTTCGTCGACATCCAACCGTACGTCCCCTCGCGCTTTGCACTGCAGCTGGGCTTCTCCCAGGATGTTGTTGGAGCGCCTTCAAGTAAGGTGAAGCGCTTTAGAGGTTTGCAAGACGGGAGGAATGCATGGGCCTTTTATAGCACGGAAGACACTACCGCCGTGATTTCCTATCCTGAGTTGCCCCACTTTCGGGATTGCTGGCTTCACAAAATGGTTTGTAGAGAGCTTTTCAGTGCACCGAGGGCTTTCTAAGAAGGAGCTCGATATAAAGCAGTCTTTTGGGAAGGGTCTTGGGAAATCAGATTGCGTCCGCCGAGAGGAAGTTCTGGCTTTCCTTTCTAGAGAAAAGCACAAAATAGGCTTTCTCGATGATCGGGACGTCATCAGATCAGGAGTTGTACAAGAGATACCTAGTGAGGTCTTGGAACAGCTCGCAGAGGAGGAGGCTGAGGTCGACGCTTGGATGCAAACGGAACGAATGAAAGCTTTTATGGAGTCTACTGGCAAGAGTAGATCATCCAGCGAGGAGTCAAGTGAGAGGCCTGACTCTGAAGACAGGGAGGTTTCTTCAGACAGACCGACCCATAGAAGCAAGAGGAGGAGAGGGCAACGCCGTAACAAGAGACGTCATGAAGACTCTCCTAATCTAGAAATCCCTCTCACCATTGCTGAGGAGGCATTAGGGGATGACGATGAGCCTCCAGAGAAGAGGAACCGAGAAGAAAAGATCAGTAGTGATGGTATGATCCCCCTTCTCTCTTTTCCACTTCTTTCTTTTTATGAAGATTTTGTTTTGATCCACTGCTTTCTTTCTTTTGGCAGAAGATGTTGATTTGGTGATGCTTGAGGTTCCAGCCAATGAAGCGGTGACGGATCCGGTTGTGGCATTTGAGGAAGAACCGAGGGACTCTGGAGTAGATCCAGAATCTTCACATGGTATGATTTCTTTGCCTTTTTTTTTTTTTTTTGCCTTTTTGTTTTTTTTACTACCACTCGTTGACACATTTTTGGTTTACTTGCCGACTAACTTGCCACAAAATTTTGTCGACTTTGAACCATCCATGGACGCAACTTTTGACGATGCTTCGGATGAGTTCATGGAGGCAGAAAGCATACCGCCGGTCGTCGAAGAAGGAATATAGTAATAGTATCGATATTTGATTTTTGACAAGATCATATTCATACCTTTTTCATCTTTCATTGGCAGGTCATGAGGCGACAGGAGAAGTTCTTTTATCCTTCTCAGGGCCAGAGTAGGGGGTGCTTGCGGATGATCCAGGAGTAAGGGCTTCTTCCGCCAGTTTTGATGAGGCAGAGGAGAGTCCGCATGCTAATGTTCCTTCTCTAGCGGCTCCAATTGGAAAGAGTTTCTTGATTACTCTTCCAACGGTGCATGACATGGGCAGTCGACCAATGGAGCATGACGAATCTTCATCTTGGCCATCCCTTCAGTTTCCGAAGAAGGTGTTGAAGAGAGTCTTAAGCTCATGGGTCGAGACTCTCTCTTCTAGCCATTTCGAAGCTGGCTTCAGCATGATTAAGCATGTGCAGGACATTCTTGCTAATAGCGAAAAGGTCGGTCTGGACATTACAAATGCCAAGGCTTTTGTTGATGAAGTGATAGCTATGGGCAACAAGTGGACTGAGACCAAGAGCTTCCCAAATGGTGACTTCTTTAATGAAATGTTTATCAAGCCTTCCAGCGAAGTCAAATATGAAGTGGATCAGATTTCGCGGACTCGGAAGCAGTTCGTTCGGGAGAGGAACGTCACCGAGTTTGCTATCATCGAGCTAACAAAAGACCTACACCGTCTTGATAGGGAGGTCATTGAGGCCAGGCAGCGCCTTGAGCTATTGGAAGAACAAGCCGCTGCCAAGTGGACTGCTATTGGGGAAGCTCGGGCTAGAGTGGGGACTCTCATTCGCTAAGTTAAGGAGGCTGAAAGCAATCTCCGGAGGAAGACTCGGGAATATGAACAATGGAAAATTCTCTGGAAAGAGCTTCCTCGTGCTGAAGATGGATCACGAAAGCCTGCCGCATTTTATGGGAAAATTCTGAAGAAACGTGGCCTGGAAGCTTTGGAGGCTAAGGCCAAGAGTCTTCTTGAGGAGTTAAGTCTTTGGCTAAAGACCATGTCGGACTAATCTCCTAATTTGTAACAAACGTTTTCTTCTTTTCTTTTGGTACCTCCATGTATAAACATTTTTTGTACTCTATATGCCTTTTACTTAAATTCTTTTTTGATGAAATTAAGCAGAAGTCGCATGAGAATGTTTGTTTGAGAATTTGATCAAAAGGTTGTCATTTTGTGAAAATCTTTTGTCAAAGGGTTGTTTTCGGCATGACGGCCAGATTTTGTGGAGAAAACCCTGATTTTGTGGCGAAAAACCTGATTTTTTGGCAAAAAGCCTGATTTTTGAGATGGTATGAAAGCCGAATTTTGGGATGGCATGAAAGCCGAATTTTGGGAGGGCATAGGAGCCAAAATTTGGTGGCATGGAAGCCGTTTTTGTTTGTGGCATGGGAGCCAAGATTTTGTTTTAAGGTATGAGAGCCCAAAATTTTGTTTTTGGCATGAAAGCCAGATTTGGCGGCATGGGAGCCCAAATTTTGTGGCATGGGAGCCGATTTTTTTATTTTTTGGCATGAAAGCCAAATTTTTGCGACATGAAAGCCAAGTTTTGGTTTTATGGCATGAGAGCCAAAATTTTGTTTTTTGCATGAAAGCCGGATTTTGTGGCATGAAAGCCGAGGTTTTTTTTTAAAACCAAGTTTTGTTTTGTTGGCGTGGAAGCCAGATTTTTTATTATTTGGAGTGAAAGCCAGGTTCTTGGCATGAAAGCCGAGTTTTGGGGCGAAAGCCGGTTTTTTGGCATGAAAGCCGAGTTTTGGGCGTGAAAGCCGAGTTTTGGCGTGAAAGCCTGGTTTTCAAAATGCAAGTATCGACTAAGAGTCGCCTCCCTCCTAAATGGTATTGCAAGTATCAATGAAATGTCACTTCCTTGCTCATTCGGTTGCGAGTATCGATGGAATGTCGCCTCCTCGCGAGTTTTGGTGCAAGTATCGACTGAATGTCGCTTCCTTATTTTTCTTCAAAAATTTTATTTTGTGGGTATCGATGGAATGTTACCTCCCCACGATTTTTGAAATTTGAGGTTTTTTCGAACCTTTGTTTTTTGTTTTGAAATTTGAGTTGTGGATATCAACTGAAACGTTGCGCCTCCACGATTTTTGAAATTTTGCAAGTATTGATGAGGTGTTGCTTCCTTGCAATTTTGAGGTTTTGGAAGTATCGAATGAGGTTCGCATCCTTCTGATTTTTGGGTTTTACGAGTATTGACTAAGCGTCGCTTCCTGCGGTTTTTTGAAAAAGCATTTTTGTTTAAAGACACAAGGGTCATAAATTTTGACTCAAAATCATATTTGGTGGTAAAAGTCGGGGTGGACTAGGGTGGAAATCCTTGAGTCCTGATTTTTGTTTCAAACCATGAATTTTGGGTTCAAGGATCAAAAGCTTTGCTCAAGTTAGGGAAGAGGCTCCTAAACTTGAATTTTTGGGATTTTTTTTTAACAATGAAACATTGAAAGTAAGCATTGTTTTGAGGTTTTTTTAGGAACTTCAACGTAAAGATGAAAATTCCAAAAGGAGTGGGTTTGACGAGCAAGTACCTAGGAATAGGCTTTGGCCATGCAGGCATCACTCCAACCCAATAGAGGAAGTCTTCAAGGGTAGTACCGCTTCAAGAACTTGCCATTGATAGGTAGCATACAACTGTCGCTGTCCATATTTAGAAGAGCGTATGTGTCGCGACCCCGGACCGAAATTCCCCAGTCCAGGCCCCGCGATGGTGATGTCCATCCAACTATGATTAACCCACAGGTTTCCGCGGTGAGGATTCCCAAAAACGAACATGTAACAATCTCACACGAGCAATGATTTGCGGAAGCGTGCAAGTAATCTCATTACAGTTTAATAACATATACCTTACGATTCCAAATTGCATAAGTTAAATCATCATTAAGACAATAATCAGAGGAGGAAACATAAGCATAGCATTACCAAGTTTAGTTCAAGTTTCAAGATAACAAAAGGTGTTAAGTTACATAACCCCAAAAGCATGAAAAGGCCAACAAAGGCCATACATCCCAAGATAACAAAATAATCCCATCTATGTGTATCGTACTCAAGACCCCGCCCAACGTCTAGAGGACGTCGTCGGGTTGCCACTCACAGGCTGGGGGTGGCTCAAAAGCCTCCTCCTGGCGCTCCTCCGCAATAGCAACGGCGCCTGCATCTAAACACCAAAACAAAAGGATCAGACACGACGGTCTGGCAGGTGATCAGTTTAGACATAATACAAGCAAGTTAATATGAAAGTAATCAACACTTAAAACATGACATGAGTTCTGAACAAAACATGTATGAGGTGCAATTCAAAACTAATATGCTTTTCAATAAAACATCATGATTCACGAATCCACATTGAGCTCATCCTTTCTCCGCCATAAGTGATGACAAGAGCAAGCGAAACGAAACAAAACAAGACGAAACGAAACAAAAGTCCGAGCCACACAAGGTGGGCGGAAAAACCGGCCGCGGAACCGGACAAAACAAAGATGTGTATAAATACACAACTAATCTGCAGATTGCCCTTATGTTTAAGGACCCCCTAACTAGTGGATCAGACTGAGAGGGCAGTCCAAACTCAGTGGTATTCTATGATATCCATGTATGCATAAAACATATCAATACTTGTACAAAACTTAGCGAAAAATGGGGAAAAACACTTATCAAAACAATGCAAGACGAGACTAAACAAGAATAGCATAAGCTATAACAACAAGGCTGGAAAAGTGTCCCCAATATAGTTCTTAAAACAAATCAAAAGCTAAACACCTGCTTGTAAATCAAAACAGGTACGAAACGGTATTCTTTGTGTCAAAATTCAAGATTTCGAAACAATTATGTCAAATATATGCTAAGACTCTTTATTTGATTCTTGTGAAGTTGAAAACCCAAATGTTGGAGTTTAAAATGAATTGGTGTCCTCGAAGCTAGACAGCATTTCATGTTTCAATTGCACAACATCAAGCTAAAGACCCCTTAACATATTCTAGTTTTTCTCTCCCATCGAAGCCCCTTCAAAATTCTCCTTCTGTACACTCGGTCACCACGCGGCTACCTGGCGGCTAGCCGCCGGTTGGCTGGTCGGCTGACCGACCAACTGACCGACCGCTGACCGACTGATAAGGAGAAATACTACTTTTCAGATTTCTTGCGCAGGTCGGCTAGCCGCCTACTGACCGCCCGAGGGCCGACCACCCCCTGTGCAGAAACTGGGTTACTGTTATTCTGACCGACACAAGGGCGGCTAGCCGTGGGTCAACAGTCGGCTAGCCGACGGCTGACCGATGGTTGACCGCTGATCTGATGCAGCTTCAATTTGATTCAGATTTCTCACACATTTCACCCATTTTACATCCTTCCATTCCTTTGTCAAATCCCTGCATATCCCCTGAGCCTCCATGCTCTCCAAGGGGCAATTTCCATTCAAATTCTAACAATCCACACTTCAAATCATCTCACAACATTTCCTCCATTCTTTCATCCATTTATAAAACATTTTGGCAAGATAAAAGCAACTTCAAATGAATGGAAACCATTAAGACAACCCCTTAGCATATGCATTTCAATTAAAACAAGATTTCAAACTATATCACATCTTTGAGACAAATCATTGCCCAAATTAGAATGGAAAAAGAATCAAACAATGAAAGCTAAAATAATCAAATATTGCATGCATCATGAAGCTAAGTTGATCACTTGCCTTTTCAAAAATCCAAGCCCAACAATCTTAGAAAAATCCTACCAAATGTACTCCACGAAATCTACAAGAAAACCCATGAAAAGAACTTCAAAAATCCACTAAAAAGTGAAGACAATGACCCATTTCGAAATGGGTGTTGCATGCTTGAAAAAATGGACTCCTAAGGAACTCAAAAGACTACATTGAAGAGGAGAAAGAGATCCATTACCTCAAGCTCACTAAACCAGAAGAGGAGAAGAAAATAGAGTGGAAACACAGCTGGGATCTCCAAGAAAATGGTAGCAATGGATTCCTTGAGTAGAGAGGAAGAAGAGGGAATGATCAGTTTTTGGTTTGAAGTTTTCTACCTTAGGCATGCAAGGAGAAAAAAGGAGAGGAAGAAGAGGAACTCTCAGCTGAGTATAAGAGAGTTGCAGGGAAGAACTGAAGTGAATAGAATGAGGGAGAAGAAGACTCATTTCAAATGGGTTCTTGTGGGCCCCATTGCTCAAAACTTGTAATGGTTAAAACACTGATTTGTAGGCCCCGGATAAAAACGACGAAGAAGACTAAAATGATCGCCGAAAAATCTAGTTTCTAAAAAGTATAAATTTGGCATAGTTTTGAGATTTCGAAATTTGAGTCCAGATTTGGTGTGAAAAGACTGATTTACCCCTTTGGGCCAAAACTTGGGTTTCTGGGCCTCAGACACAGACAAGCTGAACACAAAAGTTAATCAATAAAATAAAACCATTCAAAAGAGATCGAAATCACGATTAAAATCAGAAAACTGGAATTTTCCTCCCAAGCTTACCGTACACTCAAGGCACCCTTAAGTGTGACCAAATAGCACAAAACGCTCTCAAAATTTCCCAAAGCTAATTCTAGACTAAATCGGACCAATTTCTAATCCCACGAACACTAAACTCACATTACAGCTAAACACGCACTTAGTTGACACTAATCGCGCTAATCCTGGGTCGGGGTTTGACAGTATGCGCCATTGAAAAAGACTTTGTCGATGATGAAGGGTCCCTCCCATTTTGGTTCGAATTTGCCTTTGGATTTGTGGGCAAAAACCATTGGTTTTTTCACCGCAAGAACCAAGTCACCCTTTTTGTGGGCGCGTTGCCTAACCTTCTTGTCGAAAGTGTTGGAAATTTATACTAAAAGCATACTTTTATGTATTTGTCATCGACTAATTAGTATATTTTGTCCTTTCATCTAAATGCGATTTTGTAAGAGCAAATGGTTGCATTATTTATGATTATGCATGTGTGTCTTTTATTCTGTAAAGTAGACAAGTTGGTGTATAGAGTTTTACTTATACCCAGAGGACTTATCTGTCGGTTCTTATAAAATATAAATTTTTGTTCACAATCTTGATGGACTTGGATACACCATCGGTACGATTGCAGCATGATGTTTCAGCAGGCTTGTCTTGGCTGCGAGAAACAGTATAGTTTTGACTCGTCATGTTAGTACGCTTTGTGTAAGACCCCGCCCCGAGAGTTTCCGTTTAATGCTAATTAAGACATGCTTTAGTTATAAGTGTGATCAATGAGTTTTTGTTAAGTTTGGATTAGAATAGCTCTTTTATAGCTTTGGTTTATTTGGGGAAACTCTTTTGATTTAGTGGGACCCTTTGGGGGTTCCCTTAACTATGTTTTGATTAGCGTTGAAATATATTTTGTAATTCTGGAAATCTGTAGTTTGTCCCGTTTAATGTATTTTATGATTCCCGACAACTTTTGTATTCGCCTCGTTTCAGTTCAAGACCTCTAGACACTACTTTGCTATTTATAGGGGTAAAACAGTCTTTTTGCACAAAATCTGGACACCATTTTCAATGTCTCTGAAACCTGTGAAATATATACTTTTTGGAAACTAGAAATTTCAACGAGCAATTCTTCCTTCTTCGTCGAATCCATCCGAGGCCCAGAAGATGGTGTTTTAAGCCCAATTAGTTGGTTAAGTTGTGGGACCCACACCCATTCTCTATATAAAGAGGAGCCCTTTTTCCTTCTCCCACTTCTTGCAATTCCCATTTGAAGAGGTGAGAGTTCAGCCTAGGGTTTTCCTTGCTCTTCTTCTTGCTTCTTAATCTCTCAATCTCTCTCAAGTCATTGCTAAAGGAAAATGGATGCTCCAATCTTCTTCCTCTCCTTCTAGGCTCTCTATTGATACTCTTTTTAGAAGAAGCCCTCCATTCTAAGACCCACCTTGAACAAGTTCTTGCCATTAGAGGATCTTCCATGTAAGCTCTTCTTCTCATCTCTTGGATTTGTGTTCTTTTAGTCTTGAAGATGCTTCATTTCCATTATTGGAAGCTATCTCTCTCTATTTCTTGTTTTGTCACTCTAGGGTTTGTGATTTGTGTCATTTTAGGGATTTTGTGTAGATTGTGAAATTTGAGTTTGAGAGAAGTGATTAGAGCTTATTAACCTATTTGGAGACTAAGGCAAGTGGATGAATAGGCTTCTTTTCAATGATTTCATGTTTTAATGTAATTGTGGATTTTCTTTCACTGTTCACCTTGCATGTGTTTTATATCTCAAATTGATTGTTAGAAATGCATATGAGTATGAGCATCTTTCTCTTTTAAATGTTCTTTTAAAGTTTTATACATTAATGTGGTATCTTGATTTGTATGAATTCTCATTTTGTGGTTGTGCATTGAATGGGATGTGGAAGGAGAAGAGATGTGATTTTAATGGTTTTGAATGATGGTTGTTGGAGGATTTAATATGGATGAAGTGGGTGGTAGGAGAGCCATAAATATGGTATTAATGGTAGGCTTGAATGGGGTTTTGAGTTGAAGAGAAGTTAAGGTTCGGACTACTGAAACGGCGTGTTTCTGAAGCAGCTCGCTCGAGCGAACCCCCATTCACTCGAGCGAACCCTTCACAGAACCTCTATCACTTAAGCCAATCTTTTCCTTCGCTCGAGCCTTCCTGTTCCGGAGTAGTTCGCTCGAACGAACCCTTCACAAAACCTTGGTCACTCAAGCCTCCCTCCTTCTTCGCTCGACCTCTCTTGACCCAGAGTAGTTCGCTCGAGCGAACTTATACTCACTCGAGCAAACCCCTCACAAAACTATGTTCGCTTGAGCCTCCCCTTTCTTCGCTTGAGCCCTCCTGACTGGAACCAGTCCGCTAGAGCGAACCTCCTGTCCGCTCCAGCGAACCGTACAGAATTCCTGGGTCTTTTCCATTATTTTCAGATATGATGTTCTAAGGCTTGGATGGGTTGTTTTGATGCCCTACCACCTTGGGAAGACCTAGGGGATGACATAAGGAGATTTACTTGGAAAGAAATACCACTTCGGAAATGTATTGAGAATTGTGGATTTACCAAGCTGTATAAAGAAACTTGGGATGTCTATCATCATTCGAGTACCATGCCAAGAGCATTAATATACATATTGTGCGAATACGGAAGTCCCAATACATAGTCCATAATTGGATAAGGATTCATTGCACTGTTTTACTCAGATTATACTTGTCTTAACTCGATTTCTCCTGATATCACTGGTTTCATCTCAAACTATGATTTATGCACCTGACATGTCCTGCTAGCCCCGTTTATACATGAAAAGATAATGACATGAAATGTGTGCCTATGAGCACCATGCCCGCCTACTTGAGAGTTTTTCTACCGATATGGTTTTTGTGCATGTTTCAATTTCTCGTGTAACCTATGAGTCGGCACCACTAAGCTTGGACGTCCTTGTCAGTCTGATCAACTGACTTGGGCATCCCCCTCGTGCTCCTACCAGTTGCAACTTGGATCCTGTCCTGTCCTGTCCTGTTACCCGATTCCGCGGCCGTGGTCTTGTCTAGCTATATGTATATGTATATATTATTGGTTCTCGTCACTTCGCATGTTCGAGCCTAATGCACTAAATGTGCTCTCATCACATTAGTAATAGAGAGGATTTAGCTTTAGTGTGGTTGCCATCTTGCTAGTTCCCTGTTCTTTGATATCCTGCATGTTTTATTTTATATATGCATTTTGACAAATGATATACTTTGTTTTATGGAAATACATGTTTGGACAGATTTCAATGTCTCTTAAATTTTATCGTTCGATTTCTCTTATTGTATTATCTATTCACCCACCTGCCAGACCATCATGTCTAACCCATCATTGTGGTACTCAGGCCCAGTCCCCGTTATTGCCTATGAGGAGGAGCCAGAGGAGGCGGTTGGTGAACCGCAGCGATTAGTGGAATGGCAAGCTGACAATGTCATATAGACATTTGGTTTAGCTTTGAGCTGCGTAACATTTTGGAAGATTATAGAGTGACCTGTGATTTATATTTTTGGGATGTACTGGCCTTTGTTGGCCATTATTTTTTTTTTTGGGAATGTTAAATTAACTGATCTTTTGTTTAAACTTATAACTTTATATTTTGGGAATGCCAAGGAAATCATTGCTCATTCGGACATCATGTCATTTGTATGTATTTATCAGTCTTGTATCGTGGAATGGATTACGAATTTGATTTGCTACACGCTTCTGCACCAATGTAAATGTTTTATGAGTTTGTGTGAAATCCTCACCGCGGAAACCTGTGGGAAATTAAGTAAATGTACGATCATTGTTAAAGGTAGTTATCCTCACTCGCGGGCCCGAATCTCGGTCCGGGGTTGCGACACTTTGTGTGTATTAAACAGGACCGCTTTTGGGTTTATTATCTTTATACTGACTATATAAGATGATTAACATCCAAATGGTTATCATGAGTGCTTGTACTCTTAATCCTCACATAAATAATAGACACATGCATTTAGTGTTTGCCATTTTGATCTATAAAGGTATGAGATCTTTTATGGGTCAATAATCTCAATAAATTGGATGACTACACTATGTGTATGGAGCATATTAGTTTGTTGATGGAATCCACGTCCCATAATTGGGATTGATGATATCCACTTGATAAACTTTTAAGTTTTGATTATGTCAAACCCTGCAGGTAGACTTTGTGTCCAACATATCAAATAAGTTAAGTGTAAGGTCTCAAGGAATTATAAAGATATCAATTAAATATAGATGTCAGTAATTATTTAATCAATGGATATTTGAAATCTTAACGTGGGGAGATTAATAAGCATTTAATGACATGAATCTCAAAATATTAATTTTGAGAATAAGGACAGGAATGCAATTATAACTCTCTAATGGACTAAATTGTTATTTATGAAACTAGGATTCTAATTTGGGTCGAATTAGGGTTTCCTGCTTCCATAAGGAGCCTATCCTTATTTACTTCTTAAGGTCCCTATTGTAGCTTATAAATATGCGCTATTGCTCTCTAGGTCAATAAGAAGAAAAATCTCATTTTAGAGAGCAGAGAGAATTCGCAGAAGAGGCCCACTCCCTGGTGCGAATTTGAGCATAGAGGAATACAATAGAGAGCTTGAGATTTTCGGGCTGCTGTAAGACCGAGATCATATCAGAAAGACCGAGATCAAATAGTGACGTAGCTTTTGTACGGCAAACATCACGGCCAGGCATTCCTTTTCGACTGGAGAGTAGCGATGCTTTGCACCTACCAACATGCGACTGGGGTAGTATAGAGCATCTTCTTTTCCTCCATCATTTTCTTGTGCAAGTAGAGCTCCCAAAGAATGGTCGAGGGCTCTTGTGTACGAGATGAAGGGTTTTCCAGTCATGAGAGCAGTCAATACTGGAGGTTTGATCAGGTATGACTTGATGTCTTGAAATGCGGCTTCACACTCAGCATCCCAAACAAAGTCCACCTTTCTTCATCAAGCGAGAAGATGGAGGCATTTTCCTGATAGATTGGAAATGAACCATCGGATGTACGCCAACCTCCCTTGAAGCCCTTTAAGTTCTCTTAAGGTTCTTGGAGATGGCATTTCTAGGATAGCCTTGACTTTGGTGGGGTCAAGTTCTATTCCGGCTTTCCGAACTATGAATCCGAGGAACTTATCCGATGAAACACCGAAGAAGCATTTGAAGGGATTCATCCGCAGTTTGTATTTGCGAAGTCGGAGGAAGACTTCTCGAAGATCTTTGAGATGGTCTTCTTTTCTTTGGCTTTTAACGGCGAGGTCATCAACATAACATTCGACCGTCTTGTGCTGCATATCTTGGAATATCTTCATCATAGCGCTCTGATATGTTGCACCGGCATTTTTCAGACCAAATGGCATGACAGTGTAGCAATATATGCCAAATAGAGTCCGAAATGATATATGTTTTTCATCTTCAGGATGCATCTTTATCTGATTGTAACCAGAGAAGCCATCCATGAAGGTCATTCGCTCAAATCCGCAGGTGTGGGGAGCAGGAATTCATCTTTGGGGCATGCACTGTTCAGGTCTCTGTAGTCAATACAGACCCTAATTTGCCCATTTTTCTCTCTCACGAGGACAATGTTGGCCAACCATTCAGGATGTTGTTCCTCGCGGATGAAGCCAACGCTTTTGAGTTTCTGAACTTCTTGTTCAATTTTGTCCATCAAGTCAGGACAGAATCTTCTTTGGCCTTGTTTGACAGGCTTGATACCTTTCTACAAATTGAGTTTGTGGACTGCTATTTTGGGGTCTAAACCAGGTATTTCAGCGTAAGACCATGCAAAACAATCAACAAACTCATGAAGAAAAGCGATATATTCGGGTAACTCATCATCCTTTATATTCTTACTTATGAATACGGGACGTGGGTTAGCAGGTGTTCCCAAGTCTATCTTTTGAACAGAATCTTCCATTGGAAGGTTTAAGGGTGGTTCTTCCACAATATCTTCGAAGGCCTCCAACCCAACAAAACCTTTTAGATTTCCAAGGGCATTTTCAGACCAAGGTTCTACTTCCATCCATAAATCTCCGTGATCGGTACTCTTCTCAAGACTTGCTATGAGATGATCCCAATCACTTGCTGAAACTGGGTCGAAGTAAGGCACTTCTTTTGGAGACGATGGCTCTTCTGAATCAGAGAACCGTGTGTCTGTGTCGTCGGATGATTCCTCTTCATCATCAGAGAAATTGTACCAATTGGATGAGCTTCCTGGATCCTCGACGGGTGATTCTTCAAAGAGATATCCAGGGAGCTCGATATCTTCATGGATACGAGACGTTCAGGCTTGATCGGCAAAACGACTTTGCAGCCTTTGTGTCAACTGTCTCAGGGGAGTGTTAGGATCATACCCCAACCCATGTGAAGACTTATATATCTGACGGTGGAGTCTCCAATCCTCCAGTTGGCTTTTGGTCAAGGTGGGTTCCAATGGTGTGAGAATGCCACGGCCACCTCCCAAACCAATTGGATTTTGAGCGTCATAGCCCATTTTCTTCATGATAGCTTGTGCCATTGGACTATACAGGGATAGTTGAGGCATACCTTCATTTTTGAAAGGTTCAAGCGATGAATTTGATGACGAAGCTTCCGATTTATGGAAGAAGATTGGTTTTTCTTCTACCGAGGCTGCCGGAACAATGAAGAAAGCAGACATAGGATCTTCTATGCTAGCAAGAGTCTCCAATGGAGTGAGAATGGGCTAAACTTGCTGAGTATCAGCCTAGCTTGATGATGTGTTGTCTTCTGGCTCTGTATCTGAATCCGTGTCATGCATGATAGACAAGAAGGAGATAGGAAACTTGCCCCCAGCCTTTTGTTTTGTCTTCTTCGCTTTGGTTGTGATTACCAAAGGTTTTGAAGGTTTGAGGGAGACAACGAAGGGAGATTGATTGCTCTCTTCGGACTTACTGGAAGGTTTGTTTTCTTCTGGTGATTGCTGAGGAGCTTTGCCTTTATCTTTCCGGAGATTTTCGGCAAAGGATGCTATTTTCTCCTCCTTTTCTTCTTTCTCGTCCTTGTACATCTGAGACTCTGCGAAATGAACTTCTTTTCCTTTGAAGGGATTTTTGTCTGCAAACACTCGATGTATCAAGCCATCGTCGCCAACAAACTTGATGCACTGATGTAGAGTTGAAGGGACGACACCATTCTCATGTATCCAAGGGCGTCCGAGAAGGATGTTGCTGCATGAAGGGGTTTTTATTGCATACACGGTGACCTTAGAGATAAGATCAACGATTTGCAATTTGAACCTAATTTTGCCGATAGTCCTTTGAGCACTTCCATCGTATCCAAAGATAGATACAGATGTGTGACTCAACTTGCTAGGTGGAATACCCAGCTCTTCGAATGTCATAGTAGAGATGAGGTTGAGTGCAGAACCTGGGTCAATCTAAACTCTGTGTATTGGCATCTCTTTGATGTACCCTGTGAATTACAGGGGTCGATTGTTCTTTGTCTCACCCAGCAGGTGGTCTTCCTTATTGAAGGCGATGGTCACACTTGTTGCTTTTTGGACCGAGAGGCATTGAATGTAAGATCCCTCAGTTTTTTTCTTTTCTCCTTTTGAGGAAGTGTTTGATTTTCTGACCCTATAGTCCATTTCAATTTGTAGGACTTGTGGAGCATGTTTGTCGACTTCCGTATTCAGCCTTTGTAGTTATGAAATGAGACTATCACAAGTTTGTGGTGACATTCGTAATAAGTCTAGGATGTGCAGTCGTGAAGGTATGTGTTTGAAGTGCTCAATCAAGTCGTACTTGAAAGCCTCATTGGGGCCTGTATTTTCATTATCATTGCCGCTTAGGGCATTTACAACTCGCTTTCCCGAAGGATTTACATAAGAAGAAGAAGAAGGTTGGTTGTAGTTTTTGTGGTAATCCCGGCCAAAGCGGGTACCTTTCCCAACTTCAAAAGCTTCAAGAGATGGTTCTTCTTTTGGAAGACCTTCTTCGGGATCAAGGGGTTGATCCTTCTCATTTCAGAATGTCTCTGCGTCAGCATTGCCGTTCTCAGTAATTGCGTTACATGGAGCATTTTTCGGGAACAAGTCCTAAACAGCTTCCAACAACTTTTCTTCTTTGTTGAGTATTTCATTGGTCCAGACATCACCTATGAGGTCGGGTATCTGAGACCAATTGATCGGGTTTTCATTGAAGGGGACTTCATCAGCCAGAGCTTCTTCACGGTGACTAGTTGGAAGAGGCTTGAATTCGGAAGTCACCGTTTCAAGAGATGAAGCCTGAGAAGGTGCTATCTCAATGGAAGTCACATGAGAAGACGTAGCTCCAGAAGATATGCTACCAGATGCATTTTGAGAGTCTGCGGCCTCAGCAGATGAAGCTTCAGAGGCACTATCATCCTGAACTATCACATTGCAAGCAACTTCGATAGAAGATGCCTCCATAATGGATTGTTGGGAATCGGACTCATCCTCCGATGTAAAAAGATCATCAACCCAGCAATCTTCTTCATTTTCCAGAGTTACTGGAGGAGATGCTTGTAGATTCTCTGGGACTTCCGGTTCTAGATTTTGATGAAGCTGATTGATGCGATCCTGCTCTTGCTCTATGGCAAGACACTGGAAGATCCTCGCATATTCTCCGAGATCGGGCATAGGAGCTAAATCTTCCTTTTCATATGCTCATTGTGGTTCAACATCGTTGGGTTCCACTAGAGCATTCGCTTGCGCTGGGTCAACATCATCATCAGACCAGGATCCATGTGGCTGGAAGGGATTATACCAGGTTACTGGCATACGGTGAGATTCTGGGATCTATTCTTCATCGAAGAGATATTCTCCGATTTCAAGGGATTCCTCCCATTCGTCGATATCACTGGCATTGTCACTGGGCTCGTATCCATCCATGGAGAATCCAACTACCGAGTTGCAAGAGTATGATGTCCCCTGCATAGTCTCATTTCCAAGCCGTGGTGGCATGAAATCACCGAGGGTGAATTTTCTTACCACTCTTGAAGTCTTAGGTAGGGACTCCTCTGTTGCCCCTAGTGAAGCGGTAGAGGAGGTTTTTGCCTTTTCAGGGACTTCCTGCTTGGGTTGAGCCTTCTCCTGCTGTTTGAGCTTGCGGAGTTGTCTCTTGGCTTGTCTTCGCTGTTGAGCGGTCGGCTTTCGTTTGATGATATCCCAATTTTCATCATCTAGGAGATCGGGATGCACCCATATGGGTTGTCCATCTGGTGTTGGGTAAGGCACTAGCTCTTGGGACGTTTGAGTCATCTTTATCACCTTGAAGGAAGTAGTGATCTTTTCCTTTGGTGACTTTGATGTTTGTCCATATGACACCATGTTAACGGAGGCAGACCCGTAGTTTTTGTCAAAGGTGATGACTCCGTTTTTCCACATCTTGTTGATCTTCTCTCTCACAACAAAACATTGATTGAGAGGATGCGAGACCATTTGGTGGTATGGACAATATCAAGGATCGTTGGTTTTGCCAACATCTCCCAGTCTTTTGGGGTCTAGCAAAGTAAGTTTGCCATTTGCTAAGAGAGCCCCAAAGATTTCTTCAACATCTTCATCAAACGAGTATTTCTTCTCTACTCGTTCTTTGAAGGCATCAGAGAGTTTAGGCCTCTTACCTGCAGTTTTGTTTTCAGCTTTCTTTGGTGGCTGAGGAGCTGACTTGGTTTGCACATTGAGAACCTCCTTTTTCTTTAGCTTGGAGGCTGGAATGGCGGTCGGCTCTTTCTTTGATGACTTCTGACTGTTGAGGCCTTTAATCACTGTTTCAGCTTCCATAGATGCTTCTCGGAGTTCTCCCAGATTCTTTGATTTACTGCCGATGATCATGGAGCGGATCCTTGCTCTTATGTTGTTACGGCAGAAGTCGACCAACGACGCTTGTGGCAGTACGTCTAAGCATTTGTATGCCATCGCCTTCCACTTATGAATGAAGTCATATGTTGACTCATTATCTCTCTGTTTTAGGCTACAAAGCTGAGCCATAGTAACAGGATGATCCTCACCTTTGAAGTGGGTCAAGAAACGTGTCTCTAGCATGGTCTAGTTTTGAATGGAATCTTATGGCAGAGTGGAGTACCAATCAAAGGTTGTACCTTTCAGGGTGCTTGCAAAGAGACGGATCTGATGGACCCGTCTTTTTCTTTCTCGCCTTCCTCCGTCCCGGGTCCGCCGGGGTGCGGCGGGGCGAAGAGAAAAAAAAAAGCAAGCATCAACATTTGTTTTGTACGGGTATGCCAGCTTTTCTATTCTACTTGGAATTTGAAGTGGTGATCCGGAGATTCACCTTTACTAGTAGAAAAGGAAATCAACTTTTTTCTAACTTTCCATTGTACATATATTTTAAAGAAAGAGACAAGGTTTTAAAATGCCGTGAGAGGCGATTTTGTTTAATTTGCCGTGAAAGGCAGTTTTGTGCCGTAGAAGGCGATTTTGTGCCGTAAAAGGCAGTTTACAAACCTCATCAAAATTTAAAGACAAGAAATGTGATTTTTATGTCTCTTTTAAAAAATACAATACAATAGAAAAGTAAGAAAAGGAATCTGACTTCTCAAGCGATTGTGAGGACTCGTTCAGATTGACGGTCGCGAGTCATGTATGGGCTCCGCCATCGTCCTTCGGATGAGAACACTTGATGCTTTGATTCACTTGGCTTGGCTTGAACCTCAGATTTTTAGAGGATAAAGACCAAGAGAATGTCTTATATCCAATAAAAAACCAAGTAGACGGGCTGAAAAGCCGCATCTAGGCCATGTTGGATAGAAGAAGGGAGGAGATCTTAGGAGGGGGGGGGGTGGCCCCCCAAGGGACTTCGATCACCTTGTAGTGCTTGCAGCAGAGTTTCTTCAAGATAAGAGAGCTTCTTTTTGTGTAGAGAATTCTTCAGATGATTTTCAGACAATTTTTCTGGACCCAATTTTCAAGACAAATCTTCTGGACCCTTTTCTCCTTGGAATGACCCGCCTATTTATAGGCTTTTGGTGGCCATTAGGAGGGTTTTATGGGCATTAATGGTATTAATGCTCCATGATGGGAGGAGTTACAAGATTTAATTTCATAATTTTGTAACTCCTTTTTCTTGGATTTTGATTGGCCGATGGAGAGTAATGGGCATTTAATCTCCATGATGATGGGAGTTTGATGATTAATTATCATGATTAATCTCCATAATGATAGGAGTCACATGGTTAATTGTCATGATTAATTGGACTTATAACTCCCATTTCTTGGCTTCTGATTGGGCCGTTCAAAATAATGAGTTAATGACCCTAATAAATTGCCATAAAAGGGTCATTTAACTTCATTAATTGGCTGCCGAGTCGCTTGAAGAGTCGCGGGCCGCGCCGCGTCTTTTGGAATTCTTCTTGCGATGATCATCGATGGATCCGTACGTTGTTTGATGTCGGATGACGATGAAAATTCAGACATTGGTTGCCACTAATGGTCCGGCAACATCTGTCCAGTTGATTTCTTGATCGATCAGGCAGAAAGTGTGCTTTCTTGGTCGACCGGTTGGCAATTTCGAAGTGTCCGATGATGATCAAATGATTTTGATAGCGGATCCGTGGTATTGGCGAAGATCGACGGATATCATGCCTCAAAAATCAGATTTTAAGAAAATCACAGGGGCCAATCATCGCGAAACGCAAAAAGAATCGGACAAACGGACGTTTCGGCGGAAATCCGGCGACCCGGATTTCCAGGGTCGCCGGCGACCATGCACCCATGGTCGCCGGCGACCATGGGGCTGGCGACCTTGGACTTTGGTCCATTTTTCGGCCGCCTTCCGGTCGCTGTTTCTTGGTCGTTTCTCGGGCTTTTTCGCTTCTGTTTTCTCCTGTATTTTTGTTTGACATTTCTCCTCATTTATTGGCTTGATTCCTCTGAAGAAAACCCTTCGAAAGGCTGTGCAAATCAGAGCACAAAGTTTCCTATTTTTTGGAAAAGCCGAAGACTCTGTAGCCGATTTTCCGCCAAGAGTTGAAACTGGGTAAAACGATGTCGGAATGACCTGAAATTTGAGGTGAAGCTTCTTGGGCATTAGATAGGACCAACCATGGGCTTTTATTTGAGTTTTGAAGCTATTTGGGGTCCCGTCGATGCTTGACTTGATTTCACCATGCGGAAGATGTCGAGCTTTGATGTACAGTCATCCGATGTCCGATTGACCTGAAATTTGACGGGGAGCCTATTGGAGTCATTTTGAGACGATCCATTAGCTCCGATTTGGGTGCCATGGTCCCGGGGAGCTTCGCCGCCGGTAGGCTTGATTTCGCTTCGGAGCATCAAAACCATGTCAAACTTTGTCGGAATGACCTGAAATTTGACGTGCAGCCCCTGGGAAGCATGCAGAAGCTACTCATGTGTTTTGTTTGATGAGTGGCAGCATCAGAGGTTCTCGCCGCCGGGAGGCTTAATTTCGCCGTTCCAGAGTTGATGGAGGGTCAAACGGTGTCGGTTTGACTTGAAATTCGACATGGAGCCTTTTGGAGGTATTTTGAGACCATCCATAGACTCTGATCGAAGATTTGATGTATTTGACACTGTCACAGTCGGGAGCTCCCGCTCAGCTATTGGAGGATTGAAGTTAGGCCAGATGGTGTCGAAATGGCCTGAGACTTCATGTGTACCCTTCTTTTGGCTATTTTGAAAGATCTTGTAGTTTTTGTTTGGTTCTGTCAAGATCTGATGCTTGAAGCAGCTTTGCCTGTTTGTAGTAGGATGCAGCTCCATATAGCTTTTGATGTTGATGAGGCAAAGTGACATTTTTGGTGTCAACAAATGCCCCCTCGAGGTACAGCGACGAATTGGATAGCCTTTGCAGTCGATGTGCCTCGAAGAAAACTTTGAAGGAGAACTTCTGACTTAACCAAGAGTTTCTGAGCATTTTTCTTGATAGTGTAGTCTTTTGAGTTTCCAAGGGAATTTTATGGCAGTGAGAGGCATCACGTACCATCTCAAGGCAAAATTTTGAAAATGACATTTGGATTGGGTTTTTGGGTTTTGGATTTTCTTTTTGACCTTGTGAACCTAAAGGCTTTGTGTTGCGCATCAGGCGGTCAAGAAGGTTTTTGGTTTTTGACCTTGTGATCTAACAAGCTGTATGTGGCAGGTTAGGGGGTCGGGTTTTGAATTTTGATTTTGGTCTTGTGACCTAACAAGCTGTATGTGGCAAGTTAGGGGACCGGGATTTGGTTTTGGTTTTGGCCTTGTTACCCAACAAGCTATATGTGGCGAGTTAGGAGACCATGGTTTAGATTTTTATCACTCTTTGGGACAACTTTGGGTCCATTGGAGTGGTTTGGGTTTTTATGGAATGTCAATTTCAAGGTTTTGGCTTAATTTGGTTCATGAGGTGGGATGGTTTGGATTTTTGGAAACTCATGAGGCTTGGATTTTTTTATATGGTCCAATCAACTCAAAGGAGGCATGGAACCATTTTTGTATGCTCTTGGTAAGAGGAATTTTGACTAAAAGCCACTTTTAGTGCCTAGGTGGTCAAACCTGGCTCATGTGGGCTAACCCACGGGACCTTAAGCTTTAAAGATGGCTTAGATCTCATGTGGTGTCATTTTTGTTAAGAATATCTAAAAATATCTCTTTTTGGTAGAGAATATCTAAAAATATTCTCATTTGGAGAGAATCTCTCAAGTTTCCTTGATTTTGGGAGAGATTTTCTCAAAGTATCTTTCTTTGGGAGAAAGTTTCTCATAATCCCTCTCTTTTTGGAGAGAATTTCTCAAAAGATCTCCTCATTGGGAAAGAATATCCCATAATTCCTTTCTTTTAGGAAGTTTGCTAATTTGTAGCACTTACCTCCTTTCTTTTCTCCTCCTTTCCTCTTTTGGTTTGCTTTCTTCTATAAAAGCAAGGGGATTGGATCTCTTGTTGCTATTGCTCTTTTTTTGCAAGAACCTTCAAGAGTGCTCCAAGATCAAGAATTCTTCTTCTTCAAGGATCTTCAAGCTTTTTCTTCTTCTTCTCCATCAATGGCTTCAAGTAAGTTTCTTCTTTTTCTTAAGAAACCCCATGTAGGAATAGGAAAAGGTTTTCATTCTCTCTTTTCTTTTCTTTTCTTTTTTTGTTTTCTTCCACGTGCATCTCTTTCTTTTTTTTTTTTTTTTTGCACGTCTTTTTTTTTTCTTTCTTTCTTTCTTTTTCTTTTTTTTTTTTTGCACGGTTTTCTCTCTGTTTTTTTTTTTACCGTGTTTTTTTTTCTTTTTTTTTTTTTTATCTCTTCTCTTTTTTCTTTGTGGCCGTACGGATAAGACCATACGGTCATGGCCGTACGGCCACGTGGCCTGTGGGCATTTTTTTTTCTTCTTTCTCTTTTTTTTTTTTTTGAAAAGAGATTTTTTCTTTTTCTTTTGGGTTTTGAGATGCGCATGCATGACAACTTTCCTTCTATGCATTTTTTTTTTTTTTTTTTTAGAAAATGGAATTTGGAAGTATGATAGTGCACACCTGGGAATCTTTTCGCAAGTCTTAGGATTTGGAGCTCGCAGCAATGTTGAGCCCTTTTTTGGTCTTGCGGGGATTTTCTGAGGATCTTTGCAAGTTTTGGATTCTGGAGCTCGCAGCAATGTTGAGCCCTTTTCCGATCTTGCGGATATTTGAGAAGCTTTGGCTTGATCTCGCAGCAATGTCTGAGTTCGAGCCTTCTTCAAGAATTTTCCATGATTATGGGCTTGCAGCGATGTTGAGCCCATCTTCAAGCTCCTATTTCTTTCGGGGTGTTTCCCTTTTCTTCGGAATTGCCCCAGGATCATGCCAAAATTTTGCTAGATTTTTTTAGCAAAATTCTGTCATTTTGATGATTGATTTTTTTTTTCTTCTTTCCATCCTTTGCAGGTAGTTCCTCCAGAATGAACAAGGGTAAGGAGCCGGTCACTGATGCGCCTCGCCGTTCTACCAGATCCTCTAATGCGGCCGTACAGCAGGCCTGGGAGGAGGTTCAGTATGTTGGAAGGAACTTGGAAGAGTGTGACTCGCTCAACCGAGATGAGATGAGGCAACGTTTGATTACCCTCAAGGATGAGGAGTATTATAAAATTATGGTAAGCAACCGTCCCTGGGTCACGGACGATCAGAGCATTGTGCCCAAGACTACCTTCTTCTTTGGTGATGCCGTCCCTGACGACTCAACATACCAAAGGAGATGTTTTCAGTTCTCCTTCACAGTTGATGGTGAGAAGAGAACTGTTTCTACCCGGTCGTCCTTCGATCGGACAATCTCGATCATGAGCCTTTCCTCCACATGCTCGAAGAGGGAAGATCCTCCAAGCTGGGTGAAGAGGATAAATGTGATCAAGACCGGGGTTTTTGTTGGCGGCCCTTCTGGTTTTGCAGAGAAGTCGCCTGCCCGTATGGACATTTTGATGTCGGCCAGCGGCTACCAAGGTTCAGACCATTCTTCGGTCGATTTGAGACCGGTGGGCCTTGGCATTTTCAAGGGCGATGGCAGCAATTGGGTGAAGCCTTTTCGACTTCGTGGCCGTTTCAGTGCTGACTCGAGCTAGGAGTCGTGGACTGATCACATCCTGCAGGTTGGCGGTGCCATTCTGAAGGAGGCCGAGATTTTTTATGCGGTTCACGCTTTTCGGCAAACCGTGGTTTTCTCCGATGAGGCCTTTATGGCCATGTTGGAGTCGTTCCTTCCACAAACCAACACCTTCGTTGTCACGAATAGTGAGATTGGTTTTTCTTTAAAGGAACTGAGTGCCATCACTGGGCTGCCTATCCTCTGCAATCTCTATGAGGAGTTTATGCCTATCGACAACGTCCTTGAGGAGCAGTTTGAGGAGTTCGGGCTTTTGTACTTTCAGCTCGTCGCCTTCTATGATTTCTTGAAGGAGAAGGAGGGCTCGAAAGTCCGGTGTAGCAGTTGGAGGAGCGGTAGCTTTTTGTCTTCCAACTTTTTTGATAGCGGGGAGTCTTCTGAGAGTACGACCCAGGAAGCCAGGGCTAAGAACCCGGATTCGAAGAAGATCTCCGTCATGCGAGAGAATTTGAGGGTATTCTTCGCAAGCACAGACGCCATTCATTCTGACATTGTGCTGAGGAGAGATCTCGCTGTTTACCTCACTTATTGGCTGGGTGAGGCTGTTTTTGCTGGAGGAGATGGAACGTACATCAGGCCGCATTGTATTTTTCCGGCTTGTCAGATAGCGTTTGGAGAGCGGCTTGCTTTGGTGCCTGCTCTTTACTCCTATTTGTGTACCGAACTACAGGCTGCTGCTTTCCTGGTTCGGCTTGGGCTTCCCATGAACAGGGTATTTTCAGCCCACATTTTCTATTCGTGGTATGTATACCACTGTCCCAGTTTCCACCGATTGGGTGCTGCTCAGGACGATGACCAGTTTATGATTCGGTTGGCTAGAGGGAAGCCTGTTTCCGAATCTCTTTTATCTGCCCGCTTGAGGATCTGACAATTCTGGGACGTCGAGATGGGGCAGTCTTCAGTGAAGCTTTCTCCGGGTTTGAGGAAGAAGGCTTTTGATTTCGGTGTCTCCCGTGATTCGACCAGGGCAGGGTCTGGGAGACACTATTCTTTGACAAATGCCGAGAGGAGTTGGCTTTTTAACATACGTGTCGGCACGATGGTGTACCGCAGACATCTTTTCGTCGACATCCAGCCGTATGTTCCCTCGCGTTTTACCATGCAGTTGGGCTTCTCTCAAGGTGTCGTTGGAGTGCCTTCGAGCAAGGTGAAGCGTTTTGGATGTCTGCAGGACGGGAGAAATGCATGGGCCTTTTATAGCGCGGAAGACACTACTGCCCTGATTTCTTATCCTGAGTTGCCTACTTTTCGGACGGCTGGCTTCACAAAATGGTTTGTGGAGAGCTTTTTAGCATACCGGGGCCTTTCCAAGAAAGAGCTTGATGTAAAGCAATCTTCCGGGAAAGGCCTTGGGAAGTCAGACGGCGTCTGCCGAGAAGAAGTTCTGGCTTTTCTTTCTGGAGAAAGGCACAGAACAGGTTTTCTTGAGGAACAGGACGTCATCAGACTGGGAGCTACACAAGAGATACCTGGTGAGGTCTTGGAGCAGCTTGCTGAGGAGGAGGCTGAGGTTGCTGCTTGGATACAAGCCGAGCGACCAAAGGCTTCCATGGAGTCTACTGGCAAGAGCAGACCGTCCAGTGAGGACTCTGGTGAGAGGCCCGATTTTGATGGTGGGGAGGGTGCTTCCAGCAGTTTGTCCCGTAGGGGCAAGAGGAGAAGGGGACACCGCCAAAGTCAGAGGCGGCACGAAAGTTCTCCTGATCTGAAAATTCCTTCCACCATTGTTGAGGAGGCATCGGGGGATGATGACGAGCCTCCAGAGAAGAGAAGCCGAGGGGAAGAGACCATTGATGATGGTATGCTTTTCCCTTTTCTCTTTCCGTTTCTTTTCTTTCATGAGAGCTTTTGTTTTGATCTACTGCTTTCTTTCTTTTGGTAGAAGATGATGGTTTGATGATGCCCGAGGTTCCGACCGATGAGGCGGTGACGGATCCTATCGTGGCATCTGAAGAAGAACCCAGAGATTCTGAAGTAGATCCAGAATCTCCTCCTGGTATGATTTTTTTTTTTTTTTACCGCCACTTGCTGACATATATATATATATATTTTGCCAGCTGACTTGCCAGAGGATTCCGACGACTTTGAGCCATCCATGGACACAACTTTTGATGATGTCTCGGATGAGCTCATGGAGGCAGAAAGCATTCCTCCAGTCGTCGAAGAAGGTACTTTGTAATGATAATCTTGATATTTTGATTTTTGACAAGATCATATTCATACCTTTTCCATTTTTCCATTGGCAGGTTGTGAGGTGACAGAAGAAGTTCCTCTATCTTTTTCAGAACCAGAGCAGGGGGTACCTGTGACCGATCCAGGAGTAGAGGCTTCTTCCACCAATTTTGATGAGGCAGAGGCGAGTCCGCCTATTGATATTCCTTCCCCAGCGGGTCCGATTGGAAAGAGCTTCTTGATTACTCTTCCAACGGTGCCTGATACGGGTAGTCGACCAACGGAGCATGGCGAGTCTTCATCTGAGCCATCCCGTCAATTTGCGAGGAAGGTGTTGAAGAGAGTCTTGAGCTCATGGGTCGAGACTCTTTCTTCTGGCCATTTGGAGGCTGGTTTTGGCATGGTGAAGCATGTGCAGGACATTCTTGCCGATAGCGAAGAAGTTGGTCTGGACATTACGGATGCCAAAGCTTTTGTTGATGAAGTCATCGCTCTAGGCAACAAGTGGATTGAGACCAAGAGCTTTCCGAATGATGATTTCTTCAACGAGATGTTTTTGAAGCCTTCCAGCGAGGTCAAATCTGAACTGAATGAGATCTCGCGGACTCGGAAGCAGCTCTTTCGGGAGAGGAACGTCACCGAGTTGGCTATTATTGAGCTGACACAGGACCAGCACCGCCTTGATAGGGAGGTCACCGAAGCTAGACAGTGCCTTGAGCTATTGGAAGAACAGGCCGCTGCCAAGTGGACTGCCACTTTCAAAGCTCGCGATAGAGAAAGGGCTCTCATTCGCCAAGTTGAGGAGGTCGAAAGCAATCTCCGGAGGAAGACTCAAGAATATGAACAATGGCAGATTCTCTGGGAAGAGCTTCCTCGTGCCGAGGATGGATCACGACGGCCTACTGCTTTTTATGGGAAGATTCTGAAGAAACGCGGCCCGGAAACTTTGGAGGCTAAGGCCAAGTGTTTGCTTGAGGAGTTAAGCCTATGGCTGAAGACCATGTTGGACTAGCCTCCCGATTTGTAACAAACTTTTTCTTCTTTTCTTTTGGTACCTCCATGTATAAACATTTTTGGCACTTCTTTTTTTGTATCCCCTTATTTCACTTAAATTCACTTTTGATGAAATATAAGCAAAAATTGAATGGGAATGGTTTGTTTGAAAATTTGATCAAAAGGTTGTCATTTTGTGAAAATCTTTTGTCAAATGGTTGTTTTTAGGCATGAAAGCCAGATTTTGTGGCAAAAAGCCTGGTTTTTTGCATGAGAGCCGATTTTTGTTTGTGGCATGGGAGCCGGTTTTTGGCATGGGAGCCGATTTTTTGTTTTGTGGCATGGAAGCCGATTTTTGTTTGTTTGGCGTGAAAGCCAGATTTTGTGGCATAGAAGCCAAGTTTTTTTAAAACCAAGTTTTGTTTTGTTGGCATGGAAGCTAGATTTTTTTATTTTTGGCATGAAAGCCAGGTTTTTGTTTTGTTGGCATGGAAGCCAGATTTTGGTTTTTGGCATGAAAGCCAGGTTTTTGGCATAAAAGCCGGGTTTTGGCGTGAAAGCCGGGTTTTGGCGTGAAAGCCAGGTTTTTGGTTTTCAAAAATGCAAGTATCGACTAAGAGTCGCCTCCCTGCTGAATGGTATTGCAAGTATCGATGGAATGTCGCTTCCTTGCTCATTCGGTTGCGAGTGTCGATGGACTGTCGCTTCCTCGCGGATTTGGGTGCAAGTATCGACTGAATGTCGCCTCATTGCTTTTTTCTCAAAAATTTGGTTTTGTGGGTATCGATGGAATGTCGCCTCCCCACGATTTTTGAAATTTGAGGTTTTTTCGAACCCTTTTTTTTTGTTTTGAAATCTGGGTTGGGGATATCAACTGAAACGTTGTGTCTCCACGATTTTTTTTTTTTTTTTTGAGATTTTGCAAGTATCGACGAGGTGTCGCTTTCTTGCAATTTTGAGGTTTTGGAAGTATCGAATGGGGTTCGCATCCTTCCGATTTTTGGGTTTTGTGTGAGTATCGACTAAATGTCGCTTCCCCACGGTTTTTTGAAAAACCAACTTTTCTTTAAAGACACGAGGGTCGTAAATTTTGACTAAAAACCATCTTTGGTGGTAAAAGTCAGGGTGGACTAGGGTGGAAATTCCTAAGTCCTGATTTTTGTTTCAAACCATGAATTTTGGGTTCAAGGATTGAAAGTTTTGGTCAAGTTAGGGAAGAGGCTCGGAAACTTGGATTTTGGGTTTGATTCTTTTTTAACAATGAAACATTGAAAGTAAGCATTGTTTTTTGGCTTTTTAGAAATTTCAACATAGGGATGAAAACTCTAAAAGGGGTGGGTTTGACGAGCAAGTACCTAGGAATAGGCTTTGGCCATGCAGGCATCACTCTGACCCGATGTAGGAAGTCTTCAAGGGTAGTACCGCTTCAAGAACTTGCCATTGATGGGCAGCATACATCTGTCACCTTCCATGTTTAAAAGAGCATATGCGCCATTGGAGAAGACTTTGTCGATGACGAAGGGTCCCTCCCATTTTGGTTCGAATTTGCCTTTGGATTTGTGGGCAAAAACCATTGGCCTTTTCACCGCAAGAACCAAGTCACCCTTTTTGTGGGCGCGTTGCCTGACCCTTTTGTCAAAAGATCCTGCCATGCGTGCTTGGTAAAGCTCAACACTTTGTAGAGCTTCGAGTCGTCTTTCATCGAGGTTATCCAGTTCTTGGAGTCTCAATTTGACATTGCTTTCTTGCGTCATTTCATTTTGTAGAGATACCCTTAAAGAAGGAATTTGTACCTCTAGGGGGACAACTGCTTCGCATCCATAGACCAAGGAGAATGGTGTGCTATGGGTTGGTCCTCGAACGGTAGTCCGGTAGGCCCATAAAGCTTCAGGCAGTTTGTCACTCCAGTCTCTTTTGTGAGTTGAGACCATTTTCTTGAGGATTTTGGAGAGTGTCATGTTGAAGGCTTCTGCTAGTCCATTCGATGCCGGGTTATACGGAGTCGAAGGACAACTTTGAATTTTATATTTGTCGCAGAACCTGTAGAATCTGTGATCCCGGAATTGTGGTCCGTTATCATGGACGAATCTTTTAGGTATGCCGAAGCGACAAATGATGTTGGTTCGTAAGAATTGAGGGACTGACGAGGTCTTCATTTCATTGAACGTAGATGCTTCTGACCACTTGGAGAAATAATCCGTAGCGGCGAAGATGAAGCGATGACCTTTGCTTGACGGGGGAGAGATAGGACCAATGATGTCCATACCCCAGGCTTCGAAGGGCCATGAGATCGCTGTAGGATGTAGCCATTCTGGAGGCATGTGTACATAATCTCCATGAACTTGGCATTGTTGGCAACGTTTAGCAAATTGTATTACGTCAGCCACCATGGTAGGCCAATAATAACCTAACCTTTTTATCTGATCGTAGAGCTTGGGACCAGCCTAATGGGCTCCACAAAGACCAGCATGAACCTCTTTTAGAGTTTCTTCCGCCTCTTGTTGTGACAAGCAGCGTAGAAGTACTCCATTGAAGGATTTTCTGTAAAGCATTTTGGAGGGAATATCCAAATGAAAGTTTGGGGCTCGTCTTTGGATACTTACCCGCTCTTTTGGATCTTCAGGTAGGATTCCGAACATAATATAATCAATGAACGGATCCCTCCAGTCGCCTATCGGAGGTTTAAGGATGGAAATCCGACCTCCGACCACTCGGTGGCATTCAGCAACTGCTTGGTGTGTGTTGAGAGGAGGGAGAAGCTTTCTTTGACACACTATAATTTGCATGTTTTCCCCTTCTTGGGTTGCCATGGATGCAGCAAGTCCAGCTAGGGCATCTGCACGGATGTTTTCACCTCTGCGGATGTGGGTGATGTGACAGATGTCAAAGTTTTAACGAAGCGATTGCGCCTTGTTGTAGTAAGGCAACAGATCAGGTTTCCTGATTTCATATTCCTGATTCATCTGTTTGACGATCAGTTGAGAATCCCCAAATGCTTCCAGCATGGTGATGCCAGATTTGAGGGCGAGTTCCAATCCTATAATCAGAGCTTGGTACTCAGCTGCATTATTTGAACATGGTTCCAGTAGTGAAAATGCATGTGGAATCATGTATTTATCGGGGCTAACAAAGAGAATGCCAATTCCCAATATCGGCATTCCTTTTTCATTTGTCCTGGTTGCACTATCGAAGTACATGTTCCAGGAGGCATTTGGTGAGGAAGTCTCCACGCTGTAGACAGGTTCGTCTGGGAGATCATCCCTGAGCGGAGAATCCTTAGGCAGTGGATGCTCTGCGAGAAAGTCTGCCAAAGATTGACCTTTGATTGCTTTCTGTGGTACATACCTAATATCAAATTGTGACAGAAGGATGGACCATTTTGCCAGCCGGGCATTGAGAGAACCTGCTTTTGTGACAAGGACTTTTAAGAGATTGATCCTCGATATCAGGTATATTGTGTTTGACAGCAAATAGTGACACAGCTTTTGTACGGCGAACATCACTGCCAAGCATTCTTTTTCGACTGGAGAGTAGCGATGCTCTGCACCTACCAACATGCGACTGAGGTAGTATAGAGCAGCTTCTTTTCCTCCATCATTTTCTTGTGCAAGTAGAGCGCCCAAAGAATAGTCGAGAGCTCTTGTGTACAAGATGAATGGTTTTCCGGTTGTGGGAACAGCCAATCCCGGAGGCTTGGTCAGGTATGACTTGATGTCTTGAAATGCAGCTTCACATTCAGCATCCCAAACAAAGTCTACACCTTTCTTCATCAGGCGAGAAAATGGACGGCATTTTCCTGACAGATTGGAAATGAACCGTCGGATGTATGCCAATCTTCCTTGAAGCCCTTTTAGTTCTCTTAGGGTCCTTGGAGATGGCATTTCTAGAATTGCCTTGACTTTGATGGGGTCAAGTTCTATTCCAGCTTTCCGAACTATGAATCCGAGGAACTTACCCGATGAGACACCGAAGAAGCATTTGAGGGGATTCATTCGCAGTTTGTGTTTGCGAAGCCGGAGGAAGACTTCTCGAAGATCTTGGAGATGGTCTTATTTCTTTTTGCTTTTGACGTCGAGGTCATCAACATAACATTCGACCATCTTGTGCTGCATATCTTGGAATATGTTCATCATAGCCCTTTGATATGTTGCACCAGCATTTTTTAAACCAGATGGCATGACAGTGTAGCAATACACGCCAAATGGGGTCCGAAAGGATGTATGCCTTTCATCTTCGGGATGCATCTTTATCTGGTTGTAGCCAGAGAAGCCGTCCATGAAAGTCATTCGCTCAAACCCGCAGGTATTATCAATCATTACCTCCGGTATGGGGAGCGGGAATTCATCTTTGGGGCATGCATTATTCAGGTCTCTATAGTCAATACAGACTCTGATTTGCCCATTTTTCTTTGTCATAGGGACGATGTTGGGCAACCATTCAGGATGCTGTTCCTCGCGGATGAAGCCAACGTTTTTAAGTTTCTGAACTTCTTGTTCAATTTTGTCCATCACATCAGGACGGAATCTTCTTTGGCCTTGTTTGACAGGCTTGACATTTTCTTGTAGGTTGAGTTTGTGGACTGTTATTTTGGGATTAAGCCAGGCATTTCAGCGTAAGACCATGCAAAACAATCAACAAACTCACGAAGAAAAGAGACATACTCGGGTAACTCCTCATCCTTTATATTCTTGCTTATGAATGCAGGACGTGGGTTATCTGGTGTTCCCAAGTCTATCTTTTGAATAGAATCTTCCGTCGGAAGGTTTGAAGGTGGTTCCTCCACAACATTTTCGGAGGCTTCCAGCTCAACAAGACCTTCCGGATTTCCAAGGGCATTTTCAGACCATGGCTCCGCTTCTGTCCATAAATCTTCTTGATCGGTATTCTTCTCAAGACTTGCTATGAGATGATCCCAATCACCAGCTGAAACTGGGTCGAAGTAAGGCACTTCTTTTGGAGACGACGGCTCTTCTGAATCAAAGAACCGTGCGTCTGTGTGATCGGACAATTCCTCTTCATCATCAGAGAAATCATGCCAATTTGATGAGCTTCCTGGGTCCTTGTCAGGTAACTCTTCAAAGAGATATCCAGGGAGATCGATGTCTTCATCGAGATGAGATGTTGAGGCTTGGTCGGCAAAACGACTCTGCAGCCTTTGTGTCAGCTGTCTCATCGGAGTGTCAGGATCATACCCCAATCCGTATGAAGACTTGTCTATACGACGGTGGAGTTTCCAATATTCCAGCTGGCATTTGGTCAGGGTGGGTTCCAATGGTGTGAGAATACCACGACCACCTCCCAAACCAATTGGATTTTGAGCGTCATAGCCCATTTTTTTCATGATACCTTGTGCCATTGGACTATACAGGGATAGTTGAGGCATACCTTCATTTTGGAAAGGCTCAAGCAGGCAGTTTGATGAAGAAGCATCCGATCTATGGAAGAAGATTGGTTTATCTTCTGCCGACATTTCCGGAACGACGAAGGTAGCAGACGTAGGATCTTCTACGTCAGCAGGGGTCTCCAATGGAGTGAGAACAGGCCGAACTTGCTGAGTATCAGCTTGGCTTGACGATGTATCGTCTTCAGTCTCTGAATCCAAATCCGTGTCTTGTATGATAGACACGAAGGAGACAACAAACTTGCCCCCTGTCTTTTGCTCTGTCTTCTTTGCTTTAGTAGTGATTACCAAAGGTTTGGAAGATTTGAAGGAGATGACGAAGGGAGACTGATTGCACTCTTTGAGTTTGCCGGAAGGTTTGTTTTCTTCCGATGATCGTTGAGGAGCCTTGCCTTTATCTTTTTGGAGATTGCAGCAAAGGATGTTGTTTTCTCCTCCTTTCCTTCTTTTTCATCCTTGTACATCTGAGAGTCTGCAAAATGGACTTCCTTGCCTTTGAAGGGCTTTTTGTCTGCAAACACTCGATGTATCAAGCCGTTGTCGCCAACAAACTTGATGCACTGATGTAGAGTCGAAGGAACGATACCGTTCTCGTGTATCCAAGGGCGTCCAAGAAGGATGTTGTAGCATGAAGGGGTTTTTATTGCATATACGGTGACCTCAGAGATAAGATCGCCGATTTGCAACCTAAACCGGATTTTGCCAATGGGCCTTTGAGCACTCCCATCGTACCCAAAGATGGACATAGATGTGTGGCTTAGTTTGCTAGGTGGGATACCCAGCTCTTCGAGTGCCGAAGTAGAGATGAGGTTGAGTGCAGAACCCGGGTCAATTTGGACTCTGTGTATCGGCATCTCTTTGATGTACCCTGTGAAGTACAAGGGTCGGTTGTGCTTCGTCTCGCCTAGCAGGAGGTCTTCCTTATTGAAGGCGATGGTAGCACTTGCGGCTTTTTGGACCGAGAGGCATTCAGTGCAAGGTCCTCC
Source organism: Persea americana (assembly GCA_029852735.1). Classification (NCBI taxonomy): domain Eukaryota; kingdom Viridiplantae; phylum Streptophyta; class Magnoliopsida; order Laurales; family Lauraceae; genus Persea; species Persea americana. The sequence continues at coordinate 42,206,498 of CM056814.1, forward strand.
AGCTTCTTTCTTTTCTCCCTTTGAGGAGGTTTTTGATTTTGTGACCCTATAGTCCATTTCAATTTGCAGGACTTGCGGGGCATGTTTGTCGACATCCATATTCAGCCTTTGCAGTTCTGAAATGAGACTATCACGAGTTTGTGGTGACATTCATAATAAGTCTAGGATGTGCAGTCGTGCAGGTATGTGTTTGAAGTGCTCGATCAAGTCATACTTGAAAGCCTCCTTTAGGCCTGCATTTTCATTATCACTGCCGCTTGGGGCATTTACAGCTTGTTTTCCCGAAGGATTTACATAAGAAGAGGAAGAAGGTTGGTTATAGTTTTTGTGGTAATCCCGACCAGAGCTGGTACCTTTCCCAACTTCAAAAGCTTCTAGAGGTGGTTCTTCTTTCGGAAGACCCCCTTCGGGCTCAAGGGGCTGATCTTCCCCATTTGCTGAAAACGCCTCTACAGCAGCATTGCCGTCTTCAGTTATTGCGTTGCATGGAGCATTTTCCGGAACTTCCGATTCTGGATTTTGATGAAGTTGGTTAATGCGATCCTGCTCCTGCTCTATGGCTAGATGCTGCAAGATCCTCGCATATTCTTCAAGATCGGGCATAGGAGCCAAATCTTTTTCTTCATCTGCCCCTTGTGGTTCGACCTGGTTGGGATCCACTAGAGCATTTGTTTGTGATGTGTTAACAGCAATTTGGGCAGCCTCTTGGTCTTCATCATCATCAGACCAGGATCCTTGTGGCTGGAAGGGGTTATACCAGATTACTGGCATAAGGTGGGATCCCGGGATCCAATCTTCGTCGAAGAGATATTCTCCGGTTTCAAGGGATTCCTCCCACTCATCGGTGTCACTGGCAGTGTCACTGGACTCGTATCCATTCATGGAGAATCCAACTACCGAGTTACAAGAGTATGATGCCTCCTGCGTAGTCTCATCTCTGAGCCGTGGTGGCATGAAATCACTGAGAGTGAATTTTCTTATCACTCTTGGAACTTTAGGGAGAGACCCCTCTGTTGCCCCCAGTGAAGCGGTAGAGGAGGTTTCTGCTTTTTCAGGAACCTCTTGTTTTGTTTGAGCCTTCTCCTGCTGTTTGAGCTTGCGGAGTTGTCTCTTGGCTTGCCTTCGCTGTTGAGCGGTCAGCTTTGTTTTGACGATCTCCCAATTTTCATCTTCTAAGAGATCGGGATGTACCCATATGGGTTGTCCTTCTGGTGTTGGGTAAGGCACCAGCTCTTGGGACGTTTGGGTCATTTTTTTCACCTTGAAGGAAGTAGTGACTTTTTCCTTTGATGATTTGCATGTTTGTCCATATGACACCATGTTAACGGAGGCAGACCCATAGTTTTTGTCAAAGGTGATGACTCCGTTTTACCACATCTCGTTGATCTTCTCTCTCACAACGAAACATTGGTTGAGAGGATGCGAGACCATTTGGTGGTATGGACAATATCGGGGATCGTTGGTTTTGCCAACATCTCCCAGTCTTTTGGGGTCAGGCAGGGTGAGTTTGCCATTTGCCAAGAGAGCTCCAAATATTTCTTCAACATCTTCATCGAACGGGTATTTCTTTTCTACTCGTTCTTTGAAGGCATCAGAGAGTTCAGGTCTCTTACCTGCAGCTTTATTTTCAGCTTTCTTTGGTGGCTGAGGAGCTGACTTGGTTTGCACATTGAGAACCTCCTTTTTCTTTGGCTTGGAGGTTGGAATGGCGGTCTGCTCTTTCTTTGATGACTTCTGACTGTTGAGGTCTTTGATCACCGTTTCAGCCTCCATAGACGCTTCTAGGAGTTCTCCCAGGTTTTTTGATTTGTTGCCGATGATCATGGAGCGGATCCTTGCTCTCATGTTGTTTCGGCAAATGTCAACTAGCGACGCTTGTGGCAGCACATCTGAGCATTTGTATGCCATTGCTTCCCACTTGTGAATGAAGTCATATGTCGACTCATTCTCTCCCTGTTTAAGGTTGCAGAGCTGAGCCTTAGTAACAGGATGATCCTCACCTTTGAAGTGGGTCAGGAAACGTGTCTCTAGCATGGTCCAGGTTTGAATGGAGTCCTCTGGCAAGGTGGAATACCAATCAAAGGCCATACCTTTTAGGGTGTAGACACCTCATTTGGCCCCTATGATAGCCTTAAATACCTATCATATATAGCGATGCCCCCATTTCACCCATAATTGAATGATTAATGACATAATTCAGATTAATTAACCACGATGAAGATGCTTGTTGCTAATTTTAGACTTAGTTCGACGATTTCTAGAAATTCGCGAGAGAAAAGCCAAGTCGCGTCGAGATCTCGAGCCCAATTCACTACTCACACAAGAAGTGAACCATGACACCACTCAAACCCTTTTTGGACCACTTAAGACATGCTTAGGCCAATCCCTCTAAAGACCATACTTAGTTTGCCAAAATGTCACCCGATTAGCCTAAGTTAGGAAATCGAATTCATTGGTCCAGAGATCCCCCATATTTTTCAGCACCTCTTTGTCAAGACATTTATACCATTGAATTCCTCACTTCGAGAGCTTTCCAGCGGTATGTAGAACGTCCAAATCCGATAAGCGAGTCAAAAGTTATGAGCTTCCGAAGTTTGTCCTAAGAAGAGATCATCTGGGCACCACCCATGTGGGGCCCATCCCACTAAAATTCACCTAGGCGCCCCATGCTGGGCGCCCACACAGCTCGGGACCACCTAGGCGCCCCATGGTGAGCGCCCAGCCTCCAAATTTCACTAGTTAGCCTAAAAGTAGCCCGGGACCACTCAACGTAGGGGCCGAACTCCGAAAATGAATCGACTCCACCTAGGCACCACCCATGTGGCGCCTACCCTCCTAAGTTCCACATAGGCACCAACCCTGTGGCACCCACACTTCCTAGAATCACCTAGGCACCCCATGGTGGGCGCCTACCTTAAAATTTACTAGTTTGGTTCGAGATTAGACCGGGACCACTCATACGTAAGGACCAAGCATCGAAGACGAACCGAACCACCTAGGCACCACCCCTGTGGCGCCCAGCCTTGAAGTTCACCTAGGCACCACCCATGTGGCGCCCAGCCTTTAAATCCATCTGGGCACCACCCATGTGGCGCCCAGCCTATTAAGTGCTAATGTAGGTCCCCCCAGGTGAAGACATATCCGTTAAGTCTCAACTCCAAATGGGACCAAAGATCAAAAGCGAAGCACGAACCAGCTGGGCACCACCCTGTGGGCGCCCACTCTCTCCAGGATCACCTGGGCGCCACCCTGTGGGCGCCCAGCATACGCAGGCCATGTGGGCACCACCCCATGGGCGCCCATCCTCCCTCCAAACCCTAGTTCACCCTAAAACAACTTAAGCCGCCTAGGGATGCGTGAGACCTTCTAGAAACACGAATTAATGAAGCCCTAGCCCCTTCTAAACTCGTCCCAAACCTATATAACCCCTTTTAACTTCATTTACAAGGGGAGGCTACCCAAAAACCCTAAGAAAAGAGGCAAAAGGGGAGAATAGAAAAAGAAGAAGAAAGGTAGCCGCCATTGGAGAAGAACTTCAGATCTATAGTAGAGGAAGGAGAAAGAGAGGAGGAGGCTTCCATATCTTTAACTAGAGCTATGGATCTTTGCAAAAGCTTCGTTTTAGGAACTTGAGGAACGCATCGTATACCGGTATTCCTAGATCTCTTCTTTCTTTTTCTATATTCCATTACCATTCTATGATGCTCAAATGCTTAGGATCATTTGAGCATCATAGATCTACATTAGCTTGTGATAAAAATAGTATTAGTGCATCATCATGTTAGTAATATGTTTAGGTTCATTCTAATATAGTAGATTCGTCTTGATTTTGTAGTTTTAATTGCATAGTTAGATCAGATCTCGCATTAGCATCATCACCATCATCATTTATATTGAAAAGATCGCGAACAGCCTTTGGCAGAAAGGCTGGGCGCCACCCACTGGGCGCCTGCCCTCTCCAGAACACCTGGGCGCCACCCACTGGGCGCCTGCCCTTTCCAGAATCACCTGGGCGCCACCCCCTGGGCGCCTACCCTTCTGAGACAGGGTCCGGGTTCTAGATCTCCGCCCGTTGCATCGTTTGCTTATAATTTCGTTAGTTGCATCGCTAGTAGTTCGAATTAAGACATTCGCATCAGTCGCTGAATATTGGAAGTTGTGTTGAAAACACTAAGATTCTTGTGCGTTCGTTGTGTTCCGTTGAAAACCCTAACTGGCAGGCCCTGTGGCGCCCAAGTGGATTTCTCCACTTTTGGGCACAACTTCAAATCTTCCGCATTTAGTTCATTTAGAAACTGCATGATGATAATATGTTTGGTTGTATGATCTGTTCTGAACTTTGAACTACCATCTTTGTCACACTTCACATCATATCATTTGAATCGCATAACCATAGAAAATCCCAAAAAAATCATAAAACATAAAATCCCTTCTTCTCTTTCCTTACTCTCTAGTAAATTAGAGGAGAAACCAAAAACATATTAAAAGATATCCAGAAAACCCAAAAATAATAATTAGATAGTCTAGGTTATTGAGTTTAGCGCCTAAGTAGGATAAATCATAAGATTAATTAAAACACCATAATTAGCTAACTTAAGAAACATCAAATCACTAAGAACCCTAAAAACCTTAAGACCCTAATTAATTCGGATTTAGAAGTAATTAAGAACTTTAAAAACACAAAAAAACCTAAAACCCCAAAAGACAGCCACCTGGGCGCCACCCCCTGGGCGCCCATCCTTCCACAGCCACCTGGGCGCCATCCTCTGGGCGCCCAGCCTATTCATTCTCCAAAACACCTCGATTAAAGCTTAAGCTAATTAGTTAAGACCTTAAACTAATCCGAATCAACACAATAAAATATTTTAAACCTAGAATAAGTAAACCTTAATTAACTTAATCTCTAATTAATTCAAAAAACTCAAAACCAATAAACTTTAAAAAGTCCACCTGGGCGCCACCCTCTGGGTGCCCAGCCTGCACTGCCACCTGGGCACCACCCCTTGGCGCCCATCCTATCCTGTCTCTAAAGAACCCCTAATTAAAATTTCTAATTAAACACAACCCAAATTTAATCCTAGTTAACATAACAAAACACTTTTAAATTTAAGAAATCTAAAACCTCAATCAACTTAGACTTGAACCAACCTAAAAACGCAAAAGCCACCCGAAACCACAAAACAGACACCTGGGCGCCACCCCCTGGGCGCCCAGCTTGCCTTTACACTTGGGCACCACCCTCCTGGCGCCTATCTTATCCCATTCCCTTAGAAACCACCACTTAATTAAACTTAATTGATTAAACCCGAATTAACACCTTAAAACACTATTAACCTAAAAGACTCGAAACCTTAATCAATTTGGACTCAAACCAACTTAGAAAGTACAAAACGAATAAACCACAAAACATCCACTTGGGCGCCACCCCCTTGGTGCCTATCCTGCCGCATCCACTTGGGCGCCACCCCCTTGGTGTCTATCCTTCCGCATCCACTTGGGCACCACCCTCCTGGCGCCCATCCTATCCAATCACTAGGAAACCCTACTTGAAATTAAATTCGAAGTCAATCACGATCAACACACCAGAACACCCTTGAATTCTAAAACAATCGAACCATAAACCCGAATAGACTTAAAACATTGAACCAACTCGGACACACAAGACAGACACTTGGGCGCCACCCCCTGGGCGCCCATCCTGTCACCTCCACCTGGGCACCGCTCTCTGGGCGCCCAACCTCTCCCGTCACTAAAGCCAAGTTAATTGAAACGAGATTTAATCGTAATCATCGCAACATGACAATTTTAATTTAAAATACATCAAACCATAAAGCTCAACTACAAATCAACCTAAAAAATACTGAACCGACCCGAACCACAGAATAATTCACCTGGGCGCCACACCCTTGGCGCCCATCTGTCAAAGTCCACCTGGGCACCACACCCTGGGCGCCCAGCTTCCCTGTTTTCGGAAAAACCCGATTCACAACTTAGCCCAATTAATTGGCGTTTAAATAAATCTCAATTGAATACGAATAGCATCCCACACCCAAACACACTAAGCCTTTAAATCAATTTAGACTTAAATTGACCTAAGAGTTACCAAACCGACCGAACCTCAACACAGTCACCTGGGCGCCACCCCCTGGGCGCCCATCCTTCCAAATCCACCCGGGCGCCACACCCTGGGCGCCCAGCCTACCTGTTTTCATAGAGAACCCCTAGCGAACAACTTAATACAATTAATTAACATTCAAACCAATCCGAATCAACATATTAAAACACTTTTAACTTAAAACGTTTGAAACTTTAATCGATTCGGGGTTAGCCCCCAAAGCCTTTACGAACAAACAAACAACCACCTAGGCACCACCCCTGTGGCGCCTAGCTTACACTATATCCTCGGTTCACAGCTCCAATTTTGAAATGAGTAATTAAACATCTTATCACTTAAATTAATTAAAACCAGAACCTAAAATAGTCTCTAGATCCGAAAACCAATCCCATCCGGAAAACCTGAAAATCTCAAGCCATCCACCTGGGCGCCACCCCCTTGGCGCCCATCCTCTCATTTGCACTAAAACGCGAACTCTTGGTTTCGTCTCAAAATCCGAATCCGAATCCCTTTGACATTTAAACACCAGAGAATTACAACAATTTAGAACATTAAAACTCACCAAGTAAGAACCCCTTGGATTTCGAAAACAATATCGATACCATCGTCACTTGCCAAACCACCCAGAAGCAGCCACTTGGGCGCCACTGCCTGGACGCCCAAGTCACCAGAATATCCTAGGCGCCACCCCCCTGGCGCCCAAGTCTTCTGCCAACCCCGTTTCACGGATTTCGACATCATTTCACGTTTTAAATTAAAACTATAAATTCCAGAACCTTAAACAACTTAAACAGAACCAAAAAATACATTTAATCCACCTCTTAATCAATCTTCAACTCAAAACAAACCGAACCAATTAAAAATCACAATTAATAAGTTGCTTAGGCGCTGAACCATCAAACTCAGGCTATTCATACCCTAGGATTAGATCGGATTTCCCCGTTAGGTAGCTTAGCGCATTAGGCTTCGCCCCATCACTTTTCCTGTTCCGTTAGGGGACTGGGAGAGCTGATGTGGGCGGTCTAGGACCTTAGGTTAGGGTTAATCCGATGATCAGTAGTAAAGCACTAATCACGTAAATCCAAGTAAAATCCCTTAGTTAGGCCCTTCTAGCCCCCATATTGAAAAGCCATAAAAACTATAAAACCAACAAAATAAAATCAAAAAGATTTTCCTTTTATTTCTTCCTCCACCTCAGGTGCTAGATATTTAATCGAACTTAATGATAAAGGGAATAAAGAACTGATTTCTAAAATTGAATAAATGAGAATAACGAGATGAGATGAGTGATTTCGCACACACTTTTAATCAATCACGGCCCATCGGCCACCCTAAAACAAACACTGGCCCATCGGCCATTTTCAATCAATCCTGGCCCATCGGCCACCTTCAATTAATTTCGGCCCATCGGCCTTTTACTTTTATCACGCGTGTATCGCACACGAAAAACACAGAAATCACAAGTCAAAGTCTCATTTGCATCATCGTTTTGGTTTGAAAAATCAGCCTTTAAACCCTATTTTGCCAAGGGATCAGAAGGGGGTACCCGGGAACGGGGCCGATCCTCTTCTTAAATATTTGGCACCTCCCCCCTTTTTATTTTCTTTATTTTAGTTATTTTGTCTCACTTGGATATACTACGATTATGCTATGTGAGGATTAACCTTTATTCGGACTTTAACTCATGACCCTGAATTGACCCAAAATTAAAGAGACCCAAAGAGACCCAAATTAATGTGACAGGACAACCGTCGTGTGTTGCCGACAGCACATTAGACGAGAGGAAGAACCCACCTTGTCACGTCCCCTAAAATAAGAATTAGGGAAAAACGTGAAAAATAAATGAAATTCAAATTCCTGTGTTTAATACAACACAAGCTTCCAAAAGTGGACCCACAAAAAAATTTTCAATATGTGGTGAGTCAAAATAAATTTCATTAAATGCAGCGGAAGCTTTATTCAATTGGTAATCAATGTTTATAATGAAACCCAACACAAAAATCAAATAAACATTAATAGTTAAAATTGCATAAATATAAAATTTCTAAAAGAGGTCTCAACACTAAAAGAAAGTTCATTAATATAATTCTAAGATGACGTTCTCTCTTGTGCTGGTTTAGACGGCTTCAAAGCCATCTCCGGCATCCCACTCGGGTTCAACAGTTGGCTCAAACGTTTGAAACGCTTGATCCTCCTCCGTCTCCTGGGTAAAGTAGGGCTCAGTACCTATGCACCAAATATTACAAAGTAAATAGCAAGAACATAATCATAATTCGAAATTTAATACGAGAACGAGAAGAATATAGACAAGTGTGATCATAATGAAACAATGACAGAGATAATAATGAGAAAGAACGTAAAACAAAAGGCTAACGATACAAAGGGAGCAATATAGAATCACACGGTGACAAATGTCCCCGTTGTGGGTGGTCAGCCCTAAATAAATCGGGAAAGCCCGTCCATAATGCCGGTGGTCATAAACCGACCAAAATAAAATCAGGATAACCTGTGCATAAACAAAGCGGATTATAAGTGATCCGGTCACATCGGTGATCAACCGTCCATATATCGATCTGTAGTCGTCCATAAATGACCCACATAAACACATACACATATATTCATAATAGACCTGATTAATAATGCTCCGAAACAAGGATCCTAAGTCATATTCAAATAACCATTCATGTATGCAAACCCGAAGGTCAAAGAATAACCACAAACAAATCCTAAGGTCAAACATGAGGTATCGTACCCAATAACCACAGGAATCTCTAATTGACAAAAGATCAACGCATCCTTTCTCCATCAATGGTGCATAGACCCAATTAAGGGTTTTCCAATAGGGACGGGTTGAGCTAGAATCCATCAGGATTTCCCCGAAGTTATATGGAGCACTAAACCCCCATGTTAGTAAGATACCGTATGCCCAGACGGTATTTACCCAGGTCCAATTATTCAAATAATAAGGTACAAATATATAATTTTAACACCTTAAAACCCAAAGATATCATTTAATATTAATTTACAAATAATAATGATAATACCAATCTTAGTTTATAATTTTAGAAAACCCAAGGACCCTATCAAAATATTTTCCACATTCAAAATGGTCAAAGGATCTAATTTGGATTTATAAAACCACCCAAGCCCTTATTCCTAATTTTTAGAACATCATGGTATTAAAACTAACTTCACATAACACTGTGTAATGTTAAAGGTCCCCTGTTGTTAAAACTTTTCCCAGTCAACACCCCCACACCTTTCTTTCCTTCAATCCTACTCAAGTCACCACTCACCAGGTCACCAAGTCATCCCTTAACCAGGTTACCAGGTCATCCATTATCCACTTTTTATCCTCTCACATGGCATGTCAACACCACCTGTCATCAGTACCTTCTCTCCTTTTGTTTTGCACATCAGAACCGACTTAACCATTCAACACAGAATGGAATTCGGTGATGGGTGAAGCCACGCCGAAAGCATCATGATCATCTAGAAAGTGGGCCCCACCATTTCCATTCCTAAGATCTCCTTCAAAAACACGGTCGCCCAACCATGTACTGCCCAAGGATCGGACATGATCATGGATAAGATCATCAAGTGGGTCCCACAACCTGATTAATGCCCAAACTAGTTTTTCCTTCATTCACGCCCTCTTTGATCAACCCAATGGATGGTAGGCCAAACAGGGCCCACCTCGCACGGATCTGCCATCTGTAGGGTCGCCCGTGGGTCCTCCTTCGGATCCACGGATCAGATCGATCATCGGGTGGCCCACCTGGGTCCCATGGTCAAAAACACGGACAGTCCCAAACTGCCTGCATTACCTTGTCATGGATGCACTGCCTGTGGTTCTGCTGACCATCAAGGTCACTCAAAAGCGTGGTCTCACATTCCTAAACGCAAGCAGAAAACGAAAAAGGGGTTTTTATTTTTTTTTTTAATTTTTTTTTTCTCAAAATAAAAGTGTTGCGGCAATAACCATTTGCAACATAGACAGAAACATCAACAAGAGGGATCATCTCAAATCTCCAATCTCATTGCAAAACAAAATCGCATTATAACATTATTATAAGAAAAGGCATAAAAGGGTTTCTACATGCAGTGACATGCCAATCAAGGAAAAACAAATATTAAATTTATAATTCATGATTAGGTACTTGCCTTTTACCGAGGTTGAAGAAAAATACACAGATCCTAACCAATACCCAAACCGCGATTCCCACAGCGCTTGAGGATAATCCTACCACCGATCTGACAAAGAATATGGGAAAGGAATGCTCAGATGAACAGATCTATGGTATTCCTACCCAAAACCTAATATTGGAAAGAATAGGAAGATAACCTAAAAATATAAATCTACTCCTAATGATTTGAGGAGAGGGTTACCTGAGATAAGAAGATTGAACGAAGAATGCTGGTATCCTCTGATCTTGATTCTGATGGCTGGATCCTAAAGCTGGTATGGCTTGGGAAGTTGAAAGAGGAAGAAGACGAAGATAACCGGGAGGAGTTGCAGAGATTAGTGGGGAGAGATAAGAAGGGTTTCGTTAAAAAAAGGATTAGGTTAAAAAGAATACTACTGGGCTTAAGTCATTGGGTCAAACTACGGGTCAGGCCATCTACCCATTAACCCAACTCATCAATCTACGCATCTAATCTAACGTGTGCCCCACTTAATCCTACCCACTTAATTAACTAAAATACATTCAATTAAAATAATAATAATATCTAATTAAAATATAATAAAATAATAAATATGTGGGACCGGGATCTTATATTCTCCCCCCCTTTAGACATTTGGTCCTCCAAATACAATCATACCTCTGGGAGAAGATGCGGGTAAAGCTTCTTCACTTGATCCCGGAGTTCCCAAGTGGCTTCTCGAGGACTGTGGTGCTCCCACTGGACTTTCACCCAATGTATTGTTCGAGTCCTAAGAACTTGCTCCTTCGTGTCGATGATCTGAGAAGGTCGCTCAACGTAGGTAACATCTGGCTGCAATTCCAATGGCTCATACTGCAACACGTGAGATGGGTCTACGATATACTTCTTCAACATCGAGACATGAAAGACATTATGTACCGCTGACAACGCTGCTGGTAAAGCCAATCTGTAAGCAACTTCTCCAATCATTTCCAAGATCTCAAATGGACCGATATATCTCCGAGATAACTTCCCTTTTTGCCCAAACCTTAATGTTCCTCGCGTTGGTGAAACCTTTAGAAATACATGCTCACCAATCTCGAATTGAAGATCTCTCCTCTTTAGGTCTGCATAACTCTTCTGTCGGCTTCTAGCGATTTTCAACCGATCATGGATTTGTTTCACTTTCTCACTTGTATCACTAACAATAGATGGACCATGAAAACTCCTGACACCTATCTCCTCCCAACATATTGGGGTCCTGCATCGACGTCCATACAACGCCTCAAATGGTGCCATACCGATACTGGAATGATAGCTATTATTATATGCAAACTCACATAATGGGAGCCTTTTCTGCCAGTCCTTCCCAAAATCAAGGACGCAAGCTCGCAACATATCTTCTAGTGTCTGATTAGTCCTTTCAGTTTGACCGTCAGTCTGAGGATGATATGCTGTACTGAAATTTAATGTGGTGCCCAAAGCTTCCTGCAGTTCTGTCCAAAATCTACCCAAGAATCTAGTATCTCTGTCTGATACAATCGATAAGGGAACACCATGAATTGTGACAACTTTCTCCATATACATTCTAGCTAACTCATCCCGAGGTGTCTTCATATTCATTGGTAAGAAATGAGCCACTTTTGTCAACCTGTCCACTATCACCCAAATACTATCTTTGTTATGCATCGATGGCAATCCAGAGATAAAATCCATCGTTATGTGTTCCCATTTCCAGTCGGGCACTTCCAACTGTTTTAAAAGTCCTGGGGGTTGCTTCCGTTCTGCCTTTACTTGTTGACACACCAAGCACCTTGCTGTAAATCCTGCAACTTCCTTCTTCATATTATTCCACCAATAATGATTACGCAGGTTCTGGTACATCTTTGTACTACCCGGATGAATAGTATAACGGGAATGATGTGCCTCTGTCATGATCTCATTCTTCAGTTCTTCTATATTTGGCACACATAACCGGTCTTGAAAGTACAACACACCCTCCACTATTCTGAAGTCTGGTCTGCTGTCAATCTGTTCAATCACTCGAGCTAGCTCTGGATCCTCTGACTGCTTGCTTTTAATCCTGCTCAAGATCTCTGGTTCCATGACAAACATGTTAGCTAACATAATCTTGTCATCAATTGGCTGCAAGGATACTCCCAAATCGAGAAAAATTTCTGCCCAAGACCATTCTGCCCTCAAGCATGCATTAGTTGCTACCCTTCGACTCAAAGCATCAGCCACTACATTGGCTTTTCCGGGATGATATTTGATTGGAAAATCAAAATCTTTCATATATTCCATCCACCGGGTTTGTCTCATGTTCAATTGAGGCTGGGTAAACAAATATTGAAGACTTTTATGGTCTGAATGAATTTCAAACTTCTCACCGTATAGATAGTGACGCCACATCTTCAATGCCATGACCACTGCTGCAAGTTCCAAATCATGAGTGGCATACTTTTTCTCATGCTCTTTCAATTGTCTAGAGCCATAAGCCACTACTTTCCCATCTTGCATAAGTACACACCCCAATCCAACTTTTGAGGCATCCGTGTAAATAACAAATCTACCATTCTCTGTAGGCAATGTGAGCACTGGAGCTGTAGTCAACCTATTCTTTAACTCTTGAAAACCGGCTTCACATTCGTCGATCCACAAGAAAGGTACATCTTTCTGTGTTAATCTGGTCAAAGGAGCAGCAATGGATGAAAATCCTCTCACAAATCTCCTATAGTAACCTGCTAAACCCAAGAAACTACGAATCTCTGTTACTGACATCGGTCTCTGCCACTTGACCACTACATCAATTTTTCCTGGATCTACCGCCAATCCTTCCTTGCTGATGATGTGACCCAAGAAAATTACTTGCTTAAGCCAAAATTCGCACTTACTCAACTTAGCATAGAGTTGATGATCTCTCAAAGTCTGCAATACTGACCTCAAATGCTACTCGTGGTCTTCTTGAGACCGAGAATAAACTAACACGTCATCTATAAAAACAACGATGAACTGGTTGAGAAATGGAGCGAATATCTTATTCATCAAGGCCATAAATACTCCTGGAGCATTGGTTAACCCAAATGGCATTACCAAAAACTCGTAGTGGCCATATCTCGTCCTGAATGCTGTCTTCTGAATGTCCTGATCTCGAACTCTAAGTTGGTGATATCCTGATCTCAAGTCTATCTTTGAGAAATATTCAGCTCCCTGAAGCTGATTAAACAATTCATCGATCCTTGGGAGAGGGTATTTGTTCTTGATTGTGACATGATTGAGTTGCCGATAATCTATGCACATTCTCATAGAACCATCCTTCTTCTTCACAAATAGAACCGGCGTACCCCAAGGTGATACACTTGGTCTCACAAATCCCTTGTCCAACAAATCCTGCAATTGAGTTTTCAACTCTCTGAGTTCTGCTGGAGCCATTCTATATGGAGCTTTAGAAATTGCAGCTGTCCTTGGCACCAATTCAATAGAAAAATCTATCTCCCTGACTGGAGGTAAGCCTGGAATTTCATCCGGGAAAACATCCGGGAACTCACAAACCACTGGAATATCCTCCACCCCTTTGGATTGTTTATCCTCCATGATAAACGCCAAATATCCTTCGCATCCAGATTTCAACAATCTTTGTGCTTTCAATGCCGAAATCCGGCATGTCTGAATTGGTCTCCTTCGTCCAACAAATTCAATAGTGTCCGAATGCAATGATAACTTGATGGTTTTATTAAAACAGTCCATCACTGCTCTATAGGTCGCTAGCCAGTCCATACCAAGTATGACATCGAAATCCTTCATCGTTAAAAGAATTAGGTCTGCAGGTAAGATGAAATCCCCAACTTGAACTCGGGTACTCGGAAAATATTGGTGGCAACGAACCTGCTTGCCCACTGGGGTACCCACTACTAAAGCAACATCTAATCTCACTACAGTCTCATGGATATGTCTAGCAAAATCATGGGAAACAAATGAATGTGTAGAGCCAGGGTCAAATATGGCCTTAGCTTCTACCTCGGAGATCAGAATAATACCTTCCACAACTTCTGCAGAAGCATCTGCATCCTCATGTGTAACTGCATATACTCTGCCCATCTGCGGAGCTTGGTTCTGCTGCCCTTGCACTGGCCTAGGTGCTCTTGGTTGACCAACTGGCTGTTGCTGCCTCTGTTGCTGGAATTGCCTCTGCGGACCTTGGGCTTGTCTCTGCTGATGTGGCGCTGCACCCCTATATTGCTGGTACTGAGGAGCTGGTGTTCGGTACTGTTGCTGTGGTGCCCGAGGAATCTGTTGACCTGCCTGTTGTGGTCCCTGCGGAGGTGCTGTCCTCCAAATCTGCTGCGTAGGAGCACGAGAGGCTGCCATCTGGGATTTTGGCAACTGACTACCACCGTTGGGACAATCGCGAACTTGATGTCCAAGTTGCCCACAATGAAAACATGCCCCAGTCTCCTTGTAGCATTGCTCAGTAGGGTGATTCTTTCCACACCGTCTACATAGCTGTTTCTGACCAACCGAGGGTTGACCTTGAAATTTTGGTTTCTTTGGGTTGCCCTGACTAGAAGATTGCTTCAACTGATGTTGCTGATATTTGGCTTGTCGTTCTACTGCCTTCTTCTTTAGTGCACCCTCAGCCCAATATGCACTTTTTACGGTCTCCTGGAACGTCGGGCGTTGATTATCTCCAATCATCATGTAGATATCAGCTGATAACCCATCAAGAAAACGCCTGATTTTCTCTTCCTCCGGAACTACTAGTGTGGGTGCATACTTAGCCAATCTTGTGAACTGTTGTTCATACTGTTGCACTGACATGTCACCTTGCACTAAGTTCTGAAAATCTCTCTTCCATTGGTCTTTGACATATTTGGGGATGAACTTATCCATAAACTCCTTGGTGAAAATTTCCCATGCATTTTCTTTAACCACTGCCTCTGCTTGCACTACTGCCTTCACTGAGTTCCACCATTGGAGAGCTATCCCTCTGAACATGTAAGCTGCCAAATTAACTCGCTGCCTCTGAGTGCATCGGAAGACTGCAAAAATCTGCTCCATCTGTTCTATAAAATCATCTGCTATCATGGGGTCCTCGGACCCGTGAAACTCAGGAGGAACCCTCTTCCTGAATTTCTCATAGAGGTCATTTGGATCAACTTCCCTGGGAGGCATGACCACCTGCACTGGCTGAGCTGCTCTGTCAGTCAAGGCTAAAATCTGAGCCTGGAATGCTGCTCTATCCCTGTCTGCTTGTGCTCTCTCAGCGGCTCGTTCTTCCCTTTCCCGTTGTTTCTCTGCAGCCCGTTCAGCCTCAGCTGCTTTTTGTTGATCATGTTGTGTAGTCTGGGATTGGATAAAAGCTTGCAAGAGTTGGTTGAAACGATCGTCTGGATTATTCGATCCATTCCCAGGTTCCTTGTCATGAGATCTGGTTGTACGATGTGCCATGACCTACAATAAAATAATAATGGTTCAGTTGCTACAAAACAAGCTAACAAGCAATTCTATAGACTTTACAGTTAACACATAAAGCCTATCTAACGGAAATCGGAATCCTCACCACGTTCTATTGTTTCTATCCATTTTAATATCCGAGAATCGTGCTGGTCTCTGATACCAACTGTCACGTCCCCCAAAATAAGAATTAGGGAAAAACGTGAAAAATAAATGAAATTCAAATTCCTGTGTTTAATACAACACAAGCTTCCAAAAGTGGACCCACAAAAAAATTTTCCATATGTGGTGAGTCAAAATAAATTTCATTAAATGCAACGGAAGCTTTATTCAATTGGTAATCAATGTTTATAATGAAACCCAACACAAAAATCAAATAAACATTAATAGTTAAAATTGCATAAATATAAAATTTCTAAAAGAGGTCTCAACACTAAAAGAAAGTTCATTAATATAATTCTAAGATGACGTTCTCTCTTGTGCTGGTTTAGACGGCTCCAAAGCCATCTCCGGCATCCCACTCGGGTTCAACAGTTGGCTCAAACGTTTGAAACGCTTGATCCTCCTCCGTCTCCTGGGTAAAGTAGGGCTCAGTACCTATGCACCAAATATTACAAAGTAAATAGCAAGAACATAATCATAATTCGAAATTTAATACGAGAACGAGAAGAATATAGACAAGTGTGATCATAATGAAACAATGACAGAGATAATAATGAGAAAGAACGTAAAACAAAAGGCTAACGATACAAAGGGAGCAATATAGAATCACACGGTGACAAGTGTCCCCGTTGTGGGTGGTCAGCCCTAAATAAATCGGGAAAGCCCGTCCATAACGCCGGTGGTCATAAACCGACCAAAATAAAATCAGGATAACCTGTGCATAAACAAAGCGGATTATAAGTGATCCGGTCACATCGGTGATCAACCGTCCATATATCGATCTGCAGTCGTCCATAAATGACCCACATAAACACATACACATATATTCATAATAGACCTGATTAATAATGCTCCGAAACAAGGATCCTAAGTCATATTCAAATAACCATTCATGTATGCAAACCCGAAGGTCAAAGAATAACCACAAACAAATCCTAAGGTCAAACATGAGGTATCGTACCCAATAACCACAGGAATCTCTAATTGACAAAAGATCAACGCATCCTTTCTCCATCAATGGTGCATAGACCCAATTAAGGGTTTTCCAATAGGGACGGGTTGAGCTAGAATCCATCAGGATTTCCCCGAAGTTATATGGAGCACTAAACCCCCATGTTAGTAAGATACCGTATGCCCAGACGGTATTTACCCAGGTCCAATTATTCAAATAATAAGGTACAAATATATAATTTTAACACCTTAAAACCCAAAGATATCATTTAATATTAATTTACAAATAATAATGATAATACCAATCTTAGTTTATAATTTTAGAAAACCCAAGGACCCTATCAAAATATTTTCCACATTCAAAATGGTCAAAGGATCTAATTTGGATTTATAAAACCACCCAAGCCCTTATTCCTAATTTTTAGAACATCATGGTATTAAAGCTAACTTCACATAACACTGTGTAATGTTAAAGGTCCCCTGTTGTTAAAACTTTTCCCAGTCAACACCCCCACACCTTTCTTTCCTTCAATCCTACTCAAGTCACCACTCACCAGGTCACCAAGTCATCCCTTAACCAGGTTACCAGGTCATCCATTATCCACTTTTTATCCTCTCACATGGCATGTCAACACCACCTGTCATCAGTACCTTCTCTCCTTTTTTTTTGCACATCAAAACCGACTTAACCATTCAACACAGAATGGAATTCGGTGATGGGTGAAGCCACGCCGAAAGCATCATGATCATCTAGAAAGTGGGCCCCACCATTTCCATTCCTAAGATCTCCTTAAAAAACACGGTCGCCCAACCATGTACTGCCCAAGGATCGGACATGATCATGGATAAGATCATCAAGTGGGTCCCACAACCTGATTAATGCCCAAACTAGTTTTTCCTTCATTCACGCCCTCTTTGATCAACCCAATGGATGGTAGGCCAAACAGGGCCCACCTCGCACGGATCTGCCATCTGTAGGGTCGCCCGTGGGTCCTCCTTCGGATCCACGGATCAGATCGATCATCGGGTGGCCCACCTGGGTCCCATGGTCAAAAACACGGACAGTCCCAAACTGCCTGCATTACCTTGTCATGGATGCACTGCCTGTGGTTCTGCTGACCCTCAAGGTCACTCAAAAGCGTGGTCTCACATTCCTAAACGCAAGCAGAAAACGAAAAAGGGGTTTTTATTTTTTTTTTAATTTTTTTTTTCTCAAAATAAAAGTGTTGCGGCAATAACCATTTGCAACATAGACAGAAACATCAACAAGAGGGATCATCTCAAATCTCCAATCTCATTGCAAAACAAAATCGCATTATAACATTATTATAAGAAAAGGCATAAAAGGGTTTCTACATGCAGTGACATGCCAATCAAGGAAAAACAAATATTAAATTTATAATTCATGATTAGGTACTTGCCTTTTACCGAGGTTGAAGAAAAATACACAGATCCTAACCAATACCCAAACCGCGATTCCCACAGCGCTTGAGGATAATCCTACCACCGATCTGACAAAGAATATGGGAAAGGAATCCTCAGATGAACAGATCTATGGTATTCCTACCCAAAACCTAACATTGGAAAGAATAGGAAGATAACCTAAAAATATAGATCTACTCCTAATGATTTGAGGAGAGGGTTACCTGAGATAAGAAGATTGAACGAAGAATGCTGGTATCCTCTGATCTTGATTCTGATGGCTGGATCCTAAAGCTGGTATGGCTTGGGAAGTTGAAAGAGGAAGAAGACGAAGATAACCGGGAGGAGTTGCAGAGATTAGTGGGGAGAGATAAGAAGGGTTTTGTTAAAAAAGGGATTAGGTTAAAAAGAATACTACTGGGCTTAAGTCATTGGGTCAAACTACGGGTCAGGCCATCTACCCATTAACCCAACTCATCAATCTACGCATCTAATCTAACGTGTGCCCCACTTAATCCTACCCACTTAATTAACTAAAATACATTCAATTAAAATAATAATAATATCTAATTAAAATATAATAAAATAATAAATATGTGGGACCGGGATCTTACACACCTTATTATTTTTCTCCCCATATTTCTTCTAGTTTTGTCGAAGAACGGTGTTACGGCCGTACCGTAGCTGGCGATCGTGATCCATCGATTTTGAGGGTAGTCGGAATCCTCATTTTCGATATAAAATTTAAATAGCATATATATATATAGATGAATGGAGATTTCCCCAAACCATGCCTCTGTTGGAGAGGAAAATTGGGGGGGGGGGTCGAAATTCACATCCGACATAGGGTACTTACAAAGAGCCGGATCTTGAGAGCATCTTGATCCGCAATCGTTCCTGTCAGGATTTTGAAGTGGATGACATGCTGTCTGGCTGAACCTTTCCCCGTATATGTTTGGAGAAGAGGTTGTTTTAACTTTTGGGGAAACGGAACCGAGTCCATCCATAAGGGATATGGTGGCTTGACCCCATGCTCCTTCAGTGTATCCTCTTCTTTTGCTTTGGCAAGGATATTGTCCACGTCCTTTTTAGTAAGGGCGCGTGACTCATCTTCTCCACCATTTGCCTCATCTTGTGGAGGAACTTCCTCATTGTTTGGTGGACGCTGGAGAGTGAGAAGGAAGTTTTCCATCAGAACCTCTATTCTCTGTTGTCATTGCTCTAGCTGCTGAATGCGTAGAGCCATGTCGTTATGTGGTGGAGGTTGCTTAGAGTTTGTGACCAAGACATTCATCCTTCGTGAGTCGAAAGAGGATACTGTCTTAGTGACTGAGCTGGAGCTCATTCTTTTAGATGAGTAGCCCGAGGAATGATCACTCCGATGTCCCTGGCTTGAAGGAGTGGGAGAGTCTTCCTGATGTCTTCTCGTCCAGGAGACGCTACGAGTCACCGGTCGTCTGACATGTATTTTCGTCGCTGACTTCTGGCGTCTTTTGGTTTTGCCAACCATGTGGACAGCAACAACTTGGTCGGGTCTTTCTTTTTCGACCCATTTTTGGGAGATTTGAAGCTCAGAATGCTGGGTTCTTTGCTTCTTTAATCTCTTTTGTCGATATGCCGCGCGGCGACGTATGCGACGAGCAATTTGAGCTTCGGTTAGCTCGGGCTGTGCTCTGGCAATGAAGGACGTGGTCCCTTGTGCGCAGCAACCGAGCTTGTCTTCCTTGAAGACTGGCATGGACAGGATTTGCACGCGGTCCTTAGCCTATCGCAGCAAAGCTTTAAATTTTGCAAGCTCATCCCCTGTTGAGATGAAGGGTTGAGTTGCAGGAGAGCAGGCCCTAGCAAGTTCTTGTCGAGGCCTTGTGATGCACGATTTGAGTTTGGGCTTGTATGAGCAAGCCGGCTCATGCTGAGTAGTTTTTGTTGTTCGGTGGAGGGTAGGTTTCTCTCCTTTGATGTAAGCAAGAGGACAAAACCTATTCTCCTTGAGAGGAGCCAGGTATTCTGGCTTTGCAGATGTTCGGGACCTTCTTTGTTTTGGTGAAGATCGCGGGGACCAAGTCTTGGGATAGACTTGGCTTTTTGTAGGTTGAGGTCTCATGGGATTGCCACGAGCCTCAGGTTTCTTGGTGACCGCCTTTGGTGTCGGGGGTAGCGACAAGTTGGGGGGCGGTCTTCTGTTTCTTAGCAAGCACCGTCTCTTCTGCAGGTAGTGGGAATGGTCCCAGTGACCCGAAGACGATGGTCCGGGGAGTGGAGGTCCACCCGGTGTTTTGGGAGTTGCCGAGGGAGGTGATGCTTCGGCAGCTGACGGGGCGCTTGAAAGTGCCCTTGCTTTGCTTCTCTCTTGAAAGTGCCCTTGCTTTGCTTCTCTTGAAGCATGACTTGGTACTTGTTCTCATCGAAGGTGATGGTCAACGAAGCTGCCATTGTTAGTTTTTGAAAAAAAATTTCTGAAACAAGACCACATCCATTAGTAATCACAAGAATAGGGTGATCATAAATGGGCTATACTATGGTTTTGTCTTTTCAAATCGCTCAGGGGCATGGCCTGTTCTGAGCGTAATGAAGAAGGCCAAAAAGCCATAGATGGTACAATTGTTCTAAACGCAAGTATGGTCTGCTCGAAATGAGCGTTCCAGGGACCGCTATAAGCAATTGTAAACCTTAATTCAAATTACCGAGAAGCGAAGCTC
Organism: Persea americana; assembly: GCA_029852735.1. NCBI lineage: Eukaryota > Viridiplantae > Streptophyta > Magnoliopsida > Laurales > Lauraceae > Persea > Persea americana. Next base: position 42,227,447 of record CM056814.1, read on the forward strand.
ACTCGAGGTAAAATGATATAAGGTTAGAGATACAAATGTGTCGGTCACGAATACAGTAGACCCGAAAGGGCATACTAGCACCGCTAGGCACAAATGTTGTAAATCGTATCCTTGAAGGACACGAGATGGGATTTTTTGAAATGTCAAGATCGGATTCGGAAAAGAGAGCAGATTGTATTCCAATCCGAATACAGGTTCAAACATTTCTGCGAGCCTATATCCGAAAAAGGAAAGAACCAGGATTTCTCAGATTTGAATCCAATAGTGACGAGAGTTTTTTTTTTTGAAAAGTCAAGATTGAATTCATAAAAGAGGACAAATGGTATTCCAATCCGAATACAGGTTCAAACATTTCTGCGAGCCTAAATCCGAAAAGGAAAGAACCGAAATTCCTCCAATTTGAACACAATAGTGACAGAAGGTTTCTTTTTTTCTTTTCTTTTTTTTTTAAATTTTTTTTGAAGAGTGCACATAGGTCTTCCAATTCGGTCTTATGAAACCTTAGTGGATAGATTAGCCCCCAGGTAAGGGTAGGATTACTTAATGAACCCGTTTGAAGGACCCTTACCTCGAACAGTCTAGCTGCCTCCACACTCTGGACAAGGCTTTTCTTAGATCCACTTTGGTCAAAGAACGCAATTGGTGCAACCTTAACACTCTCTCTTTTTTTTTAAAGACCTCCGATGGACTCATCAAAGAGAGGAAGATGGTCCCTCCCAATCCGAACGTTGGCTCAAACATTTCTGCGAGCCATTGCACGAAAAGGAAAAGACAAAAGTTTCTTTGATTTGAATCCACAAGAGAGAAATTTGAAAAGTTTTTTTTTTTTTGAGCTTTTCTTTTTTTTTGAAAGATCTCCGATGGATCCGTCAAAGAGAGAAAAAAAAATGGTCCTTTCCAATCCGAACGTTGGCTCAAACATTTCTGCGAGCGCAAACAAACGAAAAGGAAAGAACCAAAGTTTCTCTAATTTGAATCCAAAAGAGAGAAATTTGAAAAGTTTTTTTTTTTGAACTCTTCTCTTTTTTTTTTTAAAGATCTCCGATGGATCCGTCAAAGAGAGAAAAAATGGTCCTTTCCAATCCGAACGTTGGCTCAAACATTTCTGCGAGCGCAAACAAACGAAAAGGAAAGAACCAAAGTTTCTCTAATTTGAATCCAAAAGAGAGAAATTTGAAAAGTTTTTTTTTTTAACTTTCCTTTTTTTTTAAAGATCTCCGATGGATCCGTCAAAGAGAGGGAAATGGTCCTTTCCAATCCGAATGTTGGCTCAAACATTTCTGCGAGCGCAAACAAACGAAAAGGAAAGAACCAAAGTTTCTCTAATTTGAATCCAAAAGAGAGAAAACCCCTTTTTTTTGTTGAGAAAAGAAAGAATGGAAACAAGTTCAAAGAAAGAAGTTTCCAAAGAATCCCATCTCATGTTTTTTTTTTTAGATACAAGATCCAACATAGGCCACCAACTAGAAGGGAGCCAAGGATTCTAAGCATCGTGTTTTTCATTTGAACAAGTCCCACCGGGTGTGCCAACTTGATGGACCCGTCTTTTCCTTTCTCGCCTTCCTCCGTCCCGGGTCCGCCGAGGTGCGGCGGGGCGAAGAGAAAAAAAAGAGCAAGCATCAACACTTTTTTTGTACGGGTGTGCCAGATTTTCTATTCTACTTGGAATTTGAAGTGGTGATCCGGAGATTCACCTTCACAAGTAGAAAAGGAAATCAACTTTTTTCTAACTTTCCATTGCACATATATTTTAAAGAAAGAGACAAGGTTTTAAAATGCCGTGAGAGGCGATTTTGTTTAATTTGCTGTGAAATGCAGTTTTGTGCCGTAGAAGGCGATTTTGTGCCGTAAAAGGTAGTTTACAAATCTCATCAAAATTTAAAGACAAGAAATGTGATTTTTATGTCTCTTTTAAAAAATACAATACAATAGAAAAGTAAGAAAAGGAATCTAACTTCTCAAGCGATTGTGAGGACTCGTTCAGATCGACGGCCGCGAGTCATGTATGGGCTCCGCCATCGTCCTTCGGATGAGAACACTTGATACTTTGATTCACTTGGCTTGGCTTGGACCTCAGATTTTTAGAGGATAAAGACCAAGAGAATGTCTTATATCCAATAAAAAACCAAGTAGACGGGCTGAAAAGCCGCATCTAGGCCATGTTGGATAGAAGAAGGGAGGAGATCTTGGGGGGGAGGTGGCCCCCCAAGGGACTTCGATCACCTTGTAGTGCTTGCAGCAGAGTTTCTTCAAGATAAGAGAGCTTCTTTTTGTGTAGAGAATTCTTCAGATGATTTTCAGACAATTTTTCTGGACCCAATTTTCAAGACCTATTTTCAAGACAAATCTTCTGGACCCTTTCTCCTTGGAAGGACCACCTATTTATAGGCTTTTGGTGGCCATTAGGAGGGTTTTATGGGCATTAATGGTATTAATGCTCCATGATGGGAGGAGTTACAAGATTTAATTTCATAATTTCGTAACTCCTTTTTCTTGGATTTTGATTGGCCGATGGAGAGTAATGGGCATTTAATCTCCATGATGATGGGAGTTTCATGATTAATTACCATGATTAATCTCCATAATGATAGGAGTTACATGGTTAATTGTCATGATTAATTAGACTTGTAACTCCCATTTCTTGGCTTCTGATTGGGCCGTTCAAAATAATGAGTTAATGACCCTAATAAATTGCCATAAAAGGGTCATTTAACTTCATTAATTGGCTGCCGAGTCGCTTGAAGAGTCGCGGGCCACGCCGCGTCTTTTGGAATTCTTCTTGCGATGATAATCGATGAATCCGTACGTTGCTTGATGTCGGATGACGATGAAAATTCAGACATTGGTTGCCACTAATGGTCCGGCAACATCTGTCCAGTTGATTTCTTGATCGGTCGGGCAGAAAGTGTGCTTTCTTGGTCGACCGGTTGGCAATTTCGGAGTGTCCCATGCTGATCAAATGATTTTGATAGCGGATCCATGATGTTGACGAAGATCGACGGATATTATGCCTCAAAAATCAAATTTTAAGAAAATCACAGGGGCCAATCATCGCGAAACGCGAAAAGAATAGGACAAACAGACGTTTCAGCGGAAATCCGGCGACCCGGATTTCCAGGGTCGCCAGCGACCATGCACCCATGGTAACCGGCGACCATGGGGCGGGCGACCTTGGGCCATGGTCTCCGGCGACCATGGGCCAAGGTCGCCGGCGACCTTGGACTTTGGTCCATTTTTCGGCCGCCTTCCGGTCGCCGTTTCTTGGTCGTTTCTCGGGCTTTTTCGCTTCTGTTTTCTCCTGTATTTTTCTTTGACATTTCTCCTCATTTATTGGCTTGATTCTTCTGAAGAAAACCCTTCGAAAGGCTGTGCAAATCAGAGCACAAAGTTTCCTAATTTTTGGAAAAGCCGAAGACTCTGTAGCCGATTTTCCGCCAAGAGTTGAAACTGGGACAAACGATGTCGGAATGACCTGAAATTTGAGGTGAAGCTTCTTGGGCATTAGATAGGACCAACCATGGGCTTTTATTTGAGTTTTGAAGCCGTTTGGGGTCCCGTCGATGCTTGACTTGATTTCACCGTGCGGAAGATGTCGAGCTTTGATGTACGGTCATCCGATGTCCGATTGACCTGAAATTTGACGGGGAGCCTATTGGAGTCATTTTGAGACGATCCATTAGCTCCGATTTGGGTGCCATGGTCCCGGGGAGCTTCGCCGCCGGTAGGCTTGATTTCGCTTCGAAGCATCAAAACCGGGTCAAATGTTATCGGAATGACCTGGAATTTGACGTGCAGCCCTTTGGAAGCATGCAGAAGCTACTCATGTGTTTTGTTTGATGAGTGGCAGCATCCGAGGTTCTCGCCGCCGGGAAAGGCTTGAGTTCGCCGTTCCAGAGTTGATGGAGAGTCAAACGGTGTCGGTTTGACTTGAAATTCGACATGGAGCCTTTTGGAGGTATTTTGAGACCATCCATAGACTCTGATCGAAGATTTGATGTATTTGACACTGTCGCCATTGGGAGCTCCCGCTCAGCTGTTGGAGGATTGAAGTTAGGCCAGATGGTGTCGAAATGGCCCGAGACTTCATGTGTACCCTTCTTTTGGCTATTTTGAAAGATCTTGTAGTTTTTGTTTGGTTCTGTCAAGATCTGATGCTTGAAGCAGCTTTGCCTGTTTGTAGTAGGATGCAGCTCCATATAGCTTTTGATGTTGATGAGGCAAAGTGACATTTTTGGTGTCAACAGGATCTTGAGGGCATCTTGATCCGCAATAGCATCCGTCAGGATCTTAAAGTGGATGACATGTTGTCTAGCTGAACCTTTCCCCGTATATGTTTGGAGAGTAGCTTGTTTGAACTTTGCAGGGAACGGGACCGAGTCCATCCATAAGGGATATGGTGGCTTGATTCCATGCTCCTTCAGTGTATCATCTTCTTTTGCTTTAGTGAGGATATCATCCACGTCCTTTTTGGTAAGGGCGCATGACTCGTCTTCTCCACCATTTGCCTCATCGTGTGGAGGAACTTCATTATTTAGTGGACGTTGGAGAGTGAGAAGAAGGTTTTTCATCAGGGCTTTTGTTCTCTGCTATCCTTGTTCCAGTTGCTGGATGCGTGTAGTCATGTTATCATTCGGTGGAGGTTGCTCAGAGTTTGTAACTAGGACATTCACTCTTCGTGAGTCGAAAGAGGATATTGTCTTAGTGACCGGGCTAGAGCTCATTCTTCTAGATGAAGAGCCTGAGGATTGATCCCTCCGATGTTCTTGACTTGAAAAAGTAGGAGAATCTTCCTAATGTCTTCGTGTCCGGGAGACGCTGCAAGTCATCGGCCGTCTAACATGTATTTTAGTTGCTAACTTTTGGCGTCTTTTGGTTTTGCCAACCATATGGACAACAGCAACTTGGTCGGGTCTTTCTTTTTTGTCCCATCTTTTAGAGACCTGAAGCTCAGAATGCTGGGTTCTTTGCTTCTCTAGTCTCTTTTGTCGATATGCCGCGCGGCGACGTATACGACGAGCAATTTGAGCTTCAGTTAACTCAGGCTGTGCTCCGACAATGAAGGATGTGGTCCCTCGTGCACATCAACCAAGCTTGTCTTCCTTGAAGCTTGGCATGGACAGGATTTGGAAGGGGTCATTTGCCTGTCGCAGTGAGGCTTTGAATTTCACAAGTTCGGCCTCTGTTGAGATGAAGGGTCAAACTACAGAAGTGCAGGCCTTGGCAGGTTCTTGCAGAGTCCATGTGATGTACGACTTGATTTTGGGCTTGTATGAGCAAGCCGGCTCGTACTGAGTTGGTTTTGTAGTTTGGCAGAGGGTAAGTTTCTCCTCTTTCATGTAGGCGAGAGGATAGAACCGATTCTCCTTGAGAGGGGCCAGGTATGTTGGCTTTGTAGGTGCTTGTGACCTTCTTTATTTTGGTGAAGGTCTCAGGGACCAAGTCCTAGGGCAGACCTGGTTTCTTGTGGGTTGAGGCTTCACAGGATTGCCAAGGGCCTCAGGTTTCTTGATGACCGCCTTTGGTGTCGGGGCAGTGACACGTTCAGGGGCAGTCTTCTACTTCTTGGCGGGTGCAATCTCATCTACGGGAAGTGGGAATGGTCCCAGCGACCTGAAAACGATAGTCCGAGGGATGGAGGTCGACCCGGTGTTTTGAGAGTTGCCGAGGGAGGTGATGCTTCGGCATCTGTCAGGGCGCTTGTGAGTGCGCTTGTTTTGCTTCTCTTGAAGCATGAGTTAGTACTTGTCCTCATCAAAGATGATGGTTAATGAAGCTGCCATTGTTAGTTTGGAAAACTTCTGAAACAAGACCACATCCATTAGTAATCACAAGAATATAGTGATTATAAATGGAAAATACTATGGTTTTGTCTTTTCAAATCGCTCAAGGGGACATGGCCCAGCCTAAGCAAAACGAAGAAGGCAAAAGGCCATGGAGGGTACAATTGTTCTGAACGCAAGAATGGCAAGCTCAAAATGAGCGTTACAGTGACTGCTAGAAACAATTGTAAACCTTAATTCAAATTACCAAGGAGCAAGGCTCACTCAAGGTTAGAGATACAAATGTGTCAGTGGCGAATACAGTAGACTCGAAAGGGCATACTAGCACCCATAGGCACAAATGTTGCAAATCGCATCCTTTGGAAGGACACGAGATGGGATTTTTTTTTTGAAAGGCCAAGATCGAATTCACAAAAGAGAGAAAATGGTATTCCAATCCGAATACAGGCTCAAACATTTCTTCGAGCACTAAATCCGAAAGAGGAAGGAACAAGGATTTCTCAGATTTGAATCCAATAATGACAGAAGTTTTTTTTTTTTGTTTTGAAGAGAGATTTTTTTTAATAGATTTTTCTTTTTGGAAGAGTACACATAGGTCTTCTAATTCGGTCTTATGAAACCTTAGTAGATAGATCAGCCCCCAGGTAAAGGTAGGATTACTTAATGAACCCGTTTGAAGGACCCTTTGCCTCGAACAGTCTAGCTGCCACCACACTCTGGACAAGGCATTTCTTACATTCACTTTGGTCAAAGAATGCAATTGGTGCAACCTTGATGTTTTTTTTTATTTTAATATTTTTTTTTAAAGATTACTAATGAACCCATCAAAGAGAGCAAATGGCCCCTCCAGATCCGAACGTTAGCTTAGCGATTTCCTTGAGCCATTGTACAAAAAGAAAAGAATCAAAGTTTATCCAATTTGAATCCAAAAGAGAGAAATCTGGAAAAAAAAATTATTTTATTTTTTTTTGAAAGATCACTAATGGACCCATCAAAAAGAGGAAATGGCCCCTCCCAATCCGAACGTTGGCTCAGCGATTTCCGCAAGCCATTGTACGAAAAGGAAAGAACCAAAGTTTCTCTAATTTGAATCCAAAAAAGAGAAATCTGGAAAATATTTTATTTTATTTTATTTTTGAAAGATCACTAATGGACCCATTAAGGAGAGGAAATGGCCTCTCCTGATCCGAGTGTTGGCTCAACGATTTCCTCGAGCCATTGTACGAAAAGGAAAGAACCAAAGTTTCTCCAATTTGAATCCAAAAGAGAGAAATATGGAAAAAAAATTTATTTTATTTTATTTTCTGAAAGATCACTAATGGACCCATCAAAGACAGGAAATGGCTCCTCCCAATCCGAAAGTTGGCTTAGCGATTTCTGCGAGCCAATGTACGAAAAGGAAAGAACCAAAGTTTCTCCAATTAGAATCCAAAAGAGAGAAATCTGGAAAAAATTTATTTTATTTTATTTTTTGAAAGATCACTAATGGACCCATTAAAGAGAGGAAATGGCCCCTCTCAATCCGAATGTTGGCTTAGCGATTTCCGCGAGCCATTGTATGAAAAGGAAAGAACCAAAGTTTCTCCAATTTGAATCCAAAAGAGAGAAATCTGAAAAAAAAAATTTAAAAAGAAACCAGAATTTCTCAAATCTGAACCCAACGGTAAAAAAAAAAAAAAAAATTATTTGAGAAGAGAAAGAATGGAAATAAACTCAAAGACAGAAATTTCCAAAGAATCCATTCTCATTTTTTTTTAAAGATGCAAGATCCAACACAGGCCACCAACTAGAAAAGAGGCAAGGAGTCTAAGCATCATGTTCTCAAATGAACGTGTCCCCCCAGGTATGCCAACTTGATGGACCCGACTCCGTCACTCCCTCCGCCTCGGGCGGGGTGAGAAAGAAAGAAGAAAGCGAGCATCAACATTTTTTTGTATGGGTATGCCAGATTTTTTCCTCTACTTGGAATTTGAAATGGTAATCCGGAGATTCACCTCCACAAGTAGAAAAATAAATCAACTTTTTTCTAACTTTCCATTTCACATAATTTTAAAGAAAGAGACAAGATTTTTGAATGCCGTGAAAGGCGGTTTTGTGCCGTAGAAGGCGTTTTGCCATGAAAGGCTATTTTTACCATGAAAGGCAATTTACAAATCTCATAAAAAATGAAAGACAAGAATTGTGATTTTTTTTGTCTCTTTAAAAAAATACAAAATACAATAGAAAGGTAAGAAAAGGAATCTGACTTCTCAGGAAATTGCGGGGACTCGTTCAGATCGACGGTCGCGAGTTATATATGGGCTCTGCCATCATCCTTCAGATGCGAACACATGATGCTTTAATTCACTTGGCTTGCTTGGACCTCAGATTTTTAGAGGATAAGGACCGAGAGGATGTCCTATATCCAATAAAAAACCGAATAGACAGGCTGAAGAGCCACATCTGGCCGTGTTGAATAGTAGAAGAATGGACCTTGGGGGCTGGTCCCCCAAGGGACTTCAATCACCTTGTGCTGTCTCTTGCAGTAGAGTTTTTTCAAAGTAGGAGAGCTTCTTTGGGCAAGGATTTCTTCTGGAATCTTTCGGCTGGGGTTGCGGTAGTGTCGTTGTCCCTTCTTCATGGAATGACACCTTTTTTATAGGCTTTTGATAGCCATGTTGGAAATAGGTGGGCCTCTAGGATAGGTTTCAAAAACTTTTGACAAACTTGATGCAGTGATCATCTATCCAGAAGGCTACAAAACCCAATCCAGGATCCATGTCCTCTTTCTCATGATCATGTATAATAGAAAACTCTATCTAGAAGATAGAAATAGCAACATACAAGCAAATAGTAGCATACAAGCAACCACGAAATCCACAACATACAAGGAAGTAGATCATACCTATGGAGCTCGGTTGTGCTCTAAGGGAGGAGTTGATTTCTTTCTTTGATGATGAAACACTTTCACAAACAAATCAGAATCTCCAGGACCTCTTGGCCTTCCACACTATGACCCGAATCAGATCTCTTTCCTCAAGGAAGATGGTGGGATCTCCAAGAGAAAAACCAACTAGAAACTCAAGGGAAACCAAAAAAAAACTAGAAGAGGAAGAGGAGAAAATGCATGTGCAACTCCTGCACAACAAGGGCCTTGGGCGTGAATCCCTAGGGGGATATAGTGCATGGACGTCCAAGGGCCTCCTCTCCTCTCCTATTTATAGCTTTAAGCAACTCCTCTTTGTTTATTATTAGAAGTCCAACTTCTATAATAACTAGTAACTCATTAATCCTACAATTACCACTATTAGAAGTCTCACTTCAAATAGAAATAGTAGTTTTTCCTTTTTGAGTTCAAATAGAATTAGTAAAGATCCAATATTGGGCTAGCATGGGGACCACTAGGGATTCCATGGAAAGCCGGCTCCAACTGGGACACCGCGACCCCACATCTCATGTGCAATCTGGGCCCGCAGTTAATTGCAAATAACTCCACTAAATAAATGCAATTGAACTCCAATCTTAGAAATAAATTACATGAAGACCCTAAACTTCTGAATGTCCACAAGTAGGCCCCTCCATCAATATCCATGGATCAATTGGACCTGCCTTCCAAACTTAGATCCATATCTTATTATCCTTGAGCTCCAATTAATTATAATGATCATTTGGTACCGGTCCAATTAACTCTTAATCAGAATGGGTGCGCACTTATCAATGATAAATCCATTAATTGGCACAGGGGGATATTAAAGATAGATTCCATCTTGACCATTGAATGTTCACACAGCTCTACTTCCACGTACCCAAATCACCGAGGTGTTGACCTACAGTTGGCCTCACTCATTGGTGACTCAAAGCAAATGAATAGATAAAAACTTGAGTTCATAAATGTCTCAGGGTTGAGAGCCTATTGCTAGGGAATTATGAGAGCAGACCTTAAAGTAACGACAGTGTTCATAAGGTGATTCTCATGGTCCTTCCATACATCCAATGTACCAGCACTATGATCCAGAATCTTACATTCTGATGATCGAGACAAATCACACTATCTCATAGTAATCAAAGTACTGCAACCTTGTCAGATGAGATGTCCAATCTCATCACTGGTTGTGAAGATATTTAAGTATAAGATTTGCTATACATGTCTCCCGTATGTGGATCTCATCCATACACATATATTGCATCTAGTATACTTATGGACTCCGGTTCATCTCATGAACCATCATGTCATTCGTATTAGTTATGTGCAAACAAGTAATAAAACACCATTCATCTCATGAAAGGAAAGCATGAATATATTGATAAATAAAGAAATTAATCAATTTATTACATCAATCTTAATGGATTGAGACCATAAAACTAACAAGCCATGGGTGGGTTTATGGGCATTGATGCTCCATGATGGGAGGAGTTACAAGATTAATTTCATAATTTTTATAACTCCTTTTTCTTTGGATATGATTGGCCGATGGAGAATAATGGGCATTTAATCGCTTTTAATCTCTATGATGATGGAAGTTTCATGATTAATTACCATGATTAAACTCCATAATGATAGGAGTTACAAGGTTAATTGCCATGATTACTTGGACTTGTAACTCCTTTTTCCTTGAATCTGATTGGGCCGTCCAAAATATTGAGTTGATGACCGCATTAACTTGCCATAAAAAGGGTCATTTACCTTCATTAATTGGTTGCCAGGGCGCTTGAAGAGTCACTGGCCGCACGTCGCCTCTTGGAATTCTTCTTGCGATGATCGCCGATGGATCCACACGTCATTTGATGTTGGATGGCGATGAAACTTTAGATATTAATTAATATCAATGGGCCGGCGACATCTGTCCAGTCGATTTTTCAATCGGTTGGGCAAAAAATGTGCTTTCTTGGTGGGACGATTCACGATTTCGGAGTGTCCAATGATGATCCAATGATTTCGGCGGCGGATCCGTGATGTTGACGAAGATCGATGGGTTTCATGCTCCAAAAATCAGAATTTGAGAAAATCACAGGGGCCAAACATCGCGAAACGTAAAAAGGGTCGGAAATCCGAGCCTAATCGCCGGCGACCATGGGGCAGGGTCGCCGCCAGTGACCATGGGCCAAGGTCGCCGGCGACCATGGGGATTTTCCCCTTTTTGGTCGTCGTTTTTCGACCGTTGCTTGGTTTTTTTTTTTTTTTTTTTTTTTTGCTTCTTTTTCTTCTGTATTTTTCTTGACATTTCTCCTCATTTATTGGCTTGATTCCCTTGAAGATAATCTATCGAGAAGCCATGCAAATCAGAGCACAAAGTTTTCTATTTTTGGGAAAGTCGAAGACTTTGTAGCCAATTTTCCGCCAAAAGTCAAAACTAGGTCAAACGATGTCGAAATGACCCGAAATTTAACATGAAGCTTCTTGAGCAATAGATACGACCGACCGTGGGCTTTTGTTTGAGTTTTGAAGCCATTTGGGGTCCCGTCGCAATTAGACTTGATTTTACCGCGAGGAAAATGTCGAGCTTTGATATACAATCAACCATTGTCCGATTGACCTGAAATTTGACAGGGAGCCTATTGGAATCATTTTGAGACGATCCATTAACTCCGATTTGGATGCCATGGTCCCCGAGAGCTCCGCCGCCGGTAGGCTTGATTTTGTTTCCAAGCGTCAAAACCGGGTCAAACGTTGTCGGAATGACCTGAAATTTGACGCGCAGCCCTTTGGAAGCATGTAGAAGCTACCCATGTGCTTTGTTTGATGGGTGGCGGCATCAGTGGTTCTCGCCGCCGAGAGGCTTGATTTCGCTATTCGAGAATTGATGGAGGGTCAAACGGTGTCGGTTTGACTTAAAAATTGACATGGACCCCTTTTGGAGGTATTTTGAGACCATCCGTAGGCTCTGATCGAAGATTTCATGTCTTCGTCACTGTTGCCGCCGGGAGCTCCTGTTCAGACGTTGGAGGATTGAAGTTTGGCCAAACGGTGTCGAAATGGCTCGAAACTTCATGTGTACCCTTTTTTTGGCTATTTTGAAGGATCTTGCAGTTTTTGTTTAATTCTGACAAGATCTGATGCTTGAAGCGGCTTTCCCTGTTTGTAGTAGAATGCGGCTCCATGTAGCTTTTGATGTTGAAAATGTATGAAGAGGCAAAGTGACATTTTTGGTGTCAACACTCTCAAATCTCCAACGGTTCGTGCTGCACACATGTGAGGGATCTTGAACATACTTTTTCAATATGGAAACATGAAACACGTTGTGCACACCCGAAAGTTCTGGCGGTAAGGCGAGTCTGTAAGCTACGTCAACGACGCCACTCAAAGTCTCGTATGGTCCAATGAATCTGCTTGATAATTTACCTTTTTGTCCGAACCTCAAAGTCCCTCTGATTGGTGACACTTTCAAAAACACCCTATCTTCTACCTGGAATTGTACAAACGTATGGTCCAGTTTCTGACTAGCCATCTGTCTGAGGATGATATGCAGTACTAAACTAGAGCTTCGCACCCATAGACTCATGTAGGGTTTTCCAAAATCCGGAGACAAACCTACTGTCCCTGTCTGAGGTGATAGAAACTGGTTGACCATGTCTGCTGACTATTTCATTAACAAACGTCTGTGCAAGTGCTAGCATTTGCATCTTCTTCCCTGTCTTCAATGGAATGAAATGTGCAGATTTTGTCAGATGATCAACTATGGCCAATATCGCATTGTTCCCTTTGCTAGTAGTGGGTAAGCTTAAAACGAAATCCATCGTGAGATGTTCCCATTTCCATTACGAGATCTCTAATGGCTACAAAAGTCCTACTGGTTTCTGATGTTCTACCTTTATCAGCTGACAAGTCATGCATCGCGACACAAAAGTTGCAATTTCTCTTTCATATTGTTCCACCAAAATCTGTTCTTCAAGTTATGGTACATCTTGGTACTCCCCGGATGCATAGAATACTTAGTGCCATGGGCCTCAGTCATGATTTCATTTTTCAAGTAATCAATTTTTGGTACACACAGTCAGTCACGAAAGTATAGCACTCCTTCCATGATTCTGAAATCTAGACGTTCTGAGATGTGCTCCGCAATTCTCGCTAAGTCTGGGTCTTGCAACTGTGTCTCCTTGATTTTCTGGATAAAAGTAGGCTCAGACACTATCATGTTTGCTAGCATAACACCCTGTCTCAAAGGTTGGAATTTTCTTCTCTTCCGTATCCACAAGCTATGGTGCATAGCAGGACAATCTCTCAAACTTAGTGACATATTGCGAGACTGTCATGTCACCCTATTTAAGCAATTGGAATTCTACTGCCATCTGTCATTTAATATGGGTTGGCACATACTTCTCAATGAATTGGTCCTTGAAGGTAGCCCATGCAATGTCATTTGCAATATTCTGGTAACCATCTTTCAGTGTCTTCCACCATATGTCTGCCAAACCGGTAAACATAGAACTACTAAGTGGACTTGATGTCAGCCTGTACACTCAAAGAGATCAAAGATATTCTCTGTATGAACTAACCAATCACTGTTGTCAAAGGATCCTCCTTGCCTGTGAACTCCTTCGGGCCTCTCTTACGAAAATACTCAAACAAATTATTCGGATCCTTATCACGATTGTTGATGACAATCTGAGGACCTGTATGCTAATGTTGTACCAGTTGTGGTCTCCTCCCTAATACTTTCAACAACTGTCTTTGGACTTGTGCCAAGTCTTCATCCTTTTTGGCCATTTGCTCTTGCAATCTATTCTAGTCTCATTTGCTTGCCTCTGTTGTTCCTTCGTCATCTCATTGGTCCTTTGTTGTTGTTCCATCATCCTCTGTATTAAATCCTAAAATTGATTTTCGCTGGAGGAACCTAGAGTGTGAGCATTGCTGCTGGAAGGGTTTATGTTGGTGTAGTCTTTGCGTGGAGGCATAGTGCTGCAAAACCACTTGTTAGTACAATAAATCGCATAAAGAAAATGTAACCCGACATTCCCACGCGATACTAGCTAACGAAAATTCTAACAAATCCTCTCCATGTCCCTATGTTTCTAGGTTCTTTTTAAGTGCCTGAAATGTGTCTCTCTCTAACACCAGTCCTATCACGACCCCAGACAGAGACCCCGTACTAATCCGACGTCGCGGGCCAGAAAACTCCGCCCCGCACACGCTGATTTGTTTCCCATAGGTTTCCTCGGTGAGGATTCCACACGAATCACGCAGGTTTGATACACTTGCGGAAGCGTGTAGCAAACACTCAATCACATCAGTTCAATAAGGATAAGTGTAATACATTCATAGACTCATGTCAAAGAGAGAGAACATCACTAGCATATCCATAGTTAGATTAAAGTTTACATCATAACAAAAGTGAGATTAAGTTTTACATATTCCCAAAAGAAAATAAGCCAACATTGGCTAATAACAAAGTACCAAAATAGCAACTGATTGATTCCCAAAATGGTATGCGTCTCATGCCCCAACCCGATGCTTATATGACATCGTTGGGCTGCCACTCTTGCCCAACGGGTTGCACACCTACGATCTCCGCGTGCTCCTCCTCGGGGGCAACATTACCTGGATCCTAAGCACCAAAACGAAGGGTCAGACACGACGGTCTGGCAGGTAATTGAATCGAGCATAATCATGCTATAAATCATTAATTTGCAATTGATAAAACGAGTACAGTGAAAAGAATCAAATAAAATAAATAGTTCGAAACAACATCCATTATAAAACCACATGATAAATCACAACACACATTTGAAATAAACCTTGGCAACAACACAAAGCTATATTCTCTGTCACACGAGGTAACAAGAGTACTTACGATATAAATTCTCCGTCACACAAGGTGAAAAGGAGCACGAAATCATGACCCAGTATGACTGGTGTCGCGACCCCGAACCGGGACCCGGGACCACGACGGGGTGTGGTGTGGATAATGAACTACTCCTTAATAGTAATTATACATTTCCTTAATTTCCCACAGGTTTCCGCGGTGAGGATTCCTCATACACTCATAGAACATTTATATTGGTGCGGAAGCGTGTAGCAAATCAAACTCTTAATCCAATCACATCAAATAAGACTGATGATGCACAAGTATGACATGATGTCAGAGTGAGCAATGATCTCATTAGCATTCCCAAAATATGAAGTTAAAGTTTAAACAAAAGATCAAGTTAAATTAACATTCCCCAAAAATAATGGCCAACAAAGGCCAGTACAACCAAAAGTATAAATCAGTAATCAGTCTATAATCTCCCAAAATGTTCGCAGCTCAAAGCTAAACAAAATGTCTACATGACATCGTCAGCTTGCCACTCTACTAATCGTTGCGGTTCATCAACCGCCCCCTCTGGCTCCTCCTCAAAGGCAACAACGGGAGCTGGACCCGAGTACCACAAAAATGGGTCAGACACGACGGTCTGGCAGGTGGGTGAATAGATAATACCAATAAAGAAATCAAAGCATATCATAGACGTAACGAAAACTGTCATAAAACAGGATGCATAGTTCATTTAAAGTACAGATGCAGTATAAATCATGTGGGGTATTCAAGGTACAGGAACTGACTAGATGGCAACCACACTAGAGCTAAATCCTCTCCATCACTAAGGTGATGAGAGCACATTCAGTGCGTTGGGCTCGAGCACACGAAGTGACGAGAACCAACATTATATACATATACATATACATATAGCTAGGCAAGACCACGGCCGCGGAACCGGGTAACGGGACAGAACAGGATCCAAGTTGCAACTGGCGGGAGCACAAGGGGGAGGCCCAAGTCAGTTGATTAGACTGACAAGGACGTCCAAGCTTAGTGGTGCCGACTCATAGGTTACATGAGAAATCAAAACGTATACAAAACATATCAGTATAAAACATTCGAGCAAGCGGGACATGGTGCTCGTAAGCACACAATTCGTATTACTATCTGTTCATGCAAAAACGGGGCTGGCAGGACCTATCAGGTGTATAAATCAGAATTTGGGATAAAACCAGTAGGATCGGGTAATTATACATATGATCTGAGTAAAACAATGCAATAAATCCTTATATCATTAGGGACTATATATTGGGGCATCCATATTCAAGCAACATGTATAAGGATCTTGTATGTCTATTATTACCCTTAGTATGGTACTCAAATGATAGAGGACATACTAAGTTTCCTTATGCACGTTGATGAATCTAAAGGTCCCAATACCTTTTCCGAAATGGTGTTTCTTTCTATGTCAATCTCCTTATGTCATCCCCTGGGTCTTTTCAAGGTGGTAGGGCATCAGAACAACCCATCCAAGCCTTTAAATACCATATTTGAAACCAATAGAAAAGACTCAGGAATTCTGGGTAAAACTCGGTCACCTGTCGGTCGGATGGCGGTTAGCCGCCGATGTGATCGGCGGTTAGCCGCTGACTGACCGAGGGGCTGACCGCGGTTCACCCTGCTAAAATGTAGCATTCTGTGTTTCTAACCGCGCATCTCGGCTACCTTGCGGTCACATGGTTTTTGACTGGCGGTTAGCCGCGAGCTGACCGCGCGGCTGACCGCGGTTCGCCTGTCAAAACACAGCATTCTGTGTTTCTAACCGCATCTGGGTCGGCTAGCCGCCGGTCACCTGTCGGCCAGCCGCCAAGGTGACCGCCCGTTGACCGCCCAGCTGCGGGAACTACACATCAGGTGCAGATTTCAGTCCTTTCTTTCCCAAACCATTTCACCTCAACTCCAACCATTTCCTAACATGAAATGGGTCTATTCCTTCCATTTAACATTTAATTCTTTCCACTAACCACCATTCCATCAATGCATTTAATTCTCCTACCAATACCAATCTCATTTAATGCAAGTACAAATATCATTTAAGAGGTTTGTAATGATCAAAATAAACTTTGATGATGAATGCATATATTCTCATAAAACTAACTAAGAGAAAAACCATGTCAATAAATACATTTCTAAAAGCATTATGAAACATAATGAACCAAATGAAATAAGAATAGTAAAAATCCACATTTTCAACAAAATAAGAACTTATTCAAATCGAATCCATTCATCCACTTGCCTTGGTCTCCAAAGTATGCTAATCAAGCTCTAATCCACTATCAAGCTCAAAATCTACAATCTACACAAAAATCCCCAAAATACAACATTACAACCCTAGAATGTCAAAATCAAGAAATAGATGGAGATAGCTTCCAATAATCATGGTGAAGCACCTCCATGGCTAGAAGACTACACAACCAAGAGATGAGAAGAAGAACTTACATGAAGAGTCCTCTAATGGCAAGAGTTTGCTCAAAAGGTAGCTTGAAATGGAAGGCTCTCTCTACAAATGGTATCTAGATGAAGCTCTCATGGAGGGGAAGAAGATTACCACCTCCATTTTGCCTTTAGCAAGAGATTTGAGAGAGATTGAGAGATGGAGAAGCAAGGAGCAAGGTAAGTTGAAGAGAACCCTAGGGCTGGGCTGGGATTTCTTGTTCTCAAGAAAGTTGCAAGAAGAGGAAGAGAGGGAAAAGGACTCCTCCTTATATAGACAATGGCAATGGGTCCCACAACTTAAGAATCCAATTGGGCTAAAAGATCGTTCTACGGGCTTCGGACGGATTCGACGAAGAAGGAAGAATTGATCGTCAAAATTTCTACTTTCCAAAAAGTATATATTTTACGAGTTTCGGAGACATTGAAAATAGTGTCCAGATTTTGTGTAAAAAGACTGTTTTACCCCTATCAATGGCAAAGTAGGGTTTAGAGGTCTCGAATGGAAACGGAGCAAATACAAAAGTTGTCGGGAATCATAAAATACATTAAACGGAGTAATTACCGATTTCCAGAATTATAACTAAATCCCAAAACTAATCAAGACACAATAAAAGGAACCCCCAAAGGGCCCCACTAGATCAAAAGAGTTCCCAAAATTATTCAAAGCTATAAAAAGCTATTCTAATCCAGATTTAACCAATTTCCACTAATCTCACTTATAGCTCAAACGCGTCTTAATTAACACTAAAAGGAAACTCTCGGGGCGGGGTCTTACAACTGGGCATCACTCACGAATCCCGCCGCGGAACGAGCTAAATAAACTCGCACGGTATTCAAAACTGCAGTTGGCACGAAATATTTAACGACCCAAGGTGGTTGATCAAACCGACAAGGTCGTCCAAGCTGAATGGTTGTCAAACCCCAACCCAGGATTAGCGCGATTAGTGTTAATTAAGTGCATGTTTAGTTTCAATGTGGGTTTAGTGTTCGTGGGTTAGAAATTGGTCTGATTTAATCTAGAATTAGCTTTGGGGAATTTTGAGAGCATTTCATGCTATTTAGTCACACTCAGGGGTGCCGTGAGTAAACGTGTAAGCTCGGGAGGAAATTTTGGTTTTCTCGATTTTATCGTGATTTTGATTTACTTTGAATGGTTTTATTTTATTGTTCAACTTTTGTTTTCAGCCTCTCTGTGTTTGAGACCTAGAAATCCAAGTTTTGGCCAAAAGGGTAAAACAATCATTTTACACCAAATCTAGACCCAAATTTTGAAATTTCAAAAAATATGCCAAATTTGTACTTTTTGGAAACTAGATTTTTCGGTGATCGATTTTGTCTTCTTCGTCGTCTTCATCCGGGGCCCGTAAGTTGATGTTTTCATGGTCACAAGATTTGAGCATAGTGGGGCCCACAAGAACCCATTGACTTAAGTTCTTCTTCTCCCTCATTTCTCCGTCACGTTCAAAATCCTTTCCTACAACCTATTTTCCTGAACCGGCTGAGAGACTCTTCTTCTTCTCCCTTGCTCTCCTTGCATGCCTGGGCTAGTGACCTCCAAATCAAAATCTGAGACCACCATCTTCTTCCTCTCAAGTCAAGGATTCCATTGCTACCATTTTCTCAAAGCTTCTAGCTGAAATTTCACTCCATTTTCGTTCTTGACCCTTGTTCAGTAAGCTTCAGGTGAGGCTTCATCTTTTCCCTTTCTATGTGGTCTTTTGAGCTCATTAGGACTCCATTTCTCTAACATGCAAACCCATTTTTGAAATAGGGGATTTGATTGCCCAAAATGATGATTTTTGGAATGTTTTTCATGGGGTTTCTTGTAGATTTCGTGGCTTTCATTGGTAGGAATCTTGAAAGATTTTGAGCTTAGCTATTGTCAAGGCAAGTGACCAACTTAGCTTCTCTTAGTGCATGCAATGTTGAATGGTTTGATTTCAATGTTTTGATAATTTCTCCATGTTAGATGATCAATGTATTCATTCAAACGTATGCTATGGTTTGAAACCTTGTTTTAGTTGAAATGCATGTGCTAGTAGTTTTATTTTGATGATTTTCATTCCAATTAAGTGATTCTTCTGATCTTGTTTAAATGTTTTGCAAATGGATTGGAAAATGGTGAAATGTGTTGTAAAATAAATTAGTTGTTGAATTGGAATGGAAATAGCCCTAGGAGAGCATGGAGGCTCAAGGGGAATGCAGGGATTTGACCAAGAAGGAAAGGAAGTGGAATGGGAAGAGGAGTGTCGGAAAAGGAACTGAAAAATCTGATTTGAACTGGGCTGCCGAGTTTAGTCGGTCAGCTGGCAGTCAACTATCGGTTAACCGACATGTCCATTTCAGTCAACCGACAGCCAACCGAGTTCGGTTCGGTTCCAATTACAGTAATGTGTTTTGCGACAGGGAATCGCCGGTCAGCTGTCGGCCAACCGACGTGCTCTACCTCGGTCGACCGACAGCCAATCGAGGGAAGTTTGATTCCATTTCCAGAATGGTGATTTTCTGTCAGGAAATATGACGGTCAGCCGTCGTTAGCTGTCGGTTAGCCGACACCCAAATACTCAGCTAGCCGACAGGTAACCGAGAGCTGACCGAGCTTTCAAAATGGATTTGTTTTGTGGGAGTTTCTTGGGATTGAAAACCTGAATATGATTAAGAACTTCCAAGCTTGGGTTTGTGTGCTTGAGGCCTCAAAATATCCTTTTACCTTCTGAAACACCAATCTTTCTTTCATTAAGACATTTGGGTCTCAACCACATGAAGACCCAATGAAAGGTCTCATCGTATGCTTGATAAGTGTCGCTCGGGATCATGATTTGATTCATCGGATTTCGTTTTAGCACTTGCTTTGTTTTACAAGTGTAAGTTTTGTTTCAATTGTTCACAAACGTTGTTTGGGGACACTTTAAAAATCTACTCTTGGTTAGCTTCGCTTTGCATTGTTTTGAGAAGTGTTTTTCCCCTGTTTTCGATAAGTTTGGTACAAGTATCGACATGTTTTGTGCATATATGAATATCATTGAATACCGTTGAGCTTGGACTGTCCTCTCAGTCTAATCCACTAGTTAGGCGGTCCTTAAGCATAAGGACAATCTGCAGATTAGTCGTGTAATTGTACACATTCTTGTTTTGTCTGGTTCCGCGGCCGGTTTTCCCGTTCACCTTGTGTGACTCGAGCTTTTGTTTCGTTTCGTCTCATTTTGTTTTGTTTTGCTTGCTTTTGTCATCAAGTATGACGAAGAAAGGATGAGCTCAATGTGGATTAATGAATCATGTTGTTTTCTTGAAATCATGCTAGTTTTGCTCTATACTTTAAATATGTTTTGTTCATAACTCATGCCATGTTTTAAGTATTGTATTGCAGATTTCAATTGAATTATATTATGTCTAAATTGATCACCTGCCAGACCGTCGTGTCTGACTGCTTTTGCTTTAGTGTTTTAGATGCAGGCGCCGTTGCCCCTGAGGAGGAGCGCCCGGAGGAGGCTTTTGAGCCACCCCCAGCCCGAGAGTGGCAACCCGACTACGTCCTCTAGACGTCGGGTGGGGTCTTGAGTACGACACATGTCGATGGGAATATTTGTTTTGTATTTTGGGTTGTATGGCCTTTGTTGGCCTTTTCGTACTTTGGGAATATGTAAACTTGACTTAACCTACTTTTGTTCCTTTGGAAACTTGAAAGTTGATTTATGGTAATGCCATGTTATGTTTCCTCCTCTGAATATTTGTCTTAATGATGATTTTACTTATGTATGTGATTGAGATTGTATCACATGTATTGTTTAGGTAAGATTACTTACACGCTTCCGCAAAACCATTGATCATGTGAGATAAATATCACGTTTGTTTTGGAAATCCTCACCATGGAAACCTGTGGGTTAATCACAGTTGGTTGAGTAGTTAATTGGACAACACCCCTCATCATGTCGCGGGCCTGGTCCGAGGTTGTGACAGTGGTGCCGACAAGAAAACAAATACACACTAATTTTCGAAATCATGCTTGCTATGTTTAAATTCGGGAACTACTCACACGATTTCCAGAACACACGCTGATTAACACGAATTCCAGAATAGTAGTCCCAACACGATGTGTATAAAACACGGTTCACACAGTGAATCACGAACGAGGTTTTAGACCGAGTTCATTACACAATACCCCCCTCAATTCCTTGGGACCAAAACCGTCGAGTTAGTATACACTTTGAGGTCTCATGTCATCCATTCGTTTAGATGGTGCCCAATTTTGATGACATTTAAGATATCAATATATATATATATATATACATCAACTAGGAGGGGTCCAAAAGGAATTGGGATTGGAATTTCCACTTTTCTTTTCACTTCAAAAATTATGGGTGTAGTTGGTCACCTGTCAGTTGGTCGTCGGCTAGTCGACCCTGAACAGGTCGGTTAACCGAGTGCTGACCGACTGCTAACCACCCCATCAAGACAGGGAAACAACATTCTGGAATTGGAACCGAGGATATTCGGTCACCTGTCGATCGACCAAAACCTCAAACTTTGGAAAAATGTAGCATTCTGGAATTGGAAATAAGGATATTCGGTCACCTGTCGGTCGACCAAAACCTCAAACTTTGGAAAAACGCAGCATTCTGGAATTGGAACCGAGATGGTTCGGTCACCTGTCAATTGGCTGTCGGCTAGCCGACCACTGATCGACAGCTGACCGACCAGCTGCGGAAATGTAATTCTGAAGCTGTTTTCAGTCATTTCTGTCTTCCATCACTTCTCCTTATAACACCTCTCTTCCTGCACGAAAACTGAGCCTACATGCTCCTCCCATTTCATCAAACAACCATTCATTTCAACTCTCAAAATTCATCAATCAAACTTCACAAAATTTCCAAGAACACATCCTAATGATTGAAATACCATATTTCCAAATTGGATGAAACAAATTAAAAACAAAATTCCATGACATAAATCAAAACATATGAGCATTTAAAACATGTATTTAGTGAATCCAATATCAAGGCAAAAAAAAAATGGAATTAACCAATGAAGATTATAAGTAAGAAATCAACCCATAATTCCAAAAGACATTGCATGCACAATCACATCTCATTCAATTACTTGCCTTGGATAGAAATGCACTAAAAAAGGATCTCCTAATACACCTCTCTCAGCTGGAATCCAATCTACAAGAAGACCCCAAAGAAAACCACTCAAAACTCCACAAAATTCGAAATCAAAGGAGTCCTTAAAGAAAACCCTTACATGCATGAAAGAAAACTTCCTAAGGATTCAATAAAACCATGGTTGGAAGAAGGAAGCCACTGCTTACCTTTAGAAGCTCTAACAAGGGAGAACAACTTCAAGGAGAAGATGAACTCAACTGGAATTCTTTGAAAAGGATATCAAAAGAAAGCTTAAGAGGTGGGAAAGGGTTTGGCACACTCAAAGTTTCATTTAGATCAAAGAAACCCCAACATGAAAGAGGAGAGAAGTGAGGAAAACCGAGCTGGTTTCTTCTTGAGTTCTCAGACATCTGAAACGAAATGAAGAAGAAGAAGGGAAGTACACGTGGGTTTTGGTTCTTAAGTCAAGTGAGTTGTGGGTCCCACAGCCCCTAATACTTTGAGAGCTTAAAACTCCCTCTTGTGGGTCCCAGATGAGATCGATGAAGGAGAACAAAATGATCGTCGAAATGTTTAGCTTCCAAAAAGTATAATTTTGGCACATTTCTTGGATTCCAAAATTTTATGCACATATTTTGAGGTGAAAAGACCGTTTTGCCCTTTTGCTGAAAGACATGGTTTCGAGGTTCAAATACAGACGGAGTAATTTCCAATTGTTGAAACAAAAATGCAAATCCAAGAAATCAAAATTGAAATATTTTTTTTCAAAAATCAAAAATTCTGATTCCCACACGAGCACGCGATGCACAGGTTGCCCTGAGCCCAGCCAAACCTAACTCAATGCCCTCGAAATTCCCCAAAGCTGTTCAAAATGCTAATCTAGCTAGAAATCCAAGCTAATCGTTCTCTAGCCCCATTTACTAACTAAACACGGCTAAAACCATGATTAACAATACTAAACCTGGGTCGGGGTCTAACATCCTCCACCCCTTGGAGCATTTGGTCCTCCAAATGAACACTAATCTCTGTCAATAGGTGAGGATACTTCTTCTGAACTTGATCTTATAGTTCCCATGTGGCTTCTTCCGGTTCGTGATTCTCCCAAAGCACCTTTACCCAGTGAATAGTTCGATTCCTCCATTCTTGCTCTTTCGTATCAATGATCCTAACCGGTTTCTCAACATAAGTAGCATCCTCTCGAACCTCCAACGGTTCGTGCTGCAACACATGTGAGGGATCTCGAACATACTTTTTCAACATGGAAACATGAAACATGTTGTGCACACCCAAAAGTTATGGCGGTAAGGTGAGTCTGTAAGCTACGTCACCAACGGGACTCAAAATCTCGTACGGTCCAATGAATCTGCTTGATAATTTGCTTTTCTATCCGAACCTCAAAGTCTCTCTGATTGGTGACACTTTCAAAAACACCTTATCTCCTACCTGAAATTGTAGGTCTTTCCTTCGAACATCCACGTAGCTTTTCTATCGGCTTCTAGCAACCTTCAAACGTTCATGAATCAATTTCACTTTCTCATTGGTTTCGCCGATCAATGTCGGTCCATGGAAGATGCGTTCTCGGACCTCTTCCCAACACACAGGAGTTCTGCATCTTCTACCATACAACACCTCGAAAGGTGCCATTCCGGTGCTCGAGTGGTAGCTATTGTTATATGCGAACTCGCAAAGTGGCAAACTCTCGTCCCACTGAGTCTTAAAATCCAATACACAAGCTCGTAGCATGTCTTCCAAGGTCTGAATAGTCCTCTCTGACTGGCCATCTGTTTGAGGATGATATGCAGTACTAAACTGGAGCTTCGTACCCATACACTCATAAAGGGTTTTCCAAAATCTGGAGATAAACCTGCTGTCACTATCTGAGGTGATAGAAACTGGTTGACCATGTCTGCTGACTATTTCGTTAACAAACGTCTGTGCAAGTGCTAGCATTTGCATCTTCTTCACTGTCCTCAATGGAATGAAATGTGCAAATTTTGTCAGACGATCAACTATGACCCATATCGCATTGTTCCCTTTGCTAGTAGTGGGTAAGCCTAAAACGAAATCCATCATGAGATGTTCTCATTTCAAATAGGCAATGCTGCTTCAAGCATAAGACCTTGTCAGAATCAAGCAAAAACTGCAAAATCCTTCAAAATAGCCAACAAAAGGGTACACATGAAGTTTTGGGCCATTTCAACACCATTTGGCCTAACTTCACTCCTCCAGTGGCTGAGCAGGAGTTCCCGGTAGCGACAGTGTTAAAGATATCAAATCTTCGATCAGAGCCTATGAATGGTCTCAAAATACCTCTGAAAGGCTCTACGTCAAATTTCAAGTCAACCCGACACCGTTTGACCCTCCATCAACTCTCGAGCAGCAAAATCAAGCCTCTCGGCGGCGAGAACCACCTAGGCCATCACTCATCAAACAAAGTAAATAGGTGTCTTCTACATGCTTCCAAAGGACTACACGTCAAATTTCCGGTCATTCCGACAACATTTGACCTAATTTTGACACTCGGAAGCAAAATCAGGCTTCCCGGCGGCGGAGCGCCACGGTACCATGGCATCCAAATCGGATCTAATGGATCGTCTCAAAATGACTTCAATAGGCTCTCTGTTAAATTTCAGGCCAATCGAACATCGGTTGACCGTATATCAAAGCTCGACATTTTCCTCGTAGTGAAATCAAGTCTAGCAGCGACGGGCCCCAAAATGGATTCAAAACTCAAACAAAAGTCCATGGTTGGCCCTATCTATTGCTCGAAAAGCTTCACGTCAAATTTCAGGTCATTCCGACATCATTTGACCCAGTTTCGACTCTTGACGGAAAATCAGTTACAATGTCTTCGGCTTTTCCAAAAGATAGGGAAGCTTTGTGCTTCGATTTTCATGGCTTCTCATCAGGTTTTCTTCAGGAGAATCAGGCCAATAAATGAGGAAAACTGTCAAGAAAAATACAGGAAAAAGAAGAACCAAAAAAGCCCGAAAAATGGCCTAGAAACGGCGACCAAAAAGGGAAAAATCCCCATGGTCGCCGGGGGCGACCATGGGTGCATGGTCGCCGACGACCCTGGAAATATAGGTCACCGGATTTCCGCCGAAAGGGCGCTTTTTCGGTCTCTTTTCGTGGTTCAAGTTGTTTGGCCCCTGTGGTTTTTCCAAAATCTGATTTTTTGAGCATGATATCCGTCGATCTTCGTCAACATCACGGATCCGCCATCGAAATCATCGAATCATCATCCGACGCTTCAGAACGCCAACCAGCCGACCAAGAAAGCATACTTTCTACCCGACCGATCGTGAAATCGACTGGACAGATGCTGCCGGCCCATTAGTGTCGACCAATGTCTGAAGTTGCATCGCCATCCGACATCAAATAACATGTGAATCCATTGGCGATCATCGCAAGAAGATTTCCAAAAGACGTGGTGTGGCCCACAATTCTTCGAGTGACTTGTTGACCAATTAATGCGGTTAATTGACCCGTTTATGGCAACTTATTGCGGTCATTAACTCATTATTTTGGACGGCCCAATCAAAAGCAAGCAAATGGGAGTTACAAATAAAAGGATTCATGGCATTTAAACCATGAAACTCCTCCCATGATGGAGATTAAAAGCAATTAAAAGCTCTTAACTTTTCACCGGCCAATTAGAAGCCAAGGAAAAAGAGTTACAAAATAAATGAATTAAAACTTGTAACTCCTCCCTTTATGTGGCTTTATGACAATTAAAGCCCATAAACCCTCCTAAATGGCTACCAAAGGCCTATAAATAGGAGAGCATTCCAGGAATAAAGAGCCCACAGTTAATTGCAAATAACTCCACTATATAAATGCAATTGAACTCCAGTCTTAAGAATAAATTATATAAAAGACCCTAAACTTCCCTATCACCACAACTAGGCCCCTCCATCAATATCCATGGATCAACTGGATAAACTGTCCCACCAATTTATATCCATATCTTATTATCCTTGAGCCCCAATTAATTATAATGATCATAGGTACCTTTCCAATTAACTCTTAATCGGAATGTGTGCGTGTCGCGACCCCGGACCGGGATCCAGGCCCGCGACGAGGTGGATGAATGATAATGATGATTATATGAATATACACATTTTAATCTCCCACAGGTTTCCGCGGTGAGGATTTCACACACACTCACAAAACATTTACATTGGTGCGGAAGCGTACAGTAAATCAAACTCTTAATCCATTCTCATTATATAAGACTGATAAGTACATATGTGTGACAAGATGTCAGACTGAACAGTGATATCCATTGCATTTCCCAAAATGAAAGGTTATAAGCTTAACAAAAGATGAGTTAAATTAACATTCCCAAATCATGTATCATTCTATAATCTCCCCAAAATGTTACGTAGCTCAAAGCTAAACCAAATATCTAAATGACATTGTCAGCTTGCCACTCCTCTAATCGTTGCGGTTCGCCGACCGCCTCCTCTGGCTCCTCCTCGAATGCAATAACGGGGGCTGGACCTGAGTACCACAACATTGGGTCAGACACGACGGTCTGGCAGGTGGGTGAATAGATAATACTAAGAAAGAAATCAAAGCACATCTTAAACATAACGAAATCTTCTTAAAACAATAACTGTCATAAAACAGGATGCATGGCTCATTTAAAGTACAGATGCAATATAAATCATGTAGGATATTCAAGGTACAGGAACTGACTAGATGGCAACCACACTAAAGCTAAATCCTCTCTATCACTAATGTGATGAGAGAACATTCAGTGCGTTGGGCTCGAGCACACGAAGTGACGAGAACCAACATTATATACATATACATATAGCTGGGCAAGACCACGGCCGCGGAACCGAGTAACGGGGCAGGATATGATCCAAGTTGCAACTAGCGGGAGCACAAGGGGGAGGCCCAAGTCAGTTGATCAGACTAACAAGGATGTCCAAGCTTAGTGGTGCCGACTCATAGGTTACATGAGAAATCAAAACATGTACAAAACTATATCGGTGTAAAACACTCGGGCAGGCAGAGCCTGGTGCTCGTAGGCACACATTTCATATCATTATCTTTTCATGCATAAACGGGGCTGGCAGGACATGTCAGGTGCATAAATCAGAGTTAAAACAATGAAATGAATCCTTATACAGTTACGGACTATATATTGGGGCTTCCATATTCAGACAACATGTATAAAGATCTTGTATGTCTATTATTGCCCTTAATATGGTACTCGAATGATAGAGGACATACCAAGTTTCCTTATGCAAGTTGATGAATCCAAAATTCCCAATACATTTCCGAAATGGAGTTTCTTTCTAAGTCGATCTCCTTATGTCATCCCCTGGGTCTTTCCAAGGTGGTAGGGCATCAGAACAACCCATCCAAACCTTCAAATACCATATCTGAAAACAATAGAAAAGACTCAAAATTCTGGGTGAAATTCGGTCACTTGTCGGTTAGCTGGCGGTTAGCCGCCGAGGTGTTCGGCGGTTAGCCGCTGGATGACCGCGGTTCACCCTGCTAAAATATAGCATTCTGTGTTTCTAACCGCGCATTTCGACTACCTGGCGGTCATAGGGCGGTTAGATGGCGGTTAGCCGCTGACTGACCGCGGTTCGCCTTGCTAAAATATAGCATTCTGTGTTTGTAACCGAATCTGGGTCGGCTAGCCGCCGGTCACTTGTCGGCTAGTCGCCAAGGTGACCGCCCAGCTGCGGGAACTACACATCAGGTGCAGATTTAAGCTGTTCCTTTCCCAAACCATTCCACTTCGACTTCATCCATTTCCTGACATGAAATGGGTCTATTCCCTTCCATTCAACATCAATCCTATCCTCCAACCATCCTTCCATCAAAGCATTAATTCTCCTTCCAATACAAACCCCATTCAATGCAAGTGCAAATCTCATTTATAAAATCCATAATGGCAAAACAAGCTTTAGTAAATGAATGTATACGTCCTCATAAACTAACTAAAAGGAAATCTTATCAATAAGTATATTTCCAAAAAGCATTATGAAACATAGGAAACTAGAGGAAAATGAATAGTAAAATCCACATTTTCAATAAAACAAGAACTCATTCAAATCAAACCCATTCATTCACTTGCCTTCGTCTCCAAATATGCTAGTCAAGCTCTAAGCACACTCTCTAGCTCAAAATCCACAATCTACACAAAACCCCCAAAATAGCATACATATCAAGCCCTAAAAATGGTAAAACAAGGAATAGGAAGAGAAAGCTTCCAACAATGGAGATGGAGCTTCTCTATGGCTATAAGAACACACATCTAAGAGATGGAAAGGAAAGCTTACATGGAAGACCTTCAAATGACAAGAAGTTGCTCAAAGTAGGTCTTGGAATGGAGGTATTCTTTTGAAAATGATACTAATAGAGAGTCTAGAGGGAGAGGAAGAAGATTGCAACCTCCATTTCTTCTTTAGCAAGAGTTTGAGAGTGATTGAGAGATGAAGAAGCAAGAAACAAGGTAGCAAAACCCTAGGGCTGGAACCTCTCTTTTTCTCAATGAGAGTTGCAAGAAAAGGGAGAAGGAAGAAGACTCTTCTTTATATAGACAATGGACATGGGTCCCACAACTTACTCAACTTCTAGGGCTGAAAGCATCACTCTACGGGCTTTGGATGGATTCGACTAAGAAGGAAGAATTGATCGTCGAAATTTCTACTTTCCAAAAAGTATATATTTTACTTTCCAAAAAGTATATACTTTACGAGTTTCGGAGACATTGAAAATAGTGTCCAGATTTTGTGTAAAAAGACTGTTTTACCCCTATCATTAGCAAAGTAGGGTTTAGAGGTCTCGAACAAGAACGGAGAAAATACAAAAGTTGTCGGGAATAATAAAATACATTAAACGAAGCAAATTACAGATTTCCGAAATTATTAAATAAATTCCAAAACTAATCAAAACACAATAAAGGAACCCCCAAAGGGCCCCACTAAATCAAAAGAGTTCCCAAAATAATTCAAAGCTATAAAAACTATTCTAATCCAGATTTAACCAAATTCCACTAATCTCACTTATAACTAACCAAATTCCACTAATCTCACTTATAACTGAGGCACGTCTTAATTAGCACTAAAAAGGAAACTCTTGGGGCGGGGTCTTACAGTGTGCACTTACCAATGATAAATCCATTAATTGATACAAGGGGATATTAAAGATAGATTCCATCTTGACCATCGAATGTTTCCACAGCTCTACTACCACGTACCCAAATCACCGAGGTGTTGACCTACAATTGGCCTCACTCTTTGGTGACTCAAAGCAAATGAATAGATAGAAACTTGAGTTCATTAATGTCTCAGGATTGAGAGCCTATTGCTAGGGAATTATGAGAGCAGACCTTGAAGTAAAGATAGTGTTCATAAGGTGATTCTCATGGTCGTTCAATACATCCAATGTACCAGTACTATGATCCAGAATCTTACATTCTGAAGATCGAGACAAATAATACTATCTCATACTAATCAAAGTACTACAACCTTGTCAGATGAGATGTCCAATCATCATCACTAGTTGTGAAGATATTCAATATAAGATTTGCTATACATGTCTCCCTTAAGTGGATCTCATCCATACACATGTATTGCATCTAGTATACTTATGGAATCTGGTTCATCTCATGAACCATCATGTCATTCGTATTGGTTATGTGCAAGTAAATAATAAAACACCATTCATCTCATAAAAGGAAAGCATGAATATATTGATAAATAAATAAATTAATCAATTTATTTCATCAATCTTATCAATCTTATGGATTGAGACCATAAAACTAACAATCTCCCACTTGGGCTCAATGCTATTCAAGGATGCATCTCATGCCCATCCCATTTACATACCGCTCAAAGACATTGGTGGTCAAATGCTTAGTAATGGGGTCTCCCAAATTGTCTGAAGAGTTTATCTTGGTGATTACAGTATCACCTCTCCGCACAATCTCTCTGACCATGTGTTATTTCCTCTGTACATGTTTTTGGCTTTTGAGTTCCTTGGACTTAGTGACTGCCCTGCTGTTATCACATTAAACTGTGAGTGAATGTCCTGCCAAAAGTACCACTCTAAGTTCCATAAGGAATCTTTTAGCCAAACTACTTCCTTAATTGCTTTTCAAGTGGTTACAGCATAAACACGTACCCAGTAGTTGATTTCTTGGAATCCTTATCTGACATGAAGTCAGTAGCCGTGTAACCGATTGGAATCAACTCATCACTTCCGTAAATTAACATGTAATCTCTAGTCCTTATCAAGTATTAGAGAACACATCTTGCAGCAGTCCAATGGTTAGGACCTGGGTTAGACTGATATCTGCTGACTAGGCCCACTGTGTGACAGATATCCGTTCTAGAACAAAGCAAAGCAAACCGTACCAGCTGTAGACACCTCATATGGCCCCTATGATAGCCTTAAATACCTATCATATATAGCAGTGCCCCCATTTCACCCACAATTGGATGATTAATGACATAATTCAGATTAATTAACGACGATGAAGATGCTTGTTGCTAATTTTAGACTTAGTTCGACGATTTCTAGAAATTCGCGAGAGAAAAGCCAAGTCGCGTCAAGACCTTGAGTCCAATTCACTACTTGCACAAGGAGTAAACCATGACACTACTCAAACCCTTTCCGGATCACTTAAGATATGCTTAGGCCAATCCCTCTAAAGACCATGCTTAGTTTGCCAAAATGTCACCCGATTAGCCTAAGTTAGGAAATCGAATCCAATGGTCCAGAGATCCCCTATATTTTTTAGCCCCTATTTGTCAAGACATTTAGACCATTGAATTCCTCACTTCGAGACCTTTCCGACGATATGTAGAACGTCCAAATCCGATAAGAGTGTCAAAAGTTATGAGCTTCCGAAGTTTGTCCTAAGAAGAGATCACCTAGGCACCACCCATGTGGCGCCCACCCTATGAGAATCCATCTAGGCGCCCCATGCTGGGCACCCACACAGCCCAAGGTCACCTAGGCACCCCATGGTGGGCGCCTAGCCTCCAAATTCCACTAGTTGGCCTCAAAGTAGCCCGAGACCACTCAATGTAGGGACCGAACCCTGAAAATGAATCGACTCCACCTAGGCACCACCCATGTGGCGCCTTCCCTACAGAGTTCCACATAGACACCAACCTTGTGGCGTCCACACGACCCAGAACCACCTAGGCACCCCATGGTGGGCACCCAGCCTCCAAATTTACTTGTTCGGCTTGAGATTAGACCGGGACCACTCATACATAGGGACCAAGCATCAAAGACGAACTAAACCACCTAGGCACCACCCCTGTGGCGCCCAGCCTTGAAGTTCACCTAGGCACCACCCATGTGGCGCCAAGCCTTGAAATCTATCTAGGCACCACCCATGTGGCGCCCAGCCTATTAATGCTAATGTAGGTCCCTCAGCTGAAGATATATCCGTTCAATCTCTACTCCAAATGGGACCAAGGACCAAAAGCGAAACACAAACCAACTGGGCACCACCCTATGGGCGCCCACCCTCTTCAAGACCACCTGGGCGCCACCCTGTGGGTGCCCAGACTGTGCAGGCCATATGGGCGCCACCCCATGGGCGCCCATCTTTTCGCAAACCCTAATTCACTCCAAAAAGCTGAAACTGCCTAGGGATGCGTGAAACCTTCTAGAAACACGAATTAATGAAGCCCTAGCACTTCTAAACTCGTCCCAAACCTATAATCCCTTTTAACTTCATTTACAAAAGGAGGCTACCCAAAAAAACCCTAAGAAAAGAGACAAAAAGGAGAGAATAGAAAAAGAAGAAGAAAGGTAGCCACCATTAGAGAAGAACTTCAGATCTATAGTAGAAGAAGGAGAAATAGAGGGGGAGACTTTCATATCTTCAACTAGAACTATGGGTCTTTGCGAAAGCTTCACTTTAGGAACTTGAGGAACGCGTCATATACCGATATTCCAAGATCTCTCCTTTTTTTTTCTACATTCCATTACCATTCATGCTTAGAAATATGCTTAGGACCATTTGAGCATCGTAGATCTACTTTAACTTGTGATAAATCTGATATTAGCATCTCATCATATTAGGAACATGTTTAGGTTCATTCTAACATAATAAATTTGCTTTGATTTCGTAGTTCTAATTGCATAGCTAGGTCAAATCTCGCATTAGCATCATCATCATCATCATTTATATCGAAAAGATCGCGAACAGCCTTTGGCAAAAAGACTGGGCGCCACCCATTGGGCGCCTGCCCTCTCCGGAACCACCTGGGCGCCACCCACTGGGCGCCTGCCCTCACCAGAACCACTTGGGCGCCACCCCCTGGGCGCCTGCCCTTCTGAGACAAGGACCGGGTTCTAGATCTCCGCCCGTTGCGTCATTCCCTCGTAGGTTCGTTAGTTGCATCGCTAGTAGTTCGAATTAATACATTCTGTCAAACCCCGACCCAGGATTAGCGCGATTAGTGTTAACTAAGTGCGGGTTTAGTTGTAATGTGAGTTAGTGTGCGTGGGATTAGAAATTGGTCCGATTTAGTCTAGAATTAGCTTTGGGGAATTTTGAGAGCGTTTGTGCTATTTGGTCACACTTAAGGGTGCCTTAAGTGAACGAGTAAGCTTGGGAGGAAATTCTAATTTTCTGATTTTGATCGTGGTTTCGATCTCTTTTGAATGGTTTTATTTTATTAATAAACTTTTGTGTTCAGCTAATTTGTGTTTTAGGCCCAGAAACCCAAGTTTTGGCCCAAAGGGGTAAATCAGTCTTTTCACACCAAATCTGGACTCAAATTTCGAAATCTCAAAACTATGCCAAATTTATACTTTTTGGAAAGTAGATTTTTCGACGATCATTTTAGTCTTCTTCGTCGTTTTCATCCGGGGCCCACAAGTCAATGTTTTAACCATTCCAAGTCTTGAGCAATGGGGCCCACAAGAACCCATTTGAACTAAATCTCCTTCTCCCTCATTTTTCTTCACTCACGGTTCTAAGCTCTCCCTGCAACTCTTCAACTCAGCTGAGACTTTTCTTCTTCCCTTCCTTTCTTCTCATTGCATGTCTATGCTAGAGAGCTTCAAAGCACAAACCAACCCTACCATCTTCTTCCTCTCAACTCTAGGAATCTATTGCTACCATTTTTCTTGGAGATCCCAGCTGTGTTTCCATTCAGTTTTCTTCTCCTCTTCTTGTTTAGCAAGCTTCAGGTAATGGATCTCCTTCTTATCTTCAATGTAGTCTTTTGAGTTCCTTAGGAACCCATTTTTTCAAGCATGCAACACCCATTTCGAAATGGGTCATTGTCTTCTCTTTTTGATGGATTTTTGAAGTTCTTTTCATGGGTTTCTTGTAGATTTCGTGGAGTGCTTTTGGTAGGATTTGTTTCTGAGTTTGTTGGGCTAGGATCTTGGTAAAGGCAAGTGATCAACTTAGATTCAAGATGCATGCAATATTTGATTACTTTAACTTTCATGATTTGATTTCTTTCCATTCTATTTTGAGTAATATATTGTTTTAAGGATGTGATATAGTCTGAAATCTTGTTTTGATTGAAATGCAAATGCTAATGGTTGTATAAATGTTTTTCATCCATTTGAAGTTGCTTTTATCTTGCCAATGTGTTTTATAAATGGATGAAAGATTGGAGGAAATGTTGTGAGGTGATTTGGAAGTGTGGATTGTATAATCTGAATGGGAATTGCCCTTGGAGAGCATGGAGGCTCAGGGAATATGCAGGGATTTGACAAAGGAAAGAAATGGTGAAAAGGGAGTGCGAATTCTGAAGTCAGCTGGAGCTGCCGCAGACAGGCGGTTAGCAGTCGGCCAGCAGTCGGCTAGCCGACTATTGACCCACGGCTAACCGACCCTGTGTCGGTTAGAATTACAGTAGCTCAATTTCTGCACAGGGCGTGGTCGGCCCGCGGGCGGTCAGCAGGCGGCTAGCCGACCTGCGCAAGAAATTGAAAAGTAGTATGTTTTCTGATCAGTCGGTCAGCAGTCGGTCAGTTGGTCGGTTAGCCGACCAGCACCCGGCGGCCAGCCGCCAGGTAGCCGCGTGGTGACCGAGTGCACAGAAGGATAATTCTGAAGGGGCTTGGATGGGAGAGAAAAACAAGAATATGTTATGGGGTCTTTAGCCTGATGCTGTGCAGTTGAAACATGAAATGTTGTCCAGCTTCGGAAACACCAATTCATTTAAACTCCAACATTTGGGTTTCAACTTCACGAGAATCAAACAAAGAACCTTAGCATATACTTGACATAATTGTTTCGAAATCTTGAATTTTGACACGAAGAATACGTTCTGTACCTGTTTTGATTTACAAGCATGTATTTAACTTTTGATTTGTTTCAAGGACTATATTGGGGACACTTTTCCAGCTTTGATGTTATAGTTTTTGCTATTCTTGTTTAGTCTCGTCTGGCATTGTTTTGATAAGTGTTTTCCCCATTTTTCGCTAAGTTTTGTACAAGTATTGATCAGCTTTATGCATACGTGAATATCATAGAGTACCACTGAGCTTGGACTGCCCTCCCAGTCTGATCCACTAGTTAGGGGGTCCTTAAACATAAGGGCAATCTGCAGATTAGCCGTGTATTTATACACATCTTTGTTTTGTCCGGTTCCGCGGCCGGTTTCCCGCCCACCTTGTGTGGCTCGGACTTCTGTTTTGTTTCGTCTCGTTCTGTTTTGTTTTGCTTGCTCTTGTCATTACATATGACGGAGAAAGGATGAGCTCAATGTGGATTCGTGAATCATGTTATTTTATTGAAAAGCATGTTAGTTTTGAATTACACTTAAAACATAATTTTGTTCAGATCTCATGCAATGTTTTAAAGTGCTGATTACTTTCACATTATCTGACTTGTTTTATGTCTAAGCTGTTCACCTGCCAGACCGTCGTGTCTGATCCCTTTGTTTTGGTGTTTAGATGCAGACGCCGTTGCTTTTGAGGAGGAGCGCCCGGAGGAGGCTTTTGAGCCACCCCCAGCCCGTGAGTGGCAACCCGACGACGTCCTCTAGACGTCGGGCGGGGTCTTGAGCACGATGCACATAGATGGGATTATTTTACTATTTTGGGAATGTATGGCCTTTGTTGGCCTTTTTCACTTTTGGGGTTGTGTAACTTAACACTTTATTATCCTGAAAACTTGAACTGGATTGGTAATGCTATGCTTACATTTTCTCCTCTGATTACTATTTTAATGATGATTTAACTTATGCAATCCGGTATCATAATGTTCATGTTATTGATTGTGATGAGATTACTTGCACGCTTCCGCAAATCATTGTTCGTGTGAGATTGTTACATGTTCGTTTTTGGGAATCCTCACCGCGGAAACCTGTGGGTTAATCATAGTTGGATGGACAACAACCGTCGCGGGTCCCGGGCATTGGGGAAAACCTCGGTCCGGGGTCGCGACAGGACTGGTATCAGAGCGGGACATGTTTCAGGCAATTAAAAGAAACTAGAAACTCTTAGGGACGTGGCGAGGATCGGTGAGCACGTTAGATCAGTAGTGTGGACTTAGAAACCAAACCCCAATTTGTTAATATGTGCTGACAATTTGTTTTACAGCATCATGCCTCCAAAAAGAACTCCAAATCAAAATGCTTCAGGGAGCAATACCAATAATGATAACAGTGAGACACTTCATGAACAGCCACCTACGATGACTCAATTTCAGGAACTCATGCAAGCCATGTTAGAACAACAGAGGCAAGCTAATGAAAGTCAGACAAGAATGCAGAGGGAAGCTAATGAAATCCAAGCTAGGCTACAAAGAGAGGCCAATGAGAACCAAGCTAGGTTCCAAGAACAGCTAGCTAAGAAGGATGAGGAAATGGCACAAGTTCAAAGACAGCTTTTGGAAGTTTTACAAACTAGGCCTCAACCCCCGCCTAGGCAACCGGGGGGACCGAATATCATCATCAACAATCGAGAACAAGACCCTAATATTTTGTTCGAGAGGTTCAGGAAGAGAGGACCCAAGGAGTTCTCAGGTCAAGAAGACCCGTTGGCTGCAGATGACTGGCTAGTTAATGTCGAGAAGATCTTTGATGTATTCACTTGTACAGGCTTACAGAAGGTCAACCTCACAGCTTCCCTATTTTATGGATTAGCGGACACTTGGTGGCAAACGGTTAAGGAACCGTATCAGATTATGCCAGATGGAGTTACATGGGAAACTTTTAAGATTCAATTCACTGATAAGTATGTCCCTTCTCATGTCAAGA
Organism: Persea americana; assembly: GCA_029852735.1. Lineage (NCBI taxonomy): Eukaryota > Viridiplantae > Streptophyta > Magnoliopsida > Laurales > Lauraceae > Persea > Persea americana. The sequence goes on from CM056814.1 coordinate 42,263,764, forward strand.
GGCAGAAAGCTATAGAGTTTCAGCAGCTCAAGCAGGGTAACATGACAGTTTTGGAGTATGTGACAAAGTTTGAAAAGCTTGCCAGATATGCCCGAGAGTTGATAGACACCGAGCAGAAGAAGATCTCTAAATTCTTAGAAGGGCTGAACCCCATCATCATGAGGGATGCTACAGGAGTAGTTCCACCAGCCACCTTCGATGAAGCAGTCAAAAGAGCATACAAGTTCGAGGACATCAACAATCAGATCATCAGGGATAGAAAGCAACAGTACCACCAACAGAACCAAAGGTCACAGAACAAGAAGCCAAGACAAGAACAAAACCCTCCAAGGCAAGGTGCGTGTGCACATTGTGGCAAAAATCATGAGACTGCACAATGTCGTAAAGCCACGGGAGCTTGTTTTAAATGTGGGGCTATGGACCATGCCATTCGGGATTGCCCACAAGTGCAAAATCAGGCCAATAGGAACCAGCCACAAAGGCAAGCAGCACCACAGGCTCCAGCTCAGAATCAAGCAAGACCACCTCAGCAGCAACAAGGCAGGCAACAAGTTCAAAATCAGAATGCTCGTCCACCTCAGCAGCAGCAGCAGAACAGAAATGCACAAGGGAGGCAGAATAGACCACAGCAGCAAGGCCGAGCATACAATCTTAATCGTGTCGATGCCGAGGCTGCGGGCGATGTAGTGGAAGGTAAACTTTTCATCTGTGGAGTAGAAGCTCAAATTTTATTTGATCCTGGAAGCACTCATTCATTTTTATCTCCTGTGTTTCCGAAGCTGATTGCTATGCCATCTAGAATTCTTGATTATATTTTGACTATCACTACACCAGTAGGTAAGCAGGCCATTTGTAGAATCTATTACCCAAATTGTTCAGTTCTATTAGGAGAAGTCAACCTTCCAGCAGATCTTATTATTTTAGACATGCACGATTTTGATGTCATCTTAGGCATGGATTGGTTAGAGAAGTATCATGCAACCATGGATTGCTTTAGTAAAACTATTACTTTTAAGTTGAGAGGAGATCAGGCAGATTTGATTGTTCAGGGAAACAGGAAGAAAGGCCAAGTGGGGATTATTTCAGCACTAAAGGCAAGCAGAATGGTATCTAGTGGTTGTGAAGCTTTTGTAGCGTTTATCACGGAGGATAAACGGTCCCAAGGGGTGGAGGAAATCCCCGTTGTATGTGAATTTCCAGAGGTTTTTCCGGAAGAAATCCCAGGATTACCACCAATTCGAGAGGTTGAGTTCACGATTGAGCTCCTTCCAGGGACAGCTCCAATTTCTATTGCACCTTACAGGATGGCTCCAGCAGAATTAGGTGAACTAAAACTCCAATTGCAAGAACTATTGAGCAAAGGTTTCATTAGACCAAGCGTTTCACCTTGGGGAGCACCAGTGTTGTTTGTGAAAAAGAAGGATGGAAGCTGGAGAATGTGCATAGACTATAGAAGACTGAACCACATGACTGTCAAGAACAAGTATCCGTTGCCGAGAATAGATGAATTGTTTGATCAATTGCAAGGAGCAGCGTATTTTTCCAAGATAGATTTGAGGTCTGGGTATTATCAGCTGCGAGTTAGAGAGTCAGACGTGCCTAAAACAGCTTTTCGAACTAGATACGGGCACTATGAGTTTCTGGTGATGCCATTTGGGTTGACTAATGCACCCGCGGTATTTATGGCTCTCATGAACAAAGTCTTTGCAGAGTACTTGGATCAATTTACAGTGGTGTTTATTGATGACGTTCTTGTGTATTCTAAGAGTAAGGAAGAGCATGAAGAGCACTTGAGGACATCATTACAGCTTTTGAAGGACAACCAGCTCTATGCAAAGCTAAGTAAATGTGAATTTTGGTTAGAGCAAGTGGCTTTTCTAGGCCACGTTATCTCAAGAAAAGGCTTAGCAGTGGACCAGTCCAAAGTCGAAGCAGTTGTCAGTTGGAAAAGGCCAAGCAGTGTGACGGAAATCAGAAGCTTTTTGGGACTAGCAGGTTATTACAGGAGGTTTGTCCAAGGATTTTCATCTATTGCAGCACCATTGACAAAGTTGACTAGGAAAAATGTGCCTTTTATATGGACAGACCATTGTGAAGAAAGTTTTCTAGAGCTGAAGAAAAGATTGACTACAGCTCCAATACTCACTTTACCGTCGGGAAGTGGAGGATTTGTTATCTATACAGATGCTTCAAATGTAGGATTGGGTTGTGTGCTGATGCAGAATGACAAAGTAGTTGCTTATGGTTCAAGGCAGTTGAAAGAGCATGAAAAGAATTATGCAACTCATGATTTGGAATTAGCAGCGGTTGTATTTGCTTTGAAAATGTGGAGACATTACCTATATGGAGAGAAATTTGAAGTACATTCAGATCACCGGAGTCTACAGTATCTATTTTCGCAGAAAGAGTTGAACATGAGGCAGAGACGATGGATGGAGTACATCAAAGACTATGACTTCCCAATCAAGTATCATCCGGGCAAGGTGAATGTAGTAGCTGATGCATTGAGCAGAAAATCAGTGGTTATGGCTAGCTTGAGAGGAGTCAGTATCTTGTATCAATTTGAAGAGATGGGAGTAGAAGTGCAACCGTCAAGGCAGGGTGTGATGTTGGCAAGTATGATAGTGTCTGAACCTACTTTCATCCAGAAAATCAAAGACAGTCAATTGCAGGACCCGGACTTGGCCAAGATTGTGGAACACATTTCAGAACGTCCAGACTTCAGAGTTGTAGATGGAGTGTTGTACTTCCGTGACCGTTTGTGTGTGCCTAACCTCGAGGACTTGAAGAATGAAATTATGACTGAAGCTCATAACACGAGATACTCTATGCATCCTGGGAGTACAAAGATGTACCAAAATTTGAAGAACCGATTCTGGTGGAATAACATGAAGCGAGAGATTGCAGCTTTTGTATCTAGGTGCCTCACGTGTCAGCAGATTAAGGCAGAACACCAGAAACCTCCAGGGTTGTTGCAACCATTGGACATTCCGGAATGGAAATGGGAACACATCACTATGGATTTCGTCTCCGGTTTGCCTACTACCAAGAAAGGGAACAATGCTATTTGGGTTATAGTAGATCGTCTTACGAAGTCTGCTCACTTCATTCCTATGAAGACAGGGAGTAAGATGCATATGGCACCACTTGCAGATTTATTTGTGACTGAGATAGTCAGCAGACATGGACAGCCCGTCTCCATCACTTCCGACAGAGATAGCAGATTTGTTTCGAGGTTTTGGAAGACCCTATTCGAATCCATGGGCACTAAGTTGCAATTCAGCACTGCATACCATCCTCAGACTGATGGCCAGTCAGAGCGAACTATACAGACTTTAGAGGACATGCTACGGGCTTGTGTGCTAGATTTCAAGGTTCAATGGGATGAGTATTTACCTCTGTGTGAGTTTGCATATAACAACAGCTACCATTCCAGTATTGGGATGGCACCTTTCGAAGCACTCTATGGTAGGAGATGCAGAACTCCTGTTTGCTGGGAAGAAGTCGGTGTTCGTAGCTTTCACGGGCCGACAATAGTTGGAGAAACAAGTGATAAGATCAAGTTGATTCAAGAACGGTTAAAGATTGCTCGAAGTAGACAAAAGAGTTATGCTGATACACATAGAAGAGATTTGCAGTTTAAAGAAGGTGACAAAGTATTTCTGAAAGTATCTCCGACTCGAGGAACTTTGAGATTTGGACAGAAAGGCAAGCTTGCGAGGAGGTACATCGGATCGTATGAGATTTTGAGCAAGATAGGAGATGTTGCCTATAGACTTGCATTACCGCCGGAACTCTCCGGGGTACACAATGTTTTTCACGTTTCTATGTTGAAGAAATACGTCCCAAATCCTTCACACGTTTTGCGGCATGAACCATTGGAAATTCGAGAAGATGCGTCGTATGTGGAGAAGCCGGTTAGAATTGTGGACACCAAAGAACAAGAATTAAGAAATCGGACGATTCACTGGGTCAAAGTACAATGGAAAAATCATGAGCCAGAAGAAGCGACATGGGAACTACGAGAGCAAGTCCAGAGAAAGTATCCTGAACTATTACCTGAGGTATACTTATTTTTATTTGGAGGACCAAATAACCTAAGGGGTGGAGGATGTCAAACCCCGACCCAGGATTAGCGCGATTAGTGTTAACTAAGTGCGGGTTTAGTTGTAATGTGAGTTAGTGTGCGTGGGATTAGAAATTGGTCCGATTTAGTCTAGAATTAGCTTTGGGGAATTTTGAGAGCGTTTGTGCTATTTGGTCACACTTAAGGGTGCCTTAAGTGAACGAGTAAGCTTGGGAGGAAATTCTAATTTTCTGATTTTGATCGTGGTTTCGATCTCTTTTGAATGGTTTTATTTTATTAATAAACTTTTGTGTTCAGCTAATTTGTGTTTTAGGCCCAGAAACCCAAGTTTTGGCCCAAAGGGGTAAATCAGTCTTTTCACACCAAATCTGGACTCAAATTTCGAAATCTCAAAACTATGCCAAATTTATACTTTTTGGAAAGTAGATTTTTCGACGATCATTTTAGTCTTCTTCGTCGTTTTCATCCGGGGCCCACAAGTCAATGTTTTAACCATTCCAAGTCTTGAGCAATGGGGCCCACAAGAACCCATTTGAACTAAATCTCCTTCTCCCTCATTTTTCTTCACTCACGGTTCTAAGCTCTCCCTGCAACTCTTCAACTCAGCTGAGACTTTTCTTCTTCCCTTCCTTTCTTCTCATTGCATGTCTATGCTAGAGAGCTTCAAAGCACAAACCAACCCTACCATCTTCTTCCTCTCAACTCTAGGAATCTATTGCTACCATTTTTCTTGGAGATCCCAGCTGTGTTTCCATTCAGTTTTCTTCTCCTCTTCTTGTTTAGCAAGCTTCAGGTAATGGATCTCCTTCTTATCTTCAATGTAGTCTTTTGAGTTCCTTAGGAACCCATTTTTTCAAGCATGCAACACCCATTTCGAAATGGGTCATTGTCTTCTCTTTTTGATGGATTTTTGAAGTTCTTTTCATGGGTTTCTTGTAGATTTCGTGGAGTGCTTTTGGTAGGATTTGTTTCTGAGTTTGTTGGGCTAGGATCTTGGTAAAGGCAAGTGATCAACTTAGATTCAAGATGCATGCAATATTTGATTACTTTAACTTTCATGATTTGATTTCTTTCCATTCTATTTTGAGTAATATATTGTTTTAAGGATGTGATATAGTCTGAAATCTTGTTTTGATTGAAATGCAAATGCTAATGGTTGTATAAATGTTTTTCATCCATTTGAAGTTGCTTTTATCTTGCCAATGTGTTTTATAAATGGATGAAAGATTGGAGGAAATGTTGTGAGGTGATTTGGAAGTGTGGATTGTATAATCTGAATGGGAATTGCCCTTGGAGAGCATGGAGGCTCAGGGAATATGCAGGGATTTGACAAAGGAAAGAAATGGTGAAAAGGGAGTGCGAATTCTGAAGTCAGCTGGAGCTGCCGCAGACAGGCGGTTAGCAGTCGGCCAGCAGTCGGCTAGCCGACTGTTGACCCACGGCTAACCGACCCTGTGTCGGTTAGAATTACAGTAGCTCAATTTCTGCACAGGGCGTGGTCGGCCCGCGGGCGGTCAGCAGGCGGCTAGCCGACCTGCGCAAGAAATTGAAAAGTAGTATGTTTTCTGATCAGTCGGTCAGCAGTCGGTCAGTTGGTCGGTTAGCCGACCAGCACCCGGCGGCCAGCCGCCAGGTAGCCGCGTGGTGACCGAGTGCACAGAAGGATAATTCTGAAGGGGCTTGGATGGGAGAGAAAAACAAGAATATGTTATGGGGTCTTTAGCCTGATGCTGTGCAGTTGAAACATGAAATGTTGTCCAGCTTCGGAAACACCAATTCATTTAAACTCCAACATTTGGGTTTCAACTTCACGAGAATCAAACAAAGAACCTTAGCATATACTTGACATAATTGTTTCGAAATCTTGAATTTTGACACGAAGAATACGTTCTGTACCTGTTTTGATTTACAAGCATGTATTTAACTTTTGATTTGTTTCAAGGACTATATTGGGGACACTTTTCCAGCTTTGATGTTATAGTTTTTGCTATTCTTGTTTAGTCTCGTCTGGCATTGTTTTGATAAGTGTTTTCCCCATTTTTCGCTAAGTTTTGTACAAGTATTGATCAGCTTTATGCATACGTGAATATCATAGAGTACCACTGAGCTTGGACTGCCCTCCCAGTCTGATCCACTAGTTAGGGGGTCCTTAAACATAAGGGCAATCTGCAGATTAGCCGTGTATTTATACACATCTTTGTTTTGTCCGGTTCCGCGGCCGGTTTTCCGCCCACCTTGTGTGGCTCGGACTTCTGTTTTGTTTCGTCTCGTTCTGTTTTGTTTTGCTTGCTCTTGTCATTACATATGACGGAGAAAGGATGAGCTCAATGTGGATTCGTGAATCATGTTATTTTATTGAAAAGCATGTTAGTTTTGAATTACACTTAAAACATAATTTTGTTCAGATCTCATGCAATGTTTTAAAGTGCTGATTACTTTCACATTATCTGACTTGTTTTATGTCTAAGCTGTTCACCTGCCAGACCGTCGTGTCTGATCCCTTTGTTTTGGTGTTTAGATGCAGACGCCGTTGCTTTTGCGGAGGAGCGCCCGGAGGAGGCTTTTGAGCCACCCCCAGCCCGTGAGTGGCAACCCGACGACGTCCTCTAGACGTCGGGCGGGGTCTTGAGCACGATGCACATAGATGGGATTATTTTACTATTTTGGGAATGTATGGCCTTTGTTGGCCTTTTTCACTTTTGGGGTTGTGTAACTTAACACTTTATTATCCTGAAAACTTGAACTGGATTGGTAATGCTATGCTTACATTTTCTCCTCTGATTACTATTTTAATGATGATTTAACTTATGCAATCCGGTATCATAATGTTCATGTTATTGATTGTGATGAGATTACTTGCACGCTTCCGCAAATCATTGTTCGTGTGAGATTGTTACATGTTCGTTTTTGGGAATCCTCACCGCGGAAACCTGTGGGTTAATCATAGTTGGATGGACAACAACCGTCGCGGGTCCCGGGCATTGGGGAAAACCTCGGTCCGGGGTCGCGACAGGACTGGTATCAGAGCGGGACATGTTTCAGGCAATTAAAAGAAACTAGAAACTCTTAGGGACGTGGCGAGGATCGGTGAGCACGTTAGATCAGTAGTGTGGACTTAGAAACCAAACCCCAATTTGTTAATATGTGCTGACAATTTGTTTTACAGCATCATGCCTCCAAAAAGAACTCCAAATCAGAATGCTTCAGGGAGCAATACCAATAATGATAACAGTGAGACACTTCATGAACAGCCACCTACGATGACTCAATTTCAGGAACTCATGCAAGCCATGTTAGAACAACAGAGGCAAGCTAATGAAAGTCAGACAAGAATGCAGAGGGAAGCTAATGAAATCCAAGCTAGGCTACAAAGAGAGGCCAATGAGAACCAAGCTAGGTTCCAAGAACAGCTAGCTAAGAAGGATGAGGAAATGGCACAAGTTCAAAGACAGCTTTTGGAAGTTTTACAAACTAGGCCTCAACCCCCGCCTAGGCAACCGGGGGGACCGAATATCATCATCAACAATCGAGAACAAGACCCTAATATTTTGTTCGAGAGGTTCAGGAAGAGAGGACCCAAGGAGTTCTCAGGTCAAGAAGACCCGTTGGCTGCAGATGACTGGCTAGTTAATGTCGAGAAGATCTTTGATGTATTCACTTGTACAGGCTTACAGAAGGTCAACCTCACAGCTTCCCTATTTTATGGATTAGCGGACACTTGGTGGCAAACGGTTAAGGAACCGTATCAGATTATGCCAGATGGAGTTACATGGGAAACTTTTAAGATTCAATTCACTGATAAGTATGTCCCTTCTCATGTCAAGAGGCAGAAAGCTATAGAGTTTCAGCAGCTCAAGCAGGGTAACATGACAGTTTTGGAGTATGTGACAAAGTTTGAAAGGCTTGCCAGATATGCCCGAGAGTTGATAGACACCGAGCAGAAGAAGATCTCTAAATTCTTAGAAGGGCTGAACCCCATCATCATGAGGGATGCTACAGGAGTAGTTCCACCAGCCACCTTCGATGAAGCAGTCAAAAGAGCATACAAGTTCGAGGACATCAACAATCAGATCATCAGGGATAGAAAGCAACAGTACCACCAACAGAACCAAAGGTCACAGAACAAGAAGCCAAGACAAGAACAAAACCCTCCAAGGCAAGGTGCGTGTGCACATTGTGGCAAAAATCATGAGACTGCACAATGTCGTAAAGCCACGGGAGCTTGTTTTAAATGTGGGGCTATGGACCATGCCATTCGGGATTGCCCACAAGTGCAAAATCAGGCCAATAGGAACCAGCCACAAAGGCAAGCAGCACCACAGGCTCCAGCTCAGAATCAAGCAAGACCACCTCAGCAGCAACAAGGCAGGCAACAAGTTCAAAATCAGAATGCTCGTCCACCTCAGCAGCAGCAGCAGAACAGAAATGCACAAGGGAGGCAGAATAGACCACAGCAGCAAGGCCGAGCATACAATCTTAATCGTGTCGATGCCGAGGCTGCGGGCGATGTAGTGGAAGGTAAACTTTTCATCTGTGGAGTAGAAGCTCAAATTTTATTTGATCCTGGAAGCACTCATTCATTTTTATCTCCTGTGTTTCCGAAGCTGATTGCTATGCCATCTAGAATTCTTGATTATATTTTGACTATCACTACACCAGTAGGTAAGCAGGCCATTTGTAGAATCTATTACCCAAATTGTTCAGTTCTATTAGGAGAAGTCAACCTTCCAGCAGATCTTATTATTTTAGACATGCACGATTTTGATGTCATCTTAGGCATGGATTGGTTAGAGAAGTATCATGCAACCATGGATTGCTTTAGTAAAACTATTACTTTTAAGTTGAGAGGAGATCAGGCAGATTTGATTGTTCAGGGAAACAGGAAGAAAGGCCAAGTGGGGATTATTTCAGCACTAAAGGCAAGCAGAATGGTATCTAGTGGTTGTGAAGCTTTTGTAGCGTTTATCACGGAGGATAAACGGTCCCAAGGGGTGGAGGAAATCCCCGTTGTATGTGAATTTCCAGAGGTTTTTCCGGAAGAAATCCCAGGATTACCACCAATTCGAGAGGTTGAGTTCACGATTGAGCTCCTTCCAGGGACAGCTCCAATTTCTATTGCACCTTACAGGATGGCTCCAGCAGAATTAGGTGAACTAAAACTCCAATTGCAAGAACTATTGAGCAAAGGTTTCATTAGACCAAGCGTTTCACCTTGGGGAGCACCAGTGTTGTTTGTGAAAAAGAAGGATGGAAGCTGGAGAATGTGCATAGACTATAGAAGACTGAACCACATGACTGTCAAGAACAAGTATCCGTTGCCGAGAATAGATGAATTGTTTGATCAATTGCAAGGAGCAGCGTATTTTTCCAAGATAGATTTGAGGTCTGGGTATTATCAGCTGCGAGTTAGAGAGTCAGACGTGCCTAAAACAGCTTTTCGAACTAGATACGGGCACTATGAGTTTCTGGTGATGCCATTTGGGTTGACTAATGCACCCGCGGTATTTATGGCTCTCATGAACAAAGTCTTTGCAGAGTACTTGGATCAATTTACAGTGGTGTTTATTGATGACGTTCTTGTGTATTCTAAGAGTAAGGAAGAGCATGAAGAGCACTTGAGGACATCATTACAGCTTTTGAAGGACAACCAGCTCTATGCAAAGCTAAGTAAATGTGAATTTTGGTTAGAGCAAGTGGCTTTTCTAGGCCACGTTATCTCAAGAAAAGGCTTAGCAGTGGACCAGTCCAAAGTCGAAGCAGTTGTCAGTTGGAAAAGGCCAAGCAGTGTGACGGAAATCAGAAGCTTTTTGGGACTAGCAGGTTATTACAGGAGGTTTGTCCAAGGATTTTCATCTATTGCAGCACCATTGACAAAGTTGACTAGGAAAAATGTGCCTTTTATATGGACAGACCATTGTGAAGAAAGTTTTCTAGAGCTGAAGAAAAGATTGACTACAGCTCCAATACTCACTTTACCGTCGGGAAGTGGAGGATTTGTTATCTATACAGATGCTTCAAATGTAGGATTGGGTTGTGTGCTGATGCAGAATGACAAAGTAGTTGCTTATGGTTCAAGGCAGTTGAAAGAGCATGAAAAGAATTATGCAACTCATGATTTGGAATTAGCAGCGGTTGTATTTGCTTTGAAAATGTGGAGACATTACCTATATGGAGAGAAATTTGAAGTACATTCAGATCACCGGAGTCTACAGTATCTATTTTCGCAGAAAGAGTTGAACATGAGGCAGAGACGATGGATGGAGTACATCAAAGACTATGACTTCCCAATCAAGTATCATCCGGGCAAGGTGAATGTAGTAGCTGATGCATTGAGCAGAAAATCAGTGGTTATGGCTAGCTTGAGAGGAGTCAGTATCTTGTATCAATTTGAAGAGATGGGAGTAGAAGTGCAACCGTCAAGGCAGGGTGTGATGTTGGCAAGTATGATAGTGTCTGAACCTACTTTCATCCAGAAAATCAAAGACAGTCAATTGCAGGACCCGGACTTGGCCAAGATTGTGGAACACATTTCAGAACGTCCAGACTTCAGAGTTGTAGATGGAGTGTTGTACTTCCGTGACCGTTTGTGTGTGCCTAACCTCGAGGACTTGAAGAATGAAATTATGACTGAAGCTCATAACACGAGATACTCTATGCATCCTGGGAGTACAAAGATGTACCAAAATTTGAAGAACCGATTCTGGTGGAATAACATGAAGCGAGAGATTGCAGCTTTTGTATCTAGGTGCCTCACGTGTCAGCAGATTAAGGCAGAACACCAGAAACCTCCAGGGTTGTTGCAACCATTGGACATTCCGGAATGGAAATGGGAACACATCACTATGGATTTCGTCTCCGGTTTGCCTACTACCAAGAAAGGGAACAATGCTATTTGGGTTATAGTAGATCGTCTTACGAAGTCTGCTCACTTCATTCCTATGAAGACAGGGAGTAAGATGCATATGGCACCACTTGCAGATTTATTTGTGACTGAGATAGTCAGCAGACATGGACAGCCCGTCTCCATCACTTCCGACAGAGATAGCAGATTTGTTTCGAGGTTTTGGAAGACCCTATTCGAATCCATGGGCACTAAGTTGCAATTCAGCACTGCATACCATCCTCAGACTGATGGCCAGTCAGAGCGAACTATACAGACTTTAGAGGACATGCTACGGGCTTGTGTGCTAGATTTCAAGGTTCAATGGGATGAGTATTTACCTCTGTGTGAGTTTGCATATAACAACAGCTACCATTCCAGTATTGGGATGGCACCTTTCGAAGCACTCTATGGTAGGAGATGCAGAACTCCTGTTTGCTGGGAAGAAGTCGGTGTTCGTAGCTTTCACGGGCCGACAATAGTTGGAGAAACAAGTGATAAGATCAAGTTGATTCAAGAACGGTTAAAGATTGCTCGAAGTAGACAAAAGAGTTATGCTGATACACATAGAAGAGATTTGCAGTTTAAAAAAGGTGACAAAGTATTTCTGAAAGTATCTCTTACTCGAGGAACTTTGAGATTTGGACAGAAAGGCAAGCTTGCGAGGAGGTACATCGGATCGTATGAGATTTTGAGCAAGATAGGAGATGTTGCCTATAGACTTGCATTACCGCCGGAACTCTCCGGGGTACACAATGTTTTTCACGTTTCTATGTTGAAGAAATACGTCCCAAATCCTTCACACGTTTTGCGGCATGAACCATTGGAAATTCGAGAAGATGCGTCGTATGTGGAGAAGCCGGTTAGAATTGTGGACACCAAAGAACAAGAATTAAGAAATCGGACGATTCACTGGGTCAAAGTACAATGGAAAAATCATGAGCCAGAAGAAGCGACATGGGAACTACGAGAGCAAGTCCAGAGAAAGTATCCTGAACTATTACCTGAGGTATACTTATTTTTATTTGGAGGACCAAATAACCTAAGGGGTGGAGGATGTCAAACCCCGACCCAGGATTAGCGCGATTAGTGTTAACTAAGTGCGGGTTTAGTTGTAATGTGAGTTAGTGTGCGTGGGATTAGAAATTGGTCCGATTTAGTCTAGAATTAGCTTTGGGGAATTTTGAGAGCGTTTGTGCTATTTGGTCACACTTAAGGGTGCCTTAAGTGAACGAGTAAGCTTGGGAGGAAATTCTAGTTTTCTGATTTTGATCGTGGTTTCGATCTCTTTTGAATGGTTTTATTTTATTAATAAACTTTTGTGTTCAGCTAATTTGTGTTTTAGGCCCAGAAACCCAAGTTTTGGCCCAAAGGGGTAAATCAGTCTTTTCACACCAAATCTGGACTCAAATTTCGGAATCTCAAAACTATGCCAAATTTATACTTTTTGGAAAGTAGATTTTTCGACGATCATTTTAGTCTTCTTCGTCGTTTTCATCCGGGGCCCACAAGTCAATGTTTTAACCATTCCAAGTCTTGAGCAATGGGGCCCACAAGAACCCATTTGAACTAAATCTCCTTCTCCCTCATTTTTCTTCACTCACGGTTCTAAGCTCTCCCTGCAACTCTTCAACTCAGCTGAGACTTTTCTTCTTCCCTTCCTTTCTTCTCATTGCATGTCTATGCTAGAGAGCTTCAAAGCACAAACCAACCCTACCATCTTCTTCCTCTCAACTCTAGGAATCTATTGCTACCATTTTTCTTGGAGATCCCAGCTGTGTTTCCATTCAGTTTTCTTCTCCTCTTCTTGTTTAGCAAGCTTCAGGTAATGGATCTCCTTCTTATCTTCAATGTAGTCTTTTGAGTTCCTTAGGAACCCATTTTTTCAAGCATGCAACACCCATTTCGAAATGGGTCATTGTCTTCTCTTTTTGATGGATTTTTGAAGTTCTTTTCATGGGTTTCTTGTAGATTTCGTGGAGTGCTTTTGGTAGGATTTGTTTCTGAGTTTGTTGGGCTAGGATCTTGGTAAAGGCAAGTGATCAACTTAGATTCAAGATGCATGCAATATTTGATTACTTTAACTTTCATGATTTGATTTCTTTCCATTCTATTTTGAGTAATATATTGTTTTAAGGATGTGATATAGTCTGAAATCTTGTTTTGATTGAAATGCAAATGCTAATGGTTGTATAAATGTTTTTCATCCATTTGAAGTTGCTTTTATCTTGCCAATGTGTTTTATAAATGGATGAAAGATTGGAGGAAATGTTGTGAGGTGATTTGGAAGTGTGGATTGTATAATCTGAATGGGAATTGCCCTTGGAGAGCATGGAGGCTCAGGGAATATGCAGGGATTTGACAAAGGAAAGAAATGGTGAAAAGGGAGTGCGAATTCTGAAGTCAGCTGGAGCTGCCGCAGACAGGCGGTTAGCAGTCGGCCAGCAGTCGGCTAGCCGACTGTTGACCCACGGCTAACCGACCCTGTGTCGGTTAGAATTACAGTAGCTCAATTTCTGCACAGGGCGTGGTCGGCCCGCGGGCGGTCAGCAGGCGGCTAGCCGACCTGCGCAAGAAATTGAAAAGTAGTATGTTTTCTGATCAGTCGGTCAGCAGTCGGTCAGTTGGTCGGTTAGCCGACCAGCACCCGGCGGCCAGCCGCCAGGTAGCCGCGTGGTGACCGAGTGCACAGAAGGATAATTCTGAAGGGGCTTGGATGGGAGAGAAAAACAAGAATATGTTATGGGGTCTTTAGCCTGATGCTGTGCAGTTGAAACATGAAATGTTGTCCAGCTTCGGAAACACCAATTCATTTAAACTCCAACATTTGGGTTTCAACTTCACGAGAATCAAACAAAGAACCTTAGCATATACTTGACATAATTGTTTCGAAATCTTGAATTTTGACACGAAGAATACGTTCTGTACCTGTTTTGATTTACAAGCATGTATTTAACTTTTGATTTGTTTCAAGGACTATATTGGGGACACTTTTCCAGCTTTGATGTTATAGTTTTTGCTATTCTTGTTTAGTCTCGTCTGGCATTGTTTTGATAAGTGTTTTCCCCATTTTTCGCTAAGTTTTGTACAAGTATTGATCAGCTTTATGCATACGTGAATATCATAGAGTACCACTGAGCTTGGACTGCCCTCCCAGTCTGATCCACTAGTTAGGGGGTCCTTAAACATAAGGGCAATCTGCAGATTAGCCGTGTATTTATACACATCTTTGTTTTGTCCGGTTCCGCGGCCGGTTTTCCGCCCACCTTGTGTGGCTCGGACTTCTGTTTTGTTTCGTCTCGTTCTGTTTTGTTTTGCTTGCTCTTGTCATTACATATGACGGAGAAAGGATGAGCTCAATGTGGATTCGTGAATCATGTTATTTTATTGAAAAGCATGTTAGTTTTGAATTACACTTAAAACATAATTTTGTTCAGATCTCATGCAATGTTTTAAAGTGCTGATTACTTTCACATTATCTGACTTGTTTTATGTCTAAGCTGTTCACCTGCCAGACCGTCGTGTCTGATCCCTTTGTTTTGGTGTTTAGATGCAGACGCCGTTGCTTTTGCGGAGGAGCGCCCGGAGGAGGCTTTTGAGCCACCCCCAGCCCGTGAGTGGCAACCCGACGACGTCCTCTAGACGTCGGGCGGGGTCTTGAGCACGATGCACATAGATGGGATTATTTTACTATTTTGGGAATGTATGGCCTTTGTTGGCCTTTTTCACTTTTGGGGTTGTGTAACTTAACACTTTATTATCCTGAAAACTTGAACTGGATTGGTAATGCTATGCTTACATTTTCTCCTCTGATTACTATTTTAATGATGATTTAATTTATGCAATCCGGTATCATAATGTTCATGTTATTGATTGTGATGAGATTACTTGCACGCTTCCGCAAATCATTGTTCGTGTGAGATTGTTACATGTTCGTTTTTGGGAATCCTCACCGCGGAAACCTGTGGGTTAATCATAGTTGGATGGACAACAACCGTCGCGGGTCCCGGGCTTTGGGGAAAACCTCGGTCCGGGGTCGCGACACATTCGCATCAGTCGCTAAATATCGGAAGTTGTCTTAAAAATACTGAGATTCTTGTGCATTCGTTGTGTTCCGTTGAAAACTCTGACTGAGCAGGGTAGGCACCGCAAGTGTGGCGCCCAAGTGGATTCCTCCACTTTTGTGCACAACTTCCGATCTTCCGCATTTAGTTCATTCAGAAACTGCATATTAATGACATGTTTGGTTGTTTGATCTGTTTTGAACTTTGAACTACCATTTTTGTCACACTTCACATAATATCATTTGAACCACACATCTATAGAAAATCTCAAAAAAAAATCATAAAACATAAAATCCCTTCTTCTCTTTCCTTACTCTCTAGTAAATTAGAGGAGAAACCAAAAACAAATTAAAAGATATCCAAAAAAACCAAAAAAGAATAGTTAGATAGTCTAAGTTATCGAATTTAGTGCCTAAGTAGGATAAATCTTAAGATTAATTAAAACAACATAATTAGTAAATTTAAGCAACATCACATCATTAAGAGTTCTAAAACATTAAGACCCTAATTAATTCGGATTTAAAAATAATTAAGAACTTTAAAAACACAAAAACTTAAAACCCCAAAAAAACAGCCACCTGGGCACCACCCCCTGGGCGCCCATCCTTCCACAGCCACCTGGGTGCCACCCTCTGGGCGCCTAGCCTACTCATTCCCTAAGACACCCCGGTTAAAACTTAAGTTAATTAGTTAAGACCTTAAACTAATCCGAATCAACACAGTAAAACATTTTAAACTTGAAATAATTGAAACCCTAATCAACTTAACCTCGAATTAACTAAAGAACACAAAGCCAACACAACTCCAAAACAATCCACCTGGGTGCCACCCCCTGGGTGCCACCCCATGGGTGCCCAACTTGCCAAGTCCACCTAGGCACCACCCTCCTGGCACCCATCCCATTCCATCACTAAAAGAACCCTTAATTAAAACTTCTAATTAATCACAACCCAAATTTAGTCCTAGTTAACATAATAAAACACTTTTAGATTTAAGAAGCCCAAAACCTCAATCAATTTAGACTTGAACCGGCCTAAAAACGCAAAATCAACACGAAACCATAAAACAGACACCTGGGCCTATACACTTGGGCACCACCCTCCTGGCGCCTATCCGATCCCATTCCCTTAGAAACCACCACTTAATTAAACTTAATTGATTAAACCCAAATTAACACCTTAAAACATTGTTAACCTAAAAGGCTTGAAACCTTAACCAATTTGGAATCAAACCAATTTAGAAAATACAAAATGAATAAACCACAAAATATCCACTTGGGCGGAACCCCCTTGGTGCCTATCCTTCCGCATCCACTTGGGCACCACCCTCCTGGTGCCCATCTTACCTAGTCACTAAAAAACCCCACTTGAAATTAAATTCGAATTCAATCACGATCAACACACCGGAACACCCTTGAAATCTAAAACAATCGAAACCGTAAGCCCGAATAGACTTAAAACATAGAACCAACTCAAACACACAAGACAGACACTTGGGCACCACCCCCTGGGCGCCCATCCTGTCACATCCACCTGGGCACCACCCTCTGAGCGCCCAACCTCCCCAGTCACTAAAGCCAAATTAATTGAAACGGAATTTAATCTTATTCATCGCAACAGAATACTTTTAATTTAAAATACATCAAACCATAAAAGCTCAACCGCAAATCAACCTAAAAAATACGGAACCTACTCGAACCACAGAATAGTTTACCTGGGCGCCACACCCTTGGCACCCATCTGTCAAATCCACCTGGGCACCACACCCTGGGCGCCCAGCTTCCCCGTTTTCAGAAAAAACCAAATTCACAACTTAACCAAATTAAAGAAATCCCAATTGAATACGAATAGCATCCCACATCCAAACACACTAAGTCCTTTAATCAATTTAAACTTAAATCGACCTAAAAGACAGCAAACCGACCCGAAGCACAAAACAATTCATTTGGACGCCACCCCTTGGGCGCCCACCCTCTAAATCCACCTGGGTGCCACACCCTGGGCGCCCAGCCTACCTGTTTTCATAAAGAACCCCTAGCGAACAACTTAATACAATTAATTAACATTCAAACCAATCCGAATCAACATATTAAAACACTTTTAACTTAAAACGTTTGAAACTTTAATCGATTCGGGCTTAGCCCTCAAAGCCTTTACAAACAAACAAACAACCACCTAGGCACCACCCCTGTGGTGCCTAGCCTACACTATAACCTTGGTTCGCAACTTCAATATAAAACGAGTAATTAAACATCTTATAACTTAAATTAATTAAAACCAGAACCTAAAACAACCCTCGGACCCAAAGGCTAATATCAAATCCCTTCCGGAATACCTGAAAATCTCAAGCCATCCACCTGGGCGCCACCCCCTTGGCGCCCATCCTCTCATTTGCACTAAAACGCAAATTCTTGGTTTCGTCTCAAAATCCAAATCGGAATCCCTTTGACATTTGAACACCAAAGAATTAAAACAATTTTAAACATTAAAACACACCAAGTAAGAACCCCTGGGATTTCGAAAACAATATCGATACCATCGTCACTAGCCAAACCACCCAGAAGCAGCCACTTGGGCGCCACTGCCTGGGTACCCAAGTCACCAGAGTAACCTAGGCGCCACCCCCATGGCACCCAAGTCCTCTGTTAACTCTGTTTTGCTAATTTCGACATCGCTTCACCTTTTAAATTAAACCATAAATTCCAGAACCTTAAATAACTTAAACAGAACCCCAAAATACATTTAATCCACTTCTTAATCAATCTTCAACTCAAAACAAATCGAACCAATTAAAAATCACAATTAATAAGCTGCTTAGGCGCTGAACCATCAAACTCAACCTATTCATATCCTAGGATTAGATCGGAATTTCCCCATTAGATAGATTAAAGCATTAGGCTTTGTCCCGTCACTTTTCCTGTTCCGTTAGGGGACTGGGAGAGCTGATGTGGGCGGTCTAGGACCTTAGGTTAGGGTTAATCCGATTATCAGTAATAAAGCATTAATCACATAGATCCAAGTGAAATCCCCTAGTTAGGCCCTTCTAGCCCCCATATTGAAAAGCCATAAAAACCATAAAACCAATAAAATAAACTCAAAAAGATTTTCCTTTTATTTCTTCCTCCACCTCAGGTGCCAGATATTTAATCAAACTTAATGATAAAAGGGAATAAAGAACTGATTTCTAAAATTGAATAAATGAGAATAACGAGATGAGGTGAGTGATTTCGCACACACTTTTAATCAATCACGGCCCATCGGCCACCCTAAAACAAACACTGGCCCATCGGCCATTTTCAATCAATCCTGGCCCATCAGCCACCTTCGATTAATTACGGCCCATCGGCCTTTTACTTTTATCACTCGTGTATCGCACACGAAAAACATAGAAATCACAAATCAAAGTCTCATTTGCATCATCATTTTGGTTTGAAAAATCAGCCTTTAAACCCTATTTTGCCAAGGGATCAGAAGGGGGTACCCGGGAACGGGGCCGATCCTCTTCTTAAATATTTGGCACCTCCCCCCTCTTTTATTCTATTTTCTTTATTTTAGTTATTTTATTTTAATTGGATATACTACGATTATGCTATGTGAGGATTAACTTTTATTTGGACTTTAACTCATGACCCTGAATTGGCCCAAATTAAAGAGACCCAAATTAATGTGACAGGACAACCATCGTGTGTTGCCGGCAGCACATTAGACGAGAGGAAGAACCCACCTTTTTATTTTTCTCCCCATATTTCTTCGATTTTCGTCGAAGAACAGTGTTACGGCCGAATCCGTAGCTGGCGATCGTGATCCGTCGATTTTGAGGGTAGTCGGAATCCTCGTTTTCGATGTAAAATTTAAATAGCATATATAGATGAATGGAGATTTCCTCAAACCATGCCTCTCTTAGGGAGGAAAATGGGGGGTCGAAATTCACATCCGACACCAGCACCTTATCTATGCATGCATCATGGGATAAGCCTATCATCCTATTTTTCCGGTCTCAATAGTAATTGATCCCTAGGATGTAGCTGGCTTTTCCCAAGTCCTTCATATCAAAAGTCTTAGCCAACTAAACTTTTACTATTGACAACATCCCTATATCACTCTCTAGGGGAAGGATGTCGTCGACCAGAAAAATTACCTTGTCTCATTCACTTTTCATGTACACACATGACTCATCCGGAATTTGACTAAAACCAAATGACCTGATTGCCTAGTCAAAACGGATGTTCTAGGTTCGGGATGCCTGCTTCAGTCCATAAATGGACTTCTGTAACTTACAAACTCTTTGCTCTTGGTTATTGGCCACAAAACCGTCTGGCTGCATCATATAGATGTCTTCCTTAAGATGGCCGTTGAGAAATGCTATCTTGACATCTATTTGCCAAATCTCGTAATCGAGATGAGCCGCAATGGATAAGAGTATCAGGATGGACTTGAGCATGGCTACCGGCGAGAAGGTTTCCTCATAATCGATATCTTCTTTCTGAGCATATCCTTTCGCAACAAGCCTGACCTTAAAGGTCTCAACTCTTCCATCTAGTCCTCTCTTTCTCTTGTAGATTCACTTGCACCCAATAAGTTTAATATTGGCAGGCAAGTCCACAAGTGTCCAGACCTTATTGGAGTACATAAACTCCATCTCAGCTTTCATAGCATCTAACCAACGTCCTAAAACTATGTCATTGATTGCTTCATCGTAGTTACAGGGATCTTGTTCGGGTTCTTCCGAGATTGCCTTGTAAGACTTTCCCAAAAACCGAGAACCTGTCAGGGGTCCTGACAATGTTCCCATTACGACAAGGCACTGGTGTAATTACTAGGTTAGGTATGGGTGAACTTTCTTCAAGTTCAGTCATATTAGGATTTGGAATTGGTCTCTCTTTGAATTTCTTCCAAGATAACCTTTTCTAAAGATTTCCGGTCAATCATATAATCTTCCTCTAGAAAAACCGCATTGGTGCTGATACGCACTTTCTGCTCTCTCTGGGATTATAGAATAACCAACCTTTAGTTCCTGTGGGATATTCTATAAAAGTGTAAACTTCCGACTTCGATTCCAATTTATCCGTCTTAACCTTCAACACGAGTGCCGAACATTCCTTATGTTGTAGTAGTGCCCGAACCACAACTCTCGGGGAGTCTTAGGTACAGACTTAAATGGAACGATGTTAGTATATACTTTGTAGTTTCCAAAACATATCCCTATAGGTAACCCTGAGAAACTCAACATAGACCTGATCATATCTAAAAGAGTTTGGTTCCTTCTTTATGCTACTCCATTCTGTTGAGGCATACGAGGAGCCGACAACTGGGATAGAATCCCATTTTCTGATAAGTATCCCATAAAATCAGCAGAGAGATATTCTCCTATTCGATCTCATCAAAGAGTATTTATATTTTTACCTAATTGCTTTTCCGCTTCCTCTCGAAACTCTTTGAACTTTTCAAAAGTCTCTGACTTGCGGTGCATAAGGTATATGTAATAATATCTTGATCAATTATTGGTGAAAGTGATGAAATACTCGTATCCTTCTCTCGCTCTAAGTTTATGGGTCCATATATATTAGTGTACACTAACTCCAATAAATCTTTGGCACGACTGCCCTTAGATAAAAAGGGCCTTTTGGTCATTATGACTTCCAAACAAGATTCGCAAACAGGCATTGGTTCTACCACCAATGAAGGCAAGATAACATCTTTCACTATCCCGTCAATCCTGTTTAGGTTTATATGACCTAGCCTCTAGTGCCAAAGTTTTGTTGGATTAGATGAAGATGACTACCTCTTTAAAGATGGTCTATTATTAATTTCACTGTCATGTTTCTCATACATTGTGGGAGTTAACAAATAAAAGCCATTGATTACCTTGTCAGAATATATAAAAGTATTGTATCTCTCTAAATGGATTACCTTGTAACTCCTCCCTTTATGTGGCTTTATGACAATTAAAGCCCATAAACCCTCCTAAATGGCTACCAAAGGCCTATAAATAGGAGAGCATTCCAAGAAGAAAGGGTTCGGAAAATTGTTCAGAAATTGTCAGGAAATCCAAAACTTCTACAACTACTGCAACAATTTCCTCTCCTTCGAAGAAACTCTGCTACAACAAAACACCACAAGGTGATTGAAGTCCCTTAGGGGGGCGCCCCCCCCCCCAAGGTCCCCTCTCCTTCTATCCAACATGGCCAGATGTGGCTCTTCAACTCGTCTACTCGGCTTTTTATTGGATATAAGACCTCTCCTTGGTCTTTATCCTCTAAAAATCTGAAGTCCAAGCCAAGCCAAGTGAATCAAAGCATCAAGTGTTCTCATCTGAAGGACGATAGCGGAGTCCATACATGACTCGCGACCGTCGATCTAAACGAGTCCCCACAATCTCCTAAGAAGTTAGATTCATTTTCTTACTTTTCTGTTGTATTTTGTATTTTTAAAGAGACAAAAAAAATCACAATTCTTTTCTTTCTTTATTGATGAGATTTGTAAATCGCCTTCTACGGCACAAAACCACCTTTCAAGGCAAACAAAAGAAAATCACCTCTCATGGCATTCAAAATCTGGCTATTTTCTTAAATATATATATGCAATGGAAAGTTAGAAAAAAGATTAATTTCCTTTCTACTTGTAAATGTGGATCTCCGGATCACCATTTCTAAATTCCAAGTAGATAGAAAATCTGGCATACCCGTACAAAAAATGTTGATGCCCGCTTTTCATCCGCCAGACTCCGGCAGACTTGGGGTGGAGGAAGGTAAGAGCCGGGTCTATCAGAGACAACAACCGAGCTCAGCGCCAGAATGATGATGATCAGAACAGTGATGAGCCAAAAGGCATCATAAACGTCATTCACCTCACTCCTGCTCTGAATGAGAGCAATCAAGCCTGTGCCGAGGCCAGGAGGGCTTCGTACCAAAAGTAGGTGATGACAGCCGAGCTGGAACCCACTGCCAAGAAAGCTCGGACAGAGAGGCCAAGATCTGGTTTTCAGATAAGAACCTAGATGGAATCCAGCTCTCCCACAACGATCCTTTGGTTTTGACCTTGAAGTTAAAGAACTTCCTGGTACAGAGAGTTCTTGTGGACCCTGGGAGTTAATCAGAGATCCTCTACTTCAACTGCTTCAAGAAGATGGGTCTCAAAGAGGAGGATTTGCAGGCAGCACGCACCCCCTTGGTGGGTTTCAGCTCAAAGCCCGTGTACCCCAAGAGGAGAATCTCCCTAAAAGTCCAAGTTGGAGGCGCCTCTATGCTAGCCGACTTCCTAGTGGTAGATGTTGTTAGTTTTATGGTCTCAATCCATTAAGATTGATGAAATAAATTGATTAATTTCTTTATTTATCAATATATTCATGATTTCTTTTTATGAGATGAATGGTATTTTATTACTTGTTTGCACATAACTAATACGAATGACATGGTGGTTCATGAGATGAGCCGGGAGTCCATGAGTATACTAGATGCAATACATGTGTATGGATGAGATTTACATACGGGAGACATGTATAGAAAATCTTATATTTAAATATCTTCACAACCAGTGATGAGACTGGACATCTCATCTGACAAGCTTGCAGTACTTTGATTACTATGAGATAGTGTGATTTGTCTCGATCATCAAAATGTAAGATTCTGGATCATAATACTAATACATTGGATGTATTGAAGGACCATGAGAAGCACCTTATGAACACTGTCTTTACGTTCAGATCTGCTCTCATAATTTCTTACCAATAGGCTCACAATCCCAAGACATTGATGAACTCAAGTTTCTATCTATTCATTTGCTTTGAGTCACTAATGAGTAAGGCCAACTGTAGGTCAACACTTCGGTGATTTGGGTACGTGATAGTAGGACTATGGGAACATTGAATAGTCAAGATGGAATCTGTCTTTGTTATCCCCTTGTGCCAATTAATGGATTTATCATTGGTAAGTGCGCACCCATTCCAATTAAAAGTTAATTGGATAGTACTAATGATCACTGTGATTAATTAAGTTTCAAGGATAATAAGATATGGATCTAAATTGGCGGGACAGTTTATCCATTTGATCCATGGATATTAATGGAGGGGCTTACTTGTGGTGATAGGAAAGTTTAGAGTCTTCATGTAATTTATTCCTAAGACTGGAGTTCAATTGCATTTATATAGTGGAGTTATTTACAATTAACTGTGGGCCCAGATTGCACATGAGATGTGGGGTCACGGTGTCCCAATTGGAGCCAACTTTCTATGGAATCCCAAGTGGTCCCCACGCTAGCCCAAGATTGGATCAGTACTAATTCTATTTGAAGTGATACTTCTAATAGTGGTAATAGTAGGAATAGTGAGTTACTAATTATTATAGAAGTTGGACATCTAATAATAAACAAAGAGGAGATGCTTTAGGCTATAAATAAGAGAGGAAAGAGGGATGGACATCCAATGCATGATTCCTCCTTGGAATCCATGCCCAAGCCTCCCCATTGTGCAAGAGCTGCATATCTCTCTCTCCTTCTTCTTCTAGTTTCTCTTCCAGTTTCCCTTGAGTTTCTAGTTGGTTTTTCTCTTGGAGACCCCACCATCTTCCTTGAGAAAAGAGATCTAAGACGGGTCATAGCGTGGAAGATCAATAGGTCTTGAAAATTCCTATTTGATATGTGAAAGAGTTTCATCATCAAAGAAAGACGCAACTCCTCCATTATAGCACAACCGAGCTCCAAAGGTATAATCTACTTCCTTGCATGTTGTAGATTTTTATGGATGCTTGTTGGCTGCTGTTCTATCTTCTTGATAGGTTTATTAACAGATCATGATGGCTGAGATTGAGGACATGGATCCTAGATTTGGTTTCATGGCCTTATGGATACTTGATCCCTGAGTCAAGTGGGTCAAAAGTTTTGAAAACCTATCCACGAGGCCCACCCGCTTCCAACAGATGCACCATCCATATACAATGCAATAATAGGGAGAACTTGGCTGCACAATATGGAGGTTATACCCTCCACTCGTCACCAAAAGCTCAAGTTCCCGTTAGAAAATGAGAACTGCAGAGTTGAGGTGATCACAGTCAGAGGCGACCAGCACATGGCCAAACAATGCTTGATGGTCGTGGTGCCTGGCGAAGCAGAGACAACGCAGGTACACATGGCCGAATTGGATAGGCTGGCCGAACTCGAAGACGTCTGCCGAGCTCCAAAGCAAAAGAGCGTTGAAGATCTAACCAAGATCAGGATTGACCCTAACGATCCTGAAAGATATTTTCTATTTGGGAGTCAACTTGTTGAAGCTGAAAAGTCCGACCTGCTGAACTTCTTGTTACAGAACGAGGAAGTTTTTGCATAGACTCCCTATGAAATGCCTGGCATCAATCCCGAGATCATGTGCCACAAGCTGAACGTGGACCCCAAACACAAGCCCGTGGTTTAGAAAGCTCGTAGAAAGGGGATCCCATAAACCAAAGCCATGATCGAGGAGGTTCAAAAGTTGCTTGGAGCCAAGGTAATCAGAGAAGTCCACTACCCGGACTAGCTGGCCAACACGGTGGTGGTCAAGAAGAAGAGTGGGAAATGGAGGGTCTGCATGGATTTCACCGACCTCAACAAAGCCTACCCCAAGGACAGCTTCCCCCTCCCAAAGATTGACCAGATGATCAATGCCACTGCCAGGCATGACAGGATGAGTTTCCTCGATGCTTACCGAGGTTACCATCAAATTCCGATGTATGGGCCTGATGAAGAGAAGACCGCATTCATAACACCTAGAGGCATCTACTGTTACAAAGTGATGCCATTCGGGTTAAAAAATGCAGGGCGACTTACCAGAGGCTAGTAACCAAGATGTTCCAGGCCCAGCTTGGTAAGACAATGGAGGTCTACATTGACGACATGGTTGTCAAGTCCAAAAGGTCACAAGACCACTTGGCAGACCTAAGTCAAACGTTTGACATCCTAAGAAAATTCCAACTGAAACTAAATGCATCCAAGTGTGCATTCGGCGTCGGCTTCGGCAGATTCCTGGGAAGCCTAGTCACCAGAAGAGGGATTGAAGCAAATCCATACCAGATCTCAGCGATCCAAGAAATACAGAGTCCAACTACGGCAAAGCAGGTTCAGAGGCTCACTGGAATGGCCGCTGTGCTCAATCGCTTCACCAGCCGAGCTTCTGACAAATGCCGACCCTTCTTTCAGCTTTTAAAGAAAAGTTTGAAATTTCAGTGGACTCCGGAGTGCGACCGAGCTCTGCAGGAGCTCAAACACTATTTGTCTTCACCACCCCTGCTGTTAACACCAAAGCAGGGGGAAATGCTCTACCTGTACCTGGCGGTCTCAGATCATGCATTGAGCTTGGTACTCATTAGGGACGAGAACGAGCAACAAAGGCCCATTTACTACACGAGCTAGATCCTTTTCAATGCCGAGACCAGGTACTTACAATTGGAGAAACTTGCATTAGCACTCGTCAATGCTTCTAACAGACTCTTTCACTACTTCCAGACATATACTATAGTGGTTGTTACAGAACATCCGCTCAAGTCCCTTTTCAGAAAGGCAGACTTCTCTGGAAGAATATCAAGATGGGCTGTCGAGCTGGGGTAGTATGATATCCAGTAACAACCCAGAATGGCAATCAAGGACCAAGTTTTGTCAGACTTCATCGTGGAGTTTGTTTCTCCTAGTTCGGCACCGAGACAACTCAATACCAAACTGGGGGGCAATAAAGATGAGGAAAAGGTCACCGAGACAAAGCAAGAACGATCTTGGAAGCAGTTCCTTTATTCAGCTTAAAAGGTCTTCATCGACGGATCTTCAACGTCCAAAAGGGCTGGCACTGGCATAGTCCTCCAATCTCCGGAGGGCCTTGCATCGAACAAGCCTTAACGCTTGGCTTCAAGGCGTCCAATAATGAAGCTAAGTATGAAGCACTCATTGCAAGGCTCAACAGCACTAAAATCTTAGAGGCACGGTAGCTGGTGGTCCTCAGTGATTCCCAACTGGTGACGAGCCAGCCGAATGGAGACTTCCAAGCTCGCGATGAAAGGATGGCAGCCTACCTGGCTTATATAAAGCAACTCATTTCTCAATTCAAGAGAGTTGAAGTCAAATAGATAGGTAGAGACTCCAATTCTCATGTCGATTCTCTTGCCAACCTGGCCTCTGCTATTGAGGCTTGGAATAAGAGAACCGTCGAGGTGGAAATGCTGGAGAAACCAAGTATAGAGCTTCAGCCACCTCGGCAAGTTATGTGTGTTGATCTCGGTCCGAGCTGGATGGACCCAATCATCGCCTATCTAAGGGATGACCAACTTCCTAAAGACAAGAATGGGGCTCACAAAATCAGGCTGAAAGCAGCTCGATTTTGGTTGTCTCCGGATGGCAAGCTTTACAGGAAGTCTTATACCGGCCCCTACCTCCAGTGCGTTCACCCGAGCAAAGTTGAAGACTTCCTTTATGAAATTACCGAACTATCAGTCAAGGCTATTAGCAGCCTTACATGCAGAAGGATACTCAGCTGCACGCTAGAAAATGCTAAAAGTGCCAAAAATTCTCACACTCCCTCCACTAGCCAACACAGGACCTGAGCCCGCTCTCCAGTCCATAGCCCTTTGCTCAGTGGGGCTTGGACATCGTGGGACCACTCCACCGAGCTCCAGTGAATAAGAGGTGGCTAATAGTAGCCACCGATTATTTCACCAAGTGGATCGAGGCCGAACCTTTGTCCTCTATCACCGAACAGGACACGAGGAACTTTGTGTGGAAGAACATCATCACAAGATTTGGGATCCCACTAGCTTTGGTCTCAGACAACGGAACCCAGTTCGATTCCAACTTCTTCAGAAACTTCTGACAGGAGCTCGGCACGAGAAACATCTACTCCACTCCGGTATACCCACAAAGCAACGGCCAAGCTGAAATCTCGAACAAGGTGGTACTCGATGGGCTTAAGAAGAGGCTCGACCGAGCTAAGGGGAGATGAGCGGAAGAACTTCCGAGTGTCCTATGGTCATATAGGACCACTCCAAGATGCTCCACTTCAGCAACACCCTTCTCTTTGGCCTACGGAATGGAAACCGTGATCCCGCTTGAGGTCTGTCTCCCGACCTTGAGGTCCGAGCTTTGAGATCAAGGCCAAAACGATGTGAATCTGGCCCGAGAGCTAGACCTAGCCGAGGAGCGAAGAGACGCAGCAGTTATCCGCCTAGCTGCCTACTAGCAACAATTGGCTAGCAGCTATAACCAAAAGGTCAAAGAAAGGAAATTCTCGGTTGGAGAATTGGTCTTGAAGAAGACACTTCCCGGGGACAAGAACCCGAACGAAGGCAAGCTGGCACCAAACTGGCACGGGCCATTCAAGGTGATCTCGGCCGCCGGACGATCAGCATACAGACTTGAGGACATGAAGGGTAAAGAGTTACCATAGCCATGGAATGCGATGCACCTCAAAAAAATATTATTTCTGAATTGTACTCAATTTTTGAAATCAATAAAAGCAATTCCTCTGGAAGGATTGCTCTCTCTTGTCTTCAATTATCGCCAAGTTGTTCAACTCGGCAATCACTACCTAACTGCTGTGAAGCATTAAGGAAATGAAGTCAATTCTTGCCTAGTTACTGAACTCGGCAATTACTTACCTAACTACTATAGAGCATTAGGGAAATGAAGAAAAAGCCTTAAACAGTTAAGGCACACCAAGTTAGAGAACTCGGTGTCTACCTCATCGTCGGAAACATGTTTGGTTGCGGAACCAAATATCCTGTCACTGAGATGAATATCTTGTATCCTTTATGTTAAAGAACTGAATCCAGTTTACTCTCGTCGACCTAGGTCACGAACCGAGTTATGCTACAGACAAATTTGGTATTCGGATACAAGTTTCTTAAGTTACAGAACATAAAAATGCACAGGGTTCCGGTTATTGAACCGAACTCAATCACTTAAGCAAAAATTGACATCATGAACATGTAAAGAGCTCGGTTAGAGAACAAAAAACAAGCATACAAAAATTGTTTGAGGCAAGCATTGAAAAAGTGTAATTTTATTTATGTAAAGACGAAAGTACAAAATTTGAGCATTACATCAAGAAAATATACATAAATCTAAGCAACAGCTACGGTGTTGGCACCAGTCTCGGTTTGAGTAGCGTCGGCTTCGGATGACGGACTGGGGGCAGAGGACGATCCAGGATTCGAGCTTGGAAACTTGGGCAGATTTTTGTATACAGGGTGGTCTTCAAAGACTTCTGCCTCCTTCAAGGCAGCCATCCACCCAAGCTCCCAAACCTTCTGGCTTTTCTTGAAGACCTGAGCCTCATATGACGCCGTCACCTCCTGCCTCAAGAGCAGCATCAGCCTCGGCCTGTTGGTTTTCTTCAAGCTCGGCTTTTTGCTTCTCCAGAGCAGACTCGTGCTCGGCTCGCTGATTCTCCAGAGTTGCTTCGAGCTGAGTTGCACGCCACTCCTAAGCTTCTGTCTCTGCCTTTAATCTGTCAATCTCTGCCGATACCTTTTCAAGCTCGGCAGCGAGGGCGGCGTTCTTGCTCACCTCCTCCTTTAGCTTCTGATCTTTGGCGTCCAAGGCTGATTGGAGTTCTTTCTTCTCCGCCTCCAGCCCGGTGACCTTGGTGTGAACATCCCGAAGCCTTTCGACGCCAACTTGATAATTTTGTACTACTGCAAAAGAAACAAATGTCAGAAAGTAGCAATCGAAATCAATCACTTGGTCAGATTTTTGGAAAACTCACTGAGACAGCAGACTGCATTACCGAGACAGCTAGTCAGTCTCCTCAGCCTCTCCATATCTCGAGGCAGGGCACAAGCTCGCCCCAGCGTGGCGACGATGTAGCCGTCGTTGGCCACGCTACCTTCGACCGTCAATGGCCTTCCGGACTCGACTTGAAGGTCGGGCCTCCGAGGAGCCGGCCTGGTGAGCTGAGGTGCAACTGCCACACTTGATGAAGATGGTGCCGAAGAGCTGGATGAGGCCTCGACCCTAGGCCTTTTTTCTGGCGGACCCTCCTCCCTTCAAGTTTCTGTTTCTGTTTGGCGCTACCGAACCCTGATACTTGGAGGAGAAGTAGGGGCAAGGGTGGACGCATCAGCAGTAGTAGTAGACGTCGACCCAGGAGCGACAACAGAAGCAGGAGCATCACCTGCAGACTGGGGGGCACGAAGAGCTCGGTCTCCAAATAACCGAGCCTCGAGGTCCGCAATTACTATGCGGGGCTGGCGTCTTTGCATCTCTTCTTATTCTTCTTCTTCCTTCGAGCTAGAAGAATCAGTGACTTGTCTTCCTGGCCGGCAAGGAATTCTCAGCCTCCGTAGCAGCTACGTTGGGCTCGGCGGTATCCAAGTCTGACCAGGATGTGGAGGCATCGGAAATGACCTACTCGACGACAGTCAGGGCCCTTGCCAGCTCTGCCCTTTCTTCTTCAGAAGCCTAACACCCTCCCCGAGGTATCCTCCTCTTAATGAACGAGTGGTACCTCGGCTCGTAGTTGCCCAGGCAGCTTGGTAGCTGTGATCTCAGTAACTGTACAGCCTCTGAAACCAAGCGTCGTTTCTCGACTGTTGACACCAAAAATGTCACCTTGCCTCATCAACATCAAAAGCTATATGAAGCCACATCCTACTACAAACAGGCAAAGCTGCTTCAAGCATCAGATCTTGACAAAACCAAACAAAAACTACAAGATCTTTCAAAGTAGCCAAAAGAAGGGTACACATGAAGTTTCGGGCCATTTCGACATTATTTGGCCTAACTTCAATCCTCCAACAGCTGAGCCGGAGCTCCTGACGGCGACAGTGTCAAAAACATCAAATCTTCTATCAGAGCCTATGGATGGTCTCAAAATACCTTCAAAAGGCTCCATGTCGAATTTCAAGTCAAATCGACACCGTTTGACCCTCCATCAGCTCTCAAAAGGCGAAATCAAGCCTCCCGGCGGCGAGAACCTCTTATGCCGCCACTCATCAAACAAAACACATGAGTAGCTTCTGCATGCTTCCAAAGGGCTACATGTCAAATTTCAGGTCATTCCGACAACATTTGACCAGGTTTTGATGCTCCGAAGCAAAATCAAGCCTACCGACGGCGAAGCTCCCCGGGACCATGGCACCCAAATTGGAGCTAATGGATCATCTCAAAATGACTCCAATAGACTCCCCGTCAAATTTCAGGTCAATCGGACATCAGATGACCGTACATCAAAGCTCGACATCTTCCGCACGGTGAAATCAAGTCAAGCATTGATGGGACCCCAAACGGCTTCCAAAATCAAATAAAAGCCCATGGTTGGTCCTATCTAATGCCGAAGAAGCTTCACCTCAAATTTCAGGTCATTCCGACATCGTTTGACCCAGTTTCAACTCCTGGCGGAAAATCGGCTACAGAGTCTTCGGCTTTTCCAAAAAATAGGAAACTTTGTGCTCTGATTTGCACAGCCTTTCAATAGGTTTTCTTTAGAGGAATTATGCCAATAAATGAGTAGAAATGTCAAAAAAAAAATACAGGAGAAAATAGAAGCGAAAAAGCCCTAGAAACGACCAAGAAACTGCGACCGGAAGGTGACCGAAAAGTGGACCAAAGTCCAAGGTCGCCGGCCGAATGGTCGCCGGCGACCCTGGAAATCCTGGTCGCCAGATTTCCGCCAAAAGTGTCGTTTTTTCCGTTCTTTTTCGCGTTTCGCAATGTTTAGCCCCT
This sequence comes from Persea americana, assembly GCA_029852735.1. Taxonomy (NCBI): domain Eukaryota; kingdom Viridiplantae; phylum Streptophyta; class Magnoliopsida; order Laurales; family Lauraceae; genus Persea; species Persea americana. Next base: position 42,294,466 of record CM056814.1, read on the forward strand.
GTGATTTTCTTAAAATCTGATTTTTGAGGCATGATATCCATCGATCTTCTTCAACATCACGGATCCGCCATCGAAAGCATTTGATCATCATCGGACACTCCGAAACTGCCAACTGGCAGACCAAAAAAGCACACTTTCTGCCCGACCGATCAAGAAATCGACTGGACAGATGTTGCCGGCCATTGGTGTCAACTAATGTATGAATTTTCATCGTCATCCGACATCAAACAACGTACGGATCCATCGATGATCATCGCAAGAAGAATTCCAAAAGACACGGCGTGGCCCGCGACTCTTCAAGCGACTCGGCAGCCAATTAATGAAGTTAAATGACCCTTTTTATGGCAATTTATTAGGGTCATTAACTCATTATTTTGAACGGCCCAATCAGAAGCCAAGAAATGGGAGTTACAAGTCCAATTCAATTAACCATGTAACTCCTATCATTATGGAGATTAATCATGGTAATTAATCATGAAACTCCCATCATCATAGAGATTAAATGCCCATTATTCTCCATCGGCCAATCAAAATCCAAGAAAAAGGAGTTATAATATAAAGAATTAAATCTTGTAACTCCTCCCATCATGGAGCATTAATACCATTAATGCCCATAAAACCCTCCTAATGGCCACCAAAAGCCTATAAATAGGCGGTCATTCCAAGGAGAAATGGTCCAAAAAAATTGTCTGAAGTGGTCCAAAAAAATTGTCTGAAGTGGTCCTAAAAAATCCCCAAAAAATTGCTAAAAACTCTCGGAGAAATCACTACGCAAAGAAGCTCAACTACTCTGAAGAAACTCTGCTGCAAGAAAACGCCACAAGGTGATCAAAGTCCCTTGGGGGGCCACCCCCCTAAGGTGTACCCTCCTTCTATCCAACATGGCTAGATGTGGCTCTTCAGCCCGTCTACTCGTTTTTTTATTGGATATAGGACCTTCTCTTGGTCTTTATCCTCTAAAAATCCGAGGTCCAAACCAAGCCAAGTGAATCAAAGCATCAAGTGTTCTCATCTGAAGGACGATGGCGGAGTCCATACATGACTCGCGACCGTCGATCTGAACGAGTCCCCACAATCGCTTGAGAAGTCAGATCCCTTTTTCTTTCTTCTCTATTGTATTTTATATTTTTAAAAGAGACAAAAATCACAATTCTTGTCCTTCATCATTGATGAGATTTGTAAATCGCCTTCCATGGCAAAACCGCCTTCTACGGCACAAAACTGCCTTTCACGGCAAACTAAACAAAATCGCCTCTCACGGCATTTTAAAATCTTGTCTCTTTCTTTAAATATGTATGCAATAGAAAGTTAGAAAAAAAGTTTGATTTCCTTTCTACTTGTGAAGGTGAATCTCCGGATCACCACTTCAGATTCCAAGTAGAATAGAAAATCTGGCATACCCATACAGAAAGAAAAAAAATGTTGATGCTCGCCTCTTTTTTTCTTCACCCCGTCACACCCCGGCGGACCCGGGACGGAGGAAGGCAGAGAGAGAAAAAGACGGGTCCATCATCGACCAGCCGACCCGGTTTGCTTCTTGTCTTCTCTGGCGGGCGTCTGCACAACAAACAAAAAGCGTCAGTTTGGTAGAAACAAAAGAAATGAGATAGAAGAAAGCTAAGGGATTCGGTGTTTACTTGGAGGGGTCCCGAAGCCGTGGGGAACCCTGTCAGGCCTCTCCACTTCAGATGCGCCGAACTCCTAGTTGCCCAAGACGAACAAGCGGTCGTCTCTGGCATACCGGTTGGAGTCCTCCAACTCATTGACAAAGCACTGCCGGTTTGCCTTTACCCGAAGGTAGTAGGTGTTATCGCCCCCTCCAGACCTGCATAGGTCATAGACATCCTCGATGTCATGGACACCGAGGTTAATGTTTAGGATCCTATTCAGCTCGGCGACACCCATTATTATTTTGAAGCCATTGGGCATCAGCTAGCAGGGGCAGAGGTGCCATTTTTTTAGGCAAGTCCTCAAAAGAGGGTGAAGGGGGAATCGAACCCCACCCTCGATCACGGTCTCCAGAAGGAACGACATCCAGCCGTTGGTAAAAGTGAGGCCATCGAAGGGGTTTTCAGGGTCATCTAATCTAACCTGAACATCATCAAGGATTCCGTATTTGGCCCTGAACTCAGCTATGGCCCTAGGGGTTTTTAACCAATGCCTATAAATCCCCATTTCCTATAGCTTAAAGAAACTGGAAGAATGGAAAAAAAAGGAAGGCAGGAAACCCTAGAGAAAAAAAGAAACCCTAGAAACAGAAATGAGGAGGATGAAGAGGGGAAAAACTTACGAAGAATACTTTAGGGAACAGCAGGTTCGGATTTGCACAAGCTCAACTTCGGCAGTTTTCTTCTCTCCAGCAGGTCCTCTTTTCTCTAGCGAATGCAAAGGTGAAGAATAGGGAAGCAGCACCCCCATATATAATGAAAAAGGGGCACCGTTTCAAATTTCGAGGAACACACATGCAAGGCGTCACCTAGGGTACTCCACACGTCTCCTCGAAGCGATTAGATAGCCAATCAAATGGTGACATGTGGTGCCACCGGTACATCTTCTGCGGCGATTCAGGCAGGCTATTAATTATTTCGGGCAAACGAAACAACATCTTGATAAGGATCAGACGTAAGCAACCAGCACCGAGATGAAAAAGAGCATGGGCTCGAAACTGAAAAGACTCCTCCATCATATTACTTAGCTTCCGACCTCCAAGAGTTAGAGAACTCTAGGAGGTCAAAAGCTAGGGGGCAATTGTGTGGGGGCAATCCTGCAGCACCAAGATTATGCTAAGCTTCAGTAATAGTACCGGCTAGGTTTGTCTTGGTCTCGGTCATGAGCAACTCAGCAATAGTGTCAGCTCGGCAACAATGCCAGTCATGTGCAGCTCGGCAATAGTGTCAGCTCGGCAACAGTGCCATCTCGGTAATAGTACCGGTTATACTCAGCTCGGCAGCTGTGCCAGCTATATGCGCCTCAGCAACAATGCCAGGACACATCCCTCTCATGGCTACTACTAATCTCGGTACGAGTACTAGGTGACAGTTAAGTATAACCATGCTTCTATGAAAAGTACGAACACATTATAGGATGTGCTGTCAGGTAGATTGGGCAGCTGATAGTAAAAAGGAGATGTCCTTATCAGGCTGTCACGTCAGCAGTCCTGGAAGAAATGGGAAGTCGTTCGATGGGACTCTCCCTCCGCCTACCACCATGTCAGGGTAAGGTCTGATGGGACCTTACCTCCAACTACCTCCACTCAGGAAAAGGTCAATGAGACTCCTGTCTATATATATGCAAAGGGTCAGCCCAGAAAGGTACGCGATGCATATACGCATATACTCTCCTTATCCTTCCCCTCTCCCTATCACTCATCCTTTGTTTAGTTGCAGAACTAACTTAGGCATTGGAGTGCCTTCGGCTGACAGCAGCCAGGGCCTCTAACCTCTGTTCTTCTCCTTCCCTTTCAGGTCTCAAGCATTCGGTCTTTCCCAAAGAGTTCTACATTCATCTAATCAAGTTCGTATCAATTTTGGCACCTACATCATCTTAAAATCATTCCCACCTTTGTACATTAACAATATTAAGAATCTATTTTTTATTTTTAATTATGTGGAGGTTTCTTATATTCCTAGAACCTTGAACCATGTAGCCCACTGTTTCGCTAAGTTTTGTTTCTTATGTAATCAAGATATAATCCTGGAAAGGGTGCTGATGTTCTTCGGGGAGACGGCTAATTGTAGCTCTTTTGTAGGGTTTTTTTGGGTGTCAGGTAGTCTTTGTTTTCTTCCTTTGGTCTGGTTCTTTTAATGAAGTACGGAAAAAAAACTACACGATTTCCGTTTCGTTCAAACATGAGAAAATTCTGCTTTCCTATATGCCTTTGATTAGGCAGAAAAAGTGAAATTCTAAAACTTTGTATGTTTTAAATAAGGTGGGATGTTGATATTGCAAGATTTGATGAGCAGGACAAAGCCAAATACGAAATTAGGACTTCCTCTACCCCTTAGACCAAAGATTGGCCGAGTGGTCAGGACCATGGTTCCTTTCTCTTCCAAGGCTAGAGGTCCTGTTATCGATCTTCGGTTCCCCTTTCCTCAGGATCCGAAGGTTGAGTCCACTAGTGATACCACCTGGGGGCCACAGGGGTTTGCCCGGCTTCTCTCTGGGCCTGAAGGGATATTAGTCTAGCCCAAAAGGTTAGGAACCCTCCTCTATAAAAAAAATAACCCTTAGACCAAAGGATTTCCACCCTAAAAAACATCCTGATTTAAGGAGTAACTCAATTAAGCTAACATATTAGCCACCCCATTCATCGTCTTAGGAATAAACAGAAAATAGATATGTTGAGAAGCAAAAGAGCGAGCTTTAATATCTAAAAGAACTGGGCCAATAACCCAATCAAAGCCTCCATTTATAGATTGCACTACCTCTTGGCATCAAATAAAATGTAAGCTCTGGAGAAACCTATATCTCTAGCCTTTAATAGAGTAAAGAAGATCGCCCTGGCCATTTCAGCCTCCTTGGAAGAGAAGACCTTTGTCCCTTAAATTACTTCTGGATCAATCAAAACCCTTCTAGGTTGTTTAAAAAACCAAAAGAGGCTTTGCCATCTATATAGGTGACATCAGAGAAAATTAACACTTCCTCATCATTTGGACCCACCCTATAAGAAGGGCATCTATTTTATCCCCAAGGCTAACATTATTTAGAGGAGAGATAACTCCCCCGGAAAACCTTCCAATCAAGCATAACACATAGGTGGGCTTCAAGGGGATTCTCTAAAGAGAAATTCATTCCTATCTTTCCAAATAGCCACCAAGCAGTCAAGATCTACATTTTAGAGCGATCGCTGCTTAGCAGAGAAATTGGTCATGTTTAGAGAATTGTTTCCGCCATTCTATCAAATTCAATGTTCGAACATCATTGGTTGAGAGCCCAAGGAATAAGCCAAATCAATAGGCTCTCCCATGATCACACTGAAAAAGGGCATGGCATACCAATTCCTTCGCACCCCAACACAAATAGGGCACAAAGCATCAGCCTAATTAATCTTAGAATTAATAGAAGCTCTTACTTACCAAGATAGTATTTTTCGAGACACTTCCGTCTGAATAGAGTAATCCTTAGCATCATCACAATAGGGGTGTTCATGGGCTGGGCTAAGGAATATTTAGGCCCAGCTAGACTTCTAAACTATGGCGCAACCCGACTTGGTCTCTAAGTGGTTGGCCTGAGCCCAGCCCCGTAAAAATGATTACCGCGCCCAGCCCGATTTGGACTTATAATAAAGAAAAAAGGCTTTCTTACAACTTCTTAGGTTGTAGTTCAAATGGTTTGGTCACACAAATTGTGTGAGATGGCATTGGTTCAACACCCTTCTCTACCTCTTCTTACTCGGGCCTGTCCGGCCCAAGAGCACCCCTAGTATCTCACACATGCCAAAGATCATTTTCCAAATTTTCATAGCATCTCACAAATGCCCAAAGATCATTTCCGAATCTTCAAGTTTGAAGTATCACTCCAAACTGGTAATCCATAGTTAATTAATTTGTGGGCAGGAGTTTATATCCCATATGTGAATATTATGTATATAAATTTTCTATAATAATAGATGGAAAAAAAATTCCTGCCGCCCTTCAAGGTGGCAGGCTTTTCAACAATTGCGCTACCCTACCAGTTAGAGTGTCGGATGACAGGCCTAATCAAAACAAAGGCTGGAATTAGCGAGTGAACCTGAACTTTGTTGGCTGAATTTTGAGCTCAAGCTCACATACTTCTGCCAACAAGACATATGAGAATAGTTGATTATTACCATTCGAGATTCAAATCTCGATTTTGTAGACACACTAACTCATCCGTCCCATTGTTTATCCCTGTAACCCCACTATCTTTTATTAGTAACTAAAAACAAACCCACCATCTTTTATCCTTAGTCCTTACATTAAGAAAGTGGGTTTTAACTATTAATAACTAGTTTAGTAATTTATTAGGGTCTTAGATATGTTATTTTAATAAACTAGTGCAACATGTGAGGCCTTATAATCCACCCTTCTTGAGTGAATAGAAAAAAGACCCCAAAGGGGACATGTGGGTCCCTCGATGTATATGGTTTCAGCTATAGGACAAAGCTAACGACTTTTATAATGGCTCAAATTGTAAAATCGATTATCATTTTTGCAATTCTTTTATAAAGACTTGAAGTCCAAGGCAGACTGATGGGATAAAAATAAAATGATGAGATTGTGATCATCATAATATGAAGGGTTTTAGATAATAACTTTTTTGGGAAATCTTCAATTTTAAGAGCTTTCAAGTGGTTTTTATTTGTAAATAAAGTGTAAAGAGTATGATTCATCATTATGTATAGACTTCTACATAAAACCAGCATTTTCAATACTGCTTTTTCCATCCCCATTTTCTTAGGGCTTGGCTTCGAGCATCTTTAATCAAGGTAATCCTTTTATGCACACCAGCCCCATTGAATTGGCACAAGCCAAAATTTACATGTTTAAAAATTATTCACTATTGGATTTATCAAAAGAAAGAAAGAAAGAAAAAAATGCTTGGTGTATAGACAATAAGCTTGATGGACTTAGACTAGGATTACTTTATCAGCCTAATATCTTATAGGGACAATTACCGCACGGACTGCCTTAAAACTGATAATTACCCCAGAATAGTTGGAAAAAGTTTATTTACCACAGAACAATCCGATCCGTAGGATATTGCAAGGTGCAATATCCTATGGAAATAGGATATCCTACAGTTAAAAGCGGGAAAATTTGAACAGTTAGTTTTTTTTTTATTTTTTCCTTGATTGTGAGACCACCAAACCACCCAAACCGTTTGATAGCTGTATGAGTGTAAAAGCTAATATCGCACCAAATTTGAACCGTTGATCTATCACGGTTATCTAGAAATTTGTAAAAAGTCACATTGTTTTGCAAATTATAAGAACAAATTATAAGCCATTTTTATTTTTTTTGCAAATTTCTAGATAACCGTGATAGATCAACGGCTCAAATTTGGTGCGATATTAGTTCTTACACTCATACAGCTATCCAACGGTTTGGATTGTGGTCTGGTGGTCCCACAGCCAAGGAAAAAAATAAAAAAAAAACTAACTATTCAAATTTTCCCGCTTTTGACTGTAGGATATCCTACTTCCGTAGGATATCGCAGCTTGTGATATCCTACGGATCGGACTGTTTTGCGGTAAATAAACTTTTTCCAACTGTTTTTGGGTAATTGCCAGTTTTAAGGTAGTCCGTACAGTAATTGTCCCTATATTCATTTTGTCTACGTGTTTAATTAGATACCTCTCGATTCTCATGCATCCACGTAAGGCCCACTGAAAGAGGCAACTTTTTTTTTTTTACAAAAAATGCTCCAGTTTTTTGTAGTGAAGCCCATATATCTAATATACCTCCTTTCAAACAAACACACACACATATATAATTGTGCGAACCCTTCTCAAGGGTTTTAAGTATAAAATGTGAGGGAAATTTTTGTTTTTTCTATTTAATGCATTTTAGAAAACAAGATGTTTAAGAGAATGTATCAATAATTTTAAAAGTATTTAATGCTTTCTCTATATTAAAAAGAGCACAAAGTAAAAAATATTAAACCCAAGTAAAATAGGGCTGTCAAAGGACTAGGCGAGGCCGGTCCTAGGTGGGGCCAAAGCCCTCATAGGTCATGCACCACCTAGGCTCTTATCCTACCCGTGTAGATGAGGACTAGGCCTAGGGTTGGAAAACAAGAAAACACATTCTTTATCAATTTTTCCTACATCACTGGGTAGCATCAAGTATCACTTGAACATTAACTCTCCATTATTCAGACTTGGACCAACAATCTTGACTTTCTCCTCTAATGAACTTCATTACGAAGAAGAAATAGAATAAATATTGAAACTACAAATAAAAATAAATAAAATCCACATCAAAAAAAGAAAACAATTGTTTAACTTTTTTCCTAGCATCTTACTACAAAAAATCTTTGAAGGAGTATGAACAAGTACTATCAGAGCCGAGGACGGCTCTATTTCCGGTGGGGGAGAATGTGAGAACTTGGTCCGGGCGGCACCCTTAACCTCTGGGCGTAGCGTGTCAACCACGGGCTTCAAACGGTGAGTCTCCATTAGCCTGCATTGGAAATATCCAAGTCCTGAGCCTGGGCTTATAAGTCAAACCCCGTATTAACTTAGCATGAGGCTTTTTTAAACCATGCGGCCCCGGAAACCGTAAGAACTCTGAAGTTAAGCGTGTTCGGGAGGGAGAAGTACTAGGATGGGTGACCTTCTGGGAAGTCCTCACGTGTGTACACGGGCCAAAGCAGACAATTTCATGCTGAGTTGTGCGGGGCTGTGACATTGTTCCTGGGAAGTCCGCAAACCATTGTTCGTGTGGGATAAATTCCTAGGTTTTTTAGGAATCCTCACCGCGGAAACCTGTGGGCTAATCATAATTAATAGTTGACAGCACACTCACAACATGTCGCGGGCCCGGGCCCGGCCGCGACAAGTACACCCTTACCTTAAAAGGGTTCTAGAAATATTGACAAAATACATACTTTTAAATCCATACTTAACTTTCAACTGAAGTAAACAAACTGACCAAGCCCCATATACATAAATGAGCATACACACAGACAAGCAATATGCATCCTAAAAATAAAATTAAAAAAAAGCGAAAAACAAGCAATATGCAGTGTAGCTGTAGAAATAACAAGGACAGAACATAGGCAGTTGATGCACCTCTTACTTTCTAAATTTTCAATCCAAGAGATGCTAAAACAAATATATATATATATATATCCGGAGGGTCAAATGCCAATAATTAAACATAAATCCATTTCAGAGGTATGAGAACAATAAATTTCATATAAATCCATTACTTCATGTCGGAAAAAAATGAAGGAAAAGGCACATTTTTGTGTCTATATAAATATATAATAGGGGATCTAACGGGAAAAACCCTCATAAACGACCATTTGATTAATTTGGGCCCAATAAAAATGGGCAGACAGAAGGGGGCCTGAATTTACGTTTCTATGTTTTTTTTTTTTTGTTTTTTTTTTTATCTTTTAGCGCTATAGTCTATATCGACTAGCCCTGTGTGTCTACTAAAGACCGAAACCCCTTTATTCCCCATTTGTCTTCTTCCTCTTTTCCCCCTTTTTCCCTTTTTATTTCCCCTTGTCATTGTCTACACCCCCCTCATCCCCAATCAGTGTTGGTTGAAATTCAATGAGAACATTCTTTTCACAAATGAGTTAAAGAAGCTAAATCTTGGATTTTTCAGCTTCAAAGAGGAAGATAATTTCTTTGAAAATGGAGATTTGGTTCCAGAAGAAAAGTTGTTGTTCTGGAAGGGGGAAGATGGGATTGGAATTGCGACATGGGGTTTTACAGGGTGAATGAAAGTCGAAAAGAGGGAATTTTGTTGGATTTGAATCAAAGAAGGGTAAAATGTAAGGATTTTTACAGACATTACTTAGAAAGTTGGGGTTTTTGGAGATGGGTTTTCATGTTTTGGGTTGTAGTTGACTTTGGGCTACTAGTATTTTAAGCTGGCAGCTTTTTTTGTGGATGCAGTTATTGAGAATGAAAGGCTCTTGTTTTCTTTCAAAGGCTCGAGGAGATGCGTTTTTCCCATTGCAATGAGATGTAAGGAATCAAGTGGAAAGAGGAATGGAATGCGGAATGCAAGTTCGGAATCCATAAAAAATAAAGCCCTTGAGAGAGAGAAGTAAGAAATTTGGATAAGACCTAGAAGAGAAATACAGTGGAATACTTCCATAAAGGGAAAATTTCAAGTACAAAAGTGAAGTTTCATGTACATAGAGTGAGGTGCACTTCCTTGTCTTCATGTGCAGAAAGGAAAGGGCCCTTCACTCTATGGTGAGGAATAGATGCACATGAATATCCCCATAAATATATATGGGGAATGTTCACATGCATCTATCCCTCACCATAGGGTGAGGGACACTCTCCTTTTTTGACATAAAGATCCTAAGGTACATTTCCTTATTTTTATGTTCAAAAGTGATAGTGTCCCTCATTTTATGGTGAAGAAAAGATGCATATAAGTATTCCTCAAAATATGTTTTTATATTTATAAAGTTTAGTGTCCTGCGCAACTCTGAAAAACCTGTGCCCTTTATCATTGCTGATCTATTGATGTAGTTAGTTTTGTCGCATGCAGGTACTTCCAAATGTGTGGTTTTCCAGTCACATCAAGACAGGCAGATGAGAAGCCAAGGCCAATTTGGATTTGATAACTCAATATAGTGGCAGTGGTGGCACCGTGGCAGTTGTGTCCCTCGAAAGAAAATAATAATTATACTTCTCTACTATAAATATTGTGGGCTGACTGGAGAGGCATGATGCCTTTTCTATGGGGCCCACTTCGATTTGAATTCAGTTTTGTGCATAGCACTGGGACTCTGGGAGACTGCTCGTTGTTTGAAAGGGCCGTTTGGCAAATCTTATGTTTGAAAATGAGCTGATTCAGATAGATGTTTTCAATTAGATCCGCAAACAGCCTGGATCCAAAGTTGCAAGTGCAATAAGGTGCTGTCTTCTTTATGGGGCCCACTTGGATATGAATTCAGTGTTGTGCTCTGCACTGGGAGTCTGCTTCTCCAATTCAATTAGAAGAAGTAAACTAATGATGTGGCAAAAGTTATAAGGGCAAATTAATCATATAAAAACAGTAGTATAAGCAAATTTGACATAACGTGTAAAGAAGTGTAACTTGAATTGGGCCAAACCTAAATTCGTATGACCTGATCTGGCTGGAACTTAAATTTAGGGGTGGGTTGGGCTTGAATCGTGATTTGAAACTTGGATGGAAATGAGGTTCCGCTCAAGTTTGAGTCTCGGGTATTGTAATTTGACCAAGTTCCAATTACATATAAATACAAGCATATACAATTCCTTCAAGAAGAATAAACAAGGGGTTGTCCAGCTCGGTGAAATTCCTGCATTTCATCTAAGTGCTTGGAATTTGATCCTGGATTCCTCATCCTGACGGAGTAGGTTTCTTTTTCCCTAGCTAGGGTCTCATGGGCATGGCTAATGGGGTGCTAGTCATGAGAGGTAAGTACCACTCTGCCTAAAATGGGAACATTGTAGAGTCATGGTCTTGAGAGATTTAAGGTTTTTTCAAATCCTTAACTTTAGACAACATCAGATGAGTGCTAGATTTACATGATCAATTTTAGGGCCTCACAAGCTCACATGAGTCTCAGATTTGGGTGAGTTCTGATTCATAGAGATGAGGGTTTGATTAGTCTTAAGGGGGAATTTGGCAACTCTAAAAACTTGCTATTATTTTATGATTTAGAGCTTATTTACATATTAGAGCGGCTGATAAAACCTCGTATTACAATTTTTTGTTTTTAGAATTTATTTGTAAATTAGAGCTTTTGCCTAAAAAAAGGGAATGGGCCCACTATGGCCGCTTTTCTTAGAGCCTTTTTAGCTAAAGCAATGGAGTGGACAATGCAAGATTTTCTCACGTATGTTTTGAATAAAAGCGACCTCATAATATTTTCGAAAATACTTAAATGGTGGGTTCTACATTGTAGTTTTTAAAAGGCGGCCCCAAATTATCACAATTCCTAAAAATGGGCTCCAATTTTCTTATTAACAAAGAGCTTTTTTTACATAATTTTATCAAACAGAATAATTATAAATTAGAATTTTAAAATTAGAGCTTTTATTTTAGACCTTAATTCCTTAAAATGGGCACCAATTTTCTTATTAACAAAGAGCTTTTTTTTTTCATAATTTTATCAAAGAGAATAATTATAATTTAGAATTTTAAAATTAGAGCTTTTGTTTTAGACCTTCATCCAATTAGCTCTTATTATTTAGATTATAGTTTACAGAGGGCTTTTAAGTTTGCACGGATCAACACTAAAACCTTTAATTGAGCATATATCCCCATCCATCAACCATAACTTTTATTCCTTTTTGTGTTCAATCAAAACGTAAATTCTATCATTTGTTGGGCATTGGCATGGGTGCTCAAGAGTCAAATCATTTCTCAAGTCTCACAACACATGATATAATTGATGCCACGAATATTCGAGGATCATGGTTGTCAATAGACAAGAATATAAAGATCAAAAGTACCCGATAAGAAAAAGACATCATCATAAGCTAAAGACCCAATTTCCAGTAGCTAGGAAGTGGCATGTCTCCACTGGATATATTTAATTATTAAGCTTGTTAATGACTCACTAAAAATAATTGTCTTTTAGGAAATAATGGATTAGGTCACCTTTGGACAAACTGCATCATCAGTTTTATGTCTAATTCATCATCATCACTATCAATTATCATGCTTAATTATTGTAGCAAAACTACAAAGTCAAGCCGAGCCCTCCCTCAATTTGGCTTGGCTCGAGCTTGCCATGCAAAATGACTCGGTTTAAGCTTGAGCTTGATATATTAATAAACATATGTATTGCATAAACATGTATTTATGTTTTTTAAAAGGAAATAGTTCATAAGTGGCGTGCAATATTAAATTTGTTGGCTCATAAATTAATAAACTTAAGTGTATTTAAAACTTAAAAAAATCATGGATTATGAAAACAAGAAGAAATGAACAAATTTCTATTTGTACTGAAAATCCTAACCTATTGAAGTTTTGGCATCTAATAAATCATTAGAAACCCCCTTCCCTTCCATGGAATATGTGAGTGTTTTTGCCGGCTTCTAGCATGTTGGGTTGAATTGAGGGAAGATGTTTGTTCTACATGAAAAGTGGAGCACTTTTCAAAAGGCAATATGTATTCTTCCTGCACCCACTTGTATTTGGCCTCCAAAAAGAGGGAGCTCTATGGTGGCAACCAGATGCATGTGTGTGCACTTCATTGGGCTATGGTTCGTTCAAGCCGGTCCACCATTCATATAGACGGTTGTTGAAGCAATTTGTGCAGGGAGTAGTGCGAATCATTGAGGAGGCAAGGGAAGGAAATATCTTAATGAGACATACAAATGTACAAAAATTTAATCTCATTAAATCACTTTTAATCGCTTGATCTATGACCCTCAAATTTAATCAAGCCTAAGCTAGAGCAAGGCTCAAACTGCTTAACTCTGTCAAAGCGAAGGGTGAAGAATAGGGATGTACACAGACCGAATTTGGGCCAAGATTTGGAAGGCCCACTTTCTGGCCTGGGCCAAGTTAAAACATTGTATTCTTTAGACCCATACCTCAGCGACATACAACCCTAGAGAGTAAAGATTCTCTTTATTAAGAAATTAACCATCCACTTGGATGCTTGACCATCTATGGTCAACATTCTTTATCCAAGAATGCTCAATCCCTCCTCCTTGCACAACATCACTAGGAAAAATATATGAGGTTTTCAAAATCTACAGCCAATCATTATAGAACATAGGTAATTTTTGTATACACCACAAATATCTCCTTATTTTCTTCTGATGGTTTGATACCTGATGTACACTTCCTTTGTCTTCTCCTTTATTCTTTCCTTGATGCAACTGATAATTTGATATCAAATGTGACACATGTTTATGATTCTTTGAAAAATAAAAGTCAATCCAACTTTAGTTGACTTCTTGTTTTTATTTACTTTTCTCAAAGGCCATCCTTTGTCTTCTCCTTTTTTCTTTCCTTGATGCAACTGATAATTTGACATCAAATGTGACACATGTTTATGATTCTTTGAAAAATAAAAGTCAATCCAACTTTAGTTGACTTCTTGTTTTTATTTGCTTTTCTCAAAGGCCATCCTTTGTCTTCTCCTTTATTCTTTCCTTGATGCAACTGATAATTTGATATCAAATGTGACACATGTTTATGATTCTTTGAAAAATAAAAGTCAATCCAACTTTAGTTGACTTCTTGTTTTTATTTGCTTTTCTCAAAGGCCATCCTTTGTCTTCTCCTTTATTCTTTCTTTGATGCAACTGATAATTTGATATCAAATGTGACACATGTTTACGATTCTTTGAAAAATAAAAGTCAATGCAACTTTAGTTGGCCTCTTGTTTTTATATACTTTTCTCAAAGGCCATTCGAATTACGGTATTAAAATTTAAAACTTTGCTTAAGATTGATTCCCATTACTAAATAGTTAATGTTTCTGACATGTTTTAGAGAAAAAAAAAAAAAGGAAGAAATGAAAACGAAAAAAAGAGCTCCATTTTCTACATGAACTTTGTAGTTTACTTTATTTTTTACTTAGTTTTTCTAAAGAACGTCCTAAACTCCGAATATAAATGAAAAGAACTAAGAAATAATTTTTTTTTATTTTATAAAAATTTATTGAGAAATTCCTTTCAATTAAGGGGCCAAAACAAAATGAGAGGTTAGTCTAGGCCTCGCATACATGATAAGATTTCAACTTTGGCTGATACAACATTGGAATGTGTAAAAAAATAATGCTCCAAACTTAAAATGTTACCTACACTTAAAATGTTCATGTGGTTAGAAAGTTCAGTTTTAATCTAGAGGTCCTGCATTCAAATCCGTTTAAGGCCTTAATAGATACATAGGGCTAGTAGGTGGTTCTATGTATCCAAGGTTTACCAATGATCAACTGAAGGGGGTCGGTGGATTCCGTATTTCAAAAAAAAAAAAAAAATTACGCCAAACGATTGGTTAGGATCTTTTTTTGTTTTCAAAACAAGTGTAGATAACTTGTCTATGCATAAATGAAGAAGGGTCATGTGTTTGGATAACCTTAGTAATCTGATCAGGATCAACATAGCACTAGGGTTGTCAAATCACTCTAAAATTTTGGAGGATGAATGCACCAAATTCTTTACCCTATTTCTTTTCTTCTTTTTTCTTCTTTTTTTTCCCAGAAAAGTGCAGTTACTCCAGCAATTCCTAAATGTGGGTCTATTATTAAGGAAGTCCACACATGGTCAGGGGTCAAAGCTTTTCCAAACCAAGCCTTTTTAGTTACCGAGGCTAATGTTCAAGCACCGAAGTACACTTGCAATATATATACTTCTTCTAGTGAAAATTTACAGGCTGGATGGGGGCCTTTCAGCTAACAAAGGCCTAGAAATTGCAGCCCTAATTCACCTCTATACAAACTGCATTCGCGTGGGCCCTGGCTCACCAGGCACATGGGCACACCTAAACCTGGTCCTAATGGTTGCCTGTTAAAGGTTAGGATTGTTTGATCATATCATGTGTTGCTGAGTGTCGCTGATGGATCTAATTTGAGAAAAAAAAAAAAAAAAAAAGGCTCACATGCGAGAACGCCCAGGGGTCAGATAGGGACGGCAATGGACAATTCTTTCACCTGATTACAAAAAACCAGAGCTGCAAAGGCCTCAATGAGAATTATTTTTTCTCAATTTAGATTTGGGTCCAGATTTAGATATCTGCCAGGGAAATGTGGTTAGTCGATTTCAGAGATAGTCATTAGAAAAGTTATAACACCTGATTGATGGTAATAATGTTAGTACATCTGTAACCTGGGCTTGGACCCAGCGTCTCAGACCAATAGCATAAACTATGGACTGACCCCATAGTGAAACGCGTGGACCTTATTGGGCCCCTTTAACAATTTGGTACTGATCTGGGTCCACAGTTATGGACCTGCAGAAAAAATGGTTAGATGTGGCCTCCAAATATATAATCGGATACTGTTCCTATCCACCATGGACTAGAATGGGCCCCCACTCATTTCCTCCTCTACTTTTCTTGGACGGTTCACGAGCCCGGTGGACCGAATTCTACCTGCATTGAGCTGGGAGTGGGATGAGTGATTAAGGTTATTCTGCTGCTCCTGGGTCCAAGAAATGGAACAAAGGCTTCAATGGACAAAGACGATGATGGCATTTAATTGTGCATTAATTTTTTTTTCCCTGTGGCGTTCAGGCATATGCCCAAACAAAACTCGCACCAAGAAAGCCCTCCAGAATCTGGACTGGAAGGGGTCGCTTGTCTTTCACACACATGGAATACAGAAGGAATTTACTATGTAGACATACCCAAGTAAATTTTACATGTGCTTCCATTACATGTGAAACGTATCACAATGTCGGTTTGGAAACAGCATTTTCACGTGTAAACATCGAACAGCACTGATTATAAATGTAAAATGTTAATATATCCAAAATTGAAACCGGAAGAAAATTTTGAGGCTCAATGGAGTTGGAAAAAACAAAGGTGACAATGAGGTATGATGCCATTATTTGTGGGAGACAAAAAAATTGACTGCGCCTCTCTGGGTCTAGAGAAGTGTAAATATAGCCACATTTACACGTTTTCATACCAATATTTACTCATGTCATGTGTAAATAGGTGCACACAGGAGAATCAGTGTAAATAACCAATCTCTCTCTATAGAAAACCATAGTGAAAAACAAAGAACCGATCAATGGAACCCTGACAACCATGAGTCTAGAGTGCTTAACAGACCCAGTACAAGAACCATCACTTCCGGCATAGCAATATAATGATTATAGCCCTCATCCATGAACCCCAAAAAATAAGAAAGCAAAGTGATATAGCCCAGGAGATCCGGTAAGTAGAGCCGAGAGAGAGAGAGAGAGAGACCGAAAAAATAAGAAAGCAAAGGGATATAGCCCAGGAGATCAGGCAAGTAGAGCCAGAGAGAGAGAGAGTGAGAGTGGAAAGGTCCATTGAGGCTGTTGGAGAAAATGGATTTCTTCTCAAGTTCAATTACTTTGGCCTTGGATAGATTAGAATAACAAACCAGAATTCATGTAGTTAAACCCAACATGGTTGATGGAAGGCTTTCATGATAATAATGATGAAATCATGGAATGCAATTCAAACAATAACCAACAAGGACCAAGGGAATAAATACCAAGGAATTAGGTCCTTCTAGATTAGGAAATAATAGGGAGAACCATGCATTGGAAATGCATTCCTTAAAATTCCTAGGAATTCAATTCAAACATAAGCAAATGAGCCTACTCTGTACATTTTATCCTAAACTTCAAGCACTGACTGTATTGATCGCAACCAAAATGCAAGCACTGATTGTATAGAGAGCAACTAAAACTTACAACTGAATTACAGAGGGTTGCATGGGTAGATTTTATGCTACGCAACAAACTCTATCCCCCACCACCACTTCCCTCCTATTTTCTCCTAGGAATTTACCCGAAAAATCATGCTAGATATCTTGTCCACCAAAAAGGGCCCCATAGTTTCTATGAAATAGAACTAGTCTTCCTGCTAAAAATTTCTCTTTTTTTGGAATCGATATCGTCGCTCTTCTATATATATACCCCATCGTTTTATATTCTGTTAAGCGACGACGTCGTCGTTCATTTCAACTGTCGAGTTTGGCATCATATTTTGTTGGGCGATGACGTCGATCACTGATTTCAAGTGTTAATCTTGACATCATATTCTGTTGGGCGACGACATCCTTAATTTAAAAAAAAAAATAAAAAAATCATTACATTCTCTATATTGTGCACACGCACTACATACTTCATACAAATGATTTTTTGAAATTCAAACCATCATACATCTATTACATGCTTCACTTCAAGTATAATTCCAAACCATAAATACAAGTCCAAAAGCTTCATATTCAAACCATTATCACCACTTCCCTCCTCCAACAACACCATAATATGCATAACACCAAAATAATCTAAATTGATTACATACTAATTAATAATGTCTAAAATTGCGGGTGAATTTTTTCACTAAACACCAAACCATTGACATCAAGGGAAGAGAAAGATCAAAGAGCCACAAAGAGAAAAAATGATAGATTTGTTCACTTCTTGGACTAGATTGCTAAATTTTTTTGGCCAAAATTCACACACTGGCTAAATTCAATTATTCAAGTATTGCTAAACCAAATTTGCATTGACCGCAACCATAATTACTCTATCGACAAAAATCTTCATTCAAGACTTCTCAATTTGTAATAGATTGGCGTATATGTATGTATGTATGTGTGCATATATATATATATATATGGGGCCAGCTCTCCTAAGCTGAAGCTTACCTTATCCTAAGCTAAAACAGTGCTAGTCTCACAAATCAAAGTTGATTATCGTTGTTTTTTGCATAATGATCGTCTCCAAAATCAAGATAAATCCAATCAGAACTGGATTTTCCAAATCCATCACGCAAAAAACAGATATAATCAACTTTGATTTATGGGACCACCACTATTTCAGCCTAGGATAAGGTAAGCTTCAGCTTAAGAGAGCCCTCCTATATATATATATAAATATATATATTTAGGTGTGTATATGTATATATATTGCATTTGAAGGTCTAAACTTATTCAAAAGTACAATTTTCAATCATTTGGACTACAAGAAACTAAGGCTAAGGAATATTATAGATGTGGCTTTCTAATTCTCTACCATTGGGTGTGTGTGTGTGTGTGTGTGTGTGTGTGTGTATAGCAAGGCTCTCCTAAGCTCAAGCTTAGGATAAAATCTTGTAAGCTTATGCTTGTGGGGCCCACCTTTGGCCCATCCAAATAAACCAAACACATGAACCCTCTAAATTGCACATGTCTACCAATTTTTGGTTGGATCCGAATTTACTAGACCGTTGGATTGACTATGTATCGATCCAAATGGACTATTTACCATTAAATTTTTCGGCCCATATGGAGATGATAGAAATCACGGTTGGAGCTGATTTTTTGCAAAGAGGAAGATCTTAGGGAGTCCTTGAAATCCCTCTGACCCCCATCCCCATGTGGGTCCCTAGGTGGGCCCCATTATATACTTGAGCTTACCTTATCATAAGCTTGAGCTTAGGAGAGATGTCCCCATATATATATATATATATATTGCATTTGAAGGTCTAAACTTATTCAAAAGTACAATTTTCAATCATTTGGACTACAAGAAACCAAGGCTAAGGAATATTTTAGATGTGGCTTTCTAATTCTCTACCATTGGGTCAACTTTTCTTGTTTCCAACATGAGTGGAATATAGCTACACATCTCAACAAGGACCATCCCTACAAGAACGTAAGTGATATTGACGGACTACAAGACACGTTGGGTGGTCCCTCCACACCAGTGGTGCAAGTTGAATTTCAATGGATCTCTCAACATTGTCCGGGATGTCTAGTATTATCAGGGACATCATTCGTTTAATGCAGTACTAAGTACAACAACAAAAAAAAAAAAAAAGAAAAAAAAGAAAACCTATTTTGTTGACAGTTCCTTCCCTACACCATCTACTTCTAATTATTCACCATGGAAAAGATGCAATGACATGGTTCGATCATGGATAACACCAACAATGTTATATACACTACTACTGCCCGGATTTTAACCCATATAAAAAGGGGCCCGGATTTTAACCCAGATAAGAAGGGGGAAAATGGAAGGACTGATTGATGGGTTGATTCACTGCCAAAAACACATGTAGTGTAAGAATATTAACAATTTTAGGATGCGATGTTGAACAGAGGTTGAAGGAAATAGAAAAAAGATGAATAAACCCACACAAATTGTCAGTTTGAAAAACAAATAAACGGAAAGACGACAAGACGACAAGAAGAATACCTCGACATGATAAGATGATCGAATCTATGATGCTTCAATCCAAAAGATGTTGAAAAACGACCTCTGGGACCATGTTGCATATTGTTAAGGAGGCAACGAAATTGCTAGATGGGGGAAAACCATCGGGAGGAAGAAATGGAAGATTGGGCTTCGTTGGTTTTGTAAGGGTTAAATGAGCGATGATATTGTCGTTCAACGAAAAATTTAATAAAAAAATAAAATTGGTCTTAGGGAACCACTTCCACGTCATATGAACTACTGGGGCCTTTTTTGTTTAGTGACCATCTAAGGTGATTTTTCAGGTAATTCCCTCTTTTCTCCTGCAGCTACGAACATCCTATTTTCTCAACAAAAAGGAGAAAAGTGAACTAAGTTAACTGTGTCAAACATGTAATGAATCAAAACAGCAGTCCCGTATTTCATATATAATGCTATAACAAGGAGTACTAGGAGTTTGTAAATGGTTTGGATTTTAAAAAAGCCGGCCTCATGCATAGTGATGGTTAATCAAGTATCCATTCTCACTTTCAGGTACAGCCAAACAAAAGCTTAAAATATTACTGATTACTGGAAATGCAATAGACCTTCCAAAGCTTTCAATAGAAAGAATATCCCGGCAGACTACAATCCATTCTGTTACTCATAAAGAAAATTCTGTAACATACAATGTAACAACATTAAAATCAATTCCCTCCACAATTAATGACTCATTTGACTGGGTAATTCTCATATAAAAATAATGGGAGATAGAGAGAAATGGAGAATTAGAAAGCAGATCCACTGCCCTTCGTTCTCCCCATCAAAAAATCCTTCGCCTCATTGATTTTAGAAGCGAGATAATGGCTACCACCAGCATCAGGGTGGTTTGCTACCATCACTCTCCTGTGGGCTTCTTTAATCTTATCCATAACCGCATGCTCTCTAGAGAGAGAGAGAGAGAGAGAGAGAGAGAGACCATGTTAATAAGAGAATTAGCCGAAAGGGGTTAAGAGGAAATGGTCATGAGATGGATGTACCTGACACCAAGGATCAATGCAGCTTCCCTTCTTGTCATTACCCGCTCAAATCCACCCTCATAGAATCTGCGGACTCGGGGAACAGAAGGGCGGGCTTTAAATGCTTGCCATGCATGGATTAGGTATCTGCCTCCCAATGCGGCAGCAGCCACTGAAATACCTGCCACAAGAGGAGCTTCCTACAATACCACAACATTGAAAGGAAATGGAGTAAGAACCACCAGTGAAAAAGGAATAAAATCACATTTTTCAACTAATTTTAACTCATTGAAATGCTTGCTGCATGCTGATCCAAGTATTAAACTACATCTGAGGTTTCAGCCTATCATTAACCGACTTCAAATTATATATTATTGCATGCTTTGGTTCAACAAACAAAACCATTATGGATTTTAGGAAAAATAACGGCTACATTCAACGGTCACACAACCACATCCACAACTACTATTAAACTGATGAGTGGTATTACCAATCCAGACACAGCTCAGTCCTATCATTTGGTTCATCTGATTGAACAACTTTGCCATCTGGTAATTAACATGCAAAAACTGCCTTGTAAATGGACTACTGAAAAGAAAATGAGCCATCCATATATGGGAAAAGGAAAACAAATTAGATAATCATAATCATTCAATGGCAAAGACATGTATCACCAATTCACAGTGAAACCCCAAGACTGTTCACAGTGAAACCCCAAGACTGAACAATCTATACCACTAATATATAGGGACGCATTGCGCAAAATGCAAGGGCCAGATGAAACCAAGTTACAGGGCTCAATACCAAAAAGTTGACAATCAAATTGCACATTAGCTCCTCAGATTGGGAGGTGGTGGTGTTGGAAAGAATCCTTAGGTGCTTCAAGCTGTTCAATCATTAAATATCAATTTATCCAAAAGTCTTTTAGTAGGGGTTTGGCTGCCAAGAGGAAGTTGTTCAATCATTAGCTAGGAAGCTCAATTATATGGTGGGAAGCTTCCCTTTACATACTTGGGATTGCCCATTGCAGCACAAGTCCAAAGCAGCCTAAAACCTTGTGGTGGTTAACTTTGAGCGCATAGATGTAAATATCAGCCGCTACATAGCCAAAATATCGGCCGCCGCACCCGTGGGCGTAGTGGCCGCTATGGGCTGCTACGGCGTAGCAGCTGGGGTTATATAAGTGGGGCTGACGACTTTTTCACCCACTTTTTCTACTTTTTTTCATCTTCCTTCCTCTCTTTTCTCCATTTTCACTGCTGTGAAGCTTCTGTGTGTCCCCCTAATGGTCCCAACTCCATTTTCTCAAGATTTTTTTGCTACCAAATCAAGAGATTCAACTATTCTAAGGAATCTAAAGAAGATTCATCATCTAGGTATGCATTTCTTTGTGATTTTTTTTCAACTTTTGATATTATCACTCTCTAACTACTATGAATCACAACATAATGGCGTCATAGTCTTGTTTTATTGTAGATCCATGCTTCCTTTTGATCTTGCATGCGTTTCTTTTTTTTATATTTATTGTTAATTTTATTTTCAGATTTATGTCATTTAAAAAACAAAAACATTATGGAAATTTGGAAAACTCATGAAACATCTTGAAAATAGCTTCTAATTGTTGGATCTATATTTTCCATAGATCATTCCAACATATATTGGTGTTTTTTTAATTTTTTTCCTTTTTTTATTTTCGGATTTTTTGTTATTTAAAAAAAAACATTATGGAAATTTGGAAAGCTGATGAAACATCTTGAAAATAGCTTCTAATTGTTAGATCCATGTTTTCCATAGATCATTCCAACATATATTGGTTGTTTTTTAATTTTTTTTTCCTTTTTTTATTTTCGGATTTTTTGTTATTTAAAAAACAAAAACATTATGGAAATTTGGAAAACTCATGAACCATCTTGAAAATAGCTTCTAATTGTTAGATCCATGTTTTCCATAGATCATTCCAACATATATTGGTTGTTTTTTAATTTTTTTCCTTTTTTTATTTTCAGATTTTTTTATTTTTTGAAAAAAAAATGTGAATACTCATGGACAATCCATGAAACCACTTAAAAATGCATTCTAAATGATAGATCTATGTTTCCCATAGATCAATCCATCAAATTTTGAATATTTATTAATTTTTCTCTATTTTTTATTTTTGGATTTATTTATTTTTTGAATTTTTTTTTAATATTTGAATACCAATCAAATGTCTTCAAAATGGTTCCTAGATTTGAGATTTATGTTTTCCATAGATCATTCCAACATATATTGCTTTTTTTTTTTTACTTTTTTAATTTTTTTAATTTCAGATTTTTGTTATTTTTTGGAAAAAAAAATTTTTTAATAATGGAATGCCAATCAAATGTATTGAAAAATGCTCCTAAATGTTATATCTATGTTTGGCATAGATCAATCAAACATATCTTTGTCTTTTCCTAATTCAATTTTATTTTCTTATTTTCAGATTTTTAAAATTTTTGAAAAAAAAATTATACTTTAAATAATGAAATACCACTTAAATGTCAAGAGAATGATTCATAAGCGTTAGATATATGTTTCCTCTAACATGTTTCTTTGTTTTTTTAATTTTTAAAATACTACTTGTTCATATTTAATTATTTATAGCCAGGTATTCAGTCTTCTAATGATAACTTAAAATGTCTCGTGATATCGACCCCGCATGGAGCTTTGGTAAGGCGGTTGAGAATAACAGATTGAAAATCAAATGCAAGTTTTGTAGGAAAGTGACCAATAGGGGCATTACAAGATTCAAGAACCACTTGGGCCACCATTTATGGCAATGTTGCTGGCTGTACTAAAGTACCAAGGGAAGTCAGGGAACAAATGAAGCTTTGGTTGGCCAAAACAAAGCTAGAAAAGTACAGATAAAAGAAAAGAGGCAGCAAGATGCTAATGCTGCCCGTCATGAAGTATTTGGGAATGAATACTTTGATGAGGAAGATGCACAGATGGAGGCTGCACGCCGAGAGTCCATCATGAGTCAACAAGAAGAACATGAACGTTGTGCATTTGCTGCAAGCAAATATTATGATGCAGGGGGCTCACCTACTGTGCCAAGCAAGGGTAAGGACATTGCAGGGGCCATGCGTAGGCCATTTAGCACCCGGGAACTGGATGTTGATGTAAAAATTATCTCTACTAGAAGAACAGTTCCTCTCCCTGTTGATCCTCTAGCACATAAAAAAGAGGGAGCTAAACAACCAAAAATATCAAGTGTTATGAAAGGAGTAATGAAGGCTACAAGAGATAGGTTAGCCAAAGCTATAGCAAAATAGCTAATTCACAAAAACATACCACCTAAAGCAGTAGATTCCCCATATTTCCATACTATTTTTTATGTTGCCGCCGAAGCTGGCCGGGGTATACAGGCGCCCTCCATATATGATGTGGGCACTAAATACCTTGAAGAAGAAAATATAGAAATAAAGGCTTGGGTGGAAAAGTTTAAATACTGTTCTGTGTGACGGGTGGACCAGCGGCAACCAAACACAATTAATAAACTTTTTGGTGTATTCAATCGCTGGGACCATCTTTGTGAAGTCTGTTGATGCAATTGAACATAGACGGACAGCCATATATATATATATACACTCTTATGGATAAAGTTGTAGAGTGTGGGAGATGAGCACATTGTACAGATTGTTACAGACAATGGCGCCAATTTCAAGGCAGCAAGTTGTTAATGGACAAGAGGACCCATTTATTCTGTACCACATGTGCAGCACACTGCATAGATCTCATCTTGGAAGAGATTGGAAGGAAGCCAAAAGTGGCTTCATTGATCAAGGCATGTAGAGGAATTACAAGATTTATATATGATCATTCATGGGTGTTGGGCTTAATGAAAAGATACACAAATAACCATGCCTTGGTGCGTCCAGGATTAACTAGGTTTGCAACCCATTTTCTGGCTATGGAAAGCCTTGAAAGGTTTAGAACGGAGCTGATTCAGATGTTTGCATCAGAAGAATAGCTTCGTTCGAAATGGGGCAATGTAACTAGTGGTCCGGGGTTTGAAGTCCCAAACCTGATGAGGGACAATAAATTTTGGAAGAAAGTGAGGAAGGTATTAAAGGTTTTTGAGCTTTTAGTAAAGTGTGTTAAGGCTTGTAGATGGTGATGACAAGCCGATAATGGGTTTTATATATGAGGCAATGGATCGAGCAAAGCAAGCCATTATGGAAAATGTTAGATATCAAGAGAAATATATAAAAATTATTGATGCCCGTTGGAACGATCAGCTGCACCATCCATTGCATGCTGCAAGTAATTAATCAGGTAATTAATATATATATTTGATACTTTTTTTTTCCTAACTAATGTATTTATTATCTTGTTTGCTCACAATACATTCTACATATTTTTAATGTAGGTTATTTTTTGAATCCCAAATTCTATTACCGCAATGCCGAACTACTCACCGAAGCAATAGATACGGACTTGCGGGTAGGCTTATGGGAGGTATTGAAGAGATCATTAAATCTAGATGATCAAATTGATGCCATACAAGAGATGAGTGGTTGGTTACTTAAGAGAGTTTAATTATGCTGCCAAATGCCAATTGTCATACATGCAGTAGGGGTTTTCTAATTTATTTCTAATTTTCACATTGTAGATATCTATATATACACAAAGGAGAGGAACCTTTGCTAACCCTCTTGTGCAACGATCGATTGGAAGGATGCCACCTGGTATGACTATGAACAAAAGACCCCACCCAATAGTCTTGATCTATTTATCTTAATTGATTAGAAGGACTTGAGGGTTACGAATATCTAAATTTCTTTATTTATTTTTTGCATTTCAGCTGATTGGTGGATGAATTATGGAGAGAGTACTCCACATCTAAGGAAAGCGGCTGTTCGCATCCTTAGTCAAAATACAACATCTTCCAACTATGAGAGAAATTGGAGCACTTTCTCCTTGATCCACACGAAGCCAGAAATCGGCTTACCATGCACAAACTCAACAAGCTTGTATACTGTCATTACAATCTGAAGTTGAGAACCAGAACTAGGGAGAGAAGGGCAAGGGATGATCCTGCTTATTGTCCTATTAATTTGGACCACATATTCAGAGATGACGATCCCTTACTCCCATGGCTAGCCGAGATAGAGGATCCACTGCTAGATTCAGATCCGGTTTTTCAGGGAACGATTCAAGAGTTGATAAATGAGGATATGAGTGAGGCACCTGCAAAAGGTCAGCCACCTCAAGGAGAAGGTACCAGTAGGAGTGGGAGGAGTGGGAAAGAACCTGTTCATATTAGATCTTCTGAGAAAGCTAGTTCCATCACCGTCTCTTCGAGTAGCCATGGTGGAACTGGAGGAGATGGAGGAGACAGTGAGACCGGTGGTACTAGTAAATACTATTAACATGATGAAGACGATGCCGTTCCTGTTGAAGAAGTACATGAGTTACCTCCATTTGGAAGATTTGATCCAACCCGTGGTTATCAACGGCACCAAAGAGACTCACCACCTGGGGCTGGAGGTAGTAGTGAGCAAGGAAATATGAGTAGAGAGGTTGGTGGACAACAAGTGGCATCATGGACTGATTCGTGGGACCCTAGGTACAGTGGACAAGGACTCACAATATTTTCCATATGGTCAAGTGCAACAAGGATAAGAAGAGTCTTCAACTTCAGGGTCCTATTCATATGGATATGGTGACTATGGTGAAATGCAAAGAAATCCACCTCCACCTCCTCTAAGTTCCTATGATGTGGCTGCCTTGTTTGGATTTGTGGATCCCAATTCTCATCAATATCAAATTCAATATGGTGTCAATAGAAATGATAACAATGATGGGGATGAGGATAACCATGGCGCCTTGAATCTTGATAGACATTCCTTTTGGTGGTGATTAAGGTATTCCTATTTCCGTCACTAACTCTCTAGTCTCTACTCTTTGTCATTTCTAAATTGGTGTTGATTGTTGAATGTTGATTGTTGATCACTTCATAGTTCATTCACTTGATTGAATTTGAACCTTGAATGTTGAAGTATTGATATTTGATTGTTCAATGTTCACTAATGACCTAACTCTTAAGTCTTATGCCTTTATTTCGTGTTCTAGGTTTTTTTTTTTTAACGAGCTTTCCATTACTTTCTAAGTTAGCATGACTAAGAAACATGAATACATGTGAAAAAACTAATTATTTTCTATTTATACAGCGATACAAGACCTCATATATTGAGAGCACCGCTACGCCCCCTTTTCTTACTTACTTTTGCAAAAGAACCACATTTTCTTTCATTTTATAATTTTCTGGATTTTCTGGAAATTTTTCAGATTTTTTGGGCGATTTTTTCAAATCACACCGCTACGCCGCTACGTATCGCCCGTTTCGTAGCGGTTTGGAGGCGGGCGTAGCCGCTATTTTATCCTTGTTTGAGCATAATCTTTCTATGTGGAAGAGGAAGTAAGGAACTATTTATCTTTGGGTGGGAGAATTACTTTGATCAAAGCTTCACTATCCAATCATCTAGTTTAGTTCATGGCTTTGTTAGTGATGTTAGTGGCGGTGAAGGAGAAGTTGGATTGAATCAGGAGCATGGTTCAAAATCGCAGTTGCCATTGCAGTTGACCCTGAAAACCATTATGATGCGGCATCGCGTTGCAGTTTGTGCTCCATCACTGCGCGGGTTTTTTTCTCTTCTACTCCAAACAAATTTAAAAAAAAAAAGAATCCACAAAGAATCCAGAATTTTGTAAATTGCTAGAAAACAATTGTTTTCCATTCGTACACACTATAAATCAAAATACCGGTACCCCTAAGTCATAACATCCTTTATTGATGTTTTATCATTTGATTTCTAACTATGTTAAGTTTTAGTGTTTGAGATTTGAGCCCATCCTTATAATTTAAAAATCCTTTAGTAGTCCATATTCTAAAACCCAATCCATGCAAATATAAGATTTTTGAAAATCTTTGCTCCAATTAGAGTTAGGCGGGCCTACCATCAAATTGACACAAACATTATTAAATACCAAATACATGACTTTTGAATCTAACCAACAATAAATTGGGTTCTCAAATGCTGTCAGCAATCTCATCTATTTAGATTATTTAACTGCCAAAACAAGACAAATTCCACTCCAACTCTACTATTTAGATTGATCGAATTTTACAAAACTAGGTGGTGGGCCTATGTCAGATTTACCAAATTTCACTCTAATAGGAGATGAGGCTACACTTTGAGAGTAAATTTATATATATAAGAAATTCTCTGTGGACTTTACAGTGGGCCCACCTATATCTAAATTGCTAAAACGAGCACTCATCTTGTATGGGCCTTAGTTAAAAATATCTTTCCAATATATATATATATATATATATCTTCTCAAAAAAATCTTTTCTGGGCCCCATCTAAATTCTCAATTAGGAATAGCCTGTTGTCAACATGTAAAATGGATGGTGTGGATTTCTGATAAGTGGGCCCAACGAGGGCCCACAAAATTCTCTACCGTCATAGTATAAAGGGTAAAAAAGAAAAGAAAAGAGGGGGAGGGTGTGGGGGGTGGGGGGGATTGAAATGGGCTTCACCCCTTTCACTTTTGGCGGGCAAGAAAAACAAAAAGAAGAAAGAAGAGGGAAACAAGAGGAAAAGAGGGAAGAAAGAAAAGGAGGAAGAGAAGGAAAGGAGGAAAAAGAAGCATACCTGGTAGCGATGGGTCTTCAGCGGCAATGATGACAGATTGCAATGGCCCCAGGTCAAGCCTAGGTACATCCCTCACCCTCCATCTCTCCCTCCCTCTGTTAGTGTTTATTATTATTATTTATCATCACTGCATGTAAACCCTAAGGCCCTTTTCCCCTTTTCCCACCATTACACGCAAAGATTTAGGCCTCTCTCTCTCTCTGACACACACACACCCCTACCTTTTTTTAAAGATTTTCGGCCCTACAAAGAATATCGGCCATTACAATTGATATTTTGGCCTGGGATTCTGTAATTAAATCTAAAGAATCTAGGAATTCAAGGTTGGTGAGCTTGGAGGTTAGAAATTGGGCTTTATTGGCCAAATGGAGGTGGAAGTTCAAGGAAGATAAGGAGGCTTTGTGGAGAAGGGTCAATGTGGCTAAGTATGCTGAAGAGGTGGGGATGGTTCCTAGAAGCATTCTTGGGCATCGGGAATGAGGGGGAACATTACAATGCTGCAGATGTGCCTTCTGTTTGGGGGAGGGTGTTTGGTCAGGGGGTTGGTATCAAAGTGGGTGGGGGCTGTCTAGTCCGTTTTGAGTGTATGATTGTTATGGGTTGGGTCCTTTGTCTTGTTCTTTTCCTAGGTTGTTTTGTTTGGCTGTCAACAAGTTGTCCTTGGTTAAAGATTGCTATGAGGGAGAGGGTGGGTCGGTGTCCTAAGATATGGTGGGTCAGTGTCCTAAGATATGGCCTTTAGGAGAGGGTTGTCTGTCTGAGCAGTCCGAGTTCGAGTCTCCATCGAGTTTACTTTCTAACATTTTTCTCTACAAGGATGAGCATGAAGTCTGAATTTGGAAGCCTTGCCCTTCAGGCTCCTTTTTCTCCCAAGTCTGTCTCTAGGGAGTTGGAGGTTCTGCCAGGAGAGAGATTTCCTAGTTCGTTGGTCTGGCAGAGTTCAGCTTCCTCTAGAGTGGAGGCGTTTTGTTAGCTTGCCATATCTAGGAAGGCTTCTACGGCCAATAGTGTTAAGAGGAGAGGCTTGTCTTTAGAGTTGATCTCAGATCTATGTGTATTTTGTCAAAAAGAGGGAGACCATTGATCACCTTTTCTTGCATTGTAATTTCGCCTATTTCCTGTAAAGCCGGATCCTGTTGGGTGCGGGTCGATTCTTTGGAAGCTTATCCCTTTCACCGTTCTTTTGGTCTGCTTGGAAAGAGAGGAATGTTAGAATCTTCAAGGGACTTCCGATGTCTATGGTGTTTGTACGTACTGCGAAGTGGGATTCTAATACAGAGGATTTTCATTGCCTTGGAGTTGAAGGCTTTCTTCACAATTGAGAGGCTTCCCTATATTGCTGGAGAGTCGAGGAAAAGTTTTTGGTGTCTTAGGTTCCACAGGTGGAGGGCATTTTGAACTTTAATGTAGATGGGGCGGCAAGGAGTAAAGCAGGTCCCACAAGGATGGGAGGGTTCTTTCCTATCATCTAAGGATGGTGTTGGTGATTTTCTACAAATGTCCGGAAGATGGAGTCCAATGAGGTGAAGGGGCTGGCTAAAGTGCTACGAATTTTTTGTTTAGCTCACTCACAAAGTTATTTGGTTGTAAAGAGTGATTCTCTGAATGTCGTTTTTTGGGTGTCCTTCCCATTAGGGTTCCTTGGAGATTTCATTTCCTTTCGCTTTTGCTAAGAGTACGATTTCATCATGTTGGCCAGTCTAGTTTCATCGATGGTCTGGCGAAACAGGGGGACCGAATCCAATAGGACATCCAATTTGATTGTTCTCTATGTAACTTGGGTTATCTGTGGTACAATTCTTTTATAGCACTTAATTAATTGTTCTTGAGCTTTGTGGTTTGTATGTTGTAGTGTCCCAACTGTTTCTTTTTCTCTCCAATTAAAATGTTTTGGTTACGGATAAAAAAAGAGAGTAAGTAGTACCATTATTAACATGATCAGAGCACTTCAACCTAAAACAGCAGATTAATAGACTGCCTGAGGTCATCCAGGCCATAGTCATCATAATCCTACAATTCGTATCCAAAACCCCGATTCGTGTCCCGAATCTTAAGGAAAACGACTCGTATATATGGAACAAATCCCATTTACAAATGAATCTTAGGACTTATCGTACGATTCGATACTTGTTTTATCAAATCTTACGATTCAAGCGATTCGGCCAAGCGAGATTTTTGTTTTTTTTGAAAGGCTGCTATTATTAAAGAAACAAGCAATACAAGAGATTAGTACTAGAACACACAAGGCCTAGCATACAGAGGAGACAAAATAGCTAAGGCTTTGGCTATGAAAAGGCCAACTCCTTCCATTGATACATTATTTGATCTATGGAAAAACCTCTAAAAGCCAGACTAATGGACACCCAAAGAGCAACTAAAAACTGTTTTCTCCACCAAGCAGCTAACACTGGATCCCACCCCTTCAAAGCATCTTGAGTTCCTTTCCTTCCATATTGTCCATAGAACCGCAATAAATGTCAAGCTCCACAAAGCCTTTCCTTTAGGAGCCCTGGTTGGAGCCTTCCAGGATTGGAAAACTCTAGAAGAGACTTAGGAAAGACCCAACAACAGTCAAAGCACCCGACCACAAACCTCCAGATAGACTGAGCGACTGTGCAATTCAACATGAGGTGATCC
Organism: Persea americana; assembly: GCA_029852735.1. Taxonomy (NCBI): domain Eukaryota; kingdom Viridiplantae; phylum Streptophyta; class Magnoliopsida; order Laurales; family Lauraceae; genus Persea; species Persea americana. Next base: position 42,325,314 of record CM056814.1, read on the forward strand.
ACCGATTCCTCATCTCTTAAACACATGGTGCATCCATTAACAATAGCCATCTCCCTCCTCCTTAGATTATCCATAGTGAGAGTTCTTTTCCAAAGTGCCATCCACCTGAAGATAACCACCCTAGGTGGAGCCTTCAACTTCCAAATGTTGCAGACTGTGCTTCTCCTCCTCGAACTATCAGACATGGCCGAAAAGAAAGAAAAGACTGAGAAGGCCCCATCTTTTGAGGCAGTCCACACCCTAGTGTCCTCTCCTCTATCTGGGATGAACATACCATTTAGTAGGTTAAGAAGCGAAATTAGTTGGGATTCTTCATTGTCCTTCAAGCTCCTCCTTAAAGTAGGGCTCCACACCGCCTGATCGCCCATTCTAGCCATATATGATTCGACTTTATTCTTCTAAGCGAGAATAGCTATAACCAATAAGTTAATATTAATAATCTTTTAGATTTTTTCTTTCTTTATTCTTTCTTTATTTTAGCGCTTTTATTTTTAAAAGATTATTTAGTAGTTAATAAAACCTCCAAAGAATTTTTTGCAGCCTTGATAAGGTTTTAAAGATGACTGAAGAACATGCACTTAACTAAAGCATTTGACTGTACGTATGGTGTTTGTCTATATCTTCTTTTTCTTAATCTATTTTGGTTTTTTTCTTCATGCACACTTTCTTAACCTCAAGAGATATCCTACTATGTAAGCTTAATAGTTTGAGTTTTATTTTATTTTTATATTTTTATTTAAAGATAATAAAATATATATACTTTAAAATTATTTAACTTTTTACACATCATTTATTTCATATACATATATATACATATATATAAATTTATGTCATGATGTTCTTGATATGATTGTATGATAGACTTACTTGTTATTATATTTATACTGCTATAAATGGAAAAATGGATGGTTATGAATAATTAATTTTTTTTATTTTTCTTTTAATTTTTAGTTATTTTTCATTTTTTATTAGAAAAATAAAAAACCCTACGATTTGTGATACGATTAGATTAATGGGTATGAATGATTTGTGATACGATTCCGATTTTGAAAACTATAATCCAGGCTAGTAAAACTTAGAGTTCAATGATAGCACAATATTGCCTTTCTTTTCTTTTAATTTTTGATTATTTTTCATTTTTATTAGAAAAATAAAAAATCCTACAATTTGCGATACGATTAGATTAATGGGTATGAAAGATTTGCGATATGATTCTGATTTTGAAAACTATGGTCCAGGCCATTAAAATTTAGAGTTCAATGACAGCACAATATTGTTGCACGTTGAGCACCCAGGAGAACTGGCTATCAAAATGCAGACATTACAACCTCTTAAATATTATCGGCAATGAAAACTCATCTCAAGGCTCATGGAGGATTTAAAACCCCTTCATATATCTCCAGACATGATGTAATAGTCAGACTGTCCAGGCAAGCTTATCCGGGCCCATTCGTTAGTGTGTGGTATTGGCAATCTAGCCCATCATTTTGAAAGTCAGCTCCAGTTTAGTAGCTGTATTATCTGCCCTATATCCATCCCCATAAACACTAGGCAAAATTGTCTAGAATAAATCTGGCAGGGAGACTCAAGCCCCTTGGCCCCATTAATCAACGGACTGGCCAGAAACTCAAAGAGTGCCGGACTCAGCTACAAACCAGTAGATAGGCCACAGCCGGCCATATGTGTGTCAGGTTTGGACAAGTCCAGCCCAGTTACAGCCTAGTCCATAGAGAACTTTAAAAAAAAAAAAAAAATGAAATTTTCATCTCAAATAGCTTGGATCATTGCAGTATTAGAATTACCCAGCCCGCTGGTGTATAATGTAATACTGACTGTACCGTTTTATCCTTGTAAAAACCACTCTAAATTGACAGAACAGCTTACATCTAGAAGTTCAACATCATGGAACCAACCGATGCCACATTCTAACTGCTCAGAGATCATGGTTTTTGCTCTTACGATCTTAAATACATAAGGGATTGAAATTTTCAAATTTCAGATGGCAGATTCCTTTGTTGTAAGAGCCAACAGCAAAGCTAAGGACATAGGGAATTCTGTCATTGAAGAATCTAAGTTTGCTCTTACATGTGCTCGACAAAAGAAAAAAGAGTGTTACTTCCATAGAATCTTACCATCCCTCTTGAAATACTCTTACCAAACCAACAGGAAAAGTCACAGCTAGGCTACCTACCACATGAAAGAAAATTTTAAAAAAATGGAAAATCTTGTGAACAATTTGGAAAACTAAAGCTCTCGTTTGAAAGGTAAGGTGAGTATCTTTGTTGCATATATCATCCAATAAAAAGCCTCAAATTCTTAGTGGTAAAAGAGGCCACTCAAGCCAAAAAAAAAAAAAGAGCATGACCTGATCGGCTTTCCTAAGAGTAAAATGTGAAAATACATTGTAGATATAACCACTCCTGAAAAAAAAAAAAAAAAGAGCACACATTCTTTATCTTGAATGGTAACAGAAAATTTTACTGCAGGAAAAAAAAGTTAGAATAAAGATGCAACGAAAAAACCTCCAACACTCATCATGAAAGAGGCATGGCAACAAAACAACACCTACAAACAAAAAGCATTGCAATTACAATAAAGAAAATAAAGAACCAAGAAAAGGGAAAACACTATCTACACTGACCTAGTGAATCCACCATATCATTGCAGATAGAATGCCATGATGAAAGACCACCAGAAAAGCAGATGAAAGTAACTGATTTTGTTAAGAATATAAAGGAAGCTGGGAATTTGATCTAAGAAACAGAGGACACGATTCAACTGCCAAAATAATAAGGACAAACAAAGAACAACACTCCAGTTACTTCTTGCTAAAACTATCAGCTTCCATACCAAATGAGTGAAGCATGTGATTCATCCCAAACAATCTTGCCAAACCAGCTATTCATTTTCTTCCATCCAATCAGTGACTTTCCACAAATAGTCAAAATTATAGGAACCGACCAAACTGTACAAAGAATCTCCCCATATGTCCGCACTTGCTATATCCATTTCAATAAGGTCCTTAAATATTGGAACCTTTCAAACCTCTAGTAATTCCACCAATACCTGCTCTCTTTCCTGATTAAAACTTCCATCAAACTCAACTTGGAAACCTATGGAAAGTCAATTTCGGTTAACAAAACCTGGTCATTCTACATAGAGAACTGATTAAGATGGGATAGGAATATGTAAGGGGTGTTCAATCAACCCAATGGATTTTGAAAACGCTTCATGTTTGGCTTTCAAGCATACTTCTTGATGATGTCCACCTTGTTACTAAAACTTGTATTGTTTCTCCCCCTCCAAATAGACCACATTAGAACAGTAAGAACAAAATTCTTTCATCATCTTCTTGCTTGAGAGAGATTAATGGGATTAGGAGGTGTGATTTGCACACAATGGTGTAAAATCATAGTTGAAAGAGATTAATGGGACTGAAGAAATTAATGAGATTGAGAGGAGTGATTGCTTTATATAATTTGAATGTTGAAATCTTGACATAATTGAGAGAGATTAATGAGATGGGGAGGCGTGATTTGCACAAATGGTGTAAATCCATAATTAAGTGAGATTAATGGGATGGAAGAAATTAATGGGAATGAGAGCTATTGTATAAATCATTTGAATTTTGAAATCTTGCCATAAAAGCGAGGGATTATGGATGGGGAGTGTGATTTGCATAAATGGTGTAAATCCATAATTATGAGAGATTAATGGGATGGAAGGAATAAATGAGACTTGGAGGGATTGCATAAATAGTTATAGAATTTTGAAATTTCATGATAATTAAGAGATTAATGGATTGATAATTGTAAAGATAAGATTTAATATAAAATAATATTTTGAAATGCTTACAAATTTTTTAAATTTAATTTTTGAATTTTTTGGGCACTTTTTAGGCCCAAATACGGACGCGATCTGAAGGGGACCAAGCCTGAGGCTGAGTCCAATGTCTGAATCACTGGTTTCATTCAACATCTCCCAGCACATCACACAGAGTAGGAATAATGTCTGGCCAACAACGTAAGTAGTCTACAGTAAAATCTTATTCATACCTACTATCCAACAAATACTGCAACTAGAGAGGGAGCTGGGAATTTCTCAATAACAGGTGTAACAACTGTTTCAAGGGCAATGAAACATAATAAAACAGAAGAGAGACCTGAATGAAAAGATCCTACTGCTCGTCGGCCATCATATATGATGCCATCCCTTATAAAGGAATAAAAACAGAAGACTGCTGCTGTAAAAACATAAATAAGGCCATCTCTTCCCACAGTTCAAATTGCAGAGAAAAAAGCCAGGAGTCCACAGAATGATGGTGCTCACTTTTTCCAATCAATCCTTCACCAGAGTGTCACGATCAACAGCAGCCAAATACATTGTGGAAAACTGAAAGTGGAAAGAAGCAACATACCAAATATCATATGATAGTTGTAGCTTTTTTATCCCATCAATGCGAGGTAGATCCAGTGCTACTCTCATTCAAAGTAGACTCTAAATTTCACTCATAGAGATCCAAACATTGACTGCCTAATGCCAACTCTAAAGAGAACCATACAAAATAAAATTCCCAAAAACTAAGGACTCATTTGTGCATGAATAGGATTTCTGTTTAGCAAGGGACAGACGAAACCTTCGTTCCTATCCCTCCCACAGAAACTTGAAATTCTCTCTATCAAAAGTAAAATTTATTCATTTTCCCCCTTTTCCACAATGCAAACGTGTCATACCAAACATTGAAACAATGGGCCGCATGGAAAATCAGAACAATTTTTCTCTCTATTGCGGAATCCTCCAGTCACACAAACGAACCTTGATAGAACGGTAAATGGATGTCTATTAAAAGCTGCAAGACAATCAAAATAGATCTGCACCCTAGAAACATTATATGCTATAAGGTAAATGGCAAACATTATCAATCTTATAATTAACAAGAAAAATTATAAAACCGTATAGAGCTTAATTAATGACAATCATTAACAACATTATATTAACGAGTGAGATTATAAAATCGTCGTAGAGCCCCACAATATTCATATGGCGGTACTGATATTTTAAAGAGAACAGATGGGCAACCCTCCTTCAATCAGATTCCTAACATATTCTATTTGACCAAGTAATGTTTTCTTGTCATCATCCCAATCATTCCATAGAAATCTCTGAGTTTTCTCAAGTTTTTTTCTCCTACTACGCATAGAGTATCCAAAGATCAAAAGGTCTAATAATTGTTGATTTCGTTAGATACCAAGTTATATATACTTGCCCACCCAACTAGACACCAGTTATTCCAACTCATTCAATGATTGCATACTAATAGATAAAGATGACCTCACCCATACAAAGGGACAGGCCCAACCATGTCACAGAAAGCACCCAATATGACATTGAAAAGGTTCTGCCAATGTCTAATTTGTTCATTCTTATAGTTAGAATTTCACACTTGGAATTATTGATTTTCAACCATGAAATGGCCTCAAACTGTCATGAAAGAGCTGTAATACAGTGTCAGAAAACAAAATGTTATCATCTGCAAACTACGAATGAGTACCTAACATCTGGATTCTCTATCATGATTCATGAAGCAGCTTAGAAAACCTTTCTACTTCAGGTATTAATCATGATCCTCAAAGATTTGGCTACAATGACCAGGAGAGACAGACTACAAATAACCTTGACTTAACCCACTTAATGCTTCAGCATGGATTGATCCATATCAAAAGAAGTGTCAGCCCAAAACTCTAGGCAGCAACTTGATGCTCCAATCCAGTAAAACCACAACCATACAACAAGAAGTTTAGGGAAAATGAGAAAAAAAACTCAACATGCAGTTCATGAACAGACCATGGGCATGGTTTAAATTCACAGCCAATACAAACCAGTATCAATGTACACTGGTACGATAAAATGGTGTGACTCGGTCACGGTCCTGGGTCCTTAAATTATCCCCAATTTTTTGGAAATTTTCATTCAAGAATTCAAAATATCGGTATGAACCGATCAAGTGTACAAAACACCCTTCTCCCCTCTTTTCTCCTGTTCTACTCAATTTTACCTCCTTCCAAACATAATTTCAGCTGCTCTACTTCTTTTATTTCACTTCCAACAACAACTTTCAAGCCATCAAAAACACCTATTTTTGGAGGATTTGGTGTGGGAAGATCATATACAGCTCTACCAAGGTACATGAGTGCAATGCAGGAGTTCGGATCATATTATTCTAACCCATACTGAAGAAATGATGATGATGACGACGACAACGATGATGATATCGAGACAACGCAACATTCCACTCAGAATTAAATTCTGCATTCAAGTCTCTACCCTCATTTCAGGTAAACCGTAAATGTCCAATTGCTTTGTGATTTATCTTATTATCACAATGTAATATGTTGTCTTGATGCTCTTGAAATTCACAACTTACTTGATGATTGAGTGATCGGTACAAACAAGCTTTAGTTTCTTAAATTTCACATAACTGAAATCTCATAAGTCATAATTTATGGTTGCATTTTATACAATTTGTGATATTCCAACTTATTTTGGTATATCCACGTAAATATATTTAATTGTAAATAAGATTTATACATTTTCATATGAGACAGGGATACAGGATGTCATGACATAGGAGACCGATAATTCGCTTTATAGTTGTTACAAATGGAAAAAACATTGATTTCCATCATTTTATAATAGTATGGATTTTTTTGAATTTTTTTGGAGTAAAAATACTTTTACACCATGTCGGCCACAACAACCGCAAACTGTAACTAAAACCGATACCATATCAGTTTTTGGGGTTGACCAATACTGCGATTTTAAACCATGACCCTGAGAAAACCAAACAATCTAACTTAAACAAGTATAAAGATGTTCAAGGGGTCAGTATACTTCATAATTATTTTGCAACCATCATCGTCTATGATGCCTATATATGGCATGGAAAACATAATGGACATGCCATGGATATGGCAGGGACATGGATTTTACACATAAAATGTTAAGTATCGAATACAAATACAACACGATGCTTTGCTTATTTTAAAGTATTTGGGTTTCACAGTTCATCATATGATTCATTAAACATTTTTCTTATTCTTAAAATCATGAAAAAGCTATAGCCTATAGGTTTATTCATAGTTTTGAAAATCGAAATTGTATCACAAATCACTTATACCCATGAATTGAATCGAATCATGAATCGTAGGATTTTTTATTATTCTAATAAAAATGAAGAATAATGAAAAATTAAAAGTAAAAAAAAAAAATAGTAGTTATTCAAAACCATCCATTTTCCCATTTATAATAGTACAAAGAAAATGATAAATAAGACTATCATACAATATATCAAGAGTATCACAAGTCATGACATATATTCATATATAATAAATGATATGTGTAAATAGCTAAATAAGCTTAAGATATCAATATATATATATATATATATATTTTTTCTATCATTAAATCAAAATATAAAAGTAAAAAAATAAAATCCAAACCATCAATCTTACGCATTAAGATATCTCTTAAAGTTAATAAAGTATTCATGAAGGAAAAAACCAAACAAATATTTAAAACAAGCACCATACGTATAGTCGAACGCTTTAATTAAATGCATGTTTTTTATTCATCTCTAAAACCTCTCCAAAGCCACAAAAACTCTTAAAGAGGTTTCGTTAACCTACAAAATAACATTCTAAAAGTAAGAACACTAAAATAAAGAAAGAATAAAGAAAGAAAAAAGGTAAAAGTTAGTTAAGAAAAAGGTAAAAGATTGTTAATATTCTCGCTCAGCCGAATTGCTTAAATCGTAAGATTCGATGAAACGAGAACTGAATCATAAGATTCGCACGAGTCCTAAGATTCATCTATAAATGGATTTGTAGCATAGATACAAATTGTTTTCCATAGGACGTGTTTGGTAATTAACTAGCTAAGTGAAAGTAAAGTGAATCCAGACAAGAAATGACAAGGGGTCATATCAAAAGCACATAATTTCAAAATTCCTTCCGAATTTTTTTTAAAAAGTCAAAAAAGCAACCTCCATTCTCCACTAAAAGAAAAAAAAAAACTCCACTTTTCAATAAAAAAGGTCAAAAATAATCCATACCAAACAACTAAAAACAAAACACCATCATAACCCATTATATTTTATTCTCTCTTGATTTGATGCTTCACCTCACCATACATCCAAACACGTCCTTAGGATTTGGGATACGAATCGTAAAATTCTGATAACTATGTGATGTAGGCCAGATCCTTGGTCTGGTAGCCCATGGGCCCAAGCCCATAAAAAGATCTTCAAATCGTGCAAGAGTTCTATTTTTTTTTTTAGTATTAGCTGAATTTTAGGAATAATTGGGAGATTAATTAGAAAGTTTCTCTTATTTGATTTAGTGCTTATTTTAATTAGAGTTGTTTCCAAGAATAGGTTAGAGTATGAGTCTATATAAAGGATTGTAATCCCTCTTTAGGGACAATGCATTGATTAATAAAATTCCTTCCCTTGTGGATTTCTCTTGGTTGTGTTTGTGGTGTGAGACTAAGGCAGGTTTGATTATCCCTAAGCTTTTTGGCTTGGAGTTTAGCCCGTCGGCTATTCTCCTCCTTCCGCGCGCTGCGTCAATTGGTATCAGAGCAAAGATCCGTTCTCAGATCGCCGTTTCGATAGCCGATCAAGGTAACCCGTGCGCTCATCTCCGATTTGATTTCATTGTTCATCATCATTCATTATCATCCCCCATCATGATCCCCCACCACTTCCAATCCCTAAACCCACTGAAGCCATCACATTCCTCCATCACAGCCACCAATTTTCGAAACCAAAACTCACCACCACCGAATCCCTGTAACTGTCACACCCCCACCATCTATTCAGCCTGTCGCAACCCAATCTAACCAGCAGTCACCCGAAAAGAAAAAAAGAATCCCCTCCAGAACACAAAATCTCGAAAAACCCCATCATCGCTGCCGAACCCATCCAACCCTTTGCACAGCCCAAACTATCCCCAAACCCATTCGACCACGACTCACACTCCCAAGTCTGTCAACACCACAACCCCCCACCCCACAATCCAGACCGTCTTCCCATTCACATCAAGCCCAGTAGCCCACCTCTGCACTTACTGTCCCAACCAAACATCCTTCCATGTCCAGAAATTAATCAAGCTTCATCCGAACCCATCTCCAAACCCGAATTTCCAATTTTCTGTCCAAAACCCCAAGTCCCCTCATCCACTGCCAATCCCAAATAGGAACCCTTTCCTCCTTCAAAACCCCAAACCCACAGCCTTCGTTATCCAAACCCAAATAAAAATAAAATAAAATAAAGAAGAGACAGAACAGAGGAGAATAGAACAAAAAGAAAAACGTGTACCTAACACCATTAGCAGGGCACCGCAGCGTCGTCGTCGTCGTTGTCGTCCACTTGCATCGTCGACTGTCAGCCTCCATTCCTCCCAAGTCGCCCGAGGCCTCCCATCCCCACCCTCCTCTCTTTTCGTTGAAGAGCGGCAAAAAGGAACTGAAGGGGCAGAACCCCTTTTCTTTCTTTTTTAGGGCATACAGATAAAGGCAGAGGTGACAGGGCCCCGCACATAGCTTTTGGGTAGCACTTGTTGAGCACAATCAGTGGGCTTAAGTTGGGTCAGGTCTGACCCAAGAGGAAAATTAAGAAAGGAAAAGAAAAGGAAAGGAAAGAGAATCTAAGCCTCAGGCCAGAAACTGTAGGCACACAGGTCAGCACTAGCATACCAGCACGATGCTCCTCTTGTTACCAAGCCATATCTAGTGAGCCCAACCAAACCCATCTAGAAGTTGTACATGGTCTGCCACTTCATTCAGCATCATCAGGTCTGCCACTTCATTCAGCATCATCAAGCAGCAAACAGTCCATCCCTTGTCATTGCTCATCAAGGTAAATTTTCAAACATGTTTCGTAGAGAAGCTCCTGAAGTTCCATTTTTGCTGCTCTTCAACAAAAAGAGAGGAGGGTGGGGATGGGAGGCCTCTGGCGACTTGGGAGGAATGGAGGCTGACGGTCGACGATCCAGGTGGACAACGACGATGATGATGCTGCGGTACCCGGCGAATGGTGCCAAGTACACGTTTTTATGGAAATAGAGATCCTTGTGTCTTCTTGAATTGGATTAAAGTACTTGAAGCTTATTTTACATGGCGCCAATTGAGAGGTAATTCGTGTAAAGATTATGCCAACAGAAAGCTTCTAGGAGATGCAAGAGCATGGTGAAAAGAAGTAGAATGTCAATTGTATCAATATCCACCGACATGGAATGAGATGAAATTACTACTGGAGGATAAATATATGCATGGCCGAGATCCATTTTCCCCGCCAGTGAAAGTTGTTTCGAAGCCCGTTGGGAGACCATCAAATTTTCAAAGAGGAGAATTCCAACAAAGAGTTCATGTTGTTGAATCGCATTTTGCTGGAGAGGATAATCTCACACTTGTCATGCGCAGACTTTTCACCACCAATGAGAATGAAGAAGAAGAGTGGAAGCAAACTGTGATGTTTCGGATGCGAGTAAAGTGTGAAGACAAATTAGCCAATTTGGTCATTGACAATGAAAGTACAGTAAACTTTGTTGCCCAAGAGGTTATTGACAACTTCAGTGGCCATCTGAGAAGCTACCTAAACCCTATAAAGTCACATGTTTTAATGGTTCTGTGATTCATGTGACTCATAAATGCCTGGTATCTTTCAAGATTGGTGGTTATGAAGACAAGATTTGGTGTGATGTGATCCCTATGAATATCACTCATATTCTTTTGGGACGACCATGGCTTCTAGATAGGGCAGTACAACATGATAGAGAGACAAACATCTATTCCTTCTCATGGGAAGGACGACGTGTTTCTCTTGTTCCATTGCAACCGGCAATGTCGCCGTCTACACCATCACCTTCAATTGAAGAACCAAAGAAAGCTCAAAAAAAGGATATTAAGCTTGACATTGAGAAGCAAGATCAAAGAAAGGAAGATGCGATGACAAAGTTAGATGATACATCACATAGCATTCCTACGATGGATGATACTTCAAAAGAATTCTAAGACAAGAAACTCGAATTATTTGTGAATTGTGGTGATCAAAAGATGCAAACAACAAAAGAATCAGAGGCAACCATTGAAGATTTGGATATGGTTAGTAAGGAAAATGAACATCCGATGGATCTAATCAAAGTGCTACTTCCAGATAAGCCCATCGGATCATCGAAAAACAAGGCAATTATTCCAAAAAGTCCAAAAGAAGATCTAATCGTTACAGACCCTCACATTGACTTCATTTTTGGAAATCAACACTGGATACTTGGTGATTGCAATTTGATTATGCAGATTCTACAATCTTACTTACAAGTAAAATTTGATCATGCCATTAAGCAACGCCTAAAGTTGACTTGGAACAAAAGATTGAGCGATGCTTTCATGTCATGCAACCTGTATGAAGGTCAAGCTAAACATCAAAGATTTGTGCGATTGATTTTTGACCTAGGAGGCCACCTACTAAACTCGAGGACGAGTTCCCTCCAAGAGGGGGGGAACTGATGCAAGCCAAATCCTTGGTCTAGCAGCCCATTGGGCCCAAGCCCATAAAAAGATCTCAAATCGTGCAAGAGTTTTATTTTTAGTATTAGCTGAATTTTAGGAATAATTGGGAAATTAATCAGAAAGTTTCTCTTATTTGATTTAGTGCTCATTTTAATTAGAGTTGTTTCCAAGAAAAGGTTAGAGTATAAGTCTATATAAAGGATTGTAATCCCTCTTTAGGGACAATGCATTGATTCATAAAATTTCTTCCCTTGTGGATTTCTCTTGGTTGTGTCTGTGGTGTTAGACCAAGACAAGTTTGATTATCCCTAAGCCTTTTGGCTTGGAGTTTAGCCCGTTGGCGATCCTGCTCCTTCCCCACACTGCGTCACTATGGTTATATTTGGCATATTTTTAAACAACTACTTTATCCTAGTAAAATGTAATCATTGTATTCTTTCTCCATTCATTTGACTTTATTTTTCCTTTCTTTTGAACAGTCATTCATTGGACATTTTGCCAACCCTAACGCCATTGGGACAAGGCTTTGATGATGATGATGGTTGATTGATTGGAAATTTTCTTTTAGTCAAAATCATAGTCAACCAAACAACCTCAATATCAATCCAAGCATTTATAGGCATATATACATTCCAAAACTTTTGCTCTATTTTTCTTCATTGTAGCTAAGGCAGACTTTATTAGATGAAATTTGATCACTTCTAAAATTTGGTTCAGAATCATCATATATTGCATAATCTATAAGTCTTTAATATTATGTATTCCATTTATCTATAACTTCCCTTTCTTTAACCAGGATCCTTTCATTTTTCATCCTTAATGCATCTAATATGATCATTGTTATTAGTTCTCTTTTCTCTAGCTTTGCAAGCTTATGAATCTCCTTCTCGCCTTCTTTAGTTCTCAACTTGCGCACAAGTTGTCGTAGCCTTCAAACATGTCTTTAATATGAGTGCTCTTCAATGAATTTGACATATTCTTTTCTGTCTTTCGGTCCTTAGGAATTACCCCAACTGCACAGCATCATGGACATAAAAGAACCTAACAAGGATCCAGAAGTGGCAGAAGCAGTGGCTTTGATACCAAACTAATGTAGGTCAACCTGATTGGATTGGTCTATAACCAAAGAAGTGGCTGCTCCAAGTGTGGACAGCACCTCAATGCTCCAAATCCACCAAAACCACAAAATCAAACAACACCAGAAAGAACAAGCATAAACACATCCACAGAGACCATTTCTGACTCTAAAGAGAAAAACCAACAATAGAAATATCAAGATGTCACTATACTATTTACCCATTGTAGTGATTTGCAAACTAATGAAGCCCTAGAGCGAATCCAGGCCATACATCAACCAATAAACATCATAACAATGTTATAATCTCATCCGCTTACTTTGTGTAAAAGAGAAAATTAACAATTTACCTAAATAGAAAGTATTTTCTCAAAAGAAGTAAAAGGAAAGTAACCAAGACCCATCCATGGGCTGGTAAGCCTGACCAATTTCCATGTAACACAGTGGGGTTGCAATTGGTCGTGTCAGGTTAGCTTGTTGCTTCATAAATAGGACAAAAGGTCTTCAACAATTGGCCGTATCTAAAAAAATTAGATCATCTGATGTTTTGTTGCCATTCATTTCATGAAGTTAGATCAAACAACCCAAATTTATCAAATTATTTGTAGATAGCTAACTTTAAGAGCCCTCTTGTATCGACTTGGGCCAGAGGGCTCATAACTCTCCACTTTTCATATTTTAAAATGTCCTACTTTAAAAATCAGCATAAAGCTTCCTGCCAAGGAAGTTGTGAGGATTCAAATTTCAGATACCATTTAAAAGTTGGAAGTTGGAAAGGTCGAGTACACATAAATGAATCCCATTTGTTTGATGCCCTTTCCCGGTGAATGACAGAAATCTTAGTTTCTTTGGCTATCATATTAGAAAGTCAACCAAAACCATCAGTACAACCAGGTTTTATCTATAGACAGAAAACAAGTTGAACAAAATTTGGGACAAAAACAAGTTCTTTACATAATTTCTTCTTCTTCTTTTTTTTCTTTCTTTTTTTTCTTTTTTTTTTTTAAAATGAGGGCCACTACACAAGAAAAGCACACATATCTTATAGGTAAGGAATCAACAAAACTATATAGAAACCATAGGACTAGCAAGAACTTACAATCCAACACAGAAAATGAATGATCTTACCACAACACCCATTCACACTGTCGATTAATCCAAACACCGATATTCGCACTGCTAAACAACAAAACACGTAACAGATTAGATAACAACACCAGTAACAAGAAAAACCAACAATTCCGAGATTAATACCATCACGACTAACAGTTCAACATTTAATTTAAGGCCTGTTTGGATGCAAAGTATCCTGCAGTCGAATCCATGGTATTCCTACTTTTAATTGAGGCGTAGAATTTTAAAAAGGATTCTGCAAAATCCTCATAAAAGGAAGTAGCAATTCCATGGAGCCCAAGTGAAAATCCCATTACTCGCAATTCCCCTATTTTGGATGATTTGAGAAGTACCCATAAATCCCTTTTCGCGGAATTCTATCTCACCCTACTGAAACCACCATTACCCCACCCCCAAAAAACCCCAACCCCAGAACATGGATTTCCCCTCGGGCTTTCTGCAATCCCCAACCCAAGATGGTATTCTTGGAGAGGAATCCAGGAAACCCAAAATCTCTCCTCGAATTTCATGACACCCAAGATTCCATACATCCAAACACGCGCTTACAAATTATTAAAAAAAAAAAAAAAAAAAAAAAAAAAAAAACCATGCCCAGTCATTAGACAATCTTTAGCATTCTCCATTGACAAATTCCAACAGCTGAAACGAAACCCACCTCGTAATTCAGTGTTGGAGTCATTGGACTGATGCTATTTTTCCTTTAAAAAAATTTTTTTTTTTTAGAAACATTCAGAAAATAAAACTACAAATCTTCACCTTTTAACAAGGCAAAATATGAAGTTTTCTTCTCCTTTAAGAAGGCAAAATATGACGTTTCGGACTGATGTAATAAAGAAACCGATACGTTCATAGATGAAACCAGTGCGTATAGGGCGAGAAGAAAGAAGCAGCTTACCTCTTGTTTCAGAATCCCACGAACAGGAAAGAGAGAAACCGAACACCAACCCGGGAGAGGAAAAAGAAACTGGAATCCGACTATTCGTCGTTCAACTCTATGTTTATTTTTATAGTCAAGAAAAAACCCTAGGATTTATATGGTATAATTTTCCCTTGAAAACGCCCTGTACGTGTGATACTGTCGGCTCCTCCTCCTCCCGCCGGATCATGGTAAGTTATTAAGACTCGAATATTTTTTATGCGTGGGGAACGTAGTACGGTGCTAACAAGGACTTCAATGAGCCTGACATTCCCTCACTGTCCCTGCCAAAAATAGAGTTGTCATCAGCTTTCGTATCATTTATCAGTTATCACATTCCTACCCAATTCAGCATGATATTATTCATTTTCACCGAAGTCTTATAATGCTAATGAAAGCAATCCGCCCTTTTCTCCAATGGATCCCCTTTTATTGGCTCGACGGATCACTTTACCTGATCTTGTTTCGAGGGATGACCCGGACAGTTTGAATTCTTATAATTTTGTAGTATAGCTACCATTAGATTTGCTATTCACCCATGAATCGTTGAAGTTTATGTATTTTCAATAGAGCTATACGTGTGATGTAGTAAGGTCGTGAGATATCCCACACGTCGCACGATGCGATCTTCTAGGGTCATGAGATATCGCACACATCGCCTTATGTGATACGCTGTGTGATATCGCACCATTGTTGTACGAACAGCTCTGCGGGAAAATTTAAACTTCAATTATTTTGTGATATCTGAGGCCACGTGATATCCCACCATTGTTGTACGAATAGCTCTGCGGAAAATATTTAAACATCAATTATTTTGGGGCAAATGTTAGCATACGGGTAGTCATACAGTCAAAAATCAAAATCTCAAATTCCTATATAAAATATTCCCCCCCTTGTATCTATCTATCCTATAGGAATGTACTCCTTGGCATACTCCATAATATGTAGGGCATGTTTGGGTAATGTAGGCGGTAAAAACGACACCTACTTAGACCGAGATGAGATCGGGGTTAAACTTCTTAGGAGGGGGAATGCTGAACTCCAAGAACCTGAAAAGGAAGGAGAAAGGCTAGAGTCAGAGCCCCTGGCTGCCGTGAGCCGAAGGCACTCCGATGCCTGAGTTAGTTCTGAGAAAACCAAACAGGAGGAGGAAGAGGAGAATGAGACAATGTGGAGCTTTGTGAGTTGGATATTGCGTACCTTTCATGGGACTGATCCCATGCATATATAGGCGAGTGTTCCTCGTTCATTCTCTCTGTGAGTGGGGGTAGGTGAGGTGAGGTCCCATCGATCCTTACCCTGACTGGCAGCAGTAGGTGAAATGGACAACACCCCTCCCTCTCTTTCCACGCCTTCAGCCAGTTGGCGTACAGGGGTGATAAAGCACGCCTCTTATCGCCATAAATGAGCGATCCTATCGCCATAAATGACTGCTCATATCTGTCAGGGCGCGCCGTATTTCCAGTAGGAAGGTGGCGGCCCATTCTGACTAGTACTGTGGCCTGGGACCAAGGATGGCCTGGCCGCGGCGCGCCTTTGTACCGAGCTGGCATTATGCCGAGCTTCCGAACTGTGGTGCTGAGCTACGAAGCTATTGACCGAGCTGCCGAGGTGCCAAGGTATTGACCGAGCTGCCGAGCTGACGATCTTCTACCACAGAGGCTGAGGAGTTCGGCGAGTTTAGCCGCGATCTTTGTTCGAGTTCGTCATTACGGTGTTTTACCCACACAATTGCCCCCTAGCTTTTGACTTCTGAGAGCCTCCCAGCTCGAAGGGGTCAGAAGCTTGATGACCGTATAGCTGGTTTTGCCACCGAGCTCAGCCACCGAGCTTAAGTGAGGGTGATCGTCATGGGGGTAGTACCGGGACGAGGGAGCTTCGGATCAGGAGGGTCCCCTTGGGTTTGAAGGTCGCTGCTATCGTGCGGACCCCCTGGAGGTGTCTCTTCGCCTGTCCTGGATATTCAATAGTCTTCGGATATCGCGCTAGTGGTGACACGTGTCGCTTCTTTTAGCTGTCTTGCAATTACTTTGAGGAGACGTTAGGGCTGCGAGACGGGACGTTAGGGCTGACTGAGGGGACGCCTCTTAAAGGCTCTCCTCGAAAGTCGAATCGACGCCCCCAGGCCTTATAAATCAAGGCGCCTCCTTCATCTTCACTTTCCTCTGCTTTCTTCAGATTTCTACTGCGCTTTGCAAGAGAGCTTTCTCCGGCGCCTGCAGACTTCCGTCGATCCTGATTGTGCAGTCCGTATTCGTAGGACTCCTCTTCGTTCTCCTTGTCTTTTCTTTTTAGATAGGTCCTCGTCTGAGTCGAGAATGGGGGTCTATAGACATATGTTAGGAGACCCAGGCTCCATAGACCATTTTAGGGATTTATACAAGGTCCCCTCCAATGTGGAGGTCAGACCAAATGACCCTGATGATGGCCTTACTTATCGTGACGGCTGGATGTCGTTCTGGCTGGTTTCTGTAGTGGAAAGGGGGGTCCACTTCCCCTTGCACCCACTGGTCCGGGACTGCCTCTGGGAGTGGAGGTTGTGCCCATGCCAACTACTCCCCAACGGGTACAAAATCATAATGGGGGTAGTGCGGCTCAACCAGATCCTGGGAATTGGCCTCGGTGTCCCGGACATCGAGGACACGTATGACCTCTGCAAATCCGCAGAGGGGGACACTTACTATCTCCGGCTGAGGGTCCGCCGGACTGCTTTCGTGACCGCGCTAGAAGACTCCAACAGGTACGCGGGTGAAGACCGAGTACTTGTCAGAGGAAGATGGGAGTTCGGTGAAGCAGAGCCTGCTACCTCAGTCCGGGTCCCTCGAAAAATAGGGATTCCTCCAAGTAAAGGCCGAAGTTCTTTCGGTTTGTAGTTCTTTCCTTCATCCCTGTCTGGCTTTTTGACACGATTTTGTCTATGTAGATTTTCGCGAAAAGAGGGAGCTCGCGAGGAGGAACCGCTGGAAAGTGAACAGCGCCTGGCACGAGCGAGTGAGGAACTACCGCGGCCACAACTGTCGTGCTGCGTGGTCTCTTATGGGGTACGTGCCCCACTACAGGTCCTTCAACACCTCTAGAAAGGTGTCGGGAATAGACTCCGTGCTGAGCGGGGAAGGCGCGAGTCAGAGAACAGAGACGACCGTGGTACCAAGCTCGGCGGTGGTGACCGTCGCGATTCCCGCCGGTCGTCTGGTTGAGTCGGCAGAACGTGCTCCAGCAGTCTCCGCCGCGGAGCCCGCCGGAACTTCGAGAGCCAAACCCCTGTCTTCCCGAACGAGGCTAGTAGCGTCCAGTTCGGAGGAAGAGGAAGAGGAGGAAATGCTGCGCCAGCGCGGGCGACGCTATGCCGCGGAGGATCTGTCCGCGGCGGCTTTCGGAGACATCGGAAGCGAGGTCCGGGATCCTCCACAGGCAGCGACCGCGACGCCTCCGGGATTCCCGGGTGGTACTCCTGCCCCAGACGCCGAGACGGTTGGTTCTGCCGTGACTGTGGCTGCTCGGCCTGACGAGGCAGAGGTCGTTATAGCTCCGCCTCCGGGCGTGATTGCAGACGACCCACCCTCGGATCGCGCCGTGGGGGCTGGAGGTCGGGCTCGTCCCGCCGAGGTCGTCGAGGGCGGACGACCCGAGAAGAGGGCAAGGGTCGAGGCCTCGCCTGGCCCCTCTTCGCCTCCGCCTGCTGGCGGAACGATCCTGCCTCCTCCTTTGGCTCCGTGGAGGCCGACCGTCAAGGAGGTTCTGGGGAGGCCGCTGGCCGAAACGGACCGCGCGACCGATCCCCAAGTGGTTGCAGCGCTAGGGCGAGCCTGCGCCCTCCCTCAAGACATGGCCAGGTGGGCCGAGATGGACAACGAGTCCCTCCTGCTCTCCTCGATGCGATCCCTGGTGTCGGTAAGTGCAGTGTTTCTTCTTCAGCTTTTAGTCCTGTGTCGTTTTACTAACTTCGGGTTCTCATCTTGCAGCTGTTGCAGAAGTGCCAGGTGGGCATCGAGAGGCTCGACGCAGCCAAGGCGCGGGCAGCGGAGTGGGTAGTTGAAAGGGACGAGCTGCGGGCGTCCTTGGCGTCCAAGGACGCGACGCTGGCAGAGGTGACGGCCAAGAATGCCGGCCTCGTCTTTGATCTTGAGGAGTCAAAGGTCGAAGTCGAGCGTCTCAAGGACGAGCTGGAGGACGAGAAGGTCCAGAACCAGCACCTTTCTTCCGAGCTCGACGATCTCCGGGTTGCGACAAAGCGACTAGAGGACGACCTGGAGAGTGCGAAGGGGACAAACAGGAGACTCCTCTCTCAGCGGAACCAGGCGCAAGGTTCCCTGGAGATGGCGCTGAGGGGGAAAGCGGCCGAGATCGAGTCTGCCCTGGCCAAACAGGAGGCCAGGCTCAAGGAGGAGTTCCTCGCCGAGCACGACTCCATCGTGGGGGAGGAGGTCGGCAGGCTGTCTGCTGATTACAAGGCTCAGCTGCCGGGGATCCGGGACCGAGCCTGGGAGCTCGGGTGGAAGGCAGCCTTGCACAAGGCTGGGGTCCCCGAGGATAGCCCTTTGTTCCTGAATGCCCCAAGATTTTCCTGCTCGGATTCGGAACTTGCGGCCGTGTCTCAGGCTTCTGTCCTTCCTTCGCAGTCGTGCCCGGAGGCGAACGCTGCTCCCGGGGCGCCTCAAGAGGCTCCTGCTGCCAGTGCTGATCCCGAGGGCTGCCAAGTGGCAGCAGTCGTCGAGGTCCCTCCTGAAGATGTCGCGGTCGTTCCTGAAGCTGCCCCAACCGCCACCGAAGCCAGTGCGGTCGTGGCCGAGGTCCCTCTAGAGATTGACTGCAATGTGGAAGCTGCAGCCCTCTGAGGTTTTTTGTAATTTTTGTAATTCTTTCTTTTATCGCATCTCCATTGTAATTCTTTTATCTTGTAATCAGGAGCTTTGATTAATAAAAACCCTGAAACTTTGCTCGCATTCTGGCTCTCCTTGTTTCTGATAAAATGTGTGGTCGACCCTATGTCGCAATGTTTTTCTGTCTGAGTTGTTGGTCCGGATAACCGAACTCCTGGCTATTCTTTGGATTGAAACGTCCGCCAACGACCGAGACCCGGTGCATGAACCGTGGTCCTGGTCTGTTGTGTATCCATAATCTCCCCCCCAGCTTTTGACCTGTGGGCTCCTTGGAGCAGGTCGGAAGCTGAGTAGCTTTGTCAGGCCGGGAGTGATCTTTTTATGAGTACCTGTGATGCGTTACCAAGACGGGGGAGTCTCGGTTCAGGTAGGGCTCTTCACCTTCTGCTGACGTGGGGTGCCTCATGAGGCTCTTTTGCTGACATGGAGCGCCTCATTAAGTTCTCTTCGTCAGTCGAGGCAGTTGCCCTTTCGTCTGTCGAGGCATTTATTTTCTCGCAGGACGCGGCATTTAATAGTCCGCTGAAAATGCGGCGTTGTTGCTACGTGTCGCCTCTCCGAAGGGCGGGCAATCATATCTGCACGACGCCTGGGCTGCCCGAGACGACGTTAGGGCTATTCGAGGTAGGGCTGCATTGAAAGCTTCTCTCGAAATCTGAAACGGCGCCTCCATCCCTTATAAATTAGGGCACCTTCTCCTTCTTCCCTCTTTTCGATCCTCAGAAACTCTGTCGCACTCTGCTGAAGAACAGTTCTCTGTGGCACTCTGCTGAAGAACAGTACTACCTGCGAGCACTATTGTTTCCACAGCCTTTCATCGTAGGATTTCTTCCTCCTGTCTTCTCCCTTTCTAGTAGGTAGTCCTCCGTCTAGGGTAGAAAATGGGCATCTACAGGCACTGGCTGGGTGACCCACTGTCCATAGGTTTGTTCAGGGAGGCATACAAGGTCCTTGCGAACGTAGAGGTTAGGCCAGACGGCCCTGACGACGGTATCACGTACAGCGACGGCTGGATGCCATTTTGGCTGGTGTCCGTCGTGGAGGGAGGAGTCTGGTTCCCCCTTCACCCACTCCTGAGGGACTGTCTCCGGGAGTGGGGGTTGAGCCCCTGCCAGCTGCTGTTGGTAGGCGGCCAGGCGGATAGCTGCCGCCTCTCTTCGTTCTTCAGCCAAGTCCAACTCTCGTGCTACGTTCAGATCATTCAGACCCTGGTCACAGAGTTCCGACCTCAAGGTCGGGAGGCCGACCTCAAGGGGAATAACTGCTTCCATGCCGTAGGCAAGGGAGAACGGGGTAGCGGAGGTGGAACGCCTTGGGGTAGTTCGGTAGGCCCATAGAACGCTTGGCAGCTCCTCTGCCCATCGACCTTTGGCTCGGTCGAGTCTCTTTTTAATTCCGTCGAGGAGCACTTTGTTTGAGATCTCGGCCTGACCGTTGCTCTGAGGGTACGCCGGGGTGGAGTAGATGTTGCGAATGCCGTACTCCTGGCAGAAACTCTTGAAAAGGTTGGAATCGAACTGCGTACCGTTATCGGAAATGAGAGTGCGGGGAATTCCAAATCTGGTGATGATGTTCCTCCACACAAAGTTCTTCGTGTCTAATTCGGTGATGGAGGACAAAGGTTCAGCTTCGACCCATTTCGTGAAGTAGTCCGTGGCCACAATCAACCATCTTTTGTTCCCTGGAGTT
Organism: Persea americana; assembly: GCA_029852735.1. Lineage (NCBI taxonomy): Eukaryota > Viridiplantae > Streptophyta > Magnoliopsida > Laurales > Lauraceae > Persea > Persea americana. The sequence goes on from CM056814.1 coordinate 42,346,573, forward strand.
CGGTGAAGTGGTCCGACGATGTCCAGGCCCCACTGGGCGAAAGGCCATGGACTGGAGAGGGGGCTCAGGTCCTGGGCTGGCTGGTGGAGAGAGTGAGAGAACTTCTGGCACTTCTCACATTTCCTGGCATACAGCTGGGCATCCTTTTGCATGTACGGCCACCAGTAACCCTAGCTGATGGCCCGGTACGCAAGAGACCGGCCTCCTATGTGACTGCCGCAGACTTCTTCGTGAATTTCGTAGAGGAAGTCGTCGACTTTGCTGGGGTGAACGCACTGGAGGTAGGGCCCTGTGAATGATTTTCTGTAGAGCTTGCTGTCTGGGGACAGCCAGAACCGAGTTGCCTTCAATCTGACCTTCCGAGCTTCAGTCATGTCCTCGGGAAGCTGGTCGTCCTTCAGGTAGGCGATGATGGGGTCCATCCAGCTCGGGCCGAGATCAAGGCACATGAGCTGCCGGGGTCGCTGGAGGTCGATGCTGGGCTCCTGCAGTGTTTCCACTTCAATAGTTCTCTTTTCACCGGCTTCCACAGCCGAGGCGAGGTTGGCGAGGGCGTCTGCATGGGAGTTGGACTCTCTGCCGATCTGCCGGACCTCGGCCCTTACGAACTGGGAGAGGAGTCCCCTGGCGTGGGCAAGGTAGGCAGCCATCCTGTCATCCCGAGCTTGGTAGTCTCCGCTGAGCTGGCTTGTCACCAGCTGAGAATCGCTGAAAACCACAACGGACCGGGCCTCCAGGATCTTGGCACTGTTAAGTCCGGCAATGAGCGCCTCATATTTGGCCTCGTTATTAGATGCCTTGAAACCAAGTGTCAGAGTTTGTTCGATGACGAGGCCTTCGGGAGACTGGAGAACTACGCCGGCGCCAGCTCTCTTGGATGTTGAGGATCCGTCCACAAAGATTTTCCAGGACGAGTCTAGGAGTTCTCTCCAGGACTGTTCTTGCTCAGTCTCGGTGACATCCTCTGCACCCCTATCGCCCCCCAGTTCGGTGTCGAGCGCGGTCGGTGCCGAACTCTGAGGAGTAAATTCCACAATGAAGTCTGCCAGGACTTGAGCTTTGATGGCCGTTCTGGGTTGGTAGCTGATGTCATATTGCCCCAGTTCGACAGCCCATTTGGAGATCCGTCCGGAGAAATCTGCCTTCCGGAGGAGAGCCTTCAGTGGGTATTCTGTTACGACCACTATTGTGAAGGTTTGGAAGTAGTGGGAGAGCTTCCGAGAGGCGCTGACGAGCGCCAAGGCGAGCTTTTCGAGTTGCAGATACCGGGTCTCGGCGTCCAGCAGGGTTTTGCTCGTGTAATAGATGGGCCTTTGCTGGCCGTTGTCCTCTCTGATGAGTACCGAGCTCACTGCATGGTCCGAGACCGACAGGTACAAGAACAATGCCTCTCCAAAAGTCGGGGTTGACAACAGCGGTGGAGAAGAAAGGTATTGTTTTAGTTGTTGCAGCGCCTGAGAACATTCCGACGTCCACTGGAACTTGGACCCCTTTCGCAAGAGTTGGAAGAAAGGTCTGCACTTGTCCGAAGCGCGGCTGATAAATCGGTTCAGGGCGGCAGCCATTCCGGTCAGCCGCTGAACTTGTTTTGCCGAGGTCGGACACTGGAGCTCTTGGATCGCGGTTATCTGGTCAGGGTTTGCTTCGATCCCTCTTCTTGTGACCAGGCTCCCTAGGAACTTGCCGGAACCGACACCAAAGGCGCACTTGGATGCATTCAGCTTCAATTGGTACTGGTGAAGGATGCCAAAAATTTGGCGGAGGTCGGTCAGGTGGTCCCGCGACCTCTTGGATTTGACGACCATATCATCGATGTAGACCTCCACCGTCTTCCCGAGCTGGGACTGGAACATCTTCGTCACCAACCGCTGGTAGGTCGCTCCCGCATTCTTCAGCCCGAAGGGCATCACCTTGTAACAATAGGTGCCCCGGGGAGTGATGAAAGCTGTCTTCTCCTGGTCGGCCGCGTACAGGGGGATCTGATGGTACCCCCGGTAGGCGTCCAGGAAGCTCATCCGGTCGTGTCCGGCTGTGGCGTCGATGCGCTGGTCGATCTTTGGAAGAGGGAAGCTGTCTTTTGGACATACCTTATTGAGGTCGGTGAAGTCCACGCAGACCCTCCATTTTCCCGTCTTCTTTTTTACCACCACGGTGTTGGCTAACCACTGTGGATAGTGGACTTCTTTTATTGCACCTGCCTCAAGGAGTTTCTGAACTTCCTCGACCACAGCCTCAGTCTGCGGGACCCTAGTCCGGCGCGGTTTTTGAAGCACGGGCTTATGGTTGGGATCCACCTTCAGTTCGTGGCAGATGACTGCGGGGTCAATGCCAGGCATCTCATAGGGTGTCCAGGCAAAGACCGCCTTATTTTCCTCGAGGAGGTTGAGCAGCTCTGTCTTCTCGGTCTCGGGGAGCTGGCTTCCCACGAGAAAGAATCTGTCGGGGTCAGCGGGATCAATATTGACCTTGGCGAGGTCCTCGATGCTTTTCTGCGCCGGAGCCCTGCCGACGTCCCCGAGCTCGGCCTCCCTTTCCAGCTCAGTAACATTGACTTGGGAGGGTCCAGCCTCGTCAGACAGCACGGCCAGCAGGCATTGCCTGGCCATGTGCTGGTCGCCTCTAACGGTGATCACCTCCGTTCGGCCCGACTGGTTTTCCAAAGGAAATTTGAGTTTCTGATGCCGGGTGGAGGGCACCGCCTCCATGCTATGCAGCCACGTCCTCCCCATTATGACATTGTACGGGGAAGGAACATCGACCACTAGGAAGTCGACCTGCCTGCAGGCGCCACCTACTTGGACTCTAAGGGAGATCTTCCCCTTGGGATAGACAGGTTTGGAGCTGAAGCCGACCAGAGGGGTGCGGGCTGCCTGGAGGTCCTCGTCTTTTAGTCCTAACTTCTTGAAGCAATCGTAGTAGAGGACTTCGGATGAGCTGCCAGGGTCGACCAGGGCTCTCTGAACCAAGAAGTTTTGTAGCTTCAAGGTGAGCACCAGAGCGTCGTTGTGCGGTAGCTCGACGTCTTCCAGGTCTTTGTCAGAAAACCATATTCTGACACCCTCTGTTTTGGCCTTCTTCGCGGCCTACTCTGGTGCCGCGGTCAGCACCTGTTTTTGGTGGGAGGCGCTCCTAGCCTCGGCGCGCGCCTGAGAGCTCTTCTTAGGTGGGGCGGCGAGATGAATGACGTGGATGACGCCTTCTGGCTCGCTGTCCTAGTTGTCAGCGTCCCGCCGCGGAGGTCGGTCATCACCTCGGCCCTCCTGCTTGATGTACTCCCGTAGGTGTCCCTCCTTCACTAGGTTTTCCAGATGAAACTTGTAGCTTTTACATTCGTCGGTCCTGTGCCCATTCTGCTTGTGGTAGGCACAGAACCTACTTTGGTCCCGGGAGGAGGGGTCGGTCGTCATCGGGCGCTGCCATTTGAAGAAAGGCTGCGCTTTTATTTTGTTGAGGAGCCTATAGATTGGCTCCTTGAAAATGGTGTTCACTGCCACGAAGGAGGTCGGCTCGTGGCCGGACCCTCTGCCGCTCCGTGATCCCGACGCCGAGGCAGAGGGGGTTCGGCGCTGCTCCGAGGACCGGGCCTTGCGCCGATCCGGGGATGGATCCCTGCGGCGATCCTCCCTCCTGGAGGACCTGCTGTCTCCCTTGGCCGGCTGGCTCTTTTTTGTGAGGCCAAAGTTCTCTCGACCTCGCGCCTCGTCTTCCTCTGCAAGGATGAACCGATTTGCTCGGGTCATCAGTTCTTTCATGGTGGTCACAGGGTACATGACCAGCTGTGCCCGAAGCGGGATGCCTGGCTGCAGAGCCAGCTGGAAAGACCTCACCGCCAGCTCCTCAGAAGCGCACTCGATCTGGCTGTAGACAGTCCAGAACCGGCGAGCGAACTAGGTGACGTTCTCATTCTCCTGCATCCGGAGGCCATCAGGTCGGCATCGGTCTTTGGAATGACGCGATGGGCCTGGAATTTTCCCAGGAAGGAGGTCCGGAGCTGCCGCCAACTGGAGATGGAATCCTCTGGAAGCGAGCAAAACCACCACAGGGGTAGATCCGCCAAACTGGAGGAGAACACTCGACAGTTTAGGGAATCGTCATCCCCCCAGACCGACATCCTCCGGACGTAATGTCGGAGGTGAGCAGCAGGGTCCGAGGTCCCGTCAAACAGGGTGAACCTCGGGACGCTGAACTTCTCCGGGAGTGTATATTTTCTTATCTCCCTAGAGAAAGGAGACGCGCCAGTGTCCTCAGCTTCAAAGGCGGTATACTGGTCTCGGTCGATACCAGCAGTCTCCAAATTCTGGCGGATCGTTTGCTTCACCTGCTGGTCGATCCACTGCTTCAGCTCCTGATCTTCCGAGACCTGGCGTTGCTTCTTCGGCCCTTCGTGCATGTGGCTGCTGCTGGAGCCTTCTTCTCTTTGGTCCCGGTCACGCCTCTTACTGTTGAGGACGTGCCTCAGGTCTTGTCCGTGGCCCGAACGCCTGGGCGGCGGGCTCTGATCCTTCTTGCCTTCGAGCTGCTGCTCGAGCCGTTGGATAAGCTCACGCTGTTCTTGGATGAGGCGGTTTTGTGCTCTGATGTCCTCCAGGCGGGGGTCTTCGTTTCGATCAAGGCTGGCCTGATGCTGGGACTGTGATCCAGCCCGCGCTGACTTCTCGTGTGGCTTGGTGACTGACTTGTCACCTTGCACGGGCCGCTTAAGGCTATGGCGGGGCTGCTCCGGAGGTGGGACGTCGCGAAGGGAGAGCATGGTCACTCCCCTAGACTGCGACTGTGTCTGGACCGTGGGAGACCTCCCCCCAGACCTCCTTTGCTGAGGGGGTGGAGGTGGAAGATTCTGCGCCAGTGTAGGCTGTATGGACAAAGCCTTGCCCTTGGAGGGTCCTTCGCCATTTCTGGTTTTCGGTGGCATGGTGTTTACAAGCTTTTTGTTCAGTTTCCCACAGACGGCGCCAAACTGTAGGCGGTAAAAACGACACCTACTTAGACCGAGATGAGATCGGGGTTAAACTTCTTAGGAGGGGGAATGCTGAACTCCAAGAACCTGAAAAGGAAGGAGAAAGGCTAGAGTCAGAGCCCCTGGCTGCCGTGAGCCGAAGGCACTACGATGCCTGAGTTAGTTCTGAGAAAACCAAACAGGAGGAGGAAGAGGAGAATGAGACAATGTGGAGCTTTGTGAGTTGGATATTGCGTACCTTTCATGGGACTGATCCCATGCATATATAGGCGAGTGTTCCGCGTTCATTCTCTCGGTGAGTGGGGGTAGGTGAGGTGAGGTCCCATCGATCCTTACCCTGACTGGCAGCAGTAGGTGAAATGGACAACACCCCTCCCTCTCTTTCCACGCCTTCAGCCAGTTGGCGTACAGGGGTGATAAAGCACGCCTCTTATCGCCATAAATGAGCGATCCTATCGCCATAAATGACTGCTCATATCTGTCAGGGCGCGCCGTATTTCCAGTAGGAAGGTGGCGGCCCATTCTGACTAGTACTGTGGCCTGGGACCAAGGATGGCCTGGCCGCGGCGCGCCTTTGTACCGAGCTGGCATTATGCCGAGCTTCCGAACGGTGGTGCTGAGCTACGAAGCTATTGACCGAGCTGCCGAGGTGCCAAGGTATTGACCGAGCTGCCGAGCTGACGATCTTCTACCACAGAGGCTGAGGAGTTCGGCGAGTTTAGCCGTGATCTTTGTTCAAGTTCGTCATTACGGTGTTTTACCCACACAGATATTATTCATTTTCACCGAAGTCTTATAATGCTAATGAAAGCAATCCGCCCTTTTCTCCAATGGATCCCCTTTTATTGGTTCGACGGATCACTTTACCTGATCTTGTTTCGAGGGATGACCCGGACAGTTTGAATTCTTATAATTTTGTAGTATAGCTACCATTAGATTTGCTATTCACCCATGAATCGTTGAAGTTTATGTATTTTCAATAGAGCTATACGTGTGATGTAGTAAGGTCGTGAGATATCCCACACGTCGCACGGTGCGATCTTCTAGGGTCATGAGATATCGCACACATCGCCCTATGTGATACGCTGTGTGATATCGCACCATTGTTGTACGAACAGCTCTGCGGGAAAATTTAAACTTCAATTATTTTGTGATATCTGAGGCCACGTGATATCCCACCATTATTGTACGAATAGCTCTGCGGAAAATATTTAAACATCAATTATTTTGGGGCAAATGTTAGCATACGGGTAGTCATACAGTCAAAAATCAAAATCTCAAATTCCTATATAAAATATTCCCCCCCTTGTATCTATCTATCCTATAGGAATGTACTCCTTGGCATACTCCATAATATGTAGGGCATGTTTGGGTAATGTCCTTTGAGAGGAATCTTCTTTGATTTTCCTCGATTTTGAGGAAAATCCAGGTTTGGGTGAACAGAGGAAAATTGAGAGAGGATTTTTCAAATCCTCCAAACCCATGAAAAATCCTCTCTTTCATTGATTCCTCAGTCTCCACCTCCTCCCATCGAATTTTTTCAAATCCACGGAGGCAAGGAAGCTCCTAAAGCTACAAGAGTGACTCCTCCTACGTGTTTTCTAAACCTAGAAAGCAGTGATTTCTCCCCTTAAAAATCCTCAAAGAGAATAGCATTGATCTAGAGGAATGAAGGAATCCTTTGGATAGAAGATTCCTCTTTATTTACTAAACGTGCCTGTAGTGTACTCCTAATCAGCACCAAGTGTTGACTATATTCCCTAAAAAGTTTTTTTTTTTTTTCTATTTTAGCACAGTGGCTCTTTGAAGAAAAAATCTCCTCACTTTATCCTTGCCAATTACCTTCCTAGGAGCCGGTTAATGTATTGGAGATGTAATTTCACTTTTATTGTAGTATATCACTCAATGTTGGATTCATGAAACAAATGTTAAAATTTTTAATCAGAAGAAAAAAAATTTATTTCTTGAAAAACATACATTTTATCTTAGAGGTAAGTATCACTCCTATTTTAAGTAAAATCACATCTCTACTAAATTCATAGGGCTTCCATTTAGGTCATCCAATTAGATGGTTGCCTCGTATTTAAGATTTGACAATTGCATCTATAGAATCTAAGGATCACTCTAGATGAGGAAATTCGAGCTATTTGTTCATTCTTATACATTCAAGTAAGCTCATGACATGGCTCATCAGGTGATACCTCAGTTGGTGAGGCACCTCTCTTCCATAGAAATACCTAGGATCAATCCCTTTATGTAATACTAATAGTATGGTCGAAACCTAAGTGAGTGTGTAGGTTGGGTGCACCTTTCAAGAGAGAAAAAAAGTAAGCTCATAATGTAAAATAAAAAAAGAAAGAGTCAGCCCATCCAACGAGGGCATGTAGATTGAGATTTTATAATCTGCCACAATATTGTTTTCTTTATTTTGGTTACATGACAATTGCAGTACCAAATTAAGGGCCCATTTGGACCAGGAATTAATTAAGAATGGCTTGCATGTTCCTACAAGGTGATAAATTGGAAATTATCCTGACTGTTGATTTTAGGACTTAAAAAAGTTTATTTTTTATAACGATAGATAACGTTAGGTTCATGGCCAGATTATTATGAATTTCTAAGAGTGTTGGAGTAGATTCTAGGTTTGTCCCACATTAGAATTACGAATAGTTTATTTTATGGCTATATATCCCGACCCAAATAATAATAATAATCTATTTCTAGCTCACATGTTGCATGGAGCTAGTAGCTATTCGTCAATACAATTTTGAGTGGTCAGACAGTAGGTCTATAATTTGGTATGCTCACGAGGTTTGAAATTTTTTCTTGTGTTTCAAGAAAGCTCGGGACACTTCACAGGCAAAGGCAGCGGTGCACTTCTTGCTTGGAATTGGGTCCAGTCGGAAAAAGAATCCAGGTTGGGTTTTTCCTTGGGTCTTATCTAGGGTTGTCAATCCGGGCCTTTGCTGAGGGGGCTCACCCCGGCTCAGCTAGCCAAAGTTCTCAAAGTGTGGGCTTTTCTTTTTGTCCTAGAGCTTGAGGGTAGGATATGGCCCAATTTTGAAAAGCCCGCAACCTTGAGGGCCGAGCTAGAGCTTGACTTAGCCGGCCTGATGGGGCCCGGCCCGTCCCTTTGTCTATTAATAAATAAAATAAATAATATGTGTAATATAGAATATATATATATATATATACAAAAAAAATATAGAGAACTCCTCTAATTAGCAATTAATGATAGAGACTTAATATTTTGTCAAACAATAATAACCAAATCTTAGAAAGGATTTTAATGGACATCCCCATAGATCACAATATTGCCACCTATGTTTAATTATATGTTATCATTTGAACGATTTATGTAATTCTATGTTTTCCCAACACGGACATATTCTTCAATGAAAATGGAATTCAATTTGTCATTCATCATATTGATGTTCACCAATTATACTATATGAAGCGAAGTGGTTTCAAATTGAAATCACTTTCAATTCCCTCCAATTGATTTTGACTCATCCAATTTACTAATTTAATTTAGTTTAACCTTAGCAAACGGGTCGGGTCGAGGTAAATTAGATCGAGCCAGAGATAATGCACACTTTTTTTTACCCAACCTAACCCATTTATTTTTAATGACATGGCAAAAATTAATCATGATATGTGCCAAGACTCAAACTCAGGACATATGAACTTCAAATGAGCAACTCTACCACTGCATCACAGAGCATCTTTTTGTTAATAATTATCAACAAAAACTTAAAATTAGTTAACGAGGAAGGGACCCAAACCCACTCTGGAATATTGACCGTGAGTTAGAATTTATCTACGAAGTATTTATAAAAATAACTATATTTTTAAAATATTGACCCCTATAAATACTGTTATTATTATTTTTATACTTATGCATTATACTTTAAGCATAGATGATCAAACTTTAATAAAGAAGGAACCCAGCCCCACTTTGGAATATTGACCGAGAGTTGGAATTTATCTACGAGGTATTTATAAAAATAACTATATTTTTAAAATATTGTCCTTTATAAATATTGTTGTTATTATTTTCATACTTATGCATTGTACTTTAAGCATAGATGATCAAACTTCTGAAATAACTATTTTATATGATTTCCCATATAATCATTAATTTTATATGACATCCATTTTACAAGAAAATTAAACTCAAATAAATATATGATATATGGAATTGATCAACAAAAATAATGAGTTTCATAATTAATTTTATTGAAAAAAGAAAAACTCGTGACAACAGTGTATAGCTAAAGAGGAGGCGGGAAACTTTCCATGTAACTGGTGTGCTACCATGCATGCTTGCCGAGAGAGAAATGGTGGAGTCTGATTTTTTTCCTTTTTGTGTGTATGGCTTTTAACTTTTATAAATCGTTATGTAAATGGAGTGAAATACTAAGATGGACCTCATATACTAAAAATAATAACCATTAACACAAACATCCTTCCTATTTATGGGATACCTCAAATTTTCACCTCATTCTGAGTTATTTCCACGGTCAAATTGATTATTTGATAAAAAAATATTGGAGTTTTCTAAATAATTTTTTTTTTGGTGATTTGAACTCTCTATTATGCCTTTTGTCTATTAAAAAACTCTCAATATCATCATATTTCTATCAAAGCAGTAGCATTTGAGTGTTAATGGGTCCCACTGTCACTAATCTAGGGAGTTTCAAGTATTTTTGTTTGTTCTGATTATATGATTTTTTTTTCTTTCTTTTTATAATGTGAAATGTCGATTTTTGGGTTGTCTGGTTTATTTAAACCTTACTCTTTTTTATTTAATCCACTCTCGGTTTTGGGTTGTCTTGTTTTTTTTTTTTATCTATTGATTTTGATTGTACACTTTTTTTTAAGAATGCAGAACTAATGGTAAAAGGAATCTCCAATAATATTGGTCCATCTAAATAAAGAATTAAGCTCATTCTTATTATCATCATTTTCTACTTTCTCCAATATAATTCTATTTCTTTATGTCAACAAGAGAACTTTCATCTTTTCCATTTATTTAATTTTAAGTTCATTGTATTTTTTTAGAGTAGCTTCAATAATTTGTTTTGTTTCTTTGTGTCTCTTTTTAGTATCGTCTCATGTCTCATTTGCATGCTTAGTTTAGTTCAGTGTTGAACCCATTTTAAAATGTGAGCATCTTAAGGCAATTTGTGCAATTATTAAATATATCAATTTGAGAGGTAAACCTTTTTTAATTCATTTACTTTTGAGTTCATCAAATTTTATTTGAGTAATTTTAATTATGTCATTTTAATATGATTTACACAAAAGAATCATCATTTTAAAATTTCTATAGCTTTACAATATTTTTATAGATTGAATTTGTATGGTTTTCATAGATTGTGAGTTTCTTTTTTCCCCTTTTTTGTTTCAACTTTTGGGTATTGGGCTCTCCTTTGTTTTTTTTTTTTTTCTTTTAAATCACTTTTGATTATGGGATTTTCTGGTGAATTCTCATTTTTCTGTTGTATTTTTTTATTTTTTTAATACTTATCATTATATGTCAATTATTTATTTTACTTCCATTGGGTTCTCCTTAGTTTTTTTCTTCTTTTAAATCATTTTTTATCATGGGATTTTCTGTGAATTCTCATTTTTCTGTTGTATATTTTTTAATTTTTTTAATACTTATCATTATGAGTTAATTATTTATTTTACTTCCATTGGGTTCTTTAAGTTCTCTTTGTGAAATCTTTTTATAGATTTTTCTTATTTCTTTTGTGGCTTCAAATTTTCATTTTTGAGTATTCTATTATCATAAGTTGGTTTGGTTCTTCTAAATTTCTTTTATTAATTATATTGTCTATGGATTTTTATTTATATATATTTATTGACTTTTTAATAAAATTTAATTAATTTTATTTTTTATTTCTTTTATTATAATTTCTCACTTGTGATGGGTTTTTAGTATTTTTTTTATAATGGTTTTTCATGAATTTGTGGGTTCTTTTGTCTTTACCTTTTTGTGCTCTATTTTTGAGTTTTTTTTTTATTCCCGTGAGTGTTTGATTCTTTTAAATTGCTTATGTTATTGAGTTGATTATGGATTTTTATTTCTATCTTTTATTTCTACGTGTCTTTCAAATTTCATAGGATTTTATTCATAGTTTATATTGTTTGTTTGTTTTGATTTTGTTTTTTTTTTTGTTTTCTTGATAATTAATTTTTAATTTTTATTGGCTTATGTTTTTTACGAAGAAGAACAAAATGATTGTCAAAATGTCTAGTTTCCAAAAAGTATAATTTTGGCACATTTTTGGGATTTCAAATTCATGCACAGATTTAGAGGTGAAAAGTCCATTTTGCCCTTTTTGCTGAAAAACATGATTTTGGGTTTAATACACACGGGGAAAATTTCCAAAGTTGTTAAAAATAAAAATACAACCCAAGAGATCCAAAATCGATATTTTTCAAAATCGACAAACCGAGTTCCCACACGAGCACACGATGCACAGGCCACCCCGGGCCCGACCAAGCCTAACTCAACGTCCTCGAAATTTCCCAAAGCTATTCAAAATGCTAATCGAGCTAGAAATCTAAGTTAATCGTCCTCTAATCCCACTTAGTAACTAAACACAACTAAAACCAAGATTAACTATATTAAACCTGGGTCGGGGTTTGACATCCTCCACCCCTTGGAGCATTTGGTCCTCCAAATGAACACTAACCTTTGGCAATAGGTGAGGATACTTCTTCTGAACCTGATCCCGTAGTTCCCATGTGGCTTCTTCCGGCTCGTGATTCTTCCAGAGTACCTTGACCCAATGAATGATTCGATTCCTCAATTCTTGCTCTTTTCTATCAATGATCCTGACCGGTTTCTCCACATAAGTAGCATCCTCTCGAATCTCCAACGGTTCGTGTTGCAACACATGTAAGGGATCGCTGACGTACTTCTTCAACATGGAAACATGAAACACATTATGCACACCCAAAAGCTTTGGCGATAAAGCAAGTCTGTAGGCCACTTCGCCAATGCGACTCAAAATCTCGTACGGTCCAATGAATCTGCTTAATAATTTTCCCTTCTGCCCGAATCTCAATGTCCCTCTGATTGGTGACACCTTCAAAAACACCTTATCTCTTACCTGAAATTGTAGGTCTTTCCTTCGAACATCCGCATAACTTTTCTGTTGGCTTCTAGCAACTTTCAAACGTTCATGAGTTAACTTCACTTTCTCATTGGTCTCGCTGATCAATGTCGGTCTATGGAAGTTGCGTTCTCCAACCTCTACCCAACACACGGGAGTTCTGCATCTTCTACCATATAACGCCTCGAAATGTGCCATTCCAATGCTCGAGTGGTAGCTATTATTATATGCAAACTAGCAAAGTGGCAAACTCTCATCCCACTGAGTCTTGAAGTCCAATACTCAAGCTCATAGCATGTCTTCCAAGGTCTGGATAGTCCTCTCCGACTGGCCATCTATCTAAGGATGATACGCCCTACTAAACTGGAGCTTCGTACCCATAGACTCATGTAGGGTTTTTCAAAATCTGGAGACAAACCTGCTGTCCCTGTCCGAGGTAATAGAAATTGGTTGACCATGCTTGTTGACTATCTCGTTAACAAACGTCTGTGCAACTGCTAGCATTTGCATCTTCTTCCCGGTCTTCAATGGAATGAAATGTGCAGATTTTGTCAGACGATCGACTATGACCCATATCGCATTGTTCCATTTGCTAGTAGTGGGCAAACTTGAAACAAAATCCATCGTGATATGCTCCCACTTCCACTGTGGAATCTCTAATGGCTGTAAAAGTCCTACTGGTTTCTGATGTTCTGCCTTTATCCGCTGACAAGTCATGCATCGAGACACAAAAGCTGCGATTTCTCTTTTCATATTGTTCCACCAAAATCTATTCTTCAAGTTGTGGTACATCTTGGTACTCCCCGGATGCATAGAATACCTGGTGCCATGGGCTTCAGTCATGATTTCATTTCTCAAATCTTCAATCTTTGGTACACACAGTCGGTCCCAAAAATATAGAACTCCTTTCATGATTTTGAAATCTGGACGTTCGGAGATGTGCTCTACAATTCTCACTAAATTTGGGTTTTGCAACTGTGTCTCCTTGATTTTCTGGAGAAATGTGGGCTCAGACACTGTCATATTTGCTAGCATAACACCTTGTCTCAATGGCTGAAACTCAACTCCCAGATCTTCAACTGTTGTATGATGCCCAAACCTCTTAAACTAGCCATGCTTCCAGACTTTCTACTCAAAGCATCTGCAACTACGTTCACTTTTCCTGGATGGTATTTGATTGGGAAATCGTAATCTTTGATATATTTCATCCATCTCCTCTGCCTCATGTTCAATTCCTTCTGGGAAAACAAATATTGGAGACTACGGTGATCCGAATGAATTTCAAAATTTTCTCCATAGAGATAATGTCTCCACATCTTCAAAGCAAAGACAACTGTGGCCAATTCCAAATCGTGGGTTGCATAATTTTTCTCATGTTCTTTCAACTGCCTAGAGCCATATGCAATAACCTTGCCATTTTGCATCAGCTCACAACCGAGCCTGACATTCGAAGCATCGGTATAAACCACAAATCCACCGCTGCCCGATGGTAATGTAAGAATAGGTGTTGAAGTCAATCTCCCTTTTAGCTCTTCAAAGCTGGCTTCACATTTCTCATTCCACACAAACGGCACATTCTTCCGAGTTAGCTTGGTCAAAGGTGCTGAAATAGACGAAAATCCCTGCACAAATCTTCTGTAGTAGCCTGCCAAGCCTAAGAAACTCCTGATTTCTGTCACATTCTTCGGTCTTTCCCACTTAATGACTGCATCAATCTTGGCTGGATTGACTGCTAAACCTTCTTTGGAGATAATAAGGCCTAGAAAAGCAACTTGTTCTAGCCAAAATTCGCACTTCCCGAACTTCGCATAAAGCTGATTATCTCTTAGAAGTTGTAAAGATGTCCTCAGGTGTTGCTCATGTTCTTCTTTGGACTTAGTGTAAGACCCCGCCCCGAGAGTTTTCGATTAGTGTTAATTAAGACGTGACTTATTTATAAGTGAGATTAGTGGAAATTGGTTAAATCTGGATTAGAATAGCTTTTTATAGCTTTGAATTATTTTGGGAACTCTTGTGATCTAGTGGGGCCCTTTGGGGGTTCCTTTTTATTGTGTCTTGATTAGTTTTGGGATTTATTTAATAATTCTGGAAATCTGTAATTTGCTCCGTTTAATGTATTTTATGATTCCCGACAACTTTCGTATTTGTTCCGTTTCCATTCGAGACCTCTAAACCCTACTTTGCCATTGATAGGGGTAAAACAGTCTTTTTACACAAAATCTGGACACTATTTTCAATGTCTCCGAAACTCGTAATATATATACTTTTTGGAAAGTAGAAATTTCGACGATCAATTCTTCCTTCTTCGTCGAATCCGTTCGAAGCCCGTAGAGCGACGTTTTAGCCCAATTTGGACTTTTAAGTTGTGGGACCCATTGCCATTGTCTATATAAGGAGGAGGCCTTCTTCCTCTTCCTCTTCTTGCAACTTTCTTGAGAACAAGGAGTCCCAGCCCAGCCCTAGGGTTCTCTTCAACTTACCTTGCTTCTTGCTTCTCCATCTCTCAATCTCTCTCAAATCTATTACTAAAGGTAAAATGGAGGTGGTAATCTTCTTCCCCTCCATGAGAGCTTCATCTTGATATCATTTTTAGAGAGTGCCTTCCATTCCAAGCTACATTTTGAGCAAGCTCTTGCCATTAGAGGACTTTTCATGTAAGCTCTTCTTCTCATCTCTTGGTTGTGTGTTATTCTAGCCATGGAGGTGCTTCACCTTGATTATTGGAAGCTATCTCCATCTATTTCTTGGTTTTGACATTCTAGGGTTGTAATGAACGTATTTTTGGGATTTTTGTGTCGATTGTAGATTTTGAGCTTGATAGTGGGATTAGAGTTTGACTAGCATATTTGGAGACCAAGGCAAGTGAATGAATGGATTTGATTTGAATAAGTTCTTGTTTTATTGAAAATGTGGATTTTTACTATTCCCTTAGTTTATTATGTTTCATAATACTTTTGGAAATGTACTTATTGATATGGTTTTCTCTTAGTTAGTTTTATGAGAATGTATGCATTCATTTATTAAAGTTTATTTTGGTCATTATGAACTTCTTAAATGATATTTGTACTTGCATTGAATGAGATTTGTATTGGTAGGAGAATTAATGTATTGATGGAATGGTGGTTGGTGGAAAGGATTAAATGTTAAATGGAAGGGAATAGGCACATTTCATGTTAGGAAATGGTTGGAGTTGAGGTGAAAGGGTTTGGGAAAGAAAGAACTGAAATCTGCACCTGATATGTAGTTCCCGCAGCTGGGCGGTCAGCGGGCGGTCACCTTGGCGGCTAGCCGACAGGTGACCGGCGGCTAGCCGACCCAGATGCGGTTAGAAACACAGAATGCTGTGTTTTGACAGGCGAACCGCGGTCAGCCCCGCGGTCAGCTCGCGGCTAACCGCTAACCAAAAACCCTGTGACCGCCAGGTAGCCGAGATGCGCGGTTAGAAACACAGAATGCTATATTTTAGCAGGGTGAACCGCGGTCAGCCAGCGGCTAATCGCCGATCACCTCGGTGGCTGACCGCCAGCTAACCGACAGGTGACCGAATTTCATCCAGAATTCCTGAGTCTTTTCTATTGTTTTCAGATATGTTATTCAAAGGTTTGGATGGGTTGTTCTGATGCCCTACCACCTTGGAAGGACCCAGGGGATGACATAAGGAGATTGACTTAGAAAGAAACACCATTTCGGGAATGTATTGGGACTTTTGGATTCATCAACTTGTATAAGGAAACTTGGTATGTCCTCTATCATTCGAGTACCATACTAAGGGTAATAATAGACATACAAGATCCTTATACATGTTGTTTGAATATGGATGCCCCAATATATAGTCCCTAATGGTATAAGGATTCATTGCATTGTTTTACTCAGATTATATGTATAATTACCCGATCCTACAAGTTTTATCTCAAATTCTGATTTATACACCTGATATGTCCCGCCAGCCCCGTTTAGGCTTGAAAAGACAATGATACAAAATGTGTGCCTACGAGCACTATGCCCCGCCTGCCCGAATGTTTTATACTGATATAGTTTTGTATATGTTTTGATTTCTCATGTAACCTATGAGTCGGCACCACTAAGCTTGGACGTCCTTGTCAGTCTGATCAACTGACTTGGGCCTCCCCCTTGTGCTCCCGCCAGTTGCAACTTGGATCCTGTCCTGTCCCGTTACCCGGTTCTGCGGCCGTGGTTTTGTCTAGCTATATGTATATGTATATAATGTTGGTTCTCGTAACTTCGTGTGCTCGAGCCCAACGCACTGAATGTGCTCTCATCACATTAGTGATAGAGAGGATTTAGCTTTAGTGTGGTTGCCATCTAGTCAGTTCCTGTACCTTGAATACCCTACATGATTTATATTGCATCTGTACTTTAAATGAACCATGCATCCTGTTTTATGATAGTTATCGTTTTAATAAGTTTTCGTTATGTCTAAGATATGCTTTGATTTCTTTCTTGGTGTTATCTATTCACCCACCTGCCAGACCGTCGTGTCTGACCCATTTTTGTGGTACTCAGGTCCAGCTCCCGTTATTGCCTTTAAGGAGGAGCCAGAGGAGGCGGTCGATGAACCGCAACGATTAGTGGAGTGGCAAGTTGACAATGTCATGTAGATATTTGGTCTAGCTTGGAGTTACGTAACATTTTGGGGAGATTATAGAATGATACATGATTTATACTTTTGGTTGTACTGGCCTTTGTTGGCCATTATTTTTGGGGAATGTTAATTTAACTTGATCTTTTGTTTAAACTTTAACTTCATATTTTGGGAATGCTAATGAGATCATTGCTCACTCTGACATCATGTCATACTTGTGTATTATCAGTCTTATTTGATGAGAATGGATTAAGAGTTTGATTTGCTACACGCTTCCGCACCAATGTAAATGTTCTATGAGTGTGTTTGGAATCCTCACCGCGGAAACCTGTGGGAAATTAAGGAAATGTATAATCATTGTTAAGGGTGGTTCATTACCCCATCCACACCACCGTCGCGGTCCCGGGTCCCGGTCCGGGGTCGCGACAGACTGGTATCAGAGCGAGACGTGTTTCAAGCAATTAAAAGAAACTATAAATCCTAAGGACGTGGCGAGGATCCGTTAGACTTTTCGTTAGACTTTTCGTTAGTTAGACTCGTGTGAGCAATGTGTAACCCTTATATGATTTTATGTGCTAACAATTTGTTTTGCAGTGATATGCCACCTCGAAAAAGACCCGTAATCGACAATCCCACCGCAAGCAATAGTGAACACACCGGGCCACTAGGAAACGGTACTCCGGATCCAAACATGCAGAATCAATTTCAACAGATGATGCAAGCCATGCTTGACCAGCAACATCAAGCCAATGAAAATCAGGCAAGATTGCAAGAGCAAATGGCCAGGAAGGATGAAGAGCATGCTAGGGAGATGGCTATGATGCAAAGGCAGTTATTAGAAGTGTTAGAAAGGAGGCCTGAACCGGCACCAGCGCAACCTCTAGGCCCTCAAATAGTCATTAACAATAGGGAACATGACTCCAATGCGTTGTTTGAAAAGTTTAGGAAGAGGGGTCCTAAGGAGTTCACTGGGCATGAGGACCCATTAGCTGCAGATGACTGGTTGGAGCATACGGAGAACATCTTTGAGATATTTAGATGTACCAGTAGGCAGCAAGTGCAACTCACCGCTTCCATGTTCATCGGCCTAGCGGATATATGGTGGAAAACAGTCAGGGCTGAGTATAGGACTATAGCAGACGCAGAGGCTTGGATAAGTTTCAAGAGGCAATTCAGTGATAAGTATGTACCGACACATGTGAAGAGGCAAAAAGCCATTGAATTCCAGCAGCTCGTACAAGGTAACACGACCGTTTAAGAGTACCTCACGAAGTTCGAAAGGTTGTCTCGATATGCCCCAGAGTTAATTGACACCGTGGAGAAAAAGATAGCGAAGTTCCTTGAAGGACTTAACCCGATCATTGAGAGGGATGCCACGGGTGTTATACCACCTGCCACTTTTGAAGAGGCTGTGAGAGGGGCCTATAAATTCGAGAACCTGAACAACAAGATCCTCAAGACCCAAGGAAAGGCACCAGCTCACCAATAGAATCACCCACCAAGGAACCATCAGAACAAGCGACCAAGGCAAGAACAAAACGTGCAGAATGCTCTAGTTTGCGTTCATTGTGGTAAAAACCACGAGAGTGCTCAATGCCGTACGATTACGGGAGCATGTTTCAGATGTGGATCCATGGCACACCAGCTCAAAGACTGCCCAAGGCAAGTTGGACAAGGTATCAACAGACAGAATCAGCAACAACAAAGAACACAGCGCCAGGCACCACCTCAGAATGCACTAGCTGTACAGAACCAGCCCAGGCCACTCCAGCAACAGGCTCCGCAGTAACAGTACAGACCTCCACAACAGCAGCAAGCGCGTCAGCAAGAACAGAACCAGAATCAGTGTCCTCCTCAGCAGTATAGGAATGCACAGCAAGGAAGGCAGCAACAAGCTCAGAACAGGCCTCAGCAGCGAGGACAAGTGTATGCAATTAACCAAGCTGATGCAGAGGCGGCAGATAACGTGGTGGAAGGTACACTCCTAGTTTGTGGATTTGAGGCTAAGATTTTCTTTGACCCTGGCTCTACGCACTCTTTCTTGTCCCCAAAATTTTCTAAGCTGATTGTTATGCCTGCTAGAGAACTTGAGTATGTGTTGACAGTGTCCACCCCCGTAGGCAAACAAGTTGTGTGTAGGAAGTATTATCCTAGATGTGCTATTAAGATAGGAGATGTGGTGTTACCGGCAAATCTTATTTTGTTGGAGATGTATGATTTTGATGTCATTCTAGGAATGGATTGGTTAGCAGGATACCATGCTACGATGGACTGTTTCCATAAGACCCTCACGTTCAAATTAGAGGAGACCCCAGCAGGAGTATTGTTCCATGGGGAAAGGAGGAATTCTTGTCCAAGATTCGTCTCAGCATTGAAGGCTGATAGACTAGTGAGAAGTGGATGTGAATGTTATTTAGCGTTTATCACGGAGGATAAACAGTCCCAAGGGGTGGAGGAGATCCTAATTGTTTGCGAATTCCCAGACATTTTTCCAGAAGAAATCCCAGGTTTACCACCTGTTAGGGAGATTGACTTCACCATCGAGTTATTACCAGGGACCGCTCCGATATCTATTGCACCATACAGAATGGCTCCAGCTGAATTAGGAGAGTTGAAGATTCAGTTGCAAGAATTGTTGGATAAAGGTTTTATTAGACCAAGCGTCTCACCTTGGGGAGCTCCAATTTTATTCGTCAAGAAGAAAGACGGTTCCATGAGAATGTGTATTGATTATCGGAAATTGAACCAAGCTACCATCAAGAACAAGTATCCATTGCCGAGGATAGATGAATTGTTTGACCAATTGCAAGGTGCTGCTTACTTTTCGAAGATCGATCTAAGATCCGGTTACCATCAGCTGAGAGTTAGAGATTTAGATGTATCGAAGACGGCGTTCCGGACGAGATATGGACACTATGAGTTTCTAGTGATGCCGTTTGGACTGACGAATGTACCGGCAGTATTCATGGCTTTGATGAACAAAATATTCGCTGAGTACTTAGACCAATTCACAGTGGTGTTTATTGATGAGATTTTGGTGTACTCTAAGTCTAGAGAAGAGCATGAAGAGCATTTGAGGATAGCATTGCAACTTCTAAGAGACAACCAATTGTATGCGAAGCTCACCAAGTGCGAATTTTGGCTTGAAGAAGTCGCGTTTTTAGGTCATATCATTTCCAAAGAAGGATTATCAGTGGACCCAGCCAAGATAGATGCAGTTGTGAAGTGGGAAAGGCCGAAGAATGCGTCAGAAATCAGAAGTTTTCTTGGATTGGCGGGTTACTATCGAAGATTTGTGCAGGGATTTCGTCGATCGCAGCCTCATTGACGAAGTTGACCAAGAAGAATGCACCTTATGTGTGGACGGACCAATGTGAGACCAGCTTCCAAAAGTTGAAAAAGAGATTAACTTCAGCACCCGTCCTCACTTTACCATCCGGGAGCGGCGGTTACACCATTTTTACAGATGCTTCGAATATTGGACTCAGTTGTGTGTTGATGCAAGATGGAAAAGTCGTTGCTTATGGATCCCGTCAGCTGAAGGACCACGAGAAGAACTATGCAACGCATGACCTTGAATTAGCAGCGGTCGTTTTTGCACTAAAGATGTGGAGACATTACCTCTACGGAAAGAAATTGGAAGTCCACTCCGATCACCGTAGCTTACAGTATTTGTTCTCTCAGAAGGAGTTGAATATGAGACAAAGAAGATGGATGGAATATATTAAAGATTACGATTTTCCGATCAAGTATCACCCGGGAAAGGCAAATGTAGTAGCCGATGCCTTGAGTAGGAAGTCAGCAAGTGTGGCAAGCCTAAGAGTTACTTGCTTCTTTCAGCAATTTGAAGAGTTGGGGGTAGATTTTCAGCCCCTAAGCGAGGGAGTGATGTTAGCCAACATGTCCGTGTCTGAACCCTCGTTCATTCGGAAGATCAAGGACGACCAATTGCAAGATCCAGAGTTGGCCAAGATTTCAGAGCATATAGCAGAACGTCCTGATTTTCGTATTATGGATGGAGTCTTATTCTATCATGATCGTGTATGCGTACCCAATATTGAAGATTTGAAGAATGACATTATGACAGAGGCGCACAGTACGAAGTACTCTATGCATCCGGGTAGCACGAAGATGTATCAGAACTTGAAGGGCAGATTTTGGTGGAACAACATGAAGAGGGAAATAACAGCTTTCGTTTCCCGATGTATGACGTGTCAGTTGGTGAAGGCAGAGCATCAGAGACCTCCAGGGTTGTTGCAGCCATTAGAGATCCCAGAATGGAAGTGGGAACATATCACCATGGATTTCATCTCGGGATTGCCGAGGACCAGAAAAGGGAATAACGCCATATGGGTCATTGTGGACCGTCTTACGAAATCAGCTCATTTTATTCCTATGAAGACCGGAGAGAAAATGCATATGTTACCTCTCACGGAGTTGTTTGTCAACGAGATTGTCAGCCGTCATGGGCAGCCAGTCTCCATTACTTCAGACAGAGATAGCAGATTCGTCTCGAGATTCTGGAAGACTTTGCATGAGTCTATGGGAACGAAGCTTCAGTTCAGCACAGCGTATCACCCTCAAACAGATGGTCAGTCAGAAAGAACAATTCAGACCCTTGAGGATATGCTTCAAGCGTGTGTACTAGATTTCAAGACTCAATGGGACGAGACCCTACCGCTTTGCGAGTTCGCCTACAACAACAGTTATCATTCGAGCATTGGAATGGCACCTTTTGAAGCATTGTATGGTAGGAGGTGTAGAACTCCAGTCTGTTGGGAAGAAGTAGGTGTTCGCAGTTTCCATGGACCGACTATGGTGAGTGAAACCAATGACAAAGTCAAGTTGATCCAAGAACGTCTGAAGGTAGCCCGGAGTAGACAAAAGAGTTACGCAGACTCTCACCGAAGAGATTTGCATTTCAAAGAAGGAGATAAGGTATTCTTGAAGGTGTCCCCTACTAGAGGAACTCTGAGATTCGGGCAGAGAGGCAAATTATCTCGGAGATACATTGGACCCTATGATATTGTGAGCAAGATAGGTGATGTGGCTTATAGATTGGCCTTACCACCTGAGCTTTCCGGCGTACACAATGTGTTCCATGTGTCTATGTTGAAAAAGTACGTCCCCGATTCGTCGCATGTACTCCGTCATGAACCGTTGGAGATCAGAGAAGATGCCACCTATACCGAGAAGCCTAATCAGATCATCGATACGAAAGAACAAGAGTTGAGGACAAGGACTATTCAATGGGTGAAAGTGCTTTGGGAGAATCATGGACCGAAAGAGGCAACGTGGGAATTACGGGATCAAGTTCAGAAGAAGTATCCGCATCTACTACCCGAGGTTAGTTATTTTATTTCATTTGGTGGACCAAATGCCCTAAGGGGTGGAGGATGTAAGACCCCGCCCCGAGAGTTTCCTTTTAGTGTTAATTAAGACGCGTTTTAGCTATAAGTGAGATTAGTGGAAATGGGTTAAATCTGAATTAGAGTGGATCCTCTTCCTCTTCTTGCAACTTTCTTTGAGAAAAAGGAATCCCAGCCCAGCCCTAGGGTTCTTTTCAACTTACCTTGCTTCTTGCTTCTTTATCTCCCAATCTCTCTCAAATCTATTGCTAAAGGTAAAATGGAGGTGGTAATCTTCTTCCCCTCCATGAGAGCTTCATATTGATATCATTTTTAGAGAGAGCCTTCCATTCCAAGCTACACTTTGATCAAGCTCTTGCCATTAGAGGACTTTCCATGTAAGCTCTTCTTCTCATCTCTTGGTCGTGTGTTCTTCTAGCCATGGAGGTGCTTCACCTTGATTATTGGAAGCTATCTCCATCTATTTCTTGATTTTGACATTCTAGGGTTGTGATGGATGTCATTTGGGGGATTTTTGTGTAGATTGTAGATTTTGAGCTTGAGAGTGTGATTAGAGCTCACTAGCATATTTGGAGACCAAGGCAAGTGAATGAATGGATTTGATTTGAATGAGTTCTTGTTTTTATTGAAAATGTGGATTTTACTATTCATATTCCTTTAGTTTACTATGTTTCATAATGCTTTTGGAAATGTACTTATTGATATGATTTTTTTCCTAGTTAGTTTATGAGAATGTATGCATTCATTCATTAAAGCTTATTTTGGTCATTATTGACTTCTTAAATTATATTTGTACTTGCATTGAATGGGATTGATGTTGGGAGGAGAATTAAATGCATTGATGGAATGGTGTTTGGAGGAAAGGATTAGATGTTAAATGGAAGGGAATAGACCCATTTCATGTTAGGAAATGGTTGGAGTTGAGGTGAAAGGGGTTTGGGAAAGAAAGAGCTGAAATCTGCACCTGATGTAGAGTTTTCGCAGCTGGGCGGTCAGCGGGCGGTCACCTTGGCGGCTAGCCGGCAGGTGACCGGCGGCTAGCAAACCCAAATTCGGTTACAAACACAGAATGCTGTGTTTTGACAGGTGAACCGCGGTCAGCCACGCGGTCAGCTCGCGGCTAACCGTTGCCCAAAAACCCTGTGACCGCCAGGTAGCCGAAATGCGCGGTCAGAAACACAGAATGCTATATTTTAACAGGGTGAACCGCGGTCAGCCAGCGGCTAACCGCCGATCACCTCGGCGGCTAACCGCCGGCTGACCGACTGGTGACCGAATTTCACCCAGAATTCCTGAGTCTTTTCTATTGTTTTTAGATATGGTATTTAAAGGTTTGGATGGGTTGTTCTGATGCCCTACCAGCTTGGAAAGACCCAGGGGATGACATAAGGAGACTGATTTAGAAAGAAACTCCATTTCGGAAAGATATTGGGAATTTTGGATTCATCAACTTGTATAAGGAAACTTGATATGTCCTCTATCATCCGAGTACCATACTAAGGGCAATAATAGACATACAAGATCTTTATACATGTTGTCTGAATACGGAAGCCCCAATATATAGTCCGTGACTGTATAAGAATTTATTTCATTGTTTTTAACTCTGATTTATGCACCTGACATGTCCTGCCAGCTCCGTTTACGCATGAAAAGATAATGATATGAAATGTGTGCCTATGAGCACCCTGCCCCGCCTGCCCGAGTGTTTTTCACCGATATAGTTTTGTACACGTTTTGATTTCTCATGTAACCTATGAGTCGGCACCACTAAGCTTGGACGTCCTTGTCAGTCTGATCAACTGACTTGGGCCTCCCCCTTGTGCTCCCGCCAGTTGCAACTTGGATCCTGTCCTATCCTGTTACCCGGTTCCGCGGCCGTGGTCTTGCCTAGCTATATGTATATGTATATGTATATAATGTTGGTTCTCGTCACTTCGTGTGCTCGAGCCCAACGCACTGAATGTGCTCTCATCACTTTAGTGATAGAGAGGATTTAGCTTTAGTGTGGTTGCCATCTAGTCAGTTCCTGTACCTTGAATATCCTACATGATTTACATTGCACCTGTACTTAAAATGAACCATGCATCCTGTTTTAAGACAGTTATTGTTTTAATAAGATTTCGTTATGTTTAAGAAGTGCTTTGATTTCTTTCTTGGTGTTATCTATTCATCCACCTGCTAGACCGTCGTGTCTGACCCATCTTTGTAGTACTCAGGTCCAGTCCCCGTTATTGCCTACGAGGAGGAGCCAGAGGAGGCGGTCGGCGAACCGCAACGATTAGTGGAGTGGCAAGTGATAAGTCCTTAAAAATGTAGAATTTCCTCATCATTTTAGAGTAATTAAGGACTTAATCATCAAATCATGGACCATTTTAGTAAAAAATTATGATTTTATGTTTTTGAGCATCAAAGTCTAAATTCGAGTCAAAATTCATCCAAAAATTGCATTTTCACATAAAATCATGAATTTCTCTATTTTTCACATTGAAAGTCAAAAATTTCTCATAACTTTTTATTCACACATGAAATGATGAGTTTTCTTTGCACCTTTAATTTAATTGAAGAAAACTTGATAAAATGGTGACATTTTATGCATTTATTTAGTGTGAATTGGGCCCGCATCTTGCATAATTCCTTACCTATATGATTAGATTATTCTTTGATCTTTGCTTTTATTTTTGTAGGGAATTTCAGAAATCGGGGTCCACGGAAGAGAATTGATGAATCAAATGCACCATGGACCCACCTTCCTTTGGCATGGATTCTAAGGTAGGGGCGGCCATGGTAGGGTCCGCTCTCATATGCAAGAAAAAAAAATCAGATTTAATCTTTTGAAGATAAGTTCCAAATTTGTGGGCCATGAGATGATGAGGTGTCATATCTACTCTCCAACAAATATTGGTTACATGTCAAGGATGGCTAAGATTCAATTCAAGCCAAACAAAGAAGAAGAAAAAATTGCAAAAGAAAGTCAAGCCAAGGTAGGGACGTCCAAGCATGGGATATTTCAAGATTGCATTCTTCCAAGTATGGCCCACTCCTATGTCATGTTTGGGATGAAATTAAATTCAGATTTGAAGAGATGTTTAAGGTGGGCCATGCTAAGAGTTTTTTCTAGCTATGAGGAGTTCAAAAGATTGGAAATCTTGCTAAGCAATCCAAGTTGGAAAAAAATTGAAAGAGTGCAAGATTGTAGCTAAATTTATCTCCTAAAGGATAGGCCTCAAGATTGAAGTTTGCAAACCAAGAATTCTCCCCAAGAAGTGTTGCAGGTCCAACACCACTCCAAGAAGATTAAAAAACGTCCATGAGGGGGGCCACATGGTTTTAAAATTTGTTTCAAATCTGAAATTTCAAATTTGAATTGATTCTTAACCAAAGTGGGACCCAAGAGAGGTAGTTGCATGAGATAAGAACAATCCTATTTTTACTAGGATTGTGAGCCAACCCCTAGAAAATCTCTCAAAAAACCCTCCTAATCCTAATCCAACTTGGACCACACACTACTAATCCTTACCCAAATCAAAACCTTGGAACCAAAGCTATCAAAAATATATAAAAAGAGCCACAAAGAGGGCTGGACGTGCATACCATACCCCCCAATCCTCTTGGACGACCAGCAACAATAATTCACCCTTTTCCATTATTTTCTTCATCTCTCCTCCTTCCATCAATATTTCATCCAAGGCCTTCCCTAAGGCACACTACCACTTGGATTTCTACGCCGTCACGCCGCCGCCGTTGCTATCGTCACTCCACCATCGGATCATCCTTGAAATCATCTTCCCTTGCTTGGATTTCAGATCGCGAAACGAGAGCCGGTTGGATCGCCGTTCAAGACCGCGAGTCCCTCTCCTCCGTTTAGTGTTTCTTGTGTCTATGGTAAGGTTGGATGCACTTTTTTTTTATTAAAAGAATTTTGTAATGGTTATTTGCTTGTAATGGGTCTTTCATTAATAAATCAAGTTTATGGGGTCTTGGTCTTCACCAATGAGTCAACATTGAATTTTTGTGCGTAGTGACAGTGCGCACTTGGTGCGGTGGTCTTGATTTTTCTTGATGGCATTAAGCAAAGTAATTATTGCAAAGTTTTAGAATTAAAATATAATTTCTTTATTCTCTGATTTTATTTTATTTTATTTTTTATTTTATGCACCTTAACAATTATTGCAATTGGTTGGGCTAATCAATCTTATGGTGATGCAGTGGTTAGATTAGGTTTCTAGATTAGGATTTTAATTTTCTTTGGTTGTAATTAATATTTCAGATTTGTAATTAATTCTTAATTCAATTAGATAATTTGATTTGTATAGTTTTATTTTAGGCTAGAATTAGTTTTTTTTATTAGGACAGGTTTTGCGATAAATAAACTCTCCGTGGATCGATCCGGTTTCACCGGTTATGACTACAATCGCGGCCTTGCACTTGGGGCTACGATCAAGTTTTTGGCGCCGTTGCCGGGGAGTTTTTCTTCGCTTAAGGTATTTTTTCCAACCTATCTTTTTAATTGCTTTGTGGGTGTGCCTTTACTATTCCGCAATCATTCTAGATCTAAGGGTAGCATGCATGGAATGTTTGGACCAGCCCTATTGCATTAAAAAGTGGATTTTTAATCTCTGATTTTTGATAAAATTGGAACTATTTCAGATCTGAAAAAATTATTTTTTCTGATTGTTCAAAAATCACATCCAATTTCTGAAAATTGCCTACTTTACTTGTTCTAATTTGGACTAGTTTAGGTCATTTTTTTCATTTTTTTTGCTGGTTAGGATTAATTAGGGTCTGTTAAATTCAGTTATTTTTCATATTTTTAGGTTTTTAAAGTTTCCAAAAAAATTCTGGAACTTTCCCTCACAAAGGCAAGTTGTAGATCGCACAAATTCGGCTTTTTGGCCACCAAACTTGTAAAAATCTGAAAATTTCAGAACTTTCATTGGAAACTCAGTTTTATTAGTTGTTTTTAAATTTAAAAGGACTCTTAAAAACTTGCTGGAATTTTTTTCTAAGAAGGTTAGTTATTTCTTTGGGAAGCCGAACAAACTGGCTTTCTTAATTGGTTCGATGTCTAGGCAAGTCTTGTCCCAATAGATAAAGGAGACAAGTCTCTTGTTCTAGAAAGTGGTTTTTAAGCGGGACCCTTGCAAAGCATCGTGACCCCACCACTGATCTGGGGACTTACCTGGTCGGGCCAGTTTCATAGATTTGAGTTTGGGAACTTTCCTTAGAGATATTAAACTCTCTAAGATTAGGACTTTGCAAGAATTTGAGAATCTTCTTTTAAATCTAAGAACGGACCTTAGGTAGTTTTTCTTTCTAAGTTTCTTTATAAAAAAAAAAAAATAAATAAATAAAAACTTTTCAAAATTCCAAAAAAGAAGGAAAGACCCCCATCTTCTTGGCAGAGGGACTCCTCAAATCGGTTAGTAAGGAAGGAATCACCTGTCAAGAGCTTGATTAAATTCTACGAATCTAGATCTCCTGGTTCTCTTAGGATTTCCAATATGGCTGATGAGCATAGTGATAACGAGGAGAACGGTAATGGGAATGGACCCAATAATAATGGAGAGGTGAATCAACCTCTTAGGAGTTTACGTGATTACCTTCACCCTACACGACAAGCCACACCGTCGTGCATGGTTATACCCGCAGGTGCGGGTCAATTTGATATCAAACCGGGAGTAATCCAACTTCTCCCCAAATTTCATGGACTTGAATCGGAAAGTGCATATTTGCACATTAAAGAGTTTGAAGAAGTTTGTGCAACACTACACTTCAATAATGTGAGGGAAGACCTTATCAAATTTCGTTTATTTCCATTTTCCCTCAAAGATAAGGCTAAGGCATGGCTTCACTCCTTACAACCCAATTCGATTGCTCTATGGTCCGACATGGTCCGGGAATTTTTAAAGAAATTTCTCCCATTACATAAGACCAACACCTTACGGAGGAATATTATGAATTTTAAACAAAAAGACAAGGAGTCTTATTATAGGTGTTGGGAACGCTTTAATGAACTACTCCTTGCATGTCCCCACCACGGATTTGAATTGCACAATACAATTGGTCACTTTTATGATGGACTTAGTCCAGAAACACGTCAATTCGTGGAGATGATGTGCAATGGGGAATTCATGGCGAAAAACCCAAATCAAGCATGGACCTACCTTCAGTTTTTGGCAGATAGTGCACAAAATTGGGACACATCTGAAGGTATAGACCCCGTAAAGCAATCGAGTCAGGCCAAAGGAGGGGGGTTATATGTATTAAAAGAAAGCGATGATCTTCAAGCAAAAATTGCCTATCTTACAAGAGAAGTTGAGTCCTTGAAATTTGTGAAGAATAAGGAACCTGCTATAGTTTGTGGCATCTGCGCTAGTGATAAACACATTTCTTCGGAGTGCCCAACACTCCCTGCTTTTCAAGAAGCATTTCACGAGCAAGCAAATGCCACTAACACATACAACCGGCAGTTTAACAATTCTTTGGGTAACACATACAACCCTAATTGGAGGAATCACCCCAATTTTAGTTGGAGGAATGGCCCAAATGCTACTCAGCCCAATTTCAACCAAATGTCAAATCAATTTGGGGGTAATCCTAGTACATATGCTCAAAACACACAGCAAATGGTACCCCCTACAACACAAACGACACCTTGGGATGAACTTGTGGCTAAGTTTATGGTGAATCAAGAGTCCATCAATAAAAAACATGATCAGAACTTTGAGAATTTACAGAACACCATGCAGAACCTCTGCAAATTGATTGAATCACAAAATAAGGGGGCTTTTCCAGCCCAACCACAGCCCAATCCAAAAGGGCAATTTGAGGTTCATCAAGGTGGTCCGTCAAATTCAAAGGAGCAGGTTCAAGCTGTTACTACTCTACGTAGTGGTAAAGAGATTGCAAAGCCTGATCTGGAAAAAAATAAACAACCTGCATCCTCAGATCCGGAAGGGAAAGAAAATGAAGTCCCTCCTATCAAGGAAAAAAGCCAAGTTCCTCCAGGATTCAAGCCCTTACCGCCTTTTCCCAACCGATTAGCTCCTGCCAAGCCATCTATACAGAACCAGGAAATCTTTGATGTACTTAAAGAGGTTAAAATTAACATCCCGTTGTTAGACGCAATCAAACAAGTCCCATCTTACGCAAAGTTTCTTAAGGACTTGTGCACGTTGAAGCGTAAGATACATGTACAAAAGAAAGCGTTCTTCACTGAGCAAGCTAGTGCAATTTTAAAGCATGACGCTCCCCCTAAATTCAAAGATCCAGGATGCCCCACGATTTCGTGCATTATTGGAAATTGTCAAATTGAACAAGCGCTGCTTGATCTTGGGGCAAGTGTCAACTTACTACCCTACTCGGTCTATGTAAAATTGGGGTTAGGCGAACTCAAACCCACCCAGATTACTTTGCAGCTCGCAGACCGATCAGTCAAAAGACCGAGAGGGATAGTAGAGGATGTGCTTGTGCAAGTTGACAAGTTCTACTTTCCAGTAGACTTCATTGTGCTAGACACTCATCCTGTGGCAGATCCTCATGCTCAGATTCCGGTAATTCTGGGGAGACCATTCTTAGCCACATCCAATGCATTGATCAATTGCCGGAATGGAAAAATGACGCTATCTTTTGGTAACATGACATTAGAGCTAAATGTTTTTGACCTTTGCAAACAACCACGGGATGATAACATTGACCTTGAAGAAGTAGATTTGATCAGTGTTCTTACAGCAGAAACTTTTGAAAAATCAATCTCCGATTCCATTGAGTCAATTGAGGACCTGACCCTCTGTGAAGAAACATTTGATAGCACTGTTGAAATGGTCAACATTGTAGGCAAACCCTCTTTTGAAAAGCTATTACCAACTGGTACTCTGTCTCTTCCATCTCAGGTGAGGCCGCCCAAACCTGAGTTGAAACCCTTGCCCTCTCACCTGACATATGCATACCTTGGAGAAAATGAAACATTTCCTGTAGTAATTTCTGCACACCTTGACAAGGACCAAGAAGTCCAACTCTTAGAAGTGCTCAAACTGCACAAAGGTGCAATTGCTTGGACCGTGGCTGACATTAAGGGAATTAATCCCCTCGTGTGTACACATCATATCTATTTGGAGGAGAATGCAAAACCCTCCCGTCAGATGCAACGCCGGTTAAACCCCACCATGCAGGAAGTGGTTAGGGCGGAAGTTTTGAAACTTCTAGATGTGGGTATCATTTATCCAATTTCGGATAGCCAATGGGTTAGCCCTACCCAAGTTGTACCTAAAAAGGCCGGCGTAACTGTAGTCCGTAATGCTAATGATGAGCTCATCCCAACCCGCGTACCCACAGGTTGGCGAGTTTGTATCGACTACAGAAAGTTAAATGCTGTCACACGAAAGGATCATTTCCCCCTACCCTTCTTGGACCAAATTTTAGAACGGGTAGCTG
Organism: Persea americana; assembly: GCA_029852735.1. Taxonomy (NCBI): domain Eukaryota; kingdom Viridiplantae; phylum Streptophyta; class Magnoliopsida; order Laurales; family Lauraceae; genus Persea; species Persea americana. Next base: position 42,377,065 of record CM056814.1, read on the forward strand.
GCCACGAGTATTATTGTTTCTTGGATGGATATTCTGGATACAATCAAATAGAGATCGCCCCGGAAGATCAAGAGAAAACAACTTTCACATGCCCCTTTGGCACCTTTGCTTACCGACGGATGCCCTTTGGGCTGTGTAATGCTCCTGCAACCTTTCAAAGGTGCATGCTGAGTATTTTTAGTGATATGGTGGAACGTTTTCTCGAAGTCTTCATGGACGATTTCTCCGTTTTTGGAGATTCTTTCCAAGATTGTTTGAGCAACTTAACTAAGGTCCTCTCTAGGTGTGAAGAAAAGAACTTAGTACTGAATTGGGAAAAATGTCATTTTATGGTACGACAAGGGATTGTCTTGGGCCACATCGTATCATCTAAAGGATTGGAAGTGGACAAAGCCAAAATAGATCTAATTTCCAATTTGCCCGCCCCAAAAACCGTAAGAGATGTAAGATCTTTCTTAGGGCATGCTGGATTCTACAGAAGGTTCATAAAAGATTTTAGTGTCATTTCTCAACCATTATGCAACCTTCTGCTAAAGGAAGCAGAATTTGAGTGGACGGAGGCATGTCAAGTGGCTTTTACCAAGCTTAAGGACATGTTGACGACTGCTCCAATTATGCAACCTCCAGATTGGAGCCTACCCTTTGAAATCATAGCGATTATGCAGTTGGGGCAGTTCTTGGGCAACGTAGGGACAAAAAGCCATATGTAATTTACTATGCTAGCAGGACTTTAAACAGTGCACAGATTAATTATTCTACAACAGAGAAAGAACTATTGGCTGTGGTCTATGCACTGGATAAATTCCGTTCCTACTTAATTGGATCCAAAATTGTGATCTTTACTGACCATTCTGCGCTGAAGTACTTGCTTTCTAAGAAAGATGCCAAGCCCAGACTGATCAGATGGATCCTTCTACTCCAAGAGTTCAATATCGAAATCAAGGATAAGAAAGGAGTAGAAAATGTGGTGGCTGATCATCTTTCTAGGATTGTCCTTTCCAACGCTTTAGAACCCTTGCCAATCCAGGACACCTTCCCTGATGAGCACTTGTTTGCCACATTTTCCCATTCTCCATGGTATGCTGACATTGCTAATTATCTAGCTTCAGGTGAAATTCCAAAAGAATGGACCCAACAAGATAAAAACAAGTTTTTCACTGAGGTGAAACAGTTTTTCTGGGATGACCCATACCTTTTCAAATACTGCCCAGACCAAATCATTAGGAGATGCATTCCAGACCATGAAATGAACAGTGTTATATCATTTTGCCATTCTCAAGCTTGTGGTGGCCATTTTTCTGCTAAAAAGACCGCTCACAAAATTTTGCAATCTGGATTTTACTGGCCCACTATATTTAAAGATGCATATGATTTCTGTAAAGTATGTGAGCGGTGCCAAAAATTGGGTTCAATTTCCAAAAGGAACATGATGCCTTTAAACCCAATTTTGGTCGTCGAGTTATTCGATGTATGGGGTATAGACTTTATGGGACCATTTCCCCCGAGCTTTGGTTTTCATTATATCCTCGTTGCAGTTGATTATGTTTCCAAATGGATTGAAGCAATCCCATGTAGGAACAATGATGCTAAAACGGTAAAAAAGTTTATCTTGGACAATATCTTTTCCCGTTTTGGAACTCCGCGTGCCATCATTAGTGATGGGGGCACTCACTTTTGTAACCGCATTATTGAGAGTTTGTTTCAAAATTACGGTGTTACACATAAAGTGGCTACCCCCTATCATCCTCAAACAAGTGGGCAGGTAAAGGTCTCAAATAGGGAAATTAAAAGAATTTTGGAGACCACGGTAAAACCGAATCGTAAGGATTGGTCCATGCGGTTAAATGATGCATTGTGGGCCTATCGCACTGCGTATAAGACCCCAATTGGGATGTCTCCATACCGGCTTATATATGGGAAAGCTTGCCACCTTCCAGTGGAGCTAGAACATAAAGCTTAGTGGGCAATAAAACAACTGAACTTTGACTTAGACAAGGCTGGGGAGAAAAGAGCCCTTGATCTAAATGAATTAGAAGAATTGAGAAACGAGGCTTATATGAACTCAAGAATTTACAAGGACAGGACTAAGGCCTTTCATGATAAACGGATATTAAGAAAATCATTCCATCCGTCTCAAAAAGTCCTCTTGTACAATTCTCGACTTCATCTTTTCCCTGGAAAGTTAAGATCTCGTTGGACAGGCCCCTACATTGTTCAAGAAGTATTTCCATATGGGGCAGTGACCCTCATTGATCCATCGAATGGTACCTCTTTTAAAGCTAATGGCCAACGTTTAAAACCATTCTTGGAGACTATTCCTCCAGAGGAAAATGTAATTCCTCTGATCGATCCTATCTATCAGGATTGATGGGCACTGGATCTGACAGTGGCCCATACCTTTGTATATTATGCATATATTTTTCTATTTTCTTTGTGTGTTCTTTGTCTCACATTGGACAGGGTACTACGCAAAAGCTTCATTACTCTAGGTGCTTTCTACCCTTTTTCCTCCTTTTACATTTTCACCTCATGTTACATTTCATTTCGCATTTCATGTATGACATCGAGGACTTTGTCTAGTTTAGGTTGGGGGGTGGGAACAAGCACACTTGTCCAATTTTAGAAAAAAAAAAAAAGAAAAAAAAAAGGGGGTTTTCAAAAGAACTTGACGATTTGAAGATGCTTAGAAATCTGGAATTTCAGAATTTTTTGGAAGGAAGTAAAATGAAGGTTCATCATTTTCTAAAAAATAAAAAGAATACCGAACTTTGTTTTTCACAGTACCACGTGTACATCATTTCAAAAGTTTTGGACAAAAAAGATTCAAGTGTCATTTTCAGAGTTCTTTCAAAAGAGAAAAAGAGACGACTTTCTGAAATTTGGCCATATGAGTTCTCCTGGTTCATCGGCATGGTTAGGCCAACCAAAACCAGTGAATTAATTCGGGTGAATTGAAAAGGGCTGCCTATTGTTGGGGACCGTTTAAAAAGAAAAAAATTGCCAAGGGATGCACAAATAAGTGTTTAAAAAAAAAAAGTTTAGTTATAACTCTTGAAAAGAATAAAAAGTTATGTGACTAGTTTGGGTTCGTAGCCTTTTTAACCCGAGCCAGTAAGCCCGTAGGGGTATTTATATACCTAGTGCCCTAAAGACATCTGTCTTGGGAGTCATTGGCCTAATACTCATTATATGGGTTAATTAGAAAGCTTAAGGGACCTAGGCATTGCACAGTCACATGTGTGTGTTCGAAAAAAAAAAAAAAAAAAAAAAACAAAAAAGGATGCATCTCGCGGCCTTTGAAAAACAACAGTGCGAAAGCCGTCATAGTAGCCTTGAGAGGAGACTTGTATTTTGCCCGAATCTAGGAAAGTTGGAAATTCCGAGGGAGAATTCTGTTTTCATGGCATTATCGTAGAACATTTAAAATTTTTGTTTTGATGTATACACTTGCACAAGGCACTCAAAGTTTTGGTATAATTTAAAAAAAAAAAAAAAAAAACGTGAACCGGATTTTGAAAAGTCTGAAATCTTGATTATTCGAGGATTCGAGGCATCCGATTTGACTCAATCATCTTTTGAAAAACCTTCCATTGAATTTCTTTCACTTTTAGGTAAATGAATTTTGTGGGCATATTCACTGCAAACCCTCACGAGACACAACTCGTCCACTAGGGGTAACCTAGGGGTTTAAGGGCTTGCTGCATACGCTAAATGCAGCCGAGAGTGCCAGCGAAAGTGGCATTTTTCTTTTTGTCTTTGCATTTAGTTTAGATTAGATTAGGCCAGAAGACCTACCATAGTTTGCATATTTTGCTCGGGACTAGCAAAAAGCTGGTTGGGGGGTGTGATAAGTCCTTAAAAATGTAGAATTTCCTCATCATTTTAGAGTAATTAAGGACTTAATCATCAAATCATGGACCATTTTAGTAAAAAATTATGATTTTATGTTTTTGAGCATCAAAGTCTAAATTTGAGTCAAAATTCATCCAAAAATTGCATTTTCACATAAAATCATGAATTTCTCTATTTTTGGCATTGAAAGTCAAAAATTTCTCATAACTTTTTATTCACACATGAAATGATGAATTTTCTTTGCACCTTTAATTTAATTGAAGAAAACTTGATAAAATGGTGACATTTTATGCATTTATTTAGTGTGAATTGGGCCCGCATCTTGCATAATTCCTTACCTATATGATTAGATTATTCTTTGATCTTTGCTTTTATTTTTGTAGGGAATTTCAGAAATCGGGGTCCACGGAAGAGAATTGATGAATCAAATGCACCATGGACCCACCTTCCTTTGGCATGGATTCTAAGGTAGGGGCGGCCATGGTAGGGTCCGCTCTCATATGCAAGAAAAAAAAATCAGATTTAATCTTTTGAAGATAAGTTCCAAATTTGTGGGCCATGAGATGATGAGGTGTCATATCTACTCTCCAACAAATATTGGTTACATGTCAAGGATGGCTAAGATTCAATTCAAGCCAAACAAAGAAGAAGAAAAAATTGCAAAAGAAAGTCAAGCCAAGGTAGGGACGTCCAAGCATGGGATATTTCAAGATTGCATTCTTCCAAGTATGGCCCACTCCTATGTCATGTTTGGGATGAAATTAAATTCAGATTTGAAGAGATGTTTAAGGTGGGCCATGCTAAGAGTTTTTTCTAGCTATGAGGAGTTCAAAAGATTGGAAATCTTGCTAAGCAATCCAAGTTGGAAAAAAATTGAAAGAGTGCAAGATTGTAGCTAAATTTATCTCCTAAAGGATAGGCCTCAAGATTGAAGTTTGCAAACCAAGAATTCTCCCCAAGAAGTGTTGCAGGTCCAACACCACTCCAAGAAGATTAAAAAACGTCCATGAGGGGGGCCACATGGTTTTAAAATTTGTTTCAAATCTGAAATTTCAGATTTGAATTGATTCTTAACCAAAGTGGGACCCAAGAGAGGTAGTTGCATGAGATAAGAACAATCCTATTTTTACTAGGATTGTGAGCCAACCCCTAGAAAATCTCTCAAAAAACCCTCCTAATCCTAATCCAACTTGGACCACACACTACTAATCCTTACCCAAATCAAAACCTTGGAGCCAAAGCTATCAAAAATATATAAAAAGAGCCACAAAGAGGGCTGGACGTGCATACCATACCCCCCAATCCTCTTGGACGACCAGCAACAATAATTCACCCTTTTCCATTATTTTCTTCATCTCTCCTCCTTCCATCAATATTTCATCCAAGGCCTTCCCTAAGGCACACTACCACTTGGATTTCTACGCCGTCACGCCGCCGCCGTTGCTATCGTCACTCCACCATCGGATCATCCTTGAAATCATCTTCCCTTGCTTGGATTTCAGATCGCGAAACGAGAGCCGGTTGGATCGCCGTTCAAGACCGCGAGTCCCTCTCCTCCGTTTAGTGTTTCTTGTGTCTATGGTAAGGTTGGATGCACTTTTTTTTTATTAAAAGAATTTTTTAATGGTTATTTGCTTGTAATGGGTCTTTCATTAATAAATCAAGTTTATGGGGTCTTGGTCTTCACCAATGAGTCAACATTGAATTTTTGTGCGTAGTGACAGTGCGCACTTGGTGCGGTGGTCTTGATTTTTCTTGATGGCATTAAGCAAAGTAATTATTGCAAAGTTTTAGAATTAAAATATAATTTCTTTATTCTCTGATTTTATTTTATTTTATTTTTTATTTTATGCACCTTAACAATTATTGCAATTGGTTGGGCTAATCAATCTTATGGTGATGCAGTGGTTAGATTAGGTTTCTAGATTAGGATTTTAATTTTCTTTGGTTGTAATTAATATTTCAGATTTGTAATTAATTCTTAATTCAATTAGATAATTTGATTTGTATAGTTTTTTTTTTAGGCTAGAATTAGTTTTTTTTATTAGGACAGGTTTTGCGATAAATAAACTCTCCGTGGATCGATCCGGTTTCACCGGTTATTACTACAATCGCGGCCTTGCACTTGGGGCTACGATCAAGTTTTTGAGCAAGCTGACAATGTCATTTAGACATTTGGTTTAGCTTTGAGCTGCGTAACATTTTGGGGGAGTTTATAGGATGATACTTGATTTATACTTTTGGTTGTACTGGCCTTTGTTGGCCATTATTTTTTGGGAATGTTAATTTAACTTGTTCTTTTGTTTAAACTTTAACTTCATATTTTGGGAATGCTAATGAGATCATTGTTCACTCTGACATCATGTCATACTTATGCATTAACAGTCTTATATGATGAGAATGGATTAAGAGTTGATTTGCTACACGCTTCCGCACCAATGTAAATGTTCTATGAGTGTGTGTGGAATCCTCACCGCGGAAACCTGTGGGAAATTAAATGTGTATATTCATATAATCATTCATCCACCACCGTCGCGGTCCCGGGACCCGGTCCGGGGTCGCGATATACCATCTCAAAGCAAAATTTTGAAAATGACATTTGGATTGGGTTTTTGGGTTTTGGATTTTCTTTTTGACCTTGTGAACCTTAAGGCTTTTTGTTGCGCATCAGGTAGTCAAGAAGGTTTTTGGTTTTTGACTTTGTGACCTAACAAGCTGTATGTGGCAAGTTAGGGGTCGGGTTTTGAATTTTGATTTTGGTCTTGTGACCTAACAAGCTGTATGTGGCAAGTTAGGGGACCGGGATTTGGTTTTGGTTTTGGCCTTGTGACCTAACAAGCTGTATGTGGCGAGTTAGGAGACCATGGTTTGGATTTTGTCACTCTTTGGGACAACTTTGGGTCCGTTGGAGTGGTTTGGGTTTTTGTGGAATGTCAATTTCAAGGTTTTGGCTTAATTTGGTTCATGAGGTGGGATGGTTTGGATTTTTGGAAACTCATGAGGCTTGGATTTTTTGTATGGTCCAATCAACTCAAAGGAGGCATGGAACCATTTTTGTATGCTTTTGGTAAGATGAAATTTGACTAAAAGCCACTTTTAGTGCCTAGGTGGTCAAACCTGGCTCATGTGGGCTAACCCATGGGACCTTAAGCTTTTAAAGATGGCTTAGATCTCATGTGGTGTCATTTTTGTTAAGAATATCTAAAAATATCTCTTTTTGGTAGAGAATATCTAAAAATATTCTTACTTGGAGAGAATCTCTCAAGTTTCTTTGATTTTGAGAGAGATTTTCTCAAAGTATCTTTCTTTGGGAGAAAGTTTCTCATAATCCCTCTCTTTTTGGAGAGAATTTCTCAAAAGATCTCCTCATTGGAAAAGAATATCCCATAATTCCTTTCTTTTAGGAAGTTTGCTAATTTGTAGCACTTACCTCCTTCCTTTTCTCCTCCTTTCCTCTTTTGGTTTGCTCTCTTCTATAAAAGCAAGGGGAGGTTGGATCTCTTGCTCCTATTGCCTTCTTTTTGCAAAAGTCTTCAAGAGTGCTTCAAGATCAAGAATTCTCCTTCTTCTTCAAAGATCTTCAAGCTTTTTCTTCTTCTTCTCCATCAATGGCTTCAAGTAAGTTTTTTTTTTTTCTTAAAAAACCCCATGTAGGAATAGAAAAAGGTTTTCATTCTTTCCTTTTCTTTTCTTTTCTTTTTCTTTCTCTTCTTTTTTTTTTACACGTTTTTTTTTCTTGTTTTTTTTTTCTTCTTTGTTTTTTCTTGCACGGTTTTCTTTCTCTCTCTCTGTTTTTTTTTTTTACTGTGGCTTTTTTTTCATTTTTTTTCTCACGGTTTCTCTCTCTGTTTTTTTTTTACCGTGTGTTTTTTTTTTTCTTCTTTTTTTATCTCTTTTTTTTTTGTGGGGCCGTACGTGCAAGAATTTTTCTTTCTTTTTTTTTAATTCTGAGATGCGCATGCATGACAACTTTCCTTCTATGCATTTTTTTTTTAGAAAATGGAATTGGAAGTATGATAGTGCACACCTGGAAATCTTTTCGCAAGTCTTGGGATTTGGAGCTTGCAGCAATGTTGAGCCCTTTCTTGGTCTTGCGGGGATTTTCTGAGGAGCTTTGCAAGTTTTGGATTCTGGAGCTCGCAGTAATGTTAAGCCCTTTTCCGATCTTGCGGATATTTGAGAAGCTTTGGCTTGATCTCGCAACAATGTTTGAGTTCGAGCCTTCTTTGAGAATTTTCCATGATTATGGGCTTGCAGCGATGTTGAGCCCATCTTCAAGCTCCTATTTCTTTCGGGCTGTTTCCCTTTTCTTCGGATTGCCCCGGAATCATGCCAAAATTTCGCTAGATCTTTTTGGCAAAATTCTGTCATTTTGATGATTGATTTTTTTTTTCTTTCCATCATTTGCAGGTAGTTCCTCCAGAACGAACAAGGGTAAGGAGCCGGTCACTGATGCGCCTCGCCATTCTACCAGATCCTCTAATGCGGCCGTACAGCAGGCCTGGGAAGAGGTTCAGTATGTTGAAAGGAACTTGGAAGAGTGTGACTCGCTTAACCGAGATGAGATGAGGCAACGTTTGATTGCCCTCAAGGATGAGGAGTATTATAAGATTATGGTAAGCAACCGTCCCTGGGTCACGGACGATCAGAGCATTGTGCCCAAGCCTACCTTCTTCTTTGGTGATGCCGTCCCCGACGATTCAACATACCAAAGGAGATGTTTTTAGTTCTCTTTCACAGTTGATGGTGAGAAGAGAACTGTTTCTACCTGGTCGTCCTTCGATCGGACAATCTCGATCATGAGCCTTTCCTCCACATTCTCGAAGAAGGAAGATCCTCCAAGCTGGGTGAAGAGGACAAATGTGATCAAGACTGGGGTTTTTGTTGGCAGCCCTTCTGGTTTTGCAGAGAAGTCGCCTGCCCGTATGGACATTTTGATGCCGGCCAGCGGCTACCAAGGTTCAGACCATTCTTCGGTCGATTTGAGACCGGTGGGCCTTGGCATTTTCAAGGGCGATGGCAGCAATTGGGTGAAGCCTTTTCGACTTCGTGGCCGTTTCAGTGCTAACTCGAGCTGGGAGTCGTGGACTGATCACATCCTGTAGGTTGGCGGTGCCATTCTGAAGGAGGCCAAGATTTTTGATGCGGTTCGCGCTTTTCGGCAAACCGTGGTTTTCTCCGATGAGGCCTTTATGGCCATGCTGGAGTCGTTCCTTCCATAAACCAACACCTTCGTTGTCACGAATGGTGAGATTGGTTTTTCTTTAAAGGAACTGAGTGCCATCATTGGGCTGCCTATCCTCGGCAATCTCTATGAGGAGTTTATGCCTATCGACAACGTCCTTGAGGAGCAGTCTGAGGAGTTCAGGCTTTTGTACTTTCAGCTCGTTGCCTTCTATGATTTTTTTAAGGAGAAGGAGGGCTCGAGAGTCCAGTGTAGCAGTTGGAGGAGGGGTAGCCTTTTGTCTTCCAACTTCTTTGACAGCGGGGAGTCTTCTGAGAGTACGACCCAGGAAGCCAGGGCTAAGAACCCGGATTCGAAGAAGATCTACGTCATGCGAGAGAATTTGAGGGTATTCTTCGGAAGCACAGACGCCATTCATTCTGACATTGCGCTGTGGAGAGATCTCGCTGTCTACCTCACTTATTGGCTGGGTGAGGCTGTTTTTGCTGGAGGAGACGAAACGCACATCAGGCTGCATTGCATTTTTCTGGCTTGTCAGATGGCTTTCGGAGAGCAGCTTGCTTTGGTGCTTGCTCTTTACTCCTATTTGTGTACCGAACTGCAGGCTGCTGCTTTCCTAGTTCGGCTCGGGCTTCCCATGAACAGGGTATTTTTAGCCCACATTTTCTATTCGTGGTATGTATACCACTGTCCCAATTTCCACCGATTGGGTGCTGCTCAGGACGATGACCCGTTTATGATTCGGTTGGCTAGAAGGAAGCCTGTTTCCGAATCTCTTTTATCTGCTCGCTTGAGGATCCGACGATTCTGGGACATCGAGATGGGGCAATCTTCAGTGAAGCTTTCTCCGGGTTTGAGGAAAAAGGCTTTTGATTTTGGTGTCTCCCGTGATTCGACCAGGGCAGGGTCTGGGAGACACTATTCTTTGACAAATGCAGAGAGGAGTTGGCTTTTTAACATACGTGTCGGCACGATGGTGTACCGCAGACATCTTTTTGTCGACATCCAGCCGTATGTTCCCTCGCGTTTTGCCATGCAGTTGGGATTCTCTCAAGGCGTTGTTGGAGCGCCTTCGAGCAAGGTGAAGCGTTTTGGAGGTCTGCAGGACGGGAGAAATGCATGGGCCTTTTATAGCGCGGAAGACACTACTACCTTGATTTCTTATCTTGAGTTGCCTACTTTCCGGACGGCTGGCTTCACAAAATGGTTTGTGGAGAGCTTTTCAGCATACCGGGGGCTTTCCAAGAAAGAGCTTGATGTAAAGCAGTCTTCCGGGAAAGGCCTTGGGAAGTCAGACGGCGTCCGCCGAGAAGTTCGGGTTTTCCTTTCTGGAGAAAGGCACAGAACAGGTTTTCTCGAGGAACAGGACGTCATCAGACTGGGAGCTGCACAAGAGATACCTGGTGAGGTCTTGGAACAGCTTGCCGAGGAGGAGGCTGAGGTTGATGCTTGGATACAAGTAGAGCGAGCAAAGGCTTTCATGGAGTCTACTGGCAAGAGCAGACCGTCCAGTGAGGACTTTGGTGAGAGGCTTGATTTTGATGATGGGGAGGGTGCTTCCAGCAGTTCATCCCGTAGGGGCAAGAGGAGAAGGGGACACCGCCGAAGTCAGAGGTGGCACGAAAGTTCTCCTGATCTGGAAATTCCTTCCACCATTGTTGAGGAGGCATCAGGGGATGATGACGAGCCTCCAGAGAAGAGAAGCCGAGGGGAAGAGACCATTGATGATGGTATGCTTTTCCCTTTTCTCTTTCCGTTTCTTTTCTTTCATGAGAGCTTTTGTTTTGATTTACTGCTTTCTTTCTTTTGGCAGAAGATGATGGTTTGATGATGCTCGAGGTTCCGACCGAGGAGGCGGTGACGGATCCTATCGTGGCATCTGAGGAAGAACTCAGAGATTCTGAAGTAAATCCAGTATCTCCTCCTGGTATGATTTTTTTCTTCTTTTTTTTTTTATCGCCACTTGCTGACATATATATATTTTTGCCAGCTGACTTGCCAGAGGATTCCGACGACTTTGAGCCATCCATGGACATAACTTTTGATGATGTTTCGGATGAGCTCATGGAGGCAGAAAGCATTCCACCAGTCGTCGAAGAAGGTACTTTGTAATGATAATCTTGATATTTTGATTTTTGACAAGATCGTATTCATACATTTTTCATTTTTCATTGGCAGGTTGTGAGATGACATAAGAAGTTCCTCTATCTTTTTCAGAACCAGAGCAAGGGGTGCCTGTGACCGGTCCAGGAGTAGGGGCTTCTTCCACCAGTTTTGATGAGGCAGAGGCGAGTCCGCCTACTGATATTCCTTCCCTAGCAACTCCGGTTGGAAAGAGCTTCTTGATTACTTTTCCAACGGTGCCTGACACGGGTAGTCGACCAACGGAGCATGGCGAGTCTTCATCTGAGCCATCCCGTCAGTTTGCGAGGAAGGTGTTGAAGAGAGTCTTGAGCTCATGGGTCGAGACTCTTTCTTTTGGCCATTTGGAGGCTGGTTTTGGCATGGTGAAGTATGTGCAGGACATTCTTGCCGATAGCGAAGAAGTCGGTCTGGACATTACGGATGCCAAGGCTTTTGTTGATGAAGTCATCACTCTAGGCAACAAGTGGAATGAGACCAAGAGCTTTCCAAATGATGTCTTCTTCAACGAGGTGTTTTTGAAGCCTTCCAGCGAGGTCAAATCTGAACTGAATGAGATCTTGCGGACTCGGAAGCAGCTCGTTCGGGAGAGGAATGTCACCGAGTTGGCTATTATTGAGCTGACACAGGACCAGCACCGCCTTGATAGGGAGGTCACCGAAGCCAGACAGTGCCTTGAGCTATTGGAAGAACAAGCCGCTGCCAAGTGGACTGCCACTTTGAAAGCTCGCGATAGAGAGAGGACTCTCATTCGCCAAGTTGAGGAGGTCGAAAGCAATCTCCGGAGGAAGACTTAAGAATATGAACAATGGCAGATTCTCTGGGAAGAGCTTCCTTGTGCTGAGGATGGATCGCGACGGCCTACTGCTTTTTATGGGAAGATTCTGAAGAAACGCGGCCTGGAAGCTTTGGAGGCTAAGGCCAAGTGTTTGCTTGAGGAGTTAAGCCTATGGCTGAAGACCATGTCGGACTAGCCTCCTGATTTGTAACAAACTTTTTCTTCTTTTCTTTTGGTACCTCCATGTATAAACATTTTTGGCACTTCTTTTTTTGTCTCCCCTTATTTCACTTAAATTCACTTTTGATGAAAACATAAAAAAAAATTGAATGGGAATGGTTTGTTTGAAAATTTGATCAAAAGGTTGTCATTTTCTGAAAATCTTTTGTCAAATGGTTGTTTTTAGGCATGAAAGCCAGATTTTGTGGCAAAAAGCCTGATTTTTGAGATGGCTTAAAGGCTGAATTTTGGATGGCGTGAAAGCCAAAATTTTGTTTATGGCATGGAAGCCGGTTTGTGGCATGGGAGCCGATTTTTGTGGCGTGAAAGCCAAGTTTTGGTTTTGTGGCATGGAAGCCGTTTTTTTTTGCATGAGAGCCGATTTTTGAGGCGTGAAAGCCAAGTTTTGGTTTTGTGGCATGGAAGCCAAAGATTTTGTGGCATGGGAGCCAAATTTTGTTGTGGCATGGAAGCCGATTTTTGTTTGTTTGGCGTGAAAGCCAGATTTTGTGGCATAGAAGCCAAGTTTTTTGAAAACCAAGTTTTGTTTTGTTGGCATGGAAGCCAGATTTTTTGATTTTTGGCATGAAAGCCAGGTTTTTGTTTTGTTGGCATGGAAGCTAGATTTTGGTTTTTGGCATGAAAGCCAGGTTTTTGGCATAAAAGCCGGGTTTTGGCGTGAAAGCCAGGTTTTTGGCTTTCAAAAATGCAAGTATCGACTAAGAGTCGCCTCCTTGCTGAATGGTATTGAAAGTATCGATGGAATGTCGCTTCCTTGCTCATTCGGTTGCGAGTATCGATGGAATGTCGCTTCCTCGCGGATTTGGGTGCAAGTATCGACTGAATGTCGCCTCCTTACTTTTTTCTCAAAAATTTGGTTTTGTGGGTATCGATGGAATGTCGCCTCCCCACGATTTTTGAAATTTGAGGTTTTTTCGAACCTTTGTTTTTTGTTTTGAAATTTGGGTTGTGGATATCAACTGAAACGTTGTGTCTCCACGATTTTTTTAAAATTTTGCAAGTATCGACGAGGTGTCGCTTTCTTGCAATTTTGAGGTTTTGGAAGTATCGAATGGGGTTCGCATCCTCCCGATTTTTGGGTTTTGTGTGAGTATCGACTAAATGTCGCTTCCCCACGGTTTTTTGAAAAACCATCTTTTGTTTTAAGACACGAGGGTCGTAAATTTTGACTCAAAACCATCTTTAGTGGTAAAAGTCAGGGTGGACTAGGGTGGAAATTCCTAAGTCACGATTTTTGTTTCAAACCATGAATTTTGGGTTCAAGGATTGAAAGTTTTGGCCAAGTTAGGGAAGAGGCTCCTAAACTTGGATTTCGGGTTTGGTTTTGTTTTTTTTTTTTTTGAACAATGAAACATTGAAAGTAAGCATTGTTTTTGGCTTTTTAGAAACTTCAACATCGGGATGAAAACTCTAAAAGAGGTGGGTTTGACGAGCAAGTACCTAGGAATAGGCTTTGACCATGCAGGCATCGCTCTGACCCGATGTAGGAAGTCTTCAAGGGTAGTACCGCTTCAAGAACTTGCCATTGATGGGCAGCATACATCTGTCACCTTCCATGTTTAGAAGAGCATATGCGCCATTGGAGAAGACTTTGTCGATGATGAAAGGTCCCTCCCATTTTGGTTCGAATTTGCCTTTGGATTTGTGGGCAAAAACCATTGGCCTTTACACCGCAAGAACCAAGTCACCCTTTTTGTGGGCACGTTGCCTGACCCTTTCGTCAAAAGATCCTTCCATGCATGCTTGGTAAATCTCAACGCTTTGTAGAGCTTCGAGTCGTCTTTCATCGAGATTATCCAGTTCTTGGAGTCTCAATTTGACGTTGCTTTCTTGCGTCATTTCATTTTGTAGAGATACCCTTAAAGAAGGAATTTGTACCTCTAGGGGGACAACTGCTTCACATCCATAGACCAAGGAGAATGGTGTGCTATGGGTTGGTCCTCGAACGGTAGTCCGATAGGCCCATAAAGCTTCAGGCAGTTTGTTGCTCCAGTCTCTTTTGTGAGTAGAGACCATTTTCTTGAGAATTTTCCAGAGTGTCTTGTTGAAGGCTTCTGCTAGTCCATTCGCTGCCGGGTTATACGGAGTCGAAGGACAACTTTGGATTTTGTATTTGTCGCAGAACCTGTAGAATCTGTGATCCCGGAATTGTGGTCCGTTATCATGGACGAATCTTTTAGGTATGCCGAAGCGACAAATGATGTTGGTTCGTAAGAATTGAATGACTGACGAGGTTTTCATTTCACTGAACGCAAATGCTTCTGACCACTTGGAGAAATAATCCGTAGCGGCGAAGATGAAGCGATGACCTTTGCTTGACGGGGGAGAGATAGGACCTATGATGTCCATACCCCAGGCTTCGGAGGGCCATGAGATCGCTGTAGGATGTAGCCATTCTGGAGGCATGTGTACATAATCTCCATGAACTTGGCATTGTTGGCAACGTTTAGCAAATTGTATTACGTCAGCCACCATGGTAGGCCAATAATAACCTAACCTTTTTATCTGATCGTAGAGCTTGGGACCAGCCTGATGGGCTCCACAAAGACCAGCATGAACTTCTTTTAGAGTTTCTTCCGTCTCTTGTTGTGACAAGCAGCGTAGAAGTACTCCATTGAAGGATTTTCTGTAAAGCATTTTGGAGGGAATATCCAAATGAAAGTTTGGGGCTTGTCTTTGGATACTTACCCGCTCTTTTGGATCTTCAGGTAGGATTCCAAACATAATATAATCAATGAACGGATCCCTCCAGTCGCCAATCGGAGGTTTAAGGATGGAAATCCGACCTCCAACCACTTGTTGGCATTCAGCAATTGCTCGGTGTGTGTTGAGAGGAGGGAGAATCTTTCTTTGACACACTGTAATTTGCATGATTTCCCCTTCTTGGGTTGCCATGGATGCAGCAAGTCCAGCCAGGGCATCTGCACGGATGTTTTCACCTCTACAGATGTGGGTGATGTGACAGGTGTCAAAGTTTTGACGAAACGATTGCGCCTTGTTGTAGTAAGGCAACAGATCAGGCTTCCTGATTTCATATTCCTGATTCATCTGGTTGACGATCAGTTGAGAATCCCCAAATGCTTCCAGCATGGTGATGCCAGATTCGAGGGCGAGTTCCAATCCTATAATCAGAGCTTGGTACTTAGCTGCATTATTTGAACATGGTTCCAATAGCGAAAATGTGTGTGGAATCATGTATTTATCGGGGCTAACAAAGAGAATGCCAATTCCCGATATCGGCTTTCCTTTTTCATTTGTCCTGGTTGCACCATCGAAGTACATGTTCCAGGAGGCATTTGGTGAGGAAGTCTCCACGCTGTAGACAGGTTCGTCTGGGAGATCATCCCTGAGCGGAGAATCCTTAGGCAGTGGATGCTCTGCGAGAAAGTCTGCCAGAGCTTGACCTTTGATTGCTTTCTGTGGTACATACCTAATATCAAATTGTGACAAAAGGATGGACCATTTTGCCAGTTGGGCATTGAGAGAACCTGCTTTTGTGACAAGGACCTTTAAGAGATTGATCTTCGATATTAGGTATACTGTATTTGACAGCAACTAGTGACGCAGCTTTTGTACGGCGAACATCACTACCAAGCATTCTTTTTCGACTGGAGAGTAGCGATGCTCTGCACCTACCAACATGCGACTAAGGTAGTATAGAGCAGCTTCTTTTCCTCCATCATTTTCTTGTGCAAGTAGAGCGCCCAAAGAATAGTCGAGAGCTCTTGTGTACAAGATGAATGGTTTTTCGGTTGTGGGAACAGCCAACACCGGAGGCTTGGTCAGGTATGACTTGATGTCTTGAAATGCAGCTTCACATTCAGCATCCCAAACAAAGTCTACACCTTTCTTCATCAGGCGAGAAAATGGACGGCATTTTCCTGATAGATTGGAAATGAACTGTCGGATGTATGCCAATCTTCCTTGAAGCCCATTTAGTTCTCTTAGGGTCCTTGGAGATGGCATTTCTAGAATTGCCTTGACTTTGATGGGGTCAAGTTCTATTCCAGCTTTCCGAACTATGAATCTGAGGAACTTACCCGATGAGACACCGAAGAAGCATTTGAGGGGATTCATTCGCAGTTTGTGTTTGCAAAGCCGGAGGAAGACTTCTCGAAGATCTTGGAGATGGTCTTCTTTCCTTTTGCTTTTGACGGCGAGGTCATCAACATAATATTCGACCGTCTTGTGCTGCATATCTTGGAATATCTTCATCATAGCCCTTTGATTTGTTACACCAGCATTTTTCAGACCAAATGGCATGACAGTGTAGCAATACACGCCAAATGGGGTCCGAAAGGATGTATGCCTTTCATCTTCGGGATGCATCTTTATCTGGTTGTAGCCAGAGAAGCCGTCCATGAAAGTCATTCGCTCAAACCCGCAGGTGTTGTCAATCATTACCTCTGGTATGGGGAACGAGAATTCATCTTTGGGGCATGCATTATTCAGGTCTCTATAGTCAATACAGACTTTGATTTGCCCATTTTTCTTTGTCACAGGGACGATGTTGGCCAACCATTCAGGATGCTGTTCCTCGCGGATGAAGCCAACGTTTTTGAGTTTCTGAACTTCTTGTTCAATTTTGTCCATCACATCAGGACGAAATCTTCTTTGGCCTTGTTTTACAGGCCTGACATTTTCTTGCAGGTTGAGTTTGTGAACTGCTATTTTGGGATCTAAGCCAGGCATTTCAGCGTAAGACCATGCAAAACAATCAACAAACTCACGAAGAAAAGAGACATACTCGGGTAACTCCTCATCCTTTATATTCTTGCTTATGAATACAGGACGTGGGTTATCTGGTGTTCCCAAGTCTATCTTTTGAACAGAATCTTCTGTCGGAAGGTTTGAAGGTGGTTCCTCTACAACATTTTCGGAGGTTTCCAAGTCAACAAGACCTTGCGGATTTCCAAGGGCGTTTTCAGACCATGGCTCCGCTTCTGTCCATAAATCTTCTTGATCGGTATTCTTCTCAAGACTTGTTATGAGATGATCCCAATCACCAACTGAAACTGGGTCGAAGTAAGGCACTTTTTTTTGGAGACGATGGCTTTTCTGAATCAGAGAACCGTGCGTCTGTGTCATCGGACAATTCCTCTTCATCATCAGAGAAATCATACCAATTTGATGAGCTTCATGGGTCCTTGTCGGGTAACTCTTCAAAGAGATATCCAGGGAGATCGATGTCTTCATCGACATGAGATGTTGAGGCTTGGTCGGCAAAACGACTCTGCAACCTTTGTGTCAGCTGTCTCATTGGAGTGTCAGGATCATACCCCAATCTATATGAAGACTTGTTTATGCGACGGTGGAGTTTCCAATCTTCCAGCTGACTTTTGGTCAGGGTGGGTTCCAATGGTGTGAGAATACCACGGCCACCTCCCAAACCAATTGGATTTTGAGCGTCATAGCCCATTTTCTTCATGATAGCTTGTGCCATTAGACTATACAAGGATAGTTGAGGCATACCTTCATTTTGGAAAGGCTCAAGCAGGCAGTTTGATGAAGAAGCGTTCGATCTATGGAAGAAGATTGGTTTCTCTTCTGCCAACGTTTCCGGAACGACGAAGGTAGCAGACGCAGGATCTTCTACGTCAGCAGGGGTCTCCAATGGAGTGAGAGCAAGCCGAACTTGCTGAAAATCAGCTTGGCTTGACGATGTATCGTCTTCAGTCTTTGAATCCGAATCCGTGTCTTGTATGATAGACACGAAGGAGACAGCAAACTTGCCCCCTGTCTTTTGCTTTGTCTTCTTTGCTTTAGTAGTGATTACCAAAGGTTTGGAAGATTTGAAGGAGATGACGAAGGGAGACTGATTGCTCTCTTTGAGTTTGCCGGAAGGTTTGTTTTCTTCCGATGATTGCTGAGGAGCCTTGCCTTTATCTTTTTGGAGATTGTAGGCAAAGGATGTTGTTTTCTCCTCCTTTTCTTCTTTTTCATCCTTGTACATCTGAGAGTCTGCAAATGGACTTCCTTGCCTTTGAAGGGCTTTTTTGTTTGCAAACACTCGATGTATCAAGCCGTCATCGCCAACAAACTTGATGCACTGATGTAGAGTCGAAGGAACGACACCGTTCTCGTGTATCCAAGGGCGTCCAAGAAGGATGTTGTAGCATGAAGGAGTTTTTATTGCATATACGGTGACCTCAGAGATAAGATCGCCGATTTGCAACCTGAACCGGATTTTGCCAATGGGCCTTTGAGCACTCCCATCATATCCAAAGATGGACACAGATGTGTGGCTTAGTTTGCTAGGTGGGATACCTAGCTCTTCGAGTGCCGAAGTAGAGATGAGGTTGAGTGCAGAACCCTGGTCGATCTGGACTCTGTGTATCGGCATCTCTTTGATGTACCCTGTGAAGTACAAGAGTCGGTTGTGCTTCGTCTCGCCTAGCAGGAGGTCTTCTTTATTGAAGGCGATGGTAGCACTTGCGGCTTTTTGGACCGAGAGGCATTCAGTGCAAGGTCCTCCAGCTTCTTTCTTTTCTCCCTTTGAGGAGGTTTTTGATTTTGTGACCCTATAGTCCATTTCAATTTGCAGGACTTGCGGGGCATGTTTGTCGACATCTAGATTCAGCCTTTGCAGTTCTGAAATGAGACTATCACGAGTTTGTGGTGACATTCGTAATAAGTCTAGGATGTGCAGTCGTGCAGGTATGTGTTTGAAGTGCTCGATCAAGTCATACTTGAAAGCCTCCTTTAGGCCTTCATTTTCATTATCACCACCGCTTGGGGCATTTACAGCTTTCTTTTCCGAAGGATTTACATAAGAAGAAGAAGAAGGTTGTTTATAGTTTTTGTGGTAATCCCGGCCAGAGCGGGTACCTTTCCCAACTTCAAAAGCTTCTAGAGGTGGTTCTTCTTTCGGAAGACCCCCTTCGGGCTCAAGGGGCTGATCTTCCCCATTTGCTGAAAACGCCTCTGCAGCAGCATTGCTGTCTTCAGTTATTGCGTTGCATGGAGCATTTTCCGAGAACAAGTCCTGAACAGCTTCCAACAACTTTTCTTCTTTGTCCAGTATTTCATCGGTCCAGACATCTCCTATGAGGTTGGGTACCTGGGACCAATTGACTGGGTTTTCTTTGAAGACTTCCTCAGCCAGAGCTTTTTCTTGGTGATCAGTCGGAAGAGGCTTGAATTCTGATGTCACCGTTTCAGGAGACGATGGCTGAGAAGGTGCTATCTCAGTGGAAGTCACCCGAGAATATGTAGCTCCAGAAGATATGCTACCGGATACATTTTGAGAGTCCGTGGCCTCAGCAGATGGAGCTTCAGTGGCACTATCATCCTGAACTATCACATTACAGGCAATTTCGATAGAAGATGCCTCCATAATGGACCGTTGGGAATCAGACTCATCCTTCGATGTAAGAGGATCATCAATCCAGCAACTTTCTTCATTTTCCGGAGTCACTGGAGGAGATGCTTGTAGATTTTCCGGGACTTCCGGTTCTGGATTTTGATGAAGTTTGGTTGATGCGATCCTTCTCCTGCTCTATGGCTAGACGCTGCAAGATCCTCGCATATTCTTCAAGATCGGGCATAGGAGCCAAATCTTCTTCTTCATCTGCCCCTTGTGGTTCGACCTGGTTGGGATCCACTAGAGCATTTGTTTGTGCTGTGTTAACATCATTTTGGGCAGCCTCTTGGTCTTCATCATCATCAGACCAGGATCCTTGTGGCTGGAAGGGGTTATACCAGATTACTGGCATAAGGTGGGATTCCGGGATCCATTCTTTGTCAGAGAGATATTCTCCGGTTTCAAGGGATTCCTCCCACTCATCGGTGTCACTGGCAGTGTCACTGGACTCGTATCCATTCATGGAGAATCCAACTACTGAGTTACAAGAGTATGATGCCCCCTGCGTAGTCTCATCTCTGAGCCGTGGTGGCATGAAATCACTGAGAGTGAATTTTCTTATCACTCTTGGAACTTTGGGGAGAGACCCCTCTGTTGCCCCCAGTGAAGCGGTATAGGAGGTTTCTGCTTTTTCAGGGACCTCTTGTTTTGTTTGGGCCTTCTCCTGCTATTTGAGCTTGCGAAGTTGTCTCTTGGCTTGCCTTCGCTGTTGAGCGGTCGGCTTTCTTTTGACGATCTCCCAATTTTCATCTTCTAGGAGATCGGGATGTACCCATATGGGTTGTCCCTCTGGTGTTGGGTAAGGCACCAGCTCTTGGGACGTTTGGGTCATTTTTATCACCTTGAAGGAAGTAGTGACTTTTTCCTTTGATGATTTGGATGTTTGTCCATATGACACCATGTTAACGGAGGCAGATCCATAGTTTTTGTCAAAGGTGATGACTCCGTTTTTCTACATCTCGTTAATCTTCTCTTTCAGAACGAAACATTGGTTGATAGGATGCGAGACCATTTGGTGGTATGGACAATATCGGGGATCGTTGGTTTTGCCAACATCTCCCGGTCTTTCGGGGTCAGACAAGGTGAGTTTGCCATTTGCCAAGAGAGCCCCAAATATTTCTTCAACATCTTCATCGAACGGGTATTTCTTTTCTACTTGTTCTTTGAAGGCATCAGAGAGTTCAGGTCTCTTACCTGCAGCTTTATTTTCAGCTTTCTTTGGTGGCTAAGGAGCTGACTTGGTTTGCACATTGAGAACCTCCTTTTTCTTTGGCTTGGAGGTCGGAATGGCGGTCTGCTCCGTTTTTGATAACTTCTGACTGTTGAGGTCTTTGATCTCCGTTTCAGCCTCCATAGAAGCTTCTAGGAGTTCTCCGAAGTTCTTTGATTTGTTGCCGATAATCATGGAGCGGATCCTTGCTCTCATGTTGTTTCGGCAAATGTCGACTAGCGACGCTTGTGGCAGCACATCTGAGCATTTGTATGCCATTGCTTTCCACTTGTGAATGAAGTCGTATGTCGACTCATTCTCTCCCTGTTTAAGGCTGCAGAGCTGAGCCATAGTAACAGGATGATCCTCACCTTTGAAGTGGGTCAGGAAACGTGTCTCTAACATGGTCCAATTTTGAATGGAGTCCTCTGGCAAAGTGGAATACCAATCAAAGGCCGTACCTTTTAGGGTACTTGCAAAGAGCCAGATCTTGAGTGCATCTTGATCCGCAATCGTTCCTGTCAGGATCTTGAAGTGGATGACATGTTGTCTAGTTGAACCTTTCCCCGTATATGTTTGGAGAAGAGGTTGTTTGAACTTTTGGGGAAACGGAACCGAGTCCGTCCATAAGGGATATGGTGGCTTGATCCCATGCTCCTTCAGTGCATCCTCTTCTTTTGCTTTGGCGAGGATATTGTCCACGTCCTTTTTAGTAAGGGCGCGTGACTCATATTCTCCACCGTTTGCCTCATCTTGTGGGGGAACTTCCTCATTGTTTGGTGGATGCTGGAGAGTGAGAAGGAGGTTTTCCATCAGAACCTCTATTCTCTGTTGTCCTTGCTCTAGCTACTGAATGCGTAGAGCTATGTCGTCATGTGGTGGAGGTTGCTCAGAGTTTGTGACCAGACATTCATCCTTCATGAGTCGAAAGAGGATACCGTCTTAGTGACTGAGCTGGAGCTCATTCTTTTAGATGAAGAGCCCGATGAATGATCACTCCGATGTCCCTGGCTTGAAGGAGTGAGAGAGTCTTCCTGATGTCTTCTCGTCTGGGAGATGCTGCGAGTCACCGGTCGTCTGACATGTATTTTCGTCGCTAACTTCTGGCGTCTTTTGGTTTTGCCAACCATGTGGACAGCGGCAACTTGGTCGGGTCTTTCTTTTTCGACCCATTTTTGGGAGATTTGAAGCTCAGAATGCTGGGTTCTTTGCTTCTCGAATCTCTTTTGTCGATATGCCGCACGGCGACGTATGCGACGAGCAATTTGAACTTCGGTTAGCTCGGGCTGTGCTCTGGCAATGAAGGACGTGGTCCCTCATGCGCAGCAACCGAGCTTGTCTTCCTTGAAGACTGGCATGGACAGGATTTGGACGCGGTCCTTAGCCTGTCGCAGCGAAGCTTTAAATTTTGCAAGCTCGTCCCCTGTTGAGATGAAGGGTCGAGTTGCAGGAGAGCAGGCCCTGGCAAGTTCTTGTCGAGGCCTTGTGATGCACGACTTGATTTTGGGCTTGTATGAGCAAGCCGGCTTGTGCTGAGTAGTTTTTGTAGTTCGGTGGAGGGTAGGTTTCTCTCCTTTGATGTAAGCAAGAGGATAAACCGGTTCTCCTTGAGAGGAGCCAAGTATGCTGGCTTTGCAGATGTCCGGGATCTTCTTTGTTTGGTGAAGATCGCGGGGACCAAGTCTTGGGACAGACTTGGTTTTTTGTAGGTTGAGGCTTCATGGGATTGCCACGAGCCTCAGGTTTCTTGGTGACCACCTTTGGTGTTGGGGTAGCGACACGTTGGGGGGGCGGTCTTCTGTTTCTTAGCGGGCACCGTCTCTTCTGCGGGTAGTGGGAATGGTCCCAGTGACCCCAAGACGATGGTCCGGGGAATGGAGGTCGACCCGGTGTTTTGGGAATTGCCGAGGGAGGTGATGCTTCGGTAGCTGGTGGGGCGCTTGAAAGTGCCCTTACTTTGCTTCTCTTGAAGCATGACTTGGTACTTGTTCTCATCGAAGGTGATGGTCAACGAAGCTGCCATTGTTATTTTTGAAAAACTTTTTTGAAACAAGACCACATCCATTAGTAATCACAAGAATATGGTGATCATAAATGGGCTATACTATGGTTTTGTCTTTTCAAATCGCTCAGGGGCATGGCACGTTCTGAGCGTAATGAAGAAGGCCAAAAGCCATAGATGGTACAATTGTTCTAAACGCAAGTATGGTCGGCTCGAAATGAGCGTTCCAGGGACTGCTAGAAACAATTGTAAACCTTAATTCAAATTACCGAGAAGCGAAGCTCACTCGAGGTAAAATGATATAAGGTTAGAGATACAAATGTGTCGGTCACGAATACAGTAGACCCGAAAGGGCGTACTAGCACCGCTAGACACAAATGTTGTAAATCGCATCCTTAAAGGACACGAGATGGGATTTTTTGAAATGTCAAGATTGGATTCGGAAAAGAGAGCAAATGGTATTCCAATTCGAATACAGGTTCAAACATTTTTGTGAGCCTATATCCGAAAAAGGAAAGAACCATGATTTCTCAGATTTGAATCCAATAGTGACGAGAGTTTTTTTTTTTTGAAAAGTCAAGATTGAATTCATAAAAGAGGCCAAATGGTATTCCAATCTGAATACAGGTTCAAACATTTCTGCGAGCCTACATCCGAAAAAGGAAAGAATGAACTCGTTTGAAGGACCCTTACCTCGAACAGTCTAGCTGCCTCCACACTCTGGACAAGGCTTTTCTTAGATCCACTTTGGTCAAAGAACGCAATTGGTGCAACCTTAATGCTCTCTCTCTTTTTTTTTTGAAAGACCTCCAATGGACCCATCAAAGAGAGGAAAATGGCCCCTCCCAATCCGAACGTTGGCTCAAACATTTCTGCGAGCCATTGTACGAAAAGGAAAGAGCCAAAGTTTCTCTAATTTGAATCCAAAAGAGAGAAATTTGAAAAGTTTTTTTTTTTGAACTTTTCTCTTTTTTTTTTGAAAGATCTCCGATGGACCCATCAAAGGGAGGGAAATGGCCCCTCCCAATCCGAACGTTGGCTCAAACATTTCTGCGAGCCATTGTACGAAAAGGAAAGAACCAAAGTTTCTCTAATTTGAATCCAAAAGAGAGAAATTTGAAAAGGTTTTTTTTTTTTTTTTTTTTTTTTTTTTAAGATCTCCAATGGACCCATCAAAGAGAGGAAAATGGTCCCTCCCAATCCAAACGTTGGCTCAAACATTTCTGCGAGCCATTGTACGAAAAGGAAAGAACCAAAGTTTCTCTAATTTGAATCCAAAAGAGAGAAATTTGAAAAGTTTTTTTTTTGAACTTTTTTTTTTTTTTTTTTTAAAGATCTCCAATGGACCCATCAAAGAGAGGAAAATGGCCCCTCCCAATCTGAACGTTGGCTCAAACATTTCTGCGAGCCATTGTACGAAAAGGAAAAGACCAAAGTTTCTCTAATTTGAATCCAAAAGAGAGAAATTTGAAAAGTTTTTTTTAAAACTTTTCTTTTGAAAGATCTCCGATGGACCCATCAAAGAGAGGGAAATGGCCCCTCCCAATCCGAATGTTGGCTCAAACATTTCTGCGAGCCATTGTACGAAAAGGAAAGAACCAAAGTTTTCTCCAATTTGAATCCAAAAAAGAGAAAACCCTTTTTTTTTTGTTGAGAAAAGAAAGAATGGAAACAAGTTCAAAGAAAGAAGTTTCCAAAGAATCCCATCTCATGTTTTTTTTTTAGATACAAGATCCAACATAGGCCACCAACTAGAAGGGAGCCAAAGATTCTAAGCATCGTGTTCTCAATTGAATAAGTCCCACCGGGTATGCCAACTTGATGGACCCTTCTTTTTCTCTCTCTGCCTTCCTCCGTCCCGGGTCCGCCGAGGTGCGGCGGGGTGAAGAAAAAAAGAGGCGAGCATCAACATTTTTTTCTTTTTGTACGGGTATGCCAGTTTTTCTATTCTACTTGGAATTTGAAATGGTGATCCGGAGATTCACCTTTACAAGTAGAAAGGAAATCAAACTTTTTTTTCTAACTTTCCATTGCATGCATATTTAAAGAAAGAGACAAGGTTTTAAAATGCCGTGAGAGGCGATTTTGTTTAGTTTGCCGTGAAAGGCAATTTTGTGCCGTAGAAGGCGATTTTGCCATGGAAGGCGATTTACAAATCTTATCAATGATGAAAGACAAGAATTGTGATTTTTGTCTCTTTTAAAAATATAAAATACAATAGAGAAGAAAGAAAAAGGGATCTGACTTCTCAAGCGATTGTGGGGACTCGTTCAGATCGACGGTCGCGAGTCATGTATGGACTCCGCCATCGTCCTTCAGATGAGAACACTTGATGCTTTAGTTCACTTTAGCTTGGCTTGGACCTCGGATTTTTAGAGGACAAAGACCAAGGGAAGGTCTTATATCCAATAAAAAATCAAGTAGACGGGCTAAAAAAGCCGCATCTAGGCCATGTTGGATAGAAGAAGAGAGGAGATCTTGGGGGGGGGGGGGGGGTGGGTGGGTGGCGGCCCCCTAAGGGACTTCGATCACCTTGTAGAATTTGCAGCAGAGTTTCTTCAAAGTGAGAGAGCTTCTTTTTGCAGAGAATTCTTCAGGATAGTTTTCAGACAATTTTTCAAGATCCTTCAGATGATTTTTTCTTCGGGCTTTTCCCTTTGGAATGACCGCCTATTTGTAGGCTTTTGGTGGCCATTAGGAGGGTTTTATGGGCATTAATGGTATTAATGCTCCATGATGAGAGGAGTTACAAGTATTTAATTCTTTATATTGTAACTCCTTTTTCTTGGATTTTGATTGGCCGATGGAGAATAATGGGCATTTAATCTCCATGATGATGGGAGTTTCATGATTAATTACCATGATTAATCTCCATAATGATAGGAGTTATATGGTTAATTGTCATGATTAATTGGACTTGTAACTCCCATTTCTTGGCTTTTGATTGGGCCGTTCAAAATAATGAGTTAATGACCCTAATAAATTGCCATAAAAGGGTCATTTAACTTCATTAATTGGCTGCCGAGTCCCTTGAAGAGTCGCGGGCCGCGCCGCGTCTTTTGGGATTCTTCTTGCGATGATCATCGATGGATCCGTACGTTGCTTGATGTCGGATGACGATGAAAATTCAGACATTGGTTGACACTAATGGGCCAGCAACATCTGTCCAGTCGATTTCTTGATCGGTCGGGCAGAAAGTGTGCTTTCTTGGTCGGCCAGTTGGCAGTTTCGGAGTGTCCGATGATAATCAAATGATTTCGATGGCGGATCCGTGATGTTGACGAAGATCGACGGATATCATGCCTCAAAAATCAGATTTTAAAAAAATCACAGGGGCCAAACATCGCAAAAGGCGAAAAAGAACGGAAAAACGACGCTTTTGGCTGAAATCCGGCGACCCGGATTTCCAGGGTCGCCAGCGACCATGCACCCATGGTCGCCGGCGACCATGAGGTTGGCGACCTTGGACTTTTGTCCACTTTCCGGTCGCCTTCTGATCGCCGTTTCTTGGTCATTTCTTGGGCTTTTTCTCTTCTGTTTTCTCCTGTATTTTTCTTTGACGTTTCTCCTCATTTATTGGCTTAGTTCCTCTGAAGAATACCTGTCGAAAGGCTGTGAAAATCAGAGCACAAAGTTTCCTATTTTTGGAAAAGCCGAAGACTTCGTAGCCGATTTTCCGCCAAGAGTTGAAACTGGGTCAAACGATGTCGGAATGACCTGAAATTTGAGGTGAACCTTCTTGGGCATTAGATAGGACCAACCATGGGATTTTATTTGAGTTTTGAAGCCGTTTGGGGTCCCGTTGATGCTTGACTTGATTTCAGTGTGTGGAAGATGTCGAGCTTTGATGTACGGTCATCCGATGTCCGATTGACCTGAAATTTGACGGGGAGCTTATTGGAGTCCTTTTGAGATGATCCATTAGCTCCGATTTGGGTGCCATGGTCCCAGGGAGCTTCGCCACCGGTAGGCTTGATTTTGCTTCGGGGCATCAAAACCGGGTCAAACGTTGTCGGAATGACCTGAAATTTGACATGCAACCCTTTGGAAGCATGCAGAAGCTATTCATGTATTTTGTTTGATGAGTGGCGGCATCAGAGGTTCTCGCCGCCAGGAGGCTTGATTTCGTCGTTCGAGAGTTGATGGAGGGTCAAACGGTGTTGGTTTGACTTGAAATTCGACATGGAGCCTTTTGGAGGTATTTTGAGACCATCCATAGACTCTGATCGAAGATTTGATGTATTTGACATTGTCGCCGTCGGAAGCTCCCGCTCAGCTGTTGGAGGATTAAAGTTAGGCCAAATGGTGTCGAAATGACCCGAAACTTCATGTGTACCCTTCTTTTGGCTACTTTGAAAGATCTTGTAGTTTTTGTTTGGTTTTGTCAAGATCTGATGCTTGAAGCAGCTTTGCCTGTTTGTAGTAGGATGCGGCTCCATATAGCTTTTGATGTTGATGAGGCAAAGTGACATTTTTGGTGTCAACAGTTTTCGCTGAGCTTCTTGTATTATCTTCTTATGAATGTCTTCGAATTTGTATGCTCTCTTCATTGCTTCTTGGAATGTAGTCGGCAATACTACCTCGATAGCATGTTGCTCAAGAATAGGGTTCAGTCCCTCTAGAGATTTTGTAACTTTCTTCTCCTCCGTGTCCACAAGCTCTGGTGCATAGCGGGACAATCTTTCAAACTTAGTGACATACTGCAAGACTGTCATGTCACCCTGTTTTAGCAATTGAAATTCTACTGCCATCTGTCGCTTTATATGGGCTGGTACATACTTCTCGGTAAATTGGTTCTTGAAGGAAGTCCATGCAATGTCATTTGCAATATCCTGGTAGCCATCTTTCAATGTCTTCCACCATATGTCTGCCAAACCCATAAACATAGACGCTGCTAGGTGGACTTGTTGCTTGCCTGTACACTCAAAGAGATCGAAGATGTTCTCGGTGTGAGCTAACCAATCATCTGCTATCAATGGGTCCTCTTTGCAGGTGAACTCCTTCGGGCCTCTCTTACTGAAGCGCTCAAACAAGATATTTGGGTCCTTATCTCGATTGTTGATCACATTTTGAGGACCTGTATGCTGATGTTGCATCGGTTCTAGCCTCCTCCCTAACACTTCCAACAACTATCTTTGGACTTGTGCCAACTCCTCATCCTTCTTGGCCATTTGCTCTTGCAATCTGGCCTGAGTCTCATTAGCTCTCCTTTGTTGATCCATCATCGTTTCATTTGTCCTCTGTTGTTGTTCCATCATTCTCTGTATGAAATCTAGGAATTGATTTTCACTAGAGGAACCTGGAGTATGAGCATTGCTGCTGGAAGGGTTGGTGTTGGTGTAGTCTCTTCGCGGAGGCATAGTGCTGCAAAACCACTTGTTAGTACAAGAAATCATATAAAGAAATGTAATCCCAACCTTCTCACGCGATACTACTTAACGAATCATCTCCACGTCCCTAAGTTTCTAAATTGTTTTTAAGTGCCTGCAATGTGTCTCGCTCTGATACCAGTCCTGTCACGACCCCGGACTGGGACCCCGTCCTAATCCGGCACCGCGGCACGGCGGGTCGGAAAATTCCGCCCCGCACGCGGTGATTTTGTTTCCCACAGGTTTCCGCGGTGAGGATTCCATGCGAATCACACACACATTCAACACATTTGCGGAAGCGTGTAGCAAACACTCAATCAAATTACTTTCAATAAGATAAAGCATAAATGCATTATGGACTCATGTCAAAAGGAGAAAACATCACTAGCATATCCATAGTTAAGTTAGAGTTTACATCACTACTAAAGCAAGTTAAGTTTTTACAAGTTCCCAAAAGAAAATAGGCCAACATTGGCCAATAACAAAATCCAAAATAACAAGTCACTGGATCCCCAAAGTGTTCGCCTCAAGCCCCAAGGCGATGCCTACATGACATCGTTGGGCTGCCACTCCTGCCCACCGGCTGCACGCCTACAATCTCCTCGCACTCCTCCTCAAGGGCAACATTACCTGTATCTGAACAATAAAACGAAGGGTCAGACACGATAGTCGGGCAGGCAATTGAATCAAATATAACCATGCTAAAAATCAGAAATTTACCATTCATAAAACAAGTACAGTGAAAAGGAACTAAGTAAAACAAATAGTTTGAACACAACATTCTTTGTAAGATCACACGATAAATCACGATACACAACTGAAATAAAGATTGGAAACCACACAAAGCTACATTCTCTGTCACACAAGGTAACAAGAGCACTGACGATAGAAATTCTCCGTCATACAAGGTGAAAAGGAGCACGGGCTAAATAACACGCACGATAATCCAAACTGCAGTTGGCACAAAACATTTAAGGACCCAAGGCGGTTGATCAAACCGACAAGGTCGTCTAAGCCGAGTGGTGCCGAAAATAAAACAAATACACAGTACTTTTCAAAATCATGCTTACTATGTAAAAATACGGGAACTACTCACATTATTTCGAGAACACACGTTGTTTCACACGAAGTCACGAATAGTAGTCTCGACACGATGTGTATAAAACACGATTCACGCACAGAAAATTCACAACGAGATTTAGAAGTCGTAAATATGTTTCATATCACTCAATCAATTCCTTGGAACCATAACCGTTGAGTTCGAATACACTTTAAGATCCCATGTCGTTCATTCGTTTAAATGGTGCCCAATATTTAACGACATTCGAGATACCAATGTGTAGGCATCAACTAGGAAGAGTCCAAAAGGAATTGGAATTGAAAACCTCATCATTCTCTTCACTTCAGAAAACTGGGTATAGTCGGTCACCTGTCGGTTGGCCGTCGGTTAGCCGACACTGAGCAAGTCGGTTAGCGGAGTGCTGACCGAGAGTTAACCTTCCCATCAGATCAGGAAAACAACATTTTGGATCCGGAACCGAGGATGTTCGGTCACCTGTCGGTAGACCGAGACCCCCAAACTCTGTCAAAAGCAGCATTCTGGAAATGGAATTGAGATGGCTCGGTCACTTGCCGGTTGGCATGTTGGCTAGCCGACCACTGACCGATGGCTGACCGACCCACTGCGGAACAACATTTCTATAGCTGTTTCCCTTCCTTTCTTTTCTCCATCATTTCTCCTTATAGCCCCTTCTTTCCTGCACGAAAATGAGCCTACAGCTCCTCACATTTTATCTAGCAACCATTCATTCCAACCATCAAAATCCATAATTCAAACTTCATCAAATTTCCAAGAACACAACTTAGAAATTGAAAGACACATTTCCAAAGGAATGAAACAAGTTGAAAACAGAATTCAATTACATAAATCAGAATATATGAACATGTAAAACATGTATTTAATGAATCTATATCAATGCAAAACGAAATGGGATAAATCAAGAAGAGTACAAGTAAGAAAATCAACATAATTCCAAAACCATTGCATGTACAATCCATCTCATTCAATTACTTGCCTTGGGTAAGAAAATCACTTAAGAAAAGCTCCTCTCACACCTCTCCCTACAGCTGAACTCCAATCTACAAAAACCCCATGAAAAACCACTCAAAACTCCATAAATCCAAAATTCAAGAAGTCTTCCATAAAACCTTTTGCATGCATGAAAGGAATCTTCCTAAGGGTTCAAGAAAACCATGGTAGAAAGAGGGAAACCATTGCATACCTTTAGAAGCTCTAAAAATGAAGAAAAGCTTGGAGGAAAGATGGTCAGCTGGGATTCCTTCAATATTGTATCAAAAGAAAGCTTGAGGAATGGAGAAGAGTTTGATGCAATCAAAACTCTATTTTGATCAAAGAAAGTCTTTCATGCAAGAGGAGAGAAGGAGGGAAGAAGGCCGGTTCTCTCCCTTGGCTCTCAGCTGGTTTGGACAATTGAGGAAGAAGGAGGGAGTACGCGTGAGTTTTCTTAAGTTGGGTGGGGGTATGGGCCCCACCAAGCCATGGCATTTCAAGGGTTTAAAACTCCCTCTTGTGGGTCCAGGATGAGATCGACGAAGAAGAACAAAATGATTGTTGAAATGTCTAGTTTCCAAAATGTATAATTTTGGCACATTTTTGGGATTTCGAATTCATACACAAATTTTAAGGTGAAAAGACCATTTTGCCCTTTTGCTAAAAAACATGATTTTGGGTTTAAATACACACGGGGAAAATTTCCAAAGTTGTTAAAAATAAAAATACAACCCAAGAGATCCAAAATTGATATTTTTCAAAATCGACAAACTGAATTCCCACACGAGCACGCGATGCATAGGCCAACCTGGGCCTATCCAAGCCTAACTCAACGTCCTCGAAATTTCCTAAAGTTATTCAAAATGCGAATCGAGCTAGAAATCTAAGTTAATCGTCCTCTAATCCCACTTACTAACTAAACACAACTAAAACCAAGATTAACTATATTAAACCTGGGTTGGGGTCTGACACAAGGCAAGAGAATCAAAAGCATCCTTTGTTATCATCTGGAGGATGACGGAGAAGCCCACACATGATTTGCGACCGTCAATCTAAACCAGTCCCCACAATCTCCTATGAAGTCTAAATTCATTTTTCTTCTCCTGGTATTTGTATTTTTAAAAAAGACTCAAAAAAATTCAAGCCTTGTAATTTTTTTATGAGAATTGAAAATCGCCTTTCATGGCAAACACAAAAAAATCGCCTTTCACGCAAAAACACAAAATTGCCTTTCACGGCAAAGAATTAAAAATCGCCTTTCATGGCATCCAAATTCAAATCATGTCTCTTTTCTTAACACATGTGCAATGGAAGCTAGAAAAAAAGTTAATTTTATTTTCTACTTGAAAAGGTAGATCTACGGACCACCGCTTGTTATTTCCAAGTAGAATAGAAAATTCGGAATACCCATACACAACAAAATCAATGTTGTTCACTTGTCTACTGTCACGAAAGGGTTGGACCCCACGGATTCTCGCATCCACCACGGACCTCGTAGTCCCGGAAACAATTAGCGAGCCATTAGTCATCCTAAGCATTGGATTGCCATTATCATGTTAGAGTCATATCATTTACCGCTATGTACACTTAAGGTCTGGATGTCGGGGAGTGTAAATTCTTTGGTGCGCCAATGTTAATTGACATCCAAAGACTCTTAAGTTACATGATATTAAACTTAATACGGCTTTCCACATGTCTATGAGCAATACTGGAGGTGGGTGTCGGCTCAAACAACAACACGTCATGTCCCAAGTCCTTGTGTTTTGTGTCATTGGGTTTCAAGTCAAAATCTTATGTCGTGATGTTTAAGGTTCAAGTCAAAGAATCAAAGTTAATTAACATCTACATGGTCAATTAGATGGGGCAATCGATGCCCAAATTACAGTACACAACTCCTTAAAATACCTCAGAATGAAGTGGAAGGGAGTGGCTTGAAAATCCCACAAACACGCCCAAAAGGGGACAGCCCTGATAGTCTTGGACATGGGGTCCAATCTGCTCGGACTTGGCTTAATCAAGCCATGTCCGGGCCCCAAAAGGTGTGACCCAATTCCTAAATTGGTCTCCTCCAATGGGTGGAAGAGAATTCAAGAGCCCTCAAACCCTAGTCCAAAAGGGGCCTGAAAATCGGACAAGAGACTAATATGGTCGGACATGGCTTAACAGGGCCATGTCCGACCAGAAATATGTTTTGACGGACATGGGATCACACTCGACTATCAGTCACTCCACAGTCAACAGTGGGACTGGCAGGTCCCCTCCGGACATGTTCTTCCGGCAGGTCTTTCTTGGTCTTTTCCCCTCCCATCCTTACCCATCTTTTGAGCAGTCTTTGGCAAGGCATTAGGGGTCCATCTAGCATTAATTGCATCCATTGATTTCCACAAAGACAGTAACAAATTTACGAATCAAAATGAGTTAATTACATGGGTATTTCTAAGCGTGACATAGACCAGAAATGGAATCATCAAAAACCAATGCATTCATGCTGTGAAATTTAAATTGATCAATTGACTCGTGCATTTCTAACTTCAAAAACAGTAAAGAATCACTCCAATCCAATGTGGCCCCTTGCGACGCAATCCAATGACCGAAAATCCTATAAAATGGCAAAAACATTAAAAACTGGGTAAAGATAAAAATTAGGGTCGACGGTTGAAATTCCAACCCCTACAGCATACTAACAATTGGGAGTAATCCCATACCTCTAAGCTCTTTTAGAATGCTATGATCGATACTGGGAGGGGTGGCCCACCGCGGGTTTTGATGAAAATAAGCGCTGATGTGCGCGTGCCTATACTAGTATTTCCACTGGATCCGAATCGCGATTCGCCAAACAAAACAAGATGAAAATGGGCCTCAATGGCTGGTGAACAGTAGCTTGAGAGAGAAGAAAGTAAAGAGACAGTGCTGGGATTTTTGTTGCTTATATAGACTTAGCTTAATAAAAATTACAAGTTTGCCATTGGTTTGCGTGGACGCGATTTCTGCGAGCTCTAAACTGTCTTTCAAGCTATCGAAACGAGCCGCGTTTTACTTTGTAATAAAAAGTCAACCCTTTCAAAAGGGTACTTTATCTCTTAACTGTACAGCAAATGAAGGATTTCCGGCCTTCCAAAGGATACAGCAAGCCCGAAATCACAATTTTTGAGGTCTTGTAGGGAAAACTCTGCATTTACTGAAAGGACGACTGTACCCCTAGTCAAGCAAAAGGTCACCAAATGAAGGGGTTCGGAACACCGAAAGATCACAAGTTGAACAAGAAAGTTATCTCGTAACTACCTACTGAACTCAACCTGGTATTTTTTTGAAATACCCAAAATACTCTTGGCACTGGCCGAGTGTACAAAACTACTCTTTACAAGCCGGAACTTGGTCCAAATGGAATCGAACGAACTCGAAGGTTACTCAAACCCCAAGACTCAATTAATTAACACTAAACACGCCTAATTAACGTTTAAGCAATAGAATTATGATCAGAGTCTTACATGTGTGGACTTGCATTTACGGATTTACAAATTAATAATGGTGGGTCCAAACAAAAATGAAGCACGCATTATTATTACGGAAAGAAATGCCTAAAAGAATCTCCGATTGCTTTCTTTCTTTGAACCTCCGATCCGTGGAGAACTCAATGCCAAAATCAATAAGGATGATGTTAAAGACTTAGTAGCTCAATGGAAGAATTCGTTGGCGAGTTACTTTGTGGGGAAGTAGCCTCATGTGGTGGCTACTGTTAAATTTTCCTTTTCAAAGGCGCATACGCAGGATGTTTAGGTCGTTTCTATAGAAGATGGATTTTTTTCTCTTTAAATTCTCTACATATGCTCCTAGCCAGAAGATCTTAGAAGACGGGCCATGGTTTGTAAATGGGCACCATCTGGCGCTAAAAAGATGGGGAGTGGACATAACTATGCAAAATAGTGATTTCATATCGATCCCAATTTGGGTGGAATTCCCAAATCTTAAGTTTTGTTTCAAATCAAAATCAGCATTGAGCAAAATCTCAAGTTTTATAAACTACCCCCTTTACATGGATCATTCCACAGCTACTGGGACACAGTTTTCCTTTACACGCATTTGTATTGTGGTGAATGTTGACTCAAGATTACAAGATGAAGTGTTCATTACTTGTAATGACAAAACCACAGTGCAGAGGGTGGAATATGCATGGAGACCATCTCCGTGTACAAAGTGCAGCACATTTGGTCACAATGACGAGACTTGTGCTCTCAAGCTAAAGAGTAAACAAGTCTAGGTCCAAAAGGATAAGAATAATGGGAAAAAAGTCTAATGACCCTCTTACCCCCAACACCCCCCCACCCCCCAACGACAATAGTTGCAAAAGGAGATCCTTCTCCTAAAACAAATGAAGTAGTGCTGATGATCACAATGATGGATTCCAACAAAAGAAAAGTACTCGTTGAAGATCTACTAGTCCCACGGAAAAAATTACAGTAAGTTCACCAAAAGCTCCAATGCCAAATAGAGTTTCATGCTTATCGGATCTAGATGGCAATTCATCAACCTCACAAGAAGAAATTGAGCGAGCTACGCAAATCATTCTTGCAGCTGTGAGTAAGGAAACCTGCATCTGCCTCTTCATCCTCTCAGCATGGTGGAGACATAAGGCAAAAAGCACCTTTCGAGAGAGGATTTCTCAGATAATTTCATCTGATAATCATTTATGGCCTATTTTAAAGTTGTTTCCTTTGGTATGTTTTTGGTACTTTCAGCCATTATCTTTTGATTGTTTAATGGGGATGCCCCCTTTGGAGGATCTTTACCGGATAATCTTGCCTTGCTTTATTTTTGCCTCTTTTTGAATGAATACTACTTACCATTCTTTCTTTTCTTTTTTTTTCCCCTAAAGGAATCTGCTTCAATAGCGATAACTGAAGCCGGTTTAAATAGGTTCACAAGGGGAAGGGCTTTGGAAAGGATTAGGCGGTCAAAGTTTCCACTCCCTCAACTGATTCACGTACGGTGCAGTTTGGTTCGGATCTAGTTATAAGGGTCAAGCAAGCGGGTGAGGTGAGATAAGGTTTTGCCACCCCTACTGAAAAAAAAAGACATGTAGGTCAAATGACGCAAGTGGAATCTACTAAAATACTCAGCGCACCTGCTTGCATTAAACCCTAAATCAGTCAGCTGAGTTAAGAGTATTAGAACCATGATCAGTCAACACAAATAACGCAATGCCCAAGCAAATCCAACAACAATCACAGAAGTAACGCACAGCAAGAGTTTACATGGATTGCCAGTGTGCCTACCTCCACAAAAAGAGACTATCGTCTTGTACTCTCTCTTCCCTTTGGCCTGGGCCAGCCCTGTTTGGCCCGGGCATGGGCCTTAATGCCCAGTACTCAGGCCGGGCTCAGGCTATTTATTTTAGCCCGTTTAATTGATGGGCCAAGCTTGGAACCAGTGGCAAAGATCCCAAGCCCGGCCTGGGTGAATAAATAATTACAAGTAAGATGGGAATCAAACCCATGACACCTTGACAGGAACTCCACAACCAAACCACCTGAGCTTCCAGTTTTGTCATAAAACTACCCTTTTTTTCATATATAATGTAAACTTGGCCAGGCTCGGGCTTAAACATTTTCAGGTGGGCTGGGCTCGGGCCATCTAGTTGTGGCCCGAGACGGACTTTGATTTAGAGTTTTTACCGGGCCGGGCCTGGATATTCCTTGGCCCGGCCCGGCCCATGCCGCATCAGAGACCTTATGTATCCTTTCTAAACCCTCATAGAGCACTAATACAACTACCAAAATACGCTAAACCCGAGCCCTGGCTAACCCCACATAAACTGATCCAGTTAACCTGGAATAACCCAACAAAAGACTATTCACAGCAACACAGCCACTAAATAAACAAAAGAAGGTACATGAATTACAAAGTATATATATTAGCAAAGGGAGGAGAGGATATGATATATAGGTGAAGGGATTTCCTTCAACGCTATGCATCTCTCTGAGTCATCCTCTTTTAAGTATACAACAACCAATCCTCATTTTCCTTTATATATTTCACAGGCTTCATGCCCATCCTAATTCCACTGCCTTGAACTCCTGTAATGAATTTTATTTTCCTTGGGAAAGTTACTAACAACAAGAAAAAGGGCTGAAAATGCCTTTACCCATTGGTCGCCAACTGCTTGTGGGGGAGTGCTCTCCAGCCAATATCCCTCCGGTAGAAACCTTGAGGCCAATCGACTTCTTCAGCTGCCTGGTAAGCTCTTTCCCGTGCTTCCTCTATATCTTTTCCTCTTGCAGTAACCCCGAGCACACGACCCCCCACGGCAATGAAGTTTCCATCAGAATTGAATGCAGTTCCAGCATGAAATATTTTGACTGTTGGAGCTACAAGCTCTGCTTCTTCCAGATTTCTGATCACTGTCCCTTTCTCATATGTCCCAGGATAACCTCGACTTGCCATCACCACCACCATGGCTGTTTCCGGTGACCAACTCAATGACACCCTGCCCAATTCCCCTTTGCAGGCTGCAAGCAAAACCTGTGCCAAATCTGACTCCAATCGAACCATCAGAACCTGTATATAGTAACAAGGGCATGACATTAAAAATGAATGATAGCATGATATGTGGGATTCTAGCCCATAAAGAAGTTACAACTCTACAGGCATAATAAACAATGACAGGAGATGTCAAACTCTCAGCTATGAAAGGGACATTGGCAAACCTAATGTACTGTACCTGAATAAACGCTCTTTTAATGTGATTTGAGTATATTTCTCAGATTGAATCAAACAAATCTGTAAGGGTGCAATTCCATTAATTAATCTGATTATATTTGCAGTTAGCAGGTTCCGAATGAGATCCTACAGAATAGATATTTGCGCATTAATCTGAATAAAAAAGAAAGAGACCCAGCATCAATAGAGAACGAGCTCAATATTCAAGATCATCATCATCTTTTACTGGTAGATGGTTTCTTCTTATTTCTTTACTGAATCCATTGAAATCTTTTAACAGTAAAAGAGAAACTTGCAAGCTCATGACTGATGTAAACCATTTTATAATGACTTTCCTAGAACGAAACCAGAACAGTATAAAAGGAAATAACAGGCTTCAAGGTTTATAAGCAATGCCCTCCACATCTGCATGACAATATATAATATCCAAGAAATGGTGCCAATTATGCTTCACTTTTAATGCACAAACAATATGTGCTTAGTTCTACTATTAATTGGTGGAGTACAAATAGGTAAATAATAGAGGATTCACAGTTAACTGTGGCTCCCCAACATAAATACCAAGATGTATTATTTGTTTGTTTATTTACATTTTTAACTTATTATTTATAGTTGCTTAGAAGCTCCTGCATTCGCTGTCATGCAAAAGAATGTGTGTAATACAAGAGAGCAAATTTAGGGCCCGTTTGACATAGGTCCTTGGCTGAGAAGATTTCTGTTCTGAGAATGAGCTTATTTCAAGAATGAGCTTCACAAAACATTTTTGGCAACATTCTATCAGTATTGTTCCAAAAAGCGGAATCACCAGAATTATGTTTGGTAACGTTCTTGAATTTATGTCCTGGTAAATATTTATACATCCATGTTATATATTAACATGATGGTTTATTATTTAAGGGTACACTACTCTACCTTCTTGTTACATCTATTCGTGAATATGGTGTTCAAGAATTACATTGTGGAGGTTGTAATGGACAACTGGGACGCGACAAAACACTTGCTCTTGTCAGTGACAGATATTATTGGCCCCACATGAAGACCAATGTTATTTGCATTTGCAAGAGATGTCGGACATGCCAGCTGGCCAAAGGCAGCAAGAAGAATACTGGACTTTATCAACCTTTACCAGTTCCACATACTCCTTGGGAAGACATTAGCATGGATTTTGTGCTAGGTTTGCCCAAAACTCCAAGAAAGGTTGATTCTATCTTTGTAGTAGTTGATCGCTTCTCGAAGATGGCACACTTTATTCCCTGTACTTCGACTATTGATGCTTACAAAGTTATTTTTCAAAGAAGTTGTTCGTCTACATGGCCTTCCAAAGACTATTGTCTGATCGAAATACAAAATTCTTGAGCTATATTTGCAAGACCTCACGGATGATGTCCATTGCCAAGCTTAACTTCTCAACAGCTTACGACCCTCAAACTGATGGTTAAATCGAAGTGGTAAACTGAAGTCTTGGACAATTGTTACGATGCCTTGTTCGTGATCAAATCACAACTTGGGATCAAATGTTGCCTATGGCTGAATTTGCATACCATAATTTGGTTAATCAATCAACGGGTATTTCACCATTTGAAGCAGTGAAAGGGGTTCCCCCGCGACTACCTGTTGATCTCGTGCCTTTGCCTATAGATGCAAGAATAAGTGCAGACACTGAAAGCTTCTTTCAACACATGCAATAAGTGCACAATGAAGTATGCCGACAAATATTTACCAGCACTGATACATATAAGCAGGAAGCTAACAAGCATCGCCGATTTGTTGAATTTGTTGAAGGAGATATGGTCATGGTTCATATCCGTCCAGAATGTTTGCCTCTAGGAGTTAACAAAAAGTTGCATCCATGCAACACAGGTCCATACAAATTTTAGAAGAAGATTAGTTCCAACGCCTATGTTCTAGATAAACGATCAGACTCAGGCGTCAGTTCTACTTTCAACACAAAGGACCTTACACTCTATCGCAGTAAGGACAATGATGGAGATACTAAAGAGAAGACTATTGCCCTCCCTACTAATCTATCACCTGCTGACGAGATTGTTGATGTGCTTGATGACCAAATTGTTTTTACTCGTCAACAAGGTTTCCAAAAGTTCTACGTTCACTGGCGGAATCGTCCTCTCCAATGCTACGTGGATCACTGCAGCAGACTTCCAATGCCTGAATCCAGACCTCTATGAGCGCTATTAAGCAATTGATTCACCGGAGTAGAGTTTCCCCAACTGGGGAGACTTAATGCAGTACAGACAAGGCCTAGGTCCAAGAAGACAACTAGGCCAACCCATCGACCCAATTGGTCAACCTAATCCATTGGGTTCAGCCCACAGGCTTAATTGGACTGAGAGCTACTGTGGACTTCCAATTATATCCCTATTTCTTATTATTACTTGATTAGGATTAATATTAGTGAGTTCTCTAGTTTCATTAAGATTATTCAAGTAACTAAAGTTTTGTTGCTTCAGGATCAAATCTACTAACAAACTATATGACCAATGCTTCATTGTACGACATGGTTATTACAATTAATCAAGAATTTCTTTGAGTTTCTCTGGAGAGTGATCTAGTTCGATCGAGGATCCGGGGCTGCACCAATTATGTATTGTTCCAACCTCTACATTGACTCCTGGAAATGCAAATTTTCCATCATTCTCAAACCTTTCAGTCATTTCTCGGATCTCATTATCAAAGTTTCTGTTAATCCAACAAGGGCAGTTGGAATCATCATCAAGTGCTTTTATAATCTTCTACCAAAAAAAAGGTGCTTTTAATTGACAAAGTTGCTAGCTAGTAATCCTAAAACCAATTGGTGATAGGAACTACACAATCAACTACTTAACACCCCCCTTTGGACGGGACACCACCCGAATCCAACACCCCCTTCGGGCGGGACATGGCCGGATCCGAAGCACACGCCTGCACAAGACTACAACGCGGCATGGGGCCTTCTTGCCCTGCGCACTTGCACTTGCACAAACATACTAAGCGGCATGGGGCATTTTTGCCCTGCATGGTTTCGAACCCTGGATGTGTTGGCTCTAATACCATGACAAAGTTGCTAGCTAGTAATCCCAAAACCAATTGGTGATAGGAAACTACACAATCAACTACTTAACACCCCCCTTCAGACGGGACACCACTCGGATCCAACATTAATATCACAACCGTCCTAGCGCTAAACCTCTCAAGAATCAATGAGAGGCTACTCTGAGTCTACTGAACTCTTGAGTTCCTTTTTCTTTAAAAACTCAAATTTTGAAGGAGGGTATGGAGGTTTTTCAAACAGAGAATGCAGGTCGCAAATTTCTACTGCAACAGAGGGGACAACATCTTCTTTCCAAGTTTTCATAAGCTTCAACTTCCTGTTGGAGTTATGAATCCCTGCCTATCTATGTACTTTGATTAATAGGTTCTAATTGTTTCTAATTTCGTTTGACCTCTAGTTGGTGGAAGATTGTAAGATCCTGACCCCTAATTATTGCGTTAGGACAAATTAATTGTGTTGTTAGCTTAATTAGTGGGGTTAGATGTTAATTAACTTGGTTTGAGGTTTTGAATAGCTTTTGAATAGCTTTGGAAAGTTTTGAGAGCCTTTGAACCTAATTTGATGCTTTAGAGGCCCCATTTGTAATTTTGGGAAAGTTTAAGGGCTTATTTGTAAATTCTGTAAAATTATGATTTTGAGCTTCTTTGATCGGGAACATCATTCCGGACAATTTTCGTATTCAACTCAAAGCCATTCAAAGCCCCGAAACCTTTCAGGGTAATTTGACCAAACAATTGACATTTTCCCCAGAACCTCGAAACGTGTCAAATTTGTGCCCGTTAGAAAGAGGATTTAATTTCAGACATGTTTTTTTTTTTTTTTTTGAACATTTCCCATCTGAGGTCCAGAAGACAGAGTTTCAAGCCCGAACACCAATTTAAGTTGTGGGGCCCATCGCCCCCATGTTTTCTTCCTTTCCCTCGTTCCATTCTCTGCAACCAGCTACGTACCTAAGAGCCTCTTCTTCTTCTTGCTTCTCTTCTCTGAATCGAGGGCAAAACTCTGCCAAACCGCAAAACGAAACCCTCCAT
Source organism: Persea americana (assembly GCA_029852735.1). Lineage (NCBI taxonomy): Eukaryota > Viridiplantae > Streptophyta > Magnoliopsida > Laurales > Lauraceae > Persea > Persea americana. The sequence goes on from CM056814.1 coordinate 42,418,074, forward strand.
CTTATTACTAGCATTGAGCCCTTTCCGGAGACCCTTTTTATGCAAATCCAGTGTTACTGTTGGCAACCCCTCTCTTCACCAAAATCACTCCAATCAGAGGTGCTACAGGTCAGCCCTCTTTCCCTTCTTCTAGTATGTTGTTTAGGAGGCCATGCAGCTCCCATGTTCCAACATGCAAGCATTGATTCCATGCCCTTAGTAGTTATTGAATTTTGTGGCTTTTTGAGCAGGTAAATTGGGGCTTCTCTGAGTAAGAGTTTTCAACCACTGTTGGTGTATTTAGAGGGCGATTTGAGAGTTGTAGAAATGAATTAGAAAGCTTGGAGACCAAGGCAAGGAGTTTAATTCAAATGCCATGCATGTAGTGTATTATTTCGCTCAAGTTGCATGAAATCAATTCTAGTTTCTCCCTTGCAATTAGCTCATGTATGACCTAAAAATGATGTTAGATTCCATGTATTTTGTTTTCCAAAAGTTGTAAAATTTTCCCCAAAATTTATTTATTTATTTATTTTTTTATAACGGAGGGTGTCCAAGCCCTTTGGGATGGACTAATCCCTACAGGCCCGGGGGGAGCTGGGTAAATCCCCTTTGGCCCCAATGTAGTAGTGCAATTTCAAACCCTCAACCTCCGGGAGCAAACGGTGGTCCTAGGAAACTATCCCAAAACTGTGCCCCAAAAGCCAACTATAGGGCACTACAGGAAGCCTTCCGGTAGTGCCTATCAAGCCTTTCGGTCAACCGAGGCTTTGTCCACAGTCGACCGTGGACACAAGGAATATCTCCCAGTTGCGCCATGTTTCCCCAGCCAATTGCGATGCACGGTCATCCTATTTCACAACCAGCGGTGCCCTAACTACCTCCAATTTTCGTGAAACTTTTTCTAAAACCCTCCAATGATTTTCAAACCTTTTTCAAATATTTTTAGGCCATTAAATGGCACACTAATTGAACAACTAGTGCACCAAAACCCCGGGTTCTCATGCTTGAGCCTTAGAACTTAGGAGGGACCCTTTTCTTTGAACTGGGACTCACTTGATAACTCGTTCTAGACCACATGGGTATTTGTTTGAGCTGTCAATACACCCCAGGCATTGTTCGAAAACAAGGACTAGCAGTCCTAGTCGAGCGTATGCAACCAATGATTTCGAATGTCGCCGTACCATTGGATGCACCAAGGTACTTGATACCATGACAATCGAGATCATTGGGATGCATAGTATCGAATAGCACTATGTTGGCATGTGAAAGGTGATCTAAGACCTAGGTTGGTGATTGTAATGGTTTCCTTGAATGCTTACAATCTATTATGGCCGTTACGTTATGTTTATACGCGTAACTGGAGCATGCACTTTCACTTATATTCTTTTTACTTGTCACTTTAACCAGCCCTACCCGGCCTTAGAATTTGACATGTTGGTCATGTCTGGGAGTGAGCAAGCAGTCTTTTCCCTGCTCCTCCCTAATGACCGGACCCTTGTTGGAGTGTTTTGGTTTGGCATGCGATCATTCAATTGCCCCGCCCCGTCAAGTCACTTAGGTCCATCCTTTACTCTTACGCATTCGGGTTGGACCATTTCATGCCGAAATGCTGTCCAACTGGACCCTTTTCTACCCCGAATTGAACATGCTTGACCAGTTTAGTCAAGTCCATCTTTTATGTTGTCTTGCATCACTTATCTTGCCGGTTTACCTTGTTTTCAAGTATGTCATGTTAGTACCCGATACAGGAGGGCTACTCTGCTATGTTTCAAGTTACAGCCCTGATATACTAGCTGTGGAGTAGTTCCCTAACCTGACATGACCTGATATTACCAATCAAGTTACTTGACCCATAGAGTCGGCACCACCAAGCTTCGGTCCCCTCACAGTTGGCCCCGACTGTCTTGGGATTTAGCCAGTTTATGTACTACTGCAGTTAATTTCCTGTTTCCACCCCATTACCGGTGCTCCTGTATCCGCTGTGTAAGTTGAGCTTTTGCCTCCCCGTGGTTCTGCTGCGCAGCTGGGTGGGTTGGCCCTTTTTCCTACGAGTTCTCACCACGGCGCTCCTGTATCTGCCATGCAGTTGGGAGAATTTAGCCAACGTGGGTTTGTCAAGTTGTTATGTTGCTAGATTGCCAATGTTTTCCTGCACCGGAAAGTCATACTGTCTTTAACTTGATTCCTTATGCAATTGTTATCATTATTCAAGCATGATCTGCCCAGTTTACTTATATTGCAATTCTACTAACATGTACTTGTCTTTTACTCATATTTGATAAACAAACATACATTGTTATTTATTTTGAATTGCTTGCCAGGTTTTTCATAACCTAACTTATCTACACCTGGTGTTGTAGGTAATGACCCTGCTCCCCCTGAGACAGAGCTTGAGGAGAAGGAACCGTACTATGCAGAAGAATGGACTGCTGATGATGTCATTTAGACATCTGATGTTGTTGAGTTGCACGATCACACCGGGACGGGAATAGTTACTTTGGGTTTTGTTTCATGATGTTATTTTGTACATCTTTTGGCTTACAATGGCAATGTTTTTGGTAAAGCTAGTGTGGGTTGAAATTAATTAAGATACTTTTCCAGCTTTTGTAATTACTGCCACTTCAATATTAATGCATTTAAGCCATTTTGGGAATTGTACACTTTGATACTTGTCCTCTTGATTATATTCGTTGTCTTATATTATTGTGACGGACTTGATTACCACAAGCCTCCACTAAATATTCAATTACTTGTGAGACAAGCTAGGATTGTCCTCAACGCAAAAACTTGTGGGAATCTTCTCTGTGATCACGGATTAGAGCGTCTTATCACTAATCCAGTCCAGGGTTGTGACAAAGATATCTTGCCTTCTTCGCACTGATGGATGGCATTTTTTTTTATTTTTTTTATAAAAGACGCATTGATCTTTGGTGAGACGACATTCAAAAAGATGAAAGAAGAAGAAGATGAAGAGAAGAATGCCCCACTAATGGGGGGAGTACACGGATATGGAGAAGGGTCTGAATGTTTGAGGAGTATGTAGAAACGAGACAAGAGAAGGGCTCCATTCAAAATCTCCATCTTTCATATGGGGTTTCGTTTTGGAACACGATCTTCGAAGATAGCTGGAAGAAAAGAGGGAAAGAGCGTTTTTAAGGGAGCAATTGTTCTACCAAAAAGAGGAAGTGATTTGAACGGCCAAGTCGACTCGGACTCGGACAAGGTTACCTTAGAAGAACCTCGCCGAGTCGACTCGGAAATGTGTCCCTTCGACTCGGACTCGACCTATTTTTTAAACCATGGTTCAAACTCACTCCATAGTATCAAGATAAAAAAATATGAAGTTGAGAAAAACACACTTCCTCAGATGGTATACAACAAGTGTGCCAGAATAGATTACAAGAGGGTACATGTATACTTCAATTAAACTATCTTGAGAGGGCATGTAATAAGGGAATTAAATAGTATGGGAAAAAACTATGCCAAAGATGTAAGATATAAACCTGGCATTCTGGATCCCCAAACCGAACATTGTACTCGATAAGTTTAGGTAGCCCAGATGTTTTCTCTATCATAAGCCCAGCATACAGAACACCAACAAACTTGCAGCCTTCTGCAGCCATTCCCTTCACTGTTGGGATGATTATTGACTTCATTACCAGCGACTGAAGTTCTTTTGTTAAAATAGGAGCCGGTGAATATGCCCCCATCCCACCTGTGTTTGGACCAGTATCGCCATCACCAACCCGTTTATGGTCCTGAGCAGATTCAAGTGGTAAAGCATTTTCACCATCCACCAAAGCAAAAAATGAAGCTTCCTCTCCTTCAAGATATTCCTCAATGATGACCCTGCAACCAGCAGACCCAAAAACACCCTCGACCAACATAGAATCAACAGCTTCAAATGCCTCTTCCAATGTCATAGCAACTACAACTCCTTTCCCAGCAGCCAATCCATCTGCCTTCACAACTATGGGTGTGCCTTGTTCTTGAATGTAGTGTTTTGCATCTGATGGATCTGTAAATGTTCGATACTACAAGAAACCACAAAATTGGAATAAATTTCTGTGAAGTTTGTTCTATAAGACTCTAGTAGTAAATATTGAGAATATTTCACAAAGGAAAACAAAAGAAAGAAAAAAAAAAAAAAAAAACACACACACACACACACACACATACAAATAGAAGTTGACTGAAACAAGCAATAGCATGTTTCGATCAACAAGTTTCTTTTTTTTTTTTTTTTTTTTTTGAAATTTTTTTCAATCAACAGCTATTATGAATGCTATAGTGTTTAAATTACTAATTGCTCCAAATAGTCAGCATTCAACTAGCCACAAGTTGATAGATATTGAATACAATCTCGCATGAATGATAAAGAACCCAGGTTCGTCCAATTTGATAGATATTGTCAACGGCTATTATGAATGCTATAGTGCTTACATTACTAATTTCTCCAAATATTCAGCATTCAACTAGCCACAGCCCACAAGTTGATAGATATTGAATACAATCTCGCACGAATGATAAAGAACCCAGGTTCGTCAAATTTGATAGATATTGATATCCAGTTTATAGGGCTGTGCACAAGTGCACATGATCTCGTGTGCCTAACATCTCATAACCCCTAGTCCGTTAACTCTAATTCAGTTCAGCTACTTGGATATTGCATTCATTTTTTAATCGTTCATCCTTGCCTAATCGGGACTTTTCCATTCCACTCTGATTAATTAATTAGTCAAAAGATAAGAACTGCAAACGGGCAGTCAGAACTGATGCCATTTGTGTCTGCTTATTTCCATATGGAGTTTCTTACAGTCAGGTGCGAACACAAATCTATAAAGGTGATATGGTTGATTCAGATTATCCTTTTTCGTCTGAGGACTAGCTTATAACTTGCCATTTCCAGCTATAAATAAAGTAGATGCGTGAGACATGCTCAAATATGGATAGATGGGAGCTTTCCTGAGAGCAGCAACATTTGCTTTACTATGAATGCCCAAGAAAGTCATCATTGATCACAATCAATGAGTCAGAAATCAAAAAGCAGTTACCATCATGCAATATTCCACAGAAAACCTTTCCTAACCTAAAGTGTCACTATGTCATCTACGGTACACCAGTTAAAGGACACATAGGATAAGGTAACTCTTAGACTGGATAGGATGAAAGAACCAGAGACCAGGTTATCAAGAGACATTGCTTGGCATATCATGCCTAAAAACCATTCTTTACAAACACATGTTGTTGGATAGAAAATCAATCTCTAATGCAGAGAATAAGGATAAGGAAACATGGAGATTCTTTCAAAAGGTATATACCCAGAGGCATTGGAATAAGCAGAGTTAGATGCAGGGATGAGCAACTTGATAACCAGGGAAGAAAACTGTGAAAAAAGCAGAACTTAGTTGCCAAAAGAAACAGGACAAAATTTTGTTTCCAGGCATGGCAGAAAGAGGGAATGATTTATGAGGAAATAGAAAATAAGAACTAGATAGTAAACAAGATAATGATACAGATGATTTGTTGTCTTGACAAGATTATATATAAGGCAAGTGGCCTTCAGCAAGCAACCATGTAACAGGGAAGGAAAAATTAGAGAAAAAAATTTACAACTAGTATATACAGACATGTGACTTTCAAAATTCTAAAAGAAGACTAATCCAAGTATATGAAGCATCCAAAAATAATAGTAAGTTCATTAGTTGAAAGCTATGAAGCACGGATACATAAAATAGGGGGGCGAATCCGTATCCCGGGCGTATCCGTGTATGGCTTGGATACGACCAGGATACGCATTTTGCGTATCTGATTTAAAAAAAAAAAAAAATCGAGTTTCGGACATGCGCGCAACAAGCACGGGATACGTCCTGGACACATGCCGAACTCATTTTAAGTGAAATATAAAAGGGGAAGAGGAGAAATCGAGGAGAAAAAGAGAAAAGGAAAAGAAGAGAAAGGGAAAGAGAAAAGGAAAAAAAGAGAACGAAGAGAAAGAAGAGAAAAGGAACCCTAACCTTCGCCATCGCCATCGCCTCCATCGTCCGAAAAACTTTTGTCGTTGCCATCGCCTCCGTCGTTCGGAAAGCTGCTACATCGTCATACAGCTGCAACTGTGCTACATCGTCACGTTCGCCGCTGCAACCTCCACCTTCGCCGTTGCTACATCATCACGTTCTGCTGCTGCCACTGCAACTGTGCTTCCTGCTACCTCCACCTTCACCTTCACCTTAACCGCTACAACTGTGCTTCCTGCAATTGTGCCGCCGCTGCCTGCAAGCTTCACCTTCACCATCAGGTTCTTTTCTCTTCTTTCTTTCCCTTTTTTTTTTCTTTTTTCTCTACTGCTTCATTGCTGCAAGTTGGACCTTTCCTCAGTTGAGATTCCTCAGTTGGGGCTTTTTAGGGTTTGTTTGGAGAAGACTCAAATCCCCTGAATCATATTTTCCCAAAAGAAAAGTGTGGAAACAAAATGAAAAAACAGCGTATGGAAATGGGAAAAATGAATAAGACAGCATTTTTAGGGTATAATCTTTTCACGGCCATTCTTTCTTTTTTTTCTTTTCTTTGATTCCATTTCTGGAGTTCCCAGTTCCCACTATTCTTAAACGAGTTGGCTTCTCAAACTGTTTCCTTGGCTGTTTTGTTTGGTTTATTTCTAATTATTTTATCATTGATGATTAATGCTGTTTTGTTTGGTTTATTTCTAAAATGAACAGAATTGATTATGATTAATGCTGTTTTGTTTGGTTTTATTTATGGAATCCCTGTGATTCTGTGTAATGTACACTAGGCAAGAACCTTATTCTTTGATGTATGCATTTATTGAATTATTTATGCTGTCTTATTAATACCCAACTTTTGAAATGGAACAATTGACTGATTTGTGAATGGGACAAATGAATAGATATATAATGTGCATATGTATCCATCCTTTTCTTTTACTGTTAGATTATTCTTTTTGTTTGGAGTTATTTTAGGTGGCCTGATGGGGCCAATATTTTGTGTTTCCAGCAAGCAACCAAAGTTTACTGTCATGGCTTCTAGTACGGGTGGTAGCCAGAGTCCTAGTGTGTCTTCTCCAGTTATTGAAGAAGATGCTCACAACCCTCTTTGGCGGTATGTTACTAAACAGCAAAAACTTGGTGATGGAGGGGGAAATATGTCATGGCAATGCAATTTTTGCCATCAAACCAAGAAAAGTTCATACACAAGGGTGAGGGCTCATTTGATACATGAGCCTGGTCATGCTGTTGTATTCTGTCCAAAAGTTAAAGAGCAGTGATATTGCGGAGATGAAAAGGTTAGAGGAAGAATGCAATGAGAAATTGAGGAAAAAAGCACCCAAGAAAGTACCATTGCCAACTTCTAATGTGGATTATGATTCAAAAAAAAAGGAAGGCGAGTAGAAGTGGAAGTTGGAGTGGAACTGACACTAATACGGCTATTGGGAAGTCATTTAACCTGAAGTTGCGTGACCAAATGGATGCGCAAATTGCTAGGATATTCTATGCATCGGGCTTACCATTTCACCTAGCAAGGAGCCCTTATTATGTGAGTTGTATCCAATTTGCCGCAAACAATGCTCTTGCAAGCTACGTGCCGCCGGGGTATAATAAGCCTTGACAAGTCTACTCCAACAAGAAAGGGCTCATGTTGATAGATTGCTACAACCAATTAAAGGCACATGGAAAGAAAAAGGTGTAAGCATTGTGAGTGATGGATGGAGTGACTCGCAGAGGAGGCCCTTGATTAATTTTATGGCTGTGACGGAAAGTGGGCCTATGTTCCTTAAAGCCGTGGATTGTATGGGTGAAATTAAAGATAAGTACTTCAATTATGGTTTGTTGAAAGAAGTGATAGAAGATGTTGGTCCCCAAAATGTGATTCAAGTGATAACTGATAATGCTAAGAATTGTGCGGGTGCGGGGCATCTCATTGAAACACAATTTGAAAATATTGTTTGGACACCATGTGTGGTTCATACACTCAACCTTGCCTTACAAAACATTTGTATGGCAAAGAATATTGAAAACAATCAACTAACATATGAGGAGTGTAGTTGGATCACAGACTTGGCAAAGGATGTTTTTGTTAAGAACTTCATCATGAATCACTGTTGGAAATAGGTTGGCCTCTAGGATAGGTTTTCAAAACTTTTGACCCACTTGACTCAGGGATCAACTATCCAGAAGGCAACAAAACCCAATCCAGGATCCATGTCCTCTTTCTCATGATCATGTACAGTAATAAACCTTATCTAGAAGATAGTAACAGTAGCAAACATGCAACCACGAAATTCCACAACATACAAGGAGTAGAAAATACTTATGGAGCTCGGTTGCTCTAATGGAGAACTTGATTCAACTCTTTGATGAAGAGCTCTTCCAAAATCAGAATCTCCAATACCTCTTGGCCTTCCACGCTATGACCTGAATCAGATCTCTTTCCTCAAGGAAGATGGTGGAATCTCCAAGAGAAAAACCAACTAGAAGCTCGAGGGAAACCGGAAGAGAAACTAGAAGAAGAAGGAGAGAGAGAGGATGTGCAACTCTTGCACTTCAATGGGCTGGGCGTGAATCCCTAGGAGGATTTTGTGCATGGACGTCCAAGGGCCTCCTATCCTCTCCTATTTGTAGCTTTAAGCAACTCCTCTTTGTTTATTATTAGAAGTCCAACTTCTATAATAACTAGTAACTCATTAATCCTACTATTACCACTATTAGAAGTCTCACTTCAAATATAAATAGTAGTTATTCTTTTTTGAGTTCAAATAGAATTAGTAAAGATCCAATTATGGGCTAGCGTGGGGACCACTAGGGATTCCATAGAAAGCTGGCTCCAACTGGGACACCGCAACCCCACATCTTATGTGCAATCCGGGCCCGCAGTTAATTGCAAATAACTCCACTATATAAATACAATTGAACTCCAGTCTTAGGAATAAATTACATGAAGACCCTAAACTTCCCAATCTCCACAAGTAGGCCCCTCCATCAATATCCATGGATCAATTGGACCTATCTTCCAAACTTAGATCCATATCTTATTATCCTTGAACCCCAATTAATTATAATGATCATTTGGTACCGATCCAATTAACTCTTAATTGGAATGGGGTGCGCACTTACCAATGATAAATCTATTAATTGGCACAAGGGGATATTAAAGATAGATTCCATCTTGACCTTCGAATGTTCCCACAGCTCCACTACTACGTACCCAAATCACCGAGGTGTTGACCTACAATTGGTCTCACTCATTGGTGACTCAAAACAAATGAATAGATAGAAACTTGAGTTCATTAATGTCTCAGGATTAAGAGCCTATTGCTAGGGAATTGTGAGAGCAGACCTTAAAGTAAAGACAGTGTTAATAAGGTGCTTCTCATATTCCTTCAATACATCCAATGTACCAGCACTATGATCCAGAATCTTACATTCTGATGATCGAGACAAATCATACTATCTCATAGTAATCAAAGTACTGCAATCTTGTCAGATGAGATGTCCAGTCTCATCACTGGTTGTGAAGATATTCAAGTATAAGATTTGCTATACATGACTCCCGTATGTAGATCTCATCCACACACATGTATTGCATCTAGTATACTTATGGACTCCGGTTCATCTCATGAACCATCATGTCATTCGTATTAGTTATGTGCAAACAAATAATAAAACACCATTCATCTCATGAAAGGAAAGCATGAATATATAGTGATAAATAAAGAAATTAATCAATTTATTTCATCAATCTTATGGATTGAGACCATAAAACTAACAATCACTCCATGAGATTGGCTATTTTTAATGAATTTGTACCTTTGAACCTATTTTCGGTTGCAAGTACACGTTTTACTACGGTCCTTGTCATGCTTAAGAGATTCAAGCTCATAAAAGGTAGTCTTCAAGCCATGGTTTTTAGTGAAAAGTGGAATCTCTACAGAGAGGATGATAAGGAGAAAGCCAAAGCTGTGAAAGAGTTTGTGTTAGATGACATTTGGTGGGACAAAATGACTTACATACTTTCTTTTACGGCTCCTATATATGATATGCTAAGGGTTTGTGATACGGATAGGCCTTGTCTTCACTTGGTGTATGACATGTGGGATACCATGATAGAAAAAGTGAAGGGTGCAATACATAGGCATGAAGGAAAGAGACTCGATGAGACATCTACCTTTTATGATGTGGTGCATAGAATTCTTGTGGATCGTGGGAACAAGAACACTCCTCTCCATTGCTTAGCTCATTCACTAAATCCAAGGTGACTTCTAGTCTTGAACTTTTTTTTCTCCCTCTTAGTCTTAAATCTTAATCATAAACTTATTCTTAATTCTTTTTTTTCCCCTATTCAAGGTACTATAGCGAGCATTGGCTTCATGAGGATCCTAATCGAGTTGCTCCACATAGAGATATGGAGGTTGATAGAAAAAGAATGAAAATCCTTAAAAAATATTTTCCTAATTTGGAGGAGCACAAAAGGATAATCACAGAATTTGTTGATTTCTCTAGCAAGTCGAGAGAGTTTGCGGATGTTGATTCCATTCGTGATCCCTATGAAATGGATCTTAAAAGTTGGTGGGTCAACTATGGTGCGTGTGCAGATTTGCTTCAAACTCTAGCTTTCAAGCTAGTTATGCAACCTTCTTCGTCGTCATGTGCAGAGAGGAATTGGAGTACTTATTCCTTTGTGCACTCAATGAGAAGGAAAAAGATGACACCAAAACGTGCTGAAGACTTGGTTTTCATTCACAGCAATCTTCGCCTTCTTTCAAGAACTCCACAATATATGAAAGGAGAAACCAAGACGTGGGATATTGCTGGAGATGCTTTTGATTCGTTTGATGATGTTGGAGAACTTGAGATTGCACAACTCTCCCTTGATGAACCGGAATTGGAGTCCGTGCTCTTTCGTGAAGAAGGTGATGGAGGTGATGGTGGTGGACCTAGTGGCCAGGCAATTGAAGTTTAAGTGGATGCATTGTCTGTTTGTTTGGGTTATATGCTTATGTTTTTGTAGTAGTGTCAAACTTGGATTTTGAACTTGGAAGTTGGAACTTGGAAGTATCGAATGTAATGTTTAATGATGATTAAATCAATGAAAGCGCATATTTTATGGCTATTTTGATGGAAATGAAGTTAGATTTTTATTACATAGTCATATAAAAAAATTAAAATTTTTTTTTTTCAACGTATCCCCGACATGTCGTATCTTACTTATTTGAGAAATGGCATATCTGCGTATCCGTGTCGTATCGTATCCATGTCTGTGCTTCATAGATTGAAAGCAATAACAAGAAATGATGAGAAACAAGTTTGATTGATGCTATGGACAAACTGGTACTACAACATACAGCCCATATATTATGCAAACCTTATCCATAGAGATCTTCACAGAAATCACTTTATATCAAACAACATCCGAGGTAATAAACCATGGGAACTCACAGTGAGCATTTACTAAAATGTTGAGTTCTAAAGAGGATAAGAGAAAACCCTATAAATTAAATACGAAAGTACCTTTGCAGTGGGGATTCTGTATTTGTCGCACAACTTTTTCATAAAATCCTTTGAACCCTCCAGTGCTGCAGCCTCTGATGATGGGCCAAAAGTTGGGATCCCAGCCTTGACAAGGTCATTTGCCAAACCAGCAACCAAAGGAGCCTCCGGACCCACCACTACAAGTCCAACGCTCCATTGCCTGCAAAATGAGATTACGGCCGAGCTGTTGGAGACGTCAAGGTCAGAAATACAAGTGGCAGTTCCTGAACTAGAAATCCCAGCATTGCCCGGAGCACAGAAAACTGCATCACAAGACACGGATCGCTGCAAGGCATAGCAAAGGGCATGCTCCCTTCCTCCACTACCAATGACCAATGCCACCACCCTCTCTCCTAAAGATGTAAAAGAGAACTGAGATGGATCTTTTATTCCCCAAACAGAAGTAGATAATCAAATGAAAGAACAGTCAAGTAACAAAACGACATCAAATTATCCAAATTTTCCATAAAGCATGCTTACACCCGTGCTTAATACTAGATCTGCTGAATCATAATGAATAAGAATTAAAAATTCATTAATAGCACAGTAACTAAAAATTTTATTTTTCACTGATTACATTTGTATAGATAGTGATTTAGGGTAAAAAAATAGAAAAAAAAAAAATTTGAGCACCTTGAGGTACCAGTAGCGGAACTAGGAAGTTTGTCTTGGAGGGGCCACATTGTAAACAATAATTTTTCTTTATTATCTATTTTTATTTTGGGGGAGGTGAGGGAAAGATCCGCGCCACACTCAACAATACAAACCATACAACTTGACTAGGAAAGCTACTAAGTAGTTCCAGCCAAGGAACAAAATTACTGTAGCAATGGGTGTAGCAGCCGGAGGCCAAAATGCTATGCAGCGGGTGATACATTGCAGTTGCAGCGATATATAGTGGCATAGCGGTGTGAACCGAAAGTGTGGTAAAAAATCCAAATGTCCAAAATATTGGAAAATGGTAGAAATTAATGTTTTTTTAATTAGCAACTCAAATAGGGGGTTTAGCGGTCCTTTCATTACATAGAGGTCCTATATTTCTGTATGATTGATCTATAGGATTTAAAAAAATCGTAAGGATTCAAAAATAATAAAAAAATAAAAATAAAATTTTACCATTTGGGATTGATCTACAAGAATATAGATTCATAAGTTAGTATACTTGGAATATTGGATAAGCAAGCTTTAATAAGGGTGATTCTCCTATAGAAAGACAGATATTGCTTCTTCCATAAAGATAGCTTCCTCTTAAAATTACCTATCACTCGATCCCATAAAGCCTTGGACCTTGGCTTAGCTCCAATAGGCAACCCAAGATAAACAATAGGAAGCCTCTCTCGCCTACACTTGATAATATTAGCCAACACCCGAGTCGTCTCCTCTGGACACCCTACTCCCACCAACACACTCATAGAAATATTTATCTTCAAACCAAACACCAACTAGAAGCAGCGTTTCCTTAGAGCTAAAATTTCTTCCCTCCTTGAGAAACTAAAAGGAATAGCACCATCTGCAAATTGTAGATGGATGATTGCCTCTCCACTCCACCCCTCTCCACTCCACCCCATATCAAAGCCTTCAATCACCCCAAACTCTCTCACTTTTACCAAGTTCACTTTTACCAAGAGTGAACTCAAGGCTTCAACCACAATCGTAATCAGGAAAGGAAAGAGGGGATCCCCCGGAAAAATGAATACCCAAATAGAGAAGTGAATAAAGAACATTTTATTGCGACCAAATAGTACCAACAATGCTAACCACCTAATCAGTCCTATGTGGGGCCCACCTTTATAATACCAAACGTCCATACCATATACTCCTCCTGGTATAGGCATCCCTCATCTATGCACAGGCCCTCCTGCCGCCTCCTTCCCCTTCATTGGTGGTGGCACAAAGCAGTTCATACAGAAGGTTTTCTAATGGTACTTATATAAGGGGCACTTTAGAAAATATATATATGAGCTTGACCTTCGCTCAAGACTGTTATACATTGTCAAGCCAAGCTTAAGATTGACGTAGCTCACTTGAGCTTGAGCTCAGCTCATTCTGTGAAGCTCAACTCAGTTTGGCTCAATTACTGGCAGAGCCAACTCCAAGGGTGGCTCTTAATGCACTCATAATCATGCAAGAAAATGCGAGCAGTTAAAAGCTGATCAACACGCTCCAAAGGATTATCTCAAAGAGGATCATAGCCTGAATAGAATATATCTGGACTAGCTCAATCGCTCAAAATTTGAGGACTAATCTTAAAGAGATTGTAGACCGCGAAAAAAGATATGTACACTAGCGCCATTGCAAGCCACCCAAAGCGTAAGCGCGTTCTCCTCTAATTCTGAGTACATCCAATCTACCAGAAAAATATTCAAACAGATGTGAATCTGGCTGGCATCCAAACACATCCAAAACAAAAGATTCAGGAACTCAAAAGGCCCAAGTCGAATCCGATAAATAAATGCCCAAACTGAGTTCTAATAATAATCAACTAAGTCTTCTTTTTCTTTTTGTTTTCATTGGGTTTTTTAATCTAGGGTTAGGGTTTTTATACCGGAAACTCCGTCGCCTTCAACGGTAGCGAACGGTTCCGTGCTCTCCTCACGGTTGTTCGATGCTGCTGCAAGTCGATGTGATCGAGATGCCGAAAGATGCGATCTTTTTGCTACGAATGATCGGAGAAAGCTTTGATTGTGACGAGAGAATAAAAGGACCGATGGATTGCAGAGGGAAGAGGTGGGGTTCTTGGAGAAGGATTTTGGAAATCGGTTTCCAGGAACTTGAAGAAGAGCTCTGGCGTTGTAACCAATGCAAGCCATCAAAACGCTGAGAGAAATGAATCTCTGCTAAAAGGATAATAGGGTCCTTGTGTTTTAGCAGTTGAAAGTGTATATATATATATATATATATATATATATAGAGAGAGAGAGAGAGAGGAGGGAGGATTCTATGGAAAGGGGAATGCGGTTGCGTTTTAGCAGGTGGCGATCGGCAGGGACACGGGCGTGAGTGCCTGAGCGCGAGTGGCACAAAAAAAAAAACAAACAAACAAACAAAGTTTCCCTGGCTCTGGGGTGGGGTGGGGCTGTCGAAGGGCCGGCCGCTTGGCGGAGTGGGCCCTTGCCCTCCCTAAAATGCGGGAACCGGATCCCCTGTTCGTCCAAACAGGGGAGCCCTGTTTGGACGAATCAAGGGGAGACACATGGGGGGGCAAGGGGGGCGGAGAAAAAGAAAAAGTGATTTTCTTCTTCCTCTGCCCCCTTCGCCCGCCATGTGTTGCCCCCTGATTCGTCCAAACAGGGCTCCCCTGTTTGGACGAAACAGGGGATCCGGACTCTAAAATGCGCAGGCCAGACTTAAGTCGAGACCCTCACATATGTGGGCCAGACTTAAGTTGCGTGAAAGCCCTCCGCATTTTGGGTAGGCATATAATTCATAGGCTCTTACCCCTACCAAAAAGGAGCCGTGGCTCCGCCCCTTGGTAAAAGAAATAAAATATTTTCTTTAATGGTTCATTTGGCATTTAAATGGAGTTTATGGCTCCTTATTAGCGTTAAAGTTCTTTTTTGCCGGTGGAACGTTTGGTTCTAATACAGATGGAATGGTCGAGGAATGAGGGTGATTGATTTTTATTTTTGGGAAAATTTTAAAATAAGGCTCAAGTTTTTGCTAGATTTTAAATCAGGACGAAAAAAACAAAAAAAAAAAAACCTGACATTTCAAAACAGGTTTAAGTTTTGCATTAACATTTCAAATCAGGACACCTGTGAGAATATGAATTATCCGGTGACTTTTATCTCCAATTTCTTCAAATACCCGAAACGCCCTTAGGGCCCTTTCTTCTCCTTCCATCCCAACCTAAGGGTCTGTTTGTGCACAGCCACGGAAAAGGAAACCTTTCTTTCCTCTTCCGCGGCAAGACCTTTCTCACGGTGGAGGTGGGACTTGCGCGTCCCCTCTTGGCGAAGAAAATTGGAGGTTTTAAAGGCGCTAGAAATTACGGAAGGATAGATTCCGCCCTGCACAAAACAATAGCAAGATGGAGCCGGAATTTCAGACGCCATGTCGGCAGCGTTTTCCACTGAATCTCCCCCTGCACAAACGTGGCCTAAGATTTTAGTGGTGGGTTTTCTTCTTTCCTAGTTCCTTCAAAATACTAGGACATATTCATTGATTTTAAGAAACCAGTACCCAACCCCAACCCATATGACCTGCTAACAAAGGGACTGTATTTCCGGTTAAATCCAGTGGTGGGTTTTCTTCTTTCCTACTCCCTACTTGGACATATTCATTGATTTTAAGAAACTAGTACCCAACCCCAACCCATATGACCTGCTAACAAAGGGACTGTATTTCCGGTTAAATCCAGTGGTGGGTTTTCTTCTTTCCTACTTCCTACTTGGACATATTCATTGATTTTAAGAAACTAGTGCCCAACCCCAACCCATATGACCTGCTAACAAAGGGACTGTATTCCCGGTTAAATCCAGTGGTGGGTTTTCTTCTTTCCTACTCCCTTCAAAATACCTGGACATATTCATTGATTTTAAGAAACTAGTACACGACCCTGGCCCATATAACCTGCTAACAAATAGACTGTATTTCCAGTTAAATCCAGCCATTGCCAGCCCTGAATAATGCTTATAGTCCATCTCTTTTCAGGTATTTAATCCATTTTCTTACGCTAGTAATTATTCTAAAAAATGAATACCAGTATGATGAGGTGATTTGTCACGTCCCCCAAAATAAGAATTGAGGAAAACGTGAAAAATACATCAAATTCAAATTTCTTGTGTAAAATACCGCACAAGCTTCCAAAAGTGGACCCACATAAAATTTCAAACTGTGGTGAGTCAAAATAAATTTCATTAGATGCAACGGAAGCTTTATTCAATTGGTATTCAAGGTTCATAAATAAGATCCAACACAAAAAATCAGATAAAAGAATAATAATTAAAGTTGTGGCATGAATTACAATTTAAAAAAGAAGTTTAATGATAAGTCCACAAAATTGTAGCTTTCATTCATCATTTCATATGCATTTGTGGACTTAATTAGGTTAATTGCATAGAATTACACTTAATTTCATGTTTTCATGCATTTGAGCATCAACGTTGGAATCCTAGTCAAATTTGATCAAAATTTATTACATTGCATGACTTTTGTGAAATTAGGGATTTTCATTTCATTCATCACCCAAAAAATAGTTTTCTTAGCTTCACTAATGCATACCTGCTAATTTTGATACCAGGTGTTATTTTTGGAAAGTTGGGTATTTTTGGCACATTGAGTAGGCATGTAGGTTCGCATGCACGGTCCATCTAGATTCCTCCCACTTGATAATTATTAACATTATTAAATTTTATTTATGTAGGAGAAATCAAGAGTGGGACCTGCATTGGTGAAATTTGAGAGAGATCAAAGGCGGGACACGCTTCATGGTGGGCCTACATATCTTGACATCTTGGTGGAGTTAAGATTGGAAATTCTCAAAGAGGAAAGAAGAAGCTCAGATTTGAAAAGATGGTGTTGACTTGCTAAATTTGAAAACCAAAATCAAGAAAGAAAGAGCAAAATTAGAAACTTTGTAAGGGAAGTTGGCTAGTCAAAGTTGTAAGTGAGGAAGCGGGCCAACTATGGGAAGTAAATCAAATAAGAAAGCAAATAAAGAGTCCAAGCATGCCTTGGACGTCCAACACGGGTCCCACACATCCCATAGCATGCCAAATATAGAAGCTTCCATGTGTGGAAATTATTCCCGGATTTTTCAGGGACAACAAATTGAAATGACCATAACTTTCAACCCATGTGTTGGATTGATACAATCTACCTACCATTGGAAAGGTCTTTTTGAGTAGATATCCGTGGAGCCTAAGATTTCATAAATCGGAGCTATATTGAGGGAGATATGGCCTCAGGAAGTTGGCTGTTATAATTCTATGCGGAAATTGAAAGTACACCTAGGGCCAATGTACAAGTCCTAGGGGGGGGGGGGGGGGGGAATAGGACTATCAAACTTTATAGCCACTTTTTAAATTATTAATCAAAATTTCAAAGTAAACAAGTGATGTGTAGACAAAGTGTGTTTATTTAGCAATGTTCAATGTTAAAGAAAGCATGTGAAACTAGATCAAAACATTGAGACAAGCAACATAAAGCAATGCACAGAGATTTGTAGTGGTTCGGACCATATGTCCTACATCCACTCACAAGGGTCACACTGTCCCTTGGTTTTACTATGATGAATCAAAACTACATAAGTAATGATTTCAATCACTTACACATCACAATTTTGGTAACGAGGTTCGATCACATAGATCTAATCCCCTACATACATTTTAAAGTGGTTGAATCACACATATTCAATCCACTGTCACTGGATACACAAGTTTTATAAGATGATGAAACTCAAAACACTTGCCTTTGATGAAGCCGGAAGAGTTTATCGAAACTCTAACCGAAGTTGAAGCTTTATCCTATTGATGCACGCTTAATGTAGATGAAGATGCTCCATTGTGTTGCACAACCAAGGTTTAAGAGGTTTGGGTTCTAGGTTTGCTTAAATGTATTCCATTTGAAAATCAAACTAGAATCCCTTCTTCCATTCACACTTTTCTTGAGCCTAAAACAGCTCATCCATTTCCTAGATGAGGTTAAAGTGTGTTTGGAAGAGGGTTTGAAGGCTTAGAATAGATGGGAAAAAAAGAAAAGAAATAAGCTCTTCAAACTGTGATCTCTACAGTGCAAAATGAGCTCCAGATATATATAGAGAAGTTCCCAATTGCTAGTTATGGTGACTAGCCTCTTGATAGTTCGGCTAACCTCATTTCAATTTTTCTGTGGTAACGGCTAGTTTTTCTAATTTGGTCAGCTCGCTGTTAGCCGTTGGTGGCCTTGGCGGCTAGCCGTGAGGTGATTACAGGGTGACCGAATCTGCTTTCTAAAAACATGTTGCATTCTGGAAAGCTAACCGTAAGATTTGGTTGCTTGGCGGTTAGCCGCCAGCCCACATGGCGGTTAACCAAATGGTAACTATGAGGTGACAGAACTTCGACAACAGTTGAGAAGTTAGTATTTTGGAAATGTAACCATGAAACTCGGTTACCTGGCGGTTAGCCGCCAGCCCACAATGCGGTTAGCCGAAGGCTGACCGCTGGGTGACCGAACACATTTGACAGAAAATAGCATTCTGAAAAGTAGCTGTGGGATTTCGGTTGCCTGGCGGTTAGCCGCTTTTTGCAAAGAGGCTAGCCGCCAGGTGACCGAAAGGTCACCGAACCCCCTGTATTTGGACAGAATAGAATGTAAAGAAATTGAGTTTGAAAACAGAATTTAAGCTAAGTAAAACATGACTCCTAGGGTCCAGAGAGGTAATGGTTTTTTGTCCAAAATACCTGAGATGGTTGGCACACAAGAGGAGTCTTCTTTGACAAATCCGGGCCTTCTAAAAGCTTGAACACTCTCTTGAAATAGTTCTTCCTTGACATACTTCGAGATGTAAGGTCTTCAGGACACAATGACACGGAATTGATAAATCAACCAAAGTGCTCACAGAGATGTGACACTAACAATCTCCCCCTTTGACAATTTCATGGCAAAACACCTATTCTAGATACTCTTACAATATATGGACCCAATAACAACCAAGATTACAAGTGTACGAGAACTTTACAAGGGATACAATAATTACAACTCAAATAAGAACTCCCCCTAAGAATGTGCTTGGATCTGAAAGATATACCTACATAAGACAAGGAACACACATTCTATGGTGGGATTGCAACTCCCCCTTAATCATTAGGCAAAAACAACATGTTCAATTGAGTCTAGTGTATTCTTTGATGCAAACACACATTCTCCCTTAGAATGTACCTGTAGACTTGGGAATTTTCTCTCCCCCTTTTTGTCACAAATTGAGAAGGATGTGACAATGCAATAAGAGAAATAACAATGCTATAGAGAATATACCAGGAAGACATAAAAGCATTTAGAATTAATATCATATAAGATTAAGACAATAAAAGTCATACATCCCAAGTTAGAGTAAAAAGACAGAGACAATTAGCACAAGTATGTTAACCACATAGGGGAAGCAGCCACATGTCAAAACAACACCACCAAAAAGAGAACCAATCGAACAAATGTGGCTAAGAGGCCCACTAATAACTAATCAGATGGAGGGGACGAAGAGGGAGGCATGTCGTTAAAATCTTGTCGTCAACATCCCTTGGACAGAGCACTTAAGTATTTCAGAGTCTTTTTCAACAGCTTCTCTGTCGTGGACTGCAGTCGCTCTATAGCGTTCAAACGTTCTCCAACACTCCGTGATGCAATAGAAGAAGTAGCCTGACGGTGTGAAGAAGAGGGAACTTGCTCAGGAGGCACTGATGGAGCTGGCTGCAGTGGTGCTTGATCACCTGCATGAGGAGGAACGGGCCCAGCTTCGACATTTAGGAGAAGGTTCATCTGAATAAGGTTGGCTTTACCAAAGGGTGTATGGAAAAGAGGAGTCTCATTAGGGCGAGGAGCACCATAAGAATGAGCTAGCTGAGTCATAAGAAACCCAAATGGGGCGGCAGTCTTGGTAGCATTACAGAGGTGAAACCACACAATGGTACGACAAATCAGAGATGGAAGACACATGGGAACACCGGTAATGACTTTATGAAGGACATTGACCATATAAGAAGTTAATTCGGTCATATTGCCCTTACGAGGATAAACATTAAAGGTGAACAGATTGTGCAGGACTCTATACTTTGGAATCAATGCCGCCTCGGAGGCTGAATATGTAGCAGCTTATGAAGCAGCTAAGGAAGCAGTTTGGCTTAAGAGATTCCTTATGGAACTCGGAGTAGTACTTTTGGTGCGACAGCCGCTCACAGCTTACTGTGACAGCAGCGGGGCAGTCGCACAGTCCAAGAAACCCATAAGCCATAAAAGCCAAAAGCATGTACAGAGAAAATATAATTTGGTGAGAGAGATTGTGCAGAGAGGGGACATTGCCATCACCAAGATAGCATCCGTAGATAATCTGGCAGATCCCTTTACTAAGCCTTTGACCACCAAAGTCTTTGAGTAGCATGTAGACGAGGATGGGCATGAGATGCAACCCTGACTGGCATTGAGCCCAAGTGGGAGATTGTTAGAGTATATGGTCTCAATCCAGTGGATGATGTAATAAATTGATTTATTTCAATATAATCATGTTTTCCTTTCATGAGATGAATGGTGTTTTATTTACTTAGTTTCACACGACCAATACGAATGACATAAAGGTTCATGAGATGAACCGGAGTCCACAAGTATATTAGATGTAATACATGTGTGTGGATGAGATCCACATATCGGAGACATGTGTCACAAATCTCGTACTTGAATTGATTCACAACCAGTGATGAGATTGGGCATCTCATCTGACAAGGTTGCAGTACTATGATCACTATGAGATAGTGTGATCTGTCTCAATCATTTGAATGTAAGATTCTAGATCATCATACTAGTACATTGGATGTATTGAAGGACAATGAGAAGCACCTTATGAAACACTATCTTTGCTTCAAGGTTTGCTCTCATAATTCCCTAGCAATAAGCTCTCAATTCTGAGACATTGATGAACTCAAGTTTCTATCTATTCATTTGATTTGAGTCACCAACGAGTGAGGCCAACAGTAGGTCAACACCTCGGTGTCTTGGGTACGTGGTAGTAGGACTGTGGGAACATTTAATTGTCAAGATAGAATCTATCCTAATTATCCCCTTGTGCCAATCAATGAATTTATCATTGGTAAGTGTACACCCATCTCAATTAAGAGTTAATTGGATGGTACTGATGATCACTGTGATTAATTGGGTCTCAAGGATAATAAGATGTGGATCTAAATTGGTGCAACAGGTTTAGTCCAATTGGTCCATAGATATTGATGGAGGGGCCTACTTATGGTGATAGGGAAGTTTAGGGTCTTCATTAGGGTCTTCATGTAATTTATTCCTAAGACTGGAGTTCAA
Organism: Persea americana; assembly: GCA_029852735.1. NCBI lineage: Eukaryota > Viridiplantae > Streptophyta > Magnoliopsida > Laurales > Lauraceae > Persea > Persea americana. The sequence continues at coordinate 42,439,601 of CM056814.1, forward strand.
TTGCATTTATATAGTGAAGTTATTTGCAATTAACTGTGGGCTCAGATTACACATGAGATGTGGGGTCGTGGTGTCCTAGTTGGAGCCAGCTTCCTATGGAATCCCTAGTGGTCCCCACGCTAGCCCAAGATTAAATCATTGCTAATTCTATTTTAACTCAAGAGGAAAGGAATTAGAAACTTACTATTTATATTTGAAGTGAGACTTCTAATAGTGGTAATAGTAGGAAAAGAAAGTTACTAATTATTATAGAAGTTAGACTTCTAGTTCTAATTAGTAAGTGTGAGTGGCTTAGAGCTATAAATAAGGGAGAGAGTGGATTGGATGTCTAACCTTGGAATTCACGCCCAGCCCTCCCCTTTGTGCAAGAGTTGCACATCTCTCTCCTCTCTTCTCTCTTCTAGTTTCTCTTCTGGTTTTCCTTGAGGCTCTTGGAGACTCCACCATCTCTTTGAGGAAAGATATCTGAGATGGGTAATAGTGTGGAATACGATTAGGTCTTGGAGATTCTGATTTTATTCGTGGAAGAGTTCTTCATCCAAGAAAGAGATCAACTTCTCCATTAGAGCACAACCGAGCTCCAAAGGTATAATCTACTTCCTTGTTTGTTGTGGATTTCATGGTTGCTTGTTAGGTGTTGTTTCTATCTTCTAGATAGAGTCTTCTACTGTACATGATAAAGGGAAAGAGGCCATGGATCCTGGATTGATTTTTGAAGTCTTATGGATACTTGATCCCTAAGTCAAGTGGATCAAAAGTTCTGAAATATCTATCCACGAGGCCCACCTTCTTCACATTATCGGCCTGATTTCCCTGAAGAAAAATTGATGAGATGCCTTGTATATCAGAGCGTAAAGTTTCCGATTTTGCGGGAAAGCCCAAGACTTTGTCGCGTGGAGTTGCTGATTTGCCGTCAAGAGCCAAAACTAGGTCAAATGACAGAATGACTTGAAACTTGAAGTGAAGCCTCCTGAGCAGTAAATAGGACCAGCCATAGGCTTTTGTTTGAGTTTTGAAGCCGTGTGGGGTCTCGTCGCCAGTTGACTTGATTTTATCATGAGGAAGATGCCGCAATTTGATTTACAGTCAACCGATGTTTGATTGATCTGAAATTTGACAGGGAGCCTATTGGAGTCATTTTAAGACAGTCCATTAACTCGAATTTGGAAATCATGGTCCCAGGGTGCTTTGTCGGCGGGAGGCCTGATTTAGCTTGTGGGAGTCAAAGTTTGGTAAAATGTTGTCGAAATGACCTGAAACTTGACGAGCAACCCTTTGGAAGTATCTTGAAACCACCCATATACTCTGTTTGATGAGTAATGGCCTCGGTGGTTCCCGCCGCCAAAAGGCTTGATTTTGCTGTTTGAGGGGTTGATGAGGGGTCAAACGTTGTCGGTTTGACCTGAAATTTGACATAGAGTCTTTTGAAAGTATTTTGAGATTATCCATAGGCTCTGATCAAAGACCTGATGTCTTTGGTGTCGTCGCCGCTCGGAGAGCTGACTTTGCTAGGGCTGTTTCCTTTTTAGGCCAAACGATGTCGGAACAGCCTGAAACTTGATATAGAGCCTTCTAGTGGTATTTTGAGTCCAACCATGTGATCTGTTTTCTGGATCAAGGTCTCTGGCTTCACCGTCACCGGGAGCTTTTGTTCAACCACTGGAAGAGTGAAGTTAAGCCAAATAATGTCGAAATGGTCTGAAACTTCATGTGTACTCTTCTTATGGCTATTTTGAAGGATCTTGCAGTTTTTGTTTGATTATGACAAGATTTGATGTTTGAAGCAGCATTGCCTATTATGGTAGGATGTGACTTCATGTAGCTTCTTGATGTCGAGAGCGTATGAAGAGGCAAAGTGACATTTTTGGTGTCAACACAAGAAAGCAAGAGCATCAACTAGTTCTAGAGATTATCCAAATGATAAGTTAGCTCACAATCCGCATGCTCAAGGTGTCGTGTGTGTAAAACAATATCAACATAACTTTTAGTCTAGGCTTTCACACAACCAAACAATCATATGCATGAGTTTAACTTCAATCCTCACCACGGATACACTCACAATAAAACACTCAAGAATTGGCTAAGTATTGATTCACTCAAAGCATATGTGAGGCAATTTATGTATTCAAATGCAAATACTCACAGATATGTAAGAAAAAATGGTACAAGTGAGCAAAACAATGATCTAATGAAAGACACCACATGCTTAAAATGGAATCATATACCATAGGCTCCCATTCCATCTCATCTCCACACCAGGACTACACTTCACCTAGAATCAAGTAGGACTTTTACACATGGGTTGTCATGGGGCGAAGGTGAAGGGTTAAGAAGGAAAGGGAAAGGATAACAAGATCTAAGGAATTTGCAAAGAATCACACTTATGATTTTGTTATACACTTGGTTTTGTCTGCTAAGGCTTCCATCTTTGTGAGTCACACGTATACCCCCCTTTTGTATTTATTTATTTATAATCTTTTTTTGAAAGGGTTATGGCAACCTTCCTTTTTATTTTGATATTTATTTATTATTATTTTTTCACTTTTCTCAAGCCTTGCACACATTTTTTAGTAAACCTTAAGTTCATCTCAACAATTCCTTAGATAAGGTAAGGCTACACATATGGTAAGCTAACTCCCCCAAACTTAGGGATTGGTAAGGGTGATAAAGGGTGAAAGAAAGAAATGGCTTACTTATTACTCAACATGGGTAACTAGTGATAAATATAAAAGGGAATGGATAGAAAGGCACAAACGAGTCAAACATGGCCTAAGATCATCTCCTAGGGTTCATGTAGTCGAAATATGCTTTAATAGGATAAGAATGAGAATTCTAGCATGTTATTCAATATAAAACTCTAAGCATGTGATCAAAGAAACGATAATGAGATCAACTACAACATCTAGATCAAGAAATGAAAGAACAGATTACTCTGCATATAACCCACTCAAGAATAGGCGTATAGGCTCAAATCTCACTAGGTTATACAAGTTTCCACCAAAAGCATCTAATCATTCAATTATGCAAGAGCTTTCAACCTTAAACTATATCAGCATTGTAATCCACACAGTGACAACTCAAACAAGCTTAAAACGAAATTCACATCAAATGAATAATATAAAGAACTAGCATAAAAAAATCAGTGAGCCATGCAAGACAAACCATCATTTCTCATCATAGTGGTTGGAAGGAACTACGACTCACAGAAAAACCAAATATTTTTGTGATTTTTCAAACTTTTTTAAATTTTTATGCATTTTTGGACTATAATGACTCTATCTTAACTAAGACCCTTCCCCCAAACTTAAATTAAACATTGTCCCCAATGTTTTAAAATAAAGCAAGAAGGAAAACACTAAAAACATAAACACATAAGGAGATAAAAGGGTAAAACGACTCAGCTGGATATGGAGTGCACTGCTGGCTCTCAAGCACCATCTTCAAGTTTTCCCTGCAAAGATCTGGACTACCTCCTAGTAGTTATACTTTTGGTTGTACTGGCCTTTGTTGGCCATTATTTTTGGGGAATGTTAATTCAACTTGATCTTTTGTTTAAACTCTAACTTCAAATTTTGGGAATGCTAATGCGATCATTGCTCACTCTGACATCATGTCATACTTATGTGTTTATCAGTCTTATATGATGAGAATGGATTAAGAGTTTGATTTGCTACACGCTTCCGCACCAATGTAAATGTTCTATGAGTGTGAGTGGAATCCTCACAGCGGAAACCTGTGGGAAACTAAGGAAATGTATAATCATTGTTAAGGGTAGTTCATTACCCCATCCACACCACCGTCGCGGTCCCGGGTCCCAGTCCGGGGTCGCGACAGGTTTCTCTTCTGCCGTCGTTGCCGGAACGATGAAGGCAGCGGACGTAGGATCTTCTACGTCAGCAGGTGTCTCCAATGGAGTGAGAGCAGGCCGAACTTGCTGAGCATCAGCTTGGCTTGACGATGCATCGTCTTCTGTCTCTGAGTTCGAATCCGTGTCTTGTATGATAGACACGAAGGAGATAGCAAACTTGCCCCCTGTCTTTTGCTTTGTCTTCTTTGCTTTAGTAGTGATTACCAAAGGTTTGGAAGATTTGAAGGAGATAACAAAGGGAGACTGATTGCTGTCTTCGGGTTTGCCGGAAGGTTTATTTTCTTCCGATGATTGCTGAGGAGCCTTGCCTTTGTCTTTTTGGAGATTGCTGTCAAAGGATGCTATTTTCTCCTCCTCCTTCTCTTTCTCGTCCCTGTACATCTGAGAGTCTGCGAAATGAACTTCTTTCCCTTTAAAGGGCTTTTTGTCTGCAAACACTCGATGTATCAAGCCGTCGTCACTAACAAACTTGATGCACTGATGTAGAGTGTCGCGACCCCGGACCGAGGTTCCCCAAGTCCGGGCCCCGTGACGATTGTGTCCATCCAACTATGATTAACCCACAGGTTTCCGCGGTGAGGATTCCCAAAAACGAACATGTAACAATCTCACACGAACAATGATTTGCGGAAGCGTGCAAGTAATCTCATCGCAATTTAATAACATAAACCTTATGGTTCCAAATTGCATAAGTTAAGTCATCATTAAGATAATAATCAGAGGAGGAAACGTAAGCATAGCATTACCAAATTCAGTTCAAGTTTCAAGATAACAAAAGTGTTAAGTTACATAACCTCAAAAGTGTGAAAAGGCCAACAAAGGCCATACATTCCAAAATTACAAAATAATCCCATCTATGTGTATCGTACTCAAGACCCCGCCCAACGTCTAGAGGACGTCGTCGGGTTGCCACTCACGGGCTGGGGGTGGCTCAAAAGCCTCCTCCGGGCGCTCCTCCGCAATAGCAACGGCGCCTGCATCTAAACACCAAAACAAAGGGATCAGACACGACGGTCTAGCAGGTGAACAGCTTAGACATAATACAAGACAGTTAATATGAAAGTAATCAGCACTTAAAACATGGCATGAGTTCTGAACAAAACATGTTTAAGGTGTAATTCAAAACTAACATGCTTTTCAATAAAATAACATGATTCACGAATCCACATTGAGCTCATCCTTTCTCCGTCATACGTAATGACAAGAGCAAGCGAAACGAAACAAAACGAGACGAAACAAAACAAAAGTCCGAGCCACACAAGGTGGGCGGAAAACCGGCCGCGGAACCGGACAAAACAAAGATGTGTATAAATATACGACTAATCTGCAGATTGCCCTTATGTTTAAGGACCCCCAACTAGTGGATCAGACTGAGAGGGCAGTCCAAGCTCAGCGGTATTCTATGATATCCATGTATGCATAAAACATATCAATGCTTGTACAAAACTTAGCGAAAAATGGGTAAAAACACTTATCAAAACAATGCAAGACGAGACTAAACAAGAATAGCATAAGCTATAACAAGCAAGGCTGGAAAAGTGTCTCCATTATAGTTCTTGAAACAAATCTAAAGTTAAATACATGCTTGTAAATCAAAACAGGTACAAAACGGTATTCTTCGTGTCAAATTTCCAGATTTCGAAACAATTATGTCAAGTATATGCTAAGACTCTTTATTTGATTCTTGTGAAGTTGAAACCCAAATGTTGGAGTTTAAAATGAATTGGTGTCCCCGAAGCTAGACAACATTTCATGTTTCAATTGCACAACATCAAGCTAAAGACCCCTTAACATATTCTAGTTTTTCTCTCCCATCGAAGCCCCTTCAAGATTCTCCTTCTGTGCACTCGGTCACCACGCGGCTACCTGGCGGCTGGCCGCCGGTTGCTGGTCGGCTGACCTACCAACTGACCCACCGCTGACCGACTGATCAGGAGAAATACTACTTTTCAGATTTCTTGCGCAGGTCGGCTAGCCGCCTACTGACCGCCCACGGGCCGACCACGCCCTGTGCAGAAACTGAGTTATTGTTATTCTGACCGACACAGGGGCGGTTAGCCGTGGGTCAACAGTCGGCTAGCCGACTGCTGGCCGACTGCTGACCGCCGATCTGCGGCAGCTTCAGTTTGATTTAGATTTCACACCTCTTTTCACCATTTCATTCCTTTGTCAAATCCTTGCATATCCCCTGAGCCTCCATGCTCTCCAAGGGGCAATTTCCATTCAAATTCTAACAATCCACACTTCCAATCACCTCACAACATTTCCTCCATCCTTGCATCCATTTATAACACATTTTGGCAAGATAAAAACAACTTCAAATGAATGAAAACCATTAATACAAACCATTAGCATATGCATTTCAATTAAAACAAGATTTCATACTATAACACATCTTTGAAACAATACATTGTCCAAATTAGAATGGAAAAGAAATCGAATCATGAAAGCTAAAATAATCAAATATTGCATGCATCATGAAGCTAAGTTGATCACTTGCCTTTACCAAAATCCAAGCCCAACAATCTCAGAAAAATCTTACCAATTGTACTCCACGAAATCTACAAGAAAACCCATGAAAAGAACTTAAAAAATCCACCAAAAAGAGAAGACAATGACCCATTTCGAAATGGGTGTTGCATGCTTGAAAAATGGGCTCCTAAGTGTGAGAATCCGACCCCTAATTTCTGGGATTAGTGTCTTCTTAATTTTGGACTAGTTTTCTAAAGTGGGATTAGTGGAATTTGGTTAAATCTGGATTAGAATAGCTTTTTATAGCTTTGAATGATTTTGAGAACTCTTTTGATTGAGCGGAACCTTTGGGGGTTTCCCTTGTGAGTTTTGTGTGATTTTGGGAGTTCGTTTATTATGTTTTGATTAGCTTTGGGATTTGTGCAATAATTTCGGATATCGGTAATTCATTTCGTTTAATGTATTTTATTATTCCCGACAACTTTCGTATTTGCTCCGTTTCCGTTCGAGACCTCTAAACCCTACTTTGCTAATGATAGGGGTAAAACAGTCTTTTTACACAAAAATCTGGACCCAAATTCCGAGATCTCAAAACCATGCCAAAACTATACTTTTTGAAAAATAGATTTTATGAGGAACATTTTTCTCTTCTTCGTCGATCGCATCCGGAGCCCAGAAACCGATGTTTTAGTCCCGACAAGTTTAAGTGATGGTGGGACCCACACCCACCCTTTTTCAAATGGCCAGCCCATCTCCTTCTTCCCCATTCGGTTCCAGCAGAATGAGAGAGTGAGAGGAGCCTCTCCTTAGGGTTTTTCCCCTTTTCCTCTTCTTCTTCTTGTTTTCTCACAAGACCCACCTCCAAGCGTGCCAAAATGAGAGATTTGTGCCCATCTCCTTCTTCCCCTCATCTCAAGCTCTCTATGGATGCCATTAGAAGAGAAATCCAGCCACATTGAGGTTCTCCTTGAGCTAGTCTTCTTCATTTGAAGCACTTCCAAGTAAGCAATCCTTTCAATCTCCTAGATTTGTGTTTTCCTAGCTCTAGAGAGTCTCCACCTTCTCTTTTGGGAGCTCTCTTCCTCTTGTTCTTTGGTTTCCCATTTTAGGGTTTTAAGATGGGTTTATTTTGGGGTTTTTGTATAGATTGAAGATTTGTGGCTTGAGAGGGTGATTAGAGCTTGATTAGCTACTTTGGAAACCAATGCAAGTGAATGAGTGGATTTGATTTGAATGAGTTTTTGTTTTTTTGAAAATGTGGATTTTTCTATTCATCTTCCTCTAGTTTCCCATGTTTCATAATGCTTTTGGAAATATGCTTATTGATAAGATTTTCTCTTAGCCAATTTTCATGAGAATGTATGCATTCATCTACTAAAGCTTGTTTTGCCATTATGGATTTCATGAATGAGATTTGTACTTGCATTGAATGAGGTTTGTTTTGGAAGGAGAATTAATGCATTGATGGAATGGTGGTTGGAGAAAAGAATGAGATGTGGAATGGAAGGAATAGACCCATTTCATGTTAGGAAATGGGTGAAGTTGAGGTGTAAAGGGATGGGAAGGAAAGAGCTGAAATCTGCACCTGATGTAGAGTTCCCGCAGCTGGGCGGTCAGCGGGCGGTCACCTTGGCGGCTAGCCGACAGGTGACCGGCGGCTAGGCGACCCAGATTCGGTTACAAACACAGAATGCTGCGTCTTGACAGGTGAACCGCGGTCAGCCCCGCGGTCAGATAGCGGCTAACCGCCACCCAAAAACCCTGCGACCGCCAGGTAGCCGAAATGTGCGGTTAGAAACACAGAATGCTATATTTTAGCAAGGTGAACCGCGGTCAGCCCCGCGGTCAGCCAGCGGCTAACCGCCGAACACCCCGGCGGCTAACCGCCAGCTAACCGGCAGGTGACCGAGTTTCACCCAGAATTCCTGAGTCTTTTCTATAGTTTTCAAATATGGTATTTAAAGGTTTGGATGGGTTGTTCTGATGCCCTACCACCTTGGAAAGACCCAGGGGATGACATAAGGAGATTGACTTAGAAAGAAACACCATCTCGGAAATGTATTGGGACTTTTGGATTTATCAACTTGCATGAGGAAACTTGGTATGTCCTCTATCATTCGAGTATCATATTAAGGGTAATAATAGACATACAAGATCCTTATACATGTTGTTTTAATATAGGAGCCCCAATATATAATCCGTAACTGTATAAGGATTCATTTTTATTGTTTTACTCAGATTATACGTATCCTTACCCGATATCACTGGTTTTATAGCAAACTCTGATTTATGCACCTGACATGTCCGCCCAGCCCCGTTTATGCATGAAAAGATAGTGATATGAAATGTGTGCCTACGAGCACCGTATCCCGCCTGCCCGAATGTTTTATATTGATATAGTTTTGTACATGTTTTGATTTCTCACGTCACCTTTGAGTCGGCACCACTAAGCTTGGACGTCCTTGTCAGTCTGATCAACTGACTTGGGCCTCCCCCTCGTGCTCCCGCCAGCTGCAGCTTGGATCCTGTCCCGATTACCCGGTTCCGCGGCCTTGGTTTTGTCTAGCTATATGTATATATATGTATAATGTTGGTTCTCGGCACTTCGCGTGTTCGAGACCAACGCCCGATCTTGCTCTCATCACATTAGTAATATAGAGGATTTAGCTTTAGTGTGGTTGCCAATCCGTTCCCCACGATTGTGGCTCCCCTGAAGAAGGGCAATTTGCAGGGTCCGCCTATGGACTGGGTTTGCAATGTGAGGAATACATGTTTTACAGTTGTTTTAAAGGAATGCATGTTTTACCAGATATTTATGCTTTTACACATGCTTTAAAATGAATACATGTTTTGTCAGATATACATGTTTACACTGGTTTTAAATCTATGCAACTCTTGATCGAATACCATGATTTACCATATGTTTTATTATTCAGATTATCGTTTATATCTTTTCATCCACCTGCCAGACCGTCGTGTCTGACCCACTCTTTTGGTACTCAGGTCCAGATTTCTTTGCTCCGAGCTGAGTGCACGTGTTGGCTGTGGAGCCATGAGTTGCAGATTTGTAGCGTCGACTATGTCATGTAGACATTTAGCTCGACATCTAAGTTACGTCACATGTGGGGTAGTGTTTATTTAGCTTGTTATTTGTATGGCTTTTATTAGCCTGTTCTCCGGGATTTTTAATTAATGCACATTGATATTTGTAACTTGAACATATGTGGGAATGAAATATCCTGTTACTGTCAGCTCTGTATTTTTAATGTGATGGTTTGTTCCAGTCTGATATGATTCTTGATACAATAGCTATATGCTAGCGGTTGAGTGCGATGCGGAATCCGAGTCGCAACGCCACGTAAGCTTCCGCAAAATATTTAGAATGAGTTGGTATTGTCATCCTCACTCACGCGGATCCTGGGAGGAATATAATTATTACTTAAATCACAATTTCACGCCCCCCGAGTTCGGGCCGTTGTAGGGTCCGGGTTTGGGGGTGTGACACTAAGGAACTCAAAAGACTACATTGAAGAGGAGAAAGAGATCCATTACCTGAAGCTTGCTGAACAAGAAGAGGAGAAGAAAATGGAGTGGAAACACAGCTGGGATCTCCAAGAAAATGGTAGCAATGGATTCCTTGAGTTGAGAGGAAGAAGATGGTATGATTGGTTTTTGATTTGAAGCTTTCTAGCTTAGGCATGCAAAGAGAAGAAGGGAGGGGAAGAAGAAGAAATCACAGCTGAGTTGAAGAAAGTTGCAGGGAAGAACCGAAGTGAACAATGAAGGAGGGGAAGGCTCATTTCAAATGGGTTCTTGTGGGCCCCATTGCTCAAAGCTTGCAATGGTTAAAACACTGACTTGGGGGCCCCGGATGAAAACGACGAAGAAGACTAAAATGATCGCCGAAAAATCTAGTTTCCAAAAAGTATAAATTTGGCATAGTTTTGAGATTTCGAAATTTGAGTCCAGATTTGGTGTGAAAAGACTGATTTACCCCTTTGGGCCAAAACTTGGGTTTCTGGGCCTAAAACACAAACAAGCTAAACACAAAAGTTTATTAATAAAATAAAACCATTCAAAAGAGATCGAAATCACGATTAAAATCAGAAAACTAGAATTTCCTCCCAAGCTTACACGTACACTCAAGGCACCCTTAAGTGTGACGAGATAGCACAAAACGCTCTCAAAATTCCCCAAAGCTAATTCTAGACTAAATCGGACCAATTTCTAATCCCACGTACACTAAACTCACATTACAACTAAACACGCACTTAGTTAGCATTAATCGCGCTAAATCCTGGGTCGGGGTTTGACATCCTCCACCCCTTAGGTTATTTGGTCCTCCAAATAAAAATAAGTATACCTCTGGTAATAGTTCAGGATACTTTCTCTGGACTTGCTCTCGTAGTTCCCATGTCGCTTTTTCTGGCTCATGATTTTTCCACTGTACTTTGACCCAGTGAATTGTCCGATTTCTTAATTCTTGTTCTTTGGTGTCCACAATTCTAACCGGCTTCTCCACATACGACGCATCTTCTCGAATTTCCAATGGTTCATGCCGCAAAACATGTGAAGGATTTGGGACGTATTTCTTCAACATAGAGACGTGAAAAACATTGTGTACCCCGGAGAGTTCCGGCGGTAACGCAAGTCTATAGGCAACGTCTCCTATCTTGCTCAAAATCTCATACGGTCCGATGTACCTTCTCGCAAGCTTGCCTTTCTGTCCAAATCTTAGAGTTCCTCGAGCCGGAGACACTTTCAAAAATACCTTGTCACCTTCTTTAAACTGCAAATCTCTTCTACGAGCATCAGCATAACTCTTTTGTCTACTTCGAGCAACCTTTAACCTTTCTTGAATCAACTTGATCTTATCACTTGTTTCTCCAACTATTGTCGGTCCGTGAAAGCTACGAACACCGACTTCTTCCCAGCAAACAGGAGTTCTGCATCCCCTACCATAGAGTGCTTCGAAAGGTGCCATCCCAATATTGGAATGGTAGCTGTTGTTATATGCAAACTCACACAGTGGTAAGTACTCATCCCATTGAACCTTGAAATCTAGTACACAAGCCCGTAGCATGTCCTCTAAAGTCTGTATAGTTCGCTCTAACTGGCCATCAGTCTGAGGATGGTATGCAGTGCTGAATTGCAACTTAGTGCCCATAGATTCGAATAGGGTCTTCCAAAACCTCGAAACAAATCTGCTATCTCTGTCGGAAGTGATGGAGACGGGCTGTCCATGTCTGCTGACTATCTCAGTAACAAATAAATCTCCAAGTGGTGCCATATGCATCTTACTCCCTGTCTTCATAGGAATGAAGTGAGCAGACTTCGTAAGGCGATCTACTATAACCCAGATAGCATTGTTCCCTTTCTTGGTAGTAGGCAAACCGGAGACGAAATCCATAGTGATGTGTTCTCATTTCCACTCCGGAATGTCCAATGGTTGCAACAACCCTGGAGGTTTCTGGTGTTCTGCCTTAATCTGCTGACACGTGAGGCACCGAGATACAAAAGCTGCAATCTCTCGCTTCATGTTATTCCACCAGAATTGGTTCTTCAAATTTTGGTACATTTTTGTACTTCCAGGATGCATGGAGTATCTCGTGTTGTGAGCTTCAGTCATAATTTCATTCTTCAAATCCTCGAGGTTAGGCACACACAAACGGTCACGGAAGTACAACGCTCCATCTATAACCCTGAAGTCTGGACGTTCGGAAATGTGTTCCACAATCTTGGCCAAGTCCGGGTCTTGCAATTGACTGTCTTTGATTTTCTGGATGAAAGTAGGTTCAGACGCTATCATACTTGCCAACATCACGCCCTGCCTTAACGGATGTACTTCTACTCCCAGTTCTTCAAATTGATACAAGACATTGACTCCTCTCAAGCTAGCCATAACCACTGATTTTCTGCTCAATGCATCAGCTACTACATTCACTTTGCCCGGATGATACTTGATTGGGAAGTCATAGTCTTTGATGTACTCCATCCATCGTCTCTGCCTCATGTTCAACTCTTTCTGCGAAAATAGATACTGTAGACTCCGGTGATCTGAATGTACTTCAAATTTCTCTCCATTTAGGTAATGTCTCCACATTTTCAAAGCAAATACAACCGCTGCTAATTCCAAATCATGAGTTGCATAATTCTTTTCATGCTCTTTCAACTGCCTTGAACCATAAGCAACTACTTTGTCATTCTGCATCAACACACAACCCAATCCTACATTTGAAGCATCTGTATAGATAACAAATCCTCCACTTCCAGACGGTAAAGTGAGGATTGGAGCTGTAGTCAATCTTTTCTTCAGCTCTTGAAAACCTTTTTAACAATGGTCTGTCAATATAAAAGGCACATTTTTCCTAGTTAACTTTGTCAATGGTGCTGCAATAGATGAAAATCCCTGGACAAACCTCCTGTAATAACCTGCTAGTCCCAAAAAGCTTCTGATTTCCGTCACACTACTTGGCCTTTTCCAACTGACAACTGCTTCGACTTTGGACTGGTCCACTGCTAAGCCTTTTCTTGAAATAACGTGGCCTAGAAAAGCCACTTGCTCTAACCAAAATTCACATTTACTTAGCTTTGCATAGAGCTGGTTGTCCTTCAAAAGCTGTAATGATGTCCTCAAGTGCTCTTCATGCTCTTCCTTACTCTTAGAATACACGAGAACGTCATCAATAAACACCACTGTAAAGTGATCCAAGTACTCCGCAAAGACTTTGTTCATGAGAGCCATAAATACCGCGGGTGCATTAGTCAACCCAAATGGCATCACCAGAAACTCATAGTGCCCGTATCTAGTTCGAAAAGCTGTTTTAGGCACGTCTGACTCTCTAACTCGCAGCTGATAATACCCAGACCTCAAATCTATCTTGGAAAAATACGCTGCTCCTTGCAATTGATCAAATAATTCATCTATTCTCGGCAACGGATACTTATTCTTGACAGTCATGTGGTTCAGTCTTCTATAGTCTATGCACATTCTCCAGCTTCCATCCTTCTTTTTCACAAACAACACTGGTGCTCCCCAAGGTGAAACGCTTGGTCTAATGAAACCTTTACTCAATAGTTCTTGCAATTGGAGTTTTAGTTCACCTAATTCTGCTAGAGCCATCCTGTAAGGTGCAATAGAAATTGGAGCTGTCCTTGGAAGGAGCTCAATCGTGAACTCAACCTCCCGAATTGGTGGTAATCCCGGGATTTCTTCCGGAAAAACACCTGGAAACTCACATACAACGGGGATTTCCTCCACCCCTTGGGACCGTTTATCCTCCGTGATAAACGCTATAAAAGCTTCACAACCACTAGATACCATTCTGCTTGCCTTTAGTGCTGAAATAATCCCCACTTGGCCTTTCTTCCTGTTTCCCTGAACGATCAAATCTGCCTGTTCTCCTTTCAACTTAAAAGTAATAGTTTTACTAAAGCAATCCATGGTTGCATGATACTTCTCTAACCAATCCATGCCTAAGATGACATCAAAATCATGCATGTCTAAAATAATAAGATCTGCTGGAAGGTTGACTTCTCCTAATAGAACTGAACAATTTGGGTAATAGATTCTACAAACGGCCTGCTTACCTACTGGTGTAGTGACAGTCAAAATATAATCAAGAATTCTAAATGGCATAGCAATCAGCTTCGCAAACACAGGAGATAAAAATGAATGAGTGCTTCCAGGATCAAATAAAATTTGAGCTTCAACTCCACAGATGAAAAGTTTACCTTCCACTACATCGCCCGCAGCATCGGCATCGACACGATTAAGATTGTATGCCCGCCCTTGCTGCTGTGGTCTATTCTGCCTCCCTTGTGCATTTCTGTTTTGCTGCTGCTGCTGAGGAGGACGAGCATTCTGATTTTGAACTTGTTGCCTGCCTTGCTGCTGCTGAGGTGGTCTTGCTTGGTTCTGGGCTGGAGCCTGTGGTGCTGCTTGCCTTTGTGGCTGGTTCCTATTGGCCTGATTTTGCACTTGTGGGCAATCTCGAATGGCATGGTCCATAGCCCCACATCTAAAACAAGCTCCCGTGGCTTTACGACATTGTGCAGTCTCATGATTTTTGCCACAATGTGCACACGCACCTTGCCTTGGAGGGTTTTGTTCTTGTCTTGGCTTCTTGTTCTGTGACCTTTGGTTCTGTTGGTGGTACTGTTGCTTTCTATCCCTGATGATCTGATTGTTGATGTCCTCGAACTTGTATGCTCTTTTGACTGCTTCATCGAAGGTGGCTGGTGGAACTACTCCTGTAGCATCCCTCATGATGATGGGGTTCAGCCCTTATAAGAATTTAGTGATCTTCTTCTGCTCGGTGTCTATCAACTCTCGGGCATATCTAGCAAGCCTTTCAAACTTTGTCACATACTCCAAAACTGTCAGGTTACCCTGCTTGAGCTGCTGAAACTCTATAGCTTTCTGCCTCTTGACATGAGAAGGGACATACTTATCAGTGAATTGAGTCTTAAAAGTCTCCCATGTAGCCCCATCTGGCATAGTCTGATACGGTTCCTTAACCGTTTGCCACCAAGTGTCTGCTAATCCATAAAATAGAGAAGCTGTGAGGTTGACCTTCTGTATGCCTGTACAAGTGAATACATCAAAGATCTTCTCTACATTAACTAGCCAGTCATCTGCAGCCAACGGGTCTTCTTGACCTGAGAACTCCTTGGGTCCTCTCTTCCTGAACCTCTCGAACAAAATGTTAGGGTCTTGTTCTCGATTGTTGATGATGATATTCGGTCCCCCAGGTTACCTAGGAGGGGGTTGAGGCCTAGTTTGTAAAACTTCCAAAAGCTATCTTTGAACTTGTGCCATTTCCTCATCCTTCTTAGCTAACTGTTCTTGGATCCTAGCTTGGTTCTCATTGGCCTCTCTTTGTAGCCTAGCTTGGACTTCATTAGCTTCCCTCTGCATTCTTGTATGACTTTCATTAGCTTGCCTCTGTTGTTCTAACATGGCTTGCATGAGTGCCTGAAACTGAGTCATTGTAGGTGGCTGTTCATGAAGTGTTTCACTGTCATCATTATTGGTATTGCTCCCTGAAGCATTCTGATTCGGAGTTCTTTTTGGAGGCATGATGCTGTAAAACAAATTTGTCAGTACATATTAACAAATTGAGATTTGGTTTCTAAGTCCACACTACTGATCTAACGTGTTCACGGATCCTCGCCACGTCCCTAAGAGTTTCTAGTTTCTTTTAATTGCCTGAAACATGTCCCGCTCTGATACCAGTCCTGTCGCGACCCCGGACCGAGGTTCCCCAAGTCCGGGCCCCGCGACGGTTGTGTCCATCCAACTATGATTAACCCACAGGTTTCCGCGGTGAGGATTCCCAAAAACGAACATGTGACAATCTCACACGAACAATGATTTACGGAAGCGTGCAAGTAATCTCATCGCAATTTAATAACATAAACCTTATGGTTCCAAATTGCATAAGTTAAGTCATCATTAAGACAATAATCAGAGGAGGAAACGTAAGCATAGCATTACCAAATTCAGTTCAAGTTTCAAGATAACAAAAGTGTTAAGTTACATAACCCCAAAAGTGTGAAAAGGCCATCAAAGGCCATACATTCCAAAATTACAAAATAATCCCATCTATGGGTATCGTACTCAAGACCCCGCCCAACGTCTAGAGGACGTCGTCGGGTTGCCACTCACGGGCTGGGGGTGGCTCAAAACCTCCTCCGGGCGCTCCTCCGCAATAGCAACGGCGCCTGCATCTAAACACCAAAACAAAGGGATCAGACACGACGGTCTGGCAGGTGAACAGCTTAGACATAATACAAGACAGTTAATATGAAAGTAATCAGCACTTAAAACATGGCATGAGTTCTGAACAAAACATGTTTAAGGTGTAATTCAAAACTAACATGCTTTTCAAAAAAATAACATGATTCACGAATCCACATTGAGCTCATCCTTTCTCCGTCATACGTAATGACAAGAGCAAGCGAAACGAAACAAAACGAGACGAAACAAAACAAAAGTCCGAGCCACACAAGGTGGGCGGAAAACCGGCCGCGGAACCGGACAAAACAAAGATGTGTATAAATACACCACTAATCTGCAGATTGCTCTTATGTTTAAGGACCCCCTAACTAGTGGATCAGACTGAGAGGGCAGTCCAAGCTCAACGGTATTCTATGATATCCATGTATGCATAAAACATATCAATGCTTGTACAAAACTTAGCGAAAAATGGGTAAAAACACTTATCAAAACAATGCAAGACGAGACTAAACAAGAATAGCATAAGCTATAACAAGCAAGGCTGGAAAAGTGTCTCCATTATAGTTCTTAAAACAAATCTAAAGTTAAATACATGCTTGTAAATCAAAACAGGTACAAAACGGTATTCTTCGTGTCAAAATTCCAGATTTCGAAACAATTATGTTAAGTATATGCTAAGACTCTTTATTTGATTCTTGTGAAGTTGAAACCTAAATGTTGGAGTTTAAAATGAATTGGTGTCCCCGAAGCTAGACAACATTTCATGTTTCAATTGCACAACATCAAGCTAAAGACCCCTTAACATATTCTAGTTTTCCTCTCCCATCGAAGCCCCTTCAAGATTCTCCTTCTGTGCACTCGGTCACCACGCGGCTACCTGGCGGCTGGCCGTCGGTTGCTGGTCGGCTGACCGACCAACTGATCCACCGCTGACCGACTGATCAGGAGAAATACTACTTTTCAGATTTCTTGCGCAGGTCGGCTAGCCGCCTACTGACCGCCCACGGGCCGACCACGCCCTGTGCAGAAACTGAGTTACTGTTATTCTGACCGACACAGGGGCGGTTAGCCGTGGGTCAACAGTCGGCTAGCCGACTGCTGGCCGCCAATCTGCGGCAGCTTCAGTTTGATTCAGATTTCACACCTCTTTTCACCATTTCATTCCTTTGTCAAATCCCTGCATATCCCCTGAGCCTCCATGCTCTCCAAGGGGCAATTTCCATTCAAATTCTAACAATCCACACTTCCAATCACCTCACAACATTTCCTCCATCCTCGCATCCATTTATAACACATTTTGGCAAGATAAAAGCAACTTCAAATGAATGAAAACCATTAATACAAACCATTAGCATATGCATTTCAATTAAAACAAGATTTCAGACTATAACACATCTTTGAAACAATACATTATCCAAATTAGAATGGAAAAGAAATCAAATCATGAAAGCTAAAATAATCAAATATTGCATGCATCATGAAGCTAAGTTGATCACTTGCCTTTACCAAAATCCAAGCCCAACAATCTCAGAAAAATCTTACCAATTGTACTCCACGAAATCTACAAGAAAACCCATGAAAAGAACTTCAAAAATCCACCAAAAAGAGAAGACAATGACCCATTTCGAAATGGGTGTTGCATGCTTGAAAAATGGGCTCCTAAGGAACTCAAAAGACTACATTGAAGAGGAGAAAGAGATCCATTACCTGAAGCTTGCTAAACAAGAAGAGGAGAAGAAAATGGAGTGGAAACACAGCTGGGATCTCCAAGAAAATGGTAGCAATGGATTCCTTGAGTTGAGAGGAAGAAGATGGTATGATTAGTTTTTGATTTGAAGCTTTCTAGCTTAGGCATGCAAAGAGAAGAAGGGAGAGGAAGAAGAAGAAATCACAGCTGAGTTGAAGAAAGTTGCAGGGAAGAACCGAAGTGAACAATGAAGGAAGGGAAGGCTCATTTCAAATGGGTTCTTGTGGGCCCCATTGCTCAAAGCTTGCAATGGTTAAAACACTGACTTGGGGGCCCCGGATGAAAACGACGAAGAAGACTAAAATGATCGCCGAAAAATCTAGTTTCCAAAAAGTATAAATTTGGCATAGTTTTGAGATTTCGAAATTTGAGTCCAGATTTGGTGTGAAAAGACTGATTTACCCCTTTGGGCCAAAACTTGGGTTTCTGGGCCTAAAACACAAACAAGCTGAACACAAAAGTTTATTAATAAAATAAAACCATTCAAAAGAGATCGAAATCACGATTAAAATCAGAAAACTAGAATTTCTTCCCAAGCTTACACGTACACTCAAGGCACCCTTAAGTGTGACGAGGTAGCACAAAATGCTCTCAAAATTCCCCAAAGCTAATTCTAGACTAAATCGGACCAATTTCTAATCCCACGTACACTAAACTCACATTACAACTAAACACGCACTTAGTTAACATTAATCGCGCTAAATCCTGGGTCGGGGTTTGACATAGAGTTGAAGGGACAACACCGTTCTCGTGTATCCAAGGGCGTCCGAGAAGGATGTTGTAGCACGAAGGGGTTTTATTGCATACACGGTGACCTCAGAGATAAGATCGCCGATTTGCAACCTAAACCGGATTTTGCCAATGGGCCTTTGAGCACTCCCATTGTATCCAAAGATGGACACAGATGTGTGACTTAGTTTGCTAGGTGGGATACCCAGCTCTTCGAGTGCCGAAGGAGAGATGAGGTTGAGTGCAGAACCCGGGTCGATCTGGACTCTGTGTATCGGCATCTCTTTGATGTACCCCGTGAAGTACAAGGGTCGGTTGTGCTTCGTCTCGCCTAGCAGGAGGTCTTCCTTATTAAAGGTGATGATAGCACTTGCGGCCTTTTTGGACTGAAAGGCATTCAGTGCAAGGTCCTCCAGCTTCTTTCTTTTCTTCTTTTGAGGAGGTTTTTGGCTTTTTGACCCTATAGTCCATTTCAATTTGTAGGACTTGTGGGGCATGTTTGTCGACATCCATATTCAGCCTTTGCAGTTCTGAAATGAGACTATCACGAGTTTGTGGTGACATTCGTAATAAGTCTAAGATGTGCAGGTATGTGTTTGAAGTGCTCGGTCAAGTCATACTTGAAAGCCTCCTTGGGGCCTGCATTTTCATTATTGTTGCCACTTGGGGCATTTACAGCTTGTTTTCCCGAAGGATTTACATAAGAAGAAGAAGAAGGTTGGTTGTAGTTTTTGTGGTAATCCCGGCCAGAGCGGGTACCTTTCTCAACTTCAAAAGCTTCTAGAGGTGGCTCTTCTTTCGGAAGACCCCCTTCGGGCTCAAGAGGCCGATCCTCCCCATTTGCTGAAAACGCCTCTGCAGCAGCATTGCCGTCTTCAGTTATTGCGTTGGATGGAGCATTTTCCAGGAACAAGTCCTGAACAGCTACCAACAACTTTTCTTCTTTGTCCAGTATTTCATCGGTCCAGACATCTCCAATGAGGTTGGGTACCTGGGACCAATTGGCTGGGTTTTCTTTGAAGACTTCGTCAACCAGAGCTTCTTCATGGTGATCAGTCGTAAGAGGCTTGAATTCTGATGTCACTGTTTCAGGGGACGAAGGCTGAGAAGATGCTATCTTAGTGGAAGTCACCCGAGAAAATGTAGCTCCAGAAGATATGTTACCGGATGCATTTTGAGAGCCCGTGGCTTTAGCAGATGGAGCTTCAGAGGCACTATCATCCTGAACTATCACATTGCAGGCAACTTCGATAGAAGATGCCTCCACAATGGACTGTTGGGAATCAGACTCATCCTCCGATGTAAGAGGATCATCAATCCAGCCACTTTCTTCATTTTCCGGAGTCACTGGAGGAGGTATTTGTAGATTCTCCCGGACTTTCGGTTCTGGATTTTGATGAAGCTAGTTGATGTGATCCTGCTCCTGCTCTATGGCGAGACATTGCAAGATCCTCGCATATTCTTCGAGATCGGGCATAGGAGCCAGATCTTCTTCTTCATCTGCTCCTTGTGGTTCAACCTGGTTGGGATCCACTAGAGCATTTGTTTGTGCTGTGTCAATAGCATTTTGGGCAGCCTCTTGGTCTTCATCATCATCAGACCATGATCCTTGTGGTTGGAAGGGGTTATACCAGATTACTGGCATAAGATGGGATTCTGGAATCCATTCTTCATCGGAGAGATATTCTCCGATTTCAAGGGATTCCTCCCACTCATCTCTGTCACTGGACTCGTATCCATTCATGGAGAATCCAACTACCGAGTTACAAGAGTATGATGCCCCCAGCGTAGTCTCATCCCTGAGCTGTGGTGGCATGAAATCACTGAGAGTGAATTTTCTTATCACTCTTAGAGCTTTGGGGAGGGACTCCTCTGTTGCCCCCAGTAAAGCGGTAGAGGAGGTTTCTGCCCTTTCAGGGAGCTCTTGTTTTGTTTGAACCTTCTCCTGTTGTTTGAGCTTGAGGAGTTGTCTCTTGGCTTGCCTTCGCTGTTGAGCGGTCGGCTTTGTTTTGACGATCTCCCAATTTTCATCTTCTAGGAGATCGAGATGCACCCATATGGGCTGTCCTTCTAGTGTTGGGTAAGGCACCAGCTCTTGGGACGTCTGGGTCATTTTTATCACCTTGAAGGAAGTAGTGACTTTTTCCTTTGGTGATTTGGATGTTTGTCTGTATGACACCATGTTAACGGAGGCAGACCCGTAGTTTTTATCAAAGGTAATGACTCCGTTTTTCCACATCTCGTTAATCTTCTCTCTCACACGAAACATTGGTTGAGAGGATGAGAGACCATTTGGTGGTATGGACAATATCGAGGATCATTGGTTTTGCCAACATCTCCCGGTCTTTTGGGGTCAGGCAAGGTGAGTTTGCCATTTGCCAAGAGAGCCCCAAATATTTCTTCAACATCTTCATCGAACGGGTATTTCTTCTCTACTCGTTCTTTGAAGGCATCAGAGAGTTCAGGTCTCTTACCTGCAGCTTTGTTTTCAGCTTTCTTTGGCGGCTGAGGGGCTGACTTGGTTTGCACATTGAGAACCTCCTTTTTCTTTAGCTTGGAGGTCGGAATGGCGGTCAGCTCCTTCTTTGATGACTTCTGACTGTTGAGGTCTTTGATCACCGTTTTAGTCTCCATAGATGCTTCTAGGAGTTCTCCCAAGTTCTTTGATTTGTTGTCGATGATCATGGAGCGGATCCTTGCTCTCATGTTGTTTCAGCAAATGTCGACTAGCGACGCTTGTGGCAGCACATCTGAGCATTTGTATGCCATTGCTTTCCACTTGTGAATGAAGTCGTATGTCGACTCATTCTCTCCCTGTTTAAGGCTGCAGAGCTGAGCCATAGTAACAGGATGATCCTCACCTTTGAAGTGGGTCAGGAAACGTGTCTCTAGCATGGTCCAGTTTTGAATGGAGTCCTCTGGCAGAGTGGAGTACCAATCAAAGGCCGTACCTTTTAGGGTACTTGCAAAGAGACGGATCTTGAGAGCATCTTGATCTGCAATCGTTCCTGTCAGGATCTTGAAGTGGATGACGTGCTGTCTAGCTGAACCTTTCCCCATATATGTTTGGAGAAGAGGTTGTTTGAACTTTGGAGGGAAAGGAACCGAGTCCATCCATAAGGGATATGGTGGCTTGATCCCATGCTCCTTTAGTGTATCCTCTTCTTTTGCTTTGGCAAGGATATCGTCAACGTCCTTTTTAGTAAGGGCGCGTGACTCATCTTCTCCACCGTTTGCCTCATCTTGTGGAGGAATTTCCTCATTGTTTGGTGGACATTGGAGAATGTGTTGACACCAAAAATGTCACTTTGCCTCCTCAACATCAAAAGCTACACGGAGCCGCATCCTACTACAAATAGGCAAAGCTGCTTCAAGCATCAGATCTTGTCAAAATCAAACAAAAACTGCAAGATCCTTCAAAATAGCCAAAAACATGGTACAACTGAAGTTTAAGGCCATTTCGACACCATTTGGCCTAACCTCAATCCTCCAACAGCTGAGCGGGAGCTCCAGGCAACGACAGTGTCAAATATATCAAATCTTTGATCAGAGCCCATGGATGGTCTCAAAATACCTCCAAAAGGTTCCACGTCGAATTTCAAGTCCAACTGACACTGTTTGACCCTCCATCAACTCTCGAAACCGACATCATGCCGCAGTGTTGGTTTGACTTGAAATTTGACGTGGAACCTTTTGGAAGTATTTTGAGACCATCCATAGGCTCTGATCGAAGATTTGATGTGTTTGACACTGTCGCCATCGGGAGCTCCCGCTCAGCTGTTGGAGGATTGAAGTTAGGCCAAATGGTGTTGAAATGGCCCGAAACTTCATGTGTACCTCTTTTTTGGCTATTTTGAAGCATCTTGCAGTTTTTGTTTGATTTTGACAAGATCTGATGCTTGAAGCAGTTTTGTCTATTTGTAGTAGGATGCGGCTCCGTGTAGCTTTTGATGTTGAGGCAAAGTGACATTTTTGGTGTCAAAACTTGGATGATACTTAATGGGAAAGTCAGAGTCTTTAATGTACTCCATCCACCGTCTCTGCCTCATATTCAATTCTTTCTGTGAGAACAAATACTATAGACTCCGGTGATCTGAGTGGACTTCAAATTTCTCTCCATATAGATAATGTCTCCACATCTTCAAGGCAGATACAACCGCTGCTAATTCCAAATCATGAGCTGCATAATTCCTTTCATGATCCTTCAATTGCCTGGAGCCATAAGCAATAACTTTGTCATTCTGCATCAGTACACAACCCAATCCTACATTTGAAGCATCTGTATAGATAATGAATCCTCCACTTCCCGACAGTAAAGTAAGGATCGGAGCTGTAGTCAATCTTATTTTCAGCTCTTGAAAACTTTCTTCACACTGGTCTGTCCATACAAAAGGCACACTCTTCCTGGTTAGTTTTGTCAAAGGTGCTGCAATAGATGAAAACCCTTGGACAAACCTCCAGTAATATCCTGCTAGTCCTAAAAAGCTTCTGATCTCTGTCACGCTGCTTGGCCTTTTCCAACTGACAACTGCTTCGACTTTGGCCGGATCCATTGCTAAACCTTCTTTTGAAATAACATGGCCTAGAAAAGCCACTTGCTCTAGTCAAAATTCACATTTACTTAGTTTTGCATAGAGCTGGTTGTCCCTCAAAAGCTGTAATGACGTCCTCAAGTGCTCTTCATGCTCTTCCTTATTCTTAGAATACACGAGAACATCATCAATAAACACCACAGTGAATTGATCTAGATACTGTGCAAAGACTTTGTTCATGAAAGCTATAAATACCGCGGGTGCATTAGTCAACCCGAATGGCATCACCAAAAACTCGTAGTGCCCATATCTCATTCGAAAAGCTGTTTTAGGCACGTCTGACTCTCTAACTCGCAACTGATATTACCCAAACCTCAAGTCTATCTTGGAAAAATACGCTGCTCCTTGTAATTGATCGAACAATTCATCTATTCTCAGCAACAGATACTTGTTCTTGATAGTCATATGGTTCAATCTTCTGTAATCTATGCACATTCTCAAGCTTCCATCCTTCTTTTTCACAAATAAAACTGGTGCTTCCCAAGGTAAAACACTTGGTCTAATGAAACTTTGCTCAAAAGTTCTTGCAATTGGAGTTTTGGTTCACCTAATTCTGCTGGAGCCATCCTGTAAGGTGCAATTGAAATTGGAGCTGTCCCTGGAAGGAGCTCAATTGTGAACTCAACTTCTCCAATTGATGGCAATTCGAGGATTTCTTCAGGAAAAACATTCGGAAATTCGGACACAACAGGGATTTCCTCCACCCCTTGGGACCGTTTATCCTCCGTGATAAACGCTATAAAAGCTTCACACCCACTTTGTACCATTCTGCCTGCTTTTAGTGCTGAAATAATTCCTACTTGGTTTTTCTTCCTGCTTCCCTAGATCATCAAATCTGCCTGATCCCCTTTCAACTTAAAGGTGATGGTCTTCGTAAAGGAATCCATAGTTGCATGGTACTTCTCTAACCAATCCATGCCTAAGATGACATCAAAATCATGCATGTCTAAAATAATAAGATCTGCCGGAAGGTTGACCTCTCCTAATAGGACCGGACAGTTTGGGTAATAGGTTCTACAAACAACCTGTTTACCTACTGGTGTAGTAACAGTCAAGCTATAATCAAGTTCTCTAAATGGCATAGTAATCATATTGGCAAACATAGAAGATAAAAATGAATGAGTGCTTCTAGAATTAAATAAAATTTGAGTTTCTACTCCACAAATGAGAAGTTTACCTTCCACTACATCGCCCGCAACATCGGCATCGACACGATTGAGATGATATGCCCGTCCTTGCTACTGTGGCCTATTTTGCCTCCCTTGTGCATTTTTGTTCTGTTGCTGCTGTGGAGGATGAACATTCGGATTCTGAGCTTATTGTCTGCCTTGCTGCTGTTGCTGCTGAGGTGGTTTTGCTTGATTCTGAGCTGGTGTCTGAGGGGCTGCTTGCCTCTGTTGTTGATTCCTATTGCTTTGGTTTTGCAATGGTGGGCAATCTTTAACTGTATGGTTCATTGCCCCCACACCAAAAACAAGCACTAGTGGATTTACGATATAGAGCGGTTTCATGGCTCTTGCCATTGTGACCATAACCTTGTCTTGCTTGTTGTTGTTCTTGCCTTGGCTTCTTGTTACTCTGTTGTCTCTGATTCTGCTGGTAGTGTTGTTTCCTATCCCGGATGATCTGATTATTGATATCCTCAAACTTGTATGCCCTTTTAAATGCTTCATCGAAGGTGGTGGTGGAACTACCCCCGTACATCCCTCATAATGATGGGGCTCAGACCTTCTAAGAATTTCGTAATCTTCTTCTACTCAGTGTCAATCAACTCTCGGGCATATCTAGCAAGCCTTTCAAACTTTGTGACATATTCCAGGACTGTCATGTTGCCCTGCTTGAGTTGCTGAAACTCTATGGCTTTCTGTCTCTTGATATGTGAAGGGACATACTTGTCAGTGAATTAGGTCTTAAAAGTCTCCCATGCAGTCTCATCTGCCATAGTCTGATAGGGTTCTTTAACCGTTTGCCACCAAGTGTCTGCTAGCCCATAAAACAATGAAGCTGTGAGGTTAACCTTCTATACGCCGGTACAAGTGAATACGTCAAAGATCTTATCCGTGTTCACTAACCAATCATCCGTAGCCAGTGGGTCTTCTTGACCCGAGAACTCCTTGGGTCCTCTCTTCCTAAACCTCTCAAACAATATATTAGGGTCCTGTTCCCTATTATTGATGATAATATTCGGGCCCGAAGGTTATCTGGGCTGAGGTTGAGGTTAAGGCATGTTCTGCAGAATTTCCAAAAGCCGTCGTCTCTGAACTTGTGTCATTTCCTCATCCTTCTTAGCTAACTGTTCTTGGAATCTTGCTTGGTTTTCGTTAGCCTCTCTCTATAGTCTACCTTGGATTTCATTAGCTTCTCTCTGTAATCTAGTTTGGCTTTCATTGGCCTGCCTCTGTTGTTCTAACATTGCCTGCATGAGTGCCTGAAACTGTGTGACTGTAGGTGGTTGCTCGGGATCTATTTCATTGTTATTGCTCCCGAAAGCATTTTGATTCGGAGCTTTTCTTGGAGGCATGATGCTGTAAAATAAAATGTTACTACATAATAACAAGGTTTGGGTTAGGTTACTAGGTCCATACTAACGATCTAACGAACTTACGGATCCTCGCCACGTCCCTAAGAGTTTCTAGTTTCTTTTATATGCCTGAAATATATCCCTCTTTGATACCAGTCTTGTCGCGACCCCGGACCGAGGTCCCCAATCCGTGCCCGCGCCTGGTGTGTCCAACTATGATTATCCCACAGGTTTCCGCGGTGAGGGTTCCCAAAACAAACATGGAACTATCTCACACGAACAATGATTTGCGGAAGCATGCAAGTAATCTTAATCACAACTTATCAATACCAAACTGATGATTCCAAGATGCATAAGTTAAATGAATCAAAGGACATAAACCTTCAGAGAGAGAATGTATAACATAGCATATCCATAATCTAAACTTCAAGTTTAAAGTGACCAAAAGTAAGTTAAGTTTAAGTTTACATCTCCCAAGTATAAAAAGGGCCAACAAAGGCCATACATCCCCAAAATAACAAAATACTAAACTCAACCCTGTGTACGCAACTCATGTCCCCACCCGACGTCTGGAGGACGTCGTCGGGTTGCCACTCGCGGGCTGGGGGTGGCTCAACAGCCTCCTCCTGACGCTCCTCCTCAAAAACAACGTCACCTGCACCTGGTCACCAAAATAATCGGGTCAGACACAACGGTCTAGCAGGTGATCAATTTAGACAAAAATATAAATCATTTAGATTACGGAAAAGTGCAGAATTTAAAACCATTCATGATGTAGAACAGTGCGTAAAAGTATACAGTACAAATCAAGCATGGATGTAGAAATATATATCATGATTAGTGAGAAAAACGACCTTGAGCCCATCCTTTCTCTACCATACATGATGAGTAGAGCAAGCAGAACAGAACAGGATATAACAGGATAGAACAGAATCCCATGCTACACTAGGTAGGTGGGATTCGGCCACGGAACCGGAAATAGGACAGAGGTGTATATATGAATATACGACTAATCTGCAGATAGTCCAGGGTTTAAGGACCCCCTAAACAGTGGATCAGACTGAAAGGGTAGTCCAAGCTCAGTGCTATTTGCCTAAAATCATGAATGTACGAAAACAAGATAATACATATACAAAGCCGACCAAATTAGGGGGATTTACAAATTAAAACAGGACAAAACAGGACATATCAAGGATAGCATATGCTATGGCAAGATAAAACGGAAGTAATAATCCCCATTATCATTTCTTAAAACACTTCAAAATCAGGCTAATACTTGTAAAACAAAACAAGTCTTACGACTTTCATCGCATCAGAACCCGAGGTCTCAAAACAAGCTAATCAGTACACATTAAGACCTTTCATTGACTTTTGTGTATTTGAAACCCAATTGTCGGAATTAAGGTATATTTGGTGTCCCCGAAGCTAATAGAATATTCAAGTTCCAAATGCACAATCTCAAGCTAGAAGCTCTTAATTGTATTCTGGTTTTCAATTCCCAAGAAAAATCTCTTTAAACAGGTCTGGTTCAAAAACTCGTTTAGCTCTCGGTCACCTGTCGGTTAGCCGAGTTGGTGACTGTCGGCTAGCTACCAGCTGACCGACGGCTGACCGCCAGGACTCCTGACAGGAAAAACACCATTCTGGAAAGGGAACCGAACTGGAGGTCGGTTGGTTGTCGGCTGATCGAAGTGAACATGTCGGCTAGCCGACAACTGACCGCCGGCTGACCGACAATCCCCTGTTGTAAAACAGGCTACTTGAAACGAAACCAAACTGGGCTCGATTGGCTGTTGGCTAACCGAAGTGAACATGTCGGATAGCCGCCAGCTGACTGCTAGCTAACTGACTGTACGCGGCAGCCCAGTTCAAGTTAGATTTTTCAGTTCCTTCTTCTCTATTCTCTTCCCATTCCATTTCCTTCCAGTAATTGTCAAATCCCTGCACATCCCCTAAGCCTCCATGCTCTCCAAGGGTCATTTCCAAACAATAAATCACACCACAACTTCTCCCTTCATCAACATATCTCCATTTCACACAACCATTCCAATTACAAACCAAGGCATATCATTTTGATTCAGAACAGAAATCCTCAAGTGTGGGGAGTCATTACATCAATGTCATGAAGAGAAATGAAAGCTCAAATCATGCTTAGTTGAAAGACGACAATTGGAAAACATAACATGCATAAACATTGCATTTTTCAAACACAAGGTGCCAAACAAATTACATGCAT
Organism: Persea americana; assembly: GCA_029852735.1. Lineage (NCBI taxonomy): Eukaryota > Viridiplantae > Streptophyta > Magnoliopsida > Laurales > Lauraceae > Persea > Persea americana. The sequence continues at coordinate 42,467,508 of CM056814.1, forward strand.
GATAAGACTAAAGAGATCACTTGTCTTGACAATAGCTAGGCCCAAGAATCTCTCAAAAATTCTACCCCAAGCAGTGCCACGAATTTCTACAAGAAACCCCATGAAAAGAGCCTCAAAGTCCACCAAAATGTGAAAACAAAGATCCATTTCGAAATGGGTGTTGCATGTATGAAAAACGATACCCTTAGGAGCTAGGAAAACTCCATTAACAACAAGGAAGGAAGCCCTTACCTTTAGCTAGTCAAACAAGAAGCAAGGAGGAAGATGAAGGGGCTATTCAGCTGGGATCTTCAAGAAAATGGTAGCAAAAGGAAGCTTGAAGTGAGGGAAAGAAGAGGGTATGCTCAGATTTCCATTTGGAGCTCCTTAGCCTTGGCATGCAAAGAGAGAAAGTGAAGGGAAAGAGGAGTTTCTTTTCAGCTGGGCTTGAAGAGAGTAGTTGCAGGAAACAAATGTCTGAAACGCGAGTGAGGTGGGAGAGAAGGCAACTTAAGTCAAATGGGTTTTGTGGGCCCCATTGACTCCAAAACTTGTGATGGTTAAAACACTGACTTGTGTGCCCCGGATGAAAACGAAGAAGAAGACTAAAATGATCACTGAAAAATCTAGTTTCCAAAAAGTATAAATTTGGCATAGTTTTGAGATTTTGAAATTTGGGTCAAGATTTGGTGTGAAAGGATTGTTTTACCCTTTTGGGCCAAAACTTGGGTTTCTAGGCCTCAAACACAAACGGGCTAAAAACAAAAGTTGAAAGATTAAATAAAACAATTCCAAAGAGATCAAAATCACGATTAAAATCGGAAAACTAAAATTTCCTCCCAAGCTTACACGTACACTCAGGGCACCCCTGAGCATGTCTGAATAACACAATGCGCTCTCAAAATTCCCCAAAGCTAATTCCAAGACTAAATCGAACCAATTTCTAACCCACGAACACTAAACCCACATATATAACTAAACACGCACTTAATTGGTACTAATCGCGCTAATCCTGGGTCGGGGTTTAACAGCCTCGTCTTTTGAGCAAGGAAAAATTTCTAACAGGAACTTTCTAGCTAGCTGTTTCTAAGAGGTGATAGAACCTGCATCTAAGGAATTTAACCAAATCTTAGCTTTATCCTTAAGAGAAAAATGAAATAGACGTAGTCTGATGCCCTTTGGGGTAACTCCTTATCTTTGTTGTGTTGCACATAGCTCAAAGAAATCCTTAATATGAAGATAAGGATCCTCATTATGTCATAGATGATAGTGTGGCACCATGTTCAGTAGTTGTGGAGTGAAGTTGAAGTTGCCAGCCGTATTAGGTGGATAGATGATGGTGGATGGTTGGTTGGTGTGCACAGGGATGTAAGACTCTTTCATGGGCCGCCTTTGATTATTTACTACCATCTCATCTTCTACGTCAGCCATCTCTCTTTCAGGACTTTGATTCCTTTGCACACTCGGTCCTTCATATTTTGAGTCAAATTTGAACTGTCCTCTCCTTGATTTGATGCTTGGGGGTTGTGTATAGATCTTGCCCTCTCAGCTTGCCTTCGAAATCGTCTAAAGGTTCGTTCAATTTTTGGATTGTAGACAATGATAGCTAAGTCTTGGGATCGCCAACCTTGCATAAACAAAATTCAAGCCTGCAAGAAAACACATACAAAGTAAGTAACGCGATAAGAGTAGGACAGAAGAAAATTAAAAATAAAATGTAGTATAATGAATTGTAAGCGTGAGGTCGATCCCACGAAGACTTGTGATGAGAAAATGTCAAAAATAACTATGAATTCAGAATAAAATGGATGAAAGGTTGGTTCAATGTTGATTGTTTGAATGAAAAGTAACCAAACACACAAGAATACCACTTGGATTGAAAACGATGAGAATGAATGAACTAGGATTTCATCTACTCTCCTAACCTTATCCTATGCATGTCCCTTATTATTCCTAGATAGCTGTAAACTCCTGGGTGAGTTCCAAGGTACTCTTAGTCAATTCGGTTGGGGCAAGCGAAAGCTCCCCCTTTCAAGGATTCTGCGAAGTGGTTGCCAAGTAATCGTTGGTTTGAATTTAATTCATATTTATGATTCTGTTAATCATATTTTCTTGCATCAACTGTCCAGCTCACTTGCATTAATTTCCTGAATAATCACATGTATTTATATTATGTTTTGTACCTGCAAACTATGCTTTCTATCTTGAATACTTGCCAGACTCCCATCTGATCTACATTTGATGCCGTAGGTAACGAGCTCGTCTACGCGCCCGAACCAGACCTTGCGGCGGTCCAATAGGATCCGCCAATTATACGAGAGTGGGCAGTTGATGACATAGAGTAGCATACAAAGTTGCAGAGCTCGTAACATCATTTTTTGGGTTTTTTTTATTTTGGAGAATTTCATCATTTGATCATTGTAATTATAGGCCAGCTTTTTTGTATGGCCACATTTTGGGATGTAACTAAACTTAATCTTTTGTTAAACCTGAATACTAACTGCTGGAATGAATTTTTTTCTACTATCCAGTCTCATAATGCCATTATACTCTGATTTCTATGCATGTTTCCTGAAATGGCCCCTGCAAGCTTCTGCCATGATGATCTGATGGATCGAGGACCCTGTAGAATCTCACATAGCGGAATCCGATGGGTGAAATTAATTGGCGCACAGATCGGGGTTACACCAGTCCTCGTCTTTCGTGCGCTGTCGCGGCTCCATTAGCCCTAATCCCATCTTAATCCAGATTAGGGATTTGGGGTCGTGACACATAACATTTGTTTGTGTAAATACTCACGGAGAGCTGAACAAGAAGGCTTGTGTTGTATTCTACTCTTGTATTTTTTAAATTCTTGTAATTTTGTTGTACCATCTGATCAACGTAAAGCTTCCGCTATGTTTATTGATTAACTAAGGAAATGTTTATACGCACCAGGGACTTCGATCCTATGAGACTAAGATTGGGGGCCACGTGATGTGGTATGTAAAATAAATTTTAATTAGCCCCTAATCTCATGCATGATCCCTGTGGCCATCAGTGGGGGTGTGACCGAGAGTGTATGCATTGAGAGAACTTTTGCAAGTTCTCTTGACATACATGGGGAGATCTTTCTCATTTCTTTTTTTTTATATTGTATTTCCATTATTGTTCTTCCTTTTCCAATGGAGCTCCTCTTTCAGGTATCCGTCTTCTCCTCCTTTCATATTCCTCTTCCTCAGTTGTTTATTTGTTGTGCGGTTGGATGAGGCACAGGGGCCATTTGGATATCCAATTAACATTTTAGGGAAGCAGAAAGGATGATCTAATTACTATCTTTGAATGCGACTGGCTCTTTTGGCTCACTAGTGACAGAAATCATGTCCAAGAGATTTTGCTCGTGCTTTTTGTAGGTATGATATGGCCAAGCAAAATCCATACCTTTTAAGTTCGGAAGATAAGCTTACAAACCATCGGACCACAATTTCTACACATCATAGGTAATCGGCCAGCATATCACCCTCATGTCACCTCCAAATTGAACCATACCATGGAGGGTGATTATTTTCCATCTAAGATAATCACACACCAATCAGTGACAGTTAAATCCAGTGGTGAATATCACTCTTATACAGGTGAAATGCAAACTCGTGATCACCAATGATAGGGTAGAGCCAGATTCAAGGGGTAGCCAACATGAAAAGTGAGCCCCAAATGTAAACATGATTGTATCAGAACAACGAACTGGAATTTATGGAGAATCATGTCCCTGATAATGATTTTGTTGACAAAATAAGCCTATAAAGACCATCACTGTAAAATAGAATAAAAAAAAAGTCATTCAATAAAGGCACGTCATCTTAATATTCCTTTTTTCTGAAAATTAAATAATAGAAGAAAAGAAAAGATCCATGGGACTACTATCAACAGAAGCATTTACTTGAGAAACTGGAATTGAGAAAATAAGCTACACATTCAATTTAAAGAATAAAATGGAATCCATACAATATTTAAAAAAAAATAAAATCAGGGCCCATTGGATGGAAGATCCATATCATTTGTGACGTTAAAGAGTGCATCAAAATTTAATTCCAGAATGCCGACAAAAAAAAAAAAGGTGAATCTAATGATCTAGATTCAGAAAAATGGACTATTTGTCACTGATTTTTGCACCCGGCCACTGCTTCTTATGGTGTAACTGCTCCTTCCAATACCGGATTTTTGCATTCACCCGTGCTGAAAATCCGACATGGGTGTTCTTCTTGGAGTTCATCTGCTCTCTTGACCGCATGAAACTGTCTGTGACATCTTTCTTGCAGTACTTCATTTCTTGGATCAAATGATCATCCATTGGATAGAACAACCTTTGGATGGCAATGTGCAAAAAGTATGGAAGAAGAGAAACAACCACTACAACAAGTGTAGTCAACCAATACATTGGAGTGGGAGCAAGAGCTTCTAAAAGGAGGTGAAATCCCCCCTGAGAATGCTCTGGCGGGAGTTCTCCATATATGAGTAAGAATACATACCAAAACAAGATACTACCCCATATGAAAAGATGTTGTATCCAAGTGAAGTGGCTGATCATGAGAGCAATCTGACAGTTGACAGCCCAAATGAGACAAGTATACATAGTACCACCAAGATGAGCAATATCTGCCACCTTTCCGTCGGATTTGAAAGCAAAAGGTGATGAAAGGTAGACACTCAAAATAAAGATGGCAAAAGAAGAATACACCCCATTCATAATCCAACCAATGATGCGCATCCAACTGAAGCAGATATTTCTTTGTCCTTGTTGATAAAGTGCCGGGAACTGTTCAAATAAAAGAAATTCATAAAAAAAAGTTGGCAGCACTTAATATTGTGAATGTACAAATCTAGAACGTAATCATTAATAGAATCCCCAAGTATCAGAAGAGGACAACTTTTTTCTTTCTTTCCTATTGTGTTTGTGTGTGCTCACTTGTGGGTGGGTGGGGTTGGGAGGGGGACAACACCCTTAGCATATAATAAGACCCTTCTCGAGTTGAATACAAATGCTTGAGGTTTCCACATATGATGCATGGATGTTTATAACAGCCTTGCAAGCCCAACAGTAATGTAAACGTGGGACCCCTATATCAATGATCCAGGAAAAGATCCTAGCCACTTGATTATTGATTCAAAAGTTCAAGAATACAGCAATAGTCCAATATGAAGCCATAAGAATGGAACAGCTAGATCTTCAAGTTTAGGACAAATTGAGAATCCACCATCTATGGTGGGAGCAAAACACATCAATGATACTGACACAAAAAACTTGGGCCCACTTTGTAAGAAAATTGTATCCCTTCAAAGTTCAAATTATAAAGGTGACTGATGCAACCTAGGGTTAGGATGCAAGTGCCGGAGTACAATTAAGGTTCCGAAGAACAATCAGAAGAAACAGTCTCCAACGAAAAACCTATGCAGGGAAATTTTATTAAACTCCAATAATCTCTGAGATTACCAATCTACCAATGTCATATTTATAAGAAAAGAAGCTTAAGGGCTAAGAAAGAAATCTTAATCAAACTAGAAAACCAAATAACAACCCTATTAGAAACTAATCCTAAATGCAACTTCTTAAATAAAAATTAGAAACTAATAACAATTAATAAAGAATTCATTAAACTTGCTTGGGTCCCACAATTGGACCATGAGTCTTGCCCCAATGGATAGATAGGGCTGCTGCATCATTCTTCCCGGGTTGGAAAAGAGTTCGACCTCGAACTTAGCTCTTCTTCTTGATGTTGCTTTTGTAGATAGTATGCACTTGAAGCGATTCCTAGATGAGACGAGAACTTAACCCTTTCTTTGGTGGTGCCGGCTTCATAGGATAGTGTTACTTTCTTTTCACCATGCATGAAGGTGTAGGTGTTGTTACGCATTCCATTAGTTCCATTCTTGTCATACATCCATGGATGACCCAACAAGATATTACAACTATCCATGGGTACCACATTACACCAAATTGTATCTGTATAGTCTCCTCCAACAGAAAAGGTAACGGGACATGCATACCGTACTTGCACTTCATCACCTATCATTAACCACCTAGCAAAATAAGGACGATAATGCTTTCGAACTTTCAGCCGCAATCGATCCACAAGAGCTTAAGCTGTGCATTCGTGACCATGGACTGTTCCTTTGGAGTGGAAAATAGTTTCTCGCAACCATTTCTTCTCAGTAATTAAGGGAGTATCAGTAATTACCATGAGAGAATCAATATCCTCCTCGGGCAGAATGTCCTGCACTTTCTCCGTGTTGTTCTCGTTAGGATCATCATCTGCTGCATCTTTCACATCACTTTCATTCTCAATGAGGTGGATGCATTTTGAACACTCCGCTGCACGATGCCCTTGTTGTTTACAATTATAGCATGTAATCCTATTTTGACCTTTGGGCTTGGTGAAAACTTTCTCCGAGGAATCACTCGGTTTAGACCCTGCAATTGAGGAATTCTTCTGCATAACCTATTTAGATGCATTAAGTTTTTTGGCTTGATGGTTTGCAATCCCCTCAGCCTTAATAGCATGCTGAACAATCTCATCAACATTATCAAAATGTTTGAATGCGATGATATCTTGTATGTCAACTGTAAGCCCATTAAAATATCGGTCAACTAAGACATCCTCCTTTTCATCTAAACCACAACGGGCTTGCATGGTCATAAACTCCTCAAAATACTCAACAATTGTCTTAGATCCTTGTTTCAAATATTGAAAACTTGCACGCAGATCTCTGGAGTAATTGACAGGGAGGAATTTTTGCTTCAACAGATTTTTCATCTCAGTCCACGTGTCAACGGAGTCAATTTGTTGGTTTCTTCGCTTCCGTTGCAACTCAGCCAACCAGATCGCAACATAATTGCGAAATCGAGTTGCCACAATGTAATCTTATGACCATCCGTCATTGGCTTGTGTGCAAAAATATTTTCAACACACTAACCAATCTAGGAATTCATTTGGTTTCAATTTTCCATCATATTCAGGAATCACGAGTTTAATACCCAAATCTCGATCAACATTTACTGCATGTGGATCTCTTTGATTCCGAATGTCTTCCATCATCTTGATGATTGTCCTCATGCCGATTAGTTTCCAAATTGGTTAATCGGGTTTCAATTCTTTCAAGAGACTCTTGCAATTGAGCTTGCATTTGAACCATCGTTGCGGATAGTTGATTAACAGTTACTATAATGCCGCAACGGTGCTTCTTAAATCATCATTAGTATGAGAGGAAGAGTCCACGTCAACCTGCTTCTTGGGAGGCATCTTTGGTTAATGAAAATTTAAAATTTCTGACTGACCTGATGTGTAGATCTGCTCTTCACGATCACGCTGGCAAAAACGGATCTGAAATTGGACAGTGGATGGCCCCCACAATCGTGAAACGAAATTATGGTCGTTGATCTGGTCAATAATCGTTGTTGACTGAAATCTTCTGATGATTGGTAGGTATCTTCTGGTTGTGGCTTCGTCAATGGGTTGGATCCACCTGATCCAAAAAGTGGGTATTGTTGTAATGGGTCAAGTCTTACCTGACCCGAATCCAAGCCCAGTCTATGAGAGGCACACGTGGCACGTATGGATCTCTTGATCTTCGTGCCCTCAGAGAAGAGAAAAAATAAGGGGTTCGAAACCCTTTCTTCTCCTTTCACTGCTTACGCTCTACGAAGATGAAGGGAAGAAGATAGTGGGCGTAGCAGGTGTCGTTCGCGTTGGAGGCGATGGCGCGAATGGAGAGGGGGCGATAGCGGTGAGGTATGGAGCTGGCGACGCTTGCAGGAGGACGACCATGGTGCACAGTACACACTTCTTCTCTTCTCTATTCTTCTTCATTCATTGTCTTATTCTTCTTCTCGCTGCTCCTTTTTTTTTTTTTTTTATTCTCTGGGTTGGGGATTTTGTCGAAGATGAGGGATGGGTCGGTCAAGGAGATTTGCCGAGGAGGTGGGGGTTGCAGGAAAGTGGCTGGGTTGATGGAGATGGTCACGGACGAGTGGGTCGGGGGTTGGCAAAGGCGTTTGGGTCCGGCAGTGGGTTCAATGAAGGTAATTGATGGGGATTTTGGCGGGGATTTGGTTCGGTCATTGTGTAGGATTCTAGGAATGGGATCTGAGCAGCGGGTGGGGTTTGGCAGGGAGGGGTGATGACGGTACTGGGATGGACAAATGGGGGTAATCACGCCGATGATCGTGAGGATCGTGCGGCTCTGATACCAATCGATGCAACCTAGGGTTAGGATGCAAGTGCCGGAGCACAATTAGGGTTCCGAAGAGCAATCACTCGAAAAAAAAAAAAAAACAGTCTCCAACGAAAAACCCACGCAGGGAAATTTTATTAACTCCAATAATCTCTGAGATTACCAATCTACCAATGTCATATTTATAAGAAAAGAAGCTTAAGGGCTAAGAAAGCAATCTTAATCAAACTAGGAAATCAAATAATAATCCTATTACAAACTAATCCTAAATGCAACTTCTTAAATAAAAATTAGAAACTAAAAAACAATTAATAAAGAATTCATTAAACTTGCTTGGGTCCCACAATTGGACCATGAGTCTTGCCCCAACGGATAGATACGGCTACTGCATCTGTGACACCCTAGAGTCCCACATCGACTATAGAGAGGAAAGTGACTGAGATTATATGTAGATATTACAACCTGACCATGAGGCCTTTTGGTCTGTTGAAGCCTACTAGAAACAAAACCGTGAGCTCCGTGGGCCAAAGTGGATAATATCATGCATGCGTGTGGGGTGGGGCGTTACAAATGGTATCAGAGCTAACTCTCTACTAGTTCGAGTGTGGGTCCTTGCCGTGGTCCCACATCAACTATAGAGAGGAAAGTGACTATGACTATATGTAGAGCTTACACCCTTACCTTCCAGGAGGCCTCACGATTGGGCGAAAGCAGACAATATCATGCATGTGTGTGGGGTGGGGCGTTACATTGATTTGATGAGTACTAAATACCGAAGCCACTATTGATATTGTGTACATTTTAATGTTAAATGAAAGGGTTCCATTTACATCTGCTGCTTCTTTTCTAATAGCCAATCTTCACACCCTTGGATTCAGGAATAGATCATTCATTAGTGAGGGGTGTTCTTGGCAAACAAACAAATGGAGTGAATGATCAATTATTAGATTGCATGTAATCAATCCAGTGGATGATGTGAATAAATTGATTTATAATTTCATGCTTCATTCATGAGATGAATGGGATTTTATTTTATGATTTCACATGATTAATACAAAATGACATGATTGTTCATGAGATGAACACGAGCCCCTAAATATATTAAATGTGACCCATGTGTGGGAATAAGATTCAAATGTAGGAGACATAGATCACAGCTCTTGTACTTGAAGTTTGTTTCACAACCAGTGATGTGATTGGGCATCTCATCTGAAAAAGATTGTAGAACTGTAATTGCTATGAGATAGTGTGGTTTGTCTCGATCATCAAAGTGAAAGACTTGGATTGTTGTACTAATACATTGGATGTACCGAAGGACAATGAGTAGGACTAAGTTTTTTGCTATACATTTACTTTAACTTGCCAATGAGTGAGGCCAATTGTAGGTCAACACCTCGGTATCTTGGGTAGATAGTAGTGAGATTGTGGGAACATTTATTCTCAAGATGGAATATGTCCTCTAAAATGGTAATATCCCCTTGTGTTGATTAATGGAATTTATCGTCGGTAAGTGTGCACCTGTCTTGATTAAGAGTTAATCGGATGGTATCAATGATCAGTACGATTAATTGGACTACAACAATAATAAGAGGTGGATCTAATTTGCTTGAACAGTTTAATTCCAATAAATCCATGGATATAATTGATAAAGGGGCCCACTTGGCGCAATTGGAAAGTCTAGGGTCTACTTGTATATATTCCTAGCACTAGAGTACAATTGCATTTATTTAGTGGAGTTATTTTCAATTATGTATGGATCTGGAACTTGCATGAGATGTGGGGCCTAGATGCTTCAATTAGAGTCGGATCTAAGGAATCCCTAGTGGTCCCCATGCCAACCCAAAGGAAGAGAAAGTTATATTCAAATTGGAACTCATAAGGAAAGGAGAAGTATGACACAAAAAGGAATTAGAAGTGAGACTTCTAAATATAGCAAGAGAAGAATTTCTCAAAAACCATAAATAGGAGAGCTAGGGCTGGATGTCCCACACTCTTGCACGCCCAATAGAGGAGTCCAGCCCCTCCCTCTCTCCTTCTCTTCTCTCCTTTGGTTTCCCACTAGAGTGACTAGGGTTTTTTTCTCAATTGAGATCCCACCATTCTCTTTGAGAAGTTCTCTACAAAAGGGTCATAGCGTGGAATAATAATGAAAGGACTAGGAGATCAAATTTGCGAAAGGGTTTCGCTGAATCAAAACATTAACTTCTCGATTTGAGCACAACCGAGCTCCTCAGGTATAGATCTATAACCAGTTATTTTGGTAGATCTTATTGGTTGTGAATGCTTGTTTAGATCTGTGTTTTGTTGATAGTTCTTTGATCTTAATGCATGAGATAATGGTTTTAGATCTTTGGATTGGTTTCTTGTCCCTTTGGGTGTTTGATCCATGCATTAAGTGGGTCAAAGGTTTTGAATACCCATCTAGAAGGCCCACCTACTTCCCACACAAATGACATGGTTTAATATCCATCACCCATGAATTAGGATATGACTTGATTTATTTGTAAGCAGCATGGAGACGCAAGCCAATGGGTACGAAATTAAATATAACTTCTACCTGAAGGCATACATCGGATGAAACGTCTTGCTCAAAAACTCCCATGGATATAACTGGCAACGATGTCAGCATAACATTGAACAATACGATATACCAGCTATCATACAGAAGCTCCTCGAAGAAACTCGAGTATAATTGGTAGTAAAACAGCGTAAAACCTAATGTTATGTTCTTGTATACAAAATATAGAATCTGCACAGAAAGAAGTAACGGGCATCTCCATTATTAGAAACTCACGGACACTACCTGGAAACATTATTAAGGGTGGCTTTCAGAAATAAGGGTGGCTTTCAGAAATTTAAAAGAACAAACTTCACCATCTTTGCAATTCTCTTGTAGCACCAATGCCCATGTACTATAAGTAGATGCTCCAAAAAGCGGAACTGCGGCAATGAAAAGTCACTTGCCATGACTGCCTGCAAGTGGTGCCACCCAAAAAGAATTTATTAACATTTTCCTTGAATGTGAAGGGACAATTCTAAAGAGGATGCAAAGAACTAAACAAATATAGCAAGTTATGGATTGATCATAGGAGTTAGCCATAAGTTTACAAAGTCACTTTACAATAGGACCATAATTATAAGGAGATTCTTAATAAAATTAATCACAATAGTAGAAAATACAAAAACATAGCAACATCACACAGTTTGAATTTCACTTTTTTAATTTCAATTTCAATTTCACACAGTTAGAGTTTATATTAATCAAACCGGATAAACTGAAAAATACAACAAAGGATCTAACCCCGACCCCCAATTTCCCGACACTGCTAAAGAGACCAGCTATACCTAAGTATAAAGAGTCTTGCAGTGCAGTAGTGAAACAAGAGAAGAAACTTGATTCAAATGGCCACAACCTGAGAATGAACAAAAATCCCAAAGCCCGGGCACAAGCCAAACGACCAAATCATAAAGACCATAGTTCACTTCACTTCTTGGAAAAATAAAATAGTAGAATTTTGCAATGTCATACAATTCCCTAACAATTCTTGAAATTTATTTGCAAAACAAAATCACAGAAAGGTGAATCTAGAAGAACCAAATCGAATATAGATGTATTTATTTCCGCTTCATGTACTGTGTCCTTCTTTGCTTATGCACAACTTGGTATGGTCGAGACAGACACGGATTAGTACAGCTGGCATGGGACTGATATGGACCAGCATGGGATTAGAGGACAAATGCGAGACTCAACCAAAAAACTCTTTAGGAACTCTTTCTTTGTCATTTTTCTTTTTCGAGTTTAAACTTTGAAGAAAAAGGAACAAGCCCTAGGATGGTACCCAAATCCAAAGATTTATAGTCTTCCATAAAGATAATGAAAAGTATAGGCGGTATTAGTATGGTGCTGAGTGGTGCGAGATTGATAATCAATGCTACAAAAAGTTTGATAATTTTAGGTCTTATATCCATTGGGTTCCCCTAATTATCCAGCAAGAAGATAAGATTATTGTAATGATCATGACTATAGGTTTAAACAAGCTTGAAACTCAATGCGGCTTGCCCTCAGCTCTCAGTTAATATCGTAGTTAGTGATTTGATGTTTAATATTAATATGAGGTGTTAAGTTAATTAGTTATCATGTATTGGTAACTAAACGATTCTCCCATTAGCTATAGTAGGTTATGAACATGACCCCAACATTAAAAGAATCTAAAGAACTCTATACGTGAAGGGAACATCAACCCTAATTCTAGCAGCTCTTTCAAGACATATAACTAAGGTGTACGGTAGCAGATCATGCTGCTCTATGGATGGATGACGCGTATCTCGACTATGATCTTTGACATTTTGTGATTCTGGCGTTGGATTACCATCTTGATGACATCTAATGGCTGGATCTCATTTGATCGCGCTTTTGATGGATGCAGAAGGCCCCATGTGCATAATCATCTTGTAAGCTCCACACCAGGAAGTTCCACGTGGGAGGAAATAAAAGGTTCACGTGAAGTCAGGAGGGGCCCAAGGGAATTGAAAAGAAAACTAGAAGAGAAGGGCCCATGTGATGCAGGCCCTAGGGTTAGGGCTTGTGTGGAAGTGCCGAAGTACGATGTTAGTGCCGAAGCACATGTCCGCAAACACTTCAAATACGTCTCTGCATAGACTTCAACATGAGGAAGCACCTCTTTGAGGGAAGAAAACACACGATAATTATTATTCCAATACTCAGTTTGATTACATCTCTTACATTGCATATTAATAGGAAGACAAACTTGGTGGCTAAAAACCCTAATCAAACTAGGAAATAAAAAAGCGTAGGAAATAAGGAACCTAATCCTAATTGCAATTACAAATCTGCTAACTAATATTAGGAAAAAATAAAAAAATTACCTAAACTATCTTGGGCAGGACCACTTGTGGGCCCATTCTGCATCACCATTATTTAAAAGAAATAAGAAAAAATGGACATCAACTTAAAGAAATAATAAAAGAGGGGTCTGTAACTTAAAACTACAAATGGATTGTGCGCATATTCCTTTTGTCCATGAATCCCAATCTCGAGACTTCTCCACCTTTTTTCTCGTTTTTTTATTTCTATTTAATTAGGGATGATATGATCACTCTTTGGGATTCATGTTTAAAATATATTATCATGTTCTCCTCTTCGATCTGGGTGTTATGATGCTATGATGGAATGAAAAAACCCTCTTGAGTTCTCCATGAGCCTCTATTGTTGTGCTCAAGGGATCTTTGGTAATATTTTCGGATTAGAGTTTGGAGAGGGCCCAAGACAAGCATTCATGTTATCTTCCTCTATATTTCTTCTCGCATTTGATTTTGCACTAGAGCTTTAGATCTACATCATCTTTCCCATTAGTCAGCCCTAAACTATCAGATCTAGAAGTTTCTTGCTACCCAAGCCAAGATCCAACCGCTAGATTTGTAGATCTGAACCACCATCCCTTAGATCTACATCATCCTCTCAAAATCCAAAGCTAAACATCCAAACCATAACTACAATCCTCCCAAAACCCAAACCCAACCATTCAAATCATACCTATAATCCTCCCAAAACCCAGACCTAATCATCCAAACTGTGCCTATAATCCAAATTTAGCCATTCCACTAACCCAAAACAATGCCAAATCAAAACCGCACTTCATAAAAAACTTACTCAACCTGACCTGGACGAACACTAAGTGGGCCCCACCAGACGCAGCTGAACCCATAGTGGGTCCCACTTGACCGAGACGAATCTGACCCCACCTATTTTATTCGAGTTTTTCTTTGTTTCCACTTCATAGACTCGAAGTTAATTAAAATCCCTAAATCTAAAAATCAGTCTGAACCTTTATAATGCTGTGGGCGATTTATTTTGAATCTAAATTTTGCTCATTAAGACTGTATTTCACACTGAACCAATTGCAAACAAGTTGAGCTCAGCTTTGTTCAAGTCCTTGCAAAGGGACATGTAATTTACTTGAATTAGACTATCCCTAAGCAAGCGGCGGTTCTGACTACCACAAGAGTCCCTCCCTCTCACTACTAGAGGTGCCTTTATTGCAGGACTCACTACATAGCCTTGGAACATTATCAGATTTCCCACTTAAACTCAACCGTGATATCCTGTGGGTATAATGTGGGGATTGCGTCATGAGATTGGAACCATTAAGGATACCCAATTTTGAGATGTGACACTATACATACTGGTAATATGTTCAAATGCAATGGAATCAATGATCGCAGGTCTAGGATTTTTCTTTTCAGCATTTAGACATTTCTCATGGGATTTGAACTTGCGACTGGTTGGCTTTGATACCATGATAAGTTTCCTTAGAGGAGATGCACAAAATTCATAAGAATAGATACTAACAGCTCAAGAATAACTTGGATTCTCCTTGTAAGCTATTTGTAGGAAAAGATCATCGTGCACTTTCTCCATAGAGATGCCAGCTCACTCAGAGGAAGTAAAAGGCTCAAGAGCATCAGGGCTAGTGTGAACAGTATTAAATGAATTGGAAATTTTTGTTTTTTAATCCCACACATTCTCTTGGTATTCCTGCCACTTCCAAAGGAGTTGAGGTATCAAATTTTCTATCTTTTTATTATTATTTTGAAATGGCCATTGTGTCTTCATTTTCAACAATTACGGGTTTACAAATATCACAATTATCATGAGAATTGTTTATTTGTTGAAAGGAGGAAAAGGCTGATGACCTCTTGGTTAATGTGCTAGCAATTGATGTGATCAGATTTTGACTGTTTCACACTAAACGAGAAAAGTTGTTCCTACAATAGGCAAAGCCTAACCCAAAAATAAAAAATAAAAACAACTTGACTGAAAAGACTCAAAACACTATATTGAATTTGAGCCCCCTCAACTGCTTAGAAAACCTGTTATATGTTTTTCTCTGCCTCATTAAAAATGCAAGCCGACTGACCGTGATTCATAATTCCAACTAGTACATTTCCATAAGAATCTAGTAGTAATCTCCCACAAATTGTTCAACTTGCTGAAGCTTCCCAATTTCACTTTAGAATTTATAAATTTCATTAATAATTTTTCTTTTGAAACTAGTACTCCACACTTTCTTAGAGATCTTTATTTTTTCAAGAAAGACAATATCTTTGTTATAGATGGCTCCATAGCTAACATCAACCAAGACATGAAAGTCCTGTCCTCTAAGCCCAAATTATCAAATTTGGATTCATCCTCATTCAGTGTCTCTATCCTCCTGGCAACCTGACCCTGCAATTTCTTTCCACTCAGCATATTTTAGAAAACCTTCACTTGTCTAAATAAAGGTGGAGAGAGCTATGAAACAAAGAGTCGCTCCATTATACAACCCATACCTCTCAATGCTTGGCTGAAAACACATCTAACAAGGAAATACAGGGGATCCACTCACAGACCAGACTCAATGAATTAAACCTTTCAACATAGGATCAGATGACTACTTTTAAATCAGATCACCGTCCATCCAAACACGCCCTTAAGGATGAGGAAGAGAGAAACAAAGAGGGTAGTCTGTGTTAAACAGGCCCAAGGCCCATGAAAAGATCCAGTCCAGCACATGATATATCACATGTGGATTTGATTGTGTCAATAGTAATACAGCTGTACATATTCTATTAATTAGTTGGTTTCCTAACTTAGAATAGCAATTGATGTAATTAGTTGGTTTCCTAACTTAGAGAGCCTTGATTAAGGCATGTAATACCTATATATATATATATATATATATATTGATGCACGATCTCCAAAGAGGGGACTCAAAATAATACAATCTGAGTTACAGTTTCTTTCTCTCTCTTGTTTCTGTCATTGTGAGAATGTCATTGTATCAGAGCATGGTTTAAGAAAATTTGTTTTTTTGTCTTACAAAGCATTAAGACAATAAGATCAGAGAAGAATAGATCTCTCTCGTGCAAGGAAAACAGATCAAGGATCTGTCTCAAGTTTCCAGCCCCTTCTCCACTCTGCGGCATCCTCATCTTCTTGGTGGCCCACTCCTGATCATCACAACAATTTCAGCAATCCATAGAGACTTGGTCGCCTGGATTTTCTAAGTTTTTTGGTGATTTTTCCAGAATGTTTTGGCAACTCCAGGTTCTCGAGTTTTTTTATGAACTTTACATTGTTTTCATCAAGACCGTCCAGAATCTTGGATTTTCAGTAGAATCAGATCAATCTTGTTCCAGTAGAAGCCAGAACAGAGGGCTTTCTCAGATCTATCATCTGATCTTTGGCCAGCACCATTAGTGGGGCCCACGTAGTAGAACTTCAGCTCCAATCAAGGTCATCAGAGGCACTGTTTGCACCCATATTGTTCTGTTTTGTTTTGTTTCCTCATTGTTTGGTTGGATATTGGTTTCTACACACAGAGAAGGTTTCTCCTACACTTATAAACTTCATCTCTTGATTGTTGTTGGGATCTATTTTGTTTCAATCAATTTTTTCCAATATCGATTTGAGATGGAGAAATCTGAAGTTACTTTGCTCCGATTCACTAGAAAGAATTACCCCGCTTGGTCTTTTCAGTTCCAAATATACCTTGAAGCTAAGGAATTGTGGGGCTATATTTCTAGATCTAACCGTAAACCCACTGAAGATGAGAAGAAGATATCCTCTTGGCATACTAAAGATGCAAAAATTAAATCATGGATTATAGGATCTGTCGAGCCACATCTGATAATGAACCTCAAACTTTACCCAACATCTAGAGACGTGTGGGGGTATTTGAAGAAAGTGTACCATCAAGGTAACTCTAGGCGTCAATTTCTTCTTGAATGTGCGATTGCTGAATATGCACACGAAACCTTGTCAATACAAGACTACTACTCGGCATTCCATACGCTATGGTCGGAATACAATAATATCAAATATGCGGATGTGGCTGATAATGTTTTAACAGTAATTCAAGATCTTTAGGCCTCTAGTCAAAGGGATCAGTTTTTGATGAAATTGTGCAATGAATATGAAAGTGTCCGATCTGCCCTGATGAATCGGACGTCATTACCTTCCTTGGATGTATGCTTGAGTGAACTCCTACATGAAGAACAACGCATTGCGACCTTGGCTCATATAGCTCAACAAAAGACTGAGACCTATTCAGTCGCGTTCTCGGCTAATAAGACTTCTCAGCCTCCGCCTTGAGACTTAAGCAAAACGCAATGTTACAGTTGTAAAAAATTTGGGCACATTGCAACTCAATGTAAACAGAAGGTCTGCAGTTACTGTAAAAATTCGGGATATATCATCTCTGAATGTCGCCGCCGCCCACAACGTCCATCACCACAATATCAGACTCCACAGTATCAAAATCCACAGTCTTAGATTCCGTATGCTTACGTTGCTTCTTCGGTTATGCCTGCTATTACATTTGCACCCTCACAGATTGGGCCCTCATCCTCTTTCACTCCTGAATTGGTTCAACAAATGATTGTCAATGCCCTCTCTGCTTTTGGTCTCTCAGGTACATCACCTTCATCTTCTACTTGGTTCCTTGATTCCAGGGCGTCTAATCATATGACGTATTCCCGTGCCCTACTCTCCAATGTGACAAGATACAATGGCAATCTTCAAATACAAACTGCTAATGGAGGCAATGTTCCCATTACTGCTCTCGGAGATATCCCTAGTCCCATCCCATTGAAAAATGTTTACCTTTATCCCAATTTAACTTCAAACCTATTACCAGTCGAGCAACTTGTTGAAAATAATTGTAACATCTCTTTTTCTTCTTTTGGTTGTGTTGTGCAGGACCAAATGTCCAGGAACGAGATCGCGAGGGGGCCTAAGTGTCGATGCTTGTTTCTGCTGGATTTTTTTAAAATTTCTAGGAATAAATTTGACAATGATGTGTTTTGTTTTTCTATTAGAGATAACTGCCAATTGTGGTAAAATAGACTTGGACACCCTAATTCCAATGCTTTGTCCCTTATGTTAAATTATGGTTTATTAAATAAATCTATTGGCTTATCTTCTTGTGTGCCTTTTGATTGCGCTACTTGTAAAATGGGAAAGAACAAAACTTTCCTTTTCCTATTTCCACTTCACACAGCACTCAGTGTTTTGATTTAGTTCGTAGCGATGTATGGGGAATTGCTCCAGCTCTTTCTCACGCTCACTATAAATACTTTGTGATTTTTATTGATGATTTCAGTCGGTTTACATGGGTTTACTTACTGCATTCCAAATCTGATGTTCTCAATGTTTTAAAAAAAAAAATTGGCTTATGCTGAGAATCAATTTTCCACCTACATTAAAATCTTATGATCTGATTCGAGCGGGGAATATGTGTCCTCTAATTTCCAACCGTTGCAAAACAAAGGCATTATTACTCAAAGAACTTGTCCTTATACTCCACAGCACAATGGAGTCGTTGAAAGGAAAAATAGACATCTCCTTGATGTCACTCGCTCCCTTCTTCTTGAATCATCGGTTCCTACCCGTTTTTGGGTTGAGGCATTGGCTACTGCAACTCATCTTATAAATCGTATGCCATCAACCTCTATTGAAAATCAGAGCCCATATTACCGATTGTAGAAGATATCTCCATCCTATGATGATAATGTTTTTGGCTCAGTTTGCTTTGTGCATTTGCCTCCTTCCAAAAGAACCAAACTAACCGCTCAATCAGCTCAGTGTGTTTCTTTAGGCTATGCACCCTTCTGGAAAGGGTTCCTTTGCTATGATCCTCACATTTGTCGCATACGTACCTCTAGGAATGTCATTTAAAAAAAAAAAAAAAAACAATATACACCTTGATCCTCCTGACTCCTCCTTGGTGTCTTTACCTGGTTTTTCTGACAACACGTCATTTGTTCGATTTAATCCTAACTTTGTGTATCACAAATGAAATAAAGAAGCGCCTACCAAGAATCCCCCTCCTGATCTTCCTTCAGCATCTGGTCCGTCTTCGACACTTGGTCCATCTGGACATCCTTCATTGCGTCGCTCCACTCGCATTTCGGTACCACCAGACCGCAATGGGTTTTCACATACTTCCTTAATGGCCACTTTGTCTTCATCTTCCTCCCCGCAATCCTATTCTCAGGCTGTGCAGCACCAATGTTGGAACAAGGCTATGCAAGATGAATACGCTTTAGAACAAAATCATATGTGGGATATTGTCCCATCTCCTGTGGGTGTCAAACCTATTGGCTGTAAGTGGATTTTTTTTCTCAAGTTAAAATTAGATGGCACATTAGATCGATATAAGGCGCGTCTTGTCGCTCTTGGAAATCGGCAGGAATATGGCATTGATTATAATGAAACTTTTGCTCTCGTTGCCAAGATGACCACCATTCGCACAATTCTTGCTATTGCTGCATCTCAATCTTTGCCTCTCTATCAAATGGATGTAAAAAATACGTTTCTTCATGGTGATCTCAAAGAAGATGTTTACATGCGTTTGCCTTAGGGGTATTCCTCAGGGAAGGGTATGGTTGCCAAACTTCGTCGCTCCCTCTATGGTCTGAAACAAGCTCCTCGCACATGGTTTGAGAAATTTCAAGATGCTCTTCTCTGTTTAGATTTTCATTTGAGCCAATATGATCCTTCTATGTTTTTACATCATGATCCGTCTGGGATTACTGTGCTACTTGTCAATGTTGATGACATAGTCATTACTGGTCCTAATGCAAAAATGATTCAAGAGCTCCAAGCTTCTCTTAATGAGACATTTCACACGAAGGATCTCGGCCCCTTAAACTATTTTCTTGGTCTTGAAGTTCATCAATCGACTAAAGGTATAGTTCTAAATCTGCACGAATACATTGTTGATCTTATTGACTTGGCTGGCCTTACTGCTTAAGCACCAATGGATACGCCGGTCAAACTGAATGTCAAACTCAGTCAAGAGGATGGTGACATTCTTCCAGATCCTACCGCAAATCGCTAGTTAGTCGGTAGCTTGATCTACCTTACGATCATTCGTCCTGATATCTCTTATGCGGTCAACATAATGAGTCAGTTCATGACTGCTCCTCGTCTCCTTCAAATGGCTGTTGTTCGCCGCATCATTCCGTACTTTATTCGCACACCAGCTCGTGGGTTATTTTTTCCATCAAACAATCCTATATCTTTCAAAGCTTATTCAGATGCTGATTGGGCCGGTTGTCCGGATACTCGCAGATCAACAACTGGATGGTGCATGCTTTTGGGTGATAGTCTAATTTCTTGGAAATGCAAGAAACATGAAAAAGTTTCAAAATCATCTACTGGGGCTGAGTACCGAGCCATGTATGCTGCGTGCTCTAAATTCTTTGGCTCCGCGGTCTACTTTCCGACATTGGGTTCCTAGCAGAAGGTGCTACCCCATTCTATGCGGATAATACAAGTGCAATTCGGATTACTGAAAATCCGATTTTTCATGAACGCACTAAATACATCGAGGTTGATTGTCACTTCATACATGATGAATTTAAGTGTAATATCATTAGCCTTCCGCATGTCTCCATTGAGCTTCAAATTGCTGATATTCTTACTAAAGGCCTTCCTCGACCACACCATCAGTTCTTGGTTGGCAAATTGAAGCTTGTTGATTCTCCCACATAAATTTGAGGGGGGGATGTTAGACAGTCCTAAGGCCCAAGGCCCATGAAAAGATCCAGTCCGGTACATGATATATCACACGTGGATTTGATTGGGTCAATAGCAATACAGCTGGCCAATAGTAATACAACTGTACATATTCTATTAATTAGTTGGTTTCCTAACTTAGAATAGAAATTGATGTAATTAGTTGGTTTCCTAACTTAGAATAGCAATTGATGAAATTAGTTGGTTTCCTCACTTAGAGCCTTGATTAAGGCATGTAATACCTATATATATTGATGCACAATCTCCAAAGAAGGGGGACTCAAAATAATACAATCTGAGTTACAGTTTCTTTCTCTCTCTCTCTCGTTTCTCTCATTGTGAGAATGTCAGTCTGGCCATGGGTCTTGTCAACCATTCCTCTCCTTTCACCTTAGATATCCAAAACATAAAATCATAGAAGGATAAGAATGTGTCCTTCACTCCAAGAAGGTTCATAACACGTGTTCATGACTTGGGAGTATGACTAATATTCTCCCAATAGGAACCAGTGTCCTATTACGCTTCCTTTAACACAATCCATATGAGGGTATCCAGTCGTCCAGTGGATGGGCCCACAGAGCTTAGGTGGGTCTACGTCAATCTTCCAACAAATGACTTAAACCAATGAATTGCACTATAGTATCCAACAACTCCATGCTCTACCTTTGCTTTCCGAAATCAAACTGAGGACAAGTTAGTCCAGTCATCACCATATCTTTCTCCCGACAATGTTGGGTTCAACAGTTGCATGAATTTTGTTTCTCCATTTGAGTCTATCCTCGGCCAAATCCTCAAATAGGTTTCCTCCATTCCAATCTATACTGTGACCCACACTACCTCTTTGGCAAGACTTCGTTCTCAGATTTGTTGGAATATAGAAAACCTTTCTCAGGCGAGCAAAACAACAAAGATCTACTATAGAAGTTTTCAAAATTGAAATGGTACCCTGAAGTTTCACGCTAACCTTCAGCGGAAAATTTTCGTTGTATAGATTTCTCAAATGGCGAGTGTCTTGATAATGCATAGCTCACATAACTTTAACCATTTGAACTAGAGATTTCGACAAAAATGTGCCTTTCCATGTGCATATTTCCAATTTCCTCCAGCAACAGATTCACCAATTTTTGAAGTCATCTTTGTGCAACCCCGTGGGTCAATCAATAAAAAAAATGCCCCAGCGTGTGGGTTGTCATGCATGCAACCGATGTTGTTCTCCTGCAAGGTCTCAAATGGACAAACCCGTTAGTGTAGTAGTTTTAGCCCCCCTGTGCGGCATTGGTTTGTACAAGATTTTCATTCTAAGTAGAAGTGTCAGGGAAAATCGAACTTGATTGAAGTCTATCATATACTTGTTGCATGTTAAAAAGTGGGGTAGTGTAAGGGATTTGTTTTACATGCTTGCTTTTAAAATTTTGAGAGATTAATTGATAAAAAAAAAAAACATATTATTTGTGATGGGGTTTGGAATATTGTTAATCATTTTCAAAAAGCGTATTTACTGAGGCTTTAGAAGAGGATTCATATTTAGAAAACGATTCTAGGCATGAATAACAAATGTTTTTAACTTCATTAACTTTCTTCTTTGAAGTTGCAAAGCATTTATTAGCAAATCAAGACTAGATCCTCCTCATACAACTTAAAACTCTAAAGATCCGCAATCTAGTCCAAGGGCTTATGAGATCTATTTGGTCGATAATTTCTTTGTCTGGATTTGAACTCTTCATTAGTGTTTCTGGATTTTGGAGGAGGTTCTTCATGAAGGGCTTACGATTGGGTCATAACCAAATCGATAACAAAAATCTCCTAATTCTTTTTTACTATTTGATTTTTCTCTGCGCATCTGATGCTTTAATTTAAGATCAGTGCAGATAGTTAATCTGACCTTATTTATGACTTGTATTAGCTCTCCATATGTATAGTGGCAATAAAAAGAGATGCTAATGAAGACAAAATTCTCAATGACAATGGTGAAACGCAAGGAGATCAAGCACGTGCATTAATCACTAATATCATTCAACATTTTCTCGGAAAAATACAAGATATTTCTGAAAAAAAAAAAGAGCAATTAATAAATCTAACATGTAACATCCTAACAGACTTTAGGTGGTATAAAGATATATATCTTTCAAAACTATTCCGAATTGACAATGTAAAGCCTCCTTCTAGAAAGAAAAATTCATCTCTGGACTTCCGACTCTGTTTTATCCACTCCTAGAAAGATAGACATCTAACGCATGCTTGATTAAGGTGTAGTGTCAGATGACCGGTGCAGTATTTTGTATTCATGCCGTATTGATGCGCTGCTTTAGGAGACTTTGATGTTTTGAGGATTAAAACCCATCTTCTCCGGGTGAAAGGGTAGCGTTTGAGTCTTCATTTACAGAAGAGGTTGCTGATCTTACCATCTCCTGAAGTTGGTTGAGAGGATTTTTGAGGAATTCAATCTCCTTATGAAGAACTTGCAATTGACAAAGGAGGAATTGTAATTTGGTGTAGGAGCAATCTTGAAGGGTCCTGCAGTAGGATTCTTGATGACTTCTTTAATTACTTATTTGAAAGTCTTATATTGGTCTGGTTAAGCCGTTAAGGCAATGGAGGGAATTGCTGAATATTAGAGGTAGTATGCGAAAACTGATTTTGAAGAACTGGCTGAACATCGAACTTTTCCCAACATTTCACATAAGTTCTTCGGAACAGGAAGGGAGGATCTTGGGAGGATTTTTTTGTAATCCCATTTCTGGATCGATGGGATACCATAGGTATGAGAATAAAGCATATAAATAAAAGGAGGCTCACTTAAGAGGGCCGAATGAAATTTGAGGAAGCGAGTGGTCTCATTAGATGCAAAAATTTTGTAATGACTGGACAAGGATTCTGGTGATAGAGATGAAGGTGGGCCATCTAATGACCACCAATTTATCCAAAACCATTTAGGAATTTGAGCATTTCTGGATTTTTGGAAACTAATAAACCAGTAACGGAGTGCTTGGAGTTTTGTTGTTGAAGAACATATTCCCAAGCATTCATATGATCCCTGTAGTTGTATGGCCATTTTTTTTTATTGGGGCTTTGAACCATCTGTGTGGAGGACCAATTGTTTTGCTAGTCTTTAAGAGAGAGGATATGAAAAAAATTTAGTTTAGAAAAGGCTATTTCTCAATCTTTTGTGGTATGGGTAAAAATAGCACTATTGGTTTATTCAATGATTGCTTCATAGAATTTACGGGCAAGAGAGCTTAATTTGGGTAGAAAATGCATATTTTGGAGAAAGATCTTTGATGCAATTTGTTCTTCAGGATGGCCTGCAACAAAAACATCAAGAGGAACAATCTGGAATTCACTATTGAGTTGACATTGGAATCTTTATTGATGGGTTTCGTGAGGAGTGAGGATTTATTGGAGACAATGAATTCACTCTTATTGTTTAATTCTCTTTTTTTTTTTTTTGATCTTTTTGCCATTTCCTCTGCCCTATAAATTCGCGAAAGAGAAAATCAGGTAAAGAATTTGAAGATCCTTTAATAAATTCAATTTCAAAGTCATTTATTGAAAGCAAAGCTTGCTAACGAGCAAAGATTTTTTTGATGCAAGGTTTTTGACATCTTTTTCTAAAACTTCTTTTCTAGGTTTACAATTAATGCTAAAAGAAATTTTTTATTCAAAACATCACTTTGAAATTTAAGGATGCATGAGACTACTGCTAAAATTTCTTTCTTTATTGTGGAATAATTTTTTTGAGTTAGATTCCAAGATCCATTTGTGAAACAAACAATCTGTTCATTGTTATCTGTTTTTTGCTGAAGAAGGATACCTCCATACACTTTTCAGAGGCATCAGTTTGAATGATTTTGAAAAGATTAGGATTTGCTATATTTAAGCAGGGAAGAATTTTGACCTTTTCTTTGATTTTCCGAACAGCTAAAGTGTGACATTAAGATCATTCTTCTTTATTGTGTTTCAAAAGAAGCTTTTGAAGGATTGTTCGCTTGGTTGCAATATTCTTGAAGAAATTGGAGACAAAATTTAAGGAACCTAAGAATTTTTGTAATTGAGTTGTGTCCTTGATTTCATCAGGGAATTTGTCAACAAATTGAATTACGCAATTAATTGGAGTAATAGTTTGATTCTTTATTTTGTAACCAAGGAATCTGATTTCAGTTTGAAATAATATTATTTTTCTTTGGGTAGGACAAGACCATAGAATTTGATTACTTGATAAAAGATTGAAAGATGTTTCCAGTGTTGTTCGATCCTCTTAGAGAAAATTAAGATATCATCGATGTAGACAATAGAAAATTCTTCGTAAGGGTGAAATATCATGATCCTTTGGAATTCAAAAGGTGCATTTTTTAGGCCAAAAGGCATTATACTCCATTCATAATGATGTTAGATTATATGGTCACAATCCAGTTGATGATGTAATAAATTGATTTATTTATCAATATAATCATGCTTTCCTTTCATGAGATGAATTGTATTTTATTTACTTAGTTGCACATAACCAATATGAATGACATGATGGTTCATGAGATGAACCGGAGTCCACAAGTGTATTAGATGTAACACGTGTGTGGATGAGATCCACATACAGGAGACACGTGTCACAAATCTTATACTTAGATTGATTCACAACCGATGATGAGATTGGGCATCTCATCTGACAAGGTTGCAGTATTATGATCACTATGAGATAGTATGATCTGTCTCGATCATCAGAATATAAGATTCTGGATCATCATACTGGTACATTGGATGTATTGAAGGACCATGAGAAGCACCTTATGAACATTGTCTTTACTTTAAGGTCTACTCTCATAATTCCCTGGCAATAGGCTCTTAATTCTGAGACATTGATGAACTCAAGTCTCTATCTATTCATTTGCTTTGAGTCACCAATGAGTGAGGCCAACTGTAGATCAAAACCTCGGTGTCTTAGGTACGTGGTAGTAGGACTGTGGGAACATTTAATGATCAAGATGAAATCTATTATAATTATCCCCTTGTGCCAATTAATGGATTTATCATTGATAAGTGTACACCCATCACAATTAAGAGTTAGTTGGATGGTACTAATGATAACTGTGATTAATTGGGTCTCAAGGATAATAAGATATGGATCTAAATTGGTGGGACAGTTTATCCAATTGATCCATGAATATTGATGGAGGGGCCTACTTGTGGTGATAGGGAAGTTTAGGGTCTTCATGTAATTTATTCCTAAGACTGGAGTTCAATTGCATTTATTTAGTGGAGTTATTTGCAATTAACTACGGGCCCGGATTGCACATGAGATGTGGGGCCGCAGTGTCCCAGTTGGAGCCAACTTTCTATAAAATCCCTAGTGGTCCCCACGCTAGCCCAAGATTGGATCATTACTAATTCTATTTGAACTCAAAAGGGAAAGCTACTATTTCTATTTGAAGTGAGACTTCTAATAGTCGTAATAGTAGGAATAGAGAGTTACTAATTATTATGGAAGTGAGACTTCTAATAATAAATCAAGAGGAGGATGCTTCTAGCTATAAATAGAGGGGTAATAGAGCTGGACGTCCCATACTTAATTAGCCCCTAGGGATTCACGCCCAGTCCCATTGAAGTGCAAGAGTTGCACATCCCTTCTTCTCCTTCTCTCTTCTAGTTTCTCTTCCAGTTTCCTTTGAGTTTCTAGTTGATTTTTCTCTTGGAGATTCCACCATCTTCTCTGAGAAAAGAGATCTGAAGCGGGTCATAGCGTGGAAGACAATTGGGTATTGGAGATTCTGATTTGCTTTGTGAAAGAGTTCTTCATCAAAGGGATTAATCAAATTCTCCATTATAGCACAACCGAGCTCCATAGGTATAATCTACTGCTTGTATGTTGTAGAATTCCGTTGTTGCTTGTTAGGTGCTGTTTCTATCTTCTAGATAGAGGTTATTGCTGATCATGGTTGATGAGATTGAGTTTTGGATCCTAGATTGGGTTTTGTTGCCTTATGGATACTTGATCCCTGAGTCAAGTGGGTCAAAAGTTCTGAAAACCTATCCACGAGGCCTACCTACTTCCAACAAATGACCAAAGGAATAACGATGCTCTTCTTGGATTTGGATTTGCTGAAATCCAGATTTTAGATCAAATTTTCAGAAAATATTTGCTTCATAAAGTCGATTTATTAAATCCTGTTTATTTGGAATAGGGTATCTTATAGATAAAAGGACTTCATTTAAAGGTTTATAATTTATTACGAGTCTTGGAGCTCCTCTTTCTAATTCTGCTGCATTTTCAACATAGAAAGTTGCACAACTCCAAGGAGTTTGTGGATTATATTTTTTGGACAGTAAATCCTTGATTTCTTTATCGCAAAGATCTAATAAACGAGAGTCCATTCGGGCTGGTCTAGCCTTTCTTGGGATGTTTACCTTAGGAAATGTAGCCGTCTCATGGAAATCTAAAAAACAAACGTGTATATCCTAATCCACTATGGACTTAAAGATCATTGGTATGGCTTTAGTTGGAGAAGAAGCAGAATGGTTGAAGAACATATTGACCGACATTTCCTTATGGAATAAGACGGTACCATCCATATCGCTCTATAGAGACTCAAGGTCTGCAATAGACAAGATAAGTAACAAGACCTATAATGGTAAATCCAGACATATTTGTCTGAGGCGAAATTTGTTGAGACACTTACTCAAGTAAGGAGTAATTGCAATTGATTTTGAGATCGATGAATAATTTGGCTGATCCACTAACTAAGGGACTCGCTAGAGAGCGAGTAACCTCTACATCGAGGGGAATGGGACTTAAGCCTAAAAAAGGACAAGTTACCAATAACAGACACCCAACCTGTTTGATTGGAGATCCCATGGGACGGGTTCAATGGGAAAAACGAAGTTATCTCTGGGTGGCAAAGGTGGAACATTTCAAAAGTATCATTACTTGTGTATATACCCATTCCTATGTTGTGAAATGTTCATATCCTGTATTAGTCGATGATACTCTGCCTTTTATAAGCAGGGTGTTGTACATGAGCATCCTTGATAAAGAACACGTATGAGTGTGGAAGTCAAGCCGCTTCCTATGAGAGGATTAGGTTACTCTCTAGAGCACTAATGAATACCGGGATAACACAAGGCCGTTAATGTGCACGGTTCTATAAGAATCCCTAATTTCTAAGACTGTGTGTAATAGGTACAATTTACTATATGAACTCTTGGTTCAAGATCCTGGTTCACCATAGAGTTCCGGTATTTCAAACTTACTACACTACGTGAAGGTTCAAGACTTAGTTCACCTACACTTATGCGTAGTCTCTTAGCTTGTCTTGCAACAACAACTTTCATTTTCAATATTTTCTTTCGTGCTTTAATGTGTGGGGGATTGTTGGTATCTTTGTGCATTAAAGCACATGCTTTTCACTTTTCTTTATTTAAGAGAGTCCCACATCGGTTGTGGAGACTCTTAGAGTCATTTATTATTGTTTACACTCATCACTATAGTGTAAGTCTCGAGAGAAGGCTTAGGTAGTGTTGACCACACACTTCCCACAGTTGCATGCGAGCATCGTCCGTCCGTGACGAGGCGAGGCGGGCAGGCTGGGCGTGTGCATTATTTTTAGGCCTCAGTTGGGTTGGGTTTGGGCCGACCAAGATTTGACCCCGGATCTATGAAACCTAGTAACCGTTGGAGATAGCTTTTCCACAGCTCTTTATGGCGGAATTATGGTCTTTCATTGCTTCCATAACGCAGATACCCATTGGTATCCATTGCGCAACAGTAAATGCGTAGAAGGGTCCGTTGCACACTCTTAATGGGCGTTTCCATTGGGAATTAACTCCCTAATGGATCTATTCCCTGGAAAGCCCTATATAAGGACGTCCGGGTGAAGGCTTTTCCCATCTTAAGGATTCTCCACAGCTAACTCATCTCTCTTCAAGTTCTTTTTGAGTTCTTCAAGTTCCTTTTGAGAATTTTCTTTCAAGTTGCTGTAAGAGTGTCATTTTGGGGATTCAAGATTCTCATCCATTCGAGTGCATGAGTGGTGGAGATCATCCGATCAGGAAGCCATCTTATCGTGGGGTAGACGTCCGGAAATCCATCTGCACCTGTGTGGGGGCGAAATCTGCCTAAAGAAATCACTCCAAAGACACGTGATTCGGCTACCATGTTGTTCGGCCATTTCTTTCCTTTCCTCATTCATTTTTAATTTTTAATTAATTTACAATTTTCGCGAAACAATTTTTCCCAGCATGGCACATCTCCAAATGCAACCTAAGCAAGTTCTAGCCAATGCACACATTCATGGGAAGATTGTCAAGTTTTCACATTCTAGCAAACATTTTTCTCACCTGCATTCCTTCCATACCACTGATTCCAACTCCAATATCTGCTGATTGGATCATTCCAACATCATTGGCTCCGTCACCAATTGCCAAAGTAATCTTACCAGTGTAATCTTTTACCAATCTTGTAATCTGCAATGTGTGAAACAAGTTATGATTAAAACATAAATAGAAGAAAAGAGACCAAATTTTGAATGAAAAGAAGCATGTCTTAAAAAATGTCGATCTGCATAGTGTATCCTCTATATGGGTGTTGTATATGATTACCAAAAATATATACAAATATACATAGATAGGAACACATACAGTATAGAACAGTGGATTCTTTGAAATGAATGTAGTATGTACATCTGATGCCCAGAGATGGAAACAAAAATGGGGAAAGGACACAAGTCCAACATTTCTTGAGATCCAGTACATGGATACAGGTTTCCTACCCATTACACATGGACATGACTACACATATCGTAGAGTTTGATACACGGATACGGGTATGGATATCCTATCCGTACAAAGATACTTTTGTTTCCTTTGAACATTCCCAAACATTAACTGGGGACGATAACCTTAGGATTGCTATGTAGTGGTTATCCTATGGTCTCATTGATTAGAAAGAAACAATAGAGTTTTCAATCACTGGGCAGATAACCATAAAGGTCTAGAAATTAAGGATCAGGCTACAGTAATCTCGTGGGTGATCGTCTTGAAGGAATTCTGTGGAATGACTTTTAGATTTTGGAGGTGTTGGATGGAATGTTTTTCAAGTTTTGTTCAATGATGCAAAGTCTCTGTATATTCTTTTCTAATGTAGCCTTTAGTTTACATTGATATGTATTATTTTCTTAGTCAATGAAATATTTCAAAACATTTTAATAATAATTAAAAGTAAAAATAAAAGAATTATTACTATTTACAAACTCTTGTCATAGATTCTTTACTCACTGCTGCTCATAAAATTTTATGGTAAAAACATTACATCGGTGGGGAAGCTAGTACGTAAAGTGAAGCAGTGCATCCAACAATGATAATTGTGGAACTTACCAAAGCCTTTTGTTTTGGAGACACACGACAGCATATAACAGAAGCGCAATTTACCGCCAAGCGTAAAAACTGGTATTTCACATCACTTTGCAGAGCTAATTCAAGAACTTTTCCATCAACTACCAAAGCAAAAGGTTTATCCCTGTTTCCTTCCTCACAAGTGGCTTGGTAAGCAGTTTCAATTTGAAACAAAATATCTTCCTTTGAAGCCTGTACTAAAAACATTGCTATGATTATTAACTCCTTGGGTCGTAAATAATTTTACATAAAGTGATTATTAGAAAAAAAATGTGCACCTTCTCATGTTTGTTACTTTCTTCTGCATTGGGCAAGCTTAGATGGAACTGTTGCATATCATATCGGAGTAAACTGCATGCAAATCTGCAATTAAGAAGGAAAAGAAAAAGAAAAAAAAAAACAAAAAAGGATTCAGGCCGCTTGTGGATGCAAATCAGTAACAATGGTTAACCATAATACTTAAGGCCGCTTGTGGATGTAATCCTGAATTGCACTCTATTGAAATTTTGGAAGGATAAAAGGATTTATTTTATGTATTTATTTTTGCTGTGCTTTTGAAGCCAGTACACAAAATCTAAGCATTTTTGGTAGGATTCAGTGGTTTGACCAGGGTTACTAGGGTTACCTGGATCAGATATCATTTGATCGTAATTTGCAACTCTAGATTTGCGGGTGGCAGTTCACTTCATGTTAGTGATCTTGGCTTGCTGGGGCGTGGGATGAGAATATTCATATTTGTGAATCACTCAACAATTATTTTTACGTTACGAGGTCGTGATCCTTTAAATGTACAATTTCAAGGCCTAAGTTTCCAACTCCAGATTCTAATTCAATTTGGAATTGGATATTAGAATATGAAATTTGGGTTAAATTTTAAGTGAACAAAGATTTCAACCCATTAATCAAGAAATAGACCCAAGGAGGACCGACTCATGATTTTGATCACTGGGACTCAGATTGCAGTTCAAAGGTTGATGTGTCAATCTAGGTAGCACCAGTTCATGCTTTCCTGCAAAAACAGGTATCTATAAAGAACAGTTTCACCAGTAATGGTGCATCACTTCAAGTAAATAACAGGCCTAGAACTAAGAATTACTTCAACTCTGTTTGGACTTTGGACAATCTGTTGTTTGAAAGACATAGCAGCTAGCTGACCTTCTAGAAAAAGGATCATTCTGATCCATTGAATCAACTATTAGAACCCCTTGTTCTCTAACGGCTTGAGCTTTTGGTGTTTCTAGCTATTAAAATGGCATCAGAACAAGTGGAGGTCATGTGTTCAAATCCCTGGGGACATGTTTCTGTCCCCATAATCCCATATGGTCGTTTGATGTGTTTTGTCTATGTATGGAGCCCCACGCGAGAGTGGGGCTGTCAAGACCCTTTGATATACAATATTTTTTTCAATCACTAATAGCTCAACCTTTTGTTGTTTCTGGTTATGAACATCAACCATCATATAATTGCGCATATTTTAAATGCACCAAAAGAAAAAAGTCGAAAAACTCAATCACCAATTTTGGCATTTTGCAGCCTTCTTGTCTTGTGTTGGCTCCCAGACATTTTTGGACGTATGAAATTTCCTTCAGATTGTTAGAATTTTAGTAGTAAGAAAATGAAAACCAAGAGAAGATTTTTTTTTTTTTTTTCTGTTCTCACAATGGCAGGAACCCAAACACAGAAAAGAACTCAACAAACTTGAATATGGCTAAATTTGTAGCTGTTTAGCCTTAAATAGGTGAGTTTATACCAAGTCTAAGCAATGTGAGTTTATAAAAAATGTGTACATTTTATAAATTCCACTAAAGTAGTCAAGCCAGTAGAAATTTGTCGTATGTTCAAGTGCACAGTTAAGTAACTGTATTTCTCACCCAATATTAACAGCTGTCTCCTTTTTATCTCCAGTAAGTAACCATATCTTCATGCCTGCTTGAGAAAGTTTATCGATGCATTCAGGAACCTGAATGAAAATTAAAATTCAATAAATTAGAAGATCAACATTCACTGGAAGGAACAAAGTATTCAAAAAGGGAAAAGACTAACTCCTTTCTGCAGCTTGTCTTCAACTGCAGCAGCTCCTAAAAGAATCATATCTTTCTCAATCATTTCAGATGCAGCCTCTAATAGCTCTTCTCTCTCTGGACCAATGGTAGTCTTAGCTTTTGTAAATATCGAATTCCAATTTTCATATTCAGCTGCTCCAAGTGTTCGATATGCGAGTGCCAAAGTCCGCAGACCATCCACTGAATAATTTGACAGATGTGCACTTGTTGCCTGTTGATACATTTTACCATCAACCGCGAGCCTATCAAAGATGGTGCTGGAAAGAAAAGCAAGCAAAAAAGAAAGTCGATAGTGTTATGGTAGGGATTTGATTTTGACTTTGAGCAAAATTATATTTAATCTCTTGTACTAACAAAGCTATCCCAACCGGAATGCAATCGATTAGGCAATTTGAGCTTCTTTGACATAAAGATACAATCTAGAAAATGAAAAAAGACGAGAGAGAATGGACAAAGACGAGATCATAAGATAAACATCCTGTGTCAACACCATCCATGGTAGCAACGAAGAATAACATGGAGGAATTCCTCGTGACTGCGAATTTCTTTTTCCATGGTGCCGCAGATGAGCAGCTTTGACCCGCTCCACACTTTGTTTTTATTGGTAAAAGAGAGAACTTTTAAGAATCCATATTTCCCAAAGAAGTTTTCTAGCCCATGAGAACAACACCAGAGCTCATTATAGGTTGTGATTTAAAAAAATTATATCAACAGTACTACAAGAATCATCAGGACAATTGGTATGAAATAAAGCGTAGCCTCCTGGAATCAAGTCAGTCACTAGGATTTTACCATTAATTTTGGTCTGAAATTTGAATGAATAGGCACCAAAACAGAAAAAGTAGTTTAGAGGGAAAGATCGAACGACAAGAGTACAAACCTGTCAGCACCTTTGCATAGAAGAAAAATTTTCCCCTGTTCATCACTTAATATTACAGACATCCGCTTGCGAGAACTACTAAATTCAAGTAGATTTAGAAGCTTGTATTCCCTGCAAATGGTATGAGGAATCAATGAGGCATTTCTAATGTTTATAAGTACCAAACCCCTAATTCTAGGCAGATCCAATATTTGGAAAAATGGACGGTTATTTTTTCTATAATCTTTCCATGGGTGCATGTTGGAAATCTAATTAGGTAGACTTGAAATCTGACATCTTCTCAACTTCATTATTACCAATGAGAGTTGGTCCCTATTAGCTGAGTCGGTTAGGGACATGGCTGTGTGTTGTGTGTGTCTGTTCGAGGAGTCCTTTGAAGAGGGGAAAAATCGCCAATGAGAGGTAAAAAAAATCCTTTCCTAGTTTGATTTCAGATTTCCATGCCACCACAATAAGTATAGCACAAAATGAATAAATATTTATTTTGTCAAAGAATCTAAACTGATTGCAGTTCAGGCTGCATTTAGTTTCACTGGAAAGCAGTCTTCAGAATACTTTTTTTTTTTTTTTTTGACGTTTTACCTGTCTACCTCCACCCCAGAAGAAGGATCGAGCTCCCTAAGCACCATGACTGATTGAGTTCTTTTGCAAAATTGGAATCCAAACTCTTGCGAAGCAATCAGAAAAGCCACTTCTTCAGGTGACTCTGCCTCATATCTTAATTTTCCTTTATTATCATCTTCAGCAGGTATGCCAGTGTGACATAAGGCCAAGACCCTAAAGAACATTGCAATATCAGAAGATTGGGGCTTTTTTATCCAAATCTTATTCAAGAGGCAGTCATCCTTAAAGTTGAAACCCTTAATTATGGAATTTTGTCCCAGACGAGAAAGTTTCTTCCTTTTGTTGATCGGGTTCTCAATATCTTCTTCATCTGGCGTTATTTTTAGATTTCTGAAACTAATTTCAGCAACTGAGAAGTCAAATATATCAAGACTTTGGCTTATAGAATTGGATTCATCAATGCTAAAAAGATTTTTTTCTAGATTGGCATTCATTCGTTCGGATGCAGCAAGATCGACATCAGTTACTTCACCTCCATATGAGGCCCCTGCAATTGAGCACTTTCTAAACTCCATCTGATTGCATGTAAGTGTACCAGTTTTATCTGACAGAATCATCTCAACCTGGCCAAGTTCTTCATTTAAATTTGAAGTTCTTGCCATGGCTGAGTTGCCTGTTTCTTCATCATACAGTTTTATGTCACTATTAATGAGCATTGCTTGCAACACCTTTACAACTTCAATGGAGACATAGAGAGATATCGGAATCAAATAGCCATAGAGTATAAGAGCCCTTACAAATGGTAGTATACCAGACCACTCTGGCCTCTTTGGATCAAAAAAGCAATCTTTGCCATCAGGTTGAGAATCTTTGCCATCAGGTAGAGGATCTTTGCCATTAGGTTGAAGATACCACCAATTTAGCATTTGGAATTTAGTATACACATAAGATCCAACAGCACTGATAAGTGAAATCAAGGTGAGCATTGTAAAGAGAACATAGATGACAAGGTCCATCTTTCTCTCAATGCTGCTTCGTTTAGAGGGCGATCTAGTGGAATTTTTTACTACTTTTGTGTCTGGACCACTAAAAATGACCACGCCATAAATGTATTCAGTATTCCGGAGCTTTGTGTCTTTGAGAAGGACCTGTGCAGGGCTCAAAGCATAGATTTGATCTTCAAACTTGAAATTCCCAATGAAGGAGTAGAGGTTAGGATTGGGATCTTCACAGCGGATTGTAGCTTTGAAGCTACTGAATTCCACATCATAGTCCAAGCTGAGTGTTGCATCCAAGCACCTTTTAAGTTTCAAATTGGTTTCTCCATCCAGGTTCATAGACTCAACATAACAAAGCCCATCATCATAGCTTGAAGACAGAAGAAGGATGTCACTGGGGAAGTATCCGTTTTTCTCAACTTTGACAACTTCTCCAACATGAAGTGACTTCCATGTTTTCTCTTTGAAATTGCCATTTCCAATGTGAACCTTAACAGTTCGAGAGTTTACTTTCAAATCCTGCAATCGAAGTGTTCAAAAGTTTACTAAGAGGACTGATTACATACATATGACCTTATCATTGTTATGATAAAGTTGAGAGAATCCATAAATGGTTCCACCAACAGAGGCAACAAATCCCTGGATTGAAATCTACACATCATAGAGTTTATTATCTAAGTTCTTGATGCACAAACAGCACGTGAGGATATCAAATACAGATATTTAAAGAGAGATTTCCCAGACAACTGATAGTTGAAGGAACACAAAGAATGCAATAAAATGGGAAAAGAAAAGTCCTATTATCCATGGCAATTGTCTTTTATCATGAAGAGATTCACAATTGGAGTATGTCAATGTCTTTTAAAGGTTAACTTGACATTGTATTTTCTTGTAAATGCGGTTCCATGCTTTTGCACACACAGTAAATCTCTTATGCTGTATAGATTTATCTACGGAATTTGTAAATTTTCCCGTATCAAAGACAGGATTCATATTATTGACCAGAAAACAGTGAAATATTTCATATCCACTGAGGCTACATTGCACTAAAACAATATTTTTTTTATCCATAGGAAATTACCTGCAGGAGTCTATGCCAGTCCTCCACAGCCTCCTTAGCCATGCTAATCCCCACAACAAACACCAAGGGAGCAATAGCAGTCATGGGAGGAACTGGAGACAATGAAGTGAGGGACAATGCTGCAGCCAAAAGAAAATATAGATTTGCAACTCTGCGGAACTGCTCAAAAAGAGCTTTCGGGAGGAAGGTTGCAGGATTGTACTTGGTCGTGGAGACAGAATTGTTTGGATATCTGAAAAGGCCTTTCCTATGGAAGTGAGATTGGTTACAGAAAACTACCCGAGAAAAGCCTGGGCCTCCAAACTGATGAGGAGAAGCATCTGGAACAAGGCCTGGTCGGAAACATGAAAATGAATAAAGCTTGCTCCATCGGACATTACCATTACTTCTCCCTGACATCCGTGGCATTGTCAAAGTCTATGGAACATCGGAAACCTTCACACTGTTGGAAGAATTAGACAAAACTAGAGCTCTTTGAAACTGTAGAGCCCCCAAGATTGTAAATTTGGATATCTGCACTAATTCAGTGTCTAAAAGAATCAATCTAGTTCTTCCATGAAATTGTCCACAAGAGCAAGCAGTTAAAGGAAAACGTATACTGGAACCACAGAAATACTCATGAGAAGTCCCCTTCCATCATTTAGAACTTAACGCTGAAAGCTCTCGACAAAAGCTCATTATGGATTTCAAGAAAACATAAGTTGAAGAAACCACACAATTTGAGGAATCTCTGAACTCCCTCAGCATTGAATTTGTAACACAAAACAAACACATAACTGTCCAAACAGCCTCCTATAGAAAATATTTAGTCATCCCTCCCTCCCTCCCTCCTTAAAAGAGGAACTTCCAATGCTGAGATTTTGTCTTGACATGGCCAAGCAAGCCTTTGATTGTCATGTATATAATACAAAAACAAATAAATGAACATACTTTCATCTGACCCAATAAGAAATGAGAAATTAAACCTAAACTTCGAAAGATCCGATTTTGCCAAGAGGTATATTGATAATATATTATAAACCCAGTTCTCCACACACCGATTAACATTGTCCACCACCAAAGAAATTCCCAACCTACCCTCCAAAGCGTCCATTTCTCTGAAACCAGGATCCCAATCCCTTCAAACAAACGATCGGATTAAAACCCATCAACAGTTCAATGATATTAAACTAATAAACAAGACCCTATTCTCTTAAATACAAACTCACATTGCCCACCACCTAAGATATTATATTCTACCCTCCAAAGAATACAATTTTCTTGAAACCACGCTCCCCATTGTGTCAGACAAAATTTAGGATAAAAATTCTTCACCAATTTCATTGATGATAGAAAATTAATATATAAAACCCAATTCTACTTGTATAAATTCACCTTGCAACCACCAATGAAATTTCCCAAAAAACCCTTCAAACAATCCCATTTTCCACGATCCAATCACTTCAAAAGGACAGAATAGATTAAAAGTTAAAACTCCTTACTTGTTTCAGTCATAATAATCACAATAAACAAAACCCTACTCCTTGTACAATCCATATTGCTACTTCCCAACCGGCCCTCCAAAACCGACCAAATACATGACATTACAGTACCATTAGTCTAAACAAACAGCGTAAAAGATCATAAAAAAATAATAAACCCAATTTTATTCATACAAATTCACACTGCCCCCCACATAAGAAATTCCCAGTCTAATCTCCCATCGCCCCAAACAAACAAATGGAATAACACCCATCACCAGTTTCAGTGATAATAATATATAAATTGCAACTGGGTTTAGAATTGTCAATGTAAAACGTGGAAATCCAGTCAAACCGGCTTCAACAGCAGTAGAATCGTTTTGAAGTAAACAAATTGAGAAAGAGGGTGCTGCCGGCAATGCAATTTGGAGTAGAGAAACACAAGAAAAGATTGTAGAGATTAACGAAACGGACTCTTCGAGGCATCCATCTGCTTAAGTCAAAGACCCTAGTGGATTCATGTTAATGGAAAACGATGTCTCCTCTGCCCGCGCTCCTCTTCCTTTTGCAGGAGCTCCGATTCCCAAGCCGGCAGCAGTACGGACCGCATGCAACCGCTATTTGGAGCATGGAAATAACACAGCTGCCTGCGCACTACATTTTGCTCTTCACACACTGCAGTAAATTACGACTAAAATACCTATTTATAAATTTACCAAAACGTCTAAACTTCACCCCTCTCACAGTGTCTTCCTACTGCTATCTACACACCTCGTTTTTTCCCTCCAAATGAATGAAAATATGGGAAGTGTTCTACATCGAGCATCCATCACTCCTCTCCACTTGCTTCCATCCTTTTCAATATGTTCCATGCATCATGAAATGAAGACAATGTTTCTACTTCTTCCTACATTTACTGCCCTCTACTTCCCCCCCTCTTTCATCTTCTCTCTCAGTTTAAAGCCTCAGGATAGGATGTCGCCACTAATGAATCTTGATTTCATTCAAAGTTAATACCCGCTTTGCTAGCATTCTTAATCAATGGACGAGTGAAAGGACAAGCAGATAATCACTTCCGATCATTCTAGGAGCGACAAGGTAAGCACATTCATCCCGACTTGTGTATTGGACAGAGACGAATCGTTCGGCCCTGCATGTCCGACCGAATGTCATTTGCTTGGCCCTAAATGGCCGACCATAGGTCCTTTGCTCGGCCCTAAATGGCCGACCATTTGTCATTTGCGCGGCATTACAGTGCCGAGAAGAACATAAATATGCGGGCATGAATGACCGAACAATTTAATTCTGTCCGGCTATTCAGATTCGTGCAGTTGAGTCATGTACATACTCTAACAAAATTGGTGGCATTGCAGTTTCATGCGCCTACCGAATGCAGCAAGGTTGGCTCGGAATGTGTGGTCGACTATAGTAATGAGTTTATCACTCAAGAGGTAATTAATTGAGATGAATCATTTGATATTTAAATTGATGTAGTCACTTTGTTCAATGTAACTGTGTTTGGTTATGTGCAGATATTCATAAGCCGAGAAGCCCTAATTGACTGGGCTCGTGAGGTTGGGAGGAGAAATGGTTTCATTGTCATGATTAAGACATCAGTAGCACCGAACAGGAGAAATAAAAAACCAAGGCTAACCTTTGGGTGTGAGAGGAGTGGGTCTTATAGAGACACGAGGACAACTAAAGATGGGACAGTTGAGAAGAGATTGAGGCAGACTGGTTTGAAAAAATGTGGATGCCCATTCACATTACAAGGCAAAGTGGTTGGCTTAAATGAGGAATGGATGTTGCATGTAGTGTGTGGTGTGCATAATCATCCTGTTGCAGACTTTCTAGAAGGGTACTCATTTGCAGGGAGATTAGCAAAGGAGGAAACTTCATTGCTGGCTAACATGTCCAAGAATATGGTTCGGCCAAAGGATATCTTGGTGACACTGAAACAAAAAAATGAGTTAAATGTAAATACAATGAAAACCATTTACAATGCACGTCAAAGGCATAAAGTTACGGAGAGGGCTGGACGGAGTTAGAAGCAACAACTGTTGAAATTATTGGCGGAGCATGGTTACATTGAGTGGCATAGAATTGTCTTGCAACACATATTGTCACTGACTTGTTCTTCACACACCCTACCAGTGTAGACCTCTTACGTGCTGATGTGCTTAAAATAGTTAACCGGAATCGCACAAATTTCTATTAAGTAGATAATGGCAAATACGGGTCGATCCACAGAGATTTGTAGAAACAAGATTCAAAAATCTTCAATCAGTTTTCACACTAGAGATTTTAAAACCACAATTAGTCAAGGAAATAATAACTAAACTGATATCAAAAGAAATCTAAACACAAACTTGATCAGAGAAAGAGAGATCAGAGTATCGGATTTCACCAAAACAGATTTAATCATTCCAAAATTACTTCATAGTCTCATCCTAATAAAACTCAATCCAATGTGCAAACAATTGCCTTGGATCGGAAGATTTAGCTTTGAAAACCCTTTTTATTGAAAAAATCCAATTATCTAAATAGTACCTAAGACTCCCTTTACTTCAATATGTTGAAACTCTAATAACTATTTGTCAAGATCAAGCACAAACCATTAAAGGAATTTAACCTAAACATGATATGTCAAGATCAAGCATAAAAAGTAAACGACATTCCAAATAACCTTTACAAAACCAGAAGTTGAATAACATTCATGAAGGAGAACCTATTAAATCATTAAGCATAATGAGGGAAAGACATAGAACAATAATAAGGAACGAACTCACCGGTTTTGGTTTCCTCCTCCACCCTAATCCACGGATTAGCCAAGCATTGTAAAACAAACAATAACAATGAAGCAAATCGTCATTTTTGAAAGCCTTCAAGTTGTCTATTACACCACTCAATCTTCACCTTCAATTTCTAACAAAGATTGAAGAAAAATAAAATTAACTCTAGAGCAAAAGAGAGCCTCCCCTTAAAAAGAAGAAAAATACAAGAAGAAAAAGAAAGAGAAATCACTCAAATTCGTCATCCCTCATATCCCTCCTGTTGACAGCCTATTTTGACCCCCAAAACGTCAGAATTAGGAGATCCTCGTGAGACATGATATTCCTCTCCTTTGAGTCCTCTTTACAACGCATCTGACTTTGCCTTAATCGGAGTCTTGAGTCATAATTTATGGTCAAAATAGTAAAGCTTGCGCAGGATGGCTACAATTCCGAAAATCTTCTTTCCTTCATATTTTGATCACTTGCTAAACAATAACTTTCTTATTGATGTCCATGAGATTCATTCCATTTCTTGCAACGTTGATTGCTAAGTTTTAGCAACCATTATCAAGCATTAGATATGGTGGGGGCCACCAAATTCGGTTTTCACAAAAATAAAAACTAATTGTGCCAAGTCTTGAACTCATGACCTCTAACTTGAAATTCCAACTCTCCTCCAACAAGCCTATATGCTATGTGTATAACTTTTCCCAAATGGGGTTTTAGCTTTAAACCTCTCCGAATTAAGCTCAAATATTCTTAGCTCCTTCCAATTAATGCGTAATAAGAAAAAGGCTATAAGTAGAACATTTAAGACAAAATAAACAACTAACAAATTCAAATAAAAGGGTAGTTATTTATATTATGCCATGCATATCACGTGCATTTCCTCATGTGTTGATAATGGACTGCACCTACAAGACCAATCGGTATCGAATACCCTTATTGGAGATTGTTGGGGTTACATCCACAGAGAAGGCTTTTTCGGTTTGCATTGTATATCTCCAGAATGAATGTGAAGACTGCTACTCATGGGCATTGTGTATTTTGCGCAAAGTTATTGGCGAAGGTGTTCTTCTTAGCGTTATCGTCACTAACAGAGAGATGGCTTTAATGAACGCCATATCTATTGTTTTCCCCGGCGCCAAACATCTTTTATGCAGATGGCATATCAACAGAAATATTTTGGCTAAATGCAAGAAGTTGTTTGAGACGAAGGAAAAGTGGGACCGGTTTATAATGAGTTGGAACATGTTGGTCTCCTCATCCACAAAGGAACATTACAATGTGTAATTCGACTTATTTATCAAGGAGTTCGTCACATATCCGGCAGTACTTCAGTACGTTAAAGCGTCTTGGTTAGATGCGTACAAGGATAGATTTGTGGCTGCATGGACGGACAAGGTCATGCATCTTGGGAACACTACTACAAACATGGTGGAGAGTTCACATGCACAGCTAAAGCGGCAGCTTGGATCAAACCAGGGGACTTTCGAAGACTCTTGGATGAAGATTCACAACCTATTGCTGCTGCAACATACAGATATAAAAGCATCATTTGAAAAAAGTAAAACGGTTTTGCAACACAATTTCAAGCCTTCCGAATTCATAGAACTTCGTGGGAATATTTCTATAAGTGCATTAGAGAAAATCTTGGTGGAGACGAGACGAGCCTCGTCAGTTGGTATTGATAGAGATGCTTGTGGCTGTGTACTTCGACACACACATGGCCTACCTTGTGCTCATGAGATTGCAGAATACGTAAGTACTGGGCCCCCTATTCCTCTAGATTGCACGCATATGCATTGGCGCAAGCTTGACTTGCTATCTTCCGATTCTGCCCAGGACTCGAGTGTTAATCTGGATTGCATGCCAGAGATAGATTTAATTGTGGAACAGTTCAGAGGCTATGATTCGAGAAAGAAGTTACAAATCTTGGATAAGCTTAGGGAGCTTGCAAAGCTTGAGACGATCTCACTGATCGAGCCAGCTTCTAAATCACAGTGTAAGGGGCGCCCCAAATTGAAATTACATAATTCTACTAAACGTGAACCCTCTTCCTTTGAATATGTCGAATCAGCTCAGGATAGTTACTCTCCTGTCTTGAAGATGGAAGAGACTATTGTCAGTAGTGGGGCCTCTTTGGCATCCGTGAAGAGGCTGATGCCTAAGCAAAAGGTCAGTCGCACGCGAAATGTTAAGCATGTTTCCTATATTAACACACTCCCAGCTGGTTTAAGGCCTTATATTCATCATGTAAAAGATGTCAATGCGGATGGCAATTGTGGCTTTGGAGCCGTTGCAAGGTTGATGGGACTTGGTGAGGATTCGTGGCAACAGGTACGGAAAGATCTTTTTAGAGAGTTGGTGACTCATGCCGAACACTACAGACAATTATATGGATCACACCAAAGGGTAGATGAACTTCTCCACATCATATCGTACCAAATGGATTGTCCTCCATATGATCGATGGATGACGATGCCGGACATGGGACATCTAATTGCCTTACACTATAACGTTGTCCTATACCACTTGTCCATTGAGCAATGCCTGACTTTTCTTCCTCTTCGATCGGTGCCTGTTCCTACTACTGCTAGGCGGGAGATCGCAATCGGTTTTGTCAATCAAAATCACTTTATTCAGGTGATAATAGTAAATGCATAGATCCACATTTCTTATTTTGCATGAAATGCCATGACTCACTTGACTTGTTATGTATAGGTTTTTCTCGTACAAGGTCATCCAATTCCACCCATTGCTACTAACTGGATTCGTCACCATCACCCTTCTGCAGATGGATGGGATACAACTTATCAATCTCGGATCCAACATTTCAGAGAAATTATCAGTCCATCAGTTACCACATGCGAAACTATCGATTTGGAATGATTGTTATATTTTATAAGGATGTACAAGGATTGCATTTTTTTTAAGAACTCAATGAAATAGAG
Source organism: Persea americana (assembly GCA_029852735.1). Lineage (NCBI taxonomy): Eukaryota > Viridiplantae > Streptophyta > Magnoliopsida > Laurales > Lauraceae > Persea > Persea americana. The sequence continues at coordinate 42,510,430 of CM056814.1, forward strand.
CCCTGTTGTAATTTTTTTAGTACTCTTTTTTTTAATAAAATAAACATTCCATATATCTTCATGGTTCATGAAACATCACTTTTGCTAACTGTGGCTGGCAATTATCAACTGATGGGATACTTGCTAACTGAATGGTATTGATATTATAGAAAAGAACAGGTTACTCGGCCCTGTACAACCGACAAATTAATTTTTGCATGGTTCTGTATAACCGGGATCCAATATCTTTCTCGGTCCTGTACAACCGAGCAACCACGGTTTGCACGGACCTATGTGGCCGAGCAATTTCAACGGTGTCGGACCTATTACGTCGAACACATTTTCATTATCTGTTTGACAACTTGGACAATACCAGTTTACAAAACTACATCATCCATTTCATCTAAATGCTATACAAATAAAAAGAGTTTATCATTTTACTTCAATACAAACTTTCTGTGTATGCGCCGTTTTGGTGAGGCCTACACTTGGGGAAATGCTCGTAAATCCATGCCTCTAGTAGAGTCAGATATCCTGCAATCTGCCTGACTCCACTTCGAGTAGCAAACCCCAACTATCGGTATAGGTGCGCAAGCGCGGTAGCTCCCCAAGCATATGTGCGTGCCTGATCCAAGTTCATTAGTAGCCTTAGATACAGTACTAGGACCCTCGTGCCACTCTTGTCTGTGAAGAGTGTACAACCCAAGATATACAATAGATATGCTCTAGCGGCATGCCTAATGTGCTCTTCTGGATCCGTATCGGTCACGTCTCCAAAAAGGTCCCTCAACCACTCCAGTCTAACCGACGAGCCCCGGACACCTACTAACTCTTCGTGTGCCTGCTGGGATGTGACCCCAAGACCATGCTCTACAAGTGTCTTTGATTGCTTAAATGACAGTTGCTCCACTGATACAACTTTTCCAGTGATAGGGATCCCTAGAATGGTGCTCACGTCATCAAGGGTAATCGTCATTTCACCGAAAGGCATGTGGAATGTGTTTGTCTCAGGCTGCCATCTTTTCACAAAGGCAGACACCATGTTCCTGTTGATGGAACGATAGGACATCCCCACCAATGGAGCCAACCCTGAACGGTCAATGAGAAGACTAAAAACGGTATTCTACCTTCCTTCTGAATTCCATGCCCATTCACTGATTTTTTGGCCATGGCTTATGCATTTAAGTGGCGGTCTCTCCTGTAAAACGAAATAAACAACAAATTAGTGAAGGTAATAAATATTTAAAACATGTTCACCAAGATTATTCACAAACCTGTTGCAGCCAAATACTTGCAGCAATATGCGCTCGGAAACTAGGTAGTAGGCTCAAACTTGTAGGCCCCCCGGGAATTTCTCCAGTCCTATTAATAGCAATAGTTGAAGTTTGTTCACGTACTTCTTCTGCCTGTTCGGAGACTACGGTCTCCACTTGTGCTTCGGGTTGTTCTTCAACTACTTCTTCGTCATCGTCGGACACATCAGCAACAAACCTCCGTCTCCTGTTCGACACTGTGGGTCGAATCCTAGCGGTCCTAGAGGTACTTAGCACATCCATATACCTGGAAAAAAATCATTAGTACATATTTACCACTGAGTTACCCCGTTCGACCCTGAATATCCATGTGGATATTATGTTCTCGGCGTTACAGTGCCGAGAAAAGATTTTCTACTTAGACCCATAATGCCGAGAAAATGTTTTTTACTTGGACCTATACTGTCGAGGGTTTCGGTTTTTTGCGGATCGTGGAGTTCGAATAGAATGTATTCTTTCGGACCCACAGAGCCGAACGGGATCGTCACAGACGCTTATAACGATGACAATGGTCGGATAAGTTCGGTCTCCAAACGCGCATGAGGATGGAAAATAAATATGCATAAAACAGATCTTTGATCTTAAAATAATACTACAAGCATTTCTAATCAAGCAAAAGCTATCGAAATCACTCATAGAGGTTGGAAATTTGACGAGAACCAAAAATGCCGTTTGAAGAAGAAGGTAAGAAGAGCACAGAGAGATGGATGAACAGGAGGAGGTGTGGCGTTCACGTCCAGGTGGGGGAGCTCGTCGAGATCGCCTTCGACGTCAAGGGTGCAGTGAAACGGCGGTTCGAAGAGTGAAATGGGAGGGAAAATGCTGCAGTGTGTACTTCGCCCAGTGTGTAGGTAGATGGAGTGTAGAGAGGGAAACTTGAATTATTCTTCACTGAATAGCACTGTGTAAAGAGATGCAGTGGGTGGAGAGCAAAACGTAGTGTGCAGGTAGAAGCACTTAATAACATATAGCACCTACCTTTTAAAAAAAATATTATTACCAAAATACCCCTGTGTGAAATGGAGAAAATATCCATGAGCTTATCTTCTTCGCAAGTGCATGGTTCTCCGCAAGTGTACGGCTGTGAAACTCCATGCATATATCATATGTATTGTGTTTCACAGCCGTGCACCTCTTTATGTGCATGGCTCTGAATCTCCGTGCACCCCACCATTGAGCGATACACGTGAAGAAGAGGAGAAGATGGTCGACAGTGATGGTGGGGTAGATAGGGGAGCTCATTGGAGAGAGAGATGATCATTAGTGATGGTGGAGTAGAGAGGGGAGCTCGTTGGAGCGAGAGATGGTCGTCGGTAATGGGGCGGACATCTGGGTTCGGTCGCAGCTAGTGGGAGGAGAAGAGAAGAGGAGAGGAAAGAAGAGGAGAAGAGATGGGAGCTCACCGATGAAGGGAATAGAAGAGGAGAAAAGAAGAGGGTGTTTTGGGTATTATTGTGGGCGAGTTCAGTAAAAATGGGCTTTTTATTTTTTTTAGGTGTGGTGAGCTTAGAAAGTGGGTGGTCTTAGCAAAACATGTGGGTCCAAATAGACTTTCCCTTTTTTTCTCTCTCACTGTTCTCCAACTTGAAAGTGAAATTTCTATATCTCTATGCCCCCATGCCCCCACAGAGGATGAGGTGGTCAGTGGGTGGGGTATCAAGTGGCAATGGGTCGAATTGGATCGGGTTAGTTTAGGGGGTTAATATGTGCAGATTAAATCCAATATCAGCATATTATTATATATTATAATCGTAGGCATCGACTTAGAAATTGGAGTCCAATTTCGCAATTGATTGAGAAATTGGATCTCAATTTCGATTTCAATTGCGAAATTGAAGAGAAATTTTGGAGATGACTCTTTAAAGAATATGACATTTATTTTTCCTATTAGAATTAAATTTGTTCGTTCCCTGCTTCAGGTGGCAAAATTACTCACAACTCTTTCAAGATAAGGATAACTAACTAAAGTAATGTGAGGCTCCACCCCTTGTGGACCCTCATTCTGAATTTGAATACTATATTTTAGCCTAAGAGTATTTATTTATACTAATTATGGGGTTTAGTAATGGTAGTTATGTATTTTCCTAAGTTTTAGTTAGATTAGTCTAGTTGTGTAATTTAAAGAATTTATAAGGAGTCTTTTATAATTTCTAGAGTTAGTGAGTTAGAGGCCCTAGCTAGATATTAGTAATTATTATAAGGGGGTATCCACTTGAGAAGGTTCTAGAAACCTCACCTAAAGACCAAACTACCCATAACCCTAACCCTAATCCTATTCAAACTTAAAGGGTATTTTAGTCCCTAGCCCAAACCCCAACCTATATATGTACCACACCCATCTCATGCCATACGTTGGCTAACACCTCCCATCTCATTTCCCTCTCTTGTCCCTCTTCTTCCATCATTTCCCTACAATGCTCCCATCTCTCTCCCTCTCTCTAGAAACCCTAGATCTAGACTCGAAGAAGAATAAGAAGACTATCTACCACAATTCCAGCAGAACTTATCATAAGGATATTTATCTCTATCTTGCTAATCTCTCCTTTCTCTTCAAATCAAGGTATGAGCCCTTTTCTAGTTCAATTTCATTAGAAAGCCCTCTTTTTCTCTCTACATCTCCTTCCTTATAGCGATTCTCTTGTGGATGTGGGATATGAGTAGAGATCTCTTCTAGATCTGAGATTTTGGGCTGATTTTGTAATTGGAAAGGCCATAGGAGCTGGGATCTTCTTTTGGAGCTTGGATCTCTATTTTCTCTCTCTATCTCTTGCAATTGAATTGAGGCAAGTGCAATATGCTTACTTAATATAGAATGGATGTTTACTGTCTGTGATTATGAAATTTTCTATTCAATTAATGTTAGAATTGTTAGATCTACCTTTGAGCATGTTTTCATGGATGTTTGGCCATTGATGGATGGGCTGATCTCATTTGGAAGATCAATGGCCCATAGATTGGATGGCTGGATGTATATAGGAGTGCTTTTCATGTTTCTAGATGTTTATGTGGTGTTTGGACGAGATTGGATGGAATTGGGTGGAAATTGGAATGAAAAGAAAGAAATCTAGAAATTCTGGAATTTGCAACAGGCCAGTGTGCTAGGTGATCGAGCTTAGTGCTTGACTGAGCTCAGTGTTCGACCGAACTCAGTGCTTGGCCGAGCTCAAAACTTGATCGAGCTCAATGCTTGACTGAACTCGGTACTTGGCCGAGCTCAGTGTTTGACTGAACTCAGTACTTGACAGAGCTCGGTGCTTGACTGAGCTCCGTCCTTGACCGAGCTCAGTGTTTGACCGAACTCAATGCTTGGCCGGGCTCAGTACTTGACCAAGATTAGTGCTTGACCGAGCTCAATACTTGACCGGGCTCAATGCATGATTGAACTCAGTGCTTGGCCGAGCTCAATACTTGATCGAGCTGAGTGCTTGACCGAATTCAATACCTGGCCGAGCTCAGTGTTTGACCGAACTTAGTACTTGACTGAGCTCAGTGCTTGACCGAACTCAGTACTTGGCCGAGCTTAGTGTTTGACCAAACCCAGTGCCTGGCCGAACTCAGTGTAGGTTAACCGAGCTCTGAGCTAGGTGACCGAACTCTGAGCCAGGTCACCGAGCGCTGTGCCAGGTAGACCGAGAATACTGGAATTCCAGGAAAAAGAAGCTGGAACCTGGAACTCCATTCAGCCAGAATCTCCAATGCGCGCGGTCGACCGACCAGGCTAGGAGGTTGACTGAGCACACAGGAATTTCTGGAAATCAGGCTTTGCCTGTAGGGTGTTTGTTTCTCTGATCCTAGTGTGCCAGGTCAACCGCCTAGGCCAGGAGGTAGATCGAGCACACTGTGTACAGTAACCTTCCTAGATTTTGGTTTCTGATGTTGTGATCATTCGTAGGGCCCATTGACCATCCAAATGGACTTCTATTAATGTGTCGAGCACGAGTCGATGGTGTGGCTCAACATCGACTCGTGGGGACCACCAAGTAAGGTCTAGTTTGTATATTCAACGATGATTCGATACTTAAATGTTGTCGATGATGCTTGTAACTTATGGAGCACCAAATACAATATCCTTGGGCATCTGAGACTCCATTTAGAGATCGAATTACATGAGATGTGCCTGGACCTGTGTCAAACCCCGACCCAGGATTAGCGCGATTAGTGTTAACTAAGTGCGTGTTTAGTTGTAAGGTGAGTTTAGTGTACGTGGGATTAGAAATTAGTCCAAGTTGGTCTAGAATTTGCTTTGGGGAATTTTGAGAGCGTTTTGTGCTTTTTGTCACACTTAAGGGTGCCTTGAGTGTACGTGTAAGCTTGGGAGGAAATTCCATTTTTTCTGATTTTAATCGTGATTTCGATCTCTTTTGAATGGTTTTATTTTATTAATAAACTTTTGTGTTCAGCTAGTTTGTGTTTTAGGCCCAGAAACCCAAGTTTTGGCCCAAAGGGGTAAATCAGTCTTTTCACACCAAATCTGGACTCAAATTTCGAAATCTCAAAACTATGCCAAATTTATACTTTTTGGAAACTAGATTTTTCGGCGATCATTTTAGTCTTCTTCGTCGTTTTCATCCGGGGCCCACAAGTCAGTGTTTTAACCATTGCAAGTTCTGAGCAATGGGGCCCACAAGAACCCACTTGAATCAAATCTCCTTCTCCCTCATTCTTCTTCACTCACGAGTCAAGCTCTCCCTGCAACTTCTGAACCCAGCTGGAGACTCTTCTTCTTCCCTTCCTTTCTTCTCATTGCATGCCTAAGCTAGAGAGTTTCAAAGCACAAACCAACCCTACCATCTTCTTCCTCTCAACTCTAAGAATCTAGTGCTACCATTTTCTTGGAGATCCCAGCTGTGTATCCACTCCGTTTTCTTCTCCTCTTCTTGTTTAGCAAGCTTCAGGTAATGGATTTCTTCCTCCTCTTCAATGTAGTCTTTTGAGTTCCTTAGGAACCCATTTTTCAAGCATGCAACACCCATTTCGAAATGGGTCATCGTTTCTCTTTTTGGTGGATTTTGAAGTTCTTTTCATGGGTTTCTTGTAGATTTCGTGGAGTACATTTGGTAGGCTTTGTTCTGAGATTGTTGGGCTAGGACTTTGGTAAAGGCAAGTGAACAACTTAGACTCATGATGCATGCAATGTTTGATTACTTTAGCTTTCATGATTTGATTTCTTTTCCATGATAATTTGGGCAATGTATGTTTCCAAAGGTGTGTTATAGTCTGAAATTCTGTTTTAATTGAAATGCATATGCTAATGGTTTGTGTTAATGGTTTTTCATTCATTTGAAGTTGCTTTTATCTTGCCAATGTGTTTTATAAATGGATGAAAGAATGGAGGAAATGTTGTGAGGTGAATGGGAGCGTGGATGGTTAGAATGTGGATGGAAATTGCCCCTGGAGAGCATGGAGGCTCAGGGGATATGCAGGGATTTGACAAAGGAAAGAAATGGTGAGAAGGGAGTGGAAATTCTGAATCTGACTGAAGCTGCCGCACACCGGCGGTCAGCAGTCGGTCAGCAGGCGGCTAGCCGACTGTTGACCCACGGCTAACCGCCCCGGTGTCGGTCAGAATTACAGTAACTCAATTTCTGCACAGGGTGTGGTCGGCCAGCGGGCGGTCAGCAGGTGGCTAGCCGACCTGCGCAAGAAATCTGAAAAGTAGTATTCCCCCTGATCAGTCGGTCAGCGGTCGGTCAGTTGGTCGGTTAGCCGACCAGCAACCGGCGGCCAGCCGCCGGGTAGCCGCGTAGTGACCGAATTGCACAGAAGGAGAAATTTTGAAGGGGCTTAGATGGGAGAGAAAAACTAGAATATGTTATGGGGTCTTTAGCCTGATGCTGTGCAGTTGAAACATGAAATGTTGTCCAGCTTCGGGAACACCAATTCATTTAAACTCCAACATTTGGGTTTCAACTTCACGAGAATCAAACAAAGGACCTTAGCATATACTTGACATAATTGTTTCGAAATCTTGAATTTTGACACGAAGAATACGTTCTGTACCTGTTTTGATTTACAAGCATGTATTTAACTTTTGATTTGTTTCAAGGACTATATTGGGGACACTTTTCCAGCTTTGATGTTATAGCTTTTGCTATTCTTGTTTAGTCTCGTCTGGCATTGTTTTGATAAGTGTTTTTCCCCATTTTTCGCTAAGTTTTGTACAAGTATTGATCAGTTTTATGCATACATGAATATCATAGAGTACCACTGAGCTTGGACTGCCCTCTCAGTCTGATCCACTAGTTAGGGGGTCCTTAAACATAAGGGCAATCTGCAGATTAGCCGGGTATTTATACACATCTTTGTTCTGTCCGGTTCCGCGGCCGGTTTTCCGCCCACCTTGTGTGGCTCGGACTTCTGTTTTGTTTTGTCTCGTTCTGTTTCGTTTTGCTTGCTCTTGTCATTGCGTATGACGGAGAAAGGATGAGCTCAATGTGGATTCGTGAATCATGTTATTTTATTGAAGAGCATGTTAGTTTTGAATTGCACTTAAAACATGTTTTTGTTCAGATCTCATGCAATGTTTTAAGTACTGATTTCTTTCATATTAACTGTCTTGTATTATGTCTAAGCTATTCACCTGCCAGACCGTCGTGTCTGATCCCTTTGTTTTGGTGTTTAGATGCAGGCGCCGTCGATATTGCGGAGGAGCGCCCGGAGGAGGCTTTTGAGCCACCCCCAGCCCGTGAGTGGCAACCCGACGACGTCCTCTAGACGTCGGGCGGAGTCTTGAGCACGATGCACATAGATGGGATTATTTTGCTATTTTGGGAATGTATGGCCTTTGTTGGCCTTTTTCACTTTTGGGGTTATGTAACTTAACACTTTGTTATTTTGAAACTTGAACTGAATTTGGTAATGCTATGCTTACATTTTCTCCTCTGATTATTGTCTTAATGATGACTTAACTTATGCAATTCGGAATCACAAGGTTTATGTGATTAAGTTGTGATGAGATTACTTGCACGCTTCCGCAAATCATTGCTCGAGTGAGATTTTTACATCTTCGTCTTTGGAAATCCTCACCGCGGAAACCTGTGGGTTAATCATAGTTGGATGGACAACAACCGTCGCGGGTCCCGGACTTTGGGAAAACCTCGGTCCGGGGTCGCGACAACCTGAAAGTGGACCAATACTTAGGTTGGACTATTGATATCTCCCGTTGATTCATATACTTGGAGATTATTCTCATTATGTTATCACTGTCACTCAATTGTCCTTACTATTGCTCATACCTGTTAATTAAATAGAAAATGGATGACCTAAACCTAGGACTACTTAGAGGTGACTTGGTGATATGATTGGGTGAACACTAACTCGTGTCTGTGGCTAGGCGGGCCCTTTTATGGCCTAAGATTGGATGTTGAATACTCTAGGATAGAGAGGATGTATTGTACTATTATTATAACTCATTATGAATGAGAATGGACCTATTACCTCATATGGACTGTTATAGACCGGGCCATGTATTGGTGGGCCTCGGTATGGATCCAATGATTGGACTTGACCTGGATTGTGATCCATGGATTGTACTGAGTACTTGGACCTCTTAGGGACTTTGTTAGGACCTTGTTCACGCAAGGCAAAGCCTAGACAAACACAGACCTTTATTGTTTCTTGAGTTGGCACAGACATTCACTCAGATGTTCTAAGCTCAGCCATTGGACTGATCATCACTGGAAGGAGCTATTGTGAGTGTTAAGTGAGCTATCATGATGAGCATTGTTGTAGACGGACGATGAGATACCGGGTCCGGTCTTTGAGTGATGAGTGTGGTGAGGATGTTGTTTGTGGGGCTTGTTATTCCCCAGCACTGGTGAGGTTTCCCCGCCGCGACTGTGTTCAGTATGGGAGGGCTGCGGCATAATATCCCGCGGTATCCAGCTCCTGTAAATGTGCCACATTGTTTAGATTAGATATCTTATTTATTTTGATTCTAAATGTGTAAGACCCCGCCCCGAGAGTTTCCGATTAGTGTTAATTAAGACGTGTTTTAGTTATAAGTGAGATTAGTGGAAATTGGTTAAATCTGGATTAGAATAGCTTTTTATAGCTTTGGATAATTTTGGGAACTCTTTTGATATAGTGGGGCCCTTTGGGGGTTCCTTTTCGTGTGTCTTGATTAGTTTGAGGTTTATTTGTTAATTCTGGAAATCGGTAAATTGTTCCGTTGAATGTATTTTATGATTACCGACAACTTTCGTATTTGCTCCGTTTTGATTCGAGACCTCTAAACTCTACTTTGCCATTGGTAGGGGTAAAACAGTATTTTTACACAAAATCTGGACACAATTTTCAATGTCTCCGAAACTTGTAAAATGTATACTCGTTGGAAAGTAGAAATTTCGACGATCAATTCTTCCTTCTTCGTCGAATCCGTCCGAAGCCCGTAGAATGATGTTCTAGCCCATTTTAGACCTTTAAGTTGTGGGACCCTTACCACTATCTATATAAGGAGAAGTCTCCTTCTTCTTCTTCTTCTTCTTCTTCTTCTTCTTCTTCTTGCAATTTCTTGAGAGAAAGAGAGTCCCAGCCCAGCCTAGGGTTTTTCTTCAACCTCTTTGCTCCTTGCTTCCCCATCTCTCAACCTCTCTCAAATCTCTTGCTAAAGACCAAGTGGATGCTACAATCTTCTTCCCCTCCTTGAGAGCTTCCCCTTGATATCTTTCTTTGAGAGAGAGCCCCATTCCAAGCTATCTTTTGAACAAGCCTTGTGTATTTGAAGAACCTCCATGTAAGCTCTTCTTCTTATCTTTTAGATTTGGATTATTCTAGTCTTGAGGATGCTTCATTTCCATTATTGGAAGTTATCCTTTTCTATTTCTTAGTTTTGCCATTTTAGGGCTTGTAATGATTGTATTTGGGGATTTTGTGTGTAGATTGTAAATTTGAGCTTGATAGTGGATTAGAGCTTGATTAGCATTCTTGGAGACCAAGGCAAGTGGATGAATGGATTAGATTTGATTGAGTTCTTATTTTGGTTAAAAATGTGAATTCTACTATTCCCATTTCATTTGATTTAGAACGTTATAATGCTTTTGGAAACGTATATATATTGTTATGGCTTTCTCTTAGTTAATTCTAGGAGAATATATGCATGCATTCATGAAAGTTATTTTGGTTGGTATGACCTCTTAGATAGTTTTGTATTTGCATTGAATGAAGTTGGATGGGTAGGAGAAATAAATGCATTGGTGGAATGGTAGTTGGTGGAAAGAAGTAAATGTTGAATGGAAGGGAATGGACCCATTTCATGTTAGGAAAAGGGTTGGAATGGAGGTGAAATGGTTTGGGAAAGAATTGACTGAAATCTGCACCTGATGTGTAGTTCCCGCAGCTAGGCGGTCAGCGGGCGGTCACCTCGGCGGCTAGCCGACAGGTGACCGGCGGCTAGCCGACCCAGATACGGTTAGAAACACAGAATGCTGCATTTTGACAGGCGAACCGCGGTCAGCTGCGCGGTCACCTCGCGGCTAACCGCCAATCCCAAACCCCAGTGACCGCTAGGTAGCCGCGAGGCGCGGTTAGAAACACAGAATGCTACATTTTAGCAGGGTGAACCGCGGTCAGCTCCGCGGTCAGCCAGCGGCTAACCGCCGATCACCTCGGCGGCTAACCGCCATCTGACCGACAGGTGACCGAAATTTACCCAGAATTCCTGAGTCTTTTCCATTAGTTTCAGATATGGTATTGAAAGGTTTGGATGGGTTGTTCTGATGCCCTACCACCTTGGAAAGGCTCAGGGGATGACATAAGGAGATTGACTTAGAAAGAAACACCATCTCGGAAATGTATTGGGACCTTTAGATTCATCAACGTGCATAAGGAAACTTAGTATGTCCTCTATCATTTGAGTACCATACTAAGGGTAATTTAGACATACAAGCTCTTTATACAGGTCGTTTGAATACAGATGCCCCAATACATAGTCCCTAATGGCATAAAGAGTTATTGCATTGTTTTATTCAGTTATTCGTATAATAGCCCGAGTCTACTGGTTTTCTCTCAAATCCCGATCTGTACACCCGATATGCCTTGCCAGCCCGTGTATGCATGAACCGAAAATGATTTGAAATGTGTGCCTTCGAGCACCATTCCCCGCCTGCCCGTATGTTTTACATTGATATAGTTTTGTATATGTTTTGATTTATCATGTAACCTAAGAGTCGGCACCACTAAGCTTGGACATCCTTGTCAGTCTGATCAACTGACTTGGGTCTCCTCCTGTGCTCCCGCCAGTTGCAACTTGGATCCCGTACTGTCCCGTTACCCGGTTCGCGGCCGTGGTCCTGCCTAGCTATATGTATAAGTATATGTATATATGTTTATAATATTGGTTCTCGTCACTTCGTGTGATTGAGCCCAATGCACGCAATGTGCTCTCATCACTTTAGTGATAGAGAGGATGTAGCTTCAGTGTGGTTGCCACCTAGTCAGTTCCTGTACCTTGATTACCCTGCATGATTTGTATTGCATAATTACTTTAAATGAACTATGCATCCTGTTTTATGACAGTTTTCGTTATAACTATGATATGTTTTGATTTCTGTATTGGTATTATCTATTCACCCACCTGCCAGACCGTCGTGTCTGACCCATTTTTGTGGTACTCAGGTCCAGCTCCCGTTAGTGCCTTTGAGGAGGAGTCAGAGGAGGCGGTCGGTGAACCGCAGCGACTAGTGGAGTGGCAAGCTGACGATGTCATGTAGACATTCGGTTTAGCTCGGAGCTGCGAACATTTTGGGAATTTTGAGAATGATATTGTTTTATACCTTTGGGTTGTATTGGCCTTTGTTGGCCTTTATTTTGGGGAATGTTAATTAACTTGTTCTTTTGTTAAACTTTAACTTAATGTTTTGGGAATGCTAAGATATCATTGCTCACTCTGACATCATGTCATACATGTGTAACATCTGTCTTATTTGATATGATTGGGTTATGAATCTGATTTGCTACACGCTTCCGCACCTATACAAATGTTCTATGAGTGTATGAGGATTCCTCACCGCGGAAACCTGTGGGAAATTAAAGAAACGTACAACCATTACGATGGGGTGGTTCGTCATCTACGCCACCCCCGTCGCGGTCCCGGGACCCCCGGTCTGGGGTCGCGACAAAATGCTTATCTTGCTCAACTGCCTAGAATCCATATTATTGTCACTCTCTTAACTTTATTACTGTTTCCACTCTTTTGATGCATTATCCTATATTACTTGCATACTGTGACTAGCTAGATCTTTAGATTTGATCAATTCTTTGTGCTTAGGTCTTGACTCCGAGTACGAGGACGATGCGTTCGCGCTCGTAGAGGCACCCGTAGCAGGAGACTACGGATGGGGACGGGCCGACCAAGAGGTCAAGCCGGAGGATGGAGAGCCAGCACCTGGGGTTTGAGCGTCTATCTTTGTTTGGGTTTTTGAGCTATTTCTATAGTGAGCTGGGTAGCAGTCAAATATGTAATAAATCCTTGTTCTTATCAATTGACATTTTAAGCTGGACTTCAGTCCCGTTTACATTTGATATATCATGATACCTATTGCTTCCGCTTTACTTTTTGATATTATATTGTTCAAAAGTTTTAAATTGGACCTCACTGCAGACCTACGATCTTGGAAGTTCTCGGATTTTCCGGGAAGTAGCGCACCAACTTCAATACCTTAATGGTTTTCTCTGTATACAGAATTGGGGCGTTACATTTTTGGTGTCAGAGCGGGCAAGTCTCTAGAAAATAAAATACACTAGAAACTTTAGGACTTAGTGAGGATATCAGTGTGGGGATGCATGTAAGGATGATGGATTGGGTAGGATTAGTGTAGTCCTAAGTGTTGGACTCGAGCGGACACATTTCCATTCTCTTGACAGATGTTTGGAGGAGGTCCACCACACGCAGCACCGGCAGTATGCGGTCAGTCAGACTTTGCGCATAGCTTTCAGAGGTTTCTGTAGGCTTTCCTTGCCTCGTAGGAAGCCCAAGCTACAGCTCATCAGCAGCAGACTGAGGACTTTGCAGAATTTCAGTCGTAGGTCTTGGATGTCATCAAGAACGTAGCTCAGCCCAGTCCAGCAGCGACACCTACTCGAGAGGCAGACCTGAACATCATCTTCGAGAGATTCCTCAAGAGGGACCGATAGAGTTTTTGAGCAGTGAGGATCCGCTAGTGGCTGATGATTAGATAGTGCGGATGGAGAAGATTTTCAAAGTCTTCGAGCGCACTGGTCAGCAGAGAGTGCAGTTGGCAGCCTACATGTTCAGAGGCGTAGCAGAGGACTAGTGGAGGACCATTCAGCGTCCTTATGACATGATTGGATATGAGATCGCCTGGACAGCCTTCAGAGCAGACTTCCTTCGGAAGTTCATTCCTTCGCATATCAGAGACCGCAAGCTTCGGGAGTTCCAGACGCTTGTGTAGGGCAGCATAACAGTCTACCAGTATGAGGTTCACTTCACCCAGCTGTCCCGTTTCGCAGAGGCACTGCTTACATCTAAGGATGAAAGGATTCGACGATTCGTCGACGGATTGAGAGATGAGATTCAGCTAAGATGACTTGTATCGAGCTACCTACCCATGAAAAGGCCTTGAGGAGAGCTTAGTGGGCAGAGGAGCGTCTGCAGCGGGTTGAGGCCAGCCAGCAGCAGAGGCAGGTCCCAGTCGCTATGATCAGGCCGCAGCCCGTGGCCCTACAGCAGCAGCCATTCTAGAGACAGAGACCAATAGGCCAGGCTGGGCAGTATCAGCAACAATAGCAGCAGCAACACGGACCCAGAGTATGCTTTGATTGCGGAGAACCAGGGCACATTTCCACAGTTTGCCCACTCCGAGGAGGACAACCCCCGATGCTTCAGCTTCCAGCACCTCCTAGAGCTCCAGCTCCACTTGTTCTGCAGATTGCACTGGCACCCCAGCGGCAATACCATGCTCAGCAGCAGGCACATCGATCCTAGCGGCCCAGAGGACAGCATGATCAGCGAGGGCGACACTAGAGGCCCCACGGACAGCAGTGACAGCAGCAGAGACCTTAGGCTGCGAGTCGGGCATTTGCACTTACACATGAGGAGGTTGAAGCTGCAGGGAATGTCGTCGAAGTTACTTTTTCTATTTGTGATCAAATTGTTAGAGTGTTGTTTGACCCAAGAGCGACACATTCCTATGTGTCTTCAGCTTGTGCTTTAATTCTTGGTGGGGTAGGAGAGGAGATGTCTTGTGCGCTAGTTGTGTCTACGCCCATGGGCAAGAGGGTAGTGTGTCAGACTTACCACCCCAAATGCCGAGTGCAGATCGGGGAGTACATTATGTTTGCATATCTGATCGTGTTACCCATGAAAAACTTCGGCGTTATCTTGGGGATGGATTGGTTGGCTAGATACCGAGCAGTGATGAATTGCTTCGAGAAGACAGTCAGGCTCACCATTGACGGATCAGACGACACGATCGAGTTTGTGGGCGAGAGGAGACCACCCAGTACCAGGTTGATTTCGGCACTGAAGGCAGAGAGGCTAGTGAGATCAGGTTGCGAAGGCTACATCGCATTCATCTCAGAAGACAAGAAGTCCAAGCGAGTCGAGGAGATTCCAGTTGTTCGTGAGTTTCCAGACGTGTTTCCCGACGAGATCCCGGGATTGCCTCCAGTTAGAGAGATCAACTTCACCATTGAGCTTACGCCCGACACTGCACCGATTTCCAGAGCTCGTTATTGTATGGCTCTGGCAGATCTGTAAGAGTTGAAGACCCAGTTGCAAGAGTTGATAGACCAGGGCTTCATCAGACCGAGCATGTCACCATAGGGAGCACCTGTGCTTTTCGTAAAGAAGAAGGATGGATCGATGAGGATGTGCATCGACTACAAACAGCTGAACCAGGTAACAGTGAAGAATAAATACCCTCTTTCCCGGATCGACGAGCTCTTCGACCAGCTTCAGGGTGCTCAGTACTTCTCAAAGGTGGACCTAAGGTTAGGATATCATCAACTTCGAGTCAGAGAGCAGGATGTGCAGAAGACAGCATTCTGCACCCGCTACAGACACTTTGAGTTCTTTGTGATGCCTTTCGGATTGACAAATGCGCCGGCGGTGTTCATGGCTTTGATGAACAAGATCTTCGCTCTGCACCTCAACAGCTTCATGGTTGTGTTCATCAACTACGTGTTGATCTATCGAAGTCCAGAGAAGAGCATGATATGCATTTGAGGACGTCTCTACAATTGTTGCGCGACAACTAGTTGTACGCGAAGCTCAGCAAGTGCGAGTTCTGGTTAGAGCATGTATTCTTCCTCAGACATATCATCTCCAGAGACGGACTAGCAATAGATCCAGCGAAGATAGAGGTAGTGGTGAACTGGGAGAGACCGAAGAATGTCACAGAGATTCGGAGTTTCCTAGGCTTAGCAGGCTACTACCGCAGATTCGTCAAGAGCTTCTCTACGATTTCAGCACCGCCCAAGAGCTGAAGGAGAGACTAACGATAGCATTGATCTTGTGTTTGCCTACTGGCAGTGGCAGTGTTGTTGTCTTCACCGACGCTTCAGGGACCGGTCTTGGTTGTGTTTTGATGCAGGATGGGAAAGTCATCGCCTATGGATCATGCCAGCTGAAGCAGCATGAAAAGAAGTACGCTACTCACGCTCTAGAGCTTGCAGCAGTTGTGTTTGCATTGAAGATGTGGCGGCACTCCTCTACGGAGAGAAGTTCGAAGTTCATTCAGACCATCGCAGCTTGTAGTATCTATTTACCCAGAGTGATCTCAACAACCGTCAGAGGCGCTGGATGGAGTACATCAAGGATTATGACTTCCCTATCAAAACCCATCCGGGTAAGGCGAATGTCATGGCAGATACTTTGAGCAGAAAAACTGCCATAGTTAGTTTTCTAGCAGCAGAGGGTGTGTGGGCCAATGTCTTCAGTGACTTAGATGTTCAGTTTCAGTTGCTCAGCGACAGCGTTATGCTTGCTACCATGTCCGCATGGGAACCAAAGTTGCTTGGAAAGGTCAAAGATAGTCAATGCGGCAATCCCCAACTTGTGAGAGTGATCGAGTAGATTGACCAGAGGCCAGAGTTCAGATTGAATAGTGGAGTGCTCTACTATCAGGACAGATTGTGTGTGCTAGATATTCAAGAGCTGAAGGATGAGATCTTAGAAGATGCACATTACAGCGGATATTCGATTCACCTAGGCAGCACCAAGATGTACCAGAACATAAGGAGCTACTACTGGTGGAATAATATGAAGAAAGAGATTGCAGGCTATATTTCCAGATTGCAAATCAAGGACGAAACATCAGAAGCCGCCAGGGCTACTTCATCAGCTTGAGATACCTCAGTGGAAGTGGGTGCATATTACCATGGATTTTATTGCAGGTCTTCCAGCTACTAGGAGACGCAGTGATGGCATTTGGGTGATCGTGGACAGTCTGACCAAGTTTGCTCACTTCTTGCCACTGTCGATGAGAGCAGGACTCGACGTCCTTGCTAAGATGTATGTGGACAGGATCTTCTCATTGCATGGAGTTCCAGCTTCGATTGTTTCAGACAGAGATCCGCACTTCACCTCACACTTCTGGGAGAGTCTACAACAGGCCTTGGGTACCAAACTGGGCTTCAGCATAGCCTACCACCCTCAGACGGACGGACAGACAGAACACGCCAACCAGACATTGGAGGATATGTTGCGAGCTTGTGTTCTAGATTACAAGGAGAATTGGAAGGATTCATTGCCACTCTGGGAGTTCGCCTACAACAACAGTTACCACTCAAGCATCAAGATGGCACTGTTCGAAGCATTGTACAGCAGGAGAGGCAAGACCCCAGTCTGTTGGGAGGAAGTTGGTGTTAGGAGTTTTCATGGACCATCTATCGTCAGCGACACCAGCGAG
Organism: Persea americana; assembly: GCA_029852735.1. Lineage (NCBI taxonomy): Eukaryota > Viridiplantae > Streptophyta > Magnoliopsida > Laurales > Lauraceae > Persea > Persea americana. Next base: position 42,527,591 of record CM056814.1, read on the forward strand.
AAGATTCGCCAGATAGTGGAGAACCTAAAGATCAGCCGCAGTCGACAAAAGAGCGATGCAGACAACCGGCGCAGACCACTTGAGTTTCGAAGGGCGACATTGTGTTCTTAAAGGTTTCTCCAGCTCGAGGCACCCTCATATTCGGCAAGAAGGGCAAGTTAGCACGGAGATACGTCGGACCATTTGAGATCAAGGCCAGGATCGGAGACGTCGCCTATAAACTTCAGTTGCCAGCAGAGTTATCAGGAGTGCACGACGTCTTTCAAGTCTCGATGTTGAAGAAGTATGTGGAGGACCCTACCCACATTTTGCACCACCAACCGCTCGACATCCAGCCCGACGCGTCCTACATCGCCAAGCCAGTCGCCGTCATCGGCACCAAAGAGCAGGCGCTTTGGAACCAAACCATTCAGTTTGTGAAGGTTCAGTGGGAGCATCACACACTGGCAGAAGCTACTTGGGAGCTACGCGATTAGGTGGCGAGAGTTTATCAACATCCTCTATCACAGGTATGTCCTTACCGTGTTTTACATTTGGGGACCAAAATGTTTTAAAGGAGGGAGTGATGTGAGGCCCCACCCCTTGTAGACCCTCAATCTAAATTTGAATACTATATTTTAGCCTAAGAGTATTTATTTATACTAATTATGGGGTTTAGTAATGGTAGTTATGTATTTTCCTAAGTTTTAGTTAGATTAGTCTAGTTGTGTAATTTAAAGAATTTATAAGGAGTCTTTTATAATTTCTAGAGTTAGTTACTGAGTTAGAGGCCCTAGCTAGATATTAGTAATTATTATAAGGGGGTTTCCACTTGAGAAGAAACCTCACCTAAAGACCAAACTACCCATAACCCTAACCCTAATCCTATTCAAACTTAAAGGGTATTTTAGTCCCTAGCCCAAACCCCAACCTATATATAAACCACACCCATCCCATGCCATACGTTGGGTAACACCTCCCATCTCATTTCCCTCTCTTTTCCCTCTTCTTCCATCATTTCCCTCCAATTCTCCCATCTCTTTCCCTCTCTCTCTTGAAACCCTAGATCTAGACTCGAACAAGAAGAAGAAGAATATCTACCACAATTCCAGCAGCAACTTATCATAAGGATATTTATCTCTATCTTGCTAATCTCTCCTTTCTCTTCAAATCAAGGTATGAGCCCTTTTCTAGCTCAATTTCATTAGAAAGCTCTCTCTCTCTCTAGATCTCCTTCCTTATAGCGATTCTCTTCTGGATGTAGGAATAGGAGTAAAGATCTCTTCTAGATCTGAGATTTTGGGCTGGTTTTGTGATTGGAAAGGCCATAGGAGCTGAGATCTTCTTTTGGAGCTTAAATCTCTATTGTCAAACCCCGACCCAAGATTAGCACGAATAGTATTAATTGAGTGAGTGTTTAGTTATAATGTAGGTTTAGCATTTGTTGTGTTAGAATTTGGTTTGATTTAGTCTTGGAATTAGCTTTCGGAAATTTTGAGAGCACTTTGTGTTAGTTAGACATGCTCAGGGAGGCCCTGAGTATGCTGGTAAGCTTGAGAAGAAATTCTAGTTTTCCGGTTTTAATCGTGATTTCGATCTCATTTGAATGATTTTATTTTATTTTACAACTTTCGTTTTCAGCCGACCTGCATCACCTCGGTCGACCGACAACCAACCGAGCCCCAGCTCTGTTCCATTTCCAGAATGGTGATTCTCCTTACCTGAGACCAGGCGGTCAACTAGCGGCTAGCTGACAATCACTACTCGGCTAGCCGACAGGTGACCGAGAGCTGACCGAGTTTCAAACCAGACTTTTTTTGAGAGACTTTCTTGGAGAATAAAAAACCTGAATATGATTATGAACTTTTAGCTTGAAATTATGCGCTTGAAACCTTAAAATATCTTTTAACTTCCGGAGCACCAATCCCTTTTTCGGTGCAATATTTGGGTTTCAAACACACGAAGATCAAATGGAAGGTCTTAACGTATACTTGAGGAATTTTGTTCCGAGATCATGATTTTGATATGACGAATATCATTTAGCACTTGTTTTGTCTTGCAAGTATGAGTTTCGCTTTGAATTGTTTAAGAACTATAATGGGAAACACTTTTCCAGCCTTGTTTTATTATAGCTTATGCTACTCTTGTTTAGTTTTGCCTTGCTTTGTCTTGATAAGTGTATCCCCCCTATTTTTTCGATAAGTTTTGTATAAGTATCGCTATGTTTTGTGCATACATGAATATCGTTGAATAACGCTGAGCTTGGATTGCCCTCTCAGTCTGATCCACTAGTTAGGGGGTCCTTAAACATAAAGACTATTTGCAGATTAGTTGTGTAATTATACCCACTTTTGTTCCGGTTTTGCGGCCAGTTTTCCCGCCCACCTTGTGTGGCTTGGGCTTTCGTTTCGTCTTATTTTGTCTTTGCTTGCTCTTGTCATCACGTATGATGGAGAAAGGATGGGCTCTATGTAGATTCATGAATCATGATGTTTTCTCATAATCATACCAGTTTTGCCTTGCACACTATTCAAGTTTTGCTCCGAATTCATGTCATGTTTTTAAGTATTGATTATTTCAGATTTTTAAATGATTTATAATATGTCTAAATTGATCACCTGCCAGATCGTCGTGTCTGATCCATTTGTTTTGGTGTTCAGATGCAGGCGCCGATGCCGTTGAGGAGGAGCGCCTGGAGGAGGCTTTTGAGCCACCCCCAGCCCGTGAGTGGCAACCCGATGACATCCTCTAGATGTCGGGTGGGGACATGAGTTGCGGTGCACGTGGTTGGGATTAGTGTTTTGTTATTTTGGGATGTATCGGCCTTTGTTGGCTTTTTTTACTTTGGGGAATGTAAACTCAACTTTAACTTACTTTTGTTACTTGAAACTTGGAACTTAAACTCTATGATGAAGCTATGCTACATTTCTCCCTCTGAATGTTTATGTCCCTGATTACTTAACTTATGCATCTTGGAATCATTTGATTTACATTGATAAGTCGTGATTGAGGTTACTTGCACACTTCCGCAAACCATTGTTCTTGTGAGATTGTTCCATGCATGTTTTGGAATCCTCACAGTGGAAACCTGTGGGATAATTAACACCACACATCAGTCGCGGTCCCGGGTCTCGGTCCGGGGCCGAGACATCTATTTTCTCTCTATCTCTTGCAATTGAATTGTGGTAAGTGCAATATGCTTAATTAATATAGAATGGATGTTTACTGTCTGTGATTCTGAAATTTTCTATTCAATTAATGTTAGAATTGTTAGATCTACCTTTGAGCATGTTTTCATGGATGTTTGGCCATTGATGGATGGGTTGATCTCATTTGGAAGATCAATGGCCCATGGATTGGATGTATATTGGAGTGCTTTTCATGTTTCTAGATGTTTATGTGGTGTTTGGACGAGATTGGATGGAATTAGGTGGAAATTGGAATGAAAAGGAAGAAATCCAAAAATTCTGGAATTTGCAACAGGCTAGTGTGCCAGGTGACCGAGCTCAGTGCTTGACCGAGCTTAGTGCTTGACCAAGCTCAGTACTTGACTAAGCTTAGTGTTTGACCAAACACAGTACTTGGCCGAGCTTAGTACTTGACTGAGCTCAGTGCTTGACCGTACTTAGTACTTGGCCGAGCTCAGTGTTTGACCGAACTCAGTACTTGACCGAGATCAGTGCTTGACCGAGCTCAGTGCTTGGCGGAGCTCAGTGTTTGTGATGGACCTGGCTTTCTCTCTCGCCTACCTCCGCCCCAAGTCCGCTGTGGTGCGGCGGGGCGAAAAAAAAAAGAAAAGAAAAGCGAGCATCAACATTTTTTTTGTACGGGTATGCCGGATTTCCTATTCTACTAGAAATTTGAAATGGTGATCCGGAGATTCACTTTCGCAAGTAGAAAGGAAATCAAACTTTTTTTTTTTCTAACTTTCCATTGCATATATATTTTAAAGAAAGAGACAAGATTTTTAATGCCGTAAAAGGCGATTTTGTTTAGTTTGTTGTGAAAGGCGGTTTTGTGCCGTAGAAGGCAATTTTGCCATGAAAGGCGATTTACAGATCTTATCAATACTGAAATACAAGAATTGTGATTTTTTTGTCTCTTAAAAAAATACAAAATAAATAGAAAAGAAAGAAAGAGGAATCTGACTTCTCAGGAGATTGTGAGGATTCGTTCAGATCGACGGTCGCGAGTCATGTATGGGCTCCGCCGTCGTCCTTCAGATGAGAACACTTGATGCTTTTGATTCACTTGGCTTGGCTTGGACCTCGAGTTTTTAGAGGACAAAGACCAAGGGAAGGTCCCATATCCAAAAAAAATTTGGGAGACGGGTTGAAAAGCCGCATCTAGGCCATGTTGAATAGAAGGATGAGGGAAAACCTTGGGGGGTGGCCCCCCAAGGGACTTCAATCACCTTGTAGTGTTTTCAGCAGAGTTTCTTCAGAGCAGGAGAGCTTCTTTGCGTATAGATTTTCAAGACAATTTTCCAGGACCCTTTCCCTTTAGAATGACTGCCTATTTATAGGCTTTTGGTAGCCATTAGGAAGGTTTATGGGCATTAATGGCATTGATGCTCCATGATGGGAGGAGTTACAAGTATTTACTTCTTGATTTTGTAACTCCTTTATCTTGGATTCTGATTGGCCGATGGAGAATAATAGGCATTTAATCTCCATATTGATGGGAGTTTCATGATTAATTACCATGATTAATCTCCATAATGATAGGAGTTACATGGTTAATTGTCATGATTAATTGGACTTGTAACTCCCATTTGCTTGCTTCTGATTGGGCCGTCCAGAATAATGAGTTGATGACCGTAATAAGTTGTCATAAACGGGTCAATTAACAACATTAATTGGTCGCCAAGTCGCTTGAAGAGTCGCGGGCCACGCCGCGTCTTTTGGAATTCTTCTGGCGATGATCATTGATGGATTCTCATGTTGATTGACATCGGATAACCATGAAGTTTTAGATATTGATTGGTACTAGTGGGCCAACAACATCTGTCCAGTCGATTTCACGATCGGTCGGGCAGAAAGTGTGCTTTCTTGGTCGGCCGATTGGCGATTTCGGAGTGTCCGATGATGATCAAATGATTTCGACGGTGGATTCGTAGTGTTGACGAAGATCGACGGATATCATGCCTCAAAAATCAGAATTTAAGAAAGTCACAGGGGCCAAACATCGCGAAACGCGAAAAGGATAGGAAAAACGGTCGTTTCTGCGGAAATTCGGCGACCCAGATTTCCAGGGTCGCCGGCGACCATGCATCCATGGTCACTGGTGACCATGGGGCCGGCGACCTTGGGCCATGGTCAAAGGCGACCATGGGGCCGGCGACCTTGGGACTTTTGCCCCTTTTTCAGTCGCCATTTCTCGGGCTTTTTTGCTTCTTTTTTCTCCTGTATTTTTCTTGACATTTCTCCTCATTTATTGGCTTGATTCCTCTGAAGAAAACCTGTCGAGAAGCCATGCAAATCAGAGCACAAAGTTTCCTTATTTTTGAAAAAGCCGAAGACTTTGTAGCCGATTTTCCGCCAAGTGTTGAAACTAAGTCAAACGATGTCGGAATGACCTGAAATTTGAGGTGAAGCTTCCTGAGAATTAGATAGGACCAACCATGGGATTTTATTTGAGTTTTGAAGCCCTTTGGGGTCCCGTCGATGCTAGACTTGATTTCACCGCGCAGAAGATATCGAGCTTTGATGTGCGGTCAACCGATGTCCGATTGACCTGAAATTTGACAGGGAGCCTATTGGAGTCTTTTTGAGACGATCCATTAGCTCTGATTTGGATGCCATGGTCTCGGGGAGCGTCGCTGCCGGTAGGCTTAATTTTGTTTCCGAGCGTCAAAGTTAGGTCAAATGTTGTCGGAATGACCTGAAATTTGATGTGTAGCCCTTTGGAAGCATGTAGAAGCTACCCATGTGCTTTGTTTGATGAGTGGCAATATCGGTGGTTCTCGCCGTCGAGAGGCTTGATTTCGCCATTCAAGAGTTGATGGAGGGTCAAACGGTGTGAGTTTGACTTGAAATTTGACGTGGATCTTTTTGGAGGTACTTTGAGACCATCCATAGGCTCTGATCGAAGATTTGTTATCTTCGACACTGTCGCCGCTGGGAGGACCTGCGCGATGTTGGAGTGAAGTTAGGCTAGACGGTGTTGAAATGGCCCGAAACTTCATGTGTACCCTTCTTTTGGTTATTTTGAAGGATCTTGCAGTTTTTGTTTGATTCTGACAAGATTTGATGCTTGAAGCATCTTTGCCTGTTTGTAGTATAATGCGGCTCCATGTAGCTTTTGATGTTGAGGAGGCAAAGTGACATTTTTGGTGTCAACAAATGCCCCCTCGAGGTACAGTGACGAATTACATAGTTTTTGCAGTCGATGTGCCTTGAAGAAAACTTTGAAGGAGCTTCTTGACTTGACCAAGAGTCTCTGAGCATTTTTCTTTTGATAGAGTAGCCTTTTGAGTTTCCAAGGGGATTTTATGGTAGTGAGAGAGATCACGTACCATCTCAAGGGAAAATTTTGAAAATGACATTTGGATTGGGTTTTCAGGTTTTTGGATTTTTCTTTTTGACCTTGTGAACCTAAAGGTTTTATGTGGCGCATCAGGCGGTCAAGAAGGTTTTGGTTTTTCTTTTTACCTTGTGATCTAACAAGCTGTATGTGGCAGGTTAGGGGGTCAGATTTTGGATTTTGATTTTTGGTCTTGTGACCTAACATGCTATATGTGGCAAGTTAGGGGACCGGGATTTGGTTTTTGGTTTTGGCCTTGTGACCTAATAAGCTGTATGTGGCAAGTTAGGGGACCGTGGTTTGGTTTTTTGGTCACTCTTTGGGACAATTTTGGGTCCATTGGAGTGGTTTGGGTTTTTGTGGAATGTCAATTTCAAGGTTTTGGATTAATTTGGTTCATGAGGTGCGATGGTTTGGGATTTTTGGAAACTCATGAGGCTTGGATTTTTTTTTGTATGGTCCAATCAACTCAAAAGAGGCATGGAACTATTTTTGTATGCTCTTGGTAAGAGGAATTTTGACTAAAAGCCACTTTTAGTGCCTAGGTGGTCAAACTTGGCTCATTTGGGCTAGCCCATGGGACCTTAAGCATTAAAGATGGCTTAGATCTCATGTGATGTCATTTTTGTGAGGAATATATACAAATATCTCTTTTGGGTAGAGAATATCTAAAAATATCTTTACTTGGAGAGAATCTCTCAAGTTTCCTTGATTTTGGGAGAGATTTTCTCAAAGTATTTTTCTTTGGGAGAAAGTTTCTCACATTCCCCCTCTTTTTGGAGAGAATTTCTCAAAGGATCTCCTCCTTGGGAAGGAATATCTCAAGATCCCTTTCTTTTATGAAGGTTGCTAATTTGTAGCACTTACTTCCTTTCTTTTCTCCTTGTTTCCTCTTTTGGTTTGCTCTCTTCTATAAAAACAAGGAGGTTGGATCTCTTGTTACAAAAATCTTCAAGAGTGCTCCAAGATCAAGAACTCTTCTTCTTCTTCAAGGATCTCCAAGTTCTTCATCTTCCTCCATGGCTTCAAATAAGTTTTCTTCCTCCTTAAAAAACTCCATGTAGAAGTAAAAAAAAAAAGTTTCTTTCTTTTATTTTCTTTTCCTTTTCTTTTTTTTTTTCTTTTTTTTTCATGTGCTCTCTTCCTTCTTTTTTTCACACGTTTTTCCTTTCATCTTTTTTTTTCTTTCTTTTCTTTTTTTTTCCTTGTTCTCTTTTTTTTCTTTCACGGTCTCCCCCTTTTTTCTTTACCATGTTTTTTTTTTCTTTCCTTTTTTTCTCTTTTTTTTTTTCCTTTTTCTTGGCTGTACGGATAAGTCCGTACGGACCTGGCCATACTGCCACGTGGCAGTGGGCCACGGCCTGTGGGCAAATTCTTTTTTTTTTTTAAAGAGATTGTCTTCTTCTCTTCTTTTTTCTTTCTTTCCCAGATTTCTAGATGCCCATGCGTGACAACTTTCCTTCTACGCATTTTTTTTTTTTGTAAATGGAATTGGAAGGATGATAGTGCACACTTGGAAATCTTTTGCAAGTCTTGGGATTTGGAGCTTCCAGTAATGTTAAGCCCTTTCTTGGTCTTGCGGGGATTTTTGAGGAGCTTTGCAAGTTTTGGATTCTGGAGCTCGCAACAATGTTGAGCCCTTTTCCAATCTTGTGGAGATTTGAGAAGATTTGGCTTGATCTCGCAGCAATGTTTGAGTTCGTGCCTTCTTCGAGAATTCTCCATTGATTACGAGCTTGCAGCGATGTTGAGCACATCTTCAAGCTTCTTATCTTTTTCGGGGTACTTTCCTTTTCTTCGGAATTGCCCCAGGACCATGCCAAAATTTTGCTAGGATTTTCTAGCAAAATTCTGTCGCTTTAGTGATTTATTTCTTTTTTTTCCATCCTTTGCAGGTAGTTCATCCAGAACGAACAAGGATAAGGAGCTTGTCACTGATGCACCTCACCGTTCTACCAGATCTTCTACTGTGGCCGTACAGCAGGCCTGGGAGAAGGTCCAGTATGTTGAAAAGAACTTGGAAGAATGTGATTCTCTCAACCGAGATGAAGCGAGACAGCAATTGATCGCTCTCAAGGATGAGGAATTTTACAAGGTTATGGTAAGCAGTTGTCCTTGGGTCATGGACGATCAGAGCATTGTGCCCAAGCCTACCTTCTTATTTGATGATGCAGACCCTGACGATTCAACATACAAAAGGAGATGTTTTCAGTACTCTTACACAGCTGATGGTGAGGAGAGAACTGTTTCTACCTGGTCGACCTTCGATCGGACTATCTCGATCATGAGCCTTTCCTCCACATGCTTGAAGAGGGAAGATCCTCCAAGTTGGGTGAAGAGGACTAGTGCGATTAAGACCGGGGTTTTCGTTGGTGGCCCTTCTGGTTTCGCAGAGAAGTTGCCTGCTCGTATGGACATTTTGATGCCGGCCAGCGGCCACCAAGGTTCAGATCATCCTTCGGTCGATTTGAGACCGGTGGGCCTTGGTATTTTCAAGGGCGATGGCAGCAATTAGGTGAAGCCTTTTCGACTTCGTGGCCGTTTCAGCGCTAACTCAAACTGGGAGTCATGGACTGATCATATCCTGCTGGTCGGCGACGCCATTTTGAAGGAGGCCAAGATCTTTGATGCAGTTCGCGCTTTTCGACAAACCATGGTTTTCTCCGATGAGGCCTTTATGGCCATGCTGGAGTCGTTCCTTCCACAAACCAACACCTTCGTTGTCACGAACGGTGAGATTGGTTTTTCTTTAAAGGAACTGAGTGCCATCACTGGGTTGCCTATCCGCGGCAAGCTCTATGAGGAGTTTATGCCTATTGATAGCATTCTTAAGGAGCAGTCTGAGGAGTTCAGGCTTTTGTACTTTTAGCTCGTCCCCTTCTATGATTTCTTGAAAGAGAAGGAGGGCGTGAAAGTTCGGTGTAGCAGTTGGAAGAGTGGTAGCTCTTTGTCTTCCAACTTCTTTGACAGCGGGGAGTCTTCTGAGAGTACGACCTAGGAAGCCAGGGCTAAGAACCTGAGTTCGAAGAAGATCTCTGCTATGCGAGAAAATTTGAAGGAACTCTTCGCAAACACAGACGTCATTCATTCTGACATTGTGCTGCGGAGAGATCTCGCTGTTTACCTCACCTATTGGCTGGGTGAGGCTGTTTTTGCTGGAGGAGATGGAACACACATTAGGCAGCATTGCATTTTTCCGGATTGTCAGATGGCGTTTGGAGAGTGGCTTGCTTTGGTGCCTGCTCTTTACTCCTATTTGTGCACCGAACTGCAGGCTGCTGCTTTCCTGGCTCGGCTTGGGCTTCCCATGAATAGGTTATTTTCAGCCCATATCTTTTATTCGTGGTATGTATACCACTGTCCTCGTTTCCACCGATTGGGTCCTACACAGGATGATGACCCGTTTATGATTCTGTTGGCCAGAGGGAAGCCTGTTCTCGAATCTCTTTTATCTGCCCGTTTGAGGATCCGACGGTTCAGGGACGTCAAGATGGGGCAATCTTCAGTGAAGCTTTCTCCGGGCTTGCGGAAGAAGTCTTTTGATTTTGGTGTCTCCCGTGATTTGACCAGGGCTGGGTCGGGGAGACACTATTCTTTGACCAACGCGGAGAAAGCTTGGCTTTTCAACATACGTGTCGACACGATGGTGTACTGTAGACATCTTTTCGTCGACATCCAGCCGTATGTTCCCTCGCGTTTTGCCTTGCAGTTGGGTTTCTCTTAGGGCGTTGTTGGAGCGCCTTCGAGCAAGGTGAAGCGTTTTGGGGGTCTGTAGGATGGGAGGAATGCATGGGCCTTTTATAGTGCGGAAGACACTACCGCCATGATTCCTTATCCTGAGTTGCCCACTTTCTAGACTGTTGGCTTCACAAAATGGTTTGTGGAGAGCTTTGCAGTGCACCGGGGGCTTTCCAAGAAGGAGCTTGATGTAAAGCAGTCTTCCGGGAAGGGTCTTGGGAAATCAGATGGCGTCCACCGAGAGGAAGTTCTGGCTTTCCTTTCAGGTGAAAAGCACAAAATAGGCTTTCTAGATGATCGGGACGTCATCAGATCGGGAACTGCACAAGAGATACCTGGTGAGGTCTTGGAATAGCTCGCAAAGGAGGAGGCTAAGGTCGTTGCTTGGATACAAACAGAGCGAGCAAAGACTTCCATAGAGTCTACTGGCAAGAGCAGACCATCCAGTGAGGACTCTGGCCAGAGGTCCGATTTTGATGGTCGGGTGGGTACGTCCAGCAAATCGTCCCATAGGAGCAAGAGGAGAAGATGACAGCGCCGAAATAAGAGACAGCACAAAGACTCTCCTGATCTAGAAGTTCCTTTCACCATTGTTGAGGAAGCATCAGGAGATGATGATGAGCCTCCAGAGAAGAGGAGCCGAGGAGAAAAGATCAGTAGTGATGGTATGACCCTCCTTCTCTCTTTTTCCGCTTCTCTTTTTTTTTATGAGATTTTCGTTTCGATCCACTGCTTTCTTTCTTTTGGCAGAAGATGATGATTTAATGATGCCTGAGGTTCCGGCAGATGAGACGGTGACAAATCCAATCGTGGCATTTGAGGAAGAACCCAGAGACTCTGAAGTAGATCCAGAATCTCCACCTGGTATGATTTTCCTTTTTTTCATTTTGTTTTTCTTTATCGCCACTTGCTGACAATTTTTTTTTTCTTACTAGCTGGCTTGCCAAAGGATTCTGATGACTTTGAACCATCCATGGATGCAACTTTTGACGATGCTTCAGATGAGCTCATGGAGGCAGAAAGTATTCCGCCGGTCGTTGAAGAAGGTACTTTGTAGTGATAATCTTGATATTTTAATTTTTGATAAGATCATATTCATACCTTTTTCATTTTTCATTGGCAAGTTGTCAAACAATAGAAGAAGTTCCTTTATCTTTTTCAGAGCCAGAGCAAGGGGTGCCCGTGGTTGATCCAGGAGTAGGGGCTTCTTCCACCAGTTTTGATGAGGCAGAGGAGAGTCCGTAGGTTAATATTCCTTCTCCAGCAGCTCCGGTTAGAAAGAGCTCTTGATTACTCTTCCAACAGTGCATGACATGGGCAATCGACCAACGGAGCATGGCGAGTCTTCATCTGAGCCATCCTGTCAGTTTGCGAGGAAGGTGTTGAAGAGAGTCTTGAGCTCATGGGTCGAGACACTCTTGTTGACACCAAAAATGTCACTTTGCCTCCTCAATACCAAAAGCTACATGGAGCCGCATCCTATTGCAAATAGGCAAAGCTGCTTCAAAGCATCAAATCTTGTTATAATCAAACAAAAACTGCAAGATCCCTCAAAATAGCCAAAAAAAGGGTACACAAGAAGTTTCGGGCCATTTCAACATCGTTTGGCCTAACCTCAATCCTCCAACGGCTAAGCAGGAGCTCTCGGCGGCGATAATGTCAAAGACATCAAACCTTCAATCAGAGCCCATGGATGGTCTCAAAATACCTCCAAAAGGCTCCACGTCGAATTTCAAGTCAAACCGACACCGTTTGACCCTCCATCAACTCTCGAACGACGAAATCAAGCCTCTTGGCGGCGAGAACCTCCGATGCCTTCACTCATCGAGCAAAGCACATGAGTAGCTTCTACATGCTTCCAAAGGGCCCCACGTTAAATTTCAGGTCATTCTGACGAAGTTTGACCTAGCTTTGACGCTCCGAAGCAAAATCAAGCCTATCGGCAGCGGAGCTCCCTGGGACCATGGCATCCAAATCGAAGTTAATGGATCATCTCAAAATTACTCCAATAGGCTCCCTGCCAAATTTCAGGTCAATCGGACATCGGATGACCGCACATCAAAGCTCGACATCTTCCGTGCGGTGAAATTAAGTCTAGCATCGACGGGACCCCAAACAGCTTCAAAACTCAAATAAAAGCCCATGGCTGGTCCTATCTAATGCTCAGGGATCTTCACCTCAAATTTCAGGTCATTCTGACATCGTTTGACCTAGTTTCAACTCTTGGCGGAAAATCGGCTACAAAGTCTTTTAGCTTTTCAAAAAATAGGAAACTTTGTGCCCTGATTTGCACAGCTTCTCGACAGGTTTTCTTCAAAGGAATTAAGCCAATAAATGAGGAGAAATGTCAAGGAAAGTACAGAAGAAAAAAGAAGCAAAAAAGCTCGAAAAACGGACGAGAAACGGCGACCGGAAAAGGACCAAAAGTCCATGGTCGCCGGCGACCCCGGAAATCCGGGTCGCCAGATTTTCGCCGAAAGCGTCGTTTTTCTGATTCTTTTCGCGTTTCGCGATGTTTGGCCCCTGTGATTTTCTCAAATTCTGATTTTTAAGGCATGATAACTGTCGATCTTAGTCAACATCACATATCCGCCATCGAAATCGTTTGATCATCATTAAACACTCCAAAATCACCAACCGGCCGACCAAGAAAGCACACTTTCTGCCCGACCGATCGTGAAATCGACTGGACAGATGTTGCCGGTCCATTGGTGTCAACAAATTTCTTGAATTTGCATCGTCATCTAACATCAAACAACATGCGGATCCATCGATGATCATCACAAGAAGAATTCCAAAAGACGCGGCACGGCCCGCGACTATTCAAGCGACTCGACAACCAATTAATGCTGTTAATTAACCCGTTTATGACAAGTTAATACGGTCATTAACTCATTATTTTGGACGGCCCAATCAGAAGCAAGCAAATGGGAGTTACAAGTCCAATTAATCATGGCAATTAACCATGTAACTCCTATCATTATGGAGGTTAATCATGGTAATTAATCATGAAACCCCCATCATCAGGGAGATTAAATGCCCATCATTCTCCATCGGCCAATCAGAATCCAAGAAAAAGGAGTTACAAAATTATGAAATTAAATCTTGTAACTCCTCCCATCATGGAGCATTAATACCATTAATGCCCATAAACCTTCCGAATGGCTACCAAAAGCCTATAAATAGATGGTCATTCCAAAGGGAAAGGGTCCTGAAAAATTATCCTGAAAAGTTTCTGTATAAAGAAGCGCTCTCACTCTAAAGAAACTCTATTGCAAACACTACAAGGTGATTGAAGTCCCTTGGGGGGCCACCCCCTAAGGTTTCCACTCTCCTTTTATTCAACGTGGCCTAGACGCGGCTTTTCAGCCCGTCTACCCAGATTTTTATTTGATATAGGACCTTCCCTTAGTCCTTGTCCTCCAAAAATCCGGGGTCCAAGCCAAGCCAAGTGAACTAGAGCACCAAGTGTTCTCATCTGAAGGACGATGGCGGAGTCCATACATGACTCGCGACCATCGATCTGAACTAGTCCTAACAATCTCCTGAGAAGTCAGATCCCTCTTTATTTCTCTTCTACTGTATTCTGTATTTTTAAAGAGACAAAAAATCACAATTCTTGTCTTTCATCATTGATGAGATTTGTAAATCGCCTTTCACGGCAAAATCGCCTTCTACGGCACAAAACTGCCTTTCACGACAAACTAAACAAAATCGTCTCTCATGACATTTTAAATCTTGTCTCTTTCTTTAAAATATATATGCAATGGAAAGTTAGAAAAAAGTTTGATTTCCTTTCTACTTGTGAAGGTGAATCTCTGGATCACCATTTCAAATTCCTAGAATAGAAAATTTGGCAAACCCGTTAAAAATGTTGATGCTCGTTTTTTCTTCGCCCCGCCGCACCCCGGCGAACCCGGGACGGAGGAAGGCAAAAAGAAAAGACGGGTCCATCAAGTTGGCACACCCGGTGGGACTCGTTCATTTGAGAACACGATGCTTAGAATCCTTGGCTCCTTCCTAGTTGGTAGCCTATGTTGGATCTTGTATCTAAAAAAAAAAACATGAGATGAGATTCTTTGGAAACTTCTGTCTTTGAATTTGTTTCCATTCTTTCTTTTCTCAAAATTTTTATTTTTATTTTTTATCATTGGGTTCAGATTTGAGAAATTCTGGTTTCTTCCCTTTCGGATTTAGCGCTCGCGGAAATCGCTGAGCCTTTGTTTGGATTGGAATACCATTTCTTCTCTTTTGTGAATCCAATCTTGACCTTTCTTTAAAAAAAAAAATATCAGATTTCTCTCTTTTGGATTCAAATTAGAGAAACTTTGGTTCTTTCTTTTTCGTACAATGGCTCGCGGAAATCGTTGAGCCAGCGTTCGGATTGGGAGGGGACATTTCCCTCTCTTTGATGGGTCCATTGGTGATCTTTCAAAAAAAAAAAAATTAAAAAAAAAGTTTTCAAATTTCTCTCCTTTGGATTCAAATTGGAGAAACTTTGGTTCTTTCCTTTTAATATAATGTCTAGCGGAAATCGCTAAGCCAGCGTTCGGATTGGGAAGGGCCACTTTCCTCTCTTTGATGGGTCCATTGGAGATCTTTCAAAAAAAAAAAAAAAAAACGCATTAAGGTTGCACCAATTGCGTTCTTTGACCAAAGTGAATTTAAGAAAAGCCTTGTCCAGAGTATGGAGGCAGCTAGACTGTTCGAGGTAAGGGTCCTTCAAACGGGTTCATTAAGTAATCCTACCCTTACCTGGGGGCCGATCTATCCACTAAGGTTTCATAAGACCGAATTGGAAGACCTATGTGCGCTCTTAAAAAAAAAATCTTTTCAAATTTTTTTTTTTAAATCTCTCTTAAAAAAAAAAAAAACTCTTGTCGCTATTGTATTCAGATTCGAGAAATTTTGGTTCTTTCCTTTTTGGATTTAGTGCTCGCAGAAATGTTTGAGCCTGTATTCGGATTGGAATACCATTTGCTCTCTTTTATGAATTCAATCTTGACTTTTCAAAAAAAAAAAAACTCCCCTCATTATTGGATTCAAATATGAGAAATCCTAGTTCCTTCCTCTTCGGACTTAGGGCTCGCGGAAATCACTAAGCCTTTGCTTGGATTGGAATACCATTTGCTCTCTTTTGCGAATTCAATCTTGACATTTAAAAAAAAAGTTCCATCTCGTGTCCTCCTCAAGGATACGATTTACAACATTTGTGCCTAGCAGTACTAGTACGCCCTTTCGGGTCTACTGTATTCGCGACTGACACATTTATATCTCCAACCTTATATCATTTTACCTCGAGTGAGCTTCGCTTCTCAGTAACCTAAATTATGGTTTACAATTACTTCTAGCAGTCACTGGAACGCTCATTTCGAGCCGACCATACTTGCGTTCAGAACAATTGTACCCTCTATGGCTTTTTGCCTTCTTCATTACGCTCAGAATAGGCCATGCCTGCTGAGCGATTTGAAAAGACAAAACCATAGTATTTTCCATTTATGATCACCATATTCTTGTGATTTCTAATGGATGTGGTCTTGTTTCAGAAGTTTTCCAAAAAAGTAACAACGGCAGGATCATTGACCATCACCTTCGATGAGAATAAGTACCAGCTCATGCTTCAAGAGAAGCAAAGCAAGCGCACTTACAAGCGCCCAGCCAGCTGCCGAAGCATCACATCCCTCGGCAACTCCCAAAACACCGGGTCGACCGCCACTCCCCGGACCATCGTTTTCGGGTCACTGGGACCATTCCCACTACCCATAGAAGAGACGGCGCATACTAAGAAGCAGAAGACCGCCCCTGAACGCGTTGCTGCCCTGACACCAAAGGCGGTCACCAAGAAACCTAAGGCTCGTGGCAATCCTGCGAAGCCTCAACCTACAAAAAACCAGGTCTGCCCCAAGACTTGGTCCCCGCGATCTTCACCAAAACAAAGAAGGTCCCGGACATCTGCAAAGCCAGCATACTTGGCCCCTCTTAAGGAGAACCGGTTCTATCCTCTCGCTTACATCAAAGGGGAGAAACCTACCCTCTACCGAACTACAAAACCAACCCAGCACGAGCCGGCTTGCTCATATAAGCCCAAAATCAAGTTGTGCATTACAAGGCATCGACAGGAACCTACCGAGGCCCACTCTCCTGCAACTCGACCCTTCATCTCAACAGGAGCCGAGCTTGTAAAATTTAAAGCTTCGCTGCGACAAGCTAAGGACCACGTCCGGATCCTGTTCATGCCAGTCTTCAAGGAAGACAAGCTCGGTTGCTGCGCACGAGGGACCACATCCTTCATTGCTAGAGCACAACCTTAGCTAATTGAAGCTCAAATCGCTCGTTGTATACGTCGCCGCGCGGCATATCAACAAAAGAGATTAGCGAAGCAAAGAACCCAGCATTCTGAGCTTCAAATCTCCAAAAACAGGGTCAAAAAAGAAAGACCCGACCAAGTTGCTGCTGTCCACATGGTCGGCAAAACCAAAATACATGTCAGACGGCCGGTGACTCGCAGCGTCTCCTAGACGAGAAGACATCAAGAAGACTCTCCCACTCCTTTAAGCCAAGGACACCGGAGTGATCATTCCTCGGGCTCTTCATCTAGAAGAATGAGCTCTAGCTCAGTCACTAAGACAATATCCTCTTTCGACTCACGAAGAGTGAATGTCCTGGTCACAAACTCTGAGCAGCCTCCGCCACATGATGACATGGCTCTACGCATTCAGCAGCTAGAGCAAGGACAACAGAGAATAGAGGTTCTGATGGAAAACCTCCTTCTCACTCTCCATCGTCCACCAAACAATGATGAAGTTCCTCCATAAGATGAGGCAAATCGCGGAAAAGATGAGTTACGTGCCCTTACTAAAAAGGACGTTGACAATATCCTCGCCAAAGCAAAAGAAGAGGATACACTGAAGGAGCATGGAATCAAGCCACCATATCCCTTATGGATGGACTCGGTTCTGCTCCCTCCAAAGTTCGAACAACCTCTTCTCCAAACATATACGGGGAAAGGTTCAGCCAAACAGCACGTCATCCACTTCAAGATCCTGACGGGAGCCATTGCGGATCAAGATGCTCTCAAGATCCGTCTCTTTGCAAGTACCCTAAAAGGTACGGCCTTTGATTGGTACTCCACTCTGCCAGAGGAATCCATTCAAAACTGGACCATGCTAGAGACACACTTCCGACCAACTTCAAATGTGAGGATCATCCTGTTACTATGGCTCAACTATGTAGCCTTAAACATGGAGAGAATGAGTCGACATATGACTTCATTCACAAGTGGAAAGCAATGGCATACAAATGCTCAGATGTGCTGCCACAAGCGTCGCTGGTCGACATCTGCCGAAACAACATGAGAGCAAGGATCCACTTCATGATCATCGGCAACAAATCGAGGAATTTGGAAGAACTCCTGGAAGCGTCTATGGAGGCTGAAACAGTGATCAAAGACCTCAATAGTCAGAAGTCATCAAAGAAGGAGCCGACTGCCATTTCGACCTCCAAGCCAAAGAAAAAGGAGGTTCTCAATGTGCAAACCAAGTCAACTCCTCAACCGCCAAAGAAAGATGAAAACAAAGCTCCAGGTAAGAGACCTGAACTCTCTGATGCCTTCAAAGAACAAGTAGAGAAGAAATACCCGTTCGATGAAGATGTTGAAGAAATATTTGGGGCTCTCTTGGCAAATGGGAAACTCACTTTGCCTGACCCCAAAAGACTGGGAGATGTTGGCAAAACCAATGATCCCCGATATTGTCCATACCACCAAATGGTCTCGCATCCTCTCAACCAATGTTTCGTTGTGAGAGAGAAGATTAACAAGATGTGGAAAAACGTAGTCATTACCTTTGACAAAAACTATGGTTCTGCCTCCGTTAACATGGTATCATATGGACAAACATCCAAATCACCAAAGGAAAAAATCACTACTTCTTTCAAGGTGATAAAAATGACCCAGACGTCCCAAGAGCTGGTGCCTTACCCAACACCAGAAGGACAACCCATATGGGTGCATCCCGATCTCCTAGAAGATGAAAATTGGGAGATTGTCAAAACAAAGCTGACCGCTCAACAGCGAAGGCAAGCCAAGAGACAACTCCGCAAGCTCAAACAGCAGGAGAAGGCTCAAACCAAGCAGGAGGTCCTTGAAAAGGCAGAAACCTCCTCTACCGCTTCACTGCAAGCAACAGAGGAGTCTCTTCCCAAGGCCTCAAGAGTGGCAAGAAAATTCACCCTCGGTGATTTCATGCCACCACGGCTCAAAGATGAGACTATACAGGAGGCATCATACTATTGCAACTCGGTAGTTGGATTCTCCATGAATGGATACGAGTCCAGTGACACTGCCAGTGACACAGATGAATGGGAGGAATCCCTTGAAATCGGGGAATATCTCTCCGATGAAGAATGGATTCCAGAATCCCACCTTATGCCAGTAATCTGGTATAACCCTTTCCAGCCACAAGGATCCTTGTCTGATGATGATGAAGACCAAGAGGCTGTTCAAGAAAATGCTGTCAATCCAGCACTGCCAATGCTCTAGTGGATCCCAACGAGGTTGAACCACAAGGAGCAGATGAAAAACAAGACTTGGCTCCTATGTCAGATCTTAAAGAATATGCAAGGATCTTGCAGCGTCTTGCCATAGAACAAGAGCAAAATCGCATCAATCAGGTTCATCAAAATCCAGAACCGGAAGTCCCGGAGAATCTACGAGTATCTTCTCCAGTGACTCCGGAAAATGAAGAAAGTTGCTGGATTGATGATCCTCTTACATCGGAGGACGAGTTTGATTCCCAACAGTCCATTATGGAGGCATCTTCTATCGAAGTTGCCTGCAATGTGATAGTTCAGGATGATAGTGCCTCTGAAGCTTCATTTGTTGAGGCCACAGACTCTCAAAATGCATTCGGTAGCATATCTTCTGGAGCTACATGTCGCGACCCCAGACCGGGACCCGGGACCGCGACGGTGGTGTGGATGGGGTAATGAACTACCCTTAACAATGATTATACATTTCCTTAATTTTCCACAGGTTTCCGCGGTGAGGATTCCACACACACTCATAGAACATTTGCATTGGTGCGGAAGCGTGTAGCAAATCAAACTCTTAATCCATTCTCATCATATAAGACTGATAAACACACAAGTATGACATGATGTCAGAGTGAGCAATGATCTCATTAGCATTCCCAAGATATAAAGTTAGAGTTTAAACAAAAGATCAAGTTAAATTAACATTCCCAAAAAAAAAATAATGGCTAACAAAGGCCAGTACAACCAAAAGTATAAATCAAGTATCATTCTATAAACTCCCCAAAATGTTCGCAGCTCAAAGCTAAACCAAATGTCTACATGACATTGTCAGCTTGCCACTCCACTAATCGTTGCGGTTCATCGACCGCCTCCTCTGGCTCCTCATCAAAGGCAATAACGGGAGCTGGACCTGAGTACCACAAAAATGGGTCAGACACGACGGTCTGGCAGGTGGGTGAATAGATAACACCAAGAAAGAAATCAAAGCATATCTTAGACGTAACGAAAACTTATTAAAACGATAACTGTCATAAAACAGGATGCATGATTCATTTAAAGTACAGATGCAATGTAAATCATGTAGGGTATTCAAGGTACGGGAACTGACTAAATGGCAACCACACTAAAGCTAAATCCTCTCTATCACTAAGGTGATGAGAGCACATTCAGTGCGTTGGGCTCGAACACACGAAGTGACGAGAACCAACATTATATACATATACATATAGCTAGACAAGACCACGGCCGCGGAACCGGGCAACGGGACAGGACAGGATCCAAGTTGCAATTGGCGGGAGCACAAGGGGGAGGCCCAAGTCAGTTGATCAGACTGACTAGGACGTCCAAGCTTAGTGGTGCCGACTCATAGATGACATGAGAAATCAAAACATGTACAAAACTATATCAGTATAAAACACTCGGGCAGGCGGGGCATGGTGCTCATAAGTACACATTTCATATCATTATCCGTTCATGCATAAACGGGCTGGCAGGACATATCAGGTGTATAAATCAGAATTTGAGATAAAACCAGTAGGATCGGGTAATTATACATATAATCTGAGTAAAACAATGCAATGAATCCTTATACCATTAGGGACTATATATTGGAGCATCCATATTCAAACAACATGTATAAGGATCTTGTATGTCTATTATTACCCTTAGTATGGTACTCGAATGATAGAGGACATACCAAGTTTCCTTATGCAAGTTGATGAATCCAAAAGTCCCAATACCTTTCCGAAATGGTGTTTCTTTCTAAGTCAATCTCCTTATGTCATCCCCTGGGTCTTTCCAAGGTGGTAGGGCATTATAACAACCCATCCAAACCTTTAAATACCATATCTGAAAACAATGGAAAAGACTCAGGAATTCTAGGTGAAATTCGGTCACCCGTCGGCTAGCTAGCGGTTAGCCGCCGAGTGTTCGGCGGTTAGCCGCTGGCTGGCCGCGGGGCTGACCGCGGTTCACCCTGCTAAAATATAGCATTCTGTGTTTCTGACCGCCCACCTCGGCTACCTGGCGGTCACAGGGTTTTTGGTTAGTGGTTAGCCGCGAGCTGACCGCGAGGCTGACCGTAGTTCGCCTATCAAAACACAGCATTCTGTGTTTGTAACCGAATCTGGGTCGACTAGCCGCCGGTCACCTGTCGCCTAGCCGCCAAGGTGACCGCCCGCTGACCGCCGAGCTACGGGAACTCTACATCAGGTGCATATTTCAGTTCTTTCTTTCCCAAACCCTTTCACCTCAACTTCATCCATTTACTAACATGAAATGTGTCTATTCCCTTCCATTTAACATTTAATCCTTTCCACCAACCACCATTCCATCAATGTATTTAATTCTCCTTCCAACACAAATCTCATTCAATGCAAGTACAAATATCATTTAAGAAGTCCATAATGACCAAAATAAGCTTTAATGAATGAATGCATACATTCTCATAACTAACTAGGAGAAAAACCATATCAATAAGTACCTTCCCAAAAGTATTATGAAACATAATAAACTAGAGGAATAGGAATAGTAAAAATCCACATTTTCAATAAAACAAGAACTTATTCAAATCAAATCCATTCATTCACTTGCCTTGGCCTCCAAATATGCTAGTCAAGCTTTAATCCCACTATCAAGCTCAAAATCTACAATCTACACAAAAATCCCCAAAATACATTCATTACAACCCTAGAATGTCAAAATCAAGAAATAGATGGAGATAGCTTCCAATAATCAAGGTGAAGTACCTCCATGGCTAGAAGAACACACAACCAAGAGATGAGAAGAAGCGCTTACATGGAAAGTCCTCTAATGGCAAGAGCTTACTCAAAATGTAGCTTGGAATGGAAGGCTCTCTCTAAAAATGGTATCAAGATGAAGCTCTCATGGAGGGGAAGAAGATTACCACCTCCATTTTACCTTTAGCAATAGATTCGAGAGAGATTGAGAGATGGAGAAGCAAGAAGGCACAAGAATAACCTAGGGCTGGAACTCTCTATGCTCTCAAGGGAAAGTTGCAAGAAAATGGGGAAGAAGGAATGAACTCCTCCTTATATAGAAAATCTGAATGGGTCCCACAACTTAAAAATCCAATTGGGCTAAAACATCGCTCTACGGGCTTCGAATGGATTCGACGAAGAAGGAAGAATTGATCGTCGAAATTTCTACTTTCCAAAAAGTATATATTTTACGAGTTTCGGAGATATTGAAAATATTGTCCAGATTTTGTGTAAAAAGACTGTTTTACCCCTATCATTGGCAAAGTAGGGTTTAGAGGTTTCGAACGAGAACGGAGCAAATACAAAAGTTGTCGGGAATAATAAAATACATTAAATGGAGCAAATTACAGATTTCCAGAATTATTAAATAAAGCCCAAAACTAATCAAGACACAATAAAAAGGAACCCCCAAAGGGCCCCACTAGATCAAAAGAGTTCTCAAAATTATTCAAAGCTATAAAAACGATTCTAATCCAGATTTAACCAATTTCCACTAATCTCACTTATAAATAAGTCACGTCTTAATTAACTCTAATCGGAAACTCTCGGGGCGGGGTCTTACACTACATATTCTCGGGTGACTTCCACTGAGATAGCATTCTCTCAGCCTTCGTCTCCTGAAACTGTGAAATCAAAATTCAAGCCTTTTCCGACTGATCACCATGAATAGACTCTGGCTGATGAAGTCTTCAAAGAAAACCCAGTCAATTGGTCTCAGATACCCAACCTCATAGGAGTTTCTGGACCGATGAGATACTGGACAAAGAAGAAAAGTTGTTGGAAGCTGTTCAGGACTTGTTCCTGGAAAATGCTCTTTGCAACGCAATAACTGAAGACGGCAATGCTACTGCAGAAGCGTTTTAAGCAAATTAGGATGATCAACCCCTTGAACCCGAAGAGGGTCTTCCAAAAGAAGGACCACCTCTAGAAGCTTTTGAAGTTGGGAATGGTACCCGGTCTGGTCAGGATTACCACAAAAACTACAATTAACCTTTTTCTTCTTCTTATGTAAATCCTTTGGGAAAACAAGCTATAAATGCCTCAAGCGGGAACAATAATGAAAATGCAGGCCCAAAGGAGGCTTTCAAGTATGACTTGATCGAGCACTTTAAACACATACCTGCACGACTCCACATCCTAGACTTGTTACGAATGTCACCACAAACTCGTGATGTCTCATTTCAGAACTGCAAAGGCTGAATGTGGATGTCGACAAACATGCCCCACAAGTCCTGCAAATCGAAATGGACTATAGGGTAAAAAAGTCAAAAACCTCCTCAAAAGGAGAAAAGAAAGAAACTAAGGGACCTTGCACTGAATGCCTCTTAGTCCAAAAAGCTGCAAGTGCTACCATCGCCTTCAATAAGGAAGACCTCCTGCTAGGTGAGACAAAGCACAACCGACCCTTGTACTTCACAGGGTACATCAAAGAGATGCCCATACACAGAGTCCAGATCGACCCCGGTTCTACACTTAACCTCATCTCTACTACGATACTCAAAGAGTTGGGTATCCCGCCTAGCAAACTAAGCCACACATCTGTGTCCATCTTTGGATACGATGCGAGTGCTCAAAGGCCCATTGGCAAAATCAGGTTCAGGTTGCAAATCGGCGATCTTATCTCTGAGGTCACCGTGTATACAATAAAAACCCCTTCATGCTACAGCATCCTCCTCGGACGCCCTTGGATACACGAGAACGGTGTCGTCCCTTCAACTCTACATCAGTGCATCAAGTTTGTTGGCGATGATGGCTTGATACATCGAGTGTTTGCAGACAAAAAGCCCTTCAAAGGCAAAGGAGTTTATTTTGCAGACTCTCAGATGTACAAGGATGAGAAAGAGAAGGAGGAGGAGAAAATAGCATCCTTTGTCGGCAATATCCAAAAAGATAAAGGCAAGGCTCTTCAGCAATCAACGGAAGAAAACAAACCTTCCGGCAGACCCGAAGGGAGCAATCCGTCTCCCTTCGTTGTCTTTTTCAAATCTTTCAAACCTTTGGTAATCACTACCAAAGCAAAGAAGACAAAGCAAAAGACTGGGGGTAAGTTCGCTGTTTCCTTCGTGTCTATCATACAAGACATGGATTCAGATTCAGAGACAGAAGACGATAATTCGTCAAGCCAAGCTGATGATCAGTAAGTTCGGCTTGCCCTTACTCCATTGGAGACACCGGCTGACGTAGAAGATCCCGTGTCTGCTACCTTCATCGTTCTTGCAACATCGGCAGAAGAGAAACCAATCTTCTTCTATATGTCGGACGCTTCTTCATCAAATTCCTTGCTTGAGCCTTTCCAAAATGAAGGTATGCCTTAACTATCCTTGTATAGTCCAATGGCACAAGCTATCATGAAGAAAATGGGCTATGATGCTCAAAATCCAATTGGTTTGGGAGGTGGCCGTGGTATTCTCACACCATTGGAACCCACCCTGACCAAAAGTCAGCTGGAAGATTGGAAACTCACCATCGCATAGACAAGTCTTCCTACGGGTTGGGTTATGATCCTGACACTCCGATGAGACAGTTGACACAAAGGTTGCAGAGTCGTTTTGCCAACCAGGCCTCAACATCTCGTGTTGATGAAGACATCGATCTCCCTGGATATCTCTTTGAAGAGCTACCCGACAAAGACCCAGGAAGCTCATCAAATTGGTATGATTTCTCTGATGATGAAGAGGAATTATCCGATGATACAGACGCACAGTTCTCTGATTCAGAAGAGCCATTGTCTCCAAAAGAAGTGCCTTACTTTGACCCAGTTTCAGCAGGCGATCGGGATCATCTCATAGCAAGTCTTGAGAAGAGTACCAATCAAGAAGATTTATGGACAGAAGCGGAGCCATGGTCTGAAAATGCCCTTGGAAATCCAGAAGGTCTTGCTGAGTTGGAAGCCTGCGAAAATATTGTGGAGGAACCACCTTCAAACCTTCCAACAGAAGATTCTGTTCAAAAGATAGACTTGGGAACACCTGATAACCCATGTCCTGTATTCATAAGTAAGAATATAAAGGATGATGAGTTACCCAAGTATGTCTCGTTTCTTCGTGAGTTTGTTGATTGTTTTGCATGGTGTTACGCTAAAATGCTTGGCTTAGATCCCAAAATAGCAGTTCACAAACTCAACCTGTAAGAAAATATCAAGCCAGTCAAACAAGGACAAAGAAGATTCCGTCCTGATGTGATGGAAAAAGTTGAACAAGAAGTTCAGAAACTCAAAAACGTTGGCTTCATCCGCGAGGAACAGCATCCTGAATGGTTGGCCAACATCGTCCCTGTGACAAAGAAAAATGGGCAAATCAGAGTCTGTATTGACTATAGAGACCTGAATAATGCATGCCTAAAAGATGAATTCCCGTTCTCCATACCGGAGGTAATGATTGACAACACCTACAGGTTTGAGCGAATGACTTTCATGGATGGCTTCTCTGGCTACAACCGGATAAAGATGCATCCCGAAGACGAAAGGCATACATAATTTCGCACCCCATTAGGCGTGTATTGCTACGCTGTCATGCCATTTGGTCTGAAAAATGCTGGTGCACCATATCAAAGGGCTACGATGAAGATATTCCAAGATATGCAACACAAGATGGCCGAATGTTATGTTGATGACCTCGCCGTCAAAAGCAAAATAAAAGAAGACCATCTCAAAGATTTTCGAGAAGTCTTCCTCTGGCTTCGCAAACACAAACTGCGAATGAATCCCCTCCAATGCTTCTTCGGTGTCTCATCGGGTAAGTTCCTCGGATTCATAGTTCGGAAAGCTGGAATAGAGCTTGACCCCCATCAAAGTCAAGGCTATCCTAGAAATGCCATCTCCAAGAACCCTGAGAGAACTGAAAGGGCTTCAAGGAAGGTTGGCGTACATCCGACGGTTCATTTCCAACCTATCAGGGAAGTTTCGTCCATTTTCTTGCCTAATGAAGAAAGGTGTAGACTTTGTTTGGGATGCTGAATGTGAAGCTGTATTTCAAGACATCAAGTCGTACCTGACCAAACCTCCGGTGTTGGTTGCTCCCACAACCGGAAAATCATTCATCTTGTACACAAGAGCTCTCGACTATTCTTTGGGCGCTCTACTTGCACAAGAAAATGATGGGGGAAAAGAAGCTGCTCTATACTACCTGAGTCGCATGTTGGTAGGTGCAGAGCATCGCTACTCTCCAGTAGGAAAGGAATGCCTGGCAGTGATGTTCGCTGTACAAAAGCTACGTCACTATTTGCTGTCAAACACAATATACCTGATATCGAGGATCAATCTCTTAAAGGTCCTTGTTACAAAAGCAGGTTCTCTCAATGCCCGGCTGGCGAAATCTTCCATCCTTCTGTCACAATTTGATATTAGGTATGTACCACAGAAAGCAATCAAAAGCCAAGCTCTGGCAGATTTTCTTACAGAGCATCCATTGCCTAAGGATTCTCCGCTTATGGATGATCTCCCAGACGAACCTGTCTACAACGTGGAGACTTCCTTATCGAATGCCTCCTGGAACATGTACTTCGATGGTGCAACCAGGACAAATGAGAAAGGAAAGCCGATATCAGGAATTTGCATTCTCTTTGTTAGCCCCGACAAATACATGATTCCACACACATTTTCGCTACTGGAACCATGTTCAAACAATGCAACTGAGTACCAAGCCCTGATCGTAGGATTGGAACTTGCCCTCGAATTCGGTATCACCATGCTGGAAGCATTTGGAGACTCCCAACTGATCGTCAACCAGATGAATCAGAAATATGAAATCAGGAAGCCTGATCTGTTGCCTTACTACAACAAGGCGCAATCGCTTCGTCAAAGGTTTGACATCTGTCACATCACCCACATCCGCAGAGGTGAAAACATTCGTGCAGATGCCCTGGCTGAACTTGCTGCATCTATGGAAATCAAAGAAGGGGAAAACATGCAAATTACAGTGTGTCAAAGAAGGATTCTCCCTCCTCTCACCACACACCAAGCAGTTGCTGAATGCCACTGAGTGGTCGGAAGTCGGATTTTCATCCTTAAACCTCCGATCGGCGATTGGAGGGATCCGTTCATCGATTTTATTATGTTCAAAATCTTACCAGAAGATCCAAAAGAGCGGGTAAGTGTTCAAAGACGAGCCCCAAACTTTCATTTGGATATCCTTTCAAAAATGCTTTGCAGAAAATCCTTCAATGGAGTACTTCTACACTGCTTGTTACAACAAGAGGCGGAAGAAACTCTAAAAGAAATTCACACTGGTGTTTGTGGAGCCCATTAGGCTGGTCCTAAGCTCTACGATCAGATAAAAAGGTTAGGTTACTATTGGCCTACCATGGTAGCTGACGCGATGCAATTTGCTAAACGTTGCCAACAATGCCAAGTTGATGGAGATTATGTCCACATGCCTCCAGAATGGCTATATCCTATAGCGATCTCATGGCCCTTCGAAGCCTAGGGTATGGACTTCACAGGTCCTATCTCTCCCCCATGAAGCAAAGGTCATCGCTTCATCTTCGCCACTACGAATTATTTCTCCAAGTGGTCAGAAGCATTTGCGTTCAGTGAAATGAAGACCTCATCAGTCCTTCAATTCTTGCGAACCAACATCATTTGTCGCTTCGGCATACCTAAAAGATTTGTCCATGATAACAGACCACAATTCCGAAATCAGAGATTCTACAGGTTCTGCGACAAATACAAAATCCAAACTTGTCCTTCGACTCCGTATAACCTGGCAGTGAATGGACTAACAGAAGCCTTCTACAAGGCACTCTGCAAAATCCCCAAGAAAATGGTCTCTAGTCATAAAAGAGACCGAGCGACAAACTGCCTGAAGCTTTATGGGCTTATCGGACTACTGTTCGAGGACCAACCCATAGCACACCATTCTCCTTGGTCTATGGATGTGAAGCTGTTGTTCCTCTAGGGGTACAAATTCCTTTCTTAAGGGTATCTCTACAAAATGAAATGACGCAAGAAAGCAACGTCAAATTGAGACTTCAAGAATTGGATAATCTCGATGAAAGACGGCTCCAAGCTCTACAAAGCGTTGAGCTTTACCAAGCACGCATGGCAGGATCTTTCGACAAGAAGGTCAGGCAACGCGCTTACAAAAAGGGTGACTTGGTTCTTGCAGTGAAAAGGCCAATGGTTTTTGCCTACAAATCCAGAGGCAAATTCGAACCAAAATGGGAGGGGCCCTCCGTTATCGACAAAGTCTTCTCCAACGGTGCATATGCTCTTCTAAACATGGAGGGTGACAGATGTATACTGTCCATCAATGGCAAGTTCTTGAAGCGGTACTACCCTTGAAGACTTCCTACATCGGGTCAGAGCGTTGCCTGTATGGCCAAAGCCTATTCCTAGGTACTTGCTCGTCAAACCCACCCCTTTTAGAGTTTTTCATCCCTATGTTGTAATTTCTAAAAACCCAAAACAATGTTTACTTTCAATGTTTCATTGTTCGAAAAAAAAGTCAAACCCAAAATCCAAGTTTAGGAGCCTCTTCCCCAACTTGACCAAAACTTTTGATCCTTGAACCCAAAAATTCATGGTTTGAAACAAAAATCAGGACTCAGGGATTTCCACCCTAGTCCACCCCGACTTTTACCATAAAAAATGGTTTTGAGTCAAAATTTACGACCCTCGTGTCTTTAAAAAAAAAAAAGGGGTTTTTCAGAAAACCGTGGGGAAGCGACGTTTAGTCGATACTCACACAAAACCCAAAAATCGGAAGGATGCGAACCCCATTTGATACTTCAAAAACCTCAAATTGCAAGGAAGTGACACCTCGTCAATACTTACAAAATTTCAAAAAAATCGTGGAGGCACAACGTTTCAATTGATATCCACATCCAAATTTAAAAAAAAAAAATAAAGGTTCGAAAAAACCTGAAATTTCAAAAATCATGGGGAGGCGATATTCCATCGATACCCACAAAACAAAATTTTTGAAAAAGGCAGGGAAGCGACATTCAGTCGATACTTGCACAAAAATCCACAAGGAGGCAACATTCCATCGATACTCGCAATCGAATGAGCAAGGAAGCGACATTCCATCGATACTTGCAATACCATTCAGCAGGGAGGCGACTCTTAGTCGATACTTGCACTTTGAAAACCAAAAAACCCAGCTTTCATGCTAAAAACTTGGCTTTTATGCCAAAATCTGGCTTCCACACCAAAAAACAAAACCTGGCTTTCATGCCAAAAATAAAAAATCTGGCTTCCATGCCAACAAAAAAAAAATTGGTTTAAAAAAAAAATAAATCGGTTCTCATACCAAAAACCGGCTTCCATGCCACAAACAAAAATTGGCTCTCATGCGACAAACAAAATTTTGGCTCCCATGCCACAAAATTTTGGCTCTCATGCCACAAAACCAAAACTTGGCTTTCACGCCTGTCAAACCCCAACCCAGGATTAGCGCGATTAGTGTCAACTAAGCGCGTGTTTAGTTGTAATGTGAGTTTAGTGTTCGTGGGTTAGAAATTAGTCTGATTTAGTCTAGAATTAGCTTTGGGGAATTTTGAGAGCGTTTTGTGCTATTTGGTTGCACTTAGGGGTGCCTTGAGTGTATGTGTAAGCTCGGGAGGAAATCTCAGTTTTCTGATTTTTAATCGTGATTTCGATCTCTTTTGAATGTATTTATTTTATTGATTAACTTTTGTGTTCAGCTCGTCTGTGTCTGAGGCCCAGAAACCGAAGTTTTGGCCCAAAGGGGTAAATCAGTCTTTTCACACCAAATCTGGACTCAAATTTCGAAATCTCAAAACTATGCCAAACTTATACTTTTTGGAAACTAGGTTTTTTGACGATCATTTTAGTCTTCTTCGTTGTTTTCATCCGGGGCCCACAAGTTAGTGTTTTAACCATTGCAAGTTTTGAGCAATGGGGCCCACATGAGCCATTTGAAAATAGTCTTCTTCTCCCTCATTCTATTCACTTCGGTTCTTCCCTGCAACTCTCTTATACTCAGCTGAGAGTTCTTCTTCTTCCTCTCCCTTCTTCTCCTTGCATGCCTAAGGTAGAAAGCTTTGAACCAAAAACTGATCATACCTTCTTCTTCCTCTCAACTCAAGGAATCCGTTGCTACCATTTTCCTGGAGATTCTAGCTGTGTTTCCACTCCATTTTCTTCTCCTCTTCTGGTTTAGTGAGCTTCAGATAATGGATCTCTTTCTCCTCTTCAATGTGGTCTTTTGAGTTCCTTAGGAGCCCATTTTTTCAAGCATGCAACACCCATTTCGAAATGGGTCATTGTCTTCACTTTTTGGTGGATTTTTGAAGTTCTTTTCATAGGTTTTCTTGTAGATTTCGTGGAGTACATTTGGTAGGATTTTTCTGAGATTGTTGGGCTTGGATTTTGGTAAAGGCAAGTGATCAACTTAGCTTCATGATGCATGCAATGTTTGATTGTTTTAGCTTTCATGATTTGATTCTTTTTCCATTCTAATTTGGGCAATGATTTGTCTCAAAGATGTGATATAGTTTGAAATCTTGTTTTTAATTGAAATGCATATGCTAATGGGTTGTCTTAATGGTTTTCATTCATTTGAAGTTGCTTTTATCTTGCCAAAATGGTTTATAAATGGATGAAAGAATGGAGGAAATGTTGTGAGATGATTTGAAGTGTGGATTGTTAGAATTTGAATGGAAATTGCCCCTTGGAGAGAATGGAGGCTCAGGGGATATGCAGGGATTTGACAAAGGAATGGAAGGATGTAAAATGGGTGAAATGTGTGAGAAATCTGAATCAAATTGAAGCTGCCCCAGATCGGCGGTCAGCCGTTGGCCAGCCGACTGTTGACCCACGGCTAACCGCCCCTGTGTCGGTCAGAATAACAGTAACCCAGTTTCTGCACAGGGCGTGGTCGGCCCGCGGTCGGTCAGTAGGCAGCTGGCCGACCTGCGCAAGAAAATTGAAAAGTAGTATTGCTCCTGAACAGTCGGTCAGCAGTCGGTTAGTCGGTCGGCCAGCCGACCAGCCAATCGTCAGCTAGCCGCCAGGTAGCCGCGTGGTGACCGAGTGTACAGAAGGAGAATTTTGAAGGGGCTTCGATGGGAGAGAAAAACTAAAATATGTTAAGGGGTCTTTAGCTTGATGTTGTGCAATTGAAACATGAAATATTGTCTAGCTTCGGGGACACCAATTCATTTTAAACTCCAACATTTGGGTTTCAACTTCACAAGAACCAAATAAAGAGTCTTAGCATATACTTGACATAATTGTTTCGAAATCTTGAATTTTGACACGAGGAATACCGTTTCGTACCTGTTTTGATTTACAAGCATGTGTTTAACTTTTGATTTGTTTCAAGAACTATAATGGGGACACTTTTCCGGCCTTGTTTGTTATAGCTTATGCTATTCTTGTTTAGTCTCGTCTTGCATTGTTTTGATAAGTGTTTTTCCCCATTTTTCGCTAAGTTTTGTACAAGTATTGATATGTTTTATGCATACATGGATATCATAGAATACCGCTGAGCTTGGACTGCCCTCTCAGTCTGATCCACTAGTTAGGGGGTCCTTAAACTTAAGGGCAATCTGCAGATTAGTCGTGTATTTATACACATCTTTGTTTTGTCCGGTTCCGCGGCCGGTTTTTCCGCCCACCTTGTGTGGCTCGGACTTTTGTTTCGTTTCGTCTTGTTTTGTTTTGTTTCGCTTGCTCTTGTCATTACGTATGACGGAGAAAGGATGAGCTCAATGTGGATTCGTGAATCATGATGTTTTATTGAAAAGCATATTAGTTTTGAATTGCACCTTATACATATTTTGTTCAGAACTCATGTCATGTTTTAAGTGTTGATTACTTTCATATTAACTGACTTGTATTATGTCTAAACTGATCACCTGCCAGACCGTAGTCTCTGATCCTTTTGTTTTGGTGTTTAGATGCAGGCGCCGTTGCTATTGCGGAGGAGCGCCCGGAGGAGGCTTTTTAGCCACCCCCAGCCCGTGAGTGGCAACCCGACGACGTCCTCTAGATGTTGGGCGGGGTCTTGAGTACGATACACATAGATGGGATTATTTTGTTATCTTGGGATGTATGGCCTTTGTTGGCCTTTTCATACTTTTGGGGTTATGTAACTTAACACTTTTTGTTATCTTGAAACTTGAACTAAACTTGGTAATGCTATGCTTACGTTTCCTCCTCTGATTATTGTCTTAATGATGATTTAACTTATGCAATTTGGAATCGTAAGGTTTATGTTATTAAATTGTGATGAGATTACTTACACGCTTCCGCAAATCATTGTTCGTGTGAGATTGTTACATGTTCGTTTTTGGGAATCCTCACCGCGAAAACCTGTGGGTTAATCATAGTTGGATGGACATCACCGTCGCGGGGCCTGGACTGGGGAATCTCGGTCCGGGGTCGCGACAACGCCACAAAAATCGGCTCTCATGCCAAAAATCGGCTTCCATGCTACAAACAAAATTTTGGCTTCTATGCCACCGGAATTCGGCTTTCAAGCCATCAAATAACCAAGCTTTTTGCCACAAAATCTGGCTTTCATGCCTAAAACAACCCTTTGACAAAAGATTTTCACAAAATGAAAACCTTTTGAACAATTTTTCAAACAAACATTCCCATCCAACTTTTACTTACTTTCATCAAAAAAGGAATTTAAGTGAAACGAGGGAATACAAAAAAGAAGGTGCCAAAAAAATGTTTATAAATGGAGGTACCAAAAGAAAAGAGGAAGGGTTTGTTACAAATCAGGAGGCTAGTCCGACATGGTCTTCAACCAAAGACTTAACTCCTCAAGCAAACTCTTGGCCTTAGCCTCCAAAGCTTCTAGGCCGCGTTTCTTCAGGATTTTCCCATAAAATGCAGTAGGCCGTCGTGACCCATCTTCAGCATGAGGAAGCTCTTCCCAGAGAATAAGCCATTGTTCATATTCCTGAGTCTTCCTCCGGAGATTGCTTTCAGCCTCCTCAACTTGGCGAATGAGAGTCCTCTCTCTATCGCGAGCTTTCGAAATAGCAGTCCACTTGGCAGCAGCTTGTTCTTCCAATAGCTCAAGGGGTTGTTAGGCCTCAATGACCTCCCTATCGAGACGGTGCTGGTCTTGTGTCAGCTCGATAATAGCCAACTCGGTGACGTTCCTCTCCCGATCGAGCTGCTTCCGAGTCCGCGAGATCTCATTCAGTTCAAATTTGACCTCACTAGAAGGCTTCAAAAGCATCTCGGTGAAGAAGTCACTAGTTGGAAAGCTTTTGGTCTCATTCCACTTATTGCCTAGAGCGATGACTTCATCAACAAAAGCCTTGGCATCTTTAATATCCGGACCGACTTCTTCGCTATCAGTAAGAATGTCTTGTACATGCTTAACCATCCTGAAGCTAGCTTCCAAATGGCCTGAAGAGAGAGTCTCGACCCATGAGCTTGAGACTCTCTTCAACACCCTCCTCGCAAACTGACGGGATGGCTCAGATGAAGACTCACCATGCTCCGCTGGTCGATTGCCCATGTCATGCACCGTTGGAAGAGTAATCAATAAGCTCTTTCCAACCGGAGCCGCTGGAGAAGGAATATTACCCTGCAGACTCTCCTCTGCCTCATCGAAACTGGTAGAAGAAGCCCCTGCTCCTGGATCAGCCGCGGGCACCCCCTGCTCTGACTCTAAGAAGGATAGAGGAACTTCTCCTGTCGCCTCACAACCTGCCAATGGAAGATGAAAAAAGTATGAACATGATCTTGTCAAAAATAAAAAAAATCAAGATTATCACTACAAAGTACCTTCTTCGACGACCGGCAGAGTGCTTTCTGCCTCCATGAACTCATCTGAAGCATCGTAAAAAGTTGCGTCCATGGATGGTTCAAAGTCATCAGAATCCTCTGGCAAGTCAGCTGGCAAGAAACAGAAGAATATGTCAGCAAATGACGATATATAAAAAGAAAAACAAAAAGACAAAAAAAGAGAAAAAAAAAGAAAAAAATTCATGCCAGGTGGAGATTCTGGGTTCACTTCAGAATCTCTAGGTTCTTCCTCAGATGCCATGACCGGATCCGTCACCGCCTAATCGGCCAGAACCTCAGGCATCATCAAATCATCATCTTCTGCCAAAAGAAAGAAAAACACTAGATAAAAAACAAAAGCCTCATAAAAAGTAAGAAGCGGAAAAAGAGAAAAAGAGTCATACCATCACTACTGATCTTTTCTTCCCGGCTTCTCTTCTCTGGAGGCTCATCATCATCCCCTGATGCCTCCTCAGCAATGGTGGAAGGAATTTCCAGATCAGGAGAATTTTCGTGTTGTTTCTTACTTTGGCGCTGTCCTCTTCGCCTTTTGCTCCTATGGGACGAATTGCTGGAAGTACCCGCCCCGCCATCGGAATCTGGCCTCTCGATAGAGTCCTCACCAGATGGTCTGCTCTTGCCGGTAGACTCCATAGAATCTTTTGCTCGCTCGGCTTGTATCCAAGCAGCGACCTCAGCCTCCTCCTCTGTGAGCTATTCCAAGACCTCACCAGGTATCTCTTGTGCAGCTCCCGATCTGATGACGTCCTGGTCCTCGAGAAAGCCTGTTCTGTGCTTTTCTCCAGAAAGAAAAGCAAGAACTTCTTCTCAGCGGATGCCATTTGACTTCCCAAGACCCTTCCCGGAAGACTGCTTTACATTGAGCTCCCTCCTTCTTGGAAAGTCCCCGGTACACTGAAAAGCTCTCCACGAACCACTTCATGAAGCTTGTAGTCTGGAAAGTGGGCAACTCAGGATAAGAAATCTTGGCGGTAGTGTCTTCTGTACTATAGAAGGCCCATGCATTCCTCCCATCCTGCAGACCTCCAAAACGCTTCACCTTGCTCGAAGGCGCTCCAACAACGCCTTGAGAGAAGCCCAACTGCATGGCAAAACGCGAGGGAACATACAGCTGGATGTCGACGAAAAGGTGTCTACGGTACACCATCATGCCGACACGTATGTTGAAAAGCCACGTTTTCTCCGCGTTTTTCAAAGAATAGTGTCTCCCCGACCCTGCCCTGGTCGAATCACAGGAGACACCAAAATCAAAAGCCTTCTTCCACAAGCCCGGAGAAAGCTTCACTGAAGACTGCCCCATCTTGACGTCCCAGAATCGTCAGATCCTCAAACGGGAAGATAAGAGAGATTTGGAAACAGGCTTCCCTCTAGCCAACCGAATCATAAACGGGTCATCGTCCTATACAACACCCAATCGGTGGAAACTGGGATAGTGGTATACATACCACGAATAGAAAATGTGGGCTAAAAATACTTTATTCATGGGGAGCCCAAGCCAAACCAGGAAAGCAGCAGCCTGCAGTTCAGTACACAAATGGGAGTAAAGAGCAGGCACCAAAGCAAGCCGCTCTCCAAACGCCATTTGACAAGCCGGAAAAATGCAATGCGGCCTGATGTGCGTACCATCTCCTCCAGCAAAAGTAGCCTCACCCACCCAATAAGTGAGGTAAACAACGAGATCTCTCCGCAACGTAATGTCAAAATGAATGGCGTCTGTGCTTGCGAAGAGCTCCTTCAAATTCTCTCGCATGGCGGAGATCTTCTTCGAATCCGGGTTCTTAGCCCTGGCTTCCTGGGTCGT
This sequence comes from Persea americana, assembly GCA_029852735.1. Classification (NCBI taxonomy): domain Eukaryota; kingdom Viridiplantae; phylum Streptophyta; class Magnoliopsida; order Laurales; family Lauraceae; genus Persea; species Persea americana. The sequence goes on from CM056814.1 coordinate 42,562,902, forward strand.
ACTCTCAGAAGACTCCCCGCTGTCAAAGAAGTTGGAAGACAAAAAGCAACGACTTTTCCAACTGCTACACCGGACTTTCGAGCCCTCCTTCTCCTTAAAAAAATCGTAGAAGGCGACGAGCTGAAGGTACAAAAGCCTGAACTCCTTAGACTGCTCCTCAAGAACGCTGTCGATAGGCATGAACTCCTCATAGAGGTTGCCAAGGATAGGCAGCCCGGTGATGGCGCTTAGTTCCTTTAAAGAAAAACCAATCTCATCGTTCGTGACAATGAAGGTGTTGGTTTGTGGAAGGAACGACTCCAGCATGGCCATGAAGGCCTCATCAGAGAAAACCACGGTTTACCGAAAAAAGCAAACCGCGACAAAAATCTCGGCCTCCTTCAGAATGGCACCGCCAACCTGTAGGATGTGATTAGTCCACGACTCCAAGCTCGAGTCAGCACTGAAATGGCCGTGAAGTCGAAAAGGCTTAACCCAATTGCTGCCATCGCCCTTGAAAATACCAAGGCCCATCGGTCTCAAATCGACCGAAGGATGATCTGAACCTTGGTAGCCGCTGGCCGGCGTCAAAATGTCCATACGGGCAGGCGACTTCTCTGCAAAACTAGAAGGGCCGCCAACAAAAACCGCGGTCTTGATCACGTTTGTCCTCTTCACCCAACTTGGAGGATCTTCCCTCTTTGAGCATGTGGAGGAAAGGCTCATGATCGAGATAGTTCGATCGAAGGTCGACCGGGTAGAAACAGTTCTCTTCTCACCATCAACTGTGTAAGAGAACTAAAAACATCTCATTTGGTATGTTGAATCGTCATGGACTGCATCACCAAAGAAGAAGGTAGGCTGGGGCACAATGCTCTGATCGTCTGTGACGCAGGGACGGTTGCTTACCATAATTTTGTAAAACTACTCATCCTTGAGGGCGATCAGATGTTGCCTCATCTCATCTCGGTTGAGCGAGTCACACTCTTCAAAGTTCCTTTCAACATACTGGACCTCCTCCCAGGCTTGCTGTACGGCCACATTAGAAGATCTGGTAGAACGACGAGGCGCATCAGTGACAGGCTCCTTACCCATGTTTGTTCTGGAGGAACTACCTGCAAAGGATGGAAAGAGAGAAAATCAATAATCAAAATGATAGAATTTTGTTAAAAAAATTCTAGAGAAATTTTGGCATTGTTCCGGGGCAATTCCGAAGAAAAGGGAAACACCCCGAAAGAAATAGGGAGCTTGAAGATGGGCTCAACATCACTGCAAACTCATAATCAATGGAAAATTGTCGAAGAAGGCTTGAACTCAAACATTGCTGCGAGATCAAACCAAAGCTTCTCAAATATCTGCAAGATTGGAAAAGGGCTCAACATTTCTGCGAGCTCCAGAATGCAAAACTTGCAAAGCTCCTCAGAAAATCCCTGCAAGACCAAGAAAGGGCTCAACATCGCTGCGAGCTCCAAATCCTAAGACTTGCAGAAGATTTCCAGGTATGCACTATCATATTTCCAATTCCATTTTCCAAAAAAAATGCATATAAGGAAAGTTGTCATGCATGCGTGTCTCGAAATCCGGGAAAGAAAGAAAAAAAAGACAGAAGAAAAGAATCTCTTTCAAAAAAAAAAAAAAAGAAGAAAAGGAAAAAGAGAAAAAAGAAAAGAAAAAAAACGGGGGGCAGGCCACGTGGCCGTACGGCCATGACTGTACGGTCTTGTCCGTACGGCCAGACACAAAAAAAAGAGAGAGAAGAAGAAAAAAGAAAAAAAAAACCAAACACAGTAAAAAAAAAAGAAGAAGGAAAAAAATGTGTGAAACAAAAAAAAAAAGAAAAGAAAGCGCGTGAAGAAAAGAGAAAAAAAGAAAGAAAAAGAAAATAAAAGGAAAGAAAGAAAATTTTTTTCTATTTCTACTTTGGGCTTCTTAAGAAGAAAAAACTTAGTTTAAGCCATTGATGGAGAAGAAGAAGAAAGAGCTTGAAAACCCTTTAAGAAGAAGGAGGGTTCTTGATTTTGGAGCACTCTTGAAGATTTTTGCAAAAAGAGAGCAATAACAACAAGAGATCCAACCTCCTTGCTTTTATAGAAGAAAGCAAACCAAAAGAGGAAAGAAAGAGAAAAGAAAGGATGTAAGTGCTACAAATTAGCAAACTTCCTAAAAGAAAGGGATCATGGGATATTATTTCCCAATGAGGAGATCTTTTGAGAAATTCTCTCCAAAAAGAGAGGGATTATGAGAAACTTTCTCCCAAAGAAAGATATTTTGAGAAAATCTCTCCCAAAATCAAGGAAACTTGAGAGATTCTCTCCAAGTAAGAATATTTTTAGATATTCTCTACCAAAAAGAGATATTTTTAGATATTCTTCACAAAAAAGACACCACATGAGATCTAAGCCATCTTTAAAGCTTAAGGTCCCATGGGCTAGCCCACATGAGCCAGGTTTGACCACCTATGCACTAAAAGTGGCTTTTAGTCAAAATTCCTCTTACCAAGAGCATACAAAAATGGTTCCATGCCTCCTTTGAGTTGATTAGACCATATAAAAAAAAAATCCAAGCCTCATGAGTTTCCAAAAATCCAAACCATCCCAACTCATGAACTAAATTAAGCCAAAACCTTAAAATTAACATTCCATAAAAACCCAAACCACTCCAATGGACCCAAAATTGTCCTAAAGAGTGATAAAAAACCAAACCATGGTCCTCTAACTTGCCACATACGTCTTGTTGGGTCAAAAGACCAAAACCAAAAACCAAATCCCGGTCCTCTAACTTGCCACATACAGCTTGTTAGGTCACAAGGTCAAAAACCAAAAACCTTCTTGACCGCCTGATGCGCCACACAAAGACTTTAGGATCACAAGGTCAAAAAGAAAAATCCAAAACCCAAAAACCCAATCCAAATGTCATTTTCAAAATTTTTCCTTGAGATGGTACGTGATCTCTCTCACTGCCATAAAATCCCCTTGGAAACTCAAAAGGCTACTCTATCAAGAGAAAAATGCTCAGAGACTCTTGATCAAGTCGGAAGTTCTCCTTCAAAGTTTTCTTTGAGGCACATCGACTGCAAAAGCTATGCAATTCGTCGCTGTACCTCGAGGGGGCATTTGTTGACACAAAAAATGTCACTCTGCCTCCTCAATACCAAAAGCTACATGGAGCCGCATCCTACTACAAATAGGCAAAACTACTTCAATGCATCAAATCTTGTCAGAATTAAACAAAAACTGCAAGATCCCTCAAAACAGCCAAAAGAAGGGTACACATGAAGTTTCGGGTCATTTCAACATCGTTTGGCATAACCTCATTCCTCCAACGGCTGAGCAGGAGCTCTCGGCGGCGACAATGTCAAAGACATCAAATCTTCAATCAGAGCCTATGTATGCTCTCAAAATACCTCCAAAAGGCTCCACGTCGAATTTCAAGTCAAACCGACAACGTTTGACCTTCCATCAACTCTCGAACGGCGAAATGAAGCCTCTTGGCGGCGAGAACCTCTGATGCCTTCACTCATCAAAAAAAGCACATGAGTAGCTTCTACATGCTTCCAAAGGGCTGCACGTCAAATTTCAGGTTATTTCGACGACGTTTGACCTGGCTTTGACGCTTCGAAGCAAAATCAAGCCTACCGGCGACGGAGCTCCCCGGGACCATGGCATCCAAATCGGAGTTAATGGATCATCTCAAAATGACTCCAATAGGCTCCCTGCCAAATATCAGCTCAATCGGACATCGGATGACCGCACATCAAAGCTCGACATCTTCCGCGTGGTGAAATCAAGTCTAGCATCGACGGGACCCCAAATGGCTTCAAAACTCAAATAAAAGCCCATGGATGGTCCTATCTAATGCTCAGGAAGCTTCACCTCAAATTTTAGGTCATTCCGACATCGTTTGACCTATTTTGAACTCTTGGCGGAAAATCGGCTAGAAAGTTTTTGGCTTTTCCAAAAATAGGAGACTTTGTGCCCTGATTTGCACCGCTTCTCGACAGGTTTTCTTCAAAGGAATTAAGCCAATAAATGATCAGAAATGTCAAGGAAAATACATAAGAAAAAAGAAGCAAAAAAGCTTGAAAAATGGACGAGAAACAGCGACCGGACGACAACCGAAAAAAGGACCAAAAGTCCATGGTCACCGGTGCATGGTCGCTGGCGACCCTGGAAATACGGGTAGCCGGATTTTCCCCGAAAGCGCCGATTTTTCAATTCTTTTCTCGTTTCACGATGTTTGGCACCTGTGATTTTCTCAAATTCTGATTTTTTGAGGCATAATATCCGTCGATCTTCGTCAACATCACAGATCCGCCATCGAAATTGTTTGATCATCATCAGACACTCCAAAATACCAACCGGCCGACCAAGAAAGCACACTTTCTGCCCCACCGATCTTGAAATCGACTGGATAGATGTTGCCGGCCCATTGGTGTCAACCAATGTCTGAATTTGCATTGTCATCTTACATTAAATAACATGCGGATCCATTGGTGATCATCGTAAGAAGAATTCCAAAAGAAGCGGCGCGGCCCGCGACTCTTCAAGCGACTCGGCGACCAATTAATGCTGTTAATTGATCCGTTTATGACAAGTTAATACGGTCATTAACTCATTATTTTGGACGGCCCAATCAGAAGCAAGCAAATGGGAGTTACAAGTCCAATTAATCATGGCAATTAACCATGTAACTCCTATCATTATGGAGTTTAATCATGGTAATTAATCATGAAACCTCCATCATCATGGAGATTAAAAGCCCATCAATCTCCATCGGCCAATTAGAATCCAAGAAAAAGGAGTTACAAAATCATGAAATTAAATCTTGTAACTCCTCCCATCATGGAGCATTAATACCATTAATGCCCATAAACCTTCCCAATGGCTACCAAAAGCCAATAAATAGATGGTCATTCCAAAGGGAAAGGGTCCTGAAAAATTATCCTGAAAAGTCTCTGCATAAAGAAGCTCTCTCACTATGAAGAAACTCTGTTGCAAACATTACAAGGTGATTGAAGTCCCTTGGGGGGCCACCCCCCTAAGGTTTCCACTCTCCTTCTATTCAACGTGGCCTAGACGCGGCTTTTTAACCCGTCTACCCAGATTTTTATTGGATATAGGACCTTCCCTTGGTCCTTGTCCTCCAAAAATCCAGGGTCCAAGCCAAGCCAAGTGAACTAAAGCACCAAGTGTTCTCATCTGGAGGACGATGGCGGAGTCCATACATGACTCGCGACCGTCGATCTGAACGAGTTCCCACAATCTCCTGAGAAGTCAGATCCCTCTTTCTTTCTCTTCTATTGTATTCTGTATTTTTAAAGAGACAAAAAAATCACAATTCCTGTCTTTCATCATTGATGAGATTTGTAAATCGCCTTTCACGGAAAAATCGCCTTCTACGGCACAAAACCGCCTTTCATGGCAAACTAAACAAAATCGCCTCTCACAGCATTCTAAATCTTGTCTCTTTCTTTAAAATATATATGCAATGGAAAGTTAGAAAAAACTTTGATTTCCTTTCTACTTATGAAGGTGAATCTCCGGATCACCATTTGAAATTCCAAGTAGAATAGAAAATCTGGCATACCCGTAAAAAATGTTGATGCTCGCTTTTTTCTTCACCCCGTCGCACCCCGGCGGACCCAGGATGGAGGAAGGCAAGAAGAAAAGACTGGTCCATCATCTCTCTTCTGGCCATTTGGAAGCTGGCTTCGGCATGATTAAGCATGTGCAGGACATTCTTGCTGATAGCGAAGAGGCTGGTTTGGACATTGCAAGTGCCAAGGCTTTTGTTGATGAAGTCATCGCTCTAGGCGACAAATTGATTGAGACCAAGAGCTTTACAAACGGTGACTTCTTCAATGAGATGTTTTTGAAGCCTTCTGGCGAGGTCAAATCTGAACTGGATGAGATCTCGCGGACTCGGAAGCAGTTCGTTCGGGAGAGGAACGTCACCGAGCTGGCTATTATTGAGCTGACACAGGACCAACATCGTCTCGATAGGGAGGTCATTGAGGCCAGACAGCGCCTTGAGTTGTTGGAAGAACAAGCGGCTGCCAAGTGGACTGTTATTTTGAAAGCTTACGATAGAGAGAGAACTCTCATTCGCCAAGTAGAGGAGGCTGGATGCAGTCTTCGCACGAAGACTCAGGAATATGAACAATGACAAATTCTCTGGGAAGAGCTTCCTCGTGCAGAAGATGGATCGCGACGGCCTACTGCATTTTATGGGAAAATCCTGAAGAAACGTGGCTTGGAAGCTCTGGAGGCTAAGGCCAAGAGTCTGCTTGAGGAGTTAAGTCTTTAGTTGAAGACCATGTCGGACTAATCTCCTGATTTGTAACAAACCTTTCTTCTTTTCTTCTGGGACCTCCATGTATAAACAGTTTTTTGGCACGCTTGTTTTTGTATTCCTTCGTTTCGCTTAAATTCTTCTTTTTTTGATGAAAATAAGTAAAAGTTGGATGGGAATGTTTGTTTGAAAATTTGATCAAAAGGTTGTCATTTTATGAAAATCTTTAGTCAAATGGTTGTTTTGGGCATGAAAGCCAGATTTTTTGGCAAAAAGCCTGGTTATTTGATGGCTTGAAAGCTGAGTTTTGAATGGCATGAAAGCCGAATTTTGGTGGCATAGGAGCCAAAATCTTGTTTGTGGCATGGAAGCCGGTTTTTGGCGTAAAAGCCGATTTTTGTGGCGTAAAAGCCAAGTTTTGTGGCATAAAAGCCGATTTTTTGTTTGTTTGGCATAAAAGTCAGATTTTGTAGCATGGAAACCGAGTTTTTTGAAAACTAAGTTTTGTGTTGTTGGCATGGAAGCCAGTTTTTTGTTTTTTTGGCATGATAGCCAGGTTTTTTGCATGCAAGTCGAGTTTTGGCTTGAAAGCCGAGTTTTTTATTTTTTGGTATGAAAGCCAGGTTTTTGGCATGAAAGCCGAGTTTTGGCATAAAAGCCGACTTTTTGATTTTTGGCGTGAAAGCCAGGTTTTTTATTTTTGGCGTGAAAGCCGAGTTTTTGGTTTTCAAAATGCAAGTATCGACTGAAAGTCGCCTCCCTGCTGAATGGTATTGCAAGTGTCAAACCCCGACCCAGGATTAGTGCGATTAGTGTTAATTAAGTGCGTGCTTAGTTTTAATGTGGGTTTAGTGTTCGTGGGTTAGAAATGGTTCGATTTAGCTCTAGAATTACTTTGGGGAATTCTGAGAGCGTTTTATGCTATTCAGTCACACTCAAGGGTGCCTTGGGTGTACGCGTAAGCTTGGGAGGAAATTCTAGATTTCTCAATTTTATTGTGATTTTGATTTATTTTGAATGGTTTTATTTTATTGTTCAACTTTTGTTTTCAGCCTGTCGGTGTTTGAGGCCCAGAAACCCAAATTTTGGTTCAAAAGGGGTAAAACAGTCATTTCACACCAAATTTGGACCCAGATTTCAAAATCTCAAAACTACGTCAAATTTATACTTTTTGAAAACTAGATTTTTTGACAATCATTTTTGTCTTCTTCATCGTTTCCATCCGGGGCCCGTAAATTGATGTTTTATTGGTCACAAGTTTTGAGCATAGTGGGGCCCACAAACCACTTGACTCAAGTCCCTCTTTTCTTCTCCCCCCCCCTATTTTCTGCAACTTCTTCAAGCCAGCTGAGAAAGAGAACCTTCTACTTCTTCTCTTCCCCACCTTGCATGTCCCTCTTCTAGACCTCCAAAAGGAAATCGGAAATCATCTTCTTCTTCCTCTCAACCTAAGCTCTCTATTGGTATCATTATCTTGGAGATTCTTGTTGGAAGGGAACCCCATTTTCTCCTCTCCTCCCTGTTTGGCAAGCTTCAGGTGGGCTCTCCCTTTCTCCTCTTCAAAGTGGTCTTTCTAGTACCTTAGGATACTATTTTTCACACATGCAACACCCATTTCAAAATGGGTCTTTATTTTCACCATTTTAGTGGTTTTTGAGGTTTTTGTCATGGGGTTCTTGTAGAAATTCGTGGCTCAGTTGTGGGGTAGGATTGTGAGGAGTTTTTGGCTTACCTTTGTCAAGGCAAGTGATCAATCTAGTGTTCTTTTGATGCATGCTATAGTTTTACTTCTCTAGTTGCAAATGGGTTATTCTTCTTGTTTAGCATTGAAAGGAATTGATCTCTTTATGATGAATGTTTTGAAATATTATTTGGAGTTTGAAAGGCATATGTATTTGATTTATCTTGAGGCATTTTCATTAAATTAAGTATTGGTTGTTGTTCAAATGTTTTTGAATGGATGAATGATGGGAAGAGTTGAGGTGTGAATTAATGAAGGAGTTTTGATTGATTGAATGGGAAGTTGGAACGTTCAAAATGGCAAGAGAAGTATTGAAATTGTTGTAAAGGTGTAAAGGATTGCCAGGGAGAAGGAGCCAGAAAGGTTCAAGAAGAATGCAGTTTTTTTGCACTGCACGGACTCAGGCAGAAACCTTTTCGCTTAAGCGAAGTTGTGGTCGCTCGAGCGAGCAAGCTTCTGTTTGAAGGGAAACGCTCCTGAAGCCAGTCCGCTCGAGCGGAAATTAGGTGAGCTCAAGCGAACCAACATCTGGATGGGTTCGCTCAAGCGAACCCCGTGGAAGCTAGAGCGAACAAAGTTCTGGATGGGTTCGCTCGAGGGAACTTCTCATCGCTCGAGCGAACCCGATGCTGCTTATAATTTGAATTTTGAAAGACAAAAGGAAGTTTTGTGGGCATTTTTGGAAGGATGAAAAATCAGATTACATTTAAGCACTTCTAGATTGATGTTGTGCATTTGGAACCTGAATTGTCCATTATCTTCTGTGGCACCAAAAATAAATTAAATTCGACAATTGGGTTTCAAACACACAAGGGTTAATGTGAGGTCTTAAGGTGGACTGTTTAGGTTGTTTTGGAATCCCGATTTCTGATGCGACGATTTTTGGTAGGACTTGTCTCGTTTTGCAAGTATTGGCCTGAATTTTGACAGGTTTCAAGAAACTATAAGGGGGGTTACTATTTCTGTTTTTATTATGCTATATCACACATTATCTCTGATATATTCTGCTTTGCCCTGTTTTGATAAGTAAATTTCCCCTATTTTGGTCGGCTTGTATATGTATTATCCTGTTTTCGTACATACATGATTTTAGGTGAATACCACTGAGCTTGGACTACCCTCTCAGTCTGATCCACTGTTTGGGAGGTCCTTAAAACCTGGACAATCTGCAGATTAGTCGTATATTCATATATACACCCTCCTGTCCTGTTTCCGGTTCCGCGGCCGGACCCCACCTACCTAGTGTAGCTTGGGATTTTGTCCTGTCCTGTTTTGTATATTCTGTTCTGTTCTGCTTACTCTACTCATCATGTATGGTAGAGAAATGATGAGCTAAAGTGGTTTTTCTCATAAGTCATGATATATTTCTATATGTTTGCTCGATTTGTCTTGTATACTGTTTCAGCACTGTTTTGTATTCATGCATGTTTTTAAATACCGAACTAATTCCTGATTTTAATAATTTATATTTCTATCTAAATTGATCACCTGCCACACTGTCGTGTCTGACCCGTTTATTTTGGTGACCAGGTGCAGGTGAAGCTGCCTTTGATGAGGAGCTTCAGGAGGAGGCTATTGAGCCACCCCCAACCTGTGAGTGGCAGCCCGACGACGTCCTCTAGACGTCGGGCGGGGTCATGAGTTGCGTACATGGTTGGGTGTAACATTTTGCTATGTTGGGATTGTAAAGCCTTTGTTGGCTCTTTTGTTCTGTTTGGGAATTGTAATCTTAAACTTAACATACTTTTGTGGTCATGAAAGTTGAACATATCTTGAAATATCGTGCTTATGTTTCCTCTCTGAATACTTGTCTTGATGATGATTTAATTTATGTAACTGGATGCCATATCACAGGTATTGCATAGATAAGATTACTTGCACGCTTCTGCAAACCATCGTTCGTGTGGGATAAATTCTAAGTCTGTTTAGGGAATCCTCACCGCGGAAACTTGTGGGTTAATCAGAGTTAGTTGGTTGGATGCACCTTTAGTCGCGGGCCCGGACTCGGGGACCCCGGTCCGGGGTCGCGACAACAAGTATCGATGGAATGTCGCTTCCTTGCTCATTCGGTAGCAAGTACCGATGGGATGTCGCCTCCTCCCGGGTTTTGGTGCAAGAATCGACTGAATGCTGCTTCCCTGTTTTTTTCAAAAAATTTATTTTGTGGGTATCGATGGAAAGTCGCCTCCCCATGATTTTTTGAAATTTGAGGTTTTTTCGAACCTTTGTTTTTGTTTTGAAATTGGGGTTGTGGATATCAGCTAAAACGTTGCGTCTCCATGATTTTTTTTTGAAATTTTGCAAGTATTGACGAGGTGTCACTTCCTTGCGATTTGAGGTTTTGGAAGTATCGAATGGGGTTCGCATCCTTCCGATTTTTGGGTTTTGTGTGAGTATCGACTAAACGTCGCTTCCTCACGATTTTCTGAAAAACCATTTTTTTTTGTTTAAAGACACGAGGGTCGTAAGTTTTGACTCAAAAACCATTTTTGGTGGTAAAAGGCGGGGTGGAATAGGGTGGAAATCCCTGAATCCTGATTTTTGTTTCAAACCTTGAAATTTGGGTTCAAGGATTGAAAATTTTGCTCAAGTTAGGGAAGAGGCTCCTAAACTTGGATTTTTGAGATTTTTTTTTTAACAATGAAACATTGAAAGCAAGCATTGTTTTGAGGTTTTTTTTTAGGAACTTCAACGTAAAGATAAAAATTCCAAAAGGAGTGGGTTTGACGAGCAAGTACCTGGGAATAGGCTTTGGCCATGCAGGCATCACTCTGACCCGATGTAGGAAGTCTTCAAGGGTAGTACTGCTTCAAGAACTTGCCATTGATGGGCAATATACATCTGTCACCCTCCATGTTTAGAAGAGCATATGCACCATTGGAGAAGACTTTGTTGATGACAAAGGGTCCCTCCCATTTTGGTTCGAATTTGCCTTTGGATTTGTGGGCAAAAACCATAGGCCTTTTTACTACAATAACCAAGTCACCCTTTTTGTGGGTGCGTTGCCTGACCTTTTTATCGAAACATCATGCCATACGTGCTTGGTAAAGCTCAATGCTTTGTAGACCTTCGAGCCGTCTTTCATCGAGATTATCCAGTTCTTGGAGTCTCAATTTGATGTTCCTTTCTTGCGTCATTTCATTTTGCAGAGATACCCTTAAGGAAGGAATTTGTTCCTCTAGAGGGACAACTGCTTCACATCCATAGACCAAGGAGAATGGAGTGCTATGGGTTGGTCCTCGAACGGTAGTCCGATAAGCCCATAAAGTTTTAGGCAATTTGTCGCTCCAGTCTCTTTTGTGACCAGAGACCATTTTCTTGAGGATTTTGCATAGTGTCTTGTTGAAGGCTTCTGCTAGTCCATTCGCTGCTGGGTTAAACGGAGTCGAAGGACAACTTTGGATTTTGTATTTGTCGCAGAACCTGTAGAATCTGTGATCCTAGAATTGTGGTCCGTTATCATGGACAAATCTTTTAGGTATGCCGAAGCGACAAATGATGTTGGTTCGCAAGAATTGAAGGACTAATAAGGTCTTCATTTCACTGAACGCAAATGCTTCTGACCACTTGGATAAATAATTCGAAGCGGCGAAGATGAAGCGATGACCTTTACTTGACGGGGGAGAGATAGGATTTATGATGTCCATACCCCAAGCTTCGAAGGGCCATGAGATCGCTGTAGGATGTAGCCATTCTGGAGGCATGTGGACATAATCTCCATGAACTTGGCATTGCTGGCAGCGTTTAACAAATTGCATCACGTCAGCTACCATGGTAGGCCAATAGTAACCTAACCTTTTTACTTGATCGTAGAGCTTAGGACCAGCCTGATGGGCTCCACAAAGACTAGCATGAACTTCTTTTAGAGTTTCCTTCGCCTCTTGTTGTGACAAGCAGCGTAGTAGTACTCCGTTGAAGGATTTTCTATAAAGCATTTTGGAGGGAATATCCAAATGAAAATTCGGGGCTCGTCTTTGAATACTTACCCGTTCTTTTGGATTTTCAAGTAGGATCCCGAACATAATATAATCAATGAACGGATCCCTCCAATCGCCGCTCGGAAGTCTAAGGATGGAAATCCGACTTCCGACCACTCGGTGGCATTCAACAACTTCTTGGTGTGTGTTGAGAGGAGGGAGAATCCTTCTTTGACACACAATGATCTGCATGTTTTCCCCTTCTTGGATTGCCATAGATGCAGCAAGTCTAGCCAGGGCATCTGCACGAATGTTTCCACCTCTGCGGATGTGGGTGATGTGACAGATGTCAAATTTTTCACGAAGCGATTGGGCCTGTTAGTTTTATGGTCTCAATCCATAAGATTGATAAAATAAATTAATTGATTTCTTCCTTTATCAATATATTCATGCTTTTCTTCCATGAGATTGTTCACACCAAAAATGTCATTTAGCCTCCTCAACATCAAAAGCTACATGGAGATGCATCCTACTGCAAATAGGCAAAGCTGCTTCAAGCATCAGATCTTGTCAGAATCAAACAAAAACTACAAGATCCTTCAAAATAGCCAAAAAGGAGGTACACATGAAATTTCAGGCCATTTCGACACCATTTGGCCTAACTTCAATCCTCCAACGGCTGAGCAGGAGCTCCCGGCGGCGACAGTGTTGAAGACATCAAGTCTTCGATCAGAGCTTATGGATGGTCTCAAAATACCTCCAAAAGGCTCCACGCCAAATTTCAAGTCAAATCGACACCGTTTGACCCTCCATCAACACTCGAAAGGCGAAATCAAGCCTTTCGGCGGCAAGAACCTCCGATGCCGCCACTAATCAAACAAAGGACATAAGTACCTTCTACATGCTTCCAAAGGGTTGCACGTCAAATTTCAGGTCATTCCGACGACGTTTGACCCGGCTTTGACGCTCTGAAGCAAAATCAAGCCTACTGGCGGTGGAGCTCCCCGGAGCCATGGCACCCAAATTGGAGCTAATGGATCATCTCAAAATGACTCCAATAGGCTCCCTGCCAAATTTCAGGTCAATCGAACATCGGTTGACCGCACATCGAAGCTCGACATCTTCTGCACGGAGAAATCAATCTAGCATCGACGGAACCCCAAACGGCTTCAAATCTCAAATAAGAGCCCATGGTTGGTCTTATCTAATGCTCAGGAAGCTTCACCTCAAATTTCAGGTCACTCCGACATCGTTTGACCAAGTTTCAACTCTTGACGGAAAATCGGCTACAAAGTCTTCGGCTTTTCCAAAAATAGGAAACTTTGTGCTCTGATTTGCACGGCTTCTTGATGGGTTTTCTTCAGTGGAATCAAGCCAATAAATGAGGAGAAATGTCAAAGAAAAATACAGGCGAAAACAGAAGCGAAAAAGCCAGAAAAACGGCCAAGAAACGACGACCGGACGGTGACCGAAAAATGGGCAAATGCCCCATGGTCGCCGGCAACCTTGGCCCCTGGTCACCGGCGACCATGGCCCAAGGTCGCCGGCCCCATGGTAGCCGGCCCCATGGTCGCCGGCCCCATGGTCGCCGGCGACCATAGGGATCCGGGCCGCCAAAGTTTTTCCCGGAAAACCACTTTTTCGGGTATTTTTCGCGTTTCGCGATGTTTGGCCCCTGTGATTTTCTCAAATCCTGATTTTTAAGGCATAATATCCGTCGATCTTCGTCAACATCACTGATCCGCCATCAAAATTATTTGATCATCATCGGACACTCCGAAATCGCCAACCGGCCGATCAAGAAAGTACACTTTCTGCCCGATTGATCGTGAAATCGATTGGATAGATGTTGCCGGCCTATTGGCGTCAACTAATGTCTGAATTTGCATCGTCATCCGACATCAAATAACATGCGGATCCATCGATGATCATCACAAGAAGAATTCCAAAAGACGCGGCACGGCCCGCGACTCTTTAAGCAACTTGGCAACCAATTAATGCTGTTAATTGACCTTTTTATGACAACTTATTAGGGTCATTAACTCAATATTTTGGACGGCCTAATCAGAAGCCAAGAAATGGGAGTTATAAGTCCAATTAATCATGGTAATTAACCATGTAACTCCTATCATTATGGAGTTTAATCATGGTAATTAATCATGAAACCCCCATCATCATGGAGATTAAATGCTCATTATTCTCCATCGGCCAATCAAAATCCAAGAAAAAGGAGTTACAAAATTATGAAATTAAATCTTGTAACTCCACCCATCATTGAGTATTAATGCCATTGATGCCCATAAACCTTCCTAATGGCCACCAAAAGCCTATAAATAGGCGGTCATTCCAAAGGGAAAGGGTCCTAAAAAATCGTCTTGAAAATTATCCTGAAGAATTCTCTGCACAAAGAAGCTCTCCTGCCTTGAAGAAACCCTGCTGCAAACATTACAAGGTGATCGAAGTCCCTTCGGGGGCCACCCCCCAAGGTTTCCCCTCTTTTTCTATCCAATATGGCCTGGATGCGGCTTTTCAGCCCGTCTACTTGGTTTTTTATTGGATATAGGACCTTCCCTTGGTCTTTGTCCTCTAAAAATCCGAGGTCCAAGCCAAGCGAAGTGAACTAAAGCATCAAGTGTTTTCATCTGAAGGACGATGGCGGAGTCCATTCATGATTCGCGACCGTCGATCTGAACGAGTCCCCACAATCTCCTGAGAAGTCATATCCCTCTTTCTTTCTTTTCTATTGTATTTTGTATTTTTTAAATAGACAAAAAAATCACAATTCTTGTCTTTCACTATTGATAAGATTTGTAAAATCGCCTTCCATGGCAAAATCACCTTCTAGGGCACAAAACTGCCTTACAGCAAACTAAACAAAATCGTCTCTCACGGCATTTAAAATCTTGTCTCTTTCTTTAAATATATATGCAATGGAAAGTTAGAAAAAAAGTTTGATTTCCTTTCTACTTGTGAAGGTGAATCTCCGGATCACCAATTAAAATTCCAAGTAGAATAGAAAATCTGGCATACCCGTACAAAAATGTTGATGCTTGCTCTTTTTTTCTCTTTTCCCCGCCGCACCCCGGCGGACCCGGGACGGAGGAAGGCAAGAAGAAAAAAGATGGGTCCATCAAGTTGGCATACCCGGTGGGACACGTTCATTTGAGAAGACGATGCTTAGAATCCTTGGCTCCTTCCTAATTGGTGGCCTATGTTGGATCTTGTATCTAAAAAAAAACATGAGATGGGATTCTTTGGAAATTTCTGTCTTTGAACTTGTTTCCATTCTTTCTCTTCTCAAACAAAAAAAAAAAAAAAAGTTTTCAAATTTCTTTCTTTTGGACTCGAATTGGAGAAACTTTGGTTCTTTCCTTTTCGTACAATGGCTCGCAGAAATGTTTGAGCCAACGTTCGGATTAGGAGGGGCCATTTTCTTCTCTTTGATGGGTCCATTGGAGATCTTTAAAAAAAAAAAAATTAAATTTTTTAAAATTTCTCTCTTTTGGATTCAAATTGGAGAAACTTTGATTCTTTCTTTTTCGTACAATGGCTCGCGGAAATGTTTGAGCCAACTTTCGGATTGGGAGGGACCATTTCCTTCTCTTTGATGGATCCATTAGTGATCTTTCAAAAAATAAAAAATTAAAAAAAATTAAAAAAAAAAAGCTTTCAAATTTCTCTCTTTTGGATTCAAATTGGAGAAACTTTGGTTCTTTCCTTTTTGTACAATGGCTCGCAGAAATGTTTGAGCTAACATTCGGATTCGGAGGGGCTATTTTCCTCTCTTTGATGGGTCCATGGGAGATTTAAAAAAAGGAAAAAAAACACACATTAAGGTTGCGCCAATTGCGTTCTTTAACCAAAGTGAATATAAGAAAAGCCTTGTCCAGAGTGTGGAGGCAACTAGACTGTTCGAGGCAAGGGTCCTTCAAACGGGTTCATTAAGTAACCCTACCCTTACTTGGGGGTTAATCTATCCACTGAGGTTTCATAAGACCAAATTGGAAGACCTATGTGCACTCTTAAAAAAAAATCTCTTCAAAATCTTTAAAAAAAAATCTTTTCAAAAAAAAAAAAAAAAAAAAACTCCCGTTGTTATTGGATTCAAATATGAGAAATCCTGGTTCCTTCCTCTTCGGACTTAGGGCTTGCGGAAATCACTGAGCCTCTGTTCGGATTGGAATACTATTTGCTCTCTTTTGCGAATTCGGTCTTGACATTTCAAAAAAAAAAAAAAAATCCCATCTCGTGTCCTTTTCAAGGATGCGATTTACAAGATTTGTGCTTAGCGGTGCTAGTATGCCCTTTCGGGTCTACTGTATTCGCGACCGACACATTTGTATCTCCAACCTTATATCATTTTACCTTGAGTGAGCTTCGCTTCTCGGTAATTTGAATTAAGGTTTACAATTGCTTTTAAGCAGTCACTGGAGCGCTCATTTCGAGCCGACCATACTCGCGTTCAGAACAATTGTACCCTCTATGGCCTTTTGCCTTCTTCATTACGCTCAGAATAGGCCATGCCTACTAAGCGATTTGAAAAGACAAAACCATAGTGTTTTCCATTTATGATCACCATATTCTTGTGATTACTAATGGATGTGGTCTTGTTTTAGAAGTTTTCCAAAACTAACAATGGTAGCTTTGTTGACCATCACCTTCGACGAGAACAAGTACCAAATCATGCTTCAAAAGAAGCAAAGCAAGCGCACTTTCAAGCGCCCCGCCAGTTGCCGAAGCGTCACCTCCCTTGGCAACTCTCAAAACACAGGGTCGATCTCCACTCCCCGGACCATCATCTTCAGGTCACTGGGACCATTCCCACTACCCGTAGAATAGACGGCACCTGCTAAGAAGCAGAAGACCGCCCCTCAATGTGTCGCTTCCCCGACATCAAAGGAGGTCACCAGAAAACCTGAGGCTCGTGGTAATCCCGCAAAGCCTCAACCTGCAAAAAACCAGGTCTGCCCCAAGACTTGCTCCCCGCGATTTTCGCCAAAACAAAGAAGGTCCCGGACATCTGCAAAGCGAGCATACCTGGCTCCTCTCAAGGAGAACTGGTTCTATCCTCTTGCTTACATCAAAGGAGAGAAACCTACCCTCCACTGAACTACAAAACCAACCCAGCACGAGCCGGCTTGCTCATACAAACCCAAAATCAAGTCGTACATCACAAGGCCTCGACAAGAACCTGCCAGGGCCTGCTCTCCTGCAACTAGACCCTTCATCTCAACAGGGGCCGAGCTTGTAAAATTTAAAGCTTCGTTGCGACAGCTAAGGACCGCGTCCAGATCCTGTCCATGCCAGTCTTCAAGGAAGACAAGCTCGGTTGCTACGCACGAGGGACCACATCCTTCATTGCCAGAGCACAGTCCGAGCTAACCGAAGCTCAAATTGCTCGTCGCATACGTCGCCACACGGCATATCGACAAAAGAGATTAGAGAAGCAAAGAACCCAGCATTCTGAGATTCAAATCTCCCAAAAACGGGTCGAAAAAGAAAGACCCGACCAAGTTGCTGCTGTCCACATGGTTGGCAAAACCAAAAGACGGCAGAAATCAGAAACAAAAATACATGTCAGACGACTGGTGACTCGCAGCGTCTCCCGGACAAGAAGGCATCAGGAAGACTCTCCCACTCCTTCAAGCCAAGGACATCGGAGTGATCATTCCTCGGGCTCTTCATCTAGAAGAATGATCTCCAGCTCAGTCACTAAGACAGTATCCTCTTTCAACTCACGAAGAGTGGATGTCCTAGTCACAAACTCTGAGCAACCTCCGCCAGACGATAACATGGCTCTACGCATTCAGCAGCTAGAGCAAGGACAACAGAGAATAGAGGTTCTAATGGAAAACCTCCTTCTCACTCTCCAGCATCCACCAAACAATGATGAGGTTCCTCCACAAGATGAGGCAAACGGTGGAGAAGATGAGTCACGCGCCCTTACTAAAAAGGACGTTGACGATATCCTCGCCAAAGCAAAAGAAGAGGATACACTAAAGGAGCATGGAATCAAGCCACATATCCCTTATGGATGGACTCGGTTCCGTTCCCTCCAAAGTTCAAACAACCTCTTCTCCAAACATATATGGGGAAAGGTTCAGCTAGACAGCATGTCATCCACTTCAAGATCCTAATGGGAACTATTGCGGATCAAGATGCCCTCAAGATCCGTCTCTTTGCAAGTACCCTAAAAGGTATGGCCTTTGATTGGTATTCCACTCTGCCAGAGGACTCCATTCAAAACTGGACCATGCTAGACACACGCTTCCTGACCCACTTCAAAGGTGAGGATCATCCTGTTACTATGGCTCAACTCTGCAACCTTAAACAGGGAGAGAATGAGTCGACATACGACTTCATTCACAAGTGGAAAGCAATGGCATACAAATGCTCAGATGTGCTGCCACAAGCGTCGCTAGTCGACATCTGCCGAAACAACATGAGAGCAAGGATCCGCTCCATGATCATCGGCAACAAATTGAAGAATCTGGGAGAACTCCTGGAAGCGTCTATGGAGGCTGAAACGGTGATCAAAGACCTCAACAGTCAGAAGTCATCAAAGAAAGAGCCGACCGCCATTCCGACCTCTAAGCCAAAGAAAAAGGAGGTTCTCAATGTGCAAACCAAGTAAGCTCCTCAGCCCCCAAAGAAAGTTGAAAACAAAACTACAGATAAGAGACCTGAACTCTCTGATGCCTTCAAAGAATGAGTAGAGAAGAAATACCCGTTCGATGAAGATGTTGAAGAAATATTTACGGCCCTCTTAGCAAATGGCAAACTCACCTTGCCTGACCCCAAAAGACCGGGAGATGTTGACAAAACCAATGATCCCCGATATTGTCCATACCACCAAATGGTCTCGCATCCTCTCAACCAATGTTTCGTTTTGAGAGAGAAGATCAAAGAGATGTGGAAAAACGGAGTCATTACTTTTGACAAAAACTATGGGTCTGCCTCCGTTAACATGGTGTCATATGGACAAACATCCAAATCACCAAAGGAAAAAATCACTACTTCCTTCAAGGTGATAAAAATGACCCAGACGTCCCAAGAACTGGTGCTTTACCAAACACCAGAAGGACAACCCATATGGGTGCATCCCGATCTCCTAGAAGATGAAAATTGGGAGATCGTCAAAACAAAGCCGACCGTTCAACAGCGAAGGCAAGCCAAGAGACAACTCCGCAAGTTCAAACAGCAGGAGAAGGCTCAAACAAAGCAAGAGGTCCCTAGAAAAACAGAAACCTCCTCTACCACTTCACTGGGGGCAACAGAGGAGTCTCTCCCGAAGGCCTCAAGAGTGGCATGAAAATTCACCCTCGGTGATTTCATGCCACCGCGACTCAGAGATGAGACTACGCAGGGGGCATCATACTCTTGTAACTCAGTAGTTGGATTCTCCATGAATGGATATGAGTCCAGTGACACTGCCAGTGACACAGATGAATGGGAGGAATCCCTTGAAACCGGAGAATATCTTTCCGATGAAGATTGGATCCCGGAATTCCACCTATGCCAGTAATCTGGTATAACCCCTTCCAGCCACAAGGATCCTGGTCTGATGATGGCGAAGACCAAGAGGCTGTCAACCCAGCGCAAACAAATGCTCTAGTGGATCCCAATCAGGTTGAACCACAAGGGGTAGATGAAGAAGACGATTTGGCTCTTATGCCCGATCTTGAAGAATATACAAGGATCTTGCAGTGTCTGGCCATAGAGCAAGAGCAGGATCGCATCAATCAGCTTCATCAAAATCCAGAACCGGAAGTCCTGGAGAATCTACAAGCATCTCCTCCAATGACTCCGGAAAACGAAGAAAGTTGCTGGATTGACGATCCTCTTACATCGGAAGATGAGTTTGATTCCCAACAATCCATTATGGAGGCATCTTTTATCGAAGTTGCCTGCAATGTGATAGTTCAGGATGATAGTGCCTCCGAAGCTTTATCTGCTGAGGCCGCAGACTCTCAAAATGCATCTGGGAGCATATCTTCTAGAGCCACATCTTCTTGGGTGACTTCCACTGAGATAGCATCTTCTTAGCCGTCGTCTCCTGAAACGGTGACATCAGAATTCAAGCCTTTTCTAACTAATCACCATGAATAAGCTCTGGCTGATGAAGTCTTCAAAGAAAACCCAGTCAATTGGTCCCAGATACCCAATCTCATAGGAGATGTCTAGACCAATGAAATACTGGACAAAGAAGAAAAGTTGTTGGAAGCTGTTCAGGACTTGTTCCCGGAAAATGCTCCATGCAACGCAATAACTGAAGACAGCGATGCTGCTGCAGAAGCGTTTTCAGCAAATCAGGGATGATCTCCCAGACGAACCTGTCTACAACGTGGAGACTTCCTCACCAAATGCCTCCTGGAACATGTACTTCGATGGTGCAACCAGGACAAATGAAAAAGGAATGCCGATATCAGGAATTGGCATTCTCTTTGTCAGCCCCGACAAATACATGATTCCACACGCATTTTCAAACAATGTGGCTGAGTACCAAGCTCTAATCATAGGATTGGAACCTGCCCTCGAATCCGGTATCACCATGCTGGAAGCATTTGGGGACTCCCAACTGATCGTCAACCAGATGAATAAGAAACATGAAATTAGGAAGCCTGATCTGTTGCCTTACTACAACAAGGCACAATCACTTCGACAAAAGTTTGACATCTGTCACATCTCCCACATCCGTAGAGGTGAAAACATCCATGCAGATGCCCTGGCTGGACTTGCTGCATCTATGGCAGTCCAAGAAGGGTAAAACTTGAAAATCACAGTGTGTCAAAGAAGGATTCTCCCTCCTCTCAACACACACCAAGCAGTCGCCGACTGCCACCGAGTGGTCGGAAGTCTAATTTCCATCCTTAAACCTCCAATTGGCGACTGGAGGGATCCGTTCATCAATTACATTATGTTTGGAATCCTACCTAAAGATCCAAAAGAGCGGGTAAGCATCCAGAGACGAGCCCCAAACTTTCATTTGGACATCCCTTAAAAAATGCTTTATAGAAAATCCTTTAACGGAGTACTTCTACGCTGCTTGTCACAACTAGAGGCGGAAGAAACTCTAAAAGAAGTTCATGTTGGTCTCTGTGGAGCCCATCAGGCTAGTCTTAAGCTCTACGATCAGATAAAAAGGTTAGGTTACTATTGGCCTACCATGGTGGCTGACGCAATGCAATTTGCTAAACGTTGCCAACAATGCCAAGTTCATGGAGATTATGTCCACATGCCTCCAGAATGGCTACATCCTACAGCGATCTCATGGCCCTTCGAAGCCTGGGGTATGGACATCATAGGTCCTATCTCTCCCTCGTCCAGCAAAGGTCATCGCTTCATCTTCGCCGCTACGGATTATTTCTCCAAGTGGTCAGAAGCATTTGCGTTCAGTGAAATGAAGACCTCGTCAGTCCTTCAATTCTTACGAGCCAACATCATTTGTCGCTTCGTCATACCTAAAAGATTCGTCCACGATAACGGACCACAATTTCGGGATCACAGATTCTACAGGTTTTGTGAAAAATACAAAATCCAAAGTTGTCCTTCGACTCCGTATAACCCAGCAGCGAATGGACTAGCAGAAGCCTTCAACAAGACACTCTGCAAAATTCACAAGAAAATGGTCTCTAGTCACAAAAGAGACTAGAGTGACAAACTGCCTGAAGCTTTGTGGGCCTACCGGACTACCGTTCGAGGACCAACCC
The DNA here is from genome assembly GCA_029852735.1 of Persea americana. Classification (NCBI taxonomy): domain Eukaryota; kingdom Viridiplantae; phylum Streptophyta; class Magnoliopsida; order Laurales; family Lauraceae; genus Persea; species Persea americana. The sequence continues at coordinate 42,584,540 of CM056814.1, forward strand.
ATAGCACACCATTCTCCTTGGTCTATGGATGTGAAGCAGTTGTCCCTCTAGAGGTACAAATTCCTTCCTTAAGGATATCTCTACAAAATGAAATGACGCAAGAAAGCAACGTCAAATTGAGACTCCAAGAACTGGATAATCTTGATGAAAGACGGCTCGAAGCTCTACAAAGCGTTGAGCTTTACCAAGCACGCATGGCAGGGTCTTTCGACAAGAAGGTCAAGCAACGCGCCCACAAAAAGGGTGACTTGGTTCTTGCGGTGAAAAGGCCAATGGTTTTTGCCCATAAATCCAAAGGCAAATTCGAACCAAAATGGGAGGGACCCTTCGTCATCGACAAAGTCTTCTCCAATGGCACATATGCTCTTCTTTACATGGAGGGTGACAGATGTATGCTGCCCATCAATGGCAAGTTCTTGAAGCGGTACTACCCTTGAAGACTTCCTACAACGGATCAGAGTGATGCCTACATGGCCAAAGCCTATCCCTAGGTACTTGCTCGTCAAACCCACTCCTTTTAGAGTTTTCATCTCTATGTTAAAATTTCTAAAAACCCAAAACAATGTTTACTTTCAATGTTTCATTGTTCGAAAAAAAAAAAAAAAGTCAAACCCAAAATCCAAGATTAGGAGCCTCTTCCCTAACTTGACCAAAACTTTCGATCCTTGAACCCAAAATTCATGGTTTGAAACAAAAATCAAGACTCAGGGATTTCCACCCTAGTCCACCCCGACTTTTACCATCAAAAATGGTTTTGAGTCAAAATTTACGACCCTCGTGTCTTTAAACAAAAAATGGTTTTCCAAAAACCATGGGGAAGCAACATTTAGTCGATACTCACACAAAACCCAAAAATCGGAAGGATGCGAACCCCATTCGATACTTCCAAAACCTCAAATCGCAAGGAAGTGACATCTCGTCAATACTTGCAAGATTTCAAAAATCGTGGAGACACAACATTTCTGTTGATATCCATAACCCAAATTTCAAAACAAAAAACAAAGGTTCGAAAAAACCTGAAATTTCAAAAATCTTGGGGAGGCGACATTCCATCGATACCCACAAAACCAAATTTTTCTAAAAAAAACAGAGAAGCGACATTCAGTCGATACTTGCACCCAAATCCGCAAGGAGGCGACATTCCATCGATACTCGCAACCGAATGAGCAAGGAAGCGACATTCTATCGACACTTGCAATACCATTCAGCAGGGAGGTGACTCTTAGTCGATACTTGCACTTTGAAAAAAAATCCGGCTTTTAAGTCAAAAACCAAAAACCTGGCTTTTACTCCAAAACCCAGCTTTCATGCCAAAAAACCTGGCTTTCATGCCAAAAATAAAAAATCTGGCTTCCATGCCAACAAAACAAAACTTGGTTTTCAAAATTTGGCTCTCATGCCGCAAAAAAATTTTTGGCTCTCATGCCACAAACAAATTTTTGGCTCTCATGCCACAAACAAAATCTGGCTCCTATGCTACAAAATTTTGGCGCTCATGCCACAAAACCAAAACTTGGCTTTCAAGCCACAAGAACCGGCTCTCATGCCAAAAACCGGCTTCCATGCTACAAACAAAATTTTGGCTCTCATGCCACCAAAATTCGGCTTTCATGCAATCTCAAAAATCAGTCTTTTTGCCACAAAAACTGGCTTTCATGCCCAAAACAACCATTTGACAAATGATTTTCACAAAATGACAACCTTTTGATCAAATTTCCAAACAAACCATTCCCATTCAATTTTCTCTTATGTTTTCATCAAAAGTGAATTTAAGTAAAATAAGGGGATACAAAAAAAGGTGCCGAAAAATGTTTATACATGGAGGTGCCAGAACAAAAGGGAAAAAGTTTGCTACAAAGTTAGGAGACTAGTCCGACACGGTTTTCAACCAAAGGCTTAACTCCTCAAGCAAACTCTTGGCCTTAGCCTCCAAAACTTCCAGGCCACGTTTCTTCAGGATTTTCCCATAAAAAATAGTACGACGTTGCGACCCATCTTTAGCACGAGGAAGCTCTTCCCAGAGAATCTGCCATTGTTCATATTCTTGAGTCTTCCTTCGGAGATTGCTTTCAACCTCCTCAACTTCGCGAATGAGAGTCCTCTCTATATCGCGAGCTTTCAAAGTAGTAGCCCACTTGGCAGCGGCCTGTTCTTCCAATAGCTTAAGGTGCTGTCTGGCCTCAATGACCTCCAAAACGCGTCACCTTGCTCGAAGGCGCTCCAACAACGCCTTGGGAGAAGCCCAATTGCATGGCAAAACGCGAGGGAACATACGGTTGGATGTCAACGAAAAGATGTCTGTGGTTCACCATCGTGCCGACACGTATGTTAAAAAGCCAACTCCTTTCCGCATTTGTCAAAGAATAGTGTCTCCCTGACCCTGCTCTGGTGGAATCTGGGGAGACACCAAAATCAAAAGCCTTTTTCCGCAAACTCGGAGAAAGCCTCACTGAAGACTGCCTCAGCTCGACGTCCCAGAATCATCGGATCCTCAAACAGGTAGATAAGAGAGATTCAGAAACAGGCTTCCCTCTAGCCAACCGAATCATAAACTGGTCATCGTCCTATGCAGCACCCAATCAGTGGAAACTGGGATAGTGGTATACATACCACGAATAGAAAATGTAAGACCCCGCCCCGAGAGTTTCCTTTTAGTGTTAATTAAGACGCGTTTGAGTTATAAGTGAGATTAGGGGAAATGGGTTAAATCTGGATTAGAATAGCTTTTTATAGCTTTGAATATTTTTGGGAACCCTTTTGATCTAGTGGGGCCCTTTGGGGGTTCCTTTTAGTGTGTCTTGATTAGTTTTGGGATTTATTTAATAATTCTGAAAATCTGTAATTTGCTCCGTTTAATGTATTTTATGATTCCCAACAACTTTCGTATTTGTTCCGTTCCCATTCGAGACTTCTAAACCCTACTTTGCCATTGATAGGGGTAAAACAGTCTTTTTACACAAAATCTGGACACTAATTTCAATGTCTCCGAAACTCGTAAAACATATACTTTTTGGAAAGTAGAAATTTCGACGATCAATTCTTCCTTCTTCGTCGAATCCATCCGAAGCCCGTAGATTAATGTTTTAGCTCGATTGGACTTTTAAGTTGTGGGACCCATTGCCATTATCTATATAAGGAGGAGTCCTTTTCCCTCTCTTCCTCTTCTTGCAACTTTCTTGAGAACAAGAAATTCCAGCCCAGCCTAGGGTTTTCTTCAAGCCTTCTTGCTCCTTGCTTCCCCATCTCTCAATCTCTCTCAAATCTATTGCTAAAGGCAAAATGGAGGTGGTAATCTTCTTCCCCTCCATGAGAGCTTCCTCTTGATATCTTTTTTTGAGAGAACCTTCCATTCCAAGCTATCTTTTGAGCAAACTCTTGCCATAAGAGGACTCTTCATGTAAGTTCCTCTTCTCATCTCTTGGTTGTGTAGTCTTCTAGCCATGGAGGTGCTTCACCATGATTATTGGAAGCTATCTCCATCTATTTCTTGATTTTGACATTCTAGAGTTGTAATGTTGTATTTTGGGGATTTTTGTGTGGATTGTAGATTTAGAGCTTGATAGAAGGATTAGAGCTTGACTAGCATACTTTGGAGACCAAGGCAAGTGGATGAATGGATTCGATTTGAATAAGTTCTTATTTTGTTGAAAATGTGGATTTTTACTATTCCTATTTCATTTGGTTCATTATGTTTCATAATGCTTTTGGAAATGTATTTATTGACATAGTTTTTCTCCTAGTTAGTTTTATGAGAATAAATGCATTCATCATCAAGTTTATTTTGATCATTTCAAACTTCTTAAATGATATTTGTACTTGCATTAAATGAGATTGGTATTAGTAGGAGAATTAAATACATTGATGGAATGGTGGTTGGTGGAAAGAATTAAATGTTAAATGGAAGGAATAGACCCATTTCATGATAGGAAATGGTTGGAGTTGGGGTGAAATGGTTTGGGAAAGAAAGGACTGAAATCTGCACCTGATGTGTAGTTCCCGCAGCTGGGCGGTCAGCGGGCGGTCACCTCGGCGGCTAGCCGATAGGTGACCGGCGGCTAGCCGACCCAGATGCGGTTAGAAACACAGAATGCTGTATTTTGACAGGCGAACCGCGGTCAGCCGCGCGGTCAGCTCGCGGCTAACCGCCAATCCAAAAACCACGTGACCGCAAGGTAGCCGAGAGGCGCGGTTAGAAACACAGAATGCTATATTTTAGCAGGGTGAACAGCGGTCTGCCCCGCGGTCAGCCAGCGGCTAACCGCCGATCACCTCGGCGGCTAACCGCCAGACGACCGACAGGTGACCGAGTTTCACCCAGAATTCCTGAGTCTTTTCTTTTGTTTTCAGATATGGTATTTAAAAGGTTTGGATGGGTTGTTCTGATGCCCTACCACCTTGGAAAGACCCAGGGGATGACATAAGGAGATTGACATAGAAAGAAACACCATTTCGGAAAAAGGTATTAGGACTTTTAGATTCATCAACGTGCATAAGGGAACTTAGTATGTCCTCTATCATTCGAGTACCATACTAAGGGTAATATAGACATACAAGGTCCTTATACATGTCGTTTGAATATGGATGCCCCAATATATATAGTCCCTAATGATATAAGGTTTCATTGCATTGTTTTACTCAGATTATATGTATAATTACCCGAGCCTACCAGTTTTATCTCGAATTCTGATTTATACACCTGACATGCCCTGCCAGCCCCGATTATGCATGAACAGATGATAACATGAAATGTGTGCCTACGAGCACCATGTCCCGCTTACCCGAATGTTTTATATTGATATGTTTTGTATACGTTTTGATTTCTCATGTAACCTATTGTAAGACCCCGCCCCGAGAGTTTCCGATTAGTGTTAATTAAGACGTGTTTTAGTTATAAGTGAGATTAGTGGAAATTGGTTAAATCTGGATTAGAATAGCTTTTTATAGCTTTGGATAATTTTGGGAACTTTTTTGATCTAGTGGGGCCCTTTGGGGGTTCCTTTTCTTGTGTCTTGATTAGTTTTAGGATTTATTTGTTAATTCTGGAAATCGGTAAATTGTTCCGTTGAATGTATTTTATGATTCCCGACAACTTTCGTATTTGCTCCGTTTTGATTCGAGACCTCTAAACTCTACTTTGCCATTGGTAGGGGTAAAACAGTCTTTTTACACAAAATCTGGACACAATTTTCAATGTCTCCGAAACTTGTAAAATGTATACTCGTTGGAAAGTAGAAATTTCGACGATCAATTCTTCCTTCTTCGTCGAATCCGTCCGAAGCCCGTAGAATGATGTTCTAGCCCATTTTAGACCTTTAAGTTGTGGGACCCTTACCACTATCTATATAAGGAGAAGTCTCCTTCTTCTTCTTCTTCTTCTTCTTCTTCTTCTTGCAATTTCTTGAGAGAAAGAGAGTCCCAGCCCAGCCTAGGGTTTTTCTTCAACCTCTTTGCTCCTTGCTTCCCCATCTCTCAACCTCTCTCAAATCTCTTGCTAAAGACCAAGTGGATGCTACAATCTTCTTCCCCTCCTTGAGAGCTTCCCCTTGATATCTTTCTTTGAGAGAGAGCCCCATTCCAAGCTATCTTTTGAACAAGCCTTGTGTATTTGAAGAACCTCCATGTAAGCTCTTCTTCTTATCTTTTAGATTTGGATTATTCTAGTCTTGAGGATGCTTCATTTCCATTATTGGAAGTTATCCTTTTCTATTTCATAGTTTTGCCATTTTAGGGCTTGTAATGATTGTATTTGGGGATTTTTTTTGTGTAGATTGTAGATATTTGAGCTTGATAGTGGATTAGAGCTTGATTAGCATTCTTGGAGACCAAGGCAAGTGGATGAATGGATTAGATTTGATTGAGTTCTTATTTTGGTTAAAAATGTGAATTTTTACTATTCCCATTTCACTTGATTTAGTATGTTATAATGCTTTTGGAAATGTATTTATTGTTATGACTGTCTCTCAGTTAATTCTAGGAGAATATATGCATGCATTCATGAAAGTTAGTTTGGTTGGTATGACCGCTTAAATAGTTTTGTACTTGCATTGAATGAAGTTGGATTGGTAGGAGAAATAAATGCATTGGTGGAATGGTAGTTGGTGGAAAGAAGTAAATGTTGAATGGAAGGGAATGGACCCATTTCATGTTAGGAAATGGTTGGAATGAAGGTGAAATGGTTTGGGAGAGAAATGACCGAAATCTGCACCTGATGTGTAGTTCCCGCAGCTGGGCGGTCAGCGGGCGGTCACCTCGGCGGCTAGCCGACAGGTGACCGGCGGCTAGCCGACCCAGATACGGTTAGAAACACAGAATGCTGCATTTTGACAGGCGAACCGCGGTCAGCTGAGCGGTCACCTCGCGGCTAACCGCCAATCCCAAACCCCAGTGACCGCTAGGTAGCCGCGAGGCGCGGTTAGAAACACAGAATGCTACATTTTAGCAGGGTGAACCGCGGTCAGCTCCGCGGTCAGCCAGCGGCTAACCGCCGATCACCTCGGCGGCTAACCGCCATCTGACCGACAGGTGACCGAAATTTACCCAGAATTCCTGAGTCTTTTCCATTAGTTTCAGATATGGTATTGAAAGGTTTGGATGGGTTGTTCTGATGCCCTACCACCTTGGAAAGGCTCAGGGGATGACATAAGGAGATTGACTTAGAAAGAAACACCATCTCGGAAATGTATTGGGACCTTTAGATTCATCAACGTGCATAAGGAAACTTAGTATGTCCTCTATCATTTGAGTACCATACTAAGGGTAATTTAGACATACAAGCTCCTTATACAGGTCGTTTGAATACAGATGCCCCAATACATAGTCCCTAATGGCATAAGGAGTTATTGCATTGTTTTATTCAGTTATTCGTATAATAGCCCGAGTCTACTGGTTTTCTCTCAAATCCCGATCTGTACACCCGATATGCCTTGCCAGCCCGTGTATGCATGAACCGAAAATGATTTGAAATGTGTGCCTTCGAGCACCATTCCCCGCCTGCCCGTATGTTTTACATTGATATAGTTTTGTATATGTTTTGATTTATCATGTAACCTAAGAGTCGGCACCACTAAGCTTGGACATCCTTGTCAGTCTGATCAACTGACTTGGGTCTCCTCCTGTGCTCCCGCCAGTTGCAACTTGGATCCCGTACTGTCCCGTTACCCGGTTCGCGGCCGTGGTCCTGCCTAGCTATATGTATAAGTATATGTATATATGTTTATAATATTGGTTCTCGTCACTTCGTGTGATTGAGCCCAATGCACGCAATGTGCTCTCATCACTTTAGTGATAGAGAGGATGTAGCTTCAGTGTGGTTGCCACCTAGTCAGTTCCTGTACCTTGAACACCCCGCATGATTTATATTACATCTGTACTTCAAATGAACTATGCATCCTGTTTTATGACAGTTTTCGTTATAACTATGATATGTTTTGATTTCTGTATTGGTATTATCTATTCACCCACCTGCCAGACCGTCGTGTCTGACCCATTTTTGTGGTACTCAGGTCCAGCTCCCGTTAGTGCCTTTGAGGAGGAGTCAGAGGAGGCGGTCGGTGAACCGCAGCGACTAGTGGAGTGGCAAGCTGACGATGTCATGTAGACATTCGGTTTAGCTCGGAGCTGCGAACATTTTGGGAATTTTGAGAATGATATTGTTTTATACCTTTGGGTTGTATTGGCCTTTGTTGGCCTTTATTTTGGGGAATGTTAATTAACTTGTTCTTTTGTTAAACTTAACTTAATGTTTTGGGAATGCTAAGATATCATTGCTCACTCTGACATCATGTCATACATGTGTAACATCTGTCTTATTTGATATGATTGGGTTATGAATCTGATTTGCTACACGCTTCCGCACCTATACAAATGTTCTATGAGTGTATGAGGATTCCTCACCGCGGAAACCTGTGGGAAATTAAAGAAACGTACAACCATTACGATGGGGTGGTTCGTCATCTACGCCACCCCCGTCGCGGTCCCGGATCCCCCGGTCTGGGGTCGCGACAGGCTGGTATCAGAGCGAGACGTGTTTCAGGCAATTAAAAGAAACTAGAAATCCTAAGGACGTGGCGAGGATCCGTTAGACTTCTTGTTAGACTTTTCGCTAGTTAGACTCGTGTGAGCAATGTGTGGCCCTTATATGACTTTTATGCTAACAAATTGTTTTGCAGTGATATGCCACCTCGAAAAAGACCCGTAACCGACAACCCCACCGCAAGCAATAGCGAACACACCGGGCCACTAGGAAACGGCATACCGGATCCAAACATGCAGAACCAATTCCAACAGATGATGCAAGCCATGCTTGACCAGCAACGTCAAGCCAATGAAAATCAGGCAAGATTGCAAGAACAAATGGCCAGGAAGGATGAAGAGCACGCTAGGGAGATGGCCATGATGCAAAGGCAATTGTTAGAAGTATTGGAAAGGAGACCTGAACCGGCACCAGCGCAACCTCCAGGTACTCAGATCGTCATCAACAATAGGGATCATGATCCCAATGCGCTGTACGAGAAGTTTAGGAAGAGGGGTCCCAAGGAGTTTACTGGGCATGAGGACCCACTAACTGCAGACGACTGGTTGGAACAGACGGAGAACATCTTCGAGATATTCAGATGTACCGGTAGACAGCAAGTGCAACTCACCGCTTCCATGTTCACCGGCCTAGCGGACATATGGTGGAAGACGATCAAGGCTGAGTATAGGACCATAGCAGATGCAGACGCTTGGACAAGTTTCAAGAGACAATTCAGTGACAAATATGTACCGACGCATGTGAAGAGGCAAAAGGCAATCGAATTCCAGCAGCTCGTACAAGGTAACACGACCGTGCAAGAGTACCTCACGAAGTTTGAGAGGTTGTCTCGATATGCCCCCGAGTTGATTGACACTGTGGAGAAGAAGATTATGCGGTTCCTCGAAGGACTCAACCCGATCATTGAAAGGGATGCCACGGGTGTTGTACCACCTATCACTTTTGAAGAGGCTGTGAGAAGGGCCTACAAATTCGAGAACCTGAACAACAAGATCCTCAAGATCCAAGGAAAGGCGCCAGTTCACCAACAGAATCACCAACCAAGGAACCATCAGAACAAACGACCGAGGCAAGAACAAAACGTGCAGAATGCTCTAGTTTGCGTTCATTGTGGGAAGAACCACGAGAGTGCTCAATGCCGTACGATTTCGGGAGCATGTTTCAGATGTGGATCCATGGCACACCAGCTCAAAGACTGCCCAAGACCAGTTGGACAAGGTAACAACAGGCAGAACCAGCAACAACAAGGAACACAGCGCCAGGCACCACCTCAGAATGCATTAGCTGTACAGAACCAGCCAAGGCCACTCCAGCAGCAGGCTCCACAGCAACAATATAGACCTCCACAGCAGCATCAAGCTCGTCAGCAAGGACAGAATCAGAATCAGCGTCCTCCTCAGCAGTATAGAAATGCACAGCAAGGAAGGCAACAGCAGGCTCATAATAGGCCTCAGCAGCGAGGACAAGTGTATGCAATTAACCAAGCTGATGCAGAGGCGGCAGATAACGTGGTGGAAGGTACACTCCTAGTTTGTGGATTTGAAGCTAAAGTTTTGTTTGACCCTGGCTCTACGCACTCATTCTTGTCTCCAAAATTTTCTAAGTTGATTGATATGCCTGCTAGAGAACTTGAGTATGTGTTGACAGTGTCCACTCCCGTAGGCAAACAAGTTGTGAGTAGGAAGTATTATCCTAGATGTGCTATTAAGATAGGAGATGTGGTGTTACCGGCGAATCTCATTTTGTTGGAGATGTTTGATTTCGATGTTAATCTAGGAATGGATTGGTTAGCAGGGTACCATGCTACGATGGACTGTTTCCATAAGACCCTCACGTTTAAATTAGAGGAGACCCCAGCAGGCGTTTTGTTCCATGGGGAGAGGAAGAATTCTTGTCCAAGATTCGTCTCAGCATTGAAGGCTGATAGACTAGTGAGAAGTGGATGTGAATGCTATTTAGCGTTTATCACAGAGGATAAACGGTCCCAAGGGGTGGAGGAGATCCCAATTGTTTGCGAATTTCCAGACATCTTTCCAGAAGAAATCCCAGGTTTACCACCGGTTAGGGAGATTGACTTCACCATCGAATTGTTACCAGGGACCGCTCCGATATCTATCGCACCATACAGAATGGCTCCAGCTGAATTAGGAGAGCTGAAGATTCAGTTGCAAGAATTGTTGGATAAAGGCTTTATTAGACCGAGCGTCTCACCATGGGGAGCTCCAGTTTTATTCGTCAAGAAGAAAGACGGTTCCATGAGAATGTGCATTGACTACCGGAAATTGAACCAAGCTACCATCAAGAACAAGTATCCATTGCCAAGGATAGATGAATTGTTTGACCAATTGCAAGGTGCTGCTTACTTTTCGAAGATCGATCTAAGATCCGGTTATCATCAGCTGAGAGTTAGAGATTCAGATGTATCAAAGACAGCGTTCCGGACGAGATATGGACACTATGAGTTTCTAGTGATGCCATTTGGATTGACGAATGCACCAGCAGTATTCATGGCTTTGATGAACAAGATATTTGCGGAGTACTTAGACCAATTCATAGTGGTGTTTATTGATGACATTTTGGTGTACTCTAAGTCTAGAGAAGAGCATGAAGAGCATTTGAGAATAGCATTGCAACTCCTAAGAAACAATCAATTGTATGCGAAGCTCGCTAAGTGCGATTTTTGGCTTGAAGAAGTTGCATTTTTAGGCCATATCATTTCCAAAGAAGGATTATCAGTGGACCCAGCCAAGATAGATGCAGTTGTGAAGTGGGAAAGACCGAAGAACGCGTCAGAAATCAGAAGTTTTCTTGGATTGGCGGGTTACTATCGAAGATTTGTGCAAGGATTTTCATCGATTGCAGCTTCATTGACAAAGTTGACCAAGAAGAATGCACCTTATGTGTGGACAGACCAATGTGAGACCAGCTTCCAAGAGTTGAAGAAGAGATTAACTTCAGCACCCGTCCTCACTTTACCATCCGGGAGCGGCGGTTACACCATTTTTACAGATGCGTCGAATATAGGACTCGGTTGTGTGTTAATGCAAGATAGAAAAGTCATTGCTTATGGATCACGTCAGTTGAAGGACCACGAGAAGAACTATGCAACGCATGATCTGGAATTAGCAGCGGTCGTTTTTGCACTAAAGATGTGGAGACATTACCTCTACGGAGAGAAATTCGAAGTCCACTCCGATCACCGCAGCTTACAGTATTTGTTCTCTCAGAAGGAATTGAATATGAGACAAAGAAGATGGATGGAATACATCAAAGATTATGATTTTCCGATCAAGTACCACCCGGGAAAGGCAAATGTAGTAGCCGATGCCTTGAGTAGGAAGTCAGCTAGTGTGGCAAGCCTAAGAGTTACGTGCTTCTTTCAGCAATTTGAAGAGTTGGGGGTAGATTTTCAGCCCCTAAGCGAGGGAGTGATGTTAGCCAACATGTCAGTGTCTGAACCCTCGTTCATTCGGAAGATCAAGGACAACCAATTGCAAGATCCAGAGTTGGCCAAGATTTCAGAGCATATAGCAGAACGTCCTGATTTCCGTATTGTGGATGGAGTCTTATTCTATCGTGATCGTCTATGCGTGCCCAACATTGAAGATTTGAAGAATGACATTATGACAGAGGCGCACAGCACGAAATACTCTATGCATCCGGGTAGCACGAAGATGTATCAAAACTTGAAAGGCAGATTTTGGTGGAACAACATGAAGAGGGAGATAGCAGCTTTCGTCTCCCGATGTATGACGTGTCAGTTGGTGAAGGCAGAGCATCAGAGACCTCCAGGGTTATTGCAGCCATTAGAGATCCCAGAGTGGAAATGGGAACATATCACCATGGATTTCATCTCAGGATTGCCAAGGACCAGGAAAGGGAACAACTCCATTTGGGTAATTGTGGACCGTCTCACCAAATCAGCTCATTTTATTCCCATAAAGACCGGAGAGAGAATGCATATGTTACCTCTCGCGGAGTTATTTGTCAACGAAATTGTCAGCCGTCATGGGCAGCCAGTCTCCATTACTTCGGACAGAGATAGCAGATTCGTCTCGAGATTCTGGAAGACTTTGCATGAGTCTATGGGAACAAAGCTTCAGTTCAGCACAGCGTATCACCCACAAACAGATGGTCAGTCGGAAAGAACAATTCAGACCCTTGAAGATATGCTTCGAGCGTGTGTGCTAGATTTCAAGACTCAATGGGATGAGACCCTACCACTTTGCGAATTCGCCTACAACAACAGTTATCATTCGAGCATTGGGATGGCGCCTTTTGAGGCATTGTATGGTAGGAGGTGTAGAACTCCAGTTTGTTGGGAAGAAGTAGGTATTCGCAGTTTTCATGGACCGACTATGGTGAGTGAAACCAGCGACAAGGTCAAGTTGATCCAAGAACGTCTGAAAGTAGCCCGGAGTAGACAGAAGAGTTATGCAGACTCTCATCGAAGGGACTTACATTTTAAGGAAGGAGATAAGGTTCTCTTGAAGGTGTCACCTACTAGAGGAACTCTGAGATTCGGTCAGAAAGGCAAACTATCTCGGAGATACATTGGACCCTACGATATCATGAGCAAGATTGGTGACGTGGCTTACAGATTAGCCTTACCACCTGAGCTGTCCGGCGTACACAATGTGTTCCATGTGTCTATGTTGAAAAAGTACGTCCCCGATCCGTCACATGTACTCCGTCATGAACCCTTAGAGATCAGAGAAGATGCCACTTATGTCGAGAAGCCTATCCAGATCATCGATACGAAGGAACAAGAACTGAGGACAAGGACTATACAATGGGTGAAAGTGCTTTGGGAAAATCACGGACCTGAAGAGGCAACGTGGGAATTACGGGATCAAGTTCAGAAGAAGTATCCGCATCTACTACCCGAGGTTAGTTATTTTATTTCATTTGGTGGACCAAATGCCCTAAGGGGTGGAGGATGTAAGACCCCGCCCCGAGAGTTTCCGATTAGTGTTAATTAAGACGTGTTTTAGTTATAAGTGAGATTAGTGGAAATTGGTTAAATCTGGATTAGAATAGCTTTTTATAGCTTTGGATAATTTTGGGAACTTTTTTGATCTAGTGGGGCCCTTTGGGGGTTCCTTTTCTTGTGTCTTGATTAGTTTTAGGATTTATTTGTTAATTCTGGAAATCGGTAAATTGTTCCGTTGAATGTATTTTATGATTCCCGACGACTTTCGTATTTGCTCCGTTTTGATTCGAGACCTCTAAACTCTACTTTGCCATTGGTAGGGGTAAAACAGTCTTTTTACACAAAATCTGGACACAATTTTCAATGTCTCCGAAACTTGTAAAATGTATACTCGTTGGAAAGTAGAAATTTCGACGATCAATTCTTCCTTCTTCGTCGAATCCGTCCGAAGCCCGTAGAATGATGTTCTAGCCCATTTTAGACCTTTAAGTTGTGGGACCCTTACCACTATCTATATAAGGAGAAGTCTCCTTCTTCTTCTTCTTCTTCTTCTTCTTCTTCTTGCAATTTCTTGAGAGAAAGAGAGTCCCAGCCCAGCCTAGGGTTTTTCTTCAACCTCTTTGCTCCTTGCTTCCCCATCTCTCAACCTCTCTCAAATCTCTTGCTAAAGACCAAGTGGATGCTACAATCTTCTTCCCCTCCTTGAGAGCTTCCCCTTGATATCTTTCTTTGAGAGAGAGCCCCATTCCAAGCTATCTTTTGAACAAGCCTTGTGTATTTGAAGAACCTCCATGTAAGCTCTTCTTCTTATCATTTAGATTTGGATTATTCTAGTCTTGAGGATGCTTCATTTCCATTATTGGAAGTTATCCTTTTCTATTTCATAGTTTTGCCATTTTAGGGCTTGTAATGATTGTATTTGGGGATTTTTTTTGTGTAGATTGTAGATATTTGAGCTTGATAGTGGATTAGAGCTTGATTAGCATTCTTGGAGACCAAGGCAAGTGGATGAATGGATTAGATTTGATTGAGTTCTTATTTTGGTTAAAAATGTGAATTTTTACTATTCCCATTTCACTTGATTTAGTATGTTATAATGCTTTTGGAAATGTATTTATTGTTATGACTGTCTCTTAGTTAATTCTAGGAGAATATATGCATGCATTCATGAAAGTTAGTTTGGTTGGTATGACCGCTTAAATAGTTTTGTACTTGCATTGAATGAAGTTGGATTGGTAGGAGAAATAAATGCATTGGTGGAATGGTAGTTGGTGGAAAGAAGTAAATGTTGAATGGAAGGGAATGGACCCATTTCATGTTAGGAAATGGTTGGAATGAAGGTGAAATGGTTTGGGAGAGAAATGACCGAAATCTGCACCTGATGTGTAGTTCCCGCAGCTGGGCGGTCAGCGGGCGGTCACCTCGGCGGCTAGCCGACAGGTGACCGGCGGCTAGCCGACCCAGATACGGTTAGAAACACAGAATGCTGCATTTTGACAGGCGAACCGCGGTCAGCTGAGCGGTCACCTCGCGGCTAACCGCCAATCCCAAACCCCAGTGACCGCTAGGTAGCCGCGAGGCGCGGTTAGAAACACAGAATGCTACATTTTAGCAGGGTGAACCGCGGTCAGCTCCGCGGTCAGCCAGCGGCTAACCGCCGATCACCTCGGCGGCTAACCGCCATCTGACCGACAGGTGACCGAAATTTACCCAGAATTCCTGAGTCTTTTCCATTAGTTTTAGATATGGTATTGAAAGGTTTGGATGGGTTGTTCTGATGCCCTACCACCTTGGAAAGGCTCAGGGGATGACATAAGGAGATTGACTTAGAAAGAAACACCATCTCGGAAATGTATTGGGACCTTTAGATTCATCAACGTGCATAAGGAAACTTAGTATGTCCTCTATCATTTGAGTACCATACTAAGGGTAATTTAGACATACAAGCTCCTTATACAGGTCGTTTGAATACAGATGCCCCAATACATAGTCCCTAATGGCATAAGGAGTTATTGCATTGTTTTATTCAGTTATTCGTATAATAGCCCGAGTCTACTGGTTTTCTCTCAAATCCCGATCTGTACACCCGATATGCCTTGCCAGCCCGTGTATGCATGAACCGAAAATGATTTGAAATGTGTGCCTTCGAGCACTATTCCCCGCCTGCCCGTATGTTTTACATTGATATAGTTTTGTATATGTTTTGATTTATCATGTAACCTAAGAGTCGGCACCACTAAGCTTGGACATCCTTGTCAGTCTGATCAACTGACTTGGGTCTCCTCCTGTGCTCCCGCCAGTTGCAACTTGGATCCCGTACTGTCCCGTTACCCGGTTCGCGGCCGTGGTCCTGCCTAGCTATATGTATAAGTATATGTATATATGTTTATAATATTGGTTCTCGTCACTTCGTGTGATTGAGCCCAATGCACGCAATGTGCTCTCATCACTTTAGTGATAGAGAGGATGTAGCTTCAGTGTGGTTGCCACCTAGTCAGTTCCTGTACCTTGAACACCCCGCATGATTTATATTACATCTGTACTTCAAATGAACTATGCATCCTGTTTTATGACAGTTTTCGTTATAACTATGATATGTTTTGATTTCTGTATTGGTATTATCTATTCACCCACCTGCCAGACCGTCGTGTCTGACCCATTTTTGTGGTACTCAGGTCCAGCTCCCGTTAGTGCCTTTGAGGAGGAGTCAGAGGAGGCGGTCGGTGAACCGCAGCGACTAGTGGAGTGGCAAGCTGACGATGTCATGTAGACATTCGGTTTAGCTCGGAGCTGCGAACATTTTGGGAATTTTGAGAATGATATTGTTTTATACCTTTGGGTTGTATTGGCCTTTGTTGGCCTTTATTTTGGGGAATGTTAATTAACTTGTTCTTTTGTTAAACTTTAACTTAATGTTTTGGGAATGCTAAGATATCATTGCTCACTCTGACATCATGTCATACATGTGTAACATCTGTCTTATTTGATATGATTGGGTTATGAATCTGATTTGCTACACGCTTCCGCACCTATACAAATGTTCTATGAGTGTATGAGGATTCCTCACCGCGGAAACCTGTGGGAAATTAAAGAAACGTACAACCATTACGATGGGGTGGTTCGTCATCTACGCCACCCCCGTCGCGGTCCCGGATCCCCCGGTCTGGGGTCGCGACACCTATGAGTCGGCACCACTAAGCTTGGACGTCCTTGTCAGTCTGATCAACTGACTTGGGCCTCCCCCTTGTGCTCCCGCCAGTTGCAACTTGGATCCTGTTCTGTCCCGTTACCCGGTTCCGCGGCCGTGGTCTTGCCTAGCTATATGTATATGTATATGTATATAATGTTGGTTCTCGTCACCTCGTGTGTTCGAGCCCAACGCACTGAATGTGCTCTCATCACCTTAGTGATGGAGAGGATTTAGCTCTAGTGTGGTTGCCATCTAGTCAGTTCCTGTACCTTGAATACCCCACATGATTTATATTGCATCTGTACTTTAAATGAACTATGCATCCTGTTTTATGATAGTTTTCGTTATGTCTATGATATGCTTTGATTTCTTTATTGGTATTATCTATTCACCCACCTGCCAGACCGTCGTGTCTGACCCATTTTTTTGGTACTCAGGTCCAGCTCCCGTTAGTGCCTTTGAGGAGGAGCCAGAGGGGGCGGTTGATGAACCGCAACGATTAGTGGAGTGGCAAGCTGACGATGTCATGTAGACATTCGGTTTAGCTTTGAGCTGCGAACATTTTGGGAGATTTTAGACTGATTACTGATTTTATACTTTTGGTTGTACTGGCCTTTGTTGGCCATTATTTTTGGGGAATGTTAATTTAACTTGATCTTTTGTTTAAACTTTAACTTTATATTTTGGGAATGCTAATGAAATCATTGCTCACTCTGACATCATGTCATACTTGTGTATCATCAGTCCTATTTGATGAGATTGGATTAAGAGTTTGATTTGCTACACGCTTCCGCACCAATATAAATGTTCTATGAGTATATGCGGAATCCTCACCGCGGAAACCTGTGGGAAATTAAGGAAATGTATAATCATTATTAACAAGGGGTGGTTCATTATCCACACCACCCCGTCGCGGTCCCGGGCCCCGGTTCGGGGTCGCGACAGAAAATATGGGCTGAAAATACCCTGTTCATGGGAAGCCCAAGCCGAACCAGGAAAGCAGCAGCCTGCAGTTCGGTGCACAAATAGGAGTAAAGAGCAGGCACCAAAGCAAGCCGCTCTCCAAATGCCATCTGACAAGTCGGAAAAATGCAATGCGACCTGATGTGCGTACCATCCCCTCCGGCAAAAACAACCTCACCCAGCCAATAAGAGAGGTAAACAGCGAGATCTCTCCACAGCGCAATGTCAGAAAGAATGGCGTCTATGTCTGCGAAGAACTCCTTCAAATTCTCTCGCATGGCGGAGATCTTCTTCGAATCTGGGTTCTTAGCCCTGGCTTCCTGGGTCGTACTCTCAGAAGACTCCTCGCTGTCAAAGAGGTTGGAAGACAAAAGGCTACCACTCCTCCAACTGCTACACCGGACTTTCGAGCCCTCCTTCTCCTTCAAAAAGTTGTAAAAGGCGACGAGCTGAAAGTACAAAAGCCTGAACTCCTTAGACTGCTTCTCAAGGACGCTGTCAATAGGCATGAGCTCCTCATAGAGATTGTTGAGGATAGGCAGCCCAGTGATGGCGCTCAGTTCCTTTAAAGAAAAATCAATTTCACCATTCGTGACAACGAAGGTATTGGTTTGTGGAAGGAAGGACTCCAGCATGGCCATGAAGGCCTCATCGGAGAAAACCACGGTTTGTCGAAAAGCGTGAACCGCGTAAAAAATTTCGGCCTCCTTCAGAATGGAACTGCCAAGATGTGATCAGTCCACGACTCCCATCTCGAGTCAGCACTGAAATGGCCGCGAAGACAAAAAGGCTTCACCTTGTTGTTGCCATCGCCCTTGAAAATGCCAAGGCCCACCGGTCTCAAATCGATTGAAGGATGGTTTGAACCTTGGTAGCCGCTGGCCGGCATCAAAATGTCCATGCGAGCGGGCAACTTCTCTGTAAAACCATAAGGGCCGCCAACAAAAACCCCTGTCTTGATCACGCTTGTCCTCTTCACCCAGCTTGGAGGATCTTCCCTCTTTGAGCATGTGGAGGAAAGACTCATGATCGAAATAGTCCGGTCGAAGGTCAACCGGGTAGAAATAGTTCTCTTCTCACCACCAATTGTGAAAGAGAACAGAAAACATCTCCTTTGGTATGTTGAATCGTCGAGGATGACATCACCAAAGAAGAAGGTAGGCTTGGGCACAACGCTCTGATCGTTCGTGACCCAAGGACGGTTGCTTACCATGATTTTATAATACTCCTCATCCTTGAGGGCAATCAAACGTTGCCTCATCTCATCTCGGTTGAGCGAGTCGCACTCTTCCAAGTTCCTTTCAACATACTGGACCTCTTCCCAGGCCTGCTGTACGGCCACATTAGAGGATCTGGTAGAACGGCGAGGCACAATAGTAACGGGCTCCTTACCCCTTGTTCGTTCTGGAGGAACTACCTGCAAAGATGGAAAGAGAGAAAATCAATCATCAAAATGACATAATTTTGCTAAAAATTTTATAGCGAAAATTTGGCATGGTTCCGGGGCAACTCCGAAGAAAAGGGAAACACCCCAAAAGAAATAGGAGCTTGAAGATGGGCTCAACATCGCTGCAAGCTCATAATCAATGGAAAATTCTCGAAGAAGGCTTGAACTCAAACATTGCTGCTAGATCAAACCAAATCTTCTCAAATATCCGCAAGACTAGAAAAGGGCTCAACATTGCTGCGAGCTCCAGAAACCAAAACTTGCAAAGCTCCTCAGAAAATTCCCGCAAGACCAAGAAAGGGCTCAACATTGCTGTGAGCTCCAAATCCCAAGACTTGCGAAAAGATTTACAGGTGTGCACTATCATCCTTCCAATTTCATAAAAAAATGCATAGAAGGAAAGTTAACATGCATGCGCATCTCAAAATCCGAGAAAGAAAAACAAAGAGAAGAAAAAAATCTCTTTCAAAAAAAAAAAATCCACGTGGCCGTACGGTCTTGTCCATACGGTCACAAAAAAAAGGAAAAAAAATAAAAGAAAAAAAAAGAACAAAACACGGTAAAAAAAAAAAAAAAAACAGTGAGAAAACCGTGAAAGAAAAAGAAAAAAAAAAGAGAAAGAGAGAAAGAGAAGAAAAAAAAGGGAAAGAAAAAAAAATGTGTGAGAAAAAAGAAAGAAGAAAACACGTGGAAAAGATTAAAAAAAGGAGAGAAAAAAAGGGGAAAAGAAAAGAATGAAAACCTTTTTCTATTTCTACATGGGGTTTCTTAAAGAAGAAACTTACTTGAAGCCATGGAGAAAGAGGAAGAACTAGAAGATCCTTGGAGAAGAAAAAGAATTCTTGATCTTGGAGCACTCTTGAAGACTTTTGCAAAAAGAAGGCAATAGGAGCAAGAGATCCAAACTCCCCTTGCTTTTATAGAAGAGAGCAAACCAAAAGAGGAAAGGAGGAGAAAAGAAAGGAGGTAAGTGCTAAAAATTAGCAAACTTCCTAAAAGAAAGGGATCATGGGATATTCTTTCCCAATGAGGAGATCTTTTGAGAAATTCCCTCCAAAAAGAGAAGGATTATGAGAAACTTTCTCCCAAAGAAAGATACTTTGAGAGAATCTCTCCCAAAATCAAGGAAACTTGAGAGATTCTCTCCAAGTAAGAATATTTTTAGATATTCTCTACCCAAAAGAGATATGTTTAGATATTCTTTACAAAAATGACACCACATGAGATCTAAGCCATCTTTAAAGCTTAAGGTCCCATGGGCTAGCCCACATGAGCCAGGTTTGACCACCTAGGCACTAAAAGTGGCTTTTAGTCAAAATTCCTCTTACCAAGAGCGTACAAAAATGGTTCCATGCCTCCTTTGAGTTGATTGGACCATACAAAAAAATAAAAATAAAAATCCAAGCCTCCTGAGTTTCCAAAAATCCAAACCATCCCACCTCATGAACCAAATTAAGCCAAAACCTTGAAATTGACATTCCACAAAAACCCAAACCACTCCAATGGACCCAAAATTGTCCCAAAGAGTGACCAAAATCCAAACCATGGTCCCCTAACTCGCCACATATAGCTTGTTAGGTCACAAGGCCAAAACAAAAAAAAACAAATCCCGGTCCCCTAACTTGCCACATACAGCTTGTTAGGTGACAAGACCAAAATCAAAATAAAAAACCCAACCCCCTAACCTGCCACATACAGCTTGTTAAGTCACAAGGTCAAAAACCAAAAACCTTCTTGACCACCTGATGCGCCACACAAAGCCTTTAAGTTCACAAGGTCAAAAAGGAAAATCCAAAACCCAAAAACCCAATCCAAATGTCATTTTCAAAATTTTGCCTTGAGATGGTACGTGATCTCTCTCACTGCCATAAAATCCCTTTGGAAATTCAAAAGGCTATTTTATCAAAAAGAAAAATGCTCAGAGACTCTTGGTCAAGTCAGAAGTTCTCCTTCAAAGTTTTCTCCGAGGCACATCGACTGCAAAAGCTACGCAATTCATCGCTATACCTCGAGGGGGCATTTGTTGACACAAAAAATGTCACTTAGTCCCCTCAACATAAAAAACTACATGGAGTCAGATCCTACTGCAAACAGGCAAAGCTGCTTCAAGCATCAAATCTTGTCAGAATCAAACAAAAACTGCAAGATCCTTCAAAATAGCAAAAAAGGAGGTACACATGAAGTTTCAGGCAATTTTGACACCATTTGGCCTAACTTCAATCCTCTAACGGCTTAGCAGGAGCTCTCGGCAGTGACAGTGTCGAAAACATCAAATCTTCGATCAGAGCCTATGGATGGTCTCAAAATACCTCCAAAAGGCTCCACGCCAAATTTCAAGTCAAACAGACATCGTTTGACCCTCCATCAACTCTCGAAATGCGAAATCAAGCCTCTCAGCGGCGAGAACCTCCGATGCCGCCACTCATCAAACAAAGCACATAAGTAGCTTTTACATGCTTCCAAAGGGCTGCACGTTAAATTTCAGGTCATTCCGACGACGTTTGACCCGGCTTTGACGCTCCGTAGCAAAATCAAGCCTACCGGCGGCAGAGCTCCCCGGAGCCATGGCACCGAAATCGGAGCTAATGGATCATCTCAAAATGATTCAATAGGCTCCCTGCCAAATTTCAGGTTAATCGGACATCGGTTGACGGCACACCGAAGCTAGACATCTTCCGCACGGTGAAATCAAGTCTAGCATCGACGGGACTCCAAACGACTTCAAAACTCAAACAAAAGCCCATGGTTAGTCTTATCTAATGCTCAAGAAGCTTCACCTCAAATTTCAAGTCATTCCGACATCGTTTGACCTAGTTTCAACTCTTGGCGGAAAATCGGCTACAAAGTCTTTGGCTTTTCCAAAAATAGGAAACTTTGTGCTCTGATTTGCACGGCTTCTCGATGGATTTTCTTCAGTGGAATCAAGCCAATAAATAAGGAGAAATGTGAAAGAAAAATACAGGAGAAAACAGAAGCGAAAAAACACGTGAAATGGCCAAGAAACGGCGACCGGACGACGACCGAAAAATGGGCAGAAGCCCCATGGTCGCCGGCGACCATAGGGATTTGGGCCACCAAAGTTTGCTCGGAAACCCACCTTTTCGGGTATTTTTCGCGTTTCGCGATGTTTGGCTCCTGTGATTTTCTCAAATCCTGATTTTTGAGGCATAATATCTGTCGATCTTCGTCAACATCACGGATCCGCCATCAAAATCATTTGATCATCATCGGACACTCCGAAACCTCCAACCGGCCGACCAAGAAAGCACACTTTCTGCCCGACCGATCAAGGAATCGACTGGACAGATGTTGCCGGACCATTAGTGGCAACCAATGTCTGAATTTTCATCGTCATCCGACATCAAGCAACGTACGGATCCATCGATGATCATCGCAAGAAGAATTCCAAAAGACGCGGCGCGGCCCGCGACTCTTCAAGCAACTCGGCAGCCAATTAATGAAGTTAAATGACCCTTTTATGGCAATTTATTAGGGTCATTAACTCATTATTTTGAACGACCCAATCAGAAGCCAAGAAATGGGAGTTACAAGTCCAATTAATCATGACAATTAACCATGTAACTCCTATCATTATGGAGATTAATCATGGTAATTATTCATGAAACTCCCATCATCATGGAGATTAAATGCCCATTACTCTCCATCGGCCAATCAAAATCCAAGAAAAAGGAGTTACAAAATTATGAAATTAAATATTGTAACTCCTCCCATCATGGAGCATTAATATCATTAATGCCCATAAGACCTTCCTATGTCCACCAAAAGCCTATAAATAGGCGGTCATTCCAAAGGGAAAGGGTCCTGAAAAATCGTCTTGAAAATTATCCTGAAGAATTCTCTGCACAAAGAAGCTCTCCTGCCTTGAAGAAACCCTGCTGCAAACATTGCAAGGTGATCGAAGTCCCTTCGGGGGCCACCCCCCCAAGGTTTCCCCTCTTCTTCTATCCAACATGGCCTGGATGCGGCTTTTCAGCCCGTCTACTTGGTTTTTTATTGGATATAGGACATTCCCTTGGTCTTTGTCCTCTAAAAATCCGAGGTCCAAACCAAGCCAAGTGAACTAAAGTATCAAGTGTTCTCATCTGAAGGACGATGGCGGAGTCCATACATGATTCGCGACCGTCGATCTGAACGAGTCCCCATAATCTCCTGAGAAGTCAGATCCCTCTTTCTTTCTTTTCTATTGTATTTTGTATTTTTTAAATAGACAAAAAATCACAATTCTTGTCTTTCACTATTGATAAGATTTGTAAAATCGCCTTCCATAGCAAAATCACCTTCTACGGCGCAAAACTGCCTTTCACGACAAACTAAACAAAATCGCCTCTCACGGCATTTAAAATCTTGTCTCTTTCTTTAAATATATGTGCAATGGAAAGTTAGAAAAAAAGTTTGATTTCCTTTCTACTTGTGAAGGTGAATCTCCGGATCACTGTTGACACCAAAAATGTCACTTTGCCTCATCAACATCAAAAGCTATATGGAGCCGCATCCTACTACAAACAGGCAAAGCTGCTTCAAGCATCAGATTTTGACAGAACCAAACAAAAACTGCAAGATCCTTCAAAATAGCCAAAAGAAGGGTACACATGAAGTTTCGGGCCATTTCGATACCATCTGGCCTAACATCAAACCTCCAACAGCTGAGCGGAAGCTCCCGACGGCGACAATGTCAAATACATCAAATCTTCGATCAGAGTCTATGGATGGTCTCAAAATACCTCCAAAAGGCTCCATGTCGAATTTCAAGTCAAACCGACACCGTTTGACCCTCCATCAACTCTCGAAAGGAGAAATCAATCCTTCCGGCGGCGAGAACCTCTGATGTCGTCACTCATCAAACAAAACACATGAGTAGCTTCTGCATGCTTCCAAAGGGCTGCACGTCAAATTTCAGGTCATTCCGACAACGTTTGACCCGGTTTTGATGCTCCGAAGCAAAATCAAGCCTACCGGCGGCGAAGCTCCCCGGGATCATGGCACCCAAATCAGAGCTAATGGATCATCTCAAAATGACTCCAATAGGCTCCCCGTCAAATTTCAGGTCAATCGGACATCGGATGACCGTACATCAAAGCTTGACATCTTCCGCACGGTGAAATCAAGTCAAGCATCGACGGGACCCCAAACGGCTTCAAAACTCAAATAAAAGCCCATGGTTGGTCCTATCTAACGCCCAAGAAGGTTCACCTCAAATTTCAGGTCATTCTGACATCGTTTGACCCAGTTTCAACTCTTGACGGAAAATCGGCTACAGAGTCTTCGGCTTTTCCAAAAAATAGGAAAGTTTGTTCTCTGATTTGCACAGCCTTTCGACGGGTTTTCTTCAGAGGAATCAAGCCAATAAATGAAGAGAAATGCCAAAGAAAAATACAGGAGAAAACAGAAGTGAAAAAGCCCGAGAAACGACCAAGAAACGACGACCGGAAGGCGGCCGAAAAATGGACCAAAGTCCAAGGTCGCCGGCGACCTTGGCCCATGGTTGCCGGCGACCATGGCCCAAGGTCGCCGGCCCCATGGTCGCCAGTGACCATGGGTGCATGGTCGCCGGCGACCCTGGAAATCCGGGTCGCCGGATTTCCGCCGAAACGTACGTTTTTCCGATTCTTTTCGCGTTTCGCAATGATTGGCCCCTGTGATTTTCTTAAAATCTGATTTTTGAGGCATAATATCCGTCGATCTTCGTCAACATCACGGATCCGTTATAAAAATCATTTGATCATCATCGGACACTCCGAAACCGCCAACCGGCCGACCAAGAAAGCACACTTTCTGCCCGACCGATCAAGGAATCGACTGGACAGATGTTGCCGGACCATTAGTGGCAACCAATGTCTGGATTTTCATCGTCATCCGACATCAAGCAACGTACGGATCCATCGATGATCATCGCAAGAAGAATTCCAAAAGACGCGGCGCGGCCCGCGACTTTTCAAGCAACTCGGCAGCCAATTAATGAAGTTAAATGACCCTTTTATGGCAATTTATTAGGGTCATTAACTCATTATTTTGAACGGCCCAATCAGAAGCCAAGAAATGGGAGTTACAAGTCCAATTAATCATGACAATTAACCATGTAACTCCTATCATTATGGAGATTAATCATGGTAATTAATCATGAAACTCCCATCATCATGGAGATTAAATGCCCATTACTCTCCATCGGCCAATCAAAATCCAAGAAAAAGGAGTTACAAAATTATGAAATTAAATCTTGTAACTCCTCCCATCATGGAGCATTAATATCATTAATGCCCATAAGACCTTCCTAATGGCCACCAAAAGCCTATAAATAGGCGGTCATTCCAAAGGGAAGAGGTCATGAAAATTGGGTCCAGAAAAATTGTCTGAAAACTATCCTGAAGAATTCTCTGCAAAAAAGAAGCTCTCTTACCTTGAAGAAACTCTGCTGCAAGCACTACAAGGTGATCGAAGTCCCTTGGGGGGCCACCCCCCCCCCCCCAAGATTTCCTCTCTTCTTCTATCCAACATGGCCTAGATGCGGCTTTTCAGCCCGTCTACTTGGTTTTTTATTGGATATAAGACCTTCTCTTGGTCTTTATCCTCTAAAAATCTGAGGTCCAAGCCAAGCCAATTGAATCAAAGCATCAAGTGTTCTCATCTGAAGGACGATGGCGGAGCCCATACATGACTCGCGACCGTCGATCTGAACGAGTCCCCACAATCGCTTGAGAAGTCAGATTCCTTTTCTTACTTTTCTATTGTATTGTATTTTTTTAAAAGAGACATAAAAATCACATTTCTTGTCTATACATTTTGATGAGATTTGTAAACTGCCTTTTACAGCACAAAATCGCCTTCTACGGCACAAAACTGTCTTTCACGGCAAATTAAGCAAAATCGTCTCTCACGGCATTTTAAAACCTTGTCTCTTTCTTTAAAATATATGTGCAATGGAAAGTTAGAAAAAAGTTGATTTCCTTTTCTACTTGTGAAGGTGAATCTCCGGATCACCACTTCAAATTCCAAGTAGAATAGAAAATCTGGCATACCCGTACAAAAAAAAAATGTTGATGCTTGCTCTTTTTTTTCTCTTCGCCCCGCCGCACCCCGGCAGACCCGGGACGGAGGAAGGCGAGAAAGAAAAAGACGGGTCCATCAATCACTATTTCAAATTCCAAGTAGAATAGAAAATCTGGCATACCCGGTGTCGCGACCCCGGACCGAGGTTTTCCCAAAGTCCGGGACCCGCGACGGTTGTTGTCCATCCAACTATGATTAACCCACAGGTTTCCGCGGTGAGGATTCCCAAAAACGAACATGTAACAATCTCACACGAACAATGATTTGCGGAAGCGTGCAAGTAATCTCATCACAATCAATAACATAAACATTATGATACCGAATTGCATAAGTTAAATCATCATTAAAATAGTAATCAGAGGAGAAAATGTAAGCATAGCATTACCAATCCAGTTCAAGTTTCAAGATAATAAAGTGTTAAGTTACATAACCCCAAAAGTGAAAAAGGCCAACAAAGGCCATACATTCCCAAAATAGCAAAATAATCCCATCTATGTGCATCGTGCTCAAGACCCCGCCCGACGTCTAGAGGACGTCGTCGGGTTGCCACTCACGGGTTGGGGGTGGCTCAAAAGCCTCCTCCGGGCGCTCCTCTGCAATATCAACGGCGCCTGCATCTAAACACCAAAACAAAGGGATCAGACACGACGGTCTGGCAGGTGAATAGCTTAGACATAATACAAGATAGATACTAGGAAAGTAATCAGTACTTAAAACATTGCATGAGATCTGAACAAAAACATGTTTTAAGTGTAATTCAAAACTAACATGCTTTTCAATAAAATAACATGATTCACGAATCCACGTTGAGCTCATCCTTTCTCCGTCATATGTAATGACAAGAGCAAGCAAAACAAAACAGAACGAGACGAAACAAAACAGAAGTCCGAGCCACACAAGGTGGGCGGAAAACCGGCCGCGGAACCGAACAAAACAAAGATGTGTATAAATACACGACTAATCTGCAGATTGCCCTTATGTTTAAGGACCCCCTAACTAGTGGATCAGACTGAGAGGGCAGTCCAAGCTCAGTGGTACTCTATGATATT
The DNA here is from genome assembly GCA_029852735.1 of Persea americana. Taxonomy (NCBI): domain Eukaryota; kingdom Viridiplantae; phylum Streptophyta; class Magnoliopsida; order Laurales; family Lauraceae; genus Persea; species Persea americana. Next base: position 42,611,219 of record CM056814.1, read on the forward strand.
CATGTATGCATAAAACTGATCAATACTTGTACAAAACTTAGCGAAAAATGGGGAAAAACACTTATCAAAACAATGCCAGACGAGACTAAACAAGAATAGCAAAAGCTATAACATCAAAGCTGGAAAAGTGTCCCCAATATAGTCCTTGAAACAAATCAAAAGTTAAATACATGCTTGTAAATCAAAACAGGTACAGAACGTATTCTTCGTGTCAAAATTCAAGATTTCGAAACAATTATGTCAAGTATATGCTAAGGTTCTTTGTTTGATTCTCGTGAAGTTGAAACCCAAATGTTGGAGTTTAAATGAATTGGTGTTCCCGAAGCTGGACAACATTTCATGTTTCAACTGCACAGCATCAGGCTAAAGACCCCATAACATATTCTAGTTTTTCTCTCCCATCTAAGCCCCTTCAAAATTTCTCCTTCTGTGCAATTCGGTCACCACGCGGCTACCCGGCGGCTGGCCGCCGGTTGCTGGTCGGCTGACCGACCAACTGACCGACTGCTGACCGACTGATCAGGAAACATACTACTTTTCAAATTTCCTGCGCAGGTCGGCTAGCCGCCTGCTGACCGCCAGCGGACGGACCATGCCCTGTGCAGAAATTGTGTTACTGTAATTCTAACCGACACAGGGTCGGTTAGCCGTGGGTCAACAGTCGGCTAGCCGACTGCTGGCCGCCTGTCTGCGGCAGCTCCAGCTGAATTCAGAATTCACACTCCCTTTTCACCATTTCTTTCCTTTGTCAAATCCCTGCATATCCCCTGAGCCTCCATGCTCTCCAAGGGCGATTTCCATCCACATTCTAACCATCCACACTCCCATTCACCTCACAACATTTCCTCCATCCTTGCATCCATTTATAACACAATTTGGCAAGATAAAAGCAACATCAAATGAATGAAAACCATTATTTCAAACCATCAGCATATGCATTTCAATTAAAAACAAGATTTCAGACTATAACACATCCTTGAACCAATATATTACCCAATTTAGAATGGAAAAGAATTCAAATCATGAAAGTTAAAGAAATCAAATATTGCATGCATCATGAATCTAAGTTGATCACTTGCCTTTACCAAGGTCCTAGCCCAACAAACTCAGAAACAATTCCTACCAAAAGCACTCCACGAAATCTACAAGAAACCCATGAAAAGAACTTCAAAAATCCATCAAAAGAGAAGACAATGACCCATTTCGAAATGGGTGTTGCATGCTTGAAAAGTGGGCTCCTAAGGAACTCCAAAGACCACATTGAAAAGGAGAAAGAGATCCATTACCTGAAACTTGCTAAACAAGAAGAGGAGAAGAAAATGGAATGGAACCACAGCTGGGATCTCCAAGAAAATGGTGGCAATGGATTCCTTGAGTTGAGAGGAAGAAGATGGTATGGTTGGTTTGTGCTTTGAGGCTCTCTAGATTAGGCATGCAAATGAGAAGAAGGGAAGAGAAGAAGAAAAGTCTTCAGCTGAGTTCAGAAGTTGCAGGGAGAGCTTGACTCGTGAGTGAAGAAAAATGAGGGAGAAGGAGATTTGATTCAAAATGGGTTCTTGTGGGCCCCATTGCTCAAAACTTGCAATGGTTAAAACATTGACTTGTGGGCCCCGGATGAAAACGACGAAGAAGACTAAAATGATCGTCGAAAAATCTACTTTCCAAAAAGTATAAATTTGGCATAGTTTTGAGATTTCGAATTTTGAGTCCAGATTTGGTGTGAAAAGACTGATTTACCCCTTTGGGCCAAAACTTGGGTTTCTGGGCCTAAAACACAAACTAGCTGAACACAAAAGTTTATTAATAAAATAAAACCATTCAAAAGAGATCGAAATCACGATTAAAATCAGAAAAAAATGGAATTTCCTCCCAAGCTTACACGTACACTCAAGGCACCCTTAAGTGTGACAAAAAAGCACAAAACGCTCTCAAAATTCCCCAAAGCTAATTCTAGACTAAATCGGACCAATTTCTAATCCCACGCACACTAACTCACATTACAACTAAACCCGCACTTAGTTAACACTAATCGCGCTAATCCTGGGTCGGGGTTTGACATCCTCCACCCCTTAGGTTATTTGGTCCTCCAAATAAAAATAAATATACCTCTGGTAATAGTTCAGGATACTTTCTCTGGACTTGCTCTCGTAGTTCCCATGTCGCTTCTTCTGGCTCATGATTTTTCCACTGTACTTTGACCCAGTGAATCGTCCGATTTCTTAATTCTTGTTCTTTGGTGTCCACAATTCTAACCGGCTTCTCCACATACGATGCATCTTCTCGAATTTCCAATGGTTCATGCCGTAAAACATGTGAAGGATTTGGGACGTATTTCTTCAACATAGAGACGTGAAAAACATTGTGTACCCCGGAGAGTTCCGGCGGTAATGCAAGTCTATAGGTAACATCTCCTATCTTGCTCAAAATCTCATACGGTCCGATGTACCTCCTCGCAAGCTTGCCTTTCTGTCCAAATCTTAGAGTTCCTCTAACCGGAGATACTTTCAAAAATACATTGTCACCTTCTTTAAACTGCAAATCTCTTCTACGTGTATCAGCATAACTCTTTTGTCTACTTCGAGCAATCTTTAACCGTTCGTGAATCAACTTGATCTTATCACTTGTTTCTCCAACTATTGTCGGTCCGTGAAAGCTACGAACACCGACTTCTTCCCAGCAAACAGGAGTTCTGCATCTCCTACCATAGAGTGCTTCGAAAGGTGCCATCCCAATACTGGAATGGTAGCTGTTGTTATATGCAAACTCACACAGTGGTAAATACTCATCCCATTGAACCTTGAAATCTAGCACACAAGCCCGTAGCATGTCCTCTAAAGTCTGTATAGTTCGCTCTGACTGGCCATCAGTCTGAGGATGGTATGCAGTGCTGAATTGCAACTTAGTGCCCATGGATTCGAATAGGGTCTTCCAAAACCTCGAAACAAATCTGCTATCTCTGTCGGAAGTGATGGAGACGGGCTGTCCATGTCTGCTGACTATCTCAGTCACAAATAAATCTGCAAGTGGTGCCATTTGCATCTTACTCCCTGTCTTCATAGGAATGAAGTGAGCAGACTTCGTAAGGCGATCTACTATAACCCAGATAGCATTGTTCCCTTTCTTGGTAGTAGGCAACCCGGAGACGAAATCCATAGTGATGTGTTCCCATTTCCATTCCGGAATGTCCAATGGTTGCAACAACCCTGGAGGTTTCTGGTGTTCTGCCTTAATCTGCTGACACGTGAGGCACCTAGATACAAAAGCTGCAATCTCTCGCTTCATGTTATTCCACCAGAATCGGTTCTTCAAATTTTGGTACATCTTTGTACTCCCAGGATGCATAGAGTATCTCGTGTTATGAGCTTCAGTCATAATTTCATTCTTCAAGTCCTCAAGGTTAGGCACACACAAACGGTCACGGAAGTACAACACTCCATCTACAACCCTGAAGTCTGGACGTTCGGAAATGTGTTCCACAATCTTGGTCAAGTCCGGGTCTTGCAATTGACTGTCTTTGATTTTCTGGATGAAAATAGGTTCAGACACTATCATACTTGCCAACATCACGCCCTGCCTTAACGGATGCACTTCTACTCCCAGTTCTTCAAATTGATACAAGATACTGACTCCTCTCAAGCTAGCCATAACCACTGATTTTCTGCTCAATGCATCAGCTACTACATTCACCTTGCCCGGATGATACTTGATTGGGAAGTCATAGTCTTTGATGTACTCCATCCATCGTCTCTGCCTCATGTTCAACTCTTTCTGCGAAAATAGATACTGTAGACTCCGGTGATCTGAATGTACTTCAAATTTCTCTCCATAGAGGTAATGTCTCCACATTTTGAAAGCAAATACAACCGCTGCTAATTCCAAATCATGCGTTGCATAATTCTTTTCATGCTCTTTCAACTGCCTTGAACCATAAACAACTACTTTATCATTCTGCATCAGCACACAACCCAATCCTACATTTGAAGCATCTGTATGGATAACAAATCCTCCACTTCCCGACGGTAAAGTGAGGATTGGAGCTGTAGTCAATCTTTTCTTCAGCTCTTGAAAACTTTCTTCACAATGGTCTGTCCATGTAAAAGGCACATTTTTCCTAGTCAACTTTGTCAATGGTGCTGCAATAGATGAAAATCCCTGGACAAACCTCCTGTAATAACCTGCTAGTCCCAAAAAGCTTCTGATTTCCGTCACACTGCTTGGCCTTTTCCAATTGACGACTGCTTCGACTTTGGACTGGTCCACTGCTAAGCCTTTTCTTGAAATAACGTGGCCTAGAAAAGCCACTTGCTCTAACCAAAATTCACATTTACTTAGCTTTGCATAGAGCTGGTTGTCCTTTAAAAGCTGTAATGATGTCCTCAAGTGCTCTTCATGCTCTTCCTTACTCTTAGAATACACTAGAACGTCATCGATAAACACCACTGTAAAGTGATCCAAGTACTCCGCAAAGACTTTGTTCATGAGAGCCATAAATACCGCGGGTGCATTAGTCAACCCAAATGGCATCACCAGAAACTCGTAGTGCCCGTATCTAGTTCGAAAAGCTGTTTTAGGCACGTCTGACTCTTTAACTCGCAGCTGATAATACCCAGACCTCAAATCTATCTTGGAAAAATACGCTGCTCCTTGCAATTGATCAAACAATTCATCTATTCTCGGCAACGGATACTTGTTCTTGACAGTCATATGGTTCAGTCTTCTATAGTCTATGCACATTCTCCAGCTTCCATCCTTCTTTTTCACAAACAACACTGGTGCTCCCCAAGGTGAAACGCTTGGTCTAATGAAACCTTTACTCAATAGTTCTTGCAATTGGAGTTTTAGTTCACCTAATTCTGCTGAAGCCATCCTGTAAGGTGCAATAGAAATTGGAGCTGTCCTTGGAAGGAGCTCAATCGTGAACTCAACCTCTTGAATTGGTGGTAATCCTGGGATTTCTTCCGGAAAAACCTCTGGAAATTCACATACAACGGGGATTTCCTCCACCCCTTGGAACCGTTTATCCTCCGTGATAAACGCTATAAAAGCTTCACAACCACTAGACACCATTCTGCTTGCCTTTAGTGCTGAAATAATCCCCACTTGGCCTTTCTTCCTGTTTCCCTGAACAATCAAATCTGCCTGTTCTCCTTTCAACTTAAAAGTAATAGTTTTACTAAAGCAATCCATGGTTGCATGATACTTTTCTAACCAATCCATGCCTAAGATGACATCAAAATCATGCATGTCTAAAATAATAAGATCTGCTGGAAGGTTGACTTCTCCTAATAGAACTGAACAATTTGGGTAATAAATTCTACAAACGGCCTGTTTACCTACTGGTGTAGTGACAGTCAAAATATAATCAAGAATTCTAGATGGCATAGCAATCAGCTTCGCAAACACAGGAGATAAAAATGAATGAGTGCTTCCAGGATCAAATAAAATTTGAGCTTCTACTCCACAGATGAAAAGTTTACCTTCCACTACATCGCCCGCAGCATCGGCATCGACACGATTAAGATTGTATGATCGGCCTTGCTGCTGTGGTCTATTCTGCCTCCCTTGTGCATTTCTGTTCTGCTGCTGCTGCTGAGGTGGATGAGCATTCTGATTTTGAACTTGTTGCCTGCCTTGTTGTTGCTGAGGTGGTCTTGCTTGATTCTGGGCTGGAGCCTGTGGTGCTGCTTGCCTTTGTGGCTGGTTCCTATTGGCCTGATTTTGCACTTGTGGGCAATCCCGAATGGCATGGTCCATAGCCCCACATCTAAAACAAGCTCCCGTGGCTTTACGACATTGTGCAGTCTCATGATTTTTGCCACAATGTGCACACGCACCTTGCCTTGGAGGGTTTTGTTCTTGTCTTGGCTTCTTGTTCTGTGACCTTTGGTTCTGTTGGTGGTACTGTTGCTTTCTATCCCTGATGATCTGATTGTTGATGTCCTCGAACTTGTATGCTCTTTTGACTGCTTCGTCGAAGGTGGCTGGTGGAACTACTCCTGTAGCATCCCTCATGATGATGGGGTTCAGCCCTTCTAAGAATTTAGTGATCTTCTTCTGCTCGGTGTCTATCAACTCTCGAGCATATCTAGCAAGCCTTTCAAACTTTGTCACATACTCCAAAACTGTCATGTTACCCTGCTTGAGCTGCTGAAACTCTATAGCTTTCTGCCTCTTGACATGAGAAGGGACATACTTATCAGTGAATTGAGTCTTAAAAGTTTCCCATGTAACCCCATCTGGCATAATCTGATACGGTTCCTTAACCGTTTGCCACCAAGTGTCCGCTAATCCATAAAATAGAGAAGCTGTGAGGTTGACCTTCTATAAGCCTGTACAAGTGAATACATCAAAGATCTTCTCTACATTAACTAGCCAGTCATCTGCAGCCAACGGGTCTTCTTGACCTGAGAACTCCTTGGGTCCTCTCTTCCTGAACCTCTCGAACAAGATGTTTGGGTCTTGTTCTCGATTGTTGATGATGATATTCGGTCCCCCAGGTTGCATAGGAAGGGGTTGAGGCCTAGTTTGTAAAACTTCCAAAAGCTGCCTTTGAACTTGTGCCATTTCCTCATCCTTCTTAGCTAGCTGTTCTTGGAACCTAGCTTGGTTCTCATTGGCCTCTCTCTGTAGCCTAGCTTGGACTTCATTAGCTTCCCTCTGCATTCTTGTCTGACTTTCATTAGCTTGCCTCTGTTGTTCTAACATGGCTTGCATGAGTGCTTGGAACTGAGTCATTGTAGATGGCTGTTCATGAAGTGTTTCACTGTCCTCATTATTGGTATTGCTCCCTGAAGCATTCTGATTTGGAGTTCTTTTTGGAGGCATGATGCTGTAAAACAAATTGTCAGCACATATTAACAAATTGGGGTTTGGTTTCTAAGTCCACACTACTGATCTAACGTGTTCACGGATCCTCGCCACGTCCCTAAGAGTTTCTAGTTTCTTTTAATTGCCTGAAACATGTCCCGCTCTGATACCAGTCCTGTCGCGACCCCGGACCGAGGTTTTCCCAAAGTCCGGGACCCGCGACGGTTGTTGTCCATCCAACTATGATTAACCCACAGGTTTCCGCGGTGAGGATTCCCAAAAACGAACATGTAACAATCTCACACGAACAATGATTTGCGGAAGCGTGCAAGTAATCTCATCACAATCAATAACATAAACATTATGATACCGAATTGCATAAGTTAAATCATCATTAAAATAGTAATCAGAGGAGAAAATGTAAGCATAACATTACCAATCCAGTTCAAGTTTCAAGATAATAAAGTGTTAAGTTACATAACCCCAAAAGTGAAAAAGGCCAACAAAGGCCATACATTCCCAAAATAGCAAAATAATCCCATCTATGTGCATCGTGCTCAAGACCCCGCCCGACGTCTAGAGGACGTCGTCGGGTTGCCACTCACGGGCTGGGGGTGGCTCAAAAGCCTCCTCCGGGCGCTCCTCTGCAATATCAACGGCGCCTGCATCTAAACACCAAAACAAAGGGATCAGACACGACGGTCTGGCAGGTGAATAGCTTAGACATAATACAAGATAGATACTAGGAAAGTAATCAGTACTTAAAACATTGCATGAGATCTGAACAAAAACATGTTTTAAGTGTAATTCAAAACTAACATGCTTTTCAATAAAATAACATGATTCACGAATCCACGTTGAGCTCATCCTTTCTCCGTCATATGTAATGACAAGAGCAAGCAAAACAAAACAGAACGAGACGAAACAAAACAGAAGTCCGAGCCACACAAGGTGGGCGGAAAACCGGCCGCGGAACCGGACAAAACAAAGATGTGTATAAATACACGACTAATCTGCAGATTGCCCTTATGTTTAAGGACCCCCTAACTAGTGGATCAGACTGAGAGGGCAGTCCAAGCTCAGTGGTACTCTATGATATTCATGTATGCATAAAACTGATCAATACTTGTACAAAACTTAGCGAAAAATGGGGAAAAACACTTATCAAAACAATGCCAGACGAGACTAAACAAGAATAGCAAAAGCTATAACATCAAAGCTGGAAAAGTGTCCCCAATATAGTCCTTGAAACAAATCAAAAGTTAAATACATGCTTGTAAATCAAAACAGGTACAGAACGTATTCTTCGTGTCAAAATTCAAGATTTCGAAACAATTATGTCAAGTATATGCTAAGGTTCTTTGTTTGATTCTCGTGAAGTTGAAACCCAAATGTTGGAGTTTAAATGAATTGGTGTTCCCGAAGCTGGACAACATTTCATGTTTCAACTGCACAGCATCAGGCTAAAGACCCCATAACATATTCTAGTTTTTCTCTCCCATCTAAGCCCCTTCAAAATTTCTCCTTCTGTGCAATTCGGTCACCACGCGGCTACCCGGCGGCTGGCCGCCGGTTGCTGGTCGGCTGACCGACCAACTGACCGACTGCTGACCGACTGATCAGGAAACATACTACTTTTCAAATTTCCTGCGCAGGTCGGCTAGCCGCCTGCTGACCGCCAGCGGACCGACCACGCCCTGTGCAGAAATTGAGTTACTGTAATTCTAACCGACACAGGGTCGGTTAGCCGTGGGTCAACAGTCGGCTAGCCGACTGCTGGCCGACTGCTAACCGCCTGTCTGCGGCAGCTCCAGCTGAATTCAGAATTCACACTCCCTTTTCACCATTTCTTTCCTTTGTCAAATCCCTGCATATCCCCTGAGCCTCCATGCTCTCCAAGGGCAATTTCCATCCACATTCTAACCATCCACACTCCCATTCACCTCACAACATTTCCTCCATCCTTGCATCCATTTATAACACAATTTGGCAAGATAAAAGCAACATCAAATGAATGAAAACCATTATTTCAAACCATCAGCATATGCATTTCAATTAAAAACAAGATTTCAGACTATAACACATCCTTGAACCAATATATTACCCAATTTAGAATGGAAAAGAATTCAAATCATGAAAGTTAAAGAAATCAAATATTGCATGCATCATGAATCTAAGTTGATCACTTGCCTTTACCAAGGTCCTAGCCCAACAAACTCAGAAACAATTCCTACCAAAAGCACTCCACGAAATCTACAAGAAACCCATGAAAAGAACTTCAAAAATCCATCAAAAGAGAAGACAATGACCCATTTCGAAATGGGTGTTGCATGCTTGAAAAATGGGCTCCTAAGGAACTCCAAAGACCACATTGAAAAGGAGAAAGAGATCCATTACCTGAAACTTGCTAAACAAGAAGAGGAGAAGAAAATGGAATGGAACCACAGCTGGGATCTCCAAGAAAATGGTGGCAATGGATTCCTTGAGTTGAGAGGAAGAAGATGGTATGGTTGGTTTGTGCTTTGAGGCTCTCTAGATTAGGCATGCAAATGAGAAGAAGGGAAGAGAAGAAGAAAAGTCTTCAGCTGAGTTCAGAAGTTGCAGGGAGAGCTTGACTCGTGAGTGAAGAAAAATGAGGGAGAAGGAGATTTGATTCAAAATGGGTTCTTGTGGGCCCCATTGCTCAAAACTTGCAATGGTTAAAACATTGACTTGTGGGCCCCGGATGAAAACGACGAAGAAGACTAAAATGATCGTCGAAAAATCTACTTTCCAAAAAGTATAAATTTGGCATAGTTTTGAGATTTCGAATTTTGAGTCCAGATTTGGTGTGAAAAGACTGATTTACCCCTTTGGGCCAAAACTTGGGTTTCTGGGCCTAAAACACAAACTAGCTGAACACAAAAGTTTATTAATAAAATAAAGCCATTCAAAAGAGATCGAAATCACGATTAAAATCAGAAAAAAATGGAATTTCCTCCCAAGCTTACACGTACACTCAAGGCACCCTTAAGTGTGACAAAAAAGCACAAAACGCTCTCAAAATTCCCCAAAGCTAATTCTAGACTAAATCGGACCAATTTCTAATCCCACGCACACTAACTCACATTACAACTAAACCCGCACTTAGTTAACACTAATCGCGCTAATCCTGGGTCGGGGTTTGACACCCGGACAAAAATGTTGATGCTTGCTCTTTTTTTCTCTTCGCCCCGCCGCACCCCGGCGGACCCGGGACGGAGGAAGGCAAGAAGAAAAAAGACGGGTCCGTCAGAGATGAATGGTGTTTTATTACATGTTTGCACATAACTAATACGAATGACATGATGGTTCATGAGATGAACCGGAGTCCATAAGTATACTGATGCAATACATGTGTATGGATGAGATCCACATACGGGAGACATGTATAGCAAATCTTATACTTGAATATCTTCACAACTAGTGATGAGACTGGACATCTTATCTGACAAGGTTGCAGTGCTTTGGTTACTATGAGATAGTGTGATTTGTCTCGATCATTAGAATGTAAGATTCTGGATCATAGTGTCGGTACATTGGATGTATTGAAGGACCATGAGAAGCACCTTATGAACATTGTCTTTACTTTAAGGTCTGCTCTCATAATTCCTTAGCAATAGGCTCTCAATCCTGAGACATTAATGAACTCAAGTTTCTATCTATTCATTTGCTTTGAGTCACCAATGAGTGAGGCCAATTGTAGGTCAACACCTCGGTGATTTGGGTACGTGGTATTAGAGCTGTAGGAACATTCGATGGTCAAGATGGAATCTATCTTTAATATCCCCTTGTGCCAATCAATGGATTTATCATTGGTAAGTGCGCACCCATTCCAATTAAGAGTTAATTGGATCGGTACCAAGTGATCATTATAATTGGGGCACAAGGATAATAAGATATGGATCTAAGATTGGAAGACAGGTCCAATTGATCCATGGATATTGATGGAGGGGCCTACTTGTGGACATTGGGAAGTTTAGGGTCTTCATGTAATTTATTCCTAAGACTGAGTTCAATTGCATTTATATAGTGGAGTTATTTGCAATTAACTGCGGGCCCGGATTGCACATGAGATGTGGGGTCACGGTGTCCCAGTTGGAGCTAGCTTTCTATGGAATCCCTAGTGGTCCCCACGCTAGCCCAAAATCGGATCATTACTAATTCTATTTGAACTCAAAAGGAAACTTACTATTTCTATTTGAAGTGAGACTTCTAATAGTGGTAATAGTAGGAATGAGAGTTACTAATTATTATGGAAGTTGGACTTCTATTAATAAACAAAGAGGAAGGTTGCTTAGGCTATAAATAAGAGAGGAAACAAGGGTTGGACGTCCATGCACATCCCCACATAGGGATTCACGCCCAAAACCTTTTTTGTGCAAGAGTTTCACATGTTCCTCCTCTCTTCCCTCTTCTAGTTTCTCTTCTAGTTTCCCTTAGAGATTCTAGTTAGTCTTTCTCTTGGAGATTCCACCATCTCTCTTGAGGAAAGAGATCTGAAGCGGGTCATAGAGTGGAAGACGATTGGGCATTGGAGATTCTGATTTTGGAAGAGCTCTTCATCAAAGAGTTGAATCAAGTTCTCCATTAGAGCACAACCGAGCTCCATAGGTATTTTCTACTCCTTGTATGTTGTGGAATTTCGTGATTGCATGTTTGCTGTTATTTCTATCTTCTAGATAGGGTGTATTACTGTTACATGATCATGAGAAAGAGGACATGGATCCTGGATTGGGTTTTGTAGCCTTCTGGATAGTTGATCCCGGAGTCAAGTGGGTCAAAAGTTTTGAAAACCTATCCTAGAGGCCCACCTATTTCCAACAATTGGTATCAGAGCCATACCTCATCTCTAATCATGTTAGATCAGTAGGCTTGTTCTAATCTTTGCATGAGATGCGAAGAAGATAGAGCAAGGGTTGTGTTTGGATCAAGTTTTGATGAATTTGCTTTGTTATTAGTAGATTCTTGTTTGGATAGTCACAAAAGGGTTTAACAATGATGGAAGGATGGTAGGAAGCCATTGGGAGACTTCAGAAGTGTTTTGGAGTCGTTTGGACACGAAACAGAAAAACCCATGTTGCAGGTGTTCGTCAGTCCAGTCGACCGGCCCCGTGCCCGGTCGACCAGGTGACTAAAGACGCGGTCGACCGAGTACACTGACACAGAGCTGGGCAGTTTCAGTTTCGAGACTGTTCAGTTTCAATTTCAGCTCGACCCCCGCCGGGGGACACCCCCAGACCCCCTTTGCGAAGTGCATAATTTCAAAGGGTGGTAATTTTTGGCATCTTGTTTTTTCATTGTTGTTTGGTAACCCGGTTTTGTGAGTTGCTTGGTTGTATGAGATACTAACTTGCAGGTGATCTTGTCCTCTCCATATGGCCACAAGTCTTTTACTTTTTTTATATGGTTGTTGGTTTATTTAAGGCTAAGTGTAAAGGGCATCATGGTTTCCATCGTTTCCTGTGAAAGGGCAAGGCATGGTGGTTTCCCTATAGCCCTTTTATTTCCATGTTTAGATTACCATGTAAGTCTCATTGTAGAGACATAGGCTTTTGACGGCGAGGTCGTCAACGTAACATTCGACCGTCTTGTACTGCATATCTTGGAATATCTTCATCATAGCTCTCTGATATGTTGCACGGGCATTTTTCAGACCAAATGGCATGACAGTGTAGCAATACACGCCAAATGGGGTCCGAAATGATGTATGCCTCTCATCTTCGGGATGCATCTTTATCTGATTGTAACAAGAGAATCCATCCATGAATGTCATTCGCTCAAATCCGCAGGTGTTGTCAATCATTACCTCCGGTATGGGGAGCGGGAATTCATCTTTGGGGGCATGCATTATTCAAGTCTCTATAGTCAATACAGACCCTGATTTGTCCATTTTTCTTTGTCACGGGGACAATGTTGGCCAGCCATTCAGGGTGCTGTTCTTCGTGGATGAAGCTAACGCTTTTGAGTTTCTGAACTTCTTGTTCAATTTTACCCATCACATTAGGACAGAATCTTCTTTGGCCTTGTTTGACAGACTCGATATCTTCTTGTAGGTTGAGTTTGTGAACTACTATTTTGGGGTCTAAACAAGGCATTTCGGCGTAAGACCATTCAAAACAATCAACAAACTCATGAAGAAAAGCGATATACTCGGGTAACTCATCATCCTTTATATTCTTACTTATGAATACAGGACGTGGGTTATCTGGTGTTTCCAAGTCTATCCTTTGAACAGAATCTTCTGTTGGAAGGTTTGAAGGTGGTTCCTCCACAGTATTTTCGAATGCTTCCAACTCAACAAGACCTTCTGGATTTCCAAGGGCATTTTCAGACCAAGGTTCTGCTTCTGCCCATAAATCTTCTTGATCGGTACTCTTCTCAAGACTTGCTATGAGATGATCCCAATCACCTGCTGAAACTGGGTCGAAGTAAGGCACTTCTTTTGGAGACAATGGTTCTTCTAGGCCAGAAAACCGTGCGTCTATGTCATCGGACAATTCCTCTTCATCATCAGAAAAATCGTACCAATTTGATGAGCTTCCTGGGTCCTTGTCGGGTGACTCTTCAAAGAGATATCCAGGGAGATCGATGTCTTCATCGACACGAGATGTTGAGGCTTGGTCGGCAAGACGACTTTGCAGCATTTGTGTCAACTGTATTATAGGAGTGTCAGGATCATACCCCTACCCGTATGAAGACTTGTCTATGCGACGGTGGAGTTTCCAATCCTCCAGCTGACTTTTGGTCAGGGTGGGTTCCAATGGCGTGAGAATACCACAGCCCCCTCCCAAACCTATTGGATTTTGAGCGTCATAGCCCATTTTCTTCATGATAGCTTGTGCCATTGGACTATACAGGGATAGTTAAGGCATACCTTCATTTTGGAAAGGTTCAAGCAAAGAATTTAATGAAGAAGGGTCTGATCTATGGAAGAAGATTGGTTTCTCTTTTGCCGACGTTACTGGAATGATGGAGGTAGCAGACGCAGGATCTTTTACGTCAGTAGGTGTCTCCAATGGAGTAAGAGCAGGCCGAACTCGCTGAGTATTAGCTTGGCTTAATGATGTATCATCTTCGAGCTCTGAATCCGAATTTGTGTCTTCACGAAGGAGACGACAAACTTGCCCCCAGTCTTTTGCTTTGTCTTCTTTGCTATGGCAGTGATTACCAATGGTTTTGAAGGTTTGAAGGAGACAACGAAGGGAGAGGGATTGCTTTCCTCTGATTCGCCAGAAGGTTTGTTTTCTTCCGTGATAGCTGAGGAGCCTTGCCTTTATCTTTTCGGAGATTTTCGGCAAAGGGTGCTATTTTCTCTTCCTTTTCCTCTTCTTTCTCATCCTTGTACATCTGAGAATCTGCAAATGGACTTCTTTGCCCTTGAAGGGCATTTTGTCTGCAAACACTCGATGTATCAAGCCGTCGTCACCAACAAACTTGATACACTGATGTAGAGTCGAAGGGACTACACCATTCTCATGTATCCATGGGCGTTTGAGAAAGATGTTGTAGCATGAAGGGGTCTTTATTGCATACACGGTGACCTCAGAGATAAGATCACCGATTTGCAATTTGAACCTGATTTTGCCGATAGGCCTTTGAGTGCTCCCATTGTATCCAAAGATGGACATGGATGTGTAACTCAGTTTGCTAGGTGGAATACCTAGCTCTTCGAGTGCCGAAGTAGAGATGAGGTTAAGTGCAGAACCTGGGTCGATCTGGACTCTGTGTATCGGCATCTCTTTGATGTACCCTGTGAAGTACAAGGGTCGATTGTGCTTTGTCTCACCCAGCAGGAGGTCTTCCTTATTGAAGGCGATGGTAGCACTTGCTGCTTTTTGGACCGAGAGGCATTCAATGCAAGGTCCTTCAGTTTTCTTCTTTTCTCCCTTTGGGGAGGTTTTTGATTTTTTGACCCTATAGTCCATTTCAATTTGTAGGACCCGTGGGGCATGTTTGTCGATATCCATATTCAACCTTTGCAGTTCTGAAATGAGACTATCATGAGTTTGTGGTGACATTCGTAATAAGTCTAGGATGTGCAGTCGTACAGGTATGTGTTTGAAGTGCTCAATCAAGTCATACTTGAAAGCCTCCTTGGGGCCTGCATTTTCATTATCATTGCAGCTTGGGGCATTTACAGCTTGCTTTCCCAAAGGATTTACATAAGAAGAAGAGGAAGGTTGGTTGTAGTTTTTGTCGTAATCCCGGCCAGAGCGGGTACCTTTCCCAACTTTAAAAGCTTCTAGAGGTGGTTCTTCTTTTGGAAGACCCTCTTCGGGCTCAAGGGGCTGATCCTCCCCATTTGCTGAAAACGCTTCTGCAGCAGCGTTGCCGTCTTCAGTGATTGCATTGAATAGAGCATTTTTCGGGAACAAGTTTTGAACAGCTTCCAGTAACTTTTCTTCTTTGTCCAGGATTTCATCGGTCCAGACATCTCCTATGAGGTTGGGTATCTGAGACCAATTGACCGGGTTCTCTTTGAAGACTTCATCAGCCAGAGCCTCTTCATGGTGATCAGTTGGAAGGGGCTTGAATTCTACTGTCACAGTTTCAGGAGACGAAGGCTAAAAGGATGCTATCTCAGTGGAAGTCACCCGAGAAGATGTAGCTCTAGAGGATATGCTACCAGACGTAGTTTGAGAGTTTGTAGCTTCAGCAGATGGAGCTTCAGAGGCATTATCATCCTGAGCTATCGCATTGCGAGCAACTCCGATAGAAGATGCTTCTATAATGGACTGTTGGAATTCAGACTCGTCTTCAAATGTGAGAGGATCATCGATCCAGCAACTTTCTTCATTTTCCGGGGTTACCGGAGGAGGTGCTTGTAGATTCTCCAGGACTTCCGGTTCTGGATTTTGACGAAGCTGATTGATGTGATCCTGCTGTTGCTTTATGGCAAGACGCTGCAAGATCCTCACATATTCTTCGAGATCTGGCATAGGAGCTAAATCTTTTTCTTCATCTGCTCCTTGTGGTTCAACCTCGTTGGGATCCACTAGAGCATTCGTTTGCACTAGATCGACAACATTTTGAACAGCCTATTGGTCTTCATCATCATCAGACCAGGATCCTTATGGCTGGAAGGTGTTATACCAGATTACTGGCATAAGGTGAGATTCTGGGATCCTGTAAGACCCCGCCCCGAGAGTTTCCTTTTAGTGTTAATTAAGACGTGTTTTAGCTATAAGTGAGATTAGAGGAAATGGGTTTAATCTGGATTAGAATAGCTTTTATAGCTTTGAATAATTTTGGGAACTCTTTCGATCTAGTGGGGCCCTTTGGGGGTTCCTTTTAGTGTGTCTTGATTAGTTTTGGGATTTATTTGATAATTCTGAAAATCTGTAATTTGCTCCGTTTAATGTATTTTATGATTCCCAACAACTTTCGTATTTGTTCCGTTCCCATTCGAGACCTCTAAACCCTACTTTGCCATTGATAGGGGTAAAACAGTCTTTTTACACAAAATCTGGACACTAATTTCAATGTCTCCGAAACTCGTAAAATATATACTTTTTGGAAAGTAGAAATTTCGACGATCAATTCTTCCTTCTGTCGAATCCGTCCGAAGCCCGTAGAACGATGTTTTAGCTCGATTGGACTTTTAAGTTGTGGGACCCATTGCCATTCTCTATATAAGGAGGAGTCCTTTTCTTCTTCCTCTTCTTGCAACTTCTTGAGAAAAAGAGGGAATTCCAGCCTAGCCTAGGGTTTTCTTCAAGCTATCTTGCTCCTTGCTTCTCCATCTCTCAATCTCTCTCAAATCTATTGCTAAAGGCAAAATGGAGGTGGTAATCTTCTTCCCCTCCATGAGAGCTTCCTCTTGTTATCTTTTTTTGAGAGAACCTCCCATTCCAAGCTACCTTTTGAGCAAACTCTTGCCATTAGAGGATTCTTCATGTAAGTTCCTCTTCTCATCTCTTGGTTGTGTATTCTTCTAGCCATGGAGGTGCTTCACCTTGATTATTGGAAGCTATTTCCATCTATTTCTTGATTTTGACATTCTAGGGTAGTAATGAATGTATTTTGGGGATTTTTGTGTAGATTGTAGATTTTGAGCTTGATAGAAAGATTAGAGCTTGACTAGCATACTTGGAGACCAAGGCAAGTGGATGAATGGATTCGATTTGAATAAGTTCTTATTTTGTTGAAAATGTGGATTTCTATTATCCCTATTTCATTTGGTTCATTATGTTTCATAATGCTTTTGAAAATGTACTTATTGACATGGTTTTTCTCTTAGTTAGTTTTATGAGAATATATGCATTCATCATCAAAGTTTATTTTGGTCATTATAAACTTCTTAAATGATATTCGTACTTGCATGGAATGAGATTTGTATTGGTAGGGGAATTAAATACATTGATGGAATGGTGGTTGGTGGAAAGAATTAAATGTTAAATGGAAGGGAATAGACCCATTCCAAGTTAGGAAATGGTTGGAATGGAGGTGAAATGGTTTGGGAAGAAAAGGGTTGAAATCTGCACCTGATGTGTAGTTCCCGCAGCTGGGCGGTCAGCAGGCGGTCACCTTGGCGGCTAGCCGACAGGTGCCCGGCGGCTAGCCGACCCAGATGCGGTTAGAAACACAGAATGCTGTATTTTGACAGGCGAACCGCGGTCAGCCGCGCGGTCAGCTAGCGGCTAACCGCCAATCCAAAAACCATGTGACCGCTAGGTAGCCGAGATGCGCTGTTAGAAACACAGAATGCTATATTTTAGCAGGGGAACCGCGGTCAGCCCCGCGGTCAGCCAGCGGCTAACCGCCAGCTGACCGACAGGTGACCGAGTTTCACCCAGAATTCCTGAGTCTTTTCCTATTGGTTTCAGATATGGTATTTAAAGGTTTGGATGGGTTATTCTGATGCCCTACCACCTTGGAAAGACCCAGGGGATGACATAAGGAGATTGACATAGAAAGAAACACCATTTCGGAAAAAGGTATTGGGACTTTTAGATTCATCAACGTGCATAAGGAAACTTAGTATGTCCTCTATCATTTGAGTACCATACTATGGGTATTATAGACATACAAGATCCTTATACAGGTCGCTGAATATGGATGTCGCAATATATATAGTCCCTAATGATATAAAGAACTATTGCATTGTTTTACTCAGATTATATGTATAATTACCCGAGCCTACCAGTTTTATTTCGAATTCTGATTTATACACCTGATATGCCCTGCCAGCCCCGTTTATGCATGAACTGATAATGACATGAAATGTGTGCCTACGAGCACCATGCCCCGCTTACCCGAATGTTTTATACTGATATGTTTTGTATACGTTTTGATTTCTCATGTAACCTATGAGTCGGCACCACTAAGCTTGGATGTCCTTGTCAGTCTGATCAACTGACTTGGGCCTCCTCCTTGTGCTCCCGCCAGTTGCAACTTGGATCCTGTCCTGTCCCGTTACCCGGTTCCGCGGCCGTGGTCTTGCCTAGCTATATGTATATGTATATAATGTTGGTTCTCGTCACTTCGTGTGCTCGAGCCCAACGCACTGAATGTGCTCTCATCACCTTAGTGATAGAGAGGATTTAGCTCTAGTGTGGTTGCCATCTAGTCAGTTCTTGAACCTTGAATACCCCACATGATTTATATTGCATCTGTACTTTAAATGAACCATGCATCTTGTTTTATGACAGTTTTCGTTACGTCTATGATATGCTTTGATTCCTTTCTTGGTATTATCTATTCACCCACCTGCCAGACCGTCGTGTCTGACCCATTTTTGTGGTACTCAGGTCCAGCTCCCGTTAGTGCCTTTGAGGAGAAGCCAGCGGGGGCGGTTGATGAACCGCAACGATTAGTGGAGTGGCAAGCTGACGATGTCATGTAGACATTCGGTTTAGCTTTGAGCTGCGAATATTTTGGGGAGATCATAGACTGATTCTTGATTTATACTTTTGGTTGTATTGGCCTTTGTTGGCCATTATTTTTGGGAATGTTAATTTAACTTGATCTCTTGTTTAAACTTTAACTTCATTATTTTGGGAATGCTAATGAGATCATTGCTCACTCTGACATCATGTCATACTTGTGTATCATCCGTCTTATTTGATGAGAATGGATTAAGAGTTTGATTTGCTACATGCTTCCGCACCAATATAAATGTTCTATGAGTGTATGTGGAATCCTCACCGTGGAAACCTGTGGGAAATTAAGGAAATGTATAATTATTATTAAGGAGTAGTTCATTATCCACACCACACCGTCGCGGTCCCGGGTCTCGGTTCGGGGTCGCGACAGATCCATTCTTCATCGGAGAGATATTCTCCGATTTTAAGGGATTCTTCCCACTCATCGGTGCCACTAGCAATGTCACTGGACTCGTATCTATTCATGGAGAATCCAACTACCGAGTTGCAAGAGTATGATGCCCCCTACGTAGTCTCATCTCTGAGCCATGGTTGCATGAAATCACTGATGCTGAATTTTCTTACCACTCTTGAAGCCTTGGGAAGAGACTCCTCTATTACCCCCAGTGAAGTGGTAGAGGAGGTTTCTGCCTTTTCAGGGACCTCTTGCTTGGGTTGAGCCTTCTCCTGCTGTTTGAGCTTGCGGAGTTGTCTCTTGGCATGCCTTCGTTGTTGAGCGGTCGGCTTTGTTTTGACGACCTCCCAATTTTCATCCTCTAGGAGATTGAGATGCACCCATATGGGCTGTCCATCTGGTGTTGGGTAAGGCACCAACTCATGGGACGTTTGAGTCATTTTTATCACCTTGAAGGAAGTGGTAGTTTTTTCCTTTGGTGACTTTGATGTTTGTCCATATGACACCATGTTAACGGAGGGAGACCCGTAGTTTTTATCAAAGGTGATGGCTCCTTTTTTCCACATCTCGTTGATCTTCTCTCTCACAACGAAACATTGGTTGAGAGGATGTGAGACCATTTGGTGGTATGGACAATATCGGGGATCATTGGTTTTGCCAACATCTCCCGGTCTTTTGGGGTCAGGCAAGGTGAGTTTCCCATTTGCCAAGAGAGCCCCAAATATTTCTTCAACATCTTCATTGAACGGGTATTTCTTTTCTACTCGTTCTTTGAAGGCATCAGAGAGTTCAGGTCTCCTACCTGCAGGTTTGTTTTCAGCTTTCTTTGGTGGCTGGGGAGCTGACTTGGTTTGCACATTGAAAACCTCATTTTTCTTTGGCTTAGAGGTCAGAATGGCGGTCAGCTCTTTCTTTGATGACTTCTGACTGTTGAGGCCTTTGATCACCATTTCAGCTTCCATAGATACTACTAGGAGTTCTCCCAGATTTTTTGATTTGTTGCCGATGATCATAGAGCGGATCCTTGCTCTCATGTTGTTTCAGCAGATGTCGACCAGCGACGCTTGTGGCAACACATCTAAGCATTTGTATGCCATCGCCTTCCACTTGTGAATGAAGTCATATTTTGACTCATTCTCTCCCTATTTTAGGCTGCAGAGTTGAGCCATAGTAACAGGATGATCCTGACTTTTAAAGTGGGTCAGGAAGCGTGTCTCTAGCATGGTCCAGTTTTGAATGGAGTCCTCTGGCAGAGTGGAGTACCAATCAAAGGCTGTACCTTTCAGGGTGCTTGCAAAGAGACGGATCTTGAGGGCATCTTGATCCACAATAGCTCCCGTCAGGATCTTGAAATGGATGACATGATGTCTAGCTGAACCTTTCCCCGTATATGTTTGGAGAATAGGTTGCTTAAACTTTGCAGGGAACGGAACCGAGTCCATCCATAAGGGATATGGTGGCTTGATTCCATGCTCTTTCAGTGTATTCTCTTCTTTTGCTTTGGCGAGGATATTGTCAACGTCCTTTTCAGTAAGGGCGCGTGACTCATCTTCTCCACCATTTGCCTCATCATGTGGAGGAACTTCATCATTTAGTGGACGTTGGAGAGTGAGAAGAAGGTTTTCCATCAGGGCTTCTATCCTCTGTTGTCCTTGTTCCAGCTGCTGGATGCGTGTAGTCATGTTATCATCCTGTGGAGGTTGCTCAGAGTTTGTAATTAGGACATTCACTCTTCGTGAATCGAAAGAGGATATTGTCTTAGTGACTGAGCTGGAGCTCATTCTTCTAGATGAAAAGCCCGAGGATTGATCACTCCGATGTCCTTGACTTGAAAGAGTGGGAGAATCTTCCAGATGTCTTCGTGTCTGGGAGACGCTGCGAGTCACCGGCAGTCTGACATGTATTTTTGTTGCTGACTTCTGGCATCTTTTGGTTTTGCCAACCATATGGACAGCAGCAACTTGGTCAGGTCTTTCTTTTTCGACCCATTTTTTAGAGACCTGAAGCTCAGAATGTTGTGTTCTTTGCTTCTCTAGTCTCTTTTGTCGATATATCGCGCGGCGACGTATACGACGAGCAATTTGAGCTTTAGTTAGCTCGGGCAGTGCTCTGGCAATAAAGGATGTGGTCCCTCGTGCGTAACAACCGAGCTTCTCTTCCTTGAAGACTGGCATGGACAGGATCTGGACGTGGTCCTTAGCCTGTCGCAGCGAAGCTTTAAATTTTGTAAGCTCGGCCCCTGTTGAGATGAAGGGTCGAGTTGCAGAAGAGCAGGCCCTGGCAGTGATGGACCCGTCTTTTCTTCTTGCCTTCCTCCGTCCCGAGTCCGCCGGGGTGCGGCGGGGAGAAGAAAAAAGCGAGCATCAACATTTTGTACGGGTATGCCATATTTTCTATTCTACTTGGAATTTGAAATGGTGATCCGGAGATTCACCTTCGCGAGTAGAAAGAAAATCAAACTTTTTTTCTAACTTTCCATTGCATATATATTTTAAAGAAAGAGACAGTATTTAGAATGCCGTGAAAGGCGATTTTGTGCCGTAGAAGGCAATTTTTCCATTGAAGGCGATTTACGAATCTTATCAATAGTGAAAGACGAGAATTGTAATTTTTTTGTCTCTTTAAAAATAAAAAATACAATAGAAAAGAAAGAAAGAGGAATCTGACTTCTCGGGAGATTGTGGGGACTCGTTCAGATCGATGAGCGCGAGTCATGTATGGACTCCGCCATCGTCCTTCAGATGAGAACACTTGATGCTTTAGCTCACTTGACTTGGCTTGGACCTCAGATTTTTAAAGAACAAATACCAAAGGAATGTCTTATATCCAATAAAAAACCGGGTAGACGGGCTGAAAAGCCATATCTGGGCCATGTTGGATAGAAGAAGAGGGGAAACCTTGGGGGGGGGGGGGTGGCCCCCCAAGGGACTTCGATCACCTTGTAGTGTTTGTAGCAGAGTTTCTTCAGAGTAAGAGAGCTTCTTTTGCAGAGAATTCTTCAGGATAATTTTCTAGGACCC
The DNA here is from genome assembly GCA_029852735.1 of Persea americana. Taxonomy (NCBI): domain Eukaryota; kingdom Viridiplantae; phylum Streptophyta; class Magnoliopsida; order Laurales; family Lauraceae; genus Persea; species Persea americana. The sequence goes on from CM056814.1 coordinate 42,633,346, forward strand.
CTTTCCTTTGGAATGACCACCTATTTATAGGCTTTTGGTGGCCATTAGGAGGGTTTATTGGCATTGATTGCATTAATGCTCCATGATGGGAGGAGTTACAATATTTAATTTCATAATTTTGTAACTCCTTTTTCCTTGAATCTGATTGGTTGATGGAGAGTAATGGGCATTTAATCTTCATGATGATGGGGGTTTCATGATTAATTACCATGATTAAACTCCATAATGATAGGAGTTACATGGTTAATTGCCATGATTAATTGGACTTGTAACTCCCATTTGCTTGCTTCTGATTGGGCCGTCCAAAATAATGAGTTAACGACCGCATTAACTTGTCATAAACAGGTCAATTAACAGCATTAATTGGTCGCCAGGTTGCTTGAAGAGTCGCGGGCCGCGCCGCGTCTTTTGGAATTTTTCTTGCAATGATCATCGATGGATCCGCATGTCATTTGATGTCAGATGATGATGCAAATTCAGACATTGGTTGACACCAATGAGTCGGCAACATCTGTCCAGTCGATTTCACGATCGGTCGGGCATAAAGTGTACTTTCTTGGTTGGCCGGTTGGCGGTTTCGGAGTGTCTAATGATGATCGAATGATTTTGACGACGGATCCATGATGTTGACGGAGATTGACGGATATCAAGCCTCTAAAATTAGAATTTGAGAAAATCACAGGGGCCAAACATTACGAAACGCGAAAAATACCAGAAAAAGTGGGTTTCCGGGCGAACTTTGGCTGCCCGGATCCCTATGGTCGCCAGCGACCATGGGCCATGGTCGTTGGCGACCATGGGGGATTTGTCCCCTTTCTGTCGTTGTTCGGTTGCCGTTTTTCCGTCTTTTTCGCTTCTTTTTTCTTCTGTATTTTTATTGACATTTCTCCTTATTTATTGACTTGATTCCATTGAGGAAAATCTGTCGAGAAGTCATGCAAATCAGAGCACAAAGTTTCCTATTTTTGGAAAAGCTAAAGAGTTTGTAGCCGATTTTTCGCCAAGAGTTGAAACTTGGTCAAACGATCTCGGAATGACCTGAAATTTGAGGTGAAGCTTCCTGAGCATTAGATAGGACCAACCATCGGCTTTTATTTGAGTTTTGAAACCGCTTGGGGTCCCGTCGATGCTAGACTTGATTTCACCATGCGGAAGATGTCAAGCTTCAATGTACGGTCATCCGATGTCTGATTGACCTGAAATTTGACAGGTAGCCTATTGGAGTCATTTTGAGATGATCCGTTAGCTCCAATTTGGATGCCATGGTCCCGGGGAGCTCCGCTGCCGGTAGGCTTGATTTTGCTTCAGAGCGTCAAAGCCTGGTCAAACGTCGTTGGAATGACCTGAAATTTGACGTGCAACCTTTTGGAAGCATGTAAAAGCTACTCATGTGCTTTGCTTGATGAGTGGCGGCATCGGAGTTTCTCGTAGCCGGGAGGCTTGATTTCGCTGTTCAAGAGTTGATGGAGGTTCAAACGGTGTCGGTTTGACTTGAAATTTGGCATGGAGCCTTTTGTAGGTATTTTGAGACCATCCATAGGCTTTGATCGAAGATTTGTTATCTTCAACACTGTCGCCGCTGGGAGCTCCTGCTAAGCTGTTAGAGGATTGAAGTTAGGCCAGATGGTGTCGAAATGGCCTGAAATTTCATGTGTACCCTTCTTTTGGCTATTTTGAAGGATCTTGCAGTTTTTGTTTGATTCTGACAAGATCTGATGCTTGAAGCAGCATTGTCTGTTTGTAGTAGGATGCGACTCCATGTAGCTTTTGATGTTGAGGAGGCAAAGTGACATTTTTTGTGTCAACAAATACCCCCTCGAGGTACAGTGACGAATCGCATTGCTTTTGTAGTCGAAGTGCCTCAAATAAAACTTTGAAGGAGAACTTCTGACTTGACTAAGAGTCTCTGAGCATTTTTCTCTTGATAGAGTAGCCTTTTGAGTTTCCAAGGGGATTTTATGGCAGTGAGAGAGATCACGTACCATCTCGAGGCAAAATTTTGAAAATGACATTTGGATTGGGTTTTTTTTGGGTTTTGGATTTTCTTTTTGACCTTGTGAACCTAAAGGCTTTCTGTGGTACATCAGGCAGTCAAGAAGGTTTTTGGTTCTTGACCTTGTGACCTAATAAGTTGTATTTGGCTGGTTAGGGGGTTGGGTTTTGAAGTTTGATTTTGGTCTTGTAACCTAACAAGCTGTATGTGGCAAGTTAGGGGACCGGGATTTGGTTTTTGGTTTTGGCCTTGTGACCCAACAAGCTGTATGTGGCAAGTTAGGGGACCATGGTTTGGTTTTTTGTCATTTTTGGGACAATTTTGGGTCCATTGCAGTGGTTTAGGTTTTTGTGGAATGTCAATTTCAAGGTTTTGGCTTAATTTGGTTCATGAGGTGGGATGGTTTGGATTTTTGGAAACTCATGAGGCTTGGATTTTTTTTTGTATGGTCCAATCAACTCAAAGGAGGCATAGAACCATTTTTGTATGCTCTTGGTAAGAGGAATTTTGACTAAAAGCCACTTTTAGTGCCTAGGTGGTCAAACCTAGCTCATGTGGGCTAGCCCATGGGACCTTAAGCTTTAAAGATGACTTAGATCTCATGTGGTGTCATTTTTGTAAAGAATATCTAAAATATCTCTTTTTGGTAGAGAATATTTAAAAATATTTTTATTTGGAAAGAACCTCTCAAGTTTCCTTGATTTTGGGAGAGATTTTCTCAAAATATCTTTCTTTGGGAGAAAGTTTCTCATAATCTCTCTCTTTTTGGAGAGAATTTCTCAAAAGATCTCCTCATTGGGAAAGAATATCCCATGATCACTTTCTTTTAAGAAGTTTGCTAATTTGTAGCACTAACCTTCTTTCTTTTCTCCTCCTTTCCTCTTTTGGTTTGCTCTCTCTTATAAAAGCAAGGAGGTTGGATCTCTTGTTGCTATTGCTCTCTTTTTGCAAAAATCTTCAAGTGTGTTCCAAGATCAAGAGTTCTTCTTCTTCAAGGATCTTCAAGCTTTTTCTTCTTCTTCTCCATCAATGGCTTCAAGTAAGTTTCTTCTTTTTCCTTAAGAAGCCTCATGTAGAAATAGAAAAGGGCTTTCTTTCTTTCCTTTTCTTTTCTTTTTCTTTCTCTCTCTTTTTTTTTTCTTTTTCATGTGCATTCTTTTTCTCTTTTTTTTTCGCACATTGTTTTTTCTTTCCCTTTTATTTTTCTTTTTCTTTCTTTTCTTCTTCTTTTTTTTTCTCTCTCTTTTTTTTTTCTTTTTTTCTTTCACGATTTCTCTTATTTTTTTTTACAGTGTTTTTTTTTGTTGTTTTTTTTCTTCTTTCTTTCTCTTTTTTTTTTTTTTTGTGTGTGGCCATACAGACAAGATCGTATGGCCACGTGGCATGTGGGCAAAAAAAAATTTCTCTTTTTTTTTTTAAAAGAGATTCTCTTTTTTCTTCTTTCTTTCCCGGATTTCTAGACACGCATGCATGAAAACTTTTCTTATATGCATTTAAAAAAAAATGGAATTGGAAGTATGATAGTGCACACCTGGAAATCTTTTGCAAGTCTTGGGATTTGGAGCTCGCAGCAATGTTGAGCCCTTTCTTGGTCTTGCGGGGATTTTTTGAGGAGCTTTGCAAGTTTTGGATTTTGGAGCTCGCAGCAATGTTATGCCCTTTCTTGGTCTTGCGGGGATTTTTTGAAGAGCTTTGCAAGTCTTGGATTCTGGAGCTCGCAGCAATGTTGAGCCCTTTTCCAGTCTTGTGGATATTTGAGAAGCTTTGGTTTGATCTCGCGGCAGTGTTTGAGTTCAAGCCTTCTTCAAGAATTTTCCACCGATTATGAGCTTGCAGCAATGTTGAGCCCCATCTTCAAGCTCCTATTTCTTTCGGGGTGTTTCCCTTTTCTTCTGAATTTCCCCGGAACCATGCCAAAATTTCGCTAGAATTTTTAGCAAAATTCTGTCATTTTGATGATTGATTTTCTCTTTTTCCATCCTTTGCAGGTAGTTCCTCCAGAACAAACAAGGGTAAGGAGCTTGTCATTGATGCGCCTCGCCGTTCTACCAAATCTTCTAACGTGGCCATACAGCAGGCCTAGGAGGAGGTCCAGTATGTTGAAAGGAACTTGGAAGAGTGTGACTTGCTCAACCGAGATGAGATGAGGCAACATTTGATCGCCCTCAAGGATGAGGAGTTTTATAAAATTATGGTAAGCAACCGTCCTTGGGCAACGGACGATCAGAGCATTGTGCCCAAGTCTACCTTCTTCTTTGGTGATGCAGTCCCTGACAATTCAACATACCAAAGGAGATGTTTTCAGTTCTCTTACACAGTTGATGGTGAGAAGAGAACTGTTTCTACCCGGTCTACCTTCGATCGGACTATCTCGATCATGAGTCTTTCTTCCACATGCTCAAAGAGGGAAGATCCTCCAAGCTGGGTGAAGAGGACAAACGTGATCAAGACCGGGGTTTTTGTTGGCGGCCCTTCTGGTTTTGCAGAGAAGTCGCTTGCCCTCATGGACATTTTGATGCCGGCCAGCGACTACCAAGGTTCAAACCATCTTTCGGTTGATTTGAGACCGGTGGGCCTTGGCATTTTCAAGGGCGATGGCAGCAATTGGGTGAAGCCTTTTTGACTTCGTGGCCGTTTCAGTGCTGACTTGAGCTGGGAGTCGTGGACTAATCACATCCCGCAGGTTGGCGGTGTTATTCTAAAGGAGGCCGACATTTTTGACGCGGTTTGCGCTTTTCGGCAAATCGTGGTTTTCTCCTATGAGGCCTTCATGGCCATGCTGGAGTCGTTCCTTCCACAAACCAACACCTTCGTTGTCACGAATGGTGAGAGTGGTTTTTCTTTAAAGGAATTGAGCGCCATCACTGGGTTGTCTATCCTCGGCAATCTCTATGAGGAGCTCATTCCTATTGACAGTGTCCTTGAGGAGCAGTCTGAGGAGTTCAGGCTTTTGTACTTTCAGCTCGCTGCATTCTACGACTTTTTGAAGGAGAAGGAGGGCTCGAAAGTCCAATGTAGCAGTTGGAAGAGTGGTAGCCTTTTGTCTTCCAACTTCTTTGACAGCGGGGAGTCTTCTAAGAGTACGACCCAAGAAGCCAAGGCTAAGAACCCGGATTCGAAGATCTTCGCCATGTGAGAAAATTTGAAGGAGCTCTTGGCAAGCACAGACGACATTCATTCTGATATTGCACTGCGGAGAGATCTCGCTGTTTACCTCACTTATTGGCTGGGTGAGGCTGTTTTTGCCGGAGGAGATAGAACGCACATCAGGCTGCACTGTATTTTTCCGGCTTGTCAGATGGCATTTGGAGAGCAGCTTGCTTTGGTGCCTGCTCTTTACTCCTATTTATGCATCGAACTGCAGGCTGCTGCTTTCCTGGTTCGGCTTGGGCTCCCATGAACAGGGTATTTTCAGCCCACATTTTCTATTCGTGGCATGTATACCACTGTCCCAGTTTCCACCGATTGGGTGCTACTCAGGACGATGATCCTTTTATGATTCGGTTGGCTAGAGGGAAGCCTATTTCCGAATCTCTCTTATCTGCCCATTTGAGGATCCGACGATTCTGGGACGTCGAGATGGGGCAGTCTTCAGTGAAGCTTTCTCTGGGCTTGCGGAAGAAGGCTTTTGATTTTGGTGTCTCCCGAGATTCCACCAGGGCAGGGTCGGGGAGACACTATTCTTTAACAAACGCAGAGAAAGCGTGGCTTTTCAACATACGTGTCGGCACAATGGTGTATCGTAGACATCTTATCGTCAACATCCAGCCATATGTTCCCTCTCATTTTGCCATGAAGTTGGGCTTCTCCCAAGGCATTGTTGGAGCGCCTTCGAGCAAGGTGAAGCGTTTTGGAGGTCTGCAGGACGGGAGAAATGCATGGGAGTTTTATAGTGTGGAAGACACTACTGCCATGATTTCCTATCCTGAGTTGCCCACTTTCCGGACTGCCAGCTTCACAAAATGGTTTGTGGAGAGCTTTTCAGCATGCCGGGGACTTTCCAAGAAAGTGCTTAATGTAAAGTAGTCTTTCGGGAAGGGTCTTGGGAAGTCGGATGGCGTCCGCCGAGAAGAAGTTCTAGCTTTCCTTTCTGGAGAAAAGCACAAAACAGGGTTTTTCGAGGACCAGGACATCATCAGATCAAGGGCTGCACAAGAGATACCTGGTGAGGTCTTGGAACAGCTCGCAGAGGAGGAGGCTGAGGTTGCTGCTTGGATCCAAGCCGAGTGAGCAAAGGCTTCCATGGAGTCTACCGGCAAGAGCAGATCATCTGGTGAGGACTCTATCGAGAGGCCAGATTTCGATGGCGGGGCGGGTACTTCCAGCAATTCATCTCGTAGGAGCAAGAGGAGAGGAGGACAGCGCCGAAGTAAGATACGACATGAAAACTCTCCTGATCTGGAAATTCCTTTCACCATTGTTGAGGAGGCATCAGGGGATGATGATGAGCCTCCAGAGTGTAAGACCCCGACCCCTAATTTTCGGGATTAGTGTGCTTTTAGCCGTGGTTTAGTTTTCTAAATAAGATTTGAGCCTAATTGAGTTAGATTGTGGTTTAGAATGGTTTTCCATAGCTTTGGGGAATTTTGAGAGCGGTTGGACCCGGTCTGACAGCCCGGGGATGCCTTGGGCTGTACGTGTCAGTGTGGGGGATTGTTCTTGATTTTGAAAAATTACAATTTTGGTTTCTTTTGATAGGTCAAATCAGATCCAGCAACTTTTGTGTTTAGACCTACCCCATTCGAAACTCAGAAAATCAGTTTTTCAGCCCGAGGGGCAAAACAGTCTTTTCACATTTAAATCTGAGCCCAGATTTTGAAATTTCAGAACCATGCCAAAAATATACTTTTTGAAAACTAGATTTTATAAGGCTCATTTTAGTCTTCTTCGTTGATTTCATCCGAGGCCCAGAAAGCCCAGTTCTAAGTCCATGAAGAGTTTTAAGTTGTGGGCCCCATAATTATCACTTTATATAAGCCCCACCTTCCATCTCTTCTCTCCATTCTCTTCCCCGACGAGAGTGGGTTGCAGGGGCTCCCAGCTGAGCCTTATTCCTCTCCTTCCTTGCTTCCCCCTTCACCAAATCAACCATGATTCATCACCATTTGAAAATCCGATTTCGCCATTGTGTTCCCCACCTTCCAAGCTCTCCCTAGACCCCATTTTCGTGTGAGGAGCAGCTGGACAGCCCCTTGTTTGAGCTGTTCCTTGCTGGTTGGAGATGCTTCAGGTAAGACCTCCCTTTCATTTCTTTATATGAGGTAGGGCAGCCCCTAGGGAGCCTTGATTTCAACATGCAAGCTCTAACTCTAACTTTTTCCTAGACTTCCTAATTTTGAGCCACTTTTTGAGTATGTTTGGGGGTCTTTGTTTCATAGGTGTGCTTGTGTCTAATTGGTGAGATTTCTGAGTAATCTTGGAGTGCTAGAGACAAAGGCAAGTGATCAACTTAGCTCTTCTTATGCATGCAATGTTTGAATGTTTTAGCTTCCATGGTTTAATTCTTTTTCCATTCTAATTTGAGCAATGTATCGTTTTGAATATGTGTTATGGTTTGAATTTTTGTTTAGTTTGAAATGCATATGCTAGTGGTTTATCTTGATGGTTTTCATTCAATTGAAGTGGCTTTTGTATTGCCTAAATGTTTTGCAAATGGATGAAAGAATCAAGGAGTATTTTTTGAAATGATTAGATGTGTTGGTTGTTAAAATTTAATGGAAATGGCCCTTGGAGAGCATGGAGGCTCAAGGGATGTGCAGGGATTTGACAAAGGAATGGAAGGATGTAAAATGGGTGAAATGGTGTGAAAAATCTGAACTGAATTGAAGCTGCCGCAGATGGGCGGTCAGCAGTCGGCCAGCCGACTGTTGACCCACGGCTAGCCGCCCCTATGTCGGTCAGAATAACAGCAACCAGGTTTTTAACAGGGTGTGGTCGGCCCACGGTCGGTCAGTAGGCGGCTGGCCGACCTGTGCAGAAAAATGGAAAAGTAGTATTGTTCCTGAACAGTCGGTCAGTGGTCGGTCAGCCGGTCGGCTAGCCGACCGCAACCGACGGCTAGTCGCCAGGTAGCCGCGTGGTGGCCGAGTGTACAAAAGGAGAATTTTGAAGGGTCTTCGATGGGAGAGAAAAAACTAGAATATGTTAAGGGGTCTTTAGCTTGATGTTGTGCAATTAAAACATGAAATGCTGTTTAGCTTCAGGGGCACCAATCCGTTTTTAATTCCAACATTTGGGTTTCAATTACACAAGAATCGAATGAAGGGCCTTAGCATAAACTTGAAAGTTTGTTTTCAGAAACTTAGTCTTGACATGAAGAATATTATTTTGTACTTGTTTTGACTTACAAGCGTTGGTTTTGTCTTGGATCTCGTTTTGTACTTGCTTTGACTTACAAGCATTGGTTTCATTCTGGTATTATTTTGCACTTGTTTTGATTTGCAAGTATCAGTTTTGTTTCGGGTATTGTTTTGCACTTGTTTTGAGTTACAAGTATCAGCTTTGTTTCAAATTGTTTTAAGAATCCAAAAAGGGGACTACTTAGTGTGCTTCGACATGCTTATAGCTTATGCTACCTTGTTTTGTCTTGCGTGCGCCGTCCACCCCGTGTGGTCGATGAGGGAAATGTGAGAACTTGGTCCGGCCGGCACCCTTAACCACGGGGCGTAGCGTGTCAACCAGGGGCCTCAAACGGCGAGTCTCCATTAGTTTTGTGCATTCATGAATTCCGTTGAATACCACTGAGCTTGGACTGCCCTCTCAGTCTGATCCACTAGTTAGGGGGTCCTTAAACATAAGGACTATCTGCAGATAAGTCGTGTATTTATACACATCTTTGTTTTGTTCCGGTTCCGCGGCCGGTTTTCCAGCCCACCTTGTGTGGCTCGGGCTTTCGTTTCGTTCCGCCTGTCTTGCTTTGTCTTTGCTTGCTCTTGTCATCACGTATGACGGAGAAAGGATGAGCTCAATGTGGATTTACGAATCATGATGTTTTCTCGTAATCATGCAAGCTTTGTCTTGCATTTTGTTCATGTACTATTTGGAAATTTATTAAATGGTTTTAAACGCTAGACCACATGTACTCATGCTAGTTTTACCTCATATCTCGTTCGTGGACTTTTGTTTTCTTGAAGTGTATATCGTTCAAGCATCGTTTCAAGATTTGTAAACAGTTTTAAATTCAGTATATGGTTTCTTATAAATTTTGAATGATTCATACTCATGCTTAAATTGATCACCTGCCAGACCGTCATGTCTGACCTTGTTTGTTTGGTGCCTTAGGTAGCAGGTTCTCGTCTTGAGCTAGTACGTGTGCAGATGGCTATAGAGCCATGAGTTTTGCAGGTTGTTGTTTCAGTGATGTCATACAGACGTCGTGCTTGACTCCGGAGATACATTATACATCTGGGTAGTATTTGTTCTTAGCTTGTTATTTTGTAAGGCTTTTGTTAGCCTTTTCTTTTGGGATTGTAATTAATGTACTTGTTAAATTATAACTTGAATATACTTGGGTATTGATAAGCCTGTCACTGTCAGCTCTGTATATTTTGGTATCATGTTTTGTTCCAGTCTGAGTATGATTATGCTATGACAGCTTTATGCTGACGGGTTGAGTGCGACACGGAACCCGATGGCCACGGGCTCCGGGTCGCAATGCCACGTAAGCTTCCGCGAAATGTTCTGGATGTGTTTGGAAATTTTGCTTTCCTCACACACGTGGATCCCGGGGAGAAATATATTTATCACTTACTTCCCAATTCGCGTCCCCAAGGTCGGACCGCTGCAAGGATCCGGGTTCGGGGGCGCGACACAGAGAAGAGAAGCCGGGGAGAAAATATCAGTAGTTATGGTATGACCCTTCTTCTCTCTTTTTCCGTTTATTTCTTTTTATGAGGATTTTGTTTTTGAGCTACTGCTTTTCTTTCTTTTGGCAGAAGATGATGATTTGATGATGCATGAGGTTCCGGCTGATGAGGCGGTGACGGATCCGATCGTGGCATCTAAGGAAGAACCCAGAGATTCTGAAGTAGACCCAAAATCTCCACCTGGTATGATTTTTTTTTCTATACCGCCACTTGCTGACATGTTTTTTTGTTTCTTGCCAGCTGACTTGCCAGAGGATTCTGATGACTTTGAACCATCCATGGACGCAACTTTTGACAATGCTTCGGATGAGTTCATGGAGGCAGAAAGCATTCCGTCGGTCGTCGAAGAAGGTATATAGTAATAGTCTTGATATTGATTGTTGACAAGATAATGTTCAAACCCTTTTCATTTTTCATTGGCAGGTTGTGAGGCAACAAGAGAAGTTCCTTTATCCTTTTCAGAGTCAGAGCAGGGGGTGCCCGCGGCTGATCCAGGAGTAGGGACTTCTTCTACCAGTTTTGATGAGGCAGTGGCGAGTCCGCATGCTGATAATCCTTCCCCAGAGGCTCCGATTGGAAAGAACTTCTTGATTACTCTTCCAACGGTGCCTGACACGGGCAGTCGACCAAGGGAGCATGGCGAGTCTTCATCTGAGCCATCCTGTCAGTTTGCGAGGAAGGTGTTGAAGAGAGTCTTGAACTCATGGGTCGAGACTCTTTCTTCTGGCCATTTGGAGGCTGGCTTCGGCATGATTAAGCATGTGCAGGACATTCTTGCTGATAGCGAAGAGGTCGGTCTGGACATTGCAAGTGCCAAGGCTTTTGTTGATGAAGTCATCACTCTAGGCAACAAGTGGAATGCGACCAAGAGCTTTCCAAATGGTGACTTCTTCAACGAGATGTTTTTGAAGCCTTCTAGCGAGGTCAAATATGAACTGAATGAGATCTCGCTGACTCGGAAGCAGCTTGTTCGGGAGAGGAACGTCACCGAGTTGGCTATTATCGAGCTGACAGAGGACCGACACCGTCTCGATAGGGAGGTCATTGAGGCCAGACGGGGCCTTGAGCTATTGGAAGAACAAGCTGTTGCCAAGTGGACTGCTATTTCGAAAGCTCGCGATAGAGAGAGGACTCTCATTCGCCAAGTTGAGGAGGCTGAAAGCAATCTCCGGAGGAAGACTCAGAAATATGAACAATGGCAAATTCTCTGGGATGAGCTTCCTCGTGCTGAAGATGGATCGCGACGGCCTACCGCATTTTATGGGAAAATCCTAAAGAAACGCGGCCTGGAGGCTTTGGAGGCTAAGGCCAAGAGTTTGCTTGAGGAGCTAAGTCTTTGGCTGAAGACCATGTCAGACTAGTCTCTCCTAACTTTGTAACAAACTTTTCCTCTTTTGTTGTGGCACCTTCATGTATAAACATTTTTTTTTTGCACCTTCTTTTTTTGTATTCCCTCGTTTCACTTAAATTCTTTTTTTATGAAAGTAAGTAAAAGTTAGATGGGAATGTTCGTTTGAAAATTTGATCAAAAGGTTGTCATTTTGTGAAAATCATTTGTCAAAGGGTTGTTTTGGGCATGAAAGCCAAATTTTGTGGCAAAAAGCCAGGTTATTTGATGACTTGAAAGCCGAATTTTGAATGGCATGAAAGCCGAATTTTGGTGGCATAGGAGCCACAATTTTGTTTGTGGCATGGAAGCCAGTTTTTGGCACGAGAGCCAATTTTTGTGGTGTGAAAGCCAAGTTTTGGTTTTGTGGCATGAGAGCCAATTTTTTTTTTTCTTTTTGTTTTGGCATGAAAGCCAGATTTTGTGGCATGGGAGCCAAATTTTGTGGCATAGAAGCCGATTTTTTGAAAACCAAGTTTTGTTTTGTTGGCATGGAAGCCATATTTTTTATTTTGGGCATGAAAGCCAGGTTTTGTTTTGTTAGCGTGGAAGCTAGATTTTTGGTTTTTGGCATGAAAGCCAGGTTTCTGGCATAAAGGCCGGGTTTTTTGGTTTTCAAAGTGCAAGTATCGACTAAGAGTCGCCTCCCAGCTGAATGGTATTGCAAGTATCGACGGAATGTCGCATCCTTGCTCATTCGGTTGTGAGTATCGATGGAATGTCGCCTCCTCGCGGATTTTGGTGCAAGTATCGATTGAATGTTGCTTCCCTGCTTTTTTCTCAAAAATTTGGTTTTGTAGGTATCGATGGAATGTCGCGTCCCTACGATTTTTGAAATTTGAGGTTTTTTCGAACCTTTGTTTTTGTTTTGAAATTTGGGTTGTGGATATCAACTGAAACGTTGTATCTCCACGATTTTTTTTTGAAATTTTGCAAGTATCAACGAGGTGTCGCTTTCTTGTGATTTTGAGGTTTTGGAAGTATTGAATGAGGTTCGCATTCTTCCGATTTTTGGGTTTTGTGTGAGTATCGACTAGACGTTGCTTCCCCACGGTTTTGTTTTGAAAAACCATTTTTGTTTGAAGACACGAGGGTCGTAAATTTTGACTCAAAACCATTTGGCGGTAAAAGTCAGGGTGGACTAAGGTGGAAATCCCTGAGTCCTGATTTTTGCTTCAAACCATGAATTTTTGGGTTCAAGGATTGAAGGTTTTGGTCAACTTAGGGAAGAGGCTCCTTTTTTTTTTTTTTTTTTTTTTGAACAATGAAACATTAAAAGTAAACATTGGTTTGGGTTTTTAGAAATTTCAACATAAGGATGAAAACTCTAAAGGGCGTGGGTTTGATGAGCAAGTACCTAGGAATAGGCTTTGGCCGTGCAGCATCGCTCTGACCCGCTGTAGGAAGTCTTCAAGGGTAGTACCGCTTCAAGAACTTGCCATTGATGGGCAGCATACATCTATCAGCCTCCATGTTTAGAAGAGCATATGCGCCATTAGAGAAGGCTTTGTCGATGACGAAGGGTCCCACCCATTTTGGTTCGAACTTGCCTTTGGATTTGTGGGCAAAAACTGTAAGACCCCGCCCCGAGAGTTTCCTTTTAGTGTTAATTAAGACGTGTTTTAGCTATAAGTGAGATTAGAGGAAATGGATTTAATCTGGATTAGAATAGCTTTTATAGCTTTGAATAATTTTGGGAACTCTTTCGATCTAGTGGGGCCCTTTGGGGGTTCCTTTTTGTGTGTCTTGATTAGTTTTGGGATTTATTTGATAATTCTGAAAATTTGTAATTTGCTCCGTTTAATGTATTTTATGATTCCCAACAACTTTCGTATTTGTTCCGTTCCCATTCGAGACCTCTAAACCCTGCTTTGCCATTGATAGGGGTAAAACAGTCTTTTTACACAAAATCTGGACACTAATTTCAATGTCTCCGAAACTCGTAAAATATATACTTTTTGGAAAGTAGAGATTTTGACGATCAATTCTTCCTTCTTCGTCGAATCCGTCCGAAGCCCGTAGAACGATGTTTTAGCTCGATTAGACTTTTAAGTTATGCGACCCATTGCCATTTTCTATATAAGGAGGAGTCCTTTTCTTCTTCCTCTTCTTGCAACTTCTTGAGAAAAAGAGGGAATTCCAGCCCAGCCTAGGGTTTTCTTCAAGCTATCTTACCCCTTGCTTCTCCATCTCTCAATTTCCCTCAAATCTATTGCTAAAGGCAAAATGGAGGTAGTAATCTCCTTCTCCTCCATGAGAGCTTCATCTTGATACCATTTGTTGAGAGAACCTTCCATTCCAAGCTACCTTTTGAGCAAACTCTTGCCATTAGAGGACTCTTCATGTAAGTTCCTCTTCTCATCTCTTGGTTGTGTATTCTTCTAGCCATGGAGGTGCTTCACCTTGATTATTGGAAGCTATTTCCATCTATTTCTTGATTTTGTCATTCTAGGGTTGTAATGATTGTATTTTGGGGATTTTTGTGTGGATTGTAGATTTTGAGCTTGATAGAAGGATTAGAGCTTGACTAGCATACTTGGAGACCAAGGCAAGTGGATGAATGGATTCGATTTGGATAAGTTCTTATTTTGTTGAAAATGTGGATTTCTATTATCCCTATTTCATTTGGTTCATTATGTTTCATAATGCTTTTGAAAATGTACTTATTGACATGGTTTTCCTCTTAGTTAGTCTTATGAGAATATATGCATTCATCATCAAAGTTTATTTTGGTCATTATAAACTTCTTAAATGATATTTGTACTTGCATTGAATGAGATTTGTATTGGTAGGAGAATTAAATACATTGATGGAATGGTGGTTGGTGGAAAGAATTAAATGTTAAATGGAAGGGAATAGACCCATTCCAAGTTAGGAAATGGTTGGAATGGAGGTGAAATGGTTTGGGAAGGAAAGGGTTGAAATCTGCACCTGATGTGTAGTTCCCGCAGCTGGGTGGTCAGCAGGCGGTCACCTTGGCGGCTAGCCGACAGGTGCCCGGCGGCTAGCCGACCCAGATGCGGTTAGAAACACAGAATGCTGTATTTTGACAGGCGAACCGCGGTCAGCCGCGCGGTCAGCTCGCGGCTAACCGCCAATCCAAAAACCATGTGACCGCTAGGTAGCCCAGATGCGCGGTTAGAAACACAGAATGCTATATTTTAGCAGGGGAACCGCGGTCAGCCCCGCGGTCAGCCAGCGGCTAACCGCCGACCACCTCGGCGGCTAACTGCCAGCTGACCGACAGGCGACCGAGTTTCACCCAGAATTCCTGAGTCTTTTCTATTGGTTTCAGATATGGTATTTAAAGGTTTGGATGGGTTGTTCTGATGCCCTACCACCTTGGAAAGACCCAGGGGATGACATAAGGAGATTGGCATAGAAAGAAACACCATTTCGGAAAGGTATTGGGACTTTTAGATTCATCAACGTGCATAAGGAAACTTAGTATGTCCTCTATCATTCGAGTACCATACTAAGGGTAATATAGACATACAAGATCCTTATACATGTCGTTTGAATATGGATGCCCCAATATATAGTCCCTAATGATATAAGGTTTCATTACATTGTTTTACTCAGGTTTTATGTATAATTACCCGAGCCTACCAGTCTTATCTCGAATTCTGATTTATACACCTGATATGCCCTGCCAGCCCCGTCTATGCATGAACTGATAATGACATGAAATGTGTGCCTACGAGCACCATGCCCCGCTTACCCGAATGTTTTATACTGATATGTTTGGTATACGTTTTGATTTCTCATGTAACCTATGAGTCGGCACCACTAAGCTTGGACGTCCTTGTCAGTCTGATCAACTGACTTGGGCCTCCCCCTTGTGCTCCCGCCAGTTGCAACTTGGATCCCGTTCTGTCTCGTTACCCGGTTCCGCGGCCGTGGTCTTGCCTAGCTATATGTATATGTATATGTATATAATGTTGGTTCTCGTCACTTCGTGTGCTCGAGCCCAACGCACCGAATGTGCTCTCATCACCTTAGTGATGGAGAGGATTTAGCTCTAGTGTGGTTGCCATCTAGTCAGTTCCTGAACCTTGAATACCCCACATGATTTATATTGCATCTGTACTTTAAATGAACTATGCATCCTTTTTTATGATAGTTTTCGTTATGTCTATGAAATGCTTTGATTTCTTTATTGGTATTATCTATTCACCCACCTGCCAGACCGTCGTGTCTGGCCCATTTTTGTGGTACTCAGGTCCAGCTCCCGTTATTGCCTTTGAGGAGGAGCCAGAGGGGGCGGTTGATGAAAGGCCATTGAATTCCAGCAGCTCACACAAGGTAACACGACCGTTCAAGAGTACCTCACAAAGTTCGAAAGGTTGTCTCGATATGCCCCCGAGTTAATTGACACTGTGGAGAAAAAGATAACGAAGTTCCTTGAAGGACTTAACCCGATCATTGAGAGGGATGCCACGGGTGTTGTACCACCTATCACTTTTGAAGAGGCTGTGAGAAGGGCCTATAAATTCGAGAACCTGAACAACAAGATCCTCAAGATCCAAGGAAAGGCACCGGCTCACCAACAGAATCACCAACCAAGGAACCATCAGAACAAACGACCGAGGCATGAACAAAACGTGCATAATGCTTTAGTTTGCGTTCATTGTGGTAAAAACCATGAGAGTGCTCAACGCCGTACGATTACGGGAGCATGTTTCAGATGTGGATCCATGGCACACCAGCTCAAAGACTGCCCAAGACAGGCTGGGCAAGGTACCAACAGACAGAATCAGCAACAACAAGGAACACAGCGCCAGGCACCACCTCAGAATGCACTAGCCGTACAGAACCAGCCCAGGCCACTCCAGCAGCAGGCTCCACAGCAACAATATAGACCTCCACAGCAGCATCAAGCTCGTCAGCAAGGACAGAATCAGAATCAGCGTCCCCCTCAGCAGCATAGGAATGCACAGCAAGGAAGGCAGCAACAAGCTCAGAACAGGCCTCAGCAGCGAGGACAAGTGTATGCAATTAACCAAGCTGATGCCGAGGCAGCAGATAACGTGGTGGAAGGTACACTCCTAGTTTGTGGATTTGAAGCTAAGGTTTTGTTTGACCCTGGCTCTACGCACTCCTTCTTGTCTCCAAAATTTTCTAAGTTGATTGATATGCCTGCTAGAGAACTTGAGTATGTATTGACGGTGTCCACCCCCGTAGGCAAACAAGTTGTGTGTAGGAAGTATTATCCTAGATGTGCTATTAAGATAGGAGATGTGGTGTTACCGGCGAATCTCATTTTCTTGGAGATGTATGATTTTGATGTCATTCTAGGAATGGATTGGTTAGCAGGGTACCATGCTACGATGGACTGTTTCCATAAGACCCTCACGTTCAAATTGGAGGAGACCCCAGCAGGCGTTTTGTTCCATGGGGAAAAGAAGAATTCTTGTCCAAGATTCGTCTCAGCATTAAAGGCTGATAGACTAGTGAGAAGTGGATGTGAATGCTATTTAGCGTTTATCACGGAGGATAAACGGTCCCGAGGGGTGGAGGAGATCCCAATTGTTTGCGAATTCCCAGACATTTTTCCAGAAGAAATCCCAGGTTTACCACCTGTTAGGGAGATTGACTTCACCATCGAATTGTTACCGGGGACCGCTCCGATATCTATCGCACCATACAGAATGGCCCCAGCGGAATTAGGAGAGTTGAAGATTCAGTTGCAAGAATTGTTGGATAAAGGTTTTATTAGACCGAGCGTCTCACCTTGGGGAGCTCCAGTTTTATTCGTCAAGAAGAAAGACGGTTCCATGAGAATGTGTATTGATTATCGGAAATTGAACCAAGCTACCATCAAGAACAAGTATCCATTGCCAAGGATAGATGAATTGTTTGACCAATTGCAAGGTGCTGCTTACTTTTCGAAGATCGATCTAAGATCCGGTTATCATCAGCTGAGAGTTAGAGATTCAGATGTATCGAAGACGGCGTTCCGGACGAGATATGGACACTACGAGTTTCTAGTGATGCCATTTGGACTGACGAATGCACCAGCAGTATTCATGGCTTTGATGAACAAAATATTCGCTGAGTACTTAGACCAATTCACAGTGGTGTTTATTTATGACATTTTGGTATACTCTAAGTCTAGAGAAGAGCATGAAGAGCATTTGAGGATAGCATTGCAACTCCTAAGAGACAATCAATTGTATACGAAGCTCACTAAGTGCGATTTTTGGCTTGAAGAGGTCGCATTTTTAGGTCATATCATTTCCAAAGAAGGATTATCAGTAGACTCAGCCAAGATAGATGCAGTTGTGAAGTGGGAAAGACCGAAGAATGCGTCAGAAATCAGGAGTTTTCTTGGATTGGCGGGTTACTATCGAAGATTTGTGCAGGGATTTTCGTCGATTGCGGCTTCATTGACGAAGTTGACCAAGAAGAACGCACCTTATGTGTGGACAGACCAATGTGAGACCAGCTTCCAAGAGTTGAAAAAGAGATTAACATCAGCACCCGTCCTCACTTTACCATCCGGGAGCGGCGGTTACACCATTTTTACAGATGCTTCGAATATAGGACTCGGTTGTGTGTTGATGCAGGATGGAAAAGTCGTTGCTTATGGATCCCGTCAGTTGAAGGACCACGAGAAGAACTATGCAATGCATGACCTGGAGTTAGCAGCGGTCGTTTTTGCACTAAAGATGTGGAGACATTACCTCTACGGAGAGAAATTCGAAGTCCACTCCGATCACCGCAGCTTGCAGTATTTGTTCTCTCAGAAGGAGTTGAATATGAGACAAAGAAGATGGATGGAATATATCAAAGATTATGATTTTCCGATCAAGTACCACCCGGGAAAGGCAAATGCAGTAGCCGATGCCTTGAGTAGGAAGTCAGCAAGTGTGGCAAGCCTAAGAGTTACGTGCTTCTTTCAGCAATTTGAAGAGTTGGGGGTAGATTTTTAGCCCCTAAGCGAGGGAGTGATGTTAGCCAACATGTCAGTGTCTGAACCCTCGTTCATTCGGAAGATTAAGGACGACCAATTGCAAGATCCAGAGTTGGCCAAGATTTCAGAGCATATAGCAGAACGTCCTGATTTCCGTATTGTGAATGGAGTCTTATTCTATCGTGATCGTCTATGCGTGCCCAATATTGAGGATTTGAAGAATGAAATTATGTCAGAGGCGCACAGTACGAAGTACTCTATGCATCCGGGTAGCACGAAGATGTATCAGAACTTGAAGGGCAGATTTTGGTGGAACAACATGAAGAGGGAAATAGCAGCTTTCGTTTCCCGATGTATGACGTGTCAGTTGGTGAAAGCAGAGCATCAGAGACCTCCAGGGTTATTGCAGCCATTAGAGATCCCAGAGTGGAAGTGGGAACATATCACCATGGATTTCATCTCAGGATTGCCAAGGACCAGAAAAGGGAACAACTCCATATGGGTCATTGTAGACCGTCTTACCAAATCAGCTCATTTTATTCCTATGAAGACCGGAGAGAAAATGCATATGTTACCTCTCGCAGAGTTGTTTGTCAACGAGATTGTCAGCCGTCATGGGCAGCCAGTCTCCATTACTTCGGATAGAGATCAGATTCGTCTCGAGATTCTGGAAGACTTTGCATGAGTCTATGGGGACAAAGCTTCAGTTCAGCACAGCGTATCACCCACAAACAGATGGTCAGTCGGAAAGAACAATTCAGACCCTTGAAGATATGCTTCGAGCGTGTGTACTAGATTTCAAGACTCAATGGGATGAGACCTTACCGCTTTGCGAATTCGCCTACAACAATAGCTATCATTCGAGCATTGGGATGGCGCCTTTTGAGGCATTGTATGGTAGGAGGTGTAGAACTCCAGTTTGTTGGGAAGAAGTAGGTATTCGCAGTTTTCACGGACAGGCTATGGTGAGTGAAACCAGTGACAAAGTCAA
Organism: Persea americana; assembly: GCA_029852735.1. NCBI lineage: Eukaryota > Viridiplantae > Streptophyta > Magnoliopsida > Laurales > Lauraceae > Persea > Persea americana. The sequence continues at coordinate 42,652,498 of CM056814.1, forward strand.
GTTGATCCAAGAACGTCTGAAAGTAGCCCGGAGTAGACAGAAGAGTTATGCAGACTCTCATCGAAGGGACTTACACTTTAAGGAAGGAGATAAGGTTTTCTTAAAGGTGTCCCCTACTAGAGGAACCTTGAGATTCGGACAGAGAGGCAAATTATCTCGGAGGTACATTGGACCCTATGATATCGTGAGCAAGATTGGTGACGTGGCTTACAGATTGGCCTTACCACCTGAGCTTTCCGGCGTACACAATGTGTTCCATGTGTCTATGTTGAAAAAGTACGTCCCCGACCCGTCACATGTACTCCATCATGAACCATTAGAGATCAGAGAAGATGCCACCTATGTCGAAAAGCCTATTCAGATTATCGATACGAAGGAACAAGAATTGAGGACAAGGACTATACAATGGGTGAAAGTGCTTTGGGAAAATCACGGACCTGAAGAGGCAACGTGGGAATTACGGGATCAAGTTCAGAAGAAGTATCCGCATCTACTACCCGAGGTTAATTATTTTATTTCATTTGGTGGACCAAATGCCCTAAGGGGTGGAGGATGTAAGACCCCGCCCCGAGAGTTTCCTTTTAGTGTTAATTAAGACGTGTTTTAGCTATAAGTGAGATTAGAGGAAATGGGTTTAATCTGGATTAGAATAGCTTTTATAGCTTTGAATAATTTTGGGAACTCTTTCGATCTAGTGGGGCCCTTTGGGGGTTCCTTTTTGTGTGTCTTGATTAGTTTTGGGATTTATTTGATAATTCTGAAAATCTGTAATTTGCTCCGTTTAATGTATTTTATGATTCCCAACAACTTTCGTATTTGTTCCGTTCCCATTCGAGACCTCTAAACCCTGCTTTGCCATTGATAGGGGTAAAACAGTCTTTTTACACAAAATCTGGACACTAATTTCAATGTCTCCGAAACTCGTAAAATATATACTTTTTGGAAAGTAGAAATTTCGACGATCAATTCTTCCTTCTTCGTTGAATCCGTCCGAAGCCCGTAGAACGATGTTTTAGCTCGATTGGACTTTTAAGTTATGCGACCCATTGCCATTTTCTATATAAGGAGGAGTCCTTTTCTTCTTCCTCTTCTTGCAACTTCTTGAGAAAAAGAGGGAATTCCAGCCCAGCCTAGGGTTTTCTTCAAGCTATCTTACCCCTTGCTTCTCCATCTCTCAATATCCCTCAAATCTATTGCTAAAGGCAAAATGGAGGTAGTACTCTCCTTCCCCTCCATGAGAGCTTCATCTTGATACCATTTGTTGAGAGAACCTTCCATTCCAAGCTACCTTTTGAGAAAACTCTTGCCATTAGAGGACTCTTCATGTAAGTTCCTCTTCTCATCTCTTGGTTGTGTATTCTTCTAGCCATGGAGGTGCTTCACCTTGATTATTGGAAGCTATTTCCATCTATTTCTTGATTTTGTCATTCTAGGGTTGTAATGATTGTATTTTGGGGATTTTTGTGTGGATTGTAGATTTTGAGCTTGATAGAAGGATTAGAGCTTGACTAGCATACTTGGAGACCAAGGCAAGTGGATGAATGGATTCGATTTGGATAAGTTCTTATTTTGTTGAAAATGTGGATTTCTATTATCCTTATTTCATTTGGTTCATTATGTTTCATAATGCTTTTGAAAATGTACTTATTGACATGGTTTTCCTCTTAGTTAGTCTTATGAGAATATATGCATTCATCATCAAAGTTTATTTTGGTCATTATAAACTTCTTAAATGATATTTGTACTTGCATTGAATGAGATTTGTATTGGTAGGAGAATTAAATACATTGATGGAATGGTGGTTGGTGGAAAGAATTAAATGTTAAATGGAAGGGAATAGACCCATTCCAAGTTAGGAAATGGTTGGAATGGAGGTGAAATGGTTTGGGAAGGAAAGGGTTGAAATCTGCACCTGATGTGTAGTTCCCGCAGCTGGGTGGTCAGCAGGCGGTCACCTTGGCGGCTAGCCGACAGGTGCCCGGCGGCTAGCTGACCCAGATGCGGTTAGAAACACAGAATGCTGTATTTTGACAGGCGAACCGCGGTCAGCCGCGCGGTCAGCTCGCGGCTAACCGCCAATCCAAAAACCATGTGACCGCTAGGTAGCCCAGATGCGCGGTTAGAAACACAGAATGCTATATTTTAGCAGGGGAACCGCGGTCAGCCCCGCGGTCAGCCAGCGGCTAACCGCCGACCACCTCGGCGGCTAACTGCCAGCTGACCGACAGGCGACCGAGTTTCACCCAGAATTCCTGAGTCTTTTCTATTGGTTTCAGATATGGTATTTAAAGGTTTGGATGGGTTGTTCTGATGCCCTACCACCTTGGAAAGACCCAGGGGATGACATAAGGAGATTGGCATAGAAAGAAACACCATTTCGGAAAGGTATTGGGACTTTTAGATTCATCAACGTGCATAAGGAAACTTAGTATGTCCTCTATCATTCGAGTACCATACTAAGGGTAATATAGACATACAAGATCCTTATACATGTCGTTTGAATATGGATGCCCCAATATATAGTCCCTAATGATATAAGGTTTCATTACATTGTTTTACTCAGGTTTTATGTATAATTACCCGAGCCTACCAGTCTTATCTCGAATTCTGATTTATACACCTGATATGCCCTGCCAGCCCCGTCTATGCATGAACTGATAATGACATGAAATGTGTGCCTACGAGCACCATGCCCCGCTTACCCGAATGTTTTATACTGATATGTTTGGTATACGTTTTGATTTCTCATGTAACCTATGAGTCGGCACCACTAAGCTTGGACGTCCTTGTCAGTCTGATCAACTGACTTGGGCCTCCCCCTTGTGCTCCCGCCAGTTGCAACTTGGATCCCGTTCTGTCCCGTTACCCGGTTTCGCGGCCGTGGTCTTGCCTAGCTATATGTATATGTATATGTATATAATGTTGGTTCTCGTCACTTCGTGTGCTCGAGCCCAACGCACTGAATGTGCTCTCATCACCTTAGTGATGGAGAGGATTTAGCTCTAGTGTGGTTGCCATCTAGTCAGTTCCTGAACCTTGAATACCCCACATGATTTATATTGCATCTGTACTTTAAATGAACTATGCATCCTGTTTTATGATAGTTTTCGTTATGTCTATGAAATGCTTTGATTTCTTTATTGGTATTATCTATTCACCCACCTGCCAGACCTTCGTGTCTGGCCCATTTTTGTGGTACTCAGGTCCAGCTCCCGTTATTGCCTTTGAGGAGGAGCCAGAGGGGGCGGTTGATGAACCGCAACGATTAGTGGAGTGGCAAGCTGACGATGTCATATAGACATTCGGTTTAGCTTTGAGCTGCGAATATTTTGGGGAGATCATAGACTGATTCTTGATTTATACTTTTGGTTGTACTGGCCTTTGTTGGCCATTATTTTTGGGGAATGTTAATTTAACTTGATCTTTTGTCTAAACTCTAACTTCATATTTTGGGAATGCTAATGAAATCATTGCTTACTCTGACATCATGTCATACTTGTGTATCATCAGTCCTATTTGATGAGAATGGATTAAGAGTTTGAATTGCTACACGCTTCCGCACCAATATAAATGTTCTATGAGTATATGTGGAATCCTCACCGCGGAAACCTGTGGGAAATTAAGGAAATGTATAATTATTATTAAGGAGTAGTTCATTATCCACACCACACCGTCGCGGTCCCGGGCCTTGGTTCGGGGTCGCGACAAAAACCATTGGCCTTTTCACCGCAAGAACCAAGTCACCCTTTTTTAGGGCGAGTTCTAATCCTATGATCAGGGCTTGGTACTCAGCTGCATTGTTTGAACATGGTTCCAGTAGCGAGAATGTGTGTGGAATCATGTACTTGTCGGGGTTAACAAAAAGAATGCCAATTCCCGATATCGTCTTTTATTTTTCATTTGTCCTAGTTGCACCATCGAAGTACATGTTCCAAGAGGCATTTTGTGAGGAAGTCTCCACGTTGTAGACAGGTTCGTCTGGGAGATCATCCCTGAGCGGAGAATCCTTAGGCAGTGGATGCTCTGCAAGAAAATCTGCCAGAGCTTGGCATTTGATTGCTTTCTGTGGTACATACCTAATATCAAATTGTGACAGAATGATGGACTATTTTGCCAACTGGGCATTGAGAGAACCTGCTTTTGTGACAAGGACCTTTAAGAGATTGATCCTCGAGATCAGGTATACTGTGTTTGACAGCAAATAGTAATGTAGCTTTTGTATGGCGAACATCACTGCTAGGCATTCTTTTTCAACTGGAGAGTAGCGATGCTTCGCACAAACCAACATGCGGCTGAGGTAGTATAGAGCAGCTTCTTTTCCTCCATCATTTTCTTGTGCAGGTAGAGCGCCCAAAGAATAGTCAAGAGCTCTTGTGTACAAGATGAATGGTTTTCCGGTTATGGGAGCAGCCAGCACCGGAGGTTTGGTCAGGTATGACTTGATGTCTTGAAATGCAGCTTCACATTTAGCATCCCAAACAAAGTCCGCACCTTTCTTCATTAGGCGAGAAAATGGATGGCATTTCCCTGCTAGGTTGGAAATGAACTGTCGAATGTATGCCAATCTTCCTTGAAGCCCTTTTAGTTCTCTCAAGGTTCTTGGAGATGGTATTTTTAGAACTGCCTTGACTTTGATGGGGTCAAGTTCTATTCCAGCTTTCTGAACTGTTAATCCGAGGAACTTACCCGATGAGACACCGAAGAAGCATTTGTGGGGATTCATTCGCAGTTTGTGTTTGCGAAGCCGGAGGAAGACTTCTCGAAGATCTTCGAGATAGTCTTTTTTTCTTTTGCTTTTGACAACGAGGTCATCAACATAACATTCGACCATCTTGTGCTGCATATCTTGGAATATCTTCATCATATCCCTCTGATACGTTGCACTGGCATTTTTCAGACCGAATGGCATGACAGTGTAGCAATACACGCCAAATGGGGTCCGAAATGATGTATGCCTTTCATCTTCAGGATTCATCTTTATCTGGTTGTAGCCAGAGAAGCCATCCATGAAAGTCATTTGCTCAAACCCGCAGGTGTTGTCAATCATTACCTCTGGTATGGGGAGCGATAATTCATTTTTGGGGCATGCATTATTCAGGTCTTTATAGTCAAACTGAATGGTTGGCCAACATTACCTGAAAAACTCAACAAGGCTCCAATCTCTAGTGATTTGGTGAATGTGAAACATCACCCTATGGACCAAATTCTGGGAGATCCTTTGGCTGGTGTCAAGACTAGAAGACAATTAGAAAATATTGTTAGCTATCTATGCTTTACTTCTACTCTTGAACCTAAAAATGTGGATGAAGCTTTTACTGATGATAATTGGATAAATGCAATGCAAGAAGAGCTAAATCAGTTTGCTAGAAGTGAAGTGTGGGATCTAGTGCCTAGGCCAAATGACAAAAATGTTGTAGGTACTAAATGGATCTACAAAAATAAACTTGATGAAAATGGTACTATTGTTAGAAACAAGGCCAGGCTGGTTGCCCAAGGATATTCTCAAATTGAAGGAATAGATTTTGAAGAAACCTTTGCTCCTGTTGCTAGACTTGAGTCCATTAGAATCTTACTTGCCATTGCGTGCTCTTTAAAATTTAAATTATACCAAATGGATGTCAAAAGTGCTTTTCTAAATGGTCTTTTGGAAGAAGAAGTTTATGTGGAGCAACCTAAAGGATTTGAAGACGCAAAGAAGCCCAATCATGTATATCTTCTCAAAAAGGCCCTCTATGGTCTCAAACAAGCCCCTAGAGCTTGGTATGAAAGGCTTACACAATTTTTAATTAATCAAAATTTTGAAAGGGGAAGTGTGGATAAAACTCTCTTTATTCAAAAAACCAATGATTCTATTTTGATTGCTCAAATTTATGTTGATGATATTGTGTTTGGATCTACTTGCAATAACTTCACAGAAGAATTTGCTAATCTAATGAAATCTGAATTTGAAATGAGCATGGTTGGTGAACTTAATTTCTTCTTAGGATTACAAGTTAAACAATTGACTGATGGAATGTTTATTTCCCAAACCAAATATGCAAAAGAATTGATCAAAAGATTTGGATTAGATTCAGCCAAACACATGAACACTCCCATGAGCACAACTCTAAAATTGTCTAGAGAATCGAGTGGTAAGAGTGTTGATTCCAGTCTGTATAGGAGCATGATAGGCAGTCTATTATATCTTACAGCTAGTAGACCCGATATTGCCTTCAGTGTGGGAGCTTGTGCCAGATTTCAATCTGATCCCAAAGAAATCCATTTGAAAGCAGTTAAAAGAATCATTAGATATGTTTCAGGAACTTCAGGATATGGTTTATGGTATCCTTATGATTCATCTACTTGTATTGCTGGATACTCAGACGCCGATTGGGCTGGAAATGTAGATGATAGAAAATCTACTAGTGGTGGATGTTTTTATCTAGGAAACTGTTTAGTTGCTTGGCACAGCAAGAAACAATCATCCATCTCTCTATCTACAGCTGAAGCAGAATATATAGCAGCTGGTAGTGGATGTACTCAAATGCTTTGGATGAAACAAATGCTCACAGACTATGGTATTGAACAGTGTAGCATGAACTTGTATTGTGATAACACTAGTGCTATCAATATCTCCAAAAATCCTGTTCAACACTCTAGAACTAAGCATATTGACATTAGACATCATTTCATTAGAGAATTGGTTGAAGAATGAGTCATAGTATTGGAGCATATATCTACAGAGAAACAATTAGCAGACATTTTAACAAAACCCTTGGATGTTTCAAAATTTGAAAATATGAGAAAATCCCTTGGTGTTTGTGCTATTCGATAAAAATAAAAAAAAATAAAAAATAAAAAATAAAAAGGGGGGGAATTTCGGCTAGCCGTGGACCCTCTCGGCGGCTAACCGTCGTGGCGGGCCCGTGTTTTTAAAAACTAGGTTTTTCTCTCATTTCGTTGTTTCTTCTCTTCTCATCTGGTTCGTCTCCATCATAGCTGTGTCTAGAGTTCGGTTTCATCTCTCTTCAAGGTCGTTTCTTCTTATTTCCCTCTTTCTTTTACTTTGCATTTTCTTGTTTTCCTTGTTATTGTGCATTTGCGGTTCTTGTTATTGTGCATTTGCTGTTCTTGTTTTCCTTCCCTTGTGTCTGCTGTTTTCACTTCTGTGGGCACTCCAACTGTTTGCATCAATGCCTCCTAGAATGAAATCAGCTGTAAATCGTCCCTCTAAAAGAGGACGCTCTATTGGAGGCTCCTCGTCTCGTCAAGAGAGACCTCCTCCATCACCCCCATCTTCACCTTCACATTCATCTTCTAGTTCCCCTTCTTCTTCTTCTCTTCCTCCTACATCTATGCCTATGAGTCTCAAGCCAAATGCTCAAATGCTAAATGACATGAAAAAACGGTTGATTATGGTTGAGCGTCGTACCCTCCGCGCAGTTATTGAAGGTCATGAAACGGCCATTATTCTTGCTCAAATCAATTGGAGTAACATTCTGGATTGGGGGGACAAGGCTTATCCTTCTCTTGTTTACAGCATGTATGCGTCTATTACTGATGCTGTTTCAACTATTGACTCTTGCTCTTTCAATGTAGCATTTCGAAATCAAGTAGTCACAATTGACCCCGATCGTATTTCCTCTGTTATGAACATCACTGTTTGTGAAAATGGCCTAACTATGGTTGCTGACACACTCACTGAGGCTGAAAAGGCTGAAGCTACCCTTCGTCTTTGTGGATTTAATGCTGAGTGGAATCGTAAAAAGAATTTTCTTCCTCTAGCTTCTTTGATTCCCAAGTATAGACTCCTTCACAATCTGTTCACATTTAATGTCTATCCTCGTAAAGGCAATAGGACCGAATTAACTGCTTATATGGTCAATATCCTTCATAAAGTCATTACCGGTGTTCCCATATGTCTTCCTTCGCTGATTTGTCGTACCATCGTTCGGTTTCACCTGTCAAATGCTACAAACACTGCTGCCCCATTTGGATTTCTTATGACTCAGCTGGCTCGTTCTTATGGTGTTCCGCGGCCGACTGATACTCCTCTATACCATGCTCCTTTTGGAAGAGCAAACCTCATTCAGATGAATCTTCTTCCTAACGCCGAAGCTGGGCCAGTTCCGCCTCTTGCAGATGATCAAGTTCCACAGCAGCCAGCTCCATCAATGCCTCCGGTGCAAGTTCGTGGGGCTACTTCTTCTGGTGCATCACGGAGCGTAGGAGATCGTTTGGATGCAATAGAGCAACGGCAGTCCAAGACAGAGAAACTATTGAAAAAGACTCTACGATACTTAGGGGCTTTGTCCAAGGGCTGTCGAGGACATGATTTCAACGAAATGCCTCCCTCTCTATCCCCTCGGTCTGATTAGTTATTAGTGGGTCTTTTAGCCACATTTGTTTAATTGGTTCTCTTTTTGGTGGTGTTCTGTTGACAAGTGGCTGTCCTTTCCTATGGGTTTAAGATGCTTATGCTAATTTCTTTTAACTTGGGATGTATGAACCTTCATTTCTGATTTTTATATCATATTCCTGTTATCTACTTTTGTGACTTCCTGATATATTTGTTCTATTGCATTGTTATCTTTCTTGTTGCTTGGTCCTTCCCTTGTCAATTTGTGACAAAAAGGGAGAGAATTCTCAGGATTTCAGATTCTCAGATACATTCTAAGGAAGAATGTGTGTTTGTCTCAAAGAATGCTTCTAACTCATTTGAACATGTTATTTTTGACTAATGATTAAGGGGGAGTTGCAATCCCTCCATAGAATATGTTTCTTCTTGTCCTATGCAGGTAATTCATTCAGATTCAAGCACATTTTTAGGGGGAGTTTTTATTTGAGTTGTAATTATTGCATCTCCTTGTAAAGTTTTCATTCTCTTGTAATATTGAGTGTTATTGGGTTCCTTTATTGTAAGAGTGTATAGAATAGGTGTTTTGCCACGAAATTGTCAAAGGGGGAGATTGTTAGTGTCACATTCCTGTGAGCACTATTTTTGGTTTGTCAATTCCGTGTCATTGTGTCCCAAAGACTTTACATCTCGAAGAGGTTCAAGGATGATCTACTTTAAGGACATGTTCAAGCTTTTGGAAGACCTGGATGTGTCAAAGAAGACTCCACTTGTGTGCAAATCATCTCAGGTATTTTGGACCCAAAATCTTTACCTACCTGGACCCTAGGAGCCTTGCTTCCTTAGCCTATAATAAGTGTTTCATTTAATGATTATCTTCATTATGTTCTGTTCAGAAATAGGGAGTTCGGTGACCTTTCGGTCACCCGGCGGCTAGCCTCTTTGCAAAAAGCGGCTAACCGCTAGGTAACCGAAATACCACGGTTACATTTCCAGAATGCTGTCTTCTGTCAGAAATATTTCGGCCACTTTGCGGTCAGCATTCGGCTAACCGCCGTATGGACTGGCGGCTAACCGCCAGGTAACCGAAATATCACGGTTACTTTTCCAGAATGCTGTTCTCTGTCAAAAAGTAATTCGGCCACCTTGGGGTCAGCATTCGGCTAACCGCAGTGAGGACTGGCGGCTAACCGCCAGGTAACCGAGGTTCACGGTTTCATTTCCAGAATACAAACCTCTCAACTATTGTGGAAGCTCGGTCACTTCGCGGTTACCTTTCGGCTAACTGCCATATGGGCTGGCGGCTAACCTCCATGTAATCGAAATGCCTCGGTTAGCTTTCCAGAATGCTACAGGTTTTTGAGGTTCAGATTCGGTCACCATGCGGTCACCTCACGGCTAGCCGCTATGTCTACTGTCGGCTAACCGTGAGCTGACCGAATTAGAAAAACTAGCCGTTACCTCAGAGAAATTGAAATGAGGCTAGCCGAACTACCAAGAGGCTAGCCGCCAAAACTAGCCGTTGGCAATTTCTCTATATATGTCTGGAGCTCATTTTACATTGTAGCAAGTAGATTTTTGAAGAGCTTACTTTCCCACTTCTTCCCATCTTTCCTAAGCCTTTAAATCATCTTCCAAACACACTATTAACCTGATCTAGAAAATGAATGAGAGATGTTAGTCTCTAGAAAAGTGTGTTTGGAAAAAGGATTCTAGTTTGTTTTCAAATGATATACATTTAGGAAAATCTAGAACCCAACCTCTTGTCCCTTGATTGAGCACAACATTGGAGCATCATCATCGATATCAAGGAAGCATTGCAAGAGGCATAAAAGCTTGGAGCTACGGTGACAAGCTTCGAAGAGCATCCTCTGGACTTCATCAAAAGAGGCAAGTGTTCTTCTCCCTCACTTCATTAAAATTAGAGCATTGTAAGAGTGGCTTATCTCTTTGTGATTTAACCACTATAAAAATTGTAAAGGGGAGTAGATCTTTGTGATCGAACCTCATGAACAAAATTGATGTAGAATCATTACTTGTGTAGTTTTGATTCATCATAGTGGAACCAAGGGACTGTGTGGACCTTGTGAGTGGATGTAGGACATATGGTCCGAACCACTATAAATCTCTGTGCATTTACTTATGTTGTTTGTCTAAGTGTTTTGATCTAGTTTACATGCCTTATTTATCATTGAACATTGCTAGATTATCACACTTAGTCTACCTATCACTAGATCTCTCTTAAATCTTAATTAATACTTTAAAAATGGATTTAAAGTTTTGATAAACCTATTCACCCCCCCCCCCCTCTAGGTTGAGAACATTGGCCCTAGGTGAACTTTCAGATGAAGCTAACGTTTTTTAGTTTCTGAACTTCTTGTTCAATTTTGTCTATCACATCAGGTCGGAATCTTCTATGGCCTTGTTTGACAGGCTTGATATTTTCTTGCAGGTTGAGTTTGTGAACTGCTATCTTGGGATCTAAGACAGGCATTTCAGCGTAAGACCATGCAAAACAATCAACAAACTCACGAAGAAAAGAGACATGCTAGGGTAACTCATCATCCTTTATATTCTTACTTATGAATACAGGACGTGGGTTATCAGGTTCATCCTCCGCTGTAAGAGGATCATCAATCCAGCAACTTTCTTCATTTTCCGGAGTCACTTGAGGAGATGCTTGTAGATTCTCCGGGACTTCCGGTTCTGGATTTTGATGAAGCTAATTGATGCGATCCTGCTCTTGCTCTATGGCCAGACGTTGTAAGATCCTTGTATATTCTTCAAGATCGGGCATAGGAGCCAAATATTCTTCTTCATCTGCCCCTTGTGGTTCAACCTGATTGGGATCCACTAGAGCATTTGTTTGCGCTGGGTTGATAGCACTTTCTTGAACAGCCTCTTGGTTTTCATCATCATCAGACTAGGATCCTTGTGGCTGGAAGGGTTTATACCAGATTACCGACATAAGGTGTGTCGTGACCCCGGACCGAGATCCGGGCCCGCGAGTGAGTGGATAGGTAGTAGACCACCTTCCACAATGATCGTACATTTACTTTATTTCCCACAGGTTTCCGCGTTGAGGATTTCACACACACTCACAAAACATTTACATTGGTGCGGAAGCGTGTAGCGAACTAAATTCTTAATCCATTCTCAACATAAGACTGATAAATACAGGTAAATGACATGCTGTTAAAGTGAGCAATAATTTCATTGGCTTAACCCAAAATATAAGGTTAGAAGTTTAAATAAAAGTTAGTTACTTAAACATTCCCCAAAATAATGGCCAACAGAGGCCAGTACAACCAAAAGTACAAATCAAAACATTCTATAGATTCCCCCAAAATGTTTCGCAACTTGTAGCTCAAACCAATGTCTACATGACATTGCCAGCTTTCCATTCCACTAGTCGCTACGGTTCACCGACCGCCTCCTCCTGCTCCTCCTCAAAGGCAATAACGGGGACTAGACCTGAGTACCACAAAAATGGGTCAGACACGAGGGTCTGGCAGGTGGGTGAATAGATAATACAGTTTAAGAAAACAAAACATAGCTTTTAACATAGTGAAACAATGATTGTTATACACATGATACCTTGTTTGAAATAAAGTACAAATGCAGGATAAATCATGAGGGATATCAAAGAACAGGAACTGACAAGATGACAACCACACTTAAGCTAAATCCTCCATCACTGGTGTGATGAGAGCACACTAAAGGCGTTGATCTTGGAGCACACGAGGTGATGAGAAACAACTATATGCATACATAATATACTGAGCAAAACCACGACTGCGGAACCGGGTGACAGAATAGAACAGAATTCAGACTGCAGCTGACAGAAGCAAAAAGGGGGACCCCAAGTTGGTGGATCAAACCGACAAGGTCATCCAAGTTTAGTGGTGCCGACTCATAGGTTAAAACACATTCAAAACATATACATAACTGATGGAGTGCATAACACTCAAAACAGACTGAACTGAGGCTCGTAAGCGCATTTAACACAATAATATCTTATTCAGATGCATAAGGCTGATCAACACTCAAACTACAGATTTCAGTGGTTTTGAAATGCCACTTATACTAATATGTGAAAACTGTCAAAAACGTATACGATTTAATAAAAGCAAACACTATGGACACCCACATATTTCTGGACTATACATTGAGGTTTCAGGATTTAGACAATAGGTATAAGGGTCTCATATGTCGGTTATAGTTTATAGCATGGTACTCCAGAAGGTTTGAGACATCCCGAATCCATTATACAAATTGGTAAGTCCATTATCCACATTAAATCTCTGGAAATTGGAGTTCTTTCTAAATCAATCTCTATAAAACACTTCTTATTCCCCCGCATCATATTAGGGCTCCAAATCAACCTCACTGGACCTTAAAACAACTTTTCATCATGTTTGGAAACAACCTAGTAATTCTGTACAGTTCGCTCGAGCGAACTGAAGGGTTCGTTCGAGCGAACAATATTCTAGGAGGGGTTCGCTCGAGCGAGCATATGTTTGCTCGAGCGAACTGGTCCGAGTCAGGAAGGGTCGAGCAAATTGCTAGAGTGGCTCAAGCGAACAACTCTCTGGAAGGGGTTCACTCGAGCGAATATGAGTTCGCTCGAGCAAACTACTTCGAATCAGGAAAGGTCGAGCGAAGAAAGGTGGAGGCTCGAGCGACCAATGTTCTGTGAGGGGTTCACTCGAGCGATGATGAGGTCGCTCGAGCGAACTGCTCCGGAACAGGAAGCTCGAGCGAAATGTGTGGTTGGCTCAAGCAACAGGAGCTCTGTGATGGGTTCGCCCGAGCAAATGGAGGTTCGCTCGAGCAAACTGCTTCAGAAACACTCCGTTTCAGCAGTCCGAACCTCAACTTCTCTTCTACTCAAAACTCCATTTAAGCCATCCCCTTGGCAATACATTTATAGCCTTTTCATCTAATCAATTCAACATTTACTTCTCCAACATCCATCCATTACAACTCCAAAAATCACATCCATCCCCTTATCACATCTCATTCAATTCATAATGACATCAACTCCATTCAAAGCAATAAATGACTAACATAAATGAGGATGTAAAGAAAGACCCAAAAATGACTTTCAATCCAGAGCAATACATACACATGTTTCCAAAAGACTAAATAGAAGTAGATGCTCATGAAAACACTCCTTTGCATACTTGTATAACCATGGAACATGAATGAGAGCAAATAGTGAAAATTCAAATAAAATATGAAATCATCAAAATACTCTATTCATCCACTTGCCTTGGTCTCCAATTAAGCTAATAAACTCCTAATCACCCTTTCTCAAGCCAAAACCAAGATCTACACAAAAAAGCCCCAAAATGACATACATTTCAAGCCCTAAAAATGGTAAAACAAGGGATAGGAAGAGAAAGCTTCCAATAATGAAGATGGAGCTTCTCTATAGCTATAAGAACACACATCTAAGAGATGGAAAGGAAAACTTACATGGAAGGTCCTCTAATGGCAAGAGCTTGCTCAAAGAATAGCTTAGAATGGAGGGTTCTCTTCACAAATGGTATCAATAGAGAGCCTAGAAGGAGAGGAAGAAGATTGGAGCACCCATTTCTCCTTTAGCAATAGTTTGAGAGGGCTTGGGAGATGAAAGACAGGAAGGAAGACAAGAAACCCTAGATGGGCTGGAACTCCTCCTCCTCAATGAAAGTTGCAAGAAAGGGGAAGAAGAAATGAACTCCTCCTTATATAGAAAATATGAATGGGCCCCACAACTTAACTACCACTTGGGCTTAAAACCTCGATTCCCGAGCTTCAGATGGATTCGACAAAGAAAGAAGAATTGTTCGTCGAAATTTCTAGTTTCCAAAAAGTATATATTTTATGAGTTTCGGAGACATTGAAATAGTGTCCAGATTTTGTGCAAAAAGACAGTTTTACCCCTATCAATAGCAAAGTAAGGTCTAGAGGTCTCGAATGGAAACGGAGCAAATACGAAAGTTGTCGGAAATCATAAAATGCATTAAATGAGGCAAACTACAGATTTCCAGAATTACCAAATAAATCCCAAAACTAATCAAAACACAATAATGGAACCCCTAAAGGGCCCCACTAAATCAAAAGAGTTCCCAAAATAAGTCAAAGCTACAAAAAGCTATTCTAATCCAAACTTAACCAAATTCTACTAATCACACTTATAATTAAAGCACGTCTTAATTAACACTAATCGGAAACTCTCGGGGCCTGGTCTTACAAGGTGAGATTCTGGGATCCATTTTTCATCGGAGAGATATTCTCCAGTTTCAAGGGATTTCTCCCATTCATTTGTGTCACTGGCAGTGTCACTGGACTCGTATCCATTCATGGAGAATCCAACTACCGAGTTGCAAGAGTATGATGCCCCCTGCGTAGTCTCATCTTTGAGCCGTGGTGGCATGAAATCACTAAGGGTGAATTTTCTTACCACTCTTGAAGCTTCGGGGAGAGAATCCTCTGTTGCCTCCAGTGAAGCGGTAGAGGAGGTTTCTACCTTTTCAGGGACCTCTTGTTTTGTTTGAGCATTCTCCTGCTATTTGAGCTTGCGGAGTTGTCTCTTGGCTTGCCTTCGCTGTTGAGCGGTCGGCTTTGTTTTGACGATCTCCCAATTTTCATCTTCTAGGAGATCGGGATGTACCCATATGGGCTGTCCATCTGGTGTTGGATAAGGCACCAGCTCTTGGGACGTCTGGGTCATTTTTATCACCTTGAAGGAAGTAGTGATTTTTTCCTTTGGTGATTTGGATGTTTGTCCCTATGACACCATGTTAACGGAGGCAGACCCATAGTTTTTATCAAAGGTGATAACTCCATTTTTCTACATCTCGTTGGTTTTTTTCTCTCACAACGAAACATTGGTTGAGAGGATGCGAAACCATTTGGTGGTATGGACAATATCGGGGATCGTTAGTTTTGCCAACATCTCCCAGTCTTTTGGGGTCAGGCAAGGTAAGTTTCCCATTTGCCAAGAGAGCCCCAAATATTTCTTCAACATCTTCATCGAATGGGTATTTCTTCTCTACTTGTTCTTTGAAGGCATCAAAGAGTTCAGGTCTCTTACCTACAGCTTTGTTTTCAGTTTTGTTTGGCGGCTGAGGGGCTGACTTGGTTTGCACATTAAAACCACTTTTTTCTTTGGCTTGGAGGTCGGAATGGCGGTCGGCTCCTTCTTTGACGACTTCTGACTGTTGAGGTTTTTGATCACCGTTTCAGCCTCCATAGAAGCTTCTAGGAGTTCTCCTAGATTCTTTGATTTGTTGCCAATGATCATGGAGCGGATCCTTGCTCTCATGTTGTTTCGGCAGATGTCGACCAGCGACGCTTGTGGCAGCACATCTGAGCATTTGTATGCCACTGCTTTCCACTTGTGAATGAAGTCATATGTCGACTCATTCTCTCCCTGTTTAAAGCTGCAGAGTTGAGCCATGGTAACAGGATGATCCTCACCTTTAAAGTGGGTCGGGAAGCGTGTCTCTAGCATGGTCCAGTTTTGAATGGAGTCCTCCGGCAGAGTGGAGTACCAATCAAAGGCCGTACCTTCAGGGTACTTGCAAAGAGACAGATCTTAAGAGCATCTTGATCCGCAATAGCTCCCGTCAGGATTTTGAAGTGGATGACGTGCTGTCTAGCTGAACCTTTCCCCGTATATGTTTGGAGAAGAGGTTGTTTGAACTTTGGGGGGAACGGAACCGAGTCCATCCATAAGGGGTATGGTGGCTTGATCCCATGTTCCTTCAGTGTATCCTCTTCTTTTGCTTTGGCGAGGATATCGTCAACGTCCTTTTTAGTAAGGACGCGTGACTCATCTTCTCCACCATTTGCCTCATCGTGTGGAGGAGCTTCATCATTGTTTGGTGGATGTTGGAGAGTGAGAAGGAGGTTTTCCATCAGAACCTCTATTCTCTGCTGTCCTTGCTCTAACTGCTGAATACGTAGAGCCATATTATCATCCGGTGGAGGCTGCTCAGAGTTTGTGACCAAGACATTCATCCTTCGAGAATCGAATGAGGATATTGTCTTAGTGACTGAGCTGGAGCTCATTCTTCTAGATGAAGAGTCCGAGGAATGATCACTCCGGTGTCTTTGGCTCGAAGGAGTGGGAGAGTCTTCCGGACGTCTTCGTGTCCGGGAGACGCTGCGAGTCACCAGCCGTCTGACATGTATTTTCGTTGCTGACTTCTGACATCTTTTGGTTTTGCCAACCATGTGGACAGCAGCAACTTGGTCGGGTCTTTCTTTTTCGACCCATTTTTGGGAGATTTGAAGCTCAGAATGCTGGGTTCTTTGCTTCTCTAATCTCTTCTGTCGATATGCCATGCGGCGACGTATATGACGAGCAATTTGAGCTTCGGTTAGCTCGGGCTGTGCTCTAGCAATGAAGGACGTGGTCCCTTGTGCGCAACAACCGAGCTTGTCTTCCTTAAAGACTGGCATGGACAGGATTTGGACGTGGTCCTTAGCCTGTCGCAAAGAAGCTTTAAATTTCGCAAGCTCGGCCCCTGTTGAGATGAAGGGTCGAGTTGCAGGAGAGCAGGCCCTGGCAGGTTCTTGTTGAGGCCTTGTGATGCACGACTTGATTTTGGGCTTGTATGAACAAGCCGGCTCGTGCTAAGTTGTTTTGGTTGTTCGGTGGAGGGTCTACCTCGAAACTTGGTCCCCGAGATCTTCACCAAAACAAAGAAGGTCCCGGACATCTACAAAGCCAGCGTACCTGGCTCCCCTTTGATGTAAGCAAGAGGATAGAACCGGTTCTCCTTGAGAGGAGCCAGGTACGCTGGCTTTGCAGATGTTCGGGACCTTCTTTGTTTTGGTGAAGATCTCGGGGACCAAGTCTTGGGGTAGACCTGGTTTTTTGCAGATTGAGGCATCGCAGGATTGCCATGAGCCTCAGGTTTCTTGGTAACCGCCTTTGGTATTAGGGCAGCGACACATTCAAGGGCGGTCTTCTGCTTCTTAGCAAGCGCCGTCTCTTCTATGAGTAGTGGGAACGGTCCCAGTGACCCGAAGACAATGGTCTGGGGAGTGGAGGTTGACCCGGTGTTTTGAGAGTTGCCGAGGGAGGTGATGCTTCGGCAGTTGGCAAGGCACTTGTAAGTGCGCTTGCTTTGCTTCTCTTGAAGCATGACTTGGTACTTGTTTTCATTGAAGGTGATGGTCAACGAGGCTGCCATTGTTAGTTTTGGAAAGCTTCTGAAACAAGACCATATCCATTAGTAATCACAAGAATATGGTGATCATAAATGGAAAATACTATGGTTTTGCCTTTTCAAATCGCTCAGCAGGCACGGCCCATTCTAAGCGTAATGAAGAAGGCAAAAAGCCATAGAGGGTACAATTGTTCTGAACGCAAGTATGGTCGGCTCGAAATGAGCATTCCAATGACTACTAGAAGCAATTGTAAACCTTAATTCAAGTTACCAAGAAGTGAAGCTCACTTGAGGTAAAATGATATAAGGTTGGAGATACAAATGTGTTGGTCGCGAATACAGTAGACTCGAAAGGGCGTACTAGCACCGTTGGGCTAAAATGTTGTAAATCGCATCCTTGAAAGGACACGAGATGGGATTTTTTTTTGAAAAGTCAAGATTGAATTCGTAAAAGAGAGAAAATGGTATTCCAATCCGAACAAAGGCTTAGCGATTTCCACGAGCACTAAGTCCGAAGAGGAAGGAACCAGGATTTCTCAGATTTGAATCCAATAATGACGGAAATTTTTTTTTTTTTTTTTTTTGAAAAGCCAAGATTGAATTCATAAAAGAGAGCAAATGGTATTCCAATCCGAATACAGGCTCAAACATTTCTGCGAGCACTAAATCCGAAAAGGAAGGAACCAAAATTTCTCGAATTTGAACACAATAGTGATAGAAGTTTTTTTTTTTTGAGGATTTCTTTTTTTTTGAAGAGTGCACATAGGTCTTCCAATTCAGTCTTATGAAACCTTAGTGGATAGATCGTCCCCCAGGTAAGGGTAGGATTACTTAATGAACCCGTTTGAAGGACCCTTGCCTCAAACAGTCTAGCTGCCTCCATGCTCTGGACAAGGCTTTTCTTAAATTCACTTTGGTCAAAGAACGCAATTGGTGCAACCTCAATGCATTTCTTTTTTTGAAAGATCTCCAATGGACCCATCAAAGAGAAGAAAATGGCCCCTCCTAATCTGAACGTTGGCTCAGCGATTTCCGTGAGCCATTGTACGAAAAGGAAAGAACCAAAGTTTCTCCAATTTGAATCCAAAAAAGAGAAATCTGAATTTTCTTTTTTTTAAAGTTAAGATCGGAGTCACAAAAGAGAAGAAATGGTATTCCAATCCGAACAAAGGCTCAACGATCTCAATGAACGCTAAATCCGAAGGGGAAGAAACCAGGATTTCTCAAATCTGAACCCAATGATAAAAAAACTTTTTTTTTTGTTTGAGAAAAGAAAGAATGGAAACAAGTTCAAAGAAAGAAGTTTTCAAAGAATCCCATCTCATGTCTTTTTTTTTAGATACAAGATCCAGTATAGGCCACCAACTAGGAAGGACCTGACGATTATAAGCATCGTGTTTTCAAATGAACGAGTCCCACCAGGCAGATGCCAACTTGATGGACCCGTCTTTACTTCTTGCCTTCCTTCGTCCCGGGTCCGCCGGGGTGCGGCAGGGCGAAGAAAAAAGTGAGCATCAACATTTTGTACGGGTATGCCAGATTTTCTATTCTACTTGGAATCTGAAATGGTGATCCGAAGATTCATCTTTGCGAGTAGAAAGAAAATCAAACCTTTTTTCTAACTTTCCAATGTATATATATTTTAAAGAAAGAGACAGGATTTAGAATGCCGTGAAAGGCGATTTTGTGCCGTAGAAGGCAATTTTGCCATGGAAGGCGATTTACAAATTTTATCAATAGTGAAAGACAAGAATTGTGATTTTTTTGTCTCTTTAAAAATACAAAATACAATAAAAAAGAAAGAAAGAGGGATCTGACTTCTCAGGAGATTGTGGGGACTCATTCAGATCGATGGTCGCGAGTCATGTATGGACTCCGCCATCGTCCTTCAGATGAGAACACTTGATGCTTTAGTTCAATTGGCTTGGCTTGGACTTCAGATTTTTAGAGGACAAAGACCAAAGGAATGTCCTATATCCAATAAAAAACCGGGTAGACGGGCTGAAAAGCCACATCTAGGTCATGTTGGATAGAAGAAGAGGGGAAACCTTGCGGGGGTGGGCCCCCAAGGGACTTTGATCACCTTGTAGTGTTTGCAGCAGAGTTTCTTCAAAGTAAGAGAGCTTTTTTTGCAGAGAATTCTTCAGGATAATTTTCCAGGACCCCTTCCCTTTGGAATGACCACCTATTTATAGGCTTTTGGTGGCCACTAGGAGGGTTTATGGGCATTGATTGCATTAATGCTCCATGATGGGAGGAGTTACAAGATTTAATTTCATTATTTTGTAACTCGTTTTTCCTTGAATCTGATTGGTCGATGGAGAATAATGAGCATTTAATCTCCATGATGATGGGGGTTTCATGATTAATTACCATGATTAAACTCCATAATGATAGGAGTTACATGGTTAATTGCCATGATTAATTGAACTTGTAACTCCCATTTGCTTGCTTTTGATTGGGCCATCCAAAATAATGAGTTAATGACCGCATTCACTTGTCATAAACAGGTCAATTAACAGCATTAATTGGTCACCAACTCGCTTGAAGAGTCGCGGGCCGCGCTGCGTCATTTGGAATTCTTCTTGCGATGATCATCGATGGATCCGCATGTTATTTGATGTCGAATGACGATGCGAATTCAAACATTGGTTGACACCAATGGGCCGGTAACATCTGTCCAGTCGATTTCACGATCGGTCAGGCAGAAAGTGTACTTTCTTGGTCGGCTGGTTGGCAGTTTCGGAGTGTCCAATGATAATCGAATGATTTCGACGGCGGATCCGTGATGTTGATGGAGATCGACTAATACCATGCCTCTAAAATAAGAATTTGAGAAAATCACAGGGCCCAAACATCGCAAAACACGAAAAATACCCGAAAAAGTGGGTTTCCGGGAGAACTTTGGCGGCCTGGATCCCTATGGTCGCTGGCGACCATGGGCAAAGGTCGCTGGCGACAATGGACTAAGGTTGTCGGCGACCATGGGGGATTTGTCCCCTTTCGGTCGCCGTTTTTTCGTCTTTTTCGCTTCTTTTTTCTTCTGTATTTTTCTTGACATTTCTCTTCATTTATTGGCTTGATTCCATTGAAAAAAATCTATCGGGAAGTCGTGCAAATCAGAGCACAAAGTTTCCTCGCTGAAGACTTTGTAGCCGATTTTCCGCCAAGAGTTGAAACTTAGTCAAACAATGTAGGAATGACCTGAAATTTGAGGTGAAGCTTCCTGAGCATTAGATAAGACCAACCATGGGCTTTTATTTGAGTTTTGAAGCCGCTTGGGGTCCCGTCGATGCTAGACTTGATTTCATCGTGCGGAAGATGTCGAGCTTCGATGTATGGTCATCCGATGTCCGATTGACCTGAAATTTGACAGGGAGCCTATTGGAGTCATTTTGAGATGATCCATTAGCTCTGATTTGGATGCCATGGTCCCGGGGAGCTCCGCCGCCGGTAGGCTTGATTTTGCTTCGGAGCGTCAAAGCCGGGTCAAACGTCGTTGGAATGACCTGAAATTTGACGTGCAGCCCTTTGGAAGCATGTAGAAGCTACTCATGTGCTTTGTTTGATGAGTGCCAGCATCGGAGGTTCTCGCCGCCGGGAGGCTTGATTTCGCCGTTCGAGAGTTGATGGAGGGTCAAACGGTGTCGGTTTGACTTGAAATTTGGCGTGGAGCCTTTTGGAGGTATTTTGAGACCATCCATAGGCTCTGATCGAAGATTTGTTATCTTCAACACTGTCGCCGCCCGGAGCTCCTGCTCAGCCGTTGGAGGATTAAAGTTAGGCCAGATGGTGTCGAAATGGACTGAAATTTCATGTGCACCCTTCTTTTGGCTACTTAGAAGGATCTTTAAGTTTTTGTTTGATTTTGACAAGATTTGATGCTTGAAACAGCTTTGCCTGTTTGTAGTAGGTGTTGACACCAAAAATGTCACTTAGCCTCCTCATCATCAAAAGCTACATGGAGCCGCATCCTGCTACAAACAGGCAAAGCTGCTTCAAGCATCAGATCTTGTCAGAATCAAACAAAAACTGCAAGATCATTCAAAATGGCCAAAAGAAGGGCACACATGAAGTTTTAGGCTATTTCAACACCATTTGGCCTAACTTCAATCCTCCAACAGCTAAGCGGGAGCTCCCGGCGGCGACAGTGTTGAAGACATCAAATCTTCGATTAGAGCCTATGGACGGTCTCAAAATACCTCCAAAAGGCTCCACGCCAAATTTCAAGTCAAACTGACACTGTTTGAGCCTCCCATCAACTCTCGAAAGGCGAAATCAAGCCTCTCAGCAGCG
This sequence comes from Persea americana, assembly GCA_029852735.1. Classification (NCBI taxonomy): domain Eukaryota; kingdom Viridiplantae; phylum Streptophyta; class Magnoliopsida; order Laurales; family Lauraceae; genus Persea; species Persea americana. The sequence continues at coordinate 42,674,299 of CM056814.1, forward strand.
GTGAGAACCCCTGATGCTGCCACTCATCAAACAAAACACATGAGTAGCTTCTACATGCTTCCAAAAGGCTGCACGTCAAATTTCGGGTCATTCCGACAACGTTTGACCCGGGTTTGGCGCTCCGAAGCAAAATCAAGCCTACCAGCGGCGAAACTCCCCGGGACCATGGCATCCAAATCGGAGCTAATGAATCATCTCAAAATGAATCCAATAGGCTCCCTGCCAAATTTCAGGTCAATCGGACATCGGATGACCGCACATCAAAGCTCGACATCTTCCGCACGGTTAAATCAAGTCTACCATCGATGGGACCCCAAACGGGTTCAAAACTCAAATAAAAGCCCATGGTTGGTCCTATCTAATGCTCAAGAAGCTTCACCTCAAATTTCAGGTCAATTCGACATCGTTTGACCTAGTTTCAACTCTTGGCGGAAAATCAGCTACGGAGTCTTCGGCTTTTCCAAAAATAGGAAACGTTGTGCTCTGATTTGCACAGCCTTTCACAGGTTTTCTTTAGAAGAATTAAGCCAATAAATGAGGAGAAATGTCAAGAAAAATAAAGGAGAAAACAGAAGCGAAAAAGCCCGAGAAACGGCCGAGAAACGGGGACCGGAAGGCGACCGGAAAATGGACCAAAGTCCAAGGTCGCCGGCGACCATGGCCAAAGGTCACCAGCCCCATGGTCTCTAGCGACCATGGGTGCATGGTCGCTGGCGACCCTGGAAATCCGGGTCACCGGATTTCCGCCAAAAGAGCCATTTTTCAGTTCTTTTTGGTGTTTCGCGATGTTTGGCCCCTGTGATTTTCTTAAAATCTGATTTTTGAGGCATGATATCCGTCGATCTTTGTCAACATCACGGATCCGCCATCGAAGTGATTTGATCATCATCGGACACTACGAAACCGTCAACCGGCAGACCAAGAAAGCACACTTTCTGCCCGACCGATCGTGAAATCGACTGGACAGATGTCGCCGGCCCATTGGTGTCAACCAATGTCAGAATTTGCATCGTCATCCGACATCAAACAACTTGCGAATCCATCGATGATCATCACAAGAAGAATTCCAAAAGACGCGGCGCGGCCCGCGACTATTCAAGCGGCTCGGCGACCAATTAATGCTGTTAATTGACTTTTTTATGACAACTTATTAGGGTCATTAACTCATTATTTTGAACGGCCCAATCAGAAGCAATCAAATGGGAGTTACAAGTCCAATTAATCATGGCAATTAACCATGTAACTCCTATCATTATGGAGATTAATCATGGTAATTAATCATGAAACTCCCATCATCATGGAGATTAAATGCCCATTATTCTCCATCGGCCAATCAAAATCCAAGGAAAAGGAGTTACAAAATTCTGAAATTAAATCTTGTAACTCCTCCCATCATGGAGCATTAATACCATTAATGCTCATAAAACCCTCCTAATGGCCACCAAAAGCCTATAAACAGGCGGTCATTCCAAAAGGAAGGGATCTGGAAAAATCATCTGAAAATTGTTCTGAATAATTCTCTGCACAAAGAAGCTTTCTTGCCTTGAAGAAACCCTGTGTAGACACCTCATTTTGGCACCCTATGAGGGGCAATTTAGTCCACCCTATTTAATGATGTCCTGATTAGGCCTCGAGTCAAAAGTCACCTATCACCTCTAGACCTCTGATCGCCTTGGGAGTTGGCTCATCATGATCTACTCATCGAGAGCTTTCCGCCCATATATAGAACTCCAAGATCTGACGGGCGGATCAAAAAATCATGACAGCGGGTCCCACACCTCGCGGCGCCCGCGTGAAAAATCACCTATCATTTATGGACCTCTGATTGCCCTGAAAATTGGCTCATCGTGACCTACTCGCCGAGAGCTTTCCGTCAATATGTAGAACGTCGAAATCCGACGAGCGGATTGAAATCTACGAAACCTGGGCCCCATTAATGATAACCCGGCCAATCTCCACCGGACCCCACCTTCTCGACCCAAACCGGTTTCTTTTAAATCCAAACCCACCAGGCCTGGCCCAATGGACTCCAGCCCAAGCTGAACCTGACCCGATCCAACTCATTAGGCCAAGTCCAGACCTCACCTGACCCAAACACAACCCGAGCCTGATCCAAACCTCCTGACCCGAACTTGACCCGTCCCACAAGGCCCATTAGCTGCATGGGAGAGGACAGTCCATGAGATCTGGACTCTCCCCTCCCCCATAAACGTCATCTTTCCCTCTCAATCTCTTAACACCCAAGCCTTATCCCTCTCATCTCTCTCCCAACCCAGGCCTTATCCCTCTCAATTTCAAACACCCAATCCTCATCCCTCTCATCTCTCTCCCAACCCAGGCCTTATCCCTCTCAATTTAAAACACCCAAGCCGATCCAAAAAAACGACCCATGCGCAGAACCCTCCTGAGGGCCTCCTCCAACATCGTCTTCCAAAAAACCATACGCAGAAGCATCCCCACCATTCCCTCTCATCATCTTCTTCTACTCACGCAGTCGCCCCATCATCACCCTCCATCTCTTCTGCGCCCGTCTCCATCTCCCCTCCTGATCTTCCCCTCCATTCCAGATCTCTCGTAGCACCCATCTCCCTCTCTTCTTCATTGTCGCAGCAACTCCATCTCCCTCTCCAGACCACCATCACCATCTTCCCCCATCATCCTCTTCCCCTCTCTAACCCACGCGCCTCCATCTCGACACCTCTCCAATCTCTCACGTCCCCCTGCACCATCAGAACCCACCATCTTCACTACCCATCACCTTCATCCCATCACCCACTTCATCGGGCGCATCCCATCTCCCTCGCAAAACCCACGCTCCCAGAAACCACACCCACCTGCATCCCACCTCATCTTCCCCTCCATCCCAGACCCTTCTTACACGCCACCATCAACTTCCCTTCTTCAAAGCCCCTCTCACGCAGCAGCACCGTCGTCCGCCGCAGCAGCCCCGCGCCCCTTCACACCCTCCATCATCTCCCTGCGCAGAGACACCGCGGAAGCCCGAACCTCCACGCCAGCACCCATCTTCGTCTTCCACAGCGCCTCTCCGTCCTCCCCTGCACGCAGCGCCGCTGGAGACCTCCCCACCAGGTACGCCCCTCTTCCCCTCTCTGCACTACCTTGCACCCACACGCACCACTTCCATCTCTCTCTCTCTCCCTCTCTGCTCGGTCTGCCCTTTCTTTTCTCTATCCCTGTTCCCTCTCTGTCTCCCTCTCCCCCTTGCTCTGTCTCTCCCCCGCACCCACCTGCTCATTCTCTCTGTCTCCCCTACTCCTTCTCCCTCTCTTTCCAGCGCCAGCCCCTGCTCTCTCTACCCTCTCTCCTTCACCCTCTTCGCGCGCACCGCCCTCTGTCTCTCATCACCCCTTTCTTCTTCTCTTCCTTTTCTTTCTTTCTCATCTTTCTTCCTCTCTCCCTTTCTTTTCCACTCACCCTTTCTTTTCTTCCTCTCTCCCTGCTCTCCCTATCTCCCTATTCTTCTCTGTCACTCTCTCTCCTTCTCTCCATTCCCTCTACCTCTCTGTGCACCATCATTCTCCTTCTCCGCTCCACACACCTGCACGTTTCTCTCCTCTCTCACGCTCTTTCTTCCACTCTCCCCGTCCTCCCTCTTCCACATCTCCCTGTCTCCCTCTTTCCGTTCTCTCTCCCTCTCTGGTCTTCTGCCCCCCCTCTCTTCTTCTTCTCTCTCTCTCTCTCTCTCTCTCTCTCTCTCTCTCTCTCTCTCTCTCCCCGTGCTTTTCCTCTCTCTCCTTCCCTGTTCTCCTCTCTCCCTCTCCTTCCTCTTCTTCCACCCACCTGCAACACCGCCACACCCACCTACACCCCTCTATCCCTGCTCTCCCTATCTCCCTACTCTCTCAGTCCCTCTCTCCCTCACCTTTCTTTCTCCCTCTGCGATCCATCTCTCTCTCTCTCTCCCGTCCACTCTCTCTCTCCCGTTGGCACACCGTCCCTCTCTCCCTGCTCTCCCTGTCTCCCTACTCTCTCAGTCCCTCTCTCCCTACTCCTTCTTCCTCTCTCTCGCTCCCCATCGCTCTGTTCTCTCCCCTACTCTCTTCCTCTCTTTCTCTCTCATTCCCTCCTCTCCTCCGTGCCACCCACCTGTAACTGCACACCCTCTCCCCTCACCCTTTCTTCTCCACCTCTCTCTCCCCCGCGCGTCCCGCCACCTGCAACTCAACCTCTCCCTCTCGTTCTCTTCTCCCTCCTCAGCCTGCACTCTCACTCTCTCTCGTTCTTTCTCTACCCTCTCAGCCCCTCTCTCCCTGCTCTCCCTATCTCCCTACTTTCTCAGTCCCTCTCTCCCTCACCTTTCTCTCTCACTCTGCCACCCATCTCTCTTTCTCCCGTCCACTCTCTTTCTCACCCTCTCTCTGTTCCTCTCTTTCCACCTGCGTCCCCTGCCTGCAGCTGCATCACTCCATCCTTTCCTTCTTCCTTTCTTCCTCTCCCCATTCTTCCTCTCTCCACTTAAACCCACCTATTGCACCCACCGGACTAACCCACTCATCTAAACCTAACCCATGCATGTCTATTTCATTTTCTTGCATTGAATTTAGATCCATAATTATTTATTATTTATGTTTTTTATGATATTGCATATATCTAATATGCTCATGCACCCCAACATGTTCATGCATCTGAATAATATTTTAAGTTGTAATTATTTTAAATTTGTTTCTAGCATATTCTAACATGCGCATGCATTCAACCTGCCTATGCATTATAACCTAGATTACATTTTTATTTCATATTCTTCTAAATGCAATTTAGGACTGAATAATTTATTAAATAAATAAATAAACAAATAAAAACCCTAAAACACCAAAAGAAAACAAATAATAAAATAAAAAGTAAAGATTAAAAATAGAATTTTAGCTACCCTATTAATTAGGATAATTAGGCTAAATTTAATAATTAAGTTCTTTTCTCCCTTCCTCTCTCATTAGGATTAGGAAATATTATTTAGGAAACTTCAAATAAATTAATTAAATTAAAAATTAGAAATTCATTCTCTCTCCCCCTTCCCATTTCATTAGGATAAATCAATTTAGGATTTTAGGCCCTATGAATAAACATAAAAACAAATAAAAATAATAAAAATCCAAAATACCAAAAACAAAGTAAAAGATATTAAAAAAAAAAACAAAATATTAATAAATTGGAGTTAGAAATTATACAGTAGTCTAGACTGATTCGGTCAGACCCCGGACCTAGATCTAGGTCTCTTCCTAGTCAGCTTAGACTACCCCAATTTCTTAAACTTCAACTGATTAGGTCCCACTCTCTCTCCGGGCCCCGCTAAGGGACCGGGAGAGCGGATGTGGGCGGTTAGGACCTTAGGATAGGGTAGAGATCCATTAGGGAAATGGAATAGTTAGATTAAATCCAAGTAGGAACTCCCCTAGGTAGGCCCTTCTAGCCCCAATTATTAAAATCCAAAAAAAAACTATAAAACCAACAAAATCAATTCCAAAAATATTTTCTTCTCTTTTCCTCCACCTCCGGTGCCAAATATTTATGTGAACTCAATGATTAAAGGGAATAGAGGCTGATTCCAAGAACCTGAATTAATGAGAATGACGAAATGAGACGAGTGATTTCACACACCCCAATATCAGTTTATTTACTACCGGCCTATCATCGGCCACCCTCAATCAATCCCGGCCCAACATCGGCCATTTTTATCTTACTTCTGGCCCATCATCGGCCATGCACTTTTATCACCTGCGTATCGCACGCAAACCCACAGAAATCACAACTCGAAGTTTCGTCTGCATCATTCTTTCGATTCGAAGAATCAGCCTTTAAACCCTAGGTCGTCAAAGGACATTGAAGGGGGCACCCAGGAATGGGGTTGATCCTCTTCTAAATATTTGGCACCTTTCCCCTTATTTTCTTAGTTTATTTTCATTTTAATTTGCTTATCCCCTAGAATACTTGGATTTAACTTTAATTAGTCTGTTCAACCCTGGATGTTGATTTCCCCTGCCTAGTTCATTATGGTCCCATCTTGAAGCCCGTAATTTGACCCTTGACCCAAGTTCGACCCGAATTGAAAGACCCAAATTAAGTAACGAGACAACCGTCGTGTGTCGCCGGTGGCACATTAGACGAGAGAAGAACCCACCCCATTTTCCTCCCGCATTCTTTCGGCTTTCGTCGAAGGACGGTGTTACGGCCGAATCCGTAACTGGCGATCGTGATCCGTCGATTTTGAGGGTAGTCGGAATCCTCATTTTCGATGTATTTTTTTATCTCACACTGTTGAATGGCGATTCCCCTCTCGGGGGGGGATCAAAATTCACATCCGACAGCCTGGCGATCGTGATGGGATTTCTTCTGTTGTCTCGTCACGAATTTGGGTCTTTTGCAGGTCCCACGATCTCCATGCCAATAGCCTGGCGATCGTGACGGGACATCTTTCGTTGTCTTATCGTTTACTTGGGTCTTTTAGAAGCTTTATTATGAAACACGAACCTTCGATCAATGACCGAATGTCCGTGTCTCGTTTATTTAAGGGTCATTATGGGTATAAATCAAATGTGAACTAGCGTCCGCATAACCGCCCGCTGAAGCTCTCCCCTTTACAACATAAGAGCGCAGCCCTATTAATCTTTCCTCTTTCTCACATTAATTCCATAAAACATTTTCTTCTTTCCTAAATTCTTTCCATTCTCATCTTTTCTAAAGTCTTTCTCTTCTCACCCCCACTTTCTTACAAATGGCGAATCACCCATGGGGAATGCCGGACATTCCTCCTATTTCAACCCTGGGAGCAACTCGAGCCATCGGTGAGGCTTATTTCCCCCCATTAGATACTGAGATCTCTAGATCTCTTTCTACCCCATTATCTGAACCGCACTATTCCCCGCGCATATCGGGCTCTCCGATTGTCGAACGGGTCCCTTCTCCCATGAACGCAGTAGTCGCGAGAAAAAGTCACTCTAGTCCTCCAACTCCAATAAGGAGGGACTCATACTCTGCTGACTCTCGAGTCACGTATAAGGATTTGGTCGGATCGAGCAAACAAACGGTAGAGCATAAGACCTATGCCAACATCACAACACGGGCTCGCCGTGTGCTTCAACCGGTCACTTCACAAGTCATCCATCACTCAGCTACGATTACCCGAACTGAACCGATTACCTCTATGGTCCCCCAATATAGAACACCTTTTGATACATCCATTATGACCACCACTAGACAAGCGAGACAGCAACCAGCCCCGATCCCATATGCAAGTACACGCCTCCATATAGGCCAAGGACAGGTGGGCCCGGCTCGATCACTCACGCCGAGGGTCCCGCGGCGAAGCCCTGCTGTTTACACCAGCACACAGAACGCACCCATAATCCACCATCAATACCAGCATGAGGTAGTCCAACCCCAACTTCAAGCAATGACTCCTCCGACTGTCTCCGTAAGCCGATCGATCCCAAACTCATCTGGCCTTAGGCTAACCTATCATCAATCGACGGGATACGAAAGATCACCTCTAACGTATCAAGATCAATTGACTCCGGCTTACGAAATGTTAGACGAGGAGCAAGATCCCCCACTCTATTATGATGAAGTTGCGGACGATGTAGACCCTCATGAGCTTCACGAGGAACATCGGCCGGACCATCCAACCCACGAGCTATCCCGCCAATTGACTTACGTGGGTCGACGATTAGGATTAGCTCATGACCTGGATATAACTCGAAACCAAACCCAAATTCAGGCCCCTAGGAGAACACGAGTTGAGGAAAGCTACCACTATGTGCCTTTGGGACCCCAACTGGACCCTCAACACGATCTTGTAGAACCGATTTATTATCGAACCCCAGTTGAGGCCCCGAGACGTGGCCAAGCACACGAAGATCAAAACCCTGATTCCCATGCAATTAGAGAAATGCGGAAGGAAATAGAAGGGCTGAAGAGTGAAATTAGAAAGAAGTCACCGTCAAGACAAGGCAAAAGGTTAGGGTTCTATGACTTCACGAAGAAAGAAGAGACCAAGAAATCACCCTTCTCAGCTAAAACCCCAAAGTTTGTAGCGTATGACGAGACTACAGACCCTCAACACCATTTGGTGTCCTTTTGCAGTAAATGTCGTATAATCGCTGACGACGATGCCCTCCTCATTAATTACTTTCAAGAATCGCTAGCCGGAGATGCGCTAACTTGGTACACATCTGTGCCCTCACACGAGATCAATACCTTCGAGGATGTGATAGAAAAATTTCTGGTGCGATACCAACACCTAACTAAGAACAAACCCCTGTGGCATGACTTAGCCAACTTAAAGCAAAAGAACAATGAGGATTATGAAGAATTCGCTGCGAGATGGCTGAGTCAATTCACGAGGTCTGACTGCAATATGAAGGAGGAGGAACAAGTCAGGATGGTCATTTCGAACATGAAAGAACCGATGAGGACATTGATGACGATCGGGGAAGTCATGAATTGGAGCGGCCTACACCATCGATTGTCGAGAATGAAACAGAACCTAGACGATGGAATATTGAATAACCTAGGCATCTCCGATCAAAAAAGGATTGTCCGTCGCGTGGCCAATCAAGTGGAAAATCGCACGACCCCGGAAGTAAACTCGACCCAAGAGGTGGTTTATCGTCCATATAATCCTGGTCAGGAAATGAATTTCAACCAACAGCGGAATCAAGGACAAAATCGGGATGTTAATTTCCAAGGGAACACACAAAGCTTCCGGAACGATCAGAGCTACCGGGATCTTCCTCGGAATGATCAGAGATATAACCAACAACCACATGACCAAAGGGGACCCGTTCATCCAAGGCAAAACATAAATCCGGCACGACAACCTGTGAATCAGCCGGTGATGCCTCAAAACCCGAATCAGAGTACTAATCCTCGGCCGAATTATAACGCAGTCTCGTTCAATTATAACGACAATTCAGGCCTAAACAATGACGGGAACAAGAGAAGGCTTGGACCGAAAAGGGCTAACTACCCGCCCCTCCCTCAACCTTGGATCACTGTTTTCTGGTCGCTCATAGAACAAAACGCTATCCAGCTTCCACCAGAAAGACAACAGCAATGGCCAGACCACCTTGATCGGACTAGATTCTGTGCATACCACAGGATGCCGGGACATGACTTAACCCATTGCTATACGACCAGAGACCTGATCTACGACCTCAGTGATGAAGGGGCGATTGAGTGGAATAGCATCAAACTCACGGGAGTCTACGGTCCGCAGAAAATGCCACAAGCCCAAGGTCCGCTTACCGGTACGACGCAGCGAGTGCCGAACATGCAAATCTACACAAACCCGATGCCACAACACGCTGCGTCAACCTCGACACAACCGTTGCAGGGACCGTCGGCCAATGTCGCCACCGTGTCACATCAATCAACTGATTTCCCGATCCAGCCAGCCATTAGTCAGAATCAACCCTACTATGATGATTTTTTTGAAGATGATGACTATTGGAAATACGTCAATTGGGACGGAAAAACTAAATTTAGACTAGATAACATCAAAACCGGCATGGTAATCGACTCCCCGGACCTCTACAAGGTGTTCTTTGATGATGATATCGCGTACGAGGGGTCTCGGACCAGCACTCACTCCCAATTTAATCACCCCCAGGATGTTGGGCCATCACAAGCACACCTCCGATCAGGACGGATCCGCCCACCGCGGCTACCTCCAATCGCCAGTTCACCGGATCCTGGCTTACAAATCCCTAACTCACAGACCGAAGAGGCTGTCGAAGAGAGACCTCATGTTCAGCTGGAAACTGGGATAGAGTATGATCCCCTAGGGCATCTAACGAAGATACCAGCTAAGGTGTCAATCCTCGATCTGATCAAGACTTCCCCTATGCATCAAAAACAACTGATGGATGCCATCACCCACTTACAAGTTCCGGAAAATATAACCCCAGAACAACTACGGGCGTCAATTGCGTCCTTGTCGTCTGAGACATCTTTGCCAATCCTCAACTTTACCGAGGAGGAACTAAAAGAAATACCACCTGAAGCGAGGACCTCACCCCTACATCTCACAATTAGGGTGGCCGAGAAGGAAATATCCGGCGCTTTGGTAGACACAGGGGCATCCTTAAACATCTGTCCACTGAAAACATACAAGACGCTGGATCTAACTGCCAAAGACCTAACCCCAGCTCCGTTGGTTGTGACAGGATATGACGGAAATAGGAAGAACATTTGTGGGAAGATCATGTTATTAGTGCAAGCAGGCCCGATCTCAGTACCCGAAGAATTCTACGTCATGGATATCCGAGCGACCTTCAACTTAATATTAGGGCGTCGCTGGCTGAATCACATGAAAGCGGTCATGTCCACTAGGCACCAATGTATTAAGTTTCCCCACTTAGGAAAAATCGTGAAGCTAATGGGGGACCCGCCTGTGATCGAATCAGAAGGACTTCAGATACTTCCCACCTTGCGACCGGCCCCTATCACGCCTGGAACCAAAACCCATGGATACAGGGTTGATCCCACCATTTCCCTGACGGATATCGATCCCATCCGGAGTATGATACCAGATCCGGTCCCTCTACCTGAACCGCCATTAAGAAAAGAATGCATACATGGCTGGAACCTCATGAGAAAACTTGGATATCAGCCCGGATTTGGGCTAGGTAGGAATGAGGATGGGATTCTTGACCCCGTTATCCTGGAAGCAAGGATAGGAACAGAAGGACTGGGATTCAACCCGTATGATCAGGTAACACTCTCCAGAAAGGATTGGAAACTAGGGGAACACTTCGTCAGGCATAGCAAGCTCTTGGACCCCAATGAACCTCCCAATGGAGAAGGATGCCATCAGATCCACCCCCAGGAAAAAGGGAAAGAACTCTTGATAGAAGGTATAACCGATTCGTCGTCTGACGACGAGGAGGTCGAAACTTACGAAGACATCTTTGGTACCTGGGAAGAATTCCACGAATCTGACAAGATTAGAGGTTCAAGTTTCCCCCTGGAGGAAAGTTTCCAAATGCTGTCTTGTAACATGATTGGTATTAGTGATTCGATGAAATTGCCCAAAAAAAAACGCCGATTTCCGAAAAGAGAAACGACTATGAAACCTGGGAAGTCAAAGACCCCGATAGCCAAGAAGTCGTATACTGGCCAGCTGCGTGGCGACACTGGAGAGCAGGACCTTCAGAAGAAGACAGCAAAACCTGGGAGATCGAAAATCTCGAAGGCGATGAAGTGGTGTATCGCCCCGCAGTTCGGCATTGCCCGGGGCAGGGATCTTCCTCCTTAGATAGCCCCTCGTCAACCCAACCTGTACCATATCATTCTAAAAACCCAAAAAAATCACAAAACCCCAAAATCCCAAAAAAAGTAGAAAACCAAAAAAACAAAAATGTAAGTAGTTTAGGAGTAGAGACCTTTGACTATTGTAGGGCCATAAGAAGACCCGAGCGTTGGAAAATTCCCCCGATAGAGCAATCACGGCTAGAGGAAATCATGAGCCGAATTAGCAAGATAGGGTATGAGTCGATGCCCATTATTTCAGAGCCAGAATCATCTCCGGGAACCGAGACCGTAAAGGATGAGATGGGCGTTTACGAATTAGTAGATGCCGAAGGAGAAGACGATGAAGTCTCGGAAGAGTTCCAAAGGGTCATCAAGAGGTTTGACGAGCAAACTCAGTCAACGGCCGAAAACACAAAGGAGATCAACTTGGGGACTGAGGAAAGGCCCAAGCTAGTCCAAATTAGTGCATGCTTGGAACTCGGTGAAGAAGAAGAGATCCTTAAAGTCCTGGATGAATATCAGGACGTATTTGCGTCGGACTACCATGACATGCCAGGACTAGACCCGCTTCTGGTAGAACATCAAATTCCATTGGAAGAGAGTGCGAGACCGGTTAAACAGAAGCTGAGAAGAATGTTCCTTGACGTCGCGGTTAAGGTGAAAGAGGAAGTCGACAAACTTCTCCAGGCCAAATTCATCAGGGTAGTGCTGTTTCCTCAATGGATTGCCAACATTGTCCCGGTCAAGAAGAAAGATGGACGTATCAGGGTCTGCATCGACTTTCGGAACCTAAACAAGGCCTCACCTAAGGACGACTTTCCCTTACCACACATAGACGTGCTCGTCGACAACACCGCTGGGCATGCAATGCTCTCATTCATGGATGGATACTCGGGGTACAACCAGATAAAGCTTTCAGAAGAGGATCAAGAAAAGACCTCGTTTACTACCCCCTGGGGGACTTATTGCTACGTTGTCATGCCCTTTGGACTGAAGAATGCAGGTGCAACCTACCAAAGAGCTATGATGGCGATATTCCATGACATGATGCACGATTGTATGGAAGTATATGTCGATGACATCTTAATTAAATCCCAAACTCGTGCAGACCATGCTGCAGCTTTGAAGAAGGTCCTCCAAAGGTCAAGGGAGACAAAGTTGAGAATGAATCCGAAAAAGTGTGTCTTTGGGGTATCGTCAGGAAAACTTTTAGGGTTCATGGTCAGCAATCGGGGAATCGAAGTCGACCCCTCGAAGGTGAAAGCTATCCTCAAAATGCCGCCCCCGAAGAACCTCAAAGAATTAAGAGGCCTCATAGGGCGACTACAGTTCATTAGAAGATTCATTTCACAGCACTCACAAAGATGTGAGCCGTTCTATAAATTGTTAAAAGGAGGCGTGGAATACCACTAGGACAACGACTGCCAGAAGGCATTTGAGGATTTGAAGAAATATTTATTGAGTCCCCCCGTTTTGAAGCCCCCTGCTAAAGATAAGCCTCTCATTTTATATGTGTCAGCGACGGAATCCGCGATAGGCATAGTTCTGGGTCAACATGATGAGACTAGCCGGAAAGAGAATGCAATTTATTACTTGAGCAAATCTCTCCTGCCATATGAGCGGAAATACTCCTCGATAGAAAAAACGTGCTTAGCGGTGGTTTGGGCTGCCCAGAAACTCAGACACTACTTCTTAGCCTACTCAGTCAAACTCTTGGCCATAATGGATCCTTTGAAATATATCTTTGAGAAACCTGTCACTTCAGGACGAGTGGCACGATGGCAGATGCTCTTGGCAGAATTCAACATAACATACGTAACTCAGAAGTCAATAAAAGGGCAAGCCATCGCTGACCACCTTGCACATCTCCCCCTGCCACAGTATGAACCGGTCAAAACCGATTTTCCAGATGAAGACGTGCTATGTGTAGACATAGAGGAGATAAAGGACCCCGAGTCGTGGACGATGTACTTCGACGGTGCCTTGAATCAGAATGGAAAAGGGATTGGGATAGTGCTTTTGTCCCCAGAAGGAGTGGCGATACCGAAGGCCTTCAAAGTCGGCTTCCCAGCCACCAATAATGAAATGGAGTATGAAGCACTCCTAGCAGGTTTAAGAGAGGCCGCGAAGTTGGAAGTTAAGAAACTCCGAGTTCTCGGGGATTCAAAGGTGGTCATATCCCAAGTGGCAGGTGAATGGAAGGTGAACGCCCCTAAGCTCGCTCATTATCATGAAAAGGCCAAGAAAGCTATGTCCCAGTTCAAGAAAATGTCCTTTCTTTATATCCCGCGAGCTTTAAACCGGCTGGCCGACTCGTTGGCCACCTTGGCCTCGATCGTGGAAGTCCCCCTCGACAAGGGATCCGAGACCTTTCACATCCAAAGGATAGACACTCCCTCGGTTGAACTAAAAGACTTGGCCCTCGGAGATCCAGATAAGATTCCATCCAAAGATGAAGGACCGAAAGTAAGGAAAGCGAAAGGGAAAGAGACAGAGGCAGAGGAACCCAATCGAGAGCGGATACTGGCCCCCCTACAACATGACGAAGAACTCATAGACGACCATCCATGGTACTTCGATATCTGGAACTACCTGCGTGATGGATACATCCCTGAATATGCCACCAAATCCGACAAAAGGGCACTGAAAGAAATGGTTCAAAGATACGTCATTGTCGGAGGATTGTTATATCGCCGATCATTCAGTGGGATCCTCCTGCGATGCGTGACGGTTGAGGAAGGACGAGAAATAATCGAAGAGGCTCATTCCGGCATATGCGGAGGACACGTAAACGGCCTGATGCTCTCCAAGAAAATCATCCGGTTAGGATATTACTGGCCGTCATTGGAATCAGACTCCGTGGACTACGTCAGAAAGTGCAAGAAATGTCAGCTGCACGCAGACTTGATTCACGCTCCTGCATCTTCGCTGCATCCCACTACTGCTCCGTGGCCTTTTTCGACTTGGGCGTTCGATATCATAGGACCTCTGGTCCCAACCGTGGAAAACACCCAGAACAAAGCTTTCATATTAACGGCAACAGAATACTACACCAAATGGGCAGAAGCTGAGGCATTTATCCATATCAAAGCATCCACGGTGGTCAAGTTCATTCAAAAGAACATAATAGCCCGGTTTGGCGTTCCGAAAGTGTTCATAACTGACAATGGCCCCCAATTCATATCTCAGGCAATGGAGGATTTGTGCACAAAATATGGTATAAAACTACATCATTCAACCCCTTATTACCCCCAAGCAAACGGACAGGCTGAAGCTACAAACAAGACACTACTCAAGATCATCAAGAAGACAGTGGAAACAACCAAGGGCAGTGATTGGCCAGACCGTTTGGTCGAGGCATTGTGGGCATATCGAACCTCCATTAGGACTCCGACAGGTGAGACCCCATATGCATTGACTTACGGGATGGAGGCAGCCCTTCCGTTCGAGCTCCTGCACCCATCTTTGCGGATCCAATTAGATGAAGAGATGACAGAAGGCCAAAGACGAGAAGCATTGCAAATACAGCTGGACCTCCTCGATGAGAAAAGGATGAAAGCAGCAGAGCACGCTCAGGTGTACAAGAAGCGAATCGCAAGAGCCTACGATAAGCATGTCATAGAGAGGAAATTCAAAACAGGTGACCTTGTATTGAAACGCATCACTCAATCACAACTCCCACACATTAAAGGCAAATTGCGACCTAATTGGGAAGGCCCATATGTAGTTAAAGAAGTATATTCTGGCAATGCATATAGACTAGTGAATGCAGAAGGGGAAGAGCTCCCCGATCCATGGAATGCTATGTACTTGAAAAAGTACACCACATGACCCTTCTTCATGACTTCTTGCGGAGTATGACCCTCGGTCTCTTGATATGGCTGTATAAATCCCGTAGGGAAGACCGAGGAGAGGTGCAACAGCCAAACTTGGAAGTCAAACACACACTGGCACAAAAAAAAAAAAAAAAAACACTAGAACAGTGAGTCTGCCCCCACACAATGTTCTGCATGGTTGAAGACATTCAACGCAAAAGTTTATAAGCGAGCTCGTCCATGTCATGAAAGCTTCCCCTTATCACTCACAAAAGAGAGAAAAGAGAAACCACGGTGGAGTTGCATGAGATGTGGGTGTGCTCCCCATGCCTGATGCTTCAGAAGCCAAAACCCTAGGCACCCCTCTCCCAAACCAGTCCCCCAAAATAAAAAAATAAAAACAAAGAAAAAAAAGGTGTTTAGTTAGAAGTCCTGAAAAGAATAAAAGTTTTGTGACTAGTTTGGGTTCGTAGCCTTTTTAACCCGAGTCAGTAAGCCCGTAGGGGTATCTACATACCTAGTGCCCTAAAGCCATTTGGTTTGGGAGTCATTGGCGTAACGCTCATTACATGGGTTAATTAGAAAGCTTAAGGGACCCAGGCATTGCACAGTCACAAATCGGAAAAAAAAAAAAAAAAACCAGAGCGAAAAGGGCCAAAAGGCCAAAGTAACGGAATAGCATTCATAAAACCCAAGCCTGCTCGAATGACATGGGCCCTTGCCTAATGAACCAAGCGGAGAGTGGCCGGTAACCACAACACTGAGGAAGCACGGCGACCCACTGTCTCCCACACACGAAACTTGTGCTCACACATGAATTCCAGGGGCAGCCTAGCGCTCTCCAAAGTTCGACTAAAAGGACCAAAATGGCTAGAAAAGAATCATGAGGGATCGATCTCCAAAAGGATAGTTGGGAAGGTCATATCATAATCAAACTAGCAGCCATGGATCGGAGAGCTAGACCACCTTCACTCTCTCACTCCCAGCCAGAAAACACACCAGCTTCACGCTGGGGCATTTTTATATATACATATATGTACATGCGTACACGCACACGCATACTTACTTATTCTGCGCGGCTTCCCAATTCAGGTCCTGTCACATGCACAGTTGTCACAAACACTCACCAATCCACACACTCTCACCTCATGCATGCTTTTGTTACTAATGCCTTATGGTTGAATGCAGGATAGGTTATACATTGTTTTGTTTCAGGGATCGTTCACATATGTCACCCCATATGCTGGGGCATTTTTTTATTTTATATATGAACCTACGTAAACATGCCTCACACCTCCCTGGTTAACCCTTGATCCAAAACCCCACGCGGATACCATGTTTTGTGCACGACTCCTCTCGAAACGAGATATACTATCAGTCAGAAAATGATCACTCCTTTGCTTCGGATTAGCCAACAACGATTTGCCTCTAGTCTTGGTATTGGATGTGTACTATTTCATGCTATGTGTGTGCTATGGATAAGTTTTAGATATCTTTCGATCTCAATTTCCTACTCGATATACCTACATCCAAAGGATGGGCCCCCGCTGTTTATCTTTTATTCTTTTTCCCTTGCATGTGGTGGATGCATTTCTGTTATTTTCTTTTATCTTCATTGACTGTCATGGTAGTGGTTGATTGATATCATGACTACAGGATGATGTTGAGGACATGCCTTGCATTAGCACTAACATTTTAAATTTAGTATGCATTACAATTACAAGCCTTCTTAACATCATCACATGCATAACACAGACTTGGCACGTTTATGTACTAACTTCACCGCAAGGCGAGTCGTTGCTCCCTTCTTTCCTTCTAGTCAGGATTTATTACAGGTGAAAATGTGAGGGCCACCACACCGAAAGGAACAGGATCCAAGAGGTAAGTGTCGCTGAACTGAAAAACCCAAACTTAATCTTCCAAACTTGTGCTCTTACATTTAATATCATTACCGTAACATGCACTTCTAGAACCCTGCTTTGACACTTTGTGCACCCCCGAGTAGGATGATTCACTTTGTAGGGATTTAATTTTGGGTAGAAAATGGAAAGGCATGAGGTGACATCCTCATATCACGTGATCAAGCTCAGACCTAAAAGGAGACCTAATTAACGGGATGGCCTAGAACAACCTTATCCCGATTCCATCGAGCCAGTTCGAACTCACCCTCATAGGCTGCCACTCCCTTGAGCCGAAAGGCTCAAGCGGAGGCATGCGTATGTGTCTCCTTATCTTTGGAGAACAACTTTGTACGTGCTGTCCTCCAAAGAGGGGCATACTGTAGACACCTCATTTTGGCACCCTATGAGGGGCAATTTAGTCCACCCTATTTAATGATGTCCTAATTAGGCCCTGAGTCAAAAGTCACCTATCACCTCTAGACCTCTGATCGCCTCGGGAGTTGGCTCATCATGATCTACTCATCGAGAGCTTTCCGCCCATATATAGAACTCCAAGATCTGACGGGCGGATCAAAAAATCATGACAGCGGGTCCCACACCTCGCGGCGCCCGCGTGAAAAATCACCTATCATTTATGGACCTCTGATTGCCCTGAAAATTGGCTCATCGTGACCTACTCGCCGAGACCTTTCCGTCAATATGTAGAACGTCGAAATCCGACGAGCGGATTGAAATCTACGAAACCTGGGCCCCATTAATGATAACCCGGCCAATCTCCACCGGACCCCACCTTCTCGACCCAAACCGGTTTCTTTTAAATCCAAACCCACCAGGCCTGGCCCAATGGACTCCAGCCCAAGCTGAACCTGACCCGATCCAACTCATTAGGCCAAGTCCAGACCTCACCTGACCCAAACACAACCCGAGCCTGATCCAAACCTCCTGACCCGAACTTGACCCGTCCCACAAGGCCCATTAGCTGCATGGGAGAGGACAGTCCATGAGATCTGGACTCTCCCCTCCCCCATAAACGTCATCTTTCCCTCTCAATCTCTTAACACCCAAGCCTTATCCCTCTCATCTCTCTCCCAAACCAGGCCTTATCCCTCTCAATTTCAAACACCCAATCCTCATCCCTCTCATCTCTCTCCCAACCCAGGCCTTATCCCTCTCAATTTAAAACACCCAAGCCGATCCAAAAAAACGACCCATGCGCAGAACCCTCCTGAGGGCCTCCTCCAACATCGTCTTCCAAAAAACCATACGCAGAAGCATCCCCACCATTCCCTCTCATCATCTTCTTCTACTCACGCAGTCGCCCCATCATCACCCTCCATCTCTTCTGCGCCCGTCTCCATCTCCCCTCCTGATCTTCCCCTCCATTCCAGATCTCTCGTAGCACCCATCTCCCTCTCTTCTTCATTGTCGCAGCAACTCCATCTCCCTCTCCAGACCACCATCACCATCTTCCCCCATCATCCTCTTCCCCTCTCTAACCCACGCGCCTCCATCTCGGCACCTCTCCGATCTCTCACGTCCCCCTGCACCATCAGAACCCACCATCTTCACTACCCATCACCTTCATCCCATCACCCACTTCATCGGGCGCATCCCATCTCCCTCGCAAAACCCACGCTCCCAGAAACCACACCCACCTGCATCCCACCTCATCTTCCCCTCCATCCCAGACCCTTCTTACACGCCACCATCAACTTCCCTTCTTCAAAGCCCCTCTCACGCAGCAGCACCGTCGTCCGCCGCAGCAGCCCCGCGCCCCTTCACACCCTCCATCATCTCCCTGCGCAGAGACACCGCGGAAGCCCGAACCTCCACGCCAGCACCCATCTTCGTCTTCCACAGCGCCTCTCCGTCCTCCCCTGCACGCAGCGCCGCTGGAGACCTCCCCACCAGGTACGCCCCTCTTCCCCTCTCTGCACTACCTTGCACCCACACGCACCACTTCCATCTCTCTCTCTCTCCCTCTCTGCTCGGTCTGCCCTTTCTTTTCTCTATCCCTGTTCCCTCTCTGTCTCCCTCTCCCCCTTGCTCTGTCTCTCCCCCGCACCCACCTGCTCATTCTCTCTGTCTCCCCTGCTCCTTCTCCCTCTCTTCCCAGCGCCAGCCCCTGCTCTCTCTACCCTCTCTCCTTCACCCTCTTCGCGCGCACCGCCCTCTGTCTCTCATCACCCCTTTCTTCTTCTCTTCCTTTTCTTTCTTTCTCATCTTTCTTCCTCTCTCCCTTTCTTCTCCACTCACCCTTTCTTTTCTTCCTCTCTCCCTGCTCTCCCTATCTCCCTATTCTTCTCTGTCACTCTCTCTCCTTCTCTCCATTCCCTCTACCTCTCTGCGCACCATCATTCTCCTTCTCCGCTCCACACACCTGCACGTTTCTCTCCTCTCTCACGCTCTTTCTTCCACTCTCCCCGTCCTCCCTCTTCCACATCTCCCTGTCTCCCTCTTTCCGTTCTCTCTCCCTCTCTGGTCTTCTGCCCCCCCCTCTCTTCTTCTTCTCTCTATCTCTCTCTCTCTCCCCGTGCTTTTCCTCTCTCTCCTTCCCTGTTCTCCTCTCTCCCTCTCCTTCCTCTTCTTCCACCCACCTGCAACACCGCCACACCCACCTACACCCTCGATCCCTGCTCTCCCTATCTCCCTACTCTCTCAGTCCCTCTCTCCCTCACCTTTCTTTCTCCCTCTGCGATCCATCTCTCTCTCTCTCTCCCGTTGGCACACCGTCCCTCTCTCCCTGCTCTCCCTGTCTCCCTACTCTCTCAGTCCCTCTCTCCCTACTCCTTCTTCCTCTCTCTCGCTCCCCATCGCTCTGTTCTCTCCCCTACTCTCTTCCTCTCTTTCTCTCTCATTCCCTCCTCTCCTCCGTGCCACCCACCTGTAACTGCACACCCTCTCCCCTCACCCTTTCTTCTCCACCTCTCTCTCCCCCGCGCGTCCCGCCACCTGCAACTCAACCTCTCCCTCTCGTTCTCTTCTCCCTCCTCAGCCTGCACTCTCACTCTCTCTCGTTCTTTCTCTACCCTCTCAGCCCCTCTCTCCCTGCTCTCACTATCTCCCTACTTTCTCAGTCCCTCTCTCCCTCACCTTTCTCTCTCACTCTGCGACCCATCTCTCTTTCTCCCGTCCACTCTCTTTCTCACCCTCTCTCTGTTCCTGTCTTTCCACCTGCGTCCCCTGCCTGCAGCTGCATCACTCCATCCTTTCCTTTTTCCTTTCTTCCTCTCCCCATTCTTCCTCTCTCCACTTAAACCCACCTATTGCACCCACCGGACTAACCCACTCATCTAAACCTAACCCATGCATGTCTATTTCATTTTCTTGCATTGAATTTAGATCCATAATTATTTATTATTATTTTTTTTTATGATATTGCATATATCTAATATGCTCATGCACCCCAACATGTTCATGCATCTGAATAATATTTTAAGTTGTTAATTATTTTAAATTTGTTTCTAGCATATTCTAACATGCGCATGCATTCAACCTGCCTATGCATTATAACCTAGATTACATTTTTATTTCATATTCTTCTAAATGCAATTTAGGACTGCATAATTTATTAAATAAATAAATAAACAAACAAAAACCCTAAAACACCAAAAGAAAACAAATAATAAAATAAAAAGTAAAGATTAAAAATAGAATTTTAGCTACCCTATTAATTAGGATAATTAGGCTAAATTTAATAATTAAGTTCTTTTCTCCCTTCCTCTCTCATTAGGATTAGGAAATATTATTTAGGAAACTTCAAATAAATTAATTAAATTAAAAATTAGAAATTCATTCTCTCTCCCCCTTCCGATTTCGTTAGGATAAATCAATTTAGGATTTTAGGCCCTATGAATAAACATAAAAACAAATAAAAATAATAAAAATCCAAAATACCAAAAACAAAGTAAAAGATATTAAAAAAAAAACAAAATATTAATAAATTGGAGTTAGAAATTATACAGTAGTCTAGACTGATTAGGTCAGACCCTGGACCTAGATCTAGGTCTCTTCCTAGCCAGCTTAGACTACCCCAATTTCTTAAACTTCAACTGATTAGGTCCCACTCTCTCTCCAGGCCCCGCTAAGGGACCGGGAGAGCGGATGTGGGCGGTTAGGACCTTAGGATAGGGTAGAGATCCATTAGGGAAATGGAATAGTTAGAGTAAATTCAAGTAGGAACTCCCCTAGGTAGGCCCTTCTAGCCCCAATTATTAAAATCCAAAAAAAAAACTATAAAACCAACAAAATCAATTCCAAAAATATTTTCTTCTCTTTTCCTCCACCTCCGGTGCCAAATATTTATGTGAACTCAATGATTAAAGGGAATAGAGGCTGATTCCAAGAACCTGAATTAATGAGAATGACGAAATGAGACGAGTGATTTCACACACCCCAATACCAGTTTATTTACTACCGGCCCATCATCGGCCACCCTCAATCAATCCCGGCCCAACATCGGCCATTTTTATCTTACTTCTGGCCCATCATCGGCCATGCACTTTTATCACCTGCGTATCACACGCAAACCCACAGAAATCACAACTCGAAGTTTCGTCTGCATCATTCTTTCGATTCGAAGAATCAGCCTTTAAACCCTAGGTCATCAAAGGACATTGAAGGGGGTACCCAGGAATGGGGTTGATCCTCTTCTAAATATTTGGCACCTTTCCCCTTATTTTCTTAGTTTATTTTCATTTTAATTTGCTTATCCCCTAGAATACTTGGATTTAACTTTAATTAGTCTGTTCAACCCTGGATGTTGATTTCCCCTGCCTATTTCATTATGGTCCCATCTCGAAGCCTGTAATTTGACCCTTGACCCAAGTTCGACCCGAATTGAAAGACCCAAATTAAGTAACGAGACAACCGTCGTGTGTCGCCGGCGGCACATTAGACGAGAGAAGAACCCACCCCATTTTCCTCCCGCATTCTTTCGGCTTTCGTCGAAGGACGGTGTTACGGCCGAATCCGTAACTGGCGATCGTGATCCGTCGATTTTGAGGGTAGTCGGAATCCTCATTTTCGATGTATTTTTTTATCTCACACTGTTGAATGGCGATTCCCCTCTCGGGGGGGATCAAAATTCACATCCGACACCCTGCTGCAAGAACTACAAGGTGATCAAAGTCCCTTGGGCAGGCACCCCCCCCCCCCCCCCCCGCCCCCCAAGGTTTTACCCTCTTCTTCTATCCAACATGGCCTAGATGTGGCTTTTCAGCCCGTCTACTGGGCTTTTTTATTGGATATAGGACCTTCCTTTGGTCTTTGTCCTCTAAAAATCTGAGGTCCAAGCCAAGCCAAGTGAACTAAAGCATCAAGTGTTCTCATCTGAAGGACAATGGCGGAGTCCATACATGACTCGCGACCGTCGATCTGAACGAGTCCCCACAATCGTTTGAGAAGTCAGATCCCTCTTTCTTTCTTCTCTATTGTACTTTGTATTTTTTAAGATAAAAAAAAAATCACAATTCTTGTCATTCATCATTGATGAGATTTGTAAATCACTTTGACGGCAAAATCGCCTTCTACAGCACAAAACTGCCTTTACGACAAACTAAACAAAATCGCCTCTCACGGCATTTTAAAATCTTGTCTCTTTCTTTAAATATTTGTGCAATGGAAAGTTAGAAAAAAAGTTTGATTTCCTTTCTACTTGTGAAGGTGAATCTCCGGATCACCATTTCAAATTCCAAGTAGAATAGAAAATCCGGCATACCCATACAAAAAAATGTTGATGGTTGCTCTTTTTTTTCTCTTCGCCCCGCCGCACCCCAGCGGACCCGGGACGTTGGAAGGCAAGAAAGAAAAAGACGGGTCCATCAATTTGGCACTACCTGGTGGGACTCGTTCATTTGAGAACACAATGCTTAGAATCGTTGGCTCCTTCCTAGTTGGTGGCCTATGTTGGATCTTGTATCTAAAAAAAAAATGAGATGGGATTATTTGGAAACTTCTATCTTTGAACTTGTTTCCATTCTTTCTTTTCTAAACAAAAAAAAAAGTTTGTTTTTTCTTTTGGATTCAAATTGGAGAAACTTTGGTTCTTTCCTTTTCATACAATAGCTCGCAGAAATGTTCGAGCCAACGTTCGGATTGGGAGGGGCCATTTTGCTCTCTTTGATGGGTCCATTGGAGATCTTTCAAAAGAAAAAAGTTTTTTTTAAAGAAACAAAAAACTTTTCAAATTCCTTTCATTGGATTCAAATTGGAGAAATTTTGGTTCTTTCCTTTTCGTACAATGGCTCGCAGAAATGTTTGAGCCAACGTTCGGATTGGGAGGGGCCATTTTCCTCTCTTTGATTGGTCCATTGGAAATCCTCACAAAAAAAAAAAAAAATTTTAAAAAACTTTTCAAATTCCTTTCATTGGATTCAAATTGGAGAAACTTTGGTTCTTTCCTTTCCATACAATGGCTTACAGAAATGTTTGAGCCAACGTTTGGATTGGGAGGGGTCATTTTGCTTTCTTTGATGGGTCCATTGGAGATCTTTCAAAAAAATAAGAGATTTTTTTAAAGAAACAAAAAAATTTTCAAATTCCTTTCATTGGATTCAAATTGAAGAAACTTTGGTTCTTTCCTTTTCGTACAATGGCTCGCAGAAATGTTTGAGCCAACGTTTGGATTGGGAGGGGTCATTTTTCTCTCTTTGATGGGTCCATTGGAAATATTCAAAACAAAAAAAAGTTAAAAAAAAAAACCTTTTCAAATTCCTTTCATTGGATTCAAATTGGAGAAACTTTGGTTCTTTCCTTTCCATACAATGGCTCGCAGAAATGTTTGAGCCAACGTTTGGATTGGGAGGGGCCAGTTCCTTCTCTTTGATGGGTCCATTGGAAATCTTCCACAAAAAAAAGTTTAAAAAAAAAAACTTTTCAAATTCCTTTCTTTTAGATTCAAATTGGAGAAAACTTTGGTTCTTTCCTTTTCGTACAATGGCTCGCAGAAATGTTTGAGCCAACGTTCGGATTGGGAGGGGCCATTTTCCTCTCTTTGATGGGTCTATTGGAAATCTTAAAAAAAAAAAGTTAAAAAAAAAAACTTTTCAAATTCCTTTCATTGGATTCAAATTGGAGAAACTTTGGTTCTTTCCTTTCCATACAATGGCTCGCAGAAATGTTTGAACCAACGTTTGGATTGGGAGGGGCCAGTTCCTTCTCTTTGATGGGTCCATTGGAAATCTTCCACAAAAAAAAAAGTTTTAAAAAAAAAACTTTTCAAATTCCTTTCTTTTGGATTCAAATTGGAGAAAACTTTGGTTCTTTCCTTTTCGTACAATGGCTCGCAAAAATGTTTGAGCCCACGTTCGGATTGGGAGGGTCCATTTCCCTCTCTTTGATGGGATCATTGGAGATCTTTAAAAAAAAATAAAATAAAAATGCATTAAGGTTGCACCAATTGCGTTCTTTGACCAAAGTGGATCTAAGAAAAGCCTTGTCCAGAGTGTGGAGGCAGCTAGACTGTTTGAGGTAAGGGTCCTTCAAACTAGTTCATTAAGTAATCCTACCCTTACTTGGGGGCTAATCTATCCACTAAGGTTTCAAAAGACCGAATTGGAAGACCTATGTGCACTCTTAAAAAAAAAAAAAAAACTTTTGTCACTACTGTGTTCAAATTGGAGGAATTTTGGTTCTTTCCTTTTCGGATTTAGGCTTGCAGAAATGTTTGAGCCTGTATTCGGATTGGAATACCATTTGCTTTCTTTTATGAATTCAATCTTGACTTTTCAAAAAAAAAAAAAAAAAACTCCCGTCATTATTGGATTCAAATCTGAGAAATCCTAGTTCTTTCCTTTTTTCGATTTAGGCTCGCAGAAATGTTTGAGCCTGTATTCGGATTGGAATACCATTTTCTCTCTTTTGTGAGTCCAATCTTGACATTTCAAAAAAAAATTCCCATCTTGTGTCCTTTTTCAAGGATACGATTTACAACATTTGTGCCTAGCGGTGCTAGTATGCCCTTTCGGGTCTACTGTATTCGCGACCGACACATTTGTATCTCCAACCTTATATCATTTTACCTCGAGTAAGCTTCGCTTCTTGGTAACTTGAATTAAGGTTTACAATTGCTTCTAGCAGTCACTGGAATGCTCATTTTGAGCTTACCATACTTGCGTTCAGAACAATTGTACCCTCTATTGCCTTTTTTGCTTTCTTCATTACGCTCAGAATAAGCCATGCCTGCTGAGCGATTTGAAAAGAAAAAACCATAGTATAACCCATTTATGATCACCATATTCTTGTGATTACTAATGGATGTGGTCTTGTTTCAGAAAAGTTTTCCAAAACTAACAATGGTAGCCTCATTGACCATCACCTTCGACGAAAACAAGTACCAAGTCATGCTTCAAGAGAAGCAAAGCATGCGCACTTTCAAGCGACCCGTCAGCTGCCGAAGTGTCACCTCCCTCGGCAACTCCCAAAAATCCGGGTCGACCTCCACTCCCCGGACCAACGTCTTCGAGTCACTAGGACCTTTCCCACTACCCGTAGAAGAGACAACACCTGCTAAGAAGTAGAAGACCGCCCCTCAACGTGTCGTTGCCCTGACACCAAAGGCGGTTGCCAAGAAACCTGAGGCCCGTGGCAATCCCACAAAGCCTCAACCTACAAAAAACCAAGTCTGCCCCAAGACTTGGTCCCCGCGATCTTCGCCAAAACAAATAAGGTCCCGGACATCTGCAAAGCCAGCATACCTAGCTCCTCTCAAGGAGAACCGGTTCTATCCACTTGCTTACATCAAAGTAGAGAAACCTACCCTCCACCGAACAACCAAAACAACTTAGCACGAGCCAGCTTGTTCATACAAGCCCAAAATCAAGTCGTGCATCACAAGGCCTCGACAAGAACCTACCAGGGCCTGCTCTCCTGCAACTCGACTCTTCATCTCAACAGGGGCCGAGCTTGCAAAATTAAAGCTTCGCTGCCACAGGCTAAGGACCGCGTCCAGATCCTGTCCATGCCAGTCTTCAAGGAAAACAAGCTCGGTTGCTGCACGCGAGGGACCACGTCCTTCATTGCCAGAGCACAGCCCGAGCTAATCGAAGCTCAAATTGCTCGTCGTATACGTCGCCGCGTGGCATATCGACAAAAGAGATTAGAGAAGCAAAGAACCCATCATTCTGAGATTCAAATCTCCCAAAAATGGGTCGAAAAAGAAAGACCCGACCAAGTAGCTGCTGTCCACATGGTTAGCAAAACCAAAAGAAGGAAGAAATCAGCAACAAAAATACATGTCAGACAACCGGTAACTGGCAGTGTCTCCCGGACAAGAAGGCATCAGGAAGACTCTCCCACTCCTTCAAGCCAAGGACATCGGAGTGATCATTCCTCGGGCTCTTCATCTAAAAGAATGAGCTCCAGCTCAGTCACTAAGACAGTATCCTCTTTCGACTCACGAAGGATGAATGTCTTGGTCACAAACTCTGAGCAACCTCCACCACATGACGACATGGCTCTACGCATTCAGCAGCTAGAGCAAGGACAACAGAGAATAGAGGTTCTGATGGAAAACCTCCTTCTCACTCTCCAGCGTCCACCAAACAATGAGGAAGTTCCTCCACAAGATGAGGCAAATGGTGGAGAAGATGAGTCACGCGCCCTTACTAAAAAGGACGTTGACGATATCCTCGCCAAAGCAAAAGAAGAGGATACATTGAAGGAGCATGGGATCAAGCCACCATATCCCTTATAGATGGACTCGGTTCCGTTCCCTCCAAAGTTCAAACAAACTCTTCTCCAAACATATACGGGGAAAGGTTTAGCTAGACAGCACGTCATCCACTTCAAGATCCTGACAGAAACGATTGCGGATCAAGATGCTCTCAAGATCCGTCTCTTTGCAAGTACCTTAAAAGGTACGGCCTTTGATTGGTACTCCACTCTGCCAAAGGACTCCATTCAAAACTGGACCATGCTAGAGACACGTTTCCTGACCCACTTCCAAGGTGAGGATCATCCTGTTACTATGGCTCAACTCTGCAACCTTAAATAGGGAGAGAATGAGTTGACATATGACGTCATTCACAAGTGGAAAGCAATGGCATACAAATGCTTAGATGTGCTACCATAAGCGTCGCTAGTCGACATTTGCCGAAACAACATGAGAGCAAGGATCCGCTCCATGATCATCGGTAACAAATCAAAGAACTTGGGAGAACTCCTAGAAGCATCTATGGAGGCTGAAACGGTGATCAAAGACCTCAACAATCAGAAGTCATCAAAGAAGGAGCCGACCGCCATTCCGACCTCCAAGCCAAAGAAAAAGGAGGTTCTCAATGTGCAAACCAAGTCAGCCCCCCAGCCGCCAAAGAAAGCTAAAAACAAAGCTGCAGGTAAGAGACCTGAACTCTCTGATGCCTTCAAAGAACGAGTAGAGAAGAAATACCCGGTCGATGAAGATGTTGAAGAAATCTTTGGGGCTCTCTTGGCAAATGGTAAACTCACCTTGCCTAACCCCAAAAGACCGGGAGATGTTTACAAAACCAATGATCCCCGATATTGTCCATTCCACCAAATGGTCTCGCATCCTCTCAACCAATGTTTCGTTGTGAGAGAGAAGATCAACGAGATGTGGAAAAACAGAGTCATTACCTTTGATAAAAACTATGGGTCTGCCTCCGTTAACATGGTGTCTGTAACACCCCGTACCTTAATCCCATATTAATACTAATTAATTGCTTGGTTAGTTAGTAGTTTAGTTAATAGGTGTGTTAGAGTCTTAGCGAGTCGGTTTTGGCGTAGGGATCGCGCGTGCGAAGTTTCGTGCGAGTCCGAGTGCGTTTGGATAGAGTAGGGGGCTGGTTTGCAATTTTGGGAAGTTTTCAAGGGTTTTTATGAGATTATGAGTTTTGTGAGTTTGGGTGCATTGGATAGGTCTCGTCATTTCATGAACTTTAGTCTTCTGTCGCGTTTCGATTCGACGCGTTGAAGAGGCCCAAATAATTACATTTAGCTAACCAAGGACTTAACCCAAATTTTACCAAAATTATCCCTTAATATAGTCATCAACCGGATGACTCATCTCTCATTCATCTTCATCTCTTCTTTCCATTTCTCTATGTCTTCTTCAAGCTTCTTCTTCTCTTCACTGTTGCCTTGCCAAAGAGAACAATTGGAGCTCATCTTCACTAGCCAATCCACCCATCCTCTTCATCAACTCTCCAAGAACTCATTCATCCAATTTTCTAACATTTTCATCAACACATCACTCCAAGGTAAGCTCTCCAAGCTACTAGACTTAGCTAATCTTCTTCCTTTGGATTAGAAATGGATTAGGGAGACTCATAGCAAACCTTTGCATTCATTTTTGTAGTGAAGTTTTGGGTTGGAAACTTTCTTCTTCCCCTTTGAGCTTTTGTGGAGTTTTCTTCAAAATTCTACTTGAAATTCCCTAAGCTCTTCATCAAGGCAAGTTAATATGTATGTTTATGATTTGATATGTTTTGTCTTTCCTTTGATTTATAATTGATGATGTTTAGATGACCCTTTGCTCTTGAGAATTGTTTTAGATTGAAAACATGATAAATAGATTGAAATTGTTAATGAAATGGATTAGAACTTTAATGACTTGATTAGATGTAAGATGGGGTTTTTAGGGACTTGTTACATCTACATACATGTGGTTATATTGTGAGGTTTTATTGTGAAAAACCAGGTGAAGAAGTCCCCAAAAATCAAGTGGAAGCAGCCCAGGTGCACTGCCAGTTACAAAACTAATGTTCTGTAACTGCAGTGTACCCGGTTGACCGGGTCAACTAGGCACCAGGTCGACCACAGGTGCACCAGGTCGACCGAGCACTCTGTGTACCCGGTCGACCGGGTAGGGACCCGGTCGACCGGGTCAACTGCGGGGAGTTGTTTTTTTTGGTTTTTTCCTATGATCCCATATTATTCCCTATGCTTTAAGGACCATAGGGGGGACCTTGGCTAACCTTTTTGAGACTCATTTGACTACATGTGAAGACGTTGTGAGCCCACGTTCTTCACGTTCTTCCGGTTGTATCGGGAATCAATTTCACTCAATCTTGAACAGTACGGGACAACGGGATACCTTTTCTATATCTATGCACGAAGATCATATATTCAGGTATCGCGAACCCTAACCCTTTCGTTGACTGAGTAGAATTGTACGATGCTTCAGGTTTAACAATTGACCTAGGATTGGATCGTTTATTGCCTTGAATTCCGGTTTGTACCGTCTGGTACTGTTTACATGAAACGTTCATGTTCATTAGCTTCGTTTATTTGTTTTGTTTTGGGATCACGTTTGAGAACTTAGAATGATGGATTTAGGATCCCCTTTTTGATGTTTCTTTATTTCGAAGTTTGATGGGAGTGTTGAGGCTAGACGGCTTTAATTGGAAAGCTTGTTTGAGAACTACTGTATTGATGGTTTTGACTTTGATTTGATGATGGCAAGGTAGTTCTCTTTGCTCAATGAACCTTGTTCACACAAGGAAGTCTAGCTCTTCACTATGGGGGGGGGGGGGGGGGGGGGGTTGTTTAGGACTCATTGTGTCAGGCACCACTCGACTGTTAACGCCCAACACAGATGGGGCACCATTCTGTGTGAGGACTTTGGATTGAACGTCTGCGCAGTACGACTTTTTATATTTTGATGGCTGTACACCATCGGATACATATTGATTGACTTTGATTACTCAAGCCTTTTGGTATCCATTTTGATTGCTTGCTTGCCGGGGTTCATCCCGTGCCACTCTACCACAGCTCAAATGTTGAGTCGGGAGGGTCATGTGGAACTATCCCGTGGTGTATTAGTTTATGTGGGTTGCCTTTTGCTAGATGTTTATGTTAGTTGATTTTGATTCAAATGCTATGCACTTTCTACGATCAGGATGCTATGCATTTCATATGATTTTGTTTCTCGTTTACTCTTATTCGTTCTACATATCTGAATGATTCATATATATATTGCTTGCCGACCTTCGTGTCTGATGATGCTACTCTTGGTGCATAGGTACCGAGCTCTACCTAGCTGAGGAGGAGTTGACGGAGGAAGTTCAGGCGGATCAGCCTGATGACTTCTTGGAGTATAGTACGGACGACATTGTATAGCCGTACTGACCCCGTACATGAGCGCCATCATGATATCTTTTGTGTAGTTTCATCTTTTGTTCTTCATCTTTTGATTAGGCCCTAGTTTTGGATGTGGCCTATTGTTGTAAATAATACTTTTGTTTAATTGTTTCAAACTTGAACTCTAGTTACTACATGTGATCAGTTTTGCTCTTAACTATATACTCAAGATGCCATTTGTACTCTGAAGCTTCCGCTATACATTTTATGTATTTGAGGAAATGTTTATACCTCACAGCGATCTTCGATCCATATTGGGACATGATTAGGGCCAGTGTCGAAAATTTTTAATTGGCCCTAATCTCACGCATAAACCCCGGTTTCACGATCGGGGGCGTGACAGTGTCATATGGACAAACATCCAAATCACCAAAAGAGAAGATCACAACTTCTTTCAAGGTGATAAAAATGACCCAAACGTCCCAAGAGCTGGTGCCTTACCCAACACCAGATGGACACCCCATATGGGTACATCTCATCTCCTAGAAGATGAAAATTGGGAGATCGTCAAAACAAAGCCGACCGCTCAACAGTGAAGGCAAGCCAAGAGACAACTCCGCAAGCTCAAATAGCAGGAGAAGACTCAAACAAAACAAGTGGTCCCTAAAAAGGCAGAAACCTCCTCTACCGCTTCACTTGGGGCAGCAGAGGAGTCTCTTCCCAAGGCTTCAAGAGGGGTAAGAAAATTCACCCTCGGTGATTTCATGCCACCACGGCTCAGGGATGAGACTACGCAGGGGGCATCATACTCTTATAACTCGGTAGTTGGATTCTCCATGAATGGATACGAGTCCAGTGACACTGCCAGTGACATAGATGAATGGGAGGAATCCCTTGAAACCGGAGAATATCTCTCCGACGAAGAATGGATCCCGGAATCCCACCTTATGCCAGTAATCTGGTATAACTCCTTCCAGACACAAGGATCCTGGTCTGATGATGATGAAGACCAAGAGGCTGTTCAAGAAAGTGCTGTCAACCCAGCACAAACAAATGCTCTAGTGGATCCCAACCAGGTCGAACCGCAAGGGGCAGATGAAGAAGATCTGGCTCCTATGCCCGATCTTTAAGAATATGCAAGGATCTTACAGTGTCTGGCCATAGAGCAAGAGCAGGATCGCATCAATCAGCTTCATCAAAATCCAGAACCGAAAGTCCCGGAGAATCTACAAACATCTCCTCCAGTGACTCCGGAAAATGAAGAAAGTTGCTAGATTGATGATCCTCTTACATCAGAGGATGAGTTTGATTCCCAACAGTCCATCATGGAGGCATCTTCTATCGAAGTTGCCTGTAATGTAATAGTTCAGGATGATAGTGCCTTTGAAGCTCCATCTGCTGAGGCTACAGATTCTCAAAATGCATCCGGTAGCATATCTTCTGGAGCCACATATTCTCGGGTGACTTCCACTGAGATAGCACCTTCTCAGCAGTCGTCTCCTGAAACAGTGACATCAGAACTCAAGCCTCTTTCGACTGATCACTAGGAAGAAGCTCTGGCTGATCAAGTCTTCAAAGAAAACCCAGTCAATTGGTCCCAGGTACCTGTCGCGACCCCAGACCGGGATCCGGGACCGCGACGGTGGTGTGGATGGGGTAATGAACTACCCTTAATAATGATTATACATTTCCTTAATTTCCCACAGGTTTCCGCGGTGAGGATTCCACACTCACTCATAGAACATTTACATTGGTGCGGAAGCGTGTAGCAAATCAAACTCTTAATCCATTCTCATTATATGAGACTGATAATACAAAAGTATGACATGATGTCAGAGTGAGCAATGATCTCATTAGCATTCCCAAATTTGAAGTTAGAGTTTAAACAAAAGATCAAGTTAAATTAACATTCCCCAAAAATAATGGCCAACAAAGGCCAGTACAACCAAAAGTATAAATCATGTATCATTCTATAATTTCCCCAAAATGGTCGTAGCTCAAAGCTAAACCAAATGTCTACATGACATTGTCAGCTTGCCACTCCACTAAACGTTGCGGTTCATCGACCGCCTCCTTTGGCTCCTCCTCAAAGGCAATAACGGGAGCTGGACCTGAGTACCACAAAAATGGGTCAGACACGACGGTCTGGCAGGTGGGTGAATAGATAATACCAAGAAAGAAATCAAAGCACATCTTAGACATAACGAAAACTTATTAAAACGATAACTGTCATAAAACAGGATGCATGGTTCATTTAAAGTACAGATGCAATATAAATCATGGGGGGGTATTCAAGGTACAGGAACTGACTAGATGGCAACCACACTAAAGCTAAATCATCTTTATCACTAAGGTGATGAGAGCACATTCAGTGCGTTGGGTTCAAACACACGAAGTGACGAGAACCAACATTATATACATATACATATAGCTAGACAAGACCACGGCCGTGGAACCGGGTAATGGGACAGGACATGATCCAAGTTGCAACTGGCGGGAGCACAAAGGGGAGGCCCAAGTCAGTTGATCAGACTGACAAGGACGTCCAAGCTTAGTGGTGCCGACTCATAGGTTACATGAGAAATCAAAACATGTACAAACTATATCAGTATAAAACACTCGAGCAGGCGGGCATGGTGCTCGTAAGCACACATTTTGTATCATTATCTGTTCATGCATAAACGGGGCTGGCAGGACATATCAGGTGTATAAATCCGAATTTGAGATAAAACCAGTAGGATCGGGTAATTATACATATAATCTGAGTAAAACAATGCAATGAATCCTTATACCATTAGGGACTATATATTGGGGCATCCATATTCAAGCAACATGTATAAGGATCTTGTATCTCTATTATTACCCTTAGTATGGTACTCGAATGATAGAGGACATACCAAGTTTCCTTATGCAAGTTGATGAATCCAAAAGTCCTAATACCTTTCCGAAATGGTGTTTCTTTCTAAGTCAATCTCCTTATGTCATCCCCTGGGTCTTCCCATGGCGGTAGGGCATCAGAACAACCCATCCAAACCTTTAAATACCATATCTGAAAACAATAGAAAAGACTCAGGAATTCTGGGTGAAATTCGGTCACTAGTCGGTTAGCTGGCGGTTAGCCGCCGAGGTGATCGGCGGTTAGCCGCTGGCTGACCGCGGGGCTGACCGCAGTTCACCCTGCTAAAATATAGCATTCTGTGTTTCTAACCGCGCATCTCAGCTACCTGGCGGTCACAGGATTTTTGGTTAGTGGTTAGCCGCGAGCTGACCGCGCGGCTGACCGCGGTTCGCCTGTCAAAACACAGCATTCTGTGTTTCTAACCGCATCTGGGTCGGCTAGCCGCCGGTCACCTATCGGCTAGCCGCCAAGGTGACCGCCCGCTGACCGCCCAGCTGCGTGAACTACATATCAGGTGCAGATTTCAGTTCTTTCTTTCCCAAACCCTTTCACCTCAACTCCAACCATTCCCTAACATGAAATGGGTCTATTCCCTTCCATTTAACATTTAATCCTTTCCACCAACCACCATTCCATCAATGCATTTAATTCTCCTTCCAACACAAATCTCATTCAATGCAAGTACAAATATCATTTAAGAAGTCCATAATGATCAAAATAAACTTTAATGGATGAATGCATATATTCTCATAAAACTAACTAAGAGAAAAATCATATCAATAAGTACGTTTCCAAAAGCATTATGAAACATAATAAACTAAAGGAATAGGAATAGTAAAAATCCACATTTTCAATAGAATAAGGACTTATTCAAATCAAATCCATTCATCCACTTGCCTTGATCTCCAAATATGCTAGTCAAGCTCTAATCACACTATCAAGCTCAAAATCCTCTATCTACACAAAAATCCCCAAAATACATTCATTACAACCCTAGAATGTCAAAATCAAGAAATAGATGGAGATAGCTTCTAATAATCAAGGTGAAGCACCTCCATGGCTAGAAGAACACACAACCAAGAGATGAGAAGAAGAGCTTACATGGAAAATCCTCTAATGGCAAGAGCTTGCTCAAAATGTAGCTTGGAATGGAAGGTTCTCTCTAAAAATGATATTGATAAGTCCTTAAAAATGTAATATGTTCTTATCATTTTAGAGTAATTAAGGACTTAATCATCAAATCATGGACCATTTTAGTAAAAAAATTATGAATTTATGTTTTGAGCATCAAAGTCTGAATTTGAGTCAAAATTCATCCAAAAATTGCATTTTCACATAAAATCATGAATTTCTCTATTTTTGGCATTGAAAGTCAAAAATTTCTCATAACTTTTTAATCACACATGAAATGATGAATTTTCTTTGCACCTTTAATTTAATTGAAGAAAACTTGATAAAATGGTGACATTTTATGCATTTATTTAGTGTGAATTAGGCCCGCATCTTGCATAATTCCTTACCTATATGATTAGATTATTCTTTGATCTTTGCTTTTATTTTTGTAGGGAATTTCAGAAATCGGGGTCCACGGAAGAGAATTGATGAATCAAATGCACCATGGACCCACCTTCCTTTGGCATGGAATCTAAGGTAGGGGCGGCCATGGTAGGGTCCGCTCTCATATGCAAGAAAAAAATCAGATTTAATCTTTTGAAGATAAGTTCCAAATTTGTGGGCCATGAGATGATGAGGTGTCATATCTACTCTCCAACAAATATTGCTTACATGTCAAGATGGATGGCTAAGATTCAATTCAAGCCAAACAAAGAAGAGAAAACATTGCAAAAGAAAGTCAAGCCAAGGCATGGGACGTTCCATGTTGTCTACATCCAAGTGGGGTCCACATGCATTCAAGAATTGCACATCAAATCTGAAATTTCAGATTTGAATTGATTCTTAACCAAAGTGGGACCCAAGAGAGGAAGTTGCATGAGATAAGAACAATCCTATTTTTACTAGGATTGTGAGCCAACCCCTAGAAAATCTCTCAAAAACTCTCCTAATCCTAATCCAACTTGGACCACACACTACTAATCCTTACCTAAATCAAAACCTTGCAACCCAAGCTATCAAAAATATATAAAAAGAGCCACAAAGAGGGCTGGACGTGCATACCATACCCCCCAATCCTCTTGGACGACCAGCAACAATTATTCCCCCTTTTCCATTAATTTTTCTTCATCTCTCCTCCTTCCATCAATATTTCATCCAAGGCCTTCCCTAAGGCACACTACCACTTGGGTTTCTACGCCGTCGCGCCGCCGCCGTTGCTATCGTCACTCCACCATCAGATCATCCTTGAAATCATCTTCCCTTGCTTGGATTTCAGATCGTGAAACGAGAGCCGGTTGGATCGCCGTTCAAGACCGCGAGTCCCTCTCCTCCGTTTAGTGTTTCTTGTGTCTATGGTAAGGTTGGATGCACTTTATTTTTATTAAAAGAATTTTGTAATGGTTATTTACTTGTAATGGGTCTTTCATTAATAAATCAAGTTTATGGGGTCTTGGTCTTCACCAATGAGTCAACATTGAATTTTTGTGCGAAGTGACAGTGCGCACTTGGTGCGGTGGTCTTGATTTTTCTTGATGGCATTAAGCAAAGTAATTATTGCAAAGTTTTAGAATTAAAATCTAATTTCTTTATTCTCTGGTTTTATCTTATTTTATTTTATTTTTCTATTTTATGCACCTTAACAATTATTGCAATTGGTTGGGCTAATGAATCTTATGGTGATGCAGTGGTTAGATTAGGTTTCTAGATTAGGATTTTAATTTTCTTTGGTTGTAATTAATATTTCAGATTTGTAATTAATTTTTAATTCAATTAGAAAATTTTATTTGTATAGTTTTTTTTAGGCTAGAACTAATTTTTTTTATTAGGACAGTTTTTGCGATAAATAAACTCTCCGTGGATCGATCCGGTTTCACCGGTTATTACTACAATCAAGGCCTTGCACTTGGGGCTACGATCAAGTTTATGGCGCCGTTGCCGGGGAGTTTTTCTTCGCTTAAGGTATTTTTTCCAACCTATCTTTTTAATTGCTTTGTGGGTGTGCCTTTACTATTCCTCAATCATTCTAAATCTAAGGGTAGCATGCATGGTGATAAGTCCTTAAAAATGTAGAATTTCCTCATCATTTTAGAGTAATTAAGGACTTAATCATCAAATCATGGACCATTTTAGTAAAAAAATTATGAATTTAT
This sequence comes from Persea americana, assembly GCA_029852735.1. Classification (NCBI taxonomy): domain Eukaryota; kingdom Viridiplantae; phylum Streptophyta; class Magnoliopsida; order Laurales; family Lauraceae; genus Persea; species Persea americana. The sequence continues at coordinate 42,710,483 of CM056814.1, forward strand.
GTTTTGAGCATCAAAGTCTAAATTTGAGTCAAAATTCATCCAAAAATTGCATTTTCACATAAAATCATGAATTTCTCTATTTTTTACATTGAAAGTCACAAATTTCCCATAACTTTTTATTCACACATGAAATGATGAATTTTCTTTGTACCATTGATTTAATTGAAGAAAACTTGATAAAATGGTGACATTTTATGCATTTATTTGGTGTGAATTGGGACCGCATCTTGCATAATTCCTTACCTATATGATTAGATTATTCTTTGATATTTGCTTCTATTTTTGTAGGGAATTTTAGAAATCGGGGCCCACGGAAGAGAATTGATGAATCAAATGCACCATGGACCCACCTTCCTTTGGCATGGAATCTAAGGTAGGGGCGGCCATGGTAGGGTTCGCTCTCATGTGCAAGAAAAAAATCAGATTTAATCTCTTGAAGATAAGTTCCAAATTTGCGGGCCATGAGATGATGAGGTGTCATATCTACTCTCCAACAAATCTTGCTTACATGTCAAGATGGATGGCTAAGATTCAAATCAAGCAAAGAAGAAAACAAAATTGCAAAAAAGAAAGATCCCTCCAAGGTGAGGACGTCCAAGGCAAGAGAGTCAAGGCTTCTACACTCAAGTGGGGTCCACATGCATTCAAGAATTGCACATCAAATCTGAAATTTCAGATTTAAATTGATTCTTAACCCAAGTGGGACCCAAGAGAGGGAGTTGCATGAGATAAGAAAAATCCTAATTTTACTAGGATTGTGAGCCAACCCCTAGAAAATCTCTCAAAAACTCTCCTAATCCTAATCCAACTTGGACCACACACTACTAATGCTTACCCAAATCAAAAACCTTGCAACCCAAGCTATCATAAATCTATAAATAAACCCAAGAGAGGGCTGGACGTGGATGACCATCTCCCCAACCTTCTTGGACGACCAGCAACAAGAATTTCTTTTTTTTCCATTAATTCTTCTTCATCTCTTCTCCTTCCATCAATATTTCGTCCAAGGTCTTCCCTAAGGCACACTACCACTTGGATTTCTACGCCTTCGCGCCGCCATCGTTGCTATCGTCACTCCACCATTGGATCATCCTTGGAATCATCTTCCCTTGCTTGGATTTCAGATCGCGAAACGAGAGCCGGTTGGATCGCCGTTCAAGACCGCGAGTCCCTCTCCTCCGTTTAGTGTTTCTTGTGTTTATGGTAAGGTTGGATGCACTTTATTTTTATTAAAAGAATTTTGTAATGGTTATTTGCTTGTAATGGGTCTTTCATTAATAAATCAAGTTTATGGGGTCTTGGTCTTCACCAATGAGTCAACATTGAATTTTTGTGCGTAGTGACAGTGCGCACTTGGTGCGGTGGTCTTGATTTTTCTTGATGGCATTAAGCAAAGTAATTATTGCAAAGTTTTAGAATTAAAATCTAATTTCTTTATTCTCTGATTTTATTTTATTTGATTTGATTTTATTTTATTTTATTCTTTATTTTATGCACCTTAACAATTATTGCAATTGGTTGGGCTAATGAATCTTATGGTGATGCAGTGATTAGATTAGGTTTCTAGATTAGGATTTTAATTTTCTTTGGTTGTAATTAATATTTCAGATTTGTAATTAATTTTTAATTCAATTAGAAAGTTTGATTTGTATAGTTTTTTTTAGGCTAGAACTAGTTTTTTTTATTAGGACAGGTTTTGCGATAACTAAACTCTCCGTGGATCGATCCGGTTTCACCGGTTATTACTACAATCGCGGCCTTGCACTTGGGGCTACGATCACATGGAATGTTTGAACCAGCCCTATTGCATTAAAAAGTGTATTTTTAATCTCTGATTTTTGATAAAATTGGAACTATTTCAGATCTGAAAAATTTATTTTTTCTGATTTTTCAAAAATCACATCCAATTTATGAAAATTGCCTAATTTACTTGTTCTAATTTGGACTAGTTTAGGTCATTTTTTTTCAATTTTTTTTGTTGCTGTTTAGGATTAATTAGGGTCTGTTAAATTCAGTTGTTTTTCATATTTTTAGGTTTTTAAAGTTTTCAAAAAAATTCTGGAACTTTCCCTCACAAAGGCAAGTCGTAGATCGCACAAATTCGGCTTTTTGGCCACCAAACTTGCAAAAATCTGAAAATTTCAGAACTTTCATTAGAAACTTAGTTTTATAGTTGTTTTTAAATTTAAAAGGACTCTTAAAAACTTGCTGGAATTTTTTTTTAAGAAGGTTAGTTATTTCTTTGGGAAGCCGAACAAACTGCCTTTCTTAATTGGTTCGATGTCTAGGCAAGTCTTGTCCCAATAGATAAGGGAGACAAGTCTCTTGTTCTAGAAAGTGGTTTTTAAGCGGGACCTTTGCAACGCATCGTGACCCCACCACTGATCTGGGGACTTACCTGGTCGGGCCAGTTTCATAGATTTGAGTTTGGGAACTTTCCTTAGAGATATTCAACTCTCTAAGATTAGGACTTTGCAAGAATTTGAGAATCTTCTTTTAAATCTAAGAACGGACCTTAGGTAGTTTTTCTTTCTAGGTTTCTTTATAAAAAACAAAAAAAAAATAAAAAAAAATAAAAAAATAAAAAATTTTCAAAATTCCAAAAAAGAAGGAAAGACCCCCACCTTTTTGGCAGAGGGACTCCTCAAATCGGTTAGTAAGGAAGGAATCACCTGTCAAGAGCTTGATTAAATTCTATGAATCTAGATCTCCTGGTTCTCTTAGGATTTCCAATATGGCTGATGAGCAGAGTGATAACGAGGAGAACGGTAATGGGAATGGACCCAATAATAATGGGGAGGTGAATCAACCTCGTAGGAGTTTACGTGATTACCTTCACCCTACACGACAAGCCACACCGTCGTGCATGGTCATACCCGCAGGTGCGGGTCAATTTGATATCAAACCGGGAGTAATCCAACTTCTCCCCAAATTTCATGGACTTGAATCAGAAAGTGCATATTTGCACATTAAAGAGTTTGAAGAAGTGTGTGCAACACTACACTTCAATAATGTGAGGGAAGACCTTATCAAATTTCGTTTATTTCCATTTTCCCTCAAAGATAAGGCTAAGGCATGGCTTCACTCCTTACAACCCAATTCGATTGCTCTATGGTCCGACATGGTCCGGGAATTTTTAAAGAAATTTTTCCCATTACATAAGACCAACACCTTACGGAGAAATATTATGAATTTTAAACAAAAAGACAATGAGTCTTATTATAGGTGTTGGGAACGCTTTAATGAACTACTCCTTGCATGTCCCCACCACGGATTTGAATTGCATAATACAATTGGTCACTTCTATGATGGACTTAGTCCAGAAACACGTCAATTCGTGGAGATGATGTGCAATGGGGAGTTCATGGCGAAAAACCCAAATCAAGCATGGACCTACCTTCAGTTTTTGGCAGATAGTGTACAAAATTGGGACACATCTGAAGGTATAGACCCCGTAAAGCAATCGAGTCAGGCCAAAGGAGGGGGGTTATATGTATTAAAAGAAAGCGATGATCTTCAAGCAAAAATTGCCTATCTTACAAGAGAAGTTGAGTCCTTGAAATCTGTGAAGAATAAGGAACCTGCTATAGTTTGTGGCATCTGCGCTAGTGATAAACACATTTCTTCGGAGTGCCCAACACTCCCTGCTTTTCAAGAAGCGTTTCACGAGCAAGCAAATGCCACTAACACATACAACCGGTAGTTTAACAATTCTTTGGGTAACACATTCAACCCTAATTGGAGGAATCACCCCAACTTTAGTTGGAGGAATGGCCCAAATGCTACTCAGCCCAATCTCAACCAAATGTCAAATCAATTTGGGGGTACTCCTAGTACATATGCTCAAAACACACAGCAAATGGTACCCCCTACAACACAAACGACACCTTGGGATGAACTTGTGGCTAAGTTTATGGTGAATCAAGAGTCCATCAATAAAAAACATGATCAGAACTTTGAGAATTTACAGAACACCATGCAGAACCTCTGTAAATTGATTGAATCACAAAATATGGGGGCTTTTCCAGCCCAACCACAGCCCAATCCAAAAGGGCAATTTGAGGTTCATCAAGGTGGTCCGTCAAATTCAAAGGAGCAGGTTCAAGCTGTTACTACTCTACGTAGTGGTAAAGAGATTGCAAAGCCTGATCTGGAAAAAAATAAACAACCTGCATCCTCAGATCCGGAAGGGAAAGAAAATGAAGTCCCTCCTATCAAGGAAAAAAGCCAAGTTCCTCCAGGATTCAAGCCCTTACCGCCTTTTCCCAACAGATTAGCTCTTGCCAAGCCATCTATACAGAACCAGGAAATCTTTGATGTACTTAAAGAGGTTAAAATTAACATCCCGTTGTTAGACGCAATCAAACAAGTCCCATCTTACGCAAAGTTTCTTAAGGACTTGTGCATGTTGAAGCGTAAGATACATGTACAAAAGAAAGCGTTCCTCACTGAGCAAGCTAGTGCAATTTTAAAGCATGACGCTCCCCCTAAATTCAAAGATCCAGGATGCCCCACGATTTCGTGCATTATTGGAAATTGTCAAATTGAACAAGCGCTGCTTGATCTTGGGGCGAGTGTTAACTTACTACCCTACTCGGTCTATGTAAAATTGGGGTTAGGCGAACTCAAACCCACCCAGATTACTTTGCAGCTCGCAGACCGATCAGTCAAAAGACCGAGAGGGATAGTAGAGGATGTGCTTGTGCAAGTTGACAAGTTCTACTTTCCAGTAGACTTCATTGTGCTAGACACTCATCCTGTGGCAGATCCTCATGCTCAGATTCTGGTAATTCTGGGGAGACCATTCTTAGCCACATCCAATGCATTGATCAATTGCCGGAATGGAAAAATGACGCTATCTTTTGGTAACATGACATTAGAGCTAAATGTTTTTGACCTTTGCAAACAACCACGGGATGATAACATTGACCTTGAAGAAGTAGATTTGATCAGTGTTCTTACAGCAGAAGCTTTTAAAAAATCAATCTCTGATTCCATTGAGTCAATTGAGGGCCTGACCCTCTGTGAAGAAACACTTGATAACACTGTTGAAATGGTCAACACTATAGGCAAACCCTCTTTTGAAGAGCTATTACCAACTGGTACTCTGTCTCTTCCATCTCAGGTGAGGCCGCCCAAACCTGAGTTGAAACCCTTGCCCTCTCACCTGAAATATGCATACCTTGGAGAAAATGAAACATTTCCTGTAGTAATTTCTGTACACCTTGACAAGGACCAAGAAGTCCAACTCTTAGAAGTGCTCAAACTGCACAAAGGTGCAATTGCTTGGACCGTGGCTGACATTAAGGGAATTAATCCCCTCGTGTGTACACATCATATCTATTTGGAGGAGAATGCAAAACCCTCCCGTCAGATGCAACGCCGGTTAAACCCCACCATGCAGGAAGTGGTTAGGGCGGAAGTTTTGAAACTTCTAGATGTGGGTATCATTTATCCAATTTCGGATAGCCAATGGGTCAGCCCTACCCAAGTTGTACCTAAAAAGGCCGGTGTAACTGTAGTCCGTAATGCTAACGATGAGCTCATCCCAACCCGCGTACCCACAGGTTGGCGAGTTTGTATCAACTACAGAAAGTTAAATGCTGTCACACGAAAGGATCATTTCCCCCTACCCTTCTTGGACCAAATTTTAGAACGGGTAGCTAGCCACGAGTATTATTGTTTCTTGGATGGATATTCTGGATACAATCAAATAGAGATCGCCCCGGAAGACCAAGAGAAAACAACTTTCACATGCCCCTTTGGCACCTTTGCTTACCGACGGATGCCCTTTGGGCTATGTAATGCTCCTGCAACCTTTCAAAGGTGCATGCTGAGTATTTTTAGTGATATGGTGGAACGTTTTCTCGAAGTCTTCATGGACGATTTCTCCGTTTTTGGAGATTCTTTCCAAGATTGTTTGAGCAACTTAACTAAGGTCCTCTCTAGGTGTGAAGAAAAGAACTTAGTATTGAATTGGGAAAAATGTCATTTTATGGTACGACAAGGGATTGTCCTTGGCCACATCGTATCATCTAAAGGATTGAAAGTGGACAAAGCCAAAATAGATCTAATTTCCAATTTGCCCGCCCCAAAAACCGTAAGAGATGTAAGATCTTTCTTAGGGCATGCTGGATTCTACAGAAGGTTCATAAAAGATTTTAGTGTCATTTCTAGACCATTATGCAACCTTCTGCTAAAGGAAGCAGAATTTGAGTGGACGGAGGCATGTCAAGTGGCTTTTACCAAGCTTAAGGACATGTTGACGACTGCTCCAATTATGCAACCTCCAGATTGGAGCCTACCCTTTGAAATCATGTGCGATGCTAGCGATTATGCAGTTGGGGCAGCTCTTGGGCAACGTAGGGACAAAAAGCCATATGTAATTTACTATGCTAGCAGGACTTTAAACAGTGCACAGATTAATTATTCTACAACAGAGAAAGAATTATTGGCTGTGGTCTATGCACTGGATAAATTCCGTTCCTACTTAATTGGATCCAAAATTGTGATCTTTACTGACCATTCTGCGCTGAAGTACTTGCTTTCTAAGAAAGATGCCAAGCCCAGACTGATCAGATGGATCCTTCTACTCCAAGAGTTCAATATCGAAATCAAGGATAAGAAAGGAGTAGAAAATGTGGTGGCTGATCATCTTTCTAGGATTGTCCTTTCCAACGCTTTAGAACCCTTTCCAATCCAGGACACTTTCCCTGATGAGCTCTTGTTTGCCACATTTTCCCATTCTCCATGGTATGCTGACATTGCCAATTATCTAGCTTCAGGTGAAATTCCAAAAGAATGGACCCAACAAGATAAAAACAAGTTTTTCACTGAGGTGAAACAGTTTTTCTGGGATGAACCATACCTTTTCAAATACTGCCCAGACCAAATCATTAGGAGATGCATTCCAGACCATGAAATGAACAGTGTTATATCATTTTGCCATTCTCAAGCTTGTGGTGGCCATTTTTCTGCTAAAAAGACCGCTCACAAAATTTTGCAATCTGGATTTTACTGGCCCACTATATTTAAAGATGCATATGATTTCTGTAAAGTATGTGAGCGGTGCCAAAAATTGGGTTCAATTTCCAAAAGGAACATGATGCCTTTAAACCCAATTTTGGTCGTCGAGTTATTCGATGTATGGGGTATAGACTTTATGGGACCATTTCCCCCGAGCTTTGGTTTTCATTATATCCTCGTTGCAGTTGATTATGTTTCCAAATGGATTGAAGCAATCCCATGTAGGAACAATGATGCTAAAACGGTAAAAAAGTTTATCTTGGACAGTATTTTTTCCCGTTTTGGAACTCCGCGTGCCATCATTAGTGATGGGGGCACTCACTTTTGTAACCGCATTATTGAGAGTTTGTTTCAAAATTACGGCGTTACACATAAAGCGGCTACCCTTATCATCCTCAAACAAGTGGGCAGGTAGAGGTCTCAAATAGGGAAATTAAAAGAATTTTGAAGACCACGGTAAAACCGAATCGTAAGGATTGGTCCATGCGGTTAAATGATGCATTGTGGGCCTATCGCACTGTGTATAAGACCCCAATTGGGATGTCTCCATATCGGCTTATATATGGGAAAGCTTGCCACCTTCCGGTGGAGCTTGAACATAAAGCTTATTGGGCCATAAAACAACTGAACTTTGACTTAGACAAGGCTGGGGAGAAAAGAGCTCTTGATCTAAATGAATTAGAAGAATTGAGAAACGAGGCTTATATGAACTCAAAAATTTACAAGGACAGGACTAAGGCCTTTCATGATAAACGGATATTAAGAAAATCATTCCATCCGTCTCAAAAAGTCCTCTTGTACAATTCTCGACTTCATCTTTTCCCTGGAAAGTTAAGATCTCGTTGGACAGGCCCCTACATTGTTCAAGAAGTATTTCCATATGGGGCAGTGACCCTCATTGATCCATCGAATGGTACCTCTTTTAAAGTCAATGGACAACGTTTAAAACCATTCTTGGAGACTATTCCTCCAGAGCAAAATGTAATTCCTCTGATCGATCCTATCTATCAGGATTGATGGGCACTGGATCTGACAGTGGCCCATACCTTTGTATATTATGCATATATTTTCTATTTTCTTTGTGTGTTATTTGTCTTACATTGGACAGGTTTCTACACAAAAGCTTCATTACTCTAGGTGCTTTCTACCCTTTTTTCCTCCTTTTACATTTTCACCTCATGTTACATTTCATTTCGCATTTCATGTATGACATCGAGGACGTTGTCTAGTTTAGGTTGGGGGGTGGGAACAAGCACACTTGTCCAATTTTAGACAGATTTTTTTTCGTTTCTGAGTAGCCGTTTCAAAAAAAAAAAAAAAAAAGTGTTTTCAAAAGGGCTTGACGATTCGAAGATGCTTAGAAATCTGGAATTTCAGAATTTTTTTGGAAGGAAGTAAAATGAAGGTTCATTATTTTCAAAAAAATAAAAAGAATACCGAACTTTGTTTTTCACAGTACCACGTGTACATCATTTCAAAAGTTTTGGACAAAAAAGATTTAAGTGTCATTTTCAGAGTTCTTTCAAGAGAGAAAAAGAGACGACTTTCTGAACTTTGGCCATATGAGTTCTCCTGGTTCATCGGCATGGTTAGGCCAACCAAAACCGGTGAATTAATTCGGGTGAATTGAAAAGGGCTGCCTATTGTTGGGGACTGTTTAAAAAGAAAAAAAAATTGCCAAGGGACCTAGGCATTGCACAGTCACATGTGTGTGTTCAAAAAAAGAAAAAAAAAAAAAGGATGCATCTCGCGGCCTTTGAAAAACAACAGTGCGAAAGCCGTCATAGTAGCCTTGAGAGGAGACTTGTATTTTGGCCGAATCTAGGAAAGTTGGAAATTCCGAAGGAGAATTCTATTTTCATGGCATTATCGTAGAACATTTAAAATTTTTGTTTTGATGTATACACTTGCACAAGGCACTCAAAGTCTTGGTATAATTCCAAACAAAAAAAAAAAAAAAAAAAAAAAACGTGAACCGGATTTTGAAAAGTCTGAAATCTTGATTATTCGAGGATTCGAGGCATCCGATTTGACTCAATATTCTTTTGAAAAACCTTCCATTGAATTTCTTTCACTTTTAGGTAAATGAATTTTGTGGGCATATTCACTGCAAACCCTCACGAGGCACAACTCGTCCACTAGGGGTAACCTAGGGGTTTAAGGGCTTGCTGCATACGCTAAATGCAACCGAGAGTGCCAGCGAAAGTGGCATTTTTTCTTTTTGTCTTTGCATTTAGTTTAGATTATATTAGGCCAGAAGACCTACCATAGTTTGCATATTTTGCTCGGGACTAGCAAAAAGCTGGTTGGGGGGTGTGATAAGTCCTTAAAAATGTAATATGTTCTTATCATTTTAGAGTAATTAAGGACTTAATCATCAAATCATGGACCATTTTAGTAAAAAAATTATGAATTTATGTTTTGAGCATCAAAGTCTGAATTTGAGTCAAAATTCATCCAAAAATTGCATTTTCACATAAAATCATGAATTTCTCTATTTTTTGGCATTGAAAGTCAAAAATTTCTCATAACTTTTTAATCACACATGAAATGATGAATTTTCTTTGCACCTTTAATTTAATTGAAGAAAACTTGATAAAATGGTGACATTTTATGCATTTATTTAGTGTGAATTAGGCCCGCATCTTGCATAATTCCTTACCTATATGATTAGATTATTCTTTGATCTTTGCTTTTATTTTTGTAGGGAATTTCAGAAATCGGGGTCCACGGAAGAGAATTGATGAATCAAATGCACCATGGACCCACCTTCCTTTGGCATGGAATCTAAGGTAGGGGCGGCCATGGTAGGGTCCGCTCTCATATGCAAGAAAAAAATCAGATTTAATCTTTTGAAGATAAGTTCCAAATTTGTGGGCCATGAGATGATGAGGTGTCATATCTACTCTCCAACAAATATTGCTTACATGTCAAGATGGATGGCTAAGATTCAATTCAAGCCAAACAAAGAAGAGAAAACATTGCAAAAGAAAGTCAAGCCAAGGCATGGGACGTTCCATGTTGTCTACATCCAAGTGGGGTCCACATGCATTCAAGAATTGCACATCAAATCTGAAATTTCAGATTTGAATTGATTCTTAACCAAAGTGGGACCCAAGAGAGGAAGTTGCATGAGATAAGAACAATCCTATTTTTACTAGGATTGTGAGCCAACCCCTAGAAAATCTCTCAAAAACTCTCCTAATCCTAATCCAACTTGGACCACACACTACTAATCCTTACCTAAATCAAAACCTTGCAACCCAAGCTATCAAAAATATATAAAAAGAGCCACAAAGAGGGCTGGACGTGCATACCATACCCCCCAATCCTCTTGGACGACCAGCAACAATTATTCCCCCTTTTCCATTAATTTTTCTTCATCTCTCCTCCTTCCATCAATATTTCATCCAAGGCCTTCCCTAAGGCACACTACCACTTGGGTTTCTACGCCGTCGCGCCGCCGCCGTTGCTATCGTCACTCCACCATCAGATCATCCTTGAAATCATCTTCCCTTGCTTGGATTTCAGATCGTGAAACGAGAGCCGGTTGGATCGCCGTTCAAGACCGCGAGTCCCTCTCCTCCGTTTAGTGTTTCTTGTGTCTATGGTAAGGTTGGATGCACTTTATTTTTATTAAAAGAATTTTGTAATGGTTATTTACTTGTAATGGGTCTTTCATTAATAAATCAAGTTTATGGGGTCTTGGTCTTCACCAATGAGTCAACATTGAATTTTTGTGCGAAGTGACAGTGCGCACTTGGTGCGGTGGTCTTGATTTTTCTTGATGGCATTAAGCAAAGTAATTATTGCAAAGTTTTAGAATTAAAATCTAATTTCTTTATTCTCTGATTTTATCTTATTTTATTTTATTTTTCTATTTTATGCACCTTAACAATTATTGCAATTGGTTGGGCTAATGAATCTTATGGTGATGCAGTGGTTAGATTAGGTTTCTAGATTAGGATTTTAATTTTCTTTGGTTGTAATTAATATTTCAGATTTGTAATTAATTTTTAATTCAATTAGAAAATTTGATTTGTATAGTTTTTTTTAGGCTAGAACTAGTTTTTTTTATTAGGACAGGTTTTGCGATAAATAAACTCTCCGTGGATCGATCCGGTTTCACCAGTTATTATCACAATCAAGGCCTTGCACTTGGGGCTACGATCAGATATCAAGAGGAAGCTCTCATGGAGGGGAAGAAGATTACCACCTCCATTTTACCTTTAGCAATAGGTTTGAGAGAGATTGAGAGATGAAGAAGCAAGAAGCAAGGTAAGTTGAAGAGAACCCTAGAGCTGGGCTGGGATTCCTTTTTCTCAAGAAAGTTGTAAAAAGAGGAAGAGGAAAAAGGACTCCTCCTTATATAGACAGTGGCAATGGGTCCCACAACTTAAAAATCCAATTGAGCTAAAACATCACTCTACGGGTTTCGGATGGATTCGACGAAGAAGGAAGAATCGATCGTCGAAATTTCTACTTTTCAAGAAGTATATGTTTTTCGAGTTTCGGAGACATTGAAAATAGTGTCCAGATTTTGTGTAAAAAGACTGTTTTACCCCTATCAATGGCAAAGTAGGGTTTAGAGGTCTCGAATGGAAATGGAACAAATACGAAAGTTGTCGGGAATCATAAAATACATTAAACGGAGCAAAATACAAATTTCCAGAATTATTAAATAAATCCCAAAACTAATCAAGACACAATAAAAGGAACCCCCAAAGGGCCCCACTAGATCAAAAGAGTTCCCAAAATCATTCAAAGCTATAAAAAGCTATTCTAATCCAGATTTAACCCATTTCCGCTAATCTCACTTATAGCTAAAACGCGTCTTAATTAACACTAAAAGGAAACTCTCGGGGCGGGGTCTTACAGTACCCAACCTCATAGGAGATCTCTGGACCGATGAAATACTGGACAAAGAAGAAAAGTTTTTGGAAGTTGTTCAGGACTTGTTAAAAAAAAATGCTCCATGCAACGCAATAACTGAAGACGGCAATGCTGCTGCAGAAGCGTTTTCAGTAAATGAGGAGGATCGGCCCCTTGAGCCCGAAGGGGGTCTTCCGAAAGAAGAGCCACCTCTAGAAGCTTTTGAAGTTGGGAGAGGTACTCGCTCTGGTCGGGATTACCACAAAAACTACAACCAACCTTCTTCTTCTTCTTATGTAAATCCTTCGGGAAAACAAGCTGTAAATGCCCCAAGTGGCAATCATAATGAAAATGCAGGCCCAAAGGAGGCTTTCAAATATGACTTGATCGAGCACTTCAAACACATACCTGCACGACTGCACATCCTAGACTTATTACAAATGTCAACACAAACTCGTGATAGTCTCATTTCAGAACTGCAAAGGCTGAATCTGGATGCTGACAAATATGCCCCACAAGTCCTACAAATTGAGATGGACTATAGGGTCAGAAAATCAAAAACCTCCTCAAAGGGAGAAAAGAAAGAAGCTGGAGGACCTTGCACTAAATGCCTCTCGGTCCAAAAAGTCACAGGTGCTACCATCGCCTTCAATAAGGAAGACCTCCTGCTAGGCGAGACGAAGCACAACCGACCCTTGTACTTCACAGGGCACATCAAAGAGATGCCGATACACAGAGTCCAGATCAACCTGGGTTCTGCACTCAACCTCATCTCTACTTCGGCGCTCGAAGAGCTGGGTATCCCACCTAGCAAACTAAGCCATACATCTGTGTCCATCTTTGGATACGATGGGAGTGCTCAAAGGCCCATTGACAAAATCCGGTTCAGGTTGCAAATCGGTGATCTTATCTCTGAGGTCACCGTGTGTGCAATAAAAACCCCTTCATGCTACAACATCCTTCTCAGACGCCCTTGGATACATGAGAACGGTGTTGTCCCTTTAACTCTACATCAGTGCATCAAGTTTGTTGGCGACGACGGCTTGATACATCGAGTGTTTGCAGACAAAAAGCCCTTCAAAGGCAAAGAAGTCCATTTTGCAGACTCTCAGATGTACAAGGATGAAAAAGAAGAAAAGGAGGAGAAAATAGCATCCTTTGCCGGCAATCTCCAAAAAGATAAAGGCAAGGCTCCTCAGCAATCATCGAAAGAAAACAAACCTTTCGGCAAACCTGAAAAGAGCAATCAGTCTCCCTTCGTTATCTCTTTCAAATCTTCCAAAGCTTTGGTAATCACTACTAAAGCAAAGAAGACAAAGCAAAAGACTGGGGCAAGTTTGTTGTCTCCTTCGTGTCTATCATACAAGACACGGATTCGGATTCAGAGATTGAAGACGATACATCGTCAAGCCAAACTGATACTCAGCAAGTCCGGCCTGCTCTCACTCCATTGGAGACACCTGCTAATGTAGAAGATCCTACGTCCGTTGCCTTCATCGTTTTGGTAACAACGGCAGAAGAGAAACCAATCTTCTTCCATAGATTGGACGCTTCTTCATCAAATTCCTCGCTTGAACCTTTCCAAAATGAAGGTATGCTTCAACTATCCTTGTATAGTCCAATGGCACAAGCTATCATGAAGAAAATGGGCTATGACGCTCAAAATCCAATTGGTTCGGGAGGTGGCCATGGTATTCTCACACCATTGGAACCCACCCTAACCAAAAGTCAGCTGGAAGATTGGAAACTCCACCGTCGCATAGACAAGTCTTCATACGGATTGGGGTATGATCCTGACACTCCGCTGAGACAGCTGACACAAAGGCTGCAGAGTCGTTTTGCCGACCAGACCTCAACATCTCGTGTCGATGAAGACATCGATCTCCCTGGATATCTCTTTGAAGAGTTACCCGACAAGGACCCAGGAAGCTCATCAAATTGGTATGATTTCTCTGATGATGAAGAGGAATTGTCTGATGACACAGACGCACGGTTCTCTAATTCAGAAGAACCATCGTCTCCAAAAGAAGTGCCTTACTTCGACCCAGTTTCAGCTGGTGATTAGGATCATCTCATAGCAAGTCTTGAGAAGAATACCGATCAAGAAGATTTATGGACAGAAGCGGAGCCATGGTCTGAAAATGCCCTTGGAAATCCACAAGGTCTTGTTGAGCTGGAAGCCTCCAAAAATATTGTGGAGGAACCACCTCAAACCTTCCAACAGAAGATTCTGTTCAAAAGATAGACTTGGGAACACCAGATAACCCACGTCCTATATTCATAAGCAAGAATATAAAGGATGATGAGTTACCCGAGTATGTCTCTTTTCTTCGTGAATTTGTTGATTATTTTGCATGGTCTTACGCTGAAATGCCTGGCTTAGATCCCAAAATAGCAGTTCACAAACTCAACTTGCAAGAAAATGTCAAGCCTGTCAAACAAGGCCAAAGAAGATTCCGTCCTGATGTGATGGACAAAATTGAACAAGAAGTTCAGAAACTCAAAAACGTTGGCTTCATCCGCGAGGAACAACAACCTGAATGGTTGGCCAACATCGTCCCCATGACAAAGAAAAATGGGCAAATCAGAGTCTGTATTGACTATAGAGACCTAAATAATGCTTGCCCAAAGATGAATTCCCGCTCCCCATACCGAAGGTAATGATTGACAACACCTGCGGGTTTGAGCGAATGACTTTCATGGACGGCTTCTCTGGCTACAACCAGATAAAGATGCATCCCGAAGATGAAAGGCATACATCCTTTCAGACCCCATCTAGCGTGTATTACTACACTGTCATGCCATTTAGTCTGAAAAATGCCGGTGCAACATATCAAAGGGCTATGATGAAGATATTCCAAGATATGCAGCACAAGACGGTCGAATGTTATGTTGATGACCTCGCCGTCAAAAGCAAAAGAAAAGAAGACCATCTCCAAGATCTTCGAGAAGTCTTCCTCCGGCTTCGCAAACACAAACTGCGAATGAATCCCCTCAAATGCTTCTTCGGTGTCTCATCGGGTAAGTTCCTCGGATTCATAGTTCGGAAAGCATGAATAGAGCTTGACCCCATCAAAGTCAAGGCTATCCTAGAAATGCCATCTCCAAGAACCCTGAGAGAACTAAAAGGGCTTCAAGGAAGATTGGCATACATCCGACGATTCATTTCCAATCTATCAGGAAAATGCCGTCCATTTTCTCACCTGATGAAGAAAGGTGTATACTTTGTTTGGGATGCTGAATGTGAAGCTACATTTAAAGACATCAAGTCATACCTGACCAAACCTCCGGTGTTGGCTGCTCCCACAATCGGAAAACCATTCATCTTGTACACAAGAGCTCTCAACTATTCTTTGGGCGCTCTACTTGCACAAGAAAATGATGGAGGAAAAGAAGCTGCTCTATACTACCTCAGTTGCATGTTGGTAGGTGCAGAGCATCGCTACTCTCCAGTCGAAAAAGAATACTTGGCAGTGATGTTCACCATACAAAAGCTACGTCACTATTTGCTGTCAAACACAGTATACCTGATATCAATGATCAATCTCCTAAAGGTCCTTGTCACAAAAGCAGGTTCTCTCAATGCTCGATTGGCAAAATGGTCTATCCTTCTGTCACAATTTGATATTAGGTATGTACCACAAAAAGCAATCAAAGGCCAAGCTCTAGCAGATTTTCTTGCAGAGCATCACCTGCCTAAGGATTCTCCACTTAGGGATGATCTCCCAGACGAGCCTGTCTACAGCGTGGAAACCTCCTTATCAAATGCCTCCTGGAACATGTACTTTGATGGTGCAACCAAGACAAATGAAAAAGAAAAGCTGATACCAGGAATTGGCATTCTCTTTGTTAGCCCCAATAAATACATGATTCCTCACGCATTTTCTCTACTGGAACCATGTTCAAACAATGCAGCTGAGTACCAAGCCCTGATCTTAGGATTGGAACTCTCCCTCGAATCCAGCATCACCATGCTGGAAGCATTTAGGGACTCCCAACTGATTGTCAACCAGATGAATAAAAAATATGAAATCAAGAAGCCTGATCTGTTGCCTTACTACAACAAGGCGCAATCGCTTCGTCAAAAGTTTGACATCGGTCACATCACCCACATCCGCAGAGGTGAAAACATCCGTGCAGATGCCCTGGTTGGACTTACTGCATCCATGGCAATCCAAGAAGGGGAAAACATGCAAATTATAGTGTGTCAAAGAAGGATTCTCCCTCCTCTCAACACACACCAAGCAGTTGCTGAATGCCATCGAGTGGTCGGAAGTCGAGTTTCCATCCTCAAACCTCCGATTAGCGACTGGAGGGATCTGTTCATTGATTATAATATGTTTGGAATCCTACCTGAAGATCCAAAAGAACGAGTAAGCATTCAAAGACGAGCCCCAAATTTTCATTTGGATATTCCCTCCAAAATGCTTTACAGAAAATCTTTCAATGGAGTACTTCTACGCTGCTTGTCACAACAAGAGGCGGAAGAAACTCTAAAAGAAGTTCATGCCGGTTTTTGTGGAGCCCATCAGGCTGGTCCTAAGCTCTACGATCAGATAAAAAGGTTAGGTTATTATTGGCCTACCATGGTAGCTAACGCAATGCAATTTGCTAAACGTTGCCAACAATGCCAAGTTCATGGAGATTATGTACACATGCCTCCAGAATGGCTACATCCTACAGCGATCTCATGGCCCTTCGAAGCCTGGGGTATGGACATCATAGGTCCTATCTCTCCCCCGTCAAGCAAAGGTCATCGCTTCATCTTCGCCGCTACGAATTATTTCTCCAAGTGGTCAGAAGCATTTGCGTTCAGTGAAATGAAGACCTCGTCAGCCCTTCAATTCTTACGAACCAACATCATTTGTCGCTTCGGCATACCTAAAAGATTCGTCCAAGATAACGGACCACAATTCCGGGATCACAGATTCTACAGGTTCTGCGACAAATACAAAATCCAAAGTTGTCCTTCGACTCCGTATAACCCGGCAGCGAATGGACTAGCAGAAGCCTTCAACAAGACACTCTGCAAAATTCCCAAGAAAATGGTCTCTAGTCACAAAAGAGACTGGAGCGACAAACTGCCTGAAGCTTTATGGGCCTACCGGACTACCATTCAAGGACCAACCCATAGCACACCATTGTCCTTGGTCTATGGATGTGAAGTAGTTGTCCCCCTAGTGGTACAAATTCCTTCTTTAAGGGTATCTCTACAAAATGAAATGACGCAAGAAAGCAACGTCAAATTGAGACTCCAAGAACTGGATAATCTCGATGAAAGACGGTTCGAAGCTCTACAAAGCGTTGAGCTTTACCAAGCACGCATGGCAGGATCTTTCGACAAGAAGGTCAGGCAACGCGCCCACAAAAGGGGTGACTTGGTTCTTGCGGTGAAAAGGCCAATGGTTTTTGCCCACAAATCCAAAGGCAAATTCGAACCAAAATGGGAGGGACCCTTCGTCATCGACAAAGTCTTCTCCAATGCCGCATATGCTCTTCTAAACATGGAGGGTGACAGATGTATGCTGCCCATCAATGGCAAGTTCTTGAAGCGGTACTACCCTTGAAGACTTCCTACATCGGGTCAGAGTGATGCCTACATGGACAAAGCCTATTCCTAGGTACTTGCTCGCCAAACCCGTCCCTTTTAGAGTTTTCATCCCTATGTTGAAATTTCTAAAAACGCAAAACAATGCTTACTTTCAATGTTTCATTGTTCAGAAAAAACAAAAACAAAGCCAAACCCAAAATCCAAGTTTAGGAGCCTCTTCCCTAACTTGACCAAAACTTTCAATCCTTGAACCCAAAATTCATGGTTTGAAACAAAAATCAGGACTTAGGAATTTCCACCCTAGTCCACCCTGACTTTTACCACCAAAGATGGTTTTGAGTCAAAATTTACGACCCTTGTGTCTTTAAACAAAAAAAATGGTTTTTCAAAAAACCGTGGGAAAGCGACGTTTAGTCGATACTCACACAAAACCCAAAAATCGGAAGGATGCGAACCCCATTCGATACTTCCAAAACCTCAAAATCGCAAGAAAGCGACACCTTGTCGATACTTGCAAAATCTCAAAAAAAAAAAAAAACCGTGGAGACACAAGACTTCAGTTCATGTCCACAACCCGAATCTCAAAACGAAAACAAAGGTTCGAAAAAACCTCAAAATTCAAGAATCGTGGGGAGGCGACATTCCATCGATACCCACAAAACCAAATTTTTGAGAAAAAGCAAGGAAGCGACATTCAATCGATACTTGTACCCAAATCCGCGAGGAAGTGACATTCCATTGATACTCGCAACCGAATGAGCAAGGAAGCAACATTCCATCGATACTTGCAATACCATTTAGCAGGGAGGCGACTTTTAGTTGATACTTGCATTTTTGAAAACCAAAAACCTTGCTTTCACGCCAAAACCCGGCTTTCACGCCAAAATCCGGCTTTCATGCCAAAAAATCAAAAATCTGGCTTCCATGCCGACAAAACAAAACTTGGTTTTCAAAAAACTTGGCTTCCATGCAATAAAACCTCGCTTTCATGCCAAACAAACAAAATTTTGGCTCTCATGCCACCAAAATTTGGCTTTCATGCCATCTCAAAAATTAGGCTTTCACGCCACAAAAATCAGCTCTCATGCTAAAAACCGGCTTCCATGTCACAAACAAAATTTTGGCTCTCATGCCACCGAAATTTGGCTTTCATGCCATCTCAAAACTTAGGCTTTCACGCCACAAAAATCGGCTCTCATGCCAAAAACCGACTTCCATGCCACAAACAAAATTTTGGCTCTCGTGCCATCGAAATTCGGTTTTCATGCCATCTCAAAAAAAAAACCAGGCTTTTCACCACAAAATCTAGCTTTCATTCCTAAAAACAACCATTTGACGAAAGATTTTCACAAAATGACAACCTTTCGATCAAATTTTCAAACAAGCCATTCCCATTCAATTTTTGCTTATGTTTTCATCAAAAGTGAATTTAAGTGAAACGAGGGAATACAAAAACAAAAGGGTGCCAAAAATGTTTATACGTGTAGGTACCAAAAGAAAAGAAGAAAAAGTTTGTTACAAATCAGGAGGCTAGTCCGACATGGTCTTCAGCCAAAGGCTTAACTCCTCAAGCAAACTCTTGGCCTTAGCCTCCAAAGCTTCCAGGCCGCGTTTCTTCAGAATCTTCCCATAAAAAGCAATAGGCCGTCGCGATCCATCCTCAGCATGAGGAAGCTCTTCCCAGAGAATCTGCCATTGTTCATATTCTTGATGCTTCCTCCGAAGATTGCTTTCGACCTCCTCAACTTGGCGAATGAGAGTCCTCTTTTTATCGCGAGCTTTCAAAGTGGCAGTCCACTTGGCAGCGGCTTGTTCTTCCAATAGATCAAGGTGCTGTCTAGCTTCAGTGACCTCCCTATCAAGATGGTGCTAGTCTTGTGTCATCTCAATAATAGCCAACTCGGTGACATTCCTCTCCCGAACAAGCTGCTTCCGAGTCCGTGAGATCTCATTCAGTTCAGATTTGACCTCGCTGGAAGGCTTCAAGAACATCTCATTGAAGAAGTCATCATTTGGAAAGCTCTTGGTCTCAGTCCACTTGTTACCTAGAGTGACGACTTCATCAACAAAAGCCTTGGCCTCTGTAATGTCTAGACCGACTTCTTCACTATCGGCAAGAATGTCCTGCACATGCTTCACCATGCCAAGACCAACCTCCAAAAGGCCAGAAGAAAGAGTCTCGACCCATGAGCTCAAGACTCTCTTCAACACCTTCCTCGCAAACTAACGGGATGGCTCAAATGAAGACTCGCCATGCTCCGTTGGTCGACTACCCATGTCAGGCACCGTTAGAAGAGTAATCAAGAAGCTCTTTCCAATCGGAGCCGCTGGGGAAGGAATATCAGTAGGCAGACTCGCCTTTGCCTCATCAAAACTAATGGAAGAAGCCTTTACTCCTAGATCGGTCACAGGTACCCCCTGCTTTGGTTCTGAAAAAGATAGAGTAACTTCTTCTGTCACCTCACAGCCTGCCAATGAAAGATGAAAAAGGTATGAATATGATCTTGTCAAAAATCAAAATATCAAGATTATCACTACAAAGTACCTTCTTCGATGAATGGCGGAATGCTTTCTTCCTCCATGAGCTCATCTGAAGCATCATCAAAAGTTGCATCCATGGATAGCTCAAAGTCGTCGGAATCCTCTGGTAAGTCAGCTGGCAAAAAGAAAATATGTCAGCAAGTGGCGGTAAAGAAAAACAAAGAGAAAAAAAAAAGAAGAAAAGAAGTCATACCAGGAGGAGATTTTGGATCTACTTCAGAATCTCTAGGTTCTACCTCAGATGCCACGATTGGATCCGTCATCGCCTCATCGGCCGGAACCTCAGGCATCATCAAACCATCATCTTCTGCCAAAAGAAATAAAGTAGTAGATTAAAACAAAAGCTCTCATGAAAGAAAAGAAATGGAAAGAGAAAAGGGAAAAGCATACCATCATCAATGGTCTCTTCCCCTCGGCTTCTCTTCTCTGGAGGCTCATCATCATCCCTTGATGCCTCCTCAGCAATGGTGGAAGGAATTTCCAGATCAGGAGAGCTTTCGTGCTGCCTCTGATTTTGGCATTGTCCTCTTCTCCTCTTGCTCCTATGGGACGAACTGCTGGAAGCACCCTCCCCACCATCGAAATCGGGCCTCTCGCCAGAGTCCTCACTGGATGGTTTGCTCCTGCCAGTAGACGCCATGGAAGCCTTTGCTCCTCTGCTTGTATCCAAGCAACGACCACAGCCACCTCCTCGGCAAGCTGTTCTAAGACCTCACTAGGTATCTCTTGTGCAGCTCCCGATCTGATGATGTCCTGGTCCCAGAGAAAACCTGTTATGTGCTTTTCTCCAGAAAGGAAAGCCAGAACTTCTTCTCGGCGGATGCCATCTGACTTCTCAAGGCCCTTCCCGAAAGACTGCTTTACATCAAGCTCTTTCTTAGAAAGCCCCTGGTATGTTGAAAAGCTCTCCACGAACCATTTCGTGAAGCTAGCAGTCCGGAAAGTAGGCAACTCAGGATAAGAAATCAGGGCAGTAGTGTCTTCCGCGCTATAGAACGCCCATGCATTTCTCCCGTCCTGCAGACCTCCAAAACGCTTCACCTTGCTCGAAGGCACTCCAACAACGCCTTAAGAGAAGCCCAACTGCATGGCAAAACGCGAAGGAACATACAGCTGGATGTCGACGAAAAGATGTTTGTGATACACCATCGTCCCGACACGTATGTTAAAAAGCCAATTCCTCTCCGCGTTTGTCAAAGAATAGTGTCTCCCCGACCCTACCCTGGTCGAATCACGGGAGACACCGAAATCAAAAGCCTTCTTCCGTAAGCCCGAAGAAAGCTTCACTGAAGACTGCCCCATCTAGACGTCCCAGAATCGTTAGATCCTCAAGCGGGCAGATAAAAGAGATTTGGAAACAGGCTTCCCTCTAGCCAACCGAATCAGGAAAGGATCATCGTCCTGAGCAGCACCCAACCAGTGGAAATTGGGATAGTGGTATACATACCACGAATAGAAAATGTGGGCAGAAAATACCATATTCATGGGAAGCCCAAGCCGAACCAGAAAAGCAGCAGCCTGCAATTCGGTGCATAAATAGGAGTAAAGAGCAGGCACCAAAGCAAGCCGCTCTCCAAACACCATCTGACAAGCCGAAAAAATGCAGTGCGGCCTGATGTGCGTTCCATCTCCTCCAGCAAAAATAGCCTCACCCAGCCAATAAGTGAGGAAGACAGCGAGATCTCTCCGCAGCGCAATGTCAGAATGAATAGCGTCTGTGCTTGCGAAGAATACCCTCAAATTCTCTCGCATGACGGAGATCTTCTTCGAATCTGGGTTCTTAGCCCTGGCTTCCTGGCTCGTACTCTCAAAAGACTCCCCACTGTCAAAGAAGTTGGAAGACAAAAAGCTACCACTCCTCCAACTGCTACATCGGACTTTCGAGCCCTCCTTTTCCTTCAAAAAATCGTAGAAGACGACGAGCTGAAAGTACAAAAGCCTAAACTCCTCAGACTGCTCCTCAAGGACGCTGTCGATAGGCATGAGCTCCTCATAGAGATTGCTGAGGATAGGCATCCCGGTGATGGCGTTCAGTTCTTTTAAAGAAAAACCAATCTCACCGTTCGTGACAACAAAGGTGTTGGTTTGCGGAAGGAACGACTCCAGCATGGCCATGAAGGCCTCATCGGAGAAAACCACTGTTTGCCGAAAAGCGCGAACCGCATCAAAAATCTCGGGCTCTTTCAGAACGGCACCGCCAACCTGCAGGATGTGATCAGTCCACGACTCCCAGCTCGAGTCAGCACTGAAACGGCCATGAAGGCGAAAAGGCTTCACCCAATTGCTGCCATCGCCCTTGAAAATGCCAAGGCCCACTGGTCTCAAATCAACCGATGGATAGTCTGAACCTTGGTAGCCGCTGGCCGGCATCAAAATGTCCATGCGGGCAAGCGACTTCTCTGCAAAACCAGAAGGGCCTCCAACAAAAACCCCGGTCTTGATCACGCTTGTCCTCTTCACCCAGCTTGGAGGATCTTCCCTCTTCGAGCACGTGGAGGAAAGGCTCATGATCGAGATAGTCCGATCGAAGGTCGACCGGGTAAAAACGGTTCTCTTCTCACCATCAACTGTCAAAGAGAACTGAAAACATCTCCTTTGGTATGTTGAATCGTCGGGGACGGCATCACCAAAGAAGAAGATAGGCTTGGGCACAATGCTCTGATCGTCCGTGACCCAGGGACGGTTGCTTACCATAATCTTATAATACTCCTCATCCTTGAGGGCAATCAAACGTTGCCTCATCTCATCTTGGTTGAGTGAGTCACACTCTTCCAAGTTCCTTTCAACATATTGAACCTCTTCCCAGACCTGCTTTACGACCATATTAGAGGATCTGGTAGAACGACGAGGCGCATCAGTGACAGGCTCCTTATCCTTGTTCGTTCTGGAGGAACTACCTACAAAGGATGGAAGTAAAGAAAATCAATCATCAAAATGAAAAAAAATTGGTAAAAAAAATTCTAGCGAAATTTTTGCATGGTTCCGGGGCAATTCCAAAGAAAATTCCGGAGCTTGAAGATGAGCTCAACATCGCTGCAAGCTCATAATCGATGGAAATTCTAGAAGCAGAGTTGAACTCAAACATTGCTGCGAGATCAAACCAAAGCTTCTCAAATATCCGCAAGACTGGAAAATGGCTCAACATTGCTGCGAGCTCCAGAATCGAAAACTTGCAAAGCTCCTTAGAAAATCCCCGCAAGACCAAGAAAGGGCTCAACATTGTTGCGAGCTCCAAATCCCAAGACTTGCGAAAAGATTTCCAGGTGTGCACTATCATACTTCCAATTCTATTTTCCAAAAAGGAAAAAATGCATAGAAGGAAAGTTGTCATGCATGTGCGTCTCGAAATCCAAAAAAAAAGGGGGAAAGAAGAGAGGAAAAAAGTGTCTTTCTTCAAAAAAAAAACAGAGAGAAAAAAAATGCCACAGGCCATGTGGCCATACGCCATGACCGTACAGTCTTATCTGTACGGCCACAAAAAAAAAAAAAAGGAAAGAAAAAAAAAGCCACGAAAAAAAACAGAGAAACCGTGAGGAAAAGAAAAAAAAGGGCCACGGTAAAAAAAAAAAAAAACAGAGAGAGAGAGAAAACCGTGTAAGAAAAAAAAGAAAGAGAAAAAGAGAAGAAAAAAAATGCACGTGAAAAAGAGAAAAAAAAAAGAAAGAAAAAGAAAAGAAAAGGAAAGAAAAAAAAACCTTTTTCTATTCCTACATGGAGTTTCTTAAGAAAAAAGAAGAAGCTTACTTGAAGCCATTGATGGAGACGAAGAAGAAAAAGCCTGAAGATCCTTGAAGAAGAAGAAGAATTCTTGATCTTGGAGCACTCTTGAAGACTTTTGCAAAAAGAAGGCAATAGGAGCAAGAGATCCAACCTCCCCTTGCTTTTATAGAAGAGAGCAAACCAAAAGAGGAAAGAAGGAGAAAAGAAAGGAGGTAAGTGCTACAAATTAGCAAACTTCCTAAAAGAAAAGAGTCATGGGATATTCTTTCCCAATGAGGAGATCTTTTGAGAAATTCTCTCCAAAAAGAGAGGGATTATGAGAAACTTTCTCCCAAAGAAAGATACTTTGAGAAAATCTCTCCCAAAATCAAGGAAACTTGAGAGATTCTCTCCAAGTAAGAATATTTTTAGATATTCTCTACCAAAAATAAATATTTTTAGATATTCTTTACAAAAATGACACCACATGAGACCTAAGCCATCTTTAAAGCTGAAAGTCCCATGGGCTAGCCCACGTGAGCCAGGTTTGACCGCCAAGGCACTAAAAGTGGCTTTTAGTCAAAACTCCTCTTACCAAGAGCATACAAAAATGGTTCTATGCCTCCTTTGAGTTGATTGGACCATACCAAAAAAAAATCCAAGCCTCATGAGTTTCCAAAAATCCAAACCATCCCACCTCATGAACCAAATTAAGCCAAAACCTTGAAATTGATATTCCACAAAAACCCAAATCACTCCAATGGACCCAAAATTGTCCCAAAGAGTGACCAAAAAAACAAATCCCGGTCCCCTAACTTGCCACATACAGCTTGTTAGGTCACAAGACCAAAATCAAAATCCAAAATCCGACCCCCTAACTCGCTACATACAGTTTGTTAGGTCACAAGGTCAAAAACCAAAAAAAAAAAAAAAAAGAAAAAAAACCTTTCTTGACCACCTGATGCGCCACACAAAGCCTATAGGTCCACAAGGTCAAAAAGCAAAATCCAAAACCCAAAACCCCAATCCAAATGTCATTTTCAAAATTTTTCCTTGAGATGGTACGTGATCTCTCTCACTGCCATAAAATCCCCTGGAAACTCAAAAGGCTATTCTATCAAAAACAAAAATGCTCAGAGACTCTTGGTCAAGTTAGAAGTTCTCATTCAAAGTTTTCTTCGAGGCACATCGACTGCAAAAGCTACGCAATTCGTCGTTGTACCTCGAGGGGGCATTTGTTGACACCAAAAATGTCACTCAGCCTCCTCATCATCAAAAGCTATAGGGAGCCACATCCTACTACAAACAGGCAAAGCTGCTTCAAGCATCAGATCTTGTCAGAATCAAACAAAAACTTCAAGATCCTTCAAAATGGCCAAAAGAAGGGTACAGATGAAGTTTTAGGCTATTTCAACACCATTTGGCCTAACTTCAATCCTCCAATAGCTAAGCGGGAGCTCCCGGCGGCGACAGTGTCGAAGACGTCAAATCTTCGATCAGAGCCTATGGATGGTCTCAAAATACCTCCAAAAGGCTCCACGCCAAATTTCAAGTCAAACCGACACCGTTTGACCCTCCATCAACTCTCGAAAGGCGAAATCAAGCCTCTCAGCGGCGAGAACCCCCGATGCCGCCACTCATCAAACAAAACACATGAGTAGCTTCTACATGCTTCCAAAAGGCTACACGTCAAATTTTAGGTCATCCCCACAACGTTTGACCCGGGTTTGACGCTTCGAAGCAAAATCAAGCCTACCGGCGGCGAAACTCCCCGGGACCATGGCATCCAAATTTTAGCTAATGAATCATCTCAAAATGACTCCAATAGGCTCCCTGTCAAATTTCAGGTCAATCGGACATCGGGTGACAACACATCAAAGCTCAACATCTTCCGCACGGTGAAATCAAGTCTAGTATCAATGGGACCCCAAATGGCTTCAAAACTCAAATAAAAGCCCATGGTTGGTTCTATCTAATCCTCAAGAAGCTTCGCCTCAAATTTCAAGTCATTCCGACATCGTTTGACCTAGTTTCAACTCTTGGAGGAAAATCGGCTACGGAGTCTTCGGCTTTTCCAAAAATAGGAAACTTTATGCTTTGATTTGCACAGCCTTTCGACAGGTTTTCTTTAGAGGAATTAAGCAAATAAATGAGGAGAAATGTCAAGAAAAATGAGGAGAAATTAAGAAAATGTCGAGCAAAAAAGCCTGAGAAACGGCGACCGAAAGGCGACCGGAAAATGGGCCAAAGTCCAAGGTCGCCGGTGACCATGGCCCAAGGTCGCCAGCCCCATGGTCACCGGCGACCCTAGAAATCCGGGCCGCCGGATTTCCGTCAAAAGCATCGTTTTTCCGTTCTTTTTCGCGTTTCGCGATGTTTGGCCCCTATGATTTTCTTAAAATCTGATTTTTGAGGCATGATATTCGTCGATCTTCGTCAACATCACGGATCCGCCATTGAAATCATTTGAACATCATCGGACACTACGAAACCGCCAACCGGCCGACCAAGAAAGCACACTTTCTCCCCGACCGATCGTGAAATCGACTGGACAGATGTTGCCGGCCCATTGGTGTCCACCAATATCTGAATTTGCATCGTCATCCGACATCAAACAACATGCGGATCCATCGACGATCATCACAAGAAGAATTCCAAAAGATATGGCGCGGCCTGCGACTCTTCAAGCGACTCGGTGACCAATTAATGCTGTTAATTGACCTTTTTATGACAACTTATTAGGGTCATTAACTCATTATTTTGAACGGCCCAATCAGAAGCAAGAAAATGGGAGTTACAAGTCCAATTAATCATGGTAATTAACCATGTAACTCCTATCATTATGGAGATTAATCATGGTAATTAATCATGAAACTCCCATCATCATGGAGATTAAATGCCCATTATTCTCCATCGGCCAATCAAAATCCAAGGAAAAGGAGTTACAAAATTCTGAAATTAAATCTTGTAACTCCTCCCATCATGGAGCATTAATACCATTAATGCCCATAAAACCCTTCTAATGGTCACCAAAAGCCTATAAATAGGCGGTCATTCCAAAAGGAAGGGATCCGAAAAAATCATCTGAAAATTGTCCTGAAGAATTCTCTGCACAAAGAAGCTCTCCTGCCTTGAAGAAACCCTACTGTAAGAACTACATGGTGATCAAAGTCCCTTGGGGGGCCACCCCCCAAGGTTTCACCCTCTTCTTCTATCCAACATGGCCTAGATGTGGCTTTTCAGCCCGTCTACTCAGTTTTTTTATTGGATATAGGACCTTCCTTTGGTCTTTGTCCTCTAAAAATCTGAGATCCAAGCCAAGCCAAGTGAACTAAAGCATCAAGTGTTCTCATTTGAAGGACGATGGCGGAGTCCATACATGACTCGCGACCGTCGATCTGAACAAGTCCCCACAATCGCTTGAGAAGTCAGATCCCTCTTTCTTTCTTCTCTATTGTACTTTGTATTTTTTAAGAGACAAAAAAAAATCACAATTCTTGTCATTCATCATTGATGAGATTTGTAAATCGCCTTTCACGGCAAAATCGCCTTCTACGGCACAAAACTGCCTTTCACGGCAAATTAAACAAAATCGCCTCTCACAGCATTTTAAAATCTTGTCTCTTTCTTTAAATATATGTGCAATGGAAAGTTAGAAAAAAAGTTTGATTTCCATTCTACTTGTGAAGGTGAATCTCTGGATCACCATTTCAAATTCCAAGTAGAATAGAAAATCTGGCATACCCGTACCAAAAAATGTTGATGCTTACTCTTTTTTCTCTTCGCCCCGCCGCACCCCGGTGGACCCAGGACGGAGGAAGGTAAGAAAGAAAAAGACGGGTCCATCAGTAGGATGTGGCTCCATGTAGCTTTTGATGTTGAGGAGGCAAAGTGACATTTTTGGTGTCAACAGGCAGGTTATTGTCGAGGCCTTGTGATGCACGACTTGATTTTGGTCTTGTATGAGCAAACCGGCTCGTGTTGAGTAGTTTTTGTAGTTCGGCAAAGGGTAGGTTTCTCCCCTTTCATGCAAGTGAGAGGTTAGAACCGGTCCTCCTTGCGAGGGCCCAGGTATGCTGGCTTTGCAGATGTCCGGGACATTTTTTGTTTTGGAGCAGGTCTCGGTGACCAAGTCTTGGGGCAAACTTGGTTTTTGCAGGTTGAGGCTTCGCGGGATTGCCACGAGCCTTAGGTTTCTTGGTGACCGCCTTTGGTGTCGAGGCAGCGACATGTTCAAGGGCGGTCTTCTGCTTCTTGGCAGGCGCAGTTTCATCTACGGGGAGTGGGAATGGTCCCATTGACCCGAAGACGATGGTCCGAGGAGTGGAGTTCAACCCGGTGTTTTGAGAGTTGCCGAGGGAGGTGACACTTTTGCAGTTGGTAGGGCGCTTGTAAGTGCACTTGCTTTGCTTCTCTTGAAGCATGAGCTGGTACTTGTTCTCGTCAAAGGTGATGGTCAATGAAGCTGCCATTGTTAGTTTGGAAAACTTCTGAAACAAGACTACATCCATTAGTAATCACAAGAATATGGTGATCATAAATGGAAAACACTATGGTTTTGTCTTTTCAAATCACTCAAGGGGCATGGCCCGTCCAAAGCGTAATGAAGAAGGCAAAAGCCATAGAGGGTACAATTTTTCTGAACGCAAGTATGGTAAGCTCAGAATGAGCATTTTAGTGACTGCTAGAAGCAATTGTAAACCTTAATTCAAGTCACCGAGAAGCAGAACTCACTCGAGCTAAAATGATATAAGGTTGGAGATACAAATGTGTCGGTCGCGAATACAGTAGACCCGAAATGGCGTATTAGCACCGCTAGGCACAAATGTTGTAAATCGCATCCTCGGGAAGGACACGAGATGGGATTTTTTTTTGAAAGGTCAAGATTGAATTCACAAAAGAGAGCAAATGGTATTCCAATCCGAATACTGGCTCAGCGATTTCTGTGAGCACTAAATCCGGAAAGGAAGGAACCGGGATTTCTCATATTTGAATCCAATAATGAGGGAAGTTTTTTTTTTTTTTTGAAAGGTCAAGATTGAATTCATAAAAGAGAGAAAATGGTATTCCAATCTAAATACAGGCTCAAACATTTCTACGGGTACTAAATCCGAAAAGGAAGGAACCAAAATTTCTCGAATCTGAACAGAATAGTGACAGAAGTTTTTTTTTTTTTTTTTGAACAGAGATTTTTTTTGAAGAGTACACATAGGTTTCCCAATTCGGTCTTATGAAACCTTAGTGGATAGATCAACCCCCAGGTAAGGGTAGGATTACTTAATGAACCCGTTTTAAGGACCATTGCCTCAAACAGTCTAACTGCCTCCATACTCTGGACAAGGCTTTTCTTAGATTCACTTTGGTCAAAGAACGCAATCGGTGCAACCTTAATGTGTTTTTTTTTTTTTTTTGAATGATTGCTAATGGACCCATCAAAAAGAAGAAATGGCCCTTCCCAATCGAATGTTGGCTCAGCGATTTCCACGAGCCATTATACGACAAGGAAAGAACCAAAGTTTCTCCAATTTGAATACAAAAGAAAGAAATCTAAAATTTTTATTTACTTTTTTTTTTTTTTTTGAAAGATCACTAATGGACCCATCAAAGAGAGGGAAATGGCCCCTCCCAATCCAAACGCTGGCTCAGCGATTTCCACGAGCCATTGTACGAAAAGGAAAGAACCAAAGTTTCTCCAATTTGAATCCAAAAGAGAGAAATCTAAAATTTTTTTATATATATATTTTTTAAGTCAAGATTGGATTCACAAAAGAGAAGAAATGATATTCCAATCCGAACAAAGGCTCAGCGATTTTCGTGAGCACTAAGTCCGAAAGGGAAAGAACCAAAATTTCTCAAATCTGAACCCAATGTTAAAAAAAACGTTTTTTTTTTTGTTTGAGAAGAGAAAGAATGGAAATAAACTCAAAGACAAAAATTTCCAAAAAATCCCATCTCATGTTTTTTTTTTAAGATGCAAGATCCAACATAGGCCACCAACTAGAAATGAGCCAAGGAGTCTAAGCATCGTGTTCTCAAATAAACGTGTCCCACCGGGTATGCCAACTAGATGGACCCAACTTTCTATCTCGCCTACCTCCGCCCTGGGTCCGCCGGGGTGTGGCGAGGCGAAAAAAAAAAGAAAAGCGAGCATCAACATTTTTTTTTGTACGGGTATGCCAGATTTTCTATTCTACTTGGATTTAAAATGGTGATCCGGAGATTCACCTTCGCAAGTAGAAAGGAAATCAAACTTTTTTTTTCTAACTTTCCATTGCATATTTATTTTAAAGAAAGAGACAAGATTTTTAATGCGTAAAAGGCGATTTTGTTTAGTTTGCCATGAAAGGCGGTTTTGTGCCGTAGAAGGCAATTTTGCCATGAAAGGCGATTTACAAATCTCATTAATGATGAAAGACAAGAATTGTGATTTTTTTTGTCTCTTTAAAAAATATACAAAATACAATAGAAAAGAAAGAAAGAGGAATCTGACTTCTTAGGAAATTGTGGGGACTCGTTCAGATCGACGGTCGCGAGTCATTTATGGGCTCCGCGTCGTCCTTCAGATGAGAACACTTGATGCTTTTGATTCACTTGACTTGGCTTAGACCTCGGATTTTTAGAGGACAAAGACCAAGGGAAGGTCCTATATCCAATAAAAATCTGGGAGACGGGCTTAAAAGCCGTATTTAGGCCATGTTGAATAGAAGGAGGAGGGAAAACCTTTGGGGGTGGGGGGTGGCCCCCCAAGGGACTTCAATCACCTTGTAGTGTTTTCATCAGAGTTTCTTCAGAGCAGAGAGCTTCTTTGCGTAGAGATTTTCAAGAAAATTTTCCAGGACCCTTTCCCTTTGGAATGACCGTCTATTTATAGGCTTTTGGTAGCCATTAGGAA
Source organism: Persea americana (assembly GCA_029852735.1). Lineage (NCBI taxonomy): Eukaryota > Viridiplantae > Streptophyta > Magnoliopsida > Laurales > Lauraceae > Persea > Persea americana. The sequence goes on from CM056814.1 coordinate 42,741,064, forward strand.
GGTTTATGGGCATTAATGGCATTGATGCTCCACGATGGGAGGAGTTACGACTATTTACTTCTTGATTTTGTAACTCCTTTATCTTGGATTCTGATTGGCCGATGGAGAATAATGGGCATTTAATCTCCATGATGATGGGAGTTTCATGATTAATTACCATGATTAATCTCCATAATGATAGGAGTTACGTGGTAAATTGCCAAGATTAATTGGACTTGTAACTCCCATTTGCTTGCTTCTGATTGGGCCGTCCTGAATAATGAGTTAATGACCGTAATAAGTTGTCATAAATGGGTCAATTAACAGCATTAATTGGTCGCCAAGTCGCTTGAAGAGTCGCGGGCCGCGCCGCGTCTTTTGGAATTCTTCTGGCGATGATCATCGATGGATTCTCATGTTGATCGACATTGGATGACCATGAAATTTCAGATACTGATTGGTACTAGTGAGCTAGCAACATCTGTCCAGTCGATTTCACGATCGGTTGAGCAGAAAGTGTGCTTTCTTGGTAGGCCGGTTGGCAATTTCATAGTGTCCGATGATGATCGAATGATTACGATGGCGGATCCGTGATGTTGACGAAGTTGATGGATATCATGCCTCAAAAATCAGAATTTAAGAAAATCACAGGGGCCAAACATCGCGAAACGCGAAAAGGATCGGGAAAACGGTCGTTTCGGCGGAAATCCGGCGACCTATATTTCCAGGGTCGCCGGCGACCATGGGACTTTTGTCCCTTTTTCGATCGTCGTTCGGTCACCGTTTCTCGGCCGTTTTTTAGGCTTTTTTGCTTCATTTTTCTCCTGTATTTTTCTTGACATTTCTCCTCATTTATTGACTTGATTCCTCTGAAGAAAACCTATCGAGAAGCCGTGCAAATCAGAGCACAAAATTTCCTATTTTTTGGAAAAGCCAAAGACTTTGTAGCCGATTTTCCTCCAAGTGTTGAAACTAAGTCAAACGATGTCGGAATGACCTGAAATTTGAGGTGAAACTTCCTGAGCATTAGATAGGACCAACCATGGGCTTTTATTTGAGTTTTGAAGCCGTTTGGGGTCCCGTCAACGCTAGACTTGATTTCACCGCGCGGAAGATGTTGAGCTTTGATGTGCGGTCAACCAATGTCCGATTGACCTAAAACTTGATAGGGAGCCTATTGGAGTCTTTTTGAGACGATCCATTAGCTTCGATTTGGATGCCATGGTCTCGGGGAGCGCCACTACCGGTAGGCTTGATTTTGTTTCCGAGTGTCAAAGTTAGGTCAAACGTTGTCAGAATGACCTGAAATTTTATGTGTAGCCCTTTGGAAGCATGTAGAAGCTACCCGTGTGCTTTGTTTGATGAGTGGCGGCATTAGTGGTTCTCGCCATCGAGGCTCGATTTCGCCATTCGAGAGTTGATGGAGGGTCAAACGGTATCGGTTTGACTTGAAATTTGACGTGGAGCTTTCTGGAGGTATTTTGAGACCATCCATAGGCTCTGATCGAGGATTTGTTATCTTCGACACTGTCGCCGCCGGGAGCACCTGCTAAAATGTTGGAGGAGTGAAGTTAGGCCAGACGGTGTTGAAATGGCCCGAAACTTCATGTGTACCCTTCTTTTGGTTATTTTGAAGGATCTTGCAGTTTTTGTTTGATTTTGACAAGATCTGATGTTTGAAGCAGCTTTGCCTGTTGTAATATGATGCGGCTCCATGTAGCTTTTGATGTTGATGAGGCAAAGTGACATTTTTGGTGTCAACAGTTTGACCGAATTCAGTGCTTGGCCGAGCTCAGTACTTGACCGAGCTTAGTGTTTGACCAAACTCAGTGCTTGGCCGAGCTTAGTACTTGACCGAGCTCAATGCTTGACCAAGCTCAGTGTTTGACCGAACTCAGTGCTTGGCCGAGCTCAGTACTTGACCAAGCTCAGTGTTTGACCGAACTCAGTGCTTGGTCGAGCTCTGTACTTGACCGAGCTCAGTGCTTGACCGAACTTAGTACTTGGCTGAGCTCAGTGTTTGACCGAACTCAGTACTTGACCGAGCTCAATGCTTGACCGAACTCAGTACTTGGGCGCGCTTAGTGCTTGACCAGCTCAGTGCTTGACCGAACTCAGTACTTGGCCGTGCTTAGTGTTTGACCGAACTTGGTGCTTGGCCGAGATCAATGCTTGACCGAACTCAATGCTTGGCGGAGCTCAGTGCTTGCCTTAACTCAATGCTTGACCGAACTCAGTGCAGGTTGACCGAGCTCTGAGCTAGGTGACCGAACTCTGAGCCAGGTCATCGAGCTCTGAGCTAGGTGACCAAGCTCTAAGCCGGGTCACCAAGCTCTGTGCCATGTAGATCGAGAATACTGGAATTCCGGGAAAAAGAAGCTGGAACCTGGAACTCTATTTAGCCAGGATCTCCAATGTGCGCAGTCGACCGACCGGGCCAGGATGTCGACCGAGCACATAGGAATTTCTGGAAAATCAGGCTTTGCCTGTAGGGTATTTGTTTCTTTGATCCCAGTGTGCCAGGTCGACCGCCCAGGCCAGGAGGTCGATCGAGCACACTATGTACAGTAACTTTCCCAGATTTTGGTTTTTGATGTTGTGATCGTTTGTGGGGCCCATTGACCATCCAAATGGACTTCTATTAATGTGCCAAGCACGAGTCGATGGTGTGGCTCAACCTCGACTCGTGGGGACCACCAAGTAAGGTCTAGTTTGTATATTCAACGATGATTCGATACTTAAATGTTGTCGATGATGCTTGTAACTTATGGAGCACCAAATACAATATCCTTGGGCATCTGAGACTCCATTTAGAGATCGAATTACCTGAGATGTTCCTGGACCTGAAAGTGGACCAACACTTAGGTTGGACTATTGATATCTCCCGTTGATTCATATACTTGGAGATTATTCTCATTATGTTATCACTGTCACTCAATTGTCCTTACTATTGCTCATACCTGTTAATTAAATAGAAAATGGATGACCTGAACCTAGGACTACTTAGAGGTGACTTGGTGATATGATTGGGTGAACACTAACTCGTGTCTGTGGCTAGGCGGGCCCTTTTATGGCCTAAGATTGGATGTTGAATACCCTAGGATGGAGAGGTTGTATTGTACTATAATTATAACTCATTATGAATGAGAATGGACCTATTACCTCATATGGACTGTTATAGACCGGGTCATGTATTGGTGGGCCTCGGTATGGATCCAATGATTGGACTTAGACCTGGATTGTGATCCATGGATTTTACTGGGTACTTGGACCTGTTAGGGACTTTGTTAGGACGTTGTTCGCGCAAGGCAAAGCCTAGACAGACACAGACCTTTATTGTTTCTTGAGTTGGCACAAACATTCACTCAGTTGTTCTAAGCTCAGCCTTTGGACTGATCATCACTAGTAGGAGCTACTGTGAGTGTTGAGTGAGTTATCATGATGAGCATTGTTGTAGACGGACGGAGAGATACCGGGTCTGGTCTTTGAGTGATGAGTGTGGTGAGGATGTTGTTTGTGGGGCTTGTTATTCCCCAGCACTGGTGAGGTTTCCCCGCCGCGACAGTGTTCAGTATGGGAGGGCCGCGGCATAATATTCTGCGGTATCCAGCTCGTGTGAATGTGCCACATTGTTTATGTAAGACCCCGCCCCGAGAGTTTCCTTTTTAGTGTTAATTAAGACGCGTTTTAGCTATAAGTGAGATTATGGAAGTGGGAACATATCACCATGGATTTCATCTCGGTATTGCCAAGGACCAGAAAAGGGAATAACGCCATATTGGTCATTGTGGACCGTCTTACAAAATCAGCTCATTTTATTCCTATGAAGACCGGAGAGAAAATGCATATGTTACCTCTCGCGGAGTTGTTTGTCAACGAGATTGTCAGCCGTCATGGGCAGCCAGTCTCCATTACTTCGGACAGAGATAACAGATTTGTCTCAAGATTCTTGAAGACTTTGCATGAGTCTATGGGAACGAAGCTTCAGTTCAGCACAGCGTACCAGCCTCAAACAGATGGTCAGTCAGAAAGAACAATTCAGACCCTTGAGGATATGCTTCGAGCGTGTGTACTAGATTTCAAAACTCAATGGGACGAGACCCTACCGCTTTGCGAGTTCGCCTACAACAACAGTTATCATTCGAGCATTGGGATGGCGCCTTTTGAGGCATTGTATGGTAGGAGGTGTAGAACTCCAGTCTGTTGGGAAGAAGTGGGTGTTCGCAGTTTCCATGGACCGACTATGGTGAGTGAAACCAGTGACAAAGTCAAGTTGATCCAAGAACGTTTGAAGGTAGCCCGCAGTAGACAAAAGAGTTACGCAGACTCTCACCGAAGAGATTTGCATTTCAAAGAAGGAGATAAGGTATTCTTGAAGGTGTCCCCTACTAGAGGAACTTTGAGATTCGGGCAGAGAGGCAAATTATCTCGGAGATACATTGGACCCTATGATATCGTGAGTAAGATAGGTGACGTGGCTTATAGATTGGCCTTACCACCTGAGCTTTCCGGCGTACACAATGTGTTCCATGTGTCTATGTTGAAGAAGTACGTCCCCGATCCGTCGCATGTACTCCGTCATGAACCGTTGGAGATTAGAGAAGATGCCACCTATGCCGAGAAGCCTATTCAGATCATCGATACGAAAGAACAGGAACTGAGGACAAGGACCATTCAATGGGTGAAAGTGCTTTGGGAGAATCATGGACCGGAAGAGGCAACGTGGGAATTACGGGATCAAGTTCAGAAGAAGTATCCGCGTCTACTACCCGAGGTTAGTTATTTTATTTCATTTGGTGGACCAAATGCCCTAAGGGGTGGAGGATGTAAGACCCCGCCCCGAGAGTTTCCTTTTTAGTGTTAATTAAGACGCGTTTTAGCTATAAGTGAGATTAGTGGAAATGGGTTAAATCTGGATTAGAATAGCTTTTTATAGCTTTGAATTATTTTGGGAACTCTTTTGATCTAGTGGGGCCCTTTGGGGGTTCCTTTTATTGTGTCTTGATTAGTTTTGGGATTTATTTAATAATTCTGGAAATCTGTAATGTGCTTCGTTTACTGTATTTTATGATTCCCGACAACTTTTGTATTTACTCCGTTCTCGTTCGAAACCTCTAAACCCTACTTTGCCAATGATAGGGGTAAAACAATTTTTTTACACAAAATCTGGACACTATTTTCAATGTATCCGAAACTCGTAAAATATATACTTTTTGGAAAGTAGAAATTTCGACGATCAATTCTTCCTTCTTCGTTGAATCCGTCCGAAGCCCGTAGAGCGATGTTTTAGCCCAATTTGGACTTTTAAGTTGTGGGACCCACTGCCATTGTCTATATAAGGAGGAGCCCTTTTTCCTCTTCCTCTTCTTGCAACTTTCTTTGAGAAAAAGGAATCCCAGGCCAGCCCTAGGGTTCTCTTCAAGTTACCTTGCTTCTTGCTTCTCTATCTCTCAATCTCTCTCAAATCTAATGCTAAAGGTAAAATGGAGGTGGTAATCTTCTTCCCCTCCACGAGAGCTTCATCTTGATACCATTTTTAGAGAGAGCCTTCCATTCCAAGCTACATTTTGAGCAAGCTCTTACCATTAGAGGACTTTCCATGTAAGCTCTTCTTCTCATCTCTTGGTTGTGTGTTCTTCTAGCCATGGAGGTGCTTCACCTTGATTATTGGAAGCTATCTCCATCTATTTCTTGATTTTGACATTCTAGGGTTGTAATGAATGTTTTTGGGGATTTTTGTGTAGATTTTGAGCTTGAGAGTGTGATTAGAGCTCACTAGCATATTTGGAGACCAAGGCAAGTGAATGAATGGATTTGATTTGAATGAGTTCTTGTTTTTATTGAAAATGTGGATTTTACTATTCATATTCCTTTAGTTTATTATGTTTCATAATGCTATTGGAAATGTACTTATTGATATGATTTTTCTCCTAGTTAGTTTATGAGAATGTATGCATTCATTCATTAAAGCTTATTTTGGTCATTATGGACTTCTTAAATGATATTTGTACTTGCATTGAATGGGATTGGTGTTGGATGGAGAATTAAATGCATTGATGGAATGGTGGTTGGAGGAAAGGATTAGATGTTGAATGGAAGGGAATAGACCCATTTCATGTCAGGAAATGATTGGAGTTGAGGTGAAAGGGTTTGAGAAAGAAAGAGCTGAAATCTGCACCTGATGTGTAGTTCCCGCAGCTGGGCGGTCGGCGGGCGGCCACCTTGGCGACTAGCCCACAGGTGACCGGCTGCTAGCCGACCCAGATTCGATTACAAACACAGAATGCTGTGTTTTGACAGGTGAACCGCGGTCAGCTCGCGGCTAACCGCTGACCAAAAACCCTGTGACCGCCAGGTAGCCGAGATGCGCGGTCAGAAACACAGAATGCTATATTTTAGCAGGGTGAACCACGGTCAGCTCCGCGGTCAGCCAGCGGCTAACCGCCGAACACTCGGCGGCTAACCGCCAGCTAACCGACTGGTGACCGAATTTCACCCAGAATTCCTGAGTCTTTTCCATTGTTTTCAGATATGGTATTTAAAGGTTTGGATGGGTTATTCTGATGCCCTACCACCTTGGAAAGACCCAGGGGATGACATAAGGAGACTGACTTAGAAAGAAACTCCATTTCGGAAAGGTATTGAGAATTTTGGATTCATCGACTTGTATAAGGAAACTTGATATGTCCTCTATCATTCGAGTACCATACTAAGGGCAATAATAGACATATAAGATCTTTATACATGTTGTCTGAATACGGAAGCGCCAATATATAGTCCGTAACTGTATAAGAATTTATTTCATTGTTTTAACTCTGATTTATGCACCTGACATGTCCTGCCAGCCCCGTCTATGCATGAAAGGATAGTGATATGAAAGGTGTGCCTACGAGCACCATGCCCCGCCTGCCCGAATGTTTTATACTGATATAGTTATGTACATGTTTTGATTTCTCATGTAACCTATGAGTCGGCACCACTAAGCTTGGACGTCCTTGTCAGTCTGATCAACTGATTTGGGCCTCCCCCTTGTGCTCCCGCCAGTTGCAACTTGGATCCTGTCCTGTCCTGTTATCCGGTTCCACGGCCGTGGTCTTGCCTAGCTATATGTATATGTATATGTATATAATGTTGGTTCTCGTCACTTCGTGTGCTCGAGCCCAACGCACTGAATGTGCTCTCATCACATTAGTGATAGAGAGGATTTAGCTTTAGTGTGGTTGCCATCTAGTCAGTTCCTGTACCTTGAATATCTTATATGATTTACATTGCATCTGTACTTTAAATGAACCATGCATCCTGTTTTAAGATAGTTATTGTTTTAATAAGATTTCGTTATGTTTAAGAAATGCTTTGATTTCTTTCTTGGTATTATCTATTCATCCACCTGCCAGACCGTCGTGTCTGACCCATCTTTGTGGTACTCAGGTCCAGTCCCCGTTATTGCCTTCGAGGAGGAGCTAGAGGAGGTGGTCGGCGAACCGCAACGATTAGCGGAGTGGCAAGTTGATAATGTCATTTAGACATTTGGTTTAGCTTTGGGCTACGTAACATTTTGGGGGAGTTTATAGAATGATACTTGATTTATACTTTTGGTTGTACTGGCCTTTGTTGGCCATTATTTTTGGGGAATGTTAATTTAACTTGATCTTTTGTTTAAACTTTAACTTCATATTTTGGGGAATGCTAATGAGATCATTGCTCACTCTGACATCATGTCATACTTATGCATTAACAGTTTTATATGATGAGAATGGATTAAGAGTTTGATTTGCTACACGCTTCCGCACTAATGTAAATGTTCTATGAGTGTGTGTGGAATCCTCACCGCGGAAACCTGTGGGAAATTAAATGTGCATATTCATATAATCATTCATCCACCACGTCGCGGTCCCGGGTCCCGGTCCAGGGTCGCGACAGTTTAGATTAGATTTCTTATTTATTCTGATCCTAAATGCTTATCCTGCTCAACTGCCTAGAATCCATATTATTGTCACTCTCTTAACTTTATTACTATTTCCACTCTTTTGATGCATTATCCTATATTACTTGCATACTATGACTTGCCAGATCTTTAGATCTGATCCATTCTTGGTGCTTAGGTCTTGACCCCAAGTACGAGGACGATGCGTTCGTGCTCGTAGAGGCACCCGTAGCAGGAGACTACGGATGGGGACCGGCCGACCAAGAGGTTGAGCTGGAGGATGGAGAGCCAGCACCTAGGGTTTGAGCGTCTATCTTTGTTTGGGTTTTTGAGCAATTTCTGTAGTGAGCTAGGTAACAGTCAAATATGTAGTAAATCCTTGTTCTTATCAATTGACATTTTTAGGCTAGACTTCAGTCCCGTTTACATTTGATATATCATGGTACCTATTGCTTCTGCTTTACTTCTTACGCTTCCACAATTTAACCATTGATATTATATTGTTCAAAAGTTTTAAATTAGACCTCACTGCAGACCTACGATCTTGGAAGTTCTCGGATTTTCCGAGAAGTAGCGCGCCAACTTCGATACCTTGACGGTTTTCTCAGTATACGAAATTGGGGCGTTACAAGTAAGCCATCCAAAAATACCCTTATCCAAAATCTCACAGCTCATGAGAATAATCAACATAGATAACTATCAGAGAAGAAACATGGCTTAATTGTATCCAAAATAAGCTTAATTGTATCCAAGGTTATCTTTGATCTAAGGATGTAAAGGGGTTGGATTCAGGATGCAAATGGATCGGGACCCATACTCCGAACATATGCATTTAACCTATGGAACCCAAACCCTTCTCCGATGGACCCAATTGAAACCAAATTGAGTGTATTGTACGGGTCACATTCTGTGCTCTTGGTTTGCATGAGAGAGAAAACTCTAAGCATTTTTTGACACTCATTGAATGGTTGCTAATGATAAGAGATAATGTAATGGAAATGTTTCATTGCAAATATGTTTTTGGGTGAACATTACCTCAACCAGATCATCCAGATCATTGATTTACGGGCCCTAAAATTTAAAGGTTTTGCTAAGTTACAATTTCATGAAATATAATCTAATAATAAATATAATCATTGATTTCGCAATTGAGTTCTAAATCCACAATTGATTAAGAAATTGGCTCCGATTTTGAAATTAATTTTGCCCAAATTATTATACTATATATTATAGGTGTAGGATTTGATTGAGAAATTGGTTTCCAATTTTGCAATTGATTGAAAAATTGGAGCTCAATTTCGATTTCAATTGAGAAATTGGAACTCCAATTTCGATTTCAATTTTGATAGGAAAGAAATTTTAAAATTAGGAACCTATTATGATATATTATAGACATAGGCATCAATTTCGAAATTGGAGTCCAATTTGCTAATCGATTGCAAAATTGGACTCTAATCTCAAATACCAACGTTAGGAAGAGTCTTCAACTACTTAAATATTAGTGTAGATTTATGCCTTTAGGAAAAATCTCATTTGCTGAACCCAATCTATTCCAAGTTTTTTTTTACTTCTTTAAGTTTAAGTTTTTTTCTCAACAATACAACTTTTTTCTTAGTAGCTTCAAGTTCCATCCAAGTACGATTTAGTTTATGTTTTTTTTTTCAGGGTGCAATTTATTTTATGTTTTTATTGACAAGTGAATGATTTTGTGTGATTTAGATTTTTATTGTTCTGTGTTTATTTTACAGGATAGATTTTGCGGCATATGTTAAGTTTTTTTAATTGTTCAATGTAATGATTATGTGTGATTAGGATCTCAATAGTTTCAAGATCCATTTAGATATGATTTAGTTTATGTTTATTTTTCTTTGTTCAATATAATGATTTTAGTTTATGTCTTTTTTTCTCAAGGTGTGATTTAGTTTATGTAGTTTATGTTTTTATTGACAAGTGAATGATTTTGTGAGATAAGGATTTTTATTATTCTGTGTTTATTTTCTGGGATAGATTTTGGCGCATATGTTATGTTCTTTTCTTTATTTGTTCAATGTAATGATTCTGTGCGATTAGGATCTCAATAGCTTCAAGATGCATCTAGGTACGATTTAGTTTACATTTATTTTTTCTTTGTTCAGTGTAATGATTTTAGTCTATGTCTTTTTTCTTTTGCTCAAGGTACGATATAGTTTATGCTTTTGTTTTTTTTTTTTTTATTCAATGTAATGATTTTGTGTGATTAGGATTTTTATTGTTCTATGTTTATTTTTCAAGTAAGATTTTGCCTCATAGGTTATGTTTTTTTTATTATTCAGTGCAATGATTTTATGTGATTAGGATCTCAGTAGCTTCAAGCTCCATTCAGGTATGATTCAGTATTTTTTTATTTTTTTTTGTGATCAGGGTATGATTTATTTTATTTTTATTCTATATTCAGTGCAATGACTTTATTTTATATTTTCGTTTGTTCAAGGTATGATTTAGTTTATTTTATATATTTTTTATTTTATTCTTTTTTTTTTCTTATCACGTAGGTGACGTTTTATTTTTTATTTCTCAGTGTAATGATTTTGTGTGATTAGGGTATTTATTATTCGCAGCTGATAATTGTTTTCAATTTTTTTTTGAAAAAAAAGTTTTATTCTTCTTATTGTACTGATCATCCGACCTAGATGTTTTGATTTTTATGGCCCTGTAATTTCTTTTATGTTAATGAATGGTTGATTCTATTTTTTTTCATTTTTTAATGCAAGTCATAAATAGCTTTAAGAAACATATGTTTAATTTTTTATTGTTCAGTAAATTTTATTATTTTGTGTATATTTTTAGGGTTAGATTTTACCTAAAATTGTCCAATTGGCTTCTTTTCTTATTAAATAGTCATGTCTGCCCAACCTAATCTAACTCTAAATCTATCAAAGTTGAACACAGTGTATTCCAAATATCAGATTGGATATCTCTTCCATTTGTTAATTTTTTTCCCTTTTTATGAATTTTTCGGTATCTTAACTTTTTTTTTTTACTTTTTACCATTGTTCTATTTTATTTTTATTATTTCTGCTTTTGATAGGTTCTTTTAGTTTCCTTGGTGATAGATTTTCATGGATTTGTATTTTTTCTTTTATTTTTTTATTTTGAGTTTTTGTTGTTAGGCATTGTGTTTCTATGGGTTTATTCGTTTCTCTAAGTTATTTTTATTATTGGACTGTCCATGGATTTTTATTTTCATGTTTTTTGGTGTTTTTATCATTTTTATTTTCCTATTATGGGTTTATTCTAATGATTTCAAAAAATGTTTGAAACAAAATATTCAATTGATTTCAAACAAATTAAAGTACATTCATTTTGAAATTAAAAAACTATATTTCTTTGTTATTTTTATAGGTTTTAATCAAGATTATAATTTTTACCATCTCATTATAATTTAGACTAAATATTATTTAAAATATTAATTATTTTTAATATTATAAATTTTAGCACGGGCATGTTTTGCTAGTTTATTATTATTTAGGTTGAAAACATCAATATGAATTGAACTTGAAAAGTTTAAGACTCTTAAAGCAATAATTGTAAAAACGCAAACCTCAATCAAATCCACTTGGATGCATACCAATCATGACTCCAATCAATATGATTGAGATTATAATCTCATTAGATATAAAGATAGGGATTTACACTTGATTGATAGTTTCCTTTCGGTAATTTAGTAATGTGTTTTGACTTTGTCAATTTGATCTCCGGTAATAACCTGCAAATCCAAGAAAACTTCTGATTTCCGATGCATTCTTCGGTCTTTCCCACTTCACAACTACATCAATCTTAGTTGGATCCACTGACAACCCTTCTTTAGAGATGATATGTCCCAAAAACGCGACTTGTTCAAGCCAAAATTCGCACTTACTGAGTTTCGCATACAATTGATTGTCTCTTAGAAGTTGCAATGCTATCCTCAAATGTTCTTCATGTTCTTATCTGGACTTGGAGTATACCAAAATGTTATCAATAAACACTACGGTGAACTGGTCTAAGTACTCCGCGAAGATTTTCTTCATCAAGGCCTTGAATACTGCCGGTGCATTCGTCAGTCCAAATGGCATCACTAGGAACTCATAGTGTCCATATCTTGTCCAGAAAGCTGTCTTCGATACATCTGAATCTCTAACCCTCAGCTGATGGTAACTGGACCTTAAATCAATCTTTAAAAACTTGGCAGCACCTTGCAATTGATCAAACAATTCGTCTATCCTAGGCAATGGATACTTGCTCTTAATGGTAGCTTGGTTCAATTTCCGGTAATCAATACACATCCTCATCGAGCCATCTTTCTTCTTGACGAATAAAACTGGAGCTCTCTACGGTGAAACGCTAGGTCTCACAAAGCCTTTGTCCAACAATTCTTGCAATTGTATCTTTAATTCTCCCAATTCAACCAGGGCCATTTTGTATGGTGCAATAGATATCGGAGCGGTCCCCAGTAACAACTCAATGGTGAAGTCAATTTCTCTAACAGGTGGATAGTGATCTTGAACAGTTTGGGGTTTAAATTTGGGCATGGAGATAAATTTATAGGGCTTGGTTGGGGATTTGTCAGGTTCAAAGGGCTGGGACACCCTCCCTTTAAAAAAAATCATAATTAAGAGACCTTTTGATCAAAAAATCTTTATCCTTGATGTGTGTAGACTCCGCATTTTGGCACCCCTATATACAATCTCAATACCCATATTATTGATGCCGTGATTTTGCCTCATTAGGCCAACTTTGAATAAATAAATTAAAATCTGCACGTCAATCCATCAACATATCATATTTTCAGAAAGGTGCATTACTAGGTCCCATTTTTTAGAGTGGGTCTCACCAAACCTTATTCTTCTAATCGGATCCTACTCCCATAGTGATCTACTCATTGTGAGTTCCCCGATGATGTACGAACTTTAAAAATCTGATGTTGGGATTTCAAATTACAAATTTTATAACATCGACGCGCATGGGACCTAAAATGTGAAATTCTCATGGGGTCTTCAAATGTTCCAAATACATACACCATCATGATCTTCTCACCAAAAGCTTTCCAATGGTATAGGGTTTTGAAAATCTGATGATGAGATCTCAAGATGGGAATTTTACAAGGTTATATTGAGTGCAATCCAAAAGGCCATTGACATAAAAAAGTGGGACCCATCCAAATTGTCAAAAGTTAATCTCTCGTTGGCTCATTTCTCACCCCATACCATTTGAACCTTACCTCTATCTCTCAATTCAATTAGAATCTTATATCCATACTACCTACTGGATTCGAAAGTTCATATCCATCTCTCTTTTAAGGTTCTCTCTACTCACCAACCCAGTCCAGAGGTCCCAATCTCCTACCCATCTACAACTCTCTCCTCATCACCTCTCTCTCCCCCTCTTTCTAATTAATCCGATCCAACTCTCCTTCACCACCGTCTCTCAAATCAATCAGAATTTTATATCTATCTTACCCAACTAGATTCAAAAGTCCATATCCATATCTCTATTAAGGTTCCCACATCAGATCCGCACCGTTCTTGACCATTGTGACAATCCTCTCAACCGCTCCTTGGGAAGGCTCTCATCTCCTATTTCTTTCAAAATCCTCTCATCGTAATCTAGCCACAGAGACTGTTCTTCCATTCCCATCTTCTTTCTACTTCCCTTTCCCACACAATCTCTCTCTCTCTCTCTCTCTCTCTCTCTCTCACTATAAAACAAACTCATCAACCTCTCATATCTCTCTCTCGGCAAGTCACACCTCAAGGACCCATTATGCAGATGACCTTCTCATCATCTTCCACGATACTTTCTTCACACCATTAAGGCTGGGCAATCCATCGCCAACACACCTTCTCATCATCTCATCTTTGCATCCCCATCTTCCTCCCAGCAGGTTCTCACCATTGAAATCCTCACCTCCACCTCAAAACACCAAACCAGCCTAAAACACTTGTAACATCCTGCTCCTTAATATTCTATTAATTATAATTAATTATGTGATTAGTTAGCAAGTGTGTTTAGAGTCTTAGCGAGTCGGGTTTGGCATATAGATCACACATGCAGAGTCTCACGCAAGTCCGAGTTCGTTTGGGTACAGTAGGGGGTGGTTTGCAATTTAAGGGAGTTTTCAGGGGATTTTATGAGATTATGAGTTTTTGTGAGTTTAGGTGAATCGGTTAGGTCTCGGCATTTTATGAACTTTAGTCTTCTATCGCGTTTTGATTCGACGTGTTAAAGAGGCCTGAATATCCACATTAGTAAATCCAGGGACTAAACTTAAATTAGCCATTTAACCTAACCTAATATAACTCATTCCTCACCCATCTTTTATTCCCTCTCTCTCTCATTTCATTGTGCTACCTCCAAGACCCAGCCCCTCACTGCCTCCTCACCATTTCCGGCCACTAGAGTCCCGGCGACGACAACCAAGCCCCACTTCATCTTCCCCAAGCCACCAAGAGTACACCCATCTCCTTTTCTAAGCTTTTCATTAACAACCCACTTCAAGGTAAGGTCCTAAATCTTGTAGACCAACTCTTCTTCTCCCTTTTTTGTTAGAAATGTATTAGAGAAGCTCGTCCCCTCCCTTTGCATTCATTTTGTAGAGAGGTTTTGGGTTTGGAAGCCATTTTTACCAATTTGAGCTCAAAGAGGATTTTTCCCCAATTTCTTCTAAGTTTTGTTGAGCTCTTGATCAAGGCAAGTTAGTATTTATAATTATGCTTGGATATGTTTGTCTCTCCTTGATTTGATGATTGATAATGTTTAGATGACCTTATTGCTCTTTTATTGTTTTGTTCAAAACATGATAAATGGGTTTGGATTTGAATGAAATGGTTTAGTTTTGTTTGAATGGACTTGATGAGAGGGGGTATGGGTGCATGTGAAGAGAGCAAGGCCCTAATTTTACTTGTCTACAGGTGTGGATGAGGGAGAGAAGGAACTCTCTCCAAATCTGATATGAAACAGAACTCGGGTGCAGAGTTCTGGAACTCACGGCGAGATGTGGATTTGTTCTACGGTTAGTCGTGAGGGCCGAAGTGGCTTGGGAGCCTGCACTCCCTGACTCTTTATTTAACAACTTTGCTCTACGGGGACCTCACGGTTAGCCGTGGGCTAACTGTGATTTCTGGGACAGGTTCTGTCTGGAACCTGTTTGACGAACAACTGAGAAGGGTTTTCAACCCGGAGCCTACGGTGACCTCACGGCAAGCCGTGAGATTCACCGTAGAAGACCCACGGCTAGCCGTAAGGTAGCCGTAGGGTATGGCCGAGTTCCATTTGATATGGAATTCTTTTCCCTAGTTTGCTGACTTAGGTGGGACCTTAGACGTACCTTGATGCCTTGCTTTGGACTTAATAGGAGGGATGTTTGGGTGGACATTTGCTTGTAGTTATTCCGGTTTTCTCGGGTTTCAATTCATCTCAGTCTTGAACGGTACAGGACAACGGGACACCCTCCTTTATATCTATGCACGAAGACTATTTGTTCGGGTATTGCGAACCTTATTCCTTTTGTTGACTGAGTAGGGTTGTACTAGACTTCAGGAATAACATTTGACTTAGGTTTGGATTGCTTATTGCCTCTAATTCCGAATTGTACCGTCTGGTACTACCTCCATGTAATGTGCATATTCCTTACCTCCATTTACTTTGCTTGGTATTGGGATCACATTGAGAACTTAGATGATGGACTTAGGATCCCTTTTTATGTTCCGTTTGTTTCGGAGTTTGATTGAAGTGTTGAGGCTAGATGGCTTTGATTGTAAAGCTTGTTGAGAACTACCAGTATTGTTGTTGTTTTGAAGAAGTTTGATGGTCTTGGCTTTGATTTGATGATGGAAAGGTAGTTTCTCTATTGTTGATGAATCTTGTTCATGCAAGAAAGTATAGCCCCTCACTATTGTATGTTTAGGACTCTTGTATCAGGCACCACTCAACTGTTAATGCCCAACACATTTGGGGCACCATTTGTGTGAGGACTTTGGATTGAACATCTGTGTAGTACGACTTTTTATATTTTTGATGGATGTATACCATCGGATACACTATTGGAAAGAAAGAATTGAAGATTGTATTGATTGGTATCCATATTGATTGATTGCTTGCCGGGTTTTTATCCCGAGCATATTGTTTTCCCCACCACAGCTCTCATGTTGAGTCGGGAGCGACATGTGGAACTATCCCGTGGTGATTAGTATATGTGGATCGCCTACTTTGATAGATGTTTATGTTAGTTTGATTATGATTCGAATGCTATGCATTTCCTATGATCGTGCCTATCATCTACTCTGATTCGTTCTGCATATCTATCGCTTTATATATATATTGCTTGCCGACCGTTGTGTTTGATGATGCTACTCTAACTGCATAGGTACCGAGGCCTTCTATCCCGAGGAGGAGATGATGGAGGAGATTCAGACAGATCAATCTGATGACCTCCTATACTACTGTACGGACGTCGTTGTCTAGCCGTGTCGACCCCGTACTCGAGAGCCTTCATGTTTACTTGGCTAGATTCTTCTTTGTCTTCTTTTGTCCATCTTTTGATTAGGCCCGGTTTTAGTGTGGCCTTCGTTTTGTAATTAATACTTTGTTAATTGCCTTCAACTTGAACCTAGTTAATGAATTTCAGTATTTGCTCTTAACTATACAATTTTAAGATACCATTTGTATTTCCAAAGCTTCCGCTTATTGTTATTATGTTCGAGGAACTGTTTATACCTCACAATGGTCTTCGATCCATATGGGACATGATTAGGGCCAAGTTATATTTGATTTATGTTGGAAAATTTTTAATTGGCCCTAATTTCATGCATAACCCCAGTTCCACTTTTGGGGGCGTAACAAGTTGGTATCAGAGCATTACTGTTTCCAGTTTAAAACAAGTAGAAACCTAAGACGTGTGAGGATTGGATATCTTTTGGGTATTTTAGCTTTTATAGCTTTTGTAGAATGAATAGTTTGTTTGCTAGATTGAGTCCCATAGGACTAATGTTTCTTATGTTTCAAAATGGCTAGCCGTAATCTGCGTTCTAACAACAACAACCCCGAGAGCAGCAATGCGAATGCTAATCCACATGTTGAGGATACAATGGAGAGTCGGCTTAATAAGCTAATGCAAGCCTTTGTAACTTCCCAAGAGTCACAGACTAAAATGATGGAAGTCATGCAGAGACAAGCACAACCTACCCAAGTTATCACGATAGCCAGAGTAATTGACCCTAATGACTTATTTGACAAGTTCAAGAAGGGGGCACCACCAGAGTTTTAGGGGAACGAAGACCCACTCGATGCAGATGAGTGGATAGTTCAGGTACAGAAGATCTTTGAGGTCTTTAGGTGCACAGGGAAGGAATGGGTTTAACTTGCAGCCTATATGTTTAGAGGCACAGCTGAAATGTGGTGGAAGTCAGTCAAGACACCGTACGAGACTATCGAGGATGACACTACATGGACATCGTTCAGTACATTGTTCTGTACGAACTATATACCACCCAACATCACAGCCCTTAAGATTGTTGAGTTTGAATTGCTCCAGCAGGGAGAGAACCCCGTTCAAGAGTATGAACAACAGTTTACTAACTTGTCTCGGTTTGCACCATCTCTGGTGAAGACCGAAGTGGACAAGGTTATGAGGTTTATCCTGGGACTGAACCCCAATATCAAGAAGAAAGTGACCAGTGTTACCTTGGATACTTTTGAGGAGAACCTCAAACAGGCTTATTGGGCTGAAGCATCCATCAGGGAGAAGGCCATTTACAATCATAACCTTCAGCAGGCATAGATGCAGGATAGGACTTCGAGTTCTGGACAGTTTCAACAACGCCCACAACAATAGCTTCAGCACCATCAGCGTTCACAGCAGCAATACCAATAGCATGCTAAGAGGCCTAAGGCAGGTCACGCAGCGGGAGTCCGTTGTGATCATTGTAACCGACACCACCCGTCAACAAAGTGTAGATGTTTAATAGGAGGTTGTTTTGAGGGTTGTCTAATGGGCCATCGGGTTAAAGACTGCCCAAAGAAGCACGGGCAGGGTGTCAAGAATGCAGCTCCTCATAGACCACTAGTTGTAGCACAGCCTTTGAGGCAGGCACCACCTAATAGGCCGCAGCAGCCTAATCAGTAATAGCCTCGGGCATTACAGCAATAGCAACAGTTTCAACTTCCAGCACCACCGCAGAACAGAGGGCAGCAGAGGCCCCAAGAACAATAGAGAACCCAGGGACAATAGTATGGGCAACAGAGGCAGCAGCAGCAGGGTAGAGTTTATGCCTTGGATCATCAGGAGGCGGACGAAGCTCGAGGAGTGGTGGAAGGTACACTCTCTATCTCAGATGTACCTGCTAGATTCTTATTTGATTCTGGTTCAATGCATAACTCTGTATCACCTATGTTTGCTGCATGCTTGGGGGGAGAAGTAGCTCCATTGCATTGCATTTTGTTTGTTACTACTGTCGCGACCCCAGATCGGGGTCCGGGCCCGCGAATGAGTGTAGATGATGGTAGACATTTAACAATGGACATTTGGATATACACTCACTTAATTTCCCACAGGTTTCCGCGGTGAGGATTTCACACACACTCACAAAACATTTAAACTCTAACAGGTGGTAATCCTAGAATCTTTTCTAGAAAAATGTCTGGAAACTCACAAACAATTGGGATCTCCTCCACCCCTTGTGACCGTTTATCCTCCGTGATAAACGCTAAATAACCTTCACATCCACTTCTAACAAGTCTATCAGCCTTCAATGCTGAAATAAACCTTGGATAAGGATTCCTCCTCTCTCCTTGAAATAACACTCCTGTTGGTGTCTCCTCTAACTTAAAAGTGAGGGTCTTATTGAAGCAATCCATAGTAGCGTGGTACCCTGCTAACCAATCCATCCCTAGGATGATATCAAAATCATACATCTCCAACAAAATAAGATTCGCTGGTAACACCACATCTCCTATCTTAATTGCGCATCTAGGATGATATTTTCTACACACAACTTGTTTGCCTACTGGGGTGGACACCGTCAAAACAAACTCAAGTTCTCTAGCAGGCATATCAATCAACTTAGAAAAATTTGGAGACATGAAAGAGTGTGTAAAGCCAGGGTCAAACAATATCTTAGCCTCGATTCCACAAACAAGGAGTGTACCTTCCACCACGTTATCTGCAGCCTCTGCATCAGCTTGGTTGATTGCATACACTTGTCCTCGCTGCTGTGGCCTGTTTTGAGCTTATTGCTGCCTTCCTTGTTGTGCATTTCTATTCTGTTGAGGAGGACGCTGGTTCTGATTCTGACCTTGCTGACGGGCTTGTTGCTGCTGCTGTTGACGTCTATACTGTTGCTGAGTGGCTTGTTGCTGAAGTGGCCTTGGCTGGTTCTGGACAACTAGTGCATTCTGGGGTGGTGCTGGACGATGTGCTCCTTGTTGTTGCTGATTCTGCCTATTGCCTTATCCAACAAACCTTGGACAATCCTTGAGCTGGTGCGCCATAGAACCACATCTAAAACATGCTCCCGTAATCGTACGGCATTGAGCACTCTCATGATTCTTACCACAATGAACGCAAACTAGTGTATTTTGCACATTTTGTTCTTGCCTTGGTCGCTTGTTCTGTTGGTTCCTTGGCGGATGATTCTGTTGATGAGTTTGTGCCTTTCCTTGGACATTGAGGATCTTGTTGTTTAAGTTCTCAAACTTGTATGCCCTTCTCACAGCCTCTTCAAAGGTGGCAGGTGGCATAACACCTGTGGCATGCCTCTCAATGATCGGGTTAAGTCCCTCAAGTAACTTCGCTATCTTCTTCTACACGATGTCGATCAATTCGGGGGCATATCGAGACAACCTCTCGAACTTCGTGAGGTACTCTTAGAAAGTCATGCTGCCTTGCACAAGCTGCTGGAATTCGATGGCCTTTTGCCTCTTCACATGAGTCGGTACATACTTATCACCGAATTGTCTCTTGAAGTTTCCCCAAGCCTCTGCATCTACTACAGTTCTATATTCTGCCCTTACCACCTTCCACCATAAATCTGTTAGACTGGTGAATGTGGAAGTGGTGAGTTGAACTTGATACCTTCCCGTACATCTGAATACTTCAAAAATGTTCTCCGTGTGCTCCAACCAATCATCTGCAGTCAATGGGTCCTCATGCCCAGTGAAATCTTTTGAACCTCTCTTCCTGAAGCTCTCAAATAATGCATTGGGGTCATTCTCCCTATTGTTGATGACTATCTGAGGGCCAGGTGGTTGAGCTGGTGCTGGTTCAGGCTTTCTCTCTAACACCTCTAACAATTGTCTTTGCATCTGTGCCATCTCCCTAGCATGGTCTTCATCCTTATTAGCCATCTGCTCTTGCAATCTGGCTTGGTTCTCACTAGCCTGACGCTGCTGATCAAGCATAGCTTGCATCATCTGCTGAAATTCATTCTGCATATTTGGATCAGGAGTGCTGTTCTTTAGTGGTCCTGTATGCGCACTATTGCTTGTAGTGGGATTGTCGATTATGGTTCTTTTGCAAGGTGACATATCACTGCAAAACAAGTTGTTAGCACATAGAATCAAATAAGGGTCACACATTACTCACATGAGTCTAACTAACGAAAAGTCTAACGAATTCTCGCCACGTCCTTAGGATTTCTAGTTTCTTTTAATTGCCTGAAACACGTCTCGCTCTGATACCAGTCTGTCGCGACCCCGGACCGGGGCCCGGGGCCGCGAATGAGTGTAGATCATGGTAGACATTTAACAAGGGACATTTGGATATACACTCACTTAATTTCCCACGGGTTTCCGTGGTGAGGATTTCACACACACTCACAAAATATTTACAATGGTGCGGAAGCGTGTAGCAAATCAAATTCTTAATCCATTCCATAATGCAAGACTGATAAGTACATATGAATGACTTAATGTCAGAGTGAGCAATGATCTCATTGGCATTCCCAAAGTATACAGTTAGAAGTTTAAACAAAAGATCAGTTAAATTAACATTCCCCAAAAATAATGGCCAACAAAGGCCAGTACAACCAAAAGTGTATAAATCAAAAGTCATCTATAATTTCCCCAAAATGTTGCCAACTCTTAGTACGAACCAATGTTTAAACGACATTGTCGACTTGCCACTCCACTAATCGTTGCGGTTCACCGACCGCCTCCTTTGGCTCCTCCTCGAAGCCAATAACGGGGATGGGACCTGAGTACCACAAAAATGGGTCAGACACGACGGCTTGGCAGGTGGGTAGATATCACAATAAGAGAAATCGAAAGATAAATTGAAAAGACATTGAAATCTGTCCAAACATTTATTTCCATAAAACAAGATATATCATTTGTCAAATGCATATATAAGAAAAAACATGCAGGATAACAAGAACAGGGAACTAGCAAGATGGCAATCACATTAAAGCTAAATCCTCTCTATCACTAATGTGATGAGAGCACATTTAGTGCGTTGGGTTCGAACACGCGAAGTGACGAGAACCAACAATATATACATATACATATAGCTAGACAAGACCACGGCCGCGGAATCGGGAAACGGGATAGGACAGGATCCAAGTTGCAACTGGCGGGAGCACGAGGGGGAGGCCCAAGTCAGTTGACAGACTGACAAGGACGTCCAAGCTTAGTGGTGCCGACTCATAGGTTACATGAGAAATCAAAACATGTACAAAACTATCTCGGTGTAAAACACTCAGGCAGGCGGGGCATGGTGCTCATAGGCACACATGTCACGTCATTATCTTTTCATGTATAAATAGGGCAGAACATGTCAGGTGCATAAATCATAGCTTGAGACAAAACTAATGATATTAGGTGAAATCGGGTTAAGATAAGTATGTCCTGAGTAAAACAGTACAATGAATCCTTATACAATTATGGATCACGTATTGAGACTTCCGTATTCACACAATATGTATAAAGACCTTGCATGTCTATTATTGCTCTTGGCATGGTACTTGAATGATGATAGACATTCCAAGTTTCCTTATACAGTTTGATAAATCCCCAATTTCCAATACATTTTCTGAAGTGGGGCTTTTTCCCAAGTCAATCTCCTTATGCCATCCCCTAGGTCCTTCCACTTCCAAGGTGGTAGGGCATCAAAACAACCCATCCAAGCCTTAAAATATCATATCTGAAAACAATGGAAAAGACCCAGGAATTCTGTGCAGTTCGCTCGAGCAGACCGGTTCCAGTCAGGAGGGCTCAAGCGAATAATGATGTAGGCTCAAGCGAACAAAGTTCTGTGAGGGGTTCGCTCGAGCGATGTTGAGTTCGCTCGAGCGAACTACTCCGGAACAGGAAGGCTCGAGCGAAGAAGATGGTTAGCTCAAGCGATTGAAGTTCTATGAAGGGTTCGCTCTAGCGAATAGAGGTTCGCTCGAGCGAACTGCTTTAGAAACTCTCTGTTTCAGCATTACGAACGTCATCTTCCCTTCTCTTTAAAACTTCATTTAAGCCAACACTTAACACAATATTTATGACCCTCTTTCCACCTACTTCCACCCCCATTCAAGTCCTCCAACAACCATCCATTAAAACCCTAAATCACATCCATTCTCCTTTCCAATCTCATTCAATGCACAACCACCAATAAATGAGAATCCAAACATATCAAAATACAACTTAAATGTACAAAATTCAAGAGAACATTTAAAAGAGAATGAAGCTCATGATCATACACATTTCTAACAATCAATTTGAGGTATAAAAACACATGCAAGATGAATAGTGAAAGAAAATCCATAATTCCATTAAAACATGAAATCATTCAAATAAACCTATTCATCCACTTGCCTTGGTCTCTAAATAGCTAATCAAGCTCTAAGCACTTCTCTCAAATCCAAATTCCACAATCTACACAAAACCCCAAAAATGACACCCATCACACACCCTAGAATGTCAAAATCAAGAAATAGAAAGAGATAACTTCCCATAGTGGAAATGAAGACTCTCTAGGGCTAGTAGAAACATAATCTAGAAGATGGGAAGGATTACTTACGTGGAAGACCCTTTAATGGCAAGAGCTTGTTCAAAGTGAATCTTGGAGTAGAGGGCTTCTTCTAAAAATGATACCAATAAAGAGCCTAGATGGAGAGGAAAGAGAAGGTGAGCTCCATTTTTCCTTTAGCAATGGCTTGAGAGGGATTGGAGATGAAGAAGCAAGGAGGAAGGGCAAGAACCCAGGGCTGGACTCTCTATTCTCTCAAGGGAAAGTTGCAAGAAAAGGAAGAAGAGAAGAAGACTCTTCCTTATAAAGAAAGTGGGGATGGGTCCCACCACTTGAGAATCTAATTAAGCAAAAAACTTCATTTTCCGGGCTTCGGATGGATTCGATGAAGAAGGAAGAATTGTCTGTCGAAATTTCTAGTTTCCAAAAAGTATATATTTTACGGGTTTCGGAGACATCGAAATTAGTGTCCGGATTTTGTGTAAAAAGACTGTTTTACCCCTATCATTAGCAAGTAGGATCTAGATGTCTCGAACGGGAACGGGGCAAATAAGAAAGTTGTCAAAAACAATAAAATAAGTCAAATGGGGCAAAATACAGATTTTTTCGAGTATCAAAAAAATCTCAAAATCTCATAAAACACGATAAAGGAACCCCCACAGGGTCCCACCAAATCAAAAGAGTTCCCAAAATAAACCAAATCTATAAAAGAGCTATTCTAATCCAAACTTAACCAAAACTCACTAATCACATTTATAACTAAAGCACGTTTTAATTAGCACTAATCGGAAACTCTCGGGGCGGGGTCTTACAACTACCCCATTAGGGAAGACAGTGCAATGTGAATCCCATTATCCAACATACAAAGTGCAGGTTGGGAACTTCATCCTATCTGCAGACTTTATCATCCTAAGGATGAAGGATTTCGATGTGATACTGGGTATGGATTGGTTATCCACCTACAGAGCAGTGATGGATTGCTTCAACAAGACCGTCAAATTGCAAGTACTCGCTGACAGTGTTGAGATTATTGGAGAGAGATGACTCATGTCCACTAGAGTCATTTCAGCTTTGAGGGCAGACAGGTTGATTAAGAGTGGAAGTGAGGGTTATGTGGCATTTATCACGGAGGATAAATTGTCCAAAGCAGTGGAGGATATTCTAGTTGTTTGTAAGTTCCCGGATGTCTTCCCGGAGGAGATACCTGGATTACCACTAGTTCGAGAGATTGATTTCACGATTGATCTTGTGCCAGGACAGCACCAATATCGAAAGCACCATACCGCATGGCTCCAGCAGAGCTGAGGCAGTTGAAAGTATATCTATAGGATCTCTTAGACAGAGGATTTGTGAGACCGAGTGTGTCTCCATGGGGTGCACCGGTTTTGTTCGTGAAAAAGAAGGATGGTTCGATGCGCATGTGCATAGACTACAAACAGCTGAATCAGGTTACAATTAAGAACAAATATCCACTACCAAGGATAAATGAGTTATTTGATCAACTGTAAGGAGCACAACATTTTTCGAAGAACGACTTGAGATCAAGCTACCATCAGTTACGAGTCAGAGATCAAGATGTTCAGAAGACAGCCTTCAGGACCAGATATGGCCATTATAAGTTCTTGGTTATGCCCTTTGGGTTGACCAATGCACCAAGGGTGTTCATGGCCTTGATGAACAGGGTCTTTGCATCATGCTTAGATCAGTTCGCAGTAGTGTTTATAGACGACATTCTAGTCTATTTGAGGTCCAAAGACAAGCATGCAGAACATTTGAGGACTTCATTGCAGATTCTGAAAGAGAATCAACTCTATGCCAAGCTTAGCAAATGTGAGTTTTGACTTGAGCAAGTGTCTTTTCTTGGACACATCATCTCTAAGGAAGGTTTTTCAGTGGATCCAACGAAGATTAAGGCAATAGTCAATTGGCAGAGCCCGAAGTCAATGTCAGAAATCATGAGTTTCTCGGTTTGGCAGGATACTACAGAAGGTTTGTGAAGAGATTCTCCAGTATAGCAGCTCCGTTGACCAAATTGATAAGGAAGGATGTTCCTTTTGTATGGACAGAGCAGTGTGAAGCAAACTTTCAAGAGTTGAAGACCAAATTGACCACAGCTCCTATCCTGACTTTACCATCAGAGAATAGAGGGTTTATGATTTTTACAAATGCTTCAGAAGTTGGTTTGGGATGCGTACTCATGCAGGAAGGAAAATTAGTCGCCTACGTGTCCAGACAGTTAAATGAGCACAAGAAGAGATATGCTACCCATGATTTGGAGCTTGCAGCAGTAGTTATGGTACTAAAAATGTGGAGGCATTACCTGTATGGAGCGAAATTCGAAGTTCATTCGGATCACATGAGTTTTCAGTACTTGTTTGGGTAGAAGGATTTGAACATGAGGCATACCAGATGGATGTAATACATCAAAGACTACGACTTTCCGATAAAGTATCATCCCAGGAAAACAAATGTGGTTGCAGATGCACTGAGCAAAAAGACAACGAATACCGGATGTTTACAGACATAGTGGTCTTTGACGGAGTTATTCAGGGATTTGGGCATAGAGTTTCAGCCTCAGAGTGAGAAAATCATGGTAGCCAACATGCATACTTGGGAACCGGAGATTCTGAGTAGAATCAAGAGCAATCAGATAGAAGATCCAGAGTTAGTCAGACTGATAGACAGCATAGCAGATAGACTAGAGTTCAGACTCATAGATGGAGTGTTATATTGCCAGGATAGATTGTGTGTTCCAGATGTGCATGACTTGAGGAACGAGATTATGGTTAAGGCACAACATTCTCGTTATGCTATTTATCTAGGGAGCACCAAGATTTACCAGAACTTGAGAAGTTTTTACTGGTGGAACAACATGAAGAAAGACATTGCCGGATTCATCTCGATATGTTTAGTATGTCAACAAGTGATGGTTAAACATCAGAGACCTCCCGGTTTACTCCAACCGTTGGAAATGCCGGAATGGAAGTGGGATCGCATTACCATGGACTTCGTTGCAGGGTTGCCACCTACTAAGGACAACGACAACATTTGGGTAATTGTTGACAGACTCACCAAATCAGCGCACTTCATTCCGATGAAGATGAGAGGATCCATGGATATCTTGGCACACAAGTACATCGATAACATAGTCAAATTGCATGGGATTCCAGATTCCATTGTTTCAAACAGAGACATGAAGCTTGTGGGTAGATTTTGCGTCAGTTTGCAAGTAGCCTTAGGGACTACATTGAATTTCAGCACTACGTATCTTCCTCGGACTAATGGACAACTGAAAGGACCAACCAGTCTATGGAGGATATGTTGCGGGCATGTGTTCTTGATCTTGAGAAGGATTGGGAGAGAAGTCTTCCTTTGTGTGAGTATATAGGTTTTCAAAACTTTTGACCCACTTGACTTAGGGATCAAGTATCCATAAGGCAACAAAACCCAATCCAGGATCCATGTCCTCAATCTCAGCAATCATGATCAGTAAATAAATCTATCAAGAAGATAGAACAGCAGCCAACAAGTATCCATAAAAAATCTACAACATGCAAGGAAGTAGATTATACCTTTAAAGCTCGGTTGTGCTCTAATGGAGAAGTTGCGTCTTTCTTTGACGATGAAACTCTTTCACGTATCAAATAGGAATCTCCAAGACTTTTTGATCTTCCACGCTATGACTCATCTCAGATCTCTTTTCTCAAAGAAGATGGTGAGATCTCCAAGAGAAAAACGAACTAGAAACTCAAGGGAAACCGGAAGAGAAACTAGAAGAAGGAGGAGAGAGAGAGATGTGCAACTCTTGCACAATGGGGTGGCTTAGGCATGGATTCCAAGGAGGAATCATGCATGGATAACCGGTCCTCTTTCCTCTCTTATTTATAGCCTAAAGCATCTCCTCTTTGTTTATTATTAGAAGTCCAACTTCCATAATAATTATTTACTCACTATTCCTATTATTACCACTATTAGAGTCTCACTTTAAATAGAAATTGTAACTTTCCTTTTAAGTTCAAATAGAATTAGTAATGATCCAATCTTGGGTTAGCGTGGGGACCACTAGGGATTCCATAGAAAGCTGGCTCCAACTGGGACACTGCGACCCCACATCTCATGTGCAATCCGGGCCCACAGTTAATTGCAAATAACTCCACTATATAAATGCAATTGAACTCCAGTCTTAGGAATAAATTACATGAAGACCCTAAACTTCCCTTTCACCACAAGTAGGCCCCTCCATCATTATCCATGGATCAATTGGATAAACTGTCCCATCAATTTAGATCCATATCTTATTATCCTTGAGACCCAATTAATCACAATGATCATTAGTACCATCTAATTAACTCTTAATTGAGATGGGTGCACACTTACTAATGATAAATCCATTAATTGGCACAAGGGGATAATAGAGATAGATTCCATCTTGACCATTAAATGTTCCCACAGTTCTACTACTACGTACCCAAGACACCGAGGTGTTGACCTACAGTTGGCCTCACTCAGTAGTGACTCAAAGAAAATGAATAAATAGAAACTTGAGTTCATCAATGTCTCAGGATTGAGAGCCTATTGCTAGGAAATTATGAGAGCAGATCTTAAACCAAAGACAGTATTTCATAAAGTGCTTCTCATGGTCCTTCAATACATCAATGTACCAGCACTATGATCCAAAATCTTACATTCTGATAATCGAGACAAATCATACTATCTCATAGTAATTAAAGTACTGCAACCTTGTCAGATGAGATGTCCAGTCCTATCACTGGTTGTGAAGATATTCAATTATAAGATTTGCTATATATGTCTCCCGTATGTGGATCTCATCCATACACATATATTGCATCTAGTACACTTATGGACTCCTGTTCATCTCATGAACTATTATGTCATTCGTATTAGTTATGTGTAAACAAGTAATAAAATACCATTCATCTCATGAAAGGAAAGCATGAATATATTGATAAATAAAGAAATTAATCAATTTATTACATCAATCTTAATGGATTGAGACCATAAAACTAACAATCTCCCACTTGGGCTCAATGCCAGTCAGAGTTGCATCTCATGCCCATCCCGTCCACATACCGCTCAAAAACTTTGGTGATCAAAGGCTTAGTAAAGGGATCTCTCAGATTGTCTACAGAGTTTATCTTGGTGATTGCAGTATCACTTCTCTACACAATCTCTCTGACCATGTGTTATTCCCTCTGTACGCGTTTTTGGCTTTTGAGTTCCTTGGACGTAGTGACTGCCCTACTGTTATCACAGTAAATTGTGAGCGGCTGTCTTACCAAAAGTACCACTCCAAGTTCCATAAAGAATCTTTTTAGCGAAACTGCTTCTCAAGCGGTTACAGCATAAACACATACCCAGTAGTTGATTTCTTGGAATCCTTATCTGACTTGAAATCAGTATCTGTGTTACCGACTGTAATCAACTCATCACTAATGTAAATGAACATGTAATCTCTAGTCCTTCTCAAGTATTTTATAATACACTTCACAATAGTCCGATGATCAAGTCTAGATTAGACTGATATCTGCTAACTAAGCCCACTGCACGACAAATATCTGGTCTAGTACAAAGCATAGCATACATGAGGCTGCCAATAGCCGAGGTGTATGACACTTCTTTCATCTGCTCCTTTTCCTAAGGTGTCTTAGGACACTGATCCTTGGAAAGGTGCACTCCATGCCTGAAAGGTGTGATACCATTCTTAGAGTCTTGCATTGCAACCCGCACTAGCACCTTATCTATGTACGCAACTTGAGATAAGTCAATCATCCTATTCTTCCGGTCTTGATGGAGTTTGATCCCTAGGATGTAGCTAGCTTCTCCCAAGTCCTTCATATCAAAAGTCTTAGCCAACCAAACTTTTACCGTTAACAACATTCCTATAGCTCTCCCGAGGAGAAGGATGTCATCGACATACAATACCAGAAAAACTACCCTGTCTCCTTCACTTTTCATGTACACACATGACTCATCCGGATTTTGACAAAAATCAAATGCCTTGATTGCCTGGTCAAAACGGATGTTCCAGCTTCGGGATGCCTACTTCTGTCCATAAATGGACTTCTGTAGCTTGCAAACTCTTTGCTTTTGGTTATTGGCTACAAAACCGTCTAGCTACATCATATAGATGTCTTCCTCAAGATGGCCGTTGAGAAACGCCGTCTTGACATCTATTTTCCAAATCTCATAAACGAGATGAACCGCAATGGATGAGAGTATTCGGATCCACTTGAGCATGGTTACTGGCGAGAAGGTTTCCTCATAATCGATACCTTCTTTCTGAGTATATCCATTCGCAATAAGCCTGACCTTAAAGGTCTCAACTCTTCCATTTGCTCTTCTCTTTCTCTTGTAGACTCACTTGCACCCAATAAGTTTAATATTGGCAGGCAAGTCAAGTGTCAAGACTTGATTGGAGTACATAGACCCATCTCAGCTTTCATAGCATCTAACCAACGTCCAGAAACTATGTCATTGATTGCTTCATCATAGTTACAGGGATCTTGTTCCGGTTCTTCCGAGATTGCCTTGTAAGACTTTCCCAAAAACCGAGAACCTGTCAGGGGTCCTGACAATGCTCTCATTACGACAAGGCACTGGTGTAATTACTAGGTCAGGTATGGGTGAATTTTCTTCAAGTTCGGTCATATTTGGATTTGAAATTGATCTCTCTTTGAATTTCTTCAAAGATAACATTTTCTAAAGATTTCTGGTCAATCATATAATCTTCCTCCAGAAAAACCGCATTGGTGCTGATAAGCACTTTTTGCTCTCTCTGGGATTATAGAATAACCAACCTTTAGTTCCTGTGGGATATTCTATAAAAGTGTAAACTTCCGACTTCGATTCCAATTTATGCATCTTAACCTTCAGAATGAGTGCCGGACAACCCTTATGTTGTAGACTAAGCTTTCGCTCGAACCACAACTCTCGGGGAGTCTTAGGTACTGACTTAAATGGAACGAGGTTTAGTATATACTTTGTAGTTTTCAAAACATATCCCTATAGGTAACTCTAAGAAACTCAACATAGACCTGATCATATCTAAAAGAGTCCGGTTTCTTCTATTGCTACACCGACTTGTTGAGGCAAACCAGGAGTAGACAACTGGGATAGAATCCCATTTTCTGATAAGTATCCCATAAAATCAACGGAGAGATATTCTCCTCCTCGATCTCATCGAAGAGTATTTATACTTTTACCTAATTGCTTTTCCGCTTCCGCTCGAAACTCTTTGAACTTTAAAAAGTTTCTGACTTGTGGTGCATAAGGTATATGTAATAATATCTTGAGCAATCATTGGTGAAAGTGATGAAATACTCGTATCCTTCTCTCGCTCTAAATTTATGGGTCCATACATATCAGTGTACATTAACACCAATAAATCTTTGGCCCTACTGCCCTTAGATGAAAATGGTCTTTTGGTCATTATGCCTTCCAGACAGAATTTGCAGACGGGCATTGGTTCTACCACCAATGAAGGCAAGATACCATCTTTCACTAGCCTGTCAATCCTGTTTAGGTTTATATGACCTAGCCTCATGTGCCAAAGTTTCGTTGGATTAGATGAAGGTGACTTCCTCTTTAATGATAGTCTATTATTAAATTTAGTGTCATGTATCTCATACATTGTGAGAATTAACAAATAAAAGCCATTGATTACCTTGTCAAAATATATAAGAGCATCGCATCTCTTTAAGATGATTTTAGTACCAAAAGTAATAGAATAACTCTTATTCAGCATACTAGAACCTGAAATTCAAATTCTTTCTTAAAAATGGTACATATAAAGTGTCTGACAAAACCAATTTATTATCTGAAAATTAACAAAGTTACTACTCCCACTGTCACTGCATCTGCCTTGGCTTCCAATCCCAGGTTAGCAATGATTTCTCCGCTACTAATCCTTCTGGTTACCTGTAACTCCTGCAACATATTATATATGTGATTAGTTGCACCAGAGTCTACACACCAGGATTCTGAAGTACCAGTTGCAAAACTAACTTCAGAAACAAGTAACTCAATCATACCTGAGGTCCTTTCCTTAGACAAAAAATCTAGACAATTCCTTTTCCAATGTCCTGTCATACCACAGTGGAAATACTTTCCCTTTACTCTCGTACCCTTAGCCTTGGCCATACCACAAGTAGAACCATTCTCCACCTTAGGACCCTTGATGACTAATTTCTTCTTACTATCTCGGTCTTTGCCTTTCGGCTTGTTCCTAGCAAATGACTTTTTTGTCATGAGGGGATTTTGTTCTTTCTTCATGATTTCCTCAGTCACTACCAGCTGGCGAGACAACTCAGCTATAGTAATTTCCAATTTATTATAATTGATCTCGAAATGATTGAAAGAATCCAATAGTGACTAAAGGATCATATCGATCTGCGATTCTGTATCAATCGTAACACCCAGTACATCTAACTCATTCAGTGCGAAACTCATTTTCAATAAATGTGTTTGTACCGGGGTTCCCTCAGCCATCTTAGTGTTTATCAGCACCTTCATAACAGCTTGCCTATCAAGCCTGGCCTGGTCCGCAAACATCTCCTTTAAGTTCGATATA
This sequence comes from Persea americana, assembly GCA_029852735.1. Taxonomy (NCBI): domain Eukaryota; kingdom Viridiplantae; phylum Streptophyta; class Magnoliopsida; order Laurales; family Lauraceae; genus Persea; species Persea americana. The sequence goes on from CM056814.1 coordinate 42,772,525, forward strand.
ATATCGTATGAAGACTTATAGGACTGATGTTGGTGCTGCAAAACACTAGACATGGATGCCTGTATATAACAACTGGCCATGTCATTGTCTGTGGTCCACTTGGTGTAAAGGTTGTTAGTTTTATGGTCTCAATCCATTAAGATTGATGAAATAAATTGACTAATTTCTTTATTTATCAATATATTCGTGCTTTCCTTTCATGAGATGAATGGTGTTTTATTACTTGTTTGCACATAACCAATACGAATGACATGATGGTTCATGAGATGAACCGGAGTCCATAAATATACTAGATGCAATACATGTGTATGGATGAGATCCACATACTGGAGACATGTAAAGCAAATCTTATACTTGAATATCTTCACAACTAGTGATGAGACTGGACATCTCATCTGACAAGGTTGCAATACTTTGATTACTATGAGATAGTGTGATTTGTCTCGATCATCAGAATGTAAGATTCTGGATCATAGTGTTGGTACATTGGATGTATCAAAGAACCATGAGAAGCACCTTATAAACATTGTCTTTACTTTAAGGTATGCTCTCATAATTCCCTAGCAATAGGCTCTCAATCCTGAGATATTAATGAACTCAAGTGTCTATCTATTCATTTGCTCTGTGTAAGACCCCGACCCCTAATTTTTGCGATTAGTGTGTTTTTAGCTGTCGGTTAGTTATCTAAGTGAGATTTGAGTGTAATCGAGTTAGTTTGTTGTTTAAAATGGTTTTCCATAGCTTTGGGGAATTTTGAGAGCAGTTGGACCCCGTTTGACAGCCCGGGGATGCCTTGGGTTGTACGTGACAGCGTGGGGGATTGTTCTTGATTTTGAAAATTTTTCAATTTTGGTTTATTTCAATTGGTCAAATTAGCCCCAACAACTTTCGTGTTTAAACCGATCCCATTCGAAACTCAGAAGATTAGTTTTTTGGCCCGAGGGGCAAAACAGTCTTTTCACATTTAAATATGAGCCCAAATTTCGAGATTTCAGAACCATGCCAAAAATATACTTTTTGAAAACTAGATTTTTTTAGAATCATTTTACTCTTCTTCGTCAATCTCGTCCGGGGCCCACAGGATGATGTTTTAGCCATGTCAAGAATTAGAGCTAATGGGCCCCACAATCCACTTACTTAAGTCATCTCCCTCACCCACGTTTTTCCACTTCCAAACTCCCTCTCAGCTGCTGTAACTCAGGAAACTAAGGAAGAACCCATTTTTCCTTCATCTTTTCCACCTTGCATGTCAGCCCATTCTAGCTTGGAGTGAAAATCTGACCTCACATTCATTTTCCTCACCTTCCTAGCTTTCCATTGCACCCATCTATTTGGGGATTCCTACTGAGCTACTACCTCTTCTTCTTTCTTGCTTCTTGTTTAGATAGCTTCAGGTAAGACCTCTTTTCCATCTCTTTAATGGAGTCTATTGAGCTCCTAAGGAACCCGTTTCTCTAGCATGCAAACCCCATTTCGAAATGGGTTCTTGTTTTTCAAATTTTGTTGGATTTTGAGGTTTATTTTTGGGGCTTTTATAGATTTCGGTTCAGGACTTGAGAGTGATCTTGAGGAAAATTTTGGATTGACATTTGGGTCAAAGGCAAGTGATCTCTTTAGTTGTTCCTAAATGCATGTTAAGTGTAGATATTATTTTGGATTCAAATGCTAGATTTTCAATGCTAGTTTTACACTTATGTGATATTAATATGCTTGGGATATTTGAAACACATTTGTAAGCTTGCATGCATATGTTCCATTTTGATTTTGAAAAAGCTCTCAATTAGTTAAGTTGAATTCTGTTTTGGGATTGCAATTTTCTTGTTTTGAATAGCTAGATTGATGGTTATTAATGTTTGGAAAACGGAGGAATTTGGTGATGTGGGATTGGTTGGGGAAATTGTTGTCTTTGGAGGAGAGCATGTAGGCTCTATAACTACAGAATATTTGATAAGGAATGAAGTGCAGTGATATGAGAAGAAGAAGGAATGAAAATGACCTGAACTGCAGCTTCCAGCAGAGGGTCGGTCAGCTGTCGGTCATATGTCGGTTAGCCGACATCCCCGTTTCGGTCGACCGACAGCCAACTGAGCCTCTTCGGTTCCATTTCCAGAAGCTTGCTTTGCGTCAGGTCAAGCGTTGGTTAGCTTTCGGTCAGCCGACAATCTTGTTTCGGTCAACTGACGGCCAATCGAACCCCATTTCGGTTCCAATTTTAGAATAGCGCTTTTCCTGATATGAGATCTGATGGTTGGCCTTCGGTCAGATGTCGGTTAGCCGACATGCCCCACCTCTGCTAGCCGATAGGTGACCGAGAACTGACCAAATTTCAGGATGGACTTATTTTGTGTGATTTTCTAGGGAAATGAAAACCTTAATATGTTGAGAGACTTATATCTTGGTATTGTGCACTTGAAGCTTGAAATAACTAATAACTTCGGAGCACCAAACTATCTTTAAACACCGATATTTGGGCTTCAAGTACACAATGATCAAATGAAGGGTCTTAGCATATACTTGAAGGTCTGTTTAGAAAAACTTAGTCTTGACATGAAGAATATCATTTTGCACTTGTTTTGACTTACAAGCATTGGTTTTGTCTTGGATCTTGTTTTGTTCTGGTATCGTTTTGCACTTGTTTTGGCTTACAAGTATCAGTTTTGTTTCGGGTATTGGTTTGCACTTGTTTTGATTTAGAAGTATCAGCTTTGTTTTGAATTGTTTTAAGAACCCAAAAAGGGGACTACCTCTTGTGCTTCGACATGCTTATAGCTTATGCTACCTTGTTTTGTCTTGCATGCAGCGTCCACCCGTGTGGTCGATGAGGGAAATATTATAACTTGGTCCGGGCGGCACCCTTAGCCACGGGGCGTAGCGTGTCAACCACGAGCTTCAAACGGCGAGTCTCCATTAGTTTTGAGCATTCAAATGTGAGAACTTAGTCCGGGCGACACCCTTAACCATGGGGCGTAGTGTGCCAACCACGGGCTTCAAATGGCGAGTCTCCGTTAGTTTTGTGCATTCATGAATTCCATTGAATACCACTGAGCTTGGACAGCCCTCTCAATCTGATCCACTAGTTAGAGGGTCCTTAAACATAAGGACTATCTGCAGATAAGTTATGTATTTATATACATTTTTGTTTTGTTCTGGTTCCGCGGCCGGTTTTCCCGCCCACCATGTGTGGTTCGGGCTTTCATTTCGCTTCGCTTGTCTTGCTTTGTTTTTGCTTGCTCTTGTCATCATGTATGACGGAGAAAGGATGAGCTCAATACAGATCTACAAATCATGATGTTTTCTCGAAATCACGCTAGCTTTGTCTTGTTTTTTGTTCATGTACTGTTTTAAATTCATTAAATGGTTTTAAACACTAGACCATATGTACTCATGCTAGTTTTGTCTCATATCTTGTTCGTGGACTTTTATTTTCTTGACATGTATATCGTTCAAGCATCATTTCAAGATTTGTAAACTGTTCTAAATTTAGTATATGGTTTCTTATAAATTTTAAATGATTCAAACTCATGCCTAAATTGATCACCTGCCAGACCGTCGTGTCTGACCTTGTTCTCGTTTTGAGCTAGTACGTGTGCAGAGGTCTGTAGAGCCACAAGTTTTGCAGGTTGATGTTATCAGTGATGTCATATAGACATCGTGCGTGACTTCGGAGATACATTACACACCTGGGTAGTATTTGTTTTTAGCTTGTTGTTTTGTAAGGCTTATGTTAGCCTCTTTTCTCTTGGAATTGTAATTAATGCACTTGTTAATATAATATGCTCGGGTAATGATAAGCCTGTCACTATCAGCTCTGTATATTTTGATACCACGTTTTATTCCAGTCTGAATATGAGTATTATGATGACAGCTTTATGCTAACGGCTTGAGTGCGACACGGAACCCGATGGCCATGGGCTCCGGGTCGCAACGCTAAGTAAGCTTCCGCGAAATGTTCTTGGTGTGTTTGGAATTTTTGTCTTCCTCACACACGCAGATCTTAGGGAGAAACATTATTTATCTCTTACTTCCCAATTCGCGTCCTCGAGGTCAGACCGCTACGGGGATCCGGTTCAGGGTGTCACACTTTGAGTCACCAATGAGTGAGGCCAATTGTAAGTCAACACCTCGGTGATTTGGGTACATGGTAGTAGAGCTGTGGGAACATTCGATTGTCAAGATGGAATCTATCTTTAATATCCCCTTGTGCCAATTAATGGATTTATCATTGGTAAGTGCGCACCCATTCCGATTAAGAGTTAATTGAAAAGGTACCTATGATCTTTATAATTAATTGGGGCTCAAGGATAATAAGATATGGATCTAAATTGGTGGGACAGTTTATCCAATTGATCCATGGAAATTGATGGAGGGACCTACTTGTGGTGATAGGGACGTTTAGGGTTTTCTATGTAATTTATTCCTAAGACTGTAGTTAAATTGCATTTATATAGTGGAGCTATTTGCAATTAACTGTGGGCCCGGATTGCACATGAGATGTGGGGTCGCGAGTCCCAATTGGAGCCAGCTTTCTAGGGAATCTCTAGTGGTCCCCACGCTAGCCCAAGTATTAGAAAGATACTAATTCTAGTAGAACTCTAAAAGGAAATAGAAAGTTACTATTTCTATTTGAAGTGAGACTTCTAATAGTGGTAATAGTAAGTTACTAATTATTAATGGAAGTGAGACTTCTATTTTAATTAGAAAAGGAGAAAGTTACTAATTATAATGGAAGTGAGACTTCTATTTAAATTAGTAAGAAGAGGGTTACTAACTGTTAGAGAAGTGAGACTTCTATTTCAATTAGACAATGAAGAGGTTTGCAAAAAGCTATAAATAAGAGAGGAGAGGTGGCTTGGACATCCCATGGATTGGATGCCCTAGGAATCCACGCCCACCTCCCCTTAGTGCAAGAGTTTCACCTCTTTTCTCCTCTCTCCCTCTTCTAGTTCTCTTCTAGTTTCCTTAAGAGCTTTCTCTTGGAGATCCCACCCATCTTCTTAAGAAAAGAGAATCTGATACAGGTCATAGCGTGGAAGATCATAAGGTTTTGGAGATTCCTATTTGATACGTGAAAGAGTTTCATCATCAAAGAAAGTAACAACTTCTCCATTAGAGCACAACTAAGCTCCAAAGGTATAATCTACTTCCTTGTATGTTGTGGATTTCGTGGTTGCTTGTTTGCCACTATTCTATCTTCTAGATAGAGTTTATTACTGTACATAGTGATAAGAAAGAGGCCATGGATACTGGATTAGGTTTTGTAGCCTTCTGGATAGTTAATCCCTGAGTCAAGTGGGTCAAAAGTTTTGAAAACCTATCCCAGAGGCCCACCTATTTCCAACAAAGGTCATTTTCAAACTGTGGTGCATCAAGCTCAGGCTCAGGAAGGGAGGGTATGGTAAGGACATATCTGCATCCTGAAGCAGTCAGGACAATATCTAGGGTCCTTTTACAGCCTATAAAATTGGATTCCATCAACTTATTCTGGTTGAGGATGGTAGCAAATAGATTGAAAGTATTTGAATTCATGCTTAACAAACTGTAGCACATAACCATACATTCAATTAAAAAATATTAATGACATTAGGGTTTAGTATTCTACCAAATTTATGTGAGAATCCTCATAACCACTAAAATTTAGAATACATTGGAATTCCAATCCCTAGGGTATGCCTCCTTGGGTAGTGTGAATACCACCTAGATTAGTGCGGATCAAAATAAGTCAAAATTAGGATTAAGACTAACTATCCATGATCCCCATCATTCATTATCATCTAGATATCTCATACCAAATAATGTATGACTCCCGATTAGCTTTGGTTTCTAAAATACATGAGGCAAATCCTTGAGGATACTACATCACTTTTTTAGTTTTGTGTGACCCACCAATTAACATTGCATGACAACTGTTGTGGGCAGCTCTTCCTTGGGGAGTGAACCCCCACCCCGTCTCACCAACACTATCCATAAGGAGATCCATATCTAGTAACTAGACAAATAAAAGTCCTCCATGGGGAACAGCCATTCTCAAAATGGCGCGAGGCTAATACTTTCCTTACAATGGACCTATGGTGGAAAACCATGGGGATTTCTCAATTTAAATGCCCTGCACCCACTTAATATTTTAGAATTGAGGATTTTCCTTTCAAGATATTAGAGCCCACATATATATATATATGAACATCAAATCATCTCATGATATGATCAAAGATTGGTTCCAAGTCAAGTTATTTTAAGGAAAGTCCAGTTTCTTAAATTAGTGTTACCAATGTGTCCATCTCATGGGTCATCAACACTAATTAGAACTCTTTCCAAAAATTAATTTGATTTGCCCAATTTTAGTAACTTGCTATGTTTGGATCAGATTTGGAAATATTCTAAATCAAGCATTCATCCATAAATAGAAAATGCTAAAAATAACAACTAGTCCTCTCCTCCACATGGCCCAAGCGGAATAGACTTCTTGGACTTCTTAGACTTTCCAAAACTTTGGGATTCCTCAAACTCTTTGGGCATCTCCAAAACCTTTTGGTAATCTTCAAACTCTTTGATTAGGAGTCCGACTTCACTTTTTGTCTTCGTCTTGGACATTGCCAGAATTTACAAATTTATAAAATTACATAAACTCGTATGTCTCTACGGTGAGACTTACATGATAATCTAATAATGGAAATAAAAGGGGCTATAGGGAAACCACCACGCCTTGCCCTTTCACGGGAAACCTATGAAACCACGATGCCCTTTACACTTAGCCTCAAATAAACCAACGACCATATAAAGAAAGTAAAAGACTTGTGGGCCATATGGAGAGGACAAGATAACCTACAAGTTAGTATCTCATACAACCAAGTAACTCACAAAACAGAGTTACCAAACAACAATGGAAAAACAAGATGCCAAAAGTTACCACTTTTTAAATCATGCACTTCGCAAAGGTGGTCCGGGGGTGTCCTCAGGCGGGGGTCGAGCTAAAACCTACCCAGTTCTGTGTCAGTGTACCTGGTCGACTGGGTAGAGGGCTCAGTCGACCACACCTACAGCCACCCGGTCAACCGGGCACGGGCCCGGTCGACCGGACCGACGAACACTTGCAACATGGTTTTTTCTGTTTCGTGTCCAAACGGCTCCAAAACTCTTCTGAAGTCTCCCAATGGCTTCCTACCATCCTTCCATCATTGTTAAACCATTTTGTGACTATCCAAACATGAATCTACTAATAACCAAGCAAATTCATCTAAATTGATCCAAACATAGCCCTTGCTATATCTTCTTCGCATCTCATGCAAAGATTAGAACAAGCCTACTAATCTAACATGATTAGAGATGAGGTATGGCTCTGATACCAATTGCTTGGAAATAGGTGGGCCTCGTGGACAGGTTTTCAAAACTTTTGACCCACTTGACTTAGGAATCAAGTATCCATAAGGCAATAAAACCCAATCCAGGATCCATTTCCTCAATCTCAGCCATCATGATCAGTAAATAAATCTATCAAGAAGATAGAATAGCAGCCAACAAGCATCCGTAAAAATCTACAACATGCAAGGAAGTAGATTATACCTTTGGAGCTCGGTTGTGCTCTAATGGAGAAGTTATTGTTGGAAGTGGGTGGACCTCTTGGATAGGTTTCAAAAACTTTTCACCAACTAGAAGTGATGAACACCTATCCAAAAGCCATCAAAACCCAATCCAGGATGCATGTCCTCAAACTCAGCCATCATGATCAGCAAACAAACCTATCAAGAAGAAAGAAACAGCACTAAACATGCAACCACAAAATTCCACAACATACAAGGAGCAGAAGATACATATGGAGCTTGGTTGTGCTCTAATGGAGAACTTGATTCAACTCTTTGATGAAGAGTTCTTCTAAGATCAGAATCTCCAATGCCCAATCATCTTCCACGCTATGACCCGCTTCAGATCTATTTCCTCAAGAGAGATGGTGGAATCTCCCAGAGAAAATCTCTCTATAATCACTAAGGAAACTAGAAGGGAACTAGAAGAGAGAGAGAGAGGAAGAAAAATGCAACTCTTGCAAACTCAAGATGAGGTGGGCGTGCATAACTCCTTGGAATAGGGCATGGACATCCAAGGGTGTTCCTTCCTCTTCCTTTTATAGCTTTTCAACCTTCTCTCTTAGTGTATTATTAGAAGTCCAACTCCCATTACACTTAGTAACCCTTTGCTCTACTATTACCACTATTAGAAGTCTCACTTCAAATAGAAATAGTAGCTTTCCTTTTTTAGCTCAAATAGAATTAGTAAAGATCCAATCTTGAGCTAGCGTGGGGACCACTAGGGATTCCATAGAAAGCTGGCTCCAACTGGGACACCGCGACCCCAGATCTCATGTGGAATCCGGGCCCACAGTTAATTGCAAATAACTCTACTATATAAATGCAATTAAACTTCTGTCTTAGGAATAAATTACATGAAGACCCTAAACTTCCCTATTACTATAAGTGGGCCCCTCTATCATTATCCATGGATCAATTGGACAGACTTTCCCACCAATTTTGACTCATATCTTATTATTCTTGAGACCCAATTAATTATAGTAATCATTAGTACCAATTAATTAACTCTTAATTGAGATGGGTGTACACTTACCAATGATAAATCCACTAATTGGCAGAAGGAGATAATAGAGATAGATTTCATCTTGACCATTAAATGTTCCCACAGTCCTACTACCACGTACCCAAGACACCGAGATGTTGACCTACAGTTGGCCTCACTCATTGGTGACTCAAAATAAATGAATAGATAGAAACTTGAGTTCATAAATGTCTCAAGGTTGAGAGCCTATTGCTAGGGAATTATAAGAGCAGACCTTAAAGTAAAGACAGTGTTCCTTAGGTACTTCTCATGGTCCTTTCAATACATCCGATGTACCAGTATGATGATCCAGAATCTTACATTCTGATGATCGAGACAGATCACACTATCTCATAGTGATGATAATACTGCAACCTTGTCAGATGAGATGCCCAATCTCATCACTGGTTGTGAATCAATTTAAGTATAAGATTTGTGACACGTGTCTCCTGTATCTAGATCTCATCCACACACACGTGCTACATCTAATATACTTGTGGACTCCGGTTCATCTTATGAGCCAGCATGTCATTTGTATTGGTTATGTGCATTAAAGTAAAACACCATTCATCTCATGAAAGGAAAACATGAATATATTGATAAATAAAGAAATTAATCAATTTATTACATCAATCTAAAAGAATTGAGACCACTAGCAATCTCCCACTTGGGCTCAATTGTCGCGACCCCGGACCGAGACCCGGGACCGCGACGGTGTGGTGTGATGAACTACTCCTTAATAATAATTATACATTTCCTTAATTTCCCACAGGTTTCCGCGGTGAGGATTCCACATACACTCATAGAACATTTATATTGGTGCGGAAGCGTGTAGCAGATCAAACTCTTAATCCATTCTCATCAAATAAGACTGATGATACACAAGTATGACATGATGTCAGAATGAGCAATGATCTCATTAGCATTCCCAAAATATGAAGTTAAAGTTTAAACAAAAGATCAAGTTAAATTAACATTCCCCAAAAATAATGGCCAACAAAGGCCAGTACAACCAAAAGTATAAATCAGTAATCAGTCTATAATCTCCCAAAATGTTCGCAGCTCAAAGCTAAACCGAATGTCTACATGACATCGTCAGCTTGCCACTCTACTAATCGTTGCGGTTCATCAACCGCCCCCTCTGGCTCCTCCTCAAAGGCAATAACGGGAGCTGGACCTGAGTACCACAAAAATGGATCAGACACAACGGTCTGGCAGGTGGGTGAATAGATATACCAAGAAAGAAATCAAAACACTTTCTAAACATAATGAAATCTTATTAAAACAATAACTGTCTTAAAACAAGATGCATGATTCATTTAAAGTACAGATGCAATATAAATCATGTGGGGTATTCAAGGTACAGGAACTGACTAGATGGCAACCACACTAGAGCTAAATCCTCTCCATCACTAAGGTGATGAGAGCACATTCAGTGCATTGGGCTCGAGCACACGAAGTGACGAGAACCAACATTATATACATATACATATACATATAGCTAGCCAAGACCACGGCCGCGGAACCGGGTAACGGGACAGGACAGGATCCAAGTTGCAACTGGCGGGAGCACAAGGGGGAGGCCCAAGTCAGTTGATCAGACTGACAAGGACGTCCAAGCTTAGTGGTGCCGACTCATAGGTTACATGAGAAATCAAAACGTATACAAAACGTATCAGTATAAAACATTCGGGAAGGCGGGGCATGGTGCTCATAGGCACACATTTCATATTATCATTTGTTCATGCATAAACGGGCTGGCAGGACATATCCAGTGTATAAATCAAAATTTGAGATAAAATCAGTAGGATCGGGTAATTGTACATATAATCTGGGTGAAACAATGCAATGAATCTGTATATCATTAGGGACTATATATTGTGGCGTCCATATTCAAACGACATGTTTAAGGATCTTGTATGTCTATATTACCCTTAGTATGGTACTCGAATGATAGAGGACATACAAAGTTTCCTTATGCACGTTGATGAATCTAAAAGTCCCAATACCTTTTCCGAAATGGTGTTTCTTTCTATGTCAATCTCCTTATGTCATCCCCTGGGTCTTTCCAAGGTGGTAGGGCATCAGAACAACCCATCCAACCCTTTAAATACCATATCTGAAACTAATAGAAAAGACTCAGGAATTCTGGGTAAAACTCGGTCACCTGTCGGTCAGCTGGCGGTTAGCCGCCGATGTGATCGACGGTTAGCCGCTGACTGACCGCGGGGCTGACCGCGGTTCACCCTGCTAAAATGTAGCATTCTGTGTTTCTAACCGCGCATCTCGGCTACCTTGCGGTCACAGGGTTTTTGATTGGCGGTTAGCCGCGAGCTGACCGCGGTTCGCCTGACAAAACACAGCATTCTGTGTTTCTAACCGCATCTGGGTCGGCTAGCCGCCGGTCACCTGTCGGCTAGCCGCCAAGGTGACCGCCCGCTGACCGCCCAGCTGCGGGAACTACACATCAGGTGCAGATTTCAATCCTTTCTTTCCCAAACCATTTCACCTCAACTCAAACCATTTTCTAGCATGAAATGGGTCTATTCCCTTCCATTTAACATTTAATTCTTTCCACCAACCACCATTGCATCTATGCATTTAATTCTCCTACCAATACAAATCTCATTCAATGCAAGTACAAATATCATTTAAGAGGTTTATAATGACCAAAATAAACTTTGATGATGAATGGATATATTCTCATAAAACTAACTAAGAGAAAAACCATGTCAATAAATACATTTCCAAAAGCATTATGAAACATAATGAACCAATGAAATAGGAATAGTAAAAATCCACATTTTCAACAAAATAAGAACTTATTCAAATCGAATCCATTCATCCACTTGCCTAGGTCTCCAAAGTATGCTAGTCAAGCTCTAATCCACTATCAAGCTCAAAATCTACAATCTACACAAAAATCCCCAAAATACATTCATTACAACCCTAGAATGTCAAAATCAAGAAATAGATGGAGATATCTTCCAATAATCATGGTGAAGCACCTCCATGGCTAGAAGACTACACAACCAAGAGATGAGAAGAAGAACTTACATGAAGAGTCCTCTAATGGCAAGAGTTTGCTCAAAAGATAGCTTGGAATGGAAGGTTCTCTAAAAAAAAAGATATCAAGAGGAAGCTCTCATGGAGGGGAAGAAGATTACCACCTCCATTTTGCCTTTAGCAGTATATTTGAAAGAGATTGAGAGATGGAGAAGCAAGGAGCAAGGTAAGTTGAAGAGAACCCTAGGGATGGGCTGGGATTCCCTCTTTTTCTCAAGAAGTTGCAAGAAGAGGAAGAGGGAAAAGGACTCCTCCTTATATAGATAATGGCAAGGGGTCCCACAACTTAAAAATCCAATTGGGCTAAAACATCGCTCTACGGGCTTCGGACGGATTCGACGAAGAAGGAATAATTGATCGTCGAAATTTCTACTTTCCAAAAAGTATATATTTTACGAGTTTCGGAGACATTGAAATTAGTGTCCAGATTTTGTGTAAAAAGACTGTTTTACCCCTATCAATGGCAAAGTAGGGTTTAGAGGTCTCGAATGGAAACGGAGCAAATACAAAAGTTGTCGGGAATCATAAAACACATTAAACGGAGTAAATTACCGATTTACAGAATTATTAAATTAATCCCAAAACTAATCAAGACACAATAAAAGGAACCCCCAAAGGGTCCCACTAGATCAAAAGAGTTCCCAAAATTATTCAAAGCTATAAAAAGCTATTCTAATCCAGATTTAACCAATTTCCACTAATCTCACTTATAGATAAGTCACGTCTTAATTAACACTAAAAGGAAACTCTCGGGGCGGGGTCTTACATCAATGCCGGTCAAGGTCGCATCTCATGCCCATCCCATCCACATGCTGCTGAAAGACTTTGGTAGTCAAAGGCTTAGTAAAGGGATCTGTGAGATTATCCGCAGATGCTATCTTGGTGATGGCAATGTCACCTCTCTGCACAATCTCTCTGACCAAGTGATATTTCCTCTGTATATGTTTTTGGCTTTTATGGCTTCTGGGTTCCTTGGACTGTGCGACTACCCCGCTGCTGTCACAATGAACTGTGAGCGGCTGTCGTGCCAAAGGTACCACTCCAAGTTCCATAAGGAATCTTTTGAGCCAAACTGCTTCCTTAGCCGCTTCATAAGCTGCCACATATTCAGTTTCTGAGGTGGAATCAGCGGTACATTCCTGTTTAATACACTTCCAGCTGATAGCTCCGCCGCCAAGCATAAACACATACCCAGAAGTTGATTTCCTAGAATCCTTATCTGACATGAAGTCAGAATTTGTGTAACCGACTGGAATCAACTCATCACTACCATAAATTAACATGTAATCTCTAGTCCTTCTCAAGTATTTGAGGATACACTTCACAGCAGTCCAATGGTCAGGACCTGGGTTAGACTAATATCTGCTGACTAAGCCCACTGCATAACAGATATTCGGTCTAGTACAAAGCATACCATACATGAGGCTGCCAACAGCTGAGGCATATGGCACTTCTCTCATCTGCTCCTTTTCCTGAGGTGTCTTTGGACACTGATCCTTGGAAAGGCGCACTCCATGCCTGAAAGGTGTGATACCCTTCTTAGAGTATTGCATTACAAACCGCACTAGTACCTTATCTATGTATGCAGCTTAAGATAAGCCAATCATCCTATTTTTCCGGTCTCGATGGAGTTTGATCCCTAGGATGTAGCTAGCTTCTCCCAAGTCTTTCATATCAAAAGTCTTAGCTAACCAAACTTTTACTGTAGACAGCATTCCCATGTCTCTTCCGAGTAGAAGAATGTTATCGACATACAATACCAGAAAAACTACCCTGTCTCCTTCACTTTTCATATACACACATGACTCATCCGGATTTTGACAAAAACCAAATGCCTTGATGGCCTGGTCAAAACGGATGTTCCAGCTTCGGGATGCCTACTTTAATCCATAAATGGATTTCTGCAGCTTGCAAACTCTCTGCTCTTGGTTTTTAGCCACAAAACTATCTGGTTGCATCATATAGATGTCTTCTTCAAGATGGCCGTTTAAAAACGCCGTCTTGACATCCATTTGCCAAATCTCGTAATCGAGATGAGCCGCAATGGATAAGAGTATCCGGATAGACTTGAGCATGGCTACCGGCGAGAAGGTTTCGTCATAGTCAATACCTTCTGTAAGACCGCCCCGAGAGTTTCCGATTTGAGTTAATTAAGACGTGCTTTAATTATAAGTGAGATTAGTGGAAATGGGTTAAATCTGGATTAGAATAGCTTTTTATAGCTTTGAATTATTTTAGGAACTCTTTTGATTTAGTGGGGCCCTTTGGGGGTTCCTTTTATTGTGTCTTGATTAGTTTTGGGATTTATTTAATAATTCTGGAAATCTGTAATTTGCTTCGTTTAATGTATTTTATGATTTCCGACAACTTTTGTATTTGCTCCGTTCTCGTTCGAGACCTCTAAACCCTACTTTGCCGATGATAGGGGTAAAACAGTCTTTTTACACAAAATTTGGACACTATTTTCAATGTCTCCGAAACTCGTAAAATATATACTTTTTTGAAAGTAGAAATTTCGACGATCAATTCTTCCTTCTTCGTCGAATCCGTTTCGAAGCCCATAGAGCGATGTTTTAGCCCAATTTGGACTTTTAAGTTGTGGGACCCATTGCCATTGCCTATATAAGGAGGAGCCCTTTTTCCTGTTCCTCTTCTTGCAACTTTCTTTGAGAAAAAGGAATTCCAGCCCAGCCCTAGGGTTTTCTTCAAGCTACCTTGCTTCTTGCTTCTCCATCTCTCAATCTCTCTCAAATCTATTGCTAAAGGTAAAATGAAGGTGGTAATCTTCTTCCCCTCCACGAGAGCTTCATCTTGATACCATTTTTAGAGAGAGCCTTCCAATCCAAGCTACACTTTGATCAAGCTCTTGCCATTAGAGGACTTTCCATGTAAGCTCTTCTTCTCATCTCTTGGTTGTGTGTTCTTCTAGCCATGGAGGTGCTTCACCTTGATTATTGGAAGCTATCTCCATCTATTTCTTTATTTTGACATTCTAGGGTTGTAATGAATGTATTTTGGGGATTTTTGTGTAGATTGTAGATTTTGAGCTTGAGAGTGTGATTAGAGCTCATTAGCATATTTGGAGACCAAGGCAAGTGAATGAATGGATTTGATTTGAATGAGTTATTGATTTATTGAAAATGTGGATTTTACTATTCATTTCCTCTAGTTTCCTATGTTTCATAATGCCTTTGGAAATGTAATTATTGATAAGATTTCCTTTCAATTGATTTTATGAGAATGTATGCATTCTTTTACTAAAGCTTGTTTTGCCATTATGGATTTTATAAATGAGATTTGTACTTGCATTGAATGGGGTTTGTGTTGGAAGGAGAATTAATGCCTTGATGGAAGAATGGTTGGAGGATAGGATTGATGTTGAATGGAAGGGAATAGACCCATTTCATGTTAGGAAATGGTTGGAGTTGAGGTGAAAGGGTTTGGGAAAGAAAGAGCTGAAATCTGCACCTGATGTGGAGTTCCCGCAGCTGGGCGTTCAGCAGGCGGTCACCTTGGCGGCTAGCCGACAGGTGACCGGCGGCTAGCCGACCCAGATTCGGTTACAAACACAGAATGCTGTGTTTTGACAGGTGCCCCGCGGTCAGCTCGCGGCTAACCGCCACCCAAAAGCCCTGTGACCGCCAGATAGCCGAAATGCGCGGTCAGAAACACAGAATGTTATATTTTAGCAGGGTGAACCACGGTCAGCCCCGTGGTCAGCCAGCGGCTAACCGCCGATCACCTCGGTGGCTAACCGCCAGCTAACCGATTGGTGACCGAATTTCACCCAGAATTCCTGAGTCTTTTTTATTGTTTTCAGATATAGTATTTAAAGGTTTGGATGGGTTGTTCTGATGCCCTACCACATTGGAAAGACCCAGGGGATGACATAAGGAGATTGACTTAGAAAAAAACTCCATTTCGGAAAAGTATTGGGAATTTTGGATTCATCAACTTGTATAAGGAAACTTGATATGTCCTCTATCACTCGAGTACCACACTAAGGGCAATAATAGACATACGAGATCTTTATACATGTTGTTTGAATACGGAAGCCCCAATATATAGTCCGTAACTGTATAAGGATTCATTTCATTGTTTTAACTCTGATTTATGCACCCGACATGCCCTGCTAGCCCCGTTTATGCATGAAAAGATAATGATATGAAATGTGTGCCTACGAGCACCATGCCCCGCCTACCCGAGTGTTTTGCACTGATATAGTTATGTACCTGTTTTGATTTCTCATGTAACCTATGAGTCGGCACCACTAAGCTTGGACGTCCTTGTCAGTCTGATCAACTGACTTGGGCCTCCCCCCTTGTGCTCCTGCCAGTTGCAACTTGGATCCTGTCCTGTCCCGTTACCCGGTTCCGCGGCCGTGGTCTTGTCTAGCTATATGTATATGTATATAATGTTGGTTCTCGTCACTTTATGTGTGCTCGAGCCCAACGCACTGAATGTGCTCTCATCACATTAGTGATAAGGAGGATTTAGCTTTAGTGTGGTTGCCATCTAGTCAGTTCCTGTACCTTGAATACCCTACATGATTTACATTACATCTGTACTTTAAATGAATCATGCATCTTGTTTTAAGACAGTTATTGTTTTAATAAGATTTCATTATGTTTAAGATGTGCTTTGATTTCTTTCTTGGTATTATCTATTCATCCACCTGCCAAACCGTCGTGTCTGACCCATCTTTGTGGTACTCAGGTCCGGCCCCAGTTATTGCCTTCGAGGAGGAGCCACAGGAGGCGGTCGGCGAACCGCAACGATTAGTGGAGTGGCAAGCTGACAATGTCATATAGACATTTGGTTTAGCTTGGAGCTACGTAACATTTTGGGGAGATTATAGGATGATACTTGAATTGCACTCTTGGTTGTACTGGCCTTTGTTGGCCCTTATTTTTGGGGAATGTTAATTTAACTTGATCTTTTGTTTAAACTTTAACTTCACATTTTGGGAATGCTAATGAGATCATTGCTCACTCTGACATCATGTCATACTTATGTATTATCAGTCTTATATGATGATGATGGATCAAGAATTTGATTTGTTACACGCTTCCGCACCAATGTAAATGTTCTATGAGTGTGTGTGAAATCCTCACCGCGGAAACCTATGGGAGATTAAATGTGTATATTCATATAATCATTCGTCCAGCCCGTCGCGGGCCCGGGTCCCGGTCCGGGGTCGCGACACCTTCTTTCTGAGTATATCCTTTCGCAACAAGCCTAGCGTTAAAGGTCTCAACTCTTCTGTCCGGTCCTCTCTTCCTCTTGTAGACCCACTTGCACCCAATAGGTTTAATATTGGCAGGCAAGTCCACAAGTGTCCAGACCAGATTAGAGTACATCGACTCTATCTCAGCTTTCATAGCTTCTTGCCAACGTCCCGAGTCTATGTCATTTATTGCTTCATTATAGTTACAGGGATCTTGTTCCAGTTCTTCCGAGATTGTCTCGTAAGACTCTCCCAAAAACAACAACCTGTTAGGGGTCCTGACAATCCTTCCACTGCGACGAGGCACTGGTGTAACTACTGGGTTAGGTATGGGTGGATTCTCTTCAAGTTCGGTCATAGTAGGATTTGGAATTGATCTTTCTTGAATCTCTTCTAGGATAACCTTTTCTAAAGTTTTCCGGTCTATCATATAATCTTCCTCCAGAAAAACTGCATTGGTGCTGACAAGCACTTTCTGCTCTTTGGGATTATAGAATATCCAACCTTTAGTTCCTTTAGGGTATCCTACAAATGTGCACACTTCCGACTTCGATTCCAACTTATCCGTCCTTACCTTTAGCACATGTGCCGGACAACCCCAAATATGCAAATGTTGCATACTACGTTTTCGCCCAGACCATAACTCCCGGGGAGTCTTAGGTACAGACTTAGATGGTACGAGGTTTAGTATGTACATTGCAGTGTCTAAAGTATATCCCCCAAAGGATATAGGCAATCCTGAAAAACTCATCATAGACCTGATCATATCTAAAAGAGTCCGGTTCCTTCTTTCTGCTACTCCATTCTTTTGAGGCATACCAGGAGCAGACAATTGGGATATAATCCCATTTTCTGATAAGTATCCCATAAAATCAGCTGAGAGATATTCCCCTCCTCGATCTGATCGAAGAGTCTTGATACTTTTACCTAATTATTTTTCTGCTTCCGCTCAAAACTCTTTAAACTTTTCAAAAGCCTCGGACTTGCGGTGCATAAGGTATATGTATCCATATCTTGAGTAGTCATCTGTGAAAGTGATGAAGTACTCATATCCTCCTCTCGCTCTAACATTTATGGGTCCACACACATCAGTATGCACTAATTCCAATAAATCTTTGGCCCTATTGCCCTTAGATGAAAAGGGTCGTTTGGTCATTTTGCCTTCCAGACAGGATTCGTAAACAGGCATTGGTTCTACCACCAGTGAAGGCAAGATACCATCTTTCACTAGCCTATCAATCCTGTTTAGGTTAATGTGACCTAGCCTCAGGTGCCAAAGCTTTGTTGGATTAGATGAATGTGATTTTCTCTTTAATGATGGTCTATTACTTATCTCGGTATCATGTATCTCATACATTGTGGGAGTTAACAAATAAAGTCCATTGATTACCTTGCCGGAACATATAAAAGTACCATTCCTCTTTATGACAACTTCAATACCAAAAGTAATAGAATAACTTTTATTCACCAAACTAGAAACCGAAATTAAATTCCGCCTTAAAGACAGTACATATAAAGTATCTGACAAAATCAATTTATTATCTGAAAAACATAAAGTGATAACTCCCACTGAAATCACATCTGCCTTAGTTTCAGATCCGAGGTTGACAATGGTTTCTCCATCACTAAGCCTCCTGGTTTCCCGGAACCCCTGCAACGAATTACAGATGTGATTAGTTGCTCCGAAGTCAACACACCAGGATTCTGAAGTACCAGTTGCAAAACTAAATTTAGAAACAAGTGAGTCAATCATACCTGAGGTCTTTTTCTTGGACAGAAAATCTGAACAATTCCTCTTCCAATGTCCTGTCTTACCACAGTGGAAACACTTTCCCTTAGTCCCTGTACCCTTAGCCTTTGCCACACCACCATTAGGACCACTTTCCGCCTTAGGACCCTTGGGGACTGATTTCTTTTTGCCTTTCCGGCCTTTGCCTTTCAGGTTGGGCCTGGCATCTGACTTTTCTGTCATCAGGGCAGTTGGCCTTTTCTTCATGATCCCTGCAGTTGCTACCAGCTGGCTAGACAGCTTAGCTAGGGTCAAATTCATTTTATTTATATTATAATTGATCTTAAAATGGTTGAATGAATCTGGTAGCGACTCAAGGATTATGTCAATCTTCGATTCTGCATCAATCGCGGCACCCAGTGTAAGACCCCGCCCCGAGAGTTTCCTTTTAGTGTTAATTAAGACGCATTTTAGCTATAAGAGAGATTAGTGGAAATTGGTTAAATCTGGATTAGAATAGCTTTTTATAGCTTTGAATAATTTTGGGAACTCTTTTGATCTAGTGGGGCCCTTTGGGGGTTCCTTTTTATTGTGTCTCGATTAGTTTTGGGATTTATTTAATAATTCTGGAAGTCGGTAATTTACTCCGTTTAATGTATTTTATGATTCCCGACAACCTTTGTATTTGCTCCGTTTCCATTCGAGACCTCTAAACCCTACTTTGCCATTGATAGGGGTAAAACAGTCTTTTTACACAAAATCTGGACACTATTTTCAATGTCTCCGAAACTCGTAAAATATATACTTTTTGGAAAGTAGAAATTTCGACGATCAATTCTTCCTTCTTCGTCGAATCCGTCCGAAGCCCGTAGAACGATGTTTTAGCTCAATTGGATTCTTAAGTTGTGGGACCCATTGCCATTGTCTATATAAGGAGGAGTCCTTTTCCCTCTCTTTCTCTTCTTGCAACTTTCTTGAGAACAAGAAATACCAGCCCAGCCCTAGGGTTCTCTTCAACTTACCTTGCTCCTTGCTTCTCCATCTCTCAATCTCTCTCAAATCTATTGCTAAAGGCAAAATGGAGGTGGTAATCTTCTTCCCCTCCATGAGAGCTTCCTCTTGATATCTTTTTTTGAGAGAACCTTCCATTCCAAGCTATCTTTTGAGCAAACTCTTGCCATTAGAGGACTCTTCATGTAAGTTCTTCTTCTCATCTCTTGGTTGTGTAGTCTTCTAGCCATGGAGGTGCTTCACCTTGATTATTGGAAGATATCTCCATCTATTTCTTGATTTTGACATTCTAGGGTTGTAATAAATGTATTTTGGGGATTTTGTGTAGATTGTAGATTTTGAACTTGATAGAAGGGTTAGAGCTTGACTAGCATACTTTGGAGACCAAGGCAAGTGGATGAATGGATTCGATTTGAATAAGTTCTTATTTTGTTGAAAATGTGGATTTTTACTATTCCTATTTCATTGGTTCATTATGTTTCATAATGCTTTTGGAAATGTACTTATTGACATGGTTTCTCCCTTAGTTAGTTTTATGAGAATATATGCATTCATCATCAAAGTTTATTTTGGTCATTATAAACCTCTTAAATGATATTTGTACTTGCATCGAATGAGATTTGTATTGGTAGGAGAATTGAATGCATAGATGGAATGGTGGTTGGTGGAAAGAATTAAATGTTAAATGGAAGGGAATAGACCCATTTCATGCTAGAAAATGGTTTGAGTTGAGGTGAAATGGTTTGGGAAAGAAAGGACTGAAATCTGCACCTGATGTATAGTTCCCGCAGCTGGGCGGTCACCTTGGCGGCTAGCCGACAGGTGACCGGCGGCTAGCTGACCCAGATGCGGTTAGAAACACAGAATGCTGTGTTTTATCAGGCGAACCGCGGTCAGCTCGCGGCTAACCGCCAATCAAAAACCCTGTGACCGCAAGGTAGCCGAGATGCGCGGTTAGAAACACAGAATGCTACATTTTAGCAGGGTGAACCGCGGTCAGCCCCGCGGTCAGACAGCGGCTAACCGCCGATCACATCGGCGGCTAACCGCCAGCTGACCGACAGGTGACCGAGTTTTACCCAGAATTCCTGAGTCTTTTCTATTAGTTTCAGATATGGTATTTAAAGGGTTGGATGGGTTGTTCTGATGCCCTACCACCTTGGAAAGACCCAGGGGATGACATAAGGAGATTGACATAGAAAGAAACACCATTTCGGAAAAGGTATTGGGACTTTTAGATTCATCAACGTGCATAAGGAAACTTAGTATGTCCTCTATCATTCGAGTACCATACTAAGGGTAATATAGACATATAAGATCCTTATACATGTCGTTTGAATATGGATGCCCCAATATATAATCCCTAATGATATAAGGATTCATTGCATTGTTTTACTCAAATTTTGATTTATACGCCTGATATGTCCTGCCAGCCCCGTTTATGCATGAACAGATAATAACATGAAATGTGTGCCTACGAGCACCATGCCCCGCTTACCCGAATGTTTTACACTGATATGTTTTGTATACGTTTTGATTTCTCATGTAACCTATGAGTCGGCATCACTAAGCTTGGACGTCCTTGTCAGTCTGATCAACTGACTTGGGCCTCCCCCTTGTGCTCCCGCCAGTTGCAACTTGGATCCTGTCCTGTCCCGTTACCCGGTTCCGCGGCCGTGGTCTTGCCTAGCTATATGTATATGTATATGTATATAATGTTGGCTCTCGTCACTTCGCGTGCTCGAGCCCAACGCACTGAATGTGCTCTCATCACCTTAGTGATGGAGAGGATTTAGCTCTAGTGTGGTTGCCATCTAGTCAATTCCTGTGCCTTGAATACCCCACATGATTTATATTGCATCTGTACTTTAAATGAACCACGTATCTTGTTTTATGACAGCTATCGTTTTAATAAGTTTTCGTTATGTCTAAGATGCGCTTTGATTTCTTTCTTGCTATTATCTATTCACCCACCTGCCAGACCGTCGTGTCTGACCCATTTTTGTGGTACTCAGGTCCAGCTCTCGTTATTGCCTTTGAGGAGGAGCCAGAGGGGGCGGTTGATGAACCGCATCGATTAGTGGAGTGGCAAGCTGACGATGTCATGTAGACATTCGGTTTAGCTTTGAGCTGCGAATATTTTGGGGAGATTATAGACTGATTCTTGATTTATACTTTTGGTTGTACTGGCCTTTGTTGGCCATTATTTTTGGGGAATGTTAATTTAATTTGATCTTTTGTCTAAACTTTAACTTCATATTTTGGGAATGCTAATGAGATCATTGCTCACTCTGACATCATGTCATACTTGCGTATCATCAGTCTTATTTGATGAGAATGGATTAAGAGTTTGATTTGCTACACGCTTCCGCACCAATATAAATGTTCTATGAGTGTATGTGGAATCCTCACCGCAGAAACCTGTGGGAAATTAAGGAAATGTATAATTATTCTTAAGGAGTAGTTCTTTATCCACACCACACCGTCGCGGTCCCGGGTCTCGGTCCGGGGTCGCGACACCCAGTATATCTAACTCATTCAATGAGTCCATCATCTTTAGCATGTGGTCCTGTACTGGTGTATCCTCAGCCATCTTGGTGCTTATAAGCACCCTCATAGCAGCCTGCTTGGCAGGCCTGCCCTGGTCCACAAACATCTCCTTTAAATTTGATATAATATCATATGAAGTCTTATAAGATTGATGTTGGTGTTGCAAAACACTAGACATGGATGCCTGTATATAACATCTGGCCATCTCATCGTCTTTTGCCCATTTGGCATAATGGTCTTTCTCTTCCTGTGGTGCATCTAGCACAGGCTCATCAAGCGGGGGCTTGGTAAGGACATATTTGTATCCTGATGCAGTCAGGACAATATCTAGGTTCCGTTTCCAGTCTACATAACTGGATCCCATCAACTTATTCTAGTTGAGAATGGTTGCAAGTGGATTGAAAGTACTTGAATTCATGTTGAACAAACTGTAGCACATAACCATACATTCAATTAAAAAATATTAATGACATTAGGGTTTAGTATTCTACCAAATTTATGTGAGAATCCTCATAACCACTAAAATTTAGAATACATTGGAATTCCAATCCCAAGGGTATGCCTCCTTGGGTAGTGCGAATACCACCTAGATTAGTGCGGATCAAAATAAGTCAAAATTAGGATTAAGACTAATCCATGATCCCCATCATTCATTATCATCTAGATATCTCATACCAAACAATGTATGACTCCCGATTAGCTTTGGTTTCTAAAATACATGAGGCAAATCCTTGAGGATACTACATCACTTTTTTAGTTAAGTGAGACCCACCAATTAACATTGCGTGACAACCGTTGTGGGTAGCTCTTCTTTGGGGAGTGAACCCCCACCCCGTCTCACCAACACTATCCATAAGGAGATCCATATCTAGTAACTAGACAAATAAAAGTCCTCCGTGGGGAATGGCCATTCTCAAGATGGCGCGAGGCTAATACTTTCCTTACAATGGACCTATGGTGAAAAACCATGGGGATTTCTCAATTTAAATGCCCTGCATCCACTTAATATTTTAGAATTGAGGATTTTCCTTTCAAGGTTACATATATATATATATATATATATGAACATCAAATCATCTCATGATATGATCAAAGATTGGTTCCAAGTCAAGTTATTTTAAGGAAAGTCCAGTTTCTTAAATTAGTGTTACCAATGTGTCCATCTCATGGGTCATCAACACTAATTAGAACTCTTTCCAAAAATTAATTTGATTTGACCAATTTTAGTAACTTGTTATGTTTGGATCAGATTTGGAAATATTCTAAATCAAGCATTCATCCATAAATAGAAAATGCTAAAAATAACAACTAGTCCTCTCCTCCACATGGCCCAAGGGGAATAGACTTCTTGGACTTCTAGACTTTCTGAAACTTTGGAATTCCTCAAACTCTTTGGGCAACTCCAAAACACCTTTGAGAATCTTCAAACTCTTTAATTAGGAATCCAACTTTACTTTCCTTCTTTGTCTCGGACATCGCTAGAATTTACAAATTTAGAAAATTACATAAATCCCCATGTCTCTACGATGAGACTTACATGGTAATTTTAAAATTGAAATTAGAATGGCTATAGGGAAACCATCATGCCTTGCCCTTTCATGGGAAACCATGGAAACCATGATGCCCTTTACACTTAGCCTTAAAAATCAATCAACCATAAAAGAAAGTAAAAGACTTGTGGGCCATATGGAGAGGACAAGATAACCTGCATGTTAGTATCTCATACAACCACACAAAACACACAAATAGGCTGCCAAACAATGCTGGAAAAATAGGATTCCCAAAGAAGGCCCAAAACTAAAAAATCCAAAATTATGCAACTACTATCACAGTGTCCCCGGTAGACCGCCCAGAGAGCCCAGTCGACCGGATTGTAAGTACCAGGTCGACCGAACACGAGACCCTATCGACCGGACAGACGAGCATCAGAATTTGGGTTTTTCTTTTTTGTGTCCATTCAACTCCAAAACTCTTTTGAAGTGTTCTAATGGCTTTCTATCATCCTTCCATCATTATTAAACCCTTTTGTGACTGTCCAAGCATGGATTTACCATGAAACCAAGTAAAACAATAAAAACCAATCCAAAACATAGTCTTTCCTCTTTCTTCTTCACATCTCATGCAAAGAACAGAGCAAGCTTGCTGCTCCTATATGATCAGAGATGAGGTATGTCTCTGATACCAATTGTTGGAAGTGGGTGGACCTCTTGGATAGGTTTCAAAAACTTTTCACCAACTAGAAGTGATGAACACCTTTCCAAAAGCCATCAAAACCCAATCCAGGATACATGTCCTCAAACTCAGCCATCATGATCAGCAAACAAACCTATCAAGAAGAAAGAAACAGCACTAAACATGCAACCACGAAATTCCACAACATACAAGGAGCAGAAGATACCTATGGAGCTTGGTTGTGCTCTAATGGAGAACTTGATTCAACTCTTTGATGAAGAGTTCTTCTAAGATCAGAATCTCCAATGCCCAATCGTCTTCCACGCTACGACCCGCTTCAGATCTATCTCCTCAAGAGAGATGGTGGAATCTCCAAGAGAAAATCTCTCTATAATCACTAAGGAAACTAGAAGGGAACTAGAAGAGAGAGAGAGGAAGAAAAATGCAACTCTTGCAAACTCAAGATGAGGTGGGCGTGCATAACTCCTTGGAATAGGGCATGGACGTCCAAGGGTGTTCCCTCCTCTTCCTTTTATAGCTTTTCAACCTTCTCTCTTAGTGTATTATTAGAAGTCCAACTCCCATTACACTTAGTAACCCTTTGCTCTACTATTACCACTATTAGAAGTCTCACTTCAAATAGAAATAGTAGCTTTCCTTTTTTAGCTCAAATAGAATTAGTAAAGATCCAATCTTGAGCTAGCGTGGGGACCACTAGGGATTCCATAGAAAGCTGGCTCCAACTGGGACACCGCGACCCCAGATCTCATGTGGAATCCGGGCCCACAGTTAATTGCAAATAACTCTACTATATAAATGCAATTAAACTCCCGTCTTAGGAATAAATTACATGAAGACCCTAAACTTCCCTATTACTATAAGTGGGCCCCTCTATCATTATCCATGGATCAATTGGACAGACTTTCCCACCAATTTTGACTCATATCTTATTATTCTTGAGACCCAAATAATTATAGTAATCATTAGTACCAATTAATTAACTCTTAATTGAGATGGGTGTACACTTACCAATGATAAATCCACTAATTGGCAGAAGGAGATAATAGAGATAGATTTCATCTTGACCATTAAATGTTCCCACAGTCCTACTACCACGTACCCAAGACACCAAGATGTTGACCTACAGTTGGCCTCACTCATTGGTGACTCAAAATAAATGAATAGATAGAAACTTGAGTTCATAAATGTCTCAAGGTTGAGAGCCTATTGCTAGGGAATTATGAGAGCAGACCTTAAAGTAAAGACAGTGTTCCTCAGGTGCTTCTCATGGTCCTTTCAATACATCCGATGTACCAGTATAATGATCCAGAATCTTACATTCTGATGATCGAGACAGATCACACTATCTCATAGTGATGATAATACTGCAACCTTGTCAGATGAGATGCCCAATCTCATCACTGGTTGTGAATCAATTTAAGTATAAGATTTGTGACACATATCTCCTGTATCTAGATCTCATCCACACACACGTGCTACATCTAATATACTTGTGGACTCCAGTTCATCTTATGAGCCAGCATGTCATTTGTATTGGTTATGTGCATTAAAGTAAAACACCATTCATCTCATGAAAGGAAAACATGAATATATTGATAAATAAAGAAATTAATCAATTTATTACATCAATCTAAAATAATTGAGACCACAAGCAATCTCCCACTTGGGCTCAATGCCGGTCAAGGTCGCATCTCATGCCCATCCCATCCACATGCTGCTCAAAGACTTTGGTAGTCAAAGGCTTAGTAAAGGGATCTGCGAGATTATCCGCAGATGCTATCTTGGTGATGGCAATGTTACCTCTCTGCACAATCACTCTGACCAAGTGATATTTCCTCATTAGTGACTCAAAGCAAATGAATAAATAGAAACTTGAGTTCATCAATGTCTCAGGATTGAGAGCCTATTGGTAGGAAATTATGAGAGCAGATCTTAAACCAAAGACAATATTTCATAAAGTGTTTCTCACGGTCCTTTAATACATCCAATGTACCAGCACTATGATCCAGAATCTTACATTCTGATGATCGAGACAAATCACACTATCTCATAGTAATCAAAGTACTGCAACCTTGTCAGATGAGATGTCCAGTCTCATCACTGGTTGTGAAGATATTCAAATATAAAATTTGCTATATATGTCTCCCATATGTGGATCTCATCCATACACATATATTGCATCTAGTATACTTGTGGACTTTGGTTCATCTCATGAACTATCATATCATTCGTATTAGTTATGTGTAAACAAGTAATAAAATACCATTCATCTCATGAAAGGAAAGCATGAATATATTGATAAGTAAAGAAATTAATCAATTTATTACATCATCTTAATGGATTGAGACCATAAAACTAACAATGTTGTGGGCATGTGTTCTTGATTCTGGGAATGATTGGGAGAAAAGTCTTCCTTGGTGCGAGTTTGCCTACAACAACAGTTATCACTGCAGTATCGGGATGGCACCGTTCGAGGCACTGTACGGACGAAAATGCAAGACCCCGATTTGTTGGGAAGAGATTTGTGTTTAGAGTTTTCATGGACCTTCGATCATCAGTGATACCAGTGAAAAAGTGAAGCAAATCATTGACAGATTAAAGATTGCAAGAGACCGTTAGAAGAGCTACGCAAACCCTAAGAGGAGACATTTGGAGTTTCAAGTCGGAGACAAAGTTTTTGTCAAGGTCTCACCGACTAGAGGAATAGGTTCGGACAGAAAGGAAAATTGGCAGGGAGGTACATTGGGCAATTTGAGATCGACATGCGCGTGGGTGAAGTGGCTTATAGATTGATACTACCAATTGAATTAGCAGGAGTTCACAAGGTTTTTCACATTTCTATGCTGAGGAAATACATTCCAGACCCTTCACACGTGCTACACCATGAGCCTTTAGATGTTCAGCTTGATGTTACCTTTATGGAGAGACCGAAAAAGATCATTGATACAAAAGAGCAAGTATTAAGGACTAGGACCATTCATTGGGTCAAAGTGAAGTGGGAGCATCACAATCCGAGAGAAGCGACTTGGCAACTCAGGGACCAAGTTAAGGAGAAGTATCCAGAATTATTGGCAAAGGTGTGTTAAAGATTTGGAGGACCAAATTGCCTAAGGGGGGGAGGATGTAACATCACGCTCCTTAATCTTCTATTAATTATATTATGTGATCAGTTAGTAAGTGTGTTTAGAGTCTTAGCGAGTTGGGTTTGGCGTATGGATCACGAGTGCGGAGTCTCACGCGAGTCTGAGTTCTTTTGGGTACAGTAAGGGTGTGGTTTACAATTTCAGGGAGTTTTCAGGGGTTTTTATGAGATTATGAGTTTTTTTTTGAGTTTGGGTGCATCAAGTAGGTCTCGGCATTTTACGAACTTTAGTCTTTTGTCGCGTTTCGATTCGACGTGTTGAAGAGGCCTGAATATCCACGTTAGTAAATCCAAGGACTAAACTTAAATTAGCCATTTAACCTAACCTAATATAACTCATTCCTCACCCATCTCTTATTCCCTCTCTCTCTCTCATTTCACTATGCTATCTCCAAGACCCAACCCCTCAGTGCCTCCACACCATTTCCAGCCACTGAAGTCCCGATGACGACGACCAAGCCCCACTTCATCTTCCCCAAGCCACCAAGAGTACAACCATCTCCTTTTCTAAGCTTTTCATCAACAACCCACTTCAAGGTAAGGTCCTAAAGCTTGTAGACTAACTCTTCTTCTCCCTTTCTGTTTAGAAATGGATTAGAGAAGCTCATCCCCCCCCCTGTTTTCATTTTGTAGAGAGGTTTTGGGTTTGGAAGCCATTTTTACCAATTTGAGCTCAAAAAGGATGTTTCAGTAATTTCTTCTAAGTTTTGTTGAGCTCTTCATCAAGGCAAGTTAATATTTATAATTATGCTTGGATATGTTTGTCTCTCCGTGATTTGATGATTGATGATGTTTAGATGACCTTATTGCTCTTTTATTGTTTTGCTCAAAACATGATAAATGGGTTTGGATTTGAATGAAATGGTTTAGTTTTGTTTGAATGGACTTGATGAGAGGGGATATGGGTGTATGTGAAGAGGGCAAGGCCCTATTTTTACTTGTCTACAGGCGTGGATGAGGAAGAGAAGGAACTCTCCCCAAATCTGATATGAAACAGAACTCAGGTGTAGAGTTCTGGAACTCACAGCGAGCCGTGGATTTGTTCTACAGTTAGCCATGAGGGCTTCTACGACTAGCCGTGAAGCTAGCCGTAGGATAGTCGAAGTGGCCTGAGAGCCTGCGCTCGCTGACTCTTTATTTTACAACTTTGCTCTACGGGGACCTCACGTTTAGTCGTGGGCTAACCGTGATTGCTGGGACAGTTCTGTCCGGAACCTGTCTGACGAACAACTGAAAAGGGTTTTCAACCCAGACCCTACGGTGATCTCATGGCTAGCCGTGAGGTTCGCCGTAGAAGACCCACGGCTAGGCGTAAGGTAGCCGTAAGGTATGGACGGGTTCCATTTGAAATGGAATTCTTTTCCCTAGTTTGCTGACTTAGGTGGGACCTTGGACGTACCATGATGCCTTGCTTTGGACTTAATACGAGGGATGTTTGAGCAGACATTTGCTCGTAGTTATTCCGGTTTTCTTAGGTTTCAATTCATCTCAATCTTGAACAGTACAGGACAACCGGATACCCTCCTTTATATCTTTGCATGAAGACTATTTGTTCGGGTATTGCGAACCTTATTACTTTCGTTGACTGAGTAGGGTTGTAGAGACTTCAGGAATAACATTTGACTTAGGTTTGGATTGCTTATTGCCTCTGATTCCGAATCGTACTGTCTGGTACTACCTACATGTAATGTGCATGTTTCTTAGCTCCATTTACTTTGCTTTGTATTGGGATCACATTAAGAACCTAGATGATGGACGTAGGATCCATTTTTATGTTCCATTTGTTTCGGAGTTTGATTGAAGTGTTGAGGCTAGATGGCTTTGATTGTAAAGCTTGTTGAGAACTACCAGTATTGTTGTTATTTTGAAGAAGTTTGATGGTTTTGGCTTTGATTTAATGATGGAAATGTATCTTCTCTATTGTTGATGAATCTTGTTTATGCAAGAAAGTCTAGCCCCTCACTATTGTATGTTTAGGGCTCTTGTGTCAGGCACCACTCAACTGTTAACGCCCAACACATTTTGGGCACCATTTGTGTGAGAACTTTGGATTGAACGTCTGCGCAGTATGACTTTTTATATTTTTGATGGATGTACACTATCGGATACACTATTGAAAAGAAAGAATTAAAGATTGTATTGATTGGTATCCATATTGATTGATTGCTTGCCGGGTTTTTATCCCGAGCGTATTGTTTTCCCCACCACAGCTCTCATGTTGAGTCGGGAGGGACAAGTGGAACTATCCTGTGGTGATTAGTATATGTGGATCGCCTACTTTGATAGATGTTTATGTTAGTTTGATTATGATTCGAATGCTGTGCATTTCCTATGATCGTGCATATCGTCTACTCTGATTCGTTCTGCATATTTATTGCTTCATATATATATTGCTTGCCAACCGTTGTATCTGATGATGAAACTCTTGGTGCAAAGGTACCGAGCCCTTCTATCCCAAGGAGGAGACGACGGAGGAGATTTAGACAAATCAGTCTGATGAGCTCCTAGACTATTGTGCGGACGGCGTTGTCTAGCCGTATCGAACCTGTACTCGAGAGTCTTCATTTTACTTGGCTAGATTCTTCTTTTGTTTTCTTTTGTCCATCTTTTGATTAGGCCCGGTTTTAGTGTGGCCTTCATTTTGTAATTAATACTTTGTTAATTGTCTTCAACTTGAACCTAGTTAATGAATTTCAGTATTTGCTCTTAACTATACAATTTTAAGATACCATTTGTATTTCCAAAGCTTCCGCTTATTGTTATTATGTTCGAGGAAATGTTTATACCTCACAGCGGTCTTCGATCTAGATGGGACATGATTAGGGCCAAGTTATATTTGATTTATGTTGGAAAAATTTTAATTGGCCCTAATTTCACGCATAACCCCGGTTCCACTTTTTGGGGCGTGACAACACTCATCACTCGGCCCTCCACCTCTTCCATCAAGCTCAAACGACTCATACACGCAGAAACCTACCCTTACCAACTCATCACTAATGATCATCAGTAGGATCATCTCTCACAACCTTCATCCACATCCTCCAGATTAGCATGGATGAACCATCATCGTCCCGCTCTGCAGGACGGTCTTCATCCGAGCATCATCTTTGAGCCACTTCTACACCATTCCATCCATTTCTACACCATTCCATCCATCATAGGGACCTATGCGACCCATGTTTTAAAGATGCAACAGCGACACCGCCCCTCATTCTACGCTACTTCCTAGGCCTTACTGTGATAGCCTCCTAGAGGACTCCTTAACGGCACCATCCCACTCATCTTTAGGCCAAGTCAGCCTTTGGACCCTTTAGCTTTCATATTTGTGTTTTAATGTCGCACAAGTTTTTTTAAATGTATACACGCATCATTCTAGGCTTCTTTCTCTCAAAACAACCCTAACCTTCTTTGTCAAGGGACTTGAAGTGGGTATATAGTGATACGGATTTGATCCCCATCAACAAGATGTTGGCACCAACCCCATTTGTCTTTTTTTTTTTTAGTTTTCTCTCGTTTTATGTTTTCTTGGTCAACTAGGCTTTGTTGTCCGTTTGTTATCATACATACATATATATTTGATGAATGAAGTGGGTGATAATGTATGGTATTCTTTGGAGTCGCAAGTTGATGATAGGGATACCTTTATCACATATAATGATTGATTATAACCTTAGTCATGTCTATCGGATTTGGAGTGATTTTATGCTATGACTCATACCGAAACCTTGTGTATTTGGACTATGATAAGGCACTACTGAACCCAAGTTTTATGTACTAGAGTAGTCTTTCCAACACAACTAACCCTGCATTAAAAATTTTTTCTTGCAAATAGTTGTTGCATTTTCTTCTAAAATCGCTCATTATTTTTAGATTGTGCTATGAATGCGTGCATAATTCTGTGTGGCTTTAGTTTACCTGTGGATTTTTCTTGAGGTGCATATAAGCATGCACATTTTTTTTATCTGAACTCAGAATCATTGCAATCTGTTTTACAAACTATTTCTTAGAATTTCTACAGTGAACAACGCACAAAAACTCTTTAATTGTAGTGCACAGTTGTTGGATTATGCATACTAAGTTTGATATTTTGAAACTGTTGGATTGTATGACCTCAATCTAGTGGATAATCAGGATAAATTGATTTGTTTCATTAATTAACTTATATTTTCATGCTTTATTCTTGAGATGAATAGTATTTTATTCTATGTTTGCATATGACCAATACAAAATGACGTGATGGTTCATGGGATGAACCGGAGCCCACAAGTATATTAGATGTGATCCATATGTTACGGTGAGATTCACCTACAAGAGATATAGATCACAAATCTTATACTTAAATTGATTCATAGCCAGTGACGAGATTGGGCCACTATGAGATAATGTGATATGTCTCGATCATCAGAGTGTTAAGACTCTGGATCATTGTGTTGGTACATTGAATGTATCGAAGGACCATGAGTAGCACCTTGTGTAAATCTGTTTTTGACTAAAAGACTGCTCTCATAATTCCCAAGGAATAGGCTCTTAATCCTGAGAGATTAATGGACTCAAGTTTTTACTATACATTTACTTTGGGTCCTCAATGAGTGAGGCCAATTGTAGGTCAACACCTCGATATCTTGGGTACGTGGTAGTGGGGCTGTGGGAACATATAATTCTCAAGTTGGAATCTATCCGAATAAATATCCTCTTGTGCCAATTAATGGATTCTATCATTAGTGAGTGCGCACCTATCTTAATTAAGAGCTAATTGAATGGTATTGATTATTACTGTAATTAATTGGGTTACAAGGATAATAAGAGATGGATCCAATTTGGTTGGACATATTTATTCTAATAAGTCCATGGATATAATTGATGGAGGGGCTTACTCGTAGTAATTGGAAAGTTTAGGGTCTTCTTGTAATTATTCCCAAGACTGGAGTGCAATTGCATTTAATTAGTGGACTTATTTGCAATTAACCGTGGGTCCGGAGTTCACATGAGATGTGAGGTCCAGATTCCTAGTTGGAGCCAGATTCTAAGGAATCCCTAGTGGTCCTCATGCTAGCCCTAATAAGAGAATGTTATTAATCTCATTAGAACTCTTAAGGAAATGAGGAATAGGACACTTACTAAAAATAAAAGTGAGATTTCTAATCTTGGTCTAAGAGGGGGTGTGCCATTAACTATAAATAAGAGGTGATGGTTAGAGATCTCAACACACAATTATTTCTCAAGTTCCTCTCTCTTTTTCTCCTCTCTCTCTCTTTTGGTTTCCTACTAGAGATCTAGGGTTTTTTTCTACTTGGAGATCCCACCATTCTCCTTTAGAAGTTATCTAAGAAGGTCATAGCATGGAAAAACACAAAGGCAAGGGAGATCAAAGTTTGCGAAAAGAGCTTTTCGTAGAGATCAAGTTCTTTTAGAGCAACCAAGCTCCAAAGGTATAGATCTATTATCTATTTGAATTAGTAGATCTAGTTATGCTTGTTGTTTCTTGATCTATCTTCTTGATGGATGTTTGATCTTAATGCATGAGATAAGAGTTTTAGATATTGGGCTTGGATTCTTGGCCTTATGGATATTTGATCCCTGCATCAAGTGGGTTAAAAGGTTTTGAATACTTATTCACGAGGCCCACCTACTTCCACTAATTGGTATTGGAGCGATCCCTATATTCCCATCGCGTTAGATCAGTCTTTTACATCTAGTTTCTACATGAGATGTGGAATGGATGGATCTAGGGCTGTGTAAGGATCAGTTTTGATATTTTTATGCATGTATTATGCTTTCTGCATGGAGGAGAAGGGACAAATTCGGGCAAAAATTACAGTTTTCTGCAAAACCCAGAGTCGGGCGCTCCAGCTGGCTTGACCCTGCTCAAGCAGACTCAGTTACTGCCAGGTGGGCGCTCGAGTGGGTTTCACTCTGCTCGAGCGGACCCAGGTTCTTGCAAATAGTTGTGGCATTTTCTACTAAAATCGCTCATTATTTTTAGATTGTACTACGAGAATGCGTGTTGCTCACATAATTCTGTGTGGTTTTAGTTTGCTTGTGGATTTTTCTTGAGGTGCATACAAGCATGTACCTTTTTTTATCAGAACTCAGAATCATTGCAATTCATTTTACAGGCTATTTCTTAGAGTTTCTACAGTGAACTATGCACAAAATTCTGTAATTGCAGTGCACAGTTGTTAGATTATGCATACTAAGTTTGATATGTTGAAACACCAAGTCATTGTGCTACATTCATTGTGATGAGTTTTCTATAAAATTTCGGACCTAGGAGCTTTCATAAAAATATAAATTATTGGCGATTTCAGGTCTATGGAATTTATTAAAAATCCAGTAGTGCCTATGTAGCATGACTGAAATTCTGCTTTATGCAAAGTTTCGAATTTGTTCCTAGTTTTGCAGTTTGTTTTCGATGTGATTTAACCCAAATCATGCCATTCTGATTTTGTTAGATTATATGGTCTCAGTCCAGTGGATGATGTAATAAATTGATTTTTTTTCTTTATTTATCAATATAATCATGCTTTTATTTCATGAGATGAATGGTGTTTTATTATTTACTTGCACATAATCAATACAAATGACATTATGGTTCATGAGATCAACCGAAGCCCACAAGTATATTAGATGCGATACATTTGTGTGGATGAGATTCACATACAGGGGACTTATGTCACAAATTCTATACTTAAATTGATTCACAACCGGTAATGAGATTGGGCACCTCATCTGACAATGTTGCAGCATTATGATCACTATGAGATAGTATGATTTGTCTCAATCATCGGAGTGTATGTCACACCCCAAGATCCGATGACATGGATCCGAATGTGATGCCAGATGACCCAGTCATCTAAGGCCACTTAATTATTCAAATATTGGGCCGATTTTTTTTTCTTTTTAACAATTATCATGCTTAAACCACATTTCTCATTCATATATCGGGTAAGCCAAGATCATAACAAAAAATAGCAATCCAATAATTATTACATCAAATAAACCAAGCACGGATATTAATTAAATACATCAATCCCAAAGTAAACTAATAAGGTCCTAAACTTAATGTCTAAAATTATCATAAATTAAATACTTTTGACCATCCAGAATGGCATCATCATAGCCATACTGTGGCACTTGCTCAAAGTCCTCATCCTTAATCCCTGAGTCTTGCACATCCTCACTCCCTTGTACATCATCTGTGGTGGTGGAATATCATGAGCACAACGGTACTCCGCAAGATAACAATTACTAACGAAAACATATATTATAAAAGGAATAAGATAAAAATGATGATGCACATATGATAACAATAAATGACCCGACACTACTATATGACAATTTTTCATAAAATAAATATTGGGGCACCAACATTTCTTTAAATTCCATATAACATAAGTCACTTTCCGATATGGAATTTAGGGTCCCAACACTACATTTAAACCATTCATTAGAACCCATGTGACAATACACTTCACTTAGCACTATTCATTTGTCACTTAGCCATTTTAATACTTTAAGACCTTCCCTTCCATATTGGTCAATCGCTCTGTTAAAAAAAATCATCACAAAATATCAATCCCTACACCAGGTTGGGTCTTTGTGTCACTGACCAGTCCAACAGTGCACCCATCTACGAAGTGTCTCATAATTTAGCCCCTCCAAGACAAAGGTCATTTTCGGAATACCCACTATAGATAACAATCAATAATCACTACATTGCACTGTACCACCACACAGTAAGGCGTCCTCCCGTGGGGGTTATATAACGTAGTGGGGCTGTGGAATTGGGGTCCCTACTTTCGTTTCGTTTCTAACATCTCATTTATTTTAATTAGTTTAGAACTAATTAGACTAAAGCATATTATATGCATAATTATCCTCAAGCGTCGCATGCCACTTGGCTTCCATATGCACTCTTATGATTCATCCATTTCGATCAATATTATTAATTAATATTTTATGTAGTGGGTGTTACAATCATTTATCATCAACACATGAGGGTATCATTATATATTTTTCAATGTTAAAAGAATGCCATTCAAACTTTCCATAAATAGCACATTATGCAAAACTTACCATAAATGACAACATACAGAAATTTCCATAATTAGAATGCTAGGCAACATACCATAATGTCCATAGCACTATTACCATATCACCAATTATGTATATACATTTTTAGAAAGTAATTGAAACTTGCCTTTTATGGAGCTTTACTAACCACTTGAGAAAAAGGGCGTTAAAATGTGAATTATGCTTCAAAAATAAATTATAATTATTAAACACTAATTATTTAAATCTTAGTTATTACCCATATTTTAGAATCAATTAAATCCAATTTCTTAACCAATTAATCATCTAAGTCAAAACTAACCCACCAAGGTCCACTTGGGAACCTAGTCTAGCCATTTTACATTCTAAACTTATTGATTATTAACTCTTACGATTTAAGGTGGGGTCCACATTATTTATAAAGTGTCATAAGGTCCATAACAACATATAACAGTTCCATAATGAGAAATTAAGTATAACACACCAGCCACTAAATCACACCCACACTTACAAACCAACTAGCCAATTACCCCCAGTCTAGGTTCGATGGCTATGGCCCCTTTAAATATTTATTCGGGCCTCTTAATCTCCACTAATAAAGGGATTTAACCTATTGACCAGCGGCTTAATTAAAGTATATAGATACTGGTTATGGGCGCCCCATTTAGTTCAT
Source organism: Persea americana (assembly GCA_029852735.1). Lineage (NCBI taxonomy): Eukaryota > Viridiplantae > Streptophyta > Magnoliopsida > Laurales > Lauraceae > Persea > Persea americana. The sequence goes on from CM056814.1 coordinate 42,808,766, forward strand.
AAAAACCCATTTTAGCCACCACAACACATAGACCTAGCATAACTAGCTAGACTAGCCAACTAGTCTAGCCAAAATGGCTTCTAGCTAACTTAGCCAAGGGTGTGGCCACACTTCTTAGTTTATTTAAACTACTATTAACAATTTAATTTATTCCTTTAACTAAATTTAACATATAAATATCAGAAATAATAACATTACAATTTGTCCATATGTGATCAATTGGTTTACTAGGGTTAGGTTTTTGGGCTTAGCCCATTAAACCAAGACTCATTTAGATTTAAATCCACCATTCCAGCACCTTAAAACCATTAAAAAAGAAACTTATGGTTGCTGGAATTTAATTATATTTATACCAAAATTAATATCTAACCCAATGTCAGACCCCGACCCAGGTTTACTATTTTTAATTACTATTTTAACCGTGTTTAGTTTCTAAGTGGGATTAGAGGTCGATTAGCTTGGATTTGATTTTTAGTTAGATTAGAACTTTGGAAAGCTTTAGGAAATTTGGAGCGTGTTGAGTCTAGTTTGATCGGGCCCAGGGTGACCCGTGTGACACCCATTAGTGTGGGAGTTTGGTTTTGATTTTTGAAAAATATTGATTTTGATGTTTTTAAATTTATTATTTTGATCCCAACAACTTTTATGTTCGTTCCGTTTGTATTCGAACCCTAGAAATCGCGTTTTTCGAGAAAAAGGGCAAAACAGTCTTTTCACACCCAATCTGTGCATAAATTTCAAAAATTGAAAATCAAGAGAAAAATATACTTTTCGAAAACTAGATGTTTTAACAATCATTTTTCTTTTTTTCGCCAACTTCAACCGGGACCCACAGATAGGAGTTTTAAGTCCTTGAAACTTTAGGGGCCAATAGGGCCCACAACCCATTCGTTTAAAAGATCCAAACTCACGTTGGATCACTTCTTCTCCTTCATTTCCTGCAACCAACGAACCAGGTGTTGACACAAAAAATGACACTTTGCCTCCTCAACATCAAAAGCTACATGGAGCCGCATCTTGCTACAAACAGGCAAAGCCGTTTCAAGCATCAAATCTTGTCAAAATCAAACAAAAACTGCAAGATCCTTCAAAATAGCTAAAATAAGGGCACGCATGAAGTTTCGGGCTATTTCGACACCATTTGGCCTAACTTCAATCCTCCAATGGCTAAGCAGGAGCCCCTGGCGGCGACAGTATCGAAGGTAACAAATCTTTTATCGGAGCCTATGGAAGGTCTCAAAATGCATCCAAAAGTCTCCACGTCGAATTTTAAGTCCAACCGACACCGTTTGACCCTCCATTAACTCTCGAACGGCGAAATCAAGCCTCTAGGCAGCGAGAATCCCCAATGCCGTCACTTATCAAACAAAGCACATGGGTAGCTTCTACATGCTTCCAAAGGGCTGCACGTCAAATTTCAGGTCATTTCGACAACGTTTGACCGGACTTTGACGCTTGGAAACAAAATCTAGCCTACCGGCGGTGGAGCTCCCCGGTACCATGGCACCCAAATCGGAGCTAATGGATAGTCTCAAAATGATTCCAATAGGCTCCCTATCAAAATTCAGGTCAATCGAACATCGGTTGACCGTACATCAAAGCTCGACACCTTCCGCACGGTGAAATCAAGTCTAGCATCAACGGGACCCCAAACGGCTTCAAAACTCAAATAAAAGCCCATGGTTGGTCCTATCTAATGCTCAAGAAGCTTCACCTCAAATTTCAGGTCATTCCGACATCGTTTGACCTAGTTTCAACTCTTGGCGGAAAATCGGCTGCAAAGTCTTCGGCTTTTTCAAAAAAAGTGGGAAACTTTGTGCCCTGATTTGCACGGCTTCTTGGCAGGTTTTCTTCAGAGGAATCAAGCCAGTAAATGAGAAGAAATGTCAATAAAAATACAGGAGATAAAAGAAGCAAAAAAGCCCGAAAAACGGCCGAGAAACGAAGACTGAACGGTGATCGAAGAAGGGACCAAAGTCCCATGGTCGCCGGCGACCCTGGAAATCTGGGTTGCCGGATTTCCGCCGAAAGGGCCGATTTTCCTTTCCTTTTCACATTTCGCGATGTTTGGCCCCCCGTGATTTTCTTAAATTCTGATTTTTGAGGCATAATATATGTCGACCTTCGTCAACATCACAGAGCCGCCGTCGAAATCATTCGATCATCATTGGACACTCCGAAATCGCCCAACCAGCCGACTAAGAAAGCACACTTTCTGTCCGACCGATCGTGAAATCGACTGGACAGATGTTGCTGGCTCATTGGTACCAATCAATGTCTAAAATTGCATTGCCATCCGACATCGAACAACGTGCGGATCCATCGATGATCATTGCCAGAAGAATTCCAAAAGATGCGGTGTGGCCCACGACTCTTCAAGCGACTTGGCAACCAATTAATGATGTTAATTGACCCGTTTATGACAAGTTATTGCGGTCATTAACTCATTATTCTGGATGGCCCAATCAGAAGCAAGCAAATGGGAGTTACAAGTCCAATTAATCATGGCAATTAACCATGTAACTCCTATCATTATGGAGTTTAATCATAGTAATTAATCATGAAACCCCCATCATCATGAAGGTTAAATGCCCATTATTCTCCATTGGCCAATTAGATTCAAGGAAGAAGGAGTTACAAAATTAAGAAATTAAATCTTGTAACTCCTCCCATCATGGAGCATTAATGCCATTAATGCCCATAAACCTTCCTAATGGCTACCAAAAGCCTATAAATAGGCGGTCATTCCAAAGGGAAAGGGTCCGAAAAAATCATCCGAAGAGTTCTAGAAAATTGCCTTGAAAGTCTCTCCGCAAAGAAGCTCTCTTGTTCCGAAGAAACTCTGCAGAAAACACTACAAGGTGATTGAAGTCCCTTGGGGGGCCACCCTCAAAAGGTTTCCTCTCTCCTTTCATCCAATGTGGCCTAGATGGCTTTTCAGCCTGTCTGTCCAGATCTTTATTGGATATAGGACCATCCCTTGGTCTTTGTCCTCTAAAAATCCGAGGTCCAAGCCAAACCAAGTGAATTAAAAAGCATCAAGTGTTCTCATCTGAAGGACGATGGCGGAGCACATGACTCGCGACCGTCGAAATGAACGAGTCCCCACAATCTCCTAAGAAGTCAAATCCATCTTTCTTCCTTTTCTATTGTATTTTGTATTTTTTTTAAAGAGACAAAAAAATCACAATTCTTATCTTTCATTATTGATAAGATTTGTAAATCGCCTTTCATGGCAAAATTGCCTTCTGCGGCACAAAACCGCCTTTCACGACAAACTAAACAAAATTGCCTTTCACGACATTAAAAAATCTTATCTCTTTCTTTAAAATATGTATGCAATGGAAAGTTAGAAAAAAGTGTGATTTCCTTTCTACTTGTGAAGGTGAATCCCCGGATCACCATTTCAAATTCCAAGTAGAATAGAAAATTTAGCATACCCATACAAAATGTTGATGCTTGCTTTTTTTTTCGCCCGGCCGCACCCCGGCGGACCCGGGGCAGAGGAAGGCAAGAAAAGCCGGGTCCATCAAGTTGGCATACCCGGTGGGACTCGTTCATTTGAGAACACGATGCTTAGACTCCTTGGCTCCTTTCCAGTTGGTGGCCTATGTTGGATTTTGCATCTAAAAAAAAAACATGAGATGGGATTTTCTGGAAATTTTTGTCTTTGAACTTGTTTCCATTCTTTCTCATCTAAAACAAAAAAATTTTTTTTTTTTCTTTCGTTGGATTTAGATTTGAGAAATTTTGGTTTCTTCCCTTTCGGATTTAGCGCTCGCGGAAAGCGCTGAGCCTTTGTTCGGATTGGAATACCATTTCTTCTCTTTTGTGAATCCAATCTTAACCTTTTAAAAAAAATCAAATTTCTCTCTTTTGGATTCAAATTGGAGAAACTTTGGTTCTTTCCTTTTTGTACAATGGCTCGCGGAAATCGCTGAGCCAGCATTCAGATTGGGAGGGGCCATTAGTGATCTTTCAAAAAAAAATATATAAAAAAAAATAGATTTCTCTCTTTTAGATTCAAATTTGAGAAACTTTGTTTCTTTCCTTTTCGTACAATGGCTTGCGGAAATTGCTGAGCCAGCATTCGGATTGGGAGGGGTCATTTCCTCTTTTTGATGGGTCCATTAGTGATCATTCAAAAAAAAATCTTTCAAAAAAAGAAACACATAAGGTTGCACCAATTGCGTTCTTTGACCAAAGTGAATCTAAGAAAAACCTTGTCTAGAGTGTGGAGGCAGCTAGACTGTTCGAGGCAAGGGTCCAAACGGGTTCATTAAGTAATCATACCCTTACCTGGGGGCCGATCTATCCACTAAAGTTTCATAAGACCGAATTGGAAGACCTATGTGCACTCTTCAAAAAAAAATCTTCAAAAAAAAAGAATCTTAAAAAAAAATCTATCTTAAAAAAAAAAAAAAAAAAACTTCTGCACTATTGTGCTCAAATTCGAGAAATTTTGGTTCCTTCCTCTTCGGATTTAGTGCTCGCAGAAATGTTTGAGCCTGTATACAGATTGGAATACTATTTACTCTCTTTTATAAATTCAATCTTGACTTTTCAAATAAAAAAAATTCTATCATTATTGGATTCAAATCTGAGAAATCCTGGTTCCTTCCTGTTCGGATTTAGCGCTCACGGAAATCGCTAAGCCTGTATTCGGATTGGAATACCATTTGCTTTCTTTTGTAAATTCGATATTGACCTTTCAAAAAAACCCATCTCGTGTCCTTTTCAAGGATGCGATTTACAACATTTGTGCCTAGTGGTGCTAGTACGCCCTTTCGGGTCTACTGTATTCGTGACCGACACATTTATATCTCCAACCTTATGTCATTTTACCTTGAGTGAGCTTCGCTTCTCGGTAACTTGAATTATGGTTTACAATTGCTTCTAGCAGTCACTGGAATGCTTATTTCGAGCAGACCATACTTGCGTTCAGAACAATTGTACCCTCTATGGCCTTTTGCCGTCTTCATTATACTCAGAATAGGCCATGCGTCCTGAGCGATTTGAAAAGACAAAACCATAGTATTTTCCATTTATGATCACCATATTCTTGTGATTACTAATGGATGTGGTCCTGTTTCAGAAGTTTTCTCAAACTAACAATGACAGCTTCGTTGACCATCACCTTTGACGAGAACAAGTACTAGCTCATGCTTCAAGAGAAGCAAAGCAAGCGCACTTGCAAGCGCCCTGATAGCTGCCGAAGCGTCACCTCCCTTGGCAACTCCCAAAACACCGGGTCAACCTCCACTCCCCGGATCATTGTCTTCGGGTCACTAGGACCATTCCCACTACCCGTAGAAGAGACGGCGCCTGCTAAGAAGTAGAAGATTGCCCCTGAATGTGTCGTTGCCCTGACACCAAAGGCGGTCACCAAGAAACCTGAGGCTCATGGCAATCCCGCGAAGCCTCAACCTGCAAAAAACCAGGTCTGCCCCAAGACTTGGTCCTCGAGATCTTCACCAAAACAAAGAAGGTCTTGGACATTTGCAAAGCCAGCATACCTGGCCCCTTTCAAGGAGAACCGGTTCTATTCTCTCACTTACATGAAAGGGGAGAAACCTACCCTCCACCGAACTACAAAAACTACTCAGCACGAGCCGGCTTGCTCATACAAGCCCAAAATCAAGTCGTGCATCACAAGGCCTCGACAAGAACCTACCAGGGCCTGCTCTCCTACAACTCGACCCTTCATCTCAATAGGGGCCGAGCTTGCAAAATTTAAAGCTTCGCTGCAACAGGCTAAGGACCGCGTCCAGATCCTGTCCATGCTAGTCTTTAAGGAAGACAAGCTCGGTTGCTGCGCACGATGGACCACATCCTTCATTGCCAGAGCACAGCCTGAGCTAACTGAAGCTCAAATTGCTCGTCGTATACGTCGTCGCATTGCATATCGACAAAAGAGATCAGAGAAGCAAAGAACCCAACATTCTGAGCTTCAAGTCTCCCAAAAATGGGTCGAAAAAGAAAGACCCGACCAAGTTGCCGCCGTCCACATGGTTAGCAAAACCAAAAGACGCCAGAAGTCAGCAATGAAAATACATGTCAGACGGCCGGTGACTCGCAGCGTCTCCCAGACACAGACATCAGGAAGACTCTCCCACTCCTTCAAGCCAAGGACATCAGAGTGATCAATCCTTGCGCTCTTCATCTAGAAGAATGAGCTCCAGCTCAGTCACTAAGACAATATCCTCTTTCAACTCACGAAGAGTGAATATCTTAGTCACAAACTCTGAGCAACCTCCACCGGATGATAACATGACTACACGCATCCAGCAGCTAGAACAAGGACAGCAGAGGATAGAAGCCCTGATGGAAAACCTTCTTCTCACTCTCCAATATCCACTAAATGATGAAGTTCCTCCACACGATGAGGCAAACGGTGGAGAAGATGAATCACGCGCCCTTACTAAAAAGGACGTTGACAATATCCTCACCAAAGCAAAAGAAGAGGATACATTGAAGGAGCATGGAATCAAGCCACCATATCCCTTATGGATGGACTCGGTTCCGTTCCCTCCAAAGTTCAAACAACCTCTTCTCCAAACATATAAGGGGAAAGGTTCAGCTAGACAGCATGTCATCCACTTCAAGATCTTGACGGGATCTATTGCGGATCAAGATGCTTTCAAGATCCGTCTCTTTGCAAGTACCATAAAAGGTACGGTCGTTGATTCGTACTCCACTCTGCTAGAGGATTCCGTTCAAAACTGAACCATGCTAGAGACACGCTTCCTGACCCACTTCAAAGGTGGGGATCATCCTGTTACTATGGCTTAGCTCTGTAGCCTAAAACAGGGAGAGAATGAGTTGACATACGACTTCATTCACAAGTGGAAGGCAATGGCATACAAATGCTCAGACGTGCTGCCACAAGCGTCGTTGGTTGACATCTGCCGAAACAACATGAGAGCAAGGATCCGCTCCATAATCATCGGCAACAAATCAAAGAACCAGGGAGAACTCCTAGAAGCATCTATGGAGGCTGAAACGGTGATCAAAGACCTCAACAGTCAGAAGTCATCAAAGAAAGAGCCGACCGCCATTCCGACCTCCAAGCCAAAGAAAATGGAGGTTCTCAATGTGCAAACTAAGTCAGCTCCTCAGCCACCAAAGAAAGTTGAAAACAAAATTGCAGGTAAGAGGCCTGAACTCTCTGATGCCTTCAAAGAACGAGTAGAAAAGAAATACCCGTTCGATGAAGATGTTGAAGAAATATTTGAGGCCCTCTTAGCAAATGACAAAATTACCTTGCCTAACCCCAAAAGACCAGGAGATGTTGGCAAAACCAACGACCCCTGATATTGTCCATACCACCAAATGATCTCGCATTCTCTCAACCAATGTTTCGTTGTGAGAGAGAAGATCAACGAGATGTGGAAAAACGGAGTCATCACCTTTGATAAAAACTACAGGCATGCCTCCGTTAACATGGTGTCATATGGACAAACATCCAAATCACCAAAGGAGAAGATCACTACTTCTTTCAAGGTGAATAAAATGACCCAAACGTCCCAAGAGCTGGTGCTTTACCCAACATCGGATGGACAGCCCATATGGGTACATCCCGATCTCCTAGAAGATGAAAATTGGGAGATCGTCAAAACAAAGCCAACCGCTCAACAGCGAAGGCAAGCCAAGAGACAACTCCGTAAGCTCAAACAGCAGGAGAAGGCTCAACCAAAGCAAGAGGTCCCTGAAAAGGCAGAAACCTCCTCTACTGCTTCACTGCAGGCAACAGAGGAGTCTCTCCCCAAGACTTCAAGAGTGGTGAGAAAATTCATCCTCGGTGATTTCATGCCACCTCGACTCGAAGATGAGACTACGCAGGGGGCATCATACTCTTGCAACTCGGTAGTTGGATTCTCCATGAATGGATACGAGTCTAGTGACACTACTAGTGACACAGATGAATGGGAGGAATCCCTTGAAACCGGAGAATATGTCTCTGATGAAGAATGGATCCCAGAATCTCACTTCATGCCAGTAATCTGGTATAACCCCTTCCGGCCACAAGGATCCTGGTCTGATGATGATGAAGACGAAGAGGCTGCTCAACAAAGTGCTGTTGGCTCAGCGCAAACAAATGCTCTAACGAATCCCAACGAGGTTGAACCACAAAGAGCAGATGAGGAAGAAGATTTAACTCCTATGCCAGATCTTGAAGAATATGCAAGGATCTTGCAGCGTCTTGCTACAGAGCAAGAGCAGGATCGCATCAATCAGCTTTATCAAAATCCAGAACCGGAAGTCCCAGAGAATCTACAAGCATCTCCTCCAGTGACTCTGGAGAATGAAGAAAGTTGCTGGATTGATGATCCTCTAACATCGGAGGATGAGTCTAATTCCCAACAGTCTATTATGGAGGCATCTTCTATCGAAGTTGCTTGCAATGTGATAGTTCAGGATGATAGTGCCTCTGAAGCTTCATCTGCTGAGGCCACAGACTCTCAAAATGCATCTGGTAGCATATCTTCTGGAGCTACATCTTCTCGAGTAACTTCCACTAAGATAGCATCCTCCTAGCCTTCGTCTCCTGAAACTGTGACATCAGAATTCAAGCCTCTTCCGATTGATCATCATGAAGAGGCTCTGGCTGATGAAATCTTCAAAGAAAACCCGGTCAATTGGTCTCAAATACCCAACCTCATAGGAGATGTCTGGACCAATGAAATACTGGACAAAGAAAAAAGTTGTTGGAAGCTGTTTAGGATTTGTTCCCGGAAAATGCTCTATGCAACGCAATCACTGAAGACGGCAATGCTTCTGCAAAAGTGTTTTCAGCAAATCAGGAGGATCAGCCCCTTGAGCTCGAAGAGGGTCTTCCAAAAGAGCAGCCACCTCTAGAAGCTTTTGAAGTTAGGAAAGGTACCCGCTCTGGCCGGGATTACCATAAAAACTACAGCCAACCTTCTTCTTCTTCTTATGTAAATCCTTCGGGAAAGCAAGTTGTAAATGCCCCAAGCGACAACAATAATGAAAATGCAGGCCCCAAGGAGGCTTTCAAGTATGACTTGATCGAGCACTTCAAACACATACCTGCACGACTGCACATCCTACACTTATTACGAAGTCACCACAAACTCGTGATAGTCTCATTTCAGAACTGCAAAGGCTGAATGTAGATGTCGACAAACATGCCCCACAAGTCCTACAAATTGAAATGGACTATAGGGTCAAAAAATCAATAACCTCCTCAAATGGAGAAAAGAAAGAAACTAAAGGACTTTGCACTGAATGCCTCTCGGTCCAAAAAGCCATAAGTGCTACCATCGCCTTCAATAAGGAAGACCTCCTGCTAAGTGAGACAAAGCACAACCAACCCTTGTACTTCAAAGGGTACATCAAAGAGATGCCAATACACATAGTCCAGATCGACCCAGGTTCTGCACTTAACCTCATCTCTACTACAACACTTGAAGAGCTGGGTATCCCACCTAGCAAGCTAAGCCACACATCTGTGTCTGTCGCGACCCCGAACCGGGGGACCCGGGACCGCGACGGGGTGTGGTGTGGATAATGAACCACCCCTTGATGATAATTAAACATTTCTTTAATTTCCCACAGGTTTCCGCGGTGAGGATTCCACATACACTCATAGAACATTTATATTGGTGCGGAAGCGTGTAGCAAATCAAACTCTTAATCCAATCACATCAAATTAGACTGTTAATACACAGGTATGACATGATGTCAGAGTGAGCAATGATCTCATTAGCATTCCCAAAATATTAGGTTAAAGTTTAAACAAAAGAACAAGTTAATTAACATTCCCCAAAAATAATGGCCAACAAAGGCCAGTACCACCAAAGTATAAATCAATGACATCCCAAAATGTTCGCAGCTCAAAGCTAAACCCAATGTCTACATGACATTGTCAGCTTGCCACTCCACTAGACGTTGCGGTTCACCGACCGCCTCCTCTGGCTCCTCCTCAAAGGCAAAGACGGGAGCTGGACCTGAGTACCACAAAAATGGGTCAGACACGACGGTCTGGCATGTGGGTGAATAGATAATACCAATAAAGAAATCAAAGCATATCTTAGACGTAACGAAAACTGTCATAAAACAGGATGCATAGTTCATTTAAAGTACAGATGCAATATAAATCATGCGGGGTATTCAAGGTACAGGAACTGACTAGATGGCAACCACACTAGAGCTAAATCCTCTCCATCACTAAGGTGATGAGAGCACATTCAGTGCGTTGGGCTCGAACACACGAAGTGACGAGAGCCAACATTATAAACATATACATATACATATAGCTAGGCAAGACCACGGCCGCGGAACCGGGTAACGGGACAGAACAGGATCCAAGTTGCAACTGGCGGGAGCACAGGGGGAGACCTAAGTCAGTTGATCAGACTGACAAGGATGTCCAAGCTTAGTGGTGCCGACTCTTAGGTTACATGATAAATCAAAACATATACAAAACTATATCAATATAAAACATACGGGCAGGCGGGGCATGGTGCTCGAAGGCACACATTTCATATTATTTTCGGTTCATGTATACACGGGCTGGCAGGACATATCGGGTGTACAAATCGGGATTTGAGAGAAAACCAGTAGATTCGGGTTATTATACAAATAACTGAATAAAACAATGCAATGAGTCCTTATGCCATTAGGGACTATGTATTGGGGCATCTATATTCAAACGACCTGTGTAAGGATCTTGTATGTCTAAATTACCCTTAGTATGGTACTCCAATGATAGAGGACATACTAAGTTTTCTTATGCACGTTGATGAATCTAAAGGTCCCAATACCTTTTCCGAAATGGTTTTTCTTTCTATGTCAATCTCCTTATGTCATCCCCTGGGTCCTTCCAAGGTGGTAGGGCATCAGAACAACCCATCCAATCCTTTAAATACCATATCTGAAACCAATAGAAAAGACTCAGGAATTCTGGGTAAAACTCGGTCACCTGTCGGTCAGGTGGCGGTTAGCCGCCGATGTGATCGGCGGTTAGCCGCTGACTGACCGCGGGGCTGACCGCGGTTCACCCTGCTAAAATGTAGCATTCTGTGTTTCTAACCGCGCATCTCGGCTACCTAGCGGTCACATGGTTTTTGGATTGGCGGTTAGCCGCGAGCTGACCGCGGTTCGCCTGTCAAAATACGGCATTCTGTGTTTCTAACCGCATCTGGGTCGGCTAGCCGCCTGTCACCTGTCGGCTAGCCGCCAAGGTGACCGCCTGCTGACCGCCCAGCTGCGGGAACTACACATCAGGTGCAGATTTCAACCCTTTCCTTCCCAAACCATTTCACCTCCATTCCAACTATTTCCTAACTTGGAATGGGTCTATTCCCTTCCATTTGACATTTAATTCTTTCCACCAACCACCATTCCATCAATGTATTTAATTCTCCTACCAATACCAATCTCATTTAATGCGAGTACAAATATCATTTAAGAAGTTTGAAATGGTCAAAATAAACTTGATGATGAATGCATTTATTCTCATAAAACTAACTAAGAGAAAACCATGTCAATAAATACATTTCCAAAAGCATTATAAACATAATGAATCAAATGAAATAGGAATAGTAAAAATCCACATTTTCAACCAAAATAAGAACTTATTCAAATCGAATCCATTCATCCACTTGCCTTGGTCTCCAAGTATGCTAGTCGAGCTCTAATCCTTCCATCAAGCTCTAAATCTACAATCCACACAAAAATCCCCAAATACAATCATTACAACCCTAGAATGTCAAAACCAAGAAATAGATGGAGATAGCTTCCAATAATCAAGGTGAAGCACCTCCTAGGCTAGATGAACACACAATCAAGAGATGAGAAGAAGAACTTACATGAAGAGTCTTCTAATGGCAAGAGTTTGCTCAAGAGATAGCTTGGAATGGGAGGCTCTCTCTACAAATGGTATCAAGAAGAAGCTCTCATGGAGGGGAAGAAGATCACCACCTCCATTTTGCCTTTAGCAATAGATTTGAGAGAGATTGAGAGATGAAGAACCAAGGAGCAAGAAGAAAACCCTAGGCTGGGCTGGAATTCTCTATTTCTCAAGAAGTTGCAAGAAGAGGAAGAGAGGGAAAAGAACTCCTCCTTATATAGACAATGGCTATGGGTCCCACAACTTAAAAGTCTAAAATGGGCTAGAACGTCGCTCTACGGGCTTCGGACGGATTCGACGAAGAAGGAAGAATTGATCGTCGAAATTTCCACTTTCCAAAAAGTATACATTTCTCGAGTTTTGGAGACATTGAAAATAGTGTCCAGATGCCTTGAGTACCACCCGGGAAAGGCAAATGTAGTAGCCGATGCCTTGAGTAGGAAGTCAGCCAATGTGGCAAGCCTAAGAGTTACGTGCTTCTTTCAGCAATTTGAAGAGTTGGGGGTAGATTTTCAGCCCCTAAGAGAGGGAGTAATGTTAGCCAACATGTCAGTGTCTGAACCCTCGTTCATTCGGAAGATCAAGGACAACCAATTGCAAGATCCAGAGTTGGCCAAGATTTCAGAGCATATAGCAGAACGTCCTGATTTCCGTATTGTGGATGGAGTCTTATTCTATCGCGATCGTCTATGCGTGCCCAACATTGAAAATTTGAAGAACGATATTATGACAGAGGCGCACAGTACGAAGTACTCTATGCATCCGGGTAGCACGAAGATGTATCAGAACTTGAAAGGCAGATTTTGGTGGAACAACATGAAGAGGGAAATAGCAGCTTTCGTTTCTCGATGTTTGACGTGTCAGTTGGTGAAGGCAGAACATCAGAGACCTCCAGGGTTATTGCAGCCATTAGAGATCCCAGAATGGAAGTGGGAACATATCACCATGGATTTCATCTCGGGATTGCCAAGGACCAGAAAAGGGAACAACTCCATATGGGTTATTGTGGACCGTCTCACCAAATCAGCTCATTTTATCCCGATGAAGACCGGAGAGAAAATGCATATGCTACCTCTCGCAGAGTTGTCTGTTAACGAGATTGTCAGCCGGCATGGGCAGCCAGTCTCCATTACTTCGGACAGAGATAGCAGATTCGTCTCGAGATTTTGGAAGACTTTGCATGAGTCTATGGGAACAAAGCTTCAGTTCAGCACAGCGTATCACCCACAAACAGATGGTCAGTCGGAAAGAACAATTCAGACCCTTGAAGATATGCTTCGAGCGTGTGTACTAGATTTCAAGACTCAATGGGATGAGACCCTACCGCTTTGCGAATTCGCCTACAACAACAGTTATCATTCGAGCATTGGGATGGCCCCTTTTGAGGCATTGTATGGTAGGAGGTGTAGAACTCCAGTTTGTTGGGAAGAAGTAGGTGTTCGCGGTTTTCGTGGACCGACTATGGTGAGTGAAACCAGTGACAAAGTCAAGTTGATCCAAGAACGTCTGAAAGTAGCCCGGAGTAGACAGAAGAGTTATGCAGACTCTCATCGAAGGGACTTACATTTTAAGGAAGGAGATAAGGTTTTCTTGAAGGTGTCACCTACTAGAGGAACTTTGAGATTCGGACAGAGAGGCAAACTATCTCGGAGATACATTGGACCCTACGATATCATGAGCAAGATTGGTGACGTGGCTTACAGATTAGCCTTACCACCCGAGCTTTCTGGCGTACACAATGTGTTCCATGTGTCTATGTTGAAAAAGTACGTCCCCGACCCGTCACATGTACTCCGTCATGAACCATTAGAGATCAGAGAGGATGCCACCTATGTCGAGAAGCCTATTCAGATCATCGATACGAAGGAACAAGAACTGAGAACGAGGACTATACAATGGGTGAAAGTGCTCTGGGAAAATCACGGACCCGAAGAGGCAACGTGGGAATTACGGGATCAAGTTCAGAAGAAGTATCCGCATCTACTACCCGAGGTTAGTTATTTTATTTCATTTGGTGGACCAAATGCCCTAAGGGGTGGAGGATGTAAGACCCCGCCCCGAGAGTTTCCGCTTAGTGTTAATTAAGACGTGTTTTAGTTATAAGCGAAATTAGTGGAAATGGGTTAAATCTGGATTAGAATAGCTTTTTATAGCTTTGGATAATTTTGGGAACTCTTTTGATCTAGTGGGGCCCTTTGGGGGTTCCTTTTCTTGTGTCTTGATTAGTTTCGGGGATTTAGTTATAATTCTGGAAATCGGTAAATTGCTCCGTTGAATGTATTTTATGATTCCCGACAACTTTCGTATTTGCTCCGTTTCTATTCGAGACCCCTAAACCCTACTTTGCCATTGATAGGGGTAAAACAGTCTTTTTACACAAAATCTGGACACCATTTTCAATGTCTCCGAAACTAGTAAAATATATACTTTTTGGAAAGTAGAAATTTCGACGATCAATTCTTCCTTCTTCGTCGAATCCGTCCGAAGCCCGTAGAACGATGTTCTATCCCATTTTAGACTTTTAAGTTGTGGGACCCATTGCCTTAGCTATATAAGGGGAAGTCTTCTTCTTCCCCCTCTTCTTGCAATTTCTTGAGAAAGAGGAGTCCCAGCCCAGCCTAGGTTTTTCTCCATTGCTTCTTGCTTCCTCTTCTCTCAATCTCTCCCAATCTCTTGCTAAAGGCTAAGTGGATGCTACAATCTTCTTCCCCTCCATGAGAGCTTTCTCTTAATATCCTTTTTTTGAGAGAACCTCCCATTCCAAGCTACCTCTTGAGCCAACTCTTGCCATTAGAGGACTCTTCATGTAAGTTCTTCTTCTCATCTCTTGATTGTGTGTTCATCTAGCCTAGGAGGTGCTCCACCTTGATTTTTGGAAGCTATCTCCATCTATTGCTTGACTTTGACATTCTAGGGTTGTAATGTTGTATTTTGGGATTTTGTGTAGATTGTAGATTTTGAGCTTGATAGTGGATTAGAGCTTGTCTAGCATACTTTGGAGACCAAGGCAAGTGGATGAATGGATTCGATTTGAATAAATTCGTATTTTGTTGAAAATGTGGATTTTTACTATTCATATGTCATTTGATTTATCATGTTCCATAACGTTTTAGGAATGTATTTATTGACATGGTTTTTCCCTTAGTTAGTTTTATGTGAATATATGCATTCCTCATCAAAGTTTATTTTGGGTCATTATAAGCTTCTTAAATGGTATTGTACTTGCATTAAATGAGATTTGGATTGGTAGAAGAATTAAATGCATTGATGAAGTGGTGGTTGGTGGAAAGGATTAAATGTTAGATGGAAGGGAATGGACCCATTCCACATCAGAAAATGGTTGGAATGGAGGTGAAATGGTTTGGGAGAGAAATGACTGGAATCTGCACCTGATGTGTAGTTCCCGCAGCTGGGCGGTCAGCAGGCGGTCACCTCGGCGGCTAGCCGACAGGTGACCGGCGGCTAGCCGACCCAGATACGGTTAGAAACACAGAATGCTGCATTTTGACAGGCGAACCGCGGTCAGCCGCGCGGTCAGCTCGCGGCTAACCGCCACCCCAAAAAACCCCAGTGACCGCTAGGTAGCCGAGAGGCGCGGTTAGAAACACAGAATGCTGCATTTTAACAGGGTGAACCGCGGTCAGCTCCGCGGTCAGTCAGCGGCTAACCGCCGATCACATCGGCGGCTAACCGCCAGATGACCGAAAGGTGACCGAGTTTAACCCAGAATTCCTGAGTCTTTTCTATTGGTTTCAGTTATGGTATTTAAAGGTTTGGATGGGTTGTTCTGATGCCCTACCACCTTGGAAAGACTCAGGGGATGACATAAGGAGATTGACATAGATAGAAGCATCATTTCGGAAAAGGTATTGGGACCTTTAGATTCATCCACGTGCATAAGGAGACTTAGTATGTCCTCTATCATTCGAGTACCATAATTAGGGTAATATGGACATACAAGATTCTTATACTTGTTGCTTGAATATGGAAGCCTCAATATTTAGTCCCTAATGATATTAGAAACTATTGCTTTGTTTTACTCAAATTATATATGTAATTACCCGATTCTACTGGTTTTCTCTCAAATTCCGATTTGTACACCTGATATGTCCTGCCAGCCCGTGTATACTTGAACTGTTAATGATATGAAACGTGTGCCTACGAGCACCATGTCCCGCCTGCCCGTATGTTTTATATTGATATAGTTTTGTATATGTTTTGATTTATCATGTAACCTAAGAGTCGGCACCACTAAGCTTGGACATCCTTGTCAGTCTGATCAACTGACTTGGGTCTCCCCCTGTGCTCCCGCCAGTTGCAACTTGGATCCCGTACTGTCCCGTTACCCGGTTCCGCGGCCGTGGTCTTGCCTAGCTATATGTATATGTATATGTTTATAATATTGGTTCTCGTCACCTCGTGTGATTGAGCCCAATGCACTCAATGTGCTCTCATCACCTTAGTGATAGAGAGGATGTAGCTTTAGTGTGGTTGCCATCTAGTCAGTTCCTGTACCTTGATTACCCCGCATGATTTGTATTGCATCTTTACTTAAAATGAACTATGCATCCTGTTTTATGACAGTTTTCGTTATAACTATGATATGTTTTGATTTCTTTCTTGGTTTATCTATTCACCCACCTGCCAGACCGTCGTGTCTGACCCATTTTGTGGTACTCAGGTCCAGCTCCCGTCTTTGCCCTTGAGGAGGAGCCAGAGGAGGCGGTCGGTGAACCGCAACGTTTAGTGGAGTGGCAAGCTGACGATGTCATGTAGACATTCGGTCTAGCTCGGAGCTGCGAACATTTTGAGAATGATATTGTTTATACTTTTGGGTTGTATTGGCCTTTGTTGGCCTTTATTTTTGGGGAATGTTAATTAACTTGTTCTGTTGTTAAACTTTAACTTAATGTTTTGGGGATTGCTAATGAGATCATTGCTCACTCTGACATCATACTATACTTGTTATTATCAGTCTCATATGATGTGAATGGATTAAGAATTTGATTTGCTACACGCTTCCGCACCAATACAAATGTTCCATGAGTGTATGAGGAATCCTCACCGCGGAAACCTGTGGGAAATTAAGAAATGTACAATTATTATCAAGGGGTGGTTCTTCATCCACGCCACCCCCGTCGCGGTCCCGGGCCCCGGTTCGGTGTCGCGACAGGCTGGTATCAGAGCGAGACGTGTTTCAGGCAATTAAAAGAAACTAGAAATCCTAAGGACGTGGCGAGGATCCGTTAGACTTCTTGTTAGACTTTTCGTTAGTTAGACTCGTGTGAGCAATGTGTGACCCTTATATAACTTTATGTGCTAACAATTTGTTTTACAGTGATATGCCACCTCGAAAAGGACCCGTAACCGACAATCCCACCGCAAGCAATAGTGAACACACCGGGCCACTAGGAAACGGCATACCGGATCCAAACATGCAGAATCAATTCCAACAGATGATGCAAGCCATGCTTGACCAGCAACGTCAAGCCAATGAAAATCAAGCCAGACTGCAAGAACAAATGGCCAGGAAGGATGAAGAACATGCTAGGGAGATGGCTATGATGCAAAGGCAATTGTTAGAAGTATTGGAAAGGAGACCTGAACCGGCGCCAGCGCAACCTCCAGGTACTCAGATCGTCATCAACAATAGGGATCATGATCCCAATGCGCTGTACGAAAAGTTTAGGAAGAGGGGTCCCAAGGAGTTCACTGGGCATGAGGACCCACTAGCTGCAGACGACTGGTTGGAGCAGACAGAGAACATCTTCGAGATATTCAGATGTACCGGTAGACAGCAAGTGCAGCTCACCGCTTCCATGTTCACCGGCCTAGCGGATATATGGTGGAAGACAATCAAAGCTGAGTATAGGACCATAGCAGACACAGAGGCTTGGGCAAGTTTCAAGAGACAATTCAGTGACAAATATGTACCGACACATGTCAAAAGACAGAAGGCAATTGAATTCCAGCAGCTCGTGCAAGCTAACACAACCGTTCAAAAGTACCTCACGAAGTTTGAGAGGTTGTCTCGATATGCCCCCGAGTTAATTGACACTGTGGAGAAGAAGATAACGCGGTTCCTTGAAGGACTTAACCCGATCATTGAAAGGGATGCCACAGGTGTTGTGCCACCTAACACTTTTGAAGAGGCTGTGAGGAGAGCCTATAAATTCGAGAACCTGAACAACAAGATCCTCAAAATCCAAGGAAAGGCACCAGCTCACCAACAGAATCACCAACCAAGGAACCATCAGAACAAGCGACAGAGGCAAGAACAAAACGTGCAGAATGCTCTAGTTTGCATTCACTGTGGTAAGAACCACGAGAGTGCTCAATGCCGTACGATTACGGGAGCATGTTTCAGATGTGGATCCATGGCACACCAGCTCAAAGACTGCCCAAGGCAAGCTGGGCAAGGCAGCAACAGACAGCATCAGCAACACCAAGGAACACAGCGCCAGGCACCACCTCAGAATGCGTTAGCTGTACAGAACCAGCCCAGGCCACTCCAGCAGCAGGCTCCACAACAACATAATAGACCTCCACAGCAGCATCAAGCTCGTCAGCAAGGACAGAATCAGAATCAGCGTCCTCCTCAGCAGTATAGAAATGCACAGCAAGGAAGGCAACAGCAGGCTCAGAATAGGCCTCAGCAGCGAGGACAAGTGTATGCAATTAACCAAGCTGATGCAGAGGCAGCAGATAACGTGGTGGAAGGTACACTCCTAGTTTGTGGATTTGAAGCTAAGATTTTGTTTGACCCTGGCTCTACGCACTCATTCTTGTCTCCGAAATTTTCTAAGTTGATTGATATGCCTGCTAGAGAACTTGAGTATGTGTTGACGGTGTCCACCCCAGTAGGCAAACAAGTTGTGTGTAGGAAGTATTATCCTAGATGTGCTATTCAGATAGGAGATGTGGTGTTACCGGCGAATCTCATTTTGTTGGAGATGTATGATTTCGATGTTATTCTAGGGATGGATTGGTTAGCAGGGTACCATGCTACAATGGACTGTTTCCATAAGACCCTCACGTTCAAATTAGAGGAGACCCCAGCTGGCGTTTTGTTCCATGGGGAAAAGAAGAATTCTTGTCCAAGATTCGTCTCAGCATTGAAGGCTGATAGACTAGTGAGAAGTGGATGTGAATGCTACTTAGCGTTTATCACGGAGGATAAACGGTCCCAAGGGGTGGAGGAGATCCCAATTGTTTGCGAATTCCCAGACATCTATCCAGAAGAAATCCCAGGTTTACCACCTGTTAGGGAGATTGACTTCACCATTGAGTTGTTACCAGGGACCGCTCCGATATCTATCGCACCATACAGAATGGCTCCAGCTGAATTAGGAGAGTTGAAGATTCAGTTGCAAGAATTGTTGGATAAAGGTTTTATTAGACCGAGCGTCTCACCTTGGGGAGCTCCAGTTTTATTCGTTAAGAAGAAAGACGGTTCCATGAGAATGTGCATTGACTACCGGAAATTGAACCAAGCTACCATCAAGAATAAGTATCCATTGCCAAGGATAGATGAACTGTTTGACCAATTGCAAGGTGCTGCTTACTTTTCGAAGATCGATCTAAGATCCGGTTATCATCAGCTGAGAGTTAGAGATTCAGATGTATCGAAGACAGCGTTCCGGACGAGATATGGACACTATGAGTTTCTAGTGATGCCATTTGGACTGACGAATGCACCAGCAGTATTCATGGCTTTGATGAACAAAATATTCGCTGAGTACTTAGACCAATTCACAGTGGTGTTTATTGATGACATTTTGGTGTACTCTAAGTCTAAAGAAGAACAGGAAGAGCATTTGAGGATAGCATTGCAACTCCTAAGAGACAATCAATTGTATGCGAAGCTCACTAAGTGCGATTTTTGGCTTGAAGAAGTCGCATTTTTAGGTCATATCATTTCCAAAGAAGGATTATCAGTGGACCCAGCCAAGATAGATGCAGTTGTGAAGTGGGAAAGACCGAAGAACGCGTCAGAAATCAGAAGTTTTCTTGGATTGGCGGGTTACTATCGAAGATTTGTGCAAGGATTTTCGTCGATCGCAGCCTCATTGACGAAGTTGACCAAGAAGAATGCACCTTATGTGTGGACAGACCAATGTGAGGCCAGCTTCCAAGAGCTGAAAAAGAGACTAACTTCAGCACCCGTCCTCACTTTACCATCCGGGAGCAGTGGTTACACCATTTTTACCGATGCTTCGAATATAGGACTCGGTTGTGTGTTGATGCAAGATAGAAAAGTCGTTGCGTATGGATCCCGTCAGTTGAAGGATCACGAGAAGAACTATGCAACACATGACCTGGAATTAGCAGCGGTCGTTTTTGCACTAAAGATGTGGAGACATTACCTCTACGGAGAGAAATTCGAAGTCCACTCCGATCACCGCAGCTTACAGTATCTGTTCTCTCAGAAGGAGTTGAATATGAGACAAAGAAGATGGATGGAATATATCAAAGATTACGATTTTCCGATCAAGTACCACCCGGGAAAGGCAAATGTAGTAGCCGATGCCTTGAGTAGGAAGTCAGCCAATGTGGCAAGCCTAAGAGTTACGTGCTTCTTTCAGCAATTTGAAGAGTTGGGGGTAGATTTTCAGCCCCTAAGAGAGGGAGTAATGTTAGCCAACATGTCAGTGTCTGAACCCTCGTTCATTCGGAAGATCAAGGACAACCAATTGCAAGATCCAGAGTTGGCCAAGATTTCAGAGCATATAGCAGAACGTCCTGATTTCCGTATTGTGGATGGAGTCTTATTCTATCGCGATCGTCTATGCGTGCCCAACATTGAAAATTTGAAGAACGATATTATGACAGAGGCGCACAGTACGAAGTACTCTATGCATCCGGGTAGCACGAAGATGTATCAGAACTTGAAAGGCAGATTTTGGTGGAACAACATGAAGAGGGAAATAGCAGCTTTCGTTTCTCGATGTTTGACGTGTCAGTTGGTGAAGGCAGAACATCAGAGACCTCCAGGGTTATTGCAGCCATTAGAGATCCCAGAATGGAAGTGGGAACATATCACCATGGATTTCATCTCGGGATTGCCAAGGACCAGAAAAGGGAACAACTCCATATGGGTTATTGTGGACCGTCTCACCAAATCAGCTCATTTTATCCCGATGAAGACCGGAGAGAAAATGCATATGCTACCTCTCGCAGAGTTGTCTGTTAACGAGATTGTCAGCCGGCATGGGCAGCCAGTCTCCATTACTTCGGACAGAGATAGCAGATTCGTCTCGAGATTTTGGAAGACTTTGCATGAGTCTATGGGAACAAAGCTTCAGTTCAGCACAGCGTATCACCCACAAACAGATGGTCAGTCGGAAAGAACAATTCAGACCCTTGAAGATATGCTTCGAGCGTGTGTACTAGATTTCAAGACTCAATGGGATGAGACCCTACCGCTTTGCGAATTCGCCTACAACAACAGTTATCATTCGAGCATTAGGATGGCCCCTTTTGAGGCATTGTATGGTAGGAGGTGTAGAACTCCAGTTTGTTGGGAAGAAGTAGGTGTTCGCGGTTTTCGTGGACCGACTATGGTGAGTGAAACCAGTGACAAAGTCAAGTTGATCCAAGAACGTCTGAAAGTAGCCCGGAGTAGACAGAAGAGTTATGCAGACTCTCATCGAAGGGACTTACATTTTAAGGAAGGAGATAAGGTTTTCTTGAAGGTGTCACCTACTAGAGGAACTTTGAGATTCGGACAGAGAGGCAAACTATCTCGGAGATACATTGGACCCTACGATATCATGAGCAAGATTGGTGACGTGGCTTACAGATTAGCCTTACCACCCGAGCTTTCTGGCGTACACAATGTGTTCCATGTGTCTATGTTGAAAAAGTACGTCCCCGACCCGTCACATGTACTCCGTCATGAACCATTAGAGATCAGAGAGGATGCCACCTATGTCGAGAAGCCTATTCAGATCATCGATACGAAGGAACAAGAACTGAGAACGAGGACTATACAATGGGTGAAAGTGCTCTGGGAAAATCACGGACCCGAAGAGGCAACGTGGGAATTACGGGATCAAGTTCAGAAGAAGTATCCGCATCTACTACCCGAGGTTAGTTATTTTATTTCATTTGGTGGACCAAATGCCCTAAGGGGTGGAGGATGTAAGACCCCGCCCCGAGAGTTTCCGCTTAGTGTTAATTAAGACGTGTTTTAGTTATAAGCGAAATTAGTGGAAATGGGTTAAATCTGGATTAGAATAGCTTTTTATAGCTTTGGATAATTTTGGGAACTCTTTTGATCTAGTGGGGCCCTTTGGGGGTTCCTTTTCTTGTGTCTTGATTAGTTTCGGGGATTTAGTTATAATTCTGGAAATCGGTAAATTGCTCCGTTGAATGTATTTTATGATTCCCGACAACTTTCGTATTTGCTCCGTTTCTATTCGAGACCCCTAAACCCTACTTTGCCATTGATAGGGGTAAAACAGTCTTTTTACACAAAATCTGGACACCATTTTCAATGTCTCCGAAACTAGTAAAATATATACTTTTTGGAAAGTAGAAATTTCGACGATCAATTCTTCCTTCTTCGTCGAATCCGTCCGAAGCCCGTAGAACGATGTTCTATCCCATTTTAGACTTTTAAGTTGTGGGACCCATTGCCTTAGCTATATAAGGGGAAGTCTTCTTCTTCCCCCTCTTCTTGCAATTTCTTGAGAAAGAGGAGTCCCAGCCCAGCCTAGGTTTTTCTCCATTGCTTCTTGCTTCCTCTTCTCTCAATCTCTCCCAATCTCTTGCTAAAGGCTAAGTGGATGCTACAATCTTCTTCCCCTCCATGAGAGCTTTCTCTTAATATCCTTTTTTTGAGAGAACCTCCCATTCCAAGCTACCTCTTGAGCCAACTCTTGCCATTAGAGGACTCTTCATGTAAGTTCTTCTTCTCATCTCTTGATTGTGTGTTCATCTAGCCTAGGAGGTGCTCCACCTTGATTTTTGGAAGCTATCTCCATCTATTGCTTGACTTTGACATTCTAGGGTTGTAATGTTGTATTTTGGGATTTTGTGTAGATTGTAGATTTTGAGCTTGATAGTGGATTAGAGCTTGTCTAGCATACTTTGGAGACCAAGGCAAGTGGATGAATGGATTCGATTTGAATAAATTCGTATTTTGTTGAAAATGTGGATTTTTACTATTCATATGTCATTTGATTTATCATGTTCCATAACGTTTTAGGAATGTATTTATTGACATGGTTTTTCCCTTAGTTAGTTTTATGTGAATATATGCATTCCTCATCAAAGTTTATTTTGGGTCATTATAAGCTTCTTAAATGGTATTGTACTTGCATTAAATGAGATTTGGATTGGTAGAAGAATTAAATGCATTGATGAAGTGGTGGTTGGTGGAAAGGATTAAATGTTAGATGGAAGGGAATGGACCCATTCCACATCAGAAAATGGTTGGAATGGAGGTGAAATGGTTTGGGAGAGAAATGACTGGAATCTGCACCTGATGTGTAGTTCCCGCAGCTGGGCGGTCAGCAGGCGGTCACCTCGGCGGCTAGCCGACAGGTGACCGGCGGCTAGCCGACCCAGATACGGTTAGAAACACAGAATGCTGCATTTTGACAGGCGAACCGCGGTCAGCCGCGCGGTCAGCTCGCGGCTAACCGCCACCCCAAAAAACCCCAGTGACCGCTAGGTAGCCGAGAGGCGCGGTTAGAAACACAGAATGCTGCATTTTAACAGGGTGAACCGCGGTCAGCTCCGCGGTCAGTCAGCGGCTAACCGCCGATCACATCGGCGGCTAACCGCCAGATGACCGAAAGGTGACCGAGTTTAACCCAGAATTCCTGAGTCTTTTCTATTGGTTTCAGTTATGGTATTTAAAGGTTTGGATGGGTTGTTCTGATGCCCTACCACCTTGGAAAGACTCAGGGGATGACATAAGGAGATTGACATAGATAGAAGCATCATTTCGGAAAAGGTATTGGGACCTTTAGATTCATCCACGTGCATAAGGAGACTTAGTATGTCCTCTATCATTCGAGTACCATAATTAGGGTAATATGGACATACAAGATTCTTATACTTGTTGCTTGAATATGGAAGCCTCAATATTTAGTCCCTAATGATATTAGAAACTATTGCTTTGTTTTACTCAAATTATATATGTAATTACCCGATTCTACTGGTTTTCTCTCAAATTCCGATTTGTACACCTGATATGTCCTGCCAGCCCGTGTATACTTGAACTGTTAATGATATGAAACGTGTGCCTACGAGCACCATGTCCCGCCTGCCCGTATGTTTTATATTGATATAGTTTTGTATATGTTTTGATTTATCATGTAACCTAAGAGTCGGCACCACTAAGCTTGGACATCCTTGTCAGTCTGATCAACTGACTTGGGTCTCCCCCTGTGCTCCCGCCAGTTGCAACTTGGATCCCGTACTGTCCCGTTACCCGGTTCCGCGGCCGTGGTCTTGCCTAGCTATATGTATATGTATATGTTTATAATATTGGTTCTCGTCACCTCGTGTGATTGAGCCCAATGCACTCAATGTGCTCTCATCACCTTAGTGATAGAGAGGATGTAGCTTTAGTGTGGTTGCCATCTAGTCAGTTCCTGTACCTTGATTACCCCGCATGATTTGTATTGCATCTTTACTTAAAATGAACTATGCATCCTGTTTTATGACAGTTTTCGTTATAACTATGATATGTTTTGATTTCTTTCTTGGTTTATCTATTCACCCACCTGCCAGACCGTCGTGTCTGACCCATTTTGTGGTACTCAGGTCCAGCTCCCGTCTTTGCCCTTGAGGAGGAGCCAGAGGAGGCGGTCGGTGAACCGCAACGTTTAGTGGAGTGGCAAGCTGACGATGTCATGTAGACATTCGGTCTAGCTCGGAGCTGCGAACATTTTGAGAATGATATTGTTTATACTTTTGGGTTGTATTGGCCTTTGTTGGCCTTTATTTTTGGGGAATGTTAATTAACTTGTTCTGTTGTTAAACTTTAACTTAATGTTTTGGGGATTGCTAATGAGATCATTGCTCACTCTGACATCATACTATACTTGTTATTATCAGTCTCATATGATGTGAATGGATTAAGAATTTGATTTGCTACACGCTTCCGCACCAATACAAATGTTCCATGAGTGTATGAGGAATCCTCACCGCGGAAACCTGTGGGAAATTAAGAAATGTACAATTATTATCAAGGGGTGGTTCTTCATCCACGCCACCCCCGTCGCGGTCCCGGGCCCCGGTTCGGTGTCGCTACAGGCTGGTATCAGAGCGAGACGTGTTTCAGGCAATTAAAAGAAACTAGAAATCCTAAGGACGTGGCGAGGATCCGTTAGACTTCTTGTTAGACTTTTCGTTAGTTAGACTCGTGTGAGCAATGTGTGACCCTTATATAACTTTATGTGCTAACAATTTGTTTTACAGTGATATGCCACCTCGAAAAAGACCCGTAACCGACAATCCCACCGCAAGCAATAGTGAACACACCGGGCCACTAGGAAACGGCATACCGGATCCAAACATGTAGAATCAATTCCAACAGATGATGCAAGCCATGCTTGACCAGCAACGTCAAGCCAATGAAAATCAAGCCAGACTGCAAGAACAAATGGCCAGGAAGGATGAAGAACATGCTAGGGAGATGGCTATGATGCAAAGGCAATTGTTAGAAGCATTGGAAAGGAGACCTGAACCGGCTCCAGCGCAACCTCCAGGTACTCAGATCGTCATCAACAATAGGGATCATGATCCCAATGCGCTGTACGAAAAGTTTAGGAAGAGGGGTCCCAAGGAGTTCACTGGGCATGAGGACCCACTAGCTGCAGACGACTGGTTGGAGCAGACAGAGAACATCTTCGAGATATTCAGATGTACCGGTAGACAGCAAGTGCAGCTCACCGCTTCCATGTTCACCGGCCTAGCGGATATATGGTGGAAGACAATCAAAGCTGAGTATAGGACCATAGCAGACGCAGAGGCTTGGGCAAGTTTCAAGAGACAATTCAGTGACAAATATGTACCGACACATGTCAAAAGACAGAAGGCAATTGAATTCCAGCAGCTCGTGCAAGCTAACACAACCGTTCAAGAGTACCTCACGAAGTTTGAGAGGTTGTCTCGATATGCCCCCGAGTTAATTGACACTGTGGAGAAGAAGATAACGCGGTTCCTTGAAGGACTTAACCCGATCATTGAAAGGGGTGCCACAGGTGTTGTGCCACCTAACACTTTTGAAGAGGCTGTGAGGAGAGCCTATAAATTCGAGAACCTGAACAACAAGATCCTCAAAATCCAAGGAAAGGCACCAGCTCACCAACAGAATCACCAACCAAGGAACCATCAGAACAAGCGACAGAGGCAAGAACAAAACGTGCAGAATGCTCTAGTTTGCATTCACTGTGGTAAGAACCACGAGAGTGCTCAATGCCGTACGATTACGGGAGCATGTTTCAGATGTGGATCCATGGCACACCAGCTCAAAGACTGCCCAAGGCAAGCTGGGCAAGGCAGCAACAGACAGCATCAGCAACACCAAGGAACACAGCGCCAGGCACCACCTCAGAATGCGTTAGCTGTACAGAACCAGCCCAGGCCACTCCAGCAGCAGGCTCCACAACAACATAATAGACCTCCACAGCAGCATCAAGCTCGTCAGCAAGGACAGAATCAGAATCAGCGTCCTCCTCAGCAGTATAGAAATGCACAGCAAGGAAGGCAACAGCAGGCTCAGAATAGGCCTCAGCAGCGAGGACAAGTGTATGCAATTAACCAAGCTGATGCAGAGGCAGCAGATAACGTGGTGGAAGGTACACTCCTAGTTTGTGGATTTGAAGCTAAGATTTTGTTTGACCCTGGCTCTACGCACTCATTCTTGTCTCCGAAATTTTCTAAGTTGATTGATATGCCTGCTAGAGAACTTGAGTATGTGTTGACGGTGTCCACCCCAGTAGGCAAACAAGTTGTGTGTAGGAAGTATTATCCTAGATGTGCTATTCAGATAGGAGATGTGGTGTTACCGGCGAATCTCATTTTGTTGGAGATGTATGATTTCGATGTTATTCTAGTGATGGATTGGTTAGCAGGGTACCATGCTACAATGGACTGTTTCCATAAGACCCTCACGTTCAAATTAGAGGAGACCCCAGCTGGCGTTTTGTTCCATGGGGAAAAGAAGAATTCTTGTCCAAGATTCGTCTCAGCATTGAAGGCTGATAGACTAGTGAGAAGTGGATGTGAATGCTACTTAGCGTTTATCACGGAGGATAAACGGTCCCAAGGGGTGGAGGAGATCCCAATTGTTTGCGAATTCCCAGACATCTATCCAGAAGAAATCCCAGGTTTACCACCTGTTAGGGAGATTGACTTCACCATTGAGTTGTTACCAGGGACCGCTCCGATATCTATCGCACCATACAGAATGGCTCCAGCTGAATTAGGAGAGTTGAAGATTCAGTTGCAAGAATTGTTGGATAAAGGTTTTATTAGACCGAGCGTCTCACCTTGGGGAGCTCCAGTTTTATTCGTTAAGAAGAAAGACGGTTCCATGAGAATGTGCATTGACTACCGGAAATTGAACCAAGCTACCATCAAGAATAAGTATCCATTGCCAAGGATAGATGAACTGTTTGACCAATTGCAAGGTGCTGCTTACTTTTCGAAGATCGATCTAAGATCCGGTTATCATCAGCTGAGAGTTAGAGATTCAGATGTATCGAAGACAGCGTTCCGGACGAGATATGGACACTATGAGTTTCTAGTGATGCCATTTGGACTGACGAATGCACCAGCAGTATTCATGGCTTTGATGAACAAAATATTCGCTGAGTACTTAGACCAATTCACAGTGGTGTTTATTGATGACATTTTGGTGTACTCTAAGTCTAAAGAAGAACAGGAAGAGCATTTGAGGATAGCATTGCAACTCCTAAGAGACAATCAATTGTATGCGAAGCTCACTAAGTGCGATTTTTGGCTTGAAGAAGTCGCATTTTTAGGTCATATCATTTCCAAAGAAGGATTATCAGTGGACCCAGCCAAGATAGATGCAGTTGTGAAGTGGGAAAGACCGAAGAACGCGTCAGAAATCAGAAGTTTTCTTGGATTGGCGGGTTACTATCGAAGATTTGTGCAAGGATTTTCGTCGATCGCAGCCTCATTGACGAAGTTGACCAAGAAGAATGCACCTTATGTGTGGACAGACCAATGTGAGGCCAGCTTCCAAGAGCTGAAAAAGAGACTAACTTCAGCACCCGTCCTCACTTTACCATCCGGGAGCAGTGGTTACACCATTTTTACCGATGCTTCGAATATAGGACTCGGTTGTGTGTTGATGCAAGATAGAAAAGTCGTTGCGTATGGATCCCGTCAGTTGAAGGATCACGAGAAGAACTATGCAACACATGACCTGGAATTAGCAGCGGTCGTTTTTGCACTAAAGATGTGGAGACATTACCTCTACGGAGAGAAATTCGAAGTCCACTCCGATCACCGCAGCTTACAGTATCTGTTCTCTCAGAAGGAGTTGAATATGAGACAAAGAAGATGGATGGAATATATCAAAGATTACGATTTTCCGATCAAGTACCACCCGGGAAAGGCAAATGTAGTAGCCGATGCCTTGAGTAGGAAGTCAGCCAATGTGGCAAGCCTAAGAGTTACGTGCTTCTTTCAGCAATTTGAAGAGTTGGGGGTAGATTTTCAGCCCCTAAGAGAGGGAGTAATGTTAGCCAACATGTCAGTGTCTGAACCCTCGTTCATTCGGAAGATCAAGGACAACCAATTGCAAGATCCAGAGTTGGCCAAGATTTCAGAGCATATAGCAGAACGTCCTGATTTCCGTATTGTGGATGGAGTCTTATTCTATCGCGATCGTCTATGCGTGCCCAACATTGAAAATTTGAAGAACGATATTATGACAGAGGCGCACAGTACGAAGTACTCTATGCATCCGGGTAGCACGAAGATGTATCAGAACTTGAAAGGCAGATTTTGGTGGAACAACATGAAGAGGGAAATAGCAGCTTTCGTTTCTCGATGTTTGACGTGTCAGTTGGTGAAGGCAGAACATCAGAGACCTCCAGGGTTATTGCAGCCATTAGAGATCCCAGAATGGAAGTGGGAACATATCACCATGGATTTCATCTCGGGATTGCCAAGGACCAGAAAAGGGAACAACTCCATATGGGTTATTGTGGACCGTCTCACCAAATCAGCTCATTTTATCCCGATGAAGACCGGAGAGAAAATGCATATGCTACCTCTCGCAGAGTTGTCTGTTAACGAGATTGTCAGCCGGCATGGGCAGCCAGTCTCCATTACTTCGGACAGAGATAGCAGATTCGTCTCGAGATTTTGGAAGACTTTGCATGAGTCTATGGGAACAAAGCTTCAGTTCAGCACAGCGTATCACCCACAAACAGATGGTCAGTCGGAAAGAACAATTCAGACCCTTGAAGATATGCTTCGAGCGTGTGTACTAGATTTCAAGACTCAATGGGATGAGACCCTACCGCTTTGCGAATTCGCCTACAACAACAGTTATCATTCGAGCATTGGGATGGCCCCTTTTGAGGCATTGTATGGTAGGAGGTGTAGAACTCCAGTTTGTTGGGAAGAAGTAGGTGTTCGCGGTTTTCGTGGACCGACTATGGTGAGTGAAACCAGTGACAAAGTCAAGTTGATCCAAGAACGTCTGAAAGTAGCCCGGAGTAGACAGAAGAGTTATGCAGACTCTCATCGAAGGGACTTACATTTTAAGGAAGGAGATAAGGTTTTCTTGAAGGTGTCACCTACTAGAGGAACTTTGAGATTCGGACAGAGAGGCAAACTATCTCGGAGATACATTGGACCCTACGATATCATGAGCAAGATTGGTGACGTGGCTTACAGATTAGCCTTACCACCCGAGCTTTCTGGCGTACACAATGTGTTCCATGTGTCTATGTTGAAAAAGTACGTCCCCGACCCGTCACATGTACTCCGTCATGAACCATTAGAGATCAGAGAGGATGCCACCTATGTCGAGAAGCCTATTCAGATCATCGATACGAAGGAACAAGAACTGAGAACGAGGACTATACAATGGGTGAAAGTGCTCTGGGAAAATCACGGACCCGAAGAGGCAACGTGGGAATTACGGGATCAAGTTCAGAAGAAGTATCCGCATCTACTACCCGAGGTTAGTTATTTTATTTCATTTGGTGGACCAAATGCCCTAAGGGGTGGAGGATGTAAGACCCCGCCCCGAGAGTTTCCGCTTAGTGTTAATTAAGACGTGTTTTAGTTATAAGCGAAATTAGTGGAAATGGGTTAAATCTGGATTAGAATAGCTTTTTATAGCTTTGGATAATTTTGGGAACTCTTTTGATCTAGTGGGGCCCTTTGGGGGTTCCTTTTCTTGTGTCTTGATTAGTTTCGGGGATTTAGTTATAATTCTGGAAATCGGTAAATTGCTCCGTTGAATGTATTTTATGATTCCCGACAACTTTCGTATTTGCTCCGTTTCTATTCGAGACCCCTAAACCCTACTTTGCCATTGATAGGGGTAAAACAGTCTTTTTACACAAAATCTGGACACCATTTTCAATGTCTCCGAAACTAGTAAAATATATACTTTTTGGAAAGTAGAAATTTCGACGATCAATTCTTCCTTCTTCGTCGAATCCGTCCGAAGCCCGTAGAACGATGTTCTATCCCATTTTAGACTTTTAAGTTGTGGGACCCATTGCCTTAGCTATATAAGGGGAAGTCTTCTTCTTCCCCCTCTTCTTGCAATTTCTTGAGAAAGAGGAGTCCCAGCCCAGCCTAGGTTTTTCTCCATTGCTTCTTGCTTCCTCTTCTCTCAATCTCTCCCAATCTCTTGCTAAAGGCTAAGTGGATGCTACAATCTTCTTCCCCTCCATGAGAGCTTTCTCTTAATATCCTTTTTTTGAGAGAACCTCCCATTCCAAGCTACCTCTTGAGCCAACTCTTGCCATTAGAGGACTCTTCATGTAAGTTCTTCTTCTCATCTCTTGATTGTGTGTTCATCTAGCCTAGGAGGTGCTCCACCTTGATTTTTGGAAGCTATCTCCATCTATTGCTTGACTTTGACATTCTAGGGTTGTAATGTTGTATTTTGGGATTTTGTGTAGATTGTAGATTTTGAGCTTGATAGTGGATTAGAGCTTGTCTAGCATACTTTGGAGACCAAGGCAAGTGGATGAATGGATTCGATTTGAATAAATTCGTATTTTGTTGAAAATGTGGATTTTTACTATTCATATGTCATTTGATTTATCATGTTCCATAACGTTTTAGGAATGTATTTATTGACATGGTTTTTCCCTTAGTTAGTTTTATGTGAATATATGCATTCCTCATCAAAGTTTATTTTGGGTCATTATAAGCTTCTTAAATGGTATTGTACTTGCATTAAATGAGATTTGGATTGGTAGAAGAATTAAATGCATTGATGAAGTGGTGGTTGGTGGAAAGGATTAAATGTTAGATGGAAGGGAATGGACCCATTCCACATCAGAAAATGGTTGGAATGGAGGTGAAATGGTTTGGGAGAGAAATGACTGGAATCTGCACCTGATGTGTAGTTCCCGCAGCTGGGCGGTCAGCAGGCGGTCACCTCGGCGGCTAGCCGACAGGTGACCGGCGGCTAGCCGACCCAGATACGGTTAGAAACACAGAATGCTGCATTTTGACAGGCGAACCGCGGTCAGCCGCGCGGTCAGCTCGCGGCTAACCGCCACCCCAAAAAACCCCAGTGACCGCTAGGTAGCCGAGAGGCGCGGTTAGAAACACAGAATGCTGCATTTTAACAGGGTGAACCGCGGTCAGCTCCGCGGTCAGTCAGCGGCTAACCGCCGATCACATCGGCGGCTAACCGCCAGATGACCGAAAGGTGACCGAGTTTAACCCAGAATTCCTGAGTCTTTTCTATTGGTTTCAGTTATGGTATTTAAAGGTTTGGATGGGTTGTTCTGATGCCCTACCACCTTGGAAAGACTCAGGGGATGACATAAGGAGATTGACATAGATAGAAGCATCATTTCGGAAAAGGTATTGGGACCTTTAGATTCATCCACGTGCATAAGGAGACTTAGTATGTCCTCTATCATTCGAGTACCATAATTAGGGTAATATGGACATACAAGATTCTTATACTTGTTGCTTGAATATGGAAGCCTCAATATTTAGTCCCTAATGATATTAGAAACTATTGCTTTGTTTTACTCAAATTATATATGTAATTACCCGATTCTACTGGTTTTCTCTCAAATTCCGATTTGTACACCTGATATGTCCTGCCAGCCCGTGTATACTTGAACTGTTAATGATATGAAACGTGTGCCTACGAGCACCATGTCCCGCCTGCCCGTATGTTTTATATTGATATAGTTTTGTATATGTTTTGATTTATCATGTAACCTAAGAGTCGGCACCACTAAGCTTGGACATCCTTGTCAGTCTGATCAACTGACTTGGGTCTCCCCCTGTGCTCCCGCCAGTTGCAACTTGGATCCCGTACTGTCCCGTTACCCGGTTCCGCGGCCGTGGTCTTGCCTAGCTATATGTATATGTATATGTTTATAATATTGGTTCTCGTCACCTCGTGTGATTGAGCCCAATGCACTCAATGTGCTCTCATCACCTTAGTGATAGAGAGGATGTAGCTTTAGT
Organism: Persea americana; assembly: GCA_029852735.1. NCBI lineage: Eukaryota > Viridiplantae > Streptophyta > Magnoliopsida > Laurales > Lauraceae > Persea > Persea americana. The sequence continues at coordinate 42,841,326 of CM056814.1, forward strand.
GTGGTTGCCATCTAGTCAGTTCCTGTACCTTGATTACCCCGCATGATTTGTATTGCATCTTTACTTAAAATGAACTATGCATCCTGTTTTATGACAGTTTTCGTTATAACTATGATATGTTTTGATTTCTTTCTTGGTTTATCTATTCACCCACCTGCCAGACCGTCGTGTCTGACCCATTTTGTGGTACTCAGGTCCAGCTCCCGTCTTTGCCCTTGAGGAGGAGCCAGAGGAGGCGGTCGGTGAACCGCAACGTTTAGTGGAGTGGCAAGCTGACGATGTCATGTAGACATTCGGTCTAGCTCGGAGCTGCGAACATTTTGAGAATGATATTGTTTATACTTTTGGGTTGTATTGGCCTTTGTTGGCCTTTATTTTTGGGGAATGTTAATTAACTTGTTCTGTTGTTAAACTTTAACTTAATGTTTTGGGGATTGCTAATGAGATCATTGCTCACTCTGACATCATACTATACTTGTTATTATCAGTCTCATATGATGTGAATGGATTAAGAATTTGATTTGCTACACGCTTCCGCACCAATACAAATGTTCCATGAGTGTATGAGGAATCCTCACCTCGGAAACCTGTGGGAAATTAAGAAATGTACAATTATTATCAATGGGTGGTTCTTCATCCACGCCACCCCCGTCGCGGTCCCGGGCCCCGGTTCGGGGTCGCGACACTTCTCGACATAGGTGGCATCTTCTCTGATCTCTAATGGTTCATGACGGAGTACATGTGACGGGTCGGGGACGTACTTTTTCAACATAGACACATGGAACACATTGTGTACGCCGGAAAGCTCAGGTGGTAAGGCCAATCTGTAAGCCACGTCACCAATCTTGCTCACGATATCATAGGGTCCAATGTATCGCCGAGATAATTTGCCTCTCTGTCCGAATCTCAAAGTTCCTCTAGTAGGTGACACCTTCAAGAAAACCTTATCTCCTTCCTTAAAATGTAAGTCCCTGCGATGAGAGTCTGCATAACTCTTCTGTCTACTCCGGGCTACTTTCAGACGTTCTTGGATCAACTTGACTTTATCACTGGTTTCACTCAACATAGTCGGTCCATGAAAACTGCGAATACCTACTTCTTCCCAACAAACTGGAGTTCTACATCTCCTGCCATACAATGCCTCAAAAGGCGCCATCCCAATGCTCGAATGATAACTGTTGTTGTAGGCGAATTCGCAAAGCGGTAGGGTCTCATCCCATTGAGTCTTGAAATCTAGTACACACGCTCGAAGCATATCTTCAAGGGTCTGAATTGTTCTTTCCGACTGACCATCTGTTTGTGGGTGATACGCTGTGCTGAACTGAAGCTTTGTTCCCATAGACTCATGCAAAGTCTTCCAGAATCTCGAGACGAATCTGCTATCTCTGTCCGAAGTAATGGAGACTGGCTGCCCATGACGGCTGACAATCTCGTTGACAAACAACTCTGCGAGAGGTAACATATGCATTTTCTCTCCGGTCTTCATAGGAATAAAATGAGCTGATTTGGTGAGACGGTCCACAATGACCCATATGGAGTTGTTCCCTTTTCTGGTCCTTGGCAATCCCGAGATGAAATCCATGGTGATATGTTCCCACTTCCACTCTGGGATCTCTAATGGACGCAATAACCCTGGAGGTCTCTGATGCTCTGCCTTCACCAACTGACACGTCATACATCGTGAAACGAAAGCTGCTATTTCTCTCTTCATGTTGTTCCACCAAAATCTGCCCTTCAAGTTCTGATACATCTTCGTGCTACCCGGATGCATAGAGTACTTCGTACTGTGCGCCTCTGTCATAATGTCATTCTTCAACTCTTCAATATTGGGCACGCATAGACGATCACGATAGAATAAGACTCCATCCACAATACGAAAATCAGGGCGTTCTGCTATATGCTCTGAAATCTTGGCCAACTCTGGATCTTGCAATTGGTTGTCCTTGATCTTCCGAATGAACGAGGGTTCAGACACTGACATGTTGGCTAACATCACTCCCTCGCTTAGGGGCTGAAAATCTACCCCCAACTCTTCAAATTGTTGAAAGAAGCACGTAACTCTTAGGCTTGCCACACTTGCTGACTTCCTACTCAAGGCATCGGCTACTACATTTGCCTTTCCCGGGTGGTACTTGATCGGAAAATCATAATCTTTGATATATTCCATCCATCTTCTTTGTCTCATATTCAACTCCTTCTGAGAGAACAAATACTGTAAGCTGCGGTGATCGGAGTGGACTTCGAATTTCTCTCCGTAGAGGTAATGTCTCCACATCTTTAGCGCAAAAACGACCGCTGCTAACTCCAGATCATGCGTTGCATAGTTCGTCTCGTGGTCTTTCAACTGACGGGATCCATAAGCAACGACTTTTCTATCTTGCATCAACACACAACCGAGTCCTATATTCGAAGCATCTGTAAAAATGGTGTAATCGCCGCTCCCGGATGGTAAAGTGAGGACGGGTGCTGAAGTTAATCTCTTTTTCAACTCTTGGAAGCTGGTCTCGCATTGGTCTGTCCACACATAAGGTGCATTCTTCTTGGTCAACTTTGTCAATGAAGCTGCGATCGACGAAAATCCTTGCACAAATCTTCGATAATAACCCGCCAATCCAAGAAAACTTCTGATTTCTGACGCATTCTTCGGTCTTTCCCACTTCACAACTGCATCTATCTTGGCTGAGTCCACAGATAATCCTTCTTTGGAAATGATATGACCTAAAAACGCGACTTCCTCAAGCCAAAAATCGCACTTAGAGAGCTTCGCATACAATTGATTGTCTCTTAGGAGTTGCAATGCTATCCTCAAATGCTCTTCGTGTTCTTCTCTAGACTTAGAGTACACCAAAATGTCATCAATAAACACCACTGTGAATTGGTCTAAGTACTCAGCGAATATTTTGTTCATCAAAGCCATGAATACTGCTGGTGCATTCGTCAGTCCAAATGGCATCACTAGAAACTCGTAGTGTCCATATCTCGTCCGGAACGCCGTCTTCGATACATCTGAATCTCTAACTCTCAGCTGATGATAACCGGATCTTAGATCGATCTTCGAAAAGTAAGCCGCACCTTGCAATTGGTCAAACAATTCATCTATCCTTGGTAATGGATACTTGTTCTTGATGGTAGCTTGGTTCAATTTCCGATAATCAATACACATTCTCATGGAACCGTCTTTCTTCTTGACGAATAAAACTGGAGCTCCCCAAGGTGAGACGCTCGGTCTTATAAAACCTTTATCCAACAATTCTTGCAACTAAATCTTTAACTCTCCTAATTCCGCTGGAGCCATTCTGTATGGTGCGATAGATATCGGAGCGGTCCCCGGTAACAATTCGATGGTGAAGTCAATCTCCCTAACAGGTGGTAAACCTGGGATTTCTTCTGGAAAAATGTCTGGGAATTCGCAAACAATTGGGATCTCCTCCACCCCTTGGGACCGTTTATCCTCCGTGATAAACGCTAAATAGCATTCACATCCACTTCTCACTAGTCTATCAGCCTTCAATGCTGAGACGAATCTTGGACAAGAATTTCTCCTCTCCCCATGGAACAATACGCCTGCTGGGGTCTCCTCTAATTTGAACGTGAGGGTCTTATGGAAACAGTCCATCGTAGCATGGTACCCTGCTAACCAATCAATTCCTAGAATGACATCAAAATCAAACATCTCCAACAAAATGAGATTCGCCGGTAACACCACATCTCCTATCTTAATAGCACATCTAGGATAATACTTCCTACACACAACTTGTTTGCCTACGGGAGTGGACACCGTCAACACATACTCAAGTTCTCTAGCAGGCATATCAATCAACTTAGAAAATTTTGGAGACAAGAAGGAGTGCGTAGAGCCAGGGTCAAACAAAATCTTAGCTTCAAATCCACAAACTAGGAGTGTACCTTCCACCACGTTATCTGCTGCCTCTGCATCAGCTTGGTTAATTGCATACACTTGTCCTCGCTGCTGAGGCCTGTTCTGAGCCTGTTGCTGCCTTCCTTGCTATGCATTCCTATTCTGCTGAGGAGGACGCTGATTCTGATTCTGTCCTTGCTGACGAGCTTGATGCTGTTGTGGAGGTCTATATTGTTGCTATGGAGCCTGTTGCTGGAGTGGCCTGGGCTGGTTCTGTACGGCTAGTGCATTCTGAGGTGGTGCCTGGCGCTGTGTTCCTTGTTGTTGCTGGGTCTGTCTGTTGTTACCTTGTCCAGCTTGTCTTGGGCAGTCTTTGAGCTGGTGTGCCATGGATCCACATCTGAAGCATGCTCCCGTAATCGTACGGCATTGAGCACTCTCGTGGTTCTTACCACAGTGAACGCAAACTAGAGCATTCTGCACGTTTTGTTCATGCCTCGGTCGTTTGTTCTGATGATTCCTTGGTGGGTGATTCTGTTGGTGAGCTGGTGCCTTTCCTTGGATCTTGAGGATCTTGTTGTTCAGGTTCTCGAATTTGTAGGCTCTTCTCACAGCTTCTTCAAAGGTGATAGGTGGTACAACACCCGTGGCATCCCTCTCAATGATCGGGTTAAGTCCTTCAAGGAACTTCGCTATCTTTTTCTCCACAGTGTCAATCGACTCGAGGGCATATCGAGACAACCTTTCGAACTTCGTGAGGTACTCTTGAACGGTCGTGTTACCTTGTACGAGCTGTTGGAATTCGATGGCCTTTTGCCTCTTCACATGGGTCGGTACATACTTGTCACCGAATTGCCTCTTGAAACTTGTCCAAGCCTCTGCGTCTGCTATGGTCCTATACTCAGCCTTGATTGTTTTCCACCATATATCTGCTAGGCCAGTGAACATGGAAGCGGTGAGTTGCACTTGCTGTCTACCGGTACATCTAAATATCTCAAAGATGTTCTCTGTATGCTCCAACCAGTCATCTGCAGCTAATGGGTCCTTGTAAGACCCCGCCCCGAGAGTTTCCGCTTAGTGTTAATTAAGACGTGTTTTAGCTATAAGTGAGATTAGTGGAAATGGGTTAAATCTGATTAGAATAGCTTTTTATAGCTTGGAATAATTTTGGGAACTCTTTTGATCTAGTGGGGCCCTTTGGGGGTTCCTTTTTAGTGTGTCTTGATTAGTTTGGGGTTTATTTGTTAATTCTGGAAATCGATAAATTGCTCCGTTGAATGTATTTTATGATCCCCGACAACTTTCGTATTTGCTACGTTTCCATTCGAGACCTCTAAACCCTACTTCGCCATTGATAGGGGTAAAACAGTCTTTTTACACAAAATCTGGACACAATTTTCAATGTCTCCGAATCTAGTAAAATATATACTTCTTGGAAAGTAGAAATTTCGACGATCAATTCTTCCTTCTTCGTCGAATCCGTCCGAAGCCCGTAGAACGATGTTTTAGCTCGATTGAACTTTTAAGTTGTGGGACCCAATGCCATTTTCTATATAAGGAGGAGTCTTTTCCCTCTCTTCCTCTTCTTGCAATTTCTTGAGAACCAGAAATCCCAGCCAGCCCTAGAGTGTTTCTTCTTCTTCTTTGCTCATTGCTCCTCCATCTCTCAATCTCTCTCAAATCTATTGCTAAAGGCAAAATGGAGGTAGTAGTCTTCTTCCCCTCCATGAGAGCTTCCTATTGATATCCTTTTGTGAGAGAGAGTCCCATTCCAAGCTATCTCTTGAGCCAACTCTTGCTACTAGAGGACTCTTCATGTAAGTCCTTCTTCTCATCTCTTAGATTTGGATTCTTCTAGTCTTGAGGATGCTTCATTTCCATTATTGGAAGTTATCCCTTTCTATTTCATAGTTTTGCCATTTTAGGGCTTGTAATGATTGTATTTTGGGGATTTTGTGTATAGATTGTAGATTTGAGCTGGATAGTGGATTAGAGCTTGATTAGCATTCTTGGAGACCAAGGCAAGTGGATGAATGGATTTAATTTGAATAAGTTCTTACTTTGTCAAAAATGTGGATTTTTACTATTCATATGTCATTTGATTTATTATGTTCCATAATGTTTAGAAATGTATTTATTGTCATAGTTTTCTCTTGTTTAGTTTTATGAGAATATATGCATGCATTCATCAAAGTTTATTTTGGGTCATTATAAGCTTCTTAAATGGTAGTGTACTTGCATTGAATGAATTTGGATTGGTAGGGGAAATAAATGCATTGGTGGAATGGTAGTTGGTGGAAGGGAGTAAATGTTAAATGGAAGGGATTGGACCCATTCCACATCAGAAAATGGTTGGAATGAAGGTGAAATGGTTTGGGAGACAAATCACTGAAATCTGCACCTGATGTGTAGTTCCCGCAGCTGGGCGGTCAGCGGGCGGTCACCTCGGCGGCTAGCCGACAGGTGACCGGCGGCTAGCCGACCCAGATACGGTTAGAAACACAGAATGCTGCATTTTGACAGGCGAACCGCGGTCAGCCGCGCGGTCAGCTCGCGGCTAACCGCCACCCCAAAACCCCAGTGACCGCTAGGTAGCCGCGAGGCGCGGTTAGAAACACAGAATGCTACATTTTAGCAGGGTGAGTCGCGGTCAGCTCCGCGGTCATCCAGCGGCTAACCGCCGATCACCTCGGCGGCTAACCGCCAGCTGACCGACAGGTGACCGAGTTTACCCAGAATTCCTGAGTCTTTTCTATTGTTTTCAGTTATGGGATTTAAAGGTTTGGATGGGTTGTTCTGATGCCCTACCACCTTGGAAAGACCCAGGGGATGACATAAGGAGATTTACATAGAAAGAAACACCATTTCGGAAAAGGTATTGGGACTTTTAGATTCATCAATGTGCATAAGGAAACTTAGTATGTCCTCTATCATTCGAGTACCATACTAAGGGTAAATTTAGACATACAAGATCCTTATACATGTTGTCTGAATATGGATGTCCCAATACATAGTCCCTAATGATATAGGATTTATTGCTTTGTTTTATTCAGTTTATATGTATAATCACCCGACCTACTGGTTTTATCTCAAAGTCTGATTTATACACTGGATACGTCCCGCCAGCCTCGTTTATGCATGAACCGAAAATGATTTGAAATGTGTGCCTTCGAGCACCATGCCCCGTTTGCCCGTATGTTCTACATTGATATAGTTTTGTATATGTTTTGATGTATCATGTAACCTAAGAGTCGGCACCACTAAGCTTGGACATCCTTGTCAGTCTGATCAACTGACTTGGGTCTCCCCCTGTGCTCCCGCCAGTTGCAACTTGGATCCCGTACTGTCCCGTTACCCGGTTCGCGACCGTGGTCCCGTCTAGCTATATGTATATGTATATGTTTATAATATTGGTTCTCGTCACTTCGTGTGATTGAGCCCAATGCACGCAATGTGCTCTCATCACTTTAGTGATAGAGAGGATGTAGCTTTAGTGTGGTTGCCACCTAGTCAGTTCTTATACCTTGAATATCCCGCATGATTTGTATTGCATCTGTACTTTAAATGAACTATGCATCCTGTTTTATGACAGTTTTCATTATATCTATGATATACTTTGATTTCTTTCTTGGTTTATCTATTCACCCACCTGCCAGACCGTCGTGTCTGACCCATTTTTGTGGTACTCAGGTCCAGCTCCCGTCTTTGCCCTTGAGGAGGAGCCAGAGGAGGCGGTCGGTGAACCGCAACGTCTAGTAGAGTGACAAGCTGACGATGTCTTGTAGACATTCGGTTTAGCTCGGAGCTGCGAACATTTTGGGAATTTTGAGAATGATATTGTTTTATACTTTTGGGTTGTATTGGCCTTTGTTGGCCTTTATTTTTGGGGAAATGTTAATTAACTTGTTCTTTTGTTAAACTTTAACTCAATATTTTGGGAATGCTAATGAGATCATTGCTCACTCTGACATCATGCTATACTTGTTTATTAACAGTCTTATTTGATGTGATTGGAATAAGAGTTTGATTTGCTACACGCTTCCGCACTAATATAAATGTTCTATGAGTGTATGAGGAATCCTCACCGCGGAAACCTGTGGGAAATTAAAGAAATGTACAATTAGTACAAGGGGTGGTTCATCATCAACACCACCCCCGTCGCGGTCCCGGGGCCCCCGGTCTGGGGTCGCGACAGGCTGGTATCAGAGCGAGACGTGTTTCAGGCAATTAAAAGAAACTAGAAATCCTAAGGACGTGGCGAGGATCCGTTAGACTTCTTGTTAGACTTTTCGTTAGTTAGACTCGTGTGAGCAATGTGTAAACCTTATATGACTCTATGTGCTAACAATTTGTTTTACAGTGATATGCCACCTCGAAAAAGACCCGTAACCGACAATCCCACCGCAAGCAACAGTGAGCACACCGGGCCACTAGGAAACGGTATTCCGGATCCCAATATGCAGAATCAATTCCAACAGATGATGCAAGCCATGCTTGACCAGCAACGTCAAGCCAACGAAAATCAAGCAAGAATGCAAGAACAAATGGCCAGGAAGGATGAAGAACATGCTAGGGAGATGGCCATGATGCAAAGGCAATTGTTAGAGGTGCTGGAAAGGAGACCTGAACCGGCACCAGCGCAACCTCCAGGCACTCAGATCGTTATCAACAATAGAGAACAGGATCCCAACGCGTTGTACGAGAAGTTTAGGAAGAGGGGTCCCAAGGAGTTCACTGGGCATGAGAACCCACTAGCTGCAGACGACTGGTTGGAGCAGACAGAGAACATCTTCGAGATATTCAGATGTACCGGTAGAGAGCGAGTGCAACTCACCGCTTCCATGTTCACCGGCCTAGCGGACATATGGTGGAAAACAATCAAAGCTGAGTATAGGACCATAGCAGATGCAGACGCTTGGGCAAGTTTCAAGAGGCAATTCAGTGACAAATATGTACCGACGCATGTGAAGAGGCAGAAGGCAATCGAATTCCAGCAGCTCGTACAAGGCAACACAACTGTGCAAGAGTACCTCACGAAGTTTGAGAGGTTGTCTCGTTATGCCCCCGAGTTGATTGACACTGTGGAGAAGAAGATAACGCGGTTCCTCGAAGGACTCAACCCGATCATTGAAAGGGATGCCACAGGTGTTGTACCACCTTACACTTTTGAAGAAGCTGTGAGAAGAGCCTACAAATTCGAGAACCTGAACAACAAGATCCTCAAGATCCAAGGAAAGGCACCAGCTCACCAACAGAATCACCCACCAAGGAACCATCAGAACAAGCGACCGAGGCATGAACAAAACGTGCAGAATGCTCTAGTTTGCGTTCACTGTGGTAAGAACCATGAGAGTGCTCAATGCCGTACGATTACGGGAGCATGTTTCAGATGTGGATCCATGGCACACCAGCTCAAGGACTGCCCAAGACCAGTTGGACAAGGTAACAACAGGCAGAATCAGCAACAACAAGGAACACAGCGCCAGGCACCACCTCAGAACGCACTAGCCGTACAGAACCAGCCAAGGCCACTCCAGCAGCAGGCTCCACAACAACAATACAGACCTCCACAACAGCAGCAAGCTCGTCATCAAGGACAGAATCAGAATCAGCGTCCTCAACAGCATAGGAATGCACAGCAAGGAAGGCAGCAACAGGCTCAGAACAGGCCTCAACAGCGAGGACAAGTGTATGCAATTAACCAAGCTGATGCAGAGGCGGCAGATAACGTGGTGGAAGGTACACTCCTAGTTTGTGGATTTGAAGCTAAAGTTTTGTTTGACCCTGGCTCTACGCACTCCTTCTTATCTCCAAAATTTTCTAAGTTGATTGATATGCCTGCTAGAGAACTCGAGTATGTATTGACGGTGTCCACCCCCGTAGGCAAACAAGTTGTGTGTAGGAAGTATTACCCTAGATGTGCTGTTAAGATAGGAGATGTGGTGTTACCGGCGAATCTCATTTTGTTGGAGATGTTTGACTTTGATGTCATTCTAGGAATGGATTGGTTAGCAGGGTACCATGCTACGATGGACTGTTTCCATAAGACCCTCACGTTCAAATTAGAGGAGACCCCGGCAGGCGTATTGTTCCACGGGGAGAAGAGGAATTCTTGTCCAAGATTCGTCTCAGCATTGAAGGCTGATAGACTAGTGAGAAGTGGATGTGAATGCTACTTAGCGTTTATCACGGAGGATAAACGGTCCCAAGGGGTGGAGGAGATCCCAATTGTTTGCGAATTCCCAGACGTTTTTCCAGAAGAAATCCCAGGTTTACCACCGGTTAGGGAGATTGACTTCACCATTGAGTTGTTACCAGGGACCGCTCCGATATCTATCGCACCATACAGGATGGCTCCAGCTGAATTAGGAGAGTTGAAGATTCAGTTGCAAGAATTGTTGGATAAAGGTTTCATTAGACCGAGCGTCTCACCTTGGGGAGCTCCAGTGTTATTCGTCAAGAAGAAAGACGGTTCCATGAGAATGTGCATTGATTACCGGAAATTGAACCAAGCTACCATCAAGAACAAGTATCCATTGCCAAGGATAGATGAATTGTTTGACCAATTGCAAGGTGCTGCTTTCTTTTCGAAGATCGATCTAAGATCCGGTTATCATCAGCTGAGAGTTAGAGATTCAGATGTATCGAAGACGGCGTTCCGGACGAGATATGGACACTATGAGTTTCTAGTGATGCCATTTGGACTGACGAATGCACCAGCAGTATTCATGGCTTTGATGAACAAGATATTTGCGGAGTACTTAGACCAATTCACAGTGGTATTTATTGATGACATTTTGGTGTACTCTAAGTCTAGAGAAGAACATGAAGAGCATTTGAGGATAGCATTGCAACTCCTAAGAGATAACCAAGTGTATGCGAAGCTCACTAAGTGCGATTTTTGGCTTGAAGAAGTCGCATTTTTAGGTCATATCATTTCCAAAGAAGGATTATCAGTGGACCCAGCCAAAATAGATGCAGTTGTGAAGTGGGAAAGACCGAAGAACGCGTCGGAAATCAGAAGTTTTCTTGGATTGGCGGGTTACTATCGAAGATTTGTGCAGGGATTTTCGTCGATTGCAGCTTCATTGACAAAGTTGACCAAGAAGAACGCACCTTATGTGTGGACAGACCAATGCGAGGCCAGCTTCCAAGAGCTGAAAAAGAGATTAACTTCGGCACCCGTCCTCACTTTACCATCCGGGAGCGGAGGTTACACCATTTTCACAGATGCTTCGAATATAGGACTCGGTTGTGTATTGATGCAAGATAGAAAAGTCGTTGCGTATGGATCCCGGCAGTTGAAGGACCACGAGAAGAACTACGCGACGCATGATCTGGAATTAGCGGCGGTCGTTTTTGCGCTAAAGATGTGGAGACATTACCTCTACGGAGAGAAATTCGAAGTCCACTCCGATCACCGCAGCCTACAATACTTGTTCTCACAGAAGGAATTGAATATGAGACAAAGAAGATGGATGGAATACATCAAAGATTACGATTTTCCGATCAAGTACCACCCGGGAAAGGCAAATGTAGTAGCCGATGCCTTGAGTAGGAAGTCAGCAAGTGTGGCAAGTTTAAGAGTTACGTGCTTCTTTCAGCAATTTGAAGAGTTGGGGGTAGATTTTCAGCCCCTAAGCGAAGGAGTAATGTTAGCCAACATGTCAGTGTCTGAACCCTCGTTCATTCGGAAGATCAAGGACAACCAATTGCAAGATCCAGAGTTGGCCAAGATTGTAGAGCATATAGCAGAACGTCCTGACTTTCGTATTGTGGATGGAGTCTTATTCTATCGTGATCGTCTATGCGTGCCCAACATTGAAGATTTGAAGAATGATATTATGACAGAGGCGCACAGTACGAAGTACTCTATGCATCCGGGTAGCACGAAGATGTATCAGAACTTGAAAGGCAGATTTTGGTGGAACAACATGAAGAGGGAAATAGCGGCTTTCGTTTCACGATGTATGACGTGTCAGTTGGTGAAGGCAGAGCATCAGAGACCTCCAGGGTTATTGCAGCCATTAGAGATCCCAGAATGGAAGTGGGAACATATCACAATGGATTTCATCTCGGGATTGCCAAGGACCAGAAAAGGGAACAACTCCATATGGGTCATTGTGGACCGTCTCACCAAATCAGCGCATTTTATTCCCATGAAGACCGGAGAGAAGATGCATATGTTACCTCTCGCAGAGTTATTTGTCAACGAGATTGTCAGCCGTCATGGACAGCCAGTCTCCATTACTTCAGATAGAGATAGCAGATTTGTCTCGAGATTCTGGAAGACTTTGCATGAGTCTATGGGAACCAAGCTTCAGTTCAGCACAGCGTATCACCCACAAACAGATGGTCAGTCGGAAAGGACAATTCAGACCCTTGAAGATATGCTTCGAGCGTGTGTGCTAGATTTCAAGACCCAATGGGATGAGACCCTACCGCTTTGCGAATTCGCCTACAACAACAGTTATCATTCGAGCATTGGGATGGCGCCTTTTGAGGCATTGTATGGTAGGAGGTGTAGAACTCCAGTTTGTTGGGAAGAAGTTGGTGTTCGCAGTTTTCATGGACCGACTATGGTGAGTGAAACCAGCGACAAAGTCAAGTTAATCCAAGAACGTCTGAAAGTAGCCCGGAGTAGACAGAAGAGTTATGCAGACTCTCATCGAAGGGACTTACATTTTAAGGAAGGAGATAAGGTTTTCTTGAAGGTGTCACCTACTAGAGGAACTCTGAGATTCGGTCAGAGAGGCAAGTTATCTCGGAGATACATTGGACCCTATGATATTGTGAGCAAGATTGGTGACGTGGCTTATAGATTGGCCTTACCACCTGAGCTTTCCGGCGTACACAATGTGTTCCATGTGTCTATGTTGAAGAAGTACGTCCCCGACCCGTCACATGTACTACGTCATGAACCATTAGAGATCAGAGAAGATGCCACCTACGTCGAGAAGCCCATTCAGATCATCGATACGAAGGAACAAGAACTGAGGACAAGGACTATACAATGGGTGAAAGTGCTCTGGGAAAATCACGGACCTGAAGAGGCAACGTGGGAATTACGGGATCAAGTTCAGAAGAAATATCCGCATCTACTACCCGAGGTTAGTTATTTTATTTCATTTGGTGGACCAAATGCCCTAAGGGGTGGAGGATGTAAGACCCCGCCCCGAGAGTTTCCGCTTAGTGTTAATTAAGACGTGTTTTAGCTATAAGTGAGATTAGTGGAAATGGGTTAAATCTGATTAGAATAGCTTTTTATAGCTTGGAATAATTTTGGGAACTCTTTTGATCTAGTGGGGCCCTTTGGGGGTTCCTTTTTAGTGTGTCTTGATTAGTTTGGGGTTTATTTGTTAATTCTGGAAATCGATAAATTGCTCCGTTGAATGTATTTTATGATCCCCGACAACTTTCGTATTTGCTACGTTTCCATTCGAGACCTCTAAACCCTACTTCGCCATTGATAGGGGTAAAACAGTCTTTTTACACAAAATCTGGACACAATTTTCAATGTCTCCGAATCTAGTAAAATATATACTTCTTGGAAAGTAGAAATTTCGACGATCAATTCTTCCTTCTTCGTCGAATCCGTCCGAAGCCCGTAGAACGATGTTTTAGCTCGATTGAACTTTTAAGTTGTGGGACCCAATGCCATTTTCTATATAAGGAGGAGTCTTTTCCCTCTCTTCCTCTTCTTGCAATTTCTTGAGAACCAGAAATCCCAGCCAGCCCTAGAGTGTTTCTTCTTCTTCTTTGCTCATTGCTCCTCCATCTCTCAATCTCTCTCAAATCTATTGCTAAAGGCAAAATGGAGGTAGTAGTCTTCTTCCCCTCCATGAGAGCTTCCTATTGATATCCTTTTGTGAGAGAGAGTCCCATTCCAAGCTATCTCTTGAGCCAACTCTTGCTACTAGAGGACTCTTCATGTAAGTCCTTCTTCTCATCTCTTAGATTTGGATTCTTCTAGTCTTGAGGATGCTTCATTTCCATTATTGGAAGTTATCCCTTTCTATTTCATAGTTTTGCCATTTTAGGGCTTGTAATGATTGTATTTTGGGGATTTTGTGTATAGATTGTAGATTTGAGCTGGATAGTGGATTAGAGCTTGATTAGCATTCTTGGAGACCAAGGCAAGTGGATGAATGGATTTAATTTGAATAAGTTCTTACTTTGTCAAAAATGTGGATTTTTACTATTCATATGTCATTTGATTTATTATGTTCCATAATGTTTAGAAATGTATTTATTGTCATAGTTTTCTCTTGTTTAGTTTTATGAGAATATATGCATGCATTCATCAAAGTTTATTTTGGGTCATTATAAGCTTCTTAAATGGTAGTGTACTTGCATTGAATGAATTTGGATTGGTAGGGGAAATAAATGCATTGGTGGAATGGTAGTTGGTGGAAGGGAGTAAATGTTAAATGGAAGGGATTGGACCCATTCCACATCAGAAAATGGTTGGAATGAAGGTGAAATGGTTTGGGAGACAAATCACTGAAATCTGCACCTGATGTGTAGTTCCCGCAGCTGGGCGGTCAGCGGGCGGTCACCTCGGCGGCTAGCCGACAGGTGACCGGCGGCTAGCCGACCCAGATACGGTTAGAAACACAGAATGCTGCATTTTGACAGGCGAACCGCGGTCAGCCGCGCGGTCAGCTCGCGGCTAACCGCCACCCCAAAACCCCAGTGACCGCTAGGTAGCCGCGAGGCGCGGTTAGAAACACAGAATGCTACATTTTAGCAGGGTGAGTCGCGGTCAGCTCCGCGGTCATCCAGCGGCTAACCGCCGATCACCTCGGCGGCTAACCGCCAGCTGACCGACAGGTGACCGAGTTTACCCAGAATTCCTGAGTCTTTTCTATTGTTTTCAGTTATGGGATTTAAAGGTTTGGATGGGTTGTTCTGATGCCCTACCACCTTGGAAAGACCCAGGGGATGACATAAGGAGATTTACATAGAAAGAAACACCATTTCGGAAAAGGTATTGGGACTTTTAGATTCATCAATGTGCATAAGGAAACTTAGTATGTCCTCTATCATTCGAGTACCATACTAAGGGTAAATTTAGACATACAAGATCCTTATACATGTTGTCTGAATATGGATGTCCCAATACATAGTCCCTAATGATATAGGATTTATTGCTTTGTTTTATTCAGTTTATATGTATAATCACCCGACCTACTGGTTTTATCTCAAAGTCTGATTTATACACTGGATACGTCCCGCCAGCCTCGTTTATGCATGAACCGAAAATGATTTGAAATGTGTGCCTTCGAGCACCATGCCCCGTTTGCCCGTATGTTCTACATTGATATAGTTTTGTATATGTTTTGATGTATCATGTAACCTAAGAGTCGGCACCACTAAGCTTGGACATCCTTGTCAGTCTGATCAACTGACTTGGGTCTCCCCCTGTGCTCCCGCCAGTTGCAACTTGGATCCCGTACTGTCCCGTTACCCGGTTCGCGACCGTGGTCCCGTCTAGCTATATGTATATGTATATGTTTATAATATTGGTTCTCGTCACTTCGTGTGATTGAGCCCAATGCACGCAATGTGCTCTCATCACTTTAGTGATAGAGAGGATGTAGCTTTAGTGTGGTTGCCACCTAGTCAGTTCTTATACCTTGAATATCCCGCATGATTTGTATTGCATCTGTACTTTAAATGAACTATGCATCCTGTTTTATGACAGTTTTCATTATATCTATGATATACTTTGATTTCTTTCTTGGTTTATCTATTCACCCACCTGCCAGACCGTCGTGTCTGACCCATTTTTGTGGTACTCAGGTCCAGCTCCCGTCTTTGCCCTTGAGGAGGAGCCAGAGGAGGCGGTCGGTGAACCGCAACGTCTAGTAGAGTGACAAGCTGACGATGTCTTGTAGACATTCGGTTTAGCTCGGAGCTGCGAACATTTTGGGAATTTTGAGAATGATATTGTTTTATACTTTTGGGTTGTATTGGCCTTTGTTGGCCTTTATTTTTGGGGAAATGTTAATTAACTTGTTCTTTTGTTAAACTTTAACTCAATATTTTGGGAATGCTAATGAGATCATTGCTCACTCTGACATCATGCTATACTTGTTTATTAACAGTCTTATTTGATGTGATTGGAATAAGAGTTTGATTTGCTACACGCTTCCGCACTAATATAAATGTTCTATGAGTGTATGAGGAATCCTCACCGCGGAAACCTGTGGGAAATTAAAGAAATGTACAATTAGTACAAGGGGTGGTTCATCATCAACACCACCCCCGTCGCGGTCCCGGGGCCCCCGGTCTGGGGTCGCGACAGTCCTCATGCCCAGTGAACTCCTTGGGACCCCTCTTCCTAAACCTTTCATACAACGCATTGGGATCATGTTCCCTATTGTTAATGACGATCTGAGTGCCTAGAGGTTGCGCTGGTGCCGGTTCAGGTCTCCTTTCTAACACTTCTAACAACTGCCTTTGCATCGTAGCCATCTCCCTAGCATGCTCTTCATCCTTCCTGGCCATTTGCTCTTGCAATCTTGCCTGATTTTCATTGGGTTGACGTTGCTGGTCAAGCATGGCTTGCATCATCTGTTGAAATTGATTCTGCATGTTTGGATCCGGAGTACCGTTTCCTAGTGGCCCGGTGTGTTCACTATTGCTTGCGGTGGGATTGTCGGTTACGGGTCTTTTTCGAGGTGGCATATCACTGTAAAACAAATTGTTAGCACATAAAATCATATAAGGGTTACACATTGCTCACACGAGTCCAACTAACGAAAAGTCTAACGAAAAGTCTAACGGATCCTCTCCACGTCCTTAG
Organism: Persea americana; assembly: GCA_029852735.1. NCBI lineage: Eukaryota > Viridiplantae > Streptophyta > Magnoliopsida > Laurales > Lauraceae > Persea > Persea americana. The sequence continues at coordinate 42,857,996 of CM056814.1, forward strand.
GATTTCTAGTTTCTTTTAATTGCCTGAAACACGTCTCGCTCTGATACCAGTCTGTCGCGACCCCGAACCGGGGGACCCGGGACCGCGACGGGGTGTGGTGTGGATAATGAACCACCCCTTGATGATAATTAAACATTTCTTTAATTACCCACAGGTTTCCGCGGTGAGGATTCCACATACACTCATAGAACATTTATATTGGTGCGGAAGCGTGTAGCAAATCAAACTCTTAATCCAATCACATCAAATTAGACTGTTAATACACAGGTATGACATGATGTCAGAGTGAGCAATGATCTCATTAGCATTCCCAAAATATTAGGTTAAAGTTTAAACAAAAGAACAAGTTAATTAACATTCCCCAAAAATAATGGCCAACAAAGGCCAGTACCACCAAAGTATAAATCAATGACATCCCAAAATGTTCGCAGCTCAAAGCTAAACCCAATGTCTACATGACATTGTCAGCTTGCCACTCCACTAGACGTTGTGGTTCACCGACCGCCTCCTCTGGCTCCTCCTCAAAGGCAAAGACGGGAGCTGGACCTGAGTACCACAAAAATGGGTCAGACACGACGGTCTGGCAGGTGGGTGAATAGATAATACCAATAAAGAAATCAAAGCATATCTTAGACGTAACGAAAACTGTCATAAAACAGGATGCATAGTTCATTTAAAGTACAGATGCAATATAAATCATGTGGGGTATTCAAGGTACAGGAACTGACTAGATGGCAACCACACTAGAGCTAAATCCTCTCCATCACTAAGGTGATGAGAGCACATTCAGTGCGTTGGGCTCGAACACACGAAGTGACGAGAGCCAACATTATAAACATATACATATACATATAGCTAGGCAAGACCACGGCCGCGGAACCGGGTAACGGGACAGAACAGGATCCAAGTTGCAACTGGCGGGAGCACAGGGGGAGACCCAAGTCAGTTGATCAGACTGACAAGGATGTCCAAGCTTAGTGGTGCCGACTCTTAGGTTACATGATAAATCAAAACATATACAAAACTATATCAATATAAAACATACGGGCAGGCGGGGCATGGTGCTCGAAGGCACACATTTCATATTATTTTCGGTTCATGTATACATGGGCTGGCAGGACATATCGGGTGTACAAATCGGGATTTGAGAGAAAACCAGTAGATTCGGGTTATTATACAAATAACTGAATAAAACAATGCAATGAGTCCTTATGCCATTAGGGACTATGTATTGGGGCATCTATATTCAAACGACCTGTGTAAGGATCTTGTATGTCTAAATTACCCTTAGTATGGTACTCAAATGATAGAGGACATACTAAGTTTTCTTATGCACGTTGATGAATCTAAAGGTCCCAATACCTTTTCCGAAATGGTTTTTCTTTCTATGTCAATCTCCTTATGTCATCCCCTGGGTCCTTCCAAGGTGGTAGGGCATCAGAACAACCCATCCAATCCTTTAAATACCATATCTGAAACCAATAGAAAAGACTCAGGAATTCTGGGTAAAACTCGGTCACCTGTCGGTCAGGTGGCGGTTAGCCGCCGATGTGATCGGCGGTTAGCCGCTGACTGACCGCGGGGCTGACCGCGGTTCACCCTGCTAAAATGTAGCATTCTGTGTTTCTAACCGCGCATCTCGGCTACCTAGCGGTCACATGGTTTTTGGATTGGCGGTTAGCCGCGAGCTGACCGCGGTTCGCCTGTCAAAATACGGCATTCTGTGTTTCTAACCGCATCTGGGTCGGCTAGCCGCCTGTCACCTGTCGGCTAGCCGCCAAGGTGACCGCCTGCTGACCGCCCAGCTGCGGGAACTACACATCAGGTGCAGATTTCAACCCTTTCCTTCCCAAACCATTTCACCTCCATTCCAACTATTTCCTAACTTGGAATGGGTCTATTCCCTTCCATTTGACATTTAATTCTTTCCACCAACCACCATTCCATCAATGTATTTAATTCTCCTACCAATACCAATCTCATTTAATGCGAGTACAAATATCATTTAAGAAGTTTGAAATGGTCAAAATAAACTTGATGATGAATGCATTTATTCTCATAAAACTAACTAAGAGAAAACCATGTCAATAAATACATTTCCAAAAGCATTATAAACATAATGAATCAAATGAAATAGGAATAGTAAAAATCCACATTTTCAACCAAAATAAGAACTTATTCAAATCGAATCCATTCATCCACTTGCCTTGGTCTCCAAGTATGCTAGTCGAGCTCTAATCCTTCTATCAAGCTCTAAATCTACAATCCACACAAAAATCCCCAAATACAATCATTACAACCCTAGAATGTCAAAACCAAGAAATAGATGGAGATAGCTTCCAATAATCAAGGTGAAGCACCTCCTAGGCTAGATGAACACACAATCAAGAGATGAGAAGAAGAACTTACATGAAGAGTCGTCTAATGGCAAGAGTTTGCTCAAGAGATAGCTTGGAATGGGAGGCTCTCTCTACAAATGGTATCAAGAAGAAGCTCTCATGGAGGGGAAGAAGATCACCACCTCCATTTTGCCTTTAGCAATAGATTTGAGAGAGATTGAGAGATGAAGAACCAAGGAGCAAGAAGAAAACCCTAGGCTGGGCTGGAATTCTCTATTTCTCAAGAAGTTGCAAGAAGAGGAAGAGAGGGAAAAGAACTCCTCCTTATATAGACAATGGCTATGGGTCCCACAACTTAAAAGTCTAAAATGGGCTAGAACGTCGCTCTACGGGCTTCGGACGGATTCGACGAAGAAGGAAGAATTGATCGTCGAAATTTCTACTTTCCAAAAAGTATACATTTTTCGAGTTTTGGAGACATTGAAAATAGTGTCCAGATTTTGTGTAAAAAGACTGTTTTACCCCTATCAATGGCAAAGTAGGGTTTAGAGGTCTCGAATGGAAACAGAGCAAATACAAAAGTTGTCGGGAATCATAAAATACATTAAACGGAGTAAATTACCGATTTCCAGAATTATAACTAAATCCCAAAACTAATCGAGACTCAATAAAAAGGAACCCCCAAAGGGCCCCACTAGATCAAAAGAGTCCCCAAAATTATTCAAAGCTATAAAAAGCTATTCTAATCCAGATTTACTCAATTTCCACTAATCACACTTATAGCTAAAACGCGTCTTAATTAACACTAAAAGGAAACTCTCGGGGCGGGGTCTTACAGTGTCCATCTTTGGATACGATGGGAGTACTCAAAGGCCCATTGGCAAAATCAGGTTCAGGTTGCAAATCGGTGATCTTATCTCTGAGGTCACCGTGTATGCAATAAAAACCCCTTCATGCTACAACATCCTTCTCGGACGCTCTTGGGTACACGAGAATGGTGTCGTCCCTTTAACTCTACATCAATGCATCAAGTTTGTTGGCGATGACGGCTTGATACATTGAGTGTTTATAGACAAAAAGCCCTTCAAAGGAAAAAAAGTTCATTTCGCAGACTCTCAGATGTACAGGGACGAAAAAGAATAAAAGGAGGAGAAAATAGCATCCTTTGCCGGCAATCTCCAAAAAGATAAAGGCAAGGCTCCTCGGCAATCACTGGAAGAAAACAAGCCTTCCGGCAAATCTGAAGAGAGCAATCCATCTCCCTTCGTTGTCTCCTTTAAATATTCCAAACCTTTGGTAATCACAAAGAAAGCGAAGAAGACAAAGCAAAAGACTGGGGGCAAGTTTGCTGTCTCCTTCATGTCTATCATACAAGACACGGATTCGGATTCAGAGATAGAAGACGATACATCATCAAGCCAAGCTGATGCTCAGCAAGTTCGGCCTGCTCTCACTCCATTGGAGACTCCTGCTGACATAGAAGATCCTGTGTCTGCTACCTTCATCGTTCCGGCAATGACGGCAGAAGAGAAACAAATCTTCTTCCATAGGTTGGACGCTTTTTCATCAAACTCCTTGCTTGAACCTTTCCAAAATGAAGGTATGCCTCAACTATCCTTGTATAGTCCAACGGCACAAGCTATCATGAAGAAAATGGGCTATGACGCTCAAAATCCAATTGGTTTGGGAGGTGGCCGTGGTATTCTCACACCATTGGAACCCACCCTAACTGGAAGATTGGAAACTCCACTGTAGCATAGACAAGTCTTCATACGGGTTGGGGTATGATCCTGACACTCCGATGAGACAGTTGACACAAAGACTGCAAAGTCGTTTTGCCGACCAGGCCTCAACAGCTCGTGTCGATGAAGACATCGATCTCCCTGGATATCTTTTTGAAGAGTTACCCGACAAGGACCCAGGAAGCTCATCAAATTGGTACGATTTCTTTGATGATGAAGAGGAATTGTCCGATGATATAGACGCACGGTTCTCTGATTCAGAAGAGCAATCGTCTCCAAAATAAGTGCCTTACTTCGACCCAGTTTCAGCAGGTGATTGGGATCATCTCATAACAAGTCTTGAGAAGAGTACCGATCAAGAAGATTTATGGACAGAAGCAAAGCCATGGTCTGAAAATGCCCTTGGAAATCCAGAAGGTCTTGTTGAGTTGGAAGCCTCCGAAAATATTGTGGAGGAACCACCTTCAAACCTTCCAATGGAAGATTCTGTTCAAAAGATAGACTTGGGAACACCTGATAACCCACGTCTTGTATTCATAAGTAAGAATATAAGGATGATGAGTTACCCGAGTATGTCTCTTTTCTTCGTAAGTTCATTGATTATTTTGCATGGTCTTATACTGAAATGCCTGGCTTAGACCCCAAAATAGTAGTCCACAAACTCAACCTATAAGAAAATATCAAGCCTGTCAAACAAGGCCAAAGAAGATTCCGTCCTGATGTGATGGACAAAATTGAACAAGAAGTTCAGAAACTGAAAAACGTTGGCTTTATGCGCGAGGAACAGCATCCTGAATGGTTGGCTAACATCGTCCCCATGACAAAGAAAAATGGGCAAATCAGAGTCTGTATTGACTATAGAGACCTGAATAATGCATGCCCCAAAAGATGAATTCCCGCTCACCAAACCGGAGGTAATGATTGATAACACCTGTGGGTTTGAGCCAATGACTTTCATGGATGGCTTCTCTGACTACAACTAGATAAAGATGCATCCCGAAGATGAAAGGCATACATTATTTCGGACCCCATTTTGCGTGTATTGCTACACTGTCATGCCATTTGGTCTGAAAAATGCCAGTGCAACATATCAGAGGACTATGATGAAGATATTCCAAGATATGCAGCACAAGACGGTCGAATGTTATGTTGATGACCTCGTCGTCAAAAGACAAAGAAAAGAAGACCATCTCAAAGATCTTCGAGAAATCTTCCTCCAACTTCGCAAACACAAACTACGAATGAATCCACTCAAATGCTTCTTCGGTGTCTCATCGGGTAAGTTCCTCGGATTCATAGTTCAGAAAGCTAGAATAGAGCTTGACCCAACCAAAGTTAAGGCTATCCTAGAAATGCCATCTCCAAGAACCCTGAGAGAACTGAAAGGGCTTCAAGGGAGGTTGGCGTACATCCGACGGTTCATTTCCAACCTATCAGGGAAGTGTCGTCCATTTTCTAGCCTAATGAAGAAATGTGTAGACTTTGTTTGGGATGCAGAATGTGAAGCTGCATTTCAAGACATCAAGTCATACCTGACCAAACCTCCGGTGTTAGCTACTCCCACAACCGGAAAACCCTTCATCTTGTACACAAGAGCCCTCGACCACACTTTGGGAGCTCTACTTGCACAAGAAAATGATGGAGGAAAAGAAGCTGCTCTATACTACCTTAGCCGTATGTTGGTTGGTGCAGAGCATCGCTACTCTCCAGTTGAAAAAGAATGCCCAGCAGTGATGTTCGCCGTACAAAAGCTACATCACTATTTGCTGTCAAACACAGTCTACCTGATTTCAAGGATCAATCTCTTAAAAGTCCTTGTCACAAAAGCAGGTTCTCTCAACGCTCGACTGGCAAAATGGTCCATCCTTCTATCACAATTTGATATTAGGTATGTACCACAGAAAGCAATCAAAGGCCAAGCTCTAGCTGTTGGAAATAGGTGGGCCTCTAGGATAGGTTTCAAAAACTTTTGACCAACTTGATTCAGTGATCATCTATCCAGAAGGTTACAAAACCCAATCCAGGATCCATGTCCTCTTTCTCATGATCATGTACAGTAGAAAACTCTATCTAGAAGATAGAAATAGCAGCATTAAAGCAATCACGAAATCCACAACATACAAGGAAGTAGATCATACCTATGGAGCTCGGTTGTGCTCTAAGGGAGGAGTTGATTTCTTTCTTTGATGATGAAACACTTTCACAAATAAATCAGAATCTCCAAGACCTAATCGTCTTCCACGCTATGACCCGTATCAGATTCTCTTTTCTCAAGAAGATGGGTGGGATCTCCAAGAGAAAGCTCTTAAGGAAAATAGAAGAGAACTAGAAGAGGAAGAGGAGAAGATGCATGTGCAACTCTTGCACAAGAAAAGCCTTGGGCGTGAATCCCTAGGGGGATATTCATTAGGGATGTCCAGCCCTAGCTCCTCTTATATATATAGATTTTAGCCACATCCTCTTGGTTTCTTATTAGAAGTCCAACTTCCATAATAATTAGCTGCCTTCTGTCTTTACTAATTTAAATAAAAGTCTCACTTCCATTATAATTATTAACTTACTATTACCACTAATAGAAGTCTCACTTCAAAGAGAAATAGTAACTTTCTATTTCCTTTTAGAGTTCTACTATAATTAGTATCTTTTCAATAACTTAGGCCAGCGTGGGGACTACTAGAGATTTCTTAGAAAGCTGGCTCCAACTGGGACAGTGCAACCCCACATCTCATGTGCAATCCGGGCCCATAGTTAATTGTAAATAACTCCACTATATAAATGCAGTTGAACTCCAGTCTTAAGAATAAATTACATGAAGATCCTAAACTTCCCAATGTCCACAAGTAGGCCCCTCCATCAATATCCATGGATCAATTGGACATGTCTTCCAAACTTAGATCCATCTCTTATTATCCTTGAACCCCAATTAATTATAATGATCATTTGGTACCGATCCAAGTAACTGTTAATTGGAATGGGTGCGCACTTACCAATGATAAATCCATTAATTGGCACAAGGGGTAATTAAAGATAGATTCCATCTTGACCATCGAATGTTCCCACAACTCTACTACCACGTACCCAAATCACCGAGGTTTTGACCTACAATTGGCCTCACTCATTGGTGACTCAAAGCAAATGAATAGATAGAAACTTGAGTTCATTAATGTCTCAGGATTATGAGCTTATTGCTAGGGAATTATGAGAGCAGACCTTAAAGTAAAGACAGTGTTCATAAGGTGCTTCCAATGGTTCTTCAATACATCCAATGTACCAGCACTATGATCCAGAATCTTACATTCTGATGATCGAGAGAAATCATACTATCTCGTAGTAATCAAAGTACTGCAACCTTGTCAGATGAGATGTCCAATCTCATCACTGGTTGTGAAGATATTCAAGTATAAGAATTGCTATGCATGTCTCCCATATGTGGATCTCATCCATACACGTGTATTGCATCTAGTATACTTATGGACTCCGGTTCATCTCATGAACCATCATGTCATTCATATTGGTTACGTGCATTTAAGTAATAAACACCATTCATCTCATGAAATGATAACATGAATATATTAATAAATAAAGGAATTAATCAATTTATTACATCAATCTTAATGGATTGAGACCATAAGACTAAGAATGTTATTGGAAATAGGTGGGCCTCTAGGATAGGTTTCAAATACTTTTGATCAACTTGATGCAGTGATCATCTATCTAGAAGGCTACAAAACCCAATCCAGGATCCATGTCCTCTTTCTCATGATCATGTATAGTAGAAAACTCTATCTAGAAGATAGAAATAGCAGCATACAAGTAACCATGAAATCCACAACATACAATGAAGTAGATCGTACCTATAGAGCTCGGTTGTGCTCTAATGGAGGAGTTGATTTCTTTCTTTGATGATGAAACACTTTCACAAACCAAATCAGAATCTCCAAGACCCAATCGTTTTCCACGCTATGACCCGTATTAGATTCTCTTTTCTTAAGAAGATGGTTGGGATGTCCGAAAGAAAGCTCTTAAAGAAACTAGAAGAGAACTAGAAGAGGAAGAGGAGAAGATGCATGTGCAACTCTTGTATAATAAGGGCCTTGGGCATGAATCCCTAGGTGGGATATTCATTGGGGACGTCCAGCCCTAGCTCCTCTTATATATATAGCTTTTAGCCACCTCCTCTTGGTTTATTATTAGAAGTCCTACTTCCATAATAATTAGCAACCTTCTCTCTTTACTAATATAAATAGAAGTCTCACTTCCATTATAATTAGTAACTTACTATTACCACTATTAGAAGTCTCACTTCAAATAGAAATAGTAACCTTCTATTTTCCTTTTAGAGTTCTACTAGAATTAGTATCTCTCCAATAACTTGGGCTAGCGTGGGGACCGCTAGGGATTCCTTAGAAAGCTGGCTCCAACTAGGACACCGCGACCCCACATCTCTTGTACAATCCGGGCCCGCAGTTAATTGCAAATAAATCCACTAAATAAATGCAATTGAACTCCAGTCTTAGGAATAAATTACATGAAGACCCTAAACTTCCCAATGTCCACAAGCAGGCCCCTCCGTCAATATCCATGGATCAATTGGACCTGTCTTCCAAACTTAGATCCATATCTTATTATCCTTGTGCCCCAATTAATTACAATGATCATTTGGTACCGATCCAATTAACTCTTAATTGGAATGGGTGTGCACTATCCAATGATAAATCCATTAATTGGCAGAAGGGGATAATAAAGATAGATTCCATCTTGACCAACGAATGTTCCCACAACTCTACTACTACGTACCCAAATCACCGAGGTGTTGACCTGCAATTGACCTCACTCATTGGTGACTCAAAGCAAATGAATAGTTAGAAACTTGAGCTCATTAATGTCTTAGGATTAAGAGCTTATTGCTAGGGAATTATGAGAGCAGACCTTAAAGTAAAGACAGTGTTCATAAGGTACTTCTCATGGTCCTTCAATACATCCAATGTACCAGCACTATGATCGAGAATCTTACATTCTGATGATCGAGACAAATCACACTATCTCATAGTAATCAAAGTACTGCAACCTTGTCAGATGAGATGTCCAATCTCATCACTGTTTGTGAAGATATTCGAATATAAAAATTGCTATACATGTCTCCCGTATGTGGATCTCATCCATACACGTATATTGCATCTAGTATACTTATGGACTCCGGTTCATTTCATGAACCATCATGTCATTCGTATTGGTTATGTGCATTTAAGTAATAAACATCATTCATCTCATGAAGTGATAATATGAATATATTGATAAATAAAGAAATTAGTCAATTTATTACATCAATCTTAATGGATTGAGACCATAAAACTAACAATCTCCCACTTGGGCTCAATGCCATTCAGGGTTGCATCTCATGCTCATCGCATTTACATACTGCACAAAGACTTTGGTGGTCAAAGGCTTAGTAAAGTGATCTCCTAGATTGTCTGCAGAGTTTATCTTGGTGATTACAGTATCACCTCTCTGCACAATCTCTATGACCATGTGTTTTTCCCTCTGTATGTGTTTTTGGCTTTTGAGCTCCTTTGGACTTAGTGACCGCCCTGTTGTTATCACAGTAAACTGTGAGCAGCTGTCCTGCCAAAAGTACCACTCCAAGTTCCATAAGGAATCTTTTAAGCCAAACTGCTTCCTTAACTACTTCTCAAGCGGTTATAGCATAAACACATACCCAGTAGTTGATTTCTTGGAATCCTTATTTGACATGAAGTCAGTATATGTATTATCGACTGTAATAAACTCATTACTGCTGCAAATCAACATGTGATCTCTAATCCTTCTCAAGTATTAGAGAATACATCTTACAGCAGTCCAATGGTTAGGACCTGGGTTAGACTGATATCTGCTGACTATACCCATAGCGTGACAGATATCTGGTGTAGTACAAAGCATAGCTAACCGTACCAGCACCTTATCTATGTACACATCATGGGATAAGCCTATCATCCTACTTTTCCGGTCTCAATGGTAATTGATCCCTAGGATGTAGCTGGCTTCTCCCAAGTCCTTTATATCAAAGATCTTAGCCAACTAAACTTTTCATTGTTGAAAACATCCCTATAGCACTCCCCAGGAGAAGGACGTCGTCGACAGAAAAACTACCCTGTCTCCTACAGTTTTCATGTACACCCATTGTCACAGCCCACCTCCTAACATGATATTGTCCGCTCTGGGGAACAAAGGGCCCCCACGGTTTTGTTTTCAACGCACCCACGTCCATGAGTGAGCGTCAAAACGCATCATGCCAAGACAATGCGGGCTGGACTCCTTTAACCAAGAGTTCAGACGCCCACATGAGCGATGTGGGATGTAACAATCCCCCACCCTCAGAGGAGAGCCGTCCTCGGCTCTGATACCATTTGTCACAGCCCACCTCCTAACAAGATATTGTCCGCTCTGGGGAACAAAGGGCCCCGCATGGTTTTGTTTTCAACGCACCCACGTCCATGAGTGAGCGTCAAAACGCGTCATACCAAGACAATGCGGACTGGACTCCTTTAACCAAGAGTTCAGACGCCCACATGAGCGATGTGGGATGTAACACCCATGACTCATCCAGATTTTGACAAAAATCAAATGACTTGATTGCCTAGCCAAAACGGATGTTCCAGGTTCGGGATGCATACTTAAGTCCATAAATGGACAACTACAACTTGCAAACTCTTTGCTCTTGGTTGTTAGCCATAAAACTGTCTGGCTGCATCATATAGATGTCTTCCTCAAGATGGCCATTGAGAAACGCCGTCTTGACATCCATTTGTTATATCTCCTAATCGAGATGAACGGCAATGGATAAGAGTAACCACATAGACTTGAGCATGGCTGGCGAGAAGGTTTCCTCATAATCAATATCTTCTTTCTGAGTATATCCTTACGCAACAAGCCTAACCTTTAAAGGTCTCAACTCTTCCATCTGGTCCTCTCTTTCTCTTGTAGACTCACTTGCACCCAATAGGTCTAATATTGGTAGGCAAGTCAACAAATGTCCAGACCTGATTGGAGTACATAGACTCCATCTTAGCTTTCATAGCATTTTGCCAACTTCCCGAATCTATGTCATTGATTGCTTCCTCATAGTTACAGGGATCTTGTTCCAGTTCTTCCGGGATTGCCTAGCAAGACTCTCCTAAAACCGCTCCCACTATGACAAGGCACTGGTGTAATTATTGGATTAGGTATGGGTGAATTTTCTTCAAGTTCAGTCATATTTGGATTTGGAATTGATCTCTCTTTGAATTTCTTCCAAGATAATCTTTTCTAAAGATTTCCGGTCAATCATATAATCTTCCTTCAGGAAAAACCGCATCGGTGCCGATAAACACTTTTTGCTCTCTCTGGGATTATAAAATAACCAACCTTTAGTTCCTTTGGGATATTAAATAAAAGTGTTTACTTTCGACTTCAATTCCAAATTATCTGTCTTAACCTTCAGCACGAGTGCCGGACAACCCTTATGTTGTAGACTAGTCTTTCACCCGGACCACAACTCCCGAGGAGTCTTAGGTACAGACTTAAATGGAACTAGGTTTAGTATATACTTTGTAGTTTCCAAAACATATCCCTATAGGTCACCCTGAGAAAATCAACATAGACCTGATCATATCTAAAAGAGTCTGGTTCCTTCTTTTTGCTACTCCATTCTGTTGAGGCTTACCAGGAGCAGGTAACTGGGATAGAATCCCTTTTTCTGATAAATATCCCATAAAATTAGCGGAGAGATATTCTCCTCCTCGATCTCATCGAAGAGTATTGATACTTTTACTTAAATGATTTTCTGCTTCCGCTCGAAACTCTTTGAACTTTTCATAAGTCTCAGACTTGTGGTGCATAAGGTATATGTATTCATGTCTTGAGTCATCATCGGTGAAAGTGATGAAACACTTGTATCCTTCTTTCACTCTAAATTTATGGGTCCATACATATCAGTGTACACTAATTCCAATAAATTTTTGGCCCCTACTGCCCTTAGATGAAAAGGGTCTTTTGGTCATTTTACCTTCCAGACAGGACTCACAGACAGACATTGGTTCTACCACCAATGAAGGTAAGATACCATCTTTCACTAACCTGTCTATCCTGTTTAGGTTTACCTCAGGTGCCAAAGTTTCATTGGATTAGACGAAGGTGACTTTCTCTTTAATGATAGTCTATTATTAATTTCAGTGTCATGTATCTCATATATTGTGGGAGTTAACAAATAAAAGCCATTGATTACCTTGTCAGAATATATAAAAGTATCGTATCTCTTTAAGACAATTTCAATACGAAAGGTAATAGAATAACTCTTATTCATCATACTAGAAACTGAAATTCAAATTCCGTCTTAAAATGGTACATATAATGTATCTGACAAAATCAACTTAATATCTGAAAATAACAAAGTTACTACTCCCACTGTCACTGTATCTGCCTTGGCTTCCAATCCCAAGTTAGCAATGATTTCTCCGCCACTAATCCTTCTGGTTACCTGTAACTCCTGCAATATATTTCATATGTGATTAGTTGCACCGAAGTCTACACACTAGGATTCTGAAGTACCAGTTGCAAAACTAACTTTAGAAACAAGTGACTCAATCATACCTGAGGTCCTTTTCTTAGACAGAAGATCTGGACAATTCCTTTTCCAATGTCCTGTCATACCACAATGGAGACACTTTCCCTTTACTCTCATACCTTTAGCCTTGGCCATACCACAAGTAGAACCATTCTCCACCTTAGGACCCTTGATGACTGATTTCTTTTTGCTATCTCGGTCTTTGCCTTTCGGCTTGGTCCTAGCAAATGACTTTTCTGTCATGAGGGGATTTTGCTCTTTCTTCATGATTTCCTCAGTCACTATCAGCTGGCGAAACAACTCAGCTATAGTCATTTCCAATTTATTATAATTGATCTCCAAATGATTGAAAGAATCCGGTAGTGACTGAAGGATCATGTCGATTTGCGATTCTGTCTCAATCTTAGCACCCAGTACATCTAACTCATTTAGTGCGAAACTCATTTTCAACAAATGTTCTTGTACTGGGGTTCCCTCAGCCATCTTTGTGTTTATCAGCACCTTCATAACATCTTGCCTAATAGGTCTAACCTGGTCTGCAAACATCTCCTTTAAGTTCAATATAATATCGTATGCTGACTTATAGGATTGATGTTGGTGTTGTAAATCACTGGACATGGATGCCTGTATAAAACATCTGGCCATTACATTGTCTTTGGTCCACTTGGTGTAAAGGTCCTTCTCAAACTGTGGTGCATCAAGCTCAGGTTTAGGAAGGGAGGGTATGGTAAGGACATATCTGCATCCTGAAGCTGTCAGGACAATGTCCAGGGTCTTTTTCCAATCTATGAAGTTGGATTCCATCAACTTATTCCGGTTGAGGATGGTCACAAGTGGATTGAAAGTATTTGAATTCATGCTGAATTAACTGTAGCACATAACCATACATTCAATTAAAGAATATTAATGATATTAGGGTTTAGTATTCTACCAAATTTATGTGGGAATCCTCATAACCACTAAATTCAGAATACATCGGGATTCCAATCCCTGGGATATGCCTCCTTGGGGAGTGTGAATACCACCTAGATTGGTGCGGATCAAAGTAAGTCAAAATTAGGATTAAGACTAACTATCCATGATCCCCTATCATTCATTATTATCTAGGTATCTCATACCAAATAATGTATGGCTCACGATTAGCTTTGGTTTCTAAATTACATGAGGCAAATCCTTGGGGATACAATACTATTTTAGTTAAGTGTGACCCACCAACTAGCATTGCATGACAATCGTTGTGGGCAGCTCCTCCTTTGGGAGTGAACCCCCAGCCCGTCTCACCAACACTATCCTTTTGGGAAATCCATATCTAATAACCAGACAAATAAAAGCCCTCGTGGGGAACGGCCATTCTCAAGATGGAGCGAGGCTAATACTTTCCTTACAATGGACCTATGGTGGAAAACCATGGGGATATGAGATTTAAATGCCCCGCTCCCACTAAATATTTTAGAATTGAAGATTTTCCTTTTAAGGTATTAGGGCCCACACATATATATATATATATATGAACATCAAATCATCTCATAATATGATCAAAGATTGGTTCCAAGTCAAGTTATTTTAAGGAAAGTTCAGTTTCTTAAATTAGTGTTACCAATGTGTCCATCTCAGGCGTCATCAACACTAATTAGAACTCTTTCCAAAAATCAATTTGATTTGACCAATTTTAGTAACTTGCAATGTTTGGATCAGATTTGGAAACATTCTAAATCAAGCATTCATCCACAGATAGAAAATGCTAAAAATAGTAACTAGTCCTCTCCTCCACATGGCCCAAGCGGAATAGACTTCTTGGACTTCTAGACTTTCCAAAACTTTGGGTTTCCACAAACTCTTTGGGCATCTCCAAAACACCTTTTGGTAATCTTCAAACTCTTTGATTAGGAGTCCAACTTCACTTTCCATCTTCGTCTCGGACATCGCCAGAATTTACAAATTTAGAAAATTACATAAATTCCTATGTCTCTACAATGAGACTTACATGGTAATCTAAACATGGAAATAAAAGGGCTATAGGGAAACCACCATGCCTTGCCCTTTCACGGGAAACCAAGGAAACCATGATGCCCTTTACACTTAGCCTCAAATAAACCAACAACCATATAAAGAAAGTAAAGACTTGTGGGCGATATGGAGACGACATGATCACCTGCAAGTTAGTATCTCATACAACCAAATAACTCACAAAACCGGGTTACCAAACAACAATGGAAAAATAAGATGCCAAAAATCGCCACCTTTGTAAATCATGCACTTCGCAAAGGGGGTCCTCATCCCCCGGCGGGCAGGGGCTCGGTCGACCGCACTCACTAAGTCCAAAGAGAAATAGGACAGACTCGAAATAGAACAGTTCTGTGTCAGTGTACCCGGTCGACCGGGCAGGGGCTCAGTCAACCGTACTTACAGTCTGCATTCTGCTGATACAGTGTCCCAGGTCGACCGTCCAGAAGGCTCAGTTGATCGGCTTGCAAGCACCCGGTCGACCGGACTGACGAACATCAGCAGCATGGGTTTTTCTGTTTTGTAGCCAAACGACTCCAAAACTCTTCTAAAGTCTCCCAATGGCTTCCTACCATCCTTCCATCATTGTTAAACCCTTTTGTGACTATCCAAACATGAATCTACTAATAACCAAGCAAATTCATCAAAACTTGATCCAAACACAACCCTTGCTTTATCTTCTTCGCATCTCACGCAAAGAGTAGAACAAGCCTACCGATCTAACATGATTAGAGATGAGGTATGGCTCTGATACCAATTGTTGGAAATAGGTGGGCCTCTAGGATAAGTTTCAAAAACGTTTGATCAACTTGATGCAGTGATCATCTATCTAAAAGGCTACAAAACCCAATCCAGGATCCATGTCCTCTTTCTCATGATCATGTATAGTTAAAAACTCTATCTAGAAGATAGAAATAGCAGCATACAAGCAACCACGAAATCCACAACATACAATGAAGTAGATCATACCTATGGAGCTCGGTTGTGCTCTAATGGAGGAGTTGATTTATTTATTTGATGATGAAACACTTTCACAAACCAAATCAGAATCTCCAAGACCCAATCGTCTTCCATGCTATGACCAGTATCAGATTCTCTTTTCTCAAGAAGATGGGTCGGATCTCTAAGAGAAAGCTCTTAAGGAAACTAGAAGAGAACTAGAAGAGGAAGAGGAGAAGATGCATGTGCAACTCTTGCACAATAAGGGCCTTGGGCGTGAATCCCTAGGTGGGATATTCATTAGGGACATCCCGCCCTAGCTCCTCTTATATATATAGCTTTTAGCCACCTTCTCTTGGTTTATTATTAGAAGTCCTACTTCCATAATAATTAGCAACCTTCTCTCTTTACTAATATAAATAGAAGTCTCACTTCCATTATAATTAGTAACTTACTATTACCACTATTAGAAGTCTCACTTCAAATAGAAATAGTAACATTCTATTTTCCTTTTAGAGTTCTACTAGAATTAGTATCTCTCCAATAACTTGGGCTAGCGTGGGGACCACTAGGGATTCCTTAGAAAGCTGGCTCCAACTAGGACACCGCGACCCCACATCTCTTGTACAATCCGGGCCCGCAGTTAATTGCAAATAAATCCACTAAATAAATGCAATTGAACTCCAATCTTAGGAATAAATTATATGAAGACCCTAAACTTCCCAATGTCCACAAGCAGGCCCCTCCGTCAATATCCATGGATCAATTGGACCTGTCTTCCAAACTTAGATCCATATCTTATTATCCTTGTGCCCCAATTAATTACAATGATCATTTGGTACCGATCCAATTAACTCTTAATTGGAATGGGTGGGCACTTACCAATGATAAATCCATTAATTGGCACGCACAAGGGGATATTAAAGATAGATTCCATCTTGACCATCGAATATTCCCACAGCTCTACTACCACGTACCCAAATCACTGAGGTGTTGACCTGCAAATGACCTCACTCATTGGTGACTCAAAGCAAATGAATAGATAGAAACTTGAGTTCAGTACTGTCTTAGGATTAAGAGCTTATTGCTAGGGAATTATGAGAGCAGACCTTAAAGTAAAGACAGTGTTCATAAGGTGCTTCTCATGGTCCTTCAATACATCCAATGTACCAGCACTATGATCCAGAATCTTACATTTTGATGATCGAGACAAATCACACTATCTCATAGTAATCAAAGTACTGCAACCTTATCAGATGAGATGTCCAATCTCATCACTGTTTGTGAAGATATTCAAGTATAAGATTTGTTATACATGTCTCATGTATGTGGATCTCATCCATACACATGTTTTGCATCTAGTATACTTATAGACTCCGGTTCATCTCATGAACCATCATGTCATTCGTATTGGTTATGTGCATTTAAGTAATAAACACCATTCATCTCATGAAATGATAACATGAATATATTGATAAATAAAGAAATTAATCAATTTATTACATCAATCTTAATGGATTGAGACCATAAAACTAACACTAGCTGACTTTCTTGCAGAGCATCCACTGCCTAAGGATTCTCCACTCAGGGATGATCTCCCAGACGAGCCTGTCTACAGTGTGGAGACCTCCTTATCAAATGCCTCCTGGGACATGTACTTTGATGGTGCAACCAGGACAAATGAAAAGGGAAAGCCGATATCGGGAATTGGCATTCTCTTTGTTAGCCCAGACAAACACATGATTCCACATGCATTCTCGCTACTGGAACCATGTTCAAACAATGCAGCTGAGTACCAAGCTCTGATCAAAGGATTGGAACTCGCCCTCGAATCCGGCATCACCATGATGGAAGCATTCAGGGATTCTCAACTGATCGTCAATCAGATGAATCAGAAATATGAAATCAGGAAGCCTGATCTGTTGCCTTATTACAAGAAGGCGCAATCGCTTCGTCAACGGTTTGACATCTGTCACATCACCCACATCCGCAGAGGTGAAAACATACGTGCAGATGCTCTGGCTGGATTTGCTACATCCTTGGCAATCCAAGAAGGGGAAACATGAAGATTACAGTGTGTCAAAGAAGGATTCTCCCTCCTCTCAACACACACCAAGCAGTTGCTGAATGCCACCGAGTGGTCGGAAGTCGGATTTCCATCCTTAAACCTTCGATCGGCGACAGGAGGGATCCGTTCATTGATTATATTATGTTCGGAATCCTGCCTAAAGATCCAAAAGAGCGTGTAAGTATCCAAAGGCGAGCCCCAAACTTCCATTTGGATATTCCCTCCAAAATGCTTTACAGAAAATCCTTCAACGGAGTACTCCTACGCTGCTTGTCACAACAAGAGGTGGAAGAAACTCTAAAAGAAGTTCATGCTGGTCTTTGTGGAGCCCATCAGGCTGGTCCTAAGCTCTACGATCAGATAAAAAGATTAGGTTATTATTGGCCTACCATGGTAGCTGACGGGATGCAATTTGCTAAATGCTGCCAACAATGCCAAGTTCACGGAGACTATGTCCACATGCCTCCAGAATGGCTACATCCTACAGCGATCTCTTGGCCCTTCGAAGCCTAGGGTATAGACATCATAGGTCCTATCTCTCCCCCATCAAGCAAAGGTCATCGCTTCATCTTCGCTGCTACAGATTATTTCTCCAAGTGGTCAGAAGCATTTGCGTTCAGTGAAATGAAGACCTCATGAGTCCTTCAATTCTTGCACACCAACATCATTTGTCGCTTTGGCATACCTAAAAGATTTGTCCATGATAACGGACCACAATTCTGGGATCACAGATTCTATAGGTTCTGCGATAAATACAAAATCCAAAGTTGTCATTCGACTCCGTATAACTCGGCAGCGAATGGACTAACAAAAGCCTTCAACAAGACACTCTACAAAATTCTCAAGAAAATGGTCTCTAGTCACAAAAGAGACTAGAGGGACAAACTGCTTGAAGCTTTATGGGCCTATCGGACAACCATTCGAGGACCAACCCATAGCACGCCATTCTCCTTGGTCTATGGATGTGAAGCAGTTGTTCCTCTAGAGGTACAAATTCCTTCCTTAAGGGTATCTCTGCAAAATGAAATGACGCAAGAAAACTACGTCAAATTCAGACTTCAAGAACTGGATAATCTCGATGAAAGACGACTCAAAGCTCTACAAAGCGTTGAGCTTTACCAAGCACGCATGGCAGGATCTTTTGATAAAAAGGTCAAGCAACGAGCCCACAAAAAGGGTGACTTGGTTCTCGCGGTAAAAAGGCCAATGGTTTTTGCCCACAAATCCAAAGGCAAATTCGAACCAAAATGGGAGGGACCCTTCGTCATCGACAAAGTCTTCTCCAATGGCACATATGCTCTTCTAAACATGGAGGGTAACAGATATATGCTACCCATCAATGGCAAGTTCTTGAAGCGGTACTACCTTTGAAGACTTCCTACAACGGGTTAGAGCGATGCCTACATGGCCAAAGCCGATTCCTAGGTACTTGCTCATCAAACCCAATTTTGTGGAATTTTCCTCTTTACGTTTGTAAGACCCCGCCCCGAGAGTTTCCGATTAGTGTTAATTAAGACGTGTTTTAGCTATAAGTGAGATTAGTGGAAATTGGTTAAATCTGGATTAGAATAGCTTTTTATAGCTTTGAATAATTTTGGGAACTCTTTTGATCTAGTGGGGCCCTTTGGGGGTTCCTTTTAGTGTGTCTTGATTAGTTTTGGGGATTTATTTGATAATTCTGGAAATCGGTAATTTGCCCCGTTGAATGTATTTTATGATTCCCGACAACTTTTGTATTTGCTCCGTTTCCATTCGAGACCTCTAAACCCCACTTTGCCATTGATAGGGGTAAAACAGTCTTTTTACACAAAATCTGGACACAATTTTCAATGTCTCCGAAACTAGTAAAATATATACTTTTTGGAAAGTAGAAATTTCGACGATCAATTCTTCATTCTTCGTCGGATCCGTCCGAAGCCCGTAGAATGATGTTTTAGCCCATTTTGGACTTTTAAGTTGTGGGACCCATTCAGATTTCTATATAAGGGGGAGCCCTTCTCCCTCTCTTCCTCTTCTTGCAACTTCTTGAGAAAAAAAAAAAAAAAAGAAGAGTCCCAGCCCAGCCTAGGGTTTCCTTCTTGCTTCTTGCTCCTCCATCTCCCAATCTCCCTCAATCTATTGCTAAAGGCTAAATGGATGCTTCAATCTTCTTCCCCTCCATGAGAGCTCCTTCTTGGTACCATTTTTAGAGAGAAACCACCATTCAAGGACCCTCTTTGAACAAGCCTTGTGTATTTGAAGGACTTCCATGTAAGCTCTTCTTCTTATCTTTTAGATTTGGATTATTCTAGTCTTGAGGATGCTTCATTTCCATTATTGGAAGTTATCCCTTTCTATTTCATAGTTTTGCCATTTTAGGGCTTGTAATGATTGTATTTTGGGGATTTTGTGTGTAGATTGTAGATTTGAGCTTGATAGTGGATTAGAGCTTGATTAGCATTCTTGGAGACCAAGGCAAGTGGATGAATAGATTCAATTTGGATAAGTTCTTACTTTGTCAAAAATGTGGATTTTTACTATTCATATGTCATTTGATTTATCATGATCCCATAATGATTTAGAAATGTATTTATTGACATGGTTTCTTCCTTAGCTTTATGATAATAAATGCATTCCTCATCAAAGTTTACTTTGGGTCATTATAAGCTTCTTAAATGGTATTGTACATGCATTGAATGAAATTTGGATTGGTAGGTGAATTAAATGCATTGGTGGAATGGTAGTTAGTGGAAAGAAGTAAATGTTAAAGGGAAGGGAATAGACCCATTCCACATCAGAAAATGGTTGGAATGGAGGTGAAATGGTTTGGGAAAGAATTGACTGAAATCTGCACCTGATGTGTAGTTCCCGTAGCTGGGCGGTCAGCGGGCGGTCACCTCGGCGGCTAGCCGACAGGTGACCGGCGGCTAGCCGACCCAGATACGGTTAGAAACACAGAATGCAGCATTTTGACAGGCGAACCGCGGTCAGCCGCGCGGTCAGCTCGCGGCTAACCGCCACCCCAAAAACCCCAGTGACCGCTAGGTAGCCGCGAGGCGCGGTTAGAAACACAGAATGCTACATTTTAGCAGGGTGAGTCGCGGTCAGCTCCGCGGTCAGCCAACGGCTAACCGCCGATCACCTCGGCGGCTAACCGCCATCTGACCGACAGGTGACCGAGTTTAACCCAGAATTCCTGAGTCTTTTCCATTGGTTTCAGATATGGTATTTAAAGGTTTGGATGGGTTGTTCTGATGCCCTACCACCTTGGAAAGACCCAGGGGATGACATAAGGAGATTGACATAGATAGAAGCACCATTTCGGAAAAGGTATTGGGACCTTTAGATTCATCAACGTGCATAAGGAGACTTAGTATGTCCTCTATCATTCGAGTACCATATTTAGGGTAATGTGGACATACAAGATCCTTATACATGTTGCTTGAATATGGAAGCCTCAATATTTAATCCCTAATGATATTAGAAATTATTGCTTTGTTTTACTCAAAATTATATATATAATTACCCGATCTTAATGGTTTTGTCTCAAATTACGATTTGTACAACCGTTATGTCCTGCCAGCCCGTGTATACATGAACTGTTAATGATATGACATGTGTGCCTACGAGCACCATGCCCCGTTTGCCCGTATGTTTTATATTGATATAGTTTTGTATATGTTTTGATTTATCATGTAACCTATGAGTCGGCACCACTAAGCTTGGACATCCTTGTCAGTCTGATCAACTGACTTGGGTCTCCCCCTGTGCTCCCGCCAGTTGCAACTTGGATCCCGTACTGTCCCGTTACCCGGTCCGCGGCCGTGGTCTTGCCTAGCTATATGTATATGTATATGTATATGTTTATAATATTGGTTCTCGTCACTTCGTGTGATTGAGCCCAATGCACGCAATGTGCTCTCATCACCTTAGTGATGGAGAGGACTTAGCTTTAGTGTGGTTGCCACCTAGTCAGTTCCTGTACCTTGAATACCCCGCATGATTTGTATTGCATCTGTACTTTAATTGAACTATGCATCCTGTTTTATGACAGTTTTCGTTATAACTATGATATGTTTTGATTTCTTTCTTGGTTTATCTATTCACCCACCTGCCAGACCGTCGTGTCTGACCCATTTTTGTGGTACTCAGGTCCAGCTCCCGTCTTTGCCCTTGAGGAGGAGCCAGAGGAGGCGGTCGGTGAACCGCAACGATTAGTAGAGTGGCAAGCTGACGATGTCATGTAGACATTGGGTTTAGCTTCGAGCTGCGAACATTTTGGGAATTTTGAGAATGATACTGTTTTATACTTTTGGGTTGTATTGGCCTTTGTTGGCCTTTATTTTTGGGGAATGTTAATTAACTTGTTCTTTTGTTAAACTTTAACTTAATGTTTTGGGAATGCTAATGAGATCATTGCTCACTCTGACATCATGCTATACTTGTTTATTAACAGTCTTATTTGATGTGATTGGAATAAGAATTTGATTTGCTACACGCTTCCGCACCAATGTAAATGTTCTATGAGTGTATGAGGAATCCTCACCGCGGAAACCTGTGGGAAATTAAGAAATGTACAATTATTATCAAGGAGTGGTTCTTCATCCACGCCACCCCCGTCGCGGTCCCGGGACCCCCGGTCCGGGGTCGCGACAGGCTGGTATCAGAGCGAGACGTGTTTCAGGCAAATAAAAGAAACTAGAAATCCTAAGGACGTGGCGAGGATCCGTTAGACTTCTTGTTAGACTTTTCGTTAGTTAGACTCGTGTGAGCAATGTGTGACCCTTATATGACTTTTGTGCTAATAATTTTTTTTGCAGTGATATGCCACCTCGAAAAAGACCCGTAACCGACAATCCCACCGCAAGCAATAGTGAACACACCGGGCCACTAGGAAACGGTATTCCAGACCCAAACATGCAGAATCAATTCCAACAGATGATGCAAGCCATGCTTGACCAGCAACGTCAAGCCAACGAAAATCAAGCCAGACTGCAAGAACAAATGGCCAGGAAGGATGAAGAACATGCTAGGGAGATGGCCATGATGCAAAGGCAATTGTTAGAAGTATTGGAAAGGAGACCTGAACCGGCACCAGCGCAACCTCCAGGCACTCAGATTGTCATCAACAATAGGGAACATGATCCCAATGCGCTGTACGAGAAGTTTAGGAAGAGGGGTCCCAAGGAGTTCACGGGGCATGAGGACCCACTAGCTGCAGACGACTGGTTGGAGCAGACAGAGAACATCTTCGAGATATTCAGATGTACCGGTAGACAGCAAGTGCAGCTCACCGCTTCCATGTTCACCGGCCTAGCGGATATATGGTGGAAGACAATCAAGGCTGAGTATAGGACCATAGCAGACGCAGAGGCTTGGGCAAGTTTCAAGAGACAATTCAGTGACAAATATGTACCGACGCATGTGAAGAGGCAAAAGGCCATCGAATTCCAGCAGCTCGTACAAGGTAACACAACTGTGCAAGAGTACCTCACGAAGTTTGAGAGGTTGTCTCGATATGCCCCCGAGTTAATTGACACTGTGGAGAAGAAGATAACACGGTTCCTTGAAGGACTTAACCCGATTATTGAAAGGGATGCCACGGGTGTTGTACCACCTATCACTTTTGAAGAGGCTGTGAGAAGGGCCTACAAATTCGAGAACCTGAACAACAAGATCCTCAAGATCCAAGGAAAGGCACCAGCTCACCAACAGAATCACCAGCCAAGGAATCATCAGAACAAGCGACAGAGGCATGAACAAAACGTGCAGAATGCTCTAGTTTGCGTTCATTGTGGGAAGAACCACGAGAGTGCTCAATGCCGTACGATTACGGGAGCATGTTTCAGATGTGGATCCATGGCACACCAGCTCAAAGACTGCCCAAGGCAAGCTGGGCAAGGTAACAACAGACAGAATCAGCAACAACAAGGAACACAGCGCCAGGCACCACCTCAAAATGCACTAGCTGTACAGAACCAGCCCAGGCCACTCCAGCAATAGGCTCCACAACAACAGTACAGACCTCCACAACAGCAGCAAGCTCGTCATCAAGGACAGAATCAGAATCAGCGTCCTCAGCAGAATAGGAATGCACAGCAAGGAAGGCAGCAACAGGCTCAGAACAGGCCCCAGCAGCGAGGACAAGTGTATGCAATTAACCAAGCTGATGCAGAGGCAGCAGATAACGTGGTGGAAGGTACACTCCTAGTTTGTAGATTTGAAGCTAAGATTTTGTTTGACCCTGGCTCTACGCACTCCTTCTTGTCTCCAAAATTTTCTAAGTTGATTGATATGCCTGCTAGAGAACTTGAGTATGTGTTGACGGTGTCCACTCCCGTAGGCAAACAAGTTGTGTGTAGGAAGTATTATCCTAGATGTGCTATTAAGATAGGAGATGTGGTGTTACCGGCGAATCTCATTTTGTTGGAGATGTATGATTTTGATGTCATTCTAGGAATGGATTGGTTAGCAGGGTACCATGCTACGATGGACTGTTTCCATAAGACCCTCACGTTCAAATTAGAGGAGACCCCAGCAGGCGTTTTGTTCCATGGGGAGAGGAGAAATTCTTGTCCAAGATTCGTCTCAGCATTGAAGGCTGATCGACTAGTGAGAAGTGGATGTGAATGCTATTTAGCGTTTATCACGGAGGATAAACGGTCCCAAGGGGTGGAGGAGATCCCAATTGTTTGCGAATTCCCAGACATTTTTCCAGAAGAAATCCCAGGTTTACCACCTGTTAGGGAGATTGACTTCACCATCGAATTGTTACCAGGGACCGCTCCGATATCTATCGCACCATACAGAATGGCTCCAGCGGAATTAGGAGAGTGGAAGATTCAGTTGCAAGAATTGTTGGACAAAGGTTTTATAAGACCGAGCGTCTCACCTTGGGGAGCTCCAGTTTTATTCGTCAAGAAGAAAGACGGTTCCATGAGAATGTGTATTGATTACCGGAAGTTGAACCAAGCTACCATCAAGAACAAGTATCCATTGCCAAGGATAGATGAATTGTTTGACCAATTGCAAGGTGCTTCTTACTTTTCGAAGATCGATCTAAGATCCGGTTATCATCAGCTGAGAGTTAGAGATTCAGATGTATCGAAGACAGCGTTCCGGACGAGATACGGACACTATGAGTTTCTAGTGATGCCGTTTGGACTGACGAATGCACCAGCAATATTCATGGCTTTGATGAACAAGATATTCGCTGAGTACTTAGACCAATTCACAGTGGTGTTTATTGATGACATTTTGGTGTACTCTAAGTCTAAAGAAGAACATGAAGAGCATTTGAGGATAGCATTGCAACTCCTAAGAGATAATCAATTGTATGCGAAGCTCGCTAAGTGCGATTTTTGGCTTGAAGAAGTCGCATTTCTAGGTCATATCATTTCCAAAGAAGGATTATCAGTGGACCCAGCCAAGATAGAAGCAGTTGTGAAGTGGGAAAGACCGAAGAACGCGTCAGAAATCAGAAGTTTTCTTGGATTGGCGGGTTACTATCGAAGATTTGTGCAGGGATTTTCGTCGATCGCAGCTTCATTGACAAAGTTGACCAAGAAGAATGCACCTTATGTGTGGACAGACCAATGTGAGGCCAGCTTCCAAGAGCTGAAAAAGAGATTAACTTCGGCACCCGTCCTCACTTTACCATCCGGGAGCGGCGGTTACACCATTTTTACAGATGCTTCGAATATAGGACTCGGTTGTCTGCTGATGCAAGATAGAAAAGTCGTCGCTTATGGATCCCGTCAGTTGAAGGACCACGAGAAGAACTACGCGACGCATGATCTGGAATTAGCAGCGGTTGTTTTTGCGCTAAAGATGTGGAGACATTACCTCTACGGGGAGAAATTCGAAGTCCACTCCGATCACCGCAGCTTACAGTATTTGTTCTCTCAGAAGGAATTGAATATGAGACAAAGAAGATGGATGGAATACATCAAAGATTATGATTTTCCGATCAAATACCACCCGGGAAAGGCAAATGTAGTAGCCGATGCCTTGAGTAGGAAGTCAGCCAGTGTGGCAAGCCTAAGAGTTACGTGCTTCTTTCAGCAGTTTGAAGAGTTGGGGGTAGATTTTCAGCCCCTAAGAGAGGGAGTGATGTTAGCCAACATGTCAGTGTCTGAACCCTCGTTCATTCGGAAGATCAAGGAAGACCAATTGCAAGATCCAGAGTTGGCCAAGATTTCAGAGCATATAGCAGAACGTCCTGATTTTCGTATTGTGGATGGAGTCTTATTCTATCGTGATCGTCTATGCGTGCCCAACATTGAAGATTTGAAGAATGATATTATGACAGAGGCGCACAGTACGAAGTACTCTATGCATCCGGGTAGCACGAAGATGTATCAGAACTTGAAAGGCAGATTTTGGTGGAACAACATGAAGAGAGAAATAGCAGCTTTCGTTTCTCGATGTTTGACGTGTCAGTTGGTGAAGGCAGAACATCAGAGACCTCCAGGGTTATTGCAGCCATTAGAGATCCCAGAATGGAAGTGGGAACATATCACCATGGATTTCATCTCGGGATTGCCAAGGACCAGAAAAGGGAACAACTCCATATGGGTCATTGTGGACCGTCTCACCAAATCAGCTCATTTTATTCCTATGAAGACCGGAGAGAAAATGCATATGTTACCTCTCGCGGAGTTGTTTGTCAACGAGATTGTCAGCCGTCATGGGCAGCCAGTCTCCATTACTTCAGATAGAGATAGCAGATTCGTCTCGAGATTTTGGAAGACTTTGCATGAGTCTATGGGGACAAAGCTTCAGTTCAGCACAGCGTATCACCCACAAACAGATGGTCAGTCGGAAAGAACAATTCAGACCCTTGAAGATATGCTTCGAGCGTGTGTGCTAGATTTCAAGACTCAATGGGATGAGACCCTGCCACTTTGCGAATTCGCCTACAACAACAGTTATCATTCGAGCATCGGGATGGCGCCTTTTGAGGCATTGTATGGTAGGAGGTGTAGAACTCCAGTTTGTTGGGAAGAAGTAGGTATTCGCAGTTTTCATGGACCGACTATGGTGAGTGAAACCAGCGACAAAGTCAAGTTGATCCAGGAACGTCTGAAAGTAGCCCGGAGTAGACAGAAGAGTTATGCAGACTCTCATCGAAGGGACTTACATTTTAAGGAAGGAGATAAGGTTTTCTTGAAGGTGTCACCTACTAGAGGAACTCTGAGATTCGGTCAGAAAGGCAAACTATCTCGGAGATACATTGGACCCTATGATATTGTGAGCAAGATTGGTGACGTGGCTTACAGATTAGCCTTACCACCCGAGCTTTCCGGCGTACACAATGTGTTCCATGTGTCTATGTTGAAAAAGTACGTCCCCGACCCGTCACATGTACTCCGTCATGAACCATTAGAGATCAGAGAAGATGCCACCTATGTCGAGAAGCCTATTCAGATCATCGATACGAAGGAACAAGAACTGAGAACGAGGACTATACAATGGGTGAAAGTGCTCTGGGAAAATCACGGACCCGAAGAGGCAACGTGGGAATTACGGGATCAAGTTCAGAAGAAGTATCCGCATCTACTACCCGAGGTTAGTTATTTTATTTCATTTGGTGGACCAAATGCCCTAAGGGGTGGAGGATGTAAGACCCCGCCCCGAGAGTTTCCGATTAGTGTTAATTAAGACGTGTTTTAGCTATAAGTGAGATTAGTGGAAATTGGTTAAATCTGGATTAGAATAGCTTTTTATAGCTTTGAATAATTTTGGGAACTCTTTTGATCTAGTGGGGCCCTTTGGGGGTTCCTTTTAGTGTGTCTTGATTAGTTTTGGGGATTTATTTGATAATTCTGGAAATCGGTAATTTGCCCCGTTGAATGTATTTTATGATTCCCGACAACTTTTGTATTTGCTCCGTTTCCATTCGAGACCTCTAAACCCCACTTTGCCATTGATAGGGGTAAAACAGTCTTTTTACACAAAATCTGGACACAATTTTCAATGTCTCCGAAACTAGTAAAATATATACTTTTTGGAAAGTAGAAATTTCGACGATCAATTCTTCATTCTTCGTCGGATCCGTCCGAAGCCCGTAGAATGATGTTTTAGCCCATTTTGGACTTTTAAGTTGTGGGACCCATTCAGATTTCTATATAAGGGGGAGCCCTTCTCCCTCTCTTCCTCTTCTTGCAACTTCTTGAGAAAAAAAAAAAAAAAAAGAAGAGTCCCAGCCCAGCCTAGGGTTTCCTTCTTGCTTCTTGCTCCTCCATCTCCCAATCTCCCTCAATCTATTGCTAAAGGCTAAATGGATGCTTCAATCTTCTTCCCCTCCATGAGAGCTCCTTCTTGGTACCATTTTTAGAGAGAAACCACCATTCAAGGACCCTCTTTGAACAAGCCTTGTGTATTTGAAGGACTTCCATGTAAGCTCTTCTTCTTATCTTTTAGATTTGGATTATTCTAGTCTTGAGGATGCTTCATTTCCATTATTGGAAGTTATCCCTTTCTATTTCATAGTTTTGCCATTTTAGGGCTTGTAATGATTGTATTTTGGGGATTTTATGTGTAGATTGTAGATTTGAGCTTGATAGTGGATTAGAGCTTGATTAGCATTCTTGGAGACCAAGGCAAGTGGATGAATAGATTCAATTTGGATAAGTTCTTTCTTTGTCAAAAATGTGGATTTTTACTATTCATATGTCATTTGATTTATCATGATCCCATAATGATTTAGAAATGTATTTATTGACATGGTTTCTTCCTTAGCTTTATGATAATAAATGCATTCCTCATCAAAGTTTACTTTGGGTCATTATAAGCTTCTTAAATGGTATTGTACATGCATTGAATGAAATTTGGATTGGTAGGTGAATTAAATGCATTGGTGGAATGGTAGTTAGTGGAAAGAAGTAAATGTTAAAGGGAAGGGAATAGACCCATTCCACATCAGAAAATGGTTGGAATGGAGGTGAAATGGTTTGGGAAAGAATTGACTGAAATCTGCACCTGATGTGTAGTTCCCGTAGCTGGGCGGTCAGCGGGCGGTCACCTCGGCGGCTAGCCGACAGGTGACCGGCGGCTAGCCGACCCAGATACGGTTAGAAACACAGAATGCAGCATTTTGACAGGCGAACCGCGGTCAGCCGCGCGGTCAGCTCGCGGCTAACCGCCACCCCAAAAACCCCAGTGACCGCTAGGTAGCCGCGAGGCGCGGTTAGAAACACAGAATGCTACATTTTAGCAGGGTGAGTCGCGGTCAGCTCCGCGGTCAGCCAGCGGCTAACCGCCGATCACCTCGGCGGCTAACCGCCATCTGACCGACAGGTGACCGAGTTTAACCCAGAATTCCTGAGTCTTTTCCATTGGTTTCAGATATGGTATTTAAAGGTTTGGATGGGTTGTTCTGATGCCCTACCACCTTGGAAAGACCCAGGGGATGACATAAGGAGATTGACATAGATAGAAGCACCATTTCGGAAAAGGTATTGGGACCTTTAGATTCATCAACGTGCATAAGGAGACTTAGTATGTCCTCTATCATTCGAGTACCATATTTAGGGTAATGTGGACATACAAGATCCTTATACATGTTGCTTGAATATGGAAGCCTCAATATTTAATCCCTAATGATATTAGAAATTATTGCTTTGTTTTACTCAAAATTATATATATAATTACCCGATCTTAATGGTTTTGTCTCAAATTACGATTTGTACAACCGTTATGTCCTGCCAGCCCGTGTATACATGAACTGTTAATGATATGACATGTGTGCCTACGAGCACCATGCCCCGTTTGCACGTATGTTTTATATTGATATAGTTTTGTATATGTTTTGATTTATCATGTAACCTATGAGTCGGCACCACTAAGCTTGGACATCCTTGTCAGTCTGATCAACTGACTTGGGTCTCCCCCTGTGCTCCCGCCAGTTGCAACTTGGATCCCGTACTGTCCCGTTACCCGGTCCGCGGCCGTGGTCTTGCCTAGCTATATGTATATGTATATGTATATGTTTATAATATTGGTTCTCGTCACTTCGTGTGATTGAGCCCAATGCACGCAATGTGCTCTCATCACCTTAGTGATGGAGAGGACTTAGCTTTAGTGTGGTTGCCACCTAGTCAGTTCCTGTACCTTGAATACCCCGCATGATTTGTATTGCATCTGTACTTTAATTGAACTATGCATCCTGTTTTATGACAGTTTTCGTTATAACTATGATATGTTTTGATTTCTTTCTTGGTTTATCTATTCACCCACCTGCCAGACCGTCGTGTCTGACCCATTTTTGTGGTACTCAGGTCCAGCTCCCGTCTTTGCCCTTGAGGAGGAGCCAGAGGAGGCGGTCGGTGAACCGCAACGATTAGTAGAGTGGCAAGCTGACGATGTCATGTAGACATTGGGTTTAGCTTCGAGCTGCGAACATTTTGGGAATTTTGAGAATGATACTGTTTTATACTTTTGGGTTGTATTGGCCTTTGTTGGCCTTTATTTTTGGGGAATGTTAATTAACTTGTTCTTTTGTTAAACTTTAACTTAATGTTTTGGGAATGCTAATGAGATCATTGCTCACTCTGACATCATGCTATACTTGTTTATTAACAGTCTTATTTGATGTGATTGGAATAAGAATTTGATTTGCTACACGCTTCCGCACCAATGTAAATGTTCTATGAGTGTATGAGGAATCCTCACCGCGGAAACCTGTGGGAAATTAAGAAATGTACAATTATTATCAAGGAGTGGTTCTTCATCCACGCCACCCCCGTCGCGGTCCCGGGACCCCCGGTCCGGGGTCGCGACAGGCTGGTATCAGAGCGAGACGTGTTTCAGGCAAATAAAAGAAACTAGAAATCCTAAGGACGTGGCGAGGATCCGTTAGACTTCTTGTTAGACTTTTCGTTAGTTAGACTCGTGTGAGCAATGTGTGACCCTTATATGACTTTTGTGCTAATAATTTTTTTTGCAGTGATATGCCACCTCGAAAAAGACCCGTAACCGACAATCCCACCGCAAGCAATAGTGAACACACCGGGCCACTAGGAAACGGTATTCCAGACCCAAACATGCAGAATCAATTCCAACAGATGATGCAAGCCATGCTTGACCAGCAACGTCAAGCCAACGAAAATCAAGCCAGACTGCAAGAACAAATGGCCAGGAAGGATGAAGAACATGCTAGGGAGATGGCCATGATGCAAAGGCAATTGTTAGAAGTATTGGAAAGGAGACCTGAACCGGCACCAGCGCAACCTCCAGGCACTCAGATTGTCATCAACAATAGGGAACATGATCCCAATGCGCTGTACGAGAAGTTTAGGAAGAGGGGTCCCAAGGAGTTCACGGGGCATGAGGACCCACTAGCTGCAGACGACTGGTTGGAGCAGACAGAGAACATCTTCGAGATATTCAGATGTACCGGTAGACAGCAAGTGCAGCTCACCGCTTCCATGTTCACCGGCCTAGCGGATATATGGTGGAAGACAATCAAGGCTGAGTATAGGACCATAGCAGACGCAGAGGCTTGGGCAAGTTTCAAGAGACAATTCAGTGACAAATATGTACCGACGCATGTGAAGAGGCAAAAGGCCATCGAATTCCAGCAGCTCGTACAAGGTAACACAACTGTGCAAGAGTACCTCACGAAGTTTGAGAGGTTGTCTCGATATGCCCCCGAGTTAATTGACACTGTGGAGAAGAAGATAACACGGTTCCTTGAAGGACTTAACCCGATTATTGAAAGGGATGCCACGGGTGTTGTACCACCTATCACTTTTGAAGAGGCTGTGAGAAGGGCCTACAAATTCGAGAACCTGAACAACAAGATCCTCAAGATCCAAGGAAAGGCACCAGCTCACCAACAGAATCACCAGCCAAGGAATCATCAGAACAAGCGACAGAGGCATGAACAAAACGTGCAGAATGCTCTAGTTTGCGTTCATTGTGGGAAGAACCACGAGAGTGCTCAATGCCGTACGATTACGGGAGCATGTTTCAGATGTGGATCCATGGCACACCAGCTCAAAGACTGCCCAAGGCAAGCTGGGCAAGGTAACAACAGACAGAATCAGCAACAACAAGGAACACAGCGCCAGGCACCACCTCAAAATGCACTAGCTGTACAGAACCAGCCCAGGCCACTCCAGCAATAGGCTCCACAACAACAGTACAGACCTCCACAACAGCAGCAAGCTCGTCATCAAGGACAGAATCAGAATCAGCGTCCTCAGCAGAATAGGAATGCACAGCAAGGAAGGCAGCAACAGGCTCAGAACAGGCCCCAGCAGCGAGGACAAGTGTATGCAATTAACCAAGCTGATGCAGAGGCAGCAGATAACGTGGTGGAAGGTACACTCCTAGTTTGTAGATTTGAAGCTAAGATTTTGTTTGACCCTGGCTCTACGCACTCCTTCTTGTCTCCAAAATTTTCTAAGTTGATTGATATGCCTGCTAGAGAACTTGAGTATGTGTTGACGGTGTCCACTCCCGTAGCCAAACAAGTTGTGTGTAGGAAGTATTATCCTAGATGTGCTATTAAGATAGGAGATGTGGTGTTACCGGCGAATCTCATTTTGTTGGAGATGTATGATTTTGATGTCATTCTAGGAATGGATTGGTTAGCAGGGTACCATGCTACGATGGACTGTTTCCATAAGACCCTCACGTTCAAATTAGAGGAGACCCCAGCAGGCGTTTTGTTCCATGGGGAGAGGAGAAATTCTTGTCCAAGATTCGTCTCAGCATTGAAGGCTGATCGACTAGTGAGAAGTGGATGTGAATGCTATTTAGCGTTTATCACGGAGGATAAACGGTCCCAAGGGGTGGAGGAGATCCCAATTGTTTGCGAATTCCCAGACATTTTTCCAGAAGAAATCCCAGGTTTACCACCTGTTAGGGAGATTGACTTCACCATCGAATTGTTACCAGGGACCGCTCCGATATCTATCGCACCATACAGAATGGCTCCAGCGGAATTAGGAGAGTGGAAGATTCAGTTGCAAGAATTGTTGGACAAAGGTTTTATAAGACCGAGCGTCTCACCTTGGGGAGCTCCAGTTTTATTCGTCAAGAAGAAAGACGGTTCCATGAGAATGTGTATTGATTACCGGAAGTTGAACCAAGCTACCATCAAGAACAAGTATCCATTGCCAAGGATAGATGAATTGTTTGACCAATTGCAAGGTGCTTCTTACTTTTCGAAGATCGATCTAAGATCCGGTTATCATCAGCTGAGAGTTAGAGATTCAGATGTATCGAAGACAGCGTTCCGGACGAGATACGGACACTATGAGTTTCTAGTGATGCCGTTTGGACTGACGAATGCACCAGCAGTATTCATGGCTTTGATGAACAAGATATTCGCTGAGTACTTAGACCAATTCACAGTGGTGTTTATTGATGACATTTTGGTGTACTCTAAGTCTAAAGAAGAACATGAAGAGCATTTGAGGATAGCATTGCAACTCCTAAGAGATAATCAATTGTATGCGAAGCTCGCTAAGTGCGATTTTTGGCTTGAAGAAGTCGCATTTCTAGGTCATATCATTTCCAAAGAAGGATTATCAGTGGACCCAGCCAAGATAGAAGCAGTTGTGAAGTGGGAAAGACCGAAGAACGCGTCAGAAATCAGAAGTTTTCTTGGATTGGCGGGTTACTATCGAAGATTTGTGCAGGGATTTTCGTCGATCGCAGCTTCATTGACAAAGTTGACCAAGAAGAATGCACCTTATGTGTGGACAGACCAATGTGAGGCCAGCTTCCAAGAGCTGAAAAAGAGATTAACTTCGGCACCCGTCCTCACTTTACCATCCGGGAGCGGCGGTTACACCATTTTTACAGATGCTTCGAATATAGGACTCGGTTGTCTGCTGATGCAAGATAGAAAAGTCGTCGCTTATGGATCCCGTCAGTTGAAGGACCACGAGAAGAACTACGCGACGCATGATCTGGAATTAGCAGCGGTTGTTTTTGCGCTAAAGATGTGGAGACATTACCTCTACGGGGAGAAATTCGAAGTCCACTCCGATCACCGCAGCTTACAGTATTTGTTCTCTCAGAAGGAATTGAATATGAGACAAAGAAGATGGATGGAATACATCAAAGATTATGATTTTCCGATCAAATACCACCCGGGAAAGGCAAATGTAGTAGCCGATGCCTTGAGTAGGAAGTCAGCCAGTGTGGCAAGCCTAAGAGTTACGTGCTTCTTTCAGCAGTTTGAAGAGTTGGGGGTAGATTTTCAGCCCCTAAGAGAGGGAGTGATGTTAGCCAACATGTCAGTGTCTGAACCCTCGTTCATTCGGAAGATCAAGGAAGACCAATTGCAAGATCCAGAGTTGGCCAAGATTTCAGAGCATATAGCAGAACGTCCTGATTTTCGTATTGTGGATGGAGTCTTATTCTATCGTGATCGTCTATGCGTGCCCAACATTGAAGATTTGAAGAATGATATTATGACAGAGGCGCACAGTACGAAGTACTCTATGCATCCGGGTAGCACGAAGATGTATCAGAACTTGAAAGGCAGATTTTGGTGGAACAACATGAAGAGAGAAATAGCAGCTTTCGTTTCTCGATGTTTGACGTGTCAGTTGGTGAAGGCAGAACATCAGAGACCTCCAGGGTTATTGCAGCCATTAGAGATCCCAGAATGGAAGTGGGAACATATCACCATGGATTTCATCTCGGGATTGCCAAGGACCAGAAAAGGGAACAACTCCATATGGGTCATTGTGGACCGTCTCACCAAATCAGCTCATTTTATTCCTATGAAGACCGGAGAGAAAATGCATATGTTACCTCTCGCGGAGTTGTTTGTCAACGAGATTGTCAGCCGTCATGGGCAGCCAGTCTCCATTACTTCAGATAGAGATAGCAGATTCGTCTCGAGATTTTGGAAGACTTTGCATGAGTCTATGGGGACAAAGCTTCAGTTCAGCACAGCGTATCACCCACAAACAGATGGTCAGTCGGAAAGAACAATTCAGACCCTTGAAGATATGCTTCGAGCGTGTGTGCTAGATTTCAAGACTCAATGGGATGAGACCCTGCCACTTTGCGAATTCGCCTACAACAACAGTTATCATTCGAGCATCGGGATGGCGCCTTTTGAGGCATTGTATGGTAGGAGGTGTAGAACTCCAGTTTGTTGGGAAGAAGTAGGTATTCGCAGTTTTCATGGACCGACTATGGTGAGTGAAACCAGCGACAAAGTCAAGTTGATCCAGGAACGTCTGAAAGTAGCCCGGAGTAGACAGAAGAGTTATGCAGACTCTCATCGAAGGGACTTACATTTTAAGGAAGGAGATAAGGTTTTCTTGAAGGTGTCACCTACTAGAGGAACTCTGAGATTCGGTCAGAAAGGCAAACTATCTCGGAGATACATTGGACCCTATGATATTGTGAGCAAGATTGGTGACGTGGCTTACAGATTAGCCTTACCACCCGAGCTTTCCGGCGTACACAATGTGTTCCATGTGTCTATGTTGAAAAAGTACGTCCCCGACCCGTCACATGTACTCCGTCATGAACCATTAGAGATCAGAGAAGATGCCACCTATGTCGAGAAGCCTATTCAGATCATCGATACGAAGGAACAAGAACTGAGAACGAGGACTATACAATGGGTGAAAGTGCTCTGGGAAAATCACGGACCCGAAGAGGCAACGTGGGAATTACGGGATCAAGTTCAGAAGAAGTATCCGCATCTACTACCCGAGGTTAGTTATTTTATTTCATTTGGTGGACCAAATGCCCTAAGGGGTGGAGGATGTAAGACCCCGCCCCGAGAGTTTCCGATTAGTGTTAATTAAGACGTGTTTTAGCTATAAGTGAGATTAGTGGAAATTGGTTAAATCTGGATTAGAATAGCTTTTTATAGCTTTGAATAATTTTGGGAACTCTTTTGATCTAGTGGGGCCCTTTGGGGGTTCCTTTTAGTGTGTCTTGATTAGTTTTGGGGATTTATTTGATAATTCTGGAAATCGGTAATTTGCCCCGTTGAATGTATTTTATGATTCCCGACAACTTTTGTATTTGCTCCGTTTCCATTCGAGACCTCTAAACCCCACTTTGCCATTGATAGGGGTAAAACAGTCTTTTTACACAAAATCTGGACACAATTTTCAATGTCTCCGAAACTAGTAAAATATATACTTTTTGGAAAGTAGAAATTTCGACGATCAATTCTTCATTCTTCGTCGGATCCGTCCGAAGCCCGTAGAATGATGTTTTAGCCCATTTTGGACTTTTAAGTTGTGGGACCCATTCAGATTTCTATATAAGGGGGAGCCCTTCTCCCTCTCTTCCTCTTCTTGCAACTTCTTGAGAAAAAAAAAAAAAAAAGAAGAGTCCTAGCTCAGCCTAGGGTTTCCTTCTTGCTTCTTGCTCCTCCATCTCCCAATCTCCCTCAATCTATTGCTAAAGGCTAAATGGATGCTTCAATCTTCTTCCCCTCCATGAGAGCTCCTTCTTGGTACCATTTTTAGAGAGAAACCACCATTCAAGGACCCTCTTTGAACAAGCCTTGTGTATTTGAAGGACTTCCATGTAAGCTCTTCTTCTTATCTTTTAGATTTGGATTATTCTAGTCTTGAGGATGCTTCATTTCCATTATTGGAAGTTATCCCTTTCTATTTCATAGTTTTGCCATTTTAGGGCTTGTAATGATTGTATTTTGGGGATTTTGTGTGTAGATTGTAGATTTGAGCTTGATAGTGGATTAGAGCTTGATTAGCATTCTTGGAGACCAAGGCAAGTGGATGAATAGATTCAATTTGGATAAGTTCTTACTTTGTCAAAAATGTGGATTTTTACTATTCATATGTCATTTGATTTATCATGATCCCATAATGATTTAGAAATGTATTTATTGACATGGTTTCTTCCTTAGCTTTATGATAATAAATGCATTCCTCATCAAAGTTTACTTTGGGTCATTATAAGCTTCTTAAATGGTATTGTACATGCATTGAATGAAATTTGGATTGGTAGGTGAATTAAATGCATTGGTGGAATGGTAGTTAGTGGAAAGAAGTAAATGTTAAAGGGAAGGGAATAGACCCATTCCACATCAGAAAATGGTTGGAATGGAGGTGAAATGGTTTGGGAAAGAATTGACTGAAATCTGCACCTGATGTGTAGTTCCCGTAGCTGGGCGGTCAGCGGGCGGTCACCTCGGCGGCTAGCCGACAGGTGACCGGCGGCTAGCCGACCCAGATACGGTTAGAAACACAGAATGCAGCATTTTGACAGGCGAACCGCGGTCAGCCGCGCGGTCAGCTCGCGGCTAACCGCCACCCCAAAAACCCCAGTGACCGCTAGGTAGCCGCGAGGCGCGGTTAGAAACACAGAATGCTACATTTTAGCAGGGTGAGTCGCGGTCAGCTCCGCGGTCAGCCAGCGGCTAACCGCCGATCACCTCGGCGGCTAACCGCCATCTGACCGACAGGTGACCGAGTTTAACCCAGAATTCCTGAGTCTTTTCCATTGGTTTCAGATATGGTATTTAAAGGTTTGGATGGGTTGTTCTGATGCCCTACCACCTTGGAAAGACCCAGGGGATGACATAAGGAGATTGACATAGATAGAAGCACCATTTCGGAAAAGGTATTGGGACCTTTAGATTCATCAACGTGCATAAGGAGACTTAGTATGTCCTCTATCATTCGAGTACCATATTTAGGGTAATGTGGACATACAAGATCCTTATACATGTTGCTTGAATATGGAAGCCTCAATATTTAATCCCTAATGATATTAGAAATTATTGCTTTGTTTTACTCAAAATTATATATATAATTACCCGATCTTAATGGTTTTGTCTCAAATTACGATTTGTACAACCGTTATGTCCTGCCAGCCCGTGTATACATGAACTGTTAATGATATGACATGTGTGCCTACGAGCACCATGCCCCGTTTGCCCGTATGTTTTATATTGATATAGTTTTGTATATGTTTTGATTTATCATGTAACCTATGAGTCGGCACCACTAAGCTTGGACATCCTTGTCAGTCTGATCAACTGACTTGGGTCTCCCCCTGTGCTCCCGCCAGTTGCAACTTGGATCCCGTACTGTCCCGTTACCCGGTCCGCGGCCGTGGTCTTGCCTAGCTATATGTATATGTATATGTATATGTTTATAATATTGGTTCTCGTCACTTCGTGTGATTGAGCCCAATGCACGCAATGTGCTCTCATCACCTTAGTGATGGAGAGGACTTAGCTTTAGTGTGGTTGCCACCTAGTCAGTTCCTGTACCTTGAATACCCCGCATGATTTGTATTGCATCTGTACTTTAATTGAACTATGCATCCTGTTTTATGACAGTTTTCGTTATAACTATGATATGTTTTGATTTCTTTCTTGGTTTATCTATTCACCCACCTGCCAGACCGTCGTGTCTGACCCATTTTTGTGGTACTCAGGTCCAGCTCCCGTCTTTGCCCTTGAGGAGGAGCCAGAGGAGGCGGTCGGTGAACCGCAACGATTAGTAGAGTGGCAAGCTGACGATGTCATGTAGACATTGGGTTTAGCTTCGAGCTGCGAACATTTTGGGAATTTTGAGAATGATACTGTTTTATACTTTTGGGTTGTATTGGCCTTTGTTGGCCTTTATTTTTGGGGAATGTTAATTAACTTGTTCTTTTGTTAAACTTTAACTTAATGTTTTGGGAATGCTAATGAGATCATTGCTCACTCTGACATCATGCTATACTTGTTTATTAACAGTCTTATTTGATGTGATTGGAATAAGAATTTGATTTGCTACACGCTTCCGCACCAATGTAAATGTTCTATGAGTGTATGAGGAATCCTCACCGCGGAAACCTGTGGGAAATTAAGAAATGTACAATTATTATCAAGGGGTGGTTCTTCATCCACGCCACCCCCGTCGCGGTCCCGGGACCCTCGGTCCGGGGTCGCGACAACGTTGAAGTTCCTAAAGAAAAAAAAATCTCAAAACAATGCTTACTTTCAATGTTTCATTGTTAAAAAAAACAACAACCCAAAATCCAAGTTTAGAAGCCTCTTCCATAACTTGACCAAAATTTTCAATCCTTGAACCCAAAATTCATGGTTTGAAACAAAAATCGGGACTCAGGGATTTCCACCCTAGTCTACCCCGACTTTTACCACCAAAAATGGTTTTGAGTCAAAATTTATGACCCTCGTGTCTTTAAACAAAAAATGGTTTTTAAAAAAACCATGGGGAAGCGACGTTTAGTCGATACTCACACAAAACCCAAAAATCGGAAGGATGCGAACCCCATTCGATACTTCCAAAACCTCAAAATCACAAGAAAACGACACCTCGTCGATACTTGCAAAATTCTAAAAATTGTGGAGACACAACGTTTCAGTTGATATCCACAACCCAAATTTCAAAACAAAAACAAAGGTTCGAAAAAACCTCAAATTTCAAAAATCGTGGGGAGGCGACATTCCATCGATACCCACAGAACAAAATTTTTGAAAAAAAAAGTAGGGAAGCGACATTCAGTCGATACTTGCACCAAAATCCACGAGGAGGTGACATTCCATCGATACTCGCAACCAGATGAGTAAGGAAGCGACATTCAGTCGATACTTACACCAAAATCCACAAGGAGGTGACATTCCATCGATACTCGCAACCGAATGAGTAAGGAAGCGACATTCCATCGATACTTGCAATACCATTTAGCAGGGAGGCGACTCTTAGTCGATACTTGCACTTTGAAAACCAAAATACCTGGCTTTTATGCCAAAAACCTGGCTTTCATGCCAAAAAAACAAAATTTTGGCTCTCATGCCACAAAACCAAAACTTGGCTTTCACACCACAAAAGCTGGCTTTTATGCCAAAAACCGGCTTCCATGCCACAAACAAAATTTCGGCTCCCATGCCACAAAATTTTGGCTCCTATGCCACCAAAATCCGGCTTTCATGCCATTCAAAATTCGGCTTTCAAGCCATAAAAAATCAGGCTTTTCGCCGGAAAATCTGGCTTTCATGCCCTAAACAACCCTTTGGCAAAAGATTTTCGCAAAATGACAACCTTTTGATCAAAATTTTCAAACAAACATTCCCATCCAACTTTTACTTATTTTCACCAAAAAAGAATTTAAGTGAAACGAGGGAATACAAAAAAGAAGGGGCAAAAAAAAAAAATGTTTATACATGGCGGTGCCAGAACAAAAGAAGAAAAGTTTGTCAAAAAATCAGGAGACTAGTCCGACATGGTCTTCAGTCAAAGACTTAGCTCCTTAAGCAAAACCCTTGGCCTTAGCCTCCAAAGCTTCCAGGCCGCGTTTCTTCAGGATTTTCCCATAAAATACAGTAGGCTGTCGTGACCCATCTTCAGCACGAGGAAGCTCTTCCCAGAGAATTTGCCATTGTTCATATTCCTGAGTCTTCCTCCGGAGATTGCTTTCAACCTCCTCAACTTGGCGAATGAGAGTCCTCTCTCTATCACGAGCTTTCGAAATGGCAGTCCACTTGGCAGCGGCCTGTTCTTCCAATAGCTCAAGGTGCTGTCTGGTCTCAATGACCTCCCTATCAAGACAGTGTTGGTCCTGTGTCAGCTCGATAATAGCCAACTGGGTGATGTTCCTCTCCCGAACGAGCTGCTTCCGAGTCCGTGAGATATCATTCAGTTCAGATTTGACCTCGCCAGAAAGCTTCAAAAGCATCTCGTTGAAGAAGTCACAATTTGGAAAGCTCTTGGTCTCGATCCACTTGTTGCCTAGAGCGATGACTTCATCAACAAAGCCTTGACATTTGTAATGTCCAGACCAACCTCTTCGTTATCAGTAAGAATGTCCTGCACATGCTTAATCATGCCGAAGCCGGCTTCCAAATGGCCAGAAGAAAGAGTCTCGACCTATGAGCTCAAGAATCTCTTCAACACCTTCCTCGCAAACTGACGGGATGGCTCAGATGAAGACTCGCCATGCTCCGTTGGTCAACTGCCCATGTCATGCACCGTCAGGAGAGTAATCAAAAAGCTCTTTCCAATCGGAGCCGCTAGAGAAGGAATATCAGCACGTGGACTCATTTCTGCCTCATCAAAACTGATAGAAGAGGCCCCTACTCTTGGATCAGCCGCAGGCACCCACTGCTCTGACTGTGAGAATGATAGAGGAACTTCTTCTGTCGCCTCACAACCTGCCAATGAAAGATGAAAAAGGTATGAATATGATCTTGTCAAAAATCAAATATCAAGACTATTACTATATACCTTCTTTGACGACCGGCGGAATACTTTCTACCTCCATGAGCTCATTCGAAGCATCGTCAAAAGTTGCATCTATGGATGGCTCAAAGTCATCGGAATCTTCTGGCAAGTAAGCTGGCAAGAAAAAAAAATATGTCGGCAAGTGGCGGTAAAGAAAAAGAAAAAAGAAAAAAGAAAATCATACCAGGTGGAGATTCTGGGTCTACTTTAGAGTCTCTGGGTTCTTCCTCAGATGCCGCGATCGAATCTGTCACCGCCTCATCGGCCGGAACCTCAGGCATCATCAAATCATCATCCCCTACCAAAAGAAAGAAAGCAGTAGATCAAAACAAAAGCCTCTGAAAAGAAGAAGCAAAAAAAAAAGAGAGAAGAAGGGTCATACCATTACTACTGATCTTTCCTCCTCGGCTCCTCTTCTTGGGAGGCTCATCGTCATCCCCTGATGCTTCTTCAGCAATGGTGGAAGGGACTTCCAGATCAGGAGAGTTTTTGTGCCGTCTCTTACTTCTGCGCTGTCCTCTTCTCTTCTTCCTCCTATGGGACGAATTGCTTGAAGTACCCGCCCCACCATCAAAATCTGGCCTCTCGCTAGAGTCCTCACTGGATGGTCTGCTCTTACCGGCAGACTCCATGGAAATCT
Organism: Persea americana; assembly: GCA_029852735.1. Taxonomy (NCBI): domain Eukaryota; kingdom Viridiplantae; phylum Streptophyta; class Magnoliopsida; order Laurales; family Lauraceae; genus Persea; species Persea americana. The sequence continues at coordinate 42,899,507 of CM056814.1, forward strand.
TTGCTCGCTTTGCTTGTATCCAAGCAGCGACCTCAGCCTCCTCCTATGCGAGCTGTTCCAAGACCTCACCAGGTATCTCTTGTGCAGCTCCCAACCTGATGACGTCATGATCATCGAGAAAGCCTATTTTGTGCTTTTCACCTAAAAGGAAAGCCAGAACTTCCTTTCGGCGGACGCCATCTGACTTCCCAAGACCCTTTCCAGAAGACTGCTTTACATCAAGCTCCTTCTTAGAAAACCCCCGGTACACTGAAAAGCTCTCCGCGAACCACTTCGTGAAGCCAGCAGTCCGGAAGGTGGGCAATTCAGGATAAGAAATTATGTCAGTAGTGTCTTCCGCACTATAAAAGGCCCATGCATTCCTCCCGTCCTGCAGACCTCCAAAACGCTTCACCTTACTCGAAGGCGCTCCAACAACGCCTTGGGAGAAGCCCAACTGCAAGGCAAAACGCAAGGAAACATATGGCTGGATGTCAACGAAAAGATGTCTACGGTACACCATCGTGCCGACACGTATGTTGAAAAGCCAAGCTTTCTCTGCGTTTGTCAAAGAATAGTGTCTCCTAGACCCTGCCTTAGTCGAATCACGGGAGACACCAAAATCAAAAGCCTTCTTCCGCAAGCCCGGGGAAATCTTCACTGAAGACTGCCCCATTTCAACGTCCCAGAATCGTCGGATCCTCAAACGGGCAGATAAAAGAGATTCGGAAACGGGCTTCCCTCTAGCCAACCGAATCATAAAAGGGTCATCGTCCTGTGCAGTGCCCAATCGGTAGAAACCAAGACAGTGGTACACATATCACGAATAAAGGATATGGGCTGAAAATACCCTGTTCATGGGAAGCCCAAGCTGAACCAGGAAAGCAGCAGCCTGCAGTTCGGTACACAAATAGGAGTAAAGAGCAGGCACCAAAGCAAGCCGCTCTCTAAACACCATCTGACAAGCCGGAAAAATGCAATGCGGCCTGATGTGCGTACCATCTCCTCCAGCAAAAACAGCCTCACCCAGCCAATAAGTGAGGTAAACAGCGAGATCTCTCCGCAGCACAATGTCAGAATAAATGGCGTATGTGTTTGCGAAGAATCCCTTCAAATTTTCTCGCATGGCGGAGATCTTCTTCGAATCCAGGTTCTTAGCCTTGGCTTCCTGGGTCGTACTCTCAGAAGACTCCTCACTGTCAAAGAAGTTGGAAGACAAAGAGCTACCACTCTTTCAACTGCTACACTAGACTTTCGAGCCCTCCTTCTCCTTCAAAAAGTCGTAGAAGGCGACGAGCTGAAAGTACAAGAGCCTGAACTCCTCAGACTGCTCCTCAAAGACGCTGTCAATAGGCATGAACTCCTCATAGAGTTTGCCGAGGATAGGCAGCCCGGTGATGGCGCTTAGTTCCTTTAAAGAAAAACCAATCTCATCGTTTGTCACAACGAAGGTGTTGGTTTGTGGAAGGAACGACTCCAACATGGCCATGAAGGCCTCATCGGAGAAAACCACGGTTTGCCGAAACTCGCGAACCGCATCAAAAATCTCGGCCTCCTTCAGAATGGCACCGCCAACTTGCAGGATGTGATCACTCCACAACTCCCAGCTCAAGTCAGCGCTGAAACGGCCACAAAGTAGAAAAGGCTTCACCCAATTGCTGCCATCGCCCTTGAAAATGCCAAGGCCCACTGGTCTCAAATCGACCGAAGGATGGTCTAAACCCTTGTAGCTGTTGGTCGGCATCAAAATGTCCATACTGGTACGCGACTTCTCTGCAAAACCAGAAGGACCGCCAACAAAAACCCCGGTCTTGATCACATTTGTCCTCTTCACCCAGCTTGAAGGATCTTCCCTCTTTGAGCATGTGGAGGAAAGGCTCGTGATCGAGATAGTCCGATTGAAGGTCGACCGGGTAGAAACAGTTCTCTTCTCACCATCAACTGTGTAAGAGAACTGGAAACATCTCCTTTGGTATGTTGAATCGCCGGGGACTGCATCACCAAAGAAGAAGGTAGGCTTGGGCACAATGCTCTGATCGTCCGTGACCCAAGGACGATTGCTTACCATAATCCTATAAAACTCCTCATCCTTGAGGGCGATCAAACGTTGCCTCATCTCATCTCGGTTGAGCGAATCACACTCTTCCAAGTTCCTTTCAACATACTGGACCTTCTCCCAGGCCTGCTGTACGGCCACATTAGAAGATCTGGTAGAACGGCGGGGCACATCAGAGACAGGCTCCTTATCCTTGTTCATTCTGGAGGAATTACTTGCAAAGAATGGAAAACGAGAAAATCAATCATCAAAATGATAGAATTTTGCTGAAAAAATTCTAGTGAAATTTTGGCATGGTTCCGGGGCAATTCCAAAGAAAAGGGAAACACTCCGAAAGAAATAGGGAGCTTGAAGATGAGCTCAACATCGCTGCGAGCTCATAATCGATGGAAAATTCTCGAAGAAAACTTGAACTCAAACATTACTGCGAGATCAAGCCAGATCTCCTCAAATATCTACAGAACTGGAAAAGGGCTCAACATTGCTGCGAGCTCCAGAATCCAAAACTTGCAAAGCTCCTCAAAAATCCCCGCAAGACCAAGAAAGGGCTCAACATTGCTGCGAGCTCCAAATCCCAAGACTTGCAAAAGATTTCCAGGTGTGCACTATCATATTTCGATTCCATTTTCTAAAAAAATGCATAGAAGGAAAGTTGTCATGCATGAGCGTCTCGAAATCCGAGAAAGAAATAAGGAAAAAGAGAAAAAGAGATTCTCTTTTCAAAAAAAAAAAAAAACGGAAAATTTTTTTGCCCACAGGCCACGTGGCCGTACAGCCATGGCCGTACAGTCCTGTCAGTACGGTCACACAAAAGAAAAAGGAAGAAAAAAAGAAAGAAAAAAAAAGAGAGAAAAAAAACAACACACGGTAAAAAAAAAAGGGGGAAACCGTGAGAAAGAAAAAAAACAGAGAGAGAAAAAAAAGAGAGAGAAGAGGAAAAAAAAAGAAAAGAAAGAAAGAAAAAAAAAAAAACAAAACGTGCGAAAAAAAGAGAAAGAAAAAGAAAAGAAAAGGAAGAAAGAAAACTTTTTTTTTCTATTTCTACATGGGGTTTCTTTAAAAAAACAAAAAAAAAAAAAAAACTTACTTGAAGCCATTGATGGAGAAGAAGAATAAAGAGCTTGAAAGACCTTGAAGAAGAAAAAGAGTTCTTGATCTTGGAACACTCTTGAAGATTTTTTCAAAAAAACAGCAATAGCAACAAGAGATCCACCCTCCTTGCTTTTTAAGGGAGAGCAAACCAAAAGAGGAAAGAAGGAGAAAAGAAAGGAGATAAGTGCTAAAAATTAGCAACCTTCCCAAAAGAAGAGGAATTTGAGATATTCTCTTCTAAAGAGAAGATTCTTTAAGAAATTATCTCCAAAAAGGAGAGGGATTATGAGAAACTTTCTCCCAAAGAAAGATATTTTGAGAAAATCTCTTCCAAAATCAAGGAAACTTGAGAGATTCTCTCCAAGTAAGAATATTTTTAGATATTCTCTACCAAAAAGAGATATTTTTAGCTATTCTTTACAAAAATGACAACACATAAGATCTAAGCCATCTTTAAAGCTTAAGGTCCCATGGGCTAGCTCACATGAGCCAGGTTTGACCACCTAGGCACTAAAAGTGGCATTTAGTCAAAATCCCTCTTACCAAGAGCATACAAAATGGTTCCATGCCTTTTTTGAGTTGATTGGACCATACAAAAAAATCCAAGCCTCGTGAGTTTTACAAAAAATAAAAATAAAAAAAATCCAAACCATCCCACCTCATTAACCAAATTAAGCCAAAACCTTGAAATTGACATCCCACAAAAACCCAAACCACTCCAATGGACCCAAAATTGTCCCAAAGAGTGACAAAAACCAAACCATGGTCCCCTAACTCGCTACATACAACTTGTTGGGTCACAAGGCCAGAAGCAAAAACCAAACCCCGGTCCCCTAACTTGCCACATGCAACTTGTTAGGTCACAAGACCAAAAATCAAAATCCAAAAATCTGACCTCCTAACCTGCCACATACAACTTGCTAGGTCACAAGGTCAAAAACCAAAAACCTTCTTAACCGCCTGATGTGCCACATAAAGCCGTTAGGTTCACAAGGTCAAAAAGAAAAATCCAAAACCCAAAAACCCAACTCAAATGTCAATTTCAAAATTTTGCCTTGAGATGGTACGTGATCTCTCTCACTGCCATAAAATTCTCAAAGACTCTTGGTCAAGTCAGAAGCTCTCTTTCAAAGTTTTCTTTGAGGCACATCGACTGCAAAAGCTATGCAATTTGTCGTTGTACCTTGAGGGGACATTTGTTGACACAAAAAATGTCGCTTTGCCTCCTCAACATCAAAAGCTACATGGAGCCGCATCCTACTACAAACAGGCAAAGCCGCTTCAAGCATCAGATCTTGTCAAAATCAAACAAAAACTGCAAGATCCTTCAAAATAGCTAAAAGAAGGGTATGCATGAAGGTTCGGGCCATTTCGACACCATTTAGCCTAACTTCAATCCTCCAACAACAGAGCAGGAGCCCCCGGCGGCGACAGTATCGAAGATAACAAATCTTCTATTAGAGCCTATGGATGGTCTCAAAATGCCTCCAAAATGCTCCACGTCGAATTTTAAGTCAAAACTGACACCTTTTGACCCTCCATCAACTCTCGATCTGCGAAATCAAGCCTCTAGGCGGCGAGAACCCTCGATGCCGTCACTCATCAAACAGAGCATATGAGTAGCTTCTACATGCTTCTAAAGGGTTGCACGTCAAATTTCAGGTCATTCCGACAACGTTTGACCCGACTTTGACACTCAGAAACAAAATCTAGCCTACCCGCGACGGAACTCCCGGGGACCATGGCACCCAAATCAGAGCTAATGGATCGTCTCAAAATTACTCCAATAGGCTCCTTGTCAAAATCCATGTCAATCAAACATCGGTTGACCGTACATCAAAGCTCAACATCTTCCGCACGGTGAAATCAAGTCTAGCATCGACGGGACCCCAAACGGCTTCAAAACTCAAACAAAAGTCCATGGTTGGTCCTATCAAATGGTCAAGAAGCTTCACCTCAAATTTCAGGTCATTCCGACATCGTTTGACCTAGTTTCAACTCTTGGCGGAAAATCGACTACAAAGTCTTCGGCTTTTTCAAAAAAAGTGGGTAACTTTGTGCCCTGATTTGCACAGCTTCTCAACAGGTTTTTGTCGGATGTGAATTTCGACCCCCCCTTTCCTCTCCAAGAGAGGCATGGTTTGGGGAAATCTCCATTCATCTATATATGCTATTTAAAATTTACATCGAAAACGAGGATTCCAACTACCCTCAAAATCGACGGATCACGATCGCCAGCTATGGATTCGGCCGTAACACTGTTCTTTGACGAAAATCGAAGAAATACGGGGAGAAAAAATTTAGGTGGGTTCTTCCTCTCCTCTAATGTGCTGCCGGCAACACACGACGGTTGTCCTGTCACATTAACTTGGGTCTCTTTAATTTTGGGTCAATTAAGGGTCATGAGTTAAAGTCCGAATAAAGGTTAATCCTCACATAGCATAATCGTAGTATATCCAAATAAAATAACTAAAATAAAGAAAATAAAATAAAAGAGGGAGGGTTGCCAAATATTTAAGAAAAGGATCGGTCCCGTTCCCGGGTACCCCCTTCTGATCCCTTGGCAAAATAGGGTTTAAAGGCTGACTTTTCAAACCAAAATGATGATGCAAATGAGACTTTAATTTGTGATTTCTGTGTTTTTTGTGTGCGATACACCAGTGATAAAAGTAAAAGGCCGATGGGCCGTAATTGATTGAAGGTGGCCGATGGGCCAGGATTGATTAGAAATGGCCGATGGGCCAGTGTTTGTTTTAGGGTGGCCGATGGGCCGTGATTTGATTAAAAGTGTGTGTGAAATCACTCATCTCATCTCGTTATTCTCATTTATTCAATTTTACAAATCAGTTCTTTATGTCCTTTTATCATTAAATTCGATTAAATATTAGGCACCTGAGGTGGAGCAAGAAATAAAAGGAAAATCTTTTTGGGTTTATTTTGTTGGTTTTATAGTTTTTATGGCTTTTTGATATGGGGCTAGAAGGGCCTAACTAGGGGATTTTTACTTGGGTTTACATGATTAATGCTTTACTATTGATCATTGGATTAACCCTAACCTAAGGTCCTAGACCGCCCACATCAGCTCTCCCAATCCCCTAACGGAACAGGAAAAGTGACGGGGCGAAGCCTAATGCTCTAAGCTATCTAACCAGGCAATCCGATCTATATCTAAGTGTGAATAGCCTGAGTTTGATGGTTCAACGCCTAAGCAACTTCTTAATTGTGATTTTTAATTGGTTCGGTTTGTTTTGAGTTGAAGATTGATTAAAAAGTGGATTAAATGTATTTTGGGGTTCTGTTTAAGCTATTTAAGGTTCTGGAATTTATGGTTTAATTTAAAACGTGAAACGATGTCAAAATCAGTGAAACAGGGTTAACAGAGGACTTGGGCGCCAGGGGGGTGGTGCCTAGGTTACTCTGGTGACTTGGGCGCCCAGGCAGTGGCGCCCAAGTGGCTGCTTCTGGGTGGTTTGGCTAGTGACAATGGTATCGATATTGTTTTCGAAATCCCAGGGGTTCTTACTTGGTGAGTTTTAATGTTTCAAATTGTTTTAATTCTCTGGTGTTCAAATGTCAAAGGGATTCGGATCTGGATTTTGAGATGAAACCAAGAATTCGCGTTTTAGTGCAAATGAGAGGATGGGCACCAAGGGGGTGGCGCCCAAGTGGATGGCTTGAGATTTTCAGGTATTCCAAATGGGATTTGATATTGGTCTTTGGGTCCGGTGGTTGTTTTAGGTTCTGGTTTCAATTAATTTAAGTTATAAGATGTTTAATTACTCGTTTTAAATTGAAGTTGTGAACCAAGGTTACAGTGTAGGCTAGGCGCCACAGGGGTGGTGCCTAAGTGGTTGTTCGTCGATTCGTAAGGGCTTTGGGTGCTAAGCCTGAATCAATTAAAGTTACAAACGTTTTAAGTTAAAAGTGTTTTAATATGTTGATTCGGATTGGTTCGAATGTTAATTAATTATGTTAAGTTGTCGATTGGGGGTTCTTTATGAAAACAGGTAGGCTAGGAGCCCAGGGTGTGGCGCTCAGGTGGATTTAGAGGGTGGGCGCCCAAGGGGTGGCGCCTAGGTGAATTGTTTTGTGCTTCGGGTTGGTTTGCTGTCTTTTAGGTCGATTTAAGTTTAAATTGATTAGAGGACTTAGTGTGTTTGGATGTGGGATGCTATTCGTATTCAATTGGGATTTGTTTAAACGTCAATTAATTGGGCTAAGTTGTGAATTGAGTTTTTCTGAAAACGGGGAAGCTGGGCGCCCAGAGTGTGGTGCCCAGGTGGATTTGATAGATGGGCGCCAAGGGTGTGGTGCCCAAGTGAACTATTATATGGTTCGGGTCGGTTCCGTATTTTTTAGGTTGATTTGCGGTTGAGCGTTTATGGTTTGATGTATTTTAAACTAAAAGTGTTCTGTTGCGATGATTAAGATTAAATTTTGTTTCAATTAATTTGGCCTTAGTGACTGGATAGGCTGGGCGCCCAGAGGGTGGTGCCCAGGTGGAGGTGACAGGATGGTCGCCCAAGGGGTGGCGCCCAAGTGTCTGTCTTGTGTGTCCGAGTTGGTTCGATGTTTTAAGTCTATTCGGGCTTATGGTTTCGATTGTTTTAGATTTAAAGGGTGTTCCAGTGTGTTGATCGTGATTGATTTCAAATTTAATTTCAAGTGGGGTTTCCTAGTGATTGGGTAGGATGGGCGCCAGGAGGGTGGTGCCCAAGTGGATGCGGAAGGATAGGCACCAAAGGGGTGGCACCCAAGTGGATATTTTGTGGTTTATTCGTTTTGTATTTTCTAAGTTGGTTTGAGTCCAAATCGATTGAGGTTTCAAGTCTTTTAGGTTAACAATGCTTAAAGGTGTTAATTCGGGTTTAATCAGTTAAGTTTAATTAAGTGGTGGTTTCTAAGGGAATGGGATAGGATAGGCGCCAGGAGGGTGGTGCCCAAGTGTGAAGGCAGGCTGGGCGCCCAGGCGGTGGCGCCCAGGTGGACTGTTTTGGAATTTTGTGTTGATTTTGCGTTTTTAGGCTGGTTCAAGTCTAAATTGATTGAAGTTTCAGGCTTCTTAAATCTAAAAGTGTTTTGTTATGTTAACTAGGATTAAATTCGGGTTGTGATTAATTAGAAGTTTTAGTTAAGGGTTCTTTTAGTGATGGAATAGGATGGACGCCAGGAGGGTGGTGCCCAAGTGTATAGGCAAGCTGGGCACCCAGGGGGTGGCGCCCAGGTGGACTGTTTTGGAGTTTTGTTGGTTTTGAGTTTTTGAGTTAATTCGAGGTTAAGTTAGTTAAGGTTTACTTATTCTAGGTTTAAAATGTTTTACTGTGTTGATTCGGATTAGTTTAAAGTCTTAACTAATTAACTTAAGCTTTAACCGGGGTGTCTTAGGGATTGAATAGGCTGGGCGCCCAGGTGGCTGTGGAACGATGGGCGCCCAAGGGGTGGCGCCCAGGTGACTGTTTTTTGGGGTTTTGGTTTTTTTTTTGTGTTTTGAAAGTTCTTAGTTATTTCTAAATCCGAATTAATTAGAGTCTTAATGTTTTAGAACTCTTAATGATGTGATGTTGCTTAAGTTTACTAATTATGTTGTTTTAATTAATCTTAAGATTTATCCTACTTAGGCACTAAATTCGATAACTTAGACTATCTAACTATTCTTTTTGGGTTTTTTTGGATATCTTTTAATTTGTTTTTTGTTTCTCCTCTAATTTACTAGAGAGTAAGGAAAGAGAAGAAGGGATTTTATGTTTTATGATTTTTTTTTGGGATTTTCTATGGTGATGCGATTCCAATGATATGATGTGAAGTGTGACAAAAATGGTAATTCAAAGTTCAGAACATGTCAAACAAACAAACATATCATTATCATGCAATTTCTAAATGAACTAAATGCGGAAGATCGGAAGTTGTGCACAAAAGTGGAGGAATCCACTTGGGCGCCACACCTGTGGTGCCTACCCTGCTCACTCAGAGTTTTCAACGGAACACAACGAATGCACAAGAATCTTAGTGTTTTCAACACAACTTCCAATATTCATCGACTAATGCGAATGTATTAATTCGAACTACTAGCAATGCAACAAACGAACCTACGAGCAAACGATGCAACGGGCGAAGATCTAGAACCCAGACCCTGTCTCAGAAGGGTAGGCGCCCAGGGGGTGGTGCCCAAGTGGTTCGGGAAAGGGTAGGCGCCCAACGGGTGGCGCCCAGCCTTTTTGCCAAGGGCTTCTTGAGACCTCTTCGATACAAATGATGATGATGATGATGCTAATGCGAGATTTGACCTAGCTATGCAATTAGAACTACGAAATCAAAGCAAATCTACTATATTTAAATGAACCTAAGCATGTTACTAACATGATAATGGATTAATACCATTTTTATCTCAAGTTAATGTAGATCTATGAGGCTCAAATGGCCCTAAGCATGTTTCTAAGCATGAATGGTAATGGAGTGTAGTAAAAGAAGGGAGATCTAGGAATACCGGTATGATGAAACGTTTCTCAAGTTCCCAGATTGAAGCTTTCGCAAAGACCCATGGCTCCAGTTGAAGATATGGAAGTCTCCTCCTCTCTTTCTCCTTCTTCTTCTCTAGATCTGAAGTTCTTCTCTAATGGTGGCTACCTTTCTTCTTCGTTTTCTATTCTCTCCTTTTTATCTCTTTTCTTAGGGTTTTTGGGTAGCCTCCTCAGTATGATGAAATTAAGAGGGATTATATAGGTTTGGGACGAGTTTAGAAGGGCTAAGGCTTCATTAATTCGTGTTTCTAGAAGGTCTCATGCATCCCTAGGCAGCTTAAGCTATCTTAGGGTGAATTAGGGTTTGCGAAAAGATGGGCACCCATGGGGTGGCGCCCACATGGCCTGCACAGTCTGTGCGCCCACAGGGTGGGGCCCAGGTGGTCCTAGAGAGAGTGGACGCCCACAGGGTGGTGCCCAGCTGGCTTGTGCTTCACTTTTGGTCCTTGGTCCCATTTGGAGTCGAGATTGAACGGATATATCTTCAGTTGGGGGGACCCACATTAGTGCTTAATAAGCTGGGCGCCACATGGGTGGTGCTGTCAAGCCCCCGAACCCGATTAGTAATTAAACCGGATCCGGGGTGTGAAATTTAGGGTTAATTACAATTTTTATTTTTGCCCTTAATGCCCAAGGATCGAAGTCCGCTGTGAGGATTGTATAGTTGCCTCATTGTCAGTTTAATCAACAGGGCTTGTCCGATAAACACATTCATTAAACCTGTAGAGATATCAAAGCAAGTATGGATTTCAATCCATTATATTTTCAAGATTCAAAATAAAAACATATAAAGTTTATAAACATTAGGACCATCCCAAAAACTTAGGCCCTGGTACAAAAGATATACAAAAGTATGGTGGTTACAAAATGTTTAAACCAAAAGATGAAACGAAGTGGCACGATGAGAAATATCCTCGTTTTGCGCGCACTACTGCCGGAAGTGATGACGCTAAGCTATGTCATCGGCACCCCACTCTCGTACCTCGTCCTCCTCCCCCGGTTGAGGATCCTCTGGGATTGGCTCGGCATCCGGGTCGGTGTAAGGGTAGTAATAGGTGTCCTCTGCACACCATGGAATAAAGGTCAACAACATGTTGGCAAGAAGATAAGCAATATACATTATTCATAACATGCTTCAAAGGAGAGTAAAGACAAATACATGGTCATAAGCTAACAAGGTACAAGTTAGGCAATAAGCATGAATAATACGAGAATCAAGTAATAAGATAAGTCCTAGCAAGATAAATAAAAATAACCATCCATGAAATGCAATGTAAGCAAGAGGAGACTCCGAGGATGTCCAATGCCATCTCCCAGGGGTATAAGTGACGTTCGAGCCGACTACAAATACCCAAAGTCCGGCTCTAGGGGGATCCTAGCTCCTGGTTCTAGGAATAGCAGCACGGTCCTAGCCCGCTCCTAGCTATTCACGCCATGGACGCCGTCCAAAGCCGACTGCCCACCCTAGTGTCCGGTATCCGGCCCACTCAAGAATCATCAGACTGCAGCTGGTATGAATGCAAGATGATGGTGATGGTTTGTATACGACACAAGTTCCAAGACAAATACACGTGGATAGGTTTCCAAGTACAAGATAATAAGCCGAGGGCTACTCCAAGTCAAGCCAAGATACAAGTCGAGTTCCAAGTTCCATGAGTAGTCCTCTTTCAAGTCTATCCACACGTGTCCGTCAATACAAGGCAAGGTACCTACGGATACACTCTAAGTCCGGTCCAACCCTAATTCTACAAGTTAAATTACAATTATACAAGTATTCAAGATAGAGTGTACAAGGTACGACGTGCTACGGATACGAGATTCAAGAGTCAAGAATGAAGAGCAAGCCAAACCTAGGTCAAGCGCTGTCAACCGTGTACTAAACGTATCCCCAACAGAAGACGTATGGAGAATGAGTCATTGGTGTCCTAATTTGGCGGGCCCATGGTGTACGGAAGTTATTGGGCACCAATTAACTCAATACCACACGCATTCGGCCAAGTAACGTCAATATACGGAATCCCGGACAACCAACGAAGCACACCAAGCCAATCGTGCCCCGTTTCCATTTTTTTTCCAATTAGTCATGTAAGGGTAGGGTCAAGGGGTCCCACATATAAAGTCAAAACCTAGGACAGAAGTCCCATTTTCAAGGATAGTTTTTTTAGCAGGCGGCTAACCGCTTAGGGTGGGCGGCTGACCGCTAGGTCGCCGAGTGGTGACCGACAGGTCACCGCGTGTAGTGCAGATACTACTCGGTTGGGATTTCGTCAGGTCGGCCAGCCGCGCGGGGACTGCTGGGTCACCGCATGCAAGACAGAACCTGGAGAGGTTCTGTTCTGATTAAGCGGTCAGCCGAGAGCTGACTGCGGGGGTAGCCGCGTGAACAACTGCCTCTAGTTTCTTGGTAGGGAGTCAGCTGCTGGCTGACCACGTGGTGACCGCCCGTGAAGAACATGGAGTTTCTGAAACCTTTCAATCATATTTCGAGACATACATTACTAGCTTCAGAAACCTCACATTCCATACCTGTAAACCATCCATATCATGCAACAAAAGCACCCATCCATTCCATCTAAGTCCATTAACATTATTTACTTAATTAACATGTGAAATCCAATGAAACATATAACAAGATTCGAATTTGGGGGACTTCTATCAATTGCATTGCCAAGAATGAAGTAAACATACATGCATGAACAATACATAGAGCTAATCAACTTGCCTTCACCAAAGGGGATGGAAGAGATGGAGATTAGAGAGAGAAACTTGAGGAGGAGAGCTCCCTACACACTCTAGCCAAACCCACCTTCCAAAACTCTTCTCCTACACCCAATGAACACCAAGGAAGAAGAAAAGAGGGAAGCCATGGACATGCTACCCATTTACAGCCATGAAAAATGAAATGGGGAGGGAATGAGAAGGGGAAAACTCACCAAATTTAGATCAAGAGGTAGAGGAAGAAGAGAGGAAGAAGATGATGTGTTTGGTCTCTCTTGGAATGCCTTCAATCCACACTTGCAAGAAGAGAAATGGAAAAAGGAGGAAGAAAAAGAAGCTCCAGCAGCTGCAATGAAGAAAGGAACGAATGGTAGGGCTGGGTTTAGGGTTTAAAATGAGGGTTGGAGGGAAAAAGTCCAAAACGCCCCTTTGAGTGAAATGAGAGAAAATCAATTATTTGAGGGACTTCGGGGCGTCAAATCGTGACGAGCCAAGAACGAAAGATGACGAACGCGACGAGATCTTTCCAACGAGCCCAAATTCGGTAAAAACGGAACTTTTTGGAAAAATACCCAATTTTCCTATTAATCACAACCTAACCCTCTATTAAGACTAATCGCACTCGGAATCGAATGAAACTTCGGGAACATCTTTATAACGATAAAAGAAACTCGCTTAGCCACTAAACCCGCCTAATTAGCTAAAATCACAATTAATTAGGCTAATTGTCAATATTAAGAAATTAAACACCCTATTAAGGTCGGGGACCTTACAGGTGCCCAGAGGGATTTCAAGGCTAGGTGCCACACGGGTGGTGCCCAGGTGAATTTAAAGGTTGGGCGCCACATGGGTGGTGCCTAGGTGGTTCGGTTCATCTTCGATGCTTGGGCCTTATGATGAGTGGTCCCGGTCTAATCTCGAACCAAACAAGTAAACTTTTAAGGTGGGTGTCCACCATGTGTAGACACCTCATTTGGCCCCTATGATAGCCTTAAATACCTATCATATATAGCGATGCCCCCATTTCATCCATAATTGAATGATTAATGACATAATTCAGATTAATTAACGACGATGAAGATGCTTGTTGGTAATTTTAGACTTAGTTCGACGATTTCTAGAAATTCGCAAGAGAAAAGCCAAGTCGCGTCGAGATCTCGAGCCCAATTCACTACTCACACAAGGAGTGAACCATGACACCACTCAAACCCTTTCCGGAACACTTAAGACATGCTTAGGCCAATCCCTCTAAAGACCATACTTAGTTTGCCAAAATGTCACCCGATTAGCCTAAGTTAGGGAATCGAATCCATTGGTCCAGAGATCCCTCATATTTTTCAGATCCTATTTTTTAAGATATTTAGACCATTGAATTCCTCACTTCGAGAGCTTTCCGGTGATATGTAGAACGTCCAAATCCGATAAGCGAGTCAAAAGTTATGAGCTTCCGAAGTTTGTCCTAAGAAGAGATCACCTAGGCACCACCCATGTGGCGCCCATCCCACTAAAATTCATCTAGGCGCCCCATGCTGGGCACCCACACAGCCCAGGACCACCTAGGCCCCCCATGGTGGGCGCCCAGCGTCCAAATTCCATCAGTGGGCCTAAAGTTAGCCCGGGATTACTCAACGTAGGGACCGAACTCCGAAAATAAATTGACTCCACCTAGGCACGACCCATGTGGCGCCTACCCTCCTAAGTTCCACCTAGGCACCAGCCCTGTGGTGCCCACACTGTCCAAGACTGCATAGGCACCACCTCATGGGCGCCCACCTCCAAATTTCACTAATTGGCTTGAGATTAGACCGGGACCACTCATACGTAGAGACCAAGCACCGAAGACGAACTGAACCACCTAGGCTCCACCCATGTGGCGCCCAGCCTTTAAATTCACCTGGGCACCACCCATGTGGCGCCCAGCCTTGAAATCCATCTGGGCACCACCCATGTGGCGCCCAGCCTATTAAGTGCTAATGTAGGTCCCCCCAGCTGAAGACATATCCATTCAATCTCGACTCCAAATGGGACCAAGGACCAAAAGCGAAGCACGAACCAGCTCTCTCCAGGATCACCTGGGCGCCGCCCTGTGGGCGCCCAGACTGCGCAGGCCATGTGGGCGCCACCCCATGGGCGCCCATCCATCCTCCAAACCCTAGTTCATCCTAAAGCAACTTAAGCCGCCCAGGGATGCGTGAGACCTTCTTGAAACCCGAAATAATGAAGCCCTAGCCCTTCTAAACTCGTCCCAAAACCTATATAATCCCTCTTAACTTCATTTACAAGGGGAGGCTACCCAAAAAACCCTAAGAAAAGAGGCAAAAGGAGAGAATAGAAAACGAAGAAGAAAGGTAGCTACCATTAGAGAAGAACTTCAGATCTATAGTAGAGGAAGGAGAAAGAGAGGAGGAGGCTTCCATATCTTCAACTGGAGCTATGGATCTTTGCGAAAACTTCGTTTTAGGAACTTGAGGAACGCGTCATATACCGGTATTCCTAGACCTCTCCTTTCTTTTTCTATATTCCATTACCATTCATTCTTAGAAATATGCTTAGGACCATTTGAGCACAGTAGATCTACATTAGCTTGTGATAAAAATAGTATCAGTGCATCATCATGTTAGTAACATGTTTAGGTTCATTCTAATATAGTAGATTCGTTTTGATTTTGTAGTTCTAATTGCATAGTTAGATCAGATCTCGCATTAGCATCATCATCATCATCATTTATATTGAAAAGATCGCGAACAACCATTGGCAGAAAGGCTGGGCGCCACCCACTAGGCGCCACCCACTGGGCGCCTGCCCTCTCCGGAACCACCTGGGCGCCACCCACTGGGCGCCTGCCCTCTCTCGAACCACCTGGGCACCACCCTGTGGGCGCCTACCCTTCTGAGACAGGGTCCGGGTTCTAGATTTCCGCCCGTGGCATTGTTTGCTCGTTGGTTCGTTAGTTGCATCATTAGTAGTCCGAATTAAAACATTCGCATCAGTCGCTGAATATTGGAAGTTGTGTTGAAAACACTAAGATTCTTGTGCATTCGTTGTGTTCCGTTGAATACTCTGATTGAGCAGAGTAGGCACCACAGGGGTGGCGCCTAAGTGGATTTCTCCACTTTTGTGCACAACTTCAAATCTTCCGTATTTAGTTCATTTAGAAACTGCATATTAATGATATGTTAGGTTGTTTGACATGTTCTGAACTTCGAATTACCATTTTTGTCACACTTCACATCATATCATTTGAACCACACATCCATAGAAAATCCCAAAAAAAAAAAAATCATAAAACATAAAATCCCTTCTTCTCTTTCCTTACTCTCTAGTAAATTAGAGGAGAAACCAAAAACAAATTAAAAGATATCCAAAAACCCAAAAAGAATAGTTAGATAGTCTAAGTTATTGAATGTAGTGCCTAAGTAGGATAAATCCTAAGATTAATTAAAACAACATAATTAGTAAACTTAAGCAACATCACATCATTAAGAGTTCTAAAACATTAAGACCTTAATTAATTCGGATTTAGAAATAACTAAGAACTTTAAAAACACAAAAAAAACCAAAACCCCAAAAAACAGCCACCTGGGCGCCACCCCCTGGGCACCCATCCTTCCACAGCCACCTGGGCGCCACCCTCTGGGCGCCCAGCCTACTCATTCTCTAAGACAATTCGGTTAAAGCTTAAGTTAATTAGTTAAGACTTTAAACTAATCCGAATCAACACAGTAAAACATTTTAAACCTAGAAAAAGTAAACCTTTATCAACTTAATCTCTAATTAACTCAAAAACTCAAAACCAACAAAACTCTAAAAAGTCCACCTGGGCGCCACCCCCTGGGTGCCTAGCCTGCACTGCCACCTGGGCACCACCCTCTTGGCGCCCATCCTATCCCGTCTCTAAAGAACCCCTAATTAAAACTTCTAATTAATCACAACCCAAATTTAATCCTAGTTAACATAACAAAACACTTTTAAATTTAAGAAACCTAAAACCTCAATCAACTTAGACTTGAACCAACTTAAAAACGCAAAATCAACCCGAAACCACAAAACAGACACCTGGGCGCTACCCCCTGGGTGCCCAGCCTGCCTTTTTACACTTGGGCACCACCCTCCTGGCGCCTATCTTATCCTATTCCCTTAGAAACCACCACTTAATTAAACTTAATTGATTAAACCCGAATTAACACCTTAAAACACTATTAACCTAAAAGACTCGAAACCTTAATCAATTTGGACTCAAACCAACTTAGAAAATACTAAACGAATAAACCACAAAAACATCCACTTGGGCACCACCCCCTTGGTGCCTATCCTTCCGCATCCACTTGGGCGCCACCCCCTTGGTGCCTATCCTACCGCATCCACTTGGGCACCACCCTCCTAGCGCCCATCCTACCCAATCACTAGGAAACCCCACTTGAAATTAAATTCGAATTCAATCACGATCAACACATCGGAACACCCTTGAAATCTAAAACAATCGAAACCATAAACCTGAATAGACTTAAAACATCGAACCAACTCGGACGCACAAGGCAGACACTTGGGCGCCACCCCCTGGGCGCCCATCCAGTCACCTCCACCTGGGCACCACTCTCTGGGCGCCCAGCCTCTCCCGTCACTAAAGCCAAATTAATTAAAAAGGAATTTAATCTTAATCATCGCAACAGAACATTTTTTAATTTAAAATACATCAAACCGTAAAAGCTCAACCGCAAATCAACCTAAAAATATACGGAACCGACCCGAACCACAGGATAGTTCACCTAGGCGCCACCCCCTTGGCGCCCATCTGTCAAATCCACCTGGGCACCACACCCTGGGTGCCCAGCTTCCCCGTTTTCAGGAAAACTCAATTCACAAATTAGCCAAATTAATTGGTGTTTAAATAAATTCCAATTGAATACGAATAGCATCCCACGCCCAAACACACTAAGTCCTTAAATCAATTTAAACTTAAATTGACCTAAGAATCACCGAACCGACCGAACCTCAACACAGTCACCTGGGCGCCACCCCCTGGGCGCCCATCCTTCCAAATCCACCTGGGCGCCACACCCTAGGCGCCCAGCCTACCTGTTTTCATAGAGAACCCCTAGCGAACAACTTAATACAATTAATTAACATTCAAACCAATCCGAATCAACATATTAAAACACTTTTAACTTAAAACGTTTGAAACTTTAATCGATTCGGGCTTAGCTCCCAAAGCCTTTACGAACAAACAAACAACCACCTAGGCACCACCCCTGTGGCGCCTATCCTACACTCTAACCTTGGTTCACAACTTCAATTTAAAACGAATAGCTAAACACCTTACCACTTAAATTAACTAAAACCAGAACCTCAAATAGTCTCTAGATCCAAAAACCAATATCGAATCCCATCCGGAATACCTGAAAATCTTAAGCCATCCACCTGGGCGCCACCCCCTTGGCGCCCATTCTCTCATTTGCACTAAAACACGAACTCTTGGTTTCGTCCCAAAATCCGAATCCGAATCCCTTCGACATTTGAACACCGGAGAATTAAAACAATTTGAAACATTAAAATTCACCAAGTAAGAACTCCTTGGATTCCGAAAATAACATCGATACCATCGTTGCTAGCCAAACCACCCAGAAACAGCCACTTAGGTGCCACTGTCTGGGCGCCCAAGTCACCAGAATATCCTAGGCGCCACCCCCCTGGCGCTCAAGTCTTCTGCCAACCCCGTTTCACGGATTTCAACATCATTTCACGTTTTAAATTAAAACCATAAATTCCAGAACCTTAAACAACTTAAACAGAACCCCAAAATACATTTAATCCACCTCTTAATCAATCTTCAACTCAAAACAAACCGAACCAATTAAAAATCACAATTAATAAGTTGCTTAGGCGCTGAACCATCAAACTCAGGCTATTCATACCCTAGGATTTGATCAGATTTCCCCGTTAAGTAGCTTAGCGCATTAGGCTTCGCCCCATCACTTTTCTTGTTCCGTTAGGAGACTGGGAGAGCTGATGTGGGCGGTCTAGGACCTTAGGTTAGGGTTAATCCGATGATCAGTAGTAAAGCACTAATCACGTAAATCCAAGTAAAAATCACCTAGTTAGGCCCTTCTAGCCCCATATAAAAAAGCCATAAAAACTATAAAACCAGCAAAATAAACCCAAAATGATTTTCCTTTTATTTCTTCCTCCACCTCAGGTGCCAGATATTTAATCGAACTTAATGATAAAGGGAATAAAGAACTGATTTCTAAAATTGAATAAATGAGAATAACGAGATGAGATGAGTGATTTCAAACACACTTTTAATCAATCACGGCCCATCGGCCACCCTAAAACAAACACTGGCCCATCGGCCATTTTCAATCAATCCTGGCCCATCGGCCACCTTCAATTAATTACGGCCCATCGGCCTTTTACTTTTATCACTCGTGTATCGAACACGAAAAACACAGAAATCAGAAATCAAAGTCTCATTTGCATCATCATTTTGATTTGAAAAATCAGTCTTTAAACCCTATTTTGCCAAGGGATCAGAAGGGGGTACCCGGGAACGGGGCCGATCCTTTTCTTAAATATTTGGCACCTCCCCCCTCTTTTATTCTGTTTTCTTTATTTTAATTATTTTGTTTTACTTGGATATACTACGATTATGCTATGTGAGGATTAACCTTTATTCGGACTTTAACTCATGACCCTTAATTGACCCAAAATTAAAGAGACCCAAAGAGACCCAAATTAACGTGACAGGACAACCGTCGTGTGTTGCCGGCAGCACATTAGACGAGAGGAAGAACCCACCATATTATTTTTCTCCCCATATTTCTTCGACTTTTGTCAAAGAACGATGTTACGGCCGTACCGTAACTGGCGATCGTGATCCATCGATTTTGAGGGTTGTCGGAATCCTCATTTTCGATGTAAAATTTAAATAGCATATATATAGATGAATGGAGATCTCCCCAAACCATGCCTCTCTTGGAGAGGAAAATGGGGGGGTCGAAATTCACATCCGACAGCCTGGCGATCGTGATGGGACCTCTTATGTTTTCCTGTCACCTATTTGGGTCTTGCTAGAGTAATATTCTAAGACACGAACATCCCATCAATGATCTGATGTCCGTGACCCATTTAATTTAGGGTTGTTATGAGTAGTCTGAAAATTAAACCAAAGGTCCGAATGCACCGTCCACTAAGTTTTCCCCCATTACACCATAAGAAACAAACCTTCACCGACAAAACTACATAACAAGTGCTCTTCTCTTCCTCTCCTTCTCTCTCTTCTCATCTAAACATTTCTTTACAAATGGAGGGTCAGACGTTTGGAATGTCCGACTTTCAACCCCTCTCACCCCCACTATTGATCCGCACCACTGGCGGGTCACACCAAACCACGCAAAGTGTAGAACCCTTTAGGGTATTAGATGGATCCTTGGCAGCTTCAAGCCATGACCCACAACAGATAAGACGGTCCCTCTTCAAAGGAGGCCCGTTACCAGTCAATACCATAACAATGGGAAGGAATCATTCCAATACCTCCACCCCATCTCCTTCATCGAGAGAGAATCATTTCTCCTCGCATTTAGGGGTGACTTACACAGATCTGGTCAGTCCCACCGGCCAAGTTCTAAGATATAGGGTCCACGATAACGTTTCATCAACAGACTACCCTCTTCGCGCAAGTGATCCTGTTGTCTCGCAGGTTATACCCTATTCTTCCATGATCAGCCAAACCGAGCCAATCACGTCCTCTATCCCGCAGTATGGGATGCCTACTGACGCACCTATCAGAACCCCGGTTAGGGCCATCGCACCTTCCCAGACTCTTGCGATAAATGAAAACCCATATCACCAGACAAGTCATAGTCCAATGAACATGGGTCGATTGGTGACATCCTGCATCTCGCACCAAAACCCTTCAACACATATAGGAGCTCTAGATGCCTACCGGCAACACGAGATGGCTCGGCCCCAATTCCAAGCAATGATTCCTCCACCAACGGATCAAGTTCGTTACAATCCTGTGACGGTTGGCGCTGGTATGTTATATCCCCAACCAGCTCAATACGAGAGGGGGCCTCTCACTTATCAAAATCAAACAGTCCCGATCTATCAAATGCCCAATGCGAACCAGAACCTCCCAATCCAGAACGTGCAAGTTACTAACCCCACGAGCATTGGAAATCCTTATCAAACACACCAAGCGAATGAGTCGCGCTATCAACAAGCATATCAACCACCCACTTTAAGCCCAATAGTTGACCCATATAGGAGACAACCAATTACTCATGGGGGAATTCAGTTTAACCAAAGCTATCAGCCTATCTCGCAACCGTATTTCCAAGGCCAATGCCAAGAACCGGCCTACGCCCCTACTTCGCTAGAACCACAAAGAGAATGTCAACCACAGACAATTCAATATCTAGATCCTCTAGCATTCAAGGAGTTGCAGAAAAATGTGGAGGAACTCAAGAACGAAATTAAAAAGAAATCCTCGAGCTCAACTGGCAAGAAACTAGGAATCTACGACTTTACCAAAAAGGAGGAAAAAGAGAGGTCACCTTTCCCTGTTAGAGCCCCTAAGTTCGTACCTTACGATGGGACTACTGACCCTCAGCATCACCTTGTCTCGTTTTGCAACAAGTGTCGTGCCATCGCAGACAATGACTCCATGCTCATAAATTATTTTCAGGAATCGTTAACTGGAGATGCATTGACTTGGTATACATCCGTGCCTTCCCATGAAATCAATACCTTCGAGGATGCAGTAGAGAAATTTCTAGCGCGATACCAGCATCTAACTAAAAACAAACCCTTATGGCATGACTTAGCTAATCTCAGACAGAAGAACAATGAAGACTATGAGGAATTTGCAGTGACATGGCAAAACCAATTTGCACAGTCAGATTGCAACATGCAAGAGGAAGAACAAGTAAGAATGGCCATATCGAACATGAAGGATCCCATGAGAGCCCTGATGACAATTGGGGAGGTCGTTAGTTGGAGTGGCCTGTACCATAGGTTATCTAGGATGAAGCAAAATCTAGATGAAGGGGTATTGAACACCATCATTGACCATAAAAAGAACACGCGTAGGGTAGGCACAACCACCCAACCAGAGATCCGCACGACCCCTGAAGTTAGCTTGAATCAGGAAGAGGTCTGCCGACCGTATCAGGAGCGTACCAGCGTTAGCTTTAACCAACACCAAAACCCAGGGCAAAATGGCAATCCCAATTTCCAAGGTGGTAACCCAAATTATCAGAGGAATAATCAAAACTATCAGCGGAACAATCAGAACTACCGAAACCCTCCGAGAAATAATCAAAGTTATGACCAACCACTAAGAAACCAAGGGCCTCCAGTGAATCAAAACTAGAATCCTAATCCCATACAGCCGGTCTCAAACCCGATAGCTCCGCCGCAAAACCAGAACGCGAATCCTCAACCCAACTATAGTACCGTCCCCTTCAATTACAATAGAGACAACAATGGCAACCAGAATAACCCGAACAATGGAAATAGAAGAAGATTCGGACCTAAAAAGGCAAACTACCCGTCCCTTCCTCAACCATGGACTGCTGTCTTCTGGTCTCTTTTAAATCAGAATGCCCTCTAACTTCCGCCGGAACGACCGCAAGCATGGTCCGAACACCTAGACAAGACTAAGTTTTGCGCCTACCATAGGATGCCAGGTCATGACCTTACCCAATGCTACACAGTTAGAGATTTGATCTATGATCTCAATGATGAAGGTAGAATTGATTGGAGTAACATTAGGCCAATAGGTGGGAATGATCCACGGAATGCCCCTCCCAATCAAAATCCAATCACCAATCCCGCACAAAATATTCCCAACATGCAGATTTATACAAACTCTTTAGCTCAGCATGGAGCATCAACCTCTGGACAGGGCCCACAGACCCAATTAATAAACATTGCCGTAATAGAGCACCAACACATTGATGCCCCGGCTCAAGGGAGTGTAAACCATAGCCAACCGTGTCATGGTGACTTCTTTGAAGAAGAGGATTATCGAAAATACATCACGCCATGGGATGGGAAGACTAAATTCAAAATCTTCAATTCAGGGATGGATACGATCGTTGACTCCCCTGACCTTTACAAGGTAAATTTTGATGAGTCAAACGACCGAGAATCGCCGATCATCACGAATTCCCAACCAGATCCTTACCCGGACACAAATGTGTCTCAGGCCCACTTACGATCTGGACGGATCCGTCCTCCCCGACTACCCCCTCACCCTGTTTCTCAGAACTTAGATTCGCAAAATCCCAATATTCAGGTTGAGGAGATAGTTGATGAAAGAGCTTATAGTTCGATAGAAATAGAGATAGAATATGACCTTTTAGGGCACCTCACAAAGATCCCAGCTAAAGTATCTGTCCTTGATTTGATTAAAACCTCCCCCAAACATCAGTAACAATTACTTGAGGCTATTACACGCTTACAAGTCCCGGTAGGCATAACTTCGGAAGAATTGAGAACGTCTATCTCAGCCTTGACCCCGGGAGCTTCGTTCCCTGCCATTACTTTTACTGAGGAAGAATTAAAGGAAATACCACCTGAGGCGAGGATCTCTCCCCTACATCTAACAGTCAAGATAGTAGGGAAGGAAATGTCAGGAGCTTTGGTTGACACTGGTGCATCACTGAATATTTGTCCGTTGAAAACCTACAAAGCTTTAGGGCTTACAATAAAGGACCTAACTCCAGCCCCCATGGTTGTAACTGGTTATGACGGGAATAAGAAAACTGTTTGTGGAAAAATTATGTTATTAGTCCAAGCGGGCCCAATTTCAATGCCAGAAGAATTTTATATTATGGACATCCCTGCCACTTTTAATTTGATCTTGGGACGCCGATGGTTGAACCACATGAATGCCATTATGTCAAGCCGACACCAATGCGTCAAATTCCCCCACTTGGGTAAGATCATGAAATTGATGGGAGACCCGCCTGTCATTGAACCGGAAGAACTTCAAATACTCCCTACCCTACAACCTGCTCCCATTACACCAGAGGTCAAGATTCATGGGTACAAGGTCGATCCTCTCATCTCCTTGATGGATATGGACCCTTTGCAAAATTTGTTTTCCGAATTATCCTCCCCGCAAAATCTGATGTTTGACAACGAAGGTCAAGCTCGAGGATGGACTCTAATGAAGAAGATGGGGTATCAACCCGGATTTGGGCTAGGAAAGAATGGAGAAGGCATTACCGACCCTTACACACCGGACCCTAGGGCGAGAGCAGAAGGATTAGGGCACGACACACACAATGACATAAGGTATAAACAAGAGGACTGGACCTTAAATGAACATTTCATGAAGCATGACAAAACCTTGGACCCCAACACACCTCCATTCGGAAGGGGATGCTACAATTTGGATCCAAATGATAAAGGCAAGACCGTTTTAGTAGAAGATTGGGAAGATTCGACTTCATCTGAAAGTGAGACTCACGAGGAAATCTTCGGCACTTGGAAAGAGCTCCATTCACCAAAAGGAATGAACAATAGACCACACTATCATCCGAGATTCCAGACCCTATCTTGTAACATGCTGAATGCGAGTGAATTAACTCATCTACCCAAAACAAAACTCCGATCGCCGAAGTCCGAGAAAGTCGCGAGACGTGGGAAATCGAAAACCCTACTAGCGAAGAAGTGGTATATTGGCCCGTTGCCTAGCGCCATTGGCGAGAAGACTCCTCTCGAGAGAACCATGAAATTTGGGAAACTGATGACCTCAATGATCACGAAATGGTATACCGCCCCATCGCCTGGCTACGCCAGCGGGGAGGATCCTCCTCAGTAGATAGCCCATCTTCAACCTCACCTGTACCATATCATTCCAAAAATCCCAAAAAATTAGAAAATTCCAAAAATCCCAAAAAATTAGAAAATCCCAAAAAATTAGAAAACCCCAAAAATTAGAAAACCCCAAAAACCCAAAAAAATTAGAAAATAGAAAACCCAAAAACATAGGAACCGTAGGAGTAGAAGACTGTGATCATCATTTAAATATGGGCAACCTAAGGCGATGGAAGATACCCACAGTGGAGCAGTCTCGACTAGAAGAAATTATGACAAACATCGAGAAGTTAGGCTGCGAATCTCTGCCTGTCATTCCAGAACCCGAACCTTCCGTGCAACATGTGAACATCAATGATGGAATGGGTGTTTACGAATTAGTAGACACTGAAGAAGGGGATGATGCAGTTTCAGATGAATTTCGGAGAGTAATTAAGAAGTTTGACAAAGAAACACAAGCGGCTGCCGAAAAGACGAAAGAGATAAATCTGGGAATGGACGAAAGACCCAAGCAGGTCCAAATCAGTGCATGCCTAGAACCTGACGAAGAGAACGAGATCCTTGAGGTCCTAAGAGAATATCAAGATGTGTTCGCATCGGATTATAATGACATGCCCAGACTCGCGCCAGACCTAGTGGAACACAGGATCCCATTGGAGGAAAATGCTAGACCGGTTAAACAGAAATTGAGAAGAATGCTCCCTGATGTTGCACTGAAAGTAAAAAAGGAGGTTGACAAACTCCACCAGGCGAAGTTCATCAGGGTTGTGTTGTTTCCTCAATGGGTTGCCAATATAGTTCCGGTGAAGAAGAAAGACGGACGCATCCGAGTCTGTATTAATTTCCGAAATTTGAACAAGGCATCTCCCAAAGATGAATTCCCTTTACCTAACATCGACGTGCTTATTGATAATACAGCGGGGCACGCTATGCTATCATTCATGGATGGTTACTCAGGGTACAACCAAATCAGACTATCACCAGAGGATCAGGAGAAAACTCGTTCACCACACCCTGGGGGACTTACTGTTACATTGTTATGCCTTTCGGCTTGAAGAATGCCGGCGCTACCTATCAGAGGGCCATGATGGTAATATTTCATGCTATGATACACGACTGTGTGGAGGTTTACGTAGATGATATTCTGATCAAATCTAGAACACGTGAAACACATGTCACGGCTCTCAGGAGAGTTCTTCAGCGATCCAGGGACACCCAACTAAAGATGAATCCGAAGAAATGTGTTTTCGGAGTATCCTCTGGAAAACTCCTAGGCTTTATGGTAAGTAATCGAGGAATCGAAGTCGATCCTTCTAAGGTAAAGGCCATTCTTGAAATGCCGCCCCCAAAGAACCTTAAAGAGTTAAGAGGCCTAATAGGGCGACTACAATTCATCAGAAGATTCATTTCGCAGCATTCACAAAGATGTGAGCCGTTCTATAAATTGTTAAAAGGAGGCGTGGAATATCATTGGGATGACGACTGCCAAAAGGCATTTGAAGATCTAAAGAAATATCTATTGAGTCCTCCTGTCCTGAAACCCCCTGCTAAACATAGGCCCCTCATTTTGTATGTGTCAGCGACAGAGTCTGCAATAGGCATAGTCCTAGGTCAACATGATAAGACTGGGAGGAAAGAGAACGCGGTTTATTACCTGAGTAAATCTCCCCTACCCTACGAAAGGAAATACTCCCCAATGGAGAGAACTTGCTTAGCCGTAGTTTGGGCCGCCCAGAAATTGAGACACTACTTTCTAGCTCACTAGGTCAAACTCTTAGCCAGAATGGACCCCTTAAAATACATCTTCGAGAAACCCGTTACTTCGGGAAGAGTCGCGCGATGGCAAATGCTCTTGGCAGAGTTTGACATAACCTATGTTACCCAGAAGTCTATAAAGGGACAAGCAATTGCCGACCATCTGGCACACCTCCCTCTGCCACGGTATGAGCCGGTTAGAACTGATTTCCCCGACGAAAGTATCTTATTTGCGGATGTTGAAGAAGCAAAGGATGATGATTTATGGACCATGTACTTTGATGGAGCTTTGAATCAGAATGGAAAAGGAGTTGGTGTAGTGTTATTATCCCCGGAAGGAGTTGTCATCCCAATGGCCTATAAAATCGGATTTCCAGCAACCAATAATACGATGGAGTACGAAGCCTTATTAGCAGGGTTGAGAGAAGCCCAGGCCCTAGGTGTTGATAAGCTAAGAGTCTTCGATGATTCTAAAGTCGTTATTTCCCAAATAGCTGAAGAATGGAAGGTTAGCGCCCTTAAGCTTGCGTACTACCACGAGAAAGCCAAAGAGCTGATGTCAAAATTCAAGAAGATTTCATTTCTCTACATCCCCCGCGCCTTGAACCGATTGGCTGACTCATTAGCGATTTTAGCCTCAATCATAGAGATGCCTGATGATAAGGATTCCAAAGAATTTCTGATTAGAAGGCTAGATCCTCCGTCCGCCAAACCAATAGACCTGACCAAGGGGAACCCCGCCGAAGTCCTGCGGAAAGTCTTAAAAAACAGGAGTAAGAAAGCTAAGGCCGAAGAGTCCGATCAGGAGGAAGATTCTAAACCTAAAGAAGGGATCTTAGCTCGCATACAACATGATGATGACCTGGAAGATGACCACCCGTGGTACTATGATATTTGGAATTACCTGCATGATGGCTACATCCCTGACTACGCCACCCGATCGGATAAAAGAGCATTAAGAGAGATGGTTCAGAGATATGTCATAGTCGCAGGGCTACTGTACCGTAGATCATTTAGTGGAGTTCTCTTACGATGCATGACCATAGAAGAAGGGCAAGAGATAGTTAAAGAGGCACATTCAGGAGAGTGCAGAGGACATGTCAACGGCCAGATGTTAGCTAAGAAGACCATCCGTTTAGGTTACTATTGGCCGTCCCTAGAATCAGATTCAGTCAATTATGTCAAAAGATGCAAAGAATGTCAGCTGCATGCTGACCTAATTCATGCCCCAGCATCATCCCTTCACCCTACCACGGCTCCATGGCCTTTCTCGACCTGGGCTTTTGATATCATAGGGCCCCTGACCTCTACTGTAGAGAACACACAAAATAAGGCATTCATATTAACAGCAACAGAATATCACACTAAATGGGCAGAAGCAGAAGCATATGTTAATATTAAGGCAACCTCCGTAGTCAAATTCATTAAAAAAAATATAATAGCTAGGTTTGGCATCCCTAAGGCATTCATAACAGACAATGGTCCACAATTCATATCCCAACAAATGAACGAGTTGTGCACAAAATATAACATAGAACTGCATCATTAAACCCCATACTATCCCCAAGCAAATGGTCAAGCTGAAGCAACCAACAAGACCCTACTAAAGATCATCAAGAAGACTGTGCAAACCACCAAAGGTAGTGATTGGCCAGACCGTTTGGTCGAAGCATTGTGGGCGTATCGAACCTCAATAAGAACTCCCACCGGAGAAACCCCATACTCTTTGACTTACGGAATAGAAGCAGTCCTTCCCCTTGAAGTCCTTCACCGGTCGCTGCGCATCCAGCTAGATGAAGACATTGCTACTTCAGCTAGACCTATTTGACGAAAGGAGAATGAAAGCAGCAGAGCACGCACAGGTATACCGGAAGCAGATTGCCAGAGCCTACGACAAACATGTCAAAGAAAGAAAATTCAAAGTTGGCGATTTCGTACTGAAACGCATCGCTCCTTCTCAGCTTCCGTATCCCCGAGGTAAGTTACGACCCAATTGGGAAGGCCCTTATGTAATTAAAGAAGTATATCCTGGAAATGCATACAGACTAGTAAATGCAGAGGGGGAAGATCTCTCCGATCCATGGAGCGCTATGTACCTGAAAAGGTACACAGTATGACCCTTCCTCACTTCTTGTAGAATATGACCCTCCTTGCCCTTTTGCGTAGTTGTAGAAATCCCATAGGAGGACCGAAGAAATGCACTCTGATCAAATTTAGAACTCGGACACACACTAACACTTAAAAATACACAAATAAGGTGGATCTGCCCCGCACAAATTCCGCACGGTCAAAGTCACTCGATGTGAAAGTCTGAAGGTGAGTTCGCCCATGTCATGAAAGCCTTTCGACCGTTTGCTAAAAAAAAATATATATATATATATAGTCGTAACTAGTTTGGGTTCTAGCCTTTTTAACCCGAGCCAGTAAGCCCGTAGGGCTATTTGCATACCTAGTGCCCTAAAGCCGTCCGGTTTGGGAGTCATTGGCCTAATGCTCGTTACATGGGTTAATTAGAAAGCTTAAAGGACCTAGACATTGCACAGTTACATGCTAAAAAAAACAAAAAACGTGATTAGTTTGGGTTCGTAGCCTTTTTAACTCGAGCCAGTAAGCCCGCAGGGGTATTTATGTACCTAGTGCCCTAAAGCCATCTGGTTTGGGAGTCATTGGCCTAAAGCTCGTTACATGGGTTACTTAGAAAGCTTAAAGAACCTAGACATTGCGCAGTTCGTGTTAAAAAAAAAAAACTCTATTAGAATTAGGCCCGCTGGAGTGACATGGGTACTCATCGCATGAACTGAGCAGAAGGTGGTCGGAAGCCACAGCACTAAGGAGGCACGGTGACTTACCACCCCACACACAAACACAACTCACGAACGAGCCCCGAGGATAGTCAAGTGCTTTCTGAAGTTTAACTGAAAAGACTAAGCAGCTACAAGAGGAGGGCTTGTGAGGGCTCGACCTCCAAATGATGGTTAGGGAGTATCACATTACCGCCAAGGTGACAATCATGGAACGAGGGTACTTTCTTGCCCACAGCCAAAATGAACACTAGTCTTATGCTGGGGCATTTGTTTTTACATATATACGTATATATCTATCTATCTATCTTGCACGGCTTCCCAATATGGGCCCTCATCGCATACACGATTGCCACGAACACTCACTGAACTGCGCACACAGTTACCTCATGCATGCTTTTGTTGCTAACCATTTTTTATTGAATGTAGGAAAGAACCCATACACTAAGGTGTACTAATTCCATCTCTTTTCCCAAAGCTGAATGCCAAAATGGCCCCCTGACATTTTTACCGAGAAAGAAAGATGCCACCTTAGCTAAATTATGTAGGGGGCCAAAAATATTAAACTAACAAATTTTCTTTGAGACCTTGCAGGGAGACCAACCCCGATTACATTCATAACATCCCACAAGCTGGGGCATTTTTTTTTTATTATTATCTACGGGTATTATTTTGCACACAACTCCTCGTAACTAGAAAAGGTCAAAATGCTGATGACCAAACTTGGGAAGTATGAATTATGGTTGTTATGATATATAATGATGAATTTGATTATAGATGTATGCTATGCACACCCTTTATGATATCATATTTGATTTGAAAATGTAAATATTTTGAGCTTTTGCCTTAATGCTTATTGCTGACGATGTGAATGCCTTAAGAACATAGAATTGCTTAGGTCACAGATGTCACACACTCAGGCACTCCTCATTGTTTGAGAACCTTGTGGCCATGTTGCCTCTCTGTAAAACCCCGCCCCGAGAGTTTCCTTTTAGTGTTAATTAAGACGTGACTTATTTATAAGTGAGATTAGTGGAAATTGGTTAAATCTGGATTAGAATAGTTTTTAATAGCTTTGAATAAATTTGGGAACTCTTGTGATCTAGTGGGGCCCTTTGGGGGTTCCTTTTATTGTGTCTTGATTAGTTTTGAGATTTATTTAATAATTCTGGAAATCTGTAATTTGCTCCGTTTAATGTATTTTATAATTCCCGACAACTTTCGTATTTGTTCCGTTTCCATTCGAGACCTCTAAACCCTACTTTGCCATTAATAGGGGTAAAACAGTCTTTTTACACAAAATCTGGACACTATTTTCAATGTCTCCGAAACTCGTAAAATATATATTTTTTGGAAAGTAGAAATTTCGACGATCGATTCTTCCTTCTTCGTCGAATCCATCCGAAACCCGTAGAGTGATGTTTTAGCTCAATTGGATTTTTAAGTTGTGGGACCCATTGCCATTGTCTATATAAGGAGGAGTCATTTTCCTCTTCCTCTTCTTGCAACTTTCTTGAGAAACAGGAATCCCAGCCCAGCCCTAGGGTTCTCTTCAACTTACCTTGCTTCTTGCTTCTTCATCTCTCAATCTCTCTCAAACCTATTGCTAAAGGTAAAATGGAGGTGGTAATCTTCTTCCCCTCCATGAGAGCTTCCTCTTGACATCATTTTTAGAGAGAACCTCCCATTCCAAGCTACATTTTAAGCAAGCTCTTGCCATTAGAGGACTTTTCATGTAAGCTCTTCTTCTCATCTCTTGGTTGTGCGTTCTTCTAGCCATGGAGGTGCTTCACCTTGATTATTAGAAGCTATCTCCATCTATTTCTTGATTTTGACATTCTAGGGTTGTAATGAATGTATTTGGGGATTTTTGTGTAGATTGTAGATTTTGAGCTTGATAGTGGGATTAGAGCTTGACTACCATATTTGGAGAGCAAGGCAAGTGAATGAATGGATTTGATTTGAATAAGTTCTTGTTTTATTGAAAATGTGGATTTTTACTATTCCTACTTCTTTAGTTTATTATGTTTCATAATGCTTTTGGAAATGTACTTATTGATATGATTTTTCTCCTAATTAGTTTATGAGAATGTATGCATTCATTCATTAAAGATTATTTGGTCATTATGGACTTCTTAAATGATATTTGTACTTGCATTGAATGAGATTTGTGTTGAAAGGAGAATTAAATGCATTGATGGAATGGTGGTTGGTGGAAAGGATTAAATGTTAAATGGAAGGGAATAGTAGGAAATGGTTGGAGTTGAGGTGACAGGGCTTGGGAAAGAAAGAACTGAAATCTGCACCTGATGTAGAGTTCCCGCAGCTGGGCGGTCAGCGGGCGGTCACCTTGGCGGCTAGCCGACAGGTGATCGGCGGCTAGCCGACCCAGATGCGGTTAGAAACACAGAATGTTGTGTTTTGACAGGCGAACCGCGGTCAGCCCCGCGGTCAGCTCGCGGCTAACCGCTAACCAAAAACCCTGTGACCGCCAGGTAGCCGAGATGCGCGGTTAGAAACACAGAATGCTATATTTTAGCAGGGTGAACCGCGGTCAGCCCTGCGGTCAGCAAGCGGCTAACCGCCGATCACCTCGGCGGCTAACCGCCAGCTAACCGACTAGTGACCGAATTTCACCCAGAATTTCTGAGTATTTTCTATTGTTTTCAGATATGGTATTTAAAGGTTTGGATGGGTTGTTCTGATGCCCTACCACCATTGGAAGACCCAGGGGATGACATAAGGAGATTGACTTAGAAAGAAACACCATTTCGGAAAGGTATTGGGACTTTTGTATTCATCAACTTGCATAAGGAAACTTGGTATGTCCTCTATCATTCGAGTACCATACTAAGGGTAATAATAGACATACAAGATCCTTATACATGTTTGAATATGGATGCCCCAATATATAGTCCCTAATGGTATAAGGATTCATTGCATTGTTTTACTCAGATTATATGTATAATTACCCGATCCTACTGGTTTTATCTCAAATTCTGATTTATACACCTGATATGTCCTGCCAGCCCCGTTTATGCATGAACAGATAATGATACGAAATGTGTGCTTACGAGCACCATGCCCCGCCTGCCCGAGTGTTTTATACTGATATAGTTTGTATATGTTTTGATTTCTCATGTAACCTATGAGTTGGCACCACTAAGCTTGGGCGTCCTTGTCAGTCTGATCAACTGACTTGGGCCTCCCCCTTGTGCTTCCGCCAGTTGCAACTTGGATCCTGTCCTGTCCCATTACCCGGTTCCGCGGCCGTGGTCTTGTCTAGCTATATGTATATGTATATAATGTTGGTTCTCGTCACTTCATGTGTTCGAGCCCAACGCACTGAATGTGCTCTCATCACCTTAGTGATAGAGAGGATTTAGCTTTAGTGTGGTTGTCATCTAGTCAGTTTCTGTACCTTGAATACCCCACATGATTTATATTGCATCTGTACTTTTAATGAACTATGCATCTTGTTTTATGACAGTTATCGTTTTAATAAGTTTTCGTTATGTCTAAGATGTGCTTTGATTTCTTTCTTGGTATTATCTATTCACCCACCTGCCAGACCGTCGTGTCTGACCCATTTTTGTGGTATCCAGGTCCAGCTTCCGTTATGGCCTTTGAGGAGGAGCTAGAGGAGGCGGTTGATGAACCGCAACGATTAGTGGAGTGGCAAGCTGACAATGTCATGTAGACATTTGGTTTAGCTTTGAGCTGCGAACATTTTGGGGAGATTATAGACTGATTCATGATTTATACTTTTGGTTGTACTGGCCTTTGTTGGCCATTATTTTTGAGGAATGTTAATTTAACTTGATCTTTTGTTTAAACTTTAACTTCATATTTTGGGAATGCTAATGAGATCATTGCTCACTCTGACATCATATCATACTTGTGTATTATCAGTCTTATTTGATGAGAATGGATTAAGAGTTTGATTTGCTACACGCTTCCGCACCAATGTAAATGTTCTATGAGTGTATGTGGAATCCTCACCGCGGAAACCTGTGGGAAATTAAGGAAATGTATAATCGTTGTTAAGGGTAGTTCATTACCCCATCCACACCACCGTCGTGGTCCCGTATCCCGGTCCGGGGTCGCGACAGACTAGTATCAAAGCGAGACGTGTTTCAGGCAATTAAAAGAAACTAGAAATCCTAAGGACGTGGCGAGGATCCATTAGATTCTTCGTTAGTTAGACTCGTGTGAGCAATGTGTGACCCTTATATAATTGTATGTGCTAACAATTTGTTTTCCAGTGATATGCCACCTCGAAAAAGACCCGTAACCGATAATCCCACCGCAAGCAATAGTGAACACACCGGGCCACTAGGAAACGGTACTCCGGATCCAAACATGCAGAATCGATTTCAACAGATGATGCAATCCATGATTGACCAGCAACGTCATGCCAATGAAAATCAGGCAAGATTGCAAGAGCAAATGGCCAGGAAGGATGAAGAGCATGCTAGGGAAATGGCTACGATGCAAAGGCAGTTATTAGAGGTATTAGAAAGGAGGCCTGAACCGGCACCAGCGCAACCTCTAGGCCCTCAAATAGTCGTTAACAATAGGGAACATGATCCCAATGCGTTGTTTGAAAAGTTTAGGAAGAGGGGTCCCAAGGAGTTTACTGGGCATGAGGACCCATTAGCTGCAGATGACTGGCTAGAGCATACAGAGAACATCTTTGAGGTATTTAGATGTACAGGTAGGCAGCAAGTGCAACTCACCGCTTCCATGTTCATCGGCCTAGCGAATATATGGTGGAAAACAATAAAGGCCGAGTATAGGACTATAGCAGACGCAGAGGCTTGGACAAGTTTCAAGAGACAATTCAGTGACAAGTATGTACCAACACATGTGAAGAGGCAAAAGGCCATTGAATTCTAGCAGCTCGTACAAGGTAACACGACCGTTCAAGAGTACCTCACGAAGTTCGAAAGGTTGTCTCGATATGCCCCCGAGTTAATTGACACTGTGGAGAAAAAGATAGCGAAGTTCCTTGAAGGACTTAACCCGATCATTGAGAGGGATGCCACGGGTGTTGTACCACCTATCACTTTTGAAGCATCAAGCACACCATCTCAACTACACGTATGCACAACATACATCAAATACTCATTAGCTCTCACCATAAGCCAAAGATGGGGCGAAACAACATAAATACATGACTAGCAAATATGGATACATGGAACAAGGACACACTAATGATGCAGCCTGGGGAGATCGATCAAAGAACGATGACTCTACGGAGCGGCTCCATCACGGCGAGCCGACGAAGCAAATGAGGTCGGACTAGCAGCATGCTAAGAAGGAGTGCGGGTCGAGTCCGAGAATGCATAACCTCTCTCCACTGCCCTCCGATGAAGTCTAGCGAGACGCCCCCGCAAATCAGTAACCACTTCATCATGTTGTCGCTCCATGTGATCCATGCGCCGAGCGTAATGATCATGAATAATGGCCTTCTCCTCGCCCCAGCTAGGAGGTGGAGGAATAGAAGCAACGATAGCACCGCTCTACAGGACAACGTTTATAGAAACATTACGTTCAACAAACCTTGTAGCATCAAACATGGAATTTTAAAAGAAGAAAAGACCTTTACCTGCACAGGGGCCTCAGAGCTCCTATGCCTGGCACGTAACTCGTCAACCTGCACACAGCAAAATTATAAACAACATCAACAATGGATGAGGAATCAAGATTAAAATATCACATGAGAATCGCTCATACCTGTGCCATAGAAGCAGCTCTCTCTGCAAACGCTCCGTCGCGCTCGCCACGAGCCTCTGCCTGAGGATCACGAATAGAAAGGGTTAAGAGTTGTCATTATACGTCTTAAACACAAGAGCGATAAAACAAAACACAAACCTCGCTAGTCCGCAGTCGGTCCACCTCCGCCTGTAGAGTGAGAAGATCGCTCTCCAATCGAATTCTCGTGACCTCGGACATGTCCTGCTCTCTGTTGCTCTGCATAGTAACCAAAGGTCATAAACACAAATTCAAAATGAACAAATAACTCCATGACCTCATACCTCGCGACAATCCGCCAACGCTTCAATGATCGCTTCATTTTCCCGGCGGCGCTCCTATTACCAAAGCATTTTTAGTAAGGAAAGTATAAATAAGGTAGCATGTGGCTAATTAGGTTTAACAATTTTCGTACCCTCTCAGCTGTCAATAGT
Organism: Persea americana; assembly: GCA_029852735.1. Lineage (NCBI taxonomy): Eukaryota > Viridiplantae > Streptophyta > Magnoliopsida > Laurales > Lauraceae > Persea > Persea americana. The sequence goes on from CM056814.1 coordinate 42,934,446, forward strand.
GCCCTCAGTTTCACGATCTCCGTATCCTATGAAATATAAACCATGCCATTACATCAAGCACGATCAACATTACTATGGAAATAAGCACCATTGGATTCAAACACTAAATCAAGAAGTCATACCTTCTTCTCTACTAGGTGAGACAGTCGAAGTGTTTCTCCCCTAAGGATGGACTCCGCATCGGACATTACGCACCCAGACGTTCCCTGTCACACATGAGAGCCACGGTTAAAGGATGGGAAGAGCATGAATCGTTGAGATTGTAAGGCCCATAATTGAAATTGGAAACCTCATAAGCCCTCACCTCGCCCCGTCCTTCGGATGATGGATGTGCCTGCCAATGCCTTGCTGCAGCTGGTATCTCCTCCTGAAAAGTAAAGGAAGAAACGATGTTAGCCATGATAAAAAGGAAGACAACATCAGAGCGAACAAAATTTCAATGCTCACCCGAGCCAATGATGAGGCCTCAGCCGCTTCCGCGTAATTACTAACAGAATACGAAGCCCCACAAGAATACGACTCCGGGAGTATATACTGATGCAAAGCTGTCTTCTAATATACCTCATAGTCACTCCAGGCACTAGCATCTACACCGAAGGTGGCCTTCCTCCCTTTCCTTCTCCAATTTTTTATCTCTTTCCGACACGGATGGCGGCGTTTGAACGCTTTCAAACCCCACCCTGGATACGACCGATGCATGATAGGCTTTTCTGCAGGGACAACTTGATGGTGTCCCAGTTGGCGCGCAACTCGGCTGACAACCAACCTGACCGCCACCTGGGGAGCGTGGAGCCAAATGTCCCTTTCAAATAGAGTACGTCCCTCCTGCACAACAGCCATCTCATCATCCGGACCACCCCGGTAGGGCTACCAGATCACCTGACAAGTCATGATGTGTAGCAAATGAGAACAAAGAGAGGCAGACATTTAACATGACAAACAAAAGGAGAAAAGGAGCATACCTCGTGATTTTTCAACTCATTTAAGATGAACCGGTAACCTTGCTCGCCCGGTCTCATTCCTAGAGCCTTAATACGCTCAGCCATCTCAGGAGGCAGAATGTCGGCAAAACTCCGCAAATTGGCATTAGGATACCATTGCGAAGCCCGAGGAGTACAACTTAACCTCGCAGGCAAGCGCTCAGGCCGACACTGGATAATATGCTCCCAAATCCATACCTATACACAACCAAAGCTTAGTTATTACAAAAGACGAAAAATGACCCATGATAAGAAAAGGTGGACTACAATAGGTCACCACATTTGGGGATAGGGTTTAGACCTGTAGGATCGGCACGAACCCTCGAAGGCTCTTACATCCGGGCTGGAGGCGGCACCTCGAGTCTAGACTATGGAAAAGAAAGGCAAGGGTGGCTGCGCCCCAAGCATAGTCGCCGACCTTATCCAGGTCCTGCACAAACCGAATGAGAGTACCGGACGCTCTATTACCAGTCGCATTGGCAAAGAGACACCTCCCCAAAAAGAACAGAAGGAAAGCCCGAAGATGCTCATCATCACCCAATCGTGCCGAAACCAACCTGGGTCTCCTCAAACGAACCTCAGACTGCCTCCCTTGTTTTTTCTCTGCACAATACCAAATTGACATAAGAAATTCATTATATAATCAAAATAAGGAACAAAGTAGCTACCAAACATTTCCGTACTCACTCGTGACCGGGAAAACCTCACAAGGTATCCCTACCCTCTTTCGGCGAGCGTACCCATCAACCGGCACTTCCCGCCATTCATACCCTGTAGCAAGAGAGAAAGAACGTAAGAAACAAGGATGAGAAGCATACAAGACGCCAGAGATCGGTTAAAAGAAACTAGATCGAGTGTTTACGCTCAGAGGGTCCGATGTCGTCGCCCTCGTCACCTCTACCTGCACCTCCATCTCTCCTCTCATCAAAGTCAACAGAAACAACTCGGCGAGGCCTCACCCCCTCATCCTCACTGTCCCCATCATCAATCTCGTCGTCTCCATCATCAGATGCGATAAACTCACCCTCCAACTCATCATAATCTGCATCCTCATCATAACCCCCATCCACCTCATCATCACTCTCAATCGCATCCACCACTGCTACATCGTCATCGGCAGGGCCGGCCGCAGATCGGGATCCACCAGAAGAGGGGCCTTCACCTGTCAAAGGAATTATGAATACTGTTAATAAAGGATAAATATCGAATATGCAGGTCTCATGGGTATTTTTCTACTCTGAATCAATCTAAAGGAGAGGGGACAAAATGTTACCAGCATCGGCCCGAGCCCCAGCCGTTGTGGGGACAGGACCTCCCTCACATCCTATAACCGGCAAGCCTCCAAAATCTGGTACCCTTGCCCTCAGCTTGGCGAGGAAGTCCGCCTGGTTCCGAGCCCACTCTAAAATGAAGTAGGGAGGAATGATTAGTAGGAATAGCAGAAGAGAAAAATATGGTGCTACAAAGGCAAAAATAGAATACTTACTATTTAGGATCCTCTTCCTTTCTGGGCTGTACGCCTCCCTCAGCCACTCGGTGTCAATCTGACCCACACCGGACTGGGGGCGAGCCCCGAACATCCTATGCAGGCGTAATCGAGTGATAGAAGCCTTGGCATCATTCGCCCTAGAGAAAATAGGGAGGCCTTTCACCCTCAGCCCCCAGCAACGCGCAATGTCCTCAAGTGTAATCGTCATTTCCCCGGGCGGGAAATGGAAAGTGTGCGTCTCATCCCTCCATCTCTCGGAAAGAGCACAAATGAGAGCACGGTCGGTGCGGAAGGCGACAATAGACATGAAATCCCCGAACCCCATCGCTCGGACCCGATCTTTTAAGTGATCAGGGAGCTCGGTCCACCAATCCCTCATCTGTAACCAACTCACCCTAGCCCGAGCAAAAGGGACAGGCTGCAACACAAACATCAGAGGAAAGAATGTCAATAATAATGGAAGCCAACAAAGTATGAGATTTATAAAGACGGCTAAGAGTTTACCCGGCCAGCTCGTATCTCGTCTGAAAGGTGAGGCTTCTTCTCCGATTTATCCTCACACTTCTGTTTCTTTTTCGGGGGAGCAATGATTTGCTCTACCTCGGCCCCTTCCACAGTGTCCGATGACATAGGAGCGCGCTTACAAGTCTCCTTAGTCCTAGCCATCTGACAAACTTGTACCCAAAGCCAAAATGAGAAGTTGAGCATGAGGGCCTAATGTTAGTCCACATAAGCATAAGAGACCATGACCATTGATCCAACCAAAAGATTAAGACAAAACGTATCCCATTTATTGAGCTACCCTCATTAAAACACATTTTACAAGCCTGAAAAGAAATGAAAACACATTCATTCCAACCCAACTCTTCCAACTTAGCCCAAATTTCACACCTCTTATTCTGCCTCATCACCACTATATCATTTCGACATACATATTAGGCTGAATCACATCCCGTCCCACGGTCACATCATACAAATAAGAAAAAAGGGAGGAAGGGAAACAATGACAACCACAACAACGAGAAAGATATAAAATAAAAAAAAAAACAAAAAAAAAATGAATAACCGAATCACAATTTAAACTAAAAATAGCACCCATAACCTTTGTCCCATCACATCATAACCAACTCACCCTAGCCATCACCACCACACCCCTCAATTACCAAGCTTACTCTTCTACATAATAAAATAAACAAAAAAAAAAAAAAACAAGATAGAGACAAAAGAGCAGAAGGTCCCCGACATAATTACAAATATGGAAGTGAGCATAAAACACACCATGGTGTAAGGAACAAGTCAAAACAAGCGCTCCACAAACTCAGACAAACCCCTAAATAAAAAATAAATAAATAAATAGAAAACAACCAAGAAGAGAAAAGCCCAAACCACTTCCCCACAGTGACTGAGATCTATGTTAGGAGTCCAAATCCTATTCACCACATTCTCATTTAAAGCCAATGGAACGCTCAATAAATTCAAACAATCTCCACTACACCTGTTAGCTTCCATAGGTCGCGCCAGACCTCACTCCTCATCATCCCACATATCCCAACTAACCACAATGAATGCCCATTTTCCAACCAAACTAATTCTGCCAAGGAACCCCCACTATGCAACTTTTCAAATTTTAGTCAAGGGGGCTGGGATTGCCAACCTCACAGCTGGGATAACTTCATTCCTTCTTCCCTCACCAAAATTCACCACGTCCCTAGCTGCCCTTGGCCAAAACCAAGCCCCCAAACCCCATGTTGCAGCCATCGCCCATAAAAGAAAAGAAATAATAATAATAAAAAATAATGAAAGAGAGAACAAAGAAATAAATGGAAGGGGATGGAACCCACATACCTGAATCTTTCTCTCCTCCCTTTCTACTCAATGCATTCGGCTTCTCCCTGAAACGGCAGCAGTAAACATAAAAAAAAAAAAAAAACAGAGAGAAGAGAAAAGAAAGAGAATAGAAAGAATGGAAAATGGGAAGAGAATAAAAAACCACATACCTGAATCTCTCTCTCCTCCCTTTCTCTTCAACTTACTCGGCCTTCACCTGTAGCTGCTAGAAACAGATTCTAAAAAAAAAAAAAAACAGAGAGAAGAGAAAAGAAAGTGAATAGAAAGAATGGAAAATGGGAAGAGAATAAAAAACCACATACCTGAATCTCTCTCTCCTCCCTTTCTCTTCAACTTACTTGGCCTTCACCTGTAGCTGCCAGAAACAGATTCTAAAAAAAAAAAAAAAAAACAGAGAGAATAGAAAAGAAAGAGAACAGAAATGAAATGGAAAGAAGATGGAAAACCACATACCTGAATCTCTCTCTCCTCCCTTTCTCCTCAATGCATTCGGCCTCCACCTGAAATGGCAGCATACAGATTCTAAAAAAAAAAAAAACAAAGAAGAAAAGAAAGAGAATGGAAATAGAAAATGGAAGGAGGATGAAACCACATACCTAGCCTTCTCTCTCTTCCCTCTTCTCCACTGCTGCTCACTAGAACTTCACCTGAAACTACCACAGCAGCCATAACGAAACGGAAAAAAAAATAGAAAGAAGAAGAAGTAGAAAAGGAAGTCGAAACCCACTTACCTGGGCGACGACAGACCCGCAAGACGCTTCTCTTCCCTTTCTACTCTCCTCTTTCTCCACTTAGCTCACTGCTTCCTCTCCCCTGCGCCTCACCTGAAGCAAGAACCAAAAGAAAGAAACGAAAGAAAAGAAGAGAGGGAAGGAAAGAATGAAAAAATGAAAAGGGGGGAAAATCCCCACCCTTATGACCTAACGCCCAGTGCTGGGCGCATAGTGGCCCAGCACCATCACGTGGTGGGGCCCTCTTTAAGGGGGGAGATCCACCTAAAAAAAAAGAACAACTCAATTGAAAAAAAAAAGAGAAAAAGAAAAAAGAAAAAAAAAAGATCAAACCTAACATTAATTTAAACATCAATGGAGATGAAGTTAAGACATAATCCACTCTCGGGTTTGGCTAAAAATCAATCTTTATTAATGACTATGGTCCAGTCTTAACAAAATTGGACTCATCGAATCTCATAACTCATCATTAACCTCATCATAATAAATGTCATCATCATTCAATAATAGACATCACCACATAAAATAAAATAAAATAAAATAAAAAAGAAGAAAAAAGAAAATTAAGTCTAAATCAACTTTTATTAAAGTCCAATAAGAGTCTTAAAACAATAACTATAGCAATTAATTGAATCGACTAAATCCTAAACATGAACTAAAATAGAGGTCACAACCTTTGCCCCCAATACCCTAGGTGGAGCTTATAACTAACTAAGATGGTCCTAATGACCTGACCTCTTATTGAAAGAAAATCCTAGCCTAAGATAGAAAAACTTTTAGTGGGTCCCCTAGGATGGATGGACCATCTCGATGAAAGTAGGAAAGCGCGCCATCTGTGCCTCCATTTCGACGATATGAATTTCGAGTTGCCCTCGCACTTCTTTCAAGTTATCCAGCAGATTCCTCAAGACACCGCAAATATCCCGAACTCGCTGGAAGTCATTTAGATAAGCCGTGTATACCGGATGAATAAGCGCCGAGAGGGTAGTGTTTTGCATCTCGAAGTACTTCCTGTAGCGCCTAGGAACAGATGATTCAGCTTCGTGAGGGCAAGACATGACCATGAGTTCCAGTTGATCCATCCGCCTGTGTAGGGTGTTAAAGTCATCAATAGGAGCTCGTTCGTCGGTAGACTTCATAGCCTCCCAAACTTCAAACATCCCCCTGACATCCAACATGCTCCATAAGAGAGATTGGAGCACGCTGTTGACAAAAGATGGTAAGTCTTCCAGAAGCCCATCATAACCATTCAGCCTATTTAGAGCAGTCCTGCCCACAATACACAAATCCCCATACAACCTGCAAATACAGCCAGTAAATCATACCTGCTGCGCCTAATCTCTACAATGCGCTTGTCCATAGTTTCTTCAAATTGGAAAACGCAGTCATAGGTAACAGGCAGGGAGGATTCATGCTTGAGGTAGAATTCTGCCCGTTCCTCAGAGTCATAATACCCTATTTTGTCAGCTCCAGGGGACCAATATTCATCCCCTGGCGAGTAGGGCTTGCAAGCGGAAGAACCCTCAACACCATCAACAACGAATGAGAAGATCGGAGAGCCGGCCATTGGAATAAGAAAAGACCTGTAGGCATATGCACAAGGCTTTAGAAACCCTTTACAGAATAAAAACAACCCAGAAAAGTTCATAATTAGAGGAAATCCAAAACAACATAGAAAAAAAAAAGGGGTCACTTGAGCGCCCCAGGGGTGGTGCCCAGGTCTGTTTTGAGGAATTCACCGCAAAAGGTACGGGTCTAGCCATGATAATTTTATTAGGCCTTCTCAAATCCGTGGGAGATACTTCCAAAGATACTGCTAGGATGTCCTAAAAACCCTCTCGAGAGCCAAGAAGTCCAAGCTACATGCCCATACAATACAACATCTTAACACACCTAAAAAAAAAAAACAGAGAGTCAGCTAGGCACCACAGGGGTGGCGCCCACCCCAGCCTTGAAATATCTCCCATAAGGACATCATTATTTCGCCAAGTTAAAGACTTTAGTGTCCCTGAGTCATGTTTTCATAACATACTGTGAAGCCGGAGAGAACCAGAATATGAAAAGATGCCCCAAAATTCAGGTTCACAAGCCCTTAGTACAAATCGGAAAGATAGGCACCACCAGGGTGGCACCTAGCCTTCCCTGTTGGTGTTCTTCAACTAGGGCACCCCAAATCTGACCATGACAGACTTGCCTATGCCATAAAACAGCCTTGACGAATTAAATAAAGAAAACGTGGGACAAGACATCATCATAACCAAAAAAAAAGCCAACATGTAAGCAAGAGCATAAAACTAGACTCAAATTCAAATCGAAGATGGTGCGTGTGCATGACAATAACTACAAGTTAAGAGAAACAACAAGCTGAACATAATCTTGAAATATTAGATGTAAAAATCACCAAACACAAAAAGAAACAAAAAGGCCAACACATGATCAAAAGGATTTAAAAAATAAAAAAAAATGATCAACCACATAATCCAAAGAGGATAAAAGCGAATTTAAAAAAAAAAAAAAGAAAAAAAAAACAGAGAACATACAAAACAAATAAAAAGGATGCTTTAATCTGAAATCATATACCAAGTTGATCAACTAAATAATCATACAATTAGAAGTATATACATGAGACATGCCATTCATCTTAAAAAAAAAAACAGAAAAGAAGAAGAGAAAACTTACTTGGGAGCAAGGAAGAGCTTGAAGGCTATGAAATTCGAAGTCTGAAAGAGCAGGAGTTGTGGGAAATTCGTAGCCTTGATCCACTTATATAGATTAGAGTCTGAACCCCATGAGAATTTTAAAAGAACACGAACAGCAGCTTGGGCGCCACTCCCTGGGCGCCCAGGTCACCTGTTCTCCCTAAAACTCGAACTTCTCTTTGACAGGGACTCTAAGTGCTGAATATGCAATTCCACGTAGGCGCCACACCCCGGGCGCCCAGATCATCTATTCTCTAAAGGTCAGGCTTCTACTCCGACGAGGACTCTTGGTACGATAGGCTGAACACGAATCCTACTTCGAGACTAACTCAAAATGCAGTCTGGGCGCCACCACTTTGGCGCCCAGGTCACACATTGCCTTGAACCCGAATCCCACTTCAAGACTAACTCAAAATGCAGTCTGGGCGCAACCCCTTGGGCGCCCAGGTCACACATTGCCTCGAATTCGAATTCTACTTCGAAACCAACCTGAAGTGTAACCTACTTCCTTGAAATTAAAACTACATTCTAAAACGGACTAGGACTGCATCTTGGGCACCACTTCTTGGACGTTTAGATGACTTGTCTTCCAAATCCACCATTCTACTTCGAGACGAACTTCATCCATGCAATCCGCCTAGGCACCATCCCCTGGGCGCCCAAGCTGTCTCTTTTCATAATCCTTGAACCAAAGCTCGAACAGGCTAGGCACCACCCCTGTGGCGCCTATCTATCACCTTAGAGAACCAAAGGCCTCTTTGAGCCAAATTGTCCTAGAATTTTGAGAAGTTGAACCCGAACAAGAATTAATGATGATTGATGATTAAAAATAATAATGATAATTTAAATAAATAAATAATAAAAAAAAACAAGAGAAAATAATAAGAAATAATAAAAAAAAACAAAAAAAACAAAAAAAAAAAAAAACAAAACAAAAAAAAAAACAAAAAAAGAAAAAAAGAAGAAAAAAAAAGAATAAATAAATAAATAAATAGCCAATAGAGAGAGAGAGAAAGCAAGTTAAGAGAGGCACAATAACATGGTGCACATTGTCAACCAAACATTGTCCCATCACATAAGGTCCTGTGACAGGCACATTAGTCCCATCACGCATACATCTGATATTGTGCATTACATCCCATGTCATCTCCATCAATGAAATTTGAACTACAGAGCACTAACAATGAGAAATGCAGAATCTTTTAGTGTTTGTTCAATACAGGTTCCCAAAGCAAAAACGAAGACACCAAAGGTGAAAGACTTTCAAGTACACTGACGGAGGCAGATGACTCAAACTTCGGCAAACTAATGATGAAAGGAAATGGCAGTGGTCCCCAACGTTGGACTTACGGAAAGCTCTGGAGGTAAGTACCCTTGACTGTGACTTTCATGATTTTACTTCATGTCTGGAAATTGAGTCGCCGTTGGCCTCCCTTAAGCGCTTATAATTGGTATGGCAACCATAATATCGTGTTCTCACGAATTGTGCGTTCGCCGACTCAAATCTTGACGTTGGAAGATGGAAACCGTGTAACTTGAAACTCTCCATGATAAGCACCAAAAGATGATCGAATCTATCCCAGGTTCTCATTTAAGATTGGGTGAAGACCAAGATCCCTAGAGAGTGATGGCTTTTTTTTGGTGACCGTCTTCCATTGATTTTGTTTTTTCGATGCATACCTGAGTTTTAAAATCAAACATCTTAAAAAAAAAAAAAAAAATGCATCTCATTCTCATATGCACCTCACACTATTGCTTGAACTATGTTTGTCATTGCCTTCAAGATCCCCATTATTGCTAGTTAGTTTTGACTATGCCTTGAACACCCAACTGTGGATGAAAGTTAAAAGATGCTATATATGACCATTTGAATTAAACTCTATGGCATGAACAAATGAAACTCTAATAGTGACCTAGCCAATCGAAAGATCGACTTCTGATTCAGACCACCGGGGCACAGTTCCCGCCATCATTTTCAATTTCAACAACCGGGGCACAGTTCCCAACCCGCCACGTGGCAATACCACGGGCACCGAGGCACAGATCTTGGGTTTCCAATCAAATCAGTAGGCACGTAACTTCCTCTTTTTCTTTTTCCCCCTGAATCAGGATCGATCCTAGAAAAGTGAACATCATCTTTAGAATGAATTTGCAATTGCATACATCCATAGATGGCCACTCCCGCGAGCTCAAAAGCTCCCGTGAGTCATGAGTGGTGTGTCTACTTTCTTTGGAGCACAACTCTCCACGTGTTGCTCTCCAAAGAGGGGCATACTGTAGACACCTCATTTGGCCCCTATGATAGCCTTAAATACCTATCATATATAGCGATGCCCCCATTTCATCCATAATTGAATGATTAATGACATAATTCAGATTAATTAACGACGATGAAGATGCTTGTTGGTAATTTTAGACTTAGTTCGACGATTTCTAGAAATTCACTAAAGAAAGCCAAGTCCCGTCGAGATCTCGAGCCCAATTCACTACTCACACAAGGAATGAACCATGACACCACTCAAACCCTTTCCGGACCACTTAAGACATGCTTAGGCCAATCCCTCTAAAGACCATACTTAGTTTGCCAAAATGTCACCCAATTAGCCTAAGTTAGGAAATCGAATCCATTGGTCTAGAGATCCCTCATATTTTTCAGCCCCTATTTTTAAAGATATTTAGACCATTGAATTCCTCACTTAGAGAGCTTTCCGGTGATATGTAGAACGTCCAAATCCGATAAGCGAGTCAAAAGTTATGAGCTTCCGAAGTTTGTCCTAAGAAGAGATCACCCAGGCACCACCCATGTGGCGCCCATCCCACTAAAATTCATCTAGGCGCCCCATGGTGGGCACCCAGCCTCCAAATTCCATTAGTTGGCCTAAAGTTAGCCCGGGATTACTCAACGTAGGGACCGAACTCCGAAAATAAATCGACTCCACCTAGGCACGACCCATGTGGCGCCTACCTTCCTTAGTTCCACCTAGGCACTAGCCCTGTGGTGCCCACACTGTCCAAGACTGCATAGGCACCACCTCATGGGCGCCCACCTCCAAATTTCACTAATTGGCTTGAGATTAGACCGGGACCACTCATACGTAGAGACCAAGCACCGAAGACGAACCGAACCACCTCGGCACCACCCATGTGGCGCCCAGCCTTTAAATTCACCTGGGCACCACCCACGTGGCGCCCAGCCTTGAAATCCATCTGGGCACCACCCATGTGGCGCCCAGCCTATTAAGTGCTAATGTAGGTCCCCCCAGCTGAAGACATATCCGTTCAATCTCGACTCCAAATGGGACCAAGGACCAAAAGCGAAGCACAAACCAGCTGGGCGCCCACAGAGGGCGCCACCCTGTGGGCACCCACTCTCTCTAGGATCACCTAGGTGCCACCCTGTGGGCGCCCAGACTGCGCAGGCCATGTGGGCGCCACCCCATGGGCGCCCATCCATCCTCCAAGCCCTAGTTCATCCTAAAGCAACTTAAGCCGCCTAGGGATGCGTGAGACCTTCTTGAAACCCGAAATAATGAAGCCCTAGCCCTTCTAAACTCGTCCCAAAACCTATATAATCCCTCTTAACTTCATTTACAAGGGGAGGCTACCCAAAAAACCCTAAGAAAAGAGGCAAAAGGAGAGAATAGAAAACGAAGAAGAAAGGTAGACACCATTAGAGAAGAACTTCAGATCTATAGTAGAGGAAGGAGAAAGAGAGGAGGAGGCTTCCATATCTTCAACTGGAGCTATGGATCTTTGCGAAAGCTTCGTTTTAGGAACTTGAGGAACGCGTCATATACCGGTATTCCTAGATCTCTCCTTTCTTTTTCTATATTCCATTACCATTCATTCTTAGAAATATGCTTAGGACCATTTGAGCACAGTAGATCTACATTAGCTTGTGATAAAAATAGTATCAGTGCATCATCATGTTAGTAACATGTTTAGGTTCATTCTAATATAGTAGATTCGTTTTGATTTTGTAGTTCTAATTGCATAGTTAGATCAGATCTCGCATTAGCATCATCATCATCATCATTTATATTGAAAAGATCGCGAACAACCATTGGCAGAAAGGCTGGGCGCCACCCACTGGGCGCCTGCCCTCTCCGGAACCACCTGGGCGCCACCCACTGGGCGCCACCCTCTGGGCTTCTACCCTTCTGAGATCGGGTCCGGGTTCTAGATTTCCGCCCGTTGCATTGTTTGTTCGTTGGTTCGTTAGTTGCATCATTAGTAGTCCGAATTAAAACATTCGCATCAGTCGCTGAATATTGGAAGTTGTGTTGAAAACACTAAGATTCTTGTGCATTCATTGTGTTCCGTTGAAAACCCTGATTGAGCAGAGTAGGCACCACAGGGGTGGCGCCTAAGTGGATTTTTCCACTTTTGTGCACAACTTCAAATCTTCCTTATTTAGTTCATTTAGAAACTGCATATTAATGATATGTTAGGTTGTTTGACATGTTCTGAACTTCAAATTACCATTTTTGTCACACTTCACATCATATCATTCGAACCACACATCCATAGAAAATCCCAAAAAAAAAAAATCATAAAACATAAAATCCCTTCTTCTCTTTCCTTACTCTCTAGTAAATTAGAGGAGAAACCAAAAACAAATTAAAAGATATCCAAAAACCAAAAAAGAATAGTTAGATAGTCTAAGTTATTGAATTTAGTGCCTAAGTAGGATAAATCCTAAGATTAATTAAAACAACATAATTAGTAAACTTAAGCAACATCACATCATTAAGAGTTCTAAAACATTAAGACCCTAATTAATTCAGATTTAGAAATAACTAAGAACTTTAAAAACACAAAAAAAACCAAAACCCCAAAAAACAGCCACCTGGGCGCCACCCCCTGGGCACCCATCCTTCCACAGCCACCTGGGCGCCACCCTTTGGGCGCCCAGCCTACTCATTCTCTAAGACAATTCGGTAAAGCTTAAGTTAATTAGTTAAGACTTTAAACTAATCCGAATCAACACAGTAAAACATTTTAAACCTAGAATAAGTAAACCTTAATCAACTTAATCTCTAATTAACTCAAAAACTCAAAACCAGCAAAACTCTAAAAAGTCCACCTGGGCGCCACCCCCTGGGTGCCTAACCTGCACTGCCACCTGGGCACCACCCTTTTGGCGCCCATCCTATCCCGTCTCTAAAGAACCCCTAATTAAAACTTCTAATTAATCACAACCCAAATTTAATCCTAGTTAACATAACAAAACACTTTTAAATTTAAGAAACCTAAAACCTCAATCAACTTAGACTTGAACCAACCTAAAAACGCAAAATCAACCCGAAACCACAAAACAGACACCTGGGCGCTACCCCCTGGGCACCCAGCCTGCCTTTACACTTGGGCACCACCCTCCTGGCGCCTATCTTATCCCATTCCCTTAGAAACCACCACTTAATTAAACTTAATTGATTAAACCCGAATTAACACCTTAAAACACTATTAACCTAAAAGACTCGAAACCTTAATCAATTTGGACTCAAACCAACTTAGAAAATACTAAACGAATAAACCACAAAAACATCCACTTGGGCGCCACCCCCTTGGTGCCTATCCTTCCGCGTCCACTTAGGCGCCGCCCCCTTGGTGCCTATCCTACCGCATCCACTTGGGCACCACCCTCCTAGCGCCCATCCTACCCAATCACTAGGAAACCCCACTTGAAATTAAATTCGAATTCAATCACGATCAACACACCGGAACACCCTTGAAATCTAAAACAATCGAAACCATAAACCCGAATAGACTTAAAACATCGAACCAGCTCGGACGCACAAGGCAGACACTTGGGCGCCACCCCCTGGGCGCCCATCCTGTCACCTCCACCTGGGCACCACTCTCTAGGCGGCCAGCCTCTCCCGTCACTAAAGCCAAATTAATTAAAACGGAATTTAATCTTAATCATCGCAACAGAACATTTTTTAATTTAAAATACATCAAACCGTAAAAGCTCAACCGCAAATCAACCTAAAAAATACGGAACCGACCCGAACCACAGGATAGTTCACCTAGGCGCCACCCCCTTGGCGCCCATCTGTCAAATCCACCTAGGCACCACACCCTGGGTGCCCAGCTTCCCCGTTTTCAGGAAAACTCAATTCACAACTTAGCCAAATTGATTGGTGTTTAAATAAATCCCAATTGAATACGAATAGCATCCCACGCCCAAACACACTAAGTCCTTAAATCAATTTAAACTTAAATTGACCTAAGAATCACCGAACCGACCGAACCTCAACACAGTCACCTGGGTGCCACCTCCTGGGCGCCCATCCTTCCAAATCCACCTGAGCGCCACACCCTGGGCGCCCAGCCTACCTGTTTTCATAGAGAACCCCTAGCGAACAACTTAATACAATTAATTAACATTCAAACCAATCCGAATCAACATATTAAAACACTTTTAACTTAAAACGTTTGAAACTTTAATCGATTCGGGCTTAGCTCCCAAAGCCTTTACGAACAAACAAACAACCACCTAGGCACCACCCCTGTGGTGCCTATCCTACACTCTAACCTTGGTTCACAACTTCAATTTAAAACGAATAGCTAAACACCTTACCACTTAAATTAACTAAAACCAGAACCTCAAATAGTCTCTAGATCCGAAAACCAATATCGAATCCCATCCGGAATACCTGAAAATCTCAAGCCATCCACCTGGGCGCCACCCCCTTGGCGCCCATCCTCTCATTTGCACTAAAACACGAACTCTTGGTTTCGTCCCAAAATCCGGATCCGAATCCCTTCGACATTTGAACACCGGAGAATTAAAACAATTTGAAACATTAAAATTCACCAAGTAAGAACTCCTTGGATTCCGAAAATAACATCGATACCATCGTTGCTAGCCAAACCACCCAGAAACAGCCACTTAGGCGCCACTGTCTGGGCGCCCAAGTCACCAGAATATCCTAGGCGCCACCCCCCTAGAGCCCAAGTCTTCTGCCAACCCCGTTTCACGGATTTCGACATCATTTCACGTTTTAAATTAAAACCATAAATTCCAGAACCTTAAACAACTTAAACAGAACCCCAAAATACATTTAATCCACCTCTTAATCAATCTTCAACTCAAAACAAACCAAACCAATTAAGAATCACAATTAATAAGTTGCTTAGGCGCTGAACCATCAAACTCAGGCTATTCATACCCTAGGATTAGATCGGATTTCCCCGTTAGGCAACTTAGTGCATTAGGCTTCGCCCCATCACTTTTCCTGTTCCGTTAGGAGACTGGGAGAGTTGATGTGGGCGGTCTAGGACCTTAGGTTAGGGTTAATCCGATGATCAGTAGTAAAGCACTAATCACATAAATCCAAGTAAAAATCCCCTAGTTAGGCCCTTCTAGCCCCATATAAAAAAGCCATAAAAACTATAAAACCAGCAAAATAAACCCAAAAAGATTTTCCTTTTATTTCTTCCTCCACCTCAGGTGCCAGATATTTAATCGAACTTAATGATAAAGGGAATAAAGAACTGATTTCTAAAATTGAATAAATGAGAATAACGAGATGAGATGAGTGATTTCACACACACTTTTAATCAATCACGGCCCATCGGCCATCCTAAAACAAACATTGGCCCATCGGCCATTTTCAATCAATCCTGGCCCATCGGCCACCTTCAATTAATTACGGCCCATCGGCCTTTTACTTTTATCGCTCGTGTATCGCACACGAAAAACACAGAAATCACAAATCAAAGTCTCATTTGCATCATCATTTTGGTTTGAAAAATCAGCCTTTAAACCCTATTTTGCCAAGGGATCAGAAGGGGGTACCCTGGAACGGGGCCGATCCTCTTCTTAAATATTTGGCACCTCCCCCCTCTTTTATTCTATTTTCTTTATTTTAATTATTTTGTTTTACTTGGATATACTACGATTATGCTATGTGAGGATTAACCTTTATTCGGACTTTAACTCATGACCCCTAATTGACCCAAAATTAAAGAGACCCGAAGAGACCCAAATTAATGTGACAGGACAACCGTCGTGTGTTGCCGGCAGCACATTAGAAGAGAGGAAGAACCCACCATATTATTTTTCTCCCCATATTTCTTCGACTTTTGTCAAAGAACGGTGTTACGGCTGTACCGTAGCTGGCGATCGTGATCCATCGATTTTGAGGGTAGTCGGAATCCTCATTTTCGATGTAAAATTTAAATAGCATATATATAGATGAATGGAGATTTCCCCAAACCATGCCTCTCTTGTAGAGGAAAATGGGGGGGTCGAAATTCACATCCGACACCATGGGGTGCCTATGTGGAACTTAGTAGGGTGGGCGCCACATGGGTGGTGCCTAGGTGGAGTTGATTCATTTTCGGAGTTCGGTCTCTATGTTGAGTGGTCCCGGGCTACTTTTAGGCCAACTAGTGAAATTTGGAGGCTGGGCGTCCACCATGGGGTGCCTAGGTGGCCCTGGGCTATGTGGCCGCCTAGCATGGGGTGCCTAGATGAATTCTAGTAGGGTGGGCACTGTCAAACCCCGACCCAGGATTAGCGCGATTAGTGTTAACTAAGTGCGTGTTTAGTTGTAATGTGAGTTTAGTGTATGTGGGATTAGAAATTGGTCCGATTTAGTCTAGAATTAGCTTTGGGGAATTTTGAGAGCGTTTTGTGCTTTTTGTCACACTTAAGGGTGCCTTGAGTGTACGTGTAAGCTTGGAAGGAAATTCTAGTTTTCTGATTTTAATCGTGATTTCGATCTCTTTTGAATGGTTTTATTTTATTGATAAACTTTTGTGTTCAGCTTGTTTGTGTTTTAGGCCCAGAAACCCAAGTTTTGGCCCAAAGGGGTAAATCAGTCTTTTCACACCAAATCTGGACTCAAATTTCGAAATTTCAAAACTATGCCAAATTTATACTTTTTGGAAACTAGATTTTTCGGCGATCATTTTAGTCTTCTTCGTCGTTTTCATCCGGGGCCCACAAGTCAGTGTTTTAACCATTGCAAGTTCTGAGCAATGGGGCCCACAAGAACCCACTTGAATCAAATCTCCTTCTCCCTCATTCCTCTTCACTCACGAGTCCAGCTCTCCCTGCAACTTCTGAACCCAGCTGGAGACTCTTCTTCTTCCCTTCCTTTCTTCTCCTTGCATGCCTAAGCTAGAAAGCTTCAAAGCACAAACCAACTCTACCATCTCCTTCCTCTCCACTCAAGGAATCCATTGCTACCATTTTCTTGGAGATCCCAGCTGTGTTTTCACTCCATTTTCTTCTCTTCTTCTTGTTTAGCAAGCTTCAGGTAATAGATCTCTTCCTCCTCTTCAATGTAGTCTTTTGAGTTCCTTAGGAACCCATTTTTCAAACATGCAACACCCATTTCGAAATGGGTCATTGTCTTCTCCTTTTGGTGGATTTTTGAAGTTCTTTTCATGGGTTTCTTGTAGATTTCGTGGAGTACATTTGGTAGGCTTTGTTCTGAGATTGTTGGGCTAGGACTTTGGTAAAGGCAAGTGAACAACTTAGACTCATGATGCATGCAATGTTTGATTTTCTTAGTTTTACGATTTGATTTCTCTTCCATGATAATTTGGGCATGTATGTTTCCAAAGGTGTTATAGTCTGAAATTTTGTTTTAATTGAAATGCATATGGTAATGGTTTTTCATTCATTTGAAGTTGCTTTTATCTTGCCAATGTGTTTTATAAATGGATGAAAGAATGGAGGAAATGTTGTGAGGTGAATGGGAGTGTGGATGGTTAGAATGTGGATGGAAATCGCCCTTGGAGAGCATGGAGGCAAGGGATATGCAGGGATTTGACAAAGGAAAGAAATGGTGAAAGGGGGTGGAAGTTCTGAATCTAGCTGAAGCGGCCGCACACCGGCGGTCAGCAGTCGGTCAGCAGGCGGCTAGCCGACTGTTGACCCATGGCTAACCGCCCCTGTGTCGGTCAGAATTACAGTAACTCAATTTCTACACAGGGCATGGTCGGTCAGCAGGCGGCTAGCCGACTGTTGACCCACGGCTAACCGCCCCTGTGTCGGTTAGAATTACAGTAGCTCAATTTCTGTACAGAGCGAGGTCGGTCCGCTGGCGGTCAGCAGGCGGCTAGCCGACCTGCGCAGGAAATTTGAAGAGTAGTATGTTTCCGGATCAGTCGGTCAGTTGGTCGGTCAGCCGACCAGCAACCGGCGGCCAGCCGCCGGGTAGCCGCGTGGTGACCGAATTGCACAGAAGGAGAAATTTTGAAGAGGCTTAGACGGGAGAGAAAAACTAGGATATGTTATGGGGTCTTTAGCCTGATGCTGTGCAGTTGAAACATGACATGTTGTCCAGCTTCGGGAACACCAACTCATTTAAACTTCAACATTTGGGTTTCAACTTCACGAGGATCAAACAAAGAACCTTAGCATATACTTGACATAATTGTTTCAAAACCTGGAATTTTAACACGAAGAATACGTTCTGTACCTGTTTTGATTTACAAGCACGTATTGAACTTTTGATTTGTCTCAAGAACTATAATGGGGACACTTTTCCAGCCTTGCTTGTTTAGTCTCGTCTTGCATTGTTTTGACAAGTGTTTTTCCCCATTTTTCCGCTAAGTTTTGTACGAGCATTGATGTGATTTATGCATACATGGATATCATAGAATCCCACTGAGCTTGGACTGCCCTTTCAGTCTGATCCACTAGTTCGGGGGTCCTTAAACATAAGGGCAATCTGCAGATTAGCCGTGTATTTATACACATCTTTGTTCTGTCCGGTTCCGCGGCCGGTTTTCCGCCCACCTTGTGTGGTTCGGACTTCTGTTTTGTTTTGTTCCGTTCTGTTTCGTTCTGCTTGCTCTTGTCATTGCGTATGACGGAGAAAGGATGAGCTCAATGTGGGTCAGTGAATCATGTTATTTTACTGAAAAGCATGTTAGTTTTGAATTACACTTAAACATGTTTTGTTCAGATCTCATGCAATGTTTTAAGTGCCGATTACTTTCATATTTCTGACTTGTATTATGTCTAAACTGTTCACCTGCCAGACCGTCGTGTCTGACCCTTTTGTTTTGGTATTTAGATGCAGGCGCCGTTGGCTTTGCGGAGGAGCGCCCGGAGGAGGCTTTTGAGCCACCCCCAGCCCGTGAGTGGCAACCCGACGACGTCCTCTAGACGTTGGGCGGGGTCTTGAGCACGATTCACATAGATGGGCTTATTTTTGCTATTTTGGGAATGTATGGCCTTTGTTGGCCTTTTTCACTTTTGGGGTTATGTAACTTAACACTTTGTTATGTTGAAACTTGAATTGAAGTTGGTAATGCTATGCTTACATTTCCTCCTCTGATTATTGTCTTATTGATGACTTGACTTATGCAATTCGGAATCACAAGGTTTATGTGATTAAGTGTGATGAGATTACTTGCACGCTTCCGCAAATCATGGCTCGAGTGAGATTGTCACATCTTCGTCTTTGGAAATCCTCACCGCGGAAACCTGTGGGTTAATCATAGTTGGATGGACAACAACCGTCGCGGGTCCCGGACTTTGGGTCCGGGGTCGCGACAGGCACCACAGGGGTGGTGCCTAGATGAAGTTTCGTCACGTTTTCTAAGGCAAACTTCGAAGACTCATAACTTTTGATCCGCTTATCGGATTTGGACGCTCTACATATTGCCGGAAAGCTCTCAAAGTGAGGAATCCAATGGTCTAAATGTCTTGACAAATAGGGGCTGAAAAACAAGGGGGCCCTCTGGACCAATGGATTCGATTTCCTAACTTAGGCTAATTAGGTGACATTTTGGCAAACTAAGCATGGTCTTTGGAGGGATTGGCCTAAGCATGTCTTAAGTGGTCCAAAAAAGGTATAATTGGTGTCATGGTCGGTTCCTTGTCTGAGTGGTGCATTGGGCTCAAGATCTTAACGCGACCCGGCTTTTTCTCTCACGAACTTCTAGAGATTGTTGAGCTAAGTCTAAAATTATTGACAAGCATCTTCATCGTCGTTAATTAATTTGAATTATGTCATTAATCATTCAATTATGGGTGAAATGGGGGCATCGCTATATATGACATGTATTTAAGGCTATCATAGGGGCCAAATGAGGTGTCTACAGTATGCCCCTCTTTGGAGAGCAACACGTGGAGAGTTGTGCTCCAAAGAAAGTAGACACACCACTCATGACTCACGGGAGCTTTTGAGCTCGCGGGAGTGGCCATCTATGGATGTATGCAATTGCAAATTCATTCTAAAGATGAGGTTCACTTTTCTAGGATCGATCCGGATTCAGGGGGAAAAAGAAAAAAGAAGAAGTTACGTGCCTACTGATTTGATTGGAAACCCAAGATCTGTGCCTCGATGCCCGTGGTATTGCCACGTGGCGGGTTGGGAACTGTGCCCCGGTTGCTGAAATTTAAAATGATGGTGGGAACTGTGCCCCGGTGGTCTAAATCTGGAGTCGATCTTTCGACTGGCTAGGTCACTTTTAGAGTTTCATGTGTTCATGCAATAGAGTTTAATTCAAATGGTCATATATAGCATCTTTTAACTTTCATCCACAGTTGAATGTTCAAGGCATAGTTAAAACTAAACTAGCAATAATGGGGATCTTGATGGCAATCACAAACATAGTTCAAGCAATAGTGTGAGGTGCATGTGAGAATGAGATGCATTTTTTAAAAGATGTTTGACTTTGAAACTCAGGTATGCATCGAAAAAGCTAAATCAACGGAAGACGGTCACCGGAATAGCCATCACTCTCTAGGGATCTTGGTCTTCACCCAAGCTTAAATGAGAACCTGGGATAGATTCGATCATCTTTTTGGTGCTTATCATGGAGAGTTTCAAGTTACACGGTTTCCATCTTCCAACGTCAAGATTTGAGTCAGCGAACACACAATTCGTGAGAACACGATATTATGGTTGCCATACAGATTATAAGCGCTTAAGGGAGGCCTACGGCGACTCAATTTCCAGACATGAAGTAAAATCATGAAAATCACAGTCAAGGGTACTTACCTCCAGAGCTTTCCGTAAGTCCAACATTGGGGACCACTGCCACTTCCTTTCATCATTGGTTTGCCGAAGTTTGAATCATCTGCCTCCATCAGTGTACTTGAAGGTCCTTCACCTTTGGAGTCTTCATTTTCGTTTTGGGGACCTGTATTGAACAAACACTAAAAGATTATGCATTTCTCATTGTTAGTGCTCTGTAGTTCAAATTTCATTGATGGAGATGACATGGGATGCAATGCACAATGTCAGATGTATGCGTGATGGGACTAATGTGCATGTGACGGGATCTTATGTGATGGGACAATGTTTGATTTGACAATGTGTGTCATTTCTTTGTGCCTCTTTTAACTTGCTTTCTCTCTCTCTCTCTGTTTTGGTTATTTATTTATTTATTTATTCTTTTTTTTTTCTTTTTTTTTTTGTTTTTTTTTCTTTCTCTCATTTTTTATTTATATTATCATTATTATTTTTATCATCGTTCGTCATCAATTCTTGTTCGGGCTCAACTTTTCAGAATTATAGGACAATTTGGCTCAAAGAGGCCTCCGATTCTCTAAGGTGACAGATAGGCGCCACAGGGGTGGTGCCCAGCCTATTTGGGCTTTGGCTCAAGGACTATGAAGGGAGACAGCTTGGGCGCCCAGGGGATGGTGCCTAGGCGGATTGCATGGATAGAGTTTGCCTTGAAGTAGAATGGTGAATTCGGGACACAAGTCACCTAAACATCCAAGGAGTGGCGCCCAAGATGCAGTCCTAGTCCATCTTAGAATGGGGTTTCGATTTCGAGGAAACAAGAGTTGGTTGCAAAGTAGAATTTTGAATTCAGAATAACATGTGACCTGGGCGCCCAAGGGGTGGTGCCTAGACTGCATTTTGAGTTAGTCTCGAAGTAAAACTCGAATTCGAGGTAATGTGTGACCTGGGCGCCCAAGGGGTGGCGCCTAGACTGCATTTTGAGTTAGTCTCGAAGTAGGATTCGTATTCAACCTATCGTACCAAGAGTCCTCGTCGGAGTAGAAGCCTGACCTTTAGAGAATAGATGATCTGGGCGCCCGGGGTGTGGCGCCTATGTGGCTTGTATGTTCAGCACTTAGAGTCCCTATCAAACAGAAGTTCGAGTTTTAGGGAGAACAGGTGACCTGGGCGCCCAGGGAGTGGCGCCCAAGCTGCTGTTCATGTTATTTTAAAATTCTCATGGGGTTCGAACTCTAATCTATATAAGTGGATCAAGGCCACGAATTTCCCACAACTCCTACTCTTTCAAACTTCGAATTTCATAGCCTTCAAGCTATTCCTTGCTCCCAAGTAAGTTTCCTCTTCTCCTTTTCTCTTTTAAGATGAATGGTATGTCTCATGTATATACCTCTAATTGTCTGATTAGTTTAGTTGATCAACTTGGTATATGATTTCAGATTAAAGCATCCTTTTTTATCTTTTTTGTATGTTCTCTTTTTTCTTTTTTCTTTTTTTTAATTCCCTTTTATCCTCTTTAGGTTATGTGGTTGATCATGTTTTTAATCCTTTTGATCATGTGTTTGCCTTTTTGTTTCTTTTTGTGTTTGGTGATTTTACGTCTGATATTTCAAGATTATGTTCAGCTTGTTATTTCTCTTAACTTGTAGTTATCGTCATGCACACGCACAATCTTCGATTTGAATTTGAGCCTAATTTTATACTCTTGCATACATGTTGGCTTTTGTTTTGGTTGTGCTGATGTCTTGTCCCACATTTTCTTTATTTAATTCGTCAAGACTGTTTTATGGCATAGGCAAGTCTGTCATGGTCAGATTTGGGGCGCCCTAGTTGAAAAGCACCAGCAGGGGAGGCTAGGCGCCACCCTGGTAGTGCCTGTCTTTCCGGTTCACACTAAGGGCTTGTGAACCCGAATTTTGGGGCGTCTTTTCATATTCTGGTTCTCTCCGGCTTCGCAGTATGTTATGAAAACATGACTTAGGGACACTAAAGGTTTTTAACTTGGCCAAATAATGATGTCCCCATGGGAGATATTTCAAGGCTGGGGTGGGCGCCACCCCTGTGGTGCCTAGCTGATTCTCTGTTTTTTTTTTTTTTTTTACGTGTTAAGATGTTGTAGTGTATGGGCATGTAGCTTGGACTTCTTGGCTCTCGAGAGGGTTTAGGACAGCCTAGCAGTATCTCTGGAAGTATCTCCCACGGATTTGAGAAGGCCTAATAAAATTATCATGGCTAAACCCGTACCTTTTGCGGTGAATTCCTCAAAACAGACCTGGGCGCCATGCCTGGGGCGCCCAAGTGACCTTTTTTTTATGTTGTTTTGGATTTCCTTTAATTATGAACTTTTCTGGGTTGTTTTTATTCTGTAAAGGGATTCTAAAGCCTTGTGCATATGCCTACAGGTCTTTTCTCCGATCTTCTCATTCGTTGTTGATGGTGTTGAGGGTTCTTCCGCTTGCAAGCCCTACTCGCTAGGGGATGAGTATTGGTCCCCCGGAGTTGACAAAATAGGGTATTATGACACAAAGGAACGGGCAAAATTCTACCTCAAGCATGAATCCTCCCTGCCTGTTACCTATAACTGCGTTTTCCAATTTGAAGAAACGATGGACAAGCGCATTGTGGAGATTAGGCGTAGCAGGTATGATTTACTAGCTATGAAGTACAAAGGTATCTGCAAGTTGTATGGGGATTTCTGTATTGTGGGCAGGACTGCTCTAAATAGGCTGAATGGTTATGATGGGCTTCTGGAAGACTTGCCATCCCTCGTCAGCAGCGTGCTCCAATCTCTCTTATGGAGCATGTTAGATGTCAAGGGGATGTTTGAAGTTTGGGAGGCTATGAAGTCTACCAATGAACGAGCTCCTATTGATGACTTTAACACCCTACACAGGCGGATGGATCGACTAGAACTCATGGTCATGTCTTGCCCTCACGAAGCTGAATCATATGTTCCTAGGCACTACAGGAAGTACTTTGAGATGCAAAACACTAGCCTCTCGGCACTTATTCATCCGGTATACACGGCTTATCTAAATGACTTCCAACGAGTTCGGGATATTTGCGGTGTCTTGAGGAATCCACCGAATAACTTGAAAGAAGTGCAAGGGCAACTCGAAGTTTATATCGTCGAAATGGAGGCACAGATGGTGCTCTTTCCTACTTTCAACGGGATGGTCCATCCATCCTAGGGGACTCACTAAAAGTTTTTCTATCTTAGGCTAGGATTTTCTTTTAATAAGAGATCAGGTCATTAGGACCATCTTAGTTAGTTATAAGCTTCACCTAGGGTATTGGGGGTAAAGGTTGTGACCTCTGTTTTAGTTCATGTTTAGGATTCAGTCGATTCAATTAATTGCTATAGTTATTGTTTTAAGACTCTTATTGGAGTTTAATAAAAGTTGATTTAGACTTTATTTTCTTTCCTCTCTCTTTTTTTATTTTTTATTTTTTATGTGGGGATGTTTAGTATTGAATGATGATGATATCCATTATGATGATGTTAATGATGACGAGGTATGAGAATTGATTATGAATTGTGATGGTGAATTATGATAGTTCATTATTTATTATGGGTGCTTGATGATGGTGATAATTACGTGCATTTTAATTGACATATAATGAGGTGGATTATGTCTTAACTTCATCTCCATTGATGTCTACATTAATGTGAAGTTTGATCCCTATCTTCTTTTTTTTTTTTTTCAGTTTAGTTGTTTTTTTTTTTTTTTTTTTTTAGGTGGATCTCCCCCCTTAAAGAGGGCCCCACCACGTGATGGAGCTGGGCCACTATGCGCCCAGCGCTGAGCATTAGGTTATCACGATTGGGGTTGCCCCAATCTTTCCCCCTCTTTCTTTCATTTCTCTGTTTCCCTCTCTCCCTTTTCTTTTGTTTTGGTCATGGCTTTAGGTGAGGTGCAGGGGTGAGCGAACAGGGAGCTGAGCGGAGAAAAGGAAGAGCAACAACTTGCGAGCCTGCCATCGCCCAGGTAAGTGGGTTTCGACCTCTTTTTTATTTCTCTTCTTTCTATATATATATATATTTTTCATGGCTGTTGTGGTTGTTTCAGGCGGAATCTCAATGGGCAGCAGTGGACAAACGAGCAGTGAGAGCTGTGTGGAGAAAGAAGAGAGGAGAAAAGGAAGAGCAGCAGTGTGTGGCTATCTGCTGTCGCCCAGGTGAGCGGGTTTCGACCCCTCTTTTTTTTTTTCTTCTTTCTATTTTTTTTTCTTTCATGGTTGTTATGGTTATCATTGTTTCAGGTGGAGGCCGATTGGGCAACAGTGGAAAAGAGGGAGGAAAGAGGAATCCAGGTATGTGTTTTCATCTTCTTTCCACTTTATTTCTATTCTCTTTCTTTTCTCTTCTCTCTGTTTTTTTTTTTTTTTTTTTTTTTTTTTTTTTTTTTTTTTTTAGAATCTGTTTCTGCCATTTCAGGTGGAGATCGATTGGCCTGAGGAGAAAAGGGAGGAGAGAGAGATTCAGGTATGTGGTTTTACTCTTTTCCCGTTTTCCATTCTTTCTATTCTCTTTCTTTTCTCTTCTCTCTGTTTTTTTTTTTTTTTAAAGTCTGCTGCTGCCGTTTCAGGGAGAAGCCGAGTACGTTGAGGAGAAAAGGGAGGAGAGAGAGATTCAAGTATGCTCTTCCCATTTCCATCTTCTTTCCATTTTATTTCTATTCTCTTTCTTTCCTCTTCTCTCTGTTTTTTTTTTCTAGAATTTGCCTGCTACCATTTCAGGGAGAAGCCGAGTACATTGAGGAGGAAAGGGAGGAGAGAGAGATTCAGGTATGCTCTTCCCATTTTCTATTCTTTATTCTCTCTTTCTTTTCTTCTCTTTGTTTTTTTTTTTTTTTAGAATCTGCCTGCTACCATTTCAGGTGGAGGCCGAATACGTTGAGCAGGGGGACCAACAACAGAGTGAGGGGGAAAGGAAGGAAAGGGAGAAGAGAGAAGGGGTGTTTGATAGCTTGGTGGCCCAGGTATGTGGGTCCCCTCCTCTTCCATTCATTTCTTCTTTCTCTCTTTTATTTATTATCATTATTATTATCATTTTGGACGATGGCTGCAACATGGGGTTTTAGGACTCGATTTTGGCTATTGGCAGCCATGGGTGTGGTGGATTTTGGTGAGGGAAGAAGGAATGGAGTTGTCCTAGCTATGATGTTTGCAATCCCAGCCCCCTTGACTAAAGTTTGAAAGGTTGCAGAGTGAGAATCCCTTGGTAAAAAAAATCAGTTTGGGTG
Organism: Persea americana; assembly: GCA_029852735.1. Taxonomy (NCBI): domain Eukaryota; kingdom Viridiplantae; phylum Streptophyta; class Magnoliopsida; order Laurales; family Lauraceae; genus Persea; species Persea americana. Next base: position 42,960,389 of record CM056814.1, read on the forward strand.
GAAAAATGGGCATCCATTGTGGCTAGTTAAGATTGATGGGATGAGGAAGAATGAGGTTTGGTGTGGTCCATGGAGGCTAACTGGTGTAGTGGAGATTGTTGGGCTCATTGAGCATTTCCATTGGCTTTAAATGAGAGTGGTGAACATGATTTTGGACTCTTGGCACAGATCATGGCCATTGTAGGGGGCGGCTTGGGTTCTCTTCTTTTCTTTTTTTTTTTCTTTTTTTTTCTTTCTTATGTTATTCAGGGACTTGTTTAAATTTGTGGTACACTGGTTTTGACTTGTTTCTTACACCATGGTGTGTTTTATGCTCACTTCCATATTTGTAATTATGTTGGGAACCTTCTGCTCTTTTGCCTCTATCTTTTTTTATTTGTTTACTTTATTATGTAGAAGAGTAAGCTTGGTAATTGAGGGGTGTGGTGGTGATGGCTAGGGTGAGTTGGTTATGATGTGATGGGACAAAGGTTATGGGTGCTGTTTTAGTTTAAATTGTGAGTCGGTTATTCATTTTTCATTTTTTATATCTTTATATATTTCTCGTTGTTGTGGTTATCATTGTTTCCCCTTTCCTTTTTGTTTTATTTTTGTTATATGACGTGATTGTGGGGTTGGGTGTGATTCAGCCTAATGCATATGTTGAGAAGATATGGTGGTGACATGGCTGCACGGGGGGTTGTGGAGTTAGGGCTAAGTTAGAGGAGTTGGATTGGAATGAATGTGTTTTCACTTCTTCGCAGGCCTGTAAAATGTGTCTTAATGAGGCTAGTTCAATAGATGGGATTCATTTTTTTAGTCTCCTGGTTGGATCAACGGCCATGGTTTTTTGGCTCCTCTTCCTTCTATCACTTAACTGATGAGGGTCATCACTTCTAAATTGGAGACACTAGTCATCATCTTCGGACTACTTTGTCTCTTATGCTTATGTGGACTAACATTATGCTCTCATGCTCAACTTCTCATTTTGGCTTTGGGTATAGGTTTGTTGGATAGCTAGGACTAAGGAGACTTGTAAGCGCGCTCCTATGTCATCGGACACTGTGGAAGGGGCCGGAGTAGAGCAAATCATTGCTCCCTCGAAAAAGAAACAGAAGGGTGAGGATAAATCGGAGAAGAAGCCTCACCTTCCAGACGTGATACGAGCTGGCCGGGTAAACTCTTAGCTGTCTTTATAAATCTCATACTTTGTTGGCTTTCATTATTATTGACATTCTTTCCTTTGATGTTTGTGTTGCAGCCTGTCCCTTTTGCTCGGGCTAGGGTGAGTTGGTTACAGATGAGGGACTGGTGGACCGAGCTCCCTGATCACTTAAAAGATCGGGTCCGAGCGATGGGGTTCGGGGATTTCATGTCTATTGTCGCCTTCCGCACCGACCGTGCTCTCATTTGTGCTCTTCCCGAGAGATGGAGAGACGAGACGCACACTTTCCATTTCCCGCCTTGGGAAATGACGATTACACTTGAGGACATTGCGCGTTGCTGGGGGCTAAGGGTGACAGGCCTCCCTGTTTTCTCCAGGACGAATGATGCCAATGCTTCTATCACTTGATTACGCCTGCATAGGATGTTCGGGGCTCGCCCCCAGTCCGGTGTGGGTCAGATTGATGCCGAGTGGCTGATGGAGGCTACAACCCAGAGAGGAGGATCCTAAATAGTAAGTATTCCATTGTCGCCTTTGTAGCATCGTATCTTTCTCTTCTGCTATTCCTACTAATCATTCCTCCCTGCTTCATTTTAGAGTGGGCTCGGAACCAGGCGGACTTTCTCGCCAAGTTGAGGGCAAGGGTACCGGATTTCGGAGGCTTGCTGGTTAGAGGATGTGAGGGAGGTCCTGTCCCCACAACGGCCGGGGCTCAGGCCGATGCTGGTAACATTTTGTCCCCTCTCCTTTAGATTGATTCAGAGTAGAAAAATACCCATGAGACCTGCATATTTGATATTTATCCTTTATTAACAGTATTCATAATTCTTTTGACAGGTGAGGGGCCCTCTTCTGGCAGATCCCGATCTACGGCCGGCCCTACTAATGACGATGTAGCAGTAGTGGACGGCATTGAGAGTGATGATGAGGTGGACGAGGGTTATGATGATGCGAGGGAGTCTGAGGACGCATATTTTGATGAGTTGGAGGGTGAGTTTATCGCGTCTGATGATGGAGATGACGAGATTGATGATGGGGACAGTGAGGATGAGGGGGTGAGACCTCGCAGAGTTGTTTCTGATGAGGTGGAGGTGCAGGTAGAGGTGATAAGGGCGATGTAGCCGGACCCTCTGAGCGTAAGCATTCGATCCAGTTTCTTTTAACCGATCTCTAGCGTCTTGTATGCTTCTCATCCTTGTTTCTTACATTCTTTCTCTTTTGCTGCAGGGTATGAATGGCGGGAAGTGCCAGTTAATGGGTATGCTCGCCGAAAGAGAGTAGGGATACCTTGTGAGGTTTTCCCGGTCACGAGTGAGTACTGAAATGTTTGGTAGCTACTTTGCTCTCTATTCTGATTATCTAATGAATTTCTCATGTCAATTTGGTATTGTGCAGAGAAAGAGCATGAAAGGCAGTCTGAGGTTCGTTTGAGGAGACCTAGGCTGATTTCAGCACGGTTGGGTGACGATGAGCATCTCAGGGCTTTTCTTCTGTTCTTTTTGGGGAGGTGTCTCTTCGCCAACGCCACTGGCAATAAAGCGCCCGGTACTCTCATTCGGTTTGTGCAAGACCTGGATAAGGTCGGCGACTACGCTTGGGGCGCGGCCACCCTTGCCTTCCTATTCCATAGTCTGGACTTGAGGTGCCGCCTCCAACCCGGATGTAAGAGCCTTCGAGGGTTCGTGCCGATCCTACAGGTTTAAACCCTATCCTCGAGTGTGGTGATCTATTGTAGTCCACTTTTTCTTATCATGGGTCATGTTTCATCTTTTGTAATAACTAAGCTTTGGTTGTGTGTAGGTATTGGTTTGGGAGCATATCATCCAGTGTCGGCCTGAGTGCTTGCCTGCGAGGTTGAGTTGTACTCCCCGGGCTTCGCAGTGGTATCCTAATGCCAATTTGCGGAGTTTTGCCGACATTCTGCCTCCTGAGATGGCTGAGCGTATTAAGGCTCTAGGAATGAGACCGGGGGAGCAAGGTTACCGATTCATCTTAAATGAATTGAAAAATCACGAGGTATGCTCCTTTTCTCCTTTTGTTTGTCATGTTAAATGTCTGTCTCTCTCTGTTCTCATTTGCTACACATCATGACTTGTCAGGTGATTTGGCAGCCCTACCGGGGTGGTCCGGATGATGAGGTGGCTGTTGTGCAGGAGGAGCGTACTTTATTTGAGAGGGACATGGCTCCACGCTCCCCAGGTGGCGGTCAGGCTGGTTGTCAGCCGAGTTGCGCGCCAACTGGGACACCATCAAGTTGTCCCTGTAGAAAAGTCTATCATGCATCGGTCGTATCCAGGGTGGGGTTTGAAAGCGTTCAAACGCCGCCATCCCTGTCGGAAAGAGATAAAAAATTGGAGAAGAAAAGAGAGGAAGGCCACCTTCGGTGTAGATGCTAGTGCCTGGAGTGACTATGAGGTATATTGGAGGACAGCTTTGCATCGGTATATTCTCCTGGAGTCGTATTCTTGTGGGGCTTCGTATTCTGTTAGTAATTGCGAGGAAGCGGCTGAGGCCTCGTCATTGGCTCGGGTGAGCATTGAAATTTCGTTCGCTCTAATGTTGTCTTCCTTTTTATCATTGCTAACATCGTTTCTTCTTTTACTTTTCAGGAGGAGATACCGGCTGCAGCAAGGCATTGGCAGGCACATCCATCATCCGAAGGATGGGGCGAGGTGAGGGCTTATGAGGTTTCCAACTTCGATTATGGGCCTTACAATCTCAACGATTCATGCTTTTCCCATCCTCAAACCGTGGCTCTCATGTGTGACAGGGGACGTCTGGATACGTAGTGTCCGATGCGGAGTCCATCCTCAGGGGAGAAACACTTCGACTGTCTCACCTAGTGGAGAAGAAGGTATGACTTCTTGACTTAGTGTTTGAATCAAATGGTGCTTACCTCCATAGTAGTGTTGATCATTCTTGATGTAACGGCATGGTTTATATTTCATAGGATACGGAGGTCGTGAGACTGAGGGCACTATTGACAGTTGAGAGGGTATGAAAATTGTTAAACCTAATTAGCCATGTGCTACCTTATTTACACTTTCCTTACTAAAAATGCTTTGGTAATAGGAGCCCCGCCGGGAAAATGAAGCGATCATCGAAGCGTTGGCGGATTCTCACGAGGTATGAGGTCACAGAGTTATTTGTTCATTTTGAATTTGTGTGTATGACCTTTGGTTACTATGCAGAGCAACAGAGAGCAAGACATGTCCGAGGTCACGAGAATTCGATTGGAGAGCGATCTTCTCACTCTACAGGCAGAGGTGGACCGACTGCGGACTAGCGAGGTTTGCATTTCGTTTTATCGTTCTTGTGTTCAAGACATATAATGACCGACTCTTAATCCTTTCTATTCGTGATCCTCAGGCAGAGGCTCGTGGCGAGCGCGATGGAGCATTTGCAGAGAGAGCTGCTTCTGTGGCACAGGTATGAGCGATTCTCGAGTGATATTTTAATCTTGATTCCTCATCCATTGTTGATGTTGTTTATAATTTTGCTGTGTGCAGGTTGACGAGTTACGTACCAGGCTTAGGAGCTTTGAGGCCCCTGTGCAGGTAAAGGTCTTTTCTTCCTTTTAAATTCAATGTTTGATGCTACAAGGTTTGTAGAACGTAATGTTTCTATAAACGTTGTCCTGTAGAGCGGTGCTATCGTTGCTTCTATTCCTCCACCTTTTAGCTTGGGCGAGGAAAAGGCCATTATTCATGATCATTATGCTCAGCGCATGGATTGCATGGAGCAACAACATGACGAGGTGGTTGCTGATTTGCGGGGGCGTCTCGCTAGACTTCATCGGAGGGTAGAGGAGAGAGGTTATGCATTCTCGGACTCGACCCGCACTCCTTCTCAACGTGCTCCTGGTCCGACCTCATTTGCTTCGTTGGCTCGCCGTGATGGAGCTGCTCCGTAGAGTCATCGTTCTTTGATCGATCTCCCCAAGCTGCATCATTAGTGTATCCTTGTTCCATGTATCCATATTTGCTAGTCATGTATTTATGTTGTTTCGCCCCATCTTTGGCTTATGGTGAGAGCTAATATGTATTTGATGTATATTGTGCACACGTGTATTATCTATGTATAGTTGAGATAGTGTGCTTGATGCTTTAGAAGTGCCATGGGAATGTGTTTGATTGATAAGGAATTGTTGTGGGGTACCGGGGAATATATGAAGTGTTTTTCTTTCATAGGTAACAGGTTCTGTGTATCCGGAAATTTTTCGGGGTCCAAAAAATAAGGGGAAGTACTACCGAAATTTTTCTAAAATTTCTTGAATTTCGTGTCTCAGCATAAATCTCATGGAATAAAAATAATAGCAATCCGAGATAGACAAGATGAGATATAATAAACCAAATGAATGCAATCCTATGCCAGTTTTGAGCCGGAGAAGCAACATGGCCATAAGGCTCTCAAACAATGTGGAGTGCCTGAGTGTGTGACATTTGTGGCCTAAGCAACTCTTTGTTTTTAAGGCATTTACATCGTCATCAATAAGTATTAAGACAGGAGCTTAAGATATTTGCATTTTCAAATCAAATATGATATCATAAAAGGGTGTGCATAGCATACATCTATAATCAAATTCATCATTATATATCATAACAACCATAATTCATACTTCCCAAGTTTGGTCATCAGCATTTTGACCTTTTCTAGGTATGAGGAGTTGTGTGCAAAATAATACTCGTAAATAATAAAAAAATGCCCCAGCTTGTGGGATGTTATGAATGTAATCGGGGTTGGTCTCCCTGCAAGGTCTCAAAGAAAATTTGTTAGTTTAATATTTTTAGGCCCCCTGCATAATTTAGCTAAGGTGGCATCTTTCTTTCTCGTTAAAAATGTCAGGGGGCCATTTTGGCATTCAAGCTTTGGGAAAAGAGATGGAATTGGTACCTTAGTGGGTGTGTTCTTTCCTGCATTCAACTAAAAGTGGTTAGCAACAAAAACATGCATGGGGTGAGGGTGTGTGCAGTCTGGTGAGTGTTCGTGGCAATTGTGTATGCGATGAGGGCCCAAATTAGGAAGCCGTGCAAGATAAATATATATATATATATAATGCCCCAGCATAAGACTAGTGTTCATTTTGGCTGTGGGTAGGAATGTACCCTCGTTCCACAATTGTCACCTTGGCGGTAACATGATCTTCCCTAACCATCATTCGGAGGTCGAGCCCTCACAAGCCCCCTTCTTGTAGCTGCTTAGTCTTTTCGGTTGAACTTCAAAAAGCACTTGACCATCCTCGGGGCTCGCTCGTGAGTTGTGTTTGTGTGTGGGGCGGTAAGTCACCGTGCCTCCTTAGTGCTATGGCTTCCGACCACCTTCTGCTCAGTTTATGCGATGAGTACCCATGTCACTCCAGCGGGCCTAATTCTAATAGAATTTTTTTTTTTAAAAAAAGACGTAATTGTGCAATGTCTAGGTTCTTTAAGCTTTCTAATTAACCCACGTAACGAGCTTTAGGCCAGCGACTCCCAAACCAGACGGCTTTAGGGCACTAGGTACATAAATACCCCTGCGGGCTTACTGGCTCGAGTTAAAAAGGCTGCGAACTCAAACTAATCACGTTTTTTTTTTTTTTTAGCATGTAACTATGCAGTGTCTAGGTCCTTTAAGCTTTCTAACTAACCCATGTAACGAGCATTAGGCCAATGACTCCTAGACCAGCCGGCTTTAGGGCACTAGGTATGCAAATACCCCTACGGGCTTACTAGCTTGGGTTAAAAAGGCTATGAACCCAGACTAGTTACGAGTATATATATACATTTATTTATTTTTATTTATATATATATTTATTTTTTAGCAAATGGTCGAAAGACTTTCATGACATGGGCGGACTCACCTTCAAACCTTCACATCGAGTGACTATAACCGTGCGGAATTTGTGCGGGGCAGATCCACCTTATTTTTGTATTTTTAAGTGTTAGTGTGTGTCCGAGTTTTAAATTTGATCAGAGTGCATTTCTTCGGTCCTCCTATGGGCTTTCTACAACTACGCAAAAGGGCAAGGAGGGTCATATTCTACAAGAAGTGAGGAAGGGTCATACTGTGTACCTTTTTAGATACATAGCGTTCCATGGATCGGAGAGATCTTCCCCCTTTGCATTTACTAGTCTGTATGCATTTCCAGGATATACTTCTTTAATTACATAAGGGCCCTCCCAATTGGGTCGTAACTTACCTCGGGGATGCGGAAGCTGAGAGGGAGCGATGCGTTTCAGCACGAAATCGCCAACTTTGAATTTTCTTTCTTTGACATGTTTGTCGTAGGCTCTGGCAATCCACTTCCGGTATACCTGTGCGTGCTCTGCTGCTTTCATTCTCCTTTCGTCAAGTAGGTCCAACTGAAGTAGCAATGCTTCTCTCCTCTGGTCTTCTGTCATGTCTTCATCTAGCTGGATAGGCAGCGACAGGTGAAGGATTTCGAGGGGAAGGACTGCTTCCATTCCATAGGTCAAAGAGTATGGGGTTTCTCCTGTGGGAGTTCTTATTGAGGTTCGATACGCTAACAACGCTTCGACCAAACGGTCTGGCCAATCACTACCTTTGGTGGTTTGCACAGTCTTCCTGATGATCTTTAGTAGTGTCTTGTTGGTTGCTTTGGCTTGACCATTTGCTTGGGGGTAGTATGGGGTTGAATGATGCAGTTCTATGTTATATTTTGTGCACAACTCGTTCATTTGTTGGGATACGAATTGCGGACCATTGTCTGTTATGAATGCCTTAGGGATGCCAAACCTAGCTATTATATTCTTTTTAATGAATTTGACTACAGAGGTTGCCTTAACATTAACATATGCTTCTGCTTCTACCCACTTAGTGTAATATTTTGTTGCTGTTAATATGAATGCCTTATTTTGTGTGTTCTCTACAATAGAGGCCAGGGGTCCTATGATATCAAAAGCCCATGTCAAGAAAGGCCATGGAGTGGTGGTAGGGTGAAGGGATGATGCGGGAGCATGAATTAGGTCAGCGTGCAACTGACATTCTTTGCATCTTTTGACATAATTGACTGAATCCGACTCTAGGGACAGCCAACAGTAACCTAAACGGATGATCTTCTTAGCTAACATCTGGCCGTTGACATGTCCTCCGCACTCTCCTGAATGTGCCTCTTTAACTATCTCTTGCCCTTCTTCTATGGTCATGCATCGTAAGAGAACTCCACTAAATGATCTACGGTATAGTAGCCCTGCGACTATGACATATCTCTGAACCATCTCTCTTAATGCTCTTTTATCTGATCCAGTGGCGTAGTCGGGGATGTAGCCATCATGCAGGTAATTCCAAATATCATAGTACTACGGGTGGTCATCTTCCAGGTCATCATCATGTTGTATGCGAGCTAAGATCCCTTCTTTAGGTTTAGAATCTTCCTCCTGATCGGACTCTTCGGCCTTAGCTTTCTTACTCCTATTTTTCGAGACTTTTAGCAGGACTTCGGCGGGGTTCCCCTTGGTCAAGTCTATTGGTTTGACGGACAGAGAATCTAACCTTTTAATCAGGAATTCTTTGGAATCCTTATCATCGGGCATCTCTATGATTGGGGCTAAAATCGCTAATGAGTCAGCCAATCGGTTCAAGGTGCGGGGGATGTAGAGAAATGAAATCTTCTTGAATTTAGACATCAGCTCTTTGGCTTTCTCATGGTAGTGCGCAAGCTTAAGGGCGCTAACCTTCCATTCCCCAGCTATTTGGGAAATAACGACTTTAGAATCACCGAAGACTCTTAGCTTATCAACACCTAGGGCCTGGGCTTCTCTCAATCCTGCTAATAAGGCTTCGTACTCCATCGTATTATTGGTCGCTGGAAATCCGATTTTATAGGCCATTGGGATGACAACTCCTTCCGGGGATAATAACACTACACCAACTCCTTTTCCATTCTGATTCAAAGCTTCATCAAAGTACATGGTCCATAAATCATCATCATTTGCTTCTTCAACGTCTGCAAACAAGATACTTTCATCGGGGAAATCAGTTCTAACTGGTTCATACCATGGCAGAGGGAGGTGTGCCAGATGGTCGGCAATTGCTTGTCCCTTTTTAGACTTCTGGGTAACATAGGTTATGTCAAACTCTGCCAAGAGCATTTGCCATCGTGCGACTCTTCCCGAAGTAACGGGTTTCTCGAAAATGTATTTTAAGGGGTCCATTATGGCTAAGAGTTTGACCTGGTGGGCTAGGAAGTAGAGTCTCAATTTCTGGGCGGCCCAAACTGCGGCTAAGCAAGTTCTCTCCATTGGGGAGTATTTCCTTTCGTAGGGTAGGAGATATTTACTCAGGTAATAAACCGCGTTCTCTTTCCTCCCAGTCTCATCATGTTGACCCAAGACCATGCCTATCGCAGACTCTGTCGCTGACACATACAAAATGAGGGGCCTATGTATAGTAGGGGGCTTCAGGACGGGAGGACTTAATAGATATTTCTTCAGATCTTCAAATACCTTCTGGCAGTCGTCGTCCCAGTGATATTCCACGCCTCCTTTTAACAATTTATAGAACGGCTCACATCTTTGTGAATGCTGCGAAATGAATCTTCTGATGAACTGTAGTCGTCCTATTAGGCCTCTTAATTCTTTAAGGTTCTTCGGGGGCGGCATTTCAAGAATGGTACCTTAGAAGGACCGACTTCGATTCCTCGATTACTTACCATAAAGCCTAGGAGTTTTCTAGAGGATACTCCGAAAACACATTTCTTCGGATTCATCTTTAGTTGGGTGTCCTTGGATCGCTGAAGGACTCTCCTGAGAGCCGTGACATGTGTTTCACGTGTTCTGGATTTGATCAGAATATCATCTACGTAAACCTCCACACAGTCGTGTATCATATCATGAAATATTGCCATCATGGCCCTCTGATAGGTAGCGCCAGCATTCTTCAAGCCGAAGGGCATAACAATGTAACAATAAGTCCACCAGGGCGTGGTGAACGAGGTTTTCTCTTGATCCTCTGGTGATAGTCTAATTTGGTTGTACCCTGAGTAACCATCCATGAATGATAGCATAGCGTGCCTCGCGGTATTATCGATAAGCACGTCGATGTGAGGTAAAGGGAAATCGTCTTTGGGAGATGCCTTGTTCAAATTTCGGAAATCAATACAGATTCGGACGCGTCCGTCTTTCTTCTTCATCGGGACTATATTGGCGACCCATTGAGGAAACAACACAACCCTGATGAACTTCGCTTGGTGGAGTTTGTCAACCTCCTCTTTCACTTTCAGTGCAACATCAGGGAGCATTCTTCTCAATTTCTGTTTAACCGGTCTAGCATTTTCCTCCAATGGGATCCTGTGTTCCACTAGGTCGGGCGCGAGTCCGGGCGTGTCATTATAATCCGATGCGAACACGTCTTAATATTCTCTTAGGACCTCAAGGATCTCGTTCTCTACGTCAGGTTCTAGGCATGCACTGATTTGGACCTACTTGGGTCTTTCGTCCGTTCCCAGGTTTATCTCTTTCGTCTTTTCAGCAGCCGCTTGTGTTTCTTCGTCAAACTTCTTAATTACTCTCCTAAATTCCTCAGAAACTTTGTCATCCCCTTTTTCAGCGTCTACTAATTCGTAAACACCCATTCCATCATTGACGTCCACATGTTGCACGGAAGGTTCGGGTTCTGGAACGACATGCATAGATCCACAGCCTAACTTCTTGATGTTTGTCATAATTTCTTCTAATCGAGACTTCTCCACTGTGGGTATCTTCCATCGCCTTAGGTTGCCCATATTTAGATGATGATCACAGTTTTCTACTCCTACGGTTCCTATGTTTTTGGGCTTTCTTTTTTTTTAATTTTTTTGGGTTTTTCTAATTTTTTTGGGTTTTTGGGATTTTCTAATTTTTTGGGATTTTTGGAATGATATGGTACATGTGAGGTTGCAGATGGGCTATCTACTGAGGAGGATCCTCCCCGCTGGCGTGGCCAAGCAGTGGGGCGGTATACCACTTCGTGATCATTGAGGTCATCAGTTTCCCAAATTTCATGGTTCTCTTGAGGGGAGTCTTCTCACCAATGGCGCCAGGCAACGGGCCAATATACCACTTCTTCACTAGTAGGGTCTTCGATTTCCCATGTTTCGCGACTTTCTCAGACTTCGACGATCGGCATTTGTTTTAGGTAACTGAGTTAATTCACTCGCATTCAGCATGTTACATGATAGGGTTTGGAATCTTGGTTCGATAGTGTGGTCTATATTGTTCACTCCTTTTGGTGAATGGAGCTCTCTCCAAGTGGCAAAGATTTCCTTGTGAGTCTCACTTTCGGACGAAGTCGAATCCTCCCAATCTTCTACTAAAACGGTCTTGCCTTTATCATTTGGATCCAAATTGTAGCATCCCCTTCCAAACGGAGGTGTATTAGGGTCCAAGGTTTTGTCATGCTTCACAAAATGTTCATTTAAGGTCCAGTCCTCTTGTTTATACCTTATATTATCGTGTGTGTCGTACCCTAATCCTTCTGCTTTCGCTCTAGGGTCTAGTATGTAAGGGTCGGTAATGCCTTCTCCATTCTTTCCTAGCCCAAATCCGGGTTGATACCCCATCTTCTTCATTAGAGTCCATCCTCGAGCTTGCCCTTCGTTGTCAAACACCAAATTTTGCGGGGAGGATAATTCGGAAAACATGTTTTGCGTAGGGTCCATATCCATCAAAGAGATAAGAGGATCAACCTTGTACCCATGAATCTTGACCTCTGGCATAATAGGAGCAGGTTGTAGGGTCAGGAGTATTTGAAGTTCTTCCGGTTCAATGACAGGCAGGTCTCCCATCAATTTCATGATCTTACCCAAGTGGGGAAATTTTACGCATTGGTGTCGACTTGACATAACGGCATTCATATGGTTCAACCATCGGCGTCCCAAGATTAAGTTAAAAGTGGCGGGGATGTCCATAATATAAAATTCTTCTGGCATTGAAATCGGGCCCGCTTGGACTAGTAACATAATTTTTCCACATACCGTTTTCTTATTCCCGTCGTAACCAGTTACTACCATAGGGGCTGGAGTTAAGTCCTTTATTGTGAGCCCTAAGGCTTTGTAGGTTTTCAACGGACAAATGTTCAGTGATGCACCAGTGTCAACCAAAGCCCCTGACATTTCCTTCCCTGCTATCTTGATTGTTAGATGTAGGGGAGAGATTCTCGCCTCAGGTGATATTTCCTTCAATTCTTCCTCAGTAAAGGTAATGGTAGGGAACGAAGCCCCCAGGGCCAAGGCTGAAATAGACGTTCTCAATTCTTCTGGAGTTATGCCCACCGGGACTTGTATGCGTGTGATAGCCTCAAGTAATTGTTGTTGATGTTTGGGGGAGGTTTTAATCAGATCAAGGACAGATACTTTAGCTGGGATCTTTGTGAGGTGCCCTAAGAGGTCATATTCTATCCCGGTTTCTATCGAACTATAAGCTCTTTCATCAACTATCTCCTCAACCTGAATATTGGGATTTTGCAAATCTAAGTTCTGAGAAACAGGGTAAGGGGGTAGTCGGGGAGGACGGATCCGTCCAGATCGTAGGTGAGCCTGAGATGCATTTGCGTCCGGGTAAGGATCTGGTTGGGAATTCGTGATGATCGGCGATTCTCAGTCGTTTGGCTCATCAAGATTTACCTTATAAAGGTCAGGGGAGTCAACGATCGTATCCATCCCTGAATTGAAGATTTTGAATTTGATTTTCCCATCCCATGGCGTGACATATTTTCGATAATCCTCTTCTTCAAAGAAATCACCATGACACGGTTGGCTATGGTTTACACTCCCTTGAACTGGGGCATCAATGTGTTGGTGCTCTATTACGGCGATGTTTATTAATTGGGTCTATGGGCCCTGTCCAGAGGTTGGTGCTCCATGCTGAGGTAAAGGGTTTGTATAAATCTGCATGTTGGGAATATTTTGTGCGGGATTGGTGGTTGGATTTTGATTGGAAGGGGCATTCCGTGGGTCATTCCCTCCTATTGGCCTAATATTACTCCAATCAATTCTACCTTCATCATTGAGGTCATAGATCAAATCTCTAACCGTGTAGCATTGGGTGAGGTCATGACCTGGCATCCTATGATAGGCGCAAAACTTAGTCTTGTCTAGGTGTTCGGACCATGCCTACGGTCGTTCCGACGGAAGTTGGGGGGCATTCTGGTTTAAAAGAGACCAGAAGACAGCAGTCCATGGTTGAGGAAGGGACGGGTAGTTTGCCCTTTTAGGTCCGAATCTTCTTCTATTTCCATTGTTCACGTTATTCTGGTTGCCATTGTTGTCTCTATTGTAATTGAAGGGGACGGTACCATAGTTGGATTGAGGATTCGCGATCTGGTTTTGCGGCGGAGCTATCAGGTTCGAGACCAGTTGTATGGGATTAGGATTCTGGTTTTGATTCACTGGAGGTCCTTGGTTCCTTAGCAGTTGGTCATAACTTTGATTGTTTCTCGGAGGGTTTCGGTAGTTCTGATTGTTCCGCTGATAGTTTTGATTATTCCTCTGATAATTCGGGTTACCACCTTGGAAATTGGGATTGCCATTTTGCCCTGGGTTTTGGTGTTGGTTAAAGCTAACGCTGGTATGCTCTTGATACGGTCAGTGACCTCTTCCTGATTCAAGCTGACTTCAGGAGTCGTGCGGCTCTCTGGTTGGGTGGTTGTGCCTACCCTACGTGTGTTCTTTTTATTGTCAAGGATGGTGTTCAATACCCCTTCATCTAGATTTTGCTTCATCCTAGATAACCTACGGTACAGGCCACTTCAACTAACGACCTCCCCAATTGTCATCAGGACTCTCATGGGATCCTTCATGTTTGATATAGCCATTCTTACTTGTTCTTCTTCTTGCATGTTGCAGTCCGACCGCACGAATTGGTTTTGCCATCTCACTGCAAATTCCTCATAGTCTTCATTGTTCTTCTATTTGAGATTAGCTAAGTCATGCCATAAGGGTTTGTTTTTAGTTAGATGCTGGTATCGCGCTAGAAACTTCTCTACTACATCCTCGAAGGTATTGATTTCATGCGAAGGCACGGATGTATAACAAGTTAATGCATCTCCTATTAGGGATTCCTGAAAATAATTTATGAGCATGGAGTCATTGTCTGCGATGGCACGACACTTATTGCAAAATGAGACTAGGTGATGGTGAGGGTCAGTAGTCCCATTGTAAGGTACGAACTTAGGGGCTCTAACAGGGAAAGGTGACCTCTCTTTTTCCTCCTTTTTGGTAAAGTCGTAGAATCCTAGTTTTTTGCCAGTTGAGCTCGAGGACTTCTTTTTAATTTCGTTCTTAAGTTCCTCTACGTTTTCCTACAACTCCTTAAATGCTAGAGGGTCTAGATATTGAATTGTTTGTGGCTGACATTCTCTTTGTGATTCTAGCGAAGTAGGGGCGTAGGCCGGTTCTTGGCATTGGCCTTGGAAATATGGTTGCGAGATAGGCTAATAGCTTTGGTTCAACTGAATTCCTCCGTGTGTAATCGGTTGTCCCCTATATGGGTTAACTATCGGGCTTAAAGTGGGTGGTTGATATGCTTGCTGATAGCGCGACTCATTCGCTTGGTGTGTTTAATAAGGATTTCCAACGCCCGTGGGGTTAGTAACCTGCACGTTCTGGATTGGGAGATTCTGGTTCGCATTAGGCATCTGAAAGATTGGGACTGTTTGATTTTGATAAGTGAGGGGACCCCCTCGTATTGAGCCGGTTGGGGTTATAACATACCAGCGCCAACCGTCACAGGATTGTAATGAACTTGATTCGTTGGTGGAGGAATCATTGCTTGGAATTGGGGCCGACCCATCTCGTGTTGCCAGTAGGCATCTGGCGCTCCCATATGTTTCGAAGGGTTTTGGTGCGAGATGCTGGATGTGGCCAATTAACCCATGTTCATTGGACTATGACTCGTCTGGAGATATGGGTTTTCATTTATCACAAGAGTCTGGGAAGGCGCAATGGCCCTAACCGGGTTATGATAGGTGCGTCAGTAGGCATTCCATACTGCGGGATAGAGGATGTGATTGGCTCGGTTTGGCTGATCATGGAAGAATAGGGTATAACCTGGGAGACAACATGATCACTTGCACGAAGAGGGTAGTCTGTTAATGAAATGTTATCGTGGACCCTATATCTTATAACTTGGCCGGTGGGACTGACCAGATCTGTGTAAGTCACCCCTGAATGCGAGGAGAAATGATTCTCTCTCGATGTAGGAGATGGGTGGATGTATTAGAATAATTCCTTCTCATTGTTATGGTATTAACTGGTAGCGAGCCTCCTTCGAAGAGGGACCGTCTTATCTATTGTGGGTCATGGCTTGAAGTTGCCAAGGATCCATCTAATACCCTAGAGGGTTCTACACTTTTCGTGGTTTGGTGTGACCTGCCAGTGGTGCGCATCAATAGTGGGGGTGAGAGGGGTTGAAAATTGGACATTCTGAACGTCTGACCCTCCATTTGTGAAGAAATGTTTGGATCAGAAGAGAGAGAAGGAGAGGAAGAGAAGAGCACTTGTTATGTAGTTTTGTTGGTGAAGGTTTGTTTCTTATGGTGTAATGGGGGAAAGCTTAGTGGACGGTGCATTCGGACCTTTGGTTTTATTTTTAGACTACTCATAACAACCCTAAACTGAATGGGACACGGACATCAGATCATTGATTGGATGTTCGCGTCTTAGAATATTACTCTAGGAAGACCCAAATAAGTGACAGGAAAACATAAGAGGTCCCATCACTATCGCCAGGCTGTCGGATGTGAATTTCGACCCCCCCCCCACCCTTTCCTCTCCAAGAGAGGCATGGTTTGGGGAAATCTCCATTCATCTATATATGCTATTTAAATTTTACATCGAAAACGAGGATTCCGACTACCCTCAAAATCGACGGATCACGATCGCCAGCTACGGATTCGGCCGTAACACCGTTCTTCGACGAAAATCGAAGAAATATGGAGAGAAAAAAAAAAGGTGGGTTCTTCCTCTCGTCTAATGTGTTGCCGGCAACACACGACGGTTGTCCTGTCACATTAACTTGGGTCTCTTTAGGTCTCTTTAATTCTGGGTCAATTAAGGGTCATGAGTTAAAGTCCGAATAAAGGTTAATCCTCACATAGCATAATCGTAGTATATAAAAAAAATAACTAAAATAAAGAAAATAAAATAAAAGAGGGAGGGGTGCCAAATATTTAAGAAGAGGATCAGTCCCGTTCCTGGGTACCCCCTTTTGATCCCTTGGCAAAATAGGGTTTAAAGGCTGATTTTTCAAACCAAAATGATGATGCAAATGAGACTTTAATTTGTGATTTCTGTGTTTTTCGTGTGCGATACACGAGTGATAAAAGTAAAAGGCCGATGGGCCGTAATTGATTGAAGGTGGCCGATGGGCCAGGATTGATTGGAAATGGCCGATGGGCCAGTGTTTGTTTTAGGGTGGCCGATGGGCCGTGATTTGATTAAAAGTGTGTGCGAAATCACTCATCTCATCTCGTTATTCTCATTTATTCAATTTTAGAAATCAGTTCTTTATGTCCTTTTATCATTAAATTCGATTAAATATTTGGCACCTGAGGTGAAGGAAGAAATAAAAGGAAAATCTTTTTGGGTTTATTTTGTTGGTTTTATAGTTTTTATGGATTTTTGATATGGGGCTAGAAGGGCCTAACTAGGGGATTTTTACTTGGATTTACATGATTAATGCTTTACTACTGATCATCGGATTAACCCTAACCTAAGGTCCTAGACCGCCCACATCAGCTCTCCCAGTCCCCTAACGGAACAGGAAAAGTGATGGGGCGAAGCCTAATGCTCTAAGCTACCTAACCAGGCAATCCAATCTATATCTAGGTGTGAATAGCCTGAGTTTGATGGTTCAGCGCCTAAGAAACTTATTAATTGTGATTTTTAATTAGTTCGGTTTGTTTTGAGTTGAAGATTGATTAAGAAGTGGATTAAATGTATTTTGGGGTTCTGTTTAAGTTATTTAAGGTTCTAGAATTTATGGTTTAATTTAAAACGTGAAACGATGTCAAAATCAGTGAAACAGGGATAAAATAAGACTTGGGCGCCAGGGGGGTGGCGCCTAGGTTACTCTGGTGACTTGGGCGCCCAGGCAGTGGCGCCCAGGTGGCTGCTTCTTGGTGGCTTGGCTAGTGACGATGGTATCGATATTGTTTTCGAAATCCCAGGAGTTCTTACTTGGTGAGTTTTAATGTTTCAAATTGTTTTAATTCTCTGGTGTTCAAATATCAAAGAGATTCGGATCCGGATTTTGAGACGAAACCAAGAATTCGCGTTTTAGTGCAAATGAGAGGATGGGCACCAAGTGGGTGGCGCCCAGGTGGATGGCTTGAGATTTTCAGGTATTTTGGATGGGATTTGATATTGGTCTTTGGGTTCGGGGGTTGTTTTAGGTTTTGGTTTCAATTAATTTAAGTTATAAGATGTTTAATTACTCGTTTTAAATTGAAGTTGTGAACCAAGGTTATAGTGTACGCTAGTTGCCACAGGGGTGGTGCCTAAGTGGTTGTTCGTTGATTCGTAAGGGCTTTGGGTGCTAAGCCCGAATCAATTAAAGTTTCAAACGTTTTAAGTTAAAAGTGTTTTAATATGTTGATTCGGATTGGTTCGAATGTTAATTAATTATGTTAAGTTGTCGGTTGGGGGTTCTTTATGAAAACAGGTAGGCTGGGCGCCCAGGGTGTGGCGCCCAGGTGGATTTAGAGGGTGGGCGCCCAAGGGGTGGCATCCAGATGAATTGTTTTGGGCTTCAAGTCGGTTTGCTGTCTTTTAGGTCGATTTAAGTTTAAATTGATTAGAGGACTTAGTGTGTTTGGATGTGGGATGCTATTCGTATTCAATTGGGATTTGTTTAAACGTCAATTAATTGGGCTAAGTTGTGAATTGAGTTTTTCTGAAAACAGGGAAGCTGGGTGCCCAGAGTGTGGTGCCCAGGTGGATTAGACAGATGGGCGCCAAGGGTGTGGCGCCCAGGTGAACTATTCTGTGGTTCAGGTCGGTTCCGTATTTTTTAGGTTGATTTGCGGTTGAGCGTTTATGGTTTGATGTATTTTAAATTAAAAGTGTTCTGTTGCGATGATTAAGATTAAATTCTGTTTCAATTAATTTGGCCTTAGTGACTGGAGAGGCTGGGCGCCCAGAGGGTGGTGCCCAGGTGGAGGTGACAGGATGGGCGCCCAGGGGGTAGCGCCCAAGTGTCTGTCTTGTGTGTCCGAGTTGGTTCGATGTTTTAAGTCTATTCGGGCTTATGGTTTCGATTGTTTTAGATTTCAAGGGCGTTCCGGTGTGTTGATCGTGATTGAATTCAAATTTAATTTCAATTGGGGTTTCCTAGTGATTGGGTAGGATGGGCGCCAAGAGGGTGGTGCCCAAGTGGATGCGGAAGGATAGGCACCAAAGGGGTGGCGCCCAAGTGGATATTTTGTGGTTTATTCGTTTTGTATTTTCTAAGTTGGTTTGAGTCCAAATCGATTGAGGTTTCAACTCTTTTAGCTTAACAATGTTTTAAGGTGTTAATTCGGGTTTAATCAATTAAGTTTGATTAAGTGGTGGTTTCTAAGGGAATGGGATAGGATAGGCGCCAGGAGGGTGGTGCCCAAGTGTGAAGGCATGCTGGGCGCCCAGGGGGTGGCGCCCAGGTGGACTGTTTTGGAATTTTGTGTTGATTTTGCGTTTTTAGGCTGGTTCAAGTCTAAATTGATTGAAGTTTCAGGCTTCTTAAATCTAAAAGTGCTTTGTTATGTTAACTAGGGTTAAATTCGGGTTGTGATTAATTAGAAGTTTTAGTTAAGGGTTCTTTTAGTGATGGAATAGGATGGGCGCCAGGAGCGTGGTGCCCAAGTGTATAGGCAAGCTGGGCACCCGGGGGGTGGCGCCCAGGTGGACTGTTTTGGAGTTTTGTTGGTTTTGAGTTTTTGAGTTAATCCGAGGTTAAGTTAATTAAGGTTTACTTATTCTAGGTTTAAAATGTTTTACTGTGTTGATTCGGATTAGTTTAAGGTCTTAACTAATTAACTTAAGCTTTAACCGGGGTGTCTTAGGGAATGAATAGGCTGGGCGCCCAGGGGGTGGCGCCCAGGTGACTGTTTTTTGGGGTTTTGGTTTTTTTTGTGTTTTTAAAGTTCTTAGTTATTTCTAAATCAGAATTAATTAGGGTCTTAATGTTTTATAACTCTTAATGATGTGATGTTGCTTAAATGTGATGTTGCTTAAGTTTACTAATTATGTTGTTTTAATTAATCTTAAGATTTATCCTACTTAGGCACTAAATTCGATAACTTAGACTATCTAACTATTCCTTTTGGGTTTTTTGGATATCTTTAATTTGTTTTTGGTTTCTCCTCTAATTTACTAGAGAGTAAGGAAAGAGAAGAAGGGATTTTATGTTTTATGATTTTTTTTTGGGATTTTCTATGGTGATGCGATTCAAATGATATGATGTGAAGTGTGACAAAAATGGTAATTCAAAGTTCATAACATGTCAAACAAACAAACATATCATTATCATGCAATTTCTAAATGAACTAAATACGGAAGATCAGAAGTTGTGCACAAAAGTGGAGGATTCCACTTGGGGGCCACACCTGTGGTGCCTACCCTACTCAGTCAGAGTTTTCAACGGAACACAACGAATGCACAAGAATCTTAGTGTTTTCAACACAACTTCCAATATTCAGCGACTGATGCGAATGTATCAATTCGAACTACTAGCGATGCAACGAACGTACCTACGAGCAAACGATGCAACGGGCGGAGATCTAGAACCCATACCCTATCTCAGAAGGGTAGGTGCCCAGGGGGTGGCGCCCAGGTGGTTCGGGAAAGGGTAGGCGCCCAGCGGGTGGCGCCCAGCCTTTCTGCCAAGAGCTTCTTGCGACCTCTTCGATACAAATGATGATGATGATGATGCTAATGCGAGATTTGACCCAGCTATGCAATTATAACTACGAAATCAAAGCAAATTTACTATATTTAAATGAACCTAAGCATGTTACTAACATAATAATGCATTAATACCATTTTTATCTCAAGTTAATGTAGATCTATGATGCTCAAATGGCCCTAAGCATGTTTCTAAGCATGAATGGTAATGGAGTGTAGTAAAAGAAGGGAGATCTAGGAATACCGGTATGATGAAACGTTTCTCAAGTTCCTAGATTGAAGCTTTCGCAAAGACCCATGGCTCCAGTTGAAGATATGGAAGTCTCCTCCTCTCTTTCTCCTTCTTCTTCTCTAGATCTGAAGTTCTTCTCTAATGATGGCTACCTTTCTTCTTCGTTTTCTATTCTCTCCTTTTTGTCTCTTTTCTTAGGGTTTTTGGGTAGCCTCCTCGGTATGATGAAATTAAGAGGCATTATATAGGTTTGGGACGAGTTTAAAAGGACTAGGGCTTCATTAATTCGTGTTTCTAGAAGGTCTCACACATCCCTAGGCGGCTTAAACTATTTTGGGGTGAATTAGGGTTTGCGAAAAGATGGACGCCCATTGGGTGGCGCCCACATGGCCTGCACAGGCTGGGCGCCCACAGGGTGGCGCCCAGGTAGTCCTGGAGAGAGTGGGCGCCCACAGGGTGATGCCCAGCTGGTTTGTGCTTCGCTTTTGGTCCTTGGTCCCATTTGGAATCGAGATTGAACGGATATATCTTCAGCTGGGGGGACCCACATTAGCGCTTAATAAGCTGGGCGCCACATGGGTGGTGCCTAGAGGGATTTCAAGGCCGGGCTGCACATTGGTGGTGCCCAGGTGAATTTAAAGGCTGGGCGCCACATGGGTGGTGCCTAGGTGGTTCGGTTTGTCTTCGATGCTTGGTCCTTATGTATGAGTGGTCCCGGTCTAATCTCGAACCAAACAAGTAAACTTTTAAGGTGGGCGCCCACCATGGGGTGCCTATGTGGAACTTAGTAGGTGATGGACCTGTCTTTTTCTTTCTTGCCTTCCTCCTTCCCGGGTCCGCCGGGGTGCGGCGGGGTGAAGAGAAAAAAAAGAGCAAGCATCAACATTTTTTTTTGTACGGGTATGCCAGATTTTCTATTCTACTTGGAATTTGAAGTGGTGATCCGGAGATTCACCTTCACAAGTAGAAAAGGAAATCAACTTTTTTCTAACTTTCCATTGCACATATATTTTAAAGAAAGAGACGAGATTTTAAAATACCGTGAGAGGCGATTTTGTTTAATTTGCCGTGAAAGGCAGTTTTGTGCCGTAGAAGGCGATTTTGTGCCGTAGAAGGCAGTTTACAAATATCTCATCAAAATGTAAAGACAAGAAATGTGATTTTTATGTCTCTTTAAAAAAATACACAATACAACAGAAAAGTAAGAAAAGGAATCTGACTTCTCAAGAGATTGTGGGGATTCGTTCAGATCGACGGTCGCGAGTTATGTATGGGCTCCGCGATCGTCCCTCAGATGAGAACACTTGATGCTTTGATTCATTTGGCTTGGCTTGGACCTCAGATTTTTAGAGGACAAAAACCAAGGGAAGGTCTTATATCCAATAAAAAAACCAAGTAGACGGGCTGAAAAGCCGCATCTAGGCCATGTTGGATAGAAGAAGAGAGGAGATCTTGGGGGGGGTGGCCCCCCAAGGGACTTCGATCACCTTGTAGAATTTGCAGCAGAGTTTCTTCAAAGTGAGAGAGCTTCTTTTTGCAGAGAATTCTTCAGGATAGTTTTCAGACAATTTTTTAGGATCCTTCAGATGATTTTTTCTTCCGGGCTTCCAACAATTTTTTCGGACCACTTCAGACAATTTTTCTGGACCCTTTCTCCTTGGAATGACTGCCTATTTATAGGCTTTTGGTGGCCATTAGGAGGGTTTTATGGGCATTAATGGTATTAATGCTCCATGATGGGAGGAGTTACAAGATTTAATTCTTTATATTGTAACTCTTTTTTCTTGGATTTTGATTGGCCGATGGAGAATAATGGGCATTTAATCTCCATGATTATGGGAGTTTCATTATTAATTACCATGATTAATCTTCATAATGATAGGAGTTACATGGTTAATTGTCATGATTAATTGGACTTGTAACTCCCATTTCTTGGCTTCGGATTGAGTCATTCGAAATAATGAGTTAATGACCCTAATAAATTGCCATAAAAAGGGTCATTTAACTTCATTAATTGGCTGCCGAGTCCCTTAAAGAGTCGCAGGCCGCGCCGCGTCTTTTGGAATTCTTCTTGCGATGATCATCGATGGATCCGTAGTTGTTTGATGTCGGATGACGATGAAAGTTCAGACATTGGTTGCCACTAATGGGCCGGCAGCATCTGTCCAGTCGATTTTTTGATCAGTCAGGCAGAAAGTGTGCTTTCTTGGTCCGTCAGTTGGCAGTTTTGGAGTGTCCGATAATGATCAAATGACTTCGATGGCGGATCCGTGATGTTGACGAAGATCGACGGATATCATGCCTCAAAAATTAGATTTTAAGAAAATCACAGGGGCCAAACATCGCGAAACACGAAAAAGAACGTAAAAACGACACTTTTGGCGGAAATCCGGCGACCCGGATTTCCAAGGTCTCCGGCGACCATGCACCCATGGTCGTCGGCGACCATGAGGCTGGCAACCTTGGACTTTGGTCCATTTTCCGGTCGCCTTCCGGTCGTCGTTTCTTTGTCGTTTCTCGGGCTTTTTCACTTCTGTTTTCTCCTGTACTTTTCTTTGACATTTCTCCTCATTTATTGGCTTAATTCCTCTGAAGAAAACCTATTGAAAGGCTGTGCAAATCAGAGCACAAAGTTTCCTATTTTTTGGAAAAGCCGAAGACTCTGTAGCCGATTTTCCGCCAAGAGTTGAAACTGGGTCAAACGATGTCGGAATGACCTGAAATTTGAGGTGAAGCTTCTTCGGCATTAGATAGGACCAACCATGGTTTTTATTTAGTTTTGAAGCCGTTTGGGGTCCCGTCGATGCTTGACTTGATTTCACCGTGTAGAAGATGTCGAGCTTTGATGTACGGTCATCCGATGTCCGATTGACCTGAAATTTGACGGGGAGCTTATTGGAGTCATTTCGAGATGATCCATTAGCTCCGATTTGGGTGCCATGATCCAAGGGAGCTTCGTCGCCGGTAGGCTTGATTTTGCTTCGGAGCATCAAAATCTGGTCAAACGTAGTCGGAATGACCTGAAATTTGACATGCAGCCCTTTAGAAGCATGCAGAAGCTACTCATGTGTTTTGTTTGATGAGTGGCGGCATCAGAGGTTCTCGCCGCCGGGAGGCTTGATTTCGTCGTTTGAGAGTTGATGGAGGGTCAAACGGTGTCGGTTTGACTTGAAATTCGACATGGAGCCTTTTGGAGGTATTTTGAGACCATCCATAGACTCTGATCGAAGATTTGATGTATTTAACACTGTCACCGTCGGGAGCTCCCGCTCAGCTGTTTGGAGGATTGAAGTTAGGCCAAATAGTGTCGTAATGGCTCAAAACTTCATGTGTACCCTTCTTTTGGCTACTTTGAAAGATCTTGTAGTTTTTGTTTGGTTTTGCCAAGATCTGATGCTTGAAGCAGCTTTGCCTGTTTGTAGTAGGATGCGGCTCCATATAGCTTTTGATGTTGATGAGGCAAAGTGACATTTTTGGTGTCAACAAATACCCCCTCGAGGTACAGCGACGAATTGGATAGCCTTTGCTGTCGATGTGCCTCGAAGAAAACTTTGAAGGAGAACTTCTGACTTGACCAAGAGTCTCTGAGCATTTTTCTTGATAGTGTAGCCTTTTGAGTTTCTAAGGGAATTTTATGGTAGTGAGAGACATCAGGTACCATCTCAAGGCAAAATTTTGAAAATGACATTTGGGTTGGGTTTTTGGCTTTTGGATTTTCTTTTTGACCTTGTGAACCTAAAGGCTTTGTGTTGCGCATCAGGCGGTTAAGAAGGTTTTTGGTTTTTGACCTTGTGACCTAACAAGCTGTATGTGGCAGGTTAGGGGGTCGGGTTTTGAATTTTGATTTTGGTCTTGTAACCTAGCAAGCTGTATGTGGCAAGTTAGGGGACCGGGATTTGGTTATGGTTTTGACCTTGTGACCCAACAAGCTGTATGTGGCGAGTTAGGAGGCCATGGTTTGGATTTTTGTCACTCTTTGGGACAACTTTGGGTTCGTTGGAGTGGTTTGGGTTTTTGTGGAATGTCAATTTCAAGGTTTTGGCTTAATTTGGTTCATGAGGTGGGATGGTTTGGATTTTTGGAAACTCATGAGGCTTGAATTTTTTTGTATGGTCCAATCAACTCAAAGGAGGCATGGAACCATTTTGGTATGCTCTTGGTAAGAGGAATTTTGACTAAAAGCCACTTTTAGTGCCTAGGTGGTCAAACCTGGCTCATATGGGCTAACCCATGGGACCTTAAGCTTTAAAGATGGCTTAGAGAATTTCTCTTTTTGGAGAGAATTTCTCAAAAGATCTCATTGTTAGGAAAGAATATCCCATAATTCCTTTCTTTTAGGAAGTTTGCTAATTTGTAGCACTTACCTCCTTTCTTTTCTCCTCCTTTCCTCTTTTGGTTTGCTTTCTTTTATAAAAGCAAGGGGATTGGATCTCTTGTGGCTATTGCTCTCTTTTTGCAAGAACCTTCAAGAGTGCTCCAAGATCAAGAGTTGTTCTTCTTCAAGGATCTTCAAGCTTTTTCTTCTTCTTCTCGATCAATGGCTTCAAGTAAGTTTCTTCTTTTTCCTTAAGAAACCCCATGTAGGAATAGAAAAAGGTTTTCTTTTTTTTCTTTTCCTTTCTTTTTCTTTCCTTTCTTTCTTTTTTTTTTTTCCACATGTATCTCTTTTTTTTTTTTTTTACACGTTTTTCTTCTTTTTCTTCTCTTTTTTTTTTTTGCACGGTTTTCTCTCTCTATCTTTTTTTTTTTTTTTTACTGTGGCTCTTTTTTTTTTTTCTCACGGTTTCTTTTTTTCTTTTACCGTGTATTGGTTTTTTTTTTTCTTCTTTTTTTTTTTTTTGTGGTCGTACGGACAAGACCATACGGTCATGGCCGTACGGTCACGTGGCCTGTGGGCAAAAATTTTTCTTTCCTTTTTTTTTTTTTTTAAAGATTTTCTTCTTTTTTCCTTTTTTTTTTTTAATTCTGAGATGTGCATGCATGACAACTTTCCTTCTATGCATTTTTTTTTTTAGAAAATGGAATTGGAAGTATGATAGTGCACACCTGGAAATCTTTTCGCAAGTCTTGGGATTTGGAGCTCGCAGCAATGTTGAGCCCTTTCTTGGTCTTGCGGGGATTTTCTGAGGAGTTTCGCAAGTTTAAGATTCTGGAGCTCGCAGCAATGTTGAGCCCTTTTCCGATCTTGCGGATATTTGAGAAGCTTTGGCTTGATCTCGCAGCAATGTTTGAGTTCGAGCCTTCTTTGAGAATTCTCCATGATTATGGGCTTGCAGCGATGTTGAGCCCATCTTCAAGCTCCTATTTCTTTCGGGGTGTTTCCCTTTTCTTCGGAATTGCCCCGGAATCATGCCAAAATTTCGCTAGATTTTTTTAGCAAAATTCTGTCATTTTGATGATTGATTTTTTTTTCTTTCCATCCTTTACAGGTAGTTCCTCCAGAACGAACAAGGGTCCCGGTCACTAATGCGCCTCGCCGTTCTACCAGATCCTCTAATGCGGCTGTACAGTAGGCCTGGGAGGAGGTTCAGTATGTTGAAAGGAACTTGGAAAAGTGTGACTCGCTCAACCGAGATGAGATGAGGCAACGTTTGATTGCCCTCAAGGATGAGGAGTATTATTAGATTATGGTAAGCAACCGTCCCTAGGTCACGGACGATCAGAGCATTGTGCCCAAGCCTACCTTCTTCTTTGGTGATGCCGTCCCCGACGATTCAACATACCAAAGGAGATGTTTTCAGTTCTCTTTCACAGTTGATGGTGAGAAGAGAACTGTTTCTACCCGATCATCCTTCGATCGGACAATCTTGATCATGAGCCTCTCCTCCACATGCTCGAAGAAGGAAGATCCTCCAAGCTGGGTGAAGAGGACGAATGTGATTAAGACCGGGGTTTTTGTTGGCGGCCCTTCTGGTTTTGCAGAGAAGTTGCCTGCCCATATGGACATTTTGATGCCGGCCAGCGGCTACCAAGGTTCAGACCATTCTTCAGTCGATTTGAGACCGGTGGGCCTTGGCATTTTCAAGGGCGATGGAAGAAATTGGGTGAAGCCTTTTCGACTTCGTGGCCGTTTCAGTGTTGACTCGAGCTGGGAGTCGTGGACTGATCACATCCTGCAGGTTGGCGGTGCCGTTCTGAAAGAGGCCGAGATTTTTTATGCGGTTCGCGCTTTTCGGCAAACCGTGGTTTTCTCCGATGAGGCTTTTATGGCCATGCTGGAGTCGTTCCTTCCACAAACCAACACCTTCGTTGTCACGAATGGTGAGATTGGTTTTTCTTTAAAGGAACTGAGTGCCATCACCGGGCTGCCTATCCTCGGCAATCTCTATGAGGAGTTTATGCCTATTGACAGCGTCCTTGAGGAGCAGTTTGAGGAGTTCAGGCTTTTGTACTTTCAGCTCGTCACCCTCTATGATTTTTTTAAGGAGAAGGAGGGCTCGAAAGTCCGGTGTAGCAGTTGGAGGAGTGGTAGCTTTTTGTCTTCCAACTTCTTTGACAGCGGGGAATCTTCTGAGAGTACGACCCAGGAAGCCAGGGCTAGGAACCCCGATTCGAAGAAGATCTCCGTCATGCGAGAGAATTTGAGGGTATTCTTCGCAAGCACATACGCCATTCATCTTGACATTGCGCTGCGGAGAGATCTCGCTGTCTACCTCACTTATTGGCTGGGTGAGGCTGTTTTTGCTGGAGGAGATGGAACGCACATAAGGCCGCATTGCATTTTTCCGGCTTGTCAGATGGCGTTTGGAGAGCGGCTTGCTTTGGTGCTTGCTCTTTACTCCTATTTGTGTACCGAACTGCAGGCTGCTACTTTCCTGGTTCGACTTGGGCTTCCCATGAATAGGGTATTTTCAGCCCACATTTTCTATTCGTGGTATGTATACCACTGTCCCAGTTTCCACCGATTGGGTGCTGTTCAGGACGATGACCCGCTTATGATTCGGTTGGCTAGAGGGAAGCCTGTTTCCGAATCTCTTTTATCTGCCCGCTTGAGGATCCGACGATTCTGGGAAGTCGAGATGGGGCAGTCTTCAGTGAAGTTTTTTCTGGGTTTGAGGAAGAAGGCTTTTGATTTTGGTGTCTCCCGTGATTCGACCAGGGCAGGGTCTGGGAGACACTATTCTTTGACAAATGCCGAGAGTAGTTGGCTTTTTAACATACGTGTCGGCACGATGGTGTACCGCAGACATCTTTTCGTCGACATCCAGCCGTATGTTCCCTCGCGTTTTGCCATACCGGGGGCTTTGCAAGAAAGAGCTTGATGTAAAGCAGTCTTCCGGGAAGGGCCTTGGGAAGTCAGACGGCGTCCGCTGAGAAAAAGTCCTGGCTTTTCTTTCTGGAGAAAGGCACAGAACATGTTTTCTCGAGGAACAAGACGTCATCAGACTGGGAGCTGCACAAGAGATACCTGGTGAGGTCTTGGAACACCTTGCTGAGGAGGAGGCTGAGGTTGCTGCTTGGATACAAGCCGAGGGAGCAAAGGCTTCCATGGAGTCTACTGGCAAGAGCAGACTGTCCAGTGAGGACTCTGGCGAGAGGCCTGATTTTGATGGTGGGGAGGGTGCTTCCAGCAGTTCGTCCCATAGGGGCAAAAGGAGAAGGGGACACCGCCGAAGTCAGAGGCGGCACGAAAGTTCTCCTGATCTGGAAATTCCTTCCACCATTGTTGAGGAGGCATCAGGGGATGATGACGAGCCTCCAGAGAAGAGAAGCCGAGGGGAAGAGACCATTGATGATGGTATGTCTTTCCCTTTTCTCTTTTCGTTTCTTTTCTTTCATGAGAGCTTTTGTTTTGATCTATTGCTTTCTTTCTTTTGGCAGAAGATGATGGTTTGATGATGCCCGAGGTTCCGACCGATGAGGCGGTGACGGATCCTATCGTGACATCTAAGGAAGAACCCAGAGATTCTGAAGTAGATCCAGAATCTCCTCCTGGTATGACTTTTTTTTTTTTTTTTTACCGCCACTTGTTGACATATATATATATATATATTTTTTGCCAGCTAACTTGCCAGAGGATTCCGACGACTTTGAGCCATCCATGGACACAACTTTTGATGATGTTTCGGATGAGCTCATGGAGGCAGAAAGCATTCCACCAGTCGTCGAAGAAGGTACTTTGTAATGATAATCTTGATATTTTGATTTTTGACAAGATCATATTCATACCCTTTTCATTTTTTATTGGCAGGTTGTGAGGTGACAGAAGAATCCTCTATCTTTTTCAGAACCAGAGCAGGGGGTACCTGTGACCGATCCAGGAGTAGGGGCTTCTTTCACTAATTTTGATGAGGCAAAGGCGAGTCCGCCTATTGATATTCCTTCCCCAGCGGCTCCGATTGGAAAGAGCTTCTTGATTATTCTTCCAACGGTGCCTGACACGGGTAGTCGACCAACGGAGCATGGCGAGTCTTCATTTGAGCCATCCCGTCAGTTTGCGAGGAAGGTGTTGAAGAGAGTCTTGAGCTCATGGGTCGAGACTGTTTCTTCTGGCCATTTGGAGGCTGGTTTTGGCATGGTGAAGCATGTGCAGGACATTCTTGCCGATAGCAAAGAAGTCGGTCTGGACATTACAGTTGCCAAGGCTTTTGTTGATGAAGTCATCTCTCTAGGCAACAAGTGGACTGAGACCAAGAGCTTTCCGAATGATGATTTCTTCAACGAGATGTTTTTTAAGCCTTCCAGCGAGGTCAAATTTGATTTGAATGAGATCTCGCGGACTCGGAAGCAGTTCGTTCGGGAGAGGAACGTCACCGAGTTGGCTATTATTGAGCTGACACAGGACCAGCACCGCCTTGATAGCGAGGTCACCGAAGCCAGACAGCGCCTTGAGCTATTGGAAGAACAAGCCGCTGCCAAGTGGACTGCCACTTTGAAAGCTCGTGATAGAGAGAGGACTCTCATTCGCCAAGTTGAGGAGGTCGAAAGCAATCTCCGGAGGAAGACTCAAGAATATGAACAATGGCAGATTCTTTGGGAAGAGCTTCCTCGTGCCGAGGATGGATCGCGACGGCCTACTGCTTTTTATGGGAAGATTCTGAAGAAACGCGGCCTAGAAGCTTTGGAGGCTAAGGCCAAGTGTTTGCTTGAGGAGTTAAGCCTATGGCTGAAGACCATGTCGGACTAGCCTCCTAATTTGTAACAAACTTTTTCTTCCTTTCTTTTGGTACCTCCATGTATAAACATTTTTGGCACTTCTTTTCTTTTTTTTTTTTTTTTTTGTATCCCCTTATTTCACTTAAATTCACTTTTGATGAAATATAAGAAAAAATTGAATATGAATGGTTTGTTTGAAAAGTTGATCAAAAGGTTGTCATTTTGTGAAAATCTTTTGTCAAATGGTTGTTTTTAGGCATGAAAGGCGAGTTTTGTGGCAAAAAGCCTGATTTTTGAGATGGCTTGAAGGCCGAATTTTGGATGGCATGAAAGCCAAAATTTTGTTTGGCATGAAAGCCGGTTTTTGGCATGAGAGCCGATTTTTGTGGCGCGAAAGCCAAGTTTTTGTTTTGTGGCATGGAAGCCGGTTTTTGGCATGAGAGCCGATTTTTGTGGCGTGAAAGCCAAGTTTTGGTTTTGTGGCATGGAAGCCAAAGATTTTGTGGCATGGGAGCCAAATTTTGTTTTGTGGCATGGAAGCCGATTTTTGTTTGTTTGGTGTGAAAGCAAGATTTTGTGGCATAGAAGCCAAGTTTTGTTTTGTTGGCATGGAAGCCAGATTTTTTGATTTTTGGCATGAAAGTCGGGTTTTTGTTTTGTTGGCATGGAAGCCAGATTTTGGTTTTTGTCATGAAAGCCAGGTTTTTGGCATAAAAACCGGGTTTTGGCGTAAAAGCCGGGTTTTTGGTTTTCAAAAATGCAAGTATCGACTAAGAGTCGCCTCCCTGCTGAATGGTATTACAAGTATCGATGGAATGTCGCTTCCTTGCTCATTCGGTTGCGAGTATCGATGGAATGTCGCTTCCTCGCTGATTTGGGTGCAAGTATCGACTGAATGTTGCCTCCTTGTTTTTTTCTCAAAAATTTGGTTTTGTGGGTATCGATGGAATGTCGCCTCCCTACGATTTTTGAAATTTGTGGTTTTTTCGAACCTTTGTTTTTTATTTTGAAATTTGGGTTGTGGATATCAACTGAAACGTTGTGTCTCCACGATTTTTTTGAGATTTTGTAAGTATCGACGAGGTGTCGCTTTCTTGCGATTTTGAGGTTTTGGAAGTATCGAATGGGGTTCGTATCCTTCCGATTTTTGGGTTTTGTGTGAGTATCGACTAAATGTCGCTTCCCCATGGTTTTTTGAAAGACCTTTTTTTGTTTAAAGACACGAGGGTCGTAAATTTTGACTCAAAACCATTTTTGGTGGTAAAAGTCATGGTGGACTAGGGTGGAAATTCCTAAGTCCTAATTTTTGTTCAAACCATGAATTTTGGGTTCAAGGATTGAAAGTGTAAGACCCCGCCCCGAGAGTTTCCTTTTAGTGTTAATTAAGACGCGTTTTAGCTATAAGTGAGATTAGTGGAAATTGGTTAAATCTGGATTAGAATAGTTTTTTGTATAGCTTTGAATTACTTGGGAACTCTTTTGATCTAGTGGGGCCCTTTGGGGGTTCCTTTTTATTGTGTCTTGGTTAGTTTTGGGATTTATTTAATAATTCTGGAAATCTGTAATTTGCTCCGTTTAATGTATTTTATGATTCCTGACAACTTTCGTATTTGTTCCGTTTCCATTCGAGACCTCTAAACCCTACTTTGCCATTGATAGGGGTAAAACAGTCTTTTTACACAAAATTTGGACACTAATTTCAATATCTCCGAAACTCGTAAAATATATACTTTTTGGGAAGTAGAAATTTCGACGATCGATTCTTCCTTTTTCGTCGAATCCATCCGAAGCCCGTAGAACGATGTTTTAGCCCAATTGGATTTTTAAGTTGTGGGACCCATTGCCATTGTCTATATAAGGAGGAGTCCTTTTCTTCTTCCCCTTTTCTTGCAACTTTCCCTTGAGAACTAAGAGATGTTCCAGCCCAGCCCTAGGGTTTTTCCTTCTTGCTCCTTGCTTCTCCATCTCTCAATCTCTCTCAAATCTATTGCTAAAGGTAAAATGGAGGTGGTAATCTTCTTCCCCTCCATGAGAGCTTCATCTTTATACCATTTGTAGAGAGAGCCTTCCATTCCAAGCTACCTTTTGAGCAAACTCTTGCCATTAGAGGACTTTTCATGTAAGTTCTTCTTCTCATCTCTTAGTTGGGTAATCTTCTAGTCCTTGAGATGCCCATCTTAGGTATTGGAAGTTATCCCTTTCTATTTCATAGTTTTGCCACTTTAGGGCTTGTAATGAATGTATTTTGGGGGATTTTTGTGTAGATTGTAGATTTGGAGCTTGATAGAGGGATTAGAGCTTGACTAGCATATTTGGAGATCAAGGCAAGTGAATGAATGGATTTGATTTGAATAAGTTCTTGTTTATTGAAAATGTGGAATTTTTACTATTCCTATTCCTTTGGTTCATTTTGTTTCATAATGCTTTTGGAAATGTACTTATTGATATGATTTTCTCTTAGTTAGTTTTATGAGAATATATGCATTCATTCATTAAAGTTTATTTTGCTCATTATAAACTTCTTAAATGATATTTGTACTTGCATTGAATGAGGTTTGTATTGGAAGGAGAATCAATGCATTGATGGAATGGTGGTTGGAGGAAAGAATGAGATGTGGAATGGAAGGGAATAGACCCATTTCATGTTAGGGAATGGTTGGAGTTGAGGTGAAAGGGTTTGGGAAAGAAAGAACTGAAATCTGCACCTGATGTGTAGTTCCCGCAGCTGGGCGGTCAGCGGGCGGTCACCTTGGCGGCTAGCCGACAGGTGACCGGCGGCCAGCCGACCCAGATGCGGTTAGAAACACAGAATGCTGTGTTTTGACAGGCGAACCGCGGTCAGCCGCGCGGTCAGCTAGCGGCTAACCGCTAACCAGAAACCCCATGACCGCCAAGTAGCCGAGATGAGCGGTTAGAAACACAGAATGCTATATTTTAGCTGGGTGAACCGCGGTCAGCCCCGCGGTCAGCCAGCGGCTAACCACCGATCACCTCGGCGGCTAACCGCCAGCTGACCGACAGGTGACCGAGTTTCACCCAGAATTCCTGAGTCTTTTCTATTGGTTTCAGATATGGTATTTAAAGGTTTGGATGGGTTGTTCTGATGCCCTACCACCTTGGAAAGACCCAGGGGATGACATAAGGAGATTGACATAGGAAGAGACACCATTTCGAAAAGGTATTGGGACTTTTGGATTCATCAACTTGTATAAGGAAACTTAGTATGTCCTCTATCATTCGAGTACCATACTAAGGGTAATAATAGACATACAAGATCCTTATACATGTTGCTTGAATATGGATGCCCCAATATATAGTCCCTAATGATATAAAGATTTATTGCATTGTTTTACTCAGATTATATGTATAATTACCCGATCCTACTAGTTTTATCTCAAATTCTGATTTATACACCTGATATGTCCTGCCAGCCCCGTGTATGCATGAACAGATAATAATATGAAATGTGTGCCTACGAGCACCATGTCCCGCCTACCCGAATGTTTATACTGATATGTTTTGTATACGTTTTGATTTCTCATGTAACCTATGAGTCGGCACCACTAAGCTTGGACGTCCTTGTCAGTCTGATCAACTGACTTGGGCCTCCCCCTTGTGCTCCCGCCAGTTGCAACTTGGATCCTGTCCTGTCCCGTTACCCGATTCCGCGGCCGTGGTCTTGCCTAGCTATATGTATATGTATATGTATATAATGTTGGTTCTTGTCACTTCGTGTGCTCGAGCCCAACGCACTGAATGTGCTCTCATCACCTTAGTGATAGAGAGGATTTAGCTTTAGTGTGGTTGCCATCTAGTCAGTTCCTGTACCTTGAATACCCCACATGATTTATATTGCATCTGTACTTTAAATGAACCATCCATCTTGTTTTATGACAGTTATCGTTTTAATAAGTTTTCGTTATGTCTAAGATGTGCTTTGATTTCTTTCTTGCTATTATCTATTCACCCACCTGCTAGACCGTCGTGTCTGACCCATCTTTGTGGTACTCAGGTCCAGCTTCCGTTATTGCCTTTGAGGAGGAGCCAGAGGAGGCGGGCGGTGAACCGCAACGTCTAGTGGAGTGGCAAGCTGACAATGTCATGTAGACATTTGGTTTAGCTTTGAGCTGCGAACATTTTGGGGAGTTTATAGAATGATACTGATTTATACTTTTGGTTGTACTGGTCTTTGTTGGCCATTATTTTTGGGGAATGTTAATTTAACTTGATCTCTTGCTTAAACTTTAACTTCATATATGGGAATGCTAATGAGATCATTGCTCACTCTGACATCATGTCATACTTGTGTATCATCATCAGTCTTATTTGATGAGAATGGATTAAGAGTTTGATTTGCTACACGCTTCCGCACCAATATAAATGTTCTATGAGTGTATGTGGAATCCTCACCGCGGAAACCTGTGGGAAATTAAGGAAATGTATAATCGTTGTTAAGGGTAGTTCATTACCCCATCCACACCACCCGTCGCGGTCCCGGGTCTCGGTTCGGGGTCGCGACGGATTGGTATCAGAGCGAGACGTGTTTCAGGCAATTTAAAGAAACTAGAAATCCTAGGGACGTGGCGAGGATCCGTTAGACTTTTCGTTAGTTAGACTCGTGTGAGCAATGTGTAACTCTTATATGACTTTATGTGCTAACAATTTGTTTTACAGTGATATGCCACCTCGAAAAAGACCCGTAACCGACAATCCCACCGCAAGCAATAGTGAACACACCGGGCCACTAGGAAACGGTACTCCGGATCCAAACATGCAGAATCAATTTCAACAGATGATGCAAGCCATGCTTGACCAGCAACGTCAAGCCAATGAAAATCAGGCAAGATTGCAAGAGCAAATGGCCAGGAAGGATGAAGAGAATGCTAGGGAGATGGCTACGATGCAAAGGCAGTTGTTAGAAGTGTTAGAAAGGAGACCTGAACCAGCACCAGCGCAACCTCTAGGCACTCAAATTGTCATTAACAATAGGGAACATGATCCCAATGCGTTGTATGAAAAGTTTAGGAAGAGGGGTCCCAAGGAGTTCACTGGGCATGAGGACCCATTAGCTGCAGACGACTGGTTGGAGCATACAGAGAACATCTTCGAGATATTTAGATGTACTGGTAGACAGCAAGTGCAACTCACCGCTTCCATGTTCACCGGCCTAGCGGATATATGGTGGAAAACAATAAAGGCTGAGTATAGGACCATAGCAGACGCAGAGGCTTGGACAAGTTTCAAGAGACAATTCAGTGACAAGTATGTACCGACACATGTGAAGAGGCAAAAGGCCATTGAATTCCAGCAGCTCACACAAGGTAACACGACCGTTCAAGAGTACCTCACAAAGTTCGAAAGGTTGTCTCGATATGCCCCCGAGTTAATTGACACTGTCGAGAAAAAGATAGCGAAGTTCCTTGAAGGACTTAACCCGATCATTGAGAGGGATGCCACAGGTGTTGTAGCACCTGTCACTTTTGAAGAGGCTGTGAGAAAGGCCTACAAATTCGAGAACCCGAACAACAAGATCCTCAAGATCCAAGAAAAGGCACCAGCTCACCAACAGAATCACCCACCAAGGAACCAACAGAACAAACGACCGAGGCATGAACAAAACGTGCAGAATGCTCTAGTTTGCGTTCACTGTGGTAAAAACCACGAGAGTGCTCAATGCCGTACGATTACAGGAGCATGTTTCAGATGTGGATCCATGGCACACCAGCTCAAGGACTGCCCAAGGCAAGTTGGACAAGGTAACAACAGACAGAATCAGCAACAACAAGGAACACAGCGCCAGGCACCACCTCAGAATGCACTAGCCGTACAGAACCAGCCCAGGCCACTCCAGCAGCAGGCTCCACAGCAACAATATAGACCTCCACAGCAACATCCAGCTCGTCAGCAAGGACAGAATCAGAATCAGCGTCCTCCTCAGCAGCATAGGAATGCACCACAAGGGAGGCAACAACAGGCTCAGAACAGGCCTCAGCAGCGAGGACAAGTGTATGCAATTAACCAAGCGGATGCAGAGGCTACAGATAACGTGGTGGAAGGTACACTCCTAGTTTGTGGATTTGAAGCTAAGATTTTGTTTGACCCTGGCTCTATGCACTCCTTCTTGTCTCCAAAATTTTCTAAGTTGATTGATATACCTGCTAGAGAACTTGAGTATGTATTGACGGTGTCCACCCCCGTAGGCAAACAAGTTGTGTGTAGGAAATATTATCCTAGATGTGCTATTAAGATAGGAGATGTGGTGTTACCAGCGGATCTTATTTTGTTGGAGATGTATGATTTTGATGTCTTTCTAGGAATGGATTGGTTAGCAGGGTACCGTGCTACGATGGACTGCTTCCATAAGACCCTCACGTTCAAATTAGAGGAGACCCCAGCAGGAGTATTGTTCCATGGGGAGAGGAGGAATTCTTGTCCAAGATTCATCTCAGCATTGAAGGCTGATAGATGAGTGAGAAGTGGATGTGAATGCTATTTAGCGTTTATCACGGAGCATAAACGGTCCCAAGGGGTGGAGGAGATCCCGATTGTTTGCGAATTCCCAGACATTTTTCCAGAAGAAATCCCAGGTTTACCACCTGTTAGGGAGATTGACTTCACCATCGAATTGTTACCAGGGACCGCTCCGATATCTATTGCACCATACAGAATGGCTCCAGCTGAATTAGGAGAGTTGAAGATTCAGTTACAAGAATTGTTGGATAAAGGTTTTATTAGACCGAGCGTCTCACCTTGGGGAGCTCCAGTGTTATTCGTCAAGAAGAAAGACGGTTCCATGAGAATGTGTATTGACTATCGGAAATTGAACCAAGCCACCATCAAGAACAAGTATCCATTGCCAAGGATAGATGAATTGTTTGACCAATTGCAAGGTGCTGCTTACTTTTCGAAAATCGATCTAAGATCCGGTTACCATCAGCTGAGAGTTAGAGATTCACATGTATCGAAGACGGCGTTCTGAACAAGATATGGACACTATGAGTTTCTAGTGATGCCATTTGGACTGACGAATGCACCGGCAGTATTCATGGCTTTGATGAACAAAATATTCGCGGAGTACTTAGACCAATTTACAGTGGTGTTTATTGATGACATTTTGGTGTACTCTAAGTCTAGAGAAGAACATGAAGAGCATTTGAGGATAGCATTACAACTTCTAAGAGACAACCAATTGTATGCGAAGCTCACCAGGTGCGAATTTTGGCTTGAGGAAGTCGCATTTTTAGGTCATATCATTTCCAAAGAAGGATTATCAGTGGACTCAGCCAAGATAGATGCAGTTGTGAAGTGGGAAAGGCCGAAGAATGCGTCGGGAATCAGAAGTTTTCTTGGTTTGGCGGGTTACTATCGAAGATTTGTGCAGGGATTTTCGTCGATCGCAGCTTCATTGACGAAGTTGACCAAGAAGAATGCACCTTATGTGTGGACAGACCAATGTGAGACCAGCTTCCAAGAGTTGAAAAAGAGATTAACTTCAGCACCAGTCCTCACTTTGCCATCCGGGAGCGGCGGTTACACCATTTTTACAGATGCGTCGAATATAGGACTCGGTTGTGTGTTGATGCAAGATGGAAAAGTCGTTGCGTATGGATCCCGTCAGTTGAAGGACCACGAGAAGAACTATGCAACGCATGATCTGGAATTAGCAGCGGTCGTTTTTGCACTAAATATGTGGAGACATTACCTCTACGGAGAGAAATTCGAAGTCCACTCCGATCACCGCAGCTTACAGTATTTGTTCTCTCAGAAGGAGTTGACTATGAGACAAAGAAGATGGATGGAATATATCAAAGATTATGATTTTCCGATCAAGTACCACCCGGGAAAGGCAAATGTAGTAGCCAATGCCTTGAGTAGGAAGTCAGCAAGTGTGGCAAGCCTAAGAGTTACGTGCTTCTTTCAGCAATTTGAAGAGTTAGGGGTAGATTTTCAGCCCCTAAGTGAGGGAGTGATGTTAGCCAACATGTCAGTGTCTGAACCCTCGTTCATTCGGAAGATCAAGGACGACCAATTGCAAGATCCAGAGTTGGCCAAGATTTCAGAGCATATAGCAGAACGTCCTGATTTTCGTATTGAGGATGGAGTCTTATTCTATCGTGATCGTCTATGCGTGCCCAATATTGAAGATTTGAAGAATGACATTATGACAGAGGCGCATAGTACGAAGTACTCTATGCATCCGGGTAGCACGAAGATGTATCAGAACTTGAAAGGCAGATTTTAGTGGAACAACATGAAGAGAGAAATAGCAGCTTTTGTTTCCCGATGTTTGACGTGTCAGTTGGTGAAGGCAGAGCATCAGAGACCTCCAGGGTTGTTGCAGCCATTAGAGATCCCAGAATGGAAGTGGGAACATATCACCATGGATTTCATCTCGGGATTGCCAAGGACCAGAAAAGGGAACAACTCCATATGGGTCATTGTGGACCGTCTTACCAAATCAGCTCATTTTATTCCTATGAAGACTGGAGAGAAAATGCATATGTTACCTCTCGCAGAGTTGTTTTTCAACGAGATTGTCAGCCGTCATGGGCAGCCAGTCTCCATTACTTCAGATAGAGATAGCAGATTCGTCTCGAGATTCTGGAAGACTTTGCATGAGTCTATGGGAACAAAGCTTCAGTTCAGCACAGCGTATTACCCACAAACAGATGGTCAGTCAGAAAGAACAATTCAAACCCTTGAAGATATGCTTCGAGCGTGTGTACTAGATTTCAAGACTCAATGGGATGAGACCCTACCGCTTTGCGAATTCGCCTACAACAACAGTAATCATTCGAGCATTGGGATGGCGCCTTTTGAGGCATTGTATGGTAGGAGGTGTAGAACTCCAGTCTGTTGGGAAGAAGTAGGTATTCGCAGTTTTCATGGACCGACTATGGTGAGTGAAACCAGTGACAAAGTCAAGTTGATCCAAGAACGTCTGAAAGTAGCCCGGAGTAGACAAAAGAGTTATGCAGACTCTCATCGAAGGGACTTACATTTTAAGGAAGGAGATAAGGTTTTCTTGAAGGTGTCACCTACTAGAGGAACTCTGAGATTCGGACAGAGAGGCAAATTATCTCGGAGATACATTGGACCCTATGATATCGTGAGCAAGATTGGTGACGTGGCTTATAGATTGGCCTTACCACCTGAGCTTTCCGGCATACACAATGTGTTCCATGTGTCTATGTTGAAAAAGTACGTCCCCGACCCGTCCCATGTACTACGTCATGAACCCTTAGAGATCAGAGAAGATGCCACCTATGTCGAGAAGCCTATTCAGATCATCGATACGAAGGAACAAGAACTGAGGACAAGGACTATACAATGGGTGAAAGTGCTCTGGGAAAATCACGGACCTGAAGAGGCAACGTGGGAATTACGGGATCAAGTTCAGAAGAAGTATCCGCATCTACTACCCGAGGTTAGTTATTTTATTTCATTTGGTGGACCAAATGCCCTAAGGGGTGGAGGATGTAAGACCCCGCCCCGAGAGTTTCCTTTTAGTGTTAATTAAGACGCGTTTTAGCTATAAGTGAGATTAGTGGAAATTGGTTAAATCTGGATTAGAATAGTTTTTCTTATAGCTTTGAATTACTTGGGAACTCTTTTGATCTAGTGGGGCCCTTTGGGGGTTCCTTTTTATTGTGTCTTGGTTAGTTTTGGGATTTATTTAATAATTCTGGAAATCTGTAATTTGCTCCGTTTAATGTATTTTATGATTCCCGACAACTTTCGTATTTGTTCCGTTTCCATTCGAGACCTCTAAACCCTACTTTGCCATTGATAGGGGTAAAACAGTCTTTTTACACAAAATCTGGATACTAATTTCAATGTCTCCGAAACTCGTAAAATATATACTTTTTCGGAAGTAGAAATTTCGACGATCGATTCTTCCTTCTTCGTCGAATCCATCCGAAGCCCGTAGAACGATGTTTTAGCCCAATTGAATTTTTAAGTTGTGGGACCCATTGCCATTGTCTATATAAGGAGGGGTCATTTTCTTCTTCCCCTTTTCTTGCAACTTTCCCTTGAGAACAAAGAGAAGTTCCAGTCCAGCCCTAGGGTTTTTCCTTCTTGCTCCTTGCTTCTCCATCTCTCAATCTCTCTCAAATCTATTGCTAAAGGTAAAATGGAGGTGGTAATCTTCTTCCCCTCCATGAGAGCTTCATCTTTATACCATTTGTAGAGAGAGCCTTCCATTCCAAGCTACCTTTTGAGCAAACTCTTGCCATTAGAGGACTTTTCATGTAAGTTCTTCTTCTCATCTCTTAGTTGGGTGTTCTTCTAGTCCTTGAGATGCCCATCTTAGGTATTGGAAGTTATCCCTTTCTATTTCATAGTTTTGCCACTTTAGGGCTTGTAATGAATGTATTTTGGGGGATTTTTGTGTAGATTGTAGATTTGGAGCTTGATAGAGGGATTAGAGCTTGACTAGCATATTTGGAGATCAAGGCAAGTGAATGAATGTATTTGATTTGAATAAGTTCTTGTTTATTGAAAATGTGGAATTTTTACTATTCCTATTCCTTTGGTTCATTTTGTTTCATAATGCTTTTGGAAATGTACTTATTGATATGATTTTCTCTTAGTTAGTTTTATGAGAATATATGCATTCATTCATTAAAGTTTATTTTGCTCATTATAAACTTCTTAAATGATATTTGTACTTGCATTGAATGAGGTTTGTATTGGAAGGAGAATCAATGCA
The DNA here is from genome assembly GCA_029852735.1 of Persea americana. Taxonomy (NCBI): domain Eukaryota; kingdom Viridiplantae; phylum Streptophyta; class Magnoliopsida; order Laurales; family Lauraceae; genus Persea; species Persea americana. Next base: position 43,000,431 of record CM056814.1, read on the forward strand.
TTGATGGAATGGTGGTTGGAGGAAAGAATGAGATGTGGAATGGAAGGGAATAGACCCATTTCATGTTAGGGAATGGTTGGAGTTGAGGTGAAAGGGTTTGGGAAAGAAAGAACTGAAATCTGCACCTGATGTGTAGTTCCCGCAGCTAGGCGGTCAGCGGGCGGTCACCTTGGTGGCTAGCCGACAGGTGACCGGCAGCCAGCCGACCCAGATGCGGTTAGAAACACAGAATGCTGTGTTTTGATAGGCGAACCGTGGTCAGCTAGCGGCTAACCAGAAACCCCATGACCGCCAGGTAGCCGAGATGAGCGGTTAGAAACATAGAATGCAATATTTTAGCAGGGTGAACCGCGGTCAGCCCCGCGGTTAGCCAGCGGCTAACCGCCGATCACCTCGGCGGCTAACCGACAGGTGACCGAGTTTCACCCAGAATTCCTGAGTCTTTTCTATTGGTTTCAGATATGGTATTTAAAGGTTTGGATGGGTTGTTCTGATGCCTTACTACCTTGGAAAGACCCAGGGGATGACATAAGGAGATTGACATAGGAAGAGACACCATTTCGGAAAGGTGTTGGGACTTTTGGATTCATCAACTTGCATAAGGAAACTTAGTATGTCATCTATCATTCGAGTACCATACTAAGGGTAATAATAGACATACAAGATCCTTATACATGTTGCTTGAATATGGATGCCCCAATATATAGTCCCTAATGATATAAAGATTTATTGCATTGCTTTACTCAGATTATATGTATAATTACCCGATCCTACTAGTTTTATTTCAAATTCTGATTTATACACCTGATATGTCCTGCCAGCCCCATGTATGCATGAACAGATAATAATATGAAATGTGTGCCTACGAGCACCATGTCCCGCCTACCCGAATGTTTATACTGATATGTTTTGTATACGTTTTGATTTCTCATGTAACCTATGAGTCGGCACCACTAGGCTTGGACGTCCTTGTCAGTCCGATCAACTGACTTGGGCCTCCCCCTTGTGCTCCCGCCATTTGCAACTTGGATCCTGTCCTGTCCTGTCCCGTTACCCGATTCCGCGGCCGTGGTCTTGCCTAGCTATATGTATATGTATATGTATATAATGTTGGTTCTCGTCACTTCGTGTGCTCGAGCCCAACGCACTGAATGTGCTCTCATCACCTTAGTGTTAGAGAGGATTTAGCTTTAGTGTGGTTGCCATCTAGTCAGTTCCTGTACCTTGAACACCCCACATGATTTATATTGCATCTGTACTTTAAATGAACCATGCATCATGTTTTATGACAGTTATCGTTTTAATAAGTTTTCGTTATGTCTAAGATGTGCTTTGATTTCTTTCTTGCTATTATCTATTCACCCACCTGCCAGACCGTCGTGTCTGACCCATCTTTGTGGTACTCAGGTCCAGCTTCCGTTATTGCCTTTGAGGAGGAGCCAGAGGAGGCGGGCGGTGAACCGCAACGTCTAGTGGAGTGGCAAGCTGACAATGTCATGTAGACATTTGGTTTAGCTTTGAGCTGCGAACATTTTGGGGAGTTTATAGAATGATACTGATTTATACTTTTGGCTGTACTGGTCTTTGTTGGCCATTATTTTTGGGGAATGTTAATTTAACTTGATCTCTTGCTTAAACTTTAACTTCATATTTGGGAATGCTAATGAGATCATTGCTCACTCTGACATCATGTCATACTTGTGTATCATCAGTCTTATTTGATGAGAATGGATTAAGAGTTTGATTTGCTACACGCTTCCGCACCAATTTAAATGTTCTATGAGTGTATGTGGAATCCTCACCGCGGAAACCTGTGGGAAATTAAGGAAATGTATGATCGTTGTTAAGGGTAGTTCATTACCCCATCCACACCACCCGTCGCGGTCCCGGGTCCCGGTTCGGGGTCGCGACAGAAAGTTTTGGTCAAGTTAGGGAAGAGGCTCCGAAACTTGGATTTTGGGTTTGATTTTTTTTTTTTTTGAACAATGAAACATTGAAAGTAAGCATTGTTTTTGGCTTTTTAGAAATTTCAACAGAGGGATGAAAACTCTAAAAGGGGTGGGTTTGACGAGCAAGTACCTAGGAATAGGCTTTGGCCATGTAGGCATCACTCTGACCCGATGTAGGAAGTCTTCAAGGGTAGTACCGCTTCAAGAACTTGCCATTGATGGGCAGCATACATCTGTCACCTTCCATGTTTAGAAGAGCATATGCGCCATTGGAGAAGACTTTGTCGATGACAAAGGGTCCCTCCCATTTTGGTTCGAATTTGCCTGTGAATTTGTGGGCAAAAACCATTGGCCTTTTCACCGCAAGAACCAAGTCACCCTTTTTGTGGGCGCGTTGCCTGACCCTTTTGTCAAAAGATCCTACCATGCGTGCTTGGTAAAGCTCAATGCTTTGTAGAGCTTCGAGTCATCTTTCATTGAGATTATCTAGTTCTTGGAGTCTCAATTTGACGTTGCTTTCTTGCGTCATTTCGTTTTGTAGAGATACCCTTAAAGAAGGAATTTGTACCTTTAGGGGGACAATTGCTTCACATCCATAGACCAAGGAGAATGGTGTGCTATGGGGTGGTCCTCGAGCGGTAGTCCGGTAGGCCCATAAAGCTTCAGGCAGTTTGTCGCTCCAGTCTCTTTTGTGAGTAGAGACCATTTTCTTGAGAATTTTGCAGAGTGTCTTGTTGAAGGCTTCTGCTAGTCCATTCGCTGCCGGGTTATACGGAGTCGAAGGACAACTTTGGATTTTGTATTTGTCGCAGAACCTGTAGAATCTGTGAACCCAGAATTGTGGTCCGTTATCATGGACGACTCTTTTAGGTATGCCAAAGTGACAAATGATGTTGGTTTGTAAGAATTGAATGACTGACGAGGTCTTCATTTCACTGAACGCAAATGCTTCTGACCACTTGGAGAAATAATCCATAGCGGCGAAGATGAAGCAATGACCTTTGCTTGACGAGGGGAGATAGGACCTATGATGTCCATACCCCAGGCTTCGAAGGGCCATGAGATCGTTGTAGGATGTAGCCATTCTGGAGGCATGTGTACATAATCTCCATGAACTTGGCATTGTTGGCAACGTTTAGCAAATTGTATTGCGTCAGCAACCATGGTAGGCCAATAATAACCTAACCTTTTTATCTGATCGTAGAGCTTGGGACCAGCCTGATGGGCTCCACAAAGACCAGCATGAACTTCTTTTAGAGTTTCTTCCGCCTCTTGTTGTGACAAGCAGCGTAGAAGTACTCCATTGAAGGATTTTCTGTAAAGCATTTTGGAGGGAATATCCAAATGAAAGTTTGGGGCTTGTCTTTGGATACTTACCCACTCTTTTGGATCTTTAGGTAGGATTCCGAACATAATATAATCAATGAACGGATCCCTCCAGTCGCCTATCGGAGGTTTAAGGATGGAAATCCGACCTCCGACCACTCAGTGGCATTCAGCAACTGCTTGGTGTGTGTTGAGAGGAGGGAGAATCCTTCTTTGACACACTATAATTTGCATGTTTTCCCCTTCTTGGGTTGCCATGGATGCAGCAAGTCCAGCCAGGGCATCTGCACAGATGCTTTCAACTCTACGGATGTGGGTGATGTGACAGATGTCAAAGTTTTGACGAAGCGGTTGCGCCTTGTTGTAGTAAGGCAACAGATCAAGCTTCCTGATTTCATATTCTTGATTTATCTGGTTGACGATCAGTTGAGAATCCCCAAATGCTTCCAGCATGGTGATGCCAGATTCGAGGGCGAGTTCCAATCCTATAATCAGAGCTTGGTACTCAGCTGCATTATTTGAACATGGTTCCAGTAGCGAAAATGCGTGTGGAATCATGTATTTATCGGGGCTAACAAAGAGAATGCCAATTCCCGATATCGGCTTTCCTTTTTCATTTGTCCTGGTTGCACAATCGAAGTACATGTTCCAGGAGGCATTTGGTGAGGAAGTCTCCACGCTGTAGGCAGGTTCGTCTGGGAGATCATCCCTGAGTGGAAAATCCTTAGGCAGTGGATGCTCTACGAGAAAGTCTACCAGAGCTTGACCTTTGATTGCTTTCTGTGGTACATACCTAATATCAAATTGTGACAGAAGGATGGACCATTTTGCCAGCCGGGCATTGAGAGAACCTGCTTTTGTGACAAAGACCTTTAAGAGATTGATCCTCGATATCAGGTATACTGTGTTTGACAGCAAATAGTGATGCAGCTTTTGTACGACGAACATCACTGCCAAGCATTCTTTTTCGACTGGAGAGTAGCGATGCTCTGCACCTACAAACATGCGACTGAGGTAGTATAGAGCAGCTTCTTTTCCTCCATCATTTTCTTGTGCGAGTAGAGCGCCCAAAGAATAGTCGAGAGCTCTTGTGTACAAGATGAATGATTTTCCGGTTGCGGGAACAGCCAAAACCGGAGGCTTGGTCAGGTATGACTTGATGTCTTGAAATGCAGCTTCACATTCAGCATCCCAAACAAAGTCTACACCTTTCTTCATCAGGCGAGAAAATGGACGGCATTTTCCTGACAGATTGGAAATGAACCGTCGGATGTATGCCAATCTTCCTTGAAGCCCTTTTAGTTCTCTTAGGGTTCTTGGAGATGGCATTTCTAGAATTGCCTTGACTTTGATGGGGTCAAGTTCTATTCCAGCTTTCCGAACTATGAATCCGAGGAACTTACCCGATGAGACACCGAAGAAGCATTTGAGGGGATTCATTCGCAGTTTGTGTTTGCGAAGCCGAAGGGAGACTTCTCGAAGATCTTGGAGATGGTCTTCTTTCCTTTTGCTTTTGACGGCGAGGTCATCAACATAACATTCAACCGTCTTGTGCTGCATATCTTGGAATATCTTCATCATAGCCCTTTGATATGTTGCACCAGCATTTTTCAGACCAAATGGCATGACAGTGTAGCAATACATGCCAAATGGGGTCTGAAAGGATGTATGCCTTTCATCTTCGGGATGCATCTTTATCTGGTTGTCGCCAGAGAAGCTGTCCATGAAAGTCATTCGCTCAAACCCGCAGGTGTTGTCAATCATTACCTCCGGTATGGGGAGCGGGAATTCATCTTTGGGGCATGCATTATTCAGGTCTTTATAGTCAATACAGACTCTAATTTGCCCATTTTTCTTTGTCACAGGGACGATGTTGGCCAACCATTCAGGATGTTGTTCCTCGCGGATGAAGCCAACGTTTTTGAGTTTCTGAACTTCTTGTTCAATTTTGTCCATCACATCAGGACGGAATCTTCTTTGGCCTTGTTTTACAGGCCTGACATTTTCTTGCAGGTTGAGTTTGTGAACTGCTATTTTGGGATCTAAGCCAGGCATTTTAGCGTAAGACCATGCAAAACAATCAACAAACTCACGAAGAAAAGAGACATACTCGGGTAACTCCTCATCCTTTATATTCTTGCTTTTGAATACAGGACGTGGGTTATCTGGTGTTCCCAAGTCTATCTTTTGAACAAAATCTTCTGTCGGAAGGTTTGAAGGTGGTTCCTCCACAACATTTTCGGAGGGTTCCAAGTCAACAAGACCTTGCGGATTTCCAAGGGCATTTTCAGACCATGGCTCCGCTTCTGTCCATAAATCTTCTTGATCAGTATTCTTCTCAAGACTTGCTATGAGATGATCCCAATCACCAGCTGAAACTGGGTCGAAGTAAAGCACTTCTTTTGGAGACGACGGCTCTTCTGAATCAGAGAACTGTGCGTCTGTGTCATTGGACAATTCCTCTTCATCATCAAAGAAATCATACTAATTTGATGAGCTTCCTGGGTCCTTGTCAGGTAACTCTCCAAAGAGATATCCAGGGAGATCGATGTCTTCATCGACATGAGATGTTGAGGCTTGGTCGGCAAAATGACTCTGCAGCCTTTGTGTCGGCTGTCTCATTGGAGTGTCAGGATCATACCCCAATCCGTATGAAGACTTGTCTATGCGACGGTGGAGTTTCCAATCTTCCAGCTGACTTTTGGTCAGGGTGGGTTCCAATGGTGTGAGAATACCACAGCCACCTCCCAAACCAATTGGATTTTGAGCGTCATAGCCCATTTTCTTCAGGATAGCTTGTGCCATTGGACTATACAAAGATAGTTGAGGCATACCTTCATTTCGCAAAGGCTCAAGCAGGCAATTTGATGAAGAAGCGTTCAATCTATGGAAGAAGATTGGTTTCTCTTCTGCCAACGTTTCCGGAACGACGAAGGTAGCAGACGCAGGATCTTCTACGTCAGCAGGGGTCTCCAATGGAGTGAGAGCAGGCCGAACTTGCTGAGTATCAGCTTGGCTTGACGATGTATCGTTTTCAGTCTCTGAATCCGAATCTGTGTCTTGTATGATAGACACGAAGGAGACAGCAAACTTGCCCCCTGTCTTTTGCTCTGTCTTCTTTGCTTTAGTAGTGATTACCAAAGGTTTGGAAGATTTGAAGGAGATGACGAGGGGAGACTGATTGCTCTCTTTAAGTTTGCCGGAAGGTTTGTTTTCTTCCGATGATCGCTGAGGAGCCTTGCCTTTATCTTTTTGGAGATTGCTAGCAAACGATGTTGTTTTCTCCTCCTTTTCTTCTTTTTCATCCTTATACATCTGAGAGTCTGCAAAATGGACTTCCTTGCCTTTGAAGGGCTTTTTGTCTGCAAACACTCGATGTATTAAGCCGTCGTCGCCAACAAACTTGATGCACTGATGTAGAGTCGAAGGAACGACACCGTTCTCGTGTATCCAAGGGCGTCCAAGAAGGATGTTGTAGCATGAAGGGGTTTTTATTGCATATACGGTGACCTCAGAGATAAGATCGCCGATTTGCAATCTGAACCGGATTTTGCCAATGGGCCTTTGAGCACTCCCATCGTATCCAACGATGGACACAGATGTGTGGCTTAGTTTGCTAGGTGGGATACCCAGCTCTTCGAGTGCCGAATTAGAGATGAGGTTGAGTGTAGAACCCGGGTCGATCTGGACTCTGTGTATCGGCATCTCTTTGATGTACCCTGTGAAGTACAAGGGTTGGTTGTGCTTCGTCTCGCCTAGCAGGAGGTCTTCCTTATTGAAGGCAATGGTAGCACTTGCGACTTTTCGGACCGAGAGGCATTCAGTGCAAGGTCCTCCAGCTTCTTTCTTTTCTCCCTTTGAGGAGGTTTTTGATTTTGTGACCCTATAGTCCATTTCAATTTGCAGGACTTGCAGGGCATGTTTGTCGACATCCAGATTCAGCCTTTCCAGTTCTGAAATGAGACTATCACGAGTTTGTGGTGACATTCGTAATAAGTCTAGGATGTGCAGTCGTGCAGGTATGTGTTTGAAGTGCTCGATCAAGTCATACTTGAAAGCCTCCTTTAGGCCTGCATTTTCATTATCACCGCCGCTTGGGGCATTTACAGCTTGTTTTCTCGAAGGATTTACATAAGAAGAAGAAGAAGGTTGGTTATAGTTTTTGTGGTAATCCCGGCTAGAGCGGGTACCTTTCCCAACTTCAAAAGCTTCTAGAGGTGGTTCTTCTTTCGGAAGACCCCCTTCGGGCTCAAGGGGTTGATCTTCCCCATTTGCTGAAAACGCCTTTGTAGCAACATCGCCGTCTTCAGTTATTGCGTTGCATGGAGCATTTTTCGGGAACAAGTCTTGAACAGCTTCCAACAACTTTTCTTCTTTGTCCAGTATTTCATCGGTCCAGACATCTCCTATGAGGTTGGGTACCTGGGACCAATTGACCGGGTTTTCTTTGAAGACTTCATCAGCCAGAGCTTCTTCATGGTGATCAGTCGAAAGAGGCTTGAATTCTGATGTCACCGTTTCAGGAGACGATGGCTGAGAAGGTGCTATCTCAGTGGAAGTCACCCAAGAATATGTAGCTCCAGAAGATATGCTACTGGATACATTTTGAGAGTCCGTGGCCTCAACAGATGGAGCTTCAGAGGCACTATCATCCTGAACTATCACATGACAGGCAACTTCGATAGAAGATGCCTCCATAATGGACCGTTGGGAATCAGACTCATCCTCCGATGTAAGAGGATCATCAATCCAGCAACTTTCTTCATTTTCCGGAGTCCCTGGAGGAGGTGCTTGTAGATTTTCCGGGATTTCCGGTTCTGGATTTTGATGAAGTTGGTTGATGCGATCCTGCTCCTGCTCTACGGCTAGACGCTACAAGATCCTCGCATATTCTTCAAGATTGGGCATAGGAGCCAAATCTTTTTCTTCATCTGCCCCTTATGGTTCGACCTGGTTGGGATCCACTAGAGCATTTGTTTGTGCTGTGTTAACAGCAATTTGGGCAGCCTCTTGGTCTTCATCATCGTCAGACCAGGATCCTTGTGGCTGGAAGGGGTTATACCAGATTACTGGCATAAGGTGGGATTCCGGGATCCATTCTTTGTCGGAGAGATATTCTCCGGTTTCAAGGGATTCCTCCCACTCATCGGTGTCACTGGCAGTGTCACTGGACTCGTATCCATTCATGGAGAATCCAACTACCGAGTTACAAGAGTACGATGCCCCCTGCGTAGTCTCATCTCTGAGCCGTGGTGGCATGAAATCACTGAGAGTGAATTTTCTTATCACTCTTGAAACTTTGGGGAGAGACCCCTCTGTTGCCCCCAGTGAAGCGGTAGAGGAGGTTTCTGCTTTTTCAGGAACCTCTTGTTTTGTTTGAGCCTTCTCCTGCTGTTTGAGCTTGCGGAGTTGTCTCTTGGCTTGCCTTCGCTGTTGAGCGGTCGGCTTTGTTTTGACGATCTCCCAATTTTCATCTTCTAGGAGATCGGGATGTACCCATATGGGTTGTCCTTCTGGTGTTGGGTAAGGCACCAGCTTTTGGGACGTTTGGGTCATTTTTATCACCTTGAAGGAAGTAGTGACTTTTTCCTTTGATGATTTGGATGTTTGTCCATATGACACCATGTTAACGGAGGCAGACCCATAGTTTTTGTCAAAGGTGATGACTCCGTTTTTCCACATCTCGTTGATCTTCTCTCTCACAACGAAACATTGGTTGAGAGGATGAGAGACCATTTGGTGGTATGGACAATATCGGGGATCGTTGGTTTTTCCAACATCTCCCGGTCTTTTGGGGTCAGGCAAGGTGAGTTTGCCATTTGCCAAGAGCCCCAAATATTTCTTCAACATCTTCATCGAACGGGTATTTCTTTTCTACTTGTTCTTTGAAGGCATCAGAGAGTTCAGGTCTCTTACCTGCAGCTTTATCTTCAGCTTTCTTTGGTGGTTGAGGAGCTGACTTGGTTTGCACATTGAGAACCTCCTTCTGTCACGCCCCCGAACCCGGATCCCTGCAGCGGTCCGACCTCGGGGACGCGAATTGGGAAGTAAGTGATAAATATATTTCTCCCCGGGATCCGCGTGTGTGAGGAAGGCAAAATTTCCAAACACATCAATAACATTTCGCGGAAGCTTACGTGGCATTGCGACCCGGAGCCCGTGGCCATCGGGTTCCGTGTCGCACTCAACCCGTCAGCATAAAGCTGTCATAGCATAATCATACTCAGACTGGAACAAAACATAATACCAAAATATACAGAGCTGACGGTGACAGGCTTATCAATACCCAAGCATATTCAAGTTATAATTTAACAAGTGCATTAATTACAATCCCAAAAGAAAAAGCTAACAAAAGCCTTACAAAATAACAAGCTAAGAACAAATACTACCCAGGTGTATAATGTATCTCCGGAGTCAAGCACGACGTCTGTATGACATCACTGAAACAACAACCTACAAAACTCATGGCTCTACAGCCTTCTGCACACGTACTAGCTCAAGACGAGAACCTGCTACCTAAGGCACCAAACAAACAAGGTCAGACACGACGCCTGGCAGGTGATTAATTTAAGCATGAGTATGAATCATTTAAAATGTATAAGAAATCATATACTGAATTTAAAACTGTTTACAAATCTTGAAACGATGCTTGAACGATACACACTTCAAGAAAACAAAAGTCCACGAACGAGATATGAGGCAAAAGTAGCATGAGTACATGTGGTCTAGTGTTTAAAACCATGTAAGACAAAGCTAGCATGATTACGAGAAACCATCATGATTCGTAAATCCACATTGAGCTCATCCTTTCTCCGTCATACATGATGACAAGAGCAAGCAAAGACAAAGCAAGACAGGTGAAACGAAACGAAAGCCCGAGCCACACAAGGTGGGCGGGAAAACCGGCCGCGGAACCGGAACAAAACAAAAATGTGTATAAATACACGACTTATTTGCAGATAGTCTTTATGTTTAAGGACCCCCTAACTAGTGGATCAGACTGAGAGGGCAGTCCAAGCTCAGTGGTATTCAACGGAATTCATGAATGCACAAAACTAATGGAGACTCGCCGTTTGAGGCCCGTGGTTGACACGCTACGCCCCGTGGTTAAGGGTGCCACCCGGACCAAGTTCTCATATTTGAATGCTCAAAACTAATGGAGACTCGCCGTTTGAGGCCTGTGGTTGACATGCTACGCCCCGTGGTTAAGGGTGCCACCCGGACCAAGTTCTCACATTTCCCTCATCGACCACACGGGGTGGACGGTGCACGCAAGACAAAACAAGGTAGCATAAGCTATAAGCATGTCGAAGCACACTAAGTAGTCCCCTTTTTGGATTCTTAAAACAATTTGAGACAAAGCTAATACTTGTAACTCAAAACAAGTGCAAAACAATACCCGAAACAAAACTGATACTTGCAAGTCAAAACAAGTGCAAAATAATACCCGAACGAAACCAATGCTTGTAAGTCAAAGAAAGTACAAAACGAGATCCAAGACAAAACCAACGCTTGTAAGTCAAAACAAGTGCAAAGTAATATTCTTCATGTCAAGACTAAGTTTCTGAAAACAGACTTTCAAGTATATGCTAAGGCCCTTCATTCGATTCTTGTGTAATTGAAACCCAAATGTTGGAATTAAAAGCGGATTGGTGCCCCTGAAGGTAAACAACATTTCAGATCTCCAAGTACACAATATCAAGACAAAAGCCCCTCAACATATTCTAGTTTTTCGTTGATCAAAATATCCACTTTCTTTGTCAACCTTTGATCATTAAGCATAGTATACCATTGGATTCCTCGCTTCGAGAGCTTTCCAACGGTATATAGAACTCCAAATTCTAACAAACGATTCAAAAGTTATGGCTTCTGGAAGATGGTCATTCCGAGCCCGGAACAGTTAGCTCGAGTGAACAAAAGTTGGCTCGAGCGAACTGGTCACAGAACCTCCTTGGTACCAACAGTGAACTCCACTGCTCCAATTCCACTCCAATATCCATTAACAAATAACATTTAAGACTCAACACCAGTGAAAAATACAAAATTTCAAAAATAATTCGAATTCATACTTTCATAACCAAATAAAACAATGCTGGAAACAACATATTTGAAACCAGAATTTTTAGAAAACAGGTTCAGATTTGAATCCAATAGATCAATGCAGGAAACAACTAATTTCAGCAGTGCAGAATTCTGAATTTCAGCAGTGCAGGGTTCTGAATTTCAGCAGTGCAGAATTCTGAACCTAAGCAGTGCAGAATTCTGAATTTCAGCAGTGCAGGGTTCTGAATTTCAGCAGTGCAGAATTCTGAATCTAAGCAGTGCAGGGTTCTAAATTTCAGCAGTGCAGAATTCTGAATCTAAGCAGTGCAGGATTCTGAATTTCAGCAGTGCAGAATTTTTCACATAGCTGAAACATTAAATCAACTGCAGAAATCTGAGTCTAGCTGAAACATTAAAACAAGTGCAGAATTCTGAATCTGAAACATTAAAACAAATGCAGAATTCTAAGTCTAGCTGAAACATTAAAACAATTACAGAGTTTTGAATTTAGCTAAAAAGAAAACCAAATCATACATAACCAAAGAATTCAACTAAATGAAAGAGCATTTTCTACTCAGAAATTTAAGGAAGACCAAAAATTTAATGGTATATATCCCAATATCAAATTATTCACTTGCCTCAAGCTGAAATGGGTCTCAAGTTCACTCCAAACAACTCCTACACAGCCAGTTGAAATCCTACACCAAACCCATGGAAGAACCCATTTCCAAAATCCACAAAACTTTAAAAAACAATGGAGTTCTTAAAAAGAATCCATGCATGTATGATAAGAGGCTCTACTTGGTCCAATAAAAACCAGATTTGAGAAGAGGTATCCATTGCTAACCTTGAGAAGCTCTATACAAGAAGAAGAGTTTGGAGAAGAGAGAAAGCCCAGCTGAAATCCCCCAAAAACAGTACCCTTTTGAAGCTTGAAAGATGGGGAGAAGGTTGGTGGAATTTGTTCTTCACTTTGAGCTTGGTTTCATTAACATGCAAGAGGAGAGAGAAGACAAGAAGAAGAAGAAGTCTTCTTTGGTTTCGTTGCAGCAGAGAAATGAAAATGAAGAAGAAGGTGAAAGGAGCCAACGTGGGTTCTTATATAAATGGGCAAGTTGTGGGCCCCATTGGCCCTTAAAGCTTCAAAGCTTTAAAACTCATGTTTGTTGGTCCCGGATGAAATAGACGAAGAAGAACAAAATGATCCTTCAGAAATCTAGTTTTAAAAAAATATACTTTTGACATATTTTTGAGATTTCGAAAATTGGGTCCAGTTTTAGGTGTGAAAAGACAATTTTACCCTTTTTGCGCCAAAACATGGGTTTCTGGGCTTCGGATGGACTCGGCGAAGAAGACTAAAATGATCCACATAAAATCTACTTTTCGAAAAGTACATTTTTTACATGATTCTGAAAATTTGAAATTTGGGCTCAGATTTAAACGTAAAAAGACTGTTTTGCCCCTCGGGCTGAAAAACTGATTTTCTGAGTTTCGAATGGGGTAGGTCTAAACACAAAAGTTGTTGGATCTGATTTGACCTATCAAAAGAAACCAAAATTGTAATTTTTCAAAATCAAGAACAATCCCCCACGCTGACACGTACAGCCCAAGGCATCCCCGGGCTGTCAGACCGGGTCCAACCGCTCTCAAAATTCCCCAAAGCTATGGAAAACTATTCTAAACCACAATCTAACTCAATTAGGCTCAAATCTTATTTAGAAAACTAAACCACGGCTAAAAACACACTAATCCCGAAAATTAGGGGTCGGGGTCTTACACCTTTTTCTTTGGCTTGGAGGTTGGAATGGCGGTCTGCTCCTTCTTTGATGACTTCTGACTGTTGAGGTCTTTGATCACCGTTTCAGCTCCCATAGACGCTTCTAGGAGTTCTCCTAAGTTTTTTGATTTGTTGCCGATGATCATGGAGCGGATCCTTGCTCTCATGTTGTTTCGGCAAATGTCGACTAGCGACGCTTGTGGCAGCACATCTGAGCATTTGTATGCCATTGCTTTCCACTTGTGAATGAAGTCGTATGTCGACTCATTCTCTCCCTGTTTAAGGCTGCAGAGCTGAGCCATAGTAACAGGATGATCCTCACCTTTGAAGTGGGTCAGGAAACGTGTCTCTAGCATGGTCCAATTTTGAATGGAGTCCTCTGGCAGAGTGGAATACCAATCAAAGGCCGTACCTTTTAGGGTACTTGCAAAGAGCCGGATCTTGAGTGCATCTTGATCCGCAATCGTTCCTGTCAGGATCTTGAAGTGGATGACATGCTGTCTAGCTAAACCTTTCCCCGTATATGTTTGGAGAAGAGGTTCTTTGAACTTTGGGGGAAACGGAACCGAGTCCATCCATAAGGGATATGGTGGCTTGATCCCATGCTCCTTTAGTGTATCCTCTTCTTTTGCTTTGGCGAGGATATTATCCACGTCCTTTTTAGTAAGGGCGCGTGACTCATCTTCTCCACCGTTTGCCTCATCTTGTGGAGGAACTTCCTCATTGTTTGGTGGACGCTGGAGAGTGAGAAGGAGGTTTTCCATCAAAACCTCTATTCTCTGTTGTCCTTGCTCTAGCTGCTGAATGCGTAGGTGTCGTCATGTGGTGGAGGTTGGTCAAAGTTTGTGGCCAAGACATTCATCCTTCGTGAGTCGAAAGAGGATACTGTCTTAGTGACTGAGCTGGAGCTCATTCTTTTAGATGAAGAGCCCGAGGAATGATCACTCCAATGTCCCTGGCTTGAAGGAGTGGGAGAGTCTTCCTGATGTCTTTTCGTCCGGGAGACGCTGCGAGTCACCGGTCGTCTGACATGTATTTTCGTCGCTGACTTCTGGCGTCTTTTGGTTTTGCCAACCATGTGGACAGCAGCAACTTGGTTGGGTCTTTCTTTTTCGACCCATTTTTGGGAGATTTGAAGCTCAGAATGCTGGGTTCTTTACTTCTCTAATCTCTTTTGTCGATATGCCGTGCGGTGACGTATGCGACGAGAAATTTGAGCTTCGGTTAGTTCGGGCTGTGCTCTGGCAATGAAGGACGTGGTCCCTCGTGCGCAGTAACCGAGCTTGTCTTCCTTGAAGACTGGCATGGACAGGATTTGGATGCGGTCCTTAGCCTGTCGCAGCGAAGCTTTAAATTTTGCAAGCTCGTCCCCTGTTGAGATGAAGGGTCGAGTTGCAGGAGAGCAGGCCCTAGCAAGTTTTTATCGAGGCCTTGTGATGCACGACTTGATTTTGGGCTTGTATGAGCAAGCTGGCTCATGCTGAGTAGTTTTTGTTGTTCGGTGGAGGGTAGGTTTCTCTCCTTTGATGTAAGCAAGAGGATAAAACCGGTTCTCCTTGGGAGGAGCCAGGTATGCTGGCTTTGCAGACGTCCGGGACCTTCTTTGTTTTGGTGAAGATCGCGGGGACCAAGTCTTGGGACAGACTTGGTTTTTTGTAGGTTGAGGCCTCGTGGGATTGCCACGAGCCTCAGGTTTCTTGGCGACCGCCTTTGGTGTCGGGGTAGCGACACTTTGGGGGGCGGTCTTCTGCTTCTTAGCAGGCACCGTCTCTCCTGCGGGTAGTGGGAATGGTCCCAGTGACCCGACGACGATGGTCCGGGGAGTGGAGGTCGACCCGGTGTTTTGGGAGTTACCGAGGGAGGTGATGCTTCGGTAGCTGACGGGGCGCTTGAAAATGGCCTTGCTTTGCTTCTCTTGAAGCATGACTTGGTACTTGTTCTCATCGAAGGTGATGGTCAACGAAGCTGCCATTGTTAGTTTTGAAAAACTTTTTTGAAACAAGACCACATCCATTAGTAATCACAAGAATATGGTGATCATAAATGGGCTATACTATGGTTTTGTCTTTTCAAATCGCTCAGGGGCATGGCCCGTTCTGAGCATAATGAAGAAGGCCAAAAGCCATAGATGGTACAATTGTTCTAAACGCGAGTATGGTCGGCTCGAAATGAGCGTTCCAGGGACCGCTAGAAGCAATTGTAAACCTTAATTCAAATTACCGAGAAGCAAAGCTCACTCGAGGTAAAATGCTATAAGGTTAGAGATACAAATGTGTCGGTCGCGAATACAGTAGACCCGAAAGGGCGTACTAGCACCGCTAAACACAAATGTTGTAAATCGCATCCTTGAAGGACACGAGATGGGATTTTTTGAAATGTCAAGATTGGATTCGCAAAAGAGAGTAAATGGTATTCTAATCCGAATACAGGTTCAAACATTTCTGCGAGCCTATATCCGAAAAAGGAAAGAACTAGGATTTCTCATATTTGAATCCAATAGTGACGAGAGTTTTTTTTTTTTAGAAGTCAAGATTGAATTCATAAAAGAAGGCAAATGGTATTCCAATCCGAATACAGGTTCAAACATTTCTGCGAGCCTAAATCTGAAAAGGAAAGAACCAGGATTTCTCAGATTTGAGCATAATAGTGACAGAAGTTTTTTTTTTTTTTTTTAATTTTTTTT
The DNA here is from genome assembly GCA_029852735.1 of Persea americana. Taxonomy (NCBI): domain Eukaryota; kingdom Viridiplantae; phylum Streptophyta; class Magnoliopsida; order Laurales; family Lauraceae; genus Persea; species Persea americana. Next base: position 43,016,209 of record CM056814.1, read on the forward strand.
TTTTTTTGGAGAGTGCACATAGGTCTTCCAATTCGGTCTTATGAAACCTTTGTGGATAGATTAGCCCCCAGTAAGGGTAGGATTACTTAATGAACCCATTTGAAGGACCCTTACCTCGAACAGTCTAGCTGCCTCTACACTCTGGACAAGGCTTTTCTTAGATCCACTTTGGTCAAAGAACGCAATTGGTGCAACCTTAATGCTCTCTCTTTTTTTTTTGAAAGACCTCCAATGGACCCATCAAAGAGAGGGAAATGGCCCCTCCCCATCCGAACGTTGGCTCAAACATTTCTGCGAGCCATTGTACGAAAAGGAAAGAACCAAAGTTTCTCTAATTTGAATCCAAAAGAGAGAAATTTGAAATGTTTTTTTTTTAACTTTTCTTTTTTTTTTTTGAAAGATCTCCAATGGACCCATCAAAGAGAGGAAAATGGCCCCTCCCAATCTGAACGTTGGCTCAAACATTTCTGCGAGCCATTGTACGAAAAGGAAAGAACCAAAGTTTCTCTAATTTGAATCCAAAAGAGAGAAATTTGAAAAGTTTTTTTTTTTTAACTTTTTTTTTTTTTTTAAAGATCTCCAATGGACCCATCAAAGAGTGGAAAATGGCCCCTCCCCATCCGAACGTTGGCTCAAACATTTCTGCGAGCCATTGTACGAAAAGGAAAGAACCAAAGTTTCTCTAATTTGAATCCAAAAGAGAGAAATTTGAAATGTTTTTTTTTTTGAAGTTTTTTTTTTTTTTGAAAGATCTCCAATGGACCCATCAAAGAGAGGAAAATGGCCCCTCCCAATCTGAACGTTGGCTCAAACATTTCTGCGAGCCATTGTACGAAAAGGAAAGAACCAAAGTTTCTCTAATTTGAATCCAAAAGAGAGAAATTTGAAAAAAAAAAAAATTTTAAACTATTTTTCTTTTTTTTGAAAGATCTCCGATGGACCCATCAAAGAGACGGAAATGGCCCCTCCCAATCCGAACGTTGGCTCAAACATTTCTGCGAGCCATTGCACGAAAAGGAAAGAACCAAAGTTTCTCTAATTTGAATCCAAAAGAGAGAAAACCCCCTTTTTTTTGTTGAGAAAAGAAAGAATGGAAACAAGTTCAAAGAAAGAAGTTTCCAAAGAATCCCATCTCATGTTTTTTTTTTTAGATACAAGATCCAACATAGGCCACCAACTAGAAGGGAGCCAAGGATTCTAAGCATCGTGTTTCCAATTGAACAAGTCCCACCGGGTGTGCCAACTTGATGGACCCGCCTTTTTCTTTCTTGCCTTCCTCCGTCCCGGGTCTGCCGTTGTGCGGCGGGGCGAAGAGAAAAAAAAGAGCAAGCATCAACATTTTTTTTTGTACGGGTATGCCAGATTTTCCATTCTACTTGGAATTTGAAGTGGTGATCCGGAGATTCACCTTCACCAGTAGAAAAGGAAATCAACTTTTTTCTAACTTTCCATTGCACATATATTTTAAAGAAAGAGACAAGATTTTAAAATGCCGCGAGAGGCGATTTTGTTTAATTTGCCGTGAAATGCAGTTTTGTGCCGAAGAAGGCGATTTTGTGCCGTAGAAGGCAGTTTACAAATCTCATCAAAATGTAAAGACAAGAAATGTGTTTTTATGTCTCTTTAAAAAAAATACACAATACAACAGAAAAGTAAGAAAAGGAATCTGACTTCTCAAGAGATTGTGGGGATTCGTTCAGATCGACGGTCGTGAGTCATGTATGGGCTCCGCCATCGTCCTTCAGATGAGAACACTTGATGCTTTGATTCACTTGGCTTGGCTTGGACCTCAGATTTTTAGAGGACAAAGACCTAGGGAAGGTCTTATATCCAATAAAAAACCAAGTAGACGGGTTGAAAAGCCGCATCTAGGCCATGTTGGATAGAAGAAGAGAGGAGATCTTGTGGGGGTGGCCCCCCAAGGGACTTTGATCACCTTGTAGAATTTGCAGCAGAGTTTCTTCAAAGTGAGAGAGCTTCTTTTTGCAGAGAATTCTTCAGGATAGTTTTCAGACAATCTTTTAGGATCCTTCAGATGATTTTTTCTTCCGGGCTTCCAACAATTTTTTTGGACCACTTCAAACAATTTTTCTAGACCCTTTCTCCTTGGAATGACCGCCTATTTATAGGCTTTTGGTGGCCATTAGGAGGGTTTTATGGGCATTAATGGTATTAATGCTCCATGATGGGAGGAGTTACAAGATTTAATTCTTTATATTGTAACTCCTTTTTCTTGGATTTTGATTGGCCGATGGAGATTAATGGGCGTTTAATCTCCATGATGATGGGAGTTTCATTATTAATTACCATGATTAATCTCCATAATGATAGGAGTTACATGGTTAATTGTCATTATTAATTGGACTTGTAACTCCCATTTCTTGGCTTCTGATTGGGCCGTTCGAAATAATGAGTTAATGACCCTAATAAATTGCCATAAAAAGGGTCATTTAACTTCATTAATTGGCTGCCAAGTCTCTTGAAGGGTCGCGGGCCGCGCCGCGTCTTTTGGAATTCTTCTTGCGATGATCATCGATGGATCCGTACGTTGTTTGATGTCGGATGACGATGAAAATTCAGACAATGGTTGCCACTAATGGGCCGGCAGCATCTGTCCAATCGATTTCTTGATCGGTCGGGCAGAAAGTGTGCTTTCTTGGTCTGCCAGTTGGCAGTTTCAGAGTGTCCGATGATGATCAAATGATTTCGATGGCGGATCCGTGATGTTGACGAAGATCGACGAATATCATGCCTCAAAAATCAGATTTTAAGAAAATCACAGGGGCCAAACATCGCGAAACACGAAAAAGAACTACAAAACGAAACTTTTGGCGGAAATCCAGCGACCCGGATTTCCAGGGTCGTCGGCGACCATGCACCCATGGTCGCCGGCAACCATGGGGCTGGCGACCTTGGACTTTGGTCCATTTTCCGATCGCCTTCCGGTCGCCGTTTCTTGGTCGTTTCTCGGGCTTTTTCACTTCTGTTTTCTCCTGTATTTTTCTTTGACATTTCTCCTCATTTATTGGCTTAATTACTCTGAAGAAAACCTGTTGAAAGGCTGTGCAAATCAGAGTACAAAGTTTCCTATTTTTTGGAAAAGCCGAAGACTCTGTAGCCGATTTTCCGCCAAGAGTTGAAACTGGGTCAAACGATGTCGGAATGACCTGAAATTTGAGGTGAAGCTTCTTCGGCATTAGATAGGACCAACCATGGGCTTTTATTTGAGTTTTGAAGCCGTTTGGGGTCCCGTCGATGCTTGACATGATTTCACCGTGTAGAAGATGTCGAGCTTTGATGTACGGTCATCCGATGTCCGATTGACCTAAAATTTGACGGGGAACCTATTGGAGTCATTTTGAGATGATCCATTAGCTCCGATTTGGGTGCCATGGTCCCGGGGAGCTTCGCCGCCGGTAGGCTTGATTTTGCTTCGGAGCATCAAAATCTGGTCAAACGTCGTCGGAATGACCTGAAATTTGACATTCAGCCCTTTGGAAGCATGCAGAAGCTACTCATGTGTTTTGTTTGATGAGTGGCGGCATCAAAGGTTCTAGCCGCTGGGAGGCTTGATTTCGCCGTTCGAGAGTTGATGGAGGGTCAAACGGTGTCGGTTTGACTTGAAATTCGACATGAAGCCTTTTGGAGGTATTTTGAGACCATCCATAGACTCTGATCGAAGATTTGATGTATTTAACACTATCACCGTCAGGAGCTCCCGCTCAGCTGTTTGGAGGATTGAAGTTAGGCCAAATAGTGTCGTAATGGCCCGAAACTTCAGTGTACCCTTCTTTTGGCTACTTTGAAAGATCTTGTAGTTTTTATTTGGTTTTGCCAAGATCTGATGCTTGAAGAAGCTTTGCCTGTTTGTAGTAGGATGCGGCTCCATATAGCTTTTGATGTTGATGAGGCAAAGTAACATTTTTGGTGTCAATAGCAGGGTGGGCGCCACATGGGTGGTGCCTAGGTGGAGTCGATTCATTTTCGGAGTTCGGTCTCTATGTTGAGTGGTCCCGGGCTACTTTTAGGCCAACTAGTGAAATTTGAAGGCTGGGCGCCCACCATGGGGTGCCTAGGTGGCCCTGGGCTATGTGGGCGCCTAGCATGGGGCGCCTAGATGAATTCTAGTAGGGTGGGCGCCATAGGGGTGGTGCCTAGATGGAGTTTCGTCACGTTTTCTAAGGCAAACTTCGAAGACTCATAACTTTTGATCCGCTTATCAGATTTGGACGTTCTACATATCGCCGGAAAGCTCTCAAAGTGAGGAATCCAATGGTCTAAATGTCTTGACAAATAGGGGCTGAAAAACAAGGGGGTCTCTGGACCAATGGATTTGATTTCCTAACTTAGGCTAATCAGGTGACATTTTGGCAAACTATGCATGGTCTTTGGAGGGATTGGCCTAAGCATGTCTTAAGTGGTCCGGAAAAGGTATAATTGGTGTCATGGTCTATTCCTTGTGTGAGTGGTGCATTGGGCTCAAGATCTTGACGCGACCCGGCTTTTTCTCTCACGAACTTCTAGAGATTGTTGAGCTAAATCTAAAATTATTGACAAGCATCTTCATCGTCGTCAATTAATCTGAATTTTGTCATTAATCATTCAACTATGGGTGAAATGGGGGCATCGCTATATATGACAGGTAGTTAAGGCTATCATAGGGGCCAAATGAGTTGTCTACAATTTTCTTCAGAGGAATCAAGCCAATAAATGAGGAGAAATTTCAAGAGAAATACAGGAGAAAAAAGAAGCAGAAAAGCCCGAAAAACGGCTGAGAAACGGTGACTGAACGGCGACCGAAGAAGGGACCAAAGTCCCATGGTCGCTGGCGACCCTGGAAATCCGGGTCGCCGGATTTCCGCTGAAAGGGCCGATTTTCTGTTCCTTTTTGCTTTTCGCAATGTTTGGCCCGTGTGATTTTCTTAAATTCTGATTTTTGAGGCATGATATCCATCGATCTTCGTCAACATCACAGATCCGCCATCAAAATCATTCGATCATCATTTGACACTCCGAAATCGCCCAACCGGCTGACCAAGAAAGCACACTTTCTGCGCAACCGATCATGAAATCGACTGGACAGATGTTGCTGGCCCATTGGTACCAATCAATGTCTAAAATTGCATCGCCATCCGACATCAAGCAACATGCGGATCCATCGATGATCATCGCCAGAAGAATTCCAAAAGACGCGGCGTGGCCCGCGACTCTTCAAGCGACTTTGCGACCAATTAATGATGTTAATTGACCCGTTTATGACAAGTTATTGTGGTCATTAACTCATTATTCTGGACGGCCCAATCAGAAGCAACCAAATGAGAGTTACAAGTCCAATTAATCATGGCAATTAGCCATGTAACTCCTATCATTATGGAGTTTAATCATGGTAATTAATCATGAAACCCCCATCATCATGGAGGTTAAATGCCCATTATTCTCCATCGGCCAATCAGATTCAAGGAAAAAGGAGTTACATAATTATAAGATTAAATCTTGTAACTCCTCCCATCATGGAGCATTAATGCCATTAATGCCCATAAACCTTCCTAATGGCTACCAAAAGCCTATAAATAAGCGGTTATTCCAAAGGGAAAGGGTCCGAAAAAATCATCTGAAGAGTTCTAGAAAATTGCCTTGAAAGTCTCTCCATTAATAAGCTCTCCTGTTCCAAAGAAACTCTGTAGAAAACACTACAAGGTGATTGAAGTCCCTTGTGGGGCCACCCCCTAAGGTTTCCTCTCTCCTTTCATCCAACGTGGCCTAGATGTGGCTTTTTAGCCTGTCTACCCATATTTTTATTGGATATAGGACCCTCCCTTGGTCTTTGTCCTCTAAAAATCCGAGGTCCAAGCCAAGCCAAGTGAATTAAAAAGCATCAAGTGTTCTTATCTGAAGGACGATGGCGGAGCCCATACATGACTCGCGACCGTCGATCTGAACGAGCCCCCACAATCTCCTGAGAAGTCAGATCCCTCTTTCTTCCTTTTCTATTGTATTTTGTATTTTTTTTTAAAAAGACAAAAAAAATCACAATTCTTGTCTTTCATTATTGATAATATTTGTAAATCGCCTTTCATGGCAAAATTGCCTTCTATGGCACAAAACCGCCTTTCATGACAAATTAAACAAAATTGCCTTTCACAGCATTAAAAAAATATTCTCTCTTTCTTTAAAATATATATGCAATGGAAAGTTAGAAAAAAGTTTGATTTCCTTTCTACTTGTGAAGGTGAATCCCCGGGTCACAATTTCAAATTTCAAGTAGAATAGAAAATATAGTATACCCGTACAAAATGTTGATGCTCGCTTTTTTTTTCGCCTCGCCGCACCTCGGAGGACCCGGGGCGGAGGAAGGCAAGAAAAGTCGGGTCCATCACCAGGGAGAAGTTTTCCTCTTCTCCTCATCTTCCTACCTTTGCATGTTCCATTTAGAGTGCCTCGAGGAAAAATCTGAACACACTATCTTCCTCCTTGCCTCCTAAGCTTCTCAAAGATATTAGTTTTTAAGAAATCCTGGCTGGACAACCATCTTCTCCAAGCTTCTCTTCTTGATTGAACCACCTAGAGGTAAGCAATGGGTACCCCTTTTCAACCATGAGTTTTCTAAACCCTTAGGGAGGTTTTTATTATGCATGCAAGGAAGTTCTTTGAGATCTTCTTGTCTTTTCAAAATATGGAGTTTTTGAAATGGGTTTTCATGGGGCTTTCTATAGATTGGAGTTAGTGTTGAGGAGGAAGACTTCGTAGAGATTTTAAGACTCAATCTCAGACAAGGCAAGTGAATAATTAGACAAAGAGATGCATGCAATTTAATTTCTTGATTTTTCATAAATTCTGGAATTTTGGCTCTTTCTTTCATTCCTATGTTTTTTCTTTACAATGAGTTGGATTAATTTCGAAATGTTTTGCATGATCTATGTTTATTTACTATTGATGGATTGTGTAAAACATATGGATTTATCTTGTTGTAGATAGGTGATCTTTAGAACTTTGTGAATTGAATTGAAACTTACTTTGTATTAGATTTTTGAATGATGGGAATGAACGGTGATATTTGTGGTTGAATGGAGATTCTGGAATGGGAAATACATGATGAAATGATGTGTGAAATGGTTGAGTTGAAGGAGGAAAGAGATTGCCAGAAACTTCAAAAAATCTGTATTGAAACGAGACGGTTTCTAAGCTGTCCGCTCGAGCGGACCTCGTGGTTGCTCGAGCGAACAGGCCACTGCCTATAGAAACGTGAGGCAGAACCTCGCTCGCTCTAGTGACTCGAGCGAGCAAGCTTCTGGATAGCCTCGCTTGGGCGAACGTTCCACGCTCGAGCGAACCTAATGCTGGATTCGAAAGGACGAGACAGAAGCTCGTCCACTCGAGCGAGCTTCGCGCCCGCTCGAGTGAAGGAGCTTCTGGGACCATTCGCTCCAGCGGACTTTACCTCGCTCCAGCGGACCTGGGCTTTGACTTGGGACTCTTTCCTACACACTGTTCTAATGTTTCTAAATGCAGACCTTTCCCTCTAAGGACTTATTGATGGGGAATCATATAAATTTAGGGGATTAGGAAATTTGTTCAATATTTACAATTTACTGGGAAACTATCCAAGCCTCAACATACATGTAGTATCCCAAATGTCAGAGATCTTCAGTGACATCAAACTCTTTATTCCAGAATTCGATGTGGGGACTCTAAGTGTATAATGGGACAATCCTAGGTAAACCAATCAACCACACATCACACCATTCCAAGCTAGTAGATTATATAATTTCTTATAAATCATTTTGAAATGGATTCGAGTGGCTCACCACGTTTGAAAAACATCAGAAAGGCTACTCATCTGATTTGTGTCTGAAATTGTCCAATTGTCTTGATACAGAGTAGTCATTTCATCAGTTTGAATTGTGTTTAGTGAATTGAATTATATCATTTTGGATTTGAATCGACACTGTTGACACAAAAAATGTCACTTTGCCTCCTCAACATCAAAAGCTACACGGAGCCGCATCCCACTACAAATAGACAAAGCTGCTTCAAGCATAAGATCTTGTCAAAATCAAACAAAAACTGCAAGATCCTTCAAAATGGCCAAAAGAGAAGTACACATGAAGTTTCGGGCCATTTCGACAGCATTTGGCCTAACTTCAATCCTCCAATAGCTGAACGGGAGCTCCCGGAGGCGACAGTGTCAAATACATCAAATCTTCGATCAGAGCCTATGGATGGTTTCAAAATACCTCCAAAAGGTTCCACGTCGAATTTCAAGTCAAACCGACACCGTTTGACCCTCCATCAACTCTCGAACGGCAAAATCAAGCCTCCCGACAGGGAGAACCTCTGATGCCGCCACTCATCAAACAAAACACATGTGTAGCTTCTGCATGCTTCCAAAAGGCCGCACGTCAAATTTCAGGTCATTCCGACAACGTTTGACCCGGTTTTGATGCTCCGAAGCAAAATCAAGCCTACAGGCGGCGAAGCTCCCTGAGACTATGGCACCCAAATCAGAGCTAATGGATCGTCTCAAAATGACTCCAATACGCTCCCTGTCAAATTTCAGGTCAATCGAACATCGGATGACCGTACATCAAAGCTCGACATCTTCCGCACGGTGAAATCAAGTCAAGCATCGACGGGACCCCAAACGGCTTCAAAACTCAAATAAAAGCCCATGGTTCGTCCTATCTAATGCTCAAAAGGCTTCACCTCAAATTTCAGGTCATTCCGACATCGTTTGACCTAGTTTCAACTCTTGGCGGAAAATCGGCTACGGAGTCTTCGGCTTTTCCAAAAATGCGAAACTTTGTGCTCCGATTTGCACAGCCTTTTGATGGGTTTTCTTCAATGGAATCAAGTCATTAAATGAGGAGAAATGTCAAAGAAAAATACAGGAGAAAACAGAAGCGAAAAAGCCCGAGAAACGACCGGAAGGTGACCAGAAAATGGACCAAAGTCCAAGGTCGCCGGTGACCTTGGCCCATGGTCGCCAGCCCCATGGTCGCCGGCGACCATGGGTGCATTGTCGGCGGCGACCCTGGAAATCCGAGTCGCCGGATTTTCGCCGAAACGCTCGTTTTTCCGATTCTTTTCGAGTTTCGCGAAGTTTGGCCCCTGTGATTTTCTTAAAATCTGATTTTTGAGGCATGATATCCGTCGATCTTCGTCAACATCACGGATCCGACGTGGAAATCATTCGATCATCATTGGACACTCCAAAATCACCAACCGGCCGACCAAGAAAGCACACTTTCTGCCCGACCGATCTTGAAATCGACTGGACAGATGTTGCCAGCCCATTGGTGTCAACCAATGTCTGAATTTGCATCGTCATCCGACATCAAACAATGTGCGGATCCATCGATGATCATCGCAAGAAGAATCCCAAAAGACGCGGCGCGGCCCGCGACTCTTCAAACGACTTGGCGACCAATTAATGCTGTTAATTGACCTTTTTATGACAACTTATTAGGGTCATTAACTCATTATTTTGGACGGCCCAATCAGAAGCAAGCAAATGGGAGTTACAAGTCCAATTAATCATGACAATTAACCATGTAACTCCTATCATTATGGAGACTAAACATGGTAATTAACTATGAAACTCCCATCATCATGGAGATTACATGCTCATTATTCTCCATCGGCCAATCAAAATCCAAGAAAAAGGAGTTACAAAATTCTGAAATTAAATGTTGTAACTCCTCCCATCTTGGAGCATTGATACCATTAATGCCCATAAAACCCTCCTAATGGCCACCAAAAGCTTATAAATAGGTGGTCATCTTAAAGGGAAGGGGTCCAGAAAAATTGTCTGAAGTGGTCCAGAAAAATTGTCTGAAGTGATCCGGAAAAATCATCTGAAAATTGTTCTGAAGAATTATCTGCACAAAGAAACTCTCCTGCCTTGAAGAAACCCTGCTGCAAGAACTGCAAGGTGATCAAAGTCCCTTGGGGGGCCACCCCCCCAAGGTTTCACCCTCTTCTTCTATCCAACATGGCCTAGATGCGGCTTTTCAGCCCGTCTACTTGGTTTTTTATTGGATATAGGACCTTCCCTTGGTCTTTGTCCTCTAAAAATCCGAGGTTCAAGCCAAGCCAAGTGAACTAAAGCATCAAGTGTTCTCATCTGAAGGACGATGGTGGAGTCCATACATGACTCGCGACTGTCGATTTGAACGAGTCCCCACAATCGCTTGAGAAGTCAGATCCCTCTTTCTTCCCTTTCTATTGTACTTTGTATTTTTAAAGAGACAAAAAAAATTACAATTCTTGTCTTTCATCATTGATGAGATTTGTAAATCGCCTTTCATGGTAAAATCGCCTTCTACGGCACAAAACTGCCTTTCACGGCAAACGAAACAAAATCGCCTCTCACGGCATTTTAAAATCTTGTCTTTTTCTTTAATTATATGTGCAATGGAAAGTTAGAAAAAAAGTTTGATTTCCTTTCTACTTGTGAAGGTGAATCTCCGGATCACCATTTCAAATTCCAAGTAGAATAGAAAATCTGGCATACCCGTACAAAAAAAATGTTGATGCGTGCTCTTTTTTTTCTCTTCGCCCCGCCGCACCCCGGCGGACCCGGGACGAAGGAAGGCAAGAAAGAAAAAGACGGGTCCATCAGACACCACTAACCTTAGTTCAGTTTGTCGGGCTGATCACCCGGCTTAGGATCTTAAATAGTTTGCCGACTGCAGTTTGGACCTCTGTTTGTTTCTTCCTGCCATGGCAATGGTTTTTGTCTGTTCTGGCCATCTCATATGGCAACGGTTTCTGTCTGGCCATTTTGTATGGCAACGGTTTCTGTCTGTTTGCACTTGTTACTTCGGTAATATGAGAATATAGCTAAATGTGGATTGCGAATATTTTGATTATTTGTTAGTCAGTTTGAAATATTTTAAATATGAAATTCTTAGTAGTATAAAAATGGTTTATTCGATTCATTCTTCACTTATGTCTCATTTTAAATTCACTTTATGATTTTATATATTACTGGTAAAACTTGTATATCTTATCTATTTTATTCACCTGCTAGACCATCGTGTCTAATCCTCTTTTGTTTGGTGTCAGATGTCAGACCCGCAGATGTTGAGGTGGAGCGAGCGGTTGAGGCGGTAGAGCCTCTTTTGGAGCACGAGTGGTGAAGAACTTGCTACCTAGTACCAACAAATAAGGTCAGACACGACGGTCTGGCAGGTGATCAATTTAGGCATGAGTATGAATCATTTAAAATTTATAAGAAACCATGTTGAGAACCATATACTGAATTTAAACAGTTTACAGATCTTAAAACAATGCTTGAACGATATACTTGTCAAGAGAAAAAAAGTCCATGAACGATATGCGAGACAATACTAGCATGAGTACATATGATCTAGAGCTTAAAACCATTTAATAAATTTGAAACAGTACATGAACAAAAAGCAAGACAAAGCTAGCATGATTTTGAGAAAACATCATGATTCATAAATCCACAATGAGCCCATCCTTTCTCCGTCATACGAGATGACAAGAGTAAGCACGACACGCAAAACACAATCCCACGCCACACAAGGTAGACAGGGAGGCCGGCCGCCGAGCCGGAACATTCACGATGTGTAATATAACACACGACTAATATGTAGATAGTCCTTATGTTTAAGGACCCCCTAACTAGTGGATCAGACTGAGAAGGCAGTCCAAGCTCAGTGGTATTCAACGGAATTCATGAATGCACAAAACCAAAGGAGACTCGCCGTTTGAAGCCCGTGGTTGACACGCTACGCCCCGTGGTTAAGGGTGCCGCCCGGACCTAGTTCTCACATTTGAATGCACAAAACTAATAAAGGCTCGCCGTTTGAAGCCCATGGTTGACACGCTACGCCCCGCGGTTAAGGGTGTTGCCCGGACCAAGTTCTCACATTTCACTCATCGACCACACAAAGTGGACAGTGCACGCAATACAAGACAAGATAGCATAAGCTAGAAGCATAACGAAGCACAAGAAGTAATTCCCCTTTTTGGGTTTTCAAAACAATTCGAAATAAAGATGATACTTGTAAGTTAAAGCAAGTGCAAAATGATACCCGAAGCAAAAACTGATACTCGTAAGTCAAAACAAGTGCAAAACAATACCCGAAGCAAAAACCGATATTCGTAAGTCAAAACAAGTACAAAACGATATTATTCATATCAGAACTAAGTTTTCAAAACAAACTTTCAAGTATATGCTAAGACCCTTCATTTGACCTTTATGTACTTGAAAACCCAAATGTCTGAATAAGAGGGATTGGTGCTCCCGAAGCTAAAGGACATTTTGAGTTCCAAATGCATAATGTCAAGCCAAAAGCCCTTAGACATATTCTGGTTTTCATTTCTCAAGAAAATCCTGCAAAACAGACAAATCCGGAGATTTGGTTGGCTTGCGGTTACCTGTCGGCTAGCTGCTGAGGTGCATGTCGGCTAGCCGCCAGCTGACCGCGGGTCCCAGACAGAAAATAGTTACATTCTGGAAAGGTGACTGAAAAAGGTCGGTCACCTATCGGCTAGTGATCGTAGCCCCAAGTGCAAGGCCGCGATTGTAGTAATAACCGGTGAAACCGGATCGATCCACGAAGAGTTTATTTATCGCAAAACATGTCCTAATGAAAAAAACTGGTTCTAGCCTAAAAAAACTATACCAATCAAATTTCTTAATTGAATTAAAAATTAATTACAAATCTGAAATATTAATTACAACCAAAGAAAACTAAAATCCTAATCTAGAAACCTAATCTTACCACTGCATCACCATAAGATTTATTAGCCCAACCAATTGCAATAATTGTTAAGGTGCATAAAATAAAAATAAAATAAAATAAAATAAAATCAGAGAATAAAGAAATTAGATTTTAATACTAAAACTTTGCAATAATTACTTTGCTTAGTGCCATTAAGAAAAATCAAGACCACAGCACCAAGTGCGCACTGTCACTACGCACAAAAATTCGATGTTGACTCATTGGTGAAGACCAAGACCACATAAACTTGATTTATTAATGAAAGACCCATTACAAGCAAATAACCATTACAAAATTCTTTTAATAAAAATAAAGTGCATCCAACCTTACCATAGACACAAGAAACACTAAACGGAGGAGAGGGACTCGCGGTCTTGAACGGCGATCCAACCGGCTCTCGTTTCGCGATCTGAAATCTAAGCAAGGGAAGATGATGAATGGATGGTCCGATAGTGGAGTGACGATAGCAACGGTGGTGGCGCGAAGGCGTACGAACCCAAGTGATGGTAGCCTTAGAGAGCCTTGGGTGAGTGAGGATGGTAGGGGAGAGATGGAGAAAAAAGTGATAAAAAATGGGAAAGTATTGTTGCTGGTCGTCCAAGGGGAATGGGGGAGATGGTATTCACGTCCAGCCCCTTTATGGCCCTTTTTTATATTCTTTTTCCCCGTAGTCCAAGGTAGCATAGTTTCATAAGGCTCTTTGCTTAATCTCCAATTTTGGATGGGATTCTGGTAGGTTTAGGAGACTTTTGTGGGTAGTTTACATTTGAATTCTCTTTTGAATTCATTGGTGCATAAATCCTTGCATTCTCCTTATCCCTTGTAACTCCTTTACTTGGACCCACTTTGAAGAAAAATAATGCCAAAAATAACTTTTGAAAGTGTTCTAATCTTGAAACAATTAAAAACCTACCTCTTTTGGACGTGTGACTTGGATTTCATCATGGCTGGATTCATGTAATTAATTGCACATTCCCTTCTTTCTTGTCCTTCTTTCTTTGATGACCTCTTTAATTGTAACTTCCCATACTTAGCTTTTGTTTTGAAAGCTTGAATCTCCACAAATCTCCTATAATTTCTGAAATTCTTGAACGTGTGATGCTTGAGAAGGTTATGTGTTGGACGTCCACTTCATCTTGGTATTGGATAATGCTTGCTTTGTGACTTTTCAAATAATGGAAACACTTGATGCCGTGACTCTTTGGATTTATCTTCCAACTTGGATTGCTTGGCTAGCAAGAATCTTGAATTGTTTTTTTTGGAATTTTTCATGGCCTGAAAAACCTCCTTTGCACGGTCCCACCTTGGTTTAAAGAATTTCAAATCTGAAGTTCAGATTTGTATCTCAAATTGGAACACATGATGGGCCCCACATGAGTATGCAAGACTTGAATTCTCTTGCCTTGGACGTCCTCACCTTGGAGGGAGTTTCTTTTGCAATTTTTTTTTCTTCTTTGTTTGGCTTGAATTGAATCTTAGCCATCCATCTTGACATGTAAGCAATATCTGTTGGAGAGTAGACAGGACACCTCATCATCTCATGGCCCGCAAATTTGGAAATTATCTTCAAGAGATTAAATCTATTTTTTTTTTCTTTCATATGAGAGCGGACCCTACCATGGCCGCCCCTACCTTAGAATCCATGCATAAGGAAGGTGGGTCCATGGTGCATTTGATTCATCAATTCTCTTCCGTGGGCCCCGATTTCTGAAATTCCCTACAAAAATAAAAGCAAGATCAAAGAACAATCTAATCATATAGGTAAGGAATTATGCAAGATGCGGGCCCAATTCACACTAAATAGATGCATAAAATTTTACCATTTTATCAAGTTTTCTTTAATTAAATTAAAGGTGCCAAGAAAATTCATCATTTCATGTGTGAATAAAAAGTTATGAGAAATTCGTGACTTTTAATGCAAAAAATGGAGAAATTTAGGATTTTATGTGAAAATGCATTTTTTGGATGAATTTTGACTCAAATTCAGACTTTGATGCTCAAAAACATAAAATCATAATTTTTTACTAAAATGGTCCATGATTTGATGATTAAGTCCTTAATTACTCTAAAATGATGAGGAAATTCTGCATTTTTAAGGACTTATCACACCCCCCCCCCCAACCAGTTTTTTGCTAGTCCCGAGCAAAATATGAAAACTATGGTAGGTCTTCTGGCCTAATATAATCTAAACTAAATGCAAAAACAAAAAGAAAAACGCCACTTTCGCTGACACTCTCAGCTGCATTTAGCGTATGCAGCAAGCCCTTAAACCCCTAGGTTACCCCTAGTGGACGAGTTGTGCCTCGTGAGGGTTTGCAGTGAATATGCCCACAAAATTCTTTTACCTAAAAGTGAAAGAAATGCAATCGAAGGTTTTTCAAAAGATGATTGAGTTAAATCGGATGCCTCGAATCCTCGAATAATCAAGATTTCAGACTTTTCAAAAACCGGTTCATGTTTTTTTTTTTTGTCCTTATTTTTTTTTTTTTAAATTATACCAAAACTTTGAGTGCCTTGTGCAAATGTATACATCAAAACAAAAATTTTAAATGTTCTACGATAATGCTATGAAAACAGAATTCTCCCTCGGAATTTCCAACTTTCCTAGATTCGGGCAAAATATAAGTCTCCTCTCAAGGCTACTATGATGGCTTTCGCACTGTTGTTTTTTCAAAGGCCGCGAGATGCATCTTTTTTTTTTTTTTTAACACACACATGTGACTGTGCAATGCCTAGGTCCCTTAAGCTTTCTAATTAACCCATATAATGAGCATTAGGCCAATGACTCCCAAAACAGATGTCTTTAAGGCACTAGGTATATAAATACCCCTACGGGCTTACTTGCTCGGGTTAAAAAGGCTACGAACCCAAACTAGTCACATAACTTTTTATTCTTTTCAAGAGTTATAGCTAAACACTTTTTTTTAAACACTTATTTGTGCATCCCTTGGCAAATTTTTTTTTTTTTTTTTTTTTTTTGTAAACGGTCCCCAACAATAGGCAGCCTTTTTCAATTCACCCGAATTAATTCACTGGTTTTGGTTGGCCTAACCATGCCGATGAACCAGGAGAACTCATATGGCTAAATTTCAAAATGTTGTCTCTTTTTCTCACTTGAAAGAACTCTGAAAATGACAATTAAATCTTTTTGTCCAAAAGTTTTGAAATGATGCACACGTGGTACTGTGAAAAACAAAGTTTGGTATTCTTTTTATTTTTTAGAAAATAGTGAACCTTCATTTTACTTCCTTCCAAAAAATTCTGAAATTCCAGATTTCTAAGCATTTTCGAATCGTCAAGTTCTTTTGAAAACCCTTTTTTTTTTTTTTTTTGAAACAACTACTCAGAAACGAAAAGAATTTGTCTAAAATTGGATAAGTGTGCTTGTTCCCACCCCCCAACCTAAACTAGACAACGTCCTCGATGTCATACATGAAATACGAAATGAAATGTAACATGAGGTGAAAATGTAAAAGGAGGAAAAAGGGTAGAAAGCACCTGGTGTAATGAAGCTTTTGCGTAGAACCCTGTCCAATGTGTGACAAAGAACACACAAAGAAAATAGAAAAAAATATATGCATAATATACAAAGGTATGGGCCACTGTCAGATCCAGTGCCCGTCAATCCTGATAGATAGGATCGATCAGAGGAATTACATTTTCCTCTGGAGGAATAGTCTCCAAGAATGGTTTTAAACGTTGTCCATTGACTTGAAAAGAGGTACCATTCGATGGATCAATGAGGGTCACTGCCCCATATGGAAATACTTCTTGAACAATGTAGGGGCCTGTCCAACGAGATCGTAACTTTCCAGGGAAAAGATGAAGTCGAGAATTGTACAAGAGGACTTTTTGAGACGGATGGAATGACTTCCTTAATATCTGCTTATCATGAAAAGCCTTAGTCCTGTCTTTGTAAATTCTTGAGTTCATATAAGCCTCGTTTCTCAATTCTTCTAATTCATTTAAATCAAGGGCTCTTTTCTCCCCAGCCTTGTCTAAGTCAAAGTTTAGTTGTTTTATGGCCCAATAAGCTTTATGTTTCAGCTCCACCGGAAGGTGGCAAGCTTTTCCATATATAAGCCGGTATGGAGACATCCCAATTGGAGTCTTATACGCAGTACGATAGGCCCACAAAGCATCATTTAACCGCATGGACCAATCCTTACAATTCGGTTTTACCGTGGTCTCCAAAATTCTTTTAATTTCCCTAATTGAGACCTCTACCTGCCCACTTGTTTGAGGATGATAGGGGGTAGCCACTTTATGTGTAACACCGTAATTTTGAAACAAACTCTCAATAATGCGGCTACAAAAGTGAGTGCCCCATCACTAATGATGGCACGCGGAGTTCCAAAACGGGAAAAGATATTGTCCAAGATAAACTTTTTTACCGTTTTAGCATCATTGTTCCTACATGGGATTGCTTCAATCCATTTGGAAACATAATCGACTGCAACGAGAATATAATGAAAACCATAGCTTGGGGGAAAAGGTCCCATAAAGTCTATACCCCATACATCGAATAACTCGACGACCAAAATTGGGTTTAAAGGCATCATGTTCCTTTTGGAAATTGAACCCAATTTTTGGCACCGCTCACATCCCTTACAGAAATCATATGCATCTTTAAATAAAGTGGGCCAGTAAAATCCAGATTGCAAAATTTTGTGAGCGGTTTTTTTAGCAGAAAAATAGCCACCACAAGCATGAGAATGGCAAAACGATATAACACTATTCATTTCATGGTTTGGAATGCATCTCCTAATGATTTGGTCTTGGCAATATTTAAACAGGTATGGTTCATCCCAGAAAAATTGTTTCACCTCGGTGAAAAATTTGTTTTTATCTTGTTGGGTCCATTCTTTTGGAATTTCACCCGAAGCTAGATAATTAGCAATGTCAGCATACCATGGAGAATGGGAAAATGTGGCAAACAAGTGCTCATCAGGGAAAGTGTCCAGGATTGACAAGGGTTCTAAAGCGTTGAAAAGGACAATCCTAGAAAGATGATCAGCCACCACATTTTCTACTCCTTTCTTATCCTTGATTTCAATATTGAACTCTTGGAGTAGAAGGATCCATCTGATCAGTCTGGGCTTGGCATCTTTCTTAGAAAGAAGGTACTTCAGCACAGAATGGTCAGTGAAGATCACAATTTTGGATCCAATTAAGTAGGAACGGAATTTATCTAGTGCATAGACCACGGCCAATAGCTCTTTCTCTGTTGTAGAATAATCAATCTGTGCACTGTTTAAAGTCCTGCTAGCATAGTAAATCACATATGGCTTTTTGTCCCTTCGTTGCCCAAGAACTGCCCCAACTGCATAATCGCTAGCATCGCACATGATTTCAAAGGGCAGACTCCAATCTGGAGGTTGAATAATTGGAGCAGTCGTCAACATGTCCTTAAGCTTGGTAAAAGCCACTTGACATGCCTCCGTCCACTCAAATTCTGCTTCCTTTAGCAGAAGGTTGCATAATGGTCTAGAAATGACACTAAAATCTTTTATAAACCTTCTGTAGAATCCGGCATGCCCTAAGAAAGATCTTACATCTCTTATGATTTTTGGGGTGGGTAAATTGGAAATTAGATATATTTTGGCTTTGTCCACTTCCAATCCTTTAGATGATACGATGTGGCCAAGGACAATCCCTTGTCGTACCATAAAATGACATTTTTCCCAATTCAGTACTAAGTTCTTTTCTTCACACCTAGAGAGGACCTTAGTTAAGTTGCTCAAACAATCTTGGAAAGAATCTCCAAAAATGGAGAAATCGTCCATGAAGACTTCGAGAAAACATTCCACCATATCACTAAAAATACTTAGCATGAACCTTTGAAAGGTTGCAGGAGCATTACATAGCCCAAAGGGCATCCGTCGGTAAGCAAAGGTGCCAAAGGGGCATGTGAAAGTTGTTTTCTCTTGTTCTTCTGGGGCGATCTCTATTTGATTGTATCCATAATATCCATCCAAGAAACAATAATACTCATGGCCAGCTACCCGTTCTAAAATTTGGTCTAAGAAGGGTAGGGGGAAATGATCCTTTCGTGTGACAGCATTTAACTTTCTGTAGTCGATACATACTCGCCAACCTGTGGGTATGCGGGTTGGGATGAGTTCATCATTAGCATTACGGACTACAGTTACGCCGGCCTTTTTAGGTACAACTTGGGTAGGGCTGACCCATTGGCTATCCGAAATTGGATAAATGATACCCACATCTAGAACTTTCAAAACTTCCGCCCTAACCACTTCCTGCATGGTGGGGTTTAACCGGCATTGCATCTGACGGGAGGGTTTTGCATTCTCCTCCAAATAGATATGATGTGTACACACGAGGGGATTAATTCCCTTAATGTCAGCCACGGTCTAAGCAATTGCACCTTTGTGCAGTTTGAGCACTTCTAAGAGTTGGACTTCTTGGTCCTTGTCAAGGTGTGTAGAAATTAGTATAGGAAATGTTTCATTTTCTCCAAGGTATGCATATTTCAGGTGAGAGGGCAAGGGTTTCAACTCAGGTTTGGGCGGCCTCACCTGAGATGGAAGAGACAGAGTACCAGTTGGTAATAGCTCTTCAAAAGAGGGTTTGCCTACAATGTTGACCATTTCAACAGTGCTATCAAGTGTCTCTTCACAGAGGGTTAGGTCCTCAATTGACTCAATGGAATCGGAGATTGATTTTTCAAAAGTTTCTGCTGTAAGAACACCGATCAAATCTACTTCTTCAAGGTCAATGTTATCATCCCGTGGTTGTTTGCAAAGGTCAAAAGCATTTAGCTCTAATGTCATGTTACCAAAAGATAGCGTCATTTTTCCATTCCGGCAATTGATCAATGCATTGGATGTGGCTAAGAATGGTCTCCCCAAAATTACCGGAATCTGAGCATGAGGATCTGCCACAGGATGAGTGTCTAGCACAATGAAGTCTACTGGAAAGTAGAACTTGTCAACTTGCACAAGCACATCCTCTACTATCCCTCTTGGTCTTTTGACTGATAGGTCTGCGAGCTGCAGAGTAACCTGGGTGGGTTTGAGTTCGCCTAACCCCAATTTTACATAGACCGAGTAAGGTAGTAAGTTGACACTCGCCCCAAGATCAAGCAGCGCTTGTTCAATTTGATAATTTCCAATAATGCACGAAATCGTGGGGCATCCTGGATCTTTGAATTTAGGGGGAGCATCGTGCTTTAGAATTGCACTAGCTTGCTCAGTGAGGAACGCTTTCTTTTGTACATGTATCTTACGCTTCAACGTGCACAAGTCCTTAAGAAACTTTGCTTAAGATGGGACTTGTTTGATTGCGTCTAACAACGGGATGTTAATTTTAACCTCTTTAAGTACGTCAAAGATTTCATGGTTCTGTATAGATGGCTTGGCAGGAGCTAATCGGTTGGGAAAAGGCGGTAAAGGCTTGAATCCCGGAGGAACTGGGCTTTTTTCCTTGATAGAAGGGACTCCATTTTCTTTCCCTTCCTGATCTGAGGATGCAGGCTGTTTATCTTTTTCCAGATCTGGCTTTTCAATCTCTTTACCACTATGTAGAATAATAACAGCTTGAACCTGCTCCTTTGAATTTGACGGACCACCTTGATGAACCTCAAATTGCCTTTTTGGATTGGGCTGTGGTTGGGCTGGAAAAGCCCCCTTATTTTGTGATTTAATCAATTTGCAGAGGTTCTGCATGGTGTTCTGTAAATTCTCAAAGTTCTTATCATATTTTTTATTGATGGACTCTTGATTCACCATAAACTTAGCCACAAGTTCATCCCAAGGTGTCGTTTGTGTTGTAGGGGGTACCATTTGCTGTGTGTTTTGAGCATATGTACTAGGAGTACCCCCAAATTGATTTCACATTTGGTTGAAATTGGGTTGAGTAGCATTTGGACCATTCCTCCAACTAAAGTTGGGGTGATTCCTCCAATTAGGGTTGTACGTGTTACCCAAAGAATTGTTAAATTGCCGGTTGTATGTGTTAGTGGCATTTGCTTGCTCGTGAAACGCTTCTTGAAAAGCAGGGAGTGTTGGGCACTCCGAAAAAATGTGTTTATCACTAGCACAGATGCCACAAACTATAGCAGGTTCGTTATTCTTCACAAATTTCAAGGACTCAACTTCTCTTGTAAGATAGGCATTTTTTGCTTGAAGATCATTGCTTTCTTTTAATACATATAACCCCCCTCCTTTGGCCTGACTCGATTGCTTTACGGGGTCTATACCTTCAGATGTGTCCCAATTTTGTGCACTATCTGCCAAAAACAGAAGGTAGGTCCATGCTTGATTTGGGTTTTTCGCCATGAACTCCCCATTGCACATCATCTCCATGAATTGACGTGTTTCTGAACTAAGTCCATCATAGAAGTGACCAATTGTATTGTGCAATTCAAATCCGTGGTGGGCACATGCAAGGATTAGTTCATTAAAGCGTTCCCAACACCTATAATAAGACTCCTTGTCTTTTTGTTTAAAATTCATAATATTCCTCCGTAAGGTGTTGGTCTTATATAATGGGAAAAATTTCTTTAAAAATTCCCGGACCATGTCGGACCATAGAGCAATCGAATTGGGTTGTAAGGAGTGAAGCCATGCCTTGGCCTTATCTTTGAGGGAAAATGGAAATAAACGAAATTTGATAAGGTCTTCCCTCACATTATTGAAGTGTAGTGTTGCACACACCTCTTCAAACTCTTTTATGTGCAAATATGCACTTTCCGATTCAAGTCCATGAAATTTGAGAGAAGTTGGATTACTCCCGGTTTGATATCAAATTGACCCGCACCTGCTGGTATAACCATGCACGATGGTGTGGCTTGTCGTGTAGGGTGAAGGTAATCACGTAAACTCCTAAGAGGTTGATTCACCTCCCCATTATTATTGGGTCCATTCCCATTACCATTCTCATTCCTAAATTCATCATTATCACTATTCTCGTCAACCATATTGGAAATCTTAAGAGAATTGGGAGATCTAGATTCGTATAATTTAATCAAGCTCTTGACAGGTGATTCCTTCCTTTCTAACCAATTTGAGGAGTCCCTCTGCCAAGAAGATGGGGGTCTTTCCTTCTTTTTTGGAATTTTGAAAAGTTTTTATTTATTTATTATTATTATTATTATTATTTTATAAAGAAACCTAGAAAGAATAACTACCTAAGGTCCATTCTTAGATTTAAAAGAAGATTCTCAAATTCTTGCAAAGTCCTAATCTTAGAGAGTTTAATATCTCTAAGGAAAGTTCCCAAACTCAAATCTATGAAACTGGCCCGACCAGGTAAGTCCCCAGATTAGTGGTGGGGTCGCGATGCGTTGCAAGGGTCCCGCTTAAAAACCACCTTCTAGAACAAGAGACTTGTCTCCCTTATCTAATGGGACAAGACTTGCCTGGACATTGAACCAATCAAGAAAGGCAGTTTGTTCGGCTTTCCGAAGAAATAACTAACCTTCTAAAAACAAATTCCAGAAAGTTCTTAAGAGTCCTTTTAAATTTAAAAACAACTAATAAAACTGAGTTTCCAATGAAAGTTCTGAAATTTTCAGATTTTTGCAAGTTTGGTGGCCATAAAGCCAAATTTGTGCGATCTACGACTTGCCTTTGTGAGGGAAAGTTCCATAATTTTTTTGGAAACTTTAAAAACCTAAAATTATGAAAAATAACTGAATTTAACAGACCTTAATTAATCCTAACCGGCAACAAAAAAAATGACCTAAACTAGTCCAAATTAGAACAAGTTAACTAGGCAATTTTAAGAAATTGGATGTGATTTTTGAAAAATCAGAAAAAATAATTTTTCAGATCTGAAATAGTTCCAATTTTATCGAAAATCAGAGATTAAAAATCCACTTTTTAATGCAATAGGGCTGGTCCAAACATTCCATGCATGCTACCGTTAGATCTAGCATGATTGTGGAATAGTAAAGGCACACCCACAAAGCAATTGAAAAGATAGGTTGGAAAAAATACCTTGAGCGAAGAAAAACTCCCCGGCAACAGCGTCAAAAACTTGATCGTAGCCCCAAGTGCAAGGCCGCGATTGTAGTAATAATCGGTGAAACTGTATCAATCCACGGAGAGTTTATTTATCGCAAAACCTGTCCTAATGAAAAAAACTAGTTCTAGCCTAAAAGAAAAACTATACCAATCAAATTTCTTAATTGAATTAAAAATTAATTACAAATCTGAAATATTAATTACAACCAAAGAAAATTAAAATCTTAATCTAGAAACCTAATCTAACCACTGCATCACCATAAGATTTATTAGCCCAACCAATTGCAATAATTGTTAAGGTGCATAAAATAAAAATAAAATAAAATAAAAAATCAGAGAATGAGTCGACATATGACTTCATTCACAAGTGGAAAGCAATGGCATACAAATGCTCAGATGCGATGCCATAAGCGTCGCTGGTCAACATCTGCCGAAACAACATGAGAGCAAGGATCTGCTCCATGATCATCGGCAATAATCAAAGAATCTGGGAGAACTCCTAGAAGCGTCTATGGAGGCTAAAATGGTGATCAAAAACCTCAACAGTCAGAAGTCATCAAAGAAGGAGTCGACTGCCATTCCGACCTCCAAGCCAAAGAAAAATGAGGTTCTCAATGTGCAAACCAAGTCAGCCCCTCAGCCGCCAAAGAAAGCTGAAAACAAAGCTACAGGTAAGAGACCTGAATTCTCTGATGCCTTCAAAGAACGAGTAGAGAAGAAATACACGTTCGATGAAGATGTTGAAGAAATATTTGGGGCTCTCTTGGCAAATGGGAAACTCACCTTGCCTGACCCCAAAAGACTGGGAGATGTTGGCAAAACCAACGATCCTTGATATTGTCCATACCACCAAATGTTCTCGCATCCTCTCATCCAATGTTTCGTTGTGAGAGAGAAGATCAACGAAATGGAAAGAAAGAAAGCACTTTTCTATTTCTACATGGGGTTTCTTAAGGAAAAAGAAGAAACTTACTTGAAGCCATTGATGGAGAAGAAGGAAGAACTAGAAGATCCTTGAAGAAGAAAAAGAATTCTTGATCTTGGAGCACTCTTGAAGATTTTTGCAAAAAAAAGAGCAATAGCAACAAGAGATCCAACCTCCTTTCTTTTATAGAAGAGAGCAAACCAAAAGAGGAAAGTAGGAGAAAAGAAAGGAGGTAAGTGCTAAAATTAGCAAACTTCCTAAAAAGAGGAGAAATTTGAGATATTCTCTCCTAAAGAGAAGATTCTTTGAGAAATTCTCTCCAAAAAGAGCGGGATTATGAGAAACTTTCCCCCAAAGAAAGATATTTTGAGAAAATCTCTCCCAAAATCAAGGAAACTTGAGAAATTCTCTCCAAGTAAGAATATTTTTAGATATTCTCTACCCAAAGGAGATATTTTTAGATATTCTTTACAAAAATGACACCACATGAGATCTAAGCCATCTTTAAAGCTTAGGATCCCATGGGTTAGCCCACATGAGCCAGGTTTGACCACCTAGGCAACTAAAGTGGCTTTTAGTCAAAATTCCTCTTACCAAGAGCATACAAAAATGGTTCCATGCCTCCTTTGAGTTGATTGGACCATACAAAAAAAATCCAAACCTCATGAGTTTCTAAAAATCCAAACCATCCCACCTCATGAGCCAAATTAAGCCAAAACCCTGAAATTGACATTCCACAAAAACCCAAACCACTTCAATGGACCCAAAATTGTCCCAAAAAGTGACAAAAAACCAAACCATGGTCCCCTAACTTGCCACATACATTTTGTTGGGTTACAAGACCAAAACCAAAAACCAAATCCTGGTCCCCTAACTTGCCATATACAGCTTGTTAGGTCACAAGACCAAAATCAAAATCCAAAACCCGACCCCCTAACCTGCCACATACAACTTGTTAGGTCACAAGGTCAAAAACAAAAAACCTTCTTAGCCGCCTGATGCGCCACACAAAGCCTTTAGGTTCATAAGGTCAAAAAGAAAAATCCAAAACCCGAAAACCCAATCCAAATGTCATTTTCAAAATTTTGCCTTGAGATGGTACGTGATCCCTCTCACTGCCATAAAATCCCCTTGGAAACTCAAAAGGCTACTCTATCAAGAGAAAAATGCTCAGAGACTCTTGATCAAGTCAGAAGTTCTCCCTCAAAGTTTTCTTCGAGGCACATCGACTGCAAAAGCTACGCGATTCGTTGCTGTACCTCGAGGGGGCATTTGTTGACACCAAAAATGTCACCTTAGCCTCCTCAACATCAAAAGCTACATGGAGCCGCATCCTACTGCAAACAGACAAAGCTGCTTCAAGCATCAAATCTTGTCAGGATTAAACAAGAACTGCAAGATCCTTCAAAATAGCCAAAAGAAGGGTACGCATGAAGTTTTGAGCCATTTCGACACCATTTTGCGTAACTTCAATCCTCCAATGGCTGAGCAGGAGCTCTCGACGGCGACAGTGTTGAAGATAACAAATCTTCGATCAGAGCCTGTGGATTGTCTCAAAATACCTCCAAAAGGCTCCACGCCAAATTTCAAGTCAAACCGACACCGTTTGACCCTCCATCAACTCTCGAACGACGAAATCAAGCCTCCCGGCGGCGAGAACCTCCGATGCCGCCACTCATCAAACAAAGCACATGATAGCTTCTACATGCTTCCAAAGGGCTACACGTCAAATTTCTAGTCATTCCGACGACGTTTAACCGGGCTTTGACGCTCCGAAGTAAAATCAAGCCTACCGGCGGCGAAGCTCCTCGGGACCATCGCATCCAAATCGGAGCTAATGGATCGTCTCAAAATGACTCTAATAAGCTCCCTGTCAAATTTTAGGTCAATTGGACACCGGTTGACCGCACATCAAAGCTCAACATCTTCCGCATGATGAAATCAAGTCTAGCATCGACGGGACCCCAAACGGCTTCAAAACTCAAATAAAAGCCCATGGTTGGTCCTATCTAATGATCAAGAAGCTTCACCTCAAATTTCAGGTCATTCTGACATCGATTGACCTAGTTTCAACTCTTGGCGGAAAATCGGCTACAAAGTCTTCGGCTTTTCCAAAAATAGGAAACTTTGTGCTCTAATTTGCATGGCTTCTCGACAGGTTTTGTGTCGCGACCCCAGACCGGGGGCCCCGGGACCGCGACGGGGGTGGCGTGGATAACGAACCACCCCTTGATAATAATTGATGATTATACATTTCCTTAATTTCCCACAGGTTTCCGCGGTGAGGAATCCTCATGCACTCATGGAACATTTATATTGGTGCGGAAGCGTGTAGCAAATCAAACTCTTAATCCAATCACATCAAATAAGACTGTTAATAAACAAGTATAGCATGATGTCAGAGTGAGCAATGATCTCATTAGCATTCCCAAAATATTAAGTTAAAGTTTAAACAAAAGAACAAGTTAATTAACATTCCCCAAAAATAATGGCCAACAAAGGCCAGTACAACCAAAGTATAACATCAGTAATCAGTCTACAATCCCCCAAAATGTTCGCAGCTCAAAGCTAAACCGAATGCCTAAATGACATCGTCAGCTTGCCACTCTACTAAACGTTGCGGTTCACCGACCGCCTCCTCTGGCTCCTCCTCAAAGGCAACAACGGGAGCTGGACCTGAGTACCACAAAAATGGGTCAGACACGACGGTCTGGCAGGTGGGTGAATAGATAATACCAATAAAGAAATCAAAACATATCATAGTTATAACGAAAACTGTCGTAAAACAGGATGCATAGTTCATTTAAAGTAAAGATGCAATACAAATCATGTGGGGTATTCAAGGTACAGGACTGACTAGATGGCAACCACACTAGAGCTAAATCCTCTCCATCACTAAGGTGACGAGAGCACATTCAGTGCATTGGGCTCAATCACACGAAGTGACGAGAACCAATATTATATACATATACATATACATATAGCTAGGCAAGACCACGGCCGCGGACCGGGTAACGGGACAGTACGGGATCCAAGTTACAACTGGCGGGAGCACAGGGGGAGACCCAAGTCAGTTGATCAGACTGACAAGGATGTCCAAGCTTAGTGGTGCCGACTCATAGGTTACATGATAAATCAAAACATATACAAAACTATATCAATATAAAACATACGGGCAGGCGGGGCATGGTGCTCGTAGGCACACGTTTCATATCATTAACAGTTCAAGTATACACGGGCTGGCAGGACATATCAGGCGTACCAATCGGAATTTGAGAGAAAACCAGTAGAATCGGGTAATGATACATATAAACTAAATAAAACAATGCAATGAATCCTTATGTCATTAGGGACTATGTATTGGGGCGTCCATATTCAAACGACATGTATAAGGATCTTGTATGTCTAAATTACCCTTAGTATGGTACTCGAATGATAGAGGACACACTAAGTTTCCTTATGCACGTTGATGAATATAAAAGTCTCAATACCTTTTCCGAAATGATGTTTCTTTCTATGTCAATCTCCTTATGTCATCCCCTGGGTCTTTCCAAGGTGGTAGGGCATCAGAACAACCCATCCAAACCTTTAAATACCAAAACTGAAACCAATAGAAAAGACTCAGGAATTCTGGGTTAAACTCGGTCACCTGTCGGTCAGGTGGTGGTTAGCCGCCGAGGTGATCGGCGGTTAGCCGCTGGCTGACCGCGGGGCTGACCGCGGTTCACCCTGCTAAAATGTAGCATTCTGTGTTTCTAACCGCGCCTCTCGGCTACCTGGCGGTCACTGGGTTTGAGATTGGCGGTTAGCCGCGAGCTGACCGCGCGGCTGACCGCGGTTCGCCTGTCAAAATGCAGCATTCTGTGTTTCTAACCGTATCTGGGTCGGCTAGCCGCCGGTCACCTGTCGGCTAGCCGCCAAGGTGACCGCCTGCTGACCGCCCAGCTGCGGGAACTACACATCAGGTGCAGATTCCAGTGCTTCCTTTCCCAACCTATTTCCCATCATCTCCAACCCTTTCCTAACATGAAATAGGTCCATTCCCTATCATTTAACAATGAATTCATTCCACCAACCACCCTTCTCATCAATGCATTTATTCATCTACCAATCCAAATTTCATTTAATGCAAGTACAAAACCATTTAATAAGCTTATAATGACCCAAAATAACTTTGGTGAGGAATGCATATATTCACATAAAACTAAGGAAGAAACCATGTCAATAAATACATTTCTTAAACATTATGGAATCATGATAAATCAAATGACATATGAATAGTAAAAATCCACATTTTTGACAAAGTAAGAACTTATTCAAATTGAATCCATTCATCCACTTGCCTTGGTCTCCAAAGTAAGCTAGCCAAGCTCTAAGCCACTATCAAGCTCAAAATCTACAATCTACACAAAATCCCCAAAAATACAACATTCAAGCCCTAAAATGGCAAAACTATGAAATAGAAAGGGATAACTTCCCAAAATGGAAATGAAGCATCTTCAAGACTAGAAGAATCCAAATCTAAGAGATAAGAAGGAGAGCTTACATGGAAGTCCTTCAAATACACAAGGCTTGTTCAAAGAGGGTCCTTGAATGGTGGTTTCTCTCTAAAAATGGTACCAAGAAGGAGCTCTCATGGAGGGGAAGAAGATTGTAGCATCCATTTTTCCTTTAGCAAGAGATTTGAGAGAGATTGAGAGAAGAAGAAGCAAGAAGCAATGGAAGAACTCTAGGGCTGGGCTGGGATTCCTCTTTTTCTCAAGAAGTTGCAAGAAGAGGAAGAAGAAGAAGACTTCTCCTTATATAGCTAAGGCAATGGGTCCCACAACTTAAAGGTCCAAAATGGGCTAGAACATCATTCTACGGGCTTCGGACGGATTCGACGAAGAAGGAAGAATTGCTCGTCGAAATTTCTACTTTCCAAAAAGTATATATTTTACTAGTTTCGGAGACATCGAAAATGGTGTCCAGATTTTGTGTAAAAAGACTGTTTTACCCCTATCAATGGCAAAGTGGGGTTTAGAGGTCTCGAATGGAAACGGAGCAAATACAAAAGTTGTCGGGAATCATAAAATACATTCGACGGAGAAAATTACCGATTTCCAGAATTATACCTAAATCCCCAAACTAATCAAGACACACTAAAAAGGAACCCCCAAAGGGCCCCACTAGATCAAAAGAGTTCCCAAAATTATTCAAAGCTATAAAAAGCTATTCTAATCCAGATTTAACCAATTTCCACTAATCTCACTTATAACTAAAACACGTCTTAATTAACACTAATCGAAAACTCTCGGGGCGGGGTCTTACATCCTCCACCCCTTAGGGCATTTGGTCCACCAAATGAAATAAAATAACTAACCTCGGGTAGTAGATGCGGATACTTCTTCTGAACTTGATCCCGTAATTCCCACGTTGCCTCTTCAGGTCCGTGATTTTCCCAGAGCACTTTCACCCATTGTATAGTCCTTGTCCTCAGTTCTTGTTCCTTCGTATCGATGATCTGAATAGGCTTCTCGACATAAGTGGCACTTCTCTGATCTCTAATGGTTCATGACGGAGTACATGTGACGGGTCGGGGACGTACTTTTTCAACATAGACACATGGAACACATTGTGTACGCCAGAAAGCTCGGGTGGTAAGGCTAATCTGTAAGCCACGTCACCAATCTTGCTCATGATATCGTAGGGTCCAATGTATCTCCGAGATAGTTTGCCTCTCTGTCCGAATCTCAAAGTTCCTCTAGTAGGTGACACCTTCAAGAAAACCTTATCTCCTTCCTTAAAATGTAAGTCCCTTCGATGAGAGTCTGCATAACTCTTCTGTCTACTCCGGGCTACTTTCAGACGTTCTTGGATCAACTTGACCTTGTCACTGGTTTCACTCACCATAGTCGGTCCATGAAAACTGCGAACACCTACTTCTTCCCAACAAACTGGAGTTCTACACCTCCTACCATACAATGCCTCAAAAGGCGCCATCCCAATGCTCGAATGATAACTGTTGTTGTAGGCAAATTCGCAAAGCGGTAGGGTCTCGTCCCATTGGGTCTTGAAATCTAGTACACACGCTCGAAGCATATCTTCAAGGGTCTGAATTGTCCTTTCCGACTGACCATCTGTTTGTGGGTGATACGCAGTGCTGAACTGAAGCTTTGTTCCCATAGACTCATGCAAAGTCTTCCAGAATCTCGAGACGAATCTGCTATCTCTATCTGAAGTAATGGAGACTGGCTGCCCATGACGGCTGACAATCTCGTTGACAAATAACTCTGCGAGAGGTAACATGTGCATTTTCTCTCCGGTCTTCATAGGAATAAAATGAGCTGATTTGGTAAGACGGTCCACAATGACCCATATGGAGTTGTTCCCTTTTCTGGTCCTTGGCAATCCCGAGATGAAATCCATGGTGATATGTTCCTACTTCCATTCTGGGATCTCTAATGGCCGCAATAACCCTGGAGGTCTCTGATGCTCTGCCTTCACCAACTGACACGTCATACATCGAGAAACGAAAGCTGCTATTTCCCTCTTCATGTTGTTCCACCAAAATCTGCCTTTCAAGTTCTGATACATCTTCGTGCTACCCGGATGCATAGAGTATTTCGTACTGTGCGCCTCTGTCATAATGTCATTCTTCAAATCTTCAATATTGGGCACGCATAGACGATCACGATAGAATAAGACTCCATCCACAATACGAAAGTCAGGATGTTCTGCTATATGCTCTGCAATCTTGGCCAACTCTGGATCTTGCAATTGGTTGTCCTTGATCTTCCGAATGAACGAGGGTTCAGACACTGACATGTTGGCTAACATTACTCCCTCGCTTAGGGGCTGAAAATCTACCCCCAACTCTTCAAATTGCTGAAAGAAGCACGTAACTCTTAGGCTTGCCACACTTGCTGACTTCCTACTCAAGGCATCGGCTACTACATTTGCCTTTCCCGGGTGGTATTTGATCGGAAAATCATAATCTTTGATGTATTCCATCCATCTTATTTGTCTCATATTCAATTCCTTCTGAGAGAACAAATACTGTAAGCTGCGGTGATCGGAGTGGACTTCGAATTTCTCTCCGTAGAGGTAATGTCTCCACATCTTTAGTGCAAAAACGATCGCCGCTAATTCCAGATCATGCGTCGCATAGTTCTTCTCGTGGTCCTTCAACTGACGGGATCCATAAGCAATGACTTTTCTATCTTGCATCAACACACAACCAAGTCCTATATTCGAAGCATCTGTAAAGATGGTGTAACCGCCGCTCCCGGATGGTAAAGTAAGGACGGGTGCTGATGTTAATCTCTTTTTCAACTCTTGGAAGCTGGCCTCACATTGGTCTGTCCACACATAAGGTGCATTCTTCTTGGTCAACTTTGTCAATGAAGCTGCAATCGACGAAAATCCTTGCACAAATCTTCGATAGTAACCCGCCAATCCAAGAAAACTTCTGATTTCTGACGCGTTCTTCGGTCTTTCCCACTTCACAACTGCATCTATCTTGGCTGGGTCCACTGATAATCCTTCTTTGGAAATGATATGACCTAAAAATGCGACTTCTTCAAGCCAAAAATCGCACTTAGAGAGCTTCGCATACAATTGATTATCTCTTAGGAGTTGCAATGCTATCCTCAAATGCTCTTCATGCTCTTCTCTAGACTTAGAGTACACCAAAATGTCATCAATAAACACCACTGTGAATTGGTCTAAGTACTCCGCAAATATCTTGTTCATCAAAGCCATGAATACTGCTGGTGCATTCGTCAGTCCAAATGGCATCACTAGAAACTCATAGTGTCCATATCTCGTCCGGAACGCTGTCTTCGATACATCTGAATCTCTAACTCTCAGCTGATGATAACCGGATCTTAGATCGATCTTCGAAAAGTAAGCAGCACCTTGCAATTGGTCAAACAATTCATCTATCCTTGGCAATGGATACTTGTTCTTGATGGTAGCTTGGTTCAATTTCCGGTAATCAATGCACATTCTCATGGAACCGTCTTTCTTCTTGACGAATAAAACTGGAGCTCCCCAAGGTGAGACGCTCGGTCTAATAAAACCTTTGTCCAACAATTCTTGCAACTGAATCTTTAACTCTCCTAATTCCGCTGGAGCCATTCTGTATGGTGCGATAGATATCGGAGCGGTCCCTGGTAACAATTCGATGGTGAAGTCAATCTCCCTAACAGGTGGTAAACCTGGGATTTCTTCTGGAAAAATGTCTGGGAATTCGCAAACAATTGGGATCTCCTCCACCCCTTGGGACCGTTTATCCTCCGTGATAAACGCTAAATAGCATTCACATCCACTTCTCACTAGTCTATCAGCCTTCAATGCTGAGACAAATCTTGGACAAGAATTCTTCTTCTCCCCATGGAACAAAACGCCTGCTGGGGTCTCCTCTAATTTGAACGTGAGGGTCTTATGGAAACAGTCCATCGTAGCATGGTACCCTGCTAACCAATCCATTCCTAGAATGACATCAAAATCAAACATCTCCAACAAAATGAGATTCGCCGGTAACACCACATCTCCTATCTTAATAGCACAACTAGGATAATACTTCCTACACACGACTTGTTTGCCTACGGGAGTGGACACCGTCAATACATACTCAAGTTCTCTAGCAGGCATATCAATCAACTTAGAAAATTTTGGAGACAAGAAGGAGTGCGTAGAGCCAGGGTCAAACAAAATCTTAGCTTCAAATCCACAAACTAGGAGTGTACCTTCCACCACGTTATCTGCCGCCTCTGCATCAGCTTGGTTAATTGCATACACTTGCCCTCGCTGCTGAGGCCTATTCTGAGCCTGTTGTTGCCTCCCTTGTTGTGCATTCCTATTCTGCTGAGGGGGACGCTGATTCTGATTCTGTCCTTGCTGACGAGCTTGATGCTGCTGTGGAGGTCTATATTGTTGTTGTGGAGCCTGTTGCTGGAGTGGCCTGGGCTGGTTCTGCACGGCTAGTGCATTTTGAGGTTGTGCCTGGCGCTGTGTTCCTTGTTGTTGCTGATGCTGTCTGTTGTTGCCTTGCCCAGCTTGTCTTGGGCAGTCTTTGAGCTGGTGTGCCATGGATCCACATCTGAAACATGCTCCCGTAATCGTACGGCATTGAGCACTCTCATGGTTTTTACCACAATGAACGCAAACTAGAGCATTCTGCACGTTTTGTTCTTGCCTCTGTCGTTTGTTCTGATGGTTCCTTGGCTGGTGATTCTGTTGGTGAGCTGGTGCTTTACCTTGGATCTTGAGGATCTTGTTGTTCAGGTTCTCGAATTTGTAGGCCCTTCTCACAGCCTCTTCAAAAGTGGCAGGTGCTACAACACCCGTGGCATCCCTTTCAATGATCGGATTAAGTCCTTCAAGGAACCGCGTTATCTTATTCTCTACAGTGTCAATTAACTCGGGGGCATATCGAGACAACCTCTCAAACTTCGTGAGGTACTCTTGCACAGTTGTGCTACCTTGTACGAGCTGCTGGAATTCAATTGCCTTTTGCCTCTTCACATGTGTCGGTACATATTTGTCACTGAATTGTCTCTTGAAACTTGCCCAAGCCTCTGCGTCTGCTATGGTCCTATACTCAGCCTTGATTGTCTTCCACCATATGTCCGCTAGGCCGGTGAACATGGAAGCGGTGAGTTGCACTTGCTGTCGACCGGTACATCTAAATATCTCGAAAATGTTCTCTGTCTGCTCCAACCAGTCGTCTGCAGCTAATGGGTCCTCATGCCTAGTGAACTCCTTGGGACCCCTCTTCCTAAACTTTTCATACAGCGCATTGGGATCATGTTCCCTATTGTTGATGACAATCTGAGTGCCTAGAGGTTGCGCTGGTGCCGGTTCCGGTCTCCTTTCCAACACTTCTAGCAACTGCCTTTGCATCGTAGCCATCTCTCTAGCATGCTCTTCATCCTTTCTGGCCATTTGTTCTTGCATTCTGGCTTGATTTTCATTGGCTTGACGTTGCTGGTCAAGCATGGCTTGCATCATCTGTTGGAATTGATTCTGCATATTTGGATCCGGAGTACCGTTTCCTAGTGGCCCGGTGTGTTCACTATTGCTTGCGGTGGGATTGTCGGTTACGGGTCTTTTTCGAGGTGGCATATCACTGTAAAACAAATTGTTAGCACATAAAGTCATATAAGGGTCACACATTGCTCACACGAGTCTAACTAACGAAAAGTCTAATAAGAAGTCTAACGGATCCTCGCCACGTCCTTAGGATTTCTAGTTTCTTTTAATTGCCTGAAACACGTCTCGCTCTGATACCAGCCTGTCGCGACCCCGGACCGGGGGCCCCGGGACCGCGACGGGGGTGGCGTGGATAACGAACCACCCCTTGATAATAATTGATGATTATACATTTCCTTAATTTCCCATAGGTTTCCGCGGTGAGGAATCCTCATGCACTCATGGAACATTTATATTGGTGCGGAAGCGTGTAGCAAATCAAACTCTTAATCCAATCACATCAAATAAGACTGTTAATAAACAAGTATAGCATGATGTCAGAGTGAGCAATGATCTCATTAGCATTCCCAAAATATTAAGTTAAAGTTTAAACAAAAGAACAAGTTAATTAACATTCCCCAAAAATAATGGCCAACAAAGGCCAGTACAACCAAAGTATAACATCAGTAATCAGTCTACAATCCCCCAAAATGTTCGCAGCTCAAAGCTAAACCGAATGCCTAAATGACATCGTCAGCTTGCCACTCTACTAAACGTTGCGGTTCACCGACCGCCTCCTCTGGCTCCTCCTCAAAGGCAACAACGGGAGCTGGACCTGAGTACCACAAAAATGGGTCAGACACGACGGTCTGGCAGGTGGGTGAATAGATAATACCAATAAAGAAATCAAAACATATCATAGTTATAACGAAAACTGTCGTAAAACAGGATGCATAGTTCATTTAAAGTAAAGATGCAATACAAATCATGTGGGGTATTCAAGGTACAGGACTGACTAGATGGCAACCACACTAGAGCTAAATCCTCTCCATCACTAAGGTGACGAGAGCACATTCAGTGCATTGGGCTCAATCACACGAAGTGACGAGAACCAATATTATATACATATACATATACATATAGCTAGGCAAGACCACGGCCGCGGACCGGGTAACGGGACAGTACGGGATCCAAGTTGCAACTGGCGGGAGCACAGGGGGAGACCCAAGTCAGTTGATCAGACTGACAAGGATGTCCAAGCTTAGTGGTGCCGACTCATAGGTTACATGATAAATCAAAACATATACAAAACTATATCAATATAAAACATACGGGCAGGCGGGGCATGGTGCTCGTAGGCACACGTTTCATATCATTAACAGTTCAAGTATACACGGGCTGGCAGGACATATCAGGCGTACCAATCGGAATTTGAGAGAAAACCAGTAGAATCGGGTAATGATACATATAAACTAAATAAAACAATGCAATGAATCCTTATGTCATTAGGGACTATGTATTGGGGCGTCCATATTCAAACGACATGTATAAGGATCTTGTATGTCTAAATTACCCTTAGTATGGTACTCGAATGATAGAGGACACACTAAGTTTCCTTATGCACGTTGATGAATATAAAAGTCTCAATACCTTTTCCGAAATGATGTTTCTTTCTATGTCAATCTCCTTATGTCATCCCCTGGGTCTTTCCAAGGTGGTAGGGCATCAGAACAACCCATCCAAACCTTTAAATACCAAAACTGAAACCAATAGAAAAGACTCAGGAATTCTGGGTTAAACTCGGTCACCTGTCGGTCAGGTGGTGGTTAGCCGCCGAGGTGATCGGCGGTTAGCCGCTGGCTGACCGCGGGGCTGACCGCGGTTCACCCTGCTAAAATGTAGCATTCTGTGTTTCTAACCGCGCCTCTCGGCTACCTGGCGGTCACTGGGTTTGAGATTGGCGGTTAGCCGCGAGCTGACCGCGCGGCTGACCGCGGTTCGCCTGTCAAAATGCAGCATTCTGTGTTTCTAACCGTATCTGGGTCGGCTAGCCGCCGGTCACCTGTCGGCTAGCCGCCAAGGTGACCGCCTGCTGACCGCCCAGCTGCGGGAACTACACATCAGGTGCAGATTCCAGTGCTTCCTTTCCCAACCTATTTCCCATCATCTCCAACCCTTTCCTAACATGAAATAGGTCCATTCCCTATCATTTAACAATGAATTCATTCCACCAACCACCCTTCTCATCAATGCATTTATTCATCTACCAATCCAAATTTCATTTAATGCAAGTACAAAACCATTTAATAAGCTTATAATGACCCAAAATAACTTTGGTGAGGAATGCATATATTCACATAAAACTAAGGAAGAAACCATGTCAATAAATACATTTCTTAAACATTATGGAATCATGATAAATCAAATGACATATGAATAGTAAAAATCCACATTTTTGACAAAGTAAGAACTTATTCAAATTGAATCCATTCATCCACTTGCCTTGGTCTCCAAAGTAAGCTAGCCAAGCTCTAAGCCACTATCAAGCTCAAAATCTACAATCTACACAAAATCCCCAAAAATACAACATTCAAGCCCTAAAATGGCAAAACTATGAAATAGAAAGGGATAACTTCCCAAAATGGAAATGAAGCATCTTCAAGACTAGAAGAATCCAAATCTAAGAGATAAGAAGGAGAGCTTACATGGAAGTCCTTCAAATACACAAGGCTTGTTCAAAGAGGGTCCTTGAATGGTGGTTTCTCTCTAAAAATGGTACCAAGAAGGAGCTCTCATGGAGGGGAAGAAGATTGTAGCATCCATTTTTCCTTTAGCAAGAGATTTGAGAGAGATTGAGAGAAGAAGAAGCAAGAAGCAATGGAAGAACTCTAGGGCTGGGCTGGGATTCCTCTTTTTCTCAAGAAGTTGCAAGAAGAGGAAGAAGAAGAAGACTTCTCCTTATATAGCTAAGGCAATGGGTCCCACAACTTAAAGGTCCAAAATGGGCTAGAACATCATTCTACGGGCTTCGGACGGATTCGACGAAGAAGGAAGAATTGCTCGTCGAAATTTCTACTTTCCAAAAAGTATATATTTTACTAGTTTCGGAGACATCGAAAATGGTGTCCAGATTTTGTGTAAAAAGACTGTTTTACCCCTATCAATGGCAAAGTGGGGTTTAGAGGTCTCGAATGGAAACGGAGCAAATACAAAAGTTGTCGGGAATCATAAAATACATTCGACGGAGAAAATTACCGATTTCCAGAATTATACCTAAATCCCCAAACTAATCAAGACACACTAAAAAGGAACCCCCAAAGGGCCCCACTAGATCAAAAGAGTTCCCAAAATTATTCAAAGCTATAAAAAGCTATTCTAATCCAGATTTAACCAATTTCCACTAATCTCACTTATAACTAAAACACGTCTTAATTAACACTAATCGGAAACTCTCGGGGCGGGGTCTTACATTTTGTAGACACCTCATTTGGCCCCCATGATAGCCTTAAATACCTATCATATATAGCGGTGCCCCCATTTCACCCACAATTGAATGATTAATGACACAATTCAGATTAATTAACGACAATGAAGATGCTTGTTGATAATTCTAGACTTAGTTTGATGATTTCTAAAAATTCGTGAGAGAAAAGCCAAGTCATGTTGAGATCTCGAGTCCAACCCACTAGTTACGCAAGTAGTGAACTGTGATACTATTCAAACCTTTTTCGGACCACTTAAGACATGCTCAG
The DNA here is from genome assembly GCA_029852735.1 of Persea americana. Classification (NCBI taxonomy): domain Eukaryota; kingdom Viridiplantae; phylum Streptophyta; class Magnoliopsida; order Laurales; family Lauraceae; genus Persea; species Persea americana. The sequence goes on from CM056814.1 coordinate 43,053,587, forward strand.
GTCAATTCCCACAAAGACTGTACTTAGTTTGCCAAAATGTCACCCGATTAGCCTAAATTAGGAAACTAAATCCATTGATCCAGATATCCCTCACTTCTCCTAACCCCTAATCATCAGGACAATTGAAGCTTTGGATTCCTTGCTTCGAGAGCTTTCCGATGATATATAGAACGTCCAAATCCGACCATTGGATCAAAAGATATGACCCTTGGAAGATTGCCCTAGCGGCCCCCACTCAAGACACACATGGGAGCCACCATAGGTGCGCCCATGTACTTGGGCGCACACACAGGTGCACCCAGGTCCCCAGTAATGTTAAAAATGCACTTCGGTGTATGCTTAGGTATGTCCCACTCTACTCTTCGCAGTTTCGACTCAGTTTAGATCCAAAAACAACCCAAAACCGAACCCCAAACCCATTAAGCCTCGAAACTAGACATGGGCGCCACCATGTGGGCGCCCAACTGTTGGGACCCACTTGGGCGCCACCACAGGTGCGCCCAATTCCAGAGAAACCTTAGATCCGCCTTGGGATGCGAGAACCTTCTAGAAGTTCGTGCAAACAGCAGCCCTAATCCTTCTTGCACGCCCTAAACCCTTATTTAAGGATCTCTTAACTTAATTTAAAAAAGAGGCTACCCAAAAACCCTAAGAAAGGAGAGAAAAGAGAGAATAAAGAAGAAGAAGAAGAGAGGTAGCCCCCATTAGAGAGAGAAAGCTTGAGATCTAGAGAAGAAGAAGAGGAAATAGAGGAGGAGGTTTTCATGCATTCAACTGGAGCTATGGGACTTCATGAAAGCCTCGTTCTAGGAACTTAACAAATACTTCGTTATACCGGTATTCCTAGATCTCTCTCCTCTTATTGCATTCCATTGTTATACATGTTTAGAAATATGTTTAGGATCATTCATACATAGTAGATCTGCATTAATAATGGTAGGTTTGCAGTAGATCTGATTTTCAGAAATTATCCATTATTAGGAACATGCTTAGGGTCAATCATAAGTAATAGATTCGCATCATTTTCATTATCCCGAACTCGTGATTAGGTTAGATCGTGCATCCATATCATCCTCATTAAGAAAAATCCAAATTTGAAAGAGAAAAGTGCAGAAAAGCACTTGGGCGCACATACAGTTGCGCCCAAGTCCCAAGAGTTGGGTTTCGACCCCGTTTTCCATCATACTCATATCTTGTCTCTTAAATTCGGGTTCTTCTTCATATAAGTTGATATCAGAGCCTTTGGATCTGTCACTTTGTGTTCTAAATCACACGAAAGACATCATAAGAACACATAAAAGTATTACAAAAGAAGAAAAGAAGGGAAAAAGTGAAGAAAAGCACTTGGGCGCCACTGTGTGTGCGCCCAAGTCCCAGGAGTTGGACTTCGACCCCATTTTTCGTATTAGTTGCATTCTACTTCTCAACTACGGATCTTCCTTCGTATAAGTTGATATCAGAGCCCTCGGATCTGCAAATTTACATTCTAAATCGTAAAAAGATAAGCAAGTACATTACCAAAAGGGAAGGAAAAGAAGAGAAAAATAGACAGTGCACTTGGGCGCCACTGTGGGTGCGCCCAAGTCTCTGCCGAGGGTATTTGTCCCTTTAATTTGGATCCTCGTGTCATCATTCTTAAATCCGAAGTCTCCGACATCATTAATTAACATTAGGACTTTGCATTTAATCATAAAGTGTTAGAAATCGCATCGGAGTATCGTCAAAAAGTTACAAGTGCATCCCAATTTGTAGGGAGACACTTGGGCGCCACTGTGGGTGCGCCCAAGTCCCTAGTTCATTTTCCAGTTGTGTTTTCTATGTTTTGCATTTTTATTTAGCTTGCTATTGAATCTCTGTGATGAACATGAATTATTGCTGAACTTCCGAACTCTGAATTGCTAAATTATCACACTTTAGCCTAGGTTGCATTACTTTTGCATAAAAAAACCAAAAAAATCACAAAATCATAAAACTCTTCCGTTCTCATCTTACTCTTTAGTAATTAGAGAAGAGAACAAAAAAGGAATAAAAGAATATAAAAATTCAAACAAAAATAGAATAGATGTTCATTAGGTGATCCTAGGCTATTGCATTCGTGCCTATGTAAGTAAATTAACTTAATCAACTCCAATCTAAAACACTTAATTCAAAACATCTAAGTGAAAACATCCAATTAAAATCCATAGACTTAATTAATTAAATTTTAATTAATCAAACCCTTAAAGCCTAATTAACAATCCCCAAATAAACCCCTAATTAATCAAAACCCCACTTAGTAAAACCTAATTAACAATCCCTAATTAATAATCCCTAATTTAATAAATCCTAATTAAACAAAAATTAAATAAAATAAAACCCCTAATTAATCAAACCCTAATCTACAAGTCCAAATTAATAAACCTAATCAATAAACTCTAATATATCGAGACCCTAATCAACGAAGTATAATTACCAACCCCAAATTCAAACCTCAACTAACTTTAATTAAACTTTGATTATCAACTCTTAATTTAAATCCTAATCAAGACCTAATAAAAACAATAAACCAATCACATTTCGAAGATAAAAACCTCTCCCAACTGAAACTAGAGTCAAGTACCCGAAACTGACTCAAAAGCACCCTAGAAGACAACGAATTAGTAGATTGCACTTGGGCGCCACCACAGGTGCGCCCAAGTCCCAACACACACCTGGGCGCCCCCACAGGTGCGCCCAGCTCCTTTGTCTAACCCCGAGACACAATTCGGTTGCGTTTCGGCTCCCGAACACCAATTATTACCACCCTTGAGGTCTAGAGACTCAAACCAGTTCTGGATTCAGAGTTTATCAACATAGCTCACCTAAAACTACAAATCCAAGTGAACAATTCGCGAAAACTACGAAAACTCACGAACCAAGCACTTGGGCGCCACCACAGGTGCGCCCAAGTACACCAGAAAGACTTAGGCGCCACCACAAGTGCGCCCAAGTCACATTTTACCCCTGGGACCACCGTGTCCCTATTAATTTCAAATCCCAATCCAAGTCAACACATTAGAACGCCTTTACGATTTAAAATGACTGAAAACAGAAGCCCGAATTAACTTTAAGCATCAAACCAATTCAAATCACAAAAACATCCTCTCTTAATCATTAAGAAAACTTAATTAATTGAAACCTAACTTAATCCTAATCAACACAACACAGTAAATTACATTTAACTTAAAGAACGTCAAACCATAAAAGTTCAACCTCAAATCAACCTAAGAAAACACGAAACTTACTAGAATCAATATTCCAGAACCTTTACAGAATCGATAACAGCTTTGGAATTAAAATTGTAATCAACTTAAACCCATCCGGAACCTTAAACCGAAGTCAGAGGACCGAAAAGCATCAAATCAAGACTTGGGCGCCACTGCTGGTGCGCCCAAGTCCTCTGTCTCGCCTAGGTTGTGAATTTCAGTCGCATTTCGAGTTCCGGACTTAAAATCAATACAATAAAATCCACCAAAACCTAAAATAATATCAGAACACAGACCTACCCTAGGTAGGAACTCCCCGAATTCCGAAATTAACATCGATATCATCACCACAAGCCCAGCCACACAGAACCAGACACTTGGGCGCCACTGCGTGTGCGCCCACGTCCTCCGTCAGTCCCGTTCAACTGATTTCGACATTACTTCACCTTTTAAATTCAAACCTTAAATTCCAGAACCCTAAAGTATTTAAAAACACACTAATCATAATTCTAAGACACTCCTAATCCATCCCTTAACCACTCATAATCAACTCATAACTTAAAATAAATCGAACCAATTAAAGTCACACCCAACAAGTTGCTTAGGTGCTGAACCACCAAGCTTAGGTTGCCCACACCTTCGGATTATATCGGATTACCTAGTTAGGTAGCTTAGAGCATTAGGCTTCTCCCCGCCACTCTTCCTGTTCCTTTAGGGGACTGGGAGAGCTGATGTGGGCGGTCTAGGACCTTAGGTTAGGGTTAATCCAATGATCAGTAATAAAGCATTAATCACATAGATCCAAGTAAAATCCCTCAGTTAGGCCCTTCTAGCCCCATATCAAAAGGCCATAAAAACTATAAAACCAACAAAATAAACCCAAAAAGATTTTTCCTTTGTTTCTTCCTCCACCTCAGGTGCCAGATATTTAATCGAACTTAATGATAAAAGGGAATAAAGAACTGATTTCTAAAATTGAATAAATGAGAATAACAAGATGAGATGAGTGATTTCGCACATACTTTTAATCAATCACGGCCCATTTGCCACGCTAAAACAAACACTGGCCCATCGGCCATTTTTAATCAATCCTGGCCCATCAGCTACCTTCAATCAATTACGGCCCATCGACCTTTTACTTTTATCACTCGTGTATCGCACACGAAACACACAGAAATCACAAGTCAAAGTCTCATTTGCATCATCATTTTGGTTTGAAAAATCAACCTTTAAACCGTATTTTGCCAAGGGATCAGAAGGGGGTACCCGGGAACAGGGCCGATCCTCTTCTTAAATATTTGGCACCTCCCCCCTCTTTTATTTTATTTTTTCTTTATTCTAGTTATTTTATTTTACTTGGATATATTATGATTATGCTATGTGAGGATTAACCTTTATTCGGACTTTAACTCATGACCCCGAATTGACCCAAATTAAAGAGACCCAAATTAAAGTGACAGGACAACCGTCGTGTGTTGCCGGTGATGGACCCGTCTTTTTCTTTCTTGCGTTCCTCCGTCCCGGGTCCGCCGGGGTGCGGCGGGGCAAAGAGAAAAAAATGACCAAGCATCAACATTTTTTTTGTACGGGTATGCCAGATTTTCTATTCTACTTGGAATTTGAAATGGTGATCTGGAGATTCACCTTCACAAGTAGAAAGGAAATCAAACTTTTTTTCTAACTTTCCATTGCACATATATTCAAAGAAAGAGACAAGATTTTAAATGCCGTGAAAGGCAATTTTGTGCTATAGAAGGCGATTTTGCCGTAAAAGGCGATTTGCAAATCTCATCAATGATGAAAGACAAGAATTGTGATTTTTGTCTCTTTTAAAAATACAAAATACAATAGAAAGGGAAGAAAGAGGGATCTGACTTCTCAAGCGATTGTTGGGACTCGTTCAGATCGACGGTCGCGAGTCTTATATGGACTCCGCCATCGTCCTTCAGATGAGAACACTTGATGTTTTAGTTTACTTGGCTTGGCTTGAACCCCAGATTTTTAGAGGACAAAGACCAAAGGAAGGTCCTATATCCAATAAAAAAACTGGTAGACGGGCTGAAAAGCCACAGCTAGGCCATGTTGGATAGAAGAAAAGGGTGAAACCTTGTGGGGGGGGGGGGGGTGGCCCCCCAAGGGACTTTGATCACCTTGTAGTTCTTGCAGCAGGGTTTCTTCAAGGCAGGAGAGCTTCTTTGTGCAGAGAATTCTTCAGGACAATTTTCAGATGATTTTTCCGGATCCTTTCCTTTTGGAATGACCGCCTATTTATAGGCTTTTTGTGGCCATTAGGAGGGTTTTATGGGCATTAATGGTATTAATGCTCCATGATGGGAGGAGTTACAAGATTTAATTTCAGAATTTTGTAACTCCTTTTCCTTGGATTTTGATTGGCCGATGGAGAATAATGGGCATTTAATCTCCATGATGATGGGAGTTTCATGATTAATTACCATGATTAATCTCTATAATGATAGGAGTTACATGGTTAATTACCATAATTAATTGGACTTGTAACTCCCATTTGCTTGCTTCTGAATGGGCCGTCCAAAATAATAAGTTAATGACCCTAATAAGTTGTAATAAAAAAGGTCATTTAACTTCATTAATTGGTCGCCGAATCGCTTGAAGAGTCGCGGGCAGCGCCGCGTCTTTTGGAACTCTTCTTGTGATGATCATCGATGGATCTGCATGTTGTTTGATATCGGATGACGATGCAAATTCAGACATTGGTTGACACCAATGGGCCGACAACATCTGTCCAGTCGATTTCTCGATCGGTCGGGCAGAAAGTGTGCTTTCTTGGTCGGCCGGTTGGCGGTTTCAGAGTGTCCGATGATGATCAAATGATTTCGATGGTGGATCCGTGATGTTGACGAAGATCGACGGATATCATGCCTCAAAAATCAGATTTTAAGAAAATCACAGGGGCCAAACAACGCGAAACGCGAAAAAGAACGGAAAAACGATATTTTTTTAGGAAATCCGCGACCTGGATTTCCAAGGCCACCGGCGACCATGCACCCATGGTCGCCGGCGACCATGGGGATGGCGACCTTGGACTTTGGTCCATTTTCCGGTCGCCTTCCGGTCGTCGTTTCTCTACCGTTTCTCGAGCTTTTTCACTTTTGTTTTCTCCTGTATTTTTCTTGACACTTCTCCTCATTTTATGGCTTGATTCCTCTGAGGAAAACCTGTTGAAAGGCTGTGCAAATCAGAGCACAAAGTTTCCTATTTTTGGAAAAGCCGAAGACTCCGTAGCCGATTTTCCGCAAAGAGTTGAAACTAGGTCAAACGATGTCGGAATGACCTGAAATTTGAGGTGAAGTTTCTTGAGCATTAGATAGGACCAACCATGGGCTTTTATTTGAGTTTTGAAGCCGTTTGGGGTCCCGTTGATGCTTGACTTGATTTCCCCTATCGGAGGTTCTCGCCGCCGGGAGGCTTGATTTCGTCTTTCGAGAGTTAATGGAGGGTCAAATAGTGTCGGTTTGACTTGAAATTTGACGTGGAACCTTTTGGAGGTATTTTGAGACCATCCATAGGCTCTGATTGAAGATTTGATGTATTTGACACTGTCGCCGCCGGGAGCTCCTGCTCAGCTGTTGGAGGATTAAAGTTAGGCCAAATGGTGTCGAAATGGCCCGAAACTTCATGTGTACCTCTTTTTTGGCTATTTTGAAGGATCTTGCAGTTTTTGTTTGATTTTGACAAGATCTGATGCTTGAAGCAACTTTGCCTATTTGTAGTAGGATGCCGCTCCATGTAGCTTTTGATGTTGAGGATGCTAAGTGACATTTTTGGTGTCAACAAATGCCCCCTCGAGGTATAGCGACGAATTGCGTAGCTTTTGCAGTCGATGTGCCTCGAAGAAAACTTTTGAAGGAGAACTTTTGACTTGACCAAGAGTCTCTGATCATTTTTCTTGATAGAGTAGCCTTTTGAGTTTCCAAGGGGATTTTATGGCAATGAGAGAGATGACGTACCATCTCAAGGAAAAATTTTGAAAATGACATTTGGATTGGGTTTTTTGGGTTTTGGAATTTTTCTTTTTGACCTTGTGAACCTAAAGGCTTTGTGTGGCGCATCAGGCGGTCAAGAAAGGTTTTTGGTTATTGACCTTGTGACCTAACAAGCTGTATGTGGCAGGTTAGGGGGTCGGATTTGGTTTTGGTTTTGGCATTGTGACCTAACAAGCTGTATGTGGCAAGTTAGGGGACCATGGTTTGGTTTTTGGTCACTCTTTGGGACAATTTTGGGTCCATTGGAGTGGTTTGGGTTTTTGTGGAATGTCAATTTCAAGGTTGTGGCTTAATTTTGGTTCATGAGGTGGGGTGATTTGGATTTTTGGAAACTCATGAGGCTTGGATTTTTTTTTTTTTTTGTATGGTCCAATCAACTCAAAGGAGGCATGGAACCATTTTTGTATGCTCTTGGTAAGAGGAATTTTAACTAAAAGCCACTTTTAGTGCCTAGGCGGTCAAACCTGGCTCATGTGGGCTAGCCCATGGGACCTTAAGCTTTAAAGATGGCTTAGATCTCAGGTGGTGTCATTTTTGTAAAGAATATCTAAAAATCTCTTTTTGGTAGAGAATATCTAAAAATATTCTTACTTGGAGAGAACCTCTCAAGTTTCCTTGATTTTGGGAGAGATTTTCTCAAAGTATCTTTCTTTGGGAGAAAGTTTCTCATAATCCCTCTCTTTTTGGAGAGAATTTCTCAAGAGATCTTCTCTTTGGGAAAGAATATCCCATAATTCCTTTATTTTAGGAAGTTTGCTAATTTGTAGCACTTACCTCCTTTCTTTTTCTCCTTCTTTCCTCTTTTGGTTTGCTCTCTTCTATAAAAGTAAGGGGAGGTTGGATCTCTTGCTCCTATTGCCTTCTTTTTGCAAAAGTCTTCAAGAGTGCTCCAAGATCAAGAATTCTTCTTCTTCTTCAAGGATCTTCAAGCTTTTTCTTCTTCTTCTCCATCGATGGCTTCAAGTAAGTTTCTTCTTTTTTCTTAAGAAACTCCATGTAGGAATAGAAAAAGGTTTTTTTTTTCTTTCCTTTTCTTTTCTTTCTCTTTCTTTTTTTTTTCTTTTTCAAGTGCATCCCTCTGTTTTCACACGTTTTTTTTTTCTTTCTCTCTTTCTGTCTTTTTTTTTTCTTTTCTTTCACAGTTTCTCTGTTTTTTTTTACCGTGGCTTTTTTTCTTTTTTTTTTTCTCACGGTTTCCCTTTTTTTTTTTTACCGTGTGTTTTTTTTCTTCTTTTTTTTTTCTATCTCTTTTTTTTTTGTGTGGCCATACGGACAAGACCGTACGGCCACGTGGCCTGTGGGTGATTTGTTTTTTTTTTTTTTTTTTGTTGCTTGAAAAAAGAAACTTTCTTCCTCTCTTCTTTCCCCTTTTTTTCAGATTTCGAGACGCACATGCATGACAACTTTCCTTCTATGCATTTTTTTCTTATTAGAAAATAGAATTGGAAGGATGATAGTGCACACCTGAAAATCTTTTCGCAAGTCTTGGGATTTGGAGCTCGCAGCAATGTTGAGCCCTTTCTTGGTCTTGCGGGGATTTCTGAGGAGCTTTGCAAGTTTTGGATTTTGAAGCTCGCGGCAATGTTGAACCCTTTTCCAGTCTTGTGGATATTCGAGAAGCTTTGGTTTGATCTCGCAGCAATGTTTGAGTTCAAGCCATCTTCGAGAATTTTCCACTGATTATGAGCTTACAGCGATGTTGAGCCCATCTTCAAGCTCCTATTTCTTTCGAGGTGTTTCCCTTTTCTTTGGAATTGCCCCGGAACCATGCCAAAATTTCGCTAGAATTTTTTTAGCAAAATTTTGTCATTTTGATGATTGATTTTTCTCTCTTTCCATTCTTTGCAGGTAGTTCCTCGAGAACGAACAAGGGTAAGGAGCCTGTCACTGATGCGCCTCTCCGTTCTACCAGATCCTCTAATGTGGCCGTACAGCAGGCCTGGGAAGAGGTTCAGTATGTTGAAAGGAACTTGGAAGAGTGTGACTCGCTCAACCGAGATGCGATGAGGCAACGTTTGATTGCTCTCAAGGGTGAGGAGTTTTATTAAATCATGGTAAGCAACCGTCCCTGGGTCACGGACGATCAGAGCATTGTGCCCAAGCCTACCTTCTTCTTTGGTGATGCCGTCCCCGACGATTCAACATACCAAAGGAGATGTTTTCAGTTCTCTTTCACAGTTGATGGTGAGAAGAGAATTGTTTCTACCCGGTCGACCTTCGATCGGACTACCTCAATCATGAGCCTTTCCTCCACATGCTCGAAGAGGGAAGATCCTCCAAGATGGGTGAAGAGGACAAGCGTGATCAAGACCGAGGTTTTTGTTGGCGGCCCTTCTGGTTTTGCAGAGAAGTCGCCTGCCCTCATGGACATTTTGATGCAGGCCAGCAGCTACCAAGGTTCGGACCATCCTTCGGTCGATTTGAGATCGGTGGGCCTTGGCATTTTCAATGGCGATGGCAGCAATTGGGTGAAGCCTTTTCAACTTCGTGGCCGTTTCAGTGCTGACTCGAGCTGGGAGTTGTGGACTGATCACATCCTGCAGGTTGGCGGTGCCATTCTGAAGGAGGCCGAGATTTTTGACGCGGTTCGCGATTTTCGGCAAACTGTAGTTTTCTCCGATGAGGCCTTAATGGCCGTGCTAGAGTCGTTTCTTCCACAAACCAACACCTTCGTTGCCACAATCAGTGAGATTGATTTTTCTTCAAAGGAACTAAACGCCATCACCGGGCTGCCTATCCTCGACAATCTCTATGAGGAGTTCATGCCTATTGACAGTGTCCTTGAGGAGCAATCTGAGGAGTTCAGGCTTTTGTACTTTCAGCTCGTCGCCTTCTACGACTTTTTGAAGGAGAAGGAGGGCTCGAAAGTCCGGTGTAGCAGTTGGAAGAGTGGTAGCTTTTTGTCTTCTAGCTTCTTTGACAGCGGGGAGTCTTCTGAGACTACGACTCAGGAAGCCAGGGCTAAGAACCCGGATTCAAAGAAGATCTCCGTCATGCGAGAAAATTTGAGGGTATTTTTCGCAAGCACAGACGCTATTCATTTGGGTGCAAGTATCGACTGATTGTCGCTTCCTTGCTTTTTCTCAAAAATTTGGTTTTGTGGGTATCGATGGAATGTCGCCTCCCCACAATTTTTGAATTTTGAGGTTTTTTCGAACCTTTGTTTTTGTTTTCAGATTTGGGTTGTGGACTTCAACTGAAGTATCGACGGGGTGTCGCTTTCTTGCGATTTTGAGGTTTTGGAAGTATCGAATGGGGTTCGCATCCTTCCGATTTTTGGGTTTTGTGTGAGTATTGACTAAACGTCGTTTCCCCACGGTTTTTTGAAAAACCATTTTTTTTGTTTAAAGACACGAGGGTCGTAAATTTTGACTCAAAACCATCTTTGGTGGTAAAAGTCAGGATGGACTAGGGTGAAAATTCCTAAGTCCTGATTTTTGTTTCAAACCATGAATTTTGGGTTCAAGGATTGTAAGTTTTGGTCAAGTTAGGGAAGAGGCTCCTAAACTAGGATTTTGGGTTTGGCTTTGTTTTTGGTTTTTTTTTTTTTTTTTTTTTGAACAATGAAACATTGAAAGTAAGCATTGTTTTGGGTTTTTAGAAATTTCAACATAGGGATGAAAACTCTAAAAGGGACTGGTTTGACGAGCAAGTACCTAGGAATAGGCTTTGTCCATGTAGGCATCTATCTGACCCGATGTAGGAAGTCTTCAAGGGTAGTACTGCTTCAAGAACTTGCCATTGATGGGCAGCATACATCTGTCACCCTCCATGTTTAGAAGAGCATATGCGCCATTGGAGAAGACTTTGTCGATGACGAAGGGTCCCTCCCATTTTGGTTCGAATTTGCCTTTGGATTTGTGGGCAAAAACCATTGGCCTTTTCACCGCAAGAACCAAGTCACCCTTTTTGTGGGCGTGTTGCCTGACCTTCTTGTCGAAAGATCCTGCCATGCGTGCTTGGTAAAGCTCAATGCTTTGTAGAGCTTCGAGCCGTCTTTCATCGAGATTATTCAGTTCTTGGAGTCTCAATTTGACGTTGCTTTCTTGCGTCATTTCATTTTGTAGAGATACCCTTAAAGAAGGAATTTGTATCTCTAGGGGGACAACTGTTTCACATCCATAGACCAAGGAGAATGGAGTGCTATGGGTTGGTCCTCGAACGGTAGTCGGGTAGGCCCATAAAGCTTCAGGCAGTTTGTCGCTCCAGTCTCTTTTGTGACTAGAGACCATTTTCTTGAGAATTTTGCAGAGTGTCTTGTTGAAGGCTTCTGCTAGTCCATTCGCTACCGGGTTATACGGAGTCGAAGGACAACTTTGGATTTTGTATTTGTCGCAGAACCTGTAGAATCTGTGATCCCGGAATTGTGGTCCGTCATCATGGACGAATCTTTTAGGTATGCCGAAGCGACAAATGATGTTGGTTCTTAAAGGACTGATGAGGTCTTCATTTCACTGAACGCAAATGCTTCTGACCACTTGGAGAAATAATCCGTAGCCGCGAAGATGAAGCGATGACCTTTGCTTGATGGGGGAGAGATAGGACCTATAATGTCCATACCCCAGGCTTCGAAGGGCCATGAGATTACTGTAGGATGTAGCCATTCTGAAAGCATGTGTACATAATCTCCATGAACTTGGCAGTGTTGGCGACGTTTAGCAAATTGCATTGCGTCAGCTACCATGGTAGGCCAATAATAACCTAATCTTTTTATCTGATCATAGAGCTTAGGACCAGCCTGATGGGCTCCACAAAGACCAGCATGAACTTCTTTTAGAGTTTCTTCCGCCTCTTATTGTGACAAGCAACGTAGAAGTACTCCATTGAAAGATTTTCTATAAAGCATTTTGGAGGGAATATCCAAATGAAAATTTGGGGCTCGTCTTTGAATGCTTACCCGTTCTGTTGGATCTTCAGGTAGGATTCCGAACATAATATAATCAATGAACGGATCCCTCCAGTCGCCAATTGGAGGTTTGAGGATGGAAACTCGACTTCCGACCACTCGATGGCATTCAGCAACTGCTTGGTGTGTGTTGAGAAGAGGGAGAATCCTTCTTTGACACACTGTAATTTGCATGTTTTCCCCTTCTTGGATTGCCATGGATGCAGCAAGTCTAGCCAGGGCATCTATACGGATGTTTTCACCTGTGCGGATGTGGGTGATGTGACAGATGTCAAACTTTTGACGAAGCGATTGCGCCTTGTTGTAGTAAGGCAACAGATTAGGCTTCCTGATTTCATTTTTTTTATTCATCTGGTTGACAATCAGTTGGGAGTCCCAAAATGCTTCCAGCATGGTGATGCCAGATTCGAGGGCGAGTTCCAATCCTAAGACCAGAGCTTGGTACTCAGCTGCATTGTTTGAACATGGTTCCAGTAGCGAAAATGCGTGAGGAATCATGTATTTATCGGGGCTAACAAAGAGAATGCCAATTCCTGATATCGGCTTTCCTTTTTCATTTGTCCTGGTTGCACCATCGAAGTACATGTTCTAGGAGGCATTTGATAAGGAGGTTTCCACGCTGTAGACAGGCTCGTCCGGGAGACCATCCCTAAGCGGAGAATCCTTAGGCAGGGGATGCTCTGCAAGAAAGTCTACCAGAGCTTGGCCTTTGATTGCTTTCTGTGGTACATACCTAATATCAAATTGTGACAGAAGGATGGATCATTTTGCCAGCCAGGCATTGAGAGAACCTGCTTTTGTGACAAGGACCTTTAGGAGATTGATCCTCGATATTAGGTATACTGTGTTTGACAACAAATAGTGACGTAGCTTTTGTACGGCGAACATCACTGCCAAGCATTCTTTTTCGACTGGAGAGTAGCGATGCTCTGCACCTATCAATATGCGACTGAGGTAGTATAGAGCAGCTTCTTTTCCTCTATCATTTTCTTGTGCAAGTAGAGCGCCCAAAGAATAGTCGAGAGCTCTTGTGTACAAGATGAATGGTTTTCCGGTTGTCGGAGCAGCCAACACCGGAGGTTTGGTAAGGTATGACTTGATGTCTTGAAATGCAGCATCACATTCAGCATCCCAAACAAAGTCTACACCTTTCTTTCTCAAGCGAGAAAATGGACGGCATTTTCCTCATAGATTGGAAATGAACCGTCGGATGTATACCAATCTTCCTTGAAGCCCTCTTAGTTCTCTCAGGGTTCTTGGAGATGGCATTTCTAGGATAGCCTTGACTTTGATGGGGTCAAGCTCTATTCCTGGTTTCCGAACTATGAATCCGAGGAACTTACCTGATGAGACAACGAAGAAGCATTTGAGGGGATTCATTCATAGTTTGTGTTTGCAAAGCCAGAGGAAAACTTCTCGAAGATCTTGGAGATGGTCTTCTTTTCTTTTGCTTTTGACGGCGAGGTCATCAACATAACATTCGACCGTCTTGTGCTGCATATTGATGGACCCGTCATTTTCTTTCTTGCCTTCCTCCGTCCCGGGTCCGCCGGGGTGCGGCTGGGCGAAGAGAAAAAAAGAGCAAGCATCTACATTTTTTTTTGTACGGGTATGCCAGATTTTCTATTCTACTTGGAATTTGAAATGGTGATCCGGAGATTCACCTTCACAAGTAGAAAAGGAAATCAACTTCTTTCTAACTTTCCATTGCACATATATTTTAAAGAAAGAGACAAAAAATTTTAATGCCGTGAAAAGCGATTTTCATTTGTTTGCCGTGAAAGGCGGTCTTGCCGTGAAAGGCGATTTTGTGGTGTAGAAGGCAGTTTACAAATCTCATCAAAATGTAAAGACAAGAAATGTGATTTTTATTTCTCTTTAAAAATACACAATACAACAGAAAAGTAAGAAAAGGAATCTGACTTCTCAAGAGATCGTGGGGACTCGTTCAGATCGACGGTCGCGAGTCATGTATGGGCTCCGCCATCGTCCTTCAGATGAAAACACTTGATGCTTTAGTTCACTTGGCTTGGCTTGGACCCCAGATTTTTAGAGGACAAAGACCAAGGGAAGGTCCTATATCCAATAAAAAAATGGGTAGACGGGCTGAAAAGCCACATCTAAGCCATGTTAGATAGAAGAAGAGGGTGAAACCTTGGGGGGGCGGCCCCCCAAGGGACTTTCATCACCTTGTAGTTCTTGCAGTAGGGTTTCTTCAAGGCAGGAGAGCTTCTTTGTGCAGAGAATTCTTTAGGATAATTTTCAGACAATTTTCAGGACCCTTCAGATGATTTTTCTAAGCCCTTTCCCTTTGGAATGACCGCCTATTTATAGGCTTTTGGTGGCCATTAGGAGGGTTTTATGGGCATTAATGGTATTAATGCTCCATGATGGGAGGAGTTACAAGATTTAATTTCAGAATTTTGTAACTCCTTTTCCTTGGATTTTGATTGGCCGATGGAGAATAATGGGCATTTAATCTCCATGATGATGGGAATTTCATGATTAATTATCATGATTAATCTCCATAATGATAGGAGTTACGTGGTTAATTGTCATGATTAATTGGATTTGTAACTCCCATTTGCTTGCTTCTGATTGGGCCGTCATAATGAGTTAATGACCCTAATAAGTTGTCATGAAAAGGTCAATTAACAGCATTAATTGGTCGCCGAGTCGCTTGAAGAGTCACGGGCCGCGCCGCGTCTTTTGGAATTCTTCATGCGATGATCATCGATGGATCCGTACGTTGTTTGATGTCGGATGATGATGCAAATTCAGACATTGGTTGACACCAATGTGCCGGCAACATCTGTCCAGTTGATTTCACGATCGGTCGGGTAGAAAGTGTGCTTTCTTTGTTGGCCGGCTGGCAATTTTGGAGTGTCCAATGATGATCGAATGATTTGGACATCGGATCCGTGATGTTGACGAAGATCGACGGATATCATGCCTCAAAAATCAGATTTTAAGAAAATCATAGGGGCCAAACTTCGCGAAACGCAAAAAGAATAGGAAAAACGGGTGTTTCGGCGAAAATCCGGCGACCCGGATCTCCAGGGTCGCCGGCGACCAAGCACCCATGGTTTCCGGCGACCATGGGCCAAGGTCGCCGGCGACCATGGACTTTGGTCCATTTTCCGGTCGCCTTCTGGTCGCCGTTTCTCGGGCTTTTTCGCTTCTGTTTTCTCTTGTATTTTTCTTGGCATTTCTTCTCATTTATTGTCTTGATTCCACTAAAGAAAACCCAGCAAAAGGCTGTGCAAATCAGAGCACAAAGTTCCCTATTTTTGGAAAAGCTGAAGACTCCGTAGCCGATTTTCCGCCAAGAGTTGAAACTAGGTCAAACGATGTCGGAATGACCTGAAATTTGAGGTGAAGCTTCTTAAGCATTAGATAGGACCAACCATGGCCTTTTATTTGAGTTTTGAAGCCATTTGGGGTCCCTTCGATGCTTGACTTGATTTTCCCGTGCGAAAGATGTCGAGCTTTGATGTACGGTCATCCGATGTCTGATTGACCTGAAATTTGACAGGGATCCAATTGGAGTCGTTTTGAGACGATCCATTAGCTCCAATTTCGATGCCATGGTCCCGGGGAGCTTCACCGCCGATAGGCTTGATTTTGCTTTGGAGCGTCAAAATCGGGTCAAACGTTGTCGGAATGAACTGAAATTTGACGTACAGCCTTTTGGAAGCATGTAGAAGCTACTCATGTGTTTTGTTTGATGAGTGACGACATCGGGGGTTCTCGCCGCCGGGAGGCTTGATTTCACCTTCCGAGAGTTGATAGAGGGTCAAACGGTGTCGGTTTGACTTGAAATTCGACGTGGAACCTTTTGGAGGTATTTTGAGACCATCCATAGGCTCTGATCGAAGATTTGATGTATTTGACACTGTCACCGCCGGAGCTCCTGCTTAGCTGTTGGAGGATTTAAGTTAGGCCAATTGGTGTCGAAATAGCCCGAAACTTCATGTGTACCTCTTTTTTGGCTATTTTGAAGGATCTTGCAGTTTTTGTTTGATTTTGACAAGATCTGATGCTTGAAGCAGCTTTGCCTATTTGTAATAGGATGCGGCTCTGTGTAGCTTTTGATGTTGAGGAGGCAAAGTGACATTTTTGGTGTCAACAAATGCCCCCTTGAGGTACAGCGACGAATTGGATAGCTTTTGCAGTCGATGTGCCTCGAAGAAAATTTTGAAAGAGAACTTCTGACTTGACCAAGAGTCTCTGAGCATTTTTCTTGATAGAGTTGCCTTTTGAGTTTCCAAGGGGATTTTATGGCAGTTAGAGAGATCACGTACCATCTCAAGGGAAAATTTTGAAAATGACATTTGGATTGGTTTTTTGGGTTTTGAAAATTTTTCTTTTTGACCTTGTGAACCTAAAGGCTTTTTATGGGGCATCAGGCGGTCAAGAAGGGCTTTTGGTTTTTGACCTTGTGACCTAACAAGCTGTATGTGGCAGGTTAGGGGAGTCGGATTTTGGATTTTGGTTTTGGCCTTGTGACCTAACAAGCTATATGTGGCAAGTTAGGGGACCGGGATTTGGTTTTGGTTTTGGCCTTGTGACCTAACAAGCTGTATGTGGCAAGTTAGGGGACCATGGTTTGGTTTTTCGTCACTTTTGGGACAATTTTGGCTCCATTGGAGTGGTTTGAGTTTTTGTGGAATGTCAATTTCAAGGTTTTAGCTTAATCTGGTTCATGAGGTGGGATGGTTTGGATTTTTGGAAACTCATGAGGCTTGGATTTATTTATTTATTTATTGTATGGTCCAATCAACTCAAAGGAGGCATGGAACCATTTTTGTATGCTCTTGGTAAGAGGGATTTTGACTAAAAGCCACTTTTAGTGCCTAGGTGGTCAAACCTGGCTCATGTGGGCTAACCCATGGGACCTTAAGCTTTAAAGATGGCTTAGATCTCATGTGGTGTCATTTTTGTAAAGAATATCTAAAGATATGTCTTTTTGGTAGAAAATATCTAAAAATATTCTTACTTAGAGAGAATCTCTCAAGTTTCCTTGGTTTTGGGAGAGATTTTCTAAAAATATCTTTCTTTGGGAGAAAGTTTCTCATAATCCCTCTATTTTTGGAGAGAATTTTTCAAAGAATCTCCTCATTGGGAAGAATATCCCATGATTCCTTTCTTTTAGGAAGTTTGCTAATTTGTAGCACTTACCTCCTTTCTTTTCTCCTCCTTTCCTCTTTTGGTTTGCTCTCTTCTATAAAAGCAAGGGGAGGTTGGATCTCTTGCTCCTATTGCCTTCTTTTTGCAAAAGTCTTCAAGAGTGTTCCAAAATCAAGAATTCTTCTTCTTCTTCAAAGATCTTCAAGCTTTTTCTTCTTCTTTTCCATCAATGGCTTCAAGTAAGTTTCTTCTTTTTCCTTAAGAAACCCCATGTAGGAATAGAAAAAGGTTTTCTTTCTTTTCTTTTCTTTTCTTTTTCTTTCTTTTTTTTTTTCTTTTTCACGTGCATCCTCTTTTTTTTCACAAGTTTTTTTTTTCTTTCCTTTTCTTTCACGGTTTCTCTTCTTTTTTCTTTTTTTTTTACCGTGGCTTTTTTTCTTTTTGTGTGTGGCCGTACGGCCACGTGGCCTGTGGGTGATTTTTGTTTTTTTTTTTTTTTTGATTTCGAGACGCACATGCATGACAACTTTCCTTCTATGCATTTTTTTTTTTTTAGAGAATGGAATTGGAAGGATGATAGTATACACCTGGAAATCTTTTCGCAAGTCTTGGGATTTGGAGCTCGTAGCAATGTTGAGCCCTTTCTTGGTCTTGCTGGGATTTTTGAGGAGCTTTGCAAGTTTTGGATTCTAGAGCTCGCACCAATGTTGAGCCCTTTTCCAATCTTGTGGATATTCGAGAAGCTTTGGTTTGATCTTGCAGCAATGTTTGAGTTCAAGCCTTCTTCGAGAATTTTCCACTGATTATGAGCTTGCAGCAATGTTGAGCCCATCTTCAGGCTCCTATTTCTTTCGGGGTGTTTCCCTTTTATTCGGAATTGCCCCGGAACCATGCCAAATTTTCGCTAGAATTTTTTTAACAAGATTTTGTCATTTTGATGATTGATTTTTCTCTCTTTCCATTCTTTGCAGGTAGTTCCTCGAGAACGAACAAGGGTAAGGAGCCTGTCACTGATGCGCTTCGCCGTTCTACCAGATCCTCTAATGTGGTCGTACAGCAGGCCTGGGAAGAGGTTCAGTATGTTGAAAGGAACTTGGAAGAGTGTGACTCGCTCAACCGAGATGAGATGAGGCAACGTTTGATTGCTCTCAAGGGTGAGGAGTTTTATTAAATCATGGTAAACAACCGTCCCTGGGTCACGGACGATCAGAGCATTGTGCCCAAGCCTACCTTCTTCTTTGGTGATGCCGTCCCCGACGATTCAACATACCAAAGGAGATGTTTTCAGTTCTCTTTCACAGTTGGTGGTGAGAAGAGAATTGTTTCTACCCGGTCGACCTTCGATCGGACTATCTCGATCATGAGCCTTTCCTCCACATGCTCGAAGAGGGAAGATCCTCCAAGCTGGGTGAAGAGGACAAGCGTGATCAAGACCGAGGTTTTTGTTGGCGGCCCTTCTGGTTTTGCAGAGAAGTCGCCTGCCCGCATGGACATTTTGATGCCGGCCAGCAGCTACCAAGGTTCGGACCATCCTTCGGTCGATTTGAGACCGGTGGGCCTTGTCATTTTCAAGGGTGATTGCAGCAATTGGGTGAAGCCTTTTCAACTTCGTGGCCGTTTCAGTGCTGACTCGAGCTGGAAGTTGTGGACTGATCACATCCTGCAGGTTGGCGGTGCCATTCTGAAGGAGGCCGAGATTTTTGACGCGGTTCATGCTTTTCGGCAAACCGTGGTTTTCTCCGATGAGGCCTTCATGGCCATGCTGGAGTCATTTCTTCCACAAGCCAACACCTTCGTAGCCATGAACAGTGAGATTGGTTTTCCTTCAAAGGAACTAAACGCCATCACCGGGCTGCCTATCCTCAGCAATCTCTATGAGGAGTTCATGCCTATTGACAGCGTCCTTGAGAAGCAGTCTGAGGAGTTCAGGCTTTTGTACTTTCAGCTCGTCGCCTTCTACGACTTTTTGAAGGAGAAGGAGGGCTCGAAAGTCCGGTGTAGCAGTTGGAAGAGTGGTAGCTTTTTGTCTTCTAACTTCTTTGACAGCGGGGAGTCTTCTGAGAGTACGACCCAGAAAGCCAGGGCAAAGAACCTGGATTCGAAGAAGATCTCCGCCATGCGAGAGAATTTGAAGGAATTCTTCGCAGACACAGACGCTATTCATTCTGACATTGCACTGCGGAGAGATCTCGCTGTCTTCCTCACTTATTGGCTGGGTGAGGCCGTTTTTGCTGGAGGAGATGGAACGTACATCAGGCTGCACTGCATTTTTCCGGCTTGTCAGATGGCGTTTAGAGAGGGGCTTGCTTTGGTGCCTGTTCTTTACTCCTATTTATGCACCGAACTGTAAGCTGCTGCTTTACTGGTTCGGCTTGGGCTTCCCATGAATAGGGTATTTTCTGCCCACATTTTCTATTCGTGGTATGTATACCACTGTCCTAGTTTCCACCGATTGGGTGCTGCTCAGGATGATGACCCTTTCATGATTCGGTTTGCTAGAGGGAAGCCTGTTTCTGAATCTCTTTTATCTGCCCGCTTGAGGATCCGACAATTCTGGGACGTCGAGATGGGGCAGTCTTCAGTGACGATTTCTCCGGGTTTGAGGAAGAAGGCTTTTGATTTTGGTGTCTCCCGTGATTCGACCAGGGCAGGGTCGGGGAGACACTATTCTTTGACAAACGTGGAGAGGAGTTGGCTATTTAACATACGTGTCGGCACGATGGTGTACCGCAGACATCTTTTCATCGACATCCAGCCGTATGTTCCTTCGCGTTTTGCCATGCAGTTGGGTTTCTCCCAAGGCGTTGTTGGAGCGCCTTCGAGCAAGGTGAAACGTTTTGGAGGTCTGCAGGACGGGAGAAATGCATGGGCATTTTATAGTGCAGAAGACACTACTGCCCTGATTTCTTATCCTGAGTTGCCTACTTTCCGGACTGCTGGCTTCACAAAATGGTTTGTGGAGAGCTTTTCAGCATACCGGGGGCTTTCCAAGAAAGAGCTTGATGTAAAGCAGTCTTCCGGGAAGGGCCTCGGGAAGTCAGATGGCGTTCGCCGAAAAGAAGTTCTGGCTTTCCTTTTTGGAGAAAAGCACATAATAGGTTTTCTCGAGGACCAGGACGTCATCAAATCGGGAGCTGCACAAGAGATACCTGGTGAGGTCTTGGAACAGCTTGCCGAGGAGGAGGCTGAGGTCGCTACTTGGATACAAGCAAAGCGAGCAAAGGCTTCCATGGAGTCTACTGGCAGGAGCAGACCATCCAGTGAGGAATTTGGCGAGAGGCCAGATTTCGATGGTGGGGAGGGTGCTTCCAGCAGTTCGTCCCGTAGGAGCAAGAGGAGAAGAGGACAGCACCGAAATCAGAGGCGGCACGAAAGCTCTCCTGATTTGGGAATTCCTTCCACCATTGTTGAGGAGGCATCAGGGGATGATGATGAGCCTCCAGAGAAGAGAAGCCGAGGGGAAGAGACCATTCATTATGGTATGCTTTTCCCTTTTCTCTTTCCGTTTCTCTTTTTTTTTATTAGAGCTTTTATTTTGATCTACTGCTTTCTTTCTTTTGGCAGAAGATGATGGTTTGATGATGCCTGAGGTTCCGGCCGATGAGGCGGTGACAGATCCGATCGTGGCATTTGAGGAAGAACTTAGAGATTCTGAAGTAAACCCAGAATCTCCTCCTGGTATGACTTCTTTTCTTCTTTTTTGTTTTTGTTTTTTTTTTCTACCGCCGCTTGCTGACATTTTTTTTCTTATATATATATATTTTTTTTTTGCCAGCTAACTTGCCAGAGGATTCCGACGACTTTGAGCCATCCATGGATGCAACTTTTGATGATGCTTTGGATGAACTCATGGAAGCAGAAAGCATTCCACCAGTCGTCGAAGAAGGTACTTTGTAGTGATAATCTTGATATTTTGATTTTTGACAAGATCATATTCATACCTTTTTCATCTTTCATTGGCAGGCTGTGAGGTGACAGAAGAAGTTCCTCTATCTTTTTCAGAACCAGAGCAGGGGGCACCTGTGACCGATCCAGAAGTAGGGGCTTCTTCCACCAGTTTTGATGAGGCAGAGGTGAGTCCGCCTATTGATATTCCTTCCCTAGCGGCTCCGGTTGGAAAGAGCTTCTTGATTACTCTTCCAACGGTGCCTGACATAGGCAGTTAACCAACGGAGCATGGCGAGTCTTCATCTGAGCCATCCCATCAGTTTGCAAGGAAGGTGTTGAAGAGAGTCTTGAGCTCATGGGTCGAGACTCTTTCATCTGGCCATTTGGAGGCTGGTTTTGGCATGGTGAAGCATGTGCAGGATATTCTTGCTGATAACGAAGAAGTCGGTCTGGACATTACAAATGCCAAGGCTTTTGTTGATGAAGTCATCGCTCTAGGTAACCAGTGGACTGAGACCAAGAGCTTTCCAAATGATGACTTCTTCAACGAAATGTTTTTGAAGCCTCCCAGCGAGGTCAAATCTAAACTGAATGAGATCTCGCGGACTCGGAAGCAGCTCGTTCGGGAGAGGAACGTCACCGAGTTAGCTATTATTGAGCTGACACAGGACCTGCACCGTCTTGATAGGGAGGTCACCGAAGCCAGACAGCGGCTTGAGCTATTGAAAGAACAAGCCGCTGCCAAGTGGACGGCCACTTTGAAAGCTCGCGATAGAGAGAGGACTCTCATTCGCCAATTGAGGAGGTCGAAAGCAATCTCCGGAGGAAGACTCAAGAATATGAACAATGGCAGATTCTCTGGGAAGAGCTTCTTCGTGCTGAGGATGGATCGCAACGGCCTACTGCTTTTTGTGGGAAAATTCTGAAGAAACGTGGCCTGGAAGCTTTGGAGGCTAAGGCTAAGAGTTTGCTTGAGGAGTTAAGCCTTTGGCTGAAGACCATGTCGGACTAGCCTCCTGATTTGTAACAAATTTTTCTTCTTTTGTTCCGGTACCTCCATGTATAAACATTTTTGGCACCTTCTTTTTTGTATTCCCTCGTTTCACTTAAATTCATTTTTTGATGAAAAGATAAGCAAAAATTGAATGGGAATGGTTTGTTTGAAAATTTGATCAAAAGGTTGTCATTCTGTAAAAATCTTTTGTCAAAGGATTGTTTTAGGCATGAAAGCCAGATTTTGTGGCGAAAAACCTGATTTTTGAGATGGCATGAAAGCCGAATTTTGGTGGCATGAGAGCCAAAATTTTGTTTGTGGCATGAAAGCTGGTTTTTGGCATGAGAGCCGATTTTTGTGGCGTGAAAGCCAAGTTTTGGTTTTGTGGCATGAGAGCCAAAAAATTTTGTGGCATGGGAGCCAAATTTTGTTTGTTTTGCGTGAGAGCCAGATTTTGTGGCATAGAATCCGAGTTTTTTGAAAACCAAGTTTTGTTTTGTTGGCATGGAAGCCAGATTTTTTTTTTTTTTTGGCATGAAAGCCAGGTTTTTGTTTTGTTGGCGTGGAAGCCAGATTTTTTGGTTTTTGGCATGAAAGCCGGGTTTTTGGCATGAAAGCCGGATTTTGGTGTGAAAGCCAGGTTTTTGGTTTTCAAAAATGCAAGTATCGACTAAGAGTCGCCTCCCTGCTGAATGGTATTGCAAGTATCGATGGAATGTCGCTTCCTTGCTCATTCGGTTGTGAGTATCGATGGAATATCGCTTCCTCGTGGATTTGGGTGCTAGTATAGACTGAATGTCGCTTCCTTGTTTTTTTCTCAAAAATTTGGTTTTGTGGGTATCGATGGAATGTCGCCTCCCCACGATTTTTGAATTTTGAAGTTTTTTCGGACCTTTGTTTTTTTTTTGAGATTTGGGTTGTGGATATCAACTGAAGCGTTGTGTCTCCACGATTTTTTTTTTGAAATTTTGCAAGTATCGACGAGGTGTCGCTTTCTTGCGATTTTGAGGTTTTGGAAGTATCGAATGTGGTTCTCATCCTTCCGATTTTTGGGTTTTGTTTGAGTATCGACAAAACGTCGCTTCCCCATGGTTTTTGAAAAACCATTTTTTTTGTTTAAAGACACGAGGGTTGTAAATTTTTGACTCGTAACCATTTTGGTGGTAAAAGTCAAGGTGGACTAGGGTGGAAATCCCTGAGTCCTGATTTTTGTTTCAAACCATGAATTTTGGGTTCAAGGGTCGAAAGTTTTGGTCAAGTTAGGGAAGAGGCTCCTAAACTTGGATTTTGGGTTTGGCTCTTTTTTTTTTCTTTTTTTTTTTTTTTTGAACAATGAAACATTGAGAGTAAGCATTGTTTTGGGTTTTTAGAAATTTCAACATAGGGATGAAAACTCTAAAAGGGATGGGTTTGACGAGCAAGTACCTAGGAATAGGCTTTGGCCATGTAGGCATCGCTCTGACCTGATGTGAGAAGTCTTCAAGGGTAGTACCACTTTAAGAACTTGCCATTGATGGGCAGCATACATCTGTCACCCTTCATGTTTAGAAGAGCATATGCGCCATTGGAGAAGACTTTGTCGATGACGAAGGGTCCCTCCCATTTTGGTTCGAATTTGCCTTTGGATTTGTGGGCAAAAACCATTGGCCTTTTCACCGTAAGAACCAAGTCACCCTTTTTGTGGGCGCGTTGCCTGACCTTTTTGTCGAAAGATCCTGCCATGCATGCTTGGTAAAGCTTAATGCTTTGTAGAGCTTCGAGCCGTCTTTCATTGAGATTATCCAGTTCTTGGAGTCTCAATCTGACATTGCTTTCTTGCGTCATTTCATTTTGTAGAGATACCCTTAAAGAAGGAATTTGTACCTCTAAGGGGACAACTGTTTCACATTCATAGACCAAAGAGAATGCTGTGCTATGGGTTGGTCCTCGAACGGGAGTCGGGTAAGCCCATAAAGCTTCAGGCAGTTTGTCGCTCCAGTCTCTTTTGTGACTAGAGACCATTTTCTTGAGAATTTTACAGAGTGTCTTGTTGAAGGCTTCTGCTAGTCCATTCGCTGCCTGGTTATACGGAGTTGAAGGGCAACTTTGGATTTTGTATTTGTCGCAGAACCTGTAGAATCTGTGATCCCTGAATTGCGGTCCGTTTTCATGGACAAATCTTTTAGGTATACCGAAGCGACAAATGATGTTGGTTCGTAAGAATTGAAGGACTGACGAGGTCTTCATTTCACTGAACGCAAATGCTTCTGACCACTTGGAGAAATAATCCGTAGCGGCGAAGATGAAGGTGTAGACTTTGTTTGGGATGCTGAATGTGAAGCTACATTTCAAGACATCAAGTCATACCTGACCAAACCTTCAGTGTTGGCTGCTCCCACAACCGGAAAACCATTCATCTTGTACACAAGAGCTCTCGATTATTCTGTGGGCGCTCTACTTGCACAAGAAAATGATGGAGGGAAAGAAGCTGCTCTATACTACCTCAGTCGCATGTTGGTAGGTGCCGAGCATCGCTACTCTCGAGTTGAAAAAGAATGCCTGGCAATGATGTTCGCTGTATAAAAGCTACGTCACTATTTGTTGTCAAACACAGTATACCTGATTTCGAGGATCAATCTCCTAAAAGTCCTTGTTACAAAAGTAGGTTCCCTCAATGCCCGGCTGGCAAAATGGTCCATCCTTCTGTCACAATTTTATATTAGGTATGTACCACAAAAAACAATCAAAGGTCAAGCTCTGGCAAATTTTCTCACAGAGCATCCACTGCCTAAGGATTCTCCACTCAGGGATGATCTCCCAGACAAGCTTGTCTATAGCATGGAGACCTTCTTATCAAATGCCTCCTAGAACATGTACTTTGATGGTGCAACCAGGACAAATGAAAAAGGAAAGCCGATATCAGGAATTGGCATTCTCTTTGTTAGCCCCGATAAATACATGATTCCTCATGCATTTTCGCTACTAGAACCATGTTCAAACAATGCAGCTGAGTACCAATCCTTGATCTTAGGATTGGAACTCCCCTTGAATCCGGCATCACCATGCTGGAAGCATTTGGGGACTCCCAACTGATCGTCAACCAGATGAATAAAAAATATGAAATCATGAAGCCTGATCTGTTGCCTCACTACAACAAGGCACATTCGCTTCGTCAAAAGTTTGACATCTGTCACATCACCCACATCCGTAGAGGTGAAAACATCCGTGCAGATGCCCTGGCTGGACTTGCTGCATCCATGGCAATCCAAGAAGGGGAAAACATGCAAATTACAGTGTGTCAAAGAAGGATTCTGCCTCATCTCAACACACACCAAGCAGTTGTTGAATGCCACCGAGTGGTTGGAAGTCGGATTTCCATCCTTAAACCTCGAATTGGCGACTGGAGGGATCCTTTCATCGATTACATTATGTTCGGAATCCTACCTGAAGATCCAAAAGAGCGGGTAAGCATTCAAAGATGAGCCTCAAACTTTCATTTGGATATTCCCTCCAAAATGCTTTACAAAAAATCCTTCAACGGAGTACTTCTACGCCGCTTGTCACAACAAGAGGCGGAAGAGACTCTAAAAGTAGTTCATGCTGGTCTTTGTGGAGCCCATCAGGCCGGTCCTAAGCTCTACGATCTGATAAAAATATTAGGTTATTATTGGCCTACCATGGTAGCCGACGCAATGCAATTTGCTAAACGTTGCCAACAATGCCAAGTTCATGGAGATTATGTACACATGCCTCCAGAATGGCTACATCCTATAGCAATCTCATGGCCCTTCGAAGCCTGGGGTATGGACATCATAGGTCCTATCTCTCCCCCGTCAAGCAAAGGTCATCAGCCGAGAAAATGGACGGCATTTTCCTGATAGATTGGAAATGAACCGTCGGATGTATGCCAATCTTCCTTGAAGCCATTTTAGTTCTCTTAGGCTTCTTGGAGATGGCATTTCTAGAATTGCCTTGACTTTCATGGGGTCAAGTTCTATTCCAGCTTTCCGAACTATGAGTCCGAGGAACTTACCCGATGAGACACCGAAGAAGCATTTAAGGGGATTCATTCGCAGTTTGTGTTTGCGAAGCCGGAGGAAGACTTCTCGAAGATCTTGGAGATGGTCTTCTTTTCTTTTGCTTTTGACGGTGAGGTCATCAACGTAACATTCGACCGTCTTGTGCTGCATATCTTGGAATATTTTCATCATAGCCCTCTGATATGTTGCACCGACATTTTTCAGACCAAATGACATGACAGTGTAACAATACACGCCAAATGGGGTTTGAAAGGATGTATGCCTTTCATCTTTGGGATGCATCTTTATCTAGTTGTAGCCAGAGAAGCCGTCCATGAAAGTCATACACTCAAACCCGCAGGTGTTGTCAATCTTTACCTCCGGTATGGGGAGCAGGAATTCATCCTTGGGGCAAGCATTATTCAGGTCTTTATAGTCAATACAGACTCTGATTTGCCCATTTTTCTTTTGTCATAGGGACGATGTTGGCCAACCATTCAGGATGCTGTTCCTCGCGGATGAAGCCAACGGTTTTGAGTTTCTGAACTTCTTGTTCAATTTTGTCCATCACATCAGGACGGAATCTTCTTTGGCCTTGTTTTACAAGCTTGACATTTTCTTACAAGTTGAGTTTGTGAACTGCTATTTTGGGATCTAGGCCAGGCATTTCAGCATAAGACCATGCAAAACAATCAACAAACTCACGAAGAAAAGAGACATACTCGGGTAACTCATCATCCTTTATATTCTTGCTTATGAATACAAGACGTGGGTTATCTGGTGTTCCCAAGTCTATCTTTTGAACAGAATCTTCTGTTGGAAGGTTTGAAGGTGGTTCCTCCACAATATTTTCGGAGGCTTCCAACTCAACAAGACCTTTTGGATTTCCAAGGGCATTTTCAGACCATGGCTCCGCTTCTGTCCATAAATCTTCTTGATCGGTATTCTTCTCAAGGCTTGCTATGAGATGATCCCAATCACCTGCTGAAACTGGGTTGAAGTAAGGCACTTCTTTTGGAGACGATGGCTCTTTTGAATCAGAGAACCGTGCGTCTATGTCATCGGACAATTCCTCTTCATCATCAAAGAAATCATACCAATTTGATGAGCTTCCTGGGTCCTTGTCGGGTAACTCTTCAAAGAGATATCTAGGAAGATCGATGTCTTCATTAACACGAGATGTTGAGGCCTGGTCGGCAAAACGACTGTGCAGCCTTTGTGTCAGCTGTCTCATCAGAATGTCAGGATCATACCCCAACCCGTAGGAAGACTTGTCTATGCGACGGTAGAGTTTCCAATCTTCCAACTGACTTTTGGTCAGGGTGGGTTCCAATGGTATAAGGATACCACGGCCACCTCCTAAACCAATTGGATTTTGAGCGTCATAGCCCATTTTCTTCATGATAGCTTATGCCATTGGACTATACAAGGATAGTTGAGGCATACCTTCATTTTGGAAAGGCTCAAGCAGGGAGTTTGATGAAGAAGCGTCCAATCTATGGAAGAAGATTGGTTTCTCTTCTGCCGATGTTGCCGGAACGATGAAGGTAGCGGATGTAGGATCTTCTACATCAGCAGGTGTCTCCAATGGAATGAAGGCAGGCCGAACTTGCTGAGCATCAGTTTGGCTTGACGATGTATCGTCTTCAGTCTCTGAATCCTAATCCGTATCTTGTATGATAGACAAAAAGGAGACAGCAGACTTGCCCCAAGTCTTTTGCTTTGTCTTCTTTGCCTTGGTAGTGATTACCAAGGGTTTGGAAGATTTGAAGGAGACAACAAAGGGAGACGGATTGCTCTCTCCGGATTTACCGGAAGGTTTGTTTTCTTCCGATGATTGCTAAGGAGCCTTTCCTTTGTCTTTTTGGAGATTGCCGGCAAAGGATGTTATTTTCTCATCATTTTCTTCTTTTTCGTCTCTGTACATCTGGGAGTCTGGAAAATGGACTTCTTTGCCTTTGAAGGGCTTTTTGTCTGCAAACACTCGATGTATCAAGCCGTCGTCGCCAACAAACTTGATGCACTGATGTAGAGCTGAAGGGACAACATCGTTCTCGTGTATCCAACCGAGAAGGATGTTGTAGCATGAAGGGGTTTTTATTGCATACACGGTGACCTCAGAGATAAGATCACCGATTTGCAACCTGAACCAGATTTTGCCAATGGGCCTTTGAGCACTCCCATCGTATCGAAAGATGGACATAGATGTATGGCTTAGTTTGCTAGGTGGGATACCCAGCTCTTCGAGTGCCGAAGTAGAGATGATGTTGAGTGCAGAACCCAAGTCGATCTGGACTCTGTGTATCGGCATCTCTTTGATGTACCCTGTGAAGTACAAGGGTCGGTTGTGCTTTGTCTCACCTAGCAGGAGGTTTTCCTTATTGAAGGCAATGGTAGCACTTGCGGCTTTTTGGACCGAGAGGCATTCAATGCAAGGTCCTCCAACTTCTTTCTTTTCTCCCTTTGGGGAGGTTTTTGATTTTTTGACCCTATAGTCCATTTCAATTTGTAGGACTTGTGGGGCATGTTTGTCGACATCCGCATTCAGCCTTTGCAGTTCTGAAATGACACTATCACGAGTTTGTAGTGACATTTGTAATAAGTCTAGGATGTGCAGTCGTGCAGGTATGTGTTTGAAGTGTTTGATCTAGTCATACTTGAAAACCTCCTTGGGGCCTGCATTTTCATTATGATCGCCGCTTGGGGCATTTACAGATTGTTTTCCTGAAGGATTTACATAAGAAGAAGAAGAAGGTTGGTTGTAGTTTTTGTGGTAATCCCGGCCAGAGCGGGTACCTTTCCCAACTTCAAAAGCTTCTAGAGGTGGTTCTTCTTTCGGAAGACCCCCTTCGGGCTCAAGGGGCCGATCCTCCCCATTTGCTAAAAATGCCTCTGCAACAGCATTGCCATCTTCAGTTATTGCGTTGCATGGAGCATTTTCCGAGAACAAGTCCTGAACAGCTTCCAACAACTTTTCTTCCTTGTCCACTATTTCATCGGTCCAGACATCTCCAATGAGGTTGGGTACCCGGGACCAATTGACTAGGTTTTCTTTGAAGACTTCGTCAGCCAGAGCTTCTTCATGGTGATCAGTTGGAAGAGGCTTGAATTCTGATGTCACCGTTTCAGGGGACGAAGGCTGAGAAGATGCTATCTCAGTGGAAGTCACCCGAGAATATGTAGCTCCAGAAGATATGCTACCGGATGCATTTTGAGAGTCCGTGGCTTCAACAGATGGAGCTTCAGAGGCACTATCATCCTGAACTATCACATTGCAGGCAACTTCAATAGAAGATGCTTCCACAATGGACTGTTGGGAATCAGACTCATCCTCCGATGTAAGAGGATCATCAATCCAGCAACTTTCTTCATTTTCCAGAGTCACTGGAGGAGATATTTGTAGATTCTCCGGGACTTCCGGTTCTATATTTTGATGAAGCTGGTTGATGTGATCCTGTTCTTACTCTATGGCGAGACGCTGCAAGATCCTCGCATATTCTTCGAGATCTGGCATAGAAGCTAGATCTTCTTCTTCATCTGCTCTTTGTGGTTCAACCTTATTGGGATCCACTAGAGCATTTGTTTGTGCTGTGTCAACAGCATTTTGAGCAGCCTCTTGGTCTTCATCATCATCAGACCAGGATCCTTGTGGCTGGAAGGGGTTATACCGGATTACTAGCATAAGGTGAGATTCCGGAATCCATTCTTCATCAGAGAGATACTCTCCGGTTTCAAGGGATTCCTCCCACTCATCTGTGTAACTGGCAGTGTCACTAGACTCGTATCCATTCATGGAGAGTCCAACTACCGAGTTGCAAGAGTATGATGCCCCCTGCATAGTCTCATCTCTGAGGCGTGGTGGGATGAAATCACCGAGGGTGAATTTTCTTACCCCTCTTGAAGCCTTGGGGAGGGACTCCTCTGTTGCCCCCAGTGAAGCGGTAGAGGAGGTTTCTGTCTTTTCAGGGACCTCTTGTTTTGTTTGAGCCTTCTCCTACTGTTTGAGCTTGCGGAGTTATCTATTGGCTTGCCTTCATTGTTGAGCGGTCGGCTTTGTTTTGACGATCTCCCAATTTTCATCTTCTAGGAGATCGGGATGCACCGATATGGGTTGTCCTTCTGGTGTTGGGTAAGGCACCAGCTCTTAGGACGTCTGGGTCATTTTTATCACCTTGAAGAAAGTAGTGACTTTTTTCTTTGGTGATTTGGATGTTTGTCCGTATGACACCATGTTAACGGAGGCAGCAGACCCATAGTTTTTATCAAAGGTAATGACTTTGTTTTTCCACATCTCGTTGATCTTCTCTCTCACAACGAAACATTGGTTGAGAGGATGTGAGACCATTTGGTGGTATGGACAATACCGGGGATCATTGGTTTTGCCAACATCTCTCGGTCTTTTGGGGTCAGGCAAGGTGAGTTTACCATTTGCCAAGAGAGCCCCAAAGATTTCTTCAACATCTTCATCGAATGGGTATTTCTTGTCTACTCGTTCTTTGAAGGCATCAGAGAGTTCAGGTCTTTTACCTGCAGCTTTGTTTTCAGCTTTCTTTGGCGGCTGAGGGGCTGACTTGGTTTGCACATTGAGTACCTCCTTTTTCTTTGGCTTGGAGGTCGGAATGGCGGTCGGCTCCTTCTTTGATGACTTCTGACTGTTGAGGCCTTTGATCACCGTTTCAGCCTCCATAGATGTTTCTAGGAGTTCTCCCAAGTACTTTGATTTATTGCCGATGATCATGGAGCGGATCCTTGCTCTCATGTTGTTTCGGCAAATGTCGACCAGCGACACTTGTGGTAGCACATCTGAGCATTTGTATGCCATTGCTTTCCACTTGTGAATGAAGTCGTATGTCAACTCATTCTCTCCCTGTTTTAAGGCTGCAGAGCTGAGCTATAGTAACAGGATGATCCTCACCTTTGAAGTGGGTCAGGAAACGTGTCTCTAGCATGGTCCAGTTTTGAATGGAGTCCTCTAGCAAAGTGGAGTACCAATCAAAGGCCGTACCTTTTAGGGTACTTTCAAAGAGACGGATCTTAAGAGCATCTTGATCCGCAATCGTTCCTGTCAGGATCTTGAAGTGGATGACGTGTTGTCTAGCTGAACCTTTCCCCGTATATGTTCGGAGAAGAGGTTGTTTGAATTTTGGAGGGAACGGAACCGAGTCCATCTATAAGGGATATGGTGGCTTGATTCCATGCTCCTTCAATGTATCCTCTTCTTTTGCTTTGGCACGGATATTGTCAACGTCCTTTTTAGTAAGGGCGCGTGACTCATCTTCTTCAGCATTTGCCTCATCTTGTGGAGGAACTTTCTCATTGTTCGGTGGAAGCTGGAGAGTGAGAAGGAGGTTTTCCATCAGAACTTCTATTCTCTGTTGTCCTTGCTCTAGTTGCTGAATGCGTAGAGCCATGTCGTCATGTTGTGGAGGTTGCTCATAGTTTGTGACTAAGACATTCATCCTTCGTGAGTTAAAAGAGGATATTGTCTTAGTGTCTGAGTTGGAGCTCATTCTTCTAGATGAAGAGCCCGAGGAATGATTACTCTGGTGTCCTTGGCTCGAAGGAGTGGGAGAGTCTTCCTGATGTCTTCCCATCCAGGAGACGCTGCGAGTCACCGGTCGTCTGACATGTATTTTTGTTGTTGATTTCTGCCTTCTTTTGGTTTTGCCAACCATGTGGACAATAGGAACTTGGTCGGGTCGTTCTTTTTCGACCCATTTTTGGGAGATTTGAAGCTCAGAATGCTGAGTTCTTTGCTTCTCTAATCTCTTTTGTCGATATGCAGCGAGGCGACGTATGAGCAATTTGAGCTTCTGTTAGCTCGGGCTGTGCTCTAGCAATGAAGGACGTGGTCCTTCGTGCACAACAACCGAGCTTGTCTTCCTTGAAGACTGGCATGGACAGGATCTGGACGCGGTCCTTAGCCTGTAGCGAAGCTTTGAATTTTGCAAGCTCAGTCCCTATTGAGATGAAGGGTCGAGTTGTAGGAGAGCAGGCCCTGGTAGGTTCTTGATGAGGCCTTGTGATGCACGACTTGATTTTGGGCTTGTATGAACAAGCCGGCTCGTGCTGAGTTGTTTTGGTTGTTCGGTGGAGGGTAGGTTTCTCCCCTTTGATGTAGGTGAGAGGATAGAACCGGCTCTCCTTGAGAGGAGCCAGGTATGCTGGCTTTGCAGATGTCCGGGACCTTCTTTGTTTTGGCGAAGATCGCGGGGACCAAGTCTTAGGACAGACCTGATTTTTTGTAGGTTGAGACCTCGTGGGATTGCCACGAGGCTCAGGTTTCTTGGCGACCGCCTTTGGTGTCGGGGCAGCGACACGTTGAGTGGCGGTCTTCTGCTTCTTAGCAGGCGCCGTCTCGTCTGCGGGTAGTGGGAATGGTCCCAGTGACCCGAAGACGATGGTCAGGGGAGTGGAGGTCGACCCGGTGTTTTGGGAGTTGCCGAGGGATGTGATGCTTCGGCAACTGGCGGGGCGCTTGAAAGTGCCCTTGCTTTGCTTCTCTTGAAGCATGACTTGGTACTTGTTGTCATCGAAGGTGATGGTCAACGAAGCTGCCATTGTTAGTTTTGGGAAAACTTTTCTGAAACAAGACCACATCCATTAGTAATCATAAGAATATGGTGATCATAAATGGGTTATACTATGGTTTTGTCTTTTCAAATCGCTCAGCAGGCATGGCCTATTCTGAGCATAATGAAGAAGGCAAAAAGCCATAGATGGTACAATTGTTTTGAACGCAAGTACGGTCGGCTCGAAATGAGCGTTCCAGTGACTGCTAGAAGCAATTGTAAACCTTAATTCAAGTTACCGAAAAGCGAAGCTCAATCGAGGTAAAATGATATAAGGTTGGAGATACAAATGTGTTGGTCGCGAATACAGTAGACCCGAAAGGGCATACTTGCACCGCTAGACACAAATGTTATAAATCGCATCCTTGAAAAAGGACACGAGATGGGAATTTTATTTTTTTTTGAAATGTCAAGATTGGATTCTCAAAAGAGAGCAAATGGTATTCCAATCCGAATACATGCTCAAACATTTCTGCGAGCCTAAATCCGAAAAAGGAAAGAACCAGGATTTCTCAAATTTGAATCTAATAATGACGGAAGTTTTTTTTTCTGAAAAGTCAAGATTGAATTCATAAAAGAGAGCAAATGCTATTCCAATCCGAATACAGTCTCAAACATTTTTACGAGCCTAAATCCGAAAAGGAAAGAACCAAAATTCCTCCAATTTGAACACAATAGTGACAGAAGTTTTTTTTTTTAAGAATTTTTTTTTTAAAGTTTTTTTAATTTTTTTTTTTTTTTTTGAAGAGTGCACATAGGTCTTCCAATTCGGTCTTATGAAACCTTAGTGGATAGATTAGCCCCCAGGTAAGGGTAGGATTACTTAATGAACCCGTTTGAACGACCCTTACCTCGAACAATCTAGCTGCCTCCACACTCGGGACAAGGTTTTTCTTAGATCCACTTTGGTCAAAGAACGCAATTGGTGCAACCTTAATGAATTTTTTTTTTTTTTTGAAAGATCTCCAATGGACCCATCAAAGAAAGGAAAATGGCCCCTCCCAATCCGAACGTTGGCTCAAACATTTCTGCGAGCCATTGTACGAAAAGGAAAGAACCAAAGTTTCTCCAATTTGAATCCAAAAGAGAGAAATTTGAAATTTTTTTTTTTTTTTTTGAAAGATCTCCAATGGACTCATCAAAGAGAGGAAAATGGCCCCTCCCAATTGTACGAAAGGGAAAGAACCAAAGTTTTCTCCAATTTGAATCCAAAAGGAAAAAACTTTTTTTTTTTTGGTTGAGAAAAGAAAGAATGGAAACAAGTTCAAAGAAAGAAGTTTCCAAAGAATCCCATCTCATGTTTTTTTTTTAGATACAAGATCCAACATAGGCCACCAACTAGGAAGGAGCCAAGGATTCTAAGCATCGTGTTCTCAAATGAACGAGTCCCACCGGGTATGCCAACTTGATGGACCCATCTTTTTCTTTCTTACCTTCCTCCGTCCCGGGTCCGCCAGGGTGCGGCAGGACTAAGAGAAAAAAAGAGCAAGCATCAACATTTTTTTTGGTACGGGTATGCCAGATTTTCTATTCTACTTGGAATTTGAAATAGTGATCCGGAGATTCACCTTCACAAGTAGAAAAGGAAATCAACTTTTTTCTAAGTTTCCATTGCACATATATTTTAAAGAAAGAGACAAAATTTTTTAATGCTGTGAAAGGCGATTTTCATTTGTTTGTTGTGAAAAGCGATTTTGTGCCGTAGATGGCAGTTTACAAATCTCATCAAAATGTAAAGACAAAAAATGTGATTTTTATGTCTCTTTAAAAAATACACAATACAACTGGAAAAGGAAGAAAATGAATCTGACTTCTCAAGAAATCGTGGGGACTCGTTCAGATCGACGGTCGCGAGTCATGTATAGGCTCCGCCATCGTCCTTCAGATGAGAACACTTGATGCTTTAGTTCACTTGCCTTGGCTTGGACCCCAGATTTTTAGAGGACAAAGACCAACGGAAGGTCCTATATCCAATAAAAAAACGGGTAGACGGGCTGAAAAGCCACATCTAAACCATGTTGGATAGAATAAGAGGGTGAAACCTTGGGGGGGTGGCCCCCCAAGGGACTTTGATCACCTTCTAGTTCTTCCAGCAAGATTTCTTCAGGGCAGGAGAGCTTCTTTGTACAGATAATTCTTCAGGATAATTTTCAAACAATTTTCAGGACCCTTCAGATGATTTTTCTGGACCCTTTCCCTTTGCAATGACCGCCTATTTATAGGCTTTTTGTGGCCATTAGGAGGGTTTTATGGGCATTAATGGTATTAATGCTCCATGATGGGAGGAGTTACAAGATTTAATTTCAGAATTTTGTAACTCCTTTTCCTTGGATTTTGATTGGCCGATGGAGAATAATGAGCATTTAATCTCCATGATGATGGGAGCTTCATGGTTAATTACCATGATTAATCTCCATAATGATAGGAGTTACATGGTTAATTGTCATGATTAATTGGATTTGTAACTCCCATTTGCTTGCTTCTGAGTGTGCCGTCCAAAATAATGAGTTAATGACCCTAATAAGTTGTCATAAAAAGGTCAATTAACAGCTTTAATTGGTCGTCGAGTCGCTTGAAGAGTCGCGGGCCGTGCCGCGTCTTTTGGAATTCTTCTTGCGATGATCATCGATGGATCTGCATGTTGTTTGATGTCAGATGACGATGCAAATTCAGACATTGGTTGACCCCAATGAGCCGGCAACATCTGTCCAGTCGATTTCACGATCGGTCGGGCAGAAAGTGTGCTTTCTTGGTTGGTCGGTTGGCGATTTTGGAGTGTCCAATGATGATCGAATGACTTCGACGTCGGATCCGTGATGTTACGAAGATCGACGGATATCATGCCTCAAAAATCAGATTTTAGGAAAATCACAGGGGCGAAACTTAGCGAAACGCGAAAAGAATCGGAAAAACGGGCATTTCGGCGAAAATCCGGCGACCTGGATTTCAAGGGTCGCCGGCGGCCATGCACCCATGGTCGCCGGCGGCCATGGGCCAAGGTCGCCGGCGACCTTGGACTTCAGTCCATTTTTCGGTCGCCTTCCGGTCCCCGTTTCTCCGGCTTTTTCGCTTCTGTTTTCTCCTGTATTTTTCTTGACATTTCTTCACATTTATTGGCTTGATTCCACTGAAGAAAACCCATCGAAAGGCTGTGCAAATCAGAGCACAAAGTTTCCTATTTTTGGAAAAGCCAAAGACTCCGTAGCCGATTTTCCGCCAAGAGTTGAAATTAGGTCAAACGATATCGGAATGACCTGAAATTTGAGGTGAAGCTTCTTGAGCATTAGATAGGACCAACCATGGGCTTTTATTTGAGTTTTGAAGCCGTTTAGGGTCCCGTCGATGCTTGACTTGATTTCACCGTGCGGAAGATGTCGAGCTTTGATGTACGGTCATCCGATGTCCGATTGACCTGAAATTTGACAGGGAGCCTATTGGAGTCATTTTGAGATGATCCATTGGCTCCGATTTGAATGCCATGGTCCCGGGGAGCTTCGCCGCCGGTAGGTTTGATTTTGCTTCGGAGCGTCAAAACTGGGTCAAACGTTGTCGGAATGACCTAAAATTTGACGAGCTGCCTTTTGGAAGCATGTAGAAGCTACTCATGTGTTTTGTTTGATGAGTGACGGCATCGGGGGTTCTCGCCGCCGGGAGGCTTGATTTCACCTTTTGAGAGTTGATGGAGGGTCAAACGGTGTCGGTTTGACTTTAAATTCGACGTGGAACCTTTTGGAGGTATTTTGAGACCATCCATAGGCTATGATCGAAGATTTGATGTATTTGACACTGTCGCCGCCGGGAGCTCCCTCTCAGCTGTTGGAGGATTGAAGTTAGGCCAAATGGTGTCGAAATGGCCCGAAACTTCATGTGTATCTCTTTTTTGGCTATTTTGAAGGATCTTGTAGTTTTTGTTTATTTTGACAAGATCTGATGCTTGAAGCAACTTTACCTATTTGTAGTAGGATGCGGCTCCATGTAGCTTTTGATGTTGAGGAGGCATAGTGACATTTTTGGTGTCAACACATATCTTGGAATATCTTCATCATAGCCCTTTGATATGTTGCACCGGCATTTTTCATACCAAATGGCATGACAGTGTGGCAATACACGCCAAATGAGGTCCGAAAGGATGTATGCCTTTCATCTTTGGGATGCATCTTTATCTGGTTGTAGCCAGAGAAGCCGTCCATGAATGTCATGCGCTCAAACCCACAGGTGTTGTCAATCATTACCTCCGGTATGGGGAGCGGGATTTCATCTTTGGGGCAAGCATTATTCAGGTCTTTATAGTCAATACAGACTCTGATTTGCCCATTTTTCTTTGTCACAGGGACGATGTTGGTCAACCATTTAGGATGTTCTTCCTCGCTGATGAAGCCAACTTTTTTGAGTTTCTGAGCTTCTTGTTCAATTTTGTCCATCACATCAGGACGGAATCTTCTATGGCCTTGTTTGACAGGCTTGACATTTTCTT
This sequence comes from Persea americana, assembly GCA_029852735.1. Classification (NCBI taxonomy): domain Eukaryota; kingdom Viridiplantae; phylum Streptophyta; class Magnoliopsida; order Laurales; family Lauraceae; genus Persea; species Persea americana. Next base: position 43,090,795 of record CM056814.1, read on the forward strand.
ACAAGTTGAGTTTGTGAACTGCTATTTTTGGATCTAAGCCAGGCATTTCAGCGTAAGACCATACAAAACAATCAACAAACTCACGAAGAAAAGAGACATACTCGGGTAACTCATCATCCTTTATATTCTTGCTTATAAATACAGGACGTGGGTTATCTGGTGTTCCCAAGTCTATCTTTTGAACAGAATCTTCTGTTGGAAGGTTTGAAGGTGGTTCCTCCACAATATTTTCGGAGGCTTCCAGCTCAACAAGACCTTTTGGATTTCCAAGGGCATTTTCAAACCATGGCTCTGCTTCTGTCCACAAATCTTCTTGATCGGTATTCTTCTCAAGACTTGCTATGAGATGATCCCGATCACCAGCTGAAACTGGGTCGAAGTAAGGCACTTCTTTTGGAGACGATGGCTCTTCTGAATCAGAGAACCGTACATCTGTGTCATCAGACAATTCCTCTTCATCATCAGAGAAATCATACCAATTTGATGAGCTTATTGGGTCCTTGTTGGGTAACTCTTCAAAGAGATATCCAGGGAGATCGATGTCTTCATCGACACGAGATGTTGAGGTCTAGTCGGCAAAACGACTGTGGAGCCTTTGTGTCAGCTGTCTAATCGGAGTGTCAGGATCATACCCCAACCCATAAGAAGACTTGTCTATGCGACGGTGGAGTTTCCAATCTTCTAGCTGACTTTTGGTCAGGGTGGGTTCCAATGGTGTGAGAATACCACGGCCACCTCCCAAGCCAATTAGATTTTGAGCGTCATAGCCCATTTTCTACATGATAGCTTGTGCCATTGGACTATACAAGGATAGTTGCGGCATACCTTCATTTTGGAAAGGCTCAAGCAGGGAGTTTGATGAAGAAGCGTCCGATCTATGGAAGAAGATTGGTTTCTTTGTTGCCGATGTTGCCGGAACGATGAAGGTAGCAGACGTAGGATCTTCTACATCAGCAAGTGTCTCCAATGGAACAAGGGCAGGCTGAACTTCCTGAGTATCAGCTTGGCTTGGCAATGTATCGTCTTCAGTCTCTGAATCCGAATCCGTGTCTTGTATGATAGACACGAAGGAGACACCAAACTTGCCCCCAGTCTTTTGCTTTGTCTTCTTTGCTTTAGTAGTGATTACCAAAGGTTTGGAAGATTTGAAGGAGATAACGAAGGGAGACTGATTGCTCTCTTCAGGTTTACCGGAAGGTTTGTTTTTTTCTAATGATTGCTGAGGAGCTTTGCCTTTATCTTTTTGGAGATTACCGGCAAAGGATGCTATTTTCTCCTCCTTTTCTTCTTTTTCATCCTTGTACATCTGAGAGTCTGCAAAATGGACTTTTTTGCCTTTGAAGGGCTTTTTGTCTGCAAACACTCGATGTATCAAGCCGTCGTCGCCAACAAACTTGATGCACTGATGTAAAGCTGAAGGGACAACACCGTTCTCGTGTATCCAAGGGCGTCCGAGAAGGATGTTGTAGCATGAAGGGGTTTTTATTGCATACACGGTGACCTCAGAGATAAGATCACCGATTTGCAACCTGAACCGGATTTTGCCAATGGGCCTTTGAGCACTCCCATCGTATCCAAAGATGGACACAGATGTATGGCTTAGTTTGCTAGGTGGGATACCCAGCTCTTCGAGTGCCGAAGTAGAGATGATGTTGAGTGCAGAACCCAAGTCGATCTGGACTCTGTGTATCGGCATCTCTTTGACGTACCCTGTGAAGTACAAGGATCGGTTGTGCTTCGTCTCGCCTAGCAGGAGGTCTTCCTTATTGAAGGCGATGGTAGCACTTGCGGCTTTTTGGACCGAGAGGCATTCAGTGCAAGGTCCTCCAGCTTCTTTCTTTTCTCCCTTTGAGGAGGTTTTTGATTTTCTGACCCTATAGTCCATCTCAATTTGTAGGACTTGTGGGGCACGTTTGTCAACATCCAGATTCAGCCTTTGCAGTTCTGAAATGAGACTATCACGAGTTTGTGTTGACATTTGTATTAAGTCTAGGATGTGCAGTCGTGCAAGTATGTGTTTGAAGTGCTCAATCAAGTCATATTTGAAAGCCTCCTTTGGGCCTGCATTTTCATTATGATTTCCACTTGGGGCATTTGCAACTTGTTTTCTCGAAGGATTTACATAAGAAGAAAAAACAGGTTGGTTGTAGTTTTTGTGGTAATTCCGGGCAGAGCGGGTACCTTTCCCAACTTCAAAAGCTTCTAGAGGTGGCTCTTCTTTCAGAAGACCCTCTTCAGGCTCAAGGGGCCGATCCTCCTCATTTGCTGAAAAAGCTTGTGCAGCAGCATTGCCGTCTTCAGTTATTGCGTTGCATGGAGCATTTTCTGGGAACAAGTCCTGAATAGCTTCCAACAACTTTTCTTCTTTGTCCAGCATTTCATCGGTCCAGATATCTAGTACGAGGTTTGGTATCTGAGACCAATTGACTGGGTTTTCTTTGAAGGCTTCATTAGCCAGAGCTTCTTCATAGTGATATGTCGGAATAGGTTTGAATTCTGATATCACCGTTTCAGGAGACGACGGCTGAGAAGATGCTATCTCAGTGGAAGTCACCAGAGAATATGTAGCTCCAGAAGATATGCTACCGGATGCATTTTGAGGATCCGTGGCCTCAGCAGATGAAGCTTTAGAGGCACTATCATCCTGAACTATCACATTGCAGGCAACTTCGATAGAAGATGCCTCCACAATGGACTGTTTGGAATCAGACTCATCCTCTGATGTAAAAGGATCATCAATCCAGCAACTTTCTTCATTTTTCGAAGTCACTGGAGGAGATGTTTATAGATTCTCCGAGACTTCCGGTTCTGGATTTTGATGAAGCTGATTGATACGATCTTGCTCTTGCTCTATGGCCAGACGCTGTAAGATCCTTGCATATTCTTCAAGATCGGGCATAGGAGCCAAATCTTCTTCTTCATCTGCCCTTTGTGGTTCGACCTGGTTGGGATCCACTAGAGCATTTGTTTGCGTTGGATTGACAGCACTTTCTTGAACAGCCTCTTGGTCTTCATCATCATCAGACCAGGATCCTCGTGGCTGGAAGGGGTTATACCAGATTACTGGCAAAAGGTGGGTTTCTGGAATCCATTCTTCATCGGAGAGATATTCTCCGGTTTCAAGGATTCCTCCCATTCATTTGTGTCACTGGCAATGTCACTGGACTCGTATCCATTCATGGAGAATCCAACTACCGAGTTACAAAAGTATGATGCCCCCTGCGTAGTCTCATCCCTGAGTCGTGGTGGCATGAAATCACCGAGGGTGAATTTTCTTACCCCTCTTGAAGCCTTGGGGAGGGACTCTCTGTTGCCCCCAGTGAAGCGGTAGAGGAGGTTTCTGTCTTTTCAGGGACCTTTTGTTTTATTTGAGCCTTCTCCTGCTATTTGAGCTTGCAGAGTTGTCTCTTGGCTTGCCTTCGCTGTTGAGCGGTCGGCTTTGTTTTGACGATCTCCCAATTTTCATCTTCTAGGAGATCGGGATGCACCGATATGGGTTGTCCTTCTGGTGTTGGGTAAGGCACCAGCTCTTAGGACGTCTGGGTCATTTTTATCACCTTGAAGAAAGTAGTGACTTTTTCCTTTGGTGATTTGGATGTTTGTCCGTATGACACCATGTTAACGGAGGCAGCAGACCCATAGTTTTTATCAAAGGTAATGACTTTGTTTTTCCACATCTCGTTGATCTTCTCTCTCACAACGAAACATTGGTTGAGAGGATGTGAGACCATTTGGTGGTATGGACAATACCGGGGATCATTGGTTTTGCCAACATCTCCCGGTCTTTTGGGGTCAGGCAAGGTGAGTTTACCATTTGCCAAGAGAGCCCCAAAGATTTCTTCAACATCTTCATCGAACGGGTATTTCTTTTCTACTCGTTCTTTAAAGGCATCAGAGAGTTCAAGTCTCTTACCTGCAGCTTTGTTTTCAGCTTTCTTTGGCGGCTGAGGGGCTGACTTGGTTTGCACATTGAGAACCTCCTTTTTCTTTGGCTGGGAGGTCGGAATGGCGGTCGGCTCCTTCTTTGATGACTTCTGACTGTTGAGGTCTTTGATCACCGTTTCAGCCTCCATAGATGCTTCTAGGAGTTCTGCCAAGTTCTTTGATTTGTTGCCGATGATCATGGAGCGGATCCTTGCTCTCATGTTGTTTCAGCAATTGTCGACGAGCGACGCTTGTGGCAGCACATCTGAGCATTTGTATGCCATTGCTTTCCACTTGTGAATGAAGTCATATGTCGACTCATTCTCTCCATGTTTAAGGCTGCAGAGCTGAGCCATAGTAACAGGATGATCCTCACCTTTGAAGTGGGTCAGGAAACGTGTCTCTAGCATGGTCCAGTTTTGAATGGAGTCCTCTGGCAGAGTGGAATACCAATCAAAGGCTGTACCTTTTAGGGTACTTGCAAAGAGACGAATCTTGAGAAAATCTTGATATGCAATCATTCGTGTCAGGATCTTAAAGTGGATGGCGTGCTGTCTAGCTGAACCTTTCCCCGTATATGTTTGGAGAAGAGGTTGTTTGAACTTTGGAGGGAAAGGAACCGAGTCCATCCATAGGGGATATGGTGGCTTGATCCCATGCTCCTTTAGTGTATCCTCTTCTTTTGCTTTGGCGAGGATATTGTCAACATCCTTTTTAGTAAGGGCGCGTGACTCATCTTCTCCACCGTTTGCCTCATCTTGTGGAGGAACTTCATCATTGTTTGATGGACGTTGGAGAGTGAGAAGGAGGTTTTCCATCAGAACCTCTATTCTCTGCTATCCTTGCTCTAGCTGCTGAATGCGTAGAGCCATGTTATTGTCCGGTGGAGGCTGCTCAGAGTTTGTGACTAGAACATTCACTCTTTGTGAGTCGAAAGAGGATACTGTCTTAGTGACTGAGCTGGAGCTCATTCTTCTAGATGAAGAGCCCGTGCAATGATCACTCCGGTGTCCTTGGCTCGAAGGAGTGGGAGAGTCTTCCTGATGTCTTCTTGTCCGGGAGACGCTGCGAGTCACCGGTCGTCTGACATGTATTTTTGTTGCTAATTTCTGCCTTCTTTTGGTTTTGCCAACCATGTGGACAGCAGCAACTTGGTCGGGTCTTTCTTTTTCTACCCATTTTTGGGAGATTTGAAGCTCAGAATGCTGGGTTCTTTGCTTCTCTAATCTCTTTTGTCAAGATGCCACGCGGCGATGTATACGACGAGCAATTTGAGTTTCGGTTAGCTCGGGCTGTGCTCTGGCAATGAAGGACGTGGTCCCTCGCGTGCAGCAACCGAGCTAGTCTTCCTTGAAGACTGGCATGGACAGGATCTGGACGCGGTCCTTAACTTGTCGGAGCGAAGCTTTCAATTTTGCAAGCTCGGCCACTGTTGAGATGAAGGGTCGAGTTGCAGGAGAGCAAGCCCTAGCAGGTTCTTGTCGAGGCCTTGTGATGCACGACTTGATTTTGGGCTTGTATGAACCAGATGGCTCGTGTTGAGTTGTTTTGGTTGTTCGGTGGAGGGTAGGTTTCTCTCCTTTGATGTAAGCAAGTGGATAGAACCGGTTCTCCTTGAGAGGAGCCAGGTATGCTGGCTTTGCAGATGTCCGGGACCTTCTTTGTTTTGGCGAAGATCGCAGGGACCAAGTCTTAGGGCAGACCTGGTTTTTTGTGGGTTGAGGCTTTGTGGGATTGCCACAGGCCTTAGGTTTCTTGGCGACCGCCTTTTGTGTCAGGGCCGCAACACGTTGAGGGTCGGTCTTCTGCTTCTTAGCAGGTGTCGTCTCTTCTACCGGTAGTGGGAATGGTCCCAGTGACCCGAAGACGATGGTCCAGGGAGTGGAGGTCCACTCGGTGTTTTGGGAGTTACCGAGGGAGGTGACGCTTCGGCAACTGGCGGGGCGCTTGAAAGTGCGCTTGTTTTGCTTCTCTTGAAGCATGACTTGGTACTTGTTTTCGTCGAAGGTGATGGTCAATGAGGCTACCATTGTTAGTTTTGGAAAACTTTTCTGAAACAAGACCACATCCATTAGTAATCACAAGAATATGGTGATCATAAATGGGTTATACTATGGTTTTGTCTTTTCAAATCGCTCAGCAGGCATGGCCTATTCTGAGCGTAATGAAGAAGGCAAAAGGCCATAGAGGTACAATTGTTCTGAACACAAGTATGGTCGCTCGAAATGAGCATTCCAGTGACTGCTAAAAGCAATTGTAAACCTTAATTCAAGTTACCGAGAAGCGAAGCTCACTCGAGGTAAAATGATATAAGATTGGAGATATTAATGTGTCGGTCGTGAATACAGTAGACTCGAAAAAGCGTACTAGCACCGCTAGGCACAAATGTTGTAAATGGCATCCTTGAAAAAGGACACGAGATGGGATTTTTTTTTTTGAAATGTCAAGATTGGACTCACAAAAGAGAGCAAATGGTATTCCAATCCGAATACAGGCTCAAACATTTTTGCGAGCCTAAATCCGAAAAAGGAAAGGACCGAGATTTCTCATATTTGAATCCAATAATGACGGGAGTTTTTTTTTTTTTTTTTGAAAAGTCAAGAATGAATTCATAAAAGAGAGCAAATGGTATTCCAATCCGAATACCGGCTCAAACATTTCTGCAAGCCTAAATCCAAAAAGGAAAGAACCAAAATTCCTCCAATTTGAACACAATAGTGACAGAAGTTTTTTTTTTTTTTTTTTAAGAGTGCACATAGGTCTTCCAATTCGGTCTTATGAAACCTTAGTGGATAGATTAGCCCCCAGGTAAGGGTAGGATTACTTCATGAACCCGTTAGAAGGACCCTTACCTCGAACAATCTAGCTGCCTCCACACTCTGGACAAGGCTTTTCTTAGATCCACTTTGGTCGAAGAACGCAATTTATGCAACCTTAATGCATTTTTTTTTTAAAGATCTCCAATGGACCCATCAAAGAGAGGGAAATGGCCCTTCCCATTCCGAATGTTGGCTCAAACATTTCTGCAAGCCATTGTACGAAAAGGAAAGAACCAAAGTTTTCCCCAATTTGAATCCAAAAGAAAGGAATTTGAAAAGTTTTTTTTTTAACTTATTTTTTTCAAGATTTCCAATGGACCCATCAAAGAGAGGAAAATGGCCCCTCCCAATCCAAACGTTGGCTCAAACATTTCTGCGAGCCATTGTACGAAAAGGAAAGAACCAAAGTTTCTCCAATTTGAATCCAATGAAAGGAATTTGAAAAGTTTTTTTTTTCTTAAAAAAAAACTTTTTTTTTTGAAAGATCTCCAATGGACCCATCAAAGAGAGGGGAATGACCCCTCCCAATCCAAACGTTGGCTCAAACATTTCTGCGATCCATTGTGCGAAAAGGAAAGAACCAAAGTTTTCTCCAATTTGAATCCAAAAGAAAGGAATTTGAAATGTTTTTTTTTTTTACTTTATTTTTTTGAAGATTTCCAATGGACCCATCAAAGAGAGGAAAATAGCCCCTCCCAATCTGAACGTTGGCTCAAACATTTCTGCGAGCCATTGTATGGAAAGGAAAGAACCAAAGTTTCTCCAATTTGAATCCAAAAGGAAAAAAAAAATTTTTTTTTTTGTTCAGAAAAGAAAGAATGGAAACAAGTTCAAAGAAAGAAGTTCCCAAAGAATCCCATCTCATGTTTTTTTTTTAGATACAAGATCCAACATAGGCCACCAACTAGGAAGGAGCCAAGGATTCTAAGCATCATGTTCTCAAATGAACGAGTCCCACCGGGTGTGCCAACTTGATGGACCCGTCTTTTTCTTTCTTGCCTTCCTCCGTCCAGGGTCCGCCGGGGTGCAACAGGGCGAAGAGAAAAAAAAGAGCAAGCATCAACATTTTTTTTGTACGGGTATGCCAGATTTTCTATTCTACTTGGAATTTGAAATGGTGAGATTCACCTTCACAAGTAGAAAGGAAATCAAACTTTTTTTCTAACTTTCCATTGCACATATATTCAAAGAAAGAGACAAGATTTTAAATGCTGTGAAAGGCAATCTTGTGCCGTAGAAGGCGATTTTGCCGTGAAATGCGATTTACAAATCTCATCAATGATGAAAGACAAGAATTGTGATTTTTGCCTGTTTTAAAAATAAAAAATACAATAGAAAGGGAAGAAAGAGGGATCTAACTTCTCAAGCGATTGTGGGGACTCGTTCAGATCGACGGTCGCGAGTCATATATGGACTCCACCATTGTCCTTCAGATGAGAACACTTGATGTTTTAGTTCACTTGGCTTGGCTTGGACCCCATATTTTTAGAGGATAAAGACCAAAGGAAGGTCCTATATCCATTAAAAAAAAGGGTAGACGGGCTGAAAAGCCACATCTAGGCCATGTTGGATAGAAGAAGAGGGTGAAACCTTGGGGGGTGGCCCCCCAAAAGACTTTGATCACCTTGTAGTTCTTGCAGCAGGGTTTCTTCAAGGCAGGAGAGCTTCTTTGTGCAAAGAATTCTTCAGGACAATTTTTAGATGATTTTTCCGGATCCCTTCCTTTTGGAATGACCGCCTATTTATAGGCTTTTGGTGGCCATTAGGAGGGTTTTATGGGCATTAATGGTATTAATGCTCCATGATGGGAGGAGTTACAAGATCTAATTTCAGAATTTTGTAACTCCTTTTCCTTGAATTTTGATTGGCCGATGGAGAATAATGGGCATTGAATCTCCATGATGATGGGAGTTTCATGATTAATTACCATGATTAATCTCCATAATGATAGGAGTTACATGGTTAATTGCCATGATTAATTGGACTTGTAACTCCCATTTGCTTGCTTCTGATTGGGCCGTCCAAAATAATGAGTTAATGACCCTAATAAGTTGTCATAAAAAAGGTCATTTAACAACATTAATTGGTCGCCGAGTCGCTTGAAGAGTCGCGGGCCGCGCTGCGTCTTTTGGAATTCTTCTTGCGATGATCATCGATGGATCCGCATGTTATTTGATGTCGGATGACGATGCAAATTCAGACAATGGTTGACACCAATGGGCCGGCAACATCTGTCTAGTCGATTTCTCAATCGGTCGGGCAGAAAGTGTGCTTTCTTGGTCGGCCGGTTGGCGGTTTCGGAGTGTCCAATGATGATCAAATCATTTCGATGGCAGATCCATGATGTTGACGAAGATCGACGGATATCGTGCCTCAAAAATCAGATTTTAAGAAAATCACAAGGGCCAAACATCGCGAAACGCGAAAAAGAAAGGAAAAACGGCATTTTTGGCTGAAATCCGGCGACCTGGATTTCCAGGGTCACCGGCGACCATGCACCCATGGTCTCCGGCGACCATGGGGCTGGCAACCTTGGACTTTGGTCCATTTTCCGATCGCCTTCCGGTCGCCGTTTCTCGGGCTTTTTCGCTTCTGTTTTCTCCTGTATTTTTCTTAACATTTCTCCTCATTTATTGGCTTAATTCCTCTAAAGAAGACCTGCCGAAAGGCTGTGCAAATCAGAGCACAAAGTTTCCTATTTTTGGAAAAGCCGAAGACTCCGTAGCCAATTTTTCGCCAAGAGTGAAAACTAGGTCAAACGATGTTGGAATGACCTGAAATTTGAGGTGAAGCTTCTTGAGCATTAGATAGGACCAACCATGGGCTTTTATTTGAGTTTTGAAGCCGTTTGGGGTCCCGTCGATGCTTGACTTGATTTCACCGTGTGGAAGATGTCGAGCTTTGATATACGGTCATCCGATGTCCGATTGACCTGAAATTTGACAGGGAACCTATTGGAGTCATTTTGAGACGATCCATTAGCTCCGATTTGGATGCCATGGTCCCAGGAAGCTTCGCCGCCGGTAGGCTTGATTTTGCTTCGAAGCGTCAAAACCGGGTCAAACGTTGTCGGAATGACCTGAAATTTGACGAGCAGCCTTTTGGAAGCATGTAGAAGCTACTCATGTGTTTTGTTTGATGAGTGACGGCATCGGGGGTTCTCGCCGCCGGGAGGCTTGATTTCACCTTTTGAGAGTTGATGGAGGGTCAAACGGTGTCGGTTTGACTTTAAATTCGACGTGGAACCTTTTGGAGGTATTTTGAGACCATCCATAGGCTATGATCGAATATTTGATGTATTTGACACTGTCGCCGCCGGGAGCTCCCGCTCAACTGTTGGAGGATTAAGTTAGGCCAAATGGTGTCGAAATGGCCCGAAACTTCATGTGTACCTCTTTTTTGGCTATTTTGAAGGATCTCGTAGTTTTTGTTTGATTTTGACAAGATCTGATGCTTAAAGCAACTTTGCCTATTTGTGGTAGGATGCAGCTCCATGTAGCTTTTGATGTTGAGGAGGCTAAGTGACATTTTTCTTGTCAACAGCCGGCAGCACATTAGACGAGAGGAAGAACCCACTTTATTATTTTTCTCCCCATATTTCTTCGGCTTTCGCTGAAGAACAGTGTTACGGCCGTAACCGTAGCTGGCGATCGTGATCCGTCGATTTTGAGGGTAGTCGGAATCCTCATTTTCGATGTAAAATTTAATTAGCATATATATAGATGAATGGAGATTTCCTCAAACCATGCCTCTCTTGGAGGAAAGGGGGGGTCGAAATTCACATCCGACAGTTTTCTTCAGAGAAATCAATCCAATAAATGAGGAGAAATGTCAAGAAAAATACAGGAGAAAAAAGAAGCAAAAAAGCCAGAAAAACGGCGAAGAAATGGCGACCGAAAAAGGGGGAAAACCCCCATGGTGGCCGGCGACCTTGGCCCATGGTCGCCGGCGACCATGGGTGCATGGTCGCCGGCGACCCTAGATGTCCGGGTCGCCAGATTTCCGCCGGAACGACCGATTGTCCATTCCTTTTCGTGTTTCGCAATGTTTGGCCCCTGTGATTTTCTCAAATTCTGATTTTTGAGGCATGATATCCGTCGATCTCCATCAAACATCACGGATCCACCATCGAAATCATTTGATCATTATCAGACACTCCAAAACCGCCAACCGGCCGACTAAGAAAGCACACTTTCTGTCTGACCGATCGAGAAATCGACTGGACAGATGTTGCCGGCCCATTGGTATCAACCAATGTCTGAATTTGCATCGTCATCCGACATCAAATAACATGCGGATCCATCGATGATCATCACAAGAAGAATTCCAAAAGACGCGGCGCGGCCCGTGACTCTTCAAGGGACTCGGCGACCAATTAATGAAGTTAAATGACCTTTTATGACAACTTATTACGGTTATTAACTCATTATTCTGGACAGCCTAATCAGAAGCAAGCGAATGGGAGTTACAAGTCCAATTAATCCTGACAATTAGCCATGTAACTCCTATCATTATGGAGATTAATCATGGTAATTAATCATGAAACCCCCGTCATCATGGAGATTAAATGCCTATTATTCTCCATCGGCCAATCAAAATCTAAGAAAAAGGAGTTACAAAATTATGAAATTAAATCTTGTAACTCCTCCCATCATGGAGCATTAATGCCATTAATGCCCATAAACCTTCCTAATGCCTACCAAAAGCCTATAAATAGGCGGTCATTCCAAAGGGAAAGTGTCTTGAAAATTATCTTGAAGAATTCTCTGCACAAAGAAGCTCTCATGCCCTAAAGAAACTCTGCTGCAAACACTACAAGGTGATTGAAGTCCCTTGGGGGGCCAGCCCCCCAAGGTTTCCGCTCTTCTTCTATCCAACATGGCCTAGATGCGGCTTTTCAGCCCGTCTACTTAGTTTTTTTATTGGATATAGATACTTCCCTTGGTCTTTGTCCTCTAAAAATCCGAGGTCCAAGCCATGCCAAGTGAATCAAAAGTATCAAGTGTTCTCATCTGAAGGACGATGGCAGAGTCCATACATGACTCGCGACCATCGATCTGAACGAGTCCCCACAATCTCCTGCGAAGTCAGATCCCTCTTTCTTCCTATTCTATTGTATTTTGTATTTTTAATAGAGACAAAAAAATCACAATTCTTGTTTTTCATTATTGATAAGATTTGTAAATCGCCTTTCATGGAAAAATTGCCTTCATTGGCACAAAATCGCCTTTCACGGCAAACTAAACAAAATCGCCTTTCACGGCATTAAAAAATCTTGTCTCTTTCTTTAAAATATATGTGCAATGGAAAGTTAGAAAAAAAGTTTTGATTTCCTTCCTACTTGTGAAGGTGAATCTCCGGATCACCATTTCAAATTCCAAGTAGAACAGAAAATCTGGCATACCTGTACAAAATGTTGATGCTCGCTTTTTTTTTTCCGCCATGGCGGACCCGGGACGGAGGAAGGAAAAAGAAAATGCCAGGACCATCAGAGGTTTGGAAGAAGTTTGATGGTTTTGGGTTTTGATTTGATGATGGAAAGGTAGCTTCTCTATTGTTGATGAATCTTGTTCACACAAGAAAGTTTAGCCCTTCATTATCGTTTGTTTAGAACTCTTCGTGTCAGGCACCACTCAACTGTTAACGCCCAACACAGATGGGGCACCATTCTGTGTGAGGACTTTGGATTGAACATCTGCGCAGTACGACTTTTTATATTTTGATGGATATACACCATCGGATACATATTGAACACTTGACTTTGATGACTGTTGGCCTTTTGGTATCCATTTTACTTGCTTGCCTGCCGGATTTCATCCCGTGCCACTTTACCACAGCTCTTATGTTGAGCCAGGAGGGTCATGTGAAACTATCCCGTGGTGCATTAGTTCATGTGGGTTGCCTATTTGTTAGATGTTTATATTAGACTGATCTTGACTCGAATGCTACGCATTTCTTACGATCAAGATGCTACGCATGTATGATGATCTTGTCCATCACTTACTCTGATTCGTTCTACATATCTGGATAATTTATATATATATATATATATATATTGCTTACCGACCTTTGTGTCTGATGATGCCACTCTTGGTGCATAGGTACTGAGCTCTTCTTTACCGAGGAGGAGACGGCGGAAGAAGTTCAGGCGAATCAGCCTGATGACTTCCTAGATTATTGTACGGACGGCGTTGTATAGCCGTATCAACCCCGTACATGAGAGCCTTCACGTTATATTTTTTTAGCTTCATCTTTTGGTCTCTTTATCCTTTGATTAGGCCTGAGTTTTGGGTGTGGCCTATTGTTGTAAATAATACTTTTGTTTAACTATTTCAAAAGTGAACTCTAGTTAATATATATTTCAGTCTTTGCTCTTAACTATACCCCATGATACCATTTGTACTATGAAGCTTCCGTATACGTATTATGTATTCGAGGAAATGTTTATACCTCACAGCGATCTTCGATCCAAATTGGGACATGATTGGAGCCAAGTGTTGTTATTAATGTTGAAAATTTTTAATTGGCCCTAATCTCATGCATAAACCCCGGTTTCATGATTGGGGGTGTGACAGAGATGATCAGAGGGAGATGATGATGGGTGGGAGATGGGTGCAGTGAGATGGCGATGGAGAAAAGAGGATGATGGGTGAGAGATGGGTGCAGTGTGATGGAGACGTCTGCGCATATCCCAAGATAGGGACAAAAAGGCTAATTTAAGGAGGGAGAGAGTCCAGGGATTTGGGACTCTAGTTTCCCAGATCTCTGGACTCCGATTCCCTTATCTAGGTGATATGCCAAGGGCAGTTCGGGCCCAGGTCAAGTTGGGTTGGTCAGGGGTGAGACCCAAAATGCTAATGGGTTTAGGCTTGGACAAGGTTGAGGTATAAAATTGAATTGGGCCAAATGGGTTTAGGCTTAGGCAGATAGAGTTCATGTAGGTTAGGCTGAATTTTGGGTCTGGTGGGTCAGGTCCAAGTCAAGTATGGGTTAGATGGGTTAGAGTCTAGGTTGGGCTTGGATTTGGGTTCGAATTTTGGATAGATGGGTTTGGGTTTGGATAAGGATGGTTCGGGACTTGGGCCAGCTTGATTGGGCCAAATTGGGCTTGGATTAGGGTTCGGACCTTGGATCTAGATCAAAGGTTCAGTGCCCAAAAGGTGGGTTACAGCAGGGCTTGGTTTAGGCCATCATCACCGGGGACCTAGGTTTTACAGATCTTGATCTGCCCGTCGGATTTTTGAGATCTAAGTACCATCAGAATTCTCCCAACGCGTAGTTTTCGATGGTATATGGTACCAGGCAATTTGATGTCCAAGAGAAGACTTGAATTTTTCAATGGACCTACAAATAAATGTCTAATTCCAAAAATCCATAACTTGTGATCCGGTCGTTAGATATTTGAGGTCAAGATACTGTCAGACTCTCTCAACAAGCACTTTCCGATAGTATATGGGTTTGGGCAATTTAGAGACGGGAGAAGATTTGGTTTTTTCAAGGGACCCAGGCCTGATTTATTCTGGAAAGAAAATCATAACCTAAGATCCGACCATCGGATTTTTAAAAACTGAGCATCAGTGGAAATCTCTCAATGAGTAGATCCCGATGATACATGGGTCAGGTTCATTTGAAGACCTGAAGAATATTTGAATTTTTGGGGAGCCAACATATGTTTAACTTCTTAAAATTCATAACTTTTGATCCACCTGTCAGATTTTTTTTAAATCCATATATCATCGGGAAACTTACTAAAATTAGATCATCATGGAGGTGAGATCTGACTCAAAACATAAGAGTTGGTGAGATCCATTAAAAAAAGGGCCTATAATGATGCAACTTTCCTAAATGTGTATCATAATGAGGACTTTCATTTATTTATTCAAAATTGTGCAAAAGGGACAAAAGCAAAATTGGGGCATCAACAATATGAGTATTGAAATTGTCCTTAGGGGTGCCAAAATGGGGTGTTTATAGCACCCTATCCGATCGATCTCACAAAGTGTCCGATCGATCGGACCTGGGCACCTCCCAGTTAGCTGCAGATTTCCTCTGTCCGATCGATCATACAGAGTGTCCGATTGATCGGACAGGGAACATCCTCAGCTCGCAGAGAGCAACCGATTGATCGGACATTGGACAGTAAGCCCGAATTTGGGTTTTCTGCATCTTCTTCCCCAAGCCATTCCATGGCCAAACCTGCACACATTGAGCCTCCATGCTCCCCATCCATTGCATTAATCAATTTTCATATCATTTAACATATTAAACATCTATTACATGCCAATTAAGAATTAAAAACCATCCCAATACACCAACCTAATATTGCATGTTAAATCCAAATTAGAACCAGAGGCAACTTGGAATTCGAGTATTCTAACATAGAATCATTGCCAATCAATAGAAACCATACATACATATTAAATCATAAATTGCATATCTACTTGCCTCAACTAAGAAGAAGATGAAATTAGGAAAAACTTGAGGAGAAGCTCTACTACCACGAAATACCCGATCTAACCCACTCAAAAGCAATCTAGAACACCAAGAAGAATGAAGGAAGGAACAAGATTAAGAACAAACCTAAATCTAAACTGAAAGAAAACTATTAGGGAAGCTCACCAAACTTGGATCAATGGAAAGAGGAGATTGAGAGGATGAAAATGTGTGGTTCAGATCGCGAAGATGATATCTTCCTGAAGGGTTCTGGAGCTTGAGAAGATAAGCAAGAAGGGATTGCTGCTGGAGTCTTTGTTGCAAAGAATGAATAAGAGATTAAGGTTAATCCCTGCTTAAGGAGAAGAGGGGGAAAAAGACTAGTTTGCTCTTAAGTGGGTCCGGTGAAGGAATGGACCACTTGAAGCATTTCTGATCGTCGGATGGCGACGAGCCAAGAGACAAAAATGATAAGTACGACGAGACCTTTCCAACGAACCCAAAATCACGGCGATTGAAATTTTTCGGAAAACACTCAATTTTCTCTAAATTGCAAGCTACCCCCTGCTAAGGTCAAACGCTCTCGAAATCACAGGAAACTTCGCAGACACTATTCTAACACTAAAAGAAACTTGCTCATGATCTAAATCTGCCTAAATATATAACAATACAATTAATTATAATAATTACAAAATAAACGGGTCAACAGGTCTATAATTGGCCTAACTGACCTTTCATCCATTGCAGCGCCATTGACCAAGCTGACCTAGAAAAGTGTGACATTTGTATGGACAAATCAGTGTGAAGCAAGCTTTCAAGAGCTGAAAAGGAGGTTGACCACATCACCTGTCAAACCCCAACCCAGGATTAGCGCGATTAGTGTTAATTAAGTGCATGTTTAGTTATAATGTGGGTTTAGTGTTCGTGGGTTAGAAATTGGTCCAATTTGCTCTCGGATTAACTTTGGGGAATTTTGAGAGCGTTTTATGCTATTTAGTCACACTCAAGGGTGCCTTGAGTGTACGTGTAAGCTTGGGAGGAAATTCATGTTTTCTTATCTTAATCGTGATTTCGACCTCATTTGAATGGTTTTATTTTATTATTTAACTTTTGGGTTCAACTTGCTCTTGTTAAGACCCAGAAATCCAAGTTTTGGCCAAAAGGGGGTAAAACAGTCATTTCACATCAAATCTGGACCCGAATTTTGAAAGCTCAAAACTACGCCAAATTTATACTTTTTGGAAACTAGATTTTTCGGTGATTGATTTTGTCTTCTTCGTTATTTTCATCCGAGGGCCGTAAGTCAGTGTTTTATCTATCGCAAAATTTGAAGTCAATGGGACCCACAACCCATTTGACTTAAGTGGGTTGTCTTCCTCCCTTTCACTCACTCATGTCCAGAAACTCATTGCCTGCAACTCTCCTTCTCAAGAACCAGCTGAGGGACTCTCTTCTCCCTCTTCACTTTCTTCCTTGCATGCCTAAGCTAGGAAGTTCCAAATGAAAATCTGAAACCATCCTCTTCTTCCTCTCAACTCAAGGATTCCATTGCTACCATTTTCTTGAAGTTTCCAGCTGAGATTGCACTCCATTTTCTCCTCTTCTCCTCGTTTAGCAAGTTCCAGGTATAAGGATCTTCTTCTTCTTTTCAATGTGGTCTTTTGAGCTCCTTAGAAACTCATTCCTCTAACATGCAAACCCATTTTCGAAATGGGGGTTTTGTTTGCCCAAAATGATGATTTTTGGAATGGTTTTCTTGGGGTTTTGTGTAGATTTCGTGGCTTTCTTTTGGGTAGGAGTTCGAGAGATCTTTGGATAGCTATTGGTGAACGCAAGTGATCATTTTAGTCCTTTTTCTTTTGCATGCAATATTTGAAAGATTTAGCTTCAATGGGTTGTTTGTTTCTCATTATTAGTTGAGCATTATGTTGTTCAAATATGTGATATGGTTTGGAATTTTGTTTTAGATTGAAATAAATATGCTAGTGTTTTATCTTAATGGTTTTCATTCAATTCAAGTAATTTTATCTTGTCTAAATGTTTTACAAATGGATGAAAGAATGGTGAAATGTATTGTGAATTGAATGGATACATTGGTTGTTGAATTTGGAATGGAAATGGCCCCTAGGAGAGCATGGAGGCTCAGGGGATGTGCAGGGATTTGACCAAGAGAGAAAGGAAGTGAAATGGAAAGAAGTGTGTAGGAAGAAGAACTGGAATTCTGACTTGAATTGTGTGGTCGATCACAGTCGGTCAGCTGGCGGTCAACTGTCGGTTAGCCGACAGGTTCACTTCGGTCAACCGACAGCCAACCGAGTTCAGTTCGGTTCCATTTACAGAAACATGTTTTGTGACAGGGAATCGTAGGTCAGCCGTCGGCCAACCGACGAGCTCAATCTCAGTCGACCGACAACTAACCGAGGGGCGTTCGGTTCCATTTCCAGAATGGTGATTTTCTGTCAGGAAATCTGACTGTCAGCCGTCGGTCAGCTGGCGGCTAACCGACAGCCCTCTACTCGATTAGCCGACAGGTAACCGAGAGCTGACCGAGTTTTCAAAAGTAGATTTGTTTGTAGGATTTTCTTAGGATTGAAAACCTAAATATGATTAAGAACTTTCAAGTTGGAGTTTGTGTGCTTGAGGCTCAAAATCTCCTTTTACCTTCGGAAACACCAATCTCTCTTTCCTTAAGACATTTGAGTCTCAACCACATGAAGACCAAATGAAAGGTCTTATCGTATGCTTGACAAGTTTCGCTTGGAGTTATGGTTTGATACATCGAATTTCGTTTTCTAGCACTTGCTTTGTTTTGTACAAATATAAGTTTTGTTTTGAATTGTTTAAGAACCTGGTTGGGGGACACTTTACAATCTACTCTTGTTTAGCTTTGCATTGTTTTGAAAAGTGTTTTCCCTTGTTTTCGATAAGTTTCGTACAAGTATCGACATGTTTTGTGCATACATGAATATCATTGAATACCGCTGAGCTTGGACTACCCTCTCAGTTTGATCCACTAGTTAGGGGGTCCTTAAGCATAAGGACAATCTGCAGATTAGTCGTGTAATTGTACACATTCTTGTTTTGTTCGGTTCCGCGGCCGGTTTTCCCCGCTCACCTTCTGTGACTTGGGGCTTTTGTTTCGTTTCGTTTTGTTTTGTCTCGTTTTGTTTCCTCTTGTCATCAAGTATGACGGAGAAAGGATGAGCTCAATGTGGATTAATGAATCATATTGTTTTTTTGAAATCATGCTAGTTTTGCTTTATGCTTTAAATATGTTTTGTTTAGATCCCATGTCATGTTTTAAGTATTGTCATTTGAGATTTCAATTGGATTATATTATGTCTAAATTGGTCACCTGCTAGACCGTCGTGTCTGACCCTCTGGCTTTGGTGTTTTAGATGCAGGCGTCGTTGCCCCTGAGGAGCAGCCCCAGGAGGAGGCTTTTGAGCCCCCCCCCCCCCAGCCCGAGAGTGGCAGCCCGACGATGTCCTCTAGACATCGGGTGGGGTCTTGAGTATGACACATGTGGATGAGAATGTTTTGTTTTGTATTTTGGGTTGTATGGCCTTTGTTGGCCCTTTTCATAATTTGGGAATGTGTAAATTTAACTTAAGTTACTTTTGCTCTTTTGAAACTTGAAAGTTAAATGATGGTAATGTCATGTTATGTTTCCTCCTCTGATTATTGTCTTGAAGATGATTTAACTTATGTAAGTTGAGGTTGTATCACATGTATTGGACAAGATAAGATTACTTGCACGCTTCCGCAAATCATAGTTCGAGTGAGACAAATTCCAAGTGTGTTTTGGGAATCCTCACCGTGGAAACCTGTGGGTTAATCATAGATGTTGGTTGACGCCACACGTTGCGGGCCGGGTCCCGGTCCGCGGTCGTGACATCACCTATTCTCACATTACCGTTGAGTAGTGGCAGATTCATTGTGTATCTACGCATCGAATGTGGGGCAGGGGTGTATGTTGATGCTGGATGGCAAGGTAATTGCTTTTGGCTCAAGACAGTCGAAGGATTATGAAAGAAATTGTGCAACTCATGACTTAGAGTTGACAGCAGTCATCTTTACATTGAAGATGTGGAGACATTATCTCTACGGGAAAAAAATTTGAAGTGCATTCGGACCACCAAAGTTTGCAATACTTGTTTTCGCATAAAGAGCTAAATATGAGGCAAAGGCGTTGGATGGAATACATTAAGGACTATGACTATCCAATCAAGTATTACATGCAGAAAGCAAATGTAGTTGTCGATGCCATAAGCAGAAAATCAGTAATCTTCATGAGTTTGTGCGGAGCTTGTATATTCCAACAATTTGAAGACTTGGGAATGGATTTGCAGCCACTAAGGAAGGGTGTGATGTTAGTGAATATGTTAGTGCTTGAGCCTATCTTCATTCAGGAAATCAAGAAAAGTCAGTTGCAAGATCCAGATCTAGTTAGGGTTGTGAAAAACATTGCAGAACACCCAGATTTCAAGTTAGTGGATTGAGTGGTGTACTTCTGAGACCGATTGTGCATTCCAAATGTAGATGACTCAAAGAATGAGATCATGACTGAAGCTCACAGCACAAGATACTCCATGCATCCGGGTAGCACAAAGATGTACTGAAATTTGATGGCCAGGTTTTGGTTGAATAACATGAAATGGGAAATCGCGGCATTTGTGTCTTGTTGTTTGACATGTCAACTAGTGAAAGCAGAACATTAGAAGCACATACGTTTGCTACAACCATTGGAGATTCTAGAGTGGAAGTGGGAGCACCCTACCATGGGTTTTGTCTCTGATGGTCCCGGCTTTTTTCTTGCCTTCCTCCGTCCCGGGTCCACCGGGGTGCGGCGAGGCGAAAAAAAAGCGAGCATCAACATTTTGTACGGGTATGCCAGATTTTCTATTCTACTTGGAATTTGAAATGATGATGCGGAGATTCACCTTCACGAGTAGAAAGGAAATCAAACTTTTTTCTAACTTTCCATTACACATATATTTTAAAAAAAGAGACAGATTTAGAATGTCGTGAAAGGTGATTTTGTTTAGTTTGCCGTGAAAGGCAGTTTTCTGCTGTAGAAGGCAATTTTGCCATGGAAGGCGATCTACAAATCTTATCAATAGTGAAAGACAAGAATTGTGATTTTTTTGTCTCTTTAAAAATACAAAATACAATAGAAAAGAAAGAAAGAAGGATCTGACTTCTCAGGAGATTGTGGGGACTCATTCAGATCGACGGTCGCGAGTCATGTATGGACTCCGCCATCGTCTTTTAGATGAGAACACTTGATGCTTTAGTTCACTTGGCTTGGCTTGGACCTCAGATTTTTAGAGGACAAAGACCAAAGGAATGTCCTATATCTAATAAAAATCTGGGTAGAAGGGCTGAAAAGCCACATCTAGGCCACGTTGGATAGAAGGAGAGGGAAACCTTGGGGGGGTGGCCCCCCAAGGGACCTCAATCACCTTGAAGTGTTTTTCTTCAAAGTTTCTTCAGAACAGGAGAGCTACTTTGCGGAGAGACTTTCAAGGACAATTCTTCAGATGATTTTTTTGGGCCTTTCCCTTTGGAATGACTGCCTATTTATACGCTTTTGGTGGACATTTAGGAGGGTTTATGAGCATTGATTGCATTAATGCTCCATGATGGGAGGAGTTACAAGTATTAATTTCATAATTTTGTAACTCCTTTTTCTTGGATTCTGATTGGCCGATGGAGAATAATGGGCATTTAATCTCCATGATGATGGGAGTTTCATGATTAATTACCATGATTAATCTCCATAATGATAGGAGTTACATGGTTAATTATCATGATTAATAGGACTTGTAACTCCCATTTGCTTGCTTCTGATTGGGCCGTCCAGAATAATGAGTTAATGACCGTAATAAGTTGTCATAAAAAGGTCATTTAACTTCATTAATTGGCCGCCGAGTTGCTTGAAGAGTTGCGGGCCGCGCCGCGTCTTTTGGAATTCTTCTTGCGATGATCATCGATGGATCCGCATGTTATTTGATGTCAGATGACGATACAAATTTAGACATTGGTTGACACCAATGGGCCGACAACATCTGTCCAGTCGATTTCATGATTTGTCGGACAGAAAGTGTGCTTTCTTGGTCGGCCGGTTGGCGATTTTGGAGTGTCTAATGATGATCGAATGATTTCAACGGCGGATCCGTGATGTTGATGAAGATCGACGGATATCATGCCTTAAAAATCAGAATCTGAGAAAATCACAAGGGCCAAACATCGCAAAACGCAGAAAGAATCGAAAAACGATCGTTCCGGCGGAAATTCGGCGACCCGGACTTCCAGGGTCGCCGGCGACCATGCACCCAAGGTCACTGGCGACCATGGGGCCGGCGACCTTGGGCCATGGTCTCCGGCGGCCATGAACCAAGGTCACCGGCGACCATGGGGCTTTTGCCCCTTTTTCGTTGCCGTTCGGTCGCCATTTCTCGGCCGTTTTTCGGGATTTTTTGCTTCTTTTTTCTCCTGTATTTTCCTTGAAATTTCTCCTCATTTATTGGCTTAATTCCTTTGAAGAAAACCTGTTGAGAAGCTGTGCCAATCAGAGCACAAAGTTTCCTATTTTTGGAAAAACCAAAGACTTTGTAGCCGATTTTTTGCCAAGAGTTGAAACATGGTCAAACGATGTCGGAATAACCTGAAATTTGAGGTGAAGCTTTCTAAGCATTAGATAGAACCAACCATGGGCTTTCATTTGAGTTTTGAATCTGTTTGGGGTTCCATCATTGCTAGACTTGATTTCACCGCGCGGAAGATGTCGAGCTTTGATTTGCGGTCATCCGATGTCCGATTGACCTGAAATTTGGCAGACAGCCTATTGGAGTCATTTTGAGGTGATCTATTAGTTTCGATTTGGGTGCCATGGTCGCAGGGAGCTCCGCCGCCAGTAGGCTTGATTTTGCTTTGGAGTGTCAAAGCCGAGTCAAACGTCGTTGGAATGACCTGAAATTTGACTGCAGCCCTTTAGAAGCATGTAGAAGCTACTCATGTGCTTTGTTTGATGAGTGGCGGCATTGGAGATTCTCACCGCCGGGAGGCTTGATTTCGCCGTTCGAGAGTTGATGGAGGGTCAAACGGTGTCGGTTTGACTTGAAATTTGGCGTGGAGCCTTTTGGAGGTATTTTGAGACCATCCATAGGCTCTGATCGAAGATTTGTTATCTTCAACATTGTCACCGCCGGGAGCTCCTGCTCAGCCGTAGGAGGATTGGAGTTAGGCCAGATTGTGTCGAAATGGCCTGAAACTTCATGTGTACCCTTCTTTTGGCTATTTTGAAGGATCTTGTAGTTTTTGTTTGATTCTAACAAGATCTGAAGCAGCTTTGCCTATTTGCAGTAGAATGCGGCTTTATGTAGTGTTTGATGTTGAGGAGGCTAAGTGACATTTTTTGTGTCAACAAATGCCCCCTCAAGGTACAGCGACGAATTGCACAGCTTTTGCAGTCGATGTGCCTCATAGAAAACTTTGAAGGAGAACTTCTGACTTGGCCAAGAGTCTCTGAGCATTTTTCTTTGATAGAGTAGCCTTTTGAGTTTCCAAGGGAATTTTATGGCAATGAGAGAGATCACATACCATCTCAAGGAAAAATTTTGAAAATGACATTTGGATTGGGTTTTTGGGTTTTGGATTTTTTTTTTCTTTTCGACCTTGTGGACCTAAAGGCTTTGTGTGGCGCATCAGGCGGTCAAGAAGGTTTTTTGTTTTTGACCTTGTGACCTAACAAGCTGTATGTGGCACGTTAGGGGGTCGGGTTTTGAACTTTGATTTTGGTCTTGTAACCTAACAAGCTGTGTGTGGCAAGTTAGGGGACCGGGATTTGCTTTTTGATTCTGGCTTTGTGACCCAACAAGCTGTACGTGGCAAGTTAGGGGATCATGGTTTGGTTTTTTGTCACTTTTTGGGACAATTTTGGTCCATTGAAGTGGTTTGGGTTTTTGTGGAATGTCAATTTCAAGGTTTTGGCTTAATCTGGTTCCTGAGGTGGGACGGTTTGGATTTTTGGAAACTCATGAGGGTTGGATTTTATTTTTTTTTTCGTATGGTCCAATCAACTCAAAAGAGGCATGGAACCATTTTTGCGTGCTCTTGGTAAGAGGAATTTTGACTAAAAGCCACTTTTAGTGCCTAGGTGGTCAAACCTGGCTCATGTAGGCTAGCCCATGGGACCTTAAGCTTTGGAGATGGCTTTTATCTCATATGGTGTCATTTTTGTGAAGAATATCTAAAAATATCTCTTTTTGGTAGAGAATTTCTAAAAATATTTTTACTTGGAGAGAATCTCTCAAGTTTCCTTGATTTTGGGAGAGATTTTCTCAAAGTATCTTTCTTTGGGAGAAAGTTTCTCATAATCCCTCTCTTTTTGGAGAGAATTTCTCAAAAGATCTCCTCCTTGGGAAAGAATATCCCATGATCCCTTTCTTTTAGGAAGTTTACTAATTTGTAGCACTTACCTTCTCTCTTTTCTCCTTTCCTCTTTTGGTTTGCTTTCTTCTATATAAGCAAGGGGGTTGGATCTCTTGTTGCTATTGCTCTTTTTTTTTTTGCAAAAATCTTCAAGAGTGCTCTAAGATCAAGCACTTTTCTTCTTCTTCAAGGATCTTCAAGCTTTTTCTTCTTCTTCTCCGTCAATGGCTTCAAGTAAGTTTCCTTCTTTTTTAAGAAACTCCATGTAGAAGTAGAAAAAGGTTTCTTTCTTTCCTTTTTTTTTCTTTTTCTTTTTCTTTTTCCCTTTTTTTTCTTTTTTTTTCTTTTTCACGTGCTTTCTTTTTTTTTCACACATTTTTTCTTTCTTCTCTTTTATTCTTTTTTTTTCTTTCTCTCTTTTTTTTCTTTCACGGTTTCTCCTTTTTTTTTTACCGTGTGCATTTTTCTTCTTTTTTTTCTTTTTTTTTTTTTTCGTGGCCGGACGGACAAGACCGTACAGCCACGTGGCCTGTGGGCAAAATTTTTTTTTTTTTTTTGAAAGACAGATTGTCTTCTTCTCTTCTTTTTTTTCTTTCCCGGATTTCAAGATGCCCATGCATGACAACTTTCCTTCTACGTATTTCTTTTATGGAATTGGAAGTATGATAGTGCGCACCTAGAAATCTTTTGCAGGTCTTGCGATTTGGAGCTGCAGCAATGTTGAGCCTTTTCTTGGTCTTGCGGGGATTTTTGAGGAACTTTGTAAGTTTTGGAATCTGGAGCTCGCAGCAATGTTAAGCTCTTTTCCAATCTTGCGGAGATTTGAGAAGATTTGGCTAGATCTCGCAGCAATGTTTGAGTTTGAGCCTTCTTTGAGAATTCTCCATTGATTATGAGCTCGCAGCGATGTTAAGTTCATCTTCAAGCTCCCTATTTCTTTCAGGGTGTTTCCCTTTTCTTCGGAATTGCCCCGGAACCATGCTAAAGTTTCACTAGAATTTATTAGCAAAATTCTATCATTTTGATTATTGATTTTCTCTTTTTCCATCCTTTGCAGGTAGTTCCTCCAGAACGAACAAGGGTAAGGAGCCTGTCACCGATATGCCTCGTCGTTCTACCAGGTCTTCTAATGTGACCGTGCAGCAGGCCTGGGAGAAGGTCCAGTATGTTGAAAGGAACTTGGAAGAGTGTGACTCGCTCAACTGAGATGAGATGAGGCAACGTTTGATCGCCCTCAAGGATGAAGAGTTTTATAAGATTATGGTAAGCAACCGTCCATGGGTCACAGACGACCACGGCATTGTACCCAAGCCTACCTTCTTCTTTGGTGATGCAGTCCCCGACGATTGAACATACCAAAGGAGATGTTTTCAGTTCTTTTACACAGCTGATGGTGAGGAGAGAACTGTTTCTACCCGGTCGACCTTCGATCGGACTATCTCGATCATGAGCCTTTCCTCCACGTGCTCAAAGAGGGAAGATCCTCCAAGCTGGGTGAAGAGGACTAATGTGATCAAGACCGAGATTTTTGTTGGCGGCCCTTCTGGTTTCGCAGAGAAGTCGCCTGTTCATATGGACATTTTGATGCTGGCCAGCGGCTACCAAGGTTCAGATCATCCTTCGGTCGATTTAAGACCGGTGGGTCTTGGTATTTTCAAGGGCAATGACAGCAATTGGGTGAAGCCTTTTCGACTTTGCGGCCGTTTCAGTGCCGACTCGAGCTGGGAGTCGTGGACTGATCACATCCTACAGGTCGGCGGTGCCATTCTGAAGGAGACCGAGATTTTTAACGCGGTTCGCGCTTTTCGGCAAACCATGGTTTTCTCCGATGAGGCCTTCATGGTCATGCTAGAGTCGTTCCTTCCACAAACCAATTCCTTCGTTGTCACAAATGGAGAGATTGGTTTTTCTTTAAAGGAACTGAGTGCCATCACCGGGCTGCCTATCCTCGGCAATCTCTATGAGGAGTTCATGCCTATCGACAGCGTCCTTGAGGAGCAGTCTGAGGAGTTCAGGTTTTTGTACTTTCAGCTCGTCGCCTTCTACGACTTTTTGAAGGAGAAGGAGGGCTCGAAAGTCCGGTGTAGCAGTTGGGGAGTGGTAGCTTTTTGTCTTCCAACTTCTTTGACAGTGGGGAGTCTTCTGAGAGTGCGACCCAGGAAGCCAGGGCTAAGAACCCGGATTCGAAGAAGATTTCCGCCATGCGAGAGAATTTGAAAGAACTCTTCGCAAGCACAGACGCCATTCATTCTGACATTACGCTACGAAGAGATCTCGCTGTTTACCTCACTTATTGGCTGTGTGAGACTGTTTTTGCTGAAGGAGATGGTACGCACATCAGGCCGCATTGCATTTTTCCGGCTTGTCAGATGGCGTTTGGAGAGCGACTTTCTTTGATGCCTGCTCTTTACTCCTATTTGTGTACCGAACTGCAGGCTGCTGCTTTCCTGGTTCGGCTTAGGCTTCCCATGAACAGGGTATTTTCAGCCCATATTTTCTATTCATGGTATGTATACCACTATCCCAATTTTCACTGATTGGGCGCTGCACAGGATGATGACCCTTTTATGATTCGGTTGGCTAGAGGGAAGCCTGTTTCCGAATCTCTTTTATCTGCCCGTTTGAGGATCCGACAATTCTAAGACATCGAGATGGGGCAGTCTTCAGTGAAGCTTTCTCCGGGCTTGCGGAAGAAGGCTTTTGATTTTGGTGTCTCCTGAGATTCCACCAGGGCAAGGTCGGGGAGACACTATTCTTTGACAAACGCATGGAAAGCTTGGCTCTTCAACATACGTATTGGCACGATGGTGTACCATAGACATCTTTTCGTTGACATCCAGCCGTATGTTCCTTCGCATTTTGCCATGCAATTGGGCTTCTCTCAAGGCATTGTTGGAGCGCCTTCGAGTAAAGTGAAGCGTTTTGGAGGTCTACAGGACGGGAGAAATGCATGGGCCTTTTATAGTGCAGAAGACACTACTGCCAGGATTTCTTATCCTAAGTTGCCCACTTTCCGGACTACTGGCTTCACGAAATGGTTCATGGAGAGCCTTTCAGTGTACCAGGGACTTTCCAAGAAGAAGCTAGATGTAAAGCAGTCTTCTGGGAAGGGTCTTGGGAAGTCAGATGGCGTCTACTGAGAAGAAGTTCTGGCTTTCCTTTCTGGAGAAAAGCACAGAACATGCTTTCTCGAGGACCAGGACATCATCAAATCGGGAGCTGCACAAGAGATACCTAGTGAGGTCTTGGAACAGCTCGCAGAGGAGGAGGCTGAGGTCGCTACTTGGATACAAGCAGAGCGAGCAAAGGTTTCCATGGAGTCTACCGGCAAGAGCAGACCATCTGGTGAGGACTCTATCGAGAGGCCAGATTTCGATGGTGGGGCGGGTACTTCCAGCAATTCGTCTCATAGGAGCAAGAGGAGAAGAGGACAACACCAAAGTAAGAGACGGCACGAAAACTCTCCTGATCCGGAAATTCCTTCCACCATTGCTAAGGAGGCATCAGGGGATGATGATGAGCCTCCAGAGAAAAGAAGCCCGGGGGAAAAGATCAGTAGTGATGGTATGACCCTTCTTCTCTCTTTTTCTGCTTTTTTCTTTTATGAGGCTTTTGTTTTTGATCTACTGCTTTTTTTTCTTTTGGCAAAAGATGATGATTTGATGACGCCTGAGGTTTCGGCCGATGAGGCGGTGACGGATCCGATCGTGGCATCTGAGGAAGAACCCAGAGACTTTAAAGTGGGCCTAGAATCTCCACCTGGTATGATTTCTTTTTTCTTTCTGTTTTTCTTTACCGCCACTTGCTGACATGTTTTTTTTTTTTTTGTTTCTTGCTAGCTGACTTGCCAGAGGATTCCGACGACTTCGAGCCATCCATGGATGCAACTTTTGACTATGCTTCGGATGAGCTCATGGAGGCAGAAAGCATTCCGCCAGTCCTCGAAGAAGGTACTTTGCAGTGATAATCTTGATATTTTGATTTTTGACAAGATCATATTCATACCTTTTTCATCTTTCATTGGCAGGTTACGAGGTGACAGGAGGAGTTCCTCTATCCTTCTCAGAGTCAGAGCAGGGGTGCCAGCGGCTGATCCAAGAGTGGGAGCTTCTTTTACCAGTTTCGATGAGGTAGAGGAGAATCTGCGTGCTGATATTCCTTCTCCAGCGGCTCCGATTGGAAAGAGCTTCTCGATTACTCTTCCAACGGTGTATGACATGGGCAGTCAACCAACGGAGCATGGCGAGTCTTCATTTGAGCCATCCCGTCAATTTGCGAGGAAGGTGTTGAAGAGAGTCTTAAGCTCATGGGTCGAGACTCTTTCTTCTGGCCATTTGGAGGCTGGCTTTGGTATGATTAAGCATGTTCAGGACATTCTTGCCGATAGCGAAGAAGTCGGTCTGGACATTACAGATGCCAAGGCTTTTGTTGATGAAGTCATTGCTCTTGGCAACAAGTGGATTGAAACCAAGAGTTTTCCAAATGGTGACTTCTTCAACGAAATGTTTTTGAGGCCTTCTACTGAGGTCAAATCTGAACTGAATGAGATCTCGCGGACTCGGAAGCAACTCGTTCGGGAGAGGAACGTCACCGAGCTGGCTATTATCGAGCCGACACAGGACCAGCACCGTCTTAATAGGGAGGTCATTGAGGCCAAACAGCGCCTTAAGCTATTGGAAGAACAAGCTGCTGCCAAGTGGACTGTTATTTCGAAAGCTCGCGATAGAGAAAGGACTCTCATTCACCAATTTGAGGAGGTTAAAAGCAATCTCCGGAGGAAGACTCAGGAATACGAACAATGGCAAATTCTCTAGGAAGAGCTTCCTCGTGCGGAAGATGGATCGCGACGGCCTACGACATTTTATGGGAAAATCCTGAAGAAACGCGGCCTGGAAGCTTTGGAGGCTAAGGCCAAGAGTTTGCTTGAGGAGTTAAGTCTTTGGCTGAAGACCATGTCGGACTAGTCTCCTGACTTTGTAACAAACTTTTTCTTCTTTTCTTCTGGTACCTCCATGTATAAACATTTTTTGGCACCCTTTTTATTTTGTATTCCCTCGTTTCACTTAAATTCTTTTTTGATGAAAGTAAGTAAAAGTTGGATGGGAATGTTTGTTTGAAAATTTGATCAAAAGGTTGTCATTTTGTGAAAATCTTTTGTCAAAGGGTTGTTTTGGGCATGAAAGCCATATTTTGTAGCAAAAAGCCTGGTTATTTGATGGCTTGAAAGCCGAATTTTGGTGGCATAGGAGCCAAAATTTTGTTTATGGCATGGAAGCCGATTTTCGGCATGAGAGCTGATTTTTGTGGCGTGAAAGCTAAGTTTTGGTTTGGTGGCATGAGAGCCAAAATTTTGCGGCATGGCAGCCAAAATTTTGTTTATGGCATGGGAGCTAAATTTTGTTTGTGGCATGAAAGCCAGTTTTTGGCATGAGAGCCGATTTTTTTTTTTTGAAAACCAAGTTTTGTTTTGTTGGCATGGAAGCCAGATTTTTTATTTTTGGCATGAAAGCCAGGTTTTGTTTTGTTGGCGTGGAAGCCAGATTTTTTGTTTTTGCCATGAAAGCTAGGTTTTTGGCGTAAAAGCCGGGTTTTTTTTGTTTTCAAAGTGCAAGTATCGACTAAGAGTCGCCTCCCTGCTGAATGGTATTGCAAGTATCGATGGAATGTCGCTTCCTTGCTCATTCGATTGCGAGTATCAATGGAATGTCGCCTCCTAGCGGATTTTTGTGCAAGTATCGATTGAATGTCGCTTCCCTGCCTTTTTTTCAAAAGTTTTGTTTTGTGGGTATCAATGGAAAGTCGCCTTCCCACGGATTTTTGAAATTTGAGGTTTTTTCAAACCTTTGTTTTTGTTTTGAAATTTGGATTGTGGATATCAACTGAAACGTTGTGTCTCCACGATTTTATTTTTTTTTTAAAATTTTGCAAGTATTGACGAGGTGTCGCTTCCTTGCGATTTGAGGTTTTGGAAGTATTGAATGGGGTTCACATCCTTCCGATTTTTGGGTTTTGTGTGAGTATCGACTAAACGTCGCTTCCCCATGGTTTTTTTTTTTTTTTTTTGAAAAACCATTTTTTGTTTAAAGACACGAGGGTCGTAAATTTTGACTCAAAACCATTTTTGGGGTGGACTAGGGTGGAAATCCTTGAGTCCTAATTTTTGTTTCAAAAAATGAATTTTTGGGTTCAAGGATCGAAAGTTTTGGTCAAGTTAGGAAAGAGGCTCCTAAACTTGGATTTTGGGTATGAATTTTTTTTTTCGAACAATGAAACATTGAAAGTAAACATTGTTTTGGGCTTTTAGAAATTTCAACATAGGAGTTTGACGAGCAAGTACCTAGGAATAGGCTTTGGCCATGCAGGCATCGCTCTGACCTGATGTAGGAAGTCTTCAAGGGTAGTACCGCTTCAAGAACTTTGTTGACACCAAAAAAAGTCACTTTGCCTCCTCAACATCAAAAGCTACATGGAGCCGCATCCTACTACAAACGGGCAAATCTGCTTCAGGCTTCAGATCTTGTCAGAATCAAACAAAAACTGCAAGGTCATTCAAAATAACCAAAAAGGAGGTACACATGAAGTTTCGGGCCATTTCGACACCATTTGGCCTAACTTCAATCCTCCAACAGCTAAGCGGGAGCTCCCGGCGGCGATAGTATCAAAGACATCAAATCTTTGATCCAAGCCTATGGATGGTCTCAAAATACCTCCAAAAGGCTCCACGCCAAATTTCAAGTCAAACCGACACCATTTGACCCTCCATCAACTCTCGAAAGGTGAAATCAAGCCTCTCAGCGGCAAGAACCTCCGATGCCATCACTAATCAAACAAAGCACATGAATAGCTTCTACATGCTTCCAAATGGCTGCACATCAAATTTCAGGTCATTTCGACAGCGTTTGACCCGGTTTTGACGCTCCGAAGCAAAAGCAAGCCTACCGGCGGCGAAGCTCCTTGGGACCATGGCATCCAAATCAGAGCTAATGGATCATCTCAAAATGACTCCAATAGGCTCCCTGTCAAATTTCAGGTCAATCGGACATCAGATTACCATACATCAAAGCTCGACATCTTCCGCACGGTGAAATCAAGTCTAGCATCGACGGGACCCCAAACGGCTTCAAAACTCAAATAAAAGCCCATGGTTAGTCCTATCTAATGCTCAAGAAGCTTCACCTCAAATTTCAGGTCATTCCGACATCATTTGACTTGGTTTCAACTCTTGGCCGAAAATCGGCTACGGAGTTTTCGGCTTTTCCAAAAATAGGGAACTTTGTGCTCTGATTTGCACAGCCTTTGGACAGGTTTTCTTTAGAGGAATTAAGCCAATAAATGAGGAGAAATTTCAAAAAAATACAGGAGAAAACAGAAGCGAAAAAGCCGGAGAAACGGCCGAGAAACGGCGACCAAAAGGCGACCGGAAAATGGACCAAAGTCCAAGGTCGCCAGTGACCTTGGCCCATGGTCGTCGACCATGGCCCAAGGTCGCCGGCCCCATGGTCGCCGACGACCATGGGTGCATGGTCGCCGGCGACCCTGGAAGTCCGGGTCACCAGATTTCTGCCGAAACGTCCGTTTTTTCAATTCTTTTCGCGTTTCGCGATGATTGGCCCCTGTGATTTTCTTAAAATCTGATTTTTGAGGCATGATATCCGTCGATCTTTGTCAACATTACAGATCCGCCATCGAAATCATTCGATCATCATTGGAGACTACAAAATCGCCAACTGGCCGACCAAGAAAGCACACTTTCTGCCCGACCGATCGTGAAATCGACTGGACAGATGTTGCTGGCCCGTTGGTACCAACCAATGTCTGAATTTGCATCATCATCCGACATCAAATAACATGCAGATCCATCAATGATCATCACAAGAAGAATTCCAAAAGACGCGGCGCGGCCAGCGACTCTTCAAGAGACTCGGCGGCCAATTAATGAAATTAAATGACCTTTTTATGACAACTTATTACAGTCATTAACTCATTATTTTGAACGGCCCAATCAGAAGCAAACAAATGGGAGTTACAAGTCCAATTAATCATGACAATTAACCATGTAACTCCTACCATTATGGAGATTAATCATGGTAATTAATCATGAAACCCCCATCACCATGGAGATTAAATGCCCATTATTCTCCATCGGCCAATCAAAATCCAAGAAAAAGGAGTTGCAAAATTATGAAATTAAATCTTGTAACTCCTCCCATCATGGAGCATTAATGTCATTAATGCCCATAAACTCTCCTAAATGGCCACCAAAAGCCTATAAATAGGCGGTCATTCCAAAGGGAAAGGATCCGAAAAAATCATTTGAAGTCTCCTGAAAAATTGTTTGAAAACTATCCTGAAGAATTCCCTGCAAAAAGAAGTTCTCTCATTCTGAAGAAACTCTGTTGCAAATTCTACAAGGTGATCGAAGTCCCTTGGGGGGGCCACCCCCCCCCCCCCCCAGGTTTCCCCTATTCTTCTATCCAACATGGCCTAGATGCGGCTTTTCAGCCCATCAACTTGGTTTTTTATTGGATATAGGACCTTCCCTTGGTCTTTGTCCTCTAAAAATCCGAGGTCCAAGCCAAGCCAAGTGAACTAAAGCATCAAGTGTTCTCATCTGAAGGACGATGGTGGAGTCCATACATGATTTGCGACCGTCGATCAGAACGAGTCCCCACAATCTCCTGAGAAGTCAGATCCCTCTTTCTTTCTTCTCTATTGTACTTTGTATTTTTAAAGAGACAAAAGAAATCACAATTCTTGTCTTTCATCATTGATGAGATTTGTAAATCTCCTTTCACGGCAAAATCGCCTTCTACGGCACAAAACCGCCTTTCACGGCAAACTAAACAAAATCACCTCTCACGGCATTTTAAAATTTTGTCACTTTCTTTAAATATATGTGCAATGGAAAGTTAGAAAAAAAGTTTGATTTCCTTTCTACTTGTGAAGGTGAATCTCCGGATTACCATTTCAAATTCAAAGTAGAATAGAAAATCTGGCATACCCTTACAAAAGTGTTGATGCTTGCTCTTTTTTTTCTCTTCGCCCAGCTGCACCCCGACGATCCCGGGACGGAGGAAGGCAAGAAGAAAAAAGGCGGGTCCATCAAGTTGGCATACCCGGTGGGACCCGTTTATTTGAGAACACGATGCTTAGAATCCTTGGCTCCTTCCTAGTTGGTGGCCTATGTTGGATCTTGTATCTAAAAAAAACATGAGATGGGATTCTTTGGAAACTTCTTTCTTTGAACTTGTTTCCATTCTTTCTTTTCTTAAACAAAAAAAGAAAGTTTTCAAACTTCTCTCTTTTGGATTCAAATTGGAGAAACTTTGGTTCTTTCCTTTTCGTACAATGGCTCGCAGAAATGTTTGAGCCAACGTTCGGATTGGGAGAGGCCATTTCCTTCTCTTTGATCGGTCCATTGGTGATCTTTCAAAAAAAAAAAAAACAAAAATAAAGTTTTCAAACTTCTCTCTTTTGGATTCAAATTGGAGAAACTTTGGTTCTTTCCTTTTCGTACAATGGCTTGCAGAAATGTTTGAGCCAACGTTCGGATTGGGAGGAGCCATTTCCCTCTCTTTGATGGGTCAGTTGGAGATCTTTCAAAAAGAAAAAGTAAAAAATTTTTTTTCAAACTTCTCTCTTTTGGATTCAAATTGGAGAAACTTTGGTTCTTTCCTTTTCGTATAATGGCTCGCATAAATGTTTGAGCCAACGTTCGGATTGGGAGGGGCCATTTTCCGGGTCCATTGGAGATCTTTCAAAAAAAAAAAAAAAAAAAAAAAAAAAAACATTAAGGTTGCACCAATTACGTTCTTTGACCAAATTGGATCTAAGAAAAACCTTGTCCAGAGTGTGGAGGCAGCTAGACTGTTCGAGGCAAGGGTCCTTCAAATGGGTTCATTAAGTAACCCTACCCTTACCTGGGAGCCGATCTATCCACTAAGGTTTCATAAGACCGAATTGGATGACCTATGTGTACTCTTCAGAAAAATCTCTCCAAAAAACAAAAAAAAAAACTTTTGTCACTATTGTGTTCAAATTGGAGGAATTTTGGTTTTTTCCTTTCGGATTTAGTGCTCGCAGAAATGTTTGAGCCTGTATTCGGATTGGAATACCATTTGCTCTCTTTTATGAATTCAATCTTGGCTTTTCAAAAAAAAAACTTCCGTCATTATTGGATTCAAATCTGAGAAATCTTGGTTCCTTCCTCTTCGGACTTAGGGCTCGCGGAAATCGCTGAGCCTTTGTTTGGATTGAAATACCATTTGCTCTCTTTTGCGAATTCGACCTTGACCTTTCAAAAATCCCATCTCGTGTCCTTTTCAAGGATGCAATTTACAACATTGGTGCTTAGCGGTGCTAGTACGCCTTTTCGGGTCTACTGTATTCGCGACTGACACATTTGTATCTCCAACCTTATATCATTTTACCTCGAGTGAGGTTCGCTTCTCGGTAACTTGAATTAAGGTTTACAATTGCTTCTAAGCAGTCACTGGAGCGCTCATTTCGAGCCGACCATACTTGCGTTCAGAACAATTGTACCCTCTATGGCTTTTTGCCTTCTTCATTACGCTCAGAATAGGCCATGCCTGCTGAGCGATTTGAAAAGACAAAACCATAGTGTTTTCCATTTATGATCACCATATTCTTGTGATTACTAATGGATGTGGTCTTGTTTCAGAAGTTTTCCAAAACTAACAGTGGCAGCTTCGTTGACTATCACCTTTGATGAGAACAAGTACCAAGTCATGCTTCAAGAGAAGCAGAGAAAGCGCACTTTCAAGTGCCCCGCCAACTGCCGAAGCGTCACCTCCCTCAGCAACTCTCAAAACACCGGGTCGACCTTCACTCCCCGGACCATTGTCTTCGGGTCACTGGGTCCATTCCCACTACCCGCAGAAGAGACGGTGCCTGCTAAGAAGCAGAAGACCACCCCTCAACGTGTCGTTGCCCCGACACCAAAGGCGGTCACCAAGAAACCTGAGGCTCATGGCAATCCCACAAGGCCTCAACCTACGAAAAACCAGGTCTACCCCAAGACTTGGTCCCCACGATCTTCGCCAAAACAAAGAAGGTCCCGGAATCTGCAAAGCCAGCATACCTGGCCCCTCTCAAGGAGAACCAGTTCTATCCTCTCGCTTACATCAAAGGGGAGAAGCCTACCCTCCACCGGATAACCAAAACAACTTAGCATGAGCCGGCTCACTCATACAAGCCCAAAATCAAACCGTGCAGCACAAGGCCTCGACAAGAATCTGCCAGGGCCTGCTCTCCTGCAACTCGACCCTTCATCTCAATAGGGGCAGAGCTTGCAAAATTTAAAGCTTCGGTGCGACAGGTTAAGGACCACGTCCGGATCCCGTCCATGCCTGTCTTCAAGGAAGACAAGCCCGGTTGCTGCGCACAAGGGACCGCATCCTTAATTACCAGAGCACAACCCGAGCTAACTGAAGCTCAAATTGCTCGTCGTTTACGTCGCCGCGTGACATATCGACAGAATAGATTAGAGAAGCAAAGAACCCAGCATTTTGAGCTTCAAATCTCCCAAAAATGGGTCGAAAAAGAAAGACCCGACCAAGTTGCTGCTGTCCACATGGTTGGCAAAACCAAAAGACGGCAGAAATCAGCAACAAAAATACATGTCAGACCACCGGTGACTCGCACCGTCTCCCGGACGAGAAGGCATCAGGAAGACTCTCCCACTCCTTCTAGCCAGGAACATCGGAGTGATCATTCCTCGAGCTCTTCATCTAAAAGAATGAGCTCCATTTCAGTCACTAAGACAGTATCCTCTTTCGACTCACGAAGAGTGAATGTCCTAGTCACAAACTCTGAGCAACCTCCACCGGACGATAACATGGCTCTATGCATTCAGCAGCTAGAGCAAGGTCAACAGAGAATAGAGGTTCTGATGGAAAACCTTCTTCTCACTCTCCAACGTCCACCAAACAACGATGAAGTTCCTCCACAAGATGAGGCAAATGGTGGAGAATATGAGTCACGCGCCCTTACTAAAAAGGACGTTGACGATATCCTCGCCAAAGCAAAAGAAGAGGATACACTGAAGGAGCATGGGATCAAGCCACCATATCCCTTATGGATGGACTCAGTTCCGTTCCCTCCAAAGTTTAAACAACCTCTTCTCCAAACATATACGGGGAAAGGTTCAGCCAGACAGCATGTTATCCACTTCAAGATCTTGATGGGAACTATTGCGGATCAAGATGCCCTCAAGATCCGTCTCTTTGCAAGTACTTTGAAAGGTACGGCCTTTGATTGGTACTCCACTCTGCCAGAGGACTCCATTCAAAATTGGACCATGCTAGAGACACGCTTCCTGACTCACTTCAAAGGTGAGGATCATCCTGTTACTATGGCTCAGCTCTGCAACCTAAAACAGGGAGAGAATGAGTCGACATATGACTTCATTCACAAGTGGAAAGCAATGGCATACAAATGCTCAGATGTGCTGCCACAAGCGTCACTAGTCGACATCTACCGAAACAACATGAGAGCAAGGATTTGCTCCATGATCATCGGCAACAAATCAAAGAACTTGGGAGAACTCTTAGAAGCATCTATGGAGGCTAAAACGGTGATCGAAGACCTCAACAGTCAGAAGTCATCAAAGAAAGAGCCGACCGCCATTCCGACCTCCAAGCCAAAGAAAAAGGAGGTTCTCAATGTGCAAACCAAGTCAGCTCCTCAGCCACCAAAGAAAGCCGAAAACAAAGCTGCAGGAAAGAGACCTGAACTCTCTGATGCATTTAAAGAACGAGTAGAAAAGAAATACCCGTTCGATGAAGATGTTAAAGAAATCTTTGGGGCTCTCTTGGCAAATGGTAAACTCACCTTGCCTGACCCCAAAAGACCGGGAGATGTTGGCAAAACCAATGATCCCCGAGATTGCCCATACCACCAAATGGTCTTGCATCCTCTCAACCAATGTTTCGTTGTGAGAGAGAAGATCAACGAGATGTGGAAAAACGAAGTCATTACCTTTGACAAAAACTACGGGTCTGCCTCCGTTAACATGGTGTCATATGGACAAACATCCAAATCACCAAAGGAGAAGATCACAACTTCCTTCAAGGTGATAAAAATGACCCAAACGTCCCAAGAGCTGGTGCCTTACCCAACACCAGAACGACAACCCATATGGGTGCATCCCGATCTCCTAGAAGATGAAAATTGGGAGATCGTAAAAAAAAAACCGACCGCTCAACAGCGAAGGCAAGCCAAGAGACAACTCCACAAGCTCAAACAGCAGGAGAAGGCTCAAACCAAGCAAGAGGTTCCTAAAAAGGCAGAAACCTCCTCTACAACTTCATTGGGGGCAACAGAGGAATCTCTTCCCAAGGCTTCAAGAGTGGTAGGAAAATTCACCCTCGGTGATTTCATGCCACCACGACTCAGAGATGAGACTACGCAGGGGGCATCATACTCTTGTAACTCGGTAGTTGGATTCTCCATGAATGGATACGAGTTCAGTGGCACTGCCAGTGACACCGATGAATGGGAGGAATCCCTTGAAACCGGAGAATATCTCTCCGATGAAAAATGGATCCTAGAATCCCACCTTATGCCAGTAATCTGGTATAACCCCTTCCAGCCACAAGGCTCCTGGTCTGATGATGACGAAGACCAAGAGGATGTTCAAGAAAGTGCTGTCAACCCAGCGCAAACAAATGCTCTAGTGGATCCCAACCAGGTCGAACCACAAGGGGCAGATGAAGAAGAAGATTTGGCTCCTATTCCCGATCTTGAAGAATATGCAAGGATCTTACAGCGTCTGGCCATAGAGCAAGAATAGGATCGCATCAATCAGCTTCATCAAAATCCAGAACCGGAAGTCCCAGAGAATCTACAAGCATCTCCTCCAGTGACTCCGGAAAATGAAGAAAGTTACTGAATTGATGATCCTCTTACATCGAAGGATGAGTCTGATTCTCAACAGTCCATTGTGGAGGCATCTTCTATCGAAGTTGCCTGCAATGTGATAGTTCAGGATGATAGTGCCTCTGAAGCTTCATCTGCTGAGGCCACGGACTCTCAAAATGCATCCGGTAGCATATCTTTTGGAGCTACATATTCTCGGGTGACTTCCACTGAGATAGCATCTTCTCAGCCGTCGTCTCCTGAAACGGTGACATCAAAATTCAAACATCTTCTGACTGATCACCATGAAAAAGCTCTGGCTGATGAAGCCTTCAAAGAAAACCCAGTCAATTGGTCTCAGATACCCAACCTCATAGGAGATGTCGGACCGATGAAATACTAGACAAAGAAGAAAAGTTGTTGGAAGCTGTTCACGACTTGTGTCCCGGAAAATGCTCCATGCAACGCAATAACTGAAGATGGCAATACTGCTGCGGAAGCGTTTTCAGCAAATGGGGAGGATCAGCCCCTTGAGCCCGAAGGGGGTCTTCCGAAAGAAGAACCTCCTCTAGAAGCTTTTAAAGTTGGGAAAGGTACCCGCTCTGGCCGGGATTACTACAAAAACTACAACCGACCTTCTTATTCTTCTTATATAAATCCTTCGGGAAAACAAGCTGTAAATGCCCCAAGTGGCAACAATAATGAAAATGCAGGCCCCAAGGAGGCTTTCAAGTATGACTTGATCGAGCACTTCAAACACATACCTACACGACTGAACATCCTAGACTTATTACGAATGTCACCACAAACTCGTGATAGTCTCATTTCAGAACTGCAAAGGCTGAATGTGGATGTTGACAAACATGCCCCACAAGTCCTACAAACTGAAATGGACTATAGGGTCAAAAAGTCAAAAACCTCCTCAAAGGGAGAAAAGAAAGAAGCTGGAGGACCTTGCACTGAATGCCTTTCAGTCCAAAAAGCCGCAAATGCTACCATCGCCTTTAATAAGGAAGACCTCCTGCTAGGTGAGACGAAGCACAACCGACCTTTGTACTTCACGGGGTACATCAAAGAGATGCCGATACACAGAGTCCAGATCGACCTGGGGTCTACACTCAACCTCATCTCTACTACGGCACTCGAAGAGCTGGGTATCCCACCTAGCAAACTAAGCCATACATCTGTGTCCATCTTTGGATACGATGGGAGTGCTCAAAGGCCCATTGGCAAAATCAGGTTCAGGTTGCAAATCGGTGATCTTATCTCTGAGGTCACCGTGTATGCAATAAAAACCCCTTCATGCTACAACATCCTTCTCAGACGCCCTTGGATACACGAGAACAGTGTCGTCCCTTCAACTCTACATCAGTGCATCAAGTTTGTTGGCGACGACAGCTTTATACATCCAGTGTTTGCAGACCAAAAGCCCTTCAAAGGCAAAGAAGTTCATTTTACAGACTCTCAGATGTACAAGGATGAAAAAGAAGAGAAGGAGGAGGAGAAAATAGCATCCTTTGCCGGCAATCTCCAAAAAGATAAAGGCAAGGCTCCTCAGCAATCAACGGAAAAAAACAAACCTTCCGGCAAACCCAAAGAGAGCAATCCCTCTCCCTTCGTTGTCTCCTTCAAATCTTCCAAACCTTTGGTAATCACTACCAAAGCAAAGAAGACAAAGCAAAAGACTAGGGGCAAGTTCGTTGTTTCCTTCGTGCCTATCGTACAAGACACGGATTCGGATTCAGAGACAGAAGACGATGCATCGTCAAGCCAAGCTAATACTCAGCAAGTTCGGCCTGATCTCACTACATTGGAGACACCTGCTGACGTAGAAGATCCCGCATCTGCTACCTTCATCATTCCGGCAACAAAGGCAGAAGAAAAACCAATCTTCTTCCATAGGTCGGACGCTTCTTCATCAAATTCCTTGCTTGAGCCTTTCCAAAATGAAGGTATGCCTCAACTATCCTTGTATAGTCCAATGGCAACAGCTATCATGAAGAAAATGGGCTATGACGCTCAAAATCCAATTGGTTTGGGAGGTGGCCGTGGTATTCTTATACCATTGGAACCTACCCTGACCAAAAGTCAGCTGGAAGATTGGAAACTCCACCGTCGCATAGACAAGTCTTCATACGGATTGGGGTATGATCCTGACACTCCGATGAGACAATTGACACAAAGACTGCAAATTAGTTTTGCCAACCAGGCCTCGACATCTCGTGTCAATGAAGACTTCGATCTTCCTGGATATCTCTTTGAGGAGTTACCCGACAAAGGCACAGGAAGCTCATCAAATTGGTACGATTTCTCCGATGATAAAGAGGAATTGTCCGATGACATAGACGCACGGTTCTCTGATTCAGACGAGCCATCGACTCCTAAAGAAGTGCCTTACTTCGACCCAGTTTCAGCAGGTGACTGGGATCATCTCATAGCAAGTCTTGAGAAGAATACCGATCAAGAAGATTTATGGACAGAAGCGGAGCCATGGTCTGAAAATGCCCTTGGAAATCCAGAAGGTCTTGTTAAGTTGGAAGCCTCTGAAAATATTGTGGAGGAACCACCTTCAAACCTTCCAACAGAAGATTCTGTTCAAAAGATAGACTTGAGAACACCAAATAACCCACGTCCTGTATTCATAAGCAAGAATATAAAGGATGATGAGTTACC
The DNA here is from genome assembly GCA_029852735.1 of Persea americana. Taxonomy (NCBI): domain Eukaryota; kingdom Viridiplantae; phylum Streptophyta; class Magnoliopsida; order Laurales; family Lauraceae; genus Persea; species Persea americana. Next base: position 43,130,958 of record CM056814.1, read on the forward strand.
CGAGTATGTCTCTTTTCTTCGTGAGTTCGTTGATTGTTTTGCATGGTCTTACGTTGAAATGCCTGGCATAGACCCAAAAATAGCAGTTCACAAACTTAACTTACAAGAAAATGTCAAGCCTGTCAAATAAGGCCAAAGAAGATTCCGTCCTGATGTGATGGACAAAATTGAACAAGAAGTTCAGAAACTCAAAAACGTTGGCTTCATCCGCGAGGAACAGCATCCCGAATGGTTGGCCAACATCGTTCCCGTGACAAAGAAAAATGGGCAAATCAGAGTCTGTATTGACTATAAAGACCTGAATAATGCTTGCCCCAAAGATGAATTCCCGCTCCCCATACCAGAGGTAATGATTGACAACACCTGCGAGTTTAAGCGAATGACATTCATGGATGGTTTCTCTGGCTACAACCAGATAAAAATGCATCCCGAAGATGAAAGGCATATAGCATTTCGGACCCCATTTGGCGTGTATTGTTACACTGTCATGCCATTTGGTCTGAAAAATGCCGGTGCAACATATCAGAGGGCTATGATGAGGATATTCCAAGATATGTGTCGGATGTGAATTTTGATCCCCCCCCCTGAGAGGGGAATCTTCATTCAACAGTGTGAGATAAAAAAATACATCGAAAATGAGGATTCCGACTACCTTCAAAATCGACGGATCACGATCGTCAGTTATGGATTCGGCCGTAACACCGTCCTTCAACGAAAGCCGAAAGAATGCGGGAGGAAAATGGGGTGGGTTCTTCTCTCGTCTAATGTGCCGCCGGCGACACACGACGGTTGTCTCGTCACTTAATTTGAGTCTTTCAATTCGGGTCGAACTTGGGTCAAGGGTCAAATTACGGGCTTCAAGATGGGACCATAATGAACTAGGCAGGGGAAATCAACATCCAAGGTTGAACAGACTAATTAAAGTTAAATCCAAGTATTCTAGGGGATAAGCAAATTAAAATGAAAATAAACTAAGAAAATAAGGGGAAAGGTGCCAAATATTTAGAAGATGATCAACCCCATTCCTGGGTACCCCCTTCAATGTCCTTTGACGACCTAGGGTTTAAAGGCTGATTCTTCGAATCGAAAGAATGATGCAGACGAAACTTCGAGTTGTGATTTCTGTGGGTTTGCGTGCGATACGCAGGTGATAAAAGTGCATGGCCGATGTTGGGCCGGGATTGATTGAGGGTGGCCGATGATGGGCCGGTAGTAAATAAACTGATATTGGGGTGTGTGAAATCACTCGTCTCATTTCGTCATTCTCATTAATTCAAGTTCTCGGAATCAGCCTCTATGCCCTTTAATCATTGAGTTCAGATAAATATTTGGCACCGGAGGTGGAGGAAAAGAGAAGAAAATATTTTTGGAATTGGTTTTGTTGGTTTTATAGTTTTTTTTTGGATTTTAATAATTGGGGCTAGAAGGGCCTACCTAGGGGAGTTCCTACTTGGATTCAATCTAACTATTCCATTTCCCTAATGGATCTCTACCCTATCCTAAGGTCCTAACCGTCCACATCCGCTCTCCCGGTCCCTTAGCGGGCCCCGGAGAGAGAGTAGGACCTAATCAGTTGAAATTTAAGAAATTAGGGTAGTTTAAGCTGGCTAGGGGAAGACCTTGATCTAGGTCCGGGGTCTGACCTAATCAGTTTAGGCTACTGTCTAATTTCTAACTCCAATTTATTAATATTTTGGTTTTTTTAATATCTTTTACTTTGTTTTTGGTATTTTGGATTTTTATTATTTTTATTTGTTTTTATGTTTATTCATAGAGCCTAAAATCCTAAATTGATTTATCCTAATGAAATAGGAAGGGGGAAAGAGAATGAATTTCTAATTTTTAATTTAATTAATTATCCTAAATAATCTTGAGTTCCTAAATAGGTTTCCCTAACCCTAGTGAGAGGGGAGGAGAAAAAAAGAATTCTATATAGCCTAATTATTTTTAGTTAAAAGGATAGTTAAAACTCTATTTTTAATTTTCACTTTTCACTTTATTATTTGGTTTTGTTTTTTTTGTTTTATTTTTTTATTTTTTTTAATAAATCATGCAGTCCTAAATTGCACCTAAAAGAATATGAAATAAAAATGCAACTAAGTAATAATGCATGGGCAGGTTAAAGTGCATGAGCATATTAGAATATGCTAGAAATAAATTTAAAATAAATAACGGCATAAGATATTATTCAGATGCATGAACATGTTGGGTGCATGAGCATATTAGATGTATGCAATATCATAAAAATAAATAATAAATAAATATGGATCTAAATTCAATGCAAGAAAATGAAATAGACATGCATGGGTTCGGTTTAGATGAGTGGGCTAGTCCGGTGGGTGCAATAGGTGGGTATAAGTGGAGAGAGGAAGAATGGGGAGAGGAAGAAAGGAAGAAGGAAAGGATGGAGTGATACAGCAGCAGGCAGGGGACGCAGGTGGAAAGAGAGGAACAGAGAGGGTGAGAAAGAGAGTGGACGGGAGAAAGAGAGATGGGTCGCAGAGTGAGAGAGAAAGGTGAGGGAGAGAGGGACTGAGAAAGTAGGGAGATAGGGAGAGCAGGGAGAGAGGGGCTGAGAGGGTAGAGAGAGAATGAGAGAGAGTGAGAGTGTAGGCAGAGGAGGGAGAAGAGAACGAGAGGGAGAGGTTGAGTTGCAGGTGGCGGGACGCGCGGGGGAGAGAGAGGTGGAGAAGAAAGAGTGAGGGGAGAGGGTGTGGAGTTACAGGTGGGTGGCACGGAGGAGGATGATGGCAGGGGGAAAGGAGGGTGAGTTGCAGAGAGGCGGAGCAGGGAGAAGGAGCAGGGCAGACAGTGTAGTGTGTGCGCAGGGGGGTACAGGGGAGAGACAGAGAGGGAGATGGAGAGTGTTGAGATGCAGGGGAGAGACAGAGAGGGAGAGGGAGAGTGTTGAGTTGCAGGGGAGAGACGGCGAGGGAGAGGGAGAGTGTTGAGTCGCAGGGGAGAAGGCGGATCCAGGGGAGAGGGATGGAGAGAAGAAGAGAGAGTGACAAAGAAGAAAGGGTGAGGAGAGAGCGTGTGGAGTGAGAGAGAGAGAGAGAGAGACGTGCAGGTGGGTGCGTGTGGGGTGTGCAAGTGGAGAAAGAAAAAGATGGAGAAGAAGGGAAGAAAAGAATGAAAAGGGTCGATGTGACAGTGATGCAGGTGCAGCAACGTGGAGAGAAGAAGAAGGGAAAGAGAAGGAGAGAGGGGAAGAAGGAGATGAGGGAGAGAGAGGGGTGTAGGTGGGTGTGGCGGTGTTGCAGGTGGGTGGAAGAAGAGGAAGGAGAGGGAGAGAGGAGAACAGGGAAGGGGAGAGAGGAAATGCACGGGGAGAGAGAGAGAGAGAGAAGAAGAAGAAGGAGAGAGGGGGGCAGAAGACCAGAGAGGGAGAGAGAACGGAAAGAGGGAGACAGAGAGATATGGAAGAGGGAGGACGGGGAGAGTGGAAGAAAGAGCGTGAGAGAGGAGAGAGACGTGCAGGTGTGTGGAGCGAAGAAGGAGAATGATGGTGCGCAGAGAGGTAGAGGGAATGGAGAGAAGGAGAGAGAGTGACAGAGAAGAATAGGGAGATAGGGGGAGAGAGAGAGAGAGAGAGAGACGTGCAGGTGGGTGCAGGGGAGAGACAGAGCAAGGGGGAGAAGGAGACTGAGAGGGAGAGAGATAGAGATGGAAGTGGTGCGTGTGGGTGCAAGGTAGCGCAGAGAGGAGAAGAGGGGCGTACCTGGTGGGGAGATCTCCAGCGGCGGTGCGAGGAGGAGGAAGATGGTGGTGTGTGCGTCCGGGGGCTGCTGGTCGTTAGGCGGTGCTGCTGCGTGAGTCTGGAGACGCTGGCGAGGAAGGAGGAGGCGGCATCCAGAGGATGGACAAGGTGCTGTAGAGGATGATGCGTGAGAGAGATGGGGCTGATGGATGGTGAGAGTTTTGAGCCTGGGAGATGGGATGGGCTGCGTGATGGAGAAGGTGGGTGGTGAAGATGATGGGTTCTGATGGTGAGGAGATGGGCGTCGTGAGATGGAGATCGGCTCTTTGATGATGAGATAGTCGTGCACAGGGTTCTGGGAGCGTGGAAAGCGATGATGGAGGAGGAGGGTTCTGTGATGATGAAGGATGGGTTCTGAGGTGGGAGATGATGATGGGATGAAGACGATGATGGGTTGTGGTCAGTGAGAGGTCAGATGGAGGGAAAATGGTGATGGTGGTCAAGATGGTGGAGGCTGGTGATGGTGGTTTGTAGGGGAGAGATGGGTGGAGATAGGAATTCGAGAGATGATGGTGAGATCCAGAAGAAGAAGGTGAACGTGAGCGGAGATGGATGTGGGAGGCCTGGGGTGTGCGCGCATGAATGGATCAAGATGAGGGAGAGGGTTTAAGGGGGAGACAGAGACGAGGGGATCTGGGATTCTACTTCCCCAGATCCCTGGGCTCTTTCTCCCTTATCCGGGCGACGGGTCAGGGAGTTTGGGCTCAAGGGGTTTGGATCAGGCTTGGTCTGGTTGAAGCAGGTTTGGCCCAGAAGGTGGGGTCCTGGTGGAGGATGGTCGGGTTGTCTTCGCCGGGGCCCAGGTTTCGTAGATTTCAATCCGCTTGTTAGATTTCGACGTTCTACATATCGACGGAAAGCTCTCGGCGAGTAGATCCCGATGAACCAATTTTCAAGGCGATCGGAGGTCCAGAGATGATAGGTGATTTTTCCCGCAGGCGGCCCGGGGTTGTGGGACCCGCTGTCATGATTTTTGATCCGCCCGTCAGATCTTGGAGTTCTATATATGGGCGGAAAGCTCTCGATGAGTAGATCATGATGAGCCAACTCCCGGGGCGATCAGAGGTCTAGAGGTGATAGGTGACTTTTGACTCGGGGCCTAATCAGGACATCATTAAATAGGGTGGACTAAATTGCCCCTCATAGGGTGCCAAAATGAGGTGTCTACAGTATGCCCCTCTTTGGAGGACAGCACGTACAGAGTTGTTCTCCAAAGATAAGGAGACACATACTCATGCCTCCGCTTGAGCCTTTGGGCTCAAGGGAGTGGCAGCCTATGAGGGTGAGTTCGAACTGGCTCGATGGAATCGGGATAAGGTTGTTCTAGGCCATCCAGTTAATTAGGTCTCCTTTTAGGTCTGAGCTTGATCACGTGATATGAGGATGTCACCTCATGCCTTTCCATTTTCTATCCAAAATTAAATCCCTACAAAGTGAGTCATCCTACTCGGGGCGTGCACAAAGTGTCAAAGCAGGATTCTGAAAGAGCATGTTACGGTAATGATATTAAATGTAAGAGCACAAGTTTGGAAGATTAAGTTTGGGTTTTTCAGTTCAGTGACACTTACCTCTTGGATCCTGTTCCTTTCGATGTGGTGGCCCTCACATTTTCACCTGTAATAAATCCTGACTAGAAGGAAAGAAGGGAGCAACGACTCGCCTTGCGGTGAAGTTAGTACATAAACGTGCCAAGTGTGTGTTATGCATGTGATGATGTTAAGAAGGCTTGTAATTGTGATGCAGACTAAATTTAAAATGTTTGTGCTAATGCAAGGCATGTCCTCGACATCATCCTGTAGTCATGACATCAATCAACCACTACCATGATAGTCAATGAAGATAAAATAAAATAATAGAAATGCATCCACCACATGCAAGGGAAAAAGAATAAAAGATAAACAGCAGGGGACCATCCTTTGGATGTAGGTATATCGAGTAGGAAATTGAGATCGAAAGATATCTAAAACTTATCCAAAGCACACACGTAGCATGAAACAATACACATCCAATACCAAGACTAGAGGCAAATCGTTGTTGACTAATCCGAAGCAAAGGGGTGATTATTTTCCGACTGATAGTATATCTCGTTTCGAGAGGAGTCGTGCACAAAACATGGTATCCGCGTGGGGTTTTGGATCAAGGGTTAACCAGGGAGGTGTGAGGCATGTTTACGTAGGTTCATATATATATAAAAAAAAAATGCCCCAGCATATGGGGTGACATATGTGAACGATCCCTGAAATAAAACAATGTATAACCTATCCTGCATTCAACCATAAGGCATTAGTAACAAAAGCATGCATGAGGTGAGAGTGTGTGGATTAGTGAGTGTTTGTGACAACTGTGCATGTGACGGGACCTGAATTGGGAAGCCGAGCAGAATAAGTAAGTATGCGTGTGCGTGTACGCATGTACATATATGTATATATAAAAATGCCCCAGCGTGAAGCTGGTGTGTTTTCTGGCTGGGAGTGAGAGAGTGAAGGTGGTCTAGCTCTCTGATCCATGGCTGCTAGTTTGATTATGATATGACCTTCCCCAACTATCCTTTTGGAGATCGATCCCTCATGATTCTTTTCTAGCCGTTTTGGTCCTTTTAGTCGAACTTTGGAGAGCGCTAGGCTGCCCCTGGAATTCATGTGTGAGCACAAGTTTCGTGTGTGGGAGACAGTGGGTCGCCTTGCTTCCTCAGTGTTGTGGTTACCGGCCACTCCCCGCTTGGTTCATTAGGCAAGGGCCCATGTCATTCGAGCAGGCTTGGGTTTTATGAATGCTATTCCGTTACTTTGGCCTTTTGGCCCTTTTCGCTCTGTTTTTTTTTTTTTTTTCGATTTGTGACTGTGCAATGCCTGGGTCCCTTAAGCTTTCTAATTAACCCATGTAATGAGCGTTACGCCAATGACTCCCAAACCAAATGGCTTTAGGGCACTAGGTATGTAAATACCCCTACGGGCTTACTGACTCGGGTTAAAAAGGCTACGAACCCAAACTAGTCACAAAACTTTTATTCTTTTCAGGACTTCTAACTAAACTCCTTTTTTTTTTTTTTTTTGTGGGACTGGTTTGGGAGAGGGGTGCCTAGGGTTTTGGCTTCTGAAGCATCAGGCATGGGGAGCACACCCACATCTCATGCAACTCCACCGTGGTTTCTTTTTTCTCTCTTTTGTGAGTGATAAGGGGAAGCTTTCATGACATGGGCGAGCTCGCTTATAAACTTTTGCGTTGAATGGCTTCAACCGTGCAAAACATTGTGTGGGGGCAGACTCACTGTTCTAGTGTTTTTTTTTTTTTTTTTTGTGCCAGTGTGTGTTTGACTTCCAAGTTTGGCTGTTGCACCTCTCCTCGGTCTTCCCTACGGGATTTATACAGCCATATCAAGAGACCAAGGGTCATACTCCGCAAGAAGTGAAGAAGGGTCATGTGGTGTACTTTTTCAAGTACATAGCATTCCATGGATCGGGGAGCTCTTCCCCTTCTGCATTCACTAGTCTATATGCATTGCCAGAATATACTTCTTTAACTACATATGGGCCTTCCCAATTAGGTCGCAATTTGCCTTTAATGTGTGGGAGTTGTGATTGAGTGATGCGTTTCAATACAAGGTCACCTGTTTTGAATTTCCTCTCTATGACATGCTTATCGTAGGCTCTTGCGATTCGCTTCTTGTACACCTGAGCGTGCTCTGCTGCTTTCATCCTTTTCTCATCGAGGAGGTCCAGCTGTATTTGCAATGCTTCTCGTCTTTGGCCTTCTGTCATCTCTTCATCTAATTGGATCCGCAAAGATGGGTGCAGGAGCTCGAACGGAAGGACTGCTTCCATCCCGTAAGTCAATGCATATGGGGTCTCACCTGTCGGAGTCCTAATGGAGGTTTGATATGCCCACAATGCCTCGACCAAACGGTCTAGCCAATCACTGCCCTTGGTTGTTTCCATTGTCTTCTTGATGATCTTGAGTAGTGTCTTCTTTATAGCTTCAGCCTGTCCGTTTGCTTGGGGGTAATAAGGGGTTGAATGATGTAGTTCTATACCATATTTTGTGCACAAATCCTCCATTGCCTGAGATATGAATTGGGGGCCATTGTCAGTTATGAACACTTTCGGAACGCCAAACCGGGCTATTATATTCTTTTGAATGAACTTGACCACCGTGGATGCTTTGATATGGATAACTCTTTGAAACACCGTTATGAACATCTCTTGATGACCCTTTGGAACTCTTCCGAGACTTCATCGTCTTCTCCTTCGGCATCTACTAATTCGTAAACGTCCATCTTGTCCTTTGCGTTCTCGGTTCCCGAAGATGATTCTGGCTCTGAAATAATGGGCATCGACTCATACCCTATCTTGCTAATTCGGCTCATGATTTCCTCTAGCCGTGATTGCTCTATCGGGGGAATTTTCCAGCGCTCAGGTCTTCTTATGGCCCTACAATAGTCAAAGGTCTCTACTCCTAAACTACTTACATTTTTGGTTTTTTGGTTTTTACTTTTTTTGGGATTTTGGGGTTTTGTGATTTTTTTTTGGGTTTGTATAATGATATGGTACAGGTTGGGTTGAGGAGGGGCTATCTAAGGAGGAAGATCCCTGCCCCGGGCAATGCCGAACTGCGGGGCGATACACCACTTCATCGCCTTCGAGATTTTCGATCTCCCAGGTTTTGCTGTCTTCTTCTGAAGGTCCTGCTCTCCAGTGTCGCCACGCAGCTGGCCAGTATACGACTTCTTGCCTATCGGGATCTTTGACTTCCCAGGTTTCATAGTCGTTTCTCTTTTCAGAAATCGGCGTTTATTTTTAGGCAATTTCGCCGAATCACTAGTACCAATCATGTTACAAGACAGCATTCGAAAACTTTCCTCCAGGGGGAAATTTGAACTCCTAATTTCATCAGATTCGTGGAATTCTTCCCAGGTGCCAAAGATGTCTTCGTAAGTTTCGACCTCCTCGTCGTCAGACGACGAATCGGTTATACCTTCTATCAAGAGTTCTTTCCCTTTTTCCTGGGGGTGGATCTGATGGCATCCTTCTCCATTGGGAGGTTCATTGGGGTCCAAGAGCTTGCTATGCCTGACGAAGTGTTCCCCTAGTTTCCAATCCTTTCTGGAGAGTGTTACCTGATCATACGGGTTGAATCCCAGTCCTTCTGTTCCTATCCTTGCTTCCAGGATAACGAGGTCAAGAGTCCCATCCTCATTCCTTCCTAGCCCCAATTCGGGCTGATATCCAAGTTTTCTCATGAGGTTCCAGCCATGTATGCACTCTTTTCTTAATGGCGGTTTAGGTAGAGGGACCGGATCTGGTATCATACTCCGGATGGGATCGATGTCCGTCAGGGAAATGGTGGGATCAACCTCGTATCCATGGGTTTTGGTTCCAGGAGAGATAGGGGCTGAGCGCAAGGTGGGAAGTATCTGAAGTCCTTCTGGTTCGATCACAGGCGGGTCCCCCATTAGCTTCACGATTTTTCCTAAGTGGGGAAACTTAATACATTGGTGCCTAGTGGACATGACCGCCTTCATGTGATTCAGCCAACGACGCCCTAATATCAAGTTGAAGGTCGCTGGGATATCTATGACGTAGAATTCTTCGGGTACTGAGATCGGGCCTGCTTGCACCAATAACATAATCTTCCCACAAACGTTCTTCCTATTTCCGTCATATCCTGTCACCACCAACGGAGCTGGGGTTAGGTCTTTAGCAGTTAGATCCAGCGTCTTGTATGTTTTCAGTGGACAGATGTTTAGGGATGCCCCTGTGTCTACCAAAGCACCGGATATCTCCTTCTCGGCCACCCTAACTGTGAGATGTAGGGGTGAGGTCCTCGCTTCAGGTGGTATTTCTTTTAGTTCCTCCTCGGTAAAGTTAAGGATTGGCAAAGATGTCTCAGACGACAAGGACGCAATGGACGCCCGTAGTTGCTCTGGGGTTATATTTTCCGGAACTTGTAAGTGGGTGATGGCGTCCATCAGCTGTTTTTGATGCATAGGGGAAGTCTTGATCAGATCGAGGATTGATACCTTAGCTGGTATCTTCGTTAGATGCCCTAGGAGATCATACTCTATCCCAGTTTCCAGCTGAACATGAGGTCTCTCTTCGACAGCCTCTTCGGTCTGTGCGTTAGGGATTTGTAAGCCAGGATCCGGTGCATTGGCGATCGGAGGTAGCCGCGGTGGGCGGATCCGTCCTGATCGAAGGTGTGCTTGTGATGGCCCAACATCCTGGGGGTGATTAAATTGGGAGTGAGTGCTGGTCCGAGACCCCTTGTACGCGATATCATCATCAAAGAACACCTTGTAGAGGTCCGGGGAGTCGATTACCATGCCGGTTTTGATGTTATCTAGTCTGAATTTAGTTTTTCCGTCCCAATTGACATATTTCCAATAGTCATCATCTTCAAAAAAATCATCATAGTAGGGTTGATTCTGACTAATGGCTGGCTGGATCGGGAAATCAGTTGATTGATGTGACACGGTGGCGACATTGGCCTACGGTCCCTGCAACGGTTGTGTCGAGGTTGACGCAGCATGTTGTGGCATCGGGTTTGTGTAGATTTGCATGTTCGGCACTCACTGCGTCGTACCGGTAAGCGGACCTTGGGCTTGTGGCATTTTCTGCGGACCGTAGACTCCCGTGAGTTTGATGCTATTCCACTCAATCGCCCCTTCATCACTGAGGTCGTAGATCAGGTCTCTGGCCGTATAGCAATGGGTTAAGTCATGTCCCGGCATCCTGTGGTATGCACAGAATCTCGTCCGATCAAGGTGGTCTGGCCATTGCTGTTGTCTTTCTGGTGGAAGCTGGATAGCGTTTTGTTCTATGAGCGACCAGAAAACAGTGATCCAAGGTTGAGAGAGGGGCGGGTAGTTAGCCCTTTTCGGTCCAAGCCTTCTCTTGTTCCCGTCATTGTTTTGGCCTGAGTTGTCGTTATAATTGAACGAGACTGCGTTATAATTTGGCCGAGGATTAGTACTCTGATTCGGGTTTTGAGGCATCACCGGCTGATTCGCAGGTTGTCGTGCCGGATTTATGTTTTGCCTTGGATGAACGGGTCCCCTTTGGTCATGTGGTTGTTGGTTATATCTTTGATCATTCCGAGGAAGATCCCGGTAGCTCTGATCGTTCCGGAAGCCTTGTGTGTTCCCTTGGAAATTAACATCCCGGTTTTGTCCTTGATTCCGCTGTTGGTTGAAATTCATTTCCTGACCAGGATTATATGGGCGATAAACCACCTCTTGGGTCGAGTTTACTTCCGGGGTCGCGCGATTTTCCACTTGATTGGTCACGCGACGGACAATCCTTTTTTGATCGGAGATGCCTAGGTTATTCAATATTCCATCGTCTAGGTTCTGTTTCATTCTTGACAATCGATGGTGCAGGCCGCTCCAATTCATGACTTCCCCGATCGTCATCAATGTCCTCATCGGTTCTTTCATGTTCGAAATGACCATCCTGACTTGTTCCTCCTCCTTCATATTGCAGTCAGACCTCGTGAATTGACTCAGCCATCTCGCGGCGAATTCTTCATAATCCTCATTGTTCTTTTGCTTTAAGTTGGCTAAGTCATGCCACAGGGGTTTGTTCTTAGTTAGGTGTTGGTATCGCACCAGAAATTTTTCTATCACATCCTCGAACGTATTTTTCTCGTGTGAGGGCACAGATGTGTACCAAGTTAGCGCATCTCCGGCTAGTGATTCTTGAAAGTAATTAATGAGGAGGGCATCGTCGTCAACGATTATACGGCATTTACTACAAAAGGACACCAAATGGTGTTGAGGGTCTGTAGTCCCATCATACGCTATGAACTTTGGGGCTTTAGCTGGGAAGGGTGATTTCTTGGTCTCTTCTTTCTTCGTGAAGTCATAGAACCCTAACCTTTTGCCTTGTCGTGACGGCGACTTCTTTCTAATTTCACTCTTCAGCCCTTCTATTTCCTTCCGCATTTCTCTAATTGCATCGGAATCAGGGTTTCGATCTTCGTGCGCTTGGCCACATCTCGGGGCCTCAACTGGGGTTCGATAATAAATCGGTTCTACAAGATCGTGTTGAGGGTCCAGTTGGGGTCCCAAAGGCGCATATTGGTAGCTTTCCTCAGCTCGTGTTCTCCTAGGGGCCTGAATTTGGGTTTGGTTTCGAGTTCTATCCAGGTCATGAGCTAATCCTAATCGTCGACCCACGTAAGTCAATTGGCGGGAGAGCTCGTGGGCTGGATGGTCCGGCCGATGTGTGAGAACCCGACCCCAAATTTCTGGGATTAGTGTCTTCTTAATTATGGACTAGTTTTCTAAAGTGGGATTAACGGAATTTGGTTAAATCTGGATTAGAATAGCTTTTCATAGCTTTGAATGATTTTGAGAACTCTTTTGATTTAGTGGAACCTTTGGGGGTTTCCCTTGTGAGTTTTGTGTGATTTTGGGGGTTCGTTTATTGTGTTTTGATTAGTTTTGGGATTTAGGCAATAATTCCGGAAATCGGTAATTTGCTTCGTTTAATGTATATTATTATTCCCGACAACTTTTGTATTTGCTCCGTTTCCGTTCGAGACCTCTAAACCCTACTTTGCTAATGATAGGGGTAAAACAGTCTTTTTACACAAAAATCTGGACCCAAATTCCGAGATCTCAAAACCATGCCAAAATTATACTTTTTGAAAAATAGATTTTTTGAGGAACATTTTTCTCTTCTTCGTCGATCGCATCCGGGGCCCAGAAACCGATGTTTTAATCCCGACAAGTTTAAGTGATGGTGGGACCCACACCCACCCTTTTTACAAAAAGGCCAGCCCATCTCCTTCTTCCCCATTCGTTTCCAGCAGTATGAGAGGGTGAGAGGAGCCTCTCCTTAGGGTTTTTCCCCTTTCCTCTTCTTCTTCTTGTTTTCTCACAAGACCCACCTCCAAGCTTGCCAAAATGAGAGATTTGTGCCCATCTCCTTCTTCCCCTCATCTCAAGCTCTCTACGGATGCCATTAGAAGAGAAATCCAGCCACATTGAGGTTCTCCTTGAGCTAGTCTTCTTCATTTGAAGCACTTCCAAGTAAGCAATCCTTTCAATCTCCTAGATTTGTGTTCTCCTAGCTCTAGAGAGTCTCTACCTTCTCTATTGGGAGCTCTCTTCTTCTTGTTCTTTGGTTTGCCATTTTAGGGTTCTAAGATGGGTTTATTTTGGGGGTTTTGTATAGATTGGAGATTTGTGGCTTGAGAGGGTGATTAGGAGCTTGATTAGCTACTTTGGAAACCAAGGCAAGTGAATGAATGGATTTGATTTGAATGAGTTCTTGTTTTATTGAAAATGTGGATTTACTATTCATCTTCCTCTAGTTTCCTATGTTTCATAATGCTTTTGGAAATATGCTTATTGATAAGATTTTCTCTTAGTCACTTTTCATGAGAATGTATGTATTCATCTACTAAAGCTTGTTTTGTCATTATGGATTTCATGAATGAGATTTGTACTTGCATTGAATGAGGTTTGTTTTGGAAGGAGAATTAATGCATTGATGGAATGGTGGTTGGAGGAAAGAATGAGATGTGGAATGGAAGAGAATAGACCCATTTCATGTTAGGAAATGGGTGAAGTTGAGGTAAAAAGGGATGGGAAGGAAAGAGCTGAAATCAGCACCTGATGCAGAGTTCCCGCAGCTGGGCGGTCAGCGGGCGGTCACCTTGGCGGCTAGCCGACAGGTGACCGGCGGCTAGCCGACCCAGATTCGGTTACAAACACAAAATGTTGTGTCTTGACAGGTGAACCGCGGTCAGCCCCGCGGTCAGCTAGCGGCTAACCGCCACCCAAAAACCCTGTGACCGCTAGGTAGCCGAGATGCGCGGTTAGAAACACAGAATGCTATATTTTAGCAGGGTGAACCGCGGTCAGCCAGCGGCTAACCGCCAATCAATCGGCGGCTAACCGCCAGGTGACCGACAGGTGACCGAGTTTCACCCAGAATTCCTGAGTCTTTTCTATTAGTTTCAGATATGGTATTTAAAGGTTTGGATGGGTTGTCCTGATGCCCTACCACCTTGGAAAGACCCAGGGGATGACATAAGGAGATTGACTTAGAAAGAAACACCATCTCGGAAATGTATTGGGACTTTTAGATTCATCAACTTGCATAAGGAAACTTGGTATGTCCTCTATCATTCGAGTACCATACTAAGGGTAATAATAGACATACAAGATCCTTATACATGTTGTTTTAATATGGAAGCCCCAATATATAGTCCGTAACTGTATAAGGATTCATTTTTATTGTTTTACTCAGATTATACGTATCCTTACCCGATATCACTGGTTTTATCGCAAACTCTGATTTATGCACCTGACATGTCCGGCCAGCCCCGTTTATGCATGAAAAGATAGTGATATGAAATGTGTGCCTACGAGCACCGTATCCCGCCTGCCCGAATGTTTTATACTGATATAGTTTTGTACATGTTTTGATTTCTCATGTCACCTATGAGTCAGCACCACTAAGCTTGGACGTCCTTGTCAGTCTGATCAACTGACTTGGGCCTCCCCCTCGTGCTCCCGCCAGCTGCAGCTTGGATCCTGTCCCGATTACCCGGTTCCGCGGCCGTGGCCTTGTCTAGCTATATGTATATGTATGTATAATGTTGGTTCTCGTCACTTCGCGTGTTAGAGACCAACGCCCGATCGTGCTCTCATCACATTAGTGATAGAGAGGATTTAGCTTTAGTGTGGTTGCCAATCTGTTCCCCACGATTGTGGCTCCCCTGAAAAAGGGCAATTTGCAGGGTCCGCCTATGGACTGGGTTTGCAATGTGAGGAATACATGTTTTACAGTTGTTTTAAAGGAATGCATGTTTTACCAGATATATATGCTTTTACGCATGCTTTAAAATGAATACATGTTTTGTCAGATATACATGTTTACACTGGTTTTAAATCTATGCAACTCTTGATCGAATACCATGATTTACCATATGTTTTATTATTCAGATTATCGTTTATATCTTTTCATCCACCTGCCAGACCGTCGTGTCTGACCCACTCTTTTGGTACTCAGGTCCAGATTTCTCTGCTCCGAGCTGAGTGCACGTGTTGGCTGTGGAGCCATGAGTTGCAGATTTGTAGCGTCGACTATGTCATGTAGACATTTAGCTCGACATCTGAGTTACGTCACATGTGGGGTAGTGTTTATTTAGCTTGTTATTTGTATGGCTTTTATTAGCCTGTTCTCCGGGATTTTTTAATTAATGCACATTGATACTTGTAACTTGAACATATGTGGGAATGAAATATCCTGTTACTGTCAGCTCTGTATTTTTAATGTGATGGTCTGTTCCAGTCTGATATGATTCTTGATACAATAGCTATATGCTAGCGGTTGAGTGCGATGCGGAATCCGATGGCCACGGAATCCGAGTCGCCACGCCACGTAAGCTTCCGCAAAATATTCAGAATGAGTTGGAATTGTCATCCTCACTCACGCGGATCCTGGGAGAAATATAATTGTTACTTAAATCACAATTTCACGCCCCCGAGGTCGGGCCGTTGTAGGGTCCGGGTTTGGGGGCGTGACACGATGTTCCTCGTGAAGCTCATGAGGGTCTACATCGTCCGCAACTTCATCATAATAGAGTGGGGGATCCTGCTCCTTGTCTAACATTTCGTAAGCCGGAGTCTCTTGATACGTTAGAGGTGATCTTTCGTATCCCGTTGGTTAATGATAGGTTAGCCTAAGGCCAGATGAGTTTGGGATCGATCGGCTTACAAAGACAGTCGGAGGAGTCATTGCTTGAAGTTGGGGTTGGACTACCTCATGCTGGCATTGATGGTGGATTATGGGTGCGTTCTGTGCGCTGGTGTAAACAGCAGGGCTTCACCGCGGGACCCTCGGCGTGAGTGATCAAGCCGGGCCCACCTGTCCTTGGCCTATATGGAGGCGTGTATTTGCATATGGGATCGGGGCTGGTTGCTGTCTTGCTTGTTTAGTGGTGGTCACAATGGATGTATCAAAAGGTATTCTATATTGGGGGACCATAGAGGTAATCGGTTCAGTTCGGGTAACCGTAGCTGAATGATGGATGACTTGTGAAGTGACCGGTTGAAGCACACGGCGAGCCCGTGTTGTGATGTTGGCATAGGTCTTATGCTCTACCGTCTGTTTGCTCGATCCTACCAAATCCTTATACGTGACTCGAGAGTCGGCAGAGTATAAGTCCCTCCTTATTGGAGTTGGAGGACTAGAGTGGCTTTTCCTTGCGACTACTGCGTTCATGGGAGAAGGGACCCATTCGACAATCGGAGGGCTCGATATGCGCGGGGAATAGCGCGGTTTAGATAATGGGGTAGAAAGAGATCTAGAGATCTCAGTATCTAATGGAGGGAAATAAGCCTCACCGATGGCTCGAGTTGCTCCTGGGGCTGAAATAGGAGGAATGTCCGGCATTCCCCATGGGTGATTCGCCATTTGTAAGAAAGTGGGGGTGAGAAGAGAAAGACTTTAGAAAAGATGAGAATGGAAAGAATTTAGGAAAGAAGAAAATGTTTTATGAAATTAATGTGAGAAAGAGGAAAGATTAATAGGGCTGCGCACTTATGTTATAAAGCGGAGAGCTTCAGCGGGCGGTTATGCGGACGCCAGTTCATATTTGATTTGTACCCATAATAACCCTTAAATAAACGAGACACGGACATTCAATCATTGATCGAAGGTTCGTGTTTCATAATAAAGCTTTTAAAAGACCCAAGTAAACGATAAGACAACGAAAGATGTCCCGTCACGATCGCCAGGCTATTGGCATGGAGATCGTGGGACCTGCAAAAGACCCAAATTCGTGACGAGACAACAGAAGATGTCCCATCACGATCGCCAGGCTGTCGGATGTGAATTTTGATCCCCCCCCCCCCGAGAGGGGAATCGCCATTCAACAGTGTGAGATAAAAAAATACATCGAAAATGAGGATTCCGACTACCCTCAAAATCGACGGATCACGATCGCCAGTTACGGATTCGGCCGTAACACCGTCCTTCGACGAAAGCCGAAAGAATGCGGGAGGAAAATGGGGTGGGTTCTTCTCTCGTCTAATGTGCCGCCGGCGACACACGACGGTTGTCTCGTCACTTAATTTGGGTCTTTCAATTCGGGTCGAACTTGGGTCAAGGGTCAAATTACGGGCTTCAAGATGGGACCATAATGAACTAGGCAGGGGAAATCAATATCCAAGGTTGAACAGACTAATTAAAGTTAAATCCAAGTATTCTAGGGGATAAGCAAATTAAAATGAAAATAAACTAAGAAAATAAGGGGAAAGGTGCCAAATATTTAGAAGAGGATCAACCCCATTCCTGGGTACCCCCTTCAATGTCCTTTGACGACCTAGGGTTTAAAGGCTGATTCTTCGAATCGAAAGAATGATGCAGACGAAACTTCGAGTTGTGATTTCTGTGGGTTTGCGTGCGATACGCAGGTGATAAAAGTGCATGGCCGATGATGGGCCAGAAGTAAGATAAAAATGGCCGATGTTGGGCCGGGATTGATTGAGGGTGGCCGATGATGGGCCGGTAGTAAATAAATTGATATTGGGGTGTGTGAAATCACTCGTCTCATTTCGTCATTCTCATTAATTCAGGTTCTCGGAATCAGCCTCTATTCCCTTTAATCATTGAGTTCAGATAAATATTTGGCACCGGAGGTGGAGGAAAAGAGAAGAAAATATTTTTGGAATTGGTTTTGTTGGTTTTATAGTTTTTTTTTGGATTTTAATAATTGGGGCTAGAAGGGCCTACCTAGGGGAGTTCCTACTTGGATTCAATCTAACTATTCCATTTCCCTAATGGATCTCTACCCTATCTGTCGCGACCCCGGACCGGGGGCCCCGGGACCGCGACGGGGTGGTGTGGTGTGATGAACCACCCCTTGTTGATAATTAATGATTATACATTTCTTTAATTTCCCACAGGTTTCCGCGGTGAGGAATCCACATTCACTCCTAGAACATTTATATTGGTGCGGAAGCGTGTAGCAAATCAAATTCTTATTCCAATCACATCAAATAAGACTGTTAATAAACAAGTATAACATGATGTCAGAGTGAGCAATGATCTCATTAGCATTCCCCAAAACATTAAGTTAAAGTTTAACAAAAGAACAAGTTAATTAACATTCCCCAAAAAATAAAGGCCAACAAAGGCCAATACAACCCAAAAGTATAAAACAATGACATCCCAAAATGTTCGTAGCTCAAAGCTCAACCCAATGTCTACATGACATTGTCAGCTTGCCACTCTACTAGTCGTTGCGGTTCACCGACCGCCTCCTCTGGCTCCTCCTCAAGGGCAAAGACAGGAGCTGGACCTGAGTACCACAAAAATGGGTCAGACACGACGGTCTGGCAGGTGGGTGAATAGATAATACCAATCAAGAAATCAAAACACTTTTTAAACATGATGAAATCTTATTAAAACAATAACTGTCTTAAAACAGGGTATATAGTTCATTTAAAGTACAGATGCAATATAAATCATGCGGGGTATTCAAGGTACAGGAACTGACTAGATGGCAACCACACTAGAGCTAAATCCTCTCCATCACTAAGGTGACGAGAGCACATTCAGTGCGTTGGGCTCGAACACACGAAGTGACGAGAACCAACATTATAAACATATACATATACATATAGCTAGGCAAGACCACGGCCGCGGAACCGGGTAACGGGACAGTACGGGATCCAAGTTGCAACTGGCGGGAGCACAGGGGGAGACCCAAGTCAGTTGATCAGACTGACAAAGGTGTCCAAGCTTAGTGGTGCCGACTCTTAGGTTACATGATAAATCAAAACATATACAAAACTATATCAATATAAAACATACGGGCAGGCGGGGCATGGTGCTCGAAGGCACACATTTCATATCATTAACAGTTCATGTATACACGGGCTGGCAGGGCATATCGGGTGTATAAATCAGAATTTGAGACAAAACCGTTAAGCTCGGGTAATTACATATATAATTTGAGTAAAACAAAGCAATAATTTCTAATATCATTAGGGACTAAATATTGAGGCTTCCATATTCAAGCCACATGTATAAGGATCTTGTATGTCCATATTACCCTAAATATGGTACTCGAATGATAGAGGACATACTAAGTTTCCTTATGCGCGTTGATGAATCTAAAAGTCCCAATACCTTTTCCGAAATGGTGTTTCTATCTATGTCAATCTCCTTATGTCATCCCCTGGGTCTTTCCAAGGTGGTAGGGCATCAGAACAGCCCATCCAAACCTTTAAATCTCATAACTGAAAACAATGGGAAAGACTCAGGAATTCTGGGTAAACTCGGTCACCTGTCGGTCAGCTGGCGGTTAGCCGCCGAAGTGATCGGCGGTTAGCCGCTGGCTGACCGCGGGGCTGACCGCGGTTCACCCTGCTAAAAAGTAGCATTCTGTGTTTCTAACCGCGCATCACGGCTACCTAGCGGTCACTGGGTTTCAGATTGGCGGTTAGCCGCAAGCTGACCGCGCGGCTGACCGCGGTTCGCCTGTCAAAATGCAGCATTCTGTGTTTCTAACCGCATCTGGGTCGGCTAGCCGCCGGTCACCTGTCGGCTAGCCGCCGAGGTGACCGCCCGCTGACCGCCTAGCTGCGGGGACTACACATCAGGTGCAGATTTCAGTCATTTCTCACCCAAACTATTTCTCATCATCTCCAACCCTTTCCTAACATGAAATAGATCCATTCCCTACCATTTAACATTTACTTCTTCTCCACCAACCACCATTCCACCAATGCATTAACTCACCTACCAATCCAAATTTCATTTAATGCAAGTACAATACCATTTAATAAGCCTATAATGACTCAAAATAAACTTTGATGAGGAATGCATTTATTATCATAAAGCTAAGGAAGAAACCATGTCAATAAATACATTTCTAATCATTATGGAATCATGATAAATCAAATGACATATGAATAGTAAAATCCACATTTTTGACAAAGTAAGAACTTATCCAAATTGAATCTATTCATCCACTTGCCTTGGTCTCCAAGAATGCTAATCAAGCTCTAAACCACTATCAAGCTCAAATCTACAATCTACACACAAAATCCCCAAAATACAATCATTACAAGCCCTAAAAAGGCAAAACTATGAAATAGAAAGGGATAACTTCCAATAATGGAAATGAAGCATCCTCAAGACTAGAAGAATCCAAATCTAAGAGATAAGAAGAAGAGCTTACATGGAGGTTCTCCAAATACACAAGGCTTGTTCAAAGAGGGTCCTTGAATGGTAGTTTCTCTCTAAAAATGGTACCAAGAAGGAGCTCTCATGGAGGGGAAGAAGACTATTACCTCCATTAAACACTTAGCAATAGATTTGAGGGAGACTGAGAGAAGAAGAAGCAAGAAGCAAGGAGAAAACCCTAGGCTGGGCTGGAACTCTCTTTCTCTCAAGAAGTTGCAAGAAGAGGAGGAGAGGGAAAAGACTCCTCCTTATATAGAAAATGGCTATGGGTCCCACAACTTAAAAGTCCAATCGAGCTAAAACATCGTTCTACGGGCTTCGGACGGATTCGACGAAGAAGGAAGAATTGATCGTCGAAATTTCTACTTTCCAAAAAGTATATATTTTACGAGTTTCGGAGACATTGAAAATTGTGTCCAGATTTTGTGTAAAAAGACTATTTTACCCCTATCAATGGCAAAGTAGGGTTTAGAGGTCTCGAATGGAAACGGAGCAATTACGAAAGTTGTCGGGAATCATAAAATACATTCAACGGAGCAAATTACCGATTTCCAGAATTATAACTAAACCCCAAAACAAATCAAGACACACTAAAAAGGAACCCCCAAAGGGCCCCACTAGATCAAAAGAGTTCCCAAAATTATTCAAAGCTATAAAAAGCTATTCTAATCCAGATTTAACCCATTTCCACTAATCTCACTTATATCTAAAACACGTCTTAATTAACACTAATCGGAAACTCTCGGGGCGGGGTCTTACACTATCCTAAGGTCCTAACCGTCCACATCCGCTCTCCCGGTCCCTTAGCGGGCCCCGGAGAGAGAGTAGGACCTAATCAGTTGAAATTTAAGAAATTAGGGTAGTTTAAGCTGGCTAGGGGAAGACCTTGATCTAGGTCCGGGGTCTGACCTAATCAGTTTAGGCTACTGTCTAATTTCTAACTCCAATTTATTAATATTTTGGTTTTTTTAATATCTTTTACTTTGTTTTTGGTATTTTGGATTTTTATTATTTTTATTTGTTTTTATGTTTATTCATAGAGCCTAAAATCCTAAATTGATTTATCCTAATGAAATGGGAAGGGGGAAAGAGAATGAATTTCTAATTTTTAATTTAATTAATTATCCTAAATAATCTTGAGTTCCCTAAATAGGTTTCCCTAACCCTAGTGAGAGGGGAGGAGAAAAAAAGAATTCTATATAGCCTAATTATTTTTAGTTAAAAGGATAGTTAAAACTCTATTTTTAATTTTCACTTTTCACTTTATTATTTGGTTTTGTTTTTTTTGTTTTATTTTTTTATTTTTTTTAATAAATTATGCAGTCCTAAATTGCACCTAAAAGAATATGAAATAAAAATGCAACTAAGTAATAATGCATGGGCAGGTTAAAGTGCATGAGCATATTAGAATATGCTAGAAATAAATTTAAAATAAATAACGGCATAAGATATTATTCAGATGCATGAACATGTTGGGTGCATGAACATATTAGATGTATGCAATATCATAAAAATAAATAATAAATAAATATGGATCTAAATTCAATGCAAGAAAATGAAATAGACATGCATGGGTTCGGTTTAGATGAGTGGGCTAGTCCGGTGGGTGCAATAGGTGGGTTTAAGTGGAGAGAGGAAGAATGGGGAGAGGAAGAAAGGAAGAAGGAAAGGATGGAGTGATGCAGCAGTAGGCAGGGGACGCAGGTGGAAAGAGAGGAACAGAGAGGGTGAGAAAGAGAGTGGACGGGAGAAAGAGAGATGGGTCGCAGAGTGAGAGAGAAAGGTGAGGGAGAGAGGGACTGAGAAAGTAGGGAGATAGGGAGAGCAGGGAGAGAGGGGCTGAGAGGGTAGAGAGAGAACGAGAGAGAGTGAGAGTGCAGGCAGAGGAGGGAGAAGAGAACGAGAGGGAGAGGTTAAGTTGCAGGTGGCGGGACGCGCGGGGGAGAGAGAGGTGGAGAAGAAAGAGTGAGGGGAGAGGGTGTGGAGTTACAGGTGGGTGGCACGGAGGAGGATGATGGCAGGGGGAAAGGAGGGTGAGTTGCAGAGAGGCGGAGCAGGGAGAAGGAGCAGAGCAGACAGTGTAGTGTGTGCGCAGGGGGTACAGGGGAGAGACAGAGAGGGAGATGGAGAGTGTTGAGATGCAGGGGAGAGACAGAGAGGGAGAGGGAGAGTGTTGAGTTGCAGGGGAGAGACAGCAAGGGAGAGGGAGAGTGTTGAGTCGCAGGGGAGAAGGCGGATCCAGGGGAGAGGGATGGAGAGAAGAAGAGAGAGTGACAAAGAAGAAAGGGTGAGGAGAGAGCGTGTGGAGTGAGAGAGAGAGAGAGAGAGAGAGAGAGAGAGAGAGAGACGTGCAGGTGGGTGCGTGTGGGGTGTGCAAGTGGAGAAAGAAAAAGATGGAGAAGAAGGGAAGAAAAGAATGAAAAGGGTCGGGGTGGCAGTGATGCAGGTGCAGCAACGTGGAGAGAAGAAGAAGGGAAAGAAAGGGAGAGAGGGGAAGAAGGTGATGAGGGAGAGAGAGGGGTGTAGGTGGGTGTGGCGGTGTTGCAGGTGGGTGGAAGAAGAGGAAGGAGAGGGAGAGAGGAGAACAGGGAAGGGGAGAGAGGAAAAGCACGGGGAGAGAGAGAGAGAGAAGAAGAAGGAGAGAGGGGGGCAGAAGACCAGAGAGGGAGAGAGAACGGAAAGAGGGAGACAGAGAGATGTGGAAGAGGGAGGACGGGGAGAGTGGAAGAAAGAGCGTGAGAGAGGAGAGAGACGTGCAGGTGTGTGGAGCGGAGAAGGAGAATGATGGTGCGCAGAGAGGTAGAGGGAATGGAGAGAAGGAGAGAGAGTGACAGAGAAGAATAGGGAGATAGGGAGAGAGAGAGAGAGAGAAAGAGAGAGAGAGAGACGTGCAGGTGGGTGCAGGGGAGAGTTAGAGCAAGGGGGAGAAGGAGACTGAGAGGGAGAGAGATAGAGATGGAAGTGGTGCGTGTGGGTGCAAGGTAGCGCAGAGAGGGGAAGCGTGGAAAGCGATGATGGAGGAGGAGGGTTCTGTGATGATGAAGGATGGGTTCTGAGGTGGGAGATGATGATGGGATGAAGACGATGATGGGTTGTGGTCAGTGAGAGGTCAGATGGAGGGAAAATGGTGATGGTGGTCAAGATGGTGGAGGCTGGTGATGGTGGGATGGTGGAGGCTGGTGATGGTGGTTTGTAGGGGAGAGATGGGTGGAGATAGGAATTCGAGAGATGATGGTGAGATCCAGAAGAAGAAGGTGAACGTGAGCGGAGATGGATGTGGGAGGCCTGGGGTGTGCACGCATGAATGGATCAAGATGAGGGAGAGGGTTTAAGGGGGAGACAGAGACGAGGGGATCTGGGATTCTACTTCCCCAGATCCCTGGGCTCTTTCTCCCTTATCCGGGCGACGGGTCAGGGAGTTTGGGCTCAAGGGGTTTGGATCAGGCTTGGTCTGGTTGAAGCAGGTTTGGCCCAGAAGGTGGGGTCCTGGTGGAGGATGGTCGGGTTGTCTTCGCCGGGGCCCAGGTTTCGTAGATTTCAATCCGCTTGTTAGATTTCGACGTTCCACATATCGACGGAAAGCTCTCGGCGAGCAGATCCCGATGAACCAATTTTCAGGGCGATCGGAGGTCCAGAGATGATAGGTGATTTTTCCCGCGGGCGCCCCGGGGTTGTGGGACCCGCTGTCATGATTTTTGATCCGCCCGTCAGATCTTGGAGTTCTATATATGGGCGGAAAGCTCTCGATGAGTAGATCATGATGAGCCAACTCCCGGGGCGATCAGAGGTCTAGAGGTGATAGGTGACTTTTGACTCGAGGCCTAATCAGGACATCATTAAATAGGGTGGACTAAATTGCCCCTCATAGGGTGCCAAAATGAGGTGTCTACAATATGCAGCATAAGACGGTCGAATGTTATGTTGATGACCTCGCCGTCAAAAGAAAAAGAAAAGAAGACCACCTCAAAGATCTTCGAGAAGTCTTCCTTCGGCTTCGCAAACACAAACTGCGAATGAATCCCCTCAAATGCTTCTTCAGTGTCTCATCGGTAAGTTCCTCGGATTCATAGTTCGGAAAGCTGGAATAGAGCTTGACCCCATCAAAGTCAAGGCTATCCTAGAAATGCCATCTCCAAGAACCCTGAGAGAACTGAAAGGGCTTCAAGGGAGGTTGGCGTACATCCGACGGTTCATTTCCAACCTATCAAGGAAGTGCCGTCCATTTTCTCGTCTACTGAAGAAAGGTGTAGACTTTGTTTTGGGATGCTGAATGTGAAGCTGCATTCCAAGACATAAAGTCATACCTGACCAAACCTCTGGTGTTGGCTGCTCCCACAACCGGAAAACCATTCATCTTGTACACAAGAGCTCTCGACTATTCTTTGGGCGCTCTACTTGCACAAGAAAATGATGGAGGAAAAGAAACTACTCTATACTACCTCAGTCGCATGTTGGTAGGTGCAAAGCATCGCTACTCTCCAGTAGAAAAGGAATGCTTGGCAGTGATGTTCGCCGTACAAAAGCTACGTCACTATTTGTTGTCAAACACAATATACCTGATTTCAAGGATCAATCTCCTAAAGGTCCTTGTCACAAAAGCAGGTTCTCTCAATGCCCGGCTGGTAAAATGGTCCATCCTTCTGTCACAATTTGATATTAGGTATGTACCACAGAAAGCAATCAAAGGTCAAGCTCTGGCAGATTTTCTCGCAGAGCTTCCAATGCCTAAGGATTATTCACTCAGGGATGATCTCCCAGACGAGCCTGTCTACAGCGTGGAGACCTCCTTATCAAATGCCTCCTGGAACATGTACTTCGATGGTGCAACTAGGACAAATGAAAAAGGAAAGCCGATATCAGGAATTGGCATTCTCTTTGTTAGTCCCGACAAATACATGATTCCACACGCATTTTCGCTACTGGAACCATGTTCAAACAATGCAGCTGAGTACCAAGCTCTGATCATAGGATTGGAACTCGCCCTTGAATCCGGCATCGCCATGCTGGAAGCATTTGGGGACTCCCAACTTATCGTCAACCAGATGAATCAGAAATATGAAATCAGAAAGCCTGATCTTTTGCCTTATTACCACAAGGCGCAATCGCTTCGTCAAAGGTTTGACGTCTATCACATCACCCACATCCGCAGAGGTGAAAACATCTGTGCAGATGCCCTGGCTGGACTTGCTGCATCTATGGCGATCCAAGAAGGGGAAAACATGAAAATTATAGTGTGTCAAAAAAGGATTCTCCCTCCTCTCAACACACACCAAGCAGTTGTCGAATGCCACCGAGTGGTCGGAAGTTGGATTTCCATCCTTAAACCTCAGATCGGAGACTGGAGGGATCCGTTCATCGATTATATTGTGTTCGGAATCCTATCAGAAGATCCAAGAGAGCGGGTAAGCATTCAAAGAAGAGCCCCAAACTTTCATTTGGATATTCCCTCCAAACTGCTTTACAGAAAATCCTTTAATAGAGTACTTCTACGCTGCTTATCATAACAAGAGGCGGAAGAAACCCTAAAAGAAGTTCATGCTGGTCTTTGTGGAGCCCATCAGGCTGGTCCTAAGCTCTACGATCAGATAAAAAAGTTAGGTTATTATTGGCCTACCATGGTAGCTGACGCAATGCAATTTGCTAAACGTTGCCAACAATGCCAAGTTCATGGAGATTATGTCCACATGCCTCCAGAATGGCTACATCCTACAGTGATCTCATCGCCCTTCGAAGCCTGGGATATGGATATCATAGGTCCTATCTCTCCCCCGTCAAGCAAAGGTCATCGCTTCATCTTCGCCGCTACGGATTATTTCTCCAAGTGGTCAGCAACATTTGCGTTCAGTGAAATGAAGACCCCGTCAGTCCTTCAATTCTTACGAACCAACATCATTTGTCGCTTTGGCATACCTAAAAGATTCGTCTATGATAACGGACCACAATTCCGAGATCACAGATTCTATAGGTTCTGCGACAAATACTAAATCCAAAGTTTTCCTTCAACTTCGTATAACCCGGCAGCGAATGGACTGGTAGAAACCTTCAACAAGACACTTTGCAAAATCCTCAAGAAAATGGTCTCTAGTCACAAAAGAGACTGGAGCGACAAACTGCCTGAAGCTTTATGGGCCTACCAGACTACCATTCGAGGACCAACCCATAGACCATTCTCCTTGGTCTATGGATGTGAAGCAGTTGTCCCTCTAGAGGTACAAATTCCTTCCTTAAGGGTATCTCTACAAAGTGAAATGACGGAAGAAAGCAACGTCAAATTGAGACTCCAAGAACTGGATAATCTCGGTGAAAGATGGCTCGTAGCTCTACAAAGCGTTGAGCTTTACCAAGCACGCATGGTAGGATCTTTCGACAAGAAGGTCAGGCAACGCGCCCACAAAAAGGGTGACTTGTTTCTCGCGGTGAAAAGGCCAATGGTTTTCGCCCGCAAATCCAAAGGCAAATTCGAACCAAAATGGGAGAGACCCTTCGTCATCGACAAAGTCTTCTCCAACGGCGCGTATGCTCTTCTGAACATGGAGGGTGATAGATGTATGCTGCCCATTAATTGCAAGTCCTTGAAGTGGTACTACCCTTGAAGACTTCTTACATCGGGTCAGAGCGATGCCTACATGGCCAAAGCCTATCCCTAGGTACTTGCTCGTCAAACCCACTCCTTTTAGAGTTTTCATACCTATGTTGAAATTTCTAAAAAACCTCAAAACAATGCTTACTTTCAATGTTTCATTGTTCAAAAAATCATCAAAACCCAAAATCCAAGTTTAGGAATCTCTTCCCTAACTTGACCAAAACATTCAATCTTTGAACCCAAAATTCATGGTTTGAGACAAAAATCAGAACTCAGGGATTTCCACCCTACTCCATCCCGACTTACACCACCAAAAATGGTTTTGAGTCAAAATTTACAACCCTCGTGTCTTTAAACAAAAAATGGTTTTTCAAAAAAACCGTGGGGAAGCGACGTTTAGTCGATACTCACACAAAACCCAAAAATCGGAAGGATGCGAACCCCATTCGATACTTCCAAAATCTCAAGTCGCAAGGAAGTGACACCTCATCAATACTTGCAAAATTTTCAAAAAAAAAATCGTGGAAACACAACTTTTGAGTTGATATCCACAACCCAAATCTCAAAACAAAAACAAAGGTTTGAAAAAACCTCAAATTTCAAAAATCGTGGGGAGGCGACATTCTATCGATACCCACAAAACAAAATTTTTGAAAAAAGGCAGGGAAGCGACATTCAGTCGATACTTGCACCCAAATCTGCGAGGAGGCGACATTCCATCGATACTCGCAACCGAATGAGAAAGGAAGCGACATTCCAACGATACTTGCAATACCAATCAACAGGGAGGCAACTCTTAGTCGAAACTTGCATTTTTGAAAACCAAAAACCTAGATTTCACGCCAAAAACCGGCTTTCACGCCAAAACCCGGCTTTTATGCCAAAAACCTGGCTTTCATGCCAAAAATAAAAAATCTGGCTTCCATGCCAACAAAACAAAACTTGGTTTTCAAAAAACTCAGCTTCTATGCCACAAAATCTGGCTTTCACCTAACAAACAAAAATCGTCTTCTATGCCACAAAACTTGGCTCCCATGCCACAAACAAAATCTGGCTCCCATGCCACAAAGTTTTTGGCTCTCATGCCACAAAACCAAAACTTGGCTTTCACGCCACAAAAATTGGCTTCCATGCCACAAAAAAAATTTTGGCTCTTATGCCACCAAAATTCGGCTTTCATGCCATCCCAAAAATGAGGCTTTTTGCCACAAAATCTGGCTTTCATGCCAAAACAACCATTTGACAAAAGATTTTCACAAAATGATAACCTTTTGATCAAATTTTCAAAACTTATTTTCATCAAAACAAATTTAAGTGAAACGAGGGAATACAAAAAAAAAAAAAAAAAAAGGTGCCAAAAAAATGTTTATACATAAAGGGACTAGAACAAAAGAAGAAAAGTTTGTTACAAAGTCGGAGACTAGTCCGACATGGTCTTCAGCCAAAGGCTTAACTCCTCAAGCAAACTCTTGGCCTTAGCCTCCAAAGCTTCCAAGCTGCATTTCTTCAGAATCTTCCCATAAAAAGCAATAGGCCGTCGCGATCCATCCTCAGCACGAGGAAGCTCTTCCCAGAGAATCTGTCATTCTTCATGTTCCTGAGTCTTCCTCCGGAGACTGCTTTCGACCTCCTCAACTTGGCGAATGAGAGTCCTCTCTCTATCGTAAGCTTTCAAAGTAGCAACCCACTTGGCAGCGGCCTGTTCTTCTAATAGCTCAAGGCGCTGTCTGGCTTCAGTGACCTCCCTATCAAGACGGTGCTGGTACTGTGTCAGCTCAATAATAGCCAACTCGGTGACGCTCCTCTCCCGAACGAGCTGCTTCCGAGTCCGCGAGATCTCATTCAGTTCAGATTTGACCTCACTGGAAGGCTTCAAAAACATCTCGTTGAAGAAGTCGTCATTTGGAAAGCTCTTGGTCTCATTCCACTTGTTGCCTAGAGTGATGACTTCATCAACAAAAGCCTTGGCATCCGTAATGTCCAGACCGACTTCTTCGCTATCGGCAAGAA
This sequence comes from Persea americana, assembly GCA_029852735.1. NCBI lineage: Eukaryota > Viridiplantae > Streptophyta > Magnoliopsida > Laurales > Lauraceae > Persea > Persea americana. Next base: position 43,159,519 of record CM056814.1, read on the forward strand.
TGTCCTGCCCATGCTTAACCCTGTCGAAACCAGCCTCCAAATGGCCAGAAGAAAGAGTCTCGACCCTGTAGACACCTCATTTGGCCCCTATGATAGCCTTAAATACCTATCATATATAGCGGTGCCCCCATTTCACCCACAATTGAATGATTAATGACATAATTCAGATTAACTAACGACGATGAAGATGCTTGTTGCTAATTTTAGACTTAGTTCGACGATTTCTAGAAATTCGCGAGAGAAAAGCCAAGTCGCGTCAAGACCTTGAGTCCAATTCACTACTAACACAAGGAGTGAACCATGACACTACTCAAACCCTTTCCGGACCACTTAAGACATGCTTAGGCCAATCCCTCTAAAGACCATACTTAGTTTGCCAAAATGTCACCCAATTAGCCTAAGTTAGGAAATCGAATCCATTGGTCCACAGATTCCCCATATTTTTCAACCCTTATTTGTCAAGACATTTAGACCATTGAATTCCTCACTTCGAGAGCTTTCCGACGATATGTAGAACGTCCAAATCCGATGAGCGAGTCAAAAGTTTTGAGCTTCCGAAGTTTGCCTTAGAAAAAATGACGAAAACTCCATCTAGGCACCACCCATGTGGCGCCCATCCCACTAAAATTCACCTAAGCGCCCCATGCTGGGCGTCCACACAGTCCAGGACCACCTAGGCACCCCATGGTGGGCACCCAGCCTCCGCATTTCACTAGTTGGCCTAAAAATAGCCCGGGACCACTCAACGTAAGGACCGAACTCCGAAAATGAATCGACTCCACCTAGGCACCACCCATGTGGCGCCTACCCTACTAAGTTCCACATAGGCACCAACCCTGTGGCACCCACACTTCCTAGAATCACCTAGGCACCCCATGGTGGGCGCCCACCTTAAAATTTACTAGTTTGGTTCGAGATTAGACCGGGACCACTCATACGTAAGGACCAAGCATCGAAGACGAACCGAACCACCTAGGCACCACCCCTGTGGCGCCCAGCCTTGAAGTTCACCTAGGCACCACCCAAGTGGCGCCCAGCCTTGAAATCCATCTGGGCACCACCCATGTGGCGCCCAACCTATTAAGTGCTAATGTAGGTCCCCCCCAGCTGAAGACATATCCGTTCAATCTCGACTCCAAATGGGACCAAGGACCAAAAGCGAAGCACGAACCAGCTGGGCACCACCCTGTGGGCACCCACTCTCTCCAGGATCACCTGGGCGCCACCCTGTGGGCGCCCAGACTGCGCAGGCCATGTGGGCGCCACCCCATGGGCGCCCATCCTCCCACCAAACCCTAGTTCACCCTAAAACAACTTAACCCGCCTAGGGATGCGTGAGACCTTCTAGAAACCCGAAATAGTGAAGCCCTAGCCCTTCTAAAACTCGTCCCTAACCTATATAATCCCTCTTAACTTCATTTACAAAGGAGGGTACCCAAAAACCCTAAGAAAAGAGGCAAAAGGAGAGAATAGAAAACGAAGAAGAAAGGTAGCCACCATTAGAGAAGAACTTCAGATCTATAGTAGGGGAAGGAGAAAGAGAGGAGGAGGCTTCCATATCTTCAACTGGAGCTATGGATCTTTGCGAAAGCTTCGTTTTAGGAACTTGAGGAACGCGTCATATACCGGTATTCCTAGATCTCTCCTTTCTTTTTCTATATTTCATTACCATTCATTCTTAGAAATATGCTTAGGACCATTTGAGCATCATAGATCTACATTAGCTTGTGATAAAAATAGTATTAGTGCATCATCATGTTAGTAACATGTATAGGTTCATTCTAATAAAGTAGATTCGTTTTCATTTTGTAGTTCTAATTGCATAGTTAGATCAGATCTCGCATTAGCATCATCATCATCATCATTTATATTGAAAAATCGCGAGCAACCATTGGCAGAAAGGCTGGGCGCCACCCACTGGGCGCCTGCTCTCTCCGGAACCACCTGGGCGCCACCCACTGGGCGCCTGCCCATCTTGAATCACCTGGGCGCCACCCCCTGGGCGCCTACCCTTCTGCGATAGGGTCCAGGTTCTTGATCTCCGCCCGTTGCATCATTTGCTTATAATTTCGTTAGTTGCATCGCTAGTAGTTCGAATTAAGACATTCGCATCAGTCGCTGAATATTGGAAGTTGTGTTGAAAACACTAAGATTTTTGTACGTTCGTTGTGTTCCGTTGAAAACCCTGACTGAGCAGGGTAGGCGCCACAGGGGTGGCGCCCAAGTGGATTTCTCCACTTTTGTGCTCAACTTCAAATCTTCCGCATTTAGTTCATTTAGAAACTGCATGATGATGATATGTTTGGTTGTATGATCTGTTCTGAACTTTGAATTACCATTTTTGTCACACTTCACATCATATCATTTGAATCGCATAACCATAGAAAATCCCAAAAAAAAAATCATAAAACATAAAATCCCTTCTTCTTAGAAACCAAAAACAAATTAAAAGATATCCAGAAAACCCAAAAATAATAATTAGATAGTCTAGGTTATTGAGTTTAGCGCCTAAGTAGGATAAATCATAAGATTAATTAAAACATCATAATTAGCTAACTTAAGAAACATCAAATCATTAAGAACCCTAAAACCTTAAGACCCTAATTAATTCGGATTTAGAAGTAATTAAGAACTTTAAAAGCACAAAAAACCTAAAACCCCAAAAGACAGCCACTTGGGCGCCACCCCCTGGGCGCCCACCCTTCCACAGCCAGCTGGGCGCCACCCTCTGGGCGCCCAGCCTATTCATTCTCCAAAACACCCCGATTAAAGCTTAAGATAATTGGTTAAGACCTTAAACCAATTTGAATCAACACAGTAAAACATTTTAAACCTGAAATAATTGAAACCTTAATCAACTTAATCTCTAATTAACTCAAAAACTCAAAGCCAACATAAACTTTAAAAAGTCCACCTGGGCGCCACCCTCTGGGTGCCCAGCCTGCACTGCCACCTGGGCACCACCCTCTTGGCGCCCATCCTATCCCGTCTCTAAAGAACCCCTAATTAAAATTTCTAATTAATCACAACCCAAATTTAATCCTAGTTAACATAACAAAACACTTTTAAATTTAAGAAACCTAAAACCTCAATCAACTTAGACTTGTACCAACCTAAAAATGCAAAAGCAACCCGAAACCACAAAACAGACACCTGGGCGCCACCCCCTAGGCGCCCAGCCTGCCTTTACACTTGGGCACCACCCTCCTGGCGCCTATCTTATCCCATTCCCTTAGAAACCACCACTTAATTAAACTTAATCGATTAAACCCGAATTAACACCTTAAAACACTATAAACCTAAAAGACTCAAAACCTTAATCAATTTGGACTCAAACCAATTTAGAAAGTACAAAATGAATAAACCACAAAACATCCACTTGGGCGCCACCCCCTTGATGCCTATCCTTCCGCATCTACTTGGGCGCCACCCCCTTGGTGCCTGTCCTGCCGCATCCACTTGGGCGCCACCCCCTTGGTGCCTATCCTTCCGCATCCACTTGGGCGCCACCCCCTTGGTGCCTATCCTTTCGCATCCACTTGGGCACCACCCTCCTGGCGCCCATCCTACCCAATCACTAGGAAACCCTACTTGAAATTAAATTCGAATTCAATCACGATCAACACACCGAAACACCCTTGAAATCTAAAACAATCAAAACCATAAGCCCGAATAGACTTAAAACATCGAACCAATTCGGACACACAAGATAGACACTTGGGCGCCACCCCCTGGGCGCCCATCCTGTCACCTCCACCTGGGCACCACTCTCTGGGCGCCCAGCCTCTCCCGTCACTAAAGCCAAATTAATTGAAACGAAATTTAATCTTAATCATCGCAACAGAACATTTTTAATTTAAAATACATCAAACCGTAAAAGCTCAACCGCAAATCAACTTAAAAAATACGGAACCGACCCGAAGCACAAAACAATTCATCTGGGCGCCACCCCTTGGGCGCCCACCCTCAAAATCCACCTGGGCGCCACACCCTGGGCGCCCAGCCTACCCGTTTTCATAAAAACCCCAACCGACAACTTAACACAATTAATTAGCAGTCGAACCAATCCAAATCAACATATTAAAACACTTTTAACGTAAAACACTTGAAACTTTAATCGATTTGGACTTAGCACCCAAAGCCCTTACGAACCAACAAACAACCACCTAGGCACCACCCCTGTGGTGCCTATCCTACACTCTAACCTTGGTTCACAACTTCAATTTAAAACGAGTAACTAAACACCTTACCACTTAAATTAATTAAGACCAGAATCTAAAATAGTCTCTAGATCCGAAAACCAATAACTAAGTCCCAACGGAATACTTAAATTCACAAGCCATCAACCTAGGCGCCACCCCCTTGGCGCCTATCCTCTCATTTGCACTAAAACGCGAATTCTAAATTTTGTTTCAAAATCCGGATCCGAATCCCTTTGACATTCGAACATCAGAGAATTAGAACAAGTTGAAACATTAAAATTCACCAAGTAAGAACTCCTTGGATTCCGAAAATAACATCGATACCATCGTTGCTAGCCAACCCACCCAGAAACAGCCACTTAGGCGCCACTGTCTGGGCGCACAAGTCACCAGAATATCCTAGGCGCCACCCCCCTGGAGCCCAAGTCTTCTGCCAACCTTGTTTCACGGATTTCAACATCATTTCACGTTTTAAATTAAAACCATAAATTCCAGAACCTTAAACAACTTAAACAGAACCCCAAAATACATTTAATCCACCTCTTAATCAATCTTCGACTCAAAACAAACCGAACCAATTAAAAATCACAATTAATAAGTTGCTTAGGCGCTAGACCATCAAACTCAGGCTATTCATACCCTAGGATTAGATCGGATTTCCCCGTTAGGTAGCTTAGCGCATTAGGCTTCGCCCCATCACTTTTCCTGTTCCGTTAGGGGACTGGGAGAGCTGATGTGGGCGGTCTAGGACCTTAGGTTAGGGTTAATCCGATGATCAGTACTAAAGCACTAATCACGTAAATCCTAGTAAAATCCCCTAGTTAGGCCCTTCTAGCCCCCATATTGAAAAGCCATAAAAGCTATAAAACCAACAAAATAAACCCAAAAAGATTTTCCTTTTATTTCTTCCTCCACCTCAGGTGCCAGATATTTAATCGAACTTAATGTAAAGGGAATAAAGAATTGATTTCTAAAATTGAATAAATGAGAATAACGAGATGAGATGAGTGATTTCACACACACTTTTAATCAATCACGGCCCATCGGCCACCCTAAAACAAACACTGGCCCATCGGCCATTTTCAATCAATCCTGGCCCATCGGCCACCTTCAATCAATTACGGCCCATCGGCCTTTTACTTTTATCACTCGTGTGTCGCACACGAAAAACACAGAAATCACAAGTCAAAGTCTCATTTGCATCATCATTTTGGTTTGAAAAATCAGCCTTTAAACCCTATTTTGCCAAGGGATCAGAAGGGGGTACCCGGGAACGGGGCCAATCCTCTTCTTAAATATTTGGCACCTCCCCCCTTTTATTTTCTTTATTTTAGTTATTTTGTCTTACTTGGATATACTACGATTATGCTATGTGAGGATTAACCTTTATTCGGACTTTAACTCATGACCCTGAATTGACCCAAAATTAAAGAGACCCAAAGAGACCCAAATTAATGTGACAGGACAACCGTCGTGTGTTGCCGGCAGCACATTAGACGAGAGGAAGAACCCACCTTATTATTTTTCTCCCCATATTTCTTCGACTTTTGTCGAAGAACGGTGTTACGGCTGTACCGTAGCTGGCGATTGTGATCCATCGATTTTGACGGTAGTCGGAATCCTCATTTTCGATGTAAAATTTAAATAGCATATATATAAATGAATGGAGATTTCCCCAAACCATGCCTCTGTTGGAGAGGAAAATGGGGGGGTAGAAATTCATATCCGACAGACCCATGAGCTCAAGACTCTCTTCAACACCTTCCTCGCAAACTGACAGGATGGCTCAGATGAAGACTCGTCGTGCTCCGTTGGTCGGCTGCCCATGTCAGGCACCGTTGGAAGAGTAATCAAGAAGCTCTTCCCAATTTGAGACGCTGGGGAAGGAATATCAGCATGCGGACTCACCTCTGCCTTATCGAAACTAGTAGAAGAAGCCCCTACTCCTGGATCAGCCGCTGGCACCCCCTGCTCTAGCTCTGAGAAAGATAGAGGAACTTCTTCTGTCACCTCACAACCTGCCAATGAAAGATGAAAAAGGTATGAATATGATTTTATCAAAAATCAAAATATCAAGATTATCGCTACAAAGTACCTTCTTCGACGACTGGCGGAATGCTTTCTGCCTCCATGAGCTCATCCGAAGCATCATCAAAAGTTGCATCCATGGATGACTCAAAGTCATCGGAATCTTCTGGCAAGTCAGATGGCAAGAAACAAAAAATATATGTCAGCAAATGGCGGTAAAGAAAAAGAGAAGAGAAAAAAGAAGTCATACCAGGAGGAGATTCTGGATCTACTTCAGAATCTCTGGGTTCTTCCCCAGATGCCATAATCGGATCCGTCACCGCCTCATCGGCCGGAACCTCAGGCATCATCAAACCATCATCTTCTGCCAAAAGAAAGAAAGCAGTAGATCAAAACAAAAGCTCTCATGAAAGAAAAGAAACGGAAAGAGAAAAGGGAAAAGCATGCCATCATCAATGGTCTCTTCCTCTCGGCTCCTTTTTTCCGGAGGCTCATCATCATCCCCTGATGCCTACTTAGCAATGGTGGAAGGAATTTCCAGATTAGGAGAGTTTTCGTGCTGTCTCTGACTTCAGCGCTGTCCTCTTCTCCTCTTGCTTCTATGGGACGAATTGCTGGAAGTACCCGCCCCACCATCGAAATCGGGCCTCTCACCAAAGTCCTCACTGGATGGTCTGCTCTTGCTAGTAGACTCCATGGAAGCCTTTGCTCGCTCTGCTTGTATCCAAGCAGCGACCTCAGCCTCCTCCTCTGCGAGCTGTTCCAAGACCTCATCAGGAATCTCTTATGCAGCTCCGGATCTGATGACGTCCTGGTCCTCGAGAAAACCTATTATGTGCTTGTCTCCAGAAAGGAAAGCCAGAACTTCTTCTCAGCGGACGCCATCTGACTTCCCAAGACCCTTCCCGGAAGACTGCTTTACATCAAGCTCCTTCTTGGAAAGCCCCCGGTATGCTGAAAAGCTCTCTACAAACCACTTCGTGAAGCCAGCTGTCCGGAGAGTGGGCAACTCGGGATAGGAAATCATGGCAGTAGTGTCTTTCACGCTATAAAAGGCCCATGCATTTCTCCCATCCTGCAGACCTCCAAAACGCTTCACCTGCTCGAAGGCGCTCCAACAACGCCTTGAGAGAAGATCAACTGCATGGCAAAACGCGAGTGAACATACAGCTGGATGTCGACGAAAAGATGTCTGTGGTACACCATCGTGCTAACACGTATGTTAAAAAGCCAACTCCTCTCCGCATTTGTCAAAGAATAGTGTCTCCCCAACCCTGCCCTGGTCGAATCACGGGAGACACCAAAATCAAAAGCCTTCTTCCTCAAACCCGGAGAAAGCTTCATTAAAGACTGCCCCATTTCGACGTCCCAGAATCGTCAGATCCTCAAACGGGCAGATAAAAGAGATTCAGAAACAGGCTTCCCTCTAGCCAACCGAATCATAAACAGGTCATCGTCCTAAGCTGCACCCAATCGATGGAAACTGGGACAGTGGTACACATACCACGAATAGAAAATGTGGGAAGAAAATACCCTATTCATGGGAAGCCCAAGCCGAACCAGGAAAGCAGTAGCCTGCAGTTTGGTGCACAAATAGGAGTAAAGAGCAGGCACCAAAGCAAGCCGCTCTCCAAACGCCATCTGACAAGCAAGAAAAATGCAATGCGGCCTGATGTGCGTTCCATCTCCTCCAGCAAAAACAGCCTTACCCAGCCAATAAGTGAGGTAAACAGCGAGATCTCTCCGCAGCGCAAAGTCAGAATGAATGGCGTCTGTGCTTGCGAAGAGTTCCTTCAAATTTTCTCGCATGGCAGAGATCTTCTTCGAATCCAGGTTCTTAGCCCTAGCTTCCTGGGCCGTACTCGCAGAAGACTCCCCGCTGTCAAAGAAGTTGGAAGACAAAAGGCTACCACTCCTCCAACTGCTACACCGAACTTTTGAGCCCTCCTTCTCCTTCAAAAAATCGTAGAAGGCGACGAGCTGAAAGTACAAAAGTCGGAACTCCTCAGACTGCTCCTCAAGGACGTTGTCGATAGGCATGAACTCCTCATAGAGATTGCCGAGGATAGGCAGCCCAGAGATGGCACTCAGTTCCTTTAAAGAAAAACCAATCTCACCGTTCGTGACAACGAAGGTGTTGGTTTGTGGAAGGAACGACTCCAGCATGGCCATGAAGGCCTCATCAGAGAAAACCACGGTTTACCTAAAAGCACGAACCGCATCAAAAACCTCGGCCTCCTTCAGAATGGCACCGCCAACCTACAGGATATGATCAATCCACGACTCCCAGCTCGAGTCAGCACTGAAACGGCCGCGAAGTCGAAAAGACCTCACCCAATTGCTGCCATCGCCCTTGAAAATGCCAAGGCCCACTGGTCTCAAATCGACCGAAGGATGGTCTGAACCTTGGTAGCCGTTGGCCTGCATCAAAATGTCCATGCGGGCAGGCAACTTCTCTGCAAAACCAGAAGGGCCGCCAACAAAAACCCCGGTCTTGATCACATTTGTCCTCTTCACCCGGCTTGGAGGATCTTCCCTCTTCGAGCATGTGGAGGAAAGGCTCATGATCGAGATAGTCCGAACGAAAGTCGACCGGGTAGAAACAGTTCTCTTCTCACCATCAACTGTGTAAGAGAACTGAAAACATCTCCTTTGGTATGTCGAATCATCAGGGACTGCATCACCAAAGAAGAAGGTAGGCTTGGGCACAATGCACTGATCGTCCGTGACCTAAGAACGGTTGCTTACCATAATCTTACAATACTCCTCATCATTGAGGGCAATCAAACGTTGCCTCATCTCATCTCGGTTGAGCGAGTCACACTCTTCCAAGTTCCTTTCGACATACTGAACCTCTTCCCAGGCCTACTGTACGGCCACATTAGAGGATCTGGTAGAATGGCGAGGCGCATCAGTGACGGGCTCTTTACCCTTGTTCGTTCTGGAGGAACTACCTGCACAGGTTGGAAAGAGAGAAAATCAATCATCAAAATAACAGAATTTTGCTAAAAAATTCTAGCGAAATTTTGGCATGGTTCCATGGCAATTCCGAAGAAAAAGGAAACACCCCGAAAGAAATAGGGATCTTGAAGATGGGTTCAACATCGCTGCAAGCTCATAATCAATGGAAAATTCTTGAAGAAGGCTCGAACTCAAACATTGCTGCGAGATCAAGCCAAAGCTTCTCAAATATCCGCAAGATTGGAAAAGGGCTCAACATTACTGCGAGCTCCAGAATCCGAAACCGGCAAAGCTCCTCAAAAATCCCCGCAAGACCAAGAAATGGCTCAACAATGCTGCGAGCTCCAAATCCCAAGACTTGAAAAAAGATTTCCAGGTGTGCACTATCATCCTTCCAATTTCATTAAAAAAATGCATAGAAGAAAAGTTGTCATGCATGCGTGTCTCGAAATCCGGGAAAGAAAGAACCAAAAAGAGAGAAGAAAAGAATCTCTTTCAAAAAAAACCAAGAAGAAAAAAAAAAGGAAAAGGAAAGGGGGACAGGCCACGTGGCCATACGGCAATGACCGTACGATCTTGTCCATACGGCCACACACACAAAACAGAAAAGAAAAGGAAAAAAAAGAAAGAAGAAAAAAAAAAAGAAAAAAAATGAAGGAGAAAAAACATGGCAAAAAAAAAAGAAGAAGAAAAGCCGTGAAAGGAAAAGAAAGAAAGAAAGAAAAAAAAGAAAAAAAAAGAGAGAGAAAAAAACGTGTGAAAAAATAAAAGAAAAAAGAATGCACGTGGAAAAGAAAAAAAGAGAAAGAGAAAGAAAAAGAAAAGAAAAGGAAAGAAAGAAAACCTTTTCCTATTTCTACATGGGGTTTCTTAAGGAAAAAGAAGAAACTTATTTGAAGCCATTGATGGAGAAGGAGGAAGAACTAGAAGATCCTTGGAGAAGAGGAAGAATTCTTGATCTTGGAGCACTCTTGAAGGTTTTTGCAAAAAGAGAGCAATAACAACAAGAGATCCAACCTCCTTGCTTTTAAAGAAGAATGCAAACCAAAAGAGGAAAGAAGGAGAAAAGAAAGGGGGTAAGTGCTACAAATTAGCAAACTTCCTAAAAGAAAAGGATCATGGGATATTCTTTCCCAATGAGGAGATCTTTTGAGAAATTCTCTCCAAAAAAGAGGGAATATGAGAAACTTTCTCCCAAAGAAAGATACTTTGAGAAAGTCTCTCCCAAAATCAAGAAAACTTGAGAGATTCTCTCCAAGTAAGAATATTTTTAAATATTCTCTACCAAAAAGAGATATCTTTAGATATTCTTTACAAAAATAACACCACATGGGATCTAAGCCATCTTTAAAGCTTAAGGTCCCATGGGCTAGCCCATATGAGCCAGGTTTGACCACCTAGGCACTAAAAGTGACTTTTAGTCAAAATTCCTCTTACCAAGAGCATACAAAAATGGTTCCATACCTCCCTTGAGTTGATTGGACCATAAAAATAAATAAAAAAGAATCCAAGCCTCATGAGTTTCCAAAAATCCAAACCATCCCACCTCATGAACCAAATTAAGCCAAAACCTTGAAAATGACATTCCACAAAAACCCAAACCACTCCAATGGACCCAAAGTTGTCCCAAAGAGTGGCCAAAATCCAAACCATGGTCCCCTAACTCGCCACATACAGCTTGTTGGGTCACAAGGCCAAAACCAAAAAAATAAATCTCGGTCCCCTAACGTGCCACAGACAGCTTGTTAGGTCATAAGACCAAAATCAAAATCCAAAATCCGACCCCCTAACCTGCCACATACAACTTGTTAAGTCACAAGGTCAAAAACCAAAAACCCTTTCTTGACCGCCTGATGTGCCACACAAAGCCTTTAGGTCCACAAGGTCAAAAAGGAAAATCCAAAACCCAAAAACCCAATCCAAATGTCATTTTCAAAATTTTGCCTTGAGATGGTACGTGATCTCTCTCACTGCCATAAAATCCCTTTGGAAACTAAAAAGGCTATTCTATAAAAAAAATGCTCAAAGACTCTTGATCAAGTCAGAAGTTCTCCTTCAAAGTTTTCTCCGAGGCACATTGACTGCAAAAACTACGCGATTCGTCATTGTACCTCGAGGGGGCATTTGTTGATACCAAAAAAAGTCACTTTGCCTCCTTAACATCAAAAGCTACATGGAGGCGCATCTTACTACAAACGGGCAAATCTGCTTCAGGCTTTAGATCTTGTCAAAATCAAACAAAAACTGCATGGTCATTCAAAATAGCCAAAAAGGAGGTACACATGAAGGTTCGGGCCATTTCGACACCATTTGGCCTAACTTCAATCCTCCAAAAGCTAAGCGGGAGCTACCGGCGGCGACAGTATCGAAGACATCAAATCTTCGATCAGAACCTATGGATGGTCTCAAAATACCTCCAAAAGGCTCCACGCCAAATTTCAAGTCAAACCGACACCGTTTGACCCTCCATCAACTCTCGAAAGGCGAAATCAAGCCTCTCAGCGGCGAGAACCTCCGATGCCGTCACTCATCAAACAAAGCACATGAATAGCTTCTACATACTTCCAAATGGCTGCACATCAAATTTCAGGTCATTTCGACAATGTTTGACCCGGTTTTGATGCTCCGAAGCAAAATCAAGCCTGCCGGCGGTGAAGCTCCTCGGGACCATGGCATCCAAATCGGAGCTAATGGATCATCTCAAAATGACTCCAATAGGCTCCCTGTCAAATTTAAGGTCAATCGGACATCAGATGATCGTACATCAAAGCTCGACATCTTTCGCACGGTGAAATCAAGTCTAGCATCGACGGGACCCCAAACGGCTTCAAAACTCAAATAAAAGCCTATGGTTGGTCCTATCTAATGCTCAAGACGCTTCACCTCAAATTTCAGGTCATTCCGACATCGTTTGACCTAGTTTCAACTCTTGGTGGAAAATCGGCTACGGAGTCTTCGGCTTTTCCAAAAATAGGAAACTTTGTGCTCTGATTTGCACAGCCTTTCGACAGGTTTTCTTCAGAGGAATTAAGCCAATAAATGAGGAGAAATGCCAAGAAAAATACAGGAGAAAATAGAAGTGAAAAAGCCCGAGAAAGGCGATCGGAAAATGGACAAAAGTCCAAGGTCGCTGGCGACCATGGCCCAAGTTCGCAGGCGACCCTGGAAGTTCGGGTCGCCGGATTTCCGCTGAAACGTTCGTTTTTCTAATTCTTTTCACGTTTCGCGATGATTGGCCTCTGTGATTTTCTTAAAATCTGATTTTTGAGGCATGATATCCGTCGATCTTTGTCAACATCACGGATCCGCCATCGAAATCATTCGATCATCATTGGACACTCCAAAATCGCCAACCGGCCGACCAAGAAAGCACACTTTCTGCCCGACCGATCGTGAAATCGACTGGATAGATGTTGCTAGCCCATTGGTACCAACCAATGTCTGAATTTGCATCATCATCCGACATCAAATAACATGCGGATCCATCGATGATCATCGCAAGAAGAATTTCAAAAGACGCGGCGCGGCCCGCGACTCTTCAAGCGACTCGGCGGCCAATTAATGAAATTAAATGACCTTTTTATGACAACTTATTATGGTCATTAACTCACTATTTTGAACGGACCAATCAGAAGCAAGCAAATGGGAGTTACAAGTCCAATTAATCATGACAATTAACCATGTAACTCCTACCATTATGGAAATTAATCATGGTAATTAATCATGAAACCCCAATCATCATGGAGATTAAATGCCCATTATTCTCTATCGGCCAATCAGAATCCAAGAAAAAGGAGTTACAAAATTATGAAATTAAATCTTGTAACTCCTCCCATCATGGAGCATTAATGTCATTAATGCCCATAAACCCTCCTAAATGGCCACCAAAAGCCTGTAAATAGGCGGTCATTCCAAAGGGAAAGGGTCCGAAAAAATCATTCGAATGCTCCTGAAAAATTGTCTAAAAAATATCCTGAAGAATTCTCTGCAAAAAGAAGCTCTCTCATTCTGAAGAAACTCTGCTGCAAATTCTACAAGGTGATCAAAGTCCCTTGGGGGGGGGGGGTTTCCCCTCTTGTTCTATCCAACATGGCCTAGATACAGCTTTTCAACCCGTCTACTTGGTTTCTTATTGGATATAGGACCTTCCCTTGGTCTTTGTCCTCTAAAAATCTGAGGTCTAAGCCAAGCCAAGTGAACTAAAGCATCAAGTGTTCTCATCTAAAGGACGATGATGGAGTCCATACATGATTCATGACCGTCGATCTAAACGAGTCCCCATAATCTCCTGAGAAGTCAGATCCCTCTTTCTTTCTTCTCTATTGTACTTTGTATTTTTAAAGAGACAAAAAAAATCACAATTCTTGTCTTTCATCATTGATGAGATTTGTAAATCGCCTTTCACAGCAAAATCGCCTTCTACGGCACAAAACCGCCTTTCACAGTAAACTAAACAGAGTCGCCTCTCACGGCATTTTAAAATCTTGTCTCTTTCTTTAAATATATGTGTAATGGAAAGTTAGAAAAAAAGTTTGATTTCCTTTCTACTTGTGAAGGTGAATCTCCGAATCACCATTTCAAATTCCAAGTAGAATAGAAAATCTGGCATACCCGTACAAAAATGTTGATGCTTGCTCTTTTTTTTTCTCTTCGCCCCACCGCACCCCGGCCGACCCGAGACGGAGGAAAGCAAGAAGAAAAAAGACGGGTCCATCAAACTTGCCATTGATGAGTAGCATACATCTGTCACCCTCCATGTTTAGAAAAGCATATGCACCGTTGGAGAAGACTTTGTCGATGACGAAGGGCCCCTCCCATTTTGGTTCGAATTTGCCTTTGGATTTGTGGGCAAAAACCATTGGCCTTTTCACCGCAAGAACCAAGTCACCCTTTTTGTGGGTGCGTTGCCTGACCTTTTTGTCGAAAGATCCTGCCATATGTGCTTAGTAAAGCTCAACGCTTTGTAGAGCTTCGAGCCGTCTTTCATCGAGATTATCCAGTTCTTCGAGTCTCAATTTGACATTGCTTTCTTGCGTCATTTCATTTTGTAGAGATACCCTTAAAGAAGGAATTTGTACCTCTAGAGGGACAACTGCTTCACATCCATAGGCCAAGGAGAATGGTGTGCTATGGGTTGGTCCTCGAACGGTAGTCCGGTAGGCCCATAAAGCTTCAAGCAATTTATCGCTCCAATCTCTTTTGTGACTAGAGACCATTTTCTTGAGGATTTTGCAAAGTGTCTTGTTGAAGGCTTCTGCTAGTCAATTCGTTGCCGGGTTATACGGAGTTGAAGGACAACTTTGGATTTTGTATTTGTTGCAGAACCTGTAGAATCTGTGATCCCGGAATTGTGGTCCGTTATCATTAACCAATCTTTTAGGTATGCTGAAGCGAGAAATGATGTTGGTTCGTAAAAATTGAAGGACTGATGAGGTCTTCATTTCACTGAAAGTAAATGCTTTTGACCACTTAGAGAAATAATCCGTAGCGGCGAAGATGAAGCGATGACCTTTGCTTGACGGGAGAGAGATAGGACCTATGATGTCCATACCCCAGGCTTCGAAGGGCCATGAGATCGCTGTAGGATGTAACCATTCTGAAGGCATGTGGACATAGTCTCCGTGAACTTGGCATTGTTGGCAGCGTTTAGCAAATTGCATCGCATCAGCTACCATGGTAGGCCAATAGTAACCTAACCTTTTTATCTGATCGTAGAGCTTAGGACCAGCCTGATGGGCTCCACAAAGACCAGCATGCACTTCTTTTAGAGTTTCTTCCGCCTCTTGTTGTGATAAGCAACGTTGAAGTACTCCGTTGAAGGATTTTCTGTAAATCATTTTGGAGGGAATATCCAAATGAAAATTTGGGGCTCGTCTTTGAATGCTTACCCGCTCTTTTGGATTTTCAGGTAGGATTCCGAACATAATGTAATCAATGAACGGATCCCTCCAGTCGCCACTTGGAGGTCTAAGGATGGAAATCCGACTTCCGACCACTCGGTGGCATTTAGTGACCGCTTGGTGTGTGTTGAGAGGAGGGAGAATCCTCCTTTGACACACTGTGATTTTCATGTTTTTCCCTTCTTGAATTGCCATGGATGCAGCAAGTCCGGCCAGGGCATTTGCACGAATGTTTTCACCTCTACGGATGTGGGTGATGTGACAGACGCCAAACCTTTGACGAAGCGATTGCGCCTTGTTGTAGTAAGGCAACAGATCAGGCTTCCTTATTTCATATTTCTTATTCATCTGGTTAACGATCGGTTGGGAGTCCCCAAATGCTTCCAGCATGGTGATATCAGATTCGAGGGCAAGTTCCAATCCTACGATCAGGGCTTGGTACTCAGCTACATTGTTTGAACATGGTTCCAGTTGCGAAAATGCGTGCGGAATCATGTATTTGTTGTGGCTAACAAAGAGAATGCCAATTCCCGATATCGGATTTCCTTTTTCATTTGTCCGGGTTGCACCATCGAAGTACATGTTCCAGGAGGCATTTAGTGAGGAAGTCTCCACGTTGTAAACAGGTTCGTCTAGGAGATCATCCCTAAGCGGAGAATCCTTAGGCAGCGAATGCTCTGCAAGAAAGTCTGCCAGAGCTTGGCCTTTGATTGCTTTCTGTGGTACATATCAAATTGTGACAGAAGGATGGACCATTTTGCCAGCCGGGCATTGAGAGAACTTGCTTTTGTGACAAGGACCTTTAAGAGATTGATCCTCGAAATCAGGTATACCGTGTTTGACAACAAATAGTGACATAGCTTTTGTACGGCGAACATCACTGCCAGGCATTCTTTTTCGACTGGAGAGTAGCGATGCTTTGCACCTACCAACATGCAACTGAGGTAGTATAAAGCAGCTTTTTTTCCTCCATCATT
Source organism: Persea americana (assembly GCA_029852735.1). NCBI lineage: Eukaryota > Viridiplantae > Streptophyta > Magnoliopsida > Laurales > Lauraceae > Persea > Persea americana. Next base: position 43,175,587 of record CM056814.1, read on the forward strand.
TTCTTGTGTAAGTAGAGCGCCCAAAGAATAGTCGAGAGCTCTGGTGTACAAGATGAATGGTTTTCCGGTTGTGGGAGCAGCCAACACCGGAGGTTTGGTCAGGTATGATTTGATGTCTTGAAATGCAGCTTCACATTCAGCATCCCAAACAAAGTCCACACCTTTCTTCATTAGGCGAGAAAATGGACGGCATTTTCCTAATAGATTGGAAATGAACCGTCGGATGTACGCCAACCTCCCTTGAAGCCCATTGAGTTCTCTTAAGGTTCTTGGAGATGGCATTTCTAAGATAGCCTTGACTTTGATGGGGTCAAGTTCTATTCCAGCATTCCAAACTATGAATCCGAGGAACTTACCCAATGAGACACCGAAAAAGCATTTGAGGGGATTCATTCGCAGTTTGTGTTTACGAAGTCGGAGGAAGACTTCTCGAAGATCTTTGAGATGGTCTTCTTTTCTTTTGCTTTTGACAGCGAGGTCATCAACATAACATTCGACCGTCTTGTGCTGCATATCTTGGAATATCTTCATCATAGCCCTCTGATATGTTGCACCGGCATTTTTCAGACCGAATAGCTTGACAGTGTAGCAATACACGCCAAATGGGATCCGAAATGATGTATGCCTTTCATCTTCGAGATTCATCTTTATCTGGTTGTAGCCAGAGAAGCCATCCATGAAAGTCATTCGCTCAAACCCGCAGGTGTTGTCAATCATTACCTCCGGTATGGGGAGCGGGAATTCATCTTTCGGGCATGCATTATTCAGGTCTCCATAGTCAATACAGACTCTGATTTGCCCATTTTTCTTTGTCACGGGGACGATGTTGGCCAGCCATTCAGGGTGTTGTTCCTTGCTGATGAAGCCAACGTTTTTTAGTTTCTGAACTTCTTGTTCAATTTTTTCCATCACATCAAGATGAAATCTTCTTTGTCCTTGTTTGACGCGCTTGATATTTTCTTGCAGGTTGAGTTTGTGAACTGCTATTTTGGGATTTAAACCAGGCATTTCAGCATAAGACCATGCAAAACAATCAATAAACTCAAGAAGAAAAGAGACATACTCAGGTAACTCATCATCATTTATATTCTTACTTATGAATACAGGATGTGGGTTATCAGGTGTTCCCAAGTCTATCTTTTGAACAGAATCTTCTGTTGGAAGGTTTGAAGGTGGTTCCTCCACAATGTTTTCGGAGGCTTCCAGCTCAACAAGTCCTTCTGGATTTCCAAGGGCATTTTCAGACCATGGCTCTGCCTCTGTCCATAAATCTTCCTGATAGGTACTCTTCTTAAGACTTGCTATGAGATGATCCTAATCACCAGCTGAAACTGGGTCGAAGTAAGGCACTTCTTTTGGAGACGATAGCTCTTCTGAATTAGAGAACCGTGCGTCTGTGTCATCGGAAAATTCCTCTTCATCATCAGAGAAATCATACCAATTTGATGAGCTTCCTGGGTGTTTGTCGGGTAACTCTTCAAAGAGATATCCAGGGAGATCGATGTCTTCATCAACACGAGATGTTGAGGCCTGGTCGGCAAAACGACTCTGTAGCCTGTGTCAGTTGTCTCATCGGAATGTCAGGATCATACCCCAACCCGTATGAAGACTTGTCTATGCGACGGTGGAGTTTCCAATCTTCCAGCTGATTTTTGGTCAGGGTGGGTTCCAATGGTGTGAGAATACCACGACCACCTCCCAAACCAATTGGATTTTGAGCGTCATATCCCATTTTCTTCATGATAGCTTGTGTCATTGGACTATACAAGGATAGTTGAGGCATACCTTTATTTTGGAAAGGTTCAAGCAAGGAATTTGACGCAGAAGCTTCCGACCTATGGAAGAAGATTGGTTTCTCTCCTGTCGTCATTGCCGGAACGATGAAGGTAGCAGACGCAGGATCTTCTACGTCAACAGGAGTCTCCAATGGAGTGAGAGCAGGCCGAACTTGCTGAGCATCAGCTTGGCTTGACAATGTATCGTCTTCTGTCTTTGAACCCGAATCCGTGTCTTGTATGTAGACACGAAGGAGACAGCAAACTTGCCCCCAGTCTTTTGCTTTGTCTTCTTTGCTTTGGTAGTGATGACAAAAGGTTTGGAAGATTTGAAGGAGACAACGAAAGGAGACTGATTGGTCTCTTCGGGTTTGCCGGAAGGTTTCTTTTCTTCCGATGATTGCTGAGGAGCCTTGCCTTTATCTTTTTGGAGATTGCCGGCAAAGGATGTTATTTTCTCTTCCTTTTCTTCTTTTTCGTCCATGTACATCTGAGAGTCTGCAAAATGAACTTCTTTGCCTTTGAAGGGCTTTTTGTCAGCAAACACTCGATGTATCAAGCCGTCGTCGCCAACAAACTTGATGCACTGATGTAGAGTTAAAAGAACGACACCGTTCTCGTGTATCCAAGGGCGTCTGAGAAGGATGTTGTAGCATGAAGGGGTTTTTATTGCATACACGGTGACCTCAGAGATAAGATCACCAATTTACAACCTAAACCTGATTTTGCCAATGGGCCTTTGAGTACTCCCATCGTATCCAAAGATGGACACAGATGTGTGGCTCAGTTTGCTAGGTGGGATACCCAGCTCTTCGAGTGTCGTAGTAGAGATGAGGTTAAGTGCAGAACCCCGGGTCGATCTGGACTCTGTGTATCGGCATCTCTTTGATGTACCCCGTGAAGTACAAGGGTCGGTTGTACTTCATCTTACCTAGCAGGAGGTCTTCCTTATTGAAGGCGATGGTAGCACTTGCGGCTTTTTGGACCAATAGGCATTCAGTGCAAGGTCCTCCAGCTTCTTTTTTCTCCCTTTGAGGAGGTTTTTTATTTTTTGACCCTATAGTCCATTTCAATTTGCAGGACTTGTGGGAAATGTTTGTCGGCATCCAGATTCAGCCTTTGTAGTTCTGAAATGAGACTATCACGAGTTTGTGGTGACATTCATAATAAGTCTAGGATGTGCAGTTGTGCAGGTATGTGTTTGAAGTGCTCGATCAAGACATACTTGAAAGCCTCCTTGGGGCCTGCATTTTCATTATCATTGCCGCTTGGGGCATTTACAGCTTGTTTTCCTGAAGGATTTACATAAGAACAAGAAGAAGGTTGGTTGTAGTTTTGTGGTAATCCCGGCCAGAGCGGGTACCTTTCCCAACTTCAAAAGCTTCTAGAGGTGGTTCTTCTTTCGAAAGACCCCCTTCGGGCTCAAGGGGCTAATCATCCTGATTTGCCAAAAACGCTTCTGCAGCAGCATTGCCATCTTCACTTATTGCGTTGCATGGAGCATTTTCCGGGAACAAGTCCTGAACAGCATCCAGCAACTTTTCTTCTTTGTCCAGGATTTCATCGGTCCAGACATCTCCTATGAGATTGGGTATTTGAGACCAATTGATCGGGTCTTCTTTGAAGACTTCATCGGCCAGAGCTTCTTCATGGTGACCAGTTGGAAGAGGCTTGAATTCCGATGTCACTGTTTCAGGAGACGACGGCTGAGAAGATGCTATCTCAATGGAAGTCACCCGAGAAGATATGGCTCCAGAAGATATGCTCTCAGATGCATTTTGAGAGTCTGCGGCCTCAGCAGATGAAGCTTCAGAGGCACTATCATCCTGAACTATCACATTGCAAGCAACTTCGATAGAAGATGCCTCCATAATGGACTGTTGGGAATCAGACTCATCTTCCGATGTAAAAGGATCATCAATCTAGCAACTTTCTTCATTTCCCAGAGTCACTAGAGGAGATGCTTGTAGATTCTCCAGGACTTCCGGTTCTGGATTTTGATGAAGCTGATTGATGCGATCCTGCTCTTGCTCTATGGCAAGGTGCTGCATGATCCTTGCATATTCTTCTAGATCTAGCATAGGAGCTAAATTTTCTTCTTCATCTGCTCCTCATGGTTCAACCTCGTTGGGATCCACTAGAGCATTAGCAAGTGCTGGATTGACAGCATTTTCTTGAAAAACCTCTTGGTCTTCATCATCATCAGATCAGGATCCTTGTGGCTGGAAGGGGTTATACCAGATTACTGGCATAAGGTGGGATTCTGAGATCCATTCTTCATCGGAGAGATATTCCCCGGTTTCAAGGGATTCTTCCCACTCATCGGTGTCACTGACAGTGTCACTGGACTCATATCCATTCATGGAGAATCCAACTACCGAGTTGCAAGAGTATGATGCCCCTTGTGTAGTCTCATCTCTGAGTCGTGTTGGCATGAAATCACTGAGGGTGAATTTTCTTACCACTCTTGAAGCCTTAGGAAAAGACTCCTCTGTTGCCCCTAGTGAAGCGGTAGAGGAGTTTTTTGCCTTTCTAAGGACCTCTTGCTTGGTTTGAGCCTTCTCTTGCTGTTTAAGCTTACGGAGTTGTCTCTTGGCTTGCCTTCGCTGTTGAGCGGTCGGCTTTGTTTTGACAATCACCCAATTTTCACCTTCTAGGAGATCGGGATGCACCCATATGGGTTGTCTTTCTGGTGTTGGGTAAGGCAACAGCTCTTGGGACGTCTGGGTCATTTTTATCACCTTGAAGGAAGTAGTGATTTTTTCCTTTGGTGATTTGGATGTTTGTCCATATGACACCATGTTAACGGAGGCAGACCCATAGTTTTTGTCAAAGGTAATGACTCCATTTTGCCACATCTCATTGATCTTCTCTCTCACAACGAAACATTGGTTGAGAGGATGCGAGACCATTTGGTGGTATGGACAATATCGGGGATCATTGGTTTTGCCAACATCTCCCGGTCCTTTAGGGTCAGGCAAGGTGAGTTTCCCATTTGCCAAGAGAGCCCCAAATATTTCTTCAACATCTTCATCGAACGGGTATTTCTTCTCTACTCGTTCTTTAAAGGCATCAGAGAGTTCAGGTCTCTTACCTGCAGCTTTGTTTTCAGCTTTCTTTGGCGGCTGAGGAGTTGACTTGGTTTGTACATTGAGAACCTCCTTTTTCTTTGGCTTGGAGGTCAGAATGGCGGTCGGCTCCTTCTTTGATGACTCCTGACTGTTGAGGTCTTTGATCACTGTTTCAGCCTCCATAGACGCTTCCAAGAGTTCTCCCAGATTCTTCGATTTGTTGCCGATGATCATGGAGCGGATCCTTGCTCTAATGTTGTTTCGGCAGATGTCGACTAGCGATGCTTGTGGCAGCACATCTGAGCATTTGTATGCCATTGCTTTCCACTTGTGAATGAAGTCGTATGTCGACTCACTCTCTCCCTGTTTAAGGCTGCAGAGTTGAGCCATAGTAACAGGATGATCCTCACATTTGAAGTGGGTCAAGAAGCATTTCTCTAGCATGGTTCAGTTTTGAATGGAATCCTCTGGCAGAGTGGAGTACGAATCAAAGGCTGTACGTTTTAGGGTACTTGTAAAGAGACAGATCTTGAGAACATCTTGATCCGCAATAGCTCCCATCAAGATCTTGAAGTGGATGACGTGTTATCTAGCTGAACCTTTCCCCGTATATGTTTGGAGAAAAGGTTGTTTGAACTTTGTGGGGAACAGAACCGAGTCCATCCATAAGGGGTATGGTGGCTTGATTCCATGTTCCTTCAGTGTATCCTCTTCTTTTGCTTTGGCGAGGATATTGTCAACGTCCTTTTTAGTAAGGGCGCGTGACTCATCTTTTCCACCGTTTGCCTCATCTTGTGGTGGAACTTCATCATTATGCCTCATCTTGTGGTGGAACTTCATCATTATTTGGTGGACGTTGGAGAGTGAGAAGGAGGTTTTCCATCATAACCTCTATTCTCTGCTGTCCTTGCTCTAGCTACTGAATGCGTAGAGCCATGTTATCATCCGATGGAGGTTGCTCAGAGTTTGTGACTAGGACATTCACTCTTCGTGAGTCGAAAGAGGATATTGTCTTAGTGACTGAGCTGGAGCTCATTCTTCTAGATAAAGAGCCCGATGAATGATCACTCCGATGTCCTTGGCTTGAAGGAGTGGGAGAGTCTTCCTGATGTCTTTGTGTCCAGGAGACGCTGCGAGTCACCGGCCATTTGACAAGTATTTTCGTTACTGACTTCTGGCATCTTTTGGTTTTGCCAACCATGTGGACAGCAGCAACTTGGTCGGGTCTTTCTTTTTCGACCCATTTTTGGGAGATTTGAAGCTCAGAATGCTGGGTTCTTTGTTTCTCTAATCTCTTTTGTCGATATGCCTCGCGGCGACGTATACGACGAGCGATTTGAGCTTCAGTTAGCTCAAGCTGTGATCTGGCAATGAAGGATGTAGTCCCTCGTGCGCAGCAACTGAGCTTGTCTTCCTTAAAGATTGGCATGGACAGGATCTGGACGCGGTCCTTAGCCTGTCGCAGCGAAGCTTTAAATTTCGCAAGCTCGGTGTCGCGACCCTAGACCGGGGGTCCGGGCCCGCGAGTGGGTGGATGATGGTTTAACCACCTTTAACTACGATAGTACATCCACTTAATTTCCCGCAAGTTTCCGCGGTGAGGATTTCATACACTCACAAAACATTTATATTGGTGCGGAAGCGTGTAGCAAATCAATTCATACTCCATTTCACGATACAAGACTAATAAATACATACAAGTGACATGATCTCAAAATGAGCAATTATTTCCTTGGCATTCCCAAAATGTAAAGTTATAAGTTTAACGAAAGATTAGTTAAATTAACATTTCCAAAAAATAATAGCCAACAAAGGCCAGTACAACCCAAAAATATAAATCAAAACGTTCTATAGATTTCCCCCAAAATGTTTCGCAACTCAAAGCTCCAACCAATGTCTACATGACATTGTCAGCTTGCCATTCCACTAATCGCTGCTATTCACCGACCGCCTCCTCATGCACCTCATCATAGGCAATGACGGGAACTGGACCTGAGCACCACAAAATGGGTCAGACACGATGGTCTGGCAAGTGGGTGAATAGATAATACAATAAGAGAAATCGAAAGATAACATTTAAAAGACGTTGAAATCTATCCACACAAGATATATCATTTGTCACAATGTATATATGAAGTAAAACATGCTGGATATCAAAGAACATGGAACTAGCAAGATGGCAACCACACTAAAGCTAAATCCTCTCCATCACTAAAGTGATGAGAGCAAATTCAGTGCATTGGGCTCGAACACGCGAAGTGACGAGAACCAATCATATATACATATACATATACATATAGCTAGACAAGACCACGGCGGCGGAACCGGGTAACGGGACAGGACAGAATCCAAGTTGCAACTGGCGGGAGCACGATGGGGAGGCCCAAGTCAGTTGATCAGACTGACAACGAAGTCCAAGCTTAGTGGTGCCAACTCATAGGTTACATGAGAAATCAAAACATTTACCAAAACAATATCGGTATAAAACACTCAAGTAGACGAGGCATGTTGCTCATAGGCACACATTTCATATCACTATCTTTTCATACATAAACGGGACTGGCAGGACATGTCAGGTGCATAAATCATAGTTTGATATAAAACTAGTGATATCGGTAGAAATCGGGTTAAGACCAGTATAATTCGAGTAAAACAATGCAATGATTCTTTATACGATTACGGACTATGTATTGGGACTTCCGTATTCACACAATATGTATAAAGACCTTGTATGTCTATTATTGCCCTTGACATAGTACTCGAATGATGATAGACATCCCAAGATTCCTTGTACAGTTTGGTAAATACACAACTCTCAATACATTTCCGAAATGGTATTTCTTTCCAGGTAAATCTCCTTATGTCATCTCCTAGGTCTTCCCAAGGTGGTAGGGCATCAAAACAACCCATCCCAGCCTTAGAACATCATATCTGGAAACAATAGAAAGGACCTAGGAATTCTATACAGTTCGCTCAAGCGGACAGGAGGTTCGCTCGAGCGGACTGGTTCAGATCAGGAGGGCTCAAGCGAAGAATGGGGAGGCTCAAGCGATGGAGCAACTGTGAGGGGTTCGCTCGAGCGAGTAGAAGTTCTCTCGAGCGAACTACTCTGAATCAGGAAGGGTCGAGCAAAGAACTAGAGTGGCTTAAGCGAACCACTCTCTGGAAGGGGTTCGCTCGAGCGAGTTTGGGATTCGCTCGAGCGGACTACTTCGAGTCAGAAAGGGTTAAGCGTAGAAAGGTGGAGGCTCGAGCGACCAATGTTCTGTGAGAGGTTCGCTCGAGCGATTATGGGGTTGCTCGAGCGAACTGCTCCGGAACAGGAAGGCTCGAGCGAAGGAATAGGTTGGCTCGAGCGATGGAGGTTCTGTAAAGGGTTCGCTCGAGCGAACTACTTCAGAAACACTCTGTTTCAGCAGTCCGAACCTCAACTTCTCTTCCACTCAAAACCCTATTCAAGCCACTCCCTTGGCAATGCATTTATGGCATTTTCATCTACTCCATTCTCCATTTACTTCTCCAACGACCATACATTCACAACCATAAAAATCATAATGATTTCCAACTTCCTTCAATGCCAAGAATGGCCATCAAAATGAGAATGTAAAAATTGACAAACCCAACTCAATGAACAAAATTTCAAGAGAGCAATTAAGAGAAAAGAAAGCTCATTACCATGCATGCTTCCAAAAATCAATGAAAGGTATAAACATAGGAATGAGCCAACATTATAAAAATCCATATTTCTCTACAAAATCACAAATCATAAAACAAACCCATTCATCCACTTGCCTTGGTCTCCAATCAAGCTAATAAGCTCTAATCACACTCTCAAGCTCAAAATCCTCTATCTACACAAAAATCCCCAAAATATATTCATTACAAGCCCTAAAAATGGCAAAACAATGAATAGGAAGAGAGAGCTTCCAATAATGAAGATGGAGCTTCTCTTGGGCTAGAAGAACACATATCTAAAAGATGGAAAGGATCACTTACGTGGAAGGTCCCCAAATGGAAGAAAGTAGTTCAAAATGGGCTCTAGAAGAGGTGGATTTCTTCATATCAATGGAAGGCTCTCAATGTGAGGAAGAAGATTGTGGCCTCCATTTCTCCTTTAGCAATAGTTTGAGAGTGATTGAGAGATGAAGAAGCAAGAAAGTGCAAGAAGAAACCCTAGGCTGGACTCATCTCTCTTCAAATGGAAATTTCAAGAAGAGGAAGAAGGAAGGGAACTCTTCCTTATATAGGAAATGAAGGTGGGTCCTACAACTTACCCAACTACTTGGGCTAAAAACATAGACTTCCGGGCCTCGGATGGATGCGACGAAGAGGGAAGAATTGATCGTCGTGTTTTCTAGTTTCCAAAAAGTATGTATTTGAAGGGTTTCGGAGACATTGAAATTAGTGTCCAGATTTCATGCAAAAAGACTGATTTACCCCTATCATTAACAAAGTACGGTCTAGGGGTCTCGAATGGAAACGGAGCACATACGAAAGTTGTCGGGAATCATAAGATACATTAAACGGGGCAAACTACAAATTTCCAGAATTAATAAGTAAATCTCAAAACTAATTAAAACACAAATAAAGGAACCCCCAAAGGGCCCCACTAAATCAAAGGAGTTCCCCAAATTAATCCAAAGCTATGAAAAGCTATTCTAATCCAAACTTAACCAAATTTCACTAATCACACTTATAGCTAAAGCGCGTCTTAATCAACACTAATAGGAAACTCTCAGGGTGGGGTCTTACATCCTCCACCGCTAAGGGCATTTGGTCCACCAAATGAAACAAAATAACTAACCTCAGGTAGTAGATGCGGATACTTCTTCTGAACTTGATCCCGTAACTCCCACGTTGCCTCTTCTGGTCCATAATTCTCCCAAAGCACTTTCACCCAGTGAATAGTCCTTGTTCTCAACTCTTGTTCCTTTGTGTCGATGATATGAATCAGCTTCTCCACGTAGGTGTCGGATGTGAATTTCGACCCCCCCAATTTTCCTCTCCAAGAGAGGCATGGTTTGGGGAAATCTCCATTCATCTATATATATATGCTATTTAAATTTTACATCGAAAATGAGGATTCCGACTACCCTCAAAATCGATGGATCACGATCGCCAGCTACGGTACGGTCGTAACACCGTTCTTCGACAAAAGTCGAAGAAATATGGGGAGAAAATTAATAAGGTGGGTTCTTCCTCTCGTCTAATGTGTTGCTGGCAACACACGACGGTTGTCTTGTCACATTAAATTCGGTCTTTTTAATTTTGGGTCAATTAAGGGTCATGAGTTAAAGTCCGAATAAAGGTTAATCCTCACATAGCATAATCATAGTATATCCAAGTAAAATAAAATAACTAGAATAAAGAAAATAAACTAAAAGAGGGGGAGGTGCCAAATATTTAAGAAGAGGATCGGCCCCATTCCCGGGTACCCCCTTCTGATCCCTTGGCAAAATAGGGTTTAAAGGTTGATTTTTCAAACCAAAATGATGATGCAAATGAGACTTTGACTTGTGATTTCTGTGTTTTTCGTGTGCGATACACGAGTGATAAAAGTAAAAGACCGATGGGCCGAAATTAATTGAAGGTGGCTGATGGGCCAGGATTGATTGAAAATGGCCGATGGGCCAGTGTTTGTTTTAGGGTGGCCGATGGGCCGTGATTGATTAAAAGTGTGTGCGAAATCACTCATCTCATCTCGTTATTCTCATTTATTCAATTTTAGAAATCAGTTCTTTATTCCCTTTATCATTAAGTTCGATTAAATATCTAGCACCTGAGGTGGAGGAAGAAATAAAAGGAAAATATTTTTTATTTTATTTTGTTGGTTTTATGGTTTTTATGGCTTTTCAATATGGGGGCTAGAAGGGCCTAACTAAGGGATTTTACTTGGATTTACGTGATTAGCGCTTTACTACTGATCATCGGATTAACCCTAACCTAAGGTCCTAGACCGCCCACATCAGCTCTCCCAGTCCCCTAACGGAACAGGAAAAGTGATGGGGCGAAGCCTAATGCGCTAAGCCACCTAACGGGGAAATCCGATCTAATCCTAGGGTATGAATAGCCTGAGTTTGATGGTTCAGCGCCTAAGCAACTTATTAATTGTGATTTTTAATTGGTTCGGTTTGTTTTGAGTTGAAGATTGATTAAGAGATGGATTAAATGTATTTTGGGGTTCTGTTTAAGTTGTTTAAGGTTCTGGAATTTATGGTTTTAATTTAAAACGTGAAATGATGTTGAAATCCGTGAAACGGGGTTGGCAGAAGACTTGGGCGCCAGGGGGGTGGCGCCTAGGATATTCTGGTGACTTGGGCGCCCAGGCAGTGGCGCCCAAGTGGCTGCTTCTGGGTGGTTTGGCAAGTGACGATGGTATCGATATTGTTTTCGAAATCCAAGGGGTTCTTACTTGGTGAGTTTTAATGTTCTAAATTGTTTTAATTCTCTGGTGTTTAAATGTCAAAGGGATTCGGATTCGGATTTTGAGACGAAACCAAGAGTTCGCGTTTTAGTGCAAATGAGAGGATGGGCGCCAAGGGGGTGGCGCCCAGGTGGATGGCTTGAGATTTTCAGGTTTCGTTGGGACTTAGTTATTGGTTTTCGGATCTAGAGACTATTTTAAATTCTGCTCTTAATTAATTTAAGTGGTAAGGTGTTTAGTTACTAGTTTTAAATTGAAGTTGTGAACCAAGGTTAGAGTGTAGGATAGGCGCCACAGGGGTGGTGCCTAGGTGGTTGTTTGTCGGTTCGTAAGGGCTTTGAATGCTACGTCTGAATCGATTAAAGTTTCAAATGTTTTAAGTTAAAAGTGTTTTAATATGTTGATTCAGATTGGTTTAAATGTTAATTAATTATGTTAAGTTGTCGGTTGGGGTACTTTATGAAGACAGGTAGGCTGGGCGCCCAGGGAGTGGCGCCTAGGTTGATTTGGCAGGATGGGCGCCCAAGGGGTGGCGCCCAGGTGACTGTGCTAAGGTTCGGTCGGTTCGGTATTTTTTTAGGTCAATTTAAGTTTAAAGTGGTTTAAGGGCTTAGTGTGTGTGGGTGTGGGATGCTATTCGTATTCAATTGGGATTCATTTAAATGCCAATTAATTGGGCTAAGTTGTGAATCGGGTTTTTCCGAAAACAGGGAAGCTGGGCGCCCAGGGTGTGGTGCCCAGGTGGACTTTGACAGATGGGCGCCAAGGGTGTGGCGCCCAGGTGAATTATTCTATGGTTCGGGTCGGTTCAGTATTTTTTAGATTGATTTGCAGTTGAGCTTTATGGTTTGATGTATTTTAAATTAGAAATGTCATGTTGCGATGATTACGATTAAATTTCATTTCAATTAACTTGGCTTTAGTGACGGGAGAGGTTGGGCGCCCAGAGAGCGGTACCCAGGTGGAGGTGACAGGATGGGCGCCCAGGGGGTGGCGCCCAAGTGTCTGTCTTGTGTGTCCGAGTTGGTTCGATGTTTTAAGTCTATTCGGGTTTATGGTTTGATTTTTTTAGAATTCAAGGGTGTTCTGGTGTGTTGATCGTGATTGACTTCGGATTTAATTTCAAGTAGGGTTTCCTAGTGATTGGGTAGGATGGGCGCCAGGAAGGTGGTGCCCAAGTGGATGCGGAAGGATAGACACCAAGGGGGTGGCGCCCAAGTGGATGTTGCAGGATAGGCACCAAGGGGGTGGCGCCCAAGTGGATGTTTTGTGGTTTATTCGTTTTGTACTTTCTAAGTTGGTTTGAGTCCAAATTGATTAAGGTTTCGAGTCTTTTAGGTTGATAGTGTTTTAAGGTGTTAATTCGGGTTTAATCAATTAAGTTTAATTAAGTGGTGGTTTCTAAGGAAATGGGATAAGATAGGCGCCAGGAGGGTGGTGCCCAAGTGTAAAGGCAAGCTGGGCGCCCAGGGGGTGGCGCCCAGGTGTCTGTTTTGTGGTTTCGGGTGGCTTTTGCGTTTTTAGGTTGGTTCAAGTCTAAGTTGATTGAGGTTTTAGATTTCTTAAATTTAAAAGTGTTTTGTTATGTTAACTAGGATTAAATTTGGGTTGTGTTTAATTAGAAATTTTAATTAGGGGTTCTTTAGAAACGGGATAGGATGGGCGCCAAGAGGGTGGTGCCCAGGTGGCAGTGCAGGCTGGGCACCCAGAGGGTGGCGCCCAGGTGGACTTTTTAAAGTTTATTGGTTTTGAGTTTTTTTGAGTTAACTAGAGATTAAGTTAATTAAGGTTTACTTATTCTAGGTTTAAAATATTTTACTGTGTTGATTCGGATTAGTTTAAGGTCTTAACTAATTATCTTAAGCTTTAATCGGGGTGTTTTGGAGAATGAATAGGCTGGGCGCCCAGAGGGTGGCGCCCAGGTGGCTGTGGAAGGATGGGCGTCCAGGGGGTGGCGCCCAGGTGGCTGTGGAAGGATGGGCGCCCAGGGGGTGGCGCCCAGGTGGCTGTCTTTTGGGGTTTTAGGTTTTTTGTGTTTTTAAAGTTCTTAATTACTTCTAAATCCAAATTAATTAGGGTCTTAAGGTTTTAGGGTTCTTAATGATTTGATGTTTCTTAAGTTAGCTAATTATGATGTTTTAATTAATCTTATGATTTATTCTACTTAGGCGCTAAACTCAATAATTTAGACTATCTAATTATTATTTTTGGGTTTTCTGGATATCTTTTAATTTGTTTTTGCTTTCTCCTCTAATTTACTAGAGAGTAAGGAAAGAGAAGAAGGGATTTTATGTTTTATGATTTTTTTTGGGATTTTCTATGGTTATGCAATTCAAATGATATGATGTGAAGTGTGACAAAGATGGTAATTCAAAGTTCAGAACAGATCATACAACCAAACATATCATCATTATGCAGTTTCTAAATGAACTAAATGCGGAAGATTCGAAGTTGTGCACAAAAGTGGAGAAATCCACTTGGACGCCACCCCTGTGGCGCCTACCCTGCTCAGTCAGAGTTTTCAACGGAACACAACGAACGCACAAGAATCTTAGTGTTTTCAACACAACTTCCAATATTCAGCGACTGATGCGAATGTCTTAATTCGAACTACTAGCGATGCAACTAACGAAATTATAAGCAAACGATGCAACGGGCGGAGATCTAGAACCTGGACCCTATCTCAGAAGGGTAGGCGCCCAGGGGGTGGCGCCCAGGTGATTCTGGAAAGGGCAGGCGCCCAGTGGGTGGCGCCCAGGTGTTCTGGAGAGGGCAGGCGCCTAGTGGGTGGCGCCTAGCCTTTCTGCCAAAGGCTGTTCGCGATCTTTTCAATATAAATGATGATGGTGATGATGCTAATGCGAGATCTGATCTAACTATGCAATTAAAACTACAAAATCAAGACGAATCTACTATATTAGAATGAACCTAAACATATTACTGACATGATGATGCACTAATACTATTTTTATTACAAGCTAATGTAGATCTATGATGCTCAAATGATCCTAAGCATATTTCTAAGAATGAATGGTAATGGAATATAGAAAAAGAAAGAAGAGATCTAGGAATACCGGTATACGACGCGTTCCTCAAGCTCCTAAAACGAAGCTTTTGCAAAGATCCATAGCTCCAGTTGAAGATATGGAAGCCTCCTCCTCTCTTTCTCCCTCCTCTACTATAGATCTGAAGTTCTTCTCCAATGGTGGCTACCTTTCTTCTTCTTTTTCTATTCTCTCCTTTTGCCTCTTTTCTTAGGGTTTTTGGGTAGCCTCCCTTGTAAATGAAGTTAAGAGGGATTATATAGGTTTGGGACGAATTTTAGAAGGACTAGGGCTTCACTATTTCGGGTTTCTAGAAGGTCTCACGCATCCCTAGGCGGCTTAAGTTGTTTTAGGGTGAACTAGGGTTTGGAGGGAGGATGGGCGCCCATGGGGTGGCGCCCACATGGCCTGCGTATGCTGGGCGCCCACAGGGTGGCGGCCAGGTGGTCCTGGAGAGAGTGGGCGCCCACAGGGTGGTGCCCAGCTGGTTCGTGCTTCGCTTTTGATCCTTGGTCCCATTTGGGGTTGAGACTGAACGGATATGTCTTCACCTAGGGGGAACCTACATTAGCACTTAATAGGCTGGGCGCCACATGGGTGGTGCCCAGATGGATTTCAAGGCTGGGCGCCACATGGGTGGTGCCCAGATGGATTTAAAGGCTGGGCGCCACATGGGTGGTGCCTAGGTGGTTCGGTTCGTCTTCGATGCTTGGTCCTACGTATGAGTGGTCCCGGTCTAATCTCGAGCCAAACAAATAAATTTTAAGGTGGGCGCCCACCATGGGGTGCCTAGGTGATTCTAGGAAGTGTGGGCGCCACAGGGTTGGTGCCTATGTGGAACTTAGGAGGGTAGGCGCCACATGGGTGGTGCCTAGGTGGAGTCGGTTCATTTTCGGAGTTCGGGCCCTACGTTGAGTGGTCCCGGGCTACTTTTAGGCTAACTAGTGAAATTTGGAGGCTGGGCGCCCACCATGGGGCGCGTAGGTGGTCCCGGGCTGTGTGGGCGCCCAGCATGGGGCGCCTAGGTGAACTTAGGAGGGATGGGCGCCACATGGGTGGTGCCCAGACGATCTCTTCTTAGGACAAACTTCGGAAGCTCATAACTTTTGACTCGCTTATCGGATTTGGACGTTCTACATACCGCCGGAAAGCTCTCGAAGTGAGGAATTCAATGGTATAAATGTCTTGACAAATAGATGCTGAAAAATATGGGGGATCTCTGGACCAATGAATTTGATTTCCTAACTTAGGCTAATTGGGTGACATTTTGGCAAACTAAGTATGGTCTTTGGAGGGATTGGCCTAAGCATGTCTTAAGTGGTCCAAAAAAGGGTTTGAGTGGTGTCATGGTTCACTTCTTGTGTGAGTAGTGAATTGGGCTCGAGATCTCAACGTGACTTGGCTTTTCTCTCGCGAATTTCTAGAAATCGTCGAACTAAGTCTAAAATTAGCAACAAGCATCTTCATCGTCGTTAATTAATCTGAATTATGTCATTAATCATTCAATTGTGGGTGAAATGGGGGCACCACTATATATGATAGGTATTTAAGGCTATCATAGGGGCCAGATGAGGTGTCTACAGTAGGTAGCATCTTCTCTAATCTCCAACGGCTCATGACGGAGTACATGCGACGGATTGGGGACGCACTTCTTCAACATAGACACAAAGAATACATTGTGTACGCCGGAAAGCTCAGGTGGTAAGGCCAATCTATAAGCCATGTCACCAATCTTGCTCACGATATCATAGGGTCCAATATATCTCCGGGATAACTTGCCTTTCTACCCGAATCTCAGAGTTCCTCTAGTAGGTGACACTTTCAGAAAAACCTTATCTCCTTCCTTGAAATGTAAATCCCTTCAGTGCGAGTCTGCATAACTCTTCTGTCTACTTCGGGCTACCTTCAGACGTTCTTGGATCAACTTGACTTTGTCGCTGGTCTCACTCACTATAGTCGGTCCATGAAAACTGCGAACACCTACCTCTTCCCAACAAACTGGAGTTCTACACCTCCTGCCATACAATGCCTCGAAAGGCACCATCCCAATGCTCAAATGAAAACTGTTGTTGTAGGCAAACTCGCAAAGCGGTAGGGTCTCATCCCATTGAGTCTTGAAATCTAACACACAAGCTCGAAGCATATCCTCAAGTGTCTGAATTGTCCTTTCCGACTGACCGTCTGTTTGTGGGTGATACGCTGTGTTGAACTGAAGCTTCGTTCCCATAGACTCATGGAATGTTTTCCAAAATCTTGAGACGAATCTGTTATCTCTGTCCGAAGTAATGGAGACTGACTGCCCATGACGCCTGACTATCTCATTGACGAACAACTCCGCGAGAGGTAACATGTGCATTTTCTCTCCGGTCTTCATAGGAATAAAATGAACTAATTTGGTAAGGCGGTCCACAATGACCCATATGGCGTTATTCCTTTTTCTGGTTCTTGGTAATCCCGAGATAAAATCCATGGTGATATGTTCCCACTTCCACTCCCTGATTTCTAATGGTTGCAACAACCCTGGAGGTCTCTGATGCTCTGCCTTCACCAACTGACACGTCATACAACGGGACACGAATGCTGCTATTTCTCTCTTCATGTTGTTCCACCAAAATCTGCCCTTCAAGTTCCGATACATCTTCGTACTACCCGGATGCATAGAGTACTTTGTACTGTGCGCCTCTGTCATGATGTCATTCTTCAAATCTTCAATATTGGGCACGCATAGACGATCACGATAGTATAAGATTCCATCTACAATACGAAAGTCAGGACGATCTGCTATATGCTCTGAAATCTTGGCCAACTCTGGATCTTACAATTGGTTATCCTTGATCTTCCGAATGAACGAGGATTCAGACACGGACATGTTGGCTAACATCACTCCCTCGCTTAGGGGCTGAAATTCTACACCCAACTCTGCAAACTGCTGAAAAAAGCAAGTAACTCTAAGGCTTGCCATGCTTGCTGACTTCTTACTCAAGGCATCAGCTACTACATTTGCCTTCCCCGGGTGATACTTGATCTGAAAATCATAATCTTTGATACATTCCATCCATCTTCTTTGCCTCATATTTAACTCCTTCTGAGAGAACAAGTACTGTAAGCTGTGGTGATTGGAGTGGACTTTGAACTTCTCTCTGTAGAGGTAATGTCTCCACATCTTGAGTACAAAAACGACCGCTGCTAACTCCAGATCATGCGATGCATAGTTCTTCTCGTGGTCCTTCAACTGACGGGATCCATAAGCAACTACTTTCCCATCTTGCATCAACACACAACCGAGTCCTATATTCGAAGCATCGGTAAAAATGGTGTAACCGTCGCTCCCGGATGGTAAAGTGAGGACTGGTGCTGAAGTCAATCTCTTTTTCAACTCTTGGAAGCTGGCCTCACACTGATCTGTCCACACATATGGTGCATTCTTCTTGGTCAACTTCGTCAAAGACGCTGCAATCAACGAAAATCCCTGCACAAATCTTCGATAGTAACCTGCCAATCCTAGAAAACTTCTGATTTCTGACGCATTCTTCGGTCTTTCCCACTTCACAACTACATCTATCTTAGCTGATGTTAGTTTTATGGTCTCAATCCATTAGGATTGATGTAATAAATTGATTAATGTCTTTATTTATCAATATATTCATGTTTTCCTTTCATGAGATGAATGGTGTTTTATTACTTTAATGCACATAACCAATACGAATGACATACTGGCTCATGAGATGAACCGGAGTCCACAAGTGTATTAGATGTAACACATGTGTGTGGATGAGATCCACATATAGGAGACATGTGTCGCAAATCTTATACTTGAATTGATTCACAACCAGTGATGAGATTGCGCATCTCATTTGACAAGGTTGTAATATTATGATCACTATGAGATAGTGTGATCTGTCTCGATCATAGGAATAAAAGATTCTATATCATTATACTGGTACATTGGATGTATCGAAGAACCATGAGAAGCACCTTAAGAACACTGTCTTTACTTTAAGGTCTGCTCTCATAATTCCTTAGCAATATGCTCTCAACCCTGAGACATTTATGAACTCAAGTTTCTATCTAGTCATTTGCTTTGAGTCACCAATGAGTGAGGCCAACTGTCGGTCAACACCTCGGTTTCTTGGGTACGTGGTAGTAGGACTGTGGGAACATTTAATGGTCAAGATGGAATCTATCTCTATTATCCCCTTATGCCAATTAATGGATTTATCATTGGTAAGTGTACACCCATCTCAATTAAGAGTTAATTGGATGGTGCTAATGATTACTATAATTAATTGGGTCTCAAGGATAATAAGATATGGGTCAAAATTGGTGGGACAGTCTGTCCAATTAATCCATGGATAATGATAGAGGGGCCCACTTGTAGTGATAGGGAAGTTTAGGGTCTTCATGTAATTTATTCCTAAGGCTGGAGTTCAATTGCATTTATATAGTGGAGTTATTTGCAATTAACTGCGTGCCCGGATTGCACATGAGATGTGGGGTCGCGGTGTCCCGGTTGAAGCCAGCTTTCTATGAAATCCCTAGTGGTCCCCACGCTAGCCCAAGATTGGATCTTTTCTAATTCTATTTGAACTCAAAAAGGAAAGCTACTATTTCTATTTGAAGTGAGACTTCTAATTGTGGTAATAGTAGAGCAAAGGGTTACTAAGTGTAATGGAAGTTAGACATCTAATAATATACAAAGAGAAGAGTTGAAAATCTATATAAAGGAGACTAAGGGTGGCTTTGGACGTCCATACTTGGTCTATCAAGAGGAGTTCACGCCCATCAACCCTAAAGTGCAAGAGTTGCATTCTTCTCCTTCCCTTCTCTCTTCTAGTTCCCTTCAGTTTCCTTAGTGATTCTAGAGAGACTTTCTCTTGGAGATTCCACCATCTCTCTTGAGGAAAGAGATCTGAAGCGGGTCATAGCGTGGAAGACGATTGGGCATTGGAGATTCTGATCTTAGAAGAACTCTTCATCAAAGAGTTGAATCAAGTTCTCCATTAGAGCACAACCAAGCTCCATAGGTATCTTCTACTCCTTGTATGTTGTGGAATTTCGTGGTTGCATGTTTAGTGCTGCTTCTTTCTCCTTCATAGGTTTGTTTGCTAATCATGATGGCTGAGTTTGAGGACATGCATCTTGGATTGGGTTTTGATGGCTTTTGGATAGGTGTTCATCACTTCTAGTTGGTGAAAAGTTTTTGAAACCTTCCAAGAGGTCCACCCACTTCCAACAGCTGGATCCACTGATAATCCTTCTTTGGAAATGATATGATCCAAAAACGCGACTTCTTCAAGCCAAAATTCGCACTTGGTGAGCTTCGTATACAATTGATTGTCTCTTAGAAGTTGCAATGCTATCCTCAAATGCTCTTCATGCTCTTCTCTAGACTTAGAGTACACCAAAATGTCATCAATAAACACCACTGTAAATTGGTCTAAGTACTCCGCAAATATTTTATTCATCAAAGCCATGAATACTGCCGGTGCATTTGTCAATCCAAATGGCATCACTAGGAACTCATAGTGTCCATATCTTGTCCGGAACGCTGTCTTCGATACATCTGAATCTCTAACTCTCAGCTGATGGTAACCGGATCTTAGATCAATCTTCGAAAAGTATGCAGCACCTTGCAATTGGTCAAACAATTCATCTATCATTGGCAATGGGTACTTGTTCTTGATAGTAGCTTGGTTCAATTTCCGGTAATCAATACACATTCTCATGGAACCATCTTTTTTCTTGACGAATAAAACTGGAGTTCCCCAAGGTGAGACGCTCGGTCTAACAAAACCTTTATCCAACAATTCTTGCAATTGAATCTTCAATTCTCCTAATTTTGCTGGAGCCATTCGGTATGGTGCAATAGATATCGAAGCAGTCCCCTGTAACAACTCAATGGTGAAATCAATCTCCCTAACAGGTGGTAAACGTGGGATTTCTTCTGGAAAAATGTCTGGAAACTCATAAACAATTGGGATCTCCTCCACCTCTTGGGACCGTTTGTCCTCCGTGATAAACTCCAAATAGCCTTCGCATCCACTTCTCACTAGTCTATCAGCCTTCAACGCTGAGATAAACCTTGGACCAGGATTACTCCTCTCTCCTTGGAACAATACTCCTGCTAGGGTCTCCTCTAACTTGAACATGAGGGTCTTATGGAAACAGTCCATAGTCGCATGGTATCCTGCTAACCAATCCATCCCTAGGATAACGTCAAAATCGTACATCTCCAACAAAATCAAATTCGCTGGTAACACCACATCTCCTATCTTAATAGCACATCTAGGATATTATTTTCTACACACAACTTGTTTGCCTACTGGGTGGACACTGTCAATACATACTCAAGTTCTCTAGTAGGCATATCAATCAACTTAGAGAAATTTGGAGATATGAAAGAGTGCGTAGAGCCAGGGTCAAACAAAATCTTAGCTTTAAATCCACAAACTAGGAGTGTACCTTCCACCACGTTATCTGCAGCCTCTGCATCCTCTTGGTTGATGGCAAACACTTGTCCTCGCTGCTGTGGCCTGTTTTGAGCTTACTACTGCCTTCCTTGCTGTGCAATCCTAATTTGTTGAGGACGGTTTTGTCCTTACTGACGGGCTTGCTGCTGTTGTGGATGTCTATACTGCTGCTGAGGAGCCTGCTGCTGGAGTGGCTTGGGCTAGTTCTGTACAGCTAGTGCGTTCTGGGGTGGTGCCTAACGTTGTGCTCCTTGTTGTTGCTGGTTCTGTCTGTTCCCTTGCCCAGTGAGCCTTGGGCAATCCTTGAGCTGGTGCGCCATGGAGCCACATCTGAAACATGCTCCCGTAATCGTACGGCATTGAGCACTCTCATGATTCTTACCACAATGAAAGCAAACTAGTGCGTTTTGCACGTTTTGTTCTTGCCTCAGTCGCTTGTTCTGTTGATTTCCTGGTTGGTGATTCTGTTGGTGAGCTGGTGCCTTTCCTTGGATCTTGAGGATCTTGTTGTTCAGGTTCTCGAATTTGTATGCCCTTCTTACCGCCTTTTCAAAGGTGACAAGTAGCACAACACTTGTGGCATCCCTCTCAATGATCGGATTAAGTCCCTCAAGGAACTTTGCTATCTTCTTCTCCATTGTGTTGATCAGCTCGGGGGCATATCGGGACAACCTCTCAAACTTGGTGCGGTACTCTTGAACCGTCATGTTGCCTTGCACAAGCTGCTGGAACTCGATGGCCTTTTGCCTCTTGATATGTGTAGGCACGTATTTGTCACTAAACTGGGTCTTGAAATTACCCCATGCTTTTGCATCTGCCATTGTCCTATATTCTGCCTTAACCGTCTTCCACCATATGTCAGCCAAACCGGTGAATATAGATGCTGCAAGATCTACTCTTTGCTTACCGGTGCATCGGAATATCTCATAGATGTTCTCCGTGTACTCGAGCCAATCGTCTGCAGCTAGAGGGTCCTCTTGTCCAGTAAATTCCTTTGGACCTCTCTTCCGGAATCTCTCATATAGATCATTAGGGTCATGCCCTCTGTTGTTGAAGACGAATTGGGCACTTGCAGGTTGAGCTACCTGTACAGGTCTCCTCTCTAAGACTTTTAGCAGTTGCCTTTGCATTTGCGTCATCTCCCTTGCATGGTCTTCATCTTTCTTAGCCATTTGCTCTTGTAGTCTAGCTTGATTCTCATTGGCCTAACGCTGCTGGTCTAGCATGGCTTGCATCAATTATTGAAATTGGTTCTGCATAGTTGGATCTGGGGTACCGTTCTCTAGTGGCCCGGTATGTGCACTATTGCTTGCGGTGGGGTTGTCGATTACCGGACTTTTTCGAGGTGGCATATCACTGCAAAACAAGTTTTTAGCACATAAGAATCAAATAAGGGCCACACATTGCTCACACGAGTCTAACTAACGAAAAGTCTAACGAAATGACTAACGAATCCTCGCCACGTCCTTAGGATTTCTAGTTTCTTTTAATTGCCTGAAACACGTTTCGCTCTGATACCAGTTTGTCGCGACCCCGGATCGGAGGTCCGGGCCCGCGAGTGGGTGGATGATGGTTTAACCACCTTTAACTACGATCGTACATCCACTTAATTTCCCAAAGATTTCCACGGTGAGGATTTCACACACACTCACAAAACATTTATATTGGTGCGGAAGCGTGTAGCAAATCAATTCATACTCCATTTCACGATACAAGACTGAAAAATACATACAAGTGACATGATGTCAGAATGAGCAATGATTTCCTTGGCATTCCCAAAATGTAAAGTTATAAGTTTAACGAAAGATTAGTTAAATTAACATTTCCCAAAAATAATGGCCAACAAAGGCCAGTACAACCCAAAAATATAAATCAAAACGTTCTATAGATTTCCCCCAAAATGTTTCGCAACTCAAAGCTCCAACCAATGTCAACAAGACATTGTCAGCTTGCCATTCCACTAATTGCTGCGGTTCACCGACCGCCTCCTCATGCTCCTCCTTATAGGCAATGACGGGAACTGGACCTGAGCACCACAAAATGGGTCAGACACGATGGTCTGGCAAGTGGGTGAATAGATAATGCAATAAGAGAAATCGAAAGGTAACATTTAAAAGACGTTGAAATCTATCCACACAAGATATATCATTTGTCACAATGTATATATGAAGTAAAACATGCTGGATATCAAAGAATGGGGAACTAGCAAGATGGCAACCACACTAAAGCTAAATCATCTCCATCACTAAAGTGATGAGAGCACATTCAGTGCATTGGGCTCGAACACGCGAAGTGACGAGAACCAATCATATATACATATACATATACATATAGCTAGACAAGACCACGGCGGCGGAACCGGGTAACGGGACAGGACATGATCCAAGTTGCAACTGGCGAGAGCACGAGGGGGAGGCCCAAGTCAGTTGATCAGACTGACAGGGACGTCCAAGCTTAGTGGTGCCAACTCATAGGTTACATGAGAAATCAAAACATTTACCAAAACAATATCGGTATAAAACACTCAAGTAGACGAGGCATGTTGCTCATAGGCACACATTTCATATCACTATCTTTTCATACATAAACGGGACTGGCAGGACATGTCAGGTGCATAAATCATAGTTTGATATAAAACTAGTGATATAGGTAGAAATCGGGTTAAGACAAGTATAATTCGAGTAAAACAGTGCAATGAGTCCTTATACGATTACGGACTATGTATTGGGACTTCCGTATTCACACAATATGTATAAAGACCTTGTATGTCTATTATTGCCCTTGGCATGGTACTCGAATGATGATAGACATCCCAAGATTCCTTGTACAGTTTGGTAAATACACAACTCTCAATATATTTCCGAAGTGGTATTTCTTTCCAGGTAAATCTCTTTATGTCATCCCCTAGGTCTTCCCAAGGTGGTAGAGCATCAAAACAACCCATCCCAGCCTTGGAACATCATATCTGGAAACAATAGAAAGGATCTAGGAATTCTGTACAGTTCGCTCGAGCGGACAGGAGGTTCGCTCGAGCGGACTGGTTCAGTTCAGGAGGGCTCAAGCGAAGAATGGGGAGGCTCAAGCGATGGAGGTTTTGTGAGGGGTTCGCTCGAGCGAGTAGAAGTTCGCTCGAGCGAACTACTCTGAATCAAGAAGGGTCGAGTGAAGAACTAGAGTGGCTCAAGCGAACCACTCTCTGGAAGGGGTTCGCTCGAGCGAGTTTGGGCTTCGCTCGAGCGGACTGCTTCGAGTCAGAAAGGGTCGAGCGAAGAAAGGTGGAGGCTCGAGCGACTAATGTTCTGTGAGGGGTTCGCTCCAGCGAACTGCTCCGGAACAGGAAGGCTCGAGCGAAGGAATAGGTTGGCTCGAGCGATGGAGGTTCTGTAAAGGGTTCGCTCGAGCGAACTACTTCAGAAATACTTTGTTTCAGCAGTCCGAACTTCAACTTCTCTTCCACTCAAAACCCCATTCAAGTCACTCCCTTGGCAATGCATTTATGGCATTTTCATCTACTCCATTCTCTATTTACTTCTCCAAAAACCATACATTCACAACCATAAAAATCATGATGATTTCCAACTTCCTTCAATGCCAAGAATGGCCATCAAAATGAGAATGTAAAAATTGACAAACCCAACTCAATGTCCAAAATTTCAAGAGAGCAATTAAGAGAAAAGAAAGCTCATTAGCATGCATGCTTCCAAAAATCAATGAAAGGTATAAACATAGGAATGAACCAACATTATAAAAATCCATATTTCTCTACAAAATCACAAATCATAAAACAAACCCATTCATCCACTTGCCTTGGTCTCCAATCAAGCTAATAAGCTCTAATCACACTCTCAAGCTCAAAATCCTCTATCTACACAAAAATCCCCAAAATATATTCATTACAAGCCCTAAAAATGGCAAAACAATGAATAGGAAGAGAGAGCTTCCAATAATGAAGATGGAGCTTCTCTTGGGCTAGAAGAACACATATCTAAAAGATGGAAAGGATCACTTACGTGGAAGGTCCCCAAATGGAAGAAAGTAGTTCAAAATGGGCTCTAGAAGAGGTGGATTTCTTCGTATCAATGGAAGGCTCTCAATGTGAGGAAGAAGATTGTGGCCTCCATTTCTCCTTTAGCAATAGTTTGAGAGTGATTGAGAGATGAAGAAGCAAGAAAGTGCAAGAAGAAACCCTAGGCTGGACTCATCTCTCTTCAAATGGAAATTTCAAGAAGAGGAAGAAGGAAGGGAACTCTTCCTTATATAGGAAATGAAGGTGGGTCCTACAACTTACCCAACTACTTGGGCTAAAAACATAGACTTCCGGGCCTCGGATGGATGCGACGAAGAGGGAAGAATTGATCGTCGAATTTTCTAGTTTCCAAAAAGTATGTATTTCAAGGGTTTCGGAGACATTGAAATTAGTGTCCAGATTTCATGCAAAAAGACTGATTTACCCCTATCATTAACAAAGTACGGTCTAGGGATCTCGAATGGAAACGGAGCACATACAAAAGTTGTCGGAAATCATAAGATACATTAAACGGGGCAAACTACAAATTTCCAGAATTAATAAGTAAATCTCAAAACTAATCAAAACACAAATAAAGGAACCCCCAAAGGGCCCCACTAAATCAAAGGAGTTCCCCAAATTAATCCAAGCTATGAAAAGCTATGCTAATCCAAACTTAACCAAAATTCACTAATAACACTTATAGCTAAAGCACGTCTTAATCAACACTAATTGGAAACTCTCGGGGCGGGGTCTTACACTCGGCCCTTGTTGAGATTAAGGGTCGAGTTGCAGAAGAGCAGGCCCTGGCAGGTTCTTGTCGAGGCCTTGTAATGCACGACTTGATTTTGGGCTTGTATGAGCAAGCCGGCTCATGCTGGGTTGGTTTCGTAGTTCGGTGGAGGGTAGGTTTCTCCCCTTTGATGTAAGCAAGAGGATAGAACCGGTTCTCCTTAAGAGGGGCCAGGTATGCTGGCTTTGCAGATGTCTGGGACCTTCTTTGTTTTGGTGAAGATCTCGGGGACCAAGTCTTGGGGCAGACCTGTTTTTTGCAGGTTGAGGCTTCGCGGGATTGCCACGAGCCTCAGGTTTCTTGGTGACCGCCTTTGCTGTCGGGGCAGCGACACGTTGAGGGGCTGTCTTCTGCTTCTTAGCAGGCGCCGTCTCTTCTACGGGTAGTGGGAATGGTCCCAGTGACCCGAAGACGATGGTCCGGGGAGTGGAGGTCGACCCGGTGTTTTGGGAGTTGCCGAGGGAGGTGACGTTTCGGCAGCTGGAGGGGCGCTTGTAAGTGCGCTTGTTTTGCTTCTCTTGAAGCATGACTTGGTACTTGTTTTCATCGAAGGTGATGGTCAATGAGGCTGCCATTATTAGTTTTGGAAAACTTCTGAAACAAGACCACAGCCATTAGTAATCACAAGAATATGGTGATCATAAATAGAAAATACTATGGTTTTGTCTTTTCAAATCGCTCAGCAGGAATGACCCATTCTGAGCGTAATGAAGAAGGCAAAAAGTCATAGAGGGTACAATTGTTCTAAACGCAAGTATGGTCGGCTCGAAATGAGCGTTCCAGTGACTGCTAGAAGCAATTGTAAACCTTAATTCAAGTTACCGAGAAGCGAAACTCACTCGAGGTAAAATGATATAAGGTTGGAGATATAAATGCGTCAATCGCGAATACAATAGACCCGAAAGGGCGTACTAGCACCGCTAGGCACAAATGTTGTAAATCGCATCCTTGAGAAGGACACGAGATGGGATTTTTTTTTGAAAGGTCAAGCTAGAATTCGCAAAACACAGCAAATGGTATTCCAATCCGAACAAAGGCTCAGCGATTTCCGTGAGCCCTAAGTCCGAAGAGGAAGGAACCAGGATTTCTCATATTTGAATCTAATAATGACGGGAGTTTTTTTTTTTTTTTTTTTTTTTGAAAAGTCAAGATTGAATTCATAAAAGAGAGCAAATGGTATTCCAACCCGAATACAGGCTCAAACATTTCTAGGAGCACTAAATTCGAAAGGAAGGAACCAAAATTTCTCCAATTTGAACACAATAGTGACAGAAGTTTTTTTTCTTTTTTTTAAGAGTGCACATAAGTCTTCCAATTCGGTCTTATGAAACCTTAGTGGATAGATCGGCCCCCAGGTAAGGGTAGGATTACTTAATGAACCCGTTTGAAGGACCCTTGCCTCGAACAGTCTAGCTGCCTCCATACTCTGGACAAGGCTTCTCTTAAATTCACTTTGGTCAAAGAACGCAATTGGTGTGACCTTAATGTGTGTTTTTTTTTTTTTTTTTGAAAGATCACAAATGGACCCATCAAAGAGAGGAAAGTGGCCCTTCCCAGTCCGAACGCTGGCTCAGCGATTTCCGTGAGCCATTATATGAAAAGGAAAGAACTAAAGTTTCTCCAATTTGAGTCCAAAAGAGAGAAATTTGAAAACCTTTTTTTTTTTTTTTTTTTTTTTGAAAGATCACAAATGGACCCATCAAAGAGAGGGAAATGGCCCCTCCCAATCCGAATGTTGGCTCAGCGATTTCCACGAGCCATTGTACAAGAAGAAAAGAACCAAAGTTTCTCCAATTTGAATCCAAAAAAGAGAAATATGAATTTTTTTTTTCAAAAAAAAAGTTAAGATTGGATTCACAAAAGAGAAGAAATGGTATTCCAATCCAAATAAAGGCTCAACGATTTCCGCGAGCGCTAAATCCAAAGTGGAAGAAACCAGAATTTCTCAAATCTGAACCCAATGATAAAAAAAAAATCTTTTTTGGTTTGAGAAAAGAAAGAATGGAAACAAGTTCAAAGGAAGAAGTTTCCAAAGAATCTCATCTCATGTTTTTTTTAGATACAAGATCCAACATAGGCCACCAACTAGGAAGGAGCTAAGGATTCTAAGCATCGTGTTCTCAAATGAACGAGTCCCACCGGGTATGCCAACTTGATGGTCCCGGCTTTTTTCTTGCCGTCCTCCGTCCCGGGTCTGCCAGGGTGCGGCGGGGCGAAAAAAAAGCGAGCATCAACATTTTGTACGGGTATGCCAGATTTTCTATTATACTTGAAATTTGAAATGGTGATCCGGAGATTCACCTTCACGACTAGAAAGGAAATCAAACTTTTTTTCTAACTTTCCATTGCACATATATTTTAAAGAAAGAGACAGATTTAGAATGCCGTGAAAGGCGATTTTGTTTAGTTTGTCGTGAAAGGCAGTTTTGTGCCGTAGAAGGCAATTTTGCCATGGAAGGCGATTTACAAATCTTATCAATAGTGAAAGCCAAGAATTGTGATTTTTTTATCTCTTTAAAAATACAAAATACAATAAAAAAAAAAGAAAGAGGGATCTGACTTCTCAGGAGATTGTGGGGACTCGTTCAGATCGATGATCGCGAGTCATGTATGGACTCCACCATCGTCCTTCAGATGAGAACACTTGATGCTTTAGTTCACTTGGCTTGGCTTGGACCTCAGATTTTTAGAGGACAAAGACCAAAGAAATGTCCTATATCCAATAAAAATCTGGGTAGACGGGCTGAAAAGCCACATCTAGGCCGCGTTGGATAGAAGGAGAGGGGAAACCTTGGGGGGGTGGCCCCCCAAGGGACTTCAATCACCTTGAAGTGTTTTTCTGCAGAGTTTCTTCTGAATAGAAGAGCTTCTTTGCGGAGAGACTTTCAAGGACAATTCTTCAGATGATTTTTTCGGGCCTTTCCCTTTGGAATGACCGCCTATTTATAGGCTTTTGGTGGTAATTTAGGAGGGTTTATGAGCATTGATTGCATTAATGCTCCTTGATGGGAGGAGTTACAAGTATTAATTTCATAATTTTGTAACTCCTTTTTCTTGGATTCTGATTGGCCGATGGAGAATAATGGGCATTTAATCTCCATGATGATGGGAGTTTTATGATTAATTACCATGATTAATCTCCATAATGATAGGAGTTACATGGTTAATTGTCATGATTAATTGGACTTGTAACTCCCATTTGCTTGCTTCTGATTGAGCCGTCCAGAATAATGAGTTAATGACCGTAATAAGTTGTCATAAAAATGTTATTTAACTTCATTAATTGGCCGCCGAGTCGCTTGAAGAGTCGCGGGCCGCGCTGCGTCTTTTGGAATTCTTTTTGCGATGATCATCGATGGATCCGCATGTTATTTGATGTCGGATGACGATGCAAATTCAGAAATTGGTTGACACCAATGGGCCGGCAACATCTGTCCAGTCGATTTCACGATCGGTCGGACAAAAAGTGTGCTTTCTTGGTCGGTCGGTTGGCGTTTTCAGAGTGTCTAATGATGATCGAATGATTTCGACGGCGGATCCGTGATGTTGACGAAGATCGACAGATATCATGCCTCAAAAATCAGAATTTGAGAAAATCACAAGGGCCAAACATCGCGAAACGCGGAAAGAATAGGAAAAATGGTCGTTCCAGCGGAAATCCGGCGACTCGGACTACCAGGGTCGCCGGCGACCATGCACCCATGGTCGCCGGTGACCATGGGGCCGGCGACCTTGGGCCATGGTTGCAGCCGACCTTGGGCCATGGTCGCCGGTGACAATGGGCCAAGGTTGCTGGCGACCATGGGGCTTTTGCCCCTTTTTCGTCGTCGTTCGGTTGCCGTTTCTCGGCCGTTTTTCGGGCTTTTTTGCTTCTTTTTTCTCCTGTATTTTCCTTGACACTTCTCCTCATTTATTTGCTTAATTTCTTTGAAGAAAACCTGTCGAGAAGCTGTGCCAATCAGAGCACAAAGTTTCCTATTTTTGGAAAAGCCGAAGACTTTGTAATCGATTTTCCGCCAAGAGCTAAAACTTGGTCAAACGATGTCGGAATGACCTCAAATTTGAGGTGAAGCTTCCTGAGCATTAGATAGAACCAACCATGGGCTTTTATTTAAGTTTTGAAGCCGTTTGGGGTCCCTTCGATGCTAGACTTGATTTCACCACGCGAAAGATGTCGAGCTTTGATGTGCGGTCATCTGATGTCCGATTGACCTAAAATTTGGCAGGGAGCCTATTGGAGTCATTTTGAGATGATCCATTAGCTCCGATTTGGGTGCCATAGTCCCAGGGAGCTCCGCCGCCAGTAGGCTTGATTTTGCTTCTGAGCGTCAAAGCCGCGTCAAACGTCGTTGGAATGACCTGAAATTTGACGTGCAGCCCTTTAGAAGCATGTAAAAGCTACTCATGTACTTTGTTTGATGAGTGGCGGCATCGGAGGTTCTCGCCGCCGGGAGGCTTGATTTCGCCGTTTGAGAGTTGATGGAGGATGGTGTCGGTTTGACTTGAAATTTGGCGTTGAGCCTTTTGGAGGTATTTTGAGACCATCCATAGGCTCTGATCGAAGATTTGTTATCTTCAACACTGTCGCTGCTGGGTGCTCCTGCTCAGCCGTAAGAGGATTGGAGTTAGGCCAAATGGTGTCGAAATGGCCCGAAACTTCATGTGTACCCTTCATTTGGCTATTTTAAAGGATCTTGCAGTTTTTGTTTGATTCTGACAATATCTAAAGCTTGAAGCAGCTTTGCCTGTTTGTAGTAGGATGCGGCTTCATGTAGCTTTTGATGTTGAGGAGGCTAAGTGACATTTTTTGTGTCAACAGTCTCTAGCTTACCAAGTACTAGCTGGGGCAATAATGCAATCTGGGTTATTGTGGATCATCTTACGAAATCTACTCACTTAATTTCGATAAGGACAGGGAATAAGATGTACATGCTACCTCTCGTAGAATTATTCATTAAAGAGATCGTTAGTCGTCATGGCCAACATGTTTCTATTTCCTCCGATAGAGACAGCATATTTGTTTTTAGGTTTTGGAAGACATTACTTGGGTCCATGGGTAAGAAGCTGTAGTTTAGTACGACATACCACCCGCAAACCGATGGGCTGCGAGAATGGACAATACAGACTCTCAAAGACATGTTATGTGCTTGTGTATTGGACTTCAAGATTTAGTGGGACAAGAATTTGTCGCTTCCTGAATTCGCATACAATAATAGCTATCGCACGAGCATTGGAATGTCACCTTTTGAAGCATTGTATGACAGAAGATATAGGACCCCAATTTGTTGGAAGGAAGTCGGTGTTCGCAGTTTTCATGGACCCATTATGATTAGAAAAACTAGTGACAAGACCAGGCTAATACATGAGCATTTGAAGGTTGCCCAGAGTTGACAAAGAGCTACGCTGACACTCACGGTAGAGATTTATAGTTTCAAGAAGGCGACTAAGTATTCTTGAAAGTGTCATCGGTTAGAGGGACCTTAAGGTTTGGATAGAAAGACAAGTTGGCAAGGAGATACATCGGGCCATATTAGATCTTGAGCAAAATTGGAGATGTTGCCTATAGACCCGCTTTACCACCAAAACTCCCCGGTGTACATAATGTTTTTTATGTCTCCATGTTGAAGAAGTATGTGTCTAATTCATCCCATGTACTACCGCATGAACCATTAAGGGATCCAAGAAGATGCCACCTATGTTGAGAAACCAATTAGAATTATCAACACAAAGGAACATGAATTGATATCTCGAACCATTCATTGGGTTAAAGTACTTTGGAAGAATCACAGGCCAGAAGAAGCGACACGGGAATTAAGAGATCAAGTAAGCATAACCCATCAAAGAAATCTAAGCATGGCCTATCAAACCGAAGCATAAATAATAAAAAATTAAATTTTATCTTTTAGAAATCAAGTATGGAAGTTGCCAATTGGCATAAAGATAGATCTACTAAGGAATTTTTTCTGTACGGTCACAACAACTCATCGATAACTTCCCCTTACTACCAAACTACCAAATTTTACCCACATGTTCTCTGTACCATCCGTAGATCTGCGCAGGTGAAAAGTCTTTTTTTTATTGCGATATCACAACAAATAATGCAATATTGTAACTTATAAGTTGCGACATCGCACTTTATATTGTGATACCGCAACTCAAAAACTTTTCATCCTTTTATCCCTCCCTATTTCGACTTTTTTTCATTTTTCACCTGCTATAACTCTGCAACTCTCTCCCCATCCGATTTCACTCTCCTCTTTCCTTGCTAACCTATTTGCAAATACGCATGGCTCTCCACGTCCGTTTGACGTCGACGAAAAAATGTGGTCTCCATTGCCTCCATCGACGAAGGATTCTGGCCTCCCTTTTTGTCCTCATGGCCAACGGTACATCTGCCCTCACCAGGGCTAAAGGTGGATTGTCCCTTTCTCTCCCTCCAATCTATTTGTGTTGTTGTTCTTTGAAGCTTCCCCTTTTGTTTTGTTTTGAGATTTCAATATGTTTGTAGATAGGTTATTTGGGTTTGACTGTGATGTGGGTTGGGTCTCCTCTCCATTCCTCTTCTTTGCACCCCCTAAATAGGAGATTGATAAACACCACCGCATGGAACCCTATTTGCTCTGTTTCATGCTTCATTATGGGGGTTGGTTAGTTGGTGTCATATCTTTGGGATTTTGATGTTAGTGTTGGAAATTTATACTAAAAGCATACTTTTATGTATTTGTCTTCGACTAATTAGTATATTTTGTCTTTTCATCTAAATGAGATTGTGTATGGGCAAATGGTTGCATTATTTATGATTATGCATGTGTGTCTTTTATTATATAAAATAAACAAGTTGGTATATAGAGTTCTACTTATACACAGAGGACTTATCTGTCAGTTCTTATAGAATATAAGTTTTTTTTCACAATCTAGATGGATTTGGACACACCATCAGTACGATTGTAGCATGATGTTTCAGCATGCTTGTCTTGGCTGCGGGAAACGGTATAGTTTCGACTCATTATGCTAGTACGCTTTGTGTGTATTGAACATAACCGCTTTTGTGTTTATTATCTTTATTCTGACTATATAAGATTATTAACATCCAAATAGTTATTATGAGTGCTTGTACTCTTAATCCTGATATAAATAATAGACACATACATTTAGTCTTTGCCATTTTGATTTACAAAGGAGTGAGATCTTTTATAGGTCAATAATCTCAGTAAATTGGATTACTACACTACGTGTATGGTGTATATTAGTTTATTGAAGGAATCCACGTCCCATAATTGGGATTGATGATATCCCCTTGATGAAGCTTTTAAGTTTTGATTATGTCAAACCCTGCAGGTGGACTTTGTGTCCGACATATCAAATAAGTTAAGTGTAAGGTCTCAAGGAATTATCAAGATATCATTTAAATATAGATGTCAGTAATTATTTAATCGATGGATATCTGAGATCTTAACGTGAGGAGATTAATAAGCATTTAATGACATGAAGCTCGAAATATTAATTTTGAGAATAAGGACAGGAGTATAATTATAATTCTCTAGTAGACTGAATTGTAATTTATGGAACTAGGATTCTAATTTAGGTCGAATTAGGGTTTCCTGCTTCTATAAGGAGCCTATCCTTATTTACTTCTTAAGGTCCCTATTGTAGCCTATAAATATGCGTTATTGCTCTCTAGGTCAATAAGAAGAAAAATCTTGTTTTAGAGAGCAGAGAGAGTTCGCAGAAGAGGCCCACTCCCTGGTGCGAATTCGAGCATAGAGGAATACAGTAGAAGATCTTGAGATTTTCGGGCTGCTGCAAGACCGAAATCAGATCAGAAAGACCGAGATCAAATCAGAGAGATCTCACAGGTATGGCCTTTGATCATCTTCGTTTAAAGCTATTTTTGCATTGATCTGTACGCAATATCTATGGTTCCTGGTGGAAACTCTTTTCTAACAATTAGATGGTCACAAAATGTCTTTAACTATCGTCCAGGCTAGCTGCAAAGTCAGGCCTCAATTGTGAAATCAATCAACCCCCCCCCCCCCCCCCCACACCCACCCAAAAAAAAAGAAAAAAAAGGAGAATTCCAAGTTTGTGGAACGATGGAGCATGAATATCACCGTTCGTTTATAACTCTTAGAGAATCTAAACCGTTTAATCATTTGCTTACTTTTATATAACATTAAAAAAAATCATTAGTAGTTTAAGATAATGATAAAAAACGATGTTTGTAATGTCACAATAATAGGAAAATGTTAAAAAAAATCTGTGGACATTTCGAGTTTGTGCTGGGATCCACTATAGGATGGGATCAGCAAGACATCCCGCATTATTTTTTGCAACTAGACATCCAATCTAAATCCTTAAGTGGTAATTCATGATATGATAACAAGGGGATTTTTTTAATATATCAACAACTGGATGTTCAAACATAATTGGAATTCGGTGGACTATCAAAAAACATAAGGCCGAATGCCCACATTTTCCACGTGGATGTTCATAAAAAAGTGAGGCTCCACAAGTCCCACATAAGGTCACTACTAAGATTTATACAAAATGTTTCAAATGTTTCTACAAGTGGAATTCCTTGTATCATAACTACCTTCAAAAGGCACAAAAGAAGAAAAAAATAATACAATAAATAAAAAGGAGATATATACAGGGTGGGAAACAAGGAATGAATGCCGTAGACAAAGATGTGGCAGGAGATTCACTTGCTATATATGACAATGGACTGGGGTTCACTTGCAGAGAACCCAAGCTAAAGACGAAAGCAACTGAACGAAATGAATTTATAATTCATTGACTTTTAACGTAACGCTTTATGCGATATCACAATATAAATTGCAATATTGCAACTTATATATGAAGTTGCGATATCGCACCAAAAAAGAGACTTTTCACATGCGCAGAGGTACGGACGGTACGGAGAACATGTAGGCAAAATTGGGTAGTTTGGTAACAAGGGGGGGATTATCGATGAGTTGTTGTGACCGTACGGAAAAACTACCATCTACTAAACATTAAAAAACATAAACATATAGAACAAGAAAGAATTTCTAAATAAACAAGCAAGAAACATTTATCTTCATCCAAGCCCCAATCAACAAATCTAGCCATCCATTGAAAAGATGAATGCTTGATTTGTTATTATGATAATCTTCTTTAAAGTCTTCTTGTGACACCCCGGAGTCCCACATCGACTATAGAGAGGAAAGTGAATGGGTTTATATGTAGAGCCTACACCCTTACCTTGCATGAGGCCTTTTGATGGGTTCTGACCCATCAGAAACAAAACCGTGAGGCCCGTGGGCCAAAGCGGACAATATCATGCATGCGTGTAGGGTGGGGCGTTACACTTCTCCTTAATTAATGTTCTTGGACGAGGCTCAAAGCTACCTTAAAAACACTAAAAATGTGGAGAACGGGAACTAGAATAGACCTAGAACTAAAAGGGGGGAAGAGGAAAAAAGGAGAGAGGAGAGAGGAGACTGGGACATCC
Organism: Persea americana; assembly: GCA_029852735.1. NCBI lineage: Eukaryota > Viridiplantae > Streptophyta > Magnoliopsida > Laurales > Lauraceae > Persea > Persea americana. The sequence goes on from CM056814.1 coordinate 43,210,663, forward strand.
AAGCCTTGGCTTTACTAAGCATGGGACGTCCACCTCTATGGTGGCTTTCTTTTATAAATTTTCCCACATCCTTTGTGTGTATTTGTTTCCTACTTGGTCTCCATCATCTTAGCTTTGATCCCAAGCAATCCTCCTATCTTAGCAAGATTCTGAATTTCAAAAGATCTCTTGCTAAGGATAGGGTCTTGTTGTTCTAATCTTTCAATCTTGGGCTCCATCAAAGATCCTCCACATGTCAATGAATAAAGACTTTAAAAAAATTCAGATTTTCTAGAAATGAAAATAGCTCCTTATTGGGCTTGGATTGAAGTGTCAGCCCCTCCCTTGTCGACGTCCAACATGTGTGGATTCTCTTTGGTTGCTTCTTGATTGGCTTTCCCTCTTTTAATTTGATCTTCTTCTTGGTTTAAGTCTATCTTCCACTAGTTTGAAATTCTTTTGATCCACTTTCCAATTTGAGACGGATCTCCTTCTTGAAATTGAAATCTTGGATGGAGGAGAAAAGATTTCTTAACTTCGAAATATAGGCAAGAAAATCTTAGAGGCTTGAATGTGAAACCAAGTGGGCCCCACCCTGTCAGACCCCGACCCAAGATTAGCGCGATTAGTGATAATTAATTAAGTGTTTAGTCATAAGTGGGTTTAGTGTTCATTGGGTTAGCATGTGGTTTGAATTAGTTTTGGTATTAGCTTTGGGAATTTTGAGAACGTTGGTTTTAGTTAGACACGCTCAAGGATGCCCTAAGTACACGTGTGAGCATGGGAGAACGATTGTGGATTTCGATTTAAATTGTGATTTTTATTTATTTTGAATGGTTTTACGAATTCCTACAACTCTTGTGTTTGGACCATCCTTGTTCGAAGCCCCGAAATCCGTGTTTTGGCCAAAAAGGGTAAAAAAATGACTTTTCACACCCAAAGCTGGACCCAATTTTCGAAATATAAAAAATATGTCAAATTTATACTCATTGAAAACTAGATTTTTCGAGGATCATTTTGTCCTTCTTCGTTGATCTCATCCGGGGCCCACAAGAGCATGTTTTAGCCATTTCAAGTGTTAGAGCAATTGGGCCCCACCTTTTCACTTAACTCATACTAGCTTCTTCCCCACCCATGTTTCATACTTGAAACTTCATTTTTCAATTCTAGAACTTAGAACCGGAAGAGAGGTACCTCTCTTCCTCCCTATCTTCTTCCCTTGCATGCCCCCATCTCTTGTCTCCAAAGAGAAGATCTGACCTCACCATTCTCTTCCTCATTCTTCAAGCTTCAGCTGGACCCTCTTTGTACAAAAATCCTGCAACTCCACCTTCTCCATTCAGCTACTTCTTCCTTGTTTGGCTAGCTATAAGTAAGAACTTCCTTCATGGTTGTTAATGGATTCTTATGAACTCCCAAGGACCTTGTTTTTCACACATGCAATACCCATTTCGAAATGGGTCTTTGTTTTAATAAATTTGGTTGATTTTGAGGTTTTTTCATGGGGTTTTGTAGAGGTTTTTGGCTCAGCTCGTGGGTAGGATTATTGAGGAGATTCTTGACTTAGCAATTGACAAAGGCAGGTGATCATTTTAGTTCTTGTGGTGCATGCAATATTTGGATACTCTTATGGCTACAAATGGTTGATTCTTATCTTAGTTTGAACAATGCAATGAATTGATAAGAATATGGTGATATGACTTGAAATCATTATCTTGGTTTGAAATGTACCTGCTACTTGTTTTATTTTAATGGTTTTTTTTTTCTCTTGATTTAATCATCTTTGTTGTGTTTAAATGCCTATGGATGAGTGGAAGATTTGGAGAATTTGAATGTGTGAATTGTTGAATGAGTTTTTGATTGATACAATGGAAGATGGAAAAGTTAAGATGGGAGAGCATGTAGGCTCCGTAATTACAGGATATTTGATAAGGAAATGAAGTATAATGATGTAAGAAGAAGAAGGAAGAAAAACGATCTGAATAGCAGCTTCCCATAGAGGGCCGGTCAGCTGTCAGCTAGCCAACAGGTGACCGAACCAATTCGGTTCCATATCCAATAGCTTGCTTTAGCAACAAGGGAATGTCGGTCAGCTGGCGGCTAGCCGACCTGCACCACTTCGGTTAGCCGACAGCCAACCGACTTAAGTTCGATTGCTTTTCCTGAATGGTGAAATTCTTGGCTGAGACCAGGCGGTCAGCCGTCGGTCAGCTGGCAGCTAGCCGACAGGCACCACCTCGGTTAGTCGACAGGTGGCTGAGAGTTGACCGAGTTTTCAGTTTGTACTTGTTTTGTGAGATTTTTTGGGGAAATGAAAACCTGAATATAATTAGGAACTTTTAGCTTGAAATTGTGCGTTAGAAACTTTGAAATGTCTTTAACTTCGGGGGCACCAGTCCTTTTTAAATTTCGACATTTGGGTTTCAAACACACAAAGACCAAAGGAAAGGTCTTAACATATACTTGACTGATTTGTTTTGAGATCATGATTTTCATACGACGAATATTGTTTAGCTCTTGTTTTGTCTTGCAAGTATAAGCCTTGTTTTGAATTGTTCAAGAACTATAAAAAGGGCAACACTTCTTCAGCTTTGTTTTGTTATAGCTTTGGCTACCCTTATTTAGCCTTGCTTTGCTTTGCTTTGTCTTGATAAGTGTATCAATCTATCTTCGATAAGTTTTTGTACATGTATTTTTACGTTTTGTGCATTCATGAATTCCGTTGAATACCACTGAGCTTGGGCTGCCCTTCCAGTTTGATTTATTAGTTAGGGGGTCCTTAAACATATGGACAATCTGCAGATTAGTCGTGTAATTATACACACATTTGCTTTGTCCCGGTTTCGCGGTCGGCTTTCCCGCCCACCTTGTGTGGCTTGGGCCTTTGCTCTGCTTCACTTTGTCTTTGCTTGCTCCTGTCATTATGTATGACGGAGAAATGATGAGCTCAATGTAGATTTATGAATCATGATGTTTTCTTGTAATCATGTTAGCTTTGTATTGCATTTTATTCAAGTTTTGTTTCGACTTCATTAAATGGTTTAAGCACTATTTATTTCAGATTTTTAAATGATTTTATAATTATGTCTAAATTGATCATCTGCCAGACCATCGTGTCTGACCCGTTTACTTTGGTGCTTAGGTGCAGGAGACGTTGCCTTTGAGGAGGAGCGTCAGGAGGAGGTTGTTGAGCCACCCCCAGCTCGCGAGTGGCAGCCCGACCACGTCATCTAGACGTCGGGTGGGATCTTGAGATTCGTACATGATACTTGGGGTTTCATATTTTGATGCCTTTCGAGAATTGTATTGGCCTCTGTTGGTCTCTTATATTTTGGGATTGTAACTTAACTTTGCCTAACGTACTTTGTTAACTTGAACTTAAATTACGATGGGAATGCAATGTTATATTTCCGCTTCTGAAATTATGTCTCAAGGATTATGTATGTATGATAACTTTATATAATGTGTATTGTTTAGATGAGATTTGCTACACGCTTCCGCAAACCATCGATAATGTGAGTCCCGTGTTTGTCTTGGGAATCCTCACCGCGGAAACCTGTGGGAACCTCAGTCGCGGGCCCGGGTTCGAGATCTCGGTCCAGGGTCGCGACACACCCTCCTTGGGTGTGTGCCTTGGGATACAAGCCCAAGGTGGGACCCTTTTTCATTTTTTTTCTTTTCTCTATTCTGCCTTTCAATTATTTCTCTCCAAGCTTATCTCTAGTGCAGGCCCATCTTCATGATAGTTTCCTACAAGAATACAAAATATAACTCAGCTACAATTAATTTGTAAGAAATTAACAAGTGATATTACATGGGACCCAAATATGCACGTTAGTGTCTAGATGTGCCTAATTTTCTCATGAACCATGCAATGACGCGATAATTTGATGCATTAAAAAGCTAACTGGCATGACATTAGGATATTTCATAAATTTCATGCAAGATTGATGATTTTGACTAAAATTCTAACTTAGATGCTCGCATGTATAAATTCATGAAGTTCTTTGAAATTAATGCAAATGGCCCTTATTAAGTCTACAATCCTAAAATGATGGATTAAGATGCAATTTTGTTAACTTATCTCTGAGCATCTTATCTGGGGCTAAAAGATGGGCAGTGGGTAATATGAAGACCTCCCATTTCAACACCTTCATCAAACGGCCAGTAAACTCTCATTTGTTTCTTTCAACTGGATTGACAACCTACCCGCCAAGGCCTCTGCATCGGGTCCACCACTTGCGCGCTATCCACGCTATTACACCTCGGTCAGGTCGTATCTTTTAGATTAGTTCGGATCCGCCGCTGCCCGACACGACACGTAGACTCGTAAGGACTCCACCCCGGAGCACGTTCGCAAAATCTTCATCTTTCACACCACCTGCAAGTCTTATTCTAAAACCTAACCCTCCAAAAAAACCCGATTCCTTCCTAAATTCAGCTCTCTCTCTCTCTCTCGATCCATGGCTTCTAATGGAAACTCTCCTGTTAGTTTCTTTTTTTCTTCACCTTATTTGTTTTCTCTTCGATTCTTCACTTGTTTGGTTTTGGTGATCTAGTTCGTTCTCTTATGTATTTAAGAATGAATGAAAGGTTTTTAAAGGTTTTTTTTTTTTTGGTTTGGTTACAGAGAACAGGAGAGATGGAGAACAGCTTGGAGAAGATCAAGCGCCAGCTGACGACGGGATCCGGCAGGAATCTCTTGCAGGGGCCACTCCTCAAACGATCCGAAACGGTATGAATTTCATATCGCTCAATATATCTACTCTGATTCTAGGGCTTCCTTTATCTTTCCTTTTGTCTCGATGGGATGTCTTATTATTATTATTATTTTTTAAATTTCTTGGCTGTTGGAAATTTGGATTTTGTTGTTTGGGGCTCTGGTGCATGGATTGTGATTTATGATTGGTTAATTTTGTGATTGGATTGGTTGTGAAGTATGCTTGATTGGATTTTTTTTTAATTGATGGAGATTGCTTAGTGGTAAAGGGCCATTTGGATAGTTTGTATTGAATTCCTAGGAATTCATAGCAAAGGAGGAGTGAAGTATAGAGGTGGAGATGTAGATGGGATTATCACTTTCTTTGGATTTAATTTACTATGTGACGCAGGCCATGGGGTTAGCTCTAGCGTGGAGTGCAGAAGCCCGATATGGTGCGGAAGCCCAATATGCCTGATCGATTGGCGTGATTACCGTCTATCCCTGTCCATCCAACCCATCGTCCCTTACCTTCCATCGCCATATCCAGTGCCCGTCTCCTGAAACCAGCCACTGTCATCTCAAAACCACTGTCGTGACCCCAACCCAATCCAGAAAACCATCGTAGGCCATACAAACCCATCACCAATCTGCATACTCCCATCCACCCTCCGCACACCCCATTCCAACCCAGCCATCGCCTGAGAACCCTACCAGGGCCCCTTTTCCAAATCCAAAAACATCCCTACACCCACCACCTTAGAAACCCACTTGACCACTGTCCCGACCCACTGCCAAACCCAAACCCCTGTCTTGTCACTGAACCAGTCCTAAGCCATAACACAAAACCCTAGCCTTATCTAAACCCCCATCGATTGCAACCTCCCCACTCATCGAGACCCACCAAAGCCAACCGATCTACCAAAACCTGCCTTCCCACCTATCCAAACTCCAAACCCTTTGTCCCCTCAACCTCCGTTCAAGCATCACCATACCTAAAAAAACTGAAAAAGAAGAAGAGAAGTAGCAGAAAGGAGGAAAATAGGGAAGAAAGTGTGTACCTAGCACTTGACCTTCGGCCACATTGCATCGGCATCGTCATAGAGAGCATCCCAACATTGCTTGCTGGTGCTCACCTCCACTGATTTCGTCCAGCCACTACTGTCTTCAGTGAGGAAGAGGAGTGGTGCAAGTCGAGCCAGGCCCAAGTCCACTGGGCCTAGCCTGTGAGCTATCAGGTCAATCAGATCCAACCCATTGGAAAAGCCCACAAATCCAATGAGAATTAGCCGATTGTTGTGGGAAGTTATCTTATTTTAAGTAGTCTTCTAATTACTTTAGTATTTTAGAATTAGTAGGTTTCTTTAATTTGAATAGTATGTTTAGCAATCGAATCCTAATGAGATAGGAAAGATCGTAGGAACTTTATTATAAATATGTAAATCCCCTTCAGGGATCAACACATCTTATTATTGAATTGAAATTTGAGTTCTGGTTTGAGATTGCTTGATTAGTTTCTTTGTGCGTGAGTTCTTGGCTATTGAATCCCTTTGGATTCGGCCAAATCCCTGCTGTGGGTTTGGTCTTCTTCCCTGGGCTGCATTAGATTGGTATCAGAGCAGCTCTGATCTTGGATCTGTATTCCGATTATCAATTCTAAGCAACCCCACCATCCATTCATCCTGTCCGTTCACAAACCATCACCGTCCACAAATCGCAGAACCCACAATCCTCCCACTTCCCCCTCGGCCAGTCCCTGCCCAATCTAGTCATCCACAGTTACTCCAATCCCATTCATCCACCTTTCCAAACACCTTTCTCCGTCGAATCCCTAACAACCAGAAACCCATTCTAGACTGCATAAAAAAAAAAAAAAACCCCATCTTCCTTCCTAAAGCCCCATCCTAGAAAGAAATAAGAAAAAAGGAGAACTCGAGTTCTGAGTTGCTGAGACGTACTGTGCATCAGAGGAAGCTACCAACAGCTCCATCGTCGCACAGCAGCCAGCATCTCCACCAGCAGCAAGACGCAGCATCTTCTCCATTGCCTCGTACCTGGTTTGCCGCTGCCATTTTGGCTATCTCGCATCGCCATCGTCTTCTCACCATCCCCATCTCTCCATGCTCTTCATTGGCGCATATATTAGACAACAGGAAAGGGGTTCCATCCCTGTTTTCTTTTCTTTTCGGCGCTAAACCCAAGGCGGGATAAGAGCTTCCCACGTGTTCTTCTCTCGGCCTGGACTGCAGACATGAGTCCAAACCGGGCCTAGTCCACCTACTAGCAACAAAAAAAAAAAAAATGTCAAGAATGTCTACTCGCAGTGGTCAAACTTTTCGGGGAAAGCTTTCTGACAATCAACGTGATGTTATGCTCTCCGAATTGTCGCAACAGATACATGCATTAGAAACCGGACTTTCTGACAGGGTACTTGCGTTAGAAACCGAGTTTGCAGCCTTGCAAAAACCAGCAACTGACGCATCGTCCAGTACAGGTATTCCACAAATTGTACCTCGCCAAGCTGATGCCCACAGACGTGAGTCTATTCATGATTTTATTGAGCATCTGTTTTTTGGAAAAAGACCACGAAGATGTGCCACCAGCACCCAAAGTTGATGATATTACCAAACGCGTCAAAGTTGACGTGGTTGATTTCTCTGGACGCCTCAACCCACAAGCTTTTATTGATTGGCTCAATTCTCTTGAAGATTATTTCAACTGGTACCGCATGGATGATGCACAGCGAGTGGCTTTTGTCAAAGTCAAGCTTAAGGGTTCAGTAAGAGCATGGTGGCACGGTGTTGATCATAACAATTTCGTCATGGGACACCCCGCTGTCACTAGGTGGGACGACATGCGCGAAAAGCTTGAAGGTAAGTACTTGCCCTCTAATTATTTGGATATACTTTAGCAAGAGTTTCTTGTCTTCAGGCAGGGCTCTTTATCATTAGATGAGTACATAGAGAAATTCAAAGATTACGTCATTCGCTGCAAAAGTTGAGAAGATGACTGAGAACTTGTCAACCGTTATCGAACTGGTTTGCGCCAAGAAATTAAACGCGAGGTTCTCATGCATGATTTTGATACAGTTGATGAGATCTACAACAAGTAAAAAAGAGTTGAACTGGAATTACGGTCACCAAATATGCGACGCTTCGGTACTCCATCCGGAGAATCCATACGTCATTGAGGTCCATAATTCCAAAATTACTATGCTCCACCACAAGGTTCTTGTCCAGCTTAAGAATTTCAGAATAACTGTGCTCCACCTCAAGGTTATCATTCACCACAGAGGCAACAGCAGCCCCACCAGCCTAATCAGCGTCCTTTTGTCCCAAACCAGAGGGGCGCCATACCATAGGGACGTGGACCTCCAAGGCAAGATCGGCGGAATGACGGTTGTTGGCATTGTGGTCAACCTGGTCACTTTGCCATGATTGCCCACAGGTTCGAAATCTCTATTACTGTGAAGAGGAAGCCTATTATGATGATGAACAATATGATGAACACATTGAGATGGAGCCGCCCCCTGAAAATCAGCCAGAAGCACAACAAGCCACTCAGCAAGAAGAACAGTTGGATCCTCTCCCTAGAGCCACCACCATTGCAGAAGAAGGCAGTCCTTTACTTATCATATGCCGACTTCTCAATACCAATGAGTAGGAAGAAAAAGATTGGCAGAGAACTTCAATATTCCGGACGCATGTGAGATGCAAATGTAAGCTGAGTAATTTAATTGTTGATGGCGGAAGTGCTATGAATATTGTTGCCTAGGAAGTGATTGATAAATTGAAATTGCCAACTGAAAAGCACCCGAAACCTTACAAAGTTGCATGGGTAAATGATCATTCCATTCCCATAACCCGCCGATGTTTGATTACTTTCAAAATTGGCGTTTATGAAGATGCAATATGGTGTGAGATAATTCCTATGAACATTGCTCATATACTTCTTGGTCGGCCTTGGCTCTTCAATCGTGAGGTAATTACTGATCAAAAGAAGCACATGCATTCCTTAAAGTGGAAAGGACAAATGGTGGACCTTTTTCCAATGCCACCAATAGCATTTTCTCCAGCGACTCCTACTCCATCCACTCCATATGTTCTCACTATGCGTAAATTTGAGGAAGAAATCAAAGAGCAAAATATGATGTTTGCACTAGTTATTAAGCAAGTGCAGGAGCCTCCTAAGATTCGTATTCCTACTGAAGCTCAGTCCCTCCTTCATGAATACTCTAATCTGACTCCTGAGGAACTACCAAAAGAGCTACTTCCTGTGCGAGATATACAGTAAGCTATTGACTTAGTTCCTAGAGCATCCCTGCCAAATCTGCCTGCTTACCGGATGAGCCCCAGTGAACATGCCGAGTTGAAGCGCCAAGTTGATGACTTATTGCAAAAAGGGTACATCAAGGAGAGCTTAAGTCCTTGTGCTGTTCCCGCTCTCCTCACTCCAAAGAAGGATGGCAGCTGGCGTATGTGTGTGGATAGTCGCGCCATTAACAAAATTACGGTAAAGTATCGTTTTCCAATTCCTCAGATTGACGATATGTAGGACATAATGCATGGATCTGCTATTTTTTCCAAAATTGACCTACGCAGCGGCCACCACCAAATTCGCGTCCGACCGGGTGACAAATGGAAAACAACATTCAAAACAAAAGCTGGCCTTTATGAGTGGTTAGTGATGCCATTTGGTCTTTCTAATTCACCAAGTACTTTCATGCGAGTAATGACCTAGCTATTGCGCCCCTTTCTTGGCAAATTTGTTGTGGTTTATTTTGATGATATCTCGATATATAGCAAGTCAAAGATAGAACATCTTGATCATTTAAGATGTGTATTCAGCACCCTGCGCCGTGACAAACAAGTCAAAGAAAGAACATCTTGATCATTTAAGATGTGTATTCAGCACACTGCGCCGTGACAAATTTTATATCAAGCTCAAGAAGTGCTCTTTTATGACTGATTCTGTGCTTTTCTTGGGTTACTTCATTATGGCTTGAGGTGTTGAAGTGGATCCCGCCAAAGTGAGTTATGTAATTGATTGGCCTACTCCCACAACCATATATGAAGCTCTTAGTTTCCATGGGCTTGCGACATTTTGCAAGCGTTTTATTAGGAATTTCAGTAGTATCATGGCTCCTATTACTAACTGTATGAAACAGGGGACATTCAAATGGACCAATGCTGCCGCCCGTGCATTTGAACAGATAAAACGTAAGATGACAGAAACTCTAGTTTTGAGCCTGTCAAATTTCAATCAGGTTTTTGAAGTTCATTGTGATGCATCTAATGTTGGTATTGGAGGCGTGCTTAGTTAAGAAGGTCGTCTTATCGCATTCTACAGTGAAAAGCTGAATGAATCCAAGAAGACATATTCTCCTTATGATCTCGAGCTATATGCTGTGGTATAGACTCTTCGTCATTGGCGACATTATTTAATTGGAACAGAGTTTTTTTATTTTATTTTCTGATCTTGAAGCCCTCAAGCATTTACGTTCTCAGCAGAAATTGAGTGCACATCGTGCAAGATTGAACTCCTATCTTTAGGAATTCACTTTTGTCATTCGACACAAGGCCGGCAAAGAAAATCAAGTTGCAGATGCTTTGAGCCGCCGCAAGCATTTATTGACTAACATGTCTATCACTGTTCCGGGCTTAGAAGAAATTCGTCGAGACTACCTTGTGGATAAAGATTTTGGCCACATTTACACCGCTCTTCTCAATGATGAGCCGGATCAACATCCGCAGTTCAGTATTCATGTTGGTTATGTGTTTCGCGGCACAAAACTATGTCTACCAGCTACCTCCATCCATGAACATATTGTGCGGGAATTACATGGTGGCAGATGTAGCGGATGGATACTTAGGCCGTGACAAGACTCTCGATCTTGTTAGTGACAAGTACTTTTGGCCTAAGATGAAATCATATATCATTAAAATCTGTGGTTTATGCAGGGTTTGCCAGCTTGCAAAGGGTAACAAAAAGAATACATGACTCTATCAGCCCCTTCCAGTCCCACATGCTCCGTGGGAAGACATCAGCATGGACTTTGTTCTGGGTCTCTCGAACAAAGCACGGAAAGTTGATTCTATATTTGTCGTGGTAGATCGATTTTCTAAGACGGCTCATTTCATACCATGTTTCAATTCTTCTGACGCATCCAAGATCGTGCAGTTATTCTTCCGAGAAGTAATACGTCTTCATGGGCTTCCTAAGACAATTGTGTCCGATCGCGATACGAAGTTTATGAGCTACTTTTGGAAGACACTCTGGTTGGCCACTAGGACAAAGTTACAATTTTCAAGTGCTTATCATCCGCAAACTGGCGGTCAAACAGAAGTGGTAAATCGTAGTTTGGGAAAATTGTTGCGATGTTTAGTTCGCGATCACATCACGTCTTGGGACCTAGTTTTACCCATGGCTGAATTTGCTTACAATAATTCAGTCAACCGATCTACTGGGATGTCACCATTTCAAGCTATGACTGGAGTGCGGCCGCGTCTACCTGCTGATTTAGTCCCTTTGCCCATAGAATCGCGACCAAGCAGAGAAGCAGAAGATTTTATCCGTCATATGCAGTACGTACATGATGAGGTTCGACGAAACATTGCCTCTAGTAATGACATATACAAACAGCATGTTGATGCACGTCATTGTTTTGTTGAGTTTGCAAAAGGTGACATGGTCATAGTCAGAATCCGTCCTGAGCGCCTTCCTTCCAAAGCAAATAAAAAGTTGCACCATCGCAATGCGGGTCCTTTTAAGTTCTTGAAGAAGATAAGTTCCAATGCATATGTCCTTGAACTGCCTGCAAAGTTAGGCATCAATTCCACTTTTAATGTAGAAGACTAGACTCTCTACCGTGGACATCACACAGATGAAGGAATTGAAGAACACATCTTATCTCTCCCGCCTACTCCTCCAACGTTTGATCAAATTGTGGATGTACTTGATGATTAACTCGTGTCTACATGCCATGGAAGTTTCCAGAAGTTTCTTATTCAGTGGAAGGATCGCCCCATCTCCAATGCATCATTGATAACTGCTATTGATTTCCAGCGCATCAACCCGGACTTATATGAACGTTATTAAGCTATACACTCGCTAGAGTCGAGTTTTTCTAAGGCGGGGAGAGCTAGTGCAAGTCGAGCCAGGCCCAAGTCCACTGGGCCTAGCCTGTAAGCTATCGGGTCAATCAGATCCAACCCATTGGAAAAGCCCACAAATCCAATGAGAATTAGCCGATTGTTGTGGGAAGTTATCTTATTTTAAGTAGTGTTCTAGTTACTTTAGTATTTTAGAATTAGTAGGTTTCTTTAATTTGAATAGTATGTTTAGCAATCGAATCCTAATGAGATAGGAAAGATCGTAGGAACTTTATTATAAATATGTAAATCCCCTTCAGGGATCAACACATCTTATTATTGAATTGAAATTTGAGTTCTGGTTTGAGATTGCTTGATTAGTTTCTTTGTGCGTGAGTTCTTGGCTATTGAATCCCTTTGGATTCGGCCAAATCCCTGCTGTGGGTTTGGTCTTCTTCCCTGGGTGGCATCAAGGAGCCAAAGGGGATTTCTTGCGCTTCCTCTGCCTTCGTTGAAGAACAAGCAGTGAAAAGGTTTCAACCCCCCTTTTCTCTTCGTCTGGGCGCTCTGATCGAAGCAGAGTGGAAGGAGGCCTCACACTTGCCTTGCTAGTTGATTCTTGGGCCCGGTTTTAGGATTCGGGTCAGGTTATTCGACCTATCTACAAACCACCACCTAGCAATAGCTTTGCGGCACACTATCAGTAGTGCAGATCTCGTCACCTCCACATCAGAAACAGCTGGTCATGCCCCTTGACCAAGATCAACAGCCCAAAATTTCTTTTAGTGATTGTTGGGCCATCCGTTGTTAGATTTCAACTCCGTTTTCACCTGTGCACTTGTGGAAAGTAGATCCCCATCACGTCAGTCAGGTTTTTTTTATTGCATAAAAAAATGGTGGTCCATAAGAAGAAGGGAGAAGTGGAATATTCCTCCACAAACATGGAGGATTTAACGGGAATCGTTGAGGAGTTATCGGAAAATGTTAATCAACTCTCCGCAACGATGGCTCAAATCCAAGAAACTCTTGCAAGGGTGGAAACCCGATTAGACAATTTAGAAACTAATCGGCACGAGGATAATCACCAAGATGATGGAGGACATAATCGGAATCGACGAGATCCACAGGCAGTCAATGTTGATCGTGATTTAGGAATTAAACTCATGATTCCTGAATACGATGAGAAATTAAAGCCAGATGAATTCATTGATTGGTTGGTGTGTGGAAAATATATTTGTACAGAAGCCAATGACGGATGGTCATAAAGTTACCTTAGTGGCAATTCGATTTCGCAATTATGCTGCGATTTGGTGGGCTGAGTTACAGAAGAAGAGAAGGAATCAAAACTTTGACCCCATTGAGACAATCTTGTTGAAGCAAAAGTTTCTTCTTGTCAACTGCTTCAAAGATCTGCGTTCAAGTTTTCAATTTGAAACAAGGATCCAAGACAGTTGTTGAGTAGTTTGAGGAGTTCATGACAATGCAAGCTCGTTGTGGCTTGAATGAGAATGGGGATGCGTTAGTTGACAGATATTTTCACGGGTTGAGGATTGATATACAACATCTCCTCACATTCAAAACTTTTGATAATGTTGATGAGATCATGATCATCCAACTTGCCATCAAGGCCGAGGATATTGCAAATTATCAAGCTCGGAAAATTAATGCATCTAAATGGGCTGTAAAAAAGAATTCATTAATGCAAGATTCTAAACCTAGTGGGTCGTCGGAGAGAGTGTTCACCAAGCTCGAAGGCCAGAATAGGATCACAAGCTTTCATTGTAAATAACGAGGCATCTTACAATGGAATGTCTCAAACGCATCCACATCATTAATAATGAAAGTAATGTGAAGGATACACCGGATGATCCTAAAGAGAAAGAAGCTAAAACTTAGTGGCGTAACCTGGATCTGTGATCGAGACGATAGATCAATCTCCCGAAGGATTGATCAAATCCAAAATGGATTCCATCCACTAGGGCACAAGCAAAAGCATGGACCAACCATAAAACTCACGTGGAACTCAAAAATCTATTATTTATTGAAATTAAGCATGTCTACGACAATGACGGGATCCTTCATTTAGAGTGAAATAAGAAAGCTACCAATTCTAATCAAATAACAAAACAAGAAATAATTCCTTAATTAGACTTAAGATATAATTAGAATGCCACAGTAGCTGCTTAGCCAATTGGGCCTATGGGCTGAACCCAATGGACAGGGTTGGATGGCTGGGCCCATCATGTGGTCCTAGGGCTCTTTTAACCTTCCGTACTGCATTACTTAGACCGAGGAATTAGAGATTGTCCACTCCTTTGAAGGTGAATCTCTCATGGTCATCAAAGAGACTACATCAACTACTGAGAAATGGTTGCGGAATAATATTTTTTGCTCAAAGGGTAAGGTCAATGGACAAACATGCACAGTAGTGATTGATGGAGGCAGTTGTGAAAAAACGGCATGCGCGACAACATGTACACATTCATGTATGGTGAAAAGCAAGTCACACTTCATCTTATGAAGCCGACAGCACCAAAGAAAAGGTCAAGTTCTCGTATCATGAAGGAAGCACTTCAAGTACATAATGTCTACAAAAGCAACATTAAGAAAAGTCGAGTTCGAGGTCTAACTCTTTTCCAACTTGGGGGAGTGATGCAGCAGCACCAATAGTTTCCGTGAGATATTCGTGGGCCACATGTGAGACCCATTGATGCCTAATAGATTTTCTTTATTTTAATTGTTTTCTAATTTTAGTAAAGAGTTGTAATTTGGATTAGATTTATAATTTGGGTAGGATTCTTATTTTGTTTCCTAGTTTGATTAGGATTGTTTTCTTAGGCCCTAGGTTTCTTTTATCATATATATGGCATTGTAGAGATCATAATTTCAGATTAGGATAATAGAAATTATCCCTTGTGGGTTTTATCGTTGGAGAGTCTTATTCCACGTGTGATTGTTTTTGCGGAAACCCTAATTGTGCCTTTAGCACTTCCAATCCTAACCCTAGGATTGCATAAAAAATGCTTTGTGGAGGAGTCATTGTAACTTGTAAGTAATATGGGGATATAGTTGGATTTTCTTGTTGGGTTTGGGCAGTGTGTCAATCTTGTGGTGATAAATTGGGTGGCTGAATCTTCTCTAAGGCTGAGTTTCGCACTCTCGCTAGGTTGTACAGGGTTTTGCCATATCTTAACAAATAAAGGGCCATGCCTAACAAAAGGGCTTTATTTAGTTACTGTTATGAGTGGTTGGGTGGAACATTGGTGAGGGCCTTATTTTTTAGAAGGAATTTGTTAAGAGTCAAGGAGAGGGAGTATTTGTCCTACTATATCTTGTAACTGATGTTTTCATTTGTAGGGACTCCCTTGTCTCGTGGCATTGGAAACCTTGTCCTTTTGGAAAGTTCTCCACCATGTGTATTGGAATGCCTTGGTTCACTGGTCTGTTTGTTCTTCTAATTGCTCATAAGTATGATGAGGCCTAGCCCCTTTTGAGGTGGATGCTTTCTAGTGGTTGCCAGTGTTGTGAAAAGCCTCAATTGTAGACAGCTTGGATGCATTGAAGGAGATTTTATCCTTCTATGATATGTGTTCCCTTCGCAATCAAGAATATGGAGAAAATGAACCCTTTTTATTGACTTTAGTCCCTACTGGTATGGTGAATGAATCACTTTCTCCTTCTATTTGATGTTAGATGATGCCTTAAAAGGGCTAAGGAGTTGATCGTGTGTTGAACATTTGCAACTTTCCACAGAAGAGTTCCACATGTGTGTCCATCCATTGGTCTATCTGAAAAGAAAGGAATGATAGAGTCTTCATTGGTAAAGTCAAAATCTTCAAAGGAGATTTACCATTCAAAAAAAGGAAAAAAAAAAAAAACTTTGGATTACATTATCAAAATAATAGCTGGGAAATTGGCATTATCTAAAATGAATTCTCAAGCTTCAACTTGGGCTATCTTGTTTCTAATTGGTAATTGTGTGCTAGAGTGTATAAGTAAATAATATAAAGAGAACTCTATTTAAATAGGTAGAGGTTACTTTCTTTCCATTTTAATTTTTTTATATTTGATTACTTCGATGAAATAAACATAATTGCACATCTTTAGGCAAGGAGAAAGGGTAAGGAATTCCCAATAAAAAGAAACTCTTTAAGCCATCTTCCTTCTTGAGCTATTTCCCGTTTCCACTTTTTTTCTTTTTTTTTTTGAAACAAGAGTTAGATACAAGTATGAAAGAACAAAAAAGTACTACCATTCTAATGCAATGGCCAAAAGAAGTGTTATGGGTAATTCAATAGTAGGGAACAATTTTGTCAATGAGTCCTTTCAATTGGATTCACCAAGAAAAAACGAGTCCTTTAAATTTGCAATTGTCCCTTCATAAGCTTGATATTCATGTTTGAAAGGAAAATTGTAAGCTAATGCCATTTTGTGGATAAAATGAACAAATTGACGATGCAACCTACAAAGGATTAAGTTATACAGTTATAAGCAATTTCAACAAATCCTGCAATAATTAAAATAAGAAATTAGATCAAACTCTAAGTTTTAATAAATAACTCTAAAGATCTATGGATGCTTTCTCAAGGTGAAGATAATCCTCAATTCCCTAAGAAGAAATTGCCAAAAGTATCTTTTGGACTTGGCTGCATGGAACAACGACCACTTGTCTCCAAAGTTACACGATTTAGTGCCCGCGCGCGTGTGAATTTTATTTTGCCAATCCAATCTATCCTAGGCCAAAATCTTTTGATGGCTGCATTTCTTCATATCATCCCTACTGGTTACTACTTCCATCCATGTCCTCTTCAGTGTTAACCCTTTTCCTTGAGGGGCCATCAACATGCACGGAAAATCTTTTCCTCACTGGTTTGGTGCTTGTGATGCAGGCCAAATCCATGATCGGCCTACTAAAGCCCAAAAGAGAATCTTCAGATCATTCCAGCCTATGATTTTTTCCCTTTTAGATAAGAAGTGGCTAAATTCTATGGATAGAAATAAGGTTTATTATGTAAGTTTTATCTTTGGATTTTATTTGATTTAGAAATTTATTTGCTTTAGAGTTTTGTTTGAATTATTTCTAAGAATAGATTAGGGTTAGTCTATATAAAGAGATGTAATTCCCCTTATTTGATGAGTTTGATTGATTAATAAAATTTTCTCCTAGAGGGTTCTCTCTCGGTTATTTTCCTGTGGTGTGAGACCAAGACAGTTTAGATCCCTACGGATCCCTTTCCTAAGCTTCATCTTGCGGAGTAGTCTGTCGGCTATTCTTCCGCTCTTTGCATTGCGTCATGTTGGCCTACGTTGGATATGTCCCAACCATCTTAAATGAGTCTCTATTAATTTATCACCTATTGATGCTATCCCTAAATGCTTCCAAATACACTCATTTTTTATTATATCTTTCCTAGTTTACCGCACATCTACTACACACGTTGCACGTGTTTTTTCTTGATTGGCCAACATTTGTCTCTATAGGTCAAAGCTGCTCTAATCATTATCTTGTAAAATTTTCCCTTCAATCTTGATAGTATGCACAGATGACAAAGCACTCTAAGAGAACCTCTTATTCATCAATAATGTGATTCATCATCAACACCAGAGCCTTGTCCCAACTATTCTGGGGTCGCCTACATAAATTCTGTTTCTTCATTTCGGTCTATCAATGATGTGATCAACGGGTCTAATTAATAATGCGTAAGATTTTGTTAATCACATTATTAATCATATACTCAATCTTATGATCGGACCTAGCGAACATCCCATACATGGGGAGGGTGTTCATCTTGAGTGGTGAGGATTTTCAAGAGGGGGGCTCATTGTAAAGTTTCACCTCTTCCACTCACTGATCTGTATTTGCATATAATTGCTGATAATCGAAAAGACAAATACATTGTAACCAGTCAGTGTTCAACAACAGGATCCCACAGTTGGAATTGTCTGATTTTCTATGTTATATCTTGTAACAACTTAAAGCAGGGCCTATTGTCAAAGATTGATACAATATTTGGCAATGAGGCATGTGGTCTTCTCTCAATTATGCAAGGCGGTGTTTCTTGTCTCAAACACAAGGGGTAATCTACTGTTTAACAATAAAAGAAAAAAGTCTCTGGCATTAGTCCTTCCACAAAACCCCAACTGCTCGAAAACTCCCTTATAATCGAGACTTTTGCCTCATTTCAAAATCTCACTCCAATCAGGCTTGAAAATGCAAAATGGGAGGTTCCCCTTTTCATTGAATCACACAACACTATTGCTTGCTGGGCCCCGTTTACCTCTTGCGACCCCATCCACATTAAATTTAACCTAGCATAGATTTGGAAGAACCCGCTTGACCAATATTCTCTCTTTGTGCGCACGAATCTTTGCACACACTATCTAATCAGCAATCGTAGAAGCATTTCTCATTAATGCCCACTTCACAGTGCTCACTTTTATAATATCAGAAACCTTATGACCTTTACTTTTCATTGAAATTTTGGTGCTCCTCTTTCCATCCATAAATCTATTACTGAATCCAATCAATGGAAGAGAATAAGAGATGGCAGACTTCACACCCCTTTCAAGGTCCCAAACCAGGGGAAAGGTTTTCTCCACCCTTTCTTCACAACTAAAAGTGCCTCCTGCACATAAGCTTTTCACAATATTTCATCCTCTAGATTCTTGTTCATAAAAATCATAATATCTTTTGAGCCAAATCCCTAAATGCAATTTCACAATTGAAATGAAACTAGAACCCCTAAGCAATCCTATCCGTTTATAAGATCTAATCCTAGCTAAAGCAAAAAGAACCTAAAAACAGTCTGAAACTAAGAGGCCGATTCTATTCCAAATTAGAAGTTTATAAGTAGAAGGTAGATTTCATCCCCATGGGGAAATATGAATAATGGGGAAACTGAACCCCACTTTTGATCTCACGCAATGCAGACCTCATCTGATTTACAGTAGGCCCTCTGCTTTGCTCCTCCATCATGAAGGACATGGTTAAAGATGGAACAGTCTCTCTACACTCTCCCAAATTTGCTCAGTAAATCTGCCAGTGGCCATTGGAATTTGTGACTAGTTTGATACCTGCTAAATGGCATGAAGAGAGCCACCATCTACAATAGGTATTGTAATATCCGGATGCAAAAGATCCCCTCCCACAATAATTTTAACCTTAGTGAGGACCAAGGATGAAAATAGCGGTGCTACGCCCGCCAAACCGCTACGAAGCGGGCGATACGTAGCGTAGCGGGGATACGTAGCGGCGTAGCGGTGTGATTTGAAATACTCACCAAAAAAATCTGAAAAAATTCCAGAAAATCCAGAAAATTGTAAAATGAAAGAAAATGTGGTTCTTTTGCAAAAGTAAGTAAGAAAAGGGGGTGTAGCGGTGCCCTCAATATATAAGGTCCCGTATCGCTATATAAATAGAAAATAATAGTAATGATTAGTTTTTTCACATGTATTCATGTTCTTTAGTCATGCTAACTTAGAAAGTAATGAAAAGCTCATTAAAAAAAAAAAAAAAAAAACTAAAACATGAAATAAAGGCATAAGACTTAAGAGTTAGGTCATTAGTGAACATTGAACAATCAATAGTCAATACTTTAAGCCTCAAGGTTAAAGGTTCAAATTCAATCAAGTGAATGAAGTGGTCAACACTCAACAACTAAACATTCGACACTAATTTAGAAATGAAGTGGTCAACACTCGTCCTCTCAGAAGATGACACATCCGATTAAGAGGAAGACTCCAAGGTCAACACATAAATCAATTACATCTCCTACAAAACAATGATGGAGACCGTGGGAACTTAAGAAGTTCCCTCTCGGGCCTCTCCCACTTAGTTATTTAACAATGAGGGTTCTTTTAAAACAGTTAAATTAAGACCAGTTTAAAATTTAGTAGTAATAGGTAACCATATCTATACTACTACACACATTCCAAATATAATTAAACATGCTTAATATCATATATTAACAAATACTGATAATAATAGACATCCAAGCACAACAAAGAAAGACAACCAGTAAAAGAGGCCTAGTCATCATGGTCAAGTAGGATCCTTTTGTTTTCATGATTGCCACTTCTTTAAAACATGCGTTTTGCAAAAGGGGTCCGGGGATATCCCCCGGCGGGGATCGAGCTGCTCGGTCAGCTCGCGAGGGCCCAGGGGGCAGCGCCCTCGGACCAGAAATTTTTTATGAAGTTCTTCCTTCGAAATCGAATTTCTGCTTTCAGAACCTGTGCCCCTCCTTAAAAGTTGTGATTCATAGTAGTTAGAGAGTGATAATCTCAAAAGTTGAAAAAAAGTGAAAAAGTCGTTGGGGGGGGGGGGGGGGGGGGGGGTGGGGGTTTGTTTAACACTGCCGATATGTATCGGCCGCCACTCGCTATTTTAATCCATGAGTCCTAGATGATGAATCTTCTTTAGATTCCTTAGAATAGTTGAATCTCTTGATTTTGTAGCAACAAATCTTGACAAAATGGAGTTGGGACCACTAGGGGGACACACAAAGGGTTCACAGCAGTAAAAATGGAGAAAAAAGAGGAAGGAAGGTGAAAAAAGTTGAAAAGGTAGAACGAAAAGTCGTCAGGGGGGTTTTATTACCCCCCAGCGCCACGTAGCGGCCGCTACGGGTGCGTTACCCGCTAAATTCAATGTAGCGTGGCGGCAGCTGCCGCCACGGCCGATATATCGGCCGCTACGCTACGTAGCGGCCGATATTTTCATCCCTGGTGAGGACCGAGGAGGGTTGCGTGAGGTAGGAGACAGCCAGCATAAAAACCCGCACCCGCACCCACACGCCCATGCACACACGCATACACTCATACGCAGACACACACGCGTGCGCGCAGCACACACCCACATGCATGTGCAGCCCCTTTCACACTCCTGAAAGTGAACTTTCCATCTACCCTCTCTCCCACTGATAGGCATGCTTTAAGTGGGCCCCACAAGATGGACTGCATATGAACAATATGCAGTCTGCTTGAAGGTGAAAGTTTTCCTATATAGATAATCTATTTTATCTGGTTGCATTTTTTTTCTTGACCACTTGATTTCCTAACAGCTGAGGAAATGGAATGAGCGGTGGGTGATCTTAGATCCTACGACTGGAAAAATGGAATACAAGTATGGTAACTTACCATTTTTATATGGGTATCTATTTTTAAAATGATTTTATTACTTTTGTTTGCCTGTAATATTCTAAACCATTTGCATACTTCAGGACCCGGAGAAATGAGACGGTAATCAAGGGAACCATCATATTTGATTCAAACAGCACCATCACCATGTCTCCTGTAAATTTCCAGTAAGAAAGATTTTTTCAAACAACTCATCTTCAATAGAAACTCAGCTTAGCATTTAGTAGTGGTTTGGATATGCTGAATGAACTGAAATTCATCTTTTACATCCTGCAGTGGATTACCGAAATACGATGGCTGCTGCTTTTGTATCCACAAGCCTTAAGATATTAGATTTCTGAACAATATCAAGAGGGCTTTATTTGTGATGCTCTAACTTTTGGTGCTTTACGGTTATTATTAGATTAATGACTGCAATCTCAATTGCTTCTTAACCATACTTGATAGATATTGCGACCCCACAGAAAAAGGAGTACTACCTTTGTGCAGAAACTCCGGGTGCTGCAAGAGCTTGGGTATCCACTTTACAGTAAGTTTGTGGACCTTAAACCCAGTCTTTCTGCTGAAAGAGCCTATTATATTCAGAAAACAACTGATTTCTACCAATCTGTGACATTTCATTTGTCATACCCTTTCTCACGATGCTTCTGTTTCATTGTTGAATCTCACCTTTTGTTACTAATATTATTGGTAATAGTAACAATAGTAATACTATAATGGTTTCCATGTATCAAGATCAAAACCAAACAAACATTATAGAGAGCCCCCTGTATATTTTATTCATAGGGATTGTAATGAGAACTCTGGGTTTGGATTATTTGAATCATGTGATAGCTTCTAGTGATCATACGAGACGACATTTTTTCAAAATTGTTTCAAGCGCAGTCTTCGTACAATGACAAGACTGTCTTTTCTTGGATGTATACATGCATGCATGTATGTATCTATGCATGCTCCTTTTTTCTCATTTAAACTTCTCAAACAAGTATCATAGTACCTGTTTGTCCTTTTTTTTTTTTTTCGGCTTATTGATGTACTATTTGCAATTTGATGTACATCTCAAACATAATGTTTTGGTAATGTTATGATGATAATTCATTTCACATTTCTGTTCAAAAACCAGTGCAACACAGCTGGTACTTAGGGCTCATAAAGAGGCTGTGAATTCTTTAGGCGGGAATGGCTCCCCAAAATTAGGGACAGTTGCAACTGTAGTTGCTGCTGCCAACTCGACAGCAATGGAATCTGCGAAAGAAATTGAAGCGGCAATGCGTATATCCATGAGAGCAGCTTTGGGGATGTTGACAAATAGGACAACTGAAAGTGGTCAACTTGATGATCTAACCATCATGAAGGTATATATAATTAGCATTTCTTGAAATTTTAATTTGAAGCTTGTTTCATGAGCATTGTTCTCAAAATATTACTACTCATGGTTTGAATTTAAAATAATCAAATATTTTTTCCAATGTCACATGGCATAAGCTAGGCTCCAAGACTTGTTGGAGCTTGAGAATCTAGACACAAGCCTAACTTTTTTAAGCACTTTTTTTTTTTTTGAGGAAAAATAATTATCAGCTAGACCTTATCTCTTCTACTTAAGAGTCAGCTGAGGACTCTTCACTATAACAGTAGAAAAAATTATGTAATCTTATATTATGACATATATATGTGTGTGTGTATATATATGTATGTATGTATATGTATGTATATATGGGAGATGCACCTATGAGAGATATCTCTCACCTTATATGAGAGATAGGGGTGGGGGCTCTCATATTTAAGTTGTTAGCATTGGATATGGATGTGAGGGCCCCCACCCCTCTCTCTCATTTAAGGTGAGAGATATCTCTCATAGGAGCATCTCCCTATATATATATATATGTATATGTATATATATATGTATATATGAGAATTATTCCTATGTATCTTCTGCTCATGGTAGTGTGTGAACTGGGTGTTGTGGGCAGTTCCTGATCATTGGAATATAAGTGAGATCCAACGGCCGTTATCTGGGGTGCTTGGGGGGAAGAGAAGAAGGGAAAAAAAGAAGCAAAAGCATATCTCTGAGGAAACAAAACCGACTGTTGAATTCTCCCTTAGCTCTATTATTCCCTCTCAATTCTCTCCTTCCTCACTCTCTCACCTCCTCGCTTAGACAAAGCCACCGATGGAGTTCTTCCTTAGTTGTCTCCTCCCTCAGCTCTCTCGCTTAAACAAAGCCACTGATTAGGGTTTGGCTGGAGTAGAATGTCATGAAGGAGATCTCCTTATGTTGGGGAAAAAGAAGAAGTGATGGAGAGGAAAAGAGGTAGGAGGGAGAAGTCGGGAGCGGGAGAGAGAAATCTTGTAACCTTTGCATTCTCTTTTTTCCTCCCTTGTTACATAAGTAGTCCAATCTTTAGCCGTTAGATCTCAGGTGCTATCGAACAAAAAGGAAGTGCCCATGAATGTAGTTAGCACACTACCGTGTGCGGTGAATGCGTGGGAAACTTTCCATTTATAGACGTGCACAATAGGGTTGTGTTTTGTTGAGAGGTAACTTTCGCGGCTTGCATGCGAGGTAAAAAACTAATCCCCTTTTGCAGTCTATACATCAAGGATAAAAAAAGCGGGCTTAGCGGCCATGGCCGCTACGCTAAATATGAAAAAGCGCTGCTCGCAACTGAATCGGTGCGCAACGGCTGCTATTTACCCGTAGCGGCTGATACGCACCGCTACATTACGTATTGGCCACTACAGGCTATGAAACATTAAAAAAAAACCCACTTGGCTTTCCCCTCTCATCAGTTTGATTGGAGGAAGAAGAAAAAAAGAGGAAAAAAATAAAAAAAATAGACGGAAGAAGTTTGACTGGATGATGAAGAAAACATACCCAGTAGAAACAGCAGCTGCACCTCCAGCGGCAGTGGCAGCGAGCAGCACTGCAGCGCATGGTGGCAGCAGGCAGCACCTCCTTGTTTCTTCTGCCTTTTCTTCTTTTTTTCTTCCTTCTTCTTCTTCTTTTCCTCTTCCCTCGCCTGCTTCTCGATTTTCGTCGACCTTCGTTTTGGGAAAAGAAATAGGGTGCGAAAACCTCTGCCCTTGTTTTATTTCATTAGGGCGGCACTCAATGGGACCTTATGAAAGTTATAAACGAAATTTAAATGTACCCCCTCTTTTAGAGGGCACTCATGGCACCAAAACCAATTTCATTTCGGCACTTGTATTATTTCATTAGGGGGCACTTAGGGGCCTATGAAAGTTGTAAATAAAAATTAAATGTACCCCCTCTTTTAAGAGGAAATTTATATGCCCTATGAAAGTTGTAAATAAAAATTAAATGTACCCCTCTTTTAGAGGGCACTTATGGGCCCTATGAAAGTTATGAATAAAAATTAAATGGACCCCTCTTTTATTTCATTAGAGGGCGCTTATGGGTCCTTTAAAAGGCATAAATAAAAATTAAATGGACCCCTCTTTTATTTCATTAGGGCACTTATGGACCCTTTGAAAGGTATCAATAAAAATTAAATGAACCCTCTATAAAAAAAATAAAAGCTGAAGCACTTGATTCCTTTAACCATTGGTGGGCTCCACAATGATGCTAAATATAAAAATAAAAAAGTCACGTCTTAGCCAAATATTACTCAATTAAAATCAAGGCCTTAGCCAAATTTCTTTCTACTTGAAAATAGAGCTCAATCGAATTTCACTCTAACTAGAAATAAGTTAGCATAACTAAGCAACATGAATACATGTGAAAAAAATGATAAGTACTATTATTTTCTATTCATACAGTGATACAGAATCTCATATAATGAGGGGGTCTATGTGCCCCCTTATCTAAGTTACTTTTGCAAAAAAATAAAAAAATAAAAAATAAAAATAAAAATAAAAACTAATAATCATTTTCCAATATTCTGGATTTTCTGGAAATTTTTAAAATTTCTTTGACGATTTTTTTCAAAACGCATCGCTACGCCACTACGTATCACCACTACGCTACGTAGCGCTTGCTTCGTAGCATTTTGGCGGCCTTTTCATCCTTGGTCTACATGGATGCATGCCAATCACGAGAGGATACTGTGATAGAATGGTCTCATCGTGGATATGATTTTTCCAAAAATCATCTCAATCAAATCACTACAAGCATTGATTACCGGTCTTAACGTGTGAAGTTTTTAAGTTTCATATATGAAATTAAATCCAATGGTGAGTATACCTCGGATTGGTGTCAAATTTGGTTAAGTGGCAATTAATGGGGAGTTAGTGTGATGATGGGGTCCAATGTTGTTGTAAAGAAATTACCTATCACGCAATCCATGAGAGGTACCTCATAGGGTAATATCGTAAAAGCATTGTTAGTATTCTATGATTTGTGTTGAATCTTAAGGTAAACAATTCATATCTATACAACAAATCCGATTTATAGGTGAATCTTAGGATTCAATTATGAATTTTACGATTTGATACTTGTTTCATCAAATCTTATGATACAAGCGTTTCAATTGAATGATAATAGCAATAGCCATGAGGTTGATATTATAATATTTTACTTTTTTTCTTTAATTCACCTTTTTATAATTTTTTAAGGATTATTTACTTATTACGAATGGTTTTGGGAAGGTTAGAGAGATTAAGAATGAACGAGCATTCGACTAAAGCGTTCGAGTGTACATGTGGTTTTATCTTGTATCTTTTTAATAAAAAAATTGATTTTTTCTTCATGAACACTTTTTTAACTTCAGGAGATATAAAAAAATATAGGATTGATCATTTTGATTTTATTTCTATTTTTATTTTATAGTTAAAGATAAAAAAACTAATTGCAACTATAGTTTATTTCTCCTGCGAAATTTATATCTTAGACATATTTAACTATTTACACATATCATTTATAATATATTAATATATATCAACGATGTTCTTCATATGTAATTGTATCATAGCCTTATTCGTCATTGAATTTATGTAGCTATGGATGGATCATAAATAATTACTTTCTATTTTTTAGCTGTTTATTTTTTATTTTTATAAGAATTTTTTTATTTTTTTTCTTTTTTAATTTAATTTATTTTTATTTTTATAAGAAAGATAAAACATTCTAGAAAGTACGATATGATTCAATTCATCTCTTTAAATGATTTTCAATATGATTCCGATTTTCAAAACAATGAGGGTGAGTGCCAACTGGCAATTCTTGGGGAGTTAGTGTGAAAGGGGTTGGATGATCATCGGGATTCATGTGTGGTGGTAAAAAAGGTCTCTCACGCAATCTGAACATAATGTTCCTAGGGGGACATCCATATGGATAGCCACGTGTGGCCCACTTGATCACCATTCCACTTGATCACCAATCCGAACCTTCGACAAATATGGGACCCCTTGAGTTACACCGGATCCAGTGAGTTTTTACTCGTCCAAATGGATTGGATAGTTGGATTAAGGGTAAATTTTTCTTTTAACTTTTCTTTTTTTTGTTTTATATTAAGCCGTTAAACTTGTGAGCCACTAATCGAGCCACTAATCATCGGCCACACACGCAGTTACATCGACTACCCAATGTACACGGTGCGCATGGTGACTTCTGTGCGACCTCATAGTGCAGCCCACTTGATGGTCCATCCAAATGGACCCACACACAGGGACCCGTCCTTACAGTCAATGGACACCTGGGTTTGCACCCATCTAAATGGATTTGACCGTTGGATTGACTGTGCACCCATTTTAACAATGAAATTTTGGGGGCAGTTGATCAAAATATTAAGATAATCATTTGAGCCTCAATTACTGTACACTAGTAGGTTCCCATCCTCCATGGCCCATAAGGGTTAGGTTGATCTTCTGGCCCCCAATCTTTGTAGGGAGGTGGGGCCGTCCAGATCTTCGGATTTCCCAGCTCCATCCCCAAGTGGGCTAGATGCTTATATTGTTATTTCTCAGTGTAATAAGTGCACAAACCACTTATTGGTGGCTTGAGGGAAGGAATTCAATTATAAACGACATAAGAAGGCAATCCATTAGGAAATACTAAAAAATCCCACCTCACTCTTGTCTTATAATTCACGTCTGTGAAAGCTCTCCTCAGATTAGTAACCTCTCTACTAATGTGTATGTTAAAACATTGGATGTTCTACCTTAGAAGGATATAGAAAAGATATTCTTAGAAATGTTACTTAATGAGCTACTCTTAGATTACTTTTAAAGGTAAATCTTAGGACTTAGGTGTAATCTTACTACTTTGATACTTATTTTATCGAATCTTACGATTCAAGCGATTTTTTTGGGGTAAATACTAAATAGCCAATGGATTCGTCCTAATAGTCAATGGACACCTTGGTTTGCACCATATAAATGGATTGGACCGTTGGATTGACTATGCACTCTTTCTAATGTGGAAAATTTGTGGGCAGTTGATCAAAATGATAAGATGATCATTTGAGCCTCCGTTACTGCACAATAGTGGGTCCCACCTAGTTCTTCTGATCCCATCAGTTTTATCCCGAAGTGGCTGGGCCATTGATCAAGGGCTTAGGTTGTTCACCTGGTTCCCAATCTTGGTAGGGAGGTGGGTTCATCCAGAGCTTTGGATTTTCCCAGCCCCATCCCAAGCGGGCTTTACTGCTCATATTGTTATTTCTCGTTGTAAGAAGTGCATAGACAACTTATTGGTGGCTTGAGGGAAGGAATGCAAGTATAAACGGCGTAATAAGGCAATCCATTAGGAATCACGTGTCTGAAAGCTCTCCTCATAATAGTAACCTCTATACTAATATGTAAAAGCAGCGTACATGCTACCCTAGGAGGATGTAGAAAAGACTTTCTTAGAAATGTTACTTAGAGAGTTACTCTTAGATTACTTTTAAAGGTAAATCTTAGGATTTAGGTGTAATCTTACGACTGAAGCAGTTTTTCTGGGGTAAATACTAAATAGCCATGTCTGATAGGCTAATGTTAGTATTTTTTACAGTTTTTTTTTTTTTTAGTTTCTATTTGTGGGATTTTAAGGAGGTTGATAAACAAAAAATAGGTATGTGATTGGAGCGTTTGACTTTGACCTCATGTCTGGGTTCCAAATTTAGGCTTTTTTTTTTTTTTCTTTTACTTTTTTTGATTTTGGATTTTTCTTCATTAGGATTTATTCAACATCATGAGATGTTCATCCTACTTGTGTATGTTGATGATTTAGATTTTATTTCTATTTTTTTTGGCTTAAAGAGAAAATAAAAATGGTGCAGGTTTATTTTTGCTAAGTAAAATTTCTTTCTTAAACGTATTATACTTTCTACAAATATCATTTATGATATTGATGCAGTCAGACGGGAAACCAAATTTGATCAAGGGTCTGTTTGTCCACCGTGGCAGTTGATTCCTATGCAGGGTGGTCAGAAAACCTGCCGCAGAAAATGGGGCTTCAAAACCGAGCCTGAAAATCCGGGAGGGGGGAATCCTCGCTGCACCAAAAGAGATGGGTTTCCCGCGCCCTGTTCCCTCCCTGTTCTGCTGAAACAGGGGCTGCACAAACAGACCCCAATAGTGAAACCCGAAACCCAAATAATGAATTGACGAAAAATTACTTTGTAATCACAAGGAGAAATAGTATATCCTACTTACAAATCAGCGCTCCAATCCACTGTTCATCTTTAATTTGTTGCGAGATAACTCAAACCAAGGAGAAGAAAAAGAAAAGTTCCTAACAACAACTTAATTGAAATATATGTGAAAACATCCCTTTATACATATGAAATCATAATTTAAGAGTCCTGATAAACATAGAATAAGGCAAGGTACTAAAGTCAAAGAATTGCAGCAAAAGAAGATTGAACTGATGTGTTGGAATTGAGAATTTTCTGGTCTGTTGCTCCACATGCTATTATCATTGAGTAATTTACTCAAATTCCCATCCAAACTCCTTTATAAAGAATCCTGTTAGTACTCAAATGAGGAAATAATCTAAGTAAGAAAGAACTAAATCCATTACATAGATCTTCATTAGTCGTTTGGTTGTTTGGGTTAGTGGTCCTACGTGATGGCTGATGGGGCCAAACAACTATGCTAAACCGGTGGCTGTTCAGCTTGGTGTTCAGTTATAAGTCCATCTTGACAATCTAAAATTAGACTTGAGCCCCTTTTTCTTTATTGGGCTTCGATTGAGATGGATCAGAAGGCCATTTGATCGATCAAATTGGTCCAAATAATCAAGGCCTGATCAATCATAGAATTCATTATATCCGACCCATCAAGTGCTGCACCCTCCAATATAGCATCATTCAAATTGTTGCCCTCCAAAGTGTCATATGTTACAGACACCATGTGGGCCTACAATTTGATCTCCAATAGATCTTGTTGTATCCCTTCCCAAAAAGGATCGGTGGTACTTTTTTGGTAGCTGCCAACTCTGACATCTGCAAATGAAGTCTTTTATTTCATGCATAATCTATTTCATCTGCCCTCTCGAAAGATCATCTGCAACATCTCCACCCTTCAATATTGCATCAATCAAATCGGCACCCTCCAAAGTTTCATTTTTTTACATCCACACTGCTTGATAGGTCAAACTGCTCATTGCTGACTGCTGGAGTTTCTTTTTCTTAATCTTGATCCTGATAAAAAAAAAAAAAAATGATTTTATCATCAAACCCATGATCTTCACATATACAAAGATTTGATCCCAGATATCATCACATCTTGATCTATATCACAAATCGGTATGTCAAACTCCTCATCATGTTCGACTTATTATCATTACTTGGATCCTTAATAACATCGTTATATGCTCAATCATCATAATCAGAATAATTGTTGTTACCTTCATTGGGTGACTCATCAAACAACAGATTCCGGGTTTTTATTTAATCTAAATGCTGAGTCAAGTTCTTGACTTCCCTACACAGATTCTGGCTTTTTAGATTTTGCGGGTCATTTGGGTTATGAACATCATCCTCAACGTTGTGCCTACTACCACTGGTTTTACGGGGAGGCATCAGAATACCAAAGAAATGAGATCAAACCCATGATCGGGAACATTTGGCTTTGATTCCAAATGACGCAGTCAAAGGGAAAGCTATCTCTAATCAAGAGTGAACACAAAACCCCAAATTAGAAATCAACGGGAAATTACTATGTAGGCATAAGGAGAAATGGTAGATTTCTGTTACTGATCAGCGCTTTAATCCACTTTTCATCTTCATTTTGTTTGCAGATAAACCAACCAAGGAGAAGGAAAGAGAAAAATGTACAGCAACTTTTTTTTTTTTTTTGATAAAAGAAGTGTACAGCAACTTTATTGAAATCTATGTGAAAATATCCAAGATATGGATGGATGTTCCCTTTTTACGATGCATATGTAGCCTTTTAATTCTGCTGATCTCTAATAAATCTAAGCCGTACGACTATTGATATAAAAAATTATACCTGTCTGAAATGTGTATACATATATATATATTCTATTTCTGTGCAAGCAACATCGCAGTCCCAAAGTACACAAGAAATCATAAACTAAGAGTCCTGATAAACAAAAAATAAGCAAAGGTACTAAAGTCAAAACAATTTTAGGAAAAGAAGATTGGAATGATGTCTTGGAGTTATTTTCTCAAATCCTTCTCCAAACTTCTTAACAAAGAATCCTATTAGTATTCAGATGAGGAAATAATCTAAAGAAAGAACAAAGTCCATCAACATCCTCTACAAATCTTTGTGATGCTGTCTGGTTGTTTATAGTTAATGGGGCCCATGTAGTGTCTGGTGGGGCCAAACAACTATTCAAACTGGTGGCAAGGTCTAACCAACCAAGTTAGGACCTGTTCTGGCTGCCATGGGCTTGGTTTAGGCCATGCTCAAGTGGGTCAAGTATAGGTGGACTATTTGGCGCTATTGGATCCTTTTGGGCTTGATTAGATTACCCATCAGACCCAATTAAAATTTGATTTGGGTTGACATAAAAATCAAAACTTATATTTTTCAGATTGGGACCATTCTTAAGTTCATCTTCAACTATCAATTTTTTATTTGAATCCCTTTTTTCCAATTGGGCACCAATAGAGGTGGATCAAAAGGCTATTTGATTGATCAGGTTGATCCAAATAATCAAGGCCTTGATCATTCACAGGATCCTTTAAATCTAAGCCAACTTCTCCTGCGTTAGGTACATTAATATGTCAGTAATGTTCTTCATATGATTGTATTAGAGTCTTGTATGGTACTGTATTAATGCTGCTACAAATGGAAAATGGATGGATTATGAATTACTAATGTTTCTTAAGTTGTAATTTTTTATTATTTCTACTTGTACACTAAAAAGGAAAAATCCTACAGTTCGTGATGCTGATGCTATTTGATTTGATTCAACCCCTTGAATGATTTGTGATATGATTTAGATTTCAAAGCTTTTTTCAGTTCTTTGGCTAGCAACCCGGCTTGTCCTAATTTCTTGCACTGGTAACCTTTCAGCTCGTTGTACTGGGGTTGTTTGCAGTTGTTTGTGTACATAATAAACCATCCCAATAAGTATCCTTTGATATTCCTTTTCTTCTAATTGCAGCAACTCATTGGTCTCCTTGTATATGCTATTCCTAATCCTTTGCATGTCGCACATCTGTCTTACCATGCACATCTCTGCAACATGTGCAACTTCTTCGTTGTCCAAATTTTGCTCTATAGAACAAAGCAGGTCTAACTGTCTTCACAATTTATTGGACTCTAAAATGACATTCCATTAGCTTGTCTCCATTATTTGGTCCATCTGCTCATTTCCTGGGTATCAAAATCTTTAAACCAGTACCAAGTTGTTTTTTAGTTATATGGCCATCTTCTCCTTTGCCATACCCACTACCCACTAGCATTGCATCGCAATGCGTGTTTTCTTTCTTTCTGTTTTTTTTTTTTTTGTTTGGTAACTGAAATTATATTAAAGAAGGGAAAAAACATAAGTACAGAGAAAAACCATACAGTAAACCCAATGCAGCAAAGGGAAACACAAATAGTTATAACAGGATTATACCCACAGAAGAAAAGGGAAAATAGAACAGCACCTCACAAAAGGACAACCACCAAGTGCTTTTATCAAAACTTCCAGCCTATCATTTGACTGCTTCCTTGTTTGGCTAATTAGTGGCACATCTGTGCAAACAACATACACCAGGGAAGTTCTTGGATATTTGGTGCCAAGTGGTTCATAACCAAGAGATAAATAGGGGCTCACTGTGGATCCTTGGTGCAATCCAAATCCAACTGGGAAATCAAATGTTACCCCACATGTTATCACCCTTGTTACTGCTCGATACTTGTCTTGAGTGATTTCTATATTAACATAAGGATTCCATCTTCCTTCAAGGTCTGCCTAATTATTGCTATCCTAGGTCTTCTCCAGGTCAACTAGGGTCATTTATAAATCTATCTTCTCTTTAAACTTTTCCACAGGACGTTGTAATAGGAAAATGGCTTCTGTAATTAAAACACTTGGAATAAACCCAAACTGGTTCTCTGAATTATTTGATTCATGTTGTATTGATGCTTTCTAATTCTCTCCTAAAATTGTGTTATGTGATTTGTTAGTTTGATAGATATGCAGTTAGTACAGTTCTAGATATCTCCTTTGTTCTTAAGGAAAAGGATCTCCATAATTTTTCAGGAGACACTCTGGGTGAAGGATGAAGAGTTACAACAGTTAGCCAGAGAACTCCGGGCTCGAGATTCAACAATAAAGGAGATAGCAGAGAAATTATCTGATACAGCCGAAGCTGCCGAGGCCGCAGCATCTGCAGCTCATGCCTTGGATGGAGAGCGAAGAGTTGCTTGTGCAGAAATTGAACGTTTAACCAAGGAATCAGAGAAGCAGCTGGAGTCATCCATATTGAAGGTATCTGCATGTGTCTGGATCTTTGCTACCTTTTTATTTATTATTTCCTGAAAAGATTTTGAATAATAAATTACTAACAGTCTCATATATTGTGCAATGGTCCTTTTTTGGAAATTGTAATGATTTTATCACTAAAAGACAACAGCATGAAGGCATACAACTAACAGACTACCTATCCTTTTAATGAGGAGCAGATTGATGACACAAAAACTACAAGACGTTCAAAACTCAACAGACCTTGACGTGCCATGTTCCGGATATACCTTCTACATAATTATTTATACAAAGTACTCTGTTCATGCTATTTTTGTGCCGTGAGTGTGCCCCCATTTCACAATTTTAATGTTTGGGCAAAACTGATGGTTACCTGTCCCACGATGCAATTACGATCATCTTCATCATCATCAAAGGCTTGTCTCACTTCTTTTCTTCCTCATCTTTCTTTTATTCTTTTACATGATTTTCAATTTTTGCACCAGTCCACAGTAACAGCAGAACTAATAGGCATCCATGTTTTTCAGTGCTAAATGCATTTATGCACAACAATTTTGGAGTTCACCTCTCTCTCTCTCTCTCTCTCTCTCTCTCTCTCTCTCTCTCTCGGTTGGGTCAAACAAAGACTTTGGAGTATAGTTGTCATTTGCCAATTCGGTTCGGTTTTGACCTTGTAGTGGAACTTTTTGGCATTCCGGTGAAGTCATGTATTCCGCTTTGGAAAAGATGGAAATGAAAAAAATTATAAAAGAATACCTAAAATTGAAGGAAATAGTTGAATGCTAAAATAATACGAAAAATGCATACTTGCATCACTTAAATTATACTATCCTCTACAATCGATCATTTTCTAGTTTTCACTACATATGAATGGAAGTATGAAACTTTGGCCGGAATGGGGTGGAATCGGAACTGCAATTGGGACCGGAATGACTAGAATGACTGAAAATGAGACTGGAAACTTTTACGGGGCCATTATGTTCTACCCAATGCCAATTCCGGAACGTTCCAGCCAAATTTGACAACTATGATTTGGAGTTAACAAAAGTTATATAATGGAAGAAAATAAAGAGTGATACATTGAAATAGATAAGAAAGGGAGACAAGAAGTAAATAGGATTAAAAATTAGAAGAGGAAAAGAGGAATACATGCTTAATGCCTTGCATGATCATCATTCAAGGCAAAAGAAAAATGTCTGCGTGGTTAAGGATATTAGACATAACTTATATGAAAATTACCTTAACCCCTCTAAGACCGACTCTATTTCATAAAGCACCCAATTTGTTCCTACCTCCACCCCAAGCTTGAGCATGCAATTTGGGGGCTATGCCTCTACTGGTGATGCAATAAGACATCAGACGCAACTAGTTCAGGCCCATATTTAAGCCCATATTTATCCAAACTTATCCATCAAGATGTCAGGCTTTGTGGGATGTTTCACAGGGTCTAGAAGAGGTCCCAGCCCGGCCCACTGGGCCAAAAGGGACCATCAATCAAGAAACTTTCCATCTTTTTTGTCCCTACCCATTAACAAGCAAGTTTCCATTTATTTCTCTCTTTATCATTCTTTCTTAATGCCCCAGTATAATTAGTTTTTTTTTTTTTTGCTCGGAGTTGTATAATTTGAATTTCTAGAAAGTACTTCTTTATGATAACCAGGTTTTCTTATAATTTTCCCTTTTTATCTCCTTAACTGTTAACGAGGAAGTTTCCATTTATTTCTCTCTTTGTTTTTCGTTTATCATTCTTTCTTAATGCCCCAGTATAGGAAGGTTTTCTATTTTTTTTGCTAGGGTTAGTATAATTTGTATTTGTATATAGAAAGTACTCTAAGATAAGCAGGTTTTCTTATAAATATAGGACAGTAGGCTGGATGTAATTTAACTCAGATTTTATGTAGAAAGTTTCGGTGTGTTTCTCTTTAGAAATTGATTGGCGTTCCATTGATTGCTTTGTTAAAATTTCCCTGGTTGGCTTGAAGATATCCTAGTGCTGTCGACTGCTATTCAGCACAAGCAATTGGTCTTGGTCCAACTGGATAATTCAAGTGAGCTACTGCTTCCAGTTCTGCACAAATTCAAGTGGATGAATTTCTGCAGAACGCTATGAGGTTCCTACTGTTGTTGTTTATTGGAGTTGCATTCCATTGCACGATTAGGGTTGCATCACCTGGGTCAAGCAAAGCCCCATATTTAGGAGGCGCCTAAGTGAACTTGTGCCTATGTCTGCCCGCTGCCCTAGCATCTTAGCCTTGGGATTTCTAAGAGGGTTTTTCTTCCTTTCCTTTGGTTTAAATCACACATGGTTCATGCTTATTTATAGTCTACCTATCTTGTTGCTAGACTTTTTCTTTGGAGAATCCTGTAGAGAGAGGAGAAAATTTTGAGAAAGTGGAAGACTCAAAACAAGTTGTGGTCTTTCCCTCTCCTTCTTCTTAATTCAATCCTTTTTACATTCAGCTGTTATAGTTGGCTTTGAACTTATGAGCAAGGATGAAAATAGCGGTGGCGGCGGGCCGCTACCGCTACGAAGCGGGTGCCATGTAGCGGCGTAGCAGTGCGATTTGAAAAAATTGCTCAAAAAATTTGAAAAAATTCCAAAAAATCCAGAAAATTGTAAAATGAAAGAAAATGTGTTTCTTTTGTAAAAGTAAGTAAGAAAAGGGGGGCGTAGCGGTGCACTCAATATATGAGGTCCTGTATCGCTGTATCAATAGAAAATAATAGTAATGATTAGTTTTTCACATGTATTCATGTTTCTTAGTCATGCTAACTTAGAAAGTAATGAAAAGCTCATAAAAAGTTTTTTGTTAAAAATTAAATTTGATTAGATCCTATTTCCTATTAAAATGAAAAGGGCTCATTTTCTATTAAAGCGTACTTTGGTCAAGCCTTATTTTAGTATTTCCTGTTAGATTGAAATTTGGCTAAAACCTATTTCCAATTAATGTGAAACTTGGCTGGAGCCCATTTCTAGTTAGTGTCAAAGTTTGCTATGGCCCTATTTTCAATTAGAGTGAAATTTTATAGGGTTGTATTTCTAATTAGAACGAAATTTGGCTAAGGCTCTAATTTCAATTAAGTTGTATTTCTCTAATTTCAATTAAATTGTATTTGGTTAAGACATGCCTTTTTTTATTTAATACTTGGG
This sequence comes from Persea americana, assembly GCA_029852735.1. Taxonomy (NCBI): domain Eukaryota; kingdom Viridiplantae; phylum Streptophyta; class Magnoliopsida; order Laurales; family Lauraceae; genus Persea; species Persea americana. The sequence goes on from CM056814.1 coordinate 43,246,554, forward strand.
CATCAATGAGGAGCCCATCAATGGTTAAGAAGACAATAGCGTTTGAGGGGCCATTTATATTTTATTTAAACCTTTTATAAGGTGGGCCACTGTGGGGCCCATAAATTACCTTATATAAATCATATGGAAGGGCCCATATGCTACCCAGTGCCCAGTGCCCTATTTCGTGTGAAATGAAGGATCGAGAGACAGCGGGAGAAGGGGGAAAGGAAAAGGAGGGAAAACAAAAAGAAAAGAAGGGAAAGGAAAGGAAGAAGAAGAAGAAGAAGGAAGAGTACCTACTGTTGCCGCCGCTGCCGCCTGCTGCAGTTGCTACTGCCATTGCTGCCACTGCCGGCGTCGTTGCTGCTGCCTCCTGCTGTTGCCGCCAACGCTGCCTCCTGCTGCTGCTGCTGCTTTCTACTGGTATGTTATCTAAACTCCTCTATCTCTCTCCCTTCCTTTCTTCTTGTTTTCCTTTTGTTCTTTTTTTTTTTTCCTTTCCTTTCTTCGTCTTTTTCCACTAGTCAAAGAAACGATTGGAGGGAGGAGGGAGGAGAGTATGGTTTTTTCCCCCTACTGTTAACTGTAGCGGTGTTACTGTAACATGGTGGCCTGTATCGGCTGCAACGCATGCGTAGCGGCCGATATGGCCCACTACGGGTGCAATACCCGATTTTTCCCAGATAGCGTGGCGGCCATTGCCTTCACGGCTGATATGTAGCGTAGCGTCTGATATTTTCACCCATGCTTATGAGTCACATTATAAACCTGTGGGAGAGCAAGGTTTAGCCAAGTGATCAAGATATCTATACATCAATTTGGTTTCATGGCAAAGAGGTCAACTATGGAGGCTATCTTATTACTTGGGTAATTAATGGAAAAATACCGAGATAAGAGGAGAAATCTTCATATGTTCTTCATTGATCTAGAGAAAGCCTACGACAGATTATCTAGCAATTTGATTTGGTGGTTTTTAGATAAAAGGAATGTGCCAAGAGTAAAAGGAATGTTCCAAGAGGTTATATTGATATCATTAAAGACATGTACAAGGGAGCAGTAATGAGTGTGAGAACTTTCTGTGGAGAGACATATGAGTTTCCACTTACCATAGGCTTGCATCAAGGATCAATTTTAAGCCCTTATCTCTTTGCACTAATTATGGATGTCAATTGCTCATATTCAAGAGGAGGTTCGTTGGTGTATGTTATTTGCAAACAATATTGTGTTGGTAAATGATTTGAGAGACGATGTGAATGCGAAAGTTGAGGGATGACAGGAGGCTTTAGGTACGAAGGGCTTTAAAATAAGTCGTACAAAGAGATTGATTCCAATATGATGCAGAATGAGGATCGACGCGGGGCGGGAAGGGGAAGATGGAAGAAAAATAGGATAGGTCAAGCTTGTCACTAGAAGTTCTCAGGCTTTACACCCATGGCATCTCAACATTCCTTAACAAGAGATATGAAGATAGCAAAACACTCTATTTGTTTTCTTTTTCATTAATCGTACTCTAAAGAAGCCAAGAGGCTTTACAATGCTTTAAATAAAGAAAAAAAATCCCTAGAGCTAATCTCAACCATCTAAACATTCCTATCGCTGAAATTATAACATTCATACTTTAAACATAATTCATTAAATAACAACTCTAAATAAGAATAAATAAAGTAAAATAAATACTGCATATGGGCTAGGCCCAATACACTGCCATGTGGTCATGGGTCTGTCCTGCATGAACATCTCGTCACCTTGGAGAGATCTCGACCTCCAGGTTTTGTAGATGTACTCCAGATCGAAAGTCCAACTTACAAATCCTCGATGTTCTTGTTCTTCATATTCTTCATACGGTCTAGAAGATTTATTCAATCCTTTATTCCTAATAGACTTTAGCATCATGTTTTTTGTGTCCAGATTTGAATTAGATGTGCACTTGAATTAATTAATACTTCAAGCCTTGAATTTGTACCATCTCTGTCGCCTTGGATTCCGGGGCCCTATTGGATTTCGGGCTGTGACGAGATGTATTTAATAATCACATTTCAAGAAAATGAGCCTATTAAAATTTTCCAAAAAGAGGTAATAGAACAAAGCATGTATTATTAAAGTTGACAATAGTGCAAATTACAACATGTTTTAAGCATCAGCTGGTACAACCTTTTGCTAAACAGGGGTCGATTACAAATTATAAAAGAAGAAACTAATCCATAAAAGTGCAACGGCTCTTGGCACAACAATAAGCTATCAACAACTGGGCCCTCAATGCTTCGCTCTAGCTACTTGGGTGATGTGGGATGTGGGACTTTCCCAACAACTGAATCTCCAAAATCTACATAAAAAACACCCCCAAAATAAAAAAATAAATCAAGAAAGCACTGGAGACGGGCCTTGCACATCTCGATTTGTGGATGAAATGTACCCCAAAGCTCAACTCTAGAAGTTGGAGTTGGGTCCTTATCTACAAGCGATCAACCCAAGGAAAACCCCCAAGTTAGAAAGTTACCAATAGTTGAAATCGACAATCGACGGGGTTGTGGTGTATGTGAATGCTCAAGGGGGTAAGAGAAAGAACATAAAAGATTGGAAGTAATCCGACCCAATTTGGTGGAGAAACGAGGGACATATGGCGATGGCAAGCTCAAACACCAATTGGTTGCTTCTGCAAGTCATCTGGGACAGGAAGGAAACAAGAAAGGGAAAAAAAAGGAGGGAGGGGGGGGGGGGGGGCCCGCGGGCGGGCGGGGGTGGTCTTGGCCATATATATAGGCTTGGGATGTGGGCCCCACCATTTAAGGTACTTTGATTTGTGAAAACGGAGGCTTTCCAGACCTTAGATTACGTTGGGCTGAGAACAAAAGTTTCTTGGAATTAAATTATCTTTTCAACGAGCCCAAGCGTGAAACAATTTGAGGTTTCAGGAGAAAACTCAACTTTTATGAAAACAATAACTATATCCCTAGTAGGAGCGAATTTGAGAAACGAGGGGTTTCAGGGCATCAAATGGACATGAGGTTAACATGAAAGTTATTTGGAACATTTTGGTCTATCTACTGAACCAATCTAGGTAATTTTATGAAATTCCTAAAATACCCTTCATCTTTCTCGAAATTCTAACTAAGCCCTCCCAACTACTGAACTTGGTCCGAAAGCTCACAAAACTCCCCAAAACTCTACTAAACATTATTCTAACCTTCTAAGTTAGTTAAACACTATCAGAACAAACTCTTCAACTTTTCTAGAATTTACAAGTAGGTCCTAATCCACCCCCAAACTTGGTCAATCCGCGACCAACCCACTTGAAACACCACCAAAACCTCTAAATCTACCAAACTAGCAACTAAGCACGCTTAGTTAGCTAAAACAAACCATTAGTCATCAATAATCATAACTAATCGGCTAATAAACATAATTATTTGGGGTCAGGATCTTACAAGCTGCACATTAGCTTCTAATTTCAATGGTCTATCCCCTAAGAAGAAATCAATGTGGGGAACCTCTCTATGATTCGATCTTCTTTCAAACTCTCCTGATGAATGGCTTGTTCTTCTGATGATTTAATTGGTTGTTTTGGAAGTGTTCTTATGATGAAACCCATTAGATGATTAATCTCCTTGCCAACCATATCCAACTCTTCAATTTCTTTTTCTGCTTGCATCTTTTGATCACCATTGCCCATGGAAGGAAATTCGGGCCCATTGTCGTCAGATTCTGCTGAAGTTTCATCCATATTAAGAGTTTTTCATGCCTGTTATCTAAATTGGCAGTGACTTTCTTCTTTTCCTGTCTTTGCTTCTCATTGTCAACTTTTTATATTTTCAGCCACAAGGTCCATAACATATGTTTCTATTATTTGCTAAGACTTTCTTGTTGGAGAATAAGATTTCCGCATGCGAGACCATTTATGTATGTATTCAACATGGATTGCCTCCCTATATAGGCTTTAATAATGTTTTTGTAGGGATTCATCTTCTCCAATATGTCTGGTCTCATACCTTTGAGAAGGTGACCGAAATCATGTGTTTTAGCTCTTCAATGTAAATAAACATTGCAGCTCTAAGAATTGACTGGTATATTCGTCGACAGTCAAGTCTCCTTGCTTCAAATTAAGGAATCGCTCAAAGTAGAGTTCATTTTTAGAATACCGTTGTGGCATTTTGTCCATATTCAAATTTATACATAATTCTTTGAAGTTTATTGTCAACTTCATAGTCTTTCAATACCATGTTAACTTGCAATTCCGTACTGAGGACTTCTAAGATAATACTTTCTGAAAGAAAGTCTTGACTGACCATCTATGTAGATCTGATTGTGTGAAGTGTGTAGGAGAAGACACATAGTACATTGGACTCCAGCTAACTTAGAAAGCGTAGAAGCAATCTGGATTCTTGATATGGTCAAATATGTCCTATTGACCACTGCTGTTGTTCACTGCTGATGTAAGGGCTGTATATTCTTTTCACTATTGGGTCGAATCCATGGATTAAAAAAGCAGAATCGGGACCCGACTCGGCCAGGGCCGAGTCCGAGTCGACTCTCCCAACTCTGCCGGGACTTTGCAGAGTCAGGTTCAGTTCCATTCTGTGCACAGAAAAATAGAAAAAAGAAAAAAAAAGAAGGGACCCAGCCCAGTGATAAAGAAAAGGGGAAAAGATAAATGAAGAAGGGAGTGGGTGGAGAACAGAGGGAGAGAGGTGGGTTGGAGGGGCAAAGAAAAGAGAAGAGAAGAAGAAGAAGAAGAATGAGGAGAGCGTACCAGGCACCTAGCAACAGGAAAAGTAGTCTGCAGTATGCATTAGGACAGCAGTCAACAACAGTAAGGCAAAAAAAGGCAGCAGAAAAGGCAGTCTTTACTCTGCAGCACAGTAGTAGCACTGTAGCAGGCTAGCGGCAACATCAGTCAGCACAGCGAAACACTGCAGAGAACCCAGGTATTCCTTTGCCCTTTTTTTTGTTTTTAAATGCGCTCTCTCTCTCTCTTTCTCGGGCGCGCGCGACCCTGGACCGGGACCGGGATTGCGGGCTTAGTTGGTGAGTGTTCAAAAGATGCACACTCTTTTAATTTCCCATAGGTTTCTGCGGTGAGGATATCACACATACTTTCAAGATCATTTACATTGGTGCGGAAGCGTGTAGCAAACCAAAATCGTAATCCATTCTTCATTTCAAAACTGATAACACATCTATGAATCACATGTTGACAGAGTGAGCAATGATTATTTGGTATTCCCGAAATATAAAGTTAAAGGTTTATACAAAATGTAAGTTAATTAAACATTCCTAAAAAATAATGGCCAACAAAGGCCAGTATAACCAAATAAATCCTCCAAAATGTAACAATCAATAACCCCCAAAATGTTTTGCAGCTCATGGCTCGACCCAATGTCTAAATGACATTGTCAGCTTGCCATTCTACTAAATGATGCAGCTCACCGGCCGCCTCCTCCTGCTCCTCCTCAAAGACAATGAGGTCTGGACCTGAGTACCAAAAGAGTGGGTCAGACACGACGGTCTGGCAGGTTGGTGAATAGGTATAACAGTAAGGAAATTCAAAGCATATTTTGGAAACATATTGAAAATCTGTCAAAGCTATAATTTCCATAAAAACATGATGCATTATTTGTTTAAAGCAATATGCAATATAAAACATGTAGGGTAACAAGGAACAGGAACTGACAAGATGGCAACCACATGTAAGCTAAATCCTCCATCACTAATGTGATGAGAGCACACTAAAGGCGTTAGTCTCGGGCACGCAAGGTGGCGAGAAACAACTATATATATATACATACATATACTGAGCAAAACCACGGTCGCGGAACCAGGTGACAGAACAGAATAGAATTCAGATTGCAGCTGACAGAAGCTAAAAGGGGGACCCCAAGTCGGTGGATCAAGCCGCCAAGGTTGTCCAAGCTTAGTGGTGCCGACTCATAGGTCAAAACGAAATCAGAGCATATACATATCTAAATGGGTGTATGATGGTATGCACTAAGCAACCTAGAAATAGGCTACTAGTATGCACACAATTAAAACTCGCAAGCGCACAAGATCACAATGTAGTGTAGTGAATTGTAAGTACGAGGTTGATCCCACGAATACTTGTGATAAAATAATGTAAAAAACAACTAAAAATCAGAATATTAAAAGAACAATTAAATGATGACAGGTTGAATTAAACTACTAAAAACAGTAAATTAAACTATTAAAAGTTAAATGGAAAATAATCTAAAACACACAACTAGTATTAAAATTGAAAAATAGTAATAATGAATGAACTAGAGTTTCATCTACTCCCCTAACCAACCCTATGCATGTCCCTTATTATCCTTTAATAAAAAAATCAGAATTATTAGTGCCATCTATCAACCTAGACCATGGCATATGCGTCTAGATTACTATTCCCCTAAACCTAATTCATGAGTGGCATACTACATGAATTGTTCATTATGATGCAAAAACTAAGCATGGTATATGTCCTAGTCAAAACACACAGAATGCATAAAAACAATGGGAATGATAAATGCATGAGTCTAAGCATGGCATATACTTAGATTATTCATGGTTCTAAACCCTAGATGCTTAACATCTAGGGTTTAGAACTCATCAATTAAAATTAAGTTAGCTACTCTTAAAATTAATTAAACATGGCATGGTTGGCATGGCATATACACAACTCATCAATTGAAAACATGGTTTAGAATCTCAACTAATAAAACTGAAACTTGAATTAAAAGATGCCAAAAGAGACTACATAGAACTCGGCTAGGGTTTCAACTACACCCTAGCCCTAAAAAGTTTAGCTACTCGTGTCTGGAATTGAAAACAAAATAGAAAATAGAGCCATAAGAAGAACTCTGAAAATTGAAGAAGAAGAAGAAGTTGGCCAGCAGCTTTTTCTCCTTTTCCTCTCTCCAAAAGCTCTCCAAGATGCTCCAAAGGTGCCTGTACAACAACTAGGGGTTTTGGGATGATGATGGATGGTTTTTGTGATGATAGGGTGCTGAAATAGTGGCTGGTATTCTTATGGACGTGGCTAGGGTTTTATATGGGATATATATGCTGGATGACCACCTCTTCTTGTCCTTTTATAAGTCTTGCAACAGCCCCTTTTAGCAAGTAGTTCTCTTGTGGAAATAGATCTCCAACTTTCTTTACAAGTAGGCTTCTTAATTAGAATGAAATAGGAGTCTTCTTTCTTAATAACAAGACTTTTCTAAATTTGATCTTACTTGTATTTTATAGAAAGTTCTTCACGTGGACCCACAATTCTGAGATTAATTGCAAGAGATTAAATCTGAACCTTTTATAATAAAGGTGGGCCCATATGATTCATGTACAATGATTGTGGGACCCCCTCCTTGAACTTCTAACTTGGCTTGGACCCTTCCTTTAAACTTCCCTTATTTTTCTCCTTTTTCTTCTCCATTCTTGAGCTCCACTTGTACTTGAAGAAGACTTTCTAATTTCTGAAATTTCACTTTTGCAATGGCTGTGGGCCCCCTTTTTGGCGTATAACCCTAGATTGGGTTTCTTCTTTCTTTTACTTTTCTTCTTTGATTAGAATTGTAAGTTGTCCAAAGAATTAGAAAGTAGTCTTGAAATCTGAAATAACTTGGATGGGACCCACCTTGGCCCTACTTGATGATTTACGCCCATCACTCTTCATGAAATCTTCTCTTTTTGCTCATTTTCACCTTTGCATACAAATTAACAAAGAACATGTAAAATCAAATAAAATAAACATGACTAGCATAAGATAAATCAAATATTAGGGCTTAGATTGTAAACAATTAAGCACTTATCAAATTCCCCCAAACTTACCTTTTGCTAGTCCTCGAGCAAAGCAATAAACTAAACAAGTAAGAAATTTGAAACACTAAAGTTTGAATCCTATCCTTCCACCATTAGTCTCAGAGATTTCTGATCAATACATGATTCAAAGAAGCATGAGTCTCAACCAGTTCTAAAGATTACCTAAATAATAAGTTAGCTCACTTCCACATGCTCATAGGGTCGTGTGTAAAACAATACCAACATAACTTTCAGTCTAGGCTTTCACATAACCAAACAATCATTTGCATATTAGTTTAACTTCAATCCTCACCATGGATACACTCACAATAAAACACTCAATAATTGTCTACGAATGAACAGACAATGCTCTCATGAAAAGTACCACGTGCTTGAAGTGAAATCATACACCATAGGTTTGCATTCCATCTCATCTCCACAATGGGACTACACTTCACCTAGGATCAATTAGGACTTTTACACATGGGTTATCATGGGGCTAGGGTGAAGAGTTAAGAATGAGAGGAAATGGCTAACAAGATCTAAGGAATTTGCATAGAATCACACTTCTGGTTCCTTTATACATTTCTAATTGTGGCGGCTAAGGCTTGCATTTTGAATTTCCACCTTGTTGAGTCACGTGTACCCTCCTTTTTCTTTTCTCTTTTCTTTTCTTTTCTTTTTTTTTCTTTCTTTTCTTTCTTTTTTTTATATAAAACTGAAACTATGGAGTGGCAGGGTAACGGCAACCTTTCTTTTATTTTCTTTCTCTTTTTTTTTCTCGAGCCTTGCACACATTTTGTAGTGAACCTTGAATCCATCTTTATACTTCCTTAGATAAGGTAAGGCTATACATACGGTAAGGTTACTCCCCCAAACTTCGGAGTTGGTATGGGTGCACGAAACGGCTTAATTAAGGCTCAACATGGATAACTAGTGATAAACATCAAAGGGCATGGATAGAAAAGCACAAACTAGTCAAACATGGCCTAAAATCATATCCTATGGTTCGTGTAGTCAAAATATGCCTCGATTGGATAAAAATGAGAATTCTAGCATGTTATTCCATATAAAATCAGAACATGTGATCAAAGAATGATAATGAATTCAATTGCATCGTATAGATCAAGAAATGGAAGATCAAATCACTCAGCATATAACCCTCTCAAGAATAAGCATTTAGGCTCAAAGCTCCCTAGGTTATACAAGTTTCCACCAAAAGCATCTAATCATTCAATTATGTAGAGGCTTTCAACCTCAACCATATCGGCATTGTAATCCACACAGTGATAGCTCAAACATGATTAAACGAGATTTACAGCAATTGAATAATATAAAGAACCAGCATAATTAAGTTCAATGAACCATGCAAGACAAATCATCATTTCTCATCATTGTAGTAGGAAGGAACTATGACTCAAAGGAAAACAAATAAAAAAAAAATATTTTTGTGATTTTCTAAATTTTTTAAGTTTTCATGCATTTTTGGACTATAATGACTATTAATGACTCTATCTTAACTAAGACTCTTCCTCCAAACTTAAAGTAAACATTGTCCCCAATGTTGTAAAATAAAGCAGGAAGGAAACACTAAAAACATAAACAAAAAAGTAATTAGAAAGACAAAGAAGAGGGTAAAAGAACTCAGCTGGATATGGAGTACATCTCCATCTCTCAATCGCCATCTTCACTTTTCTTTGCAAAGATCTGGGCTACTTCCCAGTAGTGCTTGCTTTATAGTCTGTAGCCAGACTGTGCTTCTCTATTAAGGTGAATGGGAATCTGTGAATGTAAGCACATCCACATCCTTGTCAAAATTCTGCTCCCAATAGGGCTTGAGCCTATGTCCATTGACTTTGAACTTGTTTCTATTCTTTAGATTATAGATCTCAATAGCCCCATGCTCAAATACTTGAGTGACCTCAAAGGGGCCACACCATCTGGACTTTAGCTTCCCTGGAAATAATTTGAGTCTTGAATCGAAGAGTAGTACCTTCTGTCCCACCTTAAACGTCTTTCTCACTAGTTTCTTATCATGGAACACTTTAGTCCGCTCTTTATACAGCTTAGCATTCTCATTAGCATCATATCGTAGCTCCTCAAGCTCGTTCAACTGTAACTTCCTCTTCTCACCTGCCGCTTTCATATCAAAATTAAACTTCTTGATCACCCAGAATGCCCTGTGCTCTAATTCCACCGGCAGATGACATGCTTTCCCATAGACCAACCGATATGGAGACATGCCTATAGGAGTCTTGTAGGCTGTCCTATATGCCTAAAGTGCATCATTCAACCGTAAATACCAATCTTTCCTGTTGGGCTTCACTGTCTTCTCTAATATCTGCTTGATCTCTCTATTACTCATTTCAACCTGGCCACTTGTTTGAGGATGGTACGGAGTAGCTATCATGTGAGTTATCCCATATTTCTTCATTAATGCTTCAAAGGATCTGTTTTTGAAGTGACTGCCGCCATCGCTGATGATTGCTCTGGGTGTCCCAAATCTAGCAAATATCATGTTCTTCAAAAATTCCAAAACCACCTTGTGGTCGTTTGTCTTACTTGGGATGGCCTCCACCCACTTGGATACATAGTCGACTCCTACTAGAATGTAGAGATACCCATAGGATGATGGGAATGGTCCCATAAAATCAATCCCCCACACGTCAAATAGCTCCACCTCTTGTATGCCTTTTAGTGGCATCTGATTCCTTGAGGAAATGTTCCCCATTCTGTGGCACCTATCACAACTTAAACAAAAAGCTTGTGCATCTTTAAATATAGAGGGCCAAAAGAAACCAGATTGAAGTACCTTAGCAGCTGTCTTCTTCCCCCCAAAGTGTCCTCCACATGCTTTGCTATGGCAATGTGCTAAGATGCTCATCTTCTGATGATTTGATCTGAGCAGTACTTGAACAAATATGGGTCATCCCAGTAATAGAAACGTGCCATGTGCATCAACCTCTTCTTGTCTTGGTTAGTAAAATGCATTGGGAACTCACCACAAACCTTGTAATTCACCAAGTCTGCAAACCATGGAAGCTTTGTAATCTGAAATAACTGCTCATCTGGAAAAGATTCATTGAGTGGAATTTCGTCCCCCCTGATTGCCTCCTCATTCAGCAATCTGGATAAGTGGTCTGCCACTACATTCTCGCTTCCCTTCTTATCTCTGATCTCTAGGTCAAATTCTTGTAGTAACAGGACCCATCTGATTAGCCTTGGCTTTGCATCTTTCTTGCTCAGTAGATACTTCAGTGCTGCATGATCTGTGTAGATTATTACCTTAGACCCAACCAGGTAAGATCTGAATTTTTCTAGCGCAAAAATTACAGAAAGAAGTTCCTTCTCAGTAGTAGAATAGTTCAGCTGTGCATCATTTAGAGTCCTAGATGCGTAGTAAATCACATGTGGAAGCTTTCCTACTCTTTGTCCAAGCACAGCCCCCAGAGCATAGTCACCGGCATCACACATGAGCTCAAATGGCAAATTCCAATCAGGTGCCATAATAATAGGGGCTGATGTCAAAAGCTTCTTCAATAGCTCAAATGCTTGTAAGCAATCCTCATCAAAAACAAATTCCACTTCTTTTTGTAACAAATCACATAGTGGGCGTGCAATCTTGGAGAAGTCTTTAATGAATCTGCGATAAAATCCTGCATGCCTTAGGAAACTCCGTACTCCTTTCACTGATGTAGGTGGGGGAAGCTTGCTGATCAAGTCTATCTTAGCTTTATCCACCTGTATCCCCTTGCTTGTCACCACATGTCCAAGTACAATGCCATGTTTAACCATGAAGTGGCATTTTTCCCAATTCAACACCAAATTACACTCCACACATCTCTTTAGCACAACCTCCAGATGATACAAACAGTTATCAAATGATGATCAAAAGTTAGAGAAATCGTCCATGAATACCTCAATAAAGCGCTCTACCATATCGGAGAATATACTCATCATGCATCTCTGGAAAGTTGCTGGTGCATTGCATAGTCCGAAAGGCATCCTCCTATAGGCAAATGTCCCAAATGGACAAGTAAAAGTGGTCTTCTCTTGGTCCTCTAGAGCAATCGGAATCTGATTGTACCCACTGTACCCATCTAGAAAACAATAATGTGAATGCCCAGCTAGCCTCTCTAACATCTGGTCAATGAATGGTAGTGGGAAGTGATCCTTTCTGGTGGCTGTGTTAAGCTTTCGGTAGTCTATACATACCCTCCATCCAGTGGTAACTCTAGTAGGAATTAGCTCATCATGTTCGTTCTTTACCACTGTCATACCACTCTTCTTGGGAACAACTTGCACTGGGCTGACCCACTTGCTATCAGAGATTGGGTAGATGATCCCAACGTCTAATAGCTTCAGTATTTCTGCCTTGACAACCTCTTTCATATGTGGGTTGAGTCTCCTCTGTGCTTCTCTTGTAGGTTTAGAATCTTCTTCTAACAAGATTCGGTGCATACACATGGTTAGGCTTATACCTTTGATATCTGTAATGCTCCACCCCAATGCTGTCTTGTGAGCCTTTGACACTTTTAACAACTTGCTCTCCTCATCAGAACTCAAATCACTGGCTATGATACATGGCAAGGTCTCATGCTCTACCAAATAGGCATACTTGAGATGTTCAGGTAATGGCTTCAATTCTAACTCTGGTGCTTTTATAACCGAAGGAATGGGTGGCTTTGTGGAAGAACCAAGAATTTCATAAGAATTAGAATATTTTCTTGGGATGGAGGGAAGTACTTCTAGTTGATTTACAATCTCCATAAGTGTTGCCTCAAATTCATCACTATCTCTCACAATTTCAGATTTGATGAGGCCTTGCTGAATGCATGTGTCCAACTCCTCCTTGCACCCATGTGCTCTTGGAAACGCCTCTCCTATAGCCTGCTCAATCACTTCAATCTAAAAGCAATCTTCATCTCTCGTCATTTTCATAGCTTCGAACACTTTAAACTCAATCTTCTGCCCGTTGACCTTCATTTCAATTGTGCCTTTCTGTACATCTTTCTTTGAACCCGCAGTGGCCATGAAAGGTCGGCCCAGTATAATAGAAAGGTGGTGTGGCATTGATACACTCTCCATGTCTAGTACCACAAAGTCAGCAGGTAATATGAACTCTCCTACCTTTACCAAAATATCCTCTAGAATGCCCCTTGGGTGTTTCACACTCCTGTCCGCCAATTGCAATGTAATTGAAGTTGGTTTGAGCTCTCCCAAACCCAGATACTCATAGACTGAAAACGGCAGCAAATTGATACTAGAACCTAAATCCAGTAAAGCTCTCTCAAACATATGATCTCCTATCTTGCAAGGTATAGTAAAGCTCCCAGGATCCTTAAGTTTGGGAGGAAGCTTTCTTGACAAAATTGCACTAACTTCCTCGGTTAACTTCACCTCTTCATGATCTTTGATTCTCCTCTTGTTTGTACATAATTCCTTGATAAACTTTGCATAAGAGGGTATCTGCTTGATAGCATCAATAAGTGGGATGTTAATCTCTACCTTAGTGTTTCAAAGATGTCCTGTGTAAATTGACTCTTCTTTTCCTGTCTCAGCCTCTGAAGGTAAGGTGGGACTGGTTTATACACTCTCTCTGGCTCTTTAGAAGTTGTGACCTGAATAGGAGTGGCTGCAATGTCTGTGCTTTTCTTGTCACTCTTCCGGTTCACATCAATCTCATTTTGCCCTGTGCTGTCCTGTGGCTCAATGTCTACAGTTTTAGGATTTTCATACGGCCCATTCACGCTGGTGTCTATGACTGTACCATGCTGCCTCATTCTCCTGTAGACCTTCTCTGGCTCTTTAGTGAGGGTAGTTATGGCCTTCAAATGCTCATGATTTTTAGGGTTTATTTCAGTTTGACTTGGGAACTTACCGTCCTCCCTTTTGCTCAAGGCATTAGCTACCTGACCCACCTGTGCTTTCAGCTTTGCCAAACTCTGCTGAGTGTTTGTTATTACTTGACTATGCTGCTGGAAATTAGCCTGTGATGATTGAATAAACTGAGTCACCAAACTTTTGAACTCATCTTCTGGTGGCTTTTGTGCACTGTTCTGAGAAAAGTTATTTAAGGGGTGTTGGTAGTTTCTCTGCTGTCCTTGATACTGCTGCTGATTACCTTGATTGTTTTGATTGTTTTGATTGCCTCCCCAAGAAAAGCTTGGATGGTTCCTCCATCCAGGATTGTAAGTATTGCTGTAGGGATTGTTTTGCTTAGGGAATGTGTTACCAACATAATTGGCATGCTCCTGATCTGTAAAAGATGACATGGGACAGCATTCAGTAGTATGGTTAGTGTGAGAACATATAGCACATACTTCTTTTGATGGTTGTCCGAGCATGCTATTGGAAGCCATTGCTTTGATGATCATGTCTATCTTTTTATCCATGGCCGCCATTTGGGCAGTTACATTTCCTTGAGATTGCACTTCATATACTCCTTGCTTCTTACCCATTTGTCTGGTCCTACAAGAGAATTGTTGTGAGTTTTCACTAAGAGTTTCAAAAAGTTCATATGCTTCCTCACTATTTTTCTCCATCAGGGCTCCTTCACATGCTGAGTCTACTATTCCCTTATTCAGCTCATTCAGTCCTTCATAGAAAGCTTGAACCTGATCATCTTTAGTGAGGTTGTGATGTGGGCACTTCAATAATAAATCTTTAAAATGCTCCCACGCTTCCCAGAACTGATCTCCATCTTTCTGCTGAAATGTTTGGATTTCTCTTCTTAATTGCCTTGTCTTCTGAGCAGGGAAATATTTCTTAAGAAACTTGCTAGCTAGCTGCTCCCAAGAGGTAATGGAACCAGCATCCAAGGAGTTTAACCACAATTTAGCTTTATCCTTGAGAGAAAAAGGAAATAAACGTAACCTAATGCCCTCTAGGGTAACTCCTTGTATTTGTTGTGTCGCGCACAGCTCAAAGAATTCCTTAATATGAAGATAAGGATCCTCATTAGGTAACCCATGATAGTGTGGCACCATATGCAGCAGTTGTGTAGTGAGGGTGAAATTGCCAGCCTTATTAGGTGGATAAAGGATGGTGGACGGCTGGTCGGTGTGCAAGGGAATGTAAGACTCCTTCATTGGTCTCTTTTGATTGTTCACTTCTTTTATAGAGAATGGAGATGGATCCCATTACTAATGGAGCTTATGGGGTTTAAAACATGGATTTCCGGACCTCGGATGAGTTAGACGAAGAAGGAAGAAATGTTCATTGAAATTTCTAGTTTCCAAAAAGTATATATTTCACGGGCTTCGGAGACATTGAAAATAGTGTCCAGATTTTGTGCAAAAAGACTGTTTTACCCATAACATGATGAAAGTGGGGTTTTGGGGTTTCGGACAGAAACAGAGTAAACACAAAAGTTGTAGGGAATGATAAAACAAATCAAACGGAGCTAAAACACGAATTTTCAAAATATCAGATAATGCCCAAAGCCACACAAGAACACTACAAAGGAACCCCCAAAGGGTCCTACTAATCAAAAGGTTCCCAAAATATTCCAAAGCTATATAAAAGCTATTCTAATCCAAACCTAAACAAAATTCTCTAATCTCACTTATCACTGAAACACAACTTAATTAGTACTAATCTGAATCTCATGGGTCTGGGTCGTACACTCTCTCTCTCTCTCTCTCTCTCTCTCTCTCTCTCTCCAACTAACCACCTTTTCTTTTTATTCTTTAGTTCTCTTTTGTCCTTTTCCTCCTATACTTCCCCCTTTCTTTTTGTCTTTATTTTTTCCCTCCAATGATGTTGGCCTCCCCCCTTTCTTTCTCCCCCCTCCAAATAATGCAGGCGAGCTGAGTCCCATTGGCATGAGACCCGACTTAGACAGGGCGGAGTCCGAGTCAACTCGGATTTGCCGAATTTTTAAACAATGGTCGAATCTAGCCTGAATTCAAGCCCAATGGGTTCAAGTCGTCGTGTCACTTGAGCTGACAACTGTGAAAGAGGCGACCCGTTCTTGCCTAGGTCGATGTGCACGACAGAGGAAAAAATAATGATGACTACATTTCCTTTTCGACACTCGAAGGAAAAAGGAGAAAAAGGAGCTTAAGGCCGTTTTCTTTTTGCCTCAGTCTCAGCATTGATGTAGAGAGAAATAACAAAACAACTTTTAGCACCTGTTGTCGTTGTTGCACTTAGTTGACAAAGACTGGAAGTGCAAAGGCGATGAAGGTGGCTGCTTAGACCGGATGAGCTAGGACAATGACAATGGGTCTTTGCGAGGTGATTGTGACCCTATTGTCGGTGACGACGAGCGACGGTGAGGGCGAGGATGATGTGGCCAATGGGGATGGACGCAGGCAACAATGACAATGCCAATGAAGTCGACGGTGGAGCTTGCAGGCACCAAGTATGCTTTCTTCTCAAATCTCTCTCTCTAGATCTTTTTCTCCTTTTTTTGTTGTTCATATTGGGGTTTTCTGAGTCTAGAAAGGGGTTTGGGATTGGGTTTGGTTGGCATTCAGCCATGGTTGAAACTGGATGAGGGGAGTTAGGCTTGGGATTTGAAGGGGTTAGGCCTTGACTGGTGGGGTGTTGGAGTAGTATGGTATTTGGGCAGTGGGATCTTAGGCTAATGGTGATGTTTGGTACGGTATGGGAATTGATGGGGCCACTTGACTATTTGGATTTGGTGGTTTGGAAAGGTTCAAATACAAGGGTGGTAGTAGGGGTGATATTTCACTAGGACGGATGAGGGACTTATGGGATTCAACTGGTGTATGGATGTTGATGAGAGGATCGACTTCGGGGTTTTCGGTTCTTGAGGCTCGGTTAGGTTAAATAGTGTCTATAGTTGAGAAGAGCCTTAGTTGGATGAGTGATTTGGAGGATTTGTATTGGAGGGCCAGTATAGTGGAGATGGATTTTGATTGCCGAATGGGATATGGAGATGGTGATAGTTCAGTAGGGATGGAGTACCGATTTTCAAATCCTGGTGGAGCCATCTTCGTCTTTGATACCAAATGATGTTGATCGGGGATCGACCTGGGGTGGGCAAGGGAAGATGGAAGATAGAGGGGATGGGCCAGGCTTCACATCCTAAGTTTTTAGGCTTCACACCATTGCTTTCCGGGAGAGATGAAGAGAGCAAAACACTCAATCTTTTTTTTCATTAATCATAGTCTAAAGAAGCCAAGAGGCTTTACAACGCTTTAAATAGAGAAATAAAAATCCCTAGAACTAATCTTAACCATCTAAACATTCCTACTGTCAAGATTAAAACATTCATACTTAAAATATGCCATTAAATAAAAATAATTAAAATAAAATAAAAACTGCATATTGGCTGGCCCCAATAGATTGGTTAGCCTATGGGGTCATGGGACTGTCCTGCATCACAATATCTTGGCTCGATAATTAGTAAGGATGGAGAGATTGGGGAAGATGTCAAACATAGGATAACAGAGGGATGGTAGTGGAGACTTGTTATGTACAAATATGGATGATTTTGATACCCAACCTTTGATTAAGTTCTACCTGTTCCTTTATTTGTTTGGAATGAGCCTTCCTATTGCCACTGAACCTGATATATGAAGGCTACATATGATCCCAGGTGTGCCAATTTTTTGCAGATTTGTATGAACTATAATCCTATTAAAGTGTTTTTGTTACAACAATCTATGAAGCACGGACATGGATACGGGACACGGATACGATACGACACGACACGGATACACAGATACGCCATTTCTCAAAATAGTAGGATACGACACGTCGGGGATACGTTGAAATTTTTTTTAAAATATTTTTTATATGACTGTAATAAAAATCTAACATCATTTCAATAAAAATAGCCATAAAATATGCACTTTCATTGATTTAATCATCATTAAACATTACATTCGATACTTCCAAGTTCCAACTTCCAATTTCAAAATCCAAGTTCCACCAACTACTACAGAAACATAAGCATATAACCCAAACAAATAGACAATGCATCCACATAAACTTCAATTGCCTCGCCACTAGGTCCACCACCACCACCTCCATCGCCTTCTTCACAAAAGAGCACGGCCTCCAATTCCAGTTCATCAAGGGAGAGTTGTGCAATCTCAAGCTCTCCAACATCATCAAACGAATCAAAAGCATCTCCAGCAATATCCCATATCTTGGTTTCTCCTTTCATATATTGTGGAGTTCTTCTTGAAAAAAGGCGAAGATTGCTATGAATGAAAACCAAGTCTTCAGCACGTTTTGGTGTCATCTTATTCCTTCTCACCAAGTGCACAAAGGAATAAGTACTCCAATTCCTCTCTGCACATGACGACGAAGAAGGTTGCACAAGTAGCTTGAAAGCTAGAGTTTGAAGCAAAGGTGCACACGCACCATAGATGACCCACCAACTTTTAGGATCCATTTCATAGCGATCACGAATGGAATCAACATCCGCAAACTCTCCCGACTTACTAGAGAAGTCAGCAAATTCTGTGATTATCCTTTTGTGCTCCTCCAAATTAGGAAAATATTTTTTAAGAATTTTCATTCTTTCTCTAGCAACCTCCATATCTCTATGTGGAGCAACTTGACTAGGATCCTCATGAAGCCAATGCTCGCTATAGTACCTTGAATAGGAAAAAAAAAAAAGAATTAAGAATAAGTTTATGATTAAGACTAAGAGGGAGAAGAAAAAAGTTAAAGACTAGAAGTCACCTTGGATTTAGTGAATGAGCTAAGCAATGGAGAGGAGAGTTGTTCTTGTTCCAACGATCCACAAGAATTTTATGCTCCACATCATAAAAGGTAGATGTCTCATCAAGTCTCTTTCCTTCATGCCTATATACTGCACCCTTCACTTTTTCTATTATGGTATCCCACATGTCATACACCAAGTGAAGACAAGGCCTATCCGTGTCACAAACCCTTAGCATATCATATATAGGAGTCGTAAAAGAAAGTATGCAAGTCATTTTGTCCCACCAAATGTCATCTAACACAAAATTTTTCATAGCTTTGGCTTTCTCCTTATCATCATCTCTGTAGAGACTCCACTTTTCACTAATAACCATGGCTTGGAGACTTCCTTTTATGAGCTTGAATCTCTTAAGCATGATAAGGACCGAAGCAAAACGTGTACCTGCAACCGAAAGCAGCTTCAAAGGCACAAATTCATTAAAAATAGTCAATCTCATGGAGTGATTCATGATGTAGTTCTTAACAAAAACAACATCCTCTGCCAAGACCGTGATCCAACTACACTCCTCATATGTTAGTTGATTGTTTTCAATATTCTTTGCCATACAAATGTTTTGTAAGGCAAGGTTGAGTGTATGAACCACACATGGTGTCCAAACAATATTTTCAAATTGTGTTTCAATGAGATGCCCCGCACCCGCACAATTCTTAGCATTATCAGTTATCACTTGAATCACATTTTGGGGACCAACATCTTCTATCACTTCTTTCAACAAACCATAAATAAAGAACTTATCTTTAATTTCACCCGTACAATCCACGGCTTTAAGGAACATAGGCCCACTTTCCGTCACAGCCATAAAATTAATCAAGGGGCCTCCTCTGCGAGTCACTCCATCCATCACTCACAATGCTTACACTTTTTTCTTTCCATGTGCCTTTATTGATTGTAGCAATCTATCTATGTGAGCCCTTTCTTGTTGAAGTAGACTTGTCCCTAGCTTATTATACCCTGGTGGCACATAGCTTGCAAGAGCATTGTTTGCGGCAAATTGGATACAACTCACATAATAAGGGCTCCTTGCTAGGTGAAATGGTAAGACCGATGCATAGAACATCCTAGCAACCTCCGCATCCATTTGGTCATGCAACTTCAGGTTAAATGACTTCCCAATAGCCGTATTACTGTCAATTCCACTCCAACTTCCACTTCCACTCGTCTTCCTTTTTTTTGAATCATAATGCACATTAGAAGTTGGCGATGGTACTTTCTTGGGTGCATTTTTCCTCAATCTCATTGCATTCGTCCTCTAACCTTTTCATCTCCGCAATATCACTGCTCTTAACTTTTGGACATAATGCAACAGCATGACCAGGCTCATGTATCAAATGAGCCCTTACTCTTGTGTATGAGCTTTTTTTGGTTTGATGGCAAAAATTGCATTGCCATGACACATTTCCCACTCCATCACCAAGTTTTTGCTGTTTTGTCACATACCTCCAAAGAGGGTGGTGAGCATCTTCTTCAATAGGATTAAGTGGAGAAGACACACTAGTACTATGGCTACCACCCGTACTAGAAGCCATATGACTAAACTTTGGTTGCTGGAACTACAAAATATCATCTAAGGATAATGAAATTGAGAATTAAATGGTATCCATGAATTTGTGAATTGATGCAGAATAAACATAAGGAGTCAACACCTGGGGCTGACTGCATACTTCTGAATCCAAAAGCAGCAAACAAGCACAACAAAAGATATACAAAAACACATGAGACATGACTACCAACAGGCCCTTAATATCATTGATGTCATTCAAACTTCAAAGGAATGGGCCAATAGAAAAATTGAAAGGATGTAGGAAAAGAGATACCATTCATTCAGAAAAAAATGCTACAATAGAAACAAGCCTGTGCTCCAATGGAACATTCAAAGAATGAAGAAAAAATGCTACAATATCCATCACACTACAGAAAAAAAACATTCAGCAGTCCACATAAAGCCAACAAAATCTAATAAGACCAAGAAAATCTGCCTCAAACCAGTAAAAATAGACGGAATAAGCCATCCTACCACATATAAAATGCAAGTTAACAAATAAACAGATGGCAATCTATAAGCATGCAGGCCAAAACCATGACTGCATACTTCTGAATCCAAATCAGCACACAAACACAACAAAAGATATACAAAAAAACCCTAAATCGAGACTCTCTACCCAAAAAACACCTCATAAACATATCGAACTTCACCACATAAATGATAAAACTGTGAAAATCATAGCATAAACAACAAATTGGAAGAAAAGGAAAAAAACCCCAAAAAAAGCAAATCAACAACAAATTGGGGGAAAAAAGGAACAAAAGATGCAAAAGCTTCCCAAATGAGAAGAAAACCATCACTTGCAGGCTTGCAGAAGTAGAGGAAAAAGGAAAAATAAAAAAAGGGAAAGAAAGAAGAGAAAAGAACCTGTGATCAGTCGTCCCTTGCAGCAGCGGCGACAGTTGTAGCAGGCTAGCAGTAGAGGCAGCGGCGACAGTGGAGAGGCTGCAGCGGCGAGGGTATGGATTTTGCAGCAGCGTCAGTGGTCGGAGAAGCTGCGATGGCGATATGGAGGTGCGAGATGGCGACGGTGTGGTCGGCGTGGTCAGAGAAGCTTGCGATGGTGACGGTGTGGTCGGAGGAGCGAGGCGAAGTCTTCAGGTGCGAGCCCTAGCCTCACTGCTTTCTCCTCTTTGTTTTTTTTTTTTTTCTCCTTCTCCTTCTCCTCTCCCCCCCTTCTTTGTATTTTTCTCTTAACATGTCTGCGCATGTCGCGCGCGTATCACTCGCTTGTCCCGCGCATGTCCCACCTTTTTTTTTTTTTTTTAAATCAGATACGCTGAGGGCGTATCCCATACGAATTTTGAGCGTATTCGGATACGCCCAGGATACAGATACGCAGCCCAAAATACTGTATCCGTGCTTCCTAGACAACAATACATACTCATGTTGATATAGTGCATAACATTTGGTGACATGCACCTGTTCATTTTTATCTTACAAAACAGGTGAGTAGTGATAGCTGGAATTCTTGAGGTACTTTGGTTTCCGTTTCCAACTGCATACTGCTATTATGATCTTTATTGAAATTGCCAATTCCTGTCAAATGAGATTGCTATTAGTCTGATGGTGTAAATTGAAAATCCTAAAAGATCCCTAACCTAATTTGGTTTTACTTTGTCATAACTTCAGTTGCGATCATTTGAAGAACAACTGATGGTTCTAAGTAAAGAGAGAGATCAGCTGTTGATGCAAAGAGATTCTGCCCTTCAAGAAGCACAACTTTGGCGTTCTGAACTTGCAAAAGCTAGAGAACGTGTTGTGATACTAGAAGGAGCTGTTGTGAGAGCAGAAGAGAGAGCCAGGGTTTCTGAGGCAGATGCTGAAGCTAAATTAAAGAATGCTGCTGAAAAAGAGTTGGCTGCTGCCAAAGAGAAGGAAGAGCTTCTGACATATGCGAATATGTTGCAAACACAACTTCAAAGGTTTGTGTTGTTCTATGCTTCTCCTGTACATTCATTCTATTTATCCATTCTTTGATGGGTTGCTTTTGACCATCTATATTTCCTTACATACATTTATTTACCTGGTCAGTGGTTATTTCAATTATATTGTTATTCTCTCTTACTTTCTGGTGTTGCATATTGCAGGAATTTGATTCAGTTGCTAGTGAGAAAATGTTCAGTTGACAAATGTGCTTGTCTTTTTCTTGAGAAAGCGTGGCCCACGGTTTCTATTACATATATTTATATCTATAAGGAAATTATCTGGTGCAATGGACTTTGGGTGCAATGAAGGTGCAAGATGCCCATGATCAAGTTACCCTCACACGACACTATTACCCCACCCCTCATGAATTGACACAAGAGCAAATTTGACACTCATCCAACTGTTGTTCATTTTAATTTGGAATCCCAAAAACGATACCTTACAAAACGGTTGAACTTTAGGGCCATTGATTCAGGGGAGGTAGGATGATGTAATGGATTTGATATTTTGCATGCTAAAATGTCTCATCGAGCTCTTTCCACCTTCGCCATAATTGTCATAGCCCCAAGTGGGCCATAAGGGTGGGGTCCCTCACATCCATATCCAATGCCAACTGCCTAAATGTGAGGCCCACACTCCTTACTCTCAAAGTACCGTGAGAGTTACTCTCAAAGGAGCGTCTCCCATATATATATATATATATATATAGAGAGAGAGAGAGAGAGTACTGACTCGCGCACTGGATCAGTGTGCGCACCTCAACTGGCAGCCCACATGGGGCCTCACCTTGGACTGGGACCAGCGAGGATTCAAAGATCTCCCCTAGCCCTTTGTCTCTGCAAAAAATCAGGCCATCCCCGATCATCACCACCTCGATCTGGGCTCCAGAATTTTAACAGTGTACAGTCCATTCGGATGGGTGTGTAGTCGATCCAACGATGTATAGTACATCAGATGGGTGCAAAGGTGGGCCCCATGTGAAATTCAAGCCCCACGTGGGAGATTTCTATTTCACAAGGGCTTGAAGTCTAATTGAAGTGGCTCACCATATTTCATTAATCCATAAAAAACTCACAACCCAATGATATACATTAAGGTCTAAGATTTTCTTTGATGGAAATCTTGTAATAAATCCCTAGGCCCCACATGGAAAAGGTGGACATGTCTCCATGATTGGTGTGTAATGTGGTTTCTCAATAGAAACGTAGCAATGGAAGATGTGCGGGAAGGTGGGAGGAAAGAAGACTAGAAGAGTATGCTACCGGTTAGTAAAATTTGCAAGATTTGCATTATCTGTGAGGTGGCATTAACCATCTGTTGTGGCGCTATTTCATTGGATGTAACCAATGGGGCGAAATTACCCTTCTCAAACGGGGAGTTTTTGAGAATCACACGCACACATATCTATATATAGAGAGAGAGGGAACCCTCTTCTGAGCATGGTGAGCACCACTTTCTTATGGAGCCTCTAGTGGGCCCCATTTGGATGGGTGCCAAACTTGGGATCGGTGACTATCTCCGGGAGTCCTTGTTTTAAGGTCCACTTGGATGGATCATTACTTGGGCCTCACTAGGCATTTTGGCACGTGGTACTCACCTTATCGTGAGCACCGGTGGTCAGTGGAGGTTTTCCTATATATATATATATATATATATATATATATAGAGAGAGAGAGAGAGGAGGGCTACAAAACGCCCCTACTCATGGACCAATGAGATTTTGTTACTCTTGGTGACTTGGACTTATCATAAATGAATGCAAGAGAATCTTCAATGGCTTCCACGATTTTCTCCTAATTTTTCTTTCCTACCCTTATCTAGTTACACGGCTAATCCTCACATTCTTCTTTTTTTCCTTTCTCCAACGAATGTGATTTACCTCCTTTATAGGGCATTCAATATGAAGAAGACTTTTAGGGCGTTCAATTTGGGCCCACCATGCATAGATGCTCCTATGAGAGCATCTCTCACCTTATTGTGGGAGAGAGGGTGGGGGCCCTCACATCCATATCCAATGCCAACAACTTAAATGTGAGGGCCCCCACCCATATCTCTCATATAAGGTGAGAGATAACTCTCATAGGAGCATCTCCCTATATATATATATATATATATATTGTACTGATCCAGTGCAGGACTCGCACAGTGGATCAGTGTACGCACCCCAACGTGGGCCCCACATGGGGCCTCACCTCGGATTGGGACCAAGGGGATTGAAAGATCTCCCCTAACCTAACCCTTCATCTCTGCAAAAAAATCTGCCCAATCCCTGATCATCATCATCTCCATCTGGGCCCCACAAATTTAACGATGGACAGTCCATTCGGATGGGTGTACAGTTGATCCAATGGTGTACAGTACATCGGATGGGGTGCAAAGGTGGGCCCATGTGAAATTCGAGGGGGTATGGTGTGTGCGGTCCACTCAGATGTACCATCAAGTGGGCCCCACCCTCAGTGCGCATCTTGCGCACCGGGCACACCTGATATAACTCCTATATATATATATATAGGGCAGTGCTAGAAAACGCTCGGGCATAATTAAGGAGAAAACTGCCCCCCTTAGTTGGGCCCACCGGGGGTCATGATGATAGTCAAAGTTTGTTGGATGGAAAGATTTATATGAGACCTTCCTATGTTCAAAATTTAGACTACATAAGATCATCCTAACCCTTTAATCCATAGCCCTAAAATTTATTGGTTTTATGACAATTCATTTTGGAAATTGTTGGGAAAAAAAAGAGAGAGAAAATGCACACACACAACACACGCACGCATGCACCCTCCCACCCACCTATTGCATTGATCAGGCACCTATTGCAGTGATCAGGCACCGATCAGAGTGGACTACCGAAACACCCTTATGTCGCTGGATCCCATGGATTTGCACCAATCCATTGGATCGATATCATCATCATCAAAGATTTTTCCTAACTATGTTGGGGTCGGAGTACACAAATTCTGTTTCTCGATTCTGATCTATCTTGAGCCAAATCCTTAGATAAATTACTTCATATCTTTCTTTACTACCTCCACTCATGTCCTCTTTGGCCTTCCCCTTCCCCTTAGTGGGCCATCAACCTTCATGGCCAAACTTTTCCTTACTAGCGCCCTACGTTGGACATGCCCAAACCATCTCAAACAAGTTTCTCTAATTTTATACCCTATTGTTGCTACCCCTAAATGCTCTCGAAAGCGCCCATTACTATTTCTATCCTTCTTCGTTTTACCACACATACACCTCAACATTCTCATCCCTGCTGCATCCATTTTGTGCATATGCTGCTTCTTGATTGCCAACATTATGCTCCATAGGTCATAGCCGGTCTAATTGTTGTCCTGTAAAATTTTTCCTTTAATTTTGTTGGCATTCGTCGGTCACAAAGCACTCCCGAAGCAAGTTTCCACTCTAACCATCCCACTTTAATACTATGTTCGACATCTTTATCAATCTCCCTATCCCTACTAATTATAGAGCCAAGGTAGCGGAAAGAATCACTTTGTGGTATCTCTTGGTCTTTAATTCTCACAGTAATTTCAGCCCTTTCTATATGCCCACTGAAGTTACAAATCATATATTCCGTTTTTGTACGGCTTATTTTAAAGTCCTTGGATTCTAAGCTTCTTGCCATCTCTTGACTTTTGCATTCACACCATTTCTTGATTCGTCTACCAACACAATATCATCCGCAAATAATATGCACCAAGGTACCACTTCTTGAATATGAGCAGTTACCTCATCCATAATCATTGCAAAGAGTAAGGGCTTAGGGTGATGCAAACCCATGGTCACTAAGAACTCCCCCATCTTTCCACAAGTAGTTCTCACTCTTTTTACTGCTCATTCATACATGTTAATTTCAATATAACCTATTGGAACATAACTTTTATTTAAAACCCACCAAATTAAATCTCTAGGTACCCTATCGTACGCATTTTTTTTAGATCGATGAAGACCATATGGAGATTTTTCTTCTTTGCTCGATATTTTTCCCTTAATTGCCTACGTGAGAAGATAGCTTTTCTATCGTTGACCTCCCTAGCATAAAACCAAATTGATGTTCAGATATTTTGGTATTCTGTCTAAGTCTTTGCTCCATTACTCTCTCCCATAGTTTCATAGTCGGACTCATAAGTATAATCCCATGATAGTTGGTACAGTTTTGTATATCTCCCTTGTTCTTATAAATAGGTACTACAACACTTCTTCTCCATTCATCTGGCATTTTTTTTATTATTAATATTTATTGAAGAGTCTAGTTAACCAAATCTCCCCAACTACTCCTTGGCATATCCAAGCCTCAATCGAGATGTCATCTAGACCCATAGCCTTTCATGTCTTCATTTGTTTTAATGCTTTCCTCACTTCTAACCCTCTAATTCTTTGAAAAAACCATGCTTTGCTACTAAGGTATCCTCTTTTATTCTTATGTCTTGTATATAGTCTTCATTTAAATGTATGCTAAAATATTGCCTCCACCTTTTTGTGATATTGTTGTGCTTCACTAGAACCTTTCGGTCATTGCTCTTAATACATTTGACATGATCTAAGTCCCTACTTTTCCTTTTTCTTATTTTGCAAGCTTAAAAATATCCTTCTCTTGTTCCTAACCTATTATATAGGTCGTCATATGCTTTGCATTTTGCATCCTAACCTTTCTTAGTTTCTTTCTTTGCCTTCATGTACATCTCATAGTTTTTCATATTCCTAGTGCCCTGCCAAACTTTGTAACAACGTCTCCTCCAGAACAGTTTCCTTAAACCTCTACACTCCACCACGAGGTTTCTTTATTATCGTGTCTCTTCCCTTTCGACTCTCCAAGCACCTCTTTAGCTACCTTCCTAACTCAGTTAGCCATTTGATTCCACATCCATTGCATCGGTATAGATATATAATATTTATTTGGATATAAAGCTATTAAAGTTGTGGGCCACACGTCAAGATTGACTTGAAATTTGATATCTAGGGCCTACCCACATGGATCTTTGAGAGTCCAAATCCTTTGTTGTAGCTATTACACAGGAGCCGTGCAACAAGTCAACAGAATTCCATTGTGATGCTCACACACATGTGGTGAACTCCATGTCAGCATCGATGCCATATCAACGCCGAGTGACGTTTTTAATCATGTGTTCAATCTGATGGTGGGACGACTCCTATTAAAGTAAATTTTGAGCATATGTCACTAGAGGGGATGACGTTCATCTTGAACGGTCCAGATTATCCCTATGTGGGCCCCACATTGTAGTCCAAGAACGTGTTGCACGATTCCCCTCAAATGGCTACTACAGGGGATCCAGACTCCCCTCCTCCCCCCATCATCTGTGGGGCCCCTGGTGGGCCCCAGCTAAAACCTACTTCACACGGTACCGTGTGAAGTGAATGCACATGAAAGCCTGAGGGCCATGGATGATGTGTTAAGATGATTTGTAGGGGTTGATATTTTGTAGAACTCTAGGTGGTCATTGAGATCTTTCCATCCTCCACCTCCCCATGATTGGCTTGGCCGCAGTTGGGCCCCAAAAGTTCTCTCTCCAGGTTGTCTATCATGCTTGTCTCTTAGGAGAGACTGGCCTTTATTTATGAAACATTCTAATCACCCCTATGCCTAGAGTAGCTTGGCATGTGAAGCCCACAATGAATCACAACAATCGTGGGAGGCAGGGTTATTAAAGGTAAAAAAGGGGACCATCTGATCAGAAGGGTACTTCTTAAGGACCTGAGATTTGTCCAAATCCTAGCTATTAGCTTCAGTCGAATTGGGACCAAATTTGCATCATCAATCCAAGGGCTACATAACTTAGATGATTTTCATATTTGGGCACGTGTTAATTCGCAGAAGAGTAATGTGTGAGAGGGATTCATGACAAGGTGGGCGAGGTCAATCCATTCCATGCTGAGGGACAGCCTGGCCATTAGTGAAAATTTTTCTATAGCCATGTGCATGTGTTGCTTAACCATCTATATATGTTCTTTAGATACAATAATTAAAACATGTGTTTGTGCTCACACATCACACTCACCCAAGCACATGCGCGCAAATTTTCAGCAACAGCTTCCTAGCTTAAGAGCAGTCTAGGTTCTGGAGCCTACCTGTACCCCCCATGATCAATCTAGCCCTCACTCAAGTACACTCCCTTGCTTGTCAACTAAGGGACCTAAATTTGCTACTCATCTGAGTTGCGTAGCCCTTGTAATTTATCATGCAAATTTCAGCACCCATCCCACTATTTGGTGGCTAGGATTTAAACAGCTTTAAAGCATCAGAAATAGTACCACCCTTAATGGATGGTTCCTATTTTCTGGCACAGAGGTTGGTCATAGGAAGACCTTTTGGACCCCTAACCTATGGTTCATGCTTCCAAGTTGTCATGTCCCGGATTTCAGGGCCCATCGAATTTTGGGCCCGTGATGTAGATGTATGTAATGTGTATTTTATGGAAAATAAGCCAATAAAAAATTTTCTGTGATAATCATCAGAGCGAAGCATAAATTAAATTAAAGTTTCTAAAAGGACCGTTACGACATGTTTTCGAACATTAACTAATGCAACCTTGGCCTTGAAGGGCAATAATACAAAATATAAAAAAAGAAAAAATTATCGACATATGGCGACACTCAGCATGGGAACGAGCCACCAACAGTGGGCCCTAAGAGCATTGCTCCACTCAACCCACGGTCAGAAGCGACGACTGCTATCACACGCGCTAACAAAAGGGGTACCTGCTACCTGCGAGCACCAAGATGCAGTTTCTGACACAGTCTAGCAAGTACCAATTTGAATCACATAACATGTAGGGATAAATACAAATAAGGAAAATAACCGTGCAATAGGCAAAAAGGAGTGTACAACAGAAAATCCGAAAAATATGAGGGCAATATGAGAAGCAAATCATCATATCATACCTATAAACCCATCGAGTCGGGCAAGCATCTGCCATCACAACACAACTATTTATAAACAAGAGCATATCGCTATGCATAGATACCATTAGCACATTGAAGAACCACATATAAGTGCGAAACATGATTACAGTACGAGGTGCTCACTACCAAGAGCAATATCAGGAGACAGACATGGTTTGGTGCGCGTCACGTATCTCTCGGTACCCGTCGATGCCTACAACATAGCTCACAATAGCCTACTATCAGAATCCCTGATATCCAAGGATGAAAATAGGGGTAGCAGCGGGCGTAGCAGCCTGCCGCCAAAACATGACGCGTGCGATTTAGAAAAATCGTCAAAAAAATATGAAAAAATTGTAGAAAATCTAGAATATTGGAAAATGAGAAAATGAATTTTTTTTTTTTTGCAAAAGTAACTAAGGTAAGGGGGTGTAGCGGCCCCCTCATTGTATGAGGTCCTGTATCGTTGTATAAATAGAAAATAATAGTAATGATCATTTTTTTCACATGTGTTCATGTTGCTTAGTTATGCGAATTTAGAAACTAATGAAAGGCTCATAAAAGAAAAAACTATGTCATGAAGTCAAGACTTAAGAGTTAAGAGTACCTAGAGAAAAAAATACATCTACCAAAGGGGGTGTCTAATAGGATGTACTTAGAGAAGAATCATTGAGAAGAACTCTCTATATCAACTGTAATTTGGCTAGATCGTGTGCTTTTTGGTGTTCTTTTAAACATAAAATGGTAGAAGAGTTGTGTAGAAATGTTATTTGGAGAGAAGAAGAAAAGAAATAAGTCTTATTATGCATTTTAAAAAATTTTGGAAAGTATGAATTTTTCACACCCCGAAGCGGCCCCATAGCAGTCGTAGCGGTCTGTAGAGGCCCCGTAGCGGCTGTAGCGGCCTTGTAACGGATGTAACGGCCGATAAATCGGCTGTAGCGTGGCAGTGGCGGCCGCTACGGCCGATATTTTCATCTATGCTGATATCTACTCAAGGCTTGGCAACTATATACCTACAACTCGGTATCACCAAGATACCTACCCGTACACATCTCAAATCTGTAGCAATACCTTGTGAAAGCGATTGTGAAGTGTACATTACATGTAATAGATCCAAGGCAAAACAATCAAGTGAAACATGTGCATACGGGTGAATCAGTGCTTTCCAATGCCAGTTCATGCGAGAGAGCGCGTCATAACTGAGAGTTAACATTATTAACCTAACAAAGTGAGCAATTTCATTAAGTGGGGCTGGGCAAGAGAACTAGAAGATCGGGACCAGATAGCGATACTGATATCATACAGTCAAGATAGGGTCAAATCTGATTGTTGACTAGGTTTGGGTCAATTGTAACTCCTCGCATGACTAGGGCTATTTAAGGGGCTATTTAGGACTACCGTTTTGTGATTGTTACGTTCGGGCCCTCTCATGGCCCTAATCGGGACCAGAAATCGATACTGATATCATACAGTCAAGATAGAGTCAAATCTGATTGTTGACTAGGTTTGGGTCAATTGCAACTCCTCGCATGACGGGCTATTTAATGGGCTATTTAGGACTATCGTTTTGTGGTTGTTACGTTCGGCCCCTCACATGGCCCTAATCATGGGTGAACCGGCAATCTTCCCATTAACATGAGTTATACATAGAAACTTTGGTTTCTAATATCAGTACTGGGTCACAGTCTTGCTGGACAAGGCCAACGAGTCCAAACTACCAAGGTACAGTCTTCTAGATTCATTTTAAGAAAAACGAATCTAAACAATTAAGAACAACCCTATTCAACTCTACACACAACTTGGTATTCTGAATGGCTTGGAATGTGTCTCTTGGTGCTTCTGAAGGTGATTGCATTCGGGACACCAAGTATGCATACCCTTGACTTGGGATTGTTCAGCCTATTTCAAATTGTTCTGGGGGTGAACGATGGCTTACATCACCACCCCACATCGGTTTTAAGTCAAAACAAGAGATGGGTGATGCCGAATCAACGCATACACATATAAAGACCTATTTAAGATTAAGATCGAGAAATATCTCAAAACATGTGCAAGGCTCCGAAAAGCCAAGAAAATGGAGAAAACCGATAATTTGAGTTAAGTAGGGTTATACGGTCCAAGTTACTAAAAAACACGGCTTTTGGGAAAAATCGAGTTCCAAGTATGCAAAACAATCAAAACTAATAGTTTTATGCGTATTAAAATAAAGCTCAAAACATTACCAAATTCTAACGAAAATCGGGTAGCATTTCGGATAGAAGCGGGGACCCGAATGGGTTGAAAAAGCGCATGGTGATCCAGGTAACTCGGGAGAGGGAGAGCATCGAGTGCTCACTCAACAACCCAAGAAACCTCCTAAAGGATCGGGGCACATCCAAGTTTAGAGCACAGCGAAGACCACGCACTAATTCCAAGGAGTCCCATAGGTCATGTCAAGGGTCAGGGTACATCCAAAGTCAAAGCACATTGAAGACAGCGCGCTAATTCCAAGGAGTCTCCAAGGCCAAGACAACTAAGGCCAGTGAGTCCATGGTCATGATGAAAATCTATAAAACTAGAGTAATGAAAAAGCATTAAAAATAAGTAGAAACATGAATACAATACTAGTGCCAAGTTAAACATCAATCGTTGTCCAATACTAGGGTATGTGAATTGATCACACTTATGGGCCCACCTAACATGTTATTAAGGTACCGAAAGGGTTAGGAGGGTCTTAGGGTCATTTCCAGCAAGAAAACACTCAAAATAGGCTCTGAATGGGACAATCATGTGGCTGCGGTCAAGCTTGGGTGGTCATGGTCGACCGTGGAGACTGCAGGTAGTACTCCACACACACTTTTCCACCCTGTTTTGGCCACTGTTTGGGGTGTTTTCCATCTTTTGCAATTTCCAAAACTTTATTAAAATTCTAAATCTTATCCATCAAATAATAATGATAAGCACAATTTAAAGATTAGAAAATCAAGATATACAATACCATTGAAACATAGAAAATGGAAAGTGGATAGATCTACACATGCATGCTATGAATCATCAAATGGGCACTTGTCTGGGCTCTCAAGAACTATCCAAAAGATCCTCTAAAAGTCTTAAAGGTTGCAGAAAAGTCTTCCTCAAGAAATCCCCAAGAAATCGCCAAATCTACACCAAGAAACTCTAGAAATCACACCTGGACTTGGAGAAATCCTTTAAAAATGGAGATCATGGAAGAAAAAGAGATCCTAAACAAAAATAGAACAAAAGGGAAGGGAGATCTTGCCTCGAGAATAAGTTGGTTGAAGGGTCTGCCTTGTGTGGAACTCCACAAAAGCGAAGTAGAGCAAAGGAATGACGAGAAATGAAAAAAGAAAAAGAAAAAGAGGAATGACGAGAGGTTGTTTGGCGGCGATAGATTTGATGGGGGCAGCCCCTCTAAGGGGCTTATCTTGGGCAAGGAAGATGAAGAGAGGAAGGAGGAAGAAGGAGTTGCAGGTGGCTGGTCGTGCAGTCTATGGACGCTAGGGTTTTGG
Organism: Persea americana; assembly: GCA_029852735.1. Taxonomy (NCBI): domain Eukaryota; kingdom Viridiplantae; phylum Streptophyta; class Magnoliopsida; order Laurales; family Lauraceae; genus Persea; species Persea americana. Next base: position 43,278,922 of record CM056814.1, read on the forward strand.
GGTGTTTTTATAAGAAGACGTGCCTGGAAAATTAAAATTATGCCATTAATGATAGGCTGGGCTTGCAACAACTAAACGGGGCTCTTCTGGGCCTGGATGGATTCGGGCAAAGGGCAAAAGTTGTTCCAAATTAAAAGATCTTTCCCACAAGCCCTAAACCAGAATTTTTGCAGTTTGTTTGCAAAAACCCAATTTTTCAGAAATTACGAATACCTCCTAGGAAGGTTACCACAGTCAAATATGAATTTTCAGGATCTCGAATGAGCACGGGCTGAACACGAAAGTTGTTGGGTATGACACAACCTAACTTAACCCAAAACGATATAAAATTTCCAAAATACCTCTGACTCTTCCCTAAAATCTAGTCTAGCTAGACCCTTCCAAGTACCAAACTTGGTTCAGACACTCCCAAAACTTCCCAATACTCTTCCAAACACCAATCTAATATTCTAACTCACACAAACACTCAGTTCAAGCTCCGCAAGTTTCCTAGGATTTACGAATAGGTCCTAGGTTACCCCGAACTTGGCCAATCCATGACCAATTGACTCTGGACACCTGTAAAACATCTAGGTCTGCCAAAATGGTACCTAACACACTTAGTTAACTAATACAAATCATCAAACATCAATAATCGTAATTAATTAATTACTAAACATAATGAGCCGGGGTCCGGATCTTACACAGGTGGACCCCCATAGTTTGGACTATTCCTAAAAAGGTATAAAAATGAGCAAGCTATGCTTCCCAGATATGTATATGGGGATTGGGGATATGACTGACTTTTGGGAATTTGACCACAGATATAGATACGACTGTCTTGATTTTATCTTTAGGAGTTTCTGAGTTAATAAAATTATCATTCTTTTCATTTGTTTCTCATCTATTTTTGTTGAATAGGAAGAAAACTAGGAGGACTTGTTAAGTAGGATATGCTAACCCATACCCTAGAATTACCCTTGTAGTATCTGGTACTGATATGAGTATCAGGTACTGATATGAGTGTCGTTCTTATCCAATACAGATACAGTGGGCATGTACAAAGATCCGGGTATCATAGTGCCTAGGTGGTGTTTAGAAAAATGCCCACCTCCTGTGGGGCCCACATAGAATAAACGATCATTGCCCTTATTTTGAAATTCATTTATTAATGGTGATGTATTGTGATAACTTACTGTGATTAAATCCGGTGGGGACTAATACCCAGATCCATGTCAAATGACTCAATGCTAATTCAAGGGGTAAGGTGAGTATGATGAGATCAGATTGATTTAGGTGGCGAGGGGTGCAGGTGTAGTAAAGGGGCGTATAGGTGATGTTGATAATTACACAAGCAGTTGAGGCAACAGCGAAAGAAGTACAGATGCAACCAACTCGATTGCAGGACTTGGCCCTTGGCAAGACGACGCCTTTTATGTTGGCAAGCTTGGGTGTGTTTTAACAGTTGGGCCGAGACACAGGAATGAAAAACAGATGTGATGCCTCCTGCTGCAGCATTTTTTGTTTTACCATTTATGAACTGTGAAATAAATCAAGAAATGTGCAGTAGGAAAGATAGGTATTTGTGATGGAGTTAGTTATGAATTGGATGCTCCCCAAATTGTAATCCGTTTGAATATTTTGGCGTACATTTTTACCTCATGTTTGGGGTTGCAAATGCAACAATACAAAACAACAATAATAATAATAATAATAACAACTCACTTTTTGTTGCTTATTATTTTTCTTCCCCTAACCAGTCTGAATTAGCAGTACTGATAATATTAGAGTCAGATAATTTTCGTTATCATCTGAAACTAAATGCCCCTGTAATTGATAGGCAGATAAAAATGCCTATCACGTAAAAGCCTAATGTTAATTAGTTTTCTCTAATTCTCTAAAGCTTTAGTCATGTTCAAATAGGCCTAAATGTCTGGCATCAATCAATTTTGTCATAACTGTTCTACTGATCTCATGATTATGAATTTCTGTCTTCTCTGGAATTCTTAATTTGGCATTTATCGTACATCTTTCATTCTTTCAAAAACAGACAGCAAAGCAACGAAAAGGAAGTTGTCAAAGAGAAAGCCGAGTCATGCTCTGGTGCTGATAATGCCCTTGCAATGACAAAGCATGTGGACTTGTCAGAAGACGATGTGGACAAAGCTTGTCTGAGCGTCTCAAGGTCTATTTCAGTTCCTGGAGATGGTATTGTCCAACTGGATGTCGACAGAGTCAATCTTCGATCTATTGGTGACAGTGAATGGAGCGACGTTCAAACGACAGATGCAAGGATTGCTGATGTTAGGGAGATTTCTCCCGACGCAGAAGCAAGCAGCATGGATATTCCTGTTGTGCCAGTAGATAACAACCATCGTAATGGGGGAAGCTCTCAACATTGAAATGCCTCCGAAGAGGACCCTTAAAAATCTATTTCAAATCAAAGGGCCAGTCTCATGCAAATCATCTAATTTATGTTGTATAAATAAGATGGTTGGGAGGCCTTAATTTTTTTATTTCTGTATTCAACTGTTGTACTTTTGGGATGTTGTTTAAGCTTTTTCCTTGACATGTATTAGGAGCTTTACTCTGTAACTAGATCACACATTTTTTTTGTGACCGAGATATTTTCTGTCAAATTTGAAGGAAAATGATCAAGGGTTTTGAGTTATTTATATTGATATGTTTGAGATGGCCTGCATTCCTGATGGTCCAAAGACTTGAAGATGCAAGTGATGACATTTCAGTACTCTCACTCACGTGGATCCTGCGGAAAAGAAATACACTAATCACCCCATTACAGTAACATAAACCATAGAACTTACAATTTGGATTTTCTTTAAGACCCTTTAGAAACCTTTTGAAAACCTATTTTTGTTTTGGGGAGCTCAACTCCCTTCGTGGAGTTTACCGTCCCCCTTTTGTCATAAGCACCAAAGATGTTGGACCCACGCTAACTAATTGGAAGTGGTGGACTTGTGGGGGTCGTTTGATCTCACAATCATCCCCGAGGATTTTACAAAGGCATGTAGATGTACTTTGAAGTCAAGGATGCACATAATTAGGATTTTGGGGTGACAACCACGACCCCAGAGCAAGGCACTTAAAATTCGGCGACTGAATCCTAAATGTGCGGAAATCCGAATATTACTTCCCCCAACATTTTAAATGGCAGCCTGGTACTTTGGATTGTAACTTGTAATGGTTCGTTGATTGTGCCATATCAATCTATCATGTTCATAAGGTTACTTGTCCCTTCGCGTACACGGAGTATGTATCTTTTTAAATGTTACTGTGTTTCTGTACGTGGACGTGCCGTACCCGACCTTATATTAGTATGATCATTGCCCTACTTCCCCCATGACGAATCCACGGTTGCGGTGTATTGGTCATTAGCGAGCATTTAGTGCCTTGCTTCCTCCCTAGTCACCCGGATCCACCTTATACCCTTTTAACCGTTTTGGGTTGGACCATTCCATGCCAGAATGTTGTTTGATTGTTTAGGTCCCTAGGCTTGGTTTGCTTATCGTTTTAAATCTCGTTTTTCTAGTCTTTCTTGTCCATGTCTATACTCAAGTCCTCTTATGTATCTTTATTTAATTTTACGTCAACCCAGTTGATGTTGACTTATAAGTAGGGATGTAAGGACCCGTCCCTATAAATACCTAGTGGGACCCAATTTGACCAAGTCAACTATAAGTTATCCTATTTAATAGGTGATTAGCATGAGTATTTATTAATTCCCATTAATTTAGCCTATATTATAAGATTAAAACCCTTGTGAGATTAATAGTGGTTTCTTAGAATTAATTTTCTAATTAGAAGCCTTAGTTGTAATCTTAACCATATATGGGTTTTTTTTAGAGAGTTGTGCAATTTATCTTAGAATGATCTAACTATCCATGGCTTAACCCATTAACCCATTTATTATATGAAGGTACTCTAGTCCTTCAAACCATATATTTTCCCTCTTTTTTGAAAATCCCAATACCTTAAATGACCTTGGCCTCCTTTATTGTCAACCAAGCAAACATGGGCACTTTTGTCCTTATAAATAACATACCTTTATTGCCCTTAGGCTTTTTTATTCACAATCACTCATTTGATGATACTTTAGTAATTAAATGTAAGTACCTAAACTACCCTAGTCCTTATCCTTTATTTCTATTAGCAACCAAAGACCCTTTGGTCATTCCATTTTAATCTTCCTCATATACCCCTATCTTTATCCTAAACTTACATTAGCAAAAAAGGGCATTTTAGATTATAACCCAACCCATTCCTATAAAAAAAAAAACCCTCTCATCCATTCTTCTCATTTCACTACAATTTTTCTCCCATCTCTCTCTATCTCTAAGTTAGAGATTATTTATCTCTCTAGATCTTAGCCCTCCAATTACTAGAAGCAAGAGTTTCATCTACATCTAAGCATCTACAAGCTTAGGAGCTCATCACATCTCCTAGATCCCTCTTTCCTCTCCAAGTAAAGGTAACCTTCTTCTCCCTTTTCAATTTCCTTATAAAATAGTCTTTTCTCCTAGATTTCTCTTCCTTATGCATTTCTCTCTTTGAGAATGGGTGTAGAGATTGTAAATTCAGCTATTGGGGTGATCTTAGAGCATTTGAAGTGAAGCCAAACTATTTGAGGAGCTTTCTTCCTAATTAGGCAAGTAGATATACTTAGATTATTTAATTAAATTGATTAATATGCTTAGGTTGTTAATTACTGTCTTTTATGGTTATTTGGCATGATTTCTGTATTTGGATGGTTGATTGGATGATATGATGTATATGATTGTTATTTTAAGCTCTTGTATTGTGTATTTGGCCATTGATGGATGGGAATCCCCCATTTGGAATATCAATGGCCCATTTGTGATGAGATCATTATGTGAAAGGTGTGTTTGATGTTTGGAGGTGATTGGTGAAAATCTGGGATCCATTTGATGGAGTTTTGATGAAAAATGAAAGAGGGTAGAATGTTGAAAATAAGGATTTTGTGTGTACCTGGTTGACTTGGTCACCTAGGATATTGATCGGGCACACAGGGGACTTCCTTACAATTGAGAGCAGAAAATACACACAGGGTACAGAACCTAGCGTACCCAGTCGACCGGCAGCACTGCAGTCTTCCCCACCTGCCAGATATTTGTGAAAATGTTCGCAGTGTATTTGGTCGACCGGGGGACCCTCTAGGTTGACTGGGGACACTGCAGATTGTGTTTTTTGACTCCCAGTTTGCTGTCCACTTCCACAGAGTACCAGGTCGACCCGTGGACCCATGATGTTGACCGGGTACACTGTAAACAGTAATTTCCTAGATTTGGTTTCCTTTCATGATCTGATTATGTGTGGGCCCCGTTGACCTTCCATTTGGACTGTTTGGGATACACTAAATACGAGTCAAGGGCCACGCTTAACCTTGACCCGTGTAGCCACCTAAGTATGGTCTAGGGTTGTGAAACGGAACCCGATTCAATGGTTATGAATGTCCTATGATGCTAAATACCTTCAGGAGCACCAATGATACATAATATGCATCTAGGACTCCGTGATTACTGTCTTAGGTGAAGTGGGACCCTGACCTGAATAAAGGGGCAGCGATCATCGATCGATTTCTGACATGTGGTACTTATGTTGATAAAACAGATACTGAGGCTGATTAGTAGGTCCGAACATTGGATGTTGGTCTTGAGAGGTACTAAAATCAGGGCATTGCACTTAGGCTCTGATCCATGATCACGGTCTGTATTGGATGAGATGTTAGAACATGGCACTTGAAGTCCTGACCTGTAATATTGAGAACTTAACGGTAGATATTGATCGACGGACTATATAATGAGATAATATTAATTGAGCATATCGAGTAGCGTAGTTTATAAGGGTATGCATTATTAACTGTTGGGAATCGTAAGGATGGATTACTTATACCCGAACTCTGTGCCTCATGCCCTTGACTAATATCGTCTCATATTAATTATGATAAGGCTATCCAGTTCGAAGCACCCCCACCTAGTGGTCTATAGGATTTGTGTATGTACGATTGGTCTGCCGAGGGTTATGATGCCGGCATGGACATTGATATTGAGATATTGTTAGATGACACAGTAGGTACAGGTGTGGGAGGGGTACTGAGACAGCCGGCGCTCGGACCGGGTGTAGATGGACGGTGATATTGATCTAGCACGTAAAACCAATGGTTGGGACTTGGCTGTGGCTATGGATGAGTGATTGATGTTGATCTAACACGTAAGATCAATGGCTAGGACTTGGCTGTGGCTATGGATGAGTGATTGAGCACGTAAGACCAATGACTGAGACTTGGCTGTGGCTATGGATATTGATAGACTCTTGTATGCCCCTATTCGATGTGACGATAGCCATGGGTTGCTATTACCTCCATTATTGATGTCCATCGACAGTTGCCGAGACGACGACGACGGGCTGGCTTTGACCTTCCACGTCCCTTGTACTTCAGTTGTGGACGTGCCCTTGTGTGATCCTATGTATGTATATTAGTTGAATGATTATTAAGTGTTATAGATGTCGTTGTTTAGTGTCTTTAACGGCCGACATTGTTACGGATGGATCTAGAGATGATGGTTGTGGATATGATAGGGCTACTTCCCCCTGTTACTTTTATTACTGGTGACACTGCTGTGCTTGTATGAATTATATGGTTTATTGATGACGATGGCTTCTCTTATCTACTTGATATGTTGTATCTAACATCTGTTATATTATTATCTCAATTATCGTTCAAGCACTACACTCCACACTGTTTCTGTTGCACTCTGATATGTTATATTATTATCAAGGTACTAATCACGCAAGTATAGCTGGGATAAGGTATGGTCTTATTCCTTATCTATGAATATAATGTATTGCCATCTAAACATGCCTATTTGCCTAGCTCATCGAGCCTGATCCAATCTTTGGTGTTTTCAGATATCTTCTCTTCCGCTTTCTTTGATTAGTAGAATTGTTTGGCGGCTGATCTGTTGCTGCAGGGTTCGGAGAGTGATGCAGTTCGTGCATCGAAAAGCGTCTATCATATAGATCTTTATCCTTTCATTTTTCTTGTAGCTGGCCGTGTTAGCCTATAATTCAATAGTTAGTTTAATTACGGAAAGTACCTTGTAATCCCTTAAAGTGAAATAAAATTTTAGAGCTTTCTCCATTTACTTGCTCATATGAGATTTACACTTGATTAAATTATTGGATTTTCCGCATCTCTTGGGTACTTTCTCATAGCGTCCCGAGATTCGAGGCACCCGGATCTTGGGGCATTACATTTTTTGTATCAGAGCATTACGGTTCTCGGACAACTAAAATACTTAGCAACTCTTAGGATTCGATGTGAGGATTGGGTAGACTTAAACTGGTAACGCGATGGTTGTTTGATGTTTGTCTATGTCATTTGTGTTTTGCTTGTTTTAAAAATGTTTAATTGCAGATCGTGTCGCAGCATCATAGTTCGGATAGGGATAGTCAGTGCACAATAGAGGATAGATTTGAACAGTTGGTTTAGTCCCAGACGAGGATCAACACTCAGATATTAGAGATCCTTAGCTGTATGACCCAGCAGCCACAGAGTTCGCAGTTTCCACCAGTTGTTACACCACGTGAGTTAGATCAATACGAGCTATTTTAGAGGTTCCGTAAGAGGAAACCTTTAGTGTTTAATGGATGTGGAGACCCGATGGAGGCAGATGCATGGATTATAGAGATGGATCAGATCTTCAGGATGCTTCCGTGTACGGGCAGACAGCAAGTACAACTAGTGACCTACATGTTACGAGATACAGCTGAGTTATGGTGGATGATAGTGAGAGCTCCTTATGCAGACATGGATGATGCAGTAGCTTAGGAGATGTTCAAGAAGCAGTTTCTTCGGAAGTTCATCTCGTCACCCGTCAAATCTCAGAAGCTTCAAGAGTTTACGTAGCTACTTCAGGGAGACATGATAATTCTAGAGTATGAGGCACAGTTTACCCGCTTATCACGATTCGCCAAAAGACTTATCACTCCAGAATTAGAGTAGATCAAACGCTTCGTGGATGGTCTTCGAGCAAACATCTAGTTGCACATGACTTGCAGAGAGCTCCCCACATATAAGGCTTATGTGGAAAATGCGATGCGGGCCGAAGACGCTCTTAACAAGGTAGCCCAATGGAAAGCTTCCAAACGGATGAAGATGATACAAGCGTATCCGGAAGAGGATGAAGAGGAGGCAATCCAAGGTGATGAGCAGCTGTGGATTGATTGGGAATTTCAATGAAGGCAGCAGCGCTATCGCAGAGGTCGTGAGACTAGTGAGCATCGGAGGCGATCAGGAGCATGCTATGTCTGTGGGAACTTTAGACACAAGGCTCGCAACTGTCCATAGAAGAGGAACCGTGCTTCAGGACTCCACTAGCAGACTCATAGGCTTCCACTACCGAAACGTACCACCGGCGTAGTGCTCGAAGTGCAGCCTATTCAGCAGTGGCCCCCATACCCACAGACACAGGATCAGTGTCAGCTAGCTTAGGATTATCCAGACAGTTCTGTAGCACTTCAAGTTGGTGAGAGACGTCAGCCTGATTTCCCTACTGAGCAATGACTCTGAGATCAGCTTTTCCAGAGGTTTGCTTTATCTCTTATGGTTGGTGTGCTTAGATTCCTTGTGGTCATCGTGTTTAGGATCCTTGCAATGAGTGTGCTCTATCTATTGTGTGAATAATTGATTGTTGCTTTTTAGATAGCCCAATGTCCCATTTAGGAGTAAGGGGTATGTAATACCCCGAGTTGTCCTTTTTAAAGTCAAGAATAGTGATACATCCCGAGATAGTTCTTTAGGAGTGAGGAGTGTGTGACACCCCGAGTTATCCTTTTAGGAGCTCAAGGTGAATGACACCTGAGTTAACCTTTTGCGTAGGAGTGTGAAGCCGAGAGACAAAGTCATCCTACCTTTAGATGTGAGAGGTGTGAGGCACCTCTAGTCAACCCTTTTAGAGAGTTAGATGAGTAGGACACCCAGAGTTAGTTCTAATAGAAGTGAGGACTGCGAGACACTCAAAGTTAGATCTTTAGGAGTAGGGTGTGAAACACCCGAGTTGTTCTTTAGGAGTGAGGGGTCTGTGACACCCCTAGTCAGTCCTTTTAGAATCAAAGGTGTGAGACACCTCAAACTAATCCTATAGAAATAAGAAGGGTGAGATACCCCCTAGTTGACTTTTGGAATTAAGAGTGTGATACACCCTAATTGTTTCTTTTGAGTTGAGATGTGAGACACCCATAGTTCTTCCTAGGAGTGAGGGGTGTGCGACACCCCTAGTCGGTCCTATTGGAGTTAAGAGTGTGAGATGCTCAAATTGAGTAAAGTTGAGTAGCTGACTTTATTAGGAAATTAGAATGTTAGATCCTACTATTCTACTAGCTATCTGTTAGTATTCCAGAATGACAGAAACCCATACCCCATCAACCTGTTAATTGCTTATTAGAATTCTAAAGTGTTTAGAGGGTAAACCTTATTGTTTTGTTACCTGTTGACTAGTAATCCAGAGAGTTAGATGACCAGGTCTTGTTGTCCTAATTAGTTACTAATTAGTATTCCTTAGAGTTAGCAGATCAGACCCTATTGTTCCGCCAGCTATCTATTTGTATTCCAGACTGTTAAGAGATCAGATTCTATTGTACTGCTAGCTATCGATTAGTACTTGTGATCCCAAGTGTTAGGAAATTAAACCATATTGTCCAACTGCCTGTTGATTAGTATGCCAGAGTGCTAAGATGTCAGATTCTATTATCTTATCAGTTGTTGATTGTAACTTGGATTTTTATCTAACTAGTAGTTGTTTATAACCTATATTAATAGAAGAATAATTCTAGTATCCCTCCTAGTTGTGTCTAGCTATTCTAAGTGTTAGCTGGGTAATTTAACTCCTATTTTGCAAAGTTGACTAGAGGAGAGACCTTAGAAGTTTCGAAGTAATCTGTTTGCATTTGGGGACCAAATGAGTTTTAGGAGTGAGGGATGTAAGGACCCGTCCCTAGAAATACCTAGTGGGACCCAATTTAACCAAGTTAACTTGGGATCTGATGATAAGGCGGAGGCGGTGTCAGTGGGAGTAGTAACTTTGTTATTTTCAGATATTAAATTGGTTTTGTCAGATACATTATATGTACTATCTTTAAGGTGGAATTTAATTTCAGTTTCTAGTTTGGCGAATAGAAGTTATTCTATGTGGGCCTCCAAAAGCGACCGTATAAAGTGATATTTGATGTCTATGTGCTTTGTTCTAGCATGAAAGGCTGAGTTCTTTGCCAATTGAACTGCACTCTGGCTGTCATAGAATATCTTAACATTTTCCTGTTTCTTCCCCAACTCTTTCAGTAAACTCTGCAGCCATATCATTTCCTTGCAAACTTATACTCCGCTTCTGTTGTTGAGCGGGCCACTACCTTTTCAATTTTGAGGCTTAACTTACTCCTGCACTTCCTAATGTAAATACATATCCTATAGTGCTCTTTCTACTATCATGATCCCCTACCAAATCCGAATCGACATATCCTTGCAAACTGATTTCTGTGTCCCCAAAACACAATGCAGTGTTTATAGTAGCTCTCAAGTACCTTAGAATCCACTTAACAGCTTCCCAATGCTCCTCGCCTGGGTTGCTCATGTACCTGCTAACAACTCCCACTGAATGGGCAATATCCGATCTTATGCAAGCCATGATGTACATCAGACTACCAACAGCTGAAACATAAAGAACCTTAGCCATGCGCTCACGCTCCTGCTCATGCTGTGTCACTGGACATTGTTTCTTCGAAAGTCTGAAATGGTTCGACAACGGTGTATTAACTGGCCTAGCACCTTCCATTTTGAACCTTTTGAGTACCTTAGCCACGTACTCAGCTTGAGACAACTTCAATTTTCTATTCTTTCTGTCCATGCTGATTCGCATACCTAGGATTTGTTTTGCAGAGCCTAAATCCTTCATTGCAAACTCTCCAGACAACACCTCTTTAAGACTTGAAATTTCGTCCATGCTCGAACCTGCAACAAGCATATCATCCATACACGAGAAGTATCAAGTAAGAAGCACATGTCTTCTTAAAGTAACAACAATGATCATAATGACATCTAGTAAAACCATCCTGCAACATGAAGTCATCAAACTTCATGTACCACTGTCTTGGAGCTTGTTTCAGGCCATACAAGCTCTTTTTCAATTTGCAAACCAAATTCTCCTTGCCTAGGACGACATAGCCATGTGGCTGACGCATGTAAATGTCCTCATCTAGATCTCCATGTAAAAAAGTAGTCTTCACATCTAGCTGCTCTAAATGTAAGTCCTCAGCTGATACAATACTCAGAACTGTTCTGATGGTAGAGAACTCAACAACTGAAAAAAGATTTCAACATAATCAATACCTTCCTTTTGCTGAAAACCTTTTGCCACCAACCTTGCCTTGTACCTCGTAGTACCATTAGGCTCTTCTTTCAATCTGTAAACCCACTTGTTATGTAAAGTTGTCTTCCCACGGGGTAACTCTGCTAGTTCCCACGACTGATTTGATGCGTAAGATTTCATCTCATCATCCATTGCTTGCTCCCACTTTTCATAGGTTTCAACCTGCACAGCTTCCTCATAACATTCTAGTTCATCATTGCCGGTTAACAACAAATAATGCAAAGAAGGTGCAAAATGCGATGGGGTTTTTGTTTCCCTTGATGATCTCCTCAAAAGTGGAGTTTGAGGTTCTGGTTGTGTACTTTCATCTGCCTCTGAATTTTCATCTTGAGGAGCAGGGGCAAATTTACCAGGAATTTCCTCAAGGTCTACATATTCAGTTTCTTCACCCTTCCCTGTTTGTTGTTTCATCATGTCCTTATACATGACAGATTCATTAAGAATCACATCCTTGCTCCTAATGATTTTCCGATTTTTAGCATCCCAAAACTGGTAACGAAGATCATCAACACCATACCTAATGAATGTGCACTTTAAAGATTTAGCATCAAGTTTGGTCCTATCCACAAAGTTAATATGAACATAAGAGGTACAACCAAATATTCTTAAGTGAGTAAGGAGATAAGATTTACCTCATTTCCTGTCCAAGCCTTGATAAGATTTACCTCATTTCCTGTCCAAGCCTTCTTTGGTAGTCCACCACCTAAAGGAACTGAAGGTCCTCTGTTAATCAAGTAAGTAGTAGTATTCACCACATCTGCCTAGAACTGCTTAGGCAATCCTGCGTGAATCCTCATGCTTCTAGCTCGCTCCTGAATAATTCTGTTCATACGCTCAGCAACTCCATTCTATTGTGGTGTTCTTGGAATAGTCTTCTCTTGTTTGATCAAAATTGTTCGAACTCCTTGCTACAGTACTATCCTCCATTGTCAGACCTAAGACACTTCAGTTTTGAACCTGTCTCATTCTCAACTAAGACCTTCCACTTTTTTAACACATCAAATACATTTGATTCGTGCTTCAGAAAATACCCCCACAGTTTTCTAGTAGCATCATCAATAAAGGTTACAAAATATTGAGAACCGCCGAGAGAGGTTACCTCATGTCAACCCCCGACCCAGGATTTGCACGATTAGCACCAATTAAGTGCGTGTTTAGTTATTAAGTGGGTTTAGTGTTCGTGTGTTAGAATTTGGCTCGATTTAGTTGGAATTGGCTTTAGAAAATTTCGAGAGCGTATTGTATTTTTCAGACACGCTCAGGGGTGCCCTAAGTGTACATGTAAGCTTGAGAGAAAAATTTCAGTCTCCCGATTTTAATCGCGATTTTGATCTATTTTGAATGATTTTATTTTATTGTTCAACTTTTGTGTTCAGCCTATCTGTGTTTGGGGCCCAGAAACCCAAGTTTTGGCCCAAAATGGTAAAACAGTCATTTCACACCAAATTTGGACCCAAATTTCAAAATCTCAAAACTATGCCAAATTTATACTTTTTGGAAAGTAGATTCTTTTACAACCAATTTTATCTTCTTCGTCGCTTTCATCTGGGGCCCGCAAATCAGCGTTTTAACCATCACAAGTTTTGTGCACATGGGGCCCACAAGAACCCATTGACTTAAGCTACTTTCTCTCTCACCCCACTCATGTTTCATAATTCTTGTTTCTTACAACTACACTCTTCAAGCCAGCTGAGAAGAGACTCTTCTTCTTCTTCTCTTTCTCTCTTTGCATGCCATAGTTAGAGACCTCCAACTCAAAATCTGAAGATACCCTCTTCTTCCTTTCAACCCAAGCTCTCTATTGGTACCTTTTTCTTGGAGATTCTTGTTGGATGGAACCACCATTTTCATCCTTGCTCCTTGATTAGAAAGCTTCAGGTGAGGCTTCTCTTTCTCCTCTTCAATGTAGTCTTTTAAGCTCCTTAGGAACCCATTTCTCTAACATGCAAACCCATTTCCGAAATGGGGTTTCTTGTAGATTTCGTGGCTCGGCTTTGGATAGGATTTTTGAGAAATCTTTGGATTAGCTATTGTCAATGCAAGTGATCATTTTAGCTTTTCTTGATGCACGCATGTTTGAACATTTTATCTTCAACGGTTTGGTTCTTTTTCCATGATAGATTGAGCAATGTATTGTTTCAAGTATGTGTTATGGTTTGAAACTTTGCCTTAGTTGAAATGCATGTGTTAATGGTTTTAATTTTGATGGGTTACTATTCAATTTAAGTGTTTTTCATCTTGCCTAAATGTTTTGTGAATGGATGAAAGAATGGAGGAATATGTTGTGAAATGTAGGAGTGTGTTGGTTGTTAAAATTGTGTGGAAATGGCCCCTTGGAGAGCATGGAGGCTCAGGGGATGTGCAGGGATTTGACAAAGAAGGAAAGGAAATGGAGTGGGAAGAGAATAGAGGAAGGAAAAACTGGAATTCTGACTTGAACTGGGCTACCGTGCACAGTTAGTCAGCTGGCAGTCAACTGTTGGTTAGCCAACATGTCCACTTCGGTCAGCCGACAGCCAACCGAATTCAATTCGGTTCCATTTCCAGTATCCTGTTTTCCAACAGAGGATTTTCGGTCAGCTGTCGGTTAGCAGACATGGTCACTTCGGTCAGCCGACAGCCAACCTAGCTCCAATTCGGTTCCAATTACAGAATGGTGTTTTTCCTGTCAGGAGACCTGGCGGTCAGCTGTCAGTCAGCTGGCGGCTAGCCGACAGGTGACCGTGTGCTGACCGAGTTTTCAAATTAGACCTGTTTTGTGAGATTTTCTTGTGGATGAAAACCTGAATGTGATTAGGATCTTTCAACTTGAGTTTGTGTGCTTGAGGCCTTAAAATGTCCTTTAACTTCCGGAACACCAATCGCTTTTCATTTAGACATTTGAGTCTCAACCACATGAAGATCAAAGGAAAGGTCTTAATGTATGCTTGACAGATTTTGCTTTGGGATCGTGATTTGATACGATGAATATTGCTTTAGTACTTGCTTTGTTTCATAAGTATAAGTTTCGTTTTGAATTGTTCAAGAACTATATTGGGGAACACCTTTCAGCTTAATTTTGTTATGGCTTATGCCACTCTTGTTTAGTTTCGATTTGCCTTGTCTTGATAAGTGTATTCCCCCTATTTTCGACAAGTTTTGTACAAGTATCGATAAGTTTTGTGCATACATGAATATCATTGAATACCACTGAGCTTGGACTGCCCTCTTAGTCTGATCCACTAGTTAGGGGGTCCTCAAATAAAAGGACAATCTGCAGATTAGTCGTGTACTTATACACATATTTGTTTTGCCTGGTTCCGCGGTCTGTTTTCCTGCCCACCTTGTGTGGCTGGAGCTTTCATTTCATTTTGTTTCGTTTTGTTTGCTCTTGTCATCAAGTATGACGGAGAAAGGATGAGCTCAATGTGGATTAATGAATCTTGATGTTTTTATGAAATCATGCCAGTTTTGCTTTGTACACTATACATGTTTTGTTTAGAACTTATGTCATGTTTTAAGCTTTGATTCTCTCATATTGCAGTTGATTTGTATTATGCCTAAATTGATCACCTGCCAGACCGTCGTGTCTGATCCTTTGCTTTGGTGTTCAGATGCAGGCGCTGTTGCCTATGAGGAGGAGAGCCCGGAGGAGGCTCTTGAGCCACCCCCAGCCCGTGAGTGGCAACCTGACGACATCCTCTAGACCTCGGGTGGGGTCTTGAGTACGACACACTTGGATGGGATTGTTTTGTTATTTTGGGATGTATGGCCTTTGTTGGCCTTTTTATACTTGGGAAATGTAACCATAAACTTAACTTACTTTTGTTATTTTGAAACTTGAAGTTTAATTTATGGATATGCTATGTTACCATTCTCTCTCTGAATGTTTATGTCCTTTGATTCATTTAACTTATGCATTTTGGAATCATCAGTTTTGTATTGATGAGTGTGATTGAGATTACTTGCACGCTTCCGCAAATCATCGTTTGTGTGAGATAATTCCAGGTTTGTTTTGGGAATCCTCACCGCGGAAACCTGTGGGATAATCATAGTTGGACACACTCGTCGCGGGCCCGGATCTAGGACCTCGGTTCGGGGTCGCGACACCTCAGTTGTTCCCACATGTCCGTGTTGACCAATTCCAACCGTTCTGATTTTGGAGTCCTTCCAATCTTCAGAAAATTGACCTTCCTCTACTTCCCAAATATGCGGTCCTCGCACAAATCCAAGTTAATGGATTCTAGACCTGAAAACTTTTCCTTAGACAATAGGACTTTCATCCCTTTTTCACTCATATGTCCAAGACGGCAATGCCATGTAGTCGTATCCACTCTAGAAGATGCAACTGATATAGCACCATTCGAGCCAAAAGTCAGATACAGAGTGCCTTCCTTCTTCCCACAAGCCATTACCATAGCCCATTTAGTCATCTTCCACGACTTACTGGTGAAAGTTGTCACATATCCAGATTCTGATAACTAGCCAACAGACATTTAGATTTTTTTTCAAATCCGGCACGTGTGACATCTTTTAACTTCAGCACTGTCCCATTCTTCTAATTTATTTGAACACCCCCCTTCCCAACAATGCTGTAAGGTTCATCATCGCCTGGATAGACTTTCCCAAGATCACCCTGCACATAGTTGTAGAGACTTTCTTTGTGCAAAGCTGCATGAAAAGATGCACCCGAATCTATTACCCAAGACTCATTGTGTGTAGCTAGAGAAAGAACTACGGCATTGGCAATACTTTCTTTAGATACATTGGCCGAATCATTACCTCCTTGATTGTTCTCCATCTGCTTCACCGGAGCTCTGCAGTCCCTTTTCATGTGCCTTTTCTTACCGCAGTTCCAGCAACCATCACCTTTCTCATATGGAGTTTTTGATCTGCCTTTCTTTGATTGTGATTGACCTCGGCCATTGTTGCCTTTGTTCCCGTTTTTCCCTCTATCTTCAACGTTCAGGGCAGATGTAGAAACTACCCCAGATCACTTTCTCTAAGACTCCTCACTTAAGGTGGAACTGATAACATTCTCATACTTTAGTTTCTTTGTCCCTGAAGAGTTGCTCACTGCTATCACCAGACCTTCCCAACTATCTGGCAAACTGGATAAAACCAGAAGCGCTTTGACTTCATCGTCAAAATTGATGCCTACCGACTCCAACTGTCCCGTTAACGCGTTGAACCAATTTAGATGTTCATTCACCTTTCCGTCCTTGGCCATCTTCAAGTTGAACAACTTTCTCATAAGAGAAACCTTGTTTGATGCGGAAGGTTTTTTATACAGTTTCGCTAGGGCTTCCATTAAACCCACTGTCATATTCTCTTTTTGAATGTTGAACATAACAGATCTTGTCAGTGACTATCGAATTGTTCCAAATGCCTTCATGTCGAGAATCGCCCATTCATCATCGTTCATCTTCTTAGTGTTCTTTGTTTTTCCTTCCAAAGGAAGATAAAGATCGTTGTGATAGAGATAATCCTCTTTCTGCATCTTCCAGAAAGCGAAGTTCGTTCTGTCAAACTTCTTGATCTTTAACTTTCCTTCTTCTACCATGGCTCCCACTCAAACCTAAGGCTCTGATACCAGTTGTTGAGAACGTAAGAAATAAAGATGCAATCAACCACACAAAGAAGACACAGATATATGTGGTTCCCTCGAGATTGAGGTACATTCACGGATCACACCGATTCCACTATTCTTAAAAGCAAAAGATGAGAATACAGTATACAAGATCTTTGGCGGCTATGCTAGGGTTACATAAAGGCACAGGGTAACGTTATTACGGAGATACCCTTACATGTTTCCGGGTGAGTTGGCTGGGGGGTCGCAGTTGGCTCCGCGATAGTGGGCCTAAGTTAACAGTCTGACCCGGGTGTAATCAGGCTCCACACATAACAAGGAGATGATCCTATGATAGATATCTCTTGCCTTATATGAGAGATTAGATAGGGACCTTCACATCAATATCCAATGCCAACAACTTAAATGTGAGGGTCCCCACCCCTATCTCTCATAGAAGGTAAGAGATATCTCTCATAAGAGTATCTCCCTATGATATATTAATGTAAGCTATGATATGATATTCTGTTTTGCATGGAGCTATACCCCGATTACCCATGTGACTGTCGGAGAGTATGCACTTAGTGCTTAGGAGACTTGTAATTAAGATTCATGTGTTTAACACACTTTAAGTGGCTTTAACAATATTGATAACAATATCTATTCTAACTATACTATGAGAACAATTAGACATATGGCTTTGATATCAGAATAAGTACTAGCCTTTTTGTCTTGGATCTCCTATAAGAAAAACTAGCGAGCCTTACATGTGGTGGGGTAGCTAGCCCACAAGGATTGATAGTGAGATATCTTATCTATTTTTTAATTTTATTCTTGTAATTCTGTTCTATCTGGATATGATATGAATGTAATGAACTCTACGTGCATGTCTTAATCCTAATATGCATGATTGTACACATTGCATGCATAGTTGTATTTAGTTGTTGCACTCACTTCAATCATAGACCCAATCCGAGTAATGAAGATGAACATAAATATACTAAGGATGGTGTTTGAGGAAGTGCCTAAAGAGGGCATTTATTAAATCTCATCAACTAGCCATTCTTACTAAAATCTCGAGGCATTAGTAGATGTAGCATAATTATTTTTCAATATTTTCCCTTGGGTGGAGCCTACATATCATGCCCCTAGAATCTGGTCGGATCCTAACCACATCCTTAGGGTGTGAGAATTGAAGCCAATTAAAAGGTTTTCCGTTAATTGCATTTACAACCCCTGTTTCAGGTGGATTGAAGTCCGTAATGAGGTTATGAGTGATGATCCGTCACAATAAAAAACCGCAGAAGAAACAATTCATACTATCTATGGAGATGGTTAGAAAATAACATATGACAATGTTAGAGCTGATACAAGTAATGGAAAGGCATTTACTTAAAGTTTAATTACAAAATGCATTCAACGAGCTGTACGGCTAGTCGTACCCAAACAGAACCTAAAATTTGTTATAGACTTACTCTAAACCATTAAATTTTAGGATCATAGATCAAAACGTTAAGATGATATTATGGACTCATGATTTTGTATATAGGTAGACCTCATATGAATATTTCCATTCAATGGACTTGCATGATCATCATGCATCCAAACAAGGCCAAATAGGATGGGCACTGTGTAGCGCTCCCCATCATATTATAATACATAATGCATATTTTATGTTGCGAATGTTGTTCGCTGTTTGCCTTTCAAATGTCATCCATGGCTTGCTCATGTTTAGCATGGTCAGCTTTTGCTAGTATTATATTATAGGATTTTTTATGAGAAAATATCTCCAACTTTTGAGGGAAAAATTTTCAAATATTGACACCAAAGGGCCTCCCGTCAAATTTCTCTCTCTCTCGTTTTTTTAACAAACCCATATCTTGCGATATCAATGGATGTATCCTACGATATAGGATATGTCCTTATAATCTTCACACAAAACCTATTTTCTTTACTCTTTTTCACTTCTTCTTTCTGCCCCATCTTTGAGCTTTCCTGGTGGTCCTCAGGTCTGACCTTCTTCTACCAACTTTCTTTCCTCCATTTGTCCTCTTTCCTCTTGGTTGGTCACATGGTGAGGGACTCACGATTTTCCTCTTCCAATTCTTTTTCTTCTTCTTCATAGCACAGTTGCACCTAAGCACAAAATAGGTGACTCAGGACCCCCTTTTTCCTATCCTACAATATCCTGGGCATGGGCAAATTTGTGTAAAAAAAGGAGAAATTTAGAGGGAGGCTCTCTAGTGTCAATATTTTGTGATTAGTTCCCTTCGCTGTCATACAATAGTTTAAGGGTATTTTTCCATAACAATTCATAGATTATATTACATATATGAGCGAAACATCGAACTTATCAATAACATCAAGTGAGCTTTATTAGACATTCATACATGGCCCCCTTCACAAAGATCTAAACTGTTCATGTGATACTTTTAACTTATTTCTTTCTTAGTTGGCCTAACATCCATAGTTGTAGTGGCATTCACCACATGAATAAATTGAAAATAGATAATTATCTTTAATAAAGCAAGGTTTTTCAAACAATAAGTCCCACTTTTGAGGACTCCTAACCTTCCATGTGATAAATAGTAGGCTCATCCATCACCAATTAGAATTTTGATTTACTTGATTAATTAAAACTTTAATAGATCAAATTGGAATTAATTGTGTATTTAATACATGAAAGTTCAATTTGATTGGAATAAAACTATACTCAATGATTCATAGAGTGGTATTTTGATTTAATAGTTCTTTTAAATTCTTTTTTCTTCATTGTAATCCAAACACCCCAAACCCAAACCACCCCCACCACCCCATCCAAAACCCCAAAAAAGGATCCTAGGTTTCTTTATTCTTGTTCAATAAATAACGGCTGCGCAACTTTCCTCATGGCTACTCCAATTTCTCATGACCAAACAAGAATAATGATAGATTGTCACTTTCTCCGGAAAAGAGTTGTCAAGGAAGATATCTTATATGTTCCAATCCAACACCAAGTCACAGAGATTTTTAGCAGCTTGTTTCTAAGGGGCAATCTAGAAGTTCATTATCCTATAATGTAGATTGAGGGAGGTTGTTATTATATGTTACTGAATTATATGCCCTAAGGCATTTTGGCCCGTACTTGTTCCCTGTTGTACAATGGTGCACTTTCATTTATTGAGTATTACATTCTCACTTTCTACATTCAAGCAACCTATACTGAGTAGCCAAGCCAACCAAAAAACACAAAATACAAAAGAAAAAAAAGAAAGAAAGAAAGAAAGAAATCAACCGTCATGAAAAGAAGTAGCATTGTCAATCAGAAGTAGTAAAAAGCATCATCTGGCTGGTGCTCTAGTTTGGGAAGCTGAAAACATCTGGCGTAAGCGGCTAGCAATTTCAGTGAAAGAAGGCCGAGCCACAGGGTCTGGGGCCCAACACTGCTCCATTAGCTTTCTCCACCCGGGATCACACCAACCCGGTACGGGTGGTCGCAACGTGTTATTAACGATACCTCCTGGTTGGAAAAATCAATTTGACAAGAAACTGCCTATGAATTGAAGAATGTGATTTTTTTTAACATCTACAATCAGACATTAATGGAAAATTGATTTTTTTTCAGTGCTATCAACAATACGACATTCTTAGATGGATCTCACGCTCAGAATCGAAGTTCTGGCCTTACCAAGTCTCAACAACATGAAAAAGAAAAAAGATAAAATGCTTAGAAGTGTACCTATGATTGCACCATAATGCATATTAGCATAAGGCTCTTCGCCTGTGAGAATTTCCCACATGACAATTCCAAATGAGAAAACATCAACCTGCCAATGATGCAAAGTCAGATATAAACAATGCTTTAGGTAATAAATGTGTGTGAAAAGCGTTAAAAATCCTCCTAGGGAGTTTTTTCATTATAAAAAAAAAAAAAAAAAGCCTCTCCCGTGGGGCCCAAATGTCTATGGCAACCATGGAATGCCGCTAGATGGAATAGTCTAGATGAGATCTAACTATATGAACATTTCCTACTCCATTAGATCATCCTAACCCCTTGGTCCATGACACCAAAGTTTAATGGTTTTAGAGACATCATTTTCCCGTGATTTCAATCCAACGGTGAGTAAAAGTTGGATGAGTGCCAAATTTGGGCTCTGTACCAATTCATGGGGTAACTTAGTAAGTGTGAAATGATTGGATTGGCTCAAGGTGAGCTCCACACCCTAAAAACATGATGAGTTTTCATATACATCCATCCATCACCATAGAGTGAGGGACACAGTGGGGCAACATGGTGAGGCCGACTTTATGATTCATCCGAAGCATCCAAATCACGGACCCCATGAATTACACCAGATCCATCAGGTTTTCACCAATCCAAATGGACTGGACTGATAGGTCGTTGGTCCTTTTTTTTTTTTTTAATATAAAGTCGTTAAACTTGTGGCCCACGTATGAATGGGTAAAAGGCATGTGATTGACTGAAAACTTGATATTTGCGCTAATCTAAAATATCTCTTTCCATCCCCTAGTCCTGTGATCAATGGGGCCCCAGGTGGGCCTCATCAAGTTGTCCATCACCATAATATGGTAAAGGATGGATGCACATGAACATTACTCCCTCTTTATATCTACAGGGAAAATGCTCTTATGAGAATAATTCTCACATTGCTATAAGAGTAAGGGGGGAGGACCCTCATATTTAGGCTGTTAGAATTCCATATGGATCCAATGGTTCCCCTCCTAACTCTCTCATAGGAGCATTTCCCATATCTATCTATCTATCTAGACATATATACATATATATATATATACATTTATATAACTTTTGTGTTTTTCAATTGTTATATAAAACAGAGATGCATTAAAGTGTACTGTTTTATGTTTAATCAGATCGATAATGTTCATTATTTCATGCATCTTCCATGAGATACATCGACAACAGTATGCATGTTGCAATCAGGATGAATCATCACAGGGATGTGATATTTTAGAAGTGTTAGTACAATTGACATACAAATTGGAGCATTCTGCGAGGATAGCTCATTTTTTAACAAACATGGTATAAGCCAGTGTAGTCAAACTGGACCCCATTCAGCTTCTGTTGGGGTTGGAAGAGGAAGCAGACACTGGATCAGGCCAAGGAACTATCTGAAAATCACACCTGGGTCACAACAAGGAAAGTGCTTGACTCGGATGTAAAAAAATTACCTTTTGATACATTACTTGGACCACACGTCCTTACCTTTCCCGAAATGTGGTCGTTATAGGAATTCCGTTTTCATAGGATATATGCTATTAATTACTCAAAACGGTTTCTTAATGAGATGTATTCCATAATATTCTCTACCTTGATGGACGGTTCAGATTAAATCTAAGGAAACCCTAATTGAAAATTCGATCCTCTCTTCACCTATAAAATAGAGCATTTCGTCCATCACAAATGCTCCCTCACGAAACTCAACACATTAGGGTTTATAGGCAAGGAGAGAGAAACCGAAACCATTCACCTAGCCTCTTCCTCGACGGATCACAGAATCAATCAGTAACAGCACCAGACTGCAGGATCGGAAATCTGCATCAGGATGTCTGGAGGTACTCTTTAATTTATTTAAGATTAAATCCTACACGTGATTATCATGTTGTTCACGATCTTAGGGTTCATGTTAATAATAGTATAACATGTGGTATCAGAGCATGGCTTTAGAACACATGATCGTCCATTAATTAGGATAACTTTGCATTGCCATAATCGGCAAATATAGATCCGTTCTGACTCTGTTTTACATCAATGTATCGATCCAACTATTATGGCCTGCATGAATGGTTTATATTTATGTTATTCCGCAATTTTAATTTGGGCACGACTGTTTGATCATGATTCATTTAAGTTTTTTTTTTTTTTTGAATTTTCAATTATATATAAACTCCTGCGTGAGTAAGAATTCAATGTAATAATGGAATGGAGATCTGTAACAAGAACGCCGTGTCTGGAGTGGTGGCTGTTTCGAGACTGAAGATGGCGTTTTGAAGCAGTCGAAGATAAAGACAGATGATCGAAAAGAAGGACAGAAAATAGGTCATATAATTGGATCATATTTTTCATAATCATTCCATATTATGCTGATTATCATTAGTATTTCGGACAGCCCTCTGAGGCTCGGTCTTCTTTCTCAGTACTTTTCATATAATGAATGATCTATCATGCATAAATGCATGCAATATATAATGTTTCTATTCATATTAAGCGAATTTCGATAACCAAAGTTGTATGCTTAGGGTTAGGTCTCACCACAGTGACCCTAACAATTTAACACTGAAATTTGGCCCTAATAGTACCATCATGATGTTTACTTTACATATTGTTCAAGCGCATGAAGCATTTAGTCGCCCACAGGCAAATTATATTCATACGATTGAACAACAATTAAAGAGTGTGTGTTCATATGTAGACCAAAGATATCCACAGATATCTTACCTATCCTAATTAAGAGTAACATCACTCATTTACACCACCTTGAATATGACGACCTTAGATGGTATAATGTGTAAAAAATTATGGTGACTACCCACAGGAGCACCTCAATTTTATGTCATATATATTCATATATTATGCATGTGTTGTCCTATTTTAATTGAAATCTTATTATTATATCTCTATTGCAATCATTGCACCCACTAATCTGACTTCGCATGCTACCTCTGTCACTAAGTTCAATGGAACCAACTGCTCAGAATAGAAAGAGCAAGTTGAGTTCACATTGGGGGTACTTGAACTGGATGTGGCTCTTCTTAAAGATAAGCCAGCTTCACTCACTGAAACAAGTACCCCTGAGGAAAAGACCCTCTTTAATGCTTGGAAGAGGTCTGACAGATTAAGCACTATGTTTTTGAGAATGACTATTGCCACCAACATCAAAACATCCCTTCCTAAAATTGAGAATGCTAAGGACTATATGAAGGCCATTGAAAAATGGTTTAAGACTGCAGACAAATCCCTTGCTGGGAAACTAATGGCAGATCTTACAACCATGAAGTTTGATGGCACTCGCTCAATGCATGAGCATGTCATTGAGATGAACAACCTTGCAGCTAAACTAAAGAATTTGGGACTATCAGTGGATAAGGCTTTTCTCGTCTAATATATCCTAAATAGTTTACCTCCTCAGTACAGGCCTTTCCAAATTCACTACAACACTATTACGGACAAGTGGACAGTGAATGAATTGGCTAACAAACTGGTTCAAAAGGAGGCCAGGCTGAATCAACAAGGTATTAAAGTAGCTCATCTCGTTCAAGGAGCTGGACACAAAGCTAGGAGAAAGCAAAATTCGGGCCAGAAAAGGGCACCACCCAGATCTAATGACGCTAGTCAGAACCCCAAGAAGAAAAAGAAGGACAACGTATGCAAATTTTGCAAGAAACCTGGACATTTTCGGGCAAACTGCATTAAACGTAAAGCATGGGTCGAAAAGAAAGGTAACCCTATGGGTTTCATAAGTTATTTTGAATCAAATCTTACTTATGTTTCTTCTGATACTTGGTGGATTGACACTAGTGCTAATGTTCATGTTTCCAATTCAATGCAGGGATTCCTTATGATCCAAACCATAAACCCAAGTGAGAACTTCCTTTTCATGGGAAACAAAGACAAAGCTCCAGTTGAAGCTATTGGAACTTTTCGTCTTGTTTTAGATAGCAGTTATATGTGAGACTTATGTCAAACTCTTTATGTTCCAACTATTTCCCGTAATTTGGTTTCTGTAAGCGCACTTGATAAAGTTGGTTACTCGTTTGAAGTAGGAAATGATAATTTCAGTTTATTTAAAAATTATAGTTGCATTGGCTCTGGACTTTTGATTGATGGGCTATACAAGTTTCATCTTGATAGTCAACTTGCTGAAACCCATCTTACCCTACATTCTAAGGAAACAAAACGAAAATCATCTAAAAACGACTCTTATTTCTTGTGGCATAAAAAGCTGGGTCACATATCCAGTGAAAGAATCAAAAGATTAGTAAAAGATGGTGTCATTTCGGATCTAGATTTTACTAATATTAACGAATGTGTGGATTGTATTGAAGGCAAAACAACAAAACCCACAAAGAAAGGAGCCACAAGAAGTACTCAGCTTCTTGAAATAATTCATATAGACATTTGCGGACCCTTTGATGTTCCAACCTTTGGGGGAGAAAAGTACTTCATTACCTTTATTAATGATTACTCACGTTACTATTATTTATACTTATTGCATGATAAATCTCAGTCTGTGAATGCTGTACAAGTGTTCATTACTGAAGTCGAAAGGCAACTAGACAGAAAAGTGAAAATCATAAGGTCAGATAGAGGTGGTGAATTTTATGGAAGGTATGACAAAACAGGATCAATGATGAAAATAGCGGTAGCGGCGGGCGTAGCGGCTCGCCCCCAAAATGCTACGAACGGGCGCTACGTAGCGGTGTAGCAGTGCGTTGTAAAAAAATCATCAAAAAAATCTAATTTTTTTTCAAAAAATCGAGAATATTAGAAAATGATAGAATATAATGTTTGCTTTCAAAAGTAACTTATATAAGGGGGTGTAGCGGTCCCTTCATTGCATGGAGTCTTGTATCGCTGTATGATTATAAAATAATAATATTGATCAATTTGTTCATATTTATTTATGTTGGTTGGCTATTTTAAGTTAAAAACTAACAAAATGTTTATAATCAAACTATTTTCACTATCATGCTTAGAATAGAACATTTTGGAGTTGCATTTTGAATTATTCATATATATGGAGAAAGAAATTCTATTAAAGTGAAATTGGCTGGGGGGCACTATTTTCTATTAGAGTGAAAAGGGGCCCATTTTTTATTAGAGTGTAATTATGTTAGAGCCATATTTTCTATTAGAGTGAACATCAGGTGGGCCCTATTTTCTATTAGAGTCAACTTTTCTTGTTTTGGGTGGGCCCATTTAATTGAATGGTAAGTTTTAATGGATTCGCTTTTTTTTTCATTTTTTTTTTATCATTTTTAGTATTTTTATTTTTAATGTTTTCTAATGTTTTGAATAGTTTTTAATCAGTTTGTTAATGGTTTATTTCTTTATTTTGTATTTTTTGCATGGTTTTTTAATGTTTTATAATCGTCCTTTTTTAACTTTTATTTAAGCCTTTCATCAGGTGGGCCAACCGTGGGGCCCATAATTGACCTTTAACTAAAAAACGAGGCCTCAATCGATAAAGGGCATTTTCTGCCCTCGCTTCATCCGAAAAAGAAGAATCGAGAGAGATTCAGAAGCGGGAAACGAAAGGTGGGAGAAGGAGAAGGAGAAGGAGAAGGGGAACGAGAAGGAGAGGGAGAGGGGGAGGGAGAAGAAATAGGAGCCCCTGCTGCCTGGAGAGGTGCTATGCGCCTGTGCTAATGCTGCCAGCTACTACTTGCGCCGATGCTGCTGCTCCGCCAATGGTGTTGTCGCGCTGGTGTTGCCTTCTCCTACTGCATGCAGTCTCATGGGTGCTATTGCTGCTGCAGTACGTCCTCTACAACTCCTCTCTCTCTCTCTCTCTCTCTCTCTCTCTCTCTCTCTCTCTCTCTCTCTCTCTTTTATTTTCTTTTTTTTTCCTTCCAAGAGTTGACACCCCTGGCCGAAACGTGGCAGCCGCTACAGAAATTTAGTAGTCGTAGCGGCCGCTACGGGCCGCC
Source organism: Persea americana (assembly GCA_029852735.1). Classification (NCBI taxonomy): domain Eukaryota; kingdom Viridiplantae; phylum Streptophyta; class Magnoliopsida; order Laurales; family Lauraceae; genus Persea; species Persea americana. The sequence continues at coordinate 43,305,580 of CM056814.1, forward strand.
ACAGTTGCGATGGCCAATATCTCGTCCGTAGCGTGGCTGTGTCCACCGCTACGGCCGATATATCGGCCGCTACGCTACATAGCGGCCGTTATTTGCATCCTTGAATAGGACAACACCCTGGACCTTTTGCAAAACTTCTCCAAAAGCTTGGAATTGTTGCCTAATACACAATGCTTGGTTCTCCATGGCAGAATGGTGTAGCTGAAAGGCGAAATCGTACATACATGGAAATGGTTAGATCCATGATAAGTCATGCTAACTTACATATATCCTTGTGGATGGATGTTCTACACACAATTGTTTATATCTTAAACGGAGTTCCCAGTAAGGCCGTTCCAAAGAAACCTTTTGAACTATGGAAAGGATGGAAACCTAGTTTACGACATCTCCAAATTTGGGGTTGCTTAGCTGAGGCTAGAGTCTACAATCCACATGAAAAGAAATTGGACCTTAAAACGATTAGTGGTTACTTTATAGGTTTCCCAGAAAAGTCCAAAGGATTTAGGTTTTACTGCCCTAACCATAGTACAAGAATTGTTGAAACCGATAATGCTTGATTCTTTGAGAAAGGTGAAATCAGTGGGAGTAATAAACCTCAAGATGTGATCATTCAAGAAATCAGGGTACCTATCCCTTTACCCTTTATTCCGAAAGATGTTGGAAATCCTCCTGTTGCTGAACCATTTAACAATGAGGAAAACCCAATAAATGATCAACAACTCCATAATGAGATTGTCGCCAATGAACATATGGATGAAGCACCAGAGGAACCAACATTAAGAAGGTCTCAAAGACAAAGGAGATCCGCTATTTCCGATGATTACATGCTTTACCAAGTAGAATTTGAAGAAGGGACAATTAAAGATCCGGTTTCTTATTCACAAGCCATTAAGGATGTTAATCCTAGTAAATGGATTGATGCCATGAAGGATGAATTGAAATTTATGGATGAAAATCAAGTATGAGAAGTTGTTCAATTGCCACCAAGACACAAACCAGTTGGCTGTAAATGGGTATTCAAGACCAAACGCGACTGCAAAGACAATATTGAACGACATAAAGCCAGACTTGTTGCTAAAGATTTTAATCAGACAGAAGGCATTGATTATACTGAGACTTTTTCCCCTGTGTCCAGGAAGGATTCTCTTAGAATTATCATGGCATTAGTAGCTCACTATGACCTCGAGTTACATCAAACGGATGTGAAAACTGCATTTCTCATTGGAGACTTGGAAGAAGAAGTCTACACGCGTCAACCTGAAGGCTTCATAATTGAAGGTCAAGTAGACATGGTTTGCAAACTTAAGAAATCAACATATGGACTGAAACAAGCTTCGAGGCAATGGTACTTAAAGTTTCATGAAATCATTACTAACTTCGATTTTAAAGAAAACATAGTTGACCCTTGCATATACCTTAAGATCAGTGGGAGTAAGTTCATATTTTTTGTTCTGTATGTTAATGACATATTACTGGCTAGTAGCGACCTTGGTTTATTTCATGCAACAAAGTATTATCTCTTTAAGAACTTTGAAATGAAAGATATGGGTGAGGCTTCCTATGTGATAAGAATAAAAATATTCCGTGACTGGTCACTTGGTGTTTTGGGATTGTCTCACACAGCATATATTGACAAAGTTCTAGAGAGATTTGGCATGATGACATGTTCCTCTAGTTCTGTTCCACTGCATAAAGGAGACAAGCTTGATCTTATGGAGTGTCCACAGAACGAATTGGAACATAACGAAATGGAAAAATATCCTTATGCTTCTCTTGTAGGGAGTTTGATATACGCATAGGTCTGTACGAGACCTAACATTAGTCATGCTATTGGCATGCTGGGTAGATTTCAAAGTAACCCCAGAATGGCTCATTGGAAAGCTGCAAAGAAAGTACTGAGCTACCTCAAGGGAACAAGGAATTATATGCTCACATACAGAAAATCAAGTCACCTACAGGTGACTGGTTATTCCGATTCAGATTTTGCTGGATGTTCTGACACCAGATTTTGCACTCTTGGCTATGTGTATCTATTATGTGGAGGTGCAATATCAAGGAAAAGCCAGAAATCCGAGTTTCTTTACACATCCACCATGTTGGCTGAGTATGTAGCATGTTACGAGGCTGCAATTCAGGGCACATGGTTGCATAATTTTATCTCTCAGTTTGGAGCTTTGAGTTTCATCTCTAAGCCATTAACTCTTTACTGTGACAATGACGCTGCAACCTTTTTCTCCAAGCATGACAGTATATCTAAGGGAGCCAAACACATGGACCTTAAATATCTATCACTGAAGAAAGATGTTAGATTACATAAATTTGTCATTGAGTCTATACGTACAGATTTCATGGCCGCAGACATATTCAAGAAAGGACCACCTCCAAAGACCTTTCAGGGACATACTACAAGCATGGGTCTTGCCGATAGTTCTTAATTATCATTTTATGCCTTTTATTTATGTACTTGTATTTGACATTTATTGAGCTCTTAATGCAACTCTACATCTGCTATTTCTGTTTTTCCATTGTGTACATATTTATGTTTGGATGAATGATAAACAGAAACAGTCTTTAAACAACGACATTATGAGACCATTACGTAAATCTCCTATTACGGTTTAGTTATGAAGGTTGTCAATGATGTAGTACATGGAAGTAAGCATGTTGCAAAATAATGTGTGCCCGCCATGACTCCTCTTGACCAGCGAATTAGCCACGACACTTATGATAACCGACTAAAGCAGTGTTTAGCATATAATGTGCGCCTTATGATTTCTAACATGAAAAACACTAAAGGATCTTCCTATCGACCAAGTGGGAGACTGTAAAAAAATTACCTTTAGGTCCATTACTTGGACCACACGTCCTTACCTTTCCCGAAATGTGGTCGTTATAGGAATTCCGTTTTCATAGGATATATGATATTAATTACTCAAAACGGTTTCTTAATGAGATGTATTTCATAATATTCTCTATCTTGATGGACGGTTGAGATTAAATCTAAGGAAACCCTAATTGGAAATTCGATCCTCTCTTCACCTATAAAATAGAGCATTTCGTCCATTACAAATGCTCTCTCACGAAACTCAACACATTAGGGTTTATAGGCAAGGAGAGAGAAACCGAAACCATTCACCTAGCCTCTTCCTCGACGGATCAAAAAATCAATCAGTAACAGCACCAGACTGCAGGATCGGAAATCTGCGTCAGGATGTCTGAAGGTACTCTTTAATTTATTTAAGATTAAATCCTACACGTGATTATCATACTGTTCACGATCTTAGGGTTCATGTTAATAATAGTATAACACCAAACAGTATAGACCGGTCCTCAAAATTAATAATAAAGACTGAAATTCTTATAAGTAGCCAGTACCCAATCACTTCAGTTTTCTCATTCTTCCAGTAGCCCTCTCCGCTGGTCCTCAAAATTAAAATTAAATATTGAAATCTTTACAAGTAGTTAATAATTAATACCCAATCACTCATTTCATTCATTTTCCATTAGCCCTCTTCCACGTCCTTTTTGAGTTTAGTGCTTGGGAAAACACAACCCAAAAGGTAAGCACTGTTGACCAAGACTAATAGAATCACGATCTTACGGAGAATCTTACCTTTGGCTATTGTAAGGGGAATTTGGAAGGAGTGAACTATGCAAAATTTTCTGGAGCAAGAGCTAATTCATTTGATGGCTTGTTGGTAGAATCATATCATGGATGTTTCAATGGGGAATACAAGCACAGGAAAATGTAAACTTTTTGTTGTTATTCTTAAGTTGTTAACCAATACACCCAATATGCCTAGGCGTTAAAGGTGTGGAAAACTAACTACTTAAACCCCCCCCCCCCCCCCCACCCCACCCCGCCCCACCCCACCCACCCTCCGTCGGCACCACCACAGGTGGGACACTGCCCGGACTTGAAGTGCACGCCCACACAAGAAGCGGTATGGGGTCTTTTTGCCCGGCGCACTTGCACCCGCACACAAAAAGCAGCATGAGGCTTTTTTACCCGGTGCGGATTCGAACCCAGGACATGTTGGCTCTGATACAATCTCAAGTTGCTAACCATCCAATACACCCAAAATACCTAGGCGTTAAAGTTGCGGCAAACTAACTACTTAACAGTTATCAATAGCCACATGCCTAAATCAAAGATAAATGTAGACTTGGCAGCATTTAACCCTGGACAATTGGAGGATTAACAATAAGGAAGTGCTCTTAGTAAGCCCAATCCTTTCAGCACTATGAAAAACAGTTAAAATGATGAAGAGTATTGCTCTTGGCTTTCCAAGACCAATTAGCTTAGTTACTTCGAATAAAGTAAGGATATACTAAATCTTCATTACATTAAGCGGGCTCATTCATTGTATACATTACATTACATATCTCTCTCTCTCTCTCTCTCAACCCCTAAAAAATAGAGAGAATTGTGGTTGGCATCATGTGGATTCAGTTTTTTGAACTCTATTTTTTGAAACAGGTAAGTTTCAATATCTTACTCATGTGAAAATGGTGTTTTTGAACAAACATGGTAATGTGTTTCACATTTCTAACATGTGCATATGCAATGTTTTCATATGTAGCATTTACATATGTAAAACTCATTTTCCTATCACATGTATTATTTTTTATCCTCAGTAGTGGATAATTCATGAATAAAGTTCCTTGTACTTTTAAAGTTGATGGTAACCTCTTTCAAATCCCACAGTGTATAGGAAGTGTAAGACCCCGACCCCTAATTTTCATGATTAGTGTGTTTTTAGCTATGGGTTAGTTCTCTAAGTGAGATTTGAGTTTAATCGAGTTGGTTTGTGGATTAGAATAGTTTTGGGGAATTTTGAGAGCCATTGGACCTAGTTTGGCAGCTCAAGGACACCTTGGGTTACACATGTCAACGTGGGGGCATTGTTCTTGATTTTGAAAATTTCCAATTTTTGTTTCTCTTGATAAGTCAAACTATCCCCAACAACTTTTGCGTTACACAGATCCCATTCGAAGCCCAGAAAATTAGTTTTCCAGCCTTAGGGGAAAGAACAGCCTTTTCACATCAAAATTTGAGTCCAAATTTCGAGATTCTAGAACCATGTCAAAAATATACTTTTTGAAAACTAGATTTTATCATGATCATTTTAGTCTTCTTCGTCAATTTCATCTGAGGCCCAGAAAGCCCACTCCCGAGCCTATGAAGTGTTATTAGTTGTGGGCCCCTTTCATGGCTTATATATTTAGAGACCACTCTCTTTCCTCATTTTCCCACCATCCTTGAGCAGAAACTCAGCTGAGTTCAGCAAAGCCCCTTTCTCTTCTTCTCTTGCTCATTTCCCCCTCAACCTCCCACCAAACTCTACCAAATTGAAGGCTTGATCTCTCCATTCTCTTCCCCACCTCTCTAGCTCCCTAAAGATGCCATTTTGATGCAAAACAAACCCGGGCAGCCCTCCATTTGAACTCTTTCTTGCTGGTTTCAGGTCCTACAGGTATGAGACCTCTTTTCCTCCTTTAGATTATGATAGAGCAACCCTTGGAGGCCTAGCATTTCAACATGGAAGACCTAATTCCTTTTCTTTGATTATTTTCCAATCTGTGAGCTATTTTTTAGTATATTTTGCGGGTTTTGTTCTTTAGGTGTGCTAAGGTTTTATTGGTGTGCTAAGGCAAGTGACTAATTTAGTTTGTTCTTGCGCATGTTGTTAATTTTGGGTATTTTGGTTCTAAAACATGTTTTCCATCTATTATATGTTTAATTGATCATGTTGATTATCTAATTTTTGCTATTAGCATCAACCTATATTTTTGAAAGTCATGTTTTCACTCTTATGTTCCCTCGAATCTTTCTTTAGCATAATTAAATTCTGACTTGTTACATGATCTTGGATTTGAATTTGATGATTTTAGGGAATGGATGGAAAAGGGATGTTTTATTTAAGAATGATGGGTTTTGGCTTTGAAATTGTTGAAGAATGGAAGTTTTGGAGGGCATGTAGGCTCTAGAAGTGTAGGGAATTGTCAAGAATTGAAGGAATGTGAAATGGAAAGAGAAACGGCTTGAAAACAGAACTTGGAAGGCAATTTCCCAAAGATGGCGGTTAGCTAGCTGCAAGCTGACCGACAGGTGACCGACCCATGGTCTGTTAGAATTCCCGAGAGCAGAATTTTCCTAACAGAGGTCAGGCGGCTAGCTAACGCCGCCAGCTGACCGACTACTCATCGAGAGCTAGAAAAAGGCTCTTTTTGGGTGGAATTTTGTGGAGATGAAAACCTAGGATATTCTAAGAGCAGTCAACTTGATGATGTGTACTTGGAATTTGGAATGTCATCTACCTTTTGGGGCACCAAATTATTTATAAATCCGACATTCGAGCTTCAAATACACAAGGTATCAAATGATGCGGTCTTAGAATATGTATAGTGTATTTGTTTTATAAATCAAAGGTTGAATATGAATTTTACCAGCGTGTACTTGTTTTTACTTGGAAATACCTGATTTTCTCGGATTGGCCTTGATTTGATAAGTTTTATAAGTTTCGCTTGGCCTTGTCTAGTTTTATTCGTTTTACTACCAAAACCACTTGGGATTATGATTTCTCGTATTTTTTCAACCAATAAAACATATGGGTAGACTATTCCTCATGCTTGTACTTGATTATATACATGCCTCCCTTTTCTCGCTTGTCGAGTAGCCCTTTTTTCTTGACGTGTCACATCACTAGACTTTTATTTCGTATTTTTTTGGATTTTTGAGCCTTGCTTCTTGAAAACTCTTGATTAAGGAAATTTGAGGGGACTACTTCTCATTCTGTTACATGTTAATAGCTTATGCTATCTTGTCTTGTCTTACGTGCACTGTCCACCTCGTGTGGCCGATGGGGGAAATGTGAGAACTTTGTCCGGGCGGCACCCTTAACCATGGGGCGAAGCGTGTCAACCACGGGCTTCAAACGATAAGTCTCCACTATTCCTCATTAGAAATATTCAAGTTGCTTGCTCCGTCCACGTCGCGTGGCGGAGGATATCTTGTCTTGTCTTGACAAGTAGTTTTCCCTTTTTCATGACTTGTCTTGTATATGTATTTTGTCATATGCATTCATGATTTTGAGTATACACCACTGAGCTTGGACTACCCTGTCAGCCTGATCAACTGGTCCGGGGTCCTTAAATTACTTGGACCGTCTGCAGATTGGTTATATTTTATACGTGCTTTCCGGTTCCGCGGCCGGACCTCGACCACCTCGTGTCGCTTGGAATCTTGTCTTGTCTTGTCTTATCTTGCTAGCTCTTATCATCTTGTATAATGGAGAAAGGATGGCCTCTTGTGTGTTTGCCAATCATGATATTATTTAGTATTCGTGCTAGATTTCTGTCTTGCATTTTGTTATGGATTTTCACTGATTTGTTAGCCATGGTTTAAGATCAATGATCTATGATCTATCATGCTTTTCTGTTTTACACTTGAATAGACATTTGCATCTTTTAATAAAATATCATGTTTTATTAAATGTTAATTAATTAATATATTCAAATATGTATTTGCCTATCTCAGAGTCACCTGCCAATACGTGTGCAAATGGCGGTGGAGCCGCTTGGAGGCAGGTGTGTTGTGACAGTGATGTCATGTAGACTTCATGCTTGACACCGGAGTTACGTTACACATCTGGGTAGTATTTGTTTTAAGCTTGCTAGTTTTGTGCGACTTTTGTTAGCCTTTTTCCTTGGGATTAATATTAATGCATTGGTTTAACTTAAAATTTGAACATGCTTGGGTAATGATCTGCTTGTTACCGTTAGCTCTATATATTTATTTATCTGGGTTTGTTCTAGTGTAAGTATGGACTTTGATATGACAGCTTTATGTTAAACATGTTGAGTGCGACACGGAATCCTATGGCCACGGGCTCCTGGCTGCAACGCCACATAAGCTTCCGCGAAATGTTCTTGATATGTTTGGAAATTTTGTCTTCCTCACACAAGCGGATCCGGGGAGAAATATTAGTAACCACTTCATCCCCAATTTCGCGTCCCTGAGGTTAGACCGCTGCAGGGGTCCGGGTTCAGGAGCGTGACAAGAAGCTTGTTGACAGACTTGTTTACTCAACCTGCTAGATATATCCCATGCAGTCAATATTGTCAGTTCATAGAAAAAGGCCCGCACATCTTCATCTAACTATGGTCAAGCGGATCATTAGATCTCTTGGGGACCCCTGAACATGGCATTTTCTTTCCCACAGACTCCAACTTAACACTCATATTGTGATGTGGATGCACACATGATTTTAAAGGATAACATATAAGACGTGTATTAAGAAAAATGTATGCATCCCTGAACTTTTACAATTAGAATTTGTAGTATAGCTAATTATTTACCTAACATATAAGACGTCTATTAAGACAAATGTATTCATCCCTGACCTTTTACAATTAGAATTTGTCAGATAGATAATTATTTACCTACGTCAATTAATTATATTTCCTTGGTATTTCATTTAGAATTATTGTTATCGTTTACGCTTGTGGGTTAGTTTTATTGTCATATGAAGGGCATATTCTAGGAGAAAATTACTGAACATATAGAAAAATGTTTTCCCTGAATTCATGTATGTCTGATTCTTTGGTTTTCTATGACTTTTGCAATATTTAACTTTCTTTTCTAATCCCAAATGGAATTATACCTGAATGCATCTACTGTATTTTTACCGTAATCTAATGACAAGCTATGGTACACCATAAATGTATTATATTTATGCCTAAAAATTCCCAGTTTGGAGAAATGCATTCATGAAATAGCTGGGCCATATTTAGAGTGAGCATGGACTGATGCTTAATGCTGAATTTCTTTCCAAGTCATTATTTACCAGCCATTGCTTGAAGTACTCAGAACCTGAGTTATCCCTCAGGGAAATGTTTGAAGCATGCCGAGTATCCATGTTTGGCATCCTCCAGATTATGTAACTGTGGGACCATCTTCTACATACTCAAGGCCCAAGAATGCTATTGAATATTGATATCCTCATACTGAAGATCATAAAATTCCCGATGAAGGATGGTTGCTTACCTTTTCTGAGACCTTACTGCTATGGCCATTTAGCAGCTCTGGAGCCATCCATGGCAAAGTTCCTCTTACACCACCAGAAACCAGGGTATTTCGTTTAATTTTTGACAAGCCAAAATCACCAACCTGGATGAAAACGACGTTAATCTTAAGTTTTGAAGGCCGATACTGGTATCCCTCATTTCTTCATTAAATAAAATTCCTTCAAAAATGAATTGAATGACTTATTTCAAAAAAAAAAAAATCCTGAAAAAAAAATGGAAATACCTTGCAAATAGGTCGGGATGGATCTCTCATGTTCACAAGCAAGTTATCACACTTCAAATCAAAATGCACAATATTCTTAGAATGCAAATATTCCATTCCAAAAGCTGCATCCATTGCAATGATGAGCCGCTTACGGCGATCAATAAACCTGAGTATTTCAATTGCAAACGAGTTAGTTCTGACGGGGGCATCAAAATCCCATGAGAGAAATGAGAAGAGATTTACTTGTCCTTATGAAGCAAAACTTGCCGAAGAGAACCATTCACCATGAACTCAGTTACAGTAGCTAATGTTCCTCCAGGTCCATCTTGTACAACACCATAAAATGCCACCACATTTGGATGGTGAAGGTTCGATAAAATCTCAGCTTCTCGCCAAAACTCGACAGTCTGGAAAAACTGCACTGTCAATTATCTTATGGCACTGGGAACTATTGTTTGTATTTGGATGTACAAAACCAGTTTGGGTATTTTGGAGAGGTCATCTTTTCTCCAATGTTTGGGTATAGGAAATCACACACACACACATATATAGATATATTTCATTAATGGTAACTGGAAACCACAAATGGTGATATTTCTGTTCTTCATTTACCACCCAGATCATCATTAGCACCAAAAACCAGCACTAAAGATTGGCATAGATATTCTATTAAACAATATCCTACCTGCCGTTATTTAAATCCTATGATTTATGATTTGAATCTTATGACTTGAGTCAAATCTTATGGGTGCTTAAATCCCGTTTTGTAAGAAACTTACAAGTCTTTGGTGAATCATGTGAGTTGTTATGTGAAAGTTACTTTACTCAAATCTTTTGACTCCTTGAAAATAAGTTATAGATTTTCGAAAAAAACGGTTGACTGTTCTGTCTTTTCCTTTCTCTGTTATTGTTTCCAACTTTTTTATAAGGACTTACAGGTTCAAATAGTATCTTCTCTGATTGAAATAGGCAACCATAAAATAAGACCCAGTATGTCCTCATTCTAAACTATGCCAAAAGTTAAAAGGTGAGCCAACTGCACAAGTAGTGAGCTAGCTTGGCAACTCTTCATAATATAGGAGACCTAAGCTCAACCTTGTATTTATTAAGGACTCTCCAAAACCAAAAGAAAAGGCACACTGGGAAATAAAGCTAGTATAAGAATTAATAATGCATCACTAGATGGAATAAGGCCTAGATAATGAAGATGGTATAACTTTAAAGTTCTTAGCATTTTGTGACTTAAAATTTACAGCAATGGTTTTAGTTTACTTGCGATTATGATCCAACTCAATTTTCAAAACATTGGATCTTATACGCAATGGACACTGCGATATGAAAATTGACAATGCAGTTTCACGCTAAATGTGAGGGAGACTGCAACTTCTCTGCACTTCCGAGCCTTCTGATTTATAGTGTTCCACAATTGCATCCATTTAGTTATTATAAGAAACGAAAAAGATTTCTGCATATTACAATTATAAGGGTTTTGTTTTGACTCACAATTTAGGAACTCCTAGGATTTTATGATGTGATTCAATTTTAAAAATATAGAATTCGCATGTGATGTAATTCTAATTGCTCTCCCAAGCCAAGCCCCAAACACAACAGAATGTATAGCCACATGTTTGTTAAAAGAAAATCAAACCAATCGAGATATTGAATAGATCCAAATTCACCCAAAATGTTCCCAGGTTGGGGTCTGGGAAAGAAAATTAAAGGTCAAAGTAATTGTAAGTCAACTAAATGAAGAGCTAAAACTGTTGTGTTTCATGACAAGATAAGTTTAATTATTTTCAATCATGTGGTGTCATGGTTAGCTAACTTCAGTTATGGTGTTTATCATCAATGACCAAGAAACAAAATGAGAAGAATTATATTAGTATCTCATGCTCACCAGTTTCTCTTGTTGAGATGATCGGCCAGTAAAGCAGCTTTTCTTTATTCGCTTGATAGCAACATCTGTGCCCCTCCATTTCCCATAATAGACAGTTCCAAACGAGCCAGAACCTAGTTCTCTCAGCTCCTCAAGATCATCATTCATTATTATCTGGTTATAATGATAAGGAAAATATTATACAAAAGAATGCAGTTTTGTTATTGATTAAAGAAATATGCATATATAGCATAGAAAAGTGGAAGGAAAAAAAGCCATGTTCCTCTGTAGAATCAAATTAAGACTATAGCCCAATGATTGTAACGAGTTAGGGAGTAGAACTTAATTATAAATTAGTAAATTTCCAGGGGTTTTTTATGTAATTGTCAGATATACTTTTTTTGTAATTTCTGAAAGTTTGAGAAAAGAATGTATATAAAAATGGTTGCTTGCCCAACCCTATGGGGTAAGATCATTCCTTAATTCTAAAATTTCTAGTATTAGCTTTATGCCCCATATGTGCGAATGGGAGAAAACTCTGATCATTCTATGTTTTACTGTGATTTTGCTAGAGCTTTATGGTTTGGCTCGTGGTTTGGTATGTGGAAGCGTAATTTATCGGTTAACTGCTACACGAAATGGTGGGATAGGTGGTTAATGTCTTCCCAACCAACTCATCTTCTTACGTTAATGTTGCAGAAGGCAAAGCATGTAGAGTAATAATAGAGAGGAGGGGGTAGGTCAGGCTTTCACCTGAAAAATTGGCCTCACACCAAACTCCCTATTCATAGGTGAGGAAAAGGAAAAGAGAACTTGGGAACATCCCCAAAAGCTAGAAATCTCATTAATCATCAACTGAGTAGCCAATGAGACTTTACATCACTTACATAGGTAAAATCAAGGATCAAAATAGTGGTTACGGTAAGTATAGCGGCCAGTGGCCAAAACGCTACATAACAAGTGATACGTAGCGGTTGCAACGATATATAGCGGTGTAGTGGTGTAAATCTTTAGTTGATCAAAAGAATCAATAACTTGCACGGCAGCCAATCCTGTGTTTTTTTTTTAGTGAATTGGAACCATATAAAGATATAGAAAACTTTAGGAAAATGCTATTAAAGAGAAGAAATGGGAAATACAATATTTTAGATTAAAGTTGCTTGGCTCTACTAGGTTTTAAATTTTAGCGCCGCTATTTTCAAAATACCGTAGCGGCTTCAACTGCTATGGCCAATAATGAGGCCACTTCACTACGTTGTGGCCGCTATTTTGAACCATGGGTAAAATTTAGCCCTAAATCTAATTTAGAACATCCAATCACATTGATCGCTAATACAAATCAAAGACTCTAAATATGATAGAATATGTGGGTCGGGCCCAAACTGATTGGTCAAGATGGATGGGATGGCCACAATGGTTGATTGACCTATGGGAACCATGGGTCTGTCATGTATCAATTCTCCCCTTCTTAGAGAGAACCTGATCTCGAGTTTTGTAGATGATGTCAAAGATCAAAAGCCCAACGTACAAATCCTCGATGTTCTTTTTGATCTTCATCTTCTTCACATGGCTTAGAAGATTTGTTCGATCTGTTGTTCTAGGCACTGTGTCTTCAGCTATCCATATTTGGAGTGGATGTGAAGTTGTGAACTCGATCGAGTTGATGCTTCAAGTCTTGAATGTGTACCATCTGCATAGGATCTTCTAATTTCAATGGTACATCGCCGAAGATGAAATCAATTTGGGGAACTTCGATTATCTACTCTTCATGAACAATCTCGAGCAATAACTTTAACTTCTTCTTCCATTGTTTAAGTGGCTTTTCCAGAAGTGGGCTTACAATTAGATCCATCAAATGATCAGTCTCTTTTCTAGATATATCCAATTCTTCACCTACACTGGTTGATCAACACTATTAGCCCCTTTGTCAATCTTGTTCCTGCATTTCAACATCAACTTTGATGTCTACTGCCATGGATTCCGCAACATGGACTTCTGTTATTTATGGAAAATTGGAAACTCTTCTTCTTGCAACTTAGCATTTTGGAGGTGATAACGTTTTTTCATACGCTTAACACGAATCGCTTTCCAAAATGCTTCATGTATATCTTTGCAGCCTTTCATATTTATCCATATGCTTGGTCTCCTTTGAGAAAACATTTTAAGCCATGTTCCCCATTCTCATCTAATCTGCATACTTCTTGCAGTTTTGGAAATTTATCGGAGTACTCATCCACGGTCAATTTCGCTTGTCTCAAATTAAGGAATTGTTCAAAGTAGAATACATTTTGATAATTCCATTTTCCTTATACACGTGCATATTTCATTCTTTTGAATTGCCTTGTCAAATTCAGAGAGTTGCAATTCTATACTGACTTGCAATTCCATATTGATGTGGATATGAGAAACATAAAATATAATGTTCGTAAAAAAATAAAACTGACCTGAAGTGTAGATTGGATTACTTGGAGTGTACAGGCAAAGACAGATTGTTAATCAGACTTTAGATGGCCAAGATATCATCAACTGAAAGATGTATGGCTGAGAGCTGTTTGAATTCGAGGCCCATGTCCAGTTCAGTCAAAAAAACAAAAGGGAAGGATGATTTTGACCTTCTCTTTAGGGCTGTGCTTCGACTGAGAGTTTCGAAAGTAAGGCGAAGTGACAATGGTGGAGAAGATGAAGTAAGTTGCTTCTTCTCTGTTGTTGTTCTGAAGGTGGTGCTACTGTGATGATGGTGGTGGTGATGACTGCCACGAAGCGATGAAGATGATGGTGGCAATGGGGCTTGAAGACGGGGTTTTGGTCTCCCAAAGGTGTTCGTTCAGCTTACAAGGACTTGAGTGGTATGGGATTTTGATCAAACTGAATGATGGATTGGGTAGTTCGGCTAAAAGATATAGGGTGTGTTTGGTTCGGCTCACTAATAGAGCTTTTTGGACTTTTTGCTTTTATGAAGCCCAAAAGCCATTTTTAGTCCATCTGGTTATCAAATTCTCAAAAGGGATTTATAGGGTTTGATGGCTTGGGGAGTGGAGAAGGGGTTAAGGTGATATGAGATGGGGCCTAGGTAGTGTTGAAAATTTGGGGATTTTGTGGTTTCGATTAGGGTTCCAGAATTAGGATGGTTCAGTGATCGGGATTGGAAAATAGGCTAGGGCTCTTAATCAGGCCGCACACCAAACTTCCTATCACGGACTAGGACTAAGAAAAGGAAAAGAGAACTTGAGAGTTGACAACATCTCCAGAAGCTCATAGCTAAGGAGCTTTGCATCACTTATATTGGTAAAATATAACCCTATAACTAATTTGAACCATTTAAACACTGATCCATAATTAAAACATATAATATAAAGAAGGGAAATATTCATGTGCATCTATCCCTCACCATAGGGTGAGGGATGCTTCCATAAATGGTATTTTTCAAGTACAAAAGGGGGATTTCAAGTACATATGGTGAAGTACAAAAGGGGGATTCATGTGCAAAAAGGGAAAGTGCCCTCACCCTATGGTGAGGGATAGATGCACATGAATGTCCCCCTATAAAGAAATAACTTAAAATATAAACAAAAACTCTAAATATTATAGAATATTTGGGCCGAGCTTAAAATGATAAGTCGAGATGGATGAGAGGGCCCATTGGCTCGTGGCCCAATGGGCGACCAAGAGTCTGTCTTGCATCAGTTGAACCTCCAAGTAAGGCATGAGTGTGACAAGAAATAAATTTGTTTTTGAGGGTAAGAAGACGTATACCCAGAAAGCTATTAAGTTAGCTGGAAGTATAATGAGATCTCCTAAACTATTAATGCTCGATGAGCCTGTTTATTAACCTATGGATGTGGTGAAGGGATGAGAGGAATATGGTCTATGTTATTTTATGTTTGGGGATTCTGTATATAGATATGTAATGATTTGTAGTGGTATCGTATGTGGTGCAGGTGCTTCTAAAAGATTGACACTCTTCTTGCCCAAAGAAGCTAAAGATGAAATGCTTTGAGGTAAAGGTTTCGATTCATGTTTGGGCAGATGCACTAGGAGTAGTGAAGGCTATCAATGGAGAGGAATTGTGGTTGATTAAGAATATGCTTTTGGACATTTCTGACTTCACAATCAATTTTGATAAGATAATTTTTTACTAAATTCCTATCCTTTCGGCAAAAGATTAGACACGAGCAAAACAAAATAAGGGAGTCACTTTCAAGGTCCTTAAGAGAGATAACGAAAACTTGAATTGACTGAAATCCAAAATCCAAAACAGCAAACAGAATAGAGAAAAAATCTAAAACCAAATGATGAATATTGAGTAGGATAAACCTTCAAGCATACTATCCTGCCAGTGAACTTCTAATTCCATGTCTAATACTTTCCACCTCCCAACTTTCCAGATCTGGTAGCACTTTTTTGCTTCAATTGTTTCGATTTTTGTTTGCTTCAGTTTCAACTTTTGTACTTCATACTTGAAATAATTTCATATTTTCGTATTCATATGGCATGAGTTTTTATTCTTTAGTTTATGAATAAAAGATAAACAATATCAGGCATAAGTTTTGATAGTAATAACTTCTAGCCAATGAAGTAGATAGAATGACTAATCCTAAACAGAGAACAGTTTAAAATCAAAGTGACTACAGACTAGTTTTTCTCATTGATTTAGACATGATTTTCCCATGATTATATATCCACTGTTCAGGAATCAATATTCTTTGGTTCCGGTATTTTTCTTTCCTCCCATATTTCTATTATGTCAATAAAGTACCGTTAACAATAGCAGCAACAATAA
The DNA here is from genome assembly GCA_029852735.1 of Persea americana. Classification (NCBI taxonomy): domain Eukaryota; kingdom Viridiplantae; phylum Streptophyta; class Magnoliopsida; order Laurales; family Lauraceae; genus Persea; species Persea americana. The sequence continues at coordinate 43,321,531 of CM056814.1, forward strand.
TAATTAATGATAGTTTAAGTGTGCTGACTGTAAATAGGAATTCTATGCAGCATCTATTCAGAATGCTTGGAAATATTGGTGCATACTGTAACAATGACAAATTGATCAGCATGGATGTCATCCAGTAAGATGGTGGGCTTCCTCAATCACCATTGGTCCACAAGAAAATGATCATCTTTCTTAACTCAATAACTCTAGATATAGAAAAGAGACATCAGTAGAAGCTCTATGGATGCAAAATGATGTTATTATCATCAAAGCAGCCAGAATGCATAACAGAACAAAAGAGACAAAATGAATAAAAACCATGCAGGTTGACAGCAGCTCCTGAGGGAAGGGATAATCGTGCAGGTAACATGGAAAGCAGGATTAGTTGATTTCAAATTGAAATAAACAATAGAAAATATGGAAAATCAATGAGGAAACATGAAAAAGGGCCTAATATCAATTTTTCGGTTAAAAAGATCTCATCTTGCAGAAAAACTGTAAATTTCTTGTGTGTAATTTTCTATGGAAAAAATAATAACAGATAAGGAATAGTAATGAGAAATCATAAGAACGTTGTTTAAAGTTAACACGCAGTGTAAGAATTAATGAAAAAAAATGAATCTACCCATATTTAACAAACAACTCCACGCAACCACCATTACTTCCGATGGAGGACAGGGGAGAGACAAATTGCCCCTTCTGATGAATGCAATGTCCCATCATTTCAAAATAATAACTGATCAAAATGTTTCTGTGCGTGTAATCCAATATAAAAGTTGTTCGATAGACAATAAATCATGCTCAATTATGACATAGGTCAAGTAAGTTGCATGCATCACATTATACCTGCAGGTCACAGATATCAAAAGCACCCGTTGAAGGAACAACAGGTCCATTTATATGCCCAACCTCCAAATCCCCTTCCTAAAAGCATCAAATTGATTAGATAATCCAGCCTACAGGTTGGAAAGTTCAGTTAAGACTGAATTGGATCAAATCAGAAGATTTACAAGAGCTAAAAACAAGTACCTCAGAGACTGGGCTTGGATATTCCCCCAGTTTTGTAGGAGTATCTTCCGCATGCACAACTTCATCACGTTTCTCATGTAAATTTGTAGGAATGGTCTGGGAATGGATGTAATCTTTGCATAAACCAGTGACATCTGCTCCAAAAGATAACATTTGTGGGATTCCTTTGTGGATAGCTATTTGGGATTCCACATCAACCATGACAAACCCCTTGCCATTTAAAGGTGACACATCATTTGTTTCAGGGGCTCTTTCTTCAATCCTTGTTAGAGGAGAGGAAAGAACAATACAATCCTGATCCATAAGAGAATAACCTTTCCGAGCAGATTCATCTTGTGCAAAATTTTGAACGAACGACCAACGCCTTGGTTCATTGTTTTGCATGTTTGAGCTCATTCCAGCCTCATCTTTGCATAGGGGACTTGTGCCTGTTGCCCCATCACGGCTTCTCGCATTGTTGAACATGTCAAGAAGTAAATCAGGAGGGAATCGGTCATTGATATCAATGATAATATCCCCTTTCTTAGGTGAAGAATCATGAAAGGAAGATTCCTCTCGATAAACAGCTCCAGCAGAGCTTTCTGCCCAAGCAAAAGGGGGAACATGCCCCATAACATTGTTAATGTTGACACCCATCTCACCCTGGTTCTCTGGAAGATTGGAAGCAGGACTGTCCTGTAATGTAAGAGGAGTTCCAGGGACTGAAGAAGGGTGTTCCATGCCAACTGTCTTTGCTTCACCAACCAATGGTTCTTTAGGGGGATCTTTCGACTTACTCCTATCAGCATCAGTTGAGGTTTCCCCCAAATTATTCATGTATGGCTTTAGAATGTTTTCACTGCATTGTAACAAGTGAACATCACGAGAAAAGCCTGCAAACTCTAAGTCACCTTGAGCAGTTGCATCAGCCAACTTTTTATGCTTTTTAATTTGCATTAGTATATCTTTAGTGGCAGGAGCTTTTTCATGCGGTGGCTCAGTAGGTTCTGCAATAGATTCCTGAGACACTAATCCAGGATCATTCAAGTTTTTTTCCTGCTTTTGCATGGATGAGGGCACCACAATGCCTACTGAAGGTGCAGCTCTAGTCTCATCAGAGTGTGTTCGAACTCTACCTACCCCACTCTCTCCTCTAACATTAAGATCGAATAAACGACCCATATCAGTTGCTGATTTGCTAGCTATGCCATGCCCTCCTAAACTTCCGTGTGCTGCCATATCCATGCCATTGACAGCAACGACATACTGTACTTCAGAGTCTCCTTCTATTCTCCCTAGATCATAATGAGAATCTTCCAATTCACTTGTGGAGAACAAAAACAACCGTAGCTTGTTTGATTCCTCCCCACCTTCAAGCACACTATATTCCTCCATCATATTATGCAGATCTTCATCACAAGAAACCGATACCAATGAATCAAGCTCCTCCCTAGGCAGCTGATATTTGATCATATGAGCTTCATTGTAGATCGATGATGTTTTCTGTCTGAGTTCCTGCCACGAAATGTTCTTCCTTAATTGAATAATCCTTGTATCCCCACCAACATACCTGAGCTTGCCATCACTTGGCCGGGGAAGGATTTTACCACCGAAACTGCATAGGAACTTCATCTTTAGTGATGAGTTACCAGACATCTCTGCAGAGATATGACCATGTCCGGCTCTCTGGCTATTGCCATTGCCCAAAAGAGCATGTGATACCACTCGTGCGGGTTCGTTGTAATTCTTATTCTCAGTTTCATAACCGTCCCTTCCAAACTCCTTAACCCTTCCAGTTTCTCTTGTGGTCAACATTGATATATCCAATTCACTCTCCGATCCAGTATGCTTGATGCCTAAAAGTCCCTTCAGTTCTGTATAACCATCGGTTGTGTTCCAATCTTCACCGGCATTTAAGACAGTCAGTTTTTTTGTAATTTGCCCATTCAAGCATATATTCAAAAGCAACTCCTCACCTGTCCGACTACAGCAATTCAAAACAGGTTTAACACAACTACATATATTAAACGCCGGAGGCCTCACTTCAATGACAAGCAGGTATAAACACAATTGTGATCCAGAAACAACAATGCACTCCACAAATTCAAACAGGCTATGCGAGCTTATTATCTGACATAATAGGAACAGAAAACACAGCATACAAGCATCGTATTAAATTGACATGTTAGACATAAGGGCATAATATGACATATGACTAAACAATAATAGAAGATCCATATTCCCATATGAACAACATTAATGCACACATGAAGGAAGAGTGAAAGAGAAATAAAATGATTTGATACTGTAGAAAAGGCTTGGAGGTTCAAGTAGGACGGGTTTTGAAAGAGAAGTTACGAATTGGAATTCAGATACCATCATGCTTTCCCTCTAGGGAAGAGATAAGTTTGTTCCATATCTTGGCAACCTTATAGAACAAAACTTAGTGATATATTTTAAATGCCTACTATAGGTTGGGCATTTTTGACAGCGTCAACAACTGACCCATTAAAATCATATTAAATAATAGAAAGTTAGATTTGATGTCTAGTGGGTTGTCTGTAAAACAAGAACTCTGTAGATAAACTTTCGATGTTTAGAAACCCTACAGAGCAGCATTTGAGAAGTCAAAATCAAGGATGGATTACATCAATCAAATGCACAACAGTTCAAGGTTATGTCTTGAAACCAAATAATGATTAAATATAAATAAATAAATACATATCTCTTGCCCTGGTTGCAATGTCAGACTAGCTCAAGGATGTGGTTGGAGTACTATCACATATTTAACCGTTACTATCATCCAACAGATCTTTGTTAGTTTTATGGTCTCAATCCATAAGATTGATGAAATAAATTGATTAATTTCTTTATTTATCAGTGTATTCTTGCTTTCCTTTCATGAGATGAATGGTGTTTTAATTATATACTTGCACATAACCAATACAAATGACATGATGGTTCATGAGATAAACCGGAGTCCATAAGTATACTAAATGCAATACATGTGTATGGATGAGATCCACATACAGGAGACATGTATAGCAAATCTTATACTTCAATATCTTCACAACTAGTGATGAGACTAGATATCTCATCTAACAAGGTTGCAGTACTTTGATTACTATGAGCTAGTGTGAGTTGTCTCGATCATCAGAATGTAAGATTCTGGATCATAGTGCTGGTACAGTAGATGTATTGAAGGACCATGAGAAGCACCTTTTGAACATTGTCTTCACTTTAAGGTCTGCTCTCATAATTCCCTAGCAATAGGCTATCAATCCTGAGACATTAATGAACTCAAGTTTCTATCTATTCATTTGCTTTGAGTCACCAATGAGTGAGGCCAATTGTAGGTCAACACCTCAGTGATTTGGGTACGTGATAGTAAAGCTGTGGGAACATTCAATGGTTAAGATGGAATCTATCTTTAATATCCCCTTATGCCAATTAATGGATTTATCATTGGTAAGTGCGCACCCATTCTGATTAAGAGTTAATTGGAAAAGTACCTATGATCATTATAATTAATTGGGGCTCAAGGATAATAGGATATGGATCTAGTTTGGAAGACAGGTCCAATTGATCCATGGATATTGATAGAGGGGCCTACTTGTGGTAATAGGGAAGTTTAAGGTCTTCTATGTAATTTATTCCTAAGACTGGAGTTAAATTGCATTTATACAGTGGAGTTATTTGCAATTAACTGTGGGCCCGAATTGCACATGAGATGTGGGGTCGCGAGTCCCAGTTGGAGCCAGCTTTCTAAGGAATCCCTAGTGGTCCCCACGCTAGCCCAAGTTATTGGAAATATACTAATTTTAGTAGAACTCTAAAAGGAAATAGAAAGTTACTATTTCTATTTGAAGTGAGACTTCTAATAATAGTAATAGTAAGTTACTAATTATTAATGGAAGTGAGACTTCTATTTTAATTAGAAAAAGAGAAAGTTACTAATTATAATGGAAGTGAGACTTCTATTTAAATTAGTAAGAAGAGAGTTACTAATTGTTAGAGAAGTAAGACTTCTATATCAATTAGAAAGAGGAGGTGGCTTGGTGGCTATAAATATATGAGGAACAAGAGGTGGACGCCCCATGCAATTACTATCCTTGGGATTCACGCCCAAGGAGTTACCAAGTCCAAGTGTTGGACGTCCACTATCCTTTGTGCAAGAGTTGCACACACACACCTCTCTTCTTCCCTCTTCTAGTTTCTCTTCTAGTTTCCTTAAGAGCTTTCTCTTGGAGATCCCACCCATCTTCTTGAGAAAAGAGAATCTGATACGGGTCATAGCGTGGAAGATCAAAAAGTCTTGGAGATTCCTATTTGATACATGAAAGAGTTTCATCATCAAAAAAAGACGCAAATTCTCCATTAGAGTACAACCGAGCACCAAAGGTATAATCTACATCCTTGTATGTTGTAGAGTTTATTGTCGCTTGTATGTTGTTGTTTCTATCTTGTAAATAGATTGTTTTATTGATCATGATGGCTGAGATTGAAGGTATACATCTTGGATTGATTAGTAGCATTCTGGATAGTTGATCACTGCTTCAAGTTGATCAAAAGTTTTTGAAACCTATCAACGGGGCTCACCCACTTCCAACAATCTTCACTGGAATATGTTGGCGTTTATGATGTATAGCCACTGATCCAAAACATAGATCATGGTTTTTTAAATTCTTGATTATCATGATTTTAGCTAAATAACATATGCATTCCAATTCAAGAGGTCAGCCACATCAAACAGCTATGCATAATGAAAATGGTTTTGCATAGAAAGATTGACTGAATAGAATCCCATAGGATGGTTTTCCGATTTTTGTGCACCTCAAAATGCACAAGAATGGATGGTTGCATTCTGCTACTGGATATTTGAAAAAGTTGCAATTTTCCTGCTGTCTAGGTGTAGAAATTATGTTCTTGATAATTGAACACCACTACATGTGCATCTAGCACCCACTTCCAACATTCCATCATATCCTTGTGCCATTCAGGGAATCCAAATAACAATATTCGGCCAAGATTATTGCTACTGTCACGAACGCAACAGGCATTTTTCTTCTATGAAATTCAAAGGTATATTAATAACAAAACAGACACATAGCTAAAGAAATTTAGTAAGTGTAAAACCCAAACTCCAAATAAATACGTAGTTCAATGTTTTAAGGCCCCAGGATGAATTTGGACTGAGTGCAAAAAGCTTCATGGTTACATGTATGTGAGGAGCTCCTAGTGTCACTTGATCAGGAGTTCAAGTGCTCGGGTCCCCTTTGGATCCTACGACTTTCGTTTTCCCACTTCTAAGTTTACTTGTAACTTTAATAACCTGTAGTTTTAGGTGAGGGAAAAGTACAAGACAAGTATGACTCATTGGTAATTCAGGTTATCCATAATAGATTATGGCAGCAGAGGTGCTCAAGCACATTTTGTAACCAAAAATCATTCTAATAAATAATCTCTACAATCTTCACTCTGTTGGCACAATCCACTTTTCAAGGAGAGCACCTTATTATTATACAAAGAATTGTAGCAACGAGATTTATCTCGAAATCTATTATGAAACTATCATTTTCATGTAAACCGAGTTACCTACACTCAGTTTATGAGGATCCAAAAATAGCTTTGAAATGGGGTCTCATCCATGGTTTATGCAGATCTAGTCCCAACTTTGGCTATATTTTTTTTTAAGAACCTATTTACGAAAACACACTTAATATGAACATATAAATATAATTAAAACATTCAAATAGCATATGAATCCATGGACGGCCGGACCTGATCCCAAATCCAATAAAATGGCTCCAAAATTGGACCCATACCCCAGATTTTCCCAGTCTGATCCATGTGGTATTCGGTATTCCGGGATCCAATCTCAACCCTAACCAAAACCTAGGAACTCAAATACCTTATCAAAGTCAGGAACTCTCCAAATAACAATATGTACATCTAAGGAATCTAAAGAACACTTGCTTCACCTGTAACTCTTGTTGAATATAACTAAGTTCCAGGAAATCAGATTTACAAGGTAAACCGACTTGCATGGATCCAAACACGCATTTACACTACAATGAAAACCACTTGGATCTTCCAACTCAGTCCATTACTCCCAAGTTGAAACCCTTTTTTATCGGCAAAGAAACAAACTTCCCATGTCTTCCAAACCCCATTTTCCAATCGCCCCAGTTTCAGTAATAGAGATTCCAAATCAGATCTCTGAAATTCTCTTGAATCGGAGAAAACCCAACTCAGTTCCTCAATCAAAACCATCAATGGTGACCCAAAGCAAGCAAATAAACACACCCATATATTAATTGTTTTTTCCCGTTTGGTGGATCCAAGTACCTGAAATAGAAGAGCTTTTGGGAGCTGCTGCCTTTTTGTTTTATTTTCTGTAATTCGTTGGAGTTGGCTGCATAGTTTTCTTCTTCTAATTTGTGCTGTGAAGAGTCTGTTTGAACTTTGAAGATGGGAAGGGATTTTTGTTTATATTGATTTCATTTCTCTCTCTGTCTTGTTTTCAATTGAAGAGGGTGTCTACTCTTTGCCTTTTTGAAAAGATTCCAACGGACAAAACCGTCCATTTCTACTTCTTGTGGCAGGAGAGACATGGTCGGTGGTGCTGGCGTTTTCTACTTGAGGAAAAGTCGCCTGGCAACCGTCCATGGAGGAAAGTCACAAAGATGGGCCGCCACCTTGATTGGTGCCAATCAAAGGATTAAAATGAGGTTGGAAGTTCTTTGGAGTATGGGTTACAGGTGGTGGGTTAGGTATGCATGACCATCCTTGCCGGGTAATCAACTTTTTCAACCCATTTGTTTAGAAGCTTCTCTTTGGCCCTTTTTAGTATTTAGTTTAGTGCCACACGCTCTCCTTTTAGGGCTGATTAGAGTAATTCCCTTGCAAAATAAATTGAAGTGAATAGTCAATTTAAGAGGAAAAAAAAAATAAGAGGGGTCTTGTTAAAACTTACAAATTTTCAAAAGTCTCCTCTTTTTAAAAAAAAAGAAAAAGGCAATATCTCGTTACACTAAAAGACAAAAGGACCTTTTCCTTTTATCCATAAAAGAGTGTAGAGGATATAAAAGGCCATGAATTCTTCAAAATGGTGTTCACCAAAATTATATCCCAAATGTAGGCATTGTACATTGGCCCTAAGTTCTTTTTCCAATTCTACCCATTTTGTGCGATACTGTACAAATTGAAGGTGAAAATAGAAGTGGACCGTTTTCTCTCTCATTTCTCCCTCCATTCTCATCTCCTAAAAGATTGAACCTCCATTTTTTTCCCATAACTTTCTCCGTTCGTATAAATTCCTCCTTTGTTAAAAAAGATTTTAAAGAGAGTTTCTCTACTTCTCTTCCATTTATCTAAAAAAATGTTAAGATTTCTCCACTACTCTTCTCTATTTTCTTTTCCATTGGTTATTGTCCTGTTGTGATAACTTTACTTTGACGACAAGGGATAAATGCATAATATCAATACATTGTGAGGATTTTTGGTCCTTGTGCCCTTTTTGGGAACTACTTCTCATGAACCATCATCAGATGAAGAGAATGGAAGATACACTTCTTGGCACAACGGCTAGGACTTTAATCAATTTATTCCCGATCAAAACTTTTTCTTATAGAAAGAAAAATATAGAATAAGACATCAAAAAAAGCAACTCAAAGCCCCCCTCAAATTTGGGAGTCTAATTCATTACTTCTTGTATAATATCACATAGTCACTTACCCAGTTCCCCAAAGAATGGAGTTCCAGCGATTTTCATTACATTCTTAGTCACAACAGCTAGGACCTTATTCAATTTTCTCATAGCCAAATCATTTTTCTTATCAACAAGAAAAACATGGAATAAAACCTAAAAATAATAACTCAAAACCCCACCAAATTTGGGAGTTTGATTCTTTGCTAATTGTGAGATATTGCACAGTCGCTTGGCCAGTTCCCCAGAGAACGAAATTACAGTGAACTTCAATACATCCCAATCGATTCGCACAATTGATTAAAGTCTCAACTCTTGTGTCGGATTGAGGTTTAGTGCATTAGGAGATGGGAGAGGAGGAAAATATGAGAGGAAAACGAGCTGCTTTTATTTTCACCTTTAGTTCGTATGTACGATATCGCACAAAAGGGATGGAATTGGAAAAAGATTTTGGGGCCCCATGTACAATGCCCGCATTTTGGATATAATTTTGATCAACACCATTTTGAGGAATTCATTTTATTCTATATTCTGCATAGTCAAAATCCCAAGTTTATTCACATGTCACAAAATGATAAAAAGTCAAGAAAATAGATTTTAATATTTTATACTTTTTTATAAGACCCTTCTTCTTTACCTCTCTTAAAGTAACCCTTCATTTAAATTCACTTTACAAGTGAATTAATTACCCAAACGGTACAGGCTCCCTTGGAATGGCACCAACCAAAATTCAAACTATTCGAGACTTTATTCAATATATATCAAAATAAATTTGTATAATATATGACCATTAAAACTGAAGATTAAATTCTTTTGATGCTATTAATATCTCATGCCACCCATCATCTTGGTTTAAACCTTTTTACTTGTCATGCCCTCCTTTGATCGTGATGCAACCAAATGAGTTCTAATGAAAAGGGCATCTTTTGTTTTTTTTTTTCTTTTTTTTTTCTTTTTGTTAAATAAAATGCGTGGTGATCAGTAGCAAAGCGCTTCATGAAATATAGAGTTCAATAGACTAAAGGTGAGTCAGATATTATCACTTTAAATAATTATAATATCCTGTGTAAGAGCTCCAAAGCTTATAATGGATTAAAGGCTGGAAGTTGTCATTGCAATTTCATAATTGTAATTGGCTATTCAAGAGTTTTGTGATTTTACTTTTTTTTTTTAAATGTTCAAATAAGTGCTAAACCATTAATGGGTAAAAATGGCTAGTCATGGACATTGTGACAGAGACCTCGATTCATATTAACAGCTTCCAACGCTCTTTTAGTATCATGACTGTCTTGCATCAAGGTGGTCCCATAGAGAGAGGTTCACTGTGGATCGATCCATTTGTTTTCTTATTTCATGAGTGGCTTATAAGATGACATACACATACTTCCATGTGTTCATGATTTTATTTCGTTCTGGCTTTGACAAAGAGTTTCACTTAGCCTGTGCTCATGGGAAGCGAGAGTGAGACATGTAGAGGATGTGCATTTAAAGAGGAAAAAGACTCATGGAAAACTGAAAGATTTGCCAGAGTGCACTTATTTTGAAAAACTCATCACCCATTCCTTGTAAGATAAATGGGATGAGAAATGAAAAATGCTATTTTGTACTTTGTCATTGCATCTTACGAAATGTCCACTAGTAGTTTACCAGTTTAAGGCCTAAGTTTTTACTCCATAAACTCTGTTTACATCACTTTCCCAGAGTCTAGACAGTTTGAAAGAGGGTTGATTCAAACAGATGCTGTTTGAAATGGAGCTATTTTACTTAAGGCCGGTTTAGCAAATCTTTTATACATAGACTAGTTGGCACACGGGATTCAGTTGGATAAGCAAATTTGTCATACTGGAAAAGTTATATAAGAAAGTTGTCCTATGGTAAAAGTAGTTTTGTCAAATTTTTCATAAAGCAAATATAGTACATAAAAACATGTCCTATTATAAATTTATATGGTGATCTTGTGAAAAAAGATGGGCAACATGTGTGTCATTGCTTGAGAGTGTCTATTTAAAAAGTTACCTTCTCATTGCTTTTTGAAAAGTGGGAAAAAGTCTTAATGATGACGTGTCTATTTAAAAAGTTACCTTCTCATTGCTTTTTGAAGAGTGGGAAGAAGTCTTAATGTATGTAATCATACATCTACAAGAACATTGCCAAATAATCGGCAGTTAAAACATTTATTTGAGTCCGTCTAAGTCAAATAGACACATAAAGCAGGCTTGTCTAACACCACCTTAGACTTTTCTACTGAGTGTTTGGTATTTTTTATTCAACTGAAAAAAGAAAGCAAATTTATCATATGGAAAAAGTTAGTTGGGCAAAGTTGCCATAAAAGGTAAAACAGGGATATACATATGCATCCATCCCTCGCCATATGGTGTGGTACAAATTTGATGGGGCTCTCCTGAGGCCCCACTGATCATGTAACCAGGGGGATGGAGAGAGACACATTGGAAGGACCCATATATCAAGTTTGGGATCAATCTTGTTCCTTTAACCCCTTCATCCGTGGCTCGTAAATTTAACAACTTTATGCTGAAAAAAAAATTGACCCTCAATCCAACAGTTCACTCCATTCAGATCAGTGAAAACTAGAGGTGTAAAGCACGACATGACCTGCTTTTAGGCTGGCACAGCATGGGCTATGTCATGCCGTGCCTAGGTCGGCTAGCGGTTGGCTCAACATTAGGGCTGCACAAAAAACCCTGTATCAACGCAAAACCGGACAGAACCGACAGAACCGGGCGGTTCGGATCAGTTTATAGTTAATCGGTTCGGTCAACGGTTTGGAAATTATAAAAACCGCTTACATCGGTTCGGTTAACGCTTTGGATATCATAAAAACCGCTTAAACCGAACCATCTGTGTACATTAACTTAAGTATTGCTTTTTTACTGATGTGAGTCCATTGCATATAATTTTTTGTGCATCCCACTATGGATTGAGTCCACAGCATATAAATTTTTGTGCATCCATGTACTATGGATTGATTATGCTTTGAAAGGGATTTGATGCACTGATTAGACTAAGATAACTGAATGGGCAGGTGAGGAAACTTCAATGGATGGTTCTGATTAGATGGGTAGTAACATCATAAGTGAGTCCCTTGAAGTGGACAACCATTATGAGAAATTGATGCATAGATAGTATTGGAAGCAACTTCCATTATGAGAGATTGATGCATAGATAGTACTGGAAGCAACTTCCATTATGAGAGATTGATGCTTAGATAGTACTGGAAGCAACTTCCATCATAAGTGGATCACTGGAATGTTGCATTTTTATATTTGCACTAAACATTGGAATATATGCAAAGGATAGGGTCTCATCATTTTGAAATTTGCAATGTCTGATTTAAAAGGAAAAAAAAAAAGGTTTAACCGACCGAACCGTCCAGTTTGGTTTGGTTCGGTTTAAGTAATCTCCATCGGTCGGATCGGATAGGTTAATTAAAAAACCGATAGATTCGGTTTGGTTAGTGGTTTTAGTGTTAAACCAATCCAAACCGCCCATGTGCAGTCCTACCCAGCATGGCTTAGTTCGTGCCGTGTTGGGTTGTGCCCCATTTAGCTAGGCTGGCCCGTGCCGCCCACGGGCAGGCCCATTTTCTTCATTCCTTTTTTTAAATTTTTTTAAAGTTTAAATTTTTTTTAAAATAAATATAAAGGGACCTTAAAGGTTTTTCAACTTGAAATGAACTGAAATAAATGCACAAACACTCAATGAAAAAAGACATTAATTAATTTATATTTCGTGAAAATGAAGCATACAAGAACTTTGATGATCATATACAAAGACTTTTAAAAAACTACAAGTTCGATGATAATTCTAACATTATGAAAGTTATAGGAAAAAAATAAGAATTACAAGTATGAAGATTTTCTAAAAATAAAGTTACAAAATGAACAACTATGATGATCGTTTCTAACTTAATGATTTAGAAATTAGATTTCACAAAAATTACAAGTATGATAATTTTTTAACTCTATGATATTTCTAATGTCGAAAAGTCATCTTCTATTTCATCTTCATCTATCAAGTTTTGCGTTCTACTCTCTACTTTGAACCAGTCTCACAGGCACGTGCATGTCTCCATCATTTCTTTAGATAGCATCGGCCGCTTATTATCAATAAGTCATCCACTTACACTAAAAGCTTGCTCCAATGTAATTGTAGACACTATAACTATTAGTAAATCACGGGCTACAACGAAAAGCACAAGAAATCTACTTTCACATGCTTTTCACTAGACCAAAAGGTCAAAACTAGCATCATCATCTGGGACTTCAACCGGACCCTTCTATAGATATATCATAAATTCATTAACAATGTGACTGGATCCGAATGAAGAGGGGCCGTTTCCTAGAGAACTTCTAATTAGATTTCAAACTGCCTTCTTTTTCCCTCTTTGTGTTTGGGGAGGGCCCATAGGGGTAGACAGTGTTTCCAGTCTACCCATTTGCGTAGAATATTCCAAGTAAAGTTTTTCTAAATAAGTGTTGATCATAGCAATATCATTTACATTAGTTTGATTCATATTGTTATTTATTACTTCAAGTACAGTTTCTACACCTGTTATAACCTACGGTCTAATGCAGCGGTCAAGAAAAATGTTATTAGAGCATTTTCCCAATATTATGTACTTCAACTGCATTGCTGCACACATATTTTTGAAAGACGGCACATATTTAAATTCACCAAAAGAAATACTAATTTCATAAAAGTGGTTCAAAGCTTAAGTTGATGTGGGATAATATACCCCCCAAAAAAATAAGGTTGCGTCATGAAAAAAGTTTACGAACTTTTTTATTATTTCAAGAATTTGCCAATTATCTTCACCTATAAAAATCTTTGCATGTGATAAATATAAAGCACGAAATTGATTAATTACAGCTTTATAATTTCTTTTATAAGTAAGGTTCCACTTATGCTTTACATCTAATTGTGAATTTTTTTGGATTTTTATCAAGACTTTCACATATTTCTCCCATTGTTGTCTTCTTGTGGTAGATGAAAAAAATGTAAATTATAATGTATTTAATTACTTCTAAGGTAGGATTAATAAATCTTAAGCCTTCTTGTACTATAATATTTAAGATGCGACATGCACATCTATTGTAAAGTAGAGCTCCATTTAAAGTTGAAGCACGGATTTTAGTATCTCTACTGTGCTATTATTGGAGCTTGCATTAGCCAAGGTTACAAAGATTATTTTATTTTTAATATTATACTCTCTTATTTTTTTCAAGGATAGTGGAACCTATCCTAACACTAGTTCAAGTAAAGAGAATGAGATCATTATCTTCTGCATAATCCAATCATTATCAATATAATTTGCATTTATTTTAATATACCTAACATTTTGTTTGAAGGTCCATAAATTTGAAGTTAATCTTATTTTTCCAGGTAAATTTTAAAAAGTTATTTTTAAATTATCTTTTTCTTTTCTAAATATTTTTTTTGCATTTTTTCTGGCAGTATTTCTAGAAATCTTTTGCCATGATGGGGCAAATGATTGCCTTACAAAATCTTCAAATGATTGATTTCCAGCAAGAACAAGTGGTAATTAATTAATTACAATAAATCTTACAAGTTGGTATCTAGCATTAACAGTGTTATAATTAAAAACACCAGGACGCCACCGCCCCCGCCCCTAGATGGACATCTCCTCCCGTATGTTTGGGCATACACGATCTCACATGTCTATTAAGGTGGCCAGTTTCACCGATGACTTACAATTGTAAAGTTCTTTGCAGAATATATATGAGGATCGACTATTCCTCAAGTGGGATCATTAACCTAAAGTATTGTAAAAAATCTCCAAACTTCAGAAGTCATTCTTTTTTTCTTTCTACTTGAAAAACGTGGGCCACCATATTCAGGATTGCTTTCTACTTCCACCTCTTGATTTTGAACCAAATTCGCAGTACCTTCCTCATTTAGAGAGAAGTCAAGGTTGAACAGTTGTGATGGTTCAACCATTTAAAAAAAAAAATTACCAAAAACTAAAGAAATAGTTATATATATTATTTGTTGTGATAATTTATATAGGAAAGGGGAGAAGGTGAGACTTATTATATAATATTACTTTGTAAGTACAAATAAAATTTAAAATTTAAATTAATAAATACTTTGAAGATAGAGAGAGGGCTATTGCCCATGGTTTAAAATATCAACCGATACCGATTCGTATTAGCTGATACGTACTGGTATCGGCCATGAGCAAGACGATATATTGATGTGTATCGTTTAACGGTCCTGGATCTATGAAATACCACCATAATATCGGTCAATCTCGGCTGATATATTAAGAATATCGGTCAAGACCGAAATATCGACTGATACGGTATACAGAGCCCTCTCTTCCTCCTCGAAAAAGGAATAAAACATTTTGTACCCTGAGAACAACAGGAAATAAGGAAAAAGAAGCAAAAAAAAAAAAAAAGAAAGAAAGAAAGAAAGAGAGGAGGAGGAGGTCCCATACCTGGGCCACCTGTCGCCGCTACCGCCACCTCTTGCTTGCTGCCTGTCCCGTACCATACTACAACAACCACCACAATTGCACATCCTTCCTCTTCTTCTTCTCTTTTACTCTTTATCTCTTCCCTTGTTTTCCCTCTCCTCCTCCTTATCCTCTCTTTCCCTCCTTTTTTTTCCCTTCCCCTCTTTGTTTCCTTCTGTGTGATGAGAAGCAAAACCCTTGAAGGGTTTTCGTCTTTCTGGAAGGGAGAAAAGTTTAGGCTCATTTTTGTTTTCCGTTTGTATGACATGGTGCAGATACGCAGGGGCTATAGTAGGCTGTGCGTAATAAACCTTGTAGTTTCTTCTTTGGGTCCCAAATAAGCTTCATTCTAATTGGGGATCAACCCACTTTTTGATTCGTTAGACTTTTAATTTCAATCGAACAGTGGACCAATCTCCAATTAGAATGAACTGAGGTTGAGACCCATATGAAACTAATTACTTTGAATGGTTTAGGTTTTCAATTGGTGGGCCTCATTTTGTGGACTTTCTATTTTTCTTTTTCGTTTTTAATTTTAACCATCTAATGCATCTCACCTGTAAAAGCTCTAACCACTAAAATAAGTGGCCCCATATTTGAATGAGCATTTAATAAATTTTCCTGCAATAGGACCTAGACCTACAATTAGATTAATTCTTTACATGCTAAGAAAATATTAAGAAAAACAATCAAGTTTTTAAAATGGTCGATTCAATGATTGCTGAAGTTTTATAAAATGTGAATTTACAAAGATCATATTAGAGGAGGCATTCATTTTGATTATTTAGATTTATATTACAGGAACATTGATGGATTTATAAACTTTAAAGCTGGCAAAAAAGTTAAAAACTAAAAAGTTAGCAGATTTAACAGTAAAATATTAAACAACAATACAAGATGTTCTAACTTAGGGGAACCGATGTTTTTCATTTAGTTGTTACTAATGGAATTTTTTTTTATTTTTTAGGATTTTACAAAAAATAATATTTTTCTAATATCTTTTTAGAATTTCTTGGAGTAAAAAAAATTCACTCTGCAAAGACCGCGATAGATCATGAACCGCAACCAATACCAATATCATATCAGTTTTTCAGGTTGGCCGCCACAACCGATATCACGATTTTACACCATGCTCTATCCTAACTATAGAGAAGTTCTGAGAGAGTGAAAGAGAGCTCCTTCAGTAGTCTTTATCACCCACAAACTTCTTAGTCTTTGAGAGCTTGGAAAGAGTTCTTGGTGACGTGTGGAGCCGGGTCGTGCCTATTAGTTTTATGGTCTCAATCCATAAGATTGATGAAATAAATTGATTAATTAATTTATTTATCAATATATTCATATTTTTCTTTCATGAGATGAATGGTGTTTTATTATTTACTTGCACATAACCAATACGAATGACATGACGGTTCATGAGATGAACCAAAGTCCATAAGTATACTAGATGCAATACATGTGTATGGATGAAATCCACATATATGAGACATGTATAGCAAATCTTATACTTAAATATCTTCACAACCAGTGATGAGACTTGATATCTCATCTAACAAGGTTGCAATACTTTGATTACTGTGAGATAGTGTGATTTGTCTCGATCATCAGAATGTAAAATTCTAGATCGTAGTGCTAGTACATTGGATGTATTGAAGGACCATGAGAAGCACCTTATGAACACTGTCTTTACTTTAAGGTCTGCTATCATAATTCCCTAGCAATAGGCTCTCAATCCTGAGACATTAATGAACTCAAATTTTTATCTATTCGTTTGCTTTGAGTCACCAATGAGTGAGGCCAATTGTAGGTCAACATCTCAGTGATTTGGGTACGTGGTAGTAGGACTGTGGGAACGTTCAGTGGTTAAGATGGAATCTATCTTTAATATCCCCTTCTGCCAATTAATGGATTTATCATTGGTAAGTGCGCACCCATTCCAATTAAGAGTTAATTAGATCGGTACCAAATGATCATTATAATTAATTGGGGCTCAAGGATAATAAGATATGGATCTAGTTTGGAAGATAGGTCCAATTGATCCATGGATATTGATAGAGGGGCTTTCTTGTGGACATAGGGAAGTTTAGGGTCTTCTATGTAATTTATTCATAAAACTGGAGTTCAATTGCATTTATATAGTGGAGTTATTTGCAATTAATTGTGGGCCCGGATTGCACATGAGATGTGAGGTCTTGAGTCCCAGTTAGAGCCAGCTTTCTAAGGAATCCCTAGTAGTCCCCACGCTAGCCCAAGTTATTGGAAAGATATTAATTCTAGTAAAATTCTAAAAGGAAATAGAAAGTTACTATTTCTATTTGAAGTAAAACTTCTAATAGTGGTAATAGTAAGTTACTAATTATTAATGGAAGTGAGACTTCTATTTAAATTAGTAAGAAGTGAGCTACTAATTGTTAGAGAAGTGAGACTTCTATTTCAATTAGAAAGAGGAGGTGACTTGAAAGTTATATTATGAGGAACAAGTGTATTGGACGCCCCCCTATACTCAATCCCACCTAAGGATTCACGCCCAAGGTTTTTTTGTGCAAGAGTTGCACATGCTCCTCCTCTCTCCCCTCTTCTAGTTTCTCTTCTAGTTTCCTTAAGAGCTTTCTCTTGGAGATCCCACCCATCTTCTTGAGAAAAGAGAATCTGATACGGGTCATAGCGTGGAAGATCAAAAGGTTTTGGAGATTCCTATTTGATACGTAAAAGAGTTTCATCATCAAAGAAAGTAACAACTTATCTATTAGAGCACAACCAAGCTCCAAAGGTATAATCTACTTCCTTATATGTTGTGGATTTAGTGGTTGCTTGTTTGCTGCTATTTCTATCTTCAAGATAATTGTTATTGCTGATCATGATGGCTGAGATTGAGGACATGGATCCTGAATTTGGTTTCATGGCCTTATGGATACTTGATACCCGAGTCAAGTTGGTCAAAAGTTTTGAAAACCTATTCACGAGGCCCACCCACTTCCAATAGTGCCATGTCCCGGCCCAGGCACCCTTGCCCAACACCACCTATGTTGGCATGGTCAACCCAGGCAAAAGGCCACGTATACAAACCCAGAGGGAAGGGGTGAATAGGGTGAACTATACAAATAATACCAATTAATCCAATTTTAAACTTCTTTAAACAAAATGGCACTTGTGATTAAAAAATAAATATGCGCAAGCAAATAAGAAAAGTAATCACCACATGAATCACCATACAACCATGTATATAGTGGTTCAGCCCAAATGCTTACATCCACTCTCGGCTTGTGTTCCTACACCCCACCGGCATTCCACTAACTCAATTCTATGCTTTTCAATTAGGCTCAGAAATAACCTATTACAAAGATATTTTTCAAGGCTCAACAAAAATCTTTATAATGATGCTTTTCTAGGCATAGCAAGAACCCTTACAATTGTTAGAAAAAAGGAGAAAACTTAGAGGAAGAAGATTAGAGGGAGAAGAGAGAGAGTATCTTCTATTATCTCAATTATATACAAATGTAATGGAGTAGGCTTATTTATAGGCAAAGTAACATCCTAATTGAGGAACCCTAATTATAATAGGATTCTAACCCTAGCTAACTCATCTTAAGTGGGCATCCACCCATGATACATATCTTATAACACTCCCCCTTGGGTGACTCAATAACAGTTGCCTCATTAAAAACCTTGGTAAGGAAAAACCAAATGGGAAAAAGAGTACAACATTCTTCAGATCATTGAACTGGTGTTGGACGTGAACAATACTGCCTCGATAAAACCTTAACTAGGAAAATCCAGTGGGATAAGCCTAGAAAAGGAAAAAGAGTACATTGCACAGATGTCTTGGGTAGCGTACTTTAGGATGCCCTCTTGATAACAACTCCCTCTGATGATAACAACCCTTCACATAGTTTGATGATGAACTCTACACATACCAATCTCATATACAAGCTTCTGGAATACTAATTTTGACAAAGATTTGGTAAACAGATCAGCCAGGTTGTTATTTGAACAAACTTACTTGACTTCAATCTCATTGTTCTTTTGAAGTTCATGAGGGAAGAAGAACTTCAGTCCTATATGCTTAGTTTTGTCTCCTTTAATGAAACCTTATCGAATCTGTTTTATGCATTCTTCATTGTCTTCATAGATAATATTCGAGATACCTGCAATAGAAGGTAATTGACAAGAACTATGAACATGCTGAATCAAAGATTTCAGCCATACACATTCCCTACTAGCTTCATAAAGAGCCAAAACTTCATCATGGTTGGAGGAAGTAGATACTAAAGTCTGTTTAGTAGAACGCAGAGAAATGGCAACATTACCACTAAGAAACACATAACTTGTTTGTGATCGACCCTTATGAGGATCAGAGAGATAACCCGAATCAACATATCCTACAAAACTGGAATCTTTACAATCATAAGAATAAAATATTTACAAATCAGATGTTTCACGCAAATATCGTAGGATCTGTTTAATACCAGTCAAGTGCATTTGAGTTGATGCAAAGCTATATCTGGCAAGTAGATTCAGAGAAAATAAAGTATCTGGTCTAGTTTATTGTACCAAGTATATCAGGGCTCCAACAACACTTATGTATGGTACTTCGGGACCCAATACTGCTTCATTTTTCTCGATGGGACGGTATGGATTTTTCTTTATATCTAGAGACTGGAAGACCGTTGGGGTGCTTAATGGATGTGCCTTGTCCATACCAAATTGTTTTAAAACCTTCTCGGTATAATCCCACTTGAATTTATCTCGATTTGCAGTTTTGAGACAAAATCTCGTTTTTCCAAGGTCATTCATTTCAAATTCTTCCTTTAAATAATTAGTAGTTTTTTTCGAGCTTTTATAGAGTCCCTATCAAATTTATATCATCTACATAAACTGCTACTACTACAAATCCCTTCAAGAATTTCTTTATGAATAGACACGGGAAAATGAGATTGTTTTCATACTCCCTTTTAAACAAATATTCACTAAGATGATTGTACCACATTCTTCCTGATTGCTTCAGGCTGTATAATGATCGTCTTAATTGGATTGAATACATACTCCTTGACTTTGCTTCAGACAAAGGAAATCTTCTGGGATTTTCATGTAAATTTATGTGTCTAGGTCCCCGTACAAGTAAATAGTTACAACATTCACGAGTCTAATTTCTAGATTTTGAAAAACTCCTAAACTTATCAGATATCTAAATATTGTTGTATCAATAACAACAAAGTGTGTTTCCTCATAATCAATCTCAGGTCTCTACATGAAACCTTGTGCCACTAATCGTGCCTTATATCTAGTAATTTCATTCATTTTATTCATTTTTCTTACAAACACCCACTTTTGACCTACATGGTTAACATCTTTTGAGGTTTGTACTATAGGTCCGAACACACCACGTTTATTAAGAGACTCTAACTCTACTTTCATGACACTTTTCCATTTTTGCCTATCTTTTCTTTGTCGACATTCATTCATAGTACATGGTTCTGTGTCCCAATCATCACCACCATTTTTCTTTGATATTTGTGTAGCTACCGCATATGCAAATGCGTCATCGATGACAATTTCTTTTTCATTCCATCTCTTTCTTGAATAATTGTAAAGTATTGAAATCTCTTCATTATCTGGTACCAATACCTCTTCAGGGCTTCCAAAATCTTATTAGGGACTTCCATTATTCTAGAGAAAACGTATTTTTTCATAACCTCTTCAGAAGCGTTATATGCCTCTTCAAGAGAAACCTCTTCAGGAGAGTTACGTGCCTCTTCTGGAGGACATGATGATGATTGCTCATTTCTCCTTTTTCGCGGACCTGAGTTATTTGAACCTATAGGTCTACCACGCTTCTGGTATATTGCAGATTCTTTTTCTCCTGTATTTTGACTTTGTCCTATGAGGACATTAATCCCGGCAGGTGCATTCATAGCTGGGACATGTGACTTTGTCACCTTTGCTGCATTGTTAAATGCATTAGGTAATCTATTTGCAATTTCTTATAAGTACATAATTCTCCGTACTTCATTTTCTCATGGTGAAGTACGTGGATCTAGATGAGATAGAGTGGAAGTATTCCTTGTTAGTTCTCACCGTTCTTCAAGAACGGGTTGTACTACCAGAACAATAAGTTATTCAAGAACTATCTTATCTCCCCCTAACGCCGGGAATATTGTCTCATTGAATTGACAATCAGAAAAATGAGCATTGAAGGCATCTCCTGTCATTGATTTTAGATTTCGAGTAATAGAGGTCGAGTCATATCTTACATAGATTATCTGTCACGTCCCCCGAACCCGATTAGAAAATAAACCGGGTCCAGGGAGTGAATTTTAGGGCTAATTAAAATTTTTGCCCTTTAGGCCCAAGGATCGTAAGTTCTCTTTGAGGATAATGTATTTCAAACCTCAAGATTATAATACCGTGCGGAATCATACAATTCGAGGCATGATTTATATATCAAAACAATGAATAATCAATCTCATTACTTAACTTAAAGTTGCAAAGAACAATTAAAGCTAAACAAAGGTTAATTTTATTACAGTGGCCATCCCAATAACTAAGGCTATAAAATAAACTGAAGTCAAAGGAATAAAGTTCCAACAATGAAACAATAAATAATAACAAAAGCTAATAAATGTTCCCAAGTGTGTCACTCTCGTGCCGGATGTAATGACGCTACTCTACGTCATCGGCACGCCACTCTCGCTCCTCTTCAGCTGGTTGGAGATCCTCTGGGATCTCCTCACATGCATGCTCCTCATAGTAGTACTCACCTGAGGTGTTTGCACACCAAGGGATAGAGTCAACGATATGTTGAGCAATAGATAAGCAAGATATAACGAACATAACATGCATCACGTATAAGAGTAATGACAAGTATAATAATTAAGAAAATACAAGGAATCGAAGCTAGGCATAAAGCATGAATAAATATCACCCGAAACAATAACAAGAATCCTAACATCAACTAACAATCACCACTATACAAGCAATGCAATGCAAGTAATAAGAAAGAGACTCCGAGGATGTCCAAGCCATCTCCCGGGGTATCAGTAACAATCCTATCAGAACTACTGATACCAAAGTCCGTCTCCAAGGAGATCCAAGCTCCCGGTCCTAGGAATAGTAGCACGGTCCAAGTCCGCTCCCAACTATTCAACGCCATGGACGCCGTCCAAAGCCGACCGCCCACCTCAATGTCCGAGTAACCGGCCCATCAATAAATTCCCAAACTGTAGTTGGCCATAACATGCAAATGATAATGAAGTGGTGCTGACACGAGGGAAAACCAAGACAAGCAAGTCTAGCTAGTTCAACAAACAAGACATGTTCTTAGGGATAATGTCATTCAAGACAATACAAGACAAGTTAACCAAATGTTAATCCCTTACATGCTAGCCAGTCATGTTTATCAATTTATGACACACGGTTCCTACGGTATACCTTAGGTCAGGTCCAAGTCCTAGTTTCACAAGGATTTATGTTTCATAATTAGTTAAGTGTTTTATGCCAAGAGAGCGTACAAGGAACGATAATTACAGATACAATTCACAAGTCAAGGAGGAATTACAATCTAAACCTAGGCAAGTGATGTCATCCCTATACCCAACATGTTTTAACGGAGTACATGTAGAATTAGATTAATGATGCTTTTAAGGAAATCCCTTGGTGTACAATCATGGGAAGCATCTATTGATACAATTCCACATGAATTCGGTTATACCACGCGTAATACAGGAATACCTAGACAACCTATCGGAGCATACCAAGCCACGTGCTTCGATTTCAACCCCATTAATGGTCATGAGAAACTAGGTTCATGGTTTTCAAAATCTAAGGCCCAAACCTAGGTTACCGGTCTCATTTTCAATAAAAACATTAGTTGAATCAATAATTAAGGTATTTACATCACTTTCCAATCTCCGATCATAACGAAACAAAAACCATTAGATTCTATGTCTCAAGGGCTTTCCAACGGTATATAGAATTCCAAATTCTGACGAACAGATCAAAAGTTATGCCCGTTCGAAGTGGACGTTACTTACTGCATAATGCAGTCTCGCTATAGCGAGCCAAAGTCTTGCTATAGCGAGAATGCATTCTGCCTGGACTCCAGAATAGTAGCAAAGCTCACTCTAGCGAGGTTTAAGCCCGCTATAGCGAGAATGCATTCTGCCTGGACTCCAGAACAGTAGCAAAGCTCGCTTTAGCAGGTTTAAGCCCGCTATAGCGAGCCTGCTTGCTGCCTGAGCCCGAGCTGAAGCAGATTTGGCCTGTTTCAATGTATTTTCAATCCCATTCACCTAGAGTTCATCCCCTTCCTTCCTAAGCCTTTCCAAGGCCTGCACCTGCATGAGAAGAGCCTCCATGCTCTCTCTCTCTCTCAAACCATATTCCATCCATTCATCAAATCAACCATCAATTAAAGTCCATTCAACCCATTTATCCAATTTTAGCATATATAATCCAATTAACCATGACAAGCTTGGAATTTAGGGAAAATCTAAGCAATGAATTAACAAGAAGCAATAATAATACATGCATGCTCAATATATAAAGCAAATCTACTTGCCTCAACCAAGAAGATTATGAAATTGGGAAAAACTTTGAGGAGAAGCTCTACTACCACGGAAACCACGATCTAACCCAACCAAACGCAACCTAAAATGTAAAGAAGAGGAAAAGAAAGGAAAAGATCGAGATCAAACCTAAATCTAACCAAAAGGAAAGATGATTGAAAGACGAGAGTGAGGGAAATCTTAACAAACCAGGATCAATGGAAAGAGGAGATTGCGAGGAAGGAGATGTGCGGTTCGGATCTTCAAGATGGTCTCTACCGAAGGGAGTTTTGGAGCTTTGAGAAGTGGGGAAGAAAAGGGGTTGCTGTAGCTTTCATTGCAGAGAATGAGATTAGATTAGGGTTACGACTAGGGTTAAGGAAGAAGAGGAAGAGAAAATGACAAGTTTGCCCTTAAGTGGGTCAGGTGAAAGAATGGACCACTTGAAGGGTTTCTGATCATCGGATCGCGACGAGCCAAGAGACAAAATTGATCAGCCTGACGAGACATTTCCAATGAAACCAAAATCACGGCGATTGGAATTTTCTGGAAAAACACTCAATTTTCCTTAAATTGCTAACTACCCCCCTGCTATGATCAAACGAACTCGAAATCGCACGAAACTTCGCAGACACTATTCTAATGTTAAAATAAACTCGTTCATGATCTAAACCCACCTAATTATCTAACAATACAATTAATTATAATAAGTACAAAATAAACGGGTCAACAGGCCTATTACTGGGCCCAACTGACCCAGTAAGGTCGCGGACCTTACATTATCAATCTACGTTGTGGTCTCATCTTAGTACGCTTAGGGGTTCGCATTAGGACTTGAACTGCACAACCAACCTTGCACAAGTAAGAAATATTGGGTTGATATCAAAACCATAAAATACCTAAAAGGTCTACTAGGGGGACTTTTGGGTCCACAAATGTCACTTTGTATCCTTTGCAGAATAGATGTGGATTCGTATGCAATCTTAGTGAAAGAATGTCGGGTGATCAATTTTCATTGTGAACGAGCGATACATAAGTACCCACAAGGTATGGTCAATTGATGGTTCTCTAAAGAGTGCCCAAATGAGTTTTCAACATTTTTCCTCAACATAGTACCCCCAGGGTGATCTAACCTATCATGCATGCTAATACGTTAAAGTCTTAGGATCACTAAGCTTCGAGCTTGACTTTGTAATTTTGCTAATAACTTAATGTAATTTGACGTTGGAGATTGTCGTATAATATAACCTTGAGGAGAGTATACTTAGTTTTTCTAGTATTTACTTCTGCCTTCCAATACTAATAACGATGCATAAGTATTCATTGTTACCTTCACTTATAGTCTCAATGTGGTACCCATTCATTCTGATGTCCTTGAAACTAATCAAGTTTCTTTAGGAACTGCTTGAGAACAATGCAGCTTTAATGAATAGATGCGTACTATTAGGTAATATCACATGAGCTCTTTCAGAGCCTTCAATTATTTGCACAGGTCCAACTATGGTGGATACCTTTCGTGGATTGAACACCAATTTTGAAAAAACTTCTTCGTTTTTTTTTTTTAGAATGGTTTATGCTGTGGCACTGTCTATCAGGCGGAGATTGTCCTTAGTTCAATGATCCATTCCTTAAACGAAATAATACACTAATATAACTATGCAATCACATGATACAGATTAAACTCGAATAATCAAACCATTCACCGTAAAATCGAACATCAATTAAATAAATACCATAACGTAAAGCATAAGTCTAAAAACATGCATCTATAAAGTAATCAAAAGTAAGTTTGTGAAGTTCAAAGAGTTATTGGTCTTCTAGACCATGCTGGGGAACATAAACAGATAAGATGAGATGTTATGTTGGTTGACTTGAAACCTGGCCTGCCATAACCGAAGTCCAAAGAAACTGTGTCCTTTAAAAAGAAATTGGGCAGGGTCCCACCACTAAAAATCGATCAAAACCGAGAGAGATCTTACCATACTTCTCAAGATGCCAAAACTCAACATAACACATGTTCCCTTTAAAAAGATCAGTCATATGGAGGCTTATTTTGTTCTATGCATTAGGTTCTTAAGCGATCATGCACATAGAATTATAAAAAAAAAAAAAATTGTTTGCCATTATGTGAGCCGTTGATTGCTCCATCTCAAAGGCGGCACGCACTGGATGAACGATTATTCATCCACATAGAACCCATTCCACGAATAGCGCATATATATATATATTAAAATAAAATATGCTGGTATTAATTGAATAAAAACACATGCACACTAAACTTGAATTATGTGATTAATAATGATTGATTATTCAAAATATGAAATCCAAGAATTTGGGTTTGAGGCCCACTCTTATAACAAAACAAAGTGGAGAAGCATCCTCACCACCGTCCATAGTCCGATATGCATCAAGGAGTCTAAGCGGTCATTAGAATAATATATGATTTTATTTGTTTCCTTACAATCAGCCAAGCATATACCATTCGACTATTCCCAGCCATCATCTTGTCATCAAAGAATCTGATATATGAGCTCCATATCGGTCCTACTATAATGCCAAGTGGCGCTATGCATGGTGTGATCTATGATAAGAGTCACATAATCATGTATAGAGGGAAAAGACTTTATGATCAAAACCCCACTAAAGCAAAATTGATCCTTCCAAGCCATTGTCTTCATATGCCCATATATTAGAAGACAAACAAAAAACAATGCATAATGCATATACAGAAACTCAAAGAGTTCTAATCATAAAACAGTAGACCGAGCTCACTGACGGAGTCATGAGATCAAAAGTGAATACAAGTAGGAAAGTGGCCATCCAAATCAAATTCAATGAACCCATCGACTCTCATACCACATGTTAGCATTAAAGTTTAGTCCATGATGTAAGATCCCAACTCCTAATTTTCGCGATTAGTTTTCTATTCACCCACTTGCCAGACTGTCGTATCTGACCCATTTTTGTGGTACTCAGGTCCAGACCTCGTTGTCTTTGAGGAGAAGCTAGAGGAGGCGGCCGGCGAGCCGCAACACTTAGTCGAATGGCAAGCTGACAATGTCATTTAGACATTTGGTCTAGCTTTGAGTTGCGAAACATCTTTTGAGGGTTATTGCTTTACTTTTGATTCGTTTAGTTGTACTGGCCTTTGTTGGCCATTATTTTTGGGGATGTTTAAATCAACTTATATTTGTGTGTAAACTTCTAACTTTATATTTTTGGAATGCCAATGAGATCATTGCTCACTCTGACGTCATGTTAATTGTACATATGTATCACCTGTTTTGAAATGTGCAATAGATTACGAATTTGGTTTGCTACATGCTTCTGCGCCAACATAAATATTTTGTGAGTGTGTGTGATATCCTCACCACGAAAACCTGTGGGAAATTAAATGTGTATATTCATATGTTTATTGTTGTAACCACACATCAACACCATCGCGGACCCGGGTCTCGGTCCAGGGTCGCGACAGTCCATCAGTCTGAGGGTGATACGCTGTGCTAAATTGTAACTTCGTGCCCATAGATTTTAGAAGAGTTTTCTAAAACCTTGAAACAAATCTGCTATCTCGATCTGAAGTAATGGAGACCCCGTATCTACTGACGATCTCATTCACAAACAACTCTACAAGTGGTGCCATGTCCATCTTACTCCCTGTCTTCATAGGAATGAAATGAGCAGACTTCGTGAGACAATCCACTATAACCCAAAGGGCACTATTCCCCTTCTTAATGGTAGGCAAACCGGAGACAAAATCCATTGTGATGTGCTCCCATTTCCATTCCGGAATTTCTTAGGGCTGAAGCAATCCTGGAGGTTTCTAGTGTTCTGCTTTAATTTGCTGGCAAGTGAGACATCGAGATATAAAGGCTGCAATTTCTCGCTTCATGTTGTTCCACCAGAACCTGGTCTTCAAATTGTGGTACATTTTGGTGCTACCCGGATGCATAGAGTATCTCGTACTATGGGCTTTAGTCATTAGCTCATTCTTCAAGTCATCCACATTAGGCACACACAAACGGTCACGAAAATACAACACTCCATCCACTATCCTAAAGTCTGGAAGTTTTGAAATGTGATCCATAATCTTTACCAAGTCTGGATCTTGTAACTGATTGTCCTTGATTTTCTGGATGAAGATAGGCTTAGACACTGTCATGTTTGCTAACATTAAGGCTTTTCTTAATGGTTGCACTTCTACTCCAAGTTCCTCAAACTGCTGTAAGACACTGACTCCTCTCAATCTGGCTATGACTACTGATTTTCTGCTCAATGCATCAGCTAGCACGTTCACCTTGCCCGGATGATACTTAATTGGGAAGTCATAGTCTTTAATGTACTCCATCCACCGTCTGTGCCTCATGTTTAATTCTTTCTACGAGAATAGATATTGTAAACTCCGGTGGTCTGAATGGACTTCAAATTTCTCTCCATAAAGATAGCGTCTCCACATCTTCAAAACAAAGACAACTGCTGCTCACTCCAAATCACGAGTTGCATAATTCCTTTCATGGTCCTTCAATTGCCTTGAGCCATAAGCTAACACTTTACCATTCTGTGTCAACACACAACCCAATCCTACATTTGAAGCGTCTGTATAAACAACGAATCCACCACTGGCTGACGGTAAAGTGAGAATTAGGCTGTGGTCAATCTTCTTTTCAGCTCTTGAAAACTTTCTTCACACTGGTATGTCCATACAAAATGTACACTCTTTCTGGTTAATTTTGTCAATGGAGCTGCGATGGACGAAAACCCGTAGACAAACCTCCTGTAATATTCTACTAATCCCAAAAAGCTTCTAATTTCTGTCACACTGCTAAGCCTTTTCCAACTGATAACCGCTTCGATCTTGGATGGATCCACTGCTAAACCTTCTTTCGAAATAACATGGCCTAGAAAAGCCACTTGTTCCAACCAAAATTCACACTTGCTGAGTTTTGCATACAGCTAGTTATCCCTCAGAAGTTGTAACGACGTCCTCAAGTGTTCCTTATGCTCTTCCTTACTCTTAGAATACACGAGAACATCATCAATAAATACCACCGCGAAACGATCCAAGTATTGTGCAAAGACTTTGTTCATGAGAGCCATAAACACTACGGGTGCATTTATCAACCCGAATTGCATCACCAAAAATTCATAATGCCCATATCTTGTTCGAAAAGTTGTTTTAGGCATATCTGACTCTCTAACCCGTAACTGATAGTATCTAGACCTCAGGTCTATCTTGGAAAAATACGCTGCTCTTTGCAATTGATCGAACAATTCAACTATCCTTGGCAACGGGTATTTGTTCTTGACGGTCACATGGTTCAACCTTCTATAGTCAATGCACATTCTTAGGCTTCCATCCTTCTTTTTCACAAATAAGACTGGTGCTCCCCAACGCGAAACACTTGGTCTGATAAAACCTTTGCTCAAAAGTTCTTGCAACTGAAGTTTTAGTTCACCTAATTCTGCTGGAGCCATTCTGTAAGGTGCGATAGATATCGGTGATGTCCCTGAAAGGAGCTCAATTGTGAGCTCAACTTCTCTAACCGGTGGCAATCCTAGGATTTCTTCTGGAAAAACGTCCGGAAATTCGCTCACAACAAGGATTTCCTCCACCCCTTGGGACTATTTATCCTCCGTGATAAACGCAATAAATGCTTCACAGCTTTGTTGTACCAATCTGCCTGCTTTTAGTGCTAAGATAAACCCCACTTGAGTTTTCTTCTTGTTTCCCTGAATCAGCAAACCTGTTTGTTCTCCTTTCAACTTAAATGTGATGGTTTTACTAAAACAATTCATGGTTGCATGATAAGTTTCTAACCAGTCCAAACCTAGGATCACATCAAAATCATGCATGTCCAAAATGATAAGGTCTGCTAGTAGATTGACTTCTCCTAATATAACTAAACAATTTGGATAATAGGTTCTACAAACAACCTGTTTACCTACTGGAGTAATAACTGTCAAAATATAATCAAGTTCTCTAGATGGCATAGCAATCATCTTGGCAAACATAGGAGATAAAAATGAATGAGTGCTTCTAGGATCAAATAAAATTTGAGCTTCCACTCCACAAATGAGAAGTTTACCTTCCACTACGTCGCCTGTAGCATCGGCATCTACACGATTTAGATGATATGCCGGTCTTTGTTGCTGTGGCCTGTTTTGCCTTCCTTGTGCATTTCTGTTTTGCTGTTGTGGAGGACGAGCATTTTGATTCTGGACTTGTTGCCTGCCTTGCTGCTGCTGCTGTTGGGGTGGCCTTACCTGATTTTGAGCTGGTGCTTGATTCTGAGGGGCTGCTTGTCTTTGCTGCTGGTTTCTATTGCCTTGATTCTGGAGTTGTGGGCAATCTCGGATGGCGTGGTCCATGGCTCCATACTTGAAGCAAGCACTTGGTGCCTTGCGATATTGAGCAGTTTCATGGTTCTTGCCACAGTGACCACAACCTTGCCTTGCTTGGTTTTGGTCTTGCCTTGACCTTTTGTTCTGTTGCCTTTGGTCTGCTGGTGGTGTTGTTGCTTCCTGTCTCGAATGATCTGGTTATTGATGTCTTCAAATTTATAGGCCCTCTTGACAGCTTCTTCGAAGGTAGACGGTGGAACTACTCCTGTAGCATCCCTCATATTAATCGGGTTGCGACCTTCCAAGAACTTGGTGATCTTTTTCTGTTCAGTGTCAATCAATTCTCTAGTATATCTAGCTAGCCTCTCAAATTTGGTGACATATTCAAGCACTGTCATGTTGCCCTGCTTGAGCTGCTGGAATTCAATGGCTTTCTGCTGCCTGATATGAGAAAGAATGTACTTGTTAGTAAACTGGGTCTTGAAGGTTTTCCATGCAGTCTCATCAGCCATCGTCTTATACTGTTTCTTAACCATTTGCCACCATCTGTTAGCCAGCCCGTAAATTAAGGAAGCTGTGAGATTGACTTTTTCTCTGCCGGTACATGTGAAAACATCAAAGATCTTTTCTGTATTCACCAACCAATCATACGCAGCCAATGGGTCTTCTTGACCCGAAAACTCCTTGGGTCCTCTCTTTTTGAACCTCTCAAACAGTATGTTAGGATCATGGTCCTTATTATTGATGCTAATGTTTGGGCCCAAATGTTGCATAGGCTGGGGTTGAGGCTGGGGCCTGTTTTGAAGAACTTCCAGTAACTGTCTTTGCACTTAAGCCATTTCTTTATCCTTTTTGGCTAACTGTTCCTAAAACCTAACTTGGTTCTCATTAGCCTCTCTCTGTAATCGAGCCTGATTTTCGTTTGCCTGTCTCTATTGCTCTAGCATAGCCTGCATAAGCTCCTGAAATTGTGTTGCTGTAGGTTCTCGGGATCTGTTTCATTGTTGTTACTTCCAGAAGCATTCTAATTTGGTGCTTTCCTTGGAGGCATGATGCTGCAAAACAAGGTGTTAGTATATAATAACAAGAGTTTGGGTTTGGTTTCTAGGTCCCATACTAGCGATCTAACGAATTCACGTATCCTCGCAACGTCCCTAAGAGTTTATAGTTTCTTTTATATGCCTGAAATATGTCCCGCTCTGATACCAGTCCTGTCGCGACCCCAGACTGAGGTCCCCGGCCCAGGCCCGCGACTGATGTATTCCAACAGGTTTCCGCGGTAAGGATTTCAAAACAAACATAGAACAATCTCACACGAATAATGGTTTACGGAAGCGTGTAAGTAATCATATTAAAACATATTAAAACATTAATACATATGCATAGATCAAATAAATAATTAATCAGGACATATGCTTTCAGAGGGAGAATGTAGCATAGCATTACCAAAAATTAAGTTCCAAGTTTCAAATGACAAAAGTATGTTAAACAAAGTTAAGTTTACATTCCCATAAAAGAAAAGGGCCAACAAAGGCCATTACATCCCAAATTAAACCAAAACATAAATTCTAAACCAAATGTGACACAACTCAATTCCCCACCTGACATCTAGATGACGTCGTCGGGTTGCCACGAGCGGGCTGGGGGTGGCTCAACTGCCTCCTCTTGGCGCTCCTCCTCAAAGGTATCTACACCTGCACCTGAGCACCAAAACAAACAGGTCAGACACAACGGTCTGGTAGGTAATCAATTTAGGCATGGCATATATTAAGACATTTGAATGAAATAAATGTAAAACAATTTGGTAAATCGGAAACAAATTTGTTCTTAGATGCATTCTCAAAAAATAAGAGTTCATAATCGATAAACAAAACAATTCTAACATGGATACATATACAAATATCATGAACAATAAATCCACAATGAGCCCATCCTTTCTCTATCATACAAGATAGCAAGAGTAAGCACGACAAGCAAAGTACGACACACAAAATACGATCCCACACCACACAAGGTGGACGGGGAGGCAGGCTGCGGAACCGGAATGAGCACGATGTGTATAAATACACGACTAATCTGTAGATAGTCCACATATTTAAGGACCCCCGAATAGTGGATCAGACTGAAGGGGCAGTCCAAGCTCAGTGGTATTCGACTGAATTCATGAATGCATAAACCACGGCGGTAAACACATCAGGCATGTCGAAATTGAGGGCAATTCACTTATCAAAACGAACAAGGCATTACCAAACGAGATTGCATAATTTATATGCATACAGAACTTAAGAAGTGAACCCCTTTTTATAGTTCTTGAAACAAGTCAAAACAAGATAATGCTTGGCAAGACAAGACAGTGCAAAAGCGATATTTATTGTGCTAGAAAACAAGATTTCAAAATAAGCTGAACAAGTATATGCCAAGACTCTTCATTTAATAATCATGTACTTGAAACCCAAATATCAAAGTGTATAGATGATTTGGTGCTCCAAAGTTGTAAGATATTTTGAGCTTCAAGTGCACCATATTAAACTAAAGGCTTCTTAGCATATTCAGGTTTTCATTCCATATAATTCTCTCCAAAAATCTCCACTTTTCTTCTTCATGTGTTAAGTTCAATCATCGCCCCAGGTTCGCTCGAGAGGTAAATAGTCTGCTCGAGGGGACCTTTCCAGAAACCTGTTCGCTCGAGCCTGCACAATGTTCGCTCGAGTGGCCCCATCCAGAAGGTTGTTTGCTTGAGCTCACATTAGAGTTCGCTCGAGCAGACAGCGTTCTGGCTTCGCCCCTTTCAAATAGAAGCTTGTTCACTCGAGCGAGCACAGGGTCCGCTCGAGCGAACAGGCGTCTGCCTGAACCCAAACATTGCAGAAATGCACATTCTTCTTATAAAATTTTTGGACTCCTCCTTCCCTTCTTTCACAACTGAACCAACCTGCATTCCCTTGAGCCTCCATGCTCTCCAAGGGTTTAATTTACATCATTTCATATCATTCGACATCATGAATTGTATATCCCATCTCTACTTCATTCATCAATGATCTAAATACTGAAATTGTTTAAGATCTCATCAATTCAAAACCTAGGCCCAGCAATTTGAAAGATAATACATCTCAAGACATGTAAAGAAACTGAAATAGACATTCAAGAAGTTTAAACATAACACAGATTATAAGATAATACATTTAAATCATGAGATTTGAGATTAAATACAATTAAATCATACATGCACACAAAGCCTATAAAGATTACTTGCCTCAAGTCCAATTGCTAATCAAAAAGCTCTCAAAAATCCTATTGCTAATCAATCTGAAAGATAATACATCTCAAGACATGTAAAGAAACTGAAATAGACATTCAAGAAGTTTAAACATAACATAGATTATGGGATAATACGTTTAAATCATGAGATTTGAGATTAAATACAATTAAGTCATACATCCACACAAGGCCTATAAAGATTACTTGCCTCAAGTCCAATTGCTAATAAAAAAGCTCTCAAAATTCCTACCCAAGAATGATCCATGAAATTTACACAAAAAGCCCCAAGAAAACCATTCAAAAATAATCATTTTTGGTTAACAAAGCCCCCATTTCGAAAATGGGCCGCATACTAGTAGAAAAGCTTTCTAAGGAGCTCAAAAGACTCCATTAAAGAGATGAAGATGAGCTCTAACCTATAGCTAACTAAACAAAAAGAAGAAAGGAAAATAGAGGAGATATCTAGCTGGAATCTCCAAGAAAATTATAGCAATAGGATCCTTGAGTTGAGAGGAAGAAGAGGATACTCTCAGATTTTCATTCCAATCTTCCTAACTAAGGCATGCAGGAGGAAAAGTAGAGGGGAAGAAGAGTTCTCCTCTCAGCTGGGTGCTTGAAGAAAAGTTGCAGGAATCCACAAGAAGTTCTGAACGTGGGTAATGAAGGAGAGGACTTAAGTGGAGGAAAGTGGGCCCCATTTAGACAAAACTTGAGATGGTTAAAACACCTATTTACGGGCCTCAGATGAAATCAACAAAGAAAACTAAAATGATCCTTGAAAAATCTAGTTTCCAAAAAGTATAAATTTGGCATAGTTTTGAGATTTCAAAATTTGGGTCCAGATTTGGGTGTGAAAGGACAATCAAATTATAACCCAACGATCACTAAGCCCACTTAAGACTAATCATTCACTTAATTAGCACTAATCGAGTTGGTATGGGTCAGGGTCTAACAACATTGGCAACCCACATTTAGCTATATTCTCCTATTACCGAGTAACAAGAACAGACAGACAGAAACCGTTGTTATACAAAATGGCCGGAACAGATGTCATACAAAATGGCCAAACAAAAACCGTTGCAATACGAGATGGCCGGAACAGATAGAAACCGTTGCCATGGCTGGAGCAAACAGACAGAAGTCCAAACTGCAGTTGGCAAAGTTTTGAGGATCATAAGCCGGATGATCAGTCCAACAAAGTAACCCAAGCTTAGTGGTGCCAATTCAAATCCAAAATAATACTATTCAAATCACAAAGCATAATCCAGACTAATGAAAGGACTACTCTAAATCAAAACAATCTGACAATTCCATAAACAAATCGGATGAATAGCCTTTCTGATGTTTTTTTCAAATATGGCGAACCACTCAATTCCATTTCAAAGTGATTTATAAGACTACATATATAAACCTGCTAATCATGGAATGAGGTGACACACAATGGTTGATTGATCTCCCGAGGATTTTCTCATTACACACTTAATGTCACAGCATCAGTTTATGAAACATGGTTTGGTGCTTCTGAAGATCTTCGATGTCTGAGACACAAAGTGCATAGTGAGGCTTATCTACATTTCTCAACTGAATTTCAAATGATAACATGGTTCGACTGTATTATTTCATTTAGAGAAACAATACTCCATGAAAAGGTTACCATCAGTGTGAAGCCCCACCCCTTGTGGGCCCTCAATTTGATTTGAATAATTATTAATATAATATTAGTTATATGATTATACTATTTAATAGGAATTAGTAGAATAGTTTGTTAAATGTTCCTAAGTCTTAGTATTAGACTTTTATTTAATTCTTTATAGATATAGGATGATTTTTGTAATTTAATTAGATTTTTAGTTAGATTAGGCCTTAGTAATTTAGTTTTATTAAGAGGGATGTTACTTGAGAGAAGCTTCTAAAATTCCTAAGATTGACCAAATTACCCATGTCTCTATCCTTTCTTCCATTTTAAACCCTAAGGGCTTTCTAGTAAATAACCACTACATCCTAACCTATATATATATACTAACTATTGTAATAACATGAGCTTAACCCTAATTCACTCTCATCTCTCATCTTCCCTATCTTTCTCCCCAAGAAACCCTAATTCCCTAAATCCCAGCAATAAGGAGAGTAGGAGACCTTCTTCAATTGCTACATCAAACCACCATTATCAATTTGGATTTCTCTTATACTCTAATTTCCATTCCTAATAGTCTAAGGCAAGTACCATATACTGGATAACTTAGAATGCATGTTTTCTTTCCTTTGATTTTGCAATTTCAATTCAATTGATGTATATACATGTTTAGATCTACCAATTGAGCTTAGTTTTTTGGTTTTTGGCCATTTGATGGATGATATCTCTGACTTGGAAGATCAATGGCCCAAAGATGGATGGTGGGATGTGTATTGGAGTATTTTTCTTGTTTAATGATGTTTCTATGATGATTGGAAGAGATTAGAAGTGTTTTGTTTGAAAATTGGATTGAAGAGGAGAAATCCAGAAATTGGATTTTCTGTTGCAGTCGCGTGTACCTGGTCGACATGCCTGCAGTGGGGTCAACCGGCGACACTAAAATAGAAGAAAAATCAAGTCTCAGTTAGAAAAATCAAGTCTCAGTTAACTTCTGAGAAAAACTCTGTCCAGTGTACGCAGTCGACCGGACCCTGTTCCGGGTCGACCAGGTACACAGGAAATCTCAGGTGATAGCTGAGACGTGGATTTTCACCTTAGACTCAGAAGTCAGTGTGCACAGTCGACCGAACCCTGTTTTGGGTCAACCGGGCACAAAGGATTTTCTACAAAGGACTGGGAGCTAGGACATACATTTAGCTAGACTTTTCAGAGTGTGCGGTCGACCGCCTAGGCCAGGAGGTCGACCGGACACACAGGAGAGTTCTGTGACCAGGCAGTTGCCTCCCAGGTGCTTGTCTGTAAATCCTAGTGTGCGCGGTTGACCGACCAGGCCAGGAGGTTGATCGGGCACACTGAACAATGGGTCGACTTGAGAGTCAACATCCTGATTTCCTAGTGTACCCGGTCAACCGGACCCTGTACTCGATTGACCGGATACACTGTGTACAGTGATTTTCCAACTTTCAGTTTTCTGAGATTGTGATCATTTGTGGGGCCCATTGACCATCCAAATAGGCTTCCATTGATATGCCAAGCACGAGTCAATGGTGTGGCTCAACCTTGACTTGTGGGGACCACCAAATAGGTTTTTGGGATTGGAATTGTCAGTGATTGACCCTTAAACGTAGTCAATGATGTCCGTAACTTCAGAAGTACCAAATATAACATCATTTGGCATCTGAGACTACAGTTAGGGATTAAATTATCTGATGTGGCCCTGAACCAAGAGTGGACCATTACCTAGGTTGGACCCTTGCTTATCTCATTTGATTCTATTGCTTGGAGACTATTATATATTGTTCTTCTCGTGTCCTTGTTATTGATATAAACATATTAATTAAATGGAAATTGGAGGACCTGAACCTAGGACTATGTAGTGGTGACCTGACGATGTAATTGGTGATAAATAACCCGTGTCTGTGGCTAGGCGGGCCATTATACGGCGTAAGTTGGGTGTGTGGTACCTTAAAATGAAGAGGTTAGTCATGATGTATAGTTGTGAATGTATATGGATTGGCTACTTGCATTGTTATAGACTAAGGCCATGGTTGTGGGCCTAGTGTGGATCCAATGGTGATTGGACTTGGACTTGGACTTGGATATTGGGTTTTGTCCCATAATATTGTACTTGAACATCTTAGAGATTTTGTTAGGACTTTGCTCGTGCAAGGTAAGCCTAGATAGATATAGACCTGTATTTGTTTCCCCGAGTTGGCACTAAACATTCACTCAGTTGATTTAAGCTTAGCCTGTTGACTGATCATCACTGGTAGGATCTATATTTGGTTATGACTAAAACTATCATGATGAGTTATGGCTAGACGGATGGTGTGATACCGGGTCCTGTCTAATGTGATAAAGGGGTGTGATCGGTGCGATAAAGGGGTATGATCGGTGTTATATTTATATATTGTTATTATTAGGGTTGTTATCCCTTGTTTGGTTACTTTACTTTTCTCCACCGCGATTGTTTACAGTATGGGAGGGCCGCGGCATAATATCCCGCGGTATTCAGCTTGTGTGAATGTGCCATATTGATATCTGTTAGATTAGATTACTTATATTTCTGATTCTAAACTTTTATTTACTCCTCAATTGCCTAGCTTATGTTTCTTTGTTATTCTTATGATTAAATGATCGTCTATATTCTCTTTGATGCATACACCCTGTGTTATCTGTATATGGTACCTTGCCAGATCCTTGGATTTGACCCATCTTTGGTGCTTAAGTTACGATCTTGACCCTGCGGGTGCCGCGATCTATGAGGTGCTTGTAGCCAGCGATCACGGTTGGGGACTGGCCGATTAGGTGATCGAGTCGGAGGATAGAGCGCCTGCACCGGGTGTCTGAGTGCACACTTATTTTTGGGATTTGAGCGATTTTATAGTGAGCAGGGTATTATTCAAATATGTAATTAAACTGGTTATTCATACTTTGAGATTTTGCAGATTTCAGCCTTGTTCCATCTGATTCATTTTATATGATACATATTGCTTCCGCTATCTTTTTTTATGCTTCCGCAATTTAACTGTTTATTATTTTATTGTTAAAAAAGTTTTAAAAATTTGACCTCCCCGCGGACTATGATCTTGGAAGTTCTCGGATTTTCTGGGAAGTAGCGCCAAATTCGGGTACCTTAAAGGTAACTTCGGTATTCGGAATTAGGGCGTTACAATTGGGGTGCAGGAAAACACCCTGGAACAGTGCCCAGGTTCACTGAAGCGAAGGGGAAGTTCGCTCAAGCGAAGCCTTACTGAACCTCCTTCGCTCTAGCCAACAAGAAGTTCGCTCGAGCGGACGAGCCTCTGTCTCCCATTTTCACCAGATAGTACCAAATTTGCTCGAGCGGATGAAAGTTCGCTCGAGTGAGCCATTCTAGTAGCTCATTCACTTGAGCTATCACAAAGTCGCTCGAGCAGATGGGTTTTTGCCTTGCATTTCTACAGTTAGTGGCCTGTTCGCACGAGCGACCCCAGGTTCGCTCAAGCGGACAGCTCACTAAATGGCACGTTCAATGTAGAAATCCTGCTATTTTCTGATACTATCTCTCCTCCCTTCATTTCCATTTTTCCTACACCATTCCAAACATCTTCTTCAAGCAATCACTTCCATTCAACCACAACCATCACCATTCATCCCAATCACATAACTAAGAGAGGAGAAAACAGAAATTCAGAATTTGAATAAGATCACTCAAGGATCACCAATTGTTCTACTAAAACAGGACTAAAATTCCATACAATTAAGACATCACCTGTAATAGCATCAACATAAAAAACCATTCCAAACTTCCAAAATCAAGTAACCATTACAGGATATAGACATTTCAAAATCAGAAAATGAGAAGAGAGATAGACTTTTCTAGCATGCATTCTCAATCTAATTATTCACTTGCCTCAAATCTAAATGGGTTCAAATTCACTCCAAATACTCCTCTACAAAGCCAAACTCCAACTTGCAACAAAAGCCCCATGAAAGCTAGCTCAAAATCCATGAAAATCTGGAAAATAAAGGAGCTCTCCAAGAGACTCCTTGCATGCATGATTAGAAGTTTCCTAAGGTTGTAAAGAAACCCATATCCAAAAGTAGAAATCAAGGCTTCACCTGTAAGTATGGAAACTAGCTAGGATAGCTTGAAGAAGAGGGTTGATCTAGCAGAAATTCCTTGAAAAGGGTATCTTTGAAAAGCTTGGTAGATGAGGAGAAAAATGGTGTGATTTGTTTTCAAATTTGAGGTTGATTTCTTTAGCATTCAGAAGAGAGAAGTTGAGAGGAAGTGAGGAGTCTTCTCAGGTTCATTGTTGCAGGAAATGAAATGGAGAAGAAGACTCAAATGTTGGTTACTTTAATGGGTTGAGTCAAATTGTGGGTCTCAATGGCCATAAAACTTCAAGGCTTTAAAACTCCTGTTTGTGGGTCCTAGATGAAATTGATGAAGAAGAAAAAAACGATTGTTGAAAAATCTAGTTTTCAAAAAGTATATTTTCCATATGATTTTCAAAATTTGAAATTTATGCGCAGATTTGGTATGAAAAGACAGATTTGCCCTTTTTCTCGAAAAATGCATTTTCTGGAATTCGAATTCAAACGGAATGAACATGAAAGTTGTTGGGATTGACATAACAAATCCAAAAATATTGAAGTCAACATTTTTTGAAATCAAAATCAAATTCCCACACTAACACACGTCACATGGGTCACCCCGGGCCCGGTCAAACCAAACTCAACGCGCTTAAAACCTCCCAAAGCTATTTAAATTTTAATCTAATTAAAAATTCAAGCTAATCGTCCTCTAATACCACTTAGAGACTAAGCACGATTAAAATATTAATTAAAAATACTAAACTTGGGTCGGGGTCTGACATCGACATCAACATAGAATTCCGTTGATGTCAACAAAAACGCCTAGTTAACACCATGAGTGACCCCGTGAATTTGTTGACGTCGACAGAAGATTCGTCGACATCAACATAAAATAACCTGTTTGGCAATTTTCATCTTGCACCACCAACATATACAACAACAAATAACTTGTTTCCACCCACATTTAGAAGCTCCAAAATACACATTACATTTAAAAGCTCCATTTTTGTCAAAGACGGAATGAAATATTGGATTTTGGGCATTTAACACATTACATTTAAAA
Organism: Persea americana; assembly: GCA_029852735.1. Taxonomy (NCBI): domain Eukaryota; kingdom Viridiplantae; phylum Streptophyta; class Magnoliopsida; order Laurales; family Lauraceae; genus Persea; species Persea americana. Next base: position 43,361,653 of record CM056814.1, read on the forward strand.
GCTCCAAGGGCAAAGACGGAATGAAATATTGGATTTTGGGCTAGAGGTCCTTGTCTGTCATTATAAAAATTTGGGGTCTTCAGTTGTTATTACCTTATTTGATATGATTTTTCTGGTAAATGTCCTATAATTTTATACTTACTCATCATCAATTCAACGGTGTATATTACTCTTACAGAACTCAAATTTCACACTATTATCTAAACAAAAGAAGACAACAACCCTTATTAAATTAGATTTCACCGATGTGGGTCCCACCCGAACTATTTCAAATGCAGCAGCACGAAACCTAACCCCCAGCAACACCCCCTCACATTTCAGAGCGCACAGCGTGGGAAATTATTCTATTCCAACGAGAAGGAATATCTCATTTCAACGGTCAGGATTGATTGAATCCAACGGCCAGAACTCACTTGAAACACCTTCATTAGGGTTTCTCAGCATGCGGTCTATCTATCGCGTTATATTTATGAAGGGTGGAGGATAGCCGACTGCTTACATTTCCGACTCCCTTCACTTCTTGGAGGTAAAACCCTAGTTGTCTCTCAATCTCTTCTCTGTTTCTTTTTGTATGATTCTCGAATCTTAGGCATGGATTCATAAAAAATCCGTTCGATCTTCTTCATTTCTATGGAAAAGGAAGCTCTTTTCCTTTCATTTCCATGGAAATTGGTTTCTTTCGTTTACATTTTTTGAATGATAAATTGGTTATTCTTTTCATTTCAACGTACTCATTCATTTCTAGGAAAGCTGATTACTGTTATTCATTTCCATGGCAACTGATTTTCTTCACTTTCATGAAGCAGAAGTTGTAGATCTGATTTTTATTTTACTTTATTGAATGATAAGTTGTTAGATCTTCTCTTCATTTCTATGGAAGTGAGTTTTCTTCATTTTCATCGAGTGAAGTTGTTGATTTGAAATTGGTTTTTTTTTTTACCAAGATGGTCCAAGTCTATCATGCAGCATATGTATGCCAATATATCTAATACATCTCGACGTCTAATGCGTCTTCTTCATTTTCATGCATGCTTTTGCTCTGTGGGAATTGAAAATGAAACCCAATGAAATTATAAATCTGATGTTGTTTTATATGAGGAATTAGCACCAAACTGTTTTTTTTTTTTTTTTTTGTTGTTGTTGTTGTTGTTGTTGTTCTGTGAATATTCTTGGGTGTAGAAATTAAATTAAATCAAACCGAAGCTGTATGTTCTTGGGTGTAGTATTTTGGCATGTTATTACTTTTTTGCCAGTTCTTTTCCAAATCGGTATATGTTATATGTTTTTGTCTACCTGATTTAATCTGATATTAGCTTTGGGTGTAAAAGAATGATGTCCGCTTGCATGACTTCCTAATGCGTGGATGCATATGGGAACTTTTTGTATTTAAAAAAAATTTGATAACTTTTTGTATATTTTGTTTCTTCATGTTCAATTGAAAATCCAAAAGTGTGTTGGAAATGTAAACAATGAAATGACTTAAGCTTAACATTAAAAATGATATTGGTTTCATCAACAAGAGATATATGGCCATGTGTTTTTGAAGTTGGCTGTTACATATCATTTTGGCCTTGAGCTATGGTTGATACCATGATTGCAGCACTTGTAAAGCATTATTTTGGAAGTATGACAAACTGACTGATGGCTGATACATCTAGTTTTAGCGTAACCCACATGGTCCAAACAGTATTATAAAACCATTTATTTTTTATTTGCTTTATATTTTGTACACAATATTTTGTAAGCAGTTAAGTAAAAGCAATCTTAATATGTTTGATGAATTTGGTACATGTCATTGTATTTTACAGAAAAGTATCCCAATAAGTTCTAAAAAATGACATGAATTGATAGTTTTGGTTAGGTTTAGTAAAATAAGATAAACTTGTTGACTCTTGGGTAACCCCTGTTTTATCTGAAGCCACTACAGGGGGTATAAAGATTTTTTATGATGTTTTTCTGGCTTATTAGGAATCCAAAAGTTTTGTTACATTGTTTCATAAACAGAACTCTTAAAACACTTATAACTCATCGGCACAGCTAAAATGACTCTTATTGACCTATTAATATTTCATTCTCTTTTTTGGACACTTAACAATACTTATTAATGTTGTTGTTGTTGTTGTTGTTGTTATTAACTAATGGATCTTTGTTGGCTGTTGCACTGATATTACTGATTTCATTTTAGATATATATGGCACCCTGATGATTGTAGCTGACAAAATTGTTACCTGATAATTGTGACCTCAAGTGTGGTCTTGCCTTTCTCCCAAATAAAAAGGGAGGATCACATCTTTGTGTGTGCATGGTGCTTAAGTTGGATGATTAAGGGAATAACGCATGGCAATATGGCATCAAACAGTGTGCAAAATTTCTGACCCCTTTTGTTATTGAGGAATGCATGTTGCCAGGCCTTCTCTAACTGGTGCCAAACACTGCTTACATGTGCAATGTTGATGTGCTAATGAGTGGGGGCACCATCTATACTTGTTAGCTGAAAAAAATAAGGTATCCTGTTTGGCAAGTGGCTTCACATGCATGTGTCAGCTTGCTTTTGTGCTGAGTTATCTCATTGATGGTACCTTTTCTGAGTGGTTTGGATCATGCACCTGCTGTATGTGGTCATATGTCATTTTTGAGCAAGTGCGAGTGGGCTTAGCAGATTTTGTCTACTATTTGTAAAATAAATCTTATCTGGTGGCTTTCGCTTTTTCTCTTGTTGCCAAATGGATCATTTATTGTTAGATTCAAAAGCCTCTGTCAAAATGTGTTTGACATGAACACATTTAACATGACTTTGATATTAGAAACTGATTATAGACAGCTGTGTCTTTTTAATGTTTAAAATTTGAATTTGTAACCTAGTTCTGCTGGTCCACACCCCCTCCCCCGTTCTCTCTCTCCAATTTCAAATGGAAAATTAGCTTACTTGTTTGTTGTCATACATTGCAGAAACGTAACTGCTCGGGTGTTTTGTTCTTGTTGATTTTTTGGAGCTGTCAAGATGGTAAGAGTTTTGCTCTATACTTGAAGTTATTTAGATCTCTTGTTTTTACCCCAGTCGCTGACTTTGAGTGGAAATGAACTTAATATGTGCAGGTGAAGTTTACGGTAGAAGAGCTCCGCAGGATTATGGATCTGAAGCATAACATTCGTAATATGTCCGTCATTGCACATGTTGATCATGGTATGGAATCCTAACATGTTACTTTTGGTGGTGTTGTTGATTTGAAAACAGGAGCTTATATGCTTTTTTTTGCATCTTTGAATGACAATAGTTATTTCTCAAACACTTCTACCATGTCATGTATGCTCGTACTTGTTTATTATCTTTTAAGGAATTTGTTCTACCATGTAAGAAAAACGTGCCTATAACCATATTTATGTACATCTTTCTCTTTCATTGAAGGTGGTATCGCATACCTACCAATGTAGAGCAATGGTTCTTAATACGTCTGATAAACTCCCATCTCCATTGCTAACTGGGTGGACTCTAAAAGTATGAATGTCAAAACTCAAAAGGGAATCCTTTTCACAACCAAATGGATGATGGGATCTATTGTGTACATAACTCCTGTTTAGTGAGGGGAACACATGTATGCGATTTCTACATGATGTCATATATGTTAATCTGCTATTTTTGAATTTTGCAGGCAAATCGACTCTTACTGACTCTTTGGTTGCGGCTGCTGGTATCATCGCACAAGAAGTCGCTGGAGATGTCCGGATGACAGATACCCGTGCGGATGAAGCAGAGCGTGGTATCACGATTAAGTCTACTGGTATCTCTCTTTATTATGAAATGGATGATGAAGAGTTGAAGAACTACAAGGGTGAAAGGAGTGGAAATGAATATCTGATCAACCTCATTGATTCCCCTGGACACGTTGATTTCTCATCCGAGGTCACTGCTGCCCTCCGTATCACTGATGGTGCACTGGTTGTGGTAGATTGCATTGAGGGTGTTTGCGTTCAAACTGAGACGGTTCTTCGACAAGCCTTGGGAGAAAGGATTAGACCTGTGTTGACTGTGAACAAGATGGACCGCTGTTTCCTTGAGCTTCAGGTCGAAGGAGAAGAAGCCTATCAAACATTCCAGCGTGTCATTGAAAATGCCAATGTTATCATGGCAACATATGAAGATCCTCTCCTTGGGGATGTCCAGGTCTACCCAGAGAAAGGAACCGTTGCTTTCTCCGCCGGTCTACATGGTTGGGCCTTCACTCTCACCAACTTTGCCAAAATGTATGCTTCCAAGTTTGGTGTTGATGAATCCAAGATGATGGAAAGACTTTGGGGTGAAAACTACTTTGACCCTGCTACCAGGAAATGGACGGGTAAGAATACGGGGTCTCCAACATGCAAGCGCGGTTTTGTTCAATTTTGCTATGAGCCCATCAAGCAGATCATCAACATATGCATGACTGACCAGAAAGACAAATTATGGCCCATGCTGCAGAAGCTTAATGTAACCATGAAGTCCGACGAGAAAGATTTGATGGGAAAGGCATTGATGAAGCGAGTCATGCAGACATGGCTTCCAGCTAGCAAGGCTTTGCTTGAAATGATGATCTTTCACCTTCCATCACCATCTACGGCTCAGAGGTACCGTGTTGAGAACTTGTATGAGGGTCCTCTTGATGACATGTATGCAAATGCAATCAGGAATTGTGACCCGGAAGGACCTCTTATGCTCTATGTTTCAAAGATGATCCCAGCATCAGATAAGGGTAGATTCTTTGCCTTTGGACGTGTTTTTGCTGGAAAGGTTGCTACTGGAGTAAAGGTGAGAATCATGGGGCCTAACTATGTTCCAGGCCAGAAGAAGGATCTCTACGTGAAGAGTGTGCAGAGAACTGTTATTTGGATGGGAAAGAAGCAAGAATCAGTGGAGGATGTGCCTTGTGGCAACACTGTTGCTTTGGTCGGTCTCGATCAGTACATCACCAAGAATGCAACTCTGACTAATGAGAAGGAAGTCGATGCCCACCCAATCCGTGCAATGAAGTTCTCTGTATCACCTGTTGTCCGTGTTGCCGTGCAATGTAAGGTTGCTTCTGACCTACCAAAGCTTGTGGAAGGTCTGAAACGATTGGCAAAATCTGACCCTATGGTGGTGTGCACAATTGAGGAGTCGGGTGAGCATATCATTGCAGGTGCTGGAGAACTTCACCTCGAGATCTGCTTGAAAGACCTGCAGGAGGATTTCATGGGTGGGGCAGAGATTACCGTGTCTCCACCTGTCGTCTCTTTCCGTGAGACGGTGCTTGAGAAATCTTGTCGGACAGTAATGAGCAAGTCTCCTAACAAACACAATCGTTTGTACATGGAAGCCCGCCCCATGGAGGATGGTCTAGCTGAGGCCATTGATGATGGCCGCATTGGACCAAGAGATGACCCGAAAGCCCGTTCTAAGATCCTGTCAGAGGAATTTGGGTGGGACAAAGATCTTGCCAAGAAGATATGGTGTTTTGGACCGGAAACCACTGGACCCAACATGGTTGTAGATATGTGTAAAGGAGTTCAATATCTTAATGAAATCAAGGATTCTGTTGTGGCTGGATTTCAGTGGGCATCGAAAGAAGGTGCGCTGGCTGAAGAAAATATGCGGGGGATATGCTTTGAGGTGTGTGATGTGGTGCTTCATGCTGATGCAATCCATAGAGGTGGTGGACAGGTTATTCCAACGGCAAGACGGGCTATCTATGCATCCCAACTGACGGCCAAACCAAGGCTGTTTGAGCCAGTTTATTTGGTGGAGATTCAAGCACCTGAACAGGCCCTTGGTGGTATCTATGGCGTCCTTAACCAGAAGCGAGGCCATGTATTTGAGGAGATGCAGAGGCCTGGCACTCCACTCTACAACATCAAGGCATACCTGCCAGTTATTGAATCATTTGGGTTCTCGAGTACTCTTAGAGCTGCTACCTCTGGTCAGGCCTTCCCACAGTGTGTTTTCGATCACTGGGATATGATGTCATCCGATCCAATGGACCCGAGCACGCAAGCTGGACTTTTGGTTGCTGACATTCGCAAGAGGAAGGGTCTCAAGGATCAGATGACCCCTCTTTCCGAGTTTGAAGATAAGCTGTAAGGCGGTTAGGATGGGAGTGCTGTTTGTTTTTTATGTTCTACTTGAATTTTCTCTGAGAACTTTTTTGTCCCCGTTTTTTGATCTGCTTGTTTGTGCTTGAGTAATGTTGGTGATAGCATCTTGCTTTAGGTGTCGTGTCAAACAGATACATCTTTTCTTATTTTAATTGTGAGACCCTTTTCTTAGCCCATATCAGTGGTATTATCTAATTTTTCTGTTTTCCTGCCCCCTGAAATTTTCTACATTTTAGCTTCTTATTTCTGTTTTCTTTAATATGTGACTGCTATATGCCTCACTGGATGTTTGACTGTGCGAACTTTAGAATGCAGGTTCAGTTAACCATTATGGCATCTTCCATTTGATTTGGTCAATATGATTAAGTGGGCCGATGGTACAGAAATTAATACTGTTGCCGTATTTTTGACCTTTTTCACTGATGAATGTGGAACTTCTCTACTGTCTAGATGTCGTTGCAGTAATACAATGGAAGCAAGCACGTAGCATGGAGAACAGAATTTGATGCATTTTTTTTTCCCACTAATGAAAGGTCAGTCAGAAACCATAGCCAGGTATTTTGGTACCCCTGGTCCCCAACTGATCATTGGTAAGTGTACTGAAAATGTTTCAATTGGTGTTTGTGGCAAACCGAACCTGTTGGGGGTCTATGTTTGGACTAGTTTGAGTATCTGTTCTGTGGTGTTGCTTGTCCCAGGCTCCAGTCCAGGGGTTTGGTACAATAAACGAAACTTCTGGTCTGACTCATATGTAGTGTTTGGTCTACATTTCTTGTGGGGATTATATTATGCTGCTGCTACAGGAATGATATTACCCCTTTAATATCAAAGGTCTGCAGGATTCAAGAACAGTGGCCCACCCTCGGGACATAAGAAAAGAAAAAGAAAAAAGGAAAAAGGAATGCGACATGAACAGAACCCTGAGGCTATTTCATATCTAAGAGGTTGGTTGCCCATTGGACTGTTTAAAATCTTCTATCGACTGTAAAAATGCCTATCAACCGAATAGAGAATTTGTTATCTGCTTCATTATAAACGTTGATTTACTAGTCTTAAAACACTTCAGAATATAGCCTTCAAACAGATTCTTAAGCAATGTCAACTGAAAATTTTAAAGTTCTAAAATTCTAGTTATAAGGGAGGAATAAACTGAGATTACAAGAATTACGTCTAAAGTCTAGTCTACCAGGGATTAAATTGAAGAAAGAAAAATGATTTAGGACGTGTGAACCACAGTAATTCATCTCTTGCACGAACTATCTTTTAACACCCTCAACATTCTCTCTTGGATGAGACACCTTATAGGACTCCAGGACAACCATTAAGACGGAGAAAATAAATTAAGTGGACTGTGAATGTCAGCAAATATGTATTGCCAAAACAAGAAAGTTTATAATGCGAATATAAATAATACATAAAGTCACAAAAACATCTTGTGGGTGTGGATGTGCGGCAATGATCTCTTTAGAAGGAATGTTGCTGCCTTGTTTTTTGTAATGCAGTAGCTATGGAGTGGGGGTCCATTGAACCCACACCACTGGGAGAGCCCTCGGGTGAGGGAAAGAGACTTTGGATCAGATAAAGGGTCCTCATATGAGGAAAGGAGTCCTCAGGTGACAGAAGGGGGCATGCCCAGGGGTTCAAACTGACGCCTCTTATCACAATGCAGTTGTTAGCAATGTTGCCTTCTAGGCTACAACCTAGACCAACTAGGGAAGTGGTGGTTGACAAATGATGACCTTTTCTGAATATGAAGATAGGAAGGAGGGAGTGATTTCTACTTGCTGAGGTTTTCAATTTCAATACTTTTTTCAATTTTTTTTTCTTTTGTTTTTTGTTTTTAGAAAAAAGAGAAATACATCCATACAAAAAAAAGGCAGCTAATCTCTGTAAATTATGTCCAAAGGAATCCTATCCATATCCAAGACATTAAAATAAATATAAAGCGGGGGCCTAGGAACTTCATTTTGGTTTCTTTAAGAACGTATATACTCGGATGTATATCCTTTTTTTTAAATTTATAATGAAACTAAAGTTATAAAAAACGGGAAAGGAAGAAAAAGACAAATTGAATTGAATAGAAATAAAGATGACATTCCATTACAATGAATTCAAAACTTTCATAAATCGTTCCTTCATTTTTGTGCCTTGCTTTTTCTCCAAATACAGCTGAACGTTGTGGGGGAGAATCTTGGCTTGGCAATTAGATCCTTGCCTCAAGGTCGGACTTTAAGATCCCCTCCATGAGTGGAAATATGGCTAAGAATAACGGCAAATGTGGAAAGTCCTCGCCGCACCAAATGAGGTTTTTCGCACCTTGCCTCCCGTTTACGTGGCAAATGGCTATACACAAACGCCTCCTTAGAGTCAATTTCTGAACCTTTCCAATGCTCCTGTGGCAGAAGGGTCTGAGAGCATGCATAGGGGCTATTTCTGGTGGAAGGGAACGTCCTTACATTAGATGAGGATTCTCATTCTATTCTCAGTGGAAGCTAATTGTTTGTGGACCATTTATTGCAGACCCTTTTTTGGCAATGGCATAAGCTTGACCTTTCTTGGTGAAAGTTGGTCGTTCCTAGATCATTTATGGTGGAAGATATATATGTCATGTTATTGAAGCTGGTCGTTCCTAAATCATTTGTAGCAGAAGTCGGACAGTTATTGCATAAAAGGTAATACGTTTGGCGAAAGCTGATGTTCTGGCCTAATCTGAATGTTACTGGAGTACCATTTATATTTATGGCTGAAGCTAGTCAATCTCAGCGCTAGATCTTCTCATCCAAATTCCTTAAATGTGGCCAATATCAATGGCTTCAGCTAGTTTTTCCTCAATTGGGCAGGCTACCATGAACAATGAACAATATGTAGTCAACAAAACTCTAATGCACCGTAGTCCTAAGCTTTCTCCAAGCTTATTTTGAAGATAACTCCACGTTTTGACCTCTCCCTCTAGTGTTCATAATCTCATACATGTTTAGATCTTGGTTTTGGAGAAACTTGGCACCAGGTGGATTCATGAACGCATTTGTACTACATTTTTTTTGGTTCTAGTTAACAGATCGCCCTCAAAGTTATTTAAAGCTTCTAAAGGTATTTGTCAAAGGGATCCTCTTTCCCATACTTGTTTACTCTGGTTGTGAAGGCATTGAGTGCCCTTTCGGTGAGAGCTAGGGAGTTGGGGGTGATTCATGGTTTTGAGATGAATTGAGGTGGGAAAGCCATTACTTACCTATAGTTCACGGATGATACCATCCTTTTTATCTCGACAAGAACGGAGGAACTTTCAGCTCTTAAGAGAATCCTGCGACGTTTCCAATTGGTTTCGGGTCTAAAAGTAGACTTATCCAAGAGTCTTCTTATGGGGATTGGTTGTCCTACGGAAACAACCAGGTCCTTGGCATATATGGCTCACCGTAAATTAGGAAGACTTCCCACTGTTTATCTTGGCCTTCATATCGTGGCTAAGGTGCGGTCCAAGGCATTGTGGGATCCGGTTTAGTGAAGAATTTGAGAAAAAATTGCCCTCTTGGAAGAAACATTATTTATAGCTGGGTGGTAGGATTACATTGATTAAAGCTTGATTATCTAATCTACCTATGTACTGTATGTCTATGTTTAAGATGTTGAAAGCTGTGGTCGAGAGGGTGGATTGTATTCACAGAAATCTTCTTTGAAACGGTCAAGCGGATAAGAAAAAATTACATCTAATGAGGTGGAGTGAGATAATTAAACCAAAGAGGAGAGGAGGCTTTGGTCTTGTTAATTTGTAAAAAAAAATAAAAAAAATGGGGCTCTATTAGCTAAGTGGTGGAGGAGGTTTATGGAGGAGAGGGAGGGCTTTGTGGAGGAGGGTTATTGCAACAGAGAGTAGGTGGATAAGTGGGCGTGGCAGCCTACTTTTGGCTCCAGGCACCACAAGTCGGGTCATAGGGAGGTATTGTGTCGGTTGGGGATGAGTCGATAGTGACGGGGGGATTTTGTCCAAAGGGTTTGTGGTGGGGAAGGGGAGGGATGTGAGGTTTTGGTTGGATGATTGTGTGGAGATGGTTCCTTTATATGGGTTGTTTTCTATGATAATTGGAGTAATGACTAGCGAGAAATCTACCGTTGGTGCTTTTTATGACGTGAGGTATTGTGTGTGACAAGTCTAGTATGAGGAGTTATTGAATCTTCTTTCTAATGTTGTTTTGTGCAGGAACACAAAGGATTCTTGGATTTGGAAGCATTCCATATTTGTTCACTTCTCGGTGAAAGCTTTTGTCTCGGTCTTTGAAGGAACTCAACTTTTTACAGCCCCTACTACTTTAATTTGGTTGGGTCTTATCCTTACTGAGGTGGAAGCATTTTGTTGGTTAGCTGTTGTAGGGACGATTTCTATGGCAGATAAGCTAAGAAGAAGAGGTCTGATTGACAAACTTATTAGATATTCGTGTGATGTGTCGGAAGGAGGAGGAAACAATCAACCACATCTTTCTCTATTGTGAAGTTGAGGACAACGTTTGGCGCCAGTTTGTTTAGGAGAACTTTTGACGGAATTCCGGCTGTCAGATATTCCTAGAATTCCCATTAGAAATTCTCCGTTTGAGTGGGTTAATGTTTTCAAAATTGGGCATCCTAAGAATTTGACTCCCACAAAACTGAGCATTTGGAATGCCAGGGAGCTGTCGAGCATTCCAGTGTTGTGATAGTATTATGGAATTAAATGTTCTTTAACATATTTATATATATATATATATTTATATAATGGGAGGTGCTCTTATGAGAGGCACTCTCACCAACTTGGTGAGAGATGGGTGGGGGCCCTCACAGTTAAGTTGGGGGTCCTTGCATTTAAATTGGTGAGAGTGGATATAGAAGTGAGGGCCCCAACCCATCTCTCACAAAGTTGGTGAGAGTGCCTCTTATCGGAGCACCTCCCATATATAATATAGTCTCTTTAAAGGTTTAGAAGCATCATAACCATCTAAATGATGGCTTAGAATTGCTTATATAACTGTCAAACTGTTAGGCCCTTAAAATAGATGGTCGCTATATCAAACCGTGTGAATTTTGTAAATGCCCATAATTGATGTTAAGTAACACATCAAGTTGGGCCAATAAAAAAGCCACTTTAACTCTGCAAACTGTTTACACCAGAATTTTCATCCACATCCAAACAAGCCTAAACAATAATCATGATCAAGTGACCTCTATATTTTCACATTGGTTTATAATCAAATAAGCATGTGCATAGTGGCAGTATGTAGTCACATGAAATCTACAAGAAAAAAGGGTGTTAATAAGAAAATCAGGGTTAATTACAATACACCCAAAAACAAACAAAACTGTGGAGCTTTTAGTTTGAATAAGAACAAGGGCAATGGGTGGTTCAGATTGAGAGATCCAGGTTGATAGGATTGTCCTCAGGAGGATTTTGTCCCATGTCATGTGTGCTGTTCTGGTCTGTAGTTTCTTGGCTTGTATGAAATTCAACAGTTGATAAAGACACTTTCCTCTTTGCCACTTTTTTGCCATCCAATGTATTGAAGGATGATGATGATGGGCCAGACCTCTCAAATGGTCTACGGCTCTTTCCTTTCTTTGGTGTTCCTTGAAGAAGACATAGTTCTGTGAGCTGCCATCCAGACACAACTGGGATATTAGATTTTGTGGTTGAAAATAGAAGTAGAAGTGGCAACGTCATCTGACCTGCCAACTAAACCCAACCAAGTTAGGCATTTCTAGGTTTGGGGTAACATTTCCAGCCCAATTAAATAATGGATAAGATCGGATTGATTCCATTCATGCTACTCAAGCTTGCAATCAGACCCTAATCAGACCTGACAATTTAGGCTTTTGGTTTGAAGTTTTCAGTCCAGTTAATAAACGAGCCACTTTGGGCCCATTTCATTGCTATAAGAGATTAACCTGACCCAAACTGACCCAAGGCGACCTTGATAAAAAGGCCATCTTACGGTTAACAATTCCTGACCTGACTCACCAGCTAAACCCAAACGGAACCTGACCAGGTGACCTAAGGTTCAGTTTGACCCCTTTTACTTTTAGTTAAGTCCATATTGATATTTCTACTGTGATTGATGAATCTCGTTGGGCTCAGGTCAACACTTTCTTCCTATATTTAACTTGTGAATCCAATTAATAATCGGGTCAGATTTAGGTTGACAACATTTCTTTTGGGATAATTAATGTACGGAAGGTGTTAAAGCTAACAATAGCCCCAAAATAGTCGGAAAATGTATATTTACCGTAGAACTGTTCTATCTGTAGGACCGCGATATCCTAGAGATGTAGGATATCCCACAATCAGAAGCGGGAAGACTTGAACATTCCAGTTTTTTTTTCTCTTGACTATGGGACCACCAAATCACCATCCAAACCGTTGGATAGCTGTATGAATGTATGAACTAATATCGCAGCAAATTTGAACTGTTGATATATAACGGTTATCGAGAAATTTTCAAAAAAGTCATGTTGTTTTGTAAATTATAAGCCACATTTTTTATTTTTTTTTTGCAAATTTCTCGATAACCGAGATAGATCAATGGTTCGAGTTGCAATATTAGTTCTTACACTCATACAGCTATCCAACGATTTGGATGATAGTTTGGTAGTCCCACAGTTAAGGAAAAAAAAAAGTGGACTGTTCAAGTCTTCCCGCTTTTGATTATGGGATATCCTATATCCCTACGATATCGCAGCTTGCGATATCTTACAGATAGAACAGTTCTGCAATAAATATACATTTTCCGGTTGTTCTGGGGCTATTGTCAGCTTTAATTAACACCTTCCTTATGATAATTGCCCCATTTCTTTTTTCGTCGAAATTGCTAATATGTTATGCAAAGGGGAATTTCTTCCTGGCTTTAGAAGGAACAGAACCCAAGTGCAGTTAAGAGCCCGGGCCTCTATTTTTAAAGCCTGATTGAAATTTGGCCTCTGTAGGGCTCAAGACCTGGGTGACCAACGTTTAATAGCCCAATTAAAATAGAAACCTTCAACAGCCCTTGCAATGCACAGGCCAGAAAAAAATGATAATAGTAAGAAAACATTAAAAACTGTTACAAAAAAATTTAAAAAACTATATTTAGACTTTATGTTGTCAAGGATATGTGAGAAAAATGAAAGGAGAAGAAAACATGTAAGTAATAACTATTTAGTTGAGAACAGTAAAAAAAAAAAAACAAAAGAAAAAAAGAGCCATGTTTTTTAACTAGCAAATGCAAAAAAAGTTAAATTTGAAATAATTATAAACGGCATAAACAAACAAGAAAGTTATTAGTAAAGTTAAAATGAAACCCATAACTGACATCTAAGCTAGGGGTGTACAACAAATCCGTCGATCCGTCAATTTGATCACACCACAAGGCCAACGGATTGGTGACAGATTGGAAATTGTGTAATCCGCCAGTAACAGATCGGTGGCGGATTTCACCCTTAATCTGCAGAATCGATCTGATCCGATCCGTTGTCATTAAATATAAAAAATATATATATATATATATAATAAGAAAAAAAAAATGTAAGGGGTCAATATGTAACCTTATGAATAGAAGAGGATATGATAGGCATACAACTCTTAACTCATGCCCCTTTAATTCAGTGGCTTCAGAATTCATGGGTTTTTTCTTATTTTTTTTTCCACGTAATGTATAGGGACATATTGAACGGAATAATCCGATCCGATCTGCTCTTCCACGGATCGGATTTTAACAGCCACAGATTGGTGACGGATTCCAAATCCGTCAATCCGTAGGTAACAAATTGATGACGGATTTAGTCCAATCCGCACCAATCTGATCCGTGTACACCCCTAATCTAAGCAATGGAGTGTAGACTCAATATGAATGAGATAACTACAAAGATGAAAGCATAAATGTTATGTCACACATGTGATATATGCTATGCTAAGCAGTGATGGAGTCGGGGTTTTCTTACAGGAGGGGCAATTGATAGTTGAATGACATGGCGGAGCATTAATTTTTTTTTCTCTAAAGGGATCAATAATATTTGTCTATATTTTTTATTTTCATCAGTTAAAAATAAATTTATTTATTCTTTGTGGAATATTTTACTAGTATTTAAAGAAAAATTCTAATTCTAAAAATACTTCAATATTTCTAAGATACAATTTTAAAATTTTTGACGATAGTTAAAGTACAAAAATACCAGGGCTCATTATAATGAATCCAAACCAATCAAAATAATCATTTACTCTTTGTTTTAGGATTGACAGTTGTTACTCACTCTAATCAAAGTAGGGCCTATATCGGATTGATCACATGTAAACCGATCTTCCCATAACTAATTAATCAATGGAGAAAATTTTAATGGGCCATGATCCTTATAGTAGATATGGATAGTTGAAAATCTATTTATTGGTTACTTGGGATCGTCTGGTAGGTCATAATGCCTGTGGTAGGCATGGATTATTGAGAGCATACCACTAATAGCCATTAATCCATACCTTAAGCCTGTGAGAATCAAGGAGTAATATCCATTTTACTTAAAATAAATGAACTTTTTTAAGTGGACTTTTCCTAAATTTTACTCAAATAGGGGTTGGTCTCACCATAAAATTAAGCACATTATATTTTAAACGTATGCTTAAATATGGTAGGACCAACTCCTATTCGAACAAAGGATGGATTGCCAAGATGCCCATATCTAACTAATAGAGAAAGGCCTTTGTCAAAATGCCAGGAAGGGAGAAATGTCTCTTAGGTGTGACCATAATTACCTAGTTCGATCAAAAGGGCTTCGAACTCCGAATAGTTCTAAGTTTCATAAATAAATTAGTTTGGATTTGAACTCCCAATAGTTCTAAGTTTCATTGGTAAAAGATTATCTCTCTTTTCTTTACTTTTCTTTCTTTCTTTCATTTTATTTATTTTTATTTTTAATTTATTTTTTGTTTTGCTTCTTTTCTAAGTGCACTATTCTTATGTCAATAAATTTAAAAAAAATCTAATTTTTTAAATAAAAATTATTCTCCAAAATGTCCGAGAGTGACATTTCATTGGATTATTTATTGAATCAACACCTTGGGCCCGCTTTAAAAATCTAATGTTCTCCTAATCCAATCTTTCCTTTCCAAAAATCTTATTTTGGCATGAGCATTAAATCTTTAGATGAATTTGCATGGGTCATCTTTTATTTTTAGTCAAATCTGATATAGATCATAAGCATTACATATCACTTTATCCAATGATATACACTTGATTATACTTTCTTAAGATTTCTTGAGCACACTTACCTATTTTTTTCTTTTAAAATATCATTTCTATTTATTCCTGTATCTTTTAACTTTTGCATTCTTTTAATTGTCTTCCGTTTCTAAATTTCAATCATCTTGTTGTTATTTCAGCATATTAATATAGTATTCTTCTTTTAGTAGGGCTAGGGTTGGGCGTGGGCATTTTTCACTAGTTCCAAAATAAAGATTAATGTCTGTTTTAAGAACTAGATAGATGTAGTCCTAAAAATGATTCTTCTAATTAAAGAAGGTTAGGAAATTGGAACTAAGCTACATAGTGGTGATAGTCCAAATATGGATTTGGTAAATGTAACTTTGAAAGTCTAGCCTTCACAAAGAAAGATCTAACATCTCAAAAATCTCGAAAGTACTTTTAAGTTCTCTATCCTTGCCCTGCACTCTTCTCTCCTTTCATATACCTTACATATAATCCCGTTTGCAATGAATTCCTTTGAATTAATTATGAGAAAAAGGCAAATCATAAACCTTTTTCACAGTTCATCCTTTAGGAATTTCCAAGAAGGATGTAGCGTGTATTTTTGGTAGAAAAAGGATATTATTAAAGGATGCAGCCCATCTTTTAGGAATTTCGGCTTCTGTTATCCTTTTGGCTGAGTGTTGAGGTTTTCCTTTTTGTTCAACGTCATCTATTTTGAAGGATGTAGCATGTCACACACGCCCCATGGAAACTTGAGAGAGAGAGAGAGAGAGAGAGAGAGAGAGAGAGATATGACAATGTGTTAGTGTTTCCCCCTCAAAGCCTTATTGCCTCAATTGTTCTAAAACATGGAGCCAAGACAAAATTCATTAAGCAATGCCTCATATATTGCATCAAACAATTGTATCGGTAAGGCAAGGCCAAGCCATCAAGTAATGCCATATATTTTGCTTCAGACCATTGTATCGATCCACTTGATATCTCTCTCTCTCTCTCTCTCTCTCTCTCTCTCTCTCTCTCGCGTATTCTTAAACAGTCTCTGTGGCATATTCTTAAACAGCCATTGAAAATGCATTGTAATTTTTGAGATGTAACAAATTTTTGTAATTAGTTATACAATTCCTATTTGTATTATGGTTTAGGGTGTTTTATTCACAAAATGTTAATAATTTTAACTAAAACTCAAAATTTAAACAACCTATCGTGGATGGTGGATCCTATGATTCATTATGTGGTAGCTTGAAAACTACTCATAGTGATACGACGACCTAACAAAATGAAATAAAGCGAAATGACAAAAGTGGCTGGCCCATCATCTCAATCACAGTGATAAAAAATTGTTAGAGAATGGGCACCTGATTTTCAGAGCTTGATTTCTCTTTTCTATTTGGGTCGTGAGCCTTACTTCCTTTCCAAGGAACTTCATTCTCAATATCCCCTCTTGACTCCCTTGATCTTACATCCTGTGATGGCCTGTCAAACACAAATGTCATGTTCCTTTTTTTTTTTTTTTTTCTTCCTTTTTCACACAATCTCATTTACCCAATCTAACCTACTTTCCTAAGATCGAACCTGTTCTTTTTAAGGCGCAATTGGCTGATAGTTACCGTCTCCAAATTCTTAATTTATTGGATTTGGCCCCTGATTCTATGGCCATCTGGTGTGGTACACTCCACCAATCTAGACCAACTGATTGTGGGGCCCATTGATCGCATTGACTATTGTTCTACTTGTGACGGCGGTCTGATCTGACCGCGTGATTGCAATAGTACTTTCAATGGACCTATAAATGGAGAATGTAAGGACGAAACCACCGGGACCCTGAATCGAGCTGGTGAAGACTGAGCTGGCGGAACCGCAGTGGTGTCCCCACACCTGGAAGGCGGACCCACACAGGAGGTATTGTATACACTTTAGGAGACTTACCAAGGCTGCTACCTAATCATGCATTTGTCCCACATCGAGTGTGAACGCCTCCCACCCTTGCTATATTAGCCTTGGCATAAGACAAGGGTGTACCACCAAGAGCACACCCACACAAGAGATATTGTATACACTTCAAGAGACTTACCAAGGCTGCTCCCTAATCATGCATTTGTCCCACATCGAGGACGCCTCTCACCCTTGCTATATTAGCCTTGGCCTAAGACAAGGGTGTACCACCAAGAGCACAC
The DNA here is from genome assembly GCA_029852735.1 of Persea americana. Lineage (NCBI taxonomy): Eukaryota > Viridiplantae > Streptophyta > Magnoliopsida > Laurales > Lauraceae > Persea > Persea americana. The sequence continues at coordinate 43,379,123 of CM056814.1, forward strand.
CCACACAGGAGATATTGTATACACTTCAGGAGACTTACCAAAGCTGCTCCCTAATCATGCATTTGTCCCACATTGAGTGTGGACGCCTCCCACCCTTGCTATATTAGCCTTGGTGCAAAGACAAGGGTGTACCACCACTAGCACGCCTTGGTGTGAGACAAGGGTGTACCACCAAGAGCACATGTGCTAGTGGTGGTACACCCTTGTCTTACGCCAAGGCTAATATAGCAAGGGTGGGAGGCGTCCACACTCGATGTGGGACAAATGCATGATTAGGGAGCAGCCTTGGTAAGTCTCTTGAAGTGTATACAATACCTCCTGTGTGGGTCCACCCTCCAGGTGTGGGGACACCACTGCGGTTCCGCTAGCTCGGTTTTCACCAGCTCGGTTCAGGGTCCCGGTGGTTTCGTCCTTACAGAGAATATAGAGATTGCCTAGTTGGTTGGGAACCCCACCTTACACCCAGATGACTGGGGATAGGTACCTGGGGCCTCTCCATTCATTTGTTGGTGCTCCCTCCCTATTCTCCATTCATTTGTTGGTGCTCCCTCCCTGTGTGTGCTCGCATCCTTTCCTTGCATGTGCAAGTTCCTCCTCAATTGCATGTGCTTCTTGCACATGCATGTGGCCTCTCCTCGCTTGTGCAAGTACTCTCTGCCTGCTTGTGTGGGTGCTCTCATGGATACAAGCCCCTTGGCTGTGGGTAGCGACAAAAGAAAAAGAAAAAAGGGTATATATAATGAACTATATAAGGTCATTGCTTTGAAGAAATGGTAAAAGTCTCGAGTACTATAAGTGATAACGCAAGTTCGAGGCCTGCGAGCAGCGACTTTGTACTACACTGGGTGATGACCTTTTATATATAATGAGTACCCAAAACGGTATAAAACATTTGGCAAAGAGCTATTGAATTCCTAGCAATTCATGGAAAAAGGCTATTTATGAATTATGTGAGGGGCGAAAGGTGAAGTGTCAAAGGTAGAGATATACGATGGACCAAAAACTCCTAAGGTGAAGGGCAGCTGGTCAGTAAATTCCTTATAGAGGAGGGATATTTGGTGGTCAATTGTAAATCTCCACCTTTGCTCTTTCACTTTTAGAAGCAATTTTTTGGCTTGGGGAACTGTGGAATATAGGGCAAGCAAAATGCAAAAGATAATCTCAAATGTAAAAATGAACATTTGAACAAGTTATGAGTAAAGCACTTGAAATAATCAATACCTTAGTAACAATGAACTATTGCCAAGATCTCCTGGGTGAATCCTTCTCTCATTTTGTGAACCTTCTGGTGATAAAAGCATCTCAACATCCATGCAGTTGTTTGAATTTCTGTACATCTGTTCATAAATCATTTTTTTTTTCCAACAAAGGATTAACTTTTGTTCTTGGAATTATTACCAATGTCACGCATATTTACAACAGATGAGTGCCACAAAAGTGAAAAAAATAAAAATAAATAAATAAATAAAAACAAAAAAGAACCAGAGAAAGTAATCAATGAGTTCAAATCGGCAACCTGTCTAGGCATTACAACTTGTACCTTTGCTAGAACTACAATATATGTAATCATTTATCACCTTTTTCCAGGCCTATCTAAATGAGGGGCTGAAAATGGCCTCATTTATAAACTATTTTTGCACCTCATTTATAAGTCACATGCATAAATGAGGGCAAAACGACTTGATCATAAGTGTGCATCTTTTACGCATGTAAATGACCAACAACCCCCAATTTTTGAGGACTCATCTGCTTCCACATTATCCTAGTCCAAGAATGTGACAAGGTACATCTTTACTAGTATCTGTATAGATTCCTAGAGCTGCACACCCGGAGAGACTGGCGAATTTTAGTTCTAAAGCATGTTTGGGGAATACTTGATGATTAAATTTTTAGTTTTTTTTTTTTTTTTTTTAAATTCTTTTCTATGAAATTGAAGTTCTAATCAAGTTTCTTTCTCTCTCTAGAAAAGAGAGTTAAGTAAAAGTGTAAAACCAAGCAAAAACAAAGACAAGAAGACACCCACAAACCAAAAAAGAACAAAACACATCAAACCCAAAACCAGATCTTGGATGTCTTTTTTCCTCCCAATTTAGTGAAGTTCTAATCAAGTTGAGAGGCCGTTCTTAAGTTAATTTGGCTGGAATCACACATACACAGATGTAATCTGCAGGACTCTAATTCTAAAACATTTTTTTATTTTTATTTTGGCATCTACTTCTGTTTTGCCCAGTATCATATGCAAATGATGCAAAATATGATGAAATTCTCGAAACCATTTCAGCAACTAACTTTGATGGAAAGGGAAAAAAGGAAAGGGTGATAGCTTCTCAAAAACATATCATCACTCTTAAATTTCTCGTCATACTTACCCGAGCAAATTAATCCAACCAAAATATGAAATTCAGTACCACTATTAATTACTTAATTTCTTAGAACCTTGCAACTAGAGTAAGTAATCACTTGGCCCAAACGTTCTTTGTAATCAATATCAACGTCTGGAGAGTTCCACTATCCAAGTTGAGATGGCTGACTATATTTTTCGAGTCGCTTACACTGAAATTTGTGTGAATGGTCACAATAAAATAGTCGACACTACAGATTGGAAGATGGAGCTTATAGTTAGAAACACCCTATCTATGTAATGTATTTTTCTGCCGACGCTTGCCTATTACTGCCTTACTGATGATCCTGATGTTTTCTGTACTGTTCTAGAGTTTTTGTAGTATAATTAGTTGGTCCCTTCTTTAAAATAAAAAAAAAGAAAAAAAAAAAAGGCATAAACATGCAAATCAGGTGGCACAAACTAGTAAGACAAATTAGCCAACACTCAAATGATTAGAATATTATGTGGGGAATTTAAGGATCTCGTTTACTAAAGGGAGATAATAGTACCTGGAGATGGCTTTTGACATGAGATATTTCCAGTCCTTGCACACCCATCAGCTGCAATATACGCTTTGGAGTAGCTTCTGGAATAAGAAGAACAAAAATCACAAGGAAAGTGCTGCAAATCATCTTTTGATGCTTAAATTTCCTACTTTTCATTTATTTTCTTTTGATTTTCTTTCATGGGTTTTAGTACTTATGGATGATATGTACTTTGCCTTTAATCAATCGAAATCATCCAAATTCAGGTCATACAATGAAAAACGGCTCTTCATATTGCCATGTGCACAGTGAAATTTACATTTCTCATGTTCAATGACAAGTACAAAATCATAGCTTATGATATACATATAATTTTCTATAATTTTCAAGCGTTTGTTGCCTATTTAGCTCTTTTGGATCTGGTTGTATTGGGCAGTTGGGTTGATCTTCGATGTCAATTATTCATTAGGCCATGTTTCCCTTCATTGGCCATTGTTCCTCAATAATATGATCAAAGTGATCAACTCAATGGGCTACAAAGTGGAGGGCCTAGATCAATCTTGATCAGAACAAATCTAAGATAATTCAGATATCCATTCCAACATGGTTTCTCTCTCTCTCTCTCTCTCTCTCTCATGCCCTTGCAAAGACCAATAATTGGATGGCTGGGATCATCCACTGAGTATGATGTAAAGGAAGGACCTTTGAAGGGGGGGGGGGGGGGGGGGGGGGGGGGGGGGGTGTGTGGGGGGGACGAATTCTTGTGAAATTTCATGCATAAAAGCTTACTGTATGGTCCCCCAAGACAATTGACGGCTTCGATGAAGTGGCCATGAAGCTCCGGGGTCCATCGGAGGCGTGCAACCTGAGATCTTCTGTAGTTTCTTACACCAGTTCTCTCAGACTCACTCATTTTTGTTCTTTGAGAAGGAGAAGCTTATTATAAGAGCTTGGACGGTGTAAGTTAGGCATGCCATATTCTTCACGAAAAAGATGAGATAACTTTTATGGTAGAATAGAACAAAAGTAGAGTCTTTGACCATGAATTTTAGAGACCTCGGCCATTCAAAACATGCTACAATTATTGCATACGGGTGTGGAATTCTAGTAAAATCCTTGCATGGGGTGTGGAACACATCTCACATGCATTCACTTCTATATTATAAATGGCACATAAATGCTGCTTGTCTTTTCTGAAAAATGCAATGGCATTTTTTTTTTTTTTCTGGTACAGAATGGCCATGTTTAGGGATATTGATGTATGCATGTTGTGGTGAAGATATAAACCATGTCACCATTAGAAAATAAAAGAGAAAAGAGAATTATTATCATGTTCAACTTTTCGTCTTTTTGTCTTCCTCTTCTAGTAACGCCGTATAATCGATACGTGAGGCAAAAAACAATAAAATCATACCTGCTCAAAATTATTCTCCTCTCATGTGTTGGCTTAGGGTTAAATTACACTCCAAGAGTTGGGCTTAGCTTAGGGCACATTTTTGTATGTCGGTGGACATTTTCCTCTTTCTGTTGGGAAAAAGAATTCTGACAATCCTTCACAATAATTTAAATGTAATATTTTTTAAATTAATCAATTACTAGTGAACGAGAAATGTTGTCAAGAATTGTTTGGATGCATGGGATCTATTATGGAAAAAAAAAATCAAGGGTTTCTTCATTCGCATTAGATTACATAGGAATTCATGATTAAATGATGAGTCCACCTTCATATTATTAAAGAGGTGAGGGCTGAAGGATCTGAAATGAGGGTGTGGGTTATAAGGTAGCAAGGTAGATGAGACCTTGACTTTCATAGGACTTGAATTACTTGGGTCATGGCCATTCATTTCCTATCTTCCATGCATTCAATTTTCATAGAAAAAGGTTAATTCATGCTCATTTTTGGATATTCATCTTTGATCTTCATTTTATAACCACTTAGGGCATGAATTTCTATGTATTCTATACAAACAAACATATCTTGAAAGAGAGAATTCCTAAGCTTTCCATATAGTAGTGCCATCCATGAAAACTCTCACGATGTCCATCTCTATCATATTCCTTCCATCAATGGACACCTGCACTTCATGGTATTGAGAGTAATCACGTTTAATAAAAAACCTAAGCCATATTTATACAACGTCCAAACAATTGTGTTGCAGTCAAAATGTCTCAATTCTTTATGAGCTCAAAACTTTCACAATTTAGTTTGGAGACTTTTCATGATGAAAAGATGAAAATTGAACTAATTTTATTTGATTTTACAAAAAAAAAAAAAAAAAAAAAAAAAAACCTTCCCTGTGGAAGGGGTTAGAACCTCTTTTACCTGCCTCCAGAGAAATTGGTCCATGGAATTAAAAATTCCAGCAGTATGCAACCCTAAAAATCAACAATAGAAGTAACATCTAAGCAATACTTCACTAGACCTTAAAAGCACATTGTGAGGATGGGAGCAACTATGTCATTATGAGAAAGGGACTAGGAGCCCGGTAGCTAGCATTTTTTTTCTTATTGGCATCAACATCTTGAAATTTGAATGGTACTAACATATGCATGTATGCGTCGTATATTCTAGAAAATGCATTGCCCTGTTCCTGTTGCATCCGCATTTTAATCAACATCAAGGGCAGAGAGTCAAAGTAGTCGGACCCAGTATACCAAAAGTTTGGCAATGACTTGGCTGAGTTGCTCATTTCCTAGTCACTCGGGTTAGACAGAGTTTTTTAGAACTGCAGTTCAAGGAGGAAAATTTTCAAAATTGCTAACCTTTCTGTGGGCGCATCTTGATTCATAACAATCAAAGGCTTAAAGTGGATCTTAGAGCTCCTAATGTGGATTAATGACCAGTTAAATATTGCTAAAAGCTGTGATCATAACCATTACTTACAGGTTACAGCCCAGAAGTTAATGGTTTTATCAATGACCAATGAATTCTGAGCCCCTTAAATAGATGGTCCCAGACATCAGATTGTACCATATCAGGAATCAAATTGGTTGGTTACAGTCAACTGATAGTTTAACCTTTACGTTCACTTTTATTCGGGCCTGAGACTGACAAATTAAAGCATGACATCAGCACATAAATAAGAGTTGCAAATCACATATAACTTTAAATTGACCAGATCAAAGCCATTTTAGGGGTGAAAATGGATGGTTTAGGTCAAACTGAACTTTTGTTTGCATTAACCCAAAAGTCATCTACCAGAAATTCAGATGTTTTTGCAGATCGTTGGCCATTTGACTCTCGAGCTGTTCTATTATTTACTTATACAAGTTGTAACAAGGCAATGTCACAAATATTATATAACTAAACATTTGTGAGAATGTCTCCTCACCCCACTGATAAGGAGCTGCAACTCTTATTGAGAGGTCAAGATGATGGACCCGGCTTCCGTCTCCTCTGCCCCGGGGCTGCCGGGGTCCGGTGGAGGGAAAGTGAGCATCAACATTTTTTGTACGGATATACCAGATTTTCTATTCTACTTGGAATTTAGGAGTGGTGATCAGGAGATTCACCTTCACAAGTAGAAAAGGAAATCAATTCTTTTTTCCAACTTTCCATTGCTCATATATTTAAGAAAATAGACAATGTTTTTTTAATGCCGTAAGAGGCGATTTTCATTTGTTTGCCGTGAAAGGAAGTTTTGTGCCGTAGAAGGTGATTTTGCCATGAAAGGCGATTTACAAATCTCATCAAAATGTAAAAGACAAGAATTATGATATTTTCTGTCTCTTTAGAAAACAACAAAATACAATAGAAAAGTAAGAATATAAATTCTAACTTCTTAGGAGATTGTGGAAACTCGTTTAGATTGACGGTTGCAAGTCATGTATGGACTCTGCCATCGTCCTTCAGATGAGAACATATGATGCTTTGATTTGCTTGCCTTGGCTTGGACTTAAGATTTTTAGAGGATAAAGACTAAGGGGAGGTCCTATGTCTAATAAAAAACCGAGTAGACAGGCTGAAAAGCCACGTCTAGGCCATGTGGATAGAAGGAGAGGGGATCGGGGGGGCGGGGGGGGGCAAGGGTCTTTGGTCACCTTGTGATGTTTGTTGCAGTAGAGTTTCTTTGAATGAGAGGAAGTTGTTGCAGCAATTCTGTATTTTTCTAAAATCTTATGGGCTTTTCCGATGGATTTTTCCGATCCTGTTCTTCTTGGAATGACCCCCTTTTATAGGCTTTTGGTAGCCATAAGAGAGTTTATGAGAAATGATTGCATTAATGCTCTATGATGGGAGGAGTTACAAGTTTTTAATTCTTGATTTTGGGACTCCTTTTTCTTGACTTCTGATTAGTCAATGGAGAATTATGGGCATTTAATCGCCTTTAAACTCTATGATGAGGGGGGTTACATGATTAATTGCCATGATTGCTTGGACTTGTAATTTCTTTTTCCTCGCTTCTGATTGGGCCGTCCAAAATAATGAGTTAATGACCGCATTAACTTATCATAAAACATGTCATTTAACTGCATTAAGTGGTTACCAGGGCGCTTGAAGAGTCGTGGGCCGTGCCGCGTCTCTTGGAATTCTTTTTGCGATGATTGCCGATGGATCCACATGTTGTTTGTTGTCGGATGGTGATGCAACTTCAGACATTGATTGATACCAGTGAGCCGGCAACATGTGTCCAGTCGATTTCTCGATCGCTCGGGCATAAAGTGTACTTTCTTGGTTAGACTGTTGGCGGTTTTGAAGTGTCCGATGATGATCCAATGATTTCGGCAACGGATCCGTGATGTTGACGAAGATTGACGGATTTCATGCACCAAAAATCAGATTTTTGGAATTCTCGAAACGCGAAAATGGAATGAAAAACGGCCCTTTCGGCGAAAATCTGGCTACCCGAATTTCCAGGGTCACCGTCGGCGACCACGGGCCATGGTTGCCGCTGGTGACCATGGGGATCTTTCCCCTTTTGGTCGCTGTTTTTCTGCTGTTTTTCGGTCTTTTTCATTTCTTTTTTCTTTTGTTATTTTTTTGACATTTTCCCTCATGTATTTGGCCTGATTTTTATGAAGATTACTCGACGAGAAGCCATGCAAATCGGAGTACAAAGTTTCCTATTTTTCTGGAAAAGCTGAAGATTTTTTTTGTAGCGTGAGAGTCAAAATTTTGTTTTTGGCATAAAAGCAAAGTTTTCTGGCAGGAGAGCCGGAATTTTATTTTTGGCATGAAAGTCAGGTTTTGTTTGTGGCGTGAAAGCCATTTTTGTTTGATTTTTGGCATAAAAGCCAGATTTTTGAAAACCAAGTTTCGTTTTGTTGATGTGGAAGCCGGATTTTTTATTTTTGGCATAAAAGCTGGTTTTTGGTTTGTTAGCGTAGAAGCCTGATTTTTTTATTTTTGGCATGAAAGCCGGGTTTTTGTTTCAGTGTGAAAGCCGGATTTTTTTGGCATGAAAGCCGAGTTTTTGGCATAAAAACCGGGATTTTGGTTATAAAAAATGTAAGTATCGACTAAGAGTCGCCTCCTTGCTGAATGGTGTTGCAAGAATCGATGGAATGTCGCCTCCGTGCTCATTCGATTGCGAGTATCAATGGAATGTCGCTTCCTTGTGGTTTGGGTGCAAGTATCGACTAAGTATCGCTTCCTTGCTTTTTCAAAAACTTTGTTTTGCGGGTATCAACTGAATGTCGCTTCCCCACGATTTTTTAAATTTTGGTTGTGGATATCAACTGGAATGTTGGTCTCCACGATTTTTTTTTAAATTTTGGATTGTGGATATCAATTGAAATGTTGCGTCTCCACGATTCTTGAAATTTTGCAAGTATCGACGATGTGTCACTTCCTTGCAATTTTGAGGTTTTGGAAGTATCGAATGGGGTTCGCATCCTTCCAATTTTTGGGTTTTGTGAGTATCGACTGAACGTCGCTTCCCCACGGTTTTTGAAAACCCATTTTTGTTTAATGACACGAAGGTCATAAATTTTGACCTAAAACCATTTTTGGTGGTAAAAGTCGGGGTAGACTAGGGTGGAAATCTCTGAATCCTGATTTTTGTTTCAAACCATGAATTTTGGGTTCAAGGATAAAAAATTTGGGGCAAGTTAGGGAAGAGGCTCCTAAACTTGGGTTTTTGGATTTCATTTTTCTTTTTTTAACAATGAAACGATGAAAGTAAGCATTGTTTTGAAAATTTGTTTTTAGAAATTTCAACGTAAGGATGAGAATTCCAAAGGGGGGGGGGGGGGAGGGGGGGGGCGGTGTTTGACGAGCAAGTACCTAGGAATAGGCTTTGGCCATGTAGGCATCGCTCTGACCCAGTGGAGGAAGTCTTCAATGGTAGCACCGCTTCAAGAACTTGTCGCTGATGGGCAGCATACATTTATCACCCTCCATATTTAGGAGAGAGCCGTTGGAGAAGACTTTGTCGATAACGAAGGGTCCCTCCAATTTTGGTTCGAATTTGCCTTTGGATTTATAGGCGAAAACCATTGGCCTTTTTACTGCAAGAACTAAGTCACCCTTTTTGTGGGAGTGTTGCCTGACCTTCTTGTCGAAAGATCCTACCATGCATGCTTGGTAAAGCTCAATGCTTTGTAGAGCTTCGAGCTGTCTCTCATCGAGATTATCCAGTTCTTGGAGTCTCAATTTAACATTGTTTTCTTGCATCATGTCATTTTGCAGAGATACCCTTAAGGAAGGAATTTGTACTTCCAAAGGCATAACAGCTGCGCATCTATAAACCAAGGAGAATGGTGTGCTACAAGTTGGTCCTCGAATGGTGGTTCGATAGGCTCATAAAGCTTCAGGTAGTTTATCACCCCAGTCTCTTTTATGACTAGAGGCAATTTTCTTAAGGATTTTGCAGAGTGTCTCGTTGAAGGCTTCTATTAGTCCGTTCACTGCTGGGTTATATAGAGTCGAATGACAACTTTGGATTTTATATTTGTCACAGAACCTGTAAAATTTGTAATCCTGGAATTGTGGTTCATTATCATGGACGAATATTTTAGGTATGCAGAAGCGACAAATAATGTTGATGCACAGAAATTGAAGGACTGATGAGGTCTTCATTTCACTGAGCGCAAATGCTTCTGACTACTTGGAGAAATAATCCATAGCGGCGAAGATGAAGCGATGACCTTTGCTTGATGGGGGATAGATAGGACCTATGATGTCCATACCCCAGGCTTCGAAAGGCCATAAGATCCCTATAGGATGTAACCATTTTGGAGGCATGTGGATATAATCTCCATGAACTTGGCATTGTTGGCAGTGCTTAGGAAATTGCATTGCGTCAGCTATCATGATAGGCCAATAATAACCTAACCGTTTTAGCTGATCGTAGAGCTTAGGGCCAGCCTGATGGGCTCCACAAAGGCTAGCATGCACTTCTTTAAGTGTTTCTTTGGCCTCTTGTTGTGAGAAGCAGCGTAGAAGTACTCCGTTAGAGGATTTTCGGTAAAGAACTTTTGAAGTAATATCCAAATGAAAGTTCGGGGCTCGTCTTTGAACGCTTACCCGCTCTTTTGGATCTTCAGGTAGGATTCCGAACATGATGTAATCAATGAACAGATACCTCCAGTCGCCGATTGGAGGTCTAAGGATGGAGATGCGACTTCCAACCGCTCGGTGGCATTCAACAACTGCTTAGTGTGTGTTGAGAGGAAGGAGGTTCCTTTTTTCACGCACTATAATTTGCATGTTTTCCCTTTCTTAAATTGCCATAGACACAGAGAGTCCAGCTAGGGCATCTGCACGAATCTTTTCACCTCTAAGGATGTGGGTGATGTGACGGATGTCAAACTTTTGACGAAGTGATTGTGCTTTGTTGTAGTAAGGCAATATATCAGGCTTCTTGATTTCATATTTCTGATTCATCTGGTTGATGATCAATTGAGAGTCCCCAAAGGCTTCCAACATGGTGATGCCGAATTCGAGAGCGAGTTTCAGTCCTACGATCAGAGCTTAATACTCAGCTACATTGTTTGAACATGGTTCTAGTAGTGAGAATGCGTGTAGAATCATGTATTTGTTGGGGCTAACAAGGAGGATGCCAATTCCCGACACCAGCCTTCCTTTTTCATTTGTTCTGGTTTCACCATCAAAGTACATGTCCTAGGACGCATTTGATGAGGGAGTGTCTACGTTGTAGACAGTTTCGTCTCGGAGATCATCCCTGACTGGAGAATCTTTAGGCAATGGCTGCTCTGCGAGAAAGTATGCTAGAGCTTGGCATTTGATTACTTTTTGTGGTATATACCTATATCAAACCGTGACAGAAGGATGGACTATTTTGCCAGTTGGGCATTGAGGGAATCTGCTTTTGTGACAAGGACCTTTATGTAGTTGATCATTGAAATCAGTTAGACTCAACTAGTAGGAAGGTAGTGGCGCAGCTTCAAGAACAACGTCGGAGAAATTTGTTATGCAGCATAAACTTGTCTTATTCGAAATTGAAGAAAGCGTATGCTCCATTGGAAAAGGCTTTGTCAATGATATAAGGCCCTTTCCAAATTGATTCATCATTTATCTTAGATGTACGAACGAGAATCAATGGCTTTTAACCACAAACACAAGGTCACCTTTCTTGAATGACTCTATGGGGCTTGGATCATCAAGAGTGATGTTGAGATCCGGTATGTGGTGGATACTCTCCATCAAGGAAGACTCAACGTCGTCACATTCTTGTTCGATGGGTTCACCCACTGTGTTGTCAAGAGAGATATTTAAGTCTGGTACAAGATACCTTCCTTTAAAAGGTTCAAGTGCTGGACGTGATGAAGATGCTTCAGAATTGTGGAAGATGGAAGATGCGGTATCTTCTTCTTCTGTTTCTGAATCAGAGTCAGTGTCTTACATGATTGACACCAAGGAGACAGTGAACTTGCCCCCATTCTTTTTTTTTTTTTTTTTTTTTGTCTTCTTTGCTTTGGTTGTGATGACCAAAGGTTTTGATGTTTCGAGAGAGATCACGAAGGGACCTTGACTGCTTACTTTGAGTGCTTTTTGAGAAGGGTCTTCGTTTGGAAGATCACCCTCGGGATCAAGGGGTTGATCCTTCTCATTTGCTGAAGACTTTTCTGCAGTAGTATTGCTGTCCTCAGTGATTGCGTTGCATTGAGCATTTTCGGGGAAGAAGTCCTGAACAACATCCAGCAACTTTTCCTTTTTGTTGAATATTTTATCGGTCCAGACATCTCCTATGAAGTCGGGCATCTGGGACCAATTGACCGGGTTTTCATTAAAGAAGACTTCATCGGCCATAGCTTCTTCATAGTGATCTGTCGGAAGAGGTTTGAGTTTCGATGTCAAAGTTTCAGGGGACGAAGCCCGAGAAGGTGTTATCTTAGTGGAAGTCACTTGAGAAGATGTGGCTCTAGAAGATATACTACCAGATGTGGTATGAGAGTATGTGGCTTTAGTAGACGAGGCTTCAGAGGAACTATCATCCCGAATTATCACATTGCAAGTTACTCCGATAGGAGTTATTCCTTGAATGGAGTGTTGGGAATCAGACTCGTCCTCAGATGTAAGATGATCATCAGCCCAGCAGCTTTCTTCTTTTTTTTGGAGTTACCGGAGGAGATGCCTGTAGATTTTCCAGGACTTTTGATTCTGGATTTTGATTGTGACGAACCCGATTAATGCGATCTTGTTCTTGTTCTATGGCAAGACGTTGCAAGATCCTTACATATTCCGCGAGATTGGGCATAGGAGCCAAATCTTGTTCTTCGTCTGTTCCTGTGGTTCAACATGGTAGGGTTCCAATGGAGCATTGGCGGGTGATGGGTCAGCAACATTTCCTTGATTAGCCTCTTCGTATTCTTCATCATCAGAACAGGATTTCTGTGGCTGGAAGGGGTTATACCAGATTACTGGTATAAGGTGAGATTCGGTAATCCATTCTTCATCGGAGAGGTATTCTCCTATTTCAATGGATTCTTCCCACTTGTCGGTGTCACTAGACTTGTATCCATCCATAGAGAATCCAACTACCGAGTTGCAAGAGTATGATGCCCCCTGCGCAGTCTCATTTCTAAGGTGTGGTGGCATTAAATCACCGAGGGTGAATTCTCTGACCACTTTTGAAGTCTTGGGAACGGACTCTTCTGTTGCCCCCAGTGAAGCGGTAGAGGATGTTTTTGTCTTTTCACTGACTTTTTTTTTTTTTTTTTGTGAGCCTTCTCCTGCTGTTTAAGCTTGAGAAGTTGTCTCCTGACTTGCCTTCGCTATTGAGCGGTCGACTTTGTTTTGACAATCTCCCAATTTTCATCCTCAAGGAGATCGGGATGCACTCATATGGGCTGTCCATCTGGTGTTGGGTAAGGGCCCAGCTTCTGGGACGTTTGAGTCATTTTTAACACGTTGAAGGAAGTAATGATCTTCTCCTTTGGTGACTTTGATGCTTGTCCATATGACACCATGTTGACGGAGGCAGACCCATAGTTTCTATCAAAGGTGATGACTCCATTTTTCCACATCTCGTTGATCTTCTCTCTCACAACAAAGCATTGATTGAGAGGATGCAAGATCATTTGATGGTATGGACAACACCGAGGATCGTTGGTTTTGCCAACATCTCCTGGTCTTTTGGGATTAAGCAAAGTGAGTTTGTCGTTTGCTAATAAAGCCCCAAAGATTTCTTCAACATCTTCATCGAACGGGTATTTCTTCTCTACTCGTTCTTTGAAGGCATCACAGAGTTCAGGCTTTTTACCTGCAGTTTTTTTTTCAGGTTTCTTTGGCGGTTGTAAAGCTGACTTGGTTTGCACATTGAGAACCTCTGTTTTCTTTGGCTTTGAGGTTGTAATGGCGGTCGGCTCTTTCTTTGATGATTTCTGACTGTTGAGGTCTTTGATCACCGTTTTAGCCTCCATGGATGCTTTTAGGAGTTCTCCCAGGTTTTTTATATTTGTTGTCGATGATCATAGAGTGGATCCTTGCTCTTATATTGTTACGGCAGATGTCAACTAGCGATGCTTGTGGCAATACGTCTGAGCATTTGTACGCCATCGCCTTCCACTTGTGAATGAAATCGTATGTTGACTCATTCTCTCCCTGTTTTAGGATGCAGTGCTGAGCCATAGTAACAGGATGATCTTCACCTTTGAAGTGAGTTAGAAAGCGTGTCTCTAGCATGGTCCAATTTTGAATGGAGTCCTTCAGTAGAGTGGAGTACCAATCAAAGGTCATACCTTTTAGGTATTATCAAAGAGACGGATCTTGAGGGCATCTTGATCTGCGATAGCTCTCGTTAGGATTTTAAAGTGGATGACATGCTGTCTAGCTGAACCTTTCCCTGTATATGTTTGGAGATTAGGTTGTTTGAATTTTGCAGGGAACGGAACCGAGTCCATCCATAAGGGATATGGTGGCTTGATTCCATATTCTTTTAGTGTATCCTCTTCTTTTACTTTAGCGCGGATATCGTCAACGTCCTTTTTAGGAAGGGCGCGTGACTCATCTTCTCCATCGTTTGCCTGATCATTTAGAGGTACTTCATTATTTGGTGGACGTTGGAAAGTGAGTAGGAGGTTCTCCATTAGAGCCTCTATTCTTTGCTGACCTTGTTCCAGCCGTTGGATGCATGCTGTTACGTCATCGTGCGGCGGAGGTTACTTAGAGTTGGTAACCAGAACATTCATCATTCGAGAGTCGAATGAGGATATCGTCTTGGTGATTAAGCTAGAGCTCATTCTTTTGGATGAAGAGCCCGAGGAATGGTTACTCTGGTGTCCTTGACTTGAAAGAGCAGGAGAATCTTCCTGATGTCTTCGTGTCTGGGAGACGCTGCGAGTCACCAGCCGTCTGACATGAATTTTAGTTGCTGACTTCTGGCGTCTTCTGGTTTTGCCAACCATATGGACAGTAGCAACTTGGTCGAGTCTTTCTTTTTCGAACCATTTTTTAGAGACTTGAAGTGTAGAATGCTAGGTTCTTTGCTTCTCTAGTCTCTTTTGTCGATATGTCGCGCGGCGACGTATACGACGAGCAATTTGAGCTTCAGTTAGCTCTGGCTGGGCTTTAGCAATGAAGGATGTAGTCCCTCGTGCGCAGCAGCTGAGCTTATCTTCTTTGAAGTTTAGCATGGATAGGATCTGGACGTGGTCCTTTACCTGTCACAGTGAGGCTTTGAATTTTGCGAGTTCGGCACCTATTGAGATGAAGGGTCGAACTACAGGAGTGCAGGCCTTAGTAGGTTCTTGCAGAGGCCTTGTGATGCATGATTTGATTTTGGGCTTGTAGGAGCAAGCCGGCTCATGCAGAGTTGATTTTGTTTGGCGGAGGGTAGGTCTCTCCTCTTTCATATAGGCGAGAGGATAGAACTTATTCTCTTTGAGAGGGGTCAGATATGCTAGCTTTGTAGATGTTTGGGACTTCATTTGTTTTGGTGAAGGTCTCGGGGACCAAGTCTTAAAGTAGACCTGGTGTTTTGCAGGTTGAGGCTTCATAGGAGTGTCGCGGGCTTCGGGTTTCTTGATGGCCCGCCTTTGGTGACGTGGTAGTGACACGTCCAGAGGTAGTATTCTGCTTCTTGGTAGGTGTAATTTCTTCTACGGGGAGTGGGAATGGTCCCAGTGACCCGAAGACGATGGTCCGGGGAGTTGAGGTCGACTCGGTGCTCTGAGAGTTGCCGAGAGAGGTGACGCTTCGGCAGCTAGCAAGGCGCTTATGAGTGCACTTGTTTTGCTTGTCTTGAAGCATGAGTTGGTACTTGTTCTCATTAAAGGTGGTGGTCAATGGAGCCGCCATTGTTAGTTTTGGAAAAACTTCTGAAACAAGACCATATCCATTAGTAATCATAAGAATATGATGATTATAAATGGAAAAAGAACTATGGTTTTGTCTTTTCAAATCGCTTTGGGGATATGGCTTGGCCCAAGCGAAATGAAGAAAGCAAAAGGCCATAGAGGGTACAATTGTTCTATACGCAAGTATGGGAGGCCCAGAATGAGTGTTCCAGTGACTGTTAGAAGCAATTGTAAACCTTAATTCAAATTACCGAGAAGCTAGGCTCACACGAGGTAAGATGATATAAGGTTGGAGGCACAAATGTGTCGGTCGTGAATGCAGTAGGCCCGAAAGGGCGTACTAACACCGCTAGGCACAAATGTTGCAAATCGCATCCTTAGAATGGACACGAGATGAGATTTTTTTTTTAAAGGCTAAGATTGGATTCATAAAAGAAAGCCAATGGTATTCCAATTCGAGCACAAGCCCAAACATTTCTGCGAGCGCTAAGTTTGAAAGGGAAGGAACCATAATTTCTCGAATTTGAACCCAAAAGTGACAGACATTTTTTTTAAGAGAATTTTTTTGAGAGATTTTTTGTTTTGAAGATTTTTTTTGAAAATTTCTTTTAGAGGTTGGAGAGCACATCGAGGCCTCCTGATACTGTCTTATGAAACCTTAGTTGATTGATCAGCCCCTAAGTAAAGGTAAGATTACTTAATGAATCCGTTTGGAGGACCCTTGCCTAGAAAAGTTTAACTGTCTCCACACTTTGGATGAGGCTTTTTTTATATCCACTTTGGTCAAAGAACGCAATCGGCAAAACCTTAGTGTTCTTAGCCACCCGCTTTTTTTTAAGATGGCTAATGGATTCATCAAAGAGAGCGAATGGTTCTTCCCTATCCAAACGTTAGCTACAAACGATTTTCGCGAGCTATTGTCCGAAAGGAAAGAACGAAAGTTTCTCAAATTTGAATCCAAAAGAGAGAAAACTGAATTTTTTTTTGAAAGATCTGAAAAGTTCAGAATCGGATTTTTGTTTTGTTTTTTAAGATCCCTATCGGACTCATCAAAGAGAAAAGATGGCCCATTCCCCGATATGAACGATAGCTACAAACATTTTTGCGAGTTATCAAGTTTAAAGAGAAAATGATCAAAGTTTCTCAGAATTGAATCCAAAAATGAGAAATCAGATTTTTTTTGTTAAAACGAGAAAGACAGGAAATAAATTCAAAGATAAAGATTCCCGAAAAATCCCATTTCATTTTTTTTAAATGCAAGATTCAACATAGGCCACCAACTAGAAATGAGCCAAAGAATCTAAGCATCATTTTCTCAAATGAACGACTCCCACCGGGTATACCAACTTGATGGACCCGGCTTCCGTCTCCTCCGCCCCGGGGCTACCGGGGTCCGGCGGAGGGAAAGTGAGCATCAACACTTTTTGTACGGGTATGCCAGATTTTCTATTCTACTTGGAATTTAGGAGTGGTGATCAGGAGATTCACCTTCACAAGTAGAAAAGGAAATCAATTCTTTTTTCCAACTTTCCATTGCTCATATATTTAAGAAAATAGACAATGTTTTTTTAATGCCGTAAGAGGCGATTTTCATTTGTTTGCCGTGAAAGGAAGTTTTGTGCCGTAGAAGGTGATTTTGCCATGAAAGGCGATTTACAAATCTCATCAAAATGTAAAAGACAAGAATTATGATATTTTCTGTCTCTTTAGAAAACAACAAAATACAAATAAAAAGTAAGAATATAAATTCTAACTTCTCAGGAGATTGTGGGAACTCGTTCAGATCGACGGTCGCAAGTCATGTATGGACTCTGCCATCGTCCTTCAGATGAGAACATATGATGCTTTGATTTGCTTGCCTTGGCTTGGACTTAAGATTTTTAGAGGATAAAGACTAAGGGGAGGTCCTATGTCCAATAAAAAACCGAGTAGACAGGCTGAAAAGCCACGTCTAGGCCATGTGGATAGAAGGAGAGGGGATCGGGGGGTGGGGGGCGGGGGGGGGGGGCAAGGGTCTTTGGTCACCTTGTGATGTTTGTTGCAATAGAGTTTCTTCGAAGTAGAGGAAGTTGTTGCAGCAGTTCTATATTTTTCTGAAATTTCCTGGGCTTTTTTGATGGATTTTTTCCGATCCTGTTCTTCTTGGAAAGACCCCTTTTATAGGCTTTTGGTAGCTATTAGGAGGGTTTATGAGCATTTATCGCATTAATGCTCCATGATGGGAGGAGTTACAAGTTTTTATTCATGATTTTGTAACATCTTTTTCTTGGCTTCTGATTCGCCAATGGAGAATGATGGGCATTTAATCACCTTTAAACTCCATGATGGGGGGAGTTTCATGATTGCTTGGACTTGTAACTCCTTTTCCTCACTTCTGATTGGGCCGTCCAAAATAATGAGTTAATGACCGCATTAACTTCTCATAAAACAAGTCATTTAACTGCATTAAGTGGTTGCCAAGGCGCTCGAAGAGTCATGGGCCGTACCGCATCACTTGGAATTCTTCTTGCGATGATCGCCGATGCATCCACATGTCATTTGATGTCGGATGGCGATGCAACTTCAGACAATGATTGATACCAGTGGGCCGGCAATATCTGTCTAGTCGATTTCTCGATCGGTCGGGCAGAAAGTGTACTTTCTTGGTTGGACTGTTGGCGGTTTTGAAGTGTTCGATGATGATCCAATGATTTTGGCAACGGATCCGTGATGTTGACGAAGATTGACGGAATTCATGCACCGAAAATCAGTTATTTGGAAAACCACAGGGGCTGGAATTCTCAAAACGCGAAAATGGTCAGAAAAAAGGCCATTCCGATGAAAATCTGGCTACTTGGATTTTTAGGGTCGCCGCCGGTGACCACGGGCCATGGTTGCCACCGGTGACCATGGGGATTTTTCCCTTTTTGGTCACTGTTTTTCAGTCTTTTTCATTTCTTTTTTCTTCTATATTTTTTCCTACATTTTCCTTCATGTATTTGGCCTGAATTTTCAGAAGAAAATTCGACGAGAAGCCGTGTAACACCCTGTCCCGAGTTAAGTATGATTAACTCTACTTAATCGGGATTAATGCTAAATCAACATGTCTTATTGAATTATTGTTGATTAATGGCTGAATTGATATAGAATTTAGCTCAAATTGTCAAATTGAGCTTAAGGAAAAGAGTAATGAATGATATGAATGAATTGACATGGTTTTAAGCCAAATCGAGTAATGCAAGGACTTTTTCGCAAATACGAAATTATACGTATTTCGTCGAATACGGAAACTCTTGATACTCGCACATATATCTCGAGGAGTATGTTAACTTTCGTAATTGTAGCGATTCCATTTGGCGTGAATTGGTTCGAATGACCATTCATTTGACTTGAATTGGAATTAATCAAATCCAGAGGGGGGTGACATGCAAAAATGGGCTTATTTAGATAGAGATGAACTCAAACGAGTTCATTCTCTTATCTTCCAGCCGATCTCTCTCTCTCTCTCTCTCTCTCTTTCTTTCTCTTCTTCTTCTTTCTTCCAATTTATCGTCATTGAGTGGTGAATTGGAGGCTTGACAAGTTGTTGAAGAGGAACTCCATCCTCACCATCATCTTCTCCATCTTGTTCCTTGTTTTCTTGAAGTTGGAAGCTTGAGACAAGTGCAATAATTCATTTAAGAGACTACAAGTAAGTGATTTAGATTGTTTGTAGAGCTTTTCAACTCTTCTTAGTGGTGTGGAATGGTTTTTAATGTAAAGAACTCATTGGAGTTCCGTTTATGGATTGATTTGGGTTTTAGGTTCAAAAGAAGGTTTAGCTTGAGGAATTCATATCAACTTCAAGCTAGAAAAGGAGGTTCTTGTGGATTACTCTCCAAACAAGGCAAGTGTACTCAATTCTATTGATTTTAGATGTTAATAGACTTGTTAGAACTCAAGGAGTTCAATTCCAGAAAATTCGGTTCAAAAATTTTTGAACTTCTGGGCACAATCCGGTCAGCCGCCAGGCTGACCGACCCTTGACCGTAAGCTGACCAACATAGTTCGGCTAGCCGAAAATGTGAGTTCGGCTAGCCGAGGGTTGACCGCAAGGTAACCGAAAATCTTGTCAAGGTTTTTCCATCAGAAGTTGAGCTTCT
Source organism: Persea americana (assembly GCA_029852735.1). NCBI lineage: Eukaryota > Viridiplantae > Streptophyta > Magnoliopsida > Laurales > Lauraceae > Persea > Persea americana. Next base: position 43,398,814 of record CM056814.1, read on the forward strand.
GGAAAACGGACCGTAAGCGACCGAAAGAAATTCGGCTCACCGAAATTTGAATTTCGGTCAGCTGAGTAGGTGACCGAACAGGTGACCGAATTAAGCAAATTGACCTGTAATTGAGAGATTCTGGAAAGCTGACCGAATATGGTTCGGTTAGCCGAAATCCGTGATTCGGTTAACTGCTAGGTAACCGACGAGGTGACCGAAATTGAGGGGATATCAGAATTGATTTCTGATATTTTCCTAAACCTTCATGGGTGTTAGCTAAACTTATGTGAATGAAAATTTCACTAAAAAGTGATGTCATCTAAAATAACACATACATTGCATAATGAACGTTTCACCTGAATGTTGTTTTAGGAAATTTAATTGTTTCTGACTTGAGTTGGCTTGTCCTCTTTCGTCTACTACTGTTATGCTCCTTGTTGAGCTACCATTGAATAATGTGTTGAATTAATGAAATGAAATGCAATGAAAGGAAAAGAAAAGAACTGAAGTGAACAAACACTGTAATGAATTAAAGATTAAGTCTGCTGCAGTAGATGGAGCGTTTCGGAGCTCCGTGGTGATGCCGGTGATCTTCGATCAAGACATTGGCAAATCCCACATATTTGAAAAGCCACTTAATAAAGTGAGTAATAATGAAATGACATGAGTCCTTTAAAGGCTGGGTCGTGAATGGTGCGCCCTTCCGCCTATGTCAGAGGACAACGAAAAGATACTTGATAAAATATACATAATGAATTGAATGCTCCCTTCAGGGGAGAACTACATGAATTGAATGCTTCCTTCAGGGAAGAACTATATGCATTGAATTGAATTGAATTGAATTGAATTGGATTGATATAAATTGTTTAAAATTGCTAAACATATGATTATCATAGAATTGTGTATACATTGTTGAACCGTCGTGTTCACAGTGTTATTGATGATATTACAGGCCAAGTTGCCCGTTCCAGTGGTACAGAGATCGCGCCGCCAACGGAGGAGACCGATCCGGTTCCTCCAGGAGGATTGAATGAGTGGATGTAAATCGGAGGTGACCGGTTTAGCAAGTTTTATGAACATTTTGAATAGATTCATTTTGATGTAAATAGTAATCACATGCATTGTATTTGAATATGCATGGTTGATTTAAATAGGAAATGAGATGTGTAAGTAAACTTTACTTTATGTAAAGGACTTGTATATGTTAAAGTTGGATGTCAATGTATGTATATATTTCCGCAAAAATGTACATTTGACAGATATATGTAAGATCCCTTGTGAATATCGTATTGGCTTCGGTGATGCGAGGTTTAGGGGAGTAAGTATGGTAATCGCGACTCGGGGTTTGGCCGTGGTAACCCTAATTCCGGGCCCGGGTCATGACAAGCCGTGCAAATAGGAGCACAAAGTTTCCGTTTTTTTCTGGAAAAGCCGAAGACTTTGGTGCCGATTTTCCGTCAGAAGCTGAAACTAGGCGAAACGATGTCAAAATGACATGAAATTTGAGGTGAAGCCTCCTGAGCAGTAAATAGGACCAACCACGGGCTTTTGTTTGAGTTTTGAAGCTGTGTGGGGTCCCGTCGCCAGTAGACTTCATTTTGCCGTGAGGAAGATGCTGCGCTTTGATGTACGGTCAACAGATGTCCGATTGACTTGAAATTTGACAGAGAGCCTATTGGAGTCATTTTAAGACAATCCATCAACTCCGATTTAGATTTTATGGTCCCGGGGAGCTCCGCCACCAGGAGGTCTGATTTTGCTTCCGAGCATCAAACTTGGGTTAAATGCTGTCGAAATGACCTGAGACTTGACGTGTAGCCCTTTGGAAGTATGTTTAAGCGACCCATGTGCTTTGTTTAATGAGTGATGACCTCGGTGGTTCTCGTTGCCGAGAGGTTTGATTTTGCTGCTCGAGGGTTAATTGAGGGTCAAACGTTGTCGGTTTGACTTGAAACTTGACATAGAGCCTTTTGGATGTATTCTGGGATCATCCGTAGGCTCTTATTGAAGATTTGATGTCTTCGACACTGTCGCCGCCGGGAAAACTAACTATGCTGCAGCTGTTTCCTTTTTGGGCCAAACGGTGTCGGAATGACCTGAAATTTGATGTAGAGCCTCCTAGTAGCATTTTAAGGCCAACAGTGTGCCCTATTTTGTATATCAGGGTCTCTGGCTTCACCGCCGTCAGGAGCTCCTACTCAGCTGTTGTTAGGCCAAATGACATTGAAATGGCTCGAAACTTCATGTGTATCCTTCTTTTGGTTGTCTTGAAGGATTTTACAGTTTTTGTTTGATTCTGACAAGATCTGATGCTTGAAGTGACATTTGCCTATTTGTGATAGGATATGGCTTCATGTAGCTTTTGATGTTGAAGAGGCAAAGTGACATTTTTGGTGTCAACACAAGACAGCCTCCCTCCTTCTTGAATATGTGAGTCGCTATTACCATACATATATGAGTTGTGTCTCCTTGCATGTACGTGTGAGTTCCCATACCCATTACCTCATAAGGGTGAGTTATTTCTCCTTGCATGTGTGAGTTCCCATTACCTCACATGTGTGAGTCTCACAAGGTCTTAGCCCCTTAGCTGGGATACACCAAATATATATATAATAAATGAGATATGAATGTTCTCAAAGACCTTTTTACCAATCCTATTGATGTTGAAGATACTGGTAAAATTTATATCCATGAATCCGATGGTAATGATGAAAGGGTTCGCCCTTTTTGAAAAATTACCAGCTTACATAAAATTGACTTAATAATTAATCTACTATATAAATGAAACTAATTTCAATCCGCTTATTAATTGAAAAGCTCTTTGGAGACTCCCTCTTCCCCAAAGGGTTCTACTGTTTGGTTGGGAATGTCTCGGAAATGCTATCCTTTTAAGAGCTATTATTAAATTAAAGATTAACTCTTTGGATGATAAATGTCCTATTTATGGAAAAAAAAGAAGGATTCAGTAGGGCATGTTCTTATGGTTTGAGATAATGCTAGGGCGAGTTGGTTTGGTTTGCAGTGGGGCCTTCAATTCAACTCTCTATGCCCTGTGGAGCTAATGGAATGGTGAAAGAACACTTGTGAGCAAGGCCACTTGAATCCCCCACTTGGTGACGATCACTCAAATATGTAGGTTCTTCTCACGTTGTGGATCATTTGGATAGGTAGGAATGACTTCATTCTTGTAGGTCAATCATTAGATCCCTTTAAGGTCATTGACACATAAGATGCTTGAAGATCCCACAAACCACTAAGGGATCTTTTCTTACAAAAAGATGGAAGACTTGCCGAGGTAATTCCTAGAGTGATCTCTGACAAAGGAGATCTTTTCATCTTCTTGAACACAACCTATATGGCTAAGGATGGGAAATCCACCTATATATGTGTTATTGTTAGTTTTATGGTCTCAATCCATTAAGATTGATGTAATAAATTGATTAATTTCTTTATTTATCAATATATTCATGCTTTCTTTCATGAGATGAATGATGTTTTATTACTTGTTTGCACATAACCAATACAAATGACATGATGGTTCATGAGATGAACCAGGAGTCCATGAGTATCCTAGATGCAATACATGTGTATGGATGAGATCCATATACGAAAGACATGTATAGCAAATCTTATACTTAAAAATCTTCACAACCAGTGATGAGACTGGACATCTCTTCTGACAAGGTTGGAATACTTTGATTACTATGAGATAGTGTGATTTGTCTCGATCATCAGAATGTAAGATTCTGGATCATAGTGTTGGTACATTCGATGTATTGAAGGACCATGAGAAGCACCTTATTAACACTATCTTTAAGGTTTGCTCTTATAATTCCCTAGCAATATGCTCTCAATCTTGAGACATTGATGAACTCAAGTTTCTATCTATTCATTTGCTTTGAGTCACCAATGAGTGAGCCCAACTGTAGGTCAACACCTTTGTCTCTTTGGTACGTGGTAGTGGGACCAGGGGAACATTTAATGGTCAAGATGGAATCTATTTTTGTTATCCCCTTCTGCTAATTAATGGATTTATCATTGGTAAGTGTACACCCATCTCAATTAAGAGTTAATTGGATGGTACTAATGATCACTATGATTAATTGGGTCTCAAAGATAATAAGATATGGATCTAAATTGGTGGGACAGTTTATCCAATTGATCCATAGATATTGATGGAGGGGCCCACTTGTAGTGATAGGGAAGTTTAGGGTCTTCATGTGATTTATTCCTAAGACTGGAGTTCAATTGCATTTATATAGTGGAGTTATTTGCAATTAACTGTGGGCCCAGATTACACATGAGATGTGGGGTCGTGTGGTCCCAATTGGAGCCAGCTTTCTATGGAATCCCTAGTGATCCCCACGCTAGCCCAAGATTGGATCATTACTAATTCTATTTGAACTCAAAAGGAAAGTTACTATTTCTATTTGAAGTGAGACTTCTAATAGTGGTAATAGTAGGAACAGAAAGTTACTAATTATTATAAAAGTGAGACTTCTTATAATAAACAAAGAAAAGGTGGCCTTGAGCTATAAATAAGAGAAGAAGGAGGGCTGGACATCCCATGCATGAATCCTCCTTGGAATCCACGCCCAGCCTAGCCACTTTGTGCAAGAGTTGCACATCTCTCTCTCTCTCTCTCTCTCTCTCTCTCTCTCTCTCTCTCTCTCCTTCTCTCTCCTTCTAGTTTCTCTTTCGGTTTCTCTTAAGTTTCTAATTGGTTTTTCTCTTGAAAATCTCACCATCTTCCTTGAGGAAAGAGATCTGATACGGGTCATAGCATGGAAGGCTAAGAGGTTTTGGAGGTTCTGATTTGGTTTGCGAAAGAGTTTTTCAAAGAAAGATATCAACTCCTCCATTAGAGCACAACCGAGCTCTATAGGTATAAGCTACTCCTTGTATGTTGTAGAATTTTGTAGCCTGCATGGTGCTGTTTCTATCTTCGAAATAGATTGTTTTACTGATCATGATAGCTGAGATTGAGGATCGGGATCTTGGATTGGGTTTCGCAGCCTTCTGGATAGTTGATCACTACATTAAGTTGATCAAAAGTTTTGAAACCTATCCACGAGGCCCACCCACTTCCAACAATTATGATGTTAGATGGTATTATTGTGGATGTAGGTGCTATCTAAGGGCCCAAAGTTGCCTCTTCAAAAGAGGCCATAGCAATAGCAACATTGAAAAGGGCAAGGAGCAACGGTTTTGAGCTCGTGTTTTGATGGACGATAAAGAAGTGGTGCAAGCTTTTGAAGGAAGATCGTGACTGGTCTATCAATCCCATTATTTTGGACATTGAAGGCTTGGCATTCTTACTATGTTTTGTAGACCTAGAATATATTCCCAGGACTCTGAATGGGCAGGCGCATATGCTTGCAAAGTTTTGTTACTCTGCCAGAATGGAAGTTGTAACATCCCGACCCTTAACCCTATATTAATTATAACTAATTGGTTGTTAGTTAATTAAGTGTGTTTAGAGTCTTAATGAGTTGGGTTTGACGTGTGGATCATGGGGGGTGAAGTCTCGCGCGAGTTCGAGTGCGCTTGGGTAGAGTAGGGGGTTTGTTTGCAATTTCGGGAAGTTTTCAGGGGTTTTTATGAGATTATGAGTTTTGTGAGTTTGAGTGCATTGATTAGGTTTCGGCTTTTCATGAACTTTAGTCTTCAGTTGCGTTTCGATGTGACGCGTCGAAGAGGCCCAAAATATCGTCATTAGTGGAACCAAGGACTATACTACAATTATCACTTAACCTATCCTAATATAACTCCATCACCCATCTCATTTTCACTCCTTCTCTCATTTCACTTTATCTCTCTCTCTCAAACTCATCTCCTTCACTGCCGCTTCACTAAATCCGGTTACCGAAGCTCCATCTTCGCCAGCCAAGCCACCCATCTTCTTCCTCAAGCCTCCAAGAACCCAACCATCCACTTTTCTAAGCTTTTCATCCACAACCCATCTCGAGGTATGCCCCTAAAGCTTGTTAACTTAGCTCTTCTTCTTCCTTTTGGTTAGGAATGGAATAGGATAGATCACTTCAACCCTTTGCATTCATTTATAGGTTTGATTTTGGGCTTGAGAGTTGTTTTCTCCAATTTGAGCTCGAAAGAGGGATTTCCCCAATTTTCTCTTGGGTTTGGTTTAAGCTCTTCATCTAAGGCAAGTTAATATATATGTTTATGCTTGGATATGTTTGTCTTTCCTTGATTTGATGATTGATGATGTTTAGATGACCATATTCCCAATTATCCTTGGTTCTTGGAAAAACATGATAATTAGGCTTTAATGAATAGAATGGATAGAATGAAATGGATTTGAACTAGTTTGGATGGATTTGGAGGAGGTTGGATGTTGTATGTGAAGAGGGCAAGGCCCTACTTTTGTTGTTTGCGGGTGTGGATGGTGAGGGAAGGAATTTTCCCCAAATATGAACCAACACAGGATTCTGATGGCGAATTCTATAACTGCGTAGTTAGCCGAAATTGGTTTTTGCTAATTGTGAATGTCCTGTGCGGCTAACTGTGAGGTAACCATGGAGGGTCTGCCTTCAGCCTTTTGGTTCACGGTTAGGTCACGGTCAGCTCACGGCTAATCGACCTATTGGTCGATGACCAGGCGGTCACCTGGAGGTCACTTTTCGATAAAGCGTCATTTTGGGCCCTTTACACAGGCGGTCACCTCCGCGGCTAACCAAATTGGTCGGTCAACCGCTGTTGCTGTTATTTTCAGTGGATGACTACTTATGATACTAATGTTTGAAGTTAGTTTGATTGATTGGTTTAATTTGATGATTTGCAAAGTAGCCAATCTTTCGTTTGAGGAATCTTGTTCATGCAAGAACGCCTAGTCCCTTACTATTGTATGTTGAGGACTCTTATGTCAGGTACCACTCAGTTGTAAAACGTCCAACACAGCTGGGGCACCACCTTGTGTGAGGGTTTTGGGATTTTAACGTCTGCAATACGAGTTTTTATAGTTTAGATGGATGTACACCATCGGATACCCATTGAAAAGAAGTATTGAAGTTTGGTTTTGAACGGTATCCCTCTTGCTAGCTTACCGGGTTTTTATCCCATGTCTTGAATATCTCTACCACAACTCAATGAGTGTAAGGGAGGGCGATGTTGAACTATCCCGTGGTGTATTAGCTTGTGTGGATTGCCTAACTTGCAGATCTTTATGTTAGTTTGATTATGATTCAAATGCTATGCATTTCCTATGATCTTGTCTATTCATTTACTCTATTTCGTACTGCATATCTTGATGTTATTTATATATATATATATATATATATTGCTTGCCGACCGTCGTGTCTGATGATGCTACTCTTGGTGCATAGGTACTGAGCCCTTCTATCTCGAGGAGGAGACGACGAAGGAAGTTCAGATAGATCAGTCTAATGACCTCCTAGAAGGGCGGCGCTATTTATCCATATCGTCCCCTGTACTCGAGAGCCTTCATGCTTACTTGGCTAGATTCATCTTTTGGTTTATTTTGTTCTTTCATCTTTTGATTAGGCCCAAGTTTTGGGGTGGCCTATTATTGTATATAATATTTTTCAAACTCAAAATTTAGTTAATTTAATTCAGTATTTGCTTTTAACTATACATCTTAGGATACCATTTGTATTATGAAGCTTTCGCTATACGTTTTATGCATTTGAGGAAATGTTTATACCTCACAACGATCTTCGATCCATATTAGGACATGATTGGGTCCAAGTGTTGTTATTAAGATTGGAAAATTTTAATTGGCCCTAACCTCACGCATAATCCCCAATTTCACGATCTGGGAGCGTGACAAGTTGGTATCAAAGCATGCTAGTTTCTTAGTTTAAAAACAAGTGGAAACCTAAGAAGTGCGAGGATTGGATTTCTTTTGGGCATCTTAGCTTTTGTAGAGTATATAGTTTGTATGCTAGATTGAGTCCCATAGGATTAACGTTTTTTATGTTTTAGAATGGCTGGTCGTAATATGCGCTACAACAGTGGTAACCCAGAGAGCAGTAATGCTAATGCTAGTGTTAGTGATTCCATCGAAGGAATATTTAATAAGCGAATGCAAGCATTTGTGGCTTCTCAAGAAGTGCAAACACAAAATTAGACTAGGAGGACCATGTTGTATTTCTAACTCAGATGATGGAAGTCTTGAAAAGGCCAACTCAGCTAGCACAAGTCATCATGCCAGCTAGGGTGGCAGACCCGAATGACATGTATGACACATTCAAGAAAAGGAGCCCACTAGAGTTTTACGGGAATGAGGATTCACTTGATGCTGATGAGTGGGTAGTGCAAGTGGAGAAGATTTTTGATGTTTTTAAGTGCACGGGGAAGGAACGGGTTCAACTTAAAGCCTATCTGCTTTGAGGAATGGCTGAAATGTGGTGGAAATCAGTCAAGACACCATATATGACTTTCGGGGATGACACTGCATGGGCATCTTTCAGTATGTTGTTTCGTACTAAGTACATCCTACCCCACATCACAGGACTTAAGATCGTTGAGTTTGAATCACTTCAGTAGGGAGAGAACTCAGTTCAGAAGTATGAACAGCGGTTTACTAATCTGTCTAGGTTGGCACCATCTCTGGTGACGACCGAAGCTAACAAGGTTATGAGGTTTATCCGGGGATTGAAACCCCACATCAAGGAGAAGGGGACCAGTGTTACCTTGGCTACATATGAGGAGAACCTCAAGCGAGTTTATTGGACTGAGGAGTCTATTCGGAAGAAGGCCATCTATAAGCAGAAGCTTCAGCAAATCCAAACTAAGAATAAGAGTCTAACTACTGTACCATATCAACAGTAGTAACAACGTTCGCATCAGCAACAGTATCAGCAACAGGCCAAAAGGCCTAGATAAGATCAGAGGCAGAGATTGCATTGTACTCACCGTGGCAAAAGTCACCCATCAGTAGAGTGTAGGTGGAAGACAGAAGCATGCTTCACGTGTGGTCTACAAGGCCACTAGATTAAGGATTGCCCTAAGAAGCAAGGGCAGGGTGTGAGAAACACAACTCTTAGACCGCCAGTTGCAGCAGCGCCTTTGAGGCTGGTACCACCAATTAGACCGCGGCAGCTTGGGCATAGCAGCTTCAACAGCCGCTTAGACTTGCGAGACCTTGCAGAATAGAGGGCAACAGAGGACCCAAGGACAACAGTATGGGCAACAATAGAGACAGCAATAGAGGCAGCAACAGAGGCCTCAGCAGGAAGGAAGAGTTTATGCTTTGGATCATTAGCAGGCTAATGAAGCAGGAGGAGTGGTGGAAGGTACACTCTATTTAAGATGTACCTACTTACTAGAGTATTATTTTATTCTGGTTCCACGCTTTCTTTTGTTTCCCCTATGTTTGCTGCATGCTTGGTGGGAGACGTAGCTCCATTGCATTGTATATTGCTTGTTAATACCCTCAGTAGGGAAGACAGTGCAGTGTGAATCCTACTATCCAGATTGCAAAGTGCAAATGAAATGGATTTGAACTAGTTTGGACGGATTTGGAGGAGGTTGGATGTTGTATGTGAAGAGGGCAAGGCCCTACTTTTGTTGTCTATAGGTGTGGATGCTGAGGGAAGGAATTTTTCCTAAATCTGAACCAGCAAAGAATTTTGATGGCGAATTCTGTAACTGTGCGGTTAGCTGAAATTGGTTTCAGCTAGCCGTGAATGTCCTACGCGACTAATCACGAGGTAACTGTGGAGGTTCTACCTTCAGCCTTTTGGTCCATGGTTAGGTCACGATCAGCTCGCGGCTAACCAACCTACTGTTCGGTGACCAGGTGGTAACCTGTCGGTCACTTTTCCATAGAGCGTCATTTTGGGCCCTTTGCACAGGCAGTTACCGGGCGGCCACCTCTACGGGTAACCGAATTGGTCGGTTAACTGCCAGTGCTGTTATTTTCAATTTGAATCCCTTTGGGAAAGGGATTTCTTAGACTTAGTTTGGATGGACTTTGGCTACCATTTTGACGACTCATTTGACTATACGTGAGGATGTTTTGAGCCGATGTTCCTCATGGTTATTTTGGTCGTGTCGGATTTCAACTTCTCTCAATTTTGAACGGTATGGGGACAACGGGATACCCTTCTTTATATCTATGCACGAAGATGATTCGTTCAAGTATCATGAACCTTGATTCCTTTCATTGATCGAGTACGGTTGTACGAAACTTCTGTAATAACAATTAACTTAGGATTGGATTGTTTATTGCTTCTAATTCAGAATTGTACCGTCTGGCACTTGTCTACATGAAATATTCATGTTCTTTAGCTCCATTTACTTTGTTTTGTTTTGGGATTGAATGAAGAATTTAGAATGAACTTAGGATCCCTTTTGATGTTCCGTTCATTCTGAAGTTTGATTGAAGTGTTGTGACTAGGCAGCTTTGATTGTCAAGGCTTAAAGAGGACTACTTATGATACTGATGTTTGAAGTTAATTTGATTAATTGGCTTAATTTGATGATTTGCAAAGTAGCCAATCTTTCATTTGAGGAATCTTGTTCACGCAAGAAAGCCTAGTCCCTCACAATTATATGTTGATGACTCTTGTGTCAGGCACCTCTCAGCTGTTAATGTCTAATATAGCTGGGGCAGCACCCCGTGTGAGGGCTTTGGAATTTAACGTCTGCAGTACGGATTTTTATATTTTAGATGGATGTACACCATCGGATACCCATTGAAAAGAAGTATTAAAGTTTGGTTTTGAACGGTATCCCTCTTGCTTGCTTGCCTGCCGAGTTTTTATCCTGTGTCTTGAATATTTCTACCATAACTCAATGAGAGTAAGGGAGGGTGAAGTTGAACTATCGCGTGGTGTATTAGCTTGTGTGGATTGCCTAACTCGCAGATTTTTATGTTGGTTTGATTATGATTCAAATGCTATGCATTTCCTATGATCTTGTAAATTCATTTACTTTGTTTCAAACTGCATATCTTGATGCTATTTATATATATTGCTTGCCGACCGTCGTGTCTAATGATGCTACTGTTGGTGCATATATACCGAGCGCTTCTATCTCAAATAGGAGACGACGGAGGAAGTTCAGACGGATTAGTTTGATGACCTCCTAGACGGGCGGTGCCGTTTAGCCGTATCGACCTCGTACTCAACAACCTTCATGCTTACTTGGCGAGATTCATCTTTTGGTTTCTTTTGTTCTTTCATCTTTTGATTAGGCCTAAGTTTTGGGGTGGCCTATTGTTGTATATAATATTTTGTTAATTGTTTCAAGCTTGAAGTCTAGTTAATTTAATTCAGTATTTGCTCTTAACTATACATCTTAAGTTATCATTTGTATTATGAAGCTTCCGCTATACGTTTTATGTATTTGAGGAAACGTTTATACCTCACAACGATCTTCGATCCATATTAGGACATGATTGGGGCCAAGTGTTGTTATTAACATTGAAAAATTTTAATTGACTATAATCTCACGCATCATCACCAGTTTCACGATCGGGGGGTGTGCCGGATGTAGATTGGGAAAATGCTTTTGTTATCCTCTTGTCGTGGGGTAAGTTGTTTTTGTTCCCTGTGTTTGCCGTTTATTTGTTGTTACTTTTCTTCCCTTTTATTGAATTTTCTTATTTACCAAAAATACTAAACATATTGCATTTTCAAGATTTACTAGATCTCTATATATTTTCACTAATATTTTAACCACTCTAATATATTTTATGTATTTTCTTTCTTCTACTATGATATTCTTGGCAAAATCTTTTCCTGTCCCTAGGAAAATAAAAATTTTAAGGGCATGTTCTTGTGACAAATTGTCATACATTTTTGTAACAAAATCTTGAGACTTCTTTTTCTGTTTCACTTTTCGGTCCTTGGTGTGCACATTATTTTTCTCATTTAAATGTGTTTTCATAACCAGAAAAAAATATTTTTGACTGGCTGCACACCAATTTTCTTTTCTCAGAAATTGTAAAGTGATTAAATGGAAAACTGAAAAAAAAAAAAAAATACAGAAACAGGTAATATTGGATAATCACTCTACACAAAATAGTTTTCACTTACAGGAAAATCTGGAAGGCAAAAACATGTGCTTGAATTACCTGAGATGACAAAATTAGTAATAGATAGAAGTAGAACCCCATGTGGACTACGTACAGTGACCCTGTCATTTCATAAATATATAGGTTTCTTTAGCGGAAACTTTTCAACACTAGATTACCATATAATGAAATGCTACTCCTTCATCCAATGATGTACCTGTCTTCTTGCGGTGGAAGTGCTAATTTGGTCATAAAACCTAGAGTTCATAGGAGTAGGTTATCGATAGGCAATTGGTTGAGGCTTAGGAGAGTAGCAATACCCAAAGTCAAGAATTCAGATATGAACATGCGAACGGTTCAAACGGCTTGCCTGCAAATGGGATTTGAATATGGTTTTGCCACAACAGCTCACTTAACTTGTAGCAAATAATCTTCAACACTACCAGTTGGCATTTATGCATGTAGGTTCTCTTTTCATTTTAATTTTAGTTTTTTTTTTTTTTACTTCACTCTGTGGATAGCAGGGATACTCTTGGAACCTTGGTGGTTATGGGGATTTACTTGAAAGAGATCACAGAGTGTGTAAAAATTTAGGGACTACATATGATGCTTGTGTATTTTCATTAAGAATACCTAAGGGCATGTTTGTGTAGCCAAATTCCGCGGAAAAGTAAACGGTTTTCCACGGAAAACCTATTTTTCTTGCGTTTGGTGCGGCTGTTTTCCGCGGAATCGCTTTTTTGCCATGTCATCCTTTTCCTTGCTGACTATGGAAATAGACTTCCCATGGGGGGGTATGGGAAGTCTATTTCCTCGGAAAACTACCCCTCCTTTAATATACTTCTTTTCCTACCCAAACAATAAATTCTAACTTTCTGTAAGGAATCCGCAGCCGCACCAAACAACATCAACACCAATTCATTAAGGAAAAACTTTTTGCACCAAACATAAATTTTTGACTTCCGTGGAAATAGTTTTCCGAAGTATTTGAAACCCATGGATTTTGCTGATGTGGCAATTTCCAATTTCCACGGAAATTACATTTACACAAACGTGCCCTAATAGTTTTTTTTTTTGGGGGGTATTCACACCACCCACACGCCGCCCCCACCCCCCCCCCCCTCCCCCCCCCCCCCCCCCCCCGCGGGGTGAGGTTGCTTAAGGCAGAAGAGTTGGTGAGGTATTTTCATGAACAATAGCTAATGAATATTGATAGAGCTTAATATATCATTAGGAGGTTTATGGTTTATCTTTAAAAATCCAATGACATTATAATGTAATCCATCAATCTAACCTAATCTAGATTAATCACGTCATATTATAAATTTAATCTAATCCTATTTTAAGATGACCTCATCCTTACTGTAATATCCAACTTCTATGAAATGTTTTTTTTTTTTTTTTTTTTTTTTTTTTTTTTTGTGGACCACCTTTCCACACATTTCAAACCCATGCTCCCGCCAACAAAAGGAGCTCAATTGTTTTTTTGGCAAGTGCAAGCAAATGTAAGGTCTATAAATGCAATGATCACTTTCTTCCAACTTTTTTTTCTCTTTGGTAAATCAGAATTCCATAAAAAAGAACAACACAACAAAGAAAAACCCAAAAAAAGCTACATCTAGTCCATACTAAATAGGAGTCAAAGTGGAAAAGAACCGCCCAAAAAACAATCCTACATGCCCATGAACTAAATTGAGTTTACTCTATTAAATTCTCTAGGAGTAAATGAGAACTTTAACACATTCAAAGGCCTTTGCAATATTCAAAATATCGTTGATGGCACTAATTAAGGACCAATCCATCGATCCATTGATGCATTAAATCGGAACTTTCCTCCACTTAAATATTATCTAACTATTTGTATTAATTAATCTAAGATGATCAATATTAATTGAGTAACTATTACTTTGGGTTTTGTTATCGCTTTATTTTGTTGTTCTATTTTATTGTCTCACTTCACATAGTAGTGCCAAACTTAAGAAATTCAGGAGGTTGATAGGCGACTGGAAAACTTGAGGCTTACGGCGTACCTATTTTTTAGTCTACTTGGAATAAAGTAGGCTTGATCATAAAAATCAAAAAAAAAAAAAAAAAAAAGGGCTATTTTCATTTTTTTTTTCTTATTTTAATTTGAACCCATGACCCCCAAGATTGCAATACCAGTCACCTTTTATTGTGTCACGAGCTCTAGTTGTTTAAGCAAGTTTTTTTTTTGTTTTTTTGACCCCTGCTTTTAGCGGCAGCTTTTTTTGTTTAAGAAAGTTAGTTGACATGATGAAAAAAAGTTGGCAATGAGTTGGGTTCAACATGGGTAATAGCAAATTGATCATATTTGACCATATACTCTTGCTCCATCTCATATCAGATTTGGGTTTTAAATATTGATACCAAAACCGGCTTGCTGATGGCTGCGGATTGGGTCAAACTTATTATGGGTTTTCTATTCTCTCTCTGCAAAAGAAACATGAAAACATTTTGAAAGAGAAAATTTATTTTTAATAAATTATACAGATTAGGTCGTAACAAAACTGCAAGAACCAGAGTAGTTTCAATTCCCAAGGTGGAAAGAAAGAAAAGCATCACGTTGAATACCTACCCCGGTGGCTAGTAGACCGTTGAAAGTAGCCAAGTAGGGTGGCCATCCCTGAAGAGGTCTTACCGTGAATTACTAGGAATTCTATTATCTCCGAACACGTAGGGCATTAAGAGGTTTTGCACAACATGAGTCTAGATGCTTGTCAGCTATGAAAACCCAAATTAATGTCAAAATCTCAAACTTAAATATATATATATATATATATCTAAAAAAATATATCACATTTGCAATTTTGATAAATGCATATCCATCATTTCAATGGTCCACACTAATAAGTTTTAAGGACTTTAGGTGAGTGCATTTTAATAATTTGAGACTTATAACACTGACTAGATCATTAACCTCAATGGAACAAGGTAAAAAGAACACATATATTCTTATTCCAAACTTTTCATTTCCATATAAATTAATATCTTATATACAAATCCATCTCTCTTAGCGGATGAAAACCTGCAATTTTATGGATTGGGGCAGCGATTTATGTCCAATGTTGCTTTTCTTCCTCTCTAAGCAGAGAAAACCTGTTTGTAGGCTTCAAATTGAATTGTAGGCTTCAAATTGAAAAACGGTTCGCTTCATATATAATAAATGCTCCTACCCGCAATACACATACACAACCTAAATTGCACACCAATATGACTGGGGATTAATCCCTAGGGTCCCTTTTGTTTCTTGTAATTAAAAATTTAGGATTGTGTTTTTATCAGTGGTTAAAAAGGAAGAATCAAGGGTGGTAGATCAGTAGTGAAGTACTTTCATTCCACATAAATAATCGGGATCAATTATTAACGAAACCTTAAAGAAATTGCGGGCAATTGGCTAAGCGTGTAGAAGCCCAACATGCAGCAGAGGCCTCATTCCAAAAGGCAATTTCTTCTCCTTTTCATTCATTCTCACGTCAGTGAAAGACGGTGCCTACTTTGGGAGAGCCATCAGTCGCTATTACTGCCGTGTTGAACACTGACTCTTTCCCGATGGAATTCCATGTGGATGACAAACACCCCTGGAATTTCCATGACAAGAAAAAGATAACAACAGACAACATTGACAAATTGGTCTTGATATAGGTTAAAGCAATGCCTCCGTTTTCCCTACAGTGACCATGATACTCTTTGTTTATTTGACTGTTTGTGGAAATACCCATACAAAAGTTAAATAAACAGTTTGTGGAAATACCCGTACAAAAGTATGTTTCTCCCTCTTTCGAGAACCACTCCTTACCCCACCCGTAAGGAGTTGGATTTTTGTTGGGAAGGTTCAACCCCCACTTCCTCTTCCTCCTTATATATTCATGCATGTGTATATGCAGGCTTTCTTTCCTGATGTGCCGGGCTTTTTTTCCACTTTGATGGGCTTCCTTCCAGGGTGTATCGGGCTCTATATAATTATTAAAAAAAAAAAAAAAAAAGGTCCCAGTCACTAAAAACTGGGGCACCAAAAAAAAAAAAAAAAAAAAACTCTTCTCCCTCTTTCAATATCACAGTATTTAATTGCAACATTCATTCTAATTCTATGGTAGCACCTGCATTAAGAAAAAAAAAATATGAACATCAAAAGAGACGATGAAAGAATTTTTTTTAGGAACCTCCCCATGTGGGGCTCAACCCATGGTCCTGCATAACGGTATTGGGCACTTTATCGCCCAGGTAAAAAATCAACATCAGTCCCTACTCTGGTGATCCATCTTGCAAGGTGCCGTGTGAGGTAGATGCTATTGGGGCCCACTGGTAGCCCCACATATCAAGGGATGGGTGAGGATGGAAAGATGCATGCAGGATTGGAAAATTTCCAAGCAAGGACTTAAGTTTTTGTCTTATTTCAGCAAATGATAGAAGTTTCAGAACTTTCCAAATTAGCCTTTTAAGTTTTCTCGAAAGTTTTCAATTATGGACATCCATCAATTTAAAGATATTTTTTGAAAAGTTTTTCTCTCAACTTTTTTAAAATACTCAAATTACCCTTCATTGAAATAAAATCCCCCTTCACTTTCTTTATATTCTCCTCATTTTCTTTACCAGGAGCCTCACTGCGATCAATGACAACCAGAATTCCCACACGATCGGCTGCAGGTAGTGACTGCCGTAACCATGTCATGGCTTTAAATGAAGAATAATTTGGATATCTTAAAATAAATTGAGAAAAAAAGTCACTAGAGAATACCTTTAAATGACCAAATGTCTTAATTGATAACTTACTGAAAAACTTAGGGCTTAATTTGAAAACTTTTGAAACTTGTCAGTTTTTCAAGTAAGGTGGAAACTTAAGGACTTATTTAAAATCCTTCCTATCAAATTTAAGTCACTTTTAATGATGGTATCCCCTCGATTTGTTGCCCACGAGTATAATGGTTTTATATAATTTTTTTTACCGTCACGACGTAGTTTCATGGGATCATAAGAAATCCATGGGGTTTGGTGACATATAAGGGGTGGGGGTTGGGGGAAGGGGTTTGAATGGCTCACCTACAGCAATAACAATCAATAGGAAGGTGAATGATCGAAAGATCTAGATGGTCTTTACCTCTACATACACTTTTAGGCCCGTTAGATCATTCTAACCCTTTGATATGTAGCCCTTCGGTTCACCCTTGGGGGTAACACCTGCTGACCTCCCATCCACGTGCTATCATCTACACGCCGAATGTTTACCTATAGATTCTGCATGAGAGGTGGTATGACATTTTAAAATTTTCACCATTCAAAAAGCAGGATCCCACTAATCCTGCACAAAAGTGATGCAGGATTTCCATAGGATAACATTCCACCATTGGTCATTGGATGGAGAAGACGAAGGTCAAAAATGGTGATGTCAATAAGTGCGATGCTAGATGATATGGGTGCAAAACCTATTTCTAAATATCGGAGAGATTTAGCTCTTGATTTAAATCCATGCACATAAGATCCAGATTGAGATATATATGTGTTTCAACCCAAGCAACTAAAAAGTCCAACTACAGCTACATTGTAAAAGAAAATATGTTGTTAAGGACTCTGGATCCCCTGTTTCATCCAAACATGGGATCCCTGTTTGGACCAATCCACATGAGCCACGTTGGCAACTTGCCAACTCAGCTTGTATGCTCTTTTCTGGAATGAATAAA
Organism: Persea americana; assembly: GCA_029852735.1. Lineage (NCBI taxonomy): Eukaryota > Viridiplantae > Streptophyta > Magnoliopsida > Laurales > Lauraceae > Persea > Persea americana. Next base: position 43,416,493 of record CM056814.1, read on the forward strand.
ATAAAATATTGAGGTCTTTCTTTCAAATGGGGAACAAATACTTCATGACAGAAACCCTACAGCAAGAAGTTCTCCTAATCCGTCATCTCCTCCAGCAAAAAGACCCAATCAACTCCTCGGCCTTCCTCTTCTCCAGCCGCTAGCGTGAGTTTCCTCTTCTCCTCCAATCAGCACCTCCTTCAGCTTCTTCATCTCTACAGGAACCCCACAACAAAAGGATCCATTAGCTGTCCAGCCTTCCTCTTCTCCTCCAGCCAGCGGCCAGACCCCCATTAGCTGTCTAACCTTCATCTTCTCCTCCGGCCGGTTCCAGGGGATCCCCTGTTTCATTGAAAATGAATCCAAACCCTAAAGTAAAAACAACCTCACCCGATCGTCTCCTCCAACCCTCTCCTCATCTACTCGGATGACTACACCCTATGCTAACTTACTTGAAATGAAAATGTTTTCATTCTGTTGAACTATATTAGTTGAATGTGATGAGAAACTTCATGTTGAATGTAAGTGTCAGCTTCAAATTAAAGAAGAAAATGGATTTTGGTAATAGATGTGGAACTATTAAGATGCTAATATTCAAGTTGGGTTTCATTGATTGTATGTTATTATTATCTCATCGAGAGATTGAAAATGGATGTTGGTAATGGTAAATGCGAAGATTTGACAAGGAAAATCCACAGGTTTCAATTATATATACTAAGGTTTGATGAAGAAATACTAAGATTTCAGTGCTTCATTAGCCAAGAGACCACCCTGTATTCGATATAAAATATGTTTATTAGAATGCACATGTAAAGGTCTGACAAGGAAAATCCACAGGTTTCAATTCTGTATACTAGGGTTGGATAATAGAAATACCGATGTTTCAGTGCTTCATTAGCTAAGAGAGTGCTTCATTAGCCAAGAGACCCCTTTTATTCAATATAAAATCTATTTATTAGAATGCACATGCGAAGGTCTGACAAGGAAAATCCACATGTTTCAATTCTGTGTACTAAGGTTGGATGAAAGAAATACCGAGATTTCAGTGTTTCATTAGCCAAGAGAACACCCCCCACCCCCGCTGTATTTGATATAAAATCGATTTATTAGAATGCACATGTGAAGGTCTGATAAGGAAAATCCACAGGTCTCGATTCCGTGTACTAAGGTAAGATGAAAGGAATACCGAGGTTTCAATGTTTCATTATCCAATATACGGCCCTTGAATTCGATATAAAGTCTATATTATTAGAATGCACATGCGAATGTCTGACAAGGAAAATCCATAGGTTTCAATTATGTGTACTAAGGTTGGACGAAAGATACTGAGGTTTCAGTCTCATCTTATGGCATCTTATACTATGGTTTGAATCACAATGTATTGAGGTTGGCATCCTCTTTAAGAAGGTTGTCTTACTAAATACTGAGGTTTTAGTGTTTCGAGTGCCAAGAGACCCCCCTAATTCGATATAAAATCTTGGATATTAGACGGCGATGCGAAGGTCTAACAAGAAATATACACAGGTTGCAATTCTGTGTACTAAGGTTGAATGAAAGAAATGATGAAGTTTCAGTCTCATCTTATGGCATTATGTACTATGGTTTGAATTATTATATACCAAGGTTGGAGCCCAGTCTGAGGAGGTTGTCTTCATTATATACTGAGGTTTTACTGTTCTGTTAGCGAAGAGACTTCCTGTATGTGATAAAAAAAATCTTACTATTAGATCGCAATGCTTTGGTCTTAACAAAAAAGTTCAAGATTAATAGAAAGAAGTTCTAAAGAGCTACGTTTCATATTATGGCATTGTACACTATGGTTTGAATCATTATATACCGAGACTGAAGCCCAGTTTGAGAAGGTTGTCTTCATTATTTACCGAGGTTTCACTATTTCGTTAGCCAAGAAGCGTGATTTTACGTTTCCATTATCAATTGATCAACATACAGGCAATAACAATTAATCAATCACGATCAATCAACACCTAGTACCAACACCCAGTTTTTTTTCTCTTGAATTTAATGTTGACATTTACAAAGAAGTCAGTTTCTCGTCACATTCAACTAATATAATTTATTAAAATTACAATATCTCCATCTCAAGTGAGCCTAGGGTGTGGCTAGTTGATATACAGAATTCCTTTAACGCTGATATTTGAACAACATCAGCAAAAGAAGCATATACAACAAAAAATAAATAATAAAGACCACCAAAGGGTTGAGCGATTGAAGTTTTCAAAACCCAACATATAACATCAAATTCACTGGCTTCCCATTCTGCGAGGCTCTCTAGTCATGACGACCTTTGGCTTTTGCGAAGAACCAAGCAAACCACAAAGAAGAAAACGAAGAAGAAGAAGAAGAAGAGGGAGCTTAGAGATTGGAAGAGAAGGAATGGAAGACTGATCTGCAAGAGAAGAAGTGAGAGGTGAGATTAATGCTTGGAGGAGACAAAGTGAGTTTTGCTTCGTTTGCAAAAAGGAAGGGAAGATCGATCCAAGGCTTGTTTCTCTTTTGAACTCATTTTTTCCCAATTTGTAAGAAGCACCCCATGCATTGGTTTTATTCATTTCAACAACAGGCTAGCGTTGAGTTGGCGTCCTTATCCAGGCGTCACCCCTTCATTCGTCCGAACAAGGATCCCCTGTTTTGACGAAACAGGAGATCCAGACTCGTTGTTAAGAGTATAAAGAGGTTGTGTCAGTCCATACATGTGGAAAGGAAGTCCACACACGTAGGAAGAAGGGGCATAGGGGGGCATGGTCAGGGTTCGAATCCTTAGCGGCAAAGTGAGAAACGTGGTTGCTAACCAACTGTCAACTGCATGTACTGGAGAACTTGAGTTTTATATATTATCACTCTTCAACACTAGAAATATCTATTTAAGGATGGTTATTTGAGTATGTTCATATGAGCTCCATTTCTTGTCTTGAAACTAGACATAGGCTACATACTTTTTGAGTTGACTCGGTAAATCAGCCGAGTTGGCCTGTGAATCATTTTGGAGAATCAAATTGCCTAATTGATTTCTAGGTACTCCAAAAACGACAAAGTCAAGTCAATAGCCGAATTATGTTCATTGGTTAATTTTAAGTAATTACCAGTTTGTACGGCTCAAACGCAAGCCCAAATTAATGTCAAACTTTCAAACTTAAATATATAAAAATATATCACATTTGCAATTTTTATAAATGCATATCCCATCCTTTCAATGGTCCATACTAACAAGTTAAGGACTTTAACTGAGTGCATTTTAATAATTTGAGACTTATAACACTGGCTAGAACATTAGCCTCAAAGGAACAAGGGGAAAAAGGAAGCATATATATTTTTTTCCAAGATTTTCATTTACATATATATATATATATTAATATCTTATAAATAGCCCCTGTGTTTTTATTATTTTTATTTTCTTTCATCTAACATTTTTTTCCTTGCTAGAACGGCCTCTTATCCCAATGGTAAGAGGTGCCCGTTCTTATCAAGTTGCTCAGGGTACGAACCTAGGGAGTCACCTTGCCTTATCTAAGGGTTGTTCTTCCTCAGCAGAGAGCTGGGGTCCCTACCCACTAAACTGGGTTCCAATTTTTTTTTTCTTTTTGGTTTTACTTGCTTTTATAAATGTTCGTGCACTATACACACACACAACCTAAGTTGCACACCAATATGATTGGGGGTTAATCCCCAGGGTCCTTTATGTTTCATGTAATAGAAAACCTAGGATTGTATTTTTGTAAATGGTTAAAAACAAACAATCAAAGGTGACATTAAAAAATGATGCCAATTAATTCATTGGTATATTGGTGGTGAGGCAGTCCTTCCACATAAACAACTAGGGATCAATTTTTAGCTGTAGTGTTGAGGGTGAGGAACATAGATGAGTGTATCTTTGGGTGTGTGAGTATTTACGAGAGAATAAAAAGATAAAAATCAAATAACTTTCCATTTAATGAAAATTGAATCAAGGGAAGATGAAAAATGCATACCCATGAGAATCACACAATAATTCAATACCTGAAAAGTCAAGATCCCTCTACACCTCCACCTTGTATCATTCACTCCTCACCTCATATCTGTCACCTCTTTAATGATATTTCCTTCTACAATGCTCATTTGATCATGAACTCCTATATATTTTATGCAATCAAACATCCCCTAGTTATTCCTATGGAGAGGGAGATGCCTAACCACTTTATTATTAGTATATTTGGACTTAAATTTCATCTATACTACCAAAGCCCCCTAGATGATCATTATATTTTTTGGAAAGGTGGGCCTCAACTTCTTATATTTATTAATAATATATTGTTATTCTGATTTTGATAATGGATACATCTTCAATTTAACTAACAAATTAACATCGCTCCCAAGTCTTAAGAGTCGTGAGGTCACTCATTTGCGCTAGGCAGGATACGAATTTCTCTTATGTGGACTAGAAGATTTAGCCCATATTTCGAACTTTCCCGTGAGTAAAAGTAGCGATGCAAAAGGGTCAATTCTGGGCTGGAACCATACTAGACTTAGACCCAAATCCGTTTCAAAATGACGGTTCCAAATTCGGAACCGATTTCAATTCAGAACCTATTTTGTTGGTTCAAAACCAAGTTCCGATAAGAGGACACGGATCCGGCTTCAGAATCAGGTCTGACTAGATGCTTGGGATCTAATTCCCTGACCGGTTCCAGCTTTTCTTTCACTTGTTTTTTATTTCTTTTCTTAAAATAAGGATATCATTAACTAATAACAAAGCATCAAGTCTACCATCTCTAAGATTAAATAAAAAAAACACCCTATCAAAGTTGATTTTGAGCTACAGTTTATAATATTTAAGTCTCTTATGCCGGGTCCATGGGTTAGAACTTGTATGGATCAGAATCAGACCCCTTTATGAATCAGGATTTAAATTGAGTGCCAGATCCGGATCCATTTATGAATCAGAACCTAAAACAGGTTTCAAACATGGTTTTTCACGGGTTGGAACCTCTAGATAATTGGAGGATAGAATACCAGTTTGCAATCCTAAGTAAAAGTGGCCGCATTAAACATGGATTTTATTGTAGCGTGAAAAACCATTTCTGTAATCCTCATTTTTCCATCGAAAACCAGCTAAGAAAACGTGCCGTTGGAGTAGAGTTCATTAGTTCAAGTCACAAGTTGGGCAAGCTGTGGATCTAGATTTGGAAACAAATAACCTAACACAAGCCTCCATATGACATTTGAATATATTTTTTAATTTTTAACACAATGGATCTATCTCTAGATCTGGGTCTAGATGTGACATGGTTCTACCCTGGACCTAATGAACTTACATATGGTCCACAGAGAAGTCAAATATCAAGCCCACCTAATCAGTGTAGATTATTATGTGGATTCTTTGACGCACAACAAGGATGCAAGGATGCAACTTTAGTCAAGTCAAATCCAAACCTAGATGGTCCGGAGCAAAAGTGAAAATTGGGTTGTGCCATTTTTTGGTTCAGATCCGGCTTGGGCCTAAATTAATCTTGAAACCCATTTGGAGATTAGGTTGAGTTTGGCTTCAAGTAACTGAATTTTTTCTACCAAAAAAAAAAAAGTACCTGAATTTTACCTATGTACCCGACTAATGTATAAAAGTCCACACATTTTCTATAATTGGAGAAAAAGGGAATATCTTACCTGACCCAACTCAACCCAAATTTCAATTGTTTGGGTTAGGTTCAATTTAAATTTACCTACATATAGTGTGGGTTGGGTTTGGGGTGAGCAATTACCCAACCCCAACCACCCCAGTTGCAACCATACAAGTTTGGTGGAATGCATGGTATTTGTTATTTCATTTGCTTGAAAATACTGCCACGACTCTCAAGCATGAAGGTCAAACAAAGCAAACTGTTTGAAAGGGTGGTCCCCCCCTTTCCAGTATAGACTTGGAATTCGAGCCCCTGTTCTGAAATAGATGTTTGTGTGCATTTCAAAAGGGGAGAAAGCAATAGGGGGGATCTGCATGTGGAAATGTTGACTATTAATCTCTAGCCTTAACAACTTTCAATTTCAATTTTGAGATTTTTATAATAATAATTAAAAAAAAACTGGATTTTAAGATGCTGTTACAGATGATTGCACGGACCAATCCGTTTTGCCACCACCTCTACTTGATCCAAGCCATGAAAATCTTATAACTCCCAATTAACCAGGCAACCGGCGGATATTCCACTGGATTGGTTATGATGTGAAAAACTAAAGAAATTACTAAAGAGTAACTCCTTTTTTCTTACACTAATCAATCAGACAGTTTTTGTTATTACCATTTTGTCGATTTAGGTAGTGTGTATTTTAATGGTGAGCGTGTGATATGAATGGTTTGGATCAAACAAGAAAGGAGTATAACATGGATATACCACTTACAAAATAGGCGCATGTGTGCGATCCTGGTTATCGATGAGGCGTGTGGTTTGGCAAGTTGGAAGATATAATGACAAACCTATAGGTACCTTTCAAGTTGGAAAAATGCATATTACTGTCCTTTTTTGGAAAGTGAGAGCAAATTCAACACACATCTCTGTGGCACCATTAGGCAAGGATGTAAACTGCCTAGTCCAGTAAGGTCCCATACCCTGTAATTTTTTGCCACATTGGTTTATTTTTACCTTTTCCGGTTAGGTCTTATGGAGAACTAGGTCAATGGTGATAGGGACAGGGTCAGCTTTGGGTAGGGTAAATCCATATTTACTCAGACTAACACATGCTCCAACCTTAACATAATCGGTCACATGAGTTTATGATTCGTGATGCCAAATATGCCCATAATGAGCACAAGAGGAACCGCGCATAAATTCTCTTCTTAGTTAAGAGTTCGTCTCTTTTGCCAATAGACATAAAAAATGGGTCGTAACTCATAAATGGGGCAGGTGAGCCAAAATGGTTGCTCAGCCCAAATCTGACTCGGGCCGAAGATAATAAGCCATTACCCTGCCACACCATAAAAACTACCAAACCTCTTCCAACAGGGATGGGGCTTCACTCGTTTAACCTGACTCATTGCCACTATAACATTTATGGTTGTCAATGGGTAGGTATCCATTTACCTAATTCCCAAAAAGGGCCCGACTCATAAAGCTGGGCAGGGACTTTGGGTCTAGGCCCAATTGATGACAAAGTCGTCTTCATCTATGTGTTCAGTTAATTGGCTAGTTCTTTACCTGAAATATGTGAAAGGATTTAAAATCATGTTCAATTGAGCTTGGGCTAGTGCTTTAGACCGAATGCATTAGATAAATTTGGGTTAGTCACACGCTACAGCGGGCCAGTTTACCCGTTTAAAAGAAGCCGACCTGTAAATATTGAGAGTGGGCACTGAATTTGGGTCTGTTGTCAATCAGGTGAGTTTTGAGTTCAACACCAAGGGCCCAACTGAAGCCTGACCTGTTTCGGGGCAGGTTCGACATCCTTTGATTCATTGCCATCCTATATGGTTGTGAACAGGTCAGCTTCTGGCCAGGTACAGAGAAGTCCATACTAAATTAGTCTGGGTGACATCCTTCAAAATCATCTCAAGAAGTTGATTTGGGAAATGAAAGAAATTGACTATCTTCTAAATAAGAGATGGGAACATGTGCATTTAGCAAAACGAGCCATGCAAGTATTGGAATACATTGAATCATCAGGACCCGGCGCCACACTAGGCACAAGGTAAGGCACAAAAGTGATTGTAGCCCCAAGTGCAAGGCCGCGATTGTAGTAATAATTGGTGAAACCGAGTCAATCCACGGAGAGTTATTCATTGCACGAAACCTGTCCTATGTGAAAACTAGTACTAACCTAATAAAATCTATATAAATAAATCTCTATGAAACAGAAATTGAAATTTAATTTCAATTCCAAATTAAAAATTACAATCCCAAATAAAAAGAAAAATCCTAATCTAGAAACCTAATTTAACTACTGCATCCAGCAAAAGATTTGTTTGTCCAACCAATTGTAATAAGGTATTTTGACTATATGGGATATAAAAGACCATGATTACCTCAAAATGGTGTTGACCAAAACTATATCCCAAATGTAGTTATTGTACATACTTTTTTCAATTCTACCCATATTGTGCGATATTGCACAGACTGAAGGTGAAAGATTGTGCGGTATCGCACAAAATGGCTAGAATTTGAAAATTTTTTTGGGTCCCATGTATAGTACCCACATTTGGGATATAATTTTAGTTAACACCATTTTGAGAAATTCATGATTTTTTATATCCTATATGGTAAAAACCCCTTGTAATAATTATTAAGATGCATAAAATGAAAATAAAATAAAATAAAATCAGAGAATTAAAAAAAATAGATTTTAATTCTAAAATATTGCAATAGTTACTTTGCTTGATGCCATCAAGAAAAATCAAGACCACTGCATCGAGTGCGTACTATCACTACGCACAAAAATTCAATGTTGACCCACTAGTGAAGACCAAGACCCCATAAACTTGATTTATTAATGAAAGAACCATTACAAGCAAATAACCATTACAAGATTATTTGAATCAAATAAAGTGCATCCAACTTTACCCTAGACACATGAAACACTAATCGGAGGAGAAGGACTCACGGTCTCAAAGGGCGATCAAACCGGCTCTTGTTTCGCAATCTGAAATCTATGCAAGGGAAGATGATGAAAGGCCGGTTCAATGGTGGAGCGACGGTAGCAACAATAGCGGCGCGACGGCATAGAAATCCAAGTGGTGGTGGGCCTTAGGGAAGGCCTTGGATGAAATATTGATGGCAGGATGAGAGATGGAGAAAAATAATTGAAAAGCGGGAGATTATTGTTGCTGGTCATCCAAGGGAGTGGGGGGAGATGGGATTGACGTCCAGCCCATATTTGTGGCGCTTTTATATTTTGGGGCGTTTAGCAGTAGCTCCCTCGACATTGCATTTTATAGCCTAGTGTCCATCATACTTTCTTGTAGCGGCGGCAGTCCTCATTTAAAACTGAGAAGATAAAAAGACAAAAATGCCCCTCTATACGTCAACAAAAGCGCTACACTCAAAACCGCTTCAAAACATACAGAGCGTCAATCAATCCGCAACATAAAGCAAAAATCCAAATCGTTTGAAAGAGAAGGAGGAAACTACAGAACGAAGCAAGATCAAATGATCGAAGACCTCGATCATCCGAATCATCTTCACTTTAAGGTTAGAAGAAATACTTCTTTGATTCCTAAAACGAGAATCTACAAGATATTTACATCTGAAAAAACCTAAAAACCTAAAAGGGTCTTTGATTTCGTTCTTTTCTTATTGTATTCTTTATGATCAACTCTATATAAAGAATGCCTAGAACAAAGTCTGCAATTGCCGCGAGACAAGGGAAAATGCAACCAAAGCAAGAGAAAGGTTTATCGAAAACAGAAAGGGTTTTCTGAGTTTTAAAATCAATTTAACTGACTTTGAAATGTATTTATCTTAGTTTGCTGTGAATTTATCTAAGCTTTTTCTCAAGTTGTCTTAGTCTGATATCAATTAAAAAGGACTTTAAATGAGTTTATCTTATATTACATGATTTTATCTGAGTTTGATTTGTAATTAACTGCAATTGCTATCAATTAAATAGGGTTACAAGTGAAATTATTTGACTGTGACGCGATTTTATCTGATTTTCTTCTGAATGTATATGAGATTCTTATAAAATACTATGAGATTAAATGGATTTCGCATAAATTTATTTGAGTTTGAAATGTATTCAACTTTGTTTTAAATGAGTTTTTCTGAGTTTGCTGTTAATTTATTTGAGTTTTTGTATAAGTTATCTGACTTTGGCATGAATTTATCTGACTTTAAATTAAATTTATCTCTGTTTTGTATGAATTTATCTGTGTTTGCTATGAATTAATCTGAGTGTGAGGTGAATTTATCTAAGCTTGTTGTGCATTTATATTAATATTAGTGTGATATGAACTTTTTTTAAACTTTGATGTGAGTTTATATGAATTTATCTGTGCTCAAAATTATAACCAGTCCACAAAAAAGTTCTGTCCCATCGATTAGAATTTTTCTGCATTTGATATAAAATTATTTGACTAGATTAGGTTTGGTTTTAGTAGATTTGGTTTGGTTTATCTGAATCTGGTATAAAATTATCTGTGTCTGCTATGAATTTAAATGAATTTGTTTATGATTATATCCGACTTTGTTATGGTTCTATCTAACTTTGCTTTCGGACTGGGATGAGTTTGATATCATTTTAGCTGAGTTGTATATGTATCTCGACAGCTGAAAGCACCCAAAATAGGGAGGAGGATATAAAAAAGGATAACTAGGTAAAGCAACACTGGCAATTTAGATCAAATTTGATATCAATAGTCAAACTATTTGACAACATAGAAAAAAAAGAATAACCACTGCACATAAAGCTGAACTGAAGAAGACCCATTTCTGGTTTCTTATAAATTCCATATTGAACAACAAAGTTACAGAGAAGAGATGCAGAAAATATGATAAACACATACAACAGTGTAGAAGGAAAATTCAAAATTGGAAGCCAGTATGTGTTGTTCACAGCATAAGACATCTCTCTAATATTTGGAATACCCCATGGATCAAAGACCTTAGATTTGAAATATGCTAAGAAGAAAGAATTGGAATTCATAGCAAGAAGATTTTCAAACATTACAAGAGTATCGGCTCCAAAAATAAAGGAACAGTTTGATATTGCACTCAATGGAGCAACCAAAATTGATGTGGCCGATGTGTCAAGGCTGATATGCCTTTACATCCTTGTGACATTGTTTTCTTCAACACATGGCAACTCAATAGGATTGCCATATGTCGGTTATGTTGAGAATTACGTTGAAATGAAAAATTATGCATGGACAGAAGAGATAACAAAGTTTCTCATGCAATTAGTTCACACCAGAAATGAAGGTTCAGATAAAGTAATTGGTTGTCTATTTGCACTACCGGAAAGATACTTACATCTATAAATTTAACACTTACCAAAAAATATATAAATTACGTTTGACTATGTTATTATGTCTCATTTTGAACAGTATTGGTTATGCGAACACACGTCGTTGTTGGAGCCAATCAAATCTAGTGAATTCCCTAGATTGGTGAAGTGGGATCTTAAGGGTTAAACAACGCATTGCAGAAAAATCCACAGAATACATTACATATTAAACAGGCAATATTATCTGAATTGAACATTCTTGGTGTTAATATATTGGTAGTTGTCTGCATTTATCTGAACAGGCAATACTATGTAACAGATAGTATGGATAAATTTATCTGAATTTTATAAGCCTTGTTATAAATTAACAGTTTTTCCCACTTCAGGTCATCATTGGTAAATTGGAGAGGACATTGCATGAAGAAAAATGCTTCCTCACATATGTGCATAGGAGAAATGATGATGATAATCAAACAACTGAGGAAGCTGAAACAAGCGACAAAGAAATCGTCGAAGAAGGAGAAGAAGAAAGACTAGTGCAATATAATGTTGACCATGATGATGTATACAATAATAAAGCCATTGAGGAATCAAAATTAAAAGAACATGACCCCGGCCAATTTCAACTGGCCTGGAGATCGGAAACGTTGTTAATTTCTGAATTAGAAGAACAAAAAGAAATTGAATGGCAAGAAGAAACAATTGGGACTAAAGAAAGAATTGAATTTCTCACATTTCATTCAAAGTGGAAACACTATGATCAAACAATGGAACAAATAGATATAGTTGTAGAGAATGTTCTAAGCGATGTAATTGGAAGCACAAGTGAATCATTGATTGAAATACCACCAACAAAGCTAGCTGAATTTGAAGGAGGCAATATTAAGAAAACGTTTGAGCAAAGTCAACCATCTCCAACAACAAAAAACAAAGAACTCAGACAAATTATTGAAGAAAAAGAAAGGGCGATTTCACTCATTCATTAGCTAAATAGAGAGAAAGAAGACTCCCAAGCTCAACTTGACAAAATCATATTTGAATTGAAGAGAGCAAAAGAAGAAAATGGTAATCTACAAAATGAAAGAATGGAGTTGGAAAGAAGGGTAAGTAGTTTAACTAAAGAAAGAGATGATGCGGTTTCATTAACCGAAAAGGTCACAAGTGAAAAAGCTGAGCTAGAAACAGAGAACAAAGACCTCAAAAGCAAGCTAGAAAATTCATCTCTTGTGGTCAGCTCCCTTGATGAACAGCTAAAGCAACTGCAACAACTATCGGAGCAAAACTCTTTAAGAGCTGCACATGCAGAAGAGGAATTGAAAACATTGAAATATAAAATTGCAATAATTGAGGCATCAAATTTTGATTTGGAAAACAAGTTAAAAGAAGCTACACTACTTCAGCAGGCACACAGATAAAATTGGCTAAAAAGAGTATAGAAAAAATATATCATCCAACAGCAAGATAAATGATCGGGGAGCAGCCTCTTCAACCAACAATCAAAAGTAAAACTGAAAAGGTATATCTGACTTTCAAAGGAATTTATCCGAGCCTTAAATGATTTTACTTAGGTCTGATAAGATTTTATTTAATTTTGATATAATTTACTTGAGATTTATATGAATATGTATGGCTTATATTTCAATTTATCTGAGTTTGGTAATGACTTTATCGGAGTTTTCTATGAAGTTTTGGGTGTGTTTGATAAAGATTTATTTGACTATGGTATGATTATATCTGAGCTTGATTCAATTCTATATGAATATTTAAATGGAGCATTACATATGAAGAGATAGAGTAGGTTAAAAAGGAGCCAGAACAATCATCCATGATCGAAAGAGTAAAGAAGCGACGCGAAAGAGCAACAAGGAATGTTCCAGAGCCAGAACAGGGCAAGCCTAAGAAGCAAAAGAAGGTAGCAAAAGATAAAATTGTTTCTCGGTCAGACGACTTTGTTGATATCAATGTGCAAATGTAGCACAAAGTTACCACTAAATCAGACAAGAAGAAACCATTTAGGCTCCCCAACAACTCAATCATCAAACTGTTGAATGAAGCTAACAAGAAGAAGTTAAAGCTCATATACAACACAGAAGGATATAAGTAAGTTGACATCATATATTACTTTGGAAAGTCGTCAATAGCATTATAAACACACTAATAACATCGCACATGTACAAATATAGTGCAACAATATGTGGAGGAGAAAGTGAAAGTAATGTATTATATGAGGACATTATTGCAATCCCATCTGGCGCTGATTTATCAAGCAGCGTAAGAAACCTAATACAATAATATTGTATATTTATTAAATATTTAAATAATAATAGTATTATTATATAATAATATGCTTTTTGAAACGTACATAGCATTATGTATCTGTAATCCCTCAGGTTATTGATAGTTATACACAGATGTTGTATGTAAGACCCCGCCCCGAGAGTTTCCTTTTAGTGTTAATTAAGACGCTTTTGAGCTATAAGTGAGATTAGTGGAAATGGGTTAAATCTGGATTAGAATAGCTTTTTATAGCTTTGAATAATTTTGGGGACTCTTGTGATCTAGTGGGGCCCTTTGGGGGTTCCTTTTTATTGTGTCTTGATTAGTTTTGGGATTTAGTTATAATTCTGGAAATCGGTAAATTACTCCGTTTAATGTATTTTATGATTCCCGACAACTTTTGTATTTGCTCCGTTTCCATTCGAGACCTCTAAACCCTACTTTGCCATTGATAGGGGTAAAACAGTCTTTTTACACAAAATCTGGACACTAATTTCAATGTCTCCGAAACTCGTAAAATATATACTTTTTCGAAAGTAGAAATTTCGACGATCGATTCTTCCTTCTTCGTCGAATCCGTCCGAAGCCCGTAGAACGATGTTTTAGCTCGATTGGACTTTTAAGTTGTGGGGCCCCTTGCCATTATCTATATAAGGAGGAGTCCTTTTCCCTCTCTTCCTCTTATTGCAACTTTCTTGAGAACAAGAAATCCCAGCCCAGCCCTAGGGTTCTCTTCAACTTACCTTGCTCCTTGCTTCTCCATCTCTCAACCTCTTTCAAATCTATTGCTAAAGGCAAAATAGAGGCAGTAATCTTCTTCCCCTCCATGAGAGCTTCCTCTTGATACCATTTGTGGAGAGAGCCTCCCATTCCAAGCTACCTTTTGAGCAAACTATTGCCATTAGAGGACTCTTCATGTAAGTTCCTCTTCTCATCTCTTGGTTGTGTATTCTTCTAGCCATGGAGGTGCTTCACCTTGATTATTGGAAGCTATCTCCATCTATTTCTTGATTTTGACATTCTAGGGTTGTAATGATGTATTTTGGGGATTTTTATGTAGATTGTAGATTTTGAGCTTGATAGTGGATTAGAGCTTGACTAGCATACTTTGGAGACCAAGGCAAGTGGATGAATGGATTCGATTTGAATAAGTTCTTATTTTATTGAAAATGTGGAATTTTTACTATTCCTATTTCATTTGGTTCATTATGTTTCATAATGCTTTTGGAAATGTATTTATTGACATGGTTTTTCTCTTAGTTAGTTTTATGAGAATATATGCATTCATCATCAAAGTTTATTTTGATCATTACAAACTTCTTAAATGATATTTGTACTTGCATTAAATGAGATTGGTATTGGTAGGAGAATTAAATGCATTGATGGAATGGTAGTTAGTGGAAAGAATTAAATGTTAAATGGAAGGAATAGACCCATTTCATGTTAGGAAATGGTTGGAGTTGAGGTGAAATGGTTTGGGAAGGAAAGGACTGAAATCTGCACCTGATGTGTAGTTCCCGCAGCTGGGCGGTCAGCGGGCGGTCACCTTGGAGGCTAGCCGACAGGTGACTGGCGGCTAGCCGACCCAGATGCGATTAGAAACACAGAATGCTGTGTTTTGACAGGCGAACCGCGGTCAGCCGCGCGGTCAGCTCGCGGCTAACCGCCAGTCAAAAACCCTGTGACCGCAAGGTAGCCGAGATGCGCGGTTAGAAACACAGAATGCTACATTTTAGCAGGGTGAACCGCGGTCAGCCAGCGGCTAACCGCCGATCACATCGGCGGCTAACCGCTAGCTGACCGACAGGTGACCGAGTTTTACCCAGAATTCTTGAGTCTTTTCTATTGGTTTCAGATATGGTATTTAAAGGTTTGGATGGGTTGTTCTGATGCCCTACCACCTTGGAAAGACCCAGGGGATGACATAAGGAGATTGACATAGAAAGAAACACCATTTCGGAAAAGGTATTGGGACTTTTAGATTCATCAACGTGCATAAGGAAACTTAGTATGTCCTCTATCATTTGAGTACCATACTAAGGGTATTATAGACATACAAGATCCTTATACAGGTCGTTGAATATGGATGTCCCAATATAAATAGTCCCTAATGATATAAAGATTTATTGCATTGTTTTACTCAGATTATATGTATAATTACCCGATCCTACTAGTTTTATCTCGAATTCTGATTTATACACCTGATATGCCCTGCCAGCCCCGTCTATGCATGAACTGATAATGACATGAAATGTGTGCCTACGAGCACCATGCCCCGCTTACCCGAATGTTTTATACGGATATGTTTTGTATACGTTTTGATTTCTCATGTAACCTATGAGTCGGCACCACTAAGCTTGGACGTCCTTGTCAGTCTGATCAACTGACTTGGGCCTCCCCCTTGTGCTCCCGCCAGTTGCAACTTGGATCCTGTCTTGTCCCGTTACCCAGTTCCGCGACCGTGGTCTTGCCTAGCTATATGTATATGTATATGTATATAATGTTGGTTCTCGTCACTTCGTGTGCTCGAGCCCAACGCACTGAATGTGCTCTCATCACCTTAGTGATGGAGAGGATTTAGCTCTAGTGTGGTTGCCATCTAGTCAGTTCTTGTACCTTGAATACCCCACATGATTTATATTGCATCTGTACTTTAAATGAACCATGCATCCTGTTTTCTGACAGTTTTCGTTATGTCTATGATATGCTTTGATTTCTTTCTTGGTATTATCTATTCACCCACCTGCCAGACCGTCGTGTCTGACCCATTTTTGTGGTACTCAGGTCCAGCTCCCGTTATTGCCTTTGAGGAGGAGCCAGAGGGGGCGGTTGATGAACCCCAACGATTAGTGGAGTGGCAAGCTGACGATGTCATGTAGACATTCAGTTTAGCTTTGAGCTGCGAACATTTTGGGGAGTTCATAGAATGATACTGTTTTATACTTTTGGTTGTACTGGCCTTTGTTGGCCATTATTTTTGGGGAATGTTAAATTAACTTGTTCTTTTGTTTAAACTTTAACTTCATATTTTGGGAATGTTAATGAGATCATTGCTCACTCTGACATCATGTCATACTTGTGTATCATCAGTCTTATTTGATGAGAAGGATTAAGAGTTTGATTTGCTACACGCTTCCGCACCAATATAAATGTTCTATGAGTGTATGTGGAATCCTCACCGCGGAAACCTGTGGGAAATTAAGGAAATGTATAATTATTATTAAGGAGTAGTTCTTTATCCACACCACACCGCCGCGGTCCTCGAGCCCCGGTTCGGGGTCGCAACATTGTACAAGAGCAAACAGACCTCGACAATGATCTCAAAAATTTGGAAAAGGAGGGCCTGGAGGAGGATGAAAAATCATATTCCATCACTAGCCTTTGCTGGGTAACACAAATGACTTTTTTTCCATATCTGCAACGAAATTCATTAAATGATATTAATACTCTTAAATTCTTTATTTGTGTAAACAATGCTCACAGCTGAAAACAAAAATATGAGACACAATTCTCAATCATCAAATGTCACCATATAAAATGCAGAATCATAGATTCATCCACTTTCCAATGAACTCTAATGGAAAGAACAAAGATGCAACACCATTCCATTGGACTTTGTTACTACTTGATCGAAAACAAGGCCAGTGGATGCACTACAACTCCATGAGGCCAAGGAAGAAAAATGCAATTGATCACTACTTCAAGGATGCCGACTGCTGGTACATGTCATTCACTATAACTTTCTTTAAATCATGGTTGACACAAGTTAAAATATATGCGGCTAATAAAAATGATGTGATCACAAAAACAATATGTAGAAAATTACAACTTCGTCAACATCAAGGAAACGCAGCAATGTAACGAGCCATTGCTCAGCATGGAAGGAGCACTACAGCAAAAAAAAGAATTGTAAGTATTGTAATAGGAACCCCAATTATACAAATAAAACCATATACAACCAAACAATATGAATAAATACCATGTCGCATTGCAGGCTTGATTGTGGTATCATCGTGTGCTACATCATGACTCAAATGGCTCGTTGCAAACCAGTTGACAACCAGTTGGCACAAAGCGTCGTCAACAGTTTTAGGGTAGAATTAGCAATCAAGTTCTTGCATGATGAGCCCCGTACTTGGACAAAAGAAGACTTTGAAGCCAAAAAGTTCGCATCCTTAAAGGAAGGCGGCAATCATCATGGATATATATATATATATATATTTTTTTTTTTTTGTTTTTTGGTTCACATGGATAACTGTAAGATGTTGGAAGCATCATTAAAGGAGGACTGACAATCATCGTGTATTTTGTTTTTTGCATCTAAATGTAAAGATGTTGGAGATATTTTTGTAAATGTAAATAGGCTTATCAATTACGAAATTCAAGTCATTTTCTTCCATGTTGTCATTGCTTTATGTTTGTTACGAATTCAGAAAACATACATTATACACAAACAGAAAAGGCCACAACAATATCTAGAAATCATAGAATTTAAAATGTTTTGATAAAAAGAACGAAATACATTTATCTGCAATTTTCATATAGCTAAATTTCTCTGTCTTTTGAAAGAAAGTTAGGTAAATTTATCTGTCTTTTGAAAAAAACGCAGTGAACTTTCTCTGTCTTTTGAAAGAAAGTTAGGTAAACTTATCTGTCTTTTGAAAGAAACACGGTGAAATTAATCTGAGTTTTGAAAGAAAGTTATGTAAGTTTATCTGTCTTTTGAAAGAAACGCAGTGAAATTAATCTGAGTTTTGAAAGAAACTCAAGTAAATTCATGTAAAATTCATTACAAAAAAGAAAGATAACATTAATAATTAAAAGCAGCACTGATACTTTGCAATTTTACTCACCAGACAAAATACCAATTTTTCTCTATACACGTTGACAGTGACACACCAAATTACAAAAGATGACAAATTCAACTTAATGTCAATGAGGAAAGAATTCAAAATTAATTAATAGGCTCATTGCAGGACTTTTTATTTTGACTCCCAATTTGCCCACATCGTCTGCATTTAATCTGCCTTATGATCTCACCTCTTGACAAGATCCTCTTCTTTTTTGGCCTTCCGGGTTGACGCCTCATCATAGGGGGCTGAATCACAGCTTCTGCAATTGTTGTCTCCGGCTTGCCTATAGTTGGGATAAGAATTATAGATTTAGAGTATGCATGACTTTATGTCTCTATGTGAAAACACTGATCCATAAAAAAGGCTTAGATCATTTCCATTCTTTTGAATAGTAGCACCTGTGTGGGCACACGGGAAGCCATTAATCTGCCACCGATAGCAGGAACATATACGATTGTAAATATCAACAATGACCGACGGGTATGAATGAACATAAAAAATAGTGTCGCTTGAACGCCGAACGCTCCACGGCCTACCAAGCTTGATAGAAGCTTCTAGCCTCTTATCCATGTTTGGACAAATGACTCCCTTCCATAAGCTAGACATTCCCCTCCTATTGGCCATCTATTCCATTATCTGAACCCTTATCATGTCAACCATCTTCGTAATGGGCAGGTGACGGGCTTCTCTAATCCACTAGTTAAAAGACTTTGAAGCATTTGAACACATCTCACCATACCGATTGCCCTTAAAATAAGCATTGCTCCACTATCATGAGAAAGTCCGGAAGGAAATCTGTCCATGTTCGAACCACCTTCACGCCTCAATGCCTGCAGCTTCGCATGGAATACAGGTACAGTGGGGGCATAGGCACATTCATGTAGCAACATGACCATCCTTTCTCTAAATTCATTTGTGTACCCTCCTGAGAACTTATCTCTCAAATTTGCTTTCAAATGTTGGAGGCAGAAAGCGCAATGACCAAATGGAAATACATGTGAACGCCCTCCACGAGACCAGGATTCCTATCAGAAACAAAAGTGATAGAGCGGTCATATGTAACTAGTTTCCCCAAATTCCGCAGGAACCATTTCCAATTATGCTCAGTCTCTGAGTCTACCACCGCAAAAGCAAGAGGAAACATACCTACCACATTTAGGAAATTATTTATTATCAATTAATCAACAAGGTTAAGTAAACACTGAAATAAAAATTGTTAGTATCAACATTACTAAAAAACATAAAAATCTGCAAGATGACACTTTACCTTGATTACCATCCTTTCCTGTTGCTGCCAACAGATTTTCCTTGTATCTGCCTTTCAAAAATGTCCCATCTAGGAACAACAGTGGATGAACATAATTGAATACATGAATCGAAGCATTGAATGAAACAAACAAATGCTTGAAGCGCATGATGGATTCATCATAATCTAATACAAACAGATTGCCTGGATTTGTCTTAATAGCAACATTAATGTACCACCGAAGATCGTCAAAAGAAAGCGATGTATCACCATACAACTTATTCCTGGCCCTTTCAACCCCGCACCATGCATGATGGTATGTAATGGTCAGCCCATAATTTGCATGGAAATGATGCACAACATCAATAGGTCCGGTCAATGACTTCTCTTGAATATGATCCATCATTAAATCAGCAACAATTTCAGAGCTAATCCGGCTACTCTTGGATGTATAAACTGCTGCACCACAGTTATGGTCATTATAAAATGACCTTATACAAAAAAAACCCACTAGACTTCTCAAGCGATGCATTAACACTCCACTTGCAATCCTGGGATTTACTATAAGGGCACTCATCTGTGATCTTTACTGTCATTCTTGACAATACACAAACTCAAACCCCACCTCAACCAAATATTTGCACAGTACATTCCTAAATTTAGAAGCCCCAACCACAAACCTCTGTCCAACATGACTGAACCCTTCACCCAATCTGAAGAAAGAATAAACTTCTCCTTATGTGAACAAAACTGTGGAAGCAAATCTGTTTCTACATCTGTAGCCTCATACTCCACTACTGCCATTCCGTCTTCACAATTCATCCACATTATCCTCATTGTTCTCATTACCATATTCAGATAATTCTGATACAAAGACATCGACTCGATCCAATCCTAATGGAACTGCTAACATAGACAAGCTCAACAAGTCTCTGTCATTGTCAAACATACACTTCGGGTGCCCAGGCAATGCATATGTAAAACAAACAGTGTTGGGCAACAAAGTCTTCCATTTGCTACAAATTTGGTTAACCAAATCATCCATTCTCATACTATCATTGAAAAGAACAACATTGGTGAACATACCGAACTTGCAAAGAAGCATAATCGGTTTGCCATTTTAAACACTGCATACGAAAAATAAAGATAAAATCAAAACACATTAACATTTGTATCTGAAATACTATCTTACTTTCGCATGAGTTTATATCAGTTTCATGTCATTTTATCTATGTTTGATATGAAATTATCTTATACGAACTTATCTAACGTAGATGAATTTAGCTAATTTTGACATGATTTTATCTATTTATAGAATCAATTAAATCGGATTTGAAGTGAATTTATCTCACTTTCACATTATTTTATCTGAATTTGGTGCTAATTTATCTGTGATTGTTATGGATTCATCAAAGTTTGGTGTGAACTTATTTAACTTTTAAAATGGATTTATATGAGTTTGACAGGAATTTATCCAACATTAACATGAATTTATTTGACTGTGATTTCAATCAGATCTACGCCAAAATACTGAGAAAATAAGAAGAATTCATTTTAAAAAAACAAGATTAAAAGATCTTCTTAAACTAAAATAGATTAAAACATTCATCCTTACCTCGAGAACTTGATTGAAATGATGAAATCCGAGTTCATTTTTAATCAGGTCTGAAAAGAAATACTAAGAATATAAGAAGAAATCATTCCAGAAAATAAGATTAAAAGATGTATTCAAACAAAAATTCGGATCAAAACATTCATCCTTACCTCGAGAACTTCATTAAAATGATGAAATCTGAGTTTGTTGTGAATCAGATCTACAAACAAATACTGACAATATAAGAAGAACTATGCTCTGTATCAACGTGAGAAGAAGAAGAAGAAAAAAGATTCTCACGAACTACAAAAGACCTATTTTAGAAACTGAGAAATTCTAGGCGAAATTCCATCAATCGGCATTCCCTCCAATTCAAAATTTGAAATTTGATCCAAAACTCATCTTACTAACTTTAAATTCATCAGTAATCAGAGAAAGATGATGAGTTGGAGCTATAAATCAGGACTAGATTGCATAAAAACTATTCAAATGGTTAGAAGGACAAATCAGTCATAAAAAAATTTGACGTGTCATGCTAAGGGACCACAGCCCGAATTAACCCCATGTGCAGGGGACTTTACGCCTTAAACAGTAATGTTGTGTACTGGAGGCCTTATAAGACCAATCTAAGAGACCTTTGGCTAATTTACCCTTATATTTTTTTGATGACTTGGGTTGCAAGGGATCTGATTTAGAGAAGGAGTAGTAGAGTGGGGACCAAGTTAGGATAGGATTAGGCTACAAATTTTGGAATTTTCCTCTTGATTGGCTTGCCTCCCAAATCCTTCTTAATTTAAACTTCCCCTAGCTTCTTGCTTCTTTTGAAAAGGGTCCAACTTACTTGAATAAGAAACAATTCAAATCTAAAATTTCAGATTTGAAACAAATCTTGGATGCATGTGGTCCCCAATCTTGGACGTGTGAAATCTTGGGATGGAGGTGTTGGACGTGCAATACTTTCTTTGGAAGAATCTTGTGTTGCAAACTTTAAATCTTGAGGCGTATCTTTTTGGAGCTAAATTTAACATCTTTGTCCTAAAATCTTAGACTCTCTGAATTTGTTTCCAACTTTGATTGCTTAGCAAGATTTTCCATTTCTTTAGAACTCTTCATGGCTGGAAAAATATCCTTAGACGGGGGCCCACTTTCTCTCTTGAAAAGATCCCCTCAAATCTGAAATTAATTCGAAACATGGAATAGAAGTAGGCCCCACTTGAAAATATGCAACGTTTTTAACTCCACACCATGCATGGACATTCTCTACCTTGGCTTAAATAATATCAAATCTGAAATTCAGATTTGTATCTCAAATTGGAACACGTGATGGGCCCCACTTGAGTGTGCAATCCTTGAATTCCCATGTCTTGGATGTCCTCCACCTTGGCTGGATTTTCTTTTGCATTTTGTTTCTTCTTTGTCTGGCTTGAATTGAATCTTCCAATCAGGGTAGTGTGGACCCCATGCAGAGCTTCAATACATTGGTTTTCCCTCTTTAATTCTTCAATTGATTTATCTCTTCCGCGGGTCCCAAGAAATTGACTTTCCCTACAAAAATACAAATAATATAATCAATGATCAAAGAATTATCTATTTATGTAGGAAAATAATATTACAAGATGCAGGCCCCAATTCACACTAAATAGATGCATAAGATTTCACCATTTTATCAAGTTTTCTTTAATAAAATCAATGTTGTAAAGAAAATTCATAATTTCATGTGTGAATAAAAATTATGAGAAATTCGTGACTTCCAATGCCAAAAATAGAGAAATTTATGATTTTATATGAAAATGCAATTTTTGGATAAATTTTGACTCGAATTCAGACTTTGATGCCCACAAACATAAAATCATATTTTTTTATATTAAAATGGTGCATGATTTGATGATTAAGTCCTTAATTCCTCTAAAATGATGAGGAAATTATGCATTTTTAAGGACTTATCAAGAAGTAGGCAAACTTGGAACAAATGCCTTTCTAGAATGGAAATACATTACAGAGAAGCAGGAGAGATCAGTGCTTTGGCCACACTGGCATGAGAAAAAACAGGAGCAGGTCTTGGCACTTTGGCATGGAAATGCTAGCTTTGCAAGAAGCATATTCGGCCTTGACACAATTGGCCTGACTAGATCGTTGGCATACATCTATGCTGGATTCTCATTGTCGTGACCTTGGACCACGTTTAGGACAAAGACGGTCCTTAATCCGAGATTAGGACGGTGCACATGCGAAACGAGGAACAACTCATCGTCTACGTGCACGACTTCTCATAGGTTTCCGCTGTGAGGATTTCAAGATAATAAACACAATCAAGTTGCAGAAGCGTGTAGCAAATCACACTAAACACACATAAAACCATAAGACATAATTTTAGAGGGAGAGATGTAGCCTGTAGTATCCACATAGAAGTTTAAAGTTCAAGTTTACACAAAAGTAAGTTAAGTTTTACAGTCCCATGATAAGAGGCCAACAAAGGCCAATACATTCACACAATAAACAAAAGACAAGAGCCTTGCCAAAAGATGATCCATGACTCACGACCCCACCGATATTTAGATGACATCGTCGGGTCGCCACTCTCTAGCAGGTGGCGGCTCAACTGCCTCTTTCGTACGCACATGGGCACCAAGTTAAAACGAGTCAGAAATGACGATCTGGTAGGCGATCAATTTAGGTATTAAGCATGCAAGTTATATACATAACTTGAATTGAAGGAAAACATAGTTTCAATTGAAATATAGAATTTAAAACAAGTGCAAACTAAAATGATTAGCAAGTTAGTGAAAATCCATGAACAATATACAAGACAAAAATCTAGCATAACTACTTAATAATATCATGATTGGCAAACCCACATTGAGCCCATTCTTTTCCATCATAAAAGATGATAATAAGAGCAGGCAAGACAAGACAAGATCCTACGCCACACGAGATGATCGGTGTCCGACCGCGGAATCGGAAGCACGTGCAAAGCATATAAACAATTTGCAGATGGTCCAAGTAATTTAAGGACCCTTAAACCAGCTGATCAGGCTAACAGGGTAGTCCAAGCTCAGTGGTGTCTATTCAAATTCATGAAGGCACAAAACGAGAACACATTTACAAGACAAGTCGTGCAAAAAGGGAAACCACTTGTCAAGACAAGGCAATCTAGCATAAGTTATTAGCATGTGAAAGCACGAGAAGTAGACCTCTCGAAGTTCCTTAATCAAGAGTTTTCATGAAAACAAGACTCTTTTGGCTCTTGGAACAATTCAAGACAATATGATATTTACAAGTCAAAACAGTTACAAGCTTGTACGATCTTTAATTGACCCTTGATTTTCAAACAAACACCCAAGCATATGCTAGACCCCATGTGTATTTGAAGCTTGAATGTCGAAAATTTAGAAATAAGTTGGCACCCCTGAAGTTGGATGACATTCCAAGTTTCAAGCGTACATTATCAAGTTGAAGGCCCTTAGCATTTCCTTGGTTTTTATCTCCATGAAACTCTATCAAAACCCCTCATTTTCAAACACTCAGTCAGCTCTCGGTCACCTGGCAGCTAGCCAACCACTAATTCATGTCACGAAAATGTTTGCTCTCGGGAATTGTAACTGTCAAGGGGTCAGTCACCTGGTGGCTAGCTGCCAGCTGACCACCATTTGAGGGAAACTTGCATTCAGTTCTGTTTTAGGTAATTCTTTTTCCCATTTCAATTCCATTTATTCCTTGACATTCCTTGTACTCCCAGAGAGCCCAAATTCAATTCGTCAACAATCTCCACACCAAACTCCTCCATTCATCACAATATTTCCATTTCCATAAAAACCAAATTCAACCTTAAGACATGTAATGGATTTTAAACTCAAATCAATCAAGAAAACTGTGGAAAGTGATAGAAATAACATGCAAGTAAACATCTGATGCTAAATGCTATGATTAGTTAACAACAACATGGATTGAAATCATAATAGATGAAAACATGAGCTTTGCAAGAAAAAAACCCAAATTATTTCACATGCACAAGGAAGCCTAGATTAATCACTTGCCTTGGCGCAAAAGAAAAAATCATAATCCTTCCCAAAACTTCCTCTCAAGAGCTAAATCAGAAATCTACACAAGCACCGAAAGAAACCTCAAAATCTCCCAAAATTTGGAAAGACAAGAACCATTTCAAAGAAGACTTTGCATGTATGGAATCGGGACTCCTTAGGAGCTATTAGGACTAATTCTAAGAGATGAAAAAAGGCTCTTACCTGGAAGTGTCCTAATCAACAAGAAACAGCCAGAGAAGATGACTGTCCAGATGAAGTTGCAGAAATTTTAGGCTTGATGAGAAGCTAGGAAGGAGAGGAAGAAGATGGTGAACTTAGAAATCCATTCTAAGTTCAATAGGTGACGCATGCAAGGTGAAGAAGCAAGGAGAAAATGAGTTCTTCTTTGAGTTCTAGAGCCTCTGAAACTGAAATGAAATTTTGAACGAGAATGAGGAAGAAAAGAGTTTGAGTTGAGTTGGGTGTGGGCCCCAATAGGTCTAGAACTTTATTGCTGGAAATCCCTCCCCCGGACCCCGGATCCGATCAACGGAGAAGGAAGAAATGTTCGTGCAAAAATCTATTTTCCGAAAAATATAAATATCACATGATTTGGGAACTTTGAAAATCGTGTACAGATTTGAGTGTGAATAGACTATTCTATCATTTTTGGCTAAAAACCGGGTTTCTAGGCTTCGGACTTGGATCAAATGAATATGAAAGTTGTGGATAGTAATAAGATATCTCAAAAGGAATAAAAATTGAAATTTCTCGAAATTAAGAATCATCCCCCACCCCAAATACTTACATGTGTCACACAGGGCACCCGTAAGTGTGTCTGATTGAATCCAAACACTCTCAAAATTCTGCCAAGCTATATCTAAAAACAAAACCACACTCTAATCAAACGACCTCTAATCACACTTAAGAGCCTAATCGCCCACTTAATCGACACTAATCGTGAGAATTTGGATCAGGGTCTTACACCAATAACTTGTACTGAGTAGCCTATTTGCATCCTATAGGTCCAAAATGGGCGACTTTCAGGGTGCTCTAGCAAAAGAGGTAAGGCATCTCTAATTGGTAAACACAATTGAAAATGGTGTGAACTTGTGTATGTATGAAACTGGAGGAAACAAACAATATTACCTCATTTAATTCACACTGTCATTAGAACTCTCTATAGTGATCAGCATCAAGAGAGAAGGCATTAGAACTGGGAAGTACAATATAAAAAAGAGAGAAGTTATAGATGCATGAATCAGCGAGGAACATTTCTTATAGCAACAATTGTATTATAATAACAAAAACATGTTACGGTACATGGGAGCTATATTGAACTTTTTTATTTTTATTTTTTAGTTCTCTCTTTTGAGGAGGGGTACACTGAAATATATGTAGTCTTTCCTAGAGCCAAGAAAATAAAATAATACAAAAAAATAATAATAGTAAAATCAAAATGGATGCGTAGTTACTTCAGCATAAAACATCTCAGTCAAGCCTAATTCCCTTTTTTGCCAAGGCACCAGCCTCTTCTTCACTGCTCTAATCAGAATGTCTGAAGGATGCTTGAACCATAGAAACTGTCTCACCTCAGCCACATCAACTATCTCCAAATGTGCATTGCAGCTCCTAGAATCCCAACAGATGGCACAGCTGGAGATGCCTTCCTCAATCAGTGGTGAAAGATTAAGATTTCTCACTTCCTGAATAGCAAAACTGATTTCCAACAGTAACAAGGCAATATAACTGTATGATTTTGCCCTTCCAAACAAGGTTAATATAAACAGTAATGGTGGAAGTCCCATTTTTACTGTTTAAAATTTTGCGAATTTAAGAGTTTGAAATGCTCTTCTAAGAATGGCATTTGGAGAATTTTATAGGTAGATGACATAAAAGAAGGGTGTTTTGATTCTCCAAAAGGGAATTCTCCAATTCTTTCAAGCAAGGAGGCTTTGAACATGGAAATGAGCATAATAATAAGAAGAAGAATAAGAATGAAAGTCTTGTTTCATAACCTATAACTAATTTTGTGATTCTTTTATATCATCATGATCAAAGCCCGTGTCCCAACTACGTTGGGGTTAGATACAAGGATTCTATTTTATCATTCTAGTCTATGCTTGGCCAAGTTCTCAGATATGTTACAGTACTTTAGATATATCCTTGCTACTTCCACTCATGTCCTCTTTGGCCTATCACTGTTCCTTGAGGGGCCATCAACCTGCATAGAAAAAGCTCATATGCTGCTAAATTTGGAAATGTAATAAAAAGCAAACCTTAGAGGTTACCAATAAATCTATGGTGGTAATGTAATCCCCAAGTATAATTCCTATCTATCAACCCCGGAAATGTATTCTTCAAGTACGAAGGAAAGAGAAATTGAAGAATAAAGCTTCCAGATCTCGTTAGCCAAAAACCCAAAACATCTAAAGTTCACTCTGCTACTTCTTCATCCATCGCACTGCATAAAAAGAATCATTGAGAGTATCTTTAAGGTAGCTTGAATCATTAAAACCTTTGTTTCATTAGAATCTTTCACAAATAATGATCACAATCATCATCTATACTTGTTCTATCTATCTGGCATTGGCCAATTTTAATACCAAAAGTAGAACTATTATAAAAGTGTGTCAATAATTGTATAGTTTATTGCCAATTTGATGCAACCCACCTCTTTTATTCAACTAGGGACCGGCACATGATGAAAAATGATGTCTAGTGGGAAAATAATCTACCAGAAGAAAGAGATTGAAAAAGAAAACCCTATACTGCCTAGATACTTATATGAATACGGACATGGATATGGAGATCGGGGGTATAACTTCGCAATTTTTGAAATTTAGGGTACATATACGGATATAGATTTCCTAATTTTTTTTTTCTTTCAAACATTTATGAATTAATGAAATTTATCATTGTTTTCGTTCATTTCTAAAATCTTTATCTTGAATAGTAAGAAAACTAAAAGAATAATGTGAAATGTCTTCAGTTGTAGCTCAGCTGGTTAGGAACATGGGTGAGTGAGAGTGTAGGACTATGAAAGTGCATGAATTTTGAATCGAGAGATGAATTTCTTTTGAGTCAGCTATGAGAAAATTGTACCTAGAAGTATCAGTGTAGTTTCGAGTATCAATACAATGGTATGTATCGGTCTAACACGGATACACTGGGCATGTACAAATGTCCAGGTATCATAGGCCTGTTACTCTTGTAAGAGCATTTTATCATGTACTTAGATGATGCCACGGAAATGAAGCAGATTTATAGTTAGATGATCAAATTATTCAAATCCCTTGTTTGTTAACTGCTTCATGAATAAAAAAACCTAATCACTTTGTGGACTTCTGTTGCTATTGCGTTCAGGATCAAAACTCAAAGACACTTTATTAGGGGAGATTCAAAGCCGTAACAACTTGAGAGGCCACAATTCATCAAAAGCCCAGGGATTCTCTCAAATGCTTTCTTCTCCTCTTTCTATGGGCAAATAGACCTTTGTTACAACAAAGAAAGATACAGGAAATGACAAAGGAGGTGAACTATCCATTCTCTGTCACAGATAAGAGAAAACGAATGTGATGAATAGAAATGACAAGGGGAAAAGTTGAAAAATGAAAGGGAAATAACAAATGTCCCTGCAAGCCATATTCATCCAGTGGGATGCAAGGTTAAAAGATAAATAAAGACAAAAACAAGCCTTGCATTTGGGAGAAATGCAATAATAAGGTACTAGTACAATAACCCGTGCTAGGCACGACCACGAGCATGCCTTCATGCAATATATGTAGAAAGAAAAATAAAAGAAAAATTAAAAATTGTAGGAATTAAAAACTTACTCAAGATAAAGTAACATAGAATAAGATACAAGCTTTTGACACACATTGTGGTATATAAAATGTATCAGTCTAGCACAAATGCACCTTTCCAACGTCCATGGTAGAAATTGATCTGTACATTTTGGTCTTCAATTAGAAGAGAGAATCCCATGGTTGGGTAATCCCATGACTTCAAAACTGTGTTCCCCCACAAAATATGGTCAAAGCAACCAAATTTCTACCCAACCATCGACGTTCAGCAAGCAATGGAGAAGGGACTCAAGAAAAATGACAACTTGAACCGTGGAAAATCAAGATAAGAGTGGTCACATGAGATAAAGATAATAAGGGAGTTGCATGGGTGAGGAAAGGACGTGCAAAGTTTGAACAAAATGGGGATAATGGTAGTTTCAAAATCAAAACTGCCAGTCAAAATCGTATCCAAAACTGATGGCTTTAGTGTATTATAATGGTTCATCAACTAAACATAACTACAAGGATTTTTCTAAAGTTCAAAATAGTATACCAAATCATTCAATTGGAGGGATCAAATTACTTTGTGAATCATAGGATTTTGAATTTTTCTTATAAAATGAAAAATAATAAAAAATAATAGTGATTGTAAACCATCCATTTTCCATTCATTGTAGCATCAATATGGTGGCAAATAAGACAGATATGATGAACATCCTTGATGTAATGCAAATAAAATGGCTGAATATTTGAATATAAGATATCAACATCACTAAGGAAAACAAATGAGTTGTAGTAGCACTTCTTTTTCTTTTAAAAACAATAAAATAAAACCTAAATAATCAGCCTTACATGGCCAAGATGCCTACTGAAGTTAAAAGAGTGTTTGTGAACCAAAATATAAAAGGAAAAAAGAAAAAGAAAAAATTGAACGTAGGACAAAACCAATACATGCAATTGAATGCTCAAGGCATATGCCTATTCCTTATTTATCACTAAAACCTCCCCAAAATGATACAAAAATTTAAGAGGTTCCATTAATCATCAGATAACCTCTTAAAATTGAAACACTAACCAAAAAAGGAAAGAAAAAAAAAAAAAACTACTAATATC
The DNA here is from genome assembly GCA_029852735.1 of Persea americana. Taxonomy (NCBI): domain Eukaryota; kingdom Viridiplantae; phylum Streptophyta; class Magnoliopsida; order Laurales; family Lauraceae; genus Persea; species Persea americana. The sequence goes on from CM056814.1 coordinate 43,446,282, forward strand.
AATCATTTGGCCATTGCTGTCCCTGACTAGACGAATCGCTTGAATCGCACTATTCAATAAAAAAAAGTGTCAAATTGAAATATTCACACCTGAATCCTAAGATTCAATTGCAAATGGAATGGTTGCATAGCACAAATCTTTTCCCTTAGGACTCAATATGAATCATAGATTCAAAGAAAGATTTGTAAATTTGAAACACGAATTGCAGGATTTTGACAACAATGACTACAGGCACAATTGGCTATAGTCTAGAACTCGATTTAGTTTTCAGTGACATCCAGCATAGCCCAAGTTCGATGACCACAGCTAACACTACCATAAAAAGTAAACCACAGGCTATTCAATAATTAAACTAAGTCATAATAGTAACAACAATTTTCAAGTAGGTTGTGCCGATTCACATTTATCCCCCTAGCAGAGGATATTCACATCATCATCTGCTCATGAGGTCAACTTCTGAATAATGACCCACATGGGTAGAACGCACACGACCCAGGAAATAACATGATTGGAATATCTGGAGATTGACCTTACTAAAATAAAATGTAGTCATTGATCAAAGCATTACAAACAACCATTGGCAATAATATTGATGGTGGAACACCAAACTTGTGCCCTGAATGAACAAACGCAAGGCTTGAAGATACTGAGCAAATCCTTCGTTGGAAAAACTGTTTGCAGCAGTTTCCTTTCTCTTAAAAAATCCACAAGAACGAAGTTGAACTTTTTCCAAGCGATGCATGTGAATACATCCACAAAAGTTAAGAACCAGAGGCAAATTCAGCTATAATAGGACACTTAAATGACAAGGTTGTTTTAGACTGATGCGTCTAAACTTGACCCCAGTTTCCAACAACCCCCAGTTTGAGCCGAAGAAGACTGAAGATGCAGCAGACACCTGGAACATCAGTTGGATGAGCTGACCTCTGTGCTCCAGGGGATGGGTAACCGCCAATCTTTTCAATGAAAGAGAACCAACCTTAAAGTGATACGGATCAATAGCACCAGAGATGGGGCGTGCTTACATAATATAAGTAGATGTGTATCAAAGGAAAAGTGTTAAGTGATCCCCGCACCCCAGATCCATCTTAAAAAACTTCCTTATGTTGGACCAGGTGTCCAAAGAAGTCTCTATAAGGAAGACATGAAGGTTATGAGAAATTGGGGTTTCGAGTAAGATAAGTCAAATGTTGAGGTAAAACGGATAATTCTTTAGATAAGGAAAAAATGTGTGCATGTGTGAAGGAGAAGAGTGGGGGCAGGGGTAATATGATCTTTTCACAGGACCATTAGTATATTGGGACTTGGGTATATATTCCCTCCCCCTAACAACAATTCCCCAACCAAAACCACCAAAAAAAAAAAACCAAAGGTTTTTTGAGAATTAACAAAACCTAAGGAATATTCTCTGGCTAGCTTTAGGCAGGTGTTTTCATACAAACAGCGCTTCTAATTTAAAGGCCATTTCCAGGCTGGGAACTGAAAATTGGATGGGTTGATGTGCAACTTTGTTAGGCCACCAACATACTTTTATTTTTGGGTTGGCATGCCACTTGCCAGAGACTGACAAGCTTTTTCTCTCAATATCAGGGCCCCCCCATGACAGGGCCCGTGGTACCAAACATTTGGTCCCTTGCCATTCTACAAGCATCTAAACATCTTTCTTTTTCAATGAGTCCAGTAATAACAGTAGAAATTCCAAGAATCAGGAACAAATTCTCCATAATAAAGGCCCCATGATTTAGTAGTCTGGATATTGGGCTCCAATCCAGTAATGCGCAAAAAGATTCTAACCCTAAAGTGGCTACGTGGCAAACACAACCAAACTATCTAAAGCAGGAGTCACTGAGTAAAAACAAAAAAATAATGAAATCAGCTACTTGTTGAAGCTAAAATGCACCAAGAAGTCCACTTCAGGAGAAATTTATCAATAACAAGTATTTCAGGAAATTTTTTTTCAGAAACATAACTTATCCATGCCGTAAATCTCCATGGAAGATGATTGAACATAGAAATAATTAGTTAAAATGTTCCTTCTATTCATTTGTTTATGGAATACTTACCAGAGTCTGAATTCTGAAAGGCTGCTACTTCCACAGAATCAGTTCCGATCGGAAGGTTGGTGATTCGACTGTCGTAACTGTATACACCCCCTTGGATCGTTATAAAGATGAAGCAAAGTTAGGCTTGAATTCTCTGTGACATCAAAACAATGCCAATGCACCAAGTTAGTTCAAGCTCTGGTTTCTAATTCAACTGCTTATATGCCAAGACTCTTCCAGTTTTCATGAAAGATCGATGCTGATCATCTTACATGAAAGCTATTGCCTTCTAGAGATATTCTTATCTCATTGTTATGTACGAACTGATATGCTAGGATTGTTTCAACTGATGGTTAATCTGGCTTCAGATGTTTGGCAATCCCCTCTAGAACTGAGTAGATTTCTTTGCGAACATGGTGCGTCTTGTCCTCAACAAAAAATTCATGAACAACACCGTTCACCTCAATCCAACTAGAACCAGGTTTCTTCTTAATTCTCCTGTCTTTCATCATTGTCCTCATCTCCAATGCTTCTTTCCAGTTCTTTGCAGCAGCATACAAGTTCCAAAGAAGTATATAAACCCCATCATCATCTGGTTCAAGTTCAATGACCTTCTTACCCACAATTTCAGCTAATTCTAAATTCCCATGGACCAGACAAGCACTGAGTAGAGATCTCCAAATCACAGCATCTGGTTGTATCTGCATTCCACATATCAATTTTTCTGCTTCTTTCAGGAGTCCTGCTCGTCCAAGAAGATCAACCATACACCCATAGTGCTGAATATTGGGTTTGAAACCATAGAATTCTCTCATTCTATGGAACCATTTCTGGCCCTCTTCAATCATTCCTGAATGGTTACAAGCGGATAAAACAGCCACAAATGTGACCTCATTTGGACATAGCCCCAATCTCAACATCTCCAAGAAGACTTGAATTGCCTGGATTCCATTCCCATGCACTGCATAAGCAGATATCATTGTTGCCCATGAATAACTATCCTTCTCTGACATCATTCCAAAGATCTTCTCCACTCTTTCGATGCTCCCACTCTTCGAGTACATATCCATCAGAGCATTGTAAACAGTCATATCCGAATTCATATCAGTTTTATTCACGTATCCATGGATCAATTGGCCAAGATCAAGAGCCCCCACATCAGCACAAGCCGAAAGAACACCTACAATCGTGACCTCTGTTGGCTCCTCCCCAACCGATTTCATCTGACGAAAGAGCTCCAGAGCTCTAAGTGGACTCTGACCTTGCACGCAACCCGTGATCATCGCTGTCCAAGAGATGGCATTTCTCTCTGGCATTTCTTCAAAAACCCGGAATGCAGATTCTAAATCCATGCACTTGATGCGCCCATGAAGCATGCTAGTCCAAGACACAACATCCCGCACAACCATCTTTCTAAAAATCACACAGGCCGTTTCAATCTTCCCATTTCTACAGTACATATCTATCAATGCATTGTTGACAGTGATATCAGAGCACACTTCATGCCTGAAAATCATCCCATGGAGTAGCCTTCCATGACCCAGATCGTCATTTCGGCCAGCGGCCACTAGCGCGCCCACAATTGCAAAGCTGTCTGGTTTCAGACCCTTAGAAATGATTTGGGAGAAGATTGAGATGACTACATGTGGGTGATCGGCCTGCAAGTAGAGAGACATGAGACTGGTCCAAGAAACTATATCTGGGTTTTGAATTTGGGTGAAAACCAAATGGGCAAATGTGGGTCGGTTGAATTTGGCATAGGTGTTGAGGATCTTGCATGAGAGGGGTTGGAGATTTTGAAGCCCTTGGGTTATGACATGGGCATGTATTTGCTTGAGTTCTTCCAGGCTTCTACAGTTTTGAAGTAGAGATTTGCAGTTTGTACGGATCATCCTTTTTCAAAAAGTCGTTAGGCAGATGAGTAGTCTTGTTGTGATAAAGAATTGGTGCCTTGGTATTTTTAGGTTGATATGATTGCTTATTTGGCTAACAACTCCAATGGTCTCTTTGTAATTGTATTTTGTATTTTTCCCCCTTCTGTATCAGTTCTTTCTGCCAAACTAATCCCTATGACCTAGTGGGAGATGGGTAAATCCCTATGCCCCAATGTGATAGCGTAGTTTCGAATCCTAAAAGCCTCACTCTTTCGTAATTGCTTTATTAATTGAAAGGGTATACATGACAGTTCATGTGCTAACGTTGGAGCTTTAAATTATGAATTTTCTAAATGCTATCATTCTCAAGTACACTTCAGCATCAAGGAACCTAAACTTCTAAGAATTTTAAAGGCCGAAAATGACTATTCAGGATGTTGAGTTTTAGATTTTTGAGGATTTCAAATTGCTCACAAGACATGAAATTCCCAACACTTGTAATTCTCTTTTGAAATAACTCCACACAAACAGGCCATTATTTCAGGGCCTTGGAATTCTTCAGATCTTGGTTGTTGGATAAAATTGTGCAGGTGCCAAAATTTGTATTACTAATTGAATTCGTTGTAGCAGTAGGCCTAGATCTTGCCCATTAAGGATTTCAGATCTAAACATGGATCAATGCAGCCCATCAGACCCAAGTGCCTATCCATGCTCACTGAAACGAGTCCAACTGGAGCAGAGCCGAATTTAGGTCAACTGAAAGCCTAATAGAAGACATTGCATGTTCTTGGATTGTTTTAGGGCCTGCTTATTTCAATACACAACACGGACAAATAAGCTCACCAAATGATTATTAAAGAAGTGAGGTATAAAGGATGAGACCTTGACTTTCCGAGAATTTGAATTGCTAGTATGATGGCTGGATATCCAATTTCACATCTCCCCTTGATTCATCAAACTGCATTAAACGAAAAGGTCATCTGATGGTCGCTTTTAGATATTCACCTTTGATTCATCATTTTTAACTTTGCATGTAAATACCAAGTCTAGAGTTCCTGTAGTTTAGTTACATAAAACAAATGGGCACTTAATGTATACATTAAAATAAATGAGATTAACGAGCTCAAAACTAAACCATTAGTAATTCTAGAAATCTGTTAGTAGTTCTTTAATATGGCCGTCCAAGATTTTTATATTTTTACATAGTGGCCCCTCCAAGGTTAAATTTCTGGTCCACCCCTGATCATGATTAAGCCCAACTAAATTACAGCTTACATATGAGAAAATGAACTATTGGCACTTTGCAACTTCTTTAATTTCCTTGCAACATTTCAAATAATTCTTTTCATCAATCACTCCATTTCTTCCTTTCTCATAAATTCCTGAACATTTATTGACAAAAAGGAGAATGAAGTTAATTATGAAACATTTTTACATAATTTTGTCCTCTCAAACGTGTAATCGTTTTTACCCATAAGTCCATGATTGTTATAAGGTGAATAAAGTTAATTATGAAATATTTGTTTATGAACTTGATTTTAATTGATATATTAAAATCTTGAGCATCATTAAAATGGCTACTTACTATAAAATCCAGTCTTTATATCCAGTTGGAGTAAACAAACCAAGATACCTGGAAATAGGCATTCAGGCTCAAATTCAAGCTCAAGCTAGGCCTAACTCGGCTTATACATATAATACCTATTCTCTATTACTCATATTGAAACTCACTATATCCTTATGACAGTTTAATGGGTCATCTAACAAACTAAATTTAATCCATAAAACAAAATTTTCTTTAAAATTTAAAAGAAAAAATAACTCAATACGGTTCATTAACTTGTTAAATTTAAATTTGTCAGTCACTTCTAACCACTTCAGTTGACATGTGGGCCCATCCTTTTGGAGTTCAAAGATTCATACCACGACTCATCTTTGTGTAGGCACTCGTAGTTCATTGTATATACATTTCGATTTACACATGGTGTCCAAACTCCAAAGTGGTATGTATATACACACAATTTTCTTTTGAAGCACCACTGATATAACTATCATTTGATGGAAATATGTGTTGTTTGGAAATAACCAAAACTTGCCTCAGTCTAATCATCCTAGCCCTTGATTTAGAGAGCAAAATATTTCAGCCCTTGGATTCCTTTTTAATAAAAAATAAATAAATCCATCGGTTATATTAGTTTGATGAATATCAAATTAGAATAAATGCCAATACAGGAAGGAACAGCTGTAAGTGATCGATCCATCACAGATGGACCCCACAATTTTTTTTTTTTTTTTTTTTATAGGAACCAATACACTTATTTTACCTGGTAAAACACACTACTCACTGTTCAGTAAAAAAAAATTAACATGGTGATCTTCCATTAATATTATCACTAACATCAAGTTCTGTTAATAGAGCAGATTTGACATTTTGTACTAGAGAGACATGAATGCCAAATATTTAGGGTTGTCATCAAAATTCAGAAAACAAGAGAACAGCTGAACTACTAGTGGGATAATCCCATCTCTCTTCTCTGGAATGGGGACATGTTTAAGAAAAGCATGGAAAAATCAATTCCCGTGTTAGAAGCATATTCATTAGACATTATTTGTATAATTTTACAAGAGTTAGGACCATCTCTTGTGGCATAGTTTAGATATTGTGAGGTCTGCTCCTCCAAACCCATCCATGACAGCATTAGCCAAAGGAAACTCTGCGCTAGATGTGAAGCTGTGAAAAAAATACATGAGAAAAAAATTAGCTCCACAAAGTCAATACACACAGACATGTAACTAATTTTCCTGGAGAGATTACAAAATGAGACATCAGAACTAGTGAATGGAAATAGAAAACCCATTTTTCAACTGATATTTCTGGGATATGTCAATTGTCTGATGGACAGAAATTCAAAATTAGAGCAAAACAAGTGTATAACCTCATCGTGCACAGTGCACACCCTATTAGGTACAGCAGAGTGCAAACAAATATATACAAGCAACAATGCTGTAAGATAACTTATCGTGCACGAATTTTTTTGAAGCAATGCATCATAGCGTATATCCTATCCAACACGATTTTTTGAGTGTAAAATCTGTCCTTGCGGTATCAACGCCATATCTGGGCATCAGAGATTGCAAGCCCACTTCTTGTAAGATCCCGGCCCCTTAATTGTGAGATTAGTGGCTAATTAATCTTTTGTTTAGTGGGTAATTATGTCAGTTTTCCGCATTAGATTAGTGGTTAGATGGGTTCAGAGGGTTTTGGAGCTAGATAGAGACGTAAGAGGACCTGTTTGTAACTTTTGGTGAGCGTGAGGGGTTGTTTGTAATTTTAAGAATTTCGGCGATTTTGGGCTCGTTTGTATGGGGTGTCGTTATCAGAAAACTTTCATTTGTGGAGAATACCCTTGTGTAGTCCAAAATTCCTTGCAAAACCCAATTTCCTCACGTTTTATAGTCAAAGACCTTTGCAATACCAAAAACTTACTAAAGTATATAAACCCCAGCTCATTTCCCTCATTTCATTCCATCTTATTTCCTTCTCCTCCTCCATTGACTCCTCTCTTTTCTTCTTCTCCTTCCTTGCATGCAAGAGACTAAGGGACTTCATCAAATTTCAACTAAAAGATAGCCAATTCAAGCTCCATTCACCATTGATTACCTTCTTCACCATCCTTCCCCCCTCTAATTCTACTTGTTTGTTCTCATTTGGAAAGAAATTCCTTTGCAAATCCTTTTTCTTGCTTAGAAATGAGTTTTAATTGTAAGGATCTTTGCATGCAGGCCTTCATAGATCAATTCCCTCTGTTGTGTAGGAGCCCTTTCTAGGATTAGAATTTAGGGACTTCGGTGGATAGCTAGAGATCTAATGTGGATCTAAGGATCTTGAGGAGTTACAACTTAGATCCGACCTAAGGCAAGTAATCATCTAAAATTACATGACATGCATGCTGGATTTTCATTGAATTTCATGATTGATCTATTCTAGAATACCAAAGCTCAACTTGTGGTTTTAGCCTAATATCATTCTAATTGGATCGATTAATTGTTAATATGTTAGAGGTAGGGTTTGCATGTTATGGATAGGACCTGGACCTTTAATACCCTGGGAATGGGGGATTTCTGCAGGGTTTCATGTATGGGAAGAAACTCACCTGAATCAAACCAAATTCAGTTTGGTATGTAAATCTGGGACTTACAGCTAACTGTGAGTCTCCTACAGCTAGCCATAAGGCTACAGTCAGCTAACCGTAAATCTTCTATGGTTACAATGTCTGAAAACTGAATTTTGGGGTTTTAATACATTGGCTAATCATAAGGCACCCCACTGCTAACTTGAGGACCCTGGTCCGTTTATATTTCAAGGACCTCGAACATAGGATTTTGGAGTGTAATATCTTGATGTTACCTGGGCCCCAGGATTAGTTGGCCCAGGCAGGGCCTTAGTTGTTTAACTCATTATTCTTGTAGTAGTGTCCCACGTGAATGGATTTTGGAAAGGAGAGGAGTTGTATAATAATTAGAATTAGGAAGTATAAGAGAAGGATTAGGACTCTACCCCTCCTTATATATTTAAAGAAACCAACGACCCTTAGATGGTATTCTATTCTTCTTCTTTTTGGAGAAATTATGAGAGAGAGAGAGTCTTGTGTGCTGGAATTCAGGAGAAGAAGAAGAAGAAGGCAATCACCGGCGGATGTCCTATTCGCGTCCACACATTGCAAACACAACCATCACATACAAAAGGTGAGTGGATCTTCCTAATTAACTAGATGATTGATAATGGGATGTGATTCAAATATTCTGTATTGTTAGGTATGCAATGATTTTTGTATCATCCATCGAGTAGACATAAAAAATCTGTTTTGGGTCAAGGAATCATGTTTGAATGGTGATTAGAATGATATGGTTGATATGTGGTGCAAATCTTTTGAGTATCTGTGACACAAGTACAAAATTAGCAGAAGCAGCGATTGTCGTTAGTGGGTTGTATTCATGTTGGAGTGGGACCCCATGGCCCACTAGATGGAGAATCTGGACCGTGGATCCAGAAGGGGACCCATGGTCGACCCATAAGCACCTGGACCCATGAGGAGTGGGCCCCATCTGGGCCCTCATCCAATTACTATGATGCATTACATGCGACTGTTGCAGAAATTGTGGGTTCTTGCCGTCAGGCCCTTCTGGGACCCACCTGATGTCCTGATTGAAAATCAGGCCTGAATATCTGATGTAGGACCCTGGGCGACCTTAGGGTTGGTGGCATCTGAGACTTGGACCAGTGGGACCCACCGTTCAATAGACTAAGAGAATCCCAGGCGTGAATATGAGGGAAACAGAGCTGGATGACGACATGGATTGTGGGATCCATCAATGAACCTGATTGGAGATCTGGGCTGCACATCTTTTAGGGGAACCTTGGGCGACCCCTGTGCTGGGGGACTCAAGTGAAGTGGATCCCATCTGGTGATCCATCTGTTTGACCGAAAATCTCCATACATTACTTTTCTGTTTATATTCTTTTGAAACTGGTTACCATTGTGGACCCCAGATTATGATTTGATGATGGATCAGATTCAAAGGGTTGAGGGTGTAACCTTGGGCGACCGTGATCTTGAAGTTTGATCTTTATTTTGCCAAGTGGGACCCACTAGATTGTATAAGTGAGTGCTTACAGGCGTGAGACACTTGCCATCTGTGTACTATATATATATACACACACACATGGCTTGATGGGTTCTGTGATTAAAGAGAGAGTCTTAGCTTTGACATATAATTACCATCTTACCCTTTTATTCAAGTAATTAAGGTTTGGGTGATTTATAATAAATTGTATGACTTGTGTTGGAATATTTGGTATGATTTTGTCACCTTGATTAATTCTATGAGGTGGGCCACTCCTATATCATCCTTTACCTGTTGTGATCAGAAGTGGGGCATTAATTTAATAGGAATTGTTATGGGATTGGTCCCACACTACTGTTGTGTAAAATTGTTAACAATAATGGAATCTGGTTGCTATGTGATTATGAGATATTGTGCATTGGGTCCCAGATGTGGGATGTTGGACTTAGCGTCCTGGCCATTATAGCGGCTGGTCCTTGGGGAAGTGTCTGATGAGACAGGGCCATGGTGGCCAGTATACATGTATACGATAAGCCTTGGATGCGTGGTAATGTGCATGGGCACGAATATGTTTATGGATGTACTTTTAATGGTAATTGATTTATGTATTCAGATTTGTTGTTTATGCGATATTATGTTTTATGTTGTTTGTGTAATTAGGAAAATTCATTCACCAGTAATACTGATGTTGTGTTGCCCCCTTCAGGTAATCACATTGCGGGTGGGGTAGAGCAAAACGACGTTCAACACGTAAATTTTGACATGCGTGGCTGACGGGAGAGAACGAGAAATATTCAATTAGTTGATAGGGGGATTAACCCTTGTTTAGGGAATTTTATTATATGTTTTAAGACATCTTGAACTGAATTAGAATATGGATTTTTGTTTACTTAGAGATATTTGATATTGTTCGACATTCATAATTTAATTAAAGTTACATTTTGATCTAAATGCCTGATCCCTTGTGGAAGTCATTTGATGAATGCGTGGTGAATATTTACTAAATAATCACGATCCAGAGTCTGACAGGGCCCCGGAATTTGGGTCGTGACATGGAGACAGTTTTGGAACTCATTGACCATGCCTCATCTTAATTCATTGTGGGAATGGGTGGTGTTACGTTGACATTCACCTATGAATTGCCCGGGGTTTCATATAGAGCAATGCCAAGTCAATGTGTGTGGGTTTAGTACCTTTGATGTCAATTAACTCCAGAAATGCCTAGCTTATTGCTTATTACAAACATCAAGGATCCTAGGGCTACACAGTGTTGAATGGCATTGCCCATGGGCAGTCTAAACCCTAGGTTTGGTACTTGTGATCTCTCCTTGACTAGCTACAGATCTGATGAGATGTTCCTCGGTACCTTTATAATATTTCGTTCAATTGCATGGCTTGTATATGAATCTCTAATTGTTTATTCTTGTTTATTGTGTAATGTTGGGGGACTCGTACCTCACACCTAGGATGTGTCAATCAAGCCCAACTGCCCACAATGAATGTATTTTAGTTAGCTATAATTAGTCTAGTCATAACACATGTACACTTTCTATATTAGATAGCTATAATTTAGGATTTGGATTGTCTGAAGATACTGTAAATAGGGTAATCAACCCTTATATAATGAGAAGGCAGTCGACCCTAAGAGGAACACACGACATTCATCATCACTTTTCTCCTTTGTTATCACTGTTCTCCTTGCTGCGGTTTTATCCATTGAATGTCAATGACATGGTATCAGCGCTAGGCTCAAGATCTTCATCGACTAGTTCAATCTCTTCATTGTTTGGACAAAGAAAGGAAGATTGCTAGATACAGATTCTGATCTGTATCTCTGAAGTTTTTATTTCATCGACTAGGACCAAGAAACAGTGGCCGATCAGCCCCGATTCACTGTGGCCCACTTACGATGATCAAGACACCCTCGGCAGCCATACCCACATTGGTCGACCGATTATTCTGGGTATTCTAAAGATTTTTCACAAATTTTTTGTTGCATCAAGGTAGGATTTCTGCTCATCTTTGTGCTTCTCCTTTTTCTATACACTCAGTTTCATCTCAACTGTCCAAAATATTGGATTCTCATCCAAATTGGTTGAGCCTTGGCTACTTGGTAGCAGGAATATACAACCTATCCTCCAGGATTATCTGATTAGTCCTCTGATCAAACAGTGGGACCCTAGATCAGATCTAAGGCTGACTATTAGGGTCGCCCAGGTTGTTTTTTTCGAAAATCTGTGATTTCATCACAGTTTTGGCTACTGGTTACTGTCTGCTGCAGTTCTTCACAGATCTGAATCTTCTGTTAGGTTCCCAAGTCTCTTGTTTGCAATGCTTACTAGTCCATTAGTAATGGAAAAATCTGAAATTGCCTTGGTTCTCTTTGATGGCAAAAATTATACCTTATGGGCCTTCCAATTTCAAATTTACTTAGAAGGAAAAGAACTCTAGGCATACATTGATGGATCCGAACTTAAACCTGAAAAAGATGAAAAGAAGATTTTAGCTTGGAAAACTAAGGGCTCTAAAATCAAAACCTGGTTACTGTGCTCTGTTGAACCACATTTTATCCTCAACCTGAAACCTTGCAAAATTGCCCATGAAATGTAAGACTATCTTCAAAAGATTTATCAGCAACGCAATGCTGCTCGTCAATTTTAATTGGAGCTTGACATCTCTCAATTTACTCAAGGCACCCTATCTATACAAGAATATTACAATGGGTTTCGAAGACAGTGGTCTGAATATGATGAGATCAAGTTTGCCACTGTGTTTGAAGCACTTCTACCCGAACTCCTTCCCTTACAGCAAAATAGCCATCGGGACCAGTTTCTCATGAAACTTTGTCCGGAGTTTGAGACAGTTAAATCAAACTTGATGAGCCGGGCTTCTCTTCCCAAGTTAGATGACTGTCATCAGGAACTTCTGTGGGAAGAACAATGTCTGGTTACCAAAACTACTCTGGAACAACAGAGATTTGCTGAGGCTCCACTTGCTTATGTTGCTACAACTAGTTACCCTTAGAGTAATGGTTTTGTTACATTACTTCATTTGCTTGGTTTGCCATAGTGGGCCATGATCTAGGAAGGACTTGAGGCTATAAGGCTACCCCCTTGAGAAAGCGACTTGCTAGACAAGCTTGGATGGAGTAGTTTTCCTTGTTATCGTATTTGAGTAGAGTTTTTCATTGATTCTTTAGTCAACACCACTTAGCTTTGATCTCATTTCAATCAGACCTGACTAGATGTGGATTTAGCCTTGTTTATGCTAGCTGCAGCTCAGCCGTGCGTGGGAATGACTATCTCCACCAGTAGCATATTTGGAAAACATTTGATGGCCACATATAAATTCCTTTATAGAGACTCGCGGTACATTTGTTCAAAGCTTTTGGGTTTGAACATGGCTTCTTACATGATATCAAAGCGCGTTTTGATCCCGTCATTCTTGTGTAGCCCATGTGGCTCCTGTAGTTCTAGTGTAGCCCACGTGGCAGGCCTGTCCATGAAATCTATTTGGTTGCACGTGAGGGGGAGTGTTGGGAAGTCCCACATCCCACATCGCCTAAGTCCTGAGTCGGACATGGCTTCACATAAGTGTTTGGGCCTTCCACCTATCAGCTTAAGCGTTTGGGTTGGTACATGACTTCGTACACCCGAGGCACCCCTATCGACGTCTCACACCATGGGTTGAGGTCAGAAAATTCAATTTCAGATGATAGAATTTGATGTTCTAATTCCCTAGAATTAATATGATTCTTAGTAAGAGATCACAATCCAGCAAGGAATCCAAGTCAGAACTGGATTTTCCCAACTTCATAGAAGTAATGTATACAAGTGGACGACATGGCTTGTGGGACCACATGGCCCACCTGATCTAAGATCCGGACGGTAGATCTTGTAGAGCACTACTTGGAGACCTTCGGAATTCGGTCCCTTTGTGGTTTTGGTCCATTGGGGCCCATCATCTGGTTGAGCCAAAGTCAGGAGGGGTGAGACCCCTTTGTGAATGTCGAGAGCCTTGTTTCTGTTTCCATAAGTTTTAAAAGTGTTAAGAATTTCAATTAAGCCCTGATATTTTATATAATCATGACTGGAACCTTTCATGATTTAGGTACTGAAGAACCCCTCAAATTATTGAATATTAAATGTTTTAGGCTTTTCCACAGTGACCTGTTTGTAACTTTGTACACAATATATGATCCTGGGTTGTTTATGCCATGTATTAAAGAAAGATAAATTGCTTAGTGCACATGAGGAATGCACATGTAGGACTTAATATTAGCCTGGGAAATGTCTTGGGGCTTTGATATTTGAGAAATTATGAAACAGCTCCTTCTATTTATTCTAAGTTGACTGAACTCCACATATGGCCTTACAAATTGATTAAACATAGTTGTGGCGGTTTCTAATTACAATATGATAATACATGGATTATTGAAACAAGAATTTCTTGCCATGTTTTGATTTAGGATTTATGATGATTCTGGATATATTAAGTGATAAGTGACTGATATTTATATACATTGATAAACCTGAATATATGATTTATTATGCTGAATTTATGGAATTCAAGATGACATTTGTAGAATTTGACAACTTGCATGATTCTAAGATCGGTGAGTAATTGTTTATGATTCCAAACCTATAAGATGTTAGTTATGCGATTGCTCTTACACAATCAAATACCAGTAAGAACGTGGTGTGGGGCATAGCAAAAATCCAGGATTTGTGTAAGGGGATGATCTCAAACTACCTTGACTTAGGTGTTAGAGAACGGTAAAGAATTTTGTTCAAGTAATCATGTTGATATAATTTTCAGGAATAAAATGTCTTTTATTTAACATGATTAACCAGGACCTAACCCATTGGACCTCCCCTAGTGTGGCTTAGGCCCACTTAGGCCCAGCCCACTCAAGCCCACTCAGTTGTATATAAAATCCCACGTGTGGGATCCTGTGATTAGATTATGTTGCTGATTTCTCTGTATTATTTCCTTATATTGATTAAGAGATTGATTCATTCATTATTCTGATTGTATTAATTAGCATGTTTAGACCCCTTGATTAGGGCATAATAATATTATAAATAGACAGACGATCCTCCCATTGAGGTATCGGTTTTCTCTCCAACTCTTGTCTCCTTCTTCCTTCTCTCATTACATACGATTACATGGTATCAGAGCCAAAATACCTTGGAGATCTCATCTACATCATCAGAGCAACACAGATCAAGGATCTGTGCCTTTTGGAAGCAAAACGTAGGTGAAATCCTACTGTTTCTTCAACAGTGCTCATAGTGGCCCACCTTCCAGCCTTGGTCACCCATCTCTCCTTGTCTTTTTGGAGATTTTTTCAGAAGTTTTCAGAGATCAGAGGTAGGTGATTTGATCCATCTTGTGATTATTCACTTTCATTAAATAGTTTTCATCTCAGCCGTCCAAAATCCTTGATTCTGAATGGATCTGGATGCTACTTGTACTGCTGGAAAGGAAATTGGATACTGGTCCCTTGCTACTGATTTGATCACCATACAGATCCATCTGTGGGCCCCACGCATGGATCCCACCTCAATATTTCAGTTCGTCTGGACTGATTTAGTGCCTGTATTGCACTGTTTTGTGTGCTGTTTCATGTTGAATGCTTCATCAGCCTCTCCCTCTGCACATCCTTGTGGTAATGCTATTATTAGTCCTTCTGATTAGTACTGATTGCTACTGTTAGTGCTGTCTGGTGGAAATCTGCACCTTTAGTACACTGTTTGCTGTTGATTAGTATTGATTGCTACTGTTAGTGCTGTCTGGTGGAAATCTGCACCTTTCGTGCACTGTTTGCTACTGATTAGTACTGCTTGCTACTGGATTAGCCATTCATATCCAATCAATCTTGTTTCTACTTCTTGCATATTGATTGGTTATTTCAGATCTGAGGACTGATCTCATCTTTTTACTACTGATTTGCGTGCTGTATTGTCTTTTCTCCGCTACATTCTGTAATGGACAAGTATGATGTTATCCCAATTAAATTTAATGGGCAAAATTATATGTCCTGGTCCTTTCACTTAAGGAACTTTGTCGAAGGACAAGGCCTTTTTAGTTATCTGGATGGATTGATAACCAAGCCTAAGATTACAAGTAATGCTGACTCCAAAGGTCTAGCCACCTGGTCGAAAGAAAATGCTAAAGTAGTCACTTGGAACCTTAACTCTATTGATCCCTCTCTTACTGTGGCTCTTCAAGCCTACACCATAGCAGCTAATATGTGGGCTCATCTGAAGGAAGTCTACCATCAAACCAACAAAGCCCGAAAATTTCACCTGGATAGTGAAATTGCCAAATATACTCGAGGGGATAAATCTGTGCAGGAATATTTTAATGGTTTCCTCACCTTATGGACTGAAAGGGATTCCATGTTGATACAAACGGTCTCTTCTGACTTTCTATCTGAGGCGCTCCAGTTACAAGAAGAAACTCACATTAGCCAGTTTCTCATGAATCTTCGCCCCGAATTTGAATCTGTCCGGTCAGCCCTCATGAACAGAGAAAATTCTGCTAATCTTGATACCTGCTTTCAAAAGGTCCTTCACGAAGAACTTCGTCTAACCTCCCAGCATACTATTCTTGAAGAACCAAAGGCCTTCCTCACACCCCTTCCGGCTGACTCTGCTCCTCTAGCAACCCCCACTCTGAAGTCCACTCAATGCTATGAGTGCAAGGGCTTCGGTCATATTGCCAAAAAGTGCTGTAAGAAGTTAGTTTGCCGATACTGCAAGCGGACTGGTCATCTTATTGATGACTGTCGCAGCCTCCAGCGAAGGAATGAGACACAGCCTAAGAAGCCTCCCCCCAATCTTCCAAGACAGAATATTCTTTCCGCATTCCAAGCTCAAGCACCATCATCTGATGCAGGAAGCACTTCATTTGGGGCTGTATCCATGACTCCTGCTCAGATTCAAGAACTGATCCAGAGCACAGTTACCTCTGCATATGCGTCTATGGGCTTCTCTGGCGGTCGGTATCAAACTCATTCTCCTATAGCATCTCCTGCTTTTCATTCTTCTGCATCTCTTTCTTCTCCTATCACCTCTTCCACATGGCTTTTAGATTCAGGAGCCTCAAATCATATGACATTTGTAGAACATAGCTTTACAGATTCACACCCTTACCTTGGAAAAGAGAAAATAACCACTGCTAATGGTGATCAACTACTCATTTCTGGAGTTGGTACCATTACTTTATCTAGTGTTTCTGGCCAGTTCATCACCCTTCCCAATGTTTACTTTGTTTCCAAATTATTAGCCAATCTACTTTCTGTAGGACAACTTATTGATGATGGCTATCTTGTTCACTTTTCTTCCTCTGGTTGTATTATAAAGGGGTGACAAACTGGGAAGGTGATCGCGACGGGGAGTAAACATGGGCGCCTATTCTTGCTGGACATTGGACATCATTCTTTATTTGCTTCTTCTTCTAATTTCAATAAAGTGTGGACTATTTGGCATAAACGTCTTGGTCATGTGAACAATGCACATTTGCTTTCCTTATTTAAATTTGGTTGTTTGGATTCCGAAATTGATAATAAAATGCTGTCTTCTTTATCTCAATCAAAGTGTGAAACTTGTTGCTTAAGCAAAAGTCACATTCTGCCTTTTTTTGTTCATAATTCTCGTGCTTTGGCATCATTTGACATTATTCATTTAGATGTTTGGGGAATTGCTCCTACCTTGAGTAGGACAGGCTTTAAATACTATGTGACCCTTATCGATGACCATTCTCGTTATACTTAGATTTACTTTATGCGTATGAAATCTAAAGTCTTCTCCATTTTTCAAAAATTTTATAACATGGTCCAAACCCAATTTCAGAAAGCCATCAAAATTCTTAGATCAGATACCGGTGGAGAATACATGTCTCATAAATTCTCTGCATTCCTTTCTGATAAAGGAATTCTTCACCAAAAATCTTGTCCGCATACTCCTCAGCAAAATGGGATTGCGGAAAGAAAGAACAGACATATTTTTGCAACTGTCCGTACGTTGTTAATTGCATCATTAGTCCCTCCCCAATTTTGGTGTGATGCTACACAGACTGCTATGTATCTTATCAATCGTCTTCCTAGCACTATTTTAGGAAAGACTACTCCTTACGAAGTTCTCTTTGGTCACACCCCTTCATACTCTCACTTACGTGTTTTTTGTTGCTTGTGTTTTGTTCATCTTCCTCCTACTGAGCGCACTAAGTTATCACCACAGGCTGCTAAATACCTTTTTTTAGGTTACAATAATGAACACAAAGGGTTTGTGTTATGATCAATTTGAAAAACGCATGCGCATCTCTCGTAATGTGATTTTCTTAGAACAGATTCCCTTCTTTTCTTTACGTTTGGATAGTCATCCTATTGCTGTATCTATTTGCCACAATTCTCGGAGTCCACTTCTCCATCACCTTTTCCCAAAGTCTATGTCCGGCGGCACACAGTCCCTCCTCTGGTGACTCCCTCTACTGATCCTCTCCCAGCGGCGCCTACTGAATCTTCAAAGTAATAATACTTATTCTGTTAGCACCATTTCTCTACGACGCTCTAGTCGTCCTTCTGTTGCCCCTAATCGTTATGGATTTCCTGCTCTTCTTACTTCCTTGGATAGTACTCCTATACCCACATCATATTCACAGGCCTCAAAGATCGCTTACTGGCAAGATGCTATGACTGAACAATTGGTTGCTCTTGAAGCAAACTAAACATGGGAATTGGTACCGGCCCCTGATGGAGCCTCTGTGATTGGCAACAAATGGATATACTCTGTCAAAGTACATTTTAATGGGAGTCTTGATCGCTACAAAGCCAGATTGGTCGCACAGGGTTATAAACAGGAGTATGGCATTGACTATGAGGAAACATTTGCACCAGTGGCTAAAATGACCACCGTTCGTACTCTTCTGTGCCGCAACCGCAACAGCTCACAATTGGCCTCTATGGCAAACGGACGTCAAAAATGCTTTTCTACATGGGGACTTGCGAGAAACTATTTATTTAAAACCTCCTCCAGGATATGCTTGTCCTCCAAAGCATGTCTGTAAATTGCGGAAAGCTCTTTATGGACTTAAACGAGCTCCTAGGGCTTGATTCAATAAATTCTGGGCAGCAATCCTTTAAGCCGGATTTCGTCAAAGTCAATCTGACAGTTACCTCTTCCTGCGATGGACACCGAAGGGCTACACCTTCCTCTTGGTCTATGTTGATGATATGATTATTAGTGGCAATGATACTGCCAGCATTACAGATCTCAAACACCACCTTACTCGCCACTTCAGAATGAAGGATCTTGGTCCTCTCACCTACTTTCTGGGGCTTGAGTTTGTGCACAACAAATCAGGCATTCGGGTCCTTCAGCGCAAATATGCGACAGATTTGATCACTTCGGCCCGGCTTGATGATGCTCACACGTTTGATACTCCTCTGGAATTGAACGGCAAACTCAGTTCGAATGATAACACTCCCCTGGATGATCCCTCTATTTTCCGGAGGATAGTTGGTAGTTTGCTCTACTTAACTATGACTCGGCAGGATATTTCTCATGCCGTTCATATTGTTAGCTAATTTGTTAGCAATCCCCACAAGCCTCACCTTGCTGCTGCATTGCGCATCCTTCGCTATGTTAAAGGGACTCTTCATCATGGTCTCTTCTTTCCTTCTGATACTTCTCTGCAATTATCAGCTTATGCAGATGCTGACTGGGCTGGCTGTCTAGGCTCTCGGAGGTCTACTACTGGCTGGTGTACGTTTGTTGGCAAATCTCTGATTTCATAGAAGTGCAAGAAGCAAACCACTGTATCAAAGTCATCTGCTGAGGCAGAATATCGGGCGATGTCATCTGCTAGTGTTGAAATTATCTGGCTTCGCCGCCTTCTTTGTGAATTAGGTGTTCCTGTTGGTAGTCCCACACCTCTCCATGGAGACAATACCAGTGCTACCAGAATTGCCAACAACCCGGTCTTCCATGAATGAACAAAGCACATTGAGATTGACTGTCACTTCATCCGTCAACATGTTGTTACTGAGAAGATAACACTGCCTCATGTCTCTTCGTTTAACCAGTTGACGGATATCTTCACCAAAGCCCTTCCCAAACCGCGCCATCATGATCTAACTAGCAAATTGATGTTTTTCATCTTACCACATCAATTTGAGGGGGTGTAGAAGATAGTGTGGCTTAGGCCCACTCAGGCCCACTCGGTTGTATATAAAATCCCATGTGTGGGATTCTGTGATTAGATTATGTAGTTGATTTCTCTGTATTATTTCCTTATATAGATTAGGAGATTGATTCATTCATTATTCTGATTGTATTAATTAGCATGTTTAGACCCCTTGATTAGGGCATAATAATATTATAAATAGACAGACAATCCTCCCATTGAGGTATCGGTTTTCTCTCCAACTCTTGTCTCCTTCTTCCTTCTCTCATTACATACGATTACAGTAAGTACATGAGGCGACCGCCCCAGGTCCGATCTGCGTCATCGGATATATTCATTGAAATATCTTCAATATTTGATGAGGCAGAGTAGAAAATGCCCTAGTTGAAAAAATGCTCTCTTTCTATTTTGCTAATGCACATTCTACAATCTCCAATCCAGTTTTCTCCTAAAATCTCTCATCTGCCCAATCTAATCTTCTCCTAAAATCTCTCGCATTTTACCTGTTCCTACAATTTATCTTTACATTTTTGTCAAATTCCATTCTACAATCCCAATTAATACAAGATACTTATTAAGGCCAAAATGAAGCTAATGCACAAGCAACCATTCACTATCTTTGAGGGACTATTTATATTAATTGTTTTACCCATCCACCCATATAAATAATCATTTTGTGGGACCCAATTGATGAAGATCCTATTACTTTGCATTAGGATGAATAATCATTACTCGATCTTTGAGGTAGTTAAAAAGCTTTTATAAGACTTGAGTTCTTTACCCTAATTTCCCAAAAAATAAAAATAAATAAAAATTATGTCTTCAAACCATGCAATCAGTGGAGATTATTTGCCATTGGCATTGATGATTGATAATTGGCAATGATTTCAACTTTTTTAATTGAACATCCTCCACCCCACTCAAACCAAAATCTTGGGTCCGCCACTGAGGTCAGCCCCTTTGTACATGATATGAGGCATCCATGAGGTATTCTATGGGGTGGTGCTATCGGGTGGATAGGGGATTGTCTGAAGGTTAGTTTTAGGAAACCTTGACACGACCTTAATAAACGCATTTCCATTAGTATTGCAGCGTTATTATTTTTATTTTTTTATAACCTATTATTGCAGCATTATTATTCTTGTCTAGCATAAAATTGTGCACCCATGCAGATTGGAGTTCTCTTCACTCAGTTTCACTGATTGTTGTTTTTGCTGCCACAATCCAGGTAACCAGGATTTAGAGTCTAAGGATTTCCATGATGATCAAGTGATAGGCTTCGACATGCAATTTCGAGCGGCAGAACACATAAAAAATAGAGATGAAGAACTAGTTTTCTTATTTTATTTAGTTTGTTACAAATAGGATTTTCAAAAGCTTTGTTGTCATTTTTTTTCCTTTTTATTTAATTATGTTCAGATTGACATTGTTATCCAAATTTTTAAATCTTAAGTAAAGAGATCTTATTAATTAGGTAAATGCCTGGAATTTATTATGTAAGTACATTTGACACATAAGTATGTGATACCTTTATAAGTCTTGACATGGAATTTGAAGGGCCCCGAGTTCCAGGTCGTTACAACATAAGGGTCTAAAATTGATTCCTCCCTCCCGTGCATGCTGTGAGTGGTACCTCTCAGCATAAAACCCTAAATGAAAAGCACTGCCACTGCCACCGCCATCTTCAACGGTCATTGTCTTCTTAGTTTTCAGTCAACAGTCGGCACTTGATTTATACGCAAATCTGCTGCTCATACCATTAATTTCAGTCTTGATATGGAGATGCCGGTGACGGCCAAGGTGGTCAAGCATTGGGTAGCTATTGCCAAGCCAAGAAGAGGTGAGTTCCATCATCATTCTGTCTTCATTTCTATTGCCATTTGGGAGTCAAGGAAGATCTATGCGTTATTTTGTTACCATATATGTTTTTTGAGAAAAACACAGTTAAGGACTTTAAATCAAATTTGAGGACAACCCCATGCCTCTAATCGCTTATTCGTGGCCTGCAAGTTTAATGGCTTCATATAGAAAAAATAAAATAAAATAAAAATTGACCCTCTATCAGGACCCGACCCAAGATATCCTATTTTGGGATATTTAAATTAACTTTTGATATTTTCTGATTAAATAATAAATAAATAATGTAGGGAATTCCACCAACATAAGAAGTAATTATGGGTAACTGATTAATTTAATTAATTAATTAATTGATTAGGGATGGATAAATTGGAATTAATTAAAAATAAATAATCAACTATAGTAGGACCCATGTGGGGCCCACTAGAGGGGATGTCCAATGGCATTGGCTATCCGGGCCAATTGGTTATCCATTGGTAATATATGTCAGTTGTGTTTTAATTAGGTAATGGCATAAGGTGTTTTAGGTAGGGCCTAGTGGCTCAAACCATATTTCTCTAATCCAAGTAGGAATCTTTATAGACCCTCTCTTATTAAAGACTTAGTGGTATTATGTGGGACCCATAGTTTTTTTTTTGGTGGTTGTTGCTGTTGTTTTGATAACTGTAAAAATTTTATTGCACCAAAAAAGATGAAAAAATAACGAGCAATACTAAGCCAACCTCATGAGGAAAAACAACACACGGAACATAAACTAACCATACAAGAAAGAATTAAACATCAAAAGAAAGAGAAGTGCGAAAAACTCCCTCCCCAGGAAGACAATCCGCCATAACATTTGCTTTTCTTTGAATATGACGAAATTGAACATCCAGCTTCTGAGAAATATCATGCACCTCCTCCACCCAATCTACAATCCTCCAAGGATGAGAACATTTCCCTAAACCCCACTAAATCGCCGAAAAGGAGTCACCTTCAATATAAGCCTTATAACCATCCAATCTTAAGTCTTTGACAATTCCATACAACCAATTAGAAGAGCAAACACTTCAACTTCATTCTCATCCTTGCCATCAAACGGCCCAAAAAAGCTCTCGACAACATTGCCATTCCAATCTCTAATGAACCACACCGCCACGCCACACCCCCCCATAGAAGCTATCCCCAAGAGACTCCTTCAAACTCATTTAACCTGCACACCCATTCTGAAATTGTCCAAACAATTGAGTCAACAAGCTCCTCCATATCTTTACTTTGATTCCGGAAAACTCTATTGTTCCTTTCCAACCATAGCTTCCACAGCAAAGCATACAAAATAGACTTCAATAAAACCTGGCCCCCCAGGAAAACATACATCTTAGTCACCATTGAATGAAAAGGTCTGTAACTGCTCTTGGCATGACCCAATTTCAAACATATTAATGACAGCCATCGAAACTCTATAAGCAAACTGACAATGAATCAACAAATTATGCACTGTTTCCTCATCTTTTAAGCAAATCGGACAACCATTAACAATAACATGATTTCTTTCTTAAAAGCTTATCAATAGTGAGAATTTTATGACTCTTCGCTACCCAACAAAAAGCTAAAACTCTAGGTGGCAAAACTGAATACAAAAAACACTTCCACCCTTCCACTTTAGGATTCGCATCCACCAAAGCATTGTAAAAAGACTTCACAGAAAACTGGCCTTTAATATCTGCCTTCCATAATCTGATATTTGATTTATTAGTGGACACGTACACCATCTCTAGCATTTCAAGCAACCTGGAAAAATCCACCACTTCACTATCCCATAAGTTTCTATGGAAAGAGAAATCCCAAACAACAGCTCCGCCCAATTACCAAAAATTCTCTGCAACAAGAGCTTGTTGCCTTTGATCCAACAAATACAAATTAGGGAATTGATTATGCAGCTTCATTTGCCCACACCATTCATCATGCCAAAACTCCACCCATTGACCATCACTAACCCTAAAGCGAATCCGCAAATCAAAATCACCCTTCACAGAAAGAACAGATTTCCAGAAACCAGAAGCTTTATAGTCCCGACTAGACACATTCCACCCCATATTAGCTAAATTATATTTACAAATTGAAATCCGATTCCACAACCCTTGGCTTGGAACGAACCCCTACCATTCGCTACCCTCCACAACCATTTACCCAGTAAAGCTTTATTTACCTTTTCGATGGAACGGATACCCAAACCACCTTGAGCTAAAAGTTTACAGACAGAATCCCATTTTACCAAATGATACTTACGTTTTTCAACAGAATCATTCCAAAGGAATTCACACTGAAGCTTCTCAATCTTTTGCAATATGCTTTTAGGACATTTAAAGCAAGAGAGATGGTAAATAGGAAGATTGGACAAAACTGACTTGATTAGAGTAATTCGGCCACCCATAGATAAATACTTGATTTTCCACAAACTTAATTTTTTTCTGACTCTGCTCTAACACCCCCTCTCAAAGCTGATTTTTTGGTAACCCCTAACATATAGGGAGACCCAAGTATTTCGAAGACAAAGTACCAGCTTTACAACCAAAAGCATTGGCCAGAGAAATAACATAGCTCTCTTCCATCCGGACACCTAGAAACTCACATTTACCATAATTAATTTTCAATCCCGAAAGCAACTCAAGACCATTTCAAAATCATTTTCAACGTATCCACTTGAGTCAAAGAAGCATCACAAGATGTAATGGTGTCATTTGCAAATTGTAAGTGAGTTACCTCAATCGCACCGTTATCAATAGCAAACCCTTTAATTAAAGCCATTGAGTTGCTCTCTCCATTAATGCATTCAAGACTTCTGCTGCAATTACAAAAGGCATAAAGAGATAAAGGATCATTTGCCTTAGACCTCTGGAACTCTTGAAATAGCCTTTAGGAGATCTGTTTACCAAGACTGAGAAATGAGCTGAGGAAGGAAACACAACTATGAATCCACCGACATGACGTCTTACCGAAACCCATTCTAGACATTAAATATTGAAGGAAACCCCAATCCACCATATCATATGCCTTTTCAAAATCCAACTTACAGATTAGGCCAGGACTCTTCTTCTGATGTCTTGAATCTATACAATCGTGAGCAATAGCACAATATCTAAAATATGATGCCCATCAACAAAAGCACCTTGATTTTCTGAAGTAATCTCTGGAAGCACCTTTCTTAAACGATTAGCCAAGACTTAAGCTAAAATTTTGTAAAGATTCCCAATCAGACTTATAGGTCTAAAATCCTTAATTGAAATAGGACCCCCCCTTTTTGGAATCAAAGCAATGAAAGTAGCACCCAAGTCACCTCGTATCACCATTATCATGAAATTCATCAAGGAACACTTGCAAGTCATCTTCTATCAGATCCCAAAATTGTTGAAAGAAGGCTATAGGAAAACCATCAGGGCCAGGGGAGCGATCCCCTCCTAAAGAAAAAACAGCTTGCCTTATCTCTACTTGATTGAATCGCTCTTCTAAAGAAGAACCCCGAGAAATAGATAGTTTCCTGAAAGAAACCCCATCCATCTTAGGCCTTAACCTAGCATCACTGTTATACAGCTTCTTATAAAAATCTACAATTTCTCTTTGAATGTCAGGTATGAATACAATTAACATGTTGCCTGGAAAAAGCTATTGGATGGAAAAATCTAGTATTCCGATCTCCTTCCAACCATTTAACTCGAGAGCGTTGCTTCCATTTTAGTTCAACTTGAAGAGCCAATTTACGAAATTGCCCCTTGAGAGAAATCCTTCTAGCTCGCTCAGCCTCTCCCAAATTCCCAGATATTTCTTTTTCATCTAAGCTTAGAATTTCGGCTAATATCTGATTTATTTTTACCAGCATGCCACCAAAACTTCTTTCCTCCAGATTTTCATTTTTGTCTTAAAAAATTTCAACTTCTGGGCAAACTGGTAACCCTTCCAACCACTCACTAAAAAAGATGTCCACCAATACTTAACAGAGTCAACGAACCCCTTTTCAGACAACCAAGCAATTTCAAATCTAAAAGGAGGCGGTCCCCAATCTTCCATACCTGTTTCTAGTAACAACAGACAGTGATCCAAGACAGGCTTAGCTAAAGCTCTTTGAGAACAATCAGGAAACAGATCCATCCACTCGGTAGACATAAGAAATTGGTCCAAACAACTCATCACCGGATCATCTTGCATGTTTGACCACGTAAAATCAGCCCCTCTCATAGGCAAATCAACAAGATCATGGAGACTTATCCAATATTAAAATCCTGCATCCCTGGAACAACACAGCAGCCTCCTCTCTTCTCACTAGGAAACCTGATTGTACTAAAATCTCCTCCCAGCACCCACGGATGATTCCACAAACCAGCCACCTGATTCAACTCCACCCAGAAATCAGCCTCGTCATTAGCATTAGTGGGACCATAAACCGAAGGAGCAACCCATTCGGCATTCCGACGAACATCCTTCAATAAGACTGAAACAGAAAATCTCCCCACAAATTCATCAACCTTATACCAATAAACAGCATTCCACACTAGTAAAATACCCCAAGCACCGACTGAAGGACGAAAAACAAACTGACAGTTCAACCAAGGGAAAATAGAACTAACAATATGGGCATCAATATTCTCCATTTTAGTCTCTTGAATAAACAAGAACTCCCCTTGAAAAGACCGGACCATACCTTTCAGCACTGCACTCTTAGCTATGGAATTCATCCCACGAATATTCCATAAGCATAACTTCATAATCCTAATAACTTCACACCAGATTGTTTGTCATTACCCAGCTGATCATAATTTATGGAGCGAGCCAATTTATCTAATTTCCCTTTGGGTTCTTGATTTTTTAATGCTTCGATTACCTACTTTACTTCCACCCTTTTCCCCATTCAACATTACCTGAATAAAACTCCTTAAGTCCCCTAAATCATCCTCCAAAGAAAGTAATCCACAGAAACAGCCTCTTTTTCATCAACAGCATCCACCATGGCCAAAGCATTAACTTGGTTTTCTGCCTGCTCATTTGTCCTGTCATCTTCACTAGAAAGAATTTCCTCATCTAAGCTAGAATCTCCCCATTTCCTTCCTCACCTTTGCCAGTTCTGGACTTGTTCCTGTTCAGCAACACAAACCGGAGAAGAAGTTTGGATCTGATCTTGTTCAGCGCCCATTATAGACTTATCTTTCAGTTTCTGATTAAGTCCTTCACCATCTGGGCCCATGACGAGATGATGAGGAGCATCTCTTCTATGCATCTGACAAAATTCCCCTTCTCTACGTAAGCTATTTCTTTTTAAAAAGGTAATCTTGTAACTTGTGGCAATCTTCAGGGGCACTTAAGTCATTTCAAAGTTTCTTGAAAATCCTCTTATAGTAGGACAACTTACACAATCCTGATCATTCCCTGGTATGCGATGAAAGACTCCATGGGAGAGATCTGACTTCTCCGGAAGATTGACGATTTCGCGTTCATTTCCGTTACAGTTAGCTTGAAACGGTACCACATCACCACCAGTTTCTCCTCTTTGAATAGGGAGCTGAGATTTGAATCCCAAAATACCTAAAATATCGCTACCATTCGCCTGATTCTCCCCCACAGATGGCGCAGATTGTATTTCCGGCACAAACTACTCCGGACGGCACACCACCGGTGGCTTAGCCTTCCACGTACTCCTTTCTTCTTCTTCTTCTTCTTCTTCTACAGTGATACCAACAGAGAACTGAACCCCATCAATCTCCAAAACAAGAGATTCTGGCAAACTACATTTAGGATGCCTCAAGATGAGTATTCTAACCCTATCAACCCTCTGTTTCTGTATAGCGTTTTCATCAATCTGTATAACTAGTCCCAAGCACTCACCAAGACGAGAAAATACCTTCAGCCCATGCATGCAAAGGGATCCCTTTCATTTGAATCCAGACTGGCTTTAATGCTGGTCCAAAAACTTCCGTCCATCGATCCATCCTTCGAATAGGAGCACCCTTGAAAGAGTAGCCAAGATTCAACATACTCGAAAAATCATTCTGTGACAGAGGCCTAATCCAAAATAGTGTCAATTGCACATGCATGGAGAAAACAAGAGTATTGGAGGAGGAAAAACGTGTCCTCTTTTGGGTTGTAACCCTCTCATTATATAGGGATTGATTTCCCTATTATTAGTATTCGTATAGAAAACAACTTCCTAAGTTATAGCATCCTTATACAAAACAACTTCCTAAGTTATAGCTAACTTTCTAATATAATACAATTAGAGTTCCTAAATTGATACCCCCCCTCAAATTGATGTGGGGGAATCATAAAGCAACAATTTGGAAACCAGAAACTGATGTCGAGGCCGGGGAAGTCCTTTGGTGAAGATGTCAGCAAACTGAAGGTCAGTAGGGACATGAGGTAAAGAAATGACATCACGTTTCAATTCATCCTGAATAAAATGACAGTCCACCTCAATATGTTTGGTGCGTTCATGAAAAACAGGGTTTTCAGTGATCCGGATAGCCCCAGTATTATCCGCATGAAAGGATGTAGGAGATGATTATGCAAATCCGAGTTCCGAAAGAAGTCCCCGTAGCCATAAGATTTTTGAACATGCAGAAGACATCGCCCTGTATTCCGCCTCTGTAGAAGATCGAGAAACACATTCTTGTTTCTTGCATTTCCAAGAAATTAAAGAATTGCCAAGATACATGCACCAACCAGTAGTAGATCGACGAGTATCCTGACAGCCCGCCCAATCAGCATCTGCATAAGCCGTCAACAGAAGAGCATTATCCTTTGGATAATATAAACCACGAGTGACAGTGCCCAACAAATACCGGATTATGCGCTTGACAGCGGTCAGATGAAGGTGCCTAGGAGAAGTCATGAATTGGCTCACAAGATTGACAGCATAAGAGATATCCGGTCGAGTAATCGTGAGATAGACAAGGCTGCCCACCAGGCGCCTGTAGGTATGAGGATTAGGAAGAAGGTCACCATCATCTTTGCTTAATTTGAGGTTGACCTCTACAGGGGTATCAACGGGCGAAGATTCATGTTGATCAGCAAGCTCAATAAGATCAGATGTGTATTTGTGTTGATTGAGAAAGAGGCCTTTGGGAGATTGATGCACTTCTAAGCCCAAAAAATAATGTAAAGGACCCAAATCTTTCATATGAAAATAATCCCTGAGAGAGGCTTGGACAGACCTGATCATACTAGCATCAGTGCCAGTAATAATTATATCATCAACATACACAAGTAGAATAGTAACACCAGTAGATGTTCTTTGTAGGAATAGAGAGGGATCGTAAGGGCTCTGAGTAAAGCCAGTTTTGCATAACCGCCCCCTAAAAGTTTCAAACTACGCCCGAGGAGCTTGCTTTAGACCATAAAGAGATTTTCGAAGGCGACAGACAGCATATTTAGACGGAGAGGTGACACCCTGCGGTATCCTCATGTAGACCTCTTCCTTCAAATCCCCATGGAGAAAGGCATTTTGAACATCTATTTGGTATAAAGACCAAGAATTGGAGGCAGCAATGGCAAGAAGTAACCGAACCGATGTCATTTTAGCCACAGGTGCAAACGTCTCCTCATAGTCAATGCCATATTCTTGCCTATTACCAAGTGCCACAAGCCGAGCTTTGTGTCTATCCAAGGGGCCATCAGATTTAAGTTTGATGGAGTAGATCCATTTGCAACCGATGGGTTTAACTGCAGAAGGACAATCCATGATGTCCCATGTGTGATTTTGATCCAATGCATCCAATTCGTCCTTCATGGCCTGGTTCCAACTGTCATGTTGGACTGCTTGCAAATTAGAACTTGGGATAGAGACAGAAGAAAGGGTCGTCATCAAGGAAGTGTGTGTGAATCCATACCACTCAGGTGGTCTAGAAGGTCTGGAGGAGCGACGCAGGATAGGAGTAGCGGTGGAACCAGTTGCCGGCGGAGGATCAGGAGGGCGGGCATCTGCAGTGGCAGGCTTTTTCCTACGATGATAAACAAAGTCAGGATGAAACCTAGTAACAGTTGTTTTATCTGAAAAACCCGGTAATATAGCAGGAGAAGATGGAGGACAATCCAAGTAAGTTTGAAAAAAATACTGATTTTCAAAGAAAATAACATTGCGAGAAACTCTGAGGCGACGACCAATGGGATCATAACAAACAAAACCTTTTTTATTAGTGGCATAACCCAGAAATGCACACCTGCGAGATTGTGCGGTTAATTTTGTCCTTTCTGTGGGTGGTAGATGAACGAAGCAAACACATCCAAAGGTGTGTAGATGATCAAATACAGGATGATGACCAAACAGTTTAAAATGCGGAGTAAAGTCATCAATGGTAGGTGATGGAAGACGGTTTATTAAATGTAATGCTGTGGTGAGAGCTTCAGTCCAAAATCGAGGAGGAACTGATGATTCAATCAGTAGAGTTCTAGTTACATCAAGAAGATGCCTATTTTTCTTTTCCGCAACTCCATTTTGTTGCGGAGTATACGGACAGGTACGCTGAGAAATGATTCCTTTAGTCTTTAGGAAAGATTGGAAATCATTGGAAACATACTCCCCCCCTGAATCTAAGCGCAAAGTTTTAATGCATTTAGAAAATTGGGTCTCAACATAGCTAAGAAAAAATTGAAAAGCATTAAAAACATCAGACTTAGAATGCAATAAATAAATCCAAGTAAACCTGCTATAGTCATCAATGAACGTAACAAAGTACTTGAAATGACTGTGAAAGGTGAGGGGCAATGCCCCAAACATCGCTGTGAATTAATTCAAAACATTCAGTGCTTCGTGTTGTGGAATGAGGAAAAGGTAAAGTTTTACTTTTTCCTAATTTACAAGCGTCACAGTCAAAAGAAATAGAATCAATAGGTTTATTGAAGAATCCAGATTTAAACAAAGTAGTCATCGTAGAAGCATTCGGATGACCAAGTCTATTATGCCACAACCGAGAATTTTTCTGAATAAAAAAACAAAATAACTGGTGTAAAAAATTGTTATGAGTAAATGTAGAAACTGGAATGGAAAACAGTCTGCCACGCTTAGGGCCCCTCGCGATCACTTTCCCCGACTCCTGGTCCTGCACAACACAACCAGAAGAAGAAAATGAAACATTGTAATTATTCTCAACAAGTTGACCCACAGAAACCAAATTTGTAGCAAGATGAGGAGACACTAAAACATTGGTTAATCGTAAGGGGCCAGAGGTATCACCAACAAATGTGAGGGGGAGATGGGCTCCATTTGCAGTCTGAACAGTAAGGGTACCAGTGTATGGAACAACATTTTGCAAGTTGGTGGGTGAAGAGGTCATATGATTACTGGCTCTAGAATCTAAGTACCATGTATGAGACATAGACGAACCCGTACCTGAGATGTTCATAGAGGCCAAGGCATTGAGTATCATTTGATTTACCATATTGGGAGTGAGATGAGCTGGGGACGTAGATTGTGATGAGGAGCCAGGCTGTGACGAAGAATCATACTAGAGGGAGCCATTGAAGTCAGAGGTGGCATATTGGTGAGAGGTCGCTGTGTAAGCACTAGGAGCGGACTATACCGTGGAAGTACCAGGAGCTAACGGTGTATAGTTGCAGGAAGTAGAATTGCGACCCTTCTTCCGACATTCTTCAATAGCATGACCAATGGCTTTCCAATACCGACAGATCTTTGCTTTGCATTGGTTTGCAAAATGACCATACTTCTTACAGTTATAGCACTGAACTTTACTGATGTCCTGGGGAGGTGGTCTGGTGGTAGTAGCATAGGCAAGTGGAGTCTCAGCAGATCTCAGTTGTTCCATAGAAGTTTTGGTAACTAGACGTTGTTTTTCCCTCAGAAGTTCCTGAAGACAGTTATCTAAGCTAGGAAGAGAAGCCCGGCTCATCAAGTTTGATCTAACAGTCTCATACTCCAGACGAAGTTTCATGAGAAACTGGTCTCGATGGCTATTTTGCTGTAGAGGAAGGAGTTTTGGTAGAAGTGCTTCAGACACAGTGGCAAACTTGATCTCATCATATTCAGACCATAGTCTTCGAAACCCGTTGTAATATTCTTGGATAGACAGGGTGCCTTGGGTAAACTAAGAGATGTCAAGTTCCAATTGAAATTAGCGAGCAGCATTACCTTGTTGATAGATCTTTTGGAGATAACCCCACATCTCACGGGCGGATTTGCAAGGTTTCAGATTGAGAATAAAATGGGGTTCAACAGATCCTAGTAACCAAGTCTTAATTTTAGCATCCTTAGTTTTCCAGGCTGAAATCTTCTTGTCATCTTCCTCAGGTTTAGGGTCAGAACCATCTACGTATCTCCAAAGTTCTTTTCCTTCTAAGTAGATTTGAAATTGGAATGCCCATGAAGTGTAATTCTTTCCATCAAAATGACCTAGAGCGATCTCGGATTTTTCCATTAATAGCAAACTAATAAGAATGCCAAACACGTGGACTGCACTCCAGTTGGGCCACAAGCGGGTTGGATCCCTGTAGACCCAAACTAAATTTGGACTGCACTCCCAAACACGTGGACTCCACACGTGGGAATGAGTATTAGTACGAAAAAGGGCTGAAGACCCCTTTCTGTGCTTCGTCAACGAAACGAAGAGAGAAGGGCTGAAGACACAGTTGCTGCTGAGGTGCTTGCTGCTGGAGGGTCGTGGTGCATGGTACACTTCTCTGTTTCTTCTTTCTTTCTTCTTTTCTACTCTTCTGCGTCTTCCTTCTCTGTGTTTCTTTTTTTTTTTTTTTTTCTGCTGTAACACATCCTTGGACGTTAGTGGATTGATGTCCACGAGGGCCCCAGTAGATGATCAGAGGTTTGATCAGAGGGTGGAGATGAAAGGACTAGGATTTTCCGCAACTATTGGAAGAAGTCCCACTCGAAACGGATCAAAATCCACAGGTTTGAACGGCTGTGATGAAAACTTTTGGATAAAGCTGAAAAACCACAGAAGTGGACAGAAGGCCTACCTCTGAGAATAAAAAATTCCTGAAAAAATCACTATAATTTCTGAAAAATCCCTGCAACCATACTGGGCTGCTTCTGCAG
Source organism: Persea americana (assembly GCA_029852735.1). Taxonomy (NCBI): domain Eukaryota; kingdom Viridiplantae; phylum Streptophyta; class Magnoliopsida; order Laurales; family Lauraceae; genus Persea; species Persea americana. The sequence goes on from CM056814.1 coordinate 43,478,900, forward strand.
ATGTGGTGATGATGATCTGAAGTGGGCCACGTCAGATCTGCGATGATCAGGAATGATCCAGATGATCAGACTGGTCTCAGAAGGCTTCCAGAACTTTGGAAGATGATAAGAGGATGATCAAAGGTGATGGAACCTGCTTTGATACCATGTCAATTGCACATGCATGGAGAAAACAAGAGTATTGGAGGAGGAAAAACGTGTCCTCTTTTGGGTTGTAACCCTCTCATTATATAGGGATTGATTTCCCTATTATTAGTATTAGTATAGAAAACAACTTCCTAAGTTATAGCATCCTTATACAAAACAACTTCCTAAGTTATAGCTAACTTTCTAATATAATACAATTAGAGTTCCTAAATTGACAAATAGAACCTGAATGAGCCTTTTCACATCTGCCCAAATACTCTTCGTTGATGACAACCAAAATTGAATATCACATTCAATGGTGTCCAACTGGCTAAATGATCCTACGAACGAGTCATAAACCTTTTTTTAAGAAGCAGCTAATGAATCAGCAACCTTCACCACCTTTTGATCTCCCACCATTTCTATCCATACCTGATCCTTCCTTAGTTTCCACACTTCCCCTTGAATTGGATTGCTATTTAAAACACCTCTCATGTCTCGAGTATGAGCAGATGGAACGACATTCATTTTTCCTACATTAACATAGGTTTTGCCAACAGGTTTAGATTTCCTATCAATAAATTTCGCCTTCTGGACTGTTATTCTCCTACCCCCAACAATTCTTCCATTCAAGCTAAGAAGCACAGATACGGCCACGACACAACACGACACGAACACGCGAACACGGTATTTCTAAAAAAAGTAGGACATGGACACGTAGGGGACACGTTAATATTTAATAATATAATAATAATAAATCTAATCATATACACGGACACGAACACGCCGACATAACAGATCTTCTTCTTCTTCTTTCGTTAGGGCTGGACGGACGAATGAGTTTTTTTCTCTTTCATTTAGGGCTGGACTGGACGGACGAATGGGGTTTTTTTTCCTCTTTCGTTTAGGGTTGGAGTTGGATGGACGAATTAAAAGAGCCCCCTTTTCCTCTTAAGTTATAACTTTTTACAAACATCCCCCTTTTCTTTTCTTTTTTACTCTAATTTTAATTTTTTTTTCAATTAAAAGAGGCCAGTGTGTCCCTAACGTGTCCCAGCGTGTCCCCCAGCGTGTCCCAAGTGTGTCCAGAATATAAAATATAAAAAAATAAATAGGATACTCTTTTTGGCATGTCCGACATGTGTCCGAGCGTGTCCGGAGCTTGTCCGTGTCCGTGTCCGACACGTGTCGGACACGAACATGACGGCCCCGGAGAGGTGTCCGTGCTTCCCAGCATTCAAGTTTTGGATTGCTCGATTAGCATCCCATTCAGTTTCAAATCTAACAAAACCAAAACTTCTACATTGCCCAGATCAAATATCTCTTGGCAAAAAGACCTCAAACAAAGGACCTGCATCCCAGAAAACATCAAACAGATCCTTAGTCGAAACCAGTGGAGAGATATTAGAGACAAATAGTGACCAGCAATCCCTAATCCACCCTAGCTTCGTCCCCATCTTCATATCTCCTTCATCTCTTCAAGATTCTCCTATGTTGGATCCAGAGGTCTGGAGCAAATCTTCTCATTCTAATCCAGTGTGTGGGGCCCATAGTTGTTATAAGAGCTTATTTCCAATTAGCGGGGTTAAATGGTAGGACCCAGACTTATTGGTTAAATAAGGTTTTAAGAGAACTAGTAGGACCCATGAGTATTAAATTATACGTGAGGCCTTTTAGAAATTGGTAGGGTCCATGACTAATAAGATATTAAGAGTAGTCTTATAGAAATGCTGGGACCCATTACTGGGGAGGAAGGTGTCAACTTTGAGTGAATGAGTTGTGTGCATGTCCCAAATTTAGATGGGGACTTACCAATCCTATTTCACCTCCACTTGGAGTGCTACACTATTTAGAACATGAGAGACTACCAAACCTCTTCACACAACATCTCTCTCTCTCTCTCTCTCTCTCTCTCTCTCTCTCCCCTCTTCTCTTCTTCCATCCTAAAACCCCAAGCCTAGCATGGAATAGAACAAGAAATTAGAAGCTATAGGAGAAAGCCAAGGAGAAAGGCTGATTGGTAGATGATGAGTTTTGTCATGGCTGACGGGTATATGATGTTTTGATTAGGCCAGCTGGTGTATGGTTTGAATCGGAGGAAGCTGAATGAAAGTGTGATTGGATGTTTAGGTACAAATCTGTGATGTCACCCTTTGATGATACAACTCATACAAATCTCAAACAGGTTGTTAGTAATGTTTTATGGGCCCTGGGAATCTCGTCTACTATGATTTGATGTGTTCTTTTTGGGTTTTTCCAACATGTTGTCCTCCAAGGTCCACTGTTTTGTTGAATTCAGTTTGATACAATGTTCACTACTCATCATAAATTGAGGAACACTTGCTTCCCATTAAGTGTTAGATGAAATTCTTGTTAGTAGGAATTACAGGTTTAGTTATTTGTCAAGATCTTACATCGTTGCAACTAATCCAATGCCTAAAAGGGGGTCCCAAGGACATCTTCGTATCAAACATAAAAATTTACTACTTACTGATTGGACCCAACTTGGGGACAGATATAGATTAATTAATTTGAAAGGGGCTGTTTGAAATAAATCGTATCTTTAGACACCAATTTACTCAGTTCGGTTTAAGTGAATTAAGGACAAGACTCACTTGAGATATATGATGGTGGACTGTTAAATATAAAAAGGACGTTAACAGTTGACATATATAAGTACAGTATGCAGGTACTAACTAATTACACCAGTTGAATTGTGTATAGATATCTAATATGGGAGCAGTTGGTTTGGACCAAACCTTAGACTCATAAGTCTTCTTTTAGAAATTGGGAATTGGGTTATTGAGTACCAAGAATTATGTAACAGGTGGTATATCCTAAGTTGAATAGGTTGAGTCACTTACTAATTATAAGAAAAAAGGAGACTGAATCAAACATGAATAATCAGGTTGGCCGAACAACAATTGGATTATGTGGTATTTTTTATTAATTGGAATCTGATAAGATAAGAACTATAGGGTCATTTCATAGTTATGCTATGATCCTTTATTATATTGATGATTTTGGGAGTTTGGCAGGTGGTTAAGATCCAGAACTTGTCTGAGTCCTCATGGACTCTCATTATGATTGTTTTGTAACATTTGAACACCATATTCTGGAGATTCAGTTGGATTATATTCATTGGTGAATATGAAGTATGGGTTCATGGTTATTGACTTATGTATACTTGTTGGTGTTGCTATGAGTTATGTTACACCATGATTGTGATTGCTATAAGTTCATATGTGAAGATTATTGTGAATTAGTATACAGGCTACATCCCAATGTTATTTGGAGATTCACACACTGAACAATGTGTCTGTGTATTCAATGGATAAGTTAAGTGATCGGTTGTGCGTTTGTTATGCCACGTTAGAGATTCTCCCTCCCTTTCCTAATATTCTTCTCTCTCTCTCTCTCTCTACCCCCCCCCCCCCGCCCCCCCGCCTCCCCTACTGAAGCATTCACAAACCCAAGGTACCCTTATCTACTTGAAGATTTAGAGAAAACAAGAAGGAAAGAAGGACAAAACAAATTCGGGATTCAATAATAATTAATGCGAAACAACCTTTAATAAGGAGATCAATCTAATCTTAAGAGATCACAGGCAAGTAACCAATCTGGATGAATGGACTATGCATGATTCTTTCTTTGCATCTCAAATTCAATTCTACATAACCCAAATCTCATTCCAAGCATGGGTTTGACTTAATTTCAATATATGATTGGCTTTGAAATCCCTAAACGATGGATATGGATGAGAAAAATAAAAAATAATTAAAAAAACAAAAGAAGCATGACAACTTTGGCATTTCCAATTGGCTGTGAGCACCATATGGGAAAATCCCAATGTCTGAGTCTGATGGGAGCCATTTTCCATGGTTGTTGGACCATATCCTTTAGGATATGTTTGGTAAACGTCCTCAAAGAGGATTTCTTGCGACTTCCTACGATCTCATGGAAAATCCACAATTGGGATGTTCCTCTTTTGCAAATATTCTTAAAATCACCTCCCGATTCGGAAAATCAGAATCCACGAGTGCGCAGAAAAGTGCTGCTACAGTAATTTCCGTGCTAGTTTAGGGGAGAACAGTTTTCTTCATTTTTTTGGTTTATGTGGGCCCCACAATCAAGATCTAAACCGATAATATGTTAAGAAGGTCCAAAACGGCTACCACGTCAAAAATCAGCCGTTGATTCCACCTATAATTTGAGATATTTGTAAAAAAACCCTATAATTTCAGATATTTGTAAAAAAAAGTGCAGGACATTAGATCATTAAATCTGGACTTTTGTGGGGCCCATATACGATATCCAAACCGTTCAGTCTCTCAATCCAAGGATGAAAATATCGGCCGCTACGTAGCGTAGCGGCCGATATATCGGCCGTGGCGGCAGCTGCCGCCACGCTACATTGAAGTTAGCGGCCAACGCACCCGTAGCGGCCCGTAGCGGCCGCTACGCAAGCGTGGCGGCCGCTACGGGCCGCTACAGGCCGTAGCGGCCGCTACGTGGCGCTGGGGGGTAATAAAACCCCCCTGACGACTTTTCGTTCTACCTTTTCAACTTTTTTCATCTTCCTTCCTCTTTTTTCTCCATTTTTACTGCTGTGAACCCTTTGTGTGTCCCCCTAGTGGTCCCAACTCCATTTTGTCAAGATTTGTTGCTACAAAATCAAGAGATTCAACTATTCTAAGGAATCTAAAGAAGATTCATCATCTAGGACTCATGGATTAAAATAGCGGGTGGCGGCCGATACATATCGGCAGTGTTAAACAAACCCCCCCCCCCCCCCCCCCAAACGACTTTTTCACTTTTTTTCAACTTTTGAGATCATCACTCTCTTACTACTATGAATCACAACTTTTAAGGAGGAGCACAGGTTCTGAAAGCAGAAATTCGATTTCGAAGGAAGAACTTCATAAAAAATTTCTGGTCCGGTGGCGCTGCCCCCGGGCCCCCGCGAGCTGACCGGGCAGCTCGATCCCCATCGGGGGATACCCCCGGACCCCCTTTGCGAAACGCATGTTTTAAAGAAGTGGCAATCATGAAAACAAAAGGATCCTACTTGACCATGATAGCTAGGCCTCTTTTACTGGTTGTCTTTCTTTTTTGTGCTTGGATGTCTATTATTATCATTATTTGTTAATATATGATATTAAGCATGTTTTATTATATTTGGAATGTGTGTAGTAGTATAGATATGGTTACCTATTCCTACTAAATTTTAAACTGGTCTTAATTTAACTGTTTTAAAAGAACCCTCATTGTTAAATAACTAAGTGGGAGAGGCCCGAGAGGGAACTTCTTAAGTTCCCACGGTCTCCATCATTGTTTTGTAGGAGATGTAATTGATTTATGTGTTGACCTTGGAGTCTTCCTCTTAATCGGATGTGTCATCTTCTGGGAGGACGAGTGTTGACCACTTCATTTCTAAATTAGTGTTGAATGTTGAGTTGTTGAGTGTTGACCACTTCATTCACTTGATTGAATTTGAACCTTTAACCTTGAGGCTTAAAGTATTGACTATTGATTGTTCAATGTTCACTAATGACCTAACTCTTAAGTCTTATGCCTTTATTTCATGTTCTAGTTTTTTTTTTTTTTTTTTTTTTTTTTTTAATGAGCTTTTCATTACTTTCTAAGTTAGCATGACTAAAGAACATGAATACATGTAAAAAAATTAATTATTACTATTATTTTCTATTTATATAGCGATACAGGACCTTATATATTGAGGGCACCGCTACACCCCCTTTTCTTACTTACTTTTGCAAAAGAACCACATTTTCTTTCATTTTACAATTTTCTGGATTTTCTGGAATTTTTTCATATTTTTTTTGTGAGTATTTCAAATCACACCGCTACGCCGCTACGTATCCCCGCTACGCTACGTATCGCCCGCTTCGTAGCGGTTTGGCGGCGGGCCGCTACGCCCGCCGCCACCGCTATTTTCATCCTTGTCTCAATCAGACCTAAAACGGTTATGGGGTCAAATTTGAGAACATGATTCATCATGGATCATGAGAAAATGGAAAAACAATTCTGGCCGTTGATATAGCAGTGTAAAAAACGGGAATATTTGGAAGTACTTTTTTTCATTTTTTATTATTTTTGTGGGCCTCGAAATCATGATCTGAACCGTGAATAATTTAGAGGAGACCAAACAAAACTAGGGGCCCAAATTTCACCCGTAGATCCATCATGGATTTTGAGATATTTGCAAAAACGTGAATACTCTAAAATATTAATTTTTTGTTTTATGTAGGCCCCCTTTGCACAATCTGAGCTGTTCAGATTATCTTAAGAGCCAAAAATGGTTATGGGGTGAAAGATCAGACCTTGATTGTTCATGGATTATGAGAAATTGACAAAAAACCTATGATTGTTGGATCACACAATGTATAGACTCCAGAACTCCTCTCTTCTGCCAACCTTGAAACAACTATCTTCAGAAAATCCTCTTTGAGGATGGGTTGGTTCCAACAGAATAGAGGAATCCTCTAAAAAGAGAATTCCTATCAATTTGCCAAACGTGCCCTTAGGGTTTGGTGATTTTAGGGCTTTTCATCACTTGAGCTATTAGGGTTTCACATCTTTTGATGCTTATGCTAGCATTCTGCAAGACTCAATGTCAATCAATTACGGTCTTAAATTGAATTCAGCAATTGGTATTAGTTTTGGGTTGCTTCCATCTTGTATCCATATTCTAATTTAAGGATATTGTATGAAACATGCTTTAGGGTGAGATTTTATTGTGATTTAACATAAAAGACCACAAATGATGATAAGGATACATTGCCAGAACCCTAATTTGACCAAAAGTGGCTTGGCCATGGGTTCCCTACGGATTTCCCCATTGGCCGACCACTATGGAAATTCCATAGTGGTTTGTCTCAAGTTGCCAACCAATACCCAAAATGCCTAGGCGTTGAAGGTGCGGAAAACTAAGTACTTAAACCACATGATTTGGTGAGTTTTGGCATCTTCGAACTTGTGTCTACAATATTCCTTACATGTGATTGATGATCTCAACCTAGGGTTTTGTGTACTTAAATTCTATTTTATGATCCATGATTAAATTTGCTTGTCGTACTCTATTTCAATCGAGCTTACATATTGCCCCAGTGTATTTGTTAAGGAACCTTATTTTTAGTACTTTGAAATTCAGCCCTGGATCAATAATCTGGAATATAATTCCATGCATGAGTGAAGTGATTTGTTTAACCTGAGAAATGTCTAGAAAACCCTAGTTTTTTTTTTTTCTCAAATTGTGTGTCTATATGTAATTTGGGGATAATTAGAATAATTGGGTTCTCTAACAGTTAAAAATCGAAATTTCCTTCATAAGGCAGCACACATGTGGCTTACTCTTTGAGGGCCAAATATGTAAAAAATAGACAATCTTTAATTCATTGGCTTTGTCTTGCTGAGTAGTATGAAATTGATAAATAGATCATCAGATTCAGACATCAGATGATGAAGTTACAAGCTGCGGAAGGTTAACAATAAAAACTGCCTCATGAAGTAAATTATGTTATTGGTCCCTAATTGTGTATTTAAGAGAAACGAACCAGCAGATTTGATGTAATATGTTATTGGCCCCTAACTGTGTATTTAAGAGAACCGAACCAGCAGATTTGATGTAAATTGGCTTTGTATTATAAGCCTAATATATCTAACTGTTTTAAAAATACTAACTGAATCTGGGTTGAACCTAGATGCCTAACTAGTTTGCTTAGAGATTTCGTTGAGGTAACTCGTAATTGGAGAACTTTGTAGTATCAATTTAACATGATACTTGTGGATAATTGTTATTTGCCTTGGCGTAGTTCACTATTTGTTTTGAGGATTTCTTGCTGGATACCTTGACTCACGACGAGTCGGCACCACAAACCTGTTACAACTTAGCACGGAGGGTATGCCGTCCATATAGGAGTGTTGCATTATTATTTACAAGCTGCAGTCTAGCCTTGAAAAGTGGTACCATCTTAGTTTGATATATTTGAAGGCCATATATTCCCACAAGGAATTCTTGGGTACCACCTTTTGACCGTCCGCCATGTGGGGCTAACCTGGCACTTTGACCACCAAGTAATGGGGTTACATGGGGCTAAACATATCTTTTAGCTCATGTGGAAAGCCATTTTTCATGGTAGTTTGTAATTCGTTCTATTTTTTTATATTTTTTTTTTTATGATTATGTAACTCTACTCTTGCACTAATATTGCATTGTCATGCTCGGATTGACCTCATACAATCATTACTTGTATCTACTCTTATTTGCATGATTGTATGAGATGTTTTGCATGGTTTCTTACTTGCTAAGTTTCCCTGAATCCAATCCATGGGAACTTTTCAGGATAAGAGGTAGTACCGGAATCTGAGGGTAATACCTATGAAGGCAAACCTCAGGGGGGTTCAAGAGTAGAGTGCGGATGATGTTGTTCAGTGACTTTTCAGAGATGCTTAACTGTAGTTTTCCTAAATTGAATTATTGTAATAAGACCCTCAAATTGGTCAAGGATTTATATTTGGGTTGACTTAGTTTCATATTTGGTTAGAAAATTTGATTTAATCAATAAATCAGGATTTATTAATATCTTGCACTCTGTTATGCAATACTTGATGTTTTAAATAAAAATAAAAATATTTTGCTGTGATTCGATTTGGCCTATTCTCACAATTGCGGAAATTACATTTGCATCACAAAATACGGACTTCTAAGAAATACGGATTTCAGATCATGCACCCTCGATCCAACCATCCAGTCCATTTGGATGGGTGCAAAGTGCAAACCCAATGAATAAGTTGTGTTAAAGAGAGAGACAGAGAGAGTTTAATGGTCCATCCAAATTGGTTCCCGGGTGGGCCCTACGTTATGCCTCGCAAGGAGCACTTGAAAAATGGCCTATGTATATGTATATCATCATCAGCGTCAGCATCTAAACCTTACCCCCATCTATTTGGGGTTAGCCACATATAAATAAAAGTCAAATTATAACACACACACACATCAAATGATCAAGTGATTTTGGTAGCTCATGATGTTATTATGAGCAACAGCTATGCTTAGACTCAATTTAACACTCATCTAGAATAATATCCACCATTAGATTTTACATTTAAAAGTTTTCATCACTTTTACACCATTGATCTTGTGGCCTTAATACATATGCCATGTGATGGTCAATTAGGCTATTGGTCCAACAATTTATCCTAGTATAGATCTGTGCATCCCACAATCAGGGATGATTGGCGCACAACCACAGAGGTGTCACTCACATTAAGGGTGAGCTACGTTCATAGGTCGCTAAATAAATTATGTGTATCTTACAAAGGTGTAAAGGTTATGCAAATAACTCATCTCACATTTTTTCTTTATCAATCTACCTATTTTTTGTTTTCCTCATATATATATTTATTTATATATCTTCAATCAGAACTTTTATTTAACTTACCAACTACAAGCCACCTTTAAATGTTGGCCAATGACAAAACTAAGAACTGGAAAATGCATATTATGCGCATGACATGAATGTATAAAGAAAAAGGGTAATGTAATTTTGGCACATACCTACTACGAAGAACCACACAAGGCATTCCTATGTTGTCAGCTCCAAGCACTCCAGATTGGCTTCCTGCAATAAGCACACATTGGTGCACAGGCAAACCACCATATTCGGCACCAGCGCGCAGTGTAGCCACGATCTTTTCCAGTCTGCTGGTGTACAAAGCAGAAAGTCAGCATTTCTGAGATTACACGGCCAAAAAACTCACCGTCCTGCCCAAACTGTGGTCACCTATGATAACACTCGTACATGCCTCATGTATCCATGTTGAAGCGATACAATATTCGTGTTGGTACTTGATACTGAACCAATACTTCTGGGGCACAAGTTCATTATATCCTACTTACTAAGTCAATTATTACATAGTTACCCAGTTTTCTTAGTTTTCAACATACAAAATGTTAGACAGAATCTAAGCAATGATATTTTCATTAATTCAAAAATTTTCTAAACAAAAAGTTAGGACAGCAGTATCGTATGTGTCCTAGATTTCCAAAAGTGCAGTCATATCCCCATTCCACATATCGATGCGGGATGCCCACACCCATATCTGCATCTGGGCATCATAGGTGGTCACCAAATTAGTGACAACAATGATATGCATAATATCCATTAAACTTAAGTAATTGGGCCCATGGTTTGATAATTCACACCATGCTATGATGGCCCCATTGGGGATGGTCATGACCTAAAAATCAGCTCTGAGGTATCATTACTCATCATCAATCTTCAATCAATGGCTTGCAAATAGAAAGTTTGAAAAGAGGGGGAAATTTTTTGGGGAGTTCTATTGGCACCACAGGAATATCTCTTTACACCGCAGAAAAAAAAATAAAATTTTCATTTCCTAAACTACCCCTCCCCTCTCCTCCCTTTCCCTCTTCCTCTCCCTCTTTCTTCCTCCCTCCCCCTCCTCCCTTTCCCTCTTCCTCTCCCCCACCCCACCCTCCGGCAGGGAGGGATTCCCGGCCGACCAACCAGCGGCCTCCCTCCCCACTCTTTCTTCCTCCCTCTCCCTCCTCTATTTTCTCCCCATCTCCCTCTTTCTTCCTCCCTCCCCCCTCTATTTTCTCTCCCTCTCTCCCTTCCTCTTCTTCTCTCCACCCCCCCCCCCCAGCCGCCGACGGCAAGGGAGATCGGGCGGCAGGGTTTCCGCCTGGTGCAGCCCTGCCACCCAATCTCCCTTGCCTGGTGCAGCCCTGCAACCCCGCCACCCCCCGCCATCCTGCCGCCCCGCAGCCCGATCTCCCCACCTGGTGGAGAGGAAGAGGGAAAGGGAGGAGGGGGAGGAAGAGGGAAAGGGAGGAGAGGGGAGGGGGAGGGAGGAAGAAAGAGAGAGAGAAAGAGGGAAAGGGAGGAGAGGGGAGGGGTAGTTTAGGAAATGGAATTTTTTTATTTTTTTTTGCAGTGTGAATAGTCATTTATGTGGTGCCAATAGAACTCCCCAAATTTTTTTGAATACACAGTATCCACTTTGAAAAGAAAAAAAGCCAATGTTTGCTGGCCTTTTCTTCCAAACTTGATTACTTTATTACATACAGGCTCCACATGCAACTAACAGCCAAGGATACTATGCATATCCTCAGGTCGAGAACCATTTAAGAGAAATATCCAAATATCATCGAATTGTAATTCAGCATTTATCACAAACTTAACTGACCTTTCACTTGGGCTGGTATTGATATCAACACTTAGTTTCAGCAAAGATGCAACCTCCTTGGCTACCCTTTGTTTCTCAACAGACGCTGGTTCAGAATAGCAAGCACAGAACCTTGATTACTGTTGAAAGAATAATGACTACTGTCAAAACAGAGGTGGGAAATCAGCAAACCATAGATTTAGAATTCACCTGCCCTTTTCACCTCTTTCGCTAGTTGCTCATCCAAACTAGAAGAAACTCCTTTACCAAGTACAAGTTGACCATAAAAACTTCCTTCGACTTCCTCCTTTCCAACTACATTTATTTTCGAAGTCCTCTCATGTCCAAGTTTTTCTATTATAGACCTGACAATTTTGAACAAACAAAATAAGAAAGTAGTCTTTCCCTCTCCATGCTTGGAAGGTATACTACGCTTTATGTAATAAACACTGAGATTTAGAGAGACTTGGATATAGCACACCAGCAATTGGTTTAGTTTAGCTACTAATTCAACCATGTTTGAGGCTGCATGAAAATCAGAGTCATATTGGATCAAAAACATACTTTTCTGAAAATTCTCAACCAGTAGTCTCTATATTCAATTGGCACAGATGATGGTTAGGGACTATATCCAAGCTAGTGTGGTCCCAGATTTCCACAGTGAATCATTTCCAATGCATCAGCATTTGTTCTGCCAAAATATAAGAACTACTTGCAATTTGAAGGACATCCAAACAAACCCTAATTTATGCATGATACTTAAATTAGGACACAAATTTCTTCACTTCAGTATTCAGTGGTAAATGGATAATATTTAAAAATCCCTGATAAATCATGGTGAAGTTGTCACTAGTGGGGTCCACACATGATCCAGTTGGGACTGGAGATGAGAAGAATCCCATTGTTTCAAGATTGATTGGAAATGTTCCATTATTCAGATGAGATTAAATTAGTTTCCAAAATTAGATATTAGTAGGGGTGTTCATGGACCGGGTCAGCCCAGGGGAGCTCCTAGGTAAGGCATATCCACGCCCAGCCTGAATTTAAAAATGCAGGCCCATATCAACCCTAGCCCAACACAGACCGTAAGTGCCTCGAAAAATTCCAGGCACGAGCCCTCCCATTTAGCCAATTGGACCATGCAGGGCCACGCCTTAGTAAAAACTACAAGCACCAAATTTTGGACCAATCTCATTCTAGCCAGGCCACGCTTCAGGCATTCTAACTTAATCCAAGCCTGGTCCAAATATTAAACAGGCCTAACAATTAGAGCGTGGTGCAAAGCTGGCCAGACTGGGGTTGCCCATGAGCTGGCCCTGCCCATGAGCACCCCTAAATCTTAGAAAGGATTGTTCATAGTGAGGTCTTTGAGGCCAGTAGAAATGTACAAGGGGAGTTTATCAATGTATGGGATGTTTTCATGAGCAAAAGTCCAAACTCCAGAGACATATTTGAATAGCTTTATTCCATGTGAAACAAAATTGTAATTGTTTCTTTTGCAGGATAGTGATGATCCAGCTAAAATGTAGAACATGGTAAGCTGATTCCAGGCCATCACAGTTATAGCTAGTTTCTGATCTGAGTTATTCCGGGTTTAGTCACTGTCTAGATCATTTGGACTGTGCCAACCATCATTATTACCATATTTGACTTTGTTATTGAAAGAATGGTCCAGGATATATGTTTGTAATGAACTATTAATAATACTGTAGAAACCAATTGCATATGCATCACATGTCATATGTACACATGTAGTCCTGCAGACCATTATAAATTTCATTTATATATGGGTGATTAGATCACAGTAGTAACACAATTATTCAACCAAAGCTTTCTTCTCTCCATTTTTGTAGTTGGACCAACCTAAATAATTGAAGCCATCAAGCCTGAGGTTTTAAAATGGATTCAGAGGGCAACACAATCAACTTGACTGAGTCACACCCTCGAGCACAAAAAGCCTTCAAAATATTAAAAAAATATATATATGATTAAAAAATCTATAAAAAAATTGAAAAATAATGTCTTATAAATATAGAGTTTTAAGACTCATTATATTTAGTTAGCACCGATGAATATAAGTATAAATAAGTGTTGTCATTTGTTTTTCACTCAATCCGATAACATCCAATCCATGAATGCTTTCATCTTCCACAAAATTTGGTTTTAAACTTCAAAAATTTAAGGCCTTCTTCAAAAGATCTGGTTAGAGAGGAGAAAGTCAACCTCACCAGTACAGTTTGAGCACTAGGGTATCCAACAACACCATTAGGGGTTACAGCATTCCTTATATTTGAGACAGTAGTAGAAAAGAGATTTCCAGTAGTTGCACTGCCCTCTATAATTGTAGTTCTATTTCAATACCATGATGATCAAGTCAGATCCTAACAAACAGCTCAGAAACAGAAACAATGCTCTTTAAACAAAAGCAATGTCACTCCATAAAAACAAATACACTGCTGTTCATGTCACCAACACAGTATCAGTATCACTACCATTCTATGATGCAGGGATACTTCAAAATAGGCAACATATCGTGTTATATCATATCCGATACTTCACTTTTTATGCATAAAATCAGTATCCCTACCGTGTCTATGGCGTGTCCTTATTGCATCCATTCCATAACTGGGCATCATAGCAACGGTTTCAAGAACCTGGGAAGCACGGACACCTCTCCGGGGCTGAAGTGTCAGTGTCCAACACGTGTCGGACACGGACACGCACACGCCCCGACACGTGTCGGACACGCAGAAAAGAGTGTCCTGTTTATTTTTATATTTTTTGTATTTCGGACACGCTGGGGACACGTTCCGGACACGTGTTGGACACGCCCCTACCTCTTTTTAATTGAAAAAATAAAATAAAATTAGAGTAAATGCGCCATCCTTCAAAAAAAAAGTAAAGGGTGCTATTTGTAAAATATCATAACTTAAAAGCAAAGTGGGCTGCCCTAATGCATTCATCGTCCAGCGAAAGGGAAAAGTGAAGCAGAAAAGAAGGGAAAAAACGATATGGGAGAAGAAGAAGGAGAAGGAGAAGGAGAAGGAAGAAGGGAGAAGGAGAAGGAGAAGGAGAAGATCTTCCAGGTACTGCATTTTTATTTTATTTTTTTGCACTTTCTTCCCCTGATACAGCCAGTATCTGTCGACTGGGGTTGTGGGAGCCCATGGCCCACTTGATGAGGGATCGGGACCATGGATCTGAAGGAGGACCCATGGTCGACCACTATAGCACTGGACCCATGTACAGTGGGTCCCGGTTGGCTCACCAATTTGTGGCATCAAATCTGAGAGGCGGAAGGAGGACGCATGCCATGCCTGATGCCTTCCTTCTCTTCCATCAGGCCAAAGATAATGCTCTGGTTGAAAACATTTTAGGGATGTGTGGTATATCAGGAGCACATATAGACTAGGCCCTGTATAATGAGTCAGGCAGTTGGATGAGGAAGTCATTTTTCTTCTTCTAACAAACGTGTCATTTGGTTGGTTCATTAAATCAGCTTTGGGTCCGTTATCATGAGCCAGTAGATTCACGTTAGTGGTCAATCTCTTGTAATTGTTTGCACATGGCTGCCATTGGAGGACCCAAAGAAGATCAATTAAAAATCAGTGGGGCCTTGAACAGTTAGATCATGCACCACACCAGTGGGCCTCACCTGTTTCTTAATCTGATCTTACACTTCCAATGGGTTTTTCACCTCTGTTTTTTCACCTCTGTTTTAGTTTTATTTATCAGCTCTGCTTCTTCACCTCTGTGTGACAATGAGCTCCATTCCTGGCACTAGTTCCAATGAAGAAGATATAAATAAGCCTCTGTGGAAATATGTAACCAAGTTGGAGAAAATTAATGGAGGGGGAAATATTACTCGGCAGTGTAATTTTTGCAATCAGATAAAAAAGAGCTCATACACAAGGGTTAAGGCTCACTTGTTAAAATTGCCTGGCTGTGGGATTGCTGCATGTTCACGTGTTACGACAAAAGATATTTCTGAAATGCAAAAATTAGAGGAAGAAGTACAATTAAGGATGAAGGCCAATGCACCAAAAAAAGTACCTTTGCCTGTTGCTAATGTTTCAGTGCGTTCTAATTCATTAAATAGTATTATGCACGGAGTGTTTGACTCAAAGAAGAGAAAGGCAAGTGGAAGTGGGAGTTTAAATCCAATTGAGAAGGCATTTAATATAGGAGCTCGTGATCAATTACATGCTGAGATTGCTAGGATGTTTTATTCTGCGGGTTTACCATTTCACTTAGCACGAAACCCACATTTTGTGAATGCCTTCACTTTCGCTGCCAACAGTCCACTTGGCACTTACCAGTTATGTGCCTCCGGGGTACAATATGTTGAGGACGAGTTTACTCCAAAGAGAGAAGGCAAACATTGAAAGATTATTGCAACCTATTAAAGGCACGTGGAGGGAAAAGGGTGTAAGCATTGTGAGTGATGGGTGGAGTGACTCACAAAGGAGGCCATTAATCAATTTCATGGCTGTTACAGAAGGTGGGCCTATGTTTCTTAAAGCTGTTGATTGTTCCGGTGAAACAAAAGACAAATATTTCATTGCTAATTTGATGAAGGAGGTCATTAATGATGTTAGGCATGAAAATGTAGTTCAAGTGATTACTAACAATGCTCCAAATTGTAAGGGTGCAGGGCAAATCATTGAATCGCAATTTCCTAACATTTTTTGGACACCATGTGTGGTCCACACCCTCAATCTTGCTTTGAAGAACATTTGTGGAGCAAAAAATGTTGAGAACAACCAATTGACATATAGCGAATGTAGTTGGATATTAGACATTGTTGATGATGTTATGCACATAAAGCATTTTATCATGAATCACTCTATGAGGTTGGCCATGTTCAAAGAGTTTGTTACTTTGAAATTGCTTTTTGTGGCAGACACCTGCTTTGCTTCAGCGATTATCATGCTTAAGAGATTCAAACATATAAAGCGGAGTCTCCAATCTATGGTTATAAGTGACAAATGGTCTTATTATCAAGAAGATGACGCGGGGACGGCAAGATTTGTAAAAGAAAAGTTGTTAGATGACATTTGGTGGGATTCCATTGATTACATTCTTTCCTTCACATCGCCTATTTATGATATGCTTAGAATCTGTGATATAGACAAACCTTGTCTTCAGTTGGTGTATGACATGTGGGATACAATGATTGAAAAAGTGAAGACTGCAATATTTAGGCATGAAGGGAAGCGGCATGATGAGTCATGTGGATTTTATGACGTGGTACACCAAATACTTGTTGATCGTTGGAACAAAAACAATACCCCACTCCATTGCTTGGCACATTCTTTGAATCCCAGGTGAATTACTTTCTTTTATTCTTACATCCTAATACACATTTTTTTATTATCAAGTAATTTTGAAATCCTTCTTTCTTTTGTCAAAGGTATTATAGCGACGAATGGCTTCACGAGGACCCGAGTCGAGTTCCTCCACATAAAGATGTGGAGGTTTCTAGAGAGAGAAAGAAAAGTCTTGTAAAATACTTCCCCACTTCCGAGGAGCGCACAATGGTTAATATGGAGTTTGCCAATTTCTCACTTAGAGTGGGGGAATTTGGGGAGCATTATTTTTTACATGATCGATATCATATGGATCCAACGAGTTGGTGGGCCATCCATGGCGCATGTGCACCCATGCTTCAAAGCTTAGCTTTTAAGCTACTTATGCAGCCTTCTTCTTCATCATGTTGTGAGAGGAATTGGAGTACTTACTCCTTTGTGCACTCAGTGAGAAGGAACAAGATGACGCCAAAACGTGCTGAAGACTTGGTTTTTATTCATAGCAATCTACGTCTTTTATCAAGAAAAACCCCACAATATATGCAAGGTGAGACTAAGATGTGGGATATTGCAGGAGATACACATGATTCCTTCGAGGATGTTGGGGTGCTTGAGGTTGCTAATCTCTCGCTTGATGAGCTAGAGTTGGAGGCTGTGGTCTTTACCAATGATGTTGATCATAATCAAACTGATGGCGATGATGAGGCAATTGAAGTTGCATCAATTGAGTAAACTTTAGATGGAAATTGACTTCTTTTTTTCTTTTTGTATTTTTGGAATGGAGGGGAAATTGATGATCCTTCCTTTTCTTTGTATGAATTTTATGGAACTATGGATATTTCATGTTTAATGATTATTAATTATGTTTCAATTTTGTATTGCTATTTGATGATCTGATATGTTTGTTAGTTGTTACAGTGGTACTTAAATTTTTATTTATTTGATTGCTAAATTGATTACAAAGTTAAAATGATAGTATCTTTTAGTATATTATTAGATATATTATTATTACTATTATTCTTATTATTATTAACGTGTCCCCGACGTGTCCGTGTCCTACTTTTTTGAGAAATGCCATGTCTGCGTATCCGTGTCGTGTCGTGTCCGTGTCCGTGCTTCTTAGTCAAGAACACAAGGCACAAAGGAACACAATCAGTTGATCCACTACATAAGCTTACAACTGTATCAGCATGTATCACATACGAAGAATTTCTGAAAGCTTTTCATACAGACTCATTGTACATATGGTCAGGTCATCCCTATGAAACAGGCCACAGCTATTTTCTATTGTAGATTCAAATCAGACCTTCAAATACCCTCAATAACTCCCAAATTACATATACTTGAAAGAAAAATGTGGACCAAGGATGAAAATAGCGGTATACGCCCACCGTCAAAACTCTATGTAGCGGCGTAGCGTTGCGTTTTGAAAAAAAGCCCAAAAATTCTGAAAATTTTTCAAAAAATCCAGAATATTGGAAAATGATAGAACTTTTTTTTTTTTTTTTGACAAAAGTAACTAAGATAAGGGGGCGTAGCGGTCCCCTCATTGTATGAGATCCTGACATCCTGTATCACTGTATGGATAGAAAGTAGTAATAATAATCATTTTTTTCATATGTATTCATGTTTGTAATCAAACAGTGTCATCAAAATATTATCACCATCTTTGCTTAGAATATCACATTTCTTAGTTGTATTTTGAAATGTATATATATTTTTATATATATAGTTTAAAATTTTCTATTAAAGAAAAATTTGATCAGGGCCTATTTCCTATTAGACTGTAATTCAGTTAGGGTCCTATTTTCTATTAAAACGAAATTTGGTTGAGCCCTATTTCCTATTAGAGTAAAATTTTGCTAGAGCCTTTCTTCAATTAGAATGAAATTTTATTAGACTTTATTTTCACATGGCCTTATTTCCAGTTAGAGTGAAATTTGATTGGTCTCAATTTCTAATTAGAGTGAAATTTGATTGAGCTCTATTTTCAAGTAGAGTGGAATTTGGCTAAGGTCTTGATTTCAATTAAGTAATGTTTGGCTAAGGCATGACATTTTTATTTTTATATTTAGGTCTTGATTTATACCTTTCAAAGTGCCCATAAGTGGCCTCTAATGAAATAAAAGAGGGGGTCCATTTAATTTTTATTTATGCCTTTCAAACTGTCCATAAGTGCCCTCTAATAATTCAATAAAAGAGGGTTTGACACATACAAATTGAAAAATAAAAGAGGGGCTCCATCTAATTTTTTTTTAGAACATAAATAGGGCCCATGAAGTGCCCCAAAATGAATTTAATTTTTGTTTAGAACTTCAATATGGCCCATTTAGTGCTCCCAAATGAATTTAATTTTTGTTTAGAACTTCAATAAGGCCCATTAAGTGCCCCCAAATGAATTAAAACCAAGGCTTAAATTAAATAAGGTTTGGTGCCTCTTGCCTTTCCCAACACAAGCATCGACAAAAATCGAGAAGGGGAGAGGAAGAGAAGAAAAAAGAAAAGAAAAGAAAAGAGGAGAGAAGAAGAAGAAGAAGAGTAGGAACCGCTGCTTCTTTGCCGTGCCTCTACTGCCGCTGCCGCCGTCCGCTGCCGCTGCAGCTGCCTTTGGGGACAGGTATGTTTCCTGCATCTCCTCTGTATTTTCTTTTCCTCTTCTTCCTTTTTTTTTTTCCGATCTCCTTCTTCCTCCAGTAAACAGAAAATATGACTGGTTTTTTTTTTAGTTTCATGACCCAGTTGCGCCCGATACACAATGTATCAGTGCGTATTGGCCGCTACGGGTAAATAGCGGCCGATACACACCAATATGGTTGTGAACGGCGATATTTCATGTTAGCCGCTACGCCTGATTTAGCGGCCGCCATTTGCATCCTTGATGTGGACTGATGCTATGAGAAACAATAAAACTAATATACGTGCCTCCAACTTTGTGATTAGAGTTTTCCCAGGATTTTCCATGAAATCTCTTTAAAAAACACACCACAAATGGACTCTAGACTTCATTATGATAACAAAATAACATCCTAAATCTAGACGACTCTAGTGTGGTGATCTCTTTCACCTCCTCATGTACAGGTGCTGCTAATCAAGTAATAGAGAAACTTTGGAAAAACTAGGATCTTTGCTTTGATACAAAGTCGAAGATAAAGTACTTGTATTTAGATGAGAAATGAAGGAGAAAAGGAGATGAGGAGAAAGCTTTGGTCAAATAATTGTGATTGTTAAACCCAATAGTTAGAACAATTGATGTCAAGTAATCAAGGATTTTTTTCCTGAAGTGCCTGAAAAAAAAATTCTCAGAATGGAAGAAAGTAGAAATAGTGAGAAAGGCAAAATTAGGAGGGAAGGAGAGGGTCATAAATCATGACCCCTAGGGTGGAGCGACCATCTCTATTTTTTAAAAGCTCAATTTTGAAGAATTAAAAAAAAAAAAAAAACTGTATTTCCTACTAATTATATAAAGAACCTTAGAGCTAGTTGCATTACAAACAAGTCCTACTCTCTAATTAACACTTCCCCTCAAGCTGGTGTATATATATTTGTTTTGTCCAGCTTGGACAAAACATCATTTATTTATGGTTCGACTAGGATTAGGAACCCCCAAAAAATTGAATTTCTTCAAATCTGCAACATCGAATTCCTTCATATGGAAGTCTTCCTCCATATTGTGGGCTCTGATGCCAATTTAGAATATTTGATGGTAAGTAATCTAGGGTGTTTTTCTAAAGTATCAGGAAAAAAACCTAGACTAGAAATGAGAAGAAACAGAAAGAAACAAGAGAAATTAGTGTTAAGTAGTTGTTTGTGTAATTTCCTATCACCAATTAGTTTTGGGATTACTCGCTAGCAACTTTGTCATGGTATCAGAGCCAACACATCCCAGGTTCGAAACAACGCAGGGCAAAAAAGCCCCAGTATATTTGTGCAGGTGTAAGTGCGCAAAGCAAGAAGGCAAGAAGGCCCCATGCCGTGTTGTAGTCTTGTGCGGGCAAATGCTTCGGGTCCAGGCATTGTCCTGCCTCAAGGGGGTTGTTAAGTAATTGTTTGTGTAGTTTCCTATCACCAATTGGTTTTGGGATTACTCGCTCGCAACTCTGTCAATTAGGAGGGAGGAAGGAGATGGCTATGACACCTAGGGTGAAGCAACCATCTCTATTTATTAAAATTCTAAAAAAAAACACTCATTGACGCAGGCCAAACAATAGGTCGGCCAACCCATTGGGTCCAGTCCATGGACCCCAAGGGGACATCCATTTAGTTAGGAAATATTATTTAGTAGTTTGGTTTGTTTATGATTAATATTAGTTAGTTTCCTTTTTATTTTAGATATAATTGATATATTAGGAAATATAGTTGCTTAGGGATCAAGCCAACTCCTTAATAAAAGGATGTTAGGCCTCATTGTAATAGACATGCTTATTATTAATTAATCTTTTGAGTTATGATAGTTTTCTCTTCAGTTATGGTGTTTACTCCTCTTGTGAGGTTGCCCTAGTGGCCAGAATCCATCTTTGGATTTGATCAATCCTTCGGGAGATTGATCTATTGCTCGATCGCGGATCTTGGCTGCGTCACTCATGTTTCCTACTGATTACATAAGACCCACAAAACTGATTGAATAACAAAAAGTCCTCTTCCTACTCTGTAACACTTAACAGTAATCACCCATATAATGGCATGTATTCTCTGCTACTTTTTAATTTCATAAAGAGCTGTTCACCTTTAATGAACATAAGTTACATAACAACTTAATTCAATATTTATTTCTCCTGCAGTCAAGTTCCTGAAAGCCATCAGCAAGCACAACCGTATTATATCAATTGAATTTGAATGGAAGTTAAACAAGTGAAAATTCTTTTGAAGCAATAAATCAGTGATAATGAAATGTCCAAAACAAACCTGGCCATTTTGTCCCCGATTTTACTATAAGCAATGAGTATGACCACAGGTATATTTTCACGAAGTGCGTCATCAATAAAACTGCAAACACATGTGACACAAAGTTGGAGGTTGAAAGAAAAAAGGATAATGAGAAAAGCAAATAAGGGCTGAAAATAGCAATTAGAAAAAGGGTTCAAAATGATGATCCAAGTTCCAACAGCAGTTCATTTTTGAAAGAAAGATGGTCTCGCAAGTTAAAAGAATGCTCACTTTTCAACTCCGGGTCGTAATGGTAAGCTTTTAGTTGTCACAAACTCTTCCAAAGCATTTTTCTGCCAACAAACTAATCAATAATTTGATTGTTTGACCTTACATCTTTTGTTATCTATGCATCATCAGATGTAAAGATTTCATCTACTTGGTGAAATATAAGTTCAATGTTAGATGGTTGACAAAGTCACAAAAGAAATCTGCTAAGTCAAGTACAAATTTAACATTAGATGGTAAACAAAGTAAACAAAAAAATAAAATAGGACAAGAGAAGGCACAGAAAATTTTCAAAAAGAACACGAAAGGAATGCGTTATTTAAATTTGAGAGGTAAGAATAACATGGATAAAGAGCGAGGGAAAAAAAAGAATCAAGCTGAGACTGTGTCACACAGAATTGCCCAGACAGATCCAGCTGGGTGGGAAGTGGAACTTGGGACATACAGAAGGACGAGAAGTGGAAGAGACTGGGACAGTTAAAACTTCAACTGTCAAAGAAAATCACATATCAACAAGTAACTTCTCCAAATTGAAAACCAGCTGCTGGAGAATCACTTGATAGCATGTAACGGCCCAAATACCAAGTCTGAATGAACTAGTAATGTATATCAGCACATCAAACTTAGTCAAAAACACACTCAGCGGTCATCAATCGTCAAGAAACCACTCTACAAATATGAAATATCCACAAAAATTAGCATTACTTTGAAATCACCTACCAGCAGCCAGTTCTGTTGAATATACACATTCAAAAGTCAGTCAGCAAGTAGAATTCAACATAGATCATCCGGATTTGATGAGTAACAGAATATATATAACATGGTGAACTTGCAATGACACGATCCACCACAAAATCGTTTGGCAGCTGTAGATTACCCAATTTCTACAGGCATTTTGAAATTCTATTGAGTTTGAAAGGAAAAAGCTGTTCTCATCCAAGGATCAAATGCTGCCTGATACTATCGTATCGGTTGATAAATCAGCAGTATTAGCCCACTCCACACCAATATCTTGAAGTTATCGCCATTCAAGAAGCTATTTGAGTATCGGCCAATACACCCAATAGGGCCAATATTTCAGCTGATACAGATGATACACCCTGTTAACAATCTATAAACCCATATTTTTGGGTTGTATTGCACAGAGAAAGTTAGGGAAAGGATTTTGGCATTTCTAGTACAAGAAATTCAAAGAAAAACACCAAATTGAATATCCAAATGTAGAATCAAAGACAATTCACAACTGATTAGCCGGGGGATTATTTTTTATGCAAGAAAATAGAAATCTGAGAATGAGTGAATATGTAGGTGTTTTTGGTTTGTTAGGGATGAGCTCTAAATCATAACTGGTGCATTTTAGAATGTTAGATATGCTACAAAATGCATTATTTGGGACATTTTGGAGGTCACTTATGATATTTTTGGATAACTAACTAACTAGTAAGTAAAACATGTTGCATACCAACTACTAACGAGTAAATACTAAATAGTTATGAAATATTATTTCAACTATTTATTAATTAACATCTTCATCAAGGTTTTAAAACTCAGAATTGGGAAGTGACTCGGTCATCCTTGAGTCAAGTTGACTCAATCGATTAGCATGAGACTTGCCCGACTCAATCCGAGTCTGCCCTAAGGCCAATAAGCTTTTTAAACAATAATAAATAGCAAAGAAAATAAAATAAAATAGACAATTATGCTCTATGGACCTAAAATTATAATACTCGTTTGTTTTCCTCATAGTAGCAATAGGCACCCAAATTTCTGTTCCACTTAGTCGGATGAATAGTACTCCCAATCTTTGAATACTTGGATGCTCTAAAAAAACGTGATTTGGATCTTCTGGAATCAATTAAAAATGCGCCCACAAAACCACCTAAAGATTCTCCTGACAGAAGATTTTGGAGATAAATTAGTGATTTTGATCTTCTAAAATCAATGAAAATTTCCCTAAAGAGCATTCCCCCCTCCCCCTCCCCGACAGAAATTGGGAAATAAAGTGAGCTGGGGCCAAAAACATCATAGGACTCGGAATCAAGGTGACTGACCAAGCCAGCTCGAATTGGGCCAATCTTTCAAACCATGATGTTAATGGATCTTAAATAAATACTTCGCCAATTTTCTCCAACTTCGTCAGTTTTTATTGTTCGTCCAACATGGATAAAGGAGGGTCACCTTAGGTAAGTTGACAGCCAGTGCAAGATTTTGTCACAAGCCAAACATGAATTCTAAGATAACAAAGATATCTAAAAATGAATTAGATTTCATGCAAGAATGGTCAACTATGGAGGTTATATTCTCACTTATGCAACTAACGGAAGAATACCAAGTTAAAAGGAAAAATCTACATATGGTCTTAATCAATCTAGAGAAAACTAGCAATAAGGTACCTAGAGATTTAATTTGGTGGGTTTAAAAAAAAAAAAAAAAAGGGAGTGGTCCAAGAGATTATATCGAAATCATTCAAGAGATGTAGGAGGGAGCGGTAAAGAGTGTGAAAACTACCTATGGAGGGACGAGTTTACAGCGACCATAGATTTGCATCAGGGTATCTAGAAATTTAATCACGGATCGCCTCAATCTTCACACTTTTATGGATGAGTAAACTGCTCATGTTCAAAAGAACATACCTTGGTTTATATTAATTGTAGATAATATAGTATTGGTGGATGAATTGAGAGATGGTGTGAAAGCAAAACTTAAGAGATGGCGGGATAATAATTGTTATCTTTATCCTATTTTTTTCTCTCCTTTTTATTATACTGTGATAATTTATTTGATTGTGTAACTGTGTGGGGACCACTATCTGTTTGATAAAAGCCTTTTCTTCTAATGGGAGTCTTTTAGTTGTTAGAATTATGGGACCCGAGAATGCAATTATGACTTTTAATACACTAGATGGGACCTAACCTATGCATGTCTCCTAGAAGAATTGTCTCACGATTTGGGAAGTAGAGTTTTACTCAAAATAAGAAGTCGAGGGAGAAAAGGGGAGAAACCAGGCCATATATAGACGATGTAGGTGGGCCTTCAAGACGGGATTTCAAAAACTTTGACCCTCTTAATGCAGGGATCAGACACCTAAAAGGCCAAGAACCAAATCCCAAGACCCAAAACCCTTATCTCGTTGTATCAAGATCAAAGATCTATCAAAAGAAAAGACAGATTTAAAGCAAGTATAAGCAATCATCTAGATCTACAAAACTAACTAGTGCAGATCGATACCTGAGGAGCTCTGTTGTGCTCAAATTGAGACTCTTGATCCTTGATTCTGCAAAATCCCTTTTGCAGACACAATCTCTTAGGCCTTGCGATCTCCCACGCTATGACCCAATCGCAGATAACTTCTCAAAGAGAATGGTGGGATCTTAGTTGAGAAGAAAAACCCTGAATGCACTCAAACCAGAGAAGCCAGAGGAGAAAAGAGAAACAACACTCTAGACGTCCAATGAATGTATGGGACGTCCAGCCCTAGTATATTTATAATGTTTAGAACTTCTTCTCTGAGTTCTCTTAGAAGTTTCACTTCTATTTCTCTCATGAGTTATACTCATTTCTTTTTCTTTGTTTTTTTTTTAATGGTTACTTTCATTGAAAAAGAGCAAACAGTACAAGAGATAAGTACTGATAGCAAAAGATTGGAAGCAAGGAAACACAAAAACCAAAACAAAAGGCAATAAACTAAGGCCTTGCATTAGAAAGGGCCAACTCTTTTCAGTGATACACTATTTGTTGTAAGGAATATCCTCTAAAAGACGGGTTGATGGACACCCAAAGAGCCACAAGAAACTTCGAATTCTCCACCAAAATGCTTTTGCTAGAGGCTAATCCTTCAAAACATCTTGAATTCCTTTCCTTCCAGATTGTCCAAATCACCCCAAAAAAGATAACCTCCACATCACCTTTCCTCTAGAGTCCCCAATAGGGTTCTTCCAAGCCTGAAAGAGCTCGATAAGAGAGTTAGGGAGGGCCCAGCTGCAATCAAACCAACCCACCACTGACATCCAGATAGACTGAGCTATTTTGCAATTCAGCAAAAGATGGATCACAGATTCCTCGTCTCTTATGCACATGGGGCAGCCATTAACCAAAGTCATCCCTCTCCTCCTTAAGAGGTCCATAGTAGGAATCCTGTTCCTTAGGGCCAACCACCCAAAAACTAGCACCCTCGGGGGAGCCTTCAACTTCCAAATACTGCTCACCGTGCTCCTCTCACCCAAAGTATTATGGATTGTCCTGAAGGAGGAGGACATTGAAAAGGATCCATTCTTTGAGGCTTCCCACACCCTAACATCTTCTCCTCTATCTTGAATATTTACATTGTTCAGGGTTATACTCATTTCTCTCTTATGTAGCCTACTCTTTCTATTATGAGTATTGTTTGATTATAACTCTACTTCTTAGGGCTAGAATGGGGACCACTAGGGTTTCCTTAGATCTGGCTCCAGCTGAAGCATCTAGACACCACATCTCACGTGAATTCCGGTCCCACGGTTAATTGCAAATAACTCCACTATATAAATGCAATTACACTCCAGTCCTAGGAATTTTACAAGAAGACCCTAATCTTTCCAATTACTCCAAGCAGGCCCCACCATCAATTATATCCATGGATCCATTGGAATTAAATTGTCTAACCAAATTGGGTCCACCTCTTATTATCCTTGTGACCCGATTAATCACACAGATCATTGATACCATCTAATTAACTCTTAATCAGAACGTGTGCGGACTTACGGACGATAAATTCCATTAATTGGCTGTAACAACCCGGGATCCGAGGCCCTTCAAATTCCGTGCCGAGACTCATAAGCATCACACACATAGGTTAAATCAAAAATCACATAAAGATTCAGGCATTTACCAGCTTAAACCAACTTGTATTAACAATCCAAATCTAATAAACAAATGTAACATTGTCCAATAAAAATAAAATAATTGCAATGTTTTTCAAATGAAATGATCTAA
The DNA here is from genome assembly GCA_029852735.1 of Persea americana. NCBI lineage: Eukaryota > Viridiplantae > Streptophyta > Magnoliopsida > Laurales > Lauraceae > Persea > Persea americana. Next base: position 43,505,668 of record CM056814.1, read on the forward strand.
ACAATCTATTAAATCTAATTCTTCTTCATTTATGTGGCTTCGGCGCTTAAGTACGCATCCCAAAGTTTATCTCCCGGTCACCAAGATTTTCCAGAGTCGCTAAGTCTTGATTACCTGGATTGGGGCAAATCCACAAAATATTAGTACAACTGAGTGAATAGATATTCTAATCTATTTGTGCATTTAAACATATACTTAGATAAGATCACACAACAAATTAAAGTAACATCCCAAAGTCTCATTCAAGCCAATGTTAGAGTCAGGTCAAACTAACAACAACCTCCTAGCCACCTAATAGCACCAGCCCAAAGTTCACGTTACACAAAGATATCACATGTACAAAGAGTTCCCAAAACTCATTCCTGGACATCTCAAAATACAACCAACCTCCAAGGTCCAAAGTAAAATCGACCACCGAGTGTCCAAAACCAGCAAACTGGTACCACAAAATTGACTTTCCCAAAAAGGTCCAACATCAACAACTCTTACAAAATCAGCCATACATGCTCGTGGTCTAGGGGCGTCCAAAAAGGTTCCTCCAAAATATATGCATCATCAAAATCTGATATTTAGCATGTCCTCAACATTAGTAATGAGCAAATTCCATAATCAACCCCTTCTCAAATTATGTGGATTTAATCTGCCCCAATCCGAATCAAAATTGGTATACAAGGTGAGATGGGTCAGTTACATAACTCACCCTTTACAGTTTTGAGGGAAATATTCAATTACCAAATTAATCACAAAATCTACATATACAAACCGCACAATTTATCATGTGAGATCCCCAAATAACAAGGACATAAGCATATTAACCCACATACATATTTCAAGTCACCATATATTCAAATAACAGGGTCCAAAATACATAATTGACAAATCAAGAACTAAAGGATGCAATTCAAACAATTTGCAAATAATAATAATGAATAACCAGCCTACGCTTGCAATTTCAGAAAACTTAGGATCTCATTACAATTTATACAAGACAATAGGGTCTAATGGTAATTTCAGAAGAGTTACGAAAGCAAAACACATGTTTGACAGATTCCCAACATGGTCTCACGCTTCTCATATTGAAGGCGACTGGATAGTGGGTCCCACTATAGTATACACAAGGGACTTGATCTGAGTAAAAATACTAAACCAGCAGGGGTTGTTTGCAATCTTTGCAAGTTAAATCCCGGTTGAAAACATCTAAACGGAACTCAGCTTTTGGGAGAAAAAGGGGTTTACATCTGGAACACTTGGGCTAGCTGGATAGTGGGCCCCACTGGTCCAAACCTAAGATGGACCTAATCACCATGGTCACCCAGCAGTCCCTTAACCTATGACTGGACCTGATCTCTGATCAGGTGGGCCAGGGAGTCCCAATAGGGCTTGTCGACATTCAGCCCAAAATCTGTTAAGTTACCGGCTCACTTCCATCAAAGCAACCGGATGAAGGCCCAGATGGGACCCACTCCACATGGGTCCACCATCCTAGAGGTCGCCCATGGGTCCCCTGTTGAATCCTTGGACCAGATTAATGAACAAGTGGGCCATGGGGTCCCACAACCTCCAAACGTCAACACTGCTTGGGGCGTTCTGGATTCTGAAAACTTGAATTCAGCCACTGTTGAGGGATTCTCTGGTTGAAAGAGATCCTTTAACAATTCTATAATTCATGTACAGAGCCTATATAATCCTTTGATATAAACAAAATAGAATTTCCACTCAAACGATGGTTCCAGAGGATGTCGATAGGTACTGTGGCATCACAACAGTGCAAAGAAAACCAGTTTTAAAAATCATCCATGCATAAAATCTGAAACTAGATCAACCATTACAAATTATGAATTGAATACCACAATAACATCCCAACATCACCTCCATTAAAAGTAGATGCAGAATCCTACTCACCGATCAATTAGCTATCCACATGAACACAATATGCATAAGAAGAATTCTACTTACGATAAAATAGGGTAATCAAAATTACACGAGCAAACCAATAAATTCAGAACCATACAATTAGATCAGAATCTCTACCCACCTATTATAGCTAATTAGAATTGGTTCTTCCTCCTCCTATTTTCTTCAAGGCTAATACTAAACTAGGCTTTGACTTGATGGAAAAGAAAGTGGAAAAGAGAGAGAATGGCCTGAGAGACGCTTGAGGATCAATATATAAACCTAGAAGTTAGAATCCTTCCCAAAGCCCTCTTTCTACTTTTATTATTTCCTTCTCATATGCCAATCCTATTCCTAACATTACTAGGTGTCTATGGTATAACCAATACAAGTCCCACTCGAATTTCTCCATCAAACTATGGGTCCCACTAATTTTAAATAAAATCAAGATAATTAAATATTAAATATCAAAAGATCATCTAGCCCTAATATTGGGCCCAGGGTATTACATACTCCCCTCCTTAGAAAATTTGGTCCTCCAAATTTAACACACAAGAGACAGAAATGTACCCGCTACCGCATTGTCAACTGTTGCCATTTCTTGTTGAGTCATTGCATATACCTCCGCATTCATTTGAGGATTCCCCCCTCGAACATTTCCAGTTCTAGACTGATTCTGACCTTGAGGGCGTGCCCGAGTATTTTGTTGATCCCCCTGTTGTTGATTCCGTGGGTACCCTTGTCTTTGATTCTGTTGATAACCTTGTTGTCTATTCTCTTGGGGGTACTGATTTTGTTGCGGATATTGGGCCTATTGCTGATACTGAATTTCTTGGCGCTTTTGCGGACAATCCTTGACCTTATGACCTTCCAGTCTGCACTCGAAGCAGGTGCCCCATTTCCTACGACACTGACTTACATCGTGACCCTTCCCACAAAAGTTGCACCACATGCCACTTCCTACCTTCTGTTTCTTTGATTGGGCATGATCTACCAAATGATCTCTCTTGTTTCCTAATGGCACTAATTGAGTCTCTCACTTGAGGTCTTCTATTGCCTCCTCCAACACAAAAGCTTTCCCCAGTGCTTCGGCATAATTCTTTGGCTCATGTAGTTTCACATCTTTCTTAATGTTCGGTTAAGGCCATTCACAAGGGGATATTTCTCTTTTAGAGGACAGATTCCATCTTGAGAATAAATGTTCCCACAATCCCACTACCATCCACCCAAGATACCAAGGTGTTGACCTACAGTTGGCCTTACTCATTGGTATGTTCAAAGTAAGTGCATAGGAGAAACTTGAGTCCATTACTCTCTCAGGATTGAGAGCCTATTGCTTGGAAATGCATTCCTTAATTAGAAACAGTGTTTTTCATAAGGTGTTACTCATGGTCCTTTAGTACATCCAATGCACTAGCACAACAATCCAAAGTCTTCCACTCTGATGGTCGAGACAAACCATACTATCTCATAGTAATTGCAGTGCTACAACCTTTTCAGATGAGATGCCTAGTCTTATCACTAGTTGTGAAATGATTCAAGTATAAGTGTTGCAATCTATGTCTCCTATATGTGAATCTCATCCGCACATATGGATCACATTTAATATACTTAAGGGCTCATGTTCATCTCATGAACAATCATGTCATTTTGTATTAATTATGGATAAATTAATTCCCATTCATCTCATGAATAAAAGCATGAATTTATAAATCAATTAAGATAATAAATGAATTTATTTACATCATACACTGGATTGTGGACATATAATCTAACAGAAGACGCATGGAGAGAACCCATATCACATCTCTCTTACTTCACCTTCTCTAGCTCATATCACTCTCCAAAAGTCCAACTCTAAGAGGAACTTAGAGAAGAACCAAATCAGCAACTAGAGCCTAGCAAGGTGAGTAGATTCTCAAAATCTATTTGTGTATATCCTTCTTGTTGATGTTTTTCTACTTGTGTATGATATAGTCCCTCTTTGTTGATAGTTAGTTGAAGGTTATTCGGTGAATCGGTGTTTAAATCTTGATTTGAAGTTTAGATCTTGTGCTTTTCAATTTTCCAATCCTGATTATAGGCAGAAGATGTTGGATTGATTGACATTTTACACAAATTATTGACCACTACAGTGTCAGATCCTATTTGTCGATATTTAGTTGGGGGAAAGAAAGCTTGGAATCTCTACTGATGGCCCTAGAATTCATACCAATGTATTCTTCAGTGTTGCTAGTACTACTAGGATTCTATCACTACTCAAATCCACCAAAAATTGGTGAAGAATCAAATCTGTAACAGGAAATCCCAGAATACCGGTCGTCTAGAACTGGTTTGATGTTTTGGACTATGGGGCCCGGGCGGGCCACCTGAAGACAGATCTGCACCATGGATCTAGTAGTAGACCCATGGGTGACCATAGAGGTACTAGACCCATATGGAGAGGGCCCCGTTTGGTCCACCGTCCAGTGACTTTAAATCTAGCATACGTGAGACCTATTCAGGGGAGTGTCACGACTGTTGAATACATGCATATGAGGGTTGATATCTATATACTTCTTAAAGACCTGATTTTTTTTCTACTTTCAACTTCAATCCCTATCTTTACTTCTTGAGTTTTATTAGTACCTGAGAAAAAGCGCAATTTAGCCCCTGATAATTACTATTTTTCACAATTGAAACATTATGCACTATTCACTTGAGTTCCAGAATTTCGTAAAATTGCAAATAAGGACTTGTTTTTTTTTTTTTTAGATCTGAAACCATTTTAAGTATTTTTTAGTTCCTGACATTTCTGAAATTACAAGGGCTGTTCAATCATTGTTGCTATATTTATTGTTGCAGTTGTTTTCTTTATTTTGTAACTTCCGGATATTGTATTTAGGACCCTCTTACTTGAGTAAATATGATTTGAAACATATTGTGGATTATGATACATGTTATGTACCATTGTTATTTGGGGATTTCACCAGTGTAATTGTTACAATTAATTTGGTAATTGAATATTTCCCTCAAACCTATAAGAGGTTAGTTATGTGATTGCCCTTACACAATTGGATACCAATAATGAAACAGTCCAGAGCATAACAAAATCCAGGATTTGTCTAAGGGGCTGATCTCAAACTACCTTGACATAGGTGTTGGAGAATGGTAAAGAACTTTGTTCAAGTATAAATCATGTTTATATGATTTTCAAGAATAAAATGTTTGTTAACCAGGACCAACCCATTAGACTTCTCCTAGACCACTAGTACCTACCAAGGCCATGGCATAGATGTTATTCCCTGACTCAGAGGTCAGATATATCCGATTCCCTGACTCCTAGGTCAGATATGTTATTCCCTGACTCAAGGTATTTCCTGACTCCCGAGTCAAATTATGTTAATCACCTGACTACAGGTCACCTATTTTTACTGACTGTAGGTCAGCCCTTTGTACATGATATGAGGCATCCATAAGGTATTTGTGGGGCGGTGTTGTCAAGTGGTTAGGGGATTGTCTCGAGATTAGTTTTAGGAAACCTTAACTGGACTTCAATAGATGCATTCTTGTTACTATTGCAACATTATTATTCCTGTTTAACCTGAAATTGCACACCCATGTAGATTAGAGTTCTCTTCACTAAGTTGCCCAATCCAGGTAATCAGGACTCTGAAGGTAAGGGTTATCGCGATGATCAAGGGATAGGCCGCGTCATGCGTTCGTAAGCGACGGATTCACATAGAAGAGAAAAGGTGAAGGACTAGTTTTCATTATTTTAATTAGTTGATTCATTCAAACTACAAAGACTACTTTGGAAATTATGTAGTTTATTTCTTTTATTTGGACATTACTATTGGATTTGATAATCTTTTAATTAAAGGTTCAGATTTTAGGCAAAAGCCTGGTTAATAATGCTTGAATGATTTGATTTATGTTGTGGTTATGGTACTTGTTGGTTATGGAGCGGAGTCCGACAGGGCCCAGATTCCAGGTCATTACATGACATTAGCCTTATGGCCAAGAGCACTGGTGGGCCCCACAAGAGTAGGAAAGGAAGAATTGGAGGAAGACATTGAAGATACATGAGGAAGAACAAAACAGGATTGAAAAAGATACTGAAAAAAACCCTAGATGGCACTATGACACCTTGAAAATATGGACAAAAGAAAAGGAAATAAAGAGAAAGGAAAAAGAGATTAGAGTCGTGGAACTTCATGTGAATCCCTCATGTAGGTGAAAAGCCTATCATGTATGCAGAATGACAAACAAGCCCCTCTTTCAACATGAAGACGATTCAATTAAAGGGATATTTTTGTAAGATAGCAATTAGACCCTCATTCTTGTATGGAGCTGAATGTTGGGACAATGAAGAAGTGACAAGAAGCTAAAGTTCACATGCCTAAGATGCATTCTATGATGGATATGTGCAAAATAGAAGAGCATACAATTACGAATGTCTACATGAAGAATCCTACAGATAACTTCAATAGAATAGAAGGTCAGGGAATATCATTTTGAAGTGTCCTAAGCACTGTACAAAGGATTAAAAGGCTACAAGCGCAAGGAAATAGAAGGGGGAGACCGTCAATGACTTGGAAAAAGTAATGAGAGAGACATGTTAGAATACAGAATTACATGAAGCATTTCTTCAAATGCAACCCGAAATAGTCTACAAATTGAGCATGAAGCTGACGCAGTGCAGTGAACTTTGTGATACCTTAGGAGTAGAGACTACTCTATAAGTAGACCTACCAGTACTCAACATACATTACTTAGATCAGATACCTCAAATTGTGATGTGTTATTTAGGAGTTGGATGCGGTAGGATATGAGAATTTCCTCTTGGAGTGCTTCCTTCTGTCTTCCTTCTGGGCAATCCTTTCTTATACCCCCACTAGGAGCCTCTCACTCAACCTTATGCAAACAAACACAAACCACCAGAGACTGGGATAGCATATATAAGAAACTCACTCGCACATGCCTTGCAGAGTAAGGTTACTTGGTCAAACATTATTATACAATTATGACTAGATTTCCTAAACCAACCCCAAATCGATGCAAGGCTAAGAAAGAACAAGAAGAAAAGGAACACAACAATGGATTGAGGGGAGCAAATGATAGAGAGAAAGGTGGATGAAAGAAATCTCACTGACAAACATATGCACCTTGGAAAGTAAGGTAATTTGCTCATATATATTATTTAATAGTTTATGAATAACACTATGAAGCCAACCAAAGAAGATGATGGTGATGTATACATAAACGGATGGAGCAAATTGGAATTTGAGAAAAGGTCGGTTGGAGAAAAATTATTTGTTAACCCATTATAAGTCAAACTTATATGTACAAGTTCACGATGATAAAAGAAAACTTGTGGTGCTTGATATGCTAGAATGGATATGATAAAACAAAAGTTGGGATATTATGGGATATGTTTTAACCATCTATCAAATTGTGATTCTTATATTCAAACTCCTAACAATTTCCACATATTCTTGCCATACGGGATTCAGGAAACACCATAGAAAGGTCACACTAAAAATCTTTGTAAATACAAATACATCTACTATATCTGTCATGCTAGGAATACAAATGAATAATCCTTCTTTCAAGAAAAAGGGGTCTTAAGGTTAAAGACCTTCCGGTATGGGGTTTACATCAAATTAACTTAGCATCATCACGTACTTCTGAAATAGATCATTAACTCACAAACACATCAAAGTATGAAAAGAATTAATAATCCCCATATGCTATTACTCAATACCAGGGAGGATCATATATTAGTATTACACACTATTAACCGTCTTTTTCCTTTTTTAGGCCAAACAAGTAATCACCTTAGTTGAATTTCTATGACCTCTAGGGGAAGGATTTCACCCCAGGAGAAAGCTACATATCAACTTAGCCCCTTCAACATCATAGCCCCTTGCACATTGTGTACTTAAGTAAACAAGTACCTTTTCTCGTAGTACACTTTTCATGAACTTTTCCTTCTCACTGGTGGGCAACGACGTAGGCCAACCAATCTGCACATAAATTAATCAAAAACAACTATGTAATTCAAATATCATTGATACAAATAACAATGCAGTTTTCTCGTTGAAATCATTGCCGGAGAAAGTACATCAGGGATAACAGAGACATCATATGCATTAGTATTTGAGACATGGTGTCACTTGATGGACACATTGTGTGGAGTATGGATACATGGTACCCAACTGAGGGTCAAACCATAGAAGGTTTTTAATGGAGAGGGGTAGCTAGAAAAATTCTAATGCTGGGTCACACACCTAGTAAACATTTTTCAAGTAGGTATATTTAGTGCAAAGATAAACCTTTCTCGTAATGGTAACAAATAACTTCATTGGGAATCACACCCCCCCGTCAGGGATTGATCCCCGGAAGGGTGCTTTACCCCCTCCTCTCCTGGCACTGGGCCAACTCTTTAAAAAAAAAAAAAAATTCATTAAAAAAGCAGTGCATCAAAAATAAGAAAGAAAGAAAAAAAGAACCTCACCAAAAATCAGGAGCGAAAAGGCTACAAGTTAATATAATTAAACGCAGGATATCTTCTTTATGAGCCTTAATTGCTATCTCCTCTTAGAACTTTGATTCTGGAAATTTCTTTAATTCTTTCCAGCCAAATGGAGCATAGAGCTGCAAGAAGAACATCCCCATAATAAGCAGCTGCGCTTAGTTGGGAACCTGAAACTCCATTGATCCAACAAAATTCTTGGTAGAAATTCGCAAAATCATTGAACCCCAAAAAGACAAGAAATACTCCCAAAACCTTCTTTGAAAAGGACAATAAATAAAAAGGTGAGACACATCCTGATCCTTTCCCTGTTGAAGGCATAAAATTAAACCTTCTCTAGAAATACCATACACTACCTTGTATGAAGACTGTCAATCATAAGAATCTTATATAAAGCAACCATCTAGCATGAAGCTAAAACTCTAAAGGGATCCTTTATTTCCAACAAATAAATTACAACAATTGAAGCATTCACCTGGCCAACCAGCTTGCTATAAAAGATTTGACAGAACATACAATTAGTAGCCACCCAAATATAACAGCCATAACCCTCAGACGGTACAAAAACATCCTGAATCAAAGTCAAGAGCCAAATAGACTGAGAACCTGCCACACAATCAGAACAACTGAGTCAACACCCACCATTCCCATAGCTTTATTCATATACTCGGCCACCTTAGCCAATGGATCGCTTGACACTCGGAGAAGAGATGGAACCAAATGTGCAAGTGGTACATCACGGCAGCACATGTCAATCAAGAATCTGATACAGCTCCCATTCTGAACCTTATAACTGATCGAGACAAATGTTAATCTAAATGAAGAAACTGCCCTTCAAGCCAAAAAGTTCTACTAATAGCCTCCTAAATTTCTCAAATAATACCACCAATCCACCATCATGACATCATGAGCAAAGATATATCTCTGTAAACCATACTGATCCAAGCCCAACCACCAACGCCATTTTCCTAGCATGGTGATGCTAACATCCGAATTTGAGTGTGCCTATTGTCTAGTGCTCCAAACAAACTAGTTCCACATCATCCATGGAAAATCCCTCTGAATCTTCTTAAAGTGTTTGCTTCTTCATAGTAGGACACTTAAAAGGTTATAAATAGTAAAATGGGAACTCGCTAAAGCAGATTTTACTACTTCCACCAAAAGAAAGATAACTCTTCCATGATAGTTTCTTCTCAAACTACTCAAGCACTGGATCCTCAAGTGATGCAGCGCAGGGGAGGGAGAATAGCCAATTGTAATCTCAAAGCCTAGAGATCCATGGAATCCAAAACGTCTTAGTCTCACACCACATACACAACTTAGAGAAAAACTCAAAAGAGATTTTATTAATCAATGCATAACTGAATGAGAGGAATTACATCTCTTTATAAAGACTCTAACTCCAATCTTTTATTGGAAACAATTCTAATTAAAATAAACACTAAATCAAATAAGATAAACTTTCTAATTAATCTCATAATTATCCCTAAAATTTAGCTACTCATTATTTAAATAAATGTAAAAACAGGAAAGAATCCTAGCCTTGCACGATCTTGAGATTTTAATCTCTTTAATGGGCTTCAATGGGCTTGGGCCCAATGGGCTGGCTGATCACGGATTTGTCCTGCATCAACTCTCATCCTCTTGGAGAAAACTCGTCCTTGAGTTCGGTAAACATCCGCTTAGGTCGAAGATCAAACGCACAAACTTTCGATTCTCTTGTGGATCTTCATACTCTTAATATGGTTTGTAAGCTTCACTTAATCTTTTGCTCCACAAAAATTTCAGATATTGCCTCTTTTGATAGTCAGATTTTGCATGGATGCATGCTCGAACAAATTGATGCTTCAATTTCTGAATTTGTGCCATTTGCACACAATCTTCAAGTACCCATTGCCGATTTCCAAAGATAAAGTCAGTGTGTGGGACTTCAATGACCTGTTCTTCTTTTGAAATCACTTCAACGGTGCGATTATCTACTAATAAGTTGCAAGGCTCTGTTGGAACAACCATAGGATCTAATCGATGATTAGACTTTGTGTTCATTAGATCCATGTCTACAATCTCTACTAATCCTTTGTCTTCCTCTGCATTTTACTTCTTTATATCAGCATCGTCCATGAAGTTTTGCAATCTATTTCACTCAAATTTGTTGTGAGATCATCCTTTTGCTGATCTTGCTTCTCACCGTTAGCCTTGATTTCTCTTTCTTCCTCTGTTTTTTTTTTTTTTGCCCTTTGGTTCCACAAATGAAGGTGATGGTGTAGACGGAGATAGGAGTGTGACCCATTGTCCTTTCCACATGAAGGTTTATGTGTTCTTCTCTTTGTCATTGTGCACATACCGATCAACAATCCATGGTCGTCCCAAAACAATGAGTGATATTCATAGGGATCACATCACAACAAACATTGTCTCCATAACCACCAATCTTGAAAGGTACCAGACATCTGAGTCACAAGAATGATAGAACCATTAGACCATGTGACTTTATATGGTTTAGATAGCTTCTTAGTTGGCCAATGGAGCTTGTCAATAACCTCTTGCGCAATAAAATTTATTGCACTACCATTGTCAACAACAAAATTAGCCCGTCTTCACACTTTACTCGCATCCGGAATATCATAGTCCATTTCCATTCTTCTTCTTCCTTTTTATTGGTTGTAAGAAGCCGACGAATGACAAGTGTAAGTTTATTCTCTCTGAAAAAATGTGATTCAACAATATGAGCTCTTTGTTTGAAATCTCCTCTTTGAAAATTTGATGGTCTCCCAATGGGCTTCGAATTGGCTTTCTCCGGCAGGGAGAATGGATCTTTACCATGTAAATATTTATCCTTCATTAGCAATTTCATTTCAATCCATGTTAGCGGATGTTGATACAACTGATATTCTACTTCTTTCTACCATACTTGTGCATCTCCTTGAAGTTTTCTTTTGGCGCAAACCTTACATGAATAAACTATTAATTTTTCACCACTGAAAGTACTCTTCGAGCACTTTAATCCAATTCAAGAAGACATTTGGATTTCTGTTTCCATAAAAATATGAAAATTCTGGAGCTTCTCGATGAAACATGTTTGAGATTGTAGCTTGATGATCAATGATCAGTGATAGAGCTTTTGATGTTGGAGTGGAAGAGCACGTGCAACTCCCATATGGGTCTAGTATGGCCCACGAATCTGGCCTGCAAACAAGACGGGGCAGAGGTTCTTTTTTTTTCTTGGCTTGGGTCGGATCTAACCCAAAGTGAAGCCCAAAAGGTGGGCCTAGCTTGTGTCACATGGAGTGGGACACCTAGGGGTGGCTCCTCAGGCTCGAAGCAACGAAGGAAGCTCAGGCGATCGTCGGGCGACGAGCTGGGCGGCAGTGCATTGTAGTCGTGCAGCTAGTAGGTGCTGAGAAAAGGCAACGAAAATAGGTACACTTGTTCGCTCTCTTCTATGCTCTTCACCTTTCTCTCCGTTCTCTCTTTTTTCATCTAAGTTTAGGTAATGGATGGAGTGAGGATGGAGTTTAGGTTGGGTTAAGGATTCGGGTTAGGGTTTGGATTGGCATTAGGGTTGGCAATAAGAGTAAGAGATTCGACGGGCATATGGATTAAGGTTTTGGTTTATGATTGGGATTGGGATTTGGTTTGGGAAGGACGAAGAGGGTCGAAATTCGACTAAGATGGGGTGCGTGGTGTGCGGCTGGGATGAGGTTGGTTTCCGATTGGGGCAGGGTTTCCTTAGTTTGAATGGGGCTTCGATAAGGGGTTTGGAGGAAGCTGAGGTTCAGGTGAGTGGGTGGGTGGTCAGGGTGGGATCTGGAAGATATGGGGTTTAGGGGTTTGGGTCTAGAGGTACGGATCTAGTTGGAAGGGGGTTGTATGGGTTTCCGGTTGGGGTCGTGTGAGGTGGGAGAGGGGATGGAGTTAGGTGATGTGTTTAGCCAAATGGAGTTGGGCTAGGGATTAGGTTTCGGGCAACATTGGGGTGGGTTGGTTGTGATTGGGTTTCAGTGATGGTTTAGGTTGTCAGATGTGGTTGGGTGGTGGGTGGATGATGGTGGTGGGAGGTGCTGATGGTCGGTGATGATGACTAATGGATCAACAAAACATAAATAGAGGGATAAGATATCGGGTTACCTCAGATCGGCGATCATAATAGCAATCTTAGATTGATCTTCGCTCTGATCCCAATTGATGCGGCGTGGGAAAGGAAGAATAGCCAACAGGCTAATCTCTAAGCGAAAGGCTTAGGGATAGGTATCCATAGGATCAAAACTGTCTTGGTCTCACGCCACAGACACAGAACTCTGAGAAAACGCGAGAAAATTTTATTAATCAACGCATAACTGAATGAGAGGAATTACATCTCTTTAAAAAGACTAACTCTAATATATTGTTGGAAACAATTCTAATTAAAATAAACACTAAATCAAATAAGACAAACTTTCTAATTAATCTCATAACTATCCCTAAAATTTAGCAACTCATTATTTAAAGAAATGGAAAAACATGAAAGAATCCTAGGCTCGCACGATCTTGAGATTTTAATCTCTTTAATAAGCTTCAATGGGCTTGGGCCCAACGGGCTGGCCAATGATGAATTTGGCCTGCATCACCAAGAGACAAACTAGAAGTCTCAAATAAGTAGAAGGCAATCCATTAGGGCAACTTAATGGTGTTAGGAATACATGGGGCTTACTGTATAAGTGGCCGATCTATTGAGCCCAATTGATCAGGCCTATTATTTTAGAGGCGGCCCACAATCCAAAAAAACATACGTATCTTCTCACATTGGCCTGAATCAACATATATACAATTACTAGACCTAGTGGATTATGCTTAGCCTTGTTTAGGTAGGAATTTTAATTTACCTTGATTGTATCAATGTAACTACGTTGATTGTAGACATTGAATAGAATTTTTTCATCCACAGTCGAATTCGAATCCAAGATCGAACAATTCCAAAATTCCATTACAAAATTCCCTCCTCTTCCTTTGATTTCATGATATCAGAGCACATAGGATTTTCATATGAAGGCTTCGTCTTGACATTGGGCCATTGCCAGATCCATTTTCCGATCTAATATATCTCTAGATCACTTTGTCTTCTCTGGTCTTTTCAATTATTCTTATTTAGGCCTTGACGACTTATCACTCTCCTGTGGGCTTCTACATCCACTCAACCATCCCACAAGGGCTTCTATTCAGCTTCATCGGACCTCTCTGCAGCATCTCAACTGAGGCTTATGTTGGGTTCACTGGACTCCTCTGTGGCATCTCAGCTCTCTTGGACCGGACGGCGAATCGAGTTGTTGGGATGTAGGATAGAGGTGGAGAGGGGGGATGTAAGTCGAGCTCTCACCTAAAAATTGGCCTCACGCTAAACTCCCTAAAAATTGGAAAAAAAGAAGAGAATTTGTTATAGACGGGTCTCTAGAAAGCCTCGAAGGTTTATTCCATTCATTTGATCATCACCCTTTATTAAAGAGGCATTACGTCAACATATAAGCAAAAGAAATAACCCTAAATCTAATCTTGACCATCCAAACATATCAATGGTCAAGATTAAATCATCCACTAATTTCAACATAAACCATAAATAAATAAAAACACCTCTAAATGATGTCAAATTAAAAATGAACTGAATAGGTTGTGCCCAATGGACTGGGTCGACGCATGGGTCATGAGCATAGTTGTGAATTTCATTTCAGACACCGTTTCAATTTGGTCTCCAAACGAAAATTTTCAACCAATTAGGAAATTTCGGTGAAAATGTTCGTACTTGTGTTTCAAAAAATATATATAAATATAAATATATATACACACACATACATGTAGAAATTTAATTAGGGGTTTATTTTAAGTGGAGTGTGATTGTGGAATTAATCTTCTTCTTCTTTCTTTTTCTTCATATTTATTCCTTTATTTCTATTCGAAAGAGGGCTTAGGGTAGGGAGGCTTTCAAGAAAAAAATATCGCAGCAAGTCCTTTTAATCATTTTAGCTGAAATCCACCGAAATTTCCAAAATCAACAGAAATCTTAACCAAAAAGTTGTGTAGGGCCTTTTCGTTTAGGTATGTAGACCAAAACAAAAATTCTCGGAAATTTCGTCTGAGACGAAACGAATTTCAAAACTATGGTCATGAGTTTGACTTGCATCAAAACTCGCCTTCTTGGAGAGAACTCGATCTCAAGTTCTGTAAATGTCCTCCAAGATTGAAAGTTAACCGTAGCTTCTTGTCGTGCTACTTAATCAACATACTCTTTCCATGGCTTGGAGGTATTTCCATTTGGTCTTCCACTGAGAAGTAGAATGGGGCCATGGCTTCTTGTGATTTCTAAGTCCAACATTGGTGTGTGATCTGACCGACGGATGCATCAGTCTCCGACTTGGGACCATTGGGTCACAATCTTTGAACATCAATAGTTTGTCCCCGAAGATGAAATTAATGTGGGAAATCTCAATGACTTGATCTTCTTTTGCAACCTACGGATCAATAGCCTCTTCATATGATGATTTGATTGGCATTTTCCAGTAGTGGGTTTATGATGAATATATACAGTCAAGTCTTCTTCATTCTCATAATACCAATCCCCATATTTACATGCATATATCATTCTTTGAATTGTATTGTCAATTTCAAAGAGCAATTCTATATTGCCTTGCAATTCCATATTGACTTGGATGTCCAATGAAAAATATCAAACTAACCCTTGGTGTAGATTTGAGTGTCCGGGTATACAGGCGAAGATGGATCGACGACCAGAGTCCAAATGGCATTGAAATTGCAGAAAAAAATCTATTTCCTTGCTCTCGTCAAACCAACTATTGATTGTACCTTGCCAATGCAGTTATGATGTCTGCTTTTTTTTATGTTGCTAGTTTAGATATGGGCTGAACTGAACTCAGTCCCATAAACTGGGCTCAACTCGTGTCACAGTAGGAGACAAGTGCGAGGCCTCCACCATTTCAGCTCGAGTTTCATGCACGCAAAGAAGAAAAAAGGGTTATCATCCCTTCCGTTGCTTCCAGAAAGAAAGGAGAGAAAGGGAGTGCGGCACTCAACATTGACAAAGAAGGTGACGCCAACGACGAAGAATGTGATGGTATGATGAAGCTGGAGGCAGTAGTGAGGAGCAACTCGAACACAACCGGTGCTCATCTTCTCCTTCTCTTTGTTGTCGCTGAAGATGAAAAGGAAGAGAGATGAAGACAATGAAGGTGGAACAACTTGCTGAGGGGGATAAGTTGTGGTTCACCTTGCTAGGCCTGTCAATTTAGCCCATTAAAATGGGTACCCAGCCCAGCTCAAGCTCAAAATTACAGGCCTTTTAAAAAAAATTGAGGCCAGCGAGCTGGGCTTGGACAGTGGTTATAAAGCCAGGCCAAAATGGGACTGGGAATGGGCAAAACAAGCCCGGCCCGCCCAAAATCACATTACTCTCATTTTTAATAAAACAAACGCCTAACCCCCCCCCCCTCAAACAGCAATTAGGATTGGTACAAGGTTGTTACCCTTAATGATTTTTCGAAAAGGTTCCATGAAGCTACAAATAGATTTTTTGGTAAAAAATATCCCACTATACACACCTTTTTACCTTAAGTATGTACAATACATAATGAGTTGGTACAAAATTTTGGTGATTTTGATTTTGTTTCTACAAGAATGGCTAAAGTGATGATGGAAAATTTTGAGAATCATTGGAAGAATTATAATCAACTATTTGAAATAGCTATATCGCTTGATCCCTCCTCTAAGATAGTGTCCTCGGAATGGGGTTTTATGATATTAAATGAAACAAAGGAATATAGAAGTAATCGTAAGGCAGAAGCTCGTAATCTATTTAAAAAGCTTAGTGAGGAGTACCATGTGAGATTTGGTGCCAAAGATAGCGATCGGACATAAGATGAAAATGATGCAACTAATAAGCAAACTAAAAGAAAGGTTGGTGATGATGAACACGGAAAGCCTCGTTCTCTTTTTTTAAGGTATCGAAAAGAAATTACCAATAATTACCAATAAGGCAGTTGTAGAAGAAAAAATGCAATTAGATCGTTATTTTGATGACAACTTTACAGAAGAAGATGACACTGTAGATATATTACAATTAGGGGTGCACATGGGCGGTTAGGATCGATTTAGAGGGAAACCATCAACCAAACCGAACCCATCGGTTTTCTATTTTCCCAAACCGAACCGAACCGCCCATGTGCTCAAGCCGGTTACGGTTTTTTGTTTTTATTTTTTTCACAAAAAAAAAAGGAAGTTCAATTGGTGAGAGACGTTGGACTTCAAGTAATTTTTCATATTCCTTTATATATTTTATAAAAATATATATTTATATAATTGGTTCGGTTCGGTTCGGTTCAGTTTGAGAGGTTTAACCACACCTTCAAACCGAAAACCAAACCGAACAAACGGTTTGAAGGAAATCCAAACAGTGAACAAACCGATCTACTACAAAACCGATCCGAACCGCCCAGTTCGTATCGGTCCGAATCGGTTTAGCGATTTAGCGGTTTTTTTGTGCACCCCTAATTACAATGGTGGAACTTGAATTCAGCTAAGTATTCTATTTTATCTCATATGGCTCGCGATATTTTAGCTATTCCTGTGTCCACAATTGCTTCAGAGTCAGCATTGAGCACTAAAGAGATGGTACTTGACCCATATAGGACTTCTTTGAAATCGGATACGGTAGAAGCATTAGTTTGCGCCCAAGATTGGTTCAGTCACGACCCAACTAGTGATGATGATTCATACAATGATGGGAATGCACTAAATGATCTTTTAGACATATTAAAAGAAAAATGATTTCTGTTAATTTCTGCTGAGTTCTTTTAGACATCACTTGCCCCACATAGGATACTTGGCTGATTTCTATTAGTTTCTGTTGATTTTTTTATTTTCTACTCTGCCACCAGCAAAAAAAAAAAAAAAATTCCACCATGTTGCTTGTTGCATTGCATTACCAGTCCTAAGCCCAGAAAAGAGGAGAGTTTAAGGTCTAGTTCACACCCAGTGGCAGTATAGGAATAATTAGCGTGTTTAGCTTATATTCAAGATCATGCCAAGCCCTAGCCCGCACAAGACGGGATTTGACGTGGGCTCATTCAATTTAGGGCCGGGATTGGACAACCCCCGGCACGCTCGCCCAATATTCGGGACGGGATTGGACAGCCCAGGCCGGGCCCATTGACATGCCTAGGAGCAACTAGCGATGGCGATCGTGTGACGACCATGTGGTGCCAGTAACACATTGATTTTCTTTTTCTTTTCCTTCAAATGGGGATTTGGGGCTTTGAGAACGGCAAAGGCCGGGGAATGGTTAGATCGTTGGAGGATATGGGTCTATGAGAAGGCTCAAGAGGCTCCGAGATGGATGCGGTTGCTAGAAATTTGGGGATTTTGGGTTTTTTTGCACCTTCACTTTAACATCATCCACACAGATGTTTGGGGTATTGCACCTCAATCTAGTCAGCTAGGTTACAAAATACTATCACAATTATTGAGGATCACTTGCACTTAACTTGGATTTATTTCCTCCACTTTAAATCAGAGGTTTTACCAACACTTAAGAAATTGCACTGAATTATTGGATCCAGGGTGTTTTGTAATGAGGTGAGGTCAGCCAGTAGTTTGGCAGATTTCTTAGCCAAACATCGGGCGGACCAGATGGATTCATTGGTGGTTTCTATTATGTACTTTTGGTGTGAGGTATACTGCTCTTATACCCAGTTTTCTTTCTTGGGTTTTCTCCGTGGCATTTAGATTCCAATAAAATCTCTTACTATTACCAATCAAAAACAAAAAAAATATATCTATTTTGAACAAGCTCCCTTTAACCGAGAACTTGATTTTGAAGTTAAAACTCAAATATATATATAATGCAGATGCACTGATTCCTCGAAACTGAGCAATTAATTTTGGGCCACTCTAATAAGGGTACTTTATTTGTTGGCGTTGCAAAATGCTAAGCATACAACTATTATGCTTAAGTTCCGCTTCTACTCCAAAACAACAGAAAGGAAAGTGAAAATACATGACAGCAGTTCACCAGCTCATCCTGGCTCTTTTTTTTATTTATTTATTTGCTGCATTTGAAAACTGGTTATAAGTATATTTTAAACTTGAAGACCCAGGGACAGATTCTTAGGCCTGCGTGTGATACCAAGGTGCCTACTCCACTCAACCATGAGTGGCCATCTAGGGTCATATGGATCTATAGGCACATCTACAAATGCAATGCTGAATAATAGATATAATATGCTCAAATATAGTGGCAAGAAGCATCTACCCTGTTAAAAAATAGGACCAACATCCTTTCCTCATCACCACCAGCCTTCCTGCAAAATGTTGGTTAAAAAATATCTGTTACAAGTTACAATCTCATATCCTTAGGTTTAGAAGCCATGGCCCTAAAAGAAATTAAAGGATATCAATCATCCAAAAGTCCATCATTGGACCAGGCTGGTAACTCTTTTGACAAAGCTCCCCAAGGGCTAGGCTCAGGACTCACTTATAGAATGGAAGTGAGGCTTGGGCTTACTTTCAGGCCCATAAAGCTGGGCCAAGGCCTATGTTTTAGAAAATGTTCTTTGACGATTACAAAAGTTGAACATAAGGCCAAATAGCGACAGCTCAACCTGCACCTGAATCACAGGCCCAATAAATTAACATGTCAAACCCACGCTGAACTCTAGGCCTAAACTTATCCAATCTAAATATTACAAAAGGTTGATGAACAGTGAAGTACAACCATAGAGAATAGAGAATCAGATGTAGAAGAAATATAGAACTCAGGAAAGAATATTTTTATGGGCAGTTTGCTTGGCCAAACCCAAGCTGAACTCTGAGGCCTAAACTAACCATAGAGAATAGAGAATCAGATGTAGAAGAAATATAGTTGCTTGGAAATGGAAACGCCCCCCAATAGCATAATCCTTGAGAACTATGGTGGAAGCCTAAAATATTGACTGGATTCTGTCTTTCAGCAGTTAGTTTTGTCAAAAGGGGCTAGATGACCATCTTATTTCATGATAAGAGTCATTTCTTTCTCCAAATTGAAGGCTGAAGGATTCATGACTAAATGGCTTCATATTATGAGAGAACTGAGATCCCTCTATTTTTCCTTTTTTTTAAAGCCAACAGCAACTCAGATTGCCCGTGATGCATCCCAAACCTCCATAGTTTAATATTTTGAAAATACATGTAATCCATTCCCTATGTATTGGAGGCAGATATAGGAAATCACATTGTGTGGTAAACTTTTTCTTTCTTCCTGAAACTGGAAGTTCCTCTTCATAATGAAAGGATTGCAGATGTAGGAAATCACATTAGGTGGTACAGTATCATTCTTTCCTGAACCAACTATCAGCACTATCCATCACAATTGATTTGGGGACGAAAAAATTCGAAAAGTCTATCACATAGAATGTGCTTTCCAATATACATGCCACCAAATTGACTAAAACACTAAACAAGACGGATAACCATGTCACTCTTCCAAAATATGAAAACCATTTGCATCTTACTGTGTATGACTATATCTTTTCTTGTTTAGAAAGATGCATAAGTAGCAAAGATGCTAAATAAGATATACCACGTCTAACAGGATAACCAAAATCAGATCTAGAAAACAACTCAGAACTGGCACCTTGAAAGATCTAGGTATATGGGTTCTGTCCAATTTGCACAATCCAGCCCAAGCTTCTGAAATGCTGATGAATCACAAGAGAATCAGAATGCATGCAATATTCAGTAAACCTTTCTCAACATTAGTAACATTCATTTAAATAATTAAATGTGCTATATGATTATTAGGTCACACACATTGTGTTGAGTTCCAATACTTGGAAGCAATCATAAAAAGAGGGCTTAAAGAGGACATTATAAATAGGACAAGGTGGGGTTTGCAAAGTGAATGTTATGTTATCATCAAGTGACACTTCAACTGAAGGGACATTCTATAAGACAGCAGTTAGACCTGCATTGCAAAATGGAGCTGAATGTTGGGCAAGAAAGAAACAACAGGAACACCAAGATGGATGTATGGAATCAGAAAAAAAGACAGAATTACGACTAAGTACATACAAGGAAATTTACAGGTGGCCTCTATATAAAATAAACTAAAGAATGTTGTTTCAGATGGTATACGTGTCTACTTAGAAGACCGGAAGCATCTCCGATACACATAGGTGCTATAATACAAGGCTTTAAGGGAAAGGAAAGGCCAATTAAGACTTGAAAGAAGTATCAGAAGAGACAAATGAAGTGAGGTAACAGAGAACCTAAGCCCTAAGAAAGGATTATCAGAAAATAAAACTCATAAAGCTGACACTGGAATCTGGATAGATGAAATAAGGTTTTGATTATAATAATGGTGATGTGACCTCTATTTCATGATCAGTTAAACACTGCAGAAAAGAAAAGGAAAAACGAGAAATAAGAATAAAACTGGACCTACCTGAATTAAAAGCTTGGCAATTTCCCAACCTATATATATCCACGAGGACCCTGAAGGAAAGGACAAGTATGCAGCATATAAGTACACAAAAGGTAACATGTATGACATTTTGATATCACATGCTACAACTAGATTTTTAGAACAAGGCCTCAATTCTCAACATCATCCAAGACAAAGCTACTGCCACTGGAAGATGAACTGGTCAGAATCCCAAAAGGTCTCCAATGTATCAATATATCACAAACATGAAATGTGGATCCATTCTAACTTCATCTGGAAGTAAAAGTGGGGCGAGTTCTAATTGTGCAGAGTGACGAACTCAAGAAAGAAAAATGATGGACTGGTGGCACCAAACGACGAATGGAGCCTTCACACATTCACCATGGATGCCAGCATTGGGAGTCATCAACATTTGCACCCCAAAGAGTCTTCACCATTGGCAACCTTAGGAGTCTTCACCTAGGGGAAAACACTTGTCCACAATAATGAAATGGAAAGAGAACTTACATTAAATAGCAAATGAGAGATTACAAGATATTTATAGAAGACAGCATGGAAATCTTACCTATTAGGGATTTAGATAGGATTTGTTTCTCTTTCATCAAATTGATTGCATGCCAATCTCTTTATTCTTGATGGGATTTTCTTTCCTCTCTTATGTTAATCAATTACATTAATTAGTCACATGTCAATCAATAAATTATCTTTAATTGATTACACATCAATCAATCAATTATCTTTAACTGATTACATGTCAATCAATTATTTTCCTGGAGTTAAGATATCTTATCTATATCTAGGAAACTTTATTGGAAGATTACATGCTTAGACAGTAGGTATGGTAGGGTCATGGGCTGATTGTCCATAGGTTGGGCTGATTGTCCATAGGTCAGGCCCAATGGATCAATTATCTAGAGGTGTGTACCAATGGGCTGGCCTGTATGGGTTGGGCCCAATGGGCTCGTCGGCAGTGGACCTATTTTTTAGCCTCCTTTTATAAGCCTTGAGGCCATGGCTGCATCACAAACTCATCAATGAGATGAAATCCTGTAAGGACCCGAACCCAGAAACGCCATATTTAATATTATTTTATTAATATTATAATTATTGTGTATTTTTTTGCATTCAGAATGACAGTTTTCATGCATACATGTCATCATACAGTCTTGGAATGCATTTTGAGAAATCATGTGCACGTAACGCCATCAAGGATCAAAATAAAAATTGTGGCAAGCCTAGCATCCAGTGGCCAAAACGCTACATAGTGGGCGATACATAGCAGCATAATGGTGTGAGTTTTTTAAGTGGTCAAAAAAACTCAAATCTTCTGCAGCAGCCAATCTTTTTTTTTTTTTGTGATATGGAACCATATATGGGTATTGACCACTTTAGGAAATGATATTGAGGAAAAGAAATTGGAAAAACAGTGCATTCAATTAAAACTGCTAGGCTCTACTAGGTTTTAGACCGTAGCGCCGCCATTTTCAAAAATAACGTAGCGGCCTCAACCACTACGGCCAATAATGTGGGCGCTACATAGCTATTTTGAACCATGAATGCCATAATAAACAGTGGCAAATTGATGCACAGTTGATTTTAAGAAAGGTTGGAAGAGGAATGTACCGCATGGGCAACAATCATGGGCTCTATTGACCGAGACGTGCAGTCCTTATTCACTCTTGATTAGATTGTGTTTGGAGACTCCTCCTCCCTATTTAACTGCAATCGAGTCTTCTTTATTGGCAAGGCTTTATGCTTTAGAGAAAATTAAGGGTTTTAGCTTTATCAGTTACTATATATGGATAGAAATTGATGAAGCGACAAGACACCAATGGAGGGCTTTCTATATGTCGTTGATATTTGATGATTTGCTACCTTAATAATTCGGGTGGACAAGAGGGACTCTTTAAGGAAGAATCTGTAATATCCCATGTTTTCATGTACTTTATTTTATTTTATTTATTTGAGGTTTGTATGTAGGGGTGATTAATTTATTTGGTATATTAATATTATTGGGATGGGCTAGTGGGCCCTGAGTTTAATTAAAATTACGTTTGGTCATAAAGGACTCATTCGGTCAGTCCACATGAGTTAACTTTAAGTGCTAGGACCCACTTAAATTAATAAGGAGTTTTAGTCTAAAGAGTAGGGATCCACATCTTTGTAATTAAAGGAGAATTGGGATGTGTGCAAGTCCCAAATGGGAGAAAGAGAGTTGCGCACACTCCCTGAGGCCAAGACGGGTTTCGCATAGCATGGGGAGGTCCCCACTAATATCACACAACATATGCGTAAGGGGTCTCTCTCTCATAACCCTATTTTCTTAGTACTTCTCTTTTGTCAACTTCTTCCTCTTGGAATACAAGCCCTAATCCTAGTTCTTTTGGAAATTAAGGGAGAAAGAAGGAGAATCGAGGAAACTCTTGGGATTTATGTCCTTCAGTCTACCCCAAGCGTACAAGGCAACCAAGGTTTACACAAGGTGAGTGGGATTTCGAATAAGGTTGGATTCTTTTATTAGATCTAAGCAATTTTTGTGTCGAGTCTCTTTTAGAAAAAGTAACTCAGAGAAAATCTTGCCGGTGGCTAATTTTCCTTTTTGTTGAACCCTAGATCAAGAGATCTAGTGCTGGCCGAACCCAGTTCGGTGTCTTGGTGCTGCCTGAACCCTAGATCTGATGATCTAGGGCTGGCCAAACCCAAAATTTTGTATCTTGATGTTCGCTGAACCCTAGATCATGAGATCTAGGGTTGACAAATTTCTCTTTGGATTCCCTATTATATTATTCTATAATTTCAGTCCTAAGAACTGATGTGTAACATCTGATTTCCAGTTTGGTACTCTTTTCTTGACATTATTCAAGCTAGATTTTGATGTTATAGGTATGCATCAGTCATGAACAATCTGAAATCGATTATAATGACCGAAATACCCTTTCATACAACCCCCACCAATGTTAATAGAGATTTGACTAATACGTCTTATGTGATACCCATATCAGCCCAAACAGGTGCATGAACCAATGGGAAAAGCAACCTAGGGCTGTCGAAATGCCACACGGCCCGTTAACACGACACGAACCCACACGATATTAACGGGTTCAGGTGGCCTCTTAACGGATTTGTGTCCTTAATGGGTCGGACCCATTAACCCGCTAAATTAGCGGGTCGTTAACGAATAAAACCGGTAACCCATTAACAACACGATACAACCTGCCAAATGATAAATGACATAAATTATAAAACGCATGAGGGGTATTTTGGTAGGCTTGAAAGGGTTGAAGTGAAACCCTAAAACCCACATATAAAAGATCTTTTTTCTAACTCCTTCACTCTCCTTTCATTAGCAAAAGAGTGTCTGTTAATTGACATGGTCCAAAATGGACAAAATTATTTAACGGCTTAACGGGTCGTGTCGTGCAACCCATTAAATAAACAAATCGTGTGATAAGTCCACAAAATTGTAGCTTTCATTCATCATTTCATATGCATTTGTGGACTTAATTAGGTTAATTGCATAGAATTACACTTAATTTCATGATTTCATGCATTTGAGCAACAAAGTTGGAATCTTAGTCAAATTTGGTCAAAATTCATTACATTGCATGACTTCAGTGAAACTAGGGACTTTCATCTCATTCATCGCCCAAAAAGTAGTTTTTTTTGCTTCACTAATGCCTACCTTCTAATTTTGACACCATGTGTTATTTTTGGAAAGTTGGGTGTTGTTGGTGCATTAAGTAGGCATGTAGGGTTCCATGCATAGTCCATCTAGATTCCTCATACTTGATTATTATTGACATTATTTAATTTTATTTATGTAGGAGAAATCAAGAGTGGGATCTGCATTGGTGAAATTTGAGAGAGATCAAAGGCAGGACACCCTTCGTGGTGGGCCCACATATCTTGACACTTGGGGGAGTTGGAAAGATTGAAAATTCTCAAAGAGGAAAGAAGAAGCTCAGATTTGGAAAGATGGTGTTGACTTGCTAAATTTGGAAACCAAAATCAAGAAAGAGAGAGCAAATTAGAAACTTTGCAAGGGGAGTTAGCTAGTCAAAGTTGCAAGTGAGGAAGCGGGCCAAATATGGGAAGAGAATCAAATAAGAAAGCAAATAAAGAATCCA
Source organism: Persea americana (assembly GCA_029852735.1). Classification (NCBI taxonomy): domain Eukaryota; kingdom Viridiplantae; phylum Streptophyta; class Magnoliopsida; order Laurales; family Lauraceae; genus Persea; species Persea americana. Next base: position 43,530,665 of record CM056814.1, read on the forward strand.
AACATGCCTTGGACGTCCAACATGGGTCCCACACAGTGCATTGCATGCCAAACATAGAAGTTCCCTTAATTGCACAATTATTCTCGGATTTTTCAGGGGCAGGAAATTGAAATAGTCATAACTTTCAACCTGGGTGTCAGATTTGTGCAATCTACGTACTGTTGGAAAGGTCTTTTCAAGTAGATATCCGTGGAGCCCAAAATTTCATAAATTAGAGCTATATTGAGGGAGATATGACATCGGGGAGTAGGCTGTTATAATTCTATGTGGGAATTGCAAAAAGTTTTCAAAATTGGCAACATGAGAAATGTTTGAGGAGTTCAATTTGGCAAGACTTGGAGCCCAAGAGACCACACTTAGTAACAAATCCTCTCCAATTCAAATTCTTTCCAAGTGTGAAGCCTAGCTTGAGTCCTAAGCAAGAAATTTCGACAAATAAGGAAACAAGTCCTAAAAGAAAGGAGATTCTTTGCTAAAAAGGAGGCATCAACACTCATAAAACCAACCCAAAAGGGGATGGAGGCATCTCATGTGCAACACTCCCTCTCTCTAATTCCCTTCTTTCTTTTCTTCCTTTCTTGTTTTCCATTAGTGTTTTTTTTATTTTATTTTGGTAGCCTTGGGCCATGTCCAAAGACTTGTTTTGAAGGAGAATTTTTGTGAAGGAGAAGTTGTAAGATGCACTTTTTAATGACAAATCAAGAAACATTCTTTGCAATGGCGGGCTAATTTTCTTGATTAGAGCTATGGATGAAGGTAAGTAACTTCTTTTTATTTATTTAGTAATTCTAATTTGTGTTCCATGATTATGTGCTTAATGATAAATAGGCTTGTCTTCGTGCCCTAGGCAAATCTCCATTTTTTATTTCTAAAAATAAAAATCAGTTTTTGACTACTCATGCTTAGGTTTGATAGGCCATGCTTAGGATTTAGATCTTTTGATGGTTTATGCTTACTTTTGATTGGTAGTACTTAAATTATTCTTTTATGAGATGAAGGAAGTCTTGAATTTTTATGATTAAAAAGGGATTTTAAAAGTTAGATTTTCCAAATTAAAAACATTGATTTGTCTTTGATTTGAAGTAAAAATTGGAACAAATTAGGGTTACTTAATAAATAATTTATGGATGCTTATTGGATTCCTATGCTCTAATCACTTTCATTAATTGGTAGTTTTTCATCTTTCTAAACTGGTTGCTTTCTTTTATTTCTAAATACTCAAAACTTTCCTTAATTGTTAGTTAATTAGTTTTCTTAATTTAAAAGTTTATTTAATTAGCTCCCTGTGGGTTTAACCCGTTCTTGCCACTGTCTTATTTAGACACCCGTGCACTTGCGGTATTTTATGATTGATATTGATCATCGTGTTCGTGTTTGATTTTTGGACCCGTTTATTTAATGGGTCATGTACGGGTTGAGGTGATTCTAACACGAATTTGTTAACCCGCAACCCGAATTCGTTAACATGACACGATTGACAGCCCTACAGCTATCTAATGATCCTAGACTGTTTGGGGACTGAACGTAGTAATGTCATGCACCAATTAAACACCTATTTTGAAATTGGTAAGGGCATTCATAACCAGGAAAGGTGTGTGGGGTGACTACTAAGCTCCTTAGGCTGATGGTGGTAAATTTTATAAGTTTTATGTTAGCAGCAGCCATGCAAGGTATTAACATAAGCATTATGTTGGTCATGATTGTTTGATATACTCTGGGGGACGCTCAATTGTGTATATGGAATGGAGAGGGTATCTCTCAATTCATTTGTGGGAATGTATGTTGTGATGATAGTTGTGTTATGGGGATGCAACTGTTGTGTGATGGAGGTTTGCGGCGGTTGTATTGTGTTATGGGATATAAGTTATTTGCGATTGATGAGTAGATGATGGGGAACTGTTTGTGTTGTGTCGGGGAAGTTCAGTTGTGATATGCAAGTGGAAATATTTGGTTGTGTTTGTTGGTTGGTGATTTGGTAAAAGCTTTGTTGTGGGCCGGGCAGGTGGCGCAACCCAGATCAGCGATCGAACAATAGATCAATCTCCCGAAATATTGATCGAACCCAATGATGGATTCAGCCACTAGGGCACCCTCACAAGAGGAGAAAACACCATAACCATAAGAGATAAATCCCAAAGAAACTTGTAATGGACTAAAAATAAGCACTACATTACAATGAGGACAAACATCCTAATATAGGGAAGTTGGCTTAATCCCTAAGCAACAATATTTCCTAATATCTTAATATGCCTAAACAAAATAGGAAACTAAGTAATATTAATCCTAAACAAATCAAACTCCTAAATAATATTCCTAGATAAATGGATGTCCCGTTAGCCCTATAGATTGGACCCAATGGGTTGGCCGGCCTATTGTCTAGACTGCATCAGATGGCCAATAGTGTGAAAGGGGTTTTAGAGAGAACCTCCTAAGTTATTTTGGTATTCTTGATGTCAGAATTCTACTTGTCCTTTTTAGTTGCTAAAAGTTTTTTTGCTTTATGTAAATCACAAATTCAAATAAACGGCTAGATTAGAAAAGTTTTGTTGCTTTGTGTAAATCACAAATTCAAATACACAGCTAGACTAGAAATTTTTCTCACTCAGTTTATACCGGTCCCCCGGTATGCCCTTGCCAAGTAACCAGACTGCAAAAGAATATGCGGGCTACGATGATCACGAGCTTGTCTTCAACATTCATGGCTGAGAGACGATTCATCCATTATCCCCGAGGACTAGCCTCATTTGTTTCTTTAATCAGTTGAATAATGATTAAATATTTGTTAGTCCTAAAATTATGATATTGTTGGATATGTAGTTCGATTTATTTATCATTATGTGAACTTTTATAATGATTATCAGATAAATAAATTAATGCCCATCTTTTTGTAATAATATTTTATGATTTTGTTGAATTATGATGTACATTGATCATGGTTCGGAATTCGAATGGGCCCCAGATTCAGGACGTGAAAAAACCTACTGCGATCAAGATTGTGTAAGTGGTTGGCAACTACAAGGCAGCAAGTAGGGTCCACAACCCCTAGGAATCTCTAAAGCACAATTTTCCTCTTTTAACTTTTCTTAACATCTCTCCATGTTTAAAAGTAATTAGGATCTTCTTTAATAGGGTTTCTATTATCATTAGGATTATGATTAATGGTTGTGATTTAGTCATAGGTTTAGGGCTTCTTTGTTGGCATAGCATATGTACAAGTCCATTGTATGGTACAAAGTAGTTTTTGGAATTTTTTTTATGAAATCTATTAAAGTTGTACGTTTGCAATTTTCTATTTCTTCGCTCTTGGTTGAGCATCTCCCATTGGATCGAAGATCTCTACAGTGGGTTTCACGATCAAAGATAAGCGAATCCTTATGGGGGCATATTTCTGGATCTAACCCAAAACCCACTGAGGATAAAACAAAAAAAAAATAAAAATCATGGAATATGAAGGACGCAAAAATCGAAACATGGCTTCTTGGTACAATTGAGCCTCATTTTATTCTAAATTTAAGACCCTACAAAACTGCAGAAGGGATGTGGAACTACTTAAAGATAATTTGACACGCCAATATCAACTGGAATTTGAATTATCTCAAAATGCGCAAGGGAATTCTTCCATCCAAGATTATTACTCGAGTTTTCTCGCTTTATGGACAGAATATGATAAAAGTAAATATGTTGATGTCTCTAACAAGGTTTTATCTAAAATCCAAGAAATTCAAGCAAATACTCATAGGGATCAATTTTTGATGAAATTACGGCCAGAATTTGAAAGTGTCAGATCCAATCTTATGAGTCGGGTTCCCGCTCCATCTTTAGATGACTGTCTGAATGAACTTTTACAGGAGGAACAAATGCAATTGACTCAAGGGGTTTTAGCACCGCAAGTATCAGGCAGCCCTTAGATGGTTAGCTAAAGGCCCTTGATGTAATTAGGGTGTTAATTGTATTTATTAGGATTAGTTGGTTAGCTAAAGGCCCTTAGATGTAATTCTAAGCTTTCCTAGGGCCTTCTCTTGGAGAATTGTGCAACTAAACCTAGAACTCCCAAAATACCCTTTAGGACTCTTTTTAACCAAGCAACCAAAATGAGGGCATTTTAGTCAATTGACCCAAAACCCATTTCTATTAATGAAAACCCGCCCCTAAACCCATCGAATTTCATCTCTCCCTCTCTCATTTCATTCTGCCTCCTCTCCTCTCTTCTCATTTCAGTTTCCCTCTCTTTCTGTTCCTTCTTCTCCAAGCTAGGGTTTCTTCTACCTAGATCTAAGTCTCCCATCTTCAAGAAATAAGAAAATCCCTAGAGCTCTAGCCCAAGGATGAAAATATCGGCCGCTACGATATATCGGCCGTGGCGGCAGCTGCCGCCACGCTACATTGAAGTTAGCGGCCAACGCACCCGTAGCGGCCCGTAGCGGCCGCTACGCAAGCGTGGCGGCCGCTACGGGCCGCTACAGGCCGTAGCGGCCGCTACGTGGCGCTGGGGGGTAATAAAACCCCCCTGACGACTTTTCGTTCTACCTTTTCAACTTTTTTCATCTTCCTTCCTCTTTTTTCTCCATTTTTACTGCTGTGAACCCTTTGTGTGTCCCCCTAGTGGTCCCAACTCCATTTTGTCAAGATTTGTTGCTACAAAATCAAGAGATTCAACTATTCTAAGGAATCTAAAGAAGATTCATCATCTAGGACTCATGGATTAAAATAGCGGGTGGCGGCCGATACATATCGGCAGTGTTAAACAAACCCCCCCCCCCCCCCCAAACGACTTTTTCACTTTTTTTCAACTTTTGAGATCATCACTCTCTTACTACTATGAATCACAACTTTTAAGGAGGAGCACAGGTTCTGAAAGCAGAAATTCGATTTCGAAGGAAGAACTTCATAAAAAATTTCTGGTCCGGTGGCGCTGCCCCCGGGCCCCCGCGAGCTGACCGGGCAGCTCGATCCCCGTCGGGGGATACCCCCGGACCCCCTTTGCGAAACGCATGTTTTAAAGAAGTGGCAATCATGAAAACAAAAGGATCCTACTTGACCATGATAGCTAGGCCTCTTTTACTGGTTGTCTTTCTTTTTTGTGCTTGGATGTCTATTATTATCATTATTTGTTAATATATGATATTAAGCATGTTTTATTATATTTGGAATGTGTGTAGTAGTATAGATATGGTTACCTATTCCTACTAAATTTTAAACTGGTCTTAATTTAACTGTTTTAAAAGAACCCTCATTGTTAAATAACTAAGTGGGAGAGGCCCGAGAGGGAACTTCTTAAGTTCCCACGGTCTCCATCATTGTTTTGTAGGAGATGTAATTGATTTATGTGTTGACCTTGGAGTCTTCCTCTTAATCGGATGTGTCATCTTCTGGGAGGACGAGTGTTGACCACTTCATTTCTAAATTAGTGTTGAATGTTGAGTTGTTGAGTGTTGACCACTTCATTCACTTGATTGAATTTGAACCTTTAACCTTGAGGCTTAAAGTATTGACTATTGATTGTTCAATGTTCACTAATGACCTAACTCTTAAGTCTTATGCCTTTATTTCATGTTCTAGTTTTTTTTTTTTTTTTTTTTTTTAATGAGCTTTTCATTACTTTCTAAGTTAGCATGACTAAAGAACATGAATACATGTAAAAAAATTAATTATTACTATTATTTTCTATTTATATAGCGATACAGGACCTTATATATTGAGGGCACCGCTACACCCCCTTTTCTTACTTACTTTTGCAAAAGAACCACATTTTCTTTCATTTTACAATTTTCTGGATTTTCTGGAATTTTTTCATATTTTTTTTGTGAGTATTTCAAATCACACCGCTACGCCGCTACGTATCCCCGCTACGCTACGTATCGCCCGCTTCGTAGCGGTTTGGCGGCGGGCCGCTACGCCCGCCGCCACCGCTATTTTCATCCTTGCTCTAGCCATCTACAACCAAGAGGATCCATCTCATCTCCTAGATCTCTTCCTTCTTTTCAATTCAAGGTAAAACTTTCATCTCCCATCTGTAATTCTATGTAGATTTAGCTTCTTCTTTTGGATTTCCCCTTTTCTTATGCATTTTCTCCTTGGGAATGGATGTAGGAGCCGTAGATCTGGCCATTTGGAGAGATCCTAGAGGTTTTGGAGTGGAGCTTAGCCATTTGAGGAGCTTCTTCCCCAATTAGGCAAGTAGACATGTCTAGATCTCATTGCATGTTTATTATTACACTTGGAATGGGTGATTTATAGCATGTTCGTTTCTCTTTTCATAGAATTATGTAAATTGATGTTGATTGGATGATATGATGTGAAGATCTCTTCTCTAAGCCTATTTTCTATGATTTTGGCCATTGATGGATGGGAAACCCCCATTTGGAAGATCAATGGCCCATTTGGGATGATATGATGATGTAAGATGGGGATTTCATGTATAGAGATGGATTTGTGATGGATTGGGACTGAATTGATGGGTTTTTGGATGGAAATTGGATGAAAGGAGAAAGATGCAAAAACCTAGAATTCCGGAGCTTGTGTGTACCCGGTTGACCGGCCACCCACCTCGTCAACCGGTGACACATCAGGTTCCCCCCACCTGAGAACAATGTTTGTCAACCTGTTAGAGTCACCAAAGTGTAGTCGGTCGACCGGGGTCCCTCGTGGTCGACCGAATACACTGCGTAACAGAGACAACCTAATTCACTGAATCTCAAGCATCCCAGTGTAGTCGGTCGAGCGGTCTTTCATGGGATCAACCGCGTACACTGCATAACTGAGACAGGCTAACTGACAAAGTTCCCAAGCCACCCAGTGTACCCGGTCGACCTGCCCCTCACGTGATCGACCGCATACACTACGGACAGTGTTTTCCAAAAACTGACTGCTTTGTGATGCGATCTTAATTGGGCCCCATTGACCTTCCATTTGGACTATGATGGACATGCTAGACATGAGTCAAGGGTCGGGCTTAACCTTGACCTATGTAGCCACCTAAAGTAGAGTCTAGGGTCATGACAAGGAACCCGATCCAGTGTTGATGGATGACCTTCGATGCCATTTACCATCAGAAGCACCAAGAAAATTTCAATTAAGCATCTAAGGCTCCTCGACTACTGTCTTGGGTGAAGTAGGACCCTACACCTGAAGAGGGGCAAAGGCTTACCTCGGCTATTGTATATGACCATATTTACTATTTAATGCGTATGAGACATCTTTTATATGTATATGTTCATTCTATAGATTTATGGTAGGGATGAATGCCATAAATGGCTGGTATAGTCTGGACTGAGAAAGTAAGGCCTCAGAGTGACACTTAGAACATTGATCCGAGCATGGCACTTGAAGCTGGGAGCCTGGGATTAAAGATTATCGGGTCGCAATCCAGACTTGGGCATGCAGGTCAGAGCATGGCACTAGAACCTTTGACTAATAAATATTGAGATACAATGATGGATACACTGACAACTAGTCTCTAGAATGCGATAATGCTAATTAAGTATATGTAGAAGTGGAGTATACGTGGCGATAACCGTTGATGGCAATAGGAGAGTGAACACCGACACCCCAAGCTCCATGGATCATATACTTGACTATTGTCGTCCCACATTAGCACAATGAAGCGATCCGGTCCGGAGTACCCCCACCTGGTACACTACATAAGGTATATGATGATGTGTTCGAACACCGTAGGTATCTTCAGATATTGAGAAACCCAGCATTCAGACTGGGTGTACTATCATGAGTACGATGGTTATGATGGGCAATAATGCATACTATCATGAGTATGAGGCCCAGTTCTTGAAGCCATGTGGAATAATAGCATGTAAATAGTTAAGAAGGGTGGGTTATCAAAAAATAAAAAGTTAAGAGGGGTCAAGAAAACCCATTGTTCCTCATAACATGAATAAATTGAAATAAGAAAAAAATACCAAACCTTTTTTTCTTTTAAAAAATAGAAAAGAACACTTCAGAAAATTACAAATAACAGCATATAGAAATCCAGACATAAAAAGATTTGCAAAAACTTTCAGAAATTGCATAAAACATAAAAGACCCAATTCTGCAAAAAACTTTCTTTTCAAAACCCATGGGCAACAGCAGCATAAATAGGAATGAAAAAACCCATTGATCCCAATAACAGGAAAAAATGGAAAAACAGAAAAGACCCAATTTTTTATAAAAGAATTCAACTCAAAACCATGAAAAACTACCGCCACATATAAATCCAAACATGCATGACCATTTGCAGAATCTTGAAGATATTGCATAAAGCACAAAAAAAAAAAAAAAAAAAAACCCATTTCTTCAAACAACTCTTCCATCAAAAGCCACGAGCAATAACAGCATATAAATAGGTAAGAAATTGAGAAAACAAAAGACACCCACTTTTTCTAACAGAATTCAATTCAAAATCCTCAAAAAACAACAGCCCGCATAAATCCAAACATTCATGGGCAAATAAAACTCACCTTCTATCATTAAAATTCCAAAGCCCGTGAGCAATAACATCATATTAATAGAAAAAAAAAAAAAAAAAGCATTCATGAATGAATTGGAAAAAAAAATACCCACTTTTTCTTACGGAATCCAATTCAAATCCAACCATGCATGAGCATTGGGGAAATAGAACTCACCCTTCTACTTCGAGAAGAACAGCAAGGTCTTTTGCATTGGAGTTGGATCCGCTGAGACCAGAGGACGAGCTGCAATGAGTCGTTCTAGAAGGATGTAGTTTCTTGCAGGGGTCGACGAAATTTCTCAGAGAAGGAGAAGAAGAGGAGAAAGAGAGGATGGAAGGAAGTGGGCTTCTTGAAAGTTGGGTTCCTGTGGCTCTACAGAAGGAAATGGGATGGAGTATGGAACATGCACCCGTCATGCTTGCTCGCTCCCTCTGTTGCGTACGGTGACTAGAATGCGCCCACGGCAGCTTTGCCTACAGCCTCAGCGTAAGGTACAATTGGGATCCTCTGAGGGTATTGTCCCACCGTCACCCTTAGTGTACCTATCAGTGTCCGGCACATCAGCGTACTCAAAGGCACGGATCAAACCTCACAGGATTGGGATTCACAAAAGGACAGGCTTTTGTTTTTCTTGCAGCGCTGAGGGCTTGGGAAAAAAAATTAGGCCCATCAACCGGCCCTGGACATCATTAAGTCCGGCCCCACTGGGCCCTATTGCTTTTCTTTTATGTATATATATATATATATATAAGTATTCATATGCATCCATCCCTCACCATAGAGTGAGGGGCACTTCCATAATTAAGAATTTTCAAATACAAAAGAGAATTTTCAAGTATATAGGGTGAGATACACTTCTATAATTCACCTGCAAAAAGAAAAAGTGCCCTCACCCTATGGTAAAGGATAGATGCACGCGAATATTCTACATATATATAGGTTTAGTATTTATGTGGCTTTATTTGAATAAGATTTTCCTGTGAGTTCTTATGTGGTTCTTGCATTCATATTTCATATTACTTTTATGTGATTTTTATATAAATAAGTCATCCATAGTTCTTATGTGAGATTTTTTTTAGTTTTTTTTTCATATCCTTATTTATATATGGTTGTATAAGTGGATTTATTTACAATTAAGAAATAAATATGTAGATTTATTTGAAAATTACTTTTATGTGGGTTCTTATTACATAGAATCATTTACCTTTGTTGTTAGGTTTAACGTATAGCCTTGTTTTTAGATTCAACTCTAATATCTCTCACCTTATCAATAGATCACAACTTGGAAAACAAAGTACTACAAAATATCAGTAGCACATCATAAAGGAAATTAAGAGACAATATTTTATTTCTTTTCTATATAGGACCCATTTGTTTGTTCAGTATAGTTTTTGAGAATTTGATTTGATGCATTGTGTTAAGCGCCTAAAACTCACCAATAACATCAAATAAAATTCACTAATACAATCAAATAGTCTTCCCAACAATAGTAAATGATCACCTAGCCATCACCCTGTATCAGCTTGTAATAAGGTGAATTTTCATCTAGCAGCATGTTGCTTGTTGCATTGTAATGACGGTAGGTTTACATTTGATAACCATTGGCGGTATAGAAAACATAACAATTGATTTCTTTTTCTTCAGGTTTTAGGCCATGCCCTAATGTCCTAATGTTATCCTTATTTGCAAACACCAAGTAAGGGCCTAGATAATACAAGTTTTCTATAGTGAAACCCACCCTCTCACCCCACCCACAATATGTAAAGTGCAGGACTGGGCCCTACCCAACCCTTTGACGGCCCTAGTTATAAGTATGTTCTCATTGGATTGGCCTCGGGCTAGACTTTGTCTAAAGCCAATTAAATGTTTAGTTAGCTAGTATAGCCCATTTCATGTCAATATATACATATTTTCCCAATGTGAAGGGTGCGTTTTGTCATAGATTTTTAAAGGGTGTTTGTGCAATGATAGAATTTCCTGATAAGAAAAAAAAAAGATTATTTTTATATTTTGTGCAACCTACTAATTTGTTATTCAATGCAACATGTTATTTTTTTATTTTTTGTGCAAAAAGGGAAAAATATTGATTTTTCTCAATTAGATGCGATTTTGATTTCTTATGAGTGTTAGGGATTTTGTGTTTTGCAATTTGATGGATTTATTATTATTTTAGCATCATTCGAATTTTCACATGAGCATTGATTTTGAAAATTTTGAAATCTTGATTTTCCCATGCATTGTTTTAAAACTATTAGAACTAATGTTACATGCATGTTTTGGATTTTAAACTTGAATTCATTAAGTTTTGAAAAGAAGATTTTCGAATCATGCAAGCTTTTGGACCTAGATTTGTAAATCATTTTAGGCATGATAGGTTCATGTTTTGAAAAACACTTTTGAATTGATTTAAACATGAGTCTAAGCATGATTTCCATGGCCTAGAAATCCCACTAACAAAATACTTTTTAGTAGCTCTTTGCTTAATCTTTTTAAAAGAAATTTTTTTTTGTGCTACGTGATGGACCCGTCTTTTTCTTTCTTGCCTTCCTTCGTCCCAGGTTCGCCGGGGTGCGGCGGGGCAAAGAGAAAAAAAAGAGCAAGCATCGACATTCTTTTGTACGGGTATGCCAGATTTTCTATTCTACTTGGAATTTGAAATGGTGATCCGGAGATTCACCTTCACAAGTAAAAAAGGAAATCAACTTTTTTTTTCTAACTTTCAATTGCACATATATTTAAAGAAAGAGACAAGATTTTAAATGCCGTGAAAGGCGATTTTCATTTGTTTGCCGTGAAAGGCGATTTACAAATCTTATCAAAATGTAAAGACAAGAAATGTGACTTTTATGTCTCTTTAGAAAATACACAATACAATAGAAAGGGAAGAAAAAGTGATCTGAATTCTCAAGCGATTGTGAGGACTCGTTCAGATCGACGGTCGCGAGTCATGTATAAACTCCGCCATCGTCCTTCAAATGAGAACACTTGATGCTTTAGTTCACTTGGCTTGGCTTGGACCTCAGATTTTTAGAGGACAAAGACCAAAGAAAGGTCCTATATCCAATAAAAATCCGAGTAGACAGGCTGAAAAGCCACATCTAGGTCATGTTGGATAGAAGAAGAGGGGAAAACCTTGGGGGGTGGCCCCCCAAGGGACTTTGATCACCTTGTAGTTCTTGCAGTAAGGTTTCTTCAAGGCAGGAGAGCTTCTTTGTGCAGAGAATTCTTCAGGACAATTTTTAGGCGATTTTTCAGGATCCCTTCCCTTTGGAATGACCGCCTATTTATAGGCTTTTTGTGGCCATTAGGAGGGTTTTATGAGCATTAATGGTATTAACGCTCCATGATGGGAGGAGTTATAATATTTTATTTTAGAGTTTTGTAACTCCTTTTCCTTGGATTTTGATTGGCCGATGGAGAATAATGGGCATTTAATCTCCATGATAATGGGAGTTTCATGATTAATTACCATGATTAATCTCCATAATGATAGGAGTTACATGGTTAATTGCCATGATTAATTGAACTTGTAACTCCCATTTGCTTGCTTCTGATTGGGCCGTCCAAAATAATGAGTTAATGACCCTAATAAATTGTCATAAAAAGGTCATTTAACAGCATTAATTGGTCGCCGAGTCGCTTGAAGAGTCGCGGGCCGCGCCGCGTCTTTTGGAATTCGCCTTGTGATGATCATCGATGGATCTGCATGTTATTTGATGTCGGATGACGATGCAAATTCAGACATTAGTTGACACCAATAGGCCGGCAACATCTGTCCAGTCAATTTCACGATCGGTTGGGCATAAAGTATGCTTTTTTGGTCGGCCGGTTGGCGGTTTCAAAGTGTCCGATGATGATCAAATGATTTCGATGGCGGATCCGTGATGTTGACTAAGATCGACGGATATCATGCCTCAAAAATCAGATTTTAAGAAAATCACAGGGGCCAATCATCGCGAAACTCGAAAAGAATCGGAAAAAACGGACTTTTCGGCGGAAATCCGGCGACCCGGACTTCCAGGGTCGCCGGCAACCATGGGGTTGGAGACCTTGGGCCATGGTCGCCGGCGACCATGGGGCTTTGGCCCCTTTTTCGGACGCCGTTTCTCGGGCTTTTTCGCTTCTGTTTTCTCTTGTATTTTTCTTTGACATTTCTTCTCATTTATTGGCTTGATTCCACTGAAGAAAACCCATCGAAAGGCCATGCAAATCAGAGCACAAAGTTTCCTATTTTTGGAAAAGCCGAACACTCCGTAGCCGATTTTCCGCCAAGAGTTAAAACTAGGTCAAACGATGTCGGAATGACCTGAAATTTGAGGTGAAGCTTCTTGAGCATTATATAGGACCAACCATGGGCTTTTATTTGAGTTTTGAAGCCGTTTGGGGTCCCGCCAATGCTAGACTCGATTTCACCATGCAGAAAATATCGAGCTTTGATGTGTGGTCATCCGATGTCCGATTGACCTGAAATTTGACAGGGAGCCTATTGGAGTCATTTTGAGATGATCCATTAGCTCCGATTTGGATGCCATGGTCCCGGAGAGCTTCGCCGCCGATAGGCTTGATTTTGCTTCGGAGCGTCAAAACCGGGTCAAACGTTGTCGGAATGACCTGAAATTTGACGTGCAGCCCTTTGGAAGCATGTAGAAGCTACTCATGTGTTTTGTTTGATGAGTGGCGGCATCGGAGGTTCTCGTCGCTGGGAGGCTTGATTTTGTCGTTCGAGAGTTGATGGAGGGTCAAGCGGTGTCGGTTTGACTTGAAATTCGATATGGAGCCTTTTGGAGGTATTTTGAGACCATCCATAGGCTCTGATCAAAGATTTGATGTATTTGACACTGTCTCCGCCGGGAGCTCCTGCTCAGCTGATAGAGGATTGAAGTTAGGCCAAATGGTGTCGAAATGGCCCGAAACTTCATGTGTACCCTTCTTTTGGTTATTTTGAAAGATCTTGTAGTTTTTGTTTGATTTTGACAAGATTTGATGCTTGAAGCAACTTTGCGTGTTTGTCAGTAGGATGCGGCTCCATGTAACTTTTGATGTTGAGGAGGCAAAGTGACGTTTTTGGTGTCAACACTACGGTACTTTATGTTGACACCAAAAATGTCACTTAGCCTCCTCAACATCAAAAGCTACATGAAGCCACATCCTACTACAAACAGGTAAAGCTGCTTCAAGCATTAAATCTTGTCAGAATCAAACAAAAATTGCAAGATCCTTCAAAATGGCCAAAAGAAGGGTGCACATGAAGTTTCGAGCCATTTCGACCCCATTTGGCCTAACTTCAATCCTCCAACGGCTGAGCAGGAGCTCCCGACGGTGACAGTGTTGAAGACATAAAATCTTCGATCAGAGCCTATGAATGATCTCAAAATACCTCCAAAAGGCTCCACGCCAAATCTCAAGTCAAACCGACACCGTTTGACCCTCCATCAACTCTCGAAAGGCGAAATCAATCCTTTAAGCGGCGAGAACCTCTGATGCTGCCACTCATCAAGCGAAGCACATGAGTAACTTCTACATGCTTCCAAAGGGTTGCACGTCAAATTTCAGGTCATTCCGACGACGTTTGACCCGGCTTTGACGCTCCGAAGCAAAATCAAGCCTGTCGATGGTGAAGCTCCCCGGGACCATGGCATCCAAATCAGAGCTAATGGATCATCTCAAAATAACTCCAATAGGCTCCCTGTCAAATTTCAGGTCAATCAGACTTCGGATGACCGTACATCAAAGCTCGACATCTTTCGCACGGTGAAATGAAGTCTAGAATCGACGGGACCCCAAACGGCTTCAAAACTCAAATAAAAGCCCATAGTTGGTCCTATCTAATGCTCAAGAAGCTTCACCTCAAATTTCAGGTCATTCCTACATCATTTGACCTAGTTTCAACTCTTGGCGGAAAATCGGCTACGGAGTCTTCGGCTTTTCCAAAAATAGAAAACTTTGTGCTCTGATTTGCACAGCCTTTTGGCAGGTTTTATTCAGAGGAATTAAGCCAATAAATTAGGAGAAATGTCAAGAAAAATACAGGAGAAAAAAGAAGCGAAAGAGCCCGAGAAACGACGACTGAAAGGCGACCAGAAAATGGACCAAAGTCCAAGGTCGCCGGCCCCATGGTCGCCGGCAACCATGGGTGCATGGTTGCCGGCGACCCTGGAAGTCTAGGTCACTGGATTTCCGCCTAAACGTCCGTTTTTCTGATTCTTTTCGCGTTTCGCGATGATTGGCCCCTGTGATTTTCTTAAAATCTGATTTTTGAGGCATGATATCCGTCGATCTTGGTCAACATCACGGATCCGCCACCGAAATCATTTGATCATCATCGAACACTCCGAAACCGCCAACCGGCGGACCAAGAAAGCACACTTTCTTCTCGACCGATCGTGAAATCGACTGGACAGATGTTGCCGGCCCATTAGTATCAACTAATGTCTGAATTTGCATCGTCAGCCGACATCAAATAACATGCAGATCCATCGATGATCATCGCAAGAAGAATTCCAAAAGACGCGGCGCGGCCCGTGACTCTTCAAGCGACTTGGCGATCAATTAATGCTGTTAATTGACCTTTTTATGACAACTTATTAAGGTCATTAACTCATTATTTTGGACGACCCAATCAGAAGCCAAGAAATGGGAGTTACAAGTCCAATTAATCATTGTAATTAACCATGTAACTCCTATCATTATGGAGTTTAATCGTGGTAATTAATCATGAAACCCCCATCATCATGGAGATTAAATGCTCATTATTCTCCATCGGCCAATCAGAATCCAAGAAAAAGGAGTTACAAAATTATGAAATTAAATCTTGTAACTCCTCCCATCATGGAGCATTAATATAATTAATGCCCATAAACCTTCCTAATGACCACCAAAAGCCTATAAATAGGCGGTCATTCCAAAGGGAAGGGGTCCTGAAAAATTGTCTGAAAACTATCCTGAAGAATTCTCTGCAAAAAGAAGCTGTCTCACTCTAAAGAAACTCTGCTGCAAATTCTACAAGGTGATCGAAGTCTCTTGGGGGGCCACCCCCCTAAGATCTCCGATCTTCTTCTATCCAACATGGCCTGGATGCGGCTTTTCAGCCCGTCTACTTGCTTTTTTTATTGGATATAGGACCTTCCCTTGGTCTTTGTCCTCTAAAAATCCGAGGTCTAAGCCAAGCCAAGTGAACTAAAGCATCAAGTGTTCTCATATGAAGGACGATGGCGGAGTTCATACATGACTCGCGACCGTCGATCTGAACAAGTCCCCACAATCTCCTGAGAAGTCAGATCCCTCTCTCTTTCTTCTCTATTGTACTTTGTATTTTTAAAGAGACAAAAAAAATCACAATTCTTGTCTTTCATCATTGATGAGATTTGTAAATTGCCTTTCACGGCAAAATCGCCTTTTACGGCACAAAATTGCCTTTCACGGCAAACTAAACAAAATTGCCTCTCACGGCATTTTAAAATCTTGTCTCTCTCTTTAAATATATGTGCAATGGAAAGTTAGAAAAAAAGTTTGATTTCCTTTCTACTTGTGAAGGTGAATCTCCGGATCACCATTTCAAATCCCAAGTAGAAGAGAAAATCTGGCATACCCGTACAAAAATGTTGATACTTGCTCTTTTTTTTCTCTTCGCCCCGTTGCACCCCGGCGGACCCAGGACGGAGGAAAGCAAGAAGAAAAAAGACGTGTCCCACAAGTTGGCATACCCGGTGGGACGATGTTCATTTGAGAACACGATGCTTAGAATCCTTGGCTCCTTCCTAGTTGGTGGCCTATGTTGGATCTTGTATCGAAAAAAAACATGAGATAGGATTCTTTGAAAACTTCTTTCTTTGAACTTGTTTCCATTCTTTCTTTTCTCAAACAAAAAAAAAAGAGTTTTTTTTCCATTGGGTTCAAATTGGAGAAACTTTGGTTCTTTCCTTTTCGTACAATGGCTCGCAGAAATGTTTGAGCCAACATTCGGATTGGGAGGGGCCATTTCCTTCTCTTTGATGGGTCCATTGGAAATCTTTCAAAAAAATTTTATTAAAAAAAAAAAAGTTTTCAAGTTTCTTTCTTTTGGATTCAAATTGGAGAAACTTTGGTTCTTTCCTTTTCGTACAATGGCTCGCAGAAATGTTTGAGCCAATGTTCGGATTAAGAGGGGGCCATTTCCCTATCTTTGATGGGTCCATTGGAGATCTTTCAAAAAAAATTTTATCAAAAAAAAACATTTTTCAAGTTTCTTTCTTTTGGATTCAAATTGGAGAAACTTTGGTTCTTTCCTTTTCGTACAATGGCTCGCAAAAATGTTTGACCCGACGTTCGGATTGGGAAGGGCCACTTTCATCTCTTTGATGGGTCCATTGGAGATCTTTCAAAAAAACAAAAAACAAAAAAACGCATTAAGGTTGCACCAATTGCGTTCTTTGACCAAAGTGGATCTAAGAAAAGCCTTGCCCAAAGTGTGGAGGCAGCTAGATTGTTCGAGGTAAGAGTCCTTCAGACGGATTCATTAAGTAATCCTACCCTTACCTGGGGGCCGATCTATCCACTAAGGTTTCATAAGACCGAATTGGACGACCTATGTGTACTCTTCAAAAAAAAAAATCTCTCTTAAAAAAAAAAAAAAAAAACTTCTGTCACTATTGTGTTCAAATTGGAGGAATTTTGGTTCTTTCCTTTCGGATTTAGTGCTCGCAGGAATGTTTGAGCCTATATTCGGATTGGAATACCATTTGCTCTCTTTTATGAATTCAATCTCGACCTTTCAAAAAAAAAAAAAACACCCGTCATTATTGGATTCAAATCTGAGAAATCTTGTTTCCTTCCTTTTCGGATTTAGTGCTCGCAGAAATGTTTGAGCCTTTGTTCGGATTGGAATACCATTTGCTCTCTTTTGCGAATTCGATCTTGACCTTTCAAAAAAATCCCATCTCGTGTCCTTTTCAAGGATGCGATTTACAACATTTGTGCCTAGCGGTGCTAGTACGCCCTTTCGGGTCTACTGTATTCGCGACTGACACATTTGTATCTCCAACCTTATATCATTTTATCTCGAGTGAGCTTCGCTTCTCGGTAACTTGAATTAAGGTTTACAATTGCTTCTAGTAGTCACTGGAACGCTCATTTCGAGCTGACCATACTTGCGTTCAGAACATTTGTACTCTCTATGGTTTTTTGCCTTCTTCATTTCGCTCAAAACGGGCCATGCCCTAAGCTATTTGAAAAGACAAAACCATAGTGTTTTCCATTTATGATCACCATATTTTTGTGATTACTAATGGATGTGATCTTGTTTCATAAGTTTTTTAAAAACTAACAATGGCAGCCTCGTTGACCATCACCTTCAACGAAAACAAGTACTCAGTCATGCTTCAAGAGAAGCAAAGCAAACACACTTTTAAGCGCCCCGCCAGCTGCCGAAGTGTCACTTCCCTCGGCAACTCTCAAAACACCGGGTCGACCTCCACTCCCCGGACCATCGTCTTCGGGTCGCTGGGACCATTCCCACTACCCATAGAAGAGACGGCGCCTGCTAAGAAGCAGAGGACCGCCCCTCAACGTGTCGCTGCCCCGACACCAAAGGCGGTCACCAAGAAACCCGAGGCTCGTGGCAGTCCCGCGAAGCCTCAACCTGTAAAAAACTAGGTCTACCCCAAGACTTGGTCCCCGAGATCTTCGCCAAAACAAAGAAGGTCCCAGACATCTGTAAAGCCAGCATACCTGGCTCCTCTCAAGGAGAACTGGTTCTATCCTCTTGCTTACATCAAAGGGGAGAAACCTATCCTCCACCGAATAATCAAAACAACTCAGCACGAGCCTGCTTACTCATTCAAGCCAAAATCAAGTCGTACATCACAAGGCCTCGACAAGAATCTTCCAGGGCCTGCTCTTCTGCAACTCGACCCTTCATCTCAACAGGGGCCGAGCTTGCAAAATTTAAAGCTTCGCTGCGACAGGCTAAGGACCACGTCCAGATCCTGTCCATGCCAGTCTTCAAGGAAGACAAGCTCGGTTGCTACGCATGAGGGACCACATCCTTCATTGCCAGAGCACAGCCTGAGCTAACTGAAGCTCAAATTGATCGTTGTATACGTCGCCGCGCGGCATATCGACAGAAGAGATTAGAGAAGCAAAGAACCCAGTATTCTGAGCTTCAAATCTCCCAAAAATGGGTCGAAAAAGAAAGACCTGACCAAGTTGCTGCTGTCCACATGGTTCGCAAAACCAAAAGACGACAGAAATCAGCAACAAAAATACATGTCAGACGACCGGTGACCCGCAGCGTCTCCCGGACGAGAAGGCATCAGGAAGACTCTCCCACTCCTTCAAGCCAGGAACATCGGAGTGATCATTCCTCGGGCTCTTCATCTAGAAGAATGAGCTCCAGCTCAGTCACTAAGACAGTATCCTCTTTTGACTCACGAAGAGTGAATGTCTTAGTCAAAAACTCCGAGCAACCTCCACCGGACGATAACATGGCTCTACGCATACATCAGCTAGAGCAAGGATAGCAGAGAATAGAGGTCCTGATGGAAAACCTCCTTCTCACTCTCCAGCGTCCACCAAACAATGATGAGGTTCCTCCACAAGATGAGGCCAATGGTGGAGAAGATGAGTCATGCGCCCTTACTAAAAAGGACGTTGATGATATCCTCGCCAAAGCAAAAGAAGAGGATACACTGAAGGAGCATGGAATCAAGCCACCATATCCCTTATGGATGGACTCGGTTCCGTTCCCTCCAAAGTTTAAACAACATCTTCTCCAAACATATACGGGGAAAGGTTCAGCCAGACAGCATGCCATCCACTTCAAGATCCTGATGGGAACTATTACGGATCAAGATGCCCTCAAGATTCGTCTCCTTGCAAGTACCTTGGAAGGTACGGCCTTTGATTGGTACTCCACTCTGCCAAAGGACTCCATTCAAAACTGGACCATGCTAGAGACACGCTTCCTGACCCACTTCAAAGGTGAGGATCATCTTGTTACTATGGCCCAACTCTGCAGCCTAAAACAGGGAGAGAATGAGTCGACATACGACTTCATTCACAAGTGGAAAGCAATGGCATACAAATGCTCAGATGTGCTGCCACAAGTGTCGCTAGTCGACATCTGCCGAAACAACATGAGAGCAAGGATCCGCTCCATGATCATCGGCAATAAATCAAAGAACCTGGGAGAACTCCTGGAAGCGTCTATGGAGGCTGAAACGGTGATCAAAGACCTCAACAGTGAGATGTCATCAAAGAAAGAGCCGACCGCCATCCCGATCTCCAACCCAAAGAAAAAGGAGGTTCTCAATGTGCAAACCAAGTCAGCTCCTCAGCCGCCAAAGAAAGCTGAAAACAAAGCTCCAGGTAAGAGACCTGAACTTTCTGATGCCTTCAAAGAACGAGTAAAGAAGAAATACCTGTTCGATGAAGATGTTGAAGAAATATTTGGGGCTCTCTTAACAAATGGGAAACTCACATTGCCTAACCCCAAAAGACCGGGAGATGTTGGCAAAACCAATGATCCCCAATATTGCCCATACCACCAAATGGTCTCCCATCCTCTCAACCAATGTTTCGTTATGAGAGAGAAGATCAACGAGATGTGGAAAAACGGAGTCATTACCTTTGACAAAAACTACGGGTCTGCCTCCGTTAACATGGTGTCATATGGACAAACATCCAAATCACCAAAGGAGAAGATCACAACTTCCTTCAAGGTGATAAAAATGACCCAAACGTCCTAAGAGCTGGTGCCTTACCCAACACCAGAAGGATAGCCCATATGGGTGCATCTCGATCTCCTAGAAGATGAAAATTGGGAGATCGTCAAAACAAAGCCGATCGCTCAACAGCGAAGGCAAGCCAAGAGATAACTCCGCAAGCTCAAACAGCAGGAGAAGGCTCAAACCAAGCAAGAGGTCCCTGAAAAGGCAGAAACCTCCTTTACCACTTCACAAGGGGCAACAGAGGAGTCTCTTCCCAAGGCCTTAAGAGTGGCAAAAAAATTCACCCTCGGTGATTTCATGCCACCGCGACTCAAAGATTAGACAACGCAGGGGGCATCATACTCTTGTAACTCGGTAGTTGGATTCTCCATGGATGGATACGAGTCCAGTGACACTGCCAGTGACACAGATGAATGGGAGGAATCCCTTGAAACCGGAGAATATTTCTCCCATGAAGAATGGATCCCGGAATCCCACCTTATGCCAGTAATCTAGTATAACCCCTTCTAGCCACAAGGATCCTGGTCTGATGATGATGAAGACCAAGAGGTTGTTCAAGAAAGTGCTGTCAACCCAGTACAAACAAATGCTCTAGTGGATCCCAACCAGGTCGAACCACAAGGGGCAGATGAAGAAGAAGATTTGGCTCCTATGCCTGATCTTGAAGAATATGCAAGGATCTTACAGTGTCTGGCCATAGAGCAAGAGCAGAATCGCATCAATCAGCTTCATCAAAATCCAGAACCGGAAGTCTCAGAGAATCTACAAACATCTCCTCCAGTGACTCCTGAAAATGAAGAAAGTTGCTAGATTGATGATCCTCTTACATCGGAGGATGAGTCTGATTCCCAACAGTCCATTGTGGAAGCATCTTCTGTCGAAGTTGCCTGCAATGTGATAGTTCGGGATGATAGTGCCTCTGAAGCTTCATCTGCTGAGGCCACGGACTCTCAAAATGCATCCGGTAGCATATCTTCTGGAGCTACATATTCTCGGGTGACTTCCACTGAGATAGCATCTTCTCAGCCGTCGTCTCCTGAAACGGTGACATCAGAATTCAAGCCTTTTCCGACTGATCACCATGAAGGAGCTCTGGCTGACGAAGTCTTCAAAGCAAAACCCAGTCAATTGGTCCCAGGTACCCAATCTCATAGGAAATGTCTGGACCGATGAAATACTGGACAAAGAAGAGAAGTTGTTGGAAGCTGTTCAGGACTTGTTCCCGGAAAATGCTCCATGCAACGCAATAACTGAAGATGGCAATGCTGCTGCAGAAGCGTTTTCAGCAAATGAGAAGGATCAACCCCTTGATCTAGAGGGTTATCTTCCAAATGAAGACCCTTCTCAAGAAGCACTCGAAGTAAGCAGTCAAGCTCCCTTCATGATCTTTCTCGAAACATCAAAGCCTTTGGTCACCACAACCAAAGCAAAGAAGACAAAAGAAAAGACTGGGGGCAAGTTCACTGTCTCCTTGGTGTCAATCATGCAAGACACTGACTCTGATTCAGAAAAAGAAGAAGAAGATACCGCGTCTTCCATCTTCCACAATTTTGAAGCATCTTCATCACGTCTAGCACTTGAACCTTCTGAAGGAAGGCATCTGTAGACACCTCGTTTTGGCACCCTATGAGGGGCAATTTAGTCCACCCTATTTAATGATGTCCTGATTAGGTCCCGAGTCAAAATTCACCTGTCTTCTCTAGGCCTCTGATCGCCCCGGGAGTTGGCTCATCATGATCTACTCGTCTAGAGCTTTCCGCTCATATATAGAACTCCAAGATTTGACGGGCGGATCAAAAATTATGACAGTGGGTCCCACAACCCGGGGCGCCCGCGTGAAAAATCACCTATCGTCTCTAGGCCTCTGATCACCCAGGGAATTGGCACATCATGATCTACTTGTTGAGAGCTTTCCGCCCATATATAGAACTCCAAGATCTGACGGGCGGATCAAAAATCATGACAACGGGTCCCACACCATTGCGGCGCCCGCGTGAAGAATCACCTATCATCTCTAGACCTCCGATCGCCCTGAAAATTAGTTCATGGTGACCTACTCGTCGAGAGCTTTCCGTCGATGTGTAGAACGTCGAAATCCGACGAGCGGATTGAAATCAATGAAACCTGGGCCTCGGTAATGACAACCCGACCAATCTCCACCGGACCCCACCTTCTCGACCCAAACCAGTTTCTTTTAAATCCAAACCCACTAGGCCTGGCCCAATGAACTCCAACCCAAGCTGAACCTGACCCGATCCAACTCATTAGGCCAAGTCCGGACCTCACTTGACCCAAACACAACCCAAGCCTGATCCAAACCTCTTGACCCGAACTTGACCCCTCCCACGAGGCCCATTAGCTGCATGGGAGAGGATAGTCCATGAGATCTGGACTCTCCCCTCCCCCCTTAAACCTCGTCTTATCCCTCTCAATCTCTAACACCCAGGCCTTATCCCTCTCAATTTCTAACTCCCAGTACTTATCCCTCTCACCCATGCGCAGACCATAGACCCATGATCTCCATCTCACGAACACCCATCATTCCCTCTCATCATCTTGCCATCACATGCAGAACATCGCACACCATCATCCTCCATCTGCAGATCACGCCGCCTCCTCCATCCCTGCGCTCATTAGCCCTGTCTCTCTATCACCAACCCATTTTCGCAGCCCCTCCATCCATATCACCACCTCCTTTCTTCATCACCACCACCCTCTCCATCTCCACGGAGAACCTCACCCATATCTCATTGCAACGCCAAACCGCCCCATCTTCGCACCGCCATCTGACCTCTCTCTGGCCACAACCCATCTTCGACTCCATCCCATCATCTCTCCCCTTCATCATCACAGAACCCATCTCACGCATCTTCTCCATCTCACCATCTCGCCCTCCATCTCTCCCAAACACAGGCGCATATCACATGTCCATCTCCTTCACCCAGACAGAACTCCCTTCCCCATCATCATCTTCTGCTCCCTAACCCGCTCCTCCAAAACCCATCATCTCCATCTCCACGCTCACCATCTCCCTCCATCTCAATCCTCCAGACGCACGCAGCAGCAACCCCACGGAAGCCCGATCTCGCCGCAGCAGCACGCCCGCCCATAGCAGCACCGCCAGCCACAATAGCATGTTCCCTCACCATCTCTCGCTACTGGACTCCGAAACCAGGTAGGCCCTTCTCCTCTCCTCGTGCCCATTGCATCTGCATCATCACCCCTTTCTTCTTCTCTTCCTTTTCTTTCTTTCTCATCCTTCCTCATCTCTCCCTTTCTTCTTCTCTCCGCCCACTCCACTACACCCATCTGCTGCACGCAGCACCACATCACCCTTTCTTTTTCTCCGCTCCGCCTCTCTGCAACTCACCCTCCTTTCCCCCTGCCATCATCCTCCTCCGTGCCACCTGCACCCACTGCGCACCCTTCTCTCTCGCTCTCCATTTCTCCCTCTCGGCTCCCTCTCTCTCCTTCCCTTCTCCCTCCTCTCTCTCTCTCTCTGCTCTATCTGCACTTTCTTTTCTCTATCCTTGTTCCCTCTCTGTCTTCCTCTCCCCCTGCTCTATCTCTCCCCGCACCCACCTGCTCATCCTCTTTGTCTCCCCTGCTCCTTCTTCCTCTCTTCCACTCTGCGACCCATCTCCCTCTCTCCCATCCACTCTCTTTCTCACCCTCTCTCTGCTCCGCCCACTCTCTCCCTCCCGTTCGCTCCTTCTCCCCCTCGCTCTCTCCCCTTCGTTTCCGCCCTGTGCCCACAAGCAGCAGCTCTGCCTCCCCATCTCCTCCTTTTCCTTTCTTCTCCATCTTCCTCTTTCTCCGCCTGTATACCCCCTGAACTAACCCCCTTTCTTTCTCTCTTTTTCTTTCATTCTCTTCTTCTTCTCCTCCCCTGCGCACACACTACACTCTCTCGCCTGCACACCTTCTCCTCCTCTTCTTTCTTTCTTTCTTTTTCCCTCTCTTCTCCTCCCCACTGCATTCTCCCTTGTGGCTGCACGCACCCACCTGCACCCACTGCACCTCTTTCTTTCTTTTCATTTCATCTTCCTCCTCTTTCTCTTGACCTTGCATGCACACGTCACCCGCGACCATTTCATCATTTCTTCCTTCTCTTCTCTCTTCTACTCCAACTATTGCACAGCCTACACACCTCCCCTCACCTGCACTACACCCCACCTACTGCACACCCTCGTTGCCTCCTTGCACTCATCTCCCCTGGACACTCCTCCCTACGCCCACTTCACTTTTGCCTCACCTCACTGTTGCACCCGTCTCCTAACCCATTCACCAATCCAACCCGTGCATGCACAGCCCAATACCAGCTATCTATTTTGTGCATTTAATTCTTCATTTATTTGTACTGTCTTCTATTCTTTGTGCATATAACATGCCACACATCTAAGTTAGTATTTTAGGCCATTACTGATTTGAATTGTCTTTAATTGCGCATCAAACCTGTCCATGCATTTAACATGCCCGTACATTATAATCGTATTACATCTTGTTTCTTTAGTTTATCCTCTTTATAAAAAATTGAGACTGCATTCCCTTTATCTGTTTATGTTATTCTTTATATAAAAATTAGAATAAAAACAGAAAAAAAAAAAGAAAGTAAAAATAGCAGTAAAAAGTAAACATTAAAAATAGGACTTTAGCTACCCTATTAATTAGGATAATTAGGCTAAATTTAATAATTAAGTTATTTTCTCCCCTCCTCTCTCATTAGGATTAGGAAATATTATTTAGGAAACTTCAAATAAATTATTAATAAAAAACTTAGAAATTCACTCTCCTCTTCTTCCCATTTCATTAGGATTGGAAAGATCAATTTAGGATTTTAGGCCCTATAAATAAACATAAAACCAAAATAAAAACAATAAAAAATCAAAAAGACCAAAAACAAAGTAAAAGATATTAAAAAAAAAACAAAATATTAATAAATTGGAGTTAGAAATTAGACAGTAGCCTAAACTGATTAGGTCAGACCCCGTACCTAGAAGGTCTCTCCTAGCCAGCGTAGACTACCCTAATTTTATTAATCCCAACTGATTAGGTCCCACTTTCACTCCGGGCCCCGCTAAGGGACCGGGAGAGCGGATGTGGGCGGTTAGGACCTTCGGAAAGGGTAGAGATCCATTAGGGAAATGGAACAGTTAGATTGAATCCAAGTAGGAACTCCCCTAGTTAGGCCCTTCTAGCCCAAATTATTAAAATAAAAAAAAAACTATAAAACCAACAAAACCAATCCTAAAAATATTTTCTTCTCTTTTCCTCCACCTCCGGTGCCAAATATTTATCTGAACTCAATGATTAAAGGGAATAGAGG
Organism: Persea americana; assembly: GCA_029852735.1. Lineage (NCBI taxonomy): Eukaryota > Viridiplantae > Streptophyta > Magnoliopsida > Laurales > Lauraceae > Persea > Persea americana. Next base: position 43,556,140 of record CM056814.1, read on the forward strand.
CTGATTCCGAGAATCTGGATTAATGAGAATGACGAAAAGAGACGAGTGATTTCACACACCCCAATATCAATTTATTTACTACAGGCCCATCATCGGCCACCCTCAATCAATCCCGGCCCAACATCGGCCATTTTAACTTACTTTTGGCCCATCATCGGCAATGCACTTTTATCACCAGCGTATCGCACGCAAACCCACAGAAATCACAACTCGAAGTTTCGTCTGCATCATTCTTTCGATTCGAAGAATCAGCCTTTAAACCCTAGGTCGTCAAAGGACATTGAAGGGGGTACCCAAGAATGGGGTTGATCCTCTTCTAAATATTTGGCACCTTTCCCCTTATTTTCTTAGTTTATTTTCATTTTAATTCGCTTATCCCCTAGAATACTTGGATTTAACTTTAATTAGTTTGTTCGACCCTGGATGTTGATTTCCCCTGCCTAGTTCATTATGTCCCATCTTGAAGCCCGTAATTTGACCCTTGACCCAAGTTCGACCCGAATTGAAAGACCCAAATTAAGTGACGAGACAACCGTCGTGTGTCGCCGGCGGCACATTAGACGAGAGAAAAACCCACCCCATTTTCCTCCCGCATTCTTTCTGCTTTCGTCGAAGGACGATGTTACGGCCGAATTCGTAACTGGCGATCGTGATACGTCGATTTTGAGGGTAGTTGGAATCCTCATTTTCGATGTATTTTTTTATCTCACACTGTTGAATGGCGATTCCCCTCTCGGGGGGGGGGGATCAAAATTCACATTCGACAGCATCTTGTACTAGACTTAAATGTCTCTCTTGACAACATAGTGGGTAAACCCATCAAACAAGAAGGTGATGACATTGAGTCTTCCTTGATTGAGAATATCCGCCACATACCGGTTCTCAACATCGCTCTTGATGATCCAAGCCCCACAGAGTCATTCAAGAAAGGTGACCTTGTGTTTGCAGTTAAAAAGCCATTGATTCTCGTTCATTCATCTAAAACAAGCGATGAATCAAGATGGGAAGGTCCTTATATCGTTGACAAAGCCTTCTCTAATGGAGCATACGCTTTCTTCAATTTCAAAGGAGACGGGTTTATGCTGCATAACAGATTTCTCCGATGTTGCTCTTAAAGCTACGTCACTACCTTCTTGCTAGTTGAGTCTACCTGATTTTGAGGATCAATCTCTTAAAGGTCCTTGTCACAAAAGCAGGTTTTCTCAATGCCCGGCTGGCAAAATGGTCCATCCTTCTGTCACAATTTGATATAAGGTATGTACCACAGAAAGCAATCAAAGGTCAAGCTCTGGCAGATTTTCTCGCAGAGCATCCACTTTCTAAGGATTCTCCACTCAGGGATGATCTCCCAGACGAGCCTGTCTACAGCATGGAGACCTCCTTATCAAATGCCTCCTAGAACATGTACTTCGATGGTGCAACCAGGACAAATGAAAAAGGAAAGCCGATATCGGGAATTGGCATTCTCTTTGTTGGTCCCGACAAATACATGATTCCACACGCATTTTAGCTACTGGAACCATGTTCAAACAATGCAGCTGAGTACCAAGCTCTGATTATAGGATTGGAACTCGCCCTCGAATCTGGCATCACCATGCTGGAAGCATTTGGGGATTCTCAACTGATCGTCAATTAGATGGATTAAAAATATGAAATCAGGAAGCCTTATCTGTTGCCTTACTACAATAAGGCACAATCACTTCGTCAAATGTTTGACATCTGTCACATCACCCACATCCGCAGAGGTGAAAACATCCGTGCAGATGCCCTGGCTGGACTTGTTGCATCTATGGCAATCCAAGAAGGGGAAAACATGAAAATTACAATGTGTCAAAGAAGGATTCTCCCTCCTCTCAACACACACCATGCAGTCGCTGAATGCCACCGAGTGGTTGGAAGTCGGATTTCCATCCTTAAACCTCCGATCGGCGATTGGAGGGATCCGTTCATTGATTATATTATGTTCAGAATCCTACCAGAAGATCCAAGAGAGCAGATAAGCATTCAAAGACAAGCCCCAAACTTCCATTTGGATATTCCCTCCAAAATGCTTTACAGAAAATCCTTCAATGGAGTACTTCTACGCTGCTTGTCACTACAAAAGGCAGAAGAAACCCTAAAAGAAGTTCATGCTGGTCTTTGTGGAGCCCATCAGGTTGGTCCTAAGCTCTATAATCAGATAAAAATGTTAGGTTATTATTGGCCTCCCATGGTAGTTGACGCAATACAATTTGCTAAACGTTGCCAACAATGCCAAGTTCATGGAGATTATGTCCACATGCCTCCGGAATGGCTACATCCTACAGCAATCTCATGGTCCTTCGAAGCCTGGGGTATGGATATCATAGGTCCTATCTCTCCCCCGTCAAGCAAAGGTCATCACTTCTTCTTCGCCACTACGAATTATTTCTCCAAGTGGTCAGAAGCATTTGCGTTCAGCGAAATGAAGACCTCATCAGTCCTTCAATTCTTACGAACCAACATCATTTGTCGTTTCGGCATACCTAAAAGATTCGTCCATGATAACGGACCACAATTCCGGGATCACAGATTCTACAGGTTCTGCGACAAATACAAAATCCAAAGTTGTCCTTCGACTCCGTATAACCCGGCAACAAATGGACTAGCAGAAGCCTTCAACAAGACACTCTGCAAAATTCTCAAGAAAATGGTCTTTAGTCACAAAAGAGACTGGAACGACAAACTGCCTGAAGCTTTATGGGCCTACCGGACTACCGTTCGAGGACCAACCCATAGCACACCATTCTCCTTGGTCTATGGATGTGAAGGAGTTGTCCCTCTACAGGTACAAATTCCTTCCTTAAGGGTATCTCTACAAAATGAAATGACGCAAGAATGCAATGTCAAATTGAGACTCCAAAAACTGGATAATCTCGATGAAAGTCGACTCGAAGCTCTACAAAGCGTTGAGCTTTACCAAGCACACATGGCAGGATCTTTCGACAAGAAGGTCAGGCAACGCGCCCACAAAAAGGGTGACTTGGTTCTTGCGGTGAAAAGGCCAATGGTTTTCGCCCACTAATCCAAAGGCAAACTCGAACCAAAATGGGAGGGACCCTTCGTCATCGACAAAGTCTTCTCCAATGGCACGTATGCTCTTCTGAACATGGAGGGTGATAGATGTATGCTGCCCATCAATGGCAAGTTCTTGAAGCGGTACTTCCCTTGAAGACTTCCTACATCGGGTCAGAGCAATGCCTACATGGCCAAAGCCTATCCCTAGGTAATTGCTCATCAAACCCACTCCTTTTAGAGTTTTCATACCTATGTTAAAATTTCTATAAGAAAAAACCTTAAAACAATGCTTACTTTCAAAGTTTCATTGTTCAAAAAATCATCAAAACCCAAAATCCAAGTTTAGGATCTCTTCCCTAACTTGACCAAAACTTTCGATCCTTGAACCCAAAATTCATGGTTTGAGACAAAAATCAGGACTCAGGGATTTCCACCCTAGTCCATCCCGACTTTCACCACCAAAAATGGTTTTGAGTAAAAATTTACGACCCTCGTGTTTTTAAACAAAAAATGGTTTTTCAAAAAACCGTGGGGAAGCGACGTTTAGTCGATACTCACACAAAACCCAAAAATCGGAAGGATGCGAACCCCATTCGATACTTCCAAAACCTCAAGTCGCAAGGAAGTGACACCTCGTCAATACTTGCAAAATTTTCAAAAAAAAAAAAATTCGTGGAAACACAACATTTCAGTTGATATCCACAACTCAAATCTCAAAACAAAAAAAAAGGTTCGAAAAAACCTCAAATTTCAAAAATCATGGGGAGGCGACATTCCATCTATGCCCACAAAACAAAATTTTTGAAAAAAGGCAGGGAAGCGACATTCAGTCGATACTTGCACCCAAATCCGCGAGGAGGCGACATTCCATCGATACTCGCAACCGAATGAGCAAGGAAGCAACATTCCATTGATACTTGCAATACCATTCAACAGGGAGGCGACTCTTAGTCGATACTTGCATTTTTGAAAACAAAAAACCTGGCTTTCAGGCCTAAACCTGACTTTCATGCCAAAAACCTGGCTTTCACGTGAAAACCCGGCTTTCATGCCAAAAATAAAGAATCTGGCTTCCATGCCAACAAAACAAAACTTGGTTTAAAAAAAATCGGCTTCTATGCCACAAAATCTGGCTTTCACGCAAAACAAACAAAAATCGGCTTTTATGCCACAAACAAAATTTTGGCTCCCATGCCACAAAATTTTGGCTCTCATGCCACAAAACCAAAATCTGGCTCCCATGCCACAAACAAAATCTGGCTCCCATGCCACAAATTTTTTGGCTCTTATGCCACAAAACCAAAACTTGGCTTTCACGCCACAAAAATCGGCTCTCATGCCAAAAACCAGCTTCCATGCCACAAACAAAATTTTGGCTCTCATGCCACCAAAATTTGGCTTTCATGCCATCTCGAAAATCAGGCTTTTTGCCATAAAATATGGCTTTCATGCCCAAAACAACCCATTGGCAAAAGAGTTTCACAAAATGACAACCTTTTGATCAAATTTTCAAACAAACATTCTCATCCAACTTTTACTTACTTTCATAAAAAAAAAAGAATTTAAGTGAAACGAGGGAATACAAAAAAAGGGGTGCCAAAAAATGTTTATACATGGAGGTACCAAAAGAAAAGAAGAAAAAGTTTGTTACAAAGTCAGGAGACTAGTCCGACATGGTCTTCAGCCAAAGGCTTAACTCCTCAAACAAACTCTTGGCCTTAGCCTCCAAAGCTTCCAGGCCACGTTTCTTCAGAATCTTCCTATAAAAAGCAGTAGGCCGTCGCGATCCATCCTCAGCACGAGGAAGCTCTTCCCAGAGAATCTGCCATTGTTCATATTCCTGAGTCTTCCTCCGAAGATTGCTTTCGACCTCCTCAACTTGGCGAATGAGAGTCCTCTCTCTATCGCGAGCTTTCAAAGTAGCAGCCCACTTGGCAGCGACTTGTTCTTCCAATAGCTCGAGGCATTGTCTGGCCTCAGTGACTTCCCTATCAAGACGGTGCTGGTCCTGTGTCAGCTCAATAATAGCCAACTCGGTGACGTTCCTCTCCCGAACGAGCTGCTTCCGAGTCCACGAGATCTCATTCAGTTCAGATTTGACCTCGCTGGAAGGCTTCAAAAACATCTCGTTGAGAAAGTCATCATTCGGAAAGCTATTGGTCTCAGTCCACTTGTTACCTAGAGTGATGACTTCATCAACAAAAGCCTTGGCATCCTTAATGTCCAGACCAACTTCTTCGCTATCGGCAAGAATGTCCTGCACATGCTTAACCATGCCGAAACCAGCCTCCAAATGGCCAGAAGAAAGAGTCTCGACCCATGAGCTCAAGACTCTCTTCAACACCTTCCTCGCAAACTGACGGGATGGCTCAGATGAAGACTCGCCATGCTCCGTTGGTCGACTACCCATGTCAAGCACCGTTGGAAGAGTAATCAAGAAGCTCTTTCCAATCGGAATCGCTAGGGAAGGAATATCAGCATGCGGACTCGCCCCTGCCTTATCGAAACTAGTAAAAGAAGCCCCTACTCCTGGATCAGCCGCGGGCACCCCCTGCTCTGGCTCTGAGAAAGATAGAGGAACTTCTTCTGTCACCTCACAACCTGCCAATGAAAGATGAAAAAGGTATGAATATGATCATGTCAAAAATCAAAATATCAAGATTATTGAGACAAAGTACCTTCTTTGACGACTGGCGGAATGCTTTCTGCCTCCATGAGCTCATCCGAAGCACCATCAAAAGTTGTATCCATGGATGGCTCAAAGTCGTCGGAATCTTCTGGCAAGTCAGCTGGTAAGAAATAAAAAATATATGTCAACAAATGGCGGTAAAGAAAAAGAGAAGAGAAAAAAGAAGTCATACCAGGAGGAGATTCTGGATCTACTTCAGAATATCTGGGTTCTTCCTCAGATGCAACAATCGGATCCGTCACCGCCTCATCGGCGGAACCTCTGGCATCATCAAACCATCATCTTCTACAAAAGAAAGAAAGTAGTAGATCAAAACAAAAGCTCTCATGAAAGAAAATAAATGGAAAGAGAAAAGGGAAAAGCATACCATCATCAATGGTTTCTTCCTCTCGGCTCCTCTTTTCCAGAGGCTCATCATCATCCCCTGATGCCTCCTGAACAATGGTGGAAGGAATTTCCAGATCAGGAGAGTTTTTGTGCCGTCTCTGACTTCGGTGCAGTTCTCTTCTCCTCTTGCTCCTACGGGACGAATTGCTTGAAGTACCCGCCCCACCATCGAAATCGGGCATCTCGCCGAAGTCCTCACTGGATGGTTTGCTCTTACCAGTAGACTCCATGGAAGCCTTTGCTCGCTCTGTTTGTATCCAAGCAGCGACCTCAACCTCCTCCTCTGCGAGCTGTTCCAAGAGCCCATCAGGAATCTCTTGTGCAGCTCCCGATCTAATGACGTCCTGGTCCTCGAGAAAACCTGTTCTGTGCTTGTCTCCAGAAATGAAAGCCAGAACTTCTTCTCGGTGGACGCCATCTGATTTCCCAAGACCCTTCCCGGAAGACTGCTTTACATCAAGCTCCTTCTTGGAAAGCCCTCGGTATGCTGAAAAGCTCTCTACGAACCACTTCGTGAAGCCAGCAATCCGGAGAGTGGGCGACTCAGGATAAGAAATCATGGCAGTAGTGTCTTCCGCGCTATAAAAGGCCCATGCATTTCTCCCGTCCTGCAGACCTCCAAAACGCTTCACCTTGCTCGAAGGCGCTCCAACAACGCCTTGAGAGAAGCCCAACTGCATGGTAAAACGCGAGGGAACATACAGCTGGATGTCGACGAAAAGATGTCTGCGGTACACCATCGTGCCAACACGTATGTTAAAAAGCCAACTCCTCTCCGCATTTGTCAAAGAATAGTGTCTCCCCGACCCTGCCCAGGTCGAATCACGGGAGACACCTAAATCAAAAGCCTTCTTCCTCAAACCCGGAGAAAGCTTCACTGAAGACTGCCCCATCTCAACGTCCCAGAATCGTCGGATCCTCAAACGGGCAGATAAGAGTGATTTGGAAACAGGCTTCCCTCTAGCCAACCAAATCATAAACGGGTCATCGTCCTGAGCAGCACCCAATCGATGGAAACTAGGACAGTGGTATACATGCCACGAATAAAAGATGTGGGCTGAAAATACCCTGTTCATGGGAAGCCCAAGCCAAACCAGGAAAGAAGCAGCCTGCAATTCGGTGCATAAATAGGAGTAAAGAGCAGGCACCAAAGCAAGCCGCTCTCCAAACGCCATCTGACAATCCCGGAAAAATGCAATGCGGCCTGATGTGCGTTCTATCTCCTCCAGCAAAAACAACCTCACCCAGTTAATAAGTGAGGTAAATAGCGAGATTTTTTCGCAGCGCAATGTCATAATGAATGGCATCTGTGTCTGCGAAGAATTCCTTCAAATTCTCTCGCATGGCGGAGATCTTCTTCGAATCTAGGTTCTTAGCCCTGGTTTCCTAGGTTGTACTCTCAGAAGACTCCCCGCTGTCAAAGAAGTTGGAAGACAAAAGGCTACCACTCTTCCAACTACTACACCTGACTTTCGAGCCCTCCTTCTCCTTCAAAAAAATCATAAAAGGCGACAAGCTGAAAGTACAAAAGCCTGAACTCCTCAGACTGCTCCTCAAGGACACTGTCAATAGGCATGAACTCCTCATAAAGATTGCCGAGAATAGGCAGCCCAGTGATGGCGCTCAGTTCCTTTAAAGAAAAACCAATCTCACCATTCGTGACAACGAAGGTGTTGGGTTGTGGAAGGAACGACTCCATGATGGCCATGAAGGCCTCATCGGAGAAAACCACGGTTTGCCAAAAAGCGCGAACCACGTCAAAAATCTCGGCCTCCTTCAGAATGGCACCGCCAACTTGCAGGATGTGATCAGTCCACGTCTCCCAGCTCGAGTCAGCACTGAAACGGCCGCGAAGTTGAAAAGGCTTCACCCAGTTGCTGCCATCGCCCTTGAAAATGCCAAGGCCCACCAGTCTCAAATCGACCGAAGGATGGTCTGAACCTTGGTAGCTGCTGGCCGGCATCAAAATGTCCATGCGGGCAGGCAACTTCTCTGCATAACCAGAAGGGCCGCCAACAAAAACCCCGGTCTTGATCACGCTTGTCCTCTTCGCCCAGCTTGGAGGATCTTCCCTCTTTGAGCATGTGGAGGAAAGGCTCATGATCGAGATAGTCCGATCGAAGGTCGACCGGGTAGAAACAATTCTCTTCTCACCACCAATGTGAAAGAGAACTGAAAACATCTCCTTTGGTATGTTGAATCGTCGGGGACGGCATCACCAAAGAAGAAGGCAGGCTTGGGCACAATGCTCTGATCGTCCGTGACCCAAGGACGGTTGCTTACCATGATTTTGTAAAACTCCTCATCCTTGAGGGCGATTAAACGTTGCCTCATCTCATCTCGGTTGAGCGAGTCATAGTCTTCCAAGTTCCTTTCAACATATTGGACCTCCTCCCAGGCCTGCTGTACGGCCACATTAGAAGATCTGGTAGAACGGTGAGGCGCATCAGTAATAGGCTCCTTACCCTTGTTCGTTCTGGAGGAACTACCTGCAAAGGATGGAAAGAAAGAAAATCAATCATCAAAATGACAGAGTTTTGCAAAACAAAATTCTAGCGAAATTTTAGCATGGTTCCGGGGCAATTCCGAAGAAAAGGAAAACACCCCGAAAGAAATAGAGAGCTTGAAGATGGGCTCAACATAGCTGTAAGCTCATAATCAATGGAAAATTCTCGACGAAGGCTTGTACTCAAACATTGCTGCGAGATCACACCAAATCTTCTCAAATATCCGCAAGACTGGAAAAGGGCTCAACATTGCTGCGAGCTATAGAATCCAAAACTTGCAAAGCTCCTTAGAAAATCCCCGCAAGACCAAGAAAGGGCTCAACATTGCTGCGAGCTCCAAATCCCAAGACTTGCAAAAGATTTCCAGGTGTGCACTATCATACTTTCAATTCCATTTTCTAAAACAAAAATGCATAGAAGGAAAGTTGTCATGCATGCGCGTCTCGAAATCCGGGAAAGAAAGAAGGAAAAAGAGAAAAAAGAGAATCTCTTTTCAAAAAAAGAAGAGAAGAAAAATCTTGCCCGTACGGCCACACAAAAAAAAAAAAAAAAAAAGAAAAAAAAAGCACGGTAAAAAAAAAGAGAAGAAAAACCGTGAAAGTAAAAGAAAAGGAAAAAGAAAAAAAAAGAAGAAAGAAAGAAAAAAGAAAAAAAAAGAGAGAGAGAAAAAAAAACGTGTGAAAAAAAAGAAAAGAAAAAAGAATGCACGTGGAAAAGAAAAAAAAGAGAAAGAGAAAGAAAAAAGAAAAGAAAAGGAAATAAAGATAACCTTTTCCTATTTCTACATGGGGTTTCTTAAGGAAAAAGAAGAAACTTACTTGAAGCCATTGATGGAGAAGGAGGAAGAACTAGAAGATCCTTGGAGAAGAAGAAGAATTCTTGATCTTGGAGCACTCTTGAAGGTTCTTGCAAAAAGAGAGCAATAGCAACAAGAGATCCAACCTCCTTGCTTTTATAGAAGAAAGCAAACCAAAAGAGGAAAGAAGGAGAAAAGAAAGGAGGTAAGTGCTACAAAATTAGCAAACTTCCTTAAAGAAAGGGATCATGGGATATTCTTTCCCAATGAGGAGATCTTTTAAGAAATTCTCTCAAAAAAGGAGGGAATATGAGAAACTTTCTCCCAAAGAAATTTACTTTGAGAAAATCTCTCCCAAAATCAAGGAAACTTGAGAGATTCTCTCCAAGTAAGAATATTTTTATATATTCTCTACCAAAAAGAGATATCTTTAGATATTCTTTGCAAAAATGACACCACATGAGATCTAAACCATCTTTAAAGCTTAAGGTCTCATGGGCTAGCCCACATGAGCCAGGATTGACCACCTAGGCACTAAAAGTGGCTTTTAGTCAAAATTCCTCTTACCAAGAGCATACAAAAATGGTTCTATGCCTCCTTTGAGTTGATTGGACCATACAAAAATAAAATAAAAATCCAAGCCTCATGAGTTTCCAAAACTCCAAACCATCCCACCTCATAAACCAAATTAATCCAAAACCTTGAAATTGACATTCCACAAAAACCCAAACCACTCCAATGGACCCAAAATTGTCCCAAAGAGTGACCAAAATCCAAACCATGGTCCCCTAACTCGCCACATACAGCTTGTTGGGTCACAAGGCCAAAACCAAAAAACAAATCCCGGTCCCCTAACTTGCCACATACAGCTTGTTAAGTCATAAGACCAAAATCAAAATCCAAAATCCGACCCCCTAACTTGCCACATATAGCTTGTTAGGTCACAAGGTCAAAAACCAAAAACCTTCTTGACTGCCTGATGTGCCACACAAAGCCTTTAGGTTCACAAGGTCAAAAAAAGAAAATTCAAAACCCAGAAACCCAATCCAAATGTCATTTTCAAAATTTTACATTGAGATGGTACGTGATCTCTCACTGCCATAAAATACCCTTGGAAACTCAAAAGGCTATTCTATCAAAAAGAAAAATGCTCAGAGACTCTTGGTCAAGTCAGAAGTTCTCCTTCAAAGTTTTCTTCGAGGCACATCGACTGCAAAAGCTACCCAATTCGTCGCTGTACCTCGAGGGGGCATTTGTTGACACCAAAAATGTCACTTAGCCTCCTCAACATCAAAAGCTACATAGAGCCGCATCCTACTACAAACAGGCAAAGCTGCTTCAAGCGTTAGATCTTGTTAGAATCAAACAAAAACTGCAAGATCCTTCAAAATGGCCAAAAGAAGGGTACACATGAAGTTTTGGGCCATTTCGACACCATTTGGCCTAACTTCAATCCTCCAATGGCTAAGCAGGAGCTCCCGGCGGCTACAGTGTTGAAGACATCAAATCTTCGATCAGAGCCTATGAATGGTCTTCAAATACCTCCAAAAGGCTCCACGCCAAATCTCAAGTCAAACCGATACCGTTTGACCTCCGATGCCACCACCCATCAAATGAAGCATATGAGTAACTTCTACATGCTTCCAAAGGGCTGCACGTCAAATTTCAGGTCATTCCGACGACGTTTGACCCGACTTTGACGCTCCGAAGCAAAATCAAGCCTACCGGCGGCGAAGCTCCCCTGGACCATGGCATCCAAATCAGAGCTAATGGATCATCTCAAAATGACTCCAATAGGCTCCCTATCAAATTTCAGGTCAATCGGACTTCGGATGACCGTACATTAAAGCTCGACATCTTCCGCACGATGAAATCAAGTCTAGCGTCGACGGGACCCCAAACGGCTTCAAAACTCAAATAAAAGCCCATGGGTGGTCCTATCTAATGCTCAAGAAGCTTCACCTCAAATTTCAGGTCATTCCGACATCGTTTGACCTAGTTTCAACTCTTGGCGAAAAATCGGCTACGAAGTCTTCGACTTTTCCAAAAATATGAAACTTTGTGCTCTGATTTGCACAGCCTTTTGGCAAGTTTTTGTCGGATGTGAATTTCGACCCCCCCTTTTTCCAAAAGAGACATGGTTTGGGGAAATCTCCATTAATGTATATATGCTATTTAAATTTTACATCAAAGATGAGGATTCCGACTACCCTCAAAATTGACAGATCATGATCGCCAGCTACGGTACAGCCGTAACACCGTTCTTCGACGAAAGCCAAAGAAATATGGGGAGAAAAATAATAAGTTGGGTTCTTCCTCTCGTTTAATGTGCTGCCGGTAACACACGACGGTTGTCCTGTTACATTAATTTGGGTTTCTTTAAATTTGGGTCAATTCAGGGTCATGAGTTAAAGTCCGAATAAAGGTTAATCCTCACATAACATAATCATAATATATCCAAGTAAGATAAAATGACTAAAATAAAGAAAATAAAATAAAAGAGGGGGAGGTGCCAAATATTTAAAAAGAGGATCGGCCCCTCTCCCGGGTACCCCCTTCGGATCCCTTGGCAAAATAGGGTTTAAAGGCTGATTTTTCAAACCAAAATGATGATGCAAATGAGACTTTGACTTGTGATTTCTGTGTTTTTGGTGTGCGATATACGAGTGATAAAAGTAAAAGACCGATGGGCCATAATTGATTGGAAGTGGCCGATGGGCCAAAATTGATTGGAGGTGGCCGATGGGCCAGTGTTTGTTTTAGGGTGGCCGATGGGCCGTGATTGATTAAAAGTGTGCGAAATCACTCATCTCATCTTGTTATTCTCATTTATTCAATTTTAGAAATCAGTTCTTTATTCCATTTATCATTAAGTTCGATTAAATACCTGGCACTTGAGGTGGAGGAAAAAATAAAAGGAAAATCTTTTTGGGTTTATTTTGTTGGTTTTATAGTTTTTATGACTTTTTTATATGGGGCTAGAAGGGCCTAACAAAGGGATTTTTACTTGGATTTACGTGATTAGTGCTTTACTACTAATCATCGGATTAACCCGAACCTAAGGTCCTAGACCGCCCACATCAGCTCTCCCAGTCCCCTAACGGAACATGAAAAGTGACGAGACGAAGCCTAATGCTTTAATCTATCTAATGGGGAAATCGGATCTAATCCTAGGGTTTGAATAGCCTGAGTTTGATGGTTCAGCGCCTAAGCAACCTATTAATTGTGATTTTTAATTGGTTCGGCTTGTTTTGAGTTGAAGATTATTAAGAAATGGATTAAATGTATTTTAGGGTTCTGTTTAAGTGGTTTAAGGTTCTGGAATTTAGCGTTTTAATTTAAAACGTGAAGCGATGTCGAAATTAGCGAAACGGGGGTTGACAGAGGACTTGGGCGCCAGAGGGGTGGCGCCTAAGACACTTTGATGACTTGGGTGCCCAGACAGTGGCGCCTAAGTGGTTGTTTCTGAGGGGTCTGGCTAGTGAAGATGGTATCAATGGTATTTTCGGAATCCATGGGGTTCTTACTTGGTGAATCTTAATGTTTCAAATTGTTCTAATTCTCTAATGTTCAAATGTCAAAGGGATTCGGATTCAGATTTTGAAACAAAATCTAAAATTCGTGTTTCAATGCAAATGGGAGGATAGGCGCCAAGGGGGTGGCGCCCAAGTGGATGGCTTGTGATTTTCAACTATTCCTGACGGGACTTAGTTATTGGTTTTTAGATCTAGAGACTCTTTTAGGTTCCGGTCTTAATCAATTTAAGTGGTAAGGTGTTTAGCTATTCGTTTTAAATTGAAGTTATGAACCAAGGTTAGAGTGTAGGATAGGCGCCACAGGGGTGGTGCCTAGGTGGTTGTTTGTTGGTTCGTAAGGGCTTTGGGTGCTAAGTCCGAATTGATTAAAGTTTCAAGTGTTTTAAGTCGAAAGTGTTTTAATATGTTAATTGGGATTGGTTTGAATGTTAATTAATTGTATTAAGTTGTCGGTTAGGGTTTTTATGAAAACGGATAGGTTGGGCGCCCAGGGTGTGGTGCCCAGGTGGATTTTGCAAGATGGGCGCCCAAGGGGTGGCACCCAGGTGGACTGTTTTGTGGTTCGGGTCCGTTCCGTATTTTTTAGGTTGATTTGCGGTTAATCGTTTATGGTTTGATGTATTTTAAATTAAAAGTGTTCTATTGCGTTGATTATGATTAAACTCCATTTCAATTAATTAGGCTTTAGTGACTGGAGAGGCTGGGCGCCTAGATGGTGGTGCCCAGGTGGATGTGACAGGATGGGCGCCCAGAGGGTGGCGTCCAAGTGTCTGTCTTGTGTGTTTGAGTTGGTTCGACGTTTTAAGTCAATTCGGGCTTGTGGTTTCAATTGTTTTAAACTTCAAGGGTGTTCTGGTGTGTTGATTATTATTGAATTCGGGTTTAATTTCAAGTGGGGGTTTCCTAATGATTGGGTAGGATGGGCGCCAAGAGGGTGGTGCCCAAGTGGATGCTGTAGGATAGGCACCCAGGGGGTGGCGCCCAGGTGGATGTTTTGTGGTTTATTCATTTTGTATTTTTTAAGTTGGTTTGAGTCCAAATTGATTAAGGTTTCAGGTCTTTTGGGTTGACAGTGTTTTAATGTGTTAATTCGGGTTTAATCGATTAAGTTTAATCAAGTGATGGTTGAGGGAATGGGATAGGATAGGCACCTAGGTGGTGGTGCCTAAGTGGATAGACAGGTTGGGCGCCTAGGGGGTGGCGCCCAGGTGTCTGTGTAAGACCCCGCCCCGAGAGTTTCCTTTTAGTGTTAATTAAAACGTGTTTTAGCTATAAGTGTGATTAGCGGAAATGGGTTAAATCTGGATTAGAATAGCTTTTTATAGCTTTGTATAATTTTGGGAACTCTTTCGATCTAGTGGGGCCCTTGGGGGTTCCTTTTATTGTGTCTTGATTAGTTTTGGGATTTATTTATAATTCTGGAAATCTGTAAATTACTCCGTTTAATGTATCTTATGATTTCCGACAACTTTCGTATTTCTTCTGTTCCCGTTCGAGACCTCTAAACCCTACTTTGCCATTGATAGGGGTAAAACAGTCTTTTTACACAAAATCTGGACACTATTTTCAATGTCTCCGAAACTCGTAAAATATATACTTTTTGGAAAGTAGAAATTTCGATGATCGATTCTTCCTTCTTCATCGAATCCATCCGAAGCCCGTAGATTGATGTTTTAGCTCAATTGGATTTTTAAGTTGTGGGACCCATTGCCATTGTCTATATAAGGAGGAGTCCTTTTTCCCTCTTCCTCTTCTTGCAACTTTCTTGAGAAAAAGAGAAGTTCCAGCCCAGCCCTAGGGTTTTCCTTCTTGCTCCTTGCTTCTCCATCTCTCATTCTCTCTCAAATCTATTGCTAAAGGCAAAATGGAGGTGGTAATCTTCTTCCCCTCCATGAGAGCTTCATCTTGATACCATTTCTAGAGAGAGCCTTCCATTCCAAGCTACCTTTTGAGCAAACTCTTGCCATTAGAGGACTTTTCATGTAAGTTCCTCTTCTCATCTATTGGTTGTGTATTCTTCTAGCCATGGAGGTGCTTCACCTTGATTATTGGAAGCTATCTCCATCTATTTCTTGATTTTGACATTCTAGGGTTGTAATGAATGTATTTTGGGGATTTTTGTGTAGATTGTAGATTTTGAGCTTGATAGAAGGATTAGAGCTTGACTAGCATACTTGGAGACCAAGGCAAGTGGATGAATGGATTCGATTTGAATAAGTTCTTATTTTGTTGAAAATGTGGATTTTTACTATTCCTATTTCATTTGGTTCATTATGTTTCATAATGCTTTTGGAAATGTACTTATTGACATGGTTTTTCTCTTAGTTAGTTTTATGAGAATATATGCATTCATCATCAAAGTTATTTTGGTCATTATAAACTTCTTAAATGATATTTGTACTTGCATTGAATGAGATTTGTATTGGTAGGAGAGTTAATGCATTGATGGAATGGTGGTTGGTGGAAAGAATTAAATGTTTAATGGAAGGGAATAGACCCATTCCACGTTAGGAAATGGTTGGAATGGAGGTGAAATGGTTTGGGAAAGAAAGGACTGAAATCTGCACCTGATGTGTAGTCCCCGCAGCTGGGCGGTCACCTTGGCGGCTAGCCGACAGGTGACCGGCGGCCAGCCGACCCAGATGCGGTTAGAAACACAGAATGCTGTGTTTTGACAGGCGAACCGCGGTCAGCCGCGCGGTCAGCTCGCGGCTAACCGCCAATCAAAAACCCTGTGACCGCTGGATAGCCGAGATGCGCGGTTAGAAACACAGAATGCTATATTTTAGCAGGGTGAACCACGGTCAGCCCCGCGGTCATCTAGCGGCTAACCGCCGATCACATCGGCGGCTAACCGCCAGCTGACCGACAGGTGACCGAGTTTCACCCAGAATTCCTGAGTCTTTTCTATTGGTTCCAGATATGGCATTTAAAGGTTTGGATGGGTTGTTCTGATGCCCTACCACCTTGGAAAGACCCAGGGGATGACATAAGGAGATTGACATCGAAAGAAACACCATTTCGGAAAAGGTATTGGGACTTTTAGATTCATCAACGTGCATAAGGAAACTTAGTATGTCCCCTATCATTCGAGTACCATACTAAGGGTAATATAGACATACAAGATCCTTATACATGTCGTTTGAATATGGATGCCCCAAATATATAGTCCCTAATGATATAAGGATTCATTTCATTGTTTTACCCAGATTATATGTATAATTACCCGATCCTACTGATTTTATCTCAAATTCTGATTTATACACCTGATATGTCCTGCCAGCCCCGTGCATGCATGAACAGATAATAATATGAAGTGTGCCTACGAGCACCATGTCCCGCCTAACCGAATGTTTATATTGATATGTTTTGTATACGTTTTGATTTCTCATGTAACCTATGAGTCGGCACCACTAAGCTTGGACGCCCTTGTCAGTCTGATCAACTGACTTGGGCCTCCCCCTTGTGCTCCCGCCAGTTGCAACTTGGATCCTGTCCTGTCCCGTTACCCGGTTCCGCGGCCGTGGTCTTGCCTAGCTATATGTATATGTATATGTATATAATGTTGGTTCTCGTCACTTCGTGTGCTCGAGCCCAACGCACTGAATGTGCTCTCATCACCTTAGTGATAGAGAGGATTTAGCTTTAGTGTGGTTGCCATCTAGTCAGTTCCTGTACCTTGAATACCCCCACATGATTTATATTGCATCTGTACTTTAAATGAACCATGCATCTTGTTTTATGACAGTTATCGTTTTAATAAGTTTTTGTTATGTCTACGATATGCTTTGATTTCTTTCTTGCTATTATCTATTCACCCACCTGCCAGACCGTCGTGTCTGACCCATTTTTGTGGTACTCAGGTCCAGCTCCCGTTTTTGCCTTTGAGGAGGAGCCAGAGGGGGCGGTTGATGAACCGCAACGATTAGTGGAGTGGCAAGCTGACGATGTCATGTAGACATTCGGTTTAGCTTTGAGCTGCGAATATTTTGGGGAGATCATAGACTGACTCATGATTTATACTTTTGGTTGTACTGGCCTCTGTTGGCCATTATTTTTGGGGAATGTTAATTTAACTTGATCTTTTGTTTAAACTTTAACTTCATATTTTGGGGAATGCTAATGAGATCATTGCTCACTCTGACATCATGTCATATTTGTGGATTATCAGCCTTATTTGATGAGAAGGATTAAGAGTTTGATTTGCTACACGCTTCCGCACCAATATAAATGTTCTATTAGTGTATGTGGAATCCTCACCGCGGAAACCTGTGGGAAATTAAGGAAATGTATAATTATTATTAAGGAGTAGTTCATTATCCACACCACCCGTCGCGGTCCCGGGTCTCGGTCTGGGGTCGCGACAGTCTGTTTTATGGTTTCGTGTTGATTTTACGTTCTTAGGCCAGTTTAAGTCTAAATTGATTGAGGTTTTAGGTTTCTTATATCTAAAAGTGTTTTGTTATGTTGATTAGGATTAAATTCAGGTTGTGATTAATTATAAGTTTTAATTAGGGGTTCTTTTATAGATGGGATAGGATGGGCGCCAAGAGGGTGGCGCCCTAGTGGCTGTGCAGGCTGGGCACCCAGGGGGTGGCGCCCAGGTGGATTGTTTTTGAGTTTTGTTGGTTTTGAGTTTTTGAGTTAAGTAGAGGATAAGTTAATTAAGGTTTACTTATTCTAGGTTTAAAATGTTTTATTGTGTTGATTCGGATTGGTATAAGGTCTTAACTAACTAACTTAAGCTTTAACCGGGGTGTCTTAGGGAATGAATAGGCTGGGCGCCCAGGCAGTAGCGCCCAGGTGGCTGTGGAAGGATGGGCGTCCAGGGGGTGGCGCGCAGGTGGCTGTCTTTCAGGGTTTTAAGTTTTTGTGTTTTTAAAGTTCTTAATTATTCCTAAATCTGAATTAATTAAGGTCTTAAGGTTTTAGGGCTCTTAATGATTTGATGTTTCTTAAGTTAGCTAATTATGATGTTTTAATTAATCTTATGATTTATCCTACTTAGGCGCTAAATTCAATAACCTACACTATCTAACTATTCTTTTTGGGTTTTCTAGATATCTTTTAATTTTTTTTTGGTTTCTCCTCTAATTTACTAGAGAGTAAGGAAAGAGAAGAAATGATTTTTACGTTTTGTGATTTTTTTGGGATTTTCTATGGTTGTGTGATTCAAATGATATGATGTGAAGTGTGACAAAGATGGTAATTCAAAGTTCAGAACATGTCAGACAACCAAACATATCATTATCATGCAGTTTCTAAACGAACTAAATGCGGAAGATAGAAAGTTGTGCACAAAAGTGGAGGAATCCACTTGGGCGCCACACCTGTGGTGCCTACCCTGCTCAGTCAGGGTGTTCAACGGAACACAACGAATGCACAAGAATCTTAGTATTTTTAAGACAACTTCCGATATTCAGCGACTGATGTGAATGTATTAATTCGAACTACTAGCAATGCAACTAATGAACCTGCGAGCAAACGATGCAACGGGTGGAGATCTAGAACCTGGACCCTGTCTCAAAAGGGTAGGCGCCCAGGGGGTGGCGCCTAGGTGGTTCGAGAGAGGCAGGCGCCCAGGTGGTTCGGGAAAGGGCAGGCGCCTAGTGGGTGGCGCCCAGCCTTTCTGCCAAAGGCTATTCGCGATCTTTTCAATATAAATGATGATGATGATGATGCTAATGCGAGATCTGATCTAACTATGCGATTAGAACTACAAAATCAAAGCGAATCTACTATATTAGAATGAACCTAAACATGTTACTAACATGAGGATGCACTAATACTATTTTTATCACAAGCTAATGTAGATCTACGATGCTCAAATGGTCCTAAGCATATTTCTAAGCATGAATGGTAATGGAATGTAGAAAAAGAAAGGAGAGATCTAGGAATACCGGTATATGACGCGTTCCTCAAGTTCCTAAAGCGAAGCTTTCGCAAAGACCCATAGCTCCAGTTGAAGATATGGAAGTCTCATCCTCTATTTCCCTTTCTTCTTCTCTAGATCTGAAGTTCTCTCTAATGGTGGCTACCTCTCTTCTTCTTGCTTATTCTTTCTTTTTGTCTCTTTTCTTAGGGTTTTTGGGTAGCCTCCTCTTGTAAATGAAGTTAAGAGGGATTATATAGGTTTGGGACGAGTTTAGAAGGGCTAGGGCTTCATTATTTCGGGTTTCTAGAAGGTCTCACGCATCCCTAGGCGGCTTAAGTTATTTTAGGGTGAAGTAGGGTTTGGAGGGAGGATGGGCGCCCATGGGGTGGCGCCCAAGTGTCTGTACAGTCTGGGCACCCACAGGGTGGTGCCCAGGTGGTCTTGGATAGGGTGGACGCCCACAGGGTGGTGCCCAGTTGGTTTGTGTTTCGCTTTTGGACCTTGGTCCCATTTGGAGTCGAGATTGAACGGATATATCTTCAGCTGGGGGGACCTACATTAGCACTAATAGGCTGGGCGCCACATGGGTGGTGCCTAGATGGATTTCAAGGCAGGGCGCCACATGGGTGGTGCCTAGATGGATTTCAAGGCAGGGCGCCACATGGGTGGTACCCAGGTGGACTTCAAGGCTGGGCGCCACATGGGTGGTGCTTAGGTGGTTCAGTTCGTCTTCGGTGCTTGGTCCCTATGTATGAGTGGTCCCGGACTAATCTCAAGCCAATTAGTGGAATTTGGAGGCTGGGTGCCCACCATGGGGTGCCTAGGTGATTCTGGGTAGTGTGGGCGTCACAGGGTAGGTGCCTATGTGGAACTCAGTAGGGTAGGCGCCACATGGGTGGTGCCTAGGTGGAGTCGATTCATTTTCGGAGTTCGGTCTCTACGTTGAGTGGTCCCGGGCTAGTTTTAGGCCAACTAGTGGAATTTGGAGGCTGGGTGCCTAGCATGGGGTGCCTAGGTGGCATTGGGCTGTGTGGGCGCCCAGCATGGGGTACCTAGATGGATTTTGGTAGGGTGGGCGCCACATGGGTGGTGCCCAGATGGAGTATCGTCATTTTTTCTAAGGCAAACTTCGAAGACTCATAACTTTTGATCCGCTTATCGGATTTGGACGTTCTACATATCGCCGAAAAGCTTTTGAAGTGAGGAATCCAAGGGTTCAAATATCCCAATGATTAAGGGTTAGGAAAAGTGAGGGATATCTGAATCAATGGATTTAGTTCCTAACTTAGGCTAATCGGGTGACATTTTGGCAAACTAAGCACGGTCTTTGTAGGAATTGGCCTAAACATGTCTTAAGTGGTCCGGAAAAAGGTTTGAATAGTATCACGGTTCACTACTTGTGTAAGTAGTGGGGTTGGACTCAAGATCTTGATGCGACTTGGCTTTTCTCTCTCGAATGTCTAGAAATCGTCGAACTAAGTCTAAAATTATCAACAAGCATCTTCATCATCGTTAATTAATCTGAATTATGTCATTAATTATTCAATTGTTGGTGAAATAGGGGCACCGCTATATATGATAAGTATTTAAGGCTATCATTGTCGCGACCCCGAACCGGGGGCCCCGGGACCGCGACGGGGTGGTGAGGATGAAGAACCACCCCTTGATAATAATTATACGTTTAATTAATTTCCCACAGGTTTCCGCGGTGAGGATTCCACAGTCACTCGTAGAACATTTATATAGGTGCGGAAGCGTGTAGCAAATCAAACTCTTAATCCAATTACATCAAATAAGACTGTTAATACACAGGTATGACATGATGTCAGAGTGAGCAATGATCTCAATAGCATTCCCAAAATATGAAATTAAAGTTTATACAAAAGATCAAGTTAATTAACATTCCCCCAAAAATAATGGCCAACAAAGGCCAGTACAACCAAGGTACAAAACAGTATCATTCTATGAACTCCCCAAAATGTTCGCAGCTCAAAGCAAAACTGAACGTCTACATGACATCGTCAGCTTGCCACTCTACTAATCGTTGCGGTTCACCGACCGCCTCCTCTGGCTCCTCCTCAAGGGCAAAGACGGGAGCTGGACCTGAGTACCACAAAAATGGGTCAGACACGACGGTCTGGCAGGTGGGTGAATAGATAATACTATGAAAGAAATCAAAACACTTTCTAAACATGATGAAATCTTGATAAAACAATAACGGTCTTAAAACAGGGCATATAGTTCATTTAAAGTACAGATGCAATATAAATCATGCGGGGTATTCAAGGTACATGAACTGACTAGATGGCAACCACACTAGAGCTAAATCCTCTCCATCACTAAGGTGATGAGAGCACATTCAGTGCATTGGGCTCGAACACACGAAGTGACGAGAACCAACATTATAAACATATATATATACATATAGCTAGGCAAGACCACGGCCGCGGAACCGGGTAACGGGACAGTACGGGATCCAAGTTGCAACTGGCGGGAGCACAGGGGGAGACCCAAGTCAGTTGATCAGACTGACAAGGATGTCCAAGCTTAGTGGTGCCGACTCTTAGGTTGCATGATAAATCAAAACATATGCAAAACTATATCAATATAAAACATACGGGCAGGCGGGGCATGGTGCTCGTAGGCACACATTTCATATCATTAACAGTTCAAGTATACACGGGCTGGCAGGACATATCGGGTGTACAAATCGGAATTTGAGAGAAAACCAGTAGAATCGGGTAATGATACATATAAACTAAATAAAACAATGCAATGAATCCTTATGTCATTAGGGACTATGTATTGGGGCGTCCATATTCAAACGACATGTATAAGGATCTTGTATGTCTAAATTACCCTTAGTATGGTACTCGAATGATAGAGGACATACTAAGTTTCCTTATGCACGTTGATGAATATAAAAGTCTCAATACCTTTTCCGAAATGATGTTTCTTTCTATGTCAATCTCCTTATGTCATCCCCTGGGTCTTTCCAAGGTGGTAGGGCATCAGAACAACCCATCCAAACCTTTAAATACCATAACTAAAACCAATAGAAAAGACTCAGGAATTCTAGTTTAAACTCGGTCACCTGTCGGTCAGGTGGCGGTTAGCCGCTGATGTGATCGGCGGTTAGCCGCTTGCTGACCGCGGGGCTGACCGCGGTTCACCCTGCTAAAATGTAGCATTCTGTGTTTCTAACCGCGTCTCTCGGCTACCTAGCGGTCACTGGGGTTTTTGGGGTGGCGGTTAGCCGCGGGATGACCGCGCGGCTGACCGCGGTTCGCCTGTCAAAATGCAGCATTCTGTGTTTCTAACCGCATCTGGGTCGGCTAGCCGCCGGTCACATGTCGGCTAGCCGCCGAGGTGACCGCCCGCTGACCGCCCAGCTGCGGGAACTACACATCAGGTGCAGATTTCAGTCAATTCTTTCCCAAACCATTTCACCTCCATTCCAACCATTTTCTGATGTGGAATGGGTCTATCCCCTTCCATCTAACATTTAATCCTTTCCACCAACCACCATTCCATCAATGCACTAATTCACTTACCAATTCAACTCTCATTCAATGCAAGTACAACTAGCATTTAAGAGGATTATAATGTCCAAAATAAACTTGATGATGAATGCATTTATTATCATAAAACTAACCAAGGGAGAAACCATGTCAATAAATACATTTCTAAAACATTATGGAACATGATAAACCAAATGACATATGAATAGTAAAAATCCACATTTTGACAAAGTAAGAACTTATTCAAATTGAATCCATTCATCCACTTGCCTTGGTCTCCAAAGTATGCTAGACAAGCTCTAATCCACTATCAAGCTCAAAATCTACAATCTACACAAAATCCCCAAAAATACATTCATTACAAGCCCTAAAATGGCAAAACTATGAAATAGAAAGGAATAACTTCCAATAATGGAAATGAAGCATCTTCAAGACTAGAAGAATCCAAATCTAAAAGACGAGAAAGAGAGCTTACATGGAAGTTCTCCAAATACACAATGCTTGCTCAAAAAGGGGCCTAGAATGGTGGTTTCTCTCTAAAAATGGTACCAAGAAGGAGCTCTCATGGAGGGGAAGAAGATTGAAGCATCCATTCTTCCTTTAGCAAGAGATTTGAGAGAGATTGAGAGATGGAGGAGCAATGAGCAAAGAAGAAGAAGAAAAACTCTAGGGCTGGGCTGGGATTTCTGGTTCTCAAGGAATTGCAAGAAGAGGAAGAGAGGGAAAAGACTCCTCCTTATATAGAGAATGGCAATGGGTCCCACAACTTAAAAGTCCAATCGAGCTAAAACATCGTTCTACGGGCTTCGGACGGATTCGACGAAGAAGGAAGAATTGATCGTCGAAATTTCTACTTTCCAAAAAGTGTATAGTTTACGAGTTTCGGAGACATTGAAAATAGTGTCCAGATTTTGTGTAAAAAGACTGTTTTACCCCTATCAATGGCAAAGTAGGGTTTAGAGGTCTCGAATGGAAACGGAGCAAATACGAAAGTTGTAGGGAATCATAAAATACATTAGACGGAGTAATTTACAGATTTCCAGAATTATAACTAAATCCCCAAACAAATCAAGACACAAGAAAAGGAACCCCCAAAGGGCCCCACTAGATCCAAAAGAGTCCCCAAAATCATTCAAAGCTATAAAAAGCTATTCTAATCCAGATTTACTCAATTTCCACTAATCACACTTATAGCTAAAACACGTCTTAATTAACACTAATCGGAAACTCTCGGGGCGGGGTCTTACAATCATGGGGGCCAAATGAGGTGTCTACAGTTTTCTTTAGAGGAATTAATCCAATAAATGAGGAGAAATGTCAAGAAAAATACAGGAGAAAACAGAAGCGAAAAAGCCAGAGAAACGGCCGAGAAACGGCGACCGAAAGGCGATCGGAAAATGGACCAAAGTCCAAGGTCATCGGCGACCTTGGCCCATGGTCGCCGGCGACCATGGCCCAAGGTCGACGGCCCCATGGTTGCTGGCAACCATGGGTGCATCGTCGCCGGCGACCCTAGAAGTCCAGGTCGCCGGATTTCCGCCTAAACATCTGTTTTTCCGATTCTTTTCGTGTTTCGCTATGATTGGCCCCTGTGATTTTCTTAAAATCTGATTTTTGAGGCATGATATCCGTCGATCTTCGTCAACATTACGGATCCGCAACCGAAATCATTTGATCATCATCGAACACTCCGAAACCTCCAACCGGCGGACCAAGAAAGCACACTTTATGCCCGACCGATCGTGAAATCGGCTGGACAGATGTTGCCGGCCCATTGGTATCAACCAATGTCTGAATTTGCATCGTCATCCGACATCAAATAACATGCGGATCCATCGATGATCATCGCAAGAAAAATTCCAAAAGACGCGGCGCGGCCCGTGACTCTTTAAACGACTTGGCGATCAATTAATGCTGTTAATTGACCTTTTTATGACAACTTATTAAGGTCATTAACTCATTATTTTGGACGGCCGAATCAAAAGCCAAGAAATGGGAGTTACAAGTCCAATTAATCATTGTAATTAACCATGTAACTCCTATCATTATGGAGTTTAATCATGGTAATTAATCATGAAACCCCCATCATCATGGAGATTAAATGCTCATTATTCTCCATCGGCCAATCAGAATCCAAGAAAACTGAGTTACAAAATTATGAAATTAAATCTTGTAACTCCTCCCATCATGGAGCATTAATATCATTAATGCCCATAAACCTTCCTAATGACCACCAAAAGCCTATAAATAGGTGGTCATTCCAAAGGGAAGGGGTCCTGAAAAATTGTCCGAAAACTATCCTGAAGAGTTCTCTGCAAAAAGAAGCTCTCTCACTCTGAAGAAACTCTGCTGCAAATTCTACAAGGTGATCGAAGTCCCTTAGGGGGCGACCCCCACAAGATCTCCCCTTTTCTTCTATCCAACATGGCCTAGATGCGGCTTTTCAGTCCGTCTACTTGGTTTTTTTATTGGATATAGGACCTTCCCCTGGTCTTTGTCCTCTAAAACTCCGAGGTCCAAGCCAAGCCAAGTGAACTAAAGCATCAAGTGTTCTCATCTGAAGGATGATGGCGGAGTCCATACATGACTCGCGATCGTCGATCTGAACAAGTCCCCACAATCTCCTGAGAAGTCAGATCCCTCTTTCTTTCTTCTCTATTGTACTTTGTATTTTTAAAGAGACAAAAAAAAAATCACAATTCTTGTCTTTCATCGTTGATGAGATTTGTAAATCACATTTCATGGAAAAATCGCCTTCTACAGCATAAAACCGTCTTTCACGGCAAACTAAACAAAATCGCCTCTCACGGCATTTTAAAATCTTGTCTCTTTCTTTAAATATATGTGCAATGGAAAGTTAGAAAAAAAGTTTGATTTCCTTTCTACTTGTGAAGGTGAATCTCTGGATCACCATTTCAAATTCCAAGTAGAATAGAAAATCTGGCATACCCGTACAAAAATGTTGATGCTTGCTCTTTTTTTTCTCTTCGTCCCACCGCACCTCAGCGGACCGAGGACGGAGGAAGGCAAGAAGAAAAAAGACGGGTCCATCACTTTACTGCAGTGTCTTTTCTACGGTAATTTCGGTTAACCGAACCCACTTTGATTCAAGTTGAAAAATGGTCAAAACTAGCCACTTTTTTACCGTTGGGAGTTCGGTTAACCGAACTTGAAGTCCGTTAACAGACCAGATAGCCATTGGACAACTTTTTCTATATAAAAAGCTCACTCCAAGGCCAAATTTGAGAAACCAAGAGGCTCTACTAGAGTTGTTTTGGGGCTTAATAAAGGGGAATGAGCTAAGGAAGGGTAGAGGGTCAAAAGGGAAGCCACAACTTGGAATCATGAATTAAATCTTCTAACTAAGCTTAGTTTTCCTTTTCATATGTTTTTATGCTTTGTCTAAATTACTGGTAAATTTATATTAGCATGATTACTATGATTTGTTGTATCCTTAACATGAATATGAATTGATTTAATGTTTTGGATGCATCAATTTGATTCACACAAAGGTGGACTCAAATCGGTATATCTTATTGAATCATGTTTTGCAATCACCTTTGAAATTACGTGTAACATGATTTATATACTTGGTTGAATATTTGGTTGTTGTTTTCCATAATAAGAAAATCACTTTCAATCTATCTTATGGTTTGGATTCAACAACACTCCCAAATCACATGTATTTGGTTTTAAAGTTTCACACAACTTTCTTAACATTGATTGGCATATCTTTTTTAAGTTGGTTTTTTAAATTATATGTGATTTGTTTTTTCACTTCAATCAAATATCTTTTTGCGATTTACATTTTCAAAAGATCTAAGATTACATTCATTGAGCTATCATTTCAAACTTAACTGAAGTTCTTATACACGTACATAGAGCATTCATCTTTGCATTCATATAGTGTACGTGTTGAGTTAGTTTTTCACTTTCATATCTGCCTATTATACATGCATTTTATTGGGCTTAATTTGTAATATCTTCTAGTGTTTTAAAGACACATCTTAGAGAGACCCAGCTTCATAAGTATAAAGGTTAGGGGTGAACTTTAAAACCCGGGAGGTTATTGCTTAACCTTTGAAAGCATTTTGTAGAGGTTATTTATAGGCCTTGAAAAGCATTTTGTAAAGGTTATTACTTAGCCTATTGAAAAGCATAGATAGTGGAAATCCGGTGGGGAGTAGGAACACAAGCCGGTAGTGGATGTGGACATTGAGGCTGAACCATTGTGTTATGGTGGATGCTTTTTGTGTTATGTTATCATTGTATTATGGTGGATGCTTTTGTGGTAATTGTTTTTGCTAGCTTCCGTACTTTAGTTCTATATCATCACTTGTGACTAATTGATTTAAAGAAGTTAAAATTCGGCATAATTGGTCACTAAGTCAAGCTCACCCTTTCTATCGAGGAATTTTCTTGTCGCACAAATGTGCTCTAATGGTATATTTGTCTCCCAAAAGGATTATGCATTTAACATATCCTTGTTTCTTTGAGTAGAGGAATCTTGTATTTCAACCCCTTCATACGAAATGAAATTCTCTCTATTGAGGAAAATTAATTAAACAACGAATGAAAAAAGAGTGTATTGTGTGAGTGTATTGTGTAGAAAATCAGAAAAGTTACCCTTTTTATCACAGAATCCTCTTGTTATATAGACATACCCACAAGTTAAAATGCATAAGAAAAAAAAAGGATAATGAGATGACTCATTTTTTTAATTAGTAATTTTATTGTCTTTGATGTACTTTTCAAGCCCATTCTCTGCTCCACATTGAGTTCTTAGGCGTTTGCTACAAAGAAAGGTTTGAAGAAGGAATGTTAAAATATGTGAGAAATGAAGGACAAAAGATGGAGACATAAATGGCCCCACTTTCCTATATTTGATTTAACGGGGTAATGGTTGGGTAATCAATTCTCACAAAAGGGGGAGATTATTTAGTGAGCAATTTAGCTTCACCTTTACTTTTTTCAGTTTTAATCCCTTTAATAGCATGGTACTGCTTATCATTTCCACGAATTCAATACCAAGCCCTTTGTATTCACTTTATATGGTCATACTGTAAGGCCCCGCCCCGAGAGTTTCCTTTTAGTGTTAATTAAGACGTGTTTAGCTATAAGTGTGATTAGCGGAAATGGGTTTAATTTGGATTAGAATAGCTTTTTATAGCTTTGGATATTTTGGGAACTCTTTTGATCTAGTGGGGCCCTTTAGGGGTTCCTTTTATTGTGTCTTGATTAGTTTTGGGATTTATTTAATAATTCTGAAAATTTGTAATTTGCTCCGTTTAATGTATTTTATGATTCCCGACAACTTTCGTATTTGTTCCGTTCCCATTCGAGACCTCTAAACCCTACTTTGCCATTGATAGGGGTAAAACAGTCTTTTTACACAAAATCTGGACACTAATTTCAATGTCTCCGAAACTCGTAAAATATATACTTTTTGGAAAGTAGAAATTTCGACGATCAATTCTTCCTTCTTCGTCGAATCCATCCGAAGCCCGCAGATTGATGTTTTAGCTCGATTAGGCTTTTAAGTTGTGGGACCCCTTGCTAGTATCTATATAAGGAGGAGTCCTTTTCCCTCTCTTCCTCTTCTTGCAACTTCTTGAGAACAAGAAATCTCAGCCCAGCCCTAGGGTTCTCTTCAACTTACCTTGCTCCTTGCTTCCCCATCTCTCAATCTCTCTCAAATCTATTGCTAAAGGCAAAATGGAGGTGGTAATCTTCTTCCCCTCCATGAGAGCTTCCTCTTGATACCATTTGTAGAGAGAGCCTCCCATTCCAAGCTACCTTCTGAGCAAACTCTTGCCATTAGAGGACTCTTCATGTAAGTTCCTCTTCTCATCTCTTGGTTGTGTATTCTTCTAGCCATGGAGGTGCTTCACTTTGATTATTGGAAACTATCTCCATCTATTGCTTGATTTTGACATTCTAGGGTGGTAATGTATGTATTTTGGGGGTTTTGTGTAGATTGTAGATTTTGAGCTTGATAGAAGGATTAGAGCTTGACTAGCATACTTGGAGACCAAGGCAAGTGGATGAATGGATTCGATTTGAACAAATTCTTATTTTGTTGAAAATGTGGATTTTTATTATCACTATTTCATTTGGTTCATTATGTTTCATAATGCTTTTGAAAATATACCTATTGACATGGTTTTCTCTTAGTTAGTTTTATGAGAATATACGCATTCATTATCAAAGTTTATTTTGATCATTACGAACTTCTTAAATGATATTTGACTTGCAATAAATGAGATTGGTATTGGTAGGAGAATTAAATGCATTGATGGAATGGTAGTTGGTGGAAAGAATTAAATGTTTAATGGAAGGGAATAGACCCATTCCACATTAGGAAATGGTTGGAATGGAGGTGAAATGGTTTGGGAAGGAAAGGGTTGAAATCTGCACCTGATGTGTAGTTCCCGCAGCTGGGCGGTCAGCGGGTGGTCACCTTGGCGGCTAGCCGACAGGTGACCGGCGGCTAGCCGACCCAGATGCGGTTAGAAACACAGAATGCTGTATTTTGACAGGCGAACAGCGGTCAGCCGCGCGGTCAGCTAGCGGCTAACCGCCAATCCAAAAACCATGTGACCGCTAAGTAGCCGAGATGCGCGGTTAGAAACACAGAATGCTATATTTTAGCAGGGCGAACCATGGTCAGCCCCGCGGTCAGCCAGCGGCTAACCGCTGATCACCTCGGCGGCTAGCCGCCATCTGACCGACAGGTGACTGAGTTTCACCCAGAATTCCTGAGTCTTTTCTATTGGTTTCAGATATGGTATTTAAAGGTTTGGATGTGTTGTTCTGATGCCCTACCACCTTGGAAAGACCCAGGGGATGACATAAGGAGATTGACATAGAAAGAAACACCATTTCGGAAAGGTATTGGGACTTTTAGATTCATCAACGTGCATAAGGAAACTTAGTATGCCCTCTATCATTCGAGTACCATACTAAGGGTAATATAGACATACAAGATCCTTATACAGGTCGTTTGAATATGGATGCCCCAATATATAGCCCCTAATGATATAAGGATTTATTGCTTTGTTTTACTCAGATTATATGTATAATTTCCCGGCCCTACTAGTTATATCTCAAACTCTGATTTACACACTGGATATGCCCTGCCAGCCCCGTCTATGCATGAACTGATAATGACATGAAATGTGTGCCTACGAGCACCATGCCCGCTCACTCGAATGTTTTATACTGGTATGTTTTGTATACGTTTTGATTTCTCATGTAACCTATGAGTCGGCACCACTAAGTTTGGACGTCCTTGTCAGTCTGATCAACTGACTTGGGCCTCCCCCTTGTGCTCCCGCCAGTTGCAACTTGGATCCCGTACTGTCCCGTTACCCGGTTCCGCGGCCGTGGTCTTGCCTAGCTATATGTATATGTATATATATATATATAATGTTGGTTCTTGTCACTTCGTGTGTTCGAGCCCAACGCACTGAATGTGCTCTCATCACCTTAGTGATAGAGAGGATTTAGCTTTAGTGTGGTTGCCACCTAGTCAGTTCCTGTACCTTGAATACCCGCATGATTTATATTGCATCTGTACTTTATATGAACCATGCATCTTGTTTTATGACAGTTATCGCTTTAACAAGTTTCCGTTATGTCTACGATGCGCTTTGATTTCTTTCTTGCTTTTATCTATTCACCCACCTGCCAGACCGTCGTGTCTGACCCATTTTTGTGGTACTCAGGTCCAGCTCCCGTTAGTGCCTTTGAGGAGGAGTCAGAGGGGGCGGTTGATGAACCGCACCGATTAGTGGAGTGGCAAGCTGATGATGTCATATAGACTCTAGCTTTGAGCTGCGAACATCTTGGGGGAGTTCATAGAATGATACTGTTTTATACTTTTGGTTGTACTGGCCTTTGTTGGCCATTATTTTTGGGGAATGTTAATTTAACTTGATCTTTTGTCTAAACTTTAACTTCATATTTTGGGAATGCTAATGAAGTCATTGCTCACTCTGACATCATGTCATAATTGTGTATCATCAGTCTTATTTGATGAGAATGGATTAGGAGTTTGATTTGCTACACGCTTCCGCACCAATATAAATGTTCTATGAGTGTATGTGGAATCCTCACCGCAGAAACCTGTGGGAAATTAAGGAAATGTATAATCATTATTAAGGGTAGTTCATTATCCCATCCACACCCCCGTCGCGGTCCCGGGCCCCGGTCTGGGGTCGCGACACATACTGTAGACAAATAAAAGAGTCATCATAGCCCATCGGAGGAGTTAAGATTGACAGAGGATTACTACTTAGATTGGTTCAAAGCTATGCATTATATTAATCTACTTGAGACGACTTTTCTAACGATATATAGCATGTCATAATTTAATGGTTGGATAAAGAGTTATAGCCTACCTCCATGAAGGAGCCACTCTCACAGAGGAATGTCCATTAGCACCCACATTCCACGGAGGCATGCCTTCTACCACCAAAGACCATTCAACCACCATGACAGAATATCCCATCAATGTCAACAACATGTAAAAGCACCTAATTGCCTCCATGGATGAGACACTTACATGAAAACGGGGTCCATTGGCACTCACTTCCATAAAGGAGTCACTTCCATGGAAGCATGTCCAATGACATCTTGCCTCCATGGATGGGACACGCCCATGAGTAAAGGGTCCATTGGCACCCACTTCCATAAAAGAGTCACTTCCATGGAGGCATGTCCAATGACACCTTGCCTCCATGGATGGGACACTCCCATGAGTAAAGGGTCCATTGGCACCCACTTCCATAGAAGAGTCACTTCCATTGAGGCATGTCCAATGGCACCTTGCCTCCATGAATGGGGCATTTTCATGAAAACAGGGTCCATTGGCACCCCACTTCCATGGAGTCATGTCATACACCACCAAAGATTAATCTACCCCCATGGAGGCGGTTCTCACAAAGAGGAAATCATCATAAAAGAGGCCCTCATGAAGGTGGCCCTTATGGAACGTAACTAGCCTCCGGAGCCCACTTGCCTATGAAAACCAAACACTAACCCGACGAAGGAAGGAGGTACACACTACCTCCACCGAATGGCAGGGGGCTCCCGCCTAGAGCTCACGAAGGCAATACTCACTAACAGAAGTGGCTCTTGCATACTCAGCAACCAAATGAGAGTGTCATTACTTGTTAGTCATGGAAGACCCCTGCCAGTTGGAGATATTTTGTATTGCAACAGTGGAGACCACACCAAAAGGTCTATAAATAGCACCATTCCCCAGGCAAAGGGGAAGAGGAGCAAGAAAGGACTGAGAGGTTGACAAGCATCCATTGGAGCCTAGGCCTTAGTCTTTTGGTTTCCTAGTTCTCTTTGTAAAAGGAGCGTCGGTGATCAGTCTCTAATCGACTGGGAACTTAGTGTTAGCCAATAATCCCCACTTCTTATATCATTGTATATGTACCGGTTCATCTATTCATCAATGAAGATCTTACCTAGAGGTCCTTCCTCCTAGTCGTGGATATAGGCATTGCTGAATCAAGTAAATCTCACTGTCATTTCCATTCCTGCACTTTACTTTCCATTTTACTTTCCAAGAAATTTACATATCATATTATAACTTTTATTTTATTTACACACACCAAAAACTCCCACATAAATTTTAAAACCCTTTTTCAATCCATCAATCTCACAACTAAACAAAGAGGCCTTTTCAAAACCTCCCCCTCTCAAATTATGCATGTAACCTTATTGGAAAAAAATTCTTTGTGGATTCTAAAAAATACCTTATTTTTTCCTCCTATTGTCCAAAAAGCGCAGTATAAACCATAAAAGTAGTGGTAAGGAAAAAAGTAATTCTTTTTCCATAGAATTTGTGTTACACTAACATGCCCAAAGGGCTACAAGATATGGTGGACTAAGAGAAAATAAAGATTCATCTAGTCTCATTTTGAGCCTATGGCTTATGATTATAGATACCAAATTAATTAAAAGTGTAAAGGTGTGTTTGTATGACATCTGTAGAAATGGCTTTTGAAGACTTTCATTTTTTACCATTTCTATGGAAAAATGATTATGAGGCCCCTTCATAGAAAATGGTTCCCAAGGCATCATGGAATTTTTTTATTTTTTACTTTTGTCCTTTGCAAAAATAGTGCCACAATAAAATATGGAAAATTGATAAACATTAAAAAGTGATTCCTATTTCACTGTTTGTCTGCACAAACAATCTTATACAAACATGCCCGTTATTGTATGCTTGTTTAGTGGAAAGGATGAGTAAAGGAGTTAAAAAGGATATGATGTTATTTTTTTCTTCGCGCTATTTGGATGAAAGAAGTAAAGTGAAAAAAAAGCAGTGATGTGATTGTTTTACTTCGTCGTTGTTTGAATGGAAAAAAGGGAAGGGAGAAATAAACTTTGATGTTATACCACTAGTGCCTTTCACTCAATTTTTGGCGTTTTCTTTCAACTTCAACCAAGTGTAGTAACTCAGGGAGAAGTAAACTTTTGTCTTCTACTACTTTTTGCTTTAACCCCCTACTTTAGTGTCTCACTTTACTCATAATTTGACCCCCACTTTCTTTTTACTTCTCTCATGTAAACAAACACGTCATGCTAAAGACGTAGAAAGACATCTCAAAGAAATGTGTCTAAAACATTTTTCTTTAATGTAACCGGTATTAGTTATATAATAAAATACTATTTTGTCTATCATGAAAGATGATACAATATTGATTATTTTATAGTTTTATTGATTTTTTTGTAGTTTAATGTTATTACTTATATAAGATGAAGAACAATAAGCAAATGTTAAAATTATGACATCACAATTAGACAATATTGACTAAAGGTGTAATAGATATAGATAAATCTCAAAGGGCATTTTGGAGTTGCATCAATATATAGGTGATAATTTAAGAGGCTCATTTGTGATGGTTTAGGCATGTTCAACATATGCCAACAATGGCACTATTGAGGAAATAAGTTTTTCTATCTAGGTTAATGGCCTCCAAAGGAAAAGGGGTAGTGGAAGATGATGTGGATAGAAGTAGTAAGGATGGCTATGAGTAGGTGTAACATATTTGAGGATTTGGCCTATGAAAGACAATAATGGTGAAATAGAATTCATGTAGCTGACCCCAACATGTTTAGCATAAGGCGTTGATGATGATCATGATACGTGGAATAAAATTCCCTAGGAAATGACTGTCTCCATGAGGTTATATTTGTTTTAGTAATACATAGAAAAGAGTATGTTGCCTAATTAATATATATGAAAGAGACTGATTTCAATTGAAATCAATCTCTAATTTATTTTGACTCCACACAATAGATTTTAACCCCATGCTAATTACTCCAATTATATCATTATAATTGTAGGCCCAGCTAATCATGAAGAAATTATTAATATACATTCTTCTCCATCAACTCACACTTAATAACACATTTTCTTTTGGTCTTTATTTAGATTTTAAATAACCTACAATTAGATTTAATTCTAATAAACATATTAGAGAGTCGCTAAAAGTAGATTGAGTCAGCAAGCCAGATTATGTGACCTATTTTAAAAATGGGTTGGATACAAGTTATATAATCTTAGTTTAGTCATTTAAATGAACTTTAAAGATAATTTGAAATTCAGAAATATATTATTCATTCCATTTATTTTAACAATATTGATTGACTTTATTTCAAATACATTTTTCATTTGTAGTTTATGTAAGTTAGCTATACATTTTCTTCCTTTCGAATAAATTTTGATATACATAATTTTAAAAATGATTAAAACTCAAGCTACCATCAATTGGTAGGTATACGAGGTCTAGATATATTAAACTTGGACACTGTCATGCCCCCATCCGTTAAAACAACGATTATGTGTGAGATTAGGGCCAATTAAAAATTTTCAACGGTAATCCACAACACGTGACCCCAATCATGTCCCATATGAATCGAAGACCGCTGCAAGGTGCAAACATTCCCTCAAGTATATAAAACGTATATCGAAAGCTTCTTAAATGACAAGTGGTATCTCAAGATGTATAGTTAAGAGCAAATATTGAAATATTTACTAAAATTCAAGTTTAAAACAATTTAAACAAAGGTATTATTTACACAAAAGGCCACATAAGAAACTTGGACCTAACCAAAATAATAAAATGGAACAAAAGATGAATCTAAGCCAATATATATCATGAAGGCTCTCGGTACGGGGTCATTCTATCTTGTTCATGGATCGTTTTGGGACTACTGGGGTCAACAGATGTGAGAATCCGTGGGGTCCAACCCTTTCGTGACCGGAGACAAGTGAACAAGCGTCTTTTCTTTTGTGTACAGGTATGCCAATTTTCTAATTTACTTGAAAACAACAAGTGGTGATCCGTAGATCAACCTTTTTATGCAGACAAGAAAATAAACTTTTTTCAAACTCTTATTGCATATGTGTTGAAAAAGAGACATAATTTGGATTTTGAATGTTATAAAAGCGAATTTCATTTATTTACCATGAAAGGTGATGTTTTTGCCGTGAAAGGCGATTTTGTGTTTGCTGCGAGAGGTGATTTTTTAGTGCCGTAAAAGGCGATTTACAATTCTCATAAACAATGACAAGACTTGTGATTTTTTGTCTCTTTAAAGATGCAAATACAAAATAATAAAGAAAAGGAGATCTGACTTCTCAGGATATTGCGGGGATTCGTTTAGATTGACGGTTGCAAGTCATTTTTGGATTTTGCCGTCATCCTTCTAATGATAACGGTGGATACTTTTGATTCTCTTAATTAAGCTTGAACCTCGGATTTTCAGAGAATAAGGATTAAGTAAAGATCTTATATCGAATAAAAACCAAGCAGATTGGCTAAAGAGCCGCATCTAAGCTATGGAGATAGAAGGAGAGGAATGGGGATGGAGTGGGGGGGGGGGGGGGGGGGGGGGGGGGGGGGCGCAAGGGTCTTCAATTACCTTGTGGTGGTGGTGGTTGCAAAACTTCTTCAATGGAAGAGAGATCATCGTAGGAGCGTCATAGCAATGGTAGAGAACTTGTGTGGAATTTTGCACATCATGCCTTGGAATGGTGGAAATGGCCTCCTTTTCTAGGCTTTTTGGTGGGCATGTGGGAGTTTTATAAGCTTTAAATGCATTAATGTCCCAT
Organism: Persea americana; assembly: GCA_029852735.1. Lineage (NCBI taxonomy): Eukaryota > Viridiplantae > Streptophyta > Magnoliopsida > Laurales > Lauraceae > Persea > Persea americana. Next base: position 43,591,625 of record CM056814.1, read on the forward strand.
GATGAGAAGAGTTACTTATGTTGAATTTGTATTTTTGTAACTCCTTTTTCTTGATTTTGATTGGCTGTTGGAGAATAATGGGCATTATTTTCACTTAACTTTCATAATGGGAGGAGTTTCATGGTTTAATACTATAATTGTTTTCATTTGTAACTCTCATTCCTTGGATTCTGATTGGGCCGTCCATGATAATAGGCAATTAACTACATTAGTTGGTCATAAAAATGGGTTATTAACCGCATTAAGTGGCCATCGAAGTGCATGAAGAGTGGTGGGCCACGCCGTGTCTTTTGAAATTCTACCTGCGATATAGGGAGCCTTAATTGCTGATGGATTTCTCATACCGATTGTCGTCGGATGATCATGAGATTTCAGACGTTGATTGTCACCAGTGGGCCGGTACCTTCTGACTTGTTGATTTCTCGATCAGTCAGGCATAAAGTATACTTTCTTGGTTGGTCGGTTGATGAATTGAGGTAACTGATGATGAACCCATGATTTCAATGGCGAATCCGTGATTTTGTCAAAGATCGACGGATTTGGTGCCCGTCAGATTTTTAGAAAATCAAAGAGGCCTAATGGCCTAAAAAGAAAAAATAATCCAAAAAATGGGATTTCTTGGAAATCTGGTGACCCTAGATTTCCAAGGTCTCCAGCAACAATGGGGCAATTTTGCCCGTTTAGTCGCATTTTTTGGCCTTTTTCTGGTTTTTCCTTTTTTACATCTTTTTTCTTGGTATTTTTGTATAATTTTTGGCAAGATTTCCCTGCATAAAACTTGATGAGAAGCTATGTAAAACGGAGGGCAAAGTTTCTAATTTTCTGGGAAATTCGAAGACTTTGTCGCATAGGGGTGCTGATTTACAGCCAGAAGCCAAAACTTGGTGAAACGATGCCAGAATGACCTGAGATTTGAGGTGAAGCTTCATAAGCAAGAAATGTCTGGATTTTGAAGCCGTTAGGGTCCTGTCGCCAGTAGACTTGGTTTTGTCATGATGAAGACGTTTTGATGTGCGGTCAAACGATGTCCGATTGACCCGAAATTTGACAGGGAGCCTCATGAGACTATTTTAACATGATCCATCATCTTTGATTTACAAATCATGGTCCCGAGGGGCTATGTCACCGGGAGACCTGGTTTAGCTTCCAGGGGGTCAAAGTTGGGTCAAATGATGTCGAAATGACTTGAAACTTGACATGTAACCCCTTGAAAGCATTTTGAGACCATCCATGTGCTTTGTTTGATGAGCAATGGCTTCGGCAGTCTCCGCCGCCGGGAGGCCTGGTTTTGCTACTTAAGGGTTAATGTTAGGTCAAACGTTGTCGTATTAACCTGAAATTTGACATAGAGCCTCTGGGAAGTATTTTAAGGCCATCTACAAGCTTTGACTGAAGATTTGAAATCTCCGATATTGTGGTTGCTGGAAGGGCGGACTTTGTCGCGCGGAGAATGTGACTTCTGCGTTTTGGGGCAAACAATGTTGGAATGACCTGGAATATGATGTGGAGCTTTCTAGTGGCATTTTGAGATCAACTGTGTGCTCCATTTTATGAAACAAGGTCCCTAGCTTTACCACCGCTAGGAGCTCTTTTTTTACTATAGGAAGAGTGAAGTTAGGCCAAATGATGTTGAAATGGCCCAAAACTTCATGTGTGTAGTTGTTGTGACTGTTTTGAAGGATCTTAAAGTTTTGAAGATGGTTTTGACAAGATCCAATGCAACTTCATGTAACTTTTTTGATTCTTAAAGTGTATTAAAAGGCAAAGTGACAGTTTTAGTGTCAACCGGCTAAACAGAGCTGCTCGTATAATAATCAAAGAGGTCATTGTTAGGGATTTTGTGTGTTTCAACTTGATGGATGCATATTCATTTTAAGCATCATATGGATTTTCACACATGCATTGATTTTGAAAATCTTGAATTTTCCCATGCATGGTTTTATAACTTTTAAAACTTGATTTTGCATGCATTTTTTGGTTTTTTAATTTGGATGCCTTAATATTGGCAATTTATTTTTTAATCATGCCTACCTAGGGATTTATAAATTTAAATCATCTTAGGCATATTAGATTCATGTTTTGAAGACACATTTGAATTGATCTAAACGTGAATCTAAGCATGTTTCCCATGGCCTAGAAGTTCCCAAAGAAAAAACCCTTTAAAAATAAGAAAATCTAAAATTCTGGTGTCAAGCTGGTGTACCCGGCCGACCCCTCTAGGACCACGGTCGATTGAGGCGCCTTTTCATAGGGACCAGCCAGCCCTTTTTTCGAACTATGTAATTTTTTTTTATTGTTGGGAGCACTATCGACCAGGGATTAGCCGTTGTCCATTTTTTGCTATCAAAACAAGCTCATCCCAAGGCCTTTTGGAACCAACTTTGAGGCATTTTTTGAGGTGAACTAAGGCCAAAGAAAGGGAATGAACTAAGGAAGGCTAGTGGGTCATTTGGAAAGCTAAAACTTGGATTCATTGAGTTAAATATCTACATAAGTTTTGCTTTTCCCCATCATATGTTACATGCTTTGTTTAATTTATTGGTAAATCAATTTTAGCATGCTAACTATGATTTGTTGAATCTATTACATGTATTTCACTTTGAATTACTTTGTAATTTTGGATTCTTCATTTAGATTCAAACCAAGTTAGTTTTAATTGTTATATCATATTGGGCTCATGCTTGGTTTAAAACTTTGATTTCTCTCATAGCATGAATCTCATATTTGGTTAAATCTTTAACTTGTCGTTTTCAAGGTAAACTAATTTGTTTTGAAAACGACTATTCCCATGCATCACATGTTTTCGATTTGAGATTTTCATACAACTTGTGAGCTTTTGATAGGCATATCATTAACAAGTCAAATTTTGAAAAACATGCGATTAGCATGCTTCTTGCTTCAATCAAGACATTTGTGATTTAAACTTTTAAAAGTCTTAAGCTTACATTCATTGAGCCATCATTTTCAACTTGATTGAAGTTTTCATGCATACACATAGAGCATCCATATATTGTATGTGTTGAGTTAGATTTTCATTTTCATATCCACCTAATTAAGAGGCATTGTAATTGAGCTTGATTGTTATCTCTTCAAATGTTTTGTAGACACATTTGTCGCGACCCCGAACTGGGTTAGCGCACAAGGGGCGCTCCTAATCCGAGATCGGCGAGCTAATGATAGTTTATTTATTTCCTTTGGAAGCGTACACGGATTAATGAAGAACATGACATCCGTGCACGAGATTTTTCCACAAGTTTCCACGGTGAGAATATCACACACACATACACAAGTCATTCACATTTGGGATGCGGAAGCGTGTAACAAACCAAGTTTATAAAGTCATTCCATAACAAGACTGATAGCACAATAGTAATAACCTGACATCAGAGTAAGCAATGATCATTATAGCATTCCCAAAGCATAAGGTTAATGTGTATACAAAAGATGAATTAGTTAACATTCCCCAAAAATAAAGGCCAACAACGGCCAGTACAACCAAAATCCAAAATGTGTTAGTCACTTTTCCTAAAAAGTGTTTCGCAACTCATTTCCTGACCAAATGTCTAAGCGACATCGTCAGCCTGCCATTCACCTATACATTGTGGCTCTTAATCCACCTCCTCTGGCCCTTCCTCAAAAGCAACGAGGTCTGGACCTGAGCACCAAAGAGTGGGTCAAATACAACGGTCGGGCAGGTGGGTGAAAAGATATAAACAACATGATAAAGTTACCATTGACCTTGGAAAACATTAAAACCTGCTTAACAATAATTTTTATGAAATAAGATGTATCATTTATCTAAAAACATGTGTGCAATATAAAACATGTAAAGATACCAATGAACAGAAAAATTGTCAAGATGGCAACCATGTAAAGCTAAATCCTCCATCACTAATGTGATGAGAGCACATTCAGGGTGTTGGTCTCAGACACGCGAAGTGACGAGAGCCAACGAAATATATATACATATAGCTAAACAAGACTACGGCCGCGAAACAAGGTAGCGGGGTAGGACAGGACTCAGACTGCAGCTGGCAGGAACAAGAGGGGGACCTCCAAGTCGGTGGATCAAGCCGATAAGGTTTTCCAAGCTTAGTGGTACTGACATATAGGTCACACAAAGAGGTCAGGACATTTACATATCTATATCGGCGTATAACACCCAACCAGGCTGGACAGGGTGCTCATAGGCATATATATTACATCAGTATCTTGTCATGAATATATGGGGCTGGCAGAATGCTCAAATTGTAGGGTACAATAGTTTTGAAGTAAAATTAGTAATGATGCACAAGACTGGAGAGAAATCATGTAATTTGAAGGGAAATAAAAATACAATAGGCTTTCCACATGTATGCCGGATCACACATTAAGGCTTCAAGGCTTAGATCAATGCGTATAAGAACTCGTATGTCAAATGTGTTATTTTTCATGACTTGGTACTCTAGAAGATCAAGGGCATTCCAAGTACCCTATACACATTGATAAACCAAGAATCCTCGATATGTTTCCGGAGTGAGATTTTCTCCATTAGAACCCCATATGGTCCTTCTAAAAGTGCAGCTAGGGCCAATGTACAAGTCCTAGAGGAGGGTGAATAGGACTAATTAAAATTCTTTGTCAATTAAAAATATCTTAATCCAATTTCAATCCCAACTAGAACAATGAACATAATGAACATAAATAAGAATATAACTTATGTGGAATATGTGTTCAAAGAGTGTGTGCTTAAACAATTTATGATATGCTAACTTGGTTCATGTTAATAAGCACAAGAGAGTGTGTGTGTGTGTGTCAATTAAACCCAATGATCATCTATCATCCATATAGATCTCCACAGTATATAAATATGTAAATTATGCACAAGAGATAGAGATAGAGAAATTGACTCACAAGAAGTTTATAGTGGTTCGATCACATAGACTTACATCCACTCACAAGGGCCACACAACCCTTGGTTCCACTATGATGAATCAAACTACACAAGTACTGATGCTACATCAATTTTGTTACCGAGGTTCGATCACAAAGATCTAATCCCCCTTTTTATTCATGAGGTTCAATCACAAAGATCTACTCCCCTCTACAATTTTTATAGTGGTTAAATCACAAAGAAATAAGCCACTCTTACAATGCTCTGAATTGAATGAAGTGAGAGGGAAGAACGCTTGCCTCTTTTAACAAAGTCTGGAGGTTACTCTTCGAAGCTTGTCATTGTAGCTCCAAGCTTAGATGCCTCTTGCAATGCTTCTTTGATGTTGATGATGATGCTCCAATGTTGTGCTCAATCAAGGGAAGAGGTCTTTGGTCTAGGGATATGGATTATAAACTATGATGGCTCAAGTTCTTCCCTAGACAATATGAATTTCACACATCACACTTTCCTTGAGCTCATGAAGATCTTTGATTTACCTATGCAAGCCCAAAGTGTGTGTGGAATGATCTTTGAGAGCTCTAAGATGATGCACCATGGTTAGGACATGAGCTCTCATGATCTTATATCCCCATTTAATGATTTGGAGCCTTTTCTATATATAACCAACCCTCAAACGACATTCTAATGGCTTTTGGCGGTTAGCCTCATTCAAATCCACGATTAGCCGTCACTCCTAACGGTCACAAAAAGCTAGTTTACAATGGTCAGAAAATGCTCTACGGCGAGCTCACGGTTAGCTAATGGCTAACTGTAGAAGGGTTTCATGGTTAGCTGTTAGGCACCCGTAAGGTCATGGAAACTTTTCAATAAGCTCCTTGAAAAGTAACCGTAAGGTCACCGTGAAATATGGCGGTTAGCCGACCTCTAGGACCAGTTTTAAGTCTACAAAAGGCTCAAAAATATTTTCTAAAAACCTATTAAATAAGCCATTAAATTAAGGGCTTTTAGGGCCATCTCTTGGTTGGTTTGGGGTCCCATTTACCTGAATAGGTTGTCACTCATATGGAGGTCTTCCTTGATGAAACGAGCCTTCCAAGACTTGAGCATTTGCCTTCTAACTTGATCTTTCTTGTGAAATTCTGAGAGGCACGGTCTTGGATTATTTGACACAGAATTGACAATATAAAACAAGTGCTCATGGAAATGTGGCATTAACACCTTCCCACACCAAACCGTGATAATAGGACTCGAAAACAATCACTTCTTCCACTCAAACCCCCTTTCCAAGCTCTAAGCATGACCCAAGCCAAAAGGGGGAGAGGGGGGGGGGGGGGGCGCACTCGAGCGGGCATATGCACGCTCGAGTAGACCTGAACTGTGCTGGAGGGGCCGCAGACAGGAGGTCTGCTCGCTCGAGCGGCCAAATGTCTGCTCGATCAGACAGGCATTCTGTCCTTGGGAGTGGCAGGCAGAATGCCTGCGCGCTCGAGCGGCCATATGCCCACTCGAGCGGACAACCATTCTGTTGCCCTGGCTGCAGCCAGAAGGCCTGCGTGCTTGAGCGGGCAGTCAATCCTGCTGCCCGAAAGTGGCTTTCCCAGCCCCTTTCTTTTCCTTCTCTAAATCACATTTTCTTGAACACAAATGGCCTCCTTGCCTCCCAATAGCCTGTTGACACCAAAAATGTCACATTGCCTCCTCAACATCAAAAGCTACATGGAACTGCATCCTACTACAAATAGGCAAAGCTGCTTCAAGCATCAGATCTTGTCAAAATAAAACAAAAACTGCAAGATCCTTCGAAATAGCCAAAAAAGAGGTACACATGAAGTTTCAAGCCATTTCGACACCATTTGGCCTAACTTCAATCCTCCAACAGCTGAGCGGGAGCTCCCGGCGGCGACAGTGTCAAACACATCAAATCTTCGATCAGAGCCTATGGATGGTCTCAAAATACCTCCAAAATATTCCACGTCGAACTTCAAGTCAAACCGATACTGTTTGACCCTCCATCAACTCTCGAACGACGAAATTAGGCCTCTTGGCGGCGAGAACCTCCGATGCCACCACTCATCAAACAAAACACATGAATAGCTTCTACATGCTTCCAAAAGGCCGCACGTCAAATTTCAGGTCATTCCGACAACGTTTGACCCGGTTTTGACACTCCGAAGCAAAATCAAGCCTACCAGCTGCAAAACTCCCCAGGACCATGGCATCCAAATCGGAGCTATTGGATCGTTTCAAAATGACTCCAATAGGCTCCCTGTCAAATTTCAGGTCAATCGGACATTAGATGACCGTACATCAAAGCTTGACATCTTCCGCACGGTGAAATCAAGTCAAGCATCGACGGGACCCCAAATGGCTTCAAAACTCAAATAAAAGCCTATGGTTGGTCCTATCTAATGCTCAAGAAGCTTCACCTCAAATTTCAGGTCATTCCGACATCGTTTGACCTAGTTTCAACTCTTAGCGGAAAATCGGCTACAGAGTCTTTAGGTTTTCCAAAAATAGGAAACTTTGTGCTCTGATTTTCACAGCCTTTCAATGGGTTTTCTTGAGTGGAATCAAGCCATTAAATGAGGAGAAATGTCAAACAGAAGTACAAGAGAAGACAGAAGCGAAAAAGCCTGAGAACCGACCAAGAAACGGCAACCGGACGGCGACCGAAAAAGGGGCCAAAGCCCCATGGTCGCCGGCCCCATGGTCGCCGGATGTCTTCCGAAACGCCCGTTTTTCCGTTCTTTTTCACGTCTCGCGATGTGTCGTTCCTGTGATTTTCTTAAAATCTGATTTTTGAGGCATGATAGCCGTCGATCTTCGTCAACATCACAGATCCGCCATCGAAATCATTTAATCATCATCAGACACTCCAAAACCGCCAACTGGCCGACCAAGAAAGCACCCTTTCTGCTCGATCGATCGTGAAATCAATTGGACAGATGTTGCCGGCCCATTTGTGTCAACCAATGTCTGAATTTGCATCGTCATCCGACATCAAATAACGTGCGGATCCATCGATGATCATCGCAAGAAGAATTCCAAAAGACGAGGCGCGGCCCGCGACTCTTCAAGCGACTCGGCGACCAATTAATGAAGTTAATTGACCTTTTTATGACAACTTATTAGGGTCATTAACTCATTATTTTGAACGGCCCAATCAGAAGCGAGCAAATGGGAGTTACAAGTCCAATTAATCATGACAATTAACCATGTAACTCCTATCATTATGGAGATTAATCATGGTAATTAATCATGAAACTCCCATCATCATGGAGATTAATCATGGTAATTAATCATGAAACTCCCATCATCATGGAGATTAAATGCCCATTATTCTCCATCGGCCAATCAGAATCCAAGGAAAATGAGTTACAAAATTCTGAAATTAAATCTTGTAACTCCTCCCATCATGGATCATTAATACCATTAATGCCCATAAAACCCTCCTAATGGCCACCAAAAGCCTATAAATAGGCGGTCATTCCAAAGGGAAGGGGTCCTGAAAATTGTCTGAAAATTATCCTAAAGAATTCTCTTCACAAAGAAGCTCTTCTGCCTTGAAGAAACCCTGCTGCAAGAACTACAAGGTCATCAAAGTCCCTTGGGGGGCCACCCCTAAGGTTTCACCCTCTTCTTCTATCAAACATGGCTTAGATGCGACTTTTCAGCCATTCTGCCCGTTTTTTTATTGGATATAAGACCTTCCCTTGGTCTTTGTCCTCTAAAAATCTGGGGCCCAAGCCAAGTCAAGTGAACTAAAGTATCAAGTGTTCTCATCTGAAGGACGATGGCAGAGCCCATACATGACTCGCGACCGTCGATCTGAATGAGTCCCCACGATCTCTTGAGAAGTCAGATTCCTTTTCTTACTTTTCTGTTGTATTGTGTATTTTTTAAAGAGACATAAAAATCACATTTCTTGTCTTTACATTTTGATGAGATTTGTAAACTGCCTTCTACGGCACAAAATCGCCTTTCACGGCAAAACCGCCTTTTACGGCAAACAAATGAAAATCGCCTTTCACAGTATTAAAAATTTTTGTCTCTTTCTTTAAAATATATGTGCAATGGAAAGTTAGAAAAAATGTTGATTTCCTTTTCTACTTGTGAAGGTGAATCTCTGGATCACCATTTCAAATTCCAAGTAGAATAGAAAATCTGGTATACCCGTACAAAAAAAATGTTGATGCTTGTTCTTTTTTTTCTCTTCGCCCCGCCGCACCCCAGCGGGCCCGAGACGGAGGAAGGCAAGAAAGAAAAAGACAGGTCCATCATAGCCATCATCAAATCTCCCCCATTCACACCAAAATATCAAATGAAATTCCACCTCTTCTCAACCTCATTCAAGACAAGAAACCCCATCATACATGTAGTTCCATAAGTAAGCATCAAGAAACAAGATTTAACCAAAATAAAGTGCATACATTTCCAAGAGGCTAACCAAATGAGAAGGACTCACCAATATGCATTTATAAAACAAGAGACATTGTAGCAAAAACATATATGAAACCAAATGTGAAATCACCAAGAACATTTAATAAAAATCAAGATTTTCTCATAAACTATGCTAACATTCAAATCATCCATTCATCCGCTTGCCTTGGGCTCCAAAATAGCTAAACAAGCTCCTAACACCACTCTTAAGATCAAAACTACAAGCACACCCAAAAACCCCCAAAACACAATGTAAGACCCCGCCTCGAGAGACCGCGATTAGCACTTATTAAGTCGTGTGTCAGTTATAAGTGAGATTAGTGGATTTTTCTTAAGTTTGAGATTAGAATAGTTTTTATATAGCTTTGTGGAATTTTAAGAGCGTTTTTAATTAGTGGGACCCTTTGGAGGTTCCTTTGTAGTGTCTTTGCGTGAGCATGAGAGGATTATCCGATATTCCAAAAATTCATGTTTTAACTCCATTTGATTGATCTCATCATTCCCTACAACTTTCATGTTTACTCCGTTTTTGTTCGAGACCTCGAAACCCAACTTTCTTAATGTTAGGGTCAAAACAGTTTTTTTACACAAAATCTGAATACTATTTTCGATGTCTCCGAAACCCGCGAAATATATACCTTTCGGAAGCTAGATTTTTCGATGAACGTTTCTTTCTTCTTCGTCGAACTCATCCGAGGCCCGGAAACCCATGTTCTAAGCCCAACAAGATTGTTAAGTGGTGGGACCCATTTCTACTTCCTATATAAAGAGAACCATTTTTCACTTTACTCTTTTCTTGTTGCTTTTGTTGTGGTAGAGGAAGCTCCAGCCACTCTAGGGTTTTTTCCTTTGTTCTTCTTGCTTCTTCATCTCCAATCCACTATCAATATTTGTCAAATAGAGAAATGGAGGTCATCATCTTTTTCCTCATCATAAGAGCTCTCCATTGACACCTTTTGTAGAGGAATTCAGCCACATTGAGGTATCTCTTTGAGCAAACTCTTGCTATTTAGAGGTCTTACAAGTAAGCAATCTTCTCCATCTCCTAGATTAGTGTTCTTTTAATCCTAGGGAGGCTCCACCTTCATTATTGCGAACTCTCTCTTTCTCATTCATGGTGTTGACCATTTAGGGTTTTAATATGGGTGTATTTTGGGGGTTTTGTGTAGGTTGGTGATTTGAGCTTGGGATTGGTGATTAGGAGCTTGTTTAGCTACTTTGGAAACCAAGGCAAGTGGAGGAATGGATAGTTTTGATTTTTAACATGTTTATGGAAAAATATGGGTTTCTTTGGTTGCTCAAAGTGTTTTATTACTTACTTTTAGTCATGCTTTTCACTATGAATTTCTATGGCTCTTAAAGATGCATATTGAGGTGTTTCCTCTCTACTTAGTTTCTTGAATGATGTATTCTATTTTCTGGAAGGTTGTTTTATATTTTATTTGGAGTTCATGGAGGATGGATTCTCTTGTTTGAATGTGGATGTAATGAAGGAGACTTGATGTATTTGGTGGATGGGTTGATGGATGAATGAAGGGCATATTGAGAAGGATAGGAGGTATCGAATTTGGAGAGAAAATGGTCGTCCAAAGGAATTGTGGAAAAAGAAAGAAGAGAGCCCGAACTGCATTGGACTGCAGTTTTTGAAGCAGTTCGCTCAAGCGGACCACTTCCAGAGGCCAGTTGGCTAGAGCCAACCATTGATTCGCTCGAGCCAACCTGTCATGCCCCACCCTACACGCATGCATGATATTGTGACGCCCCGACTCCGGGGCGTCACACAACCTGACTCGGGTCAGTTTGATAGAGCAAACTTGGGTCCGCTCGAGTGAACCCCTCCCAGAGAACCCTTGGCTCGAGCAAACCTCAGGTCCGCTTGAGCCAACCCTTTGTCAGATCTGGAGCTGTGTTGGGGACTTGTAAATGATGTCGTAATGGTCGGGAAAGGTCTATTTGAAGCCCCCAATTCAATGGTGAGACCTAGGAAGTGATAAATGGAGCCCTGTTGAGAAGGAAACCCGTCATGAGATACATTGAGGACCCTTTTTACTTACCAAAGTGTATGGAACACTTGGAATGCCTTGATCTTCAGGAGTGCCAATCTAACAACATTGTTTGACATACGAGTGTCCCGCACACCTTGATTTAGACCATTAGGCCTGAATGTATGGTCTGGAAATTTTAGAAATCCATTGTGTTTGCTTTTATTCGGATTATATATGTTCTAGCTTGTTTTCATGTGTTATTACCAGTTTACCTTACACTAGTGATACATGCACTGAATGTGTTATGTCCGCCCATACATGCATGACAAGTGACTGATGTGAAAGATGTGCCTATGAGCACCCTATCCCGCCCGCCTGGGTGTTATATACCAATATAGATATTTATATGCCCTGATTTTTTTTGTGTGATCTATATGTCGGCACCACTAAGCTTGGACGTCCTTGTTAGCTTGATCCACCGACTTGGGGGTCCCCCTCTTTCTCCTACCAATTGCAGTCTGGGTCCTGTCTTGCCTTGCTGCTCAGTTCCGCAGGCGTGGTCTTGTCTAGCTATATGTATATATTTATTTCGTTGGCTCTCATCACTTCGCATGTCTAAGACCAATGCCTTAAATGTGCTCTCATCACACTAGCGATGGAGGATTTAGCTTTCGTATGGTTGCCATCTTGTTAGTTCCTATTCCTTGGTACCTTACATGTTTTATATTGCACTTGTGTTTTAATAAATGATACATCTTATTTCATGAAAATCATTGCTTTGGCAGGTTTTAAATGTTTTCCTATTATAATCTTTGAATTATTGTATTGTTATATCTATTCACCCACCTGCCAAACCGTCGTGTCTGACTCATTCTTTTAGTACTTAGGTCCAGATCCCGTCGTCCTTGAGGAGGAGCCGGAGGAGGTGGCCGGTGAGCCGCAATGATTAGGAGAATGGCAAGCTGACGATGTGTCAAACCTCAATTTAGGATTAGCGCGATTAGTGTCAATTAAGTGCGTGTTTAGTTATAATGTGGGTTTAGTGATCGTGGGTTAGAAATTGGTTCGATTTAGTATGGAATTAGCTTCGGAGAATTTTGAGAGCGTCTTATGCTATTCAGTCACACTCAGGGGTGCCTTGAGTGTACAGGTAAGCTTGGGAGGAAATTCTAGATTTCTCTATTTTTATCATGATTTTGATCTATTTTAAATGGTTTTACTTTATTGTTCGATTTTTGTTTTCAGCCTGTCTCTGTTTGAAGCCCAGAAACCCAAGTTTTGGCCCAAAAGGGTAAAACAGTCATTTCACACCAAATCTGGACCCAAAATTTGAAATCTCAGAACTATGCCAAATTTATACTTTTTGGAAACTAGTTTTTTCGACGATCATTTTTGTCTTCTTTGTCGTTTTCATCCGGGGCCTGCAAATCGATGTTTCAATCGTCACAAGTTTTGAGCTTGGTGGGACCCACAAACCCTTTTTGACTTAAGTCCCTCCTTCTCCCTCACTTACCTCACATTCAGACTCATCTCTGCAACTCTTCTTCAACCCAGCTGAGAGGAACTTCTCCTTCTTCTTCACTTGTTCTCCTTGCATGCCTAAGCTAGAAAGCCCCAAATCAAAATTTGATTTTACCCACTTCTTTCTCTCAACCTAAGCTCTCTATTAGTATCATTTTCTTGGAGATCTTCATTATGAAGAACCACCATTTTCGTCCTTGCTCCTTGTTTAGCAAGCTCTAGGTAAAGGGACCTTCTTCTTCCTTTCATTTTGGTCTTCTGAGTACCTTAGGAGCCCATTTTTCATACATGCAACACCCATTTCGAGATGGGTTCCTTGTTTCACATTTTTGGTGGATTTTGAGGTTCTTTTCATGGGGTTTCTTGTAGATTTCGTGGCTTGCATTTGGTAGGAATTCTTTGAGGCATTTGGGTTTAGCTTTTGGTCAAGGTAAGTGATCTCTTTAGCCCTTTTATGCATGCAATTTGTTTGGTATATTGTGTTTGAAAGAATACAAATGTGATGCATGCTGTGTTTTCTTATTCATTGTCTTTCAATTTAGCATGATTTAATCCTTCATTTCTTTCATGAAGTTGATGAAATGATTCTCTCTCTACTTCAGAAATTCTGTTCTTGAATTAAATTGATATGCCTTGTTTGTGATTGGAATGGTTGTGTGAAATGGAGAAGTATTGATGAAGGAAGAGGTTGTGGGGTGAACTATTGAATGGAAAAGGCCCTTGGAGAGCATGGAGGCTCAGGGGATGTGCAAGGATTTGACCAAGAAGGAAAGGAAGTGGAATGCAAGAAAGTTGGAAGAAAGAAGAACTGGAATTCTGACTTGAATTGGGTGGTTGTGCACAGTCGGTAAGCTGGCGGTCAGTTGTCGGCTAGCCGAGATGTCCACCTCGGTCGACCGACAGCCAATTGAGTTCAGTTCGGCTCCTCTTCCAGAAGCGTGTTTTGTGACAAGGAATCATCGGTCAGCTGTCGGACAACCAACCTGCACAACCTCGGTTGACCGACAACCAACCGAGCGAAGTTCGGTTCCATTTCCATTAGCATGTTTTTCAACAGAGAATTGTCGGTCAGGTGACGGTCAGCCGTCGGCTAGCCGACATGTTCACTTCGGTCAGCTGACAGCCAACCGTGTGCAATATCGGTTCCAATTACAGTATGGTGTTTTCCTATCAGAAGATCTGGCGGTCAGCCGTCGATCAGCTGGCGGTTAGCAAACAATCGCCTACTCGGGTAGCCGACAGGTGACCGAGAGCTGACCGAGGTTGTAAATCAGACCTATTTTATGGATTTTTCTTGGGAACCGAAAACCAAAATACTACGAAGGGCATCTAGCTTGAGATTGTGCCTTTGAAACTGGAATTGTCCATTAGCTTCAGGGGCACCAATGCATCTTAAATCCGACAATTGGGTTTCAAATACACAAAGATCAACGAAAGGCCTTAGTGTGTACTGATTAGCCTATTTTGAGACCCTAATTTCTGATGCGCTGAATATCGTAGGACTTGTTTCGTTTTGCAAGTACTAGCCTGCTTTTGAGGTTTTTCAAGAAACTATAATGGGGATGTCTAATTTCGTTTTATCTTGTTATGACACACGCTATCACTAATATGCCCTGTCTTGCCCTGTTTTGATAAGTAAATTCCCCTAACTTGGTTGGCTTGTATATGTATTATCCTCGTTTCGTACATACATGATTTTAGGTGATTACCACCGAGCTTGGACTACCCTCTCAGTCTAATCCACTGTTTGGGAGGTCCTTAAACCCTGGACAATCTGCAGATTAGTCGTATATTCATATATATACCCTCCGGCTACAACTAATGGGATTTTCAGCGATGAAAATATTTGTGACGCAACCAAAAGTGTCGCAAAAAAAGGACTTTTTGCAACGTAAAACTAGACCCGTCGCAACAAGTTAAGTATTTGCGACACAAGACTCCATGCGTCGCAAATAGATACTTTTAGCAATGAATATTGTGTGTCGCAAACAAATGCGTCACAAAATCGTTGGCGCCAGATGGCGGTAACAGTATTTGCGACGCTACATACACATTTGCGACACAATCACATGTCGTAAATAAGTCTCTATGTGCGATGCAATCCCCGCATTGCGAAAAGTTTTATGTCGTAGAAAAGTTAAGCTTATTTGCAATAGTTTCCATTTTGCGTCACAGATAATATCTTATTCGTGACAGAATTGTTTGCGATGCAACCCAAAGTGTCACAAAAAAATAGATTTTCTGCCACATAAAACTAGATCCGTTACAACAAGTCACGAATTGGCGACACAAGAACCCAAGCATCGCAAATAGATACTTTCAGCAGTGAATAAAGTGTGTCGCAAACAAATGTGTCAAAAATTTGTTGGCGCAAAGCAATTCGCACCCCTGCCAAATGGCGGTAAAATTATTTGCGACGCTATATACACATTAGCGACACAATCATATGTCCTCAGTAAGTGTCTCTATTTGTGACGCAATCCTTGCGTTGCAAATGGTTTTAGTTGGGACGGTTAATTTATTATGTCGCAAAAAAATTAAGGTTATTTGCAACAGTTGTGTTTTTGCATCGCACATAATATCGCATTCGCAACGCTGATGCCTTTGTGTCACAGATGATTATTATTAGCAACCTACATCATATTGCGTCGTAAAAATTCCAAGCTAAAAAATTCACTAATTTTTCCATTTGCCACCATTATGAAAAAAAATTATACATTTATTTGAAACGCAATTTTGGCGTCACAAATAATATTTAGTTGCAGCAATATACGTGATGCGTCACCGATAATATTTTTTTTGCGACGTGACTTTAAATGCATGGTAGATAAATTCTTTTTAGCGACACTGTTTCATGGCGTTACAAAAAATATTAAGTATAATTTCCCAATTTATTCCCTATCCCGCCTTTTGTTTTTTTTATTTTTTTGGATCCCCATCTTTTGTTAATGGATTGTTGGTATAGACGCGTGGAAGTCTTCACTCTGCTTCGATCTCTCTGCTCTTCACTCTGCTTCGCTCTTCTTCGTGCACATTCGCTCTCTCTCTATATCTCTCTCGTTCCGTCATACAAAGAGAGCCAAAATATGGTTGGATTCCTTGGAGGTGCTCAGTCGAGATTAGGGTTTCTGGCGTTTTCTTTTGGGACAAGCAGAACAGAAGAAGAGAGAGACCGTTCGATTTGGGTCCGTGGTCGTCAGCTTGCTTTCCTCCTTATCCGAATCAACGTGTTTCGCTAGTCCGCTGGGAACAAAACGTAGGTACCTTCCAACGATTTTACTTTACAGGGCCTTCATCTTGTCGTCATGAGGGAGTAGTGGTGATTGTTTCGACTTCTTCTCATTTTCTATTTATTTCATATCGATCTTTTCTTGTTAGTGATTAATTCTCTTTTTAGGGCTTGGTGTTTGGGAATTTAGGCCTAGGCATGTTTTTCTGTTTAGGGTTTGGAGATTTTTTTGGTACTACAAATCGGACACTAAGAAGGTGAAAAAGAAAAAAGAGTTCCACAAATATTGGATTCTCCTCTATATTGTATTTCTATGTTTGTAGTTTGTAGTTTCTGTTTGTTTTATCATTATTAGTCCTCTTCTTTTATAATCTCTCTGTTTCCTTTCGGGTATGTTTGGAAACAAAACCACTGGGGTGAAAATTCCAAAATTCCATGGGATCGAGCAAGATCCATGTTTGAATACCTTAAATCCCCAAAGATCTTGGCCCCGCAAGATCATCACTTAAGTGGATTTTGGCGTCCGATCCTCCACCTTCCGATCTTGCAAATCCATGGATCGTATGTGCTAGGTATATAAGATGAAATCAGAAGGTTTGATTTGCCATTCATAATCACCTCTTTCTTCCTTATCCCACCAAAGCCTCTCACGAAGGAGTCTCCCTGGCAGCCTTCTCTTCTCATTGATCCTCTTTCTTTCATCAACCTTCTCCCTCAGCCAGGTACAAAGTCTCTCAATTGATCTATGTGTTGATTGCTATTGATTGTTAAGGTGTTGGCCTGATTCTACCCAATTTTGATGTGTTTCTCTGTTACTGTAAACTTTGTTTAAAAGTCGCAAAATGACCATTTTCTCTTTTGCAAAAGGAAGCTTTTAGGCCCACCTTGAAATTTCGTTGCATCTTCTGCATACTTCTGCCATGATTTTTGTTCGGGTGTGACTGCCTCCCTTGCATGTTCTTCATTAGCAATGGGGGATGAGAAGGTCTATGTTTAAACCAAGGGAGAGCCATCTGATCATCTTTGTCCTTGATTTCATCCACTCAAAATCAAAATACAACTTACGAACCTTTGAAGGTAAGGGGACAAATAATGATGCTAGTAGGTGTGAAGGGTTGATCAAAGTACTCCAGGCTACTAGTTGTATAATAGCAAAGGTTTAAAAAAATGATCTATGGATCCAACTTTTGCACATTATTCACAAACCTTGGGTTTGTGAGCATGAACTAGTTACTAAGGCTATTAATTTGATGGACTACCATGAATAGGTCGAAATGGTAGTGGTCGGGTTTAAACGAAGACCCACCCCAGCCCACTCCTATTAAGAGCGGGCTCGGCAGTGAGTTAATCGCTTTTGAAGCAGATATGGGCTGTTAGACTATAACCCGAGTCACATTTGGAGCATTTAGGTTTTGCATGTAGCAAAGGTGGAAAAAAGGGAGTGCATACTATTCTTTAGGTCATGGGTTTGATTCCTATCCAACATAGTGTGTATGAAAGAAAAACGAATCGCCTATAGAAAATTTGACCCAACCCAACTTATACCAATCGTTTGGGAGTTTAGCATTACAAAACATACACCCGTCTCAAGGCAGGTTAGGTATATGGGGTAGAGAAAGTGCAACTCAGGTCAGATTCAAGTTGGCCTAAACATATTATCACATTGTTTGTGGGTCTCCTTGAATGTTGAGGGTCAAGCCTTCTCTTATTATCCATATAAGATGGGCCTCACTAAATCAATGGTTTACAACAGTCGATATGCTATACAGCAGAAACTAGGCCTTGAGGATCATAGGAGCTGTTGAGTCATGTAAGAAAATAGAAGTTGCGGCCGAGCTATACCAAAATGCCTCCATCATAGGAGCACATGTCATCCCAAGCCAAGTAAAAATAAAAACACTATTACTCATAATAATAACAATCAATAGCAATAATAGTAGTAGAGGTTGTTGGGTTAATGAAGCCAAGACTTGGCTTTGTTTTGGGAAAGACTTGAGATAGAGGCCAACCAATAAAGACCAATTCTTTTTGCAATTGGCTTGGTGGCAAGTTCTACCAATTAATATTGTGAATGAACGTTAGGAAGATGTGCACAATTTTCACCCAAGTCATATTCTAAAGCTTTTAATGGGAAAATGACCTACTTTATCTACATGACATGCTACATGGTATGGCACACTTGGGAGATTGAAATAGAAGCGCTTTTAGTAAGGTAAAAAGACAAGGCATCATTCACATTGAAATGCAGGGGCTAAATAGTAGCATTGTCACCTCCATTGTCTGATGCATCAATTTGCAAATACTTGTATTGAAACTTCAGTAGTATGGGTGGGCAATAAATGGGGTAGGAATTGAGGTGCTTCAGTTGCTTCAAATGATTTGCCCACCATGCATTGAACTTTTAAGAATGGTATGGATAATGGCCAGGTTGTTGACATGGATATTTGAAGCATGATCCTCTCCCAAATTTCACAATATCATTTTGTTAAAATACTCTAATTGAATATTTTTTTTCAAACATATCTAATCAAATTAACTCTATTTCAAATATATCAGAGTTTCCAAACACATCCTTAATTTTTAGCTGTGCAGGTCCACAATATTAAGAAAGGGAGAGATGATGAAATAAGTACCTTCCATACCAACTAATTTTCTAACTCAAACACCCATGAATGCTAATTATTGAGTTCTCTTAAACCAAGAATTTGCACAAAGAGAATTCATTTTTTCTAAACCACATGAACTCCATCCTTGTAACTGTCCCCCTATGAATTTCTCATTGTGTAAAAACCCTTCAAAGGATGAAACCAGTGTAGCTACCAAATGGCTTGTTGACAATTGTCTTGCATATAAATAACACTGGATGAACCACACCTGGTTCAGTCTTAACAACGAATAAATAATGGCCATGTTTTCATTCTCTAATCTTATTGTGCTTCGTAAATCTCATTGATTATAAATTTTGTGTTTTCTAGTTTTCAAATTCTTTCCCGGCACAACGAAAGTTTTCCAATACTAGTTCTGACATGATATCATTCTGAATATGGTTTTATAATAAGATTCTCTTAGACCATTCTCCAAATGTACTTTTACATTAATTAGCTCAATAATATTTTTTAACATGATTTAATTTTATATTTTTCCTTAGCATTATGGGCACCATTTCCTCAGGGGCATTTTTGTAGAAGAGGAACTCCTACTTCCACTCCATTTTTTTTTCCGCAGGGACATTTCTTTCCACTCCATGTTATTGTTCCTTATGTTATCTTCCTCTTCATCCTCTCTCTCTCTCTCTCTCTCTCTCTCTCTCTCTCTTCTCTGTTATATATCCAATGAGTTAGGTGTACTTCTTTGAATATGGAACCTACAGTCACAAGAATTAATGAGTCATAGATGACGATGAGTCTAGTAAAAGAAATGATTTCAGGTGGTAGATTAAGAGGTTAAAATATGTTCTATCTCCATTTCAAAACACTCAGGTAATAGAAATTTAATAACCAAAATCATGTACGGGTGCTGACGGTAATATAAGGATTGGATATAGGTTAAAGTGACATGGGCTCCAATATATAAGGAGACTTGAAGCATTCTCTAATACTTTGTAGAACTTTCTTAGTCCTACAGAATTTATGTGGAAGTTGGGTTCTTCACTGACCTTTTCATTCCTGTTTAAATGACTCTTGCATCAATTTGTGGATTCTAGGTGAAAAGTGAGGCTAGCAATGTTCAAACAAACACCACAACTTAAAAATCTGTCAACAGGGGTTCACAAGATGCTTTCGCTTGCCTCTGTCACACTGCTCCATGATCTTTTGATGACTCATACAAAGGCTCTCACCAATGGCAATGTGCAAGGAATACAAGCATTCAGTTACTCAAGCTGATGGATGTTGTAGTTCACTTATGCTGCTCTCCAGATATTTCAATTTGCACATGCATGTAAAGGTGCTCTAACCTTTAATGCTACTCAAAGGATACATCAATCTATCACCTTTCTAATACTAAATGTGACTTTCACATACACTATTATGTTGGTGCCTGTATCCATGCAACCCCAATTAACCATCACAACTATGATAACGAATTATGATAATTACTATCCTGAGGACAATGATAATAGTGACTTTTGAGAATTAACATAATAGCATTGATTTTCACAAATTACTAGCAAAGTCAAGTGCAAGAAACTTTTATGAATCTGCTACACCTAAAACTGATTAAACAGTATAGCCTCCTAGTTTAGTTGCTCACAAGTTGATCCATGAGCCTAAACTGCAATGGCTGTAGCTAAGTATGGAATCAGCTTATAAGATAATATGGCTGCCAAAATGAAGAGTCACAAAGCACGCATGCTGCCAATGGTATAAGTAGGGAACCAACTTGTAACTACTATTCTGGTGTATCCTAACACCAGGTGATCGTAGCCCCAAGTGCAAGGCCGCGATTGTAGTAATAACCGGTGAAACCGGATCGATCCACGGAGAGTTTATTTATCGCAAAACCTGTCCTAATAAAAAAAACTAGTTCTATCCTAAAAAAAACTATACAAATCAAATTTTCTAATTGAATTAAAAATTAATTACAAATCTGAAATATTAATTACAACCAAAGAAAATTAAAATCCTAATCTAGAAACCTAATCTAACCACTGCATCACCATAAGATTCATTAGCCCAACCAATTGCAATAATTGTTAAGGGTGCATAAAATAAAGAATAAAATAAAATAAAATCAAATCAAATAAAATAAAATCAGAGAATAAAGAAATTATATTTTAATTCTAAAACTTTGCAATAATTACTTTGCTTAATGCCATCAAGAAAAATCAAGACCACCGCACCAAGTGCGCACTGTCACTACGCACAAAAATTCAATGTTGACTCATTGGTGAAGACCAAGACCCCATAAACTTGATTTATTAATGAAAGACCCATTACAAGCAAATAACCATTACAAAATTCTTTTAATAAAAATAAAGTGCATCCAACCTTACCATAGACACAAGAAACACTAAACGGAGGAGAGGGACTCGCGGTCTTGAACGGCGATCCAACCGGCTCTCGTTTCGCGATCTGAAATCCAAGCAAGGGAAGATGATTTCAAGGATGATCCGATGGTGGAGTGACGATAGCAACGACGGCGGCGCGACGGCGTAGAAATCCAAGTGGTAGTGTGCCTTAGGGAAGGCCTTGGATGAAATATTGATGGAAGGAGGAGAGATGAAGAAGAATTAATGGAAAAAAAGGGGAATTATTGTTGCTGGTCGTCCAAGAAGGTTGGGGAGATGGGGATCCACGTCCAGCCCTCTTTTGGCTCTATTTATATATTTTTGATAGCTTGGGTTGCAAGGTTTTTGATTTGGGTAAGGATTAGTAGTGTGTGGTCCAAGTTGGATTAGGATTAGGAGGGTTTTTGAGAGATTTTCTAGGGGTTGGCTCACAATCCTAGTAAAATTAGGATTGTTCTTATCTCATGCAACTCCCTCTCTTGGGTCCCACTTGGGTTAAGGATCAATTCAAATCTGAATTTCAGATTTGATGTGCAATTCTTGAATGCATGTGGACCCCACTTGGGTGTACACAACATGGAACGTCCCATGCCTTGGCTTGACTTTCTTTTGCAATTTTTTTTCTTCTTTGTTTGGCTTGAATTGAATCTTAGCCATCCATCTTGACATGTAAGCAATATTTGTTGGAGAGTAGATATGACACCTCATCATCTCATGGCCCGCAAATTTGGAACTTATCTTCAAGAGATTAAATCTGATTTTTTTCTTGCATATGAGAGCGGACCCTACCATGGCCGCCCCTACCTTAGATTCCATGCCAAAGGAAGGTGAGTCCATGGTGCATTTGATTCATCAATTCTCTTCCGTGGGCCCCGATTTCTGAAATTCCCTACAAAAATAGAAGCAAAGATCAAAGAATAATCTAATCATATAGGTAAGGAATTATGCAAGATGCGGTCCCAATTCACACCAAATAAATGCATAAAATGTCACCATTTTATCAAGTTTTCTTCAATTAAATCAATGGTACAAAGAAAATTCATCATTTCATGTGTGAATAAAAAGTTATGGGAAATTTGTGACTTTCATGATTTTATGTGAAAATACAATTTTTGGATGAATTTTGACTCAAATTTAGACTTTGATGCTCAAAAACATAAAATCATAATTTTTTTACTAAAATGGTTCATGATTTGATGATTAAGTCCTTAATTACTCTAAAATGATAAGAAAATTCTACATTTTTAAGGACTTATCACCAGGCATCTAAGGTTTTTTCTACCATGTTCTCACTTTCTACAGATACTAGCATGTTCAACATCAATTGGTTACAGATCAAACAAGTAAAAGGTGAATGAAGATATTTTTAAAGGAAAAGATATATATGACATCAATATTAAGGACTTTTGCCTTTCTCTTCTTTTGGTGGTGCCAATCAGATCAATTGTTTGGAGTTTAGGAATTTATCTTTTCTTTTTCCTCTTTTGGTGTGTGACCATCAAGTTAATTGTATGAGAAATGGATCCAATCTGTATTGTTCTATGTCTAACTTGTGTAAAAAAGAGTGCAACGATTCAATTTCAAACAAACTCAATGGTCTCGGTTTTTTTTATAGATTTTAACATCTATCTTGTTTTTTTTTTTTTTTACAGATCGAAATGGGAGATGAAGAGAAAATAAGAACAAGCAACGTTTTTTGGACCGGTTTAGATGGCGCAGATCAATTTGAGGATGCTATATTCTATCGTGGAAATTGTTCGTTGTCTCTCCGTTATACATATCGAAGACCGCGTTTCAGTTATTGTTTTTATGTTATATTGAGACCAACTATTATATAGATTTATGTTTAACAGAATTTTATCAATATCTTCAGTAAGAATTTGTGATGAGGACAAGTGTTTCATTGCACTCAAATTTAATGAATTAATTTAGTTTATGTTTTTACATTGATGGAGTGATATTTAATTTCATACCTCAATTGCTACTTAGAGATATATGATTATGATAACCTAATGATGACTTTGCATTAAAAATTTGTGAATGGATGGATTGTGAATGGATGAGGAGACTATATTCGTATTGATAGGGTACCAAAACAGGAAAAAAATATATTTTTTGAAAATATTAAAAAATATTTTTTTTCGAAAAATTATTATTTGCGGCGCTTTTATTGCGTTGCAAGTAATCAAATGCAACAAGATGAAGATTATTTACAACACCACAGAAGCGTTGCGAAAAAAGATTATTTTCAACTTTATAAGAGCGTCGCCCTTAATGATTTAAACGACTTTTTTGAATCGTCACAAATATAAATTATTCATGATGCAATTTTGCCGTTGCAAATAAATCATTATCTGGGACGCTTAGAAAACATCGCAATTGATACGTAATTACCAACTGTTTGAAACCATCGCAAATACTCTCTCCTATTGCCACGCTGAAGTCTTTAGCGTAGCTAATCTTTCTGCCACCCCATTATTTACGACCCCTTTGCGACGCTCAGTTTTTTGCGTTGCAATTACTTATTGCAACGCCTTTTGCATTATCTGCGACGCTTTTTTGGCGTCGTAAAAAAGCTAAATTGTAGTAGTAGCTTGGGATTTTGTCCTGTCCTGTTTTGTATATCCTGTTCTGTTATGCTTACTCTGCTCATCATGTATAGTAGAGAAAGGATGAGCTCAAGGTGGTTTTTCTTACTAATCATGATATATTTCCATATGTTTGCTCGATTTGTCTTGTACACTATTTTAGCACTGTTTTGCATTCATGCATGGCTTTAAATACTGAACTAGTTTTTTATCTAAATGATTTATGTTTTTATTTAAATTGATCACCTGCCAGACCGTCGTGTCTGACCCGTTTATTTTGGTGACCAGGTGCAGGTGACGCCGCCTTTGAGGAGGAGGGTCAGAAGGAGGCTGTTGAGCCACCCCCAGCCCCTGAGTGGCAGCCCGATGACGTCCTCTAGACGTCGGGCGGGGTCATGAGTTGCGTTCACATGGTTGGGTTTAACATTTTGATGACTTGGGATTGTAAAGCCCTTATTGGCTCTTTTGTTTTTGGGAATTGTAATCTTAAACTTAACATACTTTTGTAGTCTTGAAACTTGAACTAATCATGGAAATGCTTATGTTTCCTCTCTGAATATTCATCTTGTTGGTGATTTAACTTATGTACGCGGATGTTATATCACATGTGTTGTATAGATGATTTTACTTATGTACGTGGATGTTATCACTTGTATTGTATAGAGAAGATTACTTGCATGCTTCCGCAAACCATTGTTCGTGTGAGATAAATTCCATGTTTGTTTTGGGAATCCTCACTGCGGAAACCTGTGGGTTAATCGTAGTTGGTTGATTGGACACCTTCATTTTGCGGGCCCGGGTCCGGGGTCGCGACACGATGTCATTTAGACATTTGGTCGAACTTTGAGATACGAAACACCTTTTGGGATAATGATTAACACATTTTGATTCTTTTAGTTGTATTGGCCTTTGTTGGCTTCTATTTTTGGGGAATGTTTAACAAATTCATCTTTTGTATAAACCTTTAACTCTATAATTTTGGGAATGCCAAATTGATCGTTGCTCTCTTTGACGTCATGCTATTTATATTGGTGCTATCCGTCTTGTAATATGGAATGAGTTCTAAATTTGATTTACTATACGCTTCCGCAATCTTGAAAGTGAATGACTTGTGTGTATGTGTGATATCCTCGCCGTGGAAACCTGTGGGAAATTAAATGTATGTATCACTGTTGTCATCACACTACATCATTAGCTTGCCGATCTTGGATTAGGAGCGCCCTCCGTGCGCCAACCTAGTCCGGGGTCGCGACACACAACCCATTAGAACCCTAAATGGCCAATACAAAGAACAAGAAGAAGAGAACTTCTAATAATGGAGATAGAGACTCTCTAAGGCTAGGAAAACACAAATCTAGAAGATTAGAAAGATTGCTTACTTGGAAGACCTTCAAATGGCAAGAGCTTGACCAAAATGAAACCATACAATGGTGGATTTCTCTACAAAAAGCATCCAAGGAAAGCTCTTAAGATGGGGAAGAAGATGATGAGATGATATTCTCAATTTGACAAGGGTTGGTGTGGATTTGGAAAGGAAAGAGCAAGAAGGAGCAAGAAGAAAACCCTAGGTTGGGTTGGAGCCAAAGTTCATTAACAAGCTTGAGAAGAAAGGGAAAGTGAAAAGGGCTATCTATATATATAAAGTGGAGGTGGGTCCCAAAACTAAATAAACTTGCTAGGCTCAAAACATAGACTTCCGGACCTCGAATGAGTTCAACAAAGAAGGGAAAAATATTCTCCAAAAAATCTTGTTTCCAAAAAGTACACATTTCGTAGGTTTTGGGGACATCGAAAATTGTGTCCAGATTTGTGTAAAAAGACTGTTTTTCCCTTGAAGTTAAAAAAGTAGGGTTTCGAGGTCTCGAACGGGGACGGAGTAAACACGAAAGTTATAGAGGTTAATGAGACCAATCAAACGAAGTTAAAATACGAATTTTTTGAAGTCGCGGATAACCCCCATACTTACTCAAAAGTACTTAAGAGACCCTCAAAGAGTCTCATCAAATCACAAAGGCTCTCAAAACTCCCCAAAGCTATAAAAGAGCTAATATAATCTCAAACTTAAATAAAATCCACTAATCTCACTTAAAGCTAACTCACAACTTAATTAGTGCTAATCCCAGTCACTTGGGTTGAGGTCTTACAACATCTTATCGATTATCATTCTTAAGGTCATAGGTTAGTGATTCGCATTATAAAAGCATAAATGTAAAGGTTAGGGGTGAACCATAAAACCCAAGAGGTTATTGCTTAGCCTTGAACAGCATATTGTAAGGTTATATCTTAGTCTTGAAAAGCATTTAAGGTTATTGCTTAATCTTGAAAAGCATTTTGTAAATGTTATTGCTTAGCCAATTGAAAAGCATAGATAATGGAATGCCGGTGGGGTGTAGGAACACAAGCCAGGAGTGAACGTAGGTATTGAGGCCGAACCACTATAAATAGTAGTATTATGGTGATTGCTTTGCGGTGATTGTTTTTGCTAGCTTCCGTACTTTAGTTATATATCATCACTTATGACTAATTGATTTTAAGAAGTTAAGATTTGGCACAATTGGTCACTAAACCAAGCTCAACGTATCCACCCCCCTCTATGGTTCAGATCCTGGACTTTCAGTCATTAGGCTGATCCGCCCGAATGTCCTCCGTCTCCTTTTTCTTGAGGTCGCTGGGCTTGGTACCTATGCACCAAGAGTAGCACACCAGACACGACGATCGGCAAGCAAATAGATATATAACACATCAATAGATATGCAGTATTAATCAGAGTAAACGAATAGACAAGATCATAGAAATGCATAGCATTTGAATCATAATCAAACTAACATGAACATCTAACAAGATAGGCGGTCCACATATGCTAATCACCACGGGATAGCTAGTATCATTGCCCTCCCTACTCTCATTGAGTTGTAGTAGAGATATATCAATACGGGATAATAGCCCGGCCAATCAAAATCATTACCAGGGTATAAACAATCAAACATCAAACCCCCTTCATCTTATGGTATCTGATGGTGTACATCCATCTATCAAAAATCGTATTGCGGACGGCCAAAAGTACTTTAAACCGTTAACATAGGTGGTGCCCCAACTGCGTTTAACGTTAACAACTGAGTGGTGCCTAACACAAAAAATCCTAATCATACAATAGTGAAGGGCTAGGCTTTTCTTGCGTGAATAAGATTCCTCAGACAAAAAAGAGACTACTTTACGTCATCAAACCAAAACCAATCAAACAATACAAATTCCAAACCGTCAATGCCCATAAGTAGTCCTCGTTAAGCTTTTACAATCAAAGCCACCTAGCCTCAACACCTCGGTCAAGTCCCATCAAACAAACAGAGTACAAAAGGGATCCTAAATCCATTATTTAAGTTCTTCATATGATCCCAACCAAAACAAAGCAAACAGAGCTAAGGAACATGTTCATTATATGTAGACAAGTACCAGATGGTACG
Source organism: Persea americana (assembly GCA_029852735.1). Taxonomy (NCBI): domain Eukaryota; kingdom Viridiplantae; phylum Streptophyta; class Magnoliopsida; order Laurales; family Lauraceae; genus Persea; species Persea americana. The sequence continues at coordinate 43,618,733 of CM056814.1, forward strand.
ATTCTGAATCAGAAGCAATAAACAGTCCAAATCCCAAGTCAAATGTTATTCCCGAAGTCTCATACATCCCTACTTAGTCAACGAAAGGAATTAGGGTTCGCGATACCCGAACAATCATCTTCGTGCATAGATATAAGGAGGGTATCATGTTGCTCCATACCGTCCTTGATCAAGATAGGTTGAATCTTGAGAAAACTGAAATAACCGTGAGTAAATGTCGGATCAGAACATTCCTCACACATAGTCAAATAAGTCATCAAAGGGGTAGCCAAGGTCCCAACTAAGTCCTCATACTAAGGAAAACTGTCCCTTTTATTAAAAGGAATTCAGGCTAAAATAAGCCTAACAGTTGGTTAACCGAGGAGGTGACCGACAGGTGACCACCTGTATATTTTCCTTAAAAAAGTTGCTTTTTGGAATTGTGACCGGCATGTCACTGAGCTGCAGGTCGATTAACCGACCACCAAATTCGGTTAACCGACTACTCCTAGAATTCAAATCCAAATTCTGTTTTGGGTTCAGAAATGGGGAGTTCCACTTCCCTACCATCCACACCTGTAGAAAAAGTAAAAAACATGGCCTTGCCATCTCCAAGTGAAGTGGACATCCTCCAAACTGGTCCATTTAATCATTCCCATCCAAACAAAACCATTCCATTAACTTAATTATCATGTTTTCAAACTCAAAGTCTTCAAATGAGCATATAAGGTGTTTAAATCATCATCAATTATCAATTCAAAGGAAAGACAAATATATCCAAGCTAATATAGAAGTATCTACTTACCTTGATGAAGAGCTTCGCAAGCAAAACAAAATTCCCACTTTGAGCTCTAACTTGGAGAAGATCACTCAAACCCCAAATCAATCTACAAAATGAATGCATAAGGATTGGGTGAGCTTCCCTAATCCATTTCTAAGCAAAGAGGAAAAGAAAATCCTAACCCTAGAGCTTGGGAAGCTTACCTAGAGTTGGTTAATGGAGGAGAAGCTTGGAAAAGGGTCTGCATGGAGTTGTGAGAGCTTGAGGAAGATGAAGAGAGTCACCGTCTGGTGAGGGAGAGCTTCGGCGGTCGTCACCGGTGATAGAGGTAGTGAGGGAGATGGAGTCTGGGAGAGAGAGTGAAAAGAGAAAAGGAATGAAGTGAATCCATCGTTTTGGTTATATTAGGGCTTGGGTTTTGATATTACAAAATAGTCCTCAGGTTTACTAATGTGATCATTTGGGCCCCCTCAACACGTCGGATCGAAACGCGACAGAAGGCTAAAGTTCGGGAAACGCCGAGACCTACCCCCGATGCACCCAAACTCCCAAAAATTCATAATCACATAAAAACCCTTGAAAACTCCCCAAATTGCAAACCAACCCCCTATCGTAGCCAAATGAGTTTGGAATCACGCGAGACTTCGCACGCGTGCCTCACACGTCAAACCCGACTCGGTAAAGCTCTAAATACACTTAATTAACTAACGACCAATTAATTATACATAATAATGTATCAGGGGTCGGGGTGTTGCAGATACCATTAAAAGTTCTCATTTAAAATTATTTTTTATTTGTAGTTTATGTAAGTTAGCTATACTTTTATTTTCTTTTAGACAAATTTGGTATATAAAATTTAAAAAATGAGTAAAGCGTAAGATACCAAATTTTTTGGGACTCACATGACATTATTTTTTTTAATTTCCTATATTTAAATATGACATTGGCGGGATTCATATTTCTAAAATTTAGAATTATTTTTATGCATTTTACATTTAAATAGCGCTATCTTTTTTTTTAATACTAGCAACACATATCAGAACTTATAAAATCTTAAAGAATATAACAATATATATACATATATATATTTATATTTTAAAATTAGTTATATGATTTTACACTTTAGCAATTTATTAAGAGATGAGATGAATATTGTTTTAACTTAACATGTTTTTTTCTCCTACTGTTTCTACCTTAAAACTAATTCAAATATAATTGTAGTTTATATAATTTTATCGCACTGCTTACTTTGTGAATAATTTCTCAAGTATAAACTTTTTGAATGCTAAATACAATATATATATATATATATATATGGGGCCAGCTCTCCTAAGCTCAAGCTTAGGATAAGGTAAGCTCAAGTGTATAGTAGGGCCCACTTGGGGACTCACATGGGGATGGGAGTGGGGGGGATTTCAAGGACTCCCTAGGATCTTCCTCTCTGCAAAAAATCAGCTACAAATGTGATTTCTATCATCTCCATATGGGCCCAAAAGTTTAATGGTCAATAGTCCATTCGGATTGATACATAGTCAATCCAACGGTCCATTAAACTCAGATCTAACCAAAAATTGGTGGACATATGCAATTTAGAGGGTTCATGTATTTGGTCCAATTGGATGGACCAAAGGTGGGCCCCATAAGCATAAGCTTACAAGATTTTATCCTAAGCTTGAGCTTAGGAGAGCCTTGCTCTATATATATATACATGTATGCATATATATATGCATACACATATTTATATGCATGCATACATACATACATACATATACATATATATATATTTATTTATATATAGGGCCAGGCTCTACTAAGCTTAAGCTTAGGATAAGATTCCGTAAGCTAAAGCTTTGGGGCCCACCGTTGGTCCATCCAAATGGACCAAACACGCGACTCTCCTAAATTGCACATGTCCACCAACTTTTCGTCATATTCGAATTTACTAGACCAATGGATCGACTGTGTGCCGATCCTAATGGACCGTTGACCATTAAACTTTTGGTGCCTAGATGGAGATGATAGAAACCACGGTTAGGGCTGATCTTTTGTAGGGAGGAGCGTCCAAGGTAATCCTCCCAACAACCCACCCCCCACGCACCCCACACCAACATCCCCATCCCCATCCTCGTGTGGGTCCCCAGGTGGGCCTCACTACATAATTGAGCTTACCTAAGCTTACATTATCCTAAGCTTCAGCTTAAGAGAGTTGGGCCCATATATATATATATATATATATTGCCTGGGCTAAGTATGGGCCTTTATTGCTAGTCAATATATAATGTAATGATTCATTAAGTGAGCTTATTTAGATAATCATAAAAAATGATGTGGATAGATATTGTAGTTGGGTAGTTGAATTAAAAAAGAGTGGTTTTGTAAATTTACTATTTTTCTACATATAGGAAGTATAGAATGATGGTCATTATTGATTAATTGGGAGAATCTTGGAATATTGACCATATGGGTGCCCTTATATCTGGCAATTGCCCCAAAATGACCAATATTTAGATAATTCCCGCATAGTTGTTCGTACGAGAAAGAATGCTCCAAAATTGATGGTTTTACCCTTAAACCTTGCAATATCTTAGGGTTATAGGATATTATACCATGTGATATTGCTCAACCATAGGATGATATCTCACACAATTTTCCTTTCCCGCTCAAACCAAAATGCACATATTCACCCCGAGTTTAAAACTCTGTTTTCTCTTTATTATTTTTACTTGTTGCGGGCTCCTAAGTTAGACCTCTTGCAATACTATTTCTTATTATCCGGTTCATCCATTTTAGTCTTCTTAAGAAGTATATGAGCCCTGTCTTAATTTGAAGGCATAGACAAGCCAGTTTTCCTTTTTTTTTTTTTTTTTTTTAGATTGATGAAAATTGTAAAATCACTTAACAAGATTGAGATCCTTACATACGTTGTGAAGTCTAAATGATTATATAGTTAGTCTCAGTGACAGTGAGCAAATAGGGTGGGATCCACTCAAGATCAATCATATGGTCAAAATCAAATCAGCTGGGTAACTTGGGATTGGGTCTTACATGATGTCATGATACTACAAACAATATATAAAATAAATGCCAGGGCCTGTTTGTTTGCATTTAAATGCATAGGAATTCAATACATAAATATTTTTTCAGGTGGTTAAAAATGGAGATCAAAGTTTGGACATCCAACTCCCATCTTCCTTTGATTCTATTTTCATAAAAGGAAAAGTTAATTGTGCTCATTTTTAAAAATTTTGATCTTATTTTTAACTACTTAAAAATATGCTATTTATTGAATTTATGTGTATTTCAATGAAAACAAAGGGGCCTTAAACAACAGTCTTTGGCTATTAACATTTTATTAGGCCTTAATTTAACTGAGCAACTTAAATATGAGTGAACAAAACATCACCATTCTTATTTTAAAATAACAGTGATACAAGACCTATATGATAATGAAGGTTCCGAACTCGCACGTACTATAGTTACTAGTGAAATTAAACAGTAAGATCCAACACTTCTTAGTCTTTTAATTTTTTGGATTGTACTGAGTTTGAATTCAGGCGGTCCTAGTTTTTGTTATGCCCCAGGCTTCCTGCATGCTGACATTGCTGTAGAGAAAGTCTCGTAGTAAATCAAAACCATTTTGTTTGTCTCTCGAGAACTTCGGTAATTTGATAAGTACTTTTTTTTCTCTTTTCCTTTTTCTATAAGGATTCGAACTCGCGTGCTCACATATACAGAACACATATCCTTCACCAGCTGAACAATGATGGGCAAACATCATATCAACCTTTTCATGACAATTTTCCTTTCTAAAATATACTTTCTGAACCTTCTTTTTTATGCTATATTATATATTGATCGTGTTCAACAGTCGCTCACCATTGTTGCACCATATACAGTCAATCCAGCTTTGAATGACTTTGATAGATGATCCTAGGGGCAAAAAAAATGCCACTGTAATGATCGTTTGGGAGCAACCATGGATTTCAGAAATTGCAGAATCTTGAACATCTTCATAGGTGCAAAAATCATGACATTTACAATGTTTTTGGTGAAACGAGAGAAGTTGTCCACACATGAGATGTGACGGGCATTTTGAATTTTGGAATTTGCACTGCATAAGTCAAATCAACACATTTTTTTTTCTTTTTCTTGTTTTTTTCCCCTAATTTTCTGCATTAATTGAGAATGAAGCCAATAGAGATGCATATTTATCCAATTTTGTGCATTATAAAAATTCAGCCGGTCAACGCATAATGAATTTCGTGCGTAAAAGATGATGGTATATGCCTGTGTTTCCATTGAAAAACATGTCTAATTCATACTAAATTGAGTGCAAAATTAGACAACAGAAAACTCTAGTATTCACACCAGACAAATTCACAGGGTCTCCTGGATGACCCTAGCATGGAATCCATGAAAAGTACCCTCCTCATAACACCAATTCAACAAAACAATATATAAAATCATCTGAAAGCACATAAAAACATGTTCCCTGCAAATAAGGGAATCCAGAGTTGAAGTCCCTTTCAAATAGTGTTGGTTGAGATTCCTTCTTTCATATGACAATCAGAACTCTAAAATCTGAAAGTTAAGAAGTTTCTAGAAGGCGGTACATAGTGATTTCTTGCTGCTTGAAGTACCGCCGGTCTTCCTCATCCACGAGAACAAGGTTCAAATAATATTTCACGCTGAATTTGTTGTTTATGTTGCGATAAGTTGGCGTCAGCTCATATGGGCTCAAAAACAGTCTAATTGGGATCGACTCACCTGTAAAAATACACATAAACTGATGAACAAACAAGCAGTTCTAGCTAATCAATTTTAGCAGAAAAATACATAAAAGAAGACTGCTTTAACATGCACCTCAGTTAACCAGGTAGATCCAATGAAAATGAACTGAATGGGGATTAAACTACATTTATAAGGACCGTGTAAAAAACTATGATGTTGAGTCACTGCGTATATACCTCTGACTGGAGCACCATCCATCAGTTCAAATTTTGCAAGTGTTTCTGTCTCAACATAGGTATTAGGCCCTGATCCCGTAGATTCTCGACGCCTAATCTCAAGCTCCATGTTCTTTATCTTGATTCTCACAAGCAGAAAATATATTTTGCCTATGATAACATCCTTAAGATGATACCTGAACATCGAGAACTTCCATTAGTAGAGTAGAAAACCACTTAACAGAGTTAATACTATACAAAACATACTTGCTTTTGTTGTACTCAAACTCAATGTGCAGGCAATCTTCAATTCCAACTTCCATCTGCAAAGAGAGGCATCAGTGAATCGTGGTAGAGAAATTACTTAAAATAGCACACAATAACATGCTGGATAATAATTATGCATGATCATATTGAACAGCTAGGAAAATGACACGCACTGGATACCTGAACTGCAACTCCCAAAATATATAAAGAGTTGAAATATAAATTGCACGTTTGTTATGATATCTTTGAATCATGTAATTTAAACAACCTTTGGAAACCAGGAAAATGGGAATATAAATTGGTTAGCTATATTTTCATTTTTTCTTTTCTATTTCTTTCATACCATAATTAGGAGATTTACCAGTGTTTCTTATAGAATTACAATCGTAGCAGAAATACAAGACCTGATCAATACACAAAACCCCACAGGTGACCCAACATAAGAAGATTTCGACCTAGTTACTATACTCTCTCTCTCTCTCTCTAACTAACTAACCAACAAAGCTTCAACAGGGAAATTAATTTAAAAATGCCTTTTCCATTGTCATTGCCCTTTTTTTCTGTGATTGTATGAGAATATGCAAACCAATCTATATAGTGGTTTTAAGCATACAAATGGAAGCTTAAGAAGGGTTTCTTGAGATTCAACCAAAGGCTTGTTATATGCGCAGGCAAAAGGTAGCGTCTCGAATTTTCCCCTTTTGGTTTTGCTTTTCCAGTATCTTTGCCATTTTCCACTGCCAGTCCCAAGCCCAGATAAAGGAGGAGCGTTTTGTCAGGTAGGTTGATAGCCAGTACAAAATTTTGCCACAACCCAAACATGAATTCTAATGGAGAAACATAATTCATATAGCCGACCCCAACATAGTTAGGCTTTGATGATGGTTGTGGTGGGTTTTGCTTTTCCAGTAATGCATGATTTAAGGTCTAATCTGTTCTAATCACATTCTCTGATGGTGCTTTTGGTTAGTTTGGTTGGCCACTTGGTTGGAGTGTGGTGACTGGTGCTTTTATACTGTTTTTGGATATATACAACTTAGGTTCTTTCAAGTTTCAAGTTTGATCCATTGTTTTTGTTGCTGTTGCAAACTTGCAATCTCATTATTGCGACAATGAGCACCTCCCAGCTGAGTTTATTTATCTTTTCTTATTCATTTTTTTCCATCCAGAACTCTCTCTCTCTCTCTCTCTCTCTCTCTCTCTCTCGCGTATGTGTGTGTGTTTTATTGTAAGTTACTGACTAGAAACTAATAACTATTATAAATAGTAATGAGCAACTGTAAAGTTCTACTTAGAATATGTTGATAAAAATGAGTTGCTTCTACATTTTTAAAAGTGATTTGACTTTTGAGGGTAATTGAATTATAGAATACAAAGTGGTATTTAAGAATAAAGGGAAAAAAAAAAAAGAAGACGACGTGGTATTAGTATATTAGCTTTTGTTGTATGGTGATCATGCAGGTTCGGTGGTAGATTCTGCTGAAAATTTCCAGGGACCGTGTGTACATAAAACTGAAGGAAGAATTATGGGTAGGCCATAAAAGAGTCAGGAACAAGATTATGACTTCACTTGGAGTTACTGTTGGATGGTGACACCAAACTATCATTTAATGTGATGCCATCAAAATAATTATTTGTCACAACGTTAAAAATAGGGAAGGAAAATGGATGGTCATGCATATCTAATATTTTTGTAATTTTAAAAATCTTTTATATATATATATATATATATAAAATCCTATGACAGGTGAGATGACACAATTTACATTGCGGCTGCTATGAGAAAGAAAACCGAGAACTCATGTTTATACTTTTTTTTTTATTGGTAACATGTAAAATATATATTAAAATGACAATGCTAATACATTAGGTTGAAACAAGAGGCATCAAACTCAAAGAGGATGGTTTCTTGCATTGATAAGGTGAGAAATGTAATTGTATTTGTATTGTCAGCTTGAGGTTAACCACACAGACATGATGACTACATGACATACAAAAAGGAAACATGCACTAGATCAAAATGTCATCTTTCCTAATAATTCTACCTCCTACCATCTAAACTGTATGAATAACTCCAATCCGTAACCAAATACAAATGCTAACCTTAATGCTGTTGTTGATTGATGGAAGTGGTGTATAATTTCGAACCTGAAACATAAAAATCAAACATCAATCTTAATAAAGCAGATAAAGTGTTGTACACAAACCAACAACAAAGATTGCAGCAAAATAGACAGACCAGATATCCATCATCATCATTGTCATCATCAAAAGGGCTTTATCCCATCAATTTGGGGCAGTTAAAAGAGTTCTACTTCAAAACTCATCACCAATAAACTACAACCAAGAAAAGATCACAACACCTACCCAGTGTCAATGTGTGTACTTGTAAAAATAAACCAGATATTTATATAATTTCACACAGTTTTGATCTCATAAGATACCGCTGATGCAATTAAAATGGAGACATCCCAGGGGGGCCCACCTGGGCAAACACCCAGAATCATCCCTCCCCGAAACACATGAATTGTCACCAAAACCAAATTTACACTCATCCAGGTTGTACCAACCACTGGATTTTTACATTCGAAACCACTATTACTTTCCTGCCATGATTTTGAAGCCTTAATATCAAGACAGTTTCAACCACTTCTAAACCCCCCCCCCCCCCCCCCCCTGACTGGTTCACCATGTGGGCCTTGAAGGGATCTTTCCCAATGTTTCCATTATTAATGCCACTCAGGAGATGAACACCATGCATATGACAAAAGATTTCTCCTGATAGGTACCTCCAATGGAATGAAAGGTAATAATTCTAGCCCCTTGTGGACCACCTATAATCAAATAGACACCGTCACAGCCACCTGGACCAATGATTCAACACTAACCCCAATTTGATGCTCATCCTACATAAGCTCACTGCTGAATCTTTAAAACGTTATGTAACTTATGGATAAAAATAGTTGATACATATATAAAAAGGATTAGATGCCTCAGGATCTTATCATGTGCTAAAGCCCATTTGGCCTGCCTATGATCTCATCTCCCTTCTAACATCCACTACCCTCATGAATTTACACCAATTCAATCTGACACTCATCCAGATTATATTGACCATTAAATTTTTTTTTCATTTAATTTATTTTTATCACCTTTACACCCTTCTTCTTGCAGCCAAGTATCAGCACCATATGACAGCAAATCAGACTGTTTAATGTCCAGCACATATTCAAGTATAGAGCTTTCCATCCCCAATATCCTTGATGATTGGCATGCACCCAAGTAGGCCCAACAGGGGCTATCAGTCATAATAAGGGTGAACAAACCAGCTTAGCGTGCATGTGCATGCCTATGCACATTTTCAGGAATGGCCAGACCATTCCTAGATAAGGGATGGTCCAGCCAATAGGGCCCACCAGCGATCCTATGATCAATCTAAACCCTTCACATTCATTAACACTGAATTACCACCACCCAAATTTCACACTCGTCCAAGTTGTCTAGGTCCTCCACTTGATCATGGAAATTTTGGCACCCAATTCACTTTATCTAATTGACTAAAATGTGGGCAACTTTGAAGCCCCTGAAACAGTAGCTCTCTTAACAGGATGGTTCCTATTTTTGGCACACAACTAGGTCATAGGGAGACCTTTCAAACCCCAAAATCTTAGCTGTCAAAGTTGGTTCGGACCATATTTCGTTATGACTCTAGGTCATCATTTTGGTGTTTCATTTTTAGATTTCTGTTTCAACTTTAAAATTATATTATATAATTAGAAAATATAAAAATAGTTAAAAAGTGTAATTAACACACACATATCTATAGTTAGTTGACATTTATGGACTGCATCCTTGACTAAATTCTTTGATCTATATTTTTTTTTCTTTGGTCTAAATTATTGCCAGTAGCCAATCTCTATTTATGAAGTACAGTAAAAAATGTCAACTTAAACTGGGTGACCTAATCATAATAGGAAACCTAATCCCATAGGAAATCTAGTCACATCATACTACTAGCCCAATATAACTCAAATTTAATATGATCCTAATCTAGGAGAAACATAACCACATTTACAAATAAACCTATGAACCTAAAATTACAAAAAAACACATGTTTCTCATCATTGCTCCTCAAGCAGGTACAATACAATGACCAACTTGGAATTGACATTGTAAATGTGTTTCCGTCCCTGACTACTGACGCAGCCAAGATCCACGATCGAATAATAGATCAATCTCCCGAAGGATTGATCGAATCCAAAGATGGATTACAGCCACTAGGGCAACCTCACAAGAGGAGAAAACACCATAACTGAAGAGAAAACTCTCTTAACTCAAAAGATTAATTAATAATAAGCATGCCTATAACAATGGAGGGCTTCCCTATTTATAGTGTAATAAGGACTCTAAAATAGAAAGCTACTAATCCTAAAACAATAAAACAAGAAACAATCCTAATTAAATAAACTTAAGATAAAAGTATTATGCCACAGTAGCTTCTCAGCCAATTGGGCCTGTGGGCCAAACCCGATGGATTGGGTTGGATGGCTGGGTCCATCATGTGGGCCCAGGGCCTTCTGTACTGCATCAATTCTCCCCCACTTGAAAAAATTCGACTCCGGCGAGTTGACAGCGTGATAATATGGGAGAGAATCCGAGCACAAGTTGGGGAAAGGTCCTCCGGGGTCAAAAATCAATCGCACAAACTTCAGAATATTCTTGTGATCTGCATTTGCTTTGCGTGTCCTGAAAGCTTCATGTAGTATTTTCCTCCATTTAGAAGTAGATGGGAGGTGTCGTTTCTTCTCATGCCTGCATTTAGTTCGGATGTGCGCTTTTTCCATGAGAGATTGCAATAGTAGAAGCGTTTTTCCCATGAGAGATTGTAATCGTAGAATTTGCCATATTTGAAGGCAATCTTCAAGTTGCAATTGTTGATTCTTGAAGATGAAGTCAATGTGAGGGACGCCAACAACTTGATGTACTTGTGAATCCTCGAAAACAATTGATCTGGTTTCTGATGACCCAATTGGAGTATCTGGCAGTGGCCAGTCAAGAAGATCTACCGGATGTTCACTCTATTCAGTAACCTGGTCAAAGTCTTCAATGGCTGCTTCTCCTTGTTCTTCTTCTACGCTTTGTGGCTCTTGAGGAACACGAACTTGATCATCTTGCACTTGTTCCAAATTTTCCATGAGATCAGCTTTGTCTTGACCTTGATCATCTATTGTGCGCTTGATGTCCGCTGGCATGACTTGTATCTCTTGTGGTGCAATCATGACTGCTCTTTCAACTCTTTGCTCTTTTCCTTTGGCTCTTTCTTTGGTTCAGTGGAAGGAGATGATGTAGACGAAGATGAGGCTGTTGATGTCATTGGAACGAGCATAACCCTTTTTCCATTCCACAAAATGTTATATGTACTCACCTCTTTATCATTGTGCACTTTTCGATCAAAAAGCCATGGACGTCCAAAAATAATATGAGCAATATTCATATGGATCACATTACACCAAATTTTGTCCTCATAATGGCCCATTTTGAATGATACCAAACATCTGAGTCACGGGGATAATATGACCATTAGACCATGTGACTTGGTAGGGCATAAGAAGCTTTTCAATTGGCCAATGAAGTTTGTCAATGACCTCTTGTGCGACAAAATTCATTGCACTACCATTGTCAATAATCAAATTAGCGGACTTGTCTTCGACTCTTGCCCGCGTGTGGAATTTCTTAACTTGTCTCCATTCTTCTTCTTCCTTTTCACTTGTATTGAGCAGTTGACGAATGAAAAGAGTGGGATTATCTTCTCCTGCGAAAGTCTTTCCACAACATGAGCTCTTGATCTTTGCTGAATTTTTCTTTCTAGACACTGAGATTGACACATGTGAGATTTTCAAAGCATGTGCTCAACACAAATAGCTTCTTTGTAAGCTTCTGGAATGGTTTCACAAAAAATTACTTTTGCTCGTATGCTTGGCCTTAAACCCTTTGATATATTGAGCTCCATCATTCTTAGCGCTCTCCCATAAGCCACATATAATTTCCAACTCTTGATATCGGCAGGTATATTCATCAACAATCAATTTTCCTTGCTTCAAATTAATGTGCTGCTCAAAATAGAACTCTTTCTCATGGTACTGATTTCTATATCTGAACTCATACATAAAAGCCTCAATGTGTCTCATATTAATTTGATAGGCTCGATTAATGACACTCTGAACGGGCCAGATTTGAATAAGGCCCACCTGACTCGGACTGAAAAATTCTGCACTTTTTTTTCTTTTTGCTAACGGGCTGGGTTTGGGTATCAGCTCAAATCAGGCCCAGATGGCAGGTCATTAGTGGGCTGGGCTTGGCCGAACTTAAGTCAGGCCCAAACTTAAAGGGCCAGTTCAATCTCTGCTACATGAAGGCACACGCGAAGAGAGGCCCTTGGTTAAGCCTTGGATTTTGTGCAGGGAAGAAAGAACTAAGAAATAGAATGGGGCTTCGACAGTATAGGCACACCTTCTTCAATCTGAAGAGACAAAGGAGAGTTCTTCAAAGAAGGCAGATGACGATGGTGGTAGTGGTCTGGCCAGTCGTCAAAGGCAGATGACAGCTGTGTTGCTGTTGCGACGAAGCACTGGCAAACACGCCACTGGCAGTGGAGTTGAGCAACGGCGACTGTGGAGCTCAACGGTGCCAGGTACGTCTCCTAACTCAAACTCTCATCTTCTCTCTTCTTCTGCTTTTTCTTTTTCTTTTTTTCTCTGCTGCTTTCTCTCTCTTCTTCTACTCTCTGCTTTTTTTTTTTTTCCTTCTCTTGCTGGGGTTTGGGGGTTCCCGAATGGGTTTTTGTTTTTGTTCTCTGCAGGTTTGGGAGATGGAGAAGGGCTGTTTGGTTTGGATGAGGGGAAATTGGGTTCGGAATTAGGTATTTGTGGCTTGGGATAGGTATGGTGGTGGGTTGGTAAGGACAGATTTGGGTTTGGGTTCAATTGGGCTTCGGAGATGGGAATTACGGTTTCGGAATGATTGGTTCAGCGGTTTGGGAGATGAAGGGTTTGGGGATTTGGGGTTTTGGTTTCGTGGCTGGTTTGGGGTACGATTGGGAAGGTGGCAGGGATGTGAGAAGGGGATTCTGGGAAGATGAAGGTCTGGTGCTAAGGCTTGGTTAAGAGGGAAGTGGCTGTCGGTTTTGGTAATGGGTATGTGAGATGGGGATCTCAGTTTGGATTGGGGCAATTGTTTTTTTTTTTTTTTTTGTCGATTGGGAAATTGGGTTTGCTTGGATTCGGATGGGTCTGAGATTTTGGTGGGCAGGGGCTGGGTGGTGGTGGATGACGAAAAGGGATTAAGATGGATGGACGGTGATGATGATGGAATGGATAGGGGATAGAATCCAGAATGGATAGTTATCCTCCCGGTGATCGCTTTCGGCTCTGATACCAATTGATGCAGCCAAGACCCACGATCGAACAATAGATCAATCTCCCGAAGGGTTGATCGTATCCAAAGATGGATTCCAGCCACTAGGGCAACCTCACAAGAGAGAACACTATAACTAAAGAGAAAACTCTCAAAACTCAAAAGATTAATTAATAATAGGCATGCCTATTATAATGAAGGGCTTCTCTATTTATAATGTAATAAGGACTCTAAAATAAAAAGCTACTAATCCTAAAACAATAAAACAAGAAACAATCCTAATTAAATAAACTTAAGATAAAAGTATTATGCCACAGTAGCTTCTCAGCCAATTGGGCCTGTGGGCTGAACCCAATGGACTGGGTTGGATAGCTGGGTCCATCATGGCCTTTCGTACTGCATCAACAACTTTGGCAAGGGATTTTGTCAACTGAATTTTCAGCACCTACAATGAACCTTCGATCTGCCTTGCAACCTGATTGATGACGGAGATGAAAACTTTATGTTCCTCCACACTATAACACAATCAGCAACACTGCTGATGTAGACTGCATCTTGGGATGCTACACTGCAAAGATGTTAAATTGTTACACAACATTACACATTCTTAGGTGGCATTTGGCAAGTCTAATTCTTGGCTCTACTTATCTTAAATCATTTTCAAACAGAGATTTAGACAAAATAGACTGTTTGGAAAGTGCAAAGGAGATGTCTATTTGAACCAGACAATAGATATTATATGTCTATTTTGGAAGGACCCAAAATCCAGACTTTTTGAGATAGAAAAATTCGTCTAGAGTGGAATCCGTCTAAAGCGGCTCAAACACACCTAACCATGTTTTTTTTTTTTTTTTCAAATTCTAGGACACAAAATGTAGATCCAAACCGTTGGATGTGTTCAGAAGCCCGAGAACGGCTATGGGGTCACATTTCAACCATTGATCATTCACAAATCTCGAGACATTTGTAAGTACTAAGCAATGGTGGACCATTACATCCGATTTTCTAGAATTTATGCACTCGAAGATCCGAACGATTGATCCTCTTCAGAAACCCAAGAACGACTATGGGGTCAAACTTCACCCTTTAATTTCCTGTAGATCTTGAGAAAATCACGAAAAATCGTGCCCATCGACACACTAACCTTTAAACCGACTAGGTTGTCACGTGAAGAAACCTAGTTCATTTTTTTTTTTTTTTAATTGTGGGGCCTTAAATGTCAATCTAAACCATGGATCCTCTTTCCAAGATAAAACACAACCATGGTATAAAATTTGAGCCATTGATTGTTCACCAATCTCGAGATATTTTTTTCGAAATCATGAACCGTTAGATCTTAGTTTTTGGAATTTGTAGGCTCCTGGATCAAAATCCAAACCATTGATCCTCTTTAGAAGCCGAAAAAACAATTACAATGTCAAATTCCAGCCCTTGATTCCTCCTGGATCTCAAGAAATTCATGAAAAACGTTGGACCGTTGATGCATTAATATACAAAATGATTGGGTTTTCACCCTAGAAAACTCAGATTTGGTTTTTTGTGTTTTTTAATAGTTGTGGGCCCTAAATGTCAATCTTGAACCATGTGATCCTTTTAGAAGCCCAATGGTATAAAATTTGAAACATTGATTCTTCACCGATCTCAAGATAATTGTTAAAAAACGTGGACCATAAGTTCTGAATTTCTAAGCTTTGTGGGCCCCTAGATCAAGATCCGAATTGCTGATCCTCTTTATAAGCCCAAGAATGGCTATTGGCCAAATTTCAGTCTTCAGTTCCTTGTGGATCTCGAGAAATTCAGGAAAAACATCGGATTGTAGGATTCTAAAATGTCTATTTCAAACCGGGAATTGGTCTTACGAAACATTCTAAAGTAAGATCACTATTCTACATAGATCTATTATCCACATATCTGTTTCATAAAGATATTATTTTCCAAACAGGGTCTTAGTCGTTGAGTAGGGTTTTTTAATAGATGAAAACTCACCCAGAAGTCACCACAAAAATGGATGAACACTCACTTAGAATTCACAAGTTACTCAGATTCATGCTACCAAGTACCTGTGGATTCTTCGTAGAGTTTTCTACCCTGGCTTGAACAATTATAGATTCTAATAGCTACAGATACTACAGACGAACATACACGAAGTCCTGGATGAGTCTGCTCAGTGGGGTTTTATAACTGAAAGGAACCTGATGGATGTGACTCTGTGGGCCATTATGCTGACTTGTAAGCTGTTGTGGCTAGTGTGTCAGAATCTTGGATGGGCTAGTGGGTCATGTCAACCCAAGACTAACATGAACCCAGCCCAATACTCACTGTACAAGGCTGATTTACTTCTCAGGCCAGATCAAACTGAACCTGAACTGGACCTGTACTGTGAAGCCTTCGACAAAACTAGATCAACTCTTATATTTGTTCAGATCTGTACCCTATCCACGTGGAAAAGTCTCCACACTTTTCTTTTCTTTGAAAATTTTGGCCATCCTCATCTACAACATTTTAAACCTTTTTGAATATCAAAACATGGCTGCTGTTGAGGCTCACTTATGCACCTCTGCAACTAATTTTACATTCATCTTTGCAGGCAATGGTGCCTTGTCTGTCCTATAATGGCTTTCTGCAGCAAGTCTAGAGTTTGATGAAAGCATCGACCTCGATGCTTTGATGGTAGAGAGAAGAGACAAGATCTTGGAAAAGAGATGAAGAAACAACAGCATTTGCTGGTAAATCTCGCAAGTTGCAACCACGAAACAACTTTTTTCATAAGAGAGATCCAATCAAAGCTACTGTTCTATGATTTGCTTCTGATGCATCAGATCAGAGGCAATGAGGAAGTAGCCCACACACCGGTATTCCTTGCAGAGGAAGACGATGACCGAAACATCGTCCGGTGCCTGGAAGACCTCACCTCCCTACAGAAGTTCTTTTCCCGGGATCAGGACCACCTCACTATCATCATCACGACATGGAGTCACACAACTAAGGAATGAAGGCTTCGAACAAGTGAAGCCGTGTGAATGAAGCAACGAAAAACTGCATTGAAAACACACACATTGCCCAAATTCACAAGAGCTGCAACTGCTTGCCCAAATTCACATGAGCTGCAACCCTGGCTGCAACTGCACTACTTGCCCAAATTCACAAGAGCTGCAACCTTGATGCAATATAGACCTCATGGCCACGTGTAGGGCCCACATAGATTTAGGATTTTAATTATAGTTATTACTATTATTTTTTTATTTATTTAACGATAGTTATTAGGGAAGTTTCCATTATTAGATTAGGTTTTCTTAGGCATTAAGTTTGCTTTCTTATTTATATGGCATTGTAGTGAAGAATTATTCAAAGAGTTGATTAATTAAAGTTGGGTTTTTCCATTGAGGTGCGTCCTTGTTTACGTCTTTGCGGAGACTTTTGAAGTGTCTTCGGACACGCGCTTTGGCGTCTATTGTTCTTTGGCACTTCCACGCAAGCCCTAACCCTAGGGCCTGCATCGGTTGGTAAAAGAGCGAAGATCCGCGTCCATGAGATCACCCTCCGGTCACCAATCGAAGCCTATCCATCCGCCCCATATCCATCCCATAATCCAGCCGTCCAATCATCCATTGCCAACCACCATCCACGTAACCATCCAACACCACTGCCAACTGCCAAAACCCATTACCGCAAATCCCCACACCGGCCCTCTTTTGGAAAAAAAAAACCCAAAAACCCCATCTCCGTTCCCCAAAACCAGAACCACAATCTGCCTCGGCCAAACCCCGCATCTCCGCATCTCCGTCAACCCCTGTTCACCTCCCAGCAAAATTGCCCCAATCTCAACCAACCCTCGAACCCATTCCTGAAACCAGATCTCCGCATCTCCATCAACCCCTGTTCACCTCGCAGCAAAATCCCCCCAATCTCAACCAACCCTCGAACCCATTCCTGAAACCAACTAGCCCATCCTTGCAAATCCTCACCTTCCGGAACCCAGTCGCCCCTTCCATCGCCGAAACACATCACTGTTAGCACCCACGCCCAAAATGACAAACCCATATGCAACCCACCTTCGCAACAATCCCCATCACTGGAAATCCATCTTTGCCAAATCCCATGACCCCACATCCCCTTCCCATAAAGTTAACAAAAGAACATAAAATAACATAAAAGAACAGAGACAGAAAGTAGAGAGAAGAGACCGCCAATCGCCCTCGCTGTCGTTAGCCGGCTTCGCTACATCGCAACGTCGCCCTTTACTGCGTCTCCGAGCACCAATGTAGAGGCCATCGTCAGAGCACTCCGTCGCAGTCCCTGCTTTACCATCACTGCTCGCTGTTGTCCTCTTCATCGATGACCAAGAAGGACAGCGCTGCCATCTCTTTCCCTCCTTCAGCAAATAGAGAAGATGAAGAGGCTTCCCGCTTCTCCATTCGACAAAGCAAAAAAAGGGGTTAATAACCCTTTTGCCCTTTCTTTCGGACTACGAACACGAGGCTGCCTCACGTGCCCTCTGTGACACATGCTAAGTGTTTATTGGGCCTGGTTGCCAAATCCGAGTCAGTTCGGGTCAAATCCAACCCAACAAGAAGATAAAAAAATACAGAATTACTGACAGCATCCTGACATCAGCATCTTCAGTCAAAGGCGCAAATTTGATCAGATCAAGAGCCAAGATTTATTTTCGTGATCATGTATCTATCTGAAGCCCAATTTCAAATTCGTCTTCACCTACGTGCTCATGGAAAGCAGATCTACACATCAGGTCAGTCCATTATGAAATTCCATATCAGTCAATTCTATAATGCACTTCAAGGAGCCAGATATGCACTTAAATATGGAATATGGTATAGTGCGCATGAAATTTTTTTTCGATAATTTCTTGATTTGAAACAAGAAGAATTGTCTGTTCTTGAATATTCTGACCAATTTTCAAGGCTCCAAGATGCATGTGGAATGGAGGATAATGAAGAACATGATTTCATTAGTTTTGTACGAGGCTTGAGACCGGACATAGTGGAGAGAATGACTGACTGCAAGACTATTCACGAGGCATATTGGGAAGCAATTCGTGTGAAGCGCATGCTTAAACAATCTCACATGGGCAAAGTTATGCCTCAAGAGTCAAGATAGACAGTGACCTCAAATAATAGCGGACCACCTTGTTGAGGAACCACTGACAGAGGATATGCAGATTGCGAAATCAGAGCAAGAGACAGAGGATTCCATAGCTCCATTTGACAATGAAATTTCTTCTATGAATGATGATGATCAAGCAGTGGAAGCGAAAAGGAAAGATGACAAAGTTGTTGAAATTCCCCACACTAATTCTCACATTGATTTTGTAGTTGGGGATCAACAATGGAAATTGGGAGATGAAGAACAGCTAGTCAGAGATTGTGATTTGATGGTGCGACTTCCACATGTGATAACATCCAAGGGCTCGATTGCACATCCACATAGAATTCAACTTCCACGACACACGATGCATCACGATTACTTCAAATTGGGGAAGAATATTGCATAGAGTCTTCAAGATGTGTGCAAAAGCTCATGCTCAACCAATGATTGGTATTTGACCAAGGCCGACATTCACCGAACTCGAGGTCGAGTTCTTTCCAAGCCGAGGAGAATGATGCAATATAGACCTCATGGCCACGTGTAGGGCCGACATAGATTTAGGATTTTAATTATAGTTATTAGCTTTTAATTTTATTTAATGATTGTTATTAGGGAAGTTTCCATTATTAGATTAGGTTTTCTTAGGCATTAAGTTTGCTTTCTTATTTATATGGCATTGTAGTGAAGAATTATTTAGAGAGTCGATTAATTAAAGTTGGGTTTTTCCATTGAGGAGCGTCCTCGTTTACGTCACTGTAGAGGCTTTTGAAGTGTCTTCGGACACGCACTTTGGCGTCTAATGTGCTTCGGCACTTCCATGCAAGCCCTAACCCTAGGGCTTGCATCAAACCTGGCTGCAATCGCTGCTTTGTTGCACAAACAGGAACCAACAAGACTTGCACGCCTTTGCTGCACAGACAGCCGCAATCTTGACTGCAACATAGCTGCAACTGCCAACTGCTACTTCATTGCACGAATAGGACCAATAAGCCTCTTGCAGGCCTTTGCTGCATGAACAAAGCTTGACTATTGTTTCTTCAATAGAAACATCAACGTCTCGGTCTTCTTGCACTGAGGCACTACAAGGACTTGCACTCCTTTACTAGAAATTCCTTGGGTGCTTGACTAAAACGACTTGAGGGCCTTGTGACTTACCCTCTTGCAAATGCTTCTACCCTTTACATGATATAAGTATATTGAGTTATCTTGAGGGCCTTACAAAAGAAAACCTCAACCTAAAGCTAGCTTGAATACCAAGTTGAAATTTGGGGACTACAATCATCTTCACTAAATTCTTTTATCTGTATCATAAAGAACAGCCAATGGTTATTTATAAAATACATTTAAAGATATGAACCCAAATTAGGAAACCTAATCCCATAATAATAGAAAAATCTAATCACATAACAACGCTCTCCTAATATAAGACATATTTAACCTGATTCTATTCAAGGAAAAAATAATTATCATAATTACTAATTAACTCATCATGTAAAATTACAAATAAAACCTTCGTTTTCAACAACGCATAGCACATCCGAAACATGTAACATGTGGGTCATTGCACATTTGGCCTCACCAAAAGTTGGATGGGTCCATGATAAACAACCAACTGGGCCTCATCCATAGAGGATAGATAGTTAAAAAATACTCTCCAGGAGTGAATGATGAATCGGCATTTTGGGATCCATCTTCTACACAGTAGGACGCACTATACTTGTGTCCAAATGGGCCCCCAAGCCCAAAAATTATATGCTTTTCTAATAAAATATATCTCATGAGTGCAAAAGTAGTTCTATGGATCATAATACCACTGATATATATATATATATATCTCATTTAGTTCATTGAACTCAAACTACGAATTAGACGAATTAAAAAATGAACTGTATGAACCCCAATGACCACTCGAATTGGGAAAAGTATGGGCTTGCGAATTCTGAAACTGGATGCAAATTGGTTGAAAAGCAAATCAGGTAACTATGATTAAAACGCCATCATCATAACAAGGACAAATGATAAATTGAAATATGAATGCCCACTCATCACTAATAAGTTATAAAACCAAAACAGATAAATCGTAAAACTAATTACCCAGAAATCTTGGTACTCCACAATGTTGCTGACATAGTTACGGCTTATTGTCACTTTTAAAATATACCTGCAAGACAAGGAAAAAAGGAAAAAAGAAATGAACCAAATGGAAAAAGAAATAGTCTTCATGTACATAATGCTTAATTTGGGAGAACAAATTTCATGCTGAAACAGGCCGTGACGACTGCACACCGTGATCTATCGATCTTCAGGGTCGATTGTGATCAGGCATAATATTCAGGAAATACATAGTAATCAACACCAGTGTTCTCACCTTCAAACTTAGGCACAGTAATAGGACTTACAAAAATGTGCTGTCTATTGCAGGGTCTATTGCTAGACAGACGAGATGGATAGTTATTTCCTGGGCTAAGAGGGACATTTAAGGCGATTGATGCTTCAAATTTGTGGCATTGCAGGGTTGGACTATGCAGGGTCTGTATAAGCTCACAATATAGGATAATGTCGGTAGACTTCTGCTCTGTCGCTCTTTTCACCGAATTTTGATGGTAGATTTGCTAGAGATTCTATGAAGGCAGGTTTTCATTGCATTATTCAGAACCGTAGAGGCGACATTATATCAAACTTCTTTGGACCATCATCTGGATAATAATTTGATGAGGCACCGGTTATAGCAGAGCTCTTGGCTGCAGAGAACTTGCCTGGCTTGGTATTTAGGATAAAATTATTGAGGAGACTCATTCTGTGTAATCAAAGTAGTTACTCTACACATCCTTGGTCGGTGGTAGAGTGAACTGACACAAGTTTTTAGCAACCTGGGGCCACTGTGTTTAAACATATTATATCAACTTTTTTTTCCCCACTCTCTTACATATTAGGTGTTTTTAGACAGATAGGACGTGAATCTCTTGACCTTTATACTACCAGGAGGATGCCTTACCATCACTGTAGTTGCATTGTTAGTGTGTTTAAGCACATACTCTGAGGGGAAAATGGGGTGCTACTCAGTTGGCCGAGGACAAATCCGACAGCATAACTTTAGCTTATGATGTTTAATTTCCTACTGTGTAAATCTCGAGCCCGCTATCCACATGATATTGTCCGCTTTAGCTCATGAGATTTCAACCCAATCTTGCCACACGGTTTTAAAAGGCCTCATGTGGAGTTAAGGTCAGGCCACACACATATATACCCAAGATCAGAACTAGCATGTTTCCGATGTGGGACTTATGCACCACCGCATATCCAGTCCTTTAGGGCCCATTTGGCACTTTACTAATTTAGTAAAAGTCAAGTAAAGCCTCCATTTTTCAAACAAGGGGTCACATCAAAAGTACACTTTTTCAAAATTCCCTCCTTTTTTAAAATAATGTCAAAAAGCGACCTCCTTTCTCCACTAAAAGACAAAAAAAACTCCACTTTTCTATAACAAAAGTAAAAAAGATTCCATACCAAACAACTAAAAACAAAATACCATCATAACCAACTTATATTTTATTCTCTCTTGATTTGATGCTTTACTTTATCTTTATTTTACGGTAAAAGTACCAAACGGGCCCTTAGAGTTTCCGCCGCCCTCTCTCTCTAGGCGAACACTTGCCGAACACAACACCCTTCTACAGGGGGGCCATAGGAGTGACATACTCCCTCACAAAAAAATAGAGCTGTCTTCAGCTATGATACCATCTTTAATGACCCGGGCCCGCTGTCCCCATGATATTGTCCGCTTTAGCTCATGGGATTTCAATCGCATCTTGTCACACGGTTGTAAAAGGCCTCATGTGGAGTTAAGGTTAGGTCACACATATATACCCAAGATCAGAACTAGCATGTTTCCGATGTGGGACTTATGCACCACTGCATATCCAGTCCTTTAGAGTTTCCCCCACCCTCTCTCTCTAGGCAGATGCTCGCCAGAGCCAATGCCCTTCTATAGGGGGGCATAGGTGTGACATAGTGTTCATGCAGTTTGTTCCAGTAGATCTTAATAAATTGTCTTATTATATAAAAAAATGCATAACCATCGCTAAATAAAATGTGAAATGACTAAACTTCAACAGCCTTAATGAACATCTGATACCCTACCTAAGCCTTACATTCACCCCATTATATGACTCGTATGGCATTTCCACAGATGAGAACTCAAATGGATATCTTTTTGTTTCATAAATATCACCAGGCACATCCAATTCTCGCACTGCACATGAAAACAACAATAAAACAACGTGAATAATAAATAACACCTGCTTAACACAATCACAGTTAATGATGAAATGGGAAAGAGCTACAAGCACTTAGTACTACTAGTAGAAAAAATGATTTACATTAGGTATGGCATTCTCACACTCTACTAGTAGCATTTTGAATCTTTGACAATCTAAATTATAAATCACAACCATCCATTTGGTCCAATCAACTTTTTATAGGTAACTAGTGAAAACACAGCAATGATGTCATTAATTATTAGATAAAATTCCCTAGAAAATATCTTTCATATAATTATTAAGAAGAATATTTTTTTTAATGGTACAATTAAGAAATATTCCATGCTTCCATTCTTCTATGTTGATCTATTTGATCTAGGCTGCCATAAATATCTTTTGACTACAAGGAATCAGGTAAACAGAAAATCCTAACCCACTAACTATTTCAACTTGGTTCATTAAAAAAAAAAATCATCTTGGGTTGAAAATTGGATATTTGTACAAAAAATAACAAAAACCTGGATGGTTAAGACTATCTGAGTAAGTGGTATTCTTAGTTTTTACAAGGAGGTCAGTGGGAAGTATAGCTTGTGTTCCAGCAGGCTCTAATTCCTGGAATGGAACTCGGATATTCCATTTAGAAAAGGAAACCAGAGCCGGCTCACACAGAATTTTGCCTAGAATTCCAATGCATCCCAGACCATCACGATCATTTCAGTCCATTCTGGTTGGAATAGAAGCCATTCTGGTTTGCTCCGCCCTCTATTTGCCAAAAGGTAGATTTTTGCAATGCTTTTTTTTTTTTTTAACATATTCTACTCCTCATCGAAGGCTGAATTATATATGTATAAGTAATATTCTATATTTCTTCTTTTTTTCTTTTATTTTTTTGAATCATCATCATCATCCTCAAAGCCTTATCTCTGTTAAACAGGCCCAAGGCCCCATCAATCAAACCAGTCCAGCAAGTTATATCTCACGTGGATTTGATTTGATTTGATTCAACATTGAGACAGCTGTACATATTTCAATAACTGATTGCCTTCCTAACTTAGAATAGAAATTGTTGTAATTAGTTGGTTTCCTTTCTTAGAAGCCTTGATTAAGGCATGTAAATACATATATATTGAGGGTCGATCTCCAGAGAAAGAAACACAAATTAATACAGACTCTTTTCAAGATCTCTCGTTTCATTCCTGTGGTTTGCAATTATGAGAATAACATGGTCTCAGAGCTATGTTCAAGAAAAACTTGTTCTTTGATCTTACATAGCATTGAGGCATTGAGGATAGAGAGAAATCAATCTCTCTTGTGAAGATCAACAAATCAAGGATCTATTTCAAGGAATCCAAACACTGCGGCAGTCTCATCTTCATGGTGGCCCACCACTGATCATCAAACCACCATTAGCAATCTGTACAGACATGGTCGCCTGGATTTTCTAGGAATATTGGAGATTTTTTCAGCACTCCTAGGTTGGTGATTTACACATTCTAGAGATTTTCCAGTTTTTTAATACTGTTTTCATCTAGACCGTCAAGAATCTTAGATCTATGGTGGAATTGGATCATTCCTTTTCCAGTAGTAGCCAGACTAGTGTGCTTCCTCAGATCAGTGACCTGATTATTGTCCAGATCCATCAGTGGGGCCCACATAGAGGATCTGCAACAGAAATCAAGGCCGTCTGGGGTATTTTGGGGTGTTTTTTTTTTGCCACTTAATATTCTGTGTTGTGTTTTTTCTCTCTACTTGGTCAGATCTTGGCTACTACACATGGAATAATTTGTTATCCACATTTAGACTTCATCTCTTCACTGTTGCTGGAATTTTTTTTGCTGCCTTTCACTGTTTCAATCAGTTTTGGCCAATCTCGATTGAAGATGGAAAAATCTGAGGTTACCTTGATCCAATTCACGGGAAAGAATTACCTCGCTTGGTCGTTTCAGTTCCAAATATATCTTGAAGCTAAGGAATTGTGGGCTATATTTCTGGATCTGAGCCTAAACCCACAGAAAATGAGAAGAAGATATCCTCTTGGCACACTAAAGATGCAAAAATAAAATCATGGATACTGGAATCAGTCGAGCCACATCTAATAATGAATCTTAAACCTTACCCAACCTCTAAAGCCATGTGGGGGTATATGAAAAAAGTGTATCATCAGGATAATTCAGCACGTCAATTTCATCTTGAATATGCGATTGCTAAATATGCACAAGGGACCTTGTCAGTGCAAGACTACTATTCGGGATTTCTTACGCTCTGGTCGTAATACGATAGTATCAAATATGCGGATGTGGCGGACAATGTTTTAACAGTGATTCAAGACCTTCAGTCCTCTAGTTAAAGGGATTAGTTTTTTATGAAACAGCGCAGTAAATATGAAAGTGTCCGATCTGCTCTGATGAATCGGACACCATTACCTTCCTTGGATGTATGCTTAAATGAACTCCTACGCGAAGAACGGTGCATTGCGACCTTGGCTCATATAGCACAACAAAAGACTGAGACCTATTTAGTCGCGTTCTCGGCTAATAAAACTTCTAAGCCTCCGTCGCGCGACTTGAGCTAAACGCAATGGTACAGTTGTCAAAAATTTGGGTACATTGCAACTCAATGCAAACAGAAGGTCTGCAGTTATTGTAAAAAGTCGGGACATATCATCTCTAAATGTCGCCGCCGCCCACAACGTCCATCACCACAGCCTCAGACTCCAATGTTGCTTCTTCGGTTATGCCTGCTCCTACATTTGCACCCTCACAGCCTGGGTCCTCATCCTCTCTAACTCCTGAATTGGTTCAACAGATGATTGTCAATGCCCTCTCTGCTTTTGGTCTCTCAGGTACATCCCCTCCATCTTCTACTTGGTTCCTTGATTTCGAGACGTCTAATCATATGACGTCTTCCTGCGCACCACTCTCCAATGTGCAAAGATACACTGGCCCTCTTCAAATACAAACTGCTAATAGGGGGCCATGTTCCCATTATTGCTATCGGTGACATCCCTGGTCCCATTCCATTGAAAAATGTTTATCTGTGTCCAAATTTAACTTCCAACCTTTTGTCAGTCGGGCAACTCGTTGAAAATAGTTGTAACATCTCTTTTTCTTCTTCTGGTTGTGTTGTGCAGGACCAAATGTCCGGGAAGGAGACCGCGAGGAGGCCTAAATGTGGACGCTTGTATCCGCTGGATTTTTCTAAGACTTCTAGGAATAAATTTGACAATGATGTGTTTTGTTTTTCCATTAGAGATAATGGCCAATTGTGGCATAAAAAACTTGGACACCCTAATTCAAAAGCTTTGTCCCTTATGTTCAATTATGGTTTATTAAATAAAACTACTGGTTTATCTTCTTGTGTGCCTTTTGATTGTGCTACTTGCAAAATGGGAAAGAGCAAAACTCTTCCTTTTCCTATTTCCACTTCACACGGCACTAAGTGTTTTGATTTGGTTCATAGCGATGTATGGGGAATTGCTCCAGCTCTTTCTCATGCTCACTATAAATACTTTGTGACTTTTATTGATGATTTCAGTTGGTTCACATGCGTTTACTTTCTGCATTCCAAATCTAATGTTTTTAATGTTTTTAAAATTTTTTTGGCTTATGTTGAGATTCAATTCTCCGCCTGCATTAAAATCTTGCGATCTGATTCAGGCAGGGAATATGTGTCCTTTGATTTTCAACAGTTTTTGTAAAACAAAGGCATTATTTCTCAAAGAACTTGTCTTTATACTCCACAACAGAATGGAATTGCTAAAAGGAAAAATAGACATCTCCTTGATGTCACTCGTTCCCTTCTCCTTGAATCATCGGTTCCTACCCGTTTTTGGGTTGAGGCATTGGCTACTGCAGCTCATCTTATTAATCGTATGCCATCCACCTCTATTGAAAATCAGAGCCAATATTACCGACTGTACAAGACGTCTCCATCCAATGATGATCTTCATGTTTTTGGCTCAGTTTGCATTGTGCATTTGCCTCCTTTTGAAAGGACCAAACTTACCGCTCAATCAGCTCAGTGTGTTTTTTTAGGATATGCACCCTTCCAGAAAGGGTTCCTTTGCTATGATCCCCACATTCGTCGCTTTCGCACCTCTAGGAATGTCGTGTTTTTTAAAACAAGCATTTTTTTCATACACCTTGATCCTCCGGACGACTCCTCATTAGTTTCCTTACCTGGTTTTTCTGACGACACATCTATTGTTCGTTTTAATCCTAACTTTGTGTATCACAAATAGAATAAAGAAGCGCTTACAGGCAATTCCCCTCCTGATCTTCCTTGAGCATCTGGTCCACCTCCGACACTTGGTCCATCTGGAGCTCCTTCATTGCGCCGCTCTACTCGCATTTCGGTTCCCCCAGACCGCTATGAGTTCTCTCATACTTCCTTAATGGCCACTTTGTTGTCATCTTCCATTCCACAATCCTATTCTCAAACTGTGCAGCACCAATGTTGGAACAAGGCTATGCAAGATGAATTGGAGGCTTTAGAACAAAACCATACATGAGATGTTGTCCCGTCTCCTGTGGGTGTCAAACCGATTGGCTGTAAATGGATTTTTTCTCTCAAGTTAAAATTTGATGGCACATTAGACAGTTATAAGGCGCGTCTTGTCGCTCTTAGCAATCGGCAGGAATATGGCATTGATTATGATGAAACTTTTGCTCATGTTGCCAAGATGACCACCATCTGCACAATTCTTACTGTTGCTGCATCTCAGTCTTGGCCTCTATACAAATGGATGTCAAAAATGCGTTTCTACATGGTGATCTCAAAGAAGACGTTTATATGCGTCTACCTCAGGGGTACTCATCCGGAAAGGGTATAGTTCCCAAACTCCGACACTCTCTCTATGGTCTAAAACAAGCTCCTCGTGCATGGTTTGGAAATTTTCAAGATGCTCTTCTCTACTTGGATTTTCATCCGAGCCAGTATGATCCTTCTATGTTTTTACATCATGCTCCGTCAAGGATTACTGTGCTACTTGTCTATGTTGATGACATCGTCATTACTGGTCCTAATGCACACATGATTCAGGAGCTCCAAACTTCTCTCAATGAGACATTTCACATGAAGGATCTCAGCCCCTTAAAACTATTTCCTCGGTCTTGAAGTTCATCAATCAACTAAAGGAATAGTTCTCAATCAGCACAAATACACTGTTGGTCTCATTAACTTGGTGGGTATTACTGCTTCAGCTCCCGTAAATACGCCGGTCGAACTGAATGTCAAACTCAATCGCGAGGAGGGTGATCTTCTTCCTGATCCTACTGCTTATCGCCAGTTAGTTGGTAGCTTGATCTACCTCACGATCACTAGTCCTGATATCTCCTATGCGGTCAACCTAATGAGCCAGTTCATGACTGCTCATCGCCACCTTTATATGACTGTTGTTCGTCGCATCATCCGATACCTTATTCACACATTGACTCGCGGGTTGTTTTTTCCATCAGACAATCCTATATCTCTCAAAGCCTATTCAAATGCTGATTGGGCCGGTTGTCCGGATACTCGCAGATCGACAACTGGATGGTCCATATTTTTTGGAAATAGCATGATTTCCTAGAAATGCAAGAAGCATGAAAAAGCTTCAAAATCATCTACCGAAGTTGAGTACCGAACCATGTCTGCTGCGTGCTCCGAAATTCTTTGGCTCCGAGGTCTACTGTCCGACATTGGGATCCCAGCAGCCAGTGCTACCCCCCTTTATGCTGACAACACAAGTGCAATTCGGATTACTGAAAATCCGATTTTCCATGAACGAACTAAACACATCGAGGTTGATTGTCACTTCATACGTGATGAGTTTAAGCGTGATGTCATCAGCCTTCCGCATGTCTCCACTGAGCTTCAAATTGCTGATATTCTTACTAAAGGTCTTCCACGACCACGCCATCAATTCTTGGTTGGCAAATTGATGCTTGTTGATTCTCTCGCATCAATTTGAGGGAGGGTGTTAAACAGGCCCAAGGCCCATCAGTCAAACCAGAGTCCAGCATGCTATATCTCACGTGGATTTGATTTGATTTGGGTCAACATTGAGACAGCTGTACATATTTCATTAACTGATTGCCTTCCTAACTTAGAATAGAAATTGTTGTAATTAGTTGGTTTCCTTTCTTAGAAGCCTTGATTAAGGCATGTAAATACATATAAATTGAGGGTCGATCTCCAGAGAAAGAAACACATTAATACAGACTCTTTTCAAGATCTCTCGTTTCATTCGTGTGGTTTGCAATTATGAGAACAACAGTCACGACTATGTTGGGGCAGCTAAATGACTTCCGTTTTTCCATTCCAAACTAATCATGGGCTAGATCTTTGGATAGGCTGAATTTCTTCAGATCTATCCTTGCTACTTCCATCCATGTCCACTTTGGCCTACCTCATTTCCTTGATGGGCCATCAACTTGAATAGAAAAGTTTTTCCTCATCAACGCCCTTGCTGGCATGCATTGGACATTTCCAAACCACCACAAACGCGCCTCTTAACTTATACCCCATCAATGCTACCCCAATGCTCCCAAATGAACTCAATTATGATTCTATCTTTCAAAGTTTTACCATACATCCATCTCAACATTCTCATTTCTACTACACTCATTTTTACACGTGTTGTTTCTTGATTTTTCAATAATTTACTCCACAGATCGTAGTTGATTTAATTGTTGTTTTGAAATTATCCTTTCAATCTTGTTGGTATGCACCAATTACTAAGTATTCCAAAAGCAAGTCTCCACGCCAACCATCTAACTCGTATCCTATGTTTGACATCAGCCTCAATCTCTCCATTTTTATGGATAATTTTTTTAATGGTAACAAATCTAATTAATAGCAGCTCATCGGTGCAAGAGAAACATACTAATGGTAACAAAACAACCGCCCAACAAGACAACCCGCAAGCAAACAATACACAAAACCAGAAAGTACGAATATAAAAAGAGATCATTTTGCACAATCAATAGGCTATGGCGACCAATACCCCCATTGGCTAGGAGATTTGCCAAGTTTGTGCTTCTTTTGACAAGGGCAAAGGAAACAATCATATCCTTACATAAGTTCCACAATCCACCGCATCTACAATAGTCTAAGGAGCTCAACACGTACCCGAAGCCCATCATATAGGACAACTAGAATCTCCTTCCACCAAATGATGAAGAATATTCCACAGATGAGACTATTGAATGCCAATTTAAAAGCTTCAAACTCCTATTTATAGAGAGGATTCCAACCGAATCGGAAAAGGAGAACAAAATGATCCCTTTCACTACTCCAAACCAAGCCTCCCATGCTAGCAGGACCAGGATTGCCAATGGCAATCCCATTGAAGTTAAGCTTAACAAACTCAGATGGAGGAAGATGCCAAATTGGAGAGATTTTAACCTTATAAACCGAGTAGAAAGCACAATCTCATGCCGACTCATGGAGTCAATAGTGAGATCCTGAATGCTAGGGAAGTGAGAAGCCTATGCTTTTTCAAGGAACTCTTATCCGCGAAGAAATTCATAGAGGGAGACTTTCCTTTAAAACACCTAGCACCGCTTTCTTTCCACAGTATCCATATAGTAGCTAAAAACGACACCCTCCGCAATCCGCATGACTCAGCCCCTAGCGGATTCCATCACCAAACTCTATACTTTAAACATTTGCTGAATGCTAAGAGACCCAGCTACATCTGAACCAACCTAAGACTGAAGTCCAAAGAGCTTGAGCCAATTACAATTAAGCAATAGGTGATCAACCGATTTCCCATTGTTTAAGCATAATTGTAACGCCCCAATTCCGAATACCGAAGATAACGCTAAGGTACCCGAAGTTAGTGCGCTACTTCCCGGAAAAACCGAGAACTTCCAAGATCGTAGTCCGCAGTGAGGTCATTTTTTTTAAACTTTTTAAACAGTGACGTAATCAACAATTGTAATACGGAAGCGTAAGAAAAGATAGCGGAAGCAATAGTATCATGTAAATAAATCAGATATAACGATGCGGAAGTCTGATAAAATCTCAAAGTGTAGTTATCGAAGTGTTTATACAAATCTGACTATCTACCCATCTCACTACAAAAATCTTCTCAAAATCCAAAACAAGCTACACTCAATCCCCCTGTGCAGGCACTCCGTCTTCCGGTTCGACCACTTGGTCGGCCGGCCCCCACCCGTAGTCACCAACTACAGGCGCCTCGTAGATCGCGTCGTCCGCGGGATCATGGTCGGGACCTATGCACCAAAGATGGGTCAGATCCAAGGATCTGGCAAGGCACCATATGCAAATAACACAGGATGTATACAACAAAAGAGAATAGTGACAGGTATGTAATCATATGAGTAACAAATATACATGATCTAGGCAATTGAGCAGTAATAAACAGTTTAGAATCAGGAAAGTAAAGTAAACTAATCTAATCAGATAACAAATGGCACATTCACACAAGCTAGATACACCGCGGGATATTATGCTGCGGCCCTCCCATACTGTAAACATCCCATACTGCAAATAGTTTGCGGTGGGGAAAAGGGTAATAACCATGCAAGGGATAACAGCCCTGATAATTATAACATACAATATATAACACCGATCACACCCCTTTGTCGCACCGATCACATCCCTTTATCAGATTAGCCCGGACCTGGTATCACACCGTCCGTCCAACCACAGCTTATCATGATAGCTCTAAGTAACCAATATAGCCCCTACCAGTAATGATCAGTCAACTGGCTGAGCTTAGAACAACTGAGTGAATGTTTAGTGCCGACCCAGGGAACAAGTACAGGTCTGTGTCTGTCTAGGCTTGTCTTGCATGAGCAAGATCATAACCAAGTCTCTAAAAGGTTAAGGTACAACAACATGGAACACAGTCCAATATCCAAGTCCAAGTCCAACATCATTGGATCCACTCCAAGGCTCACAACCGTGGCTTGAGGCAACACAAGTACAATACCATGTTCATTCCACAAGTAATCATCCCATGCTCATACACAATGAGCTAACAATCCATTAGAACTAACCTCTCCATCCTAAGGTTCCACATATCCAATCTTAGGCCGTATGAGAGCCCGCTTAGCCACAGACACGGGTCATTTATCTCCAAACACAACATAGGGTCACCACTAAGTAATCCTAGGTTCAGATCCTCCAATTTCCATTAATTAACAAGTTTATAACAACAAGAAGGATAAAAGAGAAGAACACACATGAAATCCTCAAAAACATGGAATCAAGTGGAAATAGACAAAGGACCAATCCTAGGTAGTGGTCCACTCTTGGTTCAGGCCTCATCACGTGATTGGATCCTTAACGATGGTCTCAAGTGTCAAAGATAATAAATCTGGTGCTCCTTAAGTTGTGGACACCATGGACTACAATTAAGGGTCGAATCATTGACGATTCGAATCCCAAAACCTCAATTGGTGGACCCCACGAGTCATGGCTGAGCCATGCCATTGATTCGTGTGTGGCACACTTGATGGAAGCCTATTTGGATGGTCAATGAATCCCATAATTGATCAAACATAAAAAAACAAAGAAGTCTGGAAACTCACTGTTCACAGTGTGCCCGGTTGACATCATACCCTGGGATGTCGACCGGGTACACTAGATGTTGACCTCCCAAGTCGACATCCTGCAGTGTCCCCAGTCGACATCATGGCCGTGATGTCGACTGGGTCCACAGAGACCTGGAGCCAAATAGCTGGGGTCTGTGTACTGTGTATTCAGGTTCCACAGTGTATCTGGTCGACATCATGGTTGTGATGTCGACCAGGTCCACATAAAATCTGCACAGACTGAAATTCCCTATCCCAGTTATTTCCTGCAAGGTCCTGTGTATCCGGTCGACCGGGTACACTGTCTGTGAATTTTTCTACAGAATGCTAACTGGGACCTGGTTTTCATGATCTCCATCCATCGTCCAACCGGGCCATTGATCTTCCAAATGGGAGAACCCATCCATCAAATGGGCATTTTCCATAAAAACAAGCTCAAAAGAAGATCTAAACAAGCATAATCATCTAATTGAATTGAGATTACAGAAACAAGGAAATAAAGCATGCATCTAGTGAAATTAGCATAGGGTACTTGCCTCAATTCAGAATTGGTGATAGAGTTGAGAGAGAGATATGAGAATTCCAAGCTCCTAAGGTATTGATTGAGCAATTGGGGTGGCCTCCTAGCTTCTTCTTGGGCTGGGATTTGGGGAATTAGGATTCCTTAGGGAGAGGTAGGGAAGATGAGAGTGAATTAGGGTTTTGGGGCTAATGTTTGCAATAGTTTGGTTATATAGATTAGGGTTTAGGCTAATTACCAAAAGGGCAACTTGGTTGTAAATGAAAAAGAATGGGGCCATGGGTATTTAGGTAATTAGGTGGGTTTCTAGAAGGTTCTTAACTCTCAAAGCCCTTCCTATTAGTTCTAATAACAACTAAGTCCTAGTCTAATCCAAACCTATTAAATTAACAAAAAGCACCTAATATCTATTAAGAATTATATACATGTTAGTTCTAAAACTTAGGAATCATTAGCTATCTATTCCACTAATTCCTATTAATTAGCATATTAAAAATAGAAAATAACATATTAATACTTATTTAATTCAAACTGAGGACCCACAAGGGGTGGGGCCTCACAATATTAGGCAAGCATTCACCATGATCATGCTCCTCCTACGAATATTATCACTAGTAAGAATGCCACCTAGAAGAGCTGACCAGCCAAAAGCCTATACTGTAGGGGAAGCTTTAACCTTCCCTAATGAAGCAGCATGAGAAGAGACCGAAAAGTCTTCTTATAGAGACAAATAAAAGGAAGAATCACAAGTTTCACACTCACACCACCTCTCGATTCACCAACCAATACCATATCATCTACAAGCAACATACACCAAAGTGCCTCCTCTTGAATGTGAGCAATAAACTTGCCCATAATAAGTGTAAAAAGATATGGGTTTAAAGATGACCCCTGATATAAATCTATTGTCATTGAAAACTCACTTGTCTCTCCACAAGTAGTTCTCACACTCGTCATCGCTCCATCATACATGTCTTTAATGATGCCAAGATAAAACTCTTAGGACACCTCTTTTATCTAAAACCCACCAAACAAACCTCTAGGTACCCTATCGTAAGCTTTCTATAGATCGATGAAGACTCAATGATTTTCTCTCTTCTTCTGGTATTTTCCCATTAATTATCTAAGTGAGAAGATATTGTCCAAAGTTGACCTTCTTGCATGAAACAAAATTGGTTTTAAGATTTCTTGATATTTTGTCTAAGTCTTTTGCTCCATTACTCTATCCCATAGTTTCATAGTGTGACATGTAAGTTCAGTCCCATGATAATTGGTGCCAATTTGTGTATCTCCCTTTTTCTTGTATATAGGTACTACAACACTTCTCCATTCTCTAACATTTTCTTTGTCTTTATTATCTTATTGAAGAGCCTAGTTAACCAAGCCCATCCAATTTCTCCTAAGCATTCCAAGTGTCTATCGGAATGTCATCTGGCCCCATAGCCTTTCTTGTCTTTACTCCTGCTAATGCTTTCCTCACTTACGCTGCCCAAATTATATGATACAAGGAATATTCTGCTAATGAAGTATCATTTCTCATTCCTAAGCCTCCTATAGAATTTTCATTTAAAAGTTTGTTGAAATATTCTCTCTACCATTGTCCAATATCATTGTCCTTCACTAAAACCTTTTTCTTTAATCATTCATTGCTTGTTATTAACCGACTCTTTTATTTAAAATGTGATTTAGAAGTAGCTACTTGCAGTGTAGTTTATGTTACATTATATAAATATACTTTTTTCAAATGCTGTTTTAGGTTTCTACTAACTTTACCTTTCTTCTAATTTATTTAATAATTTTCTTTTTCATTGCATCTTTTTAGAACAAAATGCCAGTGTTCCATTTCAGTGCCAAATAGGAATGGCATCCAAAAAAAATTTGACAACTGTGGTGGTACATGACTAGAATAAATTGGAGTCCTAGTATATGTTAAGATTTCACATGTGCCACAATGCAATTGAGTGCACTTACATATGAAACACCCAGTGCATTAGATTATTTCATATGGAGAAAATAGATGAAGATACAATAAAAAATAGATATATTTACAGTTTCAGTACGAAGAAAGAAAGCCTGGCCCAACCTGTATGGACTAAATCCGGCTGATCAAACTTCCCTTTTATATTGGCATGTAAAATATTGTTTGACAAAAAGAAATAATGTTTTGAGAAGTTGAACTGAAGTGTCATGTCACTGAGTATCTACGTCAAACCTAGACTACAACGAAAGTATCTACAGATAACCACAGAGCTTGCATTGAAAAAAGAACTTGTATTAAGATTAAAATACAACAAACAAAATTTATATATGAAAAAACTGAGTCTCACATGTTAACCTGGATTACCTGCTGGCTCGATCTGTACAACCGATATAAACAGGTCAATGTCCTAAGTCTAAAACATCGATTTAATTAGATGCCACTCCGTAAGGAAATAAATAATCCCCAACATAGGGATATGCATGGGATCTGGACCAAGCGCAGGGTCAGATGTAAGGATAATCTGGATCAGAACCCAAACTCACGGTCCTGGATCCAAATCCACATTTGACACAATACCTATTTGTAAGAACCAGAAGCATATCCAGTTAATATCTTAAAAATCCAGACCAGAATCCAAATCTGAATTCAGACAGATTCAGGTCCAAACAGGCCCAAGAGAAAAATTAAACATGAGTCTAATAATTATTAAAACATATATGGGTATGCAGGCATTTGGCTAGGGACTTGACTGGATCCAAGTCCAGATGTAATTATTAAACACGTCTGGAATCAGAGTCCACAAGCAGATTTTTCAGTTCAGGTATTTTGGGCTTGGGGCCTAGACTTTGTACATGCAGGGTCAAGTTCCAATGATCCAGATGCTTGATATGATGAACCTTAACATGATACACTATGCCTCATATAATATTCTGAGTGGAAGATCCTACAAGAAATACAAAATACACTGTTTCAAAGCAAAGGTAGTGCGGGTTACCACTCCAAATTGAGGAGCAAATTCACTCACCAAGGGAGGTAAAATCATAAAAGTTGCCTCTGTCAAAGTACAGCTCTGCAAGTGAAACATAATTACAATCAAGACAATTATACAAAATGTAAAAGCGAAATCTGACTAAAAACAACATAAAGGTCACATGGAACTGTTAATAACCAGTAACACAAGAAGCTCGAGCTGTAAGTGAATGGCATAGCAATCCACCCCCCCCCCCCCCCCCCCCCCCCTGCAAATGGGAAGCCGTTTGAATTCGAAACCCAACAGACAGACAAAATGATGGAGGTAACATGCATCCCAAGGGTTTCAAACTCATAACCTCTAGCTCCGATACCATGTTAATAACCAGTAACACCAAAAAATTCGAGTTATTAGTGAATGACATAATAATTTATATCAAAAGGAACCACTAATATGACCAAAGTTGCCAGAGTGCAAGACTTAGAGAAATGGGAAAAGCTTCATTAGTCCAGAAATGTAGTTGCATTCATCTACATAAATATTCCACAAAGTTGGAATCATGGACATTGGAGAAAATGAAGCTAAGATATGATACAATTTCTGCCACTCTTTACCACTACTTCCATAATCCATAAAAAGTCAGAGTCTAGCCTTATATAATTTTTTTAATAGTAATATGTAGTTATGTACTCATATATCCACCCACTATATAAAAAGATGCTTCCTATTTTTGAAAAAAAAAAAAAAAAAGATTTTTCCATTACAATGGATATTAGGCTCTGGTCAAAGGCATGACTAACGCTATAAATCTCGCTTGGGGATAAGCCAGTGAGGCAATATCCCAATTTCAGGCAAGGATTCCAAGTGCCAAAGATATGAGGGAGCATAATTTTGGTGTATCCCTATGAAGTACCATGTTAAGAGACAGACATTTAGGGCTTTTTTGTGAATTTGTAATCATTATGGGTTAATTTATAATCATATAAGGGTAGAGACAACTTTAGGAAAGGATGCCCGAGGGGTAACTCAGTTGGCCCAGGACCACGGTTTGCACCCGGTAATTTGATTATCATATAAGGGTAGAAACAACTTTAAGATGGGCCACCGTTAATTTGATCATGTAGAAAACATAAGAATTTCTTTGTTATATTTTATTCACATGTTTTATACATGATTCATATTAACATAAGAAAGAGATTTTTATACGTGGATCCATAGCAGGGCCCACGAGCAATGAACTTATGGTGGGTCCAAGCCCAAAAGCAACTAAATGATTTACAAGGTTTCAGGGAGCAGTATTCCAGGGAAAAAGAGAGGCGAGGACAGAGAAGAAAGGGAAGTAAAAGAAAGCAAGAAAGAGAGAGGGAAGAAAAATAATATAAAAGCAAAGAGAAATGGGAGAACAGAATACGGAGGGAACGAAAGGAAAGAAGAAGAAGAAGCAGCCCACAGCAGCCGATCCCTCCTTTGCAGCCCACGGGCGCACCCACCAATCTCCTCCTTTTAGCCTGCCTCAGGTACTTCCCCTCCCTCCCTCTATTGGTATTTTTTACCCCATTTAACAAAACATCAGCCGTTATTTTGACGGTATTATTGCAATACAGGCTGATGCTGATATGATATAGTGATATCAGTTTAGTACCCACCGATACCCAATACATATCGGCTATTTTAAACCATGGTCATGACTCCTAATCCACCTAATGACACCCCACAATTGAGTCATCCCAAATTGACTTAGTTTTCGATATAAATGGCGGATACCTACATATGACACTTCGACGATGGAGAAAATAGCACCAAGTGGCAACAAAAGAAAACGGGATCAATTGACTAACCTGGATATGATGTAACTCATTTCAAGGACTCCATTTTAACTTGTCGGATTGAGTCTCGTGTTGGAGAGAGATGATGTGGCCATGGGCCCCAAGATCTACAAAACAGGCCCAAGAATGGGCCACAACCAGCTAACCCGTTGGGCATAGCCCGTAG
This sequence comes from Persea americana, assembly GCA_029852735.1. NCBI lineage: Eukaryota > Viridiplantae > Streptophyta > Magnoliopsida > Laurales > Lauraceae > Persea > Persea americana. The sequence continues at coordinate 43,656,489 of CM056814.1, forward strand.
TGGGGCAACTCAATGAGCCAAGCCCAAATATGGGTCACCCATTGGATCTAGCCGACGGTCAACCAGCCCATTGGCCTAACGATGTCTACTTTCTTAGTATAGCAATTCAATAAAATCTCCCATATCTACATTCTTAGTTTAGCAATCTCCAAGAAAATTTTGTAGACATACATTATTAGTTTAGAAAATCCTAACAAGATTTCCTGATAGCCAGATAATTGATTGGCATGTAATAAATAAAGATATTTTCGATGGGATGTAATCAGTAAATGAGGGGGGGAAATCCTATTTAGACCATTCAAGAAAAATCCTATTTAGGAACAGAATTTGAGATGTAATTATCTCATAGAGAGAATGAAATCCTATCTAAAATCCCCAATATGCAAGTTGTTATGCCATCCTCTATAAATTCCCTTCTATTGTCTCATTTATGCATTCAATGAAAATCTACTCTTCCCCTCACATAATCGAGGGTGATTCTATAAGATTCTATCCATCATTGGTTCCCATCACATGCATACTTCTTCAATGTTCCCAGTAAATTGTTGTGATTGTTGTTGAACTACTCTCAAGGACACAAAACCTAGTTTTCTAGCTCCGACAAAGATAATTTTTCAATGATACCAGATACGACACTAGTATGTTGAGTAAACTTTTCTGTTTCTTTCCATTCTTTGAAATGTTACTACTTTATTATTAAAAATCAAAGGGACATACTACATGCTCACAAGGTTATAAGCCTATCATAGAAAAAAGTACAAAAAAAAGGGCAGCTCCTCTATAATTTGATACCAGTCCAACTCCAAAATCAGTAATCAGAACGCCAAAGAATTCCTTAAGCAATGACACCCAACTACCCAAGAGATAACTTTAGACTGAACCTTCATTGCCCCAACAATATATATCATCATCATCATCAAAGACTGGTCCCAACTATGTTGGGAGATATATATATATATATATATAGAGAGAGAGAGAGAGAGAAATTCACAAAATCTCCCCCATTTCAAAAGGGGCGTTTTTGACCTTTTGACATGTCCAATGAAATGATGCCACCTCACAATGTTTCCAACTCGGCTGTTTAGGAAGGCAAGAGCAGTTGGGGTGAAGACTTTTTCTCATTATTTAAAGGCACTATTGAATATCTTCTCCTATTTTTCCTCTTTTCAAAAAGGAGTTGAAAGTACTTACAAATAACTCTACGTGAGTTTATGAGCAAACGCTTCATAATCGTTGCGAGACCTATATGTTGATTACAATAATAGTGGGTCGTAGCATAGTTTTTAGCATCATATGTTTCGCTAGTTTTTTTTACACTAAAAGGGTTTTACAGTGACTGCCATTCGTTATTGCCATCATTACAATCTGTTACAAATCATAGAATTTGTGATAAAAATGAAGTTTTATATGATGATTAAAACAATAGAAGCAGAATTAGCGTAGCTAATAGTTGGGACAGGGCTTCGATGATGATGATGATTACAACAATAGTGGGCTCCTAGCATCCTTTTAAGCATTGGATTGTCTACATTTTTTCACACTAAAAGGTCTCGTGATGTGAATGCCACTGATTATTGCCATCATTAGAGTTTGAGATAAAAATTACTAGCAATTAGTTTTGTGATCACCAATATCAAATGGGTCTCATAGCATTTTAATATTAAATTGTCTTCTTGTAAAATTCAAAATTAGATGGGGCCCATAATAATCATTAATTAGATGTGTAGTATTGTGTTAAACGACATCTGATATAGCCTAATGCGATTGACATAATTAATGGATCTTTATCATCTTTAGTATTGAATGTCCACTATGAGAAAGCATTCCTTATAAAAAGGAGAAAACATAGGGAAAGATAGATAATGATGGTTATTAGGGAACTGTTCAACCTATTAAGTCCCTTTTCCTTAAAAAATTAGATTCTTTAAATCATTCCATTTAAGATGAGTCCATTTCAGCACACTAGTAATTTACACACCTTCTCTCATTCGTTAAAGAGGAGGGCGTTCTTTTCCTAAAAACACCAGGGCCAGTATATATATATATATATATATATATATAGGAAGATGCTCCTATGAGAGCATCTCTCACCTTATCATGAGAGATAGAGTGGGGCCCTCACATTTAAGTTGTTGGCATTGGATATGGATGTGAGGGCCCCCACCCTCTCTCATAGTAAGGTGAGAGATGCTCTCATAGGAGCATCTCCCATATATATATATATATATATATTTCTTGCATATGCTTATAAATTAACGAAAACAAATAAAAATACTACACGACTTTTTCTCTAAACAACTTTTATTTTATTTAAGACCAACATGCATTTCTCCATCACTTTAGTCACAGTTAAATTTCTTTCTATTCCTGATTCATGTTACATGCAATAACATTGGCAATCTTGGGAAACTAAAACCAAATCATATGAAACAAACCTATCTGTCCAAGAAGCTCAATTTTGACACCATTGTGTTCAACCTTTTTCCCTTGAGTTGGTTCTATGGAAACCTGCATATGATGATCAAAAAAGATAATTCTTGGCAGACCAGTTGTCTATCCATACTAGCAAAAGCTTTGAAAATGCTAACTAGTTTTAAATAATTCCAAAAACCACATCCATAACAAGCAACATACCTCCCCAACAATGTTTTCATGGCTTTGGAAAAGAGGGACCATTGCTGTTTTACCATTTTCCTTCTTTATAGAAGCCTATGGGGAGGGAGAGAGAGAGAGAGAGAGAGAGAGAGAGAAGACATTAGTAGAGTATCAAAATCTAAGCAGTATGTTAGTCTGGATCAAAATATTATAATGCATTTTCTTTGTTGGCATTGCATCAGCAGTAAAATATATTAAAAAACAAGAGCACTAAAAGGATGCGTAGTTTTAGTAATCACATTTTTATTCACTAACAGGCATGGGATTTTTCCTTCTATGGAATGCTGTCAGGTTAAGAGAATTCCAAAGTTGAACGTGTTTTCATGCCCGTTTTTACACCAGCAACACATCTAGCTATGATTAATCACAGTTTAAACAATACCTGCTTTCGGGTTCTTCCATCAGCAAATGTGATTGAAATGTTACATGGAGGCTTAAATGCTCCGATCAGGTAATTCTGGAACAAATCACGAGTTAAAGAATGAGCAGGTCAGAAAATGAAAATTGCAGAGTCAATTGTTCCATGTTCACGGCACCCAAAGCCATCAAAGTGCTAACTCAAATGCTATGACCACACTGTGATGGTGATCAAGGGTGAAATGAGAACTTACCATATTTGAACGATTAGGCACTGATCGAAAACCTTATATTATGTAAAATACCTACAAACATAAAGAGTAATGGGTGTCAATTTCTTTTGCATAATGGAAGATTTAACAGAACAAATGTGTTATACAATAATATTATTTTCAATTTAAACGAAAGCATATAGGACAGAAGGATCACGGAAAAACTAATTTCAAAAGTTTCAAGACCTTAGAATCAATCAAAAAATGCGAGTCAGACGCTTCCTGAATTATATTGTCTCACTTACCTAGGGAGAGGCGGCATCGTACCCACTCTGATTGATTAAGGCGGCAACCACACCAGCGGTGGAACTTAAAGCATGAATGAAATGTTCAATTCATATCAAAATGGAAGTTCAACATTTCCTGAAAGAAAGGGAAGGAGATAGTGTATAATTCCAAAACACCTCCCGACTTCCCTAGGTCAATGGCCAAAGACAAGTTGCCTTTGCATCAAGCAAGAGAAGATTTGGAAGAAAAGGAAAAATGTTCATAAGAACATTCACAAAGGAGAGGACCTGGAGAGTTAATATGTATCAAAAGAGTAATATTAATTATATTATGTGGTTTCATCTAATCAAAACATTTACTGGAAATTATCTTTAAAAAAGTATTATAAACCCTTTCTGTTGTTGTACCTATAAAGACAAGGTATGTATAGGCATGAGAAACACAGAATGGATACATCCATTTCTAGTATGTAGAAAAATGGCAGTAATAGTTGATAGCAGGAAAAAGAGAAAAGGATGCAGATGGGCAAAAGACTATTAGCACTGATCACCTCTTCTCTCCTTTATACAGAAATAGAAATAAGATAAGACAGGAATAATGAGAAATCATCATGCACAAAGAAACAAGAGTTTCAAAAAATAGTCAACAATTTCTGTCTCCCAAGGGAAATTCCAGAAATATTATTTGAGATTGTAAGCCAAGCTGCAATGTGTAAGTTAACCACATTCACAATATTGTAGCTGTCCCATGTGCAATCTTTGAGGACCATTTGTGTGACACAGGAATTCCATGCCACTCAGGATTCTTTTTCCTTGGTAATTGGAAAAGTGATTCCTTCGCCCTCCCATAGGCAATGGTTTTCCATGGAATTGAGGAAATATCGTTCAAAACTTGCCTCTTTCCATGTGGAAAAGCGCTGCACCAAACAGAGAAAAAATGGAGAGCAAAGAAGATCGGAGGCTTTTCCTTGCTACCAAGGAATCCTCAGTGTTGCACAAATGTATTTTGAATGTCCTCCAATTTCTTTCAACCCATATACCAAAAATATTCCAAGTGGTTCAAGTCTATAAAGTGCTTGGGCGCTTCAAAAGGACCTCCAGACAGTCAATCAACAGACAGCTGGATCAGAAAGTGCCCAGCCTAGCATAGAGCTAGGTGAGGTTGGAGTCCCCTTGTTGGTAAGCGAGAAAAGAAGGTAGTTGAAGGGCACGTCATTGTGAGGGCTTTCAAGCTGTGCACATGAGAGGTAGTAATAGGATACGAAATTTGGTTATACTTTAACCCACACTGTCAGGTTTCAGACTGCCTGTAATTCATTATCCATTAAAAAAAAGGAAAAAAAAAAAAAAAAGGAAAAACCCCCGAACAGCCTGCAAAGATCTCTAATGAACCATTTAGCAACCATGATACACCAATCTTCCTCATAACAAAGATGATTCGCAGCCTCCCAATAATTCCTAATCATGACACGGTTTCATATATGTAGTTTTCATACCCTTCCTCAACCTGTTATGTTTTTGCAATTTTATTTAACACCACAGCACAAGAAGAAGCTTCTACACTCAAGGAAAAACCTTCACCCCAAACAAAACCAAGAGGAGGTTTGAAGCATATTGAAGCAGCGTAGGGAAGAAGGAGGATAGCCAACGGGCCATTCCCCAAGCCAAACGGCTTAGATTGGGAGTCTAGGTCTCACACCAAAGACTAAAGGGAAACACACGATTGAGAAAGCTCAAATTTTCATTAATTTCTGTATATCCCAAGAGAAGGGATTACATCCTTTATATAATAGAGTCTCGACCTAATTTTAGTAATCAAGCTATATAATTTTAGAAACTCCCTAATTCTGCTAAATCATATCAATTATTAGAAATCTAATAAATCTACTAAATTAAAAAAAAATCATCTAGAAGGTTTAAATCTAGAAACTGCCGTGGGAGAATCTTGGATTCTATCATGGCTGGGCCTTGTGTGCTTTGGGCCTTCCGGAGTAAACTTTCAAACGTGATCTAGTGGTCTAGTCTGCATCACATATGGATCTTATGAGAGCTTAAAAACAGCTTTCGTGGGGAACCGCAAAGGATGGCATTGCAGTGCTCCTTTTCAAGCACATCTCCAAAATTCCAAATCCTACATTCCTACTGTCATCATAATTGATAAGAATCAATATGCACCTCATTAAGCATCAAAAGAAGATCTTCAACCATGGGGACCTCACGATCAAATAGGTTCCTTCTTAATTTGACATCGCAAATACAACTTTCAATTAAGACTATCATAGCATTCATTTTCCCCCATAACACTTACTGGAGCATATGAAATAATTTCTCAGGAATTTTCTATCAAAGGACCATCTAATAGTCACCCTAAAGCACATCCTATCTTCTTTTTCTCATGTCAGGCAAGCTTTGAGCTTGATATTTCTAATACAGCTATGTCATTCATGACAATATAGCATATCCATTTTTGTGATAACCATTAAAGGATTCCCCATATTCTAACCACAAAGATTCCTAAGTTGCATGAGTAGGTCAGTATGTGCATTTAAAAATGTCCAAATGAGGCGTATGAGCCAGCAGATCCCAAAATAAGAAATTCATGGATTTTAGCATAATGAATAAATATTTTTTTTAAATAAAAAATATTTAAAAAAGAAGCAATAAAATAAGGAATAAATCTATTTAAAATAATGAAGTAACTAATGTATCAATATTTCTATAAGATATTCAAAGAAAGAAAGTGTAACATTATTTGATCGAACTGTAAAACAATGTTTAAATTAGTAACAAAAGAATCGATGAAATTTTAGCAAGGGGTGTTGTCTTTGATACTTCCCGACATGAGTACTTTGCTGACTTCAAGAATTTATACAACATAGATTCTTTTCAGATGCCAAAAATGCCACCACCATTAGAAAATGAAGACCAGTTTTTGTCTCAATTAATGCTCATTTTGAACCTCTGTCGCATTTAGGTTTACAACCCACCTTTCAATTCACTAAATGGTCTTCTTTCCATTACCTCATCCTGCCCAAAAGAAAAAAAAAAAGTTATCTTTCCATTGTCCTGCCCAAAAGTATCTTTTAAAATTTTCTCAATCTCTTAGCAACTACAACAGGAATTTGGGAAAGACATATAGTCAGCTGGAATCCCAGCTAAGGTGGATTTAATGAGACCAATAAAGACATACTCTTTTTTGCATGCAGATAACTTCCTTTCTTTTTCGCATGCAATCTCTTAGCAACTGCTCGCTTTATTCATTGAAAGTTACCATTAAAAAATAAAACTTCCTTTCTACCAAGGGAAAAAAAAACTCGGATTCAGGACCTGATCGGTCAAGGACAAGTCCCAATTCACTACATAGAAACTTTTAAAAATAAAATAAAAATAGTTGGCTGAGTCCGACTCGCCCGAGTAACATAGGACTCGCCCCCCCCTAATTCGAGTCCGATTCCAATAGGAACTGACTCTCGTTTAGGGCCAAGTCCGAGTCAACCCATTTAAAATCCATGCTTTCTACCCATTCAACCACACATGATAGGTACGTGGTGCCGTACAAAAAAAAAAAAAAAAGGTACTCAAACGGAATTGTTTCTTCATGCATCCAAACCCCCAATTAGAAATAAGTTCAACTTCTACATCACATCAAGCAATGCATTCATGACTTTTAAAACTAAAGCTATTTCATTCCTTGAAGGAATAAAAATTTGAGAAATCAACATTGAAAAACGGGGAGAAATAAAAGGAAGAGGAATATCGTGAAAAAATGCAATTGAGAAATGATGACTCAATTACTTCTAGTCTTGAAATGTCAGACAGTCTCCATTTGTTGACTTTCTGCCAGAGTATAAAAAGCTTTCACAATCAATAGAAAGATGAAGGGTAAAGGGATATGCAATAAGAAACCTGCAGGATATCTCTGAAGAGTCAAAAGGTCTACAAGGGGTCCCACTATGGAATAAGAAGCTTCCTTCTTGATGAGGAAATGAGAACCTGACTCTAACTAACCACTCCCTGGCAATGTTAGCTAGACTCTAAAAGCTTCATCCTTGATTTCCACACCCTGAATAGACTTTGCTAAGGCTAAAAGACCATGTCATTACATCCGGTTTCTCTCTACCCATGAAAACATACATCTAGTTTTCTTGACCTCAAGCCACTCATAATGTGGCATACCCTTCACATTCTCCTCTAATGAACTAAGAATGGGGAAGTGCCATCTGGTAACTTGTTGATTAATGATACAAACAGTAAAATAATATGGCAATATTATGAATCAATTAAGTTATTCATGCAACTTATATGATACCAACATTATTAATGGAATACAAAAAAAAAATACCGTCTGCAACATAATACCTAGAAAACCCAAAACATATTCATTGACCATATCCAATCTTGGAACTTGAAGAGCATGCAAATTCTACAATTGATCTGGCACCATGACACCTGCATTTAAAGAGAAAATCATATTCAATAGAATGATTGAAGAAAAGCATTTTAATACATGAATAAGAACAAAAAAAAAGGGAGCACATAGGACAGTTTCTCATTTATAATATAAGGAAACATCTTGTGGGGGCCACCTGAACGTACGCCAATCATGGGGGAAGGGCAAAGGAAGGGGGAGAGCTACATGAGGGTTGGGGGTAGGAAAAAAAAACGGCTACATGTGGATTAGGTGTAGAAAAAAAAAATCTCAATCAAATCACTCTAACCATGTATTTAGGGCCCTCAAAGTTCAACCTTACATAAAGTAGGATTTTAGAGGATATCTAAAATTTGTTTAAATCACTTATTTTTTCCTTTTCTTCTTCTTTCTTTTTTTGGCTGAAATAAGATTTATGAAATAAAAGAAAAGGGCATTACAAAGCAGAAATGAAAAGGCAAAACAACAGACAAGAGAGAAGAAAAACATATAAGCAAACGAAATAATTTGTTTAAATCATTCATTTCTTCTTTTTCTTTTTCCATGCAAAACTGAAATACCAAAATTAGAAAGCCAAAACACAGATGCCCTTATTGTATACCATGACCATAGAAACACCCATACACCCACACAACCTCATGCACGCATGCAAACCTCAAAGGTACACATCAACACCCTCACACAACCCCCTTTCCTTGCCCAAGGGATGGCAACAGGTCAGACTGAAATGCCAAAATTAGAAGCCAAAACACAGATGCCCTTATTGTTTGCCATTACTAGAGAAGCACACATACACCCACACAACCTCATGCAAACCTCACAGGTACACATCAACAACCGCACACAACCTCCTTTCCTCGCCCAAGGGATGGCAACAGGTCAGGTTTTGTACTGTTGGCGCAAAGCCGAACACACCCAACTAACACATACATGCTCACATTGTGACATGTATGGGATGGGTCGGGTTCAATACTGTGTATTTTTTTATTTTAAAAAATAAAAAACCATTCCATGCATTCGAGGGAAAAACTCGAACCTATGACCTGATGTGTTAAAAACCATCCATTGGCAATTGTGCTAGAACAATATGGTGTATAAGGTCTTATACAATATTATATAAATCAAATAAATGCTGTAGGATGGGTCAAAAGCAACCAAAACCAAAAGCCAAACCCTCCCAAGACACAACTTTTGGTCAAAAGTCTGAAAACCCATACCCGCCCTGAACCCAACAGACACACTACCAAACCCACCCCTCTCAGGAGTAGACCAGGGTGGGTCGCCCATTTTAACTCACTCTGTGACCATACCTACCTGCATAATTACAAGCCAAAAGTTCTAAGTTTTAACAAAGATCCCTTAACACAAAACTCAAAATCAATGATTGCGAAATATCTTCTTCTAGATATTATCATTATATCATTGGCCATGCTAAGATGAGTGTCATCATGCTGATGCGATTCGCCTCCTCGAAATTCGATCTCTTGAAACTTGAAAGTGTTGCCCCATAATAAAATTTGGAAGTGAGTTGGTGAAAATGGTTAACATTTTTATTTTAGCCAGAGAGTCGGCAAACCCATTAGCCAAGTGTCGGAAAAATTGCGCACTCCAAGCATTTTTTTTTTTTTTTTGAATGGTTCCAAGCTTGTATTTTCTTTTTCTTTTTTTAATTGATAAAGTGACTCGAACCCACAACCTCAACGTTGCAGCAATTAGCACCTTCCACTGTGCCACAGCTCTTGATTGGAATGGAGATATAAAATTCATGTAGCCAGCCCCAACATAGTTGGGACAAGGCCTTGATGATGATGGTGATTATTTTTTATTTTCTTCCAAAGTTCCATCAAATGCCATGATAGATTGCTTGATTGTTAGATAGAATCTATGATAATAATAGAGTCCCCTTCAATGAGAGGGCCCACGATGCCCCAATTATGGCTTACCACAAGTCCTAAGTGTTGGAAATTTATACTAAAAGCATACTTTTATGTATTTGTCTTTGACTGATTTATTTATTAGTATATTTTGTCTTTTCATCTAACTGAGATTTTGTATGGGCAAATGGTTGCATTATTTATTATTATGCATGTGTGTGTCTTTTATTCTATAAAGTAGACAAGTTGGTGTGTAGAGTTCTGCTTATACACAGAAGACTTATTTGTCGGTTCTTATAGAATATAGGTTGATGTTCACAATCTAGATGGATTTGGACACACCATCGGTAAGATTGTAGCATGATGTTTCAGCAGGCTTGTCTTGGCTGCGGGAAATGGTATAGTTTCGACTCATTATGCTAGTACGCTTTGTGTGTATTGAATAAGACCGCTTTTGGGTTTATTGTCTTTATATTGACTATATAAGGCGATTAACATCTAAATGGTTATTATGAGTGCTTATACTCTTAATCCCGACATAAATAATAGACACATACATTGAGTGTTTGCCATTTTGATTTACAAGGAGTGAGATCTTTTAGGGGTCAATAATCTCAGTAAATTGGGTGACTACACTATGTATATGGTGCATATTAGTTTATTGACGGAGTCCACGTCCCATAATAGGGATTGATGATATCCCCTTGATGAAGCTTTTAAGTTTTGATTACGTCAAACCCTGCAGGTGGACTTTGTGTCCGACATATCAAATAAGTTAAGTGTAAGGTCTTAATGAATTATTACGATATCGATTAAATATAGATGTCAGTAATTATTTAATCGATAGATATCTGAAATCTTAAAATGAGGAGATTAATAAGCATTTAATAACAAGAAACTCAAAATATTATTTTGAGAATAAGGACAGGAGTACAATTATAATTCTCTAATGGACTGAATTGTAATTTATGGAACTAAGATTCTAATTTGGGTTGAATTAGGGTTTCTTGTTTCCATAGGAAGTCTATCCTTATTTCCTTCTTAAGGTCCCTATTGTAGCCTATAAATATGCGCTATTGCTCTCTAGGTTAAGAAACAAGAGAAATCTCGTTTTGGAGAGCAAAGAGAATTCGTAGAAGAGGCTCACTCCCTGGTGCGAGTTCAAGCATAGAGGAATACTATAGAAGATCTTGAGATTTTCAGGTTGCTGTAAGACCAAGATCAAATCAGAGAGATCTCGCAGGTATGGTTTTTAATCATCTTCATCTAAAATTATTTCCACAGTGATCTGCACGCAATATCTAGGGTTTCTGGCAGCAGCCCTTTTCTAACACTAAGAGGGTCTGAAGTTTAGCCTCTAATAGTCATAACTCATCAGTTTGAGAATGCAACAAACATCACCCCCTTCATGATCTCGCAAAATGCCTCCAATTTCTGAGCTTTGGCTCGCAAAGTAAAGAGAACAAACATCACCTCGCACACCTCGCATGCCTTTCAAATATACCATCATGCCACAATCCTAATACATCCATAGCTGGATATTGATGACCGGGGACAATTTGTAGGCTTATCCAAAAATTGGGAAAATGTCTCCTCGCTGGTTTAGTAAAGGAGTGGGTGGTAAATAAGTGGTCATTCATTTTCTGTGTTAAGCAGAAACTTGCACGCATAGAGTCCATATCTGCCAGATGCTCTCTCGTGCCTCAAAGTAAAAAATTTCAGCTTGCAAACAGATGTGCCATATATTTGATAATAAACGTTCAATTCTAGAAGTTTTCAAGGTTTCTTTGGCGGTCGGGGATTCTAACGAAACAAAGGCGCTCGCCATTATAAATAAGATTTACAAAAAAAATCTTACTTGGGCATACTAATTTCTTGCATCTCCAAAGATAGGGAGCCCCAGAGTGTAGATTCATCATCAATTTCGCAAAGATCATGTCTTATCACAGATCTACCAAGCAAGGAGTAAAAAGGAATATGTTATACTCGATTCCTCCTTTGTCTTTTCAGACTTTTGTTCATCTCAATGTAATCTCTTATACTAGTCCTATTCTTGTGCACCCTTACTTGTAATGAAATTTACTGCTACCTATTAAAATAGATAAATAAAAATAAAAATCTAACACTTAGAACACTATTCACTAACAGACCCTTACTCCAAAAACCTGTCGTTTCTCTCAACGGAAGTCTTCTCCCGCGCCCCCTCCTCTCCTGCATAGCATAATTCTAGAGAGAAATAACAAGATGGGTTTTGCAGCCAAAATCCAGAGGCATGCTTTTGTACTGCTACATCTTCTCACAAAAAAAAAAAAAAAAAAACAAATTAATTGAAAACCAAATAACTAGATTTGATGGGTCCAATAACCAATAACAGATTATTCCTTTCCTCCTCTTCCTGTAACTTGTCCAATTCAAGTTGTACAAGAGACCCCAAAAGCCTTCTTCTCTATCAAAAAGATCCATCAATTCATAGAAAAAATCCTAAACCAGTAACTGCAATCAACAGAATCGTAAACGAATTCCTCCACATCGCAGAAATTCGAAGACAGCCGATTCATTCAAGAAATGGGCATCGATCGTTACCCTCCAGGAAAAATCACACCTTTAATCATGCATTTGCATATACATTACAGATAAACAAATCTAGAGAGAGATTTTCTAAGAGAAGGAATTGAGATTATTCTGACCTTTTTCCTCTCTCGATAGCGTAAACCCTAGATCGCAGAGAGAGAGAGCGCGCAAAAGACGAGCAGTATGCAGATGAAGACTTGGAAAGAGGAAGAAAGAAATGGCAGTTTCTGGAGTTGTGAGATTGAAATAAGGATGTTTTGGTAAATGTGTCCGATGCTGAATTTTATAGGAAAGATGGCGATATGGGTCGGGTCTGGTTTAGAATCCATACCCGTACCCGCAATGTGGGTGGGTTGACTTTGACCGGTGGGTGGACTGGACGGGACTGGTAGGTCCGACTGGCTTGGACTGGACCCGGAGAGAATATATATGAGCTTGGGTCTATGTTGGGTCTGGGTTATACCTGTTGCGAAGGGATGTTCAATTGGTAATGGACTAGTAGCAAATTAGGAATCTTGTAAACGTGCTCTCTTTATCACTTAGGCCCTCCTACATGGATGATAATTTAGGGGGGCATCACAATTGAAGGTTTCCAACATATATGAGAAGAGCACCTTATGAGATATTAGACCAAACTAGTTCCCTTTAGAGCAAATGCCGATTTCTTAGATGATTGTTGGAAGTATGTGAGCCTTCCGTATGGGATGACTAAAGCTTTGATCCACTTAATGCAATGATCTGACATCCAAATCACCATGGAACTACATCCCAAGAACTTAAACCCTTATCTTAGTGAATTAAGATCCCAGATCTATGTTGAGAAAATAGATATGAATATAAACAATCAAGATCTACATATAACTTGGTGCAGATCAATACCTGAGGAGCTCTGTTGTGCTCAAATCGAGTCTTTGATTTTTGTCTCCGTAAAACCCTTTTGCAGACGTGATCTCCAAGACCTCGCATTTTTCCACGCTATGACCCAATAGGAGAGTTCTCCTCAAAGAGAATGGTGGGATCTCAATTGAGAACTTAGGACATTCAAAACAAAGAGCAAGAAGAGAAAGGGGGGAAGAGGAGCACTCTGGACGTCCAACCCTCTCTTGCTTTTATAATCCCACAATTCTAGTTCTCTTACTCTTATGAGTTCTAATTTGAATACAACCCTCTCTCTTGGAGCTAGCATGGGGATCACTAGGGATTCCTTTGGATCTGGCTCCAACTGCTGCATTTGGATCCCACATCTCATGCAAGATCCCGACCCACAGTTTATTATAAATAACATCACTATATAAATGTAATTGCACTTTAGTCCTAGGAATTGTAAAAGAAGACCATAAACTTTTTAATTACTACAACCAGGCCCCTCCATCAATTATATCCATGGATCCATTTAAACTAAACTGTTTAACAATTGTGGATTCACTTCTTACTATCCTTATGACCCAATTAATCACATCAATCATTAATACCATCTGATTAACTCTTAGTCAAAACGGGTGCGCACTTACCGATGATAAGTTTCATTAATCAGCACAAGGGGATATTTATCTTATAAGAACAGATTTCATCTTGAGAATATATGTTCCCATAGTTCCACTACCATCTACCCAAGATATCAAGGTATGGCCTATATTTGGCCTCACTTATTGGTAAGTTTAAGTAAATCTATAATAGAAACTTGAGTCCATTACTCCCTTAGGATTGAGAGCCTATTGCTTGGAGATTATGAGAGCGTTCTTTAATTAAAGACAGTATTTCGTATAAGGTGCTTCTCATAGTCCTTTAGTACATTCAATATACTAGCACAATAATCCAAAGTCTTCCACTCTGATGGTCAAGACAGACCACACTATCTCATAGTAATTGCAGTGCTACAATCTACCAGATGAGATGCACAGTTTCATCACTGATTGTGAAACATTTCAAGTATAAAAATTGTGACCTATGTCTCTTATATATGAATCTCATCCACACACATGGATCACATATAATACACTTAAGGGCTCCTATTTATCTCATGAACAAACATGTCATTTTTGTATCAAATATGTGCAACGAATAGAATCATGTTCATCTCATGAATAAAAGCAAGAAATTATATATCAGTTAAGATAATAAATAAAATTGTGCATGGTATCCACTGAATTGAGGACATACAATCTAACAATCTCCCACTTAGACTCAATTCCAGTCAAGATTACATATCACACCCATCTCATCTACATGTTGCTCAAAGACTTTTGTAGTCAAAGGCTTAGTAAAGAAATATGCAAGATTATTCGCATATGCAACCCTGGTGACAGCAATATCACCCATTTGCACAATTTCTCTGACCAAATGATACTTCCTCTCGACGTGTTTTTGGCTTTTATGGCTTCTCAGCACCTTGGATTGAGCAACTATTCTGTTACTGTCACAAAAGACTATGAGTGGTTGTCGCGTCAATGGTACCACCCTAAGTTCCAAAAGAGAACCTCTTGAACCATAGTACTTCCTTAGTTGCTTCACAAGCTGCAACATACTCGGCTTCTAATTCAGCAGTACAATCTTGTTTGACACTCCTCCATCTTATGGCTCCTCCGCCAAGCATAAACATGTACCCAAAGGTAGACATCTTCGAATCCTTATATGATGATAAGTCCACAAAATTAGGTCATTAGGCTATCATTTGATGAGCATTTGTGGACTTAATTTGGTTTAATTGCATAGAATTCAGTTTCATGATTACATGTATTTGGGGATATTTTTGGAAAAATAGTCAGAATTGGTCAAAATTCATTGAACTGCATGACTTTTGTGAAATTAAGGTTTTTCATCTTGTTTATCAACCCAAAATCAGTTTTTTTGGCTTCATCAATGTATACCTACTATTTTTGGCACCGTGTGCTATTTTTCAAAAGTTTGTCATTTGGGTGCATCTTTAGGCATGTAGGGTCTCATGCATGATTCATGTTTAGTTTCTTACATGTAATTAATGTTAAATTTATGTCTTTCAATTTGTAGGAGAAATCAACATGGGACCCACATTGATGAAATTTGAGAACAGAGGTCAAAGGAAAGTCAAATAAGCAAGCAAGGAAAGAGTCTAAGCATGCCTTGGACGTCCAACATGAGTCCCACACACCCCATTGCATGCCAACATAGAAGCTTCCATTTGTGCACAATTATTCCCGTATTTTTCAGGGGCAATAAATTAATATGGCCATAATTCTCAAACCGAGTGTCCAATCGGCGCAATCTAGCCACCGTTGGAAAGCTCTTTTCGAGTAAATATCCGTGGACCTGAGATTACATAAATTATAGCTATATTGAGGGAGATATGACCTCAGGAAGTTGTCTACTACAGTTTTAGGCGGAATTGCAAGAAGTCTCAATATTTGGAAAGTTTCTTTCATCCACACCACTTACAATTTTTGAGAGATATTTTAGGACTCTACAAGTAAGTGATTGTTCTCCAAGAAATTGTAATTAGCAACAAATCCTCACAAGGTCAAATTATTTCCAAGTGTGAAGCTTAGCTTGAGGCCTAAGCAAGAAATCTCTATACATTAGGAAACAAGTCCCTAGAAGAGAGGAGATTCTTAGCAAAAGGGGAGGCATCACACACTATAAAATCAGCCCATGGGGAGGTGCTGGATGTGCATCACCTTGGGGGATCACTTTGGAGGCTCTCTCTCACTCTCCATTCCATTCCACTCCACTCCTTTCTCTCTCTAAGTCCCTTTCTTCTTCTTCTTCTTTCTTCTAATTCTTTTAGACATAGGTTGAGAGGCCATGTTGATAGAATGAAAAGTACAGAAGGACATTAATTTTTGATACTTCAAGATCAAGGAGTAAGACACAACTTTGATTGATTCTGCGTGCTCAAGTTCTTTTTAGAGTAGGTGATTTATGTTTTCCATGTATAGTATCTTTGATATGTTATGATTGGAGACGGTATATCTGTTGGAAGTAGGTGGACCTCTTGGATAGGTTTCAAAAACTTTTCACCAACTAGAAGTGATGAACACCTATCCAAAAGCCATTAAAACCCAATTCAGGATGCATGTCCTCAAACTCAGCCATCATGATCAACAAACAAACCTATCAAAAGGATAGAAACAGCACTAAACATGCCACGAAATTCCACAACATACAAGGAGGAGAAAATACCTATGGAGCTTGGTTATGCTCTAATGGAGAACTTGATTCAACTCTTTGATGAAGAGCTCTTCTAAGACCAGAATCTTCAATGCCCAATCGTCTTCCACGCTATGACCCGCTCCAGATCTCTTTCCACAAGAAAGATGGTGGAATCTCCAAGAGAAAGACTATCTAGGATCTCCAAGGAAACTAGTAGGGAACTAGAAGAGAGAAAGGGGAAGAAGAATGCAACTCTTGTGAACTCAAGAGGAGGTGGGCATGCACAACTCCTTGGAATAGGGCATAGACATCCAAGGGTGCTCCCTCCTCTTCCTTTTATAGCTTTTCAACCTTCTCTCTTAGTGTATTATTAAAAGTCCAACTTCCATTACACTTAGTAACATTTTACTCTACTATTACCACTATTAGAAGTCTCACTTCAAATAGAAATAGTAGCTTTCCTTTTTTAGTTCAAATAGAATTAGAAAAGATCCAATCTTGGGCTAGCGTGGGGACCACTAGGGATTTCATAGAAAGCTAGCTCCAACTGGGACACCGCTGTTGACACCAAAAATGTCACTTTGCCTCCTCAACATCAAAAGCCACATGGAGCCGCACCTACTACAAACAGGCAAAGCTGCTTCAAGCAATAGATCTTGTCAGAATCAAACAAAAATTGCAAGACCCTTCAAAATAGCCAAAAGAAGGGAATACATGAAGTTTCGGGCCATTTCGACACCATTTGGCCTAACTTCAATCCTCCAGCGCCTGAGTAGGAGCTCCCGGCGGCGACAGTGTCAAACACATCAAATCTTCGACCAGAGCCTATGGATGGTCTCAAAATACCTCTAAAAGACTCCACGCCAAATTTCAAGTCAAACCGACACCTTTTGACCCTCCATCAACTCTCGAAAGGCGAAATTAAGCCTCCGGCGGCAAAAACCTCCGATGCCTCCACTCATCAAACAAAGCACATGAGTAGCTTTTACATGCTTCCAAAGGGCTGCACATCAAATTTCAAGTCATTCCGACAACGTTTGACCCGGCTTTAACGCTCCGAAACAAAATCAAACCTACCGGCGGCGAAGCTCCCCAGGACCATGGCATCCAAATCGGAGCTAATGGATCATCTCAAAATGACTCTAATAGGCTCCCTGTCAAATTTCAGGTCAATCGGACATCAGATGACCGTACATCAAAGCTCGACATCTTCCGCACGGTGAAATCAATTCTAGCATCGATGGTGTTAGAATAGGTGGGCCTCTAGGATAGGTTTACAAAAACTTTTGACCCACTTGACTCAAGGATCAACTATCCAAAAAGCTATAAAACCCAATCCAGGATCCATGTCATCTTTCTCATGATCATGTACAGTAGAAAAACTCTATCTAGAAGATAGAAATAGCAGCATACAAGCAACCACGAAATCCACAACATACAAGGAAGTAGATCATACCTATGGAGCTTGGTTGTGCTCTAAGGAAGGAGTTGATTTCTTTCTTTGATGATGAAACACTTTCACAAACCAAATCAGAATCTCCAAGACCTCTTGGCCTTCCACGCTATGACCTGAATCAGATCTCTTTCCTTAAGGAAGATAGTGGGATCTCCAAGAGAAAAACCAGCTAGAAACTCAAGGGAAACCAGAAGAGAACTAGAAGAGGAAGAGGAGAAGATGCATGTGCAAGTCTTGCACAACAAGAGCCTTGGGCGTGAATCCCTAGGAGGATATATTGCATGGACGTCCAGGGCCCCCCTCTCCTCTCCTATTTATAGCTTTAAGACACTCCTCTTTGTTTATTATTAGAAGTCCAACTTGTATAGTAACTAGTAACTCATGAATCCTACTATTACCACTATTAGAAGTCTCACTTCAAATAGAAATAGTAGTTTTTCCTTTTAAGTTCAAATAGAATTAGTAAAGACCCAATCTTGGGCTAGCGTGGGGACCACTAGGGATTCCATAGAAAGCTGGCTCTAACTGAGACACCGCGACCCCACATCTCATGTGTAATTTGGGCCCACAGTTAATTGCAAATAACTGCACTAAATAAATGCAATTGAACTCCAGTCTTAGGAATAAATTACATGAAAACCCTAAACTTCCCAATGTCCACAAGTAGGCCCCTCCATCAATATCCATGGATCAATTGGACATGTCTTTCAAACTTAGATCCATATCTTATTATCCTTGAGCCCCAATTAATTATAATGATCATTTGGTACCGATCCAATTAACTCTTAATTGGAATGGGTGCACACTTACTAATGATAAATCCATTAATTGGTACAAGGGGATATTAAAGATAGATTCCATCTTGACCATCGAATGTTCCCACAATTCTACTACCACGTACCCAAATCACCGAGGTGTTGACCTACAATTGGCCTCACTCATTGGTGACTCAAAGTAAATGAATAGATAGAAACTTGAGTTCATTAATGTCTCAGGATTGAGAGCCTATTGTTAGGGAATTATGAGAGTAGACCTTTAAAGTAAAGACAGTGTTCATAAGGTGCTTCTCATGGTCCTTCAATACATCCAATGTACCAGCACTATGATCCATAATCTTACATTCTGATGATCGAGACAAATCACACTATCTCACAGTAATCAAAGTACTGCAACCTTGTCAGATGAGATGTCCAGTCACATCACTGGTTGTGAAGATATTCAAGTATAAGATTTGCTATACATGTCTCCCGTATGTGGATCTCATCCATACACATGTATTGCATCTAGTATACTTATGGACTCCGATTCATCTCATGAACCATCATGTCATTCGTATTAATTATGTGCAAACAAGTAATAAAACACCATTCATCTCATGAAAGGAAAGCATGAATATATTGATAAATAAAGAAATTAATCAATTTATTACATCAATCTCAATGGATTGAGACCATAAAACTAACAATGGACCCCAAACGGCTTCAAAACTCAAGTAAAAGCCCATGGTTGGTCCTATCTAATGCTCAGGAAGCTTCACCTCAAATTTCAAGTCATTCCGACATCGTTTGACCTAGTTTCAACTCTTGGCGGAAAATCGGCTATAAAGTCTTCGGCTTTTCCAAAAATAGGAAACATTGTGCTCTGATTTGCATGACTTCTCTATGGGTTTTCTTCAGTGGAATCAAGCCAATAAATGAGGAGAAATGTCAAAGAAAAATACGGAGAAAACGTAAGCAAAAAAGCCCGAAAAACGGTGAAGAAACGGCTACCGGATGACGACCGAAAAAACAGGCCAAAGCCCCAGGGTCGCCGGCCCCATGGTTGCCGGTGACCCTGGAAATCCAGGTCGTCGGATTTCCGCCAAAAGCGCCATTTTTTCGTTCTTTTTCGCATTTCGCGATGTTTCGCCCCTGTGATTTTCTTAAAATCTAATTTTTGAGGCATGATATCTGTCTATCTTTGTCAACATCACGGATCCGCCATCGAAATCATTCGATCATCATTGGACACTCCAAAATCGCCAACTGGCCGACCAAGAAAGCACACTTTCTGCCCGACCGATCGTGAAATCGACTGGACAGATGTTGCCGCCCATTGGTGTCAACCAATGTCTGAATTTGCATCGTCATTTGACATCAAACAACGTGCAGATCCATCGATGATCATCACAAGAAGAATTCTAAAAGACGTGGTGCTGCCCGCGACTCTTCAAGCGACTCGGCAGCCAATTAAATGAAGTTAAATGACCTTTTTTATGACAACTTATTAGGGTCATTAACTCATTATTTTGGACGGCCCAATCAAAAGCAAGCAAATGGGAGTTACGAGTCCAATTAATCATGACAATTAACCATATAACTCCTATCATTATGGAGATTAATCATGATAATTAATCATGAAACTCCCATCATCATGGAGATTAAATACCCATTATTCTCCATCGGCCAATCAAAATCCAAGAAAAAGGAGTTACAAAATTATGAAATTAAATCTTGTAACTCCTCCCATCATGGAGCATTAATACCATTAATGCCCATAAAACCCTCCTAATGGCCACCAAAAAGCCTATAAATAGGCAGTCATTCCAAAGGGAAGGGTTCCAAAAAAAATCATCTGAAGGGTCCTGAAAAATTGTCTGAAAACTATCCTGAAGAATTCTCTGCAAAAAAAAGCTCTCTCACTCTAAAGAAACTCTGCTGCAAATTCTACAAGGTGATCGAAGTCCCTTGGGGGCCCACCCCCCCAAGATCTCCCCTCTTCTTCTATCCAACATGGCCTAGATGCGGCTTTTCAGCCCGTCTACTTGGTTTTTTATTAGATATAGGACATTCCCTTGGTCTTTGTCCTCTAAAAATCCGAGGTCCAAGCCAAGCCAAGTGAACTAAAGCATCAAGTGTTCTCATCTGAAAGACGATGGCGGAGTCTATACATGACTCTCGACCGTCGATCTGAACGAGTCCCCACAATCGCTTGAGAAGTCAGATCCGTCTTTCTTCCCTTTCTATTGTGTTTTGTATTTTTTAAAGAGACAAACAAATCACAATTCTTGTCTTTCATCATTTATAAGATTTGTAAATCGCCTTCCATGGCAAAATCGCCTTCGACGGCACAAAACTGCCTTTCACGGCAAACTAAACAAAATCGCTTCTCACGGCATTTTAAAATCTTGTCTCTTTCTTTAAATATATGTGCAATGGAAAGTTAGAAAAAAAGTTTGATTTCCTTTTTACTTGTGAAGGTGAATCTCCGGATCACCATTTCAAATTCCAAGTAGAATAGAAAATCTAGCATACTCGTACAAAAATGTTGATGCTTGCTTTTTTTTTTTTCTCTTCGCCCCGCCGCACCCTGGCGGACCCAGGACGGAAGAAGGCAAGAAAGAAAAAGACGGGTCCATCAAGTTGGTATTCTCGGTGGGACTCGTTCATTTGAGAACACGATGCTTAGAATCCTTGGCTCCTTCATAGTTGGTGGCCTATGTTGGATCTTGTATCTTAAAAAAAACATGAGATGGGATTCTTTGGAAATTTATTTCCTTGAACTTGTTTCCATTCTTTCTTTTCTCAAACAAAAAAAAAAGGGTTTTTTTCCATTGGGTTCAAATTGGAAAAAACTTTGGTTTTTTCCTTTTCGTACAATGGCTCGCAGAAATGTTTGAGCCAATGTTCGGATTGGGAGGGGCCATTTCCTTCTCTTTAATGGGTCCATTAGAAATCTTTCAAAAAAAAAGTTTAAAAAAAAACTTTTCAAATTCTTGTCTTTTGGATTCAAATTGGAGAAAACTTTGGTTCTTTCCTTTTCGTACAATGGCTCGCAGAAATGTTTGAGCCAACGTTTGGATTGGGAGGGGCCATTTCCCTCTCTTTGATGGGTCCATTGGAAATCTTTCAAAAAAATAAGAAGTTTTCGAATTTCTCTCTTTTGGATTCAAATTGGAGAAAACTTTGGTTCTTTTCTTTTCGTACAATGGCTCGCAGAAATGTTTGAGCCAACGTTCGGATTGGGAGGGGCCATTTCCCTCTCTTTGATGGGTCCATTGGAGATCTTTCATAAAAAAATGCATTAAGGTTGCATCAATTGCGTTCTTTGACCAAAGTGGATCTAAGAAAAGCCTTGTCCAGAGTGTGGAGGCAGCTAGACTGTTCAAGGTAAGGGTCCTTCAAACGGGTTCATTAAGAAATCCTACCCCTACCTAGGGGCTAATCTATCCACTAAGGTTTCATAAGACTGAATTGGAAGACCTATGCGCACTCTTAAAAAAAAAAAATGAAAAATCTTAAAAAAGAAAAAAACTTCTGTCACTATTGTATTCAAATTGGAGGAATTTTTGGTTCTTTCCTTTTTTGGATTTAGGCTCGCAGAAATGTTTGAGCCTGTATTCGGATTGGAATACCATTTGCTCTCTTTTATGAATTCAATCTTGACTTAAAAAAAAAAAAAAAAAAAACTCCCGTCATTATTGGATTCAAATATGAGAAATCCTGGTTCTTTCCTTTTTCGGATTTAGGCTCGCAGAAATGTTTGAGCCTTTATTCGGATTGGAATACCATTTGTTCTCTTTTGTGAATCCAATCTTGACATTTCAAAAAAAAAAATCCCATCTCGTATCCTTCTTCAAGGATGCGATTTACAACATTTGTGCATAGTGGTGCTAGTACGCCCTTTCGGGTCTACTGTATTCGCGACCGATACATTTGTATCTCTAACCTTATATCATTTTACCTCGAGTGAGCTTCGCTTCTCGGTAACTTGAATTAAGGTTTATAATTGCTTCTAGCAGTCCCTGGAACGCTCATTTCGAGCCGACCATACTTGCGTTCAGAACAATTGTACCGTCTATGACTTTTTGCCTTCTTCATTACGCTCAGAACGGGCCATGCCCCTGAGCGACTTGAAAAGACAAAACCATAGTATAGCCCATTTATGATCACAATATTCTTGTGATTACTAATGAATGTGGTCTTGTTTTAGAAAAGTTTTCCAAAACTAACAATGGCAGCTTCGTTGACCATCACCTTCGATGAGAACAAGTACCAAGTCATGCCTCAAGAGAAGCAAAGCAAGCGCACTTTCAAGCGCCCCGCCAGCTGCCGAAGCGTCACCTCCCTCGGTAACTCCCAAAACACCGGGTCGACCTCCACTCCTCGGACCATCGTCTTCGGGTCACTGGGACTATTTCGACTACCTGCAGAAGAGACGGTGCCTGCTAAAAAATAGAAGACCGCCCCTCAACGTGTCGCTGCCCCGACACCAAAGGCGGTCACCAAGAAACCAGAGGCTTGTGGCAGTCCCGCGAAGCCTTAACCTGCAAAAAACTAGGTCTGTCCTAAGACTTGGTCCTCGCGATCTTCGCCAAAACAAAGAAGGTCCTAGACATCTGCAAAGCCAGCATACCTAGCTCCTCTAAAGGAGAACTGGTTCTATCCTCTTGCTTACATCAAAGGAGTGAAACCTACCATCCACCGAACTACAAAACCAACCCAGCACGGGCCGGCTTGCTCATACGAGCCCAAAATCAAGTCGTGCATTAGAGAAGCAAAGAACCCAGCATTTTGAGCTTCAAATCTCCCAAAAATGGGTCGAAAAAGAAAGACCCGACCAAGTTGTTGCTGTTCACATGGTTGGCAAAACCAAAAGACGGCAGAAATCAGAAACAAAAATACATGTTAGACGACCGATGATTCGCAGCGTCTCCCGGACGAGAAGACATCAGGAAGACTCTCCCAGTCCTTCGAGCCAAGGACACCAGAGTGATCATTCCTCGGGCTCTTCATCTAGAAGAATGAGCTCCAGCTCAGTCACTAAGACAGTATCCTCTTTCGACTCATGAAGGATGAATGTCTTGGTCACAAACTCTGAGCAGCCTCCACCACATGACGACATGGCTCTACGCATTTAGCAGCTAGAGCAAGGACAACAGATAATAGAGGTTCTGATGGAAAATCTCCTTCTTACTCTCCAGCGTCCACCAAACAATGATGAAGTTCCTCCACAAGATGAGGCAAACGGTGGAGAAGATGAGTCACACACCCTTACTAAAAAGGACATTGACAATATCCTCGCCAAAGCAAAAGAAGAGGATACACTGAAGGAGCATGGGATCAAGCCACTATATCCCTTATGGATGGACTTGGTTCCGTTCCCTCCAAAGTTCAAACAACCTCTTCTCCAAACATATACGGGGAAAGGTTCACCTAGACAGCACGTCATCCACTTCAAGATCCTGACAGGAATGATTGCGGACCAAGATGCTCTCAAGATCCGTCTCTTTGCAAGTACCCTAAAAGGTACAGCATTTGATTGGTATTCCACTCTGCCAGAGGACTCCATTCAAAACTGGACCATGCTAGAGACACGTTTCCTGACCCACTTTAAAGGTGAGGATCATCCTGTTACTATGGCTCAGCTCTGCAGCCTTAAACAGGGAGAGAATGAGTCGACATATGACTTCATTCACAAGTGGAAAGCAATGGCATACAAATGCTCAGATATGCTGCCACAAGCGTCGCCAGTCGACATTTGCCGAAACAACATGAGAGCAAGGATCCGCTCCATGATCATCGGCAACAAATCAAAGAACTTGGGAGAACTCCCAGAAGCATCTATGGAGGCTGAAACGGTGATCAAAGATCTCAATCGTCAGAAGTCATCAAATAAGGAGATGACTGCCATTCCGACCTCCAAGCCAAAGAAAAAGGAGGTTCTCAATGTGCAAACCAAGTCAGCCCCTCAGCCGCCAAAGAAAGCTGAAAACAAAGCTGCAGGTAAGAGACCTGAACTCTCTGATGCCTTCAAAGGATGAGTAGAGAAGAAATACCCATTCGATGAAGATGTTGAATAAATATTTGGGGTTCTCTTGGCAAATGGAAAACTCACCTTGCCTGACTCCAAAAGACCGGTAGATGTTGGCAAAACCAATGATCCCCGATATTGTCCATACCATCAAATGGTCTCGCATCCTCTCAACCAATGTTTCGTTGTGAGAGCGAAGATCAACGAGATGTGGCAAAAAGGAGTCATTTCCTTTGACAAAAACTATGGGTTTGCCTCCGTTAACATGGTGTCATATGGACAAACATCCAAATCACCAAAGGAAAAAGTCACTACTTCCTTCAAGGTGATAAAAATGACCCAGATGTCCTAAGAGCTGGTGCCTTACCCAACACCAGAAGGACAACCCATATGGGTACATCCCGATCTCCTAGAAGATGAAAATTGGGAGATCGTCAAAACAAAGCCGACCGCTCAACAGCAAAGGCAAGCCAAGAGACAACTCCGCAAGTTCAAACAGCAGGAGAAGGCTCAAACCAAGCAAGAGGTTCCTAAAAATGCAGAAAACTCCTCTATCGCTTCACAAGGGGCAATAGAGGAGTCTCTTCCCAAGGCCTCAAGAGTGGCAAGAAAATTCACCCTCGGTGATTTCATGCTACCACGCCTCAGAGATGAGACTACGCAGGGGGCATCATACTCTTGTAACTCAGTAATTGGATTCTCCATGAATGGATACGAGTCCAATGACACTGCCAGTGACACAAATGAATGGGAGGAATCCCTTGAAACCAGAGAATATCTCTCCGACGAAGAATGGATCTTGGAATCCCACCTTATGCCAGTAATCTGGTATAACCCCTTGCAGCCACAGGGATCCTGGTCTGATGATGATGAAGACTAAGAGGCTGCCCAAAATGCTGTTGACACAGCATAAACAAATGCTCTAGTGGATCCCAACCAGGTTGAACCACAAGGAGCAGATGAAGAAGAAGATCTAGCTCCTATGCCAGATCTTGAAGAATATGCGAGGATCTTGCAGCGTCTCGCCATAGAGCAAGAGAAGGATCATATCAACCAGCTTCATCAAAATCCAGAACCGGTAGTCTCGGAGAATCTACAAACATCTCCTCCAGTGACTCCGGAAAATGAAGAAAGTTGCTGGATTGATGATCCTCTTACATCAGAGGATGAGTCTGATTTCCAACAGTCCATTATGGAGGCATCTTCTATCGGAGTTGCCTGTAATGTGATAGTACAGGATGATAGTGCCTCTGAAGCTCCATCTGCTGAGGCCACAGACTCTCAGAATGCATCCGGTAGCATATCTTCTGGAGCTATATATTCTCGGGTGACTTCCACTGAGATAGCATCTTCTCAGCCGTCGTCTCCTGAAACGGTGACATCAGAATTCAAGCCTCTTTCGACCGATCACCATGAAGAAGCTCTGGCTGTTGAAGCCTTCAAAGAAAACCCAGTCAATTGGTCTCAGATACCCAACCTCATAGGAGATGTCTGGACTGATGAAATACTGGACAAAGAAGAAAAGTCGTTGGAAGCTGTTCAGAACTTGTTCCCAGAAAATGCTCCATGCAACGCAATAACTGAAGACGGCAATGCTGCTGCAGAGGCGTTTTCAGCAAATGGGGAGGATCGGCCCCTTGAGCCCGAAGGGGGTCTTTCGAAAGAAGAGCCGCCTCTAGAAGTTTTTGAAGTTGGAAAAGGTACCCGCTCTGGCCGGGATTACCACAAAAACTACAACCAACCTTCTTCTTCTTCTTATGTAAATCCTTCAGAAAAACAAGCTGTAAATGCCCCAAGCGGCGGTGATAATGAAAATGCAGGCCCAAAGGAGGCTTTCAAGTATGACTTGATCGAGCACTTTAAACACATACCTGCACGACTGCACATCTTAGACTTATTACGAATGTCACCACAAACTCGTGATAGTCTCATTTCAGAACTGGAAAGGTTGAATATGGATGTCGACAAACATGCCCCACAAGTCCTACAAATTGAAATGGACTATAGGGTAAAAAAGTCAAAAACCTCCTCAAAGGGAGAAAAGAAAGAAGCCGGAGGACCTTGCACTGAATGCCTCTCGGTCCAAAAAGCCACAAGTGCTACCATCACCTTTAATAAGGAAGACCTCCTGCTAGGCGAGATAAAGCACAACCGACCCTTGTACTTCATAGGGTACATCAAAGAGATGCCGATACACAGAGTCCAGATCGACCCGGGTTCTGCACTCAACCTGATCGTTACTTTAGCACTCGAAGAGCTGGGTATCCCACCCAGCAAACTAAGCCATACATCTGTGTCCATCTTTGGATACGATGGGAGTGCTCAAAGTCCCATTGGTAAAATCCGGTTTAGGTTGTAAATCGGCGATCTTATCTTTGAGGTGACCATGTATGCAATAAAACCCCCTTCGTGCTACAACATCCTTCTTGGACGCCCTTGGATACACGAGAACGGTGTTGTCCCTTCGACTCTACATTAGTGCATCAAATTTGTTGGCGACAACGGCTTGATACATCGAGTGTTCACAGACAAAAAGCCCTTCAAAGGCAAAGAAGTCCATTTTACAGACTCTCAAATGTAGAAAGATGAGAAAGAGAAGGAGGAGGAGAAAATAGCATCCTTTGCCGGCAATCTCCAAAAAGACAAAGGCAAGGCTCCTCAGCAATCAACGGAAGAAAACAAACCTTCTGGCAAACCCGAAGAGAGCAATTAGTCTCCCTTTGTTATCTCCTTCAAATCTTCTAAACCTTTGGTAATCACTACTAAAGCAAAGAAGACAAAGCAAAAGACTGGGGGCAAGTTTGCTGTCTCCTTCGTGTATATCATACAAGACACAGATTCGGATTCAGAGATAGAAGACGATACATCGTCAAGCCAAGTTGATACTTAGCAAGTCCAGCCTGCCCTCACTCCATTGGAGACACTTGCTGACGTAGAAGATCCCGCGTCTGCTACCTTCATCGTTCCGGTAACAACGGCAGAAGAAAAACCAATCTTCTTCCATAGGTCGGATGCTTCTTCATCAAACTCCTTTCTTCAGCCTTTCCAAAATGAAGGTATGCCTCAACTATCCTTGTATAGTCCAATGACACAAGCTATCATGAAGAAAATGGGCTATGACGCTCAAAATTCAATTGGTTTAGGAGATGGCCGTGGTATCCTTATACCATTGGAACCCACCCTGACCAAAAGTCAGTTGGAAGATTGGAAACTCCACCGTCGCATAGACAAGTCTTCATACGGGTTGGGGTATGATCCTGACACTCCAATGAGACAGCTGACACAAAGGCTGCAGAGTCGTTTTGCCGACCAGACCTCAACATCTTGTGTCGATGAATACATCAATCTCCCTGGATATCTCTTTAAAGAGTTACCCGATAAAGACCCAGGAAGCTCATCAAATTGGTACGATTGCTCTAATGATGAAGAGGAATTGTCTGATGACACAGACGCACAGTTCTCTGATTCAGAAGAGCCATCGTCTCCAAAAGAAGTGCCTTACTTCGACCCAGTTTCGGCAGGTGATTGGGACCATCTCATAGCAAGTCTTGATAAAAGTACCGATCAAGAAGATTTATGGACAGAAGCGGAGCCATGGTCTGAAAATGCCCTTGGAAATCTAGAAGGCCTCGTTGAGTTAGAAGTCTCCGAAAATATTGTGGAGGAACCACCTTCAAACCTTCCAACAGAAGATTCTGTTCAAAAGATAGACTTGGGAACACTAGATAACCCACGTCCTGTATTCATAAGCAAGAATATAAAGGATGATGAGTTACTCGAGTATGTCTCTTTTCTTCGTGAGTTTGTTGATTGTTTTGCATGGTCTTACGCTGAAATGCCTGGCTTAGATCCCAAAATAGCAGATCACAAACTCAACTTGCAAGAAAATGTCAAGCCTGTCAAACAAGGCCAAAGAAGATTCTGTCCTGATGTGATGGACAAAATTGAATAAGAAGTTCAGAAACTCAAAAACGTTGGCTTCATCCGCTAGAAATAACATCCTGAATGGTTGTCCAACATCGTCCCCGTGACAAAGAAAAATGGGCAAATCAGAGTCTGTATTGACTATAGAGACCTGAATAATGCATGCCCCAAAGATGAATTCCCGCTCCCCATACCGGAGGTAATGATTGACAACACCTGCGGGTTTGAGCAAATGACTTTCATGGATGGCTTCTCTGGCTACAACCAGATAAAGTTGCATCCCGAAGATGAAAGGCATACATCATTTCGGACCCCATTTGGCGTGTATTGCTACATTGTCATGCCATTTGGTCTGAAAAATGCCTGTGCAACATATCGGAGGGCTATGATGAAGATATTCCAAGATATGCAGCATAAGACAGTCGAATGTTATGTTGATGACCTCGCTGTCAAAAGTAAAAGAAAAGAAGACCATCTCGAAGATCTTCGAGAAGTCTTCCTCCGGCTTTGCAAACACAAACTGCGAATGAATCCCCTCAAATGCTTCTTCGGTGTCTTATCGGGTAAGTTCCTCGGATTCATAGTTCGGAAAACTGGAATAGAGCTTGACCCCATCAAAGTCAAGGCTATCCTAGAAATGCCATCTCCAAGAACCCTGAGAGAACTGAAAGGGCTTCAAGGAAGGTTGGCGTACATCCGATGGTTCATTTCCAACCTATCGGGGAAGTGCCGTCAATTTTCTCGCCTAATGAAAAAAGGTGTAGACTTTGTCTGGGATGCAAAATGTGAAGTTGCATTTCAAGACATCAAGTCATACCTAACCAAACCTCCGATGTTGGCTGCTCCCACAACCGGAAAACCATTCATCTTGTACACAAGAGCTCTCGACTATTCTTTGGCGCTCTACTTGCACAAGAAAACGATGGAGGAAAAGAAGCTGCTCTATACTACCTCAGTCGCATGTTGGTAGGTGCAGAGCATCGCTACTCTCCAGTCGAAAAGGAATGCTTGGCAGTGATGTTCGCCGTACAAAAGCTACGTCACTATTTATTGTCAAACACAGTATACATGATTTCGAGGATCAATCTCTTAAAGGTTCTTGTCACAAAAGCAGGTTCTCTCAATGCCCGGCTGGCAAAATGGTCCATCCTTCTGTCACAATTTGATATTAGGTATGTACCACTGAAAGCAATCAAAGGCCAAGCTCTAGCAGACTTTCTTGCAAAGCATCCACTGTCTAAAGATTCTCTGCTCAGGGATGACCTCCTAGACAAGCCTGTCTACAGCGTGGAGATTTCCTCACCAAATGCCTCCTGGAACATGTACTTCGATGGTGCAACTAGGACAAATGAAAAATGAAAGCCGATATCAGGAATCGGCATTCTCTTTGTCAACCCTGACAAATACATGATTCCACACGCATTTTCGCTACTGGAACCATGTTCAAACAATGCAGCTGAGTACCAAGCCCTGATCATAGGATTGGAACTCGCCTTCGAATCTGACATCACCATGCTGGAAGCATTTGGGGACTCCCAACTAATCGTCAACCAGATGAATCAGAAATATGAAATCAAGAAGCCTGATCTGTTGCCTTACTACAACAAGGCACAGTCACTTCGACAAAAGTTTGATGTCTGTCACATCACCCACATCCGCAGAGGTGAAAACATCCGCGCAGATCCCCTGGCTGGACTTGCTGCATCTATGGCAATCCAAGAAGGGGAAAACATGAAAATTACAGTGTGTCAAAGGAGGATTCTCCCTCCTCTCAACACACACTAAGCAGTCGCTGAATGCCACCGAGTGGTTGGAAGTCGGATTTCCATCCTTAAACCTCCGATCGGCGACTGAAAGGATCCGTTCATTGATTACATTATGTTTGGAATCCTACTAGAAGATCTAAAAGAGCGGGTAAACATTCAAAGACGAGCCATAAATTTTCATTTGGATATTCCCTCCAAAATGCTTTACATAAAATCCTTCAATGGAGTACTTCTACGCTGTTTGTCACAACAAGAGGCGGAAGAAACTCTAAAAGAAGTTCATGTTGGTCTTTGTGGAGCCCATCAGGCTGGTCCTAAGCTCTATGATCAGATAAAAAGGTTAGGTTACTATTGGCCTACCATGGTGGCTGACGCAATGCAATTTGCTAAATGTTGCCAACAATGCCAAACTCATGGAGATTATGTCCACATGCCTCCAGAATGGCTGCATCCTACAGCGATCTCATGGCCCTTCGAAGCCTGGGGTATGGACATCATAGGTCGTATCTCTCCCCTATCAAGCAAAGGTCATCGCTTCATCTTCGCTGGCTACGGATTATTTCTCCAAGTGGTCAGAAGCATTTGCGTTCAGTGAAATTAAGACCTCGTCAGTCCTTCAATTCTTGCGAACTAACATCATTTGTCGCTTGGGCATACCTAAAAGATTCGTCCATGATAACGGACCACAATTCCGGGATCACAGATTCTACAGGTTCTGTGACAAATACAAAATCCAAAGTTGTCCTTCGACTCCGTATAACTCGGCAACGAATGTACTAGCAGAAGCCTTCAACAAGACACTCTGCAAAATTCTCAAGAAAATGGTCTCTAGTCACAAAAGAGACTGGAGCAACAAACTGCCTAAAGCTTTGTGGGCCTATCGGACTACCGTTCGAGGACCAACTCATAGCACACCATTCTTCTTGGTCATGGATGTGAAGCAGTTGTTCCCCTAGAGGTACAAATTCCTTCCTTAAGGGTATCTCTACAGAATGAAATGACGCAAGAAAGTAATGTCAAATTGAGACTCCAAGAACTGGATAATCTCGATGAAAGACGGCTCAAAGCCCTACAAAGTGTTGAGCTTTACTAAGCACGCATGGCAGGATCTTTCAGCAAGAAGGTCAGGCAACGCTCCCACAAAAAGGGTGACTTCGTTCTTGCGGTAAAAAGGCCAATGGTTTTTACCCACAAATCTAAAGGCAAATTCGAACAAAAATGGGAGGGACCCTTCGTCATCGACAAAGTCTTCTCCAACGGCGCGTATGCTCTTCTGAACATGGAGGGTGATAGATGTATGCTGCCCATCAATGGCAAGTTCTTGAAGCGGTACTACCCTTGAAGACTTCCTATATCGGGTCAGAGCGATGCCTACATGGCTAAAGCCTATCCTTAGGTACTTGCTCGTCAAACCCACTCCTTTTAGAGTATTCATACCTATGTTGAAATTTCTAAAAAAACCTCAAAACAATGCTTACTTTCAATGTTTCATTGTTCAAAAAATCATCAAAACCAAAAATCCAAGTTTAGGAGCCTCTTCCCTAACTTGACCAAAACTTTCGATCCTTGAACTCAAAATTCATGGTTTGAAACAAAAATCAGGACTCAGGAATTTCCACACTAGTCCACCCCGACTTTTACCACAAAAAATGGTTTTTGAGTCAATTTATGACCCTCGTGTCTTTAAACAAAAGAAATGGTTTTTCAAAAAACCGTGGAGAAGTGACGTTTAGTCGATACTCACACAAAACCCAAAAGTCGGAAGAATGCGAACCCCATTCAATACTTCCAAAACCTCAAATCGCAAGGAAGTGACACCTCGTCAATACTTGCAAGATTTCAAAAATCGTGGAGACACAACGTTCCAATTGATATCCACAACCCAAATTTCAAAACAAAAACAAAGGTTCGAAAAAACCCCAAATTAAAAAAATCGTGGGGAGGCGACATTCCATCGATACCCACAAAACCAAATTTTTGAGAAAAAAAGCAAGGAAGCGACATTCAGTCGATACTTGCACCCAAATCCGCGAAGAAGGGACATTCCATCGATACTCGCAACCGAATGAGCAAGGAA
The DNA here is from genome assembly GCA_029852735.1 of Persea americana. NCBI lineage: Eukaryota > Viridiplantae > Streptophyta > Magnoliopsida > Laurales > Lauraceae > Persea > Persea americana. The sequence goes on from CM056814.1 coordinate 43,689,014, forward strand.
GCGACATTCCATCGATACTTGCAATACCATTCAGCAGGGAGGTGACTCTTAGTTAATACTTGCATTTTTGAAAACCAAAAACCCGGCTTTCACGCCAAAACCCGGCTTTCATGCCAAAAAATCAAAAATCTGACTTCCATGCCGACAAAACAAAACTTGGTTTTCAAAAAACTTGGCTTCCATGCCATAAAACCTGGCTTTCATGCCAAACAAACAAAATTTTGGCTCTTATGCCATAAAACCAAAACTTGGTTTTCACGCCACAAAAATCGGCTCTCATGCCAAAAACCGGCTTCCTTGCCACAAACAAAATTTTGGCTCTCATGCCACCAAAAATTGGCTTTCATGCCATCTCAAAAATCAGGCTTTCACGCCACAAAAATCGGCTCTCACGCCAAAAACCGGCTTCCATGCTACAAACAAAATTTTGGCTCTCATGCCACCAAAACTCGGTTTTCATGCCATCTCAAAAAACCAGGCCTTTCGCCATAAAATCTGGCTTTCATGCCCAAAACAACCCTTTGGCAAAAGATTTTCACAAAATGACAACCTTTTGATCAAATTTTCAAACAAACATTCCAACCAACTTTTACTTACTTTCATAAAAAAAAAATTTAAGTGAAACGAGAGAATACAAAAAAAAAGGGTGCCAAAAAATATTTATACATGGAGGTACCAAAAGAAAAGAAGAAAAAGTTTGTTACAAAGTCAGGAGACTAGTTTGACATGGTCTTCAGCCAAAGGCTTAACTCCTCAAGCAAACTCTTGGCCTTAGCCTCCAAAGCTTCCAGGCCGCGCTTCTTCAGAATTTTCCCATAAAATGCGGTAGGCTTTTGAGACCCATCTTCAGCACGAGGAAGCTCTTCCCAGAGAATCTGCCATTGTTCATATTCCTGAGTCTTCCTCTGGAGATAGCTTTCGACCTCCTCAACTTGGTGAATGAGAGTCCTCTCTCTATCGCGAGCTTTTAAAGTAGCAGTCTACTTGGCAGTGGCATGTTCTTCCAATAGCTCAAGGCGCTGTCTGGCTTCAGTGACCTCCTTGTCAATGCGGTGTTGGTCCTGTATTAGCTCAATAATAGCCAACTAGGTGACGTTCCTCTCCCGAATGAGCTATTTCCGAGTCCGCGAGATCTCATTCAGTTCAGATTTGACCTCGCTAGAAGGCTTCAAAAACATCTCGTTGAAGAAATCATCATTCGAAAAGCTCTTGGCCTCAGTCCACTTGTTGCTTAGAGTGATGACTTCATCAACAAAAGCCTTGGCATCCGTAATGTCCAAACCAACTTCTTCGCTATCGGCAAGAATGTCCTGCACATGCTTAACCATGCCGAAATCAGCCTCCAAATGGCCAGAAGAAAGAGTCTCGACCCATGAGCTCAAGACTCTCTTCAACACCTTTCTCGCAAATTGACGGGATGGCACAGATGAAGACTTGTCATGCTCCGTTGGTTGACTACCCATGTCAAGCACCGTTGGAAGAGTAATCAAGAAGCTCTTTCCAATCGGAGCCGCTGGGGAAGGAATATCAGTGTGCGGACTCGCCTCTGCCTTATCGAAACTAACAGAAGAAGCCCCTACTCCTAGATCAGCCGCGGGCACCCCCAGCTCTGGCTCTGAGAAAGATAGGGGAACTTCTTCTGTCACCTCACAACCTGCCAATGAAAGATGAAAAAGGTATGAATATGATCTTGTCAAAAATCAAAATATCAAGATTATCGCTACAAAGTACCTTCTTCGACGACTGGTGGAATGCTTTCTGCCTCCATGAGCTCATCTGAAGCATCATCAAAAGTTGCATCCATGGATGGCTCAAAGTCGTTGGAATCTTCTGGCAAGTCAGCTAGCAAGAAACAAAAAATATATGTCAGCAAATGGCGGTAAAGAAAAAGAGAAGAGAAAAAAGAAGTCATGCTAGGAGGAGATTCTGGATTTACTTCAGAATCTCTGGGTTCTTCCTCAGATGCCACAATCGGATCCGTCACCGCCTCATCGGCCGGAACCTCAGGCATCATCAAACCATCATCTTCTACCAAAAGAAAGAAAGCAGTAGATCAAAACAAAAGCTCTCATGAAAGAAAAGAAACGAAAAGAGAAAAGGGAAAAGCATACCATCATCAATGGTCTCTTCCTCTCGGCTCCTCTTTTTCGGAGGTTCATCATCTTCCTCTGATGCCTCCTCAGCGATGGTGGAAGGAATTTCCAGATCAGGAGAATTTTCGTGCCGTCTCTGACTTTGGCACTGTCCTCTTCTCCTCTTGTTCCTACGGGACGAACTGCTGGAAGTACCCTCCCCACCATCAAAATCGTGCCTCTCGCCAGATTCCTCACTGGATGGTCTGCTCTTGCCAGTAGACTCCATGGAAGCCTTTGCTTGCTCTGCTTGTATCCAAGCAGTGACCTCAGCCTCCTCTTTTGCGAGCTGTTCCAAGACCTCATCAGGAATCTCTTGTGCAGCTCCCGATCTAATGACGTCCTGTTCCTTGAGAAACCTGTTATGTGCTTTTCTCCAGAAAGGAAAGCCAGAACTTCTTCTCGGCAGACGCCATCTGACTTCCCAAGGCCCTTCCCGGAAGACTGCTTTACATCAAGCTCCTTCTTGGAAAGCCCTCGGTATGCTGAAAAGCTCTCTACGAACCACTTCGTGAAGCCAGCAGTTCGGAGAGTGGGTAACTCAGATAGGAAATCATGGCAGTAGTGTCTTTCGCGCTATAAAAGGCCCATGCATTTCTCCCGTCTTGCAGACCTCCAAAACGCTTCACCTTGCTCGAAGGCGCTCCAATAACGCCTTGAGAGAAGCCTGACTGCATGGCAAAACGCGAGGGAACATACGGCTGGATGTCGACAAAAAGATGTTTGCAGTACACTATCGTGCCAACACGTATGTTAAAAAGCCAACTCCTCTTTGCATTTGTCAAAGAATAGTGTCTCCCAGACCCTGCGCTGGTCGAATCACGGGAGACACCAAAATCAAAAGCCTTTTTCCTCAAACCCGGAGAAAGCTTCACTGAAGACTGCCCCATCTTGACGTCCCAGAATCTTCGGATCCTCAAACGGGCAGATAAAAGAGATTCGAAAACAGGCTTCCCTCTAGCCAACCGAATCATAAATGGGTCATTGTCCTGAGCAGCACCCAATCGGTGGAAACTGGGACAGTGGTATACATACCACGGATAGAAAATGTGGGCAGAAAATACCTTATTCATGGGAAGCCCAAGCCAAACCAGAAAAGCAGCAGCCTGTAGTTTGGTGCACAAATAGGAGTAAAGAGCAGGCACCAAAGCAAGACGCTCTCCAAACTCCATCTGACAAGCCGGAAAAATGCAATGCGGCCTGGTGTGCGTTCCATCTCCTCCAGCAAAAACAACCTCACCCAACCAATAAGTGAGGAAAACAGTGAGATCTCTCCGCAGCGCAATATCAGAATGAATGGCGTCTGTGCTTGAGAAGAATACCTTCAAATTTTCTCACATGGCGGAGATCTTCTTCGAATCCAGGTTCTTAGCCCTGGCTTCCTGGGTCGTACTCTCAGAAGACTCCCCGCTATCAAAGAAGTTGGTAGACAAAAAGCTACCACTCCTCCAACTGCTACACCGGACTTTCGAGCCCTCCTTCTCCTTCAAAAAATCGTAGAAAGCGACGAGCTGAAAGTACAAAAGCCTAAACTCCTCAGACTGCTCCTCAAGGATGCTGTCGATAGGCATGAACTCCTCATAGAGATTGCCGAGGATAGGCAGTCCGGTGATAGCACTCAGTTCCTTTAAAGAGAAACCAATCTCATCGTTCGTGACAATGAAGGTGTTGGTTTGTGGAAAGAACGACTCCAGCATGGCCATGAAGGCCTCATCAGAGAAAACCACGGTTTGCCGAAAAGCGCGAACCGCTTAAAAAATCTCGGCCTCCTTTAGAATGGCACCGCCGACCTGCAGGATATGATCAGTCCACGACTCCTAGCTCGAGTCAGCACTGAAATGGCCACGAAGTCGAAAAGGCTTCACCCAATTGCTGCCATCGCCCTTGAAAATGCCAAGGCCCACCGGTCTCAAATCGACCGAAGGATGGTCTGAACCTTGGTAGCCGCTGGCCGGCATCAAAATGTCCATACGGGTAGGCGACTTCTCTGCAAAACCAGAAGGGCCGCCAACATAAACCCCTGTCTTAATCACATTTGTCCTCTTCACCCAGCTTGGAGGATCTTCCCTCTTCGAGTATGTGGAGGAAAGGCTCATGATCGAGATAGTTCGATCGAAGGTAGAAACAGTTCTTTTCTCACCATCAACTGTGAAAGAGAACTGAAAACATCTCCTTTGGTATGTTGAATCATCGGGGACGGCATCACCAAAGAAGAAGGTAGGCTTGGGCACAATGCTCTGATCGTCCGTGACCCAGGGACGGTTGCTTACCATGATTTTATAATACTCCTCATCCTTGAGGGCAATCAAACGTTGCCTCATCTCATCTCGGTTGAGCGAGTCACATTCTTTCAAGTTCCTTTCAACATACTGGACCTCCTCCCAGGCCTGCTGTACGGCCACATTAGAGGATCTGGTAGAACGGCGAGGTGCATTAGTGATAGGCTCCTTACCCTTGTTTGTTCTAGAGGAACTACCTGCAAAGGATGAAAAAAAAGATTAATCATTAAAATGACAGAATTTTGCTAAAAAATTCTAGCAAAATTTTGGCACGGTTCCGGGGCAATTCCTAAGAAAAGGAAAACACCCCGAAAGAAATAGGAGCTTGAAGATGGGCTTAACATCGTTGCAAGCTTGTAATCAATGGAAAATTTCCGAAGAATGCTTAAACTCAAACATTGCTGCGAGTTCAAACCAAAGCTTCTCAAATATCCACAAGATTGGAAAAGGGCTCAACGTTGCTGCGAGCTCCAGAATCCAAAAACTTACAAAGCTTCTCAGAAAATCCCCGCAAGACCAAGAAAGGGCTCAACATTACTGCGAGCTCCAAATCCCAAGACTTGGGAAAAGATTTCCAGGTGTGCACTATCATACTTCCAATTCTATTTTCTAAAAAGAAAAAATGCATAGAAGGAAAGTTGTCATGCATGTGCGTCTCGAAATCCAAAAGGGGAAAGAAGAGAGGAAGAAAGTTTCTTTTTTTCAAACAACAAAAAAAAGAAAAAAAATCACCCACAGGCCACGTGGCTGTACGGCCATGACCGTACGGTCTTGTCCGTACGGCCACACACAAAAAAAAAAAAAAGAAGAAGAAAAGAAAAAAAAAAGAAGAAGAAAAGAAAAAAAAAGAAAGAAGAAAAAAAGAAAGAAAAAAAAGAAGAAAAAAAAACAAGGTAAAAAAAAAAGAAGAAGAAAAACCGTGAAAGGAAAAGAAAGAGAGAAAGAAAAAAAAAGAAAGAAAGAAGAAAAAAAGAAAAAAAAAACGTGTGAAAAAAAAAGAAAAAAGAATGCACGTGGAAAAGAAAAAAAAGAGAAAGAGAAAGAAAAAGAAAAGAAAAGGAAAGAATGAAAACTCTTTTCTATTCTCTACATGGGGTTTCTTAAGAAGAGAAAAAGAAACTTACTTGAAGCCATTGATGGAGAAGAAGAAGAAAGAGCTTGAAGATCCTTGAAGAAGAAGGAGAATTCTTGATCTTAGAGCACTCTTGAAGATTTTTGCAAAAAGAAGGCAATAGGAGCAAGAGATCCAACCTCCCCTTGCTTTTATAGAAGAGAGCAAACCAAAAGAGGAAAGGAGGAGAAAAGAAAGGAGGTAAGTGCTACAAATTAGCAAACTTCCTAAAAGAAAAGGATCATGCGATATTCTTTCCCAATGAGGAGATCTTTTGAGAAACTCTCTCCAAAAAGAGAGGGATTATGAGAAACTTTCTCCCAAAGAAAGATATTTTGAGAAAATCTCTCTCAAAATCAAGGAAACTTGAGAGATTCTCTCCAAGTAAGAATATTTTTAGATATTCTCTACCAAAAAGAGATATTTTTAGATATTCTTTACAAAAATGACACCACATGAGATCTAAGCCATCTTTAAAGCTTAAGGTTCCATGGGTTAGCCCACATGAGCCAGGTTTGACCACCTAGGCACTAAAAGTGGCTTTTAGTCAAAATCCCTCTTACCAAGAGCATAAAAAAATGGTTCCATGCCTCCTTTGAGTTGATTGGACCATACAAAAAAATAAAAAATAAAAATCCAAGCTTCCTGAGTTTCCAAAATCCAAACCATCCCACCTTATGAACCAAATTAAGCCAAAACCTTGAAATTGACATTCCGTAAAAACCCAAACCACTCCAATGGACCCAAAATTGTCCCAAAGAGTGATCAAAATCCAAACCATGGTCCCCTAACTTGCCATATATAGCTTGTTAGGTCATAAGACCAAAATCAAAATCCAAAATCCGACCCCCTAACTTGCCACATACAGCTTGTTAGGTCACAAAGTCAAAAACCAAAAACATTCTTGACCGCCGAATGCGCCACACAAAGCCTTTAGGTTCGCAAGTTCAAAAAGAAAAAATCCAAAACCCAAAAACCCAATCCAAATGTCGTTTTCAAAATTTTGCCTTGAGATGGTACGTGATCTCTCTCACTGCCATAAAATCCCCTTCGAAACTCAAAAGGCTACTCTATCAAGAAAAATGCTCAGAGACTCTTGGTTGTCGCGACCCCGGACCGAGGTTTTCCCAAAGTCCGGGACCCGCGACGGTTGTTGTCCATCCAGCTACGATTAACCCACAGGTTTCCACGGTGAGGATTCCCAAAAACGAACATGTAACAATCTCACACGAACAATGATTTGCGGAAGCGTGCAAGTAATCTCATCACAACTTAATCACATAAACCTTGTGATTCCGAATGGCATAAGTTAAGTCATCATTAAGACGATAATCAGAGGAGAAAATGTAAGCATAGCATTACCAAATTCAGTTCAAGTTTCAAAATAACAATGTGTTAAGTTACATAACCCCAAAAGTGAAAAAGGCCAACAAAGGCCATACATTCCCAAATATCAAAATAATCCCATCCATGTGTATCGTGCTCAAGACTCCGCCCGACGTCTAGAGGACGTCGTCGGGTTGCCACTCACGGGCTGAGGGTGGCCCAAAAGCCTCCTCCGGGCGCTCCCCCGCAAAGCCAACGGCGCCTGCATCTAAACACCAAAACAAAGGGATCAGACACGACGGTCTGGCAGGTGAACAGCTTGGACATAATATAAATCAGATAATGTGAAAGTAATCAGCACTTTAAAACATTGCATGAGATCTGAACAAAAACATGTTTAAGTGTAATTCAAAACTAACATACTTTTAAATAAAATAACATGATTCACGGATCCACATTGAGCTCATCCTTTCTCCGTCATACGAAATGACAAGAGCAAGCAGAACGAAACAGAACGAGACAAAACAAAACAGAAGTCCGAGCCACACAAGGTGGGCGGAAAACCGGCCGCGGAACCGGACAGAACAAAGATGTGTATAAATACACGGCTAATCTGCAGATTGCCCTTATGTTTAAGGACCCCCGAACTAGTGGATCAGACTGAAAGGGCAGTCCAAGCTCAGTGAGACTCTATGATATCCATGTATGCATAAAACATATCGATGCTCGTACAAAACTTAGCGAAAAATGGGGAAAAACACTTATCAAAATAATGCAAGACGAGACTAAACAAGCAAGGTTGGAAAAGTGTCCCCATTATAGTTCTTGAGACAAGTCAAAAGTTCAATACATGCTTGTAAATCCAAAACAGGTACAGAGCGTGTTCTTCGTGTTAAAATTCAAGATTTCGGAACAATTATGTCAAGTATATGCTAAGGTTCTTTGTTTGATTCTCGTGAAGTTGAAACCCAAATGTTGGAGTTTACATGAATTGGTGTTCCCGAAGCTGGACAACATGTCATGTTTCAACTGCACAGCATCAGGCTAAAGACCCCATAACATATCCTAGTTTTTATCTCCCCTCTAAACCCCTTCAAAATTCTCCTTCTGCACACTCGGTCACCTCGCGGCTACCTGGCGGCTGGCCGCCGGGTGCTGGTCGGCTGACCGACCAACCGACCGACCGCTGACCGACTGATCAGGAGGATACTACTTTTCAATTTCATGCGCAGGTCGGCTAGCCGCCTGCTGACCGCCAGCGGACCGACCTCGCTCTGTACAGAAATTGAGCTACTGTAATTCTAACCGACACAGGGGCGGTTAGCCGTGGGTCGACAGTCGGCTAGCCGACTGCTGACCGACTGCTGACCGACCACACCCTGTGCAGAAAATTGAGTTACTGGAATTCTAACCGACACAGGGGCGGTTAGCCGTGGGTCGACAGTCGGCTAGCCGACTGCTGACCGCCGGTGTGCGGCAGCTTCAGTCAGATTCAGAATTTCCACTCCCTTCTCACCATTTCTTTCCTTTGTCAAATCCTGCATATCCCCTGAGCCTCCATGCTCTCCAAGGGGCAATTTCCATTCAAAATCTAACAATCCACACTTCCATATCACCTCACAACCTTTCCTCCATTCTTTCATCCATTTATAAAACACATTGACAAGATAAAAGCGACTTCAAATGAATGAAAAACCATTAACACAATCCCATTAGCTTATGCATTTCAATTAAAACAAAATTACAGACTATACACCTTTGGAAACATACATTGCCCAAATTATCATGGAAAAGAAATCAAACCATGAAAGCTGAAGAAATCAAACATTGCATGTATCATGAATCTAAGTTGTTCACTTGCCTTTACCAACGTCCTAGCCCAACAAATCTTAGAACAAAGCCTACCAAATGTACTCCACGAAATCTACAAGAAAACCCATGAAAAGAACTTCAAAAATCCACCAAAAAGAGAAGACAGTGACCCATTTCGAAATGGGTGTTGCATGTTTGAAAAATGGGTTCCTAAGGAACTCAAAAGACTACATTGAAGAGGAGGAAGAGATCTATTACCTGAAGCTTGCTAAACAAGAAGAGGAGAAGAAAACGGAGTGGATACACAGCTGGGATCTCCAAGAAAATGGCAGCACTAGATTCTTAGAGTTGAGAGGAAGAAGATGGTAAGATTGGTTTTTGATTTGGGGCTCTCTAGCTTTGGTTTGCAAAGAGAAGAAGGGAAAGGAAGAAGAGGAAGAAACCACAGCTGGGTTGAGGGAAAGTTGCAGGAAGAGTTCAGAATCGTGAGTGAAGAGAAATGAGGGAGAAGGAGATTTGATTCAAGTGGGTTCTTGTGGGCCCCATTGCTCAGAACTTGCAATGGTTAAAACACTGACTTGTGGGCCCCGGATGAGAACGACGAAGAAGACTAAAATGATCGCCGAAAAATCTAGTTTCCAAAAAGTATAAATTTGGCATAGTTTTGCGATTTCAAAATTTGAGTCCAGATTTGGTGTGAAAAGACTGATTTACCCCTTTGGGCCAAAACTTGGGTTTCTGAGCCTAAAACACAAACAAGTTGAACACAAAAGTTTATTAATAAAATAAAACCATTTAAAAGAGATTGAAATCACGATTAAAATCAGAAGACTGGAATTTCCTCCCAAGCTTACACGTTCACTCAAGGCACCCTTAAGTGTGACCAAAAAGCACAAGACGCTCTCAAAATTCCCCAAAGCTAATTCTAGACTAAATCGGACCAATTTCTAATCCCACGCACACTAACTCACATTACAACTAAACCCGCATTTAGTTAACACTAATCGCGCTAAATCCTGGGTCGGGGTTTGACATCGGTCAAGTCAGAAGTTCTCCTTCAAAGTTTTATTTGAGGTACATCGACTGCAAAAGCTATGCAATTTGTCGCTGTACCTCGAGGGGGCATTTGTTGACACCAAAAATGTAACTTTGCCTCCTCAACATCAAAAGCTACGTGGAGCCGCATCCTACTACAAACAGGCAAAGCTGCTTCAAGCATTAGATCTTTTCAGAATCAAACAAAAACTGTAAGATCCTTCAAAATAGCCAAAAGAAGGGAATATATGAAGTTTCGGGCCATTTCAACACCATTTGGCCTAACTTCAATCCTCCAGCGCCTGAGTAGGAGCTCCCGGCGGCGACAGTGTCAAACACATCAAATCTTCGATCAGAACCTATGGATGGTCTCAAAATACCTCCAAAAGGCTCCACGCCAAATTTCAAGTAAAACCGACACCGTTTGACCCTTCATCAACTCTCGAAAGGCGAAATCAAGCCTCCCGGCGGTGAAAACATCTGATGCCACCACTCATAAAAAAAAGCACATAAGTAGCTTCTACATGCTTCCAAAGGGCTGCATGTCAAATTTCAGGTCATTCCGACAACGTTTGACCCGGCTTTGACGCTCCGAAACAAAATCAAGCCTACCGGCGGCGAAGCTCCCAGGGACCATAGCATCCAAATTGGAGCTAATGGATCATCTCAAAATGACTCTAATAGGCTCCCTGTCAAATTTCAGGTCAATCGGACATCAGATGACCGTACATCAAAGCCCGACATCTTCCGCACGGTGAAATCAAGTATAGCATCGACGGGACCCCAAAAGGCTTTAAAACTCAAGTAAAAGCCCATGGTTGGTCCTATCTAATGCTCAGGAAGCTTCACCTCAAATTTCAGGTCATTCCGACATCGTTTGACCTAGTTTCAACTCTTGGCGGAAAATCTGCTACAAAGTCTTCGGCTTTTCCAAAAATAGGAAACTTTGTGCTCTGATTTGCATGACTTTTCGATGAGTCTTCTTCAGTGGAATCAAGCCAATAAATGAGGAGAAATGTAAAAGAAAAATAAAGGAGAAAACATAAGTAAAAAAGCCTGAAAAACAGCGAAGAAACGGCGACCGAAAAAAGGGGCTAAAGCCCCATGGTCGCCGGCGACCATGGCCCAGGGTCGCCGGCCCCATGGTCGCCGGTGACCCTGGAAATCCGGGTTGCTGGATTTCCGCCAAAAGCGCCGTTTTTCCGTTCTTTTTCGTGTTTCGCGATGTTTTGCCCCTGTGATTTTCTTAAAATCTGATTTTTGAGGCATGATATCCGTCGATCTTTGTCAACATCATGGATCGCCATCGAAATCATTCGATCATCATTGGACACTCCAAAATCGCCAACCGGCCGACCAAGAAAGCACATTTTCTGCTCTACCGATCATGAAATCGACTGGACAGATGTTGCCGGCTCATTAGTGTCAACAAATGTCTGAATTTGTATCGTCATCTGACATCAAACAACGTGCGGATCCATCGATGATCATCCCAAGAAGAATTTCAAAAGAAGCGGCAAGGCCCGCGACTCTTCAAGCGACTCAGCGACCAATTAAATGAAGTTAAATGACCTTTTTTATGACAACTTATTAGGGTCATTAACTCATTATTTTGGACGGCCCAATCAGAAGCAAGCAAATTGGAGTTACAAGTCCAATTAATCATGACAATTAACCATGTAACTCCTATCATTATGGAGATTAATCATGGTAATTAATCATGAAACTCCCATCATTATGGAGATTAAATATCCATTATTCTCCATCGGCCAATCAAAATCCAAGAAAAAGGAATTACAAAATTATGAAATTAAATCTTGTATCTCCTCCCATCATGGAGCATTAATACCATTAATGCCCATAAAACCCTCCTAATGGCCACCAAAAGCCTACAAATAGGTGGTCATTCCAAAGGGAAGGGGTCTGAAAAAATCATCTGAAGGGTCCTGAAAAATTGTCTGAAAACTATCCTGAAGAATTCTCTGCAAAAAAAAGCTCTTTCACTCTAAAGAAACTCTACTGCAAATTCTACAAGGTGATCGAAGTCCCTTGGGGGGCCACCCCCCCAAGATCTTCCCTCTTCTTTTATCCAACATGGCCTAGATGAGGCGTTTCAGCCCGTCTACTTGTTTTTTTATTAGATATAGGACATTCCCTTGGTCTTTGTCCTCTAAAAATCCGAGGTCCAAGCCAAGCCAAGTGAACTAAAGCATCAAGTGTTTTCATCTGAAGGACGATGGCAGAGTCCATACATGACTCGCGATCGTCGATCTAAACGAGTCCCCACAATCGCTTGAGAAGTCAGATCCCTCTTTCTTCCCTTTCTATTGTGTTTTGTATTTTTTAAAGAGACAAAAAAATCACAATTCTTGTCTTTCATCATTGATAAGATTTGTAAATCGCCTTCCATGGCAAAATCGCCTTCTACGGCACAAAACCGTCTTTCACGACAAACTAAACAAAATCGCTTCTCACGGCATTTTAAAATCTTGCCTCTTTCTTTAAATATATGTGCAATGGAAAGTTAGAAAAAAAAGTTTGATTTTCTTTTTACTTGTGAAGGTGAATCTCCGGATCACCATTTCAAATTCCAAGTAGAATAGAAAATCTGGCATATCCGTACAAAAATGTTGATGCTTGCTCGTTTTTTCTCTTCGCCCCGCCGCACCCCAGCGGACCCGGGACGGAGGAAGGCAAGAAAGAAAAAGACAGGTCCATCAACCGCGACCCCACATCTCATTTGCAATCCGGGCCCACAGTTAATTGCAAATAACTCCACTATATAAATGCAATTGAACTCCAGTGTTAGGAATAAATTACATGAAGACCCTAAACTTCCTTATCACTACAAGTGGGCCCCTCTATCATTATCTATGGATCAATTGGACAGACTGTCCCACCAATTTTGACCCATATCTTATTATCCTTTAGACCTAATTAATTATAGTAATCATTAGTACCATCCAATTAACTCTTAATTGAGATGAATGTACACTTACCAATGATAAATCCACTAATTGGCACAAGGGGATAATAGAGATAGATTCCATCTTGACCATTACGTGTTTCCACAGTCCTACTACCACGTACCCAAGACACCGAGATGTTGACCTACAGTTGGCCTCACTCATTGGTGACTCAAAGTAAATGAATAGATAGAAACTTGAGTTCATAAATGTCTCAGAATTGAGAGCCTATTGCTAGGAAATTATGAGAGCAGACCTTAAAGTAAAGACAGTGTTCATAAGGTGCTTCTCATGGTCCTTCAATACATCCAATGTACCAGCACTATGATCCAAAATCTTACATTCTGATGATCGAGACAAATCACACTATCTCATAGTAATCAAAGTACTGCAACCTTGTCAGATGAGATGTCCAGTCTCATCACTGGTTGTGAAGATATTCAAGTATAAGATTTGCTATACATGTCTCCCGTATGTGGATCTCATCCATACACATGTATTGCATCTAGTATACTTATGGACTCCGGTTCATCTCATGAACCATCATGTCATTCGTATTGGTTATGTGCATTTAAGTAATAAACACCATTCATCTCATGAAAGAAAAACATGAATATATTGATAAATAAAGAAATTAATCAATTTATTACATCAATCTTAATGGATTGAGACCATAAAACTAACAATATCACATACCTAGATTTAGGGATTGAAAATAAAAGAGATGATTAAGAGTCGAGAGAAATCCCGTAATTCTAAGGTCACTTGTATCTTTCCCTACTCTGCGAAGGGAGGTGAAGAAATACACAGCCCGTATTTTCAATGCTTAGACCTATGTCAAGTTTTTAGATCTTGGGGGCATAATTTCCCGTTTTATTTTTTACCACCATTCTTATTTTTATTTTTATTTTTAGTTATTTACTTGAATGTTTATGCAGATATTGTTTTGATTTAGAAGTTTAGAACTGCATCTTCTTAGGTTTGGTAGAAACTTTCTATTTATGTCTTTGCATAGTCTATGGTTGGAAAATACCCATTGCATGCATTAGGTTTAGGAATTTCACTTAAACTTGTGTTTGGTTGCTAGAAACCAAAGACTATTGACTAATTAGAAAGAGCAAATTCAGACCTTATATATGAATAACGAAAAAGGCAGCATTATTACAGCAGTTTCAGGCTGTTTTTCTCTCATAAGTGCGCGATTTGAAAATCAGGCAAACGAGCTTAGTTGCCATCGAAACTTTGTAGAATTAATATTTGGAAACAAGTCTTTGCAACCCTAGAGTTTTAGAGAAAAATAAGCTTGGGAAGTGTCGCGACCCCGGACCGGGACCCGGGACCGCGACGGTGGTGTGGATGGGGTAATGAACTACCCTTAACAATGAATATACATTTCCTTAATTTCCCACAGGTTTCCGCGGTGAGGATTCCACTCACACCCATAGAATATTTACATTGGTGCGAAAGCGTGTAGCAAATCAAACTCTTAATCCATTCTCATTATATGAAACTGATAATATACAAGTATGACATGATGTCAGAGTGAGCAATGATCTCATTAGCATTCCCAAAATTTGAAGTTAGAGTTTAAACAAAAGATCAAGTTAAATTAACATTCCCCAAAAATAATGGCCAACAAAGGCCAGTACAACCAAAAGAATAAATCATGTATCATTCTATAATCTCCCCAAAATGTTCGCAGCTCAAAGCTAAACCAAATGTCTACATGACATTGTCAGCTTGCCACTCCACTAATCGTTGCGGTTCATCGACCGCCTCCTCTGGCTCCTCCTCAAAGGCAATAACGGGAGCTGGACCTGAGTACCACAAAAATGGGTCAGACACAATGGTCTGGCAGGTGGGTGAATAGATAATACCAAGAAAGAAATCAAAGCACATCTTAAACATAACGAAATCTTGTTAAAATAATAACTGTCATAAAACAGGATGCATGGTTCATTTAAAGTACAGATGCAATATAAATCATGTAGGGTATTCAAGGTACAGGAACTGACTAAATGGCAACCACACTAAAGCTAAATCCTCTCTATCACTAATGTGATGAGAGCACATTCAGTGCGTTGGGCTCGAGCACACGAAATGACGAGAACCAACATTATATACATATACATATAGCTAGGCAAGACCACGACCGCGGAACCGGGTAACGGGACAGGACAGGATCCAAGTTGCAATTGGCGGGAGCACAAGGGGGAAACCCAAGTCAGTTGATCAGACTGACAAGGACGTCCAAGCTTAGTGGTGCCGACTCATAGGTTACACGAGAAATCAAAACGTGTACAAAACTATATCGGTGCAAAACACTCGGGTAGGCGGGGCAGGGTGCTCATAGGCACACATTTCATATCATTATCTTTTCATGCGTAAACGGGGCTGGCAGGACATGTCAGGTGCATAAATCAGAGTTGAAAACAATGAAATAAGTTCTTATACAGTTACGGACTATATATATTGGGGCTTCCGTATTCATACAACATGTATAAAGATCTTGTATGTCTATTATTGCCCTTAGTATGGTACTCGAATGATAGAGGACATATCAAGTTTCCTTATACAAGTTGATGAATCCAAAATTCCCAATACCTTTCCGAAATGGAGTTTCTTTCTAAGTCAGTCTCCTTATGTCATCCCCTGGGTCTTTCCAAGGTGGTAGGGCATCAAAACAACCCATCCAAACCTTTAAATACCAAATCCGAAAACAATAGAAAAGACTTAGGAATTCTGGGTGAAATTCGGTCACTAGTCGGTTAGCTGGCGGTTAGCCGCCGAGGTGATCGGCGGTTAGCCGCTGGCTGACCGCGGTTCACCCTGCTAAAATATAGCATTCTGTGTTTTTAACCGCGCATCTCGACTACCTGGCGGTCACAAGGTTTTTGGTTAGCGGTTAGCCGCGAGCTGACCGCGGGGCTGACCGCGGTTCGCCTGTCAAAACACAACATTCTGTGTTTCTAACCGCATCTGGGTCGGCCAGCCGCCGGTCACCTGTCGGCTAGCCGCCAAGGTGACCGCCCGCTGACCCCCCAGCTGCGGGAACTACACATCAGGTGTAGATTTCAGTTCTTTCTTTCCCAAACCCTTTCACCTCAACTCCAACCAGTTCCTAACATGAAATGGGCCTATTCCCTTTCATTTAACATTTAATCCTTTCCACCAACCACCATTCCATCAATGCATTAATTCTCCTACCAATACAAATCTCATTCAATGCAAGTACAAATATCATTTAAGAAGTTCATAATGACCAAAATAACTTTAATGAATGAATGCATACATTCTCATAAAACTAACTAAGAGAAAAATCATATCAATAAGTACATTTCCAAAAGCATTATGAAACATAATAAACTAAAGGAATAGGAATAATAAAAATCCACATTTTCAATAAAACAAGAACTCATTCAAAACAAATCCATTCATTCACTTGCCTTGATCTCCAAATATGCTAGTCAAGCTCTAATCCCACTATCAAGCTCAAAATCTACAATCTACACAAAAATCCCCAAAATACATTCATTACAACCCTAGAATGTCAAAATCAAGAAATAGATGGAGATAGCTTCCAATAATCAAAGTGAAGCACCTCCATGGCTAGAAGAACACACAACCAAGAGATGAGAAGAAGAGCTTACATGGAAGGTCCTCTAATGGCAAGAGCTTGCTCAAAAGGTAGCTTGGAATGGAAGGCTCTCTCTAAAAATGATATCAAGATGAAGCTCTCATGGAGGGGAAGAAGATTACCACCTCCATTTAACCTTTAGCAATAGATTTGAGAGAGATTGGGAGAAGCAAGAAGCCAGGTAACTTGAAGAGAACCCTAGGGCTGGGCTGGAACTTCTCTATGCTCTCAAGGGAAAGTTGCAGGAAAAGGGGGAAGAAGGAATGAACTCCTCCTTATATAGAAAATCTGAATGGGTCCCACAACTTAAAAATCCAATTGGGCTAAAACATCGCTCTACGGGCCTCAGATGGATTCGACGAAGAAGGAAGAATCGATCGTCGGAATTTCTACTTTCCAAAAAGTATATATTTTACGAGTTTCGGGGACATTGAAAATAGTGTCCAGATTTTGTGTAAAAAGACTGTTTTACCCCTATCAATGGCAAATTAGGGTTCAGAGGTCTCGAACGGAAACGGAGCATATACAAAAGTTGTCGGGAATAATAAAATACATTAAACGGAACAAATTACAGATTTTCAGAATTATTAAATAAATCCCAAAACTAATCAAGACATAATAAAAGGAACCCCCAAAGGGCCTCGCTAGATCAAAAGAGTTCCCAGAATTATTCAAAGCTATAAAAACTATTCTAATCCAGATTTAACCAATTTCCACTAATCTCACTTATAAATAAGTCACGTCTTAATTAACACTAATCGGAAACTCTCGAGGCGGGGTCTTACAGGAAGTAGGGTAAACACCGGCCTAAAAAAGGATAGTTGGATAGCCTTCAATCAGATTTCCAGCACAAAATTGTTCAACTAGGCATCTTTAGGTGATCATATCTTTTTCGTTTTAAATCCTTTTTCAATTCTTCGTTTTCTGTTGTGTTTATGCAGCATCAGAATATTGATCCCAGCCATTAGATTTAGGTTTATATCATCTTAGGCTAGTCGTACATTCCAATAAAAACAGGCCTATGCAATAGTTTATTCAATACTTAGAATTTTTCAGCATGCATAAGATTTTTAGGAACTTGTCTAGAAGTGCATTTTTTCCATGTAAGACCTCATAAATCATTCATATTTACTTTGTAATTTGTTTTAGGAAGTTTTGTTTTGATTTATCTTATATTAAATTGATTGTTTTGATGAGTTTGTTACTTTTGCATGTTATAGTTAGAATATGGTTGAATAAAATAGGTTTCTTTACTTAGTTTAGGTTTATTTTTTATTTAGACAGTTGTAGTTGTTAATTTTTATTTTTTAGGAATTTTCTTGTAATTTGATTAGTTTCTTTATTAGGTTAGATTTAGTTTCTAAATTAGGACAGGTTGAAGTTGGAAAGTTTCTTAATCAACATTGCTCCTTGTGGATCGACTTGGTCTCACCAGTTATTACTACAGTCACACCCTTGCACTTGGGGGTTCGATCAAGTTTTTGGCGCCATTGCTGGGGAGCGCCATATAAGGTAACTTTTCTGACTTTCTCATTTACATTGCTTTATGGGTGTGACATTTTTGGCATCTTTCTAGAATATACCTCGCATGCATTGAATGGTAAACTGCCCTAATTTGGAATAGAAAAGTGCATGGAATGTTAGCAACTCACATAATTGATTTTTAGAAAATTCCAAAAAGTTACCAAAATTTTCCAACTTTCTTATTATTCTTATTATTTTTTTAGGATTTATTTTTGGTAGGACATTCTAAAGGAAGGAAAGTCCATTCAAGGTTGCACCAATTGCGCTCCTTGATCACCTCAGTATTAAGGAAAGCCTTGTCCCATTAAAGGAAGACATTTTATGTTCAAGAAAAGTGGTTTTTAAGCGGGACCGTTGTGTCCCCACCACTTACTTGGGGGCTTACTTGGCTGAGTTGGTTTCATAGGACTGGATTGGAGGCCTAGGTGTACTCTACAACCTTAAGAGTGATTAGGTGTTTGTTCTAGGTTAGTTGTTTTTCATTAAATTAAAAAAAAAAAATTGCCCACCTTGCTTGCTTGATTCCATATTGAATCACGTTCCAAGAGAGGGAATCGCAAATCAAGAGGGCACTTGAAAATCTCAAAATCTTTAGGTTCATCTAGTGACACCATGGAATATGAAAGATGCGAGAATTCGAGTGGGACCCAATCGTCTAAGAGCCTACACGATAATCTCCGGCCAAATTGGCAAGTAATGAAAGATGACCAATCCAAAAGGTCTTTGCGTGAATACCTATACCCCCACACATGCAAGCACTTCTTCATCTATGAACGTGTGGGGAGGATGTGGATAAAACACCCAATCTGCACGAACTTGTCCAACAAGATCAGATTATAGGTGTTACAAGAAATCGAGGATGAAGCCAGCGCATATCAATGGCCTTGTTTCAATAACATAGGTAACACGCATAGCCCACAATGGGATGATCATTATGATTACATTTGGTAAAATGGGCACATGGATGATTTTTCCAATCTCCCATAAGAACCTACTCCGGATGGGTCATATGTGCGAGACTTGACATTTGTACCCCCATCAATTGAATGGTCAAATGAAACACCATCCAAGTGCTCATATGTACCCTCACCACCACCATCCCCGGAGGTGCAGTCTTTGGAGGATATGATCACTAAATTCACTCAGAATCAAAATGAATTTATTCAGAGCCAAAATGAATTCAATCAAACCATCAAGCAAGAACTACGAGACCTGACAGCTTTAATTTGCCATATGATACAAGAGGACGTCACCTTCAGTAGTGAAAATGATTTTCAAATAGATGGTCCAAAAAACCTTGACCACTTTTTATTACCGGATCACACAAATGCTCAATCCATATCTAAGGGTGGAGATGAGAGTAGGGCTGGTGGTATGATAGAAAAACAATTTGACTCTGAACCATATAAGCCCATAATCCCTTTTCCCCAATGGTTGAGACAGTCCCACTGGGAGATTTTGGAGAAAGATTCCCAAGAGCCCCTCTTAGATTCTGATTCTTTCATGTGAGAACTTGGTCCAGGCGGCACCCTTAACCACGGAGAGTAGCATGTCAACCACAGGCTTCAAATAGCGAGTCTTTGTTAGCCCGTATTGGAAATATCCAAGTCTTGACCCTGGGCTTATAAGTCAATCCTCGTATTAACTTAGCATGAGGCATTTTAAAACCATGCGGCCCCGGAAACCGTAAAAACTATAGCGTTAAGCTTGCTAGGGTAAGAGCAGTACTAGGATGGGTGACCTCTTGGGAAGTCCTCGCTCACGCGCGTGGGGCTAAAGCGGACAATTTCATGCTGAGTTGGGGGGAGTTATGACAGTTGGTATCAGAGCCGAGGACGGCTCTATTTCCGGTGGGGGAGAATGTGAGAACTTGGTCCAAGCGGCATCCTGAACCACGGGGAGTAGCGTGTCAACCACGGGCTTCAAACGGTGAGTCTCCGTTAGCTCGCATTGGAAATATCCAAGTCCTGACCCTGGGCTTATATATCAATCCTCATATTAACTTAGCATGAGGTCTTTTAAAACCGTGCGGCCCCGGAAACCATAAAAACTATAGCGTTAAGCGTGCTAGGACGGGAGCAGTACTAGGATGGATGACCTCCTAGGAAGTCCTGGTGCGCACACGTGGGGCCAAAGCGGACAATTTCATGCTGAGTTGGGCGGGGTTGTAACAATCTTGATCATGAGCCTTTCTCTTACATGCTCTAAGAGAGAAGATCCTCCTAGTGATGTTGATGTATGCATTTGAATCACATAAGCCATTACGTGCTGCTGTTCGACAATTGTTTATATTTTTCAATATCTTGTGTTCGAAGATTATAAATCATGAAGAGCTGATGAAGATGAAAGATAGCATTGTAGAAACATTATGTGTGTTCGAAAAGTACTTTCCACCCTCATTTTTCGTATCTATAATACACCTTGTTGCGTACTTGGCGGATGAGGCAAAAATTTCTGGGCTTGTTAGATATCGATGGATGTATCCTTTTGAGAGGTAAATCAAATTCAAAGCTAAAAATATGTTTTTCCCCTTAATAATGTTTAGTGTAGAGATTTTATTAATTTGACATGTGGCAGGATGATGAAAACATTTAAACGATATGTGGTGAATCATACCTATCCAGAGGGATGTATTTTAGAGTGCTTCCTCATGGATGAAGCAATGATGTATGCCATGAATTATATGCCAAATGGTATTCAAGGAAGCCATAAGGAAGCACGGGGGAAGTGGATGGACAATGATGGTTTATGTGCCTATCCTATCGATAAAAAGGGGAAGGTCGAATATCTTGAGATTTTGCAGTACCAGTAAGCACGTAAATGGGTATTGGAGTCGTTTGTGGAGAATATCGCGTGGAAAGAGTAGGAAAAATTTAGTTAATTTCTTTGTTCTTAGCTATTTGTTTACACATATAATGCATCTAAATTTTAAAATAAATTTACTTTTCAGGAATTATGATAGATACATACAGGAACACGTATCTAATGTTCAGAATCGGAGAGGCACCATAAGAGCAGAAAAGGAGATGGATTACATTCCTTGGCTTAGACAACAATTACAAAATGAGGAAAATAGTGTTTTGAAAAAGCTTGCTGATGGACCTAAATTTGAGGCTATTTCATATAGCTCATATGCGATAAATGAATATGTTTTTTGCATAGCCGATTCGGAAATATCGAAAACAACACAAAACAGCGGGTTCTCTATGAAAGCTGTAACTAAGTTCAGATCTAGTGTCAACGACACAAATTTTGTATCTGAGGAGGTCCCTTACTATGGCATTGTCAAACAAATTCTTGAGTTAGATTACCATGACTTCAAAGTAGTAGTATTCAACCATGATTGGGTGTGTATAGAGAACACAAATAGTGTTAGAGTTGATCCAGAAACAAAATTGAGATATGTTAATTTAGAGAGGGTAATGAGAACCACAAAAGAATCAGCCAAAGATCAAAGTCGTCCTACAGATGAGTGGCATGTTGTGTTGGATGCTCCAAGAAGACTTAATCAAGACATGGACTCTTATGAAGATCCGTTAGTCTTCGAGGCAAGAACGAATGAAAACTCATATATCGGAGCATTACATGATGATATTATAGATGTTGATTTCATTTGAGGTGACAAGTTCATGTCAATATTCTTCTCATTGCATATTTATTTCATTAAATGGACCAATTTGTACATATCATGTTTCATTAAATTGGTATTTATTTCATGTTTCATCGATCTAGTTTCTTTCTTTAGTTTTACATTTCAATGTTTTTTTATATGACAACAATATTCAAAGTGCACATTTTTTGTTACAGCCAGTATGTCACAAGATCAATCAACAGCACATAGTTCTGCTGCGTCAGCATCTACACCGTCGAGGTGTAGTTCCCGCGAGAGTACATATTGCCAACAATCATTATATGTATCCAATTTTATTTTATTTCTTCTTAACAAACTAATCCTTACAATAGTCAATTCGTAACAAGCGTGCCTAAGTCAATCACTTTTGGCGAGCATGACCAACCTATCAGACCAGATGCTGCCCAACTGAGTTTGTTGATAGGAAATCTGGTGAGGACATATGTGTCCCCCATATATGAGGCATGGACAATGTGTCGAATGAGATTAAGGAGCAAATTTGGAACGGCGTGATTGTGAGTACTTTTGCATTTATATAATTTAAAGTTTTATATCAGCATTTCATTACAATCATAACTCCTCATTCATAATCTTTGCAAAGCACCTACAACATCAATGAGATCCATAAAAATTTCGTTATGAAGAAAGCAAACATATCGTGGAAAGGTTGGAAGTATGCTCTTCGTCATCAGGCAATAGACAAATACCTCAAAGATGCAGAGAGGAAGAGCAATGTGCCCAAGCATGTGAAACCGGAAGATTGGGTAAAATTTGTGGACATTTCCTCGACGTCATCGGCCTTAGCTGCCAGGGAGGCTGGTAAGATTGCTAGGTCAAAGTTGAAGAGCCCGCACACAACGGGCAGGAAGGGACAGGCTAGAGTGGCTACAGAGTTGGTAAGATTTGTGCACATATCTTCTTTTTGCAATTATACTATACTCTTTTGGTGCAATAGCAGCTTTGAGGTTAGGTGGGTTTATTCAAGTTTTAGAGGTTTTTTTTTGGTGGGGCTTCTGCTCCATATCCTTTTCCTTTCTTGATGCCTTTTGCTTGTAACTAGTGGTTTAGTCACTCTTATAGTATATCTTTACATTGCACTGTTAAAAAAAAAAAGAAAAAAAATCTTGCTTATATTGTGTTCTTCTTTTCTCTATTAACAAAGTTACCATTTCAAAAGAAAAAAAAGAAGAGAAAAAAACGCAAGCTTATTGTTCAGTGAGTTAGGTGGCACGTGTTCAATAACCTGAGGCACCGCTTTTCACACTTTTTTTTCCATCTCCGACTCTCTTACATGGTTGTAAATTGCGGGGTGGGGGTGATTTTTCCATATGCAATTAGTTTATATATACTGCTTCCATTTGTCATCGCAGTATTATGTTGACCCCTGCAGCACTCAACATGGACGGAGTAAATTGGACGACTCTTATGAATATCCCAATTTTTTTTACAGAAAGCAAAAAATCCGGATCAACCATTAACTCGCACGGATCTCCTCTTGGCCACTCATAAAAGGAAGGATGGATCAGCATCGAGCCCCCATGTGGTGAGATCCATTTTAATGTAATTGGTGAATAGGTTATTAATTTGAATTGCTAGTTGATTATATTAGCCCTTGATTTAACAAATTTATTAAAGTTAAATAGTCTTTTTGAGCCGTAAATTCTTTTGAGAATCACGAGCGAGTAAAGGTTTGACAAGCATAAAATTGAGCAAGAAATCATATTTGTCAGATGCAGGCATATTTACATATCATCAAGAGTATAATGTAGACTCCTGACTTCTCAACATTACAGATCAACTAGTATTGAGCCACCTTGTAAATTTGTATACAATCAATCATTAATCAGACACGCCTGAGGATATGTCAAAGTTTCTTCATCCATACATTTGACAATTGAATTGTGCCCCACCAGTATGGGCAGTTGATGTAAAGTGTGCCCCATGGCCCGCAAGAAAGCACTTGGGCCTGTAGGCCCGAGGGTTTAGCCAATGAGGGACCACCACACAAGTTAATTGCACAAGATGCTTATGACTCATGATATCAGCAAAAAAGCTTTTAATTTTCTTCTTTGAATAAGTATGTTCATTTTCTTATGATCATTAGAGCTAAGGTATGACTAAATCTCCTATTAAGTTGACACTAATAAAATCCAAACCATGAGTTTAGTGGGGAGTTATTTGTTACAAACACTTCATTTTGAAGGAAATTCTCATCGAGAGCCTTGCTGGAAAGTAGGGTTTAAATCCTTATCTTGGGTATGAAAAGAAGATCTGATTCATCCCCTTGTTCTCTATCACGTGTGTAGTTTGTTTGTTTTTCTTTTGTTTTTCCCACTTCCATCTTCCTCTCGGAATCAATTCAAATATGGGCCATGTAAAGACCTTGAATTTAAGATCCAGAAAGCTCAGCATACAATCCAGAGTAGAGAATTCATTCTCACATAGTTTCAATTAGAGGATTGGATCACTGCTGTTGATTAGTCAAGATTTTTGTTGACCCACATATTGGCTTGGTAATTGGTGTTAATGCATGTGATGCTTGTTAAAGTTCCCCAATTGCAAACATGAGAATTTGCAATATTGTACTTCAACTAACATATTTTGTAATGGTGTAATTCAATGCTGCCATGGTTGTCATATTTGAATGGATTTTTGATGAGTAATGGTTGTATGAACCATATCTACTTTCTAAAATCTCATTTTTTTTTAATCCATTTTCTAAGATTATATGTTAAGACTTGAAGTTTTTAGAGTGTCAAAATGCAGATGTTAGGTTTCTTTGAACAACATGACTATCATTGTATTTAGGCCCATTTTAGTAGAGAACAACAGTCACTTGGCCTACATTACTAGCCCAGCACGAGTTTTGGACCAAGCTTCTCCAACGTGAGGCAAATGTGGGGGATATGATTCTGATCCTGCACAAGTGCACCTCCAGGCCCACAGAAAATTAGCAAAAACCTCTCTTGAAAGAAATGTAAGGAAAAAGTAAACAAGAAAAGAGGTATCAAGCTTTACTTCTAGTTACACACCTGTCCTCCACCCTCATTTTGTCCAATATTGGTCAGTTGTCTCCATTAATATGCAAGTGTATTCAACTATGATTTATTATATAATGGTATGCAAACCTAGAAATTGCTGCTTCAGCAACTTCATATTCAATGGAGATAAGAAAACCAGAGGCATTTATGCCACCAACACCACTTAACTACTATGAACTCAATTTTTTTTGGTAGAACTATATAAATGTTAATGGTTAATGGTTGGAAAGTAAATCTATATAAGATGTTATGGACCTTGGGTTTTAATTAGAAATTGGGCTTTGTTACTGTGACGTAAGGAAAGCATAGAAACAAATAGGAAACAGGTACTATATTCAAAAATATGATTGCAATTTATTTCTTATTGAATATATGAATTGGTTTCATAGTATTATGCATGATTTGATTTAATGTTCTTATTGAGAATGTATGTGTGACCTGTGTTTGTGCTGGTGTGAGTTATATTCCTTGATCAATTCAGTTTCTGACATTCGTTTTGGGTGTGAACTGTGAAGTACTGGCAATGGACAAGCAAAACTTGGAAAATCACATAGTGGGCTCTTTTTAAATATATCAATTTTCTACCCTTCCTAGAAAGGGACTTGTTTCAAGGGCATGTTTTTGGAAAAGGACTTGATTCTTGGCAGTGGGCCATTCATGTTACATGCTAAATCACATATAACAATCTCATTAATGTACAACAGAGAAAGGGAGATGAATGGTGGAAGGGCACTTGTAGAGGTGAATGACTAATGACGTAGTGGTGAATGACTTTGTAGTTTGTTGGGGGCATTGGGTTGTTTATATAAAGTTTTTTTTTTTTTTTTTTTGTTATATACAGGTACTTAGCAGGTTGTAAAAAAAAATTAAATGTCACACGTACACAGGAGACTATGCTGAAATTTCGAGAAATCTTTTACATTAGAAGTTTTTCTTAGGAACATTTTTATGAAGTATACGTTAATGTTTGCCAAAATGTGTTTATGCTTCTTATTTATCATTTTTTGTTACTACAAGATGATGTTATTATTGCATATGAATCTGACGGCTCGGTGGCGCAAGGTGATTTAGACCATGATGCAGTTACAAAGGTATCTTTTTATTGCTTGTTGATTATAATATCTTTTAATGTTAGTAATTTTTTATTTTGTGGGTTTTATGGTATACTCGGTTTTTTTTTTTTCATAGGTCTTTGGTCGTGATAGCCGAGGACGCGTACGTGGCTTAGGAACTGTTTCAAAAACGGCCATAAAACATTCAGCTCTTTATAAAAGAGCCTTGGAGGAGGAGCATGAATGCAAAACACATCTTCAAACTGAGGTGAAAAGGTTGAAGGAGGGTTAGATGGGCATATGAAGGGAAATGGATGAGCTGAAACAAGCTCTAACCCAAGGTGGGACACAAGTGCGACCTTCAACTTATCATGGTAGTTCATCTCAGGTACAATGTTTATTTTTCTTACATGATTGATTTGATTAATTAATTAATTATCTTCATTGATGAAATAATAACACAATGCATTTGTAATATTGTTTGTAGGCTCAAGTTGATTCCTCATGTCAACTAACATGTACAAATCAACCGAACACTAATACACGCCAGGGTCTGTGTAGGCTGTTGCATTATGTGCGAAAAGAGATTACTGTTGCCCTTGGACTCATTCTCAGTTTGTCAACTGAGGAAGAAGGATGCTATAGGATCGTTGTAGATGAGATCTTGAAGTTTGACGTAGAGTTGTTGGGGTGGAGAAAAGACTTTTGGGGATTTCATCGTGGGTGATATCATTTCGTGGCCCACATTTAGAACTGTTACATGACTTTATTTGTACTATTTACTTTGATGTGTGTGATCGTGAACATGAACGTGGTTTTTGTTAAATTTCTACCATTTAATGTAGCTACTTTGATGGTTTAAATTTTAAGTGGATGGATGATTTCTTAGCTTATTTGAGTTATTTATTTGATGGACAATGGATATTTGTATGGTTGATGCTAATTTACTGTTTTGAGAATTACAGGATTTTTATTAGAAAAATATAAATTTTAAAACTAATTATGAATTTTTTAAAAAAAAACCCTCGAAAAAACGACTGCTCCGGGCAGTCGTTAATTGAATGATAAGTCCTTTTTTATATAATTTTTTTAAAAATGACTTACAAAATTTTTGATTGCCGAAGTCCATCTTTAATAAAAATGATTGCGGTGGGCAGTCGCTAATCTGACAAATTTTCGACTGCTAACAGCAGTCGTTTTTGGAAAACGACTGCGATTTTAACGACTACCCGTTCAACTACCCTTAGCAGTCGTTTTTTAAGAAAAATGACTGTCACCGACTGTCATTTTTTGGCCTTTTTGATGTAGTGGTAGTCCCTCGTGCGCAGCAGCCGAGCTTATCTTCTTTGAAGATTGGCATGGACAGGATTTTGAAGCAGTCCTTTGCCTGTCGTAGTGAAGCTTTGAAGTTTTCGAGTTCGGCCTCTATTGAGATGAAGGGTCGAGCTGTAGGAGAGCAGGCCCTGGCAGGTTTTTGTGGAGGCCTGGTGATGCATGATCTGATTTTGGGCTTGTAGGAGCAAGCCGGTTCATGCTGAGTTGGTTTTTTTGTTTGACGGAGGGTAGGTTTCTCCTCTTTCATGTAAGAGAGAGGGTAGAACTGGTTCTCCTTGAGAGGGGTCAGGTATGCTAGCTTTGTAGATGTTCGGGACCTCCTTTGTTTTGGTGAAGGTCTCGGTGACCCAGTCTTGGGGCATACCTGGTTTCTTGCAGGTTGAGGCTTCGTGGGGTTGCTACGGGCTTTAAGCTTTTTGGGGATTGCCTTTGGTGTCATGGCAGTGACACGTTCAGGGGCGGTCTTCTGCTTTTTGGCAGGTGCAGTTTCTTCTACGGGGAGTGGGATTGGTCCCAGCGACCTAAAGACTATGGTCCAGAGAGTTGAGGTCGACTCAGTGTTTTGAGAGTTGCCGAGAGAGGTGATGCTTCGGCAGCTGGCAGGGCCCTTGTGAGTGCGCTTGTTTTGTTTCTCTTGTAGCATGAGTTGGTACTTGTTCTCATCAAAGGTGATGGTTAATGAAGCTACCATTGTTAGTTTGGAAAACTTCTGAAACAAGACCACATCCATTAGTAATCACAAAAATATGATCATAAATGGAAAATACCATGGTTTTGTCTTTTCAAATCGTTCAGGGGGCATGGCCCGTCCTGAGCGTAATGAAGAAGGCAAAAGGCCATAGATGATACAACTATTCTAAACGCAAGTATGGTAGGCTCAGAGTGAGCACTCTAGTGACTGTTAGAAGCAATTGTAAACCTCAATTCAAATTACAGAGAAGCGAGGCTCACTCGAGGTAAGATGATATAAAGTTCCAGTTACAAATGTGTCGGTTACGAATACAGTAGACCCGAAAGGGCGTACTAGCACCGCTAGGCACAAATGTTGGAAATCGCATCCTTGGGATGGACACGAGATGGGATTTTTTGAAAGGCCGAGATTGGGTTCATAAAAGAGAGCAAATGGTATTCAAATCCGAATATAGGCTTAAACATTTCTGTGAGCACTAGATTCGAAAGGGAATGAACTAAAATTTCTCGAATGTGAACCCAAAACTGACGGAAGTTTTTTTTTTGAAAAGGTCAAAATCAAGTTCATAGAAGAGAGCAAATGGTATTCCAACCCAAATACAAGCTCAAACATTTCTGCGAGCACTAGATCCGAAAGGGAAATAACCAAGATTTCTCGAATCTGAACTCAAAAATGACAGAAGTTTCTTTTTTTTTTTTGCTTGTTTTGAAGAAAACTTTTTTTGAAGATTTTTTTTTTTACACATAGGTCTCCAATTTGGTCTTATGAAACCTTAGTAGACAAATCAGCCCCCAGGTAAGGGTAGGATTACTTAATGAACCCGTTTGAAGGACCCTTGCTTCGAACAGTCTACCTGCCACCACACTCTGGACAAGGCTTTTCTTAGATCCACATTGGTCAAAGAACGCAATTGGTGCAACCTTAGTGTTTTTTGAACTCCTTTTTTTTTTTTTTTGAAAGATCACTAATGAATCCATCAAAGAGAGGAAATGGCCCCTCCCAATCCGAACATCAGCTCAGCGATTTCTGCAAGCTACTGTCCGAAAAGGAAAGAACCAAAGTTTCTCCAATTTGAATCCAAAAGAGAGAAATCTTTTTTTTTTCAAAATATGAAAAAGTTTGAAATCAGATTTTTTTTAAGATCCCTATTGGACTTATCAAAGAGAAAAGATGGCCCATCCCCCAATATGAACAATAGCTACAAACATTTCTGTGAGCTATCAAGTTCGAAGAGGAAAGGATCAAAGTTTCTCAAAGTTGATTCCAAAAATGAGAAATTTGAAATTTTTATTTATTTATTTTTTGTTTTGAAAGATTACTAATGGACCCATCAAAGAGTGAAAATGACCCCTCTCAATCCGAACGTCAGCTCAGCGATTTTCGTGAGCTATTGTCCGAAAAGGAAAAAACCAAAGTTTCTCCAATTTGATTTCAAAAGAGAGAAATCTTTTTTTTTTTTCAAAATCTGAAAACGTTTGAAATCGGATTTTTTTTTTAAAAAGATCCCTATTGGACTCATTAAAGAGAAAAGATGGCCCATCCTCAATATGAACAATAGCTACAAACATTTCTGTGAGCTATCAAGTTCGAAGAGGAAATGATCAAAGTTTCTCAAAGTTGAATCCAAAAATGCGAAATATGAAATTTTTGTTTTTTCTTTTTTGGCACGAGAAAGATTGGAAATAAACTTAAAGGAAGAAATTTCCAAAAAAACTCCCATCTCATGTTTTTTTTTATAAAAAAAATGCAAGATCCAACATAGGCCACCAACTAGAAAGGAGCCAAAGAATCCAAAGCATCAAGTTCGCAAAATGAACGAGTCCCATCGAGTATGCCAACTTGATGGACCCGGCTCTTACCTTCCTCCGCCCCGGGTCTGTCCGGGTCCGGTGGACGAAAAGTGGGCATCAACATTTTTTGTAAGGGTATACCAGATTTTCTATTCTACTTGGAATTTAGAAATGGTAATCCGGAGATCCACCTTCACAAGTAGAAAGGAAATCAATATTTTTTCTAACTTTCCATTGCATACATATTTTTAAGAAAAGAGATAAAGATTTTGAATGCCATGAGGCGATTTTGTTTTGTTTGCCGTTAAAGGCAGTTTTGTGCCGTAGAAGGCGATTTACAAATCTCATCAATAATGAAAGACAAGAATTGTGATTTTTTTTGTCTCTTTAAAAATACAAAATACAACAGGAAAGTAAGAAAATGAATCTAACTTCTTAGGAGATTGTGGGGACTCGTTCAGATTGACGGTCGCGAGTTATGTATGGACTCCGCCATTGTCCTTCAGATGAGAACACTTGATGCTTTAATTCACTTGGCTTGGCTTGGACTTCAGATTTTTAGAGGATAAAGACCAAGGGGAGGTCCTATATCCAATAAAAAGCCGAGTAGAAGGGCTGAAAAGCCACATCTAACCATGTTGGATAGAAGGAGAGGGGACATTGGGGGGTGGCCCCCCAAGGGACTTCAATCACCTTGTGGTGTTTTTTGCAGTAGAGTTTCTTCAAAGTAGCGGAGCTTCTTTGCATAGAGATTTATTCGGGAATTTTCTTGTATTTTTTTGGACAATTTCGGACGATTTTTTTGGACCCATTCTTCTTGAAATGCTCTCCTATTTATAGGCCTTCAGTAGTCATTTAAGAGGGTTTATGAGCTTTAATTGTCATAAAGCAACATAAAGGGAGGAGTTACAAGTTTTAATTCATTTATTTTGTAACTCATTTTCCTTGGCTTCTGATTGGCCGGTGAAGAATTAAGAGCTTTTAATTGCTTTTAATCCCCATCATGAGAGGAGTTGCATGGTTTAAATGCCATGAATCCTTTGACTTGTAACTCCCATTTGCTTGCTTCTGATTGGGCCGTCCAAAATAATGAGTTAATGACCGCAATAAGTTGCCATAAACGGGTCAATTAACAACATTAAGTGGTCGCCAAGTCGCTCGAAGAGTCGCGGGCCGCGCCGCATTTTTTTGAATTCTTCTTGCGATGATTGCCGATGGACCCACATGTTATTTGATGTCGGATGGCGATGCAACTTCAGACATTGGTTGACACCAATGAACCGGCAACATCTATTCAGTTGATTTCACGATCGGTCGGGCAGAAAGTGTGCTTTCTTGGTCGGCTGGTTGGCGATTTTGAAGCGTCGGATGATGATTCCATGATTTCGACGGCGGATCCGTGATTTTGATGAAGATCGACGGATATCATGCTCAAAAAATCAGATTTTGGAAAAATCACAAGCGCCAAACAACTCGAAACGAGAAAAGGGACGACAAAATGCCCTTTTGGCGAAAATCCGGCGACTTGGATTTCCAGGGTTGACCGCGACCGTGCACCTATGGTCGCTGCCGGCAACCATGGGCCAAGGCCGCTGGCGACCATGGGGATTTTTTCCCCTTTCGGTTGCCGTTTCTCGGCTGTTTTTCGGGCTTTTTTTGTTCTTCTTTCTTCTGTATTTTTCTTGACACTTTTCCTCATTTATTGTCTTGATTCTCTTGAAGAAAACTTGACGAAAAGCCATGCAAATCGGAGCACAAAGTTTCACTATCTTTTGGAAAAGTCGAAGACTTTGTAGTCGATTTTCCGTCAAGAGTCGAAACTGGGTCAAACGATGTCGGAATGACCTGAAATTTGAGGTGAAGCTTTTTGAGCAATAAATAGGACCAACCATGGACTTTTGTTTGAGTTTTGAAGCCGTTTGGGGTCCCGTTGCTACTAGATTTGATTTCGCCGCGAGGAAAATGTCAAGCTTTGATATAAGTCAACTGATGTCCGATTGGCCTGAAATTTGACAGGGAGCCTATTGGAGTTATTTTGAGACGATCCATTAGCTCCGATTTGGATGCCATGGTCCCGGGGGGCTTCGCCGCTGGGAGGCCTGATTTTGCTTCCGAGCGTCAAAGTTGGGTCAAACGTTGTCGGAATGACCTGAAATTTGATGTGTAGCCCTTTGGAAGCATGTGGAAGCCACCCATGTACTTTGTTTGATGAGTGATGGCCTTGGTGGCTTTCGCCGCCGAGAGGCTTGATTTTGCTGCTCGAGAGTTGATGGATGGTTAAACGGTGTCGATTTGACTTAAAATTTGACGTGGAGCCTTTTGGAGGTATTTTGAGACCATCCATAGGCTCTGATTGAAGATTTGATATCTTCGACACTGTCGCCGCCGGGAGCTCCTGTTCAGTCGCTGGAGGAGTGAAGTTAGGCCAAACGATGTTGAAATGACCCGAAACTTCATGTGTACTCTTCTTTTGGCTATTTTGAAGGATCTTGCAGTTTTTGCTTGATTTTGACAAGATCTGATGCTTGGAACAGCTTTGCCTGTTTGTAGTAGGATGCGGCTCCATGTAGCTTTTGATGTTGAAGAGGTAAAGTGACATTTTTTGTGTCAACATTGCTTATATTATGAAATCCTTTATTGCTTTCATGGGTTCATTTGTTTCTTTTAAATTGCTTTTATTATTACTGTCTATGACGTTTTGTTTGTTTATTATTTTTTATGGTATTCTTTTGAATGTTGTTGCCTTTTATTATGGGTTTATCTTACTATCCTTTTACTTTCAAATTCATTTAGTTTTTTGGGTGATGGCCTTTAAGAGATTTATGGGTGTTTTTTTTTTTTTTAATTTTATTTTTGTTTCAGTTTTTGGTTTTTTCATGTTAGATTTTCATGGGTTTGTTTGTTTCTTCTATATTGTGTAGATTATGGGATTCTTTTATGAATTTTCAAACTATGTTTCATTTTCTCATGCTTTTACGAATTTTTTTTTTTTTTTTTGCCTTTTATTATGGGTTTGTTTTTCTTTTAATTTTCTTGGTGATGGATTTTAATAGATGTTAATGGAATCAAATTAAGCATATGCAAACCCTTCAAATTCAAAAGTTATTTACTGCTTGAAAACTATATTTACATGAGGTTTTTCTAGGATTTGTTCAAATTAACCACTTATATATTTTTTACTTAGGTCCAAACTTAACAAGGAAGCCTCTATATGGAATTTGATGCAAAATCTCCAATTGTTTTGGTTTTTTACTTTTCAGTTTATATGAATTAATTTATTTTGATTGCAATCTTGACCATATCCATATAATTATTATGAAAAAGTTATTATTCTATTCTTTTTATAAAATATTTAATATTATGAATTGTGTGCACGTGCTAAGCGCAGGCATGTTTTGCTAGTCAAAATTGAGATTGGAGCTAAGAAATAGGTCAAAATAAATCAAACTTGGTAAAAGTTGAAAATGGAATTGAGCAATTAGTTGCGGATTGAATTCCAATTTGAAAAAAAAAATAATGTCTATACATATATATATATATATATATATATATGGGAGATGCTCTTATGAGAGATATCTTTCACCTTAAATGAGAGATTGGGTTGGGGCATCTCCAAATGTATCTCCATATCCAATGCCAACAACTTAAATGTGAAGGCTCCTGCCCCTATCTTTCATACAAGGTAAGAGATTTCTGTCATAGGAGCATCTCTTTATATATAAACAGTTATCTATTTATGTGCTTTTATATTGCATACCACATAAATATTGAATATTGTAGTAGAAACTATTTAACATCTAAGACATACAGGATCATGATTCTGGGCTCGGTTAAACCATTAGTGTTGCAATCATTCATTGGCTGGTGATGCATTCTAAATTAGAGAAGACAATCCAAACATAGTATTGATTAATTTTGGAAAAGATTTGAAAATGATAAAATCCAAAAAATCCTAAAATAACTAAAATATTTGGCATGAATTGCATAATTTCAACAACCACCAGTAATAAGTGGGAGCTCTTTAATGAATGTTGACGTATTTCCAGTAGTGTATTGAGAGAAGCAATCATGTCCCCTTGGGAAGGATTGCATTTGGTTCCAGTTTGATGGGGTTTTTCTAGCGATGAATTGGGTGGGGCGGAGGTGAGATGGGCTGGGTCGGATGGACAGATGATGGCACTTATGCTGTAGTTTGAGAAGGAAAAGAGTTCAAGGGCACATTTACTCTGGGGAAGCCTCGCCCTTCAACGCATGTGCATGGATTTTCTACGCTTGGTTTGTGCATGAATTTTGAGAAGGGCCGACATTGGAGATCACCGCATGCAAATATTTTTGTGATCGGACCTTCCCCGTCAGACTTTGTAAATCCACGAAAGGGAAGAAAAGCAGAGCTACAATGAAACGGGTGATAAGCTGCAATGAAACATGTGGTAACTTAGAGGGTTACTAGTTTTTTTATTTGAAACCATACATTTTGGGTCCCACAGTCAAGATCCGAACCCCTAATCATGTTTAAAAGCTCCAAAATGGTCATTTGATCAAGTCTCAACCGTATATTTGTAAAAAAAATAATAATAAATAAATCCAAACCAGTGGATAGCAATTTTTGGAATTTTGTGGGCCCCATTTGCAAAATCCAAACCATTGAGTCGTAGATCTTTTGGACCTAGAAAATCTTCGTTGATCATTTGGACCATTCTGTCCATCCAATTATGTGCACTTCTCACCACTTCGACCTATCATGATGCACAGTTCATTTAGATGGCTACATTGGAGGTAAGCGTTGTCTTATCTTAATTTATATGTAATTAACAAGAGAGGAACTAGGGGGCAGGTGGTGGCCATGGCCCCCCAAAGTTTTGAAATTCTCAGGTCATTTTACATATAGACCCCTCTAAATTTTTTCTTTTTCTTAAACATATTTGGCTCCCCAAAGAGAAAAATTTACTCCTTCCGCTATTGGTGATTATTCTCACTAGTTTGGAATTACATCCTTATTTATAATAGTTTTTATGGCTTTCCTTGTTCAACTCAAACTCAATGACGGATTCGATCTTAATTCTTCCATATACACAATCAAACTAGAATTTCTTTTGTCAACTTTTGTTCTAGCTGGGAGAATGGTGACACCAACCACAAGTCTAACAATACATATAATGGGGCTTGGGCTCGGCAGCTGAAAATTCTGTAGTTCAAGGCTCATTTGGGCCTGATAACTTGGGTTTCCTGATGCCATTCTAGTGGGCCTGGGTTTTTTTTTATTCCCACACCGCCCACAGGTGCTCCCCTAGTTTTCCATGGCTATATTTAGTTCTGTTACTTATAGAAATCTTAATGGGATTCATATCTGATTTACAGAAGGTGAATCCAATAGCGTATCTGGACTTGTTTTGGTCCGATAAATAGCAACCTTTCTTGCAGCAGGCAATGCCATCCTTTTTTCTTTAGTTTCACTTGAGTTACCAAGATGAAGAAGTCCTTTGTTGTTCTATTTTGCTTCGTACTGCTGCTCTTCTTTCATGGGGGTAATATCTAGCACCCGCTTCTTGGATGTGCTTTTACATTGTTACCTTGTTACTTTTCTTTATCTCTGCCTCACAGCCCCTCCTTTGAGGCCTTTGTTATCCATGAATCTGAAACACTCAGCCACTTGGCCACACCTTTCTCGTCTTGCTTTAGGCATTAGAAATGGTAGCTAGCCCTTTGTTGCTTGCCTCTGGTCCTGGGCCCCAAGTTGTTGCAACTTGCTTTAGGCTGCAATTTTATTTCCATGGACTGGTTGTGATCCTAGTTTTTCTGACGCATGGCCAGTGGCGGATCCAGAATTTTTGTTTGAGGGTTACAAACCCAAACAAACAATTGGATTTTGGGAACAAATATATGATTTTTTTGCGGGTTTTAGGCATGGATGAAAGGTTTTTGTGGGTTTTAGGGGCGGAGTTAGAACTTTCATTATGATTTTAGAAGCGGATTGAGGTCCTAACGGGTGAAACCGCCCCCACGTGGATGTACCTAGGTTGCCCCCTGCCCCTCACTTAACAGCTTGCGCATGTGGCTGTGTATGCATATAGATTCCACTACTGGCCTGCCTTGGCCCAGCATTTTCAACCCAAAGGTATATACATTAAAGCGTTGATGTAGCTGCTAATATTTGAGACACATAAATAGATGGTCACGAACATTTGAAGATACTGATTTTATACATGCTGGTCACCCATGTTGAGTTCTTTTAATACATTCCAAAACTCATTATTGGCATCAATATAGGGGGACCACAGCAGATATTCCCTCCAGATTATGAGTGATCGACATGGCTAGATATGTATGGGTAATGAACCGTAGAATAGTACAATCCAACCCATTAATCGGATTGGAAATCTCAACCTTTGTCAACCTGAAAGTTGAAAGCCCAAACAATAAATGAACAGGTTGGATTCAGGTTAGGTTAGTGGGCCATAGTGCAATGAGTCAGGTAGCTTTGAGTTCAGGTCAGGTCAGGTCAGTGTGTGGGCTAGCAAGTGTGGACCTAATCCAAACCCAGCACATTCATTAGTTGGCTAAGAACCATCCACCCAAATCCAACTCATGAACAAAAGGGCCAATCCTTTTCCTGATTTCCTACATTAAATTTTGTGTTTTTTTTTTTTCGGTGAGTGTTGATATCCAACAGGTGAACCCTCAATGAATGTTTATCATATGTTTGTGCCGCTTTAGCAGAAATAGAAGTTTGTTGCTTGCTTTTATTGATTTGAAAGTTCTTTTTTCCTTATCCCTCCCTACTTTTATTTAAAATATTTTTCTGCAAAATAAATAAAAAAAACACTATTTTTTGTGCTTTTCAATCCTCATGATAAAATTAAAATAGCTCCAAACCATCAAATTACATTTTTTTTACTTTTTCCTGCAGAAAGGTGATTGATTATCCGAACGTGCACTAACAGTTTTTTCACATGTGTGAGTGGCAGGTGATTCCCAATCAAAGATATGTCATGACAGGTTTGAGAGTGGAGACCCATGTATACGCCAACGCTGTCAACAAATGTGCGAGGAAGCTCACAAGGATGGATTTGGTCAATGTGATCCTGACAGCCCTAACTTTTGTGACTGTTGGTACGTCTGTCCTTGATGCGGATGCGTATCAACATACTCCAGCAAGCTCGGTTTAGACTTTGGAGATCTAATGGTTGATACATAATGAGACAGGGAACATTTAGAGATTATATCAAATAAGTAAGAGCCAAGAGCAATGATGTGTTCTGATAAACAAATGCATGTCATTAAAGGCAATAAGTTATGATAATGATATATTAGTAAGTATTGGATATCAAAATGATTTTCTCAAATCAACCCACTTTTATCTAAGCCCCCATTTTCCTTCTTCATTGGGTTCACCCTTTGACAAGTCCAAGCCACTAACACTTATCTACTACTTTGAATTGGGGTCATTTTTAGCTTGACAATTATCTGACTATCAATGATAGTTGGATTCGATCAATGAAAAAAAAAAAAAAAAAAAAAAAAGATAAATGCACCTAGAAAACAATTGAATTTTGTGGCTTAAAATTAAGTGTTGAGATTATCTACTGGATTGAGATCTTATGGACCCCGTCTCCTCAATGTTTTCAGCGTATAGAACCTGCCTTCTTGAGTTGAAGTATTCCAAGTAGGCCCACGTAGGAGGGAAGTCCTTAGAATTGCTTTGGGTTGAAATAGTTCAAGACAGTGGATTTTTTTAACGAGGATAATAATGGTAGAAATCAGAAATAGCTATCAGATGACCAGATCTAGTTGCAAAAAGATGCTCGAAAGTGGATGGTCCGCGGAGATTTTGTGAACTCAATAAAAACTTAGGTGGGGCAAAATAATCTTCCCCAACACATCATCCTAACCATTTGATCATTGTTCTTCGGGTTAATGGTTTTGTAAAAGGGTTGATGACTGATACAACTTAGCCATTGTAAAACTCATGCTAACAAAGGTTACTGTTAGTCCAAAGATTTGATTAAAGCAGGGTAATATTTTTTTTTTTATCAGTGAAAGGAGGGTTATGTTAGGTATAGGGTGATAGCCATGGTAAAACTTTGTTACAACCGAAACATGAATTCAATGATGAATGGGTTGTGAACTCTAATTTCGTTGGGGGATGGTGGGTTTGAAGGGGTTGAATGGATCATAAGTGAACTAGATGACAAACCACACACCCCCCCCCCCCCTGCCCCCCCCCCCCCCCCCAACACACACCAAAAAAAAAGAAAAAAGGTTCACACTTGGTCCTTTGGTTTAATATTTTCAAAAGGCATTTCAACATTAGCAATCAAACGAGTACCTTATTCAGGTTTGTGCTTATTCTTGGGCGCTTAGTACTGATTATGAAGGGATTCAATGGATCATAACTAGACTCCTTTTGATGAAGAGATTGAATGGATCATAAGTAGTTCCATCATAAGTAAGGTCATTTGATGCAACCACTTCCTATGTATTCTAATTCTAAAAAAACAAACAAGCTTGTGAAGTTAGTTCTTTGTGCGAACTAAAATGGATAGGTTGGCTCGACCTATTGATGTTGAACCAATTCTCCTTATTCTCTCCGACAGGATCTTTAGGGTATATCCCCTGTTTCAAAATCAATACACCGAGAAAGCTTGATCGGATGGTCCGATCAACAACCCTCCGATGCCAAAGTCAGAGATGGAAAAAAAATCTTTTTTTCAGATTGAATAAGAATTCCAACCGTATCATTCTCCTCAGAGGTTTCCTCCTTTGATGCGATCTTTCTCCTGGTTTTCTAGTGTTCGTTAGCTCATGTTCCCTACTTACGAGTTATGGCGGCCTGGGCGAACATTGCTTCCCATCGTGGGATGTTCCTCCTTCAGTTACGGCTCCCATTTCTCCTCTTTCGCCAAATATCTTTGAAAGTCCGGGATCCGAACCCTAGAGGGGGGTGTGAATAGGGTGAGCTAGAATTTAGTGACCAATTATGCCAAATTTTAACATCTTTAAATTAATTAGTCACAAGTGATAATTAAGAAACTAAGTGCGGAAGCTTACAAATACAATCATCACAAAGCACACACCATAACACAAAGATTTATAGTGGTTTGGCCTCAATGTCTATGTCCACTACTGGCTTGTGATCCTACACTCCACCGCATTTCCACTATTTATGCTTTTCAATAGGCTAAGTAATAACCTCTACAATATGCTTTCTAGGCTAAGCAATAACCTTAACAATATACTCTTCTAGGCTAAGCAATAACCTTTACAACTCTAAAAGTTTTCTCTCTTAATTGTGTCTAGGAAACACTCAAAGAGAAATAACTTAAGCTTTAATTACAATGCCTCTTAATTAGGCGGATATGAAAGTGTAAATCTAAATCTAACTCACACAACACTCTATACAATGCAAAAATGAATGCTCAAAGTGTTTGTATGAAAACTTCAATCAAGTTTGAAAATCATAGCTCAATGAATGTAACCTAAAAGTTTTTTAAAGTTTAAAGCACAAATGTTTTGATTGAAGTGAAATGCTAATCACATGTCTAAAAATAACTTCTTGATGATATGACAATCAATGGCTCACAAGTTGTATGAAACTTTTAAAACATGTGATATATGAGCATTGTTATTTTCAAAGACAAATTAATTTGCCTATGTATCCATGGAATGAAAACAAATAGCTAGAGATTCAACCAAGTATGAGATTTATGCTATGATAGAAATCAAAGTTTTAATAAGGCATGAAAACATTAAGATATGAAGGTTAAAATAAACTTGGATTGAATCTAACTGAAGAACCCAAAACTACAAATTAATTCAAAGTAAAATATGTATAATGGATTCAACAAATTGTAGTTAACATGCTAGAATTAATTTACCAATAATTTAAACAAAGCATGTAACATATGATGTGGAAAAGTAAAGCTTACTTAGAGATTTTACTCAATGAATCCAAGCTTTAGCTCACCGAAAGACCCCCTAGCCTCCCTTTGCTCATTTCCTTTTACTTAGACTTAATTCCCCCAAAGGGTGCCTCAAAGGATGCTTCAATAGCCCAAGGAATGACTCATTTTATAGAAACAATGAGGCTCTAACGGCTAGTTAAACAGTCATATTTTTTTGGAAAATATGCTTTTAGCAGGGGCCGAAGACTGCCGGTAAAAGTGTATACTGGCCACCGGTATAAGTCCTGTTTTCCCAAAAATGTATTTTTCAAAGTAATTTTCTTGGGGGGAATTTGGGGTATGGAGTCAAGCCTAGATACATGTTTTAAATCAATTTAAGAATTTTAAAAACATGAAACTTAAAATCCTTAAGATGATTTGAAAGTTTTAAAACCATTGGCTTGCATGATTCAAAAATTTTCTTTTTAAACTTAATGCATCCAAGTTTAAAACTCAAAACATGCATGTATCATTATTTTTAAAATTCTTAAAAGCAATGCATGTAAAAAATAAAATTTTCAATTTTTTCTAAATTAATGGCCATGTGAAAATTCAAATGTGATTAAAATGATAATGCATCCATTAAATTGCAAAATACAAAATCCCTAACAACCTTCCCCTTTGCAATTTAATGGCAACTTACTCAACACCGAATTTACTCACTAGGTCTTCAACTCCCCCTAAGCTAGACAAGACTTGAAATCTCTTGGATGCTCCTTTGCTTTGGCTTGGGCACTAGGTCTTTTTCTTCATTCTTCTTGATGCTTGGAGCTTGATCACTCTTCAAGCTTCCTTTTCATCTTTCTCTCTTTCTTTTTATTTTTCTTTCTTTAGCCAAGCATCTTCTTTAACTCCCAAGCCTTCTCTTCTTTCAACTCTCCCCCTTTGACCATGCACTCTCTTTCTTTGGCAAGATATGGATTCTCTCTCCCGTTAGATGAATATGCAATATTTGCCGTTAGACAACTTGAACACGCTCTCCCTCTTTGACATTAAATTGCAAAGGTACCTATCAGGCTCCGACCCAGGTTTAGTATATTTTATTATTATTTTAATCATGATTAGTTTTTAAGTGGGATTAGAAGACGATTAGTTTGGATTTTTAGTTAGATTAAAATTTTGAATAGCTTTGGAAAATTTTGAGCGTGTTGAGTCTAGTTTGACCGGGTACGGGGTGACCCATGTGACGCGTGTTAGCGTGGGAATTTGATTTTTTGATTTTTGATCTTCGATTCCGAAAAATATTGACTTCCATATTTTTTAATTTGTTATTTTAAGCACAACAACTTTTATGTTTACTCCATTTGCATTTGAAACTCAGAAATCACGCTTTTCGAGAAAAAGGGGCAAAAATTCGTCTTTTGCACCCCATTTGTGCATAAATTTCGAAAATTGAAAATTATGAGGAAAATGTACTTTTTGAAAACTAGATTTTTCGATGATCGTTTTTCTCTTCTTCGTCGATTTCATCCGGGAGTCGTAGATAAAAATTTTAAGAACTTGAAGTTTGTGGCCAAATGGGGCCCATAAGTTGACTGAAACCCATTTAAACATTGAGAACCCAACGTTCTGTTCTTCTTCTCCATTCCGTTTTCTGCAGCAGCTGAACCCAAAAGAGATTTCTCTTCTTCTTCTCACCCTCTCTCTCTTCTTGCATGTCAATGGAATTGAGCCTAACTTGAAAAAAGGATTTCACCATCTTCATCCTCAACCTCTAAGCTTTCTATTGATGCACTTTTCAAGAAAATCCTGCTGAAACCAACACCATTTTCAAGCTTATCTTGCTGGTTTTATACCTATAGTGTAGGCGGTAAAAACGACACCTACTTAGATTAAGATGAGATTGTAGGTAAAACTCCTTAGGACGGGGAATGCTGAACGCCAAGAACCTGAAAAGGAAGGAGAAAGGCTAGAGTCAGAGTCCCTGGCTGCCGTGAGCCGAAGGCACTCCGATGCCTGAGTTAGTTCTGAGAAAACTAAACAGGAGGAGGAGGATGGGAATGAGACGATGTGGAGTCTTCTGAGTTGTGTATTGTGTACCTTTCATGGGACTGATCCCATGTGTATATATAAGTGAGCGTTCCTCGTTCATTCTCTCTGTGAGTGGGGGTAGCTGAGGTGAGGTCCCATCGATCCTTACCCTGACTGGCAGCAGTAGGTAAAATGGGCAACACCCCTCCTTTTCTTTCCACGCCTTCAGTCAGTTGGCATACAGGGCTGATAAAACGAACTTCTTATCGCCATAAATGAGCGATCCTATCGTCATAAATGACTGCTCATATCTGTCTGGGCGCGCCGTATTTCCAGGAGGAAGGTGGCGGCCCACTCTGACTCTAGCATTCCGGTCTGAGACCAAGGATGGCTTGGCCGTGGCGTGCCCTTATACTGAGCTGGTATTTATGCCGAGCTGCCGAACCGTGGTGCCGAGCTACCGAGCTATTGACCGAGCTGCCGAGCTAACGAGCTTTTACCATAGAGGCCGAGGTGTTCGGCGAGTTTAGCTATAATCTTTGCTTAACTTCGTCATTACGGTGTTTTACCCACACAATTGCCCCCTAGCTTTTGAATTCTGAGAGCCTCCCAGCTCGAGGAGGTCA
Source organism: Persea americana (assembly GCA_029852735.1). Taxonomy (NCBI): domain Eukaryota; kingdom Viridiplantae; phylum Streptophyta; class Magnoliopsida; order Laurales; family Lauraceae; genus Persea; species Persea americana. Next base: position 43,730,914 of record CM056814.1, read on the forward strand.
GAAGCTTGATGACCGTATAGCTGGCTCCGCTACTGAGCTCGAGTGAGGGTTATTATCATATGAGGGTAGTACCGGGACGAGGGAGCTTCGGATCAGGAGGGTCCCCTTGGGCCTGGTGGTCGCTGCTAACGTGCGGTCCCTTTCGAGATGTCCCTTCGCCTGTCCTGGATATTCAATAGCCCTCGGATATCGCGCTAGCGGTGGCACGTGTCGCTTCTTTTGGCTGTCTCGTAATTGCTTTGAGGAGACGTTAGGGCTGCGAGATGGGACGTTAGGGCTGATTGAGGGGACGCCTCTTAAAGGCTCTCCTTGAAAGTTGAATCGACACCCTTGGGCCTTATAAATCAGGGCGCCTCCGTCTTCTCTTTCCTCTGCTTTCTTCAGATTTCTACTGCGCTTTGCAAGAGAACTTTCTCCGGCGCCTGCGAACTTCCGACGATCCTGCTTGTGCAGCCCCCATTCGTAGGACTCCTCTCCGTTTTCCTCGTCTTTTCTTTTAGATAGGCCCTCGTCTTGAGTCGAGAATGGGGGTCTATAGACATTTGTTAGGAGACCCAGGTTCCATAGATCATTTTAGGCATTTGTACAAGGTTCCCGCCAATGTGGAGGTCAGACCGGATGACCCTGATGACGGCCTCACCTATCGTGATGGCTGGATGCCGTTCTGGCTGGTGTATGTAGTGGAAGGGGGGATCCGCTTCCCCCTGCACCCACTGGTCAGGGACTGCCTCTGGGAGTGGAGGTTGTGCCCATGCCAACTACTTCCCAATGGATACAAAATCATAATGGGAGTAGTGCGGCTCAACCAGATTCTGGAAATCGGCCTCGGTGTCCCGGACATCGAGGACACGTATGACCTCTGCAAATCCGCAGAAGGGGACACTTATTACCTCCGGCTGAGGGTCCGCCGGACTGGGTTCGTGACCGTGCTGGAGGACTCCAATAAGTATGCGGGCGAAGACCGAGTACTCGTCAGAGGAGGATGGGAGTTTGGTGAAGCGGAGCCTGCCACCACGGTCCGAGTTACTCGAAAAATAGGAATTCCTCCAAGTAAAGACCGAAGTTCTTTCGGTTTGCAGTTCTTTCCTTTCTTTCTCTGTCTGGCTCCTGACACGATTTTGTCTATGCAGATTTCCGCGAAAAGAGGGAGCTTGCGAGGAGGAACCGCTGGAAGTTGAACAGCGCGTGGCATGAGCAGGTGAGAAACTACCACGGCCACAACTGTCGTGCTGCGTGGTCTCTCCTGGGGTACGTGCCCCACTACCGGTCCTTCAACACCTCCAGAAAGGTATCGGGAATAGACTCCGTGCTGAGCGGGGAAGGCGTCAGTCAAGGAACAGCGACGACCGCGGTGCCCGGTTCGGCGGTGGTGACCGTCGCGATTCCCACCGGACGTCTGATTGAGTGGGGAGACCGTGCTCCAGCAATCTCCGCCACGGAGCCTGTTGGGACCTTGAGAGCCAAGCCCCGGCCTTCCTGAAGGAGGCTAGTAGCTTCCAGCTCGGAGGAAGAGGAAGAGGAAGAGGAAGAGGAGATGCTACGCCAGCGCGGGCGACGCTACGCTGCAGAAGACCTGTCCGCGGCGGCATTTGGGGACATCGGAAGCGGGGTCCGGAATCCTCCTCAGGCAGTGGCTGCGACGCCTCTGGCGTTCCCGGGTGGCTCTCCTGCCCCAGACGCCGAGACGGTTGGTACCGCCACGATTGGTGCTGCTCGGCCCGAAGAGGCAGAGGTCGTCTCAGCTCCGCCTCCGGCTGTCGTCGTGGACGACTCACCCCCCTAACAAGCTGTGGGGGCTGGAGGTCGGGCTCGCTCCGCCGAGGTCGCTGAGGGCGGGCGACCCGAGAAGAGGGCAAGGGTTGAGGCCTCGCCTGGCCCCTCCTCGCCCTCGCCCGCTGGTGGGACGATCTTGCCTCCTCCTCTGGCTCCGTGGAGGCCGGCCATCGAGGAGGTTCTGGGGAGGCAGCTGGCCGATACAGACCGCGCGACCGATCCCCAAGTGGTCGCAGCGTTAGGACGAGCCTGCGCCCTTCCTCAAGACATGGCGAGGTGGGCCGGGATGGACAACGAGTCACTCCTGCTCTCCTCGATGCGATTTCTGGTGTCGGTAAGTGCAATATTCTTCCCTCATCTTTTAGTCCGGTGTTTTTATTGACTTTGGGTTCTTATCTTGCAGCTGTTGCAGAGGTTCCAAATGGGCATTGAGAGGCTCGATGCAGCCGAGGCGCGGGAGGCGGAATGGGTGGTTGAGAGGGACGAGTTGCGGGCGTCCTTGGCGTCTAAGGACGCGACGCTGGCAGAAGTAGCGGCCAGGAACGCCGGCCTCGTCTTTGATTTCGAGGAGTCGAAGGTTGAGGTTGAGCGCCTCAAGGAAGAGCTGGCGGAAGAGAAGAACCAGAACCTCCACCTTGCCTCTGAGCTCGACGATCTCCGGATAGCGGCAAAGCGGCTGGAAGACGACCTGCAGAGTGTGAAGGGGACGAACAGGAGGCTCCTCTCTCAGCGGAACCAGGCCCAAGGTTCCCTGGAGACGGCGCTGAGGGAGAAGGCGGCCGAGATTGAGTCTGCTCTGGCAAAACAAGAGGCCAGTCTCAAGGAGGAGTTCCTCGCTGAGCATGACTCCATCATGGGGGAGGAGGTCGGCAGGCTGTCCGCTAACTACAAGGCTCAGCTGCCAGGGATCCGGGACCGAGCCTGGGAGCTTGGGTGGAAAGCAACTTTGAACAAGGCTGGGGTCCCCGAGGATAGTCCTCTCTTCCTGAATCCTCCAAAATTCTCCTGCTCGGACTCGAAACTCACGGCCGTGTCTCGGGTTCCCTCTGACCCTCCTTCGCAAACCTGTCCGGAGGCGAGCGCCGCCCCCGGGGCGCCTCAAAAGGCTCCAGCTGCCAGCGCTGATCCCGAGGGCTCCCGAGTGACTGCGGTCGTCGAGGCCCCTTCTGAAGCCGTTGCTCCCGAGGCTAGTGTTCCTGAAGCGAGCGCGGTTGTTCCTGAAGCTACCCCGACCGCTCCCGAGGCCAGTGCGGTCGTGGCCGAGGTCCCTCCTGAGGTCCCTCCAGAGATTGACTGCAATGTGGAAGCTGCAGCCCTCTGAGGCTTTTTGTAATTTTTCTTTTAATGCATCTCCATTTACCTTGTAATCAGAGTCTTTTGATTAATGAAAACTTTCTTCGTATTCCGGCTTCCTTTCTCCTTGTCTCTGATGAAATGGGTGTGGTCGACCTTATGTTGCAATGCTTTTCTCTGTTTGAGTTGTTGGTCCGGTTAGTCAAACTCCCGGCCATTCTCAAAATTGGGACATCTGCCCATGACCGAAACCCGGTGTATGAACCGTGGTCTCGGTCTGCCGTGCACCCACAATCTCTGAGCTTTTTATCTGTGAGCTCATTCGAGTAGGTCGGAAGCTGAGTAGCTTTGTCAGGCCGGCACTGCCGCTGATCTTTAAGAGTACCCGGAGTGTGAAGCGTTGCCGAGACGGCGGAGTCTCGGTTCAGGGAGGGTTCCTCCTTATCACCTTTTGCTGACGTGGAGTGCCTCACTAAGTTCTTCGCCAGTCGAGGCGGTTGCCCTTTCGTCCGTCGAGGCATTTATTCTCTCGTATGTCGAGGCATTTAATAGTCCTCTGGAAATGCGGCGCCGGTGCCACGTGTCGCTTATCCGAAGGGCACGCAATCATATCTGCTGGACGCCTGGGCTGCCCGAGACGACGTTAGGGCTATTCGAGGTAGTGCCACATTAAAGGCTTCTCTTGAAATCTGAAACGGCCCCCCATCCCTTATAAATTAGGGCACCTTCTCCGTCTTCCTTCTTTTCGATTTCCCGGAGCTCCCGTCACATTCTGCTGAAGAACGAAACTGCCTGTGAGCGCTCCTGTTTGCACGGCCTTCCACTGTAGGATTTCGTCCTTCCCTCTTCTTTTCTAGTAGGCAGTTCTCCGTTGAGGGTAGAGAATGGGCATTTACAGGCACTGGCTGGGGGACCCACTGTCCATAGGTTTGTTCAGGGAGGCATACAAGGTCCCTGCGATCGTAGAAGTTAGGCCAGACGGCCCTGACGACGGTATCACATACAGCGACGGCTGGATGCCATTTTGGCTAGTGTCCGTCGTGGAGGGAGGAATCCGGTTCCCCCTTCACCCACTCCTCAAGGATTGTCTCCGGGAGTGGGAGTTAAGCCCCTACCAGCTACTTCCCAATGGGTATAAAATCATCATGGGAGTAGTGTGGCTAAACGAGATTCTCGAAATCAACCTCGGTGTTCCGGACATTGAGGAGGCGTATGACCTCTGCAAATCTGCAGAAGGGAATACGTATTACCTCCGGCTAAGGGTCCACCGAACTGCCTTCGTGACCGCGCTGGAAGATTCCAATAAATACGCGGGGGAGGACCGTGTCTTTGTCAGAGGGGCATGGGAGTTCGGCGAGGCGGAGTCCAGCACCACAGCCCGGATCCCACGAAGAATAGGAGTCCCCCCAAGTAAAAAACCGAGGCCCCCTGGGTTTTGTAGTTTAACTTTATTTGTCTTTTTCCTTCTGTTAACATCGCTCTGTTTCTGCAGGTTTTCGGCAGAGAAGGGAGTTCGCCAGAAGGAACCGGTGGAGGGTGAACAGAGACTGGCACGAGAAGGTGCGGAAGTACCGGGGCCATCACTGCCGAGCCGCATTCTCGCTCTTGGGGTACACGCCTCACTACAAGTCTTTCATCACCCCGAGGCGGGTGACCGGGGTTGACTCCGTGCTGCCCGGGGAAAACATCAGCTCGAACATCGTACAGACTGAGGTCCCCATCTCGGAGACGGTGACTGCAGCGATTCCCAGCGGGATTCTGGCAGAATCGGGCGAACAGTCTCCGGCCCGCTAACCCGCAGGAACTGTGGAGAGCCGAGACCGAGCGCAAGCGGCAGAGGCAGAAATTTGTCGTTTCCAGCGCGTCTCGGAGCTCATCCAGCTCGGAAGAATCCGAAGTTGAGATGTTGCGCAGTCGTGGCCAGCGCTTCGTGGCCGAGGACCTGTCCGCCGCAGCCTTTGGGGACATAGGGGGCGAGACCTTGGACCCTTTTCGGGGCGCCAGCGTCGCCCCGACTACGACACCCGTGGCTGCTGCAGAGGTTCTCGCTCCCGCGGCCGAGACGGGTCCAGGAGCCATTGATGGGGCCCAATCCGGCCCTCCCGCCGCGGTCGAGGTCGGCGCTGATCCTCCGGCCATAGTCGTTGACGAATCGCCCTCCGACTCAGGCAGAGAGGGTCCTGCCGAGGTCGTCGAGGCACGCAGGCCGGAGAAGAGGGCGAGGGTCGAACTCCCTCCTGCCCCGGAACCGCCTATGTCGGTCGGGGGACCCGCCACCCCTTCCGAGTTTGTCCCTTGGAGACCGGACATCGAGGGCGTGCTGGGGAGGCAGTTAGCCGAGTCGGACCGAGCGGTCAACCCTGAAGTGGTTGCCGCACTGGGACGAGCTTGCGCCCTTCCCCAGGACATGGAGGGGTGGGCGCGGATGGACAATGAGTCGCTGTTGCTCTCCTCAATGCGGTCGTTGGTAGCGGTATGTACACTAATTCTTCATATTCCTCTATTTTTCTGCTGCGTTCTTTCAGCTGACACTCTGTTCTTACTGCAGCTCTTGCAAAAGTGTCAAACTGGCATGGGGAGGCTAGACGCGGCCGAGGCCAGGTCAGCAGTTTGGGCGGCGGAGAAAGAGGAGCTGCTGAAGTCCTTGGCGGCAATGGATGCGACGCTGGCGGAGGAGGTGAGTAAGAATGCGGATCTTTTTGCTGAGCTCGACGCAGCACGGGCCTTGGCCGAGCACCTCAAAGAGAAAGCAAAGGAGGCGGTGGATCAAAACGCCCACCTTTCCTATGAGCTAGACGAGGTCCGGCTTGCGTTGTCGCGGCAGGAAGAGGACATGCAGATGCTGCGGGGGACGAACAAGAGTCTCACCTCCGAGAGAAGGCTGGCTGAAAGAAGGCTGGAGATGGCTCTGGAAGGGAAGGCGGCCGAGCTCGAGCTGGCTCTGAGAGGGCAGGAAGCCAAACTCAAGGAAGAGTACCAAGCCAGCATGACGCCGTGATGAAAGAGGAGGTTGACAAACTGGCAGCCGACTACAAGGCGCAGTTGCCAGGAATCCGAGACCGGGCGTGGACACTTGGGTGGAAAGCAGCCTTAAAAAGGGTTGGGGTTTCCATGGACAGCCCCATTTTCTGGAATCCGCCCAGGTTCCCTTGCTCAGACTCGGAGCTGCGCGCCGTCTCGGCATTCGCCCCAGTTCCCTCCGCCTCGGAGATCGCCCCGGCTCCCTCCGCACTAGAAGTCGCCCCCGCTCCCATGGTGGTTCCCGAGCCTGCCTCGGCCGTTCCCAGTGAGAGCGCTACAGGGATCGATTGTAATAAGGAAGCTGAGGCTCCCTGAATCTTGTATTTTTCTTTTCTTGTTACATTGTATTCATTCCGGAAGGTTCTTATATAATAAAACAACATTCTTTCCATATGTTCTGTGCATGATCTCTGTCTTGTTTGTGGTGGACTAGGTGTCGACACAAGCAGTTCGCCAAGTAGTTTAATAGGTACTAACTGAGGGCGGTCGGCCCTCTGAACAGAGGCGCCGAGCCGCGAGGGAGGTATTGCTACCAGACCCTGATGTGCGTATGGCTGTGCCGCCCAGGCTGGTGCAGGCACCGAGTTGAGGGCGGTTGGCCCTCTGAACAGAGGCGCCGAGCCGCAAGGGAGGTACTGCTACCAGACCCTGATGTGCGTATGGCTGTGCCGCCCAGGCTGGTGCAGGCACCGAGCTGAGGGCGGTCGGCCCTCTGAACAGAGGTGCCGAGCCGCGAGGGTGGTACTAGTACCGGACCCTGATGTGCATATGGTTGTGCCGCCCAGGCTGGTGCAGGCACCGAGCTGAGGGCGGTTGGCCCTCTGAACAGAGGTGCCGAGCCGCGAGGGTGGTACTGGTACCGGACCCTGATGTGCATATGGCTGTGCCGCCCAGGCTGGTGCAGGCACCGAGCTGAGGGCGGTTGGCCCTCTGAACAGAGGTGCCGAGCCGCGAGGGTGGTACTGGTACCGGACCCTGATGTGTAAGGCTTTGTCGAAGCCGGCGACGGCACCAAGCTGACAGTTGATACTCCGAACAGAGGGGTCGAGCCGCGGGGAATCTCTAAGCAATGCAAAGACTCATTCCAGGAAAATCGCCTTTTATTGATATTTGATTTTTTTTAATACATTTTTCAGAAGTAGAATTTTTTGAGATGCGTTGCATTCCATGGTCGTGGGAGCGCCTTCCCTTCCATGTCTTTGAGTTGGTAGGCAGATCTCCCGGCTGTAGAGGTTATTCTGAACGGCCCCTGCCAGTTGGGCGCCAGCTTGCCTTCGTTTGGATCTCGGTCGGCAGGAAGGGTTTTCTTTAAGACCAACTCTCCCATCTCAAATTTTCTTTCCTTGACCTTCGGGTTGTATCCCCTGGCCAACTGTTGTTGGTAGGCGGCCAGGCGGATAGCTGCCGCCTCTCTCCGTTCTTCAGCCAAGTCCAGCTCCCGTGCTACGTTTAGATCTTTCAGACCCTGTTCACAGAGTTCCGACCTCAAGGTCGGGAGGCCGACCTCGAGGGGAATGACGGCTTCCATGCCGTAGGCGAGGGAGAGTGGGGTAGCCGAGGTGGAACGCCTTGGAGTAGTTCGGTACGCCCATAGAACACTCGGCAGCTCCTCTGCCCATCGACCTTTGGCTCGGTCGAGTCTCTTTTTAATTCCTTCGAGGAGCACTTTGGTCGAGATCTCGGCCTGACCGTTGCTCTGAGGATACGCCGGGGTGGAGTAGACATTGCGAATGCCGTACTCTTGGCAGAAGCTTTTGAAGAGGTTGGAATCGAACTGCATTCCGTTGTCGGAAATGAGAGTACGGGGAATTCCAAATCTTGTGATGATATTCTTCCACACAAAGCTCTTCGTGTCTAATTCGGTGATGGAGGACAAGGGTTCAGCTTCGACCCATTTCGTGAAGTAGTCCGTGGCCACTATTAACCATCTTTTGTTCCCTGGAGTTCGGTGAAGTGGTCCGACGATGTCCAGGCCCCACTGGGCGAAGGGCCACGGACTGGAGAGGGGGCTCAGGTCCTGGGCTGGCTGGTGGAGAGAGTGAGAGAACTTCTGGCACTTCTCGCATTTTCTGGCATAAAGCTGGGCGTCCTTTTGCATGTATGGCCACCAGTAACCCTGGCTGATAGCCCGGTAAGCAAGAGACCGACCTCATATATGACTGCCGCTGATTCCTTCGTGAATCTCGTAGAGGGAATCGTCGACTTTGCTAGGGTGAACGCACTGGAGGTAGGGCCCTGTGAATGACTTCCTGTAGAGCTTGCGGTCTGGGGAGAGCCAGAACCGGGTCGCCTTCAATCTGACCTTTCGAGCTTCAGTCCTGTCCTCGGGTAGCTGGTCGTCCTTCAGGTATGCAATGATGGGGTCCATCCAGCTCGGGCCGAGATCAAGGCACATGAGCTGCCGAGGTCGCTGGAGGACGATGCTGGGCTCCCACAGCGTTTCTACTTCGATAGTTCTTTTATTACCGGCTTCGACAGCCGAGGCGAGGCTGGCGAGGGCATCTGCATGGGAGTTGGATTCTCTGCCGATCTGCCGGACCTCGGCTCTTTCGAACTGGGAGAGAAGTCCCCTGGCGCGGGCAAGGTAGGCCGCCATCCTGTCATCCCGAGCTTGGTAGTCTCCGCTGAGCTGGCTTGCCACCAGCTGAGAATCACTGAATACCACTATGGACCGAGCTTCCAAGATTTTGGTGCTGTTGAGTCCGGCAATGAGCGCTTCATACTCGGCCTCGTTATTAGATGCCTTGAAACCAAGTGTCAGAGCTTGTTCGATGACGAGGCCTTCGGGAGACTGGAGAACTATGCCAGCGCCAGCCCTTTTGGATGTGGAGGATCTGTCGACGAAGACTTTCCAGGACGAGTCTAGGAGTTCTCTCCAGGACTGTTCTTGCTCAGTCTCGGTGACAACCTCTGCACCCCTATCGCCCCCTAGTTCGGTGTCGAGCGAGGTCGATGCCGAACTCTGAGGAGTAAATTCCACAATGAAGTCCGCTAGGACTTGAGCTTTGATGGCTGTTTTGGGCTGATAGCTGATATCATATTGCCCCAGTTCGATAGCCCATTTGGAGATCCGTCCGGAGAAATCTGCCTTCCGGAGGAGAGCATTCAATGGGTATTCTGTTACGACCACTATTGTGAAGGTTTGGAAGTAGTGGGAGAGCTTTCGAGAGGCGCTAACGAGCGCCAAGGCGAGCTTTTCGAGCTGCAAATACCGGGTCTCGGCGTCCAGCAGGGTCTTGCTCGTGTAATAGATAGGCCTTTGCTGGCCGTTGTCCTCTCTGACGAGCACCGAGCTCACTGCATGGTCCGAGACCGACAGGTACAAGAACAATGCTTCTCCAAAAATCGGGGTGGAGAGCAGCGGTGGAGAAGAAAGGTATTGTTTTAGCTGTTGCAGCGCCTGAGAACAATCCGACGTCCATTGGAACTTGGAGCCCTTTCGCAAGAGTTGGAAGAAAGGTCTGCACTTGTCCGAAGCTCGGCTGATAAATCGGTTCAGGGCGGCAGCCATTCCGATCAACCGCTGAACTTGTTTTGCCGAGGTCGGACACTGGAGCTCCTGGATTGTGGTGATCTGGTCAGGGTTTGCTTCGATCCCCCTTCTTGTGACCAGGCTTCCTAGGAAGTTGCCGGAACCGACACCAAAGGCGCACTTGGATGCATTCAGTTTCAACTGGAACTGGCGAAGGATGTCAAAAATCTGGCGGAGGTCGGTCAAGTGGTCCTGTGGCCTCTTGGATTTGACGACCATATCATCGATGTACACCTCCACCGTCTTGCCGAGCTGGGCCTGGAACATCTTTGTCACCAACCACTGGTACGTCGCTCCCGCATTCTTTAGCCCGAAGGGCATCACCTTGTAACAATAGGTGCCCCTGGGAGTGATGAAAGCTGTCTTCTCCTGGTCTGCCGCGTACAGGGGGATCTGATGGTACCCCCGGTAGGCATTCAGGAAACTCATCCGGTCATGTCCGGTAGTGGCGTCGATGAGCTGGTCTATCTTCGGAAGAGGGAAGCTGTCTTTGGGACAGGCCTTATTGAGGTCGGTGAAGTCCACACAGACCCTCCACTTTCCTGTCTTCTTTTTCACCACCACGGTGTTGGCTAGCCACTGCGGATAGTGGACCTCCTTTATTGCGCCTGCCTCGAGGAGTTTCTGAACTTCCTCAACTACGGCCTCAGTCTGCGGGACCCCAGTCCGGCGCGATTTTTGAAGCACGGGATGATGGTTGGGATCCACCTTCAGTTCATGGCAGATGACTGCCGGGTCAATGCCGGGCATCTCATAGGGTGTCCAGGCAAAGACCGCCTTATTCTCCACGAGGAGGTCAAGCAGTTCTGTCTTCTCGGATTCGGGGAGCTGGCTTCCAACGAGAAAGAATCTATCGGGGTCGGCAGGATCAATGTTGACCTTGGTGAGGTCCTCGATGCTTTTCTGCGCCGGAGCCCTGCCGACGTCCCCGAGCACGGCCTCTCTATCCAGTTCGGCCACATTGACTTGGGATGGCTCCGCCTCGCCAGGCAGCACGGCTAGTAGGCACTGCCTGGCCATGTGCTGGTCGCCTCTAACGGTGATCACATCCGTTCGGCCCGACCGGTTTTCCAAAGGGAACTTGAGCTTTTGATGACGGGTGGAGGGCACCGCCTCCATGCTATGCAGCCACGTCCTCCCCATTATAACATTGTATGGGGAAGGGACATCGACTACTAGGAAGTCAACTTGCCTGCAGGCGCCACCTACTTGGACTCTGAGGGAGATCTTACCCTTGGGATAAACAGGCTTGGAGCTGAAGCCGACCAGAGGGGTGCGGGCAGCTTGGAGGTCCTCGTCCTTCAGTCTCAACTTCTTGAAGCAATCGTAGTAGAGGACTTCGGACGAACTGCCAGGGTCGACAAGGGCTCTCTGAACCAAGAAGTTCTGCAGCTTCAAGGTGAGCACTAGAGCGTCGTTGTGTGGGAGCTCGACGTCTTCCAAGTCCTTGTCAGAAAACCATATTCTGACCCCCTCCATTTTGGCTTTCTTCGCGGCCGGCTCTGGTGCCGCGGTCAGCACCTGCTTCTGATGGGAGGCGCGCCTGGCCTCGGCGCGAGCCTGAGAGCTCTTCTTGGGTGGGGCGGCGATGTGAATGACGTTGATGATGCGTTCCGGCTCGCTGTCGTGGTTGTCAGCGTCTCGTCGTGGAGGTCGGTCACCACCTCGGCCCTCCTCGATGTAGTCCCTGAGATGCCCCTCCTTCACGAGGTTCTCCAGGTGGAACTTGTAGCTCCTGCATTCGTCGGTTCTGTGCCCATTTTGCTTGTGGTAAGCACAGAACTTACTCTGGTCCCGGGAGGAGGGGTCAGTCGTCATCGGCCGCGGCCACTTGAAGAAAGGCTGCGCTTTAATTTTGTTGAGGAGCCTATAGATCGGCTCCTTAAAGATGGTATTTACTGCCACGTGGGAGGTCGGCTCGTGGCCTGACCTTCTGCTGTTCCCTGATCCCGCTGCCGAGGCAGAGGGGGTTCGGCGTTGCTCCGAGACCGGGCCTTGCGCCGATCCGGGGACGAATCTCTGCGACGATCCTCCCTCCGGGAGGACCTGTTATCTCCCTTTGCTGGTTGGCTCTTCTTGGTGAGGCCGAAGTTCTCGCGACCTCGCGCCTCGTCTTCTTCCGCCAATATGAACCGATTCGCTCGGGTCATCAGCTCCTTCATGGTGGTCACGGAGTACATGACCAGCTGTGCTCGCAGCGGGATGCTCGGTCGAAGAGCCAACTGGAAGGACTTCACTGCCAACTCTTCGGAAGCGCACTCGATCTGGTTGTAGACAGTCCAGAACCGATGAGCGAACTGGGTGACGCTCTCGTCCTCCTGCATTCGGAGGGCCATCAGGTCAGCATCGGTCTTCGGGACGATGCGATAAGCCTGGAATTTTCCTAGGAAAGAGGTCCGGAGCTGCCGCCAACTGGAAATGGAGTCTTCAGGAAGCAAGCAGAACCATCGCAGGGGAGATCCGCCAAACTGGAGGAGAAAACTCGACAGTTTAGGGAGTCGTCATCCCCCCAGACCGACATCCTCTGGACGTAATGTCGGAGATGAGCTGCAGGGTCCGAGGTTCCGTCATACAGAGCGAACCTCGGGACGCTGAACTTCTTGGGGAGGATGTATTTTCTTATCTCCCTAGAGAAAGGAGAAGCGCCAGTGTCCTTGGCTTCGAAGGCGTTAAACTGGTCTCGGACGATACCGGCAGTCTCTATATTCTGGCGGATCGTCTGCTTCACCCGCTGGTCGATCCACTGCTTTAGCTCTTCACCTTCCGAAACCTGGCGTTGCTTCTTTGGCCCTTCATGCACGTGACTGCTGCTGGAGCCTTCTTCCCCTTGGTCTCGGTCGCGCCTCTTACTGTTGAGGATGTGCCTCAGGTCTCGCCCGTGGCCCAGGTGTCTGGGCGGCGGGCTCTGACCCTTCTTGTCGTCGAGCTGTTGCCTGAGCCGTTGGATAAGCTCATGCTGTTCTTGGATGAGGCGGTTCTGTGCCCTAATGTCATCCAGGCGGGGGTCTTCATTCTGATCGAGGCTGGCTTGATGATGTGACTGCGATCCAGCCAGCGCTGACTTCTCGTGTGGCTTGGTGACCGACTTGTCGCCCTGCTTGGCCCGCCCATAGCTATGGCGGGGCTGCTCCGGAGGTGGGACGTCGCGAAGGGAGAGCATGGTTACTCCCCTAGACCGCGACTGTGTCTGGACTGTGGGAGACTTCCCCCCATACCTCCTTTGCTGAGGGGGTGGAGGTGGAAGATTCTGTGCCAGCGTAGGCTGTATGGACAAAGCCTTGCCTTTGGAGGGTCCTTCGCCATTTCTGGTTTTTGGAGGCATAGTGTTTACAAGCTTTTTGTTCAGTTTCCCACAGACGGCGCCAAACTGGAGGCGGTAAAAACGACACCTACTTAGATTAAGATGAGATTGTAGGTAAAACTCCTTAGGACGGGGAATGCTGAACGCCAAGAACCTGAAAAGGAAGGAGAAAGGCTAGAGTCAGAGCCCCTGGCTGCCGTGAGCCGAAGGCACTCCGATGCCTGAGTTAGTTCTGAGAAAACTAAACAGGAGGAGGAGGATGGGAATGAGACAATGTGGAGTCTTCTGAGTTATGTATTACGTACCTTTCATGGGACTGATCCCATGTGTATGTATAAGTGAGCGTTCCTCGTTCATTCTCTCTGTGAGTGGGGGTAGCTGAGGTGAGGTCCCATCGATCCTTACCCTGACTGGCAGCAGTAGGTAAAATGGGCAACACCCCTCCCTTTCTTTCCATGCCTTCAGTCAGTTGGCGTACATGGCTGATAAAGCGAACTTCTTATCGCCATAAATGAGCGATCCTATCGTCATAAATGATTGCTCATATCTGTCTGGGCGCGCTGTATTTCCAGGAGGAAGGTGGCGGCCCACTCTGACTCTAGCATTCTGGTCTGAGACCAAGGATGGCCTGGCCGTGGCGTGCCCTTATACTGAGCTGGTATTTATGCCGAGCTGCCGAACCGTGGTGCCGAGCTACCGAGCTATTGACCGAGTTGCCGAGCTAACGAGCTTTTACCACAGAGGCCGAGGTGTTCGGCGAGTTTAGCTATAATCTTTGCTTAACTTCGTCATTACGGTGTTTTACCCACACATATAGGTAAGGCCTTGTTCTATCCTTGTAGATATGGGTTTCTTACATCACTTGGAGGCTTTTCTTCATGCATGCAAGACAGCTCTTTGAGAGCTCCTTCTCTTTCTAAAAGTGTGGAGTTTTTTAATGGGTTTTTTCATGTGATGTCGTGTAGATTGAAGACTGAGCTGAGAAGGGAGTTTCTTGGAGTGTATTAGGATCCTTTTGAGCTCAAAGGCAAGTGAATAAGTTGATGAGAATGCATGTGCTTGAAATGGGTTTTCTCCTTCAAAATGGTTGTTCTAGTTAAATTGTTTCTTAGATTTGAAAGGTTACTTTCTCAATGGTTTTGGTCAGATTATAAATGATTTCTGTGCAGGGAATGGTTTAAAGTTGATTTATTGCAGGTTGTAGTTTTAGCTGCATGAGATTTAAGTTCTGATTTAGTAAAAGACTGGAACACAATTGATAAATTATATATTCATTTACTTGGATTCTGAAACTATGTCTTCCATTTTCTTGATATGGGAATGGAATGATTTCTATCTTAAACTGTTTACAAGTTGTTTTTGTCTTGTAGAGTCATAAGATTTTGGCAAATGTTTACTGCAATCACGTTCAGAGACTTTACACTTTTGTGAATTGGACATGTTCTCTCCTTTGAATTTAAATAATGAATGGAATGGAGGTAGTGTTGATGGTTGAATGGAATTAATTGGAGCCATTGAGGAGTTTCAGTATAGGCTGAAAGGAAGGATGTAAGAAGACTTGACTTCAGGTGAAGAAGGAGCAGAACACTCTGCACTGGACGGGTTGGCAGAAGCCCAGCCCGCTCGAGCGGGCTTGGGCCCTGTTTTCTGGGTCATTTCCTGGGCTGTTTTCAACCCATTTTCAGGCCTGTTTCCAGCTTGTTTCCAGACCCATTTCCGGCCCTTTTTCCAGCCCATTTCCTCCATTGTTTGAAGCCCATTTAGCCCCTATCGACGCATGGAAGTCCGGAATGAATACATTGAATTGAATTATTTTGAATCGTGAGATTTAAATGGGAAAAAGTGGTGGAATTGCTTGATGTTCGAATTACCCGGGAACTTATTAAAGTCTTAATATACACTTTATATCCTAAATTGTCGGAGATCTTCAGTGGCACCAAGCTCCTCATTTATTATCGACATTAGGAGCCTAAGTCTATATCGAAACGACCCGTGGTAAGCCATTGAACCATTATACACTAATTCATTCCAAGTCATAAAGTTTATTTGTCTTTCTTTAATTTATAAATCGTTTTGAAATAGATTGAGTGGTTCGCCACGTTTGAAAACATCGGTAAAACTACTCGTTTGAATTGTTTTATATTGTCCGTTTGTAAATTGTCCAGAGTAGTTATCTTTATCAATGAAAATGTATCGAAATGATTTGATTGTATCGATTTAGATTTTGTTCAGCACCACTAAGCTTGGGTTACCTAGTTGGGCTGATCACCCGGTTTGGGATCCTTAAAACTATTGCCAACTGCAGTTTGGACCTCTTTGGTTGTTTGCTCCGACTATGGCAATGGTTATTGATTGTTCCGGCCATTTTTATGGCAATGGTTATTGATTGTTCCAGCCATTTTCATGGCTATGGTTATTGATTGATTGCTCTTGTTACTTCGGTTATAGGAGAATATAGCGAAATGTGGATTGCCAATATTTTAATCGATTCTTGGATAGTTTTAAAATGTGTAAATGTTTATCGCTTTCTTTTCAAGAATTAGTGACTTGGACTTATTTTTATACATGATTATCTTTCAAATGAACTTTATGATTCCACATATGTTTTGATAAACTTTGTATATCTTATCTGCTTTATTCAACTGCCAAACCGTCGTGTCTGATACTTTTCTGTTCGGTGTCAGATGTTGGACCCGCAGGTGTTGAGGCGGAACGCGCGTTTGAGGCAGTAGAGCCTCCGGTGGAGCGCGAGGGGCAGCGAGATGATGTCATGTAGACGTCATATTGGGCTTGGAGTTTCGTTAACATCTTTTGGGGAATGACTTTCTTCTATTATGGGAACTTTGTTTATGGTCTCTATTGGCCTTTATGGGTTGTATAAATTAATATACTTTTCTGTCCTCCTCACAATTTAAACTAACCTTGGGATTACGCTATGACTATATTTCTCCTTTTGATGCAAAACTCTTGTGATTTAAGTATGTTATGATTGAATTTTATTTTGCTATTTGCTTCCGCATATTGCTATTAGTTATGAAATTGATTAACAGGTTGTAATGGATGATCGCCTGGAATCCTCACTGTGGAATCCTATGGGAAAATAATTAGCGCATGCGGGCGGAATTTTTGACCCATCGTGCCACGTCCCCTGGATTAAGGACTTGATTATCAGGGCCTCGGTCCGGAGGCGTGACAGTACCTACGCACATGAAATAAGGAAAATACCTTTTAGTAGTACCTGTTAACAAAAGAATTCGAAAATGAGATACATAACAGGGTATCATGTATGGGTAAAAAGCTATAAAGGTGCAAAGCTAATACAATGGTGAATTTGATCAAAGCTAATGCTTCCTTCAAAAGTTTACACTCTCCCTTAATTCATTCTCTCCTTTTGTCAAACTGTTGACAAGGATTTAACTATTTGGTGCAATGAGGAGATTGTTTAACCAATTGAGGGTAAATTTCAAGGGAATGATTAGACACTTTTAACTAAAAAGCCCATTATGATCAAATTACCAAAATTAAGATTTAGGTCATGGGGATCAACTATATATCATGGATACCAATTGGAATTTAGGATACCAATTGAAATCAAGGATAAGACTATTAACTCAATCACCCTAAAATGGAGTTAAAAAGATTATAACTACTTGGATTAATCCAAATTAGAGCTATCCATGATGTTATGGGGGTTTGCTAAGCATATCATTAATTAATATAACTATGAAAATCATATGCTATGTAAGTACAATGAAAACATTTCAATCAATCATTAAATATGACTATGATGTGCAGGGTGAATGAAATGAAGTTCAATCATGAAGCCTACCTCAACCATTAACCAACCAAGATTATGAACACATAAACATGGTGGACATGAGATTTACCTCAATACATGAGAGGTGGCAATCATGAAGATGATGATGCTAATAGAATGTGACATTGAATAAAGATATATTGCTATCAAGTTCAATCCAATGTACACAAGGTGTCGCGACCCCGGACCGAGATCCCGGCCCAAGAATGAAGGGTGATGCTTAGGTGATCATACCTTAACAATAATTATACATTCACTTAATTTCCCACAGGTTTCCGCGGTGAGGATTTCACACACTCACGAAACATTTACATTGGTGCGGAAGCATGTAGCAAATCAATTTCATAATCCATTCCATAATATAAGACTGATAAATACGGATAAATGACATAATGTCAGAGTGAGCAATAATCTCATTGGCATTTCCAAAATGTGAAGTTATAAGTTTAAACAAAGGATTAGTTAATTAACATTCCCCAAAAATAATGGCCAACAAAGGCCAGTACAACCCCAAAAGTGTAAATCAAACATTCTATAGATTCCCCCAAAATGTTGCGTAACTCATAGCTCAAACCAATGTCTACATGACATTGTTAGCTTGCCATTCGACTAGGCGTTGCGGTTCACCGACCGCCTCCTCCTGCTCCTCCTCAAAGGCAATAACGGGGACTAGACCTGAGTACAACAAAAATGGGTCAGACACAATGGTCTGGCAGATGGGTCAATAGATAATACAATTTAAGAAGACGAATATAACTTAAAACATAATGAAACAATGATTGTCATAAACCTGAAGCCATGTTTGAAATAAAGTACAAATGCAGAATAAATCATGAAGGTAACCAAAGGAAAGGAACTGACAAGATGGCAACCACACTGAAGCTAAATCCTCCATCACTAGTGTGATGAGAGCACACTAAAGGCGTTGATTTCGGAGCACACGAGGTGACGAGAAACAATTATATACATACATAATATACTGAGCAAAACCACGGCCACGGAACCGGGTGACAAAACAAAATAGGATTCAGACTGCAGCTGACAGAAGCTAAAGGGGGACCCCAAGTTGGTGGATCAAACTGACAAGGTTGTCCAAGCTTAGTGGTGCCGACTCTTAGATTAAAACACATTCAAAACATATACTTATCTAAAGAGGTGAATACCACCCAAAACAGACTGAACGAAAAGGCTCGTAAGCACATATGACGCAATAATATCTTATCAAGATGCATAAGGCTGATCAATTACTCAATTACAAATTTTAGTGGTTTTGAAATGCCACTTATTCTAATATACAAAAACTGTCGAAAACGTATAAGGTTTAATAAAAGTAAACACTATAGACACTCACATATTTCCAGACCCTACATTGAGGTTTCCGGATTTAAAAAATAGGTATAAGGGTCTTGTATGTCGATTAGAGTTTAAAGCATGGTACTCCAGAAGGTTTGTAACATTCCGAATCCCCTATACGAATTGGTAAGCCCATCGTCCACAATAAATCTCCGGAAATTGGAGTTCTATTCCAAATCAGTCTCCACATAGCCTCTTATTCCTCCTCGTCATATTAGGGCTCTAAACCAACCCCACTGGACCTTAAAACAACTTTTTAAAACATGTTTGGAATCAGCCCAGTAAATTTGTACAGTTCGCTCGGGTGAATTGAAAGGTTCGTTCGAGCGAACAGTATTCTGGGAGGGGTGCGAGTATAAGTTTGCTCGAGCGAACTGGTCCGAGTCAGGAAAGGTCGAGCGAACAGCTCGAATGGCTCAAGCGAACAACTCTTTGGAAGGGGTTCGCTAAAGCTGATATGAGTTCGCTCGAGCGAACTACTTCGAATCAGGAAGGGTCGAGCGAAGAAAGGTGGAGGCTCGAGCGAACAATGTTCTGTGAGGGGTTCGCTCGAGTGATGAAGAGGTCGCTCGAGCGAACTGCTTTGGAACAGGAGAGCTCGAGTGAAGGTGTGGTTGGCTCAAGCGACAGGAGTTCTGTGAAGGGTTCGCTCGAGCAAACTGCTTCAGAAACACTCCGTTTCAGCAGTCCGAACATCCACTTCTCTTCTCTTCACAACATCATTTAAGCCACACTTCATACAACATTTATGGCATCCTTCTACCCCCATCAACCACATCAAGTCCTTCAACAACCAACCACATGGGGATCAAAAATCACATTAATTCCTCATGATGCCCACTTCATTCAATGCAAGAGACCACCCACATGAATAAAGATGTAAAAAGTGACAAAATGACCTTTATCCAAAAGCAATGCACTCATTTATTTCGAAAAAGACTAAATAGAAGGAAATGCTCATTAAAACATTCATTTGCATACTTGTATAAGCCATGGACCATAAATGAAGACATTAATAAAAATTCACATAAAACATAAAATCATCAAAATGCTCTATTCCTCCAATTGCCTTGGCTCCAAATAAGCTAATCAATCTCTAAGCACCCTTCTTCAAGCCAAAAATCAAGATCTACACCAAAAACCCCCAAAAAGACACTAATCACAAACCCTAGAATGGCAAAACAAGAAATAGAGGGAGATAACTTCCAATAATAGAGATGGGGCTTCTCTTGGGCTAGAAGAACACATATCTAAAAGATGATAGGGAGAACTTACATGGAAGGTCCTCTAATGGCAAGAACTTGCTCAAAGTGGGTCTTGGAGTGGAGGGCTTCTTCTAAAAAGACTACCAATAGAGAGCCTAGGAGGAGAGGAAGAAGATTGGAGCTCCCAAATTTCCTTTAGCAATAACTTGAGAGTGATTGAGAGACGGAGAAGCAAGAAGAAGCAAGAAAAGCTCTAGGGCTGGAACTCTCCTCTATCTCCATGAAAATTGCAAGAAGAGGAAAAAGGAAAAACGGCTCCCCCTTATATAGACAATGGCAATGGGTCCCACTACTTACTCAACTCCTAGGGCTGAAAACACCATCTTCTGGGCCTCGGATGGATTCGACGAAGGAGGAAGAATTGTTTCTCAAAATTTCTAGTTTCCAAAAAGTATATATTTCACGGGTTTCGGAGACATTGAAATTAGTGCTCAGATTTTGTGCAAAAAAACTGTTTTACCTCTATCATTAACAAAGTAGGGTTTAGAGGTCTCGAACGGAGATGGAGTAAATATGAAAATTGACGGGAATCATAAAATACATTAAACGGGGCAAACTGCAGATTTCTAGAATTACAAAATAAATCCCAAAGCTAATCAAAACACAAATAAAGGAACCCCCAAACTAAATCAAAAGAGTTCCCAAAATAAGTCTAAGCTATAAAAAGCTATTCTAATCCAAATTTAACCAAATTCCACTAATCTCACTTATAGCTAAAGCACGTCTTAATTAACACTAATCGGAAGCTCTCGGAGCGGGGTCTTACACAAGGTCTTTCACATTCTCAAGATATGACACCAATTGGATATGACATCGATTGAATATGAAAACATGATTAAGAGCATGGATGTGACACACAAAATTCCACTAAGCATCATAAATGGGTATTCATCACTTTTAATAAGATAACTCATGAGCATAGTGACAAACATGTTAAATTGCATGAAAAGAAATGTCACTTGGTGATGCATGCAATTTTCAAAGTATACCGTCATATGAACTCATCATGTGAACATCCATCAATCAATAGATATAACTATGAGATATAAAGAATGGATTTCAAAGAGGTTCATATGATCAAGATCACTACTATGAAGTTGAAACATGTATAAGGATGACATCACTAAGAAAAATATACATGAACCAATACCATAACCATCCATTTCAAATAATGACTAGAAAGCACAAGGGACGGGTTTAGGAGTTCTAGTATGATATTTACAAATGTAACTAATAATGCAACCATACATGGAGCTATTTGGCATTTGTATAGAGAGGATCAATCACAATCAAGATCTAACTCATACCACATCATCAATAAAGAATATAACTATGAATGCACAAGAAGGTATGAAGTTAGAAGAGTGCCATCTATTACATAGTGATGAAAATAACTCTCTTATTTATATGTATAACTATGATAAGCATGCCAAAAGAGCTTAACATAAATTTCTCTAACATGGACCATACAAAAACTCCACTCTAGCAAATGTACATAGAGAATCATGAAGCAAGGGTTTTATATAAGGAACGTCATCAATTTGCATTGAAAACATGCACAAGGCTAGGTATAGACTGCAAATCTATTTCATGATTCACAAATCATACAATTCAATTTGCTCATAAAAAGAATGTAACTAAAAGAGCAAAGATGCAAATTGCTTGTAACATTATTCATTTCCATTTAAGGTAATATAACCAAGTGCATAAGGAAATGAGAACATGGAACATGCTTTGATGAATATAACTAATGAAGCCTTAGAGCATTTCCATTCATACAATTCTTCAAATCATTTCAATAAACAAAATCCAACAATGAGCATAAAGATAATGATTTTGAAGATAACACATTATCAATTATCAATTTGTATTCTAAAGAATATAACTATAAGTGTTCATACAAATCGATTTAAAAACATGTATGACTTGATATCAATTGGAAAATATATTCAAATGAAAATTATAACCATAAGGCTCTAACCAATCGAATCTCAAGTATATCAAAGAATTTGACTTTCATTTAAAGAAACTAACTTAGTAAGCATACAATGAAAATCAATTTCGATCCTCATATCTCATCAATGAGGCACAATCATTTCTCAACTTGCATTTTAAATGATATAACTTATTCGAAGAACATACAAGTTGATCTTGTAAAACAATAATTTTTCATTTGAAGGCATGACTTAGAAATTCATGGAAAATTCAAATTAATTTAAATCATTTGTTTTTCCAAAAAAAAAATGAAAAGAAAATTAACTCCTACTATGACATCGAAACAAATGATTTTGCAACATTAATCAATCATGAATAAACTAGCCATGAAAGCTTTTGAAACCATAATCAATTGATCATATATAGAAATGCATTACAAGTTATTTAACTATATGTGAGGAAAATCCAAATCTATCATGAGAATATTGTAATCAAATGAATTTGAAAACCATGAGATGTAACTATTGAGGTTCATGAAGACAAAATCAATTGATCACAAAGAAACATTGCATTTTAAGAGATGTAACTATGAAAGAACAAAATGCAATTGTATCATGACCAACAATATAAGATAACTATAAAGGATAGGTTGGTCAATGAGAATCAAGGCGGTAAGGTTTGTCTAAGTATCTAACTTTAGGAATCCACCTAAGGTCTTGAGAGGGTTGATCGTTGAGGTCTATCTTAAAAGTCCCACCACCACTTGGAGACTTGACTTGAAAATTTTTTAATTTGGACCTATCACCATGATAATGAGATTTGACTAATTTTAGCCTAGATTGGTGATTAGTCTTTTGAGGTTGGTGAGTTTTCATCTTAGGGGATTGAATCATTTTTCTTTTCTTCTCACTTCTTATCTTATTTCCTCCCTTGTTTTGACATTTGATTTTTAAATTTAACTTTGCAACTTTCTTTAAAAGTTCTTTCATGTGTTGATTAAGGGGAGGTAGTTTGAGAAGCTTTTTGTTGATAGAGACTTTTATATTTGATTTAACTTGTTTAACCTTTTTGGAATCTACCTTAGGAGACTCCTTTTTAATCGGTTTAACTTGTTTAATCTTCTTGGAGTCTTCCTTGGTTTTTAGTGTCTTTCCCTTCATAGAGTTTGATTTTACTTTCTTGGGTTCATAGATGGGTTTAGACACATGGCTTCTTCTTAGTTTGCACTCAAACCTAAAATGCCCTTAATTCAATGCCACATGTCAGACCCCAACACAGGATTAGCGCGACTAGTGTTAATTAAGTGAGCGTTTAGTCTTAAAAGGGCTTAGTGTTCGTTGGCCTAGAATATGAATTAGTTTGGTCTTAGAAATTAGCTTTGGGAATTTTGAGAGTGGTTAGTGTTAGTCAGACACGCATAGGGAGGCCCTGAGTGTACATGTAAGCTTAGGAGGAAATTCTAATTTTTCGATTTTAATCGTCATTTCAAACTCATTTGAATGGTTTTATTTCATCTTACAACTTTCATTTTCAGTCCGTCTATGTTTGAGGCCCAGAAACCCAAGTTTTGGCCCAAAAGGGGTAAAAATGTCTTTTCACACCAAATCTGGACCCAATTTTTGAAATTTCAAAACCATGTCAAATTTATACTTTTTGGAAACTAGATTTTTCAGTGGTCAACTTTGTCTACTTCGTTGAATTCATCCAGGTCCCGCAAGTTAATGTTTTAGCTGTCCCAAGCTTTTAGTAAAATGGGGCCCACGAAACCCATTTGACTTAAGTATTTCTTCCCCAACGTTCCAGACTTCCTTGTTTTCACTCCTTGCAACTTCTTCTTGAATGAGAGCTGAGGAGGAACTCTTCTTCTTCTTCTTCTTTGCTCCTTCTTGCATGCCATAGCTAGGGTTTTCCAAATCAAAATCTGAAGATACCTTCTTTTTCCTCTCACCTCAAGCTTTCTATTGCTACCATTTTCTTGGAGATCTCAGCTAGTTAGCTCCTCCATTTTCTTCTCTTCTCTTTGTCAGACAAACTCCAGGTAAGGACTCTTCCTCTCCTCTTTAATGGAGTTTTCTTAGTCCGTATGGATGATGTTTTTCACACATGTAAGACCCATTTCGAAATGGGTTCTTGTCTTTCAAAATTTGTTGGATTTTTGAGGTTTTTCCATGGGGTTTTGTAGGGGTTTTGATTCAGCTCGTGAGGTAGGATTGTTGAGAAGATTTTGGGGTTAGCCGTTGTCAAGGCAAGTGATTATTTTAGTCTCTCCTAATGCATGTTGAGTTTGGACATTATTTTGATTTCAAATGGTTGATTTTCCATGCTTAGTTTTCTCTTATATTATATTAACATGCTTGAGATTAATTGAAATGCCTTTCTATGCTCTCTTGCAAAAGTTTTAGTATGCTTCATAATTTATGCATGTAGTCAAGTTTGATTTCTGCTTTTTGTTGTAAGTCAATTGTTTTTTAATGGTTTGAATTATGATTAATGTGGCTTGGAGAATGGAGCAGTTGAGGGTGATGAATGGTTGTAGCTGAAGAGCTTGGAGGCTTATGAATATACAGGTTTTTATGAGATGGAGAATTGGAAGAGAAAGAGTAGCAGAACTTGAAAGAAGAATGGGTTTTCTGGACTGAACGTCTCAACCAGCAGCTTGTTCGCTCGAGCGGAGCCTTGGCTTGCTCGAGCGAGCAAGCTTCTGTTTGAAGGAGATGCACCTGAAGCCAGTCCACTCGAGCAGATATTAGGTGAGCTCGAGCGAACTAGCTTCTGGATGCGTTCGCTCGAGTGAATCATGGGAAAGCTCGAGCGAATTAAGTTCTGGATGCGTCCGCTTGAGCGAACTGACCATTGCTTGAGTGAACCTGATGCTGCCTGCATTTTTGAATTGAAGGAGAAAAAGAATGTTTTTGAGAGGATTTTTAGAAGGAAGAAGACTTGATTATGTTGAGTGGCTTTATTTTGATATTGTGCTATTGAAACTCAAAATATCTGATAACTTCAGGATACCAAACTATCTATAAACACTGATATTTGAATTTCAAGTGCACGAAGATCAAACAAAGGTTCTGTCGCGACCCCGGACCGGGATCCGGGCCCGCAAGCATTGATGATGCTTAGGTAGGTGAATATACCTTTAACAAAGATCATACATTCACTTAATTTCCCACGAGTTTCTGCGGTGAGGATTTTACAGACACTCACAAAACATTTACATTGGTGCGGAAGCGTGTAGCAAATCAAATTCTTAATCCATTCTCATCATATAAGACTGATAAATACATATGTGTGACAAGATGTCAAAGTGAACAGTGATATCGATGGCATTGCCCAAAATGAAAAGTTATAAGTTTAACAATAGATGAGTTAAATTAACATTCCCCAAAACAAAGGCCAACAAAGGCCAATATAACCCAAAAGTGTAAATCCAAAAGTCACTCTTTAATCTCCAAAAATGTTACGCAGCTCAAAGCTTGAGCAAATGTCTAAATGACATCGTCAGCTTGCCATTCCACTAATCGCTGCGGTTCACCGACCGCCTCCTCATGCTCCTCCTCAAAGGCAATAACGGGGACTGGACCTGAGTACCACAGAAATGGATTAGACACAACGGTCTGGCAGGTGGGTGAATAGATAATACCATTTAAGAAAACAGTGCATAACTGAAAACATAATGAAAACTTACTACAACAACAATTGTAATAAAACAGTATGCATTGATTATATAAAGTACAATGCAAGATAAATCATGAAGGTAACAAGGAATAGGAACTGACAAGATGGCAACCACACTGAAGCTAAATCCTCCATCACTAGTGTGATGAAAGCACACTAAAGGTGTTGGTTTCGAAGCACACGAGGTGACGAGAAACAACTATATACATATACTATACTGAGCAAAACCACGACCGCGGAACTGAGTGAGAGAACAGAACATAATTCAGACTGCAGCTGACAGAAGCTAAAGGGGGACCCCAAGTAGGTAGATCAAACCGATAAGGTCGTTCAAGCTTAGTGGTGCTGACTCATAGGTTAAAATACATTCAAAACATATACATATCTATAGGGAGTGTGTAACACTCAAAGCAAACTGAACTGAAGGCTCGAAAGCGCATTTAACACAATTACCTTTTATCAAAATGCATAAGGCTGATCAAATACTCAATTTACAGATTTCAGTGGTTTTGAAGTGCCACTTGTGCTAATATGCAAAAACTGTCGAAAACGTATAAGGTTTGACAAAAACAAACACTATGGACACCCACATATTTCCGAACCATACATTGAGGTTTCAGGATTTAAACAATAGGTATAAGGGTCTCGTATGTCAATTTAAGTTGATAGCATGGTACTCTGGGAGGTTCAAGACACCATGGGATCCCTATACAATTGATAAGTCCATTATTCTGAATAAATCTCCGGAATTGGGGTTCCTTTCCAAATCAGTCTCCTCAAATCACTTTTTGTTCCTCCACGTCATATTAGGGCTCCAAACCAACCTCACCGGACCTTAAAACAACCTTTTAAACATGTTTGGAATTAACCCAGAAATTCTGCATAGTTTGCTCGAGCGAACTGAAAGGTTCATTCGAGCGAACAGTATTCTGGGAGGGGTTCGCGGGGTTCGTTCGAGCGAATATAAGTTCCCTAGAGCGAATTGGTCCAGTGTAGGAAAGGTTGAGTGACCAGATCGAGTGGCTCAAGCGAACAACTCTCTGGATGGGGTTCACTCAAGCGGATAAGAGTTCGCTCAAGCGAACTACTTCGAATCAGGAAAGGTCGAGCGAAGAAAGGTGGAGGCTCGAGCGACCAAGGTTCTGTGAGAGGTTCGCTCGAGCGATGATTAGGTCGCTCGAGCGAACTGCTCCGGAACAGGAAGGCTCGAGCGAAGGAACAGGTTGGCTCAAGCGATGGAGGTTCTGTGAAGGGTTCGCTCGAGCAAATAGAGGTTCGCTCGAGCGAACTGCTTCAGAAACACTCCATTTCAGCAGTCCGGACCTCCACTTCCCTTTTCTTCACAACCCATCTCAGCCAACTATTAACACCACATTTATGGCTCCCTTTCATCCACTTCATCCACATTAAATCCTCCAACAACCATCCCATCCAAACCATCAAAATCAAAAGGGTTTCCAACCTCATTCAATGCTACAAATAGCCATCATATATGAGAATGTAAAGTTTGACAAAATACAACTCAATGTACCAAAAACTCAAGAGAGTAATTAAGAGAAAAGAAAGCTCATTAACATGCATGTTTCCAAAATCAATGAAAGACATAAACATAGAAAAGAGACATCATTGTCAAAATTTATATTTCTCTACAAAATAACAAAAAATTGGCAAAACAAGAAATAGAGTGAGAGAGCTTCCAATAATGAAGATGGAGCTTCTCTTGGGCTAGAAGAATACATATCTAAAAGATGAGAGGGAGAACTTACATGGAAGGTCCTCTAATGGCCAAAACTTGATCAAAGTATAGCTTGGAGTGGAGGTCTTATTCTAAAAAGACTATCAATAGAGAGCCTAGGAGGAGAGGAAGAAGATTAGAGCATCCATTTTCCCTTTTGGCAATGACTTGAGAGAGATTGAGAGATAGGGAAGCAAGAGGAAGCAAGAAAAGCTCTAGGGCTGGAACTCTCCTCTTTCTCAAAGAAAATTGCAAGAAAGAAAGGAAGGGGAAGGAGACTCTTCTCTTATACTAAGTAGGAACGGGTCCCACCACTAAGATAGTTACTTGGGCTTAAAACACCAACTTCTGGGCCTCGGATGGATTCAACGAAGAAGGAAGAATTTCTCGTCGAAATTTCTAGTTTCCAAAAAGCATATATTTCATAGGTTTTGGAAACATTGAAAATAGTGTCCAGATTTTGTATAAAAAGACTGTTTTACCTCTATAACTAGAAAAATAGAGTTTAGAGGTCTCAAACGGAGACGGTGTAAACATGAAAGTTGTCGGGAATCATAAAATATATTGAACGGAACAAACCACAGATTCTCAGAATTACTAAATAAATCCCAAAGCTAATGAAAACCCAATTAAGGGAACCCCCAGAGGGTCGCACTAAATCAAAAGAATTCCCAAAATAAATCAAAGTTATAAGAAGATATTCTAATCCAAATTTAATCCAAACTTACTAATCACACTTATAGCTAAATCGCGTCTTAATTAGGACTAATTGGAAACTCTCGGGGCAGGGTCTTACAGGTTCTTAGCATGGGCTTGATTAATTTGTCTGAGAATCTCGATTTTCGACACCACGAGTATTGCTTCATAGTTGTTTTGTTTTGCAAGTTTAGTTTCACTTCGAATTACTTCAAGAATGTGAAATGGGAATTATTTCTTCAGTTCATGATAATATAGCTTATGCTATCTTTGCAAGTCTTGCTTCGTTTTGCTTTGATAAGTGTATTCCCCTATTTTTGATAAGTTTTGTATAAGTATTGTTATGTTTTCATGTATTCATAGTTTTCATTAAATACCGCTGAGCTGGGACTCCCCTCTCAGTCTGATCCACTAGTTAGGGGATCCTTAAACGTAAGGATTGTCTGCAGATTAGTCATGAGTTTATACACACTTTTGTTCCAGTTCTGCGGCCTGTTTTCTCGTCCACCTTGTGTGGCTCGGGCTTTCATTTTGTTTCGCTTTGTCTTGTTTTGTATTTGCTTGCTCTTGTCATCACATATGTGTAGACACCTCATTTTGGCACCCTATGAGGGGCAATTCAGGACACCCGATTTAATGATGTCCTGATTAGGCCCCGAGTCAAAATTCACCTATCGTCTCTAGGCCTTTGATCACCCAGGGAATTGGCACATCATGATCTATTCCTCGAGAGCTTTCCGTCCATATATAGAACTCCAAGATCTGACAGGCGGATAAAAAATCATGACAGCGGGTCCTACAACTCGGGACGCCCGCGTGAAAAATCACCTAGTGTCTCTAGGCCTCTGATCACATAGGGAATTGGCACATCATGATCTACTCGTCGAGAGCTTTCCGCCCATATATAGAACTCCAAGCTCTGACGGGCGGATCAAAAATCATGACAGCGGGTCCCACACCCCCTCGGTGCCCGCGTGAAAAATCACCTATCATCTCTAGACCTCCGATCGCCCTGAAAATCAGTTCATGGTGACCTACTCGTCGAGAGCTTTCCGTCGATGTGTAGAACGTCGAAATATGACAAGCAGATTGAAATCAACAAAACCTGCGCCCGACGACAACAACTTGACCAATCTCCACCAGGACACCACCTTCTGGGCCCAAACATGCTCCTTTCAAACTCGACTCGAACTCGTCATTCTAGGCTGAATCCAACCCAAACCCACTCAAGCCCAACCTTGGACCCAACTCACCTAGAGTCCAACCCAAACCCAACTCACCCGAAACCCGATCTCAAATCGACCTGACCCAGCAACCCGACCCATCAACTTGGATAAGGGATGGAGCGTCCCAGATCTGGGAAACTCAGAAACCTCCCTCAAACCTTGTCTCCCCCTCTCTATCTCCAGGCCCTTGTCCCAATCTCTAACCTTCAATCCCCATCCCTATCTCTCCTAGGACTCTCATCCTAGACGTAGATCTCCTCGAAAGCCCATCTTATACGCTCAACTCTCTCCCAACCACTGGGATCTCTCACTCCCTCTCGATTTCAAACTGCAAGGCTCTATCCCCAATTCACCGGGATAGAACAAAAAAACACCCATGGGCAGAAGCCCCTGGATCGGCCCTCTCTCCCTCTCTGCCCACTCTCCCCTCTCGGATCTCCTTTCTCCCTCTCTGCCATCTCCCTCTCCACTCCGCCCTCTTCCTGCACCTTGCAACCCATCTCGCCATCATCCTCCATCTCCATCTTCACACAGAACTCCTCTCTCCCCTCCATTCCGGATCTCTCGCAGCACCCATCTCCCTCTCTTCTTCATTGTCGCAGCAACTTCATCTCCCTACTCAGCATCGTCACAGCACCGCCCCTTGCACGCACCGCCATCCTCTGTAGCACCTTCTTCATCCTCGCAGCACCGCCTCCTCCGCTTCCCCGCCAGACTCCAGAACAGGTAAGCCCCTCCCCCTATCTCCTCCCTGCATCCCCACACACGCCCATGCAGCACCCATCTTCCCCTGCACTAGGTACGCCTTCTTCTCTTCGTCCCCACCACCTGCACCCACTGCACGTCTCTCTCTCTCTCTCTCCCCCCATCTCTCACTCACTCTCTCTGTCTCTCCTCTCTCACGCTCTTTCTTTTCTTCCTCTCTCGCCTGCACACCTTCTCCCCTTCTTCTTTCATTCTTTCTCTCTCTTTTCCTTTTTTTTCTCTCTTCTCTTCCCCTGCCATCATTCTCCTTCCCCGCTGCACCCACCTACACGTCTCTCTCTCTCTCTCTCTCTCACTCTCTCACTCTGCTCCGCCCACTCTCTCTCTCCCGCTCACTCCTTCTCCCCCTCGCTCTCTCGCCTTCGTTTCCGCCCTGCACCCACGCGCGGCAACGCTGCTTTTCCATTTTCTTCTCTTCCCTTCTTCCTCCTTTCCCCCCTACACCCACCTGCCGTACTCCCTCCTCTCTCCCTACACCCTCACAGCACTCATTTGTGCACACGGCCCACCTTTTCTTTCTTTTCTTCTACTTCATTTCATTTCTCTTCTCCTCCTTCTCTTCCCCATCACACCACTTTACTGCAACGCTCCCTTCACTGCTTGAGCCCCTGCGCCTCCACTTCTTTCTCCTCCTATTCTTTCTTTCTTTTGTTTCTTCCTTCAACTGCATTCCTCCTCTTCTTTTCTCTTTCCCTGTACACCCTCAACACATCACTGCACACCTACTTGGACTGCCGCTTGCACAGCCTGTGCACTCAGGCCTGCTCCATACACGCCCACAACGACACCCGTTTCACTTATGCACCCACTTCACTATTGCCTCACCTTACTGCTGCACCCATCTCCTAGCCCATTCACCTGACTATATCCATGCATATTCATTTTCTTTTCCTGTATTGAATTTAGTTACTTACTTGTTTATTTATTTCTTTTAACATATTCCATGCACCTAACATCTTCATGCACTTAGGTTAGTCTTTATTATTATTCCCTTTATTACATTTCATGCCTCTAATGTGTTAATGCACCTAGGATAGTTTTCTTCTTATCTATTTACTATTTATTTGTTAGTGTCTTTTTTTATGATATCCCATGCACCTAATATGCTCATCCATCTAGGTCAGTCTCATATGTTATTATATGTTTCAGTTTATTTCTTAATTTATGCATCTCATAAACTTTTAATTTTATTATTTGTTCTAAATTATTCCTAGTTCATGCATCTCAACATGTTCGTGCATCTGAATAATATTTTAGGATGTTATTTATTTTGAATTTATTCCTAGCATATTCTAACATGCCCATGCACCATAACCTGCCCATGCATCGTATAACTTAGTTGCATTTTTATTTCTTTTCCTTATCTTTTTTTTTAGATAAAATTTAGCACTGCATAATTTCCCAAAACAAAAAAAAAAAAAAAAAAAAGAAGAAGAAAAGAAAAGAAAAGAAGAGAAAGAGAAACGAATAAAAAAATTGAATCCTAGGTATTAGATTAATTAAAATAATTAGGTTAGGTTTAATAATTAATTTCCTTCTCCTCTTCCACTCCATTAGGATTAGAGAACTTCTTAGAAAATTCTGAATTATTTAGGTTAACCAAGTAAATAAAAATTAGAAATTCGCTCTCCTCTTCTTCCTATCTCTTTAGGATTGGAAAGATCATTAGGATCTTAGGCCCTATAAATGGACACAACAAAAACAAAATAAAAACAATAAAAATCAAAAAGACCAAAAACAAAGTAAAAGATATTAAAAAAATAAATAAAATGTTAATAAATTAGAGTTAGAAATTAGACTACCCTAATTTCTTAAACTTCAATTGATTAGGCCCCACTCTCTCTCCGGGCCCCGCTAAGGGACCGGGAGAGCAGATGTGGGCGGTTAGGACCTTAGGATAGGGTAGAGGTCCATTAGGGAAATGGAACAGCTAGATTGAATCCAAGTAGGAACTCCCCTAGTTAGGCCCTTTTAGCCCAAATTACTAAAATCCAAAAAAAAAAAAAAAAACTATAAAACCAACAAAACCAATCCCAAAAATATTTTCTTCTCTTTTCCTCCACCTCCGGTGCCAAATATTTATCTGAACTCAATGATTAAAGGGAATAGAGGCTGATTCCGAGAACCTGAATTAATGAGAATGATGAAAGGAGACGAGTGATTTCACAGACCCCGATATCAGCTTATTTACTACCGGCCCATCATCGGCCACCCTCAATCAATCCCGGCCCAACATCGGCCATTTTTATTTTACTTCTGGCCCATCCTCAGCCACGCACTTTTATCACCTGCGTATTGCACGCAAGCCCACAAAAATCACTACTCGAAGTTTCGTTTGCATCATTCTTTCTACTTGAAGAATCAGCCTTTAAACCCTAGGTCGTCAAAGGACATTGAAGGGGGCACCCAGGAATGGGGTTGATCCTCTTCTAAATATTTGGCACCTTTCCCCTTATTTTCTTAGTTTATTTTCATTTTAATTCGCTTATCCCTTAGAATACTTGGATTTAACTTTAATTAGTCTGTTCAACCTTGGATGTTGATTTCCCCTGCCTAGTTCATTATGGTCCCATCTTGAAGCCCATAACTTGACCCTTGACCTAAGTTCGACCCGAATTGAAAGACCCAAATTAAGTGACAAGACAACCGTCGTGTGTCGCCGGCGGCACATTAGACGAGAGAAGAACCCACCCCATTTTCCTCCTGCATTCTTTCGGCTTTCATCGAAGGACGGTGTTACGGCCGTATCCGTAACTGGCGATCGTGATCCGTCGATTTTGAGGGTAGTCGGAATCCTCATTTTCGATGTATTTTTCTTATCTCATACTGTTGAATGGCGATTCCCCTCTCGGGGGGGATCAAAATTCACATCCGATAGCCTGGCGATCATGATGGGACATCTTCTGTTGTCTCGTCACGAATTTGGGTCTTTTGCAGGTCCCACGATCTCCATGCCAATAGCCTGGCGATCGTGGTGGGACATCTTTCATTGTCTTATCGTTTACTTGTGTCTTTTACAAGCTTTATTATGAAACATGAACCTTCGATCAATGACCGAATGTCCGTGTCTCATTTATTTAAGGGTCATTATGGGTACAAATCAAATGTGAACTGGCGTCCGCATAACCGCCTGCTGAAGCTCTCCCCTTTACAACATAAGAGCGCAGCCCTATTAATCTTTCCTCTTTCCCGCATTAATTCCATAAAACTTTCTTTTCTTTCCTAAATTATTTCCATTCTCATCTTTTCTAAAGTCTTTCTCTTCTCACCCCACTTTCTTACAAATGGCGAATCACCCATGGGGAATGCCGGACATTCCTCCTATTTCAGCCCCGGGAGCAACTCGAGCCATCGGTGAGGCTTATTTCCCCCCATTAGATACTGAGATCTCTAGATCTCTTTCTACCCCATTATCTGAACCGCGCTATTCCCCACGCATATCGGGCCCTCCGATTGTCGAACAGGTCCCTTTTCCCATGAACGCAGTAGTCGCGAGAAAAAGTCACTCTAGTCCTCCAACTCCAATAAGGAGGGACTCATACTTTGCCAACTCTTGAGTCACGTATAAGGATTTAGTCAGATCGAGCAAACAGACGGTAGAGCATAAGACCTATGCCAACATCACAACACGGGCTCGCCGTGTGCTTCAACCGGTCACTTCACAAGTCATCCATCATTCAGCTACGGTTACCCGAATTGAACCGATTACCTCTATGGTCCCCCAATATAGAACACCTTTTGATACATCCATTGTGACCACCACTAGACAAGCAAGATAGCAACTAGCCTTGATCCCATATGCAAGTACACGCCTCCATATAGGCCAAGAATAGGTGGGCCTGGCTCGATCACTCACACCGAGGGTCCCGCGGCGAAGCCCTGCTGTTTACACCAGCGCACAGAACGCACCCATAATCCACCATCAATACCAGCATGAGGTAGTCCAACCCCAACTTCAAGCAATGACTCCTCCGACTGTCTCCGTAAGCCGATCGATTCCAAACTCATCTGGCCTTAGGCTAACCTATCATCAACCGATGGGATACGAAAGATCACCTCTAACATATCAAGATCAATTGGCTCCGGCTTATGAAATGTTAGACGAGGAGCAGGATCCCCCACTCTATTATGATGAAGTTGCGGACGATGTAGACCCTCATGAGCTTCACAAGGAACATTAGCCGGACCATCCAGCCCATGAGCTCTCCCGTCAATTGACCTACATGGGTCGATGATTAGGATTAGCTCATAACCTGGATAGAACTCGAAACCAAACCCAAATTCAGGCTCCTAGGAGAACACGAGCTGAGGAAAGCTACCAATATGCACCTTTGGGACCCCAACCGGACCCTCAACACGTTCTTGTAGAACCGATTTATTATCGAACCCCAGTTGAGGCCCCCAGATGTGGCCAGGCGCACGAAGATCAAAACCCTGATTCCCAAGCAATTAGAGAAACGCGGAAGGAAATAGAAGGGCTGAAGAGTGAAATTAGAAAGAAGTCGCCGTCACGACAAGGCAAAAGGTTAGGGTTTTATGACTTTACGAAGAAAGAAGAGACCAAGAAATCACCCTTCCCAGCTAAAGCCCCAAAGTTCGTAGCGTATGACGGGACTACAGACCCTCAACACCATTTGGTGTCCTTTTGCAGTAAATACCGTATAATCGCTGACGACGATGCCCTCCTCATTAATTACTTTCAAGAATCGCTAGCCGGAGATGCGCTAACTTGGTACACATCTGTGCCCTCACACGAGATCAATACCTTCGAGGATGTGATAGAAAAATTTCTGGTGCGATACCTACACCTAACTAAGAACAAACCCTTGTGGCATGACTTAGCCAACTTAAAGCAAAAGAACAATGAGGATCATGAAGATTCGCCGCGAGATGGCTGAGTCAATTCACGAGGTCTGACTGCAATATGAAGGAGGAGGAACAAGTCAGGATGGTCATTTCGAACATGAAAAAACCGATGAGGACATTGATGACGATCGGGGAAGTCATGAATTGGAGCGGCCTACACCCTCGATTGTCGAGAATGAAACAGAACCTAGACGATGGAATATTGAATAACCTAGGCATCTTCGATCAAAAAAGGATTGTCTATCGCGTGATCAATCAAGTGGAAAATCGCGCAACTCCGGAAGTAAACTCGACCCAAGAGGTGGTTTATCGCCCATATAATCCTGGTCAGGAAATGAATTTCAACCAATAGCAGAATCAAGGACAAAACCGGGATGTTAATTTACAAGGGAACACGCAAGGCTTTCGGAACGATCAGAGCTACCGGGATCTTCCTCGGAATGATCAAAGATATAACCAACAACCACATGACCAAAGGGGACCCGTTCATCCATGGCAAAACATAAATCCGGCACGACAACCTGTGAATCAGTCGGTGATGCCTCAAAACCCAAATCAGAGTACTAATCCTCGGCTGAATTATAACGCAGTCTCGTTCAATTATAACGACAACTCAGGCCAAAACAATGACGGGAACAAGAGAAGGCTTGGACCAAAAAGGGCTAACTACCCGCCCCTTCCTCAACCTTGGATCACTGTTTTCTGGTCGCTTATAGAACAAAACGCTATCCAGCTTCCACCAGAAAGACAACAGCAATGGCCAGACCACCTTGATCGGACGAGATTCTGTGCATTCCACAGGATGCCGGGACATGACCTAACCCATTGCTATATGGCCAGAGAGCTGATCTACGACCACAGTGATGAAGGGGCGATTGAGTGGAATAGCATCAAACCCATGGGAGTCTACGGTCTGCAGAAAATGCCACAAGCCCAAGGTCCGCTTACCAGTACGACGCAGCGAGTGCCGAACATGCAAATCTACACAAACCTGATGCCACAACAAGTAGCGTCAACCTTGACACAACTGTTGCAGGGACCGTCGGCCAATGTCGCCACCGTGTCACATCAATCAACTGATTTCCCGATCCAGCCAGCCATTAGTTAGAATCAGCCCTACTATGATGACTTTTTTGAAGATGATGACTATTGGAAATACGTCAATTGGGACGGGAAAACTAAATTCAGACTAGATAACATCAAAGCTGGCATGGTGATCGACTCCCTGGACCTCTACAAGGTGTTCTTTGACGATGATGTTGCGTACGAAGGGTCTTGGACCAGCACTCACTCCCAATCTAATCACCCCTAGGATGTTGGGCTGTCACAAGCACACCTCCGATCAGGACGGATCCGCCCACCGCGGTTACCTCCGATCGCCAGTGCGCCGGATCCGGGCTTACAAATCCCCAATGCGCAGACCGAAGAGGTTGTCGAAGAGAGACATCATGTTCAGCTGGAGACTGGGATAGAGTATGATCTCATAGGGCAATTAACGAAGATACTAGCTAAGGTGTCAATCCTCGATCTGATCAAGACTTCCCCTATGCATCAAAAGCAGCTGATGGACGCCATCACCCACTTACAAGTTCCGGAAAATATAACCCCAGAGCAACTACGGGCGTCCATTGCATCCTTGTCGACTGAGACATCCTTGCCAATCCTCAACTTTACCGAGGAGGAACTAAAAGAAATACCACCTGAAGCGAGGACCTCACCCCTACATCTCACAGTTAGGGTGGTCGAGAAGGAGATATCCTGCGTTTTGGTAAACACAGGGGCATCCCTAAACATCTGTCCACTGAAAACATACAAGACGCTGGATCTAACTGCCAAAGACCTAACCCCAGCTCCGTTGGTGGTGATAGGATATGACGGAAATAGGAAGAACGTTTGTGGGAAGATCATGTTATTGGTGCAAGCAGGCCCGATCTCAGTACCCGAAGAATTCTACGTCATGGATATCCCAGCGACCTTTAACTTGTTATTAGGGCGTCGCTAGCTGAATCACATGAAGGCGCTCATGTCCACTAGGCACCAATGTATTAAGTTTCCCCACTTAGGAAAAATCGTGAAGCTAATGGGGGACCCGCCTGTGATCGAACTAGAAGGACTTCAGATACTTCCCACCTTGCGACCGGCCCCTATCCCGCCTGGAACCAAAACCCATGGATATAGGGTTGATCCCACCATTTCCTTGACAGACATCGATCCCGTCCGGAGTATGACACCAGATCCGGTCCCTCTACCTGAACCGCCATTAAAAAAAGAGTGCATACATGGCTGGAACCTCATGAGAAAATTTGGATATCAGCCCGGATTGGGGCTAAGTAGGAATGAGGATGGGATTCTTGACCCCGTTATCCTGGAAGCAAGGATAGGAATAGAAGGACTGGGATTCAACCCGTATGATCAGGCAACACTCTCCAGAAAGGATTGGAAACTAGGGGAACACTTCGTCAGGCATAGCAAGCTCTTGGACCCCAATGAACCTCCCAACGGAGAAGGATGCCATCAGATCCACCCCCAGGAAAAAGGGAAAGAACTCTTGATAGAAGGTATAACCGATTCGTCGTCTGACGACGAGGAGGTCGAAACTTATGAAGACATCTTTGGCACCTGGGAAGAATTCCATAAATCTGATGAAATTAGGGGTTCAAGTTCCCCCCTGGAGGAAAGTTTCCAAATGCTGTCTTGTAACATGATTGGTACTAGTGGTTCGGTGAAATCATCCAAAAAAAAAAAACGCCGATTTCCGAAAAGAGAAACGACTATGAAACCTGGGAAGTCAAAGACCCCGATAGCTAAGAAGTCGTATACTGGCCAGCTGCGTGGCGACATTGGAGAGCAGGACCTTCAGAAGAAGACAGCAAAACCTGGGAGATCGAAAATCCCGAAGGCGACGAAGTGGTGTATCGCCCTGCAGTTCGGCGTTGCCCGGGGCAGGGATCTTCCTCCTTAGATAGCCCCTCCTCAACCCAACCTGTATCATATCATTCTAAAAACCCAAAAAAATGACAAAACCCCAAAATCCAAAAAAAAGTAGAAAACCCAAAACCCAAAAATGTAAGTAGTTTAGGAGTAGAGACCTTTGACTATTGTAGGGCCATAAGAAGACCTGAGCGCTGGAAAATTCCCCCGGTAGAGCAACCACGGCTAGAGGAAATCATGAGCCAAATTAGCAAGATAGGGTATGAGTCGATGCCCATTATTTCAGAGCAAGAATCATCTCCGGGAACCGAGAACGTAAAGAATGAGATGGGCGTTTACGAATTAGTAGATGCTGAAGGAGAAGACGATGAAGTCTCGAAAGAGTTCCAAGGGTCATCAAGAGGTTTGACGAGCAAACTCAATCGATGGCCGAAAAGACAAAGGAGATCAGCTTGGGGACTGAGGAAAGGCCTAAGCTAGTAACTCGGCGAAGAAGAAGAGATCCTTAGAGTCCTGGATGAATATCAAGACGTATTTGCGTCGGACTACCATGACATGCCAGGACTAGACGCGCTTTTGGTAGAACATCAAATTCCATTAGAAGAGAGTGCGAGACCGGTTAAACAGAAGCTGAGAAGAATGCTCCCTGACGTCGCGATGAAGGTGAAAGAGGAAGTTGACAAACTTCTCCAGGCCAAATTCATCAGGGTAGTGTTGTTTCCTCAATGGATTGCCAACACTGTCCCGATCAATAAGAATGACGGACGTATCAGGGTCTACATCGACTTCCGGAACCTGAACAAGGCCTTACCTAAGGACGACTTTCCCTTACCACACATAGACGTGCTCGTCGACAACACCGCTGGGCATGCAATGCTCTCATTCATGGATGGATACTCGGGGTACAACCAGATAAAGCTTTCAGAAGAGGATCAAGAAAAGACCTCGTTTACTACCCCCTGGGGGACTTATTGCTACGTTGTCATGCCCTTTGGATTGAAGAATGCAGGTGCAACCTACCAAAGAGCCATGATGGCGATATTCCACGACATGATGCACGATTGTATGGAAGTATATGTCGATGACATCTTAATTAAATCCCAAACTCGTGCAGACCACGCCGCAGCTCTAAAGAGGGTCCTCAAAAGATCAAGGGAGACAAAGTTGAGAATGAATCCGAAGAAGTGTGTCTTTAGGGTGTCGTCAGGAAAACTTTTAGGGTTCATGCTCAGCAATCGGGGAGTCGAAGTTGACCCCTCGAAGGTGAAAGCTATCCTTGAAATGCTGCCCCCGAAGAACCTCAAAGAATTAAGAGGCCTCATAGGGCGACTATAGTTCATTAGAAGATTCATTTCACAGCACTCGCAAAGATGTGAGCCATTCTACAAATTGCTAAAAGGAGGCGAGGAATACCACTGGGACGACGACTGCCAGAAGGCATTTGAGGATTTGAAGAAATATTTATTAAGTCCCCCTTTTTGAAGCCCCCTGCTAAAGATAAGCCTCTCATTTTATGTGTCAGTGACGGAATCTGCGATAGGCATAGTCCTGGATCAACATGATGAGACTAGCCAGAAAGAGAATGCAATTTATTACTTGAGCAAATCTCTCCTGCCATATGAGCGGAAATACTCCTCGATAGAAAAAACGTGCTTAGCGGTGGTTTGGGCTGCCTAGAAACTCAGACACTACTTCTTAGCCCACTTAGTCAAACTCTTGGCCATAATGGATCCCTTGAAATATATCTTTGAGAAACCTGTCACTTCAGGACGAGTGGCACGATGCCAGATGCTCTTGGCAGAATTCGACATAACATATGTAACTCAGAAGTCAATAAAAGGGCAAGCCATCGCTGACCACCTTGCACATCTCCCCCTACCACAATATGAACCGGTCAAAACCGACTTTTCAGATGAAGACGTGCTATGTGTAGACATAGAGGAGATAAAGGACCCCGAGTCGTGGACGATGTACTTCGACGGTGTCTTGAATCAGAATGGAAAAGGGATCAGGATAGTGCTTTTGGCCCCAGAGGGAATGGCGATACCGAAGGCCTTCAAAGTCGGATTCCCAGCCACCAATAATGAAATGCAGTACGAAGCACTCCTAGCAGGTTTAAGAGAGGCCGTGAAGTTGGAAGTTAAGAAACTCCGAGTTCTCGGGGATTCAAAGGTGGTCATATCCCAAGTGGCAGGTGAATGGAAGGTGAACACCCCTAAGCTCGCTCATTATTATGACAATGCCAAGAAAGCTATGTCCCAGTTCAAGAAAGTGTCCTTTCCTTATATCCCTTGAGCTTTAAATGGGCTAGCCGACTCGTTGGTCACCTTGGCCTCGATCGTGGAAGTCCCCCTCGACAAGTGATCCGAGACCTTTCACATCCAAAGGATAGACACTCCCTCGGTTGAACTAAAAGACTTGGCCCTCGAAGATCCAGATGAGATTCCATCCAAATATGAAGGACCGAAAGGAAGGAAAGCGAAAGGGGAAGAGACAAAGGCAGAGGAACCTAATCGAGAGCGGATACTGGCCCCCGTACAGCATGACGAAGAACTCACAGACGACCATCCGTGGTACTTCGATATCTGGAACTACCTGCGCAATGGATACATCCCTGAATATGCCACCAAATCCGACAAAAGGGCACTAAAGAAATGGTTCAAAGATACGTCGTTGTCGAAGGACTGTTGTATCGCTGATCATTCAGTGAGATCCTCCTGCGATGCATGACGGTTGAGGAAGGACGAGAAATAATCGAAGAGGCTCATTCTGGCATATGCGGAGGACATGTAAACGGCCTGATGCTCTCCAAGAAAATCATCCGGTTAGGATATTACTGGCCGTCATTGGAATCAGACTCCGTGGACTACGTCAGAAAGTGCAAGAAATGTTAGCTGCACGCTGACTTGATTCACGCTCCTGCATCTTCACTGCATCCCACTACTGCACCGTGGCCTTTTTCGACTTGGGCGTTCGATATCATAGGAACTCTGGTCCCGAACGTGGAAAACACCCATAACAAAGCTTTCATATTAACGGCAACGGAATACTACACCAAATTGGCAGAAGCTGAGGCATTTATCCATATCAAAGCATCCACGGTGGTCAAGTTCATTCAAAAGAACATAATAGCCCGGTTTGGCGTTCCGAAAGTGTTCATAACTGACAATGGCCCCTAATTCATATCTCAGGTAATAGAGGATTTGTGCACAAAATATGGTATAAAACTACATCATTCAACCCCTTATTACCCCCATACAAACGGACAGGCTGAAGCTACAAACAAGACACTACTCAAGATTATCAAGAAGACAGTGGAAACAACCAAGGGCAGTGATTGGCCAGACCATTTGGTCAAGGCATTGTGGGCATATCGAACCTCCATTAGGACTCCGACAGGTGAGACCCCATATGCATTGACTTACGGGATGGAGTCAGTCCTTCCGTTCGAGCTCCTGCACCCATCTTTGCGGATCCAATTAGATGAAGAGATGACAGAAGGCCAAAGACGAGAAGCATTGCAAATACAGCTGGACCTCCTCGATGAGAAAAGGATGAAAGCAGCAGAGCACTCTCAGGTGTACAAGAAGCGAATCGCAAGAGCCTACGATAAGCATGTCATAGAAAGGAAATTCAAAACAGGTGACCTTGTATTGAAGCGCATCACTCAATCACAACTCCCACACATTAAAGGCAAATTGCGACCTAATTGGGAAGGCCCATATGTAGTTAAAGAAGTATATTCTAGCAATGCATATAGACTAGTAAATGCAGAAGGGGAAGAGCTCCCCGATCCATGGAATGCTATGTACTTGAAAAAGTACACCACATGACCCTTCCCCACTTCTTGCGGAGTATGACCCTCGGTCTCTTGATATGGCTGTATAAATCCCGTAGGGAAGACCGAGGAGAGGTGCAACAGCCAAACTTGGAAGTCAAACACACACTGCCCAAAAAAAAAAAGGGCAAAGAAAATAAAAAGCAAAGAAAAAAAAAAGTGAGTCTGCCCCCACACATTGTTCTGCACGGTTGAAGCCATTCAACACAAAAGTTTATAGGCGAGCTTGCCTATGTCATGAAAGCTTCCCTTTATCACTCACAAAAAGAGAGAAAAGAGAAACCACGGTGGAGTTGCATGAGATGTGGGTGTGCTCCCCATGCCTGATGCTTCAGAAGCCAAAACCCTAGGCACCCCTCTCCCAAACCAGTCCCAAAAAGAAAAAAAAAAGGGAGTTTAGTTAGAAGTCCTGAAAAGAATAAAAGTTTTGTGACTAGTTTGGGTTCGTAGCCTTTTTAACCCAAGTCAGTAAGCCCGTAGGGGTATTTACATACCTAGTGCCCTAAAGCCATTTGGTTTGGGAGTCATTGGCGTAATGCTTGTTACATGGGTTAATTAGAAAGCTTAAGGGACCCCGGCATTGCACAATCACAAAAAAAAAAAAAAAAAAAAGACAAAAAAGAGAATAAGAAAAAAAAAAAAAAGAGCAAAGGGCCAAAAGGCCAAAGTAACGGAATAGCATTCATAAAACCCAAGCCCGCTCGAATGACATGGGCCCTTGCCTAATGAACCAAGCGGAGAGTGGCCGGTAACCACAACACTGAGGAAGCACGACGACTCACTATCTCCCACACACGAAACTCGTGCTCACACATGAATTCCAGGGGCAGCCAAGCGCTCTCCAAAGTTCTACTAAAAGGACCAAAATGGCTAGAAAAGAATCATGAGGGATTGATCTCCAAAGGATAGTTGGGGAAGGTCATATTATAATCAAACTAGTAGCCATGGATCAGAGAGCTAGACCACTTTCACTCTCTCACTCCCAGCCAGAAAACACACTACCTTCACGCTGGGGCATTTTTATATATACATATATGTACATGCGTACACGCACACGCATATGAGTACTTACTTATTCTGCACGGCTTCCCAATTCAGGTCCCATCACATGCACAATTGTCACAAATACTCACCAATCTACACACTCTCATGTCATGCATGCTTTCGTTACTAATGCCTTATGGTTGAATGCAGATAGGTTATACATTGTTTTGTTTCAGGGATCGTTCACATATGTCACCCCATATGCTGGGGCATTTTTTTTTATTTTATATATGAACCTACGTAAACATGCCTCACACCTCCCTGGTTAATCCTTGATCCAAAACCCCATGCGGATACCATGTTTTGTGCACGACTCCTTTCGAAACGAGATATACTATCAGTCAGAAAATGATCACCCCTTTGTTTCGGATTAGCCAACAACGATTTGCCTCTAGTCTTGGTATTGGATGTGTACTGTTTCATGCTATGTGTGTGCTATGGATAAGTTTTAGATATCTCTCGATCTCAATTTCCTACTCGATCTACCTACATCCAAAGGATGGGCCCCCGCTGTTTATCTATTATTTTTTTTCCTTGCATGTGGTGGATGCATTTCTGTTATTTTCTTTTATCTCTATTGACTATCATGGTAGTGGTTGATTGATGTTATGACTACAGGATGATGTCGAGGACATGCCTTGCATTAGCACTAACATTTTAAATTTAGTCTGCATCACAATTACAAGCCTTCTTAACATCATCACATTAATAACACACACTTGGCACATTTATGTACCAACTTCAACGCAAGGCGAACCGTTGCTCCCTTCTTTCCTTCTAGCCAGGATTTATTGCAGGTGAGAATGTGAGGGCCACCACACCGAAAGGAACAGGATCCAAGAGGTAAGTGTTGCTGAATTTAAAAACCCAAACTTAATCTTCCAAACTTGTGCTCTTACATTTAATATCATTACCGTAACATGCTATTTCAGAATCCTGCTTTGACACTTTGTGCACCCTCGAGGAGGATGATCCACTTTGTAGGGATTTAATTTTGGATAGAAAATGGAAAGGCACGAGGTGACATCCTCATATCACGCGATCAAACGGAGGCATGAGAATATGTCTATTTTTCTTTGGAGAACAACTCTGTACGTGCTGTCCACCAAAGAGGTGCATACTGTAGACACCTCGTTTTGGCACCCTATGAAGGGCAATTCAATCCACCTTATTTAATGATATCCTGATTAGGCCCCGAGTCAAAAGTCACCTATCGTCTCTAGGCCTCTGATCACCCAGGGAATTGGCACATCATGATCTACTCGTTGAGAGCTTTCCGCCCATATATAGAACTCCAAGATCCGACGGGGGGATTAAAAATCATGACAGCGGGTCCCATAACCCGGGGCGCTCGCGTGAAAAATCACCTATCGTCTCTAGGCCTCTGATCACCCAGGGAATTGGCACATCATGATCTACTTGTTGAGAGCTTTCCGCCCATATATAGAACTCCAAGCTCTGACGGGCGGATCAAAAATCATGACAGAGGGTCCCACACCCTCGCACGCCCGCGTGAAAAATCACCTATCATCTCTAGACCTCCGATCGCCCTGAAAATCAGTTCATGGTGACCTACTCGTCGAGAGCTTTCCGTCGATGTGTAGAACGTCGAAATATGACAAGCAGATTGAAATCAACAAAACCTGCGCCCGACGACAACAACTTGACCAATCTCCACCAGGACACCACCTTCTGGGCCCGAACCTGCTCCTTTCAAACTCGACTCGAACTCGTCATTCCAGGCTGAATCCAACCCAAACCCACTCAAGCCCAACCTTGGACCCAACTCACCTAGAGTCCAACCCAACTCACCCGAAACCCGATCTCAAATCGACCTGACCCAGCAACCCGACCCATCAACTTGGATAAGGGATGGAGCGTCCCAGATATGGGAAACTCAAAAACCTCCCCCAAACCTCGTCTTTCCCTCTCTATCTCCAGGCCTTTGTCCCAATCTCTAACCTTCAATCCCCATCCCTATCTCTCCCAGGACTCTCATCCCAGACGTAGATCTCCTCCAAAGCCCATCTTATACGCTCATCTCTCTCCCAACCCCTGGGATCTCTCACTCCCTCTCCATTTCAAACTACCAAGCACTATTTCCACTTCACCGGGATAGAACAAAAAACACCCATGCGCAGAAGCCCTTGGATCGGCCCTCTCTCCCTCTCTGCCCACTCTCCCCTCTCGGATCTCCTTTCTCCCTCTCTGCCATCTCCCTCTCCGCTCCGCCCTCCTACTGCACCTTGCAACCCATCTTGCCATCATCCTCCATCTCCATCTTCACACAAAACTCCTCTCTCCCCTCCTCATCTTCCCCTCCATTCTGGCTCTCTCGCAGCACCCATCTCCCTCTCTTCTTCATTGTCGCAGCAACTCCAACTCCCTACTCAGCATCGTCACAGCACCGCCCCTT
The DNA here is from genome assembly GCA_029852735.1 of Persea americana. Taxonomy (NCBI): domain Eukaryota; kingdom Viridiplantae; phylum Streptophyta; class Magnoliopsida; order Laurales; family Lauraceae; genus Persea; species Persea americana. Next base: position 43,775,399 of record CM056814.1, read on the forward strand.
GCACACACCGCCATCCTCTGTAGCACCTTCTTCATCCTCGCAGCACCGCCTCCTCCGCTTCCCCGCCAGACTTCGGAACAGGTACGCCCCTCCCCTTATCTCCTCCCTGCATCCTCACACACTCCCACGCAGCACCCATCTTCCCCTGCACCAAGTACGCCTTCTTCTCTTCGTCCCCACCACCTGCACCTACTGCACGTCCCTCTCTCTCTCTCTCCCCCCTATATCTCTCACTCACTCTCTCTGTCTCTCCTTTCTCACGCTCTTTCTTTTCTTCCTCTCTGGCCTGCACACCTTCTCCCCTTCTTCTTTCATTCTTTCACTCTCTTTTCCTTTTTTCCTATCTTCTCTTCCCCTGCCATCATTCTCCTTCTCCACTCCACCCACCTGCACGTCTCTCTCTCTCTCTCTCTGTCACTCTACTCCGCCCACTCTCTCTCTCTCCCGCTCGCTCCTTCTCTCCCTCGCTCTCTCGCCTTCGTTTCCGCCCTGCACCCACGCGTGGCAGCGCTGCTTTTCCATTTTCTTCTCTTCCCTTCTTCCTCCTTTCCCCCTACACCCACCTGCTGTACGCCCTCCTCTCTCCCTACACCCTCACAGCACTCATTTGTGCACACGGCCCACTTTTTCTTTCTTTTCCTCTACTTCATTTCATTTCTCTTCTCCTCCTTCTCTTCCCCATCACACCACTTCACTGCAACGCTCACTTCACTGCCTGAGCCCCTGTGCCTCCATTTCTTTCTCCTCCTATTCTTTCTTTCTTTTGTTTCTTCCTTCAAGTGCATTCCTCCTCTTCTTTTCTCTTTCCCTGTACACCCTTAACACATCACTCCACACCTACTTGGACTGCCCCTTGCACAGCCGTGCACTCAGGCCTGCTCCATACACGCCCACAACGACACCTGTTTCACTTATGCACCCACTTCACTATTGCCTCACCTTAATGCTGCACCCATCTCCTAGCCCATTCACTTGACTATATCCATGCATATTCATTTTCTTTTCCTGTATTGAATTTAGTTACTTACTTGTTTGTTTATTTCTTTTAACATATTCCATGCACCTAACATCTTCATGCACTTAGGTTAGTCTTTATTATTATTCCTTTTATTACATTTCATGCCTCTAATGTGTTAATGCACCTAGGATAGTTTTTTTCTTATCTATTTACTATTTGTTTGTTAGTGTCTCTTTTTATCATATCCCATGCACCTAATATGCTCATCCATCTAGGTCAGTCTCATATCTTATTATATGTTTCAGTTTATTTCTTAATTTATGCATCTCATAAACTTTTAATTTTATTATTTGTTCTAAATTATTCCTAGTTCATGCATCTCAACATGTTCGTGCATCTGAATAATATTTTAGGATGTTATTTATTTTGAATTTATTCCTAGCATATTCTAACATGCCCATGCACCATAACCTGCCCATGCATCGTATAACTTAGTTGCATTTTTATTTCTTTTCCTTATCTTTTTTTTTTTTTTTAGATAAAATTTAGCACTGCATAATTTCCCAAAACAAAAAGAAAAAAAAAAAAAGAAAAGAAGAGAAAGAGAAAAGAATGAAAAAATAGAATCCGAGGTATTAGATTAATTAAAACAATTAGTTAGGTTTAATAATTAATTTCCTTCTCCTCTTCCACTCCATTAGGATTAGAGAACTTCTTAGAAATTCTGAATTATTTAGGTTAACCAAGTAAATAAAAATTAGAAATTCACTCTCCTCTTCTTCCCATCTCTTTAGGATTGGAAAGATCATTAGGATCTTAGGCCCTATAAATGGACACAACAAAAACAAAATAAAAACAATAAAAATAAAAAAGACCAAAAACAAAGTAAAAGATATTGAAAAAATAAACAAAATATTAATAAATTAGAGTTAGAAATTAGACTACCCTAATTTCTTAAACTTCAACTGATTAGGCCCCACTCTCTCTCCGAGCCCCGCTAAGGGACCGAGAGAGCAGATGTGGGCGGTTAGGACCTTAGGATAGGGTAGAGGTCCATTAGGGAAATGGAACAGTTAGATTGAATCCAAGTAGGAACTCCCCTAGTTAGGCCCTTCTAGCCCCAATTATTAAAAAAAAAAAAAAAAAAACTATAAAACCAACAAAACCAATCCCAAAAATATTTTCTTCTCTTTTCCTCCACCTCCGGTGCCAAATATTTATCTGAACTCAATGATTAAAGGGAATAGAGAATGATTCCGAGAACCTTAATTAATGAGAATGATGAAAGGAGACGAGTGATTTCACACACCTCAATATCAGCTTATTTACTACCGGCCCATCATAGGCCACCCTCAATCAATCCTGGCCCAACATCGGCCATTTTTATCTTACTTCTGGCCCATCATCGGCCATGCACTTTTATCACCTGCGTATCGCACGCAAGCCCACAGAAATCACAACTCAAAGTTTCGTCTGCATCATTCTTTCGATTCGAAGAATCAGCCTTTAAACCCTAGGTCGTCAAAGGACATTGAAGGGGGCACCCAGGAATGGGGTTGATCCTCTTCTAAATATTTGGTACCTTTCCCCTTATTTTCTTAGTTTATTTTTAATTCTCTTATCCCCTAGAATAGTTGGATTTAACTTTAATTAGTCTGTTCAACCTTGGATGTTGATTTCCCCTGCCTAGTTCATTTTGGTCCCATCTTGAAGCCCATAATTTGACCCTTGACCCAAGTTCGACCCGAATTGAAAGACCCAAATTAAGTGACAAGACAACCGTCGTGTGTCACCGACAGCACATTAGACGAGAGAAGAACCCACCCCATTTTCCTCCCACATTCTTTCGGCTTTCGTCGAAGGACGGTGTTACCGCCGAATCCGTAATTGGCAATCGTGATCCTTCGATTTTGAGGGTAGTCGGAATCCTCATTTTCAATGTATTTTTTTATCTCATACTATTGAATGGTGATTCCCCTCTCGGGGGGGGGGGGGATCAAAATTCACATCCGACAGTATGACGGAGAAAGGATGAGCTTTATGTGGATTTACGAATTATGATGCTTTTCTGGTAATTATGCTAGCTTTGCTTTGCTCTTCATTCAAGTTCTGATCTGAATTACCTGAAGGATTTTAAGCACTGTTTACTTTAGAATTTCAAATAAGTTATATATATATCATGTCTAAATTGATCACTTGCCAGACCGTTGTGTCTGATCCATTTGTATTGGTGTTTAGGTGCAGGCGCTGATGCCGTTGAGGAGGAGCGCCAGGAGGAGGCTCTTGAGCCACCCTCAGCCCATGAGTGGCAACCTGACGACGTCATTTAGACGTCGTGTGGGGACTTTAGTTGTGAAGAACTTAGATTGGGACTTATGTTTTGGTTTCTTTGGGATGTAATGGCCTTTGTTGGCCCTTTTATTTTGTGGGAATGTAAACTTAACTTTGTTTAACATACTTTTGTTACTTTGAAACTTGGAACTCAATCTTATAGTAATGCTATGTTACATTCTCCCTCTGAAAGTATTTGTTTTGATAACTATTCATGTGATCTATGCATCCTTGATATCATCTTGATATACTTTATTGTGATTACTTACACGTTTCCGCAAACAATTGTTCGTATGAGATTGTTCCATGCTTGTTTTGGAATCCTTACCGCGGAAACCTGTGGGACAGTTACAGTTGGATACACTCAGTCGCAGGCCAATGTCCGAGGGTCTTGGTCTGGGGTCGCGACACCACAATAATTACATTTTGTCATGGGCAAGGAAGAATGAGTACTAGAGAATGAGGACTCTCACCTTTCACAAATGTGTTGGTGAAGAAGGGGTCATGTGAAGTATACCTATCAAATCCAAGACCCGTCCTATCTCTTTCTGATTTACCTAATCTAAATAATGTTTCAAATTTCTCTTCTCCTTGGGTAAATTTGTACTCATACTTTTGTCAGTAACTTTCAAGTTGAGTGACTTGGTTTTTAAGGGTTGCATTTTCATTTTTAACTATTATTAGTTCATTTTCAATTCCCTTAAAGTTGTTTAGGTCTTCATGGGCAAGTTTTAATTCAAATTTGATTTCATTAATAACATTAGATCCAAGTTCTAGATCTTTTATCTTGTTTTGGGCATTAGACAAATTTTCCTTAGAAATAGTCAACTTGGATTCTAGATTGTAAATGTCTTTATCTTGCCTATTTAATTTATCTCTTAGATTAAGTTTTCTTGGTTAAGCTCATCACAACCTAACTTTAATTCATTTAGTTCATCTTGAATATTAGATAGATTATGCAAAGAGATCATAAACTTAGAGTCTACACAATTTATTACTTCTTCTTTCTCTCTAAGTTCATCCTTTGAAGTGACTAATTGTTTGGTTAGCTTTTTAGATTCCTCTTTTGATCTTTTATTTTTCTTAACAAGCTCTATGGATAATGTATACAATTTATCATAAGCATGTTGAATATCATCTTGATTTTCATCATTTTCTAATTCTTTTAATTCAAATTGAGATTCATTAAATTCAAAGTTTGAATCTCCAATTGTTGGGAGGAGTCTACAAAAGAATCTAAAAAATCTAATATAGTGGAATCCATTCTAATGATTTTCATAAAACACACCACTAGGGTTCTAACTCTAGGTTTTTACACCTAATTAAGAGTTCCAATACACTTGATCCTAATATAGAGCACGAGGCTCTGATACCAATTGAAATACGGGATCCGAACCATAGAGAGGGGGTGAATAGGGTGAGCTAGAATTTAGTGACCAATTACGCCAAATTTGAACATATTTAAATTAACTAGTCACAAATGATAATTAAGAAACTAAGTGCGGAAGCTTACAAACACAATCATCACAATGCACACACCATAACACAAAGATTTATACTGGTTTGGCTTTAATGCCTACATCCACTACCGGCTTGTGATCCTACACTCCACCGGATTTCCACAATTTATGCTTTTCAATAGGCTAAGCAATAACCTCTACGATATGCTTTCTAAGCTAAGTAATAACCTTAACAATATGCTCTTCTAGGTTAAGCAATAACCTTACAATATGCTTTTCTAGGCTAAGTAATAACCTTTACAACACTAAAGATTTTCTCTCAATTGTGTCTAGGAAACACTCAAAGAGATACAACTTAAGCTTTAATTACAATGCCTCTTGATTAGGCGGATATGAAAGTGTAAATCTAACTCACACAACACTTTATACAATGCAAAAATGAATGCTCAAAGTGTTTGTATGAAAACTTCAATCAAGTTTGAAAATCTTAGCTCAATGAATGTAACCTAAAAGTTCTTGAGAGTTTAAAACACAAATGTTTTGATTGAAGTGAAATGCTAATCACATGTCTAAAAATAACTTCTTGATGATATGACAATCAATGGCTCACAAGTTGTATGAAACTTTTAAAACATGTGATATATGAGCATTGTTGTTTTCAAAGACAAATTAATTTGTCTATGTGTTCATGGAATGAAAACAACTAGCTAGAGATTCAACCAAGTATGCGATTCATATTATGATAGAAATCAAAGTTTTAATAAGGCATGAAACCATTAAGATATGAAGGTTAAAACAAAATTGGATTGAATCTAAATGAATAATCCAAAACTACAAATTAATTCAAAGTGAAATATGTGTAATGGACTCAACAAATCATAGTTAACATGCTAAAATTAATTTACCAATAATTTAAACAAAGCATGTAAAATATGATATGGAAAAGTAAAGCTTACTTAGAGATTTTACTCATTGAATCCAAGCTTTAGCTCACCAAAAGACCCCCTAGCCTCCCTTTGCTCATTTCCTTTTGCTTAGACTTAATTCCCCCAAAGAGTGCCTCAAAGGATGCTTCAATAGCCCAAGGAATGGCTCATTTTATAGAAAAAAATGAGGCTCCAATGCCTAGCTCAACTGGCATATTTTTTTTGAAAATATGCTTTTAGGGGGGGCCGCAGACTGTCGGTAAAAGTGTATATTGACCGCCAGTATAAGTCTTGTTTTCCCGAAAATGTATTTTTCAAAGTAATTTTCTTTGGGGAACTTTAGGGGATCGAATCAAGTATAGAGACATGTTTTAAATCAATATAAGAGTTTTAAAAACATGAAACCTAAAATGCCTAATATGATTTGAAAGTTTTAAAACCATTCGCTTGCATGATTCAAAAATCTTCTTTTCAAACTTAATGCATCCAAGTTTAAAACCCAAAACATGCATGTATCATTATTGTTAAAATTCTTAAAACCAATGCATGTACAAATAAAAATTTCAAGTTTTTCTAAATTAATGGTCATGTGAAAATTCAAATGATAATTAAAATGATAACGCATCCATCAAATTGCAAAACACAAAATCCCTAACAGTCTTTCTCGCAAGTTGTCCAATCATCAATTTCTCTTTCTGGACCTGAGCTGGGCTAGCAGGTTAACCTGTTTCATGGGCTGAACTGGTTGGTGAGTTGGGTTGTTAGGTCAACCCAAACCCAACCCGAAAATTTTGAAATTTCCCCACACAATTGCCCCCCAAGCCACCTTTCTTTTTATGCATTTTCCGAGAAGAAAGGGGGCATGAGATATTTTTGGGACACGCGTCATTCTCGGGATCCTCTCCCTGTTCCGTCAATCCCCAAACCTATTCCGTCAGTCGCCAAACGTCCTTTCATCTTCATTCGTCGCATCCTCTGTTGGCTTTAAATCTTCAAATGAAGCTTCCTTCTTCTGATTCATTCTTCCTGTCCCATTTGCATTGCTGCTTCCTCTCTTTAAAACCCTCTCTAAAGGTTTTGATCTCATTCTTCGATCCTCCACATTTTGATTTTTCTAACTGTAAGTTCTTTTCCCCTTTCCTTTTCTTCTTAATGGGTAATATGAAAGGACTCCTTAATACTTCGGGGGAACTCTCTGAGTTTAGAAGAAAATACCACATCCCCCTGGATGTACAAATATGGGCGCCGTTCCCCAGGGAATCTTTAGATGAAGGGTCGGGGGATGCAATGCCCTTTCCTACTATCGCCATCGTGGACGGCAGTGTGCTTTTTCATCTGGACCCTTTTCTCGTATTCTTCCTTTCTTATGCAAATCTCTCCCTACTTCAGTGCCCTCCCAATTTGTTCTGGATCATTATGGGGGTTGCCGCACTAAATAGGTTGCTTGGTATAAGCCTTGCAGTGTTTGACATTTTATCCTGCTATTACCTCATTCCCTTGAACAATCAGAAGTCAGTCTTCTAACTTAAATCCCGGGTTCTAAATAGGCTTCTTGTCCATTACCTCCCGGACTCAAATAAGCCTAGCAAAGGGGGTTTTGTAGTTGTAAGTGGTAATTGGGATGTGTCGACCACTTGGGGTGGGATCAGACGAGAGGTCCCCCGAATCCCAGGCTCCCCTAGTCAGCTCCCCCTTACCTTATGCTTTTATTTTCCTGCTTTCTTTCTCTTATGGTCCCCCCCTACCCTCTTTTTTTTTTCTACAGACTTTACGATCAATCAGATCTCGCTATCTATTCTTCGAGCAGATGACTTGAAGAGGGTGCTTAAGTATCGGGGGGCCCTCGAGCTTAAAGGTTAGGGTCGAGCAGCTCATATCTTACTCCAATACAAGCGTTCCTATGTTAACTTCCTGGCCATCCCCTCTTGGCATGACCCTTAGAGTCTAATCGTTGTTCGATGCGGAGGAAAGTTCTGGCCATAAAGACTCCTATGCCTTCTGGTTGGGTTAACACCTTCAGCGTCCAGTCTTCTGCCTCTCAGCATTCTTCCGACCTGTCTCTCCTTACCGAGCAATCTTTTCCTGGTCGGAGATGCGCCGAGAGGTCATCGTAGCTCGTTGCCCCATCTAGTGCCTCTTCCTCCTTGTATTCAAAGGAGCCCTTGGTCTTGGATATTTCAGACGGTTCTTCTTCGTCTTTAGATCCAGATAATCCTCCTTCCGAAATGTCTAAACACAAGTCGAAGAACCTCCTTGACGATCTTAGTAGCCTTCCTACCTCTGGATCTGGCAAGGCTCTGTCTGTTAGTTTTATGGTCTCAATCCATTAAGATCGATGTAATAAACTGATTAATTTCTTTATTTATCAATATATTCATGCTTTCCTTTCTTGAGATGAATAGTATTTTATTACTTGTTTGTTGCACATAACTAATACGAATGACATGATGGTTCATTAGATGAACCGGAGTCCATAAGTATACTAGATGCAATACATGTGTATGAATGAGATCCACATACGGGAGACATGTATAGCAAATCTTATACTTGAATATCTTCACAACCAGTGATGAGACTGGACATCTCATCTGACAAGGTTGCAGTACTTTAATTACTATGAGATAGTGTGATTTGTCTCGATCATCAAAATGTAAAATTCTGGATCATTGTGCTGGTACATTGGATGTATTGAAGGACCATGAGAAGCACCTTATGAATACTATCTTTATTTTAAGGTTTGCTCTCATAATTCCCTAGCAATAGGCTCTCAATCTTGAGACAATAATGAACTCAAGTTTCTATCTATTCATTTGCTTTGAGTCACCAATGAGTGAGGCCAATTGTAGGTCAACACTTCGGTGATTTGGGTATGTGGTAGTAGAGCTGTGGGAGCATTCGATGGTCAAGATAGAATCTATCTTTAATATCCCCTTGTGCCAATTAAAGGATTTATCATTGGTGTAAGACCCCGCCCCGAGAGTTTCCTTTTAGTGTTAATTAAGACGTGTTTTAGCTATAAGTGAGATTAGAGGAAATGGGTTAAATCCGGATTAGAATAGCTTTTTATAGCTTTGGATAATTTTGGGAACTCTTTTAATCTAGTGGGGCCCTTTGGGGGTTCCTTTTTATTGTGTCTTGATTAGTTTTGGGATTTGGTTATAATTCTGGAAATCGGTAAATTGCTCCGTTGAATGTATTTTATGATTCCCGACAACTTTCGTATTTGCTCCGTTTCCATTCGAGACCTCTAAACCCTACTTTGCCATTGATAGGGGTAAAACAGTCTTTTTACACAAAATCTGGACACCATTTTCAATGTCTCCGAAACTCGTAAAATATATACTTTTTGGAAAGTAGAAATTTCGACGATCAATTCTTCCTTCTTCGTCGAATCCATCCGAAGCCCGTAGATTGATGTTTTAGCTCGATTGGACTTTTAAGTTGTGGGACCCATTGCCATTATCTATATAAGGAGGAGTCTTCTTCTTCTTCCTCTTCTTGCAACCTTCTTGAGAACAAGAAATCCCAGCCCAGCCCTAGGGTTCTCTTCAACTTACCTTGCTCCTTGCTTCTTCATCTCTCAATCTCCCTCAAATCTATTGCTAAGTGTTTAATGGAGGTAGTGATCTTCTTCCCCTCCATGAAAGCTTCCTCTTGATACCACTTGTAGAGAGAACCTCCCATTCCAAGCTATCTTTTGAGCAAACTCTTGCCATTAGAGGACTCTTCATGTAAGTTCTTCTTCTCATCTCTTGATTGTGTAGTCTTCTAGCCATGGAGGTGCTCCACCTTGATTTTTGGAAGCTATCTCCATCTATTGCTTGACTTTGACATTCTAGGGTTGTAATGTTGTATTTTGGGATTTTGTGTAGATTGTAGATTTTGAGCTTGATAGTGGATTAGAGCTTGTCTAGCATACTTTGGAGACCAAGGCAAGTGGATGAATAGATTCAATTTGGATAAGTTCTTACTTTGTCAAAAATGTGGATTTTTACTATTCATATGTCATTTGAGTTATTATGTTCCATAATGTTTTAGAAGTGTATTTAGTGACATGGTTTTTCCCTTAGTAGTTTTATGTGAATATATGCATTCCTCACCAAAGTTTATTTTGGGTCATTATAAGCTTCTTAAATGGTATTGTACTTGCATTAAATGAGATTTGGATTGGTAGATGAATTAATGCATTGGTGGAATGGTGGTTGGTGGGAAGAAGTAAATGTTAAATGGAAGGGAATAGACCCACTCCACGTTGGGAAATGATTTGGAGTTGAGGTGAAATGGTTGGGAAAGAAAGCACTGAAATCTGCACCTGATGTGTAGTCCCCGCAACTGGGCGGTCAGCGGGCGGTCACCTTGGCGGCTAGCCGACAGGTGACCGGCGGCTAGCCGACCCAGATGCGGTTAGAAACACAGAATGCTGTGTTTTGACAGGCGAACCGCGGTCAGCCACGCGGTCAGCTCGCGGCTAACCGCTGAGCAGAACCCAGTGACCGCCAGGTAGCCGAGATGCGCGGTTAGAAACACAGAATGCTGTGTTTTGACAGGCGAACCGCGGTCAGCCGCGCGGTCAGCTCGCGGCTAACCGCTGAGCAGAACCCAGTGACCGCCAGGTTGCCGAGATGCGCGGTCAGAAACACAGAATGCTACATTTTAGCAGGGGAACCGCGGTCAGCCCCGCGGTCAGCCAGCGGCTAACCGCCGATCACCTCGGCGGCTAACCGCCATCTGACCGACAGGTGACTGAGTTTTACCTAGAATTCCTGAGTCTTTTCCATTGGTTTCAGATATGGTATTTAAAGGTTTGGATGGGTTGTTCTGATGCCCTACCACCTTGGAAAGACCCAGGGGATGACATAAGGAGATTGACATAGATAGAAACACCATTTCGGAAAAGGTATTGGGACTTTTAGATTCATCAACGCGCATAAGGAAACTTAGTATGTCCTCTATCATTCGAGTACCATATTTAGGGTAATATGGACATACAAGATCCTTATACATGTTGCTTGAATATGGAAGCCTCAATATTTAGTCCCTAATGATATAAGAAATTATTGCTTTGTTTTACTCAAATTATATATATAATTACCCGATCTTAATGGTTTTATCTTAGATTCCGATTTATACACCGATATGTTCCCCAGCCCCGTTTATGCATGTACGGATAATAATATGACATGTGTGCCTACGAGCACCATGCCCCGTTTGCCCGTATGTTTTATATTGATATAGTTTTGTATATGTTTTGATTTCTCATGTAACCTAAGAGTCGGCACCACTAAGCTTGGACATCCTTGTCAGTCTGATCAACTGACTTGGGTCTCCCCCTTGTGCTCCCGCCAGTTGCAACTTGGATCCCGTACTGTCCCGTTACCCGGTTCCGCGGCCATGGTCTTGCCTAGCTATATGTATATGTATATGTATATAATGTTGGTTCTCGTCACTTCGTGTGTTCGAGCCCAACGCACTCAATGTGCTCTCGTCACCTTAGTGATGGAGAGGATTTAGCTTTAGTGTGGTTGCCATCTAGTCAGTTCCTGTACCTTGAATACCCCCATGATTTATATTGCATCTGTACTTTAAATGAACTATGCATCCTGTTTTATGACAGTTTTCGTTATAACTATGATATGCTTTGATTTCTTTCTTGGTATTATCTATTCACCCACCTGCCAGACCGTCGTGTTTGACCCATTTTTGTGGTACTCAGGTCCAGCTCCCGTTAGTGCCCTTGAGGAGGAGCCAGAGGGGGCGATTGATGAACCACAGCGACTAGTGGAGTGGCAGGCCGACGATGTCATTTAGACATTCGGTTTAGCTTTGAGCTGCGACATTTTGGGAGATTATAGACTGATCTATGATTTTTACTTTTGGGTTGTACTGGCCTTTGTTGGCCTTTATTTTTGGGGAATGTTAAATTAACTTGAGTTTTTGTTTAAACTTTAACTTCATATTTTGGGAATGCTAATGAGATCATTGCTCACTCTGACATCATGTCATGCCTGTATATTAACAGTCTTATTTGTTGTGAATGGATTAAAAGTTTGATTTGCTACACGCTTCCGCACCAATATAAATGTTCTATGAGTGTATGAGGAATCCTCACCGCGGAAACCTGTGGGAAATTAAGGGAATGTATAATCATTTTTAAGGATGGTTCATTATCCACACCACCCCCGTCGCGGTCCCGGGCCCCGGTTCGGGGTCGCGACAATTGGTAAGTGCGCAATTAAGAGTTAATTGGATCGGTACCAAATGATCATGATAATTAATTGGGGCACAAGGATAATAAGATATGAATCTAAGTTTGGAAGACAGGTCCAATTGATCCATGGGTATTGATGGAGGGGCCTACTTGTGGACATTGGGAAGTTTAGGATCTTCATGTAATTTATTCCTAAGACTGGAGTTCAATTGCATTTATATAGTGGAGTTATTTGCAATTGACTGTGGGCCCAGATTGCACATGAGATGTGGGGTCGCAAGTCCTAGTTGGAGCCAGCTTTCTATGGAATCCCCAGTGGTCCCCACGCTAGCCCAAGATTGGATCTTTACTAATTCTATTTGAACTGAAAAAGGAAAGCTACTATTTCTATTTGAAGTAAGACTTCTAATAGTGGTAATAGTGGGAATAAAGGGTTACTAATTATTATGGAAGTTGGACTTCTAATAATAAACAAAGAGAGAAGTTTGTAAATCTTTATATAGGAGAGGAGGGAACCCTTGGACGTCCTAATACTCCCATACCTTGGAGTTGACGCCCACTTGCCCTTTGTGCAAGAGTTGCACTTCCTTCTCCTTCCCTTCTCTCTTTTAGTTTCTCTTCTAGTTTCCTTAAGAGCTTTCTCTTGGAGATCCCACCCATTTTCTTGAGAAAAGAGATCTGAAGCGGGTCATAGCATGGAAGACGATTGGGTCTTGGAGATTCTGATTTGGTTTGTGAAAGTGTTTCATCATCAAAGAAAGAAATCAACTCCTCCATTAGAGCACAATCGAGCTCCATAGGTATGATCTACTTCATTGTATGTTATGGATTTCGTGGTTTCTTGTATGCTGCTATTTCTATCCTCTAGATAGGGTTTATTACTGTACATGGTGATAAGAAAGAGGCCATGGATCCTGGATTGGGTTTTATAGCCTTTTGGATAGTTGATCCCTGTGTCAAGCAGGTCAAAAGTTTTTGAAACCTATCCTAGAGGCCCACCTATTTCCAACACTATCTTCATCCATTCTTGGCAAAAGAGGATCTGCCGATTCCTCTCTTGACCCTAGCTCTAAGAAAACTCAGGATAAATCAGTGGTAAAGCCTCTTGGTGATTCCGACTCGCTTTCCATGTGGCTGGAGGAATGCTTGCCTCCCATGCCTCCTCATCCTAGCCCTTCTTTGGATCGGAAAAGTTCGGCTGGGTCCTTCCGTGAATCACACCCCTCCTTGGGTGAGGGGATAGCAAGCTCCCCATCGGTCACACTACTGTTGGGCAAACCTGCTCTCCTTCATTCCGATATGAACTTGCATAGAGACTTGTCCGACCACGATCTCGTATCAACAGGGGTTCAGCAGTATCTCCTAATAAGTCCTAATTGTCCTTTCGTATATTATTTCGGGTCATCTACTAATCCCAATCTCTTTTCTTTCTTCCTTTCTCTTATATATATATATATATATATATAGGAGCTCCAAAAATGGTACATTGCTTTGGATAGGCTGGAGAAAAACCAGAAGCGGGTTGAGGATCTAAAGAAAGAAATTGCTACTTCCAAGGCTGCTCGGTGCTTGGCGGAATCCAATGTTGCCAATTTCTCAAAGGCTGTCAAGGTAGCGTAGGCCAAGGCTGCTGCTGCTTTGAGTTGTTTAACCACAAGCGAGATGGAGACTGAGGCGCTTCACTCCACGTTGACCGAGATAGAGGTTGATACGAGAGATGTCATGGAGAAATCAAAGCATGCAGTATTTGAAGAGATTGAGACGATATATCTGGAGCATGTTGAGCGTATTAAAGTCCTTGTTTTCAAGCATGGCTATGATGTGGGCCTCGGTGATGTCCTTGTCTTCAAGCATGGCTATGATGTGGGCCTCGGTGATGCCGGCATACTAGAAGATTCTCCTCTCTAGGCTAAATGCGCAGCTCAGACCAAGGGTGCCTCTTCCCAACCACCTCCACCCGAGATTCCCACACAAGATCAAGTCAATGCGGTTGGTTCCCCCGTGGTTGGTGATGGAGACGCTTCCCCACTTGCCAACCTTACTCCTACTTTCGATGCTCCTAAATGATGTTTGAAGATTGAAACCCCCAACACCCCCCCCCCCCTGCTTCCTTCCTTTTTGCTAAGTTGTTGTACGGGTGTCAGCCGATTTGCCCGAGCTGTGGGCATAATACTTTCTTTTGTTTTGTGAATGGAATATTTGTTTCCCTTTAGTAAATGAAAAATATCTATTTCTTTCCAGTTACTTGAGTGTTTTCTTACTTGTTTCTACTGCAACTGTAGGTTCTATCCGAGCTCTCTTTTTGGTCTAATACTCACAGCGTCATGCCTAGTCATTAGCTAAAAAGGAGATCAGTGCAGCAGACCCAGTTTGGGACCTTCCCAATTAGGATTTTTCTCCTTCGGCACGAAGTAATGGGTTTATTGCTACCCCTTATTTTCAGGCCTTGGCCTTATCATGGCGTGGTTGTCTAGATAGGGTATGCTCCCAATGTGGGTCCCAGTTAATATTCTAGACTTTTGCAAATTCCATTCTTGGCACAAGAATATAAATAAAATAACTTTCGCAAATGGAGTGCAAGATACATTGGTGATAGCTTCTTTGGTACAAAGATTAGAAATAGAATTTCTTTAGAATTGCTACGTTCCAAGGCCTTGGCAGTGCCTTCCCTTCCAGCGTCTCCAGGTGATAGGCTCCTTTTCCTCCTACGGCTGTAACCCTGTACGGTCCTTCCTAGTTTGAACCTAGTTTGTCGTGGTTGCGGTCTTTGGTAATTGGAAGCACCTTCCTTAGGACTCCGACCTTGAATGTCCTTTCTCATACCCTCTTTTGGAAGCTACGAGCTAGTTGTTGCTGGTAGGCAGCTAATTTGATTAGCCCCCGCTTTCTTCACTCCTCTATCATATCAAGTTGCTTGACAGTCCTTTCTTTGTTCCTCTCATGACTGTAGGCCTCCGTCCTTGTGGTTGCCAATCCGATCTCCAGTGGGATCACAACTTCCATTCCATACGCTAGTGAGGAGGGGGTTTCCCTAGTGGACCTTCTCGGGTCATCCTGTAGGCCCATAGGATACTAGGGAGTTTGTTTACCTATCCTACCTTTGCTTCGTCCAGCCTTTTCTTTATACCATCTAGCAAGGTCTTGTTAGAGCTTTCAGCTTGGCCGTTACTTTGTGGGTAGACGGGAGTCGACAAGTGGTGCTTAATGCCATAACATCCGCACAAGTTTCTGAAGGCCTTTCCTTCAAATTGTTTCCCATTGTCTGTTACCAGTGTCCGAAGTATTCCAAATCTTGTGATAATACTTTTCCATATAAATTTCTCGGCATCGCTATCCCTTATATGGACTAGAGGTTCTGCTTCTATCTATTTGTAAAGTAGTCAATAGCAACTATAAGGAATCTGAGATTTCCTACTGGTCTTGGTATAGGTTCAACTATGTCAATCCCCCATTTGTCAAACGGCCAAGGACTCACTATTCAGTTTAATTGTTTGGCGGGCTGATGGATGCCTTTGCCGAATTGTTGACATTTTTCACACTTCCGAACAAACTGCAAGGCATCCTTTTGCATGTACGGCCACCAGTAGCCTTGTGACATAGCTCGATGGGCTAAGTTGAGCCCTCTGATGTGCCCCCCAGCACCCTTCTTGGATTTCCCATAACAAGCTCTCTATGTTATCCTGGTTGAAACATTGTAAGTATGGCCCCGAATAAGACCGTCGGTAAAGCTTGCCTTCTGGTGATAGCCAGAACCTGGCTGCATTCCTTCTTACCTTCCAATTCTTGTTGGGGCCCTCTGGGAGAGAGCCGTTCTTCAAGTATTCTATTATTGAATCCATCCAACTGGGAATTCTCAGAATCTAGTCGGAGCACATGACTTACCAACCTCCTATGCTTGGCTATGACTAGTAGTCAATGAGTACTTCTCTCCTCAACTCGAATCTCTAGGCTGTATCTAGGTTGGCCAAGCTATCCACATGTGAATTATCCTCCAGAGCAATCTGCGTTATCTCAACGTTTCCGATCTCTTGGGTCAAGCACTGTGCTTTTGTGACATAAGCGGCCATCTGGTCGTCTTGAGTTGCATACTCCCAGTTAGCTGATTGGCTACTAACTGTGAGTCGTAGTGGGCTTTTAGTCATATTACCCCGAGGTCTCTAGCCATCCTGAGTACGGACAACAACGCTTCATATTCTACTTCAGTATTTGATGCATTGAATCCTAGCGTCATAGCCCTTTTGATCACTGCCCCCTTTTGGCATTATGAACACCATGCCGGGACCTAAACCTTTAGAATTGGATGCTCCGTCCGCATACAGCCGCCATTGCTCATTGGTTTCCGAGTCGTTCTCATCCTGTTGCTCTTTGGCTTGCTCTGACATTTCTTTATGAGTGAATTCAGCTATGAAGTCTGCCACCACCTGGGCCTTAATTGCATTTATAGGTTCTATTTTAATATCATGCTCACTAAGTTCTATCGCCCATTTCACCAACCTTCCCGATAGGTCGCATTTTTACTAGACAGCTCGCAATTGATGCTCAGTGAGAACCCTTACCGTGTGAGCTTGGAAGTAATGCCTAAGTTTCTGAGCTGCGCATACCAACGGCAGAGCAAGCTTTTCTAAGGGCAAGTACCTGGTTTCAGTGTCTAGCATGGTTTTGCTGACGAAGTAGATTGGCAAATGTTGTTTTCCTTGCTCCTTCATTAAAGCTGCGCTGACCGCATGCTGAGTTATCGCCAAGTACAACACCAGTTCCTCCCTATGGCTCGGAATATAAAGAACGGGGGGAGGGAGGGGGCGGGGGTAGGGGGGCGGGCACTTAGATATTGCTTAATTTGTGCAAGTGCCTCATCACATTTCTCATCCCATATTTCTCTGCCCACTTTTTTAGAGCATGAAACATATGTCGGCACTTGTCTAAACTTCTAGCTAAAAAGCGACTTAGGGCAGTGAGCATACCTATCAATTTCTATGCGCTTCTTTCCTTGAGCTAGGTCGCTTCACCCTTTGCACAGCTTGGATTTGGTTGGGATTCGCTTCTATCCCTCTCTGAGTCATAATATATCCGAGAAGGTTTCCCAAGCTGACACTAAATGAGCACTTCTAGGCATTCGACCTTAGTTTGTACTTTCGCAAGACGTTAAACACCATTTTTAAGTCCTGCTCATGAGTAACCTTCTCCTTACTTTTTATCACCATATCATCGACCTAAGCCTCTATTGTCTTTCCAATCAAATCTTGAAATACTTTCGTCATCAGCCTCTAGTATGTTGCCCCTGCATTCTTAAGTCCAGAGGGCATTCTCTTATAGTAAAATGTCTCTTTTGGTGTTATGAATGTAGTTTTTTCTCGGTCAGCCTCCTGCATCGCGATCTGGTGGTACCCTTAGTATGCGTCCAAGAAGCTCATCCACTCGTGTCCCGCCGTGGAATCCACAAGTTGATCGATTTTCGGAAGTGGGAAGCTGTCTTTGGGATAGGCTTTGTTCAAGTTGGTGAAGTCCACGTACACTCTCCACTTCTTATCCTTTTTCGACATAACTACTGTGTTTGACAACCATTCGGGATAGTGTACCTGTCGTATGGTATCTACCGCTAGCAACTTGTCGACCTCCTCAATAACTGCTGCTTGTTGTTTCAGGGCGAGCTTCCTCTGCCTCTGCATTACCAGCTTTGCTAGTGGGTCCAAGCCTAGTTTATGGCTGGTAACGCAGGGATCAATCCCTAGCATTTCCTACGGAGACTAGGCAAAGACATCGTGTTGACACCAAAAATGTTACTTTGCCTCCTCAACATCAAAAGCTACATGGAGCCGTATCCTACTACAAATAGGCAAAGCTGCTTCAAGCATCAGATCTTGTCAAAATCAAACAAAAACTGTAAGATCCTTCAAAATAGCCAAAAAGAGCCGAACGGGAGCTTCTGGCGGCGATAGTTTCAAATACATCAAATCTTCGATCAGAGACCATTGATGATCTCAAAATACCGCCAAAAGGTTCCACGTCGAATTTCAAGTCAAACCAACACCGTTTGACCCTCCATCAACTCTCGAAAGGTGAAATCAAGCCTCCCGGCGGCGAGAACCCCCGATGTCATCACTCATCAAACAAAACACATGAGTAGCTTCTACATGCTTCCAAAAGGATGCACGTCGAATTTCAGGTCATTCCGACAATGTTTGACCCGGTTTTGACGCTCTGAAGCAAAATCAAGCCTACCGGCGGCGAAGCTGCCCGGGACCATGGCATCCAAAATGAATCCAATAGGCTCCCTGTTAAATTTCAGGTCAATCGGACATCGGATGGCCGTACATCAAAGCTCGACATCTTCCGCACGGTGGAATCAAGTCAAGCAACGATGGGACCCCAAACGGCTTCAAAACTCAAATAAAAGCCCATGGTTGGTCCTGTCTAATGCTCAAGAAGCTTCACCTCAAATTTCAGGTTATTTCGACATTGTTTGACCTAGTTTCAACTCTTGGCGGAAAATCGGCTGCGGAGTCTTCGGCTTTTCAAAAAATAGGAAACTTTGTGCTCTGATTTGCATGACTTCTCGATGGGTTTTCTTCAGTGAAATCAAGCCAATAAATGAGGAGAAATTTCAAAGAAAAATACAGGAGAAAACAGAAGCGAAAAAGCCGAGAAACGGTGACCGGACGGCGATCGAAAAATGGGCAAAAACCCCATGGTCACCGGCGACCATAGGGATCCGGGTCGCCGGATTTTCCCCAGAAACCCACTTTTTCCGATCCTTCTCGCGTTTCGCGACATTTGGCCCTTGTGATTTCTCAAATTCTGATTTTTGGAGCATGATATCCGTCGATCTTTGCCAGCATCATGGATCCGACGTAAAAATCATTTGATCATCATTGGACACTCCAAAACCGCCAACTGGCTGACCAAGAAAGTACACTTTCTGCCCGACCGATCGAGAAATCGACTGGACAAATGTTGCCGGCCCATTGGTGTCAACCAATGTCTGAATTTGCATCGTCATCCGACATCAAACAATGTGCGGATCCATCGATGATCATCGCAAGAAGAATTCCAAAAGACGCGGCGCGACCCACGACTCTTGAAGCGACTTGGCGGTCGATTAATGAAGTTAAATGACCTTTTTATGACAACTTATTAGGGTGATTAACTCATTATTTTGAATGGCCGAATCAGAAGCAAGCAAATGGGAGTTACAAGTCCAATTAATCATGACAATTAACCACTCCTATCTTTATGGAGATTAATCATGGTAATTAACCATGAAACTCCCATCATCATGGAGATTAAATGCTCATTATTCTCCATTGGCCAATCAAAATCCAAGAAAAAGGAGTTACAAAATTCTAAAATTAAATCTTGTAAATCCTCCAATCATGGAGCATTAATACCATTAATGCCCATAAAACCCTCCTAATGGCCACCAAAAGCCTATAAATAGGCGGTCATTCCAAAGGGAAAGGGTCCAAAAAAATTGTCTGAAGTGGTCCGAAAAAATCATCTAAAGAGTTCTGAAGAAATTGTCCTAAAAATCTCTGCACAAAAAGAAGCTCTCTTGCCTTGAAGAAACTCTGTTGTAAACACTACAAGGTGATCGAAGTCCCTTGGGGGGCCACCCCCCCAAGGGTTCCCCTCTTCTTCTATCCAGCATGGCCTAGATGCGGCTTTTCAGCCCGTCTACTTGGTTTTTTATTGGATATAGGACCTTCCCTTGGTCTTTGTTCTCTAACAGTCCGAGGTCCAAGCCAAGCCAAGTGAACTAAAGCATCAAGTGTTCTCATTTGAAGGATGATGGCGGAGTCCATACATGACTCGCGACCGTCGATCTGAATGAGTCCCCACAATCTCCTGAGAAGTCAGATCCCTCTTTCTTTCCTTTCTATTGTACTTTGTATTTTTAAAGAGACAAAAAAAATCACAATTCTTGTCTTTCATCATTGATGAGATTTATAAATCGCCTTTTACGGCAAAATCGCCTTCTACGGCACAAAACCGTCTTTCACGGCAAACTAAACAAAATCGCCTCTCACGGCATTTTAAAATCTTGTCTCCTTTTTTAAATATATGTGCAATGGAAAGTTTGGAACAAAAGTTTGATTTCCTTTCTACTTGTGAAGGTGAATCTCCGGATCACCATTTCAAATTCCAAGTAGAATAGAAAATCTGGCATACCTGTACAAAAAAAAATGTTGATGCTTGCTATTTTCTTTCTTTTCCCCCCGCCGCACCTGGGACGGAGGAAGGCAAAAAAGAAAAAGTCGGGTCCATCAAGTTTGCATACCTGGTGGGACGCATTCATTTGAGAACACGATGCTGAAAATGCTTGGCTCCTTCCTAGTTGGTGGCCTATGTTGGATGTTGTATCTAAAAAAAAACATGAGATGGGAATATGTGGAAACTTCTTTCTTTGAACTTCTTTCCATTCTTTCTTTTCTCAAACAAAAAAAACATGTTTTTTTCCATTGGGTTCAAATTGGAGAAACTTTGGTTCTTTTCTTTTCGTACAATGGCTCGCAGAAATGTTTGAGCCAACGTTCGGATTAGGAGGAGCCATTTCCCTCTCTTTGATGGGTCCATTGGAGATCTTTCAAAAAAATTTATAATTTTTTTTTCAAGTTTCTTTCTTTTGGATTCAAATTGGAGAAACTTTGGTTCTTTCCTTTTCGTACAATAGCTCGCAGAAATGTTTGAGCCAACGTTTGGATTGTGAGGGGCCATTTCCTTCTTTTTGATGGGTCCATTGGAAATCTTTCAAAAACAAAAGGTTAAAAAAAAAAACTTTTCAAATTCCTTTCATTGGATTCAAATTGGAGAAACTTTGGTTCTTTCCTTTTCGTACAATGGCTCGAAGAAATGTTTGAGCCAACATTCGGATTGGGAGGGGCCATTTTCCTCTCTTTGATGGGTCCATTGGAAATCTTTCAAAAATAAAAAGTTAAAAAAAAAAATTTCAAATTCCTTTCATTGGATTCAAATTGGAGAAACTTTGGTTCTTTCCTTTTCGTACAATGGCCGCAGAAATGTTTGAGCCAATGGGAGGGGCCATTTTCCTCTCTTTGATGGGTCCATTGGAAATCTTTCAAAAAAAATTTAAAAAAAAAATTTTCACGTTTTTTTTTCCATTGGGTTCAAATTGGAGAAACTTTGGTTCTTTCCTTTTTATGCAATGGCTCGCAGAAATGTTTCAGCCAATGTTCGGATTGGAAGGGGGCGATTTCCTTCTCTTTGATGGGTCCATTGGAAATCTTCCAAAAAAAAAGTTGAAAAAAAAGTTTTCAAATTTCTTTCTTTTGGATTCAAATTGGAGAAACTTTGGTTCTTTCCATTTTGCACAATGGCTCGCAGAAATGTTTGAGCCAACGTTCGGATTGGGAGGGACCATTTTCCTTTATTTGATGGGTCCATTGGAGATCTTTTTCAAAAAAAAAAAAAAAAAAAAACACCAAGGTTGCACCAATTGCGTTCTTTGACCAAAGTGGATCTAAGAAAAGCCTTGTCCAGAGTGTGGACATAGCTAGACTGTTCGAGGTAAGGGTCCTTCAAACGGGTTCATTAAGTAATCCTACCCTTACCTTGGAGCTAATCTATCCATTAAGGTTTCATAAGACCAAATTGGAAAACTTATGTGCACTCTTAAAAAAAAAAAAAATCCTTAAAAAAAAAATAAAAAAAAACTCCTGTCATTATTGTGTTCAAATTAGAGGAATTTTGGTTCTTTCCTTTTCGGATTTAGGCTCGCAGAAATGTTTGAGTCTGTATTCGGATTGAAATACCATTTGCTCTCTTTTGTGAACCCAATCTTGACATTTCAAAAAATAAAATAAAATAAAATCCTATCTCGTGTCCTTTTTCAAGGATGCGATTTACAACATTTGTGCCTAGCGGTGCTAGTACGCCCTTTCGGGTCTACTATATTCGCGACCGACACATTTATATCTCTAACCATATATCATTTTACCCCGAGTGAGCTTCGCTTCTCGGTAATTTGAATTAAGGTTTACAATTGCTTCTAGCAGTCCCTGGAACGCTCATTTCGAGCCGACCATACTTGTGTTCAGAACAATTGTACCATCTATGGCGTTTTGCCTTCTTCGTTACGCTCAGAATAGGCCATGCCTGCTGAGCGATTTGAAAAGAGAAAACCATAGTATAACCCATTTATGATCACCATATTCTTGTGATTACTAATGGATGTGGTCTTGTTTCAGAAAAGTTTTCCCAAAACTAACAATGGTAGCTTCGTTGACCATCACTTTCGACGAAAACAAGTACCAAGTCATGCTTCAAGAGAAGAAAATCAAGGGCACTTTCAAGTGCCCCGCCAGCTGCCGAAGCTTCACATCCCTCGGCAACTCCCAAAACACTGGGTCGACCTTCACTCTCTGGACCATCGTCTTCGGGTCACTGGGGCCATTCCCACTACTCGTAGAAGAGACGGTGCCTGCTAAGAAGCAGAAGACCGCCCCTCAACGTGTCGCTGCCCTGACACCAAAGGCGGTCACCAAGAAACCTGAGGCCCGTGGCAATCCCACGAAGCCTCAACCTACAAAAAGCCAGGTCTGTCCTAAGACTTGGTCCCCGCGATCTTCGCCAAAACAAAGAAGCTCCTAGACATCTGCAAAGCCAGCATACCTGGCTCCTCTCAAGGAGAATAGATTATATCCTCTTGCCTACATTAAAGGGGAGAAACCTACCCTCCACCGAACTACTAAAACAACTCAGCACGAACCGGCTTGTTCATACAAGCCCAAAATCAAGTCGTGCATCACAAGGCCTCGACGAGAACCTGCCAGGGCCTGCTCTCCTGCAACTCGACCCTTCATCTCAACAGGGGCCAAGCTTGCAAAATTTAAAGCTTCGCTGCGACAGGCCAAGGACTGTGTCTAGATCCTGTCCATGCCAATCTTCCAGGTAGACAAGCTCGGTTGCTGCGCGCGAGGGACCACATCCTTCATTGCTAGAGCACAGCCTGAGCTAACCGAAGCTCAAATTACTCGTCGCATACGTCGCCGTACAGCATATCGACAAAAGAGATTAGAGGAGCAAAGAACCCAGCATTCTGAGCTTCAAATCTCCCAAAAATGGGTCAAAAAAGAAAGACCCGACCAAGTTGCTACGATCCACATGGTTGTCAAAACCAAAAGACGGTAGAAATCAACAACAAAACTACATGTCAAACGACCGGTGACTCGAAGCGTCTCCCGGACGAGAAGACATCAGGAAGACTCTCCCACTCCTTCAAGCCAAGGACACCGAAGTGATCATTCCTCGGGCTTTTCATCTAGAAGAATGAGCTTCAGCTCAGTCACTAAGACAGTATCTCTTTCGACTCACGAAGGATGAATGTCTTGGTGACAAACTCTGAGCAACCTCCACCACATGACGACATGGCTCTACGCATTCAGCAGCTAGAGCAAGGACAGCAGAGAATAGAGGTTTTGATGGAAAACCTCCTTCACACTCTCCAGCGTCCACTAAACAATGAGGAAGTTCCTCCACAAGATGAGGAAAATGGTGGAGAAGATGAGTCACGCGCCCTTACTAAAAAGGACATTGACGATATTCTTGCCAAAGCAAAAGATAAGGATACACTGAAGGAGTATGGGATCAAGCCACCATATCCCTTATGGATGGACTCGGTTCCGTTCCCCCCAAAGTTCAAACAACCTCTTCTCCAAACATATACGAGGAAAGGTTCAGCTAGACAGCACGTCATCCACTTCAAGATCCTGACAGGAACGATTACGGAACAAGATGCTCTCAAGATCCGTCTCTTTGCAAGTACCCTAAAAGGTACAGCCTTTGATTGGTATTACACTCTGCCAGAGGACTCCATTCAAAACTGGACCATGCTAGAGACACGTTTCTTGACCCACTTCAAAGGTGAGGATCATCTTGTTACTATGTCTCAGCTCTGCAGCCTTGAAAAAGGAGAGAATGAGTCAACATACGACTTCATTCACAAGTGGAAAGCAATGGCATACATATGCTCAGATGTGCTACCACAAGCATTGCTAGTCGACATTTGCCAAAACAACATGAGAGCAAGGATCCGCTCCATGATCATCGGCAACAAATCAAAGAACTTAGGAAAACTCCTATAAGCATCTATGGAGGCTGAAATGGTGATCAAAGACCTTAACAGTCAGAAGTCATCAAAGAAGGAGCCGACCGCCATTCCGACCTCCAAGCTAAAGAAAAAGGAGGTTCTCAATATGCAAACCAAGTCAGCCCCTCAGCCGCCAAAGAAAGCTGAAAACAAAGCTGTAGTTAATAGACCTGAACTCTCTAATTCCTTCAAAGAACGAGTAGAGAAGGAATACCCATTCGATGAAGATGTTGAAGAAATCTTTGGGGCTCTCTTGGCAAATTGTAAACTCACCTTGCCTGACCCCAAAAGACCGGGAGATGTTGGCAAAACCAATGATCCCCGATATTGTCCATGCCACCAAATGGTCTCGCATCCTCTCAACCAATGTTTCGTTGTGAGAGAGAAGATCAACGAGATGTGGAAAAACGGAGTCATTACCTTTGATAAAAACTATGGGTCTGCC
Organism: Persea americana; assembly: GCA_029852735.1. Taxonomy (NCBI): domain Eukaryota; kingdom Viridiplantae; phylum Streptophyta; class Magnoliopsida; order Laurales; family Lauraceae; genus Persea; species Persea americana. The sequence continues at coordinate 43,799,830 of CM056814.1, forward strand.
TCCGTTAACATGGTGTCATACAGACAAACATCCAAATCACCAAAGGAAAAAGTCACTACTTCCTTCAAGGTGATAAAAATGACCCAGACGTCCCAAGAGTTGGTGCCTTACCCAACACCAGAAGGACAGCCCATATGGGTGCATCCTGATCTCCGAGAAGATAAAAATTGGGAGATCGTCAAAACAAAGCCGACCGCTCAACAGCGAAGGCAAGCCAAGAGACAACTCCACAAGCTTAAACAGTAGGAGAAGGCTCAAACAAAACAATAGGTCCCTGAAAAGGCAGAAACCTCCTCATCGCTTCATTGGGGGCAACAAAGGAGTCACTCCCCAAAGCTCCAAGAGTGATAAGGAAATTCACCCTCGGTGATTTCATGCCACCACGCCTCAGAGATGAGACTGCGCAGGGGGCATCATACTCTTGCAATTCGGTAGTTGGATTCTCCATGAATGGATATGAGTCCAGTGATACTGCCAGTGACACAGAAAAATGAGAGGAATCCCTCAAAACCGGAGAATATCTCTCGGATGAAGAATGGATCCCGGAATCCCACCTTATGCCAGTAATCTAGTATAACCCCTTCCAGCCACAAGGATCTTGGTCTGATGATGATGAAGACCAAGAGGTTGCTCAAAATGCTGTTGACACAGCACAAACAAATGCTCTAATGGATCCCAACCATGTTGAACCACAAGGAGCAGATGAAGAAGAGGATCTAGCTCCTATGCCAGATCTTGAAGAATATGCGAGGATCTTGCAGCATCTTGTCGTAGAGCAGGAGCAGGATCTCATCAACCAGCTTCATCAAAATCCAGAACCGGAAGTCCCAGAAAATCTACAAGCACCTCCTCCAGTGACTCCGGAAAATGAAGAAAGTTGCTGGATTGATGATCCTCTTACATCGAAGGATGAGTCTGATTCCCAATAGTCCATTGTGAAGGCATCTTCTGTCGAAGTTGCTTGCAATGTGATAGTTCAAGATGATAGTGCCTCTGAAGCTTCATCTGCCGAGGCCACGGACTCTTAGAATGCATCCGGTAGCATGTCTTCTGGAGCTACATATTCTCGGGTGACTTACACTGAGATAGCATCTCCTCAGCCATTGTCTCTTGAAACGGTGACGTCAGAATTCAAGCCTCTTCCAATTGATCACCATGAAGAAGCTCTGGTTGACGAAATCTTCAAAGAAAACCCAGTCAATTGGTCTTAGATACCCAACCTCATAGGAGATGTCTGGACCGATGAAATACTGGACAAAGAAGAAAAGTTGTTGGAAGCCGTTCAGGACTTGTTCCCGGAAAATGCTCCATGCAACGCAATAACTGAAGACAGCAATGCTGCTGCAGAGGCATTTTTAGCAAATGGGGAGGATCGGCCCCTTGAGCCCGAAGGGGGGTCTTCCGAAAGAAGAACCACCTCTAAAAGCTTTTGAAGTTGGAAAAGGTACCCGCTCTGGCTGGGATTACCACAAAAACTACAACCAACCTTCTTATTCTTCTTATGTAAATCCTTTAGGAAAACAAGCTGTAAATGCCCCAAGCAACGATCATAATGAAAATGCAGGCCCCAAGGAGGCTTTCAAGTATGACTTGATCAAGCACTTCAAACACATACCTGCACAACTGCACATCCTAGACTTATTACGAATGTCACCACAAACTCGTGGTAGTCTCATTTCAGAACTACAAAGGTTGACTATGGATGTCGACAAACATGCCCCACAAGTCCTACAAATTGAAATGGATTATAGGGTCAAAAAATCAAAAACCTCCTCAAAGGGAGAAAAGAAAGAAGCCGGAGGACCTTGCACTGAATGCCTCTCGGTCCAAAATGCCGTAAGTGCTACCACTGCCTTCAATAAGGAAGACCTCCTGCTAGGTGAGACGAAGCACAACCGACCCTTATACTTCGCAGGGTACATCAAAGAGATGCCGATATACAGAGTCCAGATCGACCCGGGTTTTGCACTCAACCTTATCTCTACTTCGGCACTCGAAGAGCTGGGTATCCCACCTAGCAAACTGAGCCATACATCTGTGTCCATCTTTGGATATGATGGGAGTGCTTAAAGGCCCATTGGCAAAATCCGGTTCAGGTTGCAAATCGGTGATCTTATCTCTGAGGTCACCGTATATGCAATAAAAACCTCTTCATGCTATAACATTCTTCTCGGATGCCCTTGGATACACGAGAACGGTGTTCCTTCGACTCTACATCAGTGCATCAAGTTTGTTGGTGACGACGGCTTGATACATCGAGTGTTTGTAGACAAAAAGCCATTTAAAGGGAAAGAAGTTCATTTCACAGACTCTCAGATGTATAAGGACGAGAAAGAGAAGGAGGAGGAGAAAATAGCATCCTTTGCCAGCAATCTCCAAAAAGACAAAGGCAAGGCTCCTCAGCAATCATTGAAAGAAAACAAACCTTCCGGCAAATCTGGAGAGAGCAATCCATCTCCCTTCATTGTCTCCTTCAAACCTTCCAAACCTTTGGTAATCACTACTAAGGCAAAGAAGACAAAGCAAAAGATTGGGGGCAAGTTTGCTGTCTCCTTCGTGTCTTTCATACAAGACATGGATTCGGATTCAGAGACTGAAGACGATACATCATCAAGCCAAGCTGATACTCAGGAAGTTCAACCTGCCCTCGCTCCATTGGAGACACCTGCTGATGTAGAAGATCCTACATCTGCTACCTTCATTGTTCCACCAACATCGGCAGAGGAGAAACCATTCTTCTTCCATAGATCGGACGCTTCTTCATCAAATTCCTTGCTTGAGCCTTTCCAAAATGAAGGTATGCCTCAACTATCCTTGTATAGTCCAATGGTGCAAGCTATCATGAAGAAAATGTGCTATGACGCTCAAAATCCAATTGGTTTGGGAGGTGGCCGTGGTATTCTTTTACCATTGGAACCCACCGTTTCTAAAAGTCAGCTGGAAGATTGGAAACTCCACCGTCGCATAGACAAGTCTTCATACCGATTGGGGTATGATCCTGACACTCCGATGAGACAGCTAATAAAAAAGCTGCAAAGTCATTTTGCTTACCAGGCTTCAACATCTCGTATCAATGAAGACATTGATCTCCCTGGATATCTCTTTGAAGAGTTACCCGACAAAGACCCAGGAAGCTCATCAAATTGGTACGATTTCTCTGATGATGAAGAGGAATTGTCCTATGACACAGACGCACGGTTCTCTGATTCAGAAGAGCCATCGTCTCTAAAAGAAGTGCCTTACTTCGACCCAGTTTCAGCTGGTGATTGGAATCATCTCATAGCAAGTCTTGAGAAGAATACCGATCAAGAAGATTTATGGATAGAAGCGTAGCCATGGTCTGAAAATGCCCTTGGAAATCCAGAAGATCTTGTTGAGCTGGAAGCCTCCGAAAATACTGTGGAGGAACCACCTTCAAACCTTCCAACAGTAGATTCTGTTCAAAAGATAGACTTGGGAACATCAGATAACCCACGTCCTGTATTCATAAGCAAGAATATAAACGATGATGAGTTACCCGAGTATGTCTCTTTTCTTCGTGAGTTTGTTGATTGTTTTGCATGGTCTTACGCTGAAATGCCTGGCTTAGATCCCAAAATAGCAGTTCACAAACTCAACTTGCAAGAAAATGTCAAGCTTGTAAAACAAGGCTGAAGAAGATTCCGTCTTGATGTGATGGACAAAATTGAACAAGAAGTACAGAAACTCAAAAACGTTGGCTTCATCTGCGAGGAACAACATCCTAAATGGTTGGCCAACATCGTCCCTGTGACAAAGAAAAATGGGCAAATCAGAGTCTGTACTGACTATAGAGACCTGAATAATGCTTGCCCCAAAGATGAATTCCCGCTCCCTATACCGGAGGTAATGATTGACAACACCTGCGGGTTTGAGCGAATGACTTTCATGGACGGCTTCTCTGGCTACAACCAGATAAAGATGCATCGCGAAGATGAAGGCATACATCCTTTAGGACCCTATTTGGCGTGTATTGCCACACTGTCATGCCATTTGGTCTGAAAAATGCCGGTGCAACATATCAAAGGCTATGATGAAGATATTCCAAGATATGTAGCACAAGACGGTTGAATGTTATGTTGATGACCTCGCCGTCAAAAGCAAAAGAAAAGAAGACTATCTCCAAGATCTTCGAGAAGTCTTCCTCTGGCTTCGTAAGCACAAACTGCGAATGAATCCCCTCAAATGCTTCTTCAGTGTCTCATTGGGTAAGTTCCTCGGATTCATAGTTCGGAAAGCTGGAATAGAACTTGACACCATCAAAGTCAAGGTAATTCTAGAAATGCCATCTCCAAGAACCCTAAGAGAACCAAAAAGGCTTCAAGGAAGATTGGCATACATCCGACGTTCATTTCCAATCTATCAGGAAAATGCCGTCCATTTTCTCACCTAATGAAGAAAGGCGTAGACTTTGTTTGGGATGCTAAATGTGAAGCTGCATTTCATGACATCAAGTCATACCTGACCAAACCTCTGATGTTGGCTGCTCCCACAACCGGAAAACCATTCATCTTGTACACAAGAGCTCTCGACTATTCTTTAGGTGCTCTACTTGCACAAGAAAATGATGGAGGAAAAGAAGCTGCTCTATACTACCTCGGTCGAATGTTGGTAGGTGCGGAGCATCACTACTCTCCAGTCAAAAAAGAATGCCCGGCAGTGATGTTCGCTGTACAAAAGCTGCGTCACTATTTGCTGTCAAACACAGTATACCTGATATCGAGGATCAATCTCTTAAAAGTCCTTGTCACAAAAGTAGGTTCTCTCAATGCCCGGCTGGCAAAATGGTCCATCCTTTTGTCACAATTTGATATTAGGTATGTACCACAGAAAGCAATCAAAGGTCAAGCTCTGGCAGATTTTCTCGCAGAGCATCCACTGCCTAAGGATTCTCCACTCAGTGATGATCTCCCAGACGAACCTGTCTACAGCGTGGAGACTTCCTCACCAAATGCCTCCTGGAACATGTACTTCGATGGTGCAACCTAGACAAATGAAAAAGGAAAGCCGATATCGGGAATTGGCATTCTCTTTGTTAACCTCGACAAGTACATGATGCCACACGCATTTTCGCTACTGGAACCATGTTCGAACAATGCAGCTGAGTACCAAGCTCTGATCAATAGGATTGGAACTCGCCTTCGAATCTGGCATACCAAGCTAGAAGCATTTGGGGATTCTCAACTGATCGTCAACCAGATGAATCAGAAATATGAAATCAGGAAGCCTGATCTGTTGCCTTACTACAACAAGGCGCAATCACTTCGTCAAAAGTTTGATGTCTGTCACATCACCCATATCTGCAGAGGTGAAAACATCGGTGCAGATGCCCTGGCCGGACTTGCTGCATTTATGGCGATCCAAGAAGGGGAAAACATGCAAATTACAGTGTGTCAAAGAAGGACTCTCCCTCCTCTCAACACACACCAAGCAGTTGCTGAATGCCACCGAGTGGTCAGAGGTCGAACTTCCATCCTTAAACCTCCGATTAGCGACTGGAGGGATCCGTTCATTGATTATATTAAGTTCGGAATCCTACCTGAAGATCCAAAAGAGCGGGTAAGCATTCAAAGATGAGCCCCAAACTTCCATTTGGATATTCCCTCCAAAATGCTTTATAGAAAATCTTTTAATGGAGTACTTCTACGCTGCTTGTCACAACAAGAGGCGAAAGAAACTCTAAAGGAAGTTCCTACTGGTCTTTGTGGAGCCCATCAGGCTGGTCCTAAGATCTACGATCAGATAAAAAGGATAGGTTATTATTGGCCTACCATGGTGGCTGACGTAATACAATTTGCTAAACGTTGCCAAGAATGCCAAATTCATGGAGATTATGTACACATGCCACCAGAATGGCTACATCCTACAATGATCTCATGGCCCTTTGAAGCCTGGGGTATGGACATCATAGGTCATATCTCTCCCCCATCAAGCAAAGGTCATCGCTTCATCTTCGCCGGTATGGATTATTTCTCCAAGTGGTCAAAAGCATTTGTTTTCAGTGAAATGAAGACCTCGTCAGTCCTTCAATTCTTACGAACCAACATCATTTGTCGCTTTGGCATACCTAAAAGATTCGTCCACGATAACGGACCACAATTCTAGGATCACAGATTCTACAGGTTCTGTGACAAATACAAAATCCAAAGTTGTCCTTCGACTCTGTATAACCCGGCAGCGAATGGACTAGCAGAATCCTTCAACAAGACACTGCAAAATTCTAAAGAAAATGGTCTCTAGTCACAAAAGAGACTGGAGCGACAAATTGCTTAAAGCTTTATGGGCCTATCGGACCACCGTTCGAGGACCAACCCATAGCACACCATTCTCCTTGGTCTATGGATGTGAAGCAGTTGTCCTCCTAGAGGTACAAATTCCTTCTTTAAGGGTATCTCTACAAAATGAAATGACGCAAGAAAGCAACGTCAAATTGAGACTCCAAGAACTGGATAATCTCGATGAAAGATGACTCGAAGCTCTACAAAGCATTGAGCTTTACTAAGCACGCATGGCAGGATCTTTTGACAAAAAGGCCAGGCAACGCGCCCACAAAAAGGGTGGCTTGGTTCTTGCGGTAAAAAGGCCAATGGTTTTTACCCACAAATCCAAAGGCAAATTCGAACCAAAATGGGAGGGACCCTTCATTATCGACAAAGTCTTCTCTAATGGCATATATGCTCTTCTAAACATAGAGGGTGACCGATGTATGCTGCCCATCAATGGCAAGTTCTTGAAGCGGTACTACCCTTGAAGACTTCCTACATCGGGTCTGAGTGATGCCTGCATGGACAAAGCCTATTCCTAGGTACTTACTCATCAAACCCACCCCTTTTAGAGTTTTCATCCCTATGTTGAAATTTCTAAAAACCCAAGACAATGGTTACTTTCAATGTTTCATTGTTCAAAGAAAAAAAAAATAAAAACAAAAACAAAATCAAACCCAAAATCCAAGTTTAGGAGCCTCTTGCCTAACTTGACCAAAACTTTCGATCCTTGAACCCCAAATTCATGGTTTGGAACAAAAATCTGGACTCAAGAACTTCCACCCTAGTCCACCCTAACTTTCACCACCAAAGATGGTCTTGAGTCAAAACTTACGACCCTCGTGTCTTTAAACAAAAAAAATGGTTTTTCAACAAACCGTGGGGAAGCGACGCTTAGTTGATACTCACACAAAACCCAAAAATCAAAAGAATGTGAACCACATTCGATACTTCCAAAACCTCAAAATTGCAAGAAAGCGACACCTCGTTGATACTTGCAAAAAAATTAAAAAAAAAATCGTGGAGACACAATGTTTCAGTTGATATCCATAACCCAAATTTCAAAACAAAAAAACAAAGGTTCGAAAAAAACTCAAATTTCAAAAATCGTGGGGAGGCGACATTCCATCGATACCCACAAAACCAAATTCTTGAGAAAAAAGCAAGGAAGCAACATTCAGTCGATACTTGCACCCAAATCAGCGAGGAAGCGATATTCCATCGATGCTCACAACCGAATGAGCAAGGAAGCCTCATTCCATCGATACTTGCAATACCATTCAGCCGGGAGGCGACTCTTAGTCGATACTTGCATTTTGAAAACCAAAAAACTTGGCTTTCACGCCAAAACCCGGCTTTCATGCCAAAAACCTGGTTTTCATGCCAAACAAACAAATTTTGTCTCATGCCACGAAAAAAATCTGACTTCCACGCCAACAAAACAAAAACCTGGCTTTCATGCCAAAAATAAAAAATCTGGCTTCCATGCCAACAAAACAAAACTTGGCTTTCAAGAAACTCGGCTTCTATACCACAAAATCTGACTTCCATGCCAAACAAACAAAAACTGGCTTCCATGCCACAAACAAAATTTCGGCTTTCATGCCATCTCAAAAATTAGGCTTTCACGCCACAAAATCGGCTCTCATGCCAAAAATCGGCTTTCATGCCACAAACAAAATTTGGCTCCTATGCCACAATCAAAATTCGGCTTTCACGCCATCTAAAATTCGGCTTTCAAGCCATAAAAAAACCAGGCTTTTTGCCACAAAATTTGGTTTTCATGCCCAAGATAGACTTTTGACAAAAGATTTTCACAAAATGAGAACCTTTTGATCAAATTCTCAAACAAACATTCCCATCCAACTTTTTGCGTACTTTCATAAAAAAAAAAAGGAATTTAAGTGAAATGAGGGAATACAAAAAAAAAAAAGAAAAGAAAAGGTGCCAAAAAATGTTTATACATGGAGGTACCAAAAGAAAAGAAGAAAACCTGGTCTTCAGCAAAAGGCTTAACTCCTCAAGGAAACTCTTGGCCTTAGCCTCTAAAGCTTCCAGGCCGCGTTTCTTCATAATCTTCCCATAAAAGGCAGTAGGCCGTCTCGATCCATCATCAGCACGAGGAAGCTCTTCCCAGAGAATCTGCCATTGTTCATATTCTTGAGTCTTCCTCCGGAGATCGCTTTCGACCTCCTCAACTTGGTGAATGAGAGTCCTCTCTCTATGGCGAGCTTTCAAAGTGGCAGTCCACTTGGTAGCGGCTTGTTCTTTCAATAGCTCAAGGCGCTGTTTGGCTTCAGTGACCTCCCTATCAAGGCGGTGCTGGTCTTGTATCCAAGCAGTGACCTTAGCCTCCTCCTCTACGAGCTGTTCTAAGACCTCATCAGGAATCTCTTATGCACCTCCTGATCTGATGACGTCTTGGTCGTCGAGAAAACTTGTTATGTGCTTTTCTCCAGAAAGGAAAGCCAGAACTTCTTCTCGGCAGACGCCATCTGACTTTCCAAGGCCCTTCCCTTAAGACTGCTTTACGTCAAGCTCCTTCATGGAAAGCCCCCGGTATGCTGAAAAGCTCTCCACAAACCATTTTGTGAAGCCAGCAGTCCGGAAAGTAGGCAACTCAAGATTGGAAATCATGGCAGTAGTGTCTTCTGCGCTATAAAATGCGCATGCATTTCTCTCATCCTGCAAACCTCCAAAACGCTTCACCTTGCTTAAAGGCCCTCCAACAACGCCTTGAGAGAAGCCCAACTGCATGGCAAAATGCGAAGGAACATACGGCTGGATGTCGATGAAAAGATGTCTGCGGTACACCATCGTGCCGACACGTATGTTAAAAAGCCAACTCCTCTCTGCATTTGTCAAAGAATAGTGTCTCCTCGACCCTGCCCTGGTCGAATCACGGGAGACACCAAAATCAAAAGCCTTCTTCCGTAAACCCGGAGAAAGCTTCACTGAAGACTGCCGCATCTCGACATCCCAAAATCGTCAGATCCTCAAACGGGCAGATAAAAGAGATTCAGAAACAGGCTTCCCTCTAGGCAACCGAATCATGAAAGGGTCATCGTCCTGAGCAGCACCCAATCGGTGGAAACTGGGACTGTGGTATACATACCACGAATAGAAAATATGGGCTGAAAATACCCTGTTCATGGGAAGCCCAAGCTGAACCAGAAAAGCAGCAGCCTGCAATTCGGTACACAAATAGGATTAGAGAGCAGGCACCAAAGCAAGTCGCTCTCCAAACGCCATCTGACAAACCAGAAAAATGTAATGCGGCCTGATGTGTGTTCCATCTCCTCCAGCAAAAATAGCCTCACCCAGCCAATAAGTGAGGTAAACAGCGAGATCTCTCCGCAGCTCAATGTCAAAATGAATGGCGTCTATGCTTACGAAGAATTCCTTCAAACTTTCTCGCATGACGGAGACCCTCTTCGAATCCGGGTTCTTAGCCCTGGCTTCCTAAGTCGTACTCTCAGAAGACTCCCCACTGTCAAAGAAGTTGGAAGACAAAAAGCTACCACTCCTCCAACTGCTAAATCGGACTTTCGAGCCCTCCTTCTCCTTCAAAAAATCATAGAAGTCGACGAGCTGAAAGTACAAAATCCTGAACTCCTCAGACTGCTCCTCAAGGACGCTGTCGATAGGAATGAACTCCTTATAGAGATTGCCGAGGATAGGTAGCCCGGTGATAGCGCTCAGTTCCTTTAAAGAAAAACCAATCTCACCATTCGTGACAATGAAGGTGTTGGTTTATGGAAGGAACGACTCCATCATGGCCATGAAGGCCTAATCGGAGAAAACCACGATTTGCCGAAAACCGCAAACCGCGTCAAAAACCTCGGCCTCCTTCAGAATGGCACCACCAACCTACAGGATATGATCAGTCCACGACTCTCAGCTCGAGTCAACACTGAAACGGCCACGAAGTCGAAAAGGTTTCACCCAATTGTTGCCATTGCCCTTGAAAATGCCAAGGCCCACCGGTCTCAAATTGACCAAAGGATGGTCTGAACCTTGGTAGCTGCTGGCCGGCATCAAAATGTCTATACGGGCAGACGACTTCTCTGTAAAACCAGAAGGGCCGCCAACAAAAACCCCCGTCTTGATCACGTTTGTCCTCTTCACCCAGCTTGGAGGATCTTCCCTCTTTGAGCATGTGGAGGAAAGGCTCATGATCGAGATAGTCTAATCGAAGGTCGACCGGGTAGAAACGGTTCTCTTCTCACCATCAACTGTGAAAGAGAACTGAAAACATCTCCTTTTGTATGCCAAATCACCGGGGACGGCATCACCAAAGAAAAAGGTAGGCTTGGGCACAATGCTCTGATCGTCCGTGACCCAGGGACGGTTGCTTACCATGATTTTATAATACTTCTCATCCTTGAGGGCAATCAAGTGTTGCCTTATCTCATTTGGGTTGAGCGAGTCACACTCTTCCAAGTTCCTTTCAACATACTGGACCTCTTCCTAGGCCTAATGTACGACCACATTAGAGGATCTGGTAGAACGACGAGGTGCATCAGTGACATGCTCCTTACCCTTGTTCGTTCTGGAGGAACTACCTGCAAAGGATGGAAAGAGACAAAAATCAATCATCAAAATGACAGAACTTTGCTAAAAAGAATTCTAGCGAAAATTTGGCATGGTTTCGGGGCAATTCCGAAGAAAAGGAAAACACCCCTAAAGAAATAGGAGCTTGAAGATGGGCTCAACATTGCCGCAAGCTCATAATCAATGGAAAATTTTCGAAGAAGGCTTGAACTCAAACATTGCTGCGAGATCAAACCAAATCTTCTCAAATATCCGCAAGACTGGAAAAGGGCTCAACATTGCTACGAGCTCCAGAATCCAAAACTTGCAAAGCTCCTTAGAAAATCCCCGCAAGACGAAGAAATGGCTCAACATTGCTGCGAGCTCCAAATCCCAAGACTTGCGAAAAGATTTCAAGGTGTGCACTATCTTACTTCCAATTCTATTTTCTAAAAAGAAAAAAAAATGCATAGAAGGAAAGTTGTCATGCATGCGCATCTCGAAATCCAAAAAAACGAGGGGGAGAAAAGAGGAAGAAAGTTTCTTTCTTTCAAACAAAAAAAAAAGTGGAAAAAAAATGCCCACAGGCCACGTGGCCGTACGACCACACACAAAAGAAAAAAAAAGAGAAAAACAAAACGTGTGAAAAAAAAGAAGGATGCATGTGAAAAAGAAAAAAAAAGAAAGAAAAAGAAAAGAAAAGGAAAGAATGAAAACTCTTTTCTATTCGTACATGGGGTTTCTTAAGAAAAAAAAAGAAACTTACTTGAAGCCATTGATGGAGAAGAAGAAGAAAAAGCTTAAAGATCCTTGAAGAAGAAGAAGAATCCTTGATCTTGGAGCACTCTTGAAGACTTTTGCAAAAAGAAGGCAATAGGAGCAAGAGATCCAACCTCCCCTTGCTTTTATAGAAGAGAGCAAACCAAAAGAGGAAAGGAGGAGAAAAGAAAGGAGGTAAGTGCTACAAATTAGCAAACTTCCTAAAAGAAAAGAATCATGGGATATTCTTTCCTAATGAGGAGATCTTTTGAGAAATTCTCTCCAAAAAGAGAGGGATTATGAGAAACTTTCTCCCAAAGAAAGATACTTTGAGAAAATCTCTCCCAAAATCAAGGAAACTTGAGAGATTCTCTCCAAGTAAGAATATTTTTAGATATTTTCTACCAAAAAGAGATATTTTTAGATATTCTTTACAAAAATGACAGCACATGAAATCTAAGCCATTTTTAAAGTTTAAGGTCCCATGGGTTAGCCCACATGATCCAGGTTTGACCACCTCGGCATTAAAAGTTGTTTTTAGTCAAAATTCCTCTTACCAAGAGCATACAAAAATGGTTCCATGCCTCCTTTGAGTTGATTGGACCATACAAAAAAAAAAAAAATCCAAGCCTCATGAGTTTCCAAAAATCCAAATCACCCCACCTCATGAACCAAATTAAGCCAAAACCTTGAAATTGACATTCTACAAAAAACCAAACCACTCCAATGGACCTAAAATTGTCCCAAAGAGTGACAAAAATCCAAACCATGGTCCCCTAACTTGCCACATACAGCTTGTTAAGTCAGAAGGCCAAAACCAAAACCAAATCCCGGTCCCCTAACTTGCCACATACAGCTTGTTAGGTCACAAGACCAAAATCAAAATCCAAACTCCAACCCCCTAACCTGCCACATATAGCTTGTTAGGTCACAAGGTCAAAAACCAAAAACCCTTCTTGACCGCTTGATGCGCCACAAAAGCCTTTAGGTTCACAAGGTCAAAAAGAAAAACTTCCAAAACCCAAAAAACCCAATCCAAATGTCATTTTCAAAATTTTTCCTTGAGATGGTATGTGATCTCTCTCATTGCCATAAACTCCCCTTGAAAACTCAAAAGGCTACTCTATCAAGTAAAATGCTCAGAGACTCTTGGTTAAGTCAGAAGTTCTACTCCAAAATTATCTTCAAGGCACATCGACTGCAGAAGCTATCAAATTCGTCGCTGTACCTCGAGGGGGCATTTGTTGACACCAAAAATGTCACTTTGCCTCCTCAACATCAAAAGCTACATGGTGCCACATCCTACTACAAATAGGCAAAGCTACTTTAAGCATAAGATCTTGTCAAAATCAAACAAAAACTGCAAGATCCTTTAAAATAGCCAAAAAGAGCTGAGTGGGAGCTCCCGCGGCGACAGTGTCAAATACATCAAATCTTCGATCAGAGCCAATGGATGGTCTCAAAATACCTCCAAAAGGTTCCACGTCGAATTTCAAGTCAAACCAACACCATTTGACCCTCCATCAACTCTCGAAAGGTGAAATCAAGCTCCCGGCGGCGAGAACCCCCGATGCCATCACTCATCAAACAAAACACATGAGTAGCTTCTACGTGCTTTCAAAAGGTTGCATGTCAAATTTTAGGTCATTCCGACAACGTTTGACCCGGTTTTAACGCTCCAAAGCAAAATCAAGCCTACTGGCGGAGAAGCTCCCCGGGACCATGGCATCCAAATCGGAGCTAATGGATCATCTCAAAATGACTCCAATAGGTTCTCTGTCAAATTTCAGGTCAATCGGACATCGGATGACCGTACATCAAAGCTCGACATCTTCCACACGATGAAATCAAGTCTAGCATCGATGGGACCCCAAACGGCTTCAAAACTCAAATAAAGCCCATGTTTGGTCCTATCTAATGCTCAAGAAGCTTCACCTCAAATTTCAGGTCATTCCAACATCGTTGGCCTAGTTTCGACTCTTAGCGGAAAATCGGCTACGGAGTCTTCGATTTTTCCAAAAATTGAAAACTTTGTGCTCTGATTTGCATGACTTCTCGAAGGGTTTTCTTCAATGGAATCAAGCCAATAAATGAGGAGAAATTTCAAAGAAAAATACAGGAGAAAACGAAGCAAAAAAGCCAAAGAAATGCCTAAGAAACGGCGACCGAAAAATGAGCAAAAACCCCATGGTCGCCGGCGACCATAGGGATCCGGGTCACCGGATTTTCCCTGGAAACCCACTTTTTCCGATCCTTCTCGCATTTCGCGACGTTTTGTCCCTGTGATTTTCTCAAATTCTGATTTTTGGCGCATGATATCCGTCGATCTTCGTCAACATCATGGATCTGACGTCGAAATCATTCGATCATCATTGGACACTCCAAAACCACCAACTGGCCGACCAAGAAAGTACAGTTTCTGCCTGACCGATCGAGAAATCGACTGGACAGATGTTGCCGGCCCATTGGTGTCAACCAATGTCTGAATTTGCATCGTCATCTGACATCAAACAACGTGCGGATCCATCGATGATCATCGCAAGAAGAATTCCAAAAGATGTGGCGCAGCCCGTGACTCTTCAAGCAACTCAGCAGCCGATTAATGAAGTTAAATAACCTTTTTATGACAACTTATTAGGGTCATTAACTCATTATTTTGAACGGCCCAATCAGAAGCAAGCAAATGGGAGTTACAAGTCCAATTAATCATGACAATTAACTATGTAACTCCTATCATTATGGAGATTAATCATGGTAATTAACCTTGAAGCTCCCATCATCATGGAGAATAAATGCCCATTATTCTCCATCGACAAATCAAAATCCAAGAAAAAGGAGTTACAAAATTCTGAAATTAAATCTTGTAACTCCTCCCATCATGGAGCATTAATACCATTAATGCCCATAAAACCCTCCTAATGGCCACCAAAAGCCTATAAATAGAAGGTCATTCCAAAGGGAAAGGGTCCACAAAAATTGTCTGAAGTGGTCCGAAAAAATCATCTGAAGAGTTCTGAAGAAATTGTCCTAGAAATCTCTGCACACAAAGAAGCTCTCTTGCCTTAAAGAAACTCTGCTGTAAGCACTACAAGGTGATCGAAGTCCCTTGGGGGGCCCCCTCTTCTTCTATCCAGTAGCAAGGAAATCAAACTTTTTTTTCCAAACTTTCCATTGCACATATATTTAAAGAAAGGGACAAGATTTTAAAATGTCGTGAGAGGCGATTTTGTTTAGTTTGCCGTGAAAGGCGGTTTTGTGCCATAGAAGATGATGTTTCCGTGAAAGGCGATTTATAAATCTCATCAATGATGAAAGACAAGAATTGTAATTTTTTTGTCTCTTTAAAAATACAAAGTACAATAGAAAGGGAAAAAAGAGGAATCTGACTTCTCAGAAGATTGTGGGAACTCTTTCAGATCAACGGTTGCGAGTCATGTATGGACTCCGCCATCGTCCTTCAGATGAGAACATATGATGCTTTGATTCACTTGGCTTGGCTTGGACCTCAGATTTTTAGAGGATAAAGACCAAGGGGAGGTCCTATATCCAATAAAAAGCCGAATAGATGGGCTGAAGAGCTACGTCTAGCCATGTTGGATAGAAGGAGAAGGGACCTTGCGGGGGTGGCTCCCCAAGGGACTTCGGTTACTTTGTGGTGTTTATTGCAGCAGAGTTTCTTTGAAGGAAAGGAAGTTGTTGCAATAGTTGCATAAGTTATGGATTTTCTATTTTTTTTATCGATCGAATTCAGATGATTTCTCTGATTTTTCTTTGGACCTGTTTTAATTGGAACAACCATAGGCTTTTGGTAGCCATTAGGTGGGTTTATGAGCATTTATTGCATTAGTGCTCCATGATGGGAGGAGTTACAAGTTTTTAATTCATAATTT
Organism: Persea americana; assembly: GCA_029852735.1. Lineage (NCBI taxonomy): Eukaryota > Viridiplantae > Streptophyta > Magnoliopsida > Laurales > Lauraceae > Persea > Persea americana. Next base: position 43,815,293 of record CM056814.1, read on the forward strand.
TGTAACTCCTTTTTCTTGGCTTCTAATTGGCAGATGGAGAATGATGGGCATTTAATCACCTTTAAACTTCATGATGAGGGGAGTTACATGATTTATTCCCATGATTGCTTGGACTTGTAACTCCTTTTTCCTCACTTCTGATTGGGCCGTCCAAAATAATGAGTTAATGACCGCATTAACTTGTCATAAACGGGTCATTTAACTGCATTAAGTGGTCGCCAGGGCGCTAAAAGAGTCGTGGCCATGCCGCATCTTTTGGAATTCCTCTCGCAATGATCATTGATAGATCCGCACGTTGTTTGATGTAGGATGACCATGCAGCTTTAGATATTGATTGCTATCAATGGGCCGGCAACATTTGTCCTGTCGATTTTACGATTGGTCGGGTAGAAAGTGTGCTTTCTTGGTCGGCCGGTTGATGATCTTGAAGTATCCGATGATGATCCGATGATTTCGGCGGCAGATCCGTGATGTTGACAAAGATCAACGGATTTCGAGCTCCAAAAATCAGATTTTTGGAAAATCACAGGGGCTAAACAACTCGAAACGCGAAAATAACCCGGAAAAATGGGTTTCCGAGCAAAATCCGGTGATTGGGATTTCTATGGTCACTGGTGACCATGCACCCATGGTTGCCGGCGACCATGGGCCAGGGTCACCTTCTTCCCCTTTTGGTCGCACTTTTTCGGCTATTTTTCGATCTTTTTCGTTTCTTTTTTCTTCTGTATTTTTTTTTGACATTTTCCCTCATGTATTTGGCCTGATTTCTCTAAAGAAATCTTGACAAGAAGCCATGCAAATTAGAGCACAAAGTTTTCTATTTTCCGGAAAAGCCGAAGACTTTGTCGCCGATTTTCAGTCAGAAGCCAAAACTAGGTCAAACGATGTCGGAATGTCCTGAAAATTGAGGTGAAGCGTCCTGAGCAGTAGATAGGACCAACCATAGGCTCTTATTTGAGTTTTGAAGCCACGTTGGGTCCCGTCGCCAGTAGACTTGATTTTACCACGAGAAAGATGCCGTGCTTTGGTGTACAATCAATCGATGTCTGATTGACTTGAAATTTGATAGGGAGCCTATTAAAGTCATTTTAAGACGATCTATTAGCTCCAGTTTGAATGTCATGGTCCTAGGGAGCTTCGCCGCCGAGAGGCCTGATTTTGTTTCTGAGCGTCAAAGTCGGGTCAAATGTTGTCGAAATGACCTGAAACTTGACGTGTAGCCCTTTGGAAGCATGTTGAAGTCACCCCATGTACTTTGTTTGATGAGTGATGGCCTCGGTGGTTCTCGCCGCCGAGAGGCTTGATTTTGCTGTTCGAGGGTAGATGGAGGGTCAAACGTTGCCGGTTTGACTTGAAACTTGACATGGAGCCTTTTAGAGGTATTTTGAGACCATTTATAGGCTCTGATTGAAAATTTGATGTCTTCATACTATCATCGTTGGGAGAGCTAACATCACTGTAGCCATTTCGTTTTTGGGCTAAACCTTGTCGGAATGGCCTAGAATCTGATGTAGAGCCTCCTAGTGGCATTTTGAGATCAACTGTGTGCTCTATTTTGTGTGTCACGGTTTCTGGTGTCACCACTATCGGGAGCTTCTGTTTAGCTGCTGGAAGAGTGAAGTTAGGCCAAATGATGATGAAATGGCCCGAAACTTCATATGTACACTTCTTTTGGCTGTTTTGAATGATCTTGCAGTTTTTGTTTGATTCTGAAAAGCTCTAATGCTTGAAGTTGCATCTGCCTGTTTGTGGTAGAATGCGGCTCCATTTAGCTTTTGATGTGGAAGAGGCAAAGTGACATTTTTGGTGTCAACAAATGCCCCTTCGAGGTACATCGACGAATTATATAGATTTTGTAGTTGATGTGCCTCTAAGAGAATCTTGAAGGAGAGCTTCTTGACTTGACCAAGAGTCTTGAGTAGAAATTTTGATAGCGTAGCCCCTTTGAGTTTCCAAGGGGATTTTATGGTGGTGAGAGAGATCGCGTAGCATTCGCCTTGAAAATGACATGAGGGATTTGGGTTTTGGGTTTTGGATTTTCTTTTTGACCTTGTGAACTTAATGGCTTTATGTGGCCCATTAGGCGGTCAAGAAAGGGTTTTTGGTTTTTGACCTTGTGACTTAACAAGTTGTATATGGCAGTTAGGGGGTCAGGTTTTGGATTTTGGTTTTCACCTTGTGACCTAACAAGCTATATGTGGCAAGTTAGGGGGCCGAGATTTGTTTTTTGGTTTTGGCCTTGTGACCTAACAAGCTGTATGTAGCAAGCTAGGGGACCAGGGTTTGGCTTTTTGTCGTTTTTTGGGACAATTTTGGGTCCATTGGAGTGGTTTGGGTTTTTATGGAATGTCAATTTCAAGATTTTGGCTTAATTTGGTTCATGAGGTTGGATGGTTAGCATTTTTAGAAGCTCATGAGGGATGAAATTCTTTTTGTATGGTCAAATCAACTCAAAAGAGGCATGGAACAATTTTTGTATGCTCTTTGTAAGAGGAATTTTTTACTAAATGCCACTTTTTAGTGCCTAAGTGGTCAAACCTGGCTCATATGGGCTAACCCATGAGACCTTAAGCTTTTAAAGATGGCTTGGATCTCATGTGGTGTCATTTTTGTAGAGAATACCTAAAAATATCTCCTTTGGGTGGAAAATATCTAAAAATATCCTTACTTGGAGAGAATCTCTCAAGTTTCCTTTCTTTTGGGAGAGAATATCTCAAAGCATCTTTCTTTTGGGAAAGAATCCTTCAAATTTACTCTGTTTTGGGAAGGTCGCTAATTTGTGGCACTTACCTCCTTACTTTTCTCCTTATTTCCTCTTTGCCTTGCTCTCTTTTATAAAAGCAAAGGGAGGTTGGATCTCTTGCTCTTATTGCTTTATTTTTGCAAAAGTCTTCAAGAGTGCTCCAAGATCAAGAACCCTTTCTTCTTCAAGGATTTTCAAGTTCTCCTTCTTCTTTATCCATGGCTTCAAGTAAGTTTTCTTCCTCAACAATAAACTCTATGTAGAAGTAGGAAAGACTTTCTTTCTTTTCCTTTGTTTTCTTTTTCTCTTTCCCTTTTTTTTTTCTTTTCTTTCTTTCCTTTTCCACGTGTCTTCTTCTCTTTGTTTTTTTTTTTTCACGTGTTGTGTTGTTTCTTTCTTTTCTTCGTTTTTCCTTTCTTTCTTTCCCCTTTTTCTTTCTTTCTTTCTTGTTCTTTTTTCACGATTTTTTTTTCACCATTTTCCTTATTTTCTTTTTTTCTTCTTTTTTCTGTACTTACTATGACAATGAGGTTTATGCATTTCAAGATGTTCTTGCATATTTTTTTTGTTTGATGCATCCAAATAAAAGACTAGAGTCTCTAGGTCAAGTCAACATGAATTTTGACTTGGACAAAGTTTGATTGGTTTTGACCAAGTTGGGTTGGAATTGTTAAAACTTTTGTCAAGGTTTTTCTAGCATCTAATGCATGACAACTTTTTTTTTTTATGCATGATTTTTGTAAATTGAATTGGAAGCATGAAAATGCATACCTAGAAATCTTTTGCAAATTTTGGGATTTGGAGCTTGCAGCAATGTTGAGCCCTTTCCCAGTCTTGCGAGGTTTTGAGGAGCTATGCAGGTTTTGGAGTTTGGAGCTCGCAGCAATGTTGAGCCCTTTTCCGATCTTGCGGAGATTTGAGAAGATTCAGTTGATCTCATAGCAATGTTTGAGTTCGAGCCTTCTTTGAGAATCCTCCACTGACTATGAGCTCGCAGCGATGTTGAGCTCATCTTTAAGCTCCCTATCTTTTTCAGGGTGCTTCCCTTTTCTTCGGAATTGCCCCAAAACTATGCCAAATTTTCACTAGGATTTTTTTAGCAATATTCTGTCATTTTGGTGTTTTATCTTTTTTTTTTCCAAACTTTGCAGGTAGTTCCTCCAGAATGAACAAGGGTAAGGGCCCTATTACTAATGCACCTCGTTGGTCTGCCAGATCCTCCAATGCGGCCGTACAGCAGGCCTGGGCGAAGGTCCAGTTGTTGGATGTGAATTTTGATCCCCCCCCCGAGAGATGAATCGCCACTCAGCAGTGTGAGATAAAAAAATACATCGAAAATGAGGATTCCGACTACCCTCAAAATTGACATATCACGATCGCCAGTTACCGATTCGGCCGTAACACCGTCCTTCGACGAAAGCCGAAAGAATGCGGGAGGAAAATGGGGTGGGTTCTTCTCTCATCTATTGTGCCACGGGCGACACATGACGGTTGTCTCGTCACTTAATTTGGGTCTTTCAATTTTGGTTGAACTCAAGTCAAGGGTCAAATTACAGGCTCCAAGATAGGATCGTAGTGAACTAGGTAGGGGAAATCAACATCCAGGGTTGAACAGACTAATTAAAGTTAAATCCAAGTATTCTAGGGGATAAGCGAATTAAAATAAAAAGAAACTGAGAAAATTGTTGACACCAAAAATGTCGCTTAGCCTCCTCAACATCAAAAGCTATATGGAGCCGCATCTTACTGCAAACAGGCAAAGCTGCTTCAGGCTTCAGATCTTGTCAGAATCAAACCAAAAACTACAAGATCCTTCAAAATAGCCAAAAGAAGGGTACACATGAAGTTTCGAGCCATTTCGACACCATCTGGCCTAACTTCAATCCCCCAACGGTTGAGCAGGAGCTCCCGGCGGCGACAGTGTTAAAGATAACAAATCTTCGATCAATGCATACGAATGGTCTCAAAATACCTCCAAAAGGCTCCACACCAAATTTCAAGTCAAACCGACACCGTTTGACCCTTTATCAACTCTCGAATGGCGAAATCAAGCCTCCCGCGTGGAGAGAACCTTCGATGCCACCACTCATCAAACAAAACACATGAGTAGCATCTACATACTTCCAAAGGGTTGCACGTCAAATTTCAGGTCATTCCGACGACGTTTTACCCGGATTTGACGCTACAAAGCAAGATCAAGCCTACCGCCGGCGGAGCTCCCTGGAACCATGGTACCCAAATCAGAGCTAATGGATCATCTCAAAATGACTCCAATAGGCTCCCTGTCAAATTTCAGGTCAATCGGACATCGGATGACCGTATATAAAAGCTCGATATCTTCCGCACGGTGAAATCAAGTCTAGCATCGATGAGACCCCAAACGGCTTCAAAACTCAAATAAAAGCCCATGGTTGGTCCTATCTAATGCTCAGGAAGCTTCACTTTAAATTTCAGGTCATTCCGACATCGTTTGACCTAGTTTCAACTATTGGTGGAAAATCAGCTACAAAGTCTTCGGCTTTTCCAAAAATAGGAAACTTTGTGCCCTGATTTGCATGACTTCTCGATAGGTTTTCTTTTGGAATCGAGCCAATAAATGAGGAGAAATATCAAGAAAAATACAGGAGAAAAAAGAAGCAAAAAAGCCCGAAAAACAGCCGAGAAACGGCAACCAGAAAAAGGGCAAAAGCCTCGTTGTATGAATTATGAAATACCATTGATTACATCGTTACAAAATTATGAAATTAATAATTGTAACTCCTCCCATCGTGGAGCATTAATGCAATCAATGCTCATAAACCCTCCTAAATGGCCACCAAAAGCCTATAAATAGGCTGTCATTCCAAAGGAAAAGGGTCTGAAAAAATTGTCTGAAGTGGTCCGAAAAATTCATTCGAAGAGTTCTAAAGAATTCTCTAAACAAAGAAGCTCTCTTTCCCTGAAGAAACTCTGCAGCAAACACTTCAAGGTGATTGAAGTCCCTTGGGGGGCCACCCGCCCAAGGTTTCCCCTCTTCTTCTATCCAGCGTGGCCTAGATGTGGCTTTTCAGCCCGTCTACCCAGATTTTTATTGGATATAGGACCTTTCCTTGGTCTTTGTCCTCTAAAAATCTAAGGTCCAAGTCAAGCCAAGTGAACTAAAGCATCAAGTGTTCTCATCTGAAGGACGATGGCGGAGTCCATACATAACTCGCCACTGTCGATCTGAACGAGTCCCCACAATCTCCTGAGAAGTCAGATCCCTCTTTCTTCCTCTTCTATTGTATGTTATTTTTTTAAAGAGACAAAAAATCACAATTCTTGTCTTTCATTATTGATAAGATTTGTAAATCGCCTTTCATGGAAAAATTGCCTTCTACGGTACAAAACCGCCCTTCACGGCAAACTAAAGAAAATCGCCTCTTACGGCATTCTAAATCTGTCTCTTTTCTTTAAAATATATATATACAATGGAAAGTTAGAAAAAAAAGTTTGATTTCCTTTCTACTTATGAAGGTGAATCTCCGGATCACCATTTCAAATTCCAAGTAGAATAGAAAATCTGGCATACCCTTACAAAATGTTGATGCTCGCTTTTTTTTTTTCGCCCCGCTGCACCCCGATGGACCCAGGACGGAGGAAGGCAGGGAAAAAGCCGGGACCTCCAAAAATAAGGGGAAAGTTGCCAAATATTTAGAAGAGGATCAGCCCCATTCCTGGGTACCCCATTCAATGTCCTTTGACGACCTAGGGTTTAAAGGCTGATTCTTCGAATCGAAAGAATGATGCAAACGAAACTTTGAGTTGTGATTTCTGTTGGTTTGCATGCGATACGGAAGTGATAAAAGTGCATGGCCGATGATGGGCCGGAAGTAAGATAAAAATGGCCGATGTTGGGTCGGGATTGATTGAGGGTGGCCAATGATGGGCCGGTAGTAAATAAACTGATATTAGGGTGTGTGAAATCACTCATCTTGTTTCGTCATTCTCATTAATTCAGGTTCTCAGAACCATATTCTTGTGATTACTAATGGATGTGGTCTTGGTTCAGAAGTTTCCCAAACTAACAATGGCGGTTTCATTGACCATCACCTTTGACGAGAACAAGTACCAGCTCATGCTTCAAGAGAAGCAAAGCAAGCGCACTTACAAGTGCCCTGCCAGTTGCCGAAGTGGCACCTCCTTCGGCAACTCCCAAAACACCGGGTTGACTTCCACTCCCCAAACCATCGTCTTCGGGTCACTGGGACCATTCCCACTACTCGTAGAAGAGACAGCGGCTGCTAAGAAGCAGAAGACCGCCCCTGAACGTGTCGCTGCCCCAACACCAAAGGCAGTCACCAAGAAACCCGAGGCTCGTGGCAATCCCGCGAAGTCTCAACCTGCAAAAAATCAGGTCTGCCTCAAGACTTGGTCTCCACGATCTTCACCAAAACAAAGAAGGTCCCGGACATCTGCAAAGCCAGCATACCTGGCTCCTCTCAAGGAGAACCGGTTCTATCCTCTCGCTTACATAAAAGGGGAGAAACCTACCCTCCACCGAAATACAAAACCAACCCAGCACGAGCCGACTTGTTCATACAAGCCCAAAATCAAGTCCTGCATCACAGGGCCTCGACAAGAACCTGCCAGGGCTTGCTCCCTGCAACTTGACCCTTCATCTCAACAGGGGCCGAGCTTGCAAAATTTAAAGCTTCGCTGCTATAGGCTAAGGACCGCGTCCAAATTCTGTCGATGCTAGTCTTTAAGGAAGACAAGCTCGGTTGCTGCGCACGAGGGACCACGTCCTTCATTGCCAGAGCATAGCACGAGCTAACCGAAGCTTAAATTACTCGTTGTATACGTTGCCACACGGCATATTGACAAAAGAGATTAGAGAAGCAAAGAACCCAGCATTCTGTGCTTCAAATCTCCCAAGAATGGGTCGAAAAAGAAAGACCCGACCAAGTTGTTGCTGTCCACATGGTTGGCAAAACCAAAAGACGCCAAAAGTCAGCAACGAAAATACATGTCAGACAGCCGGTGACTCGCAGCGTCCCCTGGACACGAAGATATCAGGAAGGCTCTCCCACTCCTTCAAGCCAAGGACATCGGAGTGACCATTCTTCGGGCTCTTCATCTAGAAGAATGAGCTCCAGCTCAGTCACTATGACAATATCCTCATTCGATTCTCGAAGGATGAATGTCTTGGTCACAAACTCTAAGCAGCGTCCACCAGATGATAACATGGCTCTACGCATTCAGCAGTTAGAGCAGGGACAGCAGATAATAGAGGTTCTGATGAAAAACCTACTTCTCACTCTCCAGCGTCCCCCAAACAATGATGAAGTTCCTCCACAAGATGAGGCAAACGGTGGAGAAGATGAGTCACGTGATCTTACTAAAAAGGACGTTGACAATATCCTCGCCAAAGCAAAAGAAGAGGAAACACTGAAGGAGCAAGGGATCAAGCCACCATATCCCTTATGGATGGACTCGGTTCTGTTCCCTCCATAGTTCAAACAACTGCTTCTCCAAACATATACGGGGAAAGGTTCAGCTAGACAGCACGTCATCCACTTCAAGATTCTGATGGGAGCTATTGCGGATCAAGATGCTCTCAAGATCCGCCTCTTTGCAAGTACCCTAAAAGGTATGGCCTTTGATTGGTACTCCACTTTACCAGAGGATTCCATTCAAAACTGGAGCATGCTAGAGACATGCTTCTTAACCCACTTCAAAGGTGAGGATCATCCTATTACTATGGCTCAACTCTGCAGACTGAAACAGGGAGAGAATGAATCGACATACGACTTCATTCACAAGTGGAAAGCAATGGCGTACAAATGCTCAGATGTGCTGCCACAAGCGTCGCTAGTTGACATCTGCCGAAACAACATGAGAGCAAGGATCCGCTCCATGATCATCAGCAACAAATTAAAGAATCTGGGAGAACTCCTAGAAGCGTCTATGGAGGCTGAAACGGTGATCAAAGACCTCAACAGTCAGAAGTCATCAAAGAAAGAGCCGACCGCCTTTCCAACCTCCAAGCCAAAGAAAAAGGAGGTTCTCAATGTGCAAACCAAGTAAGCTCCTCAGCCACCAAAGAAAGCTGAAAACAAAGCTGCATGTAAGAGACCTGAACTCTCTGATGCCTTCAAAGAAAGAGTAGAGAAGAAATACCCGTTCGATGAAGATGGTGAAGAAATATTTGGGGCTCTCTTGGCAAATGACAAACTTACCTTGCCTGACCCCAAAAGACCGGGAGATGTTGGCAAAACCAACGATCCCCGATATTGTCCATACCACCAATTGGTCTTGCATCCTCTCAACCAATGTTTCATTGTAAAAGAAAGATCAACGAGATGTGGAAAAACGGAGTCATTACCTTTGAAAAAAACTACAGGCCTGCCTCCGTTAACATAGTGTCATATGGACAAACATCAAAATCACCGAATGGGAAAATCACCACTTCCATCAAGGTGATAAAAATGACCCAAACGTCCCAAGAGTTGGTGCCTTACCCAACACCAGAAGGACAACCCATATGGGTGCATCCCGATCTCCTAGAAGATGAAAATTGGGAGATCATCAAAACAAAGCCGACCGCTCAACAGCGAAGGCAACCAAGAGACAACTCCGTAAGCTCAAACAACAGGAGAGGGCTCAAACCAAGCAAGAGGTCCCTGAAAAGGCAGAGACCTCCTCTGCTGCTTCACTGGGGGCAACAGAGGAGTCTCTTCCCAAGGCTTCAAGAGTGGTAAGAAAATTCACCCTCAGTGATTTCATGCCACCACAGCTCAGAGATGAGACTATGCAGGAGGCATCATACTCTTCCAACTCAGTAGTTGGATTCTCTATGAATGGATAAGAGTTCGGTGATACTGTAAGTGACACAAATGAATGGGAGGAATCCCTTGAAACCGGAGAATATCTCTCCGATGAAGAATGGATCCCGGAATCCCACCTTATGCCAGTAATCTGGTATAACCCCTTCCAGCCACAAAGATCCTTGGTTTGATGATGATGAAGACTAAGAGGCTGTTTAAGAAAATGCTGTCAATCCAGCACTTGCAAATGCTCTAGTGGATCCCGACGAGGTTGAACCAAAAGGAGCAGATCAAGAAGAAGACTTGGCTCCTATGCCAAATCTTGAATAACATGCAAGGATCTTGCAGCGTCTTGCCATAGAGCAAGAGCAAGATCGCATCAATCAGCTTCATCAAAATCTAGAACAGGAAATCTTGGAGAATCTACAAGCGTCTCCTCCAGTTACTCCGGAAAATGAAGAATGTTGCTAGATTGATGATCCTCTTACATCGGAAGATGAGTCTAATTCCCAACAGTCCGTTATGGAGGCATCTTCTATCGAAGTTGCCTGCAATGTGATAGTCCAGGATGATAGTGCCTCTAAAGCTCTATCTGTTGAGGCCACGACTCTCAAAATGCATCCAGTAGCATATATTCTAGAGCTACATATTCTCGGGTGACTTCTACTGAGATAGCATCCTCTCAGCCTTCGTCTCTTGAAACTGTGACATCGGAATTCAAGCCTCTTCCTACTGATCAGCATGAAAAAGCTCTGGCTGATGAAGTCTTCAAAGAAAACCCAGTCAATTGGTCTTAGATACCCAACCTCATAGGAGATGTCTAGACCGATGAAATACTAGACAAAGAAGAGAAGTTGTTGGAAGATGTTTACGACTTGTTCCCGGAAAATGCTCCATGTAACGCATTAACTGAAGACGGCAATGCTGCTGCAGAAGCATTTTCAACAAATGGGGACGAGTAGCCCCTTGAGCCCGAAGGGGGTCTTCCGAAAGAAGAACCACCTCAAGAAGCTTTTGAAGTTGGGAAAGGTACCCGCTCTGGCCGGGATTACCGCAAAAACTACAACCAACCTTCTTCTTCTTCTTATGTAAATCCTTCAGGAAAACAAGCTGTAAATGCCCCAAGTGGCAATGATAATGAAAATGCAGGCCCCAAGGAGACTCTCAAGTATGACTTCATCGAGTACTTCAAACACATACCTGCACGACTGCACATCCTAGACTTATTACGAATGTCACCACAAACTCGTAATAGTCTCATTTCGGAACTGCAAAAGCAGAATCTGGATGTCGACAAACATGCCCCACAAGTCTTACAAATTGAAGTGGACTATAAGGTCAAAAAGTCAAAAACCTCCTCAAAGGGAGAAAAGAAAGAAACTAAGGGACCATGCACTGAATGCCTCTCAGTCCAAGAAGCCGTAAGTGCTACCATCGCCTTCAATAAGGAAGACCTCCTGCTAGGCGAGACAAAGCACAACTGACCCTTGTACTTCACAGGTACATCAAAGAGATGCAAATATACAGAGTCCAAATTAACCCAGGTTCTGCACTTAACTTCATCTCTACTACGGCACTCGAAGAGTTGGGTATCCCACCCAGCAAACTGAGCCACACATCTGTCCATCTTTGGATACGATGGGGGTGCTCAAAGGCCCATTGGTAAAATCAGGTTGCAAATCGGTGATCTTATCTCTGAGGTCACCGTGTATGCAATAAAAACTCCTTCATGCTATGACATCCTTCTCGGAAGCCCTTGGATACACGAGAACAGTGTCGTCCCTTCAACTCTACATCAGTGCATCAAGTTTATCGGCGACGACGGCTTGATACATCGAGTGTTTGCAGACAAAAAGCCCTATAAAGGCAAAGAAGTCCATTTTGCAGAGTCTCAGATGTACAAGGATGAGAAAGAGAAAGAGGAGGAGAAAAGAGCATCCTTTGTTGGCAATCTCCAAAAAGATAAAGGCAAGGCTCCTCAGCAATCATCGGAAGAAAACAAACCTTCAAGCAAATCCGAAGAGAGCAATCCGTCTCCTTTCATTGTCTCCTTCAAATCTTCCAAACCTTTGGTAATCACTACTAAAGCAAAGAAGACAAAGCAAAAGACTGGGGGCAATTTTGCTGTCTCCTTCGTGTTTATCATACAAGACACTGATTCTGATTCAGAGCCCGAAGACAATACATCGTCAAGCCAAGCTGATACCCAGCAAGTTCAGCATGCCCTCACTCCATTGGAGACACTTACTGACATAGAAGATCCCGCATCTGCTACCATCACCGTTTCGGCAACAACAACAGAAGAGAAACCAATCTTCTTCTATAGATCGGACGCTTCTTCATCAAATTCCTTGCTTGAGCCTTTCCAAAATGAAGGTATGCCTCAACTATCCTTGTATAGTCCAATGGCACAAGCTATCATGAAGAAAATAGGCTATGACACTAAAAATCCAATTGGTTTGGGAGTTGGCCGTGGTATTCTTATACAATTGGAACCCACCCTAACCAAAAGTCAACTGGAAGATTGGAAACTCCACCATTGCGTAGACAAGTCTTCATACGGGTTGGGGAATGATCCTGACACTCCAATGAGACAATTGACTCAAAGGCTGTAAAGTCGTCTTGCCGACCAGGCCTCAACATCTCGTGTCAATAAAGACATCGATCTCCCTGGATATCTCTTTGAAGAGTTACCCGACAAGGACCCAGGAAGCTCATCAAATTGGTACGATTTCTCTGATGATGAAGAGGAATTGTCCGATAACATAAACGCACGGTTCTCTGATTCAGAAGAGCCATCGTCTCCAAAAGAAGTGCCTTACTTCGACCTGGCTTCAGCAGGTGATTGGGATCATCTCATAGCAAGTCTTGAGAAGAGTACCAATCAAGAAGATTTATGGACAGAAGCGGAGCCATGGTCTAAAAATGCCCTTAGAAATCCAATAGGTCTTGTTGAGTTGGAAGCCTCTAAAAATATTGTGGAGGAACCACCTTCAAACCTTCCAACAGAAGATTCTGTTCAAAAGATAGACTTGGGAACACCAGATAACCCAAGTCCTGTATTCATAAGTAAGAATATAAAGGATGATGAGTTACCTAAGTATGTCTCTTTTCTTCGTGAGTTCAATGATTGTTTTGCATGGTCTTACACTGAAATGCCTGGCTTAGATCCCAAAATAGCAGTTCACAAACTCAACCTGCAAGAAAATATCAAGCCTGTCAAACAAGGCCAAAGAAGATTCTGTCCTGATGTGATGGACAAAATTGAACAAGAAGTTCAGAAACTCAAAAACGTGGGCTTCATTCGCGAGGAACAGCATCCTGAATGGTTGGCCAACATCGTCCCTGTGACAAAGAAAAATGGGCAAATCAGAGTCTGTACTGACTATAGAGACCTGAATAATGCATGCCCCGAAGATGAATTCCCGCTCCTCATACCGGAGGTAATGATTGACAACCTGCGGGTTTGAGCGAATCACAGATGTATCCCGAAGATGAAAGGCATACATCATTTTCGACCCCATTTGGTGTGTATTGCTACACTGTCATGCCATTTGGCCTGAACAATGCCGGTGCAACATATTAGAGGGCATGATGAAGATATTCCAAGATATGCAGCATAAGACGGTCGAATGTTATGTTGATGACCTTGCCGTCAAAAGCTAAAGAAAAGAAAACCATCTCAAAGATCTTCGAGAAGTCTTCCTCCGGCTTCGCAAACACAAACTGTGAATGAATCCCCTCAAATGCTTCTTCAGTGTCTCATCGGGTAAGTTCCTCGGATTCATAGTTCGGAAAGCTGGAATAGAACTTGACCCCATCAAACTCAGGGCTATCCTAGAAATGTCATCTCCAAGAACCTTGAGAGAACTAAAAGGGCTTCAAGGAAGATTGGCATACATTCGATGGTTTATTTCCAACCTATCAGGAAAATGCCATCCATTTTCTCGCCTAATGAAGAAAGGTGTAGACTTTGTTTGGGATGCTGAATGTGAAGTTGCATTTCAAGACATCAAGTCCTACCTGACCAAACCTCCGGTGTTCGCTGCTCCCACAACCGGAAAACCATTCGTTTTCTACACAAGAGCTCTCGACTATTCTTTGGGCGCTCTACTTGCACAAGAAAATGATGGAGGAAAAGAATCTGCTCTATACTACCTCAGTTGCATGTTGGTAGGTGCATCCATCGCTACTCTCCAGTCGAAAAAGAATGCTTGGCAGTGATGTTCGTCGTACAAAAGCTACATCACTATTTGTTGTCCAATACAGTATACCTGATTTCGAGGACCAATCTCTTAAAGGTCCTTATCACAAATGCAGGTTCTCTCAATGCTCGGTTGGCAAAATGGTCCATCCTTCTGTCACAATTTAATATTAGGTATGTACCATAGAAAGCAATCAAAGGCTAAGCTCTAGCTGACTTTCTTACAGAGCATCCACTGCCTAAGGATTCTCCGCTCAGGGATGATCTCCCAGACGAACCTGTCTATAACGTGGAGACTTCTTCACCAAATGCCTCCTAGAACATGTACTTCGATGGTGCAACTAGGACAAATGAAAAGGAAAGCCGATATCGGGAAATGGCATTCTCTTTGTTAACCCTGACAAGTACATGATTCCACACGCATTCTCGCTACTGGAAACAATGCAGCTGAGTACCAAGCTCTGATCATAGGATTGGAACTCGCCCTCGAATCCGGTATCACCATGCTGGAAGCATTTAGAGACTCCCAACTGATCGTCAACCAGATGAATCAGAAATATGAAATCAGAAAGCCTAATCTGTTGCCTTACTACAACAAGGCGCAATTGCTTCGTCAAAGGTTTGACATCTGCCACATCACCCACATCCGCAAAGGTGAAAACATCCGTGCAGATGCCCTGGCTGAACTTGCTGCATCTATGGCGATCCAAGAAGGGGAAAACATGAAAATTACAATGTCAAAGAAGGATTTTCCATCCTCTCAACACACACCAAGCAGTCGCTGAATGCCACGGAGTGGTCGAAAGTTGGATTTCCATCCTTAAACCTCCGATCGGCGACTGGAGGCATCTGTTCATTGATTACATTATATTCAGAATCCTACCAGAAGATCCAAAAGAGGGGGTAAGCATCCAGAGATGAGCCCCAAACTTTCATTTGGATATCCCTTCAAAAATGCTTTACAAAAAATCCTTCAATGGAGTACTTTTACGCTGCTTGTCATAACAAGAGGCGGAAGAAACTCTAAAAGAAGTTCATGCTGGTCTTTGTGGAGCCCATCAGGCTGGTCCTAAGCTCTATTATTAGATAAAAAAGTTAGGTTATTATTGGCCTACCATGGTAGCTGACGCAATGCAATTTGCTAAACGTTGCCAACAATGCCAAGTTCATGGAGATTATGTCCACATGCCTCCAGAATGGCTACATCCTATAACGATCTCAAGGCCCTTCAAAGCCTGGGGCATGGACATCATAGGTCCTATCTCTCCCCTGTCAAGCAAAGGTCATCGCTTCATCTTCGCCGCTACGAATTATTTCTTCAAGTGGTCAAAAGCATTTGCGTTCAGTGAAATGAAGACCTCGTCAGTCCTTCAATTCTTGCGAACCAATATCATTTGTCGCTTCGGCATACCTAAAAGATTCATCCATGATAACGGACCACAATTTCGGAATCACAGATTTTACAGGTTTTGCTACAAATACAAGATCCAAAGTTGTCCTTCGACTCCATATAACCCGGCCGCGAATGGACTAGCAGAAGCCTTCAACAAGATACTCTGCAAAATTCTCAAGAAAATGGTCTCTAGTCATAAAAGAGATTGGAGCGATAAACTACCTGAAGCTTTATGGGCCTACTGGACTACCGTTCAAGGACCAACCCATAGCACACCATTCTCCTTGGTCTATGGATGTGAAGCAGTTGTCCCTCTAGAGGTACAAATCCTTTCCTTGAGGGTATCTCTGCAAAACGATATGAAGCAAGAAAGCAATGTCAAATTGAGACTCCAAGAACTGGATAATCTCGATGAAAGACGGCTCGAAGCTCTACAAAGCGTTGAGCTTTACCGAGCATGTATGGCAGGATCTTTCGATAAAAAGGTCAGCCAACACGCCCACAAAAAGGATGACTTGGTTTTTGCGGTGAAAAGGCCAATGGTTTTTTCCCACAAATCCAAAGGCAAATTCGAACAAAAATGGGAGGGACCCTTCGTCATCGACAAAGTTTTCTCCAATGGCGCATATGCTCTTCTAAATATGGAGGGCGATATATGTATGCTAGCCATCAATGGCAAGTTCTTGAAGCGGTACTACCCTTAAAGACTTCCTACGTCAAGTCAGAGCAAAGCCTACATGCCCAAAGCCTATTCCTAGGTACTTGCTCATCAAACCCACTCCTTTTAGAGTTTTCATCTCTTTGTTGAAATTTCTAAAAGCCCAAAACAATGTTTACTTTCAATGTTTCATTGTTCAAAAAAAAAAAAAAAAAAGGAAAGTGAAACCCAAAATCCAAGTTTAGGAGCCTCTTCCCTAACTTAACCAAAACTTTCGATCATTGAACCCAAAAATTCATGGTTTGAAACAAAAATCAGGACTCAGGGATTTCCACCCTAGTCCACCCTGACTTTTACCGCCAAATGGTTTTGAGTCAAAATTTATGACCCTCGTGTCTTTAAACAAAAATGGTTTTTCAAAAGAAAAAAATAACCGTGAAGAAGCAACGTTTAATCGATACTCATATAAAACCCAAAAATCGGAAGGATGCGAACCCCATTCAATACTTCCTAAACCTCAAATCGCAAGGAAGTGGCACCTCGTCAATACTTGAAAATTTTTCAAAAAAAAAAAAAAAAGACATGGAGACGCAACGTTTCAGCTGATATCCACAACCCAAATTTCAAAAATCGTGGAGACATAACGTTTCAGTTAATATCCACAACCCAAATTTCAAAACAGAAACAAAGGTTCAAAAAAACCTCAAATTTCAAAAATCGTGGGGAGGCGACATTCCATCGATGCCCACAAAACAAAATTTAAAAAAAAAAAAGCAAGGAAACAACATTCAGTCAATACTTGCACCAAAATCTGCGAGAAGGCGACATTCCATCGATACTCGCAACCGAATGAGCAAGGAAGAAACATTCCATCGATACTTGCAATACCATTTAGCAAGGAGGCGACTCTTAGTCGATACTTGCACTTTGAAAACCAAAAAACCAGACTTTTATGCCAAAAGCCTGGCTTTCATGCAAAAAAAAAAAAAAAAATCTGGCTTCCATGCCAACAAAACAAAACCTGGCTTTCATGCCAAAAATAAAAAATCTGGCTTCCATGCCGACAAAACAAAACTTGGTTTAAAAAAAAAGAAAAAAAAAAACCTCGGCTTCCATGCCACAAAACATGGCTTTCACGCCAAACAAACAAAGTCTGGCTATCATGCCAAAAAAATAAAATTTTGGCTCTTATGCCACAAAACCAAAACTTGGCTTTCACGTCACAAAAATCGGCTCTTATGCCAAAAACCTACCTCCATGCCACAAACAAAAATTTCAGCTCCTATGCCACAAAATTTTGGCTCCGATGCCATCAAAATTTGGCTTTCATGCCATTCAAAATTCAGCTTTCAAGCCATCAAATAACTTGGCTTTTTGCCACAAAATCTGGCTTCCGTGCCCAAAACAACCATTTGACAAAAGATTTTCACAAAATGACAACCTTTTGATCAAATTTTCAAACAAGCATTTGCATCCAACTTTTACTTACTTTCATAAAAAAGAATTTAAGTGAAACGAGGGAATACAAAAAAAAAGAAGGTGCTAAAAATGTTTATACATGGAGGTATCAGAAGAAAAGAGGAAAAGTTTGTTACAGAGTCAGGAGACTAGTCTGACATGGTCTTCAGCCAAAGACTTAACTCCTCAAGCAAACTCTTGGCCTTAACCTCCAAAGCTTCCAGGCCGCGTTTCTCATTAAATGTAGAAGGCCGTCGTGACCCATCTTCAGCACTAGGAAGCTCTTCCCAAAGAATTTGCCATTGTTCATATTCCTGAGTCTTCCTCCGGAGATTGCTTTCAACCTCCTCAACTTGATGAATGAGAGTCCTCTCTTTATCACGAGCTTTCAAAGTAGCAGCCCACTTGGCAGCGGCTTATTCTTCCAATAACTCAAGGCGCTGTCTGGCCTCAATGACCTCCCTGTCAAGACGGTGTTGGTCCTGTGTCAACTCAATAACAGCCAACTCGGTAACGTTCCTCTCCCGAACGAGCTGCTTCCGAGTCCGCGAGATCTTATCCTGTTTAGATTTGACCTCGCCAGAAGGCTTCAAAAACATTTTGTTGAAGAAGTCACCATTTGGAAAGCTCTTGGTCTCATTCTACTTGTTGCCTAGAGCAATGACTTCATCAACAAAAGCCTTGGCATTCTTTATGTCCAGACGAACCTCTTCACTATCGGCAAGAATGTCCTGCACATGCTTAATCATGCCAAAGCCAGCCTCCAAATGGCCAGAAGAAAGAGTCTCAACCCATGAGTTCAAGACTCTCTTCAACACCTTCCTCAAAAACTGACGAGATGGCTCAAATGAAGACTCACCACGCTCCGTTGGTCGACTGCCCACGTCATGCACCGTTGGAAGAGTAATCAAGAAGCTCTTTCCAATCGGAGCCGTTGGAGAAGGAATATTAGCCTGCGGACTCTCCTTTACCTCATGAAATTGGTAGAAGAAGCCCCTGCTCCTCGATCAGTCGCGGGCACCTCCTGCTCTGACTCTGAGAATGATAGAGGAACTTCTCCTGTCGCCTCACAACCTGCCAATGAAAGATGAAAAAGGTATGAATATGATCTTGTCACGAGCTCATTCGAAGCATCGTCAAAAGTCGCATCCATGGATGGCTCGAAGTCATCAGAATTCTCTGGCAAGTCAACTGGCAAGAAACAAATACATGTCAGCAAGTGGTGGTAAAAAAAAAAAAAAAAAAGAAAAGAAAAAAAAGGGGGGCAGGCCACGTGGTCATATGGCCACACAAAAAAAAAGAGAGAAAAGAAAAAAAAAGAATGAAAAAAAAGAGAGAAAAAAAACACGGTAAAAAAAAAAGAGAGAAACCGTGAAAGAAAAAGAAAAGAGAGAGAGAGAGAGAAAGAAAAAGAAAAGAAAAGGAAAGAAAGAAAGCACTTTTCTATTTCTACATGGGGCTTCTTAAGGAAAAAGAAGAAACTTACTTGAAGCCATTGATGGAGAAGAAAAAGAAAAAGCCTGAAGATCCTTGAAGAAGAGGAAAAGTTCTTGATCTTGGAGGACTCTTGAAGATTTGTACAAAAAAAGAGCAATAGCAACAAGAGATCCAACTTCCTTGCTTTTATAAGAGAGAGCAAACCAAAAGAGGAAAGGAGGAGAAAAGAAAGGAGGTAAGTTCTACAAATTAGCACACTTCCTAAGAGAAAGGGAACATGGGATATTCTTTCCCAAGGAGGAGATCTTTTGAGAAATTCTCTCCAAAAAGAGAGGGAATGTGAGAAACTTTCTCCCAAAGAAAGATATTCTGAGAAAATCTCTCCCAAAATCAAGGAAACTTGAGAGATTCTCTCCAGTAATAATATTTTTAGATATTCTTTACCAAAAGAGATAGTTTAGATATTCTTTACAGAAATGACACCACATGAGATCTAAGCCATCTTTAAAGCTTAAGGTACCATGGGCTAGCCCACATGAGCCGGGTTTGACCACCTAGGCACTAAAAGTGGCTTTTAGTCAAAATCTCTTTTACGAAGAGCATACAAAAATGGTTCCATGCCTCCTTTGAGTTGATTGGACTATGCACAAAAAAAAAATAAAAAATCCAAGCCTTATGAGTTTCCAAAAATCCAAACCATCCCACCTCATTAACCAAATAAAGCCAAAACCTTGAAATTGACATTCCACAAAAACCCAAACCACTCCAATGGACACAAAATTGTCCCAAAGAGTGACCAAAATCCAAACCATCGTCCCCTAACTCGCCACATACAGCTTGTTGGGTCACAAGGCCAAAACAAAAAACCAAATCCCGATCCACTAACTTGCCACATATAGCTTGTTAGGTTACAAGACTAAAATCAAAATTCAAGACTTGACCCCCTAACCTGCCACATACAGCTTGTTAGGTCACAAGGTTAAACACCAAAAACCTTCTTGACTGCCTGATACGCCACACAAAGCCTTTTGGTTCACAAGGTCAAAAAGGAAAATCCAAAACCCAAAAACCCAATCCAAATGTCATTTTTAAAATTTTGCCTTGAGATGGTACGTGATCTTTCTCACTGCCATAAAATTCCCTTGGAAACTAAAAAGGCTATTCTATCGAAGAAAAATGCTCAGAGACTCTTAGCCAAGTCAGAAGTTCTCCTTCAAAGTTTTCTTCGAGGCACATCGACTGCAAAAGCTATACAATCCGTCGCTGTACCTCGAGGGGGCATTTGTTGACACCAAAAATATCGCTTAGCCTCCTCAATATCAAAAGCTACATGGAGCCGCATGCTACTACAAATAGGCAAAGCTGCTTCAGACTTCAGATCATGTTAGAATAAAAAAAAACACTGCAAGATCCTTCAAAATAGCCAAAACAAGGGTAGACATGAAGTTTCGGGCCATTTCGACACCATCTGGCCTAACTTCAATTCTTCAACGGCTGAACAGGAGCTCCCAGCGGCGATAGTGTTGAAGAGAACAAATCTTCGATCAGAGCCTGTGGATGGTCTCAAAATACCTCTAAAAGGGTCCACGCCAAATTTCAAGTCAAATCGACACCGTTTGTCCCTCCATCAACTCTCGAACAGCGAAATCAAGCATCCCGGCGGCGAGAACCTCTGATGCCGCCACTCATCAAACAAAGCACATGAGTAGCTTCTACATACTTCCAAAGGGTTGCATGTCGAATTTCAAGTCATTCCGACGACGTTTGACCCGGCTTTGACACTCCGAAGCAAAATCAAGCCTACAGGCGGCGGAGCTCCCCGTGACCATGGTACCCAAATCGGAGCTAATGGATCATCTCAAAACGACTTCAATGGGCTCTCTGTCAAATTTCAGGTCAATCAGACATCGGATGACCATACATTAAAGCTCGGCATCTTCGGTACGGTGAAATCAAGTCTAGCATCGACGAGACCCCAAACAACTTCAAAACTCAAATAAAAGACCATGGTTGGTCCTATCTAATGCTCAGGAAGCTTCACATCAAATTTCAGGTCATTCCGACATCGTTTGACCTAGTTTCAACTCTTGGCGGAAAATCGGCTACAAAGTCTTTGGCTTTTCCAAAAACAGGAAACTTTGTGCCCTGATTTGCATGACTTCTCGATAGGTTTTCTTCAGTGGAATCAAGCCAATAAATGAGGAAAAATGTAAAGAGAAATACAGGAGAAAAAAGAAGGAAAAAATCCAGAAAAACAGCTGAGAAACGGTGACCGAACGATGACTGGAAAAGGGGCAAAAGCCCGATGGTCGTTGGCCCCATGGTCGCCGGCGACCATGGGTGCATGATCGTCGGCGACCTTGGAAGTCTGGGTTGCCGGATTTCCACCAGAACGACCGTTTTTCCGTTTCTTTCCGCTTTTCCCAATGTTTGCCCCCTGTGATTTTCTCAAATTATGATTTTTAAGGCATGATATCCGTCGATCTTCGTTAACATCACAGATCCGCCGTCGAAATCATTTGATCATCATTGGACACTCCGAAACTGCCAACCGGCCGACCAAGAAAGTACACTTTCTGCCCGACCGATCGTGAAATCGACTGGACAGATGTTGTCGGCCCATTGGTGTCAACCAATGTCTGAATTTGCATCGTCATCCGACATCAAATAACATGCGGATCCATCGATGATCATCACAAGAAGAATTCCAAAAGAGGGGGCCTGGCCTGTGATTCTTCAAGCGACTCGGCGACCAATTAATGAAGTTAAATAACCTTTTTATGACAACTTATTACGGTCATTGTGTGGGTAAAACACCGTAATGACAAGATTAATCAAGGACCATGGTAATAGCACAAACTGTTCACCCTGATCTTGGTAAGCACAGCCCACCAGTTCGGCGTCTTGGTAAGGAGCGCCGGCTCAAGAGGGCCCCACTCGGTAGCTCGGCAGCTCGGTTAGGAGTGCCAGCTTAACGGGTGTCAGCTCGGCAGCTAGGAAGCTCAATTAGGAGCGCCAGCGCAATGGGTATCGGCTCGGCGGCTCGGCTTGAGGGCTAGCTCGGCACAGTGCCAGCACGGCCAAACCATTCCTAGTCTCGGTAAAAGCACCAAAGGCAAAGAGTGGGCCATCACAGAAGTACAGGCGCGCCCTGAGAGATAGGGGCGCTCATTTATGGAGAAAAGAAGTTGGCTATATCATCCCTTCACATCAACTGATCGAAAGCATGGAACTTTCTGATGGGATGTGCCCTTTTTACCTACCGCCGAATGTCAGGGTAAGGCCCGATGGGACCTCACCCCACCTACCCCCACTCACAGAGAGAATGGACGAGGAATATCTACAAATACATATGGGATCAGCCCCATGGAGGTACACTAACTCACAGCACGTGAACTCTCACAATCTCTCATTCTCTTCTTCCTCTTCCTGCTTAGTTTTCTCATAACTTACTTAGGCATTGGAGTGCCTTTGGCTCACAGCAGCCAGGGGCTCTGACCCAAGTCATTTTTCTTCCCTTTCAGGTTCTTGGCGTTCGGTATTCCCTGATCTACAAAGTTCATCTCAATCTAAGTGGGTGTCATGTTTTCAGTGCCTATAGCTTGGCGCCGTCTGTGGGAAACTGAACAAAAAGCTTACAAACACCATGGCTCCAAAAACCAGAAATGGCGAAGGACCGTCTAAAGGCAAGGGCCCATCCATACAGCCTGTACTAGTCGAAAACCTACAACCCCCTCGACAGAGGAGGTCAGGAGAAAGGTCCCTCACGGTCCAGTCAGTATCGCAGTCAAGAGGGCTGACAATGCCTTCTCTTCACAATGTTCCGCATCCAGAACAGCCCCACGATAGCAAAGAGCACACCAGGTGAGGTAACAAATCAGTTACCAAGCTGGGTGAAAAGTCAGCACGGGCCAGAACTTAGTCCCACCATCAAGCCAACCTTGACGAAGACGAAGACCCTCACCTGGACAATATCAGGGCTCAGAACTGCCTCATCCAGGAGCAGGACGAGCTCATCCAGGGGCTCAAGCAACAGCTCCAGGAGAAGAGAAGGGCTCGGAGTCCACCTCCTGTGCGCAGCCATGCTTCGGGTCCCCGGCCCATGAGTGAGACCCGAGGCACGTCCTCGATAATAAGAGGAATGATCGGGTCTACGACGAAGAAGACTCCAGCAGCAGCCATGTGCATGAAGGGCCGAAGAAGCAGCGCCAAATACCAGAAGATGAGGAGGAGCTCAAGCAATGGCTTGACCGGCATATCAAGCAGACTATCCGCCAGAATATGGAGACTGCTGGTATAGCCCGAGACCGGTACAATACCTTTGAAGCTGAAGACACGGGCGCATCTCCTTTCTGCAGAGATATCGGAATATACTCCCTCCCCCAGAAGTTCAACGTCCCAAGGTTCACCCTGTATGATGGAACCTCAGACCCTGCGCTCACCTCCGACATTACATCCAGAGGATGTCGGTTTGGGGGAATGACGACTTCCTGAACTGTCGAGTCTTTTCCTCCAGTTTGGAAGATCTCCCCCTGCGATGGTTTTGTTCACTCCCTGAAGGCTCCATCTCCAGTTGGCAGCAGCTCCGGACCTCCTTCGTGGAGAAGTTCCAGGATCATTGCGTCATCCCAAAGACCGATGCCGATCTCATGGCCCTCCAGATGCGAGAAGACGAGAATGTCGCCCAGTTTGCCCGTCGATTCTGGACTGTCTACAGCCAGATCGAGTCCGCTTCTGAGGAGATGGCGGTGAAGTCCTTTCAGCTAGCTCTGCGTCCGGGTAGCCAGCTACGGGCGCAGTTGGTCATGTACCCCGTGGCCACCATGAAAGAGCCGATCACCTGGGCAAATTGGTTCATCCGGGGAGAGGAAGACGAGGTCCGAGGTCGGGAGAACTTCGGCCTCACCAAGAGGGACCGACCATCCAAGGGAGACAATAGAACCTCAAGGAAGGAGGACCGTCACAGAGACCCATCCTCAGATCGGCGCAGGGTTCGGTCCTTAGATCGGCTCCAGGCCCCCTCTACCTCGGTTGCAACCTCGGGGAGTGGTAGGAGGTCAAGCCACGAAGCCGCCACCTTTAAGGCAGTGAATTCAATCTTCAAGGAGCCAATCTGTAAGCTCCTCAACAAAATAAAGGCGCAGCCCTTCTTCAAGTGGCCTCCGCCAATGAAAGGTGACTACTCCTCCTGGGACCAGAGCAAGTTCTGTGCTTATCACAAGCAGGGTGGGCACAGAGACGATGAGTGCAAGAGCTTCAAGTCCCACCTGGAGAACCTTGTGAGGGAGGGACAACTAAGGGACTACATCAAGAAGGAAGGCTGAGACAACAGCCGACCTCTGCGCCGAGATGATGGGGGCCAGGACAACGAACCGGAGGGCATCATCAATGTCATCCACATCGCTCCTCCACCTAAGGGGAGCTCCCAGGCCTGTGCCGAGGCTAGGAGGGCCTCCCATCAGAAGTAGGTGCTAACCGCGGTACCAGAGCCAGCTGCAAAGAAGGCCAAGACGGAGGGGCCCAGAATATGGTTCTTTGACAGGGACCTAGAGGATGTAGAACTCGCACTTAACGACCCTCTAGTACTCACCTTGAAGCTGCAGAACTTCTTGGTTCAAAGAGTCCTTGTCGACCCAAGCAGTTCGTCCGAGATCCTGCACTACGATTGCTTCAAGAAGCTGAAACTCAAAGATGAGGATCTCCAGACAACCCATACCCCTCTGGTCGGCTTCAGCTCTAAGCCAGTGTACCCAAAGGGCTCCGGCGTAGAAAAGTGTAAAGGACCTCACCGAGGTCAAACTCGATCTCGCCGACCCGGATAGATTCTTCCTGATAGGAAGCTAGCTCCGCAAGCATGAGAGGACGGAACTGCTCTACCTCCTCTTAAAAAATAAAGAGGTCTTTGCTTGGACACCATATAAGATACCCGGCCTCGACCTAGCAGTCATGTGACATAAGCTGAATGTGGATCCCAACCATAAGCCCGTGATTCAAAAAGCACACCGAACTGGGGTCCCACAAACGGAGGCCGTGATTGAGGAGGTCCAGAAGCTCCTCGAGGCAGACGCAATAAAAGAGGTCCACTATCCATAGTGGCTGGCCAACACAGTGGTCGTCAAAAAGAAGATAGGGAAATGGAGGGTCTGTGTGGACTTCACCGACCTAAATAAAGCCTGTCCCAAGGACAGTTTCCCTCTTCCGAAGATCGACCAGCCCATTGATGCCACTGCCGGACACGACCGCATGAGCTTCCTTGACGCCTACCGGGGATACCATCAGATCCCGTTGTACGCAGCGGACCAGGAGAAGACAGCCTTCATCACCCCCAGGGGCACCTATTGCTACAAGGTGATGACCTTCGGGTTAAAGAATGTAGGAGCGACATACCAGCGGCTAGTGACCAAGATGTTCCAAGTGCAGCTCGGCAAGACAGTGGAGGTTTACATTGATGATATGGTCGTCAAGTCTAGGAGGTCACAGGACCACTTGACCGACCCCGCTTAGATATTCGATATCCTCCGCCCATTCCAGTTGAAGCTGAACGCATCCAAGTGCGCTTTCTGTGTCGGTTTCGGCAAGTTCTTGGGGAGCCTGGTCACGAGAAGGGAGATTGAAGCAAACCCTAACCATATCACGGCAATCCAGGAGCTCCAGAGTCCGACCTCGGCAAAACAAGTCCAGCGGCTGACCGGGATGGCTGCCGCGCTCAACCGACTTATCAGTCGAGCTTCCGACAAATGCAGGCCTTTCTTCCAGCTCCTATGAAAAGGCTCCAAGTTCCAATGGACGCCGGACTGTGATCAGGCCCTGCAGCAGCTCAAGCGCTACCTTTCTTCACCACCGCTGCTGTCAACTTCAACCAATGGCGAAACACTGTACTTGTACTTGGCGGTCTCGGGCCACGCAGTGAACTTGATGCTCATCAAAGAGGAAGACAGCCAGTAAAGGCTTATCTATTACACGAGCAAGATCCTGCTTGATGCTAAGACCAGGTACTTACAGTTCGAAAAGCTTGCCCTGGCACTCATTAGCGCCTCGCGAAAGCTTTCCCATTACTTCCAAAACTTCACAATAGTGGTCGTGACCGAGCACCCACTGAAGGCTCTCTTCCGGAAGGCAGACTTCTCCGGTCGAATATCCAAATGGGCTGTCGAACTTGGGCAATATGATATCAAGTATCAGCCCAAAACAGCCATCAAAGCCCAAGTTCTAACAGACTTTATTGTGGAATTCACCTCTCCGAGTTCAGCGCCGACCGTGCTAGACACCGAACTGGGGGACAATAAGGATACCGAAGCAGTCACCAAGACGAAGCAAGAACAGCCCTGGAAGAAGTTTCTGGACTCAGCCTGGAAAGTCTTCGTCGATGGATCCTCAACGTCCAAGAGGGCTGGCGCTGGCATATTCCTCCACTCTTCGAAGTTCCTTGTCATCGAGCAAGCTCTAACACTCGGTTTCAAGGTACCCAATAACGAGGCCGAGTATGAAGCGCTCTTGGCCGCACTGAACAGTGCCAAAATCTTGGAAGCTCAGCTGATGGACCCGTCTTTTTCTTTCTTGCCTTCCTCCATCCCGGGTCCGCCGGGGTGCGGCAGGGCGAAGAGAAAAAAAGAGCAAGCATCAACATTTTTTTTTGTACGGGTATGCCAGATTTTATATTTTACTTGGAGTTTGAAATGGTGATCCGGAGATTCACCTTCACAAGTAGAAAGGAAATCAAACTTTTTTTTTTAACTTTCCATTGCACATTTATTTAAAGAAAGAGACAAGATTTTAAAATGCCGCGAGAGGCGATTTTGTTTAGTTTGCCGCGAAAGGCGGTTTTGTGCCGTAGAAGGCGATTTTGCCATGGAAGGCGATTTACAAATCTTATCAATGATGAAAGACAAGAATTGTGATTTTTGTCTCTTTTAAAAATACAAAGTACAATAGAGAAGAAAGAAAGAGGGATTTGACTTTTCAAGAGATTGTGGGGACTCGTACAGATCGATGGTCGCGAGTCATGTATGGACTCCACAATTGTCCTTCAGATGAGAACACTTGATGCTTTAGTTCACTTGGCTTGGCTTGGACCTCGGATTTTTAGAGGACAAAGACCAAGGGAAGGTCCTATATCCAATAAAAAACCAAGTGGACGGGCTGAAAAGCCGTATCTAAGCCATGTTGGATAGAAGAAGAAGGGAGATCTTGGTGGGGTGGCCCCCCAAGGGACTTCGATCACCTTGTAGAATTTGCAGCAGAGTTTCTTCAGAGTGAGAGAGCTTCTTTTTACAGAGAATTCTTCAGGATAGTTTTCAGACAATTTTTCAGGACCCTTTAGATAATCTTTTCGGACCACTTTAGACAATTTTTTCAGACCCTTTCCCTTTGGAATGACCGCCTATTTATAGGCTTTTGGTAGCCATTAGGAGGGTTTTATGGGCATTAATGGTATTAATGCTCCATGATGGGAGGAGTTACAAGATTTAATTTCATAATTTTGTAACTCCTTTTTCTTGGATTTTGATTGGCCGAGGGAGAATAATGGGCATTTAATCTCCATGATGATGGGAGTTTCATGATTAATTACCATGATTAATCTCCAAAATGATAGAAGTTACATGGTTAATTGTCATGATTAATTGGACTTGTAACTCCCATTTGCTCGCTTCTGATTGGGCCGTTCAAAATAATGAGTTAATGACCCTAATAAGTTGTCATAAAAAGGTCAATTAATAGCATTAATTGGTCGCCCAGTCCCTTGAAGAGTCGCAGGCTGCGCCGCGTCTTTTGGAATTCTTCTTGCGATGATCATCGATGGATCCGCACGTTGTTTAATGTCGGATGACGATGGAAATTCAGACATTGGTTGACACCAATGGGCTGGCAACATCTATTCAGTCAATTTCTCGATCGGTCGGGCAGAAAGTGTACTTTCTTGGTCGGCCGGTTGGCGGTTTTGAAGTGTCCGATGATGATCAAATGATTTTGGTGGCGGATCTGTGATGTTGACAAAGATCGACGGATATCATGCCTCAAAAATCATATTTTAAGAAAATCATAGAAGCCAAACATCGCGAAACGCGAAAAAGAACGGAAAAATGGCGCTTTTGGCAGAAATCCGGCGACCCGGAATTGCAGGGTCGCCGGCGACCATGGGCCAAGGTCGCTGGCGACCATGGGGCTTTGGCCCCTTTTTCGGTCGCCGTCCGGTCGCCGTTTTTCGGGTTTTTTTGCTTCTGTTTTCTCCTATATTTTTCTTTGACATTTCTCCTCATTTATTGACTTGATTCCACTAAAGAAAACCCATCGAGAAGACATGCAAATCAGAGCACAAAGTTTCCTATTTTTGGAAAAGGCGAAGACTTTGTAGTCGATTTTCCGCCAAGAGTTGAAACTAGGTCAAACGATGTCGGAATGACCTGAAATTTGATGAGAAGCTTCCGGAGAATTAGATAGAACCAACCATGGGCTTTTATTTGAGTTTTGAAGTCATTTGGGGTCCCGTCGACGCTAGACTTGATTTCACCGTGTGAAAGATGTCGAGCTTTGATGTGTGGTCATCCGATGTCCGATTAACACGAAATTTGATAGGGAGCCTATTGGAGTCATTTTGAGATGATCCATTAGCTCCGATTTGGATGCCATGGTCCTGGGGAACTTCGTCGCCGGTAGGTTTGATTTTACTTCGGAGCGTCAAAGCCGGGTCAAATGTCGTCGGTTTGACCTGAAATTTGACGTACAGCCCTTTGGAAGCATGCAGAAGCTACTCATGTGCTTTGTTTGATGAGTGGTGGCATCGGGTGTTCTCGCCGCTGAGATGCTTGATTTTGCCTTTCGAGAGTTGATGGAGGGTCAAACGGTGTCGGTTTGACTTGAAATTTGGCGTGGAGCCTTTTGGAGGTATTTTGAGACCATCCATAGGCTCTGATCAATGATTTGATGTCTTCGACACTGTCACCGCCGGGAGATCCCACTCAGCCTCTGGAGGATTGAAGTTAGGTCAAATGGTGTCGAAATGGCCCGAAACTTCATGTATTCCCTTCTTTTAGCTATTTTGAAGCATCTTGCAGTTTTTGTTTGATTCTGACAAGATCTAGTGCTTGAAGCAGCTTTGCCTGTTTGTAGTAGGTTCCATGTAGCTTTTGATGTTGAGGAGGCAAAGTGACATTTTTGGTGTCTACATCGGCAAGTAGTGATTTTCAGTGATTCTCAATTGGTGACAAGCCAGCTTAGTGGAGATTACCAAGCTCGGGACGACAGGATGGTGGCCTACCTAGCTCACGTGAAGGAACTTCTTTCACAGTTCGAAAGGGCCGAACTCCGGCAACTCGGCAGAGAGTCCAATTCCCATGCCGACGCCCATGCAAGCCTCGCGTCGTTTGTCGAAGCCGGTAATAAAAGAACTGTCGAAGTGGAGATGCTACAAGAGCCCAACATCGAACTCCAACGACCTTGGCAGCTCATGTGTCTCGATCTCGGTCCAAGTTGGATGGACCCAATCGTTGCATACCTGAAGGACGACCAGCTGCCCGAAGACAAAAACCGAAGCTCATAAGATCAGGCTAAAAGCTACCCGGTTCTGGCTCTCCCCAGATGGCAGACTCCACAGGAAGTCGTTTACATGGCCCTACCTCCATTGCGTCCATCCAAGCAAGGTCGAAGATTTCCACTATGAAATACATGAGGAGATCTGCGGCAATCACATTGGAGGTTGGTCACTGGCTTACCGAGTTATCAGCCAATGTTACTGGTGGCCATACATGCAGAAGGAGGCCTAGCTCTACGCTAGAAGATGTGAAAAGTGCCAGAAGTTCTCACACTCTCTCCACCAGCCAGCGCAGGACCTAAGCCCTCTCTCCAGTCTGTGGCCGTTCGCTCAGTGGGGCTTGGATATCGTAGGACCGCTCCACCAAACTCCAGGGAACAAAAAGCGGCTGATAGTAGCCACGGACTACTTCACAAAGTGGGTCGAAGAGGAGCCTCTGTCCTCCATCACCGAGTAAGACACGAAAAACTTTGTATGGAAGAACATCATCACGAGATTTGGAATCCCCCGAATTCTCATCTCCGACAACGGAACACAGTTCGATTCCAACTTCTTAAAGAGCTTCTGCCAGGAGTACGGCATCCGAAATGTCTACTCCACCCCGGCGTACCCACAAAGCAATGGCTAGGCTGAGATCTCAAACAAAGTAATCCTTGACAGACTCAAGAAGAGACTCAACCGAGCCAAAGGAAGGTGGGCAGAAGAGCTTCCATGTGTTCTATGGGCTCATAGGATGACTCCAAGGCGTTCCACCTCGGCTAAACCGGTCTCCCTTGCCTACGACATGGAAGCAGTTATTGCACTTGAGGTCGGCCTCCCGACCTTGAGGTCGGAACTCTACAACCAAGGGCTGAATGACCTGAATTTGGCTTGACAGCTGGACTTCGCTGAAGAACGAAGGGAGGCGGCAGCTATCCGCCTGGCCGCCTATCAGCAGCAGTTGGCCAGGGGATACGACCAAAGGGTCAAAGAAAGAAGATTCGCGGTGGGAGAGCTAGTTCTGAAGAAAACACTTCCTAGCGACCGAAATCTGAACGAAGGCAAACTGGCACCTAACTGGCAAGGGTCATTCAAAGTACTTTCAGCAGCTGGGAGATCCGTGCACAGACTTGAGGACATGGAAGGCAAGGAGCTGCCACGGCCATGGAATGCAGCGCACCTCAAAAAGTTCTACTTCTGAAAAATGTATTGAAGGACTCAAACATCAATAAAAGCGCATTCTTTTGGAACATATCTCTCTCTTTCAAATTGCTTCTAGTTATACAGCTCGGCAGTAGTGCCAGCTTTCTAGGGGCCCAATGACAGTCCCTGCCCCGGCTCTGGAGCTCAGTTAGAGTGCCAACCGCCCTTAGCTCGGTGCTAGCACCAGCTATGGCAGCAAAGTGAAAAGCATCAGGGGCCCGGTCACAGTCCTTGCCCCGGCTCGGCAGCTCAGTCAGAGTGCCAACCGCCCTTAGCTCGGTGCCAACACCAGCTACGGCGGGAAAGCCAAAAATGTCCAAGGCACCGACTTTGGCACTTAGGGACACCTTGGGTTGTTGAAACGAGGAGGATTCCTTCGTCGAGTCAAAACTAGCAATCTCCGCTGTCAGTGGTTATGGGTGCAGGTTGGGACCCCGGTTCTTGAACCGAGCTTGAGTAAGGGTAGACGTCCAATTTTAGGTTTATGAGAATTCGGCTACTGAAACCAATTAGTTAAGCAAAAGAAAGGTTGACGTTCCATACACCCATTCCATCATTCAAACAAGCAAAGAAAGTCAGAGAAGCCAAGAGTGTAAAAAAGTTACTGTCTCGTTAACAAAAATGTTGATTACAAGCAAATAGGAGAGATACAATAAAGGGGAAAAAATACAAAAGAAGACCCAGGGGGCAACGGCTTCCACGTTGTAGTCAATCTCTGGAGGAGCCTCGATCACGACCGCGCTGGCTTCGGGAACCGTCGAGGTGGCTTCGGAGACGTCTGGGGTGGCTTCAAGAGTGGCTTCGGAAGTGGCCTTGAGGGCTTCAGGCGCTACGTCCGCCATTGGAGGAGCTTCCGAAGGCACGACAGCACGGGCTTCAGCGCTCACCACTGGAGGCGAAGCAATGATGGCTAGGAGATCGAAATCTGAGCTGGGAAAGGGGGATTCCTGAGCATAGGGTTATCCCCAGGAACCCCAGCCCTCCTCAAGGCCACCTTCCATTCGAGCTCACAGCCTCGGTCCCGGATCCCTTGCTGTTGCGCCTTGTAGTTTGCAGCCAGCTCCTGCACCTCCTCCTCCGTGATGGCGTTAAGCTCGGTCACGTACTTCTCCTCAAGCTCGGTTTTTTGCCTTGCCAGTGCAGACTCGAGCTCGGCCGCCTTCTCCCTCAGGGCAACCTCCAACTGGCCCCTAGCCTCATTCCTCTTAGCGAGTAGCCATTTGCTCAATGATGAGTTCACGAAAGATACACTTTTATAGCATTATTTTATGAGTTTTCAAAGATAAAAGAACTCAAAACACTATTTTTAGCATAAAAATCATAAAGTTCATCCCCATCATCTTTGCTCATATCTTTCCATTATAGATGGTCATTTGTATGCATTTATATGAGTTCCAATGGCTTCCATACTTTCAATTATATTAATTTCTCTTTGTAGGTGTTAATTGAAGACTAATTTGAAGATTAAAGTTGAGATTCAAGAATTAAAGAGAGTTAGGAAAAGTTTGAAAGGCAATTGGATGAAGAAATGACAAAGTTAGGCCAATAATAAGAAGGAACATGATAGACCTGGGTTGGTATTTTGAGCATATCTTTTTACTCGGGTGTCCGATTGAGGTGATCTCAGAAGCATTGGAAAGCTTGTTTAAAGATCTACAAATCATATTTCACAACATTTTTCCCAATTTGGACGTTTCGGGGATAAAAATCGTACATCAATCCAGAGACTGTTTTCTAATACGGGAATCACATACATATGTTCATATTTCCATTCTTGTGAAGTCCCACATTGAAAAGAAACCAAAAGAGAGCAAGACAAATGTTTCTATATAAAGAAGGGAGCTCTAGGCATTAGAAACACAAGCAAGGAGAGCCTCCTCCTCTTTACTTAAGCTATTCATGTAATTGAGAGCAAATTGTAGAGAGAAAGTGAGGAAAGCCTTGTAAAATTAAAGATTTGGAATTAAATTGAAAGCTTCTTCTCCAATGGGTGGCTAATTCCTTTGATTGGATCTTCTAGGTGAAGCTAAGTTGATCCTATTCCTTTTGCTTATGCTCTTTCTTTTAAATTCCCTTGTTTATGAGCTTAATATGTTAGAGTAGATTTTTCTTCATTGCATTGTGCAACCTTCCATGCTTAGTTTCTTTATTAGCATTCTTTTTACTATCTATGCTTAGGTTTGATAAATCATGCTTAGGAGTTAATATCTTTGTCGCGACCCCGGACCGAGGTTTCCCCAAGTCCGGGCCCCGCGACATTTGTGTCCATCCAACTTTGATTAACCCACAGGTTTCCGCGGTGAGGATTCCCAAAAACGAACATGTAACAATCTCACACGAACAATGATTTGCGGAAGCGTGCAAGTAATCTCATCACAATTAATAACATAAACCTTATGATCCCGAATTGCATAAGTTAAATCATCATTAAGATGGTAATCAGAGGAGAAAATGTAAGCATAGCATTACCAAATTCAGTTCAAGTTTCAAGATAACAAAGTGTTAAGTTACATAACCCCAAAAGTGTGAAAAGGCCAACAAAGGCCATACATTCCCAAAATAACAAAATAATCCCATCTATGTGTATCGTGCTCAAGACCCCGCCCGACGTCTAGAGGACGTCGTCGGGTTGCCACTCACGGGCTGGGGGTGGCTCAACAGCCTCCTCCGGGCGCTCCTCCGCAATAGCAACGGCGCCTGCATCTAAACACCAAAACAAAGGGATCAGACACGACGGTCTGGCAGGTGAACAGCTTAGACATAATACAAGACAGTTCATATGGAAGTAATCAGTACTTAAAACATGGTATGAGTTCTGAACAAAACATGTTTAAGCGTAATTCAAAACTAACATGCTTTTCAATAAAATAACATGATTCATGGATCCACATTGAGCTCATCCTTTCTCCGTCATACGTAATGACAAGAGCAAGCAAAACGAAACAGAACGAGACGAAACAAAACAAAAGTCCGAGCCACACAAGGTGGGAAGAAAACCGGCCGCGGAACCGGACAAAACAAAGATGTGTATAAATACACGACTAATCTGCAGATAGTCCTTATGTTTAAGGACCCCCTAACTAGTGGATCAGACTGAAAGGGCAGTCCAAGCTCAGCGGTATTCTATGATATTCATGTATGCATAAAACTTATCAATACTTGTACAAAACTTAGCGAAAAATGGGGAAAAACACTTATCAAAACAATGCAAGACGAGACTAAACAAGAATAGCATAAGCTATGACATCAAAGCTGGAAAAGTGTCCCCAATATAGTCCTTGAAACAAATCAAAAGCTAAACATCTGCTTTTAAGTCAAAACAGGTACGAGACGGTATTCTTCATGTCAAAATTCAAGATTTCGAAACAATTATGTCAAGTATATGCTAAGGCTCTTTGGTTGATTCTCGTGAAGTTGAAACCCAAATGTTGGAGTTTAAAGTGAATTGGTGTCCCCGAAGTTGGACAACATTTCATGTTTCAACTGCACAGCATCAAGCTAAAGACCCTATAACATATTCTAGTTTTTTCTCTCCCATCGAAGCCCCTTCAAAATTCTCCTTCTGTGCACTTGGTCACCACGTGGCTACCTGGCGGCTAACCGCCAGTTGCTGGTCGGCTGACCGACTGCTGACCGACTGATCAGGAAAAATACTACTTTTCAAATTTCTTGCGCAGGTCGGCTAGCCGCCTGCTGCCCGCCCGTGGGCCGACCACGCCCTGTGCAGAAATTGAGTTACTGTTATTCTAGCCGACACAGGGTCGGTTAGCCGTGGGTCAACAGTCGGCTAGCCGACTGCTAACCGCCTGTCTGCGGCAGCTTCAGTTGGATTCAGAATTCACACCCCCTTTTCACCATTTCTTTCCTTTGTCAAATCCCTGCATATCCCCTGAGCCTCCATGCTCTCCAAGGGCAATTTCCATTCAAATTCTAACAATCCACACTCCCATTCACCTCACAACATTTCCTCCATCCCTGCATCCATTTATAACACAATTTGGCAAGATAAAAGCAACATCAAATGAATGAAAACCATTAATACAAACCATCAGCATATGCATTTCAATTAAAACAAGATTTCAGACTATATCACATCCTTGAAACAATATATTACCCAAATTAGAATGGAAAAGAAATCAAATCATGAAAGTTAAAGTAATCAAATATTGCATGCATCATGAATCTAAGTTGATCACTTGCCTTTACCAAAGTCCTAGCCCAACAATCTCAGAAACAAATCCTACCAAAAGTACTCCACGAAATCTACAAGAAACCCATGAAAAGAACTTCAAAAATCCACCAAAAAGAGAAGACAATGACCCATTTCGAAGTGGGTGTTGCATGCTTGAAAAATGGGCTCCTAAGGAACTCCAAAGACTACATTGAAGAGGAGAAAGAGATCCATTACCTGAAGCTTGCTAAACAAGAAGAGGAGAAGAAAATGGAGTGGAAACACAGCTGGGATCTCCAAGAAAATGGTAGCAATGAATTCCTTGAGTTGAGAGGAAGAAGATGGTATGGTTGGTTTGTGCTTTGAAGCTCTCTAGCTTAGGCATGCAATGAGAAGAAAGGAGGGGAAGAAGAAGAGGTTTCAGCTGAGTTGAAGAAGTTGCAGGGAGAGTTTGAATCGTGAGTGAAAGAAAAAATGAGGGAGAAGGAGATTTGATTCAATTGGGTTCTTGTGGGCCCCATTGCTCAAAACTTGCAATGTTTAAAACACTGACTTGTGGGCCCCGGATGAAAACGACGAAGAAGACTAAAATGATCGCCGAAAAATCTACTTTCCAAAAAGTATAAATTTGGCATAGTTTTGAGATTTCAAAATTTGAGTCCAGATTTGGTGTGAAAAGACTGATTTACCCCTTTGGGCCAAAACTTGGGTTTCTGGGCCTAAAACACAACCAAGCTTAACACAAAAGTTTATTAATAAAATAAAACCATTCAAAAGAGATCAAAATCACGATTAAAATCAGAAAAATGGAATTTCCTCCCAAGCTTACACGTACACTCAAGGCACCCTTAAGTGTGACCAAATAGCACAAAACGCTCTCAAAATTCCCCAAAGCTAATTCTAGACTAAATCGGACCAATTTCTAATCCCTCGCACACTAAACTCACATTACAACTAATCCCGCACTTAGTTAACACTAATCGCGCTAAATCCTGGGTCGGGGTTTGACATCCTCCACCCCTTCGGTTATTTGGTCCTCCAAATAAAAATAAGTATACCTCTGGTAATAGTTCAGGATACTTTCTCTGGACTTGCTCTCGTAGTTCCCATGTCGCTTCTTCTGGCTCATGATTTTTCCACTGTACCTTGACCCAGTGAATTGTCCGATTTCTTAATTCTTGTTCTTTGGTGTCCACAATTCTAACCGGCTTCTCCACATACGATGCATCTTCTCGAATTTCCAATGGTTCATGCTGTAAAACATGTGAAGGATTTGGGACGTATTTCTTCAACATAGAGACGTGAAAAACATTGTGTACCCCGGAGAGTTCCGGCGGTAACGCAAGTCTATAGGCAACGTCTCCTATCTT
This sequence comes from Persea americana, assembly GCA_029852735.1. Taxonomy (NCBI): domain Eukaryota; kingdom Viridiplantae; phylum Streptophyta; class Magnoliopsida; order Laurales; family Lauraceae; genus Persea; species Persea americana. The sequence goes on from CM056814.1 coordinate 43,851,225, forward strand.
GCTCAAAATCTCATACGGTCCGATGTACCTTCTCGCAAGCTTGCCTTTCTGTCCAAATCTTAGAGTTCCTCTAACCGGAGATACTTTCAAAAATACCTTGTCACCTTCTTTGAACTGCAAATCTCTTCTACGAGTATTAGCATAACTCTTTTGTCTACTTCGGGCAATCTTTAACCGTTCTTGAATCAACTTGATCTTATCACTTGTTTCTCCAACTATTGTCGGTCCGTGAAAACTACGAACACCGACTTCTTCCCAGCAAACAGGAGTTCTGCATCTCCTACCATAGAGTGCTTCGAAAGGTGCCATCCCAATACTGGAATGGTAGCTGTTGTTATATGCAAACTCACACAGTGGTAAGTACTCATCCCATTGAACCTTGAAATCTAGCACACAAGCCCGTAGCATGTCCTCTAAAGTCTGTATAGTTCGCTCTGACTGGCCATCAGTCTGAGGATGGTATGCAGTGCTGAATTGCAACTTAGTGCCCATAGATTCGAATATGGTCTTCCAGAACCTCGAAACAAATCTGCTATCTCTGTCGGAAGTGATGGAGACGGGCTGTCCATGTCTGCTGACTATCTCAGTCACAAATAAATCTGCAAGTGGTGCCATATGCATCTTACTCCCTGTCTTCATAGGAATGAAGTGAGCAGACTTCGTAAGGCGATCTACTATAACCCAGATAGCATTGTTCCCTTTCTTGGTAGTAGGCAAACCGGAGACGAAATCCATAGTGATGTGTTCCCATTTCCACTCCGGAATGTCCAATGGTTGCAACAACCCTGGAGGTTTCTGGTGTTCTGCCTTAATCTGCTGACACGTGAGGCACCGAGATACAAAAGCTGCAATCTCTCGCTTCATATTATTCCACCAGAATCGGTTCTTCAAATTTTGGTACATCTTTGTACTTCCAGGATGCATGGAGTATCTCGTGTTGTGAGCTTCAGTCATAATTTCATTCTTCAAGTCCTCGAGGTTAGGCACACACAAACGGTCACGGAAGTACAACACTCCATCTACAACCCTGAAGTCTGGACGTTCGGAAATGTGTTCCACAATCTTGGCCAAGTCCGGGTCTTGCAATTGACTGTCTTTGATTTTCTAGATGAAAGTAGGTTCAGACGCTATCATACTTGCCAACATCACGCCCTGCCTTAACGGATGCACTTCTACTCCCAGTTCTTCAAATTGATACAAGACACTGACTCCTCTCAAGCTAGCCATAACCACTGATTTTCTGCTCAATGCATCAGCTACTACATTCACCTTGCCCGGATGATACTTGATTGGGAAGTCATAGTCTTTGATGTACTCCATTCATCGTCTCTGCCTCATGTTCAACTCTTTCTGCGAAAATAGATACTGTAGACTCCGGTGATCTGAATGTACTTCAAATTTTTCTCCATATAGGTAATGTCTCCACATTTTCAAAGCAAATACAACCGCTGCTAATTCCAAATCATGAGTTGCATAATTCTTTTCATGCTCTTTCAACTGCCTTGAACCATAAGCAACTACTTTGTCATTCTGCATCAGCACACAACCCAATCCTACATTTGAAGCATCTGTATGGATAACAAATCCTCCACTTCCCGACGGTAAAGTGAGGATTGGAGCTGTAGTCAATCTTTTCTTCAGCTCTTGAAAACTTTCTTCACAATGGTCTGTCCATATAAAAGGCACATTTTCCTAGTTAACTTTGTCAATGGTGCTGCAATAGATGAAAATCCCTGGACAAACCTCCTGTAATAACCTGCTAGTGCCAAAAAGCTTCTGATTTCCGTCACACTGCTTAGCCTTTTCCAACTGACAACTGCTTCGACTTTGGACTGGTCCACTGCTAAGCCTTTTCTTGAAATAACGTGGCCTAGAAAAGCCACTTGCTCTAACCAAAATTCACATTTACTTAGCTTTGCATAGAGCTGGTTGTCCTTCAAAAGCTGTAATGATGTCCTCAAGTGCTCTTCATGCTCTTCCTTACTCTTAGAATACACTAGAACGTCATCAATAAACACCACTGTAAAGTGATCCAAGTACTCCGCAAAGACTTTGTTCATGAGAGCCATAAATACCGCGGGTGCATTAGTCGACCCAAATGGCATCACCAGAAACTCATAGTGCCCGTATCTAGTTCGAAAAGCTGTTTTAGGCACGTCTGACTCTCTAACTCGCAGCTGATAATACCCAGACCTCAAATCTATCTTGGAAAAATACGCTGATCCTTGCAATTGATCAAACAATTCATCTATTCTCGGCAACGGATACTTGTTCTTGACAGTCATGTGGTTCAGTCTTCTATAGTCTATGCACATTCTCCAGCTTCCATCCTTCTTTTTCACAAACAACACTGGTGCTCCCCAAGGTGAAACGCCTGGTTTAATGAAACCTTTACTCAATAGTTCTTGCAATTGGAGTTTTAGTTCACCTAATTCTGCTGAAGCCATCTTGTAAGGTGCAATAGAAATTGGAGCTGTCCCTGGAAGGAGCTCAATCGTGAACTCAAACTCCCGAATTGGTGGTAATCCCGGGATTTCTTCCGGAAAAACATCTGGAAATTCACATACAACGGGGATTTCCTCCACCCCTTGGGACCGTTTATCCTCCATGATAAACGCTATAAAAGCTTCACAACCACTAGATACCATTCTGCTTGCCTTTAGTGCTGAAATAATCCCCACTTGGCCTTTCTTCCTGTTTCCCTGAACAATCAAATCTGCCTGTTCTCCTTTCAACTTAAAAGTAATAGTTTTACTAAAGCAATCCATGGTTGCATGATGCTTCTCTAACCAATCCATGCCTAAGATGACATCAAAATCATGCATGTCTAAAATAATAAGATCTGCTGGAAGGTTGATTTCTCCTAATAGAACTGAACAATTTGGGTAATAGATTCTACAAACGGCCTGCTTACCTACTGGTGTAGTGACAGTCAAGATATAATCAAGAATTCTAAATGGCATAGCAATCAGCTTCGCAAACACAGGAGATAAAAATGAATGAGTGCTTCCAGGATCAAATAAAATTTGAGCTTCTACTCCACAGATGAAAAGTTTACCTTCCACTACATCGCCCGCAGCATCGGCATCGACACGATTAAGATTGTATGCCCGCCCTTGTTGCTGTGGTCTATTCTGCCTCCCTTGTGCATTTCTGTTCTGCTGCTGCTGCTGAGGAGGACGAGCATTCTGATTTTGAACTTGTTGCCTGCCTTGTTGCTGCTGACGTGGTCTTGCTTGGTTCTGGCCTGGAGCCTGTGGTGCTGCTTGCCTTTGTGGCTGGTTCCTATTAGCCTGATTCTGCACTTGTGGGCAATCCCGAATGGCATGGTCCATAGCCCCACATCTAAAACAAGCTCCCGTGGCTTTACGACATTGTGCAGTCTCATGATTTTTGCCACAATGTGCACACGCACCTTGCCTTGGAGGGTTTTGTTCTTGTCTTGGCTTCTTGTTCTGTGACCTTTGGTTCTGTTGGTGGTACTGTTGTTTTCTATCCCTGATGATCTGATTGTTGATGTCCTCGAATTTGTATGCTCTTTTGACTGCTTCATCGAAGGTGGCTGGTGGAACTACTCCTGTAGCATCCCTCATGATGATGGGGTTCAGCCCTTCTAAGAATTTAGTGATCTTCTTCTGCTCGGTGTCTATCAACTCTCGGGCATATCTAGCAAGCCTTTCAAACTTTGTCACATACTCCAAAACTGTCATGCTACCCTGCTTGAGCTGCTGAAACTCTATAGCTTTCTGCCTCTTGACATGAGAAGGGACATACTTATCAGTGAATTGAGTCTTAAAAGTCTCCCATGTAGCCCCATCTGGCATAGTCTGATACGGTTCCTTAACCGTTTGCCACCATGTGTCCGCTAATCCATAAAATAGAGAAGCTGTGAGGTTGACCTTCTGTATGCCTGTACAAGTGAATACATCAAAGATCTTCTCTACATTAACTAGCCAGTCATCTACAGCCAACGGGTCTTCTTGACCTGAGAACTCCTTGGGTCCTCTCTTCCTGAACCTCTCGAACAAAATGTTAGGGTCTTGTTCTCGATTGTTGATGAAGATATTCGGTCCCCCAGGTTGCCTAGGAAGGGGTTGAGGCCTAGTTTGTAAAACTTCCAAAAGCTGTCTTTGAACTTGTGCCATTTCCTCATCCTTCTTAGCTAGCCGTTCTTGGAACCTAGCTTGGTTCTCATTGGCCTCTCTTTGTAGCCTAGCTTGGACTTCATTAGCTTCCCTTTGCATTCTTGTCTGACTTTCATTGGCTTGCCTTTGTTGTTCTAACATGGCTTGCATGAGTGCCTGAAACTGAGTCATTGTAGGTGGCTGTTCATGAAGTGTTTCACTGTCATCATTATTGGTATTGCTCCCTGAAGCATGCTGATTCGGAGTTCTTTTTGGAGGCATCATGCTGTAAAACAAATTGTCAGTACATAATAACAAATTGGGGTTTGGTTTCTAAGTCTACACTACTGATCTAACGTGTTCACGGATCCTCGCCACGTCCCTAAGAGTTTCTAGTTTCTTTTAATTGCCTGAAACATGTCCCGCTCTGATACCAGTCCTGTCGCGACCCCAGACCGAGGTTTCCCCAAGTCCGGGCCCCGCGACGGTTGTGTCCATCCAACTTTGATTAACCCACAGGTTTCCGCGGTGAGGATTCCCAAAAACGAACATGTAACAATCTCACACGAACAATGATTTGCGGAAGCGTGCAAGTAATCTCATCACAATTAATAACATAAACCTTATGATCCCGAATTGCATAAGTTAAATCATCATTAAGATGGTAATCAGAGGAGAAAATGTAAGCATAGCATTACCAAATTCAGTTCAAGTTTCAAGATAACAAAGTGTTAAGTTACATAACCCCAAAAGTGTGAAAAGGCCAACAAAGGCCATACATTCCCAAAATAACAAAATAATCCCATCTATGTGTATCGTGCTCAAGACCCCGCCCGACGTCTAGAGGACGTCGTCGGGTTGCCACTCACGGGCTGGGGGTGGCTCAACAGCCTCCTCCGGGCGCTCCTCCGCAATAGCAACGGCGCCTGCATCTAAACACCAAAACAAAGGGATCAGACACGACGGTCTGGCAGGTGAACAGCTTAGACATAATACAAGACAGTTCATATGGAAGTAATCAGTACTTAAAACATGGTATGAGTTCTGAACAAAACATGTTTAAGCGTAATTCAAAACTAACATGCTTTTCAATAAAATAACATGATTCATGGATCCACATTGAGCTCATCCTTTCTCCGTCATACGTAATGACAAGAGCAAGCAAAACGAAACAGAACGAGACGAAACAAAACAAAAGTCCGAGCCACACAAGGTGGGCGGAAAACCGGCCGCGGAACCGGACAAAACAAAGATGTGTATAAATACACGACTAATCTGCAGATAGTCCTTATGTTTAAGGACCCCCTAACTAGTGGATCAGACTGAAAGGGCAGTCCAAGCTCAGCGGTATTCTATGATATTCATGTATGCATAAAACTTATCAATACTTGTACAAAACTTAGCGAAAAATGGGGAAAAACACTTATCAAAACAATGCAAGACGAGACTAAACAAGAATAGCATAAGCTATGACATCAAAGCTGGAAAAGTGTCCCCAATATAGTCCTTGAAACAAATCAAAAGCTAAACATCTGCTTTTAAGTCAAAACAGGTACGAGACGGTATTCTTCATGTCAAAATTCAAGATTTCGAAACAATTATGTCAAGTATATGCTAAGGCTCTTTGGTTGATTCTCGTGAAGTTGAAACCCAAATGTTGGAGTTTAAAGTGAATTGGTGTCCCCGAAGTTGGACAACATTTCATGTTTCAACTGCACAGCATCAAGCTAAAGACCCTATAACATATTCTAGTTTTTTCTCTCCCATCGAAGCCCCTTCAAAATTCTCCTTCTGTGCACTTGGTCACCACACGGCTACCTGGCGGCTAACCGCCAGTTGCTGGTCGGCTGACCGACTGCTGACCGACTGATCAGGAAAAATACTACTTTTCAAATTTCTTGCGCAGGTCGGCTAGCCGCCTGCTGCCCGCCCGCGGGCCAACCACGCCCTGTGCAGAAATTGAGTTACTGTTATTCTAGCCGACACAGGGTCGGTTAGCCGCGGGTCAACAGTCGGCTAGCCGACTGCTGGCCGACTGCTAACCGCCTGTCTGCGGCAGCTTCAGTTGGATTCAGAATTCACACCCCCTTTTCACCATTTCTTTCCTTTGTCAAATCCCTGCATATCCCCTGAGCCTCCATGCTCTCCAAGGGCAATTTCCATTCAAATTCTAACAATCCACACTCCCATTCACCTCACAACATTTCCTCCATCCCTGCATCCATTTATAACACAATTTGGCAAGATAAAAGCAACATCAAATGAATGAAAACCATTAATACAAACCATCAGCATATGCATTTCAATTAAAACAAGATTTCAGACTATATCACATCCTTGAAACAATATATTACCCAAATTAGAATGGAAAAGAAATCAAATCATGAAAGTTAAAGTAATCAAATATTGCATGCATCATGAATCTAAGTTGATCACTTGCCTTTACCAAAGTCCTAGCCCAACAATCTCAGAAACAAATCCTACCAAAAGTACTCCACGAAATCTACAAGAAACCCATGAAAAGAACTTCAAAAATCCACCAAAAAGAGAAGACAATGACCCATTTCGAAGTGGGTGTTGCATGCTTGAAAAATGGGCTCCTAAGGAACTCCAAAGACTACATTGAAGAGGAGAAAGAGATCCATTACCTGAAGCTTGCTAAACAAGAAGAGGAGAAGAAAATGGAGTGGAAACACAGCTGGGATCTCCAAGAAAATGGTAGCAATGAATTCCTTGAGTTGAGAGGAAGAAGATGGTATGGTTGGTTTGTGCTTTGAAGCTCTCTAGCTTAGGCATGCAATGAGAAGAAAGGAGGGGAAGAAGAAGAGGTTTCAGATGAGTTGAAGAAGTTGCAGGGAGAGTTTGAATCGTGAGTGAAAGAAAAAATGAGGGAGAAGGAGATTTGATTCAATTGGGTTCTTGTGGGCCCCATTGCTCAAAACTTGCAATGTTTAAAACACTGACTTGTGGGCCCCGGATGAAAACGACGAAGAAGACTAAAATGATCGCCGAAAAATCTACTTTCCAAAAAGTATAAATTTGGCATAGTTTTGAGATTTCGAAATTTAAGTCCAGATTTGGTGTGAAAAGACTGATTTACCCCTTTGGGCCAAAACTTGGGTTTCTGGGCCTAAAACACAACCAAGCTGAACACAAAAGTTTATTAATAAAATAAAACCATTCAAAAGAGATCAAAATCACGATTAAAATCAGAAAAATGGAATTTCCTCCCAAGCTTACACGTACACTCAGGGCACCCTTAAGTGTGACCAAATAGCACAAAACGCTCTCAAAATTCCCCAAAGCTAATTCTAGACTAAATCGGACCAATTTCTAATCCCACGCACACTAAACTCACATTACAACTAAACCCACACTTAGTTAACACTAATCGCGCTAAATCCTGGGTCGGGGTTTGACAATCTTTTGATGGTTTATGCTTACTTTTGATAGATAGTCATTAGGAATCTTTTCTTTTATGAAGGGAAGAAAATCTTAGCTATTAGATTGTCAATTTCTATCTTAGAGCTTTAAAGTTATATTTTCCAAATCTAAGCATTGATTTGTAATTAGATTTGAGTATTGTTTTTTTTTTTTGGAAAAAGAGAAGAGCATAAGTGTTGGATTAGTGTTACTTAGTGGATTCTAGATGATTCAATCTATCCATTAGTATTGCTTGTTGTTTATTTTACTTACTTTAGTTTGATTCTATTCACACTCCCACACACTTATTCACTAGTTTTAATTTTCACACTCCATTTCTCTATTATTCACACGATCAATTCCACATTTGATTTTACACCACTTTAGCATATTTCTTTATCTCCATCCACTCATTTTCTATATTTCACTTGTTATTTTCACACACTTATTCATTTGATCTATCTAACATTTCTCCATTGTTTTTATATTAACCTTGTTATTTTTCTTTTGTCATTAACTTTGTTACTAACATTGCTCTTGGTTTGTTCTCATTTTCTTTACTAACTTCTCTTTGTTATCTGGTTATAGATTTCTTTTAGTTTGCATTTTTTATTTTCCTTGTTATTATCTAGTTTCTTGTTTCCATTGTTATTTTCATTTGAATTTGTTAGCTATATTTGAGTTGATACTCCTTTTCATAGATCATTGTTATTTTCTTTGTAACGATCCTCGTGGGAACGATATTCGGACTTTCATAGTCTATATTACTTGAGACAACCGTATACTTGCGGGAAAGTACGCATCAAGTTTTTGGCGCCGTTGCCGGGGATCGGCGTACATAGGATTCCTTGATTTTAAGGATTTTCAACTCTCATATAGCTTGGTTGCATTTTTATTCTTTCTTTTAGTTTTCATTACGGATTCTATACATTTTCCTTGTTTGTATTCTCAGGGATTCCGCGGTTGAAGCAAGGAAAGAAGAAAAGTGCAACCAAAAAACTCTAACTTAGGAATTTAATTTGCTTTCTTAGAAAATCTTGTATTAGGATTCATTTCAAGCTTGTAATAATTTTTTAGTTCATTTGAGTTTTCAAAGCATTGTAATAATTAAGGAAGGAAGACGGGTGGACGATACTGTCACGGCCCCCCAAGTTCGCACACTCAACCCTCGACTTGATAGCGGATCCTTCTCCAGCCGCACCAACGACGCCCGTGCGCCGTCGAGGTCAGCAGAAAGGTGAGCGTTTTGGGTTGCCTCCTACTCCACTTCCTCCCTCAAACACACCACCTTGGCTTGAGCCCGCTCGAGGTCGGCAACAAGACCGGCATTCTTGCTCACCTCCTCTCTCAGCAGCTCATCCTTGGCTTCTAGGGCCTTCTACAATCTCTCCCTTTCAGCCTGCAGGTTCTCCCTTTCAGCCACCCAGCCAACCGCCCCGGCTTCGGCTACCTCCATCCTTTCCATGCCAATTTGGCATTTTTGAATCAGCTGTAAAACAGAAATAAGAATCAGAAGATAAACATCGAAGTCAAAGCATGAAAGAAGTATCAGAAGCATCACCTGCACCAACGATCGCATGGACGAAAAAAGCAGCGACTCGTTGTCCATTGACGGCCACTTCGCCATGTCCAGTGGGAGGGCGCAAGCTCGCCCTAGCGTAGCAACGACATAGGGGCTGCTGCCAGCATGGTCCGTCACAGCTAGCGGCCTTCCCAATGCGCCCTCGATGTCTGGAATCCATGGGATCACTGGAGGGGGCGGGAGAGTTTCTTTAGCGGAAGGGCTGGGTGGAGCCTCGAGCCTCGGCCTCTTCCCAGCCCGGCGCTCCTCCGTGGTCTCGGCAAGCCGCTCCCGACCGTCTGCCCTTGGATGGAGGCTGGGGGGCGAGTCCTCCATCTCGATGATAGCAGGAGCAGTAGGACCGACCTCGGCCACGACGACAAGAGGGGCCTCGGTTACAATGGAAGCAGGGGGAGGAGCAGCAAGGCCGACCTCGGCCACGACGACAGGAGGAACCTCTACAGCTGCGGTAGTACTTGGGGGCGGTGAAGTTGGGGCGACGCTAGCAGGGAGAAGGGCATCCAGGGCCTCACCCATGAGGTCCCCGAAGGCCACGGCAGACAGGTCCTCCGCTACGTAGCGTTGGCGACAATGACGCAACATCTCTTCCTCTTCCTCTTCTTCGGAGCTGGAAGATGCCGAGCTCGAAGATGTACTGGAGGATGCTACGAGTTTCTTCCTCCACAGCGAAGGCCCGGCCTCGGCTGCCGCTACCCTGGCAAGTTCTAGGTCTGTGAGTGGAGCTGAAGCCCAGTCACCAGACTCGACCAGACGCCCAGTGGGGACCGCAATTGTCACTGGCTCCGAGCTAGAGACCGCGACCGTCACAGGCTCCGAGCTGGTGCCTTCTCTGCGCAACACAGAGTCTATCCCGGTCACCTTTCTTGAGGTGTTGAAGGATTTGTAGTGCGGCGTATACCCTATTAGTGACCACGCAGCTCGACAGTCGTGATCGCGGTAATTCCTCACTTTCTCGTGTCGGTCGGTGTTCACCTTCCATCGGTTTTTCCTGGCTACCTCCCTTCTTTGTCGAAAATCTGCATAAATAGAAAGTTGTTAGTCAGGTAGACACAAGAGAGTAAAACTGCAAACCGAAAAGACTTCGGCCTTTACTTGGAGGAATTCACATTTTTCGAGGAATCCGGACCGTGGTGCTAGCCTCTGCTTCGCCGAGCTCCCATCCTCCTTTGACTGACACTCGATCCTCGCCCGCTTACTTGTTGGAGTCCTCTAGCACGGTAATGAAGCCAGCACGGCGAACCCTCAGCCAGCCCCCCAAGGTTTCCCCTCTTCTTCTATCCAATGTGTCCTAGATGTGACTTTTCAACCCGTCTACCCAGATTTTTATTGGATATAAGACCTTCCCTTGATCTTTGTCCTCTAAAAATCTGAGGTCCAAGCCAAGTCAAGTGAACTAAAGCATCAAGTGTTCTCATCTAAAGGACGATGGCGGAGTCCATACATGACTCGCGACCGTCGATCTGAACGAGTCCCCACAATCTCTTTAGAAGTCAGATCCCTCTTTCTTCCTCTTCTATTGTATTATGTTTTTTTTTAGAGAGACAAAAAATCACAATTCTTGTCTTTGATTATTGATAAGATTTGTAAATCGCCTTTCATGGAAAAATTGCCTTTTACAGCAGAAAACCGCCTTTCACGGCAAACTAAAGAAACTCGCCTCTCACGGCATTCTAAATCTGTCCCTTTTATTTAAAATATATATACAATGGAAAGTTAGAAAAAAATTTTGATTTCCTTTCTACTTGTGAAGGTGAATCTCCGGATCACCATTTCAAATTCTAAGTAGAATAGAAAATCTGGCATACCCGTACAAAATGTTGATGCTAGCTTTTTTATTCGCCCCACCGCACCCCGGCGGACCCGAGATGGAGGAAGGCAAGGAAAGAGCCGGGACCACCAAAAATAAGGGGAAAGGTGCCAAATATTTAGAAGAGGATCAACCCCATTCCTGGGTATCCCATTCAATGTCCTTTGACGACCTAAGGTTTAAAGGCTAATTCTTCAAATTGAAAGAATGATGCAAACGAAACTTCGAGTTGTGATTTCTGTGGGTTTGCATGCGATACGCAAGTGATAAAAGTGCATGGCCGATGATGGGCCGGAAGTAAGATAAAAATGGCCAATGTTGGGCCGGACTGATTGAGAGTGGCCGATGATGGGCCGGTAGTAAATAAACTGATATTGGGGTGTGTGAAATCACTCATCTTGTTTCATCATTCTCATTAATTCAGGTTCTCGGAATCGGCCTCTATTCCATTTAATCATTGAGTTCAGATAAATATTTGGCACCGGAGGTGGAGGAAAAGAGAAGAAAATATTTTTGGGATTGGTCTTGTTGGTTTTATAGTTTTTTTGGATTTTAATAATTGGGGCTAGAAGGGCCTAACTAGGGGAGTTCCTACATGGATTCAATCTAACTGTTCTATTCCCCTAATGGATCTCCACCCTATCCTAAGGTCCTAACCGCCCACATCCGCTCTCCCGGTCCCTTAGCAGGGCCCGGAGAGAGAGTGGGACCTAATCAGTTAGGGTTAATGAAACTAGGGTAGTCTAAGCTGGCTTGGGGGAGACCTAGATCTTGGTCCGGGGACTGGCCTAATCAATCTAGGCTACTGTCTAATTTATAACTCCAATTTCTTAATATTTTGGGTTTTTTAATTTCTTTTAATTTGTTTTTGGTCTTTTGGGTTTTTATGGTTTTTATTTTGTTTTTGGTTTATTTGTAAAGCCTAAAATCCTAAAGTGATGTATCCTAATGAAATGGGGTGAGGGGAAAGGAATGAATTTCTGATTTTTATTTAATAATTTATTTGAAGTTTCCTAAATAAGATTTCATGATCCTAATGAGATGGGGGAAGAGAAGAGAAGTCAATTATTGGATTTAGCCTAATTATTTCTAATTAATAGGGCAGCTAAAATTCTATTTTTAATCTTTACTTTTTATTGCTATTTTTATTTTCTTTTGGTGTTTTTGGTTTTTATTCTAATTTTTATATAGAAAATAACATAAATAGATAAAGGGACTGCAGTCTCAATTTTTATAAAGAGGATGAACTAAAGAAACAGGATGTAATACGATTATAATGCATGGGCATGTTAAATGCATGTTGACATACAAATTAAGGCTAATTTTAAAAAACTAATAATAATAAAAATGGCCTAAAACACTAATCTAAATGCATGGCATGTTAGATGCATGAAGAACAAAAGACGGAAGACATTGAATGAAGAATTGAATGCAGAAAATATATAGTGGAGTGAAACCGGGCTGTGCATGCATGGGCTGGATTGGTAGCTCCGATGATTGGCAAGGTAAACGGGCAGGTCGAAGGTGAAGAAGGTGCAAGTGGTGGCAGCAGTGGGTGTGCGATGAAGGAGTGCAGGTGGGTGCACAGGTGTGATGCACGTGGTGAAGGTGGGCGTGGTGCCAGCAGGGTGCAGCGGAGGTGGGGAGAGAAGGACTGAGAGGTAGAGGGAGAGCAGAGAGAGAGATTGGAGAGGTAGAGGGGAACAACAGAGAGGAAGTGCAGAAGAGAACGGGGGGGTGGAGAGATGGCGAGAGAGTGAGGGAGAGTGGAGAAGGAGAGAGTGGACAGGAGAGAGGGAGAGATGGCAGTGGTGCGTGTGGGTGCAAGGTAGTGCAGAGAGGGGAAGAGGGGCATACCTTGTGGGAGGTCTCCGACAGCGCTGCATGCAGGGGAGGACAGATAGGCGCTGTGGAAGATGAAGATGGGTGCTGGCGTGGAGGTTCGGGCTTCCGCGGTGTCTTTGCGCAGGGAGATGATGGAGGGCACGAAGGGGTGAGGGGCTACTGCGGTGGACGACAGTGCTGCTGCATGAGATGGGCTTTGAAGAAGGGAAGATGATGGTGGTGGTGGTGGTGCGTATGACGGGTCTGGGATGGAGGGGAAGATGAGGAGGAGAGAGAGGACTTCTGTGTGAAGATGGAGGTGGAGGATGATGGCGAGATGGGTTGCAGCGTGCAGGAAGAGGGTGATGGGCGCTGGATGGAGAGGAGATGGACGTCGTGAGATGGAGATGAGCGATCTGGAATGCGTGGGGGTGATGAGATGGGATGCAGGTGAGTGAGAAGATGATGGATGCAGATGGTGGGGAGAGGGCGATGGAGAGGGTGATGGTGATGGTGGGTGATAGAGATCTGGGAGAGGTCCGGGAGGCGCAGGATGATGGGAGGCGATGGACGGTTGATGGAGGATGGGGGTCAAGATGGTGGAGGCTGCAAAATGGGTTGGTGATGGAGAGACAGGGCTGATGAGCACAGGGATGGAGGAGGGGAGATGTGATGGGTCTGAGATGGAAACGGGCACAGGGATAGAGATGGGGAGTGAGGAGGGAGATGGAGAGGTGGGCCTGCGTGAAGATGGAAATGAGAGGTGTGATGGATGATGAAGAGATGGGCGCCTAGGAGGAGGATGATGGTGGAGAGGTTCTGCGTGAGATGGAGAGATGGGATCGAGGGGCTTCTGTGCATGGGTTTTTTGTTATATCCGGTGAAGTGGGGATAAAGCCTGGGAGTTTGAAATCGAGAGGGAGTGAGAGATCTCAGGGGTTGGGAGAGAGATGTACGTCTGAGATGGGCCCGGGGGGGAGATCTGCGTCTAGGATGAGAGCCCTGGGGGGATAGAGATTGGCTCGAGGGAGAGAGATCCCAGGAGAGAGGGGAGAGTTTCCCGGATCTGAGAGACAGTCCTCTCCCATGCAGCTAATGGGCCTCGTGGGACGGGTCAAGTTCGGGTCTGGCATGGGTTGGTTTTGGAGTTCAGGTTAGATGGGTTTGGACTTGGATTAATGGGTGATGGGTTGGAGTCCAGGTGAGTTGGATCCAGGGTTGGGCTTGAGTAGGTTTGGCTTGGATTCAACCTGGAATGATGAGCTCGAGTCGAGTTTGAAAGGAGCAGGTTCGGGTCCAGAAGGTGGGGTCCTGGTGGAGATTGGTCGAGTTGTTGTCGCTGGGGCCCAGGTTTCGTAGATTTCAATCCGCTCATCGGATTTCGATGTTCTACATATCGATGGAAATCTCTCGGCGAGTAGATCACGATGAACCAATTTTCAAGGCAATCAGAGGTCAAGAAATGATAGGTGATTTTTCACGCGGGCACCCTGGGGGTGTGGGACCCGCTGTCATGATTTTTTATCCGCCCGTCAGGTCTTGGAACTCTATATTTGGGCAGAAAGCTCTCAATGAGTAGATCATGATGAGCCAATTCCTGGGGCGATCAGAGGCTTAGAGACGACATGTGACTTTTGACTCGAGACCTAATCTGGACATCATTAAATAGGGTGGACTGAATTGCCCTCATAGGGTGCCAAAACGAGGTGTCTACACCAGTATGTGGAGAGGAACTTCGAAGAGTGCGACTTGGTCAACCAAAATGAGAGGAGGCAATGGTTAATTACTCTCATGGATGAGAAGTTCTACAAGATTGTGGTAAGCAATCGTCCTTGGGTCACGGACGATCAGAGCATTGTGTCAAAGCCTACCTTTTTCTTTGGCGACTCAGACCCTGACCACTTGACATACCAAAGGAGATGCTTTCAGTTCTCTTACACAGCTAATGGTGAGGAGAGAACTGTTGTTTCCCATTCCACATTTGATCGTACTATCTCGATCATGAGTCTTTCTCCCATGCTTTAAGAGGGAAGATCCACCAAGCTGGGTGAAGAGGACCAACATGATTAAGACCGTGATTTTTGTTAGTGGCCCTTCCGGATATGCGGAGAAGTCGCCTGCCCGTTTGGACATGTTGATGTCGGCCAGCGGCTACCAAGGTTCTGATTATCCGTCTGTCGATTTGAGACCGGTGGGCCTTGGCATTTTCCGGGGTGACGACAACAATTGGGTGAAGCCTTTTTGACTTCATGGCTGTTTTAGTGCCGACTCATGTTGGGAGTCATGGATTGATCACATCTTGCAGATTGGTGGCGCCATTCTGAAGGAAGCTAAGATCTTCGATGCGGCTCTCGTATTTCAGAAAATCGTGGTTTTCTTTGATGAAGACTTTATGGCCATGTTGGAGTCATTCCTTTCACAAACCAACACCTTCGTTGTCACAAATGGTGAGATTGGTTTTTCTTTAAAGGAATTGAGCGCCATCAATGGACTGCCTATCCTCGACAAACTCTACAAGGAGTTTATGCCTATCGATTGTGTCCTTGAGGAGTAGTGTGAGGAGTATCGGCTTATGTACTTTCAACTTATCGTCTTCTATGATTTCTTTAAGGAGAAGGAAGGCTCGAAAGTCAGGTCCAGTAGTTGGAAGAGTTTCAGCTTTGTCTCCCAACTTCTTTAACAGCGGGGAGTCTTCTAATAGCATGCCCTAGGAAGCCAGGGCTAAAACTCTGGGTTCGAAGAAGATCTCCGTCATGCGAGAAAATTCGAAGAACTTTCTCACGAGTATAGATGCCATTTGTTTTGACATTGCACTACGAAGAGATCTTGCTGTTTACCTCACTTACTGGCTGGGTGAGGCTGTTTTTGCTGGCTGAATGCACATCAGACCGCACTACATTTTTCCAGCTTGTTAGATGGCATTTGGAGAGAGGCTTGCTTTGGTGTCTGCTCTTTACTCCTACTTATGTACCAAACTGCAGGCTGGTGCTTTTTTGGTTTGGCTTGGGCTCCCCATGAATAGGGTATTTTCAGCCCATATATTTTATTCATGGTATGTGTACCGCTATCCTGGTTTCCACTGATTGGGTGTTGCGCAGGATGATGACCCATTTATGATTCGTTTGGCTAGAGGGACAGCTGTTTCCGAATCTCTTTTATCTGCCCGTTTGAGGATCCGACGGTTTAGGGACGTCGAGATTGGGCAGTCTTCAGTGAAGCTTTCTCAAATTTTTGGAAGAAGGCTTTTGGTTTTGGTGTCTGCTGTGATTCGACCAGGGCAGGGTCAAGAAGATAGTATTCTTCAACCAATGCAAAGAGTGGCTTTTCAACATACGTGTTGGTACGATGGTGTACCATAGACATCTTTTTGTCGACATCCAGCCGTATGTCCCCTCGTATTTTGCACTGCAGTTGGGCTTCTCTCAAGGCATTGTTGGAGCACCTTCGAGCATGGTGAAGCGTTATGGAGGTTTACAGGATGGGAGAAATGCATGGGCCTTTTATAGTACGGACGACACTACAACCATGATTTCCTATCTTGAGTTGCCCACTTCCCAAACCGCTGGCTTCACGAAATGGTTCGTGTTGACCTTTTCAGTGTACCGTGGGCTTTCCAAGAAAGAGCTTGATGTAAACAGTCTTCTGGGAAGGGTCTTGGTAGATCAGATGGCGTCCGGCGAGAGGAAGTTCTAACTTTCTTTTCTGGAGAGAAGCATAGGATAGGCTTTCTCGATGAATAAGACAACATTACGTCAGAAGCTGTGCAAGAAGTACCTGGTGAGGTCTTGAAACAGCTAGAGGAGGAGGAAGCCAAGGTCGACGCTTTGATACAAGCAGAGTGGACAAAGGCTTCTATGAGGTCTACTGGCAAGAGCAGACCATCTAGTGAGGGCTCTAGTGAGAGACCTGATTTTGATAGTGGGGCAGGTTCTTCGAGTAGACCGACCGATAGGAGCAAAAGGAAGAGGGGGGGGGGGGGCGTTGTGATAAGAGACAGCACAAAAGTTCTTCTGATCTAGAAGTTCCTCTCACCATTGCTGAGGAGGTGTTGAGGGATGCTGACAAGCCTCCGGAAAAGAGGAGCCGAGAAGAAGAGACTGCTGATGATGATATAATTCTCCTCTTTTCTCTTTCCATTTCTTTTCTTTCATGGAGATTTTTTGTTTTAATCTGCTGATTTTTTTTTCTAAGCAGAAGATGATGAGGCAGTGATGGATCAGATCGTGGCATCTAAGAAAGAACCAAGGGACTTTGAAATGATTCCAGAACCTTCACCTGGTGTCAAACCCCAACCCAGGATTAGCGCGAGTAGTACCTATTAAGTGTGTGCTTAGTTATAATGTGAGTTTAGTGTTCGTGGGTTAGAAATTGGTTCGATTTAGTCTTCGAATTAGCTTTGGGGAATTTTGAGAGCGCTTTGTGTTATTCAGTCACACTCAAGGGTGCCTTCAGTGTACGTGTAAGCTTGGGAGGAAATTCTAGTTTTTCGATTTTTATCGTGATTTCAATCTATTTTGAATGGTTTTATCTTATTGTTCAACTTTTGTGTTCAGCCTGTCTGTGTTTGAGGCACAGAAACCCAAGTTTTGACCCAAAAGGGTAAAACAGTCATTTCACAACAAATCTGGAACAAATTTTCAAAAATTCAAAACCATGCCAAATTTATACTTTTTGGAAACTAGATTTTTCGGTAAACATTTTAGTTTTCTTCGTCATTTTCATCCGGGGCCCGCAAATTAGTGTTTTGACCGTTGCAGGTTTTGAGCACATGGGGCCCACAAAACCCATTTTCACTTAAGTTGTGTCTTCTCTCCTCCCTCACTCTCACTCATGTTCCAGTTGTTGGGCTCCTGCAACTTCTTCCTCAAGAGAGAGCTGAGAAAGAACCTCTTCTTTTTCATTTCCCCTCTTTGCATGCCTAAGCTAGAATGCCTCAAATCAAAATCTGAGCGTACCCTCTTCTTCCTCTCAACCCAAGCTCTTTATTGGTGTCATTTTCTTGGAGATTCTTGTTGGAGGGAACCACCATTTTCGCCCTTGCTTCTTGTTTAGCAAGCTCCAGGTTAGGCTTCTTCTTCCCCTTTTTAATGGAGTCTTTTGAGCTCCTTAGGAACCCATTCCTATAGCATGTAAACCCATTTTCGAAATGGGGGTTTTGTTTGACCAAAAATGGTGATTTGTGTATGGTTTCATGGGGTTTCTTGTAGATTTCGTGGCTCAGCTTTGGTAGGATTTTTGAGAGACTTTTGGGCTTAGATATTGTCAAGGCAAGTGATCTCTTTGGCCTCATCATGCATGCAATTTGCTTGGCATCTTGTGTTTGAAAAATGCAATGTTTATGCATACTATGTTTTCCTATTTGTTGTCTTTCAATTAAGCATGATTTGATCTTTCATTTTTCTTCATGAAATTGATGAAATGATTCTCCATACTTCAGAATTTCTGTTTTGAATTAAAACGATATGCCTTGTTTGTAATTTGGAATGGTTTTGTGAAATGGAGATATGTTGATGAAGGGAGAAGTTGTGGTGGTGTGATTTATTGTTGGAAATGACCCTTGGAGAGCATGGAGGCTCAGGGGATGTGCATGGATTTGGCAAAGAAGGAAAGGGAGTGGAATGGGAAGAGAATTGAGGAAGAAAGAATTGAGAAATCTGACTTGAACTAGGCTGTCGAGCACAGTCGGTCAGTTGGCGGTCAGCTGTCGGCGAGCCGACATGTTCACTTCGGTCAGTCAACAGCCAACCGAGTCCAGTTCAGTTCCGTTTCCAGTAGCCTGTTTCCCAACATTAAATTTTCGGTCAGCTAGCGGTCAGACGTCGGCTAGCCGACGTGTTCACTTCGGTCAGCCGACGGCCAACTGAGCTCCAGTTCGGTTCCATTTCCACAATGTGGTTTTCCCTATCAGTGGACATGGCGGTCAGCCGTCGGTCAGCTGGCGGCTAGCCGACAGTCACCTACTCGGCTAGCCGACATGTGACCAAGACCTGACCGAGTTTTTGAACCAGTCCTATTTTATGGGATTTTCTTGGGAATTGAAAAACCAGTATAAAATTTAAAAGCTTCTAGCTTGAGATGTTGCATTTGGAATTCTAATTGTCCATTAGATTAAGGGACACCAAATATATCTTAATTCCAACAATTGGGTTTCAAATACACAAGGATCAATGAAGGGCCTTAGTGTGTACTGATTAGCCTGTTTTGAGACCTTGATTTCTGATGTGATGAATATCGTAGGACTTATTTTGTTTGGCAAGTACTAACTTGATTTTGGAAGTGTTTCAAGAAATTTCTAATGAGGATTACTACTCCTGCTTTATTTTGCTATAGCATACGCTATCCCCGATATGTCCTGCTTTGTCCTGTTTTAATGAGTAAATCCCCCTATTTTGGTCGGTTTTGTATATGTATTTTTCCTGTTTTCGTGCACTCATGATTTTAGGTGAATACCACTGAGCTTGGACCACCCTTTCAGTTTGATCCATTGTTTGGGGAGGGGGGTGGGGGGCGAGGGGGTGGGTGGTCGTCCTTAAACCCTGGACTATCTGCAGATTAGTCGTATATTCATATATATACACCTTTGTCCTACTTCCGGTTCCGCAGCCGGACCCCACCTACCTAGTGTAGCATGGGATTCTGGTCTATCCTGTTCTGTTCTGCTTACTCTGCTCATCATATATGGTAGAGAAAGGATGAGCTCAAGGTGGTTTTTCTTACTAATCATGATATATTTCTGCATCCTTGCCCGATTTGTCTTGTATACTTTTCCAGCACTGTTTCACATTCATGCATGGTTTTAAATACTGAACTTTTTCTTGATCTAAATAAGTTATAGTTTTGTCTAAATTGATCACGTGCCAGACCGTTGTGTCTGACCCGTTTATTTTGATGACCAGGTGCAGGTGACGTTGCCTTTGAGGAGGAGCGTCGGGAGGAGGCTGTTGAGCCACCCCCAGCCCGCGAGTGGCAACCTGACGGCGTCCTCTAGACGTCGGGTGGGGTCATGAGTTGCATTCACATGGTTGGGTCTAGTATTTTGTTGTTTTGGGATGCAAGGCCTTTGCTGGCTCCTTTTACACATGGGAAATGTAAACTTAACTTAACTCACTTTTGGTCACTTGAAACTTGAAGTTTAAATTATGGATATGCTATGTTACACATCCTCTCTCTGAATGTTTATATCCTTTGAATTATTTAACTTATGCATCTTGGAATTTCGTGATTTCTGTTATTAAGTTGTGATTGAGATTATTTGCACGCTTCCGCAAACCATCGTTCGTGTGAGATTATTCCATGTTTGTTTTGGGAATCCTCACCTCGGAAACCTATGGGTTAATCATAGTTGGACACACACACACGCAGTTGCAGGCCCGGGTCAGGGACCTTGGTTCAGGCATTTAAAAGAAACTAGAAACTCTTAGAGATGTGGCGAGGATCTGTGAACTCGTTAGATCGTCAGTATGGACCAAGAAACCAAACCCGAACTTGTTATTATGTACTAACATTTTGTTTTACAGCATCATGCCTCCATGAAAAGCTCCGAATCAGAATGCTTTTGGGAGCAATAACAATAACAATTAAACAGATCACGAGTAGCCGCCCACAGTGACACAGTTTCAGGCACTCATGTAGGCAATGTTAGAACAGTAGAGGCAAGCTAATGAAAGTCAAACTAGATTGCAGAGGGAAGTCAATGAAGTCCAAGCTAGGCTACAAAGAGAGGCCAATGAGAACCAAGCTAGGTTCCAAGAACAGCTAGCTAAGAAGGATGAGGAAATGACACAAGTTTAGAGACAGCTTTTAGAAGTTTTGCAAAACAGGCCTCACCCCCAGCCTAGGCAACCTAGGGACCTGAATATCATCATCAACAATGGGGAACAGGACCCTAATATATTGTTTGAGAGGTTTAGAAAGAGAGGACCCAAGGAGTTCTTGAGTCAAGCAGTTTCTTTGGCTGCAGACGATTAGTTGGTCAACACGGAGAAGATCTTTGATGTATTCACTTGTACAGGCATACAGAAAGCCAACCTCACAGCTTCTTTGTTTTATGGATTAGCAGACACATGGTGGCAAACGGTTAAAGAACCGTATCAGACGATGGCAGATGAGAGTACATGGGAGACCTTCAAGACTCAATTCACTGACAAGTATGTCCTTTCACATATCAAGAGACAGAAGGCCATAGAATTTTAGCAACTAAAGCAGGGTAATATGACAGTCATTGAATTTGTCACAAAGTTTGAAAGACTTGCTAGATACGCCCAAGAGCTAATTGATACTGAACAAAAGAAGATCACAAAATTCTTGGAAGGTCTAAATCCTATCATTATGAGAGATGCTACAAGAGTAGTCCCACCAGCCACCTTTGATGAAGTAGTTAAGAGGGCATATAAGTTTGAAGATATCAATAATTAGATCATTTGGGATAGGAAACAACAACACCAGTAGAATCAAAGGCAGCAGAGTAACAAGAAGCCAAGGCAAGAACAACAACAAGCAAGACAAGGTTGTGGTCACTATGGCAAGAACCATGAAACTGTCGTATGTCGTAAGGCCACAGGTGCTTGTTTTCGGTGTGGGGCAATGGACCATACAGTTAGGGACTGCGCACAACTACAAAACCAAGGTAATAGAAACTAGCAACAGAGGCAAGTAGCCCCTCAGGCACCAGCTTAGAATCAAGCTAGACAGCCTCAGCAGCAGCAGCAACGACAAGGGAGGCAGAATATGCCACATCAACAAGGACTAGCATACCATTTAAATCGTGTCGATGCAGATGCTGCGGG
This sequence comes from Persea americana, assembly GCA_029852735.1. NCBI lineage: Eukaryota > Viridiplantae > Streptophyta > Magnoliopsida > Laurales > Lauraceae > Persea > Persea americana. The sequence continues at coordinate 43,872,771 of CM056814.1, forward strand.
CGATGTTGTGGAAGGTAAACTCCTCATTTGTGGAATAGAAGCTCAAATTTTATTTGATCCTGGAAGCACTCATTCATTTTTATCTCCTGTGTTTCTAAAGATAATTGCTATACCATTTAGGGAACTTGATTATATCTTGACTGTCACCACACCAGTAGGTAAACATGTTGTTTGTAGAGCCTATTACCCAGGTTGTTCGGTCCTATTAGGGGAGGTCAACCTTCCAGCAGATCTTATCATTCTAGACATGTATTATTTTGATGTCATTTTAGGCATGGATTGGTTAGAGAAGTACCATGCAACCATGGATTGCTTTAGTAGGACCATCACTTTCAAGTTGAAAGGAGATCAGGCAGATTTCTTGATTCAGGGAAAAAGGAAGAAAAAACAAGTAGGAATTATTTCAACACTAAAGGCAGGCAGAATGGTACAAAGTAGGTATGAAGCTTTCATAGCGTTTATCACAGAGGATAAACGATCCCAAGGGGTGGAGGAAATCCTCATTGTGTGCGAATTTCCGGATGTTTTTTCCTAAGGAAATCCCGGGATTGCCACCAATTCGAGAAGTTGAGTTCACGATTGAACTCCTTCCAGGGACAGCTTTGATTTCAATAGCACCTTACAGGATGGCTCCACAGAATTAGGTGAACTAAAACTCCAATTGCAAGAACTTTTGAGCAAAGGTTTCATCAAACTAAGTGTTTCACCTTGGGTAGCAGTAGTTTTATTTGTGAAAAAGAAGAATGGAAGTCTGAGAATGTGCATAGATTACAGAAGATTGAACCACATGACTGTCAAGAACAAGTATCTGTTGCCGAGAATAGATGAATTATTTGATCAATTGCAAGAAGCAGCATACTTTTCCAAGATAGACTTGAGGTCTGGGTATTATCAGCTGCGGGTTAGAGAGTCAGATGTGCCTAAAACAGCTTTTTGAACCAGATATGAGCACTACGAGTTTTTAGTGATGCCGTTTGGATTGACTAATGCACCTACGGTATTTATGGCTCTCATAAACAAAGTCTTTGCACAGTATCTAGATCAGTTCACGGTTGTATTTATTGATGATGTTCTCGTGTATTCTAAGAGTAAGGAGGAGCATGAAAAGCACTTGAGGATGTCATTGAAGCTTTTGAGGGGTAACCAGCTCTATGCAAAACTAAGTAAATGTGAATTTTGGCTAGAGCAAGTGGCTTTTCTAGGTCATGTTATTTCAAAAGAAGGCTTAGCAGTGGATCCGTCTAAGGTTGAAGTAGTTGTCAGTTGGAAAAGGCCAAGCAGTGTGACAAAGATCAGAAGCTTTTTGGGCCTAGCAGGATATTATAGGAGGTTTGTCCAAGGATTTTCATCCATTGTAGCACCTTTGACAAAGTTGACCAGGAAGAGTGTGCCTTTTGTATGGACAGACTAGTGTGAAAAAACTTCAAAGAGCTGAAAAGAAGATTGACTACAACCCTGATTCTTACCTTACCGTCAGGAAGTAAAGAATTTGTTGTCTATACAGATGCTTCGAATGTCGGATTGGATTGTGTATTGATGCAGAATGATAAAGTTATTGCTTATGGCTCGAGGCAATTGAAGGATCATGAAAAGATTTATGCCACTCATGATTTGGAATTAGCCGCAATTGTATTCACCTTAAAAATGTAGAGACATTATCTGTATGGGGAGAAATTCGAAGTCCACTCAGACCACAGGCACTACAAGAAAAAACATTTTTAGTGTCGAACTTATAGCGGCGGCCGCTAAAATTCATCGCTATAATATACTTATAACGATGGCCAAAGCTGACCCCCGCTATAACTGAGTTTTTGAGTTACTTTCACCGGCGACCGTCACTATGTCAGTCGCTAAAACATTGATCCAATGCCGCCAAGTTCTCATGGGAAATTTTTTACTTTTACCGTCGAATATATAGCGGCGGCGAATTTTTTCGAGGGTAAACTATATTATTAGCGTTAGTCAGGTTTTGGCTGCCGCTACAAATTATTTGTTGCGGCGGCCTTAATGGGCCCCCCGACGGTAAAAGTCTTAGATATAATGTCCAGACTTATATTGTCGCGACCCCGAACCGGGACCCGGGACCGCGACGGGTGGTGTGGATGGGGTAATGAACTACCCTTAACAACGATTATACATTCCTTAATTTCCCACTGGTTTCCGCGGTGAGGATTCCACATACCCTCATAGAACATTTACATTGGCGTGGAAGCGTGTAGCAAATCAAACTCTTACTCCATTCTCATCAAATAAGACTGTTAATACACAAGTATGACATGATGTCAGAGTGAGCAATGATCTCATTAGCATTCCCAAAATATGAAGTTAAAGTTTAAGCAAAAGATCAAGTTAAATTAACATTCCCCAAAAATAATGGCCAACAAAGGCCAGTACAACCAAAAGTATAAATCATGAATCAGTCTATAATCTCCCCAAAATATTCGCAGCTCAAAGCTAAACCAAATGTCTACATGACAATGTCAGCTTGCCACTCTACTAATCGTTGCGGTTCATCAACCGCCCCCTCTGGCTCCTCCTCAAAGGCGATAACGGGAGCTGGACCTGAGTACCACAAAAATGGGTCAGACACGACGGTCTGGCAGGTGGGTGAATAGATAATACCAAGAAAGAAATCAAAGCACATCTTAGACATAACGAAAACTTATTAAAACGATAACTGTCATAAAACAGGATGCATGGTTCATTTAAAGTACAGATGCAATATAAATCATGTGGGGTAATCAAAGTACAGGAACTGACTAGATGGCAACCACACTAAAGCTAAATCCTCTCTATCACTAAGGTGATGATAGCACATTCAGTGCGTTGGGCTCGAGCACACGAAGTGACGAGAACCAACATTATATACATATACATATAGCTAGGCAAGACCATGGCCGCGAAACCGGGTAACGGGACTGGGCAGGATCCAAGTTGCAACTGGCGGGAGCACAAGGGGGAGGCCCAAGTCAGTTGATCAGACTGACAAGGACGTCCAAGCTTAGTGGTGCCGACTCATAGGTTACATGAGAAATCAAAACATATACAAACTATATCAGTATAAAACAATCGGGCAGGCGGGGCATGGTGCTCGTAAGCACACATTTCGTATCATTATCTGTTCATGCATAAACGGGGCTGGCAGGACATATCAGGTGTATAAATCAGAATTTAAGATAAAACTAGTAGGATCAGGTAATTATACATATAATCTGAGTAAAATAATGCAATGAATCCTTATACCATTAGGGACTATATATTGGGGCATCCATATTCAAACAACATGTATAAGGATCTTGTATGTCTATTATTACCCTTAGTATGGTATTCGAATGATAGAGGACATACTAAGTTTCCTTATGCAAGTTGATGAATCCAAAAGTCCCAATACCTTTTAGAAATGGTGTTTCTTTCTAAGCCAATCTCCTTATATCATCCCCTGGGTCTTCTCAAGGTGGTAGGGCATTAGAACAACCCATCCAAACCTTTAAATACCACATTTGAAAACAATAGAAAAGACTCAGGAATTCTGGGTGAAACTCGGTCACCTGTCGGTCAGCTGGCGGTTAGCCGCCAAGTTATCGGCGGTTAGCCGCTGGCTGACCGTGGGGCTGACTGCGGTTCACCCTGCTAAAATATAGCATTCTGTGTTTCTAACCGCGCATCTCGGCTACCTGGCGGTCACAGGGTTTTTGGTTAGCGGTTAGCCGCAAGCTGACCGCGTGGCTGACCGCAGTTCGCCTGTCAAAACACAGCATTCTGTGTTTCTAACCGCATCTGGGTCGGCTGGCCGCCGGTCACCTGTCGGCTAGCCGCCAAGGTGACCGCCCGCTGACCGCCCAGCTGCGGGAGCTCTACATTAGGTGCAGATTTCAGTTCTTTCTTTCCCAAACCCTTTCACCTCAACGTCATCCATTTACTAACATGAAATGGGTCTATTCCCTTCCTTTTAACATTTAATCCTTTCCACCAACCACCATTCCATCAATGCATTTAATTCTCCTTCCAACACAAATCTCATTCAGTGCAAGTACAAACACCATTTAAGAAGTCCATAATGATCAAAATAAACTTTAATGATTGGATGTATATATTCTCATAAAACTAACTAAGAGAAAAATCATATCAATAAGTACATTTCCAAAAGCATTATGAAACCTAATAAACTAAAGGAATAGGAATAGTAAAAATTCCACATTTTCAATAAAACAAGAACTTATTCAAATCAAATCCATTCATTCACTTGCCTTGATCTCCAAATATGCTAGTGAAGCTCAAAATCTACAATCTTCACAAAAATCCCCAAAATACATTCATTACAACCCTAGAATGTCAAAATCAAGCAATAGATGGAGATAGCTTCCAATAATCAAGGTGAAGCACCTCCATGGCTAGAAGAATACACAACCAAGAGATGAGAAGAAGAGCTTACATGAAAAGTCCTCTAATGGCAAGAGTTTGCTCAAAAGGTAGCTTGGAATGGAAGGCTCTCTCTAAAAATGGTATCAAGATGAAGCTCTCATGGAGAGGAAGAAGATTACCACCTCCATTTTACCTTTAGCAATAGATTTGAGAGAGATTGAGAGATGGAGAAGCAAGGAGCAAGAAGGAAAACCCTAGGGCTGGGCTGGAACTTCTCTTTGTTCTCAAGGGAAAGTTGCAAGAAAAGGGGAAGAGGGAAAAGGACTCCTCCTTATATAGACAATGGCAGTGGGTCCCACAACTTAAAAATCCAATTGAGCTAAAACATCAATCTACGGGCTTCGGACGGATTCGACGAAGAAGGAAGAATTGATCGTCGAAATTTTTACTTTCCAAAAAGTATATATTTTACGAGTTTCGGAGACATTGAAAATAGTGTCCTGATTTTGTGTAAAAAAACTGCTTTACCCCTATCAATGGCAAAGTAGGGTTTAGAGGTCTCGAATGGAAACGGAACAAATACGAAAGTTGTCTGGAATCATAAAATACATTAAACGGAGCAAATTACGGATTTCCAGAATTATTAAATAAATCCCAAAACTAATCAAGACACTATAAAAAGGAACCCCCAAAGGGCCCCACTAGATCAAAAGAGTCCCCAAAATTATTCAAAGCTATAAAAAGCTATTCTAATCCAGATTTAACCCATTTCCGCTAATCTCACTTATAGCTAAAACGCGTCTTAATTAACACTAAAAGGAAACTCTCGGGGCGGGGTCTTACATCCTCCACCCCTTAGGGCATTTGGTCCACCAAATGAAATAAAATAACTAACCTCGGGTAGTAGATGCGAATACTTCTTCTTAACTTGATCCTGTAATTCCCACGTTGCTTCTTCAGGTCCGTGATTTTCCCAGAGCACTTTCACCCATTGTATAGTCCTTGTCCTCAGTTCTTGTTCCTTCGTATCGATGATCTGAATAGGCTTCTCGACATAGGTGGCATCTTCTCTGATCTCTAATGGTTCATGACGGAGTACATGTGACGAGTCGGGGACGTACTTTTTCAACATAGACACATGGAACACATTGTGTACGCCGGAAAGCTCAGGTGGTAAGGCCAATCTATAAGCCACGTCACCAATCTTGCTCACGATATCATAGGGTCCAATGTATCTCCGAGATAGTTTACCTCTCTGCCCGAATCTCAAAGTTCCTCTAGTAAGGGACACCTTCAAGAAAACCTTATCTCCTTCCTTGAAATGCAAATCTCTTCGGTGAGAGTCTGCGTAACTCTTTTGTCTACTCCGGGTTACTTTCAGACGTTCTTGGATCAACTTGACTTTGTCACTGGTTTCACTCACCATAGTCGGTCCATGAAAACTGCGAATACCTACTTCTTCCCAACAGACTGGAGTTCTACACCTCCTACCATACAATGCCTCAAAAGGCGCCATCCCAATGCTCGAATGATAACTGTTGTTGTAGGCGAACTCGCAAAGCGGTAGGGTCTCATCCCATTGAGTCTTGAAATCTAGTACACACGCTCGAAGCATATCTTCAAGGGTCTGAATTGTTCTTTCCGACTGACCATCTGTTTGTGGGTGATACGCTATGCTGAACTGAAGCTTTGTTCCCATGGACTCATGCAAAGTCTTCCAGAATCTCGAGACGAATCTGCTATCTCTATCTGAAGTAATGGAGACTGGCTGCCCATGACGGCTGACAATCTCGTTGACAAACAACTCCGCGAGAGGTAACATATGCATTTTCTCTCCGGTCTTCATAGGAATAAAATGGGCTGATTTGGTAAGACGGTCCACAATGACCCATATGGAGTTGTTCCCTTTTCTGGTCCTTAGCAATCCCGAGATGAAATCCATGGTGATATGTTCCCACTTCCATTCCGGAATCTCTAATGGCTGTAATAACCTTGGAGGTCTCTGATGCTCTGCCTTCACCAACTGACACGTCATACATCGGGAAACGAAAGCTGCTATTTCCCTCTTCATGTTGTTCCACCAAAATCTGCCCTTCAAGTTCTGATACATCTTCGTGCTACCCGGATGCATAGAGTACTTCGTACTGTGCGCCTCTGTCATAATGTCATTCTTCAAATCTTCAATATTGGGCATGCATAGATGATCACGATAAAATAAGACTCCATCCACAATACGAAAATCAGGACGTTCTGCTATATGCTCTGAAATCTTGGCCAACTCTGGATCTTGCAATTGGTCATCCTTGATCTTCCGAATGAACGAGGGTTCAGACACGGACATGTTGGCTAACATCACTCCCTCGCTTAGGGGCTGAAAATCTACGCCCAACTCTTCAAATTGCTGAAAGAAACAAGTAACTCTTAGGCTTGCCACACTTGCTGACTTCCTACTCAAGGCATCGGCTACTACATTTGCCTTTCCCGGGTGGTACTTGATCGGAAAATCATAATCTTTGATATATTCCATCCATCTTCTTTGTCTCATATTCAACTCCTTCTGAGAGAACAAATACTGTAAGCTGCGGTGATCAGAGTGGACTTCGAATTTCTCTCCGTAGAGGTAATGTCTCCACATCTTTAGTGCAAAAACGACCGCTGCTAACTCCAGGTCATGCGTTGCATAGTTCTTCTCATGGTCCTTCAACTGACGGGATCCATAAGCAACGACTTTTCCATCTTGCATCAACACACAACCGAGTCCTATATTCGACGCATCTGTAAAAATGGTGTAACCGCCGCTCCCGGATGGCAAAGTGAGGACTGGTGCTGAAGTTAATCTCTTTTTCAACTCTTGGAAGCTGGTCTCACATTGGTCTGTCCACACATAAGGTGCATTCTTCTTGGTCAACTTCGTCAATGAAGCTGCGATCGACGAAAATCCCTGCACAAATCTTCGATAGTAACCCGCCAATCCAAGAAAACTTCTTATTTCCGACGCATTCTTCGGCCTTTCCCACTTCACAACTGCATCTATCTTGGCTGAGTCCATTGATAATCCTTCTTTGGAAATGATATGACCTAAAAATGCGACTTTTTCAAGCCAAAATTCGCACTTGGTGAGCTTCGCATACAATTGGTTGTCTCTTAGAAGTTGCAATGCTATCCTCAAATGCTCTTCATGTTCTTCTCTAGACTTAGAGTACACCAAAATGTCATCAATAAACACCACTGTGAATTGGTCTAAGTACTCAGCGAATATTTTGTTCATCAAAGCCATAAATACTGCTGGTGCATTCGTCAGTCCAAATGGTATCACTAGAAACTCATAGTGTCCATATCTCGTCCGGAACGCCGTCTTCGATACATCTGAATCTCTAACTCTCAGCTGATGGTAACCGGATCTTAGATCGATCTTCGAAAAGTAAGCAGCACCTTGCAATTGGTCAAACAATTCATCTATCCTTGGCAATGGATACTTGTTCTTGATGGTAGCTTGGTTCAATTTCCGATAATCAATACACATTCTCATGGAACCGTCTTTCTTCTTGACGAGTAAAACTGGAGCTCCCCAAGGTGAGACACTCGGTCTAATAAAACCTTTATCCAACAATTCTTGCAACTGAATCTTCAACTCTCCTAATTCAGCTGGAGCCATTCTGTATGGTGCGATAGATATCGGAGCGGTCCCCGGTAACAATTCGGTGGTGAAGTCAATCTCCCTGACAGGTGGTAAACCTGGGATTTCTTCTGGAAAAATGTCTGGGAATTCGCAAACAATTGGGATCTCCTCCACCCCTTGGGACCGTTTATCCTCCGTGATAAACGCTAAATAGCATTCACATCCACTTCTCACTAGTCTATCAGCCTTCAATGCTGAGACGAATCTTGGACGAGAATTCTTCCTCTCCCCATGGAACAATACGCCTGCTGGGGTCTCCTCTAATTTGAACGTGAGGGTCTTATGGAAATAGTCCATCGTAGCATGGTACCCTGCTAACCAATCCATTCCTAGAATAACATCAAAATCATACATCTCCAACAAAATGAGATTCGCCGGTAACACCACATCTCCTATCTTAATAGCACATCTAGGATAATATTTCCTACACACAACTTGTTTGCCTACGGGGGTGGACACCGTCAATACATACTCAAGTTCTCTAGCAGGCATATCAATCAACTTAGAAAATTTTGGAGACAAGAAGGAGTGCGTAGAGCCAGGGTCAAACAAAATCTTAGCTTCAAATCCACAAACTAGGAGTGTACCTTCCACCACGTTATCTGCTGCCTCTGCATCAGCTTGGTTAATTGCATACACTTGTCCTCGCTGTTGAGGCCTGTTCTGAGCTTGTTGCTGCCTTCCTTGCTGTGCATTCCTATACTGCTGAGGAGGACGCTGATTCTGATTCTGTCCTTGCTGACGAGCTTGATGCTGCTGTGGAGGTCTATATTGTTGTTGTGGAGCCTGCTGCTGGAGTGGCCTGGGCTGGTTCTGTACGGCTAGTGCATTCTGAGGTGGTGCCTGGCGCTGTGTTCCTTGTTGTTGCTGATTCTGCCTGTTGTTACCTTGTCCAGCCTGTCTTGGGCAGTCCTTGAGCTGGTGTGCCATGGATCCACATCTGAAACATGCTCCCGTAATCGTACGGCATTGAGCACTCTCATGGTTTTTACCACAATGAACGCAAACTAGAGCATTCTGCACGTTTTGTTCATGCCTCGGTCGTTTGTTCTGATGGTTCCTTGGCTGGTGATTCTGTTGGTGAGCTGGTGCCTTTCCTTGGACCTTGAGAATCTTGTTGTTCAGGTTCTCGAATTTGTAGGCCCTTCTCACAGCCTCTTCAAAAGTGATAGGTGGTACAACACCCGTGGCATCCCTCTCAATGATCGGGTTAAGTCCTTCAAGGAACCGCGTTATCTTCTTGTCCACAGTGTCAATTAACTCGGGGGCGTATCGAGACAACCTCTCGAACTTCGTGAGGTACTCTTGAACGGTCGTGTTACCTTGTACGAGCTGCTGAAATTCAATGGCCTTCTGTCTCTTGACATGTGTCGGTACATATTTGTCACTGAATTGTCTCTTGAAACTTGTCCAAGCCTCTGCGTCTGCTATGGTCCTATACTCAGCCTTGATTGTCTTCCACCATATGTCCGCTAGGCCGGTGAACATGGAAGCGGTGAGCTGCACTTGCTGTCTACCGGTACATCTGAATATCTCGAAGATGTTCTCTGTCTGCTCCAACCAGTCGTCTGCAGCTAGTGGGTCCTCATGCCCAGTGAACTCCTTAGGACCCCTTTTCCTAAACTTTTCATACAGCGCATTGGGATCATGTTCCCTATTGTTGATGACAATCTGAGTGCCTGGAGGTTGCGCTGGTGTCGGCTCAGGTCTCCTTTCTAGCACTTCTAACAACTGCCTTTGCATCATAGCCATCTCCCTAGCATGCTTTTCATCCTTCCTGGCCATTTGCTCTTGCAATCTTGCCTGATTTTCATTGGCTTGACGTTGCTGGTCAAGCATGGCTTGCATCATCTGTTGAAATTGATTCTGCATGTTTGGATCCGGAATACCGTTTCCTAGTGGCCCGGTGTGTTCACTATTGCTTGCGGTGGGATTGTCGCTTACGGGTCTTTTTCGAGGTGGCATATCACTGTAAAACAAATTGTTAGCACATAAAGTCATATAAGGGTCACACATTGCTCACACGAGTCTAACTAACGAAAAGTCTAACAAGAAGTCTAACGGATCCTCGCCACGTCCTTAGGATTTCTAGTTTCTTTTAATTGCCTGAAACACGTCTCGCTCTGATACCAGTCTGTCGCGACCCCGAACCGGGGCCCGGGACCGCGACGGGGGTGGTGTGGATAATGAACCACCCCTTAATAATAATTGATTATACATTCCCTTAATTTCCCACAGGTTTCCGCGGTGAGGATTCCTCATACACTCATAGAACATTTATATTGGTGCGGAAGCGTGTAGCAAATCAAACTTTTAATCCATTCACATCAAATAAGACTGTTAATACACAGGCATGACATGATGTCAGAGTGAGCAATGATCTCATTAGCATTCCCAAAATATGAAGTTAAAGTTTAAACAAAAACTCAAGTTAAATTAACATTCCCCAAAAATAAAGGCCAACAAAGGCCAGTACAACCCAAAAATATAAAACAGTAAATCAGTCTATAATCTCCCAAAATGTTCGCAGCTCAAAGCTAAACCGAATGTCTAAATGACATCGTCAGCTTGCCACTCCACTAGTCGTTGTGGTTCATCAATCGCCCCCTCTGGCTCCTCCTCAAAGGCACTAACGGGAGCTGGACCTGAATACCACAAAAATGGGTCAGACACGACGGTCTGGCAGGTGGGTGAATAGATAATACCGAGAAAGAAATCAAAGCATATCATAGTTATAACGAAAACTGTCACAAAACAGGATGCATAGTTCATTTAAAGTACAGATGCAGTATAAATCATGTGGGGTAAACAAGGTACAGAAACTGACTAGATGGCAACCACACTAAAGCTAAATCCTCTCCATCACTAAGGTGATGAGAGCACATTGAGTGCGTTGGGCTCGAGCACACGAAGTGACGAGAACCAACATTATATACATATACATATACATATAGCTAGGCAAGACCACGGCCGCGGAACCGGGTAACGGGACAGTACGGGATCCAAGTTGCAACTGGCGGGAGCACAAGGGGGAGACCCAAGTCAGTTGATCAGACTGACAAGGATGTCCAAGCTTAGTGGTGCCAACTCTTAGGTTACATGAGAAATCAAAACATATACAAAACTATATTAATATAAAACATACGGGCAAACGGGGCATGGTGCTCGTAGGCACACATGTCATATTATTATCCGTACATGCATAAACGGGGCTGGGGAACATATCGGTGTATAAATCGGAATCTGAGATAAAACCATTAAGATCGGGTAATTATATATATAATTTGAGTAAAACAAAGCAATAATTTCTTATATCATTAGAGACTAAATATTGAGGCTTCCATATTCAAGCAACATATATAAGGGTCTTGTATGTCCATATTACCCTTAATATGGTACTCGAATGATAGAGGACATACTAAGTTTCCTTATGCACGTTGATGAATCTAAAAGTCCCAATACCTTTTCCGAAATGGTGTTTCTTTCTATGTCAATCTCCTTATGTCATCCCCTGGGTCTTTCCAAGGTGGTAGGGCATCAGAACAACCCATCCAAACCTTTAAATACCATATCTGAAACCAATGGAAAAGACTCAGGAATTCTGGGTAAAACTCGGTCACCTGTCGGTCAGATGGCGGTTAGCCGTCGAGGTGATCGGCGGTTAGCCGCTGGCTGACCGCGGGGCTAACCGTGGTTCCCCTGCTAAAATGTAGCATTCTGTGTTTCTAACCGCGCATCTCGGCTACCTGGCGGTCACTGGGTTCTGCTCAGCGGTTAGCCGCGAGCTGACCGCGCGGCTGACCGCGGTTCGCCTGTCAAAACACAGCATTCTGTGTTTCTAACCGCATTTGGGTCGGCTAGCCGCCGGTCACCTGTCGGCTAGCCGCCAAGGTGACCGCCCGCTGACCGCCCAGTTGCGGGGACTACACATCAGGTGCAGATTTCAGTGCTTTCTTTCCCAACCATTTCACCTCAACTCCAAATCATTTCCCAACGTGGAGTGGGTCTATTCCCTTCCATTTAACATTTAATTCCTCCCACCAACCAACATTCCACCAATGCATTAATTCACCAACCAATCCAAATCTCATTTAATGCAAGTACAATACCATTTAAGAAGCTTATAATGACCCAAAATAAACTTTGATGAGGAATGCATATATTCACATAAAACTAACTAAGGGAAAAACCATGTCACTAAATACATTTCTAAAACATTATGGAACATAATAACTCAAATGACATATGAATAGTAAAAATCCACATTTTTGACAAAGTAAGAACTCATTCAAATTGAATCCATTTATCCACTTGCCTTGGTCTCCAAAGTATGCTAGACAAGCTCTAATCCACTATCAAGCTCAAAATCTACAATCTACACAAAATCCCAAAATACCACATTACAACCCTAGAATGTCAAAGTCAAGCAATAGATGGAGATAGCTTCCAAAAATCAAGGTGGAGCACCTCCATGGCTAGAAGACTACACAATCAAGAGATGAGAAGAAGAACTTACATGAAGAGTCCTCTAATGGCAAGAGTTTGCTCAAAAGATAGCTTGGAATGGGAGGTTCTCTCTACAAGTGGTATCAAGAGGAAGCTCTCATGGAGGGGAAGAAGATCACTACCTCCATTAAACACTTAGCAATAGATATGAGAGAGCTTGAGAGATGGAGGAGCAATGAGCAAGAAGAAAACCCTAGGCTGGGCTGGAATTCCCTCTTTCTCAAGAAGTTTGCAAGAAGAGGAAGAAGAAGAAGACTCCTCCTTATATAGATAATGGCAATGGGTCCCACAACTTAAAAGTCCAATCGAGCTAAAACATCAATCTACGGGCTTCGGATGGATTCGACAAAGAAGGAAGAATTGATCGTCGAAATTTCTACTTTCCAAAAAGTATATATTTTACAAGTTTCGGAGACATTGAAAATAGTGTCCAGATTTTGTGTAAAAAGACTGTTTTACCCCTATCAACGGCAAAGTAGGGTTTAGAGGTCTCGAATGGAAACGGAGCAAATACGAAAGTTGTCGGGAATCATAAAATACATTCAACAGAGCAATTTACCGATTTCCAGAATTATAACTAAATCCCAAAACTAATCAAGACACAATAAAAAGGAACCCCCAAAGGGCCCCACTAGGTTAAAAGAGTTTCCAAAATTATCCAAAGCTATAAAAAGCTATTCTAATCCAGATTTAACCCATTTCCTCTAATCTCACTTATAGCTAAAACACGTCTTAATTAACACTAAAAGGAAACTCTCGGGGCGGGGTCTTACACTTTGCCTCCTCAAAATCAAAAGCTACATGGAGCCGCATCCTACTACAAACAGGCAAAGCTGCTTCAAGCAATAGATCTTGTCAGAATCAAACAAAAACTGCAAGATCCTTCAAAATAGCCAAAAGAAGGGAATACATGAAGTTTCGGGCCATTTCGACACCATTTGACCTAACTTTAATCCTCCAGCGGCTGAGTAGGAGCTCCCGGCAGCGACAGTGTTGAAGACATCAAATCTTCGATCAGAGCCTATGGATGGTCTCAAAATACCTCTAAAAGGCTCCATGCCAAATTTCAAGTCAAACCGACACAGTTTGACCCTCCATCAACTCTCGAAAGGTGAAATCAAGCCTCTCAATGGCGAGAACCTCCGATGCCCCCACTCATCAAAGGAAGCACATGAGTAACTACTACATGCTTCCAAAGGGTTGCACGTCAAATTTCAGGTCATTCCGACGACATTTGACCCGGCTTTGACGCTCGGAAGCAAAATCAAGCCTACTGGCTCCCCGGGACCATGGCATCCAAATCGGAGCTAATGGATCATCTCAAAAGGACTCCAATAGGCTCCTTGTCAAATTTCAGGTCAATCGGACTTCAGATGACCGTACATCAAAGCTCGACATCTACCGCACGGTGAAATCAAGTCTAGCATCGACGGGACCCCAAACGGCTTCAAAACTCAAATAAAAGCCCATGGTTGGTCCTATCTAATTCTCAAGAAGCTTCACCTCAAATTTCAGGTCATTCTGACATCGTTTGACCCAGTTTAAACTCTTGGTGGAAAATCGGCTACGGAGTTTTCGACTTTTCCAAAAATATGAAACTTTGTGCTCTGATTTTCACAGGCTTTTGATAGGTTTTCTTCAGAGGAATTAAGCCAATAAATGAGAAGAAATGTCAAGAAAAATACAGGAGAAAACAGAAGTGAAAGATCCCGAGAAACGGCAGAGAAACGGTGACCGGAAAATGGACCAAAGTCCAAGGTTGCAGGCGACCATGGCCCATGGTCGCCGGAAACCGTGGGTACATGGTCACCGGCGACCCTGGAAGTCCGGGTCGCTGGATTTCCGCCGAACGTCAGTTTTTTCGATTCTTTTATCGTTTCACGATGATTGGCCCCTGTGATTTTCTTAAAATCTGATTTTTGAGGCGTGATATTCGTCGATCTTCATCAACATCACGGATCCGCCACCAAAATCATTTGATCATCATCGGACACTTCGAAACCGCCAACCGGCAGATCAAGAAAGCACACTTTCTGTCCGACCAATCGTGAAATCGACTGGACAGATGTTGCCAGCCCATTGGTATCAACCAATGTCCGAATTTGCATCGTCATCCGACATCAAATAACATGCGGATCCATCGATGATCATCGCAAGAGGAATTTGCAAAGGATGCGGCGCGGCCCGCGACTTTTCAAGCGACTTGGCGACCAATTAATGCTGTTAATTGACCTTTTTATGACAACTTATTAGGGTCATTAACTCATTATTTTGGACGGCCCAATCAAAAGTGATAAGTCCTTAAAAATGCAATATTTTCTTATCATTTTAGAGTAATTAAGGACTTAATCATCAAATCATGGACCATTTTAGTAAAAAAATTATGAATTTATGTTTTGAGCATCAAAGTCTGAATTTGAGTCAAAATTCATCAAAAAAATTGCATTTTCACATAAAATCATGAATTTCTCTATTTTTGGCATTGAAAGTCAAAAATTTCTCATAACTTTTTAATCACACATGAAATGATGAATTTTCTTTGCACCTTTAATTTAATTGAAGAAAACTTGATAAAATGGTGACATTTTATGCATTTATTTGGTGTGAATTGGGCCCGCATCTTGCATAATTCCTTACCTATATGATTAGATTATTCTTTGATCTTTGCTTTTACTTTTGTAGGGAATTTCAAAAATCGGGGCCCACGGAAGAGAATTGATGAATCAATGCACCATGGACCCACCTTCCTTTGGCATGGATTCTAAGGTAGGGGCGGCCATGGTAGGGTCCGCTCTCATATGCAAGAAAAAAATCAGATTTAATCTTTTGAAGATAAGTTCCAAATTTGTGGGCCATGAGATGATGAGGTGTCATATCTACTCTCCAACAAATATTGCTTACATGTCAAGATGGATGGCTAAGATTCAATTCAAGCCAAACAAAGAAGAAAACAAAATTGCAAAAGAAAATCCCTCCAAGGTGAGGACGTCCAAGGCAAGAGAATTAAGGCTTGCACACTCATGTGGGGCCCATCATTTGTTCTAATTTGAGATACAAATCTGAATTTCAGATTTGAAATTATTTTAGCCAAGGCATGGGACGTTCCATGTTGTCAACACCCAAGTGGGGTCCACATGCATTCAAGAATTGCACATCAAATCTGAAATTTCAGATTTGAATTGATTCTTAACCAAAGTGGGACCCAAGAGAGGAAGTTGCATGAGATAAGAACAATCCTATTTTTACTAGGATTGTGAGCCAACCCCTAGAAAATCTCTCAAAAACTCTCCTAATCCTAATCCAACTTGGACCACACACTACTAATCCTTACCCAAATCAAAACCTTGCAACCCAAGCTATCAAAAATATATAAAAAGAGCCACAAGGAGGGCTGGACGTGCATGCCATACCCCCCAATCCTCTTGGACGACCAGCAACAATAATTCACCCTTTTTCCATTATTTTCTTCGTCTCTCCTCCTTCCATCAATATTTCATCCAAGGCCTTCCCTAAGGCACACTACCACTTGGATTTCTACGCCGTCGCGCCGCCGCCGTTGCTATCGTCACTCCACCATCAGATCATCCTTGAAATCATCTTCCCTTGCTTGGATTTCAGATCGCGAAACGAGAGCCGGTTGGATCGCCGTTCAAGACCGCGAGTCCCTCTCCTCCGTTTAGTGTTTCTTGTGTCTATGGTAAGGTTGGATGCACTTTATTTTTATTAAAAGAATTTTGTAATGGTTATTTGCTTGTAATGGGTCTTTCATTAATAAATCAAGTTTATGGGGTCTTGGTCTTCACCAATGAGTCAACATTGAATTTTTGTGCGTAGTGACAGTGCGCACTTGGTGCGGTGGTCTTGATTTTTCTTGATAACATTAAGCAAAGTAATTATTGCAAAGTTTTAGAATTAAAATCTAATTTCTTTATTCTCTGATTTTATTTTATTTTATTTTATTCTTTATTTTATGCACCTTAACAATTATTGCAATTGGTTGGGCTAATAAATCTTATGGTGATACAGTGGTTAGATTAGGTTTGTAGAACAGGATTTTAATTTTCTTTTAGGTTTCTAGATTAGGATTTTAATTTTCTTTGGTTGTAATTAATATTTCAGATTTGTAATTAATTTTTAATTCACTTAGAAAATTTGATTTGTATAGTTTTTTTTTTAGGCTAGAACTAGTTTTTTTTATTAGGACAGGTTTTGCGATAAATAAACTCTCCGTGGATCGATCCGGTTTCACCGGTTATTACTACAATCGCGGCCTTGCACTTGGGGCTACTATCAAGTTTTTGGCGCCGTTGTCGGGGAGTTTTTCTTCGCTTAAGGTATTTTTTCCAACCTATCTTTATAATTGCTTTGTGGGTGTGCCTTTACTATTCCGCAATCATTCTAGATCTAAGGGTAGCATGCATGGAATGTTTGAACCAGCCCTATTGCATTAAAAAGTAGATTTTTAATCTCTGATTTTTGATAAAATTGGAACTATTTCAGATCTGAAAAAATTATTTTTTCTGATTTTTCAAAAATCACATCCAATTTCTGAAAATTGCCTAGTTTACTTGTTCTAATTTGGACTAGTTTAGGTCATTTTTTTTTCTTTTTTTTTTTTTTTTGTTGCTGGTTAGGATTCATCAGGGTCTGTTAAATTCAGTTGTTTTTCATATTTTTAGGTTTTTAAAGTTTCCAAAAAAATTCTGAAACTTTCCCTCACAAAGGCAAGTCGTAGATCGCAGAAATCCGGCTTTTTGGCCACCAAACTTGCAAAAATCTGAAAATTTCAGAACTTTCATTGGAAACTCAGTTTTATAGTTGTTTTTAAATTTAAAAGGACTCTTAAAAACTTGCTGGAATTTCTTTTTAAGAGGGTTAGTTATTTCTTAGGGAAGCCGAACAAACTGCCTTTCTTAATTGGTTCGATGTCTTGGCAAGTCTTGTCCCAATAGATAAGGGAGACAAGTCTCTTGTTCTAGAAAGTGGTTTTTAAGCGGGACCCTTGCAACGTATCGTGACCCCACCACTGATCTGGGGACTTACCTGGTCGGGCCAGTTTCATAGATTTGAGTTTGGGAACTTTCCTTAGAGATATTAAACTCTCTAAGATTAGGACTTTGCAAGAATTTGAGAATCCTCTTTTAAATCTAAGAACGGACCTTAGGTAGTTTTTCTTTCTAGGTTTCTTTATAAAAAAACAAAAAAATAAAAAAAAATAAAAACTTTTCAAAATTCCAAAAAAAAAGGAAAGACCCCCATCTTCTTGGCAGAGGGACTCCTCAAATCGGTTAGTAAGGAAGGAATCACCTATCAAGAGCTTGATTAAATTCTACGAATCTAGATCTCCTGATTCTCTTAGGATTTCCAATATGGCTGATGAGCATAGTGATAACGAGAAGAACGGTAATGGGAATGGACCCAATAATAATGGGGAGGTGAATCAACCTCTTAGGAGTTTACGTGATTACCTTCACCCTACACGACAAGCCACACCGTCGTGCATGGTTATACCCGCAGGTGCGGGTCAATTTGATATCAAACTAGGAGTAATCCAACTTCTCCCCAAATTTCATGGACTTGAATCAGAAAGTGCATATTTGCACATTAAAGAGTTTGAAGAAGTGTGTGCAACACTACACTTCAGTAATGTGAGGGAAGACCTTATCAAATTTCGTTTATTTCCATTTTCCCTCAAAGATAAGGCTAAGGCATGGCTTCACTCCTTACAACCCAATTCGATTGCTCTATGGCCCGACATGGTCCGGGAATTTTTAAAGAAATTTTTCCCATTACATAAGACCAACTCCTCACGAAGGAATATTATGAATTTTAAACAAAAAGACAAGGAGTCTTATTATAGGCGTTGGGAACGCTTTAATGGACTACTCCTTGCATGTCCCCACCACGGATTTGAATTGCACAATACAATTGATCACTTTTATGATGGACTTAGTCCAGAAACACGTCAATTCGTGGAGATGATGTGCAATGGGGAGTTCATGGCGAAAAACCCAAATCAAGCATGGACCTACCTTCAGTTTTTGGCAGATAGTGCATAAAATTGGGACACATCTGAAGGTATAGACCCCGTAAAGCAATCGAGTCAGGCCAAAGGAGGGGGGTTATATGTATTAAAAGAAAGCGATGATCTTCAAGCAAAAATTGCCTATCTTACAAGAGAAGTTGAGTCCTTGAAATTTGTGAAGAATAAGGAACCTGCTATAGTTTGTGGCATCTGCGCTAGTGATAAACACATTTCTTCGGAGTGCCCAACACTCCCTGCTTTTCAAGAAGCGTTTCATGAGCAAGCAAATGCCACTAACACATACAACCGGCAGTTTAACAATTCTTTGGGTAACACGTACAACCCTAATTGGAGGAATCACCCCAACTTTAGTTGGAGGAATGGCCCAAATGCTACTCAGCCCAATTTCAACCAAATGTCAAATCAATTTGGGGGTACTCCTAGTACATATGCTCAAAACACACAGCAAATGGTACCCCCTACAACACAAACGACACCTTGGGATGAACTTGTGGCTAAGTTTATGGTGAATCAAGAGTCCATCAATAAAAAACATGATCAGAACTTTGAGAATTTACAGAACACCATGCAGAACCTCTGCAAATTGATTGAATCACAAAATAAGGGGGCTTTTCCAGCCCAACCACAACCCAATCCAAAAGGGCAATTTGAGGTTCATCAAGGTGGTTCGTCAAATTCAAAGGAGCAGGTTCAAGCTGTTACCACTCTACGTAGTGGTAAAGAGATTGCAAAGCCTGATCTGGAAAAAAATAAACAACCTGCATCCTCAGATCCAGAAGGGAAAGAAAATGAAGTCCCTCCTATCAAGGAAAAAAGCCAAGTTCCTCCGGGATTCAAGCCCGTACCGCCTTTTCCCAACCGATTAGCTCCTGCCAAGCCATCTATGCAGAACCAGGAAATCTTTGATGTACTTAAAGAGGTTAAAATTAACATCCCGTTGTTAGACGCAATCAAACAAGTCCCATCTTACGCAAAGTTTCTTAAGGACTTGTGCACATTGAAGCGTAAGATACATGTACAAAAGAAAGCGTTCCTCACTGAGCAAGCTAGTGCAATTTTAAAGCATGACGCTCCCCCTAAATTCAAAGATCCAGGATGCCCCACGATTTCGTGCATTATTGGAAATTGTCAAATTGAACAAGCGCTGCTTGATCTTGGGGCGAGTGTCAACTTACTACCCTACTCGGTCTATGTAAAATTGGGGTTAGGCGAACTCAAACCCACCCAGATTACTCTGCAGCTCGCAGACCGATCAGTCAAAAGACTGAGAGGGATAGTAGAGGATGTGCTTGTGCAAGTTGACAAGTTCTACTTTCCAGTACACTTCATTGTGCTAGACACTCATCCCGTGGCAGATCCTCAAGCTCAGATTCCGGTAATTCTGGGGAGACCATTCTTAGCCACATCCAATGCATTGATCAATTGCCGGAATGGAAAAATGACGCTATCTTTTGGTAACATGACATTAGAGCTAAATGTTTTTGACCTTTGCAAACAACCACGGGATGATAACATTGACCTTGAAGAAGTAGATTTGATCAGTGTTCTTACAGCAGAAACTTTTAAAAAATCAATCTCTGATTCCATTGAGTCAATTGAGGGCCTGACCCTCTGTGAAGAAACACTTGATAGCACTGTTGAAATGGTCAACACTATAGGCAAACTCTCTTTTGAAGAGCTATTACCAACTGGTACTCTGTCTCTTCCATCTCAGGTGAGGCCGCCCAAACCTGAGTTGAAACCCTTGCCCTCTCACCTGAAATATGCATACCTTGGAGAAAATGAAACATTTCCTGTAGTAATTTCTGCACACCCTGACAAGGACCAAGAAGTCCAACTCTTAGAGTGCTCAAACTGCACAAAGGTGCAATTGCTTGGACCGTGGCTGACATTAAGGGAATTAATCCCCTCGTGTGTACACATCATATCTATTTGGAGGAGAATGCAAAACCCTCCCGTCAGATGCAACGCCGGTTAAACCCCACCATGCAGGAAGTGGTTAGGGCAGAAGTTTTGAGACTTCTAGATGTGGGTATCATTTATCCAATTTAGAATAGCCAATGGGTCAGCCCTACCCAAGTTGTACCTAAAAAGGCCGGCGTAACTGTAGTCCGTAATGCTAATGATGAGCTCATCCTAACCCGCGTACCCACAGGTTGGCGAGTTTGTATCGACTACAGAAAGTTAAATGCCGTCACACGAAAGGATCATTTCCCCCTACCCTTCTTGGACCAAATTTTAGAACGGGTAGCTGGCCACGAGTATTATTGTTTCTTGGATGGATATTCTGGATACAATCAAATAGAGATCGCCCCGGAAGACCAAGAGAAAACAACTTCCACATGCCCCTTTGGCACCTTTGCTTACCGACGGATGCCCTTTGGGCTGTGTAATGCTCTTGCAACCTTTCAAAGGTGCATGCTGAGTATTTTTAGTGATATGGTAGAACGTTTTCTCGAAGTCTTCATGGACGATTTCTCCGTTTTTGGAGATTCTTTCCAAGATTGTTTGAGCAACTTAACTAAGGTCCTCTCTAGGTGTGAAGAAAAGAACTTTGTACTGAATTGGGAAAAATGTCATTTTATGGTACGACAAGGGATTGTCCTTGGCCACATCGTATCATCTAAAGGATTGGAAGTGGACAAAGCCAAAATAGATCTAATTTCCAATTTGCCCGCCCCAAAAACCGTAAGAGATGTAAGATCTTTCTTAGGGCATGCTGGATTCTACAGAAGGTTCATAAAAGATTTTAGTGTCATTTCTAGACCATTATGCAACCTTCTGCTAAAGGAAGCAGAATTTGAGTGGACGAAGGCATGTCAAGTGGCTTTTACCAAGCTTAAGGACATGTTGACGACTGCTCCAATTATGCAACCTCCAGATTGGAGCCTACCCTTTGAAATCATGTGCGATGCTAGCGATTATGCAGTTGGGGCAGTTCTTGGGCAACGTAGGGAAAAAAGCCATATGTAATTTACTATGCTAGCAAGACTTTAAACAGTGCACAGATTAATTATTCTACAACAGAGAACGAACTATTGGCTGTGGTCTATGCACTGGATAAATTCCGTTCCTACTTAATTGGATCCAAAATTGTGATCTTTACTGACCATTCTGCGCTGAAGTACTTGCTTTCTAAGAAAGATGCCAAGCCCAGACTGATCAGATGGATCCTTCTACTCCAAGAGTTCAATATCGAAATCAAGGATAAGAAAGGAGTAGAAAATGTGGTGGCTGATCATCTTTCTAGGATTGTCCTTTCCAACGCTTTAGAACCCTTGCCAATCCAGGACACTTTCCCTGATGAGCACTTGTTTGCCACATTTTCCCATTCTCCATGGTATGCTGACATTGCTAATTATCTAGCTTCGGGTGAAATTCCAAAAGAATGGACCCAACAAGATAAAAACAAGTTTTTCACTGAGGTGAAACAGTTTTTCTGGGATGACCCATACCTTTTCAAATACTGCCCAGACCAAATCATTAGGAGATGCATTCCAGACCATGAAATGAACAGTGTTATATCATTTTGTCATTCTCAAGCTTGTGGTGGCCATTTTTCTGCTAAAAAGACCGCTCACAAAATTTTGCAATCTGGATTTTACTGGCCCACTATATTTAAAGATGCATATGATTTCTGTAAAGTATGTGAGCGGTGCCAAAAATTGGGTTCAATTTCCAAAAGGAACATGATGCCTTTAAACCCAATTTTGGTCGTAGAGTTATTCGATGTATGGGGTATAGACTTTATGGGACCTTTTCCCCCGAGCTTTGGTTTTCATTATATCCTCGTTGCAGTCGATTATGTTTCCAAATGGATTGAAGCAATCCCATGTAGGAACAATGATGCTAAAACGGTAAAAAAGTTTATCTTGGACAATATCTTTTCCCGTTTTGGAACTCCGCGTGCCATCATTAGTGATGGGGGCACTCACTTCTGTAACCGCATTATTGAGAGTTTGTTTCAAAATTACGGTGTTACACATAAAGTGGCTACCCCCTATCATCCTCAAACAAATGGGCAGGTAGAGGTCTCAAATAGGGAAATTAAAAGAATTTTGGAGACCACGGTAAAACCGAATCGTAAGGATTGGTCCATGCAGTTAAATGATGCATTGTGGGCCTATCGCACTGCGTATAAGACCCCAATTGGGATGTCTCCATACCGGCTTATATATGGGAAAGCTTGCCACCTTCCGGTGGAGCTGGAACATAAAGCTTATTGGGCCATAAAACAACTGAACTTTGACTTGGACAAGGCTGGGGAGAAAAGAGCCCTTGATCTAAATGAATTAGGAGAATTGAGAAACGAGGCTTATATGAACTCAAGAATTTACAAGGACAGGACTAAGGCCTTTCATGATAAACGGATATTAAGAAAATCATTCCATCCGTCTCAAAAGGTCCTCTTGTACAATTCTCGACTTCATCTTTTCCCTGGAAAGTTGAGATCTCGTTGGACAGGCCCCTACATTGTTCAAGAAGTATTTCCATATGGGGCAGTGACCCTCATTGATCCATCGGATGGTGCCTCTTTTAAAGTCAATGGACAACGTTTAAAACCATTCTTGGAGACTATTCCTCCAGAGGAAAATGTAATTCCTCTGATCGATCCTATCTATCAGGATTGATGGGCACTGGATCTGACAGTGGCCCATACCTTTGTATATTATGCATATATTTTTCTATTTTCTTTGTGTGTTCTTTGTCTCACATTGGACAGGGTACTACGCAAAAGCTTCATTATTCCAGGTGCTTTCTACCCTTTTTCTTCCTTTTACATTTTCACCTCATGTTACATTTCATTTCGCAATTCATGTATGACATCGAGGACGTTGTCTAGTTTAGGTTGGGGGGTTGGAACAAGCACACTTGTCCAATTTCAGACAAAAATTTTTTTCATTTCTGAGTAGCCGTTTTTTCTTTTTTTTTTAAAAAAAAAAGGGTTTTCAAAAGAACTTGACGATTTGAAGATGCTTAGAAATCTGGAATTTCAGAATTTTTTGGAAGTAATTAAGATGAAGGTTCATTATTTTCTAAAAAATAAAAAGAATACCAAACTTTGTTTTTCACAGTACCACGTGTACATCATTTCAAAAGTTTTGGACAAAAAGATTTAAGTGTCATTTTCAGAGTTCTTTCAAGAGAGAAAAGGAGACGACTTTCTGAAATTTGGCCATATGAGTTCTCCTGGTTCAGTGGCATGGTTAGGCCAACCAAAACCAGTGAATTAATTCGGGTGAATTGAAAAGGGCTGCCTATTGTTGGGGACCGTTTAAAAAAAAAATTGCCAAGGGATGCACAAATAAGTGTTAAAAAAAAAAGGGTTTAGCTATAACTCTTGAAAAGAATAAAAAGTTATGTGACTAGTTTGGGTTCGTAGCCTTTTTAACCCGAGCCAGTAAGCCCGTAGGGGTATTTATATACCTAGTGCCCTAAAGACATCTGTTTTGGGAGTCATTGGCCTAATGCTCATTATAAGGGTTAATTAGAAAGCTTAAGGGACCTAGGCATTGCACAGTCACATATGTGTGTTAAAAAAAAAAAAAAAAAGGATGCATCTCGCGGCCTTTTTAAAACAACAGTGCGAAAGCCATCATAGTAGCCTTCAGAGGAGACTTGTATTTTGGCCGAATCTAGGAAAGTTGGAAATTCCAAAGGAGAATTCTATTTTCATGGCATTATCGTAGAACATTTAAAATTTTTGTTTTGATGTATACATTTGCACAAGGCACTCAAAGTTTTGGTATAATTAAAAAAAAAAAAAAACGTGAACCGGATTTTGAAAAGTCTGAAATCTTGATTATTCGAGGATTCGAGGCATCCGATTTGACTCAATCATCTTTTGAAAAACCTTCCATTGAATTTCTTTCACTTTTAGGTAAATGGATTTTGTGGGCATATTCACTGCAAACCCTCACGAGGCACAACTCGTCCACTAGGGGTAACCTAGGGGTTTAAGGGCTTGCTGCATACGCTAAATGCAGCCGAGAGTGCCAGCGAAAGTGGCGTTTTTCTTTTAGTCTTTGCATTTAGTTTAGATTAGATTAGGCCAGAAGACCTACCATAGTTTGCATATTTTGCTCGGGACTAGCAAAAAGCTGGTTGGGGGGTGTGATAAGTCCTTAAAAATGCAATATTTTCTTATCATTTTAGAGTAATTAAGGACTTAATCATCAAATCATGGACCATTTTAGTAAAAAAATTATGAATTTATGTTTTGAGCATCAAAGTCTGAATTTGAGTCAAAATTCATCAAAAAAATTGCATTTTCACATAAAATCATGAATTTCTCTATTTTTGGCATTGAAAGTCAAAAATTTCTCATAACTTTTTAATCACACATGAAATGATGAATTTTCTTTGCACCTTTAATTTAATTGAAGAAAACTTGATAAAATGGTGACATTTTATGCATTTATTTGGTGTGAATTGGGCCCGCATCTTGCATAATTCCTTACCTATATGATTAGATTATTCTTTGATCTTTGCTTTTACTTTTGTAGGGAATTTCAAAAATCGGGGCCCACGGAAGAGAATTGATGAATCAATGCACCATGGACCCACCTTCCTTTGGCATGGATTCTAAGGTAGGGGCGGCCATGGTAGGGTCCGCTCTCATATGCAAGAAAAAAATCAGATTTAATCTTTTGAAGATAAGTTCCAAATTTGTGGGCCATGAGATGATGAGGTGTCATATCTACTCTCCAACAAATATTGCTTACATGTCAAGATGGATGGCTAAGATTCAATTCAAGCCAAACAAAGAAGAAAACAAAATTGCAAAAGAAAATCCCTCCAAGGTGAGGACGTCCAAGGCAAGAGAATTAAGGCTTGCACACTCATGTGGGGCCCATCATTTGTTCTAATTTGAGATACAAATCTGAATTTCAGATTTGAAATTATTTTAGCCAAGGCATGGGACGTTCCATGTTGTCAACACCCAAGTGGGGTCCACATGCATTCAAGAATTGCACATCAAATCTGAAATTTCAGATTTGAATTGATTCTTAACCAAAGTGGGACCCAAGAGAGGAAGTTGCATGAGATAAGAACAATCCTATTTTTACTAGGATTGTGAGCCAACCCCTAGAAAATCTCTCAAAAACTCTCCTAATCCTAATCCAACTTGGACCACACACTACTAATCCTTACCCAAATCAAAACCTTGCAACCCAAGCTATCAAAAATATATAAAAAGAGCCACAAAGAGGGCTGGACGTGCATGCCATACCCCCCAATCCTCTTGGACGACCAGCAACAATAATTCACCCTTTTTCCATTATTTTCTTCGTCTCTCCTCCTTCCATCAATATTTCATCCAAGGCCTTCCCTAAGGCACACTACCACTTGGATTTCTACGCCGTCGCGCCGCCGCCGTTGCTATCGTCACTCCACCATCAGATCATCCTTGAAATCATCTTCCCTTGCTTGGATTTCAGATCGCGAAACGAGAGCCGGTTGGATCGCCGTTCAAGACCGCGAGTCCCTCTCCTCCGTTTAGTGTTTCTTGTGTCTATGGTAAGGTTGGATGCACTTTATTTTTATTAAAAGAATTTTGTAATGGTTATTTGCTTGTAATGGGTCTTTCATTAATAAATCAAGTTTATGGGGTCTTGGTCTTCACCAATGAGTCAACATTGAATTTTTGTGCGTAGTGACAGTGCGCACTTGGTGCGGTGGTCTTGATTTTTCTTGATAACATTAAGCAAAGTAATTATTGCAAAGTTTTAGAATTAAAATCTAATTTCTTTATTCTCTGATTTTATTTTATTTTATTTTATTCTTTATTTTATGCACCTTAACAATTATTGCAATTGGTTGGGCTAATAAATCTTATGGTGATGCAGTGGTTAGATTAGGTTTCTGGATTAGGATTTTAATTTTCTTTTAGGTTTCTAGATTAGGATTTTAATTTTCTTTGGTTGTAATTAATATTTCAGATTTTTAATTAATTTTTAATTCAATTAGAAAATTTGATTTGTATAGTTTTTTTTTTAGGCTAGAACTAGTTTTTTTTATTAGGACAGGTTTTGCGATAAATAAACTCTCCGTGGATCGATCCGGTTTCACCGGTTATTACTACAATCGCGGCCTTGCACTTGGGGCTACGATCAAGTTTTTGGCGCCGTTGCCGGGGAGTTTTTCTTCGCTTAAGGTATTTTTTCCAGCCTATCTTTTTAATTGCTTTGTGGGTGTGCCTTTACTATTCCGCAATCATTCCAGATCTAAGGGTAGCATGCATGGAATGTTTGAACCAGCCCTATTATATTAAAAAGTAGATTTTTAATCTCTGATTTTTGATAAAATTGGAACTATTTCAGATCTGAAAAAATTATTTTTTCTGATTTTTCAAAAATCACATCCAATTTCTGAAAATTGCCTAGTTTACTTGTTCTAATTTGGACTAGTTTAGGTCATTTTTTTTTCTTTTTTTTTTTTTTTTGTTGCTGGTTAGGATTCATCAGGGTCTGTTAAATTCAGTTGTTTTTCATATTTTTAGGTTTTTAAAGTTTCCAAAAAAATTCTGGAACTTTCCCTCACAAAGGCAAGTCGTAGATCGCAGAAATCCGGCTTTTTGGCCACCAAACTTGCAAAAATCTGAAAATTTCAGAACTTTCATTGGAAACTCAGTTTTATAGTTGTTTTTAAATTTAAAAGGACTCTTAAAAACTTGCTGGAATTTCTTTTTAAGAGGGTTAGTTATTTCTTAGGGAAGCCGAACAAACTGCCTTTCTTAATTGGTTCGATGTCTTGGCAAGTCTTGTCCCAATAGATAAGGGAGACAAGTCTCTTGTTCTAAAAAGTGGTTTTTAAGCGGGACCCTTGCAACGTATCGTGACCCCACCACTGATCTGGGGACTTACCTGGTCGGGCCAGTTTCATAGATTTGAGTTTGGGAACTTTCCTTAGAGATATTAAACTCTCTAAGATTAGGACTTTGCAAGAATTTGAGAATCCTCTTTTAAATCTAAGAACGGACCTTAGGTAGTTTTTCTTTCTAGGTTTCTTTATAAAAAAACAAAAAAATAAAAAAAAATAAAAACTTTTCAAAATTCCAAAAAAAAAGGAAAGACCCCCATCTTCTTGGCAGAGGGACTCCTCAAATCGGTTAGTAAGGAAGGAATCACCTATCAAGAGCTTGATTAAATTCTACGAATCTAGATCTCCTGATTCTCTTAGGATTTCCAATATGGCTGATGAGCATAGTGATAACGAGGAGAACGGTAATGGGAATGGACCCAATAATAATGGGGAGGTGAATCAACCTCTTAGGAGTTTACGTGATTACCTTCACCCTACACGACAAGCCACACCGTCGTGCATGGTTATACCCGCAGGTGCGGGTCAATTTGATATCAAACCAGGAGTAATCCAACTTCTCCCCAAATTTCATGGACTTGAATCAGAAAGTGCATATTTGCACATTAAAGAGTTCGAAGAAGTGTGTGCAACACTACACTTCAATAATGTGAGGGAAGACCTTATCAAATTTCGTTTATTTCCATTTTCCCTCAAAGATAAGGCTAAGGCATGGCTTCACTCCTTACAACCCAATCCGATTGCTCTATGGCCCGACATGGTCCGGGAATTTTTAAAGAAATTTTTCCCATTACATAAGACCAACACCTCACGGAGGAATATTATGAATTTTAAACAAAAAGACAAGGAGTCTTATTATAGGTGTTGGGAACGCTTTAATGAACTACTCCTTGCATGTCCCCACCACGGATTTGAATTCCACAATACAATTGGTCACTTTTATGATGGACTTAGTCCAGAAACACGTCAATTCGTGGAGATGATGTGCAATGGGGAGTTCTTGGCGAAAAACCCAAATCAAGCATGGACCTACCTTCAGTTTTTGGCAGATAGTGCACAAAATTGGGACACATCTGAAGGTATAGACCCCGTAAAGCAATCGAGTCAGGCCAAAGGAGGGGGGTTATATGTATTAAAAGAAAGCGATGATCTTCAAGCAAAAATTGCCTATCTTACAAGAGAAGTTGAGTCCTTGAAATTTGTGAAGAATAAGGAACCTGCTATAGTTTGTGGCATCTGCGCTAGTGATAAACACATTTCTTCGGAGTGCCCAACACTCCCTGCTTTTCAAGAAGCGTTTCATGAGCAAGCAAATGCCACTAACACATACAACCGGCAGTTTAACAATTCTTTGGGTAACACGTACAACCCTAATTGGAGGAATCACCCCAACTTTAGTTGGAGGAATGACCCAAATGCTACTCAGCCCAATTTCAACCAAATGTCAAATCAATTTGGGGGTACTCCTAGTACATATGCTCAAAACACACAGCAAATGGTACCCCCTACAACACAAACGACACCTTGGGATGAACTTGTGGCTAAGTTTATGGTGAATCAAGAGTCCATCAATAAAAAACATGATCAGAACTTTGAGAATTTACAGAACACCATGCAGAACCTCTGCAAATTGATTGAATCACAAAATAAGGGGGCTTTTCCAGCCCAACTGTAAGACCCCGCCCCGAGAGTTTCCATTTAGTGTTAATTAAGACGTGTTTGAGCTATAAGTGAGATTAGTGGAAATGGGTTAAATCTGGATTAGAATAACTTTTTATAGCTTTGGATAATTTTGGGAACTCTTTTAATCTAGTGGGGCCCTTTGGGGGCTCCTTTTTATTGTCTCTTGATTAGTTTTAGGATTTAGTTATAATTCTGGAAATCTGTAAATTGCTCTGTTTAATGTATTTTATGATTCCCAACAACTTTCGTATTTGTTCCGTTTCCATTCGAGACCTTTAAACCCTACTTTGCCATTGATAGGGGTAAAACCGTCTTTTTACACAAAATCTGGACACTATTTTCAATGTCTCCAAAACTCGTAAAATATATACTTTTTGGAAAGTAGAAATTTCGACGATCAATTCTTCCTTCTTCGTCGAATCCGTCCGAAGCCCGTAGAACTATGTTTTAGCTCGATTGGACTTTTAAGTTGTGGGACCCATAGCCATTGTCTATATAAGGGGGAGTTCTTTTCCCTCCTCCTCTTCTTGCAATTTCTTGAGAACAAGGTATTCTAGCCCAGCCCTGGGTTCTTCTTCTTTGCTCCTTGCTCCTCCATCTCTCAATCTCTCTCAAATCTATTGCTAAAGGCAAAATGGAGGTGGTGATCTTCTTCCCCTCCATGAGAGCTTTCTCTTGATATCTTTTTTTGAGAGAACCTCCCATTCCAAGCTATCTTTTGAGCAAACTCTTGTCATTAGAGGACTCTTCATGTAAGTTCTTCTTCTCATCTCTTGATTGTGTGTTCATCTAGCCTAGGAGGTGCTTCACCTTGATTATTGGAAGCTATCTCCATCTATTTCTTGATTTTGACATTCTAGGGTTGTAATGTTGTATTTTGGGGATTTTTGTGTAGATTGTAGATTTTGAGCTTGATAGAAGGATTAGAGCTTGATTAGCATACTTGGAGACCAAGGCAAGTGGATGAATGGATTCAATTTGAATAAGTTCTTACTTTGTCAAAAATGTGGATTTCTACTATTCATATTTCATTTGATTCATTATGTTCCATAATGTTTTAGAAAGGTATTTATTGACATGGTTTCTCCCTTAGTAGTTTTATGTGAATATATGCATTCCTCACCAAAGTTTATTTTGGGTCATTATAAGCTTATTAAATGGTATTGTACTTGCATTAAATGAAATTTGGATTGGTAGATGAATTAATGCATTGGTGGAATGGTGGTTGGTGGGAAGAAGTAAATGTTAAATGGAAGGGAATAGACCCACTCCACGTTGGGAAATGATTTGGAGTTGAGGTGAAATGGTTGGGAAAGAAAGCACTGAAATCTGCACCTGATGTGTAGTCCCCGCAGCTGGGCGGTCAGCGGGCGGTCACCTTGGCGGCTAGCCGACAGGTGACCGGCGGCTAGCCGACCCAGATGCGGTTAGAAACACAGAATGCTGCATTTTGACAGGCGAACCGCGGTCAGCCGCGCGGTCAGCTCGCGGCTAACCGCCACCCCAAAAACCCCAGTGACCGCTAGGTAGCCGAGAGGCGCGGTTAGAAACACAGAATGCTACATTTTAGCAGGGTGAACCGCGGTCAGCGCCGCGGTCAGACAGCGGCTAACCGCCGATCACCTCGGCGGCTAACCGCCACCTGACCGACAGGTGACCGAGTTTTACCCAGAATTCCTGAGTCTTTTCTATTGGTTTCAGATATGGTATTTAAAGGTTTGGATGGGTTGTTCTGATGCCCTACCACCTTGGAAGGACCCAGGGGATGACATAAGGAGATTGACATAGAAAGAAAAACCATTTCGGAAAAGGTATTGGGACCTTTAGATTCATCAACGTGCATAAGGAAACTTAGTATGTCCTCTATCATTTGAGTACCATACTGAGGGTAATTTAGACATACAAGATCCTTATACAGGTCGTTCGAATATAGATGCCCCAATACATAGTCCCTAATGGCATAAGGATTCATTGCATTGTTTTATTCAGTTAATTGTATAATAACCCGAATCTACTGGTTTTCTCTCAAATTCCGATTTGTACACCCGATATGTCCTGCCAGCCCGTGTATACATGAACCGAAAATGATTTGAAATGTGCGCCTTCGAGCACCATGCCCCGCCTGCCCGTATGTTTTATATTGATATAGTTTTGTATATGTTTTGATTTATCATGTAACCTAAGAGTCGGCACCACTAAGCTTGGACATCCTTGTCAGTCTGATCAACTGACTTGGGTCTCCCCCTGTGCTCCCGCTAGTTGCAACTTGGATCCCGTACTGTCCCGTTACCCGGTTCTGCGGCCGTGGTCTTGCCTAGCTATATGTATATGTATATGTATATAATGTTGGTTCTCGTCACTTCGTGTGTTCGAGCCCAACGCACTCAATGTGCTCTCGTCACCTTAGTGATGGAGAGGATTTAGCTCTAGTGTGGTTGCCACCTAGTCAGTTCCTGTACCTTGAATACCCCGCATGATTTATATTGCATCTGTACTTTAAATGAACCTTGCATCTTGTTTTATGACAGTTTTCGTTACGTCTATGATATGCTTTGATTTCTTTATTGGTATTATCTATTCACCCACCTGCCAGACCGTCGTGTCTGACCCATTTTTGTGGTACTCAGGTCCAGCTCCCGTTAGTGCCTTTGAGGAGGAGCCAGAGGGGGCGATTGATGAACCACAACGACTAGTGGAGTGGCAAGCTGACGATGTCATGTAGACATTCGGTTTAGCTTTGAGCTGCGAACATTTTGGGAGATTATAGACTGATTTACTGTTTTATACTTTTGGGTTGTATTGGCCTTTGTTGGCCATTTTTTTTTTGGGAATGTTAATTAACTTGTTCTCTTGTTTAAACTTTAACTCAATATTTTGGGAATGCTAATGAGATCATTGCTCACTCTGACATCATGCTATGCTTGTTTATTAACAGTCTTATTTGATGTGACTGGATTGAGAGTTTGATTTGCTACACGCTTCCGCACCAATATAAATGTTCTACGAGTGAATGTGGAATCCTCACCGCGGAAACCTGTGGGAAATTAAGAAATGTATAATCATTAATTCTCAACAAGGGGTGGTTCATTACCCACACCACCCCGTCGCGGTCCCGGGTTCCCCGGTTCGGGGTCGCGACAGACTGGTATCAGAGCGAGACGTGTTTCAGGCAATTAAAAGAAACTAGAAATCCTAAGGACGTGGCGAGGATCCGTTAGACTTTTCGTTAGACTTTTCGTTAGTTAGACTCGTGTGAGCCATGTGTAACCCTTATATAA
Organism: Persea americana; assembly: GCA_029852735.1. Lineage (NCBI taxonomy): Eukaryota > Viridiplantae > Streptophyta > Magnoliopsida > Laurales > Lauraceae > Persea > Persea americana. The sequence continues at coordinate 43,905,148 of CM056814.1, forward strand.
CTTTATGTGCTAACAATTTGTTTTACAGTGATATGCCACCTCGAAAAAGACCCGTAACCGACAATCCCACCGCAAGCAATAGTGAACACACCGGGCCACTAGGAAACGGTACTCCGGATCCAAACATGCAGAATCAATTTCAACAGATGATGCAAGCCATGCTTGACCAGCAACGTCAAGCCAATGAAAATCAGGCAAGATTGCAAGAGCAGATGGCCAGGAAGGATGAAGAGCATGCTAGGGAGATGGCTACAATGCAAAGACAGTTGTTAGAAGTGTTGGAAAGGAGACCTGAACCGGCACCCGCGCAACCTCTAGGCACTCAGATTGTCATTAACAATAGGGAACATGATCCCAACGCGTTGTATGAAAAGTTTAGGAAGAGGGGTCCCAAGGAGTTCACTGGGCATGAGGACCCATTAGCTGCAGACGACTGGTTGGAGCATACAGAGAACATCTTCGAGATATTTAGATGTACCGGTAGACAGCAAGTGCAACTCACCGCCTCCATGTTCACCGGCCTAGCGGATATATGGTGGAAAACAATCAAGGCTGAGTATAGGACCATAGCAGACGCAGAGGCTTGGACAAGTTTCAAGAGGCAATTCGGTGACAAGTATGTACCGACACATGTGAAGAGGCAAAAGGCCATTGAATTCCAGCAGCTCGTACAAGGTAACACGACCGTGCAAGAGTACCTCACGAAGTTCGAAAGGTTGTCTCAATATGCCCTCGAGTCGATTGACACTGTGGAGAAAAAGATAGCGAAGTTCCTTGAAGGACTTAACCCGATCATTGAGAGGGATGCCACGGGTGTTGTACCACCTATCACTTTTGAAGAGGCTGTGAGACGGGCCTACAAATTCGAGAACCTGAACAACAAGATCCTCAAGATCCAAGGAAAGGCACCAGCTCACCAACAGAATCACCCACCAAGGAACCATCAGAACAAACGACCGAGGCATGAACAAAACGTGCAGAATGCTCTAGTTTGCGTTCACTGTGGTAAAAACCATGAGAGTGCTCAATGTCGTACGATCACGGGAGCATGCTTCAGATGTGGATCCATGGTACACCAGCTCAAGGACTGCCCAAGGCAAGCTGGACAAGGTAACAACAGGCAGAATCAGCAACAACAAGGAACACAGCGCCAGGCACCACCTCAGAATGCACTAGCAGTACAGAACCAGCCCAGGCCACTCCAGCAGCAGGCTCCACAACAACAATATAGACCTCCACAGCAGCATCAAGCTCGTCAGCAAGGCCAGAATCAGAATCAGCGTCCTCCTCAGCAGAATAGGAATGCACAGCAAGGGAGGCAACAACAGGCTCAGAACAGGCCTCAGCAGCGAGGACAAGTGTATGCAATTAACCAAGCTGATGCAGAGGCAGCAGATAACGTGGTGGAAGGTACACTCCTAGTTTGTGGATTTGAAGCTAAGGTTTTGTTTGACCCTGGCTCTACGCACTCCTTCTTGTCTCCAAAATTTTCTAAGTTGATTGATATGCCTGCTAGAGAACTTGAGTATGTGTTGACGGTGTCCACTCCCGTAGGCAAACAAGTTGTGTGTAGGAAATATTATCCTAGATGTGCTATTAAGATAGGAGATGTGGTGTTACCGGCGAATCTTATTTTGTTGGAGATGTATGATTTTGATGTCATTCTAGGAATGGATTGGTTAGCAGGGTACCATGCTACGATGGACTGTTTCCATAAGACCCTCACGTTCAAATTAGAGGAGACCCCAGCAGGCGTTTTGTTCCATGGGGAGAAGAAGAATTCTTGTCCAAGATTCGTCTCAATATTGAAGGCTGATAGACTAGTGAGAAGTGGATGTGAATGCTATTTAGCGTTTATCACGGAGGATAAACGGTCCCAAGGGGTGGAGGAGATCCCAATTGTTTGCGAATTCCCAGACATTTTTCCAGAAGAAATCCCAGGTTTACCACCTGTTAGGGAGATTGACTTCACCATCGAATTGTTACCGGGGACCGCTCCGATATCTATCGCACCATACAGAATGGCTCCAGCGGAATTAGGAGAGTTGAAGATTCAGTTGCAAGAATTATTGGATAAAGGTTTTATTAGACCGAGCGTCTCACCTTGGGGAGCTCCAGTTTTATTCGTCAAGAAGAAAGACGGTTCCATGAGAATGTGTATTGACTATCGGAAATTGAACCAAGCTACCATCAAGAACAAGTATCCATTACCAAGGATAGATGAATTGTTTGACCAATTGTAAGGTGCTGCTTACTTTTCGAAGATCGATCTAAGATCCGGTTATCATCAGCTGAGAGTTAGAGATTCAGATGTATCGAAGACGGCGTTCCGGACGAGATATGGACACTATGAGTTTCTAGTGATGCCATTTGGACTGACGAATGCACCAGCAGTATTCATGGCCTTGATGATCAAAATATTCGCTGAGTACTTAGACCAATTCACAGTGGTGTTTATTGATGACATTTTGGTGTACTCTAAGTCTAAAGAAGAACATGAAGAGCATTTGAGGATAGCATTGCAACTTCTAAGAGATAACCAATTGTATGCGAAGCTCACTAAGTGCGATTTTTGGCTTGAAGAAGTCGCATTTTTAGGTCATATCATTTCCAAAGAAGGATTATCAGTGGACCCAGCCAAGATAGATGCAGTTGCGAAGTGGGAAAGACCGAAGAACGAGTCAGAAATCAGAAGTTTTCTTGGATTGGCGGGTTACTATCGAAGATTTGTGCAAGGATTTTCGTCGATTGCAGCTTCATTGACGAAGTTGACCAAGAAGAATGCACCCTATGTGTGGACAGACCAATGCGAGACCAGCTTCCAAGAGTTGAAAAAGAGATTAACTTCAGCACCCGTCCTCACTTTACCATCCGGGAGCGGCGGTTACACCATTTTTACAGATGCTTCGAATATAAGACTCGGTTGTGTGTTGATGCAAGATAGAAAAGTCGTTGCTTATGGATCACGTCAGTTGAAGGACCACGAGAAGAACTATGCAACACATGATCTGGAATTAGCGGCGGTCGTTTTTGCACTAAAGATGTGGAGACATTACCTCTACGGAGAGAAATTCGAAGTCCACTCCGATCACCGCAGCTTACAGTATTTGTTCTCTCAGAAGGAGTTGAATATGAGACAAAGAAGATGGATGGAATATATCAAAGATTACGACTTTCCGATCAAGTACCACCCGGGAAAGGCAAATGTAGTAGCCGATGCCTTGAGTAGGAAGTCAGCAAGTGTGGCAAGCCTAAGAGTTACGTGCTTCTTTCAGCAATTTGAAGAGTTGGGGGTAGATTTTCAGCCCCTAAGCGAGGGAGTGATGTTAGCCAACATGTCAGTGTCTGAACCCTCGTTCATTCAGAAGATCAAGGACGACCAATTGCAAGATCCAGAGTTGGCCAAGATTTCAGAGCATATAGCAGAACGTCCTGATTTTCGTATTGTGGATGGAGTCTTATTCTATCGTGATCGTCTATGCGTGCCCAACATTGAAGATTTGAAGAATGACATTATGACAGAGGCGCACAGTACGAAGTACTCTATACATCCGGGTAGCACGAAGATGTATCAGAACCTGAAAGGCAGATTTTGGTGGAACAACATGAAGAGGGAAATAGCAGCTTTCGTTTCCTGATGTATGACGTGTCAGTTGGTGAAGGCAGAGCATCAGAGACCTCCAGGGTTATTGCAGCTACTAGATATCCCAGAATGGAAGTGGGAACATATTACCATGGATTTCATCTCGGGATTGCCAAGGACCAGAAAAGGGAACAACTCCATATGGGTCATTGTAGACCGTCTTACCAAATCAGCTCATTTTATTCCTATGAAGACCGGAGAGAAAATGCATATGTTACCTCTCGCGGAGTTATTTGTCAACGAGATTATCAGCCGTCATGGGCAGCCAGTCTCCATTACTTCGGACAGAGATAGCAGATTCGTCTCGAGATTTTGGAAGACTTTGCATGAGTCTATGGGGCAAGGCTTCAGTTCAGCACAGCGTATCACCCACAGACAGATGGTCAGTCGGAAAGAACAATTCAGACCCTTGAAGATATGCTTCGAGCGTGTGTACTAGATTTCAAGACTCAATGGGATGAGACCCTACCGCTTTGCGAATTCGCCTACAACAACAGTTATCATTCGAGCATTGGGATGGCGCCTTTTGAGGCATTGTATGGTAGGAGGTGTAGAACTCCAGTTTGTTGGGAAGAAGTAGGTATTCGCAGTTTTCATGGACCGACTATGGTGAGTGAAACCAGTGATAAAGTCAAGTTGATCCAAGAACGTCTGAAGGTAGCCCGGAGTAGACAGAAGAGTTATGCAGACTCTCATCATAGGGACTTACATTTTAAGGAAGGAGATAAGGTTTTCTTGAAGGTGTCACCTACTAGAGGAACTCTGAGATTCGGTCAGAAAGGCAAATTATCTCGGAGATACATTGGACCCTACGATATCGTGAGCACGATTGGTGACGTGGCTTACAGATTGGCCTTACCACCTGAGCTTTCCGGCGTACACAATGTGTTCCATGTGTCTATGTTGAAAAAGTACGTCCCCGACCCGTCACATGTACTCCGTCATGAACCTTTAGAGATCAGAGAAGATGCCACCTATGTCGAGAAGCCTATTCAGATCATCGATACGAAGGAACAAGAACTGAGGACAAGGACTATACAATGGGTGAAAGTGCTCTGGGAAAATCACGGACCTGAAGAGGCAACGTGGGAATTACGGGATCAAGTTCAGAAGAAGTATCCGCATCTACTACCCGAGGTTAGTTATTTTATTTCATTTGGTGGACCAAATGCCCTAAGGGGTGGAGGATGTAAGACCCCGCCCCGAGAGTTTCCATTTAGTGTTAATTAAGACGTGTTTGAGCTATAAGTGAGATTAGTGGAAATGGGTTAAATCTGGATTAGAATAACTTTTTATAGCTTTGGATAATTTTGGGAACTCTTTTAATCTAGTGGGGCCCTTTGGGGGCTCCTTTTTATTGTGTCTTGATTAGTTTTGGGATTTAGTTATAATTCTGAAAATCTGTAAATTGCTCCGTTTAATGTATTTTATGATTCCCAACAACTTTCATATTTGTTCCGTTTCCATTCGAGACCTTTAAACCCTACTTTGCCATTGATAGGGGTAAAACAGTCTTTTTACACAAAATCTGGACACTATTTTCAATGTCTCCAAAACTCGTAAAATATATACTTTTTGGAAAGTAGAAATTTCGACGATCAATTCTTCCTTCTTCGTCGAATCCGTCCGAAGCCCGTAGAACTATGTTTTAGCTCGATTGGACTTTTAAGTTGTGGGACCCATAGCCATTGTCTATATGAGGGGGAGTTCTTTTCCCTCCTCCTCTTCTTGCAATTTCTTGAGAACAAGGTATTCTAGCCCAGCCCTAGGTTCTTCTTCTTTGCTCCTTGCTCCTCCATCTCTCAATCTCTCTCAAATCTATTGCTAAAGGCAAAATGGAGGTGGTGATCTTCTTCCCCTCCATGAGAGCTTTCTCTTGATATCTTTTTTTGAGAGAACCTCCCATTCCAAGCTATCTTTTGAGCAAACTCTTGTCATTAGAGGACTCTTCATGTAAGTTCTTCTTCTCATCTCTTGATTGTGTGTTCATCTAGCCTAGGAGGTGATTCACCTTGATTATTGGAAGCTATCTCCATCTATTTCTTGATTTTGACATTCTAGGGTTGTAATGTTGTATTTTGGGGATTTTTGTGTAGATTGTAGATTTTGAGCTTGATAGAAGGATTAGAGCTTGATTAGCATACTTGGAGACCAAGGCAAGTGGATGAATGGATTCAATTTGAATAAGTTCTTACTTTGTCAAAAATGTGGATTTCTACTATTCATATTTCATTTGATTCATTATGTTCCATAATGTTTTAGAAAGGTATTTATTGACATGGTTTCTCCCTTAGTAGTTTTATGTGAATATATGCATTCCTCACCAAAGTTTATTTTGGGTCATTATAAGCTTATTAAATGGTATTGTACTTGCATTAAATGAAATTTGGATTGGTAGATGAATTAATGCATTGGTGGAATGGTGGTTGGTGGGAAGAAGTAAATGTTAAATGGAAGGGAATAGACCCACTCCACGTTGGGAAATAATTTGGAGTTGAGGTGAAATGGTTGGGAAAGAAAGCACTGAAATTTGCACCTGATGTGTAGTCCCCGCAGCTGGGCGGTCAGCGGGCGGTCACCTTGGCACCTAGCCGACAGGTGACCGGCGGCTAGCCGACCCAGATGCGGTTAGAAACACAGAATGCTGCATTTTGACAGGCGAACCGCGGTCAGCCGCGCGGTCAGCTCGCGGCTAACCGCCACCCCAAAAACCCCAGTGACCGCTAGGTAGCCGAGAGGCGCGGTTAGAAACACAGAATGCTACATTTTAGCAGGGTGAACCGCGGTCAGCGCCGCGGCTAACCGCCGATCACCTCGGCGGCTAACCGCCACCTGACCGACAGGTGACCGAGTTTTACCCAGAATTCCTGAGTCTTTTCTATTGGTTTCAGATATGGTATTTAAAGGTTTGGATGGGTTGTTCTGATGCCCTACCACCTTGGAAGGACCCAGTGGATGACATAAGGAGATTGACATAGAAAGAAAAACCATTTCGGAAAAGGTATTGGGACCTTTAGATTCATCAACGTGCATAAGGAAACTTAGTATGTCCTCTATCATTTGAGTACCATACTGAGGGTAATTTAGACATACAAGATCCTTATACAGGTCGTTCGAATATAGATGCCCCAATACATAGTCCCTAATGGCATAAGGATTCATTGCATTGTTTTATTCAGTTAATTGTATAATAACCCGAATCTACTGGTTTTCTCTCAAATTCCGTTTTGTGCACCCGATATGTCCTGCCAGCCCGTGTATACATGAACCGAAAATGATTTGAAATGTGCGCCTTCGAGCACCATGCCCCGCCTGCCCGTATGTTTTATATTGATATAGTTTTGTATATGTTTTGATTTATCATGTAACCTAAGAGTCGGCACCACTAAGCTTGGACATCCTTGTCAGTCTGATCAACTGACTTGGGTCTCCCCCTGTGCTCCCGCTAGTTGCAACTTGGATCCCGTACTGTCCCGTTACCCGGTTCCGCGGCCGTGGTCTTGCCTAGCTATATGTATATGTATATGTATATAATGTTGGTTCTCGTCACTTCGTGTGTTCGAGCCCAACGCACTCAATGTGCTCTCGTCACCTTAGTGATGGAGAGGATTTAGCTCTAGTGTGGTTGCCACCTAGTCAGTTCCTGTACCTTGAATACCCCGCATGATTTATATTGCATCTGTACTTTAAATGAACCTTGCATCTTGTTTTATGACAGTTTTCGTTACGTCTATGATATGCTTTGATTTCTTTATTGGTATTATCTATTCACCCACCTGCCAGACCGTCGTGTCTGACCCATTTTTGTGGTACTCAGGTCCAGCTCCCGTTAGTGCCTTTGAGGAGGAGCCAGAGGGGGCGATTGATGAACCACAACGACTAGTGGAGTGGCAAGCTGACGATGTCATGTAGACATTCGGTTTAGCTTTGAGCTGCGAACATTTTGGGAGATTATAGACTGATTTACTGTTTTATACTTTTGGGTTGTATTGGCCTTTGTTGGCCATTTTTTTTTTGGGAATGTTAATTAACTTGTTCTCTTGTTTAAACTTTAACTCAATATTTTGGGAATGCTAATGAGATCATTGCTCACTCTGACATCATGCTATGCTTGTTTATTAACAGTCTTATTTGATGTGACTGGATTGAGAGTTTGATTTGCTACACGCTTCCGCACCAATATAAATGTTCTACGAGTGAATGTGGAATCCTCACCGCGGAAACCTGTGGGAAATTAAGAAATGTATAATCATTAATTCTCAACAAGGGGTGGTTCATTACCCACACCACCCCGTCGCGATCCCGGGTTCCCCGGTTCGGGGTCGCGACACCAACCACAACCCAATCCAAAAGGGCAATTTGAGGTTCATCAAGGTGGTTCGTCAAATTCAAAGGAGCAGGTTCAAGCTGTTACCACTCTACATAGTGGTAAAGAGATTGCAAAGCCTAATCTGGAAAAAAATAAACAACCTGCATCCTCAGATCCAGAAGGGAAAGAAAATGAAGTCCCTCCTATCAAGGAAAAAAGCCAAGTTCCTCCGGGATTCAAGCCCGTACCGCCTTTTCCCAACCGATTAGCTCCTGCCAAGCCATCTATGCAGAACCAGGAAATCTTTGATGTACTTAAAGAGGTTAAAATTAACATCCCGTTGTTAGACGCAATCAAACAAGTCCCATCTTACGCAAAGTTTCTTAAGGACTTGTGCACATTGAAGCGTAAGATACATGTACAAAAGAAAGCGTTCCTCACTGAGCAAGCTAGTGCAATTTTAAAGCATGACGCTCCCCCTAAATTCAAAGATCCAGGATGCCCCACGATTTCGTGCATTATTGGAAATTGTCAAATTGAACAAGCGCTGCTTGATCTTGGGGCGAGTGTCAACTTACTACCCTACTCGGTCTATGTAAAATTGGGGTTAGGCGAACTCAAACCCACCCAGATTACTCTGCAGCTCGCAGACCGATCAGTCAAAAGACTGAGAGGGATAGTAGAGGATGTGCTTGTGCAAGTTGACAAGTTCTACTTTCCAGTACACTTCATTGTGCTAGACACTCATCCTGTGGCAGATCCTCATGCTCAGATTCCGGTAATTCTGGGGAGACCATTCTTAGCCACATCCAATGCATTGATCAATTGCCGGAATGGAAAAATGACGCTATCTTTTGGTAACATGACATTAGAGCTAAATGTTTTTTACCTTTGCAAACAACCACGGGATGATAACATTGACCTTGAAGAAGTAGATTTGATCAGTGTTCTTACAGCAGAAACTTTTAAAAAATCAATCTCTGATTCCATTGAGTCAATTGAGGGCCTGACCCTCTGTGAAGAAACACTTGATAGCACTGTTGAAATGGTCAACACTATAGGCAAACTCTCTTTTGAAGAGCTATTACCAACTGGTACTCTGTCTCTTCCATCTCAGGTGAGGCCGCCCAAACCTGAGTTGAAACCCTTGCCCTCTCACCTGAAATATGCATACCTTGGAGAAAATGAAACATTTCCTATAGTAATTTCTGCACACCCTGACAAGGACCAAGAAGTCCAACTCTTAGAGTGCTCAAACTGCACAAAGGTGCAATTGCTTGGACCGTGGCTGACATTAAGGGAATTAATCCCCTCGTGTGTACACATCATATCTATTTGGAGGAGAATGCAAAACCCTCCCGTCAGATGCAACGCCGGTTAAACCCCACCATGCAGGAAGTGGTTAGGGCAGAAGTTTTGAGACTTCTAGATGTGGGTATCATTTATCCAATTTCGGATAGCCAATGGGTCAGCCCTACCCAAGTTGTACCTAAAAAGGCCGGCGTAACTGTAGTCCGTAATGCTAATGATGAGCTCATCCCAACCCGCATACCCACAGGTTGGCGAGTTTGTATCGACTACAGAAAGTTAAATGCTGTCACACGAAAGGATCATTTCCCCCTACCCTTCTTGGACCAAATTTTAGAACGGGTAGCTGGCCACGAGTATTATTGTTTCTTGGATGCATATTCTGGATACAATCAAATAGAGATCGCCCCGGAAGACCAAGAGAAAACAACTTCCACATGCCCCTTTGGCACCTTTGCTTACCGACGGATGCCCTTTGGGCTGTGTAATGCTCCTGCAACCTTTCAAAGGTGCATGCTGAGTATTTTTAGTGATATGGTGGAACGTTTTCTCGAAGTCTTCATGGACGATTTCTCCGTTTTTGGAGATTCTTTCCAAGATTGTTTGAGCAACTTAACTAAGGTCCTCTCTAGGTGTGAAGAAAAGAACTTAGTACTGAATTGGGAAAAATGTCATTTTATGGTACGACAAGGGATTGTCCTTGGCCACATCGTATCATCTAAAGGATTGGAAGTGGACAAAGCCAAAATAGATCTAATTTCCAATTTGCCCGCCCCAAAAACCGTAAGAGATGTAAGATCTTTCTTAGGGCATGCTGGATTCTACAGAAGGTTCATAAAAGATTTTAGTGTCATTTCTAGACCATTATGCAACCTTCTGCTAAAGGAAGCAGAATTTGAGTGGACGGAGGCATGTCAAGTGGCTTTTACCAAGCTTAAGGACATGTTGACGACTGCTCCAATTATGCAACCTCCAGATTGGAGCCTACCCTTTGAAATCATGTGCGATGCTAGCGATTATGCAGTTGGGGCAGTTCTTGGGCAACGTAGGGAAAAAAGCCATATGTAATTTACTATGCTAGCAGGACTTTAAACAGTGCACAGATTAATTATTCTACAACAGAGAACGAACTATTGGCTGTGGTCTATGCACTAGATAAATTCCGTTCCTACTTAATTGGATCCAAAATTGTGATCTTTACTGACCATTCTGCGCTGAAGTACTTGCTTTCTAAGAAAGATGCCAAGCCCAGACTGATCAGATGGATCCTTCTACTCCAAGAGTTCAATATCGAAATCAAGGATAAGAAAGGAGTTGAAAATGTGGTGGCTGATCATCTTTCTAGGATTGTCCTTTCCAACGCTTTAGAACCCTTGCCAATCCAGGACACTTTCCCTGATGAGCACTTGTTTGCCACATTTTCCCATTCTCCATGGTATGCTGACATTGCTAATTATCTAGCTTCGGGTGAAATTCCAAAAGAATGGACCCAACAAGATAAAAACAAGTTTTTCACTGAGGTGAAACAGTTTTTCTGGGATGACCCATACCTTTTCAAATACTGCCCAGACCAAATCATTAGGAGATGCATTCCAGACCATGAAATGAATAGTGTTATATCATTTTGCCATTCTCAAGCTTGTGGTGGCCATTTTTCTGCTAAAAAGACCGCTCACAAAATTTTGCAATCTGGATTTTACTGGCCCACTATATTTAAAGATGCATATGATTTCTGTAAAGTATGTGAGCGGTGCCAAAAATTGGGTTCAATTTCCAAAAGGAACATGATGCCTTTAAACCCAATTTTGGTCGTAGAGTCATTCGATGTATGGGGTATAGACTTTATGGGACCTTTTCCCCCGAGCTTTGGTTTTCATTATATCCTCGTTGCAGTCGATTATGTTTCCAAATGGATTGAAGCAATCCCATGTAGGAACAATGATGCTAAAACGGTAAAAAAGTTTATCTTGGACAATATCTTTTCCCGTTTTGGAACTCCGCGTGCCATCATTAGTGATGGGGGCACTCACTTCTGTAACCGCATTATTGAGAGTTTGTTTCAAAATTACGGTGTTACACATAAAGTGGCTACCCCCTATCATCCTCAAACAAATGGGCAGGTAGAGGTCTCAAATAGGGAAATTAAAAGAATTTTGGAGACCACGGTAAAACCGAATCGTAAGGATTGGTCCATGCGGTTAAATGATGCATTGTGGGCCTATCGCACTGCGTATAAGACCCCAATTGGGATGTCTCCATACCGGCTTATATATGGGAAAGCTTGCCACCTTCCGGTGGAGCTGGAACATAAAGCTTATTGGGCCATAAAACAACTGAACTTTGACTTAGACAAGGCTGGGGAGAAAAGAGCCCTTGATCTAAATGAATTAGGAGAATTGAGAAACGAGGCTTATATGAACTCAAGAATTTACAAGGACAGGACTAAGGCCTTTCATGATAAACGGATATTACGAAAATCATTCCATCCGTCTCAAAAGGTCCTCTTGTACAATTCTCGACTTCATCTTTTCCCTGGAAAGTTGAGATCTCGTTGGACAGGCCCCTACATTGTTCAAGAAGTATTTCCATATGGGGTAGTGACCCTCATTGATCCATCGGATGGTGCCTCTTTTAAAGTCAATGGACAACGTTTAAAACCATTCTTGGAGACTATTCCTCCAGAGGAAAATGTAATTCCTCTGATCGATCCTATCTATCAGGATTGATGAGCACTGGATCTGACAGTGGCCCATACCTTTGTATATTATGCATATATTTTTCTATTTTCTTTGTGTGTTCTTTGTCTCACATTGGACAGGGTACTACGCAAAAGCTTCATTATTCCAGGTGCTTTCTACCCTTTTTCTTCCTTTTACATTTTCACCTCATGTTACATTTCATTTCGCAATTCATGTATGACATCGAGGACGTTGTCTAGTTTAGGTTGGGGGGTGGGAACAAGCACACTTGTCCAATTTCAGACAAAATTTTTTTTCATTTCTGAGTAGCCGTTTTTTCTTTTTTAAAAAAAAAAAAAAAAGGGTTTTCGAAAGAACTTGACGATTTGAAGATGCTTAGAAATCTGGAATTTCAGAATTTTTTGGAAGGAAGTAAGATGAAGGTTCATTATTTTCTAAAAAATAAAAAGAATACCAAACTTTGTTTTTCACAGTACCACGTGTACATCATTTCAAAAGTTTTGGACAAAAAGATTTCAGTGTCATTTTCAGAGTTCTTTCAAGAGAGAAAAAGAGAAGACTTTCTGAAATTTGGCCATATGAGTTCTTTTGGTTCATCGGCATGGTTAGGCCAACCAAAACCAGTGAATTAATTCCGGTGAATTGAAAAGGGCTGCCTATTGTTGGAGACCGTTTAAAAAAAAAAATTGCCAAGGGATGCACAAATAAGTGTTTTAAAAAAAAAAAAAAAGGGTTTAGCTATAACTCTTGAAAAGAATAAAAAGTTATGTGACTAGTTTGGGTTCGTAGCCTTTTTAATCTAGCAAGTAAGCCCGTAGGGGTATTTATATACCTCGTGCCCTAAAGACATCTGTTTTGGGAGTCATTGGCCTAATGCTCATTATAAGGGTTAATTAGAAAGCTTAAGGGACCTAGGCATTGCACAGTCACATATGTGTGTTCAAAAAAAAAAAAAAGGATGCATCTCGCGGCCTTTGAAAAACAACAGTGCGAAAGCCGTCATAGTAGCCTTGAGAGGAGACTTGTATTTTGGCCGAATCTAGGAAAGTTGAAAATTCCGAAGGAGAATTCTGTTTTCATGACATTATCGTAGAACATTTAAAATTTTTGTTTTGATGTATACATTTGCACAAGGCACTCAAAGTTTTGGTATAATTAAAAAAAAAAAAAAAAAAAAAAAAACGTGAACCGGATTTTGAAAAGTCTGAAATCTTATTCGAGGATTCGAGGCATCCGATTTGACTAAATCATCTTTTGAAAAACCTTCCATTGAATTTCTTTCACTTTTAGGTAAATGAATTTTGTGGGCATATTCACTGCAAACCCTCACGAGGCACAACTCGTCCACTAGGGGTAACCTAGGGGTTTAAGGGCTTGCTGCATACGCTAAATGCAGCCGAGAGTGCCAGCGAAAGTGGCGTTTTTCTTTTAGTCTTTGCATTTAGTTTAGATTAGATTAGGCCAGAAGACCTACCATAGTTTGCATATTTTGCTCGGGACTAGCAAAAAGCTGGTTGGGGGGTGTGATAAGTCCTTAAAAATGCAATATTTTCTTATCATTTTAGAGTAATTAAGGACTTAATCATCAAATCATGGACCATTTTAGTAAAAAAATTATGAATTTATGTTTTGAGCATCAAAGTCTGAATTTGAGTCAAAATTCATCAAAAAAATTGCATTTTCACATAAAATCATGAATTTCTCTATTTTTGGCATTGAAAGTCAAAAATTTCTCATAACTTTTTAATCACACATGAAATGATGAATTTTCTTTGCACCTTTAATTTAATTGAAGAAAACTTGATAAAATGGTGACATTTTATGCATTTATTTGGTGTGAATTGGGCCCGCATCTTGCATAATTCCTTACCTATATGATTAAATTATTCTTTGATCTTTGCTTTTATTTTTGTAGGGAGTTTCAAAAATCGGGGCCCACGGAAGAGAATTGATAAATCAATGCACCATGGACCCACCTTCCTTTGGCATGGATTCTAAGGTAGGGGCGGCCATGGTAGGGTCCGCTCTCATATGCAAGAAAAAAAATCAGATTTAATCTTTTGAAGATAAGTTCCAAATTTGTGGGCCATGAGATGATGAGGTGTCATATCTACTCTCCAACAAATATTGCTTACATGTCAAGATGGATGGCTAAGATTCAATTCAAGCCAAACAAAGAAGAAAACAAAATTGCAAAAGAAAATCCCTCCAAGGTGAGGACGTCCAAGGCAAGAGAATTAAGGCTTGCACACTCATGTGGGGCCCATCATTTGTTCTAATTTGAGATACAAATCTGAATTTCAGATTTGAAATTATTTTAGCCAAGGCATGGGACGTTCCATGTTGTCAACACCCAAGTGGGGTCCACATGCATTCAAGAATTGCATATCAAATCTGAAATTTCAGATTTGAATTGATTCTTAACCAAAGTGGGACCCAAGAGAGGAAGTTGCATGAGATAAGACCAATCCTATTTTTACTAGGATTGTGAGCCAACCCCTAGAAAATCTCTCAAAAACTCTCCTAATCCTAATCCAACTTGGACCACACACTACTAATCCTTACCCAAATCAAAACCTTGCAACCCAAGCTATCAAAAATATATAAAAAGAGCCACAAAGAGGGCTGGACGTGCATACCATACCCCCCAATCCTCTTGGACGACCAGCAACAATAATTCACCCTTTTTCTATTATTTTCTTCATCTCTCCTCCTTCCATCAATATTTCATCCAAGGCCTTCCCTAAGGCACACTACCACTTGGATTTCTACGCCGTCGCGCCGCCGCCGTTGCTATCGTCACTCCACCATCAGATCATCCTTGAAATCATCTTCCCTTGCTTGGATTTCAGATCGCGAAACGAGAGCCGGTTGGATTGCCGTTCAAGCCGGAGATGGGCCATTTCCCTCTCTTTGATGGGTCCATTGGAGATCTTTCAAAAAAAATTTATCAATCTTTTTTCAAGTTTCTTTCTTTTGGATTCAAATTGGAGAAACTTTGGTTCTTTCCTTTTCGTACAATGGCTCGCAGAAATGTTTGAGCCAACGTTCGGATTGGGAAGGGCCACTTTCCTCTCTTTGGTTGGTCCATTGGAGATCTTTCAAAAAAAAAAAAAAACACATTAAGGTTGCACCAATTGCGTTCTTTGACCAAAGTGGATTTAAGAAAAGCCTTGTCCAGAGTGTGGTGGCAGCTAGACTGTTCGAGGTAAGGGTCCTTCAAACGGGTTCATTAAGTAATCCTACCCTTACCTGGGGGCCGATCTATCCACTAAGGTTTCATAAGACCAAATTGAAAGACCTATGTGTACTCTTAAAAAAAAGTCTCTCTTAAAAAAAACAAAAAAAAACAAAAAAGAAAAAAAACTTCTGTCACTATTGTGTTCAAATTGGAGGAATTTTGGTTCTTTCTTTTCGGATTTAGTGCTCACAGAAATGTTTGAGCCTGTATTCTGATTGGAATACCATTTTCTCTCTTTTATGAATTCAATCTTGACCTTTCACACAAAAAAAAAAAAAAACTCCCGTCATTATTGGATTCAAATCTGAGAAATCCTGGTTCCTTCCTTTTCGGATTTAGTGCTTGAAGAAATGTTTGAGCCTTTGTTCGGATTGGAATACCATTTGCTCTCTTTTTGCAAATTCGATCTTGACCTTTCAAAAAAAATCCCATCTTGTGTCCTTTTCAAGGATGCGATTTACAACATTTGTGCCTAGCGGTGCTAGTACGCCCTTTCGGGTCTACTGTATTCGCAACTGACACATTTGTATCTCCAACCTTATATCATTTTACCTCGAGTGAGCTTCGCTTCTTGGTAACTTGAATTAAAATTTATAATTGCTTCTAGCAGTCATTGAAACGCTCATTTCGAGCCGACCATACTTGCGTTCAGAACAATTGTACCCTTTATGGCTTTTTGCCTTCTTCATTACGCTCAAAATGGGCCATGCCCGCTGAGCGATTTGAAAAGACAAAACCATAGTATTTTCCATTTATGATCACCATATTCTTGTGATTACTAATGGATGTGGTCTTGTTTCAAAAGTTTTTCTAAAACTAACAATGGCAGCCTCGTTGACCATCACCTTCGACGAAAACAAGTACCAAGTCATGCTTCAAGAGAAGCAAAGCAAGCGCACTTTCAAGCGCCCCGCCAGCTGCCGAAGCGTCACTTCCCTCGACAACTCTCAAAACACCGGGTCGACCTCCACTCCCCGGACCATCGTCTTCGGGTCACTAGGACCATTCCCACTACTCGCAGAAGAGACGACGCCTGCTAAGAAGCAGAAGACCGCCCCTCAACGTGTCACTGCCCCGACACCAAAGGCGGTCACCAAGAAACCCGAGGCTCATGGCAGTCCCGCAAAGCCTCAACCTGCAAAAAACTAGGTCTGTCCTAAGACTTGGTCCCCGCGATCTTCACCAAAACAAAGAAGGTTCTGAACATCTGCAAAGCTAGCATACCTGGCTCCTCTCCAGGAGAACCGGTTCTATCCACTTGCTTACATCAAAGGGGAGAAACCTACCCTCCATCGAACTATAAAACCAACCCAGTACGAGCCGGCTTGCTCATACAAGCCCAAAATCAAGTTGTGCATCAGAAGGCCTCGACAAGAACCTGTCAGGGCCTGCTCTCTTACAACTCGACCCTTCATCTCAACAGGGGTCGAGCTTGCAAAATTTAAAGCTTCACTACGACAGGCTAAGGACCGCGTCCAGATCCTGTTCATGCCGGTCTTCAAGGAAGACAAGCTCAGTTGTTGCGCACGAGGGACTACGTCCTTCACTGCCAGAGCACAGCCCGAGCTAACCGAAGCTCAAATTGTTCGTCGCATACGTCACCGTGCGGCATATCGACAAAAGAGATTAGAGAAGCAAAGAACCCAGCATTCTGAGCTTCAAATCTCCCAAAAATGGGTCGAAAAAGAAGGACCCGACCAAGTTGCTGCTGTCCACATGGTTAGCAAAACCAAAAGACACCAGAAATCAACAACAAAAATACATGTCAGACGATCGGTGACTCGCAGTGTCTCCCGGACGAGAAGGCATCAGGAAGACTCTCCCACTCCTTCAAGCCAGGGACATCGGAGTGATCATTCCTCCGGCTCTTCATCTAGAAGAATGAGCTCCAGCTTAGTCACTAAGACAGTATCCTCTTTCGACTCACGAAGAGTGAATGTCCTAGTCACAAACTCTGAGTAGCCTCCGCCGGACGATAACATGGCTCTACGCATTCAGCAGCTAAAGCAGGGACAACAGAGAATAGAGGTTTTGATGAAAACCTCCTTCTCACTCTCCAACGTCCACCAAACAACGATGAAGTTCCTCCACATAATGAAGCAAATGGTGGAGAAGATGAGTCACGCGCCCTTACTAAAATGGACGTTGACAATATCCACGCCAAAGCAAAAGAAGAGGATACACTAAAGGAGCATGGAATCAAGCCACCATATCTCTTATGGATGGACTCGGTTCCGTTCCCTCCAAAGTTCAAACAACCTCTTCTCCAAATATATACGGGGACAGGTTCAGCTAGACAGCATGTCATCCACTTCAAGATCCTAATAGGAACTATTGTGGATCAAGATGCCCTGAAGATCCATCTCTTTGCAAGTACCCTGAAAGGTACGGCCTTTGATTGGTACTCCACTCTGCCAGAGGACTCCATTTAAAACTGGACCATGCTAGAGACACGCTTCTTGACCCACTTCAAAGGTGAGGATCATCTTGTTACTATGGCTCAGCTCTGCAGCCTAAAATAGGGAGCGAATGAGTCGACATACGACTTCATTGACAAGTGGAAAGCAATGGCATACAAATGCTCAGATGTGCTGCCACAAGCGTCGCTGGTCGACATCTGCCAAAACAACATGAGAGCAAGGATCCGCTCCATGATCATCAGCAACAAATCAAAGAACTTGGGAGAACTCCTCGAAGCATCTATGGAGGCTGAAACGGTGATCAAAGACCTCAATAGTCAGAAGTCATCGAAGAAAGAATCGACTGCCATTCTGACCTCCAAGCCAAAGAAAAAGGAGGTTCTCAATATGTAAACCAAGTCAGCTCCTCGGCCGCTAAAGAAAGCTGAAAACAAAGCTCCAGATAAGAGACCTGAACTTTCTGATGCCTTCAAAGAACGAGTAGAGAAGAAATACCCGTTCGATGAAGATGTTGAAGAAATATTTGGGGCTCTCTTGGCAAATGGGAAACTCACCTTGCCTGACCCCAAAAGGCCGGAAGATGTTGGCAAAACCAACGATCCCCGATATTTCCCATACCACCAAATGGTCTCGCATCATCTCAACCAATGTTTCATTATGAGAGAGAAGATCAACAAGATGTGGAAAAACGGAGTCATTACCTTTGACAAAAACTACGGGTCTGGCTCCGTTAACATGGTGTCATACGGACCAACATCCAAATCACCAAAGGAGAAGATTACAACTTCCTTCAAGGTGATAAAAATGACCTAAACGTCCCAAGAGTTGGTGCCTTACCCAACACCAGAAGGACAACCCATATGGGTGCATCCCGATCTCCTAGAAGATGAAAATTAGGAGATCATCAAAACAAAGCCGACCGCTCAGCAGTGAAGGCAAGCCAAGAGACAACTCCGCAAGCTCAAACAGTAGGAGAAGGCTCAAACCAAGCAAGAGGTCCCTCAAAAGGCAGAAACCTCCTCTACCACTTCACAAGGGGCAACAGAGGAGTCTCTTCCCAACGCCACAAGAGTGGCAAGAAAATTCACCCTCGGTGATTTCATGCCACCACGACTCAGAGATGAGACTATGCAGGGGGCATCATACTCTTGTAACTTGGTAGTTGGATTCTCCATGAATGGATACGAGTCCAGTGACACTGCCAGTGACAGATGAATGGGAGGAATCCCTTGAAACCGGAGAATATCTCTCCGATGAAGAATGGATCCCGGAATCCCACCTTATGCTAGTAATCTGGTTTAACCCCTTCTAGCCACAAGGATCCTGGTCTGATGATGATGAAGAACAAGAGGCTGTTCAAGAAAGTGCTGTCAACCCAGCACAAACAAATGCTCTAGTGGATCCCAACCAGGTCGAACCACAAGGGGCAGATGAAGAAGAAGATTTGGCACTTATGCCCGATCTTGAAGAATATGCAAGGATTTACAGCGCCTGGCTATAGGGCAAGAGCAGGATCGCATCAATCAGCTTCATCAAAATCTAGAACCAGAAGTCTCAGAGAATCTACAAACATCTCCTCCAATGACTCCGGAAAATGAAGAAAGTTGCTGGATTGATGATCCTCTTACATCGGAGGATGAGTCTGATTCCCAACAGTCCATTGTGGAGGCATCTTCTATCGAAGTTGCCTGCAATGTGATAGTTCAGGATGATAGTGCCTCTGAAGCTTCATCTACTGAGGCCATGAACTCTCAAAATGCATCTGGTAGCATATCTTCTGGAGCTACATATTCTTGGGTGACTTCTACTGAGATAGCATCTTTTCAGCCGTCGTCTCCTGAAATGGTGACATTAGAATTCAAACCTCTTCCGACTGATCACCATGAAGAAGCTTTGGCTAATGAAGCCTTCAAAGAAAACCCAGTCAATTGGTCTCAGATATCCAACCTCATAGGAGATGTCTGGACCAATGAATTACTGGACAAAGAAGAAAAGTTCTTGGAAGCTGTTAAGGACCTTTTCCCAGAAAATGCTCTATGCAACGCAATAACTGAAGATGGCAATGCTGCTGCAGAAGCGTTTTCAGCAAATGGGGAAGATCAGCCCCTTGAGCCCGAAGGGGGTTTCCGAAAGAAGAACCACCTCTAGAATTTTTTAAGTTGGGAAAGGTACCCGCACTAGCCGGGATTACCACAAAAACTACAACCAACCTTCTTCTTCTTCTTATGTAAATCCTTCGGGGAAAAGAAGCTGTAAATGCCCCAAATGGCAACAATAATGAAAATGCAGGCCCCATGGAGGCTTTCAAGTATGACTTGATCGAGCACTTCAAACACATACCTCCACGGCCGCACATCCTAGACTTATTATGAATGTCACCACAAACTCGTGATAGTCTCATTTCAGAACTGCAAAGGCTGAATTTGGATGTCGACAAACATGCCCCACAAGTCCTACAAGTTGAGATGGACTATAGGGTCAGAAAATCAAAAACCTCCTCAAAGGGAGAAAAGAAAGAAGCTGGAGGACCTTGCACTGAATGCCTCTTGGTCCAAAAAGCCGCAAGTGCTACCATCGCCTTTAAAAAGGAACACCTCCTGCTAGGCGAGACGAAGCGGGGTCAATCAAAAAGTTGCCGATACACAGAGTCCAGATCGACCCGGGTGTAGACACCTCGTTTTGGCACCCTATGAGGGGCAATTCAGTCCACCCTATTTAATGATGTCCTGATTAGGCCCCGGGTCAAAAGTCACCAATCGTCTCTAGACCTCTGATCACCCCGGGAGTTGGCTCATCATGATCTACTCATCGAGAGCTTTCCGCCTATATATAGAACTCCAAGATCTGACTGGCGGATCAAAACTCATGACAGCGGGTCCCACACCCCGCGGCGCCCGCGTGAAAAATCACCTATCATCTCTAGACCTCCGATCGCCCTGAAAATTAGTTCATCGTGATCTACTCATCGTGAGCTTTCCGCCCATATATAGAACTCCAAGATCTGACTGGCGGATCAAAAATCATGACAGCGGGTCCCACATCCCGCGGTGCCCGCGTGAAAAATCACCTATCATTTATGGACCTCTGATTGCCCTGAAAATTGGCTCATCGTGACCTACTCGCCGAGAGCTTTCCGTCAATATGTGAACGTCGAAATCCGACTAGTGGATTGAAATCTACGAAACCTGGGCCCCAGTAATGACAACCCGACCAATTTCCATCGGACCCCACTTTTTAGGCCTGAATTAGTTTCTTTTAAATCCAAACCCACCTAAACCTATCCCAACACACCTAAACCAGACCCGGCCCAGATCCTAACCAAACCCAAGTCCAGCCCAACTTTGGACCCAACTCACCCAAACCCACTCGGTCCGACCCAAACACAACCCGAGCCAGATCCAAACCTCCTGACCTGAACTTGACCCGTCCCAGGAGGCCCATTAGCTGCATGGGAGAGGACAGTCCATGAGATCTGGACTCTCCCCTCCCCCTTAAACCTCGTCTTTCCCTCTCAATCTCTTCCCAAGCCTTATCCCTCTCATCTCTCTCCCAACCCAGGCCTTATCCCTCTCAATTTCAAACACCCAAGCCTCATCCCTCTCATCTCTCTCCCAACCCAAGCCTCATCCCTCTCATCTCTCTCCCAACCCAAGCCTTATCCCTCTCAATTTAAAACACCCAAGGCCATCCAAAAAAAAACCACCCATGCGCCGAACCCTCCTCAGGGCCTCCTCCAACATCGTCTTCCAAAAACCCATACGCAGAGGCCACCATCGTCCCCTCTCATCATCTTCCTCTACTCACGCAGAGGCCTCCCATCTCCATCTCCCTGACGCAACACCCCATCCAGCGCCCATCATCTCTCATTTCTCCCTAACAACCCATCTCCTCCAAGCTCCATCTTCCTCCCAGCAGACCCGGACTCCCCATCTTCTTCTTCTTGCACGCTACACATCTCACCCCTGCGACCCATCATCCTCCATCTACAGACCACGCAGCAGCACCTTTTCCCTCCATCCTTTTCCCTCCACTCGTCTCCCTCACACACAGCCCCCAGACGCATGCCGCAGAACCACCTCGCACATCCGCACGCAGCAGTCGCTGGACACACGCAACAGCACCTTCTTCCTCCTCCTCGCGCCGCCGGACGTCTCCCCGTGCACCAGGGACACCTTCTTCTCTTCCCACCACCTGCACCCTCTGCGACACATCTCCCTCTCTCCCGTCCACTCTCTCTCTCTTACTCTGCTCCGTCTCTCACTCTCTCTTTCTCTCTCTGTCTCCCTCTCCCCCTGCTCTGTCTCTCCCCCGCACCCACCTGCTCATTCTCTCTGTCTCCCCTGCTCCTTCTCCCTCTCTTCCCAGCGCCAGCCCCTGCTTTCTCTACCCTCTCTCCTTCACCCTCTTCGCGCGCACCGCCCTCTGTCTCTCATCACCCCTTTCTTCTTCTCTTCCTTTTCTTCCTTTCTCATCTTTCTTCCTCTGTCCCTTTCTTCTCCACTCACCCTTTCTTTTCTTCCTCTCTCCCTGCTCTCCCTATCTCCCTATTCTTCTCTGTCACTCTCTCTCCTTCTCTCCATTCCCTCTACCTCTCTGCGCACCATCATTCTCCTTCTCAGCTCCACACACCTGCACGTCTCTCTCCTCTTTCACGCTCTTTCTTCCACTCTCCCCGTCCTCCCTCTTCCACATCTCCCTGTCTCCCTCTTTCCGTTCTCTCTCCCTCTCTGGTCTTCTGCCCCCCTCTCTCCTTCTTCTTCTCTCTCTCTCTCTCTCTCCCATGCTTTTCCTCTCTCCCCTTCCCTGTTCTCCTCTCTCCCTCTCCTTCCTCTTCTTCCACCCACCTGCAACACCGCCACACCCACCTGCACCCCTCTCTCTCCCTCATCTCCTTCTTCCCCTCTCTCCCTCTCTTTCCCTTTTTCTTCTCTCCACGTTGCTGCACCTGCATCACTGCCACACCGACCCTTTTCATTCTTTTCTTCCCTTCTTCTCCATCTTTTTCTTTCTCCCCTGCAACTCAACACTCTCCCTCCCTGGTCGGTCTCTCTCTATCTCTCTCTGCTCCACCCCTCCCTCTCGTTGTCTGCACCCTCTCTCCTTCTCCACTCTCCCTCACTCTCTCGCCATCTCCCCATCCCTCTGTTCTCTCCCCTACTCTCTTCCTCTCCCTCTCTCTCATTCCCTCCTCTCCACCACTGCCATATCTCCTTCTATACCCCATCTCTCCATCTCCCACTCTTCTACCCACCTGCACCCATTTTCCGTGCCCTTTCTGCTCTTCTTCCTTTCTTCCTCTCTCTCTCTCTCTCCTCTTCCCACCTGAGCCTCCTGCCTGCTGCTGCACCACTCCATCCTTCCCTTCTTCTTTCTTCTCCTTCCTCTCCTTCTCTTCCTCATCCCATCTTACCTTGCACCCACCTGCGGCACACCTTGTTTCCTCCCTGCACTCATCTCCACTGGACACCCCTTCCTTGCCACCACTGTACTGCACACACCCTCACTACTGCACCCACTTTTCCCTGCGCCCCTCACCCAACTGTTGCGCCCACCTGACTAGCCCACTCATCTAAACCGAACCCATGCATGTCTATTTCATTTTCTTGCATTGAATTTAGATCTATAGTTGTTTATTGTTTCTTTTTTTTTTTTATGATATTGCATACATCTAATATGCTCATGCACCCCAACATGTTCATGCATCTGAATAATATTTTAGGTTGTTAATTATTTTAAATTTGTTTCTAGCATATTCTAACCTGCCCATGCATTCAACCTGCCCATGCATTATAACTTAGTTGCATTTTTATTTCATATTCTTTTAGGTGCAATTTAGGACTGCATAATTTATTAAAAAATATATATATAAATTAGAATAAAAACCAAAAACACCAAAAGAAAACAAATAATAAAATAAAAAGTAAAGATTAAAAATAGAATTTTAGCTACCCTACTAATTAGAAATAATTAGGCTAAATTTAATAATTAAGTTCTTTTCTCCTCCCCTCTCACTAGGGTTAGGGAAACCTATTTAGGGAACTCAAGATTATTTAGGATAATTAATTAAATTAGAAATTAGAAATTCATTCTCTTTCCCCCTTCCCATTTCATTAGGATAAATCAATTTAGGATTTTAGGCTCTATGAATAAACATAAAAACAAATAAAAATAATAAAAATCCAAAAAACCAAAAACAAAGTAAAAGATATCAAAAACTCTCAAAAATATTAATAAATTGGAGTTAGAAATTAGACTATAGCCTAACTGATTAGGTTAGACCCCGGACCTAGATCTAGGTGTCCCCCTAGCCAGCTTAGACTACCCTAATTTCTTAAATTCCAACTGATTAGGTCCCACTCTCTCTCCGGGCCCCGCTAAGGGATCGGGAGAGTGGATGTGGGCGGTTAGGACCTTAGGATAGGGTAGAGATCCATTAGGGAAATGGAACAGTTAGATTGAATCCAAGTAGGAACTCCCCTAGTTAGGCCCTTCTAGCCCCAATTATTAAAATCCAAAAAAAAAAACTATAAAACCAACAAAACCAATTCCAAAAATATTCTCTTCCCTTTTCCTCCACCTCCGGTGCCAAATATTTATCTGAACTCAATGATTAAAGGGAATAGAGGCTGATTCCGAGAACCTGAATTAATGAGAATGACGAAATGAGACGAGTGATTTCACACACCCCAATATCAATTTATTTACTACCGGCCCATCATCGGCCACCCTCAATCAATCCGGCCCAACATCGGCCATTTTTATCTTACTTCTGGCCCATCATCGGCCATGCACTTTTATCACCTGCGTATCGCACGCAAACCCATAGAAATCACAACTCGACGTTTCGTCTGCATCATTCTTTCGATTCGAAGAATCAGCCTTTAAACCCTAGGTTGTCAAAGGACATTGAAGGGGGTACCCAGGGATGAGGTTGATCCTCTTCTAAATATTTGGCACCTTTCCCCTTATTTTCTTAGTTTATTTTCATTTTAATTCGCTTATCCCCTAGAATACTTGGATTTAACTTTAATTAGTCTTTTCAACCCTGGATGTTGATTTCCCCTGCCTAGTTCATTATGGTCCCATCTTGAAGCCCGTAATTTGACCATTGACCCAAGTTCGACCCGAATTGAAAGACCCAAATTAAGTGACGAGACAACCGTCGTGTGTCGCCGGCGGCACATTAGACGAGAGAAGAACCCACCCCATTTTCCTCCCGCATTCTTTCGGCTTTCGTCGAAGGACGGTGTTACCGCCGAATCCGTAACTGGCGATCGTGATCGGTCGATTTCGAGGGTAGTCGGAATCCTCATTTTCGATGTATTTTTTTATCTCACACTGTTGGATGGCGATTCCCCTCCCGGGGGGGGGGGGTCAAAATTCACATCCGACACCGGGTTCTGCACTCAACCTCATCTCTGCTTCGGCACTCGAAGAGCTGGATATCCCACCTAGCAAACTGAGCCACACATCTGTGTCCATCTTTGGATATGATGGGAGTGCTTAAAGGCCCATTGGCAAAATCCGATTTAGGTTGCAAATCGGCGATATTATTTCTGAGGTCACCGTGTATGCAATAAAAACCCCTTCATGCTATAACATCCTTCTCGGACGCCCTTGGATACACGAGAACGGTGTTGTTCCTTCGACTCTACATCAGTGCATCAAGTTTGTTGGTGACGACGGCTTGATACATCGAGTGTTTGCAAACAAAAAACCCTTTAAAGGGAAAGAAGTTCATTTCGCAGACTCTCAGATGTACAGGGACGAAAAAGAAGAAAAGGAGGAGAAAATAGCATCTTTCGCCGGCAATCTCCAAAAAGATAAAGACAAGGCTCCTCAGCAATCATTGGAAGAAAACAAACTTTCCGGCAAACCCGAAGAGAGCAATTAGTCTCCCTTCGTTATCTCCTTCAAATCTTCCAAACCTTTGGTAATCACTACTAAAGCAAAGAAGACAAAGCAAAAGACTAGGGGCAAGTTTGTTGTCTCCTTCGTGTCTATCATACAAGACATGGATTTGGATTCAGAGATAGAAGACGATACATCGTCAAGCCAAGCTGATACTCAGCAAGTCCAGCCTGCCCTCACTCCATTGGAAACACCTGTTGACGTAGAAGATCCCGCGTTTGCTACCTTCATCGTTTCGGCAACAACGGCAGAAGAGAAACTAATCTTCTTCCATAGATCGGACGCTTCTTCATCAAACTCCTTGCTTGAGCCTTTGCAAAATGAAGGTATGCCTCAACTATCCTTGTATAGTCCAATGGCACAAGCTATCATGACGAAAATGAGCTATGACGCTCAAAATCCAATTGGTTTGGGAGGTGGCCGTGGTATCCTTATACCATTGGAACCCACCCTGACCAAAAGTCAACTGGAAGATTGGAAACTCCACTGTCGCATAGACAAGTCTTCATACGGGTTGGGGTATGATCCTAACACTCCGATGAGACAATTGACACAAAGACTGCAAAGTCATTTTGCCAACCAGGCCTCGACATCTCGTGTCAATGAAGACTTCGATCTCCATGGATATCTCTGAGGAGTTACCCGACAAAGACCCAGGAAGCTCATCAAATTGGTACGATTTCTCTGATGATGAAGAGGAATTGTCCGATGACACAAACGCACGATTCTCTGATTCAAAAAAGGCATCGTCTCCAAAAGAAGTGCCTTACTTCGACCCAGTTTCAGTAGGTGATTGGGATCATCTCATTGCAAGTCTTAAGAAAAGTACCGATCAAGAAGATTTATGGACAGAAGAGGAGCCATGGTCTTAAAATGCCCTTGGAAATCCAGAAGGTCTTGTTGAGCTGGAAGCCTCTGAAAATATTATGGAGGAACCACCTTCAAACCCTCCAACAGAAAATTCTGTTCAAAAGATAGACTTGGGAACACCTAATAACCCACGTCCTGTATTCATCAGTAAGAATATAAAGGATGATGAGTTACCCGTGTATGTCTCTTTTCTTCATGAGTTTATTTATTGTTTTGCATGGCCTTATGCTGAAATGCCTGGCTTAGATCCCAAAATAACAGTTCACAAACTCAACTTGCAAGAAAATGTCAAGCCTATCAAACAAAGCCAAAGAAGATTCCGTCCTGATGTGAGGGACAAAGTTGAACAAGAAGTTTAGAAACTCAAAAACGTTGGCTTCATTAGCGAGGACCAGCATCCTGAATGGTTGGCCAACATTGTCCCCGTGACAAAGAAAAATGGGTAAATCAGAGTCTATATTGACTATAGAAACCTGAATAATGCTTGCCCCAAAGATAAATTCCCGCTCCCCATACCGGAGGTAATGATTGACAATACCTGCGAGTTTGAGAGAATGACTTTCATGGACGGCTTCTCTGGTTACAACCGGGTAAAGATGCATCCCGAAGATGAAAGGCATACATCATTTCGGACCCATTTGACATGTATTGCTACACTGTCATGCCATTTGGTCTGAAAAGTGCCAGTGCAACATATCAGAGGGCAATGATGAAAATATTCCAAGATATGTAGCATAAGACGGTCGAATGTTACGTTGATGACCTCGCCGTCAAAAGCAAAAGAAAAGAAGACCACCTAAAAGATCATCAAGAAGTCTTCCTCCGATTTCGCGAACACAAACTACGAATGAATCCCCTCAAATGCTTCTTCAGTGTCTCATCGGGTAAGTTCTTTGGATTCATAGTTCGGAAAGCTGGAATAGAGCTTGACCCCATCAAAGTCAAGGCTATCCTAGAAATGCCATCTCCAAGAACCCTGAGAGAACTAAAAGGGCTTCAAGGAAGATTGGCATACATCCGACGGTTCATTTCCAACCTATCAGGGAAGTGCCGTCCATTTACTCGCCTAATGAAAAAAGGTGTAGACTTTGTCTGGGATGCAGAATGTGAAGCTGCATTTCAAGACATCAAGTCATACCTGACCAAACCACCGGTGTTGGCTGCTCCCACAACCGGAAAACCATTCATCTTGTACACAAGATCTCTCGACTATTCTTTGGGCGCTCTACTTACATAAGAAAATGATGGAGGAAAAGAAGCTGCTCTATACTACCTCAGTCGCATGTTGGTAGGTGCAGAGCATCGCTACTCTCCAGTTGAAAAAGAATGCCTGGCAGTGATGTTCGCCATACAAAAGCTACGTACTATTTGCTGTCAAATACAGTATACCTGATATCAATGATCAATATCTTAAAAGTCCTTATCACACAAGCAGGTTCTCTCAATGCCCAGCTGGCAAAATGGTCCATCCTTCTGTCACAATTTGATATTAGGTATATACCACAGAAAGCAATCAAAGGTCAAGCTCTACCAGATTTTCTCACAGAGCATGCACTGCCTAAGGATTCTCCACACAGGGATGATCTCCCAAACGAGCCTGTCTAAAGCGTGGAGACCTCCTTATCAAATGCCTCCTGGAACATGTACTTCAATGCTGCAACCAGGATAAATGAAAAAGGAAAACTGATATTGGGAATTGGCATTCTCTTTGTTAGTCCCGACAAATACATGATTCCACACGCATTTTCGCTACTGGAACCATGTTCAAACAATGCAGCTGAGTAACAAGCTCTAATTATAGGATTGGAACTCGCGCTTGAATCTGGCATCACCATGCTGGAAGCATTTGTGGATTCTCAACTGATTGTCAATCAGATGGATCAGAAATATGAAATCAGGAAGCCTAACCTGTTGCCTTACTACAGTAAGGCACAATCACTTCGTCAAAGGTTTGACAACTGTCACATCATCCACATCCGCAGAGGTGAGAACATCCGTGCAGATGCCCTGTCTGGACTTGCTGCATCTATGGCAATCCAAGAAGGGGAAAACATGAAAATTATAGTGAGTCAAAGAAGGATTCTCCCTCCTCTCAACACACACCAAGCAGTTGCAGAATGCCACCAAGTGGTTGGAAGTCGGATTTCCATCCTTAAACCTCTGAGCGGCGACTAGAGGGATCCGTTCATTGATTATATTATGTTCGGAATCCTACCGGAAGATCCAAGAGAGCGGGTAAGCATTCAAAGATGAGCCCCAAACTTTCATTTGGATATTTCCTCTAAAATGCTTTACAGAAAATCTTTCAATAGAGTACTTCTATGCTGCTTGTCACAACAAGAGGCGGAAGAAACCCTAAAAGAAGTTCATGCCGGTCTTTGTGGAGCACATCAGGCTGGTCTTAAGCTCTACGATTAGATAAAAAGGTTAGGTTATTATTGGCCTACCATGGTAGCTGACGTAATGCAATTTGCTAAACGTTGCCAACATTGCCAAGTTCATGGAGATTTTGTCCACATGCCTCCGGAATGGCTACATCCTACAGCGATCTCATGGCCCTTCAAAGCCTAGGGTATGGATATCATAGGTCCTATCTCTCCCCCGTCAAGCAAAGGTCATCGCTTCATCTTCGCCGCTACGGATTATCTCTCCAAGTGGTCAGAAGCATTTGCGTTCAGTGAAATGAAAACCTCGTCAGTCCTTCAATTCTTACGAACCAACATCATTTGTCGCTTCAACATACCTAAAAGATTCGTCCACGATAACGGACTACAATTCCGGGATCACAAATTCTACAAGTTTTGCAACAAATACAAAATCCAAAGTTGTCCTTCGACTCCGTATAACCCGGTAGTGAATGGACTAGCAGAAGCCTTCAACAAGACACTCTGCAAAATTCTCAAGAAAATGGTTTCTAGTCACAAAAGAGACTGGAGCGACAAACTGCCTGAAGCTTTATGGACCTACCGGACTACCGTTCGAGGAACGACCATAGCACACCATTCTCCTTGGTCTATGGATGTGAAGCAGTTGTCCCTCTAGAGGTACAAATTCCTTCCTTAAGGGTATCTCTACAAAATGAAATGACGCAAGAAAGCAACGTCAAATTGAGACTCCAAGAACTGGATAATCTCGATGAAAGACGGCTCGAAGCTCTACAAAGCGTTGAGCTTTACCAAGCACGCATTGTAGGATCTTTCGACAAGAAGGTCAGGCAACGCGCCCACAAAAAGGGTGACTTGGTTCTTGCGGTGAAAAGGCCAATGGTTTTCGCCCACAATCCAAAGGCAAATTCGAACCAAAATGGGAGGGACCCTTCGTCATCGACAAAGTCTTCTCCAATGGCGCATGTACTCTTCTAAACATGGAGGGTGACAGATGTATGCTGCCTATCAATGGCAAGTTCTTGAAGCGGTACTACCCTTAAAGAGTTCCTACAACGGGTCAGAGCGATGCCTGCATGGACAAAGCCTATTCCTAGGTACTTGCTCGTCAAACCCACCCCTTTTAGAGTTTTTATCCCTATGTTAAGATTTCTAAAAAAACCTCAAAACAATGCTTACTTTCAATGTTTCATTGTTCTAAAAAAAGAAAAAAAAAAAAAAAAAACAACCCAAAATCCAAGTTTAGGAGCCTCTTCCCTAACTTGACCAAAATTTTCAATCCTTGAACCCAAAAATTCATGGTTTGAAACAAACATCAGGACTCAGGAATTTCCACCCTAGTTCACCCTGACTTTTACTACCAAAAATGGTTTTGAGTCAAAATTTACGACCCTCGTGTCTTTAAACAAAAAAAAATGGTTTTTCAAAAACCGTAGGGAAGCGATGTTTAGTTGATATTCACAAAACCCAAAACATTGGAAGGATGCGAATCCCATTCAATACTTCCAAAACCTCAAAATTGCAAGAAAGTGACACCTCGTCGATACTTGCAAAATTTAAAAAAAAATCGTGGAGACACAACGTTTCAGTTGATATCCACAACCCAAATTTCAAAACAAAAACAAAGGTTCGAAAAAACCTCAAATTTCAAAAATTGTGTTGAGGCGACATTCCATCGATACCTACAAAACAAAATTTTTGAAAAAAGGAAAGGAAGCGACATTCAATCGATACTTGCACCCAAATCCGTGAGGAGGTGACATTCCATCGATACGTGCAACCGACTGAGCAAGGAAGCGACATTCCATTGATACTTGCAATACCATTCAGTAGAGAGGCGACTCTTAGTCGATACTTGCATTTTTTAAAACCAAAAACCTGGCTCTCATGCCAAAACCTGGCTTTCACGCCAAAACCCAGCTTTCATGCCAAAAACTTGGCTTTCATGCCAAAAATAAAAAATCTGGCTTCCATGCCAACAAAACAAAACTTGGTTTTCAAAAAACTCGGCTTCCATGCCACAAAATCTGGCTTTCACGCCAAACAAACAAAAATCAGCTTCTATGCCACAAAAATTTTTTTGGCTCCCATGCCACGAAATTTTGGCTCTCATGCCACAAAACCAAAATCGGCTTCTATGCCACAAAATCTGGCTCCCACGCCACAAAATTTTTGGCTCTCATGCCACAAAACCAAAACTTGGCTTTCACGCCACAAAAATCGGCTCTCATGCCAAAAACCGGCTTCCATGCCACAAACAAAATTTTGGCTCTCATGCCACCAAAATTCGGTTTTCATGCCATCTAAAAAAACCAGGCTTTTTGCCATAAAATCTTACTTTCATGCCCAAAACAACCCTTTGGCAAAAGATTTTCACAAAATGACAACCTTTTAATCAAATTTTCAAAGAAACATTCCCATCCAACTTTTACTTACTTTCATAAAAAAAAATAGAATTTAAGTGAAACGAGGGAATACAAAAAAAAAAGGGTGCCAAAAAATGTTTATACATGGAGGTACCAAAAGAAAAGAAGAAAAAGTTTGTTACAAAGTCATGAGACTAGTTCGACATGGTCTTCAGCCAAAGGCTTAACTCCTCAAGCAAACTCTTGGCCTTAGCCTCCAAAGCTTCCAGGCCACACTTCTTCAGAATTTTCCCATAAAATGCGGTAGGCTTTCACGACCCATCTTCAGCACGAGGAAGCTCTTCCCAGAGAATCTGCCATTGTTCATATTCCTGAGTCTTCCTCCGGAGATTGCTTTCGACCTCCTCAACTTGGCGAATGAGAGTCCTCTCTCTATCGTAAGCTTTCAAAGTAGCAGTCCACCTGGCAGCGGCTTGTTCTTCCAATAGCTCAAGGCGCTGTCTGGCTTCAATGACCTCCCTGTCAATGCGGTGTTGGTCCTGTATTAGCTCAATAATAGCCAACTCGGTGACGTTCCTCTCCCGAACGAGCTATTTCCGAGTCCATGAGATCTCATTCAGTTTAGATTTGACCTCACTGGAAGGCTTCAAAAACATCTCGTTGAAGAAGTCATCATCTGGAAAGCTCTTGGTCTCATTCCACTTGTTGCCTAGAGTGATGACCTCATCAACAAAATCCTTGGCATCTATGATGTCCAGACCGACTTCTTCACTATCGGCAAGAATGTCATGTACATGCTTAACCATGCCGAAACCAGCCTCCAAATGGCCAGAAGAAAGAGTCTCGACCCATGAGCTCAAAACTCTCTTCAACACCTTCCTCGTAAACTGACGGGATCGCTCAGATGAAGACTCGCCATGCTTCGTTGGTTTACTATCCATGTCAGGCACTGTTGGAAGAGTAATCAAGAAGCTCTTTCCAATCGGAGCCACCGGAGAAGGAATATCAGCAGGCGGACTCGCCTCTGCCTCATCAAAACTGGTAGAAGAAACCCTTACACCTGGATCAGTCACAGGCACCCCCTGCTTTGGTTCTGAGAAAGATAGAGGAACTTCTTCTGTCACTTCACAATGTGCCAATGCAAGATGAAAAAGGTATGAATATGATCTTGTCAAAAATCAAAATATCAAGATTATCACTACAAAGTACCTTCTTCGATGACTGGCGGATTGCTTTCTGCCTCCATGAGCTCATCCGAAGCATCATCAAAAGTTGCATTCATGGATGGCTCAAAGTTGTCTGAATCCTTTGGCAAGTCAGCTAGCAAAAAAGTATATATATGTCAGCAAGTGGCGGTAAAGAAAAACAAAAAAAGAAAAAGAAGAAAAGAAATCATACCAAGTGAAGATTCTGGATCTACTTCAGAATCTCTGGGCTCTTCCTCAGATGCCACAATCAGATCCGTTACCGCCTCATCGGCCGGAACCTCAGGCATCATCAAACCATCATCTTCTGCCAAAAGAAAGAAAAGTAGTAAATCAAAAACAAAAGCCTCATAAAAAGAAAGAAGCGGAAAAAGAGAGAAGAAGGGTCATACCATCACTACTGATCTTTCCCCCTTGACTCCTCTTCTCTGGAGGGTTATCATCATCCCCTGATGCCTCCTCAGCAATGGTGGAAGGAATTTCCAGATTAGGAGAGTTTCCATGCCGTCTCTGACTTCGGCGCTGTCCTCTTCTCCTCTTGCTCCTATGGGACGAATTGCTGGAAGTACCCACCCCACCATCGAAATTGGGCCTTTCCCCTGAGTCCTCACTGGATGGTCTGCTTTTGCCGGTAGACTCCATGGAAGACTTTGCTTGCTCGGCTTGTATCCAAGCAGCAACCTCAACCTCCTCCTCTACGAGTTGTTCCAAGACCTCACCAGGTATCTCTTGTACAGCTCCCGATCTGAAGACGTCCTGGTCCTCGAGAAAGCCTGTTATTTTCTTTTCTCCAGAAAGGAAAGCCAGAACTTCCTCTCGGCGGACGCCATCTGATTTCCAGAGGCCCTTCCCGGAAGACTGCTTTACATCGAGCTCCTTTTTAGAAAGTCTGATTTCCAGAGGCCCTTCCCGGAAGACTGCTTTACATCGAGCTCCTTTTTAGAAAGTCCCTAGTACACTGAAAGGCTCTCCACAAACCATTTCGTGAAGCCAGTAGTCCGGAAAGTGGGCAACTTAGGATAAGGAATCATGGCGGTAATGTCTTCTGCGCTATAAAAGGCCCATGCATTTCTCCCATCTTGCAGACCTCCAAAACGCTTCACCTTGCTCGAAGGCGCTCCAATAATGCCTTGAGAGAAGCCCAATTGCATGGCAAAATGCGAAGGAACATACGGCTGGATGTTGACGAAAAGATGTCTGCGGTACACCATTGTGCTGACACGTATGTTAAAAAGTCAACTCCTCTCCGCATTTGTCAAAGAATAGTGTCTCCCCGACCCTGCCCTGGTCGAATCACGGGAGACACCAAAATCAAAAGCCTTCTTCCTCAAACCCGGAGAAAGCTTCACTGAAGACTGCCCCATCTCGACGTCCCAGAATCGTCGGATCCTCAAGACGGGCAGATAAGAGAGATTCGGAAATGGGCTTCCCTCTAGCTAACCGAATCATAAACGGGTCATCATCCTGAGCAGCACCCAATCGGTTGAAATTGGGACAATGGTATACATACCACGAATAAAAGAAGTGGGCTGAAACTACCCTGTTCATGGGAAGCCCAAGCCGAACCAGGAAAGCAGCAGCCTGCAATTCGGTACACAAATAGGAGTAAAGAGCATGCACCAAAGCAAGCCGCTCTCCAAACAACATCTGACAAGCCGGAAAAACAATGCGGCCTGATGTGCGTACCATCTCCTCCAGTAAAAACAGCCTCACCCAGCCAATAAGTGAGGTAAACAGCGAGATCTCTCCGTAGCGCAATGTTAGAATGAATGGCGTCTGTGTCTGCGAAGAATTCCTTCAAATTCTCTAGCATGGCGGAGATCTTCTTCGAATCTGGGTTCTTAGCCCTGGCTTCCTGGGTCGTACTCTCAGAAAACTCCCCGCTGTCAAAGAAGTTGGAAGACAAAAAGCTACCACTCCTCCAACTGCTACATCGGACATTCAAGCCCTCCTTCTCCTTAAAAGAATTGTAGAAGGCGACGAGCTGAAAGTACAAAAGCCTAAACTCCTCAGACTGCTCCTCAAGGACGCTGTCAATAGGCATGAACTCCTCATAGAGATTGTCGAGGATAGGCAACCCAGTGATGGCATTCAATTCCTTTAAAGAAAAACCAATCTCACCATTCGTGATAACGAAGGTGTTGGTTTGTGGAAGGAACGACTCCAGCATGGCCATGAAGGCCTCATTGGAGAAAACCACAGTTTGCCGAAAAGCGCAAACCGCGTCAAAAGTCTCGGCCTCCTTCAGAATGGCACCGCCAACCTGCAGGATGTGATTAGTCCATGACTCCCAGCTTGAGTCAGCACTGAAACGGCCGCGAAGTCGAAAAGGCTTCACCCAATTGCTGCCATCGCCCTTGAAAATGCCAAGGCCCACTGGTCTCAAATCGACCGAAGGATGGTCTAAACCTTGATAGCCACTGGTCGGCATCAAAATGTCTATGCGGGCAGGTGACTTCTTTGCAAAACTAGAAGGGCCACCAACAAAAACCGCGGTCTTGATCACGCTTGTCCTCTTCACCCAGCTTGGAGGATCTTCCCTCTTTGAGCATGTGCAGGAAAGGCTCATGATCGAGATAGTCCGATCGAAGGTAAACCGGGTAGAAATAGTTCTCTTCTCACCACCAACTGTGAAAGGGAACTGGAAACATCTCCTTTGGTATGTTGAATTGTCAGGGACGACATCACCAAAGAAGAAGGTAGGCTTGGGCACAATGCTCTGATCGTCCGTGACCCATGGATGGTTGCTTACCCTTATTTTATAATACTCCTCATCCTTGAGGGCGATCAAACGTTGCCTCATCTCATCTCGGTTGAGCGAGTCACACTCTTCCAAGTTCCTTTCGACATACTGGACCTCCTCCCAGGCCTGCTGTATGGCCACATTAGAAGATTTGGTAGAACGGCGAGGCGCATCAATAACGGGCTCCTTACCCTTGTTCATTCTGGAGGAACTACCTGCAAAGGATGGAAGGAGAGAAAATCAATCATCAAAATGACGGAATTTTGCTAAAAAAAAATTATAGCGAAATTTTGGCATGGTTTCGGGGGCAATTCCGAAGAAAAGGAAAACACCCCGAAAGAAATAGGAGCTTGAAGATGGGCTGAACATCGCTACAAGCTCATAATCAATGGAAAATTCTCGAAGAAGGCTTGAACTCAAACATTGCTGCGAGATCAAACCAAATCTTCTCAAATATCCGCAAGACTGGAAAAGGGCTCAATATTGCTGCGACCTCCAGAATCCAAAACTTGCAAAGCTCCTTAGAAAATCCCCGCAAGACCAAGAAAGGGCTCAACATTGCTGCGAGCTCCAAATCCCAAGACTTGCAAAAGATTTCCAGGTGTGCACTATCATACTAATTCCATTTTCTAAAACAAAAATGCATAGAAGGAAAGTTGTCATGCATGCGCGTCTCAAAATCCGGGAAAGAAAGAAGGAAAAAGAGAAAAAAGAGAATCTCTTTTCAAAAAAAATAAAATAAAATATTTTTGCCCTCAGGCCATGTGGCCGTACGGCCATGACCGTACGGTCTTGTCCATACGGCCACACAAAAAAAGAAAGAAAAGAAAAAAAGAGAAAGAAAAAAGAAAAACAAGGTAAAAAAAATAAAGAGAGAAAACCATGAAAGAAAAAAAAGGAAAAAAAAAAAAACACGGTAAAAAAAAAGAGAAAACCGTGAAAGAAAAAGAAAAAAAAAAGGGAAGAGAAAAAAAGAAAGAAAAAAAAAGGAAAGAAAAAACGTGTGAGAAAAAAAAATAAAACAAGTGGAAAAGAAAAAAAAAGAAAAAAAAAGGGAAAAGAAAAGAATGAAAACCTTTTTCTATTTCTACATGGGGTTTCTTAAAGAAGAAACTTACTTGAAGCCATGGATAGAGAATGAAGAAAAGCTTGAAGATCCTTGAAGAAGAAGAAGAATTCTTGATCTTGGAGCACTCTTGAAGACTTTTGAAAAAAGAAGGCAATAGGAGCAAGAGATCCAACCTCCCCTTGCTTTTATAGAAGAGAGCAAACCAAAAGAGGAAAGGAGGAGAAAAGAAAGCAGGTAAGTGCTAAAAATTAGCAAACTTCCTTAAAGAAAGGGATCATGGGATATTCTTTCCCAATGAGAAGATATCTTGAGAAATTCTCTCCAAAAAAGAGGGAATATGAGAAACTTTCTCCCAAAGAAAGATAATTTGAGAAAATCTCTCCCAAAATCTCTTCAAGTAAGAATATTTTTTATTCTCTACCAAAAAGAGATATCTTTAGATATTCTTTACAAAAATGACACCACATTAGATTTAAGCCATCTTTAAAGCTTAAGGTCCCATGGGCTAGCCCACATGAGTCAGGTTTGACCACCTAGGCACTAAAAGTGGCTTTTAGTCAAAATTCTTTTTACCATGAGCATACAAAAATGGTTCCATGCCTCCTTTGAGTTGATTGGACCATACAGATAAAGAAAAAAAATATAAAAAATCCAAGCCTCATGAGTTTCCAAAAATCCAAACCATCCCACCTCATGAACCAAATTAAGCCAAAACCTTGAAATTGACATTCCACAAAAACCCAAACCACTCCAATGGACCCAAAATTGTCCCAAAGAGTGACCAAAATCCAAACCATGGTCCTCTAACTTGCCACATACAGCTTTTTAAGTCACAAGACCAAAATCAAAATCCAAAATCCAACCCCTTAACCTGCCACATACAGCTTGTTAGGTCACAAGGTCAAAAAT
Source organism: Persea americana (assembly GCA_029852735.1). NCBI lineage: Eukaryota > Viridiplantae > Streptophyta > Magnoliopsida > Laurales > Lauraceae > Persea > Persea americana. Next base: position 43,942,225 of record CM056814.1, read on the forward strand.
CAAAAACCTTATTGACCGCCTGATGCGCCACACAAAGCCTTTAGGTTCACAAGGTCAAAAAGAAAATCCAAAACCCAAAAACCCAATCCAAATGTCATTTTCAAAATTTTACCTTGAGATGGTAGGTGATCTCTCTCACTGCCATAAAATACCCTTGGAAACTCAAAAGGCTATTCTATCAAAGAAAAATGCTCAGAGACTCTTGGTCAAGTCAGAAGTTCTTCGAGGGACATCGACTGCAAAAGCAATGAGATTCATCGCTGTACCTCGAGGGGACATTTGTAGACACCAAAAATGTCACTTTGCCTCCTCAAAATCAAAAGCTACATGGAGCCGCATCCTACTACAAACAAGCAAAGCTGCTTCAAGCATTAGATCTTGTCAGAATCAAACAAAAACTGCAAGATCCTTCAAAATAGCCAAAAGAAGAGAATACATGAAGTTTCGGGCCATTTCGACACCATTTGGCCTAACTACAATCCTCCAGCGGCTGAGTAGGAGCTCCCGGCAGCGACAATGTTGAAGACATCAAATCTTCGATCAGAGCTTATGGATGGTCTCAAAATACCTCCAAAAGGCTCCACGCCAAATTTCAAGTCAAACCGACACCGTTTGACCCTCCATCAACTCTCGAAAGGCGAAATCAAGCCTCTCAGCGGCGAGAACCTTCGATGTCGCCACTCATCAAACGAAGTACATAGGTAACTTCTACATGTTTTCAAAGGGCTGCATGTCAAATTTCAGGTCTTTCCGACGACGTTTGACCAGACTTTGACGCTCCGAAGCAAAATCAAGCCTATCGGCGGCGAATCTCCCCGGGACCATGGCATCCAAATAGGAGCTAATGGATCATCTCAAAATGACTCGAATAGGATTCCTGTCAAATTTTTGGTCAATCGGACTTCGGATGACCGTACATCAAAGCTCGACATCTTCCTCACGGTGAAATCAAGTCTCGTATCGACGGGACCCTAAATAGCTTCAAAACTCAAATAAAAGCCCATGATTGGTTCTATCTAATGCTCAAGAAGCTTCACCTCAAATTTCAGGTCATTCCGACATCATTTGACCTAGTTTCAACTCTTGGCGGAAAATCAGCTATGGAGTCTTCGGCTTTTCCAAAAATAGGAAACTTTGTGCTCTGATTTGCACAGCCTTGCAACAGATTTTCTTCAGAGGAATTAAGCCAATAAATGAGGGGAAATGTCAAGAAAAATACAGGAGAAAACAGAAGCAAAAAAGCCCGAGAAACAGCCGAGAAACGGCGACCGAAAGGCGACCTGAAAATGGATCAAAGTCCAAGGTCGCACGCGACCTTGGCCCATGGTCGCCGGCGACCATGGCCCAAGGTTGTCAGCCCCATGGTCGCCGGAGACCATGGGTGCATGGTCGCTGGTGGCCCTGGAAGTCCGGGTCGCCGAATTTCCGCCGAAACGTCAGTTTTTCCGATTCTTTTCACGTTTCATGATGATTTGCCCTTGTGATTTTCTTAAAATCTGATTTTTGAGGCATGATATCCGTCGATCTTCATCAACATCACGAATCCGTTACCGAAATCATTTGATCATCATCGGACACTTCGAAACCGCCAACCGGCCGACCAAGAAAGCACACTTTCTGCCCGACCGATCGTGAAATCGACTGGACAGATGCTGCCGGCCCATTGGTATCAACCAATGTCTGAATTTGCATCGTCATCCGACATCAAATAACATGCGGATCCATCGATGATCATCGGAAGAAGAATTCCAAAAGATGCGGCGCAGCCCACGACTCTTCAAGCGACTTGGCGACCGATTAATGCTGTTAATTGACCTTTTTATGACAATTTATTAGGGTCATTAACTCATTATTTTGGACGGCCCAGTCAGAAGTCAAGAAATGGGAGTTACAAGTCCAATTAATCATGGAAATTAACCATGTAACTCCTATCATTATGGAGTTTAATCATGGTAATTAATCATGAAACCCCCATCATCATGGAGATTAAATGCTCATTATTCTCCATCGGCCTATCAGAATCCAAGAAAAAGGAGTTACAAAATCTTGAAATTAAATCTTGTAACTCCTCCCATCATGGAGCATTAATATCATTAATGCCCATAAACCTTCCTAATGGCCACCAAAAGCCTATAAATAGGCGGTCATTCCAAAGGGAAGGGGTCCTGAAAAATTGTCTGAAAACTATCCTGAAGAATTTTCTGCAAAAAGAAACTCTCTCACTATGAAGAAACTCTGCTGCAAATTCTACAAGGTGATCGAAGTCCCTTGGGGGGCCACCCCCCCAAGATCTCCCCTCTTCTCCTATCCAACATGGCCTAAATGTGACTTTTAAGCCTGTCTACTTGGTTTTTTATTGGATATAGGACCTTCCCTTGGTCTTTGTCCTCTAAAAATCCGAGGTCCAAGCCAAGCCAAGTGAACTAAAGTATCAAGTGTTCTCATCTGAAGGATGATGGCGGAGTCCATACATGACTCGCGATCGTCAATCTGAACGAGTCCCCACAATCTCCTGCGAAGTCAGATCCCTCTTTCTTTCTTATCTATTGTACTTTGTATTTTTAAAGAGACAAAAAAATCACAATTCTTGTCTTTCATCATTGATGAGATTTGTAAATCGCCTTCTACGGCACAAAACCGCCTTTCACAGAAAACTAAACAAAATCGCTTCTCACGGCATTTTAAAATCTTGTCTCTTTCTTTAAATATATGTGCAATGGAAAGTTGGAAAAAAGTTTGATTTCCTTTCTTCTTGTGAAGGTGAATCTCCGAATCACTATTTCAAACTCCAAGTAGAATAGAAAATCTAGCATACCCGTACAAAAATGTTGATGCTTGCTCTTTTTTTTCTCTTTGGCCCGCCGCACCCTGGAGGACCCGGGACGAAGGAAGCCAAGAAGAAAAAGACGGGTCCATCAAGGTGGACCCACCTCGACGATTCTCCATTCCCAAACTAAGGATCTATGATGGAACCTCAGATCCAGCCAACCATGTCCAGCATTTTCAACATTCCATGGCACTGTGGGTGGGAAACGAGCCTTTAATGTGCATAGTTTTCCCCTCGAGCTTGGGAGACTTATCCTTGAAGTGGTTCTCCCACCTAAGACCAAGGTCGATCAGCAGCTTTCAAGAACTAGCTGGGTCTTGTTGACACTAAAAATATCACTTTGCCTCTTCAATATAAAAAACTACATGGAGCCGCATTCTGCCAGAAATAGGCAGATGCAACTTCAAGCATCAGATCTTGTCAAAATCAAATAAAAACTGCAAGATCCTTCAAAACAGCCAAAGGAAGGGTACACATGAAGTTTTGAGCCATTTCATCATCATTTGGCCTAACTTCACTCTTCCAGCAGCTAAATAGGAGCTCCTCGCGACGGTGAAGCCAGAAACTATGACACACAAAACAGAGCACACAGTTGGCTTCAAAGGCCGCTAGGAGGCTCTACATCAATATCCAGGCCATTCCCACAAGGTTTAGCCCAAAAAGGAAACAACTGCAATGAAGTTAGCTCTCCCGGTGGCGATAGTGTCGAAGACATCAAATCTTCGATCAGAGCCTATGGATGGTCTCAAAATACCTCCAAAAGGCTCCATGTCAAGTTTCAAGTCAAAGCGGCAATGTTTGACCCTCCATCAACCATCGAGCAGCAAAATCAAGCTCTCGACGGCGAGAACCATCAAGACCATCACTCATCAAACAAAGCACATGGGTGACTTCAACATGCTTCCAAAGGGCTACACGTCAAGTTTTAGGTCATTTCGACAACATTTGACCCAACTTTGACACTCGGAAATAAAATTAGGCCTCCTACGGCGAAGCTCCCTGGGACCATGACATTCAAATCGAAGCTAATGGATCGTCTTAAAATGACTTCAATAGGCTCCCTGTCAAATTTCAGGTCAGTCAGACATCGATTGCCCGTACATTAAAGCGTGGCATCTTCCTTGTGCTAAAAGCAAGTCTACTGGCGATGGGACCCCACATGGCTTCAAAACTCAAATAATAGCCCATGGTTGGTCCTATCTATTGCTCAAGAGGATCCACCTCAATTTTCAGGTCATTCCGACATCGTTTGACCTAGTTTTGGCTTCTGATGGAAAATCGGCGACAAAGTCTTTGGCTTTTTCGGAAAATAGGAAACTTTGTGCTCTGATTTGCAAGGCTTCTTGTCAAGATTTCTTTAAGGAAATCAGGCCAAATACATGAGGAAAAATTTTAGAAAAAATATGGAAGAAAAAAGAAACAAAAAAGATCGAAAAATGGCCAAAAAACAACGACCAAAAGGGGAATCCCCATGGTCGCCGGTGACCATAGAATTCTGGGTCGCCGGATTTCGCTCAAAAACCCACTTTTCCGAGTTATTTTCGTGTTTCGAGTTGTTTGGCCCCTGTGATTTTTCAAAAATCTAATATTCGGAGCTCGAAATCCATTGATCTTCGTCAACACCACAGATCTGCCGCCGAAATCATCGGATCATCATCGGACACTTAAAGATCATCAATCGGCTGACCAAGAAAGCACACTTTTTGCCCGACCAATCGTGAAATCAACAGGACAGATGTTGCTGGCCCATTGATAGCAATCAATGTCTAAAGTTGCATGGTCATCCGACATCAAACATCATGTGGATCCATCAACGATCATTGCAAGAGGAATTCCAAAAGACGCGGCGTGGCTCACGACTCTTTAAGCGCCCTGGCGACCACTTAATGCAGTTAAATGACCCATTTATGACAAGTTAATGTGGTCATTAACTCATTATTTTGGGCGGCCCAATCAGAAGCGAGGAAAAAGGAGTTACAAGTCCAAGCAATCATGAAAATAAATCATGTAACTCCCCTCATCGTGGAGTTTAAAGGCGATTAAATGCCCATCATTCTCCATCGGCCATTCAAAAGCCAAGAAAAAGGAGTTACAAAATCATGAATTAAAAAATTGTAACTCCTCCCATCATGGAGCATTAATGCAATCAATGCTCATAAACCCACCTAATGGCTACCAAAAGCCTATAAAAGGAGGGTCATTCCAAGGAAAACAGGTCCAGAGAAAAATCAGAGAAATCATCCGATTTCAATAGATAAAAAAAATAGAAAATCCAGAACTTCTACAACTACTATAACAACTTCCTCTCCTTCGAAGAAAAACTCTGTTGCAACAAACACCACAAAGTGACCAAAGTCCCTTGGGGGACCACACCCCCCCCCCCCCCCCCAAGGTCCCTTCTCCTTCTATCCAACATGGCTAGACGTGGCTCTTCAGCCCGTTTACTCGGCTTTTTATTGGATATAGGACCTCCCCTTGGTCTTTATCCTCTAAAAGTCTGAGGTTCAAGCCAAGCCAAGCGAATCAAAGCATCATATGTTCTCATCTGAAGGATGATGGCAGAGTCCATACATGACTCACTACCATTGACCTAAATGAGTTCCCACAATCTCCTAAGAAGTTAGAATTCCTTTTCTTACTTTTTTATTGTATTTTGTGTTTTTCTAAAGAGACAAAAAAATCACAATTCTTGTCTTTTACATTTTGAGGAGATTTGTAAATCGCCCCTCAAGGTAAGATCGCCTTCTACGGCACAAAACCGCCTTCACGGCTAGCAAATGAAAATCGCATCTTATAGCATTAAAAAATTATGTATCTTTTCTTAAAATATATGTGCAATGGAAAGTTAGAAAAAGGAATGATTTTCTTTTCTACTTGTGAAGGTGAATCTCCGAATCACCACTTCTAAACTCCAAGTAGAATAAAAAATCTGGTATACCTGTACAAAAATGTTGATGCTCGTTTTTCGTCCGCCGGACCCCTGTAGCCCTGGGGCGGAGGGAGGCAAAAGCCGGGTCCATCAAGTTGGCATACCTAGTAGGACTTGTTCATTTGAGAACATGATGTTTATATTCTTTGGCTCCTTTCTAGTTGGTGGTTTATGTTGGATCTTGCATCTAAAAGAAAGAAATGAGATGGGATTTTTTTGGAAGTTCCTATCTTTGAATTTATTTCCATTCTTTCTTGTTTCAAAAAAAAAAATCTTAAAATTTTTTTTCGTCACCTTTGGGTTCAGATTCGAGAAATTCTGGTTTCTTTCTTCTCGGATTTAGTGCTCGCAGAAATGTATGAGCCTTTGTTTGGATTGGAATACCATTTGCTCTTTTTTGTGAATCCAATCTTGACCTTTTTTTAAAAAAAAATCTAATTTCTAATTTTTGGATTCAATTTTGAGAAACTTTGATCCTTTCCTCTTCAAACTTGATAGCTCACATAAATGTTTGTAGCTATTGTTCTTGTCAGGGAATGGGCCATCTTTTCTCTTTGATGAGTCCGATAGGGATCTTAAAAAAAAAAAAAAATTTTTGATTTCTAACTTTTCAGATCTTTCAAAAAACAAAAAAATCAAAAAATCAGTTTTCTCTCTTTTGGATTCAAAATTGAGAAACTTTGGTTCTTTCCTTTTGAACTTGATAGCTCGCAAAAATGTTTGTAGCTAACGTTCAGATTAGGAGGGGCCATTCACTCTCTTTGACGAGTCCATTAGTGATCTTCAAAAAAAAGAAAAAAGGGAGGGCGGCTAAGAACACTAAGCTTTACCGATTGCGTTCTTTGACCAAAGTTGATCCAAGAAAAGCCTTGTCCATAGTGTGGAGACAGCTAGACTGTTCCAGGCAACTATGGCTCAACTTCGTAGCCTAAAATATGGAGAGAATTATTAGTGCCACACTTCCATGAGCACTTATATTGTCGATTCCGTGTCAAAGAATTCAAGACCTTGCCTCTCAGAGTTTCACAAGGAAGATCAAGCTTGAAGTCAAAAGATCAAGTCTTGGAAGGCTTGAATTCATCTAGGAAGACCTCCATATGAGTGACAACCTATTCAGGTAAATGGGACCCCAAACCAACCAAGAGATGGCCCTAAAAACCCTTAGTTTAATGGCTTATTTAATAGGTTTTTAGAAAATGTTTTTCGGCCTTTTCAAGACTCAAAACTAGTCCCAGAAGTCGGCTAACCGCCATGTCTCACGGTCACCTCGCGGTCACTTTTCCAGAAGTTGTTTTTGGCTGAAAATCAGAGGGGCAGCCACCAGGCGGTCAGCAGTCGGTCAGTTGTCGGTCAACCGCCTGCTGACCGACAGCTAGCCGCCCATTCAGAAAATTTGAAATATCTGACCGTTGGAAGTATCCGTTGGGGTAGCGGCTAACTGCGGATGTGAAGGAGGCTAGCCGCCATGTGCCGTTAGAGAGCCATTTGAGGATTGTTTATAAATAGAAAAGGCCTCAAATCATCCAAGGGTGCTCCAAGATCATGAGAGCTAATGTCCTAACCATGGTATATCATAGTTGAGCTCTCATAGATCATTCCACACACACTATGAGCTTGTATTGGCAAATCTAAGAGCTTCATTAGCTCAAGTAAAGTGTGATGTGTGAAAACCATATCATCTAGGGAAGAACTTGAGCCATCAAAAGTTAAAATCCATATCCCTAGACCAAAGACCTCTTCCCTTGATTGAGCACAACATTGGAGCATCATCATCAATATCAAGGAAGCATTGCAAGAGGCATAAAAGCTTGGAGCTACGGTGACAAGCTTCGAAGAGCATCCTCTGGACTTCATCAAAGGGGTAAGTGGCAACCTCCAGATTTTGTCAAAAGAGGCAAGTGTTCTTCTCCCTCACTTCATTCAATTTAGAGCATTGTAAGAGTGGTTTATTTCTTTGTGATTTAACCACTATAAAAATTATAGAGGGGAGTACATCTTTGTGGTCGAACCTCGTAAACAAAAGAGGGGAGTAGATCTTTGTGATCGAACCTCGGTAACAAAATCGATGTAGAATCAGTACTTGTGTAGTTTGATACTTCATAGTGGCACCAAGGGACTGTGTGGCCCTTGAGAGTGGATGTAGGTCCGTGTGACTGAACCACTATAAATCCCTTGAGTCAATTTCTCTATCTGTATCACCTATACATGATTTACATATCTGTATGTTGTGGAGATTGATAAGGATACTATTTCATCATTGAGTTTTATTGACACACATGCACTTGTGCGAAAACAACATTGGACATATTGGTAAATCATATATTGTTTAGCACACACTCTTTTGCATTCATGCACTTGAGCACCTTGGTTACATAGTTGTTTTTACATTGATGTGAATAACAAGTGAATTGTGAAGAGTGTCTTACACACTCTCGTGCTTATTAACATGAAACTAATTGTCATATCTTTGATTGTTTAAGCATTCACACATTGAACACATATTCCGCATAAGTTGTATTCTTAAATGTGTTCATTGTGTCCTTTGTCCTAATTGGGATTAAAATTGGACTGAGATATTTTTAATTGGCAAAGAATTTTAATTAGTCTTATTCACCCCCCCTCTAGGACTTGTTCATTGGCCCTAGCTGCACTTTCAATTGGTATCAAAGCGAGGTTACTCCATAAAGGCATAACAACCCGGAGTTGATCTTGTTTCATTGCTAGTGCCAATACCTTAGAGAGATTTCAAGTATTGGAGGGACCTCAAGGACAATCCTACCAAGACTTTTGGATCATTTTCAAAGGAAGATCGTTAGAAAGATCTTGGGTCTTGAACCTATTTGGATCAACCTATTCATTTGAGTTATTTCATACTATTGGTCTATGGGCATTTGCGTTATGAGCTTATATAGTTACATTTGTTTTAGATAAAAAACACTTGTAGTCAATTGATTGTGTTTTCATGAACTCTTGTGGTTATATCTTTTGGTTCACAAAATCACTTGATTGCAACATATTGATGTGCATTTTGTTCTCATATTGTTATAGGTATGAAAATGCATATGAAAATGCATTTCAGTGATCTTTAAATGTACTTCAATTAACTATGGACTTAATATTTTTTTTTATTTTATCCATAATCAATTGATGTTACATCCCCTGTTTTTCAAAAATTAATGAATTCCATAAGTTATATCATTTTGAAAATTTTGATATTTTTGAAAAATGAATTTTTGTCTTAAAAAGGGAAAATTTTTTTGAGAAGGCGGCTAGCCGCCTAGCTCCAGGTCGGCCAGCCGACCTGACGGAGTTGTAACTTTAAAAGTTACAACCGTTTGTTTTTTTTTTTTTTTTTCATTTCTTCCTTCATCTCTTGGCTGCCTCTTGCACTTGGGTTTCTAGGACACCCTTCTCCATTTCTATTGTGCACTTTTCCAAGATAAAATCCCTACTACTCTCTTTGTTTTCTTCATCTTTTCTCATTGATTATATCTTTTGGCTTAAGAAAATTTGTGCTTTGTCTCCATCTTCTTGTGTAGATTGTGAACCCAACCTTCATTGTGATTTCTTCTTGTTCACTCTCTCTATCTATCTTCGCACAAATTCATTTTCATTATCTTTTCATTGATTCACAACCACATTTCCCAAAGTCTCATTTCTGTAGAACTTGTATTGGATTGTGAAATTTTTTTGTACATTCCAAGTGTTTGATAATATGCCTCCAAGAAAGAAAACTGCCTCTAAGGCTCCATCTAAGAGGGGACGCTCATCTGGAGCATCTTCTTCGAGTCGAAGACGCTCTCCTTCACCGCCTTCTACATCCCCATCACTTACACCACCTTCTTCCCCCATCAAAAGGCTAAAATTCAATGTAACATCTTTGAGAGCCTTGCAATCCAGGAACCTTACTTTTGAAAAATGGGTCAGGAAATCTCTTGTGCAGGAACATCATACCGAAGAAATTCTAGGGAGAATAGGTTGGCAAAATATTCTTGATTGGGGAAAAGTAGCATATCCCTCTTGCCTACCAAATGAATGCATCCTTCTCTAGATTCAAGGCCACTGAGACTGAATGTTGTTTCTATGTAATGTTAGAGGATGGGGAAGTAGAAATCACTCCTGAAAGAATTGGCTCTATCTTGAACATTCCCCATGAACCACACTCCATTCAATTTGTGTCAGACACTATCTCTGAAGCTGACAAACCTATGATAACTCAGTCCATTTGTGCTTTTGTTGCTGAATGGGATCAAGCTAAGAATTTTCTCCGCTCCAAATTCCTTATTCATGAACTTAGGCTGATTCACAACCTATTCACTCACAATGTTTATCCTAGAGCAGGAAATAGGACTCAATTGACTGCTTATATGGTCAATATATTATTCAACATTGTCAATGGCAACCGTATGTGTCTTCCCTCTCTCATTTGTAGGCACATCATCCGTAATGCTACTTCTCGATCCAAGGCTAGATCTCTTATCTTTGGTTGTCTCATGTCTGCTCTTGATCTCTCCATTGGTGTAAATGCTCCTGATGAAAATCCTATTCAAATCGAGCCTTTCTCTCATCAAAACTTGAGCTCCATGAACCTTGTTCCTCATGAATATGAATTAGCAGGAGTTGTTCCTCCAGAACCACAGGGATTCCCAGCTGATCCAGGACATGATGATATTCAGCTTCCTCCTCATCCAGCACCTCAATCTTTAGAAGAAAGATTCACTGCCATGGAACATGAAATAGCTAGCATAAAAAAGAAGCAATCTGTCTGGATGAAGAAGATCTTTCAATATATGTCCCGGATTTCCAAAAGCTGCTGGAGAGATGACGTTCAGGCTCCACCTTCACCTTCTCCACCTCCAGACTCAGCTGATGAGGCTTAGGGGTGTTTCACATGCTTTGAAACTTCTAGCCAATGAATTTGTTTAGTATATATTTTGGTGGTTATTTGGCTGTTGTTTTTAGTTTTTTGCTTGATGGATAATGAAACTATGAATATTTAGACCTCTCTATGAATCGTCACATAGTCTTTCTTGCATATTTAAGCTTTATTTTACAAATGCAATTTCTTATGCTCATCACTATGCTTTCTAGCTATATTTTTATAAGTGATGAATATTCATGATGCTTAGTGAATTTTGTGTTTGTCACATCCATGTTCTTTTCATGGTTTTCTAATTTGTTTGGTACATTTAAAAAAAAAAAATGTGACAAATCTTGGGAACATTGAATTGAACTATCACTTTTCCATCATATCTCTCATGTTTGTCTCCTCTAATACATAATTATAGTTGTTTTCTTGAAGAAGTTGGCTTCATGATAGTTGAACTTCATTTATGATCCTTGTTCTTTATAGTCACACTTTATGAAATGATGTTAATTCACATAGCATATGATTTTCAAAAGTTAAACATGCTTATGCTATGATTAGTACCACCGGTCTCATGGATTTCTCTGTTTTGAAACATATATATTAGTTACATGATTTCAAAACCAATACAGAGTTTTTGCAATTTTAAAAATATTTTACAATCCATGATTTTAATATGATTGGTCGTATATGTTCATCATTGTGGAATTGATTTAATACTTTGGATACTACACCTTGATTCAATCCAAGTTGCGCTCATACTGGTAATATCTATTTAAATCTTTGAAACTTTAATGTTTAAGGTAGGATGGCTAGGAGAGTGGGAGGAGACCCCTCACGTGTTGGGTTCGCCAAGTATAATTCCAATGTGTGGTAGCTGTGGCGCCAAGCATAAATCCTTAGGGGGTAGCTATGGAAAAGACCTGTAATTATGTATGATCACGTAAAACACTGCTCTGATGCTTCTATCTTCACCACATGAAGCTTGATTCATATACTTGGTTGAACCTCAAGTTGTTGTCCTCCATTACATTTAAACCTCTTTCGATCTTGTCTATGTTTTGGATTCACCAAGTCTTTTAATTCAAAAGAATGTGTTGTAAAAAAAAGAAAATATGAACTTTACCAGAAACCCACACTGTCCACTCTTGTGTTCTTTATTGGTATATTAGTCTGATAGTCAAATTGTGTGGAAATTCATTTTGCATATGTTTTTTGATAGGTATATATTGTGAAATGCAAATTTGAATGAGATGTAATGAGTTAAAAAGCTTTTTCAATGATGTTCCATCTCATTTTTTTTCAAATCAGTTGCCTTGTCATTTAAAAAAAAATGATTTGAAAAATAAATTTTCCAAGGATTTTAAGTTTTTTGTTTTCTCTTCAATGGAAAAGTATGCAATTGATGTTCATTTTGGGCTTTGTTAACTTACATACTTTTAAAATTTTCAATTGGTACTCATCTATTCATCATGATGCCTTTCTATGAGTAGCAACATTTTGAGAAATTTGATCAATGTGAGCTTTAATAGTTTTATTTGAGAAGTAACTCCATAGTTACATGCCTCCCATCTTCTTCATGCACTACATAGGAATATTCATTGTCATCATTTTTGACGAAAGAAGAGAATAATGTTGACGGGGAGTGTAGACATCTCTAAGATGATCAAATGAGAGTTTATATTTTGAGGATCATGGAGATAAATATATGGATAGGATGAATATTTTATTTTTTTTTAAAAACAAATCAATCTTTATTTGAGAATGCATTAACTTTTATAGGTACATTTTTTTGTACTTCTCATATTGCCACATCCATGAGCTTTTAGTTTCAGTATTTTTCTTTGATATGGATGTTTTTATTGAGGATCATCACTATTTTTGTGATGTGATTTTCTTTTATTTTGTGTAATGATTTTGCAAGTCATATGCTTCTCTATTTGTAAACTTCCTAACTTTGACTTGTTTGGAATGCAATGTACCCAATTCATCATTTGGATTAATAATCACTTAGTTTGATGATTGAATACATTTGGTGATATTTTCTTTAGTTATATTTTATTGATCACCATTATCATATCTACTTACTTGTGTTCATAGTCATATATCGATATACGCACTTGTGGATATGATTGCATTCATTCTCATGACATTCATTATGCCTTTGTAAGTTAAATTTTTCTAAAGACTGAATGTTATGGTTTTGGATTTTATTTTCATTGGTATCATTTTGAGTTTTAGACTTGAACTTTCAAAATCTAAAATATATAATGCGTGTTCCTATTATATGCTAATGAATGGATTAATTTTTTTTGGAACTTCATGCATTTCTCATAATCATTACATGTGCTTTATATTTATATTATTTTGTTAAACTAATGATTATGCAGGTTCATCACTATGCTTAAGTGATGAAAAAGGTTAATGAAAATGAAATTTCATATGATCTTTATTGAGTTCATGATCATCAATCGCTTGGTATCTTATGAAGGACTTAGAGAATCCTTAACTGGATTCATGGGATTGATGTTGACCTACTTAGTTGATTTATATAATTCAATTCCAATTTAGCATGATTGAATCACTTTATAGTTGAATCTTTTGATATCATGCTTGCTAACACCCCCTCTTGCTTATAGTTAAACTTGTTCTAGTTAATGCTACCATGATGTGCTCAAATTGTAGAAAAGGTCTAATTCTTTCTTTGAACCCATCTCTCTCTCTCTCTCTCTCCCCCCATACCCCGTATGTTTAGTCTTGGAAAATCTCTTTGTCAAATTCGTGACAAAAAGGGGGAGAATAAGTATAGACTCTTCAATGGGAAAGAAACTCTTAAAGGGGAGAAGAGAATGTGTTTGGATCTAATCTAGATTCAGTTAAATATGATGTCTTTGGCTAATGATTAAGGGGGAGTTGCAATCCCACCATAGAATGTGTGTTCCTTGTCTTATGTAGGTATATCATTCAGATCAAAGCACATTCTCAGAGGGAGTAGTTAAGAGTCATGAGTCTTTATTTGAGTTGTAACTGTTGTATCCTAAGTAAAGATCACGTACTCTTGTAATCTTGGTTGTTCTTGAGTCCATATGTTGTAAGGATATCTAGAATAGGTGTTTTGCCATGGAATTGACAAAGGGGGAGATTGTTAGTGCCACACTTCCATGAGCACTTATATTGTCGATTCCGTGTCAAAGAATTCAAGACCTTGCCTCTCAGAGTTTCACAAGGAAGATCAAGCTTGAAGTCAAAAGATCAAGTCTTGGAAGGCTTGAATTCATCAAGGAAGACCTCCATATGAGTGACAACCTATTCAGGTAAATGGGACCCCAAACCAACCAAGAGATGGCCCTAAAAACCCCTAGTTTAATGGCTTATTTAATAGGTTTTTAGAAAATGTTTTTCGGCCTTTTCAAGATTCAAAACTAGTCCCAGAAGTCGTCTAACCGCCATGTCTCACGGTCACCTCGCGGTCACTTTTCCAGAAGTTGTTTTTGGCTGAAAATCAGAGGGGCGGCCACCAGGCGGTCAGCAGTCGGTCAGTTGTCGGTCGACCGCCTGCTGACCGACAGCTAGCCGCCCATTCAGAAAATTTGAAATATCTGACCGTTGGAAGTATCCGTTGGGGTAGCGGCTAACCGCGGATGTGAAGGAGGCTAGCTGCCATGTGCCGTTAGAGAGTTGTTTGAGGATTGTTTATAAATAGAAAAGGCCTCAAATCATCCAAGGGTGCTCCAAGATCATGAGAGCTAATGTCCTAACCATGGTATATCATATTTGAGCTCTCATAGATCATTCCACACACACTATGAGCTTGTATTGACAAATCTAAGAGCTTCATTGGCTCAAGGAAAGTGTGATGTGTGAAAACCATATCATCTAGGGAAGAACTTGAGCCATCAAAAGTTAAAATCCATATCCCTAGACCAAAGACCTCTTCCCTTGATTGAGCACAACATTGGAGCATCATCATCAATATCAAGGAAGCATTGCAAGAGGCATAAAAGCTTGGAGCTACGGTGACAAGCTTCGAAGAGCATCCTCTGGACTTCATCAAAGGGGTAAGTGGCAACCTCCAGATTTTGTCAAAAGAGGCAAGTGTTCTTCTCCCTCACTTCATTCAATTTAGAGCATTGTAAGAGTGGTTTATTTCTTTGTGATTTAACCACTATAAAAATTATAGAGGGGAGTACATCTTTGTGGTCGAACCTCGTAAACAAAAAAGGGGAGTAGATCTTTGTGATCGACCTCGGTAACAAAATCGATGTAGAATCAGTACTTGTGTAGTTTGATTCTTCATAGTGGAACCAGGGGACTGTGTGGCCCTTGAGAGTGGATGTAGGTCTGTGTGACCGAACCACTATAAATCCCTTGAGTCAATTTCTCTATCTCTATCACCTGTACATGATTTACATATCTGTATGTTGTGGAGATTGATAAGGATACTATTTCATCATTGAGTTTTATTGACACACATGCACATGTGCGAAAACAACATTGAACATATTGGTAAATCATATATTGTTTAGCACACACTCTTTTGCATTCATTCACTTGAGCACCTTGGTTACATAGTTATTTTTACATTGATGTGAATCACAAGTGAATTGTGAAGAGTGTCTTACACACTCTCGTGCTTATTAACATGAAACTAATTGTCATATCTTTGATTGTTTAAGCATTCACACATTGAACACATATTCTGCATAAGTTGTATTCTTAAATGTGTTCATTGTGTTCTTTGTCCTAATTGGGATTAAAATTGGACTGAGATATTTTTAATTGGCAGAGAATTTTAATTGGTCTTATTCACCCCCCCTCTAGGACTTGTTGATTGGCCCTAGCTGCACTTTCAAGAATGAGTCAACATATGACTTCATTCACAAGTGGAAGGCGATGGCGTACAGATGCTCATACGTACTACCACGAGCGTTGCTGGTCGACATTTGTCATAACAACATGAGAGCAAGGATCCGCTCCATGAGCATAGGCAATAAATCAAAGAACCTAGGAGAACTCCTAGAAGCATCCATGGAGGCCGAAACGGTGATTAATGACCTTAACAGTCAGAAATCATCAAAGAAAGAGCCGACAGCCATTGCAACCTCAAAGCCAAAGAAAGAAGAGGTTCTCAATGTGCAAACCAAGCCAACCCTCACCTGCCAAAGAAAGCTAAAAACAAAGCCACAGGTAAAAAGCCTGAACTCTCTGATGCCTTCAAAGAACGAGTAGAGAAGAAATACCTGTTTGATGAAGATGTTGAAGAACTTTTTAGGTCTCTCTTAGCAAACAACAAACTCACTTTGCCTGACCCCAAAAGACCGGGAGATGTTGGCAAAACCAACGATCCTCAGTATTGTCCATACCACCAGATGATCTCGCATCATCTCAATCAATGCTTCGTTGTAAGAGAGAAGATCAACGAGATGTGGAAAAACGTAATCATCACCTTTGACAAAAACTACAGGTCTGCCTCCGTCAACATGGTGTCATATGGACAAACATTAAAGTCACTAAAGGAGAAGATCACTACTTCTTTAAGGTAATACAAATGACTCAAACGTCCCCAAGAGTTGGTTCCTTACCCAACACCAGACGGACAACCCATATGGGTGTATCCCAATCTCCTGGAAGATGAAAATTGGGAGACCATCAAAACAAAGCTGACCGTTCAACAGCGAAGGCAAGCCAGGAGACAACTCCATAAGCTCAAACAGCAAGAGAAGGCTCAACCCAAACAAGAAGTCAATGAAAAGGCAGTGACCTCTACCGCTTCACTAGGGGCAACAGATGGGTCCCTTCCCAAGACTTCAAAGGTGGTAAGAAAATTCACTATTGGTAGAGGGCATCATACTCTTGCAACTCGGTAGTTGGATTCTTGTCGCGACCCCGGACCGGAACCCCGGGACCGCGACGGGTGAGGTGTGGATAAAGAACTACTCCTTAATAATAATTGTACATTCCATTAATTTCCCACAGGTTTCCACGGTGAGGATTCCTCATACACTCATATAACATTTATATTGGTGCGGAAGCGTGTAGCAAATCAAACTCTTAATCCATTCACATCAAATAAGACTGTTAATACACAGGTAGGACATGATGTCAAAGTGAGCAATGATCTCATTAGCATTCCCAATATATGAAGTTAAAGTTTAAACAAAAGCTCAAGTCAAGTTAACATTCCCCCAAAAATAAAGGCCAACAAAGGCCAGTACAACCCAAAAGTATGAATCAAAAATCAGTTTATAATCTCCCAAAATGTTCGCTGCTCAAAGCTAAACCGAATGTCTACATGACATCGTCAGCTTGCCACTCCACTAGTCGTTGTGGTTCATCAATCGCCCCCTCTGGCTCCTCCTCAAAGGCACTAACGGGAGCTAGACCCGAGTACCACAAAATGGGTCAGACACGACGGTCTGGCAGGTGGGTGAATAGATAATAACAAGAAAGAAATCAAAGCATATAATAGACATAACGAAAACTATCATAAAACAGGATGCATAGTTCATTTAAAGTACAGATGCAATATAAATCATGTGGGGTATTCAAGGTACAGGAACTGACTAGATGGCAACCACACTAAAGCTAAATCCTCTCCATCACTAAGGTGATGAGAGCACATTGAGTGCGTTGGGCTCGAGCACACGAAGTGACGAGAACCAACATTATATACATATACATATACATATAGCTAGGCAAGACCACGGCCGCGGAACCGGGTAACGGGGCAGGACAGGATCCAAGTTGCAACTGGCGGGAGCACAAGGGGGAGGCCCAAGTCAGTTGATCAGACTGACAAGGACGTCCAAGCTTAGTGGTGCCGACTCATAGGTTACATGAGAAATCAAAACGTATACAAAACATATCAATATAAAACATTCGGGTAAGCGGGGCATGGTGCTCGTAGGCACACATCTCATATTATTATCTGTACAGGCATAAACGGGGCTGGGGGACATATCGGTGTATAAATCAGAATTTGAGATAAAACCAGTAAGATCGGTTAATTATACATATAATCTGAGTAAAACAAAGCAATAAATTCTTATATCATTAGGGACTATATATTGGGGCATCCATATTCACACGACCTGCATAAGGATCTTGTATGTCTATATTACCCTTAGTATGGTACTCAAATGATAGAGGACATACTAAGTTTCCTTATGCACGTTGATGAATCTAAAGGTCCCAATACCTTTCTCTGAAATGGTGTCTCTTTCTATGTCAATCTCCTTATGTCATCCCCTGGGTCTTTCCAAGGTTGTAGGGCATCAGAACAACCCATCCAAACCTTTAAATCCCATAACTGAAAACAATGGGAAAGACTCAGGAATTCTGGGTAAACTCGGTCACCTGTCAGTCAGCTAGCGGTTAGCCGCCGAGGTGATCGGCGGTTAGCCGCTGGCTGACCGCGGGACTGACCGCGGTTCACCCTGCTAAAATGTAGCATTCTGTGTTTCTAACCGCGCATTTCGGCTACCTGGCGGTCACGGGGTTTGGAATTGGCGGTTAGCCGCGAGCTGACCGCGCGGCTGGCCGCGGTTCGCCTGACAAAACACAGCATTCTGTGTTTCTAACCGCATCTGGGTCGGCTAGCCGCCGGTCACCTGTTGGCCAACCGCCTAGGTGACCGCTCGCTGACCGCCCAGCTGCAAGAATTACACATCAGGTGCAGGTTTCAGTGTTTTCTTTCCCAAACCCTTTCACCTCTACTCCAACCATTTCTAGCATGAAATGGGACTATTCATTCCACTTAATATTTAGTCCTTTCCACCAACTACCATTCCATCAATGCATTAATTCACCTACCTACCCAAATCTCATTCAATGCAAATACAAATAGCATTTAAGGGGATTATAATGACCAAAATAAACTTGATGATGAATGCATTTATTCTCATAAAACTAACTAAGGGAAAAACCATGTCAATAAATACATTTCTAAACATTATGGAACATAACAAATCATATGAATAGTAAAAATCCACATTTTTGACAAAGTAAGAACTTATTCAAATTGAATCCATTCATCCACTTGCCTTGGTCTCCAAGTATGCTAGTCAAGCTCTAATCCTCCTATCAAGCTCACAATCTACAATCTACATAAAAATCCCCAAAATACAACATTACAACCCTAGAATGTCAAAGTCAAGCAATAGATGGAGATAGCTTCCAAAAATCAAGGTGGAGCACCTCCATGGCTAGAAGACTACACAATCAAGAGATGAGAAGAAGAACTTACATGAAGAGTCCTCTAATGGCAAGAGTTTGCTCAAAAGATAGCTTGGAATGGGAGGTTCTCTCTACAAATAGTATCAAGAGGAAGCTCTCATGGAGGGGAAGAAGATCACAACCTCCATTATACTCTTAGCAATAGATTTGAGAGAGATTGAGAGATGGAGAAGCAATGAGCAAGAAGAAAACCCTAGGCTGGGCTGGAATTCCCTCTTTCTCAAGAATTTGCAAGAAGAGGAAGAAGAAGAAGACTCCTCCTTATATAGATAATGGCAATGGGTTCCACAACTTAAAAGTCCAAAATGGGCTAGAACATCGTTCTACGGGCTTCGGACGGATTCGACGAAGAAGGAAGAATTGATCGTCGAAATTTCCACTTTCTAAAAAGTATATATTTTACGAGTTTCGGAGACATTGAAAATAGTGTCCAGATTTTGTGTAAAAAGACTGTTTTACCCCTATCAATGGCAAAGTAGGGTTTAGAGGTCTCGAATGGAAACGGAGCAAATACGAAAGTTGTCGGGAATCATAAAATACATTCAACGGAGCAAATTACCAATTTCCAGAATTATAACTAAATCCCGAAACTAATCAAGACACAATACAAGGAACCCCCAAAGCTATAAAAGGCTATTCTAATCCAGATTTAACCCATTTCCACTAATCTCACTTATAACTAAAACACGTCTTAATTAACACTAAAAGGAAACTCTCAGGGCGGGGTCTTACATCCTCCACCCCTTAGGGCATTTGGTCCACCAAATGAAATAAAATAACTAACCTCGGGTAGTAGATGCGGATACTTCTTCTGCACTTGATCCCGTAATTCCAACGTTGCCTCTTCAGGTCCGTGATTTTCCCAGAGCACTTTCACCCATTGTATAGTCCTCGTTCTCAGTTCTTGTTCCTTCGTATCGATGATCTGAATAGGCTTCTCGACATAGGTGGCATCTTCTCTGATCTCTAAAGGTTGATGACGTAGTACATGTGATGGATCGGGGACGTACTTTTTCAACATAGACACATGGAACACGTTGTGTACGCCGGAAAGCTCAGGTGGTAAGGCTAATCTATAAGCCACGTCACCAATCTTGCTCATGATATCATAGGGTCCAATGTATCTCCGAGATAATTTGCCGTTCTGTCCGAATCTCAGAGTTCCTCTAGTAGGTGACACCTTCAAGAAAACCTTATCTCCTTCCTTAAAGTGTAAGTCCCTTCGATGAGAGTCTGCATAACTCTTCTGTCTACTCCGGGCTACTTTCAGACGTTCATGGATCAACTTGACTTTGTCACTGGTTTCACTCACCATAGTCGGTCCATGAAAACTGCGAATACCTACTTCTTCCCAACAGACTGGAGTTCTACACCTCCTACCATACAATGCCCCAAAAGGCGCCATTCCAATGCTCGAATGATAACTGTTGTTGTAGGCGAATTCGCAAAACGGTAAGGTCTCATCCCATTGAGTCTTGAAATCTAGTACACATGCTCGAAGCATATCTTCAAGGGTCTGAATTGTTCTTTCCGACTGACCATCTGTTTGTGGGTGATATGCTGTGCTGAACTGAAACTTTGTTCCCATAGACTCATGCAAAGTCTTCCAAAATCTCGAGACGAATCTGCTATCTCTATCTGAAGTAATGGAGACTGGCTGCCCATGACGGCTGACAATCTCATTGACAAACAACTCTGCGAGAGGTAACATATGCATTTTCTCTCCGGTCTTCATAGGAATGAAATGAGCTGATTTGGTGAGACGGTCCACAATGACCCATATGGAGTTGTTCCCTTTTCTGGTCCTTGGCAACCCCGAGATGAAATCCATGGTGATATGTTCCCACTTCCATTCCGAGATCTCTAATGGCTGCAATAACCCTGGAGGTCTCTGATGTTCTGCCTTCACCAACTGACACGTCATACATCGGGAAACGAAAGCTGCTATTTCCCTCTTCATGTTGTTCCACCAAAATCTGCCCTTCAAGTTATGATACATCTTCGTGCTACCTAGATGCATAGAGTACTTCGTACTGTGCGCCTCTGTCATAATGTCATTCTTCAAATCTTCAATGTTGGGCACGCATAGACGATCACGATAGAATAAGACTCCATCCACAATACGAAAATCAGGACGTTCTGCTATATGCTCTGCAATCTTGGCCAACTCTGGATCTTGCAATTGGTCGTCCTTGATCTTCCGAATGAACGAGGGTTCAGACACTGACATGTTGGCTAACATCACTCCCTCGCTTAGGGGCTGAAAATTTACCCCCAACTCTTCAAATTGCTCTCTTAGACTTGCCACACTTGCTGACTTCCTACTCAAGGCATCGGCTACTACATTTGCCTTTCCCGGGTGGTACTTGATCGGAAAATCATAATCTTTGATATATTCCATCCATCTTCTTTGTCTCATATTCAACTCCTTCTGAGAGAACAAATACTGTAAGCTGCGGTGGTCGGAGTGAACTTCGAATTTCTCTCCGTAGAGGTAATGTCTCCACATCTTTAGTGCAAAAACGACCGCTGCTAATTCCAGATCATGCGTTGCATAGTTCTTCTCGTGGTCCTTCAACTGACGGGATCCATAAGCAACGACTTTTCTGTCTTGCATCAACACACAACCGAGTCCTATATTCGAAGCATCTGTAAAGATGGTGTAACCGCCGCTCCCGGATGGTAAAGTGAGGACGGGTGCTGATGTTAATCTCTTTTTCAACTCTTGGAAGCTGGCCTCACATTGGTCTGTCCACACATAAGGTGCATTCTTCTTGGTCAACTTTGTCAATGAAGCTGCAATCGACGAAAATCCCTGCACAAATCTTCGATAGTAACCCGCCAATCCAAGAAAACTTCTTATTTCAGACGCGTTCTTCGGTCTTTCCCACTTCACAACTGCATCTATCTTGGCCGAGTCCACTGATAATCCTTCTTTGGAAATGATATGACCTAAAAATGCGACTTCTTCAAGCCAAAATTCACACTTAGTGAGCTTCGCATACAATTGATTATCTCTTAAGAGTTGCAATGCTATCCTCAAATGCTCTTCATGTTCTTCTCTAGACTTAGAGTACACCAAAATGTCATCGATAAATACCACTGTGAATTGGTCTAAGTACTCAGCGAATATTTTGTTCATTAAAGCCATAAATACTGCTGGTGCATTCGTCAGTCCAAATGGCATCACTAGAAACTCATAGTGTCCATATCTCGTCCGGAACGCCGTCTTCGATACATCTGAATCTCTAACTCTCAGCTGATGATAACCGGACCTTAGATCGATCTTCGAAAAGTAAGCAGCACCTTGCAATTGGTCAAACAATTCATCTATCCTTGGCAATGGATACTTGTTCTTGATGGTGGCTTGGTTCAATTTCCGATAATCAATGCACATTCTCATGGAACCGTCTTTCTTCTTGACGAGTGGGAGGAATCCATTGAAATAGGAGAATACCTGTCCGATGAAGAATGGATTCCCGAATCTCACCTTATGCTTGTAATCTGGTATAATCTCTTACAACCACAAGGATCCTGGTCTAATGATGAAGAAGACCAAGAAACAAACAAGAAAATGCTACCGACCCAGTACTGACCAATGCTCCAGTGGAACCCAACCATGTTGAACCACAAGGGGCAGATGAAGAAGAAGATTTGGCTCCTATGCCCGATCTTGAAGACTATGCGAGGATCTTGCAGCGTCTTGCCATAGAGTAAGAGCAGGATCGCATCAATCATCTTCGTCACAATCCAGAACCGGAAGACTTGGAAAATCAACAAGTACCTCCTTCGGTAATTCCTGAAAATGAAGAAGATTGCTAGGTTGATGATCTTCTTACATCCGAGGATGAGTCCGATTCCCAACAGTCCATTATGGAAACATTTTCTATCGGAATTGCCTGTAATGTGATAGTTCGGGATGACAGCTCCTCTAAAGCCTCATTTGCTGACGATATATACTCTCATACCACATCTGGTAGTATATCTTCCGGGGCTATAGCTTCTCAGGTGACTTCCACTAAGATATCACCTTCTCAGGTTTTGTCTCCTAAAACTGTGACATTGGAACTCAAGCCTCTTCCGACTGATCACCTTGAAGAAGCTCTAGCTGATGAAGTCTTCTTCAATGAAAACCCAGTCAACTAGTCCTAGATACCCGACCTCATAGGTGAAGTCTGAACCGATAAGATATTTAATTAAGAAGAAAAGTTGTTGGATGCTGTTCAGGACTTATTCCTGGAAAATGCTCCTTGCAACGCAATCACTGAAGATGGCAATGCTGACGCAAAAACGTCTTTAGTAGACGAGAATGATCAACCCCTTGATCCCGGGGGTGATTTTCCAAATGAAGACCCTTTTCTAGAAGCTCTTGAAGTTGGTAGAGGTACCTGCTTTGGCCGGGATTACCACAAAAACTACAACCAACCTTTTTCTCCTTATGTAAATCCTTCGGGCAAGCAAGTTGTAAACGCCTCAAGTGGCAACAATAATGAAAATGCAGGCCCCAAGGAGGCTTTCGAGTATGACTTGATTAAGCACTTCAAACACATACCTGCACGACTACACATCCTTGACTTATTACGAATGTCCCCACACACTCTTTTAGAACTGCAAATGCTCAATAAGGATGTCGACAAACATGCCCCACAAGTCTTACAAATTGAAATGGACTATAGAGTCAAAAAATCAGATACTTCCTCAAAGGGAGAAAAGAAAAAAAACTGAGAGATCTTGCGGTGAATGCCTCTCAGTTCAAAAAGCAACAAGTGTAACCATCGCCTTCGATAAGGAAGACCTTTTGCTAAGAGAGACAAAGCACAACCGACCCTTGTATTTCACAGGGTATATCAAAGAGATGCCAATACACAGAGTCTAGATCGACCTAGGTTCTGCACTCAACCTCATCTTTACTTCGGCACTTGAAGAGCTAGGTATCCCACCTAGGAAGTTGAGTCACACATCTGTATCCATCTTTAGATACGATGGTAGCACTCAAAGGGCTATCAGCAAAATCAGGTTCAGATTATAAATTGGTGATCTTATCTCTGAAGTCACCGTGTATGCAATAAAGACCCCGTTGTGCTATGTTGGAAGTGGGTGGGCCTCTAGGATAGGTTTTATGAACTTTTCACCAACTAGAAGTAGTGAACACCAATCCAAAAGCCAATAAACCCCAATCCAGGATGCATGCCCTCATTCGCAGCCATCATGGTCAGCAAACAAAACTATCAAGAAGATAGAAACAATACCTAACAAGCAACCACGAAATTCCACAACATACAAGGAGTAGAAAATACCTATGGAGCACGGTTGTGCTCTAATGGAGAATTTGATTCAACTCTTTGATGAAGAGCTCTTTCACTAAGTAAATCAGAATCTCTAATGCCCAGTCGTCTTACACGCTATGTCCCGCTTCAGATCTCTTTTCTCAAGAGAGATGGTGGAATCTCCAAGAGAAAGACTAATTAGAATCTATAAGGAAACTAGAAGGGAACTAGAAAAGAGAGAGAGGGGAAGGAGAAGAAGTGGAACTCTTGCACAAAGGGAGGTGGGCGTCAACTCCAATGGAATAATGGCATAGATGTACAAGGGGCTCCTCTTGTCTCCTATTTATAGTTTTGTAATCTTCTCTCTTTGTTTATTATTTGAAGCCCAACTTCCATAATAATTAGTAACCCTTTATTCCCACTATTACTACTATTAGAAGTCTTACTTCAAATTGAAATAGTAGCTTTCCTTTTTGAGTTCAAATAGAATTAGTAAAGATCCAATCTTGGGCTAGTGTGGGGACCACTAGGAATTCCATAGAAAACTGACTCCAATTGAGACACCGCGACCCCACATCTCATGTGCAATCCGGGCCTGCAGTTAATTGCAAGTAACTCCACTAAATAAATGCAATTGAACTTCAGTCTTAGGAACAAATTACATGAAAACCCTAAACTTCCCTATCACTACGAGTAGGCCCTTCTATCATTATCCATGGATCAATTGGCAGGCTGTCCCATCAATTTAGATCCATATCTTATTATCTTGAGACCCAATTAATTGTAGCAATCATTAGTGCCATCCAATTAACTCTTAATTAAGATGGGTGTATACTTACCAATGATAAATTCATTAATTGGCATAAGGGGAAAAGATAGATTCCATCTTGACCATTAAATGTTCCCACAATCCTACTACCACGTACCCAAGACACCGAGGTGTTGACCTACAGTTGGCCTCACTCATTGGTGACTCAAAGCAAATGAATAGATAGAAACTTGAGTTCATCAATGTCTCAGGATTGGGAGCCCATTGCTAGGGAATTATGAGAGCAGACCTTAAAGTAAAGACAGTGTTCTTGAGGTACTTCTCATGGTCATTCAATACATCCAATGTACTAGTATAGAATCTTTCATTCTTATGATTGAGACAGATCATACTACCTCATAGTGATCATAAATACTGCAACCTTGTCAGATGAGATGCCCAATCTCATCACTGGTTGTTAATCAATTTAAGTATAAGATTTGTGATACATGTGTCATATATGTGGATCTCATTGACACACACGTGTTACATCTAATAAACTTATGGACTCTGGTTCATCTCATGAGCCAATATGTCATTTGTATTGGTCATGTGCATTTGAGTAATAAAGTACCATTTATCTTATTAAAGGAAAATATGAATATATTGATAAATAAAGAAATTAATCAATTTATTATATCAATCTTTATGGATTGACACCATAAAACTAAAATCTCCCACTTGGGCTCAATGACAGTCAAGGTTGTATCTCATGCCCATCCCATCCACATGTTGCTCAAAGACTTTGGTAGTCAAAGGCTTAGTAAAGGGATCTGTGAGATTATCCGCAGATGCTATCCTGGTGATGGCATTGCCACCTCTCTACACAGTATCTCTGACCAAATGACATTTCATCTGTACATGTTTTTGGCTTTTATGGCTTCTGGATTCCTTAGACTGTGCGACTGCCCCGCTGCTGTCACAGTAAACTGTGAGCGGCTGTCGCGCGAAAGGCACCACTCCAAGTTCCATAAGGAATCTTTTGAGCCAAACTACTTCCTTAGCTGCTTCACAAGACGCCACATATTCAGCTTCCGAGGTGGAATCAGCTGTACATTCTTATTTAATACTCCTCCAACTAATAGCTCCACCGCCAAGCATAAAAACATACCAAGAGGTTGATTTCCTGGAATCCTTATCTGACATGAAGTCAGAATCTGTGTAACGGACTGGAATCAACTCATCATTACCATAAATTAACATGTAATCTTTAGTCCTTCTCAAGTATTTGATAATACACTTTACAACAGTCCAATGGTCAGGACCTGGGTTAGACTGATATCTGCTGACTAAGCCCACCGCATGACAAATATCCGGTCTAGTGAAAGCATAGCATACATGAGGCTTCCAACAGCCGAGGCTATGACACTTCTCTCATCTACTCCTTTTCTTGAGGTGTCTTGGGACATTGGTCTTATGAAAGGTGCACTCCATGCCTGAAAGGTGTGATACCCTTACTGGAGTCTTGCATTGCAAACTGCACTAGTACCTTATCTATGTATGCAGCTTGAGATAAGCCGATCATCCTATTTTTCTGGTCTATATGGAGCTTGATCCCTAGGATATAGCTAGCTTCTCCCAAGTCTTTCATATCAAAAGTCTTAGCCAACCAAACTTTTACTGTGGATAGCATTCCTATGTCTCTCCCGAGAAGAAGAATGTCATTGACATATAATACAAGAAAAACTACCCTATCTCCTTCACTTTTCATATACACACATGACTCATCCGGATTTTGACAAAAACCAAATGCCTTGATTGCCTGGTCAAAACGGATGTTCCAGCTTCGGGATGCCTGCTTTAATCCATAAATGGATTTCTGCAACTTGCAAACTCTTTGCTCTTGGTTTTTAGCCACAAAATCGTCTGGTTACATCATATAGATGTCTTCCTCAAGATGGCCGTTGAGAAACACCGTCTTGACATCCATTTGCCAAATCTCATAATTGAGATGAGCGGCAATGGATAAGAGTATCCGGATAGCCTTGAGCATGGTTACTGGCGAGAAGGTTTCCTCATAGTCGATACCTTCTTTCTGAGTATACCCTTTCGCAGCAAGCCTAGCCTGTCCACAAGTGTCCAGACTTGATTAGAGTACATCGACTCCATCTCAGCTTTCATAGCTTCTTGCCAACTTCCTGAATCTATGTCATTGATTGCTTCATTATAGTTATAGGGATCTTGTTCTAGCTCTTCTGAGATTGTCTCGTAAGACTCCCAAAAACGAGAACCTGTCAGGGGGCCTGACAATCCTCCCACTACGACGAGGCACTAGTGTAACTACTAGGTTAGGTATGGGCGGATTCTCTTCAAGTTCGGTCATAGTAGGATTTGGAATTGACTTCTCTTGAATCTCTTCTAAGATAACCTTTTCTAAAGATTTCCGGTCAATCATATAATCTTCCTCCAGAAAAACCGCATTGGTGCTAACAAGCACTTTCTGCTCCTTGGGATTATAGAATATCCAACCTTTAGTTCCTTTAGGATATCCTACAAAAGTGCACACTTCTGACTTCGATTTCAACTTATCCGTCTTTACCTTCAGGACATGTGTCGGACAACCCTAAATATGTAAATGTTGCAAACTAGGATTTCACCCAAACCACAACTCCCGGGGAGTGTTAGGTACAGACTTAGATGGTACGAGGTTTAGTATGTACATTGCAGTATCTAAAGCATATCCCCAAAAAGATATAGGTAATCCTGAGAAACTCATCATAGACCTGATCATATCTAAAAGAGTCCAGTTCTTTCTTTCTGCTACTCCATTTTGTTGAGGCATACCAGGAGCAGACAACTGGGATATAATCCCATTCTCTGATAAGTATCCCATAAAATCAGCTGTGAGATATTCCCCTCCACAATCTGATAGAAGAGTCTTGATACTTTTACCTAATTGCTTTTCTGTTTTCGCTCGAAACTCTTTGAATTTTTCAAAAGCCTCGGATTGCGGTGCATAAGGTATATGTATCCAAATCTTGAGTAGTCATCTGTGAAAGTGATGAAGTACTCATATCCTCCTCTCGTTCTAACATTTATAGGTCCACACACATCAGTATGCACTAATTACAATAAATCTTCGGCCTTATTACCATTAGATGAAAATGGTCTTTTGGTCATTTTGCCTTCTAGACAAAATTCGCAGACTGTCATTGGTTCTACTACCAGTGAAGGCAAGATAGCATCTTTCACTAGCCTATCAATCCTGTTTAGGTTAATGTGACCTAACCTCAGGTGCCAAAGCTTTGTTGGATTAGATGAAGGTGATTTTTCTTTAATAATGGTCCATTATTTATCTCGGTATCATGTATCTCATACATTGTGGGAGTTAACAGATGAAGTCCATTGATTACCTTGCCAGAACATATGAAAGTAACATTCCTCTTTATGACAACTTCAGTACCAAAAGTAATGGAACAACTTTTATTCACCAAACTAGAAAATGAAATTAAATTCCACCTTAAAGATGGTACATATAAAGTGTTTGACAAAATCAATTTATTATCTTAAAAACATAAAGTAATAACTCCCACTGAAACCGCTTCTGTCTTAGCATCAGATCCTAGGTTGACAATTATTTCGCCGTCACTGAGCCTCCTAGTTTCCTGGAACCCCTGCAACGAATTACAGATGTGATTAGTTGCACTGGAGTCAACACACCAGGATTCTGAAGTACTAGTTGCAAAACTAACTTCAGAAACAAGTGACTCAATCATACCTGAGGTCTTTTTCTTAGACAGAAAATCTGGACAATTCCTCTTCCAATGTCCTATCTTACCATGGTGGAAATACTTTCCCTTAGTCCTTGAACCCTTAGCCTTTGCCACACCACCATTAGGACCATTTTCCGCCTTAGGACCCTTGGGGACTGATTTCTTTTTGCCTTTCTGGCCTTTGCCTTTCGACTTGGGCCTGGCATCTGACTTTTTTGTCATTAGGGCAGTTGGCCTTTTCTTCATGATCCCCTCAGTTGCTACTAGCTAGTTAGACAGCTCGGATAGGGTCAGATTCATTTTATTCATATTATAATTGATCTTAAAATGGTTGAATGAATCTGGTAGCGACTCGAGGATTATGTTAATCTGCGATTTCGCATCAATCGTGGCACCCAGTACATCAAACTCATTCAATGAGTCCATCATCTTTAGCATGTGGGCCTGTAGTAGTGTACCCTTAACCATCTTGGTGCTTATTAGCACCCTCATAGCAGCCTGCCTAGCAGGCTTGCCCTGGTTCTAGAACATCTCCTTTAAGTTCGATACAATATTGTATGCAGTCTTATAGGATTGATGTTGGTGTAGCAAAACACTAGACATAGATGCCTGTATACAACATCTGGCCATCTCATCGTCTTTGGTCCATTTGGCATAATGGTCTTTCTGATCTTGTGGTGCATCTAGCACAAGCTCATCAAGGGGGAGGGGGGGGGGGGGGGGGGGTGGGGGGACATGGTAAGGACATATTTATATCCTGATGTAGTCAGGACAATATCCAAGTTCCGTTTTCAGTCTACATAGTTGGATCCCACAAACTTATTCTAATTGACAATGGTCGCAAGTGGATTGAAAGTATTCGAATTCATGTTGAATAAACTGTAGCACATAACCACACATTCAATTAATGAATATTAATGAAATTAGAGTTTAGTATTCTACCAAATTTATTTGGGGATCCTCAAAAACCACTAAAATTTAGAATACGTCGGAATTCCAATCCCTAGGATATGCCTCCTTGGGGAGTGCGAATATCTCCTAGATTGGTGCGGATCAAAGTAGGTCAAAATTTTGATTAAGACTAACTATCCATGATTGTCAAACCCCGACCCAGGATTTAGCGCGATTAGTGTTAACTAAGTGCGGGTTTAGTTGTAATGTGAGTTTAGTGTGCGTGGGATTAGAAATTGGTCCGATTTAGTCTAGAATTAGCTTTGGGGAATTTTGAGAGCGTTTTGTGCTATTGGTCACACTTAAGGGTGCCTTGAGTGTACGTGTAAGCTTGGGAGGGAATTCCATTTTTCTGATTTTTATCGTGATTTCGATCTCTTTTGAATGGTTTTATTTTATTAATAAACTTTTGTGTTCAACTTGTTTGTGTTTTAGGCCCAGAAACCCAAGTTTTGGCCCAAAGGGGTAAATCAGTCTTTTCACACCAAATCTGGACTCAAATTTCGAAATCTCAAAACTATGTCAAATTTATACTTTTTGGAAAGTAGATTTTTCGGCGATCATTTTAGTCTTCTTCGTCGTCTTCATCCGGGGCCCACAAGTCAGTGTTTTAAACATTGCAAGTTTTGAGCAATGGGGCCCACAAGAATCCACTTGAATCAAATCTCCTTCTCCCTCATTTTTCTTTCACTCACGATTCAAACTCTCCCTGTAACTTCTTCAACTCAGCTGAAACCTCTTCTTCTTCCCCTCCTTTCTTCTCATTGCATGCCTAAGCTAGAGCTTCAAAGCACAAACCAACCATACCATCTTCTTCCTCTCAACTCAAGGAATTCATTGCTACCATTTTCTTGGAGATCCCACCTGTGTTTCCACTCCATTTTCTTCTCCTCTTCTTGTTTAGCAAGCTTCAGGTAATGGATCTCTTTATCCTTTTCAATGTAGTCTTTTGAGTTCCTTAGGAGCCCATTTTTCAAGCATGCAACACCCATTTCGAAATGGGTCATTGTCTTCTCTTTTTGGTGGATTTTTGAAGTTCTTTTCATGGGTTTCTTGTAGATTTCGTGGAGCACTTTTGGTAGGATTTGTTTCTGAGATTGTTGGGCTAGGACTTTGGTTAAGGCAAGTGATCAACTTAGATTCATGATGCATGCAATATTTGATTACTTTAACTTTCATGATTTGATTTCTTTTCCATTCTAATTGGGATAATATATTGTTTCAAGGATGTGATATAGTCTGAAATCTTGTTTTAATTGAAATGCATATGCTGATGGTTTGTATAAATGGTTTTCATTCATTTGATGTTGCTTTTATCTTGCCAAATTGTGTTATAAATGGATGCAAGGATGGAGGAAATGTTGTGAGGTGAATGGGAGTGTGGATTGTTAGAATTTGAATGGAAATTGCCCTTGGAGAGCATGGAGGCTCAGGGGATATGCAGGGATTTGACAAAGGAAAGAAATGGTAAAAAGGGGGTGTGAATTCTGAATCCAGCTGAAGCTGCCGCAGACAGGCAGTTAGCAGTCGGCCAGCAGTCGGCTAGCCGACTGTTGACCCACGGCTAACTGACCCTGTGTCGGTTAGAATAACAGTAACTCAATTTCTGCACAGGGCGTGGTCGGCCCGTGGGCGGTCAGCAGGCAGCTAGCCGACCTGCGCAAGAAATTTGAAAGTAGTATTTTTCCTGATCAGTTGGTCAGCGGTCGGTCAGCTGGTCGGTCAGCCGACCAGCAACTGGCGGTTAGCCGCCAGGTAGCCGCGTGGTGACCGAGTGCACAGAAGGAGAATCTTGAAGGGGCTTTGATGGGAGAGAAAAACTAGAATATGTTATGGGGTCTTTAGTTTGATGCTGTGCAGTTGAAACATGAAATGTTGTCCAGCTTCGGGAACACCAATTCATTTTAAACTCCAACATTTGGGTTTCAACTTCACGAGAATCAAACAAAGAGCCTTAGCATATACTTGACATAATTGTTTCGAAATCTTGAATTTTAACATGAAGAATACCATCTCGTACCTGATTTGATTTACATGCAGGTGTTTGGCTTTTGATTTGTTTCAAGAACTATATTGGGGACACTTTTCCAGCTTTGATGTTATAGCTTATGCTATTCTTGTTTAGTCTCGTCTTGCATTGTTTTGATAAGTGTTTTTTTCCCCATTTTTCGCTAAGTTTTGTACAAGTATTGATAAGTTTTATGCATACATGAATATCATAGAATACCGCTGAGCTTGGACTGCCCTTTCAGTCTGATCCACTAGTTAGGGGGTCCTTAAACATAAGGACTATCTGCAGATTAGTCGTGTATTTATACACATCTTTGTTTTGTCCGGTTCCGCGGCCGGTTTTCCGCCCACCTTGTGTGGCTCGGACTTCTGTTTTGTTTTGTCTCGTTCTGTTTCGTTTCGCTTGCTCTTGTCATTACGTATGACGGAGAAAGGATGAGCTCAATGTGGATCCGTGAATCATGTTATTTTATTGAAAAGCATGTTAGTTTTGAATTACGCTTAAACATGTTTTGTTCAGAACTCATACCATGTTTTAAGTACTGATTTCTTCATATTAACTGTCTTGTATTATGTCTAAGCTGTTCACCTGCCAGACCGTCGTGTCTGATCCCTTTGTTTTGGTGTTTAGATGCAGGCGCCGTTGATATTGCGGAGGAGCGCCCGGAGGAGGCTGTTGAGCCACCCCCAGCCCGTGAGTGGCAACCCGACGACGTCCTCTAGACGTCGGGCGGGGTCTTGAGCATGATACACATAGATGGGATTATTTTGTTATTTTGGGAATGTATGGCCTTTGTTGGCCTTTTCACACTTTTGGGGTTATGTAACTTAACACTTTTGTTATCTTGAAACTTGAACTGAATTTGGTAATGCTATGCTTACATTCTCTCCTCTGATTACTGTCTTAGTGATGACTTAACTTATGCAATTCGGGATCATAAGGTTTATGTTATTAAATTGTGATGAGATTACTTGCACGCTTCCGCAAATCATTGTTCGTGTGAGATTCTTACATGTTCGTTTTTGGGAATCCTCACCGCGGAAACCTGTGGGTTAATCATAGTTGGATGGACACAACCGTCGCGGGGCCCGGACTTTGGGGAACCTCGGTCCGGGGTCGCGACAGGACTGGTATCAGAGCGGGACATTTTTCAGGCAATTAAAAGAAACTAGAAACTCTTAGGGACGTGGCGAGGATCCGTGAACACGTTAGATCAGTAGTGTGGACTTAGAAACCAAACCCCAATTTGTTAATATGTACTGACAATTTGTTTTACAGCATCATGCCTCCAAAAAGAACTCCGAATCAGAATGCTTCAGGGAGCAATACCAATAATGATGACAGTGAAACACTTCATGAACATCCACCTACAATGACTCAGTTTCAGGCACTCATGCAAGCCATGTTAGAACAACAGAGGCAAGCTAATGAAAGTCAGACAAGAATGCAGAGGGAAGCTAATGAAGTCCAAGCTAGGCTACAAACAGAGGCCAATGAGAACCAAGCTAGGTTCCAAGAACAGCTAGCTAAGAAGGATGAGGAAATGGCATAAGTTCAAAGACAGCTTTTGGAAGTTTTACAAACTAGGCCTCAACCCCTTCCTAGGCAACCTGGGGGACCGAATATCATCATCAACAATCGAGAACAAGACCCTAACATTTTGTTCGAGAGGTTCAGGAAGAGAGGACCCAAGGAGTTCTCAGGTCAAGAAGACCCGTTGGCTGCAGATGACTGGCTAGTTAATGTAGAGAAGATCTTTGATGTATTCACTTGTACAGGCATACAGAAGGTCAACCTCACAGCTTCTCTATTTTATGGATTAGCGGACACTTGGTGGCAAACGGTTAAGGAACCGTATCAGACTATGCCTGATGGGGCTACATGGGAGACTTTTAAGACTCAATTCACTGATAAGTATATCCCTTCTCATGTCAAGAGGCAGAAAGCTATAGAGTTTCAGCAGCTCAAGCAGGGTAACATGACAGTTTTGGAGTATGTGACAAAGTTTGAAAGGCTTGCTAGATATGCCCGAGAGTTGATAGACACCGAGCAGAAGAAGATTACTAAATTCTTAGAAGGGCCGAACCCCATCATCATGAGGGATGCTACAGGAGTAGTTCCACCAGCCGCCTTCGATGAAGCAGTCAAAAGAGCATACAAGTTCGAGGACATCAACAATCAGATCATCAGGGATAGAAAGCAACAGTACCACCAACAGAACCAAAGGTCACAGAACAAGAAGCCAAGACAAGAACAAAACCCTCCAAGGCAAGGTGCGTGTGCACATTGTGGCAAAAATCATGAGACTGTACAATGTCGTAAAGCCACGGGAGCTTGTTTTAGATGTGGGGCTATGGATCATGCTATTCGGGATTGCCCACAAGTGAAAAATCAGGCTAATAGGAACCAGCCACAAAGGCAAGCAGCACCACAGGCTCCAGCCCAGAACCAAGCAAGACCACCTCAGCAGCAACAAGGCAGGCAACAAGTTCAAAATCAGAATGCTCGTCCTCCTCAGCAGCAGCAGCAGAACAGAAATGCACAAGGGAGGCAGAATAGACCACAGCAGCAAGGGCGGGCATACAATCTTAATCGTGTCGATGCCGATGCTGCGGGCGATGTAGTGGAAGGTAAACTTTTCATCTATGGAGTAGAAGTTCAAATTTTATTTGATCCTGGAAGCACTCATTCATTTTTATCTCCTGTGTTTGCGAAGCTGATTGCTATGCCATTTAGAATTCTTGATTATATCTTGACTGTCACTACACCAGTAGGTAAGCAGGCCGTTTGTAGAATCTATTACCCAAATTGTTCAGTTCTATTAGGAGAAGTCAACCTTCCAGCAGATCTTATTATTTTAGACATGCATGATTTTGATGTCATCTTAGGCATGGATTGGTTAGAGAAGTATCATGCAACCATGGATTGCTTTAGTAAAACTATTACTTTTAAGTTGAAAGGAGAACAGGCAGATTTGATTGTTCAGGGAAACAGGAAGAAAGGCCAAGTGGGGATTATTTCAGCACTAAAGGCAAGCAGAATGGTATCTAGTGGTTGTGAGGCTTTTATAGCGTTTATCACGGAGGATAAACGGTCCAAAGGGGTGGAGGAAATCCCCATTGTATGTGAGTTTCCAGATGTT
Organism: Persea americana; assembly: GCA_029852735.1. Classification (NCBI taxonomy): domain Eukaryota; kingdom Viridiplantae; phylum Streptophyta; class Magnoliopsida; order Laurales; family Lauraceae; genus Persea; species Persea americana. Next base: position 43,976,975 of record CM056814.1, read on the forward strand.
TTTCCGGAAGAAATCCCGGGATTACCACCAATTCGAGAGGTTGAGTTCACGATTGAGCTCCTTCCAGGGACAGCTCCAATTTCTATTGCACCTTACAGGATGGCTTCAGCAGAATTAGGTGAACTAAAACTCCAATTGCAAGAACTATTGAGTAAAGGTTTCATTAGACCAAGCGTTTCACCTTGGGGAGCACCAATGTTGTTTGTGAAAAAGAAAGATGGAAGCTGGAGAATGTGCATAGACTATAGAAGACTGAACCACGTGACTGTCAAGAACAAGTATCCGTTGCCGAGAATAGATGAATTGTTTGATCAATTGCAAGGAGCAGCGTATTTTTCCAAGATAGACTTGAGGTCTGGGTATTATCAGCTGCGAATTAGAGAGTCAAACGTGCCTAAAACAGCTTTTCGAACTAGATACGGGCACTATGAGTTTCTGGTGATGCCATTTGGGTTGACTAATGCACCCGCGGTATTTATGGCTCTCATGAACAAAGTCTTTGCGGAGTACTTGGATCACTTTACAGTGGTGTTTATTGATGACGTTCTAGTGTATTCTAAGAGTAAGGAGGAGCATGAAGAGCACTTGAGGACATCATTACAGCTTTTGAAGGACAACCAGCTCTATGCAAAGCTAAGTAAATGTGAATTTTGGTTAGAGCAAGTGGCTTTTCTAGGCCACGTTATTTCAAGAAAAGGCTTAGCAGTGGACCAGTCCAAAGTCGAAGCAGTTGTCAGTTGGAAAAGGCCAACCAGTGTGACTGAAATCAGAAGCTTTTTGGGACTAGCAGGTTATTACAGGAGGTTTGTCCAGGGATTTTCATCTATTGCAGCACCATTGACAAAGTTAACTCGGAAAAATGTGCCTTTTATATGGACAGAACATGGTGAAGAAAGTTTTCAAGAGCTGAAGAAAAGATTGACTACAGCTCCAATCCTCACTTTACCGTCGGGAAGTGGAGGATTTGTTATCCATACAGATGCTTCAAATGTAGGATTGGGTTGTGTGCTGATGCAGAATGACAAAGTAGTTGCTTATGGTTCAAGGCAGTTGAAAGAGCATGAAAAGAATTATGCAACTCATGATTTGGAATTAGCAGCGGTTGTATTTGCTTTGAAAATGTGGAGACATTACCTATATGGAGAGAAATTTGAAGTACATTCAGATCACCGGAGTCTCCAGTATCTATTTTCGCAGAAAGAGTTGAACATGAGGCAGAGACGATGGATGGAGTACATCAAAGACTATGACTTCCCAATCAAGTATCATCCGGGCAAGGTGAATGTAGTAGCTGATGCATTGAGCAGAAAATCAGTGGTTATGGCTAGCTTGAGAGGAGTCAGTGTCTTGTATCAATTTGAAGAACTGGGAGTAGAAGTGCATCCGTTAAGGCAGGGCGTGATGTTGGCAAGTATGATAGTGTCTGAACCTACTTTCATCCAGAAAATCAAAGACAGTCAATTGCAAGACCCGGACTTGGCCAAGATTGTGGAACACATTTCCGAACGTCCAGACTTCAGGGTTGTAGATGGAGTGTTGTACTTCCGTGACCGTTTGTGTGTGCCTAACCTCGAGGACTTGAAGAATGAAATTATGACTGAAGCTCACAACACGAGATACTCCATGCATCCTGGAAGTACAAAGATGTACCAAAATTTGAAGAACCGATTCTGGTGGAATAATATGAAGCGAGAGATTGCAGCTTTTGTATCTCGGTGCCTCACGTGTCAGCAGATTAAGGCAGAACACCAGAAACCTCCAGGGTTGTTGCAACCATTGGACATTCCGGAGTGGAAATGGGAACACATCACTATGGATTTCGTCTCCGATTTGCCTACTACCAAGAAAGGGAACAATGCTATCTGGGTTATAGTAGATCGCCTTACGAAGTCTGCTCACTTCATTCCTATGAAGACAGGGAGTAAGATGCATATGGCACCACTTGCAGATTTATTTGTTACTGAGATAGTCAGCAGACATGGATAGCCCGTCTCCATCACTTCCGACAGAGATAGCAGATTTGTTTCGAGGTTTTGGAAGACCCTATTCGAATCTATGGGCACTAAGTTGCAATTCAGCACTGCATACCATCCTCAGACTGATGGCCAGTCAGAGCGAACTATACAGACTTTAGAGGACATGCTACGGGCTTGTGTGCTAGATTTCAAAGTTCAATGGGATGAGTACTTACCACTGTGTGAGTTTGCATATAACAACAGCTACCATTCCAGTATTGGGATGGCACCTTTCGAAGCACTCTATGGTAGGAGATGCAGAACTCCTGTTTGCTGGGAAGAAGTCGGTGTTCGTAGCTTTCACGGACCGACAATAGTTGGAGAAACAAGTGATAAGATCAAGTTGATTCAAGAACGGTTAAAGATTGCTCGAAGTAGACAAAAGAGTTATGCTGATACTCGTAGAAGAGATTTGCAGTTTAAAGAAGGTGACAAGGTATTTTTGAAAGTATCTCCGGTTAGAGGAACTCTAAGATTTGGACAGAAAGGCAAGCTTGCGAGAAGGTACATCGGACCGTATGAGATTTTGAGCAAGATAGGAGACGTTGCCAATAGACTCGCGTTACCGCCGGAACTCTCCGGAGTACACAATGTTTTTCACGTCTCTATGTTGAAGAAATACGTCCCAAATCCTTCACATGTTTTACAGCATGAACCATTGGAAATTCGAGAAGATGCATCGTATGTGGAGAAGCCGGTTAGAATTGTGGACACCAAAGAACAAGAATTAAGAAATCGGATAATTCACTGGGTCAAAGTACAGCGGAAAAATCATGAGCCAGAAGAAGCGACATGGGAACTACGAGAGCAAGTCCAGAGAAAGTATCCTGAACTATTACCAGAGGTATACTTATTTTTATTTGGAGGACCAAATAACCTAAGGGGTGGAGGATGTCAAACCCCGACCCAGGATTTAGCGCGATTAGTGTTAACTAAGTGCGGGTTTAGTTGTAATGTGAGTTTAGTGTGCGTGGGATTAGAAATTGGTCCGATTTAGTCTAGAATTAGCTTTGGGGAATTTTGAGAGCGTTTTGTGCTATTGGTCACACTTAAGGGTGCCTTGAGTGTACGTGTAAGCTTGGGAGGGAATTCCATTTTTCTGATTTTTATCGTGATTTCGATCTCTTTTGAATGGTTTTATTTTATTAATAAACTTTTGTGTTCAACTTGTTTGTGTTTTAGGCCCAGAAACCCAAGTTTTGGCCCAAAGGGGTAAATCAGTCTTTTCACACCAAATCTGGACTCAAATTTCGAAATCTCAAAACTATGTCAAATTTATACTTTTTGGAAAGTAGATTTTTCGGCGATCATTTTAGTCTTCTTCGTCGTTTTCATCCGGGGCCCACAAGTCAGTGTTTTAAACATTGCAAGTTTTGAGCAATGGGGCCCACAAGAACCCACTTGCATCAAATCTCCTTCTCCCTCATTTTTCTTTCACTCACGATTCAAACTCTCCCTGCAACTTCTTCAACTCAGCTAAAACCTCTTCTTCTTCCCCTCCTTTCTTCTCATTGCATGCCTAAGCTAGAGAGCTTCAAAGCACAAACCAACCATACCATCTTCTTCCTCTCAACTCAAGGAATTCATTGGTACCATTTTCTTGGAGATCCCAGCTGTGTTTCCACTCCATTTTCTTCTCCTCTTCTTGTTTAGCAAGCTTCAGGTAATGGATCTCTTTCTCCTTTTCAATGTAGTCTTTTGAGTTCCTTAGGAGCCCATTTTTCAAGCATGCAACACCCATTTCGAAATGGGTCATTGTCTTGTCTTTTTGGTGGATTTTTGAAGTTCTTTTCATGGGTTTCTTGTAGATTTCGTGGAGCACTTTTGGTAGGATTTGTTTCTGAGATTGTTGGGCTAGGACTTTGGTTAAGGCAAGTGATCAACTTAGATTCATGATGCATGCAATATTTGATTACTTTAACTTTCATGATTTGATTTCTTTTCCATTCTAATTGGGATAATATATTGTTTCAAGGATGTGATATAGTCTGAAATCTTGTTTTAATTGAAATGCATATGCTGATGGTTTGTATAAATGGTTTTCACTCATTTGATGTTGCTTTTATCTTGCCAAATTGTGTTATAAATGGATGCAAGGATGGAGGAAATGTTGTGAGGTGAATGGGAGTGTGGATTGTTAGAATTTGAATGGAAATTGCCCTTGGAGAGCATGGAGGCTCAGGGGATATGCAGGGATTTGACAAAGGAAAGAAATGGTAAAAAGGGGGTGTGAATTCTGAATCCAGCTGAAGCTGCCGCAGACAGGCGGTTAGCAGTCGGCCAGCAGTCGGCTAGCCGACTGTTGACCCACGGCTAACCGACCCTGTGTCGGTTAGAATAACAGTAACTCAATTTCTGCACAGGGCGTGGTCGGCCCGCGAGCGGTCACAGGCGGCTAGCCGACCTGCGCAAGAAATTTGAAAGTAGTATTTTTCCTGATCAGTCGGTCAGCGGTCGGTCAGCTGGTCGGTCAGCCGACCAGCAACTGGCGGTTAGCCGCCAGGTAGCCGCGTGGTGACCGAGTGCACAGAAGGAGAATTTTGAAGGGGCTTTGATGGGAGAGAAAAACTAGAATATGTTATGGGGTCTTTAGTTTGATGTTGTGCAGTTGAAACATGAAATGTTGTCCAGCTTCGGGAACACCAATTCATTTTAAACTCCAACATTTGGGTTTCAACTTCACGAGAATCAAACAAAGAGCCTTAGCATATACTTGACATAATTGTTTCGAAATCTTGAATTTTAACATGAAGAATACCGTCTCGTACCTGATCTGATTTACAAGCAGGTGTTTGGCTTTTGATTTGTTTCAAGAACTATATTGGGGACACTTTCCTAGCTTTGATGTTATAGCTTATGCTATTCTTGTTTAGTCTTGTCTTGCATTGTTTTGATAAGTGTTTTTTCCCCATTTTTCGCTAAGTTTTGTACAAGTATTGATAAGTTTTATGCATACATGAATATCATAGAATACCGCTGAGCTTGGACTGCCCTTTCAGTCTGATCCACTAGTTAGGGGGTCCTTAAACATAAGGACTATCTGCAGATTAGTCGTGTATTTATACACATCTTTGTTTTGTCCGGTTCCGCGGCCGGTTTTCCGCCCACCTTGTGTGGCTCGGACTTCTGTTTTGTTTTGTCTCGTTCTGTTTCGTTTCGCTTGCTCTTGTCATTACGTATGACGGAGAAAGGATGAGCTCAATGTGGATCCGTGAATCATGTTATTTTATTGAAAAGCATGTTAGTTTTGAATTACGCTTAAACATGTTTTGTTCAGAACTCATACCATGTTTTAAGTACTGATTTCTTCATATTAATTGTCTTGTATTATGTCTAAGCTGTTCACCTGCCAGACCGTCGTGTCTGATCCCTTTGTTTTGGTGTTTAGATGCAGGCGCCGTTGATATTGCGGAGGAGCGCCCGGAGGAGGCTGTTGAGCCACCCCCAGCCCGTGAGTGGCAACCCGACGACGTCCTCTAGACGTCGGGCGGGGTCTTGAGCACGATACACATAGATGGGATTATTTTGTTATTTTGGGAATGTATGGCCTTTGTTGGCCTTTTCACACTTTTGGGGTTATGTAACTTAACACTTTTGTTATCTTGAAACTTGAATTGGATTTGGTAATGCTATGCTTACATTCTCTCCTCTGATTACTGTCTTAGTGATGACTTAACTTATGCAATTCGGGATCATAAGGTTTATGTTATTAAATTGTGATGAGATTACTTGCACGCTTCCGCAAATCATTGTTCGTGTGAGATTCTTACATGTTCGTTTTTGGGAATCCTCACCGCGGAAACCTGTGGGTTAATCATAGTTGGATGGACACAACCGTCGCGGGGCCCGGACTTTGGGGAACCTCGGTCCGGGGTCGCGACAATGATCCCCTATCATTCATTATTATCTAGGTATCTCATTCCAAATAATGTATGACTCCCGATTATCTTTGGTTTCTAAAATACATTAGGCAAACCCTTGGGGATACTGCATTATTATTTTAGTTAAGTGTGACCCACCAAGTAACATTGCGTGACAACCGTTGTGGGCAGCCCCTCCTTGGGGAGTGAACCCCCACCTTGTCTCACCAACACTATCCTTTTGGGAGATCCATATCTAGTAACCAGATAAATAGAAACCCCTCCGTGGGGAACGGCCATTCTCAAGATAGCGCGAGAGTAATACTTTCCTTACAATGGACCTATGGTGGAAAACCATGGAGATCTTTTAATTTAATGCCCTGCTCCCACTTAATATTTTAGAATTGAGGATTTTCCTTTTAAGGTATTAGGGCCCACATATACACATATGAACATCAAATCATCTCATGATATGACCAAATATTGATTCCAAGTCAAGTTATTTCAAGGAAAGTCCAGTTTCTTAAATTAGTGTTACCAATGTGTCCATCTCATGGGTCATCAACACTGATTAGAAATCTTTCCAAAAATTAATTTGATTTGACGAATTTTAGTAACTTGCTATGTTTGGATTAGATTTGGAAACATTCTAAATCAAGCATTCATCCATAAATAGAAAATGCTAAAATTAGTAACTAGTCCTCTCCTCCACATGGCCGTAGCGGAATAGACCTTTTGGACTTTTAGACTGTTTAAAACTTTGGAATTCCTCAAACTCTTTAGGCAACTCCAAAACACCTTTTGGGAATCTTCACACTCTTTGATTAGGAGTCCAACTTCACTTTCCTTCTTTGTCTCGGACATTGCCAAAATTTACAAATTTTGAAAATTACATAAATCCCTATGTCTCTATGATGAGACTTACATGGTAATCTAAAATTGAAACTAGAATGGCTATAAGGAAACCATCATGCCTTGCCCTTTCATGGGAAACCAAGGAACCCATGATGCCCTTTACACTTAGCCTTAAATAAACCAATCAGCCATAAAAGAAAGTAAACAGGACTTGTGGGCCATATAGAGAGGACAAGATAACCTGCATGTTAGTATCTCATAAAACCACACAAAACATACAAATAGGCTGCTAAACAATCTTGGAAAAATAGGACACACAAAGAAGACCCGAAACTGAAAATTCCAAAAATTCTGCAACTTCTGTCACAGTGTCCCTGGTCGACCGGACTGCAAGTACCCGGTCGACCGGACACAAGTTCCGGTCGACCAGACAGACGAACATTAGATTTTGGGTTTTTCTTTTTTGTGTCCATTCAATTCCAAAAAACTCTTTTGAAGTGTTCCTATGGCTTCCTATCATCCTTCCATCATTATTAAACCCTTTTGTGACTGTCCAAACATGGATTCACCATTAAACAAAGTAAAACCATAAAAACCGATCCATACATAGCCTTTCCTCTATCTTCTTCGCATCTCATGCAAAGAACAGAGCAAGCTTGCTTCTTTAACATGATTAGAGATGAGGTATGTCTCTGATACCAATTGTTGGAAGTGGGTGGGCCACTAGGATAGGTTTCAAAGAACTTTTCACCAACTAAAAGTAGTGAACACCTATCCAAAAGCCAATAAACGCTAATCCAGGATGCATGTCCTCAATCTCAGCCATCATGGTCAGCAAACAAAACTATCAAGAAGATAGATACAGCACCTAACAAGCAACCATGAAATTCCACAACATACAAGGAGTAGAAAATACATATGGAGCTCAGTTGTGCTCTAATGGAGAATTTGATTCAACTATTTGATGAAGAGCTCTTTCACTAAGTAAATCAGAATCTCTAATGCCCAATCGTCTTCCAAACTATTTCCCGCTTCGGATCTCTTTTCTCAAGAGAGATGGTGGAATCTCAAAGAGAAAGACTAATTAGAATCTCTAAGGAAACTAGAAGGGAACTAGAAGAGAGAGAGAGAGGGGGGGGAAGAAGAAGAAGTGCAACTCTTGCACAAAGGGAGGTGGGCGTCAACTCCAACGGAATAATGGCATAGACGTACAAGGGGCTCCTCTTGTCTCCTATTTATAGTTTTGTAATCTTCTCTCTTTGTTTATTATTAGAAGCCCAACTTCCATAATAATTAGTAACCCTTTATTCCCACTATTACTACTATTAGAAGTCTTACTTCAAATTGAAATAGTAGCTTTCCTTTTTTAGGTCAAATAGAATTAGTGAAGATCCAATCTTGGGCTAGTGTGGAGACCACTAGGGATTCCATAGAAAACTGACTCCAATTGAGACACCGCGACCCCACATCTCATGTGCAAACCGGGCCTGCAGTTAATTCCAAATAACTCCACTAAATAAATGTAATTGAACTCCAGTCTTAGGAATAAATTACATGAAAACCCTAAACTTCCCTATCACTACAAGTAGACCCCTCTGTCATTATCCATGGATCAATTGGCAGACTGTCCCGCCAATTTAGATCCATATCTTATTATCTTGAGACCCAATTAATTGTAGCAATCATTAGTGCCATCCAATTAACTCTTAATTAAGATGGGTGTATACTTACCAATGATAAATCCATTAATTGGTATAAGGGGAAAAGATAGATTCCATCTTGGCCATTAAATGTTCCCACAGTCCTACTACCACGTACCCAAAACACCGAGGTATTGACCTACAGTTGGCCTCACTCATTGGTGACTCAAAACAAATGAATAGATAGAAACTTGAGTTCAACAATGTCTCAGGATTGAGAGCCTATTGCTAAGGAATTATGAGAGCAGACCTTAAAGTAAAGATAGTGTTCTTGAGGTGCTTCTCATGGTCCTTCAATACATCCAATGTACTAGTATAGAATCTTTCATTCTTATGATCGAGACAGATCATACTATCTCATAGTGATCATAAATACTGCAACCTTGTCAGATGAGATGCCCCATCTCATCATTGGCTGTGAATCAATTTAAGTATAAGATTTGTGACACATGTGTCATGTATGTGGATCTCATTGACACACATGTGTTACATCTAATAAATTTGTGGACTCTGGTTCATCTCATGAGCCAATATGTCATTTGTATTGGTCATGTGCATTTAAGTAATAAAACACCATTTATCTCATGAAAGGAAAACAAGAATATATTGATAAATAAAGAAATTAATCAATTTATTACATCAATCTTAATGGACTGAGACCATAAAACTAACATGTTACAACATCCTTCTCGGACGCCCCTGGATACATGAGAATGGTGCCGTCCCGTCAACTCTACTCAGTGCATCAAGTTTGTTGATAACGACGGCTTGACACATCGGGTGTTTACAGACAAAGCGTTTCAAGGGCAAAGAAGTTCATTTTACAGACTCTCGGATGTACAAGGATGAAAAAGAAGAAGAGGAGGAAATAGCATCCTTTGCCGAAAATCTCCAGAAAGATAAAGGCGAGGCTCCTCGGCAATCACTAGAAGAAAACAAACTTTCCGGCAAATCCGAAGAGAGCAATCAATCTCCCTTCGTTGTCTCCCTCAAACCTTCAAAGCCTTTGGTAATCACCACCAAAGCAAAGAAGACAAAACAAGAGTCTAGGGGCAAGTTTGTTGTCTCCTTCGTGTCTATCATACAAGACATGGATTCGGATTCAAAGCCAGAAGATGACACACCGTCAAGCTGAGCTGATAGTCAGTAAGTTCAGCCTGCTCTCACTCCAATGGAGACACCTGCTAACATAGAAGATCCTGCGTCTACTTCCTTCATTGTTCCGGCAGCCTTGACAGAAGGAGTCAATCTTCTTCCACAAATCAGAAACTTCTTCATCAAATTCTGTGCTTGAACCTTTCCAAAATGAAGGTAAGCCTCAACTATCTCTGTGTAGTCCGATGGCACAAGCTATCATAAATAAAATGGGATATGATGCTCAGAACCCAATTGGTTTGGGAGGAGGTCGCGGTATTCTCACGCCATTGGAACCCACCCTAACCAAAAGTCAACTGGAGGATTGGAAACTCCACCATCAAATAGACAAGTCTTCACATGGGTTAGGGTATGATCTTGACACTCCCTCGTGTAAGACCTCGCCCCGAGAGTTTCCGATTAGCGTTAATTAAGACGTGCCTTAGTTATATGTGTGATTAGCAAGTTTTGGTTAAGTTTGGATTAGAATAGCTCTTTTATAGTTTTGATTGATTTTGGGAACTCTTTTGATTTAGTGGGGCCTTTGGGGGTTCCTTTAATTGTGTTTTGATTAGCTTTGGGATATATTTAGTAATTCTGGAAATCGGTATTTTCCCCCGTTTAATGTATTTTATGATTCCCGACAACTTTCATAATTGCTCTGATTTCATTCGAGACCTCTAGACCTTACTTTGCTAATGATAGGGGTAAAACAATCTTTTTGCTCAAAATCTGGACACTATTTTCAATGTCTCTGAAACTTGTGACATATATACTTTTTGGAAACTAGAAATTTCGACGAATAATTCTTCCTTCTTCGTCGAATCCATCCGAAGCCTGGAAAATGATGTTTTAAGTCCAACTAGTTGGTTAAGTTGTAGGACCCACCTCCATTATCTATATCAGGAGGAGTTCTCTTTCTTCTTCCCCTTTCTTGCATCTTTCACTGAGGAAGAGGAGTTCCAGCCCATCTAGGGTTTCTTGTCTTTCTCCGTGTCTTTCATCTCCAAGCTCTCTCAATCTATTGCTAAAGGAGAAACGGTGGTTGCCATCTTCTTCCCCTCCATGAGTGCTTCCTTTTGATACCATTTTTAGAGAGAACTCTCCATTCCAAGATCCTCTTTGAGCAAGCTTTGTGTACTTGAAGGCCTTCAATGTAAGGTCTTCCTCTCATCTTCTAGATTGTGCTTCTACTAGCTCTAAAGAGTCTTCATTTTCATGATTGGAAGCTATCTCGCTCTATTTCTTGTTTTGTCATTCTAGGTTTTGTGATTAGTGTCATTTTCGGGATTTTTGTGTAGATCTTTGTTTTGGCTTAAGGAGTGGTGATTAGAGATTGATTAGCCCATTTGGAGACCAAGGCAAGTGGATGAATGGGTTTGTTTTATGATTTGTTATTTTGTAGAGAAACATGGATTTTTATAATGATGGCTCCTTCCTATGTTTATGTCTTTTATTGATTTTTGAAGCATGCATGTTAATGAGCTTTCTCCCTTTTTAATTACTCCCTTGAGATTTTGTACATTGAGTTGGTATTTTGTCCATTTTTGCATTATTATTTATGATGGCTACTGTTGGCATTGAAAGAGGTTGGAAATGATTATGATTTTTGATGGTTTTGAATGAATGGTTGTTAGAGAAGTGAATGGTGAATGGGTAGATAAAAAGGTCATAAATGTGTTGCCAAGGGAGTGCCTTGAATGAAGTTTTGGAGAGAAGAAAAGTTGATGTTCGGACTGCTGAAACAGAGTGTTTCTGAAGCAGTTTGCTCGAGCGAACCAACATTCGCTCGAGCGAATTCCTCACAGAACTCCTATCGCTTGAGCTAAACCATTTCTTCGCTCGAACCTTCTTATTCCGGAGCAATTCACTCGAGCGACCTCTTCATCGCTCAAGCGAACCCCTCCAGAACCTTGGTTACTCGAGCCTCCACCTTTCACCACTCGACCTTTCTTGATTCAAAGTAGTCCGCTCGAGCGAACTCCACTTTGCTCGAGTGAACCCCTTCTAGAGACTGGTTTGCTTGAGCCATCCTTTCTGTTCGCTCGACCATCCCTGACTCGGACCAGTTCGCTCGTGCGAACTTATATTCGCTCAAGCAAACCCCTCCCAGAATACTATTCGCTCGAACGAACCTTTCAGTTCACTTGAGCGAACTGTACAGAAATACTGGGTCTTTTCCATTGTTTTCAGATATGATGTACTGAGGCTCGAATGGGTTGTTTTGATGCCCTACCACCTTGGAAAGACCTAGGGGATGATATAAGGAGATTGACTTGGAGAGAAACCCCACTTTAGAAATGTATTGAGAATTGTGGATTTACCAAGCTGTATAAGGAAACTTGGGATGCCTGTCATCATTCGAGTACCATGCCAAGAGCACTAATAGAAATACAAGGTCCTTATACATATTGTGTGAATACGGAAGTCCTAATACATAGTCCGTGATTGTATAAGGATTCATTGCACTGTTTTACTCAGATTATACTTGTCTTAACCCGATTTCTCCCAATACCACTGGTTTCATCTCAAACTATGATTTATGCACTTGACATGTACTGCCAACCCCGTTTATATATGAAAAGATAATGATATGACATGTGTGCCTATGAGCACCATGCCCTGCCTGCTTGAGATTTTCTTTACACCGATATAGTTTTGTGCATGTTTTGATTTCTCGTATAACCTAGAGTCGGCACCACTAAGCTTGGACGCCCTTGTCAGTCTGATCAACTGACTTGGGCCTCCCCCTTGTGCTCCCTCCAGTTGCAACTTGGATCCTATCCAGTTTCGTTACCCGGTTCCACGGCCGTGGTCTTGTCTAGCAATATGTATATGTATATATTATTGGTTCTCATCACTTCACGTGTTCGAGCCCAATGCACTGAATGTGCTCTCATCAAGTTAGTGATGGAGAGGATTTAGCTTTAGTGTGGTTCCCATCTTGCTAATTCCCTGTTCTTTGATATCCTGCATGTTTTATTTTATATATGCATTTTGACAAATGATATACCTTGTTTTATGGAAATATATGTTTGGACAGATTTCAATGTCTCTTAAACTTTATATTTCGATTTCTCTTACTGTATTATCTATTCACCCACCTGCCAAACCGTCATGTCTGACCCATTTTTGTGGTACTCAGGTCCAGTCCCCGTTATTGGCTTTGAGGAGGAGCAGGAGGAGGCGGTTGGTGAACCGTAGCGTTTAGTCGAGTGGTAAGCTGACAATGTCAGGTAGACATTTGGTTTAGCTTCGAGTTACAAACACAGTTTGGGAGATCATTGGTTTACTTTTGAATTACGTTTTGGGTTGTACTGGCCTTTGTTGGCCATTATTTTTGGGAAATGTTAATTTAACTAATCTTTTGTTAAACTTATAACTTTACATTTTGGAAATGCCAAGGAAATCATTGCTCATTTTGACATTATGTCATTCATCTGTATTTAACAATCTTGTATCGTGGATTGGATTACGAAGTTGATTTGCTACACGCTTCCGCACCAATGTAAATGTTTAGTGAGTGTGTGTGAAATCCTCACTGCAGAAATCTGTGGGAAATTAAATAAATGTATGATCGTTGTTAAAGGTGGTTTAATCCACCTATCATCCACTCGCTCGCGGGCCCAGATCTCTGTCCAGGGTCGCGACAGACTGGTATCAAAGCGTGATGTGTTTCAAGCAATTAAAAGGAACTAGAAATCCTAAGGACGTGGCGAGGATTCGTTAGACTTTCGTTAGTTAGACTCGTGTGAGCAATGTGGGACCCTTTTCTGATTTCATGTGCTAACAGCTTGTTTTGCTGTGATATGCCACCTCGTAAACGTACCGTAATCGACAGTCCCACCGCAAGCAATAGTGCGCATATCAGACCAATTGAGAACGGAACTCCCGATCCAACCATGCAGAAGCAATTTCAACAAATGATGCAAGCCATGCTAGACCAACAACGTCAAGCTAATGAGAATCAAGCCAGACTACATGACCAAATGGCTAAGAAAGATAAAGACCATGCTAGGGAGATGGCACAAATGCAAAGACAATTGTTGGAAGTCTTAGAGAGGAGGCCTGCATCGGTAGCTCAACCTGCAGGTGCTCAATTCGTCTTCAACAACAGAGGGCATGACCCTAATGATTTATATGAAAGATTCTGAAAGAGAGGTCCAAAGGAATTTAGTGGACAAGAGGACCCTCTAGCTGTAGACGATTGGCTCGAGTACACGGAGAACATCTACGAGATATTTCAATGCGCCGGTAAGCAACGAGTAGATCTTGCAGCACCTATGTTCACCAGTCTAGTTGACATATGGTGGAAGACGGTTAAGGCAAAGTATATGACAATGCCAGATGCAGAAGCTTGGGGTAATTTCAAGGTTCGGTTCAGTGATAAGTATGTACCGACGCATGTGAAGAGGCAAAAGGCCATCGAGTTAAGCAGCTCGTTCAAGGCAACATGACGGTCCAGGAGTAGCTCACGAGGTTCGAGAGGTTGTCTTGATATGCCCTCGAATTGGTCAATACCGTGGAGAAGAAAATAGAGAAGTTCCTTGAGGGACTTAACCGAATCATCAAGAGGGATGCCACGGGTGTTGTGCGACCTGTCACCTTTGAAGAGGCTGTAAGAAGGGCATACAAATTCGAGAACCTGAACAACAAGATCTTTAAAATCCAAGGAAAGGCACCAGCTCACCAATAGAATCACCCACCAAGAAGCCAACAGAACAAGCGACCGAGGCAAGAACAAAATGCGCAAAATGCGCTAGTTTGCGTTCATTGTGGTAAGAATCATGAGAGTGCTCAATGCCGTACAATTTTGGGAGCATGTTTCAGATGTGGCTCCATCACGCACCAGCTCAAGGATTTCCTAAGGCTTGTTAGGCAAGGCAACAGATAGAACCAGCAACAACAAGGAGCACAACGTCAAGCACCACCCCAGAACGCACTAGCTGTACAGAACCAGCCAAGGCCACTTCAGCAGTAGGCTCCTCAGCAGCAGTATAGACCTCCATAACAGCAACAAGCCCGTCAGCAAGGGCAAAACCGTCCTCAATAGAATAGGAATGCACAGCAAAGAAGGCAGCAGCAAGCTCCTAACAGGCCACAGTAGTGAGGACAAGTATATGCGATCAACCAAGCTGATGCAGAGGTTACAGATAACGTGGTGGAAGGTACACTCCTTGTTTGTGGATTTGAAGCTAAGATATTGTTTGACCCTGGCTCTACGCACTCTTTCATGTCTCCAAATTTTTCTAAGTTGATTGATATGCCTACTAGAGAACTTGAGTATGTATTGACTGTGTCCACCCCAGTAGGCAAACAAGTAGTGTGTAAAAAATATTGTCCTAGATGTGCTCTTAAGATAGGGGACGTGGTGTTACCGGCGAATCTTATTTTGTTGGAGATGTATGATTTTGACATCATCCTAGGGATGGATTGGTTAGCAGGATACCATGCTACTATGGACTGTTTTCATAGGACCATCACTTTTAAGTTAGAGGAGACCCCAACAAGAGTATTGTTTCAAGGAGAGAGAAGGAATTCTTATCCAAGGTTTATTTCAGCATTGAAGGCTGATAGACTTGTTAGAAGTGCATGCGAAGGTTATTTAGCGTTTATCACGGAGGATAAACGGTCCCAAGGGGTGGAGGAGATCCCAATTGTTTGTGAGTTTCCAAACATTTTTCCAGAAGAGATTCCAGGTTCACCACCTGTTAGGGAGATTGACTTCACCATTGAGTTGTTACTGGGGACCACTCCGATATCTATTACACCATACAGAATGGCTCCGGCTGAATTGGGAGAATTAAATATTCAATTGCAAGAATTGTTGGACAAGGGTTTTCTTAGACCTAGCGTCTCACCGTGCCAGTTCTATTCGTCAAAAAGAAGGATGGTTTTATGAGAATGTGTTTTGATTACCGGAAATTGAACCAAGCTACCATCAAGAACAAATATCCATTGCCAAGGATAGATGAATTGTTTCATCAATTGCAAGGTGCTGCATACTTTTCGAAGATTGATCTAAGATCCAGTTAGCACCAGCTGAGAGTTAGAGATTCAGATGTACCGAAGACAACTTTCCGGACAAGATATGGACACTGAATTCCTAGTGATGCCATTTGGACTGACGAATGCACCGGCCGTATTCATGTCCTTGATGAACAAAATATTCCCAGAGTACTTAGACCAATTTACAGTGGTGTTTATTGATGACATTTTGGTGTACTCTAAGTCTAGAGAAGAGCATGAAGAGCATTTGAGGATAGCACTGCAACTTCTAAGGGACAATCAATTGTATGCAGAACTCAGCAAGTGCAAATTTTGGCTTGAAGGAGTCGCATTTTTGGGACATATCGTCTCCAAAGAAGGATTATCAGTGGATCCAGCTAAGATAGATGCAATTGTGAAGTGGGAAAGACCGAAGAATGCGTTAGAAATCAGAAGTTTTCTTGGATTGGCGGGTTATTACCGGAGATTTGTGCAAGGATTTTTGTCGATTGTAGCGTCTTTGACGAAGTTGACCAAGAAGAATGCACCTTATGTGTGGACTAATCAATGTAAGGCAAGTTTCCAAGAGTTGAAAAAGAGATTGACATCAGCACCAGTCCTCACCTTACCATCCAGGAGCGGCGGTTACACTATTTTTACCGATGCTTCGAATATAGGACTCGGTTGTGTGTTGATGCAAGATGGAAAAGTCGTTGCCTATGGATCTCGGCAGTTGAAGGACCACGAGAAGAATTATGCAACGCATGATCTGGAGTTAACAGTAGTTGTTTTTGCTCTAAAAATGTGGAGACATTACCTCTACGGAGAGAAGTTCGAAGTTCACTCCGACCACCACAGCTTACAATACTTGTTCTCTCAGAAGGAGTTGAATCTGAGGCAGAGAAGGTGGATGGAATATATCAAAGACTACGATTTTCCGATCAAGTACCACCCAGAGAAGGCAAATGTAGTAGCCGATGCCTTGAGTAGGAAGTTTGCTAGTGTGGCAAGTCTAAGGGTTACTTGTTTCTTTTAGCAATTTGAGGAGTTGGGTGTAGATTTTCAACCCCTAAGCAAGGGAGTGATGTTAGCCAACATGTCAGTGTCTGAGCCCTCCTTCATTCGGAAGATCAAGGATGACCAATTGCAAGATCCAGAGTTGGCCAAGATTTCAGAGCATATAGCAGATCGTCCTGATTTTCGTACTGTAGATGAAATTTTATACTATCGTGATCGTCTATGCGTGCCAAACGTTGAAGATTTGAAAAATGACATCATGACAGAGGCGCACAGTACGAAGTATTCTATGCATCTGGGTGGCACGAAGTTGTACCAGAACTTGAAGGGCAGATTTTGGTGGAACAACATGAAGAGAGAAATTGCAGCTTTTGTTTCTCGTTGTATGACATGTCAATTGGTGAAGGCAGAGCATCAGAGACCCCCAGGGTTGTTGCAACCAGTAGAGATCCCGGAATGGCAGTGGGAGCATATCACCTTGGATTTTATCTCGGGATTACCAAGGACCAGAAAAGGGAATAATGCCATATGGGTCATTGCGGACGCCTCACCAAATTAGCGCACTTTATCCCTTTGAAGACCGCAGAGAAAATGCATATGTTACCTCTCGCGGAGTTGCTCGTCAACGGGATAGTCAGCCGTCATGGTCAACCAGTCTCCATTACTTCGGATAGAGATAGCAGATTCGTCTCAAGATTTTGGAAGACACTTCATGAGTCTATGGGTATGAAGCTTCAGTTCAACGCAGCGTATCACCCACAAACAGATGGTCAGTCAGAAAGGACAATTCAGACCCTTGAGGATATGCTAAGAGCTTATGTGTTAGATTTCAAGACTCAATGGGATGAGACTCTACCGCTTTGCGAGTTCTCCTACAACAACATTTATCATTCGAGCATTGGGATGGCGCCTTTTGAGGCATTGTATGGTAGGAGGTGTAGAACTCCAGTGTGTTGGGAGGAGGTAGGTGTTCACAGTTTTCATGGACCGACTATAGTGAGTGTGACTAGTGACAAAGTCAAGTTGATCTAGGAGTGTCTGAAGGTAGCCCAGAGTAGACATATGAGTTATGGAAACTCTCACCGAAGGGTCTTGCATTTTAAGGAAGGAGATAAAGTCATCCTAAAAGTGTCACCTACTAGAGGAACTCTGAGATTTGGGCAGAAAGGCAAGTTATCACGGAGATACATTGGACCCTACGATATCGTGAGCAAGATTGGTGACGTGGCTTATAGATTAGCCTTACCACCTGAGCTTTCTGGCGCACACAATGTGTTCCACAAGTCTATGTTGAAGAAGTACGTCCCCGACTCATTGCATATGCTCCGTCATGAACCGTTGGAGATTAGAGAAGATGCTACCTATGTTGAAAAGCCGATTTAGATCATTGACACAAAGGAACAAGAGCTGAGAACATTGACTATTCACTGGGTGAAAGTGCTTTGTGAGAATCATGGACCTGAAGAGGCAACGTGGGAATTACGGGATGAAGTTTAGAAAAAGTATCCGCATTTACTACCCGAGGTTAGTAATTATATTTCATTTGGTGGACCAAATGCCCTAAGGGGTGGAGGATGTAATACCCCGCCTCGAGAGTTTCCGATTAGCGTTAATTAAGACGTGCCTTAGTTATATGTGTAATTAGCGAGTTTTGGTTGAGTTTGGATTAGAATAGCTCTTTTATAGTTTTGATTGATTTTGGGAACTCTTTTGATTTAGTGGGGCCTTTGGGGGTTCCTTTAATTGTGTTTTGATTAGCTTTGGGATATATTTAGTAATTCTGGAAATCGGTATTTTGCCCTGTTTAATGTATTTTATGATTCCCGACAACTTTTGTAATTGCTCCGATTTTATTCAAGACCTCTAGACCTTACTTTGCTAATGATAGGGGTAAAACAATCTTTTTGCTCAAAATCTGGACACTATTTTCGATGTCTCTGAAACTTGTGAAATATATACTTTTTGGAAACTAGAAATTTCGACGAATAATTCTTCCTTCTTCGTCGAATCCATCCGAAGCCTAGAAAATGATGTTTTAAGTCCAACTAGTTGGTTAAGTTGTAGGACCCACCTCCATTATCTATATAAGGAGGAGTTCTCTTTCTTCTTCCTCTTTCTTGCATCTTTCACTGAGGAAGAGGAGTTCCAGCCCATCTAGGGTTTCTTGTCTTTCTCCGTGTCTTTCATCTCCAAGCTCTCTCAATCTACTACTAAAGGAGAAATGGCGGTTGCCATCTTCTTCCCCTCCATGAGTGCTTCCTTTTGATACCATTTTTAGAAAGAACCCTCCATTCCAAGATCCTCTTTGAGCAAGCTTTGTGTATTTGAAAGCCTTCAATGTAAGCTCTTCCTCTCATCTTCTAGATTGTGCTTCTACTAGCTCTAGAGAGTCTTCATTTTCATTATTGGAAGCTATCTCTCTATTTCTTGTTTTGTCATTCTAGGGTTTGTGATTAGTGTCATTTTCGGGATTTTTGTGTAGATCTTTGTTTTGGCTTAAGGAGTGGTGATTAGAGATTGATTAGCCCATTTGGAGACCAAGGCAAGTGGATGAATGGGTTTGTTTTATGATTTGTTATTTTGTAGAGAAACATGGATTTTTATAATGATGGCTCTTCCTATGTTTATGCCTTTTTTGATTTTTGAAGCATGCATGTTAATGAGCTTTCTCCCTTTTTAATCACTCCCTTGAGATTTTGTACATTGAGTTGGTATTTTGTCCATTTTTGCATTCTTATTTATGATGGCTATTCTTGGCATTGAATGAGGTTGGAAATCATTATGATTTTTGATGGTTTTGAATGAATGGTTGTTAAAGAAGTGAATGGTGAATGGGGTAGATAAAAAGGCCACAAATGTGTTGCCAAGGGAGTGGCTTGAATGAAATTTTGGAGAGAAGAAAAGTTGAGGTTCGGACTGCTGAAACGGAGTGTTTCTTAAGCAGTTCGCTCGAGCGAACTCCTCATAGAACTCCTATCGCTTGAGCTAAACCATTTCTTCGCTCGAGCCTCGAGCCTTCTTGTTCTGGAGCAGTTCGCTTGAGCGACCTCTTCATCGCTCGAGCGAATCCCTCCCAGAACCTTGGTCGCTCGAGCCTCCACCTTTCTCCGCTCGACCTTTCCTAATTCAAAGTAGTCCGCTCGAGCGAACTCCACTTCGCTCGAGCGAACCCATTCTAGAGACTGGTTCGCTTGAGCCATCCTTTCTGTCTGCTCGACCATCCCTGACTTGGACCATTTCGCTTGAGCGAACTTATATTCGCTCGAGCGAACCCCTCCTAGAATACTGTTCGCTCGAACAAAGCTTTCAGTTCGCTCGAGCGAACTGTACAGAAATATTGGGTCTTTTCCATTGTTTTCAGATATGATGTACTAAGGCTTGGATGGGTTGTTTTGATACCCTTCCACGTTAGAAAGACCTAGTGGATGATATAAGGAGATTGACTTGGAGAGAAACCCCACTTCGGAAATGTATTGAGAATTATAGATTTACCAAGCTGTATAAGGAAACTTGGGATATCTATCATCATTCGAATACCATGCCAAGAGCACTAATAGAAATACAAGGTCCTTATACATATTGTGTTAATATGGAACTCCCACTATATAGTCTGTAATTGTATAAGGATTCATTGCACTGTTTCACTCAGATTATTCTTGTCTTAACCCGATTTCTCCCGATACCATTGGTTTCATCTTAAACTATGATTTATGCACCTGACATGTCCTGCCAGCCCCGTTTATACATGAAAAGATAATGATATGACATGTGTGCCTATGAGCACCATGCCTTGCCTGCTTGAGAGTTTTTTTACACCGATATAGCTTTGTGCATGTTTTGATTTCTTGTATAACCTATGAGTCGGCACCACTAAGCTTGGACGTCCTTGTCAATCTGATTAACTGACTTGGGCCTCCCCCTCGTGCACCCGCCAGTTGCAACTTGGATCCTGTCCTGTCCCGTTACGCGGTTCCGCGACCGTGGTCTTATCTAGCTATATGTATATGCATATATTATTGGTTCTCGTCACTTCGCGTGCTCGAGCCCAATGCGCTAAATGTGCTCTCATCACGTTAGTGATGGAGAGGTTTTAGCTTTAGTGTGGTGCCCATCTTGCTAGTTCCCTGTTCTTTGATATCATGTATGTTTTATTTTATATATGCATTTTGACAAATGATATACCTTGCTTTATGGAAATACATGTTTGGATAGATTTCAATGTCTCTTAAATTTTATCTTTTGATTTCTCTTATTGTATTATTTACTCACCCACCTGCCAGACCGTCGTGTCTGACCCATTTTTGTGGTACTCAGGTCCAATCCCCGTTATTGCCTTTGAGGAGGAGCAGGAGGAGGCGGTTGGTGAACCGCAACCCTTAGTCGAGTGGCAAGCTGACAATGTCATGTAGACATTTGGTTTAGCTCCAAGTTACGAACACATTTTGGGGGATCATTTGTTTACTTTGGAATTACATTTTGGGATGTACTGGCCTTTGTTGGTCATTATTTTTGGGGAATGTTAATTTAACTAATCTTTTGTTAAACTCATAACTTTACATTTTGGAAATGCCAAGGAAATCATTGCTCATTTTGACTTCATGTCATTCATCTGTATTTAACAATCTTGTATCGTGGATTGGATTACGAAGTTGATTTGCTACACGCTTCCACACCAATGTAAATGTTTTATGAGTGTGTGTGAAATCCTCACCGCGGAAACCTGTGGGAAACTAAGTAAATGTACGATCGTTGTTAAAGGTGGTTTAATCCACCTATCATCCACTCGCTCGAGGGCCCGGATCTTGGTCCGGGGTCGCGACACCTCGAGACAGTTGACACAAAGGCCGTATAGTCGTTTTGCAGACCAACCCTCAACATCTCCTGTCGATGAAGAAATCGATCTCCCTGGATATCTCTTTGAAGAGTCATCCATCATGGATCCAGGAAGCTCGTCCAATTGGTACGATTTCTTTGATGATGAAGAGGAATTGTCCGATGATACAGACACACGGTTTTCCAATTCAGAAGAACCATTGTCTCCAAAAAAAGTGCCCTACTTCGACCCACTTTCAGCAGATGATTGGGACGATCTCATAGCAAGTCTTGAGAAGGTCACCGATCAAGAAGATTCACGGACAGAAGCAGAGCCTTGGTCTGAAATTGCCCTTGGAACTCCACAAGGTCTTGTTGTGTTGGAAATATTGTGGAGAAACCACCTTCAAACCTTCCAATAGAAGATTCTGTTAAAAAAATATATTTGGGAATCCCAGATAACCCACGTCCTGTATTCATAAGTAAGAATATAAAGGATGATGAGTTACTCGAGTATGTCTTTTCTTTGTGAGTTCGTTGATTGTTTTGCATGGTCTTACACTAAAATGCCCGGCTTAGACCCCAAAATAGCAGTCCACAAGCTCAATCTGCAGAAAAATACCAACCCTGTTAAACAAGGCCAAAAAAGATTCCATCCTGATGTGATGGACAAAATTGAACAAGAAGTTCAAAAACTCAAAATCGCTGGCTTCATTCGCGAGGAACAGCATCCTGAATGGTCGGCCAACATCGTCCCTGTGACAAAGAAAAATGGGCAAATCAGGGTCTGTATTGACTATAGAGACCTGAATAATGCATGCACTAAAGATGAATTCGCACTCCTTATACCGGAGATGATGATTGACAACACTTGCGGATTCGAGCAAATGACATTCATAGATGGCTTCTCCGGCTACAATAAGATAAAGATGCATCTTGAAGATTAAAAACCACATCATTTCGGACCCCATTTGGCGTATATTGCTACACTGTCATGCCATTTGGTCAAAAGAATGCCAGTGCAACATATCAGAGGGTTATGATGAAGATATTCCAAGATATATAACACAAGATGGTCGAATGTTATGTTGATGACCTCGCCGTCAAAAGCAAAAGAAAAGAAGACCATCTCAAAGATCTTCGAGAAGTCCTCCTCCGACTTCGCAAACACAAATTGCGAATGAATCCCCTAAAATGCTTCTTTGGTGTGTCATCAGGTAAGTTCCTCAGATTCATAGTTTAGAAAGTTGGAATAGAACTTTACCCTATTAAAGTCAAGGCTATCCTAGAAATGCCATCTCCAAGAACCTTAAGAGAACTAAAAGGACTTCAAGGAAGATTGGCATACATCCGACGTTTCATTTCCAACTTATTAGGGAAGTGTCGTCCATTCTCTTGGTTGATGAAGAAATGTATGGACTTTGTTTAGGATGCTGAATGTGAAGCTGCATTTCAAGACATCAAATCATTCCTAACCAAACCTCCAGTATTGGCTGCCCCAACAACTGGAAAACCATTCATCTTGTACATAAGAGCCCTCAACCATTCTTTGGGTGCTCTACTTGCATAAGAAAATGATGGAGGAAAAGAGGTTGCTCTATATTACCTTAGCCGCATGTCGGTAAGCGCAGAGCATCGCTATTCTCTAGTCGAGAAAGAATGCCTCGCAGTGATGTTTGCTGTACAAAAGCTATGTCACTATCTACTGTCCAGCACAGTCTACCTGATCTCAATGATCAACCTTTTAAAGGTCCTTGTCACAAAAGCAAGTTCCCTCGATGCCCGACTTGCAAAATGGTCCATCCTTCTATCACAATTTGATATTAGGTATGTACCACAAAAAGCAATCAAAGGCCAAGCTCTAGCAGACTTTCTCACTGAGCATCCACTACCAAAAGATTCTCCACTCATGGATGATTTCCTAGATGAACCTGTCTACAATGTGTAGGCTTCCTCATCAAATGCCTCCTGGGACATGTACTTTGAT
Organism: Persea americana; assembly: GCA_029852735.1. NCBI lineage: Eukaryota > Viridiplantae > Streptophyta > Magnoliopsida > Laurales > Lauraceae > Persea > Persea americana. The sequence goes on from CM056814.1 coordinate 44,000,343, forward strand.
GGTGCAACCAGGACAAATGAAAAAGGAAAGCTAATATCGGAAATTGGCATCCTCTTTGTTAGCCCCGAAAAATACATGATTCCACACGCATTCTCGCTACTGGGGCCAAGCTCAAATAATGCAGCTGAATACCAAGCTCTGATCGTCGAATTAGAACTTGCCCTCGAATCTGGCATCACTATGCTGGAAGCTTTTGGAGACTCTCAACTGATCGTCAACCAGATGAATCAGAAATATAAAATCAGGAAGCCTGATCTGTTGCCTTACTACAACAAGGCACAATCGCTTCGACAAAAGTTTGACATCTACCACATCATCTACATCCTTAGAGTTGAAAACATCCGTGCAGATGCCCTGGTTGGACTTGCTGCTTCTATGGCAATCGAAGAAGGGGAAAACATGCAAATTACAGTGTGTGAAAGAAGGATCTTCCCTCCTCTTAACACACACCAAGCAGTTGCTGAATGCCACCAAGTGGTTGGAAATCGGATCTCCCTCCTTAGACCTCCGATTGGCGAATGGAGGGATCCGTTCATTGATTACATTATGTTCGGAATCCTACTTGAAGATCCAAACGAGTGGGTAAGCGTTTAAAAACGAGCCCCAAACTTTCATATGGATATTCCTTCGAAAATGCTTTATAGAATATCCTCTACTGGAGTACTTCTACACTGCTTGTCACAACAAGAGGCCGAAGAAACACTCAAAGAAGTGCATGTTGGTCTTTGTGGAGCCCATCAGGTTGGTGCTAAGCTCTATGATCAGATAAAAATGTTAGGTTATTATTGGCCTACCATGGTAGCTAACGCAATTGAATTTGCTAAGCACTGCCAACAATGCCAAGTTCATGGAGATTATGTACACATGCCTCTACAATAGCTACATCCCATAGCAATCTCATGGCCTTTCGAAGCCTAGGGTATGGGCATCATAGATCCTATCTCTCCCCCATCAAGCAAAGGTCATCACTTCATCTTCGCCGCTACAGACTATTTCTCCAAGTGGTCAGAAGCATTTGCGCTCGGCGAAATGAAGACCTCATCAGTCCTTCAATTCTCACACACCAACATTAGTTGTCGCTTCGGCATACCAAAAAGATTCGTCCATGATAATCAACCACAATTCTGGGGTCACAGATTCTATAGGTTCTGCAACAAATACAAAATCCTAAGTTACGCTTCGACTCCATATAATCTGGCAACGAATGGACTAGCAAAAGCCTTCAACAAGACACTCTGCAAAATCCTCAAGAAAGTGGTCTCTAGTCAAAAAAGAGACTGGGGCGACAAACTCCCTGAAGCTTTGTGGGCATATTGAACCACCGTTCGAGGACTAACCCATAGCACATCATTCTCCTTGGTCTATGGATGTGAAGCTATTGTCCCTTTGGAAGTTCAAATTCCTTCCTTAAGGGAATCTCTGCAAAATGACATGACTCAAGAAAGCAATGTCAAATTGAGACTCCAAGAACTGGATAATCTCGATGAAAGATGGCTCGAATCCCTACAAAGCACTGAGCTTTACCAAGCACGCATGGTAGGATCTTTCGACAAGAAGGTCAGGCAACGCGCCCACAAAAAGGGTGACTTGGTTCTTGCAGTAAAAAGGCTAATGGTTTTCGCCCACAAATCCAAAGGCAAATTTGAACCAAAATGGGAGGGACCCTACGTCATCGACAAAGTCAACTCCAACGGCGCATATGCTCTTCTAAACATGGAAGGTGACGGATGTATGCTCCCCGTCAATGGTAAGTTCTTGAAGCGGTACTACCCTTGAAGACTTCCTCCACTAGGTCAAAGCGGTGCTTGCATGGCCAAAGCCTATTCCTAGGTACTTGCTCGTCAAACCCACCCCTTTTAGAATTTTCAATCCCTCCATTGAAATTTCTAAAATCTCAAAACAATGCTTACTTTCATCGTTTCATTGTTAAAAAAAAATCAAATCCAAAAAATCCAAGTTTAGGAGCATCTTCCCTAAATTGACCAAAATTTTCGATCCTTGAAGCCAAAATTCATGGTTTGAAACAAAAATCAAGACTTAGGGATTTCCACCCTAGTGTCGGATGTGAATTTTGAACCCCCCCCCCCTCTCCTAGAGAGACATGGTTTGGGGGAAATCTCCATTCATCTATATATGCTATTTAAATTTTACATCGAAAATGAGGATTCCGAGTACCCTCAAAATCGACGGATCATGATCGCCAGCTATGGTCCGGCCGTAATACCGTTCTTTGACGAAAGCCGAAGAAATATGGGAAGAAAAACAATAAGGTGGGTTCTTCCTCTCGTCTAATGTGCTACTGGCAACACACGACGGTTGTCCTGTCACGTTAATTTGGGTCTCTTTGGATCTCTTTAATTTTGGGTCAATTTAGTGTCATGAGTTAAAGTTCGAATAAGGGTTAATCCTCACATAGTATAATCATAATATATCCAAGTAAGATAAAGCAACAAAAATAGAGAAAATAAAAGGGGGGGAGGTGCCAAATATTTAAGAAGATGATCGGCCCCGTTCCCGGGTACCCCCTTCTGATCCCTTGGCAAAATAGGATTTAAAGGTTGATTTTTCAAACCAAAATGAGGATGGAAATGAAACTTTGATTTGTGATTTCTATGTTTTTTGTATGTGATACACGAGTGATAAAAGTGAAAGGCCGATAGGCCGTAATTGATGGGAGGTGGCCGATGGGCCAATGTTGATTAGAAATGGCTGATGGGCCAGTGTTTGTTTTAGGGTGGCCGATGGGCTGCGATTGATTAAAAGTGTGTGCGAAATCATTCATCTCATTTCGTTATTCTCATTTATTCAATTTTAGAAATCAGTTCTTTATTCCCTTTTTTTCATTAAGTTCAATTAAATATGTGGTACCGGAGGTGGAGGAAGAAACAAAAGGAAAATCTTTTTGGGTTTATTTTGTTGGTTTTATAGTTTTTATGAATTTTTTATATTGGGGCTAGAAGGGCCTAACTAGAAATTTCTACTTGGATTTACGTGATTAATGCTTTATTACTAATCATCCGATTAACCCTAACCTAAGGTCCTAGACCGCCATATCAGCTCTCCCAATCCCCTAACGGAACGGGAAAAGTGACAAGATGAAGCTTAATGCTCTAAGCTACCTAACCAGGCAATCCGATCTAATCCTGGGACGTAAATAGCCTAAGTCTACTAATTCTTGCGCCTACGCAGTTGGCTGGGTGAGGTTTATGTTGGTTTGGCTTGTTTTAAGTTGAAGATTGATTAAGAGGTAGATTTTAGGGTTCTGTTTAAGTTGCTTAAGATTATGGAATTTAAGGTTTTAATTCGGGGGTGAAATAATGTCAAAATCGATGAAATGGAGTTGACAGAGGACTTGGGCACCCATGGAGTGGTGCCTAGGTCACTCTGGTGGCTTAGGCACACAGGCAGTGGTGCCCAAGTTACTGATTCGGGGTGGTTTGGCTAGTGGTTATGGTATCGATGTTGTTTTCAGAATCCCGAGGGTTCTTACTTGATGAATTTTAATATTTCACATTGTTTTAATTCTCTGATGTTCAAATGTCAAAGTAATTTGGATCCGGATTTTGAAACAAAACCGAGAATTTGCGTTTTAGTGCAAATGAGAGGATAGGCACCAAGGGGGTGGATCTCAGGTGGATTATTTGTAATTTTCAACTTTTTCGGATGGGACTTGATTATTGGTTTTTGGTTCCAGGGATTATTCCAGATTCTAATCTTAATTAATTTAAGTGGTAAGGTGTTTAGTTATTCTTTTTTAGTTGAAGTGGTGAATCAGGGTTAGAGTGTAGGCTAGGCGCCATAGGGGTGGTGCTTAAGTGGTTATTCATTGGTTCGTAAGGGCTTTGGATGCTAAGTCTGAATCGATTAAAGTTTCAAGTGTTTCAAGTTAAAAATGTTTTAATATGTGGATTGGGGTTGGTTTGGATGTTAATTAATTGTATTAAGTTGTTGGTTGGGTCTTTTATGAAAATGGATAGGCCGGGTGCCCAGGGTGTGGTGTCCAAGGGGTGACGCCCCGGTGACTGTGCTGAGGTTCGGTCGGTTCGGTGATTCTTAGGTCAATTCAAGTTTAAATTGATTAGAGGACTTAGTGTGTTTAGAAGTAGGATGCTATTTGTATTCAATTGGGATTTGTTTAAACGTCAATTAATTGAGCTAAGTTGTGAATTGAGTTTTCCTGAAAACGGGGAAGCTGGGCACCCTGGGTGTGGTGCCCAGGTGGATTTGGCAGATGGGCACCAAAGGGGTGGTGCTCAGGCAAACTATTCTATGGTTCGAGTTGATCTCGTATTTTTTAGGTTGATTTGAGGTTGAACTTTTATGGTTTTATATATTTGGATGAAAGGTGTTTTGTTGCATTGATTGTAATTAAATTAGGTTAGGTTACAATTAGTTAAGTTTTAGTGATTGGAGAGGCTGGGCACCCTGAGGGTGGCGTCCAGGTGGATGTGGCAGGATGGGCGCCCAGGAGGTGGCACCCAGGTGTCTATCTTGTGTGTTGGAATTGGTTCGATGTTATAGGTTAATTCGGGCTTATGGTTTTAGTTGTTTTAAATTTCAACAGTGTTCCGATGTGTTGATTGTAATTGAATTCGGGTTTAATCTCAAGTGGGGTTTCCTAGTGATTGGGTAGGATAGGCGCCCAAAGGATGGTGCCCAAGTGGATGCGGCAGGATAGGCACCCAAGTGGTGGTGCCCAGGTGGATATTTTGTGGTTTGTTTGTTTTGTATCTTTTAAGTTGGTTTGAGTCCAAATTGATTAAGGTTTCAGGTCTTTTAGGCTAACAGTGTTTTTAAGGTGTTAATTCAGGTTTGGATTAAGGTTTCAATTGATTAAATTAAGTTTAATTTTAAGTGATGGTGGTGCCTAGGTGGACTGTTTTGGAGTTTTGTTGATTTTGTGTTTTTGAGTTAATTAGAGGTTGAGTTGATTAGGGTTTCAGTTATTTTGGGTTTAAAATGTTTTACTCTATTAATTTGGATTGGTCTAAGGTCTCAACTAATTAGCTTAAGCTTTAACCAGGGTGTCTTAGGGAATGAATAGGCTGGGAGCTCAGGGGGTGGTGCCCAGGTGGCTGTGGAAGGATGAGCGCCCAAAAGGGTGGCACCCAAGTGACTGTCTTTTGGGGTTTTAGGTTTTTACATTTTTAAAGTACTTAATTACTTTTAAATCTGTATTAATTAGGGTCTTAAGGTGTTAGGGCTCATAATGATTTGGTGTTTCTTAAGTTAACTGATTATGATGTTTTAATTAATCTTAGGATTTATCCTACTTAGGCACTAAATTCAATAACCTGGACTATCTAACTATTCTTTTTGGGTTTTCTGGATATCTTTTAATTTTTTTTTTTTTTTTTTGTTTTTCCTCTAATTTACTAGAGAGTAAGGAAAGAGAAGAAGGGATTTTATGTTTTATGATTTTTTTTTTTTTTTTTTTTGGGATTCTCTATGGTTGTGCAATTCAAATGATATGATGTGAAGCGTGGCAAAAATGATAATTCAAAGTTTAGAATAAATCAAACAGACAAACATATCATTATCATGTAGTTTCTAAATGAACTAAATGCGGAAGATCGGAAGTTGTGCATGAAGGTGGAGAAATCCACTTAGTGTGGCGCCTACCCTGCTCAGTCTGGATTTTCAACAGATCACAATGAATGCACAAGAATCTAAGTATTTTCAACACAATTTCTGATATTTAGCGACTGATGCGAATGTTCTAATGCGGACTACTAATGATGCAGCTAACAAATATATGAGAAAACGATGTGACCGGCGAAGATCTAGAACCCGGACCCTGTCTCAGAAGGGTAGGCACCCAGGGGGTGGCGCCCAGCCTATCCGGGAGAGGGTAGGCACCCGGCCTTTCTGCCAAGGGCTTTTCGCAATCTCTTCGATATAATGATGATGATGATGCTACTGATGCGAGATCTAATTTGGTTATTGAATCAGAACTACGAAATCAATGCAAATCTATTCTACTAATATGAACCAAAGCATGTTCCTAACATGATAATGAACTAATACCATCTTTATCACAAGCTAATGTAGATCTACAATGCTCAAATGATCCTAAGCATGTTTCTAAGCATGTATGGCAATGAAATGCAATAAAAGAAGATAGAGGTCTAGGAATTCTGGTACAATGACGCATTTCTCAAGTTCCTAGAACGAAGCTTTCGCAAAGATCCATAGCTCCAGTTGAAGATATGAAAGCCTCCTCCTCTATTTCCCCTTCTTGTTCTCTAGATCTGAAGTTCTCTCTAATGGTGGCTACGTTTCTTCATCTTGTTTTTTCTCTCTTTTCTTTCTTTTTAGGGTAGCTCCTCCCTTGTAAATGTAGTTAAGAGGGATTATATAGGTTTGGGACAAGTTTAGAAGGGCTAGAGCTTCATTATTTTGTGTTTCTAGAAGGTCTCACGCACCCCAAGGCAGCTTAAGTTATTTTAGGGTGAATTAGGGTTTGAGGGAGGAGGGGCGCCCATGGGGTGGCGCCCACATATCTTGCGCAGTCTAGGCGCCCACAAGTCCTGGAGAGAGTGGGCGCCCACAGGGTGGTGCCTTGATGAATTGGGTTGGCTTTTGGAACTTGGCCCATTTGTAGTCGGGATTGAACAACTAGATCTTCAGCTGAGGGGAACCTACACTAGCATTTAACTAACTATGCGCCACAGGGGGGCACCACATCAGTGGTGCCTAGGTGAACTTCAAGGCTGGGCCCCACATGGGTGGTGCCTAGGTGGTTTGGTTCGTCTTCGGTGCTTGGTCCCAATGTATGAGTGGTCCTGGACTAATCTCAAGCCGAACAAGTAAATTTGGAGGTGGGCCCATGAGGTGGTGCCTACATGATTCTGGGAAGTGTGGGCACCACAGGGCTGGTGCCTATGTGGAATCAGTAGGGTAGGCGCCACATGGGTGGTGCCTAGGTGGAGTCGATTCATTTCCGGAGTTTGGTCCCTATGTTGAGTGGTCCCGTGCTACTTTTAGGCCATCTAGTGGAATTTGGTGGGTGGGCGCCCAGCATGGGGTGCCTAGGTGGTCCACGGCTGTGTGGACGCCCAGCATGGGGCGCCTAGATGGATTTTAGTGGGGTGGGCGCCACATGGGTGGTGCCCAGATGGTGTTTCATCATTTTTTTCTAAGGCAAACTTCGAAGACTCATAACTTTTGGTCCGCTTATCAGATTTGGACGTTCTAAATATCGCCGGAAAGCTCTCGAAGTGAGGAATCTAAGGGTCCTAATGTTCTGATGAATAGGGGCTTGAAAATAAGGGGGACCTCCGGACCAATGGATTAGGTTTCCTAACTTAGGCTAATCGGGTGACATTTTGACAAACTAAGCACGGTCTTTGCAGGGACTTGAGGATTTTTTTTGGAAAACTTACGCTAGTAAGTTTCGTGTTTTTTTTAGGTTGATTTGAGGTTGAGCTTTTATGGCTTGACGTTCTTTAAATTAAATGTGATTTAATGTGTTGCGTTGATTAGGATTAAGTTAGGTTTCAATTAATTAGGTTTCTTAATGATTAAGGGAGGATGGGCGCCAAGAGAGTGGTGCCCAAGTGGATGTTTTCGTGGTTTGAATTGGTTTGATGTTTTAGGTTAATTTAGACTTCTGGTTTCAGTTGTTTTAAATCGTAAGAGTGTTATGGTGTGTTGATTTGGGTCAAGATTTGAAATTAATAGGGATTCGGTGGTCCCGGGGGTAAAATATGACTTGGGCGCACCTGTGGTAGCGCCTAAGTCCTCCTGGTGTACTTGGCCGCACTTGTGGTGGCGCCCAAGTGCTTGATTCATGGGTTTTGGTTGTCTTTGGGAATCGTTCATTTGGATTTGGATTTTTAGTTGATCTATGTTAATAAATTCTGAATTCGGAATTGGTTTCAGTCTCTAGACCTCAAGGGTGGTAATGATTGGGGTTGGGTAGTCGAAATGCAACTGAAGCGCATCTCGAGGTTGGACTAAGGAGTTGGGCGCACCTGTGGGGGCGCCCAGGTGTGTGCTGTGACTTGGCGCACCTGTGGTGTCGCCCAAATATCTGTCTACTAGTGTAGCTCCTAGTTCAATGGTTTCTAGGGTATTTCTGAATTGGCTTCGGGTATTTGACTCTGGTTTTGGTTTAGAGATGTTTTTATTTTCGGAATGTGATTGGGCTATCGTTTTAATTAGGTGTTGATTAAGGTTTAAATTAAGAGTTGGTAATCGAGGTTTGATTAAAGTTTGGTCAAGGTTTGAATTTGGGGTTGTTAATCAGACTTCATTGACTACGGTCTTAATTAATTAGGGTTTTTACTTTATTGGATTTTTGATTGGTTAGGATTTATCAAATTAGGGTTTTATTAATTAGGGATAGTTAATTAGGTTTTACCAAGTGGGGTTTTGGTTAATTGGAGTTTTATTAGGGATTGTTGGTTAGGCTTTAAGGGTTTGATTAATTAAAGTTTAATAAATTAGGTCTATGGATTTTAATTGGACGTTCTTACTTAGGTGTTTTGAATTGAGTGTTTTAGATTCATGTTGATTAAGTTAATTAGTTTACTTAGGCCCGAGTGTAATATCCAAGGATCACCTACTAAACATCTACTCTATTTTTGTTTGGATTTTTCTATTTCTTTTATTCTTTTTTGTTCTCTTCTCTAATTTCTAAAGAGTAAGATGAGAAGACAAGAGTTTTATGATTTTGTGAATTTTTTGGCGTTTTATGCAAAAGTGATGCAACCTAGGCTAAAGTGTGATGATTCAACAATTCAGAGTTCGGAAGTTCAGCAATAATTCATGTTCATCACATAGATTCAATAGCAAGCTAAATAAAATGCAAAACATGGAAAACGCAACTGGAAAATGAACTGGGGACTTGAGCGCACACATAGTTGCGCCCAAGTGTCTCCCTGTGAGTTGGGATGCACTTGTAACTTTTTACGATACTCTGACGCGATTCCTAACACTTTATGACTAAATGCGGGGTCCTAATGTTAATTACTAATGTCAGAGACTTCGGATCTAAGAGTGATGACACAAGGATCCAAATTCAAGGGGTGAATCCCCTTGGCAGAGACTTGGGTGCACCCACAGTGGCGCCCAAGTGCACTGTCTGTTTTTCCCTAATTTTCCTCCCCTTTTGGTAATGTATTTGCTTATCTTTTCAATTCTTTTCACGATTTAAAATGTGAATTTACAGATCCAAGGGCTTTGATATCAAATTCTACGAGGAAAGATTCGTATTTGAGAAATAAAATGCAACCAATACGAAAGATGGGGTCGAAACTCAACTCTTGGGACTTGGGCGCAGACACAGTGGCGCCTAAGTGCTTTTCTGCACTTTTTCTCTTCTTGTCCTCTTTAGTGATATTTTTATGTATTCTTGTGATGCCTTTTATGCGATTGAGAACACGAAATTACATATCTGAAGGCCCTGATATCAACTTACACGAAGAAGAACCCGACTTTGAGAGACAAAATGCACGTATGATGGAAAATGGGGTTGAAATCCAACTCTTGGGACTTGGGCGCAACTGTATGTGCGCCCAAGTGCTCTTTTGCACTTTTCTGTCTCAAGTTCGGATTTTTCTCAATGAGGATGATATGGATGCAAGATCTATCCTAATCACAAGTTCGGGATATTGAAAATGATGCAGATCTATTACTTATGATTGATCCTAGGCATGTTCCTAATGAGGGATGATTGCCGAAAATCAGATCCACCGTGAAACTACTATTATTAATGCAGATCTACTATGTATGCATGATCCTAAACATATTTCTAAGCATGTATAGCAATGGAATGCAATAAAAGATGAGAGATCTAGGAATACCAGTGTAGTGAAGTGTTTGTTAAGTTCCTAGAATGAAGCTTTCACAAAGACCCATAGCTCTATTTGAAGACATGAAAGCCTCATCCTCTATTTTCTCTTCTTCTTCTCTAGATCCAAAGCTTTCTCTCTCTAAAGGTGGCTACCTTTCTTCTTCTTCTTTATTCTCTATTTTCTCTCCTTTCTTAGGGTTTTGGGTAGCCTCTTCGTAAATGAAGTTAAGAGATCCTTAAATAAGGGTTTAGGGCGTGCAAGAGGGATTGAGGTTGTTGTTTGCACGAATTTCTAGAAGGTTTTCACACTACAGGGCGGATCTAGGGCTTATCAGGACTTGGGCGCACCTGTGGTGGCGCCCAAGTGGGTCCCATGAGTTTGGCGCACATATGGTGGCGCCCATGTCTAGTCTCGAAGCTTAATGGGTCTGGGGTTCGGTTTCGGGTTGTTTTTGGGTCTGAACCGAGTCGGAACTAGGAACAGTAGAGTGGGACATACCTAGGGATACACCGAAGTGTATTCTCAACATGACTGGGGACCTGGGCACACCTGTGTGTGCACCTAAGTGAAGCTTGGGACATGGGCACACCTGTGGCGGCGCCTATGTGTGTTTTGAGTGGGGGCCGTTAAGGCAATCTCTGAGGGCCATATCTTTTGATCCGATGGTCGGATTTGGACGTTCTACATATCGTCGGAAAGCTCTTGAAGTGAGGAATTCAAAGGTATAATTGTCCTGATGATTAGGGGTCAAGAAAAGTGAGGGATATCTGGATCAATGATCTTAGTCTCCTAACCTATGCCAACTACATCGTAATTAGGCAAACTAAGCGTAGTCTCTCTAGGATCAACCCAAGTGAATCCTAAGTGATCCAAAAAAGGTTTGAATAATGATGCGGTCCGCTCCTTGTGTGAGTAGTGGGTTTGACTCGGAGTCTTAACATGATTCGGGCTTTTGCCCCACGAACTTCTAGAGATCGTCGAGCTAAGTCTAGAATTATCAACAAGAATCTTCATCATCGTTAATTAATATGAATTATGTCATTAATCATTCAATTATGGGTCAAATGGGGGCACCATTATATATGATAGGTATTTAAGGCTATCATGGGGCCAAATGAGGTGTCCACAATTGGGTGACAAGACAGAGCAGAATTCAGACTGCAGTTGATAGAAGCTAAAGGGGGACCCCAAGTCGGTGGATCAAACCGACAAGGTCGTCCAAGCTTATTGGTACCGACTTATAGGTCAAAACACATTCAAAACATATACATATCTAAAGAGGTGAATACCACCCAAAACAAATTGAACAAAAGGGTTTGTGAGCACATTTATCACAATAGTATCTTATCATAATGCATAAGGCTGACTAAATGTTTATGTTACAGATTTTAGTAGTCAAAAGTGACATTTGTTCTATTATACGAAAACTGTAAAAAATAAAAGAAATTCAGTGAAAACAAGCACTATGGCCCCCTTATAATTTCAAACCATACATTGAGGTTTCCGAATTTAAACAATAGGTATAAGGGTCTCGTATGTCGGTTAAAGTTCATGGCTTGGTACTCCGGAAGATTTGAGACATTACGAGTTCCCCATGCAAATTGATGAGTCCAACATCCTCAATAAATCTCCGGAATTGGGATTCCTTTTCCAATCAACCTCCATATAACACCTCTTATACCTCCACATCATATTGGGGCTTCAAACCAACCTCATTGGACCTTAAAATACCCTTTTGATCAGGTTTGGAAACAACCCAGGAATTCTGTGCAGTTCGCTCGAGCGAACTGGAGGGTTTGCTCGAGCGAATAGTATTTTGGGAGGGTTCACTCGAGCGAATACAAGTTCGCTTGAGCGAACTGGTCTAAGTCAGGAAGGGTTGAGCGAACTAGAAGAGGGGCTCGAGCGGACAAGTCTTTGGAAGGGGTTCGCTCGATCGAATTGGGGTTCGCTTAAACGAACTAACTTCTTGGAGGGGTTGGCTCGAGCGAACTGGAAGTTGGCTCGAGCTAACCATGTTCTGTGAGAGTTCGCTCGAGCGAATGTAGGTTCACTCGAGCAAACTGCTTCAGAAACACTCTGTTTCAACAGTCCGGGGTTCATCTTCTCTCCCTTTCTAAACACTTTTGAAACCACCATTTGACACCATGTTTGTGGGGCTTCCAACTACCCAAATCACATTCACTTTCTCCAACAACCATCCATTCAAAATCATTAAAATCATAATAATTTCCAACCTCGTTTAATGCAAAGAACAACCACCATAAATGAGGATACGAAGACTGAGAAAATACAAGCTTAATGTACAAAATCTGACGAGAGTAATTAAGAGGGGAGAACTCATTAATATACACATTTCTAAAACATTATAAACCATAGGAATATATGAGGAAGAAAATCATACAAATCCATATTTCTCCATAAAACAAGAAATTATGAAATTAACCCATTCATCCACTTGCCTTGGTCTCCAAATAAGCTAATAAGCTCCTAATCACCCTTCTTTAGCCAAAACACCAAGCTACACAAAACCCCCCAAAATACACTCATTTACAAACCCTAAAATGGCCAAACCATGAAATAGAATGAGAGAGCTCTCAATAATGGAGATGAAGCTCCTCTAGGACTAGAAGAACACATATCTAAGAGATGAGAGGAAGAGCTTACAAGGATGGTTCTCAAATAGCCAAAGCTTGCTTAAAGAGTGCTCTAGAGTTTGTGGATTTCTCTACAAGTTGCATCAATGGAAAGCTTTCAATGAGGGGAAGAAAATGGTGATCTTCATTCTCCTTTTAGCAATAGTTGGGAGTGGGTTTGGAGATGAAGAAGCAAGAAGAAAAGGAGCAAACCCTAGGTGGCTGGAACATCTTCTTCTCAAAAGAAAAGTTGCAAGAATAGGAAGAAGGAAGATGACTCCTCCTTATAAAGAAAGTGGGGATGGGTCCCACCACTTAAGAATCTTGTGGGGCTTAATACATCGACTTCCGGGCCTCAGATGAAATTGAAGAAGAAGGAAGAATTGTTCGCCGAAATTTCTAGTTTCCAAAAAGTATATATTTCATAGGTTTCAGAGATACTGAAATAGTGTCTTGATTTTTGTGCAAAAGACTGTTTTACCCCTATCATTAGTAAAGTAGGGTTTAGAGGTCTCGAACGGAAACGGGGCAAACACGAAAGTTGTAGGAAATGATAAAATGAAACAAACGGAGAAAAAATTCAGATTCCCCAGAGTTATTAAATAAATCCCAAAGTCACTCAAAACACAATAATGGAACCCCCAAAGGGCCCCACTAGATCAAAATGTTCTAAAAATGATCCAAAGCTATGCAAAAGCTATTCGAATCCAATATTAACCAAAATCCACTAATCTCACATAAAACTAAAACACGTCTTAATTAGCACTAATCGGAAACTCTCTGGGCGGGGTCTTACATCCTCCACCCCTTAGGGCATTTGGTCCTCCAAATGAAACATAATAACTAACCTCGGGTAGTAGATGCGGATACTTCCTTTGAACTTGATCATGTAACTCCCACGTTGCCTCTTCAGGTCCGTGATTTTCCTAAAGTACTTTCACCCAGTGAATTGTCCTTGTTCTTAGCTCTTGTTCCTTTGTATTAATGATCTGAACAGGTTTCTCAACATAGGTGGCATCTTCTCTGATCTCTAACGGTTCATGACGGAGAACATGCAGTAGATCGGGGATGTACTTCTTCAGCATAGATATATGAAAGACGCTGTGTACTCCAGAGAGTTCAGGTGGGAAGGCTAATCTATAAGCCAAGTCACCAATCTTACTCATAATATCGTATGGCCCAATGTATCTCCGTGATAGCTTGTCTTTCTGCCCGAATCTCAGCGTTCCTCTAGTGGGTGATACCTTTAAGAAAACCTTATCTCCTTCTTTGAATTGTAAGTCTTTTCAGTGAGAGTTCGCATAGTTCTTTCGTCTACTCCGGGTTACCTTCAAACATTCTTGGATCAACTTGACTTTGTCACTAGTCTCACTGACTATACTCGGTCCATGAAAACTCCGAACACCTACTTCTTCCCAATAAACTGGAGTTCTGCATCTTCTGCCATACAATGCCTTAAAAGGCGTCATTCCAATGCTTGAATGGTAACTGTTGTTGTAGGTGAACTCACAAAGCGGTTGGATCTCATCCCATTGAGTCTTGAAATCTAACACACAAGCTCGAAGCATATCCTCAAGGGTCTGAATTGTCCTTTCTAACTGGCCATCTGTTTGTGGGTGATACGTTGTGCTAAACTGTAGCTTCGTACCCATAGGCTCATGAAATGTCTTCCAAAATCTTGAGACGAATCTGCTATCTCTGTCCAAAGTAATGGAGACCGGCTGTCCATGATGGCTGACAATCTTATTGACAAACAACTCTGTGAGAGGTAACATATGCATTTTCTCTCTGGTCTTTATGAGAATAAAATGAGCTGATTTGGTAAGGCGGTCTACAATGACCCATATGGCATTATTCCCTTTTTTGGTTCTGGTGCCTCCTTTGAGTTGATTGGACCTATTGACACAAAAAATGTCACTTTGCCTCCTCAACATCAAAAGCTATATGGAGCCGCATCCTACTACAAACAGGCAAAGCTGCTTCAAGCATAAGATCTTGTCAAAATCAAACAAAAACTGCAAGATCTTTCAAAATAGCTGAAAAAGAGGTACACATGAAGTTTCGGGCCATTTCGACACCATTTGGCCTAACTTCAATCCTCTAATAGCTAAGCGGGAGCTCCCAGCGGCGACAGTGTCAAATACATCAAATCTTTGATCAAAGCCTATGGATGGTCTCAAAATACCTCCAAAAGGCTCCACGTCGAATTTCAAGTCAAACTGACACCGTTTGACCCTCCATCAACTCTCGAACAGCGAAATCAAGCCTCCCGGCGGCGAGAACCTCCGATGCCACCACTCATCAAACAAAGCACATGAGTAGCTTCTACATGCTTCCAAAGGGCTGCACGTCAAATTTTAGGTCATTCCGACAACGTTTGACCCGATTTTGATGCTCTGAAGTAAAATCAAGCCTACCGGCGGCGAAGCTCCCTGGGACCATGGCTTCCAAGTTGGAGCTAATGGATCATTTCAAAATGACTCCAATATGCTCCTTGTCAAATTTCAGGTCAATCAGACATCGGATGACCGCACATCAAAGCTCGACATCTTTTGCACGGTGAAATCAAGTCTAGCATCGACGGGACCCCAAACTGCTTCAAAACTCAAGTAAAATCCCATGGTTGGTCCTATCTAATGCTCAAGAAGCTTCACCTCAAATTTCAGGTCATTCCGATATTGTTTGACCTAGTTTCAACTCTTGGCGGAAAATCGGCTACGGAGTCTTTGGCTTTTCCAAAAATAGGAAACTTTGTGCTCTGATTTGCATGACTTCTCGATGGTTTTCTTCAGTAGAATCAAGCCAATAAATGAGGAGAAATGTCAAAGATAAATACAAGAGAAAATAGAAGCAAAAAACCCTGAAAAACGGCAAAGAATCGGCGACCGGATGACGACCGAAAAAGGGGCCAAAGCCCCATGGTCGCTGGGTCCATGATCACCGGCAACCCTGGAAATCTGGGTCGCCGAATTTCCGCCAAAAGTGTCATTTTTCCGTTCTTTTCCCTGTTTCGCGATGTTTCGCCCCTGTGATTTTCTTAAAATCTGATTTTTAAGGCATGATATCCGTCGATCTTCGTCGACATCACAGATCCGCCATCGAAATCATTCGATCATCATTGGACACTCCAAAATCGCCAACCGGCTGACCGAGAAAGCACTCTTTCTGCCCGACTAATCGTGAAATCGACTGGACAAATTTTGCCGGCCCATTGGTGTCAACCAATGTCTGAATTTGCATCATCATCCGACATCTAACAACGTGCGGATCCATCGATGATCATCGCAAGAAGAATTTTAAAAGATGCGGCGCGGCCAGCGACTCTTCAAGCGACTCGGCGGCCAATTAATGAAGTTAAATGACCTTTTTTATGACAACTTATTAGGGTCATTAATTCATTATTTTGGACGGCCCAATCAGAAGCAAGCAAACGTGAGTTACAAGTCCAATTAATCATGACAATTAACCATTCAACTCCTATCATTATGGAGATTAATCATGGTAGTTAATCATGAAACTTCCATAATCATGGAGATTAAATGCCCATTACTCTCCATCGTCTAATCAAAATCTAAGGAAAAGGAGTTACAAAATTATGGATTTAATACTTATAACTCCTCCCATCATGAAGCATTAATACGATTAATGCCCATAAAACCCTCCTAATGGCCACCAAAAACCTATAAATAGGCGGTCATTCCAAAGGGAAAGGGTTCGAAAATATCATCTGAAGGGTCCTGAAAAATTGTCTGAAAACTATCCTGAAGAATTCTTTGCAAAACGAAGCTCTCACACTCTGAAGAAACTCTACTGCAAACACTACAAGGTGATCGAAGTCGCTTGGGGGGCCACCCCCCCAAGATCTCCCCTCTTCTTTTATCCAACATGGCCTAGATGCGGCTTTTCAGCCCGTCTACTTGTTTTTTTATTGGATATAGGACTTGTTAGTTTTATGGTCTCAATCCATTAAAATTGATGTAATAAATTGATTAATTTCTTTATTTATCAATATATTAATGCTTTCCTTTCATGAGATGAATGGTGTTTATTACTTAAATGCACATAACCAATACGAATGACATGATGATTCATGAGATGAACCGGAGTTCATAAGTATACTAGATGCAATACATGTGTATGGATGAGATCCACATACGGGAGACATGTATAGCAAATCTTATACTTGAATATCTTCACAACCAGTGATGAGACTGGACATCTCATATGACAAGGTTGCAGTACTTTGATTACTATGAGATAGTGTGATTTGTCTCGATCATTAATATAAGATTCTCGATCATAGTGCCGGTACATTGGATGTATTGAAAGACCATGAGAAGCATCTTATGAACACTGTCTTACTTTAAGGTCTACTCTCATAATTCCCTAGCAATAGGCTCTCAATCCTGAGACATTTATGAACTCAAGTTTCTATCTATTCATTTACTTTGAGTCACCAATGAGTAAGGCCAACTGTAGGTCAACATCTCGGTGTCATGGGTACGTGGTAGTAGGACTGTGGGAACATGTAATGGTCAAGATGAAATCTATCTCTATTAGCCCCTTGTGCCAATTAGTGGATTTATCATTGGTAAGTGTACACCCATCTCAATTAAGAGTTAATTGGATGGTACTAATGATTACTATAATTAATTGGGTCACAAGGATATTAAGATATGGGTCAAAATTGGTGGGACAGTCTGTCCAATTGATCCATGGATAATGATAGAGGGGCCCACTTGTAGTAACAGGGAAGTTTAGGGTCTTCATGTAATTTATTCCTAAGACTGGAGTTCAATTGCATTTATATAGTGGAGTTATTTGCAATTAATTGTGGGCCCCGAATTGCACATGAGATGTGGAGTCGCGGTGTCCCAGTTGGAGCCCGCTTTCTATGGAATCCTAGTGGTCCCCACGCTAGCCCAAGATTGGATCTTTACTAATTCTATTTGAACTCAAAAAGGAAAGCTACTATTTCTATTTGAAGTGAGTCTTCTAATAGTGGTAATAGTAGAGCAAAGGGTTGCTAAGTGTAATGGAAATTGGACTTCTAATTATACACTAAGACAGAAGGTTGAAAAGCTATAAAAGGAAGAGAAGGGAGCACCCTTGGACGTCCATGCACAATTCCTCCTAGGGATTCACGCCCATCATCCCCTTGTGCAAGAGTTGCACTTCTTCTCCTTCCCCTCTCTCTCTTCTAGTTCCCTTCTAGTTTCCTTAGTGATTCTAGTTAGTCTTTCTCTTGGAGATTCCACCATCTCTTTTGAGGAAAGAGATCTGAAGCAGGTCATAGCATGGAAGATGATGGGGCATTGGAGATTCTGATCTTGGAAGAACTCTTCATTAAAGAGTTGAATCAAGTTCTCCATTAGAGCACAACGAAGCTCCATAGGTATCTTCTACTCCTTGTATGTTGTGGAATTTCGTGGTTGCATGTTTAGTGTTGTTTCTTTCTCTTTCATAGGTTTGTTTGCTGATCATGGTGGCTGATTTTGAGGACATGCATCCTGGATTGGGTTTTGATGGCTTTTGGATAGGTGTTCATCACTTCTAGTTGGTGAAAAGTTTTTGAAACCTATCCAAGAGGTCCACCCACTTCCAATAGGACCTTCCCTTGGTCTTTGTCCTCTAAAAATCCGAGGTCCAAGCCAAGCCAAGTGAACTAAAGCATCAAGTGTTCTCATCTGAAGGACGATGGCGAAGTCCATACATGACTCGCGACCGTCGATCTGAACGAGTCCCCACAATCTCCTGAGAAGTCAGATCCCTCTTTCTTTCTTTTTTATTGTACTTTGTATTTTTTAAAGAGACAAAAAAAATCACAATTCTTATATTTTACTATTGATGAGATTTGTAAATCGCCTTTCACGGCAAAATCGCCTTCGACGGCACAAAACCGCCTTTCACGGCAAACTAAACAAAATTGCCTTTCATGGCATTTAAAATCTTGTCTCTTTCTTGGAATATATATGCAATGGAAAGATAAAAAAAAAGTTTGATTTCCTTTCTACTTGTGAAGGTGAATCTCCGGATAACCATTTCAAATTCCAAGTAGAATAGAAAATCTGGCATACCCGTATAAAAAAAAATGTTGATGCTTGCTCTTTTTTTTCTCTTCGCCCCGTCGCACCCCGGCGGACCCGGGACGGAGGAAAGCAAGAAAGAAAAAGACAGGTCCATCAAGTTAGCATACCTGGTGGGACCTGTTCATTTGAGAACACGATGCTTAGAATCCTTGGCTCCTTCCTAGTTGGTGGCCTATGTTTGATCTTGTATCTAAAAAAAAACATGAGATGGGATTCTTTGGAAACTTCTTTCTTTGAACTTGTTTCCATTCTTTCTTTTCTCAACAAAAAAAAAAAGTTTTTTTTTCTTTTGGATTCAAATTGGAGAAACTTTGGTTCTTTCCTTTTCGAACAATGGCTCGTAGAAATGTTTGAGCCAACGTTCGGATTGAGAGGGGCCATTTTCCTCACTTTGATGGGTCCATTGGAGATCTTTCAAAAAAACTTTTTTTTTAAAAAAAGTTTTTTTTCTTTTGGATTCAAATTGGAGAAACTTTGGTTCTTTCCTTTTCGAACAATGGCTCGCAGAAATGTTTGAACCAACGTTCGGACTGGGAGGGGCCATTTTCCTCTCTTTGATGGGTCCATTGGAGATCTTTCAAAAAAAAAGGTTTAAAAAAAAAACTTTTCAAATTCCTCTCTTTTGGATTCAAATTGGAGAAACTTTGGTTCTTTCCTTTTCGTACAATGGCTCGCAGAAATGTTTGAGCCAACGTTCGGATTGGGAAGGGCCATTTACCTCTCTTTGATGGGTCCATTGGAGATCTTTCAAAAAAAAATGCATTAAGGTTGCACCAATTGCGTTCTTTGACCAAAGTGGATCTAAGGAAAGCCTTGTCCAGAGTGTGGAGGTAGCTAGACTGTTCGAGGTAAGGGTCCTTCAAACGGGTTCATTAAGTAATCCTACCCTTACCTGGGGGCTAATCTATCCACTAAGGTTTCATAAGACCGAATTGGAAGACCTATGTGCACTATTCAAAAAAAAACTTCTGTTACTATTGTATTCAAATTGGAGGAATTTTGGTTCTTTCCTTCTCGGATTTAGGCTCGCAGAAATGTTTGAGCCTGTATTCGGATTGGAATCCCATTGCTCTCTTTTATGAATTCAATCTTGACTTTTCAAAAAAAAAAAAAAACTCCTGTCATTATTGGATTCAAATCTAAGAGATCCTGGTTATTTCCTTTTTCGGATTTAGGCTTGCAGAAATGTTTGAGCCCATATTCGGATTGGAATACCATTTGCTCTCCTTTGTGAACCCAATCTTGACATTTAAAAAAAAATCCCATCTCCTGTCCTTTTTCAAGGATGTGATTTACAACATTTGTGCCTAGCAGTGCTAGTACGCCCTTTCGGGTCTACTGTATTCGCGACCGACACATTTGTATCTCTAACCTTATATCATTTTACCTCGAGTGAGCCTCGCTTCTTGGTAACTTAAATTAAGGTTTACAGTTGCTTCTAGCAGTCACTGGAACACTCATTTCTAGCCGACCATACTTGCGTTCAGAACAATTGTACCCTCTATGGCTTTTTGCCTTCTTCATTACGCTCAGAACGGGCCATGCCCCTGAGCAATTTGAAAAGACAAAACCATAGTATAACCCATTTATGATCACCATATTCTTGTGATTACTAATGGATGTGGTCTTGTTTCAGAAGTTTTTCCAAAACTAACAATGGCAACCTCGTTGACCATCATCTTCGACGAAAACAAGTACCAAGTCATGCTTCAAAAGAAGCAAAGCAAGCGCACTTTCAAGTGCCCCACCAGCTGCCGAAGCGTTACCTCCCTTGGCAACTCCCAAAACACCAGGTCGACCTCCACTCCCCGGACCATCGTCTTCGGGTCACTGGGACTATTCCCACTACCCGCAGAAGAGACGACGCCTACTAAGAAGCAGAAGACCGCCCCTCAACGTGTCGCTGCCCCGACACCAAAGGAGGTCACCAAGAAACCTGAGGCTCGTGGCAGTCCTGCTAAGCCTCAACCTGCAAAAGACCAGGTCTGTCCTAAGACTTGGTCCCCGCGATCTTCGCCAAAACAAAGAAGGTCCTGGACATTTGTAAAGCTAGCATACCTGGCTCCTCTCAAGGAGAACCAGTTCTATCCTCTTGCTTACATCAAAGGAGAGAAACCTACCCTCCACCGAACTACAAAACCAACCCAGTGTAGACACCTCATTTGGCCCCTATGATAGCCTTAAATACCTATCATATATAGCGATGCCCCCATTTCATCCATAATTGAATGATTAAAGATATAATTCAGATTAATTAACGACGATGAAGATGCTTGTTGCTAATTTTAGACTTAGTTCGACGATTTCTAGAAATTCGCGAGAGAAAAGCCAGGCCGCGTCGAGATCTCGAGCCCAATTCACTACTCATACAAGAAGTGAACCATGACACCACTCAAACCCTTTTTGGACCACTTAAGACATGCTTAGGCCAATCCCTCTAAAGACCATACTTAGTTTGCCAAAATGTCACCCGATTAGCCTAAGTTAGGAAATCGAATTCATTGGTCCAGAGATCCCCCATACTTTTCAGCACCTATTTGTCAAGAAATTTAGACCATTGATTTTCTCACTTCGAGATCTTTCCGGCGGTATGTAGAACGTCCAAATCCGATAAGCGAGTCAAAAGTTATGGGCTTCCGAAGTTTGTCCTAAGAAGAGATCACCTAGGCACCACCCATGTGGCGCCCACCCTATGGAAAACCATCTAGGCGCCCCATGGTGGGCGCCCACACAGCCCGGGACCACCTAGGCGCCCCATGGTGGGCGCCCAGCCTCCAAATTTCACTAGTTAGCCTAAAAGTAGCCCGGGACCACTCAACCTAGGGGCCGAACTCCGAAAATGAACCGACTCTACCTAGGCACCACCCATGTGGCGCCTACTCTCCTAAGTTCCACATAGGCACCAACCCTATGGCGCCCACACTTCCTAGAATCACCTAGGCACCCCATGGTGGGCACCCACCTTAAAATTTATTTGTTTGGTTCGAGACTAGACCGGAACCACTCATACGTAGGACCAAGCATCGAAGACGAACCGAACCACCTAGGCACCACCCATGTGGCGCCCAGCCTTGAAATCCATCTGGGCGCCACATGGCCTATTAAGTGCTAATGTAGGTCCCCCCCAGGTGAAGACATATCCGTTCAGTCTCGACTCCAAATGGGACCAAGGATCAAAAGCGAAGCACGAACCAGCTGGGCACCACCCTGTGGGCGCCCACTCTCTCCAGGATCACCTGGGCGCCACCCTGTGGGCGCCCAGCATGCGCAGGCCATGTGGGCGCCACCCCATGGGCGCCCATCCTCCCTCCAAACCCTAGTTCACCCTAAAACAACTTAAGCCGCCTAGGGATGCGTGAGACCTTCTAGAAACACGAATTAATGAAGCCCTAGCCCCTTCTAAACTCGTCCCAAACCTATATAATCCCTTTTAACTTCATTTACAAGGAGAGGCTATCCAAAAAACCCAAGGAAAAGAGGCAAAAGGAGAGAATAGAAAAAGAAGAAGAAAGGTAGCCACCATTAGAGAAAAACTTCAGATCTATAGTAGAAGAAGGAGAAAGAGAGGAGGAGGCTTCCATATCTTCAAGTAAAGCTATGGATCTTTGCGAAGGTTTCAATCTAGGAACTTGAGAAACGTTTCTTCATACCGGTATTCCTAGATCTCCCTTCTTTTACTACACTCCATTACCATTCATGCTTAGAAACATGCTTAGGGCCATTTGAGCATCATAGATCTACATTAACTTGAGATAAAAATGGTATTAGCATCTCATCATATTAGGAACATGTTTAGGTTCATTCTAACATGGTAGGTTTTCTTTGATTTCGTAGTTCATATTGCATAGCTAGATTAGATCTCGCATTAGCATCATCATCATCATCATTTATATTGAAAAGATCGCAAGCAACCATTGGCAGAAAAGCTGGGCGCCACCCCCTGGGCGCATGCCCTCTCCAGAACACCTGGGCGCCACCCACTGGGCGCCTGCCCTTTCCAGAATCACCTGGGCGCCACCCCCTGGGCGCCTACCCTTCTGAGACAGGGTCCGGGTTCTTTATCTCCGCCCGTTGCATCGTTTGCTTATAATTTCGTTAGTTGCATCGCTAGTAGTTCGAATTAAGACATTCGCATCAGTCGCTGAATATTGGAAGTTGTGTTGAAAACACTAAGATTCTTGTGCGTTCGTTGTGTTCCGTTGAAAACCCTGACTGAGCAGGGTAGGCGCCACAGGGGTAGCGCCCAGGTGGATTTCTCCACTTTTGTGCACAACTTCAAATCTTCCGCATTTAGTTCATTTAGAAACTGCATAATGATGATATGTTTGGTTGTATGATCTGTTCTGAACTTTGAATTAACATCTTTGTCACACTTCACATCATATCATTTCAATTGCATAACCATAGAAAATCCCAGAAAAAATCATAAAACATAAAATCCCTTCTTCTCTTTCCTTACTCTCTAGTAAATTAGAGGAGAAACCAAAAAAAATTAAAAGATATCCAGAAAACCCAAAAATAATAATTAGATAGTCTAGGTTATTGAGTTTAGCGCCTAAGTAGGATAAATCATAAGATTAATTAAAACACCATAATTAGCTAACTTAAGAAACATCAAATCATTAAGAACCCTAAAAACCTTAAGACCCTAATTAATTCGGATTTAAAAGTAATTAAGAACTTTAAAAACACAAAAAACCTAAAACCCCAAAAGACAGCCACCTGGGCGCCACCCCCTGGGCGCCCATCCTTCCACAGCCACCTGGGCGCCACCCTTTGGGCGCCCATCCTTCCACAGCCACCTGGGCGCCACCCTCTGGGCGCCCAGCCTATTCATTCTCCAAAACACCCCGATTAAAGCTTAAGATAATTAGTTAAGACCTTAAACTAATCCGAATCAACACAGTAAAATATTTTAAACCTAGAATAAGTAAACCTTAATTAACTTAATCTCTAATTAACTCAAAAAACTCAAAACCAATAAACTTTAAAAAGTCCACCTGGGCGCCACCCTCTGGGTGCCCAGCCTGCACTGCCACCTGGGCACCACCCCCTTGGCGCCCATCCTATCCCGTCTCTAAAGAACCCCTAATTAAAAATTTTAATTAAACACAACCCAAATTTAATCCTAGTTAACATAACAAAACACTTTTAAATTTAAGAAATCTAAAACCTTAATCAACTTAGACTTGAACCAACCTAAAAATGCAAAAGCCACCCGAAACCACAAAACAGACACCTGGGCGCCACCCCCTGGGCGCCCAGCTTGCCTTTACACTTGGGCACCACCCTCCTGGTGCCTATCTTATCCCATTCCCTTAGAAACCACCACTTAATTAAACTTAATTGATTAAACTCGAATTAACACCTTAAAACACTATTAACCTAAAAGACTCGAAACCTTAATCAATTTGGACTCAAACCAACTTAGAAAATACAAAACGAATAAACCACAAAACATCCACTTGGGCGCCACCCCCTTGGTGCCTATCCTTCCGCATCCACTTGGGCGCCACCCCCTTGGTGCCTATCCTATCGCATCCACTTGGGCACCACCCTCCTGGCGCCCATCTTACTCAATCACTAGGAAACCCTACTTGAAATTAAATTCGAAGTCAATCACGATCAACACACCAGAACACCCTTGAATTCTAAAACAATCGAACCATAAACCCGAATAGACTTAAAACATCGAACCAACTCGGACACACAAGATAGACACTTGGGCGCCACCCCCTGGGCGCCCATCCTGTCACCTCCACCTGGGCACTGCTCTCTGGGCGCCCAACCTCTCCCGTCACTAAAGCCAAGTTAATTGAAACGGAATTTAATCGTAATCATCGCAACAGGACATTTTTAATTTAAAATACATCAAACCATAAAGCTCAACTGCAAATCAACCTAAAAAATACTGAACCGACCCGAACCACAGAATAATTCATCTGGGCGCCACACCCTTGGCGTCCATCTGTCAAAGTCCACCTGGGCACCTCACCCTGGGCGCCCAGCTTCCCTGTTTTCGGAACAACCCGATTCACAACTTAGCCCAATTAATTGGCGTTTAAATAAATCTCAATTGAATACGAATAGCATCCCACACCCAAACACACTAAGCCTTTAAATCAATTTAGACTTAAATTGACCTAAGAGTCACCAAACCGACCGAACCTCAACATAGTCACCTGGGCGCCACCCCCTGGGCGCCCATCCTTCCAAATCCACCTGGGCGCCACACCCTGGGCGCCCAGCCTACCTGTTTTCATAGAGAACCCCTAGCGAACAACTTAATACAATTAATTAACATTCAAACCAATCCGAATCAACATATTAAAACACTTTTAACTTAAAACGTTTGAAACTTTAATCGATTCGGGCTTAGCCCCCAAAGCCTTTACGAACAAACAAACAACCACCTAGGCACCACCCCTGTGGCGCCTATAGCTTACACTATATCCTCGGTTCACAACTTCAATTTTGAAACGAGTAATTAAACATCTTATCACTTAAATTAATTAAAACCAGAACCTAAAATAGTCTCTAGATCCGAAAGCCAATCCCATCCGGAAAACCTGAAAATCTCAAGCCATCCACCTGGGCGCCACCCCCTTGGCGCCCATCCTCTCATTTGCACTAAAACGCGAACTCTTGGTTTCGTCTCAAAATCCGAATCCGAATCCCTTTCACATTTGAACATCAGAGAATTAGAACAATTTAGAACATTAAAACTCACCAAGTAAGAACCCCTTGGATTCTGAAAATAACATCGATACCAACATCGCTAGCCAAACCACCCAGAAACAGCCACTTAGGCGCCACTGTCTGGGCGCCCAAGTCACCAAAATATCCTAGGCGCCACCTCCCTGGCGCCCAAGTCTTCTGCCAACCCTGTTTCACGGATTTCGACATCATTTCATGTTTTAAATTAAAACCATAAATTCCAGAACCTTAAACAACTTAAACAGAACCCCAAAATACATTTAATCCACCTCTTAATCAATCTTCAACTCAAAACAAACCGAACCAATTAAAAATCACAATGAATAAGTTGCTTAGGCGCTGAACCATCAAACTCAGGCTATTCATCCCTAGGATTAGATCGGATTTCCCCGTTAGGTAGCTTAGCGCATTAGGCTTCGCCCCATCACTTTTCCTGTTCCGTTAGGGGACTGGGAGAGCTGATGTGGGCGGTCTAGGACCTTAGGTTAGGGTTAATCCGATGATCAGTGGTAAAGCACTAATCACGTAAATCCAAGTAAAATCCCTAGGTTAGGCCCTTCTAGCCCCCATATT
Source organism: Persea americana (assembly GCA_029852735.1). Taxonomy (NCBI): domain Eukaryota; kingdom Viridiplantae; phylum Streptophyta; class Magnoliopsida; order Laurales; family Lauraceae; genus Persea; species Persea americana. The sequence goes on from CM056814.1 coordinate 44,026,158, forward strand.
GAAAAGCCATAAAAACCATAAAACCAACAAAATAAAAATAAAAAGATTTTCCTTTTATTTCTTCCTCCACCTCAGGTGCTAGATATTTAATCGAACTTAATGATAAAGGGAATAAAGAACTGATTTCTAAAATTGAATAAATGAGAATAACGAGATGAGATGAGTGATTTCGCACACACTTTTAATCAATCACGGCCCATCGGCCACCCTAAAACAAACACTGGCCCATCGGCCATTTTCAATCAATCCTGGCCCATCGGACACCTTCAATTAATTTCGGCCCATCGGCCTTTTACTTTTATCACTCGTGTATCGCACACGAAAAACACAGAAATCACAAGTCAAAGTCTCATTTGCATCATCATTTTGGTTTGAAAAATCAGCCTTTAAACCCTATTTTGCCAAGGGATCAGAAGGGGGTACCCGGGAACGGGGCCGATCCTCTTCTTAAATATTTGGCACCTCCCCCTCTTTTAGTTTATTTTCTTTATTCTAGTTATTTTATTTTACTTGGATATACTATGATTATGCTATGTGAGGATTAATCTTTATTCGGACTTTAACTCATGACCCTTAATTGACCCAAAATTAAAGAGACCCAAAGAGACCCAAATTAATGTGACAGGATAACCGTCGTGTGTTGCCGGCAGCACATTAGACGAGAGGAAGAACCCACCTTATTAATTTTCTCCCCATATTTCTTCGACTTTTGTCGAAGAACGGTGTTACGGCCGTACCGTAGCTGGCGATCGTGATCCATCGATTTTGAGGGTAGTCGGAATCCTCATTTTCGATGTAAAATTTAAATAGCATATATATATAGATGAATGGAGATTTCCCCAAACCATGCCTCTCTTGGAGAGGAAAATTGGGGGAGTCGAAATTCACATCCGACAGCCTGGCGATCGTGATGGGACCTCTTATGTTTTCCTGTCACCTATTTGGGTCTTCCTAGAGTAATATTCTAAGACACGAACATCCAATCAATGATCTGATGTCCGTGTCCCATTCAGTTTAGGGTTGTTATGAGTAGTCTAAAAATTAAACGAAAGGTCCGAATGCACCGTCCACTAAGCTTTCCCCATTACACCATAAGAAACAAACCTTCACCAACAAAGCTACATAACAAGTGCTCTTCTCTTCCTCTCATTCTCTCTCTTCTCATCTAAGTATTTCTTTACAAATGGAGGGTCAGACGTTCGGAATGTCCGACTTTCAACCCCTCTCACCCCCACTATTGATCCGCACCACTGGCGAGTCACACCAAACCACGCAAAGTGTAGAACCCTTTAGGGTATTAGATGGATCCTTGGCAGCTTCAAGCCATGACCCACAACAGATAAGACGGTCCCTTTTCGAAGGAAGCCCGTTACCAGTCAATACCAAAACAATGGGAAGGAATCATTCCAATACATCCACCCCATCTCCTTCATCGAGAGAGAATCATTTCTCCTCGCATTCAGGGGTGACTTACACATATCTAGTCAGTCCTACCGGCCAAGTTATAAGATATAGGGTCCATGATAACGTTTCATCAACAGACTACCCTCTTCACTCAAGTGATTCTGTTGTCTCACAGGTTATACCCTATTCTTCCATGATCAGCCAAACCGAGCCAATCACATCTTCTATCCCACAGTATGGGATGCCTACTGACGCACCTATCATAACCCCGGTTAAGGCCATCGCACCTTCCCAGACTCTTGTGATAAATGAAAACGCATATCACCAGACAAGTCATAGTCCAATGAACATGGGTCGATTGGCGACATCTAGCATCTCGCACCAAAACCCTTCGATACATATAGGAGCGCTAGATGCCTACAGGCAACACGAGATGGCTCGGCCCCAATTCCAAGCAATGATTCCTCCACCAACGGTTCAAGTTCGTTACAATCCTGTGACGGTTGGCGCTAGTATGTTATATCCCCAATCAGCTCAATACGAGAGGGGGCCTCTCACTTATCAAAATCAAACAGTCCCGATCTATCAAATGCCCAATGCGAACCAGAATCTCCCAATCCAGAACGTGCAAGTTACTAACCCCACGAGCATTGGAAATCCTTATCAAACACACCAAGCGAATGAGTCGCGCTATCAGCAAGCATATCAACCACCCACATTAAGCCCAATAGTTGACCCATATAGGGGACAACCAATTACACATGGGGGAATTCAGTTGAACCAAAGCTATCAGCCTATCTCGCAACCGTATTTCCAAGGCCAATGCCAAGAACCGGCCTACGCCCCTACTTCGCTAGAACCACAAAGAGAATGTCAACCACAGACAATTCAATATCTAGATCCTCTAGCATTCAAGGAGTTGCAGAAAAATGTGGAGGAACTCAAGAATGAAATTAAAAAGAAATCCTCGAGCTCAACTGGCAAGAAACTAGGATTCTACGACTTTACCAAAAAGGAGGAAAAAGAGAGGTCACCTTTCCCTGTTAGAGCCCCTAAGTTCGTACCTTATGATGGGACTACTGATCCTCAACATCACCTAGTCTCGTTTTGCAACAAGTGTCGTGCCATCGCAGACAATGACTCCATGCTCATAAATTATTCTCAGGAATCGTTAACTGGAGATGCATTGACTTGGTATACATCCGTGCCTTCCCATGAAATCAATACCTTCGAGGATGTAGTAGAGAAATTTCTAGCGTGATACCAACATCTAACTAAAAACAAACCCTTATGGCATGACTTAGCTAATCTTAAACAGAAGAACAATGAAGACTATGAGGAATTTGCAGTGAGATGGCAAAACCAATTTGCACGGTCAGATTGCAACGTGCAAGAGGAAGAACAAGTAAGAATGGCCATATCGAACATGAAGGATCCCATGAGAGCCCTGATGACAATTGGGGAGGTTGTTAGTTGGAGTGGCCTGTACCGTAGGTTATCTAGGATGAAGCAAAATCTAGATGAAGGGGTATTGAACACCATCATTGACCATAAAAAGAACACGCGTAGGGTAGGCACAACCACCCAACCAGAGATCCGCACGACCCCTGAAGTCAGCTTGAATCAGGAAGAGGTCTACCGACCGTATCAGGAGCGTACCAGCGTTAGCTTTAACCAACACCAAAACTCAGGGCAAAATGGTAATCCCAACTTCCAAGGTGGTAACCCGAATTATCAGAGAAATAATCAAAACTATCAGCGGAACAATCAGAACTACCGAAACCCTCTGAGAAATAATCAAAGTTATGACCAACCACTAAGAAACCAAGGGCCTCCAGTGAATCAAAACCAGAATCCTAATCCCATACAGCCAGTCTCGAACCCGATAGCTCCGCCGCAAAACCCGAACGCGAATCCTCAACACAACTTTAGTACAGTCCCCTTCAATTACAATAGAGACAACAATGGCAACCAGAATAACCCGAACAATGGAAATAGAAGAAGATTCGGACCTAAAAGGGCAAACTACCCGTCCCTTTCTCAACCATGGACTGCTGTCTTCTGGTCTCTCTTAAATCAGAATGCCCTCCAACTTCCGCCAGAACGACCGCAGGCATGGTCCGAACACCTAGACAAGACTAAGTTTTGCGCCTACCATAGGATGCCAGGTCATGACCTCACCCAATGCTATACGGTTAGAGATTTGATCTATGATCTCAATGATGAAGGTAGAATTGATTGGAGTAACATTAGGCCAATAGGTGGGAATGATCCACGGAATGCCCCTCCCAATCAAAATCCAACCACAAATCCCGCACAAAATATTCCCAACATGCAGATTTATACAAACCCTTTACCTCAGCATGGAGCGTCAACCTCTGGACAAGGCCCACAGACCCAATTAATAAACATCGCCGTAATAGAGCACCAACACATTGATGCCCCGGCTCAAGGGAGTGTAAACCATAGCCAATCGTGTCATGGTGATTTCTTTGAAGAAGAGGATTATCGAAAATACATCACGCCATGGGATGGGAAGACCAAATTCAAAATCTTCAATTCAGGGATGGATACGATCGTTGACTCCCCTGACCTTTACAAGGTAAATTTTGATGAGCCAAACGACCGAGAATTGCCGATCATCACGAATTCCCAACCAGATCCTTACCCAGACACAAATGCGTCTCAGGCCCACTTACGATCTGGACGGATCCGTCCTCCCCGACTACCCCCTCACCCTGTTTCTCAGAACCTAGATTCGCAAAATCCCAATATTCAGGTTGAGGAGATAGTTGATGAAAGAGCTTATAGTTCGATAGAAATAGGGATAGAATATGACCTTTTAGGGCACCTCACAAAGATCCCAGCTAAAGTATCTGTCCTTGATCTGATTAAAACCTCCCCCAAACATCAGCAACAATTACTTGAGGCTATTACATGCTTACAAGTCCCGGTAGGCATAACTCCAGAAGAATTGAGAACGTCTATTTCAGCCTTGGCCCCTGGAGCTTCGTTCCCTGCCATTACTTTTACTGAGGAAGAATTAAAGGAAATACCACCTGAGGCGAGAACCTCTCCCCTACATCTAACAGTCAAGATAGCACGGAAGGAAATGTCAGGAGCTTTGGTTGACACTGGTGCATCACTGAATATTTGTCCGTTGAAAACCTACAAAGCCTTAGGGCTCATAATAAAGGACTTAATTCCAGCTCCTATGGTCGTAACTGGTTATGACGGGAATAAGAAAACTGTTTGTGGAAAAATTATGTTATTAGTCCAAGCGGGCCCAATTTCAACGCCAGAAGAATTCTATATTATGGACATCCCTGCCACTTTTAATTTGATCTTGGGACGCCGATGGTTGAACCACATGAATGCCATTATGTCAAGCCGACACCAATGCGTCAAATTCCCCCATTTGGGTAAGATCATGAAATTGATGGGAGACCCGCCTGTCATTGAACCGGAAGAACTTCAAATACTCCCGACCTTACAATCTGCTCCCATTACACCAGAGGTCAAGATTCATGGGTACAAGGCCGATCCTCTCATTTCTTTGATGGATATGGACCCTGTGCAAAATATGTTTTCTGAATTATCCTCCCCGCAAAATCAGATGTTTGACAACGAAGGTCAAGCTCGAGGATGGACTCTAATGAAGAAGATGGGGTATCAACCCGGATTTGGGCTAGGAAAGAATGGAGAAGGCATTACCGACCCTTACATACCGGACCCTAGGGCGAGAGCAGAAGGATTAGGGTACGACACATACAATGAGATAAGGTATAAACAAGAGGACTGGACCTTAAATGAACATTTCATGAAGCATGACAAAACCTTGGACCCCAACACACCTCCATTCGGAAGGGGATGCTACAATTTGGATCCAAATGATAAAGGCAAGACCGTTTTAGTAGAAGATTGGGAAGATTCGACTTCATCTGAAAGTGAGACTCACGAGGAAATCTTCGGCACTTGGAAAGAGCTCCATTCACCAAAAGGAGTGAAGAATATAGACCACACTATCGATCCGAGATTCCAGACCCTATCTTGTAACATGCTGAATGCGAGTGAATTAACTGATCTACCCAAAAAAAAAACGCCGATCGCCGAAGTCCGAGAAAGTCGTGAGACGTGGGAAATCGAAAACCCTACTAGCGAAGAAGTGGTATATTGGCCCGTTGCCTGGCGCCATTGGCGAGAAGACTCCTCTCGAGAGAACCACGAAGTTTGGGAAATTGATGACCTCAATGATCACGAAGTGGTATACCGCCCCACCGCCTGGCCACGCCAGCGGGGAGGATCCTCCTCAGTAGATAGCCCATCTTCAACCTCACCTGTACCATATCATTCCAAAAATCCCAAAAAATTAGAAAATTCCAAAAATCCCAAAAAATTAGAAAATTCCAAAAATCCTAAAAAATTAGAAAACCCCGAAAATCCAAAAAAATTAGAAAACCTCAAAAACCCAAAAAAATTAGAAAATAGAAAACCCAAAAACATAGGAACCGTAGGAGTAGAAGACTGTGATCATCATCCAAATATGGGCAACCTAAGGCGATGGAAGATACCCACAGTGGAGCAGTCTCGACTAGAAGAAATTATGACAAACATCGAGAAGTTAGGCTGTGAATCTCTGCCTGTCATTCTAGAACCCGAACTGTCTGTGCAATATGTGAACGTCAATGATGGAATGGGTGTTTACGAATTAGTAGGCACTGAAGAAGGGGATGATGAAGTTTCAGATGAATTTAGGAGAGTAATTAAGAAGTTTGACAAAGAAACACAAGCGGCTGCCGAAAAGACGAAAGAGATAAACCTGGGAACGGACGAAAGACCCAAGCAGGTCCAAATCAGTGCATGCCTAGAACCTGACGAAGAGAATGAGATCCTTGAGGTCCTAAGAGAATATCAAGACGTGTTCGCATCGGATTATAATGACATGCCCGGACTCGCGCCAGACCTAGTGGAACACAGGGTCCCATTGGAGGAAAATGCTAGACCGGTTAAACAGAAATTGAGAAGAATGCTCCCTGATGTTGCAATGAAAGTAAAAGAGGAGGTTGACAAACTCCACCAAGCGAAGTTCATCAGGGTTGTGTTGTTTCCTCAATGGGTTGCCAATATAGTCCCGGTGAAGAAGAAAGACGGACGCGTCCGAGTCTGTATTGATTTCCGAAATTTGAACAAGGCATCTCCCAAAGATGATTTCCCTTTACCTCACATCGACGTGCTTATTGATAATACCGCAGGGCACGCTATGCTATCATTCATGGATGGTTACTCAGGGTACAACCAAATCAGACTATCACCAGAGGATCAGGAGAAAACCTCGTTCACCACACCCTGGGGGACTTACTGTTACATTGTTATGCCCTTCGGCTTGAAGAATGCCGGTGCTACCTATCAAAGGGCCATGATGGCAATATTTCATGATATGATACACGACTGTGTGGAGGTTTACGTAGATGATATTCTGATCAAATCTAGAACACATGAAACACATGTCACGGCTCTCAGGAGAGTTCTTCAGCGATCTAGGGACACCCAACTAAAGATGAATCCGAGGAAATGTGTTTTCGGAGTATCCTCTGGAAAACTCCTAGGCTTTATGGTAAGTAATCGAGGAATCGAAGTTGATCCTTCTAAGGTGAAGGCCATTCTTGAAATGCCGCCTCCAAAGAACCTTAAAGAGTTAAGAGGCCTAATAGGGCGACTACAATTCATCAGAAGATTCATTTCGCAGCATTCACAAAGGTGTGAGCCGTTCTATAAATTGTTAAAAGGAAGCGTGGAATATCATTGGGATGACGACTGCCAAAAGGCATTTGAAGATCTAAAGAAATATCTATTGAGTCCTCCTTTCCTGAAGCCCCCTGCTAAACATAGGCCCCTCATTTTGTATGTGTCAGCAACAGAGTCTGCAATAGGCATGGTCCTAGGTCAACATGATGAGACTGGGAGGAAAGAAAACGCGGTTTATTACCTGAGTAAATCTCTCCTACCCTACGAAAGGAAATACTCCCCAATGGAGAGAACTTGCTTAGCCGTAGTTTGGGCCGCCCAGAAACTGAGACACTACTTTCTAGCTCACCAGGTCAAACTCTTAGCCAGAATGGACCCCTTAAAATACATCTTCGAGAAACCCGTTACTTCGGGAAGAGTCGCGCGATGGTAAATGCTCTTGGCAGAGTTTGACATAACCTATGTTACCCAGAAGTCTATAAAGGGACAAGCAATTGCCGACCATCTGGCACACCTCCCTCTGCCACGGTATGAACCGGTTAGAACTGATTTCCCCGACGAAAGTATCTTATTTGCGGATATTGAAGAAGCAAAGGATGATGATTTATGGACCATGTACTTTGATGGAGCTTTGAATCAGAATGGAAAAGGAGTTGGTGTAGTGTTATTATACCCCGGAAGGAGTTGTCATCCCAATGGCCTATAAAATTGGATTTCCAGCAACCAATAATACGATGGAGTACGAAGCCTTATTAGCAGGGTTGAGAGAAGCCCAGGCCCTAGGTGTTGATAAGCTAAGAGTCTTCGGTGATTCTAAAGTCGTTATTTCCCAAATAGCTAGAGAATGGAAGGTTAGCGCCCTTAAGCTTGCGCACTACCATGAGAAAGCCAAAGAGCTGATGTCAAAATTCAAGAAGATTTTATTTCTCTACATCCCTCGCGCCTTGAACCGATTGGCTGACTCATTAGCGATTTTAGCCTCAATCATAGAGATGCCTGATGATAAGGATTCCAAAGAATTTCTGATTAGAATGCTAGATTCTCCGTCCGTCAAACCAATAGACCTGCCCAAGGGGAACCCCGCCGAAATCCTGCTGAAAGTTTCGAAAAATAGGATGTAAGACCCCGACTCCTAATTTTCGTGATTAGTGTGTTTTTTTAGTCGTGGTTTAGTTTTCTAAATAAGATTTGAGCCTAATTGAGTTAGATTGTGGTTTAGAATGGTTTTTCATAGTTTTGGGGAATTTTGAGAGCAGTTGGACCTGGTCTGACAGCCCGGGGATGCCTTGGGCTGTACGTGTCAGCGTGAGGGATTGTTTTTTATTTTGAAAAATTACAATTTTGGTTTCTTTTGATAGGTCAAATTAGATCCAACAACTTTTGTGTTTAGACCTACCCCATTCGAAACTCAGAAAATCAGTTTTTCAGCCCGAGGGGCAAAACAGTCTTTTCACATTTAAATCTAAGCCCAGATTTCGAAATTTCAGAATCATGCCAAAAATATACTTTTTGAAAACTAGATTTTATAAGGATCATTTTAGTCTTCTTCGTCGATTTCATCCAGGGCCCGCAAGACCATGATTTAGCCATTTTAAGTTTCAGCTGTTTTGGGCCCTACATTTTTCCACTTTCCCCACTTAAGTCATCTCCTTCACTAATCACATTCGGAATTTTCCTTTGTCTCCTGCAACTCTTTTCCTCAACCCAGCTGAGAGGAACTTCTTCTTCTTCTTCTTCATTTCTCTCTTTGCATGCCAAGGCTAGGGAACTCCAAATTGAAATCTGAGCATATCCTTTTCTTCCTCTCAACCCAAGCTCTCCATTACTACCATTTTCTTGAGGATCCCAGCTGGATAGCCCCTTCGTTTTTGTCCTTGCTTCATGTTCAGCAAGCTCCAGGTTAGGCTTCTTTTTCTCCCTTTTAATGGAGTCTTTTGAGCCCATAAGGATTGAGTTTTTCAAACATGCAACACCCATTTCGAAATGGGTTCTTGTCTTCACATTTTTTGGTGGATTTTGAGGTTCTTTTAATGGGTTTTCTTGTAGATTTCGTAGCTGACAGTTGATAGGATTTTTCAGAGATTTTGGGCTTGGATTTTTGGTCAAAGGCAAGTGATCAACTTAGCTCTTCTTATGCATGCAAAGTTTGAATGTTTTAGCTTCAATGGTTTGGTTCTTTTTCCATTCTAATTTGAGCAATTTATTGTTTCAAATATGTGTTATGGCTTGGATCTTTGTTTAGTTTGAAATGCATATGCTAGTGATTTATCTTGATGGCTTTCATTCAATTGAAGTGGTTTTTGTCTTGCCTAAATGTGTTGCAAATGGATGGAAGAATGAGGGAGTATATTGTGAAATGATTGAAGGTGTTGGTTGTTGAAATTTAATGGAAATGGCCCTTGGAGAGCGTGGAGGCTCAAGGAAAGTGCAGGGATTTGACAAAGGAATGGAAGGATGTAAAATGGGTGAAATGGTGTGAAAAATCTGAACTGAATTGAAGCTGCCGCACATGGGCGGTCAGCTGTCGGCCAGCCGACTGTTGACCCACGGCTAGCCGCCCCTGTGTCGGTCAGAATAACAGCAACTAAGTTTTGCACAGGGTGTGGTCGGCCCGCGGTCGGTCAGTAGGCGGCTAGCCGACCTGCGCAGAAAAAAATGGAAAAGTAGTATTGTTCCTGAATAGTCGGTCAGTGGTCGGTCAGCCAGTCGGCTAGCCGACCACAACCGGCGGCTAGCCTCCAGGTAGCCGTTGGGTGGCCGACTGTACAGAAGGAGAATTTTGAAGGGTCTTCGATGGGAGAGAAAAACTAGAATATGTTAAGGGGTCTTTAGCTTGATGTTGTGCAATTGAAACATGAAATGTTGTTTAGCTTCAGGGGCACCAATCCGTTTTTAATTCCAGCCTCTGGGTTTCAATTACACAAGAATCGAATGAAGGGCCTTAGCATATACTTGAAAGTCTGTTTTCAGAAACTTAGTCTTGACATGAAGAATATTATGTTGCACTTGTTTTGACTTATAAGCATTGGTTTTGTCTTGGATCTCGTTTTGTACTTGTTTTGACTTACAAGCATTGGTTTTGTCTTGGATCTCGTTTTGCACTTGTTTTGACGTACAAGTATTGGTTTTGTCTTGGATCTCGTTTTGCAATTGTTTTGACTTGCAAGCTTTGGTTTCGTTCAGGTATTGTTTTACACTTGTTTTGACTTGCGAGTATCAGTTTTGTTTCGGTATTGCTTTGCATTTGTTTTGAGTTACAAGTATCAGCTTTGTTTCAAAGAACCCAAAAAGAGAACTACTTAGTGTGCTTCGACATGCTTATAGCTTATGCTAACTTGTTTTGTCTTACGTGCACCGTCCACCCCGTGTGGTCGATGAGGGAAATGTGAGAACTTGGTCCGGGCGGCACCCTTAACCACGGGGCGTAGCGTGTCAACCACGGGCCTCAAACGGCGAGTCTCCATTAGTTTTGAGCATTCAAATATGAGAACTTGGTCCGGGCGGCACCCTTAACCACGGGGCGTAGCGTGTCAACCACGGGCCTCAAACGGCGAGTCTCCATTAGTTTTGTGCATTCATGAATTCCGTTGAATACCACTGAGCTTGGACTGCCCTCTCAGTCTGATCCACTAGTTAGGGGGTCCTTAAACATAAGGACTATCTGCAGATAAGTCGTGTATTTATACACATTTTTGTTCTGTTCCGGTTCCGCGGCCGGTTTTCCCGCCCACCTTGTGTGGCTCGGGTTTTCGTTTCGTTTCGCCTGTCTTGCTTTGTCTTTGCTTGCTCTTGTCATCATGTATGACGGAGAAAGGATGAGCTCAATGTGGATTTACGAATCATGATGTTTTCTCGTAATCATGTTAGCTTTGTCTTGCTTTTTGTCATGTACTATTTAAGATTTATTAAATGGTTTTAAAATGTTAGACCACATGTACTCATGCTAGTTTTGCCTCATATCTTGTTCGTGGACTTTTGTTTTCTCGAAGTGTATATCGTTCAAGCCTCGTTTCAAGATTTGTAAACTGTTTTAAATTCAGTATATGGTTTCTTATAAATTTTAAATGATTCATACTCATGCTTAAATTGATCACCTGCCAGACCGTCGTGTCTGACCTTGTTTGTTTGGTGCCTTAGGTAGCAGGTCCCCGTCTTGAGCCAGTACGGGTGCAGATGGCTATAGAGCCACGAGTTTTGCAGGTTGTTGTTTCAGTGATGTCATACAGACGTCGCGCTTGACTCTGGAGATACGTTACACACATGGGTAGTATTTGTTCTTAGCTTGTAATTTTGTAAGGCTTTTGTTAGCCCTTTTCTTTTGGGATTGTAATTAATGCACTTGTTAAATTATAACTTGAATATGCTTGGGTATTGATAAGCCTGTCTCGGTCAGCTCTATATATTTTGATATCATGTTTTGTTCCAGTCTGAGTATGATTATGCTATGACAGCTTTATGCTGACGGGTTGAGTGCGACACGGAACCCGATGGCCACGGGCTCCGGGTCGCAATGCCACGTAAGCTTCCGCGAAATGTTCTTGATTTGTTTGGAAATTTTGCCTTCCTCACACACGCGGATCCCGGGGAGAAATATATTTATCACTTAATCCCCAATTCGCGTTCCCGAGGTCGGACCGCTGCAGGGATCCGGGTTCGGGGGCGCGACATAGGAGTAAGAAAGCTAAGACCGAAGAGTCCGATCAGGAAGAAGATTCTAAACCTAAAGAAGGGATCTTAGCTCGCATACAACATGATGATGACCTGGAAGATGACCACCCGTGGTATTATGATATTTGGAATTACCTGCATGATGGCTACATCCCCGACTACGCCACCCGTTCAGATAAAAGAGTATTAAGAGAGATGGTTCAGAGATATGTCATAGTCGCAGGGCTACTGTACCGTAGATCATTTAATGGAGTTCTCTTACGATGCATGACCATAGAAGAAGGGCAAGAGATAGTTGAAGAAGCACATTCAGGAGAGTGCGGAGGACATGTCAACGGCCAGATGTTAGCTAAGAAAATCATCCGTTTAGGTTACTATTGGCCGTCCCTAGAATCAGATTCAGTCAATTATGTCAAAAGATGCAAAGAATATCAGCTGCATGCTGACCTAATTCATGCCCCCGCATCATCCCTTCACCCTACCACCGCTCCATGGCCTTTCTCGACTTGGGCTTTTGATATCATAGGACCCCTGACCTCTACTATAGAGAACACACAAAATAAGGCATTCATGTTAACCGCAACAGAATATTACACTAAATGGGCAGAAGCCGAAGCATATGTTAATATTAAGGCAACCTCCATAGTCAAATTCATTAAAAAGAATATAATAGCTAGGTTTGGCATCCCTAAGGCATTCATAACAGACAATGGTCCACAATTCATATCCCAACAAATGAATGAGTTGTGCACAAAATATAACATAGAACTGCATCATTCAACCCCACACTATCCCCAAGCAAATGGTCAAGCCGAAGCAACCAACAAGACCCTACTAAAGATCATCAAGAAGACTGTGCAAACCACCAAAGGTAGTGATTGGCCAGACCGTTTGGTCGAAGCGTTGTGGGCGTATCGAACCTCAATAAGAACTCCCACCGGAGAAACCCCATACTCTTTGACTTACGGAATGGAAGCAGTCCTTCCCCTTGAAGTCCTTCACCCGTCGCTGCGCATCCAGCTAGATGAAGACATGACAGAGGACCAAAGTAGAGAAGCATTGGTACTTCAGCTGGACCTACTTGACGAAAGGAGAATGAAAGCAGCAGAGCACGCACAGGTATACCGGAAGCGGATTGCCAGAGCCTACGACAAACATGTCAAAGAAAGAAAATTCAAAGTTGGCGATTTCGTGCTGAAACGCATCGCTCCTTCTCAGCTTCCGCATCCCCGAGGTAAGTTACGACCCAATTGGGAAGGCCCTTATGTAATTAAAGAAGTATATCCTGGAAATGCATACAGACTAGTAAATGCAGAAGGGGAAGATCTCTGCGATCCATGGAACGCTATGTACCTGAAAAGGTACACAGTATGACCCTTCCTCACTTCTTGTAGAATATGACCCTCCTTGCCCTTTTGTGTAGTTGTAGAAATCTCATAGGAAGACCGAAGAAATGCACTCTGATCAAATTTGGAACTCGGACACACACTAACATTTAAAAATACACAAATAGGTGAGTCTGCCCGGCACAAATTCGGCACGGCTAAAGCCATTCGATGTGAAGGTTTGAAGGTGAGTTTGGCCATGTCATGAAAGCTTTTCAACCATTTGCAAAAAAAAAAAAAAGGGAGTTAAATATATATATATATATATTCGTAACTAGTTTGGGTTCGTAGCCTTTTTAACCCGAGCCAGTAAGCCCGCAGGGGTATTTACGTACCTAGTGCCCTAAAGCCGTCTGGTTTGGGAGTCACCGGCCTAAAGCTCGTTACATGGGTTAATTAGAAAGTTTAAAGAACCTAGACATTGCGCAGTTACATGCTAAAAAAAAAAAAAAAAAAAAAAGACGTAGCTAGTTTGGGTTCGTAGCCTTTTTAACCCGAGCCAGTAAGCCCGTAGGGGTATTTGCATACCTAATGCCCTAAAGCCGTCTGGTTTGGGAGTCATTGGCCTAATGCTCGTTACATGGGTTAATTAGAAAGCTTAAAGGACCTAGACATTGCACAGTTACATGTTAAAAAAAAAAAAATCTCTATTAGAATTAGGCCCGCTGGAGTGACATGGGTACTCATTGCATGAACTGAGCAGAAGGTGGTCGAAAGCCACAGCACTAAGGAGGCACGGTGACTTACCACCCCACACACAAACACAACTCACGAACGAGCCCCGAGGACAGTCAAGTGCTCTCTGAAGTTTAACTGAAAAGACTAAGCAGCTACAAGAGGAGGGCTTGTGAGGGCTCGACCTCCAAATGATGGTTAGGGAGTATCACATTACCGCCAAGGTGACAATCATGGAACGAGGATACTTTCTTGCCCACCGCCAAAATGAACAATAGTCTTATGCTGGGGCTTTTTTTTTATATATATGTATATATCTATCTATCTATCTTGCACGGCTTCCCAATATGGGCCCTCATCGCATACACGATTGCCACAAACACTCACTGGACTGCACACACCCTCACCTCATGCATGCTTTTGTTGCTAATCATTTCCGAGTCAATGCAGGAAAGAACCCATACACTAAGGTACTAATTCCATCTCTTTTCCCGAAGCTTGAATGCCAAAATGGCCCCCTGACATTTTTACCGAGAAAGAAAGATTCCACCTTAGCTAAATTATGCAGGGGGCCTAAAAATATTAAACTAACAAATTTGCTTTGAGACCTTGCAGGGAAACCAACCCCGATTACGTTCATAACATCCCACAAGCTGGGGCATTTTTTTTTATATATATTATCTACGGGTATTATTTTGCACACAACTCCTCATAACTAGAAGAGGTCAAAATGCTGATGACCAAACTTGGGAAGTATGAATTATGGTTGTTATGATATATAATGATGAATTTGATTATAGATGTATGCTATGCACACCCTTTATGATATCATGTTTGATTTGAAAACGCAAATATCTTGAGCTCTTGCCTTAATACTTATTGCTGACGATGTGAATGCCTTTAAAAACATAGAATTGCTTAGGCCACAAATGTCACACACTCAGGCACTCCTCATTGTTTGAGAACCTTGTGGCTATGTTGCCTTCTCCGTATCAAATTTGGCATGGGATTGCATTCATTTAGTTTATTATATCTCATCTTGTCTATCCCGTATTGCTATTATTCTTATTCCATGAGATTTTTTTTGTTGAGCACGAAATTCGAGAAATTTTAGAAAAATTTCGGCAGCACTTCCCTTTGTTTTTTGGACCCCGGAAAATTTCCGGATATACAGAACCTGTTACCTATGAAAGAAAAACACTTCATATATTCCCCGGTACCCCACAATAACTCCTTATCAATCAAACACATTCCCATGGCACTTCTAAAGCATCAAGCACACTATCTCAACTACACAAACATAATACACGTATGCACAACATACATCAAATACATATTAGCTCTCACCATAAGCCAAAGATGGGGCGAAACAACATAAATACATGACTAGCAAATATGGATACATGGAATAAGGATACACTAATGATGCAGCCTGGGGAGATCAATCAAAGAACGATGACTCTACGGAACGGCTCCATCACGGCGAGCCGACGAAGCGAATGAGGTCGGACCAGGAGCACGCTGAGAAGGAGTGCGGGTCGAGTCTGAGAATGCATAACCTCTCTCCTCTGCCCTCTGATGAAGTCTAGCGAGACGCCCCCGCAAATCAGTAACCACTTCATCACGTTGTCTCTCCATGCGATCCATGCGCCGAGCGTAATGATCATGAATAATGGCCTTCTCCTCGCCCCAGCTAGGAGGTGGAGGAATAGAAGCAACGATAGCACCGCTCTACAGGACAACGTTTATAGAAACATTACGTTCAACAAACCTTGTAGCATCAAATGTGGAATTTTAAAAAAAGAAAAGACCTCCACCTGCACAGGGGCCTCAAAGCTCCTAAGCCTGGCACGTAACTCGTCAACCTGCACACAGCAAAATTATAAACAACATCAACAATGGATGAGGAATTAAGATTGAAATATCACATGAGAAGCGCTCATACCTGTGCCATAGATGCAGCTCTCTCTGCAAACGCTCTGTCGCGCTCGCCACGAGCCTCTGCCTGAGGATCACAAATAGAAAGGGTTAAGAGTTGTCATTATATGTCTTGACCACAAGAATGATAAAAGGAAACGCAAACCTCGCTAGTCCGCAGTCGGTCCACCTCCGCCTGTAGAGTGAGAAGATCGCTCTCCAATCGAATTCTTGTGACCTCGGACATGTCCTGCTCTCTGTTGCTCTGCATGGTAACCAAAGGTCATAAACACAAATTCAAAATGAACAAATAACTCCATGACCTCATACCTCGCGAGAATCCGCCAACGCTTCGATGATCGCTTCATTTTCCCGGCGGCGCTCCTGTTACCAAAGCTTTTTTAGTAAGGAAAGTATAAATAGGGTAGCATGTAGCTAATTAGGTTTAACAATTTTCGTACCCTCTCAGCTGTCAATAGTGCCCTCAGTCTCACGATATCCGTATCCTATGAAATATAAACCATGCCGTTACATCAAGAACGATCAACATTACTATGGAGATAAGCACCATTGGATTCAAACACTAAATCAAGAAGTCATACCTTCTTCTCCACTAGGTGAGACAGTCGAAGTGTTTCTCCCCTAAGGATGGACTCCGCATCGGACGCTACACACCCAGACGTCCCCTGTCACACATGAGAGCCACGGTTAGAGGATGGGAAGAGCATGAATCGTTGAGATTGTAAGGCTCATAATTGAAGTTGGAAACCTCATAAGCCCTCACCTCGCCCCGTCCTTCGGATGATGGACGTGCCTGCCAATCCCTTGCTACAGCCGGTATCTCCTCCTGAAAAATAAAAGAAGAAACGATGTTAGCAATGATAAAAAGGAAGACAACATTAGAGCAAACAAAATTTCAATGCTCACCCGAGCCAATGACGAAGCCTCAGCCGCTTCCGCACAATTACTAATAGAATACGAAGCCCCACAAGAATACGACTCCGGGAGTATATACCGATGCAAAGCTGTCCTCCAATATACCTCATAGTCACTCCAGGCACTAGCATCTACATCGAAGGTGGCCTTCCTCCCTTTCCTTCTCCAATTTTTTATCTCTTTCCGACACGGATGGCGGCGTTTGAACGCTTTCAAACCCGACCCTGGATAGGACCGATGCATCATAGACTTTTCTGCAGGGACAACTTGATGGTGTCCCAGTTGGCGCGCAACTCGGCTAACAACCAACCTGACCGCCACCTGGGGAGCGTGGAGCCAAATGTCCCTCTCAAATAGAGTACGCCCCTCCTGCACAACAGCCATCTCATCATCCGGACCACCCCGGTAGGGCTGCCAGATCACCTAACAAGTCGTGATGTGTAGCAAATGAGAACGGAGAGAGGCAGACATTTAACATGACAAACAAAAAGAGAAAAGGAGCATACCTCGTGATTTTTCAATTCATTTAAGATAAACCGGTAACCTTGCTCGCCCGGTCTCATGCCTAGAGCCTTAATACGCTCCGCCATCTCAGGAGGCAGAATGTCGGCAAAACTCCGCAAATTGGCATTAGGATACCACTGCGAAGCCCGGGGAGTACAGCTCAACCTCGCAGGCAAGCGCTCAGGGCGACACTGGATGATATGCTCCCAAACCCATACCTATACACAACCAAAGCTTAGTTATTACAAAAGACGAAAAATGACCCATGATAAGAAAGGGTGGACTACAATAGGTCGCCACATTTGGGGATAGGGTTTAAACCTGTAGGATCGGCACGAACCCTCGAAGGCTCTTGCATCCAGGCTGGAGGCGGCACCTCGAGTCTAGACTATGGAAAAGAAAGGCAAGGGTGGCCGCGCCCCAAGCATAGTCGCCGACCTTATCCAGGTCCTGCACAAATCGAATGAGAGTACCGGACGCTCTATTGCCAGTCGCGTTGGCAAAGAGACATCTCCCCAAAAAGAACAGAAGGAAAGCCCGGAGATGCTCATCATCACCCAATCGTGCCGAAACCAGCCTGGGTCTCCTCAAATGAACCTCAGACTGCCTCCCTTGTTTTTTCTCTGCACAATACCAAATTGACATAAGAAATTCATTATATAATCAGAATAAGGAACAAAGTAGCTACCCAAATGCTTCGGTACTCACTCGTGACCGGGAAAACCTCACAAGGTATCCCTACCCTCTTTCGGCGAGCGTACCCATCAACCGGCACTTCCCGCCATTCATACCCTGCAGCAAGGGAGAAAGAACGTAAGAAACAAGGATAAGAAGCATACAAGACGCTAGAGATCACTTTAAAAAAACTAGATCGAGTGTTTACGCTCAGAGGGTCCGACGTCGTCGCCCTCGTCACCTTTACCCGCACCTCCATCTCTCCTCTCATCAAAGTCAACAGAAACAACTCGGCGAGGCCTCACCCCCTCATCCTCACTGTCCCCATCATCAATCTCGTCGTCTCCATCATCAGATGCGATAAACTCACCCTCCAACTCATCATAATCTGCATCCTCATCATAACTCCCGTCCACCTCATCATCACTCTCAGCGCATCCACCACTGCTACATCGTCATCAGCAGGGCCGGCCGCAGATCGGGATCCACCAGAAGAAGGGCCCTCACCTGTCAAAGGAATTATGAACACTGTTAATAAAGGATAAATATCAAATATGCAGGTCTCACGGGTATTTTTTCTACTCTGAATCAATCTAAAGGAGAGGGGACAAAATGTTACCAGCATCGGCCCGAGCCCCGGCCTTTGTGGGGGCAGGACCTCCCTCACATACTCTAACCGGCAAGCCTTCGAAATCCGGTACCCTTGCCCTCAACTTGGCAAGAAAGTCCGCCTGGTTCCGAGCCCACTCTAAAATAAAGCGGGGAGGGATGATTAGTAGGAGCAGCAGAAGAAAAAGATATAATGCTACAAAGGCAACAATAGAATACTTACTATTTAGGATTCTCTTCCTCTCTTGGCTGTAAGCCTCCCTCAGCCACTCGGCGTCAATCTGACCCACACCGGACTGGGGGCGAGCCCCGAACATCCTATGTAGGCGTAATCGAGTGATAGAAGCCTTGGCATTATTCGCTCTAGAGAAAACAGGGAGGCCTGTCACCCTCAGCCCCCAGCAACGCGCAATGTCCTCAAGTGTAATCGTCATTTCCCCGGGCGGGAAATGGAAAGTGTGTGTCTCATCCCTCCATCTCTCGGAAAGAGCACAAATGAGAGCACGGTCGGTGCGGAAGGCGACAATAGACATGAAATCCTCGAACCCCATCGCTCGGACCCGATCTTTTAAGTGATCAGGGAGCTCGGTCCACCAGTCCCTCATCTGTAACCAACTCACCCTAGCCCGGGCAAAAGGGACAGGCTACAACATAAACATCACAGGAAAGGATGTCAATAATAATGAAAGCCAACAAAGTATGAGATTTATAAAGACAGCTAAGAGTTTACCCGGCCAGCTCGTATCTCGTCTGAAAGGTGAGGCTTCTTCTCCGATTTGTCCTCACACTTCTGTTTCTTTTTCGGGGGAGTAATGATTTGATCTACCCCGGCCCCTTCCACAGTGTCCGATGACATTGGAGTGCGCTTACAAGTCTCCTTAGTCCTAGCCATCTGACAAACCTGTACCCAAAGCCAAAATGAGAAGTTGAGCATGAGGGAATAATGTTAGTCCCCATAAGCATAAGAGACCATGACCATTGATCCAACCAAATGATTAAGACAAAACGAATCCCATTTATTGAACTGCCCTCATTAAAATACATTTTACAAGCCTGAAAAGAAATGAAAACACATTCATTCCAACCCAACTCTTCCAACTTAGCTCAAACTTCACGCCTCTCATTCTGCCTCATCACCACTATATCATTTCAACATACACATTAGGCTGAATCACATCCCGTCCCACAGTCACATCATACAAATAAGAAAAAGGGAGGAGGGGAAACAATGACAACCACAACAATGAGAAATATATAAAGATATAAAAAAAATAAAAATAAAAATAAAATAACAAAAAAAAGAATAACTGAATCACAATTTAAACTAAAACAACACCCATAACCTTTGTCCCATCACATCATAACCAACTCACCCTAGCCATCACCACCACACCCCTCAAATACCAAGCTTACTCTTCTACATAATAAAATAAACAAACAAATAAATAAAAAAAAAGATAGAGACAAAAGAGCAGAAGGTTCCCGATATAATTACAAATATGGAAGTGAGCATAAAACACATCATGGTGTAAGAAACAAGTCAAAACCAGTGCACCACAAGTTTAAACAAGTCCCTGAATAACATAAGAAAGAAAAAAAAAGGAAAAATAAAATAAAATAAAGAAGAAAGCCCAAACCACTTCCCCACAGTGACTGAGATCTATGTTAGGAGTCTAAATCTTATTCACCACATTCTCATTTAAAGCCAATGGAATGCTCAATAAATTCAAACAATCTCCACTACACCTGTTAGCTTCCATAGGTCGCGCCAGACCTCACTCCTCATCATCCCACATATCCCAACTAACCACAATGAATGCCAATTTTCCACTCAAACCAATTTCGCCAAGGGATTCCCACTCTGTAACCTTTCAAATTTTAGTCAAGGGGGCTAGGATGGCCAACACCACAACTGGGACAACTCCATCCCTTCTTCCCTCACCAAAATCCACCACACCCATGGCTGCCAATAGCCAAAATCAAGTCCTAAAACCCCATGTTGCAGCCATCGTCCAAAATGATAGTAATAATGATGATAAATAAAAGAGAGAAAGAAGAAATGAATGAAAGAGGATGGGACCCACATACCTGGGCCACCAAGTTGTCAAACACCCCCTTTTTCTCTTCTCCCTTTCCTTCTTCTTCCCCTCACTCTGTTGCTGGTCTCCTTGTTCAGCCCAGTCACACACAACCTGAAACGGCAGCAGCAAACATAAACAGATTCTAAAAAAAAAGAGAGAAGAGAAAAGAAAGAGAATAGAAAGAAATAAATGGAAGGAAGATGAAGACACATACCTGAACCTCTCTCTCCTCCCTTTCTCCTCACTGCATTCGGCTTCCACCTGAAGTGGCAGAAACAGAGTCTAAAAAAAAATAGGGAGAAGAGAAAAGAAAGAAAACAGAAATGAAATGGAAAGGAGATGGAAAATGCATACCTGAATCTCTCTCTCCTCTCTTTCTCCTCACTGCATTCGGCTTCCACCTGAAGTGGCAGAAACATAGTCTAAAAAATATATATATAGGGAGAAGAGAAAAGAAAGAAAACAGAAATGAAATGGAAAGGAGATGGAAAATGCATACCTGAATCTCTCTCTCCTCCCTTTCTCCTCACTGCATTCGGCTTCCACCTGAAGTGGCAGAAACAGAGTCTAAAAAAAAATAGGGAGAAGAGAAAAGAAAGAAAACAGAAATGAAATGGAAAGGAGATGGAAAATGCATACCTGAATCTCTCTCTCCTCCCTTTCTCCTCAATGTATTCGGCCTCCACCTGAAACAATGACAGCCACAACAACCATGAAAAAAAAAATGGAAACAAGAGAAACAAAAAAAAGAAGAAATCGAACACTCCACTTGAAACAGTAGCCAGGCACGCGCTGCTGCCCTTCCTTTCCTCCTCTTCTTTTTCTCCACTTAGTTCTCAATGCTCGTTTTTTTTTTCCACTGCTGCCCACTGAGACTTCACCTGAAACTACCACAGCAACCATAGGAAACGAAAAAAAAAATAGAAAGAAGAAGAAGTAGAAAAGGAGGTTGAGACCCACCTACCTGGGCGACAGCAAACTCTTGCGTCGCTGCTCTTCCTTTCCTCCTCTCCTGTTTCTCCACTCAGCTCTCCCTGATCACTCTCCCCTGCGCCTCACCTAAAGCAAGAAGCCAAAGAAAGAAACGAAAGAAAAGAAGAGAGGGAAAGAAAGAATAAAAAACGAAAAGAGGGGGAAAGATTGGGGCATCAAAAGCCCCAGCCACTGTGACCTAGCGCCCAGCCTTGGGCGCTGGCCTAGCACCATCACATGGTGGGGCCCTCTTCAAGGGGGGAGATCCACCTATATATAAAAAAAAAAAATAAAAAAAAAAGGGAACAACTCAACTGAAAAAAAAAAAAAAAAAAAAAGATCAAACCTGACATTAATTTAAACATCAATGGAGATGAAGTTAAGACATAATCCACTCTCGGGTTAGGATAAAAATCAATTTTTATTAATGACTATGGTCTAGTCTTAACAAAATTGGACTCATCAAATTTCATAACTCATCATTAACCTCATCACCATAAATGTCATCATCATTCAGTAATAAACATCACCACATAACATAAAATAAAATAAAATAAAAAGAGGAAAAGAAAATAAAGTCTAAATCAACTTTTATTAAACTCCAATAAGAGTCTTAAAACAATAACTATAGCAATTATTTGAATCGATTGAATCCTAAACATGGACTAAAATAGAGTCACAACCTTTGCCCCCAATACCCTAGGTGGAGCTTATAACTAACTAAGATGGTCTTAATGACCTGACCTCTTATTGAAAGAAAATCCTAGCCTAAGATAGAATAACTTTTAGTGAGTCCCCTAGGATGGATGGAACATCCCGTTGAAAGTAGGAAAGCGCGCCATCTGTGCCTCCATTTCATTGATATGAACTTCGAGTTGTCCTTGCACTTCTTTCAAGTTATCCGGCGGATTCCTCAAGACACTGCAAATATCCCGAATTCGCTGGAAGTCATTTAGATAAGCCGTGTATACCGGATGAATAAGCGCCGAGAGGCTAGTGTTTTGCATCTCGAAGTACCTCCTGTAGCGCCTAGGAACGGATGATTTAGCTTCGTGAGGGCAAGACATGACCATGAGTTCTAGTTGATCCATCCGCCTGTGTAGGGTGTTAAAGTCATCAATAGGAGCTCGTTCGTTGGTAGACTTCATAGTCTCCCAAACTTCAAACATCCCCCTGACATCTAACATGCTCCATAAGAGAGATTGGAGCACGCTGTTGACAAAAGGAGGCAAGTCTTCCAGAAGCCCATCATAACCATTCAGCCTATTTAGAGCAGTCCTGCCCACAATACACAAATCCCCATACAACCTGCAGATACCTTTGTACTTCATAGCCAGTAAATCATACCTGCGGCGCCTAATCTCCACAATGCGCTGGTCCATAGTTTTTTCAAATTGGAAAACGCAATCATAGGTAACAGGCAGGGAGGATTCATGCTTGAGGTAGAATTATGCCCGTTCCTCAGAGCCATAATACCCTATTTTGTCAGCTTCAGGGGACCAATATTCATCCCCTGGCGAGTAGGGCTTGCAAGCGGAAGAACCTTCAATACCATCAACAACGAATGAGAAGATCGGAGAGCCGGCCATTGGAATAAGAAAAGACCTGTAGGCATATGCACAAGGCTTTAGAAACCCTTTACAGAATAAAAACAACCCAAAAAAAAAAGTTCATAATTAGAGGAAATCCAAAAAAAAAAAAAAAAAAAAGGGGTCACTTGGGCGCCCCAGGGGTGGCGCCCATGTCTGTTTTGAGGAATTCACCGCAAAAGGTATGGGTTTAGCCATGATAATTTTATTAGGCCTTTTCAAATCCGTGAGAGATATTTCCAAAGATACTGCTAGGCTGTCCTAAACCCTCTCAAGAGCAAAGAAGTCCAAGCTACATGCCCATACAATACAACATCTTAACATTCATGAAAAAAAAGAAAAAGAAAAATAGAGAGTCAGCTAGGCACCACAGGGGTGGCGCCCACCCCAGCCTTGAAATATCTCCCATAAGGACATCATTATTTCGCCAAGTTAAAGACTTTAGTGTCCCTGAGTCATGTTTTCATAACATATTGTGAAGCCGGAGAGAACCAGAATATGGAAAGATGCCCCAAAATTTGGATTCACAAGCCCTTAGTGTGAATCAGAAAGATAGGCACCACCAGGGTGGTGCCTAGCCTTCCCTGTTGGTGTTTTTCAACTAGGGCACCCCAAATTTTACCATGATAGACTTGCCTATGCCATAAAACAGCCTTGATGAATTAAATAAAGAAAACGTGGGACAAGACATCACCACAACCAAAACAAAGCCAACATGTACGCAAGAGCATAAGACTAGGCTCAAATTCAAATCAAAGATTGTGCATGTGCATGATGAAAACTGAACATAATCTTGAAACATCAGATGTAAAAATCACCAAACACAAAAAGAAACAAAAAGGCCAACACATGATCAAAAAGGATTTAAAAACTAATAATAATAATAATAATAATGATAATAATAATAAAAAATATAAAAAGAAAATGATCAACCACATAACCCAAAGAGGATAAAAGCGAATTTAAAAAGAGAAAAAGAGAACATACAAAACAAATAAAAAGGATGCTTTAATCTGAAGTCATATACCAAGTTGATCAACTAAAAAAAAATCATACAATTAGAAGTATATACATGAGACCTGCCATTCATCTTAAAAAAAAGAAAAAAGAAAAGGAGAAGAGAAAACTTACTTGGGAGCAAGGAAGAGCTTGAAGGCTTTGAAATTCGAAGTCTGAAAGAGTAGGAGTTGTGGGGAATTCGTGGCCTTGATACACTTATATAGATTAGAGTCTGAACCCCATGAGAATTTTAAAAGTACATGAACTGCAACTTGGGCGCCACCCTATGGGCGCCCAGGTCACTCATTCTTCCTAGAATTCAGGGCTTCTCTTTGACAGGGACTCTAAGTGTTGTACATGCCATTCCACGTAGGAGCCACACCGCGGGCGCCCAAATCGCCTATTCTCTAAAGGTCAGGCTTCTACTCCGACGAGGACTCTTGATACGATAGGCTGAATACGAATCCTACTTCGAGACTAACTCAAAATGCAGTCTGGGCGCCACCCCTTTGGCGCCCAGGTCACACATTACCTTGAACCCGAATCCTACTCCAAGACTAACTCAACATGCAGTCCGGGCGCCACCCCTTGGGCGCCCAGGTCACACATTACCCTGAATTCAAGTTCTACTTCGAGACCAACCTAAAATGCAGTCTAGGCACCACTCCTTGGGCGCCCAGATCACATATTTTTCTGAATTCGAAATTCTACTTCAAAACCAACTTGAAATGCAGCCTACTTCATTGAAGTTAAAACTACATTCTAAAACGGACTAGGACTACATCTTGGGCACCACTTCTTGGACATTTAGGTGACTTGTCTCCCAAATCCACCATTCTACTTTGAGAGGAACTTTTTCTATGCAATCCGCCTAGGCGCCATCCCCTGGGCGCCCAAGCTGTCACTTTTCATAATCCTTGAACCAAAGCTCGAACAGGCTGGGCACCACCCCTGTGGCGCCTATCAATCACCTTAGAGAACCAAAGGCCTCTTTGAGCCAAATTGTCCTAGAATTTTGAGAAGTTGAACCCGAACAAGAATTAATGATGATCGATGATTAAAAAATAATAATAATAATAAAAAACAAGAGAAAAAAATATACATATATATTAAAAAAACAAAACAAAAACCACAAAAAAAGAGCAAAGAAAAATAAATAAATAAATAACCAAAAGAGAGAGAGAGAAAGCAAGTTAAGAGAGGCACAAAGAAATGGTGCACATTGTCAATCAAACATTGTCCCATCACATAAGATCCCTTCACAGGCACATTAGTCCCATCACGCATACATCTGACATTGTGTATTGCATGTCATCTCCCTCAATGAAATTTGAACTACAGAGCACTAACAATGAGAAATGCAGTATCTTTTAGTGTTTGTTCAATACAGGTTCCCAAAGCAAAAACGAAGACACCAAAGGTGAAAGACATTCAAGTACACTGATGGAGGTAGATGACTCAAACTTCGGCAAACTAATGATGAAAGGAAATGGCAGTGGTCCCCAACGTTGGACTTACGGAAAGCTCTGGAGGTAAGTACCCTTGACTGTGATTTTCATGATTTTACTTCATGTCTAGAAATTGAGTCGCCGTAGGCCTCCCTAAAGCGCTTATAATCGGTATGGCAACCATAATATCGTGTTGTCACGAATTGTGCGTTCGCCGACTCAAATCTTGACGTTGGAAGATGGAAACCGTGTAACTTGAAACTCTCCATGATAAGCACCAAAAAGATGATCGAATCTATCCTAGGTTCTCATTTAAGCTTGGGTGAAGACCAAGATCCCTAGAGAGTGACAGTTATTCCGGTGACCGTCTTCCGTGGATTTAGCTTTTTCGATGCATACCTGAGTTTTAAAATCAAACATCTTTTAGAAATTAAAAAAAAAATGCATCTCATTCTCATATGCACCTCACACTATTGCTTGAGCTGTGTTTGTAATTGCCTTCAAGATCCCCATTTTTGCTAGTTAGTTTTAACTATGCCTTGAACATTCAACTGCGGATGAAAGTTAAAAGACGCTATATATGACCATTTGAATTAAACTCTATTGCATGAACAAATGAAATTCTAATAGTGACTTAACCAATCGAAAGATTGACTTCTGATTCAGACCACCGGGGCACAGTTCCCGCCATCATTTTAAATTTCAGCAACCGGGGCACAGTTCCCAACCCGCCACGTGGCAATACCACGGGCACCGAGGCACAGATCTCGGGTTTCCAATCAAATCATTAGGCACGTAACTTCTTCTTTTTCTTTTTCCCCCTGAATCAGGATCAATCCTAGAAAAGTGAACCTTATTTTTAGAATGAATTTGCAATTGCATACATCCATAGATGGCCACTCTCACGAGCTCAAAAGCTCCCGTGAGTCATGAGTGGTGTGTCTACTTTCTTTGGAGCACAACTCTCCACATGTTGCTCTCCAAAGAGGGGCATACTGTAGACACCTCATTTGGCCCCTATGATAGCCTTAAATACCTATCATATATAGCGATGCCCCCATTTCATCCATAATTGAATGATTAAAGATATAATTCAGATTAATTAACGACGATGAAGATGCTTGTTGCTAATTTTAGACTTAGTTCGACGATTTCTAGAAATTCGCGAGAGAAAAGCCAGGTCGCGTTGAGATCTCGAGCCCAATTCACTACTCATACAAGAAGTGAACCATGACACCACTCAAACCCTTTTTGGACCACTTAAGACATGCTTAGGCCAATCCCTCTAAAGACCATACTTAGTTTGCCAAAATGTCACCCGATTAGCCTAAGTTAGGAAATTGAATTCATTGGTCCAGAGATCCCCCATACTTTTCAGCACCTATTTGTCAAGAAATTTAGACCATTGAATTTCTCACTTCGAGAGCTTTCCGGCGGTATGTAGAACGTCCAAATCCGATAAGCGAGTCAAAAGTTATGAGCTTCCGAAGTTTGTCCTAAGAAGAGATCAGCTAGGCACCACCCATGTGGCGCCCACCCTATGGAAAACCATCTAGGCGCCCCATGGTGGGCGCCCACACAGCCCGGGACCACCTAGGCGCCCCATGGTGGGCGCCCAGCCTCCAAATTTCACTAGTTAGCCTAAAAGTAGCCCGGGACCACTCAACCTAGGGGCCGAACTCCGAAAATGAACCGACTCCACCAAGGCACCACCCATGTGGCGCCTACTCTCCTAAGTTCCACATAGGCACCAACCCTGTGGCGCCCACACTTCCTAGAATCACCTAGGCACCCCATGGTGGGCGCCCACCTTAAAATTTATTTGTTTGGTTCGAGACTAGACCGGAACCACTCATACGTAGGACCAAGCATCGAAGACGAACCGAACCACCTAGGCACCACCCATGTGGCGCCAAGCCTTGAAATCCATCCGGGCGCCACATGGCCTATTAAGTGCTAATGTAGGTCCCCCCCAGGTGAAGACATATCCGTTCAGTCTCGACTCCAAATGGGACCAAGGATCAAAAGCGAAGCACGAACCAGCTGGGCACCACCCTGTGGGCGCCCACTCTCTCCAGGATCACCTGGGCGCCACCTTGTGGGCGCCCAGCATGCGCAGGCCATGTGGGCGCCACCCCATGGGCGCCCATCCTCCCTCCAAACCCTAGTTCACCCTAAAACAACTTAAACCGCCTAGGGATGCGTGAGACCTTCTAGAAACACGAATTAATGAAGCCCTAGCCCCTTCTAAACTCGTCCCAAACCTATATAATCCCTTTTAACTTCATTTACAAGGAGAGGCTACCCAAAAAACCCTAGGAAAAGAGGCAAAAGGAGACAATAGAAAAAGAAGAAGAAAGGTAGCCACCATTAGAGAAAAACTTCAGATCTATAGTAGAAGAAGGAGAAAGAGAGGAGGAGGCTTCCATTTCTTCAAGTAAAGCTATGGATCTCTGCGAAGGTTTCAATCTAGGAACTTGAGAAACGTTTCTTCATACCGGTATTCCTAGATCTCCCTTCTTTTACTACACTCCATTACCATTCATGCTTAGAAACATGCTTAGGGCCATTTGAGCATCATAGATCTACATTAACTTGAGATAAAAATGGTATTAGCATCTCATCATATTAGGAACATGTTTAGGTTCATTCTAACATGGTAGGTTTTCTTTGATTTCGTAGTTCATATTGCATAGCTAGATTAGATCTCGCATTAGCATCATCATCATCATCATTTATATTGAAAAGATCGCAAGCAACCATTGGCAGAAAGGCTGGGCGCCACCCCCTGGGCGCCTACCCTCTCCAGAACACCTGGGCGCCACCCACTGGGCGCCTGCCCTTTCCAGAATCACCTGGGCGCCACCCCCTGGGCGCCTACCCTTCTGAGACAGGGTCCGGGTTCTTTATCTCCACCCGTTGCATCGTTTGCTTATAATTTTGTTAGTTGCATCGCTAGTAGTTCAAATTAAGACATTCGCATCAGTCGCTGAATATTGGAAGTTGTGTTGAAAACACTAAGATTCTTGTGCGTTCGTTGTGTTCCCTTGAAAACCCTGACTGAGCAGGGTAGGCGCCACAGGGGTGGCGCCCAGGTGGATTTCTCCACTTTTGTGCACAACTTCAAATCTTCCGCATTTAGTTCATTTAGAAACTGCATAATGATGATATGTTTGGTTGTATGATCTGTTCTGTACTTTGAATTACCATCTTTGTCACACTTCACATCATATCATTTGAATTGCATAACCATAGAAAATCCCAGAAAAAATCATAAAACATAAAATCCCTTCTTCTCTTTCCTTACTCTCTAGTAAATTAGAGGAGAAACCAAAAAAAATTAAAAGATATCCAGAAAACCCAAAAATAATAATTAGATAGTCTAGGTTATTGAGTTTAGTGCCTAAGTAGGATAAATCATAAGATTAATTAAAACACCATAATTAGCTAACTTAAGAAACATCAAATCATTAAGAACCCTAAAAACCTTAAGACCCTAATTAATTCGGATTTAGAAGTAATTAAGAACTTTAAAAACACAAAAAACCTAAAACCCCAAAAGACAGCCACCTGGGCGCCACCCCCTGGGCGCCCATCCTTCCACAGCCACCTGGGCGCCACCCTCTGGGCGCCCAGCCTATTCATTCTCCAAAACACCCCGATTAAAGCTTAAGATAATTAGTTAAGACCTTAAACTAATCCGAATCAACACAGTAAAATATTTTAAACCTAGAATAAGTAAACCTTAATTAACTTAATCTCTAATTAACTCAAAAAACTCAAAACCAATAAACTTTAAAAAGTCCACCTGGGCGCCACCCTCTGGGTGCCCAGCCTGCACTGCCACCTGGGCACCACCCCCTTGGCGCCCATCCTATCCCGTCTCTAAAGAACCCCTAATTAAAATTTTTAATTAAACACAACCCAAATTTAATCCTAGTTAACATAACAAAACACTTTTAAATTTAAGAAATCTAAAACCTTAATCAACTTAGACTTGAACCAACCTAAAAACGCAAAAGCCACCCGAAACCACAAAACAGACACCTGGGCGCCACCCCCTGGGCGCCCAGCTTGCCTTTACACTTGGGCACCACCCTCCTGGCGCCTATCTTATCCCATTCCCTTAGAAACCACCACTTAATTAAACTTAATTGATTAAACCCGAATTAACACCTTAAAACACTATTAACCTAAAAGACTCGAAACCTTAATCAATTTGGACTCAAACCAACTTAGAAAATACAAAACGAATAAACCACAAAACATCCACTTGGGCGCCACCCCCTTGGTGCCTATCCTATCGCATCCACTTGGGCACCACCCTCCTGGCGCCCATCCTACCCAATCACTAAGAAACCCTACTTGAAATTAAATTCGAAGTCAATCACGATCAACACACCAGAACACCCTTGAATTCTAAAACAATCGAACCATAAACCCGAATAGATTTAAAACATCGAACCAACTCGGACACACAAGACAGACACTTGGGCGCCACCCCCTGGGCGCCCATCCTGTCACCTCCACCTGGGCACCGCTCTCTGGGCGCCCAACCTCTCCCGTCACTAAAGCCAAGTTAATTGAAACGAAATTTAATCGTAATCATCGCAACAGGACATTTTTAATTTAAAATACATCAAACCATAAAGCTCAACTGCAAATCAACCTAAAAAATACTGAACCGACCCAAACCACAGAATAATTCACCTGGGCGCCACACCCTTGGCGCCCATCTGTCAAAGTCCACCTGGGCACCACACCCTGGAAGCCCAGCTTCCTTGTTTTCGGAACAACCCGATTCACAACTTAGCCCAATTAATTGGCGTTTAAATAAATCTCAATTGAATACGAATAGCATCCCACACCCAAACACACTAAGCCTTTAAATCAATTTAGACTTAAATTGACCTGAGAGTCACCAAACCGACCGAACCTCAACACAGTCACCTGGGCGCCACCCCCTGGGCGCCCATCCTTCCAAATCCACCTGGGCGCCACACCCTTGGTGCCCAGCCTACCTGTTTTCATAGAGAACCCCTAGCGAACAACTTAATACAATTAATTAACATTCAAACCAACCCGAATCAACATATTAAAACACTTTTAACTTAAAACGTTTGAAACTTTAATCGATTCGGGCTTAGCCCCCAAAGCCTTTACGAACAAACAAACAACCACCTAGGCACCACCCCTGTGGCGCCTAGCTTACACTATATCCTCGGTTCACAACTTCAATTTTGAAACGAGTAATTAAACATCTTATCACTTAAATTAATTAAAACCAAAACCTAAAATAGTCTCTAGATCCGAAAACCAATCCCATCCGGAAAACCTGAAAATCTCAAGCCATCCACCTGGGCGCCACCCCCTTGGCGCCCATCCTCTCATTTGCACTAAAACGCGAACTCTTGGTTTCGTCTCAAAATCCGAATCCGAATCCCTTTGACATTTGAACATCAGAGAATTAGAACAACTTAGAACATTAAAACTCACCAAGTAAGAACCCCTTGGATTCCGAAAATAACATCGATACCATCGTCGCTAGCCAAACCACCCAGAAACAGCCACTTAGGCGCCACTGTCTGGGCGCCCAAGTCACCAAAATATCCTAGGCGCCACCTCCCTGGCGCCCAAGTCTTCTGCCAACCCTGTTTCACGGATTTCGACATCATTTCATGTTTTAAATTAAAACCATAAATTCTAGAACCTTAAACAACTTAAACAGAACCCCAAAATACATTTAATCCACCTCTTAATCAATCTTCAACTCAAAACAAACCGAACCAATTAAAAATCACAATGAATAAGTTGCTTAGGCGCTGAACCATCAAACTCAGGCTATTCATCCCTAGGATTAGATCGGATTTCCCCGTTAGGTAGCTTAGCGCATTAGGCTTCGCCCCATCACTTTTCCTGCTCCGTTAGGGGACTGGGAGAGCTGATGTGGGCGGTCTAGGACCTTAGGTTAGGGTTAATCCGATGATCAGTAGTAAAGCACTAATCACGTAAATCCAAGTAAAATCCCTAGGTTAGGCCCTTCTAGCCCCCATATTGAAAAGCCATAAAAACCATAAAACCAACAAAATAAAATCAAAAAGATTTTCCTTTTATTTCTTCCTCCACCTCAGGTGCTAGATATTTAATCGAACTTAATGATAAAGGGAATAAAGAACTAATGTCTAAAAGTGAATAAATGAGAATAACGAGATGAGATGAGTGATTTCGCACACACTTTTAATCAATCACGGCCCATCAGCCACCCTAAAACAAACACTGGCCCATCGGCCATTTTCAATCAATCCTGGCCCATCGGCCACCTTCAATTAATTTCGGCCCATCGGCCTTTTACTTTTATCACTCGTGTATCGCACACGAAAAACACAGAAATCACAAGTCAAAGTCTCATTTGCATCATCATTTTGGTTTGAAAAATCAGCCTTTAAACCCTATTTTGCCAAGGGATCAGAAGGGGGTACCCGGGAACGGGGCCAATCCTCTTCTTAAATATTTGGCACCTCCCCCTCTTTTAGTTTATTTTCTTTATTCTAGTTATTTTATTTTACTTGGATTTACTATGATTATGCTATGTGAGGATTAATCTTTATTCGGACTTTAACTCATGACCCTTAATTGACCCAAAATTAAAGAGACCCAAAGAGACCCAAATTAATGTGACAGGATAACCGTCGTGTGTTGCCGGCAGCACATTAGACGAGAGGAAGAACCCACCTTATTAATTTTCTCCCCATATTTCTTCGACTTTTGTCGAAGAACGGTGTTACGGCCGTACCGTAGCTGGCGATCGTGATCCATCGATTTTGAGGGTAGTCGGAATCCTCATTTTCGATGTAAAATTTAAATAGCATATATATAGATGAATGGAGATTTCCCCAAACCATGCCTCTCTTGGAGAGGAAAATTGGGGGGGTCGAAATTCACATCCGACACCCAGCACGAGCGCGCTTGCTCATATACGCCCAAGATCAAGTCGTGCATCACAAGGCCTCGACAAGAACCTGCCAGGGCCTGCTCTCCTGCAACTCGACCCTTCATCTCAACAGGGGCCGAGCTTGGAAAATTTAAAGCTTCGTTGCGACAGGCTAAGGACCGCATCCAGATCCTGTCCATGTCAGTCTTCAAGGAAGACAGGCTCAGTTGCTGCGCACAAGGGACCACATCCTTCATTGCCAGAGCACAGCCGGAGCTAACCAAAGCTCAATTTGCTCGTCGCATACGTCGCCGCGCGGCATATCGATAGAAGAGATTGAAGAAGCAAAGAACCTAGCATTTTGAGCTTCAGATCTCCCAAAAATGGGTCGAAAAAGAAAGACCCGACCAAGTTGCTACTGTCCACATGGTTGGCAAAACCGAAAGACGACAGAAATCAACAACAAAAATACATGTCAGACGACCAGTGACTCGCAGCGTCTCCCCGACGAGAACACATCAGGAAGACTCTCCCACTCCTTCAAGCCAAGGACACCAGAGTGATCATTCCTCGGGCTCTTCATCTAGATGAATGAGCTCTAGCTCAGTCACTAAGACAGTATCCTCTTTCGACTCACGAAGAGTGAATGTCCTAGTCACAAACTCTGAGCAACCTCCACCGGACGATAACATGGCTCTACGCATACAGTAGCTAGAGCAAGGACAGCAGAGAATAGAGGTCCTGATGGAAAACCTCCTTCTCACTCTCCAACGTTCACCAAACAATGAGGAAGTTCCTCCACAAGATGAGGCAAATGGTGGAGAAGATGAGTCACGCGCCCTTACTAAAGAGGACGTTGACGATATCATCGCCAAAGCAAAAGAAGAGCATACACTAAAGGAGCATGGGATCAAGCCACCATATCCCTTATGGATGGACTCGGTTCCTTTCCCTCCAAAGTTCAAACAACCTCTTCTCCAAACATATACGGGGAAAGGTTCAGCTAGACAGCACGTCATCCACTTCAAGATCCTGACAGGAACGATTGCGGATCAAGATGCTCTCAAGATCCGACTCTTTGCAAGTACCCTAAAAGGTACGGCCTTTGATTAGTACTCCACTCTGCTAGAGGACTCCATTCAAAACTGGACTATGCTAGAGACACGTTTCCTGACCCACTTCAAAGGTGAGGATCATCCTGTTACTATGGCTCAGCTTTGCAGCCTTAAACAGGGAGAGAATGAGTCGACATATGACTTCATTCACAAGTGGAAAGCAATGGCATACAAATACTTATATTTGCTACCACAAGCGTCGCTAGTCGACATTTGCCGAAACAACATGAGAGCAAGGATCTGCAACATGATCATCGGCAACAAATCAAAGAACTTGGGAGAACTCCTAGAAGCGTCTATGGAGGCTAAAACGGTGATTAAAGACCGCAACAGTCAGAAGTCATCAAAGAAGGAGCCGACCGCCATTCCGACCTCCAAGCCAAAGAAAAAGGAGGTTCTCAATGTGCAAACCAAGTCAGCCCCTCAGCCGCCAAGGAAAGCTGAAAACAAAGCTGCAGGTAAGAGACCTGAACTCTCTGATGCCTTCAAAGAATTAGTAGAGAAGAAATACCCGTTTGATGAAGATGTTGAAGAAATATTTTGGGCTCTCTTGGCAATTGGCAAACTCACCTTGCTTGACCCCAAAAGACTCGGAGATGTTTGCAAAACCAACGATCCCCGATGTTGTCCATACCACCAAATGGTCTCGCATCCTCTCAACCAATGTTTTGTTGCGAGAGAGAAGATCAACGAGATGTGGAAAAACGGAGTCATTACCTTTGACAAAAACTATGGGTCTACCTCCATTAACATGGTGTCATATGGACAAACATCCAAATCACCAAAGGAAAAAGTCACTACTTCCTTCAAGGTGATAAAAATGACCCAGGCATCCCAAGAGCTGGTGCCTTATGCAACATCTGATGGACAGCCCATATGGGTGCATCCCGATCTCCTAGAAGATGAAAATTGGGAGATCGTCAAAACAAAGCTGACCGCTCAACAACAAAGGCAAACCAAGAGACAACTTTGTAAGCTCAAACAGCAGGAGAAGGCTCAAACAAAACAAGAGGTCCCTGAAATGGCAGAAACCTCCTCTACCACTTCACTGGGGGCAACAGAGGAGTCCCTCCCCAAAGCTCTAAAAGTGATAAGAAAATTCACTCTCAGTGATTTCATGCCACCACGGCTCAGGGATGAAACTACGCAGGGGGCATCATACTCTTGCAATTCGGTAGTTGGATTCTCCATGGATGGATATGATTCCAGTGATACAGATGAATGGGAGGAATCCCTTGAAACCGGAGAATATCTCTCCGATGAAGAATGGATCACAGATTCCCATCTTATGCTAGTAATTTGGTATAACCCCTTCCAGCCACAAGGATCTTGGTCTGATGATGATGAAGACCAAGAGGTTGTTCCAGGAAGTGCTGTCAACCCAGCGCAAACAAATGCTCTAGTGGATCCCAACCAAGTCGAACCACGAGGGGCAGATGAAGAAGAAGATTTGGCTCCTATGCCTGATCTTGAAGAATATGCAAGGATCTTGCAGCGTCTAGCCATAGAGCAAGAGCAGGATCGCATCAACCAGCTTCATCAAAATCCAGAGCTGGAAGTCCCGAAAAATCTACAAGCATCTCCTCCAGTGACTCCGGAAAATGAAGAAAGTTGCTGGATTGATGATCCTCTTACATCGGAGGATGAGTCTGATTCCCAACGGTCCATTATGGAGGCATCTTCTATCGAAGTTGCCTATAATGTGATAGTTCAGGATGATAGTGCCTCTGAAGCTCCATCTGCTAAGGCCACGGACTCTCAGAATACATCCGGTAGCATATCTTCTGGAGCTACATATTCTCGGGTGACTTCCACTGAGAT
This sequence comes from Persea americana, assembly GCA_029852735.1. Lineage (NCBI taxonomy): Eukaryota > Viridiplantae > Streptophyta > Magnoliopsida > Laurales > Lauraceae > Persea > Persea americana. The sequence continues at coordinate 44,061,632 of CM056814.1, forward strand.
AGAAACTTCTCTGCCATCGTCTCCTGAAACGGTGACATCAGAATTCAAGTCTCTTCCGACTGATCACTAAGAAGAAGCTCTGGCTGACAAAGTCTTCAAAGAAAATCTAGTCAATTGGTCCGAGGTACCCAACCTCATAGGAGATGTCTGGACTGATGAAATACTGGACAAAGAAGAAAAGTTATTGGAAGTTGTTCAGGACTTGTTCCCGGAAAATGCTCTATGCAACGCAATAACCGAAGACGGCAATGCTGCTGCAAAAGCGTTTTTAGCAAATGGGGAGGATCGGCCCCTTGAGCCCGAAGGGGGTCTTCCGAAAGAAGAGCCACCTCTAGAAGCTTTTGAAGTTGGGAAAGGTATCCGCTCTGGCCGGGATTACCACAAAAACTACAACCAACCTTCTTCTACTTCTTATGTAAATCCTTCGGGAAAACAAGCTGTAAATGCCCCAAGCGGCGGTGATAATGAAAATGCAGGCCCAAAGGAGGCTTTCAAGTATGACTTGATCGAGCACTTCAAATACATACCTGCACGAATGCACATCCTAGACTTATTACGAATGTCACCACAAACTCGTGAGAGTCTCATTTCAAAACTGCAAAGGCTGAATCTGGATGTCGACAAACATGCCCCACAAGTCCTACAAGTTGAAATGGACTATAGGGTTAAAAAACCAAAAACCTCCTCAAAGGAAGAAAAGAAAGAAACTGGAGGACCTTGCACTGAATGCCTCTCGGTCCAAAAAGTCGCAAGTGCTACCATCGCCTTCAATAAAGAAAACCTCCTATTAGGCGAGACAAACCACAACCGACCCTTGTACTTCACAGGGTACATCAAAGAGATGCTGATACACAGAGTCCAGATCGACCTGGGTTCTGCACTCAACCACATCTCTACTTTTGCACTTGAAGAGCTGGGTATCCCACCTAGCAAACTAAGCCACACATCTGTGTCCATTTTTGGATACGATGGGAGTGCTCAAAGGCCTATTGGCAAAATCAGGTTCAGGTTGCAAATCGGTGATCTTATCTCTGAGGTCACCGTATATGCAATAAAAACCCCTTCGTGCTACAACATCCTTCTCGGACGCCCTCGGATATACGAGAACGGTGTCGTTCCTTCAACTCTACATCAGTACATCAAGCTTGTTGGTGACGACGGCTTGATACATCGAGTGTTTGTAGACAAAAAGCCCTTTAAAGGGAAAGAAGTTCATTTCGCAGACTCTCAGATGTACAGGGACGAAAAAGAAGAAAAGGAGGAGAAAATAGCATCCTTTGCCGGCAATCTCCAAAAAGATAAAGGCAAGGCTCCTCAACAATCACTGGAAGAAAATAAACCTTCCAGCAAACCCGAAGAGAGCAATCAGTCTCCCTTCGTTGTCTCCTTCAAATCTTCCAAACCCTTGGTAATCACTATTAAGGCAAAGAAGACAAAGCAAAAGATTGGAGGCAAGTTTGCTGTCTCTTTCGTGTCTATCATACAAGACACGGATTCGGATTCAGAGACTGAGGATGAAACATCGTCAAGCCAAGCTGATACTCAAGAAGTTCAGCCTGCCCTCACTCCTTTGGAGACACATGCTGACGTAGAAGATCCTATGTCCGCTACCTTCATCGTTCCGGCAGTGACGGCAGAAGAAAAACCAATCTTCTTCCATAGGTCGGACGCTTCTTCATCAAACTCCTTGCTTGAGCCTTTCGAAAGTGAAGGTATGCCTCAACTATCCTTGTATAGTCCAATGGCACAAGCTATCATGAAGAAAATGGGCTATGACACTCAAAATCCAATTGGTTTAGGAGGTGGCCGTGGTATTCTTATACCATTGGAACCCACCCTGACCAAAAGTCAGCTAGAAGATTGGAAACTCCACCGTCGCATAGATAACTCTTCATATGGCTTGGGGTATGATCCTGACACTTCGATGATACAATTGACACAAAGGCTGCAAAGTCGTTTTACTGACCAGGCCTCAACATCTCGTGTCAATGAAGACATCGATCTCCCTGGATATTTCTTTGAAGAGTTACCAGACAAGGACCTAGGAAGCTCATGAAATTGGTAAGATTTCTCTAATGATGAAGAGGAATTGTCCAATGACACAAACACACGGTTCTCTGATTCAGAAAAGCCATCGTCTCCAAAAGAATTGCCTTACTTCGACCAAGTTTTGGCAGGTGATTGGGATCATCTCATAGCAAGTCTTGAGAAGAATACCGATCAAGAAGATTTATGGACAGAAGCGGAGCCATGGTCTGAAAATGCCCTTGGAAATCCAAAAGGCCTTGTTGAGTTGGAAGCCTCCAAAAATATTGTGGAGGAACCACCTTCAAACCTTCCAACAGAAGATTCTGCTCAAAAGATAAACTTGGGAACACCAGATAACCCACGTCCTCTATTCATAAGCAAGAATATAAAGGATGATGAGTTACCCGACTTCGTGAGTTTTTTTATTGTTTTGCATGTCGCTGAAATGCCTGGCTTCGATCCCAAAATAGTAGTTCACAAACTCAACTTGCAAGAAAATGTCAAGCCTGTAAAACAAGGCCAAAGAAGATTCCGTCCTGATGTGATGGACAAAATTGAACAAGAAGTTCAGAAACTCAAAAACGTTGGCTTCATCCGCGAGGAATAGCATCCTGAATGGTTGGCCAACATCGCCCCGGTGATAAAGAAAAATGGGCAAATCAGAGTCTGTATTGACTATAGAGACCTGAATAATGCATGCCCCAAAGATGAATTCCCGCTCCCCATACCGGAGGTAATGATTGAGAACACCTACGGGTTTGAGCGAATGACTTTCATGGACGGCTTCTCTGGCTACAACCAGATAAAGATACATCCCGAAGATGAAAGGCATACATCCTTTCGGACCCCATTTGGCGTATATTGATACACTATCATGCCATTTGGTCTGAAAAATGCCAGTGCAACATATCAAAGGGTTATGATGAAGATATTCCAAGATATGCAGCACAAGACGGTCGAATGTTATGTTGATGACCTCGCCATCAAAAGCAAAAGAAAAGAAGACCATCTCCAAGATCTTCGAGAAGTCTTCCTCCGGCTTCGTAAACACAAACTGCGAATGAATCCCCTCAAATGCTTCTTCGGTGTCTCATTGGGTAAGTTCCTCGGATTCATAGTTCGGAAAGCTGGAATAGAACTTGACCCCATCAAAGTCAAGGCAATTCTAGAAATGCCTTCTCCAAAAACACTAAGAGAACTAAAAGGGCTTCAAGGAAGACTGGCATACATCCGACGGTTCTTTTCCAATCTATCAGGAAAATGTTGTCCATTTTCTCACCTAATGAAGAAAGGTGTAGACTTTGTTTGGGATGCAGAATGAGAAGCTACGTTTCAAGACATCAAGTCACACCTGACCAAACCTCCGGTATTGGCTGCACCCACAACCAGAAAACCATTCATCTTGTACACAAGAGCTCTCGACTATTCTTTGGGCGCTCTACTTGCACAAGAAAAAGATGGAGGAAAAGAAGCCGCTCTATACTACCTTAGTCGCATGTTGGTAGGTGCAGAGCATCGCTACTCTCCAGTCGAAAAAGAATTCTTGGCAGTGATGTTCGCCGTACAAAAGCTACGTCACTATTTGCTATCAAACACAGTATACCTGATTTCGATGATCAATCTCTTAAAGGTCCTTGTCACAAAAGCAGGTTTCCTCAGTGCCCGGCTGGCAAAATGGTCCATCCTTCTGTCACAATCTGATATTAGGTATGTACCACAGAAAGCAATCAAAGGCCAAGCTTTGGCAGACTTTCTTGCAAAGCATCCACTGCCTAAAGATTCTCCACTCAGGGATGACCTCCCAGACGAGCCTGTCTACAGCGTGGAGATTTCCTCACCAAATGCCTCCTGGAACATGTACTTCGATGGTGCAACCAGGACAAATGAGAAAGGAAAGCCGATATCGGGAATTGGCATTCTCTTTTTCAGCCTCGACAAATACATGATTCCACACGCATTTTCGCTACTAGAACCATGTTCAAACAATGCAGCTGAGTACCAAGCCCTGTTCATAGGATTGGAAGTCACCCTCGAATCCAGCATCACCATGCTGGAAGCATTTGGGGACTCCCAACTGATCGTCAACCAGATGAATCAGAAATATGAATTCAGGAAGCCTGATCTGTTGCCTTACTACAACAAGGCACAGTCACTTCGACAAAAGTTTGATGTCTGTCACAGCACCCACATCCGTAGAGGTGAAAACATCCGTGCAGATGCCCTGGCTGGACTTGCTGCATCTATGGCAATCCAAGAAGGGGAAAACATGAAAATTACAGTGTGTCAAAGGAGGATTCTCCCTCCTCTCAACACACACCAAGTAGTCGTTGAATGCTACCGAGTGGTTGGAAGTCGGATTTCCATCCTTAAACCTCCGATCAACGGCTGGAGGGATCTGTTCATTGATTACATTTTGTTCGGAATCCTACTAGAAGATCTAAAAGAGTGGGCAAGCATTCAAAGACGAGCCTCAAATTTTCATTTGGATATTCCCTCCAAAATGCTTTACAGAAAATCTTTCAATGGAGTACTTCTATGCTGTTTGTTGCAACAAAAGGGGGAAGAAACTCTAAAAGAAGTTCATGCTGGTCTTTGTGGAGCCCATCAGGCTGGTCCTAAGCTCTTCGATCAGATAAAAAGGTTAGGTTACTATTGGCCTACCATGGTGGCTGACGCAATGCAATTTGCTAAACGTTGCCAACAATGCCAAATTCATGGAGATTATGTACATATGCCTCCAGAATGGCCACATCCTACAACGATCTCATGGCCCTTCGAAGCCTGAGGTATGGACATCATAGGTCCTATCTCTCCCCTGTCAAGCAAAGGTCATCGCTTCATCTTCGCCGCTACAGATTATTTCTCCAAGTGGTCAGAAGCATTTGCGTTCAGTGAAATAAAGACCTCATCAGTCCCTCAATTCTTGCGAACCAACATCATTTGTCGCTTCGGCATACCTAAAAGATTCGTCCATGATAACGGACCACAATTCCGGGATCACAGATTCTACAGGTTCCGCTACAAATACAAAATCCAAAGTTGTCCTTGGACTCCATATAACTCGGTAGCGATTGGACTAGCAGAAGCCTTCAACAAGACACTCTACAAAATTCTCAAGAAAATGGCCTCTAGTCACAAAAGAGACTAGAGCGACAAATTGCCTGAAGCTTTATGGGCCTATCGAACTATCGTTCGAGGACCAACCCATAGCACACCATTCTCCTTGGTCTATGAATGTGAAGCAGTTGTCCCCCTAGAGGTACAAATTCCTTCTTTAAGGGTATGTCTACAAAATGAAATGACGCAAGAAAGCAACGTGAAATTAAGACTCTAAGAGCTGGATAATCTCGATGAAAGACGACTCGAAGCTCTACAAAGCGTTGAGCTTTACCAAGCACGCATGGCAGGATCTTTTGACAAAAAGGTCAGGCAACGCGCCCGCAAAAGGGTGACTTAGTTCTTGCGGTGAAAAGGCCAATGGTTTTTGCCCACAAATGTAAAGGCAAATTCGAACCAAAATGAGAGGGACCCTTCGTCATCGACAAAGTCTTCTCCAATGGCGCATATACTCTTCTAAACATGGAGGGTGATAGATTTATGCTGCCCATCAATGGCAAGTTCTTGAAGCGGTAGTACCCTTAAAGACTTCCTACATCGGGTCAGAGCAATGCCTGAATGGCCAAAGCCTATTCCTAGGTACTTGCTCGTCAAACCCACCCCTTTTAGAGTTTTCATCCCTATGTTGAAATTTCTAAAAACCCAAAACAATGTTTACTTTCAATACTTCATTGTTCAAAAAAAAAAAAAAAAAACCAAAACCCAAAATCCAAGTTTAGGAGCCTCTTCCCTAACTTAACCAAAACTTTCAATCCTTGAACCCAAAATTCATGGTTTGAAACAAAAATCAGGACTCAGGGATTTCCACCCTAGTCCACCTTGACTTTTACCGCCAAAACGGTTTCGAGTCAAAATTTTACGACCCTCGTGCCTTTAAACAAAAAAAAAAAAAAATGGTTTTTCAAAAACCATGGGGAAGCAACGTTTAGTCGATACTCACACAAAACCCAAAAATCGGAAGGATGCGAACCCCATTCGATACTTCCAAAACCTCGAATTGCAAGGAAGTGACACCTAGTCAAAACTTGTAAAATTTTCAAAATATCGTGGAGACACAGCATTTCAGTTGATATCCACAACCCAAATTTCAAAACAATAACAAAGGTTGGAAAAACCTCAAATTTCAAAAAATCATGGGGAGGCGACATTCCATCGATACCCACAAAACCAAATTTTTGAAAAAAAAACAAGGAAGCAACATTCAGTCGATACTTGCACCCAAATCCGCGAGGAAGCGACATTCCATCGATACTTGCAACTAAATGAGCAAGGAAGCGACATTCCATCGATACTTGCAATACCATTCAGCAGGGAGGCGACTCTTAGTCGATACTTGCATTTTTGAAAACCCAAAACCCGGCTTTCATGCCAAAACCCGGCTTTCATGCTAAAAAACTAGCTTTCATGCCAAAAAAATCAAAAATTCAGCTTCCATGCCGACAAAACAAAACTTGGTTTTCAAAAAACTCGACTTCCATACCACAAAACCTGGTTTTCACGCCAAACAAACAAAATTTTGGCTCTCTTGCCACACAACCAAAACTTGACTTTCACGCCACAAAAATGTGCTCTCATGCCAAAAACCGGCTTCCATGCCACAATAAAAAATCGGCTCTCATGCCAAAAATTAGCTTCCATGCCACAAACAAAATTTTGGCTCTTATGTTATCCAAAATTCGGCTTTCATCCCATCTCAAAAATCAGGCTTTCACTCCACAAAAATCGGCTCTCATGCCAAAAACCAGCTCACACGCCATCCAAAATTCAGCTTTCAAGCCATAAAAAAACTAGGCTTTTTTGCCACAAAATATGGCTTTCATGCCTAAAAACAACCATTTGACAAAAGAGTTTCACAAAATGACAACATTTTGATCAAAGTTTCAAACAAACCATTCCCATTCAATTTTTGCTTATGTTTTCATCAAAAGTGAATTTAAGTGAAATAAGCGGATACAAAAAAAAAAAAAAAAAAGTGCCAAAATGTTTATGCATGAAGGTACCAAAAGAAAAGAAGAAAAAGTTTGTTACAAATCAGGAGGCTAGTCTGACATGGTCTTTAGCCAAAGGCTTAACTCCTCAAGCAAACTCTTGGCCTTAGCCTCCAAAGCTTCCAGGCCACGTTTCTTTAGAATCTTCCCATAAAAAGCAGTAGGCTGTCGCGATCCATCCTCAGCACGAGGAAGCTCTTCCTAGAGAATCTGCCATTGTTCATATTCCTGAGTCTTCCTCTGGAGATTGCTTTCGACCTCCTCAACTTGGCAAATGAGAGTCCTCTCTCTATCGCGAGCTTTCAAAGTGGCAGTCCACTTGGCAGCGGCTTGTTCTTCCAATAGCTCAAGGCACTATGTAGCTTCGGTGACCTCCCTATCAAGACGGTGCTGGTTCTGTGTCAGCTTAATAATAGCCAACTCGGTGACGTTCCTCTCCCAAACGAGTTGCTTCCGAGTCCGCGAGATCTCATTCAGTTCAAATTTGACCTCGCTGGAAGGCTTCAAAAACATCTCGTTGAAGAAATCATCATTAGAAAAGCTCTTGGTATCAGTCCACTTGTTGCCTAGAGTGATGACTTCATCGACAAAAGCCTTGGCTTCTGTAATGTCCAGACCGACTTCTTTGCTATCGGCAAGAATGTCCTGCACATGCTTAACCATGCCGAAACCAGCCTCCAAATGGCCAAAAGAAAGAGTCTCGACCCATGAGCTCAAGACTCCCTTTAACACCTTCCTCGCAAACTGACGGGATGGCTCAGATGAAGACTCGCCATGCTCCGTTGCTCTACTGCCCATGTCAGGCATTGTTGGAAGAGTAATCAAGAAGCTCTTTCCAACCGGAGCCGCTGGGGAAGGAATATCAGCAGGCGGACTCGCCTTTGCCTCATCGAAACTAGTAAAAGAAGCCCCTACTCCTGGATCAGTCGCAGGCACCACTTGCTCTGGCTCTGAGAAAGATAGAGGAACTTCTTCTGTCACCTCACGACCTGCCAATGAAAGATGAAAAAGGTATGAATATGATCTTTTCAGAAATCAAAAAATCAAGATTATCACTACAAAGTACCCTCTTCGACTACTGGGGGAATGCTTTCTGCCTCCATGAGATCATCCGAAGCATCATCAAAAGTTGCATCCATGGATGGCTCAAAGTCGTCGGAATCTTCTATCAAGTCAGCTGGCAAGAAACAAAAATGCATGTCAGCAAGCGGCGGTAGAGAAAACCAAAAAAAGAAAAAAGAAGTCATACCAGGTGGAGATTCTGGATCTACTTCAGAATCTCTGGGCTCTTCCTCAGATGCCGCAATCGGATCCGTTACCGCCTCATCGGCCGGAACCTCATGCATCATCAGACCATCATCTTCTGCCAAAAGAAAGAAAGCAGTAGATCAAAATAAAAGCTCTCATGAAAGAAAAGGGAAATGCATACCATCATCAATGGTCTCTTACCCTCGGCTTCTCTTCTCTAGACACTTATCATCATCCCCTGATGCCTCCTCAGCGATGGTGGAAGGAATTTATAGATCAAGAGAATTTTCGTGCCGCCTCTGGCTTCGGTGTTGTCTTCTTCTCCTCTTGCTCCTACGGGACGAACTGCTGGAAGTACCCTCCCCACCATCGAATTGGTACTCTCGCCAGAGTCCTCATTGGATGGTCTGCTCTTGCCAGTAGACTCCATGGAAGCCTTTGCTTGCTCTGTTTGTATCTAAGCAGCGACCTCAGCCTCCTCCTCAGCAAGCTGTTCCAAGACCTCACCAGGTATTTCTTGTGCAGCTCCCGATCTGATGACGTCCTGGTCCTCGAGAAAACCTGTTCTGTGCTTTTCTCCAGAAAGGAAAGCCAGAACTTCTTCTCGGCGGACGCCATCTGACTTCCCAAGGCCCTTCCCGGAAAGACTGCTTTACATCAAGCTCTTTCTTAGAAAGCCCCCGGTATGCTGAAAAGCTCTCCACAAACCATTTTGTGAAGCCAGCAGTTCGAAAAGTAGGCAACTCAGGATAGGAAATCATGGCAGTAGTGTCTTCTGTGCTATAGAACGCCGATGCGTTTCTCCAGTCCTGCAAACCTCCAAAACGCTTCATCTTGCTCGAAAGCACTCCAACAACACCTTGAGAGAAGCCCAACTACATGGCAAAACGTGAAGGAACATACGGCTGGATGTCGACGAAAAGATGTCTGCGGTACACCATCGTGCCGACACGTATGTTAAAAAGCCAACTCCTCTCCGCATTTGTCAAAGAATAATGTCTCCCCGACCCTACCCTGGTGGAATCTCGGGAGACACCAAAATCAAAAGCCTTCTTCCTTAAACCCGGAGAGAGCTTCACTAAAGACTGCCCCATCTCGACGTCCCAGAATCGTCGGATCCTCAAACATGCAGATAAGAGAGATTCGGAAATAGGCTTCCCTCTAGCCAACCGAATCATAAACGGGTCATCGTCCTGTGTAGCACCCAATCGGTGGAAACTGGGACAGTGGTATACATACCACGAATATAAAATATGGGCTGAAAATACCCTATTCATGGGAAGCCCAAGCCGAACCAGAAAAGCAGAAGCCTACAGTTCAGTACACAAATAGGAGTAGAGAGCAAGCACCAAAGCAAGCCGCTCTCCAAACTCCATCTGACAAGCAAGAAAAATGCAATGCGGCCCGATGTGAGTTCCATCTCCTCCAGCAAAAACAACCTCGCCCAGCCAATAAGTGAGGTAAACAGCGTGATCTTTCCGCAGCGCAATGTCAAAATAAATGGCATCTGTGTCTGCGAAGAATCCTTTTAAATTCTCTCGCATGACGGAGATCTTCTTTGAATTCGGGTTCTTAGCCTTGGCTTCCTAGGTCGTACTCTTAGAAGACTCCCCGCTATCAAAGAAGTTGGAAGACAAAAAGCTACCACTCCTCCAACTGCTACACCGGACTTTCGAGGCCTCCTTCTCCTTCAAAAAGTCGTAGAAGGTGACGAGCTGAAAGTATAAAAGCCTGAACTCCTCAGACTGCTCCTCAAGGACGCTGTCAATAGGCATGAACTCCTCATAGAGATTGCCGAGGATAGACAGCCCAGTGATGGCACTCAGTTCCTTTAAAGAAAAACCAATCTCACCGTTCGTGACAACGAAGGTGTTTGTTTGTGGAAGGAATGACTTAAGGTGTTTGTTTGCGGAAGGAATGACTCAAGGTGTTTGTTTGTGGAAGGAGTGACTCCTTCAGAATGGCACCACCGACTTGTAGGATATGATCAGTCTACGACTCCCAGCTCGAGTCAGCATTAAAATGGCCACGAAGTCGAAAAGGCTTCACCCAATTGCTGCCATTGCCCTTGAAAATGCCAAGGCCCACCGGTCTCAAATCGACCGAAGAATGGTCTAAACCTTGGTAGCCGCTGGCCAGCATCAAAATGTCCATGCGGACAGGGGACTTCTTTGCAAAACCAGAAAGGCCGCCAGCAAAAACCCCAGTCTTGTTCACGTTTGTCCTCTTCACCCAGCTTGGAGGATCTTCCCTCTTCGAGCATGTGGAGGAAAGACTCATGATCGTGATAGTCCGATCGAAGGTCGACCGGGTAGAAACAGTTCTCTTCTCACCATCAGCTGTGAAAGAGAATTGAAAACATCTCCTTTGGTATGTTGAATCGTCGGGAACAATATCACCAAAGAAGAAGGTAGGCTTGGGCAAAATGCTCTAATCATCCGTGACCCAGGAACGGTTGCTTACCATAATCTTATAATACTCCTCATCCTTCAGGGCAATCAAACAATGCCTCATCTCATCTCGGTTGAGCGAGTCACACTCTTCGAAGTTCCTTTCGACATATTGAACCTCCTCCCAGGCCTGCTGTATGGCCACATTGGAGGATCTAGTAGAACGGCGAGGCGCATCAGCGACAGGCTCCTTACCCTTGTTCGTTCTGGAGGAACTACCTGCAAAGGATGGAAAGAGAGAAAATCAATCATCAAAATGACAGAGTTTTGCTAAAAAAAAAATTCTAGCAAAATTTTGGCATAGCCCAGGGGCAATTCCCAAGAAAAGGGAAACACCCCGAAAGAAATAGGAGCTTGAAGATGGGCTCGACATCGCTGCAAGCTCATGATCAATGGAAAATTCTTGAAAAAGGGTTGAACTCAAACATTGCTGCGAGATAAAACCGAAGCTTCTCAAATGTCCGCAAGATTGGAAAAGGGCTCAACATTGTTGCAAGCACCAGAATCCAAAACTTACAAAGCTCCTCAAAAAATCCCCGCAAGACCAAGAAAGGGCTAAACATTGCTGCGAGCTTCAAATCCCAAGACTTGCGAAAAGGATTTCCAGGTGTGCACTATCATACTTCCAATTCCATTTTCCAAAAACAAACGCATAGAAGGAAAGTTGTCATGCATGCGCGTCTCAAAATCCGGGAAAGAAAGAATGAAAAAGAGAAAAAAAGAGAATCTCTTTTCAAAAAAAAAAAGGAAGAAAAAATTTTTTTTTGCTCGCAGGCCACGTGGCCGTAAGGTCTTGTCCATACAGCCACACAAAAAAAAAAAGAAAAAAAGAAAAAAAGCCACGATAAAAAAAAAGAGAAATCGTGAGAAAAAAAAAGAAAAAAAAAGCCACGGTAAAAAAAACAGAGAAAGAGAGAGAGAAAACCGTGTAAGAAGAAGAAAAATAAAAGAAAGAGAAAACGAGAAGAAAAAAAAAGAAAGAAAAAAAACAAAAAAAAAACGTGTGAAAAAAAAAAGATGCACGTGAAAAAAAAAAAGAAAGAAAAAGAAAAGAAAAGGAAGGAATGAAAACTTTTTCCTATTTCTACATGGGGTTTCTTAAGGAAAAAGAAGAAACTTACTTAAAGCCATTGATGGAGAAGGAGGAAGAACTAGAAGATCCTTGGAGAAGAAGAAGAATTCTTGATCTTTGAGCACTCTTGAAGGTTCTTGCAAAAAGAGAGCAATAGCAACAAGAGATCCAATCCCCTTGCTTATATAGAAGAAAGCAAACCAAAAGAGGAAAGAAGGATAAAAGAAAGGAGGTAAGTGCTGCAAATTAGCAAACTTCCTAAAAGAAAGGGATCATGGGATATTCTTTCCCAATGAGGAGCTATTTTGAGAAATCCTCTCCAAAAAGATAGGGATTATGAGAAACTTTCTCCCAAAGAAAGATATTTTGAGAAAATCTCTCCCAAAATCAAGGAAACTTGAGAGATTCTCTTCAAGTAAGAATATTTTTAGATATTCTCTACTAAAAAGAGATATTGTTAGATATTCTTTACAAAAATGACACTACGTAGGATCTAAGTCATCTTTAAAGCTTAAGGTCCCATGGGTTAGCCCACATGAGCCAGGTTTGACCGCGTAGGCACTAAAAGTGGCTTTTAGTCAAAATTCCTCTTATCAAGAGCATACAAAAATGGTTCCATGCTTCCTTTGAGTTGATTGGACCATACAAAAAAATCCAAGCCTCATGAGTTTCCAAAATCCAAACCATCCCACCTCATGAACCAAATTAAGCCAAAACCTTGAAATTGACATTCCACAAAAAACCAAACCACTCCAATGGACCCAAAATTGTCCCAAAGAGTGACAAAAATCCAAACCATGGTCCCCTAACTTGCCACATATAGCTTGTTGGGTTACACGACAAAAAAAAAAAAAAAATCTCGGTCCCCTAACTTGCCACATACAACTTGTTAGGTCACAAGACCAAAATCAAAATCCCAAATCCGATCCCCTGACCTGCCACATACAGCTTGTTAGGTCACAAGGGCAAAAACCAAAAAACCTTTCTTGACCACCTGATGCGCCACACAAAGCCTTTAGGTCCATAAGGTCAAAAAGGAAAATCCAAAACCCAAAAACCTAATCCAAATGTCATTTTCAAAATTTTTCCTTGAGATGGTACGTGATCCCTCTCACTGCCATAAAATCCCCTTGGAAACTCAAAAGTCTAGTCTATCAAAAAGAGAAATGCTCAGAGACTCTTGGTCAAGTTAGAAGTACTCCTTCAAAGTTTTCTTCAAGGCACATCGATTGCAAAAACTACGCGATTCGTCGCTGTACCTTGAGGGGGCATTTGTTGACACCAAAAACGTCACTTTGCCTCCTCAACATCAAAAGCTACATGGAGCTGCATCCTACTACAAACAGGAAAAGCTACTTTAAGCATTAGATCTTGTCAAAATCAAACAAAAACTACAAGATCTTTCAAAATAGCCAAAAAGAGGTACACATGAAGTTTCGGGCCATTTCGACACCATTTGGCCTAACTTCAATCCTCCAACAGCTAAGCGGGAGCTCCCGGGGGTGACAGTATCAAATACATCAAGTCTTTGATCAGAGCCTATGGATGGTCTCAAAATACCTCCAAAAGGCTCCGTGTCGAATTTCAAGTCAAACCGACACCATTTGACCCTCCATCAACTCACAAACGACGAAATCAAGCCTCCCGGTGGCAAGAACCTCCGATGCCACCACTCATCAAACAAAGCACATGAGTAGCTTCTACATGCTTCCAAAGGGTTGCACGTCAAATTTCAGGTCATTCCAACAACGTTTGACCCAGTTTTGATGCTCCGAAGCAAAATCAAGCTTACGGGCGGCGAAGCTCCCTGGGACCATGGCTTCCAAGTCAGAGCTAATGGATCATCTCAAAATGACTCCAATAGGCTCCCTGTCAAATTTCAGGTCAATCGGACATCGGATGACTGCACATCAAAGCTCGACATCTTTCGCACGGTGAAATCAAGTCTAGCATCGATGGGACCCCAAACGGCTTCAAAACTCAAGTAAAAGTCCATGGTTGGTCCTATCTAATGCTCAAGAAGCTTCACCTCAACTTTCAGGTCATTCCGACATCGTTTGACCTAGTTTCAACTCTTGGCGGAAAATCGGCCACGGAGTCTTCGGCTTTTCCAAAAATAGGAAACTTTGTGCTCTGATTTTCATGACTTCTCGATGGGTTTTCTTCATTGGAATCATGCCAATAAATGAGGATAAACGTCAAAGAAAAATACAAGAGAAAACAGAAGCAAAAAAGCCTGAAAAACGGTGAAGAAACGGCGACCGGAGGACGACCGAAAAAGGGGTCAAAGCCCCATGGTCGCCGGCGACCATGGGTGCATGGTTGCCGGCGACCCTGGAAATCCGGGTCCCCGGATTTCCGCCAAAGTGTCGTTTTTCGCCCCTATGATTTTCTTAAAATCTGATTTTTGAGGCATGATATCCGTCGATCTTTGTCGATATCACGAATCCGCCATTAAAATCATTCGATCATCATTGGACACTCCAAAATCGCCAACCGGCCGACCAATAAAGCACACTTTCTGCCCGACCGATTGTGAAATCGACTGGACAGATGTTGCCGGCCCGTTGGTGTCAACCAATGTCTAAATTTGCATCGTCATCCGACATCAAACAACATGCGGATCCATCGATGATCATCGCAAGAAGAATTCCAAAAGACGCGGCGCAGCCCGTGACTCTTCAAGCGACTCGGTGGCCAATTAATGAAGTTAGATGACATTTTTTATGACAACTTATTAGGGTCATTAACTCATTATTTTGGACGGCCTAATCAGAAGCAAGCAAATGGGAGTTACAAGTCCAATTAATCATGACAATTAACCATGTAACTCCTATCATTATGAAGATTAATCATGGTAATTAATCATGAAACTCCCATCATCATGGAGATTAAATGCCCATTATTCTCCATCAACCAATCAAAATCCAAGGAAAAGGAGTTACAAAATTATGAAATTAATACTTGTAACTCCTCCCATCATAGAGCATTAATACGATTAATGCCCATAAAACCCTCCTAATGACCACCAAAAAAAGCCTATAAATAGGCGGTCATTCCAAAGGGAAGGGGTCCGAAAAAATCATCTGAAGGGTCCTGAAAAATTGTCTGAAAACTATCCTGAAGAATTCTCTGCAAAAAATAGCTCTCTCACTCTAAGGAAACTCTGCTGCAAACACTACAACATGATCGAAGTCCCATGGGGGGCCACCCCCACAAGATCTCCCCTCTTTTTCTATCCAACAAGGCCTAGATGCGGCTTTTCAGCCCGTCCACTAGGTTTTTTATTGGATAAAGGACCTTCCCTTGGTCTTTGTCCTATAAAAATTGAGGTCCAAGACAAGTCAAGTGAACTAAAGCATCAAGTGTTCTCATCTGAAGGACGATGGCGGAGTCCATACATGACTCGCGACCGTCGATCTGAACGAGTCCCCACAATCTCCTGAGAAGTCATATCCCTCTTTCTTTCTTCTCTATTTCAAAGAGACAAAAAAAAATCACAATTCTTATCTTTTACTATTGATGAGATTTGTAAGTTCCCTTTCACGACAAAATCGCCTTCTACGGCATAAAACCGCCTTTCACGGCAAACTAAATAAAATTGCCTTTCATGGCATTTAAAATCGTGTCTCTTTCTTTGAATATATATGCAACGGAAAGATAGAAAAAAAGTTTGATTTCCTTTCTACTTGTGAAGGTGAATCTCCGGACCACCATTCAAATTACAAGTAGGATAGAAAATCTGGCATACCCGTACAAAAAAAATGTTGATGCTTGCTCTTTTTTTTCTCTTCGCCCTGTCGCACTTCGGCAGACCCAGGATAGAGGAAGGCAAGAAAGAAAAAGACGGGTCCATCAGGACCATACAAAAAAAAAATATCCAAGCGTCATGAGTTTCTAAAAATCCAAACTATTCCACGTCATGAACCAAATTAAGCCAAAACGTTGAAATTGACATTCCACAAAAACCCAAACCACTTCAATGGACACAAAATTGTCCCAAAAGTGACAAAAAACCAAACCAAGGTCCCCTAACTTGCCACATACAGCTTGTTGGGTCACAAGGCCAGAACCAAAAAGCAAATCCTGATCCCCTAACTTGCCACATACAGCTTGTTAGGTTACAAGACAAAATTCAAAATTCAAAACCCGACCCCCTAACCTGCCACTTACAGCTTGTTAGGTCACAAGGTCAAAAATCAAAAACCTTCTTGATCGCCTGATGCGCCACACAAAGCCTTTAGGTTCACAAGGTCAAAAAGGAAAATCCAAAACCCAAAAACCCAATCCAAATGTCGTTTTAAAAATTTTGCCTTGAGATGGTACGTGATCTTTCTCACTGCTATAAATGTCGCGCCCCCAAACCCGGATCCCTGCAGCGGTCCGACCTCGGGGATGCAAATTGGGAAGTAAGTGATAAATATATTTCTCCCTGGAATCCGCGTATGTGAGGAAGGCAAAATTTCCAAACACATCAAGAACATTTCGCGGAAGCTTACATGGTATTGCGACCCGAAGCCCGTGGCCATCAGGTTCCGTGTCGCACTCAACCCGTCAGCATAAAGCTATCATAGCATAATCATACTCAGACTGGAACAAAACATGATAACTAAATATACAAAGCTGACAGTGACAGGCTTATCATTACCCAAGCATATTCAAGTTATAATTTAACAAGTGCATTAATTTCAATCCCAAAAGAAAAGGCTAACAAAAGCCTTACAAAATAACAAGCTAAGAACAAATACTACCCATGTGTGTAACGTATCTCCAGAGTCAAGCGCGGCGTCTGTATGACATCACTGAAACAACAACCTGCAAAACTCGTGGCTCTATAGCCATCTGCACACGTACTAGCTCAAGACGAGAACCTGCTACCTAAGGCACCAAACAAATAAGGTCAGACACGATGGTCTGGCAGGTGATCAATTTAAGCATGAGTATGAATCATTTAAAATTTATAAGAAACCATATACTGAATTTAAAAATGTTTACAAATCTTGAAAGGATGCTTGAACGATATACACTTCGAGAAAACAAAAGTCCACGACCGAGATATGAGGCAAAACTAGAATGAGTACATGTGGTCTAGCGTTTAAAACCATTTAATAAATTTCCAAATAGTACATGAACAAAATGCAAGACAAAGCTATCATGATTACGAAAAAACATCATGATTTGTAAATCCACATTGAGCTCATCCTTTCTCCGTCATACATGATGACAAGAGCAAGCAAAGACAAAGCAAGACAGGCGAAATAAAACAAAAGCCCGAGCCACACAAGGTGGGCGGGAAAACCAGCCGCAGAACCGGAACAAAACAAAAATGTGTATAAATACACGACTTATCTGCAGATAGTCCTAATGTTTAAGGACCCCCTAACTAGTGGATCAAACTGAGAGGACGGTCCAAGCTCAGTGGTATTCAACAGAATTCATGAATGCACAAAACTAATTGAGACTCGCCGCTTGAGGCCCGTGGTTGACACGCTACGCCCCGTGGTTAAGGGTGCCGCCAGGACCAAGTTCTCATATTTGAATGCTCAAAACTAATGGAGACTCGCCGTTTGAGGCCTGTGGTTGACACGCTACGCCCCATGGTTAAGGGTGCCGCCTGAACCGTATTTCCCTCATCGACCACACGGGGTTGATGGTGCACGCAAGACAAAACAAGATAGCATAAGCTATAGGCATGTCAAAGCATAATAAGTAGTCCCCTTTTTGGGTTCTTTGAAACAAAGGTGATACTTGTAACTCAAAACAAGTGCAAAGCAATACCAGAAACAAAACTGATACTTGCAAGTCAAAACAAGTGCAAAACAATACCCGAAACAAAGCTGATACTTGCAAGTCGAAACAAGTGCAAAACAATACCCAAAACAAAACTGATACTTGCAAGTCAAAACAAGTGCAAAAGAATACCCAAACGAAACCAATGCTTGTAAGTCAAAACCAATGCTTGTAAGTCAAAACAAGTACAAAATAATATTCTTCATGTCAAGACTAAGTTTCTAAAACAGACTTTCAAGTATATGCTAAGGCCCTTCATTCGATTCTTGTGTAATTGAAACCCAAATGTTGGAATTAAAAGCGGATTGGTGCCCCTGAAGCTAAACAACATTTCATGTTTCAATTGCACAACATCAAGCTAAAGACCACTTAACATATTCTAGTTTTTTCTCTCCCATCGAAGACCCTTCGAAATTCTCCTTCTGTACCCTCGGCCACCACGCGGCTACTTGGCAGCTAGCCGCCGGTTGTGGTCGGCTAGCTGACCGGCTGACCCACCACTGACCGACTGTTTAGGAACAATACTACTTTTTCATTTTTCTACATAGGTCGGCTAGCCGCCTACTGACCGACCGCGGGCCAACCACACCCTGTGCAAAACTTGGTTGCTGTTATTCTGGCCGATTGCTGACCGCCCATCTGCGGCAGCTTCAATTCAGTTCAGATTTTTAACACCATTTCACCCATTTTACATCCTTCCATTCCTTTGTCAAATCCCTGCACATCCCTTGAGCTTCCATGCTCTCCAAGGGCCATTTCCATTAAATTTTAACAACCAACACATCTAATCATTTCACAAAATACTCCTCCATTCTTTCATCCACTTGCAAAACATTTAGGCAAGACAAAAGCCACTTCAATTGAATGAAAACCATCAAGATAAACCACTAGCATATGCATTTCAAACTAAACAAAAATTCAAACCATAACACATATTCGAAACAATACATTGTTCAAATTAGAATGGAAAAAGAATCAAACCATGGAAGCTAAAACATTCAAACATTGCATGCATAAGAAGAGCTAAGTTGATCACTTGCCTTGACCAAAATCCAAGCCCAAAAATCTCTGAAAAATCCTATCAACTGTCAGCCACGAAATCTACAAGAAAACCCATGAAAAGAACCTCAAAATCCACCAAAAATGTGAAGACAAGGACCCATTTCAAAATCCATAAAACTTTAAAAAACAATGGAGTTCTTAAAAAGAATCCATGCGTGTATGATAAGAGGCTCTACTTGGTCCAATAAAAACCAGATTTGAGAAGAGGTATCCATTGCTAACCTTGAGAAGCTCTATACAAGAAGAAGAATTTGGAGAAGAGAGAAAGCCCAGCTGAAATCCCCCAAAAACAGTACCCTTTTGAAGCTTGAAAGATGGGGAGAAGGTTGGTGGAATTTGTTCTTCACTTTGAGCTTGGTTTCATTAACGTGCAAGAGGAGAGAGAAGACAAGAAGAAGTAGTCTTCTTTGGTTTCGTTGCAGCAGAGAAATGAAAATGAAGAAGAAGGTGAAAGGAGCCAACGTGGGTTCTTATATAAATGGGTAAGTTGTGGGCCCCATTGGCCCTTAAAGCTTCAAAGCTTTAAAACTCATGTTTGTCGGTCTCGGATGAAATCGACGAAGAAGAGCAAAATGATCCTTCAAAAATCTAGTTTTAAAAAAGTATACTTTTGACATATTTTTGAGATTTCGAAAATTGGGTCCAGTTTTAGGTGTGAAAAGACAATTTTACCCTTTTTGGGCCAAAACATGGGTTTCTGGGCTTCAGATGGACTCGACGAAGAAGACTAAAATGATCCACATAAAATCTACTTTTCAAAAAGTACATCTTTTAACATGATTCTGAAATTTTGAAATTTGGGCTCAGATTTAAATGTAAAAAGACTGTTTTGCCCCTCGGGCTGAAAAACCAATTTTCTGAGTTTCAAATGGGGTAGGTCTAACAAAAAAGTTGTTAGGGCTAATTTGACCTAACAAAAGGAACCAAAATTGTAATTTTTCAAAATCAAGAACAATCCCCAACGCTGGCACGTACAGCCCAAGGCATCCCTGGGCTGTCAGAACGGGTTCAACCTCCCTCAAAATTCCCCAAAGCTATAGAAAAATATTATAAACCACGATCTAACTCAATTAAGATCAGATCTCACTTAGAGAACTAACCATAGCTAAAAACATGCTAATCACGAAAATTAGGGGTCGGGGTCTTACAATAAAATTCCCTTGGAAACTCAAAATGCTATTCTACCAAAGAAAAATGCTCAGAGACTCTTGGCCAAGTCAGAGGTTCTCCTTCAAAGTTTTCTTTGAGGCACATCGACTGCAAAGGCTACACGATTCGTCGCTGTACCTCGAGGGGGCATTTGTTGACACCAAAAATGTCGCTTAGCCTCCTTAACATCAAAAGCTACATGGAGCCGCGTCCTACTGCAAACAGGCAAAGCTGCTTCAAGCATCAGATCTTGTCAGAATCAAGTAAAAACTGCAATATCCTTCAAAATAGCCAAAAGAAGGGTACACATGAAATTTCAGGCCATTTCGACACCATTTGACCTAACTTCAATCCTCCAACGGCTGCGCAGGAGCTCCCGGTGGCGACAGTGTCGAAGACATCAAATCTTTGATCGGAGCCCATGGTTGGTCTCAAAATACCTCCAAAAGGCTCCACGTTGAATTTCAAGTCAAACCGACACCGTTCGAGCCTCCACCAACTCTCGAACGACGAAATCAAGCCTCCTGGCGGCGAGAACCTCCAATGCCGCCACTCATCAAACAAAGCACATGAGTAGCTTCTACATGCTTCCAAAGGGTTGCACGTCAAATTTCAGGTCATTCCGACGACGTTTGACCCGGTTTTGATGCTCCAAAGCAAAATCAAGCCTACCGGCGGCGGAGCTCCCCAGGACCATGGCATCCAAATCGGAGCTAATAGATCATCTCAAAATGACTCCAATAGACTCCCTGTTAAATTTCAGGTCAATCAGACATCGGATGACTGTACATCAAAGCTCAACATTTTCTGCACGGTTAAATCAAGTATAGCATCGATGGGACCCCAAACGGCTTCAAAACTCAAATAAAAGCCCATGGTCGGTCCTATCTAATGCTCGTGAAGTTTCACCTCAAATTTTAGGTCATTCCGACGTTGTTTGACCTAGTTTCAACTCTTGGCGGAAAATCGGCTACAAAGTCTTTGACTTTTCCAAAAATAGGAAACTTTGTGCCCGGATTTGCACGACTTCTCGATAGGTTTTCTTCAGTGGAATCAAGTCAATAAATGAGAAGAAATGTCAAGGAAAATACGGAAGGAAAAAAAGCAAAAAAGCTCGAAAAATGGACGAGAAACGGCGATCGGACGGCGACCGAAAAAAGGGACCAAAGTCCATGGTCGCCGACGACCGTGAATGCATGGTCGCCGGCGACCCTGGAAGTCCGGGTCGCCGGATTTTTGCCGAAAGTGCCTTTTTATTTATTTATTCGCGTTTCGCGATGTTTGGCCCCTGTAATTTTCTCAAATTTTGATTTTTGAGGCATAATATCCGTCGATTTTCATCAACATCACGGATCCGCCATCGAAACCATTTGATCATCATCGAACACTCCGAAACCGCCAACCGGCCGACCAAGAAAACACACTTTCTACCCGACCGATCGTGAAATCGACTGGATAGATGTTGCTGGCCCATTGGTACCAACAAATGTCTGAATTTGCATCGTCATCTGACATCAAGGGACATGCGGATCCATCGATGATCATCGCGAGAAGAATTCCAAAAGATACAGCGCGGCCCGTGACTCTTCAAGCGACTTGCCGGCCAATTAATGAAGTTAAATGACCTTTTTATGACAACTTATTACGGTCATTAACTCATTATTCTGGATGGCCCAATCAGAAGCAAGCAAATGGGAGTCACAAGTTCAATTAATCATGGCAATTAACCATGTAACTCCTATCATTGTGGACATTAATCATGATAATTAATCATGAAACTCCCATCATCATGGAGATTAAATGCCCATTATTCTCCATCGGCCAATCAAAATCCAAGAAAAAGGAGTTACAAAATTAGGAAATTAATACTTGTAACTCCTCCCATCATGGAGCATTAATGCAATCAATGCTCATAAACCCTCCTAAATGACCACCAAAAGCCTATAAATAGGCGGTCATTCCAATGGGAAAGAGTCCGAAAAAATCATTCGAAGAGCTCTGAAGAATTCTTTGCACAAAGAAGCTCTCTTGCCCTGAAGAAACTCTACTGCAAATAGTTCAAGGTGATTAAAGTCCCTTGGGGGGCCACCCTCCCAAGGTTTCCCCTCTTCTTCTATCCAACATGACCTAGATGTGGCTTTTTAGCCTATCTACCCAGATTTTTATTGGATATAAGACCTTCCTTTGGCCTTTGTCCTCTAAAAATCTGAAGTCCAAGCGAAGCCAAGTGACTTAAAGCATCAAGTGTTCTCATCTGAAGGACGATGGCGGAGCCCACACATGACTCGCGACCGTCGATCTGAACGAGTCCTCACAATCTCCTGAGAAGTCAGATCCCTCTTTCTTCCCCTTCTATTGTAATTTGTTTTTTTTTTTTAAAGAAAAAAAATCACAATTCTTGACTTTCGTTATTGATAAGATTTGTAAATCCCCTTTCATGGCAAAATTGCCTTCTACGGCACAAAACTACCTTTTACGGCAAACTAAAGAAAATCGCCTCTCACGGCATTCTAAATTTGTCTCTTTTCTTTAAAATAAATATGCAATGGAAAGTTAGAAAAAAAAGTTTGATTTCCTTTCTACTTGTGAAGGTGAATCTCCGGATCACCATTTCAAATTCCAAGTAGAATTGAAAATCTAGCATACCCGTACAAAATGTTGATGCTCGCTTTTTTTCTTTTCCTTGCCGCACTCCGGCGGACCCGGGGTGGAGGAAGGCGAGAAAAGACAGGTCCATTAATATTCATGCTTTCCTTTCATAAGATGAATGGTGTTTTATTATTTGTTTGCAAATAACTAATACGAATGAGATGATGGTTCGTGAGATGAACTGGAGTCCATAAGTATACTAGATGCAATTCATGTGTATGGATGAAATCCACATACGGGAGACATGTATAGTAAATCTTATACTTGAATATCTTCACAACCAGTGATGAGACTGGACATTTCATCTGACAAGGTTGCAGTACTTTGATTACTATGTGATAATGTGATTTGTCTTGATCATCAGAATGTAAGATTCTGGATCATAGTGCTGGTACATTGGATGTATTGAAGGACTATCAGAAGCACCTTATGAACACTGTCTTTACTTTAAAGGTCTGTTCTCATGATTCCCTAACAATAGGCTCTCAATCCTGAGACATTAATGAACTCAAGTTTCTATCTATTCATTTGCTTTGAGTCACCAATGAGTGAGGCCAATTGTAGGTCAACACCTCGGTGATTTGGGTACGTGGTAGTAGAGTTGTGAGAACATTCGATGGTCAAGATGAAATCTATCTTTAATATCCCCTTGTGCCAATTAATGGATTTATCATTGGTAAGTGCGCACCCATTCCAATTAAGAGTTAATTGGATCGATACCAAATGATCATTATAATTAATTGCGGTTCAAGGATAATAAGATATGGATGTTTGGAAGACAGGTCCAACTGATCCATGGATATTGATGGAGGGGCCTACTTGTGGACATTGGGAAGGTTAGGGTCTTCATGTAATTTATTCCTAAGACTGGAGTTCAATTGCATTTATATAATGGAGTCATTTACAATTAACTGCAGGCCCGGATTGCACATGAGATGTGGGGTCGCGGTGTCCCGGTTGGAGCTAGCTTTCTAAGGAATCCCTAGTGGTCCCCACGCTATCCCAAGTTATTAGAAAGATACTAATTCTAGTAGAACTCTAAAAGGAAATAGAAGGTTACTATTTCTATTTGAAGTGAGACTTCTAATAGTGGTAATAGTACGTTACTAATTATAATGGAAGTCAGACTTCTATTTTAATTAGTAAAAAGAGAACGTTGCTAATTATTATGGAAGTAGGACTTCTAATAA
The DNA here is from genome assembly GCA_029852735.1 of Persea americana. NCBI lineage: Eukaryota > Viridiplantae > Streptophyta > Magnoliopsida > Laurales > Lauraceae > Persea > Persea americana. Next base: position 44,085,375 of record CM056814.1, read on the forward strand.
TAAACCAAGAGGAGGTGGCTAAAAGCTATAAATAGAGAAGGAAAAGGCTTTGGACGTCCACACTCATATCCCACCTAGGGATTCACGCCCAAGGCCCTTATTGTGCAAGAGTTGCACATGCATCTTCTCCTCTTCCTCTTCTAGTTCTCTTTTAGTTTCCTTAAGAGCTTTCTCTTAGAGATCCCACCCATCTTCTTGAGAAAAGAGAATCTGATACAGGTCATAGCGTGGAAGACGATTGGGTATTGGACATACTGATTTGGTTTGTGAAAGTGTTTCACCATCAAAGAAAGAAATCAACTCCTCCATTAGAGCACAACCGAGCTTCATAGGTATAATCTACTTCACTGTATGTTTTGGATTTCATGGTTTCTTGTTTGGTGCTATTTCTATCTTCTAGATATGGTTTATTACTGTACATGGTGATGAGAAAGAGGCCATGGATTCTGGATTAGGTTTTGTTACCTTCCGGATAGATGATCACCGCATCAAGTTGGTCAAAAGTTTTGAAAACCTATCCTAGAGGCCCACCTATTTTCAACAGAAGATTGATCAAGAGGTAGATTAGATGTATGTTAGGGTTTTGTTTAAGTTGCTTAAGATTCTGAAATTTAAGGTTTTAATTCGGTGATGAAATAATATCGAAATCGATGAAATGGAGTTGACAAAGGACTTGGGCGCCCAGGGGGTGGTGCCTAGGTCACTCTAGTGGCTTGGACGCACCGACAGTGGCACCCAAATGACTGATTCAAGGTGGTTTGGCTAGTGGTGATGGTATCGTTGTTGTTTTCGGAATCCCAGGGGTTCTTACTTGATGAATTTTAATATTTCAAAATTTTTTAATTTCTGATGTTCAAATGTCAAAGTGATTCGGATCCGGATTTTGAAATGAAACCAAGAATTCGCGTTTTAGTACAATTGAGTGGATAGGTGCCAAGGGGGTGGCGCCCAGGTGGATTATTTGCAATTTTCAACTGTTCCGGATGGGACTTGATTATTGGTTGTTGTTCTAGGGGTTATTCTAGGTTCTGGTCTTAATTAATTTAAGTGGTAAGGTGTTTAGTTATTCATTTTTAGTTGAAGTGGCGAATCAGGGTTAAAGTGTAGGCTAGGTGCCACAGGAATGGTGCCTAAGTGGTTATTCATTGGTTTGTAAGGGCTTTCGATGCTAAGTCTGAATCGATTAAAGTTTCAAGTGTTTCAAGTTAAAAGTGTTTTAATATGTGGATTGGGGTTGGTTTGGATGTTAATTAATTGTATTAAGTTGTTGGTTGGGATTTTTATGAAAACGGTTAGTGTCACGACCCCGAACCCGATTAGTAACTAAATCGGATCCAAGTGTTAGATTTACAGCTAATTAAAAAATTTTGCCCTTAATGCCCAAGGATCGAAGTCTGCTGTGAGGATTGTGTGATTGAGCCTCATTAACAATTTAATCAACAGGGCTTGTCCGGTAAACACATTCATTAAACCTGTTGAGGTATCGAAGCGAGTATGGATTCCATTCCATTATATATTTAAGTTTCACAAGATGAAAACATATAAAGTTTATAATCATCAGGACCACCCAAAAACTTAGGTCTTAGTACAAAAGATATACAGAAGCATGTTAAACCCAAAAGTATAGAAATCCCCAAAATGTGAGATGGAGGGCACGATGAAAGGTATCCCCATGTAACGCGAACTAGTGCCAGGAGTGATGATGCTAAGCTACATTATCGGCACCCCACTCTTGTACCATAACCTCCTCTCCCAGTTGAGGATCCTCTGGGATTGCCTCGGCATCCGGGTCTGCGTAGGAGTAGTAGTAGGTATCTTCTGCACACCATGGAATAAGGATCAACAATATGTTGGCAAGAAGATAAGCAATATGCATTATTCATAACATGTGTCAAAGAAGAGTAAAGACAAATACATGATCATAAGATGACAAGGTAGAAGCTAGGCATAAAGCAAATAATACGAGAATCAAGTAACAAGATAAGTCCTAACAAGATAAACAAAAATAACCATCCATGAAATGCAATACAAGCAAGAGGAGATTCCGAGGATGTCCAAGCCATCTCCCAGGGGTATAAGTGACGTCCAAGCCTACTACGAATACCCAAAGTCAGGCTCTAGGGGGATCGTAGCTCCTAGTCCAAGGAATATCAGCGCGGTCTGAGCCCGCTCCCAGCTATTCGCGCCGTTCATGTTGTCCAAAGCCGACTGTCCACCCTAGTGTCCAGTATCCGGCCCACTTTAAAATCCTCAGTTTGCAGCTGGTCATGAATGCAAGATGATAATGATGGTTTGTATATGACACAAGTTCCAGGACAAATACCCGTGGATAGGTTTCCAATTGCAAAATAGCGAGCCGAGGGCTACTCCAAGTCAAGCCAAGATATAAGTCAAGTTCCAAGTTCCATGAGTAGTCCTCTTTCAAGTCTATCCACACATGTTCATCAATAAAAAACAAGGTACCTAAGGATACACTCAAAGTCGGGTCAAATCCTATTTCTACAAGTTAAGTTACAAATGATATAAGTATATAAGATAGAGTGTACAAGGTAAGACAAAGTACAAATACAAGATTCGCGAGTCAAGAGTGAAGAACAAGCCAATCCAAGGTTAAGAGTTGTCCACCGTGTATCAAACGTGTCCCTGACGGAGTACGTATGGAGAATGAGTCAATAGTGCCCTAATTTGGTGGGCCCATGGTGTACGGAAGTTGTTGGGCACCAATTAACTCATTTCCACACGCATTCGGCCAAGTTACGTTGATATGTGAAAAATCCTGGACAACCGATGAAGCACACCAAGCCAAACGTGCTCCGTTTTCATCTCCCCAAGTTAGTCATGCAAGGGTAAGGTCAATGGGTTTCAACCTAGGGTTCCAACTAGGTTTGGAGTCCCTTTCCAAAAGAGATAAAGGCTTGGTTGATTGATACACCACCCACTTTCTCTACCAACCTCTTATCATCATGATAAGTATACCATTGGATTCTACGCTTTAAGATCTTTCCAACGGTATATAGAACTCCAAATTCCGATGAACGGGTCAGAAGTTATGGGTGTTTCAAAATGGTCGACTTTTAATACCCCCCTACAGGTTCCTAGCGTCTGGACCCCCGACACTAGTCCAGGCGCCTAGAGACACTGTCTTCTGTAGTCCGGATGCCAAAACCCCAGTGTCCGGACTCCCGGAGTCAGAAATCTCCTGAGATTCCCCTGTTTTTGGTCATTTTTGAAGCTCTTCCACCCCATGTCATTCTCCTCCCTTCCTAAGCCTTTCCAAAGATTAAAACCTACACCAAAGAGCCTTCATGCTCTCCTCCAAACCACATTCCATTCAATTTACCAACCTATCCATTTCAAGTGCATAACATCACATTCCTAATTAACATGTAATTTCCAAATAAACAAAGACAAGCTTGGCATCATGAGTTGCTAAACAATAACATTGTGAAGAATGAAGACAAAGATACATGCATGAACAATAAATAGGCTAATCTACTTGCCTTCACCAAGGAGAAAGAGAGAAGAAATAGAAATTTGAGAGAGAAATTGGGGAGGAAAGCTCTTCCACTCACACCCTAGCCAAAGACGCTTCCAAAACCCTTCTCCTACACCGAAAGAACAACAAAGAAGAAGAAAGAAAGAAATCTATTAACATACAAGGTCTCTACAACAATGAGGAAGGATTTAGGGAAGAAGGGGTTGAGGGAAACTCACCAAAATGGGTCTAAGAGATTAAGGAGATGAGAGGAAGAAGATGATGAGGTTACATTCTTGAAATCCCACTCCGAAGTAACACTTGCAAGAAGAGAGAGAGAGAGAGAGAGAGAGAGAGAGATAAGAATAAGAAGCTCCAGCAGCTATTGAGTGAAGGGAGGAAGAAACAAATGATAGGGCTGGGTTAGGGTTAAAATGAGGGATGGAGGGGAAAAAGTCCAAAATGCCCATTTGAGTGAAATGAGAGAAAAGCAATTATTTGAGGGGCTTAGAGGTGTCAAATCGTGACAGGCCAAGTACGAAAGATGACGGGTGCGACGAGATCTTTCCAACGAACCCAAATTCGATGAAAACAAAACTTTTCGAAAAGTTACCCAATTTCCCTATTAATCACAACCTAACCCTCTATTAAGACTAATCGCACTCGGAATCAAATGAAACTTCGGCAAGATCTTTCTAATGATAAAAGAAACTCGCTTAGCCACTAAACCCTCCTAATTAGCTAGAATCACAATTAATTAGGCTAATAGCCAATATTCAAAAATTAAACACCCGATTAAGGTCGGGGACCTACATCCCTTTCCTCTAAAAAGAACATTTGGTCCTCCAAATTCCTAAACATACCTCCTCGGGAAGAAGATGAGGATAGGCTTTCCCGATCTGGTCCCTGAGTTTCCATGTAGCTTCCTCGGGACGGTGGTGCTACCGCTAAACTTTGACCCATGGAATGGTCCTCGTTCGCAAAACTATCTCCTTGGTGTCTATAATCCACGCTGGCTACTCCACATAAGATGCATTTGGCTAAATCTACAGTGGCTCATGTGGCAACACGTGGCTGGGATCTGGAACGTACTTGCTCAACATCGACACGTGGAACACGTTGTGTACACCCAACAACTCTGGTGGCAAAGTAAGTCGATACGCAACGTCACCAATCCTGCTATGAATCTCGAACGGTCCCACATCTCTTGAAAAGCTTCCCTTTTCGGCCGAATCTAACAACGCCATGCATAAGAGAGACCTTAAGAAACACCTTATCACCAACCTGAAACTCTAGTGGCCTCTGTATTTTATTAGCGTAACGCTTCTGGTGGTCACGAGATTCTTTCAAACGCATCTGTACAACCTTGACTTTCTCACTAGTTTCACCATCCACAGATGGTCCATGGAAACTTTGTACTCCTACCTCTTCACAACACACTAGAGTCCTGCATCTGCATCCATATAGTGCTTTAAATGATGCCATACCAATGCTAGAATGGTAACTATTGTTGTAAGAAAATTTACAGAGGGGCAAATTCTCATCCCAATCCTTTTTAAAATCCAACACACATGGTCGGAGCATATACTCTAGGGTCTGAATAGTGTGCTCTGACTGTCCATCCATCTGAGGGTGGTAAGCTGTGTTGAATCTCAACTGTGTGCCCATTGATGACTGAAGTGTAGTCCAAAATCATGAGATAAACTTAGTGTCTCGATCGGAAACTATAGATTTAGGCACTCCATGCAATCTGATAATCTCATCATTGTACAACTTGGCCATCTTATCCATAAATTGACCGTTCTTGAATGGTATAAAATGGACTAACTTGGTCAATCGGTCCACGATCACCCATATAGCATCGTTCCCTTTCCTAGTATTTGGCGATCTTGATACAAAGTCCAGTGCGATGTGCTCCCATTTCCACGTAGGAATATACAATTGATGAAGTAAACCAGGAGGCTTCTTGTGTTCAGTCTTGATCACCTAACACGTGTAGCACTTGGAAACGAATTTTGCAATTTCTTTCTTCATGTTCATCCACCAATAGTGGATCTTCAGATTCTAATACATTTTAGTGCTGCCCTGGATGAATAGAATATCTTGTATGGTGTGCATCTGTGATCAACTCTGCCTTTATGTCTTGCACATCCGGCATGCACAACCGGTCTTTGCAATACAGAACTGCCTCAATTAGTCTGAACTCAGGCCTGTCACCTATGTGCTCAATGATACGCTGCAATCCTGGGTCATCCTTCTGACATTCCTTAATCCTGTTCATTATCTCCGGTTCCTATGCTGCCATGCTAGCAATCATCACCTTCTCACTGATAGGCCAAACTTCAACTTCTAAATCTCTAAATTGTTCCATCCATCTCCATTCTAGCACTATACACCCATTGAATGTTGACTTTCTGCTTAAGGCATTTGCTACCACATTGACTTTTCCAGGGGTGGTACTTGATGGCAAAATCGTAATCTTTATTGTACTCCATCCATCTTTGCTGTCTGTTGTTTAATTCATTCTGTGTAAACAAATATTGTAGGCTCTTGTGATCTGAGTGCCCCTCGAACTTCTTGCCGTATAAGTAATGTCTCCACATCTTGAGTGCAAGTACAATGGTTGCAAGCTCTAAATCATGGGTGGCGTATTTCTTCTCATGCTCTTTCAGTTGTCTCGAACCATCCGCTATCACCTTTTCATTTTGCATAAGTACACAACCCAAACCAACTCCTGATGCATCTGTGTAAACAATAAATCCTCCACTGCCAGATGGTAAAGCAAGAATAGGTGATGTGGTCAATTTGGTCTTCAGTTCTTGGAAGCTTCTATCACATTCATTGGTCCAAACAAAAGGGACATTCTTTCTGGTCAACTTAGTCAGAGGGGCTGCAATAGTAGAGAATCCTTTCACAAATCTTCTGTAATAGCCTGCAAGTCCTAGGAAACTACAAATCTCTGCTGCATTTTGTGGACTTCCCCAATTGACGACTGCGTCTATCTTCTTGGTATCCACTACCAATCCTTCCTTGGAAATCACGTGGCCTAGAAATGACACCCATTCTAACTAGAACTCGCATTCGCTCAGCTTGGCATACAACTGGCTATCTCTTAGGGGCTACAGTGAAGTCCTTAACTGATGCTCATGTTCCTCATTAGACTTGGAATAAACCAACACATCATCAATGAATACCACTACGAGTTGATCAAGGTAGGGCGTGAATATCTTGTTCATCAAAGCCATGAACACTACTAGTGCATTCGTCAAACCGAATGGCATCACAAGAAACTCAAAGTGGCCATATCTAGTCCGGAACGCTGTCTTAGGAATATCTTCTCCTTTGACACGCAACTGATGATATCCCTAACGTAGATCAATCTTCAAAAAGAACTAGGCTCCCTGCAGCTGATCAAACAACTCATCCATTCTCGAAAGCGGGTACTTGTTCTTGACTGTCACTTGGTTCAATTGCCGGTAATCGATGCACATCCTAATAGTCCCGTCTTTTTTCTTAACAAATAGTACTGGAGCTCCCCATGGTGATACACTTGGCGTGATGAAGCCTTTATCTAACAGATCTTCTAGCCGACTCTTCAATTCTTTTAACTCTGCATGGGGCATTCTATATGGAGCCTTCGAAATCAGTGCAGTACCTGATAGTAGCTCTATCGTGAAGTCTATCTCACGCACGGGTGGCAAACCCGGGATCTCCTCCTGAAAAATATCCAGGAACTCGCATATTATCGGAATCTCATCTATGGGTTTGGACTGTTTGTCCTCCTCGATAAACGCGATGTAACCCTCACATCCGCTTCTCATCAAGCGGTCTACCTTTAATGCAGAAATCAACAGAGTGGAGGTGGGCTTCTTCGCACCAATGAACTCAACACTACGGTCTACACCCTGCAACCTCACGATCTTTTTGAAACAATCCAACACTGCACGGTTCGCCGCTAACAAGTCCATACCAAGAATAACATCAAAGTCGGATGTCGCCAACACAATCAAACTGGCGGTCAACTGAGTTTCTCCAATCTGAACTGTGCACCTAGGATAAACAAAGTCACACGCTACCGATCGGCCTACCGAGGTAGCAAACACTAGAATAAATGGTAACATCTCTCTATCCTTCCCAAAATGCAATGCAAATGCTGGTGTAACAAAAGAATGTGTGGAACTTGGATCGAACAAAACTCTACCATCCAATCCACAAACGGAGAGAGTACGTTCGAAGACTTTCTCCGCTGCCTCTGCCTGCTCGTGTGTGATCGTATATGCCCTGCCTAGCTGCCTCAGATGCTGGTACTGCCGGTGTGGCCTCGGCGTGCGATACTGTGGTCGCTACAATGTCGAAGGTCACTGTGGAGCCCTATATTGAGGAACCGGAGGGCGTGGCTGTGGCGGCTGAGGAGGTCTGACAATAACTTGCTGCTGCAGCTACTGTGGTGGTCTGACTTGCACTGGAGGTGCCTGCCTCAACGGTTGTGCAGGATGGGGAGGCCTGGGTGCCGGAGCTAGAAGTGCTTGGGGTGTAACCCATGTCTTCGTCGAGCAATGGTGAACCTTATGCCCTGGATTTCCACAATGATAGCATGCACCGGACTACTTCTGGCAGTCTTGGGAGTAATGAGCTCCACCACAATGCATGCACTCTAACCTCTGCTGTTGTTGTCCGAACCTTGGTTCCATTCTCTGTCTCTTGGGCTGTTGAGGAGGAGGAAAAGGAGCAGGAGTAGGAGCAAGTATTAAATGTCCAATAAGCTGTGGCAACATAGCCATAATCCTCTGCTGCTCTAACACTATGACATCCTTGAGCGACTCATCTGCCCAATATGCCTTCTTGACCACTGCATCATACTCTGTCAACTTACTCTGTTCAACTTGCAATTTAATATCGGGTCTCTGCCCTCTGATAAACCTGCGAACCTTATCAGAATCTGGTTTGATCAAAGCCGCTGTAAATCTAGACAAGCGGGTGAACTGGATCTCATACTCCTGAACCGTGAGAGTATCCTGTATAAGTGTCTCAAATTCCATTACTTTCTGCTCTATGTAGTGCTCAGGGATGAACCTATCCTAAAACTGCTTGACAAAAGTCTCCCATGCCTTGTCGCCCTCAGCGGTGTCGTAAGCACTCTTGATGGTCTTCCACCACCCTTCTGCTGTCCCATGAAACATGAGAGTTGCTAATTAAACTTGTTGTTTGCCTGTGCATTTAAACACTTCGAAGATCTTCTCAATCTGTACTGTCCATTCATCTGCCTCTGTGGGATCCACTACCCCATAGAACTCTGGGGGAAGTCTCTTCATGAACTTTTCAACTAAGTCATTGAGATCTCGTTCCTTAGCCCGGGGCTCAGACACTTTTTGCATTACTTCTACCATCTGAGCTTGAAAGACGACTTGGTCCTCTCTTTGTTTCCTGTCATGTTCTGTCTGCGCAGTCTATAATTGCAGATAAGCATTTAGGAATTGTTGGAATTGGCTATTCGGTATGGGAGGTGTGGAACCCTATCCTGATGGTCCGCTATTAGCCATGTCACTGCAAGAAAATATGAGTTAGCCCTATGCAACCCAAAACTAGCAACACAAGGCTATAAGAATATATAACATACTATGAACACTAAGTTAACGTAAATCCTCACATGTGTCCTATGGTTTCTACAATTTTACCCTGAGAAACCATCCATTGCTCTGATACACTGTCACGACCCCAAACCGATTAGTAACTAAATCAGAACCGGGTGTGAGATTTACGGCTAATTAAAAATTTTTGCCCTTAATGCCCAAGGATTGAAGTTTGCTGTGAGGATTGTGTGATTGAGCCTCATTAACAATTTAATCAACAGGGCTTGTCCGGTAAACACATTCATTAAACCTGTTGAGGTATCGAAGCAAGTATGGATTCCAATCCATTATATATTCAACTTTCAAAAGATGAAAACATATAAAGTTTATAATCATCAGGACCACCCAAAAACTTAGGTCCTGGTACAAAAGATATACAGAAGTATGTTAAACCCAAAAGTAAAGAAATTCCCAAAATGTGAGATGGAGGGCACGATGACAGGTATCCCCAAGTAGCGCGCACTAGTGCCAGGAGTGATGAAGCTAAGCTACGTCATCAGCACCCCACTCCCGTACCTCGTCCTCCTCCCCCGGTTGAGGATCCTCTGGGAATGCCTCGGCATCCGGGTCTGCGTAGGAGTAGTAGTAGGTGTCCTCTACACACCATGGAATAAGGATCAACAATATGTTGGCAAGAAGATAAGCATTATACATTATTCATAACATGTGTCAAAGAAGAGTAAAGACAAATACATGATCATAAGATGACAAGGTACAAGCTAGGCATAAAGCATGAATAATATGAGAATCAAGTAACAAGATAAGTTCTAGATAGATAAACAAGAATAACCATCCATGCAATGCAATATAGGCAAGAGGAGACTCCAAGGATGTCCAAGCCATCTCCCAGGGGTATAAGTGACGTCCAAGCCGACTACGAATACCCAAAGTCCGACTCTAGGGGGATCCTAGCTTCCGGTCCAAGGAATATCAGCGCGGTCCGAGCCCGCTTCCAGCTATTCGCACCATAGACGCCATCCAAAGCCGACTGCCCACCCTAGTGTCCAGTATCCGGCCCACTTTAAAATCCTCAGTCTGCAGCTGGTCATGAATGCAAGATGATAATGATGGTTTGTATATGACACAAGTTCCGAGACAAATACACATGGATAGGTTTCCAAGTACAAAATAGCAAGCCAAGGGCTACTCTAAGTCAAGCCAAGATACAAGTCAAGTTCCAAGTTCCATGAGTAGTCCTCTTTCAAGTCTACCCACACGTGTTCATCAATACAAGACAAGGTACCTAATGATGCACTCTAAGTCCAGTCAAATCCTATTGCTACAAGTTATGTTACAAATCATACAAGTATATAAGATAGAGTGTACAAGGTACGACAAAGTACGGATACAAGATTCGCAAGTCAAGAGTGAAGAACAAGCCAATCCCAGGTTAAGAGTTGTCCACCGTATATCAAACGTGTTCCCAACGGAGTACGTATGGAGAATGAGTCAATGGTGTCCTAGTTTGGTGGGCCCACAGTGTACGGAAGTTGTTGGGCACCAATTAACTCATTTCCACAAGCATTCGGCCAAGTTACGTTGATATGCGAAAAATCCCAAACAACCGAAGTAAGGTCCTCGACCTTACTAGGGTGTTTAATTTCTTAATTTTGGCAATTAGCCTAACTAATTGTGATTTTAGCTAATTAGGCGAGTTTAGTGGCTAAGAGAGTTTCTTTTATCATTAGAAAGATGTTCCCGAAGTTTTATTCGATTCCGAGTGCAATTAGTCTTAATAGGGGGTTAGGTTGTGATTAATAGAAAAATTGGGTATTTTTCCAAAAAGTTCCATTTTTGCCGAATTTGGGCTCGTTAGAAAGTTCTCGTCGCGCTCGTCATCTTTCGTTCTTGGCTCGTCACGACTTGACACCCCGAAGTCCCTCAAATAATTGATTTTCTCTCATTTCACTCAAAGGGGCATTTTGGACTTTTCCCTCCAACCCTCATTTTAAACCCTATACCCAGCCCTACCATTCGTTCCTTTCTTCATTGCAGTTGCTGGAGCTTCTTCTTTTTCCTCCTTTTACCATTTCTCTTCTTGCAAGTGTGGATTGAAAGCATTCCAAGAGAGACCAAGCACATCATCTTCTTACTCTCTTCTTCCTCTACCTCTTGATCTAAATTTGGTGAGTTTTCCCCTTCTCCTTCCCTCCCCATTTCGTTTTTCATGGCTGTAAATGGGTAGCATGTTCATGGCTTCCCTCTTTTCTTCTTCCTTGGTGTTCATTGGGTGTAGGAGAAGAGTTTTGGAAGGTGGGTTTGGCTAGAGTGTGTAGGGAGCTCTCCTCCTCAAGTTTCTCTCTCTAATCTCCATCTCTTCCATCCCCTTTGGTGAAGGCAAGTTGATTAGCTCTATGTATTGTTCATGCATGTATGCTTACTTCATTCTTGGCAATGCAATTGATAGAAGTCCTCCAAATTCCAAGCTTGTTATATGTTTCATTGGATTTCACATGTTAATTAAGTAAATAATGTTAATGGACTTAGATGGAATGGATGGGTGCTTTTGTTGCATGATATGGATGGTTTACAGGTATGGAATGTGAGGTTTCTGAAGCTAGTAATGTATGTCTCGAAATTTGATTAAAAGGCTTCAGAAACTCCATGTTCTGCACAGGCGGCCACCACGCGCGGTCAGCCAGCGGCTGACCGCCTACCCAGAAACTAGAGGCAGTTGTTCATGCGGCTACTCCCGAGGTCAGCTCTCTGCTAACCGCCTAATCAGAACAGAACCTCTCTAGGTTCTGTCTTGCACGCTATGACCTAGCGGTCCCCACGTGGCTGGCCGACCTGACGAAATCCCAACCGAGTAGTATCTGTACTACATGCGGTGACCTGTCGGTCACCACTCGGCGACCTAGCGGTCAGCCGCCCACCCCCAGGCAGTTAGCCGCCTGCTCAGAAAACTATCCTTGAAAATGGGACTTCTGCCCAAGGTTTTGACTTTATACGTGGGACCCCTTGACCGTACCCTTACATGACTAATTGGAAAAAAATGGAAACAAGGCACGATTGGCTTGGTGTGCTTCGTTGGTTGTCCGGGACTCCGTATATTGACGTTACTTGGCCGAATGCATGTGGTATTGAGTTAATTGGTGCCCAATAACTTCCGTACACCATGGGCCAGCCAAATTAGGACACCAATGACTCATTCTCCATACGTCCTCTGTTGGGGATACGTTTAGTACACGGTTGATAGCCCTTAACCTAGGTTTGGCTTGTTCTTCATTCTTGACTCTTGAATCTCGTATCCATAGCATGTCGTACCTTGTACACTCTATCTTGAATACTTGTATAATTGTAATTTAACTTGTAGAATTAGGTTTGGACCGGACTTAGAGTGTATCCGTAGGTACCTTGCCTTGTATTGACGGACATGTGTGGATAGACTTGAAAGAGAACTACTCATGGAACTTGGAACTCGACTTGTATCTTGGGTTGACTTGGAGTAGCCCTCGGCTTATTATCTTGTACTTGGAAACCTATTCACGTGTATTTGTTTTGGAACTTGTGTCGTATACAAACCATCACCGTCATCTTGCATTCATACCAGCTGCAGTCTGATGATTCTTGAGTGGGCCGGATACCGGACAGTAGGGTGGGCAGTCGGCTTTGGACGGCATCCATGGCGTGAATAGCTGAGAGCGGGCTAGGACCGTGCTGCTATTCCTAGGACCGGGAGCTAGGATCCCCCTAGAGCCGGACTTTGGGTATTTGTAGTCGGCTCAAACGTTACTTATACCCCCGGGAGATGGCATTGGACATCCTCGGAGTCTCCTCTTGCTTGTATTGCATTTCATGGATGGTTATTCTTATTTATCTTGCTAGGCTTTATCTTATTACTTGATTCTTGTATTATTCATGCTTATTGCCTAGCTTGTACCTTGTTATCTTATGATCATGTATTTGTCTTTACTCTCCTTTGAAGCATGTTATGAATAATGTATATTGCTTATCTTCTTGCCAACATGTTGTTGACCTTTATTCCATGGTGTGCAGAGGACACCTATTACTACCCTTATGCCGACCCGGATGCCGACGCAATCCCACAGGATCCTCAACGGGGGGAGGAGGACGAGGTACGAGAGTGGGGTACCGATGACGTAGCTTAGCGTCATCACTTTCGGTACTAGTGCACGCAAAAAGGGGATATTTCTCATCGTGCTACTTCATTTCATCTTTTGGTTTAAACATTTTGTAACTACCATACTTTTGAATATTTTTCATACCAGGGCCTAAGTTTTTGGGATGGTCCTGATGTTTATAAACTTTATATGTTTTTATTTTGAAACTTGAAAATATAATGGAATGAAATCCATACTTGCTTCGATATTTCTACAGGTCTGATGAATGTGTTTATCGGACAAGCCCTGTTGATTAAACTGATAATGAGGCAACTATACAACCCTCGCAGCGGACTTCGATCCTTGGGCATTAAGGGCAAAAATTTTAATTAGCCCCAAATTTCACACCCCGGATCCGGTTTAATTACTAATCGGGTTCTGGGACGTGACAACTGACGAAGCACACCAAGCCAAACCTGCTCCGTTTTCATCTCCCCAAGTTAGTCATGCAAGGGTAAGTTCAGTGGGTGTCAACCTAGGGGTCCAACTAGGTTTAGAGTCCCTTTCCAAAATAGATAAAGGCTTGGTTCATTGATCCACTACTCACTTTCTTTACCAACCTCTGATCATTATCATAAGTATACCATTGGATTCTACGCTTCAGGAGCTTTCCAACGGTATATAGAACTCCAAATTCCGACGAACAGGTCAAAAGTTATGGGTGTTTAAAATGGTCAACTTTTAATACCCCCTGCAGGTTCCTGGCGTCTGGACGCCCGACACCAGTCTAGGCACCTAGAGACACTATCTTCTAGCGTCTAGACGACAACACCCCAGCGTCCAAACGCCCTGAGTCAGAAATCTCCAGAGATTCCCCTGTTTTTGGTCATTTTTGAAGCTCTTCCACTCACACCCTAGCCAAAGACACTTCCAAAACCCTTCTCCTACACCCAAAGAACAACAAAGAAGAAGAAAGAAATAAATCTATTAACATACAAGGTCTCTACAACAATGAGGAAGGATTTAGGGAAGAAGGGGTTGAGGAAAACTCACCAAAATGGGTCTAAGAGATTAAGGAGATGAGAGGAAAAAGATGATGTGGTTGCATTCTTGAAATCCCACTCCTAAGTAACACTTGCAAGAAGAGAGAGAGACAGAGAGAGAGAGAGAGAGAGAGAGAGAGAGAGAGTGAAGAAGCTCCAGCAGCTGTTTAGTGAAGGGAGGAAGAAACAAATGATAGGGCTAGGTTAGGGTTAAATTGAGGGATGGAGGGGAAAAAGTCCAAAATGCCCATTTGAGTGAAATGAGAGAAAAGCATCTATTTGAGGGGCTTAGAGGTGTCAAATCGTGACAGGCCAAGTACGAAAGATGACGAGTGCGACGAGATCTTTCCAACGAACCCAAATTCGGCAAAAATAGAACTTTTTGAAAAAATATCCAATTTTCCTATTAATCACAACCTAACCCCTATTAAGACTAATCGCACTCGGAATCAAATGAAACTTCGGGAACATCTTTCTAATGATAAAAGAAGCCTGCTTAGCCACTAAACCCGCCTAATCAGCTAGAATCACAATTAATTAGGCTAATTGCTAATATTTGGAAATTAAACACCCTATTAAGGTCGGGGACCGTACAGATAGGCTGGGCCCAGGGTGTGGTGCCCAGGTGGATTTGGTAGGATGGGTGCCCAAGGGGTGACGCCCAGGTGACTGTGTTGAGGTTTGGTCGGTTTGGTGATTCTTAGGTCAATTCAAGTTTAAATTGATTAGAGGACTTAGTGTGTTTGGATGTAGGATGCTATTCGTATTCAATTGAGATTTGTTTAAACGTCAATTAATTGGGCTAAGTTGTGAATTGAGTTTTCTTGAAAACAAGGAAACTGGGCGCCTAGGGTGTGGTGCCCAGGTGGATTTGGCAGATGGACGCCAAAGGGGTGGCGCCCAGGTGAACTATTCTGTGGTTCGGGTTGATCTCGTATTTTTTAGGTTGATTTGAGGTTGAACTTTTATGGTTTAATATATTTGGATGAAAGGTGTTTTGTTGCATTGATTATGATAAAATTAGGTTAGGTTTCAATTAGTTAAGTTTTAGTGATTGGAGAGGCTGGGCGCCCCAAGGGTGGCGGCCAGGTGAATATAGTAGGATGGGCGGCTAGGTGGATCCAGTAGGATGGGCGCCCAGGAGGTGGCGCCTAGGTGTCTATCTTGTGTGTTTGAGTTGGTTCGATGTTTTAGGTTAATTCGGGCTTATGGTTTCAATTGTTTTAAATCTCAAGGGCGTTTTGGTGTGTTGATTGTGATTGAATTCGGGTTTAATCTCAAGTGGGGTTTCCTAGTGATTGGGTAGAATAGGCGCCCAAAGGGTGGTGCCCAAGTGGATGCAGCAGGATAGGCACCTAGGGGGTGGCGCCCAGGTGGATATTTTGTGGTTTGTTCGTTTTGTATCTTTTAAGTTGGTTTGAGTCCAAATTGATTAAAGTTTTAGGTCTTTTAGGTTAACAGTGTTTTTAAGGTGTTAATTCAGGTTTGGATTAAGGTCTCAATTGATTAAATTAAGTTTAATTTTTAAGTGATGGTCTCCAAGGGAATGGAACAAGATAGGCACCCAGGGGGTGGTGCCTAAGTGGATATACAGGCTGGGCGCCCAGGGGGTGGTGCCTAGGTGACTGTTTTGTGGTTTCGTGTTGATTTCGCGTTTTTAGGTCTGTTCAAGTCTAAATTGATTGAGGTTTCAGGTTTCTTAAATGATCTAAAAGTGTTTTGTTATGTTAATTAGGATTAAATTCCGGTTGTGATTAATTAGAAGTTTTAATTAGGGGTTCCTTAGTGATGAGATAGGATGGGCGCCAAATGGGTGGTGCCTAGGTGGATTGTTTTGGAGTTTTGTTGATTTTGTGTTTTTCAGTTAATTAGAGGTTGAGTTGATTAGGGTTTCGGTAATATTTGGGTTTAAAATGTTTTACTCTGTTAATTCGGATTGGTCTAATGTCTCAATTAATTAGCTTAAGCATTAACTGGGGTGTCTTAGGGAATGAATAGGTTGGGCGCCCAAGGGGTGGTGCCCAGGTGGCTGTGGAAGGATGGGCGCCCAGGGGGTGGCGCCCAAGTGGCTGTCTTTTAGGGTTCTAGGTTTTTGCGTTTTTAAAGTTCTTAATTACTTTTAAATCTAAATTAATTAGGGTCTTAAGGTTTTAGGGCTCTTAATGATTTGGTGCTTCTTAAGTTAACTGATTATGATGTTTTAATTAATCTTAGGATTTATCCTACTTAGGCGCTAAATTCAATAACCTAGACTATCTAACTATTCTTTTTGGGTTAACTGGATATCTTTGAATTTGTTTTTTTGGTTTCTCCTCTAATTTACTAGAGAGTAAGGAAAGAGAAGAAGGGATTTTATGTTTTATAAATTTTTTTTGGGATTTTCTATGGTTGTGCGATTCAAATGATATGATGTGAAGTGTGACAAAAATGATAATTCAAAGTTCAGAATAGATCAAACAAACAAACATATCATTATCATGTAGTTTCTAAATGAACTAAATGCGGAAGATCGGAAGTTGTGCATGAAGGTGGAGAAATCCACTTGGTGTGGTACCTACCCTGCTCAGTCGGGATTTTCAACGGATCACAGCGAATGCACAAGAATCTTAGTATTTTCAACACAATTTTCAATATTCAGCGACTGATGCGAATATTCTAATGCGGACTAATAATGATGCATGTATCAAATCTATGAGAAAACGATGCGACCGGCGAAGATCTAGAACCCGAACCCTATCTCAGAAGGGTAGGTGCCTAGGGGGTGGTGCCCAGCCTATCCGGGAGAGGGTAGACGCCCAGTGGGTGGCACCCAGCCTTTCTGCCAAGGGCTTTTCACTATCTCTTCGATATAAATGATGATGATGATGCTACTGATGCAAGATCTAATTTGGCTATTGGATTAGAACTACGAAATCAATGCAAATATATTCTGCTAATATAAACCTAAGCATGTTCCTAACATGATAATGAACTAATACCATTTTTATCACAAGCTAATGTAGATCTACGATGCTCAAATGATCTTAAGCATGTTTCTAAGCATGTATGGCAATGAAATGCAATAAAAGAAGAGAGAGGTCTAGGAATACCGGTATAATGACGCATTTCTCAAGTTCCTAGAACGAAGCTTTCTCAAAGATCCATAGCTCCAGTTGAAGATATGGAAGCTGCCTCCTCTATTTCCCCTTTTTCTTCTTTAGATCTAAAGTTCTCTCTAATGGTGGCTACCTTTCTTCTTCTTGTTTATTCTCTCTTTTCTCTCTTTTTAGGGTAGCTCATCCCTTGTAAATGAAGTTAAGAGGGATTATATAGGTCTGGGACGAGTTTAGAAGGGTTAGGGCTTCGTTATTTCGTGTTTTTAGAAGGTCTCACGCACCCCAAGGTGGCTTAAGTTATTTTGGGTGAATTTGGGTTTGAGGGAGGATAGGCTCCCATGGGGTGGCGCCCACATGTCCTGTGCAGTCTAGGCGCCCATAGGGTGACGCCTAGGTAATCTTGGAGAGAGTGGGTGCCCACAGGGTGCCGCCTTGATGAATTTGGTTGGCTTTTGGAACTTGGCCCCATTTGTAGTCGGGATTGAACAACTAGATTTTCAGCAGGGGGGAACCTAGACTAGCATTTAACTAACTGAGCGCCACAGGTGTGGTGCCTAGGTGAACTTCAAGGCTAGGCGCCACATGGGTGATGCCTTGGTGGTTCTGTTCGTCTTCGGTGCTTGGTCCCAATGTACGACTAGTCCCGGACTAATCTCAAGCCGAACAAGTAAATTTGGAGGTGGGCGCCCATGAGGTGGTACCTGCGTGATTCTAGGAAGTGTGGGTGCCACAGGGCTGGTGCCTATGTGGAATCAGTAGGGTAGGCACTGTTAGTTTTATGGTCTCAATCCATTAAGATCGATGTAATAAATTGATTAATTTCTTTATTTATTAATATATTCATGCTTCCCTTTCATGAGATGAATGGTGTTTTATTACTTAAATAACCAATACAAATGTCATACTGGCTCATGAGATGAACCAGAGTCCACAAGTGTATTAGATGTAACACGTGTATGGATGAGATCCACATACAGGAGACATGTGTCGCAAATCTTATACTTAAATTGATTCACAACCAGTGATGATATTGGGCATCTGATCTGACAAGGTTGCAGTATTATGATCACCATGAGATAGTGTAATCTATCTCGATTATCGGAATGTAAGATTCTGGATCATCATACTGGTACTTGGATGTATTGAAAGGACCATGAGAAGCACCTTAGGAACACTGTCTTTACTTTAAGGTCTGCTCTCATAATTCCCTAGCAATAGGCTCTTAACCCTGAGACATTGATGAACTCAAGTTTCTATCTATTCATTTGCTTTGAGTCACCAATGAGTGAGGCCAGCTATAGGTCAACAACTCGGTGTCTTGGGTACGAGGTAGTAGGACTGTGGGAACATTTAATGGTCAAGATGGAATCTATCTCTATTATCCCCTTGTGCCAATTAATGGATTTATCATTAGTAAGTGTACACCCATCTCAATTAAGAGTTAATTGGATGGTACTAATGATTGCTATAATTAATTGGGGCTCAAGGATAATAAGATATGGATCTAAATTGGTGGGACCGTTTGTCCAATTGATCCATAGATAATGATAGAGGGGCCTACTTGTAGTAATAGGGAAGTTTAGGGTCTTCATGTAATTTATTTCTAAGACTGGAGTTCAATTGCATTTATTTGGTAGAGTTATTTGCAATTAACTGCGGGCCCGAATTGCACATCAGATGTGAGGTTACGGTGTCCCAGTTGGAGCCAGCTTTCTATGGAACCCCTAGTGGTCCCCACGCTAGCCCAAGATTGGATCTTTAGTAATTCTATTTGAACTCAAAAGGGAAAGCTACTATTTCTGTTTGAAATAAGACTTCTAATAGTGGTAATAGTAGAATAAAGGGTTACTAATTAATATAGAAGTTGGACTTCTAATTATAATGAAAGAGAGGAGTTGCAAAAACTATAAATAGGAGGCAAGGGGATGCCTTGGACGTCCATGCTCAATTCTTCTTGGAGATTCACTCCCATCATTCCTTTTGTGCAAGAGTTGCACTTATTGTCCTTCCCCTATCTCTCTTCTAGTTCCCTTCTAGTTTCCTTAGAGATTCTAGTTAGTCTTTTTCTTAGAGATTCCACCATCTCTCTTGAGGAAAGGGATCTGAAAGGGGTCATAGCGTGGAAGACGATTGGGCATTGGAGATTCTGATTGCGGAAGAGCTCTTCATCAAAGAGTTTAATCAAGTTCTCCATTAGAGCACAACCGAGCTCCATTGGTATTTTCTACTCCTTGTATGTTGTGGAATTTCATGGTTGCTTGTTGGGTGCTATTTCTATCTTCATGATAGGTTTGTTTGCTGACCATGATGGCTGAGATTGAGGACATGCATCCTAGATTGGGGTTTATTGGCTTTTGGATAGGTGTTCACTACTTCTAGTCGGTGAAAAGTTTTTGAAACCTATCCTAGAGGCCCACGCACTTCCAACAATTGGTATCAAAGCCATACTTCATCTCTAATCATGCTAGATCAGTAGGCTTGTTTTAATCTTTGCATGAGATGCGAAGAAGATAGAACAAGGGTTGTGTTTGGATCATTTTTTATGAATTTGCTTGGTTATTAGTATATTCATGTTTCGATAGTCACAAAAGGGTTTAACAATGATGGACGGATGATAGGAAGCCATTGGGAGACTTCAGAAGTGTTTTGGAGTCATTTGGACACGAAACAAAGAAAACCCAAAAATCTGGTTCGTCTGTCCAGTCGACCGGGACCCGTGTCCGGTCGACCGGGGAGACTGTATCAGCAGACTGCATACTATAGGTGCGGTTGACCGAGCCATCTGCCCGGTCGACTGGGTACACTGACACAGAATTGGAAGTTTCAGTTTCGAGACTGATTTTGTTTTTCTTTTTTTTTCTGGGGCGCTGCCTCCTCGGACCCCGCGAGCTGACCGGGCAGCTCGAACCCGTCGGGGGACACCCCCGGACCCCTTTTGCGAAGTGCATAATTTCAAAAAAAGTGGCAACCTTTGGCAGCTTGTTTTTCCATTGTTGTTTGGTAACCTGGTTTTGTGAGTTGCTTAGTTGTATGAGATACTAACTTACAGGTTATCATGTCCTCTACATATGGCCCACAAGTCTTTTACTTTCTTTATATAGTTATTGGTTTATTTAAGGCTAAGTGTAAAGGGCATCATGGTTTCCTTGGTTTCCCGTGAAAGGGCAAGGTATGGTGGTTTCCCTATAGCCCTTTTATTTCCATGTTTAGATTACTATGTAAGTCTCATTGTAGAGACATGAATTTATGTAATTCTCTAAATTTGTAAATTCCGGCGATCTCCGAGACGAATAAGGAAAGTGAAGTTTGACTCCTAATCAAAGAGCTTGAAGATTACCAAAAGGTGTTTTGGAGATGCCCAAAGAGTTTGTGGAATCCCAAAGTTTTGGAAAGTCTAGAAGTCCAAAAAGTCTATTCCGCTTGGGCCATGTGGAGGAGAGGACTAGTTACTATTTTTAGCATTTTCTATTTGTGGATGAATGCTTGATTTAGAATGTTTCCAAATCTGATCCAAACATATTAAGTTACTAAAATTGGTCAAATCAAATTAATTTTGGAAAGAGTTCTAATTAGTGTTGATAACCCATGAGATGGACATATTGGTAACACTAATTTAAGAATCTGGACTTTCCTTAAAATAACTTGACTTGGAACCAATCTTTAATCATGTCATGAGATGATTTGATAATAATATGGGCCCTAATACCTTAAAAGGAAAATCCCCAATTCTAAAATATTAAGTGGGAGCGGGGCATTAAATTGAGAAATCCCTATGGTTTTCCAACATAGGCCCATTGTAAGGAAAGTATTAGCCTTGCGCCATCTTGAGAATGGCCGTTCCCCACGGAGGGCTTTTATTTGTCTGGTTACTAGATATGGATCTCCCAAAAGAACAGTGTTGGTGAAACGGGGTAGGGGTTCACTCCCCAAGGAGGGGCTACCCACAACGGTTGTCACGCAATGTT
Organism: Persea americana; assembly: GCA_029852735.1. Classification (NCBI taxonomy): domain Eukaryota; kingdom Viridiplantae; phylum Streptophyta; class Magnoliopsida; order Laurales; family Lauraceae; genus Persea; species Persea americana. The sequence continues at coordinate 44,106,647 of CM056814.1, forward strand.
ACTTAGTGGGTCACACTTAACTAAAATAATGATGTAGTATCCCCAAGGATTTGCCTCATGTATTTTAGAAACCAAAGCAAATCGAGAGTCATACATTACTTGGTATGAGATACCTAGATAATAATGAATGATAGGGGATCATGGATAGTCTCAATCCAAATTTTGACCTACTTTGATCCGCACCAATCTAGGTTGTATTCGCACTTCCCAAGGAGGCATATCCCAGGGATTGGAATTCCGATGTATTCTAAATTTTAGTGGTTATGAAGATTACCACATAAATTTGGTAGAATACTAAACCCTAATGTCATTAATATTCATTAATTGAATCGATGATTATGTGCTACAGTTTATTCAACATGAATTCAAGTACTTTCGATCCCCTTGCAACCATTCTTAACTAGAATAAGTTGGTGGGATCTAACTATGTAGACTAGAAACGGAACCTGGATATTATCTTGACAGCATCAGGATATAAATATGTCCTTACCATGCCCCCCTTTGATGAGCCTGTGCCAGATGCACCACAGGAAGAGAAAGACCATTATGCCAAATGGACCAAAGACGACGAGATGGCCATATATTATATACAGGCATCCATGTCTAGCGTTTTGCAACACCAACATCATTCCCATAAGACTGCATACGATATTATATCGAACTTAAAGGAGATGTTTGCGGACTAGGGCAAGCCTGCTAGGCAGGCTGCTATGAGGGTGTTCATAAGCACCAAGATGGCTGAGGGTACACCAGTACAAGACCACATGCTAAAGATGATGGACTCATTGAATGAGTCGGATGTACTAGGTGCCGCGATTGATGCAGAATCGCAGATTGACATAATCCTCAAGTCGCTACCATATTCTTTCAACCATCTTGAGATCAATTATAATATGAATAAAATGAATCTGACCCTAGCTGAGTTGTCTAGCCAGCTGGTAGCAACTGAGGGGATTATGAAGGAAAGGCCAACTGCCCTGACAACAGAAAAGTCAAATGCCAGGCCCAAGCAGAAAGGCAAAGGCCGGATAGGCAAAAAGAAATCAATCCCCAAGGGTCTTAAGGCGGAAAATCGTCCTAATGGTGGTGTGGCAAAGGCTAAGGGTTCAGGGACTAAGGGAAAGTGTTTCCACTGTGGTAAGAAAGGACATTGGGAGAGGAATTGTCCAGATTTTCTGTCCAAGAAAAAGACCGTATGATTGAGTCACTTGTTTATGAAGTTAGTTTTGCAACTGGTACTTCAGAATCCTGGTGTATTGACTCCGGTGCAACTAATCACATCTATAATTCGTTGCATGGATTCTGGGAAACCAGGAGGCTCAGTGACGGAAAAATCATTATCAACCTAGGATCTAATGCTAAGGCAGAAGCGGTTTTAGTGGGAGTTATTACTTTATGTTTTTTAGATAATAAATTGATTTTGTTAGATAGTTTATATGTACCGTCTTTAAGGCAGAATTTAATTTCAGTTTGTAGTTTGGTGAATAACAGTTATTCCATTACTTTTGACACTGAAGTTGTCCTAAAAAGGAATGGTACTTTCATATGTTCTAGCAAGGTAATCAATGGACTTTATTTGTTAATTCCCACAATGTATGAGATACATGATACCGAGATAAATAATAGATCATCATTAAAGAGAAAATCACCTTCATTTAATCCAATAAAGCTTTGGCACCTAAAGCTGGGTCACAATAACCTAAACAGGATTGATAGGCTAGTGAAAGATGGTATCTTGCCTTCACTGGTGGTAAAACCAATGTCTGTCTGCGAATCCTGTCTGGAAGGCAAAATGACCAAAAGACCCTTTTCCTCTAAGGGCAATAGGGCCAAAGATTTATTAGAATTAGTGCATACTGATGTGTGTCGACCCATAAATGTTAGAGTGAGAGGAGGATATGAGTACTTCATCACTTTCACAGATGACTACTCAAGACATGGATACATATACCTCATGCACCGTAAATCCGAGGCTTTTGAAAAGTTGAAAGAGCTTCGAATGGCAGTGGAAAAGCAATTAAGTAAAATTATCAAGACTCTTCGATCAGATTGAGGAGGGGAATATCTCTCAGCTGATTTTATGGGATACTTATCAGAAAATGGGATTATATCCCAGTTGTCTGCTCCTGGTATGCCTTAATAGAACGAAGTGGCAGAAAGAAGGAACCGGACTCTTTTAGATATGATCAGGTCTATGATGAGTTTCTCAGGATTGCCTATATCCTTTTGTTGATATGCTTTAGACACTGCAATGTACATACTATACCTCCTACCATCTAAGTCTATACCTAAGACTCCCCGGGAGTTGTGGTCTGGGCGAAAACCTAGTATGCAACATTTACATATTTGGGGTTGTCCGGCACATGTGCTGTAGGTAAAGACGGATAAGTTGTAATTGAAGTCGGAAGTGTGCACCTTTATAGGATATCCCAAATGAACTAAAGATTGGATATTCTATAATCCGAAAGAGCAGAAAGTGCTTGTTGGCACCAATGCGGTTTTTCTGGAGGAAGATTATATGATAGACCGGAAATCTTTAGAAAAGGTTATCTTGGAAGAGATTCGAGAGAAGTCAATTCCAAATCCTGCTATGACTGAACTTGAAGAGAATCTGCCCATACCTAACCCAGTAGATACCCCAGTGCCTCATCGTAGTGGGAGGATTGTCAGGCCCCCTGACAAGTTCTCGTTTTTGGGAGTCTTACGAGACAATCCCGGAAGAACTATAACAGGATCCCTATAACTATAATGAAGCAATAAATGACATAGACTCGGGACGTCGGCAAAAAGCTATGAAAGCTGAGATGGAGTCGATGTACTCTAATCAGGCCTAGACACTTGTGGACTTGCCTTCCAATATTAAACCTATTGGGTGCAAGTAGGTCTACAAGAGGAAGAGAGGACCGGACGGAAGAGTTGAGACCTTTAAGGCTAGGCTTGTTGCGAAAGGGTATACTCAGAAAGAAGGTATCGACTATGAGGAAACCTTCTCGCCGGTAGCCATGCTCAAGTCTATCCAGATACTCTTATCCATTGCGGCTCATCTCGATTACGAGATTTGGCAAATGGATGTCAAGACGGCGTTTCTAAACGGCCATCTTGAGGAAGACATCTATATGATGTAACCAGACGGTTTTGTGGCTAAAAACCAAGAACAAGTTTGCAAGCTGCAGAAATCCATTTGTGGATTAAAGCAGGCGTCCCGAAGCTGGAACATCCATTTTGACCAGGCAATCAAGGCATTTGGTTTTTGTCAAAATCTGGATGAGTCATGTGTTTATATGAAAAGTGAAGGAGATAGGGTAGTTTTTCTGCTATTATATGTCAATGACATTCTTTTCCTCGGGAGAGAAATATGAATGATGTCAACAGTAAAAGTTTTGTTAGCTAAGACTTTTGATATGAAAGACTTGCGAGAAGCTAGCTACATCCTAGGGATCAAGCTCCATCGAGACTGGCAAAATAAAATGATTGGCTTATCTCAAGCTGCGTACATAGATCAGGTATTAGTACGGTTTGCAATGCAGGACTCCAAGAAGGGTATCACACCTTTTAGGCATGGAGTGCACCTTTCCAAGGATCAATGTCTCAAGACACCTAAGGAAAAGGAGCAGATGAGAGAAGTGTCATACGCCTTAACTGTTGGCAGCCTCATGCATGCTATGCTTTGTACTAGACTGGATATCTATCATGCAGTAGGCTTAGTTAGTAGATATTAGTCTAACCCAGGTGCTCACCATTGGAATGCTGTGAAGTGTATTCTCGAATACTTGAGAAGGACTAGGGATTACATGTTAATTTACGGCAGTGATGAGTTGATTCTAGTCGGTTATACGGATTCTGACTTCATGTCAATAAGGATTCCAAGAAATCAACCTCTGGATATGTGTTTATGCTTGGCGGCGGAGCTATCAGCTGAAGGAGTATTAAACAAGATTGTATCGCTGATTCCACCTCAGAAGCTGAATATGTGGGGGCTTGTGAAGCAGCTAAGGAAGCAGTTTGGCTTAAAAGATTCCTTATGGAACTTGGAGTGGTACCTTTGGCGCGACAGCCGCTCATAGTTTACTGTCACAGCAGCGGGGCAGTCACACAGTCCAAGGAACCCAGAAGCCATAAAAGCCAAAAACATGTACAGAGGAAATATCATTTGGTCAGAGAGATTTTGCAGAGAGGTGACATTGCCATCACCAAGATAGCATTTGTGGATAATCTCGTAGATCCCTTTACTAAGCCTTTAACTACCAAAGTCATTGAGCAACATGTGGATGGGATGGGCATGAGATGCAACCCTAACTGGCATTGAGCCAAAGTGGGAGATTGTTAGTTTTATGGTCTCAATCCATTAAGATTGATGTAATAAATTGATTAATTTCTTTAGTTATTAATATATTCATGTTTTCTTTTCATGAGATGAATGGTGTTTTATTACTTAAATACACATAACCAATACAAATGTCATACTGGCTCATGAGATGAACCGGAGTCCACAAGTGTATTAGATGTAACACATGTGTGCAGATGAGAACCACATACAGGAGACATGTGTCGCAAATCTTATACTTAAATTTATGCACAACCGGTAATGAGATTGGGCATCTCATCTAATAAGGTTACAGTATTATGATCACTATGAGATGGTGTGATTTGTCTCGACCATCGGAATGTAAGATTCTGGATCATCATACTGGTACATCGGATGTATTGAAAGGACCATGAGAAGCACCTTAGGAACACTGTCTTTACTTTAAGGTCTGCTCTCATAATTCCCTAGCAATAGGCTCTTAACCCTGAGACATTGATGAACTCAAGTTTCTATCTATTCATTTGCTTTGAGTCACCAATGAGTGAGGTCAACTGTAGGTCAACACCTCGGTGTCTTGGGTACGTGGTAGTAGGACTGTGGGAACATTTAATGGTCAAGATGGAATCTATCTCTATTATCCCCTTGTGCCAATTAATGGATTTATCATTGGTAAGTGTACACCCATCTCAATTAAGAGTTAATTGGATGGTACTAATGATTGCTATAATTAATTGGGGCTCAAGGATAATAAGATATGGATCTAAATTGGTGGGACAATTTGTCCAATTGATCTATGGATAATGATAGAGGGGCCTACTCGTAGTAATAGGGAAGTTTAGGGTCTTCATGTAATTTATTCCTAAGACTGGAGTTCAATTACATTTATTTAGTGGAGTTATTTGCAATTAACTGCCGGCCCTGATTGTACATTAGATGTGGGGTCGTGGTGTCCCAGTTAGAGCCGGCTTTCTATCGAATCCCAAGTGGTCCCCACGCTAGCCCAAGATTGGATCTTTACTAATTCTATTTGAACTCAAAAACGAAAGCTACTATTTCTATTTGAAGTGAGACTTCTAATAGTGGTAATAGTAGAATAAAGGGTTACTAATTAATATAGAAGTTGAACTTCTAGTTATAGTGAAAGAGAGGAGTTGTAAAAACTATAAATAGGAGGCAAGGGGATGCCTTGGACGTCCATGCTCAATTCTTCTTGGAGATTCAACCCCATCATTCCTTTTGTGCAAGAGTTGTACTTATTCTCCTTCCCCTCTCTCTCTTCTAGTTCCCTTCTAGTTTCCTTAAAGATTCTAGTTAGTCTTTCTCTTAGAGTTTCCACCATCTCTCTTGAGGAAAGAGATCTGAAGCTGGTCATAGCATGGAAGACGATTGGGCATTGGAGATTCTGATTTTGGAAGAGCTCTTCATCAAAGAGTTTAATCAAGTTCTCCATTAGAGCACAACCGAGCTCCATAGGTATTTTCTACTCCTTGTATGTTGTGGAATTTCGTGGTTGCTTGTTGGGTGCTGTTTCTATCTTCATGATAGGTTTGTTCACTGACCATGATGGCTGAGATTGAGGACATGCATCCTGGATTGGGGTTTATTGGCTTTTGGATAGGTGTTCACTACTTCTAGTTGGTGAAAAGTTTTTGGAATCTATCCTAGAGGCCCACCCACTTCCAACAGGTGCCACATGGGTGGTGCCTAGGTGGAGTCGATTCATTTCCGGAGTTTACTCCCTATGTTAAGTGGTCTCGGGCTACTTTTAGGCCATCTAGTGGGATTTGGAGGGTGGACGCCCACCATGGGGTGAATAGGTGGTCCAGGGCTGTGTAGACGCCCAGCATGGGACGCCTAGATGGATTTTAGTAGGGTGGGCGCCACATTGGTGGTGCCCAGATGGAGTCTCGTCATTTTTTCTAAGGCAAACTTCGAAGACTCGTAACTTTTCATCCGCTTATCGGATTTGGACGTTCTATATATCGCTGGAAAGCTCTCAAAGTGAGGAATCTAAGGCTCCAAATGTCCTGATGAATAGGGACTAGAAAAGAAGGGGGACCTCTGGACCAATGGATTCGGTTTCCTAACTTAGGCTAATCGGGTGACATTTTGGTAAACTAAGCACGGTCTTTGTAGGAATTGGCCTAAGCATGTCTTAAGTGGTCCGGCAAAGGTTTGAATATTGTCATGGTTCACTAGTTGTGTAAGTAGTGAATTGGGCTCAAGATCTTGACGCGACTTGGCTTTTCTCTCACGAATGTCTAGAAATTGTTGAACTAAGTTTAAAATTATCAACAAGCATCTTCATCATCATAATTAATCTGAATTATGCCATTAAGCATTTAATTACGGGTGAAATGGGGGCACCACTATATATGATAGGTGTTTAAGGCTATCAAAAGGGGCCAAATGAGGTGTCTACACCTAGTTCACCCCGACTTTTACCACAAAAATGGTTTTAGGTCAAAATTTATGACTCGTGTCTTTAAACAAAAAATCATTTTTCAAAAACCGCAAGGAAGCGACATTCAGTCGATACTCACAAAATCCAAAAATCGGAAGGATGCGAACCCCATTCGATGCTTCTAAATCCTCAAAATCGCAAGGAAGCGACACATCGTCAATACTTGCAAAATTTCAAAACATCGTGGAGACGCAACATTCCAATTGATATCCACAACCCAAATTTCAAAAATCATGGGGAAGCGACATTCAGTCAATACCTGCAAAACAAATTTTTTGAAAAAGCAAGGAGGCGACATTCCATCGATACTCGCAACCGAATGAGCAAGGAGGTGACATTCCATCGATACTTATAATACCATTCAGCAGGGAGGCGACTCGTAGTCGATGCTTGCATTTTTTAAAAACAAAACCCGGCTTTTATGCCAAAAATCCGTCTTTCAAGCCAAAAAAAAAAAAAAAAATCTTTTACGCCAAAAATACAAAATCTGGCTTTCACACCAACAAAACAAATGGTTTTAAAAAAATCCGGTTTCCATGCCACAAAAATTTTTGGTATCCATGCCACAAAACTTTTGCTTCCATGACACAAAAATCGGCTCTCATGCCACAAAATTTGGCTCTCATGCCACAAACAAAACCGGCTTCCATGCCACATAATTTCGGCTTCCATGCCAATAAAATCGGCTCTCATGCCACAAAATTTTGGCTCCCATGCCACAAAAATTGGCTTTCATGACTAAAACAAAAATTTTGACTCTCATGCCATAAAACTAAACTTGACTTTCACGCCACAAAATTCGACTTTTATGCCACAAAATTCGGTTTTCATGCCATCTCAAAATTCGGCTTTCAGACCATAAAAAAACCAGGCTTTCGCCACAAAATCTAGCTTTCATGCCAAAACAACCCTTTGATAAAAGATTTTTCACAAAATGACAACCTTTTGATAAAAATTTCAAACAAACATTCCCATTTTACTTTTGCCTATTTTTGTCAAAAAGAGTTTAAGTGAACCCTTTGATAAAAGATTTTTCACAAAATGAAAACCTTTTGATAAAAATTTCAAACAAACATTCCCATTTTACTTTTGCCTATTTTTGTCAAAAAGATTTTAAGTGAAACAAGGGAATACAAAAAAGAGAGGTACCAAAAATGTTTATACATGGAGGTATCAAAGAAAAGAAGAAGAGAGTTTCTTACAAAAGAAATCAGGAGCTCAATCTAACCATGGTCTTCAACCAAAGATTCAACTCCTCAAGGAGACTTTTGGCCTTAGCCTCCAAAGCTTCTAGGCCATGCTTCTTCAAAAGCTTGCCGTAAAATGAGGTAGAACGCCGCGACCCATCTTCACTCTTCCTAGAGAATTTGCCATTGCTCATAGTCTTGAGTCTTCCTCCGGAGATTGCTGTCGACTTCTTTCACCTGGCGAATTAGAGTCCCCTTTCTCACGCGAGCTTCCACATTGGCAGTCCACTTGGCAGCACCTTGTTCTTCCAATAGCTCCAGGCACTGCCTGGCCTCAAGGACCTCCATATCAAGATGTTGCAGGTCCTGTGTCAGCTTAATGATAGACAACTTGGTGATGTTCCTCTCCCGAACGAATTGCTTCCGAACGCGAGATCCCATCCAATTCAGATTTGACCTCACCGGAAGGCTTAAAAAACATCTCCTCGAAGAAGTTACCATTTGGGAAGCTCTTGGTCTCCGTCCACATATTTCCTAATGCGATGATCTCATTAACAAAAGCTCTAGCACTTGTGACGTCTAGACCAACCTTTTCACTCAAGGCAAGTATCTCTTGCACATGCTTGATCATGCTGAACCTGTCAAACCCCAACCCAGGATTAGCGCGATTAGTGGTAATTAAGTGTGTGGTTATTTATTAAGTGGGTTTGGAGTTCGTGGGTTGGAAATTGGTTCGATTTAGTCTAGAATTGGCTTTCGGGAATTTTGAGAGCATTTTATGCTATTCAGTCACACTCAGGGGTGCCTTGAGTGTACATGTAAGCTCGGGAGGAAATCCTAGTTTTTCTGATTTTCATAGTGATTTTTGACCTCATTTGAATGATTTTATTTTATTGTTCAACTTTTGCTTTTAGCTTGTCTGTGTTTGAGGCCCAGAAACCCAAATTTTGGCCCAAAAGGGGTAAAACAGTCATTTCACACCAAATCTGGACCCAATTTTCAAAATCTCAAAACTATGCCAAATTTTTACTTTTTGGAAACTAAATTTTTCGACGATCATTTTTGTCTTCTTCGTCATTTTCATCCGAGGGCCACAAGTCGCTGTCTTTCTGGTTGCAAGCTTTGGGCATAGTGGGGCCCACAAGGACCCATTTGACTTAATTTCTCTTCTCCCTCACTTCACTCACATTCCAACCATTCTACAATTTTCTTCAACCCAGTTGAGACCTTCATCTTCTCTCCTTTCTCTCTTTGCATGCCCTACCTAGAGACATCCAACTTAGAATCTGAGGCCATCTTCCTCTTCCTCTCTTCTCAAGCTCTCTATTGACATCATTTTCTTGGAATTCCCTGCTGTGTTGAGCCTTCATCTTCCTTCCTCTTCCTTGGTTAGCAAGCTCCCGGTAATGGAATTTTCTTCTTTCTTTCATTTTGATCTTTTGAGCTCCTTAGGACACTAATTTTCATACATGCAAACCCATTTTCGAAATGGGGGTTTTTGTTGGTCAAAATGGTGATTTTTGGAATGGTTTTTCTTGGGGCTTTTGTGTAGAATTCGTGGTTCTTCTTGGGATAGGAGTTTGAGAGGTCTTGAATAGCACTTTGGTGAAGGTAAGTGATCAATCTAGTCTTCTTTGAATGCATGCTATAGTTTTATTTCTCTAAGCTACAAAAGGGTTGTTTTCTTGTTTTAGTATTGAAAGGAATTGACTTTCTCATGATTAATGTTTTGGAAATGTTATTTGAGTTGAAATGTATAGGTTGTTTGATTTATCTTGAGTCATTCTCATTCAATTAAGTATTGGTTGTTGTTCAAATGTTTTTGCATGGATGAATGATGGAAAGAGTTGGGGTGTGAATGGTTGAAGGAGTTTGATTGATTGAATGTGAAGTTGGAAGGTTCAAAATGGCAAGAGAAGCTTTGAAAAATGTTGGAATTGTGTAAGGGATTGCTAAGGAGGAGTTAGAAATGTCCAAGGAGAATGCAGTTTTCTGCACTGTACAGATTCATGCAGAAGCCTGTCCACTCGAACGAGCAAGCTTCTGTCTGGGAGAAACGCTCCCAGAAACCTGTCCACTCGAGCAAACATTGGGTGAGCTCGAGCGAACAAGTCTCTGGTTGCGACCGCTCAAGCGAACCCGGTGGAGGCTCGAGCGAACAAAGTTCTGGATGGGTCCGCTCGAGTGAACCTATCATCACTCTAGTGAACCTGATGCTGTCTGATTTCTAAATGTGAATGGGAAAAAAAGGAGGAGATTGAGGAGATTTTAATAAGGAAGAAAATTCGATCATGTCAAGTGGCTTAAATTTGATATTGTGCCATTAAAACTCATAATATCTAATAACATCGGAACACCAAATTATTTTGAGCACTGATATTTGAAATTCAATTGCACTGAGATCAAATTAAGGTTCTTAGCATAAACTCGAATTAGATTGTTTAAAAAATCCCAGTTTTTGGTCACTATGAGTATTATTGCACAGTCGTATTGTTTTACAAGTTTGGTTTTTCTTCGAATTATTTAGAAAAGGGAAAAATGGGAGTCACCTCTTTAGTTCATGATGATATAGTTTATGCTATCTTTGCAAATCCTGTTTCGTTTTACTTTGATAAACGCATTTTCCCATTCTTGATAAGTTTTGTACAAGTATCGACATGTTTTGTGCATACATGAACATCATGGAATACCGCTGAGCTTGGACTGCCCTTTCAGTCTGATCCACTAGCTAAGGGGTCCTTAAACAGAAGGACAATCTGCAGATTAGTCATGTAATTGTACACATTCTTGTTTTGTCCAGTTCCGCGGCCGGTTTTTCCCACTCACCTTGTGTGACTTGGGCTTTCGCTTCGTTTCGTTTCGTTTTATTTCGTTTTGATTGCTCTTGTCATAGAGTATGACAGAGAAAGGATGAGCTCAATGTGGATTCATGAATCATGATATTTTCTTGAAATCTTGTTGGTTTTGCTTTGCACAGTATATATATGTTTTGCTCAGAACTCATGTAAGGTTTTAAGTACTAATCATTCCAAATATTAATCGATTTGTTTTATGTCTAAATTGATCACCTGCCAGACCGTCGTGTCTGACCTTTTTGCATTTGTGTTTAAATGCAGGAGCAGTTGCCCCTGAGGAGGAGCACTTGGAGGAGGCTTTCGAGCCACCCCCAGCCCGTGAGTGGCAACCCGACGACGTCCTCTAGACGTCGGGTGGGGTCTTGAGCACAATACATGATGGGAATGGTTGTTCATTTTATTTTGGGTTGTAAGGCCTTTGTTGGCCATTGATACTTGGGTTGTGTAAACTTAACTTTAACTCACTTTTGTTATTTCGAAACTTGAACTAATCTTGGGAATGCCATGCTTATGTTACCTCCTCTGATTATTGTCTTGATGGTGATTTAAGTTATGTAAGTGGATGACATATCACATGTAAAGCATAGTTAAGATTGCTTGCACGCTTCCGCAAACCATAGTTCGTGTGAGATAAATTCCGAGTTTGTTTTGGGAATCTTCACCGCGGAAACCTGTGGGTTAATCATAGTTGGTAGAGCACAACACGTTGCGGACCCGGGCCCGGGGACCTCGGTCAGGGGTCGCGACAGGACTGCTATCAAAGCGGGACATTTTTCAGGCATTTAAAAGAAACTAGAAACTCTTAGAGACGTGGCGAGGATCCGTGAGTTCGTTAGATCGTTAGTATGGACCTAGAAACCAAACCCGAACTTGTTTTTATGTACTAATAATTTGTTTTGCAGCATCATGCCTCCAAGAAAAGTTTCGAATCAAAATGCTTCCGGAAGTAACACCAATCACAATGCTAATGAGACAAATCACGAGCAGCCATCCACAGTGATAGAATTCCAAGCACTCATGCAGGCCATGTTAGAACAACAAAGGCAAGCTAATGAGAGTTAGACTAGACTACAAAGGGAGGCAAACAAAGTTCAAGCTAGATTGCAAAGAGAGGCCAATGAAAACTAAGCAAGGTTCCAAGAGCAGTTAGCTAAGAAAGATGAAGAAATGGCACAAGTCCAAGGACAATTATTAGACGTTTTGCAGAACAGGCCTTAACCGCAGCCTAGACAACCGGGAGGCCCTAAGATAATCATCAACAATAGGAACCAAGACCTTAACATATTGTTTGAGAGATTCAAGAAACGAGGACCCAAGGAGTTCTCCGGTTAAGAAGACGCTTTAGCAGCAGACGATTGGTTAGTCAACCTTGAGAAGGTATTCACTTGTACGGGTATCCAGAAGGTCAACCTCACCGTTTCTCTATTTTTTGGATTGGAAAATACTTGGTGGCAGACGGTTAAGGAATCATATCAGGCCATGGCAGATGACACTGCATGGGAGACATTTAAAAACCACTTCACCGACAAATATGTCCCTTCTCATATCAAGAGACAAAAGGCTATAGAGTTTCAGCAGCTCAAATAGGGTACTATGACAATGTTGGAGTATGTTACAAAATTTGAGAGGCTAGGCAGATATGCTAGAGAGCTCATTGATACCGAGCAAAAGAAGATAACAAAATTCTTAGAAGGGCTGAACCCCATTCTTATGAGAGATGCTACAGGGGTAGTTCCACCAGCCACATTCGATGAAGCTGTCAAAAGAGCATACAAGTTTGAGGACATTAACAACCAAATCATCAAGGATAGAAAGCAACAGTACCACCAGCAGAATCAAAGGCAACAGAACAAGAAACAAAGGCAAGAACAAAACCCTCCAAGACAAGGTGCATGTGCACACTGTGGTAAGAACCATGAGACTGCACAATGTCGTAAGGCCACGCGAGCATGTTTTAGATGTGGGGCTATGGACGATGCCATTCGAGATTGCCCACAATTGCAGAATCAAGCCAATAGGAATCAGCCACAGAGGGAAGCAGCTCCTCAGAATCAGGTACCAACTCAGAACTAGGCAAGACCACCTCAGCAGCAACAGCAGCAAGGCAGACAACAAGCTCAGAATCAGAATGCTCGTCCTCCACAGCAGCAGTAGCAAAACAAAAATGCACAAGGAAGGCAGAATAGGCCATAACATCAAGGACGGGCATACCATCTTAATCGTTGATGGACCCGTCTTTTTCTTTCTTACCTTCCTTCGTCCTGGGTTCGTCGGGGTGCGGCGGAGCGAAGAGAAAAAAAGAGCAAGCATCAACATTTTTTTTCTACGGGTATGCCAAATTTTTAATTCTACTTGGAATTTGAAATGGTGATCCGGAGATTCACCTTCACAAGTAGAAAGGAAATCAAACTTTTATTCTAACTTTCCATTGCACATATATTTAAAGAAAGAGACAAGATTTTAAAATGCCATGAGAAGGAATTTTGTTTAGTTTGCCGTGAAAGGTGGTTTTGTGCCGTAGAAGGCGATTTTGCCATGGAAGGTGATTTACAAATCTTATCAATGATGAAAGACAAGAACTGTGATTTTTGTCTCTTTTAAAAATACAAAATACAATAGAGAAGAAAGAAAGAGGGATCTGATTTCTCAGAAGATTGTGGGGACTCGTTCAGATCGATGGTCGAGAGTCATGTATGGACTCCGTCATCATCCTTCAGATGAGAACACTTGATGCTTTAGTTCACTTGGCTTAGCTTGGACCTCGGAATTTTAGAGGACAAAGACCAAGGGAATGTCCTATATCCAATAAAAAACCAAGTAGACGGGCTGAAAAGCCGCATCTAGGCCATATTGGATAGAAGAAGAGGGGAGACCTCTGGGGGTGGCCCCCCAAGGGACTTCGATCACCTTGTAGAATTTATAGCAGAGTTTCTTCAGAGTGAGAGAGCTTCTTTTTGCAGAGAATTCTTCATGATAGTTTTCAGACAATTTTTTAGGACCCTTCAGATGATTTTTTCGGACCCCTTCCCTTTGGAATGACTGCCTATTTATAGGCTTTTGTTGGCCATTAGGAGGGTTTTATGGGCATTAATTGTATTAATGCTCCATGATGGGAGGAGTTAGAAGATTTAATTTCATAATTTTGTAACTCCTTTTTTTTTTGGATTTTGTTTGGCCGATGGAGAATAATGGGCATTTAATCTCCATGATGATGGGAGTTTCATGATTAATTACCATGATTAATGTCCATAATGATAGGAGTTACATGGTTAATTGGACTTGTAACTCCCATTTGCTTGCTTCTGATTAGGCCGTCCAAAATAATGAGTTAATGACCCTAATAAGTTGTCATAAAAAGGTCATTTAACTTCATTAATTGGCCGCTGAGTCGCCTGAAGAGTCGCGGGCCGTGCCGTGTCTTTTGGAATTCTTCTTGCGATGATCATCGATGGATCCACATGTTATTTGATGTCGGATGAAGATGCGAATTCAGACATTGGTTGATGCCAATGAGCCAGCAACATCTGTCCATTCGATTTCACGATCGGTCGGGCAGAAAGTGTGCTTTCTTAGTCGGCCGGTTGACAATTTCGGAGTGTCCGATGATGATCAAATGATTTCGGTGGTGGATCCGTGATTTTGTTGAAGATCGATGGATATCATGCCTCAAAAATCAGATTTTAAGAAAATCACAGGGGCCAAACATCGCGAAACGCGAAAAGGAACGGAAAAACAATGCTTTTGGCTGAAATCCGGCGACCCTGATTTCCAGGGTCGCCGGCGACCATGCACCCATGGTCGTTGGTGACCATGGGGCTGGTGACCCTGGGCCATGGTCGCCGGAAACCTTGGGCCAAGGTCGCTGGCGACCATAGGGCTTTGGCCCCTTTTTTGGTAGCCGTCCGGTCATCGTTTCTTCGCCGTTTTTCAGGTTTTTTTTTGCTTTTTTTTTTCTCCTGTATTTTTCTTTGACATTTCTCCTCATTTATTGGCTTGATTCCAATGAAGAAAACCCATCGATAAGTCATGCAAATCAGAGCACAAAGTTTCCTATTTTTGGAAAAGCCGAAGACTCCGTAGCTGATTTTCCGCCAAGAGTTGAAACTAGGTTAAACGATGTCGGAATGACCTGAAATTTGAGGTGAAGTTTTTTTAGCATTAGATAGGACCAACCATGGGTTTTTATTTGAGTTTTGAAGCCGTTTGGGTCCCGTCGATGCTAGACTTGATTTCACCGTGTGGAAGATGTCGATCTTTGATGTACGGTCATCCAAAGTCCGATTGACCTGAAATTTGACAAGGAGCCTATTGGAGTCATTTTGAGATGATCCATTAGCTCCAATTTGGATGCGACGGTCTTGAGGAGCTTCACCGACGGTAGGCTTGATTTTGCTTTGGAGCGTCAAGGGGGGTCAAAGGTCGTCGAATGACCTGAAATTTGACGTGCAGCCCTTTGGAAGCATATAGAAGTTACTCATGTGCTTCGTTTGATGAGTAGCGGCATCGGAGGTTCTCGCCGCTGAGAGGCTTGATTTCGCCTTTCGAGAGTAGATAGAGGGTCAAACGGTGTCGGTTTGACTTGAAAGTCGACGTGGAGCCTTTTGGAGGTATTTTGAGAGCATCCATAGGCTCTAATTGAATATTTGATGTCTTAGACACTATCGCCGCCGGGAGCTCTTGCTCAGTCGTTGGAGGATTGAAGTTAGGCCAAATGGTGTCGAAATGGTCCGAAACTTCATGTCTACCCTTCTTTTGGCCATTTTGAAGGATCTTATAGTTTTTGTTTGATTCTGACAAGATCTAATGCTTGAAGCAGCAATGCCTGTTTGTAGTAGGATGCGGCTCCATGTACCTTTTGATGTTGACGAGGCTAAGTGACATTTTTGGTGTCAACAAATGCCCCCTCGAGGTACAGCGACGAATTGTGTAGCTTTTGCAGTCGATGTGCCTCGAAGACAACTTTGAAGGAAAACTTCTGACCTGGCCAAGAGTTTCTGAGCATTTTTCCTTTTGATAGAATAGCCTTTTGAGTTTCCAAGGGGATTTTATGGCAGTGAGAGAGATCACGTACCATCTCAAGGAAAAATTTTGAAAATGACATTTGGATTGGGTTTTTGGGTTTTGGATTTTCCTTTTTGACCTTGTGGGCCTAAAGGCTTTGTGTGGCGCATCAGGCAGTCAAGAAAGGTTTTTTGGTTTTTGACCTTTTGACATAACAAGTTGTATGTGGCAGGTTAGGGGGTCAGATTTTGGATTTTGATTTTGGTCTTGTGACCTAACAAGCTGTATGTGGCAAGTTAGGGGACCAGAATTTGTTTTTTGGTTTTCGCCTTATGACACAACAAGCTGTATGTGGAGAGTTAGGGGACCATGGTTTGGATTTTTGTCACTATTTGGGACAATTTTGGGTCCATTGGAGTGGTTTGGGTTTTTGTGGAATGTCAATTTCAAGGTTTTGGCTTAATTTGGTTCATGAGGTGGGATGGTTTGGATTTTTGGAAACTCATGAGGCTTTGTTTTTTTTTTTTTTTTGTATGGTCCAATCAACTCAAAGGAGACATGGAACCATTTTTTGTATGCTCTTGGTAAGAGGAATTTTGACTAAAAGCCACTTTTAGTGCCTAGGTGGTCAAACCTGGCTCATGTGGGCTAGCCCATGAGACCTTAAGCTTTAAAGATGGCTCAGATCTCATGTGGTGTCATTTTTGTGAAGAATATATAAAAATATCTCTTTTGGATAGAGAATATTTAAAAATATTCTTACTTGGAGAGAATCTCTCAAGTTTCCTTGATTTTGGGAGAGATTTTCTCAAAATATCTTTCTTTGGGAGAAAGTTTCTCATAATCCCTCTCTTTTTGGAGAGAATTTCTCAAAGAATCTTCTCTTTAGGAGAGAATAACTCAAATTCCTCTTCTTTTGGGAAGGTTGCTAATTTTTAGCACTTACCTCCTTTCTTTTCTCCTTCTTTCCTCTTTTGGTTTGCTCTCTCTTATAAAAGCAAGGAGGTTGGATCTCTTGTTGCTATTGCTCTCTTTTTGCAAAAATCTACAAGAGTGCTCCAAGATCAAGAACTCTTCTTCTTCTTCAAGGATCTCCAAGTTCTTCCTCTTCCTCCATGGCTTCAAGTAAGTTTCCTTCTTCTTTAAGAAACTCCATGTAGAAGTAGGAACAAAGTTTCTTTCTTTTCTTTTCCTTTCTTTTCCCTTTTTTTTTTTCTTCACGTGTTCTCTTCTTCTTTTTTTTTTTACACATTTTTCTTTTCCTTTTTTTTTTCTTTCTTCTTTTTTTTTTCTTCTTTTTTTCTTTTTTTTTTCTTTTTCTTTCACGGTTTTCTTTTTTTTTTTACTGTGTTTTTGTTTTTTTTTCTTTTTTTATTTCTTTCTTTTTTTTTCTTTTCTTTCTTTTTTTGTGTGGCCGTACTGATAAGACTGTACGGTCATGGCCGTAAAGCCACGTGGCCGGTGGGTGATTTTGTTTTTTTTTTTTTTTTTTGTTGTTTGAAAAAAGAAACGTTCTTCCTATTTTCTTTCCTTTTTTTTTCCGGATTTCAAGACGCACATGCTTGACAACTTTCCTTCTATGCATTTTTTCTTTTCAGAAAATAGAATTGGAAGTATGATAGTGCACACCTGGAAATCCTTTCGGAAGTATTGGGATTTGGAGCTCGCAACAATGTTGAGCCCTTTCTTGGTCTTGTGGGGATTTTCTAAGGAGCTTTGCAAGTTTTGGATTCTGGAGCTCACAGCAATGTTGAGCCCTTTTCAAGTCTTCCGAATATTTGAGAAGATTTGGTTTAATCTCGCAACAATGTTTGAGTTCAAGCCTTCTTCGAAAATTTTCCATTGATTATGAGCTTGCAGCGATGTTGAGCCCATCTTCAAGCTCCTATTTCTTTCAGGGTGTTTTCCTTTTCTTCGGAATTGCCCCGGAACCATGGAAAAATTTCGCTAGAATCTTTTAGCAAAATTCTGTCATTTTGATGATTGATCTCTGTTTTTTTTTTTTCTTCCTTTGCAGGTAGTTCCTCCAGAACAAACAAGGGTAAGGTGCATGTCACTAATGTGCCTCACCGTTCTACCAGATCCTCTAATATGGCCGTACAGCAGGCCTGGGAAGAGGTTCAGTATGTCGAAAAGAACTTGGATGAGTGTGACTCGCTCAACCGAGATGAGATGGGGCAACATTTGATTTCCCTCAAGGATGAGGAGTATTATAAGATTATGGTAAGCAACCGTCCCTGGGTCACGGACGATCAGAGCATTGTGCCCAAGCCTACCTTCTTCTTTGGTGATGCCGTCCCCGACGATTCAACATACCAAAGGAGATGTTTTCAGTTCTCTTTCACAGTCGATGGTGAGAAGAGAACCGTTTCTACCCGGTCGACCTTCGATCATACTATCTCGATCATGAGCCTTTCCTCCACATGCTCGAAGAGGGAAGATCCTCTAAGCTGGGTGAAGAGGACAAATATGATCAAGATCGGGGTTTTTGTTGGCCGCCCTTCTGGTTTTGCAAAGAAGTCGCTTGCCCGTATGGACATTTTGATGCCGGCCAGCGGCTACCAAGGTTCAGACCATCCTTCGATCGATTTGAGACCAGTGGGCCTTGGCATTTTCAAGGGCGATGGCAGCAATTGGGTGAAGCCTTTTCGACTTCACGGCTGTTTTAGTGCTGACTCGAGCTGGGAGTCGTGGACCGATCACATCCTGTAGGTTGGCGTTGCCATTCTGAAGGAGGCCGAGATTTTTTACGCGGTTCGTGCTTTTCGGCAAACCGTGGTTTTCTCCGATGAGGCCTTCATGGCCATGTTGGAGCCGTTCCTTCCACAAACCAACACCTTCGTTGTCACGAATGGTGAGATTGGTTTTTCTTTAAAGGAACTGAGCGCCATCACTGGGCTGCCTATCCCCGGCAATCTCTATGAGGACTTTATGCCCATTGACAGCGTCCTTCAGGAGTAGTCTGAGGAGTTCAGGCTTTTATACTTTCAGCTCGTCGCCTTCTACGATTTTTTTAAGGAGAAGGAGGGCTTGAAAGTCCGGTGTAGCAGCTGGAGGAGTGGTAGTCCAACTTCTTTGACAGGGGGGAGTCTTCTGAGAGTATGACCCAGGAAGCCAGGGCTAAGAACCCAGATTTGGAAAAGATCTCCACCATGCGAAAGAATTTGAAGGAACTCTTCGCAAGCACAGAGGCCATTCATTCTGACATTGCGCTGCGGAGAGATCTCGTTATTTACCTCACTTATTGGCTGGGTGAGGCTGTTTTTGCTGAGGGAGATGGAACGCACATCAGGCCGCACTGTATTTTTCTGGCTTGTTAGATGGCGTTTGGAGAGTGGCTTGCTTTGGTGCCTGCTCTTTACTCCTATTTATGCACTGAATTGTAGGTTGCTACTTTCCTGGTTCGGCTTGGGCTTCCCATGAATAGGGTATTTTCAGGCCATATTTTCTATTCATGGTATGTATACCACTGTCCCAGTTTCCACCGATTGGGTGCAGCACGGGACGATGACCCGTTTATGATTCGGTTGGCTAGAGGGAAGCCTGTTTTCGAATCTCTTTTATCTGCCCGTTCGAGGATCCGATGATTCTGGGACGTCGAGATGGGGCAGTCTTCAGTGAAGCTTTCTCCGGGTTTGCGGAAGAAGGCTTTTGATTTTAGTGTCTCCCGAGATTCCACCAGGGCAGGGTAAGGGAGACATTATTCTTTGACAAACGCAGAGAGGAGTCGGCTATTTAACATACGTGTCAGCACGATGGTGTACCGTAGACATCTTTTCGTCGACATCCAGCCGTATGTTCCCTCGCGTTTTGCCATGCAATTGGGCTTCTCTCAAGGCGTTGTTGGAGCACCTTCGAGCAAGGTGAAGTGTTTTGGAGGTCTGCAGGATGGGAGAAATGCATGGGTGTTCTATAGTGCGAAAGACACAACTGCCCTGATTTCTTATCCTAAGTTACCTACTTTTTGAACTATTGGCTTCACAAAATGGTTTGTGGAGAGCTTTTCAGCATACCGGGGGCTTTCCAAGAAAAAGCTTGATGTAAAGCAGTCTTCCGGGAAGGGCCTTCGTAAGTCAGATGGAGTCCGTCGAGAAGAAGTTCTGGCTTTCCTTTCTGGAGAAAAGCACATAACAGGTTTTCTCGAGGACCAGGACGTCATCAGATCGGGAGCTGCACAAGAGATTCCTGATGAGGTCTTGGAACAGCTCGTAGAGGAGGAGGCTGAGGTTGCTACTTGGATACAAGCAAAGCGAGCGAAGGCTTCCATGGACTCTACTGGCAAGAGTAGACCATTCGGTGAAGACTTTGGCAAGAGGCCAGATTTTGATGGCGGGGAGGGTACTTCCAGCAATTCGTCTCATAGGAGCAAGAGGAGAAGAGGACAGCGCCGAAGTCAGAGGTGGCACGAAAGCTCTCCTGATCTGGAAATTCCTTCCACCATTGTTGAGGAGGAATCAGGGGATGATGATGAGCCTCCAGAGAAGAGGAGTTGAGGGAAAAAGATCAGTAGTGACGGTATGACCCTTTTTCTCTCTTTTTCCACTTCTTGACCCTTCTTCTCTCTTTTTCCACTTCTTTCTTTTTATGAGGCTTTTGTTTTTGATCTACTGCTTTTCTTTCTTTTGGTAGAAGATGATGATTCGATGATGCCTAAGGTTCCGACCGTTGAGGCGGTGACAGATCCGGTCGTGGCATCTGAGGAAGAACCCAGAGATTCTAAAGTAGATCAGGAATCTCCTCCTGGTATGACTTCTTTTCTTATTTGTTTTTTTATTTTTGTTTTTCTCTACCGCCGCTTGCTGACATGCATTTTTGTTTCTTGCCAGCTGACTTGCCAGAAGTTTCCGACGACTTTGATTCATCCATGGACACAACTTTTGACGATGCTTCGGATGAGCTCATGGAGGCAGAAAGCATTCCGCCAGTCGTCGAAGAAGGTACTTTGTAGTGATAATCTCGATATTTTGATTTTTGACAAGATCATATTCATACCTTTTTCATCTTTCATTGGTAGGTTGTGAGGTGACAGAAGAAGTTCCTCGATCTTTCTCAGAGCCAGAGTAGGGGGTGCCCGCGGCCAATCCAGGAGTAGGGGCTTCTTCCACCAGTTTTGATGAGGCAGAGGCGAGTCCGCCTGCTGATATTCCTTCCCAAGCGGTTCCGGTTGGAAAGAGCTTTTTGATTACTCTTCCAACGGTGCCTGACAGGGGCAGTCGACCAATGGAGCATGGCCAGTCTTCATCTGAGCCATCGTGTCAGTTTGCGAGGAAGGTATTGAAGAGAGTCTTGAGCGCATGGGTCGAGACACTTTCTTCTGGCCATTTGGAGGCTGGTTTCGGCATGGTTAAGCATGTGCAGGACATTCTTGCCGATAGCGAAGAAGTGAGTTTGGACATTACAGATGCCAAGGCTTTTGTTGATGACGTCATCACTCTCGACAACAAGTGCAATGAGACCAAGAGCTTTCCAAATGATAACTTCTTCAATGAGATGTTTTTGAAGCCTTCTAGCGAGGTCAAATCTGAACTGAATGAGATCTCGCGGACTCGGAAGCTCGTTCGGGAGAGGAATGTCATCGAGTTGGCTATTATTGAGCTAACAGAGGACCAGCACCGTCTTGATAGGAAGGTCACTGAGGCCAGACAGCACCTCGAGCTATTGGCAGAACAGGCCGCTGCCAAGTGGGCTGCCACTTTGAAAGCTCGCGATAGAGAGAGGACTCTCATTCGCCAAGTTAAGGAGGTCGAAAGCAATCTCCAAAGGAAGACTCAAGAATATGAACAATAGCAGATTCTCTGGGAAGAGCTTCCTCGTGCTGAGGATGGATCACGACGGCCTACTGCTTTTTATGGGAAGATTCTAAAGAAACGCGGCCTGGAAGCTTTGGAGGCTAAGGCCAAGGTTTGCTTGAGGAGTTAAGCCTTTGGCTGAAGACCATGTCGGACTAGCCTCCTGATTTGTAACAAATTGTTTCTTCTTTTCTTTTGTCACCTCCATGTATAAACATTTTTGGCACCCTTTTTTTGTATTCCCTCGTTTCACTTAGATTCTCTTTTTTTTTATGAAAATAAGTAAAAAGTTGGATGGGAATGTTTGTTTGAGAATTTGATCAAAAGGTTGTCATTTTGTGAAAATCTTTTGTCAAAAGTTTGTCTTGGGCATGAAAGCCAGATTTTATGGTGAAAAGCCTGGTTTTTTGAGATGGCATGAAAACCGAATTTTGGTGGCATGAGAGCCAAAATTTTGTTTGTGGCATGGAAGCCGGTTTTTGGCATGAGAGCCGATTTTTGTGGCGTGAAAGCCTGATTTTTGAGATGGCATGAAAGCCAAATTTTTGTGGCATGAGAGCCAAAATTTTCTTTGTGGCATGGAAGCAGGTTTTTGGCATGAGAGACGGTTTTTGTGGCGTGAAAACCTGATTTTTGAGATGGCATGAAAGCCAAATTTTGGTGGCATGAGCGCCAAAATTTGTTTGTTTGGCATGAAAGCCAGGTTTTATGGCATAGAAGCCAAGTTTTGTTTTGTCGGCATGGAAGCCGGATTTTTTATTTTTTGGCATAAAAGCCAAGTTTTTGGCATGAAAGCCGGGTTTTGGCATGAAAGCCGTGTTTTTGGTTTTCAAAAATGCAAGTATCCACTAAGAGTCGCCTCCCTGCTGAATGGTATTGAAAGCATCGATGGAATGTCGCTTCTCGCTCATTCGGTTGCGAGTATCGATGGAATGTCGCTTCCTCGCGGATTTGGGTGCAAGTATCGACTGAATGTCGCTTCCTTGCTTTTTTCTCAAAAATTTGGTTTTGTGGGTATCGATGGAATATCGCCTCCCTACGATTTTTGAACTTTGAGGTTTTTTCGAACCTTTGTTTTTGTTTTGAAATTTGGATTGTGGATATCAACTGGAACGTTGTGTCTCCACGATTTTTGAAATCTTGCAAGTATTGACGAGGTATCACTTCCTTGCGATTTGAAGTTTTGGAAGTATTGAATGGGGTTCGCATTCTTCCGATTTTTGGGTTTTGTGTGAGTATCGACTATACGTTGCTTCCCCACGGTTTTTTGAAAACCCACTTTTTGTTTAAAGACACAAGGGTCATAAATTTTTTACTCAAAACCATTTTGGTGGTAAAAGTCGGGGTGGACTAGGGTGGAAATCCCTGAGTCCTGATTTTTTTTTTCAAACCATGAATTTTTGGTTCTAGGATCAAAAGTTTTGGTCAAGTTCGGGAAGAGGCTCCTAAACTTGGATTTTGGGTTTGATTTTTCTTTTTGAACAATGAAACATTGAAAGTAAGCATTGTTTTGGGTTTTTAGAAATTTCAACATAGGGATGAAAACTCTAAAAGGGGTGGGTTTGACAAGCAAGTACCGAGGAATAGGCTTTGGCCATGCAGGCACCGCTCTGACCCGATGTAGGAAGCCTTCAAGGGTAGTACTGCTTCAAGAACTTGCCATTGATGGGTAGTATACATCTATCACCCTCCATATTTAGAAGAGCATATGCACCGTTGGAGAAGACTTTGTCGATGACGAAAGGTCCCTCCCATTTTGGTTCGATTTTGCCTTTAGATTTGTGGGCAAAAACCATTGGCCTTTTCACCGCAAGAACCAAGTCACCCTTTTTGTGGGCGCGTTGCTTGACCTTCTTGTCGAAAGACCCTGCCATGCGTGCTTGGTAAAGCTCAATGCTTTACAGGGCTTCGAGCCGTCTTTCATCGAGATTATCCAGTTCTTGGAGTCTCAATTTGATGTTGCTTTCTTGCGTCATTTCATTTTGTAGAGACACCCTTAAGGAAGGAATTTGTACCTCTAGAGGGACAACTGTTTCACATCCATAGACCAATGAGAATGGTGTGCTATGGGTTGGTCCTCGAACGGTAGTCCGGTAGGCCCATAAAGCTTCAGGCGGTTTTTTGCTCCAGTCTCTTTTGTGACTAGAGACCATTTTCTTGAGGATTTTGCAGAGTGTCATGTTGAAGGCTTCTGCCAGTCCATTCGCTGCCGGGTTATACGGAGTTGAAGGACAACTTTGGATTTTGTATTTGTCGCAGAACCTATAAAATCTATGATCCCGAAATTGTGGTCCGTTATCATGGACGAATCTTTTAGGTATGCCGAAGCGAAAAATGATGTTGGTTCGTAAGAATTGAAGGACTGATGAGGTCTTCATTTCACTGAATGCAAATGCTTCTGACCACTTGGAGAAATAATCCGTAGCGGCGAAGATGAAGCGATGACCTTTGCTTAACGGGGGAGAGAAAGGACCTATGATGTCCATACCCCAGGCTTTGAAGGGTCATGAGATTGCTGTAGGATGTAGCCATTTTAGAGGCATGTGCACAAAATCCCCATGAACTTGGCATTGTTGGCAACGTTTAGCAAATTGCATTGCGTCAGCTACCATGGTAGGCCAATAGTAACCTAACATTTTTATCTGATCGTAGAGTTTAGGACCAGCTTGATGGGCTCCACAAAGATCAGCATGAACTTCTTTTAGAGTTTCTTCCGCCTCTTGTTGTGACAAGCAGTGTAGAAGTACTCCATTGAAGGATTTTCTATAAAGCATTTTGGAGGGAATAGCCAAACAAAAATTTGGGGCTTTCTTTGAATGCTTACCTGCTCTTTTGGATCTTTTGGTAGGATAATGTAGTCGATGGACGGATCCCTCCAGTCGCTGATCGGAGGTTTAAGGATGGAAAGCTGACTTCCTACCACTCGGTGGCATTCAGCAACTGCTCGGTGTGTGTTGAGAGGAGGGAGAATCCTTCTTTAACACACTGTAATTTGCATGTTTTCCCCTTCTTGGATTTCCATAGATGCAACAAGTCCAGTTAGGGCATCTGCACGAGTGTTTTCACCTCTGCGGATGTGGGTGATGTGACAGATGTCAAATTTTTTACGAAGCGATTGTGCCTTGTTGTAGTAAGGCAACAGATCAGGCTTTCTGATTTCATATTTCTGATTCATCTGGTTGAAGATCAGTTGGGAGTCCCCAAATGCTTCCAGCACGGTGATGCCGGATTCAAGGGCGAGTTCCAATCCTATGATCAGGGCTTGGTACCCAGCTGCATTGTTTGAACATGGTTCCAGTAGCGAAAATGCGTGTGGAATCATTTATTTGTCGGGGCTGACAAAGAGAATGCCGATTCCTGATATCAGCTTTCCTTTTTCATTTGTCCTGGTTGCACCATCGAAGTACATGTTCCAGGAGGCATTTGGTGAGGAAATCTCCACGTTGTAGACAGGCTCGTCTAGGAGGTCATCCCTGAGCGAAGAATCTTTAGGCAGTGGATGCTCTGCAAGAAAGTCTGCTAGAGCTTAGCCTTTGATTGCTTTCTGTGGTACATACCTAATATCAAATTATGACAGAAGGATGGACCATTTTGTGACAAGGACCTTTAAGAGATTGATCCTCGAAATCAGGTATACTGTGTTTGACAGCAAATAGTGACGTAGCTTTTGTACGGCGAACATCACTGCCAGGCGTTCTTTTTCGACTGTAGAGTAATGATGCTCTACACCTACCAATATGCGACTGAGGTAGTATAGAGCAATTTCTTTTCCTCCATCATTTTCTTGTGCAAGTAGAGCGCCCAAAGAATAGTCGAGAGCTTTGTGTACAAGATGAATGGTTTTCCGGTTGTGGGAGTAACCAACATCGGAGGTTTGGTCAGGTATGACTTGATGTCTTGAAATGCAGCTTCATATTCTACATCCCAGAGAAAGTCTACACCTTTTTTCATTAGGCGAGAAAATGGACGGCACTTCCCTGATAGGTTGGAAATGAACCGTCAGATGCACGCCAACCTTCCTTGAAGCCCTTTCAGTTCTCTCAAGGTTCTTGGAGATGGCATTTCTAGGATAGCCTTGACTTTGATGGGGCCAAGTTCTATTCCAGCTTTCCGAACTATGAATCCCAGGAACTTACCCAATGAGACACCGAAGAAGCATTTGAGAGGATTCATTCGCAGTTTGTGTTTGCGAAGCAGGAGGAAGACTTCTCGAAGATCTTTGAGATGGTCTTCTTTTCTTTTGCTTTTGACGGTAAGGTCATCAACATAACATTCGACCGTCTTGTGCTGCATATCTTGGAATATCTTCATCATAGCCCTCTGATATGTTGCACCGACATTTTTCAGACCAAATGGCATGACAGTGTAACAATATACACCAAATGGGGTCCGAAAGGATGTATGCCTTTCATCTTCGAGATGCATCTTTATTTGGTTGTAGCCAAAGAAGCCATCCATGAAAGTCATTCGCTCAAACCTGCAGGTGTTGTCAATTATTACCTCCCGTATGGGGAGCGGGAATTCATCTTTGGGGCAAGCATTATTTAGGTCTCTATAGTCAATACAGACTCTGATTTGCCCATTTTTCTTTGTCACGGGGACGATGTTGGCCAACCATTTGGGATGCTGTTCCTCGCGGATGAAGCCAACGTTTTTGAGTTTCTGAACTTCTTGTTCAATTTTGTTCATCACATCAGGACGGAATCTTCTTTGTCCTTGTTTTACAGGCTTGATATTTTCTTACAGGTTGAGTTTGTGAATTGCTATTTTGCGATCTAAGCCAGGCATTTCAGCATAAGACCATGCAAAACAATCACCAAACTCATAAAGAAAAGAGACATACTCAGGTAACTCATCATCCTTTATATTCTTACTGATGAATACAGGACGAGGGTTATCAGGTGTTTCCAAGTCTATCTTTTGAGCAGAATCTTCTGTTGGAAGGTTTGAAGGTGGTTCCTCCACAATATTTTCGGAGGCTTCTAGCTCAATAAGACCTTCTGGATTTCCAAGAGCATTTTCAGACCATGGCTCCGCTTCTGTCCATAAATCTTCTTGATCGGTACTTTTCTCAAGACTTGCTATGAGATGGTCCCAATCACCTGCCGAAACTGGGTCCGAAGTAAGGCACTTCTTTTGGGGACGATGGCTCTTCTGAATCAGAGAATCGTGTGTCTGTGTCATCGGATAATTCCTCTTCATCATCAGAGAAATCGTACCAATTTGATGAGCTTCCTGGGTCTTTGTCGGGTAACTCTTCAAAGAGATATCCAGGGAGATAGATGTCTTCATCAACACGAGATGTTGAGGCCTGGTCGGTAAAACGACTTTGCAACCTTTGTGTCAGCTGTCTCATCGGAGTGTCAGGATCATACCCCAACCCGTATGAAGACTTGTCTATGCGACGGTGGAGTTTTCAATCTTCCAGCTAACTTTTGGTCAGGGTGGGTTCCAATGGTATGAGGATACCACGGCCACCTCCCAAACCAATTGGATTTTGAGCGTCATAGCCCATTTTCTTCATGATAGCTTGTGCCATTGGACTGTACAAGGATAGTTGAGGCATACCATCATTTTGGAAAGGCTCAAGCAAGGAGTTTGATGAAGAAGCGTCCGACCTATGGAAGAAGATTGGTTTTTCTTCTATCCTTGTTGCCGAAATGATGAAGGTAGCAGACGTGGGATCTTCTACGTCAGCAGGTGTCTCCAATGGAGTGAGGGCAGGCTGGACTTGCTGAGTATCTTCTTGGCTTGACGATGTATAGTCTTCTGTCTCTGAATCCGAATCCGTGTCTTCTATGATAGACACGAAGGAGACAGCAAACTTGCCCCCTGTCTTTTGCTTTGTCTTCTTTGCTTTAGTAGTGATTACCAAAGGTTTTGAAGACTTGAAGGAGATAACGAAGGGAGACTGATTGCTCTCTTCGGGTTTGCCGGAAGGTTTGTTTTCTTCCGTTGATTGCTGAGGAGCCTTGCCTTTGTCTTTTTGGAGATTGCTGGCAAAGGATGTTGTTTTCTCCTCCTCCTTCTCTTTCTCATCCTTGTACATTTGAGAGTCTGCAAAATGAACTTCTTTGCCTTTGAAGGGCTTTTTGTCTGCAAACACTTGATGTATCAAGCCATCGTTGTCAACAAACTTGATGCACTGATGTAGAGTTAAAGGGACGACACCGTTCTCGTGTATCCAAGGGCGTCCGAGAAGGATGTTGTAGCATAAAGGGGTTTTTATTGCATACACGGTGACCTCAGAAATAAGATCGCCGATTTGCAACCTAAACCGGATTTTGCCAATGGGCCTTTGAGCACTCCCATTGTATCCAAAGATAGACACAGATGTGTGGCTCAGTTCGCTAGGTGGGATACCCAGCTCTTCGAGTGCCGTAATAGAGATGAGGTTAAGTGCAGACCCCAGGTCGATCTGGACTCTGTGTATCGGCATCTCTTTGATGTACCTTATGAAGTACAAGGGTTGGTTGTGCTTTGTCTCACCTAGCAGGAGGTCTTCCTTATTTAAGGTGATGGTAGCACTTGCGGCTTTTTGGACCGAGAGGCATTCAGTGCAAGGTCCTCCAACTTCTTTCTTTTCTCCCTTTGAGGAGGTTTTTAACTTTTTGACCCTATAGTCCATTTCAATTTGTAGGACTTGTGGGGCATGTTTGTCGACATCCATATTAAGCCTTTGTAGTTCTGAAACGAGACTATCACGAGTTTGTGGTGACATTCGTAATAAGTCTAGGATGTGCAGTCATGCAGGTATGTGTTTGAAGTGCTCGATCAAGTCATACTTGAAAGCCTCCTTTTGGCCTGCATTTTCATTATCGTTGCCGCTTGGGGTATTTACAGCTTGTTTTTCCGAAGGATTTACATAAGAAAAGGAAGGTTGGTTATAGTTTTTGTGGTAATCCCGGCCAGAGCAGGTACCTTTCCCAACTTCAAAAGATTCTAGAGGTGGCTCTTCTTTCGAAAGACCCCCTTCGGGCTAAAGGGGCCGATCCTCCCCATTTGCTGAAAACGCTTCTGCAGCAGCATTGCCGTCTTCGGTTATTGCATTGCATGGAGCATTTTCCGGGAACAAGTCCTGAACAGCTTCCAACAACTTTTCTTCTTTGTCCAGTATTTCATCGGTCCAGACATCTCCTATGAGGTTAGGTATCTGAGACCAATTGACTGGGTTTTCTTTGAAGGCTTCATCAGCCAGAGCTTTTTCATGGTGATCAGTTGGAAGAGGTTTGAATTCTGATGTCACCGTTTCAGGAGACGATGGCTGAGAAGTTGCTATCTCAGTGGAAGTCACCCGAGAATATGTTGCTCTAGAAGATATGCTACCGGATGCATTTTAAGAATCCGTGGCCTTAGCAGATGGAGCTTCAGAGGCACTATCATCCTGAACTATCACATTACAGGCAACTTCGATAGAAGATGCCTCCATAATGGACTGTTAGGAATCATACTCATCCTCCGATGTGAGAGGATCATCAATCCAGCAACTTTCTTCATTTTCTGGAGTCACTGGAGGAGATGTTTGTAGATTCTCCGAGACTTCTGGTTCTAGATTTTGATGAAGCTGATTGATGCGACCCTACTCCTGCTCTATGGCGAGACGCTGCAAGATCCTCGCATATTCTTCGAGATCTGGCATAGGAGCTAGATCTTCTTCTTCATATGCTCCTTGTGGTTCAACTTGGTTGGGATCCACTAGAGCATTTGTTTGTGCTGTGTCAACAACATTTTGGACAGCCTCTTGGTCTTCATCATCATCAGACCAGGATCCTTGTGGCTGGAAGGGGTTATACCAGATTACTGGCATAAGGTGGGATTCCGGGTTCCATTCTTCATCGGAGAGATATTCTCCGGTTTCAAGGGACTCCTCCCATTCTTCTACATCACTGGCAGTGTCACTGGACTCATATCCATTCATCGAGAATCCAACTACCGAGTCGCAAGAGTATGATGCCCCCTGCGCAGTCTCATCTCTGCGGCATGGTGGCATGAAATCACCAAGGGTGAATTTTCTTGCCACTCTTGAGGCCTTGGGAAGAGACTCCTCTGTTGCCCCCAGTGAAGCGGTAAAGGAGGTTTTTGCTTTTTCAGGGACCTCTTATTTTGTTTGAGCCTTTTTCTGCTGTTTGAGCTTGCAAAGTTGTCTCTTGGCTTGCCTTCGCCGTTGAGCAATCGGCTTTGTTTTGACGATCTCCCAATTTTCATCTTCCAAGAGATCTGGATGCACCCATATGGGCTGTCCTTCTGGTGCTGGGTAAGGCACCAGCTCTTGGGACGTCTGGGTCATTTTTATCACCTTGAAAGAAGTAGTGACATTTTCCTTTGGTGATTTGGATGTTTGTCCACATGACACCATGTTAACGAAAGCAGACCCATAGTTTTTGTTAAAGGTGATGACTCTATTTTTCCACATCTCGTTAATCTTCTATCTCGCAATGAAACATTGGTTGAGAGGATGCGAGACCATTTGGTGGTATGGACAATATCGGGGATCATTGGTTTTGCCAACATCTCCCGGTCTTTTGGGGTCAGGCAAGGTGAGTTTCCCATTTGCCAAGAGAGCCTCAAATATTTCTTCAAAATCTTCATCGAATGGGTATTTCTTTTCTACTCGTTCTTTTAAGGCATCAGAGAGTTCAGGTCTCTTACCTGCAGCTTTGTTTTCAGCTTTCTTTGGCGGCTAAGGGGTTGACTTGGTTTGCACATTGAGAACCTCCTTTTTCTTTGTCTTGGAGGTCGGAATGACGGTCAGCTCCTTCTTTGATGACTTCTAACTGTTGAGGTCTTTGATCACCGTTTCAGCCTACATAGATGCTTCTAGGAGTTCTCCCAAGTTCTTTGATTTGTTGCCGATGATCATGGAGCGGATCCTTGCTCTCATGTTGTTTCGGCAGATGTCAACCAGCAACGCTTGTGGCAGCACATCTGAGCATTTGTATGGCATTGCTTTCCACTTGTGAATGAAGTCATATGTCGACTCATTCTCTCCCTGTTTTAGGCTGTAGAGCTGAGCCATAGTAACAGGATGATCCTCACCTTTGAAGTGGATTAGGAAACGTGTCTCTAGCATGGTCCAGTTTTGAATGGAGTCCTCTGGCAAGGTGGAATACCAATCAAAGGCCGTATCTTTTAGAGTACTTGCAAAGAGAAGGATCTTGAGAGCATCTTGATCTACAATCGTTCCTGTTAGGATCTTGAAGTGGATGACGTGCTGTCTAGCTGAACCTTTCCCTGTATATGTTTGGATAAGAGGTTGTTTGAACTTTGGAGGGAAAGGAAACGAGTCCATCCACAAGGGATATGGTGGCTTGATCCCATGCTCCTTCAGTGTATCCTCTTCTTTCGCTTTGGCGAGGATATTGTCAACGTCCTTTTTAGTAAGAGCGCGTGACTCATCTTCTCCACCGTTTGCCTCATCTTGTGGAGGAACTTCATCGTTGTTTTGTGGACGCTGGAGAGTGAGAAGGTGGTTTTCCATCAGGACCTCTATTCTCTGCTGTCCTTGCTCTAGCTGCTGAATGCGTAGAGCCATGTTATCGTCCGGTGAAGGTTGCTCAGAGTTTGTGACTAGGACATTCACTCTTCGTGAGTCGAAAGAGAATACTGTCTTAGTGACTGAGCTGGAGCTCATTCTTCTAGATGAAGCGCCCGAGGAATGATCACTCCGGTGTCCGTGGCTCGAAGGAGTGGGAGAGTCTTCCTGATGCCTTCTCGTCCGGGACACGCTGCAAGTCACCGGTCGTCTGACATGTATTTTTGTTGTTGATTTCTGCCTTCTTTTTGTTTTGCCAACCATGTGGACAGCAGTAACTTGGTCGGGTCTTTCTTTTTTTACCCATTTTTGGTAGATTTGAAGCTTAGAATCCTGGGTTCTTTGCTTCTCTAACCTCTTTTGTCGATATGCCGCGCAACGACGTATGCGACGAGCAATTTGAGCTTCGGTTAGCTCGGGCTGTGGTCTGGCAATGAAGGTCGTGCTCCCTCGTGCGCAGTAACCGACCTTGTCTTCATTGAAGACTGGCATGGACAAGATCTGGACGCGGTCCTTGGCTTGTCGCAGCGAAGCTTTAAATTTTGCAAGCTCGGCCCCTGTTGAGATGAAGGGTCGAGTTGCAGGAGAGCAGGCCCTGGCAGGTTCTTGTCGAGGCCTTGTGATGCACGACTTGATTTTGGGCTTGTATGAGCAAGCCGGCTCTTGCTGGGTTGGTTTTGTAGTTCGGTGGAGGGTATGTTTCTCTCCTTTGATCTAAGCAAGAGGATAGAACTGGTTCTCCTTGAGAGGAGCCAGGTATTCTGGCTTTGCAGATGTCCGGGACCTTCTTTGTTTCGGCGAAGATCACGGGGACCAAGTCTTAGGACAGACCTGGTTTTTTGCAGGTTGAGGCTTCGCAGGACTACCACGAGCCTTGGGTTTCTTGGTGACCGTCTTTTGTGTCGGGCAGCGACACGTTGAGGGGCAGTCTTCTACTTCTTAGCAGGCACCGTCTCTTCTGCAGGTAGTGGGAATGGTCCCAGTGACCCTAATACGATGGTCTGGGGAGTGGAGGTCGATCCGGTGTTTTGAGAGTTGCTGAGGGAGGTGACGCTTCGGCAGCTGGCGGGGCGCTTGAAAGTGCGCTTGCTTTGCTTCTCTTAAAGCATGACTTGGTACTTGTTTTCGTCGAAGGTGATGGTCAACGAGGCTGTCATTGTTAGTTTTGGAAAAACTTCTGAAACAAGACCATATCCATTAGTAATCACAAGAATATGGTGATCATAAATAGAAAACACTATGGTTTTGTCCTTTCAAATCGCTCAGCGGGCATGGCTTATTTTGAGCGTAATGAAGAAGGTAAAAAGCCATAAAGGGTACAATTGTTCTGAACGCAAGTATGGTCGGTTCGAAATGAGCGTTCTAGTTATTGCTAGAAGCAATTGTAAACCTAAATTCAAGTTACCAAGAAGTGAAGCTCACTCAAAGTAAAATGATATAAGGTTGGAGATACAAATGTGTCGGTCGCGAATACAGTAGACCCAAAAGGGCGTACTAGCACCGATAGGCACAAATGTTGTAACTCACATCCTTGAAAAATGGACACGATATGGGATTTTTTTTTTTTGAAATGTCAAGATTAGATTTACAAAAGAGAGCAAATGGTATTCCAATCCGAATACAGGCTCAAACATTTCTGCGAGCCTAAATCTGAAAAAGGAAAGAACCGGGATTTCTCATATTTGAATCCAATAATGACAAGAGTTTTTTTTTTTTTTTTTTTTTGAAAAGTCAAGATTGAATTCATAAAAGAGAGAAAATGGTATCCCAATCCGAATACAGGTTTAAACATTTCTGCGAGCCTAAATCCGTAAACGGACAGAACCAAAATTCCACCAATTTGAACACAATTGTGACAGAAGTTTTTTTTTTTAAGATATTTTTTTTTGAAGAGTGCACATAGGTCTTCCAATTCGGTCTTATGAAACCTTAGTGGATAGATTAGCCCCCAGGTCAGGGTAGGATTACTTAATGAACCCGTTTGAAGGACCCTTGCCTTAAATAGTCTAGTTGCCTCCACACTCTGAACAAGACTTTTCTTAGATCCACTTTGGTCAAAGAACGCAATTGGTGCAACCTTAGTGTTTTTTTTTTTTTTAAAGATCTCCAATGGACCCATCAAAGAGAAGAAAGTGGCCCTTCCCAATCCGAACGTTTGCACAAACATTTCTGCAAGCCATTGTACGAAAAGGAAATAACCAAAGTTTCTCCAATTTGAATCCAAAATAAAGAAATTTGAAAAAAAAAAATTTGATAAAATTTTTTGAAAGCTCTCCAATGGACCCATCAAAGAGAGGAAAGTGGCCCTTCCCAATCCGAACGTTGGCTCAAACATTTCTGCGAGCCATTATACGAAAAGGAAAGAACTAAAGTTTCTCCAATTTGAATCCAGAAGAAAGAAACTTTTTTTTTTTTGTTTGAGAAAAGAAAGAATGGAAACAAGTTAAAAGAAAGAAGTTTCCAAAGAATCCCATCTCATTTTTTTTTTTAGATACAAGATCCAAAATAGGCCACCAACTAGGAAGGAGCCAAGGATTCTAAGCATCGTGTTATCAAATGAACGAGTCCCACCGGGTATGCCAACTTGATGGACCCGTCTTTTTCTTTCTTGCCTTCCTCCTTCCCGGGTTCGCCGGGGTGCGGCAGGGCGAAGAGAAAAAAACAGCAAGCATCAACATTTTTTTTGTACGGGCATGCCAGATTTTCTATTCTACTTGGAATTTGAAATGGTTATCCTAAGATTCACATTCACAAGTAGAAAGGAAATCAAATTTTTTTTCTAACTTTCCATTGCAAATATATTTAAAGAAAGAGATAAGATCTTCAAATGCCGTGAGAAGTGATATTGTTTAGTTTTCCGTAAAAGGCGGTTTTGTGCCATAGAAAGCGATTTTGCCATGAAAGGCGATTTACAAATCTTATCAATGATGAAATACAAGAATTGTGATTTTTGTCTCTTTTAAAAATACAAAATACAATAGAGAAGAAAGAAAGAGGGATCTGACTTCTCAGGAGATTATGGGGACTCGATCAGATCGACGGTCGCGAGTCATGTATGGACTCCGCCATCGTCCTTCAGATGAGAACACTGGATGCTTTAGTTCACTTGGCTTGGCTTGGACCTCGGATTTTTAGAGGACAAAGACCAAGGGAAGGTCTTAAATCCAATACAAAACCAAGTAGATGGGTTGAAAAGCCGCATCTAGGCCATGTTGGATAGAAGAAGAGGGGAGATCTTGGGGGGTGGCCCCCCAAGGGACTTCGATCACCTTGTAGAACTTGCAGCAGAGTTTCTTTAGAGTGAGAGAG
The DNA here is from genome assembly GCA_029852735.1 of Persea americana. NCBI lineage: Eukaryota > Viridiplantae > Streptophyta > Magnoliopsida > Laurales > Lauraceae > Persea > Persea americana. The sequence goes on from CM056814.1 coordinate 44,141,090, forward strand.
CTTCTTTTTTAGGAGAATTCTTCAGGATAGTTTTCAGACAATTTTTCAGGACCCTTCAGATGATTTTTTTCGGACCCCTTCCCTTTGGAATGACCGCCTATTTATAGGCTTTTGGTGTCCATTAGGAGAGTTTTATGGGCATTAATGGTACTAATGCTCCATGATGGGAGGAGTTACAAGATTTAATTTCATAATTTTGTAACTCCCTTTTCTTGGATTTTGATTGGCCGATGGAGAATAATGGGCATTTAATCTCCATGATGATGGGAGTTTCATGATTAATTACCATGATTAATCTCCATGATGATAGCAGTTACATGGTTAATTGTCATGATTAATTGGACTTGTAACTCCCATTTGCTTGCTTCTGATTAGGCCGTCCAAAATAATGAGTTAATGACCCTAATAAGTTGTCATAAAAAGTCATTTAACTTCATTAATTGGCCACCAAGTCGCTTGAAGAGTCGCGGGCCGTGCCGCGTCTTTTGGAATTCTTCTTGCGATGATCATCGATGGATTTGCATGTTATTTGATGTCAGATGACGATGCGAATTCAGACATTGGTTGTTACCAATGAGCCGGCAACATCTGTCCAGTCGATTTTACGATCGATCGGGCAGAAAGTGTGCTTTCTGGGTCGGCCGGTTGGCAGTTTCGGAGTGTCCAATGATGATCAAATGATTTCGGTGGCGGATCCGTGATGTTGACAAAAATCAACGAATATCATGCCTCAAAAATCAGATTTTAAGAAAATCACAGGGGCCAAACATTGCGAAACGTGAAAACGAATGGAAAAACGACGCTTTTGGCAGAAATCCGACGACCCGGATTTCCAGGGTCGCCGGCGACCATGCACCCATGGTTGCCGGCGACCATGGGGCTGGCGACCCTAGGCCATGGTCGCCGGTGACCATGGGCCAAGGTCGCCGGTGACCATGGGGCTTTGGCCCCTTTTTGTGTCGCTGTCCGGTTGTCGTTCCTTCGCCGTTTTTCGGGCTTTTTTGCTTCTGTTTTCTACTGTATTTTTCTTTGACATTTCTCCTCATTTATTGGATTGATTCCACTGAACAAAATCCATTGAGAAGTCATGCAAATCAGAGAACAAAGTTTCCTATTTTTGGAAAAGCCGAAGACTCGTAGCCGATTTTCTGCCAAGAGTTAAACTATGTCAAACGATGTCGGAATGACCTGAAATTTGACGTGAAGCTTCTTGAGCATTAGATAGGACCAACCATGGGCTTTTATTTGAGTTTTGAAGCCATTTGGGGTCTCCTCAATGCTAGACTTGATTTCACCGTGCGGAAGATGTCGAGCTTTGATGTACGGTCATTCAAAGTCCGATTGACCTGAAATTTGACAGGGAGCCTATTGGAGTCATTTTCAGATGATCCATTAGCTCCGATTTGGATGCCATGGTCACGGGGAGCTTTGCCTCCGGTAGGCTTGATTTTGCTTCGGAGCGTCAAAGCCAGGTCAAACGTCATCGGAATGACCTGAAATTTGATGTGCACCCCTTTGGAAGCATGTAGAAGTTACTCATGTGCTTCATTTAATGAGTGGAGGCATCAGAGGTTCTCACCGCTGAGAGGCTTGATTTTGCCTTTCGAGAGTAGCTGGAGGGTCAAACGGTGTCGGTTTGACTTGAAATTCGACGTGGAGCCTTTTGGAAGTATTTTGAGACCATCCGTAGGCTTTGATCAAAGATTTGATGTCTTCGACACTGTCGCCGCTGGGAGCCCCTGCTCAGCCGTCGGAGGATTGAAGTTAGGCCAAATGGTGTCGAAATTGCCTGAAACTTAATGTGTACCCTTCTTTTGGCCATTTTGAAGGATCTTACAGTTTTTGTTTGATTCTGACAAAATCTGATGCTTGTAGCAGCTTTGCCTGTTTGTAGTAGGATGCGGCTCCATGTAGCTTTTGATGTTGAGGAGGCTAAGTGACATTTTTGGTGTCAACAATCGTGTTAATGCAGATGCTGCAGGTGATGTTGTAAAAGGTAAACTTCTCATCTATGGAATTGAAGCTCAAATTTTATTTGATCCTTGTAGCACTCATTCCTTTTTATCTCCAATGTTTGCAAAGATGATTGCTATGCCTTTTAGAGAACTTGATTTTATATTGACTGTCACTACGCCAGTAGGAAAACAGGTTGTTTGTAGAACCTATTACCCCAGTTGTTCGATTTTATTAGGAAAGGTCAACCTTCCAGCGGACCTTATTATCCTAGATATGCATGACTTTGATGTCATCTTAGGCATGGATTGGTTAGAGAAGTATCATGCTACCATGGATTGCTTTTGTAAGACTATCACTTTCAAGTTGAAAGGGGAACATGCAGATTTGTTGATTCAGGGAAGCAGGAAGAAAAACCTAGTGGGGATTGTTTCAACACTAAAAGTGGGCAGAATGGTACAAAGTTGGTGTGTGGCTTTCATTGCGTTTATCACTGAGGATAAACGGTCCTAGGGGGTTGAGGAAATCCACGTTGTGTGTGAATTTCAGGATGTTTTTCCTGAAGAAATCCCGAGATTGCCACCAATTCGAGAAGTTGAGTTCACCATTGAGGTCCTTCCAGGGACAGCTCCAATCTCTATTTCACCTTACAGGATGGCTCCAGCAGAAGTAGGTGAACTAAAACTCCAGTTGCAAGAATTGTTGAGTAAAGGTTTTATTAGACCAAGTGTTTCACCTTGGGGTGCACCAGTGTTGTTTGTGAAAAAGAAGGACGGTAGCTTGAGAATGTGTATAGACTACAGAAGATTGAATCATGCGACCGTCAAGAATAAGTACCCGTTACCAAGAATAGATGAATTGTTTGATCAGTTGCAAGGAGCAGCGTATTTTTCCAAGATAGACTTGAGGTCTGGGTATTATCAGTTGCGGGTTAGAGAGTCAGATGTGCCTAAACCAGCTTTCCGAACCAGATATGGGCACTACGAATTTTTGGTGATGCCGTTTGGATTGACAAATGCACCTGCAGTGTTTATGACTCTTATGAATAAGGTATTTGTAGAGTATTTAGATCACTTTACTATAGTGTCTATAGATGACGTGCTTGTGTATTCTAAGAGTAGAGAGGAGCACGAAGAGCATTTGAGAACGTCATTGCAGCTTTTGAGGGACTACCAGCTCTATGCAAAGCTTAGCAAATGTGAATTTTGGCTAGAGCAAGTGGCTTTTCTAAGCCATGTTATTTCAAAAGAAGGTTTAGCAATGGATCCATCCAAAGTTGATGCTGTTGTCAGTTAGAAAAGGCTAAGCAGCGTGACAGAGATTAGAAGCTTTTTGGGGTTAGCAAGATACTATAGGAGGTTTGTCCAAGGATTTTCACCCATTGTAGCACCTTTGACCAAGTTAACTAGGAAAAGTGTGCCTTTCGTATGGACAGACTAGTGTGAAGAAAGTTTCAAAGAGTTGAAAAAGAGATTGACTACAGCCCCGATTCTTACTCTACCGTCAGGAAGTGGAGGATTCGTTGTTTTTACAGATGCTTCCAATATAGGATTGGATTGTGTTTTGACGCTGAATAACAAGGTAATTGCCTATGGCTCGAGAGAGTTGAAGGATCACGAGAAGAATTATGCCTCCCATGATTTGGAGTTAGCGGCTGTTGTATTTTCTTTCAAAATGTAAAGACACTATTTATACGAAGAGAAGTTTGAAGTCCACTCAGACCACTGGAGTTTACAGTATTTATTTTCACAGAAAGAATTGAACATGAGGCAGAGACGGTGGATGGAGTACATAAAAGATTATGACTTTCCAATCAAGTATCATCTGGGCAAAGTGAACGTAGTGGCTGATGCGTTGAGCAGAAAACCGGCAGTTATGGCCAGCTTGAGAGGAGTCAGTGTCTTACATCAGTTTGAAGAACTCGGAATAGAAGTGCAACCATTAAGGAAGGGTGTGATGTTGGCAAGTATGATAGCGTCTGAGCCTACTTTCATTTAAAAGATCAAAGACAGTCAGTTGCAAGACCCGGACTTAGCTAAGATTGTAAATCACAATTCTGAACGTCCAAATTTCAGAGTAGTAGATGGAGCGTTGTATTTTCGTGATCGTTTGTGTGTGCCTAACATTGAAGATTTGAAGAATGAGATTATGACTGAAGCTCACAGTACAAGATATTCCATGCATCCGGGGACCACTAAAATGTACCGAAATTTGAAGAACCGATTCTGGTGGAATAACATGAAACGAGAAATAGCAGCTTTTGTATCTCGGTGCCTCACATGTCAGCAAATCAAAGCGGAACATCGGAAGCCTCCAGGATTGTTGCAGCCATTGGACATTCCGGAGTGGAAATGGGAGCACATCACTATGGATTTCGTCTTCGTTCTGCCTACTACCAAGAAGGGGAACAATGCTATTTGGGTCATCATGGATCATCTCATGAAGTCTGCTCACTTCATTCCTATGAAGACCGGGAGTAAAATGCACATGGCACCACTAGCAAACTTATTCGTGATTGAGATTGTCAGTAGACATTGATAGCCCGTCTCCATCACTTACGACAAGGATACCAGATTCGTTTCGAGGTTTCGGAAGACCCTGTTTGAATCTTAGGGCACCAGCTTACAGTTCAGCACTGCATACCATCCTCAGATAGATGGTCAGTCGGAGAGAACCATACAGACCTTAGAGGACATGCTACGTGCGTGTGTATTAGATTTCAAGGTTCAATGGGACGAGTACTTGCCCCTATGTGAGTTTGCATACAACAACAGCTACCATTCCAGCATTGGTATGGCACCTTTCGAGGCACTCTACGGTAGGAGATGCAAAACTCCCATTTGCTGGGAAGAAGTCGGTGTTCGTAGTTTCGATGGACCGACGATAATTGGAAAGACAATTGACAAGATTAGGCTAATTCAAGAACGGTTGAAGATCGCCCAAAGCCGACAGAAAAGCTATGCTGATACTCGTAGGAGAGATTTACAATTCAAAGAGGGGGATAAAGTATTTTTGAAAGTGTCTTCAGTCAGAAGGGCAAGCTAACAAGAAGATACATCGGACTATACGAGATTTTGAGCAAGATCGGAGACGTTGACTATAGACTTGCATTACCACCAGAACTCTCTGGGGTGCACAACATTTTTCACGTCTCTATGTTGAAGAAGTACGTCCCAAATCCTTCACACATGTTGCAACATGAACCACTGGAAATTCAGGAAAATGCCTCGTATATAGAAAAGTCGGTTGGAATTGTGGACACCAAAGAACAAGAATTGAGAAACCGGACCATCCATTGGGTCAAAGTTCAGTGGGAAAATCATGAGCTAGAAGAAGCGACATGGGAACTAAGAGACCAAGTCCAAAGAAAATACACGCACTTGTTACCCGAGGTATAACTATTTTTATTTGGATGACCAAATAACCTAAGAGGTGGAGGATGTCAAACGCCAACCCAGGATTAGCACGATTAGTGGTAATTAAGTGCGTGGATATTTATTAAGTGGGTTTAGAGTTCGTGGGTTAGAAATTGGTTCGATTTAGTCTAGAATTGGCTACGGGAAATTTTGAGAGAGTTTTATGCTATTCAATCGCACTCAGGGGTGCCTTGAGTGTATGTGTAAGCTTGGGAGGAAATCCTAGTTTTTCTGATTTTAATAGTGATTTTTGACCTCATTTGAATGGTTTTATTTTATTGTTCAACTTTTGTTTTCAGCCTGTAAGTGTTTGAGGCCTAGAAACCAAAATTTTGGACCAAAAGGGGTAAAACAATCATTTCACACCAAATCTGGACCCAAATTTTGAAATCTCAAAACTATGCCAAATTTATGCTTTATGGAAACTAGATTTTTCAACGATCATTTTTTCTTTTTCGTCATTTTCATCCGAGGGCCACAAGTCGCCGCCTTTCTGGGTGCAATCTTTGGGCATAGTGGGGCCCACAAGGACCCATTTGACTTAAGTTCTCTTCTCCCTCACTTCACTCACATTCCAACCATTCTGCAATTTTCTTCAACCCAGCTGAGACCTACATCTTCTCTCCTTTCTTGCTTTGCATGCCCTACCTAGAGACCTCCAACTTAAGATCTGAGGCCATCTTTCTCTTCCTCTCTTCTCAAGCTCTCTATTGACATCATTTTCTTAGAATTCCTTACTGTGTTGAGCCTTCATCTTCCTTCCTCTTCCTTGTTTAGCAAGCTCCAGGTAATGGAATCTTCTTCTTCCTTTCATTTTGATCTTTTGAGCTCCTTAGGACACTAATTTTCATACATGCAAACCCATTTTCAAAATGGGGGTTTTTGTTGGTCAAAATGGTGATTTTTGGAATGGTTTTTCTTGGGGCTTTTGTGTAGAATTCGTGGATCTTCTTGGGATAGGAGTTTGAGAGGTCTTGGATAGCACTTTGGTGAAGGTAAGTGATCAATCTAGTCTTCTTTGAATGCTGCTATAGTTTTATTTCTCTAAGCTACAAATGAGTTGTTTTCTTGTTTTAGTATTGAAAGGGATTGACTTTCTCATGATGAATATTTTCGAAATGTTATTTGAGTTGAAATGTACAGTTGTTTGATTTTTCCTAAGTCATTCTCATTCAATTAAGTATTGGCTGTTGTTCAAATGGTTTTGGATGGATGAATGATGGGAAGAGTTGGGGTGTGAATGGTTGAAGGAGTTTGATTGATTGAATGGGAAGTTGGAAGGTTCAAAATGGCAAGAGAACCTTTGAAATATGCTGGAACTGTGTAAGGGATTGCTAAGGAGAAGGAGTCAGAAATGTCCAAGGAGAATGCAGTTTTCTGCACTGCACGGATTCAGGTAGAAGCCTGTCCGCTCTAGCAAAGTTTGTGGTCGCTTGAGCGAGCAAGCTTCTGTCTGGGAGAAACACTCCTAGAAACCTATCCGCTCGAGCGAACATTGGGTGAGCTCGAGCGAACAAGTCTCTGGTTGCGACCGCTCGAGCGAACCCGGTGGAGGCTCGAGCGAACAAAGTTCTGGATGGGTCCGCTCGAGCGAACCTGATGCTGTCTGATTTCTAAGTGAATGAGAAAAAAAGGAGGAGATTGAGGACATTGTAATAAGGAAGAAAACTTGATCATGTCAAGTGGCTTAAATTTGATATTGTGCCATTGAAACTCATAATATCTAATAACATCAGAACACTAAATTATTTTAAACACTGATATTTGAAATTCAATTGCACTGAGATCAAATTAAGGTTCTTAGCATGAACTCGAATTAGATTGTTTAAAAAATCCCAGTTTTTGGTCACTATGAGTATTATTGCATAGTAGTATTGCTTTACAAGTTTGGTTTTTCTTCGAATTATTTAGAAAAGGGAAACATGGGAGTCACCTCTTTAGTTCATGATGATATAGTTTATGCTATCTTTGCAAATCCTGTTTCGTTTTACTTTGATAAATGCATTTTCCCATTCTTGATAAGTTTTGTACAAGTATCGACATTTTTTGTGCATACATGAACATCATGGAATACCGCTGAACTTGGACTGCCTTCTCAGTCTGATCCACTAGCTAGGGGGTCCTTAAACATAAGGACAATGTGCAGATTAGTCATGTAATTGTACACATTCTTGTTTTATCCGGTTCCGCGGCCGATTTTTCCCACTCACCTTGTGTGACTTGGGCTTTTGCTTCGTTTCGTTTCGTTTTGTTTTGTTTCGTTTTGCTTGCTCTTGTCATAGAGTATGACAGAGAAAGGATGAGCTCAATGTGGATTCATGAATCATGATATTTTCTTGAAATCTTGTTAGTTTTGCTTTACACAGTATATATATGTTTTGCTCAGAACTCATGTCAAGTTTTAAGTACTAATCATTCCAAATATTAATCGAATTGTTTTATGTCTAAATTGATCACCAGCCAGACCGTCGTGTCTGACCTTTTTGCTTTAGTGTTTAGATGCAGGAGTAGTTGCCCTTAAGGAGGAGCGCTAGGAGGAGGCTTTCGAGCCACCCCTAGCCCATGAGTGGCAACCCGACAACGTCCTCTAGACGTCGGGTGTGGTCTTGAGCACGATACATGATGGGAATGGTTGTTCATTTTGTTTTGGGTTGTAAGGCCTTTGTTGGCCATTGATACTTGGGTTGTGTAAACTTAACTTTAACTCACTTTTCTTATTTCGAAACTTGAACTAATCTTGGGAATGCCATGCTTATGTTACCTCCTCTGATTATTGTCTTGATGGTGATTTAATTTATGTAAGTGGATGACATATCACATGTAAAGTATAGATAAGATTACTTGTATGCTTCCGCAGACCATAGTTCCTGTGAGATAAATTCCGAGTTTGTTCTAGGAATCCTCATCGTGGAAACCCGTGGGTTAATCATAATTGGTAGAGCACAACACGTCGCGGGCCCGTGCCCAGGGACCTCGGTCCGGGGCCGCGACAGAACCCTGCTTCAAAATGATCAGAAGAGAGAGTCTCGATCCTGGAGCTCAAGACGCTGTTCAACACTTTTTTCAAATACTGAAGAGATGGCCAGATGACGTCTCACCCCGCTCCATCGGCCGACTGCCTGTATCATGCTTCATTGGGGGAATAATCAGCAAGCTCTTTCAAATTGAGGATGCTGGCGAAGGAATTTCTCATGAGGTTTCACCTTTGCCGCACTAAAACTGGTAGAAGAAGCCCCTACTTCTAGATCTGCTGTTGGCATCCCCTGCTCTGGCCCTAAAGGAACTTCTCATGTTGCTTCACAACCCGCCAATGAAAGATGGAAATGGTATGAATATGATCTCGTCAAAAAATCAATATCAAGATTATTGCTACAAAGTACCTTCTTTGACAACCAGTGGAGAACTCTCTACCTCCATGAACTCATCCGAAGCATCGTCAAAAGTTGCATCCATGGATGGTTCAAAGTCATCAGAATCTTGTGGCAAGTCAACTGGCAAGATAACAAAAAATATGTCAGCAAATGGCGGCAAAGGGAAAACAAAAAGGCAAAAAAAAAAAAGGGCAAAAAGAAATCATACCAGGTGTTGCGACCCAACACCGAGGTCCCCGACCCGGGCCTGCGACTGGGTGTGTGTGTGTGTCCAACTATGATCAACCCATAGGTTTCCGAGGTGAGGATTCCCAAAACAAACATGGAATAATCTCACACGAACGATGGTTTGCGGAAGCGTGCAAATAATCTCAATCACAACTTAATAACACAAATCACAAAATTCCAAGATGCATAAGTTAAATAATTCAAAGGATATAAACGTTCAGAGAGAGGATGTGTAGCATAGCATATCCATAATTTAAACTTCAAGTTTCAAGTGACCAAAAGTGAGTTAAGTTAAGTTTACATTTCCCATGTGTAAAAGGAGCCAACAAAGGCCTTGCATCCCAAAACAACAAAATACTAGACCCAACCATGTGAACGCAACTCATGATCCCACCTGATGTCTAGAGGACGTCGTCGGGTTGCCACTCCCGGGCTGGGGGTGGCTCAACAACCTCCTCCTAACGCTCCTCCTCAAAGGCAACGTCACCTGCACCTGGTCACCAAAATAAACGGGTCAGACATGACGGTCTGGCAGGTGATCAATTTAGACAAAACTATAACTCATTTAGATCAAGAAAAAGTTCAATATTTAAAACCATGCATGAATGCGAAACAGTGCTGAAAAAGTATACAAGACAAATCAGGCAAGAATGCAGAAATATATCATGACTAGTAAGAAAAACCACCTTGAGCTCATCCTTTCTCTACCATACATGATGAGCGGAGTAAGCAGAACAAAACATGATATACAAAATAGGACAGATTAGAATCCCATGCTACACTAGGTAGGTGGGGTACGACCGCGGAACCGAAAGCAGGACAGAGGTGTATATATATGAATATACAGCTAATCTGTAGATAGTCCAGGGTTTAAGGATCGCCCCCCCTCCCCACAAAACAGTGGATCAAACTGAAAGGGTAGTCCAAGCTCAGTGGTATTCTAAAATCATGACTGCACGAAAACAGGAAAATAGATATACAAAACCAACCAAAATAGGGGGATTTACTCATTAAAACAGGACAAAGCAGGACATATCGGGGATAGCATATGCTATAAGAATATAAAGCAGGAGTTGACATCCTCCACCCCTTAGGTTATTTGGTCCTCCAACTAAAAATAGTTATACCTCTGGTAATAGATCAGGATACTTCCTCTGGACTTGATCCCTTAGTTCCCATGTAGCTTCTTCCGGTTCATGATTTTCCCACTGTACTTTGACCTAGTGAATTGTCTGATTTCTTAATTCCTATTCCTTGGTATCAACAATTCTAACCGGCTTTTCCACATACGAAGCATCTTCTCGAATTTCTAGTGGTTCATGCTGCAATACATGTGAAGGATTTGGGACGTATTTCTTCAACATAGAGACATGAAAAACATTGTGTACCCCAGAGAGTTTCGGCTGTAACGCAAGTCTATAAGCAACGTCTCCAATCTTGCTCAAAATCTCATACAGTCTAATGTACCTCCTCGCAAGCTTGCCCTTCTGTCCAAATCTTTGAGTCCCTCTGACCGAAGACACTTTCAAAAATACCTTGCCCCTTCTTTAAACTGCACATCTCTTCTACAAGTATGAGCATAACTTTTCTGTCAGCTTTGGGTGACCTTTAACCGATCTTGGATCAGCTTAATCTTGTCACTTGTTTCTCCAACTATTGTCGGTTCGTGGAAGCTATGAACACCGACTTCTTCCCAGCAAATAAGGGTTCTGCATCTTCAACCATAGAGTGCTTTGAAAGGCGCCAGACCAATGCTAGAATGGTAGCTATTATTGTATGCGAACTCACAAAGGGGCAAGTACTCATCCCATTGAACCTTGAAATCTAGCACACAAGCACGTAGCATGTCTTCCAAAGTTTGTGTAGTTTGTTCTGACTGGCCATCAGTCTGAGGATGGTATGAAGTACTGAATTGCAACTTGGTGCCCATAGATTCAAATTGGGTCTTCCAAAAACTAGTAAAAAATCTGTTATCTCTGTCTAAAGTGATGGAGACGGGCTGTCCATGTCTACTAACGATCTGATTCACAAATAAATCTGCGAGTGTTGCCATGTGCATCTTACTCCCTGTCTTCATAGGAATGAAGTGAGCAGACTTCGTAAGGCGATCCACTATAACCCAAATAGCATTGTTCCCCTTCTTGGTAGTAGGCAAACCGGAGACGAAATCTATAGTGATATGCTCCCATTTCCACTCTGGAATTTCCAATGGCTGCAACAACCTTGGAGGCTTATGGTGTTCTGCTTTAATCTGTTGACAAATGAGGTATCAGGATACGAAATCTGCAATCTCTCATTTCATGTTATTCCACCAGAATCGGTTCTTCAAATTTTGGTACATTTTTGTGCTACCCAGATGCATAGAGTATCTCGTGCTATGGGCTTCAGTCATTATCTCATTCTTCAAGTCTTCGATGTTAGGCACACACAAGCGGTCACGAAAATACAACACTCCTTCCACTATCCTGAAGTCTCGATGTTCGGAAATGTGCTCCACAATCTTGGCCAAGTCCAGGTCTTCCAATTGACTGTCTTTGATCTTCTGGATGAAGGTAGGCTCAGACACTATCATACTTGCCAACATCACACCCTTCCTTAACGGTTGCACTTCTACTCCAAGTTCTTCAAACTAATGTAAGACACTAACTCCTCTCAAGTTGGCCATGGCCACTGATTTTCTACTCAATGCATCAGCCACTACATTCACTTTGCCTGGATGATACTTGATTGGGAAGTCATAGTCTTTAATGTACTCCATCCACCGTCTCTGCCTCATGTTCAATTCTTTCTGCGAAAATAGATACTGTAAACTCCGCACTACAAGAAAAACTGCTTTTAGTAGCGGTCACTCTGACTGCCGCATGGTGAGGGTAAATAGCGAGTGGGTAAAGGTTTTAGCGTCGGCCAGCGACCGCTGGTAAAAGTTTTTGTAGCAGCGGCTCTGACTGCCGGAAAAAGAAATTTGTCGGTTAATGGGATGACGAAGAAAATTTTTACCGGTGCCCTATGGTCACCGGTAAAAGTAAAAATGGCCGCCGCTAAAACTCAAAAAGACTTTAGTGCTGGCCGTATCAGTGCTGCTAAAAACAATGTTTTTTTCCTCTTGGCCGCCGATAACAGTAAAAATGGCCACCGCTAAAAACTCAAAAGTTGCATTATTTTTTTTCTAGCCGCCGCTAAAAGTTGCATTATTGTTTTTCCGGCCGCCGCTAAATTTTATTTTATTTTTTGCAAATATTAGCCCACAACAGAAACAATAATTACCTGCCAACAACAATTACCTACCAACATTTTCATGATCTACCAATCCTCACCACAACTTAGATAAATACAAAAACAAAAATGAAACTGCAATTTTACACGGTTCGCCAACAGAAATGAAACTGCAAGTGCTGGACTAGTGTGATTTTCGCATGGTGGCCAGTGAAGTGTTAACAAGGCAAAACAGATGGTGTGGATCACCAGAAACCTAAGAATCTCCCAGGTCCATTATTTTCTGTTGCTTCTCCTGAACGTATGTTTGAAGTACATACAAATCTCCATTTTTTAAGGATTTATTAATGGATCTGGAACCATGAAGCACAGAGACTGCACAGTATTTGAAAAGTCATTCTATACAAGAGGAAAACATTGGCCTAGACCATTGATCACCATGGATGGGGAATGATCCAAAAAAATTTCAGATTCAACCGTTCCTGCCACTAATCTTAAGTTACAAAACACATTTTTCTCCACCACTATACCATGTGCTGATGTTTTCAACGTGAATATTAAAAAAAAAAAAAATTTGGGTTATAATGAGGGGTGAGTTTGGAGTGGGCATAAAGTGAGCCAATCATATCATCATTCAGAATGTTGCATGTGCCACTTACGTAATGGCTTTGAACCTGGCCATTGCTGATCAAAAAAAAAAAACATGTTCTTAGACCATGCTACAAATTGATGGTTAAGTATACATGCCAGAGAAGGGCCAAAGAATAGATTTTTAGAACCTTCCAATCTTTAAGGCTCTTAGAATGGTTTCATCTTTACAGAATAGGTGCAACAGGACACTACACAAACAAATCGGAACCCCATAGTTCCCCTTTTACCACCACTATAGAACCCATTTAAAGAAATTTGACTTACCACAGAGCATCTTATCAAGAAACAAGTGCAGCATGTCCCCATTACAAAGCCAACCTAACAAAGAATTGGGTTCAAGTATCAGAATTCTGCAGTTATAAACTATAAACAATCAATTGATAGATTTGCTCGGCAGCCCACTTGAAATACTATATACAAGAACTGGAATTAACAGATAGTCCAGTACAAGGGAGATTGGAAACATGCTTGATACAAACAATGACTACTGCATATATGTAAGACCCCGCCCCGAGAGTTTCCTTTTAGTGTTAATTAAGACGCGTTTTAGCTATAAGTGAGATTAGCGGAAATGGGTTAAATCTGGATTAGAATAGCTTTTTATAGCTTTGAATAATTTTGGGGACTCTCTTGATCTAGTGGGGCCATTTGGGGGTTCCTTTTTATAGTATCTTGATTAGTTTTGGGATTTATTTAATAATTCTGGAAATCTGTAATTTGCTCCGTTTAATGTATTTTATGATTCCCGACAAGTTTCGTATTTGTTCCGTTTCCATTCGAGACCTCTAAACCCTACTTTGCCATTGATAGGGGTAAAACAGTCTTTTTACACAAAATCAGGACACTATTTTCAATGTCTCCGAAACTCGTAAAATATATACTTTTTGGAAAGTAGAAATTTCGACGATCAATTCTTCCTTCTTCGTCGAATCCGTCCGAAGCCCGTAGATTGATGTTTTAGCTCAATTAGATTTTTAAGTTGTGGGACCCACTGCCATTGTCTATATAAGGAGGAGTCATTTTCCCTCTTCCCCTTTTCTTGCAACTTTTCCTTGAGAACAAAGAGAAGTTCCAGCCCAGCCCTAGGGTTTTCCTTCTTGCTCCTTGCTTCTCCATCTCTCAATCTCTCTCAAATCTATTGCTAAAGGTAAAATGGAGGTGGTAATCTTCTTCCCCTCCATGAGAGCTTCATCTTGATACCATTTTTAGAGAGAGCCTTCCATTCCAAGCTACCTTTTGAGCAAACTCTTGCCATTAGAGGACTTTTCATGTAAGCTCTTCTTCTCATCTCTTGGTTGTGTATTCTTCTAGCCATGGAGGTGCTTCACCTTGATTATTGGAAGCTATCTTCATCTATTGCTTGATTTTGACATTCTAGGGTTGTAATGAATGTATTTTGGGGATTTTTGTGAAGATTGTAGATTTTGAGCTTGATAGAGGGATTAGAGCTTGACTAGCATATTTGGAGATCAAGGCAAGTGAATGAATGGATTTGATTTGAATAAGTTCTTGTTTTATTGAAAATGTGGAATTTTTACTATTCCTATTCCTTTAGTTTATTAGGTTTCATAATGCTTTTGGAAATGTACTTATTGATATGATTTTTCTCTTAGTTAGTTTTATGAGAATATATACATCCAATCATTAAAGTTTATTTTGATCATTATGGACTTCTTAAATGGTGTTTGTACTTGCACTGAATGAGATTTGTGTTGGAAGGAGAATTAAATGCATTGATGGAATGGTGGTTGGTGGAAAGGATTAAATGTTAAAAGGAAGGGAATAGACCCATTTCATGTTAGTAAATGGATGAAGTTGAGGTGAAAGGGTTTGGGAAAGAAAGAACTGAAATCTGCACCTGATGTAGAGCTCCCGCAGCTGGGCGGTCAGCGGGCGGTCACCTTGGCGGCTAGCCGACAGGTGACCGGCGGCCAGCCGACCCAGATGCGGTTAGAAACACAGAATGCTGTGTTTTGACAGGCGAACCGCGGTCAGCCACGCGGTCAGCTTGTGGCTAACCGCTAACCAAAAACCCTGTGACCGCCAGGTAGCCGAGATGCGCGGTTAGAAACACAGAATGCTATATTTTAGCAGGGTGAACCGCGGTCAGCCAGCTGCTAACCGCCGATAACTCGGCGGCTAACCGCCAGCTGACCGACAGGTGACCGAGTTTCACCCATAATTCCTGAGTCTTTTCTATTGTTTTCAGATATGGTATTTAAAGGTTTGGATGGGTTGTTCTAATGCCCCACCACCTTGGGAAGACCCAGGGGATGATATAAGGAGATTGAATTAGAAAGAAACACCATTTCTGAAAGGTATTGGGACTTTTGGATTCATCAACTTGCATAAGGAAACTTAGTATGTCCTCTATCATTCGAGTACCATACTAAGGGTAATAATAGACATACAAGATCCTTATACATGTTGTTTGAATATGGATGCCCCAATATATAGTCCCTAATGGTATAAGGATTCATTGCATTGTTTTACTTACTCAGATTATATGTATAATTACCTGATCCTACTGGTTTTATCTCAAATTCTGATTTATACACCTGATATGTCCCGCCAGCCCCGTTTATGCATGAATAGATAATGATACAAAATGTGTGCTTACGAGCACCATGCCCCGCCTGCCCGAGTGTTTTATACTGATATAGTTTGTATATGTTTTGATTTCTCATGTAACCTATGAGTCGGCACCACTAAGCTTGGACGTCCTTGTCAGTCTGATCAACTGACTTGGACCTCCCCCTTCTGCTCCCGTCAGTTGCAACTTGGATCCTGCCCTGTCCTGTTACCTGGTTCCACGGCCGTGGTCTTGCCTAGCTATATGTATATGTATATAATGTTGGTTCTCGTCACTTCGTGTGCTCGAGCCCAACGCACTGAATGTGCTCTCATCACCTTAGTGATAGAGAGGATTTAGCTTTAGTGTGGTTGCCATCTAGTCAGTTCCTGTACTTTGATTACCCCACTTGATTTATATTGCATCTGTACTTTAAATGAACCATGCATCCTATTTTATGACAGTTATCGTTTTAATAAGTTTTCGTTATGTCTAAGATGTGCTTTGATTTCTTTCTTGGTATTATCTATTCACCCACCTGCCAGACCGTCGTGTCTGACCCATTTTTGTAGTACTCAGGTCCAGCTCCCGTTATCGCCTTTGAGGAGGAGCCAGAGGGGGCGGTTGATGAACCACAACGATTAGTGGAGTGGCAAGCTGACAATGTCATGTAGACATTTGGTTTAGCTTTGAGCTGCGAATATTTTGGGGAGTTTATAGACTGATTCATGATTTATACTTTTGGTTGTACTGGCCTTTGTTGGCCATTATTTTTGGGGAATGTTAATTTAACTTGATCTTTTGCTTAAACTTTAACTTCATATTTTGGGAATGCTAATGAGATCATTGCTCACTCTGACATCATGTCATACTTGTGTATTAACAGTCTTATTTGATGAGAATGGAGTAAGAGTTTGATTTGTTACACGCTTCTGCACCAATGTAAATGTTCTATGAGGGTATGTGGAATCCTCACCGCGGAAACCTGTGGGAAATTAAGGAAATGTATAATCGTTGTTAAGGGTAGTTCATTACCCCATCCACACCACCCGTCGCGGTCCCGGGTCCCGGTTCGGGGTCGCGACAGACTGGTATCAGAGCGAGACGTGTTTCAGGCAATTAAAAGAAACTAGAAATTCTAAGGACGTGGCGAGGATCCGTTAGACTTTTCGTTAGTTAGACTCGTGTGAGCAATGTGTGACCCTTATAATTGTATGTGCTAACAATTTGTTTTACAATGATATGCCACCTCGAAAACGACCCGTAACCGACAATCCCACCGCAAGCAATAGTGAACACACCGGGCCACTAGGAAACGGTACTCCGGATCCAAACATGCAGAATCAATTTCAGCAGATGATGCAAGCCATGCTTGACCAGCAACGTCAAGCCAATGAAAATCAGGCAAGATTGCAAGGGCAAATGGCCAGGAAGGATGAAGAGCATGCTAGGGAGATGGCTACGATGCAAAGGCAATTGTTAGAAGTGTTAGAAAGGAGACCTGAACCGGCACCAGCGCAACCTCTAGGCACTCAAATTGTCATTAACAATAGGGAACATGATCCCAATGCGTTGTTTGAAAAGTTTAGGAAGAGGGGTCCCAAGGAGTTCACTGGGCATGAGGACCCATTAGCTGCAGACGACTGGTTGGAGCATACGGAGAACATCTTTGAGATATTTAGATGTACCGGTAGACAGCAAGTGCAACTCACCGCTTCCATGTTCACCGGCCTAGCGGATATATGGTGGAAAACAATAAAGGCTGAGTATAGGACCATAGCAGACGCAGAGACTTTGACAAGTTTTAAGAGACAATTCAATGACAAGTATGTACCGACACATGTGAAGAGGCAAAAGGCCATTGAATTACAGCAGCTCGTACAAGGTAACACGACCGTTCAAGAGTACCTCACAAAGTTCGAAAGGTTGTCTCGATATGCCCCCGAGTTAATTGACACTGTGGAGAAAAAGATAGCGAAGTTCCTTGAATGACTTAACCCGGTCATCGAGAGGGATGCCACGGGTGTTGTACCACCTATCACTTTTGAAGAGGCTGTGAGAAGGGCCTATAAATTCGAGAACCTGAACAACAAGATCCTCAAGATCCAAGGAAAGGCACCAACTCACCAACAGAATCACCCACCAAGGAACCAACAGAACAAACGACCGAGGCATGAACAAAACGTGTAGAATGCTCTAGTTTGCGTTCACTGTGGTAAAAACCACGAGAGTGCTCAATGCCGTACGATTACGGGAGCATGTTTCAGATGTGGATCCATGGCACACCAGCTCAAGGACTGCCCAAGGCAAGTTGGACAAGGTAACAACAGGCAGAATCAGCAACAACAAGGAACACAGCGCCAGGCACCACCTCAGAATGCACTAGCTGTACAGAACCAGCCCAGGCCACTCCAGCAGCAGGCTCCACAGCAACAATATAGACCTCCACAGTAGCATCAAGCTCGTCAGCAAGGACAAAATCAGAATCAGCGTCCTCCTCAGCAGTATAGGAATGCACAGCAAGGAAGGCAGCAACAGGCTCAGAACAGGCCTCAGCAGCGAGGACAAGTGTATGCAATTAACCAAGCTGATGCAGAGGCGGCAGATAACGTGGTGGAAGGTACACTCCTAGTTTGTGGATTTGAAGCTAAGATTTTGTTTGACCCTGGCTCTACGCACTCCTTCTTGTCTCCAAAATTTTCTAAGTTGATTGATATGCCTGCTAGAGAACTTGCGTATGTATTGACGGTGTCCACCCCCGTAGGCAAACAAGTTGTGTGTAGGAAATATTATCCTAGATGTGCTATTAAGATAGGAGATGTGGTGTTACCAGCGGATCTTATTTTGTTGGAGATGTATGATTTTGATGTCATTCTAGGAATGGATTGGTTAGCAGGGTACCATGCTATGATGGACTGTTTCCATAAGACCCTCACGTTCAAATTAGAGGAGACCCCAGCAGGAGTATTGTTCCACGGGGAGAGGAGGAATTCTTGTCCAAGATTCGTCTCAGCATTGAAGGCTGATAGACTAGTGAGAAGTGGATGTGAATGCTATGTAGCGTTTATCACGGAGGATAAACGGTCCCAAGGGGTGGAGGAGATCCCAATTGTTTGCGAATTCCCAGACATTTTTCCAGAAGAAATCCCAGGTTTACCACCTGTCAGGGAGATTGACTCCACCACCGAATTGTTACCGGGGACCGCTCCAATATCTATCGCACCATACAGAATGGCTCCAGCTGAATTAGGAGAGTTGAAGATTCAGTTGCAAGAATTGTTGGATAAAGGTTTTATTAGACCGAGCGTCTCACCTTGGGGAGCTCCAGTTTTGTTCGTTAAGAAGAAAGACGGTTCCATGAGAATGTGCATTGATTACCGGAAGTTGAACCAAGCTACCATCAAGAACAAGTATCCATTGCCAAGGATAGATGAATTGTTTGACCAATTGCAAGGTGCTGCTTACTTTTCGAAGATCGATCTAAGATCCGGTTATCATCAGCTGAGAGTTAGAGATTCAGATGTATCAAAGACGGCGTTCCGGACGAGATATGGACACTATGAGTTTCTAGTGATGCCATTTGGACTGACGAATGCACCAGCAGTATTCATGGCTTTGATGAACAAAATATTCGCTGAGTACTTAGACAAATTCACAGTGGTGTTTATCGATGACATTTTGGTGTACTCTAAGTCTAGAGAAGAACATGAAGAGCATTTGAGAATAGCATTGCAACTCCTAAGAGATAACCAATTGTATGCGAAGCTCTCTAAGTGCGATTTTTGGCTTGAAGAAGTCGCATTTTTAGGCCATATCATTTCCAAAGAAGGATTATCAGTGGACCCAGCCAAGATAGATGCAGTTGTGAAGTGGGAAAGACCGAAGAACGCGTCAGAAATCAGGAGTTTTGTTGGATTGGCGGGTTACTATCGAAGATTTGTGCAGGGATTTTCGTCGATTGCAGCTTCATTGATAAAGTTGACCAAGAAGAATGCACCTTATGTGTGGACAGACCAATGTGAGGCCAGCTTCCAAGAGTTGAAAAAGAGATTAACTTCAGCACCCGTCCTCACTTTACCATCCGGGAGCGGTGGTTACACCATTTTTACAGATGCGTCGAATATAGGACTCGGTTGTGTGTTGATGCAAGATAGAAAAGTCGTCGCTTATGGATCCCGTCAGTTGAAGGACCACGAGAAGAACTATGCAACGCATGATCTGGAATTAGCAGCGGTCGTTTTTGCACTAAAGATGTGGAGACATTACCTCTACGGAAAGAAATTCAAAGTCCACTCCGATCACCGCAGCTTACAGTATTTGTTCTCTCAGAAGGAATTGAATATGAGACAAAGAAGATGGATGGAATACATCAAAGATTATGATTTTCCGATCAAATACCACCCGGGAAAGGCAAATGTAGTAGCCGATGCCTTGAGTAGGAAGTCAGCTAGTGTGGCAAGCCTAAGAGTTACGTGCTTCTTTCAGCAATTTGAAGAGTTGGGGGTAGATTTTCAGCCCCTAAGAGAGGGAGTGATGCTAGCCAACATGTCTGTGTCTGAACCCTCGTTCATTCGGAAGATCAAGGAAGACCAATTGCAAGATCCAGAGTTGGCCAAGATTTCAGAGCATATAGCAGAACGTCCTGATTTCCGTATTGTGGATGGAGTCTTATTCTATCGTGATCGTCTATGCGTACCCAATATTGAAGATTTGAAGAATGACATTATGACAGAGGCGCACAGTACGAAGTACTCTATGCATCCGGGTAGCACGAAGATGTATCAGAACTTGAAAGGCAGATTTTGGTGGAACAACATGAAGAAGGAAATAGCAACTTTCGTTTCCCGATGTTTGACGTGTCAGTTGGTGAAGGCAGAACATCAGAGACCTCCAGGGTTATTGCAGCCACTAGAGATCCCAGAATGGAAGTGGGAACATATCACCATGGATTTCATCTCGGGATTGCCAAGGACCAAAAAAGGGAACAACTCCATATGGGTCATTGTAGACCGTCTTACCAAATCAGCTCATTTTATTCCGATGAAGACCGGAGAGAAAATGCATATGTTACCTCTCGCAGAGTTGTTTGTCAACGAGATTGTCAGCCGTCATGGGCAGCCAGTCTCCATTACTTCGGACAGAGATAGCAGATTCGTCTCGAGATTTTGGAAGACTTTGCATGAGTCTATGGGGACAAAGCTTCAGTTCAGCACAGCGTATCACCCACAAACAGATGGTCAATCGGAAAGAACAATTCAGACCCTTGAAGATATGCTTCGAGCGTGTGTACTAGATTTCAAGACTCAATGGGACGAGACCTTACCACTTTGCGAATTCGCCTACAACAACAGTTATCATTCGAGCATTGGAATGACGCCTTTTGAGGCATTGTATGGTAGGAGGTGTAGAACTCCAGTTTGTTGGGAAGAAGTAGGTATTCGCAGTTTTCATGGACCGACTATGGTGAGTGAAACCAGCGACAAAGTCAAGTTGATCCAAGAACGTTTGAAAGTAGCCCGGAGTAGACAGAAGAGTTATGCAGACTCTCATCGAAGGGACTTACATTTTAAGGAAGGAGATAAGGTTTTCTTGAAGGTGTCACCTACTAGAGGAACTCTGAGATTCGGTCAGAAAGGCAAATTATCTCGGAGATACATTGGACCCTATGATATTGTGAGCAAGATTGGTGACGTGGCTTATAGATTAGCCTTACCACCCGAGCTTTCCAGCGTACACAATGTGTTCCATGTGTCTATGTTGAAAAAGTACGTCCCCGACCCGTCACATGTACTCCGTCATGAACCATTAGAGATCAGAGAAGATGCCACCTATGTCGAGAAGCCTATTCAGATCATCGATACGAAGGAACAAGAACTGAGGACAAGGACTATACAATGGGTGAAAGTGCTCTGGGAAAATCACGGACCTGAAGAGGCAACGTGGGAATTACGGGATCAAGTTCAGAAGAAGTATCCGCATCTACTACCCGAGGTTAGTTATTTTATTTCATTTGGTGGACCAAATCCCCTAAGGGGTGGAGGATGTAAGACCCCGCCCCGAGAGTTTCCTTTTAGTGTTAATTAAGACGTGTTTTAGCTATAAGTGAGATTAGAGGAAATGGGTTAAATCTGGATTAGAATAGCTTTTTATAGCTTTGGATAATTTTGGAAACTCTTTTAATCTAGTGGGGCCCTTTGGGGGTTCCTTTTTATTGTGTCTTGATTAGTTTTGGGATTTAGTTATAATTCTGGAAATCGGTAAATTGCTCCGTTGAATGTATTTTATGATTCCCGACAACTTTCGTATTTGCTCCGTTTCCATTCGAGACCTCTAAACCCTACTTTGCCGTTGATAGGGGTAAAACAATCTTTTTACACAAAATCTGGACACTATTTTCAATGTCTCCGAAACTTGTAAAATATATACTTTTTGGAAAGTAGAAATTTCGACGATCAATTCTTCCTTCTTCGTCGAATCCATCCGAAGCCCGTAGATTGATGTTTTAGCTCGATTGGACTTTTAAGTTGTGGGACCCATTGCCATTGTCTATATAAGGAGGAGTCTTCTTCTTCTTCCTCTTCTTGCAAACTTCTTGAGAAAGAGGGAATTCCAGCCCAGCCTAGGGTTTTCTTCTTGCTCATTGCTCCTCCATCTCTCAAGCTCTCTCAAATCTATTGCTAAGTGTTTAATGGAGGTAGTGATCTTCTTCCCCTCCATGAGAGCTTCCTCTTGATACCACTTGTAGAGAGAACCTCCCATTCCAAGCTATCTTTTGAGCAAACTCTTGTCATTAGAGGACTCTTCATGTAAGTTCTTCTTCTCATCTCTTGATTGTGTAGTCTTCTAGCCATGGAGGTGCTCCACCTTGATTTTTGGAAGCTATCTCCATCTATTGCTTGACTTTGACATTCTAGGGTTGTAATGTGGTATTTTGGGATTTTGTGTAGATTGTAGATTTTGAGCTTGATAGTGGATTAGAGCTTGTCTAGCATACTTTGGAGACCAAGGCAAGTGGATGAATGGATTCAATTTGAATGAGTTCTTACTTTGTCAAAAATGTGGATTTTTACTATTCATATGTCATTTGAGTTATTATGTTCCATAATGTTTTAGAAATGTATTTAGTGACATGGTTTTTCCCTTAGTTAGTTTTATGTGAATATATGCATTCCTCATCAAAGTTTATTTTGGGTCATTATAAGCTTCTTAAATGGTATTGTACTTGCATTAAATGAGATTTGGATTGGTTGGTGAATTAATGCATTGGTGGAATGTTGGTTGGTGGGAGGAATTAAATGTTAAATGGAAGGGAATAGACCCACTCCACGTTGGGAAATGATTTGGAGTTGAGGTGAAATGGTTGGGAAAGAAAGCACTGAAATCTGCACCTGATGTGTAGTCCCCGCAACTGGGCAGTCAGCGGGCGGTCACCTTGGCGGCTAGCCGACAGGTGACCGGCGGCTAGCCGACCCAGATGCGGTTAGAAACACAGAATGCTGTGTTTTGACAGGCGAACCGCGGTCAGCCACGCGGTCAGCTCGCGGCTAACCGCTGAACAGAACCCAGTGACCGCCAGGTAGCCGAGATGCGCGGTTAGAAACACAGAATGCTACATTTTAGCAGGGGAACCGCGGTCAGCCAGCGGCTAACCGCCGATCACCTCGACGGCTAACCGCCATCTGACCGACAGGTGACCGAGTTTTACCCAGAATTCCTGAGTCTTTTCCATTGGTTTCAGATATGGTATTTAAAGGTTTGGATGGGTTGTTCTGATGCCCTACCACCTTGGAAAGACCCAGGGGATGACATAAGGAGATTGACATAGAAAGAAACACCATTTCGGAAAAGGTATTGGGACTTTTAGATTCATCAACGTGCATAAGGAAACTTAGTATGTCCTCTATCATTCGAGTACCATATTAAGGGTAATATGGACATACAAGACCCTTATACATGTTGCTTGAATATGGAAGCCTCAATATTTAGTCCCTAATGATATAAGAAATTATTGCTTTGTTTTACTCAAATTATATATATAATTACCCGATCTTAATGGTTTTATCTCAGATTCCGATTTATACACCGATATGTTCCCCAGCCCCGTTTATGCATGTACGGATAATAATATGACATGTGTGCCTACGAGCACCATGCCCCGTTTGCCCGTATGTTTTATATTGATATAGTTTTGTATATGTTTTGATTTCTCATGTAACCTAAGAGTTGGCACCACTAAGCTTGGACATCCTTGTCAGTCTGATCAACTGACTTGGGTCTCCCCCTTGTGCTCCCGCCAGTTGCAACTTGGATCACGTACTGTCCCGTTACCCGGTTCCGCGGCCGTGGTCTTGCCTAGCTATATGTATATGTATATGTATATAATGTTGGTTCTCGTCACTTCGTGTGCTCGAGCCCAACGCACTCAATGTGCTCTCATCACCTTAGTGATGGAGAGGATTTAGCTTTAGTGTGGTTGCCATCTAGTCAGTTTTTGTACCTTGTTTACCCCACATGATTTATACTGCATCTGTACTTTAAATGAACTATGCATCCTGTTTTGTGACAGTTTTCGTTATAACTATGATATGCTTTGATTTCTTTCTCGGTATTATCTATTCACCCACCTGCCAGACCGTCGTGTCTGACCCATTTTTGTGGTACTCAGGTCCAGCTCCCGTTAGTGCCTTTGAGGAGGAGCCAGAGGGGGCGATTGATGAACCACAACGACTAGTGGAGTGGCAAGCTGACGATGTCATTTAGACATTCGGTTTAGCTTTGAGCTGCGAACATTTTGGGAGATTATAGACTGATTTACTGTTTTATATTTTTGGGTTGTACTGGCCTTTGTTGGCCTTTATTTTTGGGGAATGTTAATTTAACTTGAGTTTTTGTTTAAACTTTAACTTCATATTTTGGGAATGCTAATGAGATCATTGCTCACTCTGACATCATGTCATGCCTGTGTATTAACAGTCTTATTTGATGTGAATGGATTAAAAGTTTGATTTGCTACACGCTTCCGCACCAATATAAATGTTCTATGAGTGTATGAGGAATCCTCACCGCGGAAACCTGTGGGAAATTAAGGGAATGTATAATCAATTATTATTAAGGGGTGGTTCATTATCCACACCACCCCCGTCGCGGTCCCGGCCCCGGTTCGGGGTCGCGACACAAAGTGACATTTTTGGTGTCTACACGCCTTCTCTTTCTCCTTCGAGAATGGAGACTTAAATCTTTCAGCGTTTTTCAAACACCTCGCCCTAGTTGGATCCTCCAGCGGGTGTTTCCGATCAGTCAATGCTCTCTCTATGAGAGCCTGTACATCCTCTTCAACAAGTGCTCCCATCAACGCCTTTCTTCCGACGTTCCTCTGGGATTCCCCATCCTCGGCACGTCCAGTTTGATTCTTAACTTCCCCTCCCCTTCTTTGAGTTTGAGAGCTCAAGGTCTTGCTTCCCTCATCACCTGCCTTGGTCTTCGTTCGGCCTTGCCAAGCCTTCGACTCCAGCCAGTGACTCTTGGACCTTCGCTCTGTTGTGCGCCACCGACAATCCGTCCTCCAAGTTTCACGAACATTCCCTTGGTTTAAGGAGTCTCGTGGTGCTATGATTGTTGCCTCCAATTCTAGCAACAGGCAATCAATTTTCTCTTGTTGCTGTTTGACCCTTTCCGCCAATTCTTATATAACCTTTCTACAGGCTAGCTCAAGTCGGGAGTTGGTGTCTTGTGATGGGACACGCCTGGCGACGTCACGATCCCGTCTTTGAAGGGTTTCACATGCACAGAAGGCGATACCACCGCATGGCTTGGGCCTACACGGTGAATTTCTGACAGGACTAGCCCCTTCATTTCTACGAAGGGAGTCGTCTGTCAGTCTTTGTGCATGGGACAAAATAGAAGTATGCACCATCGGAATAAATGATCGTAGGACCTTTACCTGATCATGCTTGTTGATCTCTATGCGGTACTTCTTCCCTTTGAGATGGGGGTCATCCCGTTCGGGACGGTGAATTTGTATTCAACTCTTGATTGGACATCTTTCTCAGTTAGAAGGAGCTTTTAACGGATTTCGCCTTACGCTTCCCACAGACGGCCCTAATTGTGAAGTTAATTCTTTGTGCGAATTGAAATGGAGGTCGGCTCGACCTACTGGATTTGAACCAATTCTCCTTCTTCTCTCTAACAGAATCTTCTGGGTTTATCCCCTGTTTCAAAATCAATACACCAAGAAAGCTCGATCGGATGGTCCAATCAAGAACCCTCCGATGCTAAAGTCAGTGATGGAAAAAACAAAATATTTTGTCAGATCAAATAAGAATTTCAACCGTACCGTTCTTCTCAAAGGTTTCCTCCTTTTATGCAATCTTTCTCCTGGTTTTCTGGTGTCCGTTAGCTCATGTTCTCTACCTACAAGTTATGGCGGCCTGGGCGAATGTTGCTTCCCATAGTGGGATGTTCCTCCTTTAGTTATGGCTCCCATTTCTCCTCTTTCGCCAAATGTCTTTCCCGCCAGCAGTCCAATCATCAATTTCTCTTTCTGGACCCGGGCTGGGCTAGTAGGTTAAACTGTTTCGTGGGCTGAACTGGTTTGGTGAGTTGGGTTGTTAGGTCAACCCAAACCCAACCCGAAAATTTCAAAATTTCCCCTGACAAAGCTTATTCCATCAGAACTCCTATGTATTTCAATTCCATGCAAACAAACACATCTATAATTCAATGCAAGGAAAAAATGCTCATATGAATTTCTATATTTTCCAATCCAAACTAAAACACAAGTCCATTTGACAATGAATTTTGATATATTCCCAAGGGATGTGGAATGAATATACATCTCTCCCATTTTGTAAATCATTTTTACAAAGGTCTAAGATACGAGGGCTAATTACGTAAAGTGGTTCATTTACAGACCAAAGATTTATACATGTGAATCATTTAATGCGTAAATGAACTCAAACAAACATGCACACACATAAGTGTTATGCATTTGTATAATATTTACTTAGGTAAATGGGTGCAAACAAGCAAGGAATGAATATACATCTCTCGCATTTTGTAAATCATTTTACTAAGGTCTAAGATCTGAGGGTTAAGTACGTAAAGAAGTTCATTTACGAACCAAAGATTTATACATGTTAATCATTTAATGCGTAAATGAACTCAAACAAACATGTACACGCATAAGTATAATGCATTTGTATAATATTTACTTAGGTAAATGGGTGCAAACAAGCAACCTCATATTTCCCATGACTTTGAATCTACTACCATTACTTTCAAGATGAGAATTCTTTCTTTTAAATGCTCCAAGTTGTCCATACATTCTATTCCAAAAACATATTTGCTCACTTACACTTTTAGAAAACTATTTGACCATTGTTTGCATAACCCTTATGAAGCTCCCAATTCTAAGTCCCAAAGGCTCCATTGTTTTATATCATTTTGAAATACAAGCAATAAATTACATTGGTTAGCATTAGTTTTTAGTCGATTCTAGTGTTAATTTTTTTGAAGAATTTATTTTCTTTCAGCTTTGGCCCGACCCTAGTCCTTGAGAGTATGGTAATAGCTTAACTAGCGTAGGCCCACAAACAGAGGCAAAACAAAAAAGATTGCCATCAGGGGGCCACTATGTAAAAGAAAGTCTTTGGAGGGCCCAAGTTAAGAAAGCGCAGCATAATTTTCTGTAACATTGTGGGTTTTTTGAAACTTTTTGAGGTGACAATGTGGAAAAATAAAAATTATCATCTGAGAGTTTTCCCAAATTTCTGGCCCACCGCAGCCCCTTCTAATTCCACCCATGCTCACTAAGGGATTTAGCCCGACCTATGCCTGGCCTAGATATGGGAGAGTAGGGTAAGGGTTGGCCTGGCTCGGGCCTGCTCCTTTGATAGCCCTAATCATAAGTGAGCCATGTGACCAAAAATGTTGAAGGTTCAAACTTTTATTATAGTGCGCACCGCACTAAAACTAAAACCACTGACGTGTATTTATGTAACACCCCATACCTTAACCCCGTATTAATTATAATTAATTGCTCGATTGGTTAGTAAGTGTGTTTAGAGTCTTAGCGAGTCAGGTTTGACGTGTGGACTGCGCGTATGAAGTCTCGCGCGAGTCCAAATACGTTTGGGTAGAGTAGGGGGTTGGTTTGCAATTTCAGGAAGTCTTCAGGGGTTTTTATGAGATTATGAGTTTTTGTGAGTTTGGGTGCATCGGGTAGGTCTCATCATTTCTTGAACTTTAGTCTTCTGTCGCATTTCGAATCGACGCGTTGAAGGGGCCCAAAGATCATCAATTTCAAACCTATGGACTAAACTCAAATTTTCACTTAATCCTAACCTAAATAAAGCCTCATCCGGATGACCCATTCTTCATTTCATCTCTTCTTCATCTCACTACTATTCACTCTCTCATCTCCTATCACCCCTCCTCACTTAATCTGGCTACCGGAGTTCTAGCGACAAAACTCCATCACCACTTCTTCTTCCCCAAGTTTCCATGATCACTCCAATAACCTTTTCCAAGTTTTTCATCCACTAATCACTTCTAGGTAAGCTCCTAAAGCTTGTAAGCTTAGTAGAACTTCTTCTCTTTGATTTTAAATGGATTAGAGTAGCTCATTGGAACCCATTGCATTCAAGTGTAGATTGGTTTTGGGTAGAGAGTTGTTTTCCTCCAACTTTGAGCTGAAAAGAGAGATTTCCCCAAATTTTCTCTTGGGTTTTTACTTAAGCTCTTCATCAAAGGCAAGTATATATATATTTATGATTTGATATGTTTGTTTCTTCCTTGATTTGATGATTGATGATGATTAGAAGCCCATATGCTCAATGGTTTTGATTTTGGATGAAAACATGATAATTATGCTTGAGTTGATTAATGAATGGATTATGTTTAGATAGCTTGATTAGATGAATGGTTAGGACTACAATGGACTTGATATTATCCTTGAATTGTTGTTAAACAGGTTCAAGGAAATTTTGTAAATGGATGGGAGCCATGTCACAGCAGTTACATAACTCGAATTCTGTTTTGTTGTGTTGGCGGTCGACCGACTAGGGTCACACGGTCAACCGCCTGTACAAAATCAAGTGTTGGATGCTTGATGTGTACACTGTGCACCTATTTCACTTACAACTCGCGGTCGACCGACCAAGGGTACGGTCGACTGGCTACATAAAACCAGGTGCTGGGTGCCTAGTGAGGATACTGTTCACAATGCACGCGGTCGACCGACCTAGGTAACGCGGTCGACCGCCCACTCAGAACTTGGTGATTTTTCACCTCTTTTTATTTTGAAAAATGTGGGTCCCCTTTTTGAAAAGGACTTTTAGACCCTATCTTAGATGGACTTAGGTGGGACTTTGGCTACTCTATTTGGACTCATTTGACTATGTGTGAAGATATTTTGAGCCAACATTCTTCACGTTATTCCTGTTGTATCAAGAATCAACTTCATTCAATCTTGAACGGTACGGGACAACAGGATACCTTTTCTATATGTATGCACGAAGAATATACATTCAGGTATCACGAACCCTAAACCCTTTTGTTGACTAAATAAGGTTGTACGATACTTCGGGTTTAACAAATGACTTAGGATTTGATTGTTTATTGCCTCGGATGCTGAATTATACCATCTGGTACTATTTACATGTAATGTTCATATTCAATAGTTTCGTTTACTTTGCTTTGCTTTGGGATCACTTTTGATAACTTAGATGATAGACTTAGGATCCCCTTTGATGTTCCGTTTGTTTCAAAGTTCGATGATGTGTTGAGGCTAGGCGGCTTCGATTGTAAAAGCTTGTTGAGAACTACCTATGATGAGGTTTTGAAGAAGTTTGATGTCGGATGCTTTGATTTGATGATAAAAAGGTAGTTTCTCTTTGGCTGATGAATCTTGTTCACATAAGAAAGTCTAGCCCTTCACTATCGTTTGTTTAGGACTCTTTGTGTCAGGCACCACTCAATTGTTAACGCCCAGCACAGATGGGGCACCATTCTATGTGAGGACTTTGGATTGAACGTCTACGTAGTACGAGTTTTTATATTTTGATGGATGTACACCATCGGATACATATTGAACGCTTGATTTTGATGACTATTGGCCTTTTGGTATCCATTTTGCTTGCTTGCTTGCCGGGTTTCATCCCGTGCCACTATTCCACAGCTCTCATGTTGAGCCAGAGGGTCATGTGAAACTCTCCCGTGGTGCATTAGTTTATGTGGGTTGCCTATTTGTTAGATGTTTATGTTAGACTAATTTTGACTTGAATGCTATGCATTTCTTACGATCAAGATGCTACGCATGTATTATAATCTTGTCTATCACTTACTCTGATTTGTTCTACATATTTGGATGATTTATATATATATATATATATATTGTTTGCCAACCTGCGTATCTGATGATGCTACTCTTGGTGCATAGGTACCGAGCTCTTCTTCACCGAGGAGGAGACGACGGAAGAAGTTCAAGCGGATCAGCCTAATGACTTCCTAAATTATAGTACGGATGGCTTTGTATAGCCGTATCGACCCCATACATGAGAGCCTTCACGTTATATTTGTTTAGCTTCATCTTTTGGTTTCTTTATCTTTTGATTAGGCCCGAGTTTTGGGTGTGGCCTATTATTATAAATAATACTTTTGATTAACTGTTTCAAACTTGAACTCTAGTTAATATATATTTCAGTCTTTGATCTTAACTATACCTCAGGATACCAATTGTATTATGAAGCTTCCGCTATATGTATTATGTATTCGAGGAAATGTTTATACCTCACAGCGATCTTCGATCCATATTGGGACATGAATGGGGCCAAGTGTTGTTATTAATGTTGAAAAATTTTAATTGGCCCTGATCTCACGCATTAACCCCTGTGTCACTATCAGGGGCATGACAATTTATCTATTTTTTTCCTTTTGCTAGGTGGCCCAGTGGCAAAAAAAAGTAAACGAAGCTTGCCTGCACAGGAATCGATTCCTAGGTGGAGCTATGGGAGCGAGCGCCCAACTCTTACCACATGGACAGCTGTGTGATTCCCAAAACAAGTCCTCATTTAAGCCCTCTCGTAACTGAGGAATTTTTCCTTGAGCCATTGTATTTCGGCAATGGGAAAGCAAGTTTTCTAACATTGCTTAACCATTCTATGAATCACAATTTGGGTTGTATCTTGGTTATCTCAATAGGTGACAGTGTTAACCAAGGTATTCTATATGATTTGGTATTCAGTCTGTTAATGTGGTGATATCTTGATTTGATTAAATGTTGACAAAGATTTTCATCATATTCTAATATTTAGACCGTATATTAAGATTTTGACCTAGGCTAGTCTTTCAATAACTTGAAATCTTAGATATAAACCTATCAGCAGTTGTTAAAAAACAAGATTCATATTAATGCAAGTAAAGATGCAAAGTGGTGGCTCTGGACCACAATCCATCTTTATAGATATGGATTTGGATAAAGAATGGAACCTACATGTTGTATCTTGATCCAACATTAACTTAAAAGCAGATATTGTTATGAATTTGAATCCGAAATAAGATCCAAAGTTAAGTTAGTGCTATTGAATAAAAGAGCTTCCTTTTTTAAGGGATTTTTACGATTTATTTCCCTCAAAAAAGTGATTCTATGAGACAATGACAAAAGATCGATCTACACATATCCCAAAATGATAGATGAGTCCCCTGACTTTGGTAAAAAAGTACTCTGACGATTCTACCCAAAACCCACGATATTGTGACTCATGATATTAGAGAATTTTAAAGAAACCCCATTCCCTTCTCCTCTTTTTTTATTCCACCAAATATTGAGTTTTGAAAAATAAAATGCACATTGAGTAGGAGCTATAAATCTGCAATTTTCCTTTAAAAGTCTAAAAAAAACCAGGATATCATGGGGTAAACCCATGATTCTTGGAATTTATAAGTTTCGTAAAAATATAGTGAACAAAAATAGCCATAAGAATTTGATTTTATCTTCCATCATATATATCTTTTAGAAAAAAAAAATCCACATTTGGTAATCACTCATGGGAGGTATAGACCTTTTAATTTTTTTTTTTTACAAATTGGGCAAAAAAGGAAAAAACTCAAGGCATCAAGGGTCCGTGGAAAACCCATAATATCTAGACTGATGATATCGTGTGATTTTGGGCACAATAATCAAATGAAAAAATTGACCAGAGTCAAGCGAGTCTGTTGTCATTTTAGGGTTTTTTCTTCATTTGGTTTTTAGGGAGATTAAATCATAAGAAACCTTTTTAATATACAAGTGGGATCACAAAATGCTGTGATTTAAGTTAAGTAGACTCTCAACTATGAATATAAATCAAATTATTTAGGCCCTTAAAACATATATATATATATATATATATATATATGGGCAGTGCTAGATAGTGCCCGGGCCATTTTTTATAAAACGCCCCTCCTAGTTGGGCCCACTAGGATGAATGATTATTATGAAAGTCCATTGGATGGAAAGATCTATATGAGACCTACCTTAAGATCATCCTAACCCTTTGATCCATGGTCCTAAAACCTATTGGATTCAGAGGCATCATTTTCTTATGATTTCAATCCAATGGTAAGGAAAAGTTGGATGATTATCATTTTCTTATGATTTCAATCCAATGCAAAATTTGGACTTGTAATTATTTAGTGTGTGGAGGGGTGTGAAAAAATTCGATTACCTTAACGTGGGCCCCATGACAAAAAAAAGAAGAGGGCCACTTTTAAAGTGGGATGTTTTGGAGAATTCTGGTGTATTTGTATGTATATATGTATATAGGAGCCCCTCACTTGAGCACTGATGGTGAGCGCTGGGCTCCAAATGGTGAGGCCCATTTTATGGTCCATTTGAGTGGACCATCAAGCAGGGACCCCCAATAGTCATGGGTCCTAGGGTTTGGCACCCATACAAGTGAACTGGACCATTATATCAAGTGTGCACTATTCTGGACGGTGAAAACTTGTTGACTGTGGATCAAGTGGGGCCCATTATGATATGAGACTCCTTTACCATAAACTGGCCATTTTGGGGGAGATCTTTCGACCTCGTCGATCCCATTCGTTGTTGGGGCCTGAGGTGAGGCCCATAACTCTATACGCTTTGATGAGGGGCTACAATGTATGTATATATGTATGTATGAGGCCCACTTTTTATATCCTTATATCCCTAGCATAGGGGTAGTGAAAAATCCTTAGATCTTCTAATTTCTCACTTATTACCAAATGTGCATAAATGTGAATGATATGTAAACAATGAATTGTCTCATCTCACCCTCGCGAATCATGAACCGGCAATTGCAAGTTGGTGATCCCGGTATTCTTGGGCGAGAGCCATATATGGGGCCCACTTTTGATCCCATCTCCCTCCCATTCAGTAACCCTATGAATTGCCAGAACACCTTAAATATAAGACTCATGATTAACGAGTCTTCTTCCTGTTGTATTGAGACTTGTATCTTTTGACCCTTGGCTTTACGGGACTATATATCCATCATCTCAGTTGGCCTTGTTTTTTTAGAAAGTCCTATTTGGATCATTGCCTAAAATTTGGCTGAATGTTAGAAAATTAAGTTTTCTCTCAAGATTTACCTTCTACTTTCGTTTCTGGGACCATCTTTTGGAATGTATCTTTGTTATCATTTTAGATTGAATGTTCATCACCATTTGTTATGCTGATTTGCCAATTCTCAAACAAAAAGGAGAGTAGATACTGAGTTTAGATTGGATAAATAGATAGAATTATTTGTTGCTTTCTTATTTATCATTTTCTGTGAATTTATGCAAGATCTTTGCCAAGGTTTTTCGTGCAGGTTTTATACAAAACTAAAGTGTTGCTTTCTTTACCGTTGTCATGGGTTTCTTTTTGTACTATGATAGTAGATCTATATGTTCTTAAGAGTTTTGTTCATGAATCGTCAAAGGGGGAGATTGTTAGAATTCTAGTTGGCTAATTCTCCTAGCTTGAACTCAACTCAAAGTTCTAATTGAGTAGTAATTTTTATTTCTTTTAGAAAGCGACTGTGAAGAAACCTTTTGACAGTAGAAGAAGACTTCTGGACACTTTAGATAAGGTTTGAAGACTTTTGGATGTGTTTGAAGATGTTTAAAGAGTCCATCCCGAAATTGCATCATGCCTCCAAGATGTTTTCCAGAAAGCAGGCTCGCTATAGCGAACCTGAAGCTCACTATAGCGAGCCATGAATCTGGCGTAGGGGCAAAACACTTGCTCGCTATATCGAGCTGAAGAATATTGCCCAGTCTGGACTCTATTAGTTCTGTTCTGTTTCTAACTCTTTCTGAGAGTCCTATTGCCATTCCTAAAGTCTTGTGCACGAACCTTGGGCTATATATTAGTCCCCTTGCAGCCTCAAACAATTCACTTGAGCTATCTATTTTCTCTCAAGCATCAAGCATATGTCTAGAGAGATTTTGTGGGTTTATCTTGCAAGGGAGACTACGCTGAAGTTATATTCTCTTCTCTTCTTATTTCAAGCACCTTGAAGGGGCATTCAAGGTGGGTTTCAAGCTAGCACATGAAAGGTGAACAGCAGTGTGTTGGCATACAAAAATTGACTCTTTCGCCTCTCAATTATTCTTTCCATTTTGGGCGAAACAGGCGGGTCGTTGGCAAGTTCTTCACAGTACTTTAGGTTGAGTTCTAACTGTGTCAAAGGTCTGGTTAGTTCAGTTGTAATCTTTCAATTTACAGTGCTTTGCTTTTCGGTGGTTCCTACCACCCATGTTTTTTCCTGAGTAGGGTTTTCCATATAAAAATTATGTGCCTCCTCTCTTTTGTGGTGATTTCTTTTTAATTGGACTTATGATAATGGTTAGATTAATTATCTGTGATTGAAATTCATATTATAATCTGATAAAGGACCTTAGCCTGCATTAATGCTTAAATAGAAGGTTGATCATCTAGGCTTAGTCAAACCTTCAATCTTTATTATCACCTATTTCACCAATATAGGAGGTCGGGCTGTGGCCCCATGAGCGCCACACTAAACATAACCCTTCGAGCCTTCCAGCTCCCTTTTTCCCATGCAGGCCTCACTAGTGGGCTCTATATTTCTCCTAGATCCACCTGCGCAAAAGGAAAGGAGCATCCACACACATATTATTTATTAGAAATATCCCAGAGAGAATCCAAACTGTGCAACAAACAAGACCCCTGATAGTTACTGATCCCGGGCATGGTACCCATGCAAACTTGTCGGATGGAGGGTCATTTTTTTTTAATATGAAAATGTTAAACTTGTGTGCCACAGATCAAGGGCCTAGGGGCATGGGACTAAGACCAAATTTGTTATCTAGAGTGGTCCCATATGGATCTTTCCTTCTCCTCAGTCCCATCCTTAGATGGGACCGACAGTGGAGCCCACAGTTAGGTCGCAAGGTGAGTTCGTGCGAAAAGTTCTGAACAAGTCTGTTACACAGTCGGTGTTGACCACAACGGGATTCCCGCACTGCGGTCGCGCATGAAGGTGGGTGGGCTTCCTGTAAAATGGATTGAGGGGTTTGAAAATCTGCACGGCTG
Organism: Persea americana; assembly: GCA_029852735.1. Classification (NCBI taxonomy): domain Eukaryota; kingdom Viridiplantae; phylum Streptophyta; class Magnoliopsida; order Laurales; family Lauraceae; genus Persea; species Persea americana. The sequence goes on from CM056814.1 coordinate 44,176,052, forward strand.
TGTGGGACTCCTCCTAACATTTTACATTTAGGCTAAGCTTGGGCCTGATAATTTGGGCTTACCACTTGCTATTCAAGTAGCGCTTGGGTTTGATCAAAAGCTGGCCGACTCCACCTACTACCCTATTTTTAAGTTCTTTTTAATAAACCTAATTTCCATATTATATATAATAAATTAAAGCTGAAGGTTTCAAATTTAGTTTTGACCAGATTATTTTCAATTTTGACTTTTTTATTGAGCCACCATAGTAAAAAACTCTATAAATGTATAGGTTGTGAGATTTAATATCATGACCTTTTGTGTTTTTAAATAACAACATAACCACTACACCACACAATAATTATATATAATTATTTGTTAAAATTATATAAAAAAACAGTTAAATGGAGCGGAGTCAGTAGCCGCGTGGGTCATACCCATGCTTAGCACGGGTCATTGGACTAGTTGGACATTATAGAAAAGAAAATCTATTGGATTTCATCTGTGTAAATAGCAACCTATAAACAGTTAAATGGAGCAGAGTCAGTAGCTGCGTGGGTCATACCCATGTTTAGCACGGGTCATCGGACTAGTTGGACATTAGTAGAAAAGAAATCTATTGGATTTCATCTGTGTAAATAGCAACCTATAAACAGTTAAATGGAGCGGAGTCAGTAGCTGCGTGGGTCATACCCATGTTTAGCACGGGTCATTGGACTAGTTGGACATTGGTAGAAAAGAAATCTATTGGATTTCATCTGTGTAAATAGCAACCTATAAACAACAATGGGAGAACTGTGTACGCGCATTTTGCCTTGTTTTGAGTGTTTTAAGTAGCAACCTTTCTTCTATAGTTTTCATCCTCTCTACTGAAGATGAAGAAGTTCTTTGCTGCCGTTTACTTCTTGTTTTTCCTGCTGCTCTTCTTCTATGTCCATGAGGGTACTCTCTTGTCCTTTTTTTTTTTTTTTCCTATAGGACTTTTCCTTCTCTTCTTGAATATGCTTTTACCTTGCTAGTTTGTTACTCTAATCCTTACCTATCCTTTTCCCTTCAAGGCTTTTGTGATCATTGAATCTGCACCACACATCTAGTGGGCCCTATCCTGAATACCCACTTCTCATTCCGTTGTTCATTTTGCCTGAAAAATGAGGCTTTTCTTAGGATCTGATTTACTATTTTGGCAATTCTGTAAACATTTCCTATAAGGGAGGCTTTTTTTATGCCATTTGTACATATTGACCTTTATTTCTTTAGTTTTAGCCCCTCTTACAGAAGGAAATTACTTCATTAATTCTTTCAAACGAAATACTGAGAAAATAAATATGCCCCAAATGTATTTCAGATTTTAACTTTTTGAGTAAAAAGTTTAATCATGCGGATGTGAATATGTATTAGAATCTCACCCAACTATATACAGAGTTCATACCCATACTTGAATCCATGATCTTGATCACTCCAAGCTCAACTCATATTCATCTAATGGGGTTGGAAAAAGATAAAACAGATATCAACTAAAGGAAAACGGATATTGTAAATACAACCCATGAAATTTTTTAGGAATATCTTAAATAGGATTTCTATTGGATTATCATATTTTTACTATTTTCTCATTATATGTATATGTTTATTTATTTATTTTTATATATAATGGTTGTGTTCCTTATTAAGGGTCCATTTGGTTGAGAAACTTTTGAAGTGGAATGATCCAACATGTTGAGAAATTCTCAGTTCCTTCTGTGACGTCTTTTTCATTATCACATCATGCTATCATGGAATTAGTCCGATAAATTAATGATGCAAAAATCAAGTAAAAAGAAATTTTCATACAGCATATAGCTCCACTTCATTGTCATTTGAAGACAACTTGGTTTCATAAGCTCATATAAATTCTTGTACTATAACTAACTATAAAGAGTATTTGGGATGTTATATGACATGCATGGCAGACAGCGCTGACGACGGCTCATGCCATGAGAGGCTTACATCTCGGGAAGAATGTATTCCAAAACGCTGCATATCTTTTTGCCGTGAAAGTCACGAAGGCTCCTTCGCTTATTGCAATGAGACACTACCTTCCATCTGCGAGTGTTGGTACCCGTGCTCAAGGTTGATACGAAGACAGAGAGAGAGGAGCATTTGAAAACAAATTGGAAAAGAGAGGGTCTATGCCTTTTTCTTTAATAAAACTTTATTAATGCAATGAGATGTAATAGTGGCATTATCAAAATTGAATGCTTTTGCACCTTCTATTACTTTTTTTCTTTCTTTTTTCTTTTTTTTTTGGGTGGAAACCTTCTATGACTTAGTTTTGTTGCCCTTGAACTTGGAATGCACCTTTGACAAGACCAAGCTACTCACACTTACATACTCTTCCTGAATTGTGGTTATTTTTAATTTGACGCTACTTGAACCATTAATCATTTTTTAAGTCAAACAAAATAATAAGAGATGCAAACAAAAAAATCATCAGGGTTTAAAATTGATTGCAAAGATTACCTTTGCGAATGTAACCTACCTTTGCGAATAAGATGCATCCCAAGTGAGCCCATACAAGAGGATAACACTTTAGAAGGTGCACCTGAGTTGCCAGGAAACCCTATCTATCGTAGAGGGTTTGACATGTTCATATTGTTAGGGTGGCCGTTGCCAGTCCTTGCTTTTGCGTATGGTGATTCAAACTGTTATTTATTGTGTCAACAGATCAGGAGATTATATATATGATTGATCAAGGCAGAGTGGAAGCAATGAAGCTCTCAAAGCCGTCAATCCTTGGACAGTTGGACATTGCCTTGGTGGAAGAGAGTCAATTAATATAAGCTTTTGAAACCATCAATCCCTGTTCCTAACCTACATGGAAGAACATCACAATAATTGTGCTATATATTCACATGGTTGGATACTCCCAATTAAACTTGATTTTCATGCTATCAATCCAAAAAAGAGAAAATGATTAACAATTTATGGTACAATATGGCAGAGATATGTAGGATGAGATTTCTAAACATATTCCAATGAGTGGTTGTGGACATTTTTCTCAAATTAACCTTATTAATTTATTTATTTTGAAAGGTTTTCTTCTTCTGCGGGTTGCGTGACAAACAAGCAGATACGGAACCTTATTAGGATAATCATTACTGATAAATACATGAATACATAAAATATATATATAAATAAAATAGGCAAAGGAGGAGTTCTATTTCAGTGAAAATCACCCAAACATAGTATCAGGAAGAACTTGCCATGGGGCTCACTTGGGGCCGTACCAACTATGAAAAGGTGGCAGATAAAAGATATCAAGGAGATCTATATACGGTCTTGCAAACTGTCCACCTTCTAGATCATCCTAATTGGCCCCTTAATTTATGACCCTCAAACTTAATGGTTTAGAAAGAAATACTTTTTTCCTTCTGAATTTCAAGTTATAGGATTAGATTAACAGTTGGTAAGTGTCAAATTTGGTGCACCTTCTTCTTCATTAAAGATATATAGAAAAAGAAAGAATTACAAATAGAGGTGTTTTGTGTGTGTGTGTGTGTGTGTGTGTGTGTGTGTGGGGGGGGGGGGGGGGGGGGGGGGGGGGGGGGTGGGGGTGGATGGCCCAGAACATAGGGCTCACACAATAAGAACTGCTATGGGACGGTCCTCATATGTACACATTTGAAGGAGATCAAATCGGGTCTTGAAAACCAGGGTCCATGGCTAAAATGGAGTCCTAATTAGTAATCTAGAAGATAGCTTACCTCTATATACTCTAACGAATATGAAATCTAAAGAAGTGGGTCCGCCGAATCGTGAAATGGAGTGAAAAGGATATGATAATAATTGGGGAGAGGAGACGATCACTTTCTATGGATTGGAACTTCAATTTGGTGAAGAGAGGAGGAAGATGCAAATCACAATTAGATGGAACTCTTGGTAGCTTGGAATGGAAGCTGGAAATGGTGAGAAAGAATAAGAGAAATGATGGGAGGATCGGGTATTTTATAAAGTGGAGTTTGGGATGAATATTGGGGTAAGTGTCTCTCTTACTAGCGGTCCAACTTCTATGAGAAATTCTAAACATGCCCACCCAATTTGTTAAGCCAACCCACATTTAAAAAAAAAAAAAATTATTCCAAGAATACCCATCTGTGAATTTCCCTAATTACCCTTGCCTTCATCTTCCTCTTCAAGTCATCTGCTTCTTCCTGAGCTGATTATTTCGTCTTCTTCACTTCATTTTCCTCCTTTCTTTAGGATTTCATCTTCACTTCTTCTGCACTTCTTTCCCTTCAACAGAACATACTTCTTCTTATACTTCCTCTCATCATCATAAAGCTCCCACTTTACTTCTCTTCTTCTAGTTCTTCTTCTGCACTCATCTCCTAACCCATCTCTCCATGTCCCCATATAAGCTATCACATCTCCAATCATAGGCACTATATTGTGTTTTAGAGAAGCCATCTCCAATATGGACAAGCAAATGACCATATATGAAGAGAATGTATGATTTTTTTTTTTTACACATGTTTTTTTTTCCATTCGGGTCCTGCACAGATTTGCAGAACCACGCATCACATGTAATGCTGAAGAATATAAAGCCATGCATCAATGTATTTCTCAACAATATTAAGCATGCATCAGTGTATTGTACGGCTGTCGATTTCTGTGGATTATTGTATTGTATGACTCTTGATTTCCCTGCAATACAACATGGCCAGGCAAATGTTGGCCGAACAGTGTGATGTTGGATGGTTTAGCAGGACAGTCCAGCACTGATTTTTTTTTTCTAAGATGTTGATGCCAGTGTGTGATTATTAGATTTTACTAACGTCTTCACCACCGAATTATATTTAGAAGCCAAGATGCCCTTATCCAATGGAAAGGAGATGTTGGGAAAATACATGTCTTAGTAATTATAATCAAAATGTCAGATGCTAATGTAGATGGTAGGAAATTGAGAATTGCATTTTCTTATGAGAGAAGCAGTGATTATAGGGGTTCTTCGAAGGTCTTTGAGAAGAAAGATCCAAATAAGGCGACGGGAACGAAGAAATGCAGTTGCCCTTTTGCTTTGAAAGGTCGAAAGTTGGCACATGATGACGATTGGATGGTAAAAGTGATTTGTGGGGTGCACAATCATCCGAATGTACAACATCTTGAGGGGCACTCGTATGCTAGGAGACATTTCAAAGAAGAATTAACTGTTTTGATTGATATGTCGAAGAGTTTAGTGTAGCCGAGGAAGTTTGATTTGGTTCCCACTGTGGTCGATGAGCCCATTGAATCGACCACCACTACAGAGTTCGAGTTGATCATAAAGAGATTTCAAGATAGTGATCAACTTGGTAAAATACACATACTGAAAAAACTAAAAGAAGTGGCATCGAGCAGTTCAAAGATATCATAGGGGACTCTGCTGCTACACAGGAGACAATTCATCTAGATAGCGATTGACTTTGTTGATCTAATTTCAATGCGAGCTTTATTTTATCATATTGTATACTCTTATGCTTAATGTAATGTTATTTTAGATTTTTATTGCGAAATTTTGCATTACCATTGCTACGTTGATCAGCATCCATACTTTAAAAATAAATTGGTAAACAACTTCATCCACTATCCATTAAAAGTACATCCAAACATCAAATGTCATGTAAATGGTTTTCTCCACATCAAAGTTCATCCAGTAAAAATAATACATAGTTCACCCTTCAACCAACAAAATACATATCACACCCATAAAATCCGACCACGGTCCTTGTAGACAACGCTTGTATGTAACCGACAAGTCTTCTAGAATCTCGAGTGTAGTCTATAGCGAACAGTAAAACATGTCAGCTGGTTGTCCGGTTCGCGCAATCGTGGTACGGAGATGGTTCACAGCTCGGTGGACCTGTAGCAGCCGAATAAGATGAATGAATTTAGCAAATGTGTTAGGCATGCATATACCATTAAAGGGAAATCCTCAAATTTACTAATCTCACCATCGTGGGGGTAGAGTCATCAGCTCCCTGGTGGGGGTCATAATGTGAATGGTGATCTGGTTCTAGACCCATACATGCGAGATCCTCCAAAGCCACTGAAGGTAATCTGGGGCACATTCCCATGCATGTGTTGCACGACTCCCGCGGTGCTCTGGGGGTAATATATGGTCGCCCCACGTAATCCAGAACTGGTTCAGGAATTGGTAAGAGGCCCTATACCTAGCAGCAGTAGCTCCCCGAGATGCACGAACAAGGGCATACGGTGGAGGTGGGATGCTCTGCACGTATCCAAATTGACGAAGGAACCCCTCTATGCATGATAGGGCTCTATGACATTCATTGATCTCAAGGATCCACAAAAAAAATGATATCTGGTGGAAGGGATGATGAGCTCTCACACTAGCATAGGGGTCCTAAGCTACCTATGAATAAAAAAGAGAATAATAAATTAATAATAATGACTTCAATATAATAGTAACTATTAGATAGGTATGTCTATTCACTTTGCTCATATGGATACCGTCCAACCTCTCATGTATCAATTGTATACTCTCCATCATGTTGCCTGAACTACTGGAAGGATACCATCAACGTGCTAGTGGCTTGCTTGTAGTATATTCAATCTGCGCTCACGGACGAGCAGAGGTAAGTGCTCGTATACCCAGGCCTATACACGCATAATATATGGATTAAAAAATCTGTGATACCAAAGTGTTATATATATACGCGTGAGATACCTGCGACAACATGAGATATCCGGCAATCTGTCAGTCATCTATCCTCGTCGCCTGTCCCAACTAGCGATAAAGATACTCCGATGCAGCAGCCCTCCATGCATAATGTTGAATATGTCTAACATCCATCAATAACTTCAAGTGGAAGATGGGGATTCTCGTCGCAGACTTTTCGATAAAGAGTGTGCAACCTAACAAATATAATGGGTAGCCTCTGCCAACGCACTCTATTCGTCGTGCAGACGGCTGAGGAGTCACATCACTGCACATCTGTTTGATCCATGACATTCTAACCACCCCACCGCGAGCCAAGGACAACTCTGCGTTGGCAACCCCTCTATCCACCCCCAATCCACGCTCCAACAATAGTATCTGATCAGTAAAAGACAGCTAAGTTGGTGCGTGGATGCGTGTACCAACAACTGGAGTGCCGATAATAGCACTGGCATCATCCAATGTGATCGTAATCTCACCAAATAGTAGGTGGAAAGTGTTAGTTTCGGGCTACCGTCTCTCTACATATGCCGACACCAAAGTCCGGTCGATATAGCAGTAAGATAAGTGCATCCTCGGTGGTGCTAAGCCGGACTCCTCTACAATCGTATGAAGTCCAGGAACATGACTATCTTCACCGAGCTACGGTAGATACCACGATCTCAACTTAGGCCAATGACTTATACACTTAAGAGCATCGCAATCCTGCAGTTTGAAAGAAAACATATTAAAATTAGATTCTAACAATTCCAATAAGAAAAACAAATCATTAACACATTGTTAGAATGAATGTCATACCTCCCCTCCCCATACCGACATAGCTATGTGCGTCCTAAAGATGACAAGGATAGAGAGATCATCTGGACCACCTGGAATAGGACCTGCCTAACGATCCTCGTCCACCCTCTCCTCTGGAATAAGTAGATGTGCGTCATCATTAATAATATCATCATCTGTAGCCTTCTGAGAGCCTACATCTATAGCTCACCACACCACCCCGACCCCGCGAGGTCGATGGACTACTGATAGCGCCATTGCGCCCTGAGGTCAAAGAACTACCACGACGAACTCGTCTTGGCGCATGATGAAATATATACACCATTCGGATTAGCAATAAATAAGTAAACATACTGCACGGATTTCATTAGCCGTGCATATCTGAAACTGCACGGTTTTAATTGCCAGTGTATTTCACATATGCACGGATGTGAAACTCCGTGCATATGCAACGTGCATGGATTTGAAGCACCGTGCATATGTACAACGCACGGGTTTGAAACTCCGTGCATATGCAACCTCCACAGATTTGAATCTCCATGCATATGCAAACTGCACCGTACAAATTTTTTTTGCACTTCATCAAAATGCCGTGCACATTTAAATGTGCACAAATCTATGTTTCCGTGCAGAACGTGAACCATGTTTTTTATTTTGCATGCAATCCGTCAGTGATTTCCCTTCTCCCCTCTCCCATCCCTTCTTTTTAACTGGATTTCCCTCCCGATTGCAACCCACACATTCCATACCATTTGCATGCACTCAATCCATTTGCATTACATGTTTATTTAGTTGGGAAAAAGATTAGCGAAAAGGAAAACAAAAATGGAAGAAGTTAAAGATGAAAAGGTACCTGGGGAAGATGAAGATGAAGAAGCCTTTGCTCACGAAGAAGAGAAGAAGATGAGCTATCCACAGGCTCGGAGGAGATGCTCAGACGATCGGAAACGACGTCGCTCATTTTCTCAATGTTCACGAAAATGAGGAAGAAGGGAAGAAGGAGAAGGAGAAGAAGAAGGGCATATTGGTAATTTTTCGTGGGTGGGCTTAGCAAAAAAGGGGAGTTTATATTTTTGTTGTAGTGAGCTCAGCATGTGGGTTGGCTCAGCAAATTGGGTGGTGTGTTTAGAATTTCTCAACTCCTATTCATTAATTATCTAGGCTAGGGATCATGAATATAGGGTTAAGGGTCCCAAATTTCCAAATTTCAAAATTGGCTTGTAGAAAGCCTAGGAAGAGCTTGAAACCCTTGGAACCTTGAGCTTGAAAGAGAGAGGATGGGAGGAGTAGGGACAGTGCACAGAAGAGGAGATGAAAAGGAGTGAAGGGGAATGGGGTTTAGGTTTGTATGGAAAGTTTGCATTAATTACAAAAGGGGGCATAGGCTCTTGGTGGAGAGGGTTTACAGTAATTACAAGTAAGGGCTTTGGGCCATTTGAAAACTGGCTCATAAGTGGGTTTCGGATTGTTGGATCGCGACGGGTCCAACATAGGAAATGTCAAGAATAAAGAGAACTACCCAATGCACCCAATCACACTAATTTTCTAAAATTGTATCCAACCCCTCCTATTTTGCCTAAGTTACGAAGCACCGCTACTACTCACAACATACCTGGATCACTCCGAAACCCATAGAAGCTAACCTTTTCACTAAATCCAATATGTTAGGCTATTAGACCTAACTATCTAAACTTAATCCTAATAATTAGCAATAATCCACTTAATTAAGGTTGGGGTCCTTACACTAATGAGCCTAGAATTAACATATTTATGAAATCTTCATAATATTATTAACAATGACCAAATAAAAAAACTACTCTTTCAAAGCTGGAAGTTAGTCTAATTGCAACCAAACCACATAAACTAGGATTCTAATGCATAAACCAACTTAATTAACTTTTAAATAAAATTAATTATCACTATTTAAAATTAATTACGGTCTGGGTCTTAGAGTTTATATTCTATTACCTTTATATTGATGACACAAACAACGCAAACTCTATTTGTGCTGATGTGAGTTAAATCAATCCAATAAAATAACTGCATGTGCACAATTGTTTGCATGAGACAATGGCAAATACAGGTCGGTCCCATAGAGAGCACCTTTAAATTAGAAATAAAAATTTGAACATTTTTTAAATGAAAGATTAATAAAAATAAATAAATGAGATCCAAGAAAAACTAGAAAAAGTCAGAAGCACAAACTAACCAAAAGTACAAAAAATTCAATATATAAAATAGATCAAAGCATCCAGAATCCACTAAGCGAGAGAATTAATCCATCTATGCAATTGTTCTACTCTTTGTCTCAAAATAAGGAAAATCAGTACAAAATTAATGTTTCTAATCTGGAAGATTTGTCTTTCGCAAAAACCAATTCTTAATAAAAAGAATAAGATTACCACCCAAGACCTCTTTTACGTCATAAAAGAATGAAACATCATAAGCATGACTTATCAAATTAAGCATAACTAAAGGATCTCATCCCTCAACATACTATTTCCATTAGAAATCAAAACAAAGGCTGCATAAGGCATGAAGACAGATCTATTATTTTAATAGAGCTTTCATTTAAAAAAAAGAAGAAAGAAATAGAAAAATCATAGATTAAATCAAAGATCTACTTAGCTTCATATGTGTGCTCCAATCCAGAAATCTAACCAGCCATTAAAAAGAACTTTTGAAGTAATTTCATTGATAGCATCTCCTTTTACAGTAGTCTCTCAAAAATCTCTCTTTTAAAAAACTCTAGTTTCTAGAACAAGGCTCCAAAATACCTTTTAAAAAACCATCATAAAATAATGGAGTGAAGAGGGGTGGAGAGAAGAGGGAGAGAGAGAGAGAGAGAAGAGATGTCCTTGCCTCATGGAAAAAAAAGATGTTTTTGAGCCTCCCATGTTAGCCTCCTTTTATAGTTTCTAGCTCCACACGGCTTATTGTATGTAGTCACCTTTTGCAGTTTGGGGTTGGGGTTAATATCATAGCCTCAAACCCGATTACTAGTTAAACCGTACCCGGGGTGTGAAATTTAGGGTTAATTACAATTTTCACCCTTTATGCCCAAAGATCGAAGCCCACTGTGAGGATTACGCGTTTGAACCTCATTTTGTAAAACAACCTGCGGGACTTGGCATATAATCACATACATCATTTCCTTCACAGATACCAAAGCAAAGGATGTATTTCATTCCCATTATACATATATATATATATATTAAATTTTCAAAATACAAAGACATATAAAGTTTATATACACATTAGGGCTATCCCAAAAACCTAAGCCCTGGAACAAAAGATATACAAAATAGAATATACCAAGTTAAAAAAATCAGTGTATCAAAAGATGAATAAACATCAGGGGGATCCCTCTTGTAGGCACTCATGTGCTGGGAAAGATGACATTTATACTAAGTCATCGGCACACCACTTGTGTTGCTCGTCCTCTTCTGGTGATGATCCTCTAGGATCACCTCAATGTCTGCGTCAATGAACTAGGTGGTGTTGTCTGCACACCAAAGAAATGAAAGTCACAACCTGTTGGCAAGAAGATAAGAGTGTACAAAATTCATAACATGTTTCAATATAAAAGTAAAGACAAGTAAAGTGATCATACGATGTCAAGGTAAGAAGCTAGGCAAGTAAAAAAGAATGAATACAAGAATCACGTGAAGAAAAGATCCTAACGATGATCTAGCAAGAGTAACAACCAACACATGATATGAAATGCACAAGCAAAGGGAGACTCCGTGGGCAATACCAAGCTGCCTCCCGGGGGTATCAATACCACCCAAGCCGACTGGCAACACCAAAAAGTTCAGCTCTAGTGGTATCCAAAGCTACCTACCAAGGATAAGAACATTGTCCAGGCTGAATGCCATTATCCTACACGTGGACATCGTCCAAAGACAACTGTCCACTTTGGTGTCAAGGTAACTGGCTCTAGTTATGTTTCGTTTATCCATTATCTTTGTACCTTCTTATCTCGATTGATTGGCACAATTCACATTGTTAGTCATATGCATTTACTCACCAATTTTTCTAATGATGCTACATTTGGTGCTTAGGTAGTGGGGCCCTTTGTGTAGGTGCTTGAGGCGGTCCTATGGGATTTCCCAGGTGAGGGGTTACCCCTGGTGGAGCTAGCATCAGTGTGGTGTTGTTGGGTTAGCACTTGAGAGCCTCACACGACGTCCCGATTATATGAGCATAGGTGCATCTTGCACATGTCATTGTTGTATATTAGACATTCGCTAAAACTTTAATGCACCTTGTAATGGAATTATAAGTAATGCATTTCTGTTACTTGTATCGGCTCTAATGTTATTGTATGTTATATTAGTGACTATCTGCGCAGATTGTATGAATTGTTGGTTCCGTGTTTGTTTATAGGGACTGATCATCACTCATGACCTCACAATGAACTTCGATCCACCTGGAACTGGGGGCCGCAAATGTACTTCAAAAAAAGATTTTTAATTGGGCCCGATTCTCACACCCTAATGATGCGGTTAGGATCCAATTGAATTTTTGGGGTGTGACAACTACAAGGCCATTCTTTTTGGTTAAATGAAATACTCATGCACAAAAATATTGATTTCTTCATTTTTTAACCCGGACTATCTAGGAGAAAACCCATTTCTTTGACCACAATTTTGACTGCATTAGAGCCATTTAGATACATGTAGAGTAGAATATTTACAGAACTACATACTGTCAAACTATATTAGCACAAAAGAAAAGTAGTTAAATATTATAATGTTACAGTAATTTGTATTGTTTGTTAGTTTCTAAAGATTATACAAATTCTAATTTTAACTGCTAAATCCACCCTATACATCCCAAACCAAAGGCAAAACCTATAGCTTTTGGTTCTAATAAAATATAGTAATTGAAATATGAGGTACAAACAAATGCACACTTAAGTTCATTACTATTTTAATATCATGAGATAATACGTTCTTTAGTCAATGTTGGTGATAGAGAGGGTGGTGTGTGTGTGTGTATACACACAGAGCAAACATAAAGCAAGGCTCTCATAAGATTGTTCTCTCTGTTTTCAGCATTTTGGAATGGAAAAATCTAGTTCTGATTGGATTTATCTTCATTTTGGAGACGATGATTTGAAGCAACTAGCTTATGATATAGATGATTTAGCATACTGCTTTAGCTTAGGATAACATAAGTTGTAGCTTAGGAGATTCCCTCTCATCTCTCTCTCCCTATATATATATATATATATTTATCAAAAGAACAAGAGATTGGAAGGTAAAGGATGCCAAGTCAAACACAATGAGAAGCATTAAGAAAAAAAACCACAATAAAATCCAAAAAAGAGAAAAAATGAGGATGCCGAGTCACCAATCTTTTGTTTACGTGGAGTTGCAATACTCAAAGTCCAATAACAAGAAGATGGAAGAAGACAAGCATGACTCCCTCACTGTGTACAAAATGGGATAAAATATGAGGAATAAATTAAATGGAGGAAGATGACGAGCTCAGCTGGACACCATAAGTAGTAGTCAAAGATGCAACGGGAAGAAGGATAAATAAAAGTGTGAAGACAAAAAGATCTGCAAGGATTTTTGTGTTCAACATATTCCATGATATCATGGAATATATATTTATTTATTTCATAATATCATGAAATATGGGCAAAGAAGTTAAATAGATAAAGAAGTGGAAGGAGACCTCATCCTTGAAGTAAGTATTTGGTCCCTTTGCCATTTCACAAGGATGTAATGAGTTTTTCCATAAAAGTCCCTTCTTTTTTTTTTTAATTCGGGGAAAACCCTTAGACCAAACATTTCTTATTAACCTTTGAGGGCATCCCCACCATTTTTTATTTTCTTAACCTCTATACCCTTTTATGTCGATATCAACCGATGTCAAATATTATAACCCGACCTTTATATCCATATATGCTGATATCAGCGAATGTCAAATATCAAAATTGTCACACATAACACTTTTTTCCCTTTTTGCAAAACAAATCGGTAGGTCTTTTTCTCTAAAATCTGGCTTGGTTTTCTTAACAATTGTTTGCTATCTTTCTTTTTCTTAGAACTTTCATTTTTTGTTTATTGGTTTTAGCTTGGTTAAGAGTTATGTGGACCCATGAGCTATTTAATAAATACTCCTATATGTAATTCTAAAAATGAAATTTTGGAAAAACAAAACTCAGTTTATTACATCGGTTACAATGCGAAATCAGGAGAAATTCTCACTTTTCCTAAAAATGCTTTTCACTTCCATCAATATCACCGTCATTGAAATTCATTTTTCAGGGAAAGTGTCAATTATTCCTAATTGGGCTCAATGACTGATGTTTAGAAATGTTTCTGCTCTCCAAGATATCATATGTAGGATTTAAAGCTAAAAAAACATTGTTGAATGCAGTTAACCGCATGTCATTGGCACCATGTGTTGATATTGTTGTCTACTGCAAATAACACATAGTTATCCAGAAGTTTACTACAAAGACAAAACATAAATTCCAAAATATCTAATTCTACAAAATAGATTTTTCATGAAAATATACAGTTTTGGATATCAATCATTGAGTGCGATGAGGGAAGATTCTCACTTTCCTTGGAAATAACTTATCTCATTTGACGATATTGCCATTTGTGAACATTACACCAAGAAAAGAAAAAAGTGTTGAGTTATCCATGAATGTTAGTCATTACATCAAGTGCACTTTGTTTTTTCACACCATCTACATTCACAACTACAATAATATCTCCACTCAACACCATTTACAATATTGCAACTCCATTCATGTCCATTCACAACAATCGATAAGTAGTCATCTATGTAAACGAATTTCTTGGGTTGTTTTACATGGGTTCCATCACGAATAAGTCGGGTCTATCTAGTTTGTTAGGGTTTTCCTATTATTCCAGGATTCTCAACTTTGTTATGGTCTTCCTACTAGTTTGGAAGTCACCATTGTATGACTTTGTATGTATGTAGTGGAATGAATAAACTAAGGCATGCATGATTTATTCCATCACCACTATGTGTATAAACAACAGGATTTGGGTTCCCTTGAAGCAACCTAATTGTGCTATTTTCTAGTATTACTTGTAGTAATCAAGATAGGAAGGGGAAAAACTGGCTAAGCTGTACCAAAGTTGTATCAGAGCTCAGGCATGGGCCAGTGAGTGGAGACATTAGAGAAAGCTATGGCATCCCTCTCTACTGGATAGCAAGACCTCATGAATCGGATGGCTAAATTGTTTGAACAACTCACTGGGCAGTTGGATTAATTAGCAGTGCAATCTGCTAGAGAGACTGGAGAAACTTCACAAGGTTCCTTCCGAGCTACTAGAGGGCGGAATAACGGCAATGGCGCTCACCAACACACTGGCTCTACCACTTCATATACAACTAAGCTCGTGAAATTGGATTTCTCACGTTTTAATGGTGGAGAAGATCCAACTGGCTGGATATGTAGGGCTGAACATTTCTTTCAATTTCATGAAACATCGGAAGTCGAGTATGTATCACTAGCATCCTTTCATCTTGAGGATAATGCTCAATTGTGGTACCAATCACTGAAACAGGAATGACTATCATTACATGGGATCAATTTAAAGATGGGCTTCTCTCTTGTTATGGTCCAAATCAGTTCTATGATTTCTTCGGAGAACTCACCAAGCTACAGCAAACTGGGTCCGTACGAGACTATCAGACTCAGTTTGAAAGATTACTTGTGAAGGTCGAGCATCTTGCACAAGCTCGATAGGTAAGCTGTTTGTTAGCGGGCTGTGAGATACTATTAGAACTGATGTGCAAGCTAGTAGACCCACTACAGTATTAGCAGCAATCGGTTTGGCTCGCTTGTATGAAGCCCGGAACCTATCTCAAAGAAGGGCAAAACACCTCTCCAACGTAATAAGGCAGCAACTACTAGCCAACCAACAATTTCAATACAAAAAATGTCACCGGCGGAGCTGCAAGAGAAGAGAAATAAAGGGCTATGTTACAACTGTAATGAGAATTTTAGCCCTGGGCATCATTGCAAGAAATTATTTGAAGCATGTTTGGCGGAGGGTGATGGAGACCTTGTAATGGAGGAGGTGGATGGGGCCAATGATCAATTTACAGAGACCCAAAATCTCCCTTCATGCCATTAGTGGGACCCGCGCCCCGAAAACTATGAGTGTTAAGGGTAGTCTTGGACATGTGGCTGTTTCTATTCTTGTTGATTCTGGTAATATTCACAATTTTGTGAGTGAGAGCTAGCCAAGAAGGTGATATTGAGACCACTGTTAGGTGCAAGATTTAAGGTAGTGGTGGCATTTGGAGATAAATAGGTGAGCCCGGATAAATGCACAAATGCCTGGCTTAATGTGCAAGGAGCCCCTATCTTTGTTGACTTTTACTTATTACCACTTGAAGGCTATGATGTGGTCCTAGGGACTCAGTGGCTATGTTCACTAGGACCAATTGTGTGGGATTTTTCAAAATTGCAGATGAAATTCTACATCAATGATAAGGAGGTGACATTACATGGCTTATCCATACCAAAAGATAACGTCATTAGTGGGCAACAAATGGAGCATGTGGGAAGGAAAAGAAAGGGAGGAGTATGCAGGATCATAAGGATCCCCACAGGTGCAAACAACCCGCTCCTTCGTCCCTGTGCAAGTGCGACAACTACTAGAGAAATACAAGGAAGTGTTAGCTGAACCTAACGGACTTCCACCAAAATGTATGCAGGATCATAAGATTCCACTGTTGCCAGGCCAAGGACCAGTTTGTGTTAGGCCTTATAGATATCTTCACTTTCAAAATTCTAAGATTGAAAATTTGGTGGATGAGATGTTATCATATGGGGTAATCCGCGCAAGCAATAGCCCTTATTCCTCTCCGGTTCTCTTGGTTAAAAAACATGATGGGTCATGGAGAATGTGTATTGATTATAGGCCCTTAAATAAAATCACAATCAAAGATAAATTCCCTATTCCTGTGATTGATGAGCTCTTGGACGAGTTGCACGGTGCCCGTATTTTTTCGAAGCTGAATTTACAATCAGGATATCATCAAGTTCAGGTGCATCCAGATGACATAGAGAAGACAACTTTTCACAGCCATCAAGGCCATTACAAATTTCTGGTAATGCCATTTGGCCTTACCAATGCACCATCGACGTTTCAAGCCCTCATGAATGAGGTATTTAAAAATTATTTGAGGAAGTTTATCCTTGTCTTTTTTTATGATATCTTAATTTATAGAAAAACATGGGCTGAACATGCAAGACGTCTAAAGATTACTTTTTCTATCCTGAAGTCTTACCAATTATTTGTCAAATTACCAAAATGTCAATGTGGCTAAGGGGAGGTTAAGTACCTAGGCCACGTCATTTCTAATGCAAGGATGGCCATGGATCCAGATAAGATAGCAACAATGGTGGAATGGCCAAAGCCTAAAACGCCTAAAGCCTCACGTCGTGGCTTCCTTGGGCTGACCGGCTATTACCGGAAATTTATCAAAGTGTTGGTAAAATAGCTGGCCCTCTCACAAAATTGCTCAAGAAAGACTCTTTCTCGTGGAACCCCCATGCGTAAGAAGCATTTGAACGACTTAAGGAAGTTATGACACTCGCACCAGTGCTGGCCCTTCCTGATATTTCAAAAAGTTTTATAGTGGAGTGCGATGCATCCGGGTCAGGTGTGGGAGGTGTTTTAATGTAGGAAAAGCCAATAGCATTTTTCAGTCATGCACTACAAGGAAGGCATCTTCTACTATCTACATATGAGAAAGAAATATTAGCTCTTGTTCTTTCGGTACAAAAGTGGTGGCCTTACCTCTTGGGAAGACAATTTGTAGTGCACACAGATCAACAGAGCCTCAAGCATCTATGGGACCAAAAAATTACATCTGTTGCACACTAAAGATGGCTTTACAAGTTAATGGAGTTTGACTTTGTCATCAAATACAAGAGAGGTAAAGAGAATATTGTAGCTGATGCACTCTCAAGACGAGGCAAAATGAGAAAGAATCAAGCAGAGTTTTTGGTTTTTTCTCAGCCAATACCAAACTAGGTCAAAGCAATTAAGGAAGAGACTCAAAATAATCCAACTCTCCAACGACTAGTACAACTGGTCAAAGATGGAAAAGCTGTGGGCCCTTGGAAACTTCAAAGTGAACTTTTGTTCTTTAAAGAAAGAATTTATTTGGCTGAGAACTCTTCACTTGTTGATGATATAACTGCACAATTCCATAATAGCACACATGAAGGGTTCGTAAAATCTCTCCATCACATCCGGTCCACCTTTTATTGGAAAGGCATGAGACGGAAAATTAAGGAGTATATTAAAAATTGTGATGTTCGTCAACGACAGAAGGCAGAGCATCTCACTCCCACGGGCCTCCTACAACCATTACCGGTACCCAACCAGGTATGGGAAGATATCTGAATGGATTTTGTAGATGGATTACCCACATCAAAGGGAAAAACTACCATATTTGTTGTAGTAGATAGATTATCCAAATATGCTCACTTTACCGCCATATCTCACCCATATACGGCCATGGTAGTTGCACAAGTTTTCTTTGATCAAATATTTCGATTGCATGGAATGCCTAAATCCATTTTGTGTGACAGAGATCCGGACTTCTCAAGCTTTTTTTGGCAAGAGCTATTCTGATTGAATGGCACTAATTTTAATTTTAGCTCTTCTTACCATCCTCAAATGGACGGTCAAAGTGAAGTGGTGAACTAGACACTTGAAATGTATCTTCGTTGTTTAACAAGTTCTCAACCCAAGAACTTGGTCAAATGGCTAGCATGGGCAGAGTATTGTTATGACACAAGTTGGCATTCCACAATTAGAAGGACACCATTTGAAGATGTGTACGGGTGCATTTTGCCGAGCCTTTTATCTTATGTACCTGGAACAGCTAAGGTAGCTGCACTTGAACAAGAATTGCTGGATCGGGATGATGTTATCAAAGAATTAAAGTAGAACATCAAGAAAGCCCAAAGCAAAATGAAATGTGTTTATGACTCTGAGCATAGAGAGGAGTTTTCAGTAGGAGACTGGGTGTTTCTGAAGTTGTAGCCATATAGGCAAATGTCTGTATCCATGAGAAGAAATTATAACTTTCTCCTAAGTATTATGTCCCATTTAAAGTTCTTCAAAGAATTGGAGCAGTGGCCTATAAGTTAGAATTGCCCAAAGAAGCTCGAATTCATCCAGTCTTTCATGTCTCTCTACTCAAGCGGAAGGTTGGGTCTGATGTCACCATTCAATCTCATCTACCGTCAGTAAACGAAAGGCATCATATGATTCCAACTCCACAAGCAGTTTTATACTATTGGCTGCGGAAGCGGAAGCAGGAGATTTTGGTCCATTGGCAAGGTCTTTCACCAGCTGATGCGACATGGAAAGCTTGTGATTTTATCAAAAATCAGTTTGCATATTTTTCCCTTAAGGACAAGGGCATTTTTTAAGGGGGTAGGAGTTGTTACATGCACAGCAAGGGGGTGGTTTCATTCATATGCAACGTCTCTTAGAAGTTTGGTAGAAGTACTCATCCATGTAAACGAATTTCTTGGGTTGTTTTACATGGGTTCCATTAAGAATAAGTTAGGTCTATCTACTTTGTTAGGGTTGTTTTACATGTTGTACTTCCGTGATTAGTACCTCGAGTATAATTTAGAATATCAGAGTGCAACAGAAAGGGTGTGGAATGTAGTGCATGAACGATAATCGAGATAGGAATATAGCAGATGTTTGATATAGCATATCAGGTAGACAAGGCAAGCCATCATCATTAAGATATCATATAAACCATACAGGCACATCGTGTTACCAGTAACAGAAGTAACCTTACCGTATCTATAACCATCGTATCTAGATCCAACCGTACAAACATCGGCAGTTAAAGACACTAAGCAACGACATCCATAATACATAATTATCATACATCCAATATACATCCATAGGAGCACACAAAGGTATGTCCACAGTTGAAGTACAAGTGACATAGGGGGTAAGAGCCAGCCCATCGTCATCGTCTCAACAACTGTCAATGGACATCAATCATGGGGGTCATGGCCACCCATCGCTGATATCACATCGAATAGTAGCATACAAGAGTCCATTAATATCCATAGCAACAGCCAAGTCGCAGCCATTGGTCTTACGTGCCATCTCAACCAACAATTTCCATAACCACAACCAAATCTCATCCATTGGTCTTCTGTGCTAAATCAACATCAATATCCATCCACCTGTCTGAGTGACGGCGGTCTCGGTATCCCGAAGGTACGTACTGTACTCAACCACATCTCAATATCAATATCCATCCACACGTACCCGGTCTAAGTGCGAGCAGTCTCGGTACCCCGAAGGTACCTACTATACTCAATCACATCTCAGAATCAATATTCATGCCAGCACGAAATCCCTCGGCAGTCCATCCGTACATCCACAATCCTACAGACCACTAGGTGAGGGTACTTGGAACCGGATCGCCTTATCATCATTAATATTAGTCAAGGGTATGAGTCACAGAGTTCGGGTATAACAAATCCATCGTTACAATTCCCAACAGTTAATAATGCATACCTTTGTGTACTCCACTTCTCCATACACTTAATTAACATTATCTCATTATACAATTCGTCTGTCAATATCTACCGTTAAGTTCCTAATATTATAGGTCACGATTTCAAGTGCAATGTCCCGACACCTCATCTAATACGGACCATGATCATGGATCAAAGCCTAACTGCGATACCCTGATTTATAATACCTCCCAAGGCCAACATCCAAGGTTCGAACCTACCAGCCAACCTTAGTGTCCATTCTTATCAACATAAGTACCACATGTCACGATCCATCGATCATTGATGCCCCTCTCTTCAGGTCTAGGGTCCCACTTCACCAAGACAGTGATCACGGAGTCCCTGATGCTTATTAAGTATCATTGATGCTCTTGTGGGTGTTTAGTATCATAGGACATCCATAACCATTGAATTGGGTTCCGTTTCATAACCCAATACCCTACTTAGGTGGCTCCATGGGTCAAGGTTAAGCTCAACCCTTGACTCGTGTCTAACGTATTCTAAACAGTCTAAATAGAAGGTCAACGGGCCCCACACATGATCAAATCATAAAAGAAAATCAAATCTGGGAGATGACTGTCCACAGTGTAACGGGTCGACATCATGGGTCCATAGGTCGACCCGGTACTCTGTGGAAGGGGACAACTACTTGGGAAGCAGAAAACATAGTCCATAGTGTTCCCAGTCGACCTGGAGAGTCCTCCGGTCAACCTGGTACACTACAGGCATTACATAAAAAATCTGGCAAATGGGGGGTTCTACAGTGTGGCCGGTTGACCGGGTACACTGGGTTCTGTACCTTATGGCCATTTTTGCTCTTAGTTGAGGGGAAGTTCCATGTGTGCCCGGTCGACATCCTGAGTGACTAAGTCAACCGGGTACACACGAAATCCTAATTTTTAGTATTTTGCCCTCTTTCATTTTCTACCAAAACTCTATCAAATCCGTCACAGATCTACCAAGTACACACCTCCCATATCATGATCTCATTACAAATGGGCCATTGATCTTCCAAATGGGAGTTCCCATCCATCAATGGCCAAATACACATAAAAGACCTCAGAATGACAATCACATACATCATATCATCCAATCAACCATCCAAATACAGAAATCATGCCAAATAACTATAAAAGACAGTAATTAGCAATCTAAGCATGTTAATCCATTTAATTAAGGAATTTGAGCATGTCTACTTGCCTAATTAGGAAGAAAGCTCCTCAAATAGCTTGACCTCACACCAATAGCTCTAAGATCACCCCAATAGCTGAATCTACAATCTCTACACCCATTCCCAAAGAGGGAAATACATAAGAAAGGGAATTATAAGAGAAATGACTATTTTACAAGGAAATTGAAAAGGGGAAATGGAGATTACCTTCGCTTGGAGAGGGGAGAGATATCTAGGAGATGAGATGAGTTCTTTAGCTAGTAGATGACTAAATGTAGATGGACTTCCTGTTTCTTGCAATTGGAGGCCTAAGATTTAGAGAGAGAGAGAGAAACCCTAATCTCTAGCTTAGAGAGAGAGAGATGGGAGGGGTTTCTTTTATAGGAATTGGTTGGGTTATTGTCTAAAATGCCCTCATTAGGAAATAAGAATTATGAATATGAATGGGGGTATTTAGGAAATGTTTAAATGGAATGACCAAAGGGTCTTTGGTTGTTAATAGAAATAAATGATAAGGACTAGGGTAGTTTAGGTATTCATATTTAATGACTAAAGTATCCTCTAATGAGTGGTTGCAAATAAAAGAGCCTAAGGGCAATAAAGGTATGCTATTTATAATGACAAAAGGGCCTATGTTTACTTGATAGATAATAAAGGAGGCCAAGGACATTTAAGGTATTTGGATTTC
This sequence comes from Persea americana, assembly GCA_029852735.1. Classification (NCBI taxonomy): domain Eukaryota; kingdom Viridiplantae; phylum Streptophyta; class Magnoliopsida; order Laurales; family Lauraceae; genus Persea; species Persea americana. Next base: position 44,197,944 of record CM056814.1, read on the forward strand.
TAATTTGAGGGAAAATGTTTGGTTGGAAGGACTAAAGTACCCTCATATAATTAATGGGTTAATTGGTTAGGCCATAGGTAATTGGGTCTTCTAAGGTTAATTGCACAACTCTCTAAGGAAAACTCTTCTATAATTAGGATTACAAGTAAGGCCTCTAATTATCTAATTATTGTAGGAAATCTAATTAAACTTCTAAATGGAACTATTAACCTCACAAGGGTCTTAATCTTATCAACTAGGCTAAATTAATGAGAATTACGAACTACTCATACTAATCACCTATTAAATAGAATAACCTAGGGTGGACTTGGTCAAACTATGTCCCACTAGGTATTTCTAGGGATGGGTCCTTACAAAGCTTCTACAGAGTTTTGGCGAGATCGTTGGGTTACAAAGGGCATACTTATTGATCAATATGGAGAAAAAGTTGTGTATGATCTCGGTCTTGGCTCGAAGATTAAAGTGAATTTTTTCTTGAAGATCACTGGCATTTCCCTCCACCTTTGGGTGATTTCATCACATTTTGGGAGAGAATTCAAAGAGAAATTGTTCCAGCTACTCAATTCCCTGATGAGGTGATCTGGAAGCTGGAAGGTATAACGGAAGACTTTCATTAAAATCTTCATATTCTTTGTTTAGAAATCATGATCCTCAAGATATTTCATGGCCTTCTCTTATATGGTTTAAAGGTAGTATTCGTAAACACGTTGTGTGCTCTTGGATGCTTCTTAAAGGCTGTTTGAAAACAAAAGAATTCTTGCTACAAAGGAATGTAAATGGTAACGCACTGTGTTTTCTGTGATGCAACTTCGGAATCCAATAGTCACTTGTTTCTACATTGCCCTCTGTTGTCCCCATATGGCAATCCGTGCTTCGCCAATTGGGTCTTCAAGTAATTCCAGTTCCAAGTCCAATTGAGATGATTTGAGCCTATTATTCATCGCTTGGATCAGAATAAAGACATTCGGCTGTTAAGAAAATTAATTTTTCCGGCTGTTGTTTGGAATGTGTGGAAAGAAAGGAATGCTAGGATATTTCATCATAGAACCTTGTCTATGGCTACAGTGGAGAGGAGGATTCAATCTCAAGTTCATAGTAGGATTGTGTATTTGGGACTTTAGCTTTCAGATCATATTGGGTCTCATTGGGATCTCCCTCCTGACAAGGCAGTCAAAGCTTTCTCTGCAGTTGCTCCTTCACCAAATAGTTGGGAGGTTAAAAATTGCCAAATTGTCACCTCGGATTGTGGGCATTCATTGGACACACTCTGGTCGTCCATTTCATGGTGTTTCTTTGGAGGAAAATAATGTTCACCTTGTGATAGGAGTGATTATGGACTTGTTGCCATGTTTTGTGGATTCTTTTGTTTTAGAGTTAGATTCATTCTTTCTAAAAATGGCCAAGTCACCCTTCGAATCTGATTGGAACCAGCGTTTTTCTAGCATGAGCTATCCACAGCACACTGCATGAGTGAAATCCTCGAGGACTTGGGGCTCTATCTCGACTTTCTTGGCGAATGCTCAAGCACATGAAAAGGGTATCAATTTCTGCAAAGAACATCTCTAAAAAAAAAAAACTGATCCAATTGTACGAAGGCTGAGTGTTTATGCCTCACTCTGGGCTTTGTTCTTCATATTCCTGGCCTATAATGTAGGTTTCCCAATCATTGAGGGATAATTAGTTTAGCTATCTCTTTTTATTTTTTCTTTTTTTTCCCCTGTATTCTAATTTATTTCAATGAGAATAGAAAGACATTACCTTATCTTTCACTAATTAACGGTTCATTTGGTATCAAATTGGAAATAATGCACATCTAATTCCATGCTATCATATGCACGTCCAAAGAAAGGAAGCACCTTTTGTTTTTCAAAGTTGGATCTCCTATTTTATACTTGATATCATTTTCCATGATATATTTAATCCTATTCTCTCTCTCCCTGCACATTCTCTTGAGAATGTGAGTAAATAAAAGTAGCTGGCATGGATGGCTGCTTGATACCAGATAAGGGCAGAACCGCCACCTTTTGGAAGGGGCGTTCTGTAGAATTCTCCATATTTATAGGGTGCAGATAGATTCATGCTGGTAAAACAGTGATAAGGAGAATGAGATGGTGGTTTACGCATCGAAAATCAACCTAATAATGAGTTTAAAGCCCTAAAGATTGCCGGTGCAAATATATGAACAAAAAAAAAGTTAAGGCATTTCAAATTAGGTGAGTGCCAACGCAATGGCAAATGGGATGGACCAGAAAATCAATAATTACATCATGAAAGATGCGGATTTGGAGCCCCTAAGATGGACAGAGCAAACGCACACTCAATCAGTAATTACACATTGCATGCACACACATGCACGAGGAATACAAAAAGAGCAGTAGCAATTGTTGGGAAGTTAGTTAAGGGCCATTTGAGGACACAAATTATCTCACAAAACTAGAGGGGAAGGTTCTCATATTAAAACTTTCATTTCATACGTACAAATTATGTTACGTACATAATATATATACAGAATAGGAATAAAATATATTAGTATCTACATATACTATATTACATAGGTATTTCGCTTCAGGTTAGGGTCCATGCCAATGGGTCTAGAACTACATCGACCCTAACCCAATCAAAGTCCAATTCAGCAGAATCACGAATCACCTAGACCCTAAATTTAAATGGGTAAAAAAAAGGTCACAAACCCACTTTCTTGGAACAGGTCCGGACAACATAGAAATGGAATAAATGGAGTGACTATCCAGATCAGGTGAAACTGTCAGAAATTGTGTACAGCTAGCAACGAAAGCAGCAAGTCAATCCCTCACAACATTTCCAGATATCAACAAAAGCACCAAGTCCACCCCGGGCAAGCCACCTTCCCTCCTCATCTAAGAGCCCTTATCACTCCCATGGGTCCCAGCTGGGGTAAAAAATAAAAAATAAAAAACATCATATCATACATTCCAAACTTCAATGTACAATTCCTTCTACTTTACTATCAACAAATGTAACTACTATCCACACACAGTTTGAATAGAACAACAAACTACTATGTTGGGGGATACACTAGCAAAATCTTTCTTGAAATACAATCTACTATTTTGACATTTGACAATACGTTAGGGAAACTAGGTAAGCTTCTTCGGATATGAACATATGATCTTTCTCCCTCAAAATTCTTTTTATATGTATCTTTCATGTTGGTAATCTGATCCTTTGGATAGACAGTGAGGGAACTGTTCTGGATTGGCTGTTTTCATTTTCTTTCCTCGTTTCTGTTTGAATCTAACTGAAGTCTGGGTCTATTCTCAGGCCAACTTGAAGCCTTGGTTCTGCAATCTGGCCTTCCCCTCCCATCTCTGTTATGCTCCTCTCATATTTCAACAGAATTCCAAATAAAATCTTCCCCTGTTTCCAAACAGAACCCGTTACCCAACGTTATGATTCTTTTGAATAACATTTTTTTTATAACTATGTGTAACTTGGGCAGCATGTCAGACATGTACACTACCTATAAACTATAAAGTATTAATTTGATATAATTCTTATTATCATGCTAACTTAAAGAGCATTTAAGCAAAAAGAAGAAGAATAGACATTGGCACTTGTTTATATAAGTCAATGCATTCTGGTCTAAGCATGCATATGTAGATGTTACCATGGATCCGCAAGAACTGCAAGAGCAATTCTAGCCTTTTATCCAGATGACTTCTGGAAAGGAAATAACATTGGATAGTCATAACAGCTTTGATTGAGTTTTTCCCTTACAACCATTTCTCCTCGAAGTTATCCAAACAAAAAACTTGGATCATCCAATTCTCATGGACTTTGGGCCATCACATTCAAGGTAGGATGTACTGGTTGGCGGCAACTGAGAGACACATGCACACAAAGCCACACCTGCAGATGTGCGCACATGCAAACATCTTCACACCCACCAGCACCACCACACACACACATGCACATGCACATCTTTGATGTTTCAGGCAATTGAAATTGTACCTCAAATTATTCGACGAATCAAATTGCATTCAATCGTGAATCACATTTTGAATCTTTGTATTTTTTTATCTTTTTAAAATGAATATAAAAAATTGAAAAGTAAGAAAAAAAAATTTTGAAAAGAAAAATAGCGGCTATTTATAGTGCATCTTCCAACTTCCATTGACATATGGAATAGACCCATAGTGACTAATAAGACTATGATACAATCATATGGAAAACATCATCGACATATATCAAAGTGTCGTACAACTATATCACCATAACTGTGAATAGTTGAGTATGTTTAAGATATCACCATTAGTAGGGCTCTGTTTAGGGAAAATATTCACCTGTGCATCTGAGCATGCATACTACACATCCAAACCGCCCCAAAGCGGGACCCGCCCTCTGAATTTCATGTATGAGGTCAGGATCTGCGGGAATGCAGAATGCAGGTCAATGTTTTCCCTATTTGTAGTATTTTTTTTTTTTTTTTTTTTTCTCTCTGAATCTAAGAAAAAAAAATCTAAATCATCTAACTTACATGATTAAGAAATGGTTCTCGAACTTAAAAAAGTGATAATAAAAAAACAAAGTAGGATCAAACCCATTTCTTTAGTCAAACGCCCCAAATTGCATGCTAAAAAGTTGAAAAAGGGAGAAAAAAAAAAGACAAAATAATCCTTCAACTGCTGCAACTCCAGTTTAGACGAATCATTTGAAACATGGGATTTAATACAAGGAATTGTAGAATTCACACCTGATTATTAAGATTTACTTGCAAATAGAAGTTCTTCAATATATACAAATGTTTTTCCCTTGTATTTGATATGAATCATAGGATTCTTGTCCAGAAAGTTTTAACAAATGTGTGGGTGTAATCTTTTTCCCTAGAGTATTTGATATGAATAATCATGTGGCAAATCTTCCCAAGAGAACACCTCTCATCATATTATGGAGAGAACTACTAGCGGACCCAACTTATGATCCATTTGAACTGTTCCCACATGGGAACCAACCCCACACCCCAATAGTCATCAATCCTCATAGGCCCGGACCCTGTAATGGCACCCACTGAATGAACTAGACTGTTGGATTGTTATTTGAGGGAGGGTCAATTCTGTCCAGGTCTAGTCTACACAAAACGATAGGATATATATAGGGACCCACTGTTGTGAATGCATGGTGCACACCTAGCCATTGGGACCCACTGTTGGTCCATCTAAATGGACCACAAACAGGGGTCCCCCTGAATTGCACCAGATTCATGGGGTCAACACCCATTCCAATGGACTGGGCCCACAACTAGACAATATACTCATCAGAATGGAGCACAAAGCTGTTTAAATTTGTGCGGCTCGGATGAAGATGAGTGGATGACCACACACACATATAGGGGTGGACGAGGTGTGGATGTATCACCGTGTGCAGCTCATCGTGGGGCTCCACCTGGGGCTAGGACCTTAGGGGAATTAAAGATCTGGGTTTGGCCTATCCACCTACCATGTTTGGGGCCCCATTTGGTCACCCACTCATCTTCATCCAGGCCGCACAAGTTTAAAAATCTTAGTTGTCCAGTCTAGATGAGTGTGTAGTCGATCTGTGGGCCCAGTCGATTTGAATGGGTGTTAACCCCATGGATCTGGTGCAATTCAAGGGGGATCCCTGTTTGTGGTCCATTTAGAGGGACCAACAGTGGGTCCCCATGGCTTACAAGCGCTCCCGTACACACCCACGCGCGCGCGCACACACGCACACACATATATAGATAGATAGAGAGAGAGAGAGAGAGAGAGAGAGAGAGAGCACCTCGTACTCTACACACCTTAGGGTGGGTCCCACCTGATCACCGATCTGAATGGATCACACACCCTTCCCCTTCATTGCTAGTCACCAACCCATTTTTTTGCATGCATCCAGAGGCTTGCAATCTTGGGTCGACAGATCAATTTTTTTAAGGAGTAAAACTTGTTAAGAAGATCAGGTGGGGCCCATATTTTGTACAGCCCAACTAGATGAAGAGAACCCACCCGCGTGGGTCCCATCTGCATGTGGGGTCCCATAGCTTCAATGTGTACTAGAATACACATCTGTGTGTAGGAGAAATAATCCTGTTACGATACATACCAGTTGTCGGGGCCCACTTGGGACTCTGCAAATCATGCGATGGGGGAGGATTGAAAGATGCGAGTGAGGACCATCCTAGATATCAAGTTTGAAGTCAATCTAATGCCTTTAACCGCTTCATTCATAGCCCACAAGTTTGACTGCTTTATGTATAAAAATAAAAATAAAACTAGACCCTCAATCCAACAGTTGAGTCCATTCAGATCCGTGCAAACCCATGGGATCAGTGACTATCAGGGGGTGTGTATGTGATCAATTCGGATGGGTCATAAGCTGGAACCCACTAGGTGGTATGTACAGGATCATTTGGCTTTATATATATATATATTTATATGAGAAATATAGACACACGGGATGCCTCACCTAGGAATCCAGTCACACATTGCTAACAATGCCAATTTTTATACTTTAATATGTATCATTGCTTCTCGGAGTAGCAAACTGACTCGAGACCAACCATCAAAATCAACAACCACAAAACGAACATCAAGCACCAAAATCTCAGTGTAATCATCATCTCAGATTGAAATCTTTCGGTGGGATCAATACCTGAAAGTGGCTGAAATGCTTGAATGAAGATAAGGAACAAGAGAGGGCTCGATCAGAAGAAACTAAGAAAAGTAGGAATAGATGAGAAGCATTGCAAGGATATAAAATGGGATTAAACGGCTTTGAGGCAACATGGGTTGTAATCTGCACCAAAACCATTTATAGAATGATACCAAATGAAAACCCTAGATGCAAAAGAGATGGTCGACAGGACAGATTTTGAGGCCGGAGTGCGCAAGATCTCTGGCCACAACTGACGTTGTCATGCCAGATTGTCTTGGAACTTCGGCAAGCCTCTTGATGATGATTTGACGCATCTGCAATGGCGGATTCTGCACATCTGCTTACCCAAACAGAGAAAAATAGACTTTCCCTTTGAAGGAGATAGGTTATATGGCATTTGCTTTTTGCAAGAGAGAAATTTGCCTTTTCAACGTTAGGAAATGTGGGCGGAGAAGACATATTTGACTCTTCAATTAGGTTGAAACCCTCGCCCCTATTGCGTTCTATGAACAGTGACCCAAACGGCCGGGATTTAAAGTTCGCATGACCAAGCGACTGGGTTCGCAAGTTAGGATGTCCCATATATATGTTTATATGTATGTATTTATGAATGTATGCACGTAAGTATGTATGTATAACTGTATAGAGAGCATATGATTAAGAAAGTTTGCTCATAGTCCAAGGGCTTGCTTTGGTTCAATGGTGGGTAACATGTGGTCCGTTGGATCTCCCATTTCTTTTTTCTAATTCTAAGTTTGTGGATCAAATGCATGAATCATTGCTACTAACCTTTGTTTTATTCCTGTTCACTAGAACACCACAAGAAAATGATTCTATAATAGAAGCATTACCCAATATTTTGATGGTATCTTCTGGAAACAGATGTGGATCCCTAACCATGTTATAACTGAAGAAAACAGGATCTGTTCATTGTGATGTGTGTGCGCTTTTTTTTCTTGTTCTTCCTTCTTAATTAGTACCATCTGAATGTAAAGAGGGCTCTTGTTTTGACAGGCCACTCCATTCAGATGGAAGTAGATTTATTTTTAACAGATTCATTAACTATTCTGATTCTGTTTCAAGGAAAAAGATAATAACTGACCTGTTTTCGCCTGTATGATGCTAATGTTGCCAGTGGTTCTTTTGACTTTAGTACTTGTCCAGTCGCAGGGTCTAGATTGATCAACTGACAACGGTTGCATCCACCTAGTGACTAAAAACGATAAATATCAGCACTACACCTGTGAGGGTGGATTAGTTTGGCAATCTTGAAATGTTGAGACACCTATTAATCATATGTTATAACTGGACAATCAAATTTGAAAATTTATTTATCAACTGATGTAAGAATAAAAAGTTAAAGTGAAAGACCCCAAAGTAATTAGGTCTTTTCTATTGTCACAAAGTGGAAATTCATGATCCTTGATCTGAAGATACGCATTGTACATTCATGAGATTGTAAATGTAAAGCCAATTCCTACAATCCAGACAAATTATCTATTGGGACCATCTTTGGACAGGCGATGCCCAAAAATTCCTGTTTGTTGTATGTGAACTGTTGTCTTGATATTTCTTGACAAGTTGTTTATTTGTGATATAGAATTCCCATTCGGAACTTTGGGCCAATGACTACCAAGGTGGGTGTTACAAAGGACTGAAGATGCTGCATGTCCCCTCGGCCTGAAGATCCTATAATTCCAGTGATCACCATAGCCAGAGACGTCAAATCTACATTAGAAAACATAACTTGTTTGAAGGGCACATTGCTAAATGCTTGAGCTAATGGAAAACCTGTCCCCTTCCAGTTTTGAGCGTTCATTTTTTTAATGACGAGGAACCCGCCGAGCCCCCTTACAGTTGATCATCGGTAAAACCCCAGATACACAATGCCACATACTAGCACTATGTATCAGGTAAGGCCCCAAATAGTTCGAAGCCAGGACCTCCAACTCATTACTGGAATTCCTAACCACACAAACAATTTAAGTGTGGGTACAATTTAAGTGTGGGTTCTGAGTGTTCTTTGTTGTAGGAGATAGGCATAGCTGCCTCATGAAAAAACACGTTTCCATGTAGAAGCACTAGAGGGCTCTATAGTGAAAATTCATTTTAAGGAAACTTGATTATCATAGATCTCTCCTCAGATCTTCTCTCCTTCCCCAAAAGCATAGAATTTTTTTTTTATAGTGTTCTATTTCCACAAGTTCTTCCATTTGGTGATGCAATTTATGTGATGGAAATTGATAGCTGAGTGATTGGTTAGAGTCCAGATTTGTTGAGAAGTTGTTATTACTATAACAGTGCTAGGAGTCTGACTTGTCATTACCAAATGAATGTAAAAGACAGCTCCAGGAAGCTTACAGTAAAATGCTCCTTCCCAATATTAAGGCCTCTCCAGTTGTCTTCTGCGTATGGTTGACCTCCTGTAACAATGAGATTCGGACGAAATCTCATTGGACCAAAATGAATTGGCAGTTGAGGATCATGACCGCTTTTCATATCTACCAAACAGGAAAAGTTTCATAAATCTCTCTATTTTAGGTCAGCAGGTGACATATAAGAAAACTTGTAAAATCGATACATCATAAAATCTACACATATAAATAGGATAGCCATATAAATACATGTATGCAGTGTTCAGAATATCATTTTACTGTGTCAAATAATTCCATAGAATAATGAGTCACGACATCATAAAACAAAAATGATATACTGCTAATACAAAGTCTGAAAAAATCATAGAAAATCAGGAAAACGCGAGAATTTACATAGATGTACTTAATTCGAGTTATGAAGTTACTTTTATAATAAATCATTTGATTTAGTGGTGTAGACTTGACAAGAGCCCATGGGGCAGTAGAAGGTGGTCATCATTGCAACCTTGACGTTTTCAGTTTAGAGTCACGCTACAAGAAAAGGAAAGAGGAAAAAACAAAAAATAATGGTATACTTGATTGAAAAGTAAAGTACTATAGTGGTGAACAAGCATATTGATCAAGGAGGGTTGGGGATCCCTTCTGTTGACAAAGTAAACAAAGCGATATTGGGGAAGTGGCTTTGGAGGGTGGGGGAGTTGGGTCAGGTGTTGTGGAGACGGATTCTAATTCCTAAATATAAGTTGGGTAATGATGGGTGGTGCGTGCCAAGCCAGTTGTTTAAAACTTCTGGATTTTGGAAGTCAATTCTCTCTGTGAAGGATGATTTTGTTCTGTGGATTCGTTTTAGGGTGCATATGGCAGTCAGGTTCGCTTTTGTCATGACGAGTGGTGTGGGCAGTCTATGTTTCTTAATCTTTTTACTAATCTTTATTTGTTAGAAAAAAGAAACGAAGCTTTTGTTGCAGACAATCTTATTACTGGTGGTCGAGTTGTATGGGATTTTCATTTTTATCGAGATATGACAGAAGGAGAAGCTGCTGATTTCACTCACATGATTGGTTCTTTTGATAATGTTTGTCACTGGTGAAAGATGTGATGCTAGAGTTTGAAAGCCTAAGGTTAAAGTTAATTTCCCTGAAAAATCTTTTTATAATGTCCAAATCAACTCCTCCACTTCTATGGAAGGGTGGAAAAGGTTTTGGGACTCTACTATTCCACCTTGAGTGCTAACCTTTAGATGGGTGGTGCGGTCGCAAAAAATCCTCACTATAGTTAATGATTGCCTGATGTGTTTAAAGGAGGAGTAATCAATGCATCATTTGCTTATTCATTGCATTTTTGCTCAGAGTTTGGTCAGGAATTCTTAATTTGTTTGATATGCAATGGGTCATGCCTTGGAGAGTGGTTGGTTTTTATTTTTAATCAATGGTGCGTGGGTATCAAATGTGTTTGCGGGAGAATTCTTTGGAAGGAGTTGTATGCCGTTCTTTCGACATTTTGGTAGGAAAGGAATAATCATGTTCTCAGATACAAAAGAAAATCTGTGGAGCATATTGTTGCGTCTATTATTTGGTCCATGTCGGAGTAGGTTTGTTCAAGAAAGGAGTTTACAGGGGTGGCTTTGGAAGATTTAAGTAGATCTTGGGCAGTTCATTTTCAAGGGAGGATATGTTTCTAACCTTTGATTAGTGCTTTGTGGGAGCGTGCTCTTGTGGGTTCTCTCAAATTAGATTTTGATGTAAGTATGTTCAAGCCGTTAGAAGAGGAAGGATTGGAGGTGTCATAAGAGACTGGAATGGTATTGCTGTAAGGAATTTTTCTAGGACAGTTGATTCCTTTGGTGGTAATGATTCTGAAGTCAATGCTATGTTGGTTGGTTGTCATGAGTTGCGTAAGTTGGAAGGTTTTAATGCTATTATTGAAGGCAACTCGTTTTTGACCATTTAGTCTGTTTTTCATCATGTGTTAAGGGAGGCTAATGCTTCGGCAGATAGCCTTACTAAGGGGTGTTTTGTTCTTCTTTATCCTTTGATTTATATTTTTCTTTGATGATTATTCTGTGTTTCCTTTTTATTTACCTGTTTTTTTTTTTTTTTGGTGTTGGGGGGTGGGGGGGGGGGGGGGGGGGGGGGTGGGTGTGGTGTTGGGGTGGTGTGGGAGTGGAAAATTAGAAACAGATGAGGTATCTTTCGCATCACCTAGTGCAATTATAGCAATCCGATACACCATTCCTAGCTCCTAACCATTTGGTTGAGGTTTTAAAGAAAGAGAAGCAGAATCTAGGATCTTTTGATTCTAGAATTCAATTGAGGCATGGATCATCCACCATGAGGGCCATCATGGTAGTTGTCAATTACTCTAGGCATGCTGTTTCCTGAATGGCCCTCAAGTGGAACATTTTGGCCAAGTAGAACACAATGAAACAACAAGATTTGAAGGAATAATACCCCGTCAATCAATGGGAAAGTGTGAGCCATCAGCAAGTCATGCTAAATTTAAAGCAGAACATATATGTTTCATACCAGCCATGTGTTCAGTGGCACCTGAGTCAATTATCCAAGGCAATGAAGAGGAAGAGTATTGGAAGAAGCATGTATACCCGACTGCACTGACTGTAGTTTGGCAGAAGATGATGATTCCTCATTGTAAGAAGATCAACTACGAAGGTCTTCTAGCACTTTCTTGAGCGTATGAACAACTTTTCCCAAATCAATCAGATTTTTTACTTTGGCGAACTGTATCGTGGGTTTTCCATCCTGCTGTTCTTTTTATCGATTCTAGAATTTTTTTTGGATGGGCAACGAGTTACGAACCCGTCTCATTGGTATGCCTTGCGTTACCACAGTCAGAGCATACTAATTTATCTTTTTTCTCAAAAGTGAGTGATCGCTTGTTATCCTTATTACCTTCACATTTGTGCTGCAAGAGGAATCTGTGGCAAAGAGGAAATCTGTTCTACTTTTCCATGCAACCGCTTTTCCACCATTCGGAGTGACACAATTTCCTTGTGGAAATGGAAAACATGCACCAATTTTCCTCTATAGAGAGGATTATGACTCTTATGTCATTTTTTCCTCTGTCTCTAAGTTTAGTAAAGTACAAAGAGGGGCATCTCTCTCTCTCTCTCTCTCTCTCTCTATTTTTTCTCGTCTATTTTTTCTCGTCTTCTCTTCTAGGCTTTTTCTAACTAGTTTTAACAAAACTCTAGACCCGTAGAAATCTAGAATTCTAACTTGGCATCGGAGCAATCTAAAAACTACAGACTGGTCCTTGAAGAAGATTACTGGACCCAATTGAAGGAAGAAAGAAGATTTCAAGAGGTTTTGTGACTGCCGACCCAAGATTGAGAAGCCAACTTCTCTGTGTTCTTTCCACATTATTTTCTACAATTGTCAACTACAGAAGGGAGAATCGGGCTTCTGGAGTCTAGTAGAGATATTTAAGTCATTGTTTTTTGGGAATCATAGGGTTTTCAATTCAAACCAAGGTGTTGACCAATTCCCAGAACAGTTTTCATCAATCAGTGGGTTGTTTTCTGTAATTTTCAATTAGGTCCCTTGAATTAATCATAAGTGATCGTTTGATCTTTCAAAGAGGTGTTAACACAAGCACCTGTATTAGGCCCAGGCCCAATTGTATTTTAAATGGGTCTTGAACCATAATACCAGAAGTCCCCACGTGGGGTTGATTTAGTCAAATAGAATGTGCTGTAAGAATATTTTCTTTCCCCTTTTAGATAGATATTTCAACTGTAATTATATTCATTACAGCGTTGATTAAGGCATTTATTTTAGTGAATATAAAAAGAAGGATGGACAGACCATCGAGCATCCAGTTTTTCCACAGAAACTACTTTCTTCATTTATCTGCTTAATGAATGATATGGTATCAGAGCCTCTATTGTAAAGGCTACTGGTTGTTCGTTTTATAAAGCTCAAGGACTCGATCAGAGATAAAGGCTACTGGTTGTTCGTTTTTTAAACCTCAAGGACTCGATCAGAGAGAAATTTCTCTCTCGTGCAGCAAACAGATCAGGGATCCGTTTCCAGGAATTTTGTTCCAGCCAAGGATCTCCATCAAATCCCTCTCTTTCGTGCAGCAAACAGATCAGGGATCTCTCTCCAGGAATCTGGTTCCATCCAAGGATCTTCATCAACAGTGGCCCACCACTGATCATTACGTCATCTTCAAGAAACACTCCAGCCAAGGTCGCCCCTTTCTTCTAAGTATCCTGGAAATTTATTCAGAATTTTTGGAGAACTTCAAGGTCAGTTTCAGAGTTTTATTCTCTGTTGTCAGTTTTTACTTTTTAGAGACTGTTTTGATTATTGCTATGGATCTCCGTGTTTAGCGGTCTGATTTGAGTCAAATTCTGTACCAAGGTGCCTTAATATAATCTACTATCCTTAGAGTTGGATCTAGATTCAAGTACCACACCAGTGACTAATCAGCATTCTTCTGGCTATCATACTGTTCGCCCAGCCTGATTTTTGGGATCTTTTGTGCTCTGTTTTAAGAAAAAAAAATCTTTTTTCTTCTGCACGGGATACCCTTTGCCATCTATCTGTTGATTTTGGCTTGAAATTTGTTCAGTGTGCATCATGGATTTGAGGATTTTTTACACAACAAGTGCTGTGTTTTGGTTTGACTGGTTCTATTCAGAACTCTGTGAAATTCATAATGGATAAGAGTGAGACTTCTCTTATTAAATTTAATGGGTAGAATTACACACGTGGGCATTCCAATTACAGATTTACCTTGAACGTAAAGAATTGTGGGGTCACGTTGAGGGGTCTGATACTAAACCCAAAGATGACCAAAAAGCTTTGGCAAAATGGGAGACAACAGATGCTCAGATCATGAGTTGGATTCTAGGATCTGTTGACCCTCAATTTATTCTGAATCTTTGCCCTTATAAGACTGCAAAAGACATGTGGAATTACTTGAAAAAAAATTATCAACAGGGAAACTCTGCACACATGTTCCAATTAGAATATGAACTCTCACAATATGCTCAAGGGAGTCTGTCCATCCAGGATTATTATTCTCAGTTTGTTGACTTCGTTCGTCTGTGGACTGACTATACCGAGATTATTTATTCTAGCCTATCTGGAGACTCCTTACCTGTGGTACAGGATATCCATGCGATTAGTCGAGGGATCAATTCTTAATGAAATTACAAGCGGAGTTTGAAAATGTCCAACCTAATCTGATGAGCCGAGTGTGAGACCTTCCATAGAATCATACTTGAGTGAAATTTTACAAGAAGAACATCGCTTAGGAACACAGGCAGCTCTTGTGCAGACTGCTCCTGGGATCCTATAGATGTTGCCTATATTGCTAAAGATAAACCTCAGGGCCGGGATATGCGTAAGGTTCAATGCTATGCTGCCAAAAATATGGCCATGTTTCTACTCAATGCAACCAAAAGTTTTGTACTTATTACAAACACAAGGGCCGTGTTCTTCCCAAATGTTGGAGGCATCCTCAACCTCAGAAAGCCAACCTTGCAACCATGGATGAGTCCTCTACTGCATTAAGTTGTGTTGCCAACACATCTACACCTGCACCACTTGCTTCGTCCTCAACTTCTATGACTCCGGAAATGGTACAATAGATGATAGTAAATGCATTTTCTGCTCTCGGTTTTTCGGGTAAAACCAAACACTCAACCTGCACCTGGTATCTTTACTTGGGGGTGTTAAACAGGTGCACGACCCATGAAGAGATCCAGTCCAGAACATATTATATCACATGGATTTGATTGGGTCAATGACACAGTTGTACATATTCTATCTTAGTTAGTTGTTTCCATAACTTAGAATAGTAATTGATGTACTTACCTAAATTAGAGCCTTGATTAAGGCATGTAATAGTTAAATATTGAGGAGAGATCTCCAAAGGAGGGACACTTGACAGAATACAATCTCAGCATTCACAACTCAAGTTCTATTCTCAGTTTTGTCATTGTATGAATGATAAGGGGCTTCCAATCACATGACATATTCTTCCTCAAATTTATCTCACCTAGAACATTATGATGGAAACCTCCGAATCAATACAGCTGATGGGGGTAGTATTCCAACAACTGCTATTGGTAGTAATATCCCTCATTCCTTACCTCTGCATCATGTGCTTCTATCTCGACAATAATCTACAAATCTATTGTCAGTTGGCCAACTTGTTGATAATGACTGTTCCGTTTCATTTTGTCGTTTTGGTTGTGTTGTGCAGGACCAAGCGTCGGGGAAGTAACTAGCGAAGGGACCAAAGTGTGGCCGTCTCTTTCCACTACAATTGTCTACACAGGATAGGAATAAATCTGCATCCGTTTTAGTTTGTGCTTCTAGTTCAAATAAATGCCAATTGTGGCACAAAAGATTAAGGCATCCCAATTATAAAACATACATGTTCTTGTTAAATTCTCTGTTTAATGACAATAAAACTTCTTTCAAAGACATTTCTTTTGATTGCGATAGTTGTAAAATGGGCAAGAGTAAAACTATCCCTTTTCCCATAGATGATTCTTTAACATGTTTTAAGCTTGTTCACGGTGATGTCTGCGATATAGCAACCGTAGTATCACATTCTCATTTTAAACATTTTGTTGCATTTATTGATGATTACAGTCGTGTTACGTGGATTTGTTTTTTACGTTCTAAGTCAGAAGTGTTTTCTGTTGAAATAAATTCTTATACTGTTGACTAACAGCTTGAGCTTTTGGAGCTATAGGTTATTAACATGGTATCAAAGCTACAAGCCACAAGTTCAAAACCCATGGGAGGCATGTCACCTCTATCTGTATGCCTGGTCTATTTATTCCATCCGTCTCTTGGGTTTCAAATTCGAGCAACTCCCCATTCGAGCGGTGTTGATATAAATTGTTATGTCGTTCGCTAACAGCTCGAGCTTTTGGTGTTACTGGTTATTAACACTTCAAACATGTGCGACATTTCTTTTATGCTCATTTATGACGTTAGGGTTGGTAGATGTGGATTTGAATGCATTAATGGTGGATTTGTTAATGGGCACCCCAATCTTTCCCTAGATAGTGGAGAATAACCCCTTGGGAATGGGGGAAAGATGGGCCCCAAACACCTTAGCCGACCTTAATGGGCTCAGTCAACCGAGTAGGAATCTTGGTCAAGCAAGAAGCCCCTCTGTTATAGGGACTAGAGTACACACACTTCCCATAATTTTTGAATTATGGAAAATGGAACCCTTCACCCTTGAAACTTGGATCATAGCCCAAGTGGGATATGAATATGAATTGGACCATTAGCTAGGGGGTGCGTATGCTTAGCATCTCCTTGTGGGTTGTGAAATAGCACATGTGGGACCCATATTGGGTTATGTGGATGGCGTAGCGGGCCGTCAGGGTGCCAATGACTTTAGAAGCACCAAATGAATATGAAAGGCATTCCGGATTCCGCATAACCATTGTGATGGACAATATGGACCCTATCGATGGAGGATGACCTTAACCCTAGGATGGTTAATACTACACAAGTACTCCCCTTGACCCTTTATCCATATATCATGGGTAAGTTGTGGTTAGCAAGGACCTCCCCATACTGCTAACGTACTCCTAGGACAGTCCCCCTTTGTGACTCTACCGACGATTTGGTGGGGGAACTCACAATGCGAGGTTATCCATACATCTTGTATGAGTTGGGTGCGTGTACGTATGTGTGAGTTGGGCGTGTATGCGTATGTGTGAGTTCAGGTGTGTGCGCGTATGTGTGAGTTGGGTGTGTACGTCTGTGAGTTCAGGTGTGCGCGCGTATGTGTGGGTTGTGCGTATGTATGGTTTGTATTTACCATATACAAATCGCAAGTGAACGTATGCCACCATCCCAGGTTCGCATGGGTTACATTTGTTTGACCAACTTGTTTGGGTTTACCGGGTTGGCCTAGGCATTCATTCTGATAGCATACGATGGTCTGTGATTATTTTGTTGGTTAGTTATGTTTCATTTATCCATTATTTATGTCCCTTATAACATAGTGGTTTTGGGTGGCACATATTATATTGTTACTCATATCTATTTACTTGCCATTTTATTGATGGTGCTACATTTGGTGCTTAGGTACCGATACCCCATTGAGCAAGAGGGTGAGGCGTTCCGCCGGATGACGAATATATTGAGTGGAGAGCCGACGATGTAGTCTGAGTCGTCAAGCCAGCGTTGGAGAGCCATACATATCGGTAGACTTTTGGGATCATTATATTTGGGCCTATAGCCCTTCATTTTGATGGCATGGTTGTGTTGAGCCTTAACTTAATTTTAGGACATTGTAAACTTATTTTAACTTATGCACTTTTGTACAACTTCTACTGGATTATGTTTTGACCATTTGCGCAGATTATGTGTGCTGTTGCTTCCGTGATTTGATTATGGTGATTGATCGACATACATAACCTCACCGCAGACTTCAATCCACCCGAAATTGAGGCCTGAAATGTATTTAGTGGGAAACATTTTAATTGGCCTCGATTTTCACACCCTTGGGATCGGGTTGGGCCCGACCTAATCTTGGGGGCGTGACAATGTTGATTCTCCATCCATTTCATTTGTTCCTAATTTTTTTTATAATGATCTACGATTTAAAGCTAATATTGTGTATGAGAGATGTAAATTGCAAAGAGACACTACACGAGAGCCACCTGAGTGACACTACTACCTCTTCAGCACTTGATCCCACTTATGTGCCTGATCCAAGTCCAATTGTGCCTCTTCGCAGATCAGCTCAAATTTCATGACCTCTTGATCAGTTGGGTTTAACCCACACCTCCTTGCTTGGCTCTCTCTCTTCTATTCATATTCCTAATTTTTTATTCACAAGCAATGCAATATGATTGTTGGCAACAAGCTTTGCAGGAAGAACATGATGCACTCAAGGAGAAACACACCTGGGACATTGTACCCTGTCCTAATTTTGTTAAACCCATTGGGTGCTAGTGGGTATACTCTATCAAGTTGAATCCTGATGGTTCTTTGGCACACTATAAGGCTCGATTAGTGGCACTTGACAATCGACAAGAGTATGGAATATATTATGAGGAGACTTGCTCCTATAGCCAAGATGACATCCGTTCGTACGGTTCTTGCCTTGTTGCATCTCAATCATGGCCTCTTTATCAAATGGACGTGAAGAATGCTTTCCTTCATGGGGAACTTAAGGAGGAGGTCTAAATGCGCCTTCCTCAAGGCTACACCTCTACCTCTAAAACTGACGTTGCTCAGCTACAATGCTTGTTATATGGTCTTAAACAAGCACCCAAGGCTTGGTTTGAGAAGTTTCAAACTACTTTACTTCGGTTGGACTTTATGCAAAGCCCGTATGAGCCCTCCATGTTCACTAACATTATAGCTTAAACCACTACCATACTTCTGGTGTACGTGGATGATATCATTATCATCGATACTCATAGTATCATGATACGCAAACTTCAAACTTTTCTTTAGGATGCGTTTCATATGAAGGATCTGTTTCTAACGTATTTCTTATGCCCAGAAGTTCAACAAACTAAGAAAGGGATTTTTCTTCATTAACATAAGTATGTCACCGATCTTATTACCCTAGTTGGTCTTCAAGACTCAACTCCTCTAGACACACCTTCAGAAGTAAATGCTAAACTTAGAAAAGATGAGGGTGATCTTCTCACTAATCCCACTATTTATAGGAGCTTAGTTGGGACTTGGGAGCCTTGCCTACTTGATAATAACTAGACCAGATACCTCTTATGCGGTTAACGTGGTTAGCCAATTCATGACAGCACCAACACATCATCATTTGGCCACAGTCAAATGCATTATTCGATATATTCTTGGATCTCCAACATGCAGCTTATTTTTTCCAGTTGGCAAACCTCTCGCTCTTATCGCTTATTCTAATGCCGACTAAGTAGCGTGTCTGGACACTCGTAGATCCACGATAAGTTGGTGCATCTACTTGGTGAACCATTAATATCTCGGAATCTGAGTACCGCGCTATGTCCTTAGCTTGTTCAGAGATTATTTGACCACATGGTTGTTAACACAGGCCCATAAGTTGGCCCATCCATGACCCATCTGTGAAAGCCCGTTGTATTAAACTTGTACAGCAATACATACTATAATAGGAGATTTGATAGATTGACATTAGTCAGACTTGTACAGCAATACATACTATAATAGGAGATTTGATAGATTGTAATTGTAGCCCAAATTGGGCATTATTGATCTATAAAACACAATGGTGAATCCTCCCAGGATCATCGAATTCCATTCATTCTTTGTGATTACTCTTCTTGATTAATCCTGACATGGTATCAGAGCCTATTCAGCCATCTCAGAGGAATCTTTGCAACCTTCTCACTGATCTGAGAGGAATCAACCTCTCCCGGAGTAAAGAACAAATCTAGGATCTGTTTCAGACATCTCAGAGTCTATTCAGCCGAATCATTCACTGCTGATCATTGCCGTTCAACAGTGGCCCACTTGTGATCATCCAGACACAGCTTGAAAACCTGGCAGTCATGGTCGCCCACTGTAGGAGGTATTTTTTATGATTTTTTTCACAATTTTTCGCCAATCAGAGGTAGGCCATTTGCTCAATCTTGTGATTTTACCATTTCTGGCATTAGTTTTCATCTCCACCGTCCAAAAGTTTGGATCCTTGGAATCTGCACACCAGATTTCATCTCCAGGAAGATAGTTACGACTGGCACTCAGATCTTACACCTGATCTGCATTCCAATCCTTCTCTGGGCCCCACGTGCTCATCCAGACACCAACCAGGGGGTCGCCTGGGTTGATTTTGGGCTCTGTACACATCTGATTCATATCAGATTGCTGCTGTTGCTTGCTGATTAGCTGGTGCTTTCATTCTTCCTGCTGTTTGTGACCTCTACACTAGCTATACTACTGCTGCTGTCTATTTGGTCACCCTGATCTGGTAGATTGAATCATCAGTGGGCCCCACCTGCTTTTTTTTATGAATCTCTTGGTCGCCTGACCAATTTTATGCATCTATTTATACAGATTTGAGATCTGTTGTGATTGGTTGATTCAGAATAGCTTTTGGGCTATTATTTATCTCTGTATTGTTGCTGTCACCTTCACTTTGAGCTTTCTATAATTCATCTGGGCTGTTTCTTGGTGCTGTCTATTTACTGCTTACTTTATTTGAGAATTTTACTGTCGGCTGTCTATTACTGTTGACATCTGTGGGTTGAAAATGGACAAGAATGAAATGCAATTGATCAAATTCAATGGAAAGAATTATTCTGCTTGGGCCTATCAATTTGAGCTTTATCTGAAAGGCAAAAAATTATGGGGCCACATTTCTGGTTCTATGAAAAAACCATCGGAAAAAGATAAATTGGAAGATTTGGAAGCTTGGGAAACCAAAGAAGCACAAATTATGAGCTGGATGTTGGGTGCAGTGGAACCCCAATTTTTCCTACATCTTAAGCCTTATAAAACTGCTCAAGATATGTGGGGATATCTGAAACGCATATATCACCAAGAAAATTCAGCCCGTCGGTTCCAATTAGAACATGACATTGCTCAATATTGTCAAGGACAGATGACTGTTCAAGAGTATTACTCCGGCTTCTTCGTTCTTTGGACTGAATACACGGATATTGCCTATGCCACTCTCACCGGAGAAACTCTCTCTGGTATTCAAGAAGTTCATAAAATTACACAGAGAGATCAATTCTTAATGAAACTTCGGCCTGAATTTGAAACTATGCGCTCCAATCTTATTTGTCGGCATCCATCTCCCTCTTTGGAGACATGTCTCAATGAAGTGCTCCGCGAAGAACAAAGGATATTCACTCAGCATCAATTATCCCAACAATCTTCCAATGGTCCCACTGAAGTTGCTTATGTAGCAAAAGGGAAACCCCCCCGGCGCGACACTGATTTGAGCAAAATTCAATGCTTCACTTGTAAGGAGTACGGACATTATTCTTCTCAGTGCAGACGGAAAGTTTGTAACTACTGTAAAGCTAGCGGCCATATCATTTCTGAATGCAGGAAACGACCAGAAAATCGAAATTCACGTGCTTATTCTGCCATTGCTTCTTCAGATTCTCAATCTGTGGCATCTGCTTCTCCGTCTTCATCCATGTCTTCACAGCCATCTGCACCCAGCCCTCCTATCAACCCTGAAATGATTCAACAAATGATCCTCCAAGCATTCTCCACCTTAGGCATCTCAGGTAAAATCTTTCCATCTCCTTCCATGTGGTATTTTGATTCTGGAGCATCAAATCATATGACTTCTACTTCAAGACTTATGTCTAATATTCAATCATATGATGGGAAACTCCAAGTTCAAACTGCCAATGGGGGACACTTACCTATCACTGCCATAGGAGATATTCCACACAAATTGCCCTTGAATCATGTTTTTCTTTCACCTGGTCTATCTACAAATTTGTTATCTGTTGGACAACTTGTAGATAATCATTGTAATGTGTCATTTTCTTCTTCTGGTTGTGTTGTACAGGATCAGGGGACGGGACAGGTGATCGCGAAGGGGCCTAAGTGCGGCCGTTTGTTTCCACTTCGTCTGTCTATACAACCTAGGGATGCATCTATTTCCACCTTTTCATGTGTTCTTCAAAATAATGTGCATCTGTGGCACAAAAAATTAGGACATCCTAATTCAAACATATTGTTAACTTTGAAAAATTCTGGTTTGATTAATAAAATGCAGTTTTCTAATTCTGATGTCAATATTGACTGTTCTGTTTGCAAATTAGGAAAAAGTAAAGCTCTTCCATTTTCTATGCATACCTCTATCTCAGCAAAATGTTTTGATTTGGTCCATAGTGATGTTTGGGGTATAACACCAGTTATTTCTCATTCTCACTACAAATACTTTGTCACATTCATCGATGATCATAGCCGATTCACTTGGATTTATTTTTTAAGGGCTAAATCAGAGGTGTTTGAGGTTTTTAGAAAATTCATTGCCTATGTTGAAACACAATTCTCCACCTGCATAAAGATTCTCCGATCTGATTCAGGTGGTGAATATGTGTCAAACAGATTTCAAGAATTTCTCCAACAAAAGGGAATTATCTCACAACGAACCTGTCCTCATACTCCACAGCAAAATGGCATTGCTGAACGGAAGAATCGCCATTTACTTGACATGGTTCGTTGCCTGCTACTTGAATCCTCTGTTCCCCCTAGATTCTGGCCGGAAGCTCTCTCCACTTCCGTTCATCTTATAAATAGGCTTCCGTCTTCCAAACTTCAAAATCAGTCCCCTTATTTCCGTCTTTTTAAATCTCATCCTACATATACGCATCTTCGTCCTTTTGGATGTGTTTGTTTTGTTCATCTTCCTCCTTCTGAAAGGACGAAATTGTCTGCACAAGCTACTAGATGTGTTTTTCTTGGTTACGCGACTCACCAAAAAGGATTTGTTTGTTATGATCCATCTGTTCAACGAATTCGTGTTTCTCGAAATGTTGTGTTTTTTGAAAATTTATATTTTTTTTCTCAAACCCCTGATTCCTCAACTCCTATCACCATGACTAGATTACCACCTTTTTCATCCGACACTTCTTCCTCTTGTGTTGAAAGGTTCAAACCTGGAATTGTATATCGGCGACGAACTGAACCACTCACTGCCGCGCTACAACCCCTTCAAGAGAATCCTAATCCGGCACCTGATCCAACTCCTCTCGCCACTCCTGATCCACCAGCACTAACTATGATGCCCATACTTCGACGCACCACACGTGTATCTCGGCCTCCTGATAGATATGGGTATTCTCATTCATCTTTTCTTGCCACTCTAGCATCTGTTAACATTCCCACTTCCTATTCTCAAGCTGTGAAGCATGAATGTTGGCGGAAAGCTATGTCCGAGGAATTAGATGCTCTACAGAATAATCATACATGGGATGTGGTTACCTGCCCGCCTACAGTTCGACCTATTGGGTGTAAATGGGTTTATTCGGTCAAACTGAAATCTGATGGCTCGCTCGACCGATATAAGGCTTGTCTGGTTGCTCTTGGTAATTGCCAAGAATATGTCATTGACTATGATGAAACATTTGCCCCTGTTGCAAAGATGACTACTGTCCGGATGATTATTGCCATAGCCGCATCTCAAGCTTGGCCCATCCTTCAGTTAGATGTTAAGAATGCATTTCTTCATGGTGATCTTAAAGAAGAGGTTTATATGCGCCTTCCTAACGGATGTTCCTCTTCCAGTAGTTCAAATGTCGCAAAACTCAGGCGTTCCCTCTATGGCCTTAAACAGGCTCCTCGCGCTTGGTTTGAAAAATTTCGGGACGCCTTGCTTATGTTAGACTTCCAACAACGTCCGTATGATCCTTCACTGTTTTTACATAAGTCTCCAAGCGGTATCACTATTCTTCTTGTTTATGTTGATGACATCATTATCACTGGAACTGATTCCGCTATGATATCTAAGCTTCAATCCTCATTGCATCAATCATTCCATATGAAAGACTTGGGTCCCTTAACCTACGTCTTAGGTCTTGAAGTGCATCACACCGAAAAAGGAATCCTCTTGCACCAACACAAATATGCTCAAGACCTAATTGAACTAGCAGGACTCCAGCAATCAACTCCAGTTGATACTCCTCTTGAAGTAAATCTGAAGCTCTCAACGAATAGTGGGGATCTCCTTCCCGATGCCACACTCTATAGGAAATTGGTTGGTAGCTTGATCTACTTAACTCATACCCGGCCCGACATTTCCTTTGCTGTTAACATGGTCAGCCAGTATATGACTCAACCACGGCATCTTCATTTGGCAGCTGTCCAACGAATTATTCGTTACCTTCTTGGTACGACTACTCGTGGTCTATTTTTCCCTGCCGGATCCCCTCTAAATCTCATTGCTTTCTCTGATGCTGATTGGGCAGGTTGTACTGACACCCGTCGGTCCACCACTGGGTGGTGTATGTATCTTGGCGATGCGTTGATATCCTGGAAATGTAAGAAACAAGCTAAGGTTTCAAGATCTTCCACAGAAGCCGAATATCGTGCCATGTCTGATGCTTGTGCTGAAATACTTTGGGTCCGTGGGCTACTCTCCGATCTTGATTTTCCACAACACTCACCTACACCTCTTCATGCTGACAACACTAGTGCTATTCGTATTACAGAAAATCCAGTTTTCCATGAACGGACCAAGCACATCGAAGTTGATTGTCATTTCATTCGTGATGAATATCTACGGGGCGTCATTTCCCTAGCGTTCATTTCCTCTGGCCTCCAGATTGCAGACATCTTCACGAAGGGACTTCCTCGCCCACGTCATCAATTCTTATCCGGCAAATTGATGCTTACTGATTCCACCGCATCAATTTGAGGGGGGGTGTTAACACAGGCCCATAAGTTGGCCCATCCATGACCCATTTGTGAAAGCCCGTTGTATTAAACTTGTACAGCAATACATACTATAATAGGAGATTTGATAGATTGACATTAGTCAGACTTGTACAGCAATACATACTATAATAGGAGATTTGATAGATTGTAATTGTAGCCCAAATTGGGCATTATTGATCTATAAAACACAATGGTGAATCCTCCCAGGATCATCGAATTCCATTCATTCTTTGTGATTACTCTTCTTGATTAATCCTGACAATGGTTTCGTGCCAGAGATTGGTTTTCCTCATACCACAGCTACTCCTCTTCATGCAGATAATACCAGTGCTATTCGCCTTACTGAAAATCCCATTTTTCATGAATGCACCATGCATATCGAAGTTGATTGTCATTTCATTCGGGATGAATATAATCACAACGTGATAAGTCTTCCACATGTCTCCATTGGCCAACAGTTTGAAGATATCTTCACCAAAAGTCTTCCTTGGCCACGTCATAAGTTCATGGTTTTCAAATTGTTGCTGGTTGACCAGCATCAATTTGAGAGGGGATACCCTCCCGGAGTACATTCTCCGGGGAACTCCCTTTAAAGTTTTCTAGTGAATTCCTTCTGATCTCCTTATTTGATGATCGCATTGGAAATCGTGTGTTGACACAAGAACCTATATTAGGCCCAGGCCCAATTGAATTTTAAATGGATCTTGACCCATAATACCATAAGTACCCACGTGGGGTTGATTTAGTCAAATAGGATGTGTTGTAAGAATATTTTCTTTCCCCTTTTAGATAGATATTTCAACTGTACAGATTGTAATTATCTTCATTACAGCCTTGATTAAGGCATTTAGTGAATATAAAAAGGAGGAAGGATGGACCATCGAGCATCCAGTTTTTCCACAAAAACTACTTTCTTCATTTATCTGCTTAATGAATGATAAGAGGTTGTAATGGACTACAGTAACCAGCACCTCGGCAATTGTACTAGAAACCCTAGTTGGATTTCGCGTGTGGATCATAAGAAACGGATAGTAAGCCCCTATTTCATGTTAATGTTTTGTATTATTGGTGATCAATTGCTATCTGGTTGCAAAATGGGTTGAGAAAATAGTCTCTCTTCTGTCTAAAAGTTGTGAATAAATGTAGACCTATATATTCTAATTCGGAATTGTGTGTTTACCCAAATTAGAAGCCTTAGGGTGCTGACTTGGAGTGAGTGGTGGTGACCTAAGGGACTGCCTTTTCTCCTTCATCAAGAGATAATTCTCTTTAGAGTAAGCCATTAAGTGCAAGCCAGAGGAAGAAATTTCTGTAACTTCTCAACAATTACCCAGCATTGTAAATCCAATTACTAGGATTACCCCTACTCTGTTTGATGACAGTAACTATAAAAAGCGGGCTACTCTGCCAAAATGGCTACTTGGGGTGCTAAAGACTTGATTCTATCCATGGATGTATTAGGGAGCCACAGAAATAGGATTCGAGATATTAAGACTGGGTTTCTAAAATTATGTTAATCATGAACCGGATCCTAAATTCAATGAAGGCAAGCATTATAACGAGTTTTAACTATTGTGGTACAAGAAAGGAACTTCTATTGAGGTAGCCTATGCTCAGAAGAGAAATAACACTCAGATTCTGGAATCCAGAAAAGGAAAATGCTGATCCAAACAGGAAGCCCTATCTATCAAAGCCCTATCTATTGGATTCAACTATGCAAAATTTAGAACCCTATGGCGGCATGAGTTTTTTGTTCTTTTTTTTTTTTTTTTTTCCTTCTCTTTTGATGGAACCCTATGGCATGAGTTGAAGCTGGATATGAATGTTGGACCTTGCTGTGCAAGGAAACTGGCTAAGCTACTAGAAGGTCAGCATATATTTGAACATTTGGTTGGTGTAAACCCAGAATATGAAGCTATTCGTGCTTCAGTAACAAGTCAAGATCCCCAACCCCCTATTGGGACAGTGTTTGCATTTTGCACTTCTTCAAGGTGGAAGAAAGCCGAAGAAAAGTCATGCCAATAAAGAATAATGTAATCTTTGATCGATTTACTATTGCCAGTAATAATACAAAAATACCCCAGTGTGAATAAACAACAAACCCTAGTGCAAATACAGGGAATGGTGGCTGTAGAAGTCGTGGCTGAACAGGTGGCGGACGCACCAGCCAAGTGTTGACTGTGATTAAACTTTACTACACACAGTGGGAGGTCTTGGAATACCTGTAAGACATGCTGGGATCTAGTTGGAAGAAACCGGATTTCATCTGTAACAACAGCTGAGTTGGAAAAAATCAGTATTTCCAAGTGAACAAGAGTAAGAATATTGATAAAGACGAGCCATAAAACTGGAACGATGAACTTATGATTCTTCATGGAAGAATGACTGCTTTGGAAAGGTAACTCAAGCATCTACAATTGGTATGGATTCTTCCATAACCTAACTGCATTGGCCTCTTCCCCATCCACATCCACCTGGGTCATTGATTCAGGTGCCTCAAATCATTTGAAAGGTATGAGTTCTCAACTTCAGTCTTAACACTCTAACCTCTCACAGGAGTGTTAAAATTGCTGATGGTACCTTCACACAAGTAGCTCAAAAAGGATCCTTCAATGTTCTACCTGATTTGTCTGTATCATCTATTTTACATATCCCACAATTTTGTTTAATCTTGTATTCGTTATTTCTTTAACTAAAATCCTTAATTGTTGCATCACGTTCTTTCCCTCTCATTGTGTTCTTTCAAGATTTGAGGATGGGACATACAATTGACGGTGGCCGGGAGAACAATGGTCTTTATATTTTGGAGCGAAAGAGTGAGCAATCCAAAATAGTGCAGCCTGTAACTATTAATGAGCATAAAGTTTGGCCATGGCATCTACATCTTGGACATCCACCAATAGATAGTCTCAGAGGAGTACCTTTTTAGATATAAAAAACACGTTAAGTTCAATCAATAGTCTTTAGTGTAAGCCCCCGACCCTTCTTAATTGTGTTTAGTAGCTAATTAATTATGATTAGATACTAATTAAGTTGGTTTAAATGATACTTAAGTGGTTTTGTAGTTTAGAGGGGTTTTGGAACAATTTAGGTAGCTAGAAGGACCTTTCACAATTTCAAGAGAAAGTGAGGGGTCATTTGTAATTTCAGAATATAGGGTGTACCTTGGGGTTGGTTGGTTTAGAGAATTTCATTCCAAGTAACTTTTGTCTTTCTTCGAGTCCATTCGAAGCCTTGAAAACCCATTTCCAGCCCATTTACTAAAATCCCATTATTTAAACCCAAGGACTTGTTTGTAAATAAAGCAACTCATTCAAATAAGCCTAGCTCAGCTCATTTCTCTCATTCCCTTCTCCTTCAACCATCCCAGCTAGAGTTCCTTCTCCTCCTCCTCCTTCTCTTCCTTACATGCTCCAAGCAAACAAGAAGACCCAAGCATGTGGGATTTCTTCAATCCATCCACATCTTCTTCTCCAAGCTCTCCTCTCCTAGTTCAACTTCCATTTGTCCCATTGGTAAGATTTTCTTTCCTAAACACTTCCTCCTGCTTAGGATCAGCTAAGGGAGCTTAGATTGTTGCATGCAAGCCTATTCAAACCCTTCTCTCTTATTCACAATTGTAGGAGCTTTTGGAGTGTAGAGATCCAGGGGTTTTCCATTTTTGAGCTTGGTTGAGTAGAGATTCACTTGGATTTCAGTGGATTTGTGTCGAGCACCATTTTAAGGCAAGTGAGAAATTATAATATCATGCATGCAAGCGTTATTTGGTTGATTCTTGTTGCTATCCATGTTAGATACCCATTTACAAGCTAAAAGGTATGATTTTAGTAGTTCTTAAAGAATGGAATACGTAATCTCTATATGTCATTGTAAATGTGGTTGTGTGTGCTACATGAAGCCCTTATAATGCTCAAATAATATGTACTTGAATGCTCAGGTGTAATGGAGAAGAACTCCACCTGAAACAAACCATTTCAAGTTCGGGCTTCAGAGTTTCTGATCCTTTCGGCTAGCCGTATGAGCTTTACGGATAACCCTATGATCACCATAGGCCACCATGAGTTACACTACGGTTACTTTTCCAGAAAGGTAATTTTGAGGGCTTTTGTACTATGGCTAACTGCAAGGTAATCGTAAGGTCACCAGGGGCTAGCCATGGAGTCCCATAGTTCCTAAGACAGAGTTGTGCATTTTAGGCCATTTGTTCTACGGCTAATCATAGGCAAAACCATAGGTCGCCCTATGACTAACAATGAGCTAACCTTGCAGTAATTGTGAACCCCAATCTGAGAGTTGATTCTCAGGTCTGTAACACCACAGCTAGCTGTAAGTGGTTCACGGCTAATCGTGAGGTAACCGTAAAACCCAGAATTTTAGGTAACTTTGGACGAGGTTTGGGACCCTAGCTTGGAACCAATGGACCCTGACCAATGCCTAATGGATTGTAAGACCAATTTAGGTGATGTTTGAGCTGACATACACCTACGGGGATGCCCAGAAATTGGCATAAGACAATACTAAACCAAAGGTGTTGACCTAAGGCTTTTGGCATCCAATACATTAAGTAACGCCAAGGCTAAGGTAGCCTGAGGACATTGGAGACTTTAAGGCTGTAAATATAGTTGGATAGTGATGCCAATGGGCAGATTGTAACTTCTTGACTTGTCACCAATCTTATGCATATGCAATTGTATCAAGTTCTGTTTATTCGCATGGCTTCTGCATGCTTCCTATATTCATTATGTCAATGACTTATGTTCTATGATACATGTTTATATAATTGGACCTAAGCATCTTAGGGTGGTTTAAGAAATTAGGAATCATCGTTTATCTATGTTTATTCTGATTATGCAAGTTATCCAGGATATGGGATTACTCTTCCTGTACATGATATGTTGAGTCGCTGTTGGATTGTTCGTTATGTGCTGCACATCATGTATATGTTATCGGACTTGGTTATGTTAAATTTCATAGCAGCACCACTCAGCTTCGATCCTATCACAATCAGACCCGACTGAGTGTAGATTTAGATTTATTTGTTAAACTAGTTGCAGTTTAGTACTTGTCTTGGCCTGTGCTCTGGTGCCACATTAGATATCTGTCTGATGGCCATATCTAAAATCCTTGTGGTACCAACTCTGTAGTTGCTCTCACCATGGTCACGTGATTTGCAACCAATGCTGGGAGAATATAGCTTATGTGGTTTTTCCAATTTGTTAGGACACATGTTAGACAATGTCATATCTGATTCTTTATGTTATATGTACTCATGCACAATTATGCCTAGTATGGACTTCATTTCCATCTATATGATCATCTGTCTTTATTCTCATTTGATGTTGCACATTTATGTTTATTGTATTTTACTTGCTAGACAGTGTAATCTAATGGTGCTACACTTGGTGTTACAAGTGATGACGCTGATGCCCTTGTCCCAAAGACAAAAGAGGTCAAAAAAGACACCTCAGGGGATAGTTGAGTGGTAACTTGACATGTCGTCTTTACATCCATTTGCGCGAGAGCAGTTACTTGTGGATTATACTTCCTTTTTGTTAGACTTGATGTTTGGCCTTTGTTGGCCTATGAGATTTTAAAACTCCTCTGTATTGTAATTAACCTTTGACGTTTTTGCACTTTAACCTTGACTTTAATTCTATCTTTTGAATGTCTATGCTCAATCATTCTATTCAAATATGCTATGGATTGTTACGATAACCATGCCTTTATTATGTTATTCATGAAATGAGTTACACAAGCTTCCGTGAACAGTTTTGATTTGTGATGGATTTCATATGACACCTCATACGTGGAATCCTGTGGGAACTCACGCATAGGGGCTAACTACGCACATGAGTTAGGTTGACTCGAATCCCCATGCAAGTCGCACCTCAGGATTCTGGCCCATAACAAGGGCCCGGGTTGGAGGCGTGACATCAGGAGTACCTTTTTAGATATAAATAACAATTTTAAGTTCTTAAATTGTGACATGTGCCAATTTCTAAAAGTTGTAGAAATGTTTATCCAATTAACATTAATAAAAAGACTAGTGAACCTTTTTATTTTATACATACCGATGTTTGGTATGCTCTCCTTCTCTTTATAGTCACCGTTACTCTGTTACTTTTACCGATGCACATGGGTACATCACTACATCTCGTGAATTCAAAAGATGTGATAGTACGCATGTTCAAAACATATCATAAGACGGCGGGACCATGTTTGACAAAAAATAAGGCTCTTCGGTTAAAAAACAGTGGAAAATATAGATCCAAAGAGTTCCAGTTTTAACTCAGAATAAAATTCAATCACAAACTTGTTTGCATATACACCAGACTAGAATGGAGTTGTTCAATAAAAGAATATGCACTTACTAAATGTTATGACAGCCCTTCTAATCAAAATAAATGTTCCTAAATCATTCTAGTCAAATGGGATATTGACAACAGCCTTCTTAATAAATCGGAAGCCATCAAGAATGTTGGGAGGAAAAGGTGTGGTGGAAGGGAAGTGTCCAAACATTCCACTATTTCAAGTACAACCAAAAGAATTCAAGTGTACAAGCTCTGTTCACATTCCCAAGAAGCAACGAGACAAATTAAACCCAAAGGCAACAAAGTGCCCATTTGTAAGGTATCCTAGCCCCAAAAAGGTTAGAAGTTTTATCTCCCAAGAAAAAATGGTAAAGCAATTGTTATGATGGATGTAACAATTATCCCATGGATGTGAAAAAAGCATTTGTTCATCAAGATTTACAATTATATCGGGATCTCCACAAGGCTTTATGGTAAAAGGACAAGAAGGCAAAGTTTGTCGACTCAAGAATCTTTATATGGACTAAAGTAGCCACCTCAAGCAAGATTTGGCAGGTTCAGTAAACCAGTAAATTAGACAAAAACCCAGTATATCATGAGAAGACAAAGCATGTGGGAGTTCATTCTAACTTTATTTGGGAAAGAATTGAAGAGGGATGTGGTGCTGGCATGTACTAGTACAGTTGATCAGCATAGTTAATGAACTTGCAGTTAGCAGAAAATAATTAAATGATGCATTGTCCAAGCTGGGCATAGTTAACATACAGACACAAGCACATTAAGAGTTAGGGACTTATTTGTAATTCAGTAACTCTTAAGGACCTTATCTAAATTGATAGAATTTACCGGGGGTATTTTTTGCACTGTAAGATGTATGAGAAAAATATTTATAGGAGAGTTCCCCATCCCCCCAACCCACCAAAGTGATACAACCATTTCTCCGTTTCACTGTAAATCCCTCTAATTCTCTGTGTTTTCTCTCTTCTTCTCTTCTCTAACTCCCTAAGCTCTGGGATACAGATAGTTGATGGGCCCATCCACAAGTGATGCAGATGGACCCAGGCCACATGTGTAGGGCCCAAGTAGATTTAGGGTTTTTATTTTCTAGTTATAGTCATTAGTTTCTAAATTTATTAAAAGAATTGTAATTAGGTTAGGTTTCCAATCTTATTTAGTTTCCTAGTTTGATTAGATTTTTTAAGCCCCAAGTTATGTTTTCGTATTTATATGGCATTGTAGAGAAGAATTTCTCAGAGAGTTAGATTAATTGAATTTGGGTGTTCCCATTGAGGCACGTCCTCGTTATTGTTTTTGCAGAGACATTTTAAGTGTCTGCGGATAGGCGCTTCGGCACTTTCCCGCAAGCCCTAACCCTAGAGCCTGCATCTACAGGCAGACCATCGCCAAAAAATAACAATTCAGAATTTGATCTTTTACACAATGAATATGGACCTCTGTCCTATGCTTATATTTATCATCTATTTGCATCAATCAAAGCATATGGATTTTCCAATAGTGCAGATTTTGAAGTTATAGACCCTTCATGGTTCTGTCTAGATCACTGAATTCATTCAACTGAGGATCATAAAGTTCAACTGAGTTAAAAAATATAAGTACAAAATATAAAAAAACATACTTGAGATTATCCTTCTGTTAAGGTCTGATATGCTCTCTTCAGATATAAGTAACAACTGAGCTTCATTAACAAAATTTAATTTGCTCTGAACGTCTCGACACAGCCCTAATCTGCCAGTCTTGTTAGTGCAATAATCATTCTTGGAACCAAAACATCTAATCAGGGTACAAGGACGACCAACTGCTTCAGTAAACCACAAATTGACTTCACTGTCATATCCCTGCACTTCATACCTAGTTTGAAGAAAAATATACAGTCAGACTATCATTCATGTTTACAACATAAAAGAAGACTTACAGAATTCAGTTTGCATGCAGTAGAATATTTTGCCATGTAAAACTAGCAACAATTAATACCATACCCAAGAAGCATTCCTAACAATTTAGTAGAATTTGCACAACTTGAATCATGGGCATGGAAAATTGAGTTGAAGCGTAATTGTACAGTCCTCATAAAAATAATATTTAAAAAGAAAGTGTGATACATTTGGTATCATATTTCTAAAGAGAGCCTCATCTCATGAAAGCCCACATGGGAACCCGGAATTTTGGTTAAATTCCTCTAAGCAGGACGATTTTATCGAATTGTATGGTGGTAGATGTTCTTTGGTCTCTCAGTATGAAGAGAAATATGTAAAAATTTCAAAGCGTGGCTTCTTTTGAGGATGGAGTACACCACTGGGTGCAATCATTAGACATCTCTTGGGTACCACTAACCACAAAAGAGTTTGCAGGAATCTCTTTTTCTCAACTTTGACAAGGAGTTTGGTATGATGATGTTAAGCCCTTCTAGATTATGGCTTTGTTCTTGACAACCTTTGGGGTTAGCCAACTTTCTCTCTTTTATTAAGAAACTATTGTTACAAACTTAAAAATAAAAAATAAAAAAAATAAAATAAAAATAAAAAAAAGCATCGTTGAAAAAGCGATCAACTTGTTAACGGTTTTTGAGAAACACAAGACAACCCAGTGGCAAAGGGTGTGTGTCTCATCTCACACTACTGCCCAAGGATCAATCCCTAGGCAGGTAGGTTGTCTCAAAAAGTGCGTACCACTCATCCATCTAACAAAAAAAAAAAAAAAAAATGAATAACAACTTGTTAAAGGTTTTCACCAACCAACAGGGAAAGAATCATTTTCAAACTATTTTGTTGTCTTTCTTAATCTCACATTAGTTCAACTTTATTGAATAAAGGTACATGAGATTAGGGATGAACTGTTAATGACCAATATGTACAAAGCCCGTGATCCAATGACCCATCTGTAAAAGCCCAACTTTAGTGTATACTAAAATAGGCTGCTTAGACTGCCGAATAATGTACATCATAACATACGAAAATAGGAGATTTTATTGATTGTAGTGTTAGTTTTATGATCTCAATCCATTAAGATTGATGTAATAAATTGAGTAACTTCTTTATTTATCAATATATTCATGTTTTCCTTTCATGAGATGAATGGTGTTTTATTACTTAAATGCATATAACCAATACAAATGACATAACTGGCTCATGAGATGAACCGGAGTCCACAAGTGTATTATATGTAACACGTGTGTGGATGAGATCCACATACAGGAGACCAGTGATGAGAATGGGCATCTCATATGTCACAAATCTTATACTTAAATTGATTCACAACCAGTGATGAGAATGGGCATCTCATCTGACAAGGTTGCAGTATTATGATCAATATGAAATAGTGTGATCTATCTCGATCATTGGAATGTAAGACTCTAGATCATTATACTGGTATATTGGATGTATTGAAGGACCAGGAGAAGCACCGAAGCACCTCAAGAACACTGTCTTTACTTTAAGGTCTGCTTTCATAATTCCCTAGCAATGGGCTCTCAACCCTAAGACATTGACGAACTCAAGTTTTTATCTATTCATTTGCGTTGAGTCACCAATGAGTGAGGCCAACTGTCGGTCAACACCTCGGTGTCTTGGGTACGTGGCAGTAAGACTGTGGGAACATTTAATGGTCAAGATGGAATCTATCTTATCTCCTTGTGCCAATTAATGGATTTATCATTGGTAAGTATACACCCATCTCAATTAAGAGTTAATTGGATGGTACTAATGATTACTATAATTAATTGAGTCTCAAGGATAATAAGATATGGTCTAAATTGGTGGGACAATTTATCCAATTGATCCATGGATATTGATGGAGGGGCCTACTTGTAGTGATAGGGAAGTTTAGGGTCTTCATGTAATTTATTCCTAAGACTAGAGTTCAATTACATTTATTTAGTGGAGTTATTTGCAATTAACTGCGGGCCCGGATTGCACATGAGATGTGGGGTCGCGGTGTCCCAGTTGGAGCCAGCTTTCTATGGAATCCCTAGTAGTCTCCATGCTAGCCCAAGATTGGATCTTTACTAATTCTATTTGAACTAAAAAAGGAAAGCTACAATTTCTATTTGAAGTAAGACTTCTAGTAGTGGTAATAGTGGAAATAGAGAGTAACTAATTATTATGGAAGTTGGACTTCTAATGATAAACAAAGAGGGAAGTTGCAAAACCTATAAATAGGTGAGAGGAGGTGCCCTTGGACTCCATGCTCTAAAATCTCTTGGAGATTCATGCCCACCTCCTGCGTGCAAGTGTTGCACTTCCTCCTCTTCCTCTCTCTCTCTCTTCTAGTTCCCTTCTAGTTTCCTTAGAGATTCTAGTTAGTCTTTCTCTTGGAGATACCACCATCTCTCTTGAGAAAAGAGATCTGAAGAGGGACATAGCGTGGAAGACAATTAGGCATTGGAGATTCTGATTTGCTTTGTGAAAGAGCTCTTCATCAAAGAGTTTAATCAAATTCTCCATTAGAGCACAACCGAGCTCCATAGGTATTTTCTACTCCTTGTATGTTGTAGAATTTCGTGGTTGCATGTTAGGTGCTATTTCTATCTTCTTGATAGGTTTATTTGCTGACCATGATGGTTGAGATTGAGGACATGCATCCTGGATTGGGGTTTGTTGTCTTTTGGATAGATGATCACTACTTCTAGTGGGTCAAAAGTTTTTTAAACCTATCCTAGAGGCCCACCCACTTCCAACATGTAGCCCAAATTGGGTGTCTCAATTCTATAAATACAATGGTTGATCCTAAAGGAAGGACACCAATTCCATAAGTTTCTTCTTGTATTTCTTTATCTGATCATGAGAATGTCATGGTATCAGGAGCTAAAAGAGAGTTTTCAGTCTCTCCCAATCGACCACTTTGCTCGTGGCATCTCACTTCGACCACTAAGTCGATTCTAGGTTGTATAACAGTCATTGACAAATCTGATTTCGATCGTTTGTGCATTGCTAGATAACTGTATGGTCAGTACCTGGTAGCAGGTTTCCTGTGGCCCACCTTCGATCATCACAGCAGCATCAAAGAACCATCCCATCTTGGTCGACTATTTCTCCTGGGGATTTCGACAAGTTTTTTCAGAATTTTTGGCTCATCATAGGCATGCCATTTGATTGATTTGGTGGGTTTTTTTTTTTTTTTTTGTTTGGTGCACTATTTTCATCAAATGGTCCCTAAATTGTGGATACCAATTGGGATGAAACTTGAACTGCCCGAAAGAAATGGGGAATTCCAGATTATTGACTGATTTGATCTCTCATCCGATTAACTATTGGGCAGCACTTTCGGTGCCAACCTTTAATGGGTTGGGTTCAGTTTGGCCCACCAAACTAAAGCCCCAAAATACAGAACGATCTGCTCTTTTTTATGTGTAGAATTTTTTGGAAATTGAAAATGAGACCATATCCTTAATTTCTCCAAAACAGTCCCTGAAATTTCAGTTTTAGGCTTAAAAAATGGACTGTTTGGGCTCCAATTCCACTTCAATTCTTAATTAGCCACTTGTGGGTTTTCTTGCAATGGTCAATCAACTCCAAATAGGCTTAAGCAACTTCAGATTCATACTCTAAAAGTAATTCTGCATCACCCACCTATTCAAATGTGCACCACTCAAACGCTCTCCTCTTGCACGGCCATTGTCCAAATTTAACTCTAATAAGAGATGGTCCCATGGTCAGATTGATCCCCCTTTCAATCTGACAACTGATTGAAGTAAAATTTGTTGTAGACTGATACTGATGCAAGAGACGAGGTGAGAGAGGAGGAGGGAGGCGGTGAGGGCAGTGGGAGAGCATGTATTATAGACATTTTAGATTTTTAACATGTGGGCTCCACTGTAAAGCCCATGACTAAGTCCAAGCCTCACACGGTAAGAAGCTATGGAGATAAACAAGAACCGTTAAAAGGACATTCACCTCTTTCGCTCAGACAGAATAGAAAACGGAGGGGACAAAGGAAAAGGCAGGAGGAAAGAGAGAAGAAGAGAAGCGGAAGAGTAAGAGGAATAGGAGAAAAAAAGGAGGGGAGGAAGGCATCTGCAGCAATGGATGCGGCTTTGTGCAAGCAGCAGATACTCTAAGTGCCGCTGCCTCCTCTCTCTCTCTCTCTCTTAACTTTTTTTTTTCTTTTTCTTCTTTTTTTTTTTTTGGTGCAAAGGAATGCTTCTGTTTCTCTCATTTTTTATCTTTTTGCTTCCTTCTCTTTTCTTTTTGTGCAAGGATTAAGATGCAATTGGATTAGGGTATTTTTGAATCTTGTAATCCCTATCTTTAGTAACAGATTACGATGAATAAATATTGTTGCAACCTTGGTTAGCATCTATTTGTGAACTATTAATCCAAATCAGAAAAAGAGGAAAAGGAAAAAAAAACGGTGATATCCATGTGCTCAATGCAATCCACTGCCGGGAAACTGTCAGTTTTGTGAAAGCCACATACAATTGTAAGATAGGGGACTTCTCTTGTAACAAATAACTGATACTTTAAAAAATCAATGACATAGGAGTTTACATTGCAGGACATTTTTTGATAAATCAACAACATAGGGGCCTCTAAGCTGTTGTTACACCCCGTCTCGAACTAATCATTATTAAGGCTAATAAATCCAAATTAATGCTACTTAAGCATGTTTAATTAAACTAATTGTGGTTAATGACCAAAGTGAGTTAAATTAGTCTCAAATGATTGAATTGAGCCTAATGAGATGAATTTGAATGAGACTAAGTGGATTGAATTGAATTTAAGCACAAACAAGATGGAACAAGGACTTTTTCGTAAGTTCGAATTTTCGCGTATTTTGTCGAATACGGTAACTCTTGATACCATCGTGTATATCTCGAGGAGTAAATTAACTTTCATAATAGACTTGAGTCCATTTGACTTGAGATTGGTCAAATGACCCTTCATTTGACTTAAGTTGCAAATGCGTGAAGAGAAGAGGACTAAATTGCAAAAAGGGCTTATATATGTTTGAGATGAACTCAAATGAGTTCATTCCACTCATTTCCAGCACAAAGTAACCCTAGAGTCTTTTCCTTTTCTTCTCTCTTCCATTTTCTCCATCAAGTGTGAAGATTGGAAGGTTTCAAGTGGTTTGGAGAGAAGACTTCATCTTCTTTATCTTCCCCATCAAGCTTATTCCATTTTTGTTGGAGTGTTTGGAGCTTGAGAAGGAGCTCAATCTTTTTTCCTTTGAGCTACAAGTAAGTGATTAGGTCTCTTGTAGAACTTTGAGGTTCTATTAAGTGTTTAGAGTTAATTTCTAGATCAAGTAGCTCATAGCAATCTATTTTGCATGTTTTCATGGAATTAGGGTTTGGTTAGAAGAAATCTTAGCTCAAGTCAAGCTAAGGAAAGGGGTTTTTGTCAAGTAGCTTCAAGAAAGGCAAGTATAAATATAAAAAGTAAACTTGTGATTCATGTTAATTATTTTAGATATTCCATTGATTTGGGATTTTTGTACAATTTCTATTAATGGTGGCATTGGATTGTTTTAACAAATGGAATGAATGGGAGAAGTTATTGTGTATGTATGAAATGAGGGAGGACAGGAAGTCCATTTCATATGCAGGTTTAGATTGGAAAGGAAGAAGAAAGAAGTGGAAGAAAATCCGTTTCAGAAACTGAAACGGCAAGCCAAGATTGTCCGATCGATCGGCACTGAACGTCCGATCGATCGGACGGGGCCCTAATAGGGAGGTGTTTTCTGACTTTTGGTTCCGTTTGATTTATGAGTGCTTTCTATGAGCACAAGTACTCTCTAAATTGCGTTTTAGACTAATTACAATGTGATTTGAGATTGTTGAGAATTATAGACATTAAATGGAGAATTTTGATGATTTGAACATCGTTTTAATATGTGTTGAGTGTTTAATTGGTTATTAACTAAACCTCCATAGGTGATAATTACGGGAACTCTAATATACACATTATATAAGTGTGATCTCCATTAAAAATAGCAAGTACATTAGATAACCAATGGTTACACCTAAATGGTTGGTTGGAATTATGAAAGAAATGAATAGAATTGTTAAGTATCGTAATTCTCTCATTGTGTTGTATTCGTATTGTTGGACTCCCATCTAATGTGACCGGTACGATGTTTGTTCCTTTCAAATGTTTTGAATGGACTCATTGAATTGAATTGAATCCAGAAAAGGATTAAATGTATTGACTCTTGAGTCTGGCACTAGATAGCTATTTTATTAAAGCTCTAAAAGAGCTTAAATGAATTAGTAAATATACAAATGACTATTCCTACTACAGCAGATGAATTTGGGAGAGTTCCGGAACTCCGTGGTGATGCTAGTTGCCCCTGGCCCGGGCACTAATAAATTCCACATTTCCGATCGTATTAATGGAAACTGATTCATGCCTTCCATTTGGAAGATGTATCCTTCCTTTGAGGGAAGATGGTAAATGAAATGAAGTGAAATGAAATGAAAAGAATTGAAATTTAATGAAATGAATGCTATTGTAGTCACCAATTTGTATATGTCTATTACTTGACTCCACTTGACTCATATGTTGTGGTTATTCAATGAATTGTCTAGAATTATCGAGAATTGGAATTGAGTGTTTAATTGATAGACTGAATGGAGTTGGTATATGTATTAAAATGTGATATCACAGATCTGTGTATACTTTGTTAAACCGTCGTGCTCACTGGTGTTATTAATGGCATTACAGGCCCGATTACCAATGCCAATCCAGCAGCGACCCAGCGGCAGTGAAGGAGACCACTCCGGTTCCTCCAGGAGGATTGATCAAATGGAACGGACGGGATACCATTTTATATGGGTATTCGAGTGCGAAAATGGATCATGAATATTTTGTGGATTCCTTTTGACATGGTTTGGAAACCTTTTTGAGGGAAAATTCTTTTGAGAAGTTGACTATTCGTTACCCTGCATTGTATTTGAATATGCAGTGGTTGAAAAATGTTATATGTGTTAGTTTTATGGTCTCAATCCATTAAGATTGATGTAATAAATTGATTAATTTCTTTATTTATCAATATATTCATGTTATCATTTCATGAGATGAATAGTGTTTATTACTTAAATGCACATAACCAATACAAATGACATGATGGTTCATGAGATGAACCGGAGTCCATAAGTATACTAGATGCAATACATGTGTATGGATGGGATCCACATACGAGAGACATGTATAGCAAATCTTATACTTGAATATCTTCGCAACCAGTGATGAGATTGAACATCTCATCTGACAAGGTTGCAGTACTTTGATTACTATGAGATAGTGCGATTTGTCTCGATCATCAGAATGTAAGATTCTGGATCATAGTGCTGGTACATTGGATGTAT
Organism: Persea americana; assembly: GCA_029852735.1. NCBI lineage: Eukaryota > Viridiplantae > Streptophyta > Magnoliopsida > Laurales > Lauraceae > Persea > Persea americana. The sequence goes on from CM056814.1 coordinate 44,237,986, forward strand.
TGAAGGACCATGAGAAGCACCTTATGAACACTGTCTTTACTTTAAGGTCTGCTCTCATAATTCCCTAGCAATAGGCTCTCAATCCTAAGACATTAATGAACTCAAGTTTCTATCTATTCATTTCTATTCATTTGCTTTGAGTCACCAATGAGTGAGGCCAATTGTAGGTCAACACCTCGGTGTCTTGGGTACGTGGTAGTAGGACTGTGGGAACATTTAATGATCAAGATGGAATCTATCTCTATTATCCCCTTGTGCCAATTAGTGGATTTATCATTGGCAAATGTACACCCATCTCAATTAAGAGTTAATTGAATGGTACTAATGATTACTATAATTAATTGGGCCTCAAGGATAATAAGATATGGGTCAAAATTGGTGGGACAATCTGTCCAATTAATCCATGGATAATGATAGAGGGGCCCACTTGTAGTGATAGGGAAGTTTAGGGTCTTCATGTAATTTATTCCTAAGACTGGAGTTCAATTGCATTTATATAGTGGAGTTATTTGCAATTAACTGTGGGCCGGATTGCACATGAGATGTGGGGTCGCGGAGTCCCAGTTGGAGCCAGCTTTCTATGGAATCTCTAGTGGTCCCCACGCTAGCCCAAGATTGGATCTTTACTAATTCTATTTGAACTCAAAAGGAAAGCTACAATTTCTATTTGAAGTGAGACTTCTAATAGTGGTAATAGTAGAGCAAAGGGTTACTAAGTGTAATGGAAGTTGGACTTCTAATTATACACTAAGAGAGAAGGTTGAAAAGCTATAAAAGGAAGAGAAGGGAGCACCCCTGGACGTCCATGCACAATTCCTCCTAAGGATTTACGCCCATCATCCCCTTGTGCAAGAGTTGCACTTCTTCTCCTTCCCCTCTCTCTCTTCTAGCTCCCTTCTAGATTCCTTAGATAGTCTTTCTCTTGGAGATTCCACTATCTCTCTTGAGGAAAGAGATCTGAAGCGGGTCATAGCGTAGAAGACGATTGGGCATTGGATCTGATCTTAGAAGAGCTCTTCATCAAAGAGTTGAATCAAGTTCTCCATTAGAGCACACCCAAGCTCCATAAGTATTTTCTACTCCTTGTATGTTGTGGAATTTCGTGGTTGCATTTTTAGTGCTGTTTCTATCCTTTTGATAGGTTTGTTTGCTGATCATGATGGCTGAATTTGAGGACATGCATTCTGGATTGAGTTTTGATGGCTTTTCGATAGGTGTTCATCACTTCTAGTTGGTGAAAAGTTTTTGAAACCTATCCAAGAGGTCCACCCACTTCCAACAATATGTATAAAGACCTTTGCTTTTGTATAGAACTGTGCAAATGCAAATTGTATAATTGACAGGTATGAATGAATGTTATCCCTAGTGGATTCTATTTTAACTTCGGTTAATTCAGAGTTTACGGGAGCAAGTATAGTCCGACTCGGGATTATCCCAGGAGATAATCGGATCTCGGGCCCGAGTCGTGACAGCTGTCCATGCCTCAGGTCTTATTGGAATTTTTAGTACTTAAATCTCAAACGAATGATATTGTTTGTCTATACTGTTGGCATCTGCCTTCGATTCTGTTAAATTTCTCTATTTTCTGTTATATTTCAGGGATAATTCGGAAATGAGCCATCCTCCAAGATAAATGGCTGAAAAAATAGGTGCTTTTGAGGATATGGAAAAGAAAAGGCTTGATATTCTAAAGTTGGATGTACTCTAAATCATGCATCATCGTGCATATTACTGATGGGAAGTATAACAATGCTATCATTGTATCACTTTGATGAATATGCAAGTTGATTTCCTTTTTTATATGGCTATAAATTTGAAATAAAAATAAAACAGACACTTTGTAATAGAACATCAGACTCCAGATTAGAAGAGCCAATATCTGTCTCTATTTGAGAAACAGTTGGGTTTATTTGTAATTTTGAGTAACTGGGATTTGTTTGCAATTCTGAGAGTAAGTTTTCAAAAATAGGATTAGTCTAAATTTGAGTTATTTTAAGCCAGATCTGTGGGATTAGGATTAGGTTACCTAGTTAGAGATGACATCTTTGGTTGTACTTTATAAATAGCCATTGGTCTCAATAATATAGATCAAACCATTGTGTCAAGTTGCAGCCCTAAGATGGCCACCATGTGCTGTTGAAATATATTAACTGAAATATGAAATTTGCAGAACGTTTTGGAGTGCCTACCTCTGACCATATAAATAAACTTCTTCTTTCAGACCATAACACGAAGACAGTTCAAGAGCAATCTGCTGTTTCACTTTGCAACGTGGTGATTCAACAACCAACACTCCTCGAGCGAAATCAATGGATGTGCTGATGAGACGCATATCTGGAACCTGGAAAAAGAAAAAAAACAAGGTTATTTTACCTAGTTATGCACTGGAATTTTTTCACGAGAGGGAAAGAATGCAGTGATCAATTTGACACTCATCAGATGATCGTAATAATTATTGATGTTCCCCATTGAATAAGAACATAATATTAAGACCATTTTCCCCTAATAATCTGCTTGTCATCAGTCACAGGTTAGTCTGAAAAGTGTGCTTTTGGGGTATGGCCCATCAATACTACAGCGAAATGATGAAGGATTCATATCCTTTACATGCCACTTTTATGGGGAATGTTCCAAAGTGGCCAAGCTGCAATTAAGCAAATAGAAGCCCAGATGTCAGACCCACGTACTATCATGAGAGAAGAGGGACAAATGGTCTATTTCTGGACTAAAGATGCATGAGCAATGGAAGCGCTTTAATCATCGTAAACCTTGATTTAGGGGCCTCAGAGACAATTTTCAGTCCATAGTTGATGTACATATTGTTGTTGTCTTTACAGCATGATCAATTCAACAGCGAGTAAAATTCAAATGACTGAAAAGTATGGTGAGTCATGGGATTTAGTGAGTATGAAGGGGTTGGATACTTGGATTGATAAAGGTGGGGCCAGGTGGGGCCCACAGGCTGAGCCATTATTTTGCTCATACGCAGCCTGGCTGCTATGGGTAATTTCTGCATATATATGGCATTAAGGGCTTTCAAAATTTTGACATACAAGTACAAAACTGGCTTCTTCACAAGAATGCAATATTTCTATAAGCAATTGCTAGTATGTGACAAATTATTTTCCTAGCTGTAAACGGGAGGACCTTCTTTTGAGTAAGAACTTCACCACTTGGACCACTGAGAAGCCACTCTCGATCATGCTGCAGACCTGTCCAGACAAAAGCACGAAAAGAATCATTCAAACTACTGGTGCAGCAGTAATTTTTTTTTTTTTTTTTTTGAGGAACAACATACATCAGAAATGAGTCATGAAACAGTGACTTAATATAAAGCAACAAATTTTACTTCTTAGGGGATGCAATAAAAAAATAAATCAATGGAAAAAATTAATCCCAGACAAATATTGAACAAAAGAATAGAAATATCATCATAAAAAGGAATCAATGAAACAAAACAAACATTAAAATTACTAGAAGAAAAAAAACAGACAAAATGCTGAAAATATATATTGTTAAAAGTATGGAGTGTTAACATCTATCTGCGACTCTCGCGTACGCTGGGTCCAGCAGGGGACCACCAATGGACCATCAATACACTCATATTGATAAGCTTGTATTTAGACTAGGCTGACTCATAGGATTTATACTGAGACGTGATTGAGATGTAATCACCCCAATTAAGGGGATACTTGATCTCCACTGTTGGCAGATTTGGACCACACACACACACACACACACACATATATATATATATATATGAGAAATGCTCCTATGAGAGTAACTCTCACACTACCAATTGCATTTCCCTACACACACACACATATGGGAGATGCTTCTATGAGAGTAAGGGTGGGGGGCCCTCACATCCATATCCAATGCCAACAGCCTGAAGATGTTAGCTTGTTCAGATTCATTCTTTAGTTTATATCATGGATTAATGATGTTAGCTTGTTCAATAAGCATGAAGAATGCATGCTAGGCTGAATTGGAACTCAAGGACTCACCTATGAACCAAAATGAATCTAAATGGCATAAAACTATGAAGTTATGAATTCCCTCATGATTCTACATCGACCTATGGAATTTTAATTCTTTAAATATGAATAAGTGTAACCATGTATGATGCTGGATTCTAGTGTTTTCCTCCTATAGTTATGTATTACCTAAAACTCTGATCTTGTTCAGTAAAACGTGTGATATGATGTGTAATACCATTATGCCTGCAGATTATGAGTTATGATGTTGCTGAGCCTTTTAATGGATAAATATCTCAAACCTAGCAGGGTAACTACGCAATTGCTCTTACATTGCTGGGTACCAATTATGGATCGGAATGGGCACGTGAAACCCAGAATTCGTGTAAGAGGCTAATTCCAAGTTGCTCTGCTATTGGTATTTAAGTACTACCTGTGCATTCAGGATGAATCAAACTTCCACAATGACAAGAAATTGGTAGTTGAATTAGTTTGCACCCACCCAATGGACACCCTAGATCACTAACATGTGAGGCTTAGAGCTAGGGACTACGTGGCTTTAGGCCATCTACGTAATATCTCTGACTTTTAGGTTAGTTGCATGGATGATAGCTCAGTTGTTCGACTGACTATATAGTCCACCCCTTACGTTGCCAGAGGCACCCTTGAGGTGTGTGATTTAAAAGCCTGTGCATACGGTGGTTAGCTGGTAGTTTCAAGGTTAGAATTAGAAACCTTAACCATACTAAACAAATCTGTCTCCCTATTAATTCATGACTAAACTGAATATTTCATTTATTATATTGTGAATTGCACACCTACTTGTAGATGTAGAAATCTATCCACTCAATGTTACTGATTTGTGTATTTTCACCCCAATCCCAAGTAAGCTAAATGTAGAAAGGCAGGAGGATCCCGACAATGAAGAGATTGGATTTGACAGTTGCGGCTGACCGACACGGGACTCTGATTCATTCAAACTACAAAGACTGTTTTTTTGGAGTTGTACAATTTGTTTTTCATTTTGGAAATTTCCATTGACATTGAGATTTGAATTATCTTTTAATTAAAGAAAGAGATTTTAGGTAAAAACCTGTTTTTTAATGCTTCAAATGATTTAACTAATGATGGTGTTATGCTACTTGTTGGTTACATACGAAGTCCAACAGGCCCCCGGATTCCAGGTCATTACATCAAGGGCCCTGGGTTTCGGGTCAGCTATATATTCTGCGTTTTGTGCCACGCTACTTGGCAATATACAACACATATTGTCGAGCTCCCCAATTATGTTCAACATCGGTACTCCTATAGGCTTTGTTGCCTGGCTTTCATTTTTCACTATGGTACTCAACAGGAATCTTGTTCAGTTCAGCCCTTTTTTTTTCCATCTTCATATAATCTATCATTACAGTTCTGTGATGGCCAAAAAATCTGAAAATTTATCAATCCATTTTAATGGAAAAAATTACATCTCTTGGGATTTTCAAATCCAGATGTTTGAAAAGGAAAATACCTTTGTGGTCATATTGATGGAACCATGGTTAAACCCACTAATCAAACCAAGTCCACCCAAGGAGTCACAAATGATGCTAAAATCATCACTTGGATCTTGAGCTCTGTGGAATCAAACTTTGTGATTAATTTAAGGGCTTCTAAAATCATTAAAAGATGCAGACTTGTCTTAAATGGATTTATAATCAAGACAGCAATCCAAATAGTTTCAGTTAGCACCTGAGATATCTCAATAGTCAATACAGTCTGGGAGACATACCAATTCGAGGGTTCTACATGCCTTCTTGCATGAAGATCTCAAAGAAAAAGAATATATGTGACTGCCACTTGGATTACATTTGTAGCATAGAGTTTGTCTTTTACGATGTTCTCTCTATGGCTTGATTCTTGAAACAAGCTCCAACGGCATGGTTTGATAAATTTCGCAGGACCTTCTTACTCACGGGTTTTACACAAAGTCAGTATGATCCATCATTATTCCATTCAGGAAGGTCTGTGTTGTGATCACTATGTTGTCTGTTCCTTGTTTATGCGGATGATATCATAATATCTGGTAATGATCTCTAGAGAATATTACAACACCAACAATCACTTCATGCTTTCTTTCACATGAAGGATTTGGGCCCACTCACGTACTTCTTTGGCCTTGAGGTTCACAAAACTCAAGGAAGATTGTTCATCAACCAGCACAAATATACTCAAGATCTGGTCACTCAAGCTCGATTGCAAAATACAACTCCAGTGGATACTCCCCTAGAGCTCAAGCTCAATTGCAAAATACTTCCTCAGCCTTGAGGTTCACAAAACTCAAGGAGGGTTGTTCACCAACCAGAACAAATATACTCAAGATTTGGTCACTCAAGCTCAATTTCAAAAATACAACTTCAATGGATACACCCCTAGAGCTCAATGTAAAATACAGGAAAGATGATGGTGCCCCACTATCTGATCCGACCATTTATAGGAGGCTTATTGGGAGTTTGAATTACTTGACAATTACGCGGCCCGATATCTCTCATGTGGTCCAACTTGTTAGTCAATTTACGACTCAGCCCACACATCTCCATTTTAGCACTATCAAGAGGATCATCTGCTATCACCTCGGTACTATAGAACGAGGAAGTTTCTTTCCTCAGAGACCTGAGATACATGTTACAGCTTACCGTGATGCGAATTGGATCAGCTGTCCAGACACCAGGCATTCCACAATGGGTTGGTGTGTCTTTTTGGGTAATGCACTGACTTCATGGAAATGCAAAGAGAAGGATCGTGTTTCCAAATCTTCCACAGAGATGGAATATAGCTCTATGTCATCCACACGCTCAGAAGTTGTTTGGCTACAGTGTCTCCTTGCTGAGCACGGTTTCTCTCAAGCAACTTCTATGCCTCTTCATGCTGACAGCACCAGTGCAATTCAGATTGCCGCAAATCCAGCTTTTCAAGAGTGCACTAAATACATAGGGGTCGATTGCCAATTGCCACTGCATTCGAGAGGCATATGATGACAAGACCATTACACTGCCTCATGTTAGTACTGATCTCCAAGTAGCAGACATCTCAGGCCCTTCCTCATGTAAAGCATCAATTCTTTGTCACCAAATTGATGTCGGTTGATTCCCCGACATCAATTTGAGGGGGTGTGTTAGAATATATTTCTGACTCTCATGTACAGTGGAGTCCACCAGGGGACCATCATACCATGCTGACTTATGTTGATAAGCTGGTATTTAGATTAGGCTGACTCAAAAGATTTCTATTATGATGTGATTGAGATGTAATCACCCCAATCAAGGGGATATTAGCTGTAATTAACCAGAGGATCATTAAAAAAGCATAGGACCAGTCCTAGGATGGCACCAAGGTTTCCTTCATTTTTGGTGTTTGATATGGAGAACTGTACAAAACAAGTCCATAAAATAGAAGAGGATTAGAAGTTAAGGCTTTGAAATTCCTGATTTTGACAAAGTATCGGCCCCTTCATTTCAATTTGCTATGCCCTGGAATAAGCACAATATCCATGGAGTTGAGTCACTAGAAAAATGCCAAAAATCTCTCTCGATAATTTACTTCCTTCACTGATTGAAATAATTTAAACTCAATTTAGGTCCCTTACAGAAACTAGTCATAGAACATTTAGGATGAAATCCCCTTCATCATCTTTTATTAGTCCACGAATCTCCAAAGTACCAGGCTAACTGTATTAAGCCTGTACTGCCCCCAACCCAAATCCCCCGCCCTTTTCGTCTCACTCCCTCACTCCAAGTTTAAAGAAAATTCTTTAAAGGCTGCCACTTTTAGTCACTCTTGGAAACAGGCCCTTAGAATTGTACTTCTGTTCATCAATATTTCAAGAAAAAACAGCTCTTGTTTCCCATTCCCACTTGCACGATGATGAATAATATGATTGAAATCTGAACAGCCACAGATACAAGATCTACAGTATAAATTCTATCTTGATATGTAGTTTGGGGCTTAATTAGCTTTCAAATGGGCTGGTACAATTTTATGAAGGCAAGTTGGAACTACAGGAGCTCAAAATAGTTCAATGGATGGTTACAAGAGGAACCATCACTGAAACAACTTCCAATTTCATTTTACCTGAAAGCCCTTCCACGAAGAAATCAGGGAGATGATCTTGTCAGTAACAGCAGCATGAATCTTGCTTTAGGTAATCCAAATGGGAAAGAGAGTTACACTATTTTTGGGTAATATCATTATAAAATGAATCAAAGATCTTGTCTTAGGAAATATGTGATTTCTGTAACCATTTTAAAGATAGTTTTGACCTTTATGCCCACTAAAATGACATTGTGATTCTTGTTTTATCATCTGACATTTTATCGCACGATCTCTCGATCATTCCCCCAATCCTAAAGGTTATTTGAATCTAGATTGTGGTCTAAAGTTGATATAACACATCAAAACTTGATCTAAAGTTGGTTCAATCAATGAAATTAAGTTACAATCTGATTCGGATATAACTAATAATAAGCCAAGAGGCTCTAGGATTCCAAAAAGAAGATTTGTAGAGAGACTAAATCCATGGGCTGGCCCTAGCATGAGTTATAATCAGGCACAGTAACTAGAAGTGCCAGTTCTAAGTTATGTCAACCACATCCTGGAAGCTGGCTCATCACAGGCAAGCTGACTCGAAAACTATCACTCTAAGCGCTTGGCTAGCAGGCTGGACCTAGACTGGGCCCAGATCCTTAACTAAAAGGTTAAGCCAGATATGGACCCAACTCATTAGTTCATGAGCAAGTCACTGTCTACTGACCAAAGCTGGCGAGATGCAAACTTCTACTGAATCTTACACCTCGTGCTTTTGCCTGCTTTAAATTCAACAAGACAAATTTCAAATTACTGAACATTCAAAATAAGGGAACAAAGCTTTGAATATGTAAAGACAAATGTCAAATTACAAATCTTCCAGAATAAGGTAATAGCAACCAAGTTTGCAAAGAATTCACAATTAAGAATCTTTGCAGCTAAAATAAGTTTCAAATTCATAGAGTACAGGAACATAGCTGTCAAGAGATATCAAGCCATAAAATCTGAGCAAGATACAGTCAAGAATGGATACATCTTAAGCATTGATCATAAGTACTAAATACCGTCTACAGTCTAGGTACATGAAAAAATTTACATTCTTTACGGATACAATTTTGGCAAGTCCATATCCTGCAGAAAAAGATTTATGTTCAATCATAACAAAGAAGTATACCTATACTGCTTAAAGGCCAACTTTCCACACTGAATCCTGAACATGACTTTATTGGGTAAATAATGATGGCCTTCAGAGAAATACACCCTGCCAAGTTAATTCTTTCAACATGAGCAATTCATTTATCCACCAAAATGCAAGAGAATAATATGATAAATAGGGTGATGACAAAGAAATTAGTGAAACCAAACAAAAAAGGATACTAGAAGATATAAATATAAATATGAGATATGCCAAGGGGTCGTTTGTTTGCATGGATAAATAATCACATGCAAAATATCTATGCATCATCATGTTTGTTTGCATTGAAATATTCCATATGCGTAAATAAGCCCACTTTCACACCTAGCCCCCAAGTAAATTGTTTCACACAATCTCTTGGAAGAGGCACCAGTCCACAGTGTGAACAGAACTCACACAGTAATTTTTTTTCAGCCATGGGGCCATTAAAAATGTTCGTTTTTCTAATTCCTGTGGGCGCTTAATTCACAATCAGAAGAGTTCATCTTCTTGTCTTAATTTCTTGTCTAAGGATAAAAATGGCTAATAAATTTCTTGTCTTAATTCTTCATGGATTTTGAGATATTCGTGAAAAAATTCCAAACCATTAGATTTAATTTTCTAGACTTATATAGACTGCCAATTAATGATCCAAACCGTTCACCTTCGTAATATGGCCAAAAACGGCTAAGAGGTAAAATATCTAGTCTAAATTCTTAAACAATACAATGGACCAATATAGCTCACACTGCTGATAGAAAACACCTTCATATCAGATCCATTGGTGACATTCCTCACCCATTACCTCTGCATCATGTGTATTTTGCTCCTTGATTGTCCACCAACCATTCTTTCTTTAAATCATATGGTTGATAACAACAGCACCATCACATTTTCTTCTAATGATTTTATTCTATAAGATTGAGGATCCATGAACGAGGTCAGGAACGGGCCTAAACGCAGAGACTCTTCCTCCTCAACACACAAGCATTACCCATGAATAAGCCTGTGTTTTCTTTATTTTGTGCTTCCCCAAATAATGAATGCCAACTGTGGCATAATTGGCTAGATCATCCCAATTCACAGAAAATAAGAAAAATAACTATTTTTCTTGAACTTTGGATGAATAAATATCATTTTACTTTACAAGACATTTCTATTGATTGGTCTAGTTGTAAAGTGGGAAAAAAGAAAAGTCTTACTTTCTCACACGTGATGGTATTTCTACTTGTTTTCATCTCATTCATATTGGTGTTTGGAGTATTGCACTTACCATTTCACATGCTCATTATAAATATTGTCGCTTTTATTGATGATATAAGTAGATATATTTCTTTTATGCAAAACCTAGAAGTATTTGATGCATTTAAAAAATTCTTAGCCCTTTTTGAAAATTAAATTTCTAAAAGAACCACGATTCTCTGATCTAACTCATGGGGAATATGCCTCACATGCATTTCAAGAATTTCTCCAAAATAAATGAATTTTATCTCAAGGGACTCGTCTCTAATCCCGGCACCAAATGGGGTTGCCAGAACTCTTCTTCTCCAATCCTTTGTCACATCAAATTTCTAGGCTTAAGCCCTCTATACTGCAGTGCATCTCATTAATCACCTTTTATCTCCTGAACGACAGCATCAATCTCCATATTTCCATCTCCAAGGCCAATAACCCCTTCCAATCATCTTTATACCTTCAACTGCTTTTGTTTTGTCCATCTTCCATTTCCTGAGTCTACACGATTTTCTACTCATTGTGCCTTCTTAGGCTACGCTGCTAATCGAAAAGGTTTTCTGTGCTACGATCCCTCTGAATTTTAAGGCCTTAATGTCAAGAGTTATGCTTATCTGTCAAATGACTGAAGTAATATTTGACCAACCCCAAATACACACAGAACCTTCCCATTCCCACATGGTCGTTATCAATCTCCATTCCCTTGTAATGGATATGCATCTCTCTCTCTCTCTCTCTCTCTCTCTCTCTCTCTCTCTCTCTCTCTCTCTCTCTCTCTCTCTAAGTGTGTGTGTATACTCACGTACGTATGCCTCAAGCTATACGTTTATGTGAGTGTGTGCCTGAAGAAATTATTAAATAATATGCTCACAAAAAAATGATTTGATGCATAGAATAATGCCTCAAGCATTTATGAAATCGTCAATTTTGAAATAAAGTGTATCATACCACAATGGGCCAAAAGAAAAGGCTAAATACATATATACATATACATATATATAGGCATGGTCACCTGCGAATGTCTCTCACGGACCCTCTATGCGGATTCCCATGTGGGGCCCACCAAAGGCCACGTTAAGCATTGGGGAGGGGGCATCAAAAGATATGGATGGGACCTTTATGTGTGCAAAATTTCAACTCCATTAGTTAGATCATTCTAACCCCTTGATCCATGGCCCTCGACTTAAGGGTTTTAGAGGACATCACTTTTTAGGATTTCAATCCAATGGTTGCTAAAAGTTGGATGAGTATCAAATTTCAGCTCGTCCCAATTCATGGGTGGATAGTAAGTACAAGAGGATTGGATTGATTCTAAGGATCCCACATGCTCAAAAAAGGAGGTCGACACCATGTCTCTCACTCTCTCATGAGAGACGTCCTTAGGTGAGCCTAACCTTATGCTCGTGCGAGAGAGAGAGAGAGAGAGAGAGAGAGAGAGAGAGAGAGAGAGAGAGAGAGAGAGAGAGAGAGAGAGAGAATTTATAGTTCTTGTTTTAACACTAAATGAAAGTCAAATGAAAATGATCTATTTATAAAAAACAAATAACAAATGCACTTCAAGAATATAAAAGGAGGAAAAGTATATGAATAACCTTTTCCTGTTGAGGGGATTAACTGAGTTCTCCATAGATATCCATTTCCGGAAGCATTTTCGATTGACACAAAAGATCTAACAACAAAGTTTAAGAATGCCTGCATATGATAAACAACAAAAGTGGTTTAAGCACAGTAACAACATCTGAAAGAGTTCAAAAGCCATAAGTATTGTCATGTCTCCAACAATGAAAGTGGTTTATGCACAGTAACTACATGACAGAGCTCAAAAGGCGTAACCATCTTCATGCCTCAAAAAACCTTCTTTCTTTTCTACGCAGCCTTTTTCTCCTCACTCCCCATAACTAGCACTAGTCCCAATTAAGAGAAGTTTCTATGGCACCCAGGCTGTGATTATGAAAATAGCAACTTGTCCAGTAGGATCCACTTGAATGCATCCCAATTATTGAGTGAGGGATGCGAGTAGGATCAGAGAGAGACAAAAGGACTATATATGATCTTAGGATGTACAAAGAGGCTGTATAATCATCTCATTGATGCCTAAAGTTGTGCGAAAAATCAGCCTCATCACAATCACAACAGCAACCCCTCAATCTTTGGCCCTCAAAGTTTAATAGTTTCAAAGGCATCAATTTGTGGTTTTCCATGGTTTCATACCATGATTTTGTTTAAATTTAATGTTTTAGCTTCTTGAAAAATATTTTTATACATTTTTTAGTTATGTAATTTATTTATTTTTTATAAAAATCACAGAAAACCCATTGAATTTATAGATTTGACCTTGATCTCGATTCACCATTTCATATGATGATTTTTGTTTATATTAAGTGTATTCTAGCTCAGTAATGCGGATATCATGAAGATGTTGAAGTTGAAGACCATGGAAGGCTAGTTTTCTTTTTCTTGGGGGAAATTTTTGTCCTTTCTTTGTTTTGCGCATAGACAAGATTAGGGATCTGTGTATTTAGCAATTTCATGTGAGGAGAAATAATTTGTATGTTAATTGCTTCATTCTATAAACTCTTTGATTTTTTATATTCGCTTAAGATATATGAAATCCTTGAAGTCCATGAGAATGAATGTGCAAAAGAACATGTGTGCCTAACGTAATAAAAAATTATTTCTGTAGATGGCTGTTTAAAATAAATGGTTCTCATTCCCTAAACTGGAATAAACTGGCAACTTCTTTTAGAGGGGAGATACAGACCTATTCGTACTTAAACTCCTTAGGAATAAGTGGATCCTGAATCCTCATAATTATTCTAATTATTATTATTCAGGTTTCTGCTAATTTTATTGCTTTCGATTGGTTGTTTGATTCTTTTTCATGTGGTTGTAGCAATGTAGTTTGATTTAGGATCTTTTTAGAATTTGGAAATTCTTATGGGGTGTAAAGAATGTATTAGCTTTCATTCAAAGAGATATTCAATGGTATTGATTTTGCCTAGGTCAGTTTTAGATTCTAATTAGGATAGGACAAGCGCAGATCTACTTTCCATCCCCATGGACGACCTAGGACTCCTAAGAAATTATTACTTCGTGACAACCCTGCACTTGGGGATATCTACAATATCAAGGTTGTAGCAATGATGATGACGACGGTGGACGAATTACGTAGAAGATATACCTGAGTTGCAAACTATTGCAAAAAAGTACTAAGTCAAAATGCACTTCCACAGGAAGGAAGAGAAATTGGAATACTCTCTCTCTCTCTCTCTCTCTCTCTCTCTCTCTCTCTCTCTCTCTCTCTCTCTCTCTCTCTCTCTCTCTCTCACACACACACACACACACACACAAACAAAAACACGCAAAAAAAAAAAAGAGGATCGGCATGATCAATGAGGAAAAGGTTTTCTTTTTCCACATTTTAGGACATGATAAGAGATTTCGTTAAACATAATGTTAGTGAAGCTTCGGGTTTTAGGTTAGATCTGATCTCAATGAGGTAGTATTCTTCAAAGGCTCTCTCTTGGTGGCACTGCCGTGGTCTTTATTGATTGAAAGAAATCATAGGGTTCCTAAGAACAAGGATCAAGGATAAAAACAGTGGTTGTGGCGGGTGTAACGGCTAGTGGGCAAAACGCTACGTAGCGGGCGATATGTAGCGGTTGCAGCGATATGTAGCGGCATAGCAGTGTGAATTTTTTTAGTGGAAAAAAAAGTTCGAACCTTGTGTAGCAACCAATCTTGTATTTTTTTAGTGATTTGGAACCATTTAAGGGTAGAAACAACTATAGAAAAGGCTATTGAGGAGAAGAAATAGGAAAAATAGTGTTATAAATTAAAATTTCTTGGCTCCATTAGGTTTTAGATCGTAGCGCCGCTATTTTTAAAATAGCGAAGCAGCTGAGTGCGGCTGCTACATAGCTATTTTGAACCATGAAAAAGGATGATTCTGCTAAGGGTGTTGGGTCTAAGCCCAGAAGCAAGGGCGGACCCATGTAGTGCCATGTGTGTGTGGCAGCCCCAGGTGAATTTGAAAAAAGTATATTAAAGGGTATCGACCCTATGGACCATGCACCCATTCAAAGTTGATAGTGCCCCACCTTGAAGACTGCATAAGATCACTGATCTTGTGATGACAGCAAGGAAATAGATCTATAGACATCAAATCCACCCATGGTGGTTATACATATCCAATGGGACTTGTGTGAAGGCGGGATCTTTGTTATATTGTTCGGCTTTTGCAATGTAATAAGTGTTGAAGCCTTTTTTTCATTCCCTTATTTGTGTCTTTATAAAATTCTTAAATTTAAAAAAAAAATGCACTTATATAGTGGCATTTGTTGGGTACTTACGTTTTGAGGCTCATAGGTGTCAACTATTTTTGACCTCATCTTTTTTTTTTTTTCGGGTGTTTGATTAACCTTAGAAATTCTTTGAGTTATTCCTGTATCCAGTTGGGTAGTTAATGTCAGTGATTTTTCATTATTTTTTTCAATTTTTTGTCGATTTTTTTTTTCTTCTTATATGCCCCACCCGAACAAAAATCCTAGGTCCGCCACTGCCTAGAAGGAAAGTCACCCCCTTGGCTTTTGTATGAAAATAATTTGCCGGAATCCAATTGTTTAAACTTAGGGCCCATTTGGTAATTTTGCCATAAAATAAAGATAAAGTAAAGCATCAAATCAAGAGAGAATAAAACAGAAGTGGGTTATGATGGTATTTTGTTTTTAGTTGTTTGGTATGGAATCTTTTTGACTTTTTGTATATAAAAGTGGAGTTTTTTTGTCTTTTAATGGAGAAAGGAGGTTGCTTTTTTACTTTATTTTTTAAAAAAAAGGAGGGAATTTTGAAAAAGTGTACTTTTGATGTGACCCTTGTCTGAAAATGGAGGCCTTACTTCCTTTTACTAAACTAGTAAAGTGCCAAACGGGCCCTTAAGGAAAGGAAGGTTGAACAGCTGTACATTATGAGGGTAATCATAAGGCACCAATTGTCAAAAAATGGTTCCAGTTGATCTGCTTTGTTGGGTTTAGGGTTGGGTTTTGGGTCTCCAGCAAATTGGGTAGTACTACATCTGCTGTATCAATTTTTATCAATAAATATGCTCCTGCACATAAAAAGTTATACTTAAATGCATAGGAAAAAAGGCTCTCAGCATCCAAAAGGGAACACAGATGGTCTACCTTCACATCGTCAAATGTTGACATATAACCAAACGATATTCTAATAGCTCCAGTTGGTTTTCCATTTAAAATGTCTCGATCATCCCAGCAAACATGCCCAGCCTGGATGATAAAGGAGTACAACTATAAGCATATAGTTTCTGTAAGATGCTTCTGAATAGAAAACAGTCAACCATTGTCCCATTAAGTATATTCAACATAAAGGAAATGCACTGAAAATCATATCAGAGCAAACAAGGAACTAGGATATACCTCAATGTTTGAAAAAAGATCAGAGTGAGATAGACCCATATATTTTGAGCATGCCCCTGGATTGCAAAAGCACCCTGTCTAAAAATAATATTGGTAGTAAGCAACTTGCCAGCATTTTTTTTTTTTTTTTAAGCTAAACTGTATATATTTCCAAAAGCATGTACAAAAAAGTACAAAAGTACAAATAATGAAGATTAGTTCCACCTCACTTGTGCCACCCAAGCTACTAAAGATATATAAGTAGTTAATGATTGCTCAACAGTCTCATTTCATTTAGCCTATTTAATGATTGCTCAATGATCTTATCTCATTTAGCCTTAAATATACATTTTTCAAATGTCCTAATTCCATACAAAGGTTCAAACTCCTTTATAATGTTTGATTTTCAATAAAAGTAACATTTTATGAGTTGGCAGAAGGGCTGTTGTTATCATCGCCGAAGCCTTATGTCATCACAAGTGTATCAGTATGTTTTCATTATCTGTCAACAAAAAATGAAGATATCTAAAACAATAATGAATAAGGCATGCTAAAGATGAGATTATAACCGGTTACAAAACTATGCCAAGTAAAAAGAGTGAGCACCATACTAAGTGTGCGTTATATATGCATCCAGCTGCTTCAAACGCCTCGAAATATACACAAGTACAGGATGACACTCGCCAAGGAGTCGCCTCAGCCATAACGAAATATTTATATTAAGAAACAATACGAAATTATTTACATACTGATAGTGAAATACAGAAATACAACCCAAAAAAAGTACTCATACCCTAGAACTGGATGTCAACTGACAAGTGAGACTGACAGTTAGATACTTGTTTATAGTACGTGTAGTGTTCAGAGGCACTATGGACCAATGTGTAATATCTATTAGTATAATAAGCACTTAGTAAATCAAGAAAAGATGAGGGAGTTCCCTTGTAAATATTAAAAATAAAATAAAGTATAGACAGGAGGTTTTATCCAGCCCTAAGGAATGTATATGTTGTCCTATTTAATTCTGTGTTTCATCTGGGGTTTGTTACAGAAACCCTAGAAAATCCATGGTTTTCAACCTGGTAAAGGTTCATACAAGGAGATAGTAAAGAGTTCTCATGATTGGATAGATTGAAAGAATCTGTCCATCCTTCTGCAAGCGCACTTTGGCCATCTACCATAAGGAGAAAAGGAAAAACCTTCTCATTCTGGAAGCAAAATTTT
Source organism: Persea americana (assembly GCA_029852735.1). Taxonomy (NCBI): domain Eukaryota; kingdom Viridiplantae; phylum Streptophyta; class Magnoliopsida; order Laurales; family Lauraceae; genus Persea; species Persea americana. Next base: position 44,255,070 of record CM056814.1, read on the forward strand.
CACCTTAAACGACTGCAAATAGAGTGTTCTCATTCAGCGCTCTCATTGATTCTCTCTCTGGAAGCCTTCATTTAGAAGCCATTGTGACGCAGCTTGGGGAGAAGAAGGATAGCCAATGGGCTAAACTCCAAAACAAAAGGCTTAGGGATAGGGATCCATAGGATCAAACCTGTCTTGGTCTCACACCACAGATCCTCGAAGGGAAGAAATTTTATTAATCAATGCATTGTCCCTAAAGACGGATTACAATCCCTTATATAGATTCATGCGCTGATCTACTCTTGGAAACATATCAAATTGAAATAAACTCTAATGCAAACTTGCTAATTAAATTCATAAATATCTCTAACTAAAAACTATTACTAAAATTAAATAGAGACCAGTTATGGAAGTCTTTTCTTTATATGCTATTAGTAGGCTTGGGCCCAATGGGATGGCAGCATGGTTCGAAATCACGGTATCGGCCGGGGCAAAAAACCGATACGATATCGGTATCGGTCGCAGCTATTGGTCTGTCACAGTCACCGCAGTGCGAATTCGCAAAAATATGCAAAAGATCCATACAATTAGAAAATGGTGGAAAACGATGTTTTTTTTTCCATTAGTAACAATTATAAGTCAAAATATTGGTCCCCCTAAGTATGACATCCTATATCGTTGTTTTGTCTGAAACTGATGAATATGTTAATGTTTAGTATTTTATCCTTGGTTCATCCTTATAGATTATAAATCCATTATGTAGTGCACACTAAAACCCCAAATCCAATCACTTAAAATAAAAATCTTTTTATATTTAAGCGAAGGGCATTTATTTTCAATGATTTAAGATTTTTCATTAATATATCCTATTAGAAGGGTACTAGTAGAATAAAAGGTCTGGATATTTAATCAAACTTTTTAAATATATTATTTTGCTGTTTATGAGTAATCAAGGTGACTTGGGCCAAACTATTATGTAATTAAAATTTATTGAGTGACCAGAGGGGAATTTATTTTGAGTGGAGCAATTAAAAGGGGCCTTTAATAGTTTGGCTTTAAGAGAGGGCACCGATGGTTGGACCATATAAGAGGAGGTATGTTTATAGTTAAAAATGTGGGCCACATAAATGAAATGGAATCCATCATACCTTATTATGAGGAATAGTGGAAGACTCACCATGGGACTTGGGAGTCAAACAAAGAAAAAAAAACCCTAAATGGGGTTCGGCCATCTCATTATTTCATTGGTTTGTGCCGACTGCAAAAACTAGGAGCGGGAAGAAGGAAACAGGGAAAGAGAGGAAGAAAGGGAAAGAATAGAAGGAGAGGAAGAAGAAAAAGGAAAGGAAAAGAGAAAAGGGGGGGAGAAGAGGAAGAAGAAAAGAGAAAAAAGGAGGGTAGAAAAAGAGAAAGTGGCAGCACTTTTTTTTCACTCTTTCTCTATCATCTCCTTCATCTTCCATTTTGTCCCCCATTTTTCCCCCAATTATTGTCTGTATAGGTCCCGTATCAGCTGATACGACCGATATTCTCAAAATATCGGTAGTAACAGCCGATATTTCACCGAGATTATAGCGATATTAATTGCGACAATACCGAGACCGCTATAACAGAGATATATCAGCGTGGTTAGGGCCGATACAAACCATTTAAAACCATGGTTGGCAGACCTTGGATCTAGCCTACATCACTTTGGCACTCACCTTCACCCAAGCCTCCGGCTGCGACATGAAGGAACAGAAGACCTAGTATTATTGATCTCTTTCCTGCTGCAACATGAAGGATCGATGTCCATGATATCACTGTTTTCCTGCGACCACGTGAAGGATCGATATCCCTAGTGTCGATCTCAAGAAGCGAACCCAAGAACCCTTTTGATAAGAAAACAAAGACAACATCTAGGCCAATCTTGCTGCAATAAACCCTAATAACCTAATATAAGAAACTGAAGACTTCAACAGGGTCAATTCTTGTCTTTACCTGGAGTGGCCAAGATTTGGCATAGCTGTATTTCTTTTCTAAGTGAGTTCATATAAAAGAAATCTAGGTGGAATTCTAGCAAGATAGCTCCATTGGAAATTCATCTACAACATTAGAGAACAAAAACCCTAATGCCAACACAAAAAACTACAATAAATGGTCAATTTATGTGGAGTAAGCCTTGGGGGGAACTCAAAGGTTGGGCTACATTGATAGAACTATCCCAAAATCACCGAAGGGTAGTTGTCGATCATCATCATCATCATCATCATCATCATCATCCTCATTAGGGTCAGCCACATAAATTATGTTTCTCCATCCCGGTTTAACCAAAGCCAAATCATCAAATAAGTTGCACTTCTTCATATCTACTTTTACTACCTCCATCCACGTCCTCTTCGGCCTACCCCTTCCCCTTAGTGGTCCATCAACCTGCATAGACAAACTTTACCTTACCGGCACTTTTTCCGGCTTGCGTTGGACATGCCCAACCCATGTCTCTAAGTTTATCCTCCATTGATGGTACCCCTACATGCACTTGAAAACGCTCAATTCTGATTTTATCACACATCCACCTCAACATTCTTATCTATGCTACATCCATTTTGCGCATGCTTTGCTTCTTAATTGGCCAACATTCTACTCCATTCGTCATAGCCGGTCCAATCACTGTCACGTAAAATTTTTCCTTCAATCTTGTTAGCATTTGTCAGAGACAAAGCACTCCAAAAGCAAGTCTCCACTTCAACCATCCCACTTTTATCCATTTATCCTTTATAATTTTACCACACATCCACCTCAACATTCTCATCTATGCTACATCCATTTTGCGCATACTTTGCTTCTTAATTGGCCAACCTTCTACCCCATACGTCATAGCCGGTCTAATCGTTGTCGCATAAAATTTTTCCTTCAATCTTGTTAGCATTTGTCAATGACAAAGCACTCCAAAAGCAAGTCTCCACTTCAACCATCCCACTTTTATCCTATGTTTAACATCTTCATCGATCTCCCCCTCCTTACTAATCATCAAGCCAAGGTAATGGAATGAATCTCTTCATGATATCTCGAGGGGTTCAATTCTCATAGTAGTTTCAGCTCTTTATTATGCTCAATGAAGTTGGAATCCATATATTCTGTCTTTGTATAGCTTATTTTAAAGACTTCGGATTCTAAAGCCTCCCGCCATCTCTCAAGTTTTTCATTCACACCATCTCTTGATTCATCTACCAACACTAAATCATCTGCAAATAACATACACCAAGGTACCTATTTTTAAATATGAGCAATTAACTCATCCACAATCAGTGCAAAGAGATAAGGGCTTAGGGCTGACCCCTGATGCAAAACCTATCGTCACTGGGAACTCACCTGTCTCTCCATAGATAGCTCTCACACTCGTTACCGCTCTTTCATAAATGTCAATAATAATTTCAATATAACCTCGTGGAACATTCCCAAAGGACTCCTAGAATATGGGCAGCTTGTTTTAATGCAAGAAGATGTTCTAAAATGGCTCATACAGTTAGTTGGCATTCTCCTCCAAAAGGTGTTTTGAAGCTGAATTTTTATGGTAGTTTTCTTCATCAAATTGGTATGGGAGGAATTGGTGGTGTTATTCGTGATTGGAAAGGGAAGGTAGTGAAGAATTTATCAGGTCCTATTAATTCGTTAGCAAACAGTGCTGAAATGTTTGCTTTGCTGGTGGGTTGCCGTGAGTTGCAGAAATTAGGTTATATTGCAATTGTTGAAGGAGACTCTTTTTCTGCTATTTAGTGGGGGTCTGAAAAAATCTTTTTTCCCTGGAAATTGGCGGATTAGGTGGAGGAGGTGCAAGCTATTTGTCGCGTCTTGAGAGAAGCAAATGATATGCTGGATGCTCTTGCTAGGGAAGGAGTCTTTCATTTACTTATTATTTCTTTTGATGTATAATTTCTTGAGTTGTTAGCCTTCTTGTTTGTTCCTCCGATGTTTGTTTCTCTACTTCTGTTGTTTTCTTTCTCCTTTTAATAAAATTTATTATGACAAAAAAAAAACCTCCTGGAACATTCCTTTTATTCAAAAACCCATCAAATTAAATCTCTAGGTACCCTGTCATTAACTTTTTCTGAATCGATCAACACCAAATGTAGGTTTTTCCTCTTCACTCGATATTTTTCCATTAGTTGTCTAAGCAAGAAGATTACTTCCATAGTTGACCTCCCTAGGATAAAGCCAAATTGATTTTCAGATATCTTGGTCTCCTGTCTAAGTCTTTGCTCTATTACTCTCTTTCATTAAATTATAGTAAAACTTAAAAGTTTAATCCCGCACTAGTTTGTACAATTTTGCATATCTCCCTTGTTCTTATATATAGGTACTACAATACTTCTTTTCCATTCATCCGTGATCCGACATCATCTTTGTACTTAATAACTTATTGAAGAGCCTAGTTGACCAAATCCCCCAAACTTCTCCTTAGCATTTCCAAGCCTCCATCTGAATGTCATCTTGACCTATAGCATTTCATGTCTTTATTTCTTTCAATGCTTTCCTTAATTACACCACCCCAATTCTAAGGAAAAAATATATGTTCTACTAGCAAAGTATCATCTCTTGTTCTTATGTCTCCTATATAGTCTTCATTTAAAAGTTAAAAAAAATATTCCCTTCACCTTTTTTTGATATCGTTGTCCTTCACTAAAATCTTTTGGTCATTGCTATTTAATACATTTGACATGGTCTAAGTCCTAGTCTTCCTTTTCCTTATTGTTGCAAGCTTGAAAATATCCTTCTCTCCTTCTCTTGTTCCTGACCTATTATATAGGTCATCATATGTATTTAACTTTGCATCACTTACAACTTTCTTAGCTTCTTTCTTTGCTTTTTTATACATCTCATATTGCTTTTTTATACATCTCATAGTTTTCCATATTCTTTTCTCTCAAACAACTTCTTGAACCTCTACACTCCACCACCAAGTTTCTTGATTATAGTGTCCTTTCCCTTTCCACTCTCCAAGCACCTATTTAGCAACCATTCTAATGCAGTTTAGCCATTTGATTCCACATCGTTGTAGTTTCTCCCTCAAGATTCCATTCTCCCTCCTCAATCACCCTTGGAAGATTCTAAGATAAAAATCATCCAGGAGTAATTCTAAATATTCTTAGTGGAAGGCAGAAAAAATGTCGGTTATGAATTGGGTCCATAATCCAATAAAGAGTAATATTTCAAAAGGTTTTCACCATTGTAAGATCGAGAAAGAATTATGGGATTCAACTGCTAACTCCTATGCTCACAAAAGAAAGCATGCTAGAATCTATTATGAAGAAATAGAACACGTTGAAGTTGATGGCCATTTCATCAGAGAGAGCATTGAAGATAAAGAGATCAAGCTGAAGTATGTACATATAAAGCACTTCTGAGAAGAAAGTTATAAAATGTATTTTCCAAGCTGGGAATAGTAGATATCAATGCTTCAGCTTGAGGGGGACTGCTAAGAGGCACTTCGGACTTAATATGTTATTTCCAGAAGTACTATAAGTGCTTTGTAAATAAAGAAAATATGTGTATTTCCTCATAAATATCAAAAACACAATAAACTATATATATATAGGAATTAGGAGGTGTCATCCAGCTCTGACAATACCTCCATACGCTCTATCTATTTTTTATTTTTTATTTTTTGAATATTATGCTCTATCTAATTTACTTATGTCTTTTTGTATTTCATCCAGGGTTTGTGAATAAAACCCTAGAAAATCCATGGTTTTTAACTTGTAGTTCCATCAATATGGGAAAAAAGTATCTTAACATAGTCATCAATATTTTTATGGGTATTGATCAAGCAATATATGATTCAAATAATGACCTTCAGACAAACTATCAGTTTAAACATACATAGAAGAAAATTTTGGTACTCTTGATTCATACCCTCAACTGAATGCCAGACAAAGAAGCCAATTTTTCCACCTCTCGATATCCAAACCAGGAGCCATCTGATCTTTTCAAATTGAATGCAACTGTCGGACCGAACTCACTAGATAATGCCTTGTAAGCAGCAAAAATCAGCATAAAAATAGGACAATCAAAATCTTTGAAAATCAGAAATTCTACATTAAAAACTTAAATGCATGCAGATTTGCTTACATGTGAAAAAACACGTGTATGATAAAAGCACAGTATGAACAAAAGAAATTGGAATCTCAAATTCTTCATATTGTACGGAATTATAGAACCTGAGCACAAACCCAAGATCTCAGAATTTCCAATAACAGGGAGGAAAAAAAAAAAAGAAAAACACAAGGCATCCAAATCATCAATAAACCACAAATCTCTGAGCAATCAAACATTTGTATGATCCATGAATTGCTGATCTGAGATGCATGCACGAGAAGAAGAACGTTATGTTTCATTCCAAGTAATGTTAATCAAGGTATACTAGCAAAAAATATATATTAACCAAGGGACACAGTGGCCCACTTTGGGAAAATTGACAGTCACTTGTACCCAGAAAATTCCCAAAATGACGGTAAGGCTGCCACAGTCTGCAGCACAGAGGGACTACTCACTGTCCGGACTTGAAACAACAGTCAATGATCATAAGGGATCTCCATCCACCTGACAATTTGATGATCACACAACTTAGAAAACAAGAGTTTGAATACCAAACTGAGAATGTATTGTCCTGTCCCTTATTGGAGAGCACTCATCAATATATATATAGGTATTACATGCCTTATTCAAGGCTCAAAGTTAAGGAAACTGACCAATTAAGTTACTTGCTATTCTAAGATAAGGAAACTAACTAATTAAAGAATATATACAGTTGTATTACAATTGAACCCAATCATTCCACGAGTGATATATGAGTAGGATCTTCTCATGGGCCTTGGGCCTTGGGCTTTATTAACACCACCAACACCACACACAATGGAAACGATATAGGTTAGAAGAACAATACTGGAGAAAGTGAAATAAAAAACTCAAACTTTTATTGCATAAAAATAACTGTCGACTGCCATCCCAGCTGAATACAAGCATCCTATATATGAGGGTCAAAACACCATAAAACCCTAATTGTAGATCTCTAAAATCTATAATCCATACTTCCTAAAATAAGACTAATAACATCTCAAGTTGATAAAAACAAACAATGCAGAAGGAATCGAAGGAACTTGCCCACTGTAGACTGTGTCTGGGAATGGCACAATCGATTATTATATATGGATATCCTCAAAATCCCCACATTAAGCAACCAATTCCTATCTTGAACGATTAATACCTCAATCTAAGATCCCAATGGACACAATTAGTAAGTAATTGAAGAGGAAAGTTAGAAATCCGAAAGATTTCTCCCAATGAGGATATCCAGACCTCTCAATGTTCTGGATCATGGGGCCCACATCACCCACCCTTTTGGATGGTGGACTATACCAGCTGACACACCACCCTTTTGGATGGTGGACTACACCATCTGAGTCCATTTTGGCCCCATTAATTGAGGCCCAAGATCAGGATCTCGTCAGCCCGTGTATATGTTTGTTTTCCATGGATGAACTTTCAAATTCACGTATCCTCTATGAATTGATACTCACCCAATTGTTGTAAGCCCTTTCTTTAGTTATAACTATATTTTGAATACGAAAAAAAAATGCCTGTTTAATAATCTCTGATTTTTTTGATAAACAAAAATACCGCCAAAGTAAGAGCTTTTCTTTAGAATTTCACAGGCAAACTAAATCTAGATTAGAACCTAAAAATTAGAGACATTTGTTTTAGACCAAATAACTAGCTCTTAATAGATTAGACTAGAGTTTCCCAATATGGCCTTAAGATGAGAGTGGAGAGGTCTACGGACCATAGTGAAAGTTTTTTAATTTTATATTTTCAAAATAGAGTTAATAAACAAGGTATTGATGCGGAATGGGGATTGACGAGGGGCAGGTAGGGGAAGATGGAGGGATAAAGGGGCTTCTCACACCATAAGTCTCAGGCATTGTGCCATTCCGATGGCAAGAGATATATTGCAGAAGAGAACTAAGCACGCAAAACTTTTCTTTTAATTAATCATAATCTGAAAGAGCCAAAGAGGCATTACATCATATGTTAGGAAGGCTGCACTCAAACACAACATCGACCCTTTCGTTAATACTTTGACCACTTCACTAGGAAATGGAATCTATGACCCAAACCCAGATCTCCTGGTTCTTGAAGAAGCCAATTGAACTGCATGTGAGAAACCTTCACTGATTTCAATATTTTTTTTCATATTTTATCTATAGTTGATCAGATCTCTTTTTTTTCGGTTTTTTTTTTTTTTTTTTTTTTTGGTGGTAACAAATAAGTTGATCAGATTTTGAATAAATAAAGAGCATCTTCTTTGATACTTCTATGTTCTCTTGAAATTCTAAATGTTAATGCTTGGATTGAGATAAAGCAGAGACCCATCAAACCAGATGCAGACCTGAGATGTGAGGAGCTGGATTGTTCCGTTACTTTCACGTACCTCTTATTACAAAGGTTCATTTTGTGATTTCCATCGGGGTCAGTTGAGAAGAGATACAGAAATTGGTTTGGGAGGGGAGAAAGAGATACAAAAATTGGGTAGGGAGACAGGAGAAAGAAACAGTTATGAAAAGAGTAAGAAAGAAAGATGGAGAGAAGAAGATACTTTGGGCTGAGTTCAGAAAGAGAGAGAAATAGAGAAGGATTGAGAACTGGAGAAATGGAGAGACTGTTAGTTTTATGGTCTCAATCCATTAAGATTGATGTAATAAATTGATTAATTTCTTTATTTATCAATATATTCATGTTTTCCTTTCATGAGATGAATGGTGTTTTATTACTTAAATACACATAACCAATACAAATGTCATACTGGCTCATGAGATGAACCGGAGTCCACAAGTGTATTAGATGTAACACGTGTGTGGATGAGATCCACATACAGGAGACATGTGTCGTAAATCTTATACTTAAATTGATTCACAACCGGTGATGAGATTGGGCATCTCATCTGACAAGGTTGCAGTATTATGATCACTATGAGATAGTATGATCTGTCTCGATCATCAGAATGTAAGATTCTGGATCATCATACTGGTACATTGGATGTATTGAAAGGACCATGAAAAGCACCTTAGGAACACTGTTTTTACTTTAAAGTCTGCTCTCATAATTCCCTAACAATAAGCTCTCAACCCTGAGACATTGATGAACTCAAGTTTCTATCTATTCATTTGCTTTGAGTCAACAATGAGTGAGGCCAACTTTAGGTCAACACCTCGGTATCTTGGATACGTGATTTTAGGACTGTGGGAACATTTAATGGTCAAGATGGAATCTATCTATATTATCCCCTTGTGCCAATTAATGGATTTATCATTGGTAAGTGTACACCCATCTCAATTAAGAGTTAATTGGATGGTACTAATGATTGCTATAATTAATTAGGGCTTAAGGATAATAAGATATGGATCTAAATTGGTGGGACAGTCTGTCCAATTGATCCATGGATAATGATAGAGGGCCTACTTGTAGTAATAGGGAAGTTTAGGGTCTTCATGTAATTTATTCCTAAGACTGGAGTTCAATTGCATTTATTTAGTGGAGTTATTTTCAATTAACTGCGGGCCCGAATTGCACATGAGATGTGGGGTCGCGGTGTCCCAGTTGGAGCCAGCTTTTTATGGAATCCCTAGTGGTCCCCACGCTAGCCCAAGATTGGATCTTTACTAATTCTATTTGAACTCAAAATGGAAAGCAACTATTTCTATTTGAAGTGAGACTTCTAATAGTGGTAATAGTGGAATAAAGGGTTACTAATTAATATAGAAGTTGGACTTCTAATTATAATGAAAGAGAGGAGTTGCAAAACTATAAATAGAAGGCAAGGGGATGCCTTGGACGTCCATGCTTAATTCTTCTTGGAGATTCACGCCCATCATCCCTTTGTGCAAGAGTTGCACTTCTTCTCCTTCCCCTCTCTCTCTCTTCTAGTTCCCTTCTAGTTTCCTTAGAGATTCTAGTTAGTCTTTCTCTTAGAGATTCCACCATCTCTCTTGAAGAAAGAAATCTGAAGCGGGTCATAGCGTGGAAGACGATTAGGCATTGGAGATTCTGATTGTGGAAGAGTTCTTCATCAAAGAGTTTAATCAAGTTCTCCATTAGAGCACAACCAAGCTCCATAGGTATTTTCTACTCCTTGTATGTTGTGGAATTTCGTGTTTGCTTGTTGGGTGCTGTTTCTATCTTCATGATAGGATTGTTTGCTGACCATGATGGCTGAGATTGAGGACATGCATCCTGGATTGGGGTTTATTGGCTTTTGGATAGGTGTTCACTACTTCTAGTATGTGAAAAGTTTTTGAAACCTATCCTAGAGGCCCACCCACTTCCAACAGAGACAGACGTGACGGAGAGGAGAGAGTCGTTTGGATTGACCTTGAGAGAGATGTGACGAAGAGGAGAGAAGTTCAGCGAGTTTTTTGTAAATTACTTTTTTGTAAATTACTTTAAATCTCAGCCGTTGAACATCTTGAAATGGATGAGATACAACATCGCATGCAATATATTTCAGCACACCATCATGAGAGAAAAATATACCCATATATTTGTATATATATATAAGAGTAGGAAGTCTAAAAAGAAACTGACGAATTCAATAGGAATAAAGTACTCGAACTTGAAAGGTAAAGAATTAGAACAACTGAAGATGTACTTAACGACCAAATGGCAAGTTGTATTAAAACATGTTGACAAATAAGTGCTTGGGAAGTTCAAGAGGCAATGTAACAGAATGCAAAAACTCAATTAATTAGGAAAACCAAACTAAATCTTGAATAAATAGGAAAGTATTACAGAAAACAAGGAGAAATGATTAGTCACACAAAATGGCCGAATAATACCGAGCTTCAATCCAAGGGAGAAATACAAGAAAAACAAATTTTCTTGAGTGAAATAAATGAAGCAAGTGCTGGACGTCCTAAACTGTAAGTAAAATACTATTCAAACTGTTAGTTTTATGGTCTCAATCCATTAAGGTTGATGTAATAAATTGATTAAGTTCTTTATTTATTAATATATTCATGTTTTCCTTTCATGAGATGAATGGTATTTTATTACTTAAATGCACATAACCAATACAAATGACATACTGACTCATGAGATGAACCGGAGTCCATAAGTGTATTAGATGTAACACATGTGTATAGATGAGATCCACATATAGGAGACATGTGTCACAAATCTTATACTTAAATTCATTCACAACCAGTGATGAGATTGGGCATCTCATCTGACAAGGTTGCAGTATTATGATCACTATGAAATAGTATGATCTGTCTCGATCATAGGAATGTAAGATTCTAGATCATTATACTGGTACATTAGATGTATTGAAGGACCATGAGATGCACCTCAAGGATACTGTCTTTACTTTAAGGTTTGCGCTCATAATTCCCTAACAATAGGCTCTCGACCCTGAGACATTGATGAACTCAAGTTTTATCTATTCATTTACTTTGAGTCACCAATGAGTGAGGCCAACTATAGGTCAACACCTCAGTGTCTTGGGTACGTGATAGTAGGACTGTGGGAACATTTAATGGTCAAAATGGAATCTATCTTTTCCCCTTATGCCAATTAATGGATCTATCATTGGTAAGTGTACACCCATCTCAATTAAGAGTTAATTGGATGGTACTAATGATTACTACAATTAATTGGGTCTCAAGGATAAAAAGATATGGATCTAAATTGGTGGGACAGTCTGACCAATTGATCCATGGATATTGATAGAGGGGCCTACTTGTAGTGATAAGGAAGTTTAGGGTCTTCATGTAATTTATTCCTAAGACTGAAGTTCAATTGCATTCATTTAGTGGAGTTATTTGCAATTAATTGCGGGCCCGAATTGCACATGAGATGTGGGGTTAGGGTATCCCGGTTGAAGCAAGCTTTCTATGGAATCCCTAGTGGTCCCCACGCTAGCCCAAGATTAGATCTTTACTAATTTTATTTGAACTCAAAAGGGAAATCTACTATTTCTATTTGAAGTGAGACTTCTAATAGTGGTAATAGTGGAACAAAGGGTTACTAAGTATAATGGAAGTTGGACTTCTAATAATACACAGAGAGAAGTATGAAAAACTATAAAAAGGAAGAGGAGGGAGCCCCTTGGACGTCCATGCCCTATTCCAAGGAGTGATTCACGCCCATCATCCCTTGTTTGCAAGAGTTGCATTCTTCTCCTTCCCCTCTCTCTCATCTAGTTCTCCTTAGTGATTCTAGTTAGTCTTTCTTGGAGATTCCACCATCTCTCTTGGGGAAAGAGATCTGAAGCGGGTCATAGCGTAGAAGACGATTGGGCATTAGAGATTCTGATTTTGGAAGAGCTCTTTATCAAAGAGTTGAATCAAGTTCTCCATTAGAGCACAACCAAGCTCCATAAGGTATTTTCTACTCCTAGTATGTTGTGGAATTTCGTGGTTGCATGTTTATTGTTGTTTCTATCTTCTTGATAGGTTTGTTTGCTGACCATGATGGTTGAGCTTGAGGACATGCATCCTGGATTGAGTTTTATTGGCTTTTTGGATAGGTGTTCATCACTTCTAGATGGTGAAAAGTTTTGAAACCTATCCTAGATGTCCCACCCCACTTCCAACACAAACATCAAAAAGACACTAGATTAAAATCTCATCCACCAATCTAACCTCTAAAAGACGGAAACCCTAATCACTAGGAGTCCTTGTATACATAGAACAAGCGTAAAACAACTTATAAATAATTAAGGAAAGATATGCTTGCCGGAACATCTAGAAACTTAGATAGAACTAGCTGTGGGGCCCACAAGGCCTACCTCTGGACAGATGGTGCCCACAATCATAAAGAAGACTCATAAGCAGCCAAGTGGGTTAGGTACCTTCAAGAGTTAGGGCCCATTAAGATCCATTTGAGCGAGGACCCAAAAACAGCAATTTTATTCTGGATATTTTATCAACTGTTAATTTAATTACCATTCCATGGATCCCCACTTCTATCTGAGCCATTTAATTTTTAATCCAGCCTTTCCAAGCCCTTTTGGTGCTTTCAGAGTCTTCCATGAACCCTTTGGCAAGCCAATTGATCTGATTAATTCGACCATAGTTTCAAGATGCAATATGATTCGCATCAAGGGGTAGAAGAGCTATTAGGAGAATTGTTCTTGAGATATGTTTTTTTCAATTATGCTCTACACCATCAGAACCAAGTTCTTAGAAAATTAAAAATGAGAATAACAAGTATCCAGACTACAGAACAAACATTCCTCATTCAACCCAACTACAAATCAAATCTACAATACACCATTTTTGCCATAACTTAGAAAGATTGGATAAAAGAATAAGTGAAACCTAAAATAAATAGAAGCAAATAGAACTAAAGGAAATGATACCCAAAGAAAAGTAGTGAATGAAATACCAAAGAAAAAAGAATAAATACAAGCTTTGATCCAGTATAGGCAAAACCCAAAATGATTGAAGGTATTATTGATATGTTAGCACAATAGTCAATTTCAGTTTGGTTCAACCAAATAGGTTGAAAGATGTAGGATAGACCTGTGGCCATATATTTAGGGCCCGAGTCAATTTAGGATTTTTTTTTTTTTATTTTACTAATTACCTATCATTAGTTTTCTAATCTTATTTAAGAGTTGTAAATAGGATAGGTTTCTAATTTCTTTAGTTTTCTAGTTTGATTCGTTTTATCAGGGCCTAAGTTTTATTTTTCCTAATTATCTGGCATTATAGAGAACAATTTCTTAGAGTTGATTAATATATTGTGGGTTTATCCCTTTTGAGGTACGTCTTCGTGTTATCGTCTTTGCGGAGACTCCTTATTGTGTCTACGAACACATGCTTCGGCACCCTTATAGTACTTTGGCGCTTTTCGCAAGCCATAATCCAAGGGCCTACATTAGTTTGGTATCAAAGCGAAGATTCCCCATTGCTCCGATCACCACTCGAAGCCCATACATCCATGGATGAAAACAGCGGCTGCTACACTAAAAAATCAGGCATAGCAGCCTTGGCCGCTACGCTTCTTTAAAGTTATTGCCGCACACAACTGTATCGGTCCATAGTGGGCCATATCCCATCATCAAAATCTATTCCTATATCCATCCATTCCATCGTTTTCGTTCCATATCCCATCATCAAAATCTATCCATGCCCTATCCACAACACCAAATAGGAGAGTTCCAATTCCGCAACCCATCATCCTTGATTCCCCACTCCACCTAACTCCATTACACCACTGCCAATCCCCAAATCCACTACCAAATCCGTACAATCCCCAATTTTTCAAAACCTTAATCCAACCCTAGTTGTGCCCATCTCCTGCAACCCACAAATCCCCAATCTTCAAACCCCACACCCCTTCAAATCCCCTCAATCTAGCCACATCCCAAAACTCGACCCACAAAATGTTTTCCCAAATCAATCGAAACGCCTCTCTGCAAAACCCCACTATCGATCCCATCAGCCCTAAAATCCCCAAACCGTCACCGTCACCAACCACCTTCCTATTCCTAATCCCAGATGACTGAAGCCAACCCCAACCAACAGCACTTCCACAACCCTATCATCCTAGATCCGCCCTTTTGACCTTCCAAAACCCAACCAAAAGAAAAAAAAAAAAAAACCCAAAACCCCGAGACTAAATTTAGTGAAAAAGCGAGAGAAGAAGCCTGAGAAGAGGAGATAATAAAGTAATAAAAAAAAAAAAAAAAAGAGTTTTGGCGTAACTGGGACCGGAGTAGACGAGCATCACCAACACCAACATCTTCATTCCACCTATGGCATGATCATTTTACTCCACCAGTAACCTTGTCACTACAGCTAGCACCTAGCTATTGCACATCTTGCCCTGTCAAGGCCACAATCGCACGATAACAACACTAGCAACATCTTCGACTGCATCATCAGATCTGCTAACCACTATCAACATCGTGCCCCTCTCCACCTCAACAAAGCCATAAGAAGACGAGAAACTCCGTTCTCCTCCATCATCATCCTCATCTTTCCTTCCTCTCTCTATCATGCATCACCAGTGAAGAAAAACTGGAGAACTCTCTTATTTTCGTTTCTGCACAAGTCTAATTCTGCTAGAGAGAGAGCGTGCCTTCTTTCGCACATGTCTATCTCAAGCAACACAACTTGAGTTATTTGGTGGGCCGAGTTCGAAGTCGGGTTGAGTTCGAGTGTGACGCCCTGGAGTTCCACATCGACTATAGAAAGGAAAGTGACGTGGATTATATGTAAAGCTTGCACCCTTACCTTGCATGAGGCCTTTTGGTGGGTTGAAGCCTACCAGAAACAAAGCCGTGAGGCCCATGGGCCAAAGCGGACAATATCATGCATGCGTGTGGGGTGGGGCGTTACAATTGGTATCAGAGCCGACTCTCAATTAATTCGAGTGTGGGTCCCTGGAGTGGTCAAGTGCAAGTGGGCGAGCTTCCATGTGGGCAAGCCAAGAGATCCAACAGGCTACGGCACAAGGACGTACAGCCTTCAAGGGGTGGATTGTGACGCTCTAGAGTCTACATCGACTATAGAGAGGAAAGTAAATGGGATTATATATAGAGCTTGCACCCTTTCCTCGCATGAGGCCTTTTGGTGGGTTGAGGCCTACCAGAAATAAAACCGTGAGACCCGTGGCCCAAAGCGGACAATACCATGCATGCATGTGGGTGGGGCGTTACATCGGGCCCAAGTCAGGCAAAACCTAACCCAGTTTGAAACCAGGACTGCTAACAGCAACACAACCATTAGCAAGGTAAAAGGTTAGATTTGACCAAATTGACGACCAAGACTTATTTCTGCCATTTAGGAGCCATTTAAAGTCAGATTGCAGATCAGTTTTTACGATTGTGTTCTGGGAGAACATATCTACAAAAAAAGTCCGTCTATTCTCACATCTAAGGCCATATGAAATTGGATCCCGGTAAATTCTACAATGAACTTCAAATGGTGAAATATGCACATAAATATGGAAAATGGTATTCTGAGAATGATTGTTATTTTAAGGAATTTCTTAATTTGACACAAGTTGAGTTGTCAGGTGTTGAATATTCTGACCAATTTCCAAGGTTGCAAGATATACGAGGATTTGAGGATGATGAACATGATTTAACCATGGTCTAAAATCGCGGTATCGGTTGCGGTATTGGCAGACCTAAAAAACCAATACCGTCGCGGTATCGGTCTTGGTCTATCGTGTTCGTCGAGGCTTGAAATTCTTTTGACCCCTGAAAAAATTTGAAAAAACTATCCAAAAAAATCCAAAATATTGTAAAAACTAGAAAATAATATTTGTTTCCATTAGTAACTATTGTAAAGTAAAACACTGGTCCCAATAAGTCATAACACGCTGTATCGCAGTCTAATTTTTAAAATTAATTAGATTAGTCCTGTCCATATAGTTTGTAAATCAATCAATGTAGTAGTTCATACCTAAAATCTAAACCACTTAAAATAACAACCAATTTGAAAAAGACAGTTTGACACCAATAGGACTTGGCCCACTATTGGATTGACCATTATACAAATTTGAGATTTTCTTAGAATTTTATTCACATATTCTTGAAGTGATTATTCAGATTAGTAGCCCAATTCTAACTTGACTAAAATTTGTTGAGGGCCTATTTAATAAGGGGCATAAATTTTGAACAGATTTGAGGAGCATTATTGAAATCCAAATCTGTCAATAAAAATAGCCTCCAATTGCATGAAGTGTCCTAGCAATTTACTTCAATCAGAAATCTCTCCACCATTGGATCAATTCTTTGGTGAAAAATGTGATTAGGCCCATACATTAATAACCTAAACACCTAAAGAATTTTAACATTGAATTGGGGCTCATGAAATGGTTCAAGTCCAAGCCTCACCTCAAGTTAAAAAGTAACACTTCCCAACAGTAAGTAAACCTAACCCATTACCCAAGCATGAATGAATATGAATGACGATTGATAACCCTAATAAATGTGGGCATTTATTCCATTTCGACATCCACACCTGTTCTCGTGGAACGAAATAGAAAAGGAGGAAATTGAAAAGAAAATAGGGAAAGAGAGAATAAGAGAGAAGAAACAGAAAAAGAAAAGGAAATAAGAGTGGGAGAGGAGAATAAGCACATAGAGGATGACGAACGGAGTGGCAAGGGGTGTTGCAGCCTTGCAGGTAGCAGTGGTGGGAGCTCTGGTAACTCTTCTGTTCATCCTCCTCCCCCCTTCTATCTCTATTTTTTATTTCTATTTTTTTGGTTATTTTCTCTGAAGCTGTGGATTATAATATTTATTTTCTTCTTCCTTTTCCTCTGTATGGCATGCATCCCCGCTCTTTTTTTCTTTTCGTCGCTGTTTTTTTTTTTTTTTTTTAAGTTTCGGTCATAACAGCCGTTTTGGCCATTACGATTGATATTCTGAAAATATCGGCCGTGAATACACACTGATACGATTCTGAAACCGATATCCCAGTGAGTTATCCCCTCGATTAGGACCGATACAAACCAGTATTGGCCGATACGTACCGGCATTGGCCGATATTTTAAACCATGGATTTAACTAGTTTTCTTAGATGTTTGAGACCAGAAATATTGGAGAAAATGAACTGACTACAAGAGCATTCATGAGGCACATTTGGGAAGCAATTCGTGTTGAGCAAATGCTTAAACGGTCTCATCTACAAAAAGGTATGCCTCAAGAAGAAAAGTCAACTCAAATAACTAAAGGCCATGTTATGAAACCCATAGTGGAGGATATCCAGACTACCATTGAGATGCTAGAACCAAAGCATGAGCAAAAAGACGAAAAGGGGCCTGAATTTCCTTCTATGAGTGAATTTCCTTCTATGAGTAATGATAATCAGGAGATGTAAGCAGCAAGGAAAGATGAACAAGTTGTTGAAGCCCCCCACAATCATCTGATCCTTAGGGATGAACAACGTGCACTTGGAAATTGCGATTTGATGGTGCACATTCTACACATGAAGTATCCAACAGTTCAATTGCACACCCATAAAAAATCTAGTTATCAAAAGAAGTGATGCATCAAGCCTGCTACAAATTGGAGGAAACAATCAAATCCCGTTTACAAGCTGATCACAGACACGACACTTCAGCTAACAGATTGGAAGTTCGTCCGATTGATCTTTGATCTAGGAGTATATTTACCGAACTTGAGGTCGAGTTCTCCCCAAGCCAAGAAGAATGACGCAGGATAGACCTCAGGCCACATGTGAAGGGCCCAAAACAATTTAGGGTTTTTTTATTTCACTAATTACTTGTCATTAGTCTTCTAATTTTATTTGAGAGTTGTAATTAGGATAGGTTTCTAATTTCTTTAGTTTCCTAATTTAATTAGTTTTCTTAGGGCCTAAGTTTTCTTTTTCCTATTTATATGTTATCAATGTAGAGAAGAATTTCTCAAAAGTTAATGATTAATATATTGTGGGTTTATCCCTTTTGAGTTGTCCTTGTGTTATCGTCTCGGCGGAGACTCCTTATTGTGTCTGCAAACACATGCTTTGACACCGTTATTGTGCTTCTGCACTTTTCACAAACCTTAACCCTAGAGCTGCATCATTGAAGCTATTTGGTTTGTTTACGTGACCGAACTAAACTACCCTTTTATGGATTTCAGTCCAGAATTCAGACCTGTTCAGCCGTTTTGGTCCAGATCTTGGCATCTCGACAAAGCAAGGATAATAGTGAAAAAAAAAATCAATTATGTTTAGAAAACTGCCTCTTCATTCAGCTCAGGTAAGCGTCGAATCGGGGTATGTGTCAATTCATGAATTAATGTGTATGGGTAGTAAAGGGGTTAGATATTGGTACCTCCCTTTCTTTCTCTCGCAGAATGTTTGCATGTAAATCAAGGGCCCATGACTCCTTGGTGACAATAAGAAAGGCATAAAAATAAGAAGCACAGCAACATATTGGAATCCTCTCTAAACAATATTTGAAATAAAATGGTTATGTTACTCTTTAAGACTTCATAATTACCCATCTAGGGAACATCAATATCCATTTCATTGTAACCTTATCCCATATAGTTGATGGCCTTTGTGATTTTACCTTTCAGCTTGACTCTATTTGAAGCCAGTCTCATTTCTTTCTTTCCATATTAACTAAAAAGCGGCCCATAACATGATCTTCCATGGATTCACTCCTCTCCTTCTGAATGGGGCTGCTTCCCAAGCTAAAAAACCCAGCACCCATTACTCTTGTGGGACTCAAAAATCATTCTCTATAAAGAAGAGTTTCTTATCCAGATCACCCTAACAAACTTCTATTTTGACAACAGATTATCTAGATACTCATTTCACTATCACGTAAATGATAAAATAACAAAGCATTTGAAGGCGCAACTTCGCATCTGTATAGCTTGTCTATTTTAGCACCTTTCCTGCTATAGCCGACCAAGTAAAGATTCAAGCTTTGATGGAGCTAGACCTGACAACACCAGCTCACTAGTCGAAAAGGCCAATATGGAAGAGGCCAAGGAAGAAAAAAAAGACTAAACTGAAAACTTTCTCCATGGCTCCATTTTCCAAGTCCTTATATCCTATTCATTCCTGCAAAAAAACACAGAATTATGACTAATCATGAATCAAGAGTGCCTTGCATCTGCTGATGCAACCTCTGGCATATTTCTTCTAAAATATTAACTCCACCCCATCCTTCTCAAATCTCACAGAACTGATCAACATACATCCCTACAAGTTTATACAGTCTAGCGAAAACAAATCTAAAAGGCTACCTCCCTCCCATAAATATCACCTTCACCCATCAAATACCAGATTCCCCTAGAACAAATCTAAAAGGCTACTTCCCTCCCATAAATATCCCCTAACTGTTTCCCTATCACCTTCACCCATCAAATACCAGATTCCCCTGGAAAAAAGTTCTACTAACTTCGACTTGGCCTCCCCCAATATTGACAACCCATTCCATATTCTTGACCCTTATCCTCCAGAACTCCACCTGGCTCCAACCCCTACTACCACCCCGATATTTTCGACTATCATGTTTCTCCATGAGACCTTTCCTTCACAAACCTATGTCACCACATGCATAAAAAGGCCCATTTCCTATCTGAAATTCCTACCAACCCTAACCCACCACTAATTCCATTTCCACTCCAAAACCGACCGATGTTCTTGAAAATAAGACAAACATTCATAGAATATTTGATTAACTTAAGTAAACGGCTTACCCCAACATAGTTGGGACTTGGGAGTTGGGACAAAGCTTTGAAGTATGCTTTTGATTAAATGGCTTAGAAGTATGCTTTTGATTAAAAATATATATAATTAGTAAATGAGCCCCTTCCACAGGCAAATAGAATGAAGGATCTAATTTTGCATTTGCAATATAAAAATAATGCGGAATGAAATTGAGAATTAATAACATAATACATATTTATAGCATCTGCTTTAGCTAAAAATTCTCCATAGTCCTTGATTTGGAAAAGAAGTGCATGACTTCAGAACAAAGTGAATAAATTAATCAAAAATCCCAGCCAAACAGAAAACCAACCTCAGCAGTATGTCTTCCATAAACCACGCACACCTCCATTCCATTGCCATGCCTCATTCTTAGAAGCACTCTTCTTACATAAGTTGCCAGAGAAGCCGTATGCCTAAAACAGAAACAAACAATAGATAGATCAAGTTCAAGACCTTCTGCTTTATAGTTAAACATAAGCATAAAGAGTATTATATGGAACAATTTATGTGCACTTGATCAATGCCTTGTACAAGAAGACAAAATTTTAGCGAACAGATAGCCAACCACATTTTATTCGTAAAGATCAAGGTGCACATAACACCATTCATTACAGTGAACCAACTAGAAAAGGATCAGAACAATTGCACTAAAATCATCATAAATATAAGGGAAATTTTCAAAAAAGCATAAAACTTTTGGCTCATTTTCAAAAAAGTACATGAGGATTTGAATATTTCACAAAAGTACAAAAGTTTTTCACAATTCTTTCAATAAAGTTCTTTCCATATAATCCTTTTCAATAAATGACAAAAATACCCTTCCCTTACGATAGGTTTTGTCTGTTCTAAACTTCTTTCCCCCCCAAAATTGATCATTTTGATTTTGACGATCATAACCATTTAGTGAAGCTAGTTTTTGAGTCATTTGGAATGCATTTTTTTAACCATCCATGCATAAAGGTTGTTGAAGTGGGCCCCACTAGGTCATTTGGTTTAGACTTGATCATTTGTCTTAAATGATTTAATAAAGGGGAAATTTTGAAAAAATAACTTGATTAAAGGAATTGTGGAAAGCTTTTATACTTTTTTGAAATATTCAAATCTCCGTGTACTTTTTTGAAAATGAGCAAAAGTTTTATACCTATTTGAAATTTTCCCTAAATATAATCCAAAAACAATCAGAACAAATTTTTACCTAAGGGAACATCACTAAAAATCATTAAAAACAGATTTTCAACAAACTCAAGGTTAAAGAATCCTCAAATTGTATGTTTGTGAGCCGGAATATCTACTTGATTGGTAAACAATTAAAAATGAACTTAGAAATTATCTGAACATGTAAGCAGCCCCTACCCTACAGAATGAATCTACGAAACTGTTCCACTATAGCCAACAAAGAAGTAGAGCCATAAATCTGTTTGCTTTAATACAATGATGAACATAATGTTCTTGGGAAGAACCACACAACCGAGAGAAAATTACTGACCCGACACATCCAACCAGCTAGATAAATCACAATTTGGGTTGACTTTTCCAACTAGATTAAATAACTGGTCCAGATTACGTAGAATAGATTTTTTTTTTCAGCTTGAATGTTGAGCACGTACTTCTAACCAACCCACCCCAAACTCACTCTTCACAGTTGCGCACCAGCCTGATTTATAACTTGATCAATAAAGGGGCTAGGTTGATGTTGAGTCCAAATTTATTAACTTCGGTCAACCCAACCAAACTCAAAACGCCAACCCATGCTTTCATTAGCTGTGGCCCAAACAACACAACCAAAAAGTAGAAAATGATAAAATTGGGTTGAGTCATACATTTTCTAATTGACCGTTGAGTAATTACTTGCTACTCAGCCTACCCAAATATTCAACATGATTCAGTACATTCTGATTACCAACCTGATTTACAGCTAGATTAACAAAACAGATGCTTTCACTAGCTGTGGCCCAAACAACACAACCAAAAAGTAGAAAATGATAAAATTGGGTTGAATCATACATTTTCTTCTAATTTAATGTTGAGTAATTGCTTGCTACACAGCCTGCCCAAATATTCAACCTGATTCAGTACATTCTGATTATCAACCTGATTTACAGCTAGATTAACAAAATACATGGGTTGGGGTTGGGTCCACACTTATTAGCTTCGGTGGTCAAACTGACCAAATCCATAAAAAACCAAGCCATGTTTTCACTAATTGTGAATTTGTGATTCAAATAACAATACAAACAAAAAGAATAAAATGCTAAATTGGATTAACAAATAATGACAGAAAAAAGAAAAACTATCTTATTAATGCAAAATAAATCGGCCTAGAGATTTTGGGAAAAAGATCCAACCATGTAGAGAGAACATGCAAAAGCAAGATGTTGATGAGTAAGCAGAACAGACATACAGAAGCAAGACAAGGAGGAAGAACAACTACACCCTTGCCCCTCTTAAAACCCATAAAACATGCACCCTTGTCCCTCTTACACACATAAAACATATAAAACATATATAAAATTGGAGAAACCCCAAGTGGAGCAGGAAGAGCCTTCCTTATTGCAAGCAGTTCATCAGTAGGGCCAGAAATAGGAGAGGACATCCTCCAATATCTCACCTACTCCATGGTCCTATTGATTACAAGAGAGTTTGGGAATTCTAGGTGATCCTTTGGTATCAAATGATCATTGTTTATTTAAGGAATCAGACCATGGTTTGGGTGGACAACTCTCATTTGCCTAATCTCAGGGATTACATCCACAATACAGTTTACATATCCTTATCCAAAATATACAACAATTTTCGGGTTGTATATAGGTCTAACTCATAAGTTTGTAAGCCCAGTGCAAGGACCCAACCCCAAAAATTCCTGATTGGTTAGATTTTTATAAGAAATTGATATGAATTTTCTACAATTTTAGGAATTAATTTAAAAAAGTTAAAGGATCAATGTTTCTTGATAAAGAAAATATATTTGGCTAATACAATTTTGAATTTAATGATTCTAATCATTTATATTGGCGTGATCTGAAAATTTTAAAAAATAAACAGGTTGCTTGGGTCAGTTAATGGGGGATTATTAAAAATGAATTATGGGCTATTGGCACATGAAAAGTTAAGACAGAGCCATAAATAGGTATACAAAGACAAATGATTGGTCAAAATTCACTTTGACCATCAAATGATCCAACCGAGCACTGAAAAGCACAAGGAAGAGCAACTCAAACGATGTTGAGACATTTCCAAGCTCAAGGAAGAAAAAACAAGTGAATTAGACACCATTTGAAGCCAAAACTGTGCAAACAATACACATTGGTGGGCCCCACTTTCAGACATTCAAGCAATCCAAGGCCTCCAAATTCAACTCTAAATCATCAAGGAACATATGGAGAACATTCTCTCAAAATTTTGGAGCAAACGGAGCTAAAACGAGGAAGATACAAGCAAAACAGTGCCAGACCCCCATGGCAGAATTGAAGGACGAACCCCCCCACCGGGGCAGTAAAGTAAATTTTTGCAACCCCAAGGGTATTTTGCAACCCTTAATCATTTTTTACCACTTCAAATGGGTTCAACAAGATGTCAAGTCATCATGACACATGTCTCAATCAGTAAGTGACACGTAGCACTCGAATTCGACCCAATCAAATCCTCAAAAATTCCAAAAATGCATGACACATGTCACAAATCAAAAATTGACACAAGGCGCCTACATGGACCACTCCTCCAAGACCCCCTCAAGATTCTCAGCCAATACATGGCAA
This sequence comes from Persea americana, assembly GCA_029852735.1. NCBI lineage: Eukaryota > Viridiplantae > Streptophyta > Magnoliopsida > Laurales > Lauraceae > Persea > Persea americana. Next base: position 44,279,029 of record CM056814.1, read on the forward strand.
TCAGAAGAAGTTATGCCACAATCCACATCATGCGGTCACAAGAAAAGCTCCCACGACACCCCAATGATAGAATGGCCGACTGCCGCGACCCTCCAGATAGGCCCTGAGACCTTACCTTCCAAAACTGCCTATTTAGTGGACAAATTCGAGGAAATCATGGGGAAACGTGGCCAAACCACCCCTAAGCTGTCGAAGCCTATAAATAAGCCCTTTAAGTCAGAAAAAACCATTGAAAAATTGGCAGAAATTTTGATCATTTGAAAAGAAAAACAAGGAGAAAGAGAAGGTTACTTGTGCAAGGAGAAGAAGAAACTCAACAACAACTCTACCTCAGCTCTCACACAAACTCAAAGGTGCTTAGAACCTCTGGAGCATCCCTCCGGAGGGGATTTTAATTTCATAAATTCAATTGCATTCCTGTCTTTTCCTTTAATTTCTAAGTTCTTTGTCTAAATAGGGACCATGCAACTCCGGATCAAAACCCCATCACGCAAAGTTGTCTTAAGCATGCTAAGAAACATAAAAATGGCCCAAGGGACGTGATGAAAAGGGTTGCGGTCAGACCAAAACTCCAACTACCCATGAGGATGCCAACTTTGAACGTTAAACCCGAAACTGACATCTAAAGTGGAAAATACAAGGAATTGAATTCCTTTGTACCCAATGGTATCTGAGGGCTAAAAATGGCAGTTCAGTCATTTCTGCCATAATTTTGTAGCATTTTCTATTATGTATTGTAAATTCAGAGCAAATGTAATCTTAGGCTATCAAAGGATACACGGGAATCACGTGTTCTATAAATGACCTGTCACCTACACGTTCGAACATCGAATGCCACAACCACCTGTAAAATTCAAATTTTGTACTTAAAAATCGAGGAACATTTTCTTTTCTAAAACTTTTCTACGATGGCATTTTCCATGTCGTCACTGAAAAAATGGAGAATATGGGCCTATTAATTTGGGGCTTGTTTCGGTTGGGTGACAATATTTGTGTAGTAATGGACTTGGTTTGTAGCTAAGAAGGGCCCATCTAGAATACTAACTTATGATCCTCATGGGACTAAGCGCTTCAGCTGAGTGTGGCCCTTAATTAAGGAAAAATAACTCCAAATAACCCAAAAAAGGGTCACACGAAACAGACCCTTGTTGCAAAGTGCCTCATGATCCCTTCCTCCTCTCTTCCCCACACACCTATTCGACGCTCATCTCTCTCTCTCATCCACTATCTCCCTCCCATTCGGCATTCTCTCTCTTCCTTATTTTCATCCATATCTTTCTTTTTTTCATCTTCTTTTCTTCTTTTTTCCCAAGATTCTTGGCAAGATCTAGAAGAAGACTAGGAAGCAAGGATCAACTAGGGTTTGGTGGGCTCTGATGCATAGTGCAGATCAACATGGGAGAAACCATCACAAATGTATCAAAGGCAAGTATGGAAAATGGATTAATGAATTATACATGTTCCTCCCAATTTAAACTATTAAATCTACCTTGTGGATCCCTAATCTCAAACGTTAAATCTGGATTAGTGATTTATACATGTTTCTCCCAACTGTTTCTATTAAATCTACTTCATGGAACCCTAATCTCAAATTTTAGTCGTTAGGGTAGATAGAACAGGTTCTCAAATCTTTGGATGATGGAAAGGGTCTAGAAATTTCTCAACTAATTTTAAACGAAGGGGGATGTTGCAGGCCAAAACCCATGGGAACCCATTCCATGGGGCTTTGGTTCCCCCACCATCGTGTGGAGTGGGATTTGAGAATTCTAGGGCCTTGTGTATTAGGATTAATGACTTTTTACTGTTGATCCCTCTTTGTTTCCTTGTGAGTCAATGATATACAACCCTTATCGTAACCCCAGTGAGCATGGTTCAAAATAACGGCCACTACACTACGCAGTGGCTGCATTATAGGTAATAGCGGTTAAGGCCGTTACACTATTTTGAAAATAGCAACGCTACGGTCTAAGACCTAGCAAAGCCAAGCAATTTTAATTGAAAACTCGTTTTTTCCTATTTCTTCTCCTCAATAACCTTTCCGAAAGTTGTATCTATCGGTAATAGCGGTTAAGGCCATTACACTGTTTTGAAAATAGCAACGCTACGGTCTAAGACCTAGCAAAGCCAAGCAGTTTTAATTGAAAACTCGGTTTTTCCTATTTCTTCTCCTCAATAACCTTTCCAAAAGTTGTATCTATCCTTATATGGTTCCAAAGCACTATAAAAACACAAGATTGGCTGCTACACAAAATTTGACTTCATTTGACCACTTGAAAAATCCACACCGCTACACCACTACGTATCGCCGCAACCACTACGTATGGCCTTCTACTTAGCATTTTGGCCACTAACCGCTATGCCCGTGCACAACTGCTATTTTGATCCTTGGATTTATATATTAACCATCTGCAAAATTTAACCAAAGAATAAAAGGAGTTCCAAATCAAGAAAAATAAATGAGATTATGATGAAATAGGGCAGGCCGTGCAATCCATTGTGGATTTCTCCATTGGCCGCAAGCCATGAGGTTATGTGCTATGGTCGTTTAGGCCTAATTTCATGTTTAAGTTAGTTTTGGGGAATCCTAGTGTATTGGACATTAGGGTTTTTGCACTATATTGCTAATCCAAATTATACTTAATGATTTGATGATTTAATTCCTTTGTATTACTATATTTCAAACTTGCCCTCTGCCCTATAGATGATCTTAGAGCTCAATCAATTCTTGTTCAATGTTCAACGTGTGAGAATCCTTTATGACATTCGCACTTGCTCCCCATACTGATTGAAATCAAGGATAAATATTTCTACAGGTTTCTAGTTTACTTGTGTAACCCCTTTATTGATGTGTCCAATTTAGAACCATTTGTTAAATTAAATTATATATATTTACAGAAAAGCCCCCCGTGTTTTGATTTCTGTTTTCCATACAAAAAGTAATTATATGGTCCAATGTTTTGTTTTTGACTGATTTACCCTTAAAGAAGTACTCAAATGACTTATCGCTCCAGTTAAAAGATAAAAAACAATTTTGCCCCTTACACTTAAAGGACCTAAAACCAAAGGCTAGGATCGTTTGAATGGCTAGACGATCCAAGCTTTTTATCGCTATGCCTCCGTTGGTCATCATGCATCTAGGCAGGCCCCACTAAAAGTAACTTGAGTTAGTGAGATTTGCTCAGATTAAATGAAGGGTATTTCTTCATTTGCCCAAGAAAACTAACAGTCATATGTTACAACACAAATCAAGGGCTTTTTTTTGTAAAAATAGGAAAAAAAAAAGGGAGGGGCACCTTTTTGAGGTTGTCTGAAAGAACCTTTTTGTAACAACCTATAAATAACTCCTTTCTGGATGTAATGACTAGAAATCCTACATAATCATAATAGCTCAGCACCACTAGGATTGTAACCTTTCACATGAGGGAACGCTTTCAGTGAATCATTAATTCATAGCTGCACTTTAATTTTGGGTGATGATGATCATTGAGGTGCTAATTTGAAATAGTCGGTACAAGGTTTGGATAAGGATACATTGGAATGGAGAAACAAAATTCATGTAGCCGGCCCCATTCCCAACATAGTTGGGACAAGGTTTTTATGATAATGATGACGATGTTGATCACATCATCAAGGTACTAATTTGAAATAAAGTGGTTAAGTGGTAATTCCCCTAATTCAGGACTATTTTGAGTGCCGCTTGTTTGAGACCAACGAGAAACAACCAGTCAAGTGTCCTATCCAACAGGGAAATAATAAAGGACTAGCCTTAGCTCATGTGGCTGCCACTTGGTGTTATTTACCTTGCAATTATCATTTTTATTCGTTTGTAGAATGTACTTTGCACAATTTATGCATAGTGTCATAGTCTTGGAATTCTTTAAATCTTACCTGTCATTATTCAAATTGCATACATGTAAGGGATACTATCGCATATTTCTCTCATGCAAAGTTACTAAAATTTAACTCCCTTGTTTTTGGGTATATTCTAGATCCTCGGGTAGGGCCCAGTCTGAATAAATTAGTATTGGGGGGCAAGTCACACGAAACACGAGTGGAGCTCCGATAACATAATCTAGGCTGAGTTTGTCTACCTTAAATTTAATTTCGATTCTCTTAGTTATTGAATTTAGACATTTATTAGTTGAAGAGTTATTTGTAAGAAGACCTTCCTTTGGCCAAGTTTATTTCATGATGGTTCAGTAGTTGTTTGATAATTGATTATGTAACTTGCTTGGATTAAATAAAAGCTATAATACCCAGATACAGCATGGATACAGCAAGGACACTCCCCCAACAAGGCATGGACATGGATTTTTCACATAAAAAGTGAAGTGTCAGATACAATATGACAGTAGACATTGCCCATTTTGAAGTATCCATGCGTCATAAATAACATACAACAAGGGGTAAAGACGATGGAGCATCTCAGAGGGCGGAACCTAGACCCCGCCTGAAGGAGACGTCCTCCCCCCTCCACCCTCTCCCTCTGTCTCCAATCTAGCGCCAGCCATTTCCAAAGCAGAGCTAGAGGCGATGTTCGTTAGGGCTGGCAAAGTCACAAACTCCTTAATTCCTACAAATCGCTCCTCTGGAAAACAAAGGGGTTTCGGCTTCATCAGATTCAAAATGTAAAGGGAAGCTCTCCTAGGTCTAGAGCTAGCCAACGGTAGATCCTAGGGAGGTAGGCAAATCCTCGTCGATCTGGCTAGACCTCGCTCTAAAAACCCATATGCCTCTGCAACCGCCAATCAACCCCCAAGCACAGGGATTCTAAGCCTACCGCCTCCCTCTTACTCAGGGCCAGTCAAAAACGCCTAGGCCGACCGTCTACCTCCACCAGGCCCCTCCGGCTCTTCTTCGGGCTGGATCGTCAGAGACGGCAGCAACAACTACATTCGAGTGGCACCTTGGGTTGTTGAAACGGAGAAGAAGACCCTATGCCTTAGCTTGATTGGCTTCCTCAAGCCAAATTAGGGTTTGACAGAAGCAGCTCTATGGCTTCACTCCATTTGGGGCAGATCGGATGCAAGACTCATACAGATGGAAGGTAATGATGTCCACATCCAACTCCTCTCAGAGGAGGAAGTCAGACAGCTTCTTCAAAGCTCAGTCGACTCACCCTCCTCCCCTTTCCTAGCCCTAGACAGATGGATGGAAGTTATTGGCTCCCCACCAAACACCAAATGGATTCACCTTCGTGGAGTTCCGCTCCAAGCCTGGAACGAAGGCGTCTTTCGCCTCCTGGGGGATTTCATTAGAAACACCATAAAAGTCGATCGCCGCACTTCAGAGAAGGATGTACTTGCTTATGACCGTGTGAAGATCCTCCTCACAAGCAACCTCTGCAAGTTTCCGTTAGAGATTCCCTTTTTTGTTGGCGATTTGCTCATCACAGTGAAGGCCGAAGAAGAAGACGATCCTCCCTCCCTCTCTTCTTCGAAGACCTCATCTACATCCTGTGAGGGCGATGCACCAGAGCTCGCTGGAGCTGGAGATGAATCCTCTTTCCTTGCCCTTAGTAGCTTCCAGAAACGGGCCAGGGCTCTCAGACGGACCAGGTCTCGTAGGCGAGCCAAGTTTCATAGGTCCAGCGACTTGGCCCTTAGCGAATGGGCCGAGCCAAAGCAAGAGAACGTATGCTGCTTCAACGTCGTCTTCCATCTCTAGTTTGACGAATTCGTCAACAGACACGACTGGAGAATCACCCAGGATAGCCTCAACCTATCCTCAGAGCAAGGATTTAACCTGCCATCACCATGATGGCCTTAGTCGCCAGGCAAAGCCAGAGTCCCTCTGGCTCCTCGCAAACTGTTACTCAGACATCGTCTCCATCCCATCAAGTACCCCTTGCAACCCGAATCACAATGGGCACTCCCCACCTATCCCCACTCTCAGGGCTTCCACCTCCTCTCCCCCTTCTCTTTCTCCCAGTGATTCCGCCTCTCCTCCTCGGCAGACCCCTTCTGATCAACGGACCCCTAGCAAGGGCTAGACCCTAATCTCAAAGAAGGCCAAGCACAGGGTGGCAAACACCCCTCTGAGTCACTCTGGGCAACCTGACTCAGCAGACAGAGCTTCTTCGCCAGCCCTTGCCGAAGGATCCTCCTCTAACAACTCCTGGCTGCCTCAAAAAATCAAACTCTGCGGAGAAGCCATCGGAGTCTCAGTAGATAATGACAAAGAAGGCCGGGACAACCTAATTGCCTTCACGACCGGCAGAGACAGACAGAGACAACCTCAGCAGATCCAGCTCCTTTAAAAAGAATAACAAACAGAAGGGCAATAGGGAACTGCAGAGCCTGTCATGTTCCACCAACTACGACAACCGCCACCATGACATCTCTTCTTTTCTCAATCCGGTAACTAGAGTCAGAGATTCCCAAAATTGTTGTAAATGAAGGCTGCCTCTTGGAATGTTCGCGAGTTAGGGAGTTCAGTGAAGAAGGCAATAATAAAGGAGGTGATTCAGTTTTTCAGAGCAGACTTACTGCTCCTTCAGGAAACAAAGCTTAGGTCTACATCTTTTCCTCTAGTCAGAGAAATTTGGGGTAGCAATCACTGTAACTGGATCTCCCTCGAGGCTGAAGGAACTTCTGGAGGTATCCTTCTGAGTTTGAATAGCAGATCATACTCTATAAAAGACCACTACATTGGTTCTTTCTCTGTCTCAGCAGTGATGGAAGAAAGGGAGAATGGCTCCACCTGGATCATCTCCTCTGTCTATGGTCCGACAAACCACAAGCTCCGAAATAGTTTCTAGAGTGAACTAGATTTCATTCGTAGCAAATGGGATGGTCCGTGGTGCATAGGGGGTGACTGGAACATCACTAGATTCCCCTCGGAGAAGTCTGGAGGTGGGAATCTTACAGCAGAAATGCAATCCTTCTCAGATTGGATAAATTCCCACTTCCTAATAGACCTTCGTCTAGAGGGGGGCTAACTTCACATGGTCCAACCATTAAAGTCCTCCGACTATGTCGTGTCTTGACAGATTCCTCGTCACAGGAGATTGGATAGATTTGTACCTTGAAGTCTACCAAATAGCTCTCCCCAAGCCCACCTCTGATCACTGCCCCATCTTACTCGACTCCAAAAGCCTAAAATGGGGTCCCTCCCCATTCCGCTTTGAACTAATGTAGTTGGAGGACAAGCGTCTCAGAGACTTAATCAAAGAAATGTGGAACAGTTTTCATGTCGCTAGTTGGGCGGGATATAGATTCTCCTTGAAGCTGAAAATGCTGAAAAATAAGATTAAAGATTGGACCAAGTGCAATTTAGAGCCTGTTGGACCTCTAAAGGCCAAAATTCTAGAAGAATTGCAGTCCATTGACAGAAAGGAAGAATCTCAAAGGTTTTTATCAGAAGCGGATCTTGCAAAGAGACTTGAACTTCAAGATCTCTTTGAACGAAAAGTTAGGGAAGAAGAAGTCAAATGGAAACAGAGATCAAGGTGTCGATGGCTAAAAGAAGGGTACAAGAACACCAAGTTTTTCCACTGTTTGGCATCGACTAGAATGAGGGGCAACAGGATCAACCACTTGATGGTCAATGGGAATAGAGTAGAGGACAAAGAAGGGATAATAAATCACATCATTGATTTCTTTAGTAATATGTTCAGCAAGGATGAAAGATGCAAGCCTTCTTTAGACAATCTCCAGTTCCCCACCATTGGCGAGGAAAACAGAAAATGGTTGGAAAAAGAGCTCAAAGAGGAAGAAGTTAAAAAAGCTATATTCAGCCTAGCTAGTGAAAAAGCTCTAGGCCCTGATGGCTTCCCAATCTCTTTCTACCAAAATCATTGGGAAATCCTATGAATAGACATAATAGCCTTCGTGAAGGAATTCCACTCCAGAGGCAGGCTCTCCAAAGCAATTGGTGCTTCTTTCATTTCCAAAGTCTGGGGCAGACTGCTTAAAAGACTTCAGACCCATAAGCCTCTTAGGTAGCACTTACAAAATCTTGGCTAAAGTGCTAGCAACCAAACTCCAAAAGATCCTTCCTTCCATCATATCTCCCTCTCAAAGTGCTTTCGTCAAAGGAAGACAATCTTAGATGGGGTTCTCGTCACGAACGAATGCATTCAGTCCATATATAAAGACAAGTCTCCTAATCTAATCTGCAAACTAGACTTGGAAAAGGCCTTTGACATGGTGGACTAGGATTTCCTTCATTATTTGTTGCGTAGGATGGGATTCCAGGATAAATGGAGGGATTGGATCCGAGAAAGTATCTCAACTGCAACCTACTCTATCCTTATTAATGGCTCCCCGAAAGGCTTCTTCCCAGCAGAGAGGGGTCTACGTCAGGGAGACCCTCTATCTCCATTCCTTTTTGTCATCATCGAAGAGGCTCTTAGTAGGATGTTTTCTAAAGCAGAAGACTGCAATTTGATTAGCGGTTTCAAGCCCTCTCATAGCGCTCCATCTGTCTCCCACCTTCTTTATGCAGATGACACTCTCCTCTTTTGTGACGCTGAAGAAGATCAAATAAAAAACTTGGTTGCCATTTCCAGATGCTTCGAAGCTGTTTCGGGCTTCAAGATTAACTTCTCCAAGAGCTCCATCCTAGGAATCTCAATTGATGAAGACTCTCTTCATCACTTCGCAACCATCTTAGGCTGCAAAGTTGACTCTTTCCCATCCAACTACCTTGGGCTTCCTTTGTGCCTAGGTAGGGTGCCAAAATCTATCTAGAATCCTGTTCTAGAAAGAATTAAGAAAAAATTGTCTTCTTGGAAAGCAAAATTCTTATCCCTAGGAGGCAGAATCACATTGATCCAATCTGCACTTGCCAATCTTCCTATCTACTATATGTCTATTCTCAAATGCCCTATTGCTATCATCAATCGTATTGAGAAGCTTCAACGTGATTTCCTATGGCAAGGTCACGAGGAGTCAAAAAAATCCACTTGGTGAATTGGAAATCAGTTCGTTGCCCTAAAAAGTCAGGTGGTCTAGGAATAAGACCTTTGAGGAGCATGAATCAAGCTCTATTGGGCAAATGGCTTTGGAGATTGGGAGATGAATCTGAAGGTCTCTGGAGAAATATCCTTCTAGCCAAATACAAAGTAAGGAGAAACGGATGGGACATCTCTAATCCACCCCAAAGGTGTTCAAACTTTTGGAAAGGAATTTGCTCTACAAAAGACTCCTTTGCTCAATCCATCTGCTACCGTGTTGGCAATGGAAAGAAAATACCTTTTTGGCATGACATTTGGGACGGTAACTCCCCCTTAGAAATTCAATTTCGTGATCTCTACAGATGTGCTAGAAACCGCAAAGCCAAGGTCAGAGATTACCTGGACTCGAATGGCAGTCATCAAATGTGGTGTCCCATTTTTAGAAGGAATCTCACTGACTCAGAGGAAGCAAACCTCTTCAATCTCTTGGAGGTCATTAGCGGGTTGGCTACAAACAGCGAAGTGCAAGACAGCAGATGTTGGGCCCCTACCGGCAGTGGCTCTTTCTCCATTTCCTCCTTCTTCACCGCCCTTCATGCAGGTCCCCCGACTTCTCATCGAGGTTGGCCTGCCCTCTCGAAAATTAAGGCCCCTCCCAGATTCTTTGCTTTCGTCTGGCTAGCTCTCCAGAATAAAATATGGACTATGAATAATCTCCGTCGTCGGAAAATGCTTATAGTGAATGCTTGCCCCCTTTGCTTAGCCGACGAGGAATCGGTTGATCACTTATTCATTCATTGCAAGCAGATAAAAGCTATCTGGTTAGCAATCCTCAAGAAGTTTGACTATAGCTGGGTTATTCCTCTATCCTTCCCCGAGATGTTTCATCAGTGGATTTGCCCAATCTCTTCATCAAAAGGGAAGATCATGTGGCGCCTGTCTCTTTTGGCCTTCATCTGGACGATTTGGAAAGAGAGAAACAGAAGATGTTTTGAAGGGACCGCCTCCTCCCAAGAAGACCTAATTCTCAAAACGAAATTCACTGTAGCCTCTTGGGTCTCCATTCTCCCAGAATTTCGGGACTTTTCCCTCCACACTTTATGTTTCAACTGGATGGAAGTCACTTTATTTTGATTTGGCTCTCTTGGCCTTTGTTTTGCTTAGCCCTTTTGTATAGCTTCTCCTTTTTTGGGCGGTAGCTGTATTTCTAGAGTTTCCCTAGCCGCTTCTCAGTATAGCTCTTTTATACTGTAAAGCTTTTGATCAATACAAGTTACTATTTCAAAAACAAAAAAGTATCCGTGCATCATATAATAAAAGTTTTTCTAAGAATTTCCTTATGCTCAGAATATTTTGTGAAATTGAACGGAAGTGTATTATTCTGCTACATTTGAATAGTGTTTAAATTGCACACAATGGATGATTATATCTATAGCTCGTGTCCCAAGAGCCGGATTCTAGGAATTCCGGGTTTTGGGGCCTGACAGAATGGTATTAGAGCATTAGGTTTCTTGGAAATTATAAAAAAACTCAAGGAATAATAAACGTGTGAGATTGGCAGACAATAAAGGCGGCTTCGCTAACAATGAACTTCGAATTAAATTTTATTACACTCTAAATGTTACTGATTTTGTATTAAGAAGAAAAAGGGAAATGACTGATAACAACTCCCAAGGATGTGGAGATCCCAACCCAACTGAGGAGTTCAGATCCAATGACGTCCAACAGATGTTCCAGCATTTTCCTTTCCATCCACATATCAGCAGCAATCACAGTTCCAAGCTCAATTCATGGATTGCATGAAAATCGAGGACACTCCTACTCCACCCGGGGATCAAGGCAAGCATGAGGACAGGAGCCTTAAAAGGAGATTAGCGATTGGCCCCACAGATTTCGAAGGGCCAATTGATCCAATATAGGCCAAAAAGTGGAAAACAAAATTGGGTAAAATGTTTGATGCTCTGGGATGCTCCGATCAGAAGAAAGTCAACTTAAAATCCTTTTTGCTTCAAGGCGATATTGATCGATGGTGGAAGATAACTAAGATAACTTATGAAAGCACTGCAAAAGAAATTACTTGGGAGTCTCTTTAAGAACAGGTTTGATGAGACGTTCATCCCAGCCAATCTAAGGGATCAAAAGTTGGCAGAATTTCTATCTGCCCTAACAACTAAAATTTGAATTAGGGTTCTACTTTGTAGATTTAATAGAAACAATTGGGAGAGACATGTATAAATTACTAATCCAGATTTCATACTTGACTTTGATAACTTTGTGATGGTGTCTCCCCTTACGGATTTGCTCTACTCATCAAAGCACACCAAACCGTAGTCGATCCTTGCTTCCTTGCCTTCATCAATCATCAGAACTTACCAAAAGAACTCGGGGAAAAAATAAGAGAGAGAGAGAGAGAGAGAGAGAGAGAGAGAGAGAGAGGGCAACAGAGATGAGGGTCAAACAAGTGTGCGTGGAAGGGAGAGATGAAGGGTTTGTGTGGCACTTTGCATCAAGAGTCCTTATTAGGGTTGTTTGGAGTTACTTTCCTCAACTAGAGCCACTTCGTTCCCATGAGAATCTTAAGTTAGGATTCTAAATGGGCCCTCACTAGCAACAGAGCAAGCTATCATACAAATATGGCCACCCAGCCAAAACAGCCACTAGTCCTCTCTCACACCCACCATTGGGCCTAAAATTTGTAGGCCCATAATGCATTCTTAATAATCCCCATTAACCAACCCAAGCAACCATTTATTTTATTAAATTTTAAGATTCTGCCAATGTAAATCATTAGAATCATTAAATTCAAAATTTTATGAGCTAAATATATTTTTTATCAAGAAACATTGAATGTTTTAAATATGTTAATATGTTAAATTAAATCCTAATATTTCAGAAAAAATCATATAAATTGCTAATAAAAATTTAACCAATCAGAAATCAGTAATTTTTGGGTTTGGTTCCTTACAAGTTACAACTAGGGGCCAGGGGGGAAATGGTCACCCTAGAAATTTCGGAAATAACCCTAATTTTTTAGGAAAAACTGCTGTTTTTATGCATGACCCCCCAAGAAAAATAAAGTTCATATAGTGGCCCCTCCATGGAAAATGTTCTGGTTCTGCCCCTGGGCACCTCCCATAATAGGAGCTTGGTCCAAGCATCAAATCCATAACGCCTAATATACTAGCTCTGCTCGTTTCCATTGATAATGTACTGCTTACCAAACAAAAGATAAATATAATCCATGAAATGAACCGTGCATTTCACATTTTTCCCACAAAAGGATAATGTTTTCAGCATTCATATACTACATCGCCTGTTCTATAACAAATAGCAGTCAGCATACCTGGCTATTGCAGCAATCTTTAATGTATTGACTATTTTGAATCCATGATTTATAGCAGCTATGCTCAGAAATGATTGACTTCCATCCTCAAATGATTCCTCGATACCTCCTCTTCTCCGTACAAAGTCAATATCGGCAATGGATGCAGCTACAGTTCCTGGAGGAAAACAAAGACTAATCCATCATAGCATCCATCAAACAAGTAAAATATACATATATAAAGGGAACAATGTCAATTACTAACCTCCACCAAAGTATGTCCTTTTTAGTAACTCTGCAGCTTCTGTGTTGATAAATTAGATAATAAAATGTTTAGTAGATGCTGAACATATCAAAAGATAATAATGATTCCATATGAATTACACTCGCAGAACAGTAGCAATCAAAGCAAATTCATTGTTAGCCTTTAAATAAAATTTAACTGATCAAAACATTGAAGTGTTATTCCATCATCGGATCATCGGGATTGGCTTTGTGTTTTTATATTTTCTAGAACTAAACTACGCAAATACAACAAGCATATACGGGCATATGTGTGCATACCTAAATGCATATTCAAAGTTCATTTACTGTTTTGGGAGAATCTTCTATAGTCATAGTAAAGATAATAACAACTTATACTTCTTGATCTAAGATAATATTTCCAAAGTTTTCTGCCAGGTCACCATTAGGCCCCATTAGCAACATAAAACTTTAAACAAGAAAAATGGGTTCGGCATAAAATGCAAAACCAGAAACATGAGGACATCAGACGTTGAGCCCTTCTAGTCCAGTTTGCTCTCCCTAAGTTTCTAGAATAATATGAGTGTATCCCACGCCAAATAAATAGGAAAACACATCATCATCATCAAAGCCTTTTCTCAACTATGTTGGGGTCGGCTACAATAATTCTGTTTCACCATTCCACCATTTTGATCTATCCGGATTCCGGAGTCAAATAGGAAAACACATGAAAGGAAGAGAACCCAAAAATCACAATAAACGAGACAGTTTTTCCTCTATTTTTTCAATTAGAACTACAGTTCTCTTCATCGCCATCATCACTGAAGCCATACACCATCTAATTTGAACTACAGCACTATTATCAACAGCAATAGCAAAAAGGGTAAGTGGTTGTCAACAGTAACGACTGTATCAGCTTAAGCCTTAAGATCAAATCATTTATGGGACCTAATGGTGACCTGGCGGAAAACTTTGGAAATATTGGTATGTGGTCAATCAAGTATTGCAAGCATCTGCCAATAGAGTAGCAGATTTTCTAGCAAAATTGGACCACCCAGTTGTTTTGGTTTACTACACTCATCTCCCTCCTCCAATTCATGGCATCTTTCTTCAGGAGCAGATTTGGCAACAGGCTCCACAAGAATTCTTCAGCCCTGGTACAGATATGAGGCGGTCCCAGAACCAAGGAGAAGGTTCAGATCAAAGGCAGAATTTGAATCAGGAAAGTCAAAGGCACCAGACAATCCAGTGAATATGGTCTTTTGCTAGGAATCTACTATTGGTTGTAGAATGAATTTTGGTGTTTTGTTTTGTATGGGCCATGCCACCCAGTCTGTTGCTTCTTTTTTCAGTTTAATATAATCATCCTTTTTGGCAAACAAAATATATATATATATTACATATACCACAATCCTTTCAAAAATAACAAACCATAATTGGGCATAGGATCAGTATCAGTGCTCTTAGCCGAAGTGAAGAAACTATAAATAACATATTGGAAACCCATCACATGACATCATAGAACATGGACAACAGTAATTACTAGACAGTTAAAATCATATATTATCCACATTTCAGAAGAAGAAAGACCACTTGGCAGAAAATTCATACCAGTTCTAACGATGAGAGCACCAAGCCCAGTGGGATAGCCAAATATCTAAGCAACAATATGAAATTGTTCAAAACTAAACATTGTGAATGAGTTAAAACGAAAACTGGCACATATAAGCAGAGATACCTTATAAAATGAGACGACGACAAAATCAGCAGGGTACTTGGAAAGATCAGGTGGTTGTGTTGCACATCCTTTTGCAGCATCAACCAAAACCATCCATCGCCCCTTACTTCCAAAACAAAAATGAAAATGGATTAAGGAAACACTGAAATTAAATTATTTACAAAGTGTTCAAATTAATATGGATCAGAAATTTTGCACAATACATTATATACAAAGTGTTCGAGGAGAAAACCATACAGTACTATATTCTAGATCATGTAAGAAATTCCATTAAATTAAGATCAGGTCAGCCTTCTATTGTCTGTCACCTCCACCTTATTCCTGACCAGCCACTGGGTCCTATCTTGCTGCCGGAGGTGACCATCAGAGTTGGCGTTGGAGTGATGCACAGGTATTGCCATGAAGGCACGTGAATTGAAACTGATCAGAGCACATCGGCAGGCCCCCTCTCGCTTCCTTCTGCCCAACAACTGTTGATTGGCCTCTTCACCTCTTGGCTTGGTGGCCTTGAGGTAATGACAATAATCCTTAAGGTAGCCAAATTCCGTACCATTTACATACCTAATAAATGCAGACATTTTCTATAACTACCTACATATGGTTTTACAGAAACCCCACTGTGTTTACGAAACAACTCTAATCCAACTAGTAGAATCTGCAATTTTTTATAGTTTTGATGAAGTTTTAGTTATAATAATCTCATTTAATGGGACTATACCCATTCAATAGAATTCACAATTTTTTCCGGTCACAATTAAGTTTTTAAAACTGAAACAGTTCCGTAACTGCTTACTTTTCCACAGCAATTAGAGTTTACTTTTGCTTCTAGTTCTGAAGAAGTTTTTAAACTTGGCAGTTTTTTATAGTTATGATACAGTTTTAGCGCTAATAATCCAGTTTAATAGGACTAAGCTCAGGAGAATTCACATTTTTCTTGTTATGAGTTTGCTTTTTTTTTCTCTCTTTTTTCCTTCAGTGAAGACCCAGTTTTTAAACTCAGCAAACCTAAGAAGTCTTACAGCTATATAAATTATCCTCATCAAGGACAATTTCAATTTTTCCATGCCCATTTCAGTTTGTCACTAATAATGAAGTTCCTCGTTGTGCCCAACAGTAATGTAAGTGAGCATATACTGCACCTACTGCTTGGTGATCAAGTTCATTAGTGTAATCAGGCTGGTCGTGGATGGATGATATTCCAAGAATCTCTCAGATTCGATGATCCTAAATCTTTAATCAAAGACCTAAAATAGATGGTAAAAAATAATAATGGCAAACATGAAAATCAGCCCAATAAAAACAGATCAGGAATTACGGTGTTCCAATCTGGTAGATTATTGGACATCAACATGGTGGCACTCGTCACATCAATGTCCATGTTCACCAAACTGATCCCACAGGCTAACTCTGAGACACAATAAGGGACTTTCATGAGGATTTGACTCAGGATAGATCAAAATGGAGAAACAAAATTCAATGTAGCCGAACCCAACATAGTTGTGGTGGTGGTGATGATGATGATGATGAATTGATGATGATATAAGAATATGAAATAATGTCTGTAACAATTATACTCAAATAGAATAGGTTGAGGTGGTAAATGCTAATTATATCCAAGGAATTGCAATAATAAAATTAAAATTGATCAATTTGAGATAAAAAGGATGATGCTTGTTCATATTACAGGTCACTACTGTGATGCCCATTCCATGCATCCATGTCCATGTGTAAGTGCCACGTCCATGTCATTTAGCATTTCAACGCATGGGTGCATCATGTAGATCTCATCTTGTAAGTCAGGCCAATCCAATCATCTCTGAGGCCTCTCAGCTACAGTATATGAACAACACCGGACAAAATTTTCATTTATTCGGTTTAACATGTCTAGGAATTGGAATCATCAGGTCTGGTACAGGTCAGTTAAACCCATAACTCTCCCGACTCACAGATGCTGCTATATCTGATGCAGCCTTAAAAAATCCCAATTGAATAGCAAAAAAAATTCCAGCCCTAACCCAATCAACAGTAAACAATGCAAGAGAACAAGGAGATAAAAGAGATTAGTCAATGCTATTTATGAATAATCTAATATTTATTTCAATCCCAAGGAGAGTTCAACGATCCCAATGGAGAAGGCTACTGAAACAGTGCTCTTTATTTTTAGTTTCATGTCTCAAAAGTCAAAACTGAAAAACTGAAGAAGAAAACCATCACCCATCCCTTTCCCTTATGCAAATACAAAACTCCCTTTGAAGTCGTAAGTGAATCTCAATCATCCATCTGTCCTTAAGCTAAGTCTTCTAACTCAACATAGTCTTACATAAAATCAAAATAAAAGATAAACTACAAGAAAGAACTCCCGAACCAGAAATTGGCTTTACAAAGGTCGCTCAAACCTTAATGTACATCTGGGGTCGTGGGGCGAGGTGTCCAACTAATCGGACTAGTGGGCCCGATCAGGAAATAGTAGGTAGATCGGTGACCCTGGTGGTATAGTGTTTGCATGGGTTTGGGCCCATTTAAGCCGATGTAATTAACGGCCAAATTACAATTTTCGATAAATTATAAGAAAATTACAGAAGCCTCCCTGCAGTCGTACAATTTATCGAAAATACCCATCTCATGTAGTTTTTATGAATAAATGGGGTATTTTAACCCCAGTTAGGGCCCAATCTCAGATCTGAGATCATCACATCGTCAAACAGCGGCACAGCCCTTGCAGGGCCTTTTAGAGCTCTGAAACTGGTCCCAAAACTCTTCCGCAAGTAGAATTGTGTGTTTATCTTCCGAATCTT
Source organism: Persea americana (assembly GCA_029852735.1). Taxonomy (NCBI): domain Eukaryota; kingdom Viridiplantae; phylum Streptophyta; class Magnoliopsida; order Laurales; family Lauraceae; genus Persea; species Persea americana. The sequence continues at coordinate 44,296,026 of CM056814.1, forward strand.
CAGCAATATCTCATATGGCTTGTGTTAGTAGGTCTGTGATGCAGTACAGACCACCCCAAGAAATCAACTGGGCCAACACATTGACCCAGAGATCAAACCAGTCCATTGGGTTCCATCCACGGGCCCAATTGATTGGCATTCCCTTTTTATCCCATTTCAATTTTCATACCTCGTTTAATCAAGAACTATTTCTAGTTTTATTGTTTGATTAGGATTAGCTAGTTTCCTCTTTTATTTAAAAAGTCTTGCTTGCTAAGAGATCAATCTTGTTCCTATACAAGGATGATCAAACCTCATTGTAGTGCATGCTTGATACAATTAATCAAAGATTTCTCTAAGTTTTCTTCAATTTTGGTGTTTCCCATTTTTTTGAGCATGCCCTATTGGCTGAATCCATCTTTTGATTGGATTAATCCCATTGGAGATTGATTTATTTTGCCGATCGAGGATCCGGGGCTGCACCAGTCTGCTTATAGAATGGCAGGCTCTAGCAAAAGCAATGGATAGAATGCTCCTGTAAATTCAGTGCTTCTGTCATATCACCTGAGATGGCTGTAAATACGTGATACCAGACCCTCGCCATGGGGTTTGGGTCAGGTCAGGTTTCATGCATGTCATGATGTATTACATTACTTCTAAAAGAAAGATAAAATATTTAAAGAAATTTTTATCTCATCATCTTTCATTAATCAATACATAAATAGGTCACAAATGGGACAGAGAGATCAAGGCAGCGAAAACCCAAACCCTGGGGAAACCCAACCCAGGACAAAATCTATATAGTCTAAACACATTCCCAACCCAAACCATACAAAAACACCACTAGACCAGGCCCTAAGAGAGGCAGGTCACCCATTTAGTCCAGCCCATTGCCATTCAAGTCATGGCCTATCTGATATGAAGTCCAGCCAGAACTTTAGCAGGAAAACAAACAGGGTGGGAACAAACTAGAAATCAGTTAAGATCCCACTCATGTACATGGCTTCCAGTTTCCTTACATGGGAGGCATCATGTAAGCATAATCATCATGTCTCGAAGTAACAAGTTGAAGAAATATCCAAGAAAATAAATGAACGTAACCTACCTACAATATGATGAGCCTTGCAGAACACTTTCCGAATGTTTCTTCATAATATTAACCAAGTTGAGGTCAAATTTCACACCAGAGAAATTGCACTCTGAAGGAAAGGCAAATAAGTTGTAAATACCACCTACAATCACCAATCCACATGAGAACCCAATGAGTACATTTAGATTGTACCACTAAATACTTTAATCATGTTTGAATATTCATGTGGATACAACAAATATATATATAGTGTATATATATGTATGCATACGTCTATATATATATATACACTATATATATAGAGAGAGAGAGTGGGTGAGCAATTTTCTAGTAGCCAAGCCACTATTAAGCAATTAGCCAGCTGGTCTGCAAGGCCCTCTTGTGTACATGACAATCATAGGTGAAACAGAGATTGTGCAATGATTATAAGTCTCATGTAGGTCTTATGCATGTATGCGTTTCATATGTGCAAGAAGAAAAGAGCATATATAATTGGAACGCTGTATAGTTTTCATACTTTTACATTCGGAAATCTGATATAACTAGATAAGAAAAAATATTTGTAACCAAATGATATTAAAAGCTCTGTGATGGAGGGAGAGAAGGAAATATGAGTTAGTTTAGAGTTGGATTGGAGCTAATGGATTGGGAGATGATTATTATTATTAATATTGAAATATTTATCCGATTTAAGAATATGTCTATAAATAGAGATGGTATCGGAGCAAATAACGATAATTGTTTATATTTATTAGGATTTCAATAATGTGGTTATATAAAAAATAATTACTATATTTTTAATGATAAATAAATAATAATTGATATGGCTTTTTTTATTATGATTGTGTAATAATAATGATAAAAATAAATATTTTATGAGGCTTCGTCGACAATGGTGTTGATGAAATAACAAATGATAAAAAAATATAAAAGTATCCTAATATAATAAAAAATTATTTTTTATTTGCTTAAATCATCTTAATTGGAGATTTTACCTCCTCTCATTAATGGATGTAGTAATTATCTTTTGTTATTTATATGCTTAAATCTTAACTGGAGATTTTATGTCCTCTCTTTAATGGATGTACTAATTATTTACTAGCTATCATAATGTCTTAACTTATACTTCGTTTCCCGAACTTATCTCCTTCCTAATTTAAGGAGAAAGAACCAATCCACTTAAAATCAATCCTGCTTCAAGAAGATCTGAAGGAAGTCTTAAAACAAGTTCCTTTTTCAAGTTTTAACCCATTCGAAATTTTCAAGATTAACCATGATCATTTGTATGGCTTTGTTTTGAAAAATGTTGTGATACTATCAGGAAGTTAATGCTATTCAAAATGTTGTGATAATAATGTGAGATTTTCTATTTGAAATACTTTTCACGCAGTATATATGTGGATGAATTATCAGGTGAGAACCAAGTAAACCATTTTATTGTGTGAACTCCATTGAGGAGCCCACCTTGAGGTCACCCATGGGGAGTGAGGGAATGGAAATATTTCAATGAAACCTTGCGCTATAAAGCATATCAATCAAATCACAACATCATAACTCCTCGATCTACAGCCCTCAAGTTTAATGGTTTTAAAGGATTTCTTTTTTTCTAGATTCCCAATCCAAATATCAGAGAGATGTGTAAAAACGGGGTGACTGCCTATTCAAGCACAGGCAGAAAATGTGAAGTGATTGACTTTATCATTGGTGACAGGGCCATATGAATTGATTTAATTAAGGATTAATCAGGGATTGAGTAAGTACTAAAGTATTCAAAATGTTGTGATAATATTGTGAGATTTTCTATTTGAAATACTTTTCACACAGTATATTTGTGGATGAATTATCTGGTGAGAACCAAGTAAACCATTTTATGGTGTGAACTCCATTGAGGAGCCCACCTTGATGTCACTCATGGGGAGTGAGAGAATGGAAATATTTCAATGAAACCTCGCGCTATAAAGCATATCAACCAAATCACAACATCATACCTCCTCGATCCATGGGCCTCAAGTTTAATGGTTTTAAAGGATTTCTTTTTTCTAGATTTTCAATCCAAATGTCATAGAGAGATGAGTGTAAAAACAGGGTGACTGCCGATTCAAGCACAGGCAGAAAATGTGAAGTGATTGACTTTATCGTTGGTGCCAGGGACATATGAATTGATTTAATTAAGGATTAATCAGGGATTGAGCAAGTAATTAAGTATTTAATTAATTAAGTCTGATCAAGCTAATCTAGGCCTTTGTACATATAATTAAATCATGACAATAATTTAATGTCATTGATAAGGAGAACCGAGCTAAGTGATGAAATTAATAATAAGAGTGCGATGGGGCCCATGTGGGGCTCACTATAGTGATAGGCCCAAGCTTAGGGACTGTTTAGGGATTTGAAGGCATATGGGAATTTTATAGCATCAAAAAGGAAGTTTTATGGCATAAAAAAAGTGGGGGTTTGGCGCTGTGGTGGGGTGGTTTTGCACCAAGGAAACTCGAGCACATTCCAAAACCATGTGCAAGTCACAAGGTGAATACCTCTTTGAGAACAAGTGTTGGGTCCATTTTGGTGGACATCTCTCTCTCTCTCATTTGTTTCCCCCAAACAAAAGCAAAAGAAGAGAAAAAAAAAAAACCAAGTCCATTAGAAGAGAAGAGAAAAGAAGAGAAGTTTGGAGAAAGAAGAGAATAAGGAAAGAAGAAAGGAAAAGCTTGGAGCAGACTCTAATCTATGTTATATACCCTTTCCCAACTGAGAAAAGCCACAAGGACAGCTTTGAAAAACAACCTGATCTACCCCTTATAAATCTACTTGCACATCCCATGTATATAATGGATTTGTTTGAGTGAACCCTTATGTTCTATGCGAATTTATTAGGAAAAAAGATTCTTACTGACAGAGATACGAGAAGAAATATGCCCAAATAAATCAGCACAATGTAGCATGGGGAAATAGGGGCTGGTCGAGTGGTCCATTGGGGTTTCTCCCAATGGCCAACCACTCAAAGATTGGGTCCAAGTTGGCTTGAATTAGAATATACATTGGGGTTCTGGTTTTCTTCGGTTTTAACGCATGGAATTTATCTCAGATTTTATAATGTGCTGCTGGTTGGTTTTATTTGAATTATCTTTATGCTTGTTTCATGTTGAATATCAATTCTAGTTATTGTTTCATGTAGAAGTCATCCCTACATGTAAAATTTTGCAATTGATTGATCAAAAATCACGAAAATAATGACGGGGATTTGCATAGACAATTAGACATCAAGCAAGCCTCAAACATCTGGCTGATAAGACTTGGCCGAATGGATACTTAAAAGAATCCATTATGGCAGATCATGATACACAACTGGTCTAAGGACATCTGCCTTGGACCCATCATTATTTAGCTATTTTGGGAATCTGTACCATGTAGGCTCTTGGAGTTAAGATTTCCTTTGAAGATTGGGTCTCCAATTTGTAAAATTAATTGATTTAAATACATATTTTTGAATATCTGAATCTTAATTGATTTAAATGCATATTTATGAATATCTGAATCTGATGCATTGGAGTAAACTTTGGGTTCATAGAATGATGTCTCTAGAATCTAGATATGGTGTTCCATATCATGCCTAAATCTAATGTCCTTCACATAAGATATCTAGTTTCAAGTTATCCCCTCATTTCAACCCCACTTTATTAATAGACCACTTTATGAAAATTCTAAAACTTAAGTCATATGAACTATTTTAATGTGAAGACACCACTGTGCTGAAAATAACCTAATGCAGTGGGGATGCCTATTGTGTTCTGGTTATTTCTAAGCCTTCACTAGTTGAATTCTTAACTCTGTGTGACTTGCATGTGTGATACATGTTCCCTATATTTCTACAAGTGAAGCCTTTCGCATCGCAATACCTATCGTATCTGCTTAACCTTTCATAAGCGGGGACAGAACGAAACGGCCATAATAAAGATGCACGCTTGCTGTCTGGTATTGATTCAACACATTTCCACTGTAGTGTCCGAGTGGATACTGCTACTTCCTCTCAAACCACCCGTAGGGGTTCTAAATTGACTAGGATATCTGAGGTACCGATTCTATTCTGCTCTTCGGTTACCCACTTCAGTGGGGGATATAGCTCATGTGGTATACCTTCTGTATGTAATTTCAGTTACAAGAAATTCTTGGTACTCAGATTTATTCCTAATCTGTTGAGATTATATTTCCTTTTAATTCCATCCATATGCCACATTATGTCTGCTAATGAATTGCGATAACTAATGCCCGTAATCAATTGCCAGGAGGTATATAATTCTCATATCCTGTGATTACTATGAAAAACTACATGCGAAGTAGACATAGGCACATAGGATTTGTTTTCCCACCAAGCTCTCTGTACTTAACCTTGCATGGGACATTTTTAGGTAACAAGATCTGGAGTGAGGAGACAATTAATGATGACGAGGCTCATGGGGGTCGAGTGGTCAGATTCGACATTTATGCCAGAGGGCACAATAATCAGTGACAGTTTGAGAGATTTTAGCCTACTAAAATCCTTTATGTTTTAAATTTCTACCGACTTAGAAAGAACATTAGTTCATTAATTCATGATGTTGTTATATGTTGATCTCTAGTTAGGTATGGACTGTCATAGATAAGTTCTAAAACTTTCACTAAAGATCTACCATCTGGTGAGGAATATAAATTGTTATTTCTTCAGATTTGCTTCACCAATAGATTTATGATTGAATTTTATTTACATTCATGCTCCAAAACTTCTAAGAATTAGACATCTGAGTTTTAAGGTTTGACAATTGGCAATCCACACGGCCAAAATATAAGATTGCTATCACCTTTAAGCACATGGCTGTCATAATATCATTTTTGCATGTATGTATCTATGATGCACGGATACTTCAAAATGGGCAACGTATCATGTCATATCGTATCAGATACTTCACTTTTTATGTGTAAAATCCATGTCCCTTCCGTGTCTAGGACGTGTCCTTGCCGTATCCATGACGTATCTGTGCATCATAGGTATGTATACATATATAATACTTTTTAAAATACTTTAGAAAGTTTCATGCACGTAACCAAATGTCCAATGAGAGTACATTGCTCTTATATTATGTTATGGGCCATTTGGAAACTCTAATCTAATTAATAACAGCTAATTAGACTAATGTCTAAAATAAAAGCTCTAAATTTTAAGTTTTTATTTATAATTGTTAATAATAAAAATCGCGTATTTCATGAGGTCATTGGGGCACGCCTTTTAAGAATTGTTTCCATTTGGGCCCACATTTTAAAATTACAATTAAGAACCCGCCATTTAAGTCATTTTGAAAATTTATGAGGTTATTTTTGTTGGGAAGTCCCACATCCGACATTGCCTAAGTCATAAGCTTGACATGTCTTAATATATCTGTATGGGCCTTCCATCTATTAGCTTAAGCTTTTGGGTTGGTATATGGTTTCTTACATGGTATCAGAGCGGGTTCCGATCTTGTTGTTCTTGTGTAGCTCACGTGAGAGGCCCGTCCATGGAATCTATTGGGCCTGCACGTGAGGGGGAGTATTGGGAAGTCCCACATCCCACATCGCCTAAGTCATAGGCTTGACCTGTCTTAATATATCTGTATGGGCCTTCCACCTATTAGCTTAGGCTTTTGGGTTAGTATATGGTTTCTTACAATTTACATCCAAAACACATAAATTTTTCATTATCCGCCTCTCTCCACTATTCCACTTTAGCTAAAAAAAAGCTATAAAACAAAATAAGCAGCCCCACTTAGCTTATGTTTCTTATAGGCAAAAGCTCTAATTTCTAAATAAGCACAAAAATTAGAAAATTAATTAGAGGTTTATAAATATATAAATAAGATCTAAATCAGAAAATAAGAGCTTGCTTTTAGAGTTACCAAACGGGCCCAATATTCGTGCATTTGTATTGGGTTTGAAAACGTCATGGTTTATCAATATCCATAAATGTATCCACAAAAGGGAGAGTAGAAATCATCCCCAAATAAATTCATTCAACAAATGGAACACATAAATTAATACTTAGATGATAGGCCAAAAGAGTTACCGTCTGAGATTTCTGCTGGTGACATAGCTTGGGTTCTCCTCTGTATTGGATGTTGCAAAACCTTAACAGAAGATATATTGGATTTAGATAATCCAGTGAGATACTTAACCTCTTCAATATCTACAGCAACAGCAGCAGCTCCTTGGTTGAGAGCATATCTATAGATTATTAAGGACAATCACCACTTCATGTTCATTGCTCAATATTACGAGGACTTCTCTCTGCTGTAAATATTCATATCCTATGAAGGCTTGGTTGGCTCACTAAATTTAATAGGATTCTCGAATCATTGGATTTCTGGAATCAATGAATCTTCTGACACAAATCTGCTTGGAGAACTCTAAAAGCCTGTTGATGGAACTTATTGTTTGGATGTCTGCTGGATTTCTAAAAACCTGGATTAATTCAATCATTAAAAAAAACTTGTTCAGATATCCACTGGATTTTGCTTGATAATGCATCTGTCCCACTCAGAAAGCAATTTCCATAAAATAAAAGATGTGTTATGATCTCCCAGAGGTTAAGGGTTCAAAACTGCGCTACCACATTGGGGCCATAGGGGATTTACCCGGCTCCCCCTGGGCCCGTAGGGATTAGTCTAGCTCAAAGGGCTGGGACACCCTCTGTTATAAAAAAATAATAATAAATAAAGATGTGTTATGATAGGCACAGATTGAAATGATTATTTGGTGGCCCTTCCAATGGACGTGTGATGGGATCTTTCTGTCGCACTGTATGGTACTCAAGAGATGTTCTTGTAGTGGTATCTAAATAACAAGCCCCATAAGTGAAGTGGCATGTTGGGACCCAACATGAACATACATCTGAATGGTTGGACCCTAGTCTAGGGCCCCCACACAGCTATGAATGGCAAAACCTACCATAGGGAGTTATGCAACTGATACTGGCTGCACTCATTAAGGTGAATGGTGGAACCAGCCACTCCAAAACAAAAGATTTAAAATAAAAAAAAAATAAAAAAAAAGGCAAAATGAGGAACAAGCCACTTTGACAACCATGTTTTGCCATCACTCTTGGGCCAACATTTTGCCAATATTTTATCTCATTGTATGGGCATCCTATTGTCATTTCCAGCACTGGTGGGGCCACTATATAAATTCATCATTGGTGGGCCACGCTGATCATCATTGGGTGCTTACCATATTTACGTCATTGGGTAGGGGTACTCCCAAAGGATTTGGCTCAAGATAGATTGGAATGGAGAAACAAAACTCATGTAGCCGATGATGGATATGGTTACTCCCATGTATTTTCACCACTATGTGTGTGTGTGGGACTCTACATGTGACCACCAATAGGTGGACCCACCATGATTTTGCACATTGAGAGTCCTCATGAAGAATTTTGTAAGGGGTTTCAAAATAAAAGGAGGGCCTAGGATGGATCTTTGTCCCCCAATCCACAATTTAAAAACTCAAGAATCCATGGATTTGTAAAACAGAAAAATAACATCTATTGAAAAATGATATTTCTGACATGGGTTCCAAACACCATGCATTTAAGGAATCCACATCAGGACATCCAAACAAGCCCTCAAAGGGTGCAACAAAGAACTACTTATAAAGAACCAATCATGTCTGGTGGATACTCTCTAATTCCAAGGACGCTATTGTGATTCTCCATCGTATACATGTAACAGCTCTCCCTGCTCCATGGGAAGGCCTCTCCCACCAGTTTCAAAGCAGATGTAGCTCCAGAAGTAAATATGCAATTGTATTCTTTAGCCGATGCATTACAATAATCAAGGACCTAGTCACAACAAATCTATCTTCAAGACCATGAAGTCATGTTATGCTAACAGTTTATACCTTTGAAATCAAAAATACCAATTTCCATATCCCATGCCATTCCATATCAAAGTAGAACTTAAAAATAAAAATAAAAAATAAAAAAAAGGAGAAAGAAATTCAAACTTTGCTTGACCAAAATGAAATACTATTTATACCACACAATCGGTTTATGTTTGAGCTAACAATACAAAGATTTCCTAGCGCTACAAAAAATATCAACTATCAATGTATTATATAATCATAGAGCAGCACAAATTCCATCCATATTCCATCAAATAATTTAAACTACAATCATACGTAACCATGCTAAGATTTGCCATTTGTAAGAATCAATTGAACATCAATATGAGAGACTATCTAATAAAGGTGGCCTTCTAGGAGCTATGGTGCACTGATGACAGTATGAAATTAAGTGTCTTCAAAACAAGCATTTCATTTCAATTAGAGTAACCACAAACGAAAATTCAAACTTTGATAAAACAACAAGCTCCATACAAACTCATAGAATAATTCAGTAAACTTACTGATTAAGATTTCACTACTGCAAAGAATTCACACCCGCCAGCCCACCTACGGCCCAAGCCCCACCCAAAACGGGCTAGGCCTGGGTCATGATCCCTAAGAAACTAAGCGACAGCCTGGGCGTGTGTGTGTGTGTGGTGTTCATCAACCGGGGCAGCCCGATCACAGCCAAGGCCCATCCCGCTTTGGGCAGGGCTTGGGCCAGACTCAGACCTTTTATTTAGGCCCATTTAATAGCTGGGCCAGGCCTGGTTTCAGTGGTAAAGAGCCCAAAGCCCCGTTTCAGTGGTAAAGAGCTCAAAGCCCGGCCTGGCCTGAATATAAAAATATTGGTAGGGAGTGATAACGAGGGGACTCAAACACGCTCCATCTCACACGTACATGAGTAACAAAAACCATTTAAGCTAAAGCTTGAACTACACAAGCAAGCCTTTTTTTTATTATTATTATAAAAGCTTTTTACAAGAAAGCCCCTCTATTTTTGTTTTTTTACTAAAACCTCCCATGACTAATTGTCAATGTTAGGAAAGGGAACCTCTACTGTTTTCCATCTCACTTTTGTCTTTTTTTACCGTTCTATCCCCTTTTTGCGGTATAAAGTTAAAAGGACATATTTAGTCTCCTTCCTCATGACCGTAAAAAGAGGATCGACCGTGTGAAAATGGGTTCTCGGTTTTCTTCTTCAAGTTCTTTGAACAAATGGGGTATGAGAAAATCCAAGAAAATTGATGGTAGAGCAACAAACTCTATGGATTCTAATTATACTACTTCCAAAGAAATGGGTTCTAAGTCTAAGGGCAAATGGCTAGTGAAAGAAACAAATGAGAATTGATAGAGAAGCCACAATGCAGATTCAATTTCCAACAAAAATGACTCTCAGAATCCATAAAACAGATTATAAATCCTAAAATTGCCCAACACATTGTGGTGGTAGTCATCACTTGAGAGCCCTACAAGCACACTAACCCACCCACTTCAACAGGAGTTTAAGATCACTAGAAAGAAGAAAAGAAGAAGAAAAATATTAACTCAATGGATTCTACCTGCATTGGTCATTTTGAAATAGAAAATTCAACACAAAAAAAAAAGTAACAAAAACTAGTAGAATGAAAAGCAAAACTGCAGGAACATGAGAAGAACTCGATTAAAATACAATGATATCTCTTTCTTTCTTCTCTATATGCCTATATGTAAACGTATTATTTTCGCTTTGCCGGTTGTGATTCTACTACTTCAGAGAAATTGGGATATACATCTTTGTCATAGCCCCGCCCAACTCAGCATGAAATTGTCCACTGTAGCCCCACGTGTGAGCGCAAGGACTTCCCAGGAGGTCACCCATACTTGTTTCGCTCCCGTCCGAGCGCACTTAACTCCACAGTTTTTATGGTTTCCGAGGCCGCACGGTTTTAAAAGGCCTCATGTTGAGTTAAGACAAAGTTTGACTTATGAGCACAAGGATCTGGACAGCTCATTTCCAGTGTGGGACTCATGTATTCCCACATTGCAAACCCAGTCCATATGCAAACCCTTCTAATCGCCCTTCTTCAGGTGGGGTCACAATCGTGGGGCGTAACAATCATTTTCCTTTAGCTCTTCATCAAGAGACGGAAAGGTTAGAAAGGGTGCAAAGAAAATATCAGAAAAATACGCATAGGGTATAGGGGTTGCAGCCTGCAGGATGTTTGCTCTGTTTTGAGTACTAAAGTTGAATTGGTTAATCAAAAATCCAAGGAAAATAAGAGATATTTGTCTTTCCAACTTTAAGCTAAAGGAAAGGGGTAAAATGGTCAAAAAGAACAATTTGTAAAAGTGTACTAGTAGAGATTTCCATTTCTAGCCTTGACTGTCTGTCAAGGGAGGTTTCAGTAAAAACACAAAGTACAGGGGCTTTTTTGAGGTCTCATAAATATATAGGGGCCTTTTTCTAAGAAAATATTATTATATTGCAAACTCAGGCTGGGCGGCTTGCTCATTTTCATACGAGCCAGGCTTGGACTAGCCAGTTAAAGCCCAATTTGGCCTTGGGTCGGGCTTGGGCATATATTTTAGAAGTAAGGCCAAGCCCAGATAATCCTCAGCCCAACCCAACCCGGCCCATGAACACCCTTATTAGGGACACCTATTCCTAGCATCGGGAGGTACGAGTTTGTCCGCACATGATACACTAGATTTAAGGCAATATGAATAGCCGCTATGTTGTCACTTGTTACATTGTAAAATCATATGATTACCGTTTGAAAAACCCAACTCTTCGAGTAAAATTTTCAACTATAACAGCTCGTAGATAATGAGCTCATTGCTCCTCTACAAAAATTCGCCAAGAGGAAGAAGTAGAAGGCCAAGAAGACACACATACAAGCCCCTTTGTGGTTAGATGATCACTGCCAAGTGTTGGATTGCGAATCTAGAAAAGATTCACCATTGAATCGCAACCCTAATCCACCATTAGATCTTAATTCTAATAAAGATTTACAGTCACATCTGGATGATGACCCCATGTGGCAAAATCAAGAAGACCCTACCTTGGGACGTGCCACATGGGAGGGACCAACAAAGAATCAAAAATTAAAGATCAAGTGGGGTCCATCCTAGGACCCATCAAAGTGACTATATGGTCAAGTTCAATTAATTTTATTAGCTTTTTTTTTTTTTTTTTCAGTGGAATTGTAAGTAGGGTCCATTAGTTTAATTATTAATGTTTAATCTCAGCCTTTGATCTACTTCCTAAACTAAATTTCTGTATAAAAGGTGCAATCTGAATTTAGTTTTATAATTTTATTTGCGAATATTAAGTGTTTTATGATCTCACTACATCTAGATTAGCCTTGCACTATCCTACATCAATAGAACTATGGCATGATATTCTACTTTCGAACTTGATCAAGCAACAAAAGGTTCTTTTTGCCTTTTCTTTCTTTACTTTTTCCATAACAAAATTGCACCAACCAAGGTACAATAGCCTTTAGTTGACTTTCTGTCTCATCCATACCCCACGCAAGAGCATTAGTGTAGGCTTGTACGTTCAAATGACTACGGCATGCATAAAGTATTCCTCATCCTAGCACAAAACACGATGGCTTGCAGTCTGCATTAAGATGTCAATTCTTGGAGCATGCATGAATTAACAGATCACATTGATCACATATGAGATCTCTAACCGCATGATAGTTTTATAAACGAGCTTGCCAACCAACATTGGTGTGCCCTTGGATCATTCAATAAGTCGCTAGTGTTATAATCAAGCTCACAATTGTGCTTTATGGCTGTCCTCAAAAGTTTCACACCTAATTTTTATCATCATCACCAAAGCCTTGCCCAACTATGTCCTGTCAGCTACATGAATTTTGTTTCTACGTTCCAATCTATCCCGCGCCGGATCGTTAGATGGGTTTCACTTTTTCAAATCTACCGGTACTACTTCCATCCACGTCCTTTGTGACAAACCCTTCCCCTTGGTGGGATCAACCTATATAGAAAAACTTTTTCTCGCCGGCACCATTCTTGGCCTGCATTGGACATGTCCAAATCATCTCAAATGGGTTTCTCTTATTTTATCACATACTAACGTTATACCTAAATGCTCTCAAAAGAGCTCAATTCTAATTCCATCCTTCCTAGTTTTACCGCACATCTACCTAACATACTCATTTCTACTACTCTCATTTTGTTCATGGGTTGCTTCTTGATTGCCCAACATTCTGCTCCATAGGTCATAGCCGGTGTAATCGTTGACCTGTACAATTGTTACTTTAATCTTGTCAGTATGCGCTAATCACCAAGCACTCCAAAAGCAAGTCTCCGCTTCAACCATCCCGCTTTTATCCTATGTTCAACATCTTCCTCGATCTCTCCATCCTTACTAATTATCAAGCGAACGTATCAGAATGAATCTCTTTTCTGGTATATCTTGAGCTTCAACTTTCACAGTAGTTTTAGCTCTTTGTGCAGGCTCACTATAGTTGCAATCCATATATTTAGTCATTATACAACATATTTTTAAAGCCCTTGGATTTTAATGCCTCCCACCATCGTTTTTCCTTCTTTTCTTCTTTTTGCTTCTTTTTTTTTTTTTTTTTGAAATGGAAGCCTCCCACCATCTTTCAAGTTTTGCATTCTCTCTCCATTCATCCACCAACTCTATGGCCCTGTTTGGCAAATCTTATCCGTATGAAATAGATCTATGTGATATAGATTTGTTTCAAAAGGAGCAATTCGAAATAGATGTGTTACAATGAGACCATTTGGTAAGACGAAAAAACTAGTTGAAATATACCTCAAAAGAATCCGACAGTTTTAGGTTTTTCACTAATTTCTTAATATCTACAATGAATTAGGCAGGGGCTGATTTCTTACCCCGAAGTCCTTTTCAGAGTTCCAAAAAGGATCAACAGTTTGGATTGTGGTTTTGGAGCCCATAGAAGTCTAGAAATGCAAATATATGGTTATGTTCTTTTTAGCAAATAACTTGAGATTTGAGAAAGATCAACGACTTAAATTTGCACATGCAGCTGTCTTTGGGCTAAGGAACGTTTCCAATAGTTTGGACACGAGTTCGTGGCACAAAATTTTTAAAAAATTGAAAAAATGGACTCTTAAAAGATCATGTGGGAGGCACTGGTTTCGTCCTTTGCATATCCAACGCCTCTCAGTTTTTAGTCATTTTCTCAAGATGTACATTGAATAACAGGCTGAAATTTGACTCCATAGTCATTTTCAATATTACAAAGAGGATCAACAGTTCAGATCATGATTGTGGGGCCCACATAAGTTCAGAAATGCATATTTATGGTAATGCATTTTTTGCAAATATCTCGAGATTCGAGAAAGATCTATGGCTCAAATTTGGATATGTAAGCCGTGTTTGGGTAATAGAATGTTTCCAATGGTTTGGATCATGAGTTTGTGGCTAAAAATTTTAAAACTTAAAATAAATGGAAAAAACGACTGTTGAAAAATCACATGGAAGGCACTGGTTTTTACCTGAGCATATCCAACGAACCTTAGCTTTTTGCCAATTTCTCGAGATGTACATGGAATCATGGGCTGAAATTTGAAGCCATAGCCATTTTTAGTATTACAGAGAGGATCAACGATTCGGATCAAGATTGTGGGGCCCACGGAAGTCCAAAAATGTTGATCTATGGTTATGCATTTTTTGCCAATATCTTTGAGATTCAAGAAAGATCAATGGCTCAAATTTGGATACATAGCCATGTTTGGGATTAGGAACATTTCCAACAGCTCGGATTATAGTTTTGTGGCCCACAATTTAAAAAACAAAGGAAAAACCAAAAAGGGTAAAACTAGTTTTTTTCACTGTAGCAAGTGGCTCTGTCCACTTTAGATAATTGCATCTGTTTGAAACTGGGCATATTCTAAGGTTGTCTGAAATAGAGGTATGATGTCTTAATGAGTTTTGAAATAGATGTGTGAAAAGCAGTTGCCAAACTGTCTATAACCGTTTGGAATCAGTTCTAAGAGAAATAGAATACAAAGTACAAATGCCAAACGCCACCTATATCATTTGCAAACAGCATAAACTAATGTACCTTTCCTCTTGAATATAAGCAGCTAACTCATCCATAATCAATGTAAAGAGATAAGGGCTTAAGGTTGACCCTTGGCCTTGATGCAAACCTACGTTCATTCAATAGGTCAAATTTATAATTGCAAGGCGAATTTTGGACCCAGCTACGTCAACACCCAAGAAATATTCCGAAACTCGTTAGATTGTATGAGCATCACTACTTGTGACAAATGTAGTTTGCTTGACATCTCTTATACCCATACTTTAGCATTGCCTAACTAAACCTTTCAAACAGAGCCAACCAAGCCCAGGGTGGCTACTTTAGTCTATGTAATGCCTTTTTCAATCAAGACACCTTTCCCACTTTGCCTTCTAGAATAAATTTGGAAGCAGAACCATATAAACATTTTTTTTGTGAATCACTAGGAAGAAAAGCGTTCTTCAATAACCAATTGACCTACAAACCAAGAAAAGTAAGTTATCGTCGAAAGTATAACCCAGACAAATTATTTTTTCTGACGGAGGAATGTTCAAGATGAGCAACCTGAGTAAAACTCTTTTTTACCAATCAAACTTTATACCTCTAAACATTTCCATATGGATTATACATCGAATTCCCACACCCACGAAAAACCAACAGCACAAAGATCAATCAACTACTAGGTTCAATTCTTCTAAACTAAAGTTAACCATCTCATCAATTATAGCTTCTTTTCACTTCAAACGAGATAAGGCGTCAGGCACAAAGGAAGGTAAACTTTTGATGATATACAAAATACAAATACATGATATGTAGGAGATAATGAATAATAGGAGATAAATTTTGTGGGCCTTTGATGAAGGGGTTAGGATGATCACATAGGCATCATTTTTGGTAGGGAGGTCAGGCCCACATAGATGTTTAGATCCCCCCAGGTCCCATCCCCGAGTACCCATGTGGACCATGTGTTATGGTCCAAGAGACCTCATGCACTGATCCTTACTAGTGTGTGTGTAGGATAATATTCTGCTAAGAGGTACCTCTGAAGGACTTGCTTGAGATGTAACCTTTTTACCACTACGTGGGACCCCCCCCCCTCGCTTCCTTTTCCGCCAAACAATTACTAACCCCCAATGAATTAGCACTCACCCTAATTTGACACTAATCTGAATAATAATAACTGTCAGATTAAATTTAAATTTTAAACAGTTTTTGAAGTTACCATCACCATTGGATTAAATTTAAACAGTCTCTGAACTTACCATCACCATTGGTTTAAATTTAAACAGTTTCAAAAGTTCCCTTTTTATGAAATTTTAATTAGATAGTGATTAGTATTCATATTAGTGTCAAATTAGGGTGAGTGCTAATTCACTAGGGGTTAATAGTGTGATGCGGTTGGATTTGTCATGGGGTGTCCCACGTGGTGGTAAAAAGATTACCTCTCACGCAAGTACATGAGAGATACCTCTTAGCATAACATAGCCCTATATATATAATATTAATATTAATATATATAAGTGGAATGAAGGATGATAAAAAGGAGATACAGTTATAGCCCTTCTTCTGCTCTTTTATCTATTTTCCATTGTTTACCTCAAAAATCTATGTTCTTTTAACTATTTAAGTTCTGATTTAGGTGAACCGAAACCTTACAGCATTAGCAACCTTTGTTAAACAACTAACAATGCATTCCTTTTTTCAATAAGGAGGTGAACTTTCAGGCACAAGCACCCACAAAATTCTGTAGTTACTTTTCAACTCTGTGCCTCCCAATTACATTTTGTAGTAACTTTGCAACTTCCTGCTCGAAAAGTGTTCTTTCAGTTATAAAATTCTTTCATCAATTTCACCAAAAAAAAAAATAAATAAAGAAGAATGTGAAGATTGATGCTAATATCTCAAAGATTTGAGATCTTATATGCTTGGAATATCAACATTGGGGGCCATTAGTTAGAAATTCAGATAAACCAACAGATGGTGCTCCCTGTAAAAGATGAAATACCAAGTAGCTGTAACTCTTATCCCTAAATAGAAATACCTGTTGACGCACTGCCCTTATTACATCAGATGTGGAAGAGCTCGAATCACTTTGGCTATCTAAATTGCATTAAATTAAGAAATACTGATAAAACAAAACCAATAACATATCAGCTAATGCGTATAAACACAGTGCTGAAATAAAACCAGTATGAAAACTAAAAATGACACATTAGCTGAACAACTCCATGTAAATCAATTAAACCAACGTAAGAAAACTAATTAAATCCATACCAGCCCACAAGCTTGAAGAAGTTATAAGTAAATAAATAAACCAAGATACTTTCTACCTATCACAATAACCATATTAAAACCAAATGTTAGCAAGATTTTATTCACACAGCGTAACTACAATTAAAAAAAAAAAAATTAGAAAAGGTTCACTTTTAACCGCACACCAATCTCCTTGAACTGACAATAATCGCAATTTGAACCTAATCTGACCTTGATCCACTAATGGATTGAATTACAGTCCGAGCAGCACTTATAAAACTCTTAGATTTGGAGCTCTAAAATCAAGGATTAACTGGATTAAGATTGATAAGAGGGAGATTTTTGGTCATCCCCTACACCAGTGATTGGCATGCCTACAAGGTGAGGCATAAACTAAGGTACACTCACAAAAACTTGACTGGAGTATCTATGTTTTGACCCCCAAAAACAGAAGAAAGATGGAAATGGAAAGAATGGAGTGGTCTGATTTTATGAAATGAACAGTCTCCCCTTTTATAGATTCATTTAATAAAATGTCAGTAACCTAATAAAATACATTCTATCATCAGAAATAGTGGCTTGGCCTTTTGTCAGAAGAATCCCATAGGGACTTCTTGCCTGTTTTTACCATTCTTTGGGTTTTTTTTTTTTTAGGGAAAACAAGAAATACAAGCTATTAAAAAAGAAGAAAGAAAGAAAGAAATGGAAATACAAGAACAAGGAATGGGTTAACTGTCCAGCTTCCTTAAATAAAAAAAAAAAAAAAAGAGAATTGCGCAACTAAGAAGGTTTCATCAACTAATTAAAGTTTTTGTCCACGTATTTCTTGCATGCATGAGAAAATTGATGGGCATGTCAGTGTTTCTTTTCTGTAATGGGGATGGTTCATTCATTCAAGTTGATAAGTGGTTTTTTTTTTTTTTGGGGGGTGTGTGCTAGATACTGTCTTAGAGACTTTTGGGCTTGGGCAAATGCAAGTCACATTATATTGTAATCTCTTGTACCCTTTTTGACATCTAGTATCATGCTCCTTCTTGCTAGATTGGAAAATCACAGTGATCTTCACCTACACATTCTTTTTGGCATATCATATCATGTTCCTTCTAGATATATTGGAAAATTGCAGTGATCTTCACTTGTGGGCACGCATAGCTCTTAGTGATGAACCAAATAAAATATAAATCTCATTTATCGTGTTTTTATCCAGATTCTTTCTCTATATTCACTCTCTTTTCTACAACAGGCTGATATCAGATCCATAGTGGAAGATGTTCTTCTGCTTGCCCCATTCCTCACTTCAGTCGGACAGCGTATCATTTGTACAATTGTAAAGCTTTATGCAAAGATATAGAATTCAAAAGTTTAGTTAAAGAAGTTTCATAAGGAGAAATAAATCGCAATTCACTAAGTTTGGCAAGAATTAAACAAGGTTAGACATTGTCCAGGAGAAGCGTTGATGAGCAAGGAGAATAGATGGGCTCCTTGCCAAGGAGGAGAATGTAAGAAATTGTAACTTGGCATCTTATAGGAAGAATGTATAAGAACTTCTTGCCTTCTGCAATCCCTCATTGATTTAAATCTGTCTTTGGTAATTGCTTTTAGTAAGAAATAGGTACAACAGCTTTAAATCTCTCTTTGGTTATTGTCTCATAGCTAAGAATTACTGTATTTTCCCTTGTGCTTTCCTTTGAATCTTCCCCCCTTTCTCTTTGATTGTGCTCTTTCCACATCACAACAAACAACCCAATGTTGATTGAGCTAATTAAGCCCATAAAATGGAAGTCTAGATGAGTTCCTTGAGTTGAAAAGCAGCGATTGAAGTAGTATAACAAATGCAACTCATATAATTTAAACCATTTCTGCCCAGAACAAAAAATATTAAGGAAAAACAGAACTATATAGAATCAAAAATTTTGAATTTTTGGATAATTCTCACTAATTCAAAGCAAACCAAACTAAAACAAATGCAACCCATATAATCAAAACATTAAAAAGTAAATTTGATCATGATTTTTTTTTTTTTTTTTGTTTGTTTGTTAGGATACGTGGATTGCCGTACACATTAGTAGTAAAATCTTTACAGACTTCTTCCATCTGCAACTCCGAGTACAAAGTAGCTCCTGCATGATCCAAGTAAACGAGCCCTAGAAAGTCCCCAAAAAAGAAAAGTTGAGAAAACAAAAGGATTCAATATTTGATAGAGAGATTTCATGAAAGAAACTGAGTCGAATATGAGATGGAGAGAATCTGACCGTCCAATCTCTTGAACTCGGACGCTCGGATTTCATCGATGTTCTTTGGAGCGTTTGGATATCCGTAATCCTCTCCGAATTCCTTGAGAAACTCCTCTTTTCCTTCCTCCATTCTTCTTCTTCTTCTTCTTCTCCTCTCGATCTTTTTCGGGGTGAAATTAGATTCGTCGACGTTGGAACTGAGACTATGTTTCAACGGGGAAAGAGAAAACTGATGAGAGTGTTTGGACGCTGCACTTCGCAATGCGATTCTGTCTGTGGAAGATGAGTATACCAACCATACGTCAGGCCTGACCTCACCCATTTTAGTCACATTAGTCAGGTTGGGCCTGCTGGCTGACTAGACTTTCCAATGCTTGCTCAGCCACAAAGCAGTCACCAGATAATGAGCACCGCCTTAGTTGTCGTCCTTGTGGCTCATTCACCCAAATCAGTCACTAGATTACACGCAACACATTAGTTCTGGTCCTTCGTGGGCCTGGCCCACGTAATCTCCAAGCTAATCGGGGCTGTATTACCAAATACTATATCTAGGGTACATAGTACATCAATAACGGCTCTATTATTAAATATTATATATAGGGTACATAGTACATCAATAACATATTATTTTTCATTATATCGGCCTCTTCGCCGTAGACGGACACAAGGAATCCACTTTTGGGGCTTCACGATAAAATGTGCACATCTAATCCCTATAAATAAATCATAACCCATACATCATATCAATAAACAATTTTATCTCAAAACTAAAAGCCATCCGCTATTTTTTCAAAAACAATCATTAATTATCTTCATCTTAGCTCCATTAAATTCTAGACTTTACTTAGACTGACTAATATTAAATTATAGACTTTACTTTGACCAACTAATATCTATCCCACGACCTAAAATCTCTCTAATTTATACTAACTACTAGATAAACCAGTAGATTAGATCTCAAAAAGTTTATCCAGAGAAGGAAGTCGGACTATCGAAACGGTATCGCCCGATTTACGTAAACACTTGTATAGTCTCTTTTCAAACTCAAATGTTTTTTCAACCTTACTATAAGATCTTTTAAATCTTCACTTCACTTGATTAACATATACATTGCCATTGATTTGCTTGTATCAAGCAACAAAAAGATGCGATGAGCAATTGATGTGTTGTAGACAATAAAATATCATAAATAACCAATCTTGTCTCTCCATTTATATCTTTCCATTTTTTTTAACCCAATCTCATATCTCTACACCCTCATGAAATCTCCAATTAACTTCCCCTAAAATGTCTCTTTTGAATCTATTTTTTCAAACTTCTACTCTCTTTTGAATCTTTATCACAACCTTGTCGAAGAAAAAATAGATAACCTGGATGGTTGGAATGCAGTTGGAGGTCGAAAGAGCATGTGGCTGGGTGAAGGGATTGTGAGGGTAGGTGGGTTTTGAGGCAATTGATAAGTGGGGCTGGAATGCAGTAGGAATAAGGACCCAACCCCAAATCTCTGTGATTAGTGTTAATTAAGTGTGTAGTTAGTGCACTAAGTGGGGTTAGTGGCTAATCATTTTTCTTTGAGGGCTAGAATAGACTTTTGATAGCTTTGAAAAGTTTTGAGAGCCTTTGAACCTAGTTGGAGGCCTATAGAGTCTTATGTGTAATTTTGAGAAAGATTGAGGGTTATTCGCAAATTTTGAAAAACTTCATTCTTAATCTCATTAGAAAGAGGGCAACATTCCCGAAAACTTTTATATTCATATTGTGGCCATTCGGAGCCTCGAAAGCCCTTATTCGATGACTCTAGTATATTAGGGGGTAAATTCGTCATTTCTGAAAATTTGCGATTTTTCCTGAGACCTCTGATCACGTCATGCTTATACTCATTAGAAGCTTGATTTAATTCTGAGAAACTTTTGTTATTTGACTTTTTCAATCCAAGGTGAAAAAATCCTTCATTTTTACGTCGCAAATTCCATAAGTTGCGGGCCCCACAAGACCCCATGTATATAGTCGAGCCCTCCTCTTCTACCTCATCTCTTCCCCCTCTCAATCAGCTCTCTCGCCTAGACGTTGCAACAACTCCCCATCTTCTTCTTCTTCTCATGCTCTTGCTGCAAGCCTCATTTTTTCACACCAAGATTCAACCAAACGAAAGGCGCCACCGCACTTCTCTCACTCTTATCTACACTTGGACATTATTTTCATGCAAAATCACCAAAGGCAGCCCCTTCTCTCACTCGTTTCTTGCTAGTTAGGCCTCCTCCTAGTTAGAGCTTGAATCTACAACCCTTGATTGTCCATAATGCCAACATGCAAGCCCTCTCTTGTATTCTTGCTTGCTTTTCAAGTTTTTAGATAATTAAGTTGGTTTTTCATGGGGGTTTTTTTTATTTTAAGAGATTCCAACCCTTGGAGAAAGTTAGAGTGGTGTTCTGGAATCTCTTAAGCATGAGGCAAGTATTTAATTTGAGTTTTTGTAAATGCATGGTGCGAATTTCCTTGTATTTTCCTTATTGGAGTATGCTACTGTTAAAGCGTTTCTCTACCTTTGTCTTGAGTGTATGATGATTAGAATGGTCTAGATTTAGTGTGAAATTGATGTAAAATGCTTTCCCAAAGAATCCCAAAAATTTGCTCTTGAAATTCCATGAAAAACTACGCAAACGGTGCCTGAAAGCCACTGTAGGGCACTTCCCGAAGCTCTCCGGAAGTGTCTGTATTGTCGCAAAGTCCAAGGTTGACCGTGGCCACTATCCTGGTTATCCAAGTGATAACCAGATAGATTCACCCGGCCGTGGCCTATATGGCACTCGATTGTGGCATGTTTGGCCGAGATTGACTTGTTTTGAGCCCTTTTGACCAAAAGTGATTTCCAACTTTCTTTTTCTAACCTTTCTAGAGGACTTTACCACTTGTTTATTAATGAATGGAGGCTCATTTGGACTCGGTTCCTTTGTGCGAACCATGAACTTAAGGGCTAGTTTTGGAATCCAGGAACTATACATGACCTAAAATAAAATTGTTGAGTCCCGAGGGTTTGTTGAGCTTGGTTCTTCACCTCGAAGTGATATCCAGAAGCATGTAGGTGTAGTTTGAAGTTGAGTATGCATGCAATTAGGGTCTCGGGTGCCGAACAATATCACTCCACACCAAGGAATGATACTTTCCTACATCCAGACACTAAATGTGCATAAGGTCAAATCTTTCTACCCCAACATTTCAATGGCAACCTCAGACTCAAATTAACAGTTTAATGGATCCTAGACTGTTATACAAAATTATACCGTCCAACTCCTAAGTTGACGTTTGTTCCCATACGCAGTGTACGTCTTCCACGAAGTTGCATGATTCCTTCATATACCATTCATAACCGGCCTTCACATAGCATGTAAGACTTGTGACTTGCACGCACGAGGTTCTAGTGAACATTTCTTTGCCTTGCTTACCCCTATTGTTAGGATCCACGATGTGGTGCATCGAGTTGTGTAGCGAGCATTCAGTTGCCATGCTCCTTTCTGGTCATTTGGATCCGCCATTTCCCTTATTATCCATTCGGGTTGAGCCATTCCATGCCAGAATGTTGGCCGACTTTCTAGAGACCCTAGGATCCTGTTTTATCATGTTTATTTTGTCATAATGATTTCCCAACTTGCAGTAGTTTTTACTACTGCTCCACGTATGCATGTCGTGGTCTATTTGGGTCCTTAAGGGGTGCTTAACTTAGTATGTACGCTCACGTATGTATGGTTTTGTCCGAGAGTCACCCCTCAACTTATGACCATCTCTACAAGTATGTTCGGTATGCAGGTGATCGCCAATCCGAGTCGGCACCACTAAGCTTGGGCACCCTCTTAGATCTAATCAACTGAATTGGGGTCCTTAAATCATGTAACCATCTGCAGATTGGGATTTTTCTGTTTGAGATGCTCTATATGAGATGTTCTCTAGAGCCGTGGCCAATGCCTCGTATGTATATATGCGCAAACTATAAAGTCTTCTTTTCAGGTCTAGCTTACTATAACTACATATGTTCCATGTATGTATGCTTCCTTCTACCAAGTGTATTGGCGAGAATGTAGCTTTATGTGGTTTGTCATTTTGCCAAGTATGTATGATATTAGATATGATCCTTTAATGCTCATGTTCATGCTATTCAGTTTGTTAACCATTTATAGTCATACCTTGTCACATGTAATCCATAATTTTTTTTTATTTTTTCTTTAATGGTAATGGTAGAAAACATGTTATTTACTCTTATTAAACACTTGCCAGCCTTGTGCTTAACTCGTTACCCATAGTGATGTAGGTTCTTACCCCGTCTTGTCAAAGTGCTTGTGGAGGCAGCTTGGAGCCACATATCTTAGGTGAAGGTGTGTTGATAGTGTCATTTAGACATCCGGTCTTGCCATGGGTGACCGTAATAATTTGGGTGTATCTTATATGTTTTAGCTTAGTTCTATGTACTAGCCTTTGTTGGCTTTGATCTTTAGGTTGTAATTAATGTACATTTGTCTAATTGTAATTTGAACATATTGAGCAATGAAATCTCCTCGTTACTGTCATGCTCTACATTCTTTATATGCCGTGCGACACGGAATCCGATGGCCACGAACTCTAGGCCGTAACACCACGTAAGCTTCCGTGAAATATTCATGTTTGTAATGGAAATTTGATATCCTCACACACGCGGATCCAGGGAAGAAACATACTCATTTCTTAATTCATTAACTCGCGCCTCGAGATCGAATAGTTGTAATAATCCGATTTTAGGGTCGTGACAAGGCCCAAAAAGCTTGTGGCTGGGTGAAGGGATGTTGAGGCTAGCTAGGATGGTTTTGAGACAATAGATATATGGGAAAACCAAGTGCAAGCGGCAAAAGTAAGGCATAAAAGTTATGTGGCACAGCTCTTAATTTGGGTTTTTTTTTTTTTTTTTTTGTATTTTAAGATTAGAAGATGGGTTCTTTTCCTTTCTATATATATGACTAATGGTCCTATATAAGCCATGTAGTGGGGCCCTCTTGGGACCCCACAAAGCATGAAATAAGAGAGCGAATGGGTTAAAGGTATTAGTTTGACTTCAAATCTGATATCTAGGTTTGCCCCACTTGTATCTTTCGACCCCATCTTGTTCCATGATTTGTGTGGTTCCAAGTGGGCCCCACCAAGTGGCCCACTTTGTTCCACCTTGTACCATAAGACGGTAAGGGAAGCTTGTGCATGATCATTACTCATATGTATATATATAAATCATCTCCTTAGCTCATGCTAAAGAAAGGATCCGCTCAACACATGTCCCATCCCCACGTGATTCTTTAGAAAAAAGTCATGCCCAAACCCCAGTTTTTCACTCCCTCCCTCGCATTGTCTCCCTTTCTCTCTCTACCGACACCACTTCATCTCCCTCCCGACCGCACTCATCTCCCTTCCCCTCTCCCCCCTTTCTCTCTCTGCAGACCGCACTCTGTCCGCCCTTCGACAACCCGAACACACTCCGTTCTCGCCTTCTGCCACCCATGACAGGTGAGCCCCTCCCTCCCTATTTCTACCTTTTTTTTTTCTCATTCCCACACATGATGTTCAATGCCCTATTACGTTGTTTTTCCTTTATGCACGGTTCGGGTTTGTTGGATTTGAGGTTTTAGGGTTTGTAGTGGGGAGAGATCTAAAACTCTTTTTTTTTTTTTTCTAATTTATTATTTCTGAAATTTCAAAGATGGTTCTGAGTTTTAGTATTAGGGCTTTCAAATTTGGGGTTTTAAGGTTTTATGATGATGGATTTGGAACAGGGGATTTTTGGGTTTAGTGATTGTAATTTTTAGATCAGTGATGTGGGCCTCTTGTTGTCAAAAATAAATTTACGTTCTCTGATTCTTTATGTTTTTGAATTGCAGAGGTCTGAAAGATGATGAGCCTTGGAGTATGCAGATAGGTGCTTGATTCAGATAGAAATTAACTTGTTCGAGTAATTCTTGGAAAAAGGTTGTGGAAAAGGAATTAACGGATTTAATAGATGGATTTTTTTATATCGTTTATTTTTTTTTACCTGGGTCATTGCCAATGGCTGACTTACTGTTGTACAACTTTGGAATAAAATAGCATTTTCACTGAAATCAATAATGTTTTTTACCAAAAAAAAAATACAATTTCTATTGTTTTCAACTGGTTATTTGTTAGATTCTGATACTATACGAAACTAACGCAATATGGCCCGATTTTATTTAAGGTAGACCAATCATTTTGCAAATTCATGTTTCTGGTTGGACTGATGGCATTTTCTTCATTTGGATCTCTTTTTTAGTTTGGCTAAAACCATGGCATATTCATCATGCTAGCACATCATTCAAGTATTATAGTCTGTAAGATCTAAAATGGTTTGCAATAGAAATCAAACCTACAGATCTTGATCTATGCATTTAACAATATTAAATATGAATGCTAAAAGCATACCTTGCGCCATGATTTTGATGATGAACGGTATGTATTAATCTAAAGCCTGTCCCGCCGAGAGATTAACAAACAACCTTTGGATTTTCAACTAGCTCCCTTGTCACGCACTCCAAGATGCGTGAGAGTTAATGGGTGCTTTGCAAAATTGTGAGTCAAGAGAGAGGACTGGAAAACCTCTTCAATAAATAACTCAAAAGAGATTTATTCTCATCAAAGAAATCAATTAACAACTAAGTTTCCTTAATTTCACCAAAGATTAGTCAAACAAGAATCCTAATTGATTGTGCTTTCTTAAATTGAATCGAAGAAAGATTTATTCAAATCAAAACTAAAAGGGTTTCTTACCATTTGACTCATAGTGGGGCCCTATGATTATTAGACATGCGGTCATGGGACCACTTACGTCTATCAATCTCCCACTTGGTCAAAATAACCACATATATGTAATCTCTCACTTGGTCATAATAACCACCAATATGCAATCCACCTTCGTTTTTCTATAAAAAAAAAAAAAAAAACTATGTTTTATAAAACGACTCAACTTGGATTCAACTGATCATTTTAAAATCCTGATGAGTGGCCACTCAGTTGAAAACAACACATTCAATCTTGTTTATATTAATTCTTATATACTGTAACTAAATGAAACCATCCTGGAGGTCAAACATTATTTATGCGACATAATTCCTTCCATGTACCGCAACATTAATAATTCAATTTAATCAAGTCATAAATTGAGGAAAAAATAATAGGAGAAGTCTAAAAATTCCTATTTGTTGCTTCAAATTAAATTAATCTTCCTTTTCAATGATTCACTAAATGTGCACAAAACTAAGCAAGAAAATGAAATCATCATTAATGAAAATTGATCAACGAAGAAAATGTCTAATAAAGTAGCTTTAGTCATTTCGACTACATACATTAAAATAACACAATGAGATCCATTTCTCTAACATTATCATTATAGGCCTCTGCCGATAATGCTTTGGTCATAGGATATGCAATCTTAAGCCTTGTACTTATTTTCTCCTTGACACTAGATGACCCTAAACCTTCTCTTTAATGTCAAGATATTTGATCTGAGAATGTCTTACAGCATTGGAACTCTTATTGAATTTTAGAGATGTGAATAGTTGATGTATTATAACAATAAATTTTGAGCGGCTTAGAAATAAAATCCATGATTTGAAGGCCTGAAATGAAATTCCGCGGCCATATAGCTTTAGTAGTCGCCTCAAAGCATGCCACAAATTCAGCTTCAAATGTGGAAGAAGTAGTTGTTGATTGTTTAATGCTTTTTCATAAAATAGCCCCGCTAGCAAGGAGCAAAATATATATTAATGTAGATCTTCTCGTGTTGAGGCACCAGCAAAATCTGAATCTGATTATCCAATCATTTCTAAGTGATAAGATTTTCTATAAGTGTGCATATGTTCTTTAGTCCCTTATAAATATCTCATGACTTTCTTTGCTGCCTTCCAATGTGCCATGCCAGGTTTAGACTGATACTTTCCTAGCATGCCTACTGCAAAACTGATGTTTGGACGTGTAATAGTCTATGCATATAGAAGACTTCCTATTGCAGAAGCGTTTGGAATGTCCTGCTTCTATCTTCTCTTGATGTCATTTTTGGGACATCGATTCTTGGAGAATTGATTTCCTCTGTATATAGGTGTTTTTCCTCCAGAACCTTTCTCCATATTGAACCTTTCAAGAACTCTATTGATACAAGCTTTCTGTGAAAGTCCTAGTAGTTCTCAAGATTTATCTCTAAAAATTTCGATTCTAAGTACAAACGATGCTTCGCCCATATCTTTCATTTCAAAATTGTAAGAACCCGATTTTTTTTAATTACTACAATTAACACTAATTAATTACATTTAGTGGCTAATGTTGCTTGATTAAAGGTTAATCGAGAGTTTCTTATGGTTAGAGCTAAGTTGGGATTTGTTCCGGAGAATTTTGAGGAATTTCGTGAGAATTTGACTTTCTCCGTGTTAAATTAGAATTCTGAGGTTTTTCAGGGGTATCTTAGGAATTTCATAAAAATCATACCTTGAGCCCAAAAGTTCGGTCTCAACCTGCCCAACAACTTTAATGTTCATTCCAAATTCATCCGAGGCCCAGAAGGACTAATTTGAACCCTGGCACACTATTCGAAGTATATACCGCAGTTTGCAAAATCACAACTTCTGTCATTGATCTCAGAAAATTCTGATATTTGGGTTATTGGAAGGCCCTTCTCTAGACCTACAATTATTCTTCTTTGACCAATTCTGTCTGGGGTACCGAAGATTTTCATTAGCGCGTCCTGTTACACCCCGACCTAGGTTTGCTGTGTTTAGCTTCATTTAAGACGAGTTTAGCTCTTAAATGGGATTAGATGGCGTCTAGCTTAGATTGTAAGCTCGATTAGATTTTTCATAGCTTTGGGAAACTTTTAGAGCCGTTGAGTTTGCTTTGACCCCGCCCGGGGTGGCCCGTGCAATGAGTGTCCGTGTGGGAATTTAAATTTTATTTAAAAAAAAAAACTCTGATTTTTAAGTCTCTTGATTTGTTATTTCGACCCCTACAACTTTTATGTTTGCTCCATCTATGTTCGAACCCCGAAAATCACGTTTTTTTGAGAAAATGACAAAACTGACTTTTCACACTAAATCTGTGCATGAATTTTGAAATTTGAAAATCATGAAGAAAATATACTTTTTAGAAACTAGATATTTTGATGATCATTTTATTCTCTTTCATCGATTTCATCCGGGACCCGCAAAATGAAGTTTTAAGCCCTTGAAGGTAGTGGCCTGGTGGGGGCCTCACCCCACCCCGAAATTGGTGAGCCACTTCGGTATTCGGAATTGGGGCGTTACAATTTTATGGTATCAGAGCGGGCAAATCTCTAGGAAATAAAACAAACCAGAAACTTTAGGACGTGGTGAGGATTTCAGTGTTGGGATACACTATGTACAGTGATTTTTCAACTTTCAGTCTTCTGAAATTGTGATATTTTGTGGGGCCCATTGACCATCCAAATAGACTTCTATTGATGTGCCAAGCACGAGTCAATAGTGTGGCTCAACCTTGACTCGTGGAGACCACCAAATAGGTTTTTGGGATTGAAATTGTAAGTGATTCGACCCTTAAACGTAACTCAAAAGCTCACCCTCGTGTGTTTCTTCTTCACTTCTTCATTTTCAATTTTCAAACCAGCCGAGACAAAGAGAGAACTAACCATTTTTCTCTTCATTCTCTCCTTTGCATGCCTTCCTTTTGGTGCCTAAAGTGAAAATCTGATTTCACTATCTTCTTCCCCATTTTTAGTGCTTTCCAAAGACACAACTTTTAAATGGATTTCTGCTGGACAACCTTCTTCTTCAAGCTCTTCTAACTGATTTTCGCACTTACAAGTTAGGCTTTGGTTTTCCATCTTAGACATGGGTTCTTTGGACCCTTAGGAAGCTCTTTATCATGCATGCAAGGGAGTTCTTGGAGAACTCCTTACCTCTTTCCAAATGTCGGATTTTGAGAAGTGTTTTCATGGGGGTTCTTGTAGATTGAAGGTCCTGCTGTGTTAGAAGAATTCGTGGAGTGTTTTAGGAACCATTTTGACCCAGGCAAGTGAATAATCTGATATTGGAATGCATGCAATTAAATTTGTGTTTCTTCTTCAAAGTTTGATATGAAATTGCTATTTCTTTTTATTCATTTTCTTGGCCTATATAAAGCTGATTTCATAAAGGTTTTAGTGTTCAGTGGTGTGCAGATTTCTACAGGTTTTTGTGTTGTTTGTATGCAAGTTTTTGTGTTCAATCTGTGTGTAGATTTCTGCAGGTTTTGTGTTGTTTTTGTGCAGGTTTTTGTGTTCAGTCTGTGTGTAGATTTCTGCAGGTTTTGTGTTGTTTTTGTGCAGGTTTTTGTGTTCAAATTAGGTTCAAACTTCTGTAGGTTTTGAGTTCAATTCTTGTTTAGATTTCTGCAACTTTTAATGTTTAGATTATGTGCAGATTTCTATAACTTTTAGAGTTCAGTTATTCTTTAGATTTCTGTAACTTTTAAAGTTCAGTTCTTGTTCAGATTTCTGTAACTTTTAAAGTTCAATTCTTGTTCAGGTTTCTGCAACTTTTAGTGTTCATTTCATGTTCAGATTTTTGCAACTTGCAATGTTCAGTTTTATATTCTGATTTCTGTAGGGTTTTGTCTCCATGATAACATGGAAAATTCTGGCCATGGGTTTGTTTACAAGGCTGGAAATCTGATTGCTAAATTTCTGTGTTTGCTCATGTTAATGTATGCCTCTCTTCATTTAATTTGTTGATGGAATCAGTTATTTTGTTTTGTGTTCAATAGAAATTTGTATGGTGGCTAGAGGAACTCAACTTAGAGAAACTTATACTTGAATTACCCGGGAAAAATCTATTGAACTCTATCAAAAGCCTCACTATGCATTCGAAGGCCCCAAATGCCGGATAACTTTAGAGGCATCAAATTTATTCTTATAAAACAACATTTGGACCTTGAGGGCGCATTGAGACGGCCCTGAGTAAACTATTTCAACACAATTAACTATCTCATTCCAGATTTGCAAATCGGTATATATTTTGTATAAATTAGTTTTCAGATAGCTTTGTATGGTTCGTTTTGTTAAAAATCTTCGATAAGGCTACTCGTTCGTTCTGACTTCGTGTGTTCATTTATGTTTTGCTAAGAGTAGTCCTTCTATCGATTAGAATTTTGTTTGTATGGTTAGAATTATGTTTTGATTGGATTTTCGTTTTCTCAACACCACTAAGCTTGGATTGCTTTGTTGGGCTGATCACTCGGCTTAGGATCCTCAAATATTTTCGTCAACTGTAGCTTAGATACTTTGTGTGTTTGTTATCCGTTCCGTGGTGGACTGTGTGTCACCCATCTATATTGGGTTATTTATATATTATTCATTTGTTCCGGCCATTTTATATGGCGACGGTTTCCGGCCATTTTATATGGCGATCGTTATTGTGAGTGCTCTTGTTACTTCAGTAATAAGAGAAGATAGCTCAATGTGGTTGCCATCTGTTTTATCCGATTTGTCTGTTTTGTCAGTTTGGATCAACATGGTTTCTATTTCATACAAATGATTTTGGTATTTAACTTTTGCCACTTCATCATCACTTCTGTTTAGATTCTCAAATGTGCTTTGGTATTGGAAAAATGGATTTTTTTATACATTATCATTATGTTTTATTCGGTTCTCGGTTTTCTGTAAAATGCTCTTAATGCTAATCCTTTGAATTCAATATTTGTTTTCTTTAATCCATCTTTACTTATGTTTAGCTTTCAAATTTACTGTTATAGTTATAAATATGACTAAGTAAACACTAGTGTACCTCATTTGCTTTATTCACCTGCCAGACCGTCGTGTCTGAGATGTCACTTTTGATGCCATAGGGAGCAGGTACTTCATTCTGAGTTGGAGTGCATGCAGTGGATTTAGAGCTTTATATTTTGCCAGGTTTGTTGTGCTGACGATGTCATTTAGACGTCGAGTTTGGCACCGGAGTTCGTCACATAACTTAGGGTAGCAGTTTGTTTAGTAAGTTATCTTGGATGGCTTTTGTTAGCCTTTTGTTTTTTTTGTTGTTAACTAATGCACTTGTATAATTTGTAACTTGAACATATGTAGGAAATGAATTGTCCTGTTACTGTCAGCTCAGCATTTTATGGCTTTTGATTTGTTCCAGTCTAAATCTGAGCTTGGATTTGATAGCTTTATGTTAGTAGTTGAGTGCGACACAGAATCTGATGGCCACAGTCTCTGAGTCATAACGCTACGTAAGCTTCTGCGAAACGTTCTGTTTGTGATGGAATTTTGTTATCCTCACACATGCGGATCCTAGGGAAAGCAAAAATTTTAACTAACCCACGCTCCCCGAGATCGGACGCGTGCAAGAGTCTGGTTTCGGGGCGTGACACATCCCAAGTTTAGCTAGAATGGTAGCAAACTCACAAACTACCTATTTCAAAAATATCTCACCAACCTATCCTTTCTCATTAAACGCCCACCTGCTTCATTGATGGCTTTCACCTACCACCACTACTAACCATTTACTACATTTCACCAGCCAGCCTAAGGGATCTTCCCTCTATCTCTACTCTTCTTCTCCTTGCTTCTCTTCTTCTTCCCAGGTGTGGTGAAGAAGTCCCCCTTGAAAGCTTCCGTTGCAAGATCTAATCCGGCCAACCGATCCCCTGTCATCCTCTAAGCGGTATACTTTGTTTTTGTGCAAATCTAAGAGTGGCCACCCCTTCTCCATCACTTTTCCCTTCTTTGATTTCGAAGAGGTAGGCCTCTATTTTCCCTCTTGAACGTATCTTGATGTTAGAACCCATATTCATTGATGGTGTTAGTTTTATGGGACTTGTATTTTGACAGAGAAATGGGTTTCTATTAGGGACTTTTTGGTGAGTTGTTTAGGAAGAGGCAGCCCCTGATTTAGAAGCTTGGACTTACTGTGGTGAAGTTGGATTTGTTCTTAGTTCTTTTTTAGGCGAATGTTTAAGCTAATTAGCGTATGTTGCTTGGGATTACATTGTCTTAATTAATCATGTTCCTGTTAATTAATCTGTTTACAAACCTGTTATGAATCTGTTTATACCCTGTTTATTACTTGTTTATCAATCCATTCACTAATTTGCTATTGGTTTATTTATCAAAATGTTTAGCAACCGGTTTATTTATCACTATGTGGTGGCTAATCTGTGTTAACTTGTTATTAAACTGATTGTTTTTCTTTATTATTATTTGTTCCTTAATCTGAATTGAAACTCAGTTTCAATGAGCCCCACTGTGGGACCGAGCCCTTGATCAATGACCGAAAATGTTGCAGGCCGGCAGCAGCCACAACAGCTGCCAGCTAGCCAACCCGCCACCAGCAGCAGCATCCAGTAGCTGCTGCCCCAACACCTCAATGGCCAGGATCTTTTTCATCCCAGCAGCCAGCTGCTCCAGTCCTTCCAGCAGTCAAGATTTTTCCCCTCCAGCTGCCAGCTACCCCAGCCCTCCTAGTGACCAGGAAGCCCCTTCCAGCAGCCAGCTGCCTAACATCCCAGCGGCTCAGATATCCAACCCAACATCGGCTGTCCCAGCCCTCTCAGCGGCTAGGATTTCCAATCCAGCGTCCAGCTGCCCCAGCCCTCCCAGCGGCCAGAATCCTGTATTTCCCAGCGGCCAAATCTCCATACAACATAGTGCCCAGCAACAGCGGCCAACTGCTTCGCACAGTGGCTGGTATTGCAGCGGCCTGTGGGCCAAACCCGGGACCCACAAAAACCTGGTTTCAAAGTGTGTTTTAGCCTCATTTAAACCCGTTTTTTAGTTTGTTTAACCTCATACGAATTTCTGAATTTTTAACCAAAGTTTTGATGTTTCAATCAAGGTTTAAAGGTAAATTAAAAACGGTTCATTGGCTCCAAAATAAGGGCTCTTGATTTAAAACCCGGGCAAAGTAAAAAGACTTTCTTTTCTTGAAAAGAGACCGAGACTTAAGTTCAGTTTGGCAAATCTATTTAGAGCCTCTATTTCACTTATAACTAGTTGAAACAGCTTTAGCTTTTAGGGTGTTTGGATACGTTTTCGGGTACGTCTGTTTGGCTTGATGTCGAGAGAGATCTTCTCTATTTCAAAAAATGCCAGAAACAATGAGAATCGAAAGACATTGCATTAAAGTATTTGGACAAGTATACCCTCGTATTATTTGATTAATGACAAGTTTACCTATATAAGGAACGTTCTTTCCATTGTCATGTCTTCCCACACCAACGAAGAAAAACAGTCTTTCCATCAAAGGGCTTTCTCCTTCGAACTTCATCACTTTAAATCATATCTCAAGCTGGTGAGTCTCTCTCTCTCTCTCTCTCTCTCTCTCTCTCCATTTGATATTTGTAGGGATTTAGGGATTTTTGTGTTATCATGATGGGGGTTTCATCTGAAAATATAATAGCATTTTAGGGTTTTAGGTTTTCATCTGAAACAAAACCCCATAATTATTTTGTATTTGGATATGGGGAAATTTCAATTATGCTATGAACTTGGGTTTTACTTTTATATGCATAATGCTGCAGTAAATTATTTTTCCTTGTCTAGCCTGAAAAATGGTACCAGGCCGGCTTTATTTTTCAAAGATATCTTCCGCCAGGTCAACACAGATCACATGCAGCTGATGCCATTCAAGCTTCAAAATAACACGCAGCTTATCCACCATTCTCTATGGGATATTTCCATCCCTCCTCAAAACATTATAGAACGTGGGGTATTAAGCAGGCCCCACAAGGAGGACCTCCCTTCCATAGAAATAATACATCGTTGTCGATTGGACATGTTTGGATGCATTATGTATTGAACCCTAAATCAGTGCTTCGGAAATGAGGAAGAGTTTAGAGGAATCATACTGGGGAAGGCCTTGATGAGAAGAGAAAGATCCATTGGTGGATTGGAGAGATAAAAAAATTGTAAGAACAAAGATGTTTGGAAATTAGCATTTTAAGCATAGCAAGTTGTTGTGAAGATTGGTATAGGGGCATGAATTCTTTTTTGGTGAATATTTTTGGATGGGTGAGAGTTTAGGATATCCATTTTGGAGGTTGTTCGGGGCTATGTCAAAAAAACTTCCTTAATTAAGGACTGTTATGTGTAGTTGCGAGGAAGCCTTTGTGAGCTCTTAGGTTTGGACCACTTTTTTGTCTTTTCCTTCTAGAAAATTTTCTTCAGGATCACACTCATCAAGACAACCCTTTCAAATATCTCCATATATTTCATGTCTTTCTGTTAGTGCATTGCAACGGTTGCCAAATGCATTGAAAGATTGTTGTGAGACTTCTTATGTTAGGGTGGAGAGGCTAAAGAAGAAGTATCTTTTACTGGTTTTCCAATGAGAACACCTAAGGTGTACAAGCTTCCCTCATCTAAGGTTTCGATTTTGAATCACAAATGAAATTATTTTATTTATGGAGATGCTTTGGATTGACACTGCTTGTTCTTTGTGCATTTGGGTTTGCTCATGAGCTTAGTGAATTGAATGTCGATTGGCCATGTAGATGAACTAGCCAAAAATCAGGTGAGTCCACTCATTAGTGGATTTGCTTATTTTTTAGAGAGGGCCACCTGATGTATTGCTTATATTCTGTGGATATATGTATCCATTGGCTTGGCAAATTTATTATATCTACTTTATCAAAGAAAACTTGGTGCTATTATATCTATCTTCAAAATTCATAATATACTGCAATAGGAACCTTAAAGGCATCACTGTTGTTCAATCTGTAAAAGGAATCCTTTAAATTAGGAACAAGGAACTGTCATTAATTTTCTTGCATCTAGATTTATGGTCAATGTCTTTTAAGTTCTAAGAAGGAAATTACATTTAGCTTGAGCTTGTTTTGGCTTTCTAGGAATCTTTGGAGGCGAGTAACGATGATGACAATGGTACCTTCGACACCAATACAGCAGTAGATATTGTAGAACAGATGGAGATATCAGAATTAGAGATGCAATAGCAGATGCCCTCTTTCAATCAACTTGCTGCATTACTTTCCATCAAAACAAGCTGCATTGATGATTTTGGAAAGGGGTAATAATTGCATCGAGATTAAAAATGAAAAAGGAACATGGTTTTTTGTGGTTCCACTAATGTTTTTCCAGAATTGAACTACTCGGTTAAATGTCCTCCAAATGCAGAGATTGTTGATCTTTGTTGGCTCTGTTCAATCTATCTTTACTCTGCATGAGTTCTATGGACCTCTTTACTAAATTCAACCATTCCAGTTAGATTTGACATATGTGGTCATTGGAGCAACTAGTGTATCAGTACCAGTAGCATGCAACTCAAAAATATTGCATGCCTTCACCGACATTATCTTAATTATGTTTGTTAATTCTGTTTGTTGGGTATTTCTTCTTCTTTGAGGGCGTATAGTGTCTATGCTCTTACCTGCTCCCCTGAGAACCTTAAAGTCGCTCTAGCTGGTGTAGTGGCCAATCTAAAAGGGGAAAATTGCTATGCCTTCCTAATGTAATGCCCTCAGTTCTCACCTAGAAGAAGAAGAAATTTCTTAATGTTGATTACATGAATAAACATGGATTTACTTCTTGTTTGGAAGAAACTGGAAATGAATTGAATGGGATCCAACTCCAGTTTGATGGGCAGGCTTAAATATGTTGATATGTTGGTCACAATATATTTTCTTTGAATCATCTTCCCAACACTGCCTTTAGTAGGTGACAAGATCCCATAGAACATTTCAAAGGTGCTCAGATTCTCAACCACATGGCTGCGGGTTCAAGCATTATAATTCCAAAAAGAAAACAGTGCCTTCTATAAGAATTGATGGATCACACATGCATTTTTTATTTTTTTTGGTAAAAACACATGCATGAATTAAAAGTAACTTCTTTGGCTTCTATACGGTAGATCTCTCTATCTTTAAAGGAATAGCTTCTCCATTGGAGCTGTAGTGCAGGTTGTTGTGAATACAAGCATGCCAATAAACACCTGGTGTCTGGTGTAAGAAACACTGCATGTGCATCTTGATGGGCCACATGAGAGTTTTCATTGGTAATGACATCTTTCTCTCCTAGAGTGCCCTAGCTCATTCATTCTTACTGATTCATTCGTGGAAAAAAAAAAAGAGGTTTAGAGTCATATTTGAACAATTGGGATGCCATAATTTGGAAATTTTTAGATGCTTAGGAAGGTGCCAATGTCCTGATATAGTCTTTCTATACAAATGTGGTCTCAGATGTTTTTGTTTTAGAACCTTGATCCTATTTTCCCTATATTGGATGCCAAGAGCTGCATGCCAGTTCAAAATTGGATTATGTGAAGCTGGATCTGCATGTGCATTAAATTCAAGGCCAACTTGATGTAAAGTCCATCCCAGATCCTGGGAACTTGGTTGTGTTGCATTCAACTTTTGCCATTCCAAATTACGTCTTTTAACTCTTCTTTACATGTAACTAGTTATGACAGAATGAACCAACCTCACATGCAAACCCAATTAATTGGAATGAACCAACCCTCGCACGTAGCCAAAGTTACCTGTTTTGGTTTACGAGGAGGTTTCACATTTTACCTATCAAGCCAAGGGCCAGGACCTGAATGTTATAGTGTTTATCTTGGGCACCCAAAAGTCAGCAGTGGGATTGGCCAACCTGAACTTGGCCAAATATGAACTTGGCCAAATCTAGTAGTTGATAGGCCTAGTTCAAGTGTGCATTTTAGAAACTCTATCCCTCAATTTGTAATGTGTCATTTTTCTTTATTAAATTGCTTATAACAGCAAATATACAAAAGACCATGAACTTCTATTCCAGAAGCATCATGTATCCATACCCCAATATATATTTGCATGTTATAAAAGGTAGATACTCCAATATATATTTTCGTGTAAAAGAAGGTCTAAGAATGGTGTTCAATAGGAAATCGGGCCATAAATATTCATGGAATGGAACCAAATTTTGTGTCTCAATGAAAGTTAGAATTCATTTTTATGAGTTGTACATTGCCTCAATGAGATAAAAAAAATAATTTATAATGGATGTCAAGTTGAATTTCTATTATAAATCACCTTTTTTTTAAAAGACAAAAAATGCCCTTGTAATAAGCTCTTATTTGAAAGTTTACCAAATATATATTTTCAAATAGATCCATTTAAATTAGATATATTGCATGTGTTACCAAACGGTCTATTTGAAAAGAGTCTAAATCTCACAGATCTATTTTTCACAGATTTGTTTGAGCCATATCTATTTCAAACATATAAGATTTGCCAAACAAGGCCCTAGACTATGATGAACCCAATACCCGTTCGCCCGACATAAATTTTAACTCAATACTTGAACCCAAACAATTATGGATGCATGTAGGGGGTATAAAAAATCCGTCAATCCGATCCGATCCGATCCACGGATTTTGATCCAATCTGAAGGCCAACGGATTGGTGACGGATTGAAAATTGTGTAATCCGTTAGCAACGGATCGGTGGCGGATTTCACCTTTAATCCGCGGATTCAATTCGATCCGATCCGTTGTCATTTATAAATAAAAAATATATATATTTATATAAAAAAAATGTAAGGAGTCACTAACCTTATGAATAGAATAGGCATACAACTCTCAACTCATGCCCCTATAATTCAATGGCTTCAAAATTCATAGGTTTTTTCTTCTTTCTTTTTCCATGTAATGTACAGGAACGGATTGAACGGATTAATCCGATCCGATCTGTTCCTCCACAGATCGGATTGGATCGGATTTGAATAGTAACGGATTGATGACGGATTACAAATCTGTCAATCCGTAGGCAATGGATTGGTGACGGATTTGGCTCAATCCGCACCAATCCGATCCGTGTACACCCCTAGATGCATGTGTAGCACAGTGACTCGTATTTTTATCCGAACTTCAGGATTGAATATTCCCACCTTCTAAATGCATCAAGTGTATGAAAATACACCCATATCCATCCCTTTGAGTGTATAATTTTGGGAATAACCATACTTGCAAATTTATGATTATTTTAACTAGACTTCTCATACTTTGATCTTACACCTTGTAAACCCCACCCTTGCATTTTGTCACTCGGAACTCCTGAGGTCTTAGCGCGTGATTTTCGCCCTACTTAACCATTGGATGTACCCAGATCCTTAAGTGGTTTCTCGGTTTGTGTGTGAGCATTTATTGCCTGCCCTTTCCGAGTTACCTGGTTCACCTTGCTTTTCTGCCACCCATTTTGGGTCTCCTATTCTTACCCGAAATGTTGCCTGTTTTTCTGTTGGAAGTCCCGGACTTAGAAGATATTATTCTAAGTCATACTTTCTACATTGATTAGTGAGTTGACATCATTATGTTATTATTATTATTTTTGTATAATGCATATTGCTCTCCTCTGAGATGTTCTGCAAGTGACTGGTGTCACCAATGTCCGGGCTCGATTTAGGTTTCCCAGTGGCAGGACTTTATCTGGGCTCGATATAGGTTTCCCCGTGACAAGGCCCTTTAATAAAGACCATACCTGCCCGGCTCAATTTAGGTTTCCCCGTGGTAGAGTTAAGGGCTCCAGGACGAGCCCTAAGGTACTATTTGTTTGACTGTTAGGAAACAATGGATTTTTCCCCTTTTGAATAATTATTTGAATATGTTGACAATTAGTCGATAGTTTGATCAGTTATTGTTTTTGCTTCTGTTAATTGTAACTTTATGCACTACTCTACATGACTTACTGATACTGTAAATATGTTCAATTACCTACT
Source organism: Persea americana (assembly GCA_029852735.1). Lineage (NCBI taxonomy): Eukaryota > Viridiplantae > Streptophyta > Magnoliopsida > Laurales > Lauraceae > Persea > Persea americana. The sequence continues at coordinate 44,335,227 of CM056814.1, forward strand.
AGGTATGTCTTTTTATTTTGAATACTTGCCAGACTCCAGTTTGATCCACGCTTGATGCCGTAGGTAACGAGCTCGTCTACACACCCGAACCGAACTTTACGGTGGTCCAATAGGATCCGCCAGTTATACGAGAGTGGGCAGCTGACGACATAGAGTGACGTCTGAAGCTGCAGAGCACGAGCTATCATCTTTTGGGTTTTTGTTTTTTTGGAGAATTTTATCTTTTGATCATTGTAGTTATTGGCCGGTGTTTTTGTACAGCCTTATTCTGGGATGTAACTAAACTTAATCTTTTGTTAACTTGAATACTAACTTATAGAATGAATTCCTTTCTACTATCCAGTCTGACAATGCCATTATATTTTGGTTTCTATGCCTGTTTCCTGAAATGGCCCATGCAAGCTTCCGCCATGATGATCCTCATGGATCGAGGACCCTGCAGAATCTCACATAACGAAATCCTGTGGGTGAAGTTAATTGGCGCGCGGATGGAGGTTCCACTAATCCTTATCTTCCGTGCGCCGTCACGGCTTCATTAGCTCTAATCGCATCTTAATCCTGATTAGAGGTTTAGGGTCGTGACAAAAGTTCACTGTGAGGTATTCTTTTGTTTCACATTGTAGGCCTAGATCACTACTAGCAAGTATGTCATCTACATATAGGACTAAAATAATGAACTTACTCCCAGTGATCTTCATTTATATACATTGTTCAATAATGTTCTCCATAAACCCGAAGGAGGTAATGGTATCATTAAACTTAATATACCATTACCTTGAAACTTGTTTAAGCCCATATATAGATTTCTTTAATCTACAAACTAGATTTTCTTTGGCTTTTTACTCAAATCCTTCCGATTGTTTCATGTATACCTCTTCAGCTAAATTCTTAAGGATGTTGCTTTCACATCCATTTAATGTAACTCTAAGTTAAAATGAGCTACTAAAGTCAATATGATTCTAAAAGAGTCCTTCGAAGAAACGGATGGAAATGTCTCTTTATAATCAATATTTTGCCTTTGAGTAAATCCCTTAACTACAAGTCTAGCCCTCAATCGTTCGATTTTTCCTTTTGAGTCTCGCTTGGTCTTAATGACCCATATTCATTCTATAGTCGCAAGCCCTTGAGGCAATTTGATGAGTGGTGGACCTGTTCGTGTTTGAAACTGTGGGAACTACCGGAATCAGTGGATGTTGAAATCCGTGGATGTGAGGCCCCACCCTTTGTGGACCCTAACTTTTGTTTGAATTATGTTAATTATAGTATCCTATTTCCAATTGTGTTAATTAGTAAGGATTAGTAGGGACAGTGTAGTATTTTACTAGTATCTTAGCCTAATTCCTAGGATTTAGTCTCTTTTTATATTGTATAGGTTCTTAAGGGTGCCTATTGTAATTTTAGGAGTTTGTTAGTTGGTTAGAGGTTCTTGCTAGTAATTAGAATGAATATGAGGGGTTTTTACATGAGAATATTTCTATTCCACCTAAAAAGAACTAAAAGCCTATGTACTTATCTCAAATTTCCACTAAGGAAGGGCACTTTGGTACTTTCCTTTCTAACACAAAACCTACCCCTTCCATCCCAAACGAGCCTTCATCTCTTATCTCACATTTCCCTCTCTTTTCTCACTTCTCTCTTATTTTCCCTCCAAGAAGTCCCTCCATTTCTCTCTCTAGAAACTCTGGATCTAAGCTCCTAGTAAGAAGAAGAGGAGGATCTCTACAGGCTACTAATATTATCTTCTCTAAGGATCTCTCTCATCTTATAGATCTCTCATTTCTCTACAAATCAAGGTACTTCTCCCTTTCTAGTTTAATTTTCCCAGCATTCTGTCTCTCTATAGATTCATTTCCTTATTGCAAATCTCTTGTGGATCTGGGATTGGGTGTTATAGATCTACTTAGATTTGAGTTTTTGGGTTGTTTGAGTGATTGAAGACCTTAGAAGCTTGTTTTCTACTTTGGAGCTTTGTTCTCTCTACTTCTAGTCAATTTCATTGCATTTGGATTTGAGGCTAGTACAATATACCTATTTAACATGGATTGCATATCTATTGTTATTTGATTATGTAATTTCAATTCGTATGGATGTTGATTGCATATATCTGCCCTTTTGAGCTTGTTTTCATGGATTTTGGTAATTGATGGATGAGGTTTCACATTTGGAAGATCAATGGCCCAATTGGTGATGGTTTGGTGATGGTTGAAGTGTAATTGGTGTTTTTGTATGTTGTCATGATGAATAGACAAGATGAGATGTGTTTTTTTTTTATAGAAATTGGGTTGGATGGAAAAAGTTCCATAAATCTAGAATTTTAGATTCATAGTGTACCCGGTAAACATCATATGTATGGGGTTGACCGGATACAAAGGAGAATTCAAGAAATAACTGGGAACTGAATTTCTCTCAGTCCGAAAAATTCCAGTGCAGTCGGTCGACCGACCACGCTAAGAGGTTGACTGAACACACTGTAGAATTTTAGAAACAGGGCACTGCCTACCAAGTGACTGGCCAGGTTTTCATGCGTACCTAGTCGACATCCTAGCCATGATGTCGACTGGATACTCTGCACTGGGGTCAACCTGGGAGTCAAAATCTTGACTTTCCTAGTGTAACCGGTCGAGCGCCCCTTTAGAGGATGTCGACTGGATACACTGCATACTGAGGATTTTAAGTTTTTATAGTTATGATGTTTTGATGATTGTGGGGCCCATTAACCATCCAAATGGACTTCCATTGATGTACCAATTATGAGTCGATGGTTTAGCTCAACCTTGACTCATGGGGACCACCAAAGTAGGGTCTAGTGAATTAAATGGATTTCGCTTAGATCCTTAAACGTTATCGAAGATGCCCGTAACTTCTGGAGTACCAAAATACATTATCCTTTTGCATCTAAAACACCTTTTAGGAATGGAATTGACTGAAATAGACCTGGACCTGAAAGGAGGTCATTACTTTTGTTTGACCTTTGCTACTTCACATTGATTGGCTTGGTTTTGGAAATTTATTATGTTTAATTCATTGTTGTTACTCTAGCATCCTTTCTATTGTTAATACATGTTAATTAAATGAAAATTCGATGACTTGAACCTAGGATTACCTAGTGGTGATCGGTGTTGTGTATTGGTGATCATTGACCCATGTCTGTGGTTAGGCGAGCCATCATATGGCCTAAGAATGGATGGTTATGATACCTTAAAACGAAGATGATTGTTATTGTGGATTTGAGACCCATTTGTGAATGAGAATGGACTAGATACTATTGGACTGAGCATGGATGTTATATTTAGACTGTTTTTGGACTAAGACCATGGCATTGGTGGGCCTTGGCATTGGATTTGATGATGGAGTTGGATTTGAATTTTATTTGTGGATTAGACGTATATCTTAGACCTCTTATGGACACGATAGGACCTTGTTCGCACAAGGCAAGCCTAGATAGACACAAACCTTTACTTGTTTTCTTGAGTTTGCACGAATATTCACTCAGTTGTTATAAGCTTAGCCTTTAGACTGATCATCACTGGTGAGAGCTATATTGGTTGTTGATTAGAGTTGTCATGATGAGCTATGGCTAGACGGATGGTGTGATTCTGGTCTATTGAGCGTGAGAGTGTTGATATTGATGTTATTATTGGCGGGGCTTGTCTTCCGTCGCATGGTTATTTTACTTTTTTCGCCGCGACTGGTTTACAGTATGGGAGGGCTGCAGCATAAAATTATGCAGTGTCCAGCTCATGTAATGTGCCACGTTGATGTTAGTTAGACTAGATGCTTTACTTTTCATATTGATTTTACTTGTTATATCTTGCTCAATTGCCTAATATTTGTATCGTTGATATTCTTATGATACTGTGATCGTGTCTATTCTCTTTGATGCATACATCCTAGGTTACTTATATACCATGCCTTGCCAGATCTTTGGATCTGACCCATCATTGGGTGCTTAGGTCTTGACCCCGACCTGGAGGACGACGCACTCGTCAAGGCACCCGTAGCAGGAGACTACGAATGGGGACATGCCGACTAAGAGGTCGAGCTGAAGACTGGAGTGCCTGCACTTGGGGATTGAGTGCATCTATTTTTTGGGTTTTAGTGACATTTGTTGTGAGCAGGGGTTTTTTATTCATCTGATATGTACGGACTATATTCCTACTTTGAAATTAGTAGACAGATGCCCTGCTACATTTGACATATCATTAATTTGGTACCTTATACTTCTACTATTTTTCGATATTGCTTCCGCTAGTTTTTTTTATGCTTCAGCACTTAACTGTTGATCATTATATTGTTTCAAAAGTTTTAAATTGGACCTCACTATGGGCTATGATCTTGGAAGTTTTCGGATTTTCAGGGAGGTAGCACGCCAATTTCGATACGTTGAAGATAAACTTCGCATTCTGAATTGGGGCGTTACAGTGGATCCAATCCTTTCGTAATTCGTAGTGAACGAATAGCCGGGTTTTGATTTATGCACGAATATGCCAAATTCTTTATTCTACTTGAAAACAAAAAGAAATGATCCATAGACCAACCTTTTCATGTAAAAAAGAAAATAATTTTTTTTCCAATCATTGCACATGTGTTAAAAAGTGACATAACTTTTTTTTTTTTTTTGGTACTGTGAAAGGTGAATTTCATTTGTTTGCCCTTAAAGGCGGTGTTTTTGCCATGAAAGGCGATTTTGTGTTTGCCGTTAAATGTGGTGTTGTTTTGCCGTGAAAGACTATTTCAAAACTCTAATCGAAAAGAATAAGACTTGTGATTCTTATCTCTCTAAAAACACAAATATAATAAGAAGTAAAAAAAGGAGATCTGACTTTTCAAGAGATTGTGGGGACTCGTTTAGATTAGCGCACACAAGCCATGTTTGGGCTCCTCCTGCATTCCTCTAATTGATAACATGCGATGCTTTTGATTCTTTGGTGTGGCCTAATCCTCAAATTTTTAGGGGAGAAAGATCGAAGAAGGATGCTATATTCAATATAAATCCAAGCAGACGGGCTAAGGAGCCGTGTCTAAGCCATGGAGAGAGAAAGAAACGGCCTTGAGGGGTGGCCCCCCAAGGGTCTTCAATCACCTTGTAGTGGTGGCTGTTGCAAAAAATTTTCAATGAGGGAGAGACTTGTTGTAAGAGCGTAGGACCAACAGTGCAATTTTCATCATTCCATGGAACGGAGGGAGGGACCTCCTTTTATAGGCTTTTGGTGGAGCATGATATGCATGACATAATATTAATAATTACCCTTTTATTTGACTTTGTTAGTTGTTTGTTTTGTCTTAAATGATCTAATTATATCCTTTTTCTTATTATATAGGAATTAGAAAGATTCGAGCATATTTGAGCTTAACTTGGAGAGGTTTAAAGCGAAAAGCCCATTAGAAAAAAGTAATACAGAAAGAGAATGTATGTTTGTTAGAGAGGAGCTGGAATTTCAAGTTAAAGATCATGAGATCAAGCCTTGGTACGGTCAATTTTTATTTTGAAGACCAAATTTGGTGGGGACCACCTATCTACTGATTGCATATTTTTAGAAACCACCGTTAGAAGAAAACCAAGGAATCTCGTGGATAGCAACAAGAGTGCTATTATTTAGCAAGCCTATGCTAGTTTTACTATTTTAGTGATAACTTTTGACTCAATACTCTAATTAAGGTAAGGTTGGATGCGTTGGAAAGAGAATTCAAAAGAGAGAAGAATCATGTTTTGGGGTTCAAGACGGTCTTTCAAATTGAAGGATTTGAGGGACAACGACTTTGGGGGACTTTTCCTTCTTTTTCTTCTTGTATTTTTTTCTTGTTAAAGGGAGACTCTAGCTTTTTTGTTCTTGAGTTATTGCTTTAATTTTTATTTGAAGGAAGATGGAGATTGAATGGTGTATTAGACAACTTTGAAGGCTTTCAATAATGACGATTTATTTCGTTGTTCTTACTTGTTTGACGATGCTTTGCTAATTCGTGGATTAGGGTGGAGGATGAAACCAAAACTAGTGAGATTATTCCTTATTAATTTTCTATGTCTTTCCCTCATTATGCTTAATGATTTAATAAGTTCTCCTCCATGAATATTATTCAACTTCTTTTTTTTAAAGGTTATTTGAAATATCTTTTACTTTTTATGCTTGATCTTGACATATCATGTTTAGGTTAAAATCCTTCAATAGTTTGTGCTTGATTTTGATAAATAGTTATTAGAGTTTCTACATATTGAAGTGAAGGGAGTCTTAGGTACTAATTAGAGAATTGAATTGTTAAGAAAAATGATTTTTAAAGCTAAATCTTTCAATCAAAGTCAATTGCTTGCTCATTGGATTTAGTTTTATTGGGATAAGGCCACGACGTAATTTTGGAATGAGTAAATCTATTTTAGTAGAATCCGATACCCTGATTTCTCATACTTTGATCAATTTGTATTTAGATTTCTTTGGTAGTATTTTAGTTATTATTTTCTGAATTAATTATATTTTTAAAATCCCTAGTGTGAAAATTGACTAAGGGTTTTTGGATCTTGTTTCTATAGATTTCTGTGGATCGACCCGTACTTGCCAATATCTAATTAATTGAAATTTGTGCGACAGTGATTAATTATTCTGAGCACATCAGAGCATGTGAGAAATTTATGGGCTTTGAATGCATTAAATGCATTAATGCTCCATCATGGGAGCAGGTACAATTTTTTTTTATATCGTGGATTTGTAACTCCTTTTTCTTGAAATTTGATTGGCTGATCCAAGTTAGTGGCCATTAATTGCATTGAATTTTCATGATGAGAGGAGTTACGCCTTTTAATGACATGATTGCATTTCATTTGTAACTCTCTTTTGTTGCGTTTTAATTGGGCTGTCCGGGATAATGGGTTATTAACCACATTAAGTAGCTGCCAAAACACATGTTAGAAATTGAAAGGTCGCAGGCCGTATTGCAACTTTTTGAATTCTACTCGTGACGTAGGGAGCCTTGATCACCAATGAATTTATCAAATTATTTGATGTTGGATGATCATGCAATTTCAGACAATGATTGCCGTTGTTGGGCTAATACTATCTGCCATGTTCAATTATCGATCGGTCAGGCATAAAGTACAATTTCTTGGTTGGCCGGATGATGACTTTGAGGTGTCCAATGAATCCATGACTTTGATGACGAATCCGTGATGATGATAAAGATTGATGAATTTCAAGCCTAAAAAATTCAGATTTTCAGAAAGGTGTATGGGAAAAATGACCTTAAAAAGGAAAAAGGACCCAAAATATGGGTTTTTGCTTTATCCGGCGACCCCGGATTTCCATGGTCACGGGCGACCATGCAACCCATGGTCACCGGCGACCATAAAGCCATTTTTTCCTGTTTGGTCGCTTTTTTGGCTTATTTTTGCTGACATTTTTGTACATTTTTGTACATTCTTTTCTTGCAGTGAAGTTGATCAAAAGCCACGCAATATGAGGAGTGAAGTTTCCAATTTTGCGGGAAAGTCAAAAACTTTGTCACGCGGAGGCGCCGGCTGTCGCCTGAAGCCAAAACTGGGTCAAACGATGTCGAAATGACCTAAAATTTGAGAAGAAGCTTCATGGGCAAGAAATAAGACCAACCGCAGGCTTTTATTTGAACTTTGAAGCAGTTAGGGGTCCTATCTTCAATAGATTCAATTTTATCCAAGGAAGATGGTGAGCTTTGATGTGTGGTTAAATGATGTCCGATTGACCTGAAACTTGACAGGGAGCCTCCTGGGAGTATTTTTAGACGATCCGTTAGATCTTATTTGTGTGTGATGGTCCCAATGGACTTCGTCGTCGGGAGACCCGATTTTGCTACTGGGGGCTGAAATTGGGTCAAATGATGTCAAAATGACTTGAAACTTGATATGTAGCCCCTTGGGAGTTTTTCTTGACCATTCATGTGCTTTGTTTGGAGAATGATGATTTCAACAGTCTTTGTCACTGGGAGGCTTGCGGCTAGAAAATTGATATTGGGTCAAAGGATGTTGAATTGACCTGAGTTTCAACAGAAATCCTCTTTGGAGTATTTTAAGACCTTCCATAGGCTCTAATTGGAAAGTTGATGTCTCTGACACTTTTGTCGCCGGAAGGGTTGACTTTGTCGCAAGAAGAACGCGACTTTTGCACTTTAGGTCAAATTATGTCGGAATGGCCTAAAATTTGATGTAGAGTCTCCTAGTGGTATTTTGAGTCCAACTGTGTTCTCTTTTTTTTTTTAAACAAGGTGTCCAACATCACTGTAGCCAAAAGGTCCCATTTAGCTGCTGTAGGAGTGAAGTCAGGTCAGATAATGTTGAAATGGCCCAAAACTTGATGTACATACTCCTCATGGCTGTTTTGAAGGATCTTGATGTTTTTAAATGATTTTGAGAATATTTGATTCTTGAAGTAGTTTTTCCTTATTCTATCGCGAGAAGAGTCGCTGCTCATGAAATGACGTTGAAACTTCTCCAAAGTGGCATAAAAGCTTTGAAAATCACATTTGTGTAGATTGACGCAGCTTCATGTGACTTCCTTGGTGTTGAAGATGTATGATGAGGCATAAGTGAAATTTTTTGTGTCAACAACGAGATCCCAAACTTTATTTATCGATATGGATTTTAACTCTTCTTGCATGACTTCAAGCCATTTATGCTAACCATCACTTTTAACGGCCTGTGAAAATGTTACCGGGTCTTCTTTGACACCTATATCAAAATCAGATTCGTGAAGATAAACAATTTAGTCATCCGATATAGCAGACCTCCTAGATCTTTAAGATCTTCTTAAAGCCTTTTGTTATGCTAAGTTTTGATTTGGATGAGTGATATCTTCAATCACATCATTATTAGTGACACCATTTTGATGTGGAGAGCCAAGCAATGTATATTCAATGCGATTGCCATGAATTTTCAAAAATTTAGTAAATGAGCCAGGACTTTGACCCATTTCATCATACCTCCCATAATACTCTCCACCCCTATCAGATCTCACAACCTTTATTTTCCTGTTTAATCGTTTTCCAACTTTAGCCTTATAAATCTCAAAGGCTTTCAAAGATTCTGGTTTCTCATATTTTAGGTAGACATATCCATATCTAGTGAAATCGTCAATAAAGGTAATAAAGTATTTTTTACCACGATGACGTGGCATGAGAAGATAACCACAATTATTTGTGTGGATTAAATCAAGTGGTTCTAAATGTCTTGTGGCATTATATTTATTAATATCTTTGGTCTCCTTGCATTTTTTGCAGTCTATACAAATACCAAAATCAGTAAAATATAGGCTTATAATACCCCGTCATTTACTAATCTTTTTAATTTCTCTTGGGAGATGTATCCTAGTCTTTTATGCAACAAGACTGAGAAGTTCTCATTTAAAATTCCTCTCTGAGTACCAACATTCATAACATTATTCACATTCATGGTGAGTAAGGAACTTGCAACACATGGATCCAGATTCAACTTATAAAAACCATCACATAAAATCCTACCACCAATTAAAACTTTATTCTTATAAATACTCGAGTACTTAGTCCAAAAGAGAATGTATAACCTTCTAAATCAAGTCTAGATAAAGAAATCAAATTTCTACTTATTGTAGGAATATAAAAAGTGCTATCAAGGTTCAATTAGAATCTGTAATAAAGAATCAGTCTGCAAGTCCCTACAACTTTTACCTCAACCTCCAGCCGGTTGCCCATCAAAAACTTTCTTTTCTCATTACTTGGACTTCGGCTTAAGTGAAAGCCTTGTATGGAATTTGCCATATGAACAATGGCATCAGAATCAATCCATCAAGTATTTGAAGGAAAATCTAAAAGATTTGTTTCATAACAAGCAAAATAATTATTTATACCTCTAGATTCAAACTATTTATGGTTTCTTTAAGCAGTCTTTCTTGAGATGTCCCTTTTTACGGCAGATGAAACACTTTGGTTCACTACCTTTCTTCCTGACTTGATCAGCCAAAGTAGGTTTCTTGCCCTCCCTTTTCAGACCTTTCTTACCATTTGGAAATGGTTTCTTGTGAGAAGGGGTATTGGAGATGAAATTTATAACTTTGTGTAATTGCCCTTCCTGCCTAAGTCTGCCATCGTCTTAGACGCACATTGAGACCAACTCATTCATAGCTCATTTCTTCTTGTGAGTACTATACGAAATTTTGAAAGGCCCAAATTAAGGGGGCATGGAGTTCAAAATAAATTTGATTAAATAATTCTAAAAAATTATCATTGCTAGATAATTGAGCTGGATAGCTATATCCCTCATCTCCATGATATGTTCCCTGACATCGCTAGATCCATCATATTTCATTAAGGACAATTTGGTTCTGTTGCTGTGGCTGCCTAGGTTGGTTCTGGGCTGCTTGCTGATTCTGCTGCGGTGGCCTGTTGTCCTGATTCCTATTGTTTGGGCAATCTTTCATCTGGTGATCCGTAAGGCCACATTTAAAGCATCCACCCATGACTCTGTAGCATAGGTGGGAAGGATGATTCTTGCCGCAGTGTTCACATCCACCTTGCCTTTCGGTGTTCTGATTTTTCCTTGCTTTTTACCCTGATAGGATTTCTATCCTTACTACTGACGTTTCCTCTAGGCATCCTTGATAATCTTGTTGTTGATATCTTCAAATTTGTATGCTCTCTTAACTGCTTCTTGGAAGGTAGTAGGTAAGACTACATCGGCAGCATATTGCTCAAGAATAGGGTCAAGTCCCTCCAGAAGTTTAATAATCTTTTTCTCAGTATTGACGAGCTCTGGTGCATACCGGGACAGTCTTTCAAACTCCGTGACATACTGTAAGACCGTCACGTCCCCTTGCTTGAGCAACTGAAACTCCACTGCCATTTGTCTCTTAATATGGGATGGCACATACTTCTCTGTAAATTGCTCTTTGAATGTAGTCCATGCGATGTCATTAGCGATATTCTGATTGCCGTCCTTTAGTGTCTTCCACCATATATCGGCTAAGCCTATAAACATAGAGGCTGCCAAATGAACTTGCTGTCTGCCTGTGCATTAGAAAAGATCGAAGATATTTTCTGTGTGGGCTAACCAATCATCTGCAGTCAAAGGATCTTCTTTTCCGGTGAACTCTTTTGGACCTCTCTTTCTAAAGCGTTCGAATAACACATTCAGGTCGTTGTCACAATTGTTAATGAAGATCTGAGGACCCATGTTCTAAGGTTGCACAGGTTCTGGTCTCCTACCCAACACTTCTAAAACAACTGTCTTTGAACTTGAGCTAACTCTTCATCTTTCTTGGTCATCTGCTCTTGCAGTCTAGCCTGATTCTCAGTAGCCTTCTTTTGCTGTTCCATCATCATTTCATTTGTTTTCTGTTGCTGCTCCATCATCATTTGCAATAAATTCTGAAATTGGTTGTCCCCAGACGGGCCTGCACTGTTAGCATTGCTAGTAGAAGGGTTTGCATTGGTGTTGTCTTTGCGTGGAGGCATTTTGTTGCAAAACCACTTGTTAGTACAATAAAATATATCAAGTAAACGTACCCACAATCCCCACACGATGCTAATTAACAAAAATTCTAACGAATCCTCTCCACGTCCCTACATTTCTAATGGCTTTTATTTGCCCGACATAAACTTGGCTCTGATACCAACACCTGCCACGCCTCCGGACCGAGGCCTTGACAATCAATTCCTTAATCCGGGGACGTGGCGCGACAGGCCAGAAAACTCTGCCCGTACGCACTAATTATTTTCCAATAGGATTTCACGGTGAGGATTCCATACGATCCATCACAATAACTAGTAATGTGCGGAAGGATGCAGCAAAATAAAATCCAATGAATCATAATAATAGATAAACGAGTTGCATCAAAGGAGAAATATATTCATAGCATAAATTCAGAGTTAAGGTTAGAGTTGTGAGGATCACAAAGTGTATTAAATTAAACATCCCAACAAGGCCAACAAAGGCCATCAACAAAACTCCCAAAAATAAGTCATTCCCAAAATATGTTAACGAAATTCCAGTCCCAACATGACGTCTACATGATATCATTAGGCTGCCACTCGCGCTCCAAAGGAGGCTCTACCGCCTCAACCGCTCGCTCCGCCTCAACATCTGCGGGTTCTATATCTGACACCAAACATGAAAAGCATCAAACACGACGGTTTGACAGGTGAATAAGACAGATAAGATATACAAGTTTTACCCGTAATATTTAAAAATCATGAAATGAAATTTAAATACAAAACATATATAAAGAATGAGTCAAACTAAGCAAATTCTGTACAAAAGAGAACTTCATATCAAAACATTTCAAATTGATTGAGAAACAGTCTAAATATTGGCAAACCACATTTAGCTGTATTCTCCTATTACCGAGGAAAAAAGAGCAAACAGACAGAAACCGTTGCCATATGAGATGGCCGGAATAAATGCCATGCAAAATGGCTAAACAGAAATTGTTGCTATACGAGATGGCCGAAACAGACAAAAACCGTTGCCATGGCCGGAGCAAACAGACAGAGTCCAAACTGCAGTTGGCAAATTATTTAAGATCCTAAGGCGGATGATCAATCCAACAAAGTGATCTAAGCTTAGTGGTGCCGATTCAAATCCAAAACGATATAATTTAATTCACTAAATACAATTCAAATTGATAAAAGGACTACTTTGTATCATAACAATTGGACAATTTCATAAACAAATCAGATGAGTAGCCTTTCTGATGTTTTTCAAACGTGGTGAACCACTCGAATCCATTTCAAAACGATTTATAAGAAATTGTATAAATCTATTAACATGGAAAGGGGTGATACAAAATGGTTGAATGGCTCACCTAGGTTCGTCTCGCCCCAATGTTGGTTTATAAACAATGAGTCCAGTGCCACTGAAGATCTTCCACGCTTGGGACACAAAGTGTGTATTGAGGCTCCTAAATATTCCCAATAATTTCAATATCAAATCTTCCACCTAATCTCCCTTCAAATTTACTCAATAGGAATTTTCTGGGTTCAAATTCATTTCATCTCATGTTAAGGAGGCATCGGGGAAAGTCTTCATCTCAAACCCATCCAAAATAGGTGTAGGAACCATCCCCAAGACTGCGCCTAGGTTCGCTCAAACGGATGAACGTTCGCTTGAGCGGAGCGTTCCAGAACCTCCTTCGCTCAAGCGAACAAGAAGTTCACTCGAGCGGACGAGCTTCTGTCACTCAATTTCACCAGACAGTACCAGGTCCGCTCGAGCGGATGAATGTTCGCTCGAGCGAGCCATTTCAGAAGCTCATTCGCTCGAGCTGACACAAAGCTCGCTCGAGCGAATGGGTTTCTGTAATGTTTTTCAACAGTCAGTGACCTGCTCGCTCGAGCGACCATCAGGTTCGCTTAAGTGGACAGTTCAGAAATTGTCTCGTTCAATGTAGTTTTTCTACAAATTTTAGTGCCATCTCTCCTCCTTCACTCCAACCATTTCCTAAGCTCCATTCCAACACATCAAACACTCCTAATACAACCATCATATCATCATTCATTCCAAATCCAATAATCTAGAACAAAATGAGTTTCAATTCATAACAATGCTCTGAAGATCTCCCATCAACAGTAAAAGAAAACCATGTGACTTACACAATCTATAAATGGGGAAAAATATAGATCATAAGTAAGACATTTCAAACATAAACCCAGTCCATTGTAAAGAAAACAACATAATAATAAGAGGAGGAGCCAAAACCCCAGAATTTGTAAGAAATTAAGTAATTTAAATTGCATGCATTTCTTTATCTCATAATTCACTTGCCTCAAGCTCCCAATGGTCTCAAATACACTCCAATATACTCCTACACAGCAAAGCTTCAACCCTACACCAAAACCCCCATGAAAATAGCTCAAAAACTCCACAAAATTTGAAAAACAAAGGAGCTCTCCTAGAGACTCCTTGCATGTATGATTGGAGGCTTCTATAGGGTCAATTAAACTCATTGGTGAAAGAAGGAATCAATTACTTACCTTGAGAAACTCTAAACAAGAAGGGAAGCTTGGAGAAGTTGGAAAACTCAGCTGAAATTCCTTAAAAATAGTATGGTTGGAAAGCTTGAGAGATGGGAAAGACAATGGTGTAATTTGTTTCTCAATTTGGGTTTAATCTCTTTGACATGCAAAGGAAAGAAGGTGTGAAGAAGTTAAAAGCTCTCTTGGGTTGAGTTGCAGGAAAAATGAGGAAAAAGGAGCAAATGGACATTGGGTCTTGTATAAGAAAGGGTTTGAGTCAAGTTGTAAGCCCCAATGGCCGTAAAACTTTACGAGCTTAAAACTCCTATTTGTGTGTCCCGGATGAAGTCGACGAAGAAGAGAAAAATGATCGTTGAAAAATCTAGTTTTCAAAAAGTTTATTTTCCTCATGATTTTCAAATTTCAAAATTTATGCACAAATTTGGGTGTGAAAAGATTGTTTTGCCCCTTCTCGAAAAATGTGATTTCTAAGATTCGAATGCAAACGGAACAAACATGAAAGTTGTTATGCTCAAAATAATAAATCTAAAAACATAGAAATAAATATTTTCCAAAAAATCAAAGCCAGATTCCCATTCATACACGCGTCACACGGGCCACCCTGGGCCCCGTCAAACCAGACTCAACGCGCTCAAAATTTCTCAAAGCTATTCAAAATTCTAATCTAACTAGAAACTCAAACTAATCGTCCTCTAATCCCACTTAAAATTAATTACAGTTAAAATAATAATAAAATATACTAAGCCTGGGTCGGGGTCTTACAGATTCATTACATAAATGAAGCAAATCTAGTGCGTGATTCAATGCATCATCACAGTCCCTCCTTGGGGTCGAGACTATAACTTGCAATAGGATCACTTGTGGATGAATCCTATCCATCCATAGGGCTAATGTGATAGTATGAACGCAATTCGCTAGGATTTATACCTTTGGGTATAGGAACGAATCCTAAGTAGGTACATATATCAAATCACCTATTTCGGCCTTATGATTACTCGAGTGGCGATCGCACCTTTGGGCCAATCCTCAAGTTCATAATTTAAGACTGCAAGTCTAATGCTATTATCGTTACACAAGAAATAGTGTTAAGGGTCTTAAATTTCAATTAATACCAATGAGGGTTTATTTATTTATTTATTTATAATTGGGCCACTTTGGTGACGACCACACTATTTAAAATTATGGGTCTCAATTGAATTAATAGCATCTATAAAATGACATAAAGGGGTCTAATCTAAGTTGGTTATAATGTCATCAGTGGTGCCTCAAAAACATTGTGCTATGCTTAATTTTTAGTTTATATTAGCATGTTGTGGTTATCAAATACCCACAAAATTAATTTCATGTATATTAATCAAATGGTGGGACCTAAGCATATGACCCAAAACAGGCAGACCCAATAAAAGTGACAAAATAAAACCAATCTAATCAAGGCCCTCCACACAAATATATATAGCAAATAAACTCATTAAATTTAACAATTACATGATGGCCATTGTAATCCAATATAATTATATGATAATCATTGGATGAATACTCCAACCATTCTGATTGATAGATTTGACATCAATGAATATATAGACGAAAGCTGATCATAATTCCTAATTTGCATGACTTCAAGATCATAAAGGAGGCTTCAGTGACTAAAATGACCGATCAGTCTAGTTACTGTTAACTTGTATCATTATTAAGCCACTGTTACAATTTCTCTGGCTCTAGTTGTTCAAATCTGCAAAGCTTCAGCCCCCCTTAAACCTCTCTGCTTCATCAATTTGGCAGTCTCTCTCTAGAGGAAACGACTTGGTCGGTTCTAGATACGTGGCGACAATCGTTATCAATGTAATCCATGCCCTATGGAAGGCTAGGAATGTAGCCACTTTTGAATCTCCAAAGATCCCTGATCCATCCTAAAACAGGGTTTGCAAAAATAAATTATCCCCGCTATTATCTCTACTTGCAAAAGCAAAGATATTAACTGAGTATTGTATCCACTGAGACAAAAAGGCTAAGTTGTGTTGGTTCCTTAATTCCTATTCTAATTCTAATTGAAGACAAAGCGATGATTCCTAAACTAATCCTATTAGAAAACGAAGTATTGGTTTGATTCCTAAATTAACCAAATAAAAGACAAGGGTTTTGATTGCTAAATTAACAAATTGAAAACCAAGGTTTTGATTCAATCGGAGAAAAAATCTCAGGGTACGAATCCACTCTAGCCTCGCACAATGGCAAGTATAGACATAGGGGTTGTCTCTCAATGCTAAACAGACTCATTCTGATTACAAACCAAAATAGAGTCAACAAATGAAGGATGTGGGTGTAGATCAGGGCATAACCTATCTCTATGGCATAGATTATCCTAAATCTAACAACACATTCAATCAAGTACCGTTATATGACTAGCATTCAAATCTATAAGATTAAAATGCCAAAGAAAATAATTATTGCATTGAAGAACAGAATCTAACATGTCATATAACCAAAAAACGTTTACAAAAAACTCTAAAGCCTATACATCATCATAAACACAAGATTAAGGCTTCATCGTAACCCTAAGATAAAGATTTAGTTACTCATGGCGAGAGGTTGACGAAGAATCTTTGACGAAATCCCCATTGACGCTCTTCCAAAGCTCTAAGACCTTGTCCCCGATCTTCTCCCAAGTTGTCAATTTTTTCTAAAACGAGTTTGGAACCATATTTATAGGTTTTGGGTCGAAAAAATCTCATTGAAAACGCACACGAGGCGGACATCACCCGGTCCGGGAGTCCAAACGCGAGGAAGCAGTAGCTTTCTGGTTGTTTCTGTGGCCGGGCGTCCAGATGCCCAGTGCTGGCCTCCAGACACCAGGAGGCAATACCTCCGGGATTTTCCGGATTTTCTGAGTTTTTCCCAATTTCTTCCTATTTTTCACCAATTTCTTCCCAATGCTCCAAGGGCGTCTGTAAACATAAAAATAACATAATTAGACCAATCCCGCTCAATACAATTCAACTACAACTATAGGATGCTCTCTCTTTCTCCCTGAAGAAAATCTCCAAACCGTTTTGCAGCTACTGGCTTAGATCTATTCTTCTTTTTATGAGAATTCCTAATGGTTCAAGCCATTCTGATCTGTAGTCTCATCTTGCTCATATTTTTTTTTATTCATCTGCTATAGCTCCAGCAGTGGGGGACTCTTTAAGCCCATGTATCTACCTTTCTTTCTTTTTTGTGTTTCTTATCAATACAAATTACCCTTAAAGTGAAAAAGAAAAAGAAAAAGAAAAGGAAAAAGAAGCCACTGTTACAATCTATCAATCCATATGTTCTGATCGGGTTGGATAAAGTTTAGGGAATGACCTGAATAGCAAGATTTGTAACCTTATATATCACACATGGGCTCAAGCCTAAATGGGTGCATATTGAGATTTTGTTTAGATGACTTTTCTGCGGTAAGGCTTGTTTGGATGCACAAGAAAACACAAGAAAATAATATTTTATAGAATATAATCTTTTATTTTCTAAAGAATAAAATCTTGTGCGTTTGGTAACCAAAGAAAAACTTGAAGAAAATATTCTTTTCTTTCAAATAATTCAATATTTTATCCTACAGCTCCCTCCTGTAGAAAACTTTCTACAAGATAAGAATCTTTCAAAATAATGATTACAAAGTGATAGAGTAAAGTAAAGACTTTAGTTCACCAAATCCATCATGATGTGTTTGTTTATATATATGGTAAAGTAAAGTAAAAGTGAATCTCACAGTACGGTAAAGGTGGGGGTAAAGTAAAGGTGGGATAAAATATTTGGTAAAGTAAAGTGGGAAGGAATGGTAAAGTAGTTTCTTTTTATTTAACTTTACTTTATCACATTTTATCCTGGTTTTATATATGGTAAATAAAAGTGACTTGTTTACAGGTGTGGTAAAGTAAAATAAAGATTTGTGTCATATCATAGTAAATGTGAGGTAAAGTAAAGTAAGATGAAGTATGTGGTGAAACAAAGTGGGAGAGAGAGTTGTAAAGTAGTTGTTTTTTGTATTGACTTTACTTTACTATACTTTACCATGGTTTTATGTGATAAAAGAAAAGTAACTTAAGATAAAAATATTGCAGTTGAACTTTACTTTACCGTACTATTTTTTTATCCAGATGCGGTAAATTACATTTAAACTAAAATATTTAATGAAGAAGTACATTTACTTTAATCATAGCACCTTCCAAACAACTCAATTTAAAATCTGTAAAATTCTTCGAAAATCGCCAAACAGTAAAAATATTGTAATATTATAATATGGGAGGGGTTCCCCTAAGCTGCAGCTTAGGGGAAGATCAGCTGAACCGTGCGACTTGCACGTGTTTGGCCCACAAAAAATAACTCAGTCCGCTTCCTCTTGGTTTCAGTTTTCGTTTTCCCCCCCTTTCCAACCTGATCCCCATTCTCACTCCCACTCTCGTCTCTCTCTCGGTCTCTCCCCAGTTCGCGCGAAGCTCTCCCGGTCGTCATCTCCGACATCTCTCCCTCTCCCGATCGTCATCTCCGACGTCTCTCCCTCTCCCGGTCGTCTCTCCCCTCTCGTCCCTCTCTGTCGGACGGATCTCCCCCTCTCGTCTCTCACGGCCAGCTCCCTCGCTCTCTCCCGGATGGTGATCTCTCCCGAATGGCTCCCCCTCTTGTCTCTCTCTCACGGACGGCTCCCTCTCTCTCTCCCTCTGTCGGACGGTGATCTCTCCCGGACTGCTCCCTCTCTCATCTATGTTGGTTTTTTTTTTTCTTTCAAAGTACTATGCAGGTTTTTTTTTTTTCTAAAAAAAATTCAATGAAAATGATCCTCAAATTAACTGGTTTTATAGATTGCTTTGTGTTTGGCTTGAGGAAGAACCCCTTAAAAAAGAAAAGAACAAGTTGCATTTTGGGTTGTTGTCATCTGGAAGTTTCCATCTTTTTTCCCTTTTCTTCTTCTGCATGGATTTTTGGGTTTTCTGAAGTTTGTATGTTGTATTCTTTTGACATCTTTGAGTTTGAAACCCATGTTTCATTTCTGGGTTTGTTTCTGATACTTTGATTTTTGGGGCGCTGGTTTCATGTTTTCTTGTTTGATTTTTTTGGTGATTGGGTTTTGATTTTTGGTTTTTTTTTTCTTGTTCATTTCCAGTTGGGTCGTTTTGGTACTACTGATTGGGTTGGTTGTTGAAGTTTCCTTGGATTTAATATCGGAGAGAGGAAGTATAGAAATGCCCAAACAAGGTCCTTGTTGCCATTGTGGGATTACATGTGAGTCATTGCTTGTTGGAGGAAAACTTCCTTTTTTTTTTAAATATATGTACCCTTGGAGGTTTTATGTTGTTCCAATTAGCATCATTTTCTGTTCAATTTGATTTTAGAGTAATATGATTGTTATCTTACCATGTTGCTGGTTCAGTTTGGTCAATGGATTTTATTTGATATATTGAGACTGAATTGGATTGCAGTGTGGGTTTTTTAAACTTGGGTTTTGCTGTTTTCAATTTTTTTTGAGCTAATTTGCTGATTTGGTGACATGGGTTTCCTTCATGTTATTTTTCTGTTAATATTTTCTCCCCTTACATACCGAATGGTTTGATGATTGTACTTTTCATTTTTTGTTTGTCAATAATGAAAACTTTTTATTAAAAGGAAGGAGGAAACAATGAACATATAAAATGAAAGAAGAAAAGGCAGGCATAAAAGACTTTTATAGTTAAAATGCCAACAACCAAGCTACAAAGAAGAGCCTACAGAGCAGGGTTAAACTTTCTACATCCAAGTGAGATTGCAAGTGAGTACAAGGAATCTCACTTGCAAGTAATGTTCCCATATCATCAGACACCTCACAACTCATATATCCTTGCATTGAAAAATCTAAACCCAACAACAAAAGCATACAGTTCCCTTGAGAAGTGAGATTCCATCTATATAAAAACTAGATTTCTGTTTCTGTCCAAATTACTTAAATAAAAAAGATACCAACTTAAATTATTGAATAAAAGAAATACATTGGGCTTAAAATCACTATCCAGATTCCATATGGGTCCAGATTGTGTGATTGGCATGCCCCACCTACAGATGACCAATCAGTCATGATTTCACTATGTTATTTTAGATTATTTACGATTTCTTTCTATACTTATGTTACTGGGATTGGTTAATGGTTGGTTTTTACTTGAGCTTTTCGTGCCCTGTATTTTGTAGGAATTCACAGCATGGAGATGGAGTGGTGTAGTTGGGTTTGAGAAAAAAAGGTTTTGAAGCATGTTCCGAGACATAGAATTACAGTGGGTCTGTGGCAAGTCGAGATGAATAGATGTTTTATGGTTGTAATGAAGCTGTAGGATGTTCTGAGATATAGAATTACAGTGGGTTTGTGTTTGTAGAAAGTGGTGATATATGCTTTGTAGAAAAGAGTTTATTTCTATTTGTAGAAATGGGTGGTTTGTATTTGTAGAAATAGCTGGTTTGAGTGTTGTAATGGATTTGAAATTTGTATTTGTTGCTTAGTTGTTTTGCACAATGGAATAGAAAAGGGTTGCTTTGTCATCTTATGTGCTCATATTGGTGTCAAAATAGAATGGCTGTTTTGTACTATTGATCTGTTGAAATGGAATGGATGTGTTGCATAGATAGCTTGGAATTGCCTAGTTGCCTTTAATTTGAGGTCCAATGGGGCATATAGTGATTGGATGTTTTTTTGGACCTTAAGTTGTATTAGGGACATGAAACTGTATTTCAGTCCTTTCTGATTTGACCTTTTTTGTGTTCGGATCCTGGGACTTTGGGATGCCAAATGCTATGGGAATGCCTTGAACATCATTACAGAAGCATGGTTAGCTTTTGAACTTTAGATCACTGCTAGGCAATGGTGGACTCCCACTCCTGTACAGCTCCAAATCCTTGAGAGTATATTTGAGCAAGGCAATGGGACCCCAAGTGAGCAAAGGATAAAATTTTTGAAACAAATGTTGGTGATCTGAAGTTGAGACAGAAAATGATTATCCCTAGGAAAAAGAAAGCCAAGGAAGTTTTTAATGTTTGTGATCAATTGTTGTTGAACCGATCATTTTGACCCATCTCTTTTGATTTCTTGTGTCAGGCCCTACAAAAATTGCAATTTGATTAATATGGATATGGTGTTCCACATTAATGGAATCCTTATTTTGCTTCTCTATAAATTCATGATATGGTCTTCTAAATGAATGGAGTCCTTGTTTTGCTACACTGGGTTGGAAAAGTGCACGAGTGCAAAACCAGGCAAACGCGATTGTTTTCTACCGAAACAATGCAGATTTGAAGATCATAATATTGACTTTGAAACCCCAAAATTTCAGCCAAAAACTCCCTCAGAAAGTGGGCCAACCAGTGCCCTAAACAGGGGTACTCAGCAAGGTTTCAAGGTTTCAGCAGATCTGAACCCACTGTGCTGGAAAAGTGCGCGAGTGCAAAACCAGCCAAACGCGATTGTTTCCAACTGAAACAACATAGATTTGAAGTTTATAATATGGACTGTGAAACCGCAAAATTTCAGAGAAAAAATCCCTCGGTAAGTGGGCTAACCAGCACCCTCAACAGGGGTACTCAACAAGGTTTCAGCAGATTTTATTGACTGAGTTGGAAAAGTGAGCGGGTTCAAAAAGAGCCAAACGTGATTTTCTTCGACCGAAAAATTGTAGATTTAAAGTTCAGTATATGGACTTTGAAACCCAAAAATTCATAGAAAAACTCCCCCGGGAAGTAGGTTAACCAGAGCCTCAAACAGGGGTACTCAGCAAGGTTTCAGCAGATTTTACCGACTGAGTTAGAAAAGTTAGCGGGTTGAAAAAGAGGCAAACGCGATTGTCTTCGAACAAAAAATTGCAGATTTAAAGTTCAGTATATGGAATTTGAAATCCCAAAATTTCATAGAAAAAATCCCTCGGGAAGTGGGTTAACCAGGGCCCCAAACAGAGGTACTCAGCACGGTTTCAGCAGATTTTACCAACTGAGTTGGAAAAGTGAGCATGTTGAAAAAGATGCAAACGCGATTATCTTCGAACAAAAAATTGCAGATTTAAAGTTAAGTATATGGACTTTGAAATCCCAAAATTGCATAGAAAAAATCCCTCGGGAAGTGGGTTAACCAGAGCCCCAAACAGGGGTTCTCAGTAAGGTTTCAGCAGATTTTACCGACTGAGTTGGAAAAGTGAGCGAGTTGAAAAATAGGCAAACGCGTTTGTCTTCGAATGAAAAATTGCAGATTTAAAGTTCAGTATATGGAATTTGAAATCCCAAAATTTCATAGAAAAAATCCCTTGGGAAGTGGGTTAACCAGGGCCCCAAACAGGGGTACTCAGCACGGTTTCAGCAGATTTTATCAACTGAGTTGGAAAAGTGAGTATGTTGAAAAAGAGGCAAACACGATTATCTTCGAACAAAAAATTGCAGATTTAAAGTTAAGTATATGGATTTTGAAATCTCAAAATTTCATAGAAAAAATCCCTCGGAAGAATTCAGATTCAGCACCAACATCACCATTCTTACTCAACATTAACAAATAGTCATCACCTTCAACATCATGCACCATGCTCATGCTCATGCTCATCCCGAGCAAGGCCAACAACACTTATGTAGGAACCATTCAACATGATACACATATCAACATGGGACAAAAAGAAATCCAACATGATCATTCAACATTCATATTTAACATCGACTTCAACATACTATTTTAAATTCAACATTGAACATAAATCAACTTCATCAACAATAGGATTGGAGTGACTTCAGAAATGGTGTGTCATCTAATGCATGCATATTCGAAGCATGGCTTCAACAAGTGAGTCGGAGTTGTCTTTTGATGTACTTGGAGTAACTGCAGAAATCTTGATAGCACCCCTGAAATGTAAACATGCAAGGCATAATTAATGAAACAATTGAAAAGAGTAAAAATTTACGGACAAGAGGTCACAACATTAGACACTAATACTCGTCAGACACCCTGAAATTTTGGGTTGGGCTGGTAGGTAACTTGATGGAGCTGGATCACGATTAGTTGGACGTCAAATAGCATGCATCTTTTTAACTCTTTTGTGGATCAGGTTATTATTTGTACCAAAATATTGAAAATAGCCCAAACTAGACTATTCTAAGTACCAAAATATTGAAAATATTAAACTTGTCAAATTAAAACATAATGAATCTTAAAACTATAAATTCTTAGGACATTGATTTTTATGATAGTTCTTTTAAGGTTTTTAGGATTGTAAGACACAACTCGGTACGACTCTGCCATGTCAACCCAAGGGTGATGAACCACACCTTGTCCCATTCTTATGTGACTCAGCCAAGTCAACTCAATTTGAGGGTGACCAAGCACACCTTGTCCTATGTTTAAATCCTAGGCCCCAACTAGGGGAACACTATCTCCTTAAGAGACTCAAAAAAGTGAACAACAAGTCTTCCATGCCTCTATCAAATCAAGCCAGACAAGGAATGCCATCCTCAAAATCACCGACTCCATGAAGATTTTCTCATGCTATCCAAGACCAGATTCATTAAAGACTTCACTGATTTGCTTGCCCCCAACATGGAAAGCATCAACAATAATCTCCTTCACATTGACACCCCTACCCCCAGGTCCATCTCAACTAGCTAATCTGTTATGTTAGGTCACCTTATGTTCAAGTTGCCCTAATGCCCATAAGCACTAGGGCCTGATGGGTTTACTGAATAAGGGAGGGGTGAAAGATATAAGGTGGATATATACCTATCATTGGATTTGATTTTTTAGGGTAATGGCTGAGTATTCATTTTCCATTATTCCTTAACTCCTATTCCATCAAATGGGGGATTGTTTAATAGCCTTTCATTTGTGGAACTTCAACTTTTTCTTATTAGTTTTAGTCACTTTTAGAAAAACATTCTTTAAGTCACTAGGAATTCAATTCCTATAAACAAACAGGCCCTTAATATTTCAAAACAGTGTGAACTTTCCGATAACTTTTCTCCTATCAACCAGAATCTAAGAAAGCTTAGTGAATGAAGTGGATAATTTAAAAGTGACCCCATACCATATTTAGATCAATTCAGTTGAAGGAAGAATCTCGTTCCGATTTCTCTCAGCATTATAATATTGGGGTTATCTTTGATGGTTATCTTCAAATTTCTCTTTTCAATATAGGACATGTCTTGGGGTTTAAAAGCCCACTAGTCCTGCCAGAGGAAAGAAGCTTTAAGGATTGGGCATGAAAAAGAAATAACAAACTTTCCAAATCGACGATCCATTGAACACATTCAGCTATCCAATCTAAACAGATAATTTGGACAATCAATGAATGAGATGATATGAGAAGTTAATTTGGCTCCACAAAGAAACTTTGATTATCTAATTTTATGAAGTTATAGCATCATGACATTCCAATAGAGGACCAATATAATTCTGAAAGTAAGAAATGAATTACCATTGTAAGTCAATGCATTTCTTCATTAAAGCTTTCTCTAATTTCTCTACTGCCAAGGTTAGAGTCCAGTGAATGGCTTGGATTAGCATCAACTAACCTGTTAGGAGATAACAGACATGAAATAAGTAATAGTTTTATATGCAACGTAAGAGATAACAAGAAAACTATCCTGAAATAAATTGTTTACCTGTTCAACAACATCGGACAATTTCGCTTGTCATATGATACACCGCGCTTGTTGCAGCTCTTACAAAGATGCCCTTTTGTTGCCTTTTCCTTCGATGATTTAAATCTCTTAGCACGTCCTTTTGTCACAACATGCGATGGCTCATGATATTCCACCACATTACTGTCCACAAGTCCTTTTCCAGTATCAATGCTTGTGTCTGTTGGGTTACTTAACATCACCTACCTTAATCTCATTTCCAATTCAGTATGACAGTCAACCAAACATTCGAAACCTTCTTTGGATTGACTAGCTATGTCAATAAGCCTTGCGAACATACATGACAAGTGACTATGTCGGGCCAAGCATGAGTTAACACCGGCAGATCCAATTTCAACATTGTCAACATTTATTTCTTTTGTTACACCCTTCGTCCATCGCCTCAAAATGTAACGCTCTGGCAAAAATAATATAGATAGATGCTTCAAGACAGACAATATATGACGACAAGGGATGCCTTCAAATTCAAACTTCTTACATGAACAATATGCATGCATCTCATCTTTTTTCCATAAAACATCTCTATCAATTTCCTTCTCATCGAGGTAATTTTTCACAACAAACTTACAAGTCCCATCATCCTCGTAAACAAGCTTTTCACCAAGTGACATGGTGATGAATAACTCATCTTGAAACTTATAAAATAAGTTTCTTCTGTAGATTTCAGCCATTTGCTTTTCCATTGGTGAGCACATCTTCAATTTTGGCCTCCCGTTGCTATTCTCGAAATCCTCTTTCTTTTCAAGATATCTCAAACGTTCAACCCCGGTGTCAAAACGCAATATGAAGTCAAGTAATGAATTTTTGTACTCCACATACTGCTTCACAAATGCATTCATGCTTTCACTTCTTTGAGTGGTTGACATGCCTCCAAAGAAATTCTCCTTCAAATATGCCGGAACCCACATATGACGAATCTTGAATATATCTGCCAACCATTCATTGTCACTAAGATTATTACACATTATGATTTGATTCCAGAAACTCTCAAAATGAGAAGAAGTGTCAGAGTTATGAACACATTTTTTAATCTTTTCAATTAAACCCTCATTGTGAATATGAACCCCTCCTAAGTTCGATGGCAATTTATCCAAAATGTGCCATAGACAATACCAATGAATTGTGTTTGGCATGATATTCTTAATGGCTTTTGTCATTGCCAAATCTTGATCAGTTATAATTCCCTTTGGTGGACTAAATGACATGGCCTCAAGCCATTTTGTAAACAGCCACTCAAATGACTCTGTTTTCTCATTTGGTAGAAACCCACATCCAAATAAAGTTGTTTGGCCATGGTGATTGCAACCTACAAATGCAGTAAAAATTAGTCCATAACAATTTGTCTTATGTGCTGTATCGAAAGTCACAACATCACCAAAAACTTTGTAAGCCGAATGGAATGCCCCGTTTGCCCAAAAAACATGTGTTATCTTTTTATCTCCATCTCGCTCAATGGTATATGTGAAGCCATTGCACATCTCTTTGCAATTTTCAAAGAGTTGAAATAACAACTGACCATCTAAACCCTTTTTCTTTTCCTTCTCATCTCTACGGTGATTTTTTGCATAGGTATCTGTAAATCCAATATTATCAAGTCCCCCCGATTGCGATGCAAACACTTGCATTTGTTGTTTGCTTCCCACATTTGCTGAATCATATGTATTTATAATTTGTCGCTTTGATTCTGGCACTTCACGATGTGACCTCAACATAAATCTCTTACTAGGAGTAGTGGGGGCATGGGAGTGTTGAGGAACAAACTTGGATACTACATAACCACATGATTTATCAATTTTCACTTGCATCTGAGCCTTACAATCGAATCTTGTTTCCATGCGACGCCTTTGAACAAGTTCCTTATCAATCTAGTGTTTCTCATCTGTTTTACCTTGCTTTGAACATACAAATCGCTTCCAAACTACCTCCCCATCTTTGCCTCTGTTGGTAGATTCTTTTCTTATACTAAACCCAGCAAGTTTTCCATAAGCATTGTAGAAGTTATATGCCTCATCTAAATCATCAAAATGCATGCCCAGTTTCGGTGTCATATTTTCATCTACAACTGGATAGTGAACAAAAGGTGATGATGAGGAGGTCACATCCATTTGCAATCTGGACTACAAATAATAAAAACATGGTCATGAATTACAGCTGGATTTGTTTGAAGCAAATATGTGTTGATTGGTCTAAAACAAAATTTAGTTCTGGCATTTAACATGGCCATATTTTCATTGTATTTCATTGCATAATAGAACATAATCCATACAGCCAAACTGTTTCAAATAGCATGTCAATTCTTCCATTTGGACATATAAAAAAAATCAGTTTATAAATCAGTTTATCAGGCTCACTTGGAAATATTTATTACATCAATTTATGTCAAATCTGCATAAATAGCTTCAAGAAACAATAATCAAGCAAAAAAGAAGTGGTTTCTTAAGTCAAAGTTCGCATCACCAAAAGTATCATAATTCATAGAGACAAAATGATAGATTTAGGGTGTATTTCAATGTTTCCAGTTCTAATGTTTTGTAAGAGAGGTTATCTTTTTATATTTTTCACTTTTGTACTAGCATTAGGAGTAGCGCAAAAACTAGTATTCACATTTGATGGGTACTTTTTTCTACTTTCTGTCATCAATGTGAACTGCTAATATCAATTTCCGGCAGAGAAGAAAACTCAACTTGACCACAAGATAATTTCCAAAAAGAAATAAAGATTTCCATTTCCAACACCAGAAGAATGAACCAAGCTACAATTCTGCTAAAAATATCCAAATAAATACCGGACCAACTGCAGCAACTCCTTTCAAATCCAGAGTCTGTTCAATATCTAGACCAAACACAATCCTCCATATACAATTTGACCGTCAGTAGTGGGGAAAACAAGGCATAAATCATGCAAAAACCATTATAATTAGTGTATGTACTAATGTGCACACACAATCTAAGAAAAGAATGAGGTTATTCTTTCTTTCTTTGTCTTTCTGATTTTTCAAATCGTGACGAAGCCTTGATTAGCTACTGGCTCATACGCATAGGCCCGCATGTCATTTGTCAGCCATCAAATTCCAGAATAGAGAAGCAAACCTGATGGTGGTGGGGATGTTTGAGTTCGATTGGCATCACCTTACAGTCACAAAAGAAAAAAAAAATCACTTTTTAAGTTTTGTAAGAGAGGTTTTCTTTTTATTTTTTTTATTAGATTACAACAAAGGACCTGTATGTGACTTCCTATTAAGCTCTATAATGATCAAAACTAGCTAACATACCTACAAAGATAGGCCAACATCTAAAAGCACAAGGCAAGTAGATAATGTGACATACTAGCTACCCATTCATTTAGATTGTACACACCTGACTAAGAAGAGACATTAATCAATGGGTAAAAACATATCTAGTACCACTACAAGAAATCAGGATGTCTATAACATCACCATTAAACATATCGGCCTTGGATGCGGAATACAGTTGTAGTAGAGGCATTTTCACCTACAAGGTTTGTGCATGTTGGAATTTCAAATCCTGATGTTCATCAACGGGGCCTTCCTTTAATTCAGTAGGATCCAGTGTCATGGAGATGGAGGGCAGGGGATGGGACGGCAAAGTTAGATTCATAAGGGGAAGGTTGAACACTCCCTTCTTATCAAATCACCTTTTATTTTCAAATCTTAACCCAAATCAGTGTCGGCACCAACAGTAAAATCATCCCACAATTCCATCTCAATCCAAAGAAACATGCATCAAACCCCACATCAGAAAGAAAAGGAAAAAAAAAAAAAAAAAAAAAAAAAAGAGTTTAAAAACATCTCACCGAGGTTGAGCTCTGCAGTCCGGCGTAGTCCAAAGAGGGAGAGATAGGCTTCATCAATCTGGGTCTTTTCTTCCTTGGCGTCGCACCGGGAGAGAGAGATGAGAGTCGCAGCGAAGTGGGCTGCAATCGTTGGAGAGCTCGCTCGACCGGAAGAGATGGAGATCGACGAGATGACGACCGGGAGAGCTTCGCGCGAACTGGGCTGCCTTCGTCGGAGAGATCGAGCGACGAGATGACGATCGGGCGCGAACTGGGGAGAGACCGAGAGAGAGACGAGGGTGGGAGTGAGAATGGGGTTTGTGTTTGGAAAGGAGGGAAAAATGAAAACGGAAACAAAAAGTGGCGGGCTGAGTTATTTTTCGTTGGCCAAACACGTGCAAGTCGCACGGTTCAGCTGATCTTCCCCTAAGCTGCAGCTTAGGGGAACCCCTCTCTTATAATATTACATTATTTTATTCTATATTATTTTATTCTTATAATATTTAAATTTATAAATATTTTATTTTGTAAACATCCAAACGGGCCCTAAATCATGCGACCTGAAGAAAGATCAACAGGTAATGCCTAACAAGGCCTGCCAAAACCAATCCAACTTGGCCCGACTTAAATGGAATAATCTTCAATTGGAAAACTGAAGGAGGCATAATATTGGGTTCGCCACACCCAGCTGGAACTACGTTCGGAAAAAATATATATGAAAAATGTCAATACACAGTTTCCATTACCAACATGGCCCCAGCCACGTGATACCGACCATTATAATTCCATCTGGTCCACCACGATTTAAGCACTTATAAGAAATTATGAAAATATGGTTTCTAAGATCCAAATGACCAGAATTAAATCAAATGCTTATCATGGTTTGGATGGACCCTTTGTATGGATTCGAGCTAACCACATGGGATTTTATATTCTATTGAAAACTCTACCTATACTCTGCCATTTGTAATAAGAGGAAGTAGAGTACAGATGCACACCCAGAGTACAATCCAATGGTGGCCCTGAACGAAGTGTAAAGATTTATTAAGCCAAAATAAGGATATTCAAACAATTTTTTAAGCAATCAGATTAAACTCGAATAGAAAACAAAGCTCGTCTAAATGCATCCACTTATTGCATTTAGTTTCTTTTGCATCAAGGATTAACTTTTCGTGGTCATGATGTATCTAGAGACTCGAAGAATCAGGGAAATTTTCTTAAATTATTGAAATTTATTGTTAACCATAATGAAGATATTCGAAGTGTTGTATTGAGAAATGCTTGTGAAAATCTTAAATTGACAGCGCCCAATATTCAAAAGCAGATTGTAAGTGTGGCTGCGACTGAAATCACTAAAGTTATCATCAATAAGCTTGGAGATGCATTATCTACTATCTCGATCGACGAATCTCGTGACATATTTATCAAAGAGAAAATGGTTGCATTATGTTTTGTAGACAAGTGAGGATGTGTAATTCAGCGTTTCTTGGGAATTGTACAAGATAATGAAACCACATCTATATCACTTAAGGCAGCGATTGAAGCATTATTATCCAAGCATGGATTAAGTTGTATGGAGATTGCATGGACATGGTTACGATGGAGCTAGTAGTATTTAGGGTGAATTCAATGACCTCAAAGCGCTCAGCATGAATGAAAAAAAATCTACATTTTATATTCATTACTTTGCACATCAACTTCAAGCCTTTGTTGCCGTTGGAAAAAACCACACTCAAATTGCCTTACTTTTTAAAATAGTTTCTAGTGTGTTAAACTTTGTTGGAGCCTGATCAAAATGTCGAGACGTTCTTTGAGAGAAACAAGAAGCTAAAGTTATTAAAGGACTTAACAATGGTGCACTTTCAAGTGGACGAGGCCTAAATCAAGAGACTTACCTCAAACAGTGTGGCGATACATGTTAGGGGTCACATAGTGGTACATTTCTAAGCTTAATTGTCATGTTCTCCTCGATGATTGAAGTTCTTGAGATTGTTTCGTTGCAAACATTTGAATTTATATTTAACAAATAGCCGAAGCATGTGTATTATTGGTTTCGGTGCAATCATTTGAATTTATATTTAACTTGGATTTAATGAAGAATATATTGGAAATCACTAATGTACTATCAAAGGCATTGCAGAACAGAGAACATGATATTGTGAATACCATGGTCTTGGTTAAAATAGTTAAGCAATGACTGCAGATGAAGAGAGACAATGAGTGAGATTCTCTTACCAATGAAGTTGCTTCATTTTGTACCAAATATGAAATTATTATTCCTAACATGAACGATAAGTTTGCAACTCAAGGGAGACCACTCCGAAGATCTGTAGAAATCACAAACTTGCACCATTATCAGGTTGAATTGTTCTATACTACTATTGATATGCAACTTCAAGAGTTAAAAAATATTGTTTCAACGAGGTGAGCACTGAATTGCTCATTTCATTGCATGCCTAAGTCTAAATGATTCATTCTCCACTTTTGACAAGCAAACATCAGTTAGCCTCGCTCAGTTCTGTCAACCCGAGTTTTCTGCAGGATCTTGTGACACTTGACAATCAGCTTGGAACTTACAATTTGGAGATGCGCTCCAATGACGACTTTTTAGAAGTTAACGGGATTAGCGGTCTTACTAGGAATATGGTGTAGAAAAAAAGGATATTTTGTATCCATCAATTTATTTTCTTATAACATTAGTCGTAATCTTACCAGCTGCCACTGCCAGCGTTGAGGGATATTTTTCTGCTATGCATATTATAAAGAATCGCTTACGTAATTGAATGGGAGATGAATGGATAAATGATTGTTTAATCACATACATGGAGAGAGACATTTTTTATACCCTGAACTGAAGACCGATCCGCGCTGGAGTCCGAGCTAGAGAAAAAGCCAATTGGTGACTAGACCAAATGGTTTTCAAGATTTCAAAACCCGCCAGAACGAAAGAACATTTTCATTCTTCTCCTCTCCCTATTTTCATTCTCTCTCTCTCTCACTCCATCGCCCATTTTCATCATCTCTCTCTGCCCATCGCGATTTTCTCTTTCTCTCTCTCTCTCTCTTGCTCGATTCTCCCTCCCCATCAGCAGCTCTCTCTATCTCAGCAGCAGCTCTCTTGTGCGAGGCTCCCTCCCCATCGCAGCTCTCTCCCTCGTGCGAGGCTCCCTCCCCATCAACAGCGCATCATCATCTCTCTCTCACTCGCGCGATCGGACCCCATCAAAATCGCAGCGCCCTAACCCCCATCGCCTTGAGCACCCACGCCTCCACAAATCAGGTTAGGGGTTTTTCTCCCATTTTTTGCCATTGCTTTATGTGAATAGTCAAATAGTCTATTGTTGTTGGCTGTTGTTGATGATGATATCCAAGAGTGGCTGTGGCTCAGATTTCGACTGTGTGTGGCTGTGGCTCTGCTTCTATGAAGAAGGATCTTGTCTAGAGCTGACCTGACCATCTCTGTTTTATGGGGTGCTCAGATTTCTGAAATGGGTTTTTGTTTCTGGATCTGATAATGATGATGATGGTCAAAGAAGAGAAGAAAAAAAAAAGACATCTTGTAAGACCCCGGTCCCACATATTTATTATTTTATTATATTTTAATTAAATATTATTATTATTTTAATTGAATATATTTTAGTTATTTAAGTGGGTAGGATTAAGTAGGGCACACGTTAGATTAGATGCGTAGATTGATGAGTTGGGTTAATGGGTAGATGGCCTGACCCGTAGTTTTGACTTAATGACTTAAGCCCAGTAGTATTCTGTTTAACCTAATCCCTTTTTTAACGAAACCCTTCTTATCTCTCCCCACTGATCTCTGCAACTCCTCCCAGTTATCTTCGTCTTCTTCCTCTTTCAACTTTCCAAGCCATACCAGCTTTAGGATCCAGCCATCAGAATCAAGATCAGAGGATACCAGCATTCTTCGTTCAATCTTCTTATCTCAGGTAACCCTCTCCTCAAATCATTAGGAGTAGATCTATATTTTTAGGTTATCTTCCTATTCTTTCCAATGTTAGGTTTTGGATAGGAATACCATAGATCTGTTCATCTGAGCATTCCTTTCCCATATTCTTTGTCAGATCGGTGGTAGGATTATTCTCAAGCGCTGTGGGAATCGCGGTTTGGGTATTGGTTAGGATCTGTGTATTTTTCTTCAACCCCGGTAAAAGGCAAGTACCTAATCATGATTTGTAAATTTAATGCTTGTTTTCTCCTTGATTGGCATGTCAATGCATGTAGAAACCTTTGATGCCTTCTTTTTATGATGTTAATTGTTTTAGCGATGAGATCGGAGATTGTGTATGATTTCATCGATTTTGTTTTTCTATGTAATATTGCCGTCGTAGTGTTTCAACTTCTGCTGCCATTAACCATCCTTGTTTGATGCCAAAACCCCCCTTTTTCATCTTCTGTAAATTGGTGTTTAGAGATGTGAGACCATACTTTCAAGTGACATTGATGGGCAGCGGAACCACAGGATTCAGGGATGAATCTGTAACAGGGGTTTACACAATTTAGGATTGTCCGTGGAATCCAGGTGGGGCCACTTGATGCATGATCAGGTCCGTGGATCTGATAGGGGACCCAAGGGCGACCCTGATGGTGGTGGACCCGTGGGGATTGGGTCCCATATGGCCCCCCATCTAAGGGTTTACACAATTTGGGGCGTCAATCATCAATGGGGTTTTCTTTTGATATCAGGCAGTGGTGGGGTCCACTGGATGAATTGATCATAGATCTGGTCCATTCAGCTGGCCGTACATGGTTGGGCGACCCAGAAAGTGGAGTCTATTTGGGATTGGAAATGGTGGGGCCCACTTTCTAGATGGTGATGAGGCATATGGCGTTGTTTCACCATTACAGAGTTACATTCTGTTCCACCTGCTTGGGCAGTTCTGATGAAGGAGACAAGGAAGTGTTGACTTGTCAGGTTAGGAAATAAAGGGATGAGAATGGTGACCTGTTGACCTGGTGCATGGTAACTTGGTTACCTGATGAGTAGGAACTTGACTTGAATAGGATTGAAGGAAATAATAAAGGTGTGGGATGTTGATTGGCAACGGTTTTGAAAAAGAAGTGAAGGCCCTGTGACATCACATAGTGCCCCTGTGACATCGCATAGTGTTATGTGAAGTTATTTTTAATACCATGATGTTCTAAAAATTAGGAATAAGGGCCTGGGTGGTTTTATAAATCCAAATTAAATCCTTTGACTATTTTGAATGTGGAAAATATTCTAATAGGGTCCTTGGGTTTTCTAAAATTATAAACTAAGATTGGTATTATCATTATTATTTGTAAATTAATATTAACTGATATCTTTGGGTTTTAAGGTGTTAAAATTATATATTCGTACCTTATTATTTGAATAATTGGACCTGGGTAAATACCGTCTGGGCAGATTGTATCTTACTAACATGGGGGTTTAGTGTTCTATATAACTTCGGGGAAATCCTGATGGATTCTAGCTCAACCCGTCCCTATTGGAAAACCCTTAATTGGATCTATGCACCATTGATGGAAAAGTGATGCGTTGATCTTTTATCCATTAGAGATTCCTGTGGTTATTGGGTACGAGACCTCATGTTTGACCTTAGGATTTGTTTGTAGTTATTCTTTGACCTTCGGGTTTGCATGCATGAGTGGTTATTTGAATATGACTTAGGATTCTTGTGTTGGAGCATTATTAATCAGGTCTATTATGAATATATGTTTATGTGTTTATGTGGGTCATTTATGGACGACTGCAGATCGATATATGGACGGTTGATCACCGATGTGACCGGATCACTTATAATCCGCTTTGATTATGGACAGGTTATCCTGATTTTATTTTGATCGGTTTATGACCACCGACATTATGGACGGGCTTTCCCGATTTATTTAGGGCTGACCACCCACAACGGGGACACTTGTCACCGTGTGATTCTATATTGCTCCCTTTGTATCGTTAGACTTTTGTTTTACATTCTTTCTCATTATTATCTTTGTCATTGTTTTGTTATGATCGCACTTGTCTATATTCTTCTTGTTATCGTCTTAAATTTTGAATTATGATTATGTTCTTGCTATTTACTTTGTAATATTTGGTGCATAGGTACTGAGCCCTACTTTACCCAGGAGACGGAGGAGGATCAAGCGTTTCAAACGTTTGAGCCAACTGATGAATCCGAGTGGGATGCCGGAGATGGCTTTGGAGCCGTCTAAACCAGCACAAGAGAGAACGCCATCTTAGAATTATATAAATGAACTTTCTTTTAGTGTTGAGACCTCTTTTAGAAATTTTATAATTCTGCAATTTTAACTATTAATGTTTATTTGATTTTTGTGTTGGGTTTCATTTATAAACATTGATTACCAATTGAATAAAGCTTCCGCTGCATTTAATGAAATTTATTTTGACTCACCACATATTGAAAATTTTTTTCTATGGGTCCACTTTTGGAAGCTTGTGTTGTATTAAACACAGGAATTTGAAATTTATTTATTTTTCACGTTTTTCCTAATTCTTATTTTGGGGGACGTGACAGTTGGTATCAGAGCCCAGCACGATTCTCGGATATTAAAATGGATGGAAACAATAGGACGTGGCGAGGATTCCGATTTCCGTTAGACAGGCTTTATGTGTTAACTGTAAAGTCTATAGAATTGTTTGTTAGCTTGTTTTGTAGGAACTGAACCATTATTATTTTATTGTAGGTCATGGCACATCGTACAACCAGATCTCATGACAAGGAACCTGGGAATGGATCGAATAATCCAGACGATCGTTTCAACCAACTCTTGCAAGCTTTTATCCAATCCCAGACTACACAACATGATCAACAAAAAGCAGCTGAGGCTGAACGGGCTGCAGAGAAACAACAGGAAAGGGAAGAACGAGCTGCTGGGAGAGCACAAGCAGACAGGGATAGAGCAGCATTCCAGGCTCAGATTTTAGCCTTGACTGACAGAGCAGCTCAGCCAGTGCAGGTGGTCATGCCTCCCAGGGAAGTTGATCCAAATGACATCTATGAGAAATTCAGGAAGAGGGTTCCTCCTGAGTTTCAAGGGGTCCGAGGATCCCATGGTAGCAGATGATTTTATAGAACAGATGGAGCAAATTTTTGCAGTCTTCCGATGCACTCAGAAGCAGCGAGTTAATTTGGCAGCTTATATGTTCAGAGGGATAGCTCTCCAATGGTGGAACTCAGTGAAGGCAGTAGTGCAAGCAGAGGCATTGGCTGAAGAAAATGCATGGGAAATTTTCACCAAGGAGTTTATGGATAAGTTCATCCCCAAATATGTCAAAGACCAGTGGAAGAGAGATTTTCAGAACTTAGTGCAAGGTGACATGTCAGTGCAGCAGTATGAACAACAGTTCACAAGATTGTTTAAGTATGCACCCACACTAGTAGTTCCGGAGGAAGAGAAAATCAGGCATTTTCTAGATGGGTTATCAGCTGATATCTACATGATGATTGGAGATAATCAACGCCCGACGTTCCAGGAGACCATAAAAAGTGCATATTGGGCTGTGGGTGCAGTAAAGAAGAAGGCAGTAGAACGGCAAGCCAAATACCAGCAACATCAGCTGAAGCAATCTTCTAGTCAGGGCAACCCAAAGAAACCGAAATTTCAAGGTCAACCCTCGGTTGGTCAGAAACAGCTGTGTAGACGGTGTGGAAAGAGTCACCCTACTGAGCAATGCTACAAGGAGACTGGGGCATGTTTTCATTGTGGGCAGCTTGGACGTCAAGTTCGCGATTGTCCCAACGGTGGTAGTCATTTGCCAAAATCCCAGATGGCAGCTTCTCGTGCTCCTACACAGTAGACTTGGAGGACAGCACCTCCGCAGGGACCACAGCAGGCAGGTCAACAGATTCCTCGGGCACCACAGCAACAGTA
Organism: Persea americana; assembly: GCA_029852735.1. Lineage (NCBI taxonomy): Eukaryota > Viridiplantae > Streptophyta > Magnoliopsida > Laurales > Lauraceae > Persea > Persea americana. Next base: position 44,371,533 of record CM056814.1, read on the forward strand.
CCGAGCACCAGCTCCTCAATACCAGCAATATAGGGGTGCAGCGCCACAGCAGCAGAGACAAGCCCAAGGTCAGCAGAGGCAATTCCAACAACAGAGGCAGCAGTAGCCAGTTGGTCAACCAAGAGCACCTAGGCCAGTGCAAGGGCAGCAGAACCAAGCTCAGCAGATGGGTAGAGTTTATGCAGTTACTCATGAGGATGCAGATGCTTCTGCAGAAGTTGTGGAAGGTATTGTTCTGATCTCAGAGGTAGAAGCTAAAGCCATATTTGACCCTGGCTCTACACATTCATTTGTTTCCCATGATTTTGCTAGACACATCCATGAGACTGTAGTGAGATTAGATGTTGCTTTAGTAGTGGGTACCCCGGTGGGCAAGCAGGTTCGTTGCCACCAATATTTTCCGAGTACCCGAGTTCAAGTTGGGGATTTCATCTTACCTGCAGACCTAATTCTTTTAACGATGAAGGATTTCGATGCCATACTTGGTATGGACTGGCTAGCGACCTATAGAGCAGTGATGGACTGTTTTAATAAAACCATCAAGTTGTCGTTGCTTTCGAACACTATTGAATTTGTTGGATGAAGGAGATCGATTCGGACATGCCAGATTTCGGCATTGAAAGCACAAAGATTGTTGAAATCTGGATGCGAAGGATATTTGGCGTTTATCACGGGGAATAAACAGTCAAAAGGGGTGGAGGATATTCCAGTGGTCTGTGAGTTCCCGGATGTTTTCCCGGATTAAATTCCAGGCTTACCTCCAGTCAGGGAGATAGATTTTTCTATTGAATTGGTGCCAGGGACAGCTGCGATTTCTAAAGCTCCATATAGAATGGCTCCAGCAGAACTCAAAGAGTTGAAAACTCAATTGCAGGATTTGTTGGACAAGGGATTTGTGAGACCAAGTGTATCACCTTGGGGTGCACCGGTCCTATTTGTGAAGAAGAAGGATGGTTCTATGAGGATGTGCATAGATTATCGGCAACTCAATCATGTCACAATCAAGAACAAATACCCTCTCCCAAGGATCGATGAATTGTTTGATCAGCTTCAGGGAGCTGAATATTTCTCAAAGATAGACTTGAGATCAGGATATCACCAGCTCAGAGTTCGAGATCAGGACATTCAGAAGACAGCATTCAGGACGAGATATGGCCACTACAAGTTTTTGGTAATGCCATTTGGGTTAACCAATGCTCCAGGAGTATTTATGGCCTTGATGAATAAGATATTCGCTCCATTTCTCGACCAGTTCATCGTTGTTTTTATAGATGACGTGTTAGTTTATTCTCGGTCTCAAGAAGACCACGAGCAGCATTTGAGGTCAGCATTGCAGACATTGAGAGATCATCAACTCTTTGCCAAGTTGAGTAAGTGCGAATTTTGGCTTAAGCAAGTAATTTTCTTGGGTCACATCATCAGCAAGGAAGGATTGGCGGTAGATCCAGGAAAAATTGATGCAGTGGTCAAGTGGCAGAGACCGATGTCAGTAACAGAGATTCGTAGTTTCTTGGGTTTAGCAGGTTACTATAGGAGATTTGTGAGAGGATTTTCATCCATTGCTGCTCCTTTGACCAGATTAACACGGAAAGATGTACTTTTCGCGTGGACTGACGAATGTGAAGCCAGTTTTCAGGAGTTAAAGAATAGGTTAACTACAGCTCCAGTGCTCACATTGCCTACGGAGAATGGCAGATTTGTTATTTACACGGATGCCTCAAAAGTTGGATTGGGGTGTGTACTTATGCAAGATGGGAAAGTAGTGGCTTATGGCTCTAGACAATTGAAAGAGCATGAGAAAAAGTATGCCACTCATGATTTGGAACTTGCAGCAGTGGTCATGGCATTGAAGATGTGGCGTCACTATCTATACGGTGAGAAGTTTGAAATTCATTCAGACCATAAAAGTCTTCAATATTTGTTTACCCAGCCTGAATTGAACATGAGACAAACCCGGTGGATGGAATATATGAAAGATTTTGATTTTCCAATCAAATATCATCCCGGAAAAGCCAATGTAGTGGCTGATGCTTTGAGTCGAAGGGTAGCAACTAATGTATGCTTGAGGGCAGAATGGTCTTGGGCAGAAATTTTTCTCGATTTGGGAGTATCCTTGCAGCCAATTGATGACAAGATTATATTAGCTAACATGTTTGTCATGGAACCAGAGATCTTGAGCAGGATTAAAAGCAAGCAGTCAGAGGATCCAGAGCTAGCTCGAGTGATTGAACAGATTGACAGCAGACCGGACTTCAGAATAGTGGAGGGTGTGTTGTACTTTCAATACCGGTTATGTGTGCCAAATATATAAGAACTGAAGAATGAGATCATGAAAGAGGCACATCATTCCCGTTATACTATTCATCCAGGTAGTACAAAGATGTACCAGAACCTGCGTAATCATTATTGGTGGAATAATATGAAGAAGGAAGTTGCAGGATTTACAGCAAGGTGCTTGGTGTGTCAACAAGTAAAGGTAGAACGGAAGCAACCCCCAGGACTTTTAAAACAGTTGGAAGTGCCCGACTGGAAATGGGAACACATAACGATGGATTTTATCTCTGGGTTGCCATCGATGCATAACAAAGATAGTATCTGGGTGATAGTGGACAGGTTGACAAAAGTGGCTCATTTCTTACCAATGAATATGAAGACACCTCGGGATGAGTTAGCTAGAATGTGTATGGAGAAAGTTGTCACAATTCATGGTGTCCCCCTATCGATTGTATCAGGCAGAGATCCTAGATTTTTGGGTAGATTCTGGACAGAACTGCAGGAAGCTCTGGGCACCACATTGAATTTCAGTACAGCATATCATCCTCAGACCGATGGTCAAACTGAAAGGACTAATCAGACACTGGAAGATATGTTGCGAGCTTGCGTCATTGATTTTGGGAAAGACTGGCAGAAAAGTCTCCCATTGTGCGAGTTTGCATACAATAATAGCTATCATTCCAGTATCGGCATAGCACCATTTGAGGCGTTGTATGGACGTCGATGCAGGACCCCAATCTGTTGGGAGGAGATAGGTGTCAGGAGTTTTCGTGGTCCATCTATTGTTAGTGATACCAGTGAGAAAGTGAAGCAAATCCATGATCGGTTGAAAATTGCTAGAAGCCGACAAAAGAGTTATGCAGACCCGAAGAGGAGAGATCTTCAATTCGAGAGTGGTGAGCATGTATTTCTAAAGGTTTCACCAACGCGGGGCACATTGAGGTTTGGGCAGAAAGGGAAGTTATCTCGGAGATGTATCGGTCCATTCGAGATCTTGGAAAGGATTGGAGAAGTTGCTTACAGATTGGCCTTACCAGCAGCGTTGTCAGCAGTACATAATGTTTTTCATGTCTCGATGTTGAAGAAGTATATTACAGACCCATCGCACGTGTTACAGTATGAGCCATTGGAATTGCAGCCAGACGTTACCTATGTTGAGCGACCTTCTCAGATCATCGACACGAAGGAGCAAGTTCTAAGGACTCGGACAATACATTGGGTGAAAGTCCAGTGGGAGCACCACAGTCATCGAGAAGCCACTTGGGAACTTCGGGATCAAGTGAAGAAGCTTTACCCGCATCTTCTCCCAAATGTATGATTGTATTTGGAGGACCAAATGTCTAAAGGGGGGGGGGGAATGTAAGACCCCGGTCCCACATATTTATTATTTTATTATATTTTAATTAAATATTATTATTATTTTAATTGAATGTATTTTAGTTATTTAAGTGGGTAGGATTAAGTGGGGCACACGTTAGATTAGATGCGTAGATTGATGAGTTGGGTTAGTGGGTAGATGGCCTGACCCGTAGTTTTGACCCAATGACTTAAGCCCAGTAGTATTCTGTTTAACCTAATCCCTTTTTTAACGAAACCCTTCTTATCTCTCCCCACTGATCTCTGCAACTCCTCCCAGTTATCTTCGTCTTCTTCCTCTTTCAACTTCCCAAGCCATACCAGCTTTAGGATCCAGCCATCAGAATCAAGATCAGAGGATACTAGCATTCTTCGTTCAATCTTCTTATCTCAGGTAACCCTCTCCTCAAATCATTAGGAGTAGATCTATATTTTTAGGTTATCTTCCTATTCTTTCCAATGTTAGGTTTTGGGTAGGAATACCATAGATCTGTTCATCTGAGCATTCCTTTCCCATATTCTTTGTCAGATCGGTGGTAGGATTATTCTCAAGCGCTGTGGGAATCGCGGTTTGGGTATTGGTTAGGATCTGTGTATTTTTCTTCAACCCCGGTAAAAGGCAAGTACCTAATCATGATTTGTAAATTTAATGCTTGTTTTCTCCTTGATTGGCATGTCAATGCATGTAGAAACCTTTGATGCCTTCTTTTTATGATGTTAATTGTTTTAGCGATGAGATCGGAGATTGTGTATGATTTCATCGATTTTGTTTTTCTATGTAATATTGCCGTCGTAGTGTTTCAACTTCTGCTGCCATTAACTGATCGTAGCCCCAAGTGCAAGGCCGCGATTGTAGTAATAACCGGTGAAACCGGATCGATCCACGGAGAGTTTAGTTATCGCAAAACCTGTCCTAATAAAAAAAACTAGTTCAAGCCTAAAAAAAACTATACAAATCAAACTTTCTAATTGAATTAAAAATTAATTACAAATCTGAAATATTAATTACAACCAAAGAAAATTAAAATCCTAATCTAGAAACCTAATCTAACCACTGCATCACCATAAGATTCATTAGCCCAACCAATTGCAATAATTGTTAAGGGTGCATAAAATAAAGAATAAAATAAAATAAAATAAAATAAAATAAAATAAAATCAGAGAATAAAGAAATTAGATTTTAATAATAAAACTTTGCAATAATTACTTTGCTTAATGCCATCAAGAAAAATCAAGACCACCGCACCAAGTGCGCACTGTCACTACGCACAAAAATTCAATGTTGACTCATTGGTGAAGACCAAGACCCCATAAACTTGATTTATTAATGAAAGACCCATTACAAGCAAATAACCATTACAAAATTCTTTTAATAAAAATAAAGTGCATCCAACCTTACCATAGACACAAGAAACACTAAAAGGAGGAGAGGGACTCGCGGTCTTGAACGGCGATCCAACCGGCTCTCGTTTCGCGATCTGAAATCCAAGCAAAGGAAGATGATTCCAAGGATGATCCAATGGTGGAGTGACAATAGCAACGACGGCGGCGCGATGGCGTAGAAATCCAAGTGGTAGTGTGCCTTAGGGAAGGCCTTGGATGAAATATTGATGGAAGGAGGAGAGATGAAGAAGAATTAATGGAAAAAGGGAAAATTCTTGTTGCTGGTCGTCCAAGAAGGTTGGGGAGATGGTCATGCACGTCCAGCCCTCTCTTGGGTTTATTTATAGATTTATGATAGCTTGGGTTGCAAGGTTTTTGATTTGGGTAAGGATTAGTAGTGTGTGGTCCAAGTTGGATTAGGATTAGGAGAGTTTTTGAGAGATTTTCTAGGGGTTGGCTCACAATCCTAGTAAAATTAGGATTGTTCTTATCTCATGCAACTCCCTCTCTTGGGTCCCACTTGGGTTAAGAATCAATTCAAATCTGAAATTTCAGATTTGAAACAAATTTTAAAACAATGTGGCCCCCCTCATGGACGTTTTTTAAGCTTCTTGGAGTGGTGTTGGACGTGCAACACTTGGTAAGGAGAATCCTTGGTTTGCAAACTTCAATCTTTTGAACTCCTCATGGCTAGAAAAACCTCTTGGCATGGCCCACCTTAAACATCTCTTCAAATCTGAATTTAATTTCATCCCAAACATGACATAGGAGTGGGCCATACTTGGAAAAAATGCAATCTTGGAACTATCCCATGCTTGGACGTCCCTACCTTGGATTGACTTTCTCTTACAATTTTTTTTTCTTCTTCTTTGTTTGGCTTGAATTGAATCTTAGCCATCCATCTTGACATGTAAGCAAGATTTGTTGGAGAGTAGATATGACACCTCATCATCTCATGGCCCGCAAATTTGGAACTTATCTTCAAGAGATTAAATCTGATTTTTTTCTTGCATATGAGAGCGGACCCTACCATGGCCGCCCCTACCTTAGACTCCATGCCAAAGGAAGGTGGGTCCATGATGCATTTGATTCATCAATTCTCTTCCGTGGGCCCCGATTTCTGAAATTCCCTACAAAAATAGAAGCAAATATCAAAGAATAATCTAATCATATAGGTAAGGAATTATGCAAGATGCGGTCCCAATTCACACCAAATAAATGCATAAAATGTCACCATTTTATCAAGTTTTCTTCAATTAAATCAATGGTACAAAGAAAATTCATCATTTCATGTGTGAATAAAAAGTTATGGGAAATTTGTGACTTTCAATGTAAAAAATAGAGAAATTCATGATTTTATGTGAAAATGCAATTTTTGGATGAATTTTGACTCAAATTTAGACTTTGATGCTCAAAACATAAATTCATAATTTTTTTACTAAAATGGTCCATGATTTGATGATTAAGTCCTTAATTACTCTAAAATGATAAGAAAATATTGCATTTTTAAGGACTTATCACACCCCCCAACCAGCTTTTTGCTAGTCCCGAGCAAAATATGCAAACTATGGTAGGTCTTCTGGCCTAATCTAATCTAAACTAAATGCAAAGACAAAAAAAGAAAAACGCCACTTCCGCTGGCACTCTCGGCTGCATTTAGCGTATGCAGCAAGCCCTTAAACCCCTAGGTTACCCCTAGTGGACGAGTTGTGCCTCGTGAGGGTTTGCAGTGAATATGCCCACAAAATTCATTTACCTAAAAGTGAAAGAAATTCAATGGAAGGTTTTTTTCAAAAGAATATTGAGTCAAATCGGATGCCTCGAATCCTCGAATAATCAAGATTTCAGACTTTTCAAAATCCGGTTCACGTTTTTTTTTTTTTTTTTTTTTTTTTTTAAATTATACCAAAACTTTGAGTGCCTTGTGCAAGTGTATACATCAAAACAAAAATTTTAAATGTTCTACGATAATGCCATGAAAACAGAATTCTCCCTCGGAATTTCCAACTTTCCTAGATTCGGGCAAAATACAAGTCTCCTCTCAAGGCTACTATGATGGCTTTCGCACTGTTGTTTTTCAAAGGCTGCGAGATGCATTTTTTTTTCTTTGTGAACACACGCATGTGACTGTGCGATGCCTAGGTCCCTTAAGCTTTCTAATTAACCCATATAATGAGCATTAGGCCAATGACTCCCAAAACAGATGTCTTTAGGGCACTAGGTATATAAATACCCCTACGGGCTTACTGGCTCGGGTTAAAAAGGCTACGAACCCAAACTAGTCCCATAACTTTTTATTCTTTTCAAGAGTTATAACTAAACTCTTTTTTTTTTTTTTTTTTTTTTTTTTTGAATACTTATTTGTGTATCCCTTGGCAATTTTTTTTTCTTTTTAAACGGTCCCCAACAATAGGCAGCCCTTTTCAATTCACCCGAATTAATTCACTGGTTTTGTTTGGCCTAACCATGCCGATGAACCAGGAGAACTCATATGGCCAAATTTCAGAAAGTCGTCTCTTTTTCTCTCTTGAAAGAACTCTGAAAATGACACTTAAAAATTTTTTTTGTCCAAAACTTTTGAAATGATGTACGCGTGGTACTGTGAAAAACAAAGTTCGGTATTTTTTATTTTTTTGAAAATAATGAACCTTCATTTTACTTCCTTCCAAAAAATTCTTAAATTCCAGATTTCTAAGCATCTTCGAATCGTCAAGTTCTTTTGAAAACCACCCCCCCCCTTTTTTTTTTTTTTAAACGGCTACTCAGAAACGAAAAAAAAAAAATTTTGTCTAAAATTGGACAAGTGTGCTTGTTCCCACCCCCCAACCTAAACTAGACAACGTCCTCGATGTCATACATGAAATGCGAAATGAAATGTAACATGAGGTGAAAATGTAAAAGGAGGAAAAAGGGTAGAAAGCACCTGGAGTAATGAAGCTTTTGTGTAGAAACCTGTCCAATGTAAGACAAACAACACACAAAGAAAATAGAAAAATATATGCATAATATACAAAGGTATGGGCCACTGTCAGATCCAGTGCCCATCAATCCTGATAGATAGGATCGATCAGAGGAATTACATTTTCCTCTGGAGGAATAGTCTCCAAGAATGGTTTTAAACGTTGTCCATTGACTTTAAAAGAGGTACCATTCGATGGATCAATGAGGGTCACTGCCCCATATGGAAATACTTCTTGAACAATGTAGGGGCCTGTCCAACGAGATCTTAACTTTCCAGGGAAAAGATGAAGTCGAGAATTGTATAAGAGGACTTTTTGAGACGGATGGAATGATTTTCTTAATATCCGTTTATCATGAAAGGCCTTAGTCCTGTCCTTATAAATTCTTGAGTTCATATAAGCCTCGTTTCTCAATTCTTCTAATTCATTTAGATCAAGGGCTCTTTTCTCCCCAGCCTTGTCTAAGTCAAAGTTCAGTTGTTTTATGGCCCAATAAGCTTTATGTTCCAGCTCCACCGGAAGGTGGCAAGCTTTCCCATATATAAGCCGGTATGGAGACATCCCAATTGGGGTCTTATATGCAGTGCGATAGGCCCACAATGCATCATTTAACCGCATTGACCAATCCTTACGATTCGGTTTTACCGTGGTCTCCAAAATTCTTTTAATTTCCCTATTTGAGACCTCTACCTGCCCACTTGTTTGAGGATGATAGGGGGTAGCCACTTTATGTGTAACACCGTAATTTTGAAACAAACTCTCAATAATGCGGTTACAAAAGTGAGTGCCCCCATCACTAATGATGGCACGCGGAGTTCCAAAACGGGAAAAGATATTGTCCAAGATAAACTTTTTTACCGTTTTAGCATCATTGTTCCTACATGGGATTGCTTCAATCCATTTGGAAACATAATCAACTGCAACGAGGATATAATGAAAACCAAAGCTCGGGGGAAATGGTCCCATAAAGTCTATACCCCATACATCGAATAACTCGACGACCAAAATTGGGTTTAAAGGCATCATGTTCCTTTTGGAAATTGAACCCAATTTTTGGCACCGCTCACATACTTTACAGAAATCATATGCATCTTTAAATATAGTGGGCCAGTAAAAACCAGATTGCAAAATTTTGTGAGCGGTCTTTTTAGCAGAAAAATGGCCCCCACAAGCTTGAGAATGGCAAAATGATATAACACTGTTCATTTCATGGTCTGGAATGCATCTCCTAATGATTTGGTCTGGGCAGTATTTGAAAAGGTATGGGTCATCCCAGAAAAACTGTTTTACCTCAGTGAAAAACTTGTTTTTATCTTGTTGGGTCCATTCTTTTGGAATTTCACCCGAAGCTAGATAATTAGCAATGTCAGCATACCATGGAGAATGGGAAAAAGTGGCAAACAAGTGCTCATCAGGGAAAGTGTCCTGGATTGGCAAGGGTTCTAAAGCGTTGGAAAGGACAATCCTAGAAAGATGATCAGCCACCACATTTTCTACTCCTTTCTTATCCTTGATTTCGATATTGAACTCTTGGAGTAGAAGGATCCATCTGATCAGTCTGGGCTTGGCATCTTTCTTAGAAAGCAAGTACTTCAGCGCAGAATGGTCAGTAAAGATCACAATTTTGGATCCAATTAAGTAGGAACGGAATTTATCCAGTGCATAGACCACAGCCAATAGTTCTTTCTCTGTTGTAGAATAATTTATCTGTGCACTGTTTAAAGTCCTGCTAGCATAGTAAATTACATATGGCTTTTTGTCCCTACGTTGCCCAAGAACTGCCCCAACTGCATAATCGCTAGCATCGCACATGATTTCAAAGGGTAGGCTCCAATCTGGAGGTTGCATAATTGGAGCAGTCGTCAACATGTCCTTAAGCTTGGTAAAAGCCAATTGACATGCCTCCGTCCACTCAAATTCTGCTTCCTTTAGCAGAAGGTTGCATAATGGTCGAGAAATGACACTAAAATCTTTTATGAACCTTCTGTAGAATCCAGCATGCCCTAAGAAAGATCTTACATCTCTTACGGTTTTTGGGGCGGGCAAATTGGAAATTAGATCTATTTTGGCTTTGTCCACTTCCAATCCTTTAGATGATACGATGTGGCCAAGGACAATCCCTTGTCGTACCATAAAATGACATTTTTCCCAATTCAGTACTAAGTTCTTTTCTTCACACCTAGAGAGGACCTTAGTTAAGTTGCTCAAACAATCTTGGAAAGAATCTCCAAAAACGGAGAAATCGTCCATGAAGACTTCGAGAAAACGTTCCACCATATCACTAAAAATACTCAGCATGCACCTTTGAAAGGTTGCAGGGGCATTACACAGCCCAAAGGGCATCCGTCGGTAAGCAAAGGTGCCAAAGGGGCATGTGAAAGTTGTTTTCTCTTGGTCTTCCGGGGCGATCTCTATTTGATTGTATCCAGAATATCCATCCAAGAAACAATAATACTCGTGGCCAGCTACCCGTTCTAAAATTTGGTCCAAGAAGGGTAGGGGGAAATGATCCTTTCGTGTGACAGCATTTAACTTTCTATAGTCGATGCAAACTCGCCAACCTGTGGGTATGCGGGTTGGGATGAGCTCATCATTAGCATTACGGACTACAGTTACGCCGGCCTTTTTAGGTACAACTTGGGTAGGGCTGACCCATTGGCTATCCGAAATTGGATAAATGATACCCACATCTAGAAGTTTCAAAACTTCCGCCCTAACCACTTCCTGCATGGTGGGGTTTAACCGGCGTTGCATCTGACGGGAGGGTTTTGCATTCTCCTCCAAATAGATATGATGTGTACACACGAGGGGATTAATTCCCTTAATGTCAGCCACGGTCCAAGCAATTGCACCTTTGTGCAGTTTGAGCACTTCTAAGAGTTGGACTTCTTGGTCCTTGTCAAGGTGTGCAGAAATTACTACAGGAAATGTTTCATTTTCTCCAAGGTATGCATATTTCAGGTGAGAGGGCAAGGGTTTCAACTCAGGTTTGGGCGGCCTCACCTGAGATGGAAGAGACAGAGTACCAGTTGGTAATAGCTCTTCAAAAGAGGGTTTGCCTATAGTGTTGACCATTTCAACAGTGTTATCAAGTGTTTCTTCACAGAGGGTCAGGCCCTCAATTGACTCAATGGAATCAGAGATTGTTTTTGTAAAAGTTTCTGCTGTAAGAACACTGATCAAATCTACTTCTTCAAGGTCAATGTTATCATCCCGTGGTTGTTTGCAAAGGTCAAAAACATTTAGCTCTAATGTCATGTTACCAAAAGATAGCGTCATTTTTCCATTCCGGCAATTGATCAATGCATTGGATGTGGCTAAGAATGGTCTCCCCAGAATTACCGGAATCTGAGCATGAGGATCTGCCACAGGATGAGTGTCTAGCACAATGAAGTCTACTGGAAAGTAGAACTTGTCAACTTGCACAAGCACATCCTCTACTACCCCTCTCGGTCTTTTAACTGATCGGTCTGCGAGCTGCAGAGTAATCTGGGTGGGTTTGAGTTCGCCTAACCCCAATTTTACATAGACCGAGTAGGGTAGTAAGTTGACACTCGCCCCAAGATCAAGCAGTGCTTGTTCAATTTGACAATTTCCAATAATGCACGAAATCGTGGGGCATCCTGGATCTTTGAATTTAGGGGGAGCGTCATGCTTTAAAATTGCACTAGCTTGCTCAGTGAGGAACGCTTTCTTTTGTACATGTATCTTACGCTTCAACGTGCACAAGTCCTTAAGAAACTTTGCGTAAGATGGGACTTGTTTGATTGCGTCTAACAACGGGATGTTAATTTTAACCTCTTTAAGTACATCAAAGATTTCCTGGTTCTGTATAGATGGCTTCGCAGGAGCTAATCGGTTGGGAAAAGGCGGTAAAGGCTTGAATCCCGGAGGAACTGGGCTTTTTTCCTTGATAGAAGGGACTTCATTTTCTTTCCCTTCCTGATCTGAGGATGCAGGTTGTTTATTTTTTTCCAGATCAGGCTTTGCAATCTCTTTACCACTACGTAGAGTAGTAACAGCTTGAACCTGCTCCTTTGAATTTGACGGACCACCTTGATGAACCTCAAATTGCCCTTTTGGATTGGGCTGTGGTTGGGCTGGAAAAGCCCCCTTATTTTGTGATTCAATCAATTTACAGAGGTTCTGCATGGTGTTCTGTAAATTCTCAAAGTTCTGATCATGTTTTTTATTGATGGACTCTTGATTCACCATAAACTTAGCCACAAGTTCATCCCAAGGTGTCGTTTGTGTTGTAGGGGGTACCATTTGCTGTGTGTTTTGAGCATATGTACTAGGAGTACCCCCAAATGGATTTGACATTTGGTTGAAATTGGGCTGAGTAGTATTTGGGCCATTCCTCCAACTAAAGTTGGGGTGATTCCTCCAATTAGGGTTGTATGTGTTACCCAAAGAATTGTTAAACTGCCGGTTGTATGTGTTAGTGGCATTTGCTTGCTCGTGAAACGCTTCTTGAAAAGCAGGGAGTGTTGGGCACTCCGAAGAAATGTGTTTATCACTAGCGCAGATGCCACAAACTATAGCAGGTTCCTTATTCTTCACAAATTTCAAGGACTCAACTTCTCTTGTAAGATAGGCAATTTTTGCTTGAAGATCATCGCTTTCTTTTAATACATATAACCCCCCTCCTTTGGCCTGACTCGATTGCTTTACGGGGTCTATACCTTCAGATGTGTCCCAATTTTGTGCACTATCTGCCAAAAACTGAAGGTAGGTCCATGCTTGATTTGGGTTTTTCGCCATGAACTCCCCATTGCACATCATCTCCACGAATTGACGTGTTTCTGGACTAAGTCCATCATAAAAGTGACCAATTGTATTGTGCAATTCAAATCCGTGGTGGGGACATGCAAGGAGTAGTTCATTAAAGCGTTCCCAACACCTATAATAAGACTCCTTGTCTTTTTGTTTAAAATTCATAATATTCCTCCGTAAGGTGTTGGTCTTATGTAATGGGAAAAATTTCTTTAAAAATTCCCGGACCATGTCGGGCCATAGAGCAATCGAATTTGGTTGTAAGGAGTGAAGCCATGCCTTAGCCTTATCTTTGAGGGAAAATGGAAACAAACGAAATTTGATAAGGTCTTCCCTCACATTATTGAAGTGTAGTGTTGCACACACTTCTTCAAACTCTTTAATGTGCAAATATGCACTTTCTGATTCAAGTCCATGAAATTTGGGGAGAAGTTGGATTACTCCCGGTTTGATATCAAATTGACCCGTACCTGCGGGTATAACCATGCACGACGGTGTGGCTTGTCGTGTAGGGTGAAGGTAATCACGTAAACTCCTAAGAGGTTGATTCACCTCCCCATTATTATTGTGTCCATTCCCATTACCGTTCTCCTCGTTATCACTCTGCTTATCAGCCATATTGGAAATCCTTAGAGAACCAGGAGATCTAGATTCGTAGAATTTAATCAAGCTCTTGACAGGTGATTCTTTCCTTACTAACCGATTTGAGGAGTCCCTCTGCCAAGAAGATGGGGGTCTTTCCTTCTTTTTTGGAATTTTGAAAAGTTTTTATTTCTTTTTTTTTTTTTTTTTAATAAAGAAACCTAGAAAGAAAAACTACCTAAGGTCCGTTCTTAGATTTAAAAGAAGATTCTCAAATTCTTGCAAAGTCCTAATCTTAGAGAGTTTAATATCTCTAAGGAAAGTTCCCAAACTCAAATCTATGAAACTGGCCCGACCAGGTAAGTCCCCAGATCAGTGGTGGGGTCACGATGCGTTGCAAGGGTCCCGCTTAAAAACCACTTTGAAGAACAAGAGACTTGTCTCCCTTATCTATTGGGACAAGACTTGCCTAGACATCGAACCAATTAAGAAAGGCAGTTTGTTCGGCTTCCCAAAGAAATAACTAACCTTCTTAAAAAAAATTCCAGCAAGTTTTTAAGAGTCCTTTTAAATTTAAAAACAACTAATAAAACTGAGTTTCCAATGAAAGTTCTGAAATTTTCAGATTTTTGCAAGTTTGGTGGCCAAAAAGCCGAATTTGTGCAATCTACGACTTGCCTTTGTGAGGGAAAGTTCCAGAATTTTTTTGGAAACTTTAAAAACCTAAAAATATGAAAAATAAGTGAATTTAACAGACCCTAATTAATCCTAATCAGCAACAAAAAAATAATGAAAATAAATGACCTAAACTAGTCCAAATTAGAACAAGTAAATTAGGCAATTTTCAGAAATTGGATGTGATTTTTGAAAAATCAGAAAAAATAATTTTCAGATCTGAAATAGTTCCAATTTTATCAAAAATCAGAGATTAAAAATCCACTTTTTAATGCAATAGGGCTGGTCCAAACATTCCATGCATGCTACCCTTAGATCTAGAATGATTGCGAAATAGTAAAGGCACACCCACAAAGCAATTAAAAAGATAGGTTGGAAAAAATACCTTAAGCGAAGAAAAACTCCCCGGCAACGGCGCCAAAAACTTGATCGTAGCCCCAAGTGCAAGGCCGCGATTGTAGTAATAACCGGTGAAACCGGATCGATCCACGGAGAGTTTAGTTATCGCAAAACCTGTCCTAATAAAAAAAACTAGTTCAAGCCTAAAAAAAACTATACAAATCAAACTTTCTAATTGAATTAAAAATTAATTACAAATCTGAAATATTAATTACAACCAAAGAAAATTAAAATCCTAATCTAGAAACCTAATCTAACCACTGCATCACCATAAGATTCATTAGCCCAACCAATTGCAATAATTGTTAAGGGTGCATAAAATAAAGAATAAAATAAAATAAAATAAAATAAAATAAAATAAAATCAGAGAATAAAGAAATTAGATTTTAATAATAAAACTTTGCAATAATTACTTTGCTTAATGCCATCAAGAAAAATCAAGACCACCGCACCAAGTGCGCACTGTCACTACGCACAAAAATTCAATGTTGACTCATTGGTGAAGACCAAGACCCCATAAACTTGATTTATTAATGAAAGACCCATTACAAGCAAATAACCATTACAAAATTCTTTTAATAAAAATAAAGTGCATCCAACCTTACCATAGACACAAGAAACACTAAAAGGAGGAGAGGGACTCGCGGTCTTGAACGGCGATCCAACCGGCTCTCGTTTCGCGATCTGAAATCCAAGCAAAGGAAGATGATTCCAAGGATGATCCAATGGTGGAGTGACAATAGCAACGACGGCGGCGCGATGGCGTAGAAATCCAAGTGGTAGTGTGCCTTAGGGAAGGCCTTGGATGAAATATTGATGGAAGGAGGAGAGATGAAGAAGAATTAATGGAAAAAGGGAAAATTCTTGTTGCTGGTCGTCCAAGAAGGTTGGGGAGATGGTCATGCACGTCCAGCCCTCTCTTGGGTTTATTTATAGATTTATGATAGCTTGGGTTGCAAGGTTTTTGATTTGGGTAAGGATTAGTAGTGTGTGGTCCAAGTTGGATTAGGATTAGGAGAGTTTTTGAGAGATTTTCTAGGGGTTGGCTCACAATCCTAGTAAAATTAGGATTGTTCTTATCTCATGCAACTCCCTCTCTTGGGTCCCACTTGGGTTAAGAATCAATTCAAATCTGAAATTTCAGATTTGAAACAAATTTTAAAACAATGTGGCCCCCCTCATGGACGTTTTTTAAGCTTCTTGGAGTGGTGTTGGACGTGCAACACTTGGTAAGGAGAATCCTTGGTTTGCAAACTTCAATCTTTTGAACTCCTCATGGCTAGAAAAACCTCTTGGCATGGCCCACCTTAAACATCTCTTCAAATCTGAATTTAATTTCATCCCAAACATGACATAGGAGTGGGCCATACTTGGAAAAAATGCAATCTTGGAACTATCCCATGCTTGGACGTCCCTACCTTGGATTGACTTTCTCTTACAATTTTTTTTTCTTCTTCTTTGTTTGGCTTGAATTGAATCTTAGCCATCCATCTTGACATGTAAGCAAGATTTGTTGGAGAGTAGATATGACACCTCATCATCTCATGGCCCGCAAATTTGGAACTTATCTTCAAGAGATTAAATCTGATTTTTTTCTTGCATATGAGAGCGGACCCTACCATGGCCGCCCCTACCTTAGACTCCATGCCAAAGGAAGGTGGGTCCATGATGCATTTGATTCATCAATTCTCTTCCGTGGGCCCCGATTTCTGAAATTCCCTACAAAAATAGAAGCAAATATCAAAGAATAATCTAATCATATAGGTAAGGAATTATGCAAGATGCGGTCCCAATTCACACCAAATAAATGCATAAAATGTCACCATTTTATCAAGTTTTCTTCAATTAAATCAATGGTACAAAGAAAATTCATCATTTCATGTGTGAATAAAAAGTTATGGGAAATTTGTGACTTTCAATGTAAAAAATAGAGAAATTCATGATTTTATGTGAAAATGCAATTTTTGGATGAATTTTGACTCAAATTTAGACTTTGATGCTCAAAACATAAATTCATAATTTTTTTACTAAAATGGTCCATGATTTGATGATTAAGTCCTTAATTACTCTAAAATGATAAGAAAATATTGCATTTTTAAGGACTTATCATTAACCATCCTTGTTTGATGCCAAAACCCCCCTTTTTCATCTTCTGTAAATTGGTGTTTAGAGATGTGAGACCATACTTTCAAGTGACATTGATGGGCAGCGGAACCACAGGATTCAGGGATGAATCTGTAACAGGGGTTTACACAATTTAGGATTGTCCGTGGAATCCAGGTGGGGCCACTTGATGCATGATCAGGTCCGTGGATCTGATAGGGGACCCAAGGGCGACCCTGATGGTGGTGGACCCGTGGGGATTGGGTCCCATATGGCCCCCCATCTAAGGGTTTACACAATTTGGGGCGTCAATCATCAATGGGGTTTTCTTTTGATATCAGGCAGTGGTGGGGTCCACTGGATGAATTGATCATAGATCTGGTCCATTCAGCTGGCCGTACATGGTTGGGCGACCCAGAAAGTGGAGTCTATTTGGGATTGGAAATGGTGGGGCCCACTTTCTAGATGGTGATGAGGCATATGGCGTTGTTTCACCATTACAGAGTTACATTCTGTTCCACCTGCTTGGGCAGTTCTGATGAAGGAGACAAGGAAGTGTTGACTTGTCAGGTTAGGAAATAAAGGGATGAGAATGGTGACCTGTTGACCTGGTGCATGGTAACTTGGTTACCTGATGAGTAGGAACTTGACTTGAATAGGATTGAAGGAAATAATAAAGGTGTGGGATGTTGATTGGCAACGGTTTTGAAAAAGAAGTGAAGGCCCTGTGACATCACATAGTGCCCTTGTGACATCGCATAGTGTTATGTGAAGTTATTTTTAATACCATGATGTTCTAAAAATTAGGAATAAGGGCCTGGGTGGTTTTATAAATCCAAATTAAATCCTTTGACTATTTTGAATGTGGAAAATATTCTAATAGGGTCCTTGGGTTTTCTAAAATTATAAACTAAGATTGGTATTATCATTATTATTTGTAAATTAATATTAACTGATATCTTTGGGTTTTAAGGTGTTAAAATTATATATTCGTACCTTATTATTTGAATAATTGGACCTGGGTAAATACCGTCTGGGCAGATTGTATCTTACTAACATGGGGGTTTAGTGTTCTATATAACTTCGGGGAAATCCTGATGGATTCTAGCTCAACCCGTCCCTATTGGAAAACCCTTAATTGGATCTATGCACCATTGATGGAAAAGTGATGCGTTGATCTTTTATCCATTAGAGATTCCTGTGGTTATTGGGTACGAGACCTCATGTTTGACCTTAGGATTTGTTTGTAGTTATTCTTTGACCTTCGGGTTTGCATGCATGAGTGGTTATTTGAATATGACTTAGGATTCTTGTGTTGGAGCATTATTAATCAGGTCTATTATGAATATATGTTTATGTGTTTATGTGGGTCATTTATGGACGACTGCAGATCGATATATGGACGGTTGATCACCGATGTGACCGGATCACTTATAATCCGCTTTGATTATGGACAGGTTATCCTGATTTTATTTTGATCGGTTTATGACCATCGACATTATGGACGGGCTTTCCCGATTTATTTAGGGCTGACCACCCACAACGGGGACACTTGTCACCGTGTGATTCTATATTGCTCCCTTTGTATCGTTAGACTTTTGTTTTACATTCTTTCTCATTATTATCTTTGTCATTGTTTTGTTATGATCGCACTTGTCTATATTCTTCTTGTTATCGTCTTAAATTTTGAATTATGATTATGTTCTTGCTATTTACTTTGTAATATTTGGTGCATAGGTACTGAGCCCTACTTTACCCAGGAGACGGAGGAGGATCAAGCGTTTCAAACGTTTGAGCCAACTGATGAATCCGAGTGGGATGCCGGAGATGGCTTTGGAGCCGTCTAAACCAGCACAAGAGAGAACGCCATCTTAGAATTATATAAATGAACTTTCTTTTAGTGTTGAGACCTCTTTTAGAAATTTTATAATTCTGCAATTTTAACTATTAATGTTTATTTGATTTTTGTGTTGGGTTTCATTTATAAACATTGATTACCAATTGAATAAAGCTTCCGCTGCATTTAATGAAATTTATTTTGACTCACCATATATTGAAAATTTTTTTTTGTGGGTCTACTTTTGGAAGCTTGTGTTGTATTAAACACAGGAATTTGAAATTTATTTATTTTTCACGATTTTATGTCCATGATATGGACTTGAAGATCCCCGCATTGCAGCCGAAAAATCCTACGGGAAGTGGGCAAAAAAGTCCCCTAAACAGGGGTTCTCAGCAACATCTGTGCAAATTTTGTCCACCGACTTGAAAAAGTGCGACTGTTGAAAACATCGCAAAAGTGATTGTTTCTAACTGAAAATTAGCGGAATTTAAGTTCATCATATAGACTTAGAAATCCCCAAATTTCAGAAAACTTGAACCACGGGAAGCGGGCAAAAAAATTCCCTAAACAGGGGTACTCAGCAACGTCTGTGCAGATTTTGTCCACCAACTTGAAATGGTGCAACTATTGAAAACATCGCTAAAGTGCTTGTTTCTAACTGAAAATTAGCGAAATTTAATTTCATCATATGGACTTGGAAATCCCAAAATATCAGAAAAAATGAACCGCGGGAAGTGGGCAAAAATGTCCCCTAAACAGGGGTACTCAGTAACGTCTGTGCAGATTTTGTCCACCGACTTGAAAAAGTGCGACTGTTTAAAACATCGCAAAGTGGATTGTTTCTAACTGAAAATTTGCGGAATTTAATTTCATCATATGGACTTGGAAATCCCCAAGATTCAGAAAAATGGAACCACGGGAAGTGGGCAAAAAAACTCCCTAAACAGGGGTACTCAGCAACGTCTGTGTAGATTTTGTCCACCGACTTGAAAAGGTGCGACTGTTGAAAACATCGCAAAAGTGCTTGTTCCGAACTGAAAATTAGCAGAATTTAATTTCATCATATGGACTTGTAAATCCCCAAATTTCAGAAAAAATAAACCACGGGAAGTGGGCAAAATAATTCCCTAAACTGGGGTACTCGGCAACGTCAGTGCAGATTTTGTCGACCGACTTGAAAAGGTGCGACTGTTGAAAACATTGCAAAAGTGCTTGTTTCTAACTGAAAATTAGCAAAATTTAATTTCATCATATGGACTTGGAAATCCCCAAATTTCAGAAAAAATGAACCACGGAAATTAAATGATAGTTGAAAACATTCCATATGATGAAATTAAATTTTGCTAATTTTCAGTTAGAAACAACCACTTTTGCGATCTTTTCAACAGTCGCACTTTTTCAAGTCGGTCGACAAAATCTACACTGACGTTGCTGAGTGCCCCTATTTAGGGAATTTTTTTGCCCACTTCCCGTGGTTCATTTTTTCTAAAATTTGGGGATTTCCAAGTCCATATGATGAACTGAAATTCTGCTAATTTTCAGTTAGAAACAGTCACTTTTGCTATGTTTTCAGCAGTCGCACTTTTTCAAGTCGGTGGACAAAATCTGCACAGATGTTGCTGAGTACCCCTATTTAGGGGACTTTTTTGCCCACTTCCCGCAGTTCATTTTTTCTGAAATCTGGGGATTTCCATGTCCATATGATGAAATTAAATTCTACTAATTTTCAGTTAGAAACAATCACGTTTACACTGTTTTCAACAGTCGTACTTTTTCAAGTCGGTGGACAAAATCTGCACAGACGTTGCTGAGTACCCCTGTTTAGGGGACTTTTTTGCCCACTTCTCGCTGTTCATTTTTTCTGAAATTAGGAGATTTCCGAGTCCATATGATGAACTTAAATTTTGCTAATTTTCAGTTAGAGACAAGCACTTTTGCGTTGTTTTCAACAGTCGCACTTTTTCAAGTCGGTCGACAAAATCTGCACAGACGTTGCTGAGTACCCCCGTTTAGGGAATTGTTTTGCCCACTTCCCACTGTTCATTTTTTCTGAAATTTGGGGATTTCCAAGTCCATATGATGAACTTAAATTCGTCTAATTTTCAGTTAGAAACAATCACTTTTGCAATGTTTTCAACAGTTGCACTTTTTCAAGTCGGTGGACAAAATCTGCACAGACGTCATTGAGTACCCCTGTTTAGGGAACTCTTTTGCCCACTTCCCGCGGTTCATTTTTTCTGAAATTTGGGGATTTCCAAGTCCATATGATAAAATTAAATTATGCTAATTTTCAGTTAGAAACAAGCACTTTTGCAATGTTTTCAGCAGTTGCACCTTTTCAAGTCGGTGGAAAAAATTTGCACAGACGTTGCTGAGTACCCCTGTTCAGGGAATTTTTTTGCCCACTTTCCCCTGTTCAATTTTTCCGAAATTTGGGGATTTCAAAGTCTATATGATGAACTAAAATTCTGCTTTTTTTTCAGTTAGAAACAATCACTTTTGCGATGTTTTCAACAGTCTTACTTTTTCAAGTCGGTGGACAAACTCTGCACAGACGTTGCTGAGTACCCCTGTTTAGGGGACTTTTTTGCCCACTTCCCGCGGTTCATTTTTTCTGAAATTTGGGGATTTCCATGTCCATATGATGAAATTAAATTCTGCTAATTTTCAGTTAGAAACAAGCACTGTTACGATGTTTTCAACAGTCGCACCTTTTCAAGTCGGTCGACAAAATCTGCATTGACGTTGCTGAGTACCCCTGTTTAGTGAAATTTTTTGCCCACTTCCCGCGGTTAAGTTTTTCTGAAATTTGGGATTTCCAAGTCCATATGATGAAATTAAATTCTGCTAATTTTCAGTTAGAAACAAGCACTTTTGCGATGTTTTCAACAGTCGCAACTTTTCAAGTCGGTCGACAAAATCTGAACTGACGTTGCCGAGTACCCCCATTTAGGGAGTTTTTTTGCCCACTTCCTGCAGTTCATTTTTTCTGAAATTTGGGATTTCCAAGTCCATATGACGAAATTAAATTATGGTGACTTTCAGTTAGAAACAAGCACTTTTGCGATGTTTTCAACAGTCGCACCTTTTCAAGTCGGTCGACAAAATCTGCACTGACGTTGCTGAGTACCCCTGTTTTGGGAATTTTTTTGCCCACTTCCCGTGGTTCATTTTTTTTGAAATTTGGGGATTTCTAAGTCGATATGATGAATTGAAATTCAGCTAATTTTCAGTTAGAAACAGTCACTTTTACGATATTTTCAGCAGTCGGGCTTTTTCAAGTCGGTGGACAAAATCTGCACAGACGTTGCTGAGTACCCCTGTTTAGGGGACTTTTTTGCCCACTTCCCGCTGTTCATTTTTTCTGAAATTTGGGGATCTCCATGTCCATATGATGAAATTAAATTCTACTAACTTTTAGTAAGAAACAAGAACTTTTGCAATGTTTTCAACTGTCGCACTTTTTCAAGTCGGTCGACAAAATCTGCACCGACGTTGCTTAGTACCCCTTTTTAGGAAATTTTTTTTCCCACTTCCCATTGTTCATTTTTTCTGAAATTTGGGGATTTCCAAGTCCATATGATGAGCTTAGATTCTGCTAATTTTCAGTTAGAAACAATCATTTTTAGGATGTTTTCAACTGTCGCACTTTATCAAGTCGGTGGACAAAATCGGCACTGACGTTGCTGAGTACCCCTGTTTAGGGAATTTTTTTGCCCACTTCTCGCTGTTCATTTTTTCTGATATTTGGGGATTTCCAAGTCCATATGATGAACTTAAATTCTTCTAATTTTCAGTTTGAGACAAGCACTTTTGCGATGTTTCCAACAGTCGCACTTTTTAAAGTCGGTGGACAAAATCTGCACAGACGTTGCTGAGTACCCCTGTTTAGGGAATTTTTTTGCCCACTTCCCGCGGTTCATTTTTTCTGAAATTTGGGGATTTCCAAGTCCATATGATGAAATTAAATTCTGCTAGTTTTCAGTTAGAAGTAACCTCTTTTGCGATGTTTTCAACCGTCATACCTTTTCAAGTCGGTGGACAAAATCTGCACAAACGTTGCTGAGTACCCCTGTTTAGGGAATTTTTTTGCCCACTTCCCGCCGTTCATTTTTTCTGAAATTTGTGGATTTCCTAGTCCATATGATGAAATTAAATTCTGCTAATTTTCAGTTAGAAACAAGTACTTTTGCGATGTTTTCAACAGTCGCACCTTTCCAAGTCGGTGGACAAAATCTGCACAGACGTTGCTGAGTACCCCCGTTTAGGGAGTTTTTTTGCCCACTTCCCTCGGTTCCTTTTTTTTGAAATTTGGGGATTTCCAAGTCCATATGATGAAATTAAATTTTGCTAAGCGATGTTTTCAACAGTCGCACCTTTTCAAGTCGGTGGACAAAATCTGCACAGACGTTGCTGAGTACCCCTGTTTAGGGAATTTTTTTGCCCGCTTCCCGCTGTTCAATTTTTCTGAAATTAGGGATTTCCAAGTCTATATGATGAGCTTAAATTCCGCTAATTTTCAATTTGGAAACAATCACTTTTGCAATGTTTTCAACAGTCGCACTTTTTCAAGTCGGTGGACAAAATCTGCACAGACGTTGCTGAGTACCCCTGTTTAGGGACTTTTTTGCCCACTTCCCGAAGGATTTTTAGGCTGCAATGCGGGGATCTCCAAGTCCATATCATGGACATAAAATCTGCTAATTTTCAGTTCAATACAACCACGTTTGCTATGTTTTAAACTATGGCACTTTTTCAACCCGGCCGACAAAATCTGCACAGAATCTGCACAAAATTGACGACATCAAAACAACCTGTGGAGTCATATGAAACTACATAAATAAAACATTGACAACATCACAACTGAAATCATGTGATGGAGTCATTCGAAACAAATGACAACAATACACTACAAGTTCCAACATCCTTTGGAAACCTGTGGAGCACCTCAAAATTACAAATCAAAAGCAACCAACAATCATCACAACTGAATTCTGAAGCCAAACGCACCTCTTTCATTCGAAACAAATGACCATAATACATTACAAGTTCCAACATCAAAACAACCTGTGGAGTCATATGAAACTATAAGAGTCAAAATCAACCAACAACCATCACAACTGAAATCTATACATATTCACCTCTTACAACCTCTTCTAAACAACATTCATCCATTTCATTTCTTAAAAAAAAAGAAAAAAAAAAGAAAAGAGTTTCTTTCCACCAAAGCTGCATAAACTAGCTGGCTGTTGCATGATATGTTACTATCAGCATCAAACACACCAATTTTGGCATCACAGAAGGCAGCATAAACTAGTTGGCTTTTGCATGAGTATACTCTATGAGATATAGGTGAAACCAGAACATCCCGCGGAACCCATTGCAACCAAAGAACACGAGAACAGTTTAGAATCACCCAAAGGCTCATTCCAAACAAGCGTCATGCCTGAAATGTAGTAACAACCACCAAAATATGTATATTATTCAAGCAAGGAGATCACCCAAAGCACCTTGATTGTTCTCCACCAATTATTCACACAAATGTTCTCCACCAATTGAACCATTACTTAGTTGCAACAACATAAACCTTTCCAAGTCCAAGTCCATTTGAAGCCTACAAAAGGAAAACCTGCACACAATTACAAATCTGATCTGGGTCCCCCTCCGTTTCACTTCCAATCCCCCACACAACAACATAATTAAAAAAAAAATCATTTAGAAAAGTCAAAGGAAAAAAAAAAAAAAAAGAAGCAAAATCAGCATCAATGGAAAAGAAGAAAATGACAGAGGTACAAATCATTAAAAAGGAGAAAAGAAGATGGTACCTGGTGCTACACTGAGAAGAGAGAGAGGAGGGGGGCAATCACAGACACATGGTCCACAGGAAGGAGCTATTCCTGTACCTTGTTTGATCCGTTTCCTGAGACTCCAACTGATTACAGGCCCTGATACAAAAAGGGCTCATGCAACTACAAAAGCCACCAAACAGCACTTCACTACTAACCCAGATCCACGAGAAGACATCTCTCTCTCTCTCTCTCTCTCTCTCTCTCTCTCTCTCTCTCTCTCTCTCTCTGTGTGTGTTTTCTTTGCTATTTTGACTGAGAAATGTCTTTTTTTTTCTTCTCTTCTTTGACCAGCATCATCATTATCAGATCCAGAAACAAAAACCCATTTTAGAAATCTGAGCACCCCATAAAACAGAGATGGTCAGGTCAGCGCTAGACATGATCCTTCTTCATAGAAGCAGAGCCACAGCCACACATAGCCGAAATCTGAGCCACACCCACTCTTGGATATCATCATCAACAACAATAGACTACTTGAATATTCACATAAAGCAATGGAAAAAAATGGAGAAAAAACCCCTAACCTGATTTGTGGAGGCGTGGGTGCTCAAGGCGATGGGGGTTAGGGCGCTACGATTTTGATGGGGTCCGATCGCGCGAGTGAGAGAGAGATGATGATGCGCTGTTGATGGGGAGGGAGCCTCGCACGAGGGAGAGAGCTGCGATGGGGAGGGAGCCTCGCACAAGAGAGCTGCTGCTGAGATAGAGAGAGAGCTGCTGATGGGGAGGGAGAATCGCGCACGAGAGAGAGAGAGAGAGAGAGAGAGAGAGAGAGAGAGAGAGAAAATCGCGATGGGCAGAGAGAGATAATGAAAATGGCCGATGGAGTGAGAGAGAGAATGAAAATGGGGAGAGGAGAAGAATGAAAATGTTCTTTCGTTTTGGCGGCTTTTGAAATCTTGAAAACCATTTGGTCCAGTCACCGATTGGCTTTTTCTCCAGCTCGGACTCCAGCGCGGATCGATCTTCAGTTCGGGCAAAATAATACGTCCATATAGACTTATTGTTTTTTATATCGTCAATAACAAGGCAAGCATGCGACGCTTTTAGAACATGAAAACCTGACGAGGACAATTGTAAGGAAATACTTTTTCATGTAATGGAATTTAAAAAAGTTGATGTAAACTTATTTATGTCTATATGATTATATATATATTCATTTCGTGAGTTATGATAATTCATCTTTGCCCCCACTAAGAGAAATTCCAGGCTCTGCCGCTTGTAGGTATGGATTTCCTTTGATCTTCATGTTCATGGAAATGTTCCACCACTTGTTGCATATCAATTGGACTCACTTGAGACCAACCATTTTTTTATAGCATTTGTTGTTTTTCTAGACTTGTATTTAGGGATGAGATATGTTGAGCCTCCTCCCGTTCTCTGGGTTATTTGTGTTGTAGCCTGGTCCATTGTCTATTTTTCATCCTTTTAGTTTAATCCATAGCAGTTTTGTCTATCTAGATTTTTTTAAAAAAATTTGAACTAGCTGTTGATTTGTTGATCATAGTTGGCGTTTGATATAGAATCACATAGCATATGGCCTAGCCTACATAAATGACAAATGATGTGAGGCCCCACCCCTTGTGGGCGCTCAGTTTGATTTAAATACATAGGGTTATAATATTAACTATCTTAATTATACTATTTTATAGGTCTAATAGAATTTTTCGTAAGTTTTAGAATTAGACTTTTTATAGATATAGGGTGATCTTTGCTATTTATTAAGATTTTAGTTAATCTAGGCCTTAGTTAGTAATTTAGTTTTAATTATGGGAGTGTTAGCATTAACGAACCTTCTAGAATTCCTTCTATTGACCATCTTGCCCATTACCCTATCGTTTCCCCTAATTAAACCCTAAGGACCTTTTAGTAAACAACCACCAACTCCAAACCTATATAAATACTACTATTGCAATGAACTAGCCCTAATTCACTCTCATCTCTCATTTACCCTATCTTCCTCCCTAAGGAAACCCTAATTCCCAAATCCCAGCACAAGGAGAAGAAGGAGTCACCCCCCAATTGCTGCATCAGCCATATCTTTGCTAATTTGATCTTTTCCTATACTCTAATTTCCCTTTCTACTAATCAAAAGGCAAGTACCCTATGCTAATATCATATAATGCATGATTCTCCTTCTCTTGATTCTGTAATTCCCATTTCAGTTATGTATGTATGTGTTTAGATCTTCCTTTTGAGCTTTGTTCATGGATTTATGGCCATTGATGGATGAGTTCTCCCATTTGGAAGATCAATGGCTCGATTTAGTGATGGATGGATGGATTTAGAAGTGTTTTCGTGATTTTATATGATTATATGATAAATGGAGTGGGTTGGAGATGATTTGGATGCAAAATGGATTGAAGAAGAAAAATCCAGAAATGGAATTTTTGCTATAGATTACGTGTACCCGGTCGACTGGACCCTGACTCGGTCGACCGGACACACTAAAAACTGAGAAATCTGAGTCTCAGTTAGTTTTCCTGAAAATGAAACACAGACAGTGTATCTGGTTGACCGGACCCTGTCTCGGTCTACCGGATACATAGGATCCTGCAGGAAATAACTGAGACTTGATCTTCTCAGACAGTCCAGGTTCATGTGAATCCGATCAACATCATGGCCCCAATGTCGACCGGAGACATTGCAAATTCTGAGGACAGAGAGACAACACTCCAGCTGTTTGGCTTCAGGTCCATGTGGACCCGGTCGACATCATGGCCACGATGTCGACTGGGGACACTGCCAGGATGACGACCTGGGGGTCAACATCCAGTGTACCCGGTCGACATCCTAGAGGATGATGTCGACCGGATACACTGCGAAGGGTGAAATTCCAGAATTCTGTAGGCTCTGATGTTTGATCTATTGTGGGGCCATTGACCATCCAAATAGACTTCCATTGATGTGCCAAGCACGAGTCAATGGTGTGGCTCAACCTTGACTCGTGGGGACCACCAAATGGGTTTTTGGGATTTGAATTGTTAGTGAATCGACCCTTAAATGTAGCCAATGATGTCCGTAACTTCAAGAGCACCAAACATAACATCCTTTGACATCTGAAACTACAATTAAGGATCCAATTACCTAATATGGCCCTGAACCAAGAGTGGACCATTACCTAGGTTGGACCCTTGGCTTATTCCACTTGATTCTTTCGTTTAGAGATTATTAAACATTGTGCTTCTCTCATATCTTTGTTATTATAACCTATTAATCAAATGGGAATTGGAGGACCTGAACTGTCGCGACCCAGGACAAAGATCTGGGCCCATGAGTGTGGGTGGCAAACCACCTTAAACAACGTTCGTACATTTACTTAATTTCCCACAGGTTTCCGCGGTGAGGATTTCACACACACTCACAAAACATTTACATTGGTGCGGAAGCATGTAGCAAATCAATTTCATAATCCATTCCATAATATAAGACTGATAAACAAATATAACCGACTTGATGTCAGAGTGAGCAATGATATCATTAGCATACCCAAAATATAACATTTGAAGTTTAAACGAGATCATTTAAGTTAACATTTCCCTAAAAAGATAATGGCCAACAAAGGCCAGTACAATCAAAAAGTATAATAAAATGTCACTCTAAATTCCCCAAAATGTATCGCAGCTCAAAGCTAAACCAAATGTCTATATGACATTGTCAGCTTGCCATTCCACTAAACGCTGCGGTTCACCAACCGCAACCTCTGGTTCCTCCTCGTAGGCAATGATGGGGACTGGACCTGAGTACCACAAAAATGGGTCAGACACAACGGTCTGGCAGGTGGGTGAATAGATGATACAATAAGAGAAATTGAAAGATAACATTTAAAAGACATTGAAGTCTGTCCACACATGTATTTCTATAAAACAAGATATATCATTTGTCAAAAAGCATATATAAAGTAAAACATGTAGGATACCAAAGAACGGGGAAGCTAGCAAGATGGCAACCACACCAAAGCTAAATCCTCTCCATCACTAAAGTGATGAGAGCACATTCAGTGCATTGGGCTCGAACACGCGAAGTGACGAGAACCAATAATATATACATACACATATAGCTAGACAAGACCACGGTCGCGGAACCGGGCAACAGGACAGGACATGATCCAAGTTGCAACTGGCGAGAGCACGAAGGGGAGGCCTAAGTCAGTTGATCAGACTGATAGGAACGTCCAAGCTTAGTGGTGCCGACTCATAGGTTACATGAGAAATCAAAACATTTACCAAAACAATGTCTGTATAAAACACTCAAGTAGGCGGGACATGTTGCTCATAGGCATACATTTCATATCACTATCTTTTCATGTATAAACGGGGCTGGCAAAACATGTCAGGTGAATAAATCATAATTTGAAATAAAACTAGTATTATCAGGAGAAATCGGGTTAAGACAAGTATAATCCGAATAAAATAGTGCAATGAGTCCTTATACGATTACGGACTATGTATTGGGACTTCCGTACTCACACAACATGTATAAAGACCTTGTATGTCTATTATTGCCCTTGGCATGACACTCGAATGATGATAGACATCCCAAGATTCCTTGTACAGTTTGGTAAATACACAATTCTCAATACATTTCCGAAGTGGTATTTCTTTCCAGGTAAGTCTCCTTATGTCATCCCCTAGGTCTTCCCAAGGTGGTAGGGCATCAAAACAACCTATCCCAGCCTTATAACACCATGTCTGGAAACAATAGAAAAGACCCAAGAATTCTGTACAGTTCGCTCGAGCGGACAGGAGGTTCGCTCGAGCGGACTGGTTCAGTTCAGGAGGGCTCAAGCGAAGAATGGAGAGGCTTGAGCGAACATAGTTCTGTGAGGGGTTCGCTCGAGCGAGTATAAGTTCGCTCGAGCGAACTACTCCGAATCAGGAAGGGTCGAGCGAAGAAAGGTGGAGACTCAAGCGAACAATGTTCTGTGAGGGGTTCGCTCGAGCGATGAAGAAGTCGCTAGAGAAAACTACTCCAGAACTGGAGAGCTCAAGCTAAGAAATGGGTTAGCTCACGCGACAGGAGTTCTGTGAACGGTTCGCTCGAGCGAATTGAGGCTCGCTCGAGCGAACTGCTTCAGAAACACTCTGTTTCAGCAGCCCAAACCTCAACTTTTCTTCCACTCAAAACCTCATTCAAGCCTACTAATAATACAACATTTATGGCTCTCCTACCATTCCCTTCATCCACTATAAATCCTCCAACAACCATCCACATAAGATCAAGAATCACATTAATTCCCCTTACAAATCACATTCATTGCAAGAGTATCCAATTTAATGGCAACTACAAATGATCCAAAACAAACTTTTCTAAACATAATGCATATACATTTTTCAAAAGTCCCAATAATGAGAAATAACTTAGCAAGATGCACAAATCAAAATCAATAACAGCCATGGTACATAAGAGAAGATGAATAGTGAAAAATCCATAAAATCTTATTAAAACATGAAATTATTCAAGAAAGCTATTCATCCACTTGGCTTGGCCTCCAAATTAAGCTAATCAACTCTAATCACCACTCCATAAGCCCAATCAAAGATCTACACAAAAATCCCCAAAATGACACTAATCACAAACCCTAGAATCACAAAACAAGAAAGAGAGAGAGATAGCTTCCCATAATGAAATTGAAGACTCTTTAGAACTAATAAAAGCACAATCTAGAAGGTGAGAGGGAGGGCTTACATGGAAGGCCTTCAAATACCCAAAGCTTGCTAAAAAAGGACCTTGGAATGGAGAGCTTCTTCTAAAAATGGTACCAATGGAGAACCTAGAAGGAGAGGAAGAAGATTGGAGCACCCATTTCTCCTTTGGCAATAGCTTGAGGGTGATTGAGAGATGAAGAAGCAAGAAAAGTGCAAGAAAAGCTCTAGGGTTGGGACTCTTTATCTCAATGAAATTACAAGAAGGGGAAGAAGGAAAAAGGGCTCCTCCTTGTATAGGAATTGGCAATGGGTCCCACCACTTACTCAACTCCTAGGGCCGAAAACACCATTTTTCGGGCCTTGGATGGATTCGACGAAGAAGGAAGAATTGATCGTCGAAATTTCTAATTTCCAAAAAGTATCTATTTCATGGGTTTTGGAGACATTGAAATTAGTGCCCAGATTTTGTGCAAAAAGACTGTTTTACCCCTATAACTAGCAAAGTAGAGTTTAGAGATCTCGGACGGAAACGGAGCAAATATGAAAGTTGTCGGGAATCATAAGATACATTAAACGGGGCAAACTACAGACTTCCAGAATTACTAAATAGATTCCAAAACTAATTAAAACACAATAAAGGAACCCTCAAAGGGCCCCACTATATTAAAAGAGTTCCCCAAAATAATCCAAAGCTATAAAAAGCTATTCTAATCCAAATTTAACCAAATTTCACTAATCTCACTTATAGCTAAAGCACGTCATAATTAACATTAATCGAAAACTCTCGGGGCGGGGTCTTATATGAACTTCGGATTACTTAGTGGTGACCCAAGGATGTAATTGGAGATAAACGACTCGTGTCTGTGGCTAGGCGGGCCCTCATACGGCCTAAGATTGGGTGTGTGGAACCCTAGAATGGAGAGGTTGGTTATAATGATTTGTGTATGGGTATGGATTGGTTATTTACATTGTTATAGACTAAGGCCATAGTTGTGGGCCTAGTGCGGATCCAATGATGATTGGACTTGGATTTGGATATTGGACTGTGTTCCATTTTATTGTACTTTAACCTCTTAGAGACTTGGTTAGGACCTTACTCACGCAAGACAAGCTTAGATAGACACAGACCTGTATTTGTTCCTATGAGTCGGCACTAAACATTCACTCAGTTGATCTAAGCTCAGTCTGTTGACTGATCATCACTGGTAGAAGCTATATTATATTGGTTGTAACTTGAGCCATCATGATGAGCTGTGATTAGACGGATGGTGTGATACTGAGTCCAGTCTAATCTGATAAAGGGGTGTGATCGATGCGATAAAGGGGTGTGAATGGTGTTATATTGATATATATATTGTTATTAGCAAGGCTGTTATCCCTTGCATGGTTACCTTACCTTTCTTCGCCGCAACTGTTTACAGTATGGGGTGTTTACAGTATGTGAGGGCCGCGGCATAATATCCCCCTGTATATCCAGCTTGTGTAAATGTGCTATATTGTTATCTAATTAGATTAGATTACATTATAGCCCTAACTCTAAACTGTTATTTACTGCTCAATTGCCTAGATCATGTACCTTTGTTACTCTTATAATTATACAATTGTCTATATTCCTTTTGTTGCATACATCCTGTGTTATCTGTATATGGTGCCTTGCCAGATCCTTGGATCTAACCCATCTCTGGTGCTTAGGTCTCAACCTTGACCTCGCGAGCAACGCGTACCGTGAGGCGCCTGTAGCTGGTGACTACGGGTGGGGGCCGATTGACAAGGTGGTAGAGTCGGATGACAGGGCACCTGCACAGGGGGTTTGAGTGCAGTTTATTTTGGCTTTGAGAGGATTTGTAGTGAGCGGGGAGATAGTCAGTATTGTATAAACTTTTGATAACTATACTTTGAGATTTTATTGGACTTCAGCTCTGTTATATTTAACTAATTTATATGATATTTATTGCTTCCGCTATCTTTTTTTATGCTTCCGCAATACAACTGTTGATTATATTATTATTCAAAAAAATTTAAAAATTTAACCTCACCGCGGACTACGATCTTGGAAGTTCTCGGATTTTCCGGGAAGTAGCGCGCCAAATTCGGATACCTTAGCGGTAACTTCGGTATTTGGAATTGGGGCGTTACAAATGCAGTCTTCTTCTTTCTTTCTTTTTTTTTATTCTATTTTTCCCTTCCCTAATTACAAGTAGTCTGATAATTATTGTAACCATATAACCAAATGACACTCTTGCATTCACCCACATTGTTGTAATCTAAGGCCAACGAGAAGATGATCAAGCACACACAAGAACATAGACATTTACATGGTTCGGCTTTTGGCATAAGTCCAAAGGGGAAGACGGAAGAATTTCACTATGCAATCAAAAGAGGTGTACATCATAGAGACTCTTAGTCTCTATTTATAATATTAGCCCAAAAAAATGTTGTTACACCCAAGCACTACTTCTAATCACAGTAGACCTATAACTGGCATCCTTCTAAAGCCAGTAGACCTATAACAAGTGTACTTCTAATCATAGTAGAACATGGGCAATGTAGGGGCCCGGTTTACCAGATTTATTACTTCTATTGAGCTATACAACCTAACACACATTAAAAAGAGTTCTGCTCAAAAAATTCTGAAAAGATGCAAAATTCAACTACCTGTGTTTCTTAGATTTTCCTTTTTCGAAGAAGACCTCAATTCAAGTTTTTGTGTGCTAAGACCCGTAACAGTATTTGTTTCACCTTTTAAGACAAATATCTTGTCATGATAGTTTTTGGTTTTCACCACCTTCATACCTAATGAAAATATGATATGTTTTCGAATTTTTCTTGATTTGAAGATTCATTGTAAGACTTCAATCCATGTACAATATTTATATGCTCAACAATGACATAATCTACAGAATAATAAATTCACGAAAGTAGATATGGTGACCTAGTTCTATGATTCAATGAAAGAAAATAAAATCAGGGATTGAATTAAAAGAACCAATGCAACCATTCATGGGTAGTAGTTGAGATATTTGGGTTCCTAAAACACGAAGAACCAATGCACTAACTAGCTTTAGAAATTAAAAACGTGAGATTGAATTCTAGAACCACTATAAGCACTGTGAGATTGAATTCTAGAACCAATATAAGTACTAATGGGCATGACAATTGTGTTCCTAAAGCATGATGATCAAGTGCACTTAAAAGCTTCAATGTGAACTAAATAAACTACAGATACTGTAAATATAGAAACTATGTTGATTTAAACCAAACTTTAGCTCTACAGATCCCCTTCAAGTTCACTTCTTGAAGCATTCCAATGGCGTACTTTTAGCATGAAACTTTTAAGCATCTCTTACGACAATACCGGGAGAATACTGTGAGCTAAAGTGTATAAATTTTTTGACATATCCTGGGATTGAAGTAATGTTCAAGATTGATACTTAAAGCATCCAAGGCATATAGTCTAACAAGTTCAAGTACTACAACAACAAATCAAGAAGAAGTCCATGATGAGTTGTCTGTAAGTATTTTGATAGACCATGGGATTGGGGGCATGCTTACATCTCTTACACCTTCCAGAATCTAAACCACAAGCTCTATTGATGGCCTATCATTTTCGCTGTATTGGATACACCAACAAGCCACTCTAGAAGCTCTTCTGAGGTCTTCAAAGTTCGTAATACCATCCAATCGGCAATCCAACAGGGATAGGACTTCATCCTCAACTATTTTTTCTGCAGCCCAACAAGGGAAAAAGGCAAATTCCTCTTGCCCCAACCGCTCCAGATTTCTCTTCCCTGATATGATTTCAAAAAGCATCATTCCATAGCTATAAACATCAGCTTTCGATGTGATAGCAACGATTGAAATTCACTCTGGTGCAAGGTAGCCAATAGTTCCTCTCATGCTTGTCAAAACCCTTCTGAATTCCCGCCCAACAAGCTTTGCCATACCGAAGTCTGCCAACTTGGGGCAAAAAGCAGAATCCAAAAGCACATTTTCTGGCTTGATGTCATAGTGTATGATGCAATCTTTGCATTTTTCGTGGAGATAGGCTAACCCTCTGGCGATCCTGAGTGCTATTTGGTACCTTATTTTCCAATCAATGGCATGAGGATTCTTATGGAACAATTGAGAATCTAAAGAACCATTTGGCATGTAATCATAAACTAGAAGTCTATTTCTACCTTGAGAGTAGAACCCGCGAAGGGGAATGAGATTAATGTGCTAAATTGCCCCAACTGTGCTCACTTCTGCTCGGAACTGCTTCTCTCCTTGAACAAGGCCTTCTAGTTTCTTCAAAGCTATGGGCATTGAGTCAGGCAAACTCCCTTTGAAGACGGAACCAAAACTTCCTTTCTCTAACTTTTCAGAGAAATTCTTAGTAATGATGAGTAGCTCTCTGTAGCTAAATACCACCAAAGAGTCATGAACCACCTTCAAAGATATTATTCGTCGTCTCCTTCGGCATATCCAAATGAACAATATAACAACACTAAATACAGACGCACAACAGCCACCAACACCAACAATTACCCAACGAACCCATCCCTTTGTTTTTTTCTGATAATGGAACCTGCAGATCAATTGCTGCGAGGTGAAGATAAAGATCCCCTCCTCCAACATTGCCATCTAACATTTGCTTCAGATTGATCAAGTCACCATTCCATACAGAGCAACTACTATCATATGCATAAGCAGTACAGGAACAATTGTTCAAGCAATACAATTCACATTCTTTTGTGCTTCTGACTGTCATCAATGACCGTTGATTCCCTGGCAACAGCACGTTGCGCATCACAAAGAACCCATCTTTTTCTGCATCAACAGAGGTGTTCCCACCACACTGCAAGGGGGTTCTCCTCTTGCATCCTCCTGACCAAATGCTGGAATTCCAATCTTTCTGAGATCCTGGTTCGAAACCATGCAAACAGGAACAAGAGGCCAGGGTAGATTGTGGCTGGGTGCATATGGCGAAAGAGCTGCAGTAGGAATAAATCTCACATCGAGATGTAGGCATAGACCAAAAACAACTCGATGTTTGGGAAGACAACAACAGTGTGCATAGCTGGATTTGCCCCAATGGGTCCATAACACCTCTCGTCATCGAAGTATTATCCAAAAACTCATAGATGGCATAGGTTTTGTTTTGTGTCTCCACAAGAAACATTTTGTTGGGCTGATCTGCAGCCATTCCAGGAATTGAGCTGAAATACTGCCCTTTCCAAACTCCACTTTGCCCATAAATCTTAGATCTATTCCACATTAAAACAAACTGATTAATTCCAGAAGGATCCAGCTCAAGTGAAAACACCCCAGGAGCTGGATCTTCTGAGTTTTTCCATGACGTTAACCGCTGTCTTTCTCCAGTAATTTTATTCCTCCCAAGCTGTCCTTTTGGTAGCCATGTATCGGTTGGATAATCGAAGCTCTGCCAAATAACAACAGAGGAATTTGACCCATCTCTCAAAACAAGATTTCCAGTGTCAAGAAGCTCTGCAGCGGTGGAATTTGAGGCAATTAAGGATATAGTGGTGGACCATACCATCCTATTCAACTGATTCAAAAGGACTAGATTTCCATCTTGATTGACTCTTAGCACAGAGGAGGTCTTGTTTGAGAGTGGTGTTTCTCTGTTTGCAACCCAAACCACATATTCTGGGAATTGTTTGTACCATATGCCTATGTAGTAGTTCTTAGAATTACCTGGGGTGAAGAAACCCAACTCAAAGATGCCACCTTTGGAGGATATGGTCTGGTCTCC
Source organism: Persea americana (assembly GCA_029852735.1). NCBI lineage: Eukaryota > Viridiplantae > Streptophyta > Magnoliopsida > Laurales > Lauraceae > Persea > Persea americana. The sequence continues at coordinate 44,407,133 of CM056814.1, forward strand.
AGAGAGGACTTGGCCTAGAGAGAGGATTTCTGCTGCAGTGGACAGATGGCTCTTGGAGAAGAAGAGTAGAGGAAGCAGAACATAGAGGAAGAACCATGACCTGATTTTTGTGTCCATGTCTGTTAAATGAAAAATAGCACTTGGGTTCATGGAATTTGAAGAAGAACGTTGTGAGATGTCTATATGAAAATTAGTTGAATCATTATTTCATTTGTATTCTTCCAGGAGACTTCCTTGGAAAACTTGTATCTGCATCATAGTAGCCGTATATTTCGGACCTTTTGCTTTCCTGATCAGGAAAAGAATTCCGTGACCAGAAATGAACGGAAGAGATACAATCTTTGAACTTTGAAATGAAGTTACAAAAAAAAAATGAACTTTGAACACTATGATTAAATTCAAACTCTATGAGAAGTGAAAAAGTAATAAATTGCAACTTTGAACACTATGATACATTCTGAAAAAAAAGATATTAAGTAAGAATTACAAACTTTACGACAAATGAAAAAAAAAATTTTAGAAAAAAATGTTACAACATGAAAAGTTATGATAAATTTCACAAAGAGTAGAAGTTAATAAATTCTGAACACTATGATATATCATATATGTAATGTTGAGAACTTGTCTTCTATCTCATCTTCCTCCATCATGTGTTGTGTTCTATTCTCTGCTTGAAATTAGTCCCGCAGGCACATGCAGGTATCCGCAGTTTCTTCTAACAACATTGTCCACTTAGGGTCAATAAGGACCCGCACCTGTACTAAAGCAAGCTCTGATGCAATTGTAGACGTTGGAACTGTTAGTTTATCACAGTCCATGGCGGAAAGTAAAGGGAACTTATTTTCACATGTTTGCCAGCATGCCAAAAGGTCAAAATCATTGTCATCATCCGGGACTTCAATCTTGCCCATCTGTATATACACCGTTAATTCATTAAAGGTGTGTGACAATTCCCTAGAAGAAGATGAGCTACTTCCTAGAGTACTCCTCATTATACCAAAATGACCTTTTTTCCCATTGTGTGTTCGGGGATGGCCCATGGAAGTAGAAGGTGTTTTGGATCTACCCATTTCGGTTGCATATTCCAAATAAAGTTGTTCTAAATTATTTCTAATTGTAGACACATCATTTATATTAATTTGATTCATTTTTTTATTTATTCTAGTAAATAAAGTTTCTAGACCTACTAGTTTCAACCTAGGGTCTAATGCAGCAGCTAAATAAAATGTTAAAAGAGCAGTTTGCCTATATTGTGAAAACTTTGTCTCCATTTTTACACACATCAATTAAAAAATCCGTATATCTCTATATCTTTGAAAATAAAGACTTATTTCATAAAAAATGGCCATGGCTTGAGTTGATGTGGGATAATATACCCCAAGAAATAAGGTTATAAAAAAAACCTCTTATCATCTCACAAAGTTGCCAAATTTAATCAGTTATAAATTATTCTCATGTGCTAAATATAGTTGATGATCAAGTGCATTTTTATAACTGCATGCTTGTTTTAACATTCTTCACCTATGCTTTACATCTTGTTGTATTTTCTATATAAGAAGCGATCTCCTTTCTCCACTAAAAGATAAAAAAACTCCAATTTTCTATATAAAAAGTCAAAAAGGTTCCATATCAAACAACTAAAAATAAAACACCATCATAACACATTATATTTTATTTTCTCTTGATTTGATGCTTCACCTCACCATACTTGAATTTACCATACATCCATCCAAATAGGCCTTAAAGCATTTTTCTTTTCTACTTTTTTTTTTTCACTAAAGCTTTTACAAAAGAGAAGCCTAGCAAAGAAGTGGAGATTGCTTCTTTTTTTTTTTTTTAACCCTAGCCAAGGGGGCTGGGTCCCATGAGAAAGTGTTACACGCGAGACACAAAGCCGACACACATGGAAAAGAAAGCCCAGACATGCCAGAATAGAAGCCCACACACGCAAGAAAAATGACATATTCAGGGTATGTGCCGTGGACAGCAAGGTGAGAACCATCACTCGCCTTGTCTTTGAAGGAGGGATGGCTGGGGCTACTATCATTAGAAACCATAGAAGGTCCAATGGATGTAGTTTACTCAGTAGAGTCACTTCAGATGTAGAAACACACACACACACACCTGACATCCACCGACGGACATCATAATATTATTAAACAAGATGTGGACCATTTTTAGTATTTGGTATTTGAACTTGAAAGGGGGGCCGGCAACGGATTTCTCCCGGTCGTCACGCTGGCTCTATAGTTTTAGCGTACAACAAGTGGCACAAAAACACGGCCTGGTGGCCCACTTGTCAGCTGGCCCATTTTTAAAACCTTACTAGCTTCATAAGTCACATATACATTGATTGATATGTTGTTATTTATTAGCCAAATGGTCTATGCCAATGCCTTCAACTTCAAAACAAAATGAAAGACGTCAAGACATTAGGACATCAGATCAGGACCGTATGAAGTTATATATATTTATATTATATGTTTATAAATCACATATACATTCAAATAGACCATTCCTATTCTCGTTCAGACTGGCATGTCAGAATATTGGTGCAAAAATGTTACTCTCTCCTCAAGGGCTTTAAAGCGTGGAGCATAGAGAATACCAGCATTTCAAACACACAGTTTTAAGACTTCTCTCCAAGCCTGCTTTCCCTTTTGGTTTTTCTCTTTGTTCTTTGTTTTGTATATCTGGCTCGGCTTGTTTGTTTATATGTCTTTGCTTTGTATGCTTTTTGGTCCTCCCCTTGCTTGGCCCCTGCATGTTGCAATATGCTTGGCATGGCTGTCCGTCTTACCCAAGTGATGCTTGGGAGTATAGTTGCTGAAGTATAGTTGCTCTGTGGTATAGCAGGTCCTTCCCCTTTTTCAGCATCAAGTCGTTTCTCCTCAAATTTGAACTCACGACAGTTTTGCTTTGATACAATATTAAGTTTCCACCTTTAACCATTCCTTCCGAAATCAATCCAAAATCTCCTTGAGACATTAGTAGAGATGGCATAAATACTTTTCAATAAATACCATCTTTGAATCAGTCTTTTACAAAAAATCAGTGTTGTAGAGGTATCATGCTTCGCCAATATATTTATAAATGTTGAAAAATATGTGTAATATAAAATTGCGCTATTAATAGTAATTTTTTTGCAAAAGCTACCCCATTTGACCTTCAGAACAACTTTATTTTGCCTTAATTGAAAATCGATTTGTTGGTTTCCCATGTCGTATAACATGTTAATAGCTTCAACAGAGTACTTGTGTATCAAAAGATGATACTTAGATCAGGAGTTATGGTTGTTTGGAGTTGGCACTGTGCTTCAAGATTCAAGGGGTGGAGGGAGGGGAGGGCGAGCGCCACTCAACTTTCTGAAAACTTGAGGGATATGATGGGCATTTTCGGTTTTCTATGGGCATTTAGTATTTTTATTCGCCTTTTGCCCATCCTCAACTTCTAAGACAGAAGAAGAATACAATTAGCAAAAAGCCTAGGGATAATGGTGTCTTCTCCTCTCATGGAAATAGAAGCAATCCAAAGTGGACAACGTATAGTCCCTTTTTACACGGCAAGTAAGCTTGAACCTATCTAAAGAGCATATCTACAAAAGTGTCACATCCAACTTTGTAATCATAATTTCTCGCAAAAGAAATTTGGAAAAGTATTGTGGAGAATTAATCCTACTTGGTTTATTGAATAGGCATGGTAGTTCGTTGGATTATTGCATAGCAAAGGATGTCGCTTATTATATACATTGTTATATTTTTAGACAAGAAAATAGACAACAAGGGGGTGGTGACTCTTTTGTAATTAAAGGATTTACAAATTGAAAATAGAAAGAAAGATTTCAAATTAATGTTGGAGGATCTAACAGTGGTCACAGTCAAAGCCTGAACGAAGTGTAAAGATTTATTAAGCCAAAATAAGGATATTCAAACATTTTTTTAAGCAATCAGACCAAACTCGAATAGAAAACAAAGCTCGTCTAAATGCATCCACTTATTGCATTTAGTTTCTTTTGCGTCAAGGATTAACTTTTCGTGGTCATGATAAATCTAGAGACTCGAAGAATCAGGGAAATTTTCTTAAATTATTGAAATTTAATGTTAACCATAATGAAGATATTCAAAGTGTTGTATTGAGAAATGCTTGTGAAAATCTTAAATTGACAGCGCCCAATATTCAAAAGCAGATTGTAAGTGCGGCTAGAAATCACTAAAGTTATCATCAATGAGCTTGGAGATGCATTATCTGCTATCTCGATCGACGAATCTCGTGACATATTTATCAAAGAGAAAATGGTTGTTGCATTATGTTTTGTAGACAAGTGAGGATGTGTAATTCAGCATTTCTTGGGAATTGTACAAGATAATGAAACCACATCTATATCACTTAAGGCAGCGATTGAAGCATTATTATCCAAGCATGGATTAAGTGTATGGAGATTGCATGGACATGGTTACGATGGAGCTAGTAGTATTTAGGGTGAATTCAATGACCTCAAAGCTCTCAGCATGAATGAAAAAAAATTCTACATTTTATATTCATTGCTTTGCACATCAACTTCAATTGGCCTTCGTTGCCGTTGGAAAGAACCACACTCAAATTCCCTTACTTTTTAAAATAGTTTGTAGTGTGTTAAACTTTGTTGGAGCCTGATCAAAATGTCGAGACATTCTTTGAGAGAAACAAGAAGCTAAAGTTATTAAAGGACTTAACAATGGTGAACTTTCAAGCGGACGAGGCCTAAATCAAGAGACTTAAGTCAAACAGTCTGGCGATACACATTAGGGGTCACATAGTGGTACATTTCTAAGCTTAATTGTCATGTTCTCCTCGATGATTGAAGTGCTTGAGATTGTTTCGTTGTAATCATTTGAATTTATATTTAACAAATAGCCGAAGCATGTGTATTATCGGTTTCGGTGCAATCATTTGAATTTATATTTAACTTGGATTTGATGAAGAATATATTGGAAATCACTAATGTACTATCAAAGGCGTTGCAGCATAGAGAGCGTGATATTGTGAATACCATGGTCTCGGTTAAAATAGTTAAGCAATGACTGTAGATGAAGAGAGACAATGAGTGAGATTCTCTTACCAATGAAGTTGCTTCATTTTGTACCAAATATGAAATTATTATTCCCAACATGAATGATAAGTTTGCAACTCAAGGGAGACCACTCCGAAGATCTGTAGAAATCACAAACTTGCACCATTATCAGGTTGAATTGTTCTATACTACTATTGATATGCAACTTCAAGAGTTAAAAAATATCGTTTCAACGAGGTCAGCACTGAATTGCTCATTTCATTGCATGCCTAAGTCCAAATGATTCATTCTCCACTTTTGACAAGCAAACATCAGTAAGCCTCCCTCAGTTCTATCAAGCCGAGTTTTCTGCAGGATCTTGTGACACTTGACAATCAGCTTGGAACTTACATTTTGGAGATGCGCTCCAATGATGACTTTTTAGAAGTTAACGGGATTAGTGGCCTTGCTAGGAATATGGTGTAGACAAAAAGGATATTTTGTATCCATCAATTTATTTTCTTATAACATTAGTCATAATCTTACCAGTTGCCACTGCCAGCGTTGAGAGATCTTTTTTTGCTATGCATATTATAAAGAATTGCCTACGTAATCAAATGGGAGATGAATGGATAAATGATAGTTTAATCACATACATGGAGAGAGACATTTTTTATATCGTCGATAACAAGGCAAGCATGCAACGCTTTTAGAACATGAAAACCCGACGAGGACAATTGTAAGTGTCGCGACCCCAGACCGGGGGCCCCGGGACCGCGACGGGGGTGGTGTGGATGATGAACCACCCCTTGTACTAATAATTGTACGTTACGTTAATTTCCCACAGGTTTCCGCGGTGAGGATTCCTCATACACTCATAGAACATTTATATTGGTGCGGAAGCGTGTAGCAAATCAAATTCTTAATCCATTCACATCATATGAGACTGTTGATAAACAAGTATAGCATGATGTCAGAGTGAGCAATGATCTCATTAGCATTCCCCAACATATTAAGTTAAAAATTTAGACAAAAGAACAAGTTAATTAACATTCCCCAAAAATAAAGGCCAACAAAGGCCAATACAACCCAAAAATATAAAACAATATCATTCTCAAAATTCCCAAAATGTTCGCAGCTCCGAGCTAAACCGAATGTCTACATGACATCGTCAGCTTGCCACTCCACTAGACGTTGCGGTTCACCGACCGCCTCCTCTGGCTCCTCCTCAAAGGCACTATCGGGAGCTGGACCTGAGTACCACAAAAATGGGTCAGACACGACGGTCTAGCAGGTGGGTGAATAGATAATACCGAGAAAGAAATCAAAGCATTTCATAGTTATAATGAAAACTGTCATAAAACAGGATGCATAGTTCATTTAAAGTACAGATGCAATATAAATCATGCGGGGTAATCAAGGTACAGGAACTGACTAGGTGGCAACCACACTAAAGCTAAATCCTCTCCATCACTAAGGTGATGAGAGCACATTCAGTGCATTGGGCTCGAACACACGAAGTGACGAGAACCAATATTATAAACATATACATATACATATACATATACATATACATATACATATAGCTAGGCAAGACCACGGCCGCGGACCGGGTAACGGGACAGTACGGGATCCAAGTTGCAACTGGCGGGAGCACAGGGGGAGACCCAAGTCAGTTGATCAGACTGACAAGGATGTCCAAGCTTAGTGGTGCCGACTCATAGATTACATGATAAATCAAAACATATACAAAACTATATCAATATAAAACATACGGGCAAACGGGGCATGGTGCTCGTAGGCACACATGTCATATCATTAACAGTTCATGTATACACGGGCTGGCAGGACATATCGGGTGTACAAATCGGAATTTGAGAGAAAACCAGTAGATTCGGGTTATTATACAAATAACTGAATAAAACAATGCAATGAGTCCTCATGCCATTAGGAACTATGTATTGGGGCATCCATATTCAAACGACATGTATAAGGATCTTGTATGTCTAAATTACCCTTAGTATGGTACTCGAATGATAGAGGACATACTAAGTTTCCTTATGCACGTTGATGAATATAAAAGTCTCAATACCTTTTCCGAAATGATGTTTCTTTCTATGTCAATCTCCTTATATCATCCCCTGGGTCTTTCCAAGGTGGTAGGGCATCAGAACAACCCATCCAAACCTTTAAATACCAAAACTGAAACCAATAGAAAAGACTCAGGAATTCTGGGTTAAACTCGGTCACCTGTCGGTCAGGTGGCGGTTAGCCGCTGATGTGATCGGCGGTTAGCCGCTTGCTGACCGCGGGGCTGACCGCGGTTCACCCTGCTAAAATGTAGCATTCTGTGTTTCTAACCGCGCCTCTCGGCTACCTGGCGGTCACTGGGTTTGGGATTGGCGGTTAGCCGCGAGCTGACCGCGGTTCGCCTGTCAAAATGCAGCATTCTGTGTTTCTAACCGCATCTGGGTCGGCTAGCCGCCGGTCACCTGTTGGCTAGCCGCCGAGGTGACCGCCCGCTGACCGCCCAGCTGCGGGAACTACACATCAGGTGCAGATTTTCAGTCAATTCTTTCCCAAACCATTTTACCTCCATTCCAATCATTTTCTGATGTGGAATGGGCCTATTCTCTTCCATCTAACATTTAATCCTCTCCACCTACTACCATTCCATCAATGCATTTATTTCTCTTACCGATGCAAATCTCATTCAAGAAATCATACTAACCCAAAATAACTTTCATGAATGCATGCATATATTCTCCTAGAACTAACTAAGAGAAAACCATACAATAAATACATTTCCAAAAGCATTATAAACATAATGAATCAAATGACATATGAATAGTAAAAATCCACATTTTCAATAAAATAAGAACTATTTAAATCGAATCCATTCATCCACTTGCCTTGGTCTCCAAAGTAAGCTAGCCAAGCTCTAATCCACTATCAAGCTCACAATCCACAATCTACACAAAATCCCCAAAATACCTTCATTCAAGCCCTAAAATGGCAAAACTATGAAATAGAAAGGGATAACTTCCCAAAATGGAAATGAAGCATCTTCAAGACTAGAAGAATCCAAATCTAAGAGATAAGAAGGAGAGCTTACATGGAAGTCCTTCAAATACACAAGGCTTGTTCAAAGAGGGTCCTTGAATGGTGGTTTCTCTCTAAAAATGGTACCAAGAAGGAGCTCTCATGGAGGGGAAGAAGATTGTAGCATCCATTTAGCCTTTAGCAATAGATTGAGAGAGATTGGGAGATGAAGAAGCAAGAAGCAATGGAAGAACTCTAGGGCTGGGCTGGGATTCCTCTTTTTCTCAAGAAGTTGCAAGAAGAGGAAGAAGAAGAAGACTTCCCCTTATATAGCTAAGGCAATGGGTCCCACAACTTAAAGGTCTAAAATGGGCTAGAATGTCATTCTACGGGCTTCGGACGGATTCGACGAAGAAGGAAGAATTGATCGTCGAAATTTCTACTTTCCAACGAGTATATATTTTACTAGTTTCGGAGACATCGAAAATGGTGTCCAGATTTTGTGTAAAAAGACTGTTTTACCCCTATCAATGGCAAAGTGGGGTTTAGAGGTCTCGAATGGGAACGGAACAAATACGGAAGTTGTCGGGAATCATAAAATACATTCAACGGAGCAATTTACCGATTTCCAGAATTATAACTAAATCCCAAAACTAATCATGACACACTAAAAAGGAACCCCCAAAGGGCCCCACTAGATCAAAAGAGTTCCCAAAATGCTTCAAAGCTATAAAAAGCTATTCTAATCCAGATTTAACCAATTTCCACTAATCTCACTTATAACTAAAACACGTCTTAATTAACACTAATCGGAAACTCTCGGGGCGGGGTCTTACAGTAAGGAAATACTTTTCATGTAATGGAATTTAAAAAAGTTGATGTAAACTTATTTATGTCTATATGATTATATATATATATATATTCATTTCGTGAGTTATGATAATTCATCTTTGCCCCCACTAAGAAAATTCCAGGCTTCGCCGCTTGTCTGTATTGATTTCCTTTGATCTTCATGTTCATGGAAATGTTCCACCACTTGTTGCATATCATTTGGACTCACCTGAGACATACCATTTTTTTTTTATAGCATTTTTTGTTTTTCTAGACTTGTATTTAGGGATGAGATATGTTGAGCCTCCTCCCATTCTCTGGGTTATTTGTGTTGTAGCCCATTCCATTGTCTGTTTTTCATCGTTTTAGTTTAATCCATAGCAGTTTTGTCTATCTAGATTTTTTTTTAAAATTTGAACTAGCTGTTGATTTGTTGATCATAGTTGGCCTTTGATATAGAATCACATAGCATATGGCCTAGCCTACATAAATGACCAATGCAGTCTACTTCGTTTTTTATTTTTATTTTTTTTTTGTTTTTCCCTTCCCTAATTACAAGTAGTCTGATAATTTTTGTTACCATATAACCAAATGACACCCTTGCATTCACCTACATTGTTGTAATCTAGGGCCTACGAGAGGACGATCAAGCACACACAAGAACATAGACATTTACATGGTTCGGCTTTTGGCATAACTCCAAGGGGAGGACGGAAGAATTTCACTATGCAATCAAAAGAGGTGTACATTATAGAGACTCTTAGTCTTTATTTATAATATCAGCCCAAAAAAATCCTATTACACCCAAACATTACTTCTAATCACAGTAGACCTATAACTGGCGTACTTATAAAGCCAGTAGACCTATAACAAGTGTACTTCTAATCATAGTAGAACATGGGCAATGTAGGGGCCCGGTTTACCAGATTTATTACTTCTATTGAGCCATACAACCTAACACACAAAAAAAAGAGTTCTGCTCAAAAAATTATGAAAAGATGCGAAATTCAAATACGGTGTTTCTTAGATTTTCCTTCTTAGAAGAAGACCTCAATTCAAGTTTTTGTGTGCTAAGACTCGTAACAGTATTTGTTTCACCTTTTAAGACAAAATCATGTCATGATAGTTTTTGTTTTTCACCACCTTCATACCTAATGAAAATATGATATGTTTTCAAATTTTTCTTGATTTGAAGATTCATTGTAAGACTTCAATCCATGTACAATATTTATATGCTCAACAATGACATAATCTACAGAATAATAAATTCACGAAAGCAGATATGGTGACCTAGTTCTATGATTCAATGAAAGAAAATAAAATCAGGGATTGAATTAAAAGAACCAATACAACCATTCATGGGTAGTAATTGAGATATTTGGGCTCCTAAGACACGAAGAACCAATGCACTAACTAGCTTTAGAAATCAAAAACGTGAGATTGAATTCTAGAACCAATATAAGCACTAATGGGTATGACATTTGTGTTCCTAAAGCATGATGATCAAGTACACTTAAAAGCTTCGATGTGAACAAAATAAACTACAGATGCTATAAATATAGAAACTATGTTGATTTTAACCAAACTTCAGCTCTACAGATCCCCTTCAAGTTCACTTCTTGAAGCATTCCAATGGTGTACTTTTAGCATGAAACTTTTAAGCATTTCTTACGACAATACTAGGAGAATACTGTGAGCTAAGAGTGTCTAAATTTTTTGACATATCCTAGGATTGAAGTAATGTTCAAGATTGATACTTAAAGCGTCCAAGGCATATGGTCTAACAAGTTCAAACTACTTCAACAACAAATCAAGAAGAAATCCACGATGAGTTGTCTGTAAGTATTTTGATAGACCATGGGATTGGAGGCATGCCTACATCTCTTTCTCCCTCTAGAATTTGAACCACAAGCTCCATTGATGGCCTATCGTTTTCGTTGTCTTGGATACACCAACAAGCCACTCTAGAAGCTCTTCTGAGTTCTTCAATGTTTGTAATACCATCCAATCGGTAATCCAACAGGGATAGAACTTCATCCTTGACTATTTTTTCTGCAGCCCAACAAGGGAAAAAGGAGGATTCCCCATCCCCGAACAGCTCTGCATTTCTCTTCCCAGATATGATTTCAAAAAGCATCATTCCATAGCTATAAACATCAGCTTTTGATGTGATAGCAACACCTGAAATCCACTTTGGTGCAAGGTACCTCTCATGCTTGTCAAAACCCTATTGAATTCCCGCTCAACAAGCTTTGCCATACCAAAGTCTGCCAACTTGGGGCAAAAAGCAGCATCCAAAAGCACGTTTTCTGGCCTGATGTCGCAGTGTATGATGCAATCTTTGCATTTTTCGTGGAGATAGGCTAACCCTATAGGCGATCCCAAGTGCTATTTATTACCTTATTTACCAATCTATGGCCTGAGGATTCTTACGGAACAATTGAGAATCTAAAGAACCATTTGGAATGTAATCATAAACTAGAAGTCTATTTCTACCTTGAGAGCAGAACCCGCGAAGGCGAATGAGATTAATGTGCTGAATTGCCCCAACTGTGCTCACTTCTGCTCGGAACTGCTTCTCTCCTTGAACAAGGCCTTCTAGTTCCTTCAGAGCTAAGGGCATTGAGTCAGGCAAACTCCCTTTGAAGATGGAACCAAAACTTCATTTCCCTAGATTTTCAGAGAAATTCTTAGTAATGATCAATAGCTCTCTATAGCTAAATACCACCAAAGAGTCATGATCCACCTTCAAAGATATTATTCGTCGTCTCCTTCGGCATATCCAAATGAACAATATAACAACACTAAATACAGACGCACAACAGCCACTAACACCAACAATAACCTAACGAACCCATCCCTAATTTTTTTCTGATAATGGAACCTGCAGATCAATTGCGGCTAGGCGAAGATAAAGATCCCCTCCTCCAACATTGCCATCTAACATTTGCTTCAGATTGATCAAGTCACCATTCCATACAGAGAAACTACTATCATATGCATAAGCAGTACAAGAACAATTGTTCAAGCAATACAATTCACATTCTTTTGCGCTTCTGACTGTCGTCAATGACCGTTGATTCCCTGGCAGCTGCACGTTGCGCATCACAAAGAACCCATCTTTTTCTGCATCAACAAAGGTGTTCCCACCACACTGCAAGGGGGTTCTCCTCTTGCATCCGCCTGACCAAATGCTAGAATTCCAATCTGTCTGAGATCCTGGTTCGAAACCATGCAAACAGGAACAAGAGGCTAGGGTAGATTGTGGCTGGGTGCTTATGGCGAAAGAGCTGCAGTAGGAATAAATCTCACATGGAGATGTAGGCATAGACCAAAAACAACTCCATGTTTGGGAAGATAACAACAGTGTGCATAGCTGGATTTGCCCCAATGGGTCCATAACACCTCTCGTCGTAGTAGTATTATCCAAAAACTCAAGGTGGCATAGGTTCTGTTTTGTGTCTCCACGAGAGACATTTTGTTGGGCTGATCTGCAGTCATTCCAGGAATTGAGCTGAAATACTGCCCTTTCGAAACTCCACTTTGCCCATAAATCTTAGATCTATTCCACATTAAAACAAGCTGATTAATTCCAAAAGGATCCAGCTCAAGTGAAAACACCCCAGGAGCTGGATCTTCTGAGTTTTTCCATGACGTTAACCGCTGTCTTTCTCCTGTAATTTTATTCCTCCCAAGCTGTCCTTTTGGTAGCCATGTATCGGTTGGATAATCAAAGCTTTTCCAAATAACAACAGAGAATTTGACCCATCTCTCAAAAAAAGATTTCCAGTGTCAAGAAGCTCTGCAGCTATGGAATTTGAGGCAATTAAGGGTATAGTGGTGGACCATACCGTCCTATTCAACTTATTCAAAAGGACTAGATTTTCATCTTGATTGACTCTTAGCACAGAGGAGGTCTTGTTTGAGAGTGGTGTTTCTCTGTTTGCAACCCAAACCACATATTCTAGGAATTGTTTGTGCCATATGCCTATGTAGTAGTTCTTAGAATTACCTGGAGTGAAGAAACCCAACTCAAAGATGCCACCTTTGGAGGATATGGTCTGGACTCCAGAGAGAACTTGGCCTAGAAAGAGGATTTCTGCTGCAGTGGACAGATGGCTCTTGGAGAAGAAGAGTAGAGGAAGAACCATGACCTGATTTTTGTGTCCATGTCTGTTAAATGAAAAATAGCACTTGGGTTCATGGAATTTGAAGAAGAACATTGTGAGATGTCTATATGAAAATTAGTTGAATCATTATTTCATTTGTATTCTTCCAGGAGACTTCCTTGGAAAACTTGTATCTGCATCATAGTAGCCATATATTTCGGACCTTTTGCTTTCCTGATCAGGAAAAGAATTCCGTGACCAGAAATGAACGGAAGAGATACATACTTTGAACTTTGAAATGAAGTTACAAAAAAAATAAAAATAAAAATAAAAAAGAAAAAAATGAACTTTGAACACTATGATGAAATTCAAACTCTATGAGAAGTGAAAAAGTAATAAATTGCAACTTTGAACACTATGTACATTCCGAAAAAAAAAAGATATTAAGTAAGAATTACAAACTTTACGACAAATGAAAAAGAAATTTAGAAAAAAATGTTACAACATGAAAAGTTATGATAGATTTCACAGAGTAGAAGTTAATAAATTTTGAACTCTATGATATATCATATATGTAACGTCGAGAGCTTGTCTTCTATCTCATCTTCCTCCATCATGTGTTGTGTTCTATTCTCTGCTTGAAATTGGTCCCGTAGGCACATGCAGGTATCCATAGTTTCTTCTGACAACATTGTCCACTTAGGGTCAATAAGGACCCCCGCCTGTACTAAAGCAAGCTCTGATGCAACTGTAGACGTTGGAACTGTTAGTTTATCACAGTTCATGGCGGAAAGCAAAGGGAACTTATTTTTCATATGTTTGCCGGCATTCCAAAAGGTTAAAATAATTTTCATCATCCAGGACTTCAATCTTAGCCATCTGTGCATACACCGTTAATTCATTAAAGGTGTGTGACAATTCCCTAGAAGAAGATGAGCTACTTCCTAGAGTACTCCTCATAATACCAAAATGACCTTTTTTTCCCATTGTGTGTTCGGGGAAGGCCCATAGAAGTAGAAGGTGTTTCGGATCTACCCATTTCAGTTGCATATTCCAAATAAAGTTGTTCTAAAGCGTTTCTAATTGTAGACACATCATTTATATTAATTTGATTTATATTGTTATTTATTCCAGTAAATAAAGTTTATAGACCCACTAGTTTCAACCTAGGGTCTACTATAGCAGCTAAAGAAAATGTTAAAAGAGCAGTTTGCCTATAGTGTGAAAACTTTGTCTCCATTTTTACACACATCAATTGAAAAATCCGTATATCTCTACATCTTTGAAAACAAAGACTTATTTCATAAAAATTGGTCATAGCTTGAGTTGATGTGGAATAATATACCCCAAGAAATAAGGTTATAAAAAAAAAACCCTCTTATTATCTCACGAACTTGCCAAATTTAATTAGTTATAAAATTATTCTCATGTGCTAAAGATAGTTGATGATCAAGTGCATTTTTATAACTGCATGCTTGTTTTAACATTCTTCACCTATGCCTCACATCTTGTTGTATTTTCTATATAAAAAGTGATCTCCTTTTTCTACTAAAAGACAAAACAAACTCAAATTTTCTATACAAAAAGTCAAAAAGATACCATATCAAATAACTAAAAATAAAATACCATCATAACACATTATATTTTATTCTTTCTTGATTTGATGCTTCACCTCACCATACTTGAATTTACCATACATCCAAATAGGCCTTAAAGCATTTTTCTTTTCTTCTTGTTTTTTTTTCTTTTCACTAAATGCTTTTACAAAAGAGAAGCCTAGCAAAGAAGTGGATATATATATATATATATATATTATTCCTAGCCAAGGGGGTTGGGTCCCGTGAGAAAGTGTTACACATGGGACACAAAGCCGACACACATGGAAAAGGAAGCTTGCACATACCAAAATAGAAGCGCACACACACACACGAAAAATGACATATCCGGAGTTTATACCGTGGACAATAAGGTGAGAACCATCACTCCCCTCGTCTTTGAAGGAGGGATGACTCGGGCTACTACCATTTGAAACGATAGAAGGTCCAATGGATGTATTTTACTCGGTAGAGTCACTTCAAATGTAGAAATGCACGCGTGACGCACCTGACATCCACCGACAGACATAATAATAATATTAAACAAGATGTGGACCATTTTTAGAATTTGGTATTTGAAGTTGAAAGGAAGGGCCGGCAATGGATTTCTCCCAGTCGTCAGGCTGGCTCTATAGTTTTAGCTTACAACAAGTGGCACAAAACACGGCCTGGTGGCCCACTTGTCAGCTGGCCCATTTTTAAATCACATATACATTGATTGATATGTTGTTATTTATTAGCCAAATGGCCTATGTTGTGTGGGTTATTTCCTAGACTCTTTAGATTGGCGGCTAATAAGGAGTCATCTATTAGTGATTGTTTTGAGGTGAGAAGAGGCTGTAATGTGTGGGTGTTTTGTTTAAGAGGAATCTTCGGTCTTTGGAGGGAGAATTATATGAGGAGTTATTGTATTTTCTTTTGCAGGGATACTAAGGATTCTAGGATTTGGAAGCCTTCCATTTCCGGGAAGTTCTCCACCAATGCTTTCTACTTAACTTTGGAAGGTAACCACACACACTTGACTCCTTCGACTCATGTATGGTTGGGGTTGGTTCTTCCTCGGGTTGAGGTGTTTTGTTGGCTAGTGGTTGCATAAAAAGTGGCCACCGTTGATAATCTAAAAAAGAGAGGAATGACTTCTACCAATATTCTAAACACATGCACAGTGTGTGGTAAGGAGAATGAGACGTTTAATCATCTACTCCTTCATTGTGAGGTGGCGGTCCAAGTTTGGAATGACTTCATTAGGAGGTGTAGTATTGCTTGGTGTTGTCCGAAGAATATAGCGGACACAGTAAATGCTTGGATGGAGCACTCATAAACTGGTGTTCCATCCGAGACTACTTTTCTTAGTGGACCCAGGTAAAGAAGAGAAACAAAAGTCTTCACGTATAAGAACCGGTCTCAACGGTCCTTGCCATTTAATAAACGGCATTTATGCGTTTGTTCAAACCAAATTACTCGGAAGTATAGTTTTATGGGTCCGGTCATGGTCACGTACGTTTGGATTGGGTTGAATACTCATAAAGTGGTGTTCCATCCGAGACTACTTTTCTTAGTGGACCCAGGGAAAGAAGAGAAACAAAAGTCTTCACGTATAAGAACCGGTCTCAACGGTCCTTGCCATTTAATAAATGGCATTTATGCGTTTGTTCAAACCAAATTACTCGGAAGTATAGTTTTATGGGTCCGGTCATGGTCACGTACGTTTGGATTGGGTTGAATACTATGTGTAATAAGCTCAACTTTAACCCAACTAATTTTTTTAGTGGGTATGAAGATAACAACTCAAACTGAATCTGAAAGTTAAAAATGGCTCAATTGGGGACTCAGTTAACTGGTCAGGTCCGGGTTGGATAGGCAAGTCAAATATCAATTATGCACTCAACATTAATCCAGCCCATTTGTACACCAGGACAGCTTTGTCAAACCCGACTCCATCTGAAGATAAAATGAACCCTGAATTTCCCGGATGGGCACGGGCTGAGCTGGAAGATTGGGTCAGGAATTGCCACCCCTAGAATAGGGACTTGAAGGATTTCTATATTCAAAAAGTATTTTTCCATTTGGGTCAAACCCCCATAGTTAAAATTCTGTGTCCCATGAATCTTTTGATTAGAGACTTGACTGATCTTCAAATAGACCATCGTTATTCTCGTTCGGACTGGCATGTCAGAATTTTGGGGCAAAAATGTTGCTCTCCCCTCAAGGGATTTAAAGCGTGGAGCATAGAGAATACCAGCAAAACACACCAAGTTCTAAAACTTCTCTCCAAGCCTGCTTTCCCTTTTGGTTTTTCTATTTCTTCTTCGTTATGTATGGCTGCTTCGGCTTGTGAATTTAGCAGGTTTTTCTATTTCTTCTTTGCTTTGTATATTTTTGTCTCTCCGCTTGCTTGACCCCTGCAGGTCATCATATGCTTGGCATAGCTTTGAAGTATAGTTGCTCTATGGTATAGCAGGTCCTTCCCCTTTTTTAGCGTCAAGTCATTTTTCCTGTAATTTGAACTCACGACTGGTTTGCTTTGATATCATATTAAGTTTCCTCCTCTAACCATTTCTTCCAAAATCAATCCCAAATCTCCTTGAAGCATTAGTACAGGCAGCATAAATACTTTTCAATAAATCATACATTCAAAAAAAAAAAAAAAAATGATGACGCCCTTCCTATATGTGCTGCTTCATTTATTTATATGCTCTCAGAATTCCCACTCCATTGCAGTAGATACCATATCCTTAGGCCAACCTCTCTCTGGAAACCACACCATATCCTCTAAAGGTGGCATCTTTGAATTGGGTTTCTTCAAACCAGGCATGCGAAAGAAGTACTACATAGGCATATGGTACAAACAATTACCAGAAAAAACAGTTGTTTGGGTAGCGAACAGAGAAACACCGGTCCTGAACAAGTACTCTTCACAGCTTAAAATCGATCAAGATGGTAATCTTGTCATCTTGAATAAGTTTGAAAGGCCAATATGGTCCACAGATATATCCTCAATTGGGACAAATAATACTGTTGCGGAGCTTCATGACACCGGAAACCTTGTTTTGAGATCAGATGGGTTAGATTCCTCTGCATTTATTTGGGAGAGCTTTGATAACCCAACTCATACATGGCTTCCCAAAGCATGGCTCGGGAGGAACAAGGTTACGAGAGAGACCAAGCGCCTGATAACATGGAAAAATCATGATGATCCGGCACCCGGAATGTTTTCACTTGGGATTGATCCCAATGGAGCTGATCAATTCTTTTTGCTATGGAATGGGTCCGAAGTGTACTGGAGAAGTGGAGTTTGGAATGGGCAGTCTTTTAATGGAGTTCCTGAAATGGATTCAAAAGATATGATGAATTTCAGTTTTGTTGAGACAGAGAACAGAAGCTATTTCACTTACAATCCTCTCGACAGTTCTATTGTCACTCGAACTGTCTTGGACTTCTCTGGGCAAGTCAAGCAATGCACATGGTTGGAGTCTTCTAGAGAATGGAATTCTTTTTGGCTTCGGCCAGTAGATCAATGTGAGGTCTATTCTATTTGCGGAACTTTTGGAGTCTGCAATAAGAATAGCAAGCCCTTCTGTTCATGTTTGAATGGCTTTCAACCGAGGTCTAGAGAAGATTGGGATTTGAGCAATTGGTCGGGTGGGTGTGTGAGGAAAACTCATTTTGAATGTGGTGATAACAGCTATGTTGATGGACGAAAGAGTGGGTTTTTTATGATACCCAATATGGGGTTGCCAATAAATAGTCATTCACTGACAATCAAAAGCGACAAAGAATGTGAGTTATCATGCTTGAGCAGCTGTTCCTGTACTGCTTATGCTTACTACAATGGATGCTCTTTGTGGAACGGTGATCTGATTAATCTTCAACAACTTTCGAATGGTGAAGGAAAAGCTCTTTATCTCCGCCTTGCACCACCCGATCTGCTAGACTTGGGCCAAAAGAAGGGAGGGATGACTGGGGCTACTATAGGTGCAGTGGTTGGTTCTGCATCTACATTGATTGTTATTACAATCCTTCTGGTTTGGAGATACATAAGGCGTCAACAAATAACATCTTTGAAGGTCGTTCACGGCTCTTTGGTGTCATTTAGCTTCAGGGAATTACAGATCATCACTAAGAATTTCTCAGAAAAGTTAGGGAGAGGAAGTTTTGGTTCTGTTTTTAAAGGGAGTTTGCCTGATTCAACCTCTGTAGCTGTGAAGAAACTAGAAGGCCTTAAACAAGGAGAGAAGCAGTTCCGAGCGGAGGTGAGCACAATCGGGGCAATTCAGCATATTAATCTCATTCGCCTTCATGGATTTTGTTCCCAAGGTATGAATAGAATGCTAGTTTATGATTACATGCCAAATAGTTCTTTAGATACTCATTTATTTGAAAAGAATTCAGATACTATAGATTGGAATATTAGATACCAAATTGCACTCGGGACAGCCAGAGGGTTAGCCTATCTCCATGAGAAGTGCAGAGATCGCATCATACATTGCGACATCAAACCAGAAAATGTCCTTCTGGATGCTGCATTTTGCCCCAAAGTGGCAGATTTTGGTATGGCAAAGCTCATTGGGCGGGAGTACAGTCGGGTTTTGACATCCATAAGAGGAACTATTGGCTATCTTGCACCAGAGTGGATTTCCGGCGTTGCTATCACATCGAAAGCCGATGTTTATAGCTTCGGGATGATGCTGTTTGAAATCATTTCAGGGAAGAGAAATTCAAAGAAATTGGGGGATGAGGAGTTTGATTTCTTCCCTTGTTGGGCTGTGGGAAAAATAGCTAAGGGTGAAGTTCTGGCCCTGTTGGATTATCGATTGGATGGTAATGCTAATATGGAAGAACTAACGAGAGCTTCAAGAGTCGCTTATTGGTGCATCCAAGATGATGAAAATGATAGGCCATCAATGGGGAACGTCGTCCAGATTCTAGAGGGTTTAATAGATGTAAACATGCCTCCGATCCCAAGGTCTATTAGAATTCTTATAGACAATTCATCATAGATTTCTCTTCTGGCATTGTTGTTGAAGTAGTCTACTTGGAGTTCTCAGACTATCAACCATGCCATGGACATGCTTTAAGTATTGATCTTATTGGAGATAATTATAGCAGTTTGCATTCCATCATTTTGGTTTCAACATGTACTAGATGCAGTTTTCTTGTCTTCTTTTCCCTTTTCCTTTCTGGACTAATCTTGTAAATGTCATGTTGGTTCTTTTTATGTTCTTCAAATCTTTTTGAGAGTGTGTGGATGTTCCTATAATCTCAAGATGGCTTGGTAATATAGAATATTCTATGTTTAAGGTTGAATATCTTGGTAGGATCATCAAAAAGGTCTATGTGGCCACATTGGTGATGGAGTTTATGACATTTTCTCCACCTCCGACTGCCCACTTGGCAACAAGGCTACGAGAGAGGAGAGAGGAGAGGGGAGAGAGAGTTAGGGTCTGGATTAAATCAAAGGGTCATGGCCTATGGTTTTTCCAAACGAGAACATGGCCATTGACCATCTGAAAGACCTTATCAGCACCAGGTACTACTGGTTTTGTAAGATCATCATGCATCCCAAAAAAATTGAAATTGTCAGAGATAATCAGGCAAAGATTTCTGTTCCAACTAGAATGCAGATGGAAAAGGTTGTAATCCTCTCTTTTGGAAGCTTCAGCACATGCCCTTCCAAACACATCCTCTTTGTAAGCTGTCCCAAGGCAACAAAGGACAACCACTACAGTTGGGACCTCTTCTCATAGCCATTGAGAATAACTTAAATCTATACTTTTAATGGATTGCTTGTAATAAAGGGTATGCCATGGGATATAATGATTAGCTTCAATAACTAGTGAGAAGCAATCAACTGGCACTGATGAGCAAATGGGAAGTAACTAGTTGCAGGTCATACTGCAATGCTTCATCTTCAGAAGTACTAGGTTTGAAAGGGATGATGGCAGCCACTGACACTTGAAAAATGAAAAGATGAACAAGGATTCTTAGGTAATGAAAGAAATTCTAGATTATAGTCTTATGTTACAATGCTTCTGAGATTTCAGAATATCAACACAACCAATACAGAGCTTTTTCAGTCCCTTTTTCTTGGAGCAATTCAGTCCCTTTTTCTTGGAGCAATAAATTTTTCTGTTATAAAAAAAAACCAATACAGATGCACACCCAGAGTACAATCCAATGGTGGCCCTAGTTAAAAAAAATCAAAGAATTTTGGGAAACTAAAAATTCCCAAAATTTGAGAATAGAGATCCCTTTGAATATTTAAACCTGTTTACAAAGAGTTTTTAGCAAGAAATAGGAACTCTTAATAGTAAACACAGGGAATCTTAGAATTTGTTAGGATTCTAGGATTTTGCATCTTATAGAGTCTTCTTTTATCTTATAACCCTTCTCTTCATTCGACCCAAACCCCACAGATCACTAATTGAAACTTGTCGGCGATTCATAAGACCTATATCCTAAACAGAGCATCCATTATTGTAAGCATAAGCCGTTAAACTGCCTAGGCAGGATAATTCACATCCTTTGGTGCACCATCATCATCTTCGGGTTTACAGGAAGCTATTTGTTGGATATAATAAAGAATGTATTTTTTATTTCTTTTTCAGCAAAGCTGTTACTTCCAATAGGCCTAACCTGAAAACCAGTTTTCCTCACGCATCCATTAGGCCTAACATAGGACTTACAGTCTTTCAGAGACCTGGGTACAAAAACATGGAACATGAACTGCAGTTACTGGCTTTTTCACAAAAGATGCTGAAAGTGCCACATAAAATATATAAGACTTCTCATGAGGATAGATCATAGATTGAAGAACAGCAGAGGTATCTGACCATCTCTCACCAGAAGATATCCAGTGTCAAGAAGCTCTGCATGGTAGAATTTGAGGCAATTTAGAATACAGTCAAGGACGACACTTGCCCTTTTCACAAATTAAGGAGGAGACGATTATTGTCTTAGTTAGTTTTTGGCTGTGGTGAATTGTTAGGGAGTGGTGTTTCCATGTTTGCTACCCATACCACTCTCTCTGATAATTTTTTGTAACATATGCTTATGTAGTATTTAGACGTCCTGGCATGATGAGACCCAATTCTAAAGTGCCACACTTAGAAGAACCGGTCTGGGCTCCAGAGAGAGCTTGGCCTCAAATGTGATGGCTTCTGGTCAATTTAGCAGTGTGATGGCAACCGAAGTTTAAAATTCTTCGCAATTCTCTACAGGGAAACAATAAAAAAACATTTGTTCGGTTTCGAAACTAACAAGTAAATCCTAATATCAAAGGCAGTTAGATGATTCCCAGCAGCTTTTCAACACAGAGGTGCTGGAAAGTTGAGCCTATTAGGATGGGTGATTTGAGTCAGCCATGCCAAGCTAGAATATGGGCGCCTGTGCAAACACGCACAACACACACACACAGAGAGAGAGAGAGTAAAATATATTCATATATTCTGCTGTGTATGTTTGCACACACGTTTCTCATATATTCTGTTCAATTCCAACCCCACATTCAAAACCTAGGAAAACTAATTAATAAAATTATAACAAAAGAACACACATCAAAACTACCAAGAGAAGATACAACAAAAGATACAAAAATCTAACACCATAAAATACCAAAAACTCCTAAAATTTTGACAACTTACAGGATTGGCAAAAAAACTATTGTACCCTCTTCCAGGGTGTGCCTTGTAATGATATTAATGCCCACAATGTAAATTACATGAATACCTTACAAAGGGTTTAAAGAGAGATATGTGAAAGGGTATAGTTTATAAAGAACTAATTCTAAATTAGTTATTTTCAAGATGCACCATCTTTGAATCAGTCTTTTACAAAAAATCAGTGTTGTAGAGGTATCATGCTTCGCCAATATATTTATAAATGTTGAAAAATATGTGTAATATAAAATTGCGCTATTAATAGTAATTTTTTTGCAAAAGCTACCCCATTTGACCTTCAGAACAACTTTATTTTGCCTTAATTGAAAATCGATTTGTTGGTTTCCCATGTCGTATAACATGTTAATAGCTTCAACAGAGTACTTGTGTATCAAAAGATGATACTTAGATCAGGAGTTATGGTTGTTTGGAGTTGGCACTGTGCTTCAAGATTCAAGGGGTGGAGGGAGGGGAGGGCGAGCGCCACTCAACTTTCTGAAAACTTGAGGGATATGATGGGCATTTTCGGTTTTCTATGGGCATTTAGTATTTTTATTCGCCTTTTGCCCATCCTCAACTTCTAAGATAGAAGAAGAATACAATTAGCAAAAAGCCTAGGGATAATGGTGTCTTCTCCTCTCATGGAAATAGAAGCAATCCAAAGTGGACAACGTATAGTCCCTTTTTACATGGCAAGTAAGCTTGAACCTATCTAAAGAGCATATCTACAAAAGTGTCACATCCAACTTTGTAATCATAATTTCTCGCAAAAGAAATTTGGAAAAGTATTGTGGAGAATTAATCCTACTTGGTTTATTGAATAGGCATGGTAGTTCGTTGGATTATTGCATAGCAAAGGATGTCGCTTATTATATACATTGTTATATTTTTAGACAAGAAAATGGACAACAAGGGGGTGGTGACTCTTTTGTAATTAAAGGATTTACAAATTGAAAACAGAAAGAAAGATTTCAAATTAATGTTGGAGGATCTAACAGTGGTCACAGTCAAAGCCTGAACGAAGTGTAAAGATTTATTAAGCCAAAATAAGGATATTCAAACAATTTTTTAAGCAATCAGACCAAACTCGAATAGAAAACAAAGCTCGTCTAAATGCATCCACTTATTGCATTTAGTTTCTTTTGCGTCAAGGATTAACTTTTCGTGGTCATGATAAATCTAGAGACTCGAAGAATCAGGGAAATTTTCTTAAATTATTGAAATTTAATGTTAACCATAATGAAGATATTCAAAGTGTTGTATTGAGAAATGCTTGTGAAAATCTTAAATTGACAGCGCCCAATATTCAAAAGCAGATTGTAAGTGCGGCTAGAAATCACTAAAGTTATCATCAATGAGCTTGGAGATGCATTATCTGCTATCTCGATCGACGAATCTCGTGACATATTTATCAAAGAGAAAATGGTTGTCGCATTATGTTTTGTAGACAAGTGAGGATGTGTAATTCAGCATTTCTTGGGAATTGTACAAGATAATGAAACCACATCTATATCACTCAAGGCAGCGATTGAAGCATTATTATCCAAGCATGGATTAAGTGTATGGAGATTGCATGGACATGGTTACGATGGAGCTAGTAGTATTTAGGGTGAATTCAATGACCTCAAAGCTCTCAGCATGAATGAAAAAAAATTCTACATTTTATATTCATTGCTTTGCACATCAACTTCAATTGGCCTTTGTTGCCGTTGGAAAAAACCACACTCAAATTGCCTTACTTTTTAAAATAGTTTCTAGTGTGTTAAACTTTGTTGGAGCCTGATCAAAATGTCGAGACATTCTTTGAGAGAAACAAGAAGCTAAAGTTATTAAAGGACTTAACAATGGTGAACTTTCAAGTGGACGAGGCCTAAATCAAGAGACTTACGTCAAACAGTCTGGCGATACACATTAGGGGTCACATAGTGGTACATTTCTAAGCTTAATTGTCATGTTCTCCTCGATGATTGAAGTGCTTGAGATTGTTTCGTTGTAATCATTTGAATTTATATTTAACAAATAGCCGAAGCATGTGTATTATCGGTTTCGATGCAATCATTTGAATTTATATTTAACTTGGATTTGATGAAGAATATATTGGAAATCACTAATGTACTATCAAAGGCGTTGCAGCACAGAGAGCGTGATATTGTGAATACCATGGTCTTGGTTAAAATAGTTAAGCAATGACTGCAGATGAAGAGAGACAATGAGTGAGATTCTCTTACCAATGAAGTTGCTTCATTTTGTACCAAATATGAAATTATTATTCCTAACATGAATGATAAGTTTGCAACTCAAGGGAGACCACTCCGAAGATCTGTAGACATCACAAACTTGCACCATTATCAGGTTGAATTGTTCTATACTACTATTGATATGCAACTTCAAGAGTTAAAAAATATCGTTTCAACGAGGTCAGCACTGAATTGCTCATTTCATTGCATGCCTAAGTCCAAATGATTCATTCTCCACTTTTGACAAGCAAACATCAGTAAGCCTCGCTCAGTTCTATCAAGCCGAGTTTTCTGCTGGATCTTGTGACACTTGACAATCAGCTTGGAACTTACATTTTGGAGATGCGCTCCAATGATGACTTTTTAGAAGTTAACGGGATTAGTGGCCTTGCTAGGAATATGGTGTAGACAAAAAGGATATTTTGTATCCATCAATTTATTTTCTTATAACATTAGTCATAATCTTACCAGTTGCCACTGCCAGCGTTGAGAGATCCTTTTTTGCTATGCATATTATAAAGAATTGCCTACGTAATCAAATGGGAGATGAATGGATAAATGATAGTTTAATCACATACATGGAGAGAGACATTTTTTATATCGTCGATAACAAGGCAAGCATGCAACGCTTTTAGAACATGAAAACCCGACGAGGACAATTATAAGGAAATACTTTTCATGTAATGGAATTTAAAAAAGTTGATGTAAACTTATTTATGTCTATATGATTATATATATATATATATTCATTTCGTGAGTTATGATAATTCATCTTTGCCCCCACTAAGAAAATTCCAGGCTTCGCCGCTTTTCTTTATTGATTTCCTTTGATCTTCATGTTCATGGAAATGTTCCACCACTTGTTGCATATCATTTGGACTCACTTGAGACATACCATTTTTTTTATAGCATTTTTTGTTTTTCTAGACTTGTATTTAGGGATGAGATATGTTGAGCCTCCTCCCATTCTCTGGGTTATTTGTGTTGTAGCCCATTCCATTGTCTGTTTTTCATCGTTTTAGTTTAATCCATAGCAGTTTTGTCTATCTAGATTTTTTTTTTAAATTTTGAACTAGCTGTTGATTTGTTGATCATAGTTGGCCTTTGATATAGAATCACATAGCATATGGCCTAGCCTACATAAATGACCAATGCAGTCTACTTCGTTTTTTATTTTTATTTTATTTTGTTTTTCCCTTCCCTAATTACAAGTAGTCTGATAATTTTTGTTACCATATAACCAAATGACACTCTTGCATTCACCCACATTGTTGTAATCTAGGGCCTACGAGAGGACGATCAAGCACACACAAGAACATAGACATTTACATAGTTCGGCTTTTGGCATAACTCCAAGGGGAAGACGGAAGAATTTCACTATGCAATCAAAAGAGGTGTACATTATAGAGACTCTTAGTCTCTATTTATAATATCAGCCCAAAAAAATCCTATTACACCCAAACATTACTTCTAATCACAGTAGACCTATAACTGGCGTACTTATAAAGCCAGTAGACCTATAACAAGTGTACTTCTTATCATAGTAGAACATGGGCAATGCAGGGGCCCGGTTTACCAGATTTATTACTTCTATTGAGCCATACAACCTAACACACATAAAAAAGAGTTCTGCTCAAAAAATTATGAAAAGATGTGAAATTCAAATACGGTGTTTCTTAGATTTTCCTTCTTAGAAGAAGACCTCAATTCAAGTTTTTGTGTGCTAAGACTCGTAACAGTATTTGTTTCACCTTTTAAGACAAATATCATGTCATGACAGTTTTTGGTTGTCACCACCTTCATACCTAATGAAAATATGATATGTTTTCAAATTTTTCTTGATTTGAAGATTCATTGTAAGACTTCAATCCATGTACAATATTTATATGCTCAACAATGACATAATCTACAGAATAATAAATTCACGAAAGCAGATATGGTGACCTAGTTCTATGATTCAATGAAAGAAAATAAAATCAGGGATTGAATTAAAAGAACCAATACAACCATTCATGGGTAGTAATTGAGATATTTGGGCTCCTAAGACACGAAGAACCAATGCACTAACTAGCTTTAGAAATAAAAAACGTGAGATTGAATTCTAGAACCAATATAAGCACTGTGAGATTGAATTCTAGAACCAATATAAGCACTAATGGGTATGACATTTGTGTTCCTAAAGCATGATGATCAAGTACACTTAAAAGCTTCGATGTGAACTAAATAAACTACAGATGCTATAAATATAGAAACTATGCTGATTTAAACCAAACTTCAGCTCTACAGATCCCCTTCAAGTTCACTTCTTGAAGCATTCCAATGGTGTACTTTTAGCATGAAACTTTTAAGCATTTCTTACGACAATACTAGGAGAATACTGTGAGCTAAAGTGTCTAAATTTTTTGACATATCCTGGGATTGAAGTAATGTTCAAGATTGATACTTAAAGCGTCCAAGGCATATGGTCTAACAAGTTCAAAGTACTTCAACAACAAATCAAGAAGAAATCCACGATGAGTTGTCTGTAAGTATTTTGATAGACCATGGGATTGGAGGCATGCTTACATCTCTTTCTCCTTCTAGAATTTGAACCACAAGCTCCATTGATGGCCTATCGTTTTCGTTGTCTTGGATACACCAACAAGCCACTCTAGAAGCTCTTCTGAGTTCTTCAATGTTTGTAATACCATCCAATCGGTAATCCAACAGGGATAGAACTTCATCCTTGACTATTTTTTCTGCAGCCCAACAAGGGAAAAAGGAGGATTCCCCATCCCCGAACAGCTGTGCATTTCTCTTCCCAGATATGATTTCAAAAAGCATCATTCCATAGCTATAAACATCAGCTTTTGGTGTGATAGCAACACCTGAAATCCACTTTGGTGCAAGGTACCTCTCATGCTTGTCAAAACCCTATTGAATTCCCGCTCAACAAGCTTTGCCATACCAAAGTCTGCCAACTTGGGGCAAAAAGCAGCATCCAAAAGCACGTTTTCTGGCCTGATGTCGCAGTGTATGATGCAATCTTTGCATTTTTCGTGGAGATAGGCTAACCCTATAGGCGATCCCGAGTGCTATTTATTACCTTATTTTCCAATCTATGGCCTGAGGATTCTTACGGAACAATTGAGAATCTAAAGAACCATTTGGAATGTAATCATAAACTAGAAGTCTATTTCTACCTTGAGAGCAGAACCCGCGAAGGCGAATGAGATTAATGTGCTGAATTGCCCCAACTGTGCTCACTTCTGCTCGGAACTGCTTCTCTCCTTGAACAAGGCCTTCTAGTTCCTTCAGAGCTAAGGGCATTGAGTCAGGCAAACTCCCTTTGAAGATGGAACCAAAACTTCATTTCCCTAGATTTTCAGAGAAATTCTTAGTAATGATCAGTAGCTCTCTATAGCTAAATACCACCAAAGAGTCATGATCCACCTTCAAAGATATTATTCGTCGTCTCCTTCGGCATATCCAAATGAACAATATAACAACACTAAATACAGACGCACAACAACCACTAACACCAACAATAACCCAACGAACCCATCCCTAATTTTTTTCTGATAATGGAACCTGCAGATCAATTGCGGCTAGGCGAAGATAAAGATCCCCTCCTCCAACATTGCCATCTAACATTTGCTTCAGATTGATCAAGTCACCATTCCATACAGAGAAACTACTATCATATGCATAAGCAGTACAAGAACAATTGTTCAAGCAATACAATTCACATTCTTTTGCGCTTCTGACTGTCGTCAATGACCGTTGATTCCCTGGCAGCTGCACGTTGCGCATCACAAAGAACCCATCTTTTTCTGCATCAACAAAGGTGTTCCCACCACACTGCAAGGGGGTTCTCCTCTTGCATCCGCCTGACCAAATGCTAGAATTCCAATCTGTCTGAGATCCTGGTTCGAAACCATGCAAACAGGAACAAGAGGCTAGGGTAGATTGTGGCTGGGTGCTTATGGCGAAAGAGCTGCAGTAGGAATAAATCTCACATGGAGATGTAGGCATAGACCAAAAACAACTCCATGTTTGGGAAGATAACAACAGTGTGCATAGCTGGATTTGCCCCAATGGGTCCATAACACCTCTCGTCGTAGTAGTATTATCCAAAAACTCAAGGTGGCATAGGTTCTGTTTTGTGTCTCCACAAGAGACATTTTGTTGGGCTGATCTGCAGTCATTCCAGGAATTGAGCTGAAATACTGCCCTTTCCAAACTCCACTTTGCCCATAAATCTTAGATCTATTCCACATTAAAACAAACTGATTAATTCCAAAAGGATCCAGCTCAAGTGAAAACACCCCAGGAGCTGGATCTTCTGAGTTTTTCCATGACGTTAACCGATGTCTTTCTCCTGTAATTTTATTCCTCCCAAGCTGTCCTTTTGGTAGCCATGTATCGGTTGGATAATCGAAGCTTTTCCAAATAACAACAGAGAATTTGACCCATCTCTCAAAACAAGATTTCCAGTGTCAAGAAGCTCTGCAGCTATGGAATTTGAGGCAATTAAGGGTATAGTGGTGGACCATACCGTCCTATTCAACTTATTCAAAAGGACTAGATTTTCATCTTGATTGACTCTTAGCACAGAGGAGGTCTTGTTTGAGAGTGGTGTTTCTCTGTTTGCAACCCAAACCACATATTCTAGGAATTGTTTGTGCCATATGCCTATGTAGTAGTTCTTAGAATTACCTGGAGTGAAGAAACCCAACTCCTTGAACAAGGCCTTCTAGTTTCTTCAGAGCTATGGGCATTGAGTCAGGCAAACTCCCTTTGAAGATGGAACCAAAACTTCATTTCCCTAGATTTTCAGAGAAATTCTTAGTAATGATCAGTAGCTCTCTATAGCTGAATACCACCAAAGAGTCATGAACCACCTTCAAAGATATTATTCGTCGTCTCCTTCGGCATATCCAAATGAACAATATAACAACACTAAATACAGACGCACAACAGCCACTAACACCAACAATAACCCAACGAACCCATCCCTTTGTTTTTTCTGATAATGGAACCTGCAGATCAATTGCGGCTAGGCGAAGATAAAGATCCCCTCCTCCAACATTGCCATCTGACATTTGCTTCAGATTGATCAAGTCACCATTCCATACAAAGCAACTACTATCATATGCATAAGCAGTACAAGAACAATTGTTCAAGCAATACAATTCACATTCTTTTGCGCTTCTGACTGTCGTCAATGACCGTTGATTCCCTGGCAGCTGCACATTGCGCATCACAAAGAACCCATCTTTTTCTGCATCAACAAAGGTGTTCCCACCACACTGCAAGGGGGTTCTCCTCTTGCATCCGCCTGACCAAATGCTAGAATTCCAATCTTTCTGAGATCCTGGTTCGAAACCATGCAAACAGGAACAAGCGGCTAGGGTAGATTGTGGCTGGGTGCTTATGGCGAAAGAGCTGCAGTAGGAATAAATCTCACATCGGCGAGATGTAGGCATAGACCAAAAACAACTCCATGTTTGGGAAGATAACAACAGTGTGCATAGCTGGATTTGCCCCAATGGGTCCATAACACCTCTCGTCGTAGAAGTATTATCCAAAAACTCATAGGTGGCATAGGTTCTGTTTTGTGTCTCCACAAGAGACATTTTGTTGGGCTGATCTGCAGTCATTCCAGGAATTGAGCTGAAATACTGCCCTTTCCAAACTCCACTTTGCCCCTAAATCTTAGATCTATTCCACATTAAAACAAACTGATTAATTCCAAAAGGATCCAGCTCAAGTGAAAACACCCCAGGAGCTGGATCTTCTGAGTTTTTCCATGACGTTAACCGATGTCTCTCCTGTAATTTTATTCCTCCCAAGCTGTCCTTTTGGTAGCCATGTATCGGTTGGATAATCGAAGCTTTTCCAAATAACAACAGAGAATTTGACCCATCTCTCAAAACAAGATTTCCAGTGTCAAGAAGCTCTGCAGCTATGGAATTTGAGGCAATTAAGGGTATAGTGGTGGACCATACCGTCCTATTCAACTTATTCAAAAGGACTAGATTTTCATCTTGATTGACTCTTAGCACAGAGGAGGTCTTGTTTGAGAGTGGTGTTTCTCTGTTTGCAACCCAAACCACATATTCTAGGAATTGTTTGTGCCATATGCCTATGTAGTAGTTCTTAGAATTACCTGGAGTGAAGAAACCCAACTCAAAGATGCCACCTTTGGAGGATATGGCCTGGACTCCAGAGAGAACTTGGCCTAGAAAGAGGATTTCTGCTGCAGTGGACAGATGGCTCTTGGAGAAGAAGAGTAGAGGAAGCAGAACATAGAGGAAGAACCATGACCTGATTTTTGTGTCCATGTCTGTTAAATGAAAAATAGCACTTGGGTTCATGGAATTTGAAGAAGAACATTGTGAGATGTCTATATGAAAATTAGTTGAATCATTATTTCATTTGTATTCTTCCAGGAGACTTCCTTGGAAAACTTGTATCTGCATCATAGTAGCCATATATTTCGGACCTTTTGCTTTCCTGGTCAGGAAAAGAATTCCGTGACCAGAAATGAACGGAAGAGATACATACTTTGAACTTTGAAATGAAGTTACAAAAAAAAATAAAAATAAAAATAAAAAAGAAAAAAAATGAACTTTGAACACTATGATGAAATTCAAACTCTATGAGAAGTGAAAAAGTAATAAATTGCAACTTTGAACACTATGTACATTCCGAAAAAAAAAGATATTAAGTAAGAATTACAAACTTTACGACAAATGAAAAAAAAATTTAGAAAAAAATGTTACAACATGAAAAGTTATGATAGATTTCACAGAGTAGAAGTTAATAAATTTTGAACTCTATGATATATCATATATGTAACGTCGAGAGCTTGTCTTCTATCTCATCTTCCTCCATCATGTGTTGTGTTCTATTCTCTGCTTGAAATTGGTCCCGCAGGCACATGCAGGTATCCACAGTTTCTTCTGACAACATTGTCCACTTAGGGTCAATAAGGACCCCCGCCTGTACTAAAGCAAGCGCTGATGCAACTGTAGACGTTGAAACTGTTAGTTTATCACAGTCCATGGCGGAAAGCAAAGGGAACTTATTTTTCATATGTTTGCCAGCATTCCAAAAGGTTAAAATAATTTTCATCATCCAGGACTTCAATCTTAGCCATCTGTGCATACACCGTTAATTCATTAAAGGTGTGTGACAATTCCCTAGAAGAAGATGAGCTACTTCCTAGAGTACTCCTCATAATACCAAAATGACCTTTTTTTCCCATTGTGTGTTCGGGGAAGGCCCATAGAAGTAGAAGGTGTTTCGGATCTACCCATTTCAGTTGCATATTCCAAATAAAGTCGTTCTAAAGCATTTCTAATTGTAGACACATCATTTATATTAATTTGATTTATATTGTTATTTATTCCAGTAAATAAAGTTTATAGACCTACTAGTTTCAACCTAGGGTCTACTATAGCAGCTAAAGAAAATGTTAAAAGAGCAGTTTGCCTATAGTGTGAAAACTTTGTCTCCATTTTTACACACATCAATTGAAAAATCCGTATATCTCTACATCTTTGAAAACAAAGACTTATTTCATAAAAATTGGTCATAGCTTGAGTTGATGTGGAATAATATACCCCAAGAAATAAGCTTATAAAAAAAAAACCTCTTATTATCTCACGAAGTTGCCAAATTTAATTAGTTATAAAATTATTCTCATGTGCTAAAAATAGTTGATGATCAAGTGCATTTTTATAACTGCATGCTTGTTTTAACATTCTTCACCTATGCCTCACATCTTGTTGTATTTTCTATATAAAAAGTGATCTCCTTTCTCTACTAAAAGACAAAAAAACTCAAATTTTCTATATAAAAAGTAAAAAAGTTACCATATCAAATAACTAAAAATAAAATACCATCATAACACATTATATTTTATTCTTTCTTGATTTGATGCTTCACCTCACCATACTTGAATTTACCATACATCCAGATAGGCCTTAAAGCATTTTTCTTTTCTTCTTGTTTTTTTTTCTTTTCACTAAAAGCTTTTACAAAAGAGAAGCCTAGCAAAGAAGTGGAGATATATATATATATATATATATTAATCCTAGCCAAGGGGGTTGGGTCCCGTGAGAAAGTGTTACACATGGGACACAAAGCCGACACACATGGAAAAGGAAGCTTGCACATACCAAAATAGAAGCACACACATACAAGAAAAATGACATATCCAGAGTTTATACCGTGGACAATAAGGTGAGAACCATTACTCCCCTCGTCTTTGAAAGAGGGATGACTCGGGCTACTATCATTTGAAACGATAGAAGGTCCAATGGATGTATTTTACTCGGTAGAGTCACTTCAAATGTAGAAACGCACGCGTGACGCACCTGACATCCACCGACAGACATAATAATAATATTAAACAAGATGTGGACCATTTTTAGAATTTGGTATTTGAAGTTGAAAGGAAGGGCCGGCAATGGATTTCTCCCGGTCGTCACGCTGGCTCTATAGTTTTAGCGTACAACAAGTGGCACAAAAACACGGCCTGGTGGCCCACTTGTCAGCTGGCCCATTTTTAAAACCTTACTAGCTTCATAAGTCACATATACATTGATTGATATGTTGTTATTTATTAGCCAAATGGTCTATGCCAATGCCTTCAACTTCAAAACAAAATGAAAGACGTCAAGACATTAGGACATCAGATCAGGACCGTATGAAGTTATACATATTTATATTATATGTTTATAAATCACATATACATTCAAATAGACCATTCCTATTCTCGTTCAGACTGGCAAGTCAGAATATTGGTGCAAAAATGTTACTCTCTCCTCAAGGGCTTTAAAGCGTGGAGCATAGAGAATACCAGCATTTCAAACACACAGTTTTAAGACTTCTCTCCAAGCCTGCTTTCCCTTTTGGTTTTTCTCTTTGTTCTTTGTTTTGTATATCTGGCTCGGCTTGTTTGTTTATGTCTTTGCTTTGTATGCTTTTTGGTCCCCCCTTGCTTGGCCCTTGCATGTTGCAATATGCTTGGCATGGCTGTCCTTCTGACCCAAGTGATGCTTGGGAGTATAGTTGCTCTGTGGTATAGCAGGTCCTTCCCCCTTTTCAGCATCAAGTCGTTTCTCCTCGAATTTGAACTCACGACAGGTTTGCTTTGATACAATATTAAGTTTCCACCTTTAACCATTCCTTCCAAAATCAATCCAAAATCACCTTGAGACATTAGTAGAGACGGCATAAATACTTTTCAATAAATCATACCTTCCAAAAAGAAAAAAAAATTGATGACGCCCTTCCTATATGTGCTGCTTCATTTCTTCATATGCTCTCAGAATTCCCACTCCATTGCAGTAGATACCATATCCTTAGGCCTACCTCTCTCTGGAGACCACACCATATCCTCTAAAGGTGGCATCTTTGAATTGGGTTTCTTCAAACCAGGCGTGCAAGAGAACTACTACATAGGCATATGGTACAAACAATTACCAGAAAAAAACAGTTGTTTGGGTAGCGAACAGAGAAACACCGGTCCAGAACAAGTACTCTTCACGGCTAAAAATCGATCAAGATGGTAATCTTGTCATCTTGAATCAGTTTGAAAGGCCAATATGGTCCACAGATATATCCCCAATTGGGACAAATAATACTGTTGCGGAGCTTCATGACACCGGAAACCTTGTTTTGAGATCAGATGGGTCAGATTCCTCTGCAGTTATTTGGGAGAGCTTTGATAACCCAACTCATACATGGCTTCCCAAAGCATGGCTTGGGAGGAACAAGGTTACGGGAGAGACAAAGCGCCTGATAACATGGAAAAATCATGATGATCCGGCGCCCGGAATGTTTTCATTTGGGATTGATCCCAATGGAACTGATCAATACGTTTTCCTATGGAATGGGTCCAAAGTGTACTGGAGAACTGGTGTTTGGAATGGGCAATATTTTAATGGAATTCCCGAAATGGGTTCAAAATATTTGTTGAATTTCAGTTTTGTTGAGACAGAGAACAGAAGCTATTTCACTTACAATCCTCTCGACAGTTCTGTTGTCACTAGAACTGTCTTGGACTTCTCTGGGCAAATCAAGCAAGGCTTATGGTTGGAGTCTTCTAGACAATGGAATTATATTTGGCTTCGGCCAATAGATCAATGTGAGGTCTATTCTATTTGCGGAACTTTTGGAGTCTGCAATAAGAATAGCAAGCCCTTCTGTTCATGTTTGAATGGCTTTCAACCGAGGTCTAGAGAAGATTGGGATTCGAGCAATTGGTTGGGTGGCTGTGTGAGGAAAACTCATTTTGAATGTGGTGATAATAGCTCTGTTAATGGACGAAAGAGTGGGTTTTTTATGATACCCAATATGGGGTTGCCAATAAATAGTCATTCACTGACAGTCAAAAGCAACAAAGAATGTGAGTCATCATGCTTGAGCAGCTGTTCCTGTATTGCTTATGCTTACTACAATGGATGCTCTTTGTGGAAGGGTGATCTGATTAATCTTCAACAACTTTCAAATGGTGAAGGAAAAGATCTTTATCTACGCCTTGCAGCATCCGAGCTGCTAGACTTGGGCCGAAAGAAGGGAGGGATGACTGGGGCTACTATAGGTGCAGTGGTTGGTTCTGCATCTACATTGACAGTTATTACAATCCTTCTGGTTTGGAGATACATAAGGCGTCAACAAATAACATCTTTGAAGGTCGTTCACAGCTCTTTGGTGTCATTTAGCTTTAGGGAATTACAGATCATCACTAAGAATTTCTCAGAAAAGTTAGGGAGAGGAAGTTTTGGTTCTGTTTTTAAAGGGAGTTTGCCTGATTCAACCTCTGTAGCTGTGAAGCAACTAGAAGGCCTTAAACAAGGAGAGAAGCAGTTCCGAGCGGAGGTGAGCACAATCGGGGCAATTCAGCATATTAATCTCATTCGCCTTCATGGATTTTGTTCCCAAGGTATGAATAGAATGCTAGTTTATGATTACATGCCAAATAGTTCTTTAGATACTCATTTATTTGAAAAGAATTCAGATACTATAGATTGGAGTATTAGATACCAAATTGCACTCGGGACAGCCAGAGGGTTAGCCTATCTCCATGAGAAGTGCAGAGATCGCATCATACATTGCGACATCAAACCAGAAAATGTCCTTTTGGATGCTGCATTTTGCCCCAAAGTGGCGGATTTTGGTATGGCAAAGCTCATTGGGCGGGAGTACAGTCGGGTTTTGACATCCATAAGAGGAACTATTGGCTATCTTGCACCAGAGTGGATTTCCGGCGTTGCTATCACATCGAAAGCCGATGTTTATAGCTTTGGGATGATGCTATTTGAAATCATATCAGGGAAGAGAAATTCAAAGAAATTGGGGGATGAGGAGTTTGATTTCTTCCCTTGTTGGGCTGTGGGAAAAATAGCTAAGGGTGAAGTTTTGGCCCTGTTGGATTATCGATTGGATGGTAATACTAATATGGAAGAACTAACGAGAGCTTCAAGAGTCGCTTATTGGTGCATCCAAGATGATGAAAATGATAGGCCATCAATGGGGAACGTCGTCCAGATTCTAGAGGGTTTAATAGATGTAAACATGCCTCCGATCCCAAGGTCTATTAGAATTCTTATAGACAATTCATCATAGATTTCTCTTCTGGCATTGTTGTTGAAGTAGTCTACTTGAAGTTCTCTTACTATTAACCATGCCATGGACATGCTTTAAGTATTGATCTTATTGGAAATAATTATAGCAGTTTGCATTCCATCATTTTGGTTTCAACATGTACTAGATGCAGTTTTCTTGTCTTCTTTTCCCTTTTCCTTTCTGGACTAATCTTGTAAATGTCATGTTGGTTCTTTTTATGTTCTTCAAATCTTTTTGAGAGTGTGTGGATGTTCCTATAATCTCAAGATGGCTTGGTAATATAGAATATTCTATGTTAAGGTTGAATATGTTGGTAGGATCATCAAAAAGGTCTATGTGGCCACATTGGTGATGGAGTTTATGACATTTTCTCCACCTCCGACTGCCCACTTGGCAACAAGGCTACGAGAGAGGAGAGAGGAGAGGGGAGAGAGAGTTAGGGTCTGGATTAAATCAAAGGGTCATGGCCTATGGTTTTTCCAAACGAGAACATGGCCATTGACCATCTGAAAGACCTTATCAGCACCAGGTACTACCGGTTTTGTAAAATCATCATGCATCCCAAAAAAATTGAAATTGTCAGAGATAATCAGGCAAAGATTTCTGTTCCAACTAGAATGCAGATGGAAAAGGTTGTAATCCTCTCTTTTGGAAGCTTCAGCACATGCCCTTCCAAACACATCCTCTTTGTAAGCTGTCCCAAGGCAACAAAGGACAACCACTACAGTTGGGACCTCTTCTCATAGCCATGGAGAATAACTTAAATCTATATTTTTAATGGATTGCTTGTAATAAAGGGTATGCCATGGGATATAATGATTTGCTTCAATAACTAGTGAGAAGCAATCAACTGGCACTGATGAGCAAATGGGAAGTAACTAGTTGCAGGTCATACTGCAATGCTTCATCTTCAGAAGTACTAGGTTTGAAAGGGAAGATGGCAGCCACTGACACTCGAAAAATGAAAAGATGAACAAGGATTATTAGGTAATGAAAGATATTCTAGATTATAGTCTTATGTTACAATGCTTCTGAGATTTCAGAATATCAACACAACCAATACAGAGCTTTTTCAGTCCCTTTTTCTTGGAGCAATTCAGACCCTTTTTCTTGGAGCAATAAATTTTTCTGTTATAAAAAAAAACCAATACAGATGCACACCCAGAGTACAATCCAATGGTGGCCCTAGTTCAAAAAAAAAAAAATCAAACTGGCAGAGTATGGGTAGAGTTTTCAATAGAATATAAAATGCACATGGTTTGGATGTCCATGTGACGATACATCATGTTTCTGGGAGCCGCACTCGCGTCCCTTCTGACTCATTGTTAATAACTTGCAACAGTAGTCATGCTCAAAAGAATAAGAAAAACATCACTAATCCAGAGAATCGTGTATGGTTCTACGCACTCAAGTTTTTTTTATCCATAACATCATCCAATGATCATTGTGCTCTGATCGAGCCGTGGAATTACATGGTACAATTCAAGCAGAACGAGATATGCGTATAAAACTTAAAAAATATGCAAATATATTCCCAATATCCTTCTTTATTTGAATCGCAAGTAATAAAAAATATTATCCAACTTAGAGATTGTTGAATGCATAAATCGAGCCGAAACTATAATACCAATTGTAAGATCTAAAATCATTTGTTTGAAATCAAACCTAGGATCTTGGTCTATGCATTTAACAATATTAAATCTGAATGCTAAAAGTGTACCTTGCATCATAATCTTGATAATAAGCGGTATGGATTTATCTAAAGCTTGTCCTGCTGAGAGATCAACAGCTTTTGAGTTTTTTCTTATCTCCCTTGTCACTCACTCCAAGATGCATGACAGTTAATGGGTACATTGCAAAATCGTGAGTGAAGAGAGAGGACCGGAAAACCTCTTTTATAAATAACCCAAAAGAGATTTCTTTCCATAAAAAAAATCAATTAACAACTAAATTTTTTTAATTCCCTCAAAGATTGGTTAAACAAGAATCCTAATTGATTGGGTTTTCTTAAACTTAATCCAAGAAAGATCTATTTAAATCAAAACTAAAATGAGAAAGCTTATCATTTGACTCAAAGTGGGGTCCTATAATTATTAGACATGTGGTCATAGGGACTACTTATGTCCAACATGATCATCTATGATGTAATCCAACCAATTGAAAGTCTCTTTCATGCAAGGCATTGAACTCATGTTTTGGACATAGAACCAGAAGTATCTATCATCACTGAACAATTGAATTATAAGGTATTTATACATCATGTACATGACCACCACCAATATCGATCATAAAACCTTTTTGGTCATTATATCAACAGAAATCATCACTTAACCATTTTTGGCTTGAAATTTGAAAGACCAAACGTTTCAAATTATAAATTCTGTCAACTGTAACCCACTTTTCATTAGGCACAAGCACTTAATGCATATCCATATGCAGTTTTTCAAATTCAAATTAGTTTTTCGAAATTCAAATCCATACATGATGCTTCATCCATTCATCCCTATCCCATCAAACATCTTGCAGTCAAATTTCAAATCCATTGCAACCCATATACTCACACCTTTCCACTAGCCAAAGAGATTCCACCAGCACGGACGTTGACACCCTCGTGAGAAATAAAAAATCTCCACAGCACGAAATAATATGATATTTTCCCAATAATATTTTAATCGTCTCAGTGTGCACAAGAATAAGTTCATCGATTTCGTCGGTATTGTGTCTCTTTCTTCTTCTCTTGGTTTTTTTTTTTTTGTTAAATCCATTGCCAAAAGCAAAGGTGTTGACATCTTGCCACTGGAAAAGTATCTAAGCAATTTTATTTTTTTTTTTTTCTGAGTTCATCTGTATTATAGTCATCTTATTGTTATCACCTTACTAGAGATTACAAAGAGACCCGTGGTACGTTTTCTACATTAGTTTCTAGCCTTTTCACTGCAACGCTTCCTAATGTCATAAACACAAGCCTTTTCAATGCAACGCTTCCTAATGTCATAAACACAACCCACCTTTCATAAAGCAGTAGTTGGCCTCCAAAGAAATAAAAACAAAATGTCCACGTCCAATTCTCATTTCATAATCATAATCATGTCAATGTTTTCTGTTATTCCGAGTACATACAGTTTAGTATTTTAGGAATCAGTTTGAAGTAAATAGAAATGAAAACAATACTCTGTTTGAATGTAAAATGCACTTACAGTTTGAAAGCAGGAAAACAGTACTCTGTTGTTGAAGTTATTAGATTCATAAATTAGCAGTTGATCAAGGCTAGTGTTTAACACTATGCCCTTAAGACAAAATTCGCCCCCACAATGGTGCTAATGAGTCTTCAGTAGCGTCTTGTCTCCCATGATACAATGATCATACACACAGTAGCAGCACAACAAACTATGTGACAGTTGAACCAATTAATGCAGCTGGACTCTCTCTTCTTGATTCTGAATAATGACCTAATGCAAGTGCAGCAGCAGCAAAAATGGAAAGATCAAAACAGCATGAACGAGATGCATATTTATAACATGCTACAGGTTTGTTCATGGGGTTGCGTCTGTTCAGTACAATAACTGTTCACTGAACAGATGTTTCTCTTCTTTGGACACACTCTTTCAGATGAGAATGGGCACACACCTCTTGGACACACCCCATTTGCAAAAAGAACTTTTAAATAAAATTTCTCCAAAAATAACAAATGGGTAGTGGGCCGAGCCAAGCCCAACTCGCGCGTGAAGCCCAAGCCCAAGCCCGGCCCAACCTGGTTCCGTGTGTGGCAGTGCGGGGCGCACGCGCGCGTGGTGGTAACCCCACCTTGGTCTAGGTCCTCCCTCATCTACAAAAGTGGAATGCCCATTGGGGCTCATCCTATACTACTAAGGTAAACATATTTATACCCAAAGAATGTTTTGCTCCCAAGCAATGTGGGAAGCAAGTTCACCACTTCCTTTTGTTTCAATGTTTAACATGTTCGAGTAGTGGTGTTTAGGAGGCAATTTCTCATTCACTCCTTAATGGATTAGAGCAACCCAATACATGTCCTTAAACTACTGATGGAGTAGATTACATCCCCATGTATTCCTACCTAAAAGGATAACTGGGTCCCACTTTTATTTTGGCTCAAAGTTGACCAAAATAAAGGTGCTCTAGGCCATTTTTTCCAACAATCCCCCACATGAATGAAATTGACCGAAAGTAATGAAATGATATGCAGACACAGAGAGAAAGAGAGTACAATTTGGAAGTCATCTGTATAGAGAAAGGTAGCTTGTGGCCTTAAACCTTCCCTTGTGAAATATTATCGAATTTACTAGTTGAACAGTGAACATGATGTCTTGAACTACTCAGCCTTTTGTGTAAATCAAGACAATAGAGTTCATGTTGACACCAAAAATGTCACTTTGCCTCCTCAACATCAAAAGCTACATGGATCCTACTACAAACAGGCAAAGCTGCTTCAAGCATTAGATCTTGTCAGAATCAAACAAAATCTGCAAGATCCTTCAAAATAGCCAAAAGAATGGTACACATGAAGTTTCGGGCCATTTCGACACCATTTGGCCTAACTTCAATCCTCCAATGGCTGAGCAGGAGCTCTCGGCGGTGACAGTGTTGAATACATCAAATCTTCGATCAGAGCCTATAGATGGTCTCAAAATACCTCCAAAAAGCCCCCATGTCTAATTTCAAGTTAAACCGACACCGTTTGACCCTCCATCAACTCTTGAACGGCGACATCAAGCCTCCCGCGGCGAGAACCTCCGACGCCGCCACTCATCAAACAAAGTACATGAGTAGCTTCTACATGTTTCCAAAGGGTTGCACATTAAATTTCAGGTCATTCCGACGACGTTTGACCCGGCTTTGACGCTCCGAAGCAAAATCAATCCTACCGGCGGCGGAGCTCCCCGGGGCCATGGCATCCAAATCGGAGCCAATGGATCATCTCAAAATTACTCCAATAGGCTTCCTGCCAAATTTCAGGTCAATCGGACATCTGATGACTGCACATCAAAGCTCGACATCTTCCACGCGGTGAAATCAAGTCTAGCATCGACGGGACCCCAAACGACTTCAAAACTCAAATAAAAGCCCATGGTTGGTCCTATCTAATGCTCAAGAAGCTTCACCTCAAATTTCAGGTCATTCCGACATCGTTTGACCTAGTTTCAACTCTTTGCGGAAAATCGGCTACAAAGTCTTCGGCTTTTCCAAAAATAGGAAACTTTGTGCTCTGATTTGCATGGCTTCTCGACAGGTTTTCTTCAGAGAAATCAAGCCAATAAATGAGGAGAAATGTCAAGAAAAATACATGTCGCGACCCCAGACCGGGGGCCCCGGGACCGCGACGGGGGTGGTGTTGATGATGAACCACCCCTTGTACTAATTGTACATTTCTTTAATTTCCCACAGGTTTCCGCGGTGAGGATTCCTCATACACTCATAGAACATTTATATTAGTGCGGAAGCGTGTAGCAAATCAAACTCTTATTCCAATCACATCAAATAAGACTGTTAATAAACAAGTATAGCATGATGTCAGAGTGAGCAATGATCTCATTAGCATTCCCAAAATATTGAGTTAAAGTTTAACAAAAGAACAAGTTAATTAACATTTCCCCAAAAATAAAGGCCAACAAAGGCCAATACAACCCAAAAGTATAAAACAATATCATTCTCAAAATTCCCAAAATGTTCGCAGCTCAAAGCTCAACCGAATGTCTACATGACATCGTCAGCTTGCCACTCTACTAGACGTTGCGGTTCACCGACCGCCTCCTCTGGCTCCTCCTCAAGGGCAAGGACGGGAGCTGGACCTGAGTACCACAAAAATGGGTCAGACACGACGGTCTGGCAGGTGGGTGAATAGATAGTAACAAGAAAGAAATCGAAACATATCATAGATATAGTGAAAACTATCATAAAACAGGATGCATATTTCATTTAAAGTAAAGATGCAATATAAATCATGCGGGGTATTCAAGGTACAGGAACTGACTAGGTGGCAACCACACTAAAGCTACATCCTCTCTATCACTAAAGTGATGAGAGCACATTGCGTGCATTGGGCTCAATCACACGAAGTGACGAGAACCAATATTATAAACATATACATATACATATAGCTAGACGGGACCACGGTCGCGAACCGGGTAACGGGACAGTACGGGATCCAAGTTGCAACTGGCGGGAGCACAGGGGGAGACCCAAGTCAGTTGATCAGACTGACAAGGATGTCCAAGCTTAGTGGTGCCGACTCTTAGGTTACATGATACATCAAAACATATACAAAACTATATCAATGTAGAACATACGGGCAAACGGGGCATGGTGCTCGAAGGCACACATTTCAAATCATTTTCGGTTCATGCATAAACGAGGCTGGCGGGACGTATCCAGTGTATAAATCAGACTTTGAGATAAAACCAGTAGGTCGGGTGATTATACATA
The DNA here is from genome assembly GCA_029852735.1 of Persea americana. Taxonomy (NCBI): domain Eukaryota; kingdom Viridiplantae; phylum Streptophyta; class Magnoliopsida; order Laurales; family Lauraceae; genus Persea; species Persea americana. The sequence goes on from CM056814.1 coordinate 44,449,697, forward strand.
TAAACTGAATAAAACAAAGCAATAACTCCTTATGCCATTAGGGACTATGTATTGGGGCATCTATATTCAAACGACCTGTATAAGGAGCTTGTATGTCTAAATTACCCTTAGTATGGTACTCAAATGATAGAGGACATACTAAGTTTCCTTATGCACGTTGATGAATCTAAAAGTCCCAATACATTTCCGAGATGGTGTTTCTTTCTAAGTCAATCTCCTTATGTCATCCCCTGAGTCTTTCCAAGGTGGTAGGGCATCAGAACAACCCATCCAAACCTTTCAATACCATATTTGAAACCAATGGAAAAGACTCAGGAATTCTGGGTAAATTTCGGTCACCTGTCGGTCAGATGGCGGTTAGCCGCCGAGGTGATCGGCGGTTAGCCGCTGGCTGACCGCGGAGCTGACCGCGGTTCACCCTGCTAAAATGTAGCATTCTGTGTTTCTAACCGCGCCTCGCGGCTACCTAGCGGTCACTGGGGTTTTGGGGTGGCGGTTAGCCGCGAGCTGACCGCGCGGCTGACCGCGGTTCGCCTGTCAAAATGCAGCATTCTGTGTTTCTAACCGTATCTGGGTCGGCTAGCCGCCGGTCACCTGTCGGCTAGCCGCCGAGGTGACCGCCCGCTGACCGCCCAGCTGCGGGAACTACACATCAGGTGCAGATTTCAGTGATTTGTCTCCCAAACCATTTCACCTTCATTCCAACCATTTTCTGATGTGGAATGGGTCCAATCCCTTCCATTTAACATTTACTCCCTTCCACCAACTACCATTCCACCAATGCATTTATTTCCCCTACCAATCCAAATTCATTCAATGCAAGTACACTACCATTTAAGAAGCTTATAATGACCCAAAATAAACTTTGATGAATGCATGCATATATTCTCATAAAACTAAACAAGAGAAAACTATGACAATAAATACATTTCTAAACATTATGGAACATAATAAATCAAATGACATATGAATAGTAAAAATCCACATTTTTGACAAAGTAAGAACTTATTCAAATTAAATCCATTCATCCACTTGCCTTGGTCTCCAAGAATGCTAATCAAGCTCTAATCCACTATCCAGCTCAAATCTACAATCTATACACAAAATCCCCAAAATACAATCATTACAAGCCCTAAAATGGCAAAACTATGAAATAGAAAGGGATAACTTCCAATAATGGAAATGAAGCATCCTCAAGACTAGAAGAATCCAAATCTAAGAGATGAGAAGAAGGACTTACATGAAGAGTCCTCTAGTAGCAAGAGTTGGCTCAAGAGATAGCTTGGAATGGGACTCTCTCTCACAAAAGGATATCAATAGGAAGCTCTCATGGAGGGGAAGAAGACTACTACCTCCATTTTGCCTTTAGCAATAGATTTGAGAGAGATTGAGAGATGGAGGAGCAATGAGCAAAGAAGAAGAAGAAACACTCTAGGGCTGGCTGGGATTTCTGGTTCTCAAGAAATTGCAAGAAGAGGAAGAGAAGAAGAGACTCCTCCTTATATAGACAATGGCTATGGGTCCCACAACTTAAAAGTCTAAAATGGGCTAGAACATCCATCTACGGGCTTCGGACGGATTCGACGAAGAAGGAAGAATTGATCGTCGAAATTTCTACTTTCCAAGAAGTATATATTTTACTAGATTCGGAGACATTGAAAATTGTGTCCAGATTTTGTGTAAAAAGACTGTTTTACCCCTATCAATGGCGAAGTAGGGTTTAGAGGTCTCGAATGGAAACGGAGCAAATACGAAAGTTGTCGGGAATCATAAAATACATTCAACGGAACAATTTACCGATTTCCAGAATTAACAAATAAATCCCAAAACTAATCAAGACACAAGAAAAGGAACCCCCAAAGGGCCCCACTAGATCAAAAGAGTTCCCAAAATTATCCAAAGCTATAAAAAGCTATTATAATCCAGATTTAACCAATTTCCACTAATCTCACTTATAACTAAAACACGTCTTAATTAACACTAATCGGAAACTCTCGGGGCGGGGTCTTACATCCTCCACCCCTTAGGGCATTTGGTCCACCAAATGAAATAAAATAACTAACCTCGGGTAGTAGATGCGGATACTTCTTCTGAACTTGATCCCGTAATTCCCACGTTGCCTCTTCAGGTCCGTGATTTTCCCAGAGCACTTTCACCCATTGTATAGTCCTTGTCCTCAGTTCTTGTTCCTTCGTATCAATGATTTGAATAGGCTTCTCGACATAGGTGGCATCTTCTCTGATCTCTAATGGTTCATGACGGAGTACATGCGATGGATCGGGGACGTACTTTTTCAACATAGACACATGGAACACATTGTGTACGCCGGAAAGCTCAGGTGGTAAGGCCAATCTGTAAGCCACGTCACCAATCTTGCTCATGATATCGTAGGGTCCAATGTATCTCCGAGATAATTTGCCTTTCTGACCGAATCTCAGAGTTCCTCTAGTAGGTGACACCTTCAAGAAAACCTTATCTCCTTCCTTAAAATGTAAGTCCCTGCGATGAGAGTCTGCATAACTCTTCTGTCTACTCCGGGCTACTTTCAGACGTTCTTGGATCAACTTGACTTTGTCGCTGGTTTCACTCACCATAGTCGGTCCATGAAAACTGCGAATACCTACTTCTTCCCAACAAACTGGAGTTCTACACCTCCTACCATACAATGCCTCAAAAGGCGCCATCCCGATGCTCGAATGATAACTGTTGTTGTAGGCGAATTCGCAAAGCGGTAGGGTCTCATCCCATTGAGTCTTGAAATCTAGTACACACGCTCGAAGCATATCTTCAAGGGTCTGAATTGTCCTTTCCGACTGACCATCTGTTTGTGGGTGATACGCTGTGCTGAACTGAAGCTTGGTCCCCATAGACTCATGCAAAGTCTTCCAGAATCTCGAGACAAATCTGCTATCTCTATCTGAAGTAATGGAGACTGGCTGTCCATGACGGCTGACAATCTCGTTGACAAATAACTCTGCGAGAGGTAACATATGCATCTTCTCTCCGGTCTTCATGGGAATAAAATGCGCTGATTTGGTGAGACGGTCCACAATGACCCATATGGAGTTGTTCCCTTTTCTGGTCCTTGGCAATCCCGAGATGAAATCCATTGTGATATGTTCCCACTTCCATTCTGGGATCTCTAATGGCTGCAATAACCCTGGAGGTCTCTGATGCTCTGCCTTCACCAACTGACACGTCATACATCGTGAAACGAAAGCCGCTATTTCCCTCTTCATGTTGTTCCACCAAAATCTGCCTTTCAAGTTCTGATACATCTTCGTGCTACCCGGATGCATAGAGTACTTCGTACTGTGCGCCTCTGTCATAATATCATTCTTCAAATCTTCAATGTTGGGCACGCATAGACGATCACGATAGAATAAGACTCCATCCACAATACGAAAGTCAGGACGTTCTGCTATATGCTCTACAATCTTGGCCAACTCTGGATCTTGCAATTGGTTGTCCTTGATCTTCCGAATGAACGAGGGTTCAGACACTGACATGTTGGCTAACATTACTCCTTCGCTTAGGGGCTGAAAATCTACCCCCAACTCTTCAAATTGCTGAAAGAAGCACGTAACTCTTAAACTTGCCACACTTGCTGACTTCCTACTCAAGGCATCGGCTACTACATTTGCCTTTCCCGGGTGGTACTTGATCGGAAAATCGTAATCTTTGATGTATTCCATCCATCTTCTTTGTCTCATATTCAATTCCTTCTGTGAGAACAAGTATTGTAGGCTGCGGTGATCGGAGTGGACTTCGAATTTCTCTCCGTAGAGGTAATGTCTCCACATCTTTAGCGCAAAAACGACCGCCGCTAATTCCAGATCATGCGTCGCGTAGTTCTTCTCGTGGTCCTTCAACTGCCGGGATCCATACGCAACGACTTTTCTATCTTGCATCAATACACAACCGAGTCCTATATTCGAAGCATCTGTGAAAATGGTGTAACCTCCGCTCCCGGATGGTAAAGTGAGGACGGGTGCTGACGTTAATCTCTTTTTCAACTCTTGGAAGCTGGTCTCGCATTGGTCTGTCCACACATAAGGTGCATTCTTCTTGGTCAACTTTGTCAATGAAGCTGCAATCGACGAAAATCCTTGCACAAATCTTCGATAGTAACCCGCCAATCCAAGAAAACTTCTGATTTCTGACGTATTCTTCGGTCTTTCCCACTTCACAACTGCATCTATCTTGGCTGGGTCCACTGATAATCCTTCTTTGGAAATGATATGACCTAAAAATGCGACTTCTTCAAGCCAAAAATCGCACTTAGTGAGCTTCGCATACAATTGGTTATCTCTTAGGAGTTGCAATGCTATCCTCAAATGCTCTTCATGTTCTTCTCTAGACTTAGAGTACACCAAAATGTCATCAATAAATACCACTGTGAATTGGTCTAAGTACTCAGCGAATATCTTGTTCATCAAAGCCATGAATACTGCTGGTGCATTCGTCAGTCCAAATGGCATCACTAGAAACTCATAGTGTCCATATCTCGTCCGGAACGCCGTCTTCGATACATCTGAATCTCTAACTCTCAGCTGATGATAACCGGATCTTAGATCGATCTTCGAAAAGAAAGCAGCACCTTGCAATTGGTCAAACAATTCATCTATCCTTGGCAATGGATACTTGTTCTTGATGGTAGCTTGGTTCAATTTCCGGTAATCAATGCACATTCTCATGGAACCGTCTTTCTTCTTGACGAATAACACTGGAGCTCCCCAAGGTGAGACGCTCGGTCTAATGAAACCTTTATCCAACAATTCTTGCAACTGAATCTTCAACTCTCCTAATTCAGCTGGAGCCATCCTGTATGGTGCGATAGATATCGGAGCGGTCCCTGGTAACAACTCAATGGTGAAGTCAATCTCCCTAACCGGTGGTAAACCTGGGATTTCTTCTGGAAAAACGTCTGGGAATTCGCAAACAATTGGGATCTCCTCCACCCCTTGGGACCGTTTATCCTCCGTGATAAACGCTAAGTAGCATTCACATCCACTTCTCACTAGTCTATCAGCCTTCAATGCTGAGACGAATCTTGGACAAGAATTCCTCTTCTCCCCGTGGAACAATACGCCTGCCGGGGTCTCCTCTAATTTGAACGTGAGGGTCTTATGGAAACAGTCCATCGTAGCATGGTACCCTGCTAACCAATCCATTCCTAGAATGACATCAAAGTCAAACATCTCCAACAAAATGAGATTCGCCGGTAACACCACATCCCCTATCTTAATAGCACATCTAGGATAATACTTCCTACACACAACTTGTTTGCCTACGGGAGTGGACACCGTCAACACATACTCGAGTTCTCTAGCAGGCATATCAATCAACGTAGAAAATTTTGGAGATAAGAAGGAGTGCGTAGAGCCAGGGTCAAACAAAACTTTAGCTTCAAATCCACAAACTAGGAGTGTACCTTCCACCACGTTATCTGCCGCCTCTGCATCAGCTTGGTTAATTGCATACACTTGTCCTCGCTGTTGAGGCCTGTTCTGAGCCTGTTGCTGCCTTCCTTGCTGTGCATTCCTATTCTGCTGAGGACGCTGATTCTGATTCTGTCCTTGCTGACGAGCTTGATGCTGCTGTGGAGGCCTATATTGTTGTTGTGGAGCCTGCTGCTGGAGTGGCCTGGGCTGGTTCTGAACAGCTAAGGCATTCTGAGGTGGTGCCTGGCGCTGCGTTCCTTGTTGCTGCTGATTCTGTCTATTGTTGCCTTGCCCAGCTTGCCTTGGGCAGTCCTTAAGCTGGTGTGCCATGGATCCACATCTGAAACATGCTCCCGTAATCGTACGGCATTGAGCACTCTCATGGTTCTTACCACAATGAACGCAAACTAGAGCATTCTGCACGTTTTGTTCCTGCCTCGGTCGCTTGTTCTGATGATTCCTTGGTTGGTGGTTCTGTTGGTGAGCTGGTGCCTTTCCTTGGATCTTGAGGATCTTGTTGTTCAGGTTCTCGAATTTGTAGGCCCTTCTCACAGCCTCTTCAAAAGTAATAGGTGGTACAACACCTGTGGCATCCCTTTCAATGATCGGGTTGAGTCCTTCGAGGAACCGCGTTATCTTCTTCTCCACAGTGTCAATCAACTCGGGGGCATAACGAGACAACCTCTCAAACTTCGTGAGGTACTCTTGCACAGTTGTGTTGCCTTGTACGAGCTGCTGGAATTCGATTGCCTTCTGCCTCTTCACATGCGTCGGTACATATTTGTCACTGAATTGCCTCTTGAAACTTGCCCAAGCGTCTGCATCTGCTATGGTCCTATACTCAGCTTTGATTGTTTTCCACCATATGTCCGCTAGGCCGGTGAACATGGAAGCGGTGAGTTGCACTCGCTCTCTACCGGTACATCTGAATATCTCGAAGATGTTCTCTGTCTGCTCCAACCAGTCGTCTGCAGCTAGTGGGTTCTCATGCCCAGTGAACTCCTTGGGACCCCTCTTCCTAAACTTCTCGTACAACGCGTTGGGATCCTGTTCTCTATTGTTGATAACGATCTGAGTGCCTGGAGGTTGCGCTGGTGCCGGTTCAGGTCTCCTTTCCAGCACCTCTAACAATTGCCTTTGCATCATGGCCATCTCCCTAGCATGTTCTTCATCCTTCCTGGCCATTTGTTCTTGCATTCTTGCTTGATTTTCATTGGCTTGACGTTGCTGGTCAAGCATAGCTTGCATCATCTGTTGGAATTGATTCTGCATGTTTGGATCCGGTATGCCGTTTCCTAGTGGCCCGGTGTGCTCACTGTTGCTTGCGGTGGGATTGTCGGTTACGGGTCTTTTTCGAGGTGGCATATCACTGTAAAACAAATTGTTAGCACATAGAGTCATATAAGGGTCACACATTGCTCACACGAGTCTAACTAACGAAAAGTCTAACAAGAAGTCTAACGGATCCTCGCCACGTCCTTAGGATTTCTAGTTTCTTTTAATTGCCTGAAACACGTCTCGCTCTGATACCAGCCTGTCGCGACCCCAGACCGGGGGCCCCGGGACCGCGACGGGGGTGGTGTTGATGATGAACCACCCCTTGTACTAATTGTACATTTCTTTAATTTCCCACAGGTTTCCGCGGTGAGGATTCCTCATACACTCATAGAACATTTATATTAGTGCGGAAGCGTGTAGCAAATCAAACTCTTATTCCAATCACATCAAATAAGACTGTTAATAAACAAGTATAGCATGATGTCAGAGTGAGCAATGATCTCATTAGCATTCCCAAAATATTGAGTTAAAGTTTAACAAAAGAACAAGTTAATTAACATTTCCCCAAAAATAAAGGCCAACAAAGGCCAATACAACCCAAAAGTATAAAACAATATCATTCTCAAAATTCCCAAAATGTTCGCAGCTCAAAGCTCAACCGAATGTCTACATGACATCGTCAGCTTGCCACTCTACTAGACGTTGCGGTTCACCGACCGCCTCCTCTGGCTCCTCCTCAAGGGCAAGGACGGGAGCTGGACCTGAGTACCACAAAAATGGGTCAGACACGACGGTCTGGCAGGTGGGTGAATAGATAGTAACAAGAAAGAAATCGAAACATATCATAGATATAGTGAAAACTATCATAAAACAGGATGCATATTTCATTTAAAGTAAAGATGCAATATAAATCATGCGGGGTATTCAAGGTACAGGAACTGACTAGGTGGCAACCACACTAAAGCTACATCCTCTCTATCACTAAAGTGATGAGAGCACATTGCGTGCATTGGGCTCAATCACACGAAGTGACGAGAACCAATATTATAAACATATACATATACATATAGCTAGACGGGACCACGGTCGCGAACCGGGTAACGGGACAGTACGGGATCCAAGTTGCAACTGGCGGGAGCACAGGGGGAGACCCAAGTCAGTTGATCAGACTGACAAGGATGTCCAAGCTTAGTGGTGCCGACTCTTAGGTTACATGATACATCAAAACATATACAAAACTATATCAATGTAGAACATACGGGCAAACGGGGCATGGTGCTCGAAGGCACACATTTCAAATCATTTTCGGTTCATGCATAAACGAGGCTGGCGGGACGTATCCAGTGTATAAATCAGACTTTGAGATAAAACCAGTAGGTCGGGTGATTATACATATAAACTGAATAAAACAAAGCAATAACTCCTTATGCCATTAGGGACTATGTATTGGGGCATCTATATTCAAACGACCTGTATAAGGAGCTTGTATGTCTAAATTACCCTTAGTATGGTACTCAAATGATAGAGGACATACTAAGTTTCCTTATGCACGTTGATGAATCTAAAAGTCCCAATACATTTCCGAGATGGTGTTTCTTTCTAAGTCAATCTCCTTATGTCATCCCCTGAGTCTTTCCAAGGTGGTAGGGCATCAGAACAACCCATCCAAACCTTTCAATACCATATTTGAAACCAATGGAAAAGACTCAGGAATTCTGGGTAAATTTCGGTCACCTGTCGGTCAGATGGCGGTTAGCCGCCGAGGTGATCGGCGGTTAGCCGCTGGCTGACCGCGGAGCTGACCGCGGTTCACCCTGCTAAAATGTAGCATTCTGTGTTTCTAACCGCGCCTCGCGGCTACCTAGCGGTCACTGGGGTTTTGGGGTGGCGGTTAGCCGCGAGCTGACCGCGCGGCTGACCGCGGTTCGCCTGTCAAAATGCAGCATTCTGTGTTTCTAACCGTATCTGGGTCGGCTAGCCGCCGGTCACCTGTCGGCTAGCCGCCGAGGTGACCGCCCGCTGACCGCCCAGCTGCGGGAACTACACATCAGGTGCAGATTTCAGTGATTTGTCTCCCAAACCATTTCACCTTCATTCCAACCATTTTCTGATGTGGAATGGGTCCAATCCCTTCCATTTAACATTTACTCCCTTCCACCAACTACCATTCCACCAATGCATTTATTTCCCCTACCAATCCAAATTCATTCAATGCAAGTACACTACCATTTAAGAAGCTTATAATGACCCAAAATAAACTTTGATGAATGCATGCATATATTCTCATAAAACTAAACAAGAGAAAACTATGACAATAAATACATTTCTAAACATTATGGAACATAATAAATCAAATGACATATGAATAGTAAAAATCCACATTTTTGACAAAGTAAGAACTTATTCAAATTAAATCCATTCATCCACTTGCCTTGGTCTCCAAGAATGCTAATCAAGCTCTAATCCACTATCCAGCTCAAATCTACAATCTATACACAAAATCCCCAAAATACAATCATTACAAGCCCTAAAATGGCAAAACTATGAAATAGAAAGGGATAACTTCCAATAATGGAAATGAAGCATCCTCAAGACTAGAAGAATCCAAATCTAAGAGATGAGAAGAAGGACTTACATGAAGAGTCCTCTAGTAGCAAGAGTTGGCTCAAGAGATAGCTTGGAATGGGACTCTCTCTCACAAAAGGATATCAATAGGAAGCTCTCATGGAGGGGAAGAAGACTACTACCTCCATTTTGCCTTTAGCAATAGATTTGAGAGAGATTGAGAGATGGAGGAGCAATGAGCAAAGAAGAAGAAGAAACACTCTAGGGCTGGCTGGGATTTCTGGTTCTCAAGAAATTGCAAGAAGAGGAAGAGAAGAAGAGACTCCTCCTTATATAGACAATGGCTATGGGTCCCACAACTTAAAAGTCTAAAATGGGCTAGAACATCCATCTACGGGCTTCGGACGGATTCGACGAAGAAGGAAGAATTGATCGTCGAAATTTCTACTTTCCAAGAAGTATATATTTTACTAGATTCGGAGACATTGAAAATTGTGTCCAGATTTTGTGTAAAAAGACTGTTTTACCCCTATCAATGGCGAAGTAGGGTTTAGAGGTCTCGAATGGAAACGGAGCAAATACGAAAGTTGTCGGGAATCATAAAATACATTCAACGGAACAATTTACCGATTTCCAGAATTAACAAATAAATCCCAAAACTAATCAAGACACAAGAAAAGGAACCCCCAAAGGGCCCCACTAGATCAAAAGAGTTCCCAAAATTATCCAAAGCTATAAAAAGCTATTATAATCCAGATTTAACCAATTTCCACTAATCTCACTTATAACTAAAACACGTCTTAATTAACACTAATCGGAAACTCTCGGGGCGGGGTCTTACAATACAGGCGAAAAAAGAAGCAAAAAAGCCCAAAAAAGGGCGAAGAAACGACAACCGAACGGCGACCGAGAAAGGGGGGAAAAACCCCCATGGTCGTCGGCGACCATGGGTGCATGGTCACCGGCGACCCTGGAAGTCCGGGTTGCCGGATTTCCGCCGGAACGACCGATTTTTCGTTCCTTTTCGCGTTTCACGATGTTTGGCCCCTGTGATTTTCTCAAAATCTGATTTTTGAGGCATGATATCCGTCGATCTCCGCCAACATCACGGATCCGCCATCGAAATCACTTGATCATCATCGGACACTCCAAAACAGTCAACCGGCAGATCAAGAAAGCACACTTTTTGCCCGACCGATCGTGAAATCGACTGAACAGATGTTGCTGGCCCATTGGTACCAGCCAATGTCTGAATTTGCATTGTCATCCGAAATCAAACAACATGCGGATCCATCGATGATCATTGCAAGAAGAATTCCAAAAGGCGCGGTGCGGCCAACGACTCTTCAAGCGACTCGGCGACCAATTAATGCTATTAATTGACCCGTTTATGATAAGTTAATACGATCATTAACTCATTATTCTGGACGGCCCAATCAGAAGGAAGCAAATGGTAGTTACAAGTCCAATTAATCATGGCAATTAACCATGTAACTCCTATCATTATGGAGTTTAATCATGGTAATTAATCATGAAACCACCATCATCATGGAGATTAAATGCCCATTATTCTCCATCGACCAATCAGATTCAAGGAAAAAGGAGTTACAAAATTATGAAATTAAATCTTGTAACTCCTCCCATCATGGAGCATTAATGCAATCAATGCCCATAAACCCTCCTAATGGCTACCAAAAGCCTATAAATAGGTGGTCATTCCAAAGGGAAAGGGTCCTGAAAATTATTCTGAAGAATTCTCTGTACAAAAAAGCTCTCCTGCCCTGAAGAAACTCTTCTGCAAACACTACAAGGTAATTGAAGTCCCTTGGGGGGCCACCCACCCCCCCCCCCCCCAAGGTTTCCCCTCTTCTTCTATCCAACATGGCCTAGATGCGGCTTTTCAGCCCGTCTACTTGATTTTTTTTATTGGATATAAGACATTTCCTTGGTCTTTGTCCTCTAAAAATCCGAGGTCCAAGCCAAGCCAAGTGAATCAAAAGTATCAAAGTGTTCTCATCTTAAGGACGATGGCGGAGTCCATACATGACTCGCGACTGTCGATTTGAACGAGTCCCCATAATCCCCTGAGAAGTCAGATCCCTCTTTCTTCCTCTTCTATTGTATTTTGTATTTTTAAAGAGACAAAAAAATCACAACTCTTGTCTTTCACTATTGATAAGATTCGCAAATCACCTTCCATGGCAAAATTGCCTTCTATTGCACAAAACTGCCTTTCACGGCAAACTAAACAAAATCGCCTTTCACGGCATTAAAAATCTTGTCTCTTTCTTTAAAATATATGTGCAATGGAAAGTTAGAAAAAAAGTTTGATTTCCTTTCTACTTGTGAAGATGAATCTCCGGATCACCATTTCAAATTCCAAGTAGAACAGAAAATCTGGCATACCCATACAAAATGTTGATGCTCACTTTCTGCTTCGCCCCGCCGCACCCCGGCGGACCCGGGACGGAGGAAGGCAAGAGAAGAAAAGCCGGGACCATCAGTTCACACAGAATCTTCTTGGACACATTTGGTTCTCATGATTGTGTTCATTTTGGCCCTGAACTATGCCTGGTTTCATGAGTGCTTTAGAGAATTTAGCCTTATTATTCTCATAAAATTGGCCCAGTTCACACTCACATAGGTGGTTTTTATTAAGAGTATCCTGCTATACCCCATCTGATATGTCAAGATAAAAGAATCATTAAAAGCTTTGTTTACCCTAATTACCGTTGCAGGTATCACTATTAGTATCATAGGAATGAGCAGGAGATTTTATCTCCATAGTGATATCTTTAAGTCACACACAATTCGGTTGTCCCTTTGAACCTAGATCTTGGGATCTCCAGTCAACTAGGTTGGGTTGCCATTATGGCGACTTTTCATTCATAGGCTTTAAACCCATTCCCCTTGATGAACAGTTTACTCGCTCTCTCGCTAAACCTTTGGTAAAGAGATCTGCAATGTTATCTATTGACTTTATGTACTCAATTGTCATAATGTCATTAAAGAGCAGTTGTCTCACGGTATTATGCCTCCGACGAATATATCGAAACTTACCGTTATATATTTTACTCTGTGCCCTTCCAATTGCTGATTGGCTATCGCAATGAATGCAAATAAGAGGCACGGGTTTTTACCACATTGGAATATCTTCTAGGAATTGACGAAGCCATTCAGCTTCTTCGCCAGCTTTATCCAATACAATAAACTCAGATTCCATAATGGATCTAGCAATGCGGGTTTGTTTAAAAGATTTTTATGATACCGCTGCACCACCAAGTGTAAATAGATATCCACTTGTGAACTTTGAATCATTGGTATCTGATATCCAGTTGGCGTCACAGTATCCTTCAAGTACTGCTGGATATCTAGAGTAATGCAATCTATAGTTTTAGGTGTGTTTTAAATATCCTAAAACCCTAACTATGGCCTTCTAGTGGTCTAATCTTGGGTTACTTGTGTATCTACTCGATTTACTAACAGCATATGCAATGTCAGGAGGAGTACAATTCATCACATACATTAGGCTGCCAATTATTTGTGCGTATTCTCGTTGTGATATGCCTTTTCCATTATTCTTGGATAAATGGATACTAATATCTATGGGTGTTCTCGCTGGACTGCTATTATCTTGATTATATTTCTTGAGTATTTTCTCAATATAGTGCGATTGAGATAATATCAGTCCATCCGATGATTTAGAAATCTTTATTCCTAGTATGACATCGACAACACCTAAATCTTTCATGTCAAACTTATTGTTCAACATTCTTTTGGTAACTTGAATGATATCATCATTACTACCCATAATCAGCAAATCATCAACATATAGGCAAATAATGACACAGCCATTGTTAGTGTTTTTGACATATACACATTTGTCACATTCATTGATCTTAAACCCATTTGACATCATCAAACTGTCAAATTTCTCATGCTACTGCTTTGGTGCTTGTTTTAATCCATATACAGATTTGACAAGCCGACAAACTTTCTTAATTTGACATGGAACATTAAACCCTTCTGGTTGTTCCATATATATTTCCTCATCTAATTCACCATTTAAGAAAGTTGTCTTTACATTCATTTGATGTATCTTGAAATTGTGTATAACAGCAATTGCAATTAACATTCGAATGGATGTTATCCTCGTAACTGGTGAATAAGTGTCGAAATAATCTAAGCTGTCCTTTTGTTTTCACCCTTTAATAACAAGTTTGGCCTTGTACTTTTCGATTGATCCATCTGCTTTCATTTTTCTCTTGAATATCCACTTGCTTCCAAGAGTTTTGCAACCTTGTGGAAGATCCACTAGTTCCCATGTATGATTTTGCAAAATGGATTCTATTTCACTATTTATTACGCCTTTCCAATATGGTGCCTCGGGACTGGACACCGCTGCTTTAAAGCTTTGAGGCTCATCTTCTAACATAAATGTTAAAAAATCTGAACCAAGCGTTTTTTATGTTCTAGCCCTCTTACTCCGTCTAGGTTCATCAATCTCTTGTTGGTTTTGATTAATGCTACTAGCAGTGTCATGAGTTCTTTTAGGAGAACTCGATTCCTGCAAGGGTTTATAAGGAAATACATGTTCAAAGAACGATGCATTCCTTGACTCAATAATAGTGTTAGAATGCATATTGGGAATCTCAGACTTGTGAATTAGAAACCGATACGCACCGCTGTTATGTACATACCCAATGAATACACAGTCAACTGTTTTTGGTCCTATTTTAACCTTTTTAGGTGTAGGAACCACCACTTTAGCCAAAGACCCCCACACTTTTAAGTATTTGTAAGTAGGCATTCTGCCTTTCCACAATTCGTAGGGGTCTTATTAGTTTTCTTTTGAGGTATTCGGTTGAGAATATAATTTGCGGAGAGTATAGCATCCCCCCTATAAGTTCTGAGGTAATCCAAAACTTATCAACATAGCATTCATCATTTCTTTTAAAGTTCTGTTTTTCCTTTCAGCAACACTATTTTGCTTAGGTGAATAATGAGCAGTAGTTTGGTGTATGATACCATGCTGTGAACAGAATTCATCAAAAGGTGATTCATATTCACCACCTCTATCACTTCTTATCACCTTGATTTTCTTATCAAGTTGATTCTCAACCTCATTCTTGTAATGTTTGAACATTTCCAAGGCCTCATATTTACTTCTCAGTAAGTAAACATAACAGTATCTTGTGCAATCATCAATGAAAGTAAGAAAATATTTCTTACCACCTTTAGTTTGAACAAACTTTAGGTCACAAATATCGGAATGAATTAATTGAAGAGGTTCAAAAGTTCTTTCAACAGATTGAAAAGAAGTTAAAGTGAGTTTAGCTTCTACACATGTTTTACATTTGATATTTGAATCAAAACTATATTTAGGCAAACATTCCATGTTAACTAATATAGGCAATGCATCATAATTAACATGGCCTAATCTACCATGCTGCACATTAAAAGACTCAAGCATATAAGTAGAAGAATTTTTCTTATTAGGTACAATTGTCATTACATTCATTTTGAAGAGCCCATCACTAATGTATCCCTTTCCCACTTACATCCCAGACTTAGTGAGAACAAATTTGTCTGACTCAAATACAAGTTTGAAACCCTTCTTACTTAGTAATAAGCCTGATACCAGATTCTTATGAATATCAGGTACATGCAGCACATTGTTGAGGGTGAGTTCCTTTCCAGAAGTCATTTTCAGAACCACATGTCCTTGGCCTTCAACCTTAGAGGTGGCAAAGTTGCCCATGAAGAGTTGTTCTCCGTTAGAAGCATAATAAGTTGATAACATCTCTTTGTTGGAGCAGACATGTCGAGTGGCCCCAGTGTCCACCCACCATTCTCTGATATTGCCAATCAGATTGACTTTTGAGACCACAACAGAAAGATTGATGTCTGAAATATCAGTGGAGAGAGTGTCTAATTCTGTCATGTTGGCCTGCGCTGGTTTCTTACTTGTATTGCCTTGGTCTTTCGCTTACGACAGTCCTTAGCACGGTGACCCGGTTTGTCACACACATAGCATTTCCTTTTGAACTTCTTGTTGTCATTGGGACCTTGTTTTGGACCATTGGGACTGTTCTTCCTCTTTTTGGGATTTTGCCCGTGTTCCACCACATTTGCCTTAGCTTCAGTGAATGTTTTTCCTGCTTTCTTTTCAAATGCACGATTGTCTTCCTCTGTCCTCAATCTGACAATCAGGTCTTCAAGTTTCATCTCCTTTCGCTTATGCTTAAGGTAGTTCTTAAAATCCTTCCAAAGTGGTGGCAATTTTTCAATGATTGCTGCCACTTGGAAAGACTCACTAAGAGATATTCCTTCTGCATGAATTTCATGGAGAATTACTTGAAGTTCCTGAACTTGATTGATTACTGCCTTGGAATCGATCATGTTGTAGTCAAGGAATCTGCCAACAACAAATTTCTTCATTCCAGCATTTTCAGTCTTGTACTTTTTATCAAGTGAATCCCATAATTCCTTAGCAGTCTTCAATGAACAATACACATTATATAATGTGTTGTCTAGTCCATTGAGAATGTAATTACAACAGAGGAAGTCAGCATGCTTCCAGGCTTCTACAGCAGCAACTACTTGCTTATCTGTCTCATCTTCTTTCAAAGCAGGAGCTTCTTCATGGAGGAACCTAGCCAAGTTCGAGGTAGTGAGATAAAACAATATTTTCTGTTGCCATCTCTTGAACTCGGTACCGTTGAACTTTTCAGGTTTCTCCCCATGGTTCACCATAACAGGGGTAGGGGTAGTGATTGGAGTATTCTTCTCAATGCCCATTATTGTTTAACAGAAGAGAAATAAAATAAACACAGAGAATACTGTAGACTTATAAACTAACAGTACTGTAAAAGAAAACTCAGACTATATGGTAACCAATTATAGGTTACTGAAGACTGAGGCAAACATAAAGCAAATTACAAAACAAACTGAAGTTCTGTAACCAGTTATATATAAAGAAGAAACTCAGTTTTACAGTACTAATTTCAGAAACAGGAGAATAAGAAACCAGTAGTGAAACTGACATAAACCGAAACAAAAAAAATACTGAAGTAAAACTGATAACATAATGTACTTAGAAACTAGAATTTTGTCTTAAGGTTGTTATTCCAAGTACATACAGTTTAGTATTTTAGGAATCAGTTTGAAGTAAATAGAAACAAAAACAGTACTCTGTTTGAATGTAAAATGCACTTACAGTTTGAAGGCAGGAAAATAGTACTCTGTTGTTGAAGTTATTAGATTCAGAAATTAGCAGTTAATCAAGGCTAGTGCTTAACACTATGTCCTTAAGACAAAATTCGTCCCCACAATGGTGCTAATGAGTCTTCAGTAGCGTCTTGTCTCCTAGGATACAATGATCATACATACAGTAGCAGCACAACAAACTGATGAACGAGATGCATATTTATAGCATGCTACAAGTCTATTCATGGGGCTGCATCTGTTCAGTACAGATGTTTCTCTTCTTTGGACACACACTTTTAGATGCGAATGGGCACAAATAATAAATGGGTAGTGGGCCGAGCCAGGCCTAACTCGCCCGTGAAGCCTAAGCCCGGCCCGGCTCGGGGCACACGCGTGTGCTGGTGACCCCACCTTAGTCTAGGTCCTCCCTCATCTACAAAAGTGGAATGCCCATTGGGGCTCATCCTATACTAACAAGGTAAACATATTCATACCCAAATAATGTTCTGCTCCCAAGCAATGTGAGAAGCAAGTTCAACACTTCCTTTTATTTCCATGTTTAACATGTTCAAGTAATGGTGTTTAGGAGGCAATTTCTCATTCACTCCTTAATGGATTAGAGCAACCCAATACATGTCCTTAAACTACTCATGGAGTAGATTACATTCTCATGTATTCCCACCTAAAAGGATAAGTGGGTCCTACTTTTATTTTGGCTCAAAGTTGACCAAAATAAGGGTGCTCTAGGCCATTTTTTGTTATCTGTATTATAGTCATCTTATTGTTATCACCTTACTAGACATTACAAAGAGACCCGTGGTACGTTTTCTACATTAGTTTCTAGCCTTTTCAATGCAACGCTTCCTAATGCCATATACACAACCCACCTTTCATGCTGCAGTATTTGGCCTCCAAAGAAATAAAAACAAAATGTCCACGTCCAATTCTCATTTCATAATCACAATCATGTCAGTGTTGACAACATCTAATCTTATCTTCTCTTTAGCTATTTTTATTTTCTAAGTCATCATCAATCAATTTCTACTATATGATTATGGTGAATAAAACTCATCTCCTTAAAAAAGTGATTTCTTTCCATGTCATTCAGAAAATTAACACAGTAAGATATCCAGTCTCCTGTACTCTTCTCTGTTGTTTTTTTTTTTTTTTTTGTTTGACAGATTTAGGTCTCGGAGATGCCTGTGCTCGTGAGTTGTTTTTTTTTAGTTGACAGATTTAGGTCTCGGAGAAGTGAAATATTTATCCTCTACTGTCAAAGAGGGCTCCATTGAGAGAATGGTTTCCTATCCAAGTGAGCTAATTGGTTTCTTCTAAAGTGTGGTAATGTATATACAGTTTTTATGGTTGAGCTTATCTACATCTTTTGTGGGTTTTGAGGATTTTAGTGGATATAAGTTGAAATGTGTGGATTTTGGAAGCTTTGCATCAGCATTGGTGACCCATTTGCTGAATTGTGCTTAGTGACAACTGAATCCAAACATGATTTTGTGACAGTAAGGAATCAGATTTTTTTTATATCCTAATCCGTGCCACCTAAGACCACCATCTTTTTTCTACTTGTGAGCTGTGGGAATTGGACTGAACACTTTTCACCTTTTTTTTTTCTATTATAAAAATAGCATATTCACGTGAGTTATTATAATTAAATGATGAGCTTTTTCTTATAGCTTACCTCTAGAGATGACTTTTCCCTCCCCCTTTCTCTAGAGAAGGAAGTGTCTTTTGTTAATTATTCTCTTTTCTTTTTATGTTAAGTGCTCTGCATTTAAAAGAAAAAAAAAAACCGCGAAGGGATGGATCACATCTAATTTTTTAATCCATGTATTTTCTCATGATGATATGGTTTGTACCTTTTAATGTGGCACTATTTGGTGTTTCAGATTATCATTTTGTTTCTCCTGAAAAAACAATTATTTTTTAATTTCTAGCTTAATAATAGAAAAAAGATTCATTGAATTAGTAATATAAGAAAGGTCTATAAGTTGTTAGGCAACTTCTTAGTTGTGCTAATTTGCCAGCAAAATCTATATGGTCATTTACCACAAAAATTTCCTTAAATAGGGTAACCATAGTTAAGGACCTTAAACTTTTACAATGACTGCCAAGGACCTTCAACCCTGTAAATTTGTTGACGTCGACAGAAGATTCGTTGACATCAACATAAAATTGTGTTGACATCAACAAAAACGCCAGTTAACAACATGAGTGACTATGTGATTTTGTTGACGTCAACAGAAGATTCATCGATATCAATATAAAATTGTGTTGATGTAAAAAGAACTGCCTAGTTAGCGTCAACAAAAATTGAGTTTTCCGTTATTTAGGGTTTTGTTGACATCAAGCAATCTCTTTCTCACTGTGATTCAGAAAAAAGGGTAGGGTGTTAATCTCCTTCCTCTCTTTCTTCTATTCTACTATCGCTGTTGATTTGGGGGTGAGAACATTTTTTTTTTTTTAAGGTTATGTTGACATCAACTAACTAAGGGCAAAAATGGAATGAAATATTGGATTTTGGGCTGAAGGTTTTTGACCGTCATTATAAAAATTTAAGGTCCTCAGTTGTAATTACCCTATTTAATAGGGTTTTTGAAGTAAATGTCCCTTTTCTTTAAAAAGTTAACAAAAAATTAAAAACATAAATTTCTTACTTATCAAACTTAACCCGACGCAAAAATGTATTCTTGTTGTTTGGAATTCAATTTTCTTTTGAAAACAATCTAGTAAAACGGGGATTCTACCATGTACTTTTTCTTTCATTTCTCATGCTGCATAGAAAAAATGAAATTCAAGACGTTGGTAGTGGATAGCAGCATTTTGTATTATGTGATGAAATTCTTAGTTAGAAAATTAGAGTGATTTTCTTCTCTTTTGAAAAAAAAATGAAATAAAAAGAGAGAAAAGTTTTTAGGGGGTGTCAATATTAACTCCAAAATAAAAAATGCACAAATGTGATTTTTTTTTTTATGTTTTACAATTAAAATGCTCTTACAAATAAAAGAAATACAGGCTCTTAGGTGAGCTCTGAGACCCATCACAACACTTGATAAGGATCCTCCGAGACTAGGTATCGGATCAATTAACTGGGCATGTGCCTCTTCAAGGAGATCCACATTTAGTAGATCAAATTTTAACCGTTGACCCATCATGGATTGTGAGATATTTGCAAAAAAAATCTAGAGCATTAATGGTTCAATTCTTAGTTCTGTGGGCTTCTTTTTCGCTATCCAAATTGTTAATCCTTTCTAGAAGGTCAACAATGATTATCAGGACAAATCTCATCACTTGATTCATCATGGATTTTTCAAAATTTGTGAATAACTGTGAAAGACATGTGAATCGTTAGATACAATATTCTGATTCACATTTGAAAAGGTTTGAAAATGACAAACAATGTATTATGTTTCTCATGTGACTCATTTGCATGTGTGAATGACTCACATGTGAGTTATTTACATATATAAAGCATTTTCTCCTCATATGTGAAATTAACAAACGACCCCTTAGAAATAACCACTTGTACTTTCAAAAAAAATCTTTATATATATGTTACTTTCGCCAATCCTTATCTCATTCATAATCTTCTCTCTAAAACGTTTCTTATTATTTTTTTATCTTTTATGAAACTTATTAAAGAAAATTATCATCTCTAGAGATAAATTTTATGGGGTCATTATTTGACATAATAAAATCTTGATAAACTCTAATTAACCAAAAGTTCAGCAATTGGGCCATTATATAACTTTATAAAATCTTGATAAACCAACTTGATAAAATGTCAATAAAACCTAAATTCTAAGGCATGCCATGTCAAATTCAAAATGCCATATAATTTCAACTTGCAAAAGTGGGCTTTTTTGCAATTAATCTCGATGCTTCTATATAAAATATATTTTCTTATGGCCCGTGTTGGGCAGTAATTAGTTGATTAGGCTTGTGTGTTTCTTTTTCAGATTCTAACAGATGTTTACAAAGTTTTATTACGAATAAGTGACAAATCTTAATTTTTTATTTTTTATTTTTAATATATTTTATTTTCAAAATTTTACATTTTCTTCAAAAGTTAATAACAAAGGTGTTTCTTTTTCATTTTTAATACTCGAAAAAGAGGATGTAGATGGACCTATTACAATTTAGAAAATTTTAGAAGGTTGAATTTAAGATTATAAAAACTAAATCACAAATACTTATTGCTAAAATACAATTAAATGGATTTATTATTCCATAATATAAATGTTTATCATCACTTTAGTAAATTTGCTATTAAAATGCAATGATCATTGAAGTGAGACCCATTGATAGATTTTTCATCAAACAACTCTTTTGGACAAACCCCAAGGAGGTCCATCATTCAAGAGGATGCAAAATGGGTCTTAAATTGGACTAGCACTATAACCCATGCTTAGCACGGTATATATATGCATTGTAAAATAAATTATCATACATTATAAAGAAAGGAGCAACTTGCATAAAATGGAAATAGGAAAATTGGAATAGAAAGAAAATAAAAGAGATGGGGGTAGAACCGTAGAAGAGAGTTTTTACATAAAGGAAGAACTGAGACTTTAAAAAGAGGAAGTAGATGAAAGTGGTTTGATGAAAAAAAGATTTGAGTGGGTAGTTGCACAAGATAAGTAATGGAAAAAGAATGTAGAGCATGTGAGCAAAAAGGGATAACTGATGGTCAAAATCCCTCAAAGTTCAAGCCCAAACCCTTAACTTTAATATATTATAATTAGTGATGGCAGGCCTACATATAGTCATAATGAATCTCTTATCTCAAGAATATTACAGAGAATGTTAGCTAGGGGTGTACACGAATCGGATTGGTGCGGATTGGGCCAAATCCATCACCAATCCGTTGCCTACAGATTGACGGGTTTGTAATCCGTCACCAATCCATTACTGTTGAAATCCAATCCGATCCGATCCATGGAGGAGCGGATCGGATCGAATTAATCCATTCAATCCGTTACCGTACATTACATGTAAAAAGAAAGAAGAAAAAACCCATAAATTTTGAAGCCACTGAATTAAAGTGGCATGAGTTGAGAGATTTATGCATATTCTATTCATAAGGTTAGTGACTCCTTACATTTTTTTTTCTTATTTTTTATATATATTTTTTAATTTTTATTTAATGACAATGGATCGGATCAGATTGAATCCCCGGATTAAGAGTGAAATCCGCCACCGATCCATTGCTAACGGATTACACAATTTTCAATCCATCACTAATCCGTTCGCCTTCGGATTGGATCAAAATCCGCGGATCGGATCGGATCAAATTGACGGATTGATGGATTTTTTGTACACCTCTAATGTTAGCTATTGATCTATAGTACTTATGCTTAGTAGTTTAAGGACGGAGAGAAACGAAAATTTCTTAATGTCCTAAGCAGTAGATCATCACTACCAATTGCAGTTTACAGTGGGAGGTCATGAGATTGATAGTAACTAGAAAGTGATACACTCTCTAGGTTTCGTATACATATGTTACTAAGCACAATAAGCATGGGGTAAGACCATACATTGCGAATTAAAATATCTATACATTCTAAAAGTAGATATGAAGAAAAAAAACTAATTAATGATCATTTTAAATTATAACTTTGAATTTCAGCCGACTTAATTGAGGAGTTGGGCAATCAGAGAAGAGGGAGAAAGTCACAAAAAACAGGTGAAGAATAAAAAAAATGAGTTAAAAAAAATTCTTTTCTCTTCATTAATGATTAGAGGAAAACACCATACATACCTTTTAGGAAATTTAGCAAACATTTTATATGCAAATATGCAGTATACGCAAAGTAAGTTTTTATAATGAAAAGAAAATAAGAAAAGACCACGAGCAGGAGTAGAAAGGGAGTATGAGGAGTAAGATACATATAGAGTCGGAGAATAAATGAATAGAAGTTGGGTAGAAAGGGAGGTGTTGTAAAAAGGAAAAGGTAGAATGGAAAAGTGGAGAGTAGATTTAGGCGGTTGCATGAGATAGGAGTGAGCGGTTGTATGAGAAGATAGATAAGAAAGGAGTTAGCATGATTGGAAAGTTACCATTAAAAGTGGGGAGAGATCGTGATGTGATTAGTCGGATAACTTAAAAGTCCAAATTACAACCAACAGTAAGGATTAGTGCCAAAACACTTGGCTTTAATATATCATAATATATATGAGTTACGCTACAAAACTCTCCGGGTGTTTTTCTAAAAAAAAAGGCCCCTCTTTTAGCCCATAAAAGTGTGACACGTGTCATCAATGATACGCATATCCGATTCTCTCTCCTAAATGTTTCCCTACAAAGGTGGATCTCTTAAAATATTAACAAATTATTAGCTATTAGATAGGGGCAGAAATTCCCCTTTTGAGATAAGGGAGTTTTTGAGAATTTTCCAATATATATAATGCTCTTATGAGAGTAACTATCACACTATTAGAGTAAAGGGGGACCCATTGGATCCATATCCAATGCCAACAGACTAAATATGAAGATCCCCCTACTCTCATAATAATGTACCAGTTACTCTCAAGAGCATTTATATATATATATATATAAATATAAACCTTGAGTCCAGGTCCGTTATGGCATGCACTCACAGGAAATTTGTGAGGCTGTACTGGCATGTTTATAGAAAATGTTAATACTTCGCTCTTAATATGTCAATATAGAAGCGTTTAATTTACAGGCCGGGTCAAATCAACCTAGTCTTACCACTTGATTGGGGTGAGTGCAGTGAGAATATCTTGCTAGAATTTGGATTCATGATCACACTAAGATTTTCTCTCTTTTGTCTTCGTAAAATATGAAAACTATAGAAACAAACATACAAATAACTAATCACTTTAAGGTAAAATTACACTAATGCCTCGATCAAATCAAGTTGAGTGACCACAATGGTGAAGCTCGAGATCAATGCCAACTTAAGGTTACAAAGAGATTTATTCGTTCTAAGTAGATAGGTTTTTTTTTTTTTTTTCCAACTATGTACGTAGTTTCTCTTGAAGAATATAGAGATTGGTTCGATGTGTATGGTTTTTTTTTCCTTTCAGTTTTTAAATTTCATTTTGTCCCAGTATGTGGTTTCTCTTTAAGGATATATATAGAAATTGGTTCAATGTGTATGGGTTTCTTTCTTTCTTTTATTTTTCTTAATTTCATCTCGTTAGTTCCTCTTTCTTTTTACTGTATTTTGATGTCTTCTTTTTGTTTGCTCAAATGAAAAAAATATTATTTTTTTCATTTCTTCTTCAATGGTGTTTGTGCACTATATTCGTTTAAATATTCATTGGTCTCTAATGAATATTCTTTGATATATATATATATATATATTTTATTTTGTCTCATTTTTATTCTTCTTCAAATCTTTATTCTCTTCATCTCATGATGAATTTTTGGAAGACACAAATCGCCTCTACTTCAAATGAAGTCACAAGTTTAAGGTGAGTTTTTCCTGTTCACTTTAATTTTATCTATTTTTCCTCCATCTTCATATCAACAAAGATTGGATCATATGCACTACATTGATTTAAATATTCATGGTTCCTATATCTGATTTATATAAATTATTTATCATTTTTTTTATCATGGTCACCACACATTTTAGCTGTATTGATTTTTTATTTTTCTTTAAAATCACAGATCTACTATTAACTCTGTTTAATTTATATTAAAAAAAGAGGCAATTATAATTCATCAAATTGATCAGAACTTCAAGACCTATGTATATCATTAGTTTTAACTTATAATAAAATTATTATAATATTATAATATAATTTAAAATAAATTAACTGCCCTTTTTGCATCTTTGTTTTATTTTTTAATATTTCATTTAATGCTTCTGTTTAAGAAATATAAAACTTGATCTTATGGACTCCAATTTCGAAGAAAATCTATCCTTATCTCACAATCCCTATTAAAATTTTAGAAGGCCCACTTTAAGATTTATGATGAAAAGGGAAATGATATGTTTTTATAATATTGCGCAAGAGACAAGTATCTTATTTTCGTGCAACAGTGATCAATTGCAGCATTCAACTTCTGCTCAAGTCACTAATCCATATAATTCTAGTGTGAAAACTGTGAAATAATGTGTTGAATTCACAACAATCAAATTACATAAAATATGAGAAAGAATTGTTACACCAAACAATATTTTTCATTCATTCTCAAATTTTTACTTACAGAAGTTCATTCTCCGGCCTTGTGCATGCAAGTTGTTTACAAATCTCATTCTACCACTCCTCCATTTAGCCTTAGATGCTCTTAAAACTGAAGAAAAATTGAATTACAACATAAAAAATTGAAGGAAACTGCAAAAAATTAGTTTCTGGGAGGTCATGTCCGACCAAATAGGAACAGGTCAGACATGGCCCGCTGTTTGCATATTTGTGCTTATTCTTCTGTCCAATCTCCTCCCAATTGGGTGCTAAGGTTTTGTACTCCCCTTCCACTGAAATGTAAAGAGGAGTCCGAAATTTCTTCTAGAAAGAGCAAAGAGCAATTAAATTTTTTACTAAATGAAAGATATACAAAAAAGGTAACAACTTATTTAAGGGATATTCTAAACGCACCCACTTCTTTTGTTGAGCACGCCCACATTTTCAATAGTACCTAAAATACCCTCCTCTTCTCCTCTCTCCTCTCCTCTCCCTCTCTCCTACCTGTTCCCTACTCCGGCTACCTCTGCCCAACCCCGCCGCCACCGATCCCTCTCCCTCTCTCTATCTCTCTCACCCGCCGCCTGCAACCCCCCGGTAGAGAAGAAGAATGGGGAAAGGAGAGGAGAAGGTGGGAGCGGTGATCCAGGGGGGTGGTGCGACGGTGTAGCAGTGACAGGGAGGATAGAAGAAGGAAAACAGAGGAGAGAGGCTAAAAAGAGAGAGAAAGAAAAGGAAGGAGAGGAGGAAGAAAAAGAGAATTGCAAGAAGAAGGAGACAGGGGGAGATAACGGAGGGGAGAGTGCAGTGTGTGTAGGGTGCAGGAGGAGGGAGAGGGTCTACCTGGTTTGGCGTTTGACAGCGGGGCGGCGCAGAGGTGCAGAAGATGGTGGCGAGACAGAGAGGGAGAAGAAGAGCGAGGCGGCGGCGTTGCGTGAGCAGAGGAGTAAGATTGGGGCACTGCACCTAGTGGTCGTGAGATGGAGGTGGTGTGTGTGTGTGTGTTGAGGGAGGGGGAGGGGTGGGGGGCGGTGGGGGTGGAGATGAAATGCTGGGTGAGGAAGATGGGGTCTGGCTAGGGGGTGCCGCTGGAGCAGGGAGAGGGAGAGAGAAGGAAGGAGAGGGAGAGGGGTATTTTCGTCATATGTAATTTTATTTTTTTTAAATGTGGGGGTGCTCAGTAAAAGAGGTGGGTGAGTTTAGAATTTCCCCTTGTATAAATATAAATAGTTGCATTGATTAGTCACTTGATTGCATAAAAGAGGATTTTATTTTACAATTGTCCTTGACGCATTTTCATGTTTTGGAAGCGTTGTATGATTACCTCGTTATCGATGTTATCAAAATTATCTTTCTCAATTACGCTGATGATTCTTTACTATATGCAGAAAATGCTCTTTCAACAGTAGCAGTGGCAATTGGTAAGATTAGTGCCAATGTTATAAGTAAATAAACTAATGGATATAAAATGTCTTTTTTCGTCTCAACCATCCCTTTGGCAAGACCGTCATTCCTGTTCACTCCTAAAAACTCACTATTGGAGTGTATATCCATAATCTAAGTTTCAAGCTGACTAACGAGTGCCATAAGATCTACCGCGGAAAGTTCAACATGATAGAACAAAGAGAGGCGGATCAATTTTTGCTTGTCAAAAGCAAAGAATGAATTACTTGGATTTAGGTATGCGACGCAAAGAAGCAATTCAATGTTTGCCTCAGTGAAACAGTTGTTTAACTCTTGAAGTTGCATAACAATGGCAGTGTAGAACAACTCAACACGATAATGTTGCAAGTTTGTGATTTCTTGAGCTTTATGGCGTGGTTACTCTCGAGCTACAAATTTATCATTCATGTTAGGAATAATAATTCCATGTTTAGCACAAAATGAAGCAACTTCATTGAGAAGAAAATCCCACTCATTATCTCTCATTATCTGCAATGGTTGCTTAGATATTTTAACTAAGGTCATGACATTCACAATATCTTGTTCTTTATGCTGCAATGCTTTTGATAGATCATTCGTAACTCCCAATATATCTCTCAGAAGATGTAAGTTGAGCATGGGATCAAAAGACAACATGAATCCAACAATACACATGCTTTAGCTCTTTGTTCCAAGTCTGAGCCATCTTCCACAACAACATCAAGCACTTCGATCACAGAGGAGAACGTGAAAATTAAGCTCATAAGTGAGCCCCAACGTTTATCACCAGGCCGTTTGAGGCCACTCTCCTAATTTAAGCCCTTTCCACTTGAAAGTTAACTTTAGCGGCTTTTTTATCTCAAAGACTGTCCCAATGTTTGCATGAGAGGCTCCAACAATATTCAAAACATTGGAAACCAAATTAAAGAGTAAGGCAATTTGGGCGTGACTTTTTGCAACAGCAACAAGGGCCAATTGAAGTTGATGTACAGAGCAATGCACATAAAATGCAGATTCATTCTCTTTCATGATGAGTGTTTTGAGATCATTAAATTTCAATTTGCATATTACTGGCCCCCATCATAACCATGCCCACACAATCCCGCTATAGTTAATCCATGTTTGAAAAATAATGTTTCGGTTGCTGCTTTAAGTGATACAGCTGTTGTTTCCTTAACATGTATGAATCTCAAAAAGCATTCAATTACACATCCTTGCTTATCTACAAAACGTAATACGAGAGCTATGTGCTCTTTGATGGATATATCATGAGATTCATCAATCAAGATAGTAAATAGTGCGTCTTCAAGCTCATTAATGATAACCTTAGTGGTCTAAAGCGCAGCTACACTCACAATATCTTTTTGAATATAAGGTGCGATCAATTTAAGAATTTTAGGAGCATTTTCAACACAACACTTATAATATCTTCATTGTGATGATCAAGAAATCGCAGTAATTCAAGAAAGCTTCCCTGATTGTTCAGTCTCTAGATTCATCACGGCCATGAAAAGCTAAGCCTTGACATAATTTAAAAAAAAAAAAAACAAACAAATGCAATCATTTGATGCATTAAGACGAGCTTTGTACTCCATTAGAGCTTGGTCTGATTGCTTAGAGAAAAATGTCTGAATGTGTTTCTTTTGGTTTAATAAATCTAGACACTTCCTGTAGGCTTGATTATGAGCACTACGAGGCCCTCCAACATAAACTTGAAACCTTTATCTCTTTTTTTTCTCCAATTGGTAAAACCTTCAACTACGAAAGTGTCACCACCCCCTTGCTCTCCTTTTCCTGGTCTAAAAAGATTACAGTATAAGCAAAATATTAAAATCCTTTTCTAGGCTGTACTCCAACCACCTAACTTGTTCATTGAACCAAGTAGGGTTAAATCGTCACAACACTGTTCCAAATTTTTTTTTGTGAATTACGAGGTTAATAAGGACCCTTTTGTAGATATGCTCTTCGGATCAAGTCTTGGTTATTAGGATGATAATTCGAAATTCAAGTACGTAAAACAGGATCTGTAGGAAGATCTGCCAAGTTAATCTAAACATGACTTCTCTTTGAGCTAGAATGAACTTGATCATGTACATCATTTTCTGGGGTCGGAGGTGGAATGTGAGGCTTTGACTTTCTTTTGAGGAATTTATCCATAATTGGTTAAAAAAGGTAAAGAATAGATGAGACAAGTCTATTAGGATTACATGACTACTATTAATATGCTTAAATTAAGGAGGGGAATGCAAATCAATGTTCTAGGTAAGAAAATGTCATCATCAGCTTATTGCAGAGAGAGAAATTTATTTTGTCGACCCTCAATGGCCCATCTTTGAAGTATGGCCCCGCCAGTTTGGAGGCAACTCTTGGGTGACCCAATTGGTGCAGGCCCCAAGTGAGCCTGGGCCAGTCCAACCCACTAAATAAGCCCCCAAAAAATCTCACTTGTTGTTTGTTTTGAAGGATTTTTATCCAAATTAACTTGCCTATTTTAACTGTTTTGACAAAACAACCCTTCATATAGTATTTTATTAGTTAAATAGGTACATGCTAAGCTTGGTCCTTAAAAATAAATTAACATTTAAAATTTTAAGATACATAAAATAATAAAATAAGTAAAAAACTAAATGATATTGTAATGTATTGAAAATAACTTTGGGCTTCCTTGAGCTATTAGTGGGAATAAAACAAATACAAAATAAAGGAAGTATACTATTAAAATCATCCTTAAAACCCTATATACCAAATTTATTAAATGATCGATCCAAACACAATCGCCAATTAATCATCATAGCCTCAAAAGACATAACTCACATCTTGCATTTAATTTCAAAAGTAAAAAAATGCAGTAATCATAGAATTATGTGCAAACTTAAAAGAAAAATAAAATAAACTAACAAAACTTTATTGCACCATATATTCTTATTAGCTAATACACTTGAGTATTGGTTTCAGCCCATTAATAATACGACAAGCTAACGAACGGTTTCAACCAATGTAGATAAAACAAACTAAAAATAATAATAAGAAGTCTAGGTTCTCAATGTACTTAGAGGAAATTTTATAGCATTTTACATTCCCCCAGCCCTACCCAAAGAGTTTTTTTTTTTTTTCTATAAAGTACCCTTAAAATTCACATGTTTTAACTCTGTTGTGCTGCTTATTGCACTACTTTTCCATTCTCCAAGCCTGGAGAAAGGAAGAGGGTTAGCATATATATATATATATATATATTTATAGGGGAGCGCTCTCCTGAGCTGCAGCCCATCTTAACGTCCGCTGCAGGCATGTGGAGAGACTGCAAGCGTGTGGGTTTTGACGAGTGACAAAGGCCCGCCAATATTTCAGTTTCCCCCCCTCATATTGGACCCAGTGAAATTCTGCCTTCTCTCTCCACTGTTTCTCGCCTCTCTGTCTCTCGCCTCTCTTTCTCTCTCTCTCAGCGAACCTCTCGCCTGCTCTCCTCTCTCTCGCTACCCTGCTGGTGCGCTCCCTCTATCTCGCTTGGTCTCTCCCCCTAGCCGCCCTGCTGCTGCTGCGCGCATCTCTCTCTCTCCTCGCCTGATCTCTCCCCCTCGACGAACTACTACGCTGCTCTCCTCCCCCCTCACTGAACTACGCGCATCCCTCTCTCTCCTCGCCTAATCTCGCTGCTGCTGCGCGCATCTCCCTCTCCCCAAACGCTGCCCTGCTGTTGCTGCGCGCATCTCTCTCCCCAAACGCATGATCTCGCTGCTGCTGCGCGCATCTCTCTCTCTCCTCGCCTGATCTCTCCCCCTCGACGAACTGCTGCGTTGCTCTCCTCTCCCCTCGTCGAATCTCTCTCCCTCGCTCCCATCGCCGAACTGCGCCCGTCTCTCCCTCTCATCTCTCTCTCGCCTGATCGCTCTCTCCCCTTCGCCGAACTGCTAGAGATTGTTTTTGGGGGTGTTTAGGGTTTTTCTCTCTCAACGTATGTTCTTCATATCTGGTAAGCATGGATCTGTTGCATTGTTGATAATTTGTTTTTGGGATGATTTCAGATTGGCTATTGAGTAGATATATTGAACATCAAATAATCCGAATTCTCCCTTGTGATCAAAAGGCACCATAAGTATGGTGAGAAAACCCTACTGGTCTGGTCAGTTGGATTGTTTTTTCAATGTTTGAGTCGTTGCTTCTATGTTTGAGTAAATGACTCAATGGGTTTTGCATCAAGTGAGGGCAGTTGAGAAAACCCTACCGGTCTGGTCAGTTGGATTGTTTTTTCAATGTTTGAGTAAATGACTCAATGGTTTTTGCATCAAGAGAGGGTAGTTGGAATGTGTTAATTCTACAAATGTGGAGCCTATATTCCCCTGATCCAAGCTATTGTGTTGATGAGTTGCATTGTGGAAGGATAGTGCTCCAAATTCTGATCTTCTATAATCTCGCACATGAGGTGTTATTTCTTAGTTTCATCATTAATAGCATGATTTCGTATGTCAATAGTACATAGAAGCAACGCTCGTAAGGAGTCCCTTTATAATTGATAAAAATAGGCCTGCCTACCATCCATGGAGTTTTATGAATAATAATGATGATGATGATTATGATGATGATAAAGAAAATTTGATGAAGTAGGTTCATTCGATTTGCTTCTCAATTCGTCTAATTCAGACAGAGTTATACTCCAAATACTCCTGGCTGTAGAACTTCAATCAAGTTACTACTATTATTTGAGATAAGAGTTGATAGAACATGTGTGCAGAATCTAGCACCTGTTGTATCCGTGGCTGCAATGATACTTAGCCCTCTCAAGTTTGTAGTTGGCATTTTCTTTTATCTGATGTTAACCTTTCTAATAAAGACTTTCTGTTTATTTTTTCTTTCCATAATGGGAACAGCCCTACAAATGTCGTCGGCATCGTCTTCGGTACGAAACTTAGAATGGGCTCCAAAGTGCCCATGTGGGTATGGGTATATGATTTTAAAGACATTTCGTACAGCCCAAAATCCGGGACGAAGATTTTGGAAATGTCCAGATTTACACGTAAGTGTTTATAGATTACAACTTCTTAAATTAATATGTATTTTCACTCAAAAATTAATATTTCTTTTGCTATGAATTTGTTTGTAGGGAGAGCAAGGTTGCGGGTTGTTGATTTAGATGGATGAGGTTGCGAATGAATATTCACCGGTCCGAAGTCTGGGACGTGTGCAAATCGAAAGTAGAGAAGATGAAATAAGAACGTTAATTGAAGAGATGAAGTAGGAGATTAAGCATGAAATCAAATTTTTGAGAGAAAGTGTTGAAGCTCAGAATTTTCAGCAGCAACACCCAAATTATTGTAGCTATATATTGATGATGTTTCTACTATTTGTTGCATACGCATGGGGATCAAACTTTGCAACACGAACTTAGCTATCTCTGTTGTTCTTTTTTTTTTTTTTTTTGATGACATGTCCATATGCACTTGTTCAATTATTGAATATGAAGCAACGAGAAATTTGCCAATGACAAATTTACAGCGTCTAGTAACTTGTACTCTTTCACATTTCTGTTGGGTGGGTGGAATTAGAATTCTAACTTGCACCAAGTGCTATTAAATGAAGTATTAGGATAGGAAAAGTGCGCGGCTGTTGCACGTGCCAAACGCGATTTTTTTGGACCTGAAAATTGCAGATTTTGAGTTCATGATATGGACTCCGAGAGCCCCAAATTTCATCAAAAAACTCTCGCAGGAAGTGGGTCAACCGGTGACCTAAACAGGGGTACTCAGATTGGATTCAGCAGATTTAACCATCTGGGTTGGAAAAGTGCGCTGCTGTTGCACGTGCCAAACGCGATTTTTTTGGACCCAAAAATTGCAGATTTTGAGTTCATGATATGGACTCCGAGAGCCCCAAATTTCATCAAAAAACTCCCGCGGGAAGTCGGTCAACCGGCGACCTAAACAGGGGTACTCAGATTGGATTCAGCAGATTTACCTTTCTGGGTTGGAAAAGTGCGCCTCTGTTGCACCCGCCAAACGCGATTTTTTTTTACCCAAAAATTGCAGATTTTGAGTTCATGATATGGACTCCGAGAGCCCCAAATTTCATCAAAAAAGTCTCGCGGGAAGTGGGTCAGCCGGCGACCTAAACAGGGGTACTCAGATTTGATTCAGCAGATTTAACCATCTGGGTTGGAAAAGTGTGCCACTGTTGCACGTGCCAAACGCGATTTTTTTGGACCCAAAAATTGCAGATTTTGAGTTCATGATATGGACTCCGAGAACCCCAAATTTCATCAAAAAACTTCCGCGGGAAGTGGGTCAACCAGCGACCTAAACAGGGGTACTCAAATTGGATTCAACAGATTTAACTGTCTGGGTTTGAAAAGTGCGCGGCTGTTGCATGTGCCAAACACGATTTTTTTGGACCCAAAAATTGCAGATTTTGAGTTCATGATATGGACTCCGAGAACCCCAAATTTTTTTGGGGACAATTCACATTATCATATGACCAGCATCTTCTTAACATCAATTTTTGGGGACAATCTTATATTTTAATCCACCGTAGGAGTTTACAGACTATAAGTAGTTGCTGCTGATCTAATTGCTGTTTAACATTACCATCACTGTGTCATAGGAGAGGAGCTCGCATTTTCTAGTCCTTGTGAGAAATAACTTCTTGCCAGACTAAAAGTCTGGCTCGGTACACCCCAAATATATAAATAACTACCTGTTGGAACAACCAGAAAGGCATTTGAAGGGATGGCTCTTAAGCACACCATCACACCTGCCTTTCTGCCTTCCCTCAAAAGCTTCAACAAACAATCAACAGTACAAAAAAGTACAATAAAATAAAGATAAAACCAACAGCAGCCAATTTAAGAAACAACAATTAAACAAAAAAGAGGAGAAAATATGTAAGTGGACATATAAAACAGAGGCTCCCTCTGAACATAAAGAATTCCAGTTCTTGTCAATGGGCCAAATCAACAAAAAAAGAGGGGAAAAACGAAAAAGACAAATAAGCAAGAAAAAAAAAATGGGACAAAAAGAGTGCATCTCCAATCTCCATCCATCCCTTTTTTCTTTCAAGTGAATTCTTCAGAAAATAAACTCCGCCACTTCTGAATTTGACCTGTTAAGTGTGATGTCAAAATAATAAGAACCCAAATTTGTATATTAGACCATCTAAGTCATGCCCACCTGCATCAAATGCGTGTGTGGCACACTCAAAGTTGCAATCCCTCTCCTGTAGTTTCTCCTCATAAATGAATAAAAACAATTTATCACAAGTTTCTTGAAAAACCAAGAATCCTTCCTTGCCCTTGTATCACCATGCCCCATAAGATAAACCATACCCAACTCTTTCGCCTTGTGTATGAATGAGAGCTCCCTCTCCAGGGTCTGTTGTGCTTCCGACATCATTGGTTCCTGCAGAGATGGTCCTGCCTCAACTGAGGAGGTGCTTGCTTCCATGGCCGACTTGCCAGTGGATATGTAATCAGCCAAAAGTGGCTCCCCAAGTGAACAGACACTTCCATTAGGAGTAAGTGAGAGTTTTGTGCATGCATCCCTGAATGCATATGATACTACAGAGAGGCTTTTGCTTCCTGCTCATCAAATAACTTACACAATGACATAATCAAACTGTCACATGATACTCAAACCCATCCATACATTCCATAATTTTCAAAATCCATCCATTCCATCAATTCCATAATTTTCAACAAGGGAAACACTCAAGAAATAATTTACACTGAAACATGTCTGAAACAAACTGATTAAAAATCTGAAACATATCTGAATAACTTATCTTAAAGGTGTTAAATCACTATTGACTTTGGAAACAGAAGGGCCTAAATATGACAACAAAAGTATCTAATATAAAACAAAACTAATGACATACACAATCAGTCACAAAATACCAAACAAAACTAATGGCATACACAATCAGTCACAAAATACCAAACAAAAGGTGGGCATAACAGTACTCATGATGGCAGTCTTGATGTGCTAAACACTGCAAAAGATGGCACCTTCTTTGCATTATAGTCATTGAGCTGCAATAGACATGCAACATGAGGTCAGTTATGGAGGGAAAAGGCTTTTAAAAATGTAGCATCAAGTTTCATCATCACAAAAATTCTTAAATTAAGAAATAATTACCATTGTAAGTCA
Organism: Persea americana; assembly: GCA_029852735.1. Taxonomy (NCBI): domain Eukaryota; kingdom Viridiplantae; phylum Streptophyta; class Magnoliopsida; order Laurales; family Lauraceae; genus Persea; species Persea americana. The sequence continues at coordinate 44,483,919 of CM056814.1, forward strand.
TTGCATGTCTTCATCAGAGCTTTCTCTACTTCCATCGATAGAGGCCAGTGACTGGCTTGGATCAGCATCAACTAACCTGAAAAAAAAAATTTATAAGTAATAGTTTTATATGAAACATGGGGGATAACAACAAAACTCACATTAAATTGTTTACCTGTTCAACAACACCGGACAATTATGCTTGTCATGTGATACACCGCGCTTCCCTTACATAGGCGCCCTTTTGTTGCCTTTTTCTTCGACGATTTAAGTCTCTTCGCACGTCCTTTCGTCACAACATGCGCCGGCTCATTATACTCAACCACATTACTATCCACAAGTGCCTTGCCTTTATCAATGCTTGAATTTGATGGGTTGTTTAACGTCATCTGCCTCAATTTCATTTTCAATTCCGTATGACCACTGATTAAAAATTCAAAACCTTCTTTAGATTGACTAGCTATGTCAATAAGCCCTGCAAACATACATGACAAGTGACTATGTCTAGCCAAGCATGGGTTAACACCTTCTGATCCACCCGATTCCACCACGTCTACAAATGCATCTCTTGTAACACCCTTCGTCCATCGCTTCAAAATGTAACGCTCGGGCAAAATTAGTATGGAACCTCTCCTCAAGATAGACAAAACATGACAACAAGGGATGCCTTCAAATTCAAACTTCTTGCAAGAACAATATGCATGCTTTTCGTCTTTTTTCCATAAAACATCTCTTTCAATTTCCTTTTCATTGGAATAATTTTTCACAACGAACTTACAAGTGACATCATCCTTGTAAATAATATTTTCTGCAATTGACATGGTGGTGCATAACTCATCTTGAAACTTATAAAATATGTTCCTTGTGTATACTTCGGCCATTTACTTTTCCATTGGTGAACATGTCTTGATTTTAGGCCTCCAGTTGCTATTCTCAAAATCCTCTTTCTTTTCAAGATACCTTAAATGTTCCACCCCGGCATCAAAACGTAATATGAAATCAAGTAGAGAATTCTTGTACTCTAAGTACTGCTTCACAAATGCATTCATGCTTTCACTTCTTTGAGTTGTCGACATGCCACCAAAGAAATTTTTCTTTAAATATGCCGGAATCCACATATGACGAATCTTAAATATATCCGCCAACCAATCATTCTCCATCAACTTATTGTCTGTTATGATCTGATTCCAAAAACTGTCAAATTGATGAGGAGTGTCAGAGTTATGAACACATTTTTTTATCTTATCTATTAAATCCTCATTGTGAATATGAAGCCCTCCCAAATTTGTAGGCAACTTATCCAAAATGTGCCACGGGCAATACCGATGAACAGTGTTTGGTATGACATTTTTAATGGCTTTTGTCATTGCCAAGTCTTGATCTGTTATAATACCCTTTGGTGGACTATATGACATGGCTTCAAGCCATGTGTTAAACAACCACTCAAATGTCTCCGTTTTTTCATTTGGTAGAAACCCACATCCAAATAAAGTAGTTTGCCCATGGTGATTGCAACCTACAAATGCAGCAAAAATAAGTTCATAACAGTTTGTCTTGTAGGTTGTATCAAATGTCACCACATCACCAAACACTTTGTAAGCGGAATGAAATGATCCGTTTGCCCAAAACACATGCGTTATCTTTTTATCTGCAACTCGCTTAATGGTATATGTGAAACCATTTCCCATTTCTTTCCGGTTCTCAAAAAGTTGAAATAGCAACTGTCCATCTAGCCCCCTTTTCTTTTCCTTTTCATCTTTACGGTGATTCCTGACATCCGTATCTGTAAATCCAATTTTGTCCAGTCCCCCAGACTGCGATGCAAACACTTGCATTTGTTGTTTGCTTTGCACATTTGCAGCATCATATGTATTTATAAGTTGTCTCTTTGATTATGGCACTTCACGATGTGACCTCAGCATAAATCTCTTACTCGGAGAAGCAGGGGCATGAGAGTGTTGAGGAACAAACATGAATACCACATAACCACCTGACTTATCTAATTTCACTTGCAACTTAGCCTTACAATCGAATCTTGTTTCCATTCGATGTCTTTGAACAAGTTCCTTACCAATCCAGTGTTTCTCATCTGTTTTACCCTCCTTTGAGCAGACGAATCGCTTCCATACAACCTCCCCATCTTTACCTCTATTACTAGATTCTTTTCTTATACTAAATCCAGCAAGTTTTCCATAAGCATTGTAAAAGTTATATGCTTCATCTAAATCATCAAAATGCATGCCCAATCTCGGTGTCATGTTTTCATCTACAACCGGACAGTGGACAAATGATGATGAGGAGGAGGTTATATCGATATGCAATCTGGATGACAAATAATTAAAATTGGTCATGAATAACAGACCCAAATAAAGAGTTCTAAAAACATGCCTACACCATGACATGCAATGCATAATATTTAATAGAAGTTTATCAATGAAAGGGCCCTAAACAGCATAAAAGATACTTAACAGAAGTCTAACCATTGAGCCATATTTGCAATGATCAAGGAATTCAAGAACTCTTACAAATGATGTACAAATGTAAGGATAGAGCTGTATAAATTTGAACCTGACTGGTTTTCATTTCTACTTTTAGGATAGAGTTGAATGCACATGTTGGTTAATAATCAACTAGCATGAGAGAGGACATACATTTCAGGCCAGAATCAAATCAAACCAGGGCCAACCCCTTGACAACCCTAGTTGCTCATTATATGCTTGGAGGAGACTCTTAAAGAGTATGATATCCATCTGTGGATGTCCCAAAGAACGTATCCAGCACCTAAAATGTCGAAAAGGTTATTACCCTGCACTAAAGGGTTCTTTGCCAACAATCTGTTTATAACCTATATGGGGTCAACATTTGCTCAACCCAAACCACTGATCTCACAAGCCTCCCCATGTAATCAAACTGGCCTAAGTTTAGAGAAACTCAAAGACACTCCAGTGGCAAGGATGTCTCATCCCACACAGCTACCCAGGCATAGGTTGTGTACCACTCGCCCATCTAGTAATAGAAAAAAAAAATAAAAGGCCCAAGCTTCTACTTCAATTGGAGTCATATAAATCAATGGATAGAATTATGTGTGGAAAAAATAACGATTTATTTCACATACCAACGATTCAATGAAATATGTCACTCCAAATTAAGTGAAACCGGTCCAATGGTATGTCACTCTAAATTAGGTGAAACGGGGGCCAGTTTGGATGCACAGGCAGATGACTTCTTCTAGGAAAATTTTCTATGTGATTTCTCTGTTTGTGTCTTCACCCTTTGATATTGGGTTAGATTTCCTTGGTTGTGATTTTCTGGAGACCAATGACAATATTCCACCTGTCTCTTCAAGATTGCACTATCCTTCCACAATGCAACTCATCAACACAATAGCTTGGATCAGGGGAATATAGGCTCCACATTTGCAGAATTAACACAATCCAACTGCCCTCTCTTGATGCAAAACCCATTGAGTCATTTACTCAAACATTGAAAAAACAATCCAACTGACCAGACCAGTAGGGTTTTCTCAACTGCCCTCTCTTGATGCAAAACCCATTGAGTCATTTACTCAAACATAGAAGCAACGACTCAAACATTGAAAAAACAATCCAACTGACCAGACCAGTAGGGTTTTCTCACCATACTTATGGTGCCTTTTGATCACAAGGGAGAATTTGGATTATTTGATGTTCAATATATCTACTCAATAGCCAATCTAAAATCATCCCAAAAACAAATTATCAACAATGCAACAGATCCATGCTTACTAGATATGAAGAACATACGTTGAGAGAGAAAAACCCTAAACACCCCCAAAAACAATCTCTAGCAGTTCGGCGAAGGGGAGAGAGAGATCAGGCGAGAGAGAGATGAGAGGGAGAGACGGGCACAGTTCGGCGATGGGAGCGAGGGAGAGAGATTCGGCGAGGGGAGAGGAGAGCAACGCAGCAGTTCGTCGAGGGGGAGAGATCAGGCGAGGAGAGAGAGAGAGATGCGCGCAGCAACAGCAGGGCAGCGTTTGGGGAGAGGGAGATGCGCGCAGCAGCAGCAGGGCAGCGTTTAGGGAGAGGGAGATACGCGCAGCGGCAGCGTTTGGGTAGCGAGATTAGGCGAGGAGAGAGAGGGATGCACGCAGTTCGGCGAGGGGAGAGGAGAGCAGCGCAGCAGTTCGTCGAGGGGGAGAGATCAGGCGAGGAGAGAGAGAGAGATGCGCGCAGCAGCAGCAGGGCGGCTAGGGGGAGAGATCAAGCGAGATAGAGGGAGCGCAGCAGCAGGGCAGCGAGAGACAGGAGAGCAGACGAGATGTTCGCTGAGAGAGAGAGAAAGAGGTGAGAGACAGAGAGGCGAGAAACAGGGGAGAGAGAAGGCAGAATTTCGCTGGGTCCAATATGAGGGGGGGAAACTGAAATATTGGCGGGCCTTTGTCACTCGTCAAAACCCACACGCCTAAATCTCTATTGATATATATATATATATATATATGAAGCGGGGTAAAGCATACTTTTTAGACCTCCAATCCATGACCGACCCGTTTCTGAAATGGGTTGCAAGTATCCATTAAGTCTCGGGTCGAGCTAACCCGTCTAGCGTGCATTAGACCCAACCCCTTTATTTTTAATGACAGGCCGAGACTTGGACTTAGGACAGTTTGGATTTCAAATGGGCAACCCCGCCACTACACTACAGAGCATCTTTTTGTTAATAGTTATCAACAAAATGTTAAAAATAGTTAATAAGGAAGGAACCCTAGGCCCACTTTAGAATATTGACAGGGAATTGGACTTTATCTACGAGGTATTTATAAAAGTAACTTTATTTTCAGAATATTGACCCCTATAGATATTGTTGTTATTATTTTCATAGTTATGCATTGTACTTTAAGCATAATAGATCAAGCTTTTGAAATAACTATTTTATATGATTTCCTATATAGTCTTTAATTTTCTATGACAACCATTTTATAATAAAACTAAATCCAAATGAATATATAATATATGGAATTAATCAATAAAAATAATAAGTTTCATAATTCATAAGAAAATAACAATATTATTGAAAAATGACAAACTCGCAACAACAGCGTGGAACTAAAGAGGAGGAGGGAAACTTTCCCTGTAACTGATGTGCTAGCATGCACATTTGCCAAGGGAGAAAGGGTGGAGTTTGTTTTTTTTTTCCTTGTGTCACTTTAACTTTTATAAATGACTAGTCTTCGATTTTCATGGGCTTGTGTTTTTTCTTTAAATAATTTGGTAGTAGGTACTGAATTCTTATGGACATCTATTTTTTTTTTATCCTTTCTCTCTCAGACTATAACCTTTTGCATTTAGTTTTAAAGAAATTCATTATAAAGTTGTTTTTTTATAAATTTTAATATTATGATTATATTGCCCGTGCTAAGCACAGGCATGTTTTTCTAGTTGACACTTGATGCTCAAAGATGTTAGGAGACAATGTAGAAAAACTAAAAAAGTTGATATATTATTATTTTTTATCTTCAAACCTTAGTTAACTTGACTTGACCTACAACAATTGTGTCGGGGCAAAGGTAGTGCAAGCCCTTTGACTTCTAAGGGCTTTGACCCAACTAATGTTGGTCTGCATATAGATTGAGCGTACTCGACGTCCCTTCTTCAAAGGGATTATCTTTTGTAAAAGACAGAAAATTAGCGGCTTTTTTGAAATCATCCTTGTAATATTTAGAAAGGAAAATTTTTAAATAAGGCCTTAAGGTTTTATCTTATTTCAAAAAAGAATATAAGTTTCAAAACTCTTCAAATTAGTTCATAAATTTTCTCAATAGATTTCAATTAAGGACAATCGTCTATTTAAAGCTATTTTTTAGAAACTTTTTCTCTCGATCTTTTTTAAATATTTAAATTACTCTTTATTGAAAGAAAATCATCATTCAATTTCTCTATGTTCTCTGTATTTTCTTTTACCGACGTCCTCACTATAATCAAGGACAATCAGGGTCCCCACGTGATCGGCTGCATGTAGTGGCTCCCGGAACCATTTCATGGTTTTAAATGAAGGGTAATTTAGGTATTTTAAAAAAATGGAGAAAAAAAAGTCGCGAGAAAATACCTTTAAACAGCCAGATGTCCTTAATTGAAAACTTACTAAAAAACCTAGGGCCTAATTTGAGAACTTTTGAGACCTGTGTCGTTTTTTGAAATAAGGTAAAAACTTAAATCCTTATTTGAAATTTCCCTTTTAGAAAATGAGCAAAGTTTCTCCTTTCATTCGATTCGAGCAAATACCATTGCCTTCTGCAAGGTCGAACCCAATCCGCCGCACCAATGACGGTGAAGAAGGTACGAAACCATTTAATTAACTACTCAGCTCTTTCGAGTTTTCCAAGACCAACACATGGCCTTCTTTCTCAGTCACAGGGACCGACCCCTTATCCCTCTCTATTACTTACTACATTTCTCTTGCATGCCCTAATTTCCTTTCACTTCAATTCACATGGACATCCATTTTTCTTCATGCCCCACATGTGAAATTTCCCCTTTCCCACATTTAACCTTTCTAAGATCCATCCGGGTCAGATTCATAGAGTGCCCCTTCTTTGGATGTGGGGAAAGCATTTGCCATTGGGAGTTCTCTTTAGGTCTCTTTGTTTGGCATTTTTGGTGGAAGAGAATGCCCGTAATGGATTTAGACCACAATTGTCAATACCTATTGGGATGTGATCCGGTGAGAACTGTTCTCACGGAGTCACCGTGAGAACTTTTTTGTGGGGTCCACTGGGGGCCCCATTTTGGAATGGGACCGGTGGGGATTGAAAGATCTATATGGGACTCCCACAAATATCAAGTTTGGCCCCAATCCCATGCTTCTAACCCCTTCATCCATGGCCAACACGCCCAATCCATTCGTATGCGTATATAGTCGATCCAACGGTCCAGTTCATTCGCATTGGTGCCAAACCATGAGGCATGTGACTATCAAAGGGGCCCTGTCCATTGCAAGGATTGGATTGGGTGATAGGTGGCCCCACCCCATAGTTCTCATGGTTTGAACCGTGAGAACAGTTCTCACTTGATTATTTCCCATACCTATTATAATAGACAATTGGATGTATATCAATAAACTCAATATAAATAATGTATAGAATCAGTAGTGTTTCAGATAAAATCAAACTAGTCCAATCCTACTTACAAAATAGACTGAATTGATGTTGAGTGGATTGGATGAGGTACTATTGGAATGAACTAGCTAGTTTGTAGTTAGACAATAATTTGTATGAACTAGGTAACTATGGGATAGAGAAGGCACAATTTCCCCACTTTAATCAGTTGTTACTCTCTCCACTTCTAGCTTTTTTTTTCTTGTCAATACCAAAAGGGGGTAATGGCTGGTCTAGGTTTTTTTTTTTCCTTGTTTCTCTTTCTGATGGAGATCCCCCATTTTTTTCATATTTTTCTCATCATTTCCAGGTTTCTCTGTGGTTCTCCACCTAGTGAGGTATCCTTTCTTCGACTTTTTCGATGTCCAAATACCACCATAAGGCTGGTCATGTGGTAATGGAAAAAGAATGGATTGTTTAAGACAGAACAAATGGCCTGCACCTCTGTTCATTTTGCAATTCGAATTTCAATTGTGGTCTATCCTTTTTTCCATTTTAGAGATTTTTAATTTAAATGAACTTGATGCTGTTATTTTCCTATTCATGTTTTTCACTGAAGTTTGGTTTTTATGAAATTTCGAAGAAACGAAATGGGAAATCATCCTCAAAAGGAAGAAGAGATGTTATCAGCAATCTACCAGAAGATATTATCAATTTGATCCTTGTGCATTTGCCAATCAGAGATGCTATTGAGGACAAGCATTTTATCTACCAAGTGGAAGTACAAATGGGTTTCTATCCCTGATCTAGTGTTTGATCGGCATTGCTTCAGATATAACACTAAGGCTATGGATGTTGTGGATCATGCTCTCTTGCATCATGTTGGTCCAATTCGCTAGTTTTCACTTGACTTGGGCATGCCATTTAGTCATGCTGATCATTATTGTCATGTCAACCATTTGATTGTTTTCCTATCTAGAAATGAGATTAAGGAATTATGCCTTAGTTATGTTGTACAAGAGACGCACTATAAAGTGCCATCTTGTCTCTTTTGCTGTCAAGAATTGTGTGATTTTAGGCTTTTAGGTTTCCATTTGACAATACCTTCAACATTCAAAGATCTTCAAAATCTCCAAGCCCTCAAACTTAATAAATGCACCTTGGAAATATCTCAAGCATTCAAAGGTTTTCATGGTCTCAGAGTGTCACGACCCGGGCCCGAGATTAGGATTACCATAGCTAAACCCTGAGTCGCGATATCCATACTTACTCCCGTAAACTCCGAATTAACCAAAGTTGATATGAAATCCTCATAATAGTAAAGTTCAACTTACACATTTCATTTCCTATTCAAATCCACCATTGCATATTCAAAAATATTATGCAGGTGACCACTATCTACATTCAAAATGAATGTACATGTATTTCTCAAAATCTCTCTAAAACATTCTAAATTGTTCACCCTCGGGTTCACGTCCACTCAATCAGTTCTCCTGGAGGAACCTAATTGGCCTCCTCCGCTGGCGGTGCGGCCTCTGCATTATCGGGACGAGCAACTTGGCCTGTAATATTATCAATAACACTGTGAACACGACGATTCAACAATGTATACACAATTCTACGATAATACATGCTAAGAACACGTTCATCAATTATATAACCAGTAATGCTAGACAATGCAAATCAATGACACTTACAAGATTTGGCAACCATTTAGATCTTCCAAAAAAGGAAGTATTCAGTATCAATTTTCACTGAGTACACTTAGTTAAGTGACTTATCATTGTCCTCATTGGCACAGGGCAGAAGGGCGGACCATTCATGACCCTACGAGAAAGGACTCATTCAAGTTCCATATTATACACTTTATTAAGTGACTTTTCAAATGTGTGGGATTTACTAGTGTCTTGATCAGAGATCACCAGCATCACCACGGAGCTCCAAAACACTCCATACCATCTACTGCAGTAGGATTGTTCATTAATCATTCATTTCATTTCATTAATTCCTTTCATTTCATTAATTTGATTCATTTTATTAATTCAATTTATTTCAGTTCAACAACGAGCTTAAGAATACTCTAGAGTGCCAGACTCGGAAGAACAATTCAAAACAAACTAATAAATCCAATTAAATTTCCTAAACCAAATATTCCGGTGAAACGTTCGTTATCTAATATATGTGTTACTTTTTATGACATCACTCTTAGTGAAATTTACATTAGCTTAACCTTAGCTAACACCCATGTAGGTTTAGGAAAAAATGTTATTAACGCTAGCCTTAGTCAATAGGCTTCTACTCCGAAAAATCAGAAATCAAATCTAAAATTTCCTCAAGTTTGGTCACCTCGTCGGTTACATGTCGGTTAACCGAAATCTGGAATTTGGCTAACCGAACCACATTCGGTCAGCTTTCTAGAACCTCACAAATTGCAGACAATTTCTCCTAATTCGGTCACCTGTTCAGCTAACCGAAATCTCAAATTCGATTAGCTGAACTACTTTCGGTCACTCTTCGGTTAGCTTTCCAGAAGCTCAACTTCTGATGGGAAAATCCTGACAGGATTTCGGTCACCCTTCGGCTGGCCGAACTATGTCGGTAAGCTCACGGTCAGCTTTCTAGAAGCTGATTTCTCCTTTGAATTTCAACCCATAAGGGTCGGTCAACTGAACCGCTCCCAGAAGTTTAGAAAATTCTAAACTGAAAAACTCCGAAATTGAACTCTTTGAGTTCAAACAAACCTATTAACATCTTAAATCAATAGGATTGAGTATACTTGCCTTGTTTGGAGATTAATTAGCAAAACCGCCCTTGCTTAGCTTGAGTTTGAGATGAAAATCCCTCCAATCCAAGCCTATTCCAACCTAAAAACCAAAATCAATACATAGATAGAACTCTTATGAGTTCTTTGCACTAAAAACCCTCCTTACTCAATGAATGGAACTTGAAAATTCTGAATTCAACACAAAACACTTACTTGTAGTCTTTTGAAGGAAACTCTTGAGCTTCCTTTCAAGTTCAAACTCCAAGAAAATCAAAGAAGAAGATGGAGAAGATGAAGTAGATGAACTCTCTTCAAAATCACACTCAAAGCTCCAATCTTTGATTAAGAGAATGGAAGGAATAAAGAAGAAGAAGAAGAGAGAGAGAGAGAGAGAGAGAGAGAGAGAGCATAGGTCGGCAATGAACTTATTTGAGTTCATTCCAATCCTTTATAAACCCAATTTTGCACTTAAGCCCCTCTCTTTACCATTATTTACACATTGAGTCAAATGAAAGGTCATTTAAGCCAATTCACGTCGAATGGAATCACTCCTAGTACGGAAGTTAACGTACTCCTTGAGATACACGCGCGGGCATCAAGAGTTTTCGTATTCGACGGAATACGCAGAAATTCGTATTTACGAAAAAGTCCTCGTATCACTTGATTTAGTCTAAAATCACTTCAATTGGTTCACTTTCATTCATTACCTTCTCATTGAGCTCAAATTGATCATTTGAGACAAATTTCAACTCAATTAGTCATTAACCAACATTAATTCAATAAAACATGCTTAATTAGCATTAATCCAGATTAATTAGAGTTAATCTTGATTAACTCGGGACAGTGTGTTACACAGAGACCTCAGTATTCAAGATGTTTCCCTGATAGACGAAGATGGTAGCGATCTTACACTGCTAATTTCAAACTACCCACTTCTCAAAAGGTTGGCATTAGAAACAGAATTCCAGTAGCCTCTCAAAATCCATGCTCCTAATCTCCATTACCTTGCCCTCAATGGTTGATATGTAGATCTTTCTTTCATATGTCCTCTCTTGGCCGATGTTTCTATTGCAATCTCGATGGAGAGCACCTGTCCCAAGCATTTCATCATATGCGAATCTTGCAATTGCATTAAGGTTCTTGGCTCTGTAAATGGGATTCAGAGGCTTGTGGTGGATCATGAATTTTTACAGGTAACCTTCTTTTGTAGTATCATTTGGTATCAACTTAGCAAAGAAATGATCTATTATGAACTTTTAAGATACAGTTGGCCTGACTTTTGACTCACAAAGGCTCTTGAATGCGAAGTGCCGACTGCTGACCTTGTATCTCTTGGTATGTGCTTGTCACCTTGTTTGGATGATCCTAGTTGTCTTTTACGAATGCCTGCAAGATTAATGTTTGGATTTGGCTTTGGTAGAATTGTTCATTTGTTGGCTCTTGATAGTTCACTATGGTCATTTGATAAAGTTGACAAACAGATCAGAAAATTGCATATTGCTGCCAAAGGAACCATTCAATTCAAAGGCTGGACTCACTAGTCACATTAAATGCATTTACAGTTTACACCATAAATGGCATTAACGCAAGCTTTTGCACCCCGGGCCAATTTGGGTCTTCGTAAATTGAGTGCAAGGCTTATGTATAAATCAAGGTTCATGTGTTTGGATAACCTGAATTAACTGTAAGTGACACTTGGCTTTGTTCTTTTTCATAACCAATTACAATCAAACAAGGTTACATGTAATTGGATTTACAAGTGAATTGGATGCACTATGAGTTGCAAGGATCCAAATAGGACCCAGGTAATAGGTATCCACCAATTGAAAGGTGTTTTAACAGTCCGTAGTTTGAAAATGCGACTCCACTCCATTTTCAAAGTCAGTTTGACTTAAGAGGACTTCATGGGTCAATTATTAAGTTTAATTGAATTAGCATTGTTGACTGGTTCAAAACTTGGTTTTGCAAAAATGCATCCTTCTTCCTAAACCGCTTGACTCTTGGTTTTGTTTTGTTTTGCTTTTGGCTAGCGTTCTTGTTTGGGCAGAGTGCGAGGGAGGCTTTCTACTGCGTATTATAATCTCAAGTATCTCAGTGTGGATATAGATTTCAGATATTACCAAGAGCTTTTGGCCACTTTAAGCATTTGTAAAACCTCACCAAATCTGCAAGAGCTTAAAATCAGGTCGCAAGACTTCCCATTAGGAGATACCTAGTTAAGGTATTCATTTATCATGTTTAACAACATAGTAAATGGTTGGTTATGGGATGGGGAAAATGTTGATTATTTGTTGAAGCACCTTAAATTTGTTGAGCTGCCTTTAATCCATGGGAATGAAGTTGAAATAGCATTCATAAGATATCTACTTATCCTTTTCCCGGTGCTTCTTGTTATGAGCATCAAAATTAATACGAAGATGGAGTCTGAAAAATCAATGATATTCGAGAATTTGATGGGATGCTATCGAGCTTAGAATCATCTACTCGGGAGTTAAGGACATTCCGGACCTTTAATTGTACTGATGTGAGCTCTTTTGGGGTTCTTGCTTTAAGAGGATACTAACATTAGTTCTCATTTTTGTATCCCTCCATATGATGCGTTTTGTTTAATGAAATTGACATGTCCACCTATGCATTTTCATGCATTTACTATTTTCTCTTCTAATGCTCCCTCAGTTGGTGATCTGTACCTTCGATTTGATTGTAACCCCTTTCTTTTGCTTGGGGTCCCTGGACTGGAACGCATGCACTCTCCCCTATGGGGGACTTTGGTGTCTGCCCGAGACTGAGTATAAGCATTTTATTGACAAGTCAAAAATAGACAATCATTAAGGAATAGAAAACTGTTGAGCAATTTACTATTAAAGTAAAAGTGATGTAAATCATCAAATCAAGAGAATAAAACATGAGAAAGTTATGATGGTATTTTATCTTTAGTGGATTTGTAGGGAATCTTTTTGACTTTTTGTATAAAAAGTGAGTGTTTTTTTTTTTATCTTTTAGTAGATAAAGGAGGTTGATTTTTGACCTTTTTATTTTTAAATGAAGGAGGAAATTTTGAAGATGTGTACTTTTGATGTGAATCCTTGCCTAAAAAATGAAGGCTTTACATTACATTCACTAACCTATTAAATTGCCGGAGAATAAGGTGGAAATTAGAACATTTCTAATATTTTTATTTCTGTTTTTTTTTTTTTTTAATCGCCTAAAACATGAGTGGACCTGTAATCGTATCTTTAAGATCTTTGCCTATATAAACTTGCATATAATATATAAGGGTTTTCACTGTACCATTTGATTTAATAAACTTTATTTTCAGGTCCTTGGGATTGGTTTAGTCGAATCTCGTGCTTGGTTTCATAATTCTAAGCTCATTATGAGGTCGATTAGACCCCTGTTTCCAAAAATAGAAAAATTTCCCCAGGTGCCTTATGATTAACTATTATATGAGGAGAACTTATTTGAAAAAGTATGGTTTGCATTCTTATTCTATCATATAAAACCTACTCCAAACATAATCTCCAGGTTTGAGATCACATTTAGTTGAGATCATTCATTACAATTGAAAAGGTGGTGTTGTAATTAGAATGAAAAATTTGAAGTTAACGCAAACTTGAAATTTTGACTTCCCTGGGATTTGAACTACTAGGGTGCTGGCTTACACACTCTCATTTTCAATTAAAGGGAGATTATTTGATTATCAGGCTTTAATTTTATATGCTTTTAGAATTCCTTCTAATTTAATTACCTTAAGATACATATCAAAAATTGAATGCAAAAGACTGTCACATTAGCCCCCTCTAAATGAAAATGAATATGTGGGCAGGTAGGAAATGAATACCTAGCCATCACCCTAGTAATTCAGATCCTAGGAAAGTGAGGTTCGCAATAGCTATCTTATATCCTTTACCCTAAACCTCTTTAATAATCTTTAGATGGAGCTTGCTTGACCATTAATTCTTATGTATTCAATTCCTATGTACCCTCTCTTGCCAAAACAATAAAAAAAATCTTATGTATTCTATGCCAACAAACAGGACCTAAGTGAGAGTCCCTTTTTTTTCTTTGATGTAATCACATTCAAGTAATCAGATTCATATGTACGCTCACTACAGGGAACGAAGTTATGAGTCAAAACTGGAAGTACCAATCAAACAAGGGCCCGCTTTTTTGTAGTTAATTCTGAGAATTTCTAGACTTACACCTTAAAAATGGGTTTGCACGTGGATAGGAGAGTTTGCATGTGCTCCTAAGATTAGTTCTAGGCTCTTCAAGTGTCCCGCGGGCTCAGGGCAAAATGCTCATAGGTTTTGCTGCACTGGAGATACCTTGGGAAAAAGGGTTAAAAACATAAGATCCTCTAAGGCTTCTCCCCACGGTGACCGTGAGTGGACCAATCATAGTCCACCACATCACTGTGGGTCGAAAGAATTAGATGATCCTGATTCAAAGATTAAAGGTGGAGATACACAAGAGACAATCAAATTAGGGGTGTGTTTCGTCTTCCGTAGAAACAAAGTACAAAGGGGGAAGGGTCCGACTCAGATTTCCTATCCCACAAAGAAAATCCCACAAAATAGGAATTTTCGTGGAAAGTCCCACTCTACCTAACAACTTCCCTTGCACCAAACAACCCAAAATTGATACCCAAAGAAACAACACTTGTTTGTGCTTAGAATGCCTTACACAAACGTGCCCTTAACCTCCATTACAGGAAATCATTGGCCCTCGTCTTTCTAGCAAATTAAAAACCTGGGAAATTTGATGGTTTCATCAACAACTGCAGCATCTGAATTCAAACTCTTCACCCCTTCGGGCCCCTATCAATGCCTCTTTTCCATGAACTCCCAAATTTAAATACAAATTTGACAAACAACACTTGAATATCTATGACAAGAAATTTGGCATTGAGAGTAATGTAACATGTTGCATATGATATCCCAATAACATTATATAAGGCCTTAAATATGGCCTTAAATGATTTTCCCTCAATGAAGCTATATTTGAGCTTGGTAACTAATTTCTTCTTTAGTTTCCATAAGGCTAATTAGATGGACACTATTCCCAACACCAATCCATTGTAATTGTCGAGGGATATCTTGGAGCTGATTTGCAAGTTTTCATAATATTTGGACTACTTTGTAATCATAAGAACTAGTAATGGGGTTTTTGATAAAATTTGAAAATTATGATTAAAATAAATAAAGCTGGTCGGCCAGCAATATTGAACAACCAGCACTCTCTTTTCAAAATACTTCTGTTTCCTTTTCCTCAATCCTAATCTCTTCTATCTTACTTCTTTCCCTCTCTCAATTTTCTCTTTTAACATAATTTTTAGCAAATCAAAGCTTCCACATTTTTAGCAAATCAAAGCTTCCAACTTAGTAACAGTTAATTAATGGAAAGAATTCTAAGGAGCGGTCCAATTCAGAAGGATTCAGATACACAGAAGTAAAAATTGAAGGAACCCATTGTGGATGATCCAAAGTCTGTTGACTAGGAAATGGAAAATATGAACCCATCTCGCATCATTCTTGGAAATTTCTTTTATGAGAAATAAGTTTTATTGACAATGAATCTAGAGGATTTTACTAGAAAAATCCTAAAATCCAGCCATTTATTGCGAAAGGTCCTCACAAATTGTGTAGCACTAACGTGGTCCTCTCGCCAATTTTTTATATTTTTTTTATACTTTTTTCTGAGTGATGATAGCTTCACCATGAGCAATGCTAGCGTCGCTTGCTCGAACATCTCCTAATGTCTTCTTCTTCCTCTCCTCCTATTTCTCCATCTGGTCCACATGGAAGACTCCCACCTGACCTGCATCCAGTCGAATGGTGGGGATGCAGTCGTATGGTTCAGTTAATACAAATACTCAGTTATCACTAGATCCCATCTATATACACGGCATGTAAACAATACTATGTTTTCCTAAAACATTTCCACATTTGTTTACTGCATTTTAAAGTATTTGTTTCCATTGACGGAGATTTTTTAAATTCATGGGTGGCTTTTCCCATGACCATTTCCAAATATGCCAGTGTTGAAAATGTGGGTAACATTCAAGTAGTGCAGCAGGTGACATCCATCTGTAGATTGTTCGTGGACCATTCCTGGAGCTATCTTCACCCATACAGATTAGTCACATGCTATATTTAACAAACGAGAAGTTCTTGTGTCATAGAATCTACAGTGTGAGACTCGATCATTGTAATAAACAATATTCTCTATTTAACAACGACATAATTCTCGATGGGAGATTTTCAAAATCTTCAAGTTCTCATGCTATGATATTTGCAAGTTCTCAGGCTATGATATTTGCAAATGATATTTTCAAGTTCTCCCAGTAGATTGCATCCCCAGCATTAGACCGGATGCGGGTCAGGTGGGAGTCTTCCATGTGGACAAGATGGAGAAATAGGAAGAGAGGAAGAAGAAAACATTAAGAGATGTTCAGACGAGCGATGCCCATGCGCCGCCCATGGTGACGCTATCGTCGCTCAGAAAAAAAGTATAAAAAAGTATTAAAAAATTGGCTAGAGGATCTCGTTAGCGCTACATTATTTGTCATGACCTTTCGCAATATATGGCTGAATTTTGGGATTTTTCGAGTAAAATCCTCATAAATCTATTTTAAGAATGGGCTGTGCATGTGATTTACCTGTTTCATAATGTTATATCAAAATTGTTCCCATTAAGAAATTCTAAAACGGCGAACACAAACCCAACCTTGGCCGACCAAAGTAACCCTATGATGTTCATTTCTAAACCTGATTTTGCGTAGGGTTGGGACACATTGGACCAAGTTTGGTCGAAGCTGTCGATTTTGTTTGACGGGTCTCAAGTCCATACCCGAACAGACCGCAACTATAACCTGCCTAAAACTCAGTTTATGTGGGTTGAGATTAGTTTGAGTGCAGACCAAGTTGGATCCCTAGATCATGCTTATAATAGAATGAACATATTAAAAAAATCATCATAGGATTCTTCAATATATGGTTCCTGATGTGAATGTTTATCTTAAGTATCTTGCTAGTCTAAATTAATTCTTAATCCGCCAATAAGAAGATACTAGTGGCCTGAGTCCAACTACTTAATTCAGGCTCAGGGTTCTGAGCAGGAATACCTGATCATTATTGGCCATCTGATCTTGTCGAATAAAAGTCGGTGGAGGGGTCCTAATCATAGCAGTCATTATCTAATTAGGATGATTTTTTGGTCACTGAAATCTCAACAAGGCAGCCTTAAGGAAAGCAGTCATTATCTGAAATGAGTCCCATCCGTGCCGTCTTGTGGTCTCTAGAATCCCAACAGTTTAATTTTCACTAGCAGGAAAGCCCCATGCTAAGCTGGGGGCCAAAATTGAAGATATACAAAAATATAAGAATTTTTAAATATAATTAATAAAAAGTAAATCTAAAATAATATGTTATAAAGAATAGATGAAAGGAATTATATTATGATGGATTATAAAATTCACTAAAAATAATATCTTTATTTTTTAAAAGAAAATCCATATTAACAGAAAGAAAAACCATATGCTAGTGGCTTTGGGAAAAAACCCCTAACAAATTAATAAAAATGAGATCTTGCTCTCCTTAGAAAAAAAAAAATAATGTACAAAAAAACCCCAATGAAATTCACAAAATGTGATTATAATCTCTTTGAAATAAAAAATCCAAAAAATTCAAAGGAATGAAAATGTCCAATGTTATGGAAATTAATATGATTTCCATGTCTTAGAAGGAAAAAAAAAAGAAGCTAACAAAGCCCACAAACATTATCTGAGATCTTACGTACAATCTCAGTTGTACTGTACCCACCTTGGATTGAATTTTGATTCTTACATAATAATTAGTTGCGATGATTTGATTAGACTTTTTTGACCCTTAATATCTACTTATAAATTCAAAATTTGTTCGAATCTGTAGTGGCAAACGTTTATTGGATTTTGTATTAATTAGTGTAGCTTTGCATGTGTATTGGTGTGGGTGGCGTGGGGGTTGCTTGGCATCACCCGACATCTTAATACAAAAGAAAGTATCTAGTTTGTAAATGGTGGGCTGGACAAGGGCCTCAGTTTTAGGCCTGTGAACTATCCTATGATGAATATTAGGCCCCCACAAACTAAATTAACCGGGCTTAGACTTAGATATATTTCAGCCCCCACCGGCCCATCCACTCCCCTCCTTCTTCAATCCATTCTCAATTGAGAGTGGGGTACATAACTTAAACGGTTTGGATTGTACATAAATATTAACCTAAACTGCACCTTTGAGAGTGTGGAAGGTTACTAAATTGGCGACATTGCTTGGTGGGCTCCTCAACTTGATATCCAATCCAAGCTTCTTGTTTTGATAGCTCCGTTCATTCTTGTGAGAAATCAAGAGAAAAGTTAGGAAAATATACATGGAGTGATAAGGTTTCACAACTATTGAGATATGGGCCCTATTTAGTAGTTATTCAATCCAAGCGTTGTCCATTATTTTTAAGAAGTCAGGAAGACCCAAGTTGATGGGGACATCATGCCAAATTCCCCCAATTCCTTCAATGTCTACAAAAGGAGGCAGCGTAGGATGGCGGATCAAGCTATGATGTGGATGGATGATGTTTATCATGACTTTGCTCGCCAAGATGTCATAAATTCACTGTTCGATTACCATTACGATGATATCCGACGGTTGGATTTTGGCGGATCTACCATTTGAAGGAGAGAAGGCCCCATGTGTGCAATCATATAGAAGGCCCCACTTTGGGAAGTGCCACATGGGTTGAAATAAAAGGGTTTTTAAAGTTGAGAGGGGCCCAAGTTATTTAATGAAAATAGAGTCATAAAAAGGGGCCCACGTTCATTAAAGAATAGAAGAATAAGGGGGGCCACCACTTGAGAGAACAAGGCCTAGGGATTCGTGCGCATATCCCCTTGTGCACGACTCCCGAGACCTTGCGCAAGTCCTCCCTCTTTTCCATTTCTTATTCTGTCTTTTTTCTTTTTTGATTATGTGATGATGTCATTACTTAGGGCTAATATTAACAAACTTTTTTGGTTTCTTTCTTCCTTATGCTATGCTATCTTGTAATGAAACTTTGAGATTAATGAAAGGAATGGATTTTTTCTCTGCTTCTCTGTGAGTCTCTTGGGTTCCCCTTACTAAAAGGACGTAAAGCCTTCGGATCGGAGTTTGGTGAGAGCTCAATCAAAGGTATCATCTTCTCTTTCTCTATTTCTTTTCCTACGAATAAACTTCCTCCCCTAACCCTAGATCTCCATTTAAGATCTTAATCATCAGATCTGCGACCCTTATCGCTAGATCTCAACCCAAGTTTTTCCCCAATAGTCCAGCTCACCCAGCCCCTACCCAGATCTTCACAAGAATTACGAGATCTACACAATTGGGCAACCCCAGGTTTTCCCCAATAGTCCATCTCACCTAGCCCCTGCCCAGATAATCACAAGAATTACGAGATCTGCACAATTGGGCGTCCCCTAAGCATTTTGGGAGTTCTATCTTCCATTGGGATCCTACTCATTCATCTGAGAGGGACTTTTACTGCAGGACTGCAAGCCTGTTTTGGGATCAATTACTGATTTTCCCATTAGATTGCAATATTTACCAATATGAATGGTGTGTTTAGAGAGGATGAGAGATTCCAGGAAGTACTAGAATGAGAGATTTTAGGAGGATGAGAGATTTTAGGGAAGTATTATTAGAGGGAGAGATTTGGAGTGGCCCACATTAAACCCAAAGCTTTGTGTGTTTTTATAAATATTTTTCTAAAATGAGAATTCATAGGTGATGATGTGGCACTCCTCATAGTCTTCCTCCCCGTTTGCTTTAATATACTAGCAACCAAGGTCCGTGCTTAGCCCGGGCCCAAAGCTAAGAATATATTTAAAATTAAAGTAAGAGAAAAGATATTATTTAATTGAAATAAAGAGTATCATTTAGACACTGGTGCACAAGTGTAGTTGCACATAGCTATCATACAATTATAATTTAATATATGAAAGAATCTATAAACTAAAAGTTTATGAAATAAGTATGAAATAAGTATGTTTATCCAAAATAATAAACAACGAATTTTGCTTCAAACATAAAGTTGATTAATAAATAATTCAAATTTTTGAAGAATAAGAAGATTGTGCAATTCATCTACTTGTTTATCCACTTGTTTCAGTATTAGTCACTGACGTTGTCACTTACTTTTCAATTGAGCAGGTGCATTACTTGTCCCAATGGTTGAAGGGTTGATGTTATCTTTCATCTTCAATGCTGTTCACATAATTGAAAATAAGTTAGTGAAATAAAAAAATCTTTTAAAAGATAAATCTTATTAAAACTAAAATTTAAATGCTCACAATGTTCTATTTCTGACAGTAACAACTTTCCCTCATGATTGATATTTATGTGTTCTATTTTTTTAATTGTAACTCCACTATCCTAAGTAGATTTGCTCATGTTCGTTCCTATCTTGAAATGGAACAAATATTCTTGCTATAGTGCTTTTTAGATTTGAGGTGCAAAATGGGTATACCAATCATCCTACCAAATGTGATAAAAATAAATTTATAAGACAAAGAATTACATTAGTACAATTTAGATATATTGTATATGATACGATCATATTTAAAAGAATAGAAACAAACAAACACTCTGTCATTACCTTAGCTTACTTCAAAATTTTCTTCTGATGTATTCATGAATTTCTTAACGATATTGTCTTGGGGCAAAAATGTTGCACCTCCAGTGTAGTGTAATCCATGACTGTTATTGTTGCAATGTATCTACAGTTATAAAAGTTAAGAATTATAAATTTCTAATGATTTTATTTAATTCATAAATCTAACATATCACATGAACGCTGCGCCTTATTAATTACTTACCTTATTTTGTTTGTTCGTGTCGGGAAAGTGCAATAATTGCATTGACCATTATTTACACCTGGATCGATTTTTTTATCACACCTACTACAAGATACGAATGATAATGGTCTATCCATGTGCAACATTGCAGCAGTAACTTTGATTGCAACATATTTCACCCATAAACATGCAGGATTAAAATTTATAATTTTATTTCATACAATACAAATATAAATTAAAAATATACACAGTAATAATGAAAAGATGTGAATGATAAGTAATTTACTTCAGTTACTCCATTCTCCACTATTGAAACTAAATCTTCCAATAAAATTATTTTATTCATTGAATCACCACTGTGGCATTCATTCCTGTATTTAACATCTCAAACACATATTAGAATGATTTATTTTATTATGTAATTAGTAAATTTGAAAAGATGATAATCTTACCACTTTAATAAAGACGTTGTCCCTGGAATATTTGGGTTGATCGTTATCCTGGTAGCGAATGATGTGCTTAGATAAATATTGCCTGCACTTAATTTTAATATTAGCGTTAAACCATACGCTGAAATTAATAGAAGAAAGTTTAATTAATTACCATTGTATTCCTTAATTGATGTAGTCAAGAGGACCCTTCCAACATTTGATGTTAAAGAATAAAAGTGGTATGATGCCAAATCTCCCCATAATGTTAGGTTCAATTTTTTTCAAACTACAAGAATAGAGGAGAAAATGAGAAATTAGTATATTCATCAAATATAATATTTTAAATAATTTTGTAAGTTGTAAAAAAGAAATACCTTTCATCATATAATGTAACATCTAGGCTACCAAGTACCAGCTCCAAACATCAAATGAATTTCTTAATTTTTTTTAGATAGACAACAGAAAATCTTATTAAAACTGAAACAGTACTACAATAGCAATGAAAAACATTGAATCAATAGTAAATGAGATATATACTGTCATACAACTGATACAAGGACTGACCCTTTGGTCAAAATTCAAAATCCCTAGCTCAACAACAGAGAAACTCCATCTAAATTATCACGGTGCTTCTTTCTTTTCGAAGCCTGCCTACCTGCATTAATTGAAAGCCACAAATCAAATGAATGTTTCCATCATTAAAGACTAAGGCACAGGGGTGCCTCTCTCCCTATGGGACCCATGGAAAAGTTATCCTAAATATCGCATCCGACCATATCAACACTTCAATATCAATTCACAAAAAAACTAACAATTGAGTCTTATAGCATACAACAACAAAAGCACAATTTCGTAAGCACCAAATTTAGCAGTTAGATTTTAACATACATGCTGTTAAAAACAAACAAACTATTGAAGTACATGAATAGAAAAGCACTTAACACCTTGGAACATATATGTATAAAAAGCGACAACAACTGCAAGAAAACCTACCAATCTCTCTCACTGGTCGCAAGTTTTTCACCCTCCCATATCTACTCATAGCCTATAGGCAGTAAAAAAAAAACTGAACTTCAGACCCATCAATAAGAGAGAAGAAGAAGAACTGCGAATGGTATGTAGAAAAACAAAAAAAAAAAAAACACCACCTTTCGCAGCATTTCTTCGTTTGTGAGATGAGAAAGATGCCCCACGATCACAGTGCAATAAGGGTCTCCAATAACTTTAGGATCCCCAAATGGGTCATCTGAAAAATCGAATCTTGAGTGAGATTTGATGAAGACCAAAGCAAAAAAAGGACATGGGTTGTTTTCGTTTTGGGTAAGGAAGTTGGCATACATAGACTAGTAAAAGAACAGAGGAGAGCTCTGTAGATGGCGTTGTCGTGAGGGAGGATGTCTATTCCGTCGATGCTTCCTGCTTGGATTGGATGGTAGTTTTCTGCGTAGAAGACAGAGTTTAGGTTGCTGCCGCTGCCGCCACTCATCTCTCTGGTTTGGAATCGTATTTCCTCTGGTACTCCCCTCTTACAGAGAAAATGGGCTACATGAGAAAATAGGAGGTTGCTAGATGTTATAGCGCCGGCATAGATTGGATTCTATTTTGCGAATGCATAAAAATAATTCAACAAAAATCACCAAAGTGTGGGAAAAGAATATAAAAGAAAGTAAGAAAGAAAGAAAGTTGGAAATACTGGTTCCAGACATCGCACCTCAAATCTACTTCCGTTGTTTCATTTTCTTCTTCTTCGGCATTCACCCCTTCTCTAACTACCCTGGTTTCTATGTGTGAGGAATTTGATGGTTTCTGGAAGAAGATGGGTGTGAGATGATGGAGGGATTTGATGAAGGAGACGGAGATGGTGCGCTGGAAGAAGATGGGCACGAAATGATGAAGGCTTTGATGAGGGAGACGGAGATGGTGCACTGGAAGAAGATGGAGGGATTTGGTAATGCAAATGAGAGAATTTTTAGGGGATAAATCTTGGATTGATGGATCTCTTATCTCTTAATGAAGAGAGAGAGAGAGAGAGAGAGAGAGAGAGATTTTAGGAGATTGAGAAGGCCCCACTTGAGAGAATCCAAATATGAGAGTATCAGGATCTTGACGCTCCATCAAATCACCAAAGCCAAGCCATCTCACCATCTCACCGTTCGTCGAAGCCATACAATCTCATGTTTTCTTATGCATTTCTCTCAAAGGAGAGACTTTTTAGGGATGACGCGGCACCCCTCACAGCCCACCTCTCCCTTTGCTTTAATATATATAATATAATTGGGCCTATATATAAGGGGACATCTTATCAGGATGATTTTCTTCTTGCCATTCTTAATTTACAGTAGGACATTTGATTGACCTTATTGTAGATTGATCAGTGTTGATTGCTTAGTGGTATCATCATCCTATTAAAGTTTCTCCTTTTCTATAGGTCTTGATCCACGCAAAAAGTATCCATAATGTTTTCCAAGGGCACATTTGTTTATCTTATGGTACAAAACTAACTTAAGATAAATAGTAAGTAGAGGCAGTCTCAGACGGGTTTTGTTGAGATTGTCCTGCCTGTAACTTTCTACGGTCCAGATCGCACGGATCGAGATGGTCTTTCTCAAAAATCTTGTGAGAGTGTTATATCTAACAATATGGTACACCTTCGATCTTATAGGTTTGAGAGTTTCTTGTCCGATTGAATCACTCGCATGATTCTGCAAATCTAGACTATAATTGAGATCCTTAATCAACAAACAAATTGGATCTTAATCAAACTTCTCTAGGGATTAGGATTAGGTTTATGGGAGTGATTAATAACACGTGGGCTCCATGATCTCTACTAACTAGTTCCCCTGAGACTAGTGTGATTTGATAGGTTTTGATATTACACAAATCTTGGCTCACTGTAATCCTAATATTCAAAGCCACCATTGTCGAGCAGCTTCTTGGGGTGCACCTGTGTAATATCATTTATGTGGAAAGGGTGAAAAAAGAAAAATAAAATATGCTTTTTAACATTTATTCCTCTTTTTGTGGTTTGGTGTGGTACAGTTTCCACGAGGAGAAATGAAAAAAAAGAACTATTATTTTCACGCAATGTTAGAAAAAATGATTTCTGATACAAATGAGCGGAAATTATTTTTCCACGAGGAAAATTAGAAGTTCACATAAGCTCTTTTCCATGGCATTATACTAACGTTCCCTAATTGAAGACACCAAAATTAGTCGTCAAAATAAATAGAGCTTTTTGTATATACCCCCCCTAAGGTTTATAGGATTTGTTAATACGCCCCTGAGGTTTTAGTACATGCAAATAAGCCCCTACATCTTCATTTTAATACCTTTTGTGTCCCTAAATCAATAGTCTTCTGAACAACATAGGTTTTTAGAGCGAAATAAAACTCGTCCTTCTCTTTTATCCTTATGTGATAATTTCGAAAGCTTGGACTTGATTTTTTTTTTTTATAAAGCATGTAACATTAACAATTAGGGCTGCACAAAAAATCCAGTATCACCGCAAAACCGGACCGAACCAACCAAACCGAGCGGTTTGGATCGGCTTATAGTTGATTGACTCGGTTAACGGTTTGGAAATTATAAAAACCGCTTACATCGGTTCGGTTAACGTTTTCAACATCATAAAAATCGCTTAAACCGAACCGTCCGTGTATATTAACTTAAGTATTGCTTTTTTACTGATGTGAGTCCACTGTATATAAATTTTTGTACATCCCACTATAGATTGATTATGCTTTGAAAGGGATTTGATGCACTGATTAGACTAAGATAACCAAACGGGCATGTGAGGAAACTTCAATGGATGGTTCTTATTAGATGGGTAGTAACATTATAAGTGGGTCCCTTGAAGTGGACAGCCATTATGAGAGATTGATGCATAGATAGTACTGGAAGCAACTTCCATCATAAGTAGATTACTGGAATGTTGGACTTTTATGTTTGCATTAAACATTGGAATAAATGCAGAGGATGGAGTCTCATCATTTTGAAATTTGCAATGCCTTATTTAAAAAAAAAAAAAAAAACCAATGGTTTAACCGACCGAACCGAGCCGAACCGCTTGGTTCGGTTTGATTCGGTTCGGTTTAAGTCCTCTCCATCGTTCAGATCGGATCGGTTAAATAAAATACCGACATGTTCGGTTTGGTTATTGGTTTTAGTGTCAAACCGATCCGAACCGCCCATGTGTAGCCCTATTAACAATTGCACTTAGTGGGAGAGAATAACCCAACGTAAATTCATTTTTTCTTATCAATACATGGTTCATTTCATTAAATCCAAATTGATCATGACAACAATCAATATATGTACTTACAACTGGTTATGATTTATCCAATCCATATATGGCCCACAATTGGATTGATGAAAGTTTCAAAATGCATGATCATGCTTCATGTGTAGGGAGTGTAAAAGAAATATTGGGGAATGGGCAAATGTAAATATATATATATATATATATTAGTTTTTAGAATTTGGGAGAGGGGGTTTATGTTGGAAATTTATATTAAAAGCATACATTTATATATTTGTCTTTGACTAATTCATTAATTAGTATATTTTGTCTTTTCATCTAAATGAGATTTTGTATGGGCAAATTGTTGCATTATTTATTAGTATGCATGTGTGTGTCTTTTATTCTATAAAGTAGATAAGTTGGTGCATAGAGTTCTACTTATACACGGAGGACTTATTTGTCGGTTCTTATAGAATATAAGTTCTTGTTCACAATATAGATGGATTTGGACATGCCATCGATATGATTGTAGCATGATGTTTTAGCAGGCTTGTCTTGGCCGCGGGAAACGGTATAGTTTCGACTCATTATGCTAGTACGTTTTGTGTGTATTGAACATGACCGCTTTTGGGTTCATTGTCTCAATACAGACTATATAAGATGATTAACATCCAAATGGTTATTATGAGTGCTTGTACTCTTAATTCGATATAAATAATAGACACATACATTTAGTGTTTGGCATTTTGATTTACGAAGGAGTGAGATCTTTTATGGGTCAATAATCTCAGTGAATTGGACGACTACACTACGTGTACGGTGCATATTAGTTTATTGATGGAATCCACGTCCCGTAATAGGGATTGATGATATCCCCTTGATAAAGCTTTTAAGATTTGATTATGTCAAACCCTACAGGTGGACTTTGTGTCCGACATATCAAATAAGTTAAGTGTAAGGTCTCAAAGAATTATCAAGATATCGATTAAATATAGATGTCAGTAATTATTTAATCAATGTATATCTAAAATCTTAACATGGAGAGATTAATAAGCATTTAATAACATGAAGCTCAAAATATAATTTTGAGAATAAGGAGAGGAGTGCAATTATAATTCTCTAGTGGACTGAATTGTAATTTATGGAACTAGGATATTAATTTGGGTCGAATTATGATTTCCTGCTTCTATAATAAGCCTATACTTATTTACTTCTTAAGGTCCCTATTGTAGCCTATAAATATGCGCTATTGCTCTTTATGTGAAAGAACAAGAGAAATCTCGTTTTGGAGAGCAGAGATAATTCGCAGAAGAGGCCCACTCCCTGGTGCGAATTCGAGCGTAGAGGAATACAGTAGAAGATCTTGAGATTTTCGTGTTGCTGTAAGACCAATATCAAATCAGAAAGACCGAGATCAAATTAGAGAGATCTCGCAGGTATGGTTTTTGATCATCTCCGTTTACAATTATTTTCGCAGTGGTCTGTACGCAATATCTAGGGTTCCTGGCGAAAGGCCCTTTTCTAACAGTTTTAACTTTTCCTAGATATGGGTGGGGGCTCTAGTCCCCAAGCCCAAGCCCAAGCCCTTATATCTGTGTTCACCCCTTGGTCATGTGCATGAGAGAGTTATTGAGAGAAATTATTAGGACTTGAAATAAAATAATGATGTTTTTGTAAATAATAATATACTCATTTTTGTATTATGGATGTAAGGGCAAAGCTATTATTTATATAAAAATCCAACACAAATCTGATGATGGCTGCTCATTCTCGTTAGGAATATTGATTTTGGAGACATGAAGGGTATTAAAAAGGAAAATGAGAGGCCTATTTACAAATACTGAAACCTCATGGGCCTATATACAAATCCTACTAACCTTAGGGAGGTATATACAAAAAGCTCAAATAAATAATTAGCAGCCAACAATAATTTCATTACATCAGATGACTGGAAATAATAAATTGCAAATCCAGTATCAGTTGTTGTATTTCATAAGGTGACTTTGATCCGCAGTCATGCCCCATATTTATTGACATGGTAACACAAGACGTTACAGCGGACTTTTGTTAAGAACAATGGGTGGATTAAAACAACTACTGGTAATCCGATAATATCAATTAGGGGTGTTAATAGCTTGAGTTCAGTTCCGACTAAACAATGGGCAAGATGCATAAACTCAACTCGACCTTGATCCATTTTTTAATTATGTTGAAAACCCAACACCCTTGACAAAAAAAGGAAGGTTCATCTTGCAGCGATAAGTCATAGTATGATTAGTCAGGTCGATCATATATTCAACTTAAGTTTGGAGGTTAAATAGTAAGAATAAACTCAAGGAGAATAAAAAGATTTTAACGTTACAGTTATAAACATGAACACAAACAGTGATTAGCATTATGTGGCTCAAGGACTCATCCCTGCTCATTGTTGGTAACCTCAAAGATGTTGGAATAGTTGGCCGCTTACACAAAATCCATGGGGCTTTTAAAGAATCTCTATTAATGAAAAATCTAAACGACTCAAAATATTTTCTCCTCAATCCGTCCTTCCTTAATTAAACTTGTTAACCATGAGATTGATCGATTACCGAGAAAGTGAATGAAGAATGAGCCCAAAGTCTTATACCATTGAATTGACAAAGTCCCTACAAGAGAAGTGTCCATTTATTTTTCATAAAAGGACCCTACTAAAGAGAATTTACCAAAAGTCCAAGCCTAGGAGGAGGACCCTTGATTCCGGGCTCATTATCAATTCGTCACGCTCCCGCAATCTTCTCGAAATGGTTGAAAAGTTGAAACCGCAACGAATCGTTGACGACTACGCTGTATGAGTCTGACCGTATTCCGAAATATAACATTGATTCTGTATTTGTACTGGGATTGGTGTTAATAGGTGTCTTCCTTTCTCTTTCCAGGAATAAAGTAAATAGAGGGGTTGTTCGAAGACTGCAATTCTACCTTTCTTCGGCCACAACCCCTCTTCCTTTCTATTTCATTCAACCCAATTTTCCCTTTTCTTCTCCAGTGTCTATCATTTGATTCTGCAATGGCAACAGCAGGAAACAAGACCCTCAACGCAAAATTGGTATTTTTTCCCTCCTTGATCTTGTTATTGCCTTCTTGTTGTATTTTTGGTGTATGTTTTGTGTCTGTTGATTCTTTTTCTTTTCTTGTTTTGGGTGTATGATTGAATTTTAGTTTTGGGTATTGCCTTATTTGTTGAAATTTTGATTCTTGGCATTTTTTAGGCTCTTTTGGATGAAGATTTTAGCAGTTTGAATATTGTTATATGATCTTGATGAGACTTAAGAGGAAAAAGGGCATTCAATGTGGGTTTTGATTTAGTTATTAAAATTCTCTGTTTGGGTTAATTTGTGGCTGTCCTTTTGGACCATCTGCCTAATTTGTATTGGATTTACTAGGAAAAATCATAGTAAAAGGGGGTTTTATCAAAGGACCATTAAAGAGGTTTTGAGTGAAGGGTTAAGGTGGATATTTAGATGGGATCATTACTTTTCTAGGGTTTAATTTACCAGGCTGATGGGTGGGTAATCATCTCACATCAAGGAGAGATTGCTGTATGGCCTCTTGTGGAACTCCTCACGTCTAGTTTTCCACTTTGCTTAGAAATTCTAGGTAACATAGGGGCTGTTTGTGTCTTTTTTTTTTTTCTTTTTTTTTTGGATTGGATGTGTGTTTTTATTTTATTTTAAAATTTTAATATTGATGTTTTTTTTTGACGTTTTGATATCATCATCATTGGAGTTGATCTTTTTATAGTATTTCATCTAGCTTGAACGTGTTTATGATTTTCTTGACATTGTTAGTTGCTTCATTCCCATATGTATTGGCGTGCTGTTGTGTGCCTGTTTTTTTCTGCGTGATTTTTAGGGATAAGGGACAATAGACGATTTTATTAAATACAAGAATATGTACATACCAATAAAAAAAAAAAGTACATTGGGGGATGAGCTGCTGGTTTTTATGGATGAGGAACAGTAGAAGAAGAGGGAAGAGCCTCACTTCTAGTTTTCCATTTTTCTTAGAAATTCTAGGTAACCTATAGTTATTGGTTTCACTTTTTATATGAAATCTTAACAGGCTGAAGCTTTTATGGGGTGTGTTTTTTTTTTTTTTTAATAAAAAAATTTCTACTATTGGTTTTTGTGACTTTATTCAATATATGATTTATTATTTGAAATTGCTGGCTTGTTAGAGACGAGGGTTGTCTTGTGACTCTCTCTCTCTCTCTCTCTCTGTGTGTGTGTGTGTGTGTGTGCATGCGTGCCGCATGTGCGCACTTTTTCATTCAATCATTTTAGTTTTCTCATTGGAGTTCAATGTTGACTTGCATTTGTTAATTCAGGTTCTTCTTGGAGATGTGGGAGCTGGAAAGTCCAGTCTAGTTCTGCGTTTTGTTAAAGGCCAGTTTGTGGACTTTCAGGTCTGCAATCTTGTTGAAGTTTGAATATTTAATGGGATTTTTGGCTTTATATTCTCAACTTTTACTTTTTCATATTCTTTAGGAGTCTACCATAGGTGCTGCCTTTTTCTCTCAAACTTTGGCTGTCCCTGATGCAACTGTGAAATTTGAGATTTGGGATACAGCAGGGCAGGAGAGGTACCACAGCTTGGCTCCCATGTATTATAGAGGAGCTTCTGCTGCCATAATTGTTTATGACATGACAAACTTGGTGAGTGCATGTCATTTTTTCTGTTTGATTGAACCTGTTAAGTGTCTCTTTCTGCAAAATGGAGAATGTGGGTTGCCTTTATCATGTCCTATTGTGGGTTGCCTTTATCATGCCCTATTGTGGGTCATTAGTCGTGTATTTTTTATTTACCCATGATGACCTGTGCATGAGCAAGTCATTATTTTCTTTACATCTGTGTGGATGCTCATACAGCTCTGCCCCATATCAATTACATTTGGAATTTAGAGGAGACATTACTCAATCTTCTATAGTATTCACAACAGTATAACAGTCAACAGATCTCTAGTTGGTTATCAGATTCAGCTATAGGATTATACAACCCGCTGTTGTTCTTCTGAAAGCTTCTAAATTGTTTAATGCGCCCCTTCGATGATTAATTTGTGATCTGTCATAACCAGATACTTGCTTGTGCCTAGCGTACGCAGAATATGTGTTCTAGATATGCTTCACCTCATGGATACTTGTCGAGTACAGTTCTAGAGTATCCTACTTTACCAACTCCATTGTTTTATGAAACATATATTAGTTATCATACTATTTATATGGAAATGTTGTAAATGAATTTAAATACTGATTGTAGTATTGGTTGGAAATGTTCTAGAGAAGAAAAAAAATATTTTATATGAAAAAAGTTAATATGAAATATGAAATCTCATGTTCTGGATGGGATTATAGGATACCTTATTTGTTCGCATGATTATAGTATACCTGTATTTGTTTGCATGTCCTAAAATTCCCAAAGAGCAGACTGCTGATTCACATACCTTATCCTCGTATCTGTGTCTATATCTATATCCATATTTGGGCATGACAACGCAACTCAAGTTGGCAGATGAATTGGTGTTGAAGATATCACACGAGAGCTTACTTCAACATGACACATAACGAGTAATATATACCTATACTGATGCAGGCCAGACCCACGGCACATAGGTCAATGCATTCCGTTAGGCCCAACTGGACCAATCACTTAACTAGTAGTTTGATATATTTAGAAGTCTTTAAATGAGGGATCTGGTTTGATTTGGACTGTTTTATTTAGGAGATTTGCTTTCCTTTAGAGAATATTTAGGAATGGGAATTCCAACTTAGGGAATGTCCCATCCCATTCTATATAAGTGTGTAACCTGATGACAATCTTTGATTATTGAATTAAGAATTTCAGATTCATTGTTTGAGTATTTTTCTCGGGTTGAGAATGCTCGTGTGTTGAATCTGTTGGGGATTCAGTGAAGCCCGATTTGGAGCTTGGTCCATCTCATTGAATCATTCGTGGATTTGGCTAAATCCCGCTGTGGAGCCGGTCTATTTCCAATCACGGATCCAATGCTATGTCATACCCCTATCCAATTCAGGATTGGTTGAGCGGGTCTACATGAGTTTATTATGAAGTATTTTTACATTCCTTAAATTTTATAGTCATCATAGCCTGATCCCATACCATTCAAAAAAAAAAGAAAAAAACCCTTATCCCATCAATCTAGGGTTAGTCAAGAGTTACTCTCTAAAACGTCACTAAAGATAAGACCAAAAACCTATCCTTATACTATGAACAAGAAAGTAATCTCTCTCTCTCTCTCTCTCTCTCTCTCTCTCTCTCTCTTATTGTGTGCGTGTATGAATGTGATATTCTCTCAACCTATTATATGAGTAAAATATAGATTTCTTGGTCTCTATGCTTGCAAACTTTATAGAGTTCTTCCCTCTGATCCTAATGGTATCAAATATAACTGGATGAGTCCCCAAGAAATAGAAGTCGGTAAATTAATTTTTTATGGAGATGTATTGAGAATAATTAGATGTGGAGGTTGGGGATGTGGGAAGAAACTTACGACTCATTTTGATTAAGGTGTCCACATCCCATTTAAATGGAAAATGTTTGAATTTGTACAAGATGAAGGAATGCCAATAAATCCATTAGAAGAAGAAGCTGTTCCCAAACATCATGGATAATGTAAGACTCCCATTCCTTGCGAGGAATAGGCTTCAGATTTCAACATTGTGCAAAAGGAGATACACGTGGAAACACTTCCCTAATTTCTGCCTGATCTACCAAGGACAACAATGATGGATATAGCCAAGCGACAGAGTTCTTGGTATTGACCTCAATTGCAAGTGGGCATGATGAGTTCTTTTAAGAGGCAACACTCTTTAATTATTTCTTTTGTGAGTTATGGTGGCCAATTACATTCTTTGGCTAGTTATGGTGAATATATATAAGGACTGTTCCAAGAGGGGATATTGAAATTATTAAAGACATGTATGAAGGAGCGGTAACAAGTGTGAGAACTACCTATGGAGATGATGTAGGCCCTAGGGTTAAGGCTTGCGTGGGTGCTGAAGTGCGTGTCCAAAGACACCTCAAATCGTCTACACAGAGACTTCAATAGAGGATGCACCTCTTCGAGGAAAAACCCACAATTTTATTCAAAATCAAAGTCTGGGATTCTCATCTCTACAATATATAAGAAAAGTAAACTTAGGGCCTAAACAAACTTAAACCAATAATGGAAACTACCCTAATTACAATTAGAAAGATGCTAACCAATAATTAGGAAAAATGAAAGGAAACAAAATAAAAATATCTCTAACTGGGCGGGACCACTTATGGTATGTATGGCCTGTTTTGCATCATTCCTTCCAGGTTGAAAGAAGAGTCTGACCTCGAACTCGGGTCTTCTTCATGTTGCCTCTGTAAACATGGTGTATATGAAGTACTTCCTTTGTGGCATGAGCCCCTGATCTCTTCTTTGGCGAATCTGGTTTCTTTGGATAGAGTAACTTCCTTTTCACTGTGCATGAATGTGTACATGTTGTTGCACATCGCATGAGTGCAATTCTTGTCATACATCCATGGGCGACCCAATAAGATAACTCCACTATCCATTGGTAGCACATCGCACCAAATTGTATCTTTATAATCATCACCAGCTGCAAAAGTGACTTGGCATGTATGTCGCACTTGTACTTCATCACTTGTCATTAGCAACTTGACAAAGCAGCGACGATTGTGCTTATAAACCTTCAGCTTCAAGTGATCAACAAGAGTTTGGGAGATGATATTTTCACCACTTCCTCTGCCAATCACAATTGTACAATTTTGCCCATTATTGTACCTTGGAACGAAAAATTTTTTTTCGCAACCATTTCTTCTCAACCGTGGGTGTAGACTCCTGGAGGGGATCAAGAGATCTTCACAACCCTTTTCTGCTTCTATTTCTTCCACTTCCTCCGAATCTTCATCTTTAGGATCATCTTGTGTTTCCAGTTAATCGTGTGCACGTTCCATTAAGTTTATTCGTTTTGGACATTCAAACGAATGATGCCCGTTTTGCTTAAAATGAAAACATGTGAAACTATTCTGATCTTCAAACTTGGAAGAAAAATTTTCTGAAGAACTAGCACTTGAATTAGAATTTGGCCTTGATGGGGCTTTTTGTGCAGGCCATTTAGACACCAAATTTTCTGGCTTGATAATTTGCAATATCTTCGGCCTTGATGGCATGCTGGATGATCTCATCAACATTGTCAAAATTGTTGAATGTAAGTATATGTTGTATGTCAATGCTCAACCCATGAAAATATCCGTCAACCAACATATCATCATCCTCATTCAAGCCACATCGAGCTTGCATGGTTATAAAATCCTCAGAATACTCAACAACTGTCTTGGAACCTTGTTTCAAATCTTGAAAACTTGAGTGGAGATCTCTCGAGTAATTGGCCAGAAGGAACTTTTGTTTCAAAAGATTTTTCATTTCAACCCATGTGTCAATTGGGTCAATATTTTGATTCCTTCTCTTCGTTTGCAACTTGGCCCACCAAATTGCAGCATAATTGCGAAATTGAATTGCAACCAAAGTAACTTTATGGACATCAATCATTGGCTTGTGTGCAAAAATATTTGCTACACACTCTAACCAATCCATGAATTCATTTGGCTTTAATTTTCCATCATATTCAGGAATCACGAGTTTAATACCTAAATCTCGATCGCCATTAACTGCCTGTGGAGTGTGGATCTCGATTATGCCCTTCATCATCTCGGTGATTATCCTCACGCCGATTGGTTTCTAAATTGGCCGAACGAGTTTCCATCCTTGCAAGAGTTTCTTGGATTTGAGCTATCGTTGCGGAGAGTTGATTAACATTTTCCGATAATTGTGCAACAGTTCCCTTCAAATCCTCCTCGTTTGTGAAGTGTCCACTTCTGCTTTGTTCTTATGAACCATCACCATTTTTTAATGCAATAAAAAAAACTGACTTACCTGTTGGGTAGATCTGCTCCGACTGCTCGCCATGAAAGTGCAGGTGAAAATGGATCTAAAATCCAACTATGTACGAGCCCAATATCGCAAAAACAAAATGTGGTCGTTGATCTGGTCAAAATCTGATGTTGACTGGATCCTAACTGATGTCATTGCTTGTGTTTTGGGCCAGGCTTCCTCTTGAAATGGGTCAAGTTTGACTTGAATCCGGCCTGGTGTTATGTTCTGGCCCAACCGGCAAGACTAAATATGTCACATGTCTTGATTGGCACGTGATTCTCCTCTTGAACTTGGTGTCAATGGAAGACAGAAAAAGGAGTTGAAACTTGAAACCCTTTTTGTTGCTGCTTCCGTTGCCTGGATGAGTCCGAAGCGGCCGTTCGGCAGTGATGCTTTAGGTTGATATCCAGGTATGCCTCTCTCTCTCTCTCTCTCTCTCTCTCTCTCTCTCTCTCTCTCTCTCTCCTTCTTTTTTTTTTCCTGGGTTTGGGTTTAGGTGACGAGAGCAGGGAGATGGACAATGAGTGTGAATGGGTTTTGACGGGGTATTGGAGAGTGTGGAGGGGTATTGGGGTTGGGTTGGTTCGGGCTGGGTTTTTGGCGCAAGGTTTTCAGATTGCTGGATTGAAGGTGATGGAAGTTGGGTTCTGGAATGAGGTTTTCGGTAGGGCTTGGGGATTGGCAGTGGGGACGGAAATGGAGGGTTGGGATTGCGGGTTGGTTGAGGGGACTTACCGGGATTAAGGTTTTGGTCGTGGGGTTCTGTATGAATGTTGGAAAGCAGAAGTAGGCATGGGTTTCGCGACAGTGTGCGGTGGGAAGGGGTGTTTGTAGTTCGTAGGTGGTCGGGAGATGGGATGGATAGGCTTCGATCGGTGACCGGAGACGGATCGGAGCGATGTGGATCTTCTCTCTGATACCACCTGATGTGTAGGCCCTAGGGTTAGGGCCTGTATGGGTGCCGAAGCATGTGTCCAAAGACACCTCAAATCGTCTCCACAGAGACTTCAAAAGAGGACGCACCTCTCCGAGGAAAACCCAAGATTCTATTCAAAATCAAAGTTTGAGATTCTCATCTCTACAATGCAATATATATATATATATATATATAAGAAAATTAAACTTAGGGCCTAAGCAAACTTAAACTAATAATGGAAACTACCCTAATTACAATTAGAAATATGCTAACTAATACTTAGGAAAAATGAAAGGAAACAACCTAAAAATATCTCTAGCTGGGTGAGACCACTTATGGTATGTATTGCCCGTTCTGTGTCAGGAGAGAAGTGAGTTCCCAATAACCATAGGTTTGAATCAGGGATCAACCCTAAGCCTTTATCTCTTCGCATTGATTATGGATGAAGAGTTAACAGCTCATATGCAAGAGCCGGTACCTCGGTGTATATTGTTTGTAGATGATATAGCATTGGTGGATGAATCAAGGGATAGGGTGAATGAAAATCTCGAGAGATGGTAGGAAGCTTTAGAATCCAAAGGCTTTAAAATAAGTCGTATAAAGACAAAATATATAGGTGGTAACTTTAGTGGGCATTTACAAAAAGCTACTACGGTAAGAATTGAAGTCTAGGGGATACCAGAAAGAGATTCATTCCGGTACCTTGGCTTGATAATTAGCAAGGATGGGGAGATTGATGAAGATGTCAAACATAGGATAAAAGCGGGATGGTCGAAAGTAGAAACTTTCATATGGAGTGCTTTGTGATTGACGAATGCTAACAAGATCGAAGGGAAGATTGTACATGATAGTGATTAGACCGGTTATGACCTATGGTGTAGAATGTTAGCCAATCAAAAAGCAAGATATGCACAAAATGAATTTAGCAGAGATGAGAATGTTGAGGCGGATGTGTGGTAAAGTTAGGAAGGATGAAATTAGAAATGAACAATTTCGAGAGCACTTAGGGGTAGTATCAATAGGGGATCAAACTTAGAGAAACTTGTTTGAGGTGTTTTGGACATGTCCAATGTAGGTCGGCAATGCGCTGGTAAGGAAAAGTTTGACTATACAGGTTGATGGCCCATCAAGGGGAAGGCGTAGGCTAAAGAGCATGTGGATGGAGGTAGTAAAAATAGATCTGAAGAAGTGCAACTTATCTAAGGATTTGGCTCAAGCTAGTTCGGAGTGGAGAAATAAAATTCATGTAGCCGACCCCAACATAGTTGGACAAGGCTTTGATGGTGATGATGATGATGATGCACACACACATAGACTGCATGCAGGATGTGAGTTAGTATTTTTTGAAATTTAACACATTAGCTTATTGCCTAGCCTAATAATGGCTTTACGGAGTAACAAGGCTCTGCGTTGGGTGTTGCTTTTCGTTCGATGTCACTACTTGGGATTAGTCTAATAATGGATAATCTATTACATATTAAAAAGCATCGTGGATGGTTGCCTAAATGCTCAAGATATGCAGAATTAGTGGACTCTCTTCTGGTTCCATGCAAAGTTGTTCAGTTCCTTCAGATAACAGCGTTTTCATGGTCCCAGTGCAGCTGGTCTCTCCATGACTCTATCTCCCATTTGTTTGAGGTTGGAAGTTTGGAATGCTGTCTCCTAAGGGAAGGATTATGTGGTATGTGTTGTTCGTGGTAGTTCTTGGGGTGTTCTGGAGCGAAAGATATTCTAGTGCTTTGAAGGAAAAAAGTTGATATGGGGAACTTAGCAGCTGAAGTTAAAATTTATATAGCCTCATGCATCGTTGTTAAAATCCTAAGGTTGTTTATACGTTGAATAGGACTATTTGAAAATTGAGACTGATTAAAAATTACAAATACTAATTCAAACAACGATCACTCAATTTAAACAACAAGATATAATTATGAGTGGAAACAATTAAGTGATTAAATGTGCTAGTTACAAGTTAATAACTATGAACTACAGAAAGCTCAAACAATACGAATATGCCAATGTGTTAGTGATGTAATTTAGCACGTGAGTTGTATGCCAATCCAAATAAAATATGACTATCTAGCACATGTATTCCATAGCATAAATGTAAAACAATGAAGCACAATAGAGATGGAGGCACACAACGATTTATAGTGGTTTGGTCCTTGATCTACGTTCACTCCCAAGAAAACCACACCCCAATGGTCCCTTGGCTTTCACTGTGAGAGGTTTTCAATAGGTGCACCTCACACACCTTTACACCTAGATTTTTTTGTTACTGTGGTTTGATCACTAAGGTCTACTCTACTAACACCAGTTTTTTGATACGGTGGTTTCGATCATGAGGGTTTACTCCACCACACTGTTTGTTATAGTGGTTTGATCACACAGGTTTAATCCACTTTGCAATGATGTAAGAGTAAAATAAAACGAGAACGCTTGCCTCTTTGTAGATGAATCTAACTTGATACGCATTCTTTGAAGCTTGAACTTGAACTCGAACTCCAAGCTTTGACTCCTTGCTTAGCTCATTGGTGATGAAGATGCTCTAATTGTGCTCAGCCAAGTGAGGAAGGAGGTTTAGGTCCAGGGTGACTAACATATACCTATGAGGTTAGTCTAATCCCTAGAAATGTATTTCCACAGGACACTCTTTGATGAGCTTTGAATGCTCAAAGATATACCAATGAGGATCTCAGAGTGTGTGGAAAATGGTCTTGAAGGTCTATGAGAATTTTACCTATGAGGAGCAATCACACTTCAAAATAATATATCCTAATTCCACTAATCACCCTTGGTTGGGCTTTTAATGCTCTTAGCTCTAACTATCAAATCCTTGGAGAGTGAGTGGAAGAGGATTTTGAGGTCTCTAAAATGTGTTTAACTGGGGCTTGGTTTGTGGTTTAGGAGGGCTCTCAAAATCACGTTCATTCCCGGCCATTAAAATGAGCCAAGTATATATAGAAGAGCTCGTAATGGCTAGTTGTGACTTCCTAGTGACTAGTTTGACCAGCAATCAGAGTATCCAATTTGCACAACGGTTAGTTGGACGGTTAGTCGTCAATTACCGCGGTTAGCTATAGGCGACCGTCTATGATACCTGAATACTTGTACAAGCCCAATGTATCTATATAGGACCAATACGATACTTGTATTGGTACGTGATACTGCTACTTCTAGGGAACAAATTTAACATATCCTACTTATAAAGTCCTTTATTTCATATAGTTCTTTTAATATTTTTACTTCTCACCATAAAAAAAATGCTAGAAAGGGATGAAAATAATGATAAATTTATTGTTTAAAAAATGATCTAAAGAAAAAATTAGGACACGTATCCGTATTTATGTCCTAGATTTTCTAAAGTGAGGAGTTGTATCCCCGATCCCTGTACCAATGTCCGTATTCATATTCGTATCTGGGCATCATAGGCAACTGTAGTTCAAAAATGATGAAAAACAACATTCTGAAAAGCGAATGTAGTGCCTTTACGGTTGCCTTTTGGGATCCTTTCGGTTAGCCGTGAGAGCTCTATGGTTAGCCACAGGTAATCGTAGTACAAAAATGCTGAAGAACAACATTTTGGAAAAGCAACTGTAGAGCATTTACGGTGAGTTTCTTGAGGCCTTACGATTAGTCGTGCGCCTGTTATGGTTAGCCATGAGGCTTGTAGCAGGACAATTGGATTGATCAGGTTAGCCAATTGAACCCTATTGATTTAGCTGCTTGGGTTGAGGGTTCTAAGGGCCTTTTTTTATGTTTGTGTAACGTCAATTTTACGTGAATAGATTGGCAGAAGTTGCTATACACGTGGCCTTCCAAGACTTGATTTTCTGGACTTGTTCTTGATCTCTTTTATGAAGCTTCCAGAGGCAAGGTCTTGGACTAAGACATGGAATTGTACCCATGGAAATGCAGATTTGACTATGGCATTAACACATATGAGTCTTGATCTAAATTGCTGCTGCTGCTTCTTTTTTTTTTTCCATTTTTTTTTCATGGACACTTAATTAACTTCATGAGACAACCTAATCAAGTAATATTGATCAGTTGTATTTTATTTCATTTTTTGATTGGATGCTTAAAAAAAATCTGCTACTCATTTATTTTTCCTCGAAATATTGATATTTAAACATATCTAACTAACTATTCATGCTTATATCTTTTTTAATAGATTAATATGTCACTGATTATCTTCATATGATTGTATCATAGCTTTAATTGTCACTGTATATATGCTGCTATGGATGAAAAATGGATGGATTATGAGCATGTACTTTTTAAAAATATTTTTTTGTTATTTTCTAAATAAATATCCTACAATATGCTAAACAATTTACAATATTTGATTCATCTTCTTGAACAATTTATGATACAATTTTGATTTTTGAAACAATGGCCTCATGGACCTCTGCACGCTAAATATTTTGCAACAGCCTTTTTGGCACCTATGATGCCCAGATCCTTCAAAATAGGCAATGTACTATGTTGTATTGTATCCTATACTTCACTTTTTGTGCGTAAAATCTGTGTTCCTGCCATATCCATGGCATGTACCTATTGTGTCTCTGGGCATAATAGATTCCCGCCATCATCAGATCATGGTAGGAGGTGGCCTCCCGTCACCTGGAATCCACACCATCTAGACGAATGATGTAAGGAAAAACTTTTGAATGTGAGAGGTTGACCTTGAGATGGATTGGATTTGGTCCAGTTCAAAAGGCCAAAGGACTACACAATTACACCTAAGCGACCAAGTTTATCTCCAAAACAGTTTTATACAAGTGATCTGGCATTCAATAATGCAAGCACTTGTTTTCATGTATCACCAAACCTTAAGTAGCTACTTAACAAATCAACAGTCAAAAGTGTTGCTACAGTAGTGATATTAGCTTTCAACACTTTGTTGGGTCTTTTGTTTAAGTTCCGTCCGTCCAATTAGAGTCCAAGAAGGAATGGATCTTCCAATGTTTCCAAACTAACAACCCAAGACCCACATTTATACTGCAAAAGGCCACGTGTATAGGTGCTTCAAAAAGAAGGCACGGCAATTTGTTGAAAATCGAGTTGTTATTTGGCAGCCTGGCTAGGACAATGCAGATCATATTGAAAATCGAGTCAATGGCTAAATGTTTTAACTGTGCTAACCTAGTTGCAGCTGAGTACCATACTGAAGACTAATCTGTTGGAGTTTCTTGTAGAATAAATTAATCTAGCCAGATTGTGTGTCTAACCAATAAATTGAAAAGTTGTTTGATCTGAAATCCTGTTGTTTTTTGAGTTTCTTACTTTCTTTGGATTGTCAATATAGACGTGACGGTCTTGTTGATTGGAATTACACGAGAAACTACCGGGATGGATTGATATGATGTTGCCCAGATCCATTGTTAAACTGGACCAAAGGCACTCAGCTGCAAAACAACCTCTGTAAGGCTTTCATCCAAAAGAGGAACATCTCTAAGAGAATCTTATTCCAGAAGTGTAAATACAGTATCCCTCTCTTCAAATGCTTTAGAGGCCCTATTTGTGGGTCTACATTTGTGAGTTTTCCACTGTGATTCGAGTGGATTGTATCTTAACATTGTGGACTTTGTAACTGATGATGAGGTAACAAAGCCTACCCCCACAACTTGAATCATGTCGCAGAGTTTGTGGTTATTAAACCTAATTGAATCAGAGGCACTGACTTTGCTCAAGTCTGTGTCTGTTTCATGCGAATATGCTTCAGATTGCTTGTTGCTTGGATGGTATTTCTGGAAGTTTGTCTTCACATATTCCTTATCATGGTTCTGCAACTTCTAAAATTCTATGCATTAAAGATTACCCTTTGTCTTTTGCTTTTGTTTAGGCTTCATTTACTCGGGCAAAAAATTGGGTTCAAGAGCTTCAAGCACAAGGTAGTGTCCTGTTCTCTTTGATGAATATCTTCAATTTGTTTGCTCCTATCATGCATTGAGCCTTTTGTTGATTGCATTTTCAGATCGCCCTTTATACATGGTTTATTCTCATTGCATCGAATTGATGGATTAGATTCATCTTAGAAAGCAATGGATCTTTTACATTGCATTTTAAGCTTTCGTTTTTATTTATCTTCAGTGTATACAATTGTGGTGAGCAACCTTGAATCCTTGATAGTAGTTATGTATGATATCATATACACTAAGGATAAAAAAACGTGGTTGTGGAGGCCATATGTATCAGTTGCTGCATGAATTTAAATTGAGGTAAAAAAACTTGGAAAAATATCCAAAAAATTATAATATTAGATGATGCAGGACAGACCCATGGTCCCCCATGGGTCGACCTGCCAATGGGCCTGGCCCATATGTCTTGACCAATCCTTTGGGCCCAATCCATTTATTTTATGTTATTTTCAATTATTTAGGTCTGTTAATCATGTTTTAAGATATTTTAGTAGGATGTTTTAATCCTGGCCATCAGTGTGTTTGGATGGTCCAGATTAGTCCTAGGGTTGGTTCTTTTCCTATATAATGTTGTAAAAGCCTCTTTGGCTGAGGAGTAATGAAGAATGGTTGATGATTAATGAAAATGGAGTTGTCTTCTCCTTCTCCTCTTGGAGATCTGTTTGGAGTTTGGTGAGAGCCCAAATTTCTAACGCCTCCGGATCGGAGTTTGGTAAGAGCCCAATCTCTTCCCTATCTCCATATCTGTCTCCATCCACCCCGCAACTCTACCTCTGCTGTCCGCATCAACTGGTATCAGAGACGATCGATCCATCCCGGATTCGATGATCGGCAACCCACCATCGACACCACCATCCCCACCCAATCCCCTTTGCTGACTGCCATAAGCCCTCAAAATCCATTGGCTGATCGTACCCCAGCC
Organism: Persea americana; assembly: GCA_029852735.1. Classification (NCBI taxonomy): domain Eukaryota; kingdom Viridiplantae; phylum Streptophyta; class Magnoliopsida; order Laurales; family Lauraceae; genus Persea; species Persea americana. The sequence continues at coordinate 44,526,011 of CM056814.1, forward strand.
TTGCCTTTTCCAGCCCGGTCAATCATCACTAAAGCCTGTCCCCAAGATAAACTGAACATCTTTGCCTAGCCCTTCGAACCTTTTCCCACCTTCACCAAACCCTAAAATCAGAACTCCCAAAATCAAACTTCCTTTCGACCCAAAACCCTCGAAACATCCAGAACCAATCACTGTCAACCCAAACCGAACAATCAAATCCTAATCCCCAACTGAAACCCCACAACCCATTCCTCTGCTGCAGCTGCAAAAGAAAGAAAAACAGAAAGTAGAAGAGAACAGAAAGAAGAAAAAGGAGACGAAGGAGAGAAGTCCAGCAAAAAAAAAAAAAACTGTGCGTACCTGGCGCCAGACCTGAGCAGTAGATCCGCCGCCATCCCTCGCCGTTGCTCGCCACTGCCACTGACGCCTGCAGATTCGCACCACGACTGTACCATCATCGTCATCTTCTACATCACCGCTTCATCTCCACTGCTGCCTGTCGCTGCAATCGCCATCCTCATATCCCATCATCGTCAACACCATTGTCGCAGCGAGCTCCAAAGGCTGTTGCCATCTCTACTTTATCTTCATCGCCAACATTCTCTCTTGAGGTGCAGCAGCAGAAAAGGGTCAAAACCCCTCCATTTTCGCCCTTTCCTGCACGTCGCACGAAGCTAAACCCAGCATCACGTGTTGGTGACATGAGCTGAGCCCAGCTTTTGGGCCTCAGTTCAGGTTAGGCCCTATGCCAAGCAGCAGGATCTAAAAAAAAAAGAGAAAACAAAGCCACAACTGACTTGAGCCCAGCTCAACCCCACCGAGCCCAAATCAGATGAGAAGGACCGGATCCATACATCTGCAATAAACAGGGACAGCAACAGCTCCTTGTTCTTTATTTGGCCACCTTGTGTAAAGGTCTGACCCATTAAAGAATTTCCAACCCAAGTCAGATCAAACAAAATTGAAGGAGCAATTACAGTGTGGCCCAGATTCCATCAAGTTTTCAACCATCTATCTTCAAATAGCGAGATCTTCGCCATCCGGACTCTAATCGTCGATCCGTCTTCACCTGTAAACTCCAATCAGTGAGATCTACACATCAAGTCAGTTTGATTTTTGAAGCGCGTTAAATTTACATTCCTTTCTCACCCAAGTCAATATGAAGTTGAATCGCATTGAAATTTTCAATAAAATTCAAAGAGTACAGTTCAGACGTAATTATGGAGATTGATATGAATATAGTCTATTTTCAGTGATTCTTGAGTTTGCAACCGGGAGAGATGACGGTTGATGAATATTATGATCAGTTTTCATGGCTACAAAAACCATGTCGATTAGTTGAAAATGAGGAACATTATTGTATCAGCTTTGTCAGAGGTTTGAGGCCAAGCATATTGGAAAACATGAAAGAGTGCAGGACCAAGTATGAAGCATGTAGAGAAGCAATTCGCATTGAGCGAATGCTTAATCGGTCTCACATGGAAATCTCCAAGCCTTTTAGCAAGAGAAGCGGAGACCAATTAAATTATGGTGTTGAGAAGGCAATTCAAGATTCCTCTCAATTCAATGCTACCCTAGATCAATTTGCCAAACAAATGCAAGACATGATGGCACAGATGATTGCTTTACTGCAGGAACAAAAGCAAGAAACTAGTGATTCCACAATTAATTCAGGTGAAGTGACAGATGGGACTCCAACTAAGGATTCTACTTCAGATGAATTGGAAGACAAAGAAACCAAATTGTCTCCTTTGTAGAGTGTTGATCAAGAAGTGCAAGCAACCCAAGAAGAAGGCCAACACATTAAAGGATTGGAAATAGTATGCAGGCCAACTGAACATTTGACAGAACCCATTGTAAGCATGCTTCCAGAACAGCCAGTTAAAGCATCAGATGAACAAGCTATTGATCAAGAGGTTGTAAGCGAGAATCAAGTGATTGAAGTTCCCCATATTGATTTCATCTTTGGAGATTGCTCCTTCATATTAGAAGATTGTATTCAGACAGTTGAGATTCAAAGACTAATGCATCTACTGGTTAGATCTCACATCCACGTTGAATTCCAAAATTGGAAGGAGCAATGTGCCCCTTTACTTCTAAGTGGAAGACCAGATCAAAGTCAAGAAGATTGAGCCAAGCCTTTAACCCATGCACTGAAACCAAGGATCGAGTGGCATCTTAGAAGTTCATACGGGTGACTTTTGATCTTGGAGGACATCTATAGAACTCGAGGTCGAGTTCTCTCCAAGAAGGGGAGAATCGGATGCAGGACAGACCCATGGTTCCCCATGGGTCGACCCGCCAATGGGCTGGACCATGGGTCGACCCGCCTTTGGCCCAATCCATTTATTTTATGTTATTTTCAATTATTTAGGTCTTTTAATTATATTTTAAGATGTTTTAGTAGGATGTTTTAATTCTGGCCATCTGTGTGTTTGGATGGTCCAAATTAGTCCTCGGGTTAGTTCTTTTCCTATATAATGATGTAAAACCTCTTTGGCTGAGGAGTACTGAAGAATGGTTGATGATTAATGAAGAATGGAGTTGTCTTCTCCTTCTGCTCTTGGAGATCTCTATTGCCTCCTGGTTTGGAATTTGGTGAGAGCCTAATCTCTTCCCTATCTCCATATCTGTCTCCATCCACCCCGCATCTCTACCTTTGTTTGACCATCAGTCTATGGATGGTAGGCAGGTGAGAATTGCAATTTTGTCCCCAATATTTGCCACAATGTCTTCTAAAAGTAAGTAGTTAACTTGACATCTCGATCAGACAATTGTTTTTGGGACACCATGAAGACTATGATGCGCTCTAAGAAAATTTGTGCAACATGCGAAGCATCTGATGTTTTGGAGCAGGTGACAAAGTGGGCCATCTTAGAAAAGCGGTCCACGACAAGAAGTATGGAATCATGTTGTTTGTTAGTCTTTGGAAGTACAAGCACAAAATCCATACTAATATCTTGCCACGGTGCATGAGGCACTTACAATGAAGTGTATAACCTCGTATTTTGTTTACGCTGTTTTGCTAGTTGGCAAGTGTGACAGTGTTCAATGGTGCCTCCTGGTTTGGAGGTTGGTGAGAGACCAAGTTTCTAATGCCTCTGGATCGGAGTTTGGCAGCCCAATCTCTTCCCTATCTCCATATCCGTCTCCATCCACCCCGCATCTCTACCTTTGCTGTCCGCATCATTATATAGTGTTAGATTTTAATATTTATTTTCTTAGTAACTAAGATAAATAGGAGTATTGGACCCTTCATTATCATATGGGTCTTGTTGCTGTATTATTTTAAAATAGAATAGTGATGCATTTGTTCACCTATGTTCATGTTGATCAGTGGTATTAAGACCTAATAATGTTTAATCGGTGATTATTATTTAGTGTTAGCTATGTATATAGTAGCTGTATCGTGATATCATCAGTTATGTACTGTGTACTATGATTATGTAACTCATTAGTTATGTACTGCAAACATAATAATCTATGCTCCAAACATGCATCATGAATAATTGCCATATCATTCGTACCCAAAACAACTGAAAAAGACCCAAAAGATTTGATTGTAATCAGATTTTTTTTTTTCTTTCCTTACAGAAAAAGCTTTTAAGCTAAGGGTGGTTTATTTATTGGCTTTGATTCTTCGTTATAATCATCATAATCATCAAAGCCTTGTCCCAACTATGTTGGGGTCGGCTATATGAATTCTATTTCTCCATTCCGATCTATCTTGAGCCAAATCCTGAGATAGGCTGCACTTCTTCAAATCCATTTTTACTACCTCCATTCATGCAATCTTTGGCCTACCCATTCCCTTTGGTGGGCCATCAACCTGCATGGCCAAATTTTTCCTCACTGGTGCCGTTGCGGGCCTGCGTTGGACATGCCCCAATTCTTCACAATTTTTTCCTTCAAAAAGAATATAGAAAATAGAGACATTCGGCTTAAAAAGTGGGCATTTGATACATATCGGTCATTATGCCCAATAAATCGAACAATGCACCTGATTTATCAGCCAATACTCTCTATGCATTTCAATGCCGATAAATTGCAAAAAGTAGAGCAGTCTCACAACTGATACGGCCAATTTATCTGCTAATACTATACATATCAGCGAATATTTCTATATGTTTTACTTCATTTTTTTTAAAAATAAAGTCGCATTTATTATCTTTTATAGTGAAAAAGAAGTTTTGAGCAACCAAGTGCCTTCAAATGCTAGAATTCTTATTGTCTGTGGTCTTCTGAAGGTAATCCGAACATGGTTATGGCTCTTGCTGGAAATAAATCAGATTTGGTGGAGGTGAGGAAGGTGACGGCAGAGGCAAGTACTTCACTTTTTTCTTTCCCTTCTCTTTACTATGTTTGGAGCACTTTTCACACTTCTCTGACCATGCCAAACTCTTGCCAGTGTAAGCTTTCCTGTTGGAAATAAACAGTGTATCTTCTTGTAGCTGTACTGAGATTGCCAATCAAAATGCTTTAGTTTAGTTCTTTTTCTGAACATGTTCTGGTGTTCATCTTGATTTTGGATTTTCATAGAGAAAGAAAGCAAAAAGAAGGCCTTTGTGATTTTAAATGAAACTTTTGTTGCCATTATAATGATGCAGGAAGCCCAAGCATACGCTCAGGAGAATGGTCTTTTTTTCATGGAAACCTCTGCGAAGACTGCAACAAATGTCAATGATATATTTTATGAAATAGGTAATATTTCCATTAAGATGAAGTGAACAGACAATTAGTTTCTGAATTGGTAGTACAACCAGTAGGCATTATTGATCTGCACTGTTCCTAGATTTTGGTTACCTCATGGATGTGTCAGTCTAAGACATCAATTGGTGAGTTTATCACAACCATGCAGTCAATGGGCTTTCCTGTTGACACTGCTCATTACTGGGACTAACTGTCAAAAGAAAGGCCCACCTAGGATGTTGCGGGTGGTGCCAGTTGTGGTTACAAATGGTAGAGCGTAAGACAGTTTCCATTGATTGATTTCTTGGTCTAATTATTCCATTTAGGCTGATCAAATGGCAACCTATCCTTAAAACTGATGAAGAGATAAAAGTTTCCTTATATGAGTTTATAAATTTGTGTCTTCATTCTGGCACAGCGAAGAGGCTTCCTCAAGCTCAACCAGCGAGCAACCCTCCAGGAATGGTTCTAACGAATAGACCAACAGAGAGGACGGCAAATGCTTCTTGCTGCTCTTAAGTTTTTGACTCATTCTGGCCAGCTTTGTAATTACCACATCAGCTTGAAGCGCTTGGGTCTGGTCCTGATTATTCATTTATCAAGAACTGTAAATGAATGTTGCCATATGGTGTTTTGTTATCACTCCCTGGTGAAACGATCTACAATGCTGCTTGTTATTTCAATTGTCTTGATTTTCTGGTTGGTTGATTCCATCATCGAATGGACTGAGTGTTGGTATGCAGGAAGTATTTTGTACGCTACTGGGTCCACAATTTATTTATCATTGATTTAATGTGCTCCTCCATATGATAGATGCATAATTATTGGGCCTTTATGCATCTGTATGTAAAGCTGTGGATTCACAAGTGGGCCCAATCATTCTGTGATCCGGATGTATAAGTGTGCCCCATCATTTAATGTTCCACATCCTTTTATGTAATGTGCTCTGCCAGATGAGACATTTAGTTGTGTTGTCTATTGTTGAATGTTCACTTTCTTTTACTATGGTGGGTCCAGCAGCCCATCAAGTCCTATTCACTTGACATTGTGAGCTTCAGTGAAAATTACTGCATATCAGATCCAAGACAATGGTTTGTCTCTGCCCGTGCAGTTGGATACTTGGTAATCAATAGTGAGTGGACTGATTTGCTTGCGGATAAGGGCTGCTAGGCACAGTAACAAAAAAAATTTCTAAATTTTAATTCAAGGGTTAAGGATTAATGACTTTAACTGGCCGACTTTCTTCTTGTTAAGATTCAATGATGAATGATGGTTGGAGCAAGGTAAAACTGGGATTGATGCTAACAAGGTAGATGGCATCATTATAGATTGGGTTGATCATACGTTAACCAGGTGGCTGATTCAGAGAAGTGATAAGAAATAGGGCCTGTTTGTTTGTACAGAATGGACAGGAATTGAATGCGTAGATTTATTCCATAATTGTTTAAAACCGAAGATCAAAGGTGGATGTGCAGACATGGCCAACTCTCCTTCAATGAAAATTGAATGAAGGAAAGATAGGAAATGAACACTCAACTATCACCCCAATAATTTAATACCTAGGAAAGTCCAGGTCTCATCTACATCTCCATTCCTTATCATTCAACCCTTCACATCATATCCTTAGACCCTGACCACTTTAATAATATTTCGGTGGAGCTCATTTGACTATGAATTCCTATGTAATATAATGCAAATAAAAAGGGTCCTGTTTATTTCTTGTAATTGAGTGCTTAGGGTTGTATTTTTATATAAGTGGTTAAAAACTGAAGAGTGAGTATATAAAAAATGACCTTAAACCCTTTAATGAAAACTGAATCAACAGAAGGAGGGAAATGAGCATCCCCAACCATCACCCTTGATTCAATCCCTTTAATGGAGCTCATTCCACCATGCATTTCTATGTATTTTATATGAACAAAAAGGCTGTTAGCTGTTGGAAGGTGGCATGTAAGCATTTTAAGCAATGTTCTTTGGACTTTTGTCTCTTAGGGCCTGTTTCTTTACAAGAATTTCTGACAGGAATTCAAGCTGTTTGGGAATTCTTGAATTCTAGTCAAAAATTTCATATTCATTTATGGGAATTCCCAGCATTTGAGGTAAGTGGCATTTTAAAATTCCAAAAAGGTGAAATTCCCAAATGCTAGCCTTTACTCTAGCATTTAGAAATCTAGCCATTCCGGGAGACTTCGTTTGCAACTCTAGGCATTTCGATAGAAACTCCGGTTCTCCCAACGGTCAATTGTCATCTTCTATTCTATACGACTGCACAAAAATCAAATCCGATAATCTTCTTCCTCTGAACTTCTCTTCCCCACCTGATTTATTTTTCTACTTTTCATCCATCTTGTTGTATCCTTCTTCTTTTTTTTGCCTAAAGTCTTTTAATGGAAAGGGAAGAAAATGGTTTTTGGGGTTTTTCTTCCACTGTTTTATTTCATCGAAATTGTTCAACCTTACATTATCGTCACAGAGATGTCAAGATCGGCTGCCAAATTAGTTGGTTAGAACATTTCGGTCCAACCATTCATCTTTTCTTAGATGATCGTTGACGCCATCAGTTTCTAGACTAGAAGCAATCCTCTTCATTGTTTAAACCAGAGTTGTGACTTACTTAGATCCATGTCTTTGTGACGATTCCTAAGAGGGCATTTCATAGGTTTGTGCTATAGGTGTATTTGTTTATCTATCATTTTGATAAACAAAACTAAAAAAGAAAACAAAGAGAGAATACTAGAAATCTGATAAAAAATTGTGATAAACTTCAATCTATCTCATTAGGAGATTCAGTCCCCTATATTTACAGTTTTAACTATCTCGTCAATCCATTTTGATTGGGCTACATACAATCCAAGCATCATCTAATTAGAACCCATTGAAATGATGGATCAAGATCAACCCAAAGCAGATCCATGCCTTTGTTACACACATTGTATTGCATAATCTATCAAAGATTCACCCTGCAGTAATTTTAATTCTTTCCATTGCCTTTAACCATCACAAAAGATTTCTTTACTTAATTAGACTCCCACTGGATCTGCTGCTATTACAACCTATACTAGGGCTTTTTTCTTTTTTCTTTTTTCTCAATTATAAGAAATGGTGAAGAAAAAACAGGTGGTGATAGGTAAAAGATTGCAAATGGCTACTATGAAGTTGCTATGTTAGAATTACTAGGTAGTTATTTCATACTTTTGTCATTTGTTAATGTTGTGGATGTAGTTGTTATGAGGTGGATTTGAAGTTAAAATTTAGATTTGATTGGACTTTTGTTGGGTTTTTTTTATTTATAATGGTGGGTGTTATTTTGTTGGCATTATGGTGGATGTTACTTTGGCTCATATTGGTTGAGATTTATAATGGTTGTTATATTTATGAATATTTTAGCCTTATACATGCATACATATAATGCATAAATATTTGGAAATTCAAGTAGTTATAAAACAGGGAATTTATGGAATTCAGGTTGTATAAAAATCTCAGACAGGAATTCCGGCACAAAAGAAGCAGGAAATTCAGGAATACCAGGATTCAACAGTATTTCAGAATTTTAGCACCTCGAATTCTGTAACTTCCAGCAGACTTGAATTCCAATAATTCTTGTAAAGAAACGGACCCTCCCCTTAAGATGGACAAAGACCGCTTGAGACATGAATAGGGAAGCTAAAGGCTTAGAGCAGTCCATTTATATGCACGAGTGAACCACCTACAGTGGGTGCATGCAAAGGCTTTTAGCAGCAATTTAGGCTTGGGTCGATACTTTTCCATTTCTTGGCCACCCATTTAAATGGGTTGATATGTTCGTTCCATCTATTTTACCTGCCAAATCCAAATCCATGCAAAACCCAACTAATTGATCCAACCAACCAACCCAATCTGCACGAGACCAAGTGTGTTTTGTATAGGGTCTGAGTCGATATTTTGCAACCCGACAAATAAATGGGTCAGCTAAGAGTTGAGCCTAAACATGTTACCTACTTGAACCATAGAGTATTTTTTATTTTTTATTTTGGTAAAAGATAAGATTATTGGTATCCCCTCTCGGAACACCTCGAACCTTGAAAGGATCAACTACCATTACTGCTACTTGTTACATGTCACTTTAGAGCTGGGCTGCCCACTAGGATAGCACTTTGCAATGGACTTTTTTTTTTTCTGTGACCCCAAAATAGAATTGTTATTAATAGGTGTTCTCTGCATTGAAGGTAGGATGGCTGGTAATGTTTGGAATGCTATTACTTTGGTGCTGCCCGTTTGAGTCGCCACAGGACGTTTTAGAGGTTCAGCTTCCGCCGATGTTAGAGGGAGTATCTTTGGAGTGGTTGTGTAGATTTTCAGGTTGATCATCAAGTAATCAATGATGCAGAGCTATTGGCTATGTTGAAGAAAGAGCATGAGGCTGTCAAATTGAGACTCTGGCCTCTTATGTATCAATCAGAGTGATTCTTCCTGCACAGCGGGTTGGGCTGGAGCAGGGAGCAATGGCACCTTAGAGACTGACTAGTCTTATTAACAAACTTGCCTCCCCTGTTAAAAGGCTTTCTGGTTTCTCTGATGCCGATGCGGATACCAGATCGAAGTCCTGAGACAAACAGGAATGTGGTTCGGGGTCAGGTGGTCTCACAAACAGCCTGCTGATCTTGCTGACTCTGTTTCAAATCTCTCTCCAATAAAATGGCAGCCAACTTTAGTAAATGGGCCTACAAAGCAGAGATTCTTTAGGAGAATGGACTCCAATCCCTGCCAGGCACATATTACTATGCCCCATGGTTTTTAGTTCCACTAAATATATATATATATATGCTACATTGCAAGAAAAAAAAAAAAACCTCAATATACTAAATGAGAGAAAAGAAGAGCAGTATATATGTTTTCATTTACAATAGTCGGGGAGTTGTAGATATTGTTTTTGTGGAGAGATCCAGATATGATAGAACTTTCAAGCACTGTGTTCCAATCCCTTATGAAATTGTGGTCAGCATTGTTCCTCCTCCCCATATCCATGTTAATGACTCCATACATGAAAACTGTGAGAAGTGCCCATGAGCAACATCAAATAGAGGGAGAGAAAAGGATTAGAACCAGGAAGAAAAGAAAACATACGTATAAATGTACTTCACTGCCTCTTCGCCAGCGCTTTCTTTAAACCCCTGACTATCTTTCCAAACCACACCAGGTTCATGATAGCCAGCACCGAAGGGACAACAATTACCAACGAAAAACTGTACTGATGCATCTGTTTCACCTGTCAAAAGAAGAAAATCCAGAATCAAACTTGTGCTGCAAAATTGCTCTGATGTTTAACAAATCAAAGAAGGAACAGAGACAATGAAAAGTTGAAGACTAAAGTGTCTCACCTGATCATAATGCGTATAGATGTGGTAAAATAGGTAGATGAACAAGATAATTCTTGCAACCTGCATACAGGTTATTTTTTGTGTCAGTAGGCAAGCATGGCTTAGGGTGGTCCAGAGTCCAGTTAACTCTTACCCAAGTATGATTTGATGGGGGAAGTGGTGTTACTCTTGGACACATGTCAGGCCAATGAACTCAAGTTGAACAAATTGTATGGTACATATTAGTTTTACTAAACTTCTACAAATGTCTCAATCCCACTTTCTCTCAAGTAGAACAAACTGCATGGTACAGATTAGTTTTACTAATTCTACAAATGTCTCAATCCCACTTTCTACACACAAAACAAGCTTTTTAGGAGGTCAAGTTTCCATTTGGAATGAGGTGATTAAAAGCGAAGATGTTTTAGAACAGCTGAAGGTATTTAGCTGTTAAAGTCCAGATGGTCGCAGACGAAGTTGTGCGGGTGTCGGCAAATCATTCTAGGCTGAATGAAGAGTCAGAATCAAGTGCTTTTTGGGGGTTTTTGTTTGGTGGCAAGGTTCAATGGGCCATACCATGGCGTTTGGGAGCAGATCTCAACATGATCAGATTCCCACATGAGGAGAGGGGGAGGTACATCTCCTGTAGCATGATGGAGCATTACTAAGATTTCATCAATGATAATGAGCTGATTGACCAGCAGTTAGAGGGGAGGAGGTTTAATTGGTCTAACAACCAGGAAAGGGTGGCAATGAGTAGGCACGGTTTGTTTCTTATTTCTATAGTGGGATGAAGCTTTTGTGCGCCCTCAAGGAGTTACATGACCAATGTTCTATCAAGTACTCAAGTTGTCTTTTGAGTAGATTACCTAGGCTCCATTGGTAGGATTAGGAGAAGAGGAAGATTTATTGAAAATCCATAGGAGATTGTGCAGATAGCAAAGTTTTTGAAAAGTTACCTATGGGAGACAAATTTGTAGATCGACTCTGGATGGGATATATTTTCCTTCTATATCTCCAAATATTTAAGGGTGGTTTGGAAGGGGAATTCTAGACGGAGGAAATTGCTACACTTTAGCCGAGTGTCGAGATACAGCTCTGTGCCTGGATGGTTTCAATTTCGCCTTTATTAGAGCTGGGTTCAGGATGAATTCTGTGGTTTGCTATCTGAGCTTTGCCGCAAAAGCATATTAAATAAGGAGATTAAAGTTACTTTCATGGTTCTGTATTCGAAAATCCCGAAATCCTGTGGAGTTGCAGGACTTCTAACCAATTAGTTTGGTGCGTTGCATGTATAAATTGTTGTGTAAGGTCTGGTTGATCGGTTTCTCACCGGTGTAATTGGCCCTTCTCAAAGGGCTTTTGTGAGTGGAAGGTAGATTCTTATAGGGTTTGGTTCACTAGGGCATGGGCATTGGCCTACTTTTTTCTTGAAGCATATAGTTGGTTCAAGTCTTTACTGTTTTTCAAATATGTGTACTTCTAAATTGTTAACATTTTCCGAAACAAAAACTATGAAATCAAACACCGAAATGTCGAATTGGCTGAAAATGTTTCAATCCAGAGTCAAACTGAAACAAAGCCCGAAACGAAATTGACAACTATGGATGGCAGATGCATTAGCTAACAAGGAGTGGATAGAACTCGTCTCCTTTCGTAACTTCTATTTTGTTGTTTTGCATTGAGTATATCTCTCTTACACCCTGTTTAGTATTATTTTGTTTCTTTGGTAGGTCGTGGATTGTTATGTATGATTATTTTCCCTATTTACTATAATTTTCTCAATAAAAACATGTAATACAGAAGGAAAGCGAAATAAGGTATACACTAGAAACTACGTGACCTGATCTAAGTGGTCAGAGGATTGTCACATGATGACAAGAGTACTTAAAAGACATTTCTTCATTACATGTATCCTACCTAAGACGATGATCCTAAACACCGTAGTAGAGATCAACTAGACCAGAATTACTTAATATATTAGTGTGAGCATTGTACGGTTATGGAATCTTACTTAAATTAAATGACACTGAGAAGGATGAAAACAGATGAATGTGGCAAAAACATACAACATCTGCCTAAAGAAAATATTCAAATATAGATTATTTATTGAAATTTATGACACAATAGCCCCCTAACATAATGTTCCTCCCAATCCTTAGAGAGAAGAAAATGATCAATTCTGCTCCAAGATAGTCTTTCTTGATTATTTGACCAGTGAACTTTCTCCCAACGAGTAGAGATCAATAGATTCTTCTCATTAACAAACTCTGAGAACTCCTCCATGTTGCAGGCAATGCACTAGCCTCCCCTTTCACATAAGGAAAGCAAATCATGTTAAATCTCCTCCAATTGGAACAAAGGACTGAACACTGAGATCTAATATCAGATATCATATGCCAAAAAGTTGTTCCAGAAGAATCCTAAAGGGTGTTGGGTTTGGCGAGCATCCACCTAGAGAGAGGGCGATGGAAACTCTAAAGGACTGGGAATGCAGTAGTGCATAAGTCCCACATCGGAAACATGCAAGTCCTGATCCTAGGTATATATGTGTGTGACCTGGCGTTAACTCCACATGAGACCTTTTAAAACTGTGCGGGAAGATTGGGTTGAAATCCCATGAGCAAAAGCGGAAAATATCATGTAGATAGTGGGCGGTCGTTACATCCATCCTAAGGACCAAGGATTAAAATAGCAGTTGCGGGTAATGTAGCTGTCAGTGGCCAAAATGCTACGTAGCGGGCGATATGAAGCGGTGTGAATTTTTTGCACGGTCAAAATTTTTTGAATATTGTATGGTAACCAATTTACTGTTTTTAGTGATTTGAAACCATATAAGGGTAGAGACAACTTTAAGGAAGGCTATTGAAAGAAGAAATAGGAAAAACAATGTTTAAAACTAAAATTACTTGGCTCTACTAGGTTTTAGACTGCAGCGCTGTTATTTTCAAAACTTGCTACGGCCGATAATGCGGCCGCTACGCTATTTTTAACCATGCTAAGGACATCCTCATTCCAATACAAATGGACCACTCAATGCCCCTTCCAAAGGAACCAATTCCCAACTGCAGCTCTACAAACCCTACATATCATATAGACCACATGCTGGACCTCCTTGGGGATTTTAGATTCCCGCACCAACAAAAGATTCAGTTTCTGATTCTTAATTAACTTCCTCAAAACTGGTTCTCAGGCTCTCTGAAACCGCTTATAATCCAACTTATAATGATCATTGAAAATGAATACCCCATGCTGCAACCTCCTGGACACTGGCAGCACTCCCCAGTACTTCCAACAGCATATTTTAGTTGAACAGATCTACGGCAAACTCCCCAAAATCACTCCTAACATCCTGCCCAATTCTATAACCTGTTTAGCTTCAGCTACCATGGGATTCGACTTCCCAATGCTGCCATTAACATCCTCCAAAAGGGAGGCCGACTCTCCCCTTGCTTTGTCTGATTTGCAAGCTGTATCATTGCCTCGCTCCTCTACTACAGGAAATATCCTTAAACCTGAAATGGATTCAATAGTGTCCTCCTCACTCTCAACTTCTCTATTTCCCTCGTGCAAAATGCAACTGGCTGACAAAATTGACTTTGAACTCTGAAACCCACTATAGTTTTCCTCCTGAAAAGAGAATGACTTCCTTTTTTTCGTCCAGAACTTTACAAATTATCCATTTTCGCTAACAACAGGGGAAAAGACACCATTTTCCTTGATTTTCTTTATTCATAGACTTGTTATATTCTTGTGCTGTTAGCTCAACTGGCATAGACTGGAATTAATAGCAAATAATAGCCAACATAGAAGAATATATTAAGATACCAGATGACATACCCAGATCGAGAATTGGATTCAGATTATGAAAGAGGATGGAGAAGGGCTCACTAGTTTGATGGGAGGAGACTAATCCGTGACTCCTTTCATCTTCTTTCTAGTCAAGGGGAGTAACTTAGAATTTCCTGTAGGCTGCCTTGAGCTGGGAAGCTATTTGGGCTTGAAGCCAAAGAGGCCTGTGGCCCTCACTCAACTTTCCCCAACGACCAAGAAAGACCTGCAATCTTTGCCCCAGAACCCTTCTCAGCCAAAATCAATGGCAGGGCACTATCCACATCAGCCTGGATAGAGACACTTTGTTCCTGGTCTGGTGGGCCACCTTCTGAAATGGACTGCCAAGGTTATAATTACCTTTCACACCCTTTGCCCTGCTCAACTGAAACGGCTGCGAACCTGTCTCTTCCATCTCCTCAAATTGCTTCAACAGGCATAAACACCAAGATGCCCTTTCCTTATCACCAATAGCAATCTCTCGCTTCCCACTGAAGCAAGCCTCCCCTCACTTCCTTCACGAATATTTCTTTTTACCCAAACCTTGTGCCCTTCTTTCCCATCCCTTTCTGGATAGGAGATCAAAGACCCTACCCTAGTCTGACAATAACCACCTGCACTGATCCAGAGGCCTCGGCAGGCCACGTCTGTCCTCATCAGCTAAGCCACGTGTTAGGGACCCACACGTTCTTCCTTCCCAAAAATCAACTTCCAGTCATCTTCTCCACTGGCAACCAAGCCACCCTTACTACTGGAAAGTCCCCATCCCTTCCCATAGGTGATTTAATAGGAGACCGAGTCGATCCTTGAGAGGGACAAATTATGGAATCCAATGACAAGGCATCAACAGAAACCTCATCGCCATCCATCCCTTGAAAGCCACCATTCATCGCCTCATTGATTAAGTAACAAAATTCCAACCACCTCTTCATTAAGTTATAATTTTTAAAACTTATTAAGAACAAAAGCAATGTAATCAAAACAAGAGACAGAATATACTAAACGAAAACAATCGCTTGCCATACTTACCAACCAAGCAAAAAACATCACAACTCCATTAAGAAAGTACATATTGGATCTTTTCATTCCCGCAGTGTCAAGATACCTTCACAAATTAAAATATGTAAGCCAAGTGAAGATGTGATATCAAACTATGTTTATACTGACTACAGTAATTTACCCAAATTACCATCTCAAATTGATCACTGGAGTCGTAGTCTCAGAGATAAGAACCATGTATGTATAAAACTGCCCTTCTCCAGACAACATGGAATATGCTATTGAAACTACAGAAAGCAAATGGTGGAGAACCTGAGACACAAAGTATTGTTCTATTGGAATCGAAATAATGTAACTACATTATAATTTAAAAACTTGGCAAGTGGACTTGATTGATAGCAAATGGGGCTGAGTTTTATCTATGCCTTCATACTGTAAGAATTTAAAAATGTTGATTACACAAATACTAATGGAGAACCATATGATCATCAACCTAAGGACGTGCATGGTGTTACCAGGCATTATGTAAATGTGGCCCAAGGTTGACATTTGGACTGTTAGTATGATAGGCCCCAAAATGGGACTGTGCTGAGAAGTTGCTGCATTTTGATCATTCAAAACCAATTGAATATTTGATAATCTAATTGCAAATAGACAGATAAGAAAGCAATACAGAAAAAGTTTTCACCAAAAGTAAAAAAGGTTAGATATTGGATAACCTTGATCTTCTAACATAGTTGCCGTTAGAAGAGGAGAGTTATATGTAATATTTCTTATTTATTTATGATCAGGCCCTTTTTTGTAATTAGTTCATAATTTGGGGGTTGTCTGCAATACGCAAAATGCAATTGCATATAACTCCCACTATCTTTTAATAGTGACATTATATTACAATCCGGGTCAATTAAAGATCCAAAAAAGATGTACAAAATTGAGGAATGGTGATACCATACATATCTGAGTAGAGGATCATACTGCTCCTCATCAGTTATAAATGAGCATGCATGGGGAGGAAATGAAAGAAAACATATATCTAAACAGAATGAACTTACATACTCCAATCCACCTAAAGAAGGATAAAACCAAAACATCATTGCAAGGTCTGCCATGAAGTACCCCAAGGAAACCTGTAAAAGACCAAATCCAATGAATGTTGTAAATGACACATTCATAGACAAGTACAATTGTGTTACGTTTTGTTTTACAAGAAATTGGGTTGATATGGAATGACACCAATCATCAATTGCTCTGGCCACCTTGGCAGCATAGACATGAATAGTCTATTCTTTGTGCATTTACTGCAGACAAATTATTTAACACATTAGTTGAGAAGGACTTTTCCCAACTTTTCAACCCTTCAATGTCAGCTGTCAATGCACCTAATAGATTCTCCTCACTGGGTCAAATGAATGTGGATGAAGAGAACCACCTGTTCAACTGAAATATCCAAACTAGTATTAGTTTGGGACATCCAACTGCATCCAAAAATAAGATTCTTTTGACGAAAAAGAAGAATCCTACCCCCAGTGTAAATGCAGAAAGAGGTGAGCTTCGGAACACAACAAGACCAGCAAGTCGGTCATCAGAATAGATACCAGAGAAGAAGACCAAGTAAACGGACATGACCGCAATAAAGAAAGCATGAATAGTAGAAATACCCCTGCAGAAATTAGTTCAAATGAAATATAATATGAGAAAACAAATGGTGAGAAGAAAAGGCCATACAACTGTACATAACACATTTAATTTACGTGCTTACCGGTTGTTCCACTCAATCCGTTGAATTTTGTTAAGGCCAGCATAGCTCTTAAAGTAAAAAGAACTGATCAACTGTGTAACATCATAGACCTAGAGGAAAAAAAGGGAAATATTGAGTAGAGCACATTAAGGGCTTGTTTGTGCGACAACAGGATTCCGCACTCCACGGGTGGACCACACTAGGAGCTTGTTTGTGCAACAACAAGATTCCACACTCCGCAGATTTCTATTTCTACGGGAGAAAGGAATCCTGCATTCCTACCCCTCATTGGAAATCGAAATCTTCTAACAAGGAAAATCATTTCAATTTCTTTTCCTTTTCAACGACGAAAATGTGTTGCACCAAACGATGCAATAGTGGGCTGCACAGAAAATCAGAAAATCTTTCCTCTCTATGGCGGAATCCTCTCGTTGCACATTCGGTGCCTAAAAGAGAACCTAAAACCTTAAGGAAACTGAAACGCACTCAAAGTCTGAGGCTTTATATAAACTAGAAACAGATGCAATTTTACAATGGAGAAAATGTGACAACCAACAGATCATTTGACTAAAGCAATATTTTTTTTTATCAGTATTTGATTAAGGCAATCTAATCTTTTCAAGTTACAAAAATGTACTACTTTGCAATTAACCAATTAATGACAAGACAACCATGTATATATAAGAAGACTTTAACACAAGCCAGGAGCTTAGAATGGATTTTCATTGATGTATATGTAAAAAAATTGCGTTCACATTGTATGATGCTAAATGAGTGCCATGTGATTGTCAAGCGTCACTTTAATTAAAGGAACATTTTTTATAAGATGGCAGTTAGATCAATTTTGTTGTAAGGAGCTAAATACTGAAATGCAGAAATGACAAAAGCTATATGGACACGTGGCTAAGATGTGTATGCTGAGATGGATGTGTAGGAATGAGCATATAATAGGAATCCATGGGGTGGCCTAGATAGAAGAGAAAAATCAAAGAATGCCATTTGAGATGGTTAAAGAATGTACACAAGACTGGAAACATGTACTACACAGAGTAGTTGAGTCTTACAAGTTCAAGGAACTGGAGGAAGAGGGAGATCAATAAAAAGATTAGTAGTGAGCAAGGAAAAAAAAATCGGCCGAGTCCGAGTCGACTTGGACTCGGCCGGGACCGAACCGAGTCCCCTGGACTCGGTACAGGTCCAGGTGGACTTGTCCGAGTCCAGGGGGACTCGGCCGAGTCTCTATGGACTCGGACGAGTTCCCCTGGTGTCCGAATCCCCCTATTGACAAAGGGGGGGGCTTTACCTAAAATATTCATTTTTTTTCTATTCTACTTTGTGGAGAGTGAAGGAGACTACTTCCAAATTGTGTTTCAAGCATCAAACATCATCAAATCCATCCATTTTTTAAGATCAAGCCTACCAAAGAATCCAACCACTATTCACATCAAAGAGGGTTTTTCTATTTCTCAACTTTGAGGTTTGTTTTCTTGATTCTACATGCATATATGGTTTAGAGAAGATGCTAAGATGAAGATATTGCTTGAAGATGGTTTGGAGGATCATTATTTTTTCTAAGATTGAATTTTTTTTAATTTTTGGGTCTTTTTAAAAAAAAAAATTAAGAAATCCGAATTTTTTTTTATTATTTACTTATGTTCTTTGTATGAAATTATTATTTTGGGTTTGTATAACATGGATCTATGGTTCTAACACTAGATCTATGCATATATGTGCAATAATAATATTTTCCTTACTTTTTCTTGTAAAAATAATTATTAATAATATGTATTTTTTGCATTTTACATTCTTAAATTATGTAGAGTAGATGATTACATGTGTGGGTTGTTTGTAGATGAAATTTCAACTATTTTTTGGTTAAAAGAATGTAATTTTCATGATTATGAGGTAATTTAAAAAAAAAAAGAGAAATCCGAATTTTTTATTATTATTTACTTATGTTCTTTGTATGAAATTATTATTTTGGGTTTGTATAACATGGATCTATGGTTCTGACTTTTTTTTTATTATTTACTTATGTTCTTTGTATGAAATTATTATTTTGGGTTTGTATAACATAGATCTATGGTTCTAACACTAGATCTATGCATATATGTGCAATAATAATATTTTCCTTACTTTTTCTTGTAAAAGTAATTATTAATAATATGTATTTTTTGCATTTTACATTCTTAAATTATGTAGAGTAGATGATTACATGTGTGGGTTGTTTGTAGATGAAATTTCAACTATTTTTTGGTTAAAAGAATGTCATTTTCATGATTATGATGTAATTTAAAAAAAAAAAAAGAGAAATCCGAATTTTTTATTATTATTTACTTATGTTCTTTGTATGAAATTATTATTTTGGGTTTGTATAACATGGATCTATGGTTCTGACTTTTTTTTTATTATTTACTTATGTTCTTTGTATGAAATTATTATTTTGGGTTTGTATAACATGGATCTATGGTTCTAACACTAGATCTATGCATATATGTGCAATAATAATATTTTCCTTACTTTTTCTTGTAAAAATAATTATTAATAATATGTATTTTTTGCATTTTACATTCTTAAATTATGTAGAGTAGATGATTACATGTGTGGGTTGTTTGTAGATGAAATTTCAACTATTTTTTGGTTAAAAGAATGTCATTTTCATGATTATGATGTAATTTAAAAAAAAAAAATGAGAAATCCAAATTTTTTATTATTATTTACTTATGTTATTTGTATGAAATTATTATTTTGGGTTTGTATAACATGGATCTATGGTTCTAACACTAGATCTATGCATATATGTGCAATAATAATATTTTCCTTACTTTTTCTTGTAAAAATAATTATTAATAATATGGATTTTTTGCATTTTACATTCTTAAATTATGTAGAGTAGATGATTACATGTGTGGGTTGTTTGTAGATGAAATTTCAACTATTTTTTGGTTAAAAGAATGTGATTCTCATGATTATGATGTAATTTTAAAAAAAAATAATGAGAAATCCGAATTTTTTATTATTATTTACTTATGTTCTTTGTATGAAATTATTATTTTGGGTTTGTATAACATGGATCTATGGTTCTGACGCTAGATCTATGCATATATGTGCAATAATAATATTTTCCTTACTTTTTCTTGTAAAAATAATTATTAGTAATATGGATTTTTTGCATTTTACATTCTTAAATTATGTAGAGTAGATGATTACATGTGTGGGTTGTTTGTAGATGAAATTTCAACTATTGTTTGGTTAAAAGAATGTGATTTTCATGATTATGATGTAATTTTAAAAAAATAATGAGAAATCCGAATTTTTTTTTATTATTTACTTATGTTCTTTGTATGAAATTATTATTTTGGGTTTGTATAACATGGATCTATGGTTCTAACACAAGATCTATGCATATATGTGCAATAATAATATTTTCCTTACTTTTTCTTGTAAAAATAATTATTAATAATATGGATTTTTCGCATTTTACATTCTTAAATTATGTAGAGTAGATGATTACATGTGTGGGTTGTTTGTAGATGAAATTTCAACTATTTTTTTGTTAAAAGAATGTTATTTTCATGATTGTGCAGATTACTATCACTCAGATAGTTAGATTATATCACAAATGGCCCCAAAAAATAAAGAGAAAGAAGTTGAACCCGAATGGGAACATAGGGAGATAGTTGCAGGAGACCGTCATAAGGTCAAATGCAAATGGTGTCATAAGATTCTCAGTGGTGGGATCCACAGATTTAAACAACACCTAGCAGGTATACAAGGGGAAGCTAAACCATGTGCAAATGTCCCCACTGAAGTGAGAAAACAAATGAGAGACATGTTGCTTAAAAAGAAGAATGAGAAAGAAAAGAAGAGAGGGTTGTAAATATGCAGAGGATTGACACTTCTGAGGATGACTCTGACGGTGATGGTGTTGTTGAGGCGAGGGAGTTAATGAGGGCTTTTAGAGCGAGCCGTGAACAATTTGCTTCTGAGCAGGCTCGTATAGATGAGACACGGGCTGGGGCTGGTTCTTCTAGAGCTCCTCCTGACCCTTATCGGGACACAGCAAGGAGAGGAACAATGGATCCATTCTTACATCGGTCTCAAAGTACAAAACAATCAAAGATTAGTAGCTCTATCATGGGCGATATGAAAGTTAGAGCCATGAAAATGGGGAGAGCCATCTCAAAGTTCTTCCATTATAATCGGATTCCACCGAATGTTGCTAATTCACCATACTATCGCTCCATGGTTGATACTATAGCTGAGGTGGGGCCCGGAGTTAAACCTCCATCCGCTCATGAGATTGGCGGAAAGTATCTTGACATGGAAGTTTCTGATACCTTGGCCATGGTTAACAATTGGCACAAATATGTTGTTGCAATTGTGACAGATAATGCGCCTAACTTTAAGGCCGCGGCGAAGAAATTGCGTGAAAAGGGTAAGGGTATTATTTGGGTGCCGTGAGCGGCACATTGTATTGATCTCATGCTGGACATTGGCAAATTAGATGATGTCCGTGAGACTATTGATGAGGGAAAGATGGTGACATCTTTGATTTATAACCATCAGTTCATGACAGATCTACTAAGAGAAATGAACGAAGGTCGTGAGATTTTGAGGCCCGGTATCACACGCTTTGCTACGCACTTCGTAGCCCTTGAGAGTCTTTGTCGTGCCAAGGCTAACATAATGCAAATGTGGACCAGTACAGCGTATGTGAAATCAAAATTTTCAAGTCAACCTTTGGCACGCAAAGTACAACAGATTGTCCTTGGGGAGGATTTTTGGAACAGGGCAGAACGAATTACTGACTTACTCGAGCCTCTTGTCTTGGTTTTGAAACTAGTGGATGCTGATACGAAGCCCACAGTGGGCTTTGTGTATGATGCCATGGATAGAGCAAAGCTAGCTATAGAGCAAAGGTCCAGAGGAAAGTATGGGACTTATTATAAGAAGATATGGAAAATCATTGATAATCGATGGGACAACCAGATGCATCAAGACATACATGTGGCAGGTAATTTTTGACTATTAATTTATTATGGTTATTATAAATAGAATACTAACTAGTTATTGTTTATTACTTTATTTTGGAATCTAATAATCAATACTTATTACTTAATGACGTCATGGCATGCAGCGTACTACTTGAACCCAAGCTGCTTCTATAGCAAACACTTTTCTAACCATGAAGAAGTTTTCCGTGGCTTGAAAAAAACGTTAGAGGCTATGACAAATAACGCGCAATATCAAGTTACAATTCTTAACCAGGTAAAGATGTCATAGATCATGACATTATTATTCACAGATTAGTTGAAATTTGAAAAAGTGCTAACGGCTAGGTGCTAACTTCTAAATCTTAACTTTTATACTTGAAAAACTACAAGGGCGCTCTAGGTAGTTTTGGATCAGACGCAGCCATATTGAGTCGTAAGCAGATGGATCCAGGTATTATTCTCAAATTCCAGTACTTAAATTAGATGAAATATAGTTTTTTATGAATTATAACAAACAATTGATTTTATTGTTTTGGTCTTTTAATACAGCTGAATGGTGGACTACATTTGGTGATGAGGTTCCCCATTTAAGATCTTTTGCAAAAAGAATATTGAGCCAAACAGCCTCATCTTCGGGATGTGAAAGGAATTGGAGCACATTCAGCTTGATACACACTAAGACCCGTAATCGCCTTACTATGGCTAAGTTGGAGAAGTTGGTCTTTGTCCATTACAACATGAGGTTACGGGCAGGGAATCTGATGAGAAGAGACAACGGCGACTACGAACCAATTAATTTGGATTATATATTCGAGGAAGATGACCCTCTTGATGAATGGTTGGCTGAAAGAGAGGAGCCAGTATTAAATGATACAACATTCCTCGATGAAGCAATGACTGATGTTGAAGAATTTCAGTCAAATGAAGCACATATTTCCCCACCGCAGCAGCCGAGTTCCAGATCTGCTACGCCTACTTCTACAGCGCGATCAACACGCGATAAGGGTAAGGGTGTAGCAACCTCGTCATTGCAAGGCTCGAGACGTGGTCATAACCGTGGTCCAGAGTTGACACACTCTACTTCAGAACATGTCGAGGGAGCTAGAGAAAGATTAAAACCAACTTTCCAATACACGCGAAAGTCAAAGGATAAGACTAAGAGCACTCATGCAAAGACAAGACAAGGCCAAAGGTTGGCCACTTATGAAGAAGAAGATGAACAGCATAAAACACCATCTTCTAGCAAGAGTGGCTCACGAGAAGGAGGTGAACAGGGCCAGAACGAGGAGTCATACGAAGGTAGTGATGATGGACGTGGTGGTGGACATGACAACATTAATGTATATTATAGTCCAAGTGAGCCTGCTGGTGGGTCACGTGAGTGGGGCAGAGGCGAAGGAAAAGGAAGTGAGCCAACGGATGAATATCCTCAGCCGCATCAAATGGCATCAAGCCCTTGGATCACAAGTTCTGATAGTTCATACGGATATGGCCAACAATATGGAGATCAATTTCATGATCCTTCGTCTGATTATGGACTGCCGCAGCAGTATGGTGGATACGGTGGTCCTTCGCATGAGTATGGGCAACAACAGTATGGAGTATTACAAGTACTTATGGCCACACCCCCACAAGTGCAACCGCCATATGAATATCCTCAACTTCAAGTTATGGCTCCATCATCAAACTATGAAGAAGGTCCTATAACTCCAAGAGTGGGGCAAGGGTTCTTTCATTTTTATGTTGCTCAATACTATCGTCAAAATCAAAATAACGACGAAGATGAAGATCTAAAACCCGCAAGGCATTCAATATGGAATTAGCATTTAAATTTTAACAAAAAAGAGCTAAGGTATACTATGGTTTTACATTTTTATATGCTATAAATATAATTGAAATTTGAAGCTTAGTTACATCTTTGATGATTAATCTTACTAGTTGACTTGATAATTGACTAAATTGAGACTTGAGAGTGGATATTGAAAGTTGGAAACATGTATATTGTATTTTCTACTTTTTAGTTTTAAATTTTAAATTTTAATTGCAATTAAATTATAAAATGGCTTGCAATTTTGTTATTATTATTCTATATTTCTATCCTTAAATAACGTATTAGAATGATCAATGAAGAGAGTAAAACTTTATATATGGAATTATGAATGGATTGGATGGAAAAAAGGAGAAACAAAATTTTTCCCTTTTTTTTTTTTTTTACTAAATATGGGGACTTGGCCGACTCGGCCGAGTCGACTCGGACTCGGCCCGAGCTGAGTCCGAGTCCGAGTCCTTTTTTTAAAACCTTGGTAGTGAGAAAAGATACCTTAGATTGTGAAGTTCTAAAGAAAATCTTTAAATAGAGTTGAGAGGAAAAGAAAAACTCTCAAAGCCAGACACAGATGAATGGTATAATGCTTTGATGATGAGTCATGATGATGCTAATGACTGTTCCAAGATAATGACGAATACTATTATTATGATAATGAATTGCTTTCATGAGCTGTCTGTTAGGTGGACCTTGCAATGCATATCACCTGCTCCTAAAGACAGGTTAAATTACCATATGAGAATGAGAGGGCAATGTCTGATGGCCTGGCTTCAAAATACGGGAGGTAAACCTGATGAGTGAGCTAGAGAGGACTGGTTCTTTAGTGCAGTGACCTACATGGCTGGAGATGCATGATCTGGATTGATCACATATGCAGCACATATAGAGGCAGGTGAAAAAGTCCAGAGAGTGCTCAGACCGGCAATCAAGCTCGGCTGAAAATAAGCAATTTATGCTTGAGTCTAAACAACCATGAAATATGTCCATGTTGAAGAAGCACTCAGACAGCAAGAGATGAAAATGAAATTCCATAGATTCAAATGTAGTATAAATGCTTTCTCGCTGCCCTAGAAGATCAGTGACTGGGCACTACTACTTCAACTAAAGTAATCTTATAATATATGTATATAAAGACTCGCAACCCATGCATTTTCTTGTAAGGAAAAATAAAATTTGAAGCACATAATTAGGAAGTGAGGGAATACCATCTTGCACATAAAAATGCCAGCAATGACAGAAGTGTATGGTATGAAAGGATCTGCTAGCAAGTAGGATCCAACCAATAGCTTGGCCTGGTTGCGATAAGACTTGATTTCCATAACTGTGGTATTAGAAACCTGCATCATAACATGTTCTTTGATCCATATATCCAATCAAAGAACACAGGAAAAATTGAATAGAAAGCCTCAATGCTACATCCAACTGATAGAACACTGAAACCATTAAATATATATATATATATATATCGATAGTTTTATTTGACATGGTAGTATAAATAATAACAAATATTCAGTTTCAGAGTTTTTCTTGGTAAGTGGTATACCCTGAATGAAATTTTTATGAATATTGGAGCAGAATTGACACTTAAAAGTTCCATTGAGCATTTTTTGGAGTGGTCTCTAAACTGAGAATTATAATTAAAAGAAACAGATGCATCGAATATACACTCTTAATGGCACCAAAAAATAAGACAGTCACCCAAAAAATATGTGAAACTACGCAAATGAAATAGCAATAAGAAAACAGAACCAAATAATAGCAAAGGTGACCTGCTGATGAAAAAACACAAACTGTTACAATTTCTGATGACTAGAAACCATTATAGAATAAAAAAATATCCAACCAATATAACCACTGAAAATTGAGCTTTCCGATTAATATTGCTGAATTTTGGGTAAGGTGTAGGAGACTAATAACTTGAGGCTCTATTTGATATGAATCTCTCCCAAACTGCCACAAGGTCTACATATGAAGGCTTCAAGCACTTGGGGCTAATGCATTAAGGGGTTACTAGTGGAGCTTATGGGAAGGGTGCACCTCTTATACACCCTTTTTCTCATGGTTGTTGGTGCTTTGTTGAAAAGCACCAAAATGTAAACAGAGACACAGGAAGCAACAATGATTTATTTGTCACCATCACCAACACCATCATAATTTTAGCCATATCCCATCTATATGGGACAGATTGAAGAGTTCTACTATACAACAGAAAAACTAAGTCATCTTATTTTCTCAAATCTAAGGTGCAGTAAAGAAAAGGAAAAAGGAAAAAAGAAAAATAGCTCTCTCTCTCTCTCTCTCTCTCTCTCTCTCTCTCTCTCTCTCTCTCTCTCTCTCTCTCTCTCTCTACAGTGGCGATCTGATATGCATAAAATCCCCTTATCTATTATGGTTGTAAATGCAAAGACCACAATAATCCTGAAAATGATAAGGAATTTGATTTTATTGATTTATGATTTGTCTAGGTATAGTGGCACTACATGATTGATGAACGTGGTATTAAGAGGTTCATGGTCCTTGACATCCCTTTTACAATCACAAGCGGGCACAAAATGGAAAATGCTAAAGAATGAAAAGGAACAAAAATCTCCCCTTGAAACTAAAAGTAGGAGTCCATCATTAAGGAGTTTCGGCTAGAGTTTTCCATTGAAAAAAAGAAATTCTCCTCTTCAAAGTACTTGGGGACCACTATTTATAGACTTTTGGGGTACCTAAACGCCAGACCTCAAAGAAGGGCGAACATCAGACACTCAAGATTGGACATCAAATGCTTAATGTCGGGCATTAAACTAACATGCGTGCCTTCATGTCAGACATTAGAGCTAAAGTTGGACATTGAACGCCGCCTCAAACATGGTAGATTTACATCAAACATCAAAGCTAACGTCAGGCGTTGAGCTCCATCGAGAACTCAAGGACAATGTTTGACACATCACCCATTGCATCATGCACAGAGGGCTTGACCTCAGGGTCGTGTGTAGTGCTAACTTTGACTATTCGTTACTCTTGATTTGTCCATTGGATTTGGAGTATAATTTACTATTGGAAAGCTATTCTCGAGAGGATCAAAATGGTAAATGTACTTGATTTGATTGGAGATGTTTACATGGGCCAAACGTTTTCCTGATAGATGTTTATATGGGCCAAATGCTAGCTTTATCAGCAAACCTCCGTTGCACACGAAATCGGTTATCTTTTTTTCTTTTCATCTATGATAGTCAAACTTTTAGCAAGGAATTATACACACCTTCAATGATATGGTAGGCCTAAACTTCCTTATATACTCTGTATCATTGAGACATTGACTTGGCCACAAGAGCTGTGAGAACAACTTCATGCATTTGATCAAGAAAGCCTCTGATAAAGTTTCCCCATGGATTCCATGATATCCTTTTTAAGAATATCACAATATATATATATATATATTTATTTGAAAGCCCATAATAAATTGCAAGGGTTGTGGCCTTGTCACTATGCATATCATCAATTACCACTTTAACTTCTTCCCCTTTAATCCCGCAAGACTTTCCACAATGTTTCTCAGAAGTCTTCAAGTGAAGAATTATTAAAAAAAAAGGTGTTTTAAGTGAAGACTACCCAAGCCAAGTATTCTTACCTACACCCTTTATTAAGAGTTTTAGGCACATAATTTCTAGGTTAAATTTGAATCATTATCATCATCAAAGCATTGTCCCAACTATGTTGGGGTTGGCTACATGAATTATGTTTCTCCATTCTGATCTCTATCCTAAGCCAAATCCTTGGATAGGTTGCACTTCTTCAGATATATTGCTACCACTTCCATCCATGCCCTCTTTGGCTTACCCCTTCTCTTGGTCGGCCATCAATCTACATAGCAAGAATTTTCCTCACCGATACCGTTGTGGGCCTGCGTTGGGCATGTCCAAACCATTGTCCTGGAAAATTTTCCTTTCAATCTAGTTAGCATGTGCCGATCACAAAAGACTCTAGAAACAAGTCTCCACTTCAACCATCCCGCTTTTATCCTATGTTCAACATCTTAATCTCTCCATCCTTACTACTTTGAATTTGTATGTAAATTTCTTTTACAACGTTATTTATTTCTTTTTTGCAAATTCCGAACTAGGACACTTAAAGGGTAGAGGTTGAATAAGACATGTCTATGGGGTATAAGTTGAATAAAACACAAATAGGGCTTTACTTATACCAAGTAGAGACTCGAGAAATCACTCATTTTCTTACCCCTCCTTTTCATGTGTCGGCACATAGACCCTTGCAAAGCTTTCTTAATCTTTCCTTAATTGTTTGCTGTGTAGTACTTTAGTTTTAATGTTACTTTAGTAGTGAATATTGCTGGCTTAAGACGAATCACAAATGGTGCATATTATGTAATTGCAAATAACATATTTTCAAATATCTTCCTCGAGTGTTCTCACAGATTCAAGAAAAGAAGAGGAACACAAACTTTCTTCGATGCCTTGCAAAAGAGGGGGAGCCTGATCACATAAACAGAGACTTGAAAGTTGCTTTGATAATATTAACCATCAATGACTTCTACAAGCAATATATCAATATATTGATGATCCCTTATTTCTCAATCTAATCCATACTTTTCTAACTCCTGACATCAAACATAAGGAATGAAAAGAGCTAAGCTACTGTATTTTTTTTTTTTTTTTTAATGATAGAGATAAGCTACTGTAGATAATGGGATTCAGCAGGGGTTATGTCGCTGCCGTCCATTTTGATGAACACCTTCTTATGCTTGCTAGATCTCTCAGATGAAGACTTTCATGGAGGTGGCAGAAACGGTTGAATACGTACACTATGCTGATGACTTGTTAATAGCTATTTTAAGGGTAGGGGACTCAATCAGTTTAAGTACATGATTCCAGCAGATTATTCAGGAATCTTAGGCAGGACTGAAGCTTGAATCAACAAGTTCAGAACTCATTCAAGGAATCAGAAAACTGAACTCCATTCTAGCCTTAGGCGTACATGCATTGGATGACTTAGATGGACTCTTATGAACGAGAGCCCCCATCAAGCACTTTAAAAAAGAAGATTTACTCCTTTATTATTCAAGAAAAATGAAGTACATTGGTTGTTTATATTAAACCATAAGTTTCAAAAAAATAATAATAATAATAATAAATTGAATGGAACCATAAGTTTCAATTATTCTACAGCTTTCTCATGCTTTGTCGATGTATTCTTAATTTTATTTACTCTTATTCCAATTTTAAAATTTTATTAGAATGGAGAAAAAAATCAAGAGATCTAGTTGAGAGTTGAGAGGCTTACCTTACACCATTCCTCACAACTCCACCTTTCAAATTTTAATCAGAAAAACATACATTTAGAGAGAGAAGAAAAAGGGGGGAAATGCAACGAATACATACATAAATGTGTGTGTGTGTGAATCTCAATTTCTCCATCCCCAATCAATTGGAGGATTAACAAACAGCAAACAAGCTCCAAATAGGAATTATAGAAAAAGAAAACTCCAATCACCAAAACAACATGCATTTTAGGCTGTTTATGGCCCACTGCAATTTTTGTAAGAGGAGAAGAGTTACTGCTCAAAACGTCAGAGAAAATCAATCCTGTCAATAAAACAGCAAGGAGCAAATGACATTTTCAACAGCAGACAGACGCAAACTTGATACACATCCATATGACTCAGTAGCAAAAATTACCAATAAAAAGAAAAAAATCAGAGACAAAATCCTTTCATTTAAAAAGGAAAACTCAACATATCCTCCAAAGAAAACAACTCCATCAGATCAAAGCTAATCTCCCAATCAAAGAAGTAATTATACAAAAACCAGAATATTTTAGGTAAAAAATTCTTTAAAAAGAAAAGCAACTCGCCCCCACCCCCTCTTCTTTCCCGCCTAGTGTGTCAAGCATTCATTCATTCCAGAGTTGTTTGCCAAGAGTGAACTGAGAAAGCATGTTCTAGAATTGTCTAAACAACAGATACAATCCACAATATGAATAAACTAAAGCCAGTGTGCAAAATCAGAAGCAATCTCCTACCCAATAATAAAACCCAAAGAATAAAAAACAAAAAATATAATGCACAAAACCTAACACAGAACAAATACAAAAAAACGTTCAGAAGTTCTTAACTGACAGAGAAACCCAGAAAGACAAACACCAAAAATGAAACAAAACCAGACAATCAGATTAGAAAAGCAAAACAGATCCACCGACAAAAAAAAAAAAACCCAGACATAAAAAACTGAAAGGTAAACCAAATAAAAGGAAATCTTTAGTAGGGAAAAACACCACTAGCACCACCACCACCACCACCACTACTGATCTGAAGCTGAAAAGAAAATGCCATCAAATCTAATATTGTCAACTACAAATAAAAACCCAGAAGCCCCAACTCCAGAACAACCAATGAAAATCAAAAGGAAGAAACTCACAATCATCAAATCACCAAAACTTCCCCTCTGCCATTGAAACCTCCCTCTAAGCATCCCAAAAAGCCCATAAAAGAAAAAACAAGCTTATTAAAACCAAATCAGAAAGAAACCCAACAACCCATGGCACGATTCGTCATCTAAAACACATTCATTCCATTCCCCTACAGAAAGTTACATAAAAAATATATAAAATAAAAACAAAAGCAATTACAAACAAATGAAATAGAAGAATGGTGAGAAAAAAATGTTTGGCTGCTACCTCTGCTATGGTGTCATGAAGTTCCTTGGCTGGTTCGATGGGTGGTGAGTGCATTGGACGCCATCCATGTCCAACAAACCAATAGAAAGACAGAGATCTCAAAGAAACCGAGAGAGAGTTTGTGACTTTCTGTGCGTTTTTTTCCGTTACTGAAGAAATCGTCTCTTGATTAGAATGACTACTTGAACTATGTGTAATCCAGGCCACTAATTTAGTGGGCCACTTGCTGTCCACATCATCTTTTGTTGGTCTTCCCATGTACTGACAAATTCTCCTAATGGACCCCCTTATTTAAGGCCATTTTTATTTTTTCTCCAGTGGGGCTCATATAGCATCAATCCAATCCTTGTTATTGTCTTTGATCCCAAATAAATTTTTATTAAAGCCATTAAATTTGGAAAGAGTTTAAATCAACGGTTAAAATCATCTGATCAGACTGATAGTACCAAGGGTGGACCCAGTAATCCTGTTTTGGGGCCACTGGCCTCGACGGACCTAGAAATAGCCCGAAATATGGAAAAAAAGTCCATGTCTTAAATAAAATAAATAAATAAATAAATAAGCGGTCGCCCTTCTCAAAAGACAAAATATTGAATGAATTAGCATTTTATTTTGGTAAACAACAAAGAATAAATTAACATTATGGTCATGGTTTGCCACCTCAAATGAAAATCCCTGATCAGCCATTGGATATTGGGCCCACCTTTTGTCTGCATCCAAATTCAGAATCCTCTTGGTTGCCAAGTGCCCAGGTGGTCCACACTTGAGGTTGCATGTATCCTGGGGCATTGCGAGTCTGACTCTTATTTAGTATCATTGACATTTCTAGCCTGACTCTAATTTATTATCATTCCTCTTACATGGGAGGGTACTGATGTTGAAACTCTCATAGACGGTAGGTATGGACAGTGCTGATGTTGAAAGGCTCTAATCAATGAGATGGTATTGCAATTCGCCCATCCCTGTAAGAACCATGTGGAAGAATGTTTAATGGACAGAATAGCTAACATTTCTTATCTTCTTCATCAAGTAATTTCAGATCATCCATAAGGTGACTTGAAAAGGATTGGTTGGACTGATGGACATTTTAGATCTTTCGACTGTAGTTCTGCATGTTCAAATGTTGGTTTCATGGTTAGTATTTGTGGTTCATTGCAATACAATCCAAAAGATAAGAAATATACAATATTTGAAAAAGTTAAAAGAATTTTAAAATATATTTTTTCTATCCAAATTATATTGAGATAAAAGTTTCATAAAAAATTAAAATATGATATTTTCCTATTAGGGACAGTATGGTAAATTAAAATATAATATTGTCCTATTAGGGGCAGTTTGGTAGTGAGTAAGTTGGGTTTAAGACGGGTGTAACTTTCTAAATTTTTACATGGTCACTAGTGTATGTGGTAATAGGTAATGCATTCCAACATATGAGTATTTTTATTTAAAAATAAATATAAAATTATCCATTAGGAAACTTGGTTCAAGGTGGGGTTTGGCATCATAAAATTGTAAACTTGTCACAAACTGAGTCAGATATGAAGTGAGAAAAAAATGTCATTTGGGTTGGCCTAAACCCAAACCCAACCCATCCCATTAACATCTCATCAAAATTAATTGAAGTTGGTTAGAACTAATCCACAAATTAGTCTCTTTTCATGCATAATGATTAGGAAGCCATGCGTTTTAAAATAGGTTCTCACATTTTCCTAAGCAAAGAAAAGAAAAAATCTCCCCACAACCAATCAATGTCAATGTAAGCGGTAAAAACGACACCTACTTAGATTGAGATGAGATCGAGGTAAATTTCTTAAGACGGGGAATGCTGAACGCCAAGAACCTGAAAAGGAAGGAAAAAGGCTAGAGTCAGAGCCCCTGGCTGTCGTGAGCCGAAGGCACTCCAATGCCTGAGTTAGTTCTGAGAAAACTAAACAGGAGGAGGAAGGAGGGAATGAGATGATGTAGAGTACTGTGAGTGTGTATTGCGTACCTTCATGGGGCTGACCCCATGCGTATATATGTGAGCGTTCCTCGTTCATTCTCTCTGTGAGTGGGGTAGGTGGGGTGAGGTCCCATCGATCCTTACCCTGACAGGCAGCAGGAGGTAAAATGGGCAACATCCCATCCTCACTTTCCATGCCTTCAGTCAGACGATGTACAGGGCTGATAAAGCTAACTTCTTATCACCATAAATGAGCGATCCTATCGTCATAAATGAATGCTCATATCTATCAGAGCGCGCCGTATTTCTAGGAGGAAGGTGGCGGCCCACTCTGCCCTCAGCATTTTGGTCCGAGACCAAGAATGGCTTGGCCGTTGTGTGCTTTTGTACTGGGCTGGTATTCACGCCGAGCTGCCTAACCGTGCTGCTGTGCTGGTACTCTTGACCGAGCTACCGAGCTGATGGGATATGACCACAGAGGCCGAGGTGATCAGCGAGTCCTGCTGTAATCTTCGCTTAATTTCATCATTACGGTGTTTTACCCACACAATTGCCCCCTAGCTTTTGACTTCTGAGAGCCTTCTAGCTCGAGGAGGTCGGAAGCTTGATGACTGTATAGGTGGCTCCGCTACCGAGCTCGAGTGAGGGTTACCGTCATGTGAAGGAGATACCGGGACGGGGGAGCTTCGGATCAGGAGGGTCCCCCTTAGGCCTGGTGGTCATCGCTAATCGTACGGTCACCTTCGAGATGTCCCTTCGCCTGTCCAGGATATTAAATAGCCCTCTGACATCGCGCCAATGGTGGCACGTGTCGCCTCTTTTGGCGGTCTCGCAATTACTTCGAGGAGACGTTAGGGCTGCGAGATGGGACGCCTCTTAAAGGCTCTTCTCGAAAGTCGAAACGACGCCCCTAGGCCTTATAAATCAGGGCGCCTCCTTCGTCTTCACTTTCCTTTGTTTTCTTCAAATTTCTACTGCGATCTACAAGAGAACTTCTCCGACGCCTGCGAACTTTCGACGATCCTGCTTGTGCAGTCCCCTTTCGTAGGACTCCTTTCCGTTTTCCTCATCTTTTCTTTTAGGTAAACCCTCGTCTGAGTTGAGAATGGGGGTCTATAGGCATCTGTTAGGAGACCCAGGTTCCATAGATCATTTTAGGGATGTATACAAGGTCCCCGCCAATGTGGAGGTCAGACCGGATGACCCTGATGACGGCCTCGCCTATCGTAATGGCTGGATGCCATTCTGGCTGGTCTCTGTAGTGGAAGGAGGGGTCCGCTTCCCCCCGCACCCACTGGTCCGGGACTGCCTTCGGGAGTGGAGGTTGTGCCCATGCCAACTACTTCCCAATGGATACAAAATCATAATAGGAGTAGTGCGGCTCAACCAGATTCTGAAAATCGGCCTCGGTGTCCCGGACATCGAGGACGCGTATGACCTCTGCAAATCCGCAGAAGGGGACACTTATTACCTCCGGCTGAGGGTCCGCCGGACTGGGTTCGTGACCGCGCTGGAGGACTCCAATAAGTACGCGGGCAAAGACCAAGTACTCGTCAGAGGAGGATGGGAGTTTAGTGAAGCGGAGCCTGCCACCACGGTCCGGGTTCCTCGAAAAATAGGAACTCCTCCAAGTAAAGACCGAAGTCCTTTCGGTTTACAGTTCTCTCCTTTCTTTCTATGTCTGGCTCCTGACACGGTTTTGTCTATGCAGATTTCCGCGAAAAAAGGGAGCTTGCGAGGAGGAACCGCTGGAGGGTGAACAGCGCGTGGCACGAGAAGGTGAGAAACTACCGCGGCCACAACTGTCTTGCTGCGTGGTCTCTCCTGGGGTACGTGCCCCACTACAGGTCCTTCAACACCTCCAGAAAGGTGTCGGGAATAGATTCCATGCTTAGCGGAGAAGGCGTCAGCCAAGGACTAGCGACGACCGCGGCACCCAGCTCGGCGGCGGTGACCGTCGCGATTCCTACCGACCGTCCGATTGAGTTTGGAGATCGTGCTCCGGCAATCTCATTCGTGGAGCCTGTCGGGACCTTGGGAGCCGAGCCCCGACCCTCTAAAAGGAGGTGGCTAGTAGCCTCGAGCTCCGAGGAAGAGGAAGAAGAGGAAGGAATGCTACACCAACGCGGGTGGCGTTACGCTGCAGAAGATCTGTCTGCGGCGGCCTTCGGGGACATCGGAGGCGAGGTTCGGGATCCGCCACAGGCAGTGGCTGCGACGACTCTGGCATCCGCGGGTGGAACTCTTGCCCCAGATGCCGAGACGGTCCGTACAACCGCGACCGGGGCTGCTCAGCCTGACGCGGCAGAGGTTGCCTCAGCTCCGCCTCCGGCCGTCGTCGTGGATGAGTCACCCCCTGAACATGCTGTGGGGGCTGGAGGTCGGGCTCGCTCCGCCGAGGTCGCTGAGGGAGGGCGACCCGAGAAGAGAGCAAGGGTTGAGGCCTCGCCTGGCCCCTCCTCGCCTCCGCCTGCTGGTGGGACGATCTTGCCTCCTCCTCTGGCTCCGTGGAGGCCTACCATCGAGGAGGTTCTGGGGAGGCAGCTGGTCGAGACAGACCGCGCAACCGATCCCCAAGTGGTCGCAGCGCTGGGACGAGCCTGCGCCTTTCCTCAAGACATGGCTAGGTGGGCTGGGATGGACAACGAGTCACTCCTGCTCTCCTCGATGCGATCTCTGGTGTCAGTAAGTGCAATATTCTTCCCTCAGCTTTTAGTCCGATGTCATTTTATTGACTTCGGGTTCTCATCTTGCAGCTGTTGCAGAGATGCCAAATGGGCATTGAGATGCTCGATGCAGCCGAGGCGCGGGAGGCGGGATGGGTGGTTGAGAGGGACGAGCTACGGGCGTCGTTGGCGTCTAAGGAAGCGATGCTAGCAGAAGAGGTGGCCAGAAAAGTCGGCCTCGTCTTCGATTCCGAGGAGTCCAAGGTTGAGGTCGAGCGCCTCAAGGACGAGTTGGCGGACGAGAGGACCCAGAACCTCCACCTTTCCTCTGAGCTTGATGATCTCCGGATTGCGGCAAAGCGACTGGAAGACGACCTGCAGAGTGCGAAGGGGACAAACAGGAGGCTCCTCTCTCAGCGGAACCAGGCGCAAGGTTCCCTGGGGATGGCGCTGAGGGGGAAGGCGGCCGAGATTGAGTCTGCTCTGGCAAAATAAGAGGCCAGGCTCAAGGAGGAGTTCCTCGCTGAGCATAACTCCATCATGGGGGAGGAGGTCGGCAGGCTGTCCGCTGACTACAAGGCTCAGCTGCCAGGGATCGGGGACCGAGCCTGGGAGCTTGGGTGGAAAGCAGCCTTGAACAAGGCTGGGGTCCCCGAAGATAGCCCTCTTTTCCTAAATCCCCCAAAATTCTCCTGCTCGGACTCGGAACTCGTAGCCGTGTCTCGGGCTTCCTCTAACCTTCCTCCGCCAGCCTGTCCGAAGGCAAGCGCCGCCCCTGGGGCGCCTCAAGAGGCTCCAGCTGCCAGCGCTGATCCCAAGGGTTCCCAAGCGCCCGCGATCGTCGAGGCCCCTCCTGAAGCCGTCGCTCCTGAGGCTAGTGTTCCTGCAGCGAGCGCGGTCGCTTCTGCAGCTTCCCCGACCGCTCCCGAGGCCAGCGCGGTCATGGCCGAGGTCCCTCCAGAGATTGACTGCAATGTGG
This sequence comes from Persea americana, assembly GCA_029852735.1. NCBI lineage: Eukaryota > Viridiplantae > Streptophyta > Magnoliopsida > Laurales > Lauraceae > Persea > Persea americana. Next base: position 44,561,670 of record CM056814.1, read on the forward strand.
AAGTTGCAGCCCTCTGAGGCTTTTTGTAATTTTGCTTTTATTGTATCTCCATTTATCTTGTAATCTAGGTCTTCGATTAAAGAAAACTTTCTTCGCATTCTGGCTTCCTTTCTCCTTGTCCCTGATGAAATGGGTGTGGTCGACTTCATGTCGCAATGCTTTCTCTGTTTAAGTTGTTGGTCCGGATAACCGAACTCTTTGTCATTCACAAAATTGGACATCCGCCCACGACCGAGACTTGGTGTATGAACCGTGGTCTCGGTTGGCTGTGGACCCACACAATCTCCCCCTAGCTTTTGACCTGTGAGCTCATTCGAGTAGGTCGGAAGCTGAGTAGCTTTGCCAGGCCGGCGCCGCCACTGATCTTAAGAGTACCCGGAGTGTGAAGCATTGCCGAGATGGTGGAGTCTCGGTTCAGGGAGGGTTCCTCCTTATCTTTTGCTGACGTGGGGCGGCTCATCGAGGTGTCGTTTCGCCTATCGAGGCATTTGTCCTTTCGTCTGTCGAGGCATTTATCCTTTCGTCTGTCGAGGCATTTATCTTGTCGTCTGTCGAGGCATTCATCCTTTCGTCTGTCGAGGCATTTAATAGTCCTCAGGAAATGCACCGCTGGTGCCACGTGTCGCTTCTCTGAAGGGCACGCAATCGTATCCGTAAGATGCCTGGGCTGCCCGAGACGGCGTTAGGGCTGTTCGAGGTAAGGCCTCATTAAGGGCTTCTCTCGAAACCCGGAACGGCGCCCCCAACCCTTATAAATTAGGGCACCCTCTCCGTCTCCATTCTTTTCGATCTTCCAGAGCCTCTGTTGCATTCTGCTGAAGAACAGTACTTCATGCGAACGTTTCTGTTTGTACGGCCTTCCATCGTAGGACTTCTTCCTTCCATCTTCTCCCTTTCTAGTAGGCAGTTCTTCGTTTAGGGTAGAGAATGGGCATTTACAGGCACTGGCTGGGGGACCCACTGTCCATAGGCTTGTTCAGGGAGACATACAAGATCCCTGCGAACGTAGAAGTTAGGCCAGACGGCCCTGACGATGGCATCTCATACAGCGACAGCTGGATGCCATTTTGGCTAGTGTCAGTCGTGGAGGGAGGAATCCGGTTCCCCCTTCACCCACTCCTTAGGGATTGTCTCCGGGAGTGGGAGTTAAGCCCCTGCCAGCTACTTCCCAATGGGTATAAAATCATCATGGGAGTAGTGCGGCTAAACGAGATTCTCGAAATCAACCTCGGTGTTCCAGACATCGAGGAGGCGTATGACCTCTGCAAATCCGCAGAAGGGAATACCTATTACCTCCGGCTAAGGGTCTACCGAACTGCCTTCGTGACCGCGCTGGAAGACTCCAATAAATATGCGGGAGAGGACCGTGTCTTTGTCAGAGGGGCATGGGAGTTCGGCGAGGTGGAGTCCGGCACCACAGCCCGGATCCCACGAAGAATAGGAGTCCCCCCAAGTAAAGGCCGAGGTCCCTTTGGTTTGTAGTTTAACCCCATTTGTTTCTTTCCTTCTGTTAACATTATTCTGTTTGTGCAGGTTTTCGGCAGAGAAGGGAGTTGGCCAGAAGAAACCAGTGGAAGGTGAACAGAGACTGGCACGAGAAGGTGCGAAAGTACCGCGGCCACCACTGCCGCGCTGTGTTCTCGCTTCTGGGGTATACTCCTCATTACAAGTCTTTCACCACCTCGAGGCGGGTGACCGGGATTGACTCCGTGCTGCACGGAGAAAGCTTCAGCTCGGAGACCGCACAGACCGAGGTCCCCATCTCGGAGACGGTGACTGTCGCGATTCCCAGCGGGCTTCCGGCAGAATCGAGCGAACAGTTTCCAGGCCGTGAACCTACGAGGACTGTGAGAGCTGAGACCGGGCGCAAGCGGCAGAGGCAGAAATTCGTCGTTTCCAGCGCGTCTCGGAGCTCATCCAGCTAGGAAGAATCCGAAGTTGAGATGTTGCGCAGTCGCGGCCAGCGCTTCGTGGCCAAAGACCTGTCCGCCGCAGCCTTTGGGGACATTGGGGGCGAGACCTCGGACCCTCTTAGGGCCGCCAACGTCGCCCCGACTACGACGCCCGTGGCTGCTGCAGAGGTTCTTGTTCCCGCGGCCGAGATGGGTCCAGGAGCTGTTGACGGGGCCGAGGCCGGACCTCCCACCGCGATCGAGGTTGGCACTGAACTTCCGGCCATAGTCGTCGACGAATCGCCCTCCGACTCAGTAGGCAGAGAGGGCCCTGCTGAGGTCGTCGAGGCGCGCAGGCCAGAAAAGAGGGCAAGGGTCGATCTCCCACCTGCCCCTGAATCGCCCATGTCGGTCAGGGAAACCGGCACTCCTTCTGAGTTTGTCCCATGGAGGCCTGACATCGAGGGCGTGCTGGGGAGGCAGTTAGCCGAATCGGACCAAGCGGTCAACCCTGAAGTGGTTGCCGCACTGGGATGAGCTTGCGCCCTTCCCCAGGACATGGCGAGGTGGATGCGGATGGACAATGAGTCGCTGCTGCTCTCCTCAATGCGGTCGTTGGTAGCGGTATGTAACCTCATTCTTCATATTCCTATCTTTTTCTGCTGCGTTCTTTCAGCTGACATTCTTTCCTTTCTGCAGCTCTTGCAAAAATGTCAAACTGGTATGGGGAGGCTGGATGCAGCCGAGGCCAGGGCAGCTGTCTGGGCGGCGGAGAAGGAGAAGCTGCTCGAGTCCCTAGCGGCAAAGGATGCGACGCTGGCGGAGGAGGCGAATAGGAATGCTGACCTTTTTGCCGAGCTCGACGCAGCGCGGGCCTTGGCCGAGCACCTCAAAGAAAAAGCAAAGGAAGAGGCGGACCAGAACGCCCACCTTTCCTATGAGCTAGACGAGGTCCGGCTTGCGTTGTCGCGGCAGGAGGAAGATATGCAAATGCTGCGGGGGACGAACAAGAGGCTCACCTCCGAGAGAAGGCTAGCTGAAAGAAGGCTGGAGATGGCCCAGGAGGGGAAGGCAACCGAGCTTGAGCTAGCTCTGAGAGGGCAGGAAGCCAAACTCAAGGAAGAGTACCAGGCCGAGCACGACGCCGTGATGAACGAAGAGGTCGGCAAACTGGCAGCTGACTATAAGGCGCAGTTGCCAGGAATCTGAGATCGGGCATGGACACTTGGGTGGAAGGCGGCCTTAAAAAGGGTTGGGGTTCCTATGGACAGCCCCATTTTCTGGAATCCGCCCAGGTTCCCTCGCTCGGACTCAGAGCTACGTGTCGTCTCGGAATTCGCCCCAGCTCCCGCCGCCTCGGAAGTCGCCCCAGCTCCCTCCGCCTCGGAAGTCGCCCCAGCTCCCTCCGCCTCGGAAGTCGCCCCAGCTCCCTCCACATTGGAAGTTACCCCCGCTCCTATGGACAACCCCATTTTCTGGAATCCGCCCAGGTTCCCTCGCTCGGACTCAGAGCTACGTGTCGTCTCGGAATTCGCCCCAGCTCCCGCCGCCTCGGAAGTCGCCCCAGCTCCCTCCGCCTCGGAAGTCGCCCCAGCTCCCTCCTCCTCGGAAGTCGCCCCAGCTCCCTCCGCCTCGGAAGTTGCCCCCGCTCCCCTGGTGATTCCCGAGATTGCCTTGGCCGTTCCCAGCGAGAGCGCTACGGGGACTGATTGTAATAAGGAAGCTGCAGCTCCTTGAATTTTGTACTTCTTTTTCTTTTCACATTGTATTCCGACAGGTTCTTTCGTAATAAAACAGCATTCTTTCCACATGGTCGCCTGTGTATGATTTGTGTCTTGTTTGTGGTGGAATGGGTGTCGATACAGGTAGTTTGCCAAGTAGTTTAATAGGCACTAAAATCGGACGTTGATCTGGCCTTTCAAATTGCGGCCCCGACCGTGCTGACGAGCCAGGGGTAGTGCTGTCACCGGACCCAGACGCCGGTGGCCGTCGTCGAAGTCGGTCCTGGCACCGAGCTGACGGTTAACTCTTGACCAGAGGCGCCGTGCCGCGGGGGAGGTACTGCTACCGAACCCTGAGGTGCTTATGGTTGTGCCGCCCAAGCTGGTGCAGGAACCGAGCTGGGGGCGGTTGGCTCTCTGAACAGAGGCGCCGAGCCGCGGGGGTGGTACTGCTACCGGACCCTGATGTGCATATGGCCGTGCCGCCCAAGCTGGTGCAGGCACCGAGCTGAGGGCGGTTGGCTCTCTGAACAGAGGTGCCGAGCTGCGAGGGTGGTACTGCTACCGGACCCTGATGTGCATATGGCTGTGCCGCCCAAGCTGGTGCAGGCACCGAGCTGAGGGCGGTTGGCTCTCTGAACAGAGGCGCCGAGCCGCGAGGGTGGTACTGTTACCGGACCCTGATGTGCATATAGCTGTGCCGCCCAAGCTGGTGCAGGCACCGAGCTGAGGGCGGTTAGCTCTCTGAACAGAGGCGCCGAGCCGCGGGGGTGGTACTGCTACCGGACCCTGATGTGCATATGGCTGTGCCGCCCAAGCTGGTGCAGGCACCGAGCTGAGGGCGGTTGGCTCTCTGAACAGAGGCGCCGAGCCGCGGGGGTGGTACCGCTACCGGACCCTGATGTGCATATGGTTGTGCCGCCCAAGCTGGTGCAGGCACCGAGCTGAGGGTGGTTGGCTCTCTAAACAGAGGCGCCGAGCCGCGGGGAATCTCGAAGCAATGTAAAGACTCATTCCAGAAAAATCGTCTTTTATTGATATTTGAATTCTTTAATGCATTTTTCAGAAGTAGAACTTTTTGAGATGCATCGCATTCCATGGTCGCGGGAGCGCCTTCCCCTCCATGTCTTCAAGTTGGTAGGCAGATCTCCCAGCTGTTGAAGTTATTCTGAAAGGTCCCTGCCAGTTAGGCGCTAGCTTGCCTTCGTTTGGATCTCGGTTGCTAGGAAGTGTTTTCTTTAGGACTAACTCTCCCATCGCGAATTTTCTTTCCTTAACCTTCGGGTTGTATCCCCTGGCCAACTGTTGTTGATAGGCGGCCAGGCGGATAGCTGCCGCCTCTCTTCGTTCTTCAGCCAAGTCCAGCTCTCGCGCTACGTTCAGATCATTCAGGCCCTGGTCACAGAGTTCCGACCTCAAGGGGAATAACTGCTTCCATGCCGTAGGCAAGGGAGCACGGGGTAGCCGAGGTGGAACGCCTTGCAGTAGTTCGGTAGGCCCATAGAACACTTGGCAGCTCCTCTGCCCATCGACCTTTGGCTCGGTCGAGTCTCTTTTTAATTCCGTCGAGGAGCACTTTGTTCGAGATCTCAGCCTGACCGTTGCTTTGAGGATACGCCGAGGTGGAGTAGACATTTCGAATGCCGTACTCTTGGCAGAAGCTTTTGAAGAAGTTGGATCGAACTGCGTTCCGTTGTCGGAAACGAGAGTACGGGGAATTCCAAATCTCGTGATGACGTTTTTCCACACAAAGTTCTTCGTGTCTAATTCGGTGATGGAGGACAAGGGTTCAGCTTCGACCCATTTTGTGAAGTAGTCCGCGGCCACTATCAACCATCTTTTGTTCCATGGAGTTTGGTGGAGTGGTCCGACGATGTCCATGCCCCACTGGGCGAAAGGCCACGGACTGGAGAGGGGGCTTAGGTCCTGGGCTGGCTGGTGGAGAGAGTGAGAGAACTTCTGCCACTTTTCGCATTTCCTGGCATAGAGCTGGGCGTCCTTCTGCATGTACGACCACCAGTAACCTTGGCTGATAGCTCGGTACGCAAGAGACCAACCTCCTATATGACTGCCGCAAATTCCTTCGTGAAATCTCGTAAAGGAAATCGTCGACTTTGCTGGGGTGAACGCACTGGAGGTAGGGCCCTGTGAATGACTTCCTGTAGAGCTTTCCGTCTGGGGAGAGCCAGAACCGGGTCGCCTTCAACCTGACCTTACGAGCTTCAGTCCTGTCCTCGGGTAGCTGGTCGTCCTTCAGGTATGCAATGATGGGGTCCATCCAGCACGGGCCGAGATCAAGGCACATGAGCCGCCGAGGTTGCTGGAGGTCGATGCTGGGCTCAAGCAGCGTTTCTACTTCGATAGTTCTTTTATTACAGGCTTCGACAGCGGAGGCGAGGCTGGCGAGGGCGTCTGCATGGGAGTTGGACTCTCTGCCGATCTGCCGGACCTCGGCCCTTTCGAACTGGGAGAGAAGTCCCCTGGCGCGGGCAAGGTAGGCCACCATCCTGTCGTCCCGAGCTTGGTAGTCTCCGTTGAGCTGGCTTACCACCAGCTGAGAATCTCTGAAAACCACTATGGATCGAGCTTCCAAGATTTTGGCACTGTTAAGTCCGGCAATGAACGCTTCATACTCGGCCTCGTTATTAGATGCCTTGAAACCGAGTGTCAGAGCTTGTTCGATGACGAGGCCTTCTAGGGACTGGAGGACTATGCCAGCGCCAGCTCTTTTGGATGTTGAGGATCCGTCGACAAAGACTTTCCAGGACGAGTCTAGGAGCTCTCTCGAGGACTGTTCTTGCTCGGTCTCGATGAAAACCTCTGCACCCCTATCGCCCCCTAGTTCGGTGTCGAGCGAGGTCGGTGCCGAACTCTGAGGAGTAAATTTCACTATGAAGTCCGCTAGGACTTGAGCTTTGATGGTCGTTCTGGGCTGATAGCTGATGTCATATTGCTCCAGTTCGACAGCCCATTTGGAGATCCATCCGGAGAAATCTGCCTTCTGGAGGAGAGCCTTCAATGGGTATTCTGTTATGACCACTATTGTGAAGGTTTGGAAGTAGTGGGAGAGCTTTCGAGTGGCGCTAACGAGCGCCAAGGCGAGCTTTTCGAGCTGCAAATACCGGGTCTCGGCGTCCAGCAGGGTTTTGCTCGTGTAATAGATAGGTCTTTGCTGGCCGTTGTCCTCTCTGACGAGCACCGAGCTCACTGCATGGTCCGAGACCGACAGGTACAAGAACAGTGCCTCTCCAATAGTCGGGGTTGACATCAGCGGTGGAGAAGAAAGGTAGTGTTTAAGCTGTTGCAGCGCCTGAGAACAATCCGACGTCCATTGGAACTTGGAGCCCTTTCGCAAGAGTTGGAAGAAAAGTCTGCACTTGTCCGAAGTCGGCTGATAAATCGGTTCAAGGCGGCAGCCATTCCGGTCAGCCGCTGAACTTGTTTTGCCGAGGTCGGACACTGGAGCTCCTGGATTGCGGTGATCTGGTCAGGGTTCGCTTCGATCCCCCTTCTTGTGACCAGGCTCCCTAAGAACTTGCCGGAACCGACACCAAAGGCGCACTTGGATGCATTCAGCTTCAACTGGAACTGGCGAAGGATGTCAAAAATCTGGCCGAGGTCGGTCAAGTGGTCCTGCGACCTTTTGGATTTGACGACCATATCATCGATGTTGACCTCCACCATCTTGCCGAGCTGGGCCTGAAACATCTTTGTCACCAACCGCTGGTACGTTGCTCCCGCATTCTTTAACCCGAAGGGCATCACCTTGTAACAATAGGTGCCCCTGGGAGTGATGAAAGTTGTCTTGTCCTGGTCTGCATACAGGGGGATCTGATGGTACCCCCGGTAGGCATCCAGGAAACTCATCCGGTAGTGTCCGGCAGTGGCGTCGATGAGCTGGTCTATCTTCGGAAGAGGGAAGCTGTCTTTGGGACAGGCCTTATTGAGGTCGGTGAAGTCCACGCAGACCCTCCATTTTCCCGTCTTCTTTTTGACCACCACGGTGTTGGCTAGCCACTGCGGATAGTGGACCTCCTTTATTGCGCCTGTCTCGGGGAGTTTCTGAACTTCCTCAACCACGGCCTCGGTCTGCGGGACCCCTGTCCGGCGCGGTTTTTGAAGCACGGGCTTATGGTTGGGGTCCACCTTTAGTTTATGGTAGATGACTGTCGGGTCAATGCCGGGCATCTCATAGGGTGTCCAGGCGAAGACCGCCTTATTCTCCACGAGGAGGTCAAGCAGTTCTGTCTTCTCGAACTCGGGGAGCTGGCTTCCAACGAGGAAGAATCTGTTGGGGTCGGCGGGATCAATGTTGACCTTGGTAAGGTCCTCGATGCTTTTCTGCGCCGGAGCCCTGCCGACGTCCCCGAGCTCGGCCTCTCTATCCAGTTCGGCCACATTGACTTGGGATGGCTCGGCCTCCCCAGGCAGCACAGCCAGCAGGCATTGCCTGGCCATGTGCTGGTCGCCTCTGACGGTGATCACATCCGTTCGGCCCGACCGGTTTTCCAAAGGGAATTTGAGCTTCTGATGACGGGTGGAGGGCACCGCCTCCATGCTATGTAGCCACGTCCTCCCCATTATAACATTGTATGGGGAGGGGACATCGACTACTAGGAAGTCAACTTGCCTGCAGGCGCCACCCACTTGGACTCTGAGGGAGATCTTACCCTTGGGATAAACAGGCTTGGTGCTGAAGCCGACCAGAGGGGTACGGGCAGCCTGGAGGTCCTCGTCCTTGAGTTTCAACTTCTTGAAGCAATTGTAGTACAGGACTTCGGACGAACTGCCAGGGTCGACAAGGGCTCTCTGAACCAAGAAGTTCTGCAGCTTCAAGGTGAGCACTAGAGCGTCGTTATGTGGGAGCTCGACGTCTTCCAAGTCCTTGTCAGAAAATCATATTCTGACCCCCTCCGTTTTGGCTTTCTTCGCGGTCGGCTTTGGTGCTGCGGTCAGCACCTGCTTTTGATGGGAGGTGCGCCTGGCCTCGGCACGAGCCTGAGAGCTCTTCTTTGGTGGGGCGGCGAGGTGAATGACGTTGATGATGCCTTCTGGCTCGTTGTCCTGGTTGTCAGCGTCTCGCTGCGGAGGTTAGTCATCACCTCGGCCCTCCTCCTTGATGTAATCCCTGAGGTGCCCCTCCTTCACGAGGTTCTCCAGGTGGAATTTGTAGCTCCTGCATTCGTCGGTTCTGTGCCCATTTTGCTTGTGGTATGCATAGAACTTACTCTGGTCCCGAGAGGAGGGGTCAGTCGTCATCGGCCGCGGCCACTTGAAGAAAGGCTGCGCTTTTATTTTATTGAGGAGCCTATAGATTGGCTCCTTAAATATGGTATTTACTACCACGTGGGAGGCCACCTCATGGCCTGACCTTCTGCCGTTCCCCGATGCCGCTGCCGAAGTAGAGGGGGTTCGGCGCTGCTCCGAGGACCGGGCCTTGCGCCGATCCGGGGACGGATCTCTGCGACGATCCTCCCTCCTGGAGGACCTGCTATCTCCCTTGGCTGGTTGGCTCTTCTTGGTGAGGCCGAAGTTTTCGCGACCTCGCACCTCGTCTTCTTCCGCCAATATGAACCGATTCGCTTGGGTCATCAGCTCCTTCATGGTTGTCACGGGGTACATGACCAACTGTGCCCGAAGCTGGATGCCCGGCCGCAGAGCCAGCTGGAAGGACTTTACTGCTAACTCTTCAGAAGCGCACTCGATCTGGCTGTAGACAGTCCAGAACCGATGAGTGAACTGGGTGACGCTCTCGTCTTCCTGCATCCGGAGGGCCATTAGGTCAGCATCGGTCTTCGGGACGAGGCGATGAGCCTAGAATTTTCCCAGGAAGGAGGTCTGGAGCTGCCGCCAACTGGAGATGGAGTCTTCAGGAAGCGAGCAAAACCATCGCAGGGGGAGATCCGCCAAACTGGAGGAGAAAACTCGACAGTTTAGGGAGTCGTCATCCCCCCAGACCGACATCCTCTGGACGTAATGTCGGAGATGAGCCGCAGGGTTCGAGGTTCCGTCATACAGGGCGAACCTCGGGACTTTGAACTTCTCGGAGAGTGAGTATTTTCTTATCTCCTTAGAGAAAGGAGACGTGCCAGTGTCCTCAGCTTCAAAGGCGCTATACTGGTCTCGGATGATGCCAGCAATCTCCATATTCTGGCGGATAATCTGCTTCACCCGCCGGTCGATCCACTGCTTCAGCTCTTCATCTTCCAAAACCTGGCGCTGCTTCTTCAGCCCTTCATGCATGTGACTGCTGCTGGAGCCTTCTTCTCCGTGGTCTCGGTCACGCCTCTTATTATTGAGGACGTGCCTCAGGTCTCGCCCGTAGTCCGGGCGCCTGGGTGGCGGACTCTGACCCTTTTTGTCATCGAGCTGTTGCTTGAGTCACTGGATAAGCTCATGCTGCTCCTGGATGAGGCGGTTCTGAGCCCTGATGTCATCCAGGCGGGGGTCTTCATTTTGATCGAGGCTGGCTTGATGGTGTGACTGCGATCCAGCCCGCGCTAACTTCTCGCGTGGCTTAGTGACCGACTTGTCGCCTTGCCTGGCCCGCTCATGGCTATGGCAGGGCTGTCCCGGAGGTGGGACGTCGCGAAGGGAAAGCATGGTCACTCCCCTAGACCGTGACTGTGTCTGGACCGTGGGAGACCTCCCCCCTGACCTCCTTTGCTGAGGGGGCGGAGGTGGAAGATTCTGCGGCAGCGTAGGCTGTACGGACAAAGCCTTGCCTTTGGAGGGTCCTTCGCCATTTCTGGTTTTTGAAGGCATGGTGTTTACAAGCTTCTAGTTCAGTCTCCCCCACAGACGGCGCCAAACTGTAGGCGGTAAAAACGACACCTACTTAGATTGAGATAAGATCGAGGTAAACTTCTTAGGACGGGGAATGCTGAACTCCAAGAACCTGAAAAGGAAAGAAAAAGGCTAGAGTCAGAGCCCCTGGCTGCCGTGAGCCGAAGGCACTCCGATGCCTGAGTTAGTTCTGAGAGAACTAAACAGGAGGAGGAAGGAGGGAATGAGACGATATGGAGTATTGTGAGTGTGTATCGCGTACCTTCATGGGGCTGACCCCATGCGTATATATGTGAGCGTTCCTCGTTCATTCTCTCTGTGAGTGGGGTAGGTGGGGTGAGGTCCCATCGATCCTTACCCTGACAGGCAGCAGGAGGTAAAATGGGCAACATCCCATCCTCACTTTCCATGCCTTCAGTCAGATGATGTACAGGGCTGATAAAGCTAACTTCTTATCGCCATAAATGAGCAATCCTATCATTATAAATGAATGCTCATATCTATCAGGGCCCGCCGTATTTCCAGGAGGAAGGTGGCGGCCCACTCTGCCCTCAGCATTTTGGTCCGAGACCAAGAATGGCTTGGCCGTGGTGTGCTTTTGTACTGGGCTAGTATTCACGCCGAGCTGCCTAACCGTGCTGCCGTGCTAGTACTCTTATCGAGCTGCCGAGCTGACGGGATATGACCACAGAGGCCGAGGTGATCAGCTAGTCCTGCTGTAATCTTCGCTTAATTTCATCATTACGGTGTTTTACCCACACAGTCAACAACACATATATACTCTTTTTGGGGTTTTCCTTCAGCGAGTTTATGAGCATGGGCATTTTGGCCAGAGATGGGAATGGGATCTTCTATGAACCATCCAAGCTCGTTACCCACACACATGAGTTTTACACCAATCGGAATAAAATTTACTATTGGATTAAATATGTCAGAAGGGATACATTTTAATACTGTTAAAATTGGGGGTCGAAGATCAGAGGGTTATGATGATCCGATGGACTTGAAATCATGATCAAGAACTTTTGATCCTTCACATTTCCATGCATTGCTGGGCCCCAAGGTGGCCCCACCATGTCACGTGCACGTGGAGCACACGACAAGGGCAACGATGTGAGGGTAGCCCTTCTTTTTTAGGTAGATTCTTCTCTCCTAACTCGAATTCTATAAGGCTCCATGAACCTTAGTGCCTCCATTTCATCTGCATCTTCCATTTTTTAAGTGAGCTTTATTTATCTTCATCTTATATTTTTCTGAATTCAGATCCGCTAGGTGACTCACTCATGCTTCATAAAATTGGCTAATTCAGTTGGAGGTGATGAATGAAGGAGGGGTATGCCCGTTTCGGCCCATTTATTCTTTTTATGTTTTTTTGGTACCCTGGACACAAGGGCTGGGTACAGAGCTCGTATACACATAGGAAAGTAACCTACTCAAGTGGGAGAAGAAAGTTCAAACTAGTGAAAAAGGAGCCCGCACAAGAGGAAAGAGGCGATGTACCCGGGGTTCAGACCCCAGACATCCGGATATGAACTATACCAATTGGGTGAGGAGCCATTCTAGGGCCCATTTATTGTGAAATGGTAGCATATTTTAAAGAGCAAATATGTTTTTTTAAGAGAAAAACAGGTAGAGTTTATGAAAATAAGATTTTACTTTAAAGGAGTTTTGGGTTGAATTAATACATATTAAAGCTGGGTGTTTTTATTTTGATTTCAAGATTGCCTCTCAATTTTTATTTCAGAAATTCAAACCAATCAAAATAAATGTCACCCATTCTGGAGCACATGAATTTGTCATCCGCTGTCTGTCAGATTATAAGAATTTTAAGTAGGGCTAACTCTTTAAATTCTGTGAGGGCTCATAAAAAAGCATAAATATCTTTTTAAGAGCAAAAAGGTTGAATTTATGAAAATAAAATTTTACTTTAATGGATAGACAGAAAATAGAGTAGAGTGAAGTTAAATAGGCCCTAACAGTCTAAAATTTCAGCTCTACCCTATTTGAATGAGTCTAACCCGATAGATGAAATAATGTTGTGGGCCACATGTACTCCATTTCACTTTAACTCTAAATACTTCTATTTCTTTGAGTAAAAGTGAATTTTACTCCAAACCTTAACTTCAAAATAAGGAGTGAAATAAAGTACTCTACTTTAATTTCAACCTACTTCTCTTCACTCCACTTTACATGTGAAATTAACTTCATTTTACTCCACTCCTCATTTATCCAAAAAGGAGTTTTGGGTTGAATTAAATTATATTAAAGCTAGGTGTTTTTATTTTGATTTCAAAATTGCCTCTCAATTTTTATTCCAAAAATCTAAACCAATCAAAATAAGTGTAACATATTTTATGAGCCCCCACAGAATTTAAAGAGTTGGCTCTACTTAAAATTTTTATAATTTGATAGTGATGACAAGTTCATGATGCTCCTCAATAGGGCCCACTTTTAAAAATTCATGTCAGTCAAAACTGATGGACCATCTTTTAAGGGGCTTGTGCCAAGCTCCATAAAAACCATTTATTAAATCAAATGTTTTATGATCATAAAATATTAGTGGGACCCATCTTTTAATTGACACTTGGATTTTCCTTTAAGATCCGAATCTACCTCTCCTATCTGCCTAGGGTGCATCTAATTCCACAAGAATCTACCTCTCTATCTTCCTAGGACGTGTCTAATCCCATGATATTCTTTTCATTATCCTCAGAAGTTTTATATAAAAGGAAGACTCTCAAACAATGAAAGATATTAGCAGGATAATTCTGATGCCTACTTATAAAAAATCCAAATAATTTAAGATAAACGGCATCATATTTTACAGGCTCTCAACAAATTTCACTCAATAGGAGTTAATGAGCCTCTGAAATCTTTTATACTCTAATGGTGAGCAACAAATTCAAGACACCACAATGGAGCCCATTTATAAAAATTCAAAATCAGAACTGATGAACCCATCTTTAATTTTATGGCCCCATGGTAGGCCCCCATAAAGTCCTTTAACAAATCAAGTGGTTTTTAATCAGTAATAATTACTTGGACCCATCTATAGTTAAGGTTCGAGCTTATAAATGTTTATCTAGTGTGAAAGATGCTCAAAAGATTAGAAACCTTTTTTGATTAATTAAAAACCCTTTTGCCTAACTTTGGTCAAGACTGAGCAAATATTTTGAAACTCTTCCTAAATATACATGTTGCGAATGCTGTTCATGGGTGCAAGTGCAACTCATATTGGGTTGTTTTTAGGCTCATAAGAATGTAAAACTTACCTTGATTGATGCAATAGATATCATGGCATTTTCTTTTTGGTTAACGGAGGGTGTCACAGTTCTTTAGGCTGAACTAATTCCTTTGGTAGTGCAATTCGAACCCTCAACCTCCAAAAGCAAACCGTAGTCCTAAGCTAACCGAACTAACCCTCGAGATTCTATAGTTATTACGGCTAGATATTAAAATCAATAATTACAAAAGATAAAATATATAGAAGAACTTAAGTCCGCTTTTATTTGTGGTATGAACTTAGACCAAGTCATACCTTTTAAATGATGTACTAATATTCTTTGAAGCACCTCTTACTTTATTCAAGGCTAATGACTTTCAATTTCATGACTTTTTAAATATTCTTTTGGATAAGAAATTAAGAATCCTATTTGATGAGTTTTTTTTTTTTTTTGGGAAACCCAGACTTATAACTTCTTCCAGTGCAGCCTATTTGATGAGTTGAAAGGGTTAGAAGAATAAATTTACCATATCTATAATTAAGTCTTGAACTAATAAAAAATTGCACCTTCTATTATAATGATGATGATGCGGTTACACAATTTCCATCTAAGATTCGATTAGAGCATCTACAGTGAGACTGGACATGATAGACTCCATTCGAGAACATGGTTCATAATATCAACTTTTGGTTCTTACGTCCCATTTTGTCCTCTCACTTTGAAATTCAGTGGTGGACTCAAGTGACCGCATGCGGGTGGGATGTTCGAGAAATTCTTTAGATAATACATTAAAAGTTTTTATATTATTGTTTAACTTTTTCACTTGATCATTACCCACGCCACCCAAATAAAAATTCTAAGTGAGCTATTGCTTTAAGGCCTGTTTGGTTAAAGGCATTTTTGATAAGGAATTGGGCTTGTTGAAAATTTTGACATAATATGACATTTTGTCCCTTAGGCATTTCAAATACTCTCTTAGATACAAAATTTTAGAATTCCAGGCCACAAGAAAAATGTACTTTTAGCCTTATAAATTTCCAGAATTGTCACATTCTAAATGTTGGGGGGTTAGGCATTTGGAATTTTACTTTGAGCCAGCATTTAGAATTCTCTCAGATAAGAATTCTCAAAATTCTTCCAAACAAATGTGCCATTTTAGAGTATTCCTTTGTTTTGTATAATGTATTGACTCTTGAGACACGTTTGTAAGGCTGTCAATGAGCTTGAATTTTTCTTATTTACGTGGTGGGTCTGAGAATAAACCTAAAGCCTGAAGAGCCAGGTCCGAATCGAGGATAATAAGTTTCACAAAAACAATAACCCCTTGACGAATTGCACTGAAAAGGATCAACGGTTGAAAACAAGTTAAAAACAAAAGGATCACATCCAAGAGATGATAATGGAAAACCACATCCATGAGTGGCTTATAGATCTGACACATACATTAAGCTGACAAAGCACATGCAAAAGATGATGGTTGCGTAGGGAGATGAGTGTAGTATTGGGCAAAGAAAAGTGAAAGATGTTTGGACTCAATAACCACATGTGTATATAATGTACATTTATAAGTCTTTTCCCTGCATCGGCATTAGAGTAGAACACAACGACAGATGGCGGTGAAAGCCTCATGCCATCACTCCTGTGGTGTCACACTTCAAGCGTGAGCGTGGCCTTGTATTTATTTGCAGATCTTGTAAGTATTATTTGCAGATCTTGTGAGTAAATTAGAGTGAAGAATTACTTTAAGAGAATAAAAAATATTATATAAAAAAGTATCAAATTTCATAAATTATATTTTTTTTCAAAAGTTCAAAAGCTATTCTTTCGTTCTACAAAATGATGAAAAGTCCTCTTCTATTTATCCAAAGAGTCGTAAAAGTATATTTTCATTCTACAAAATGAAAAAAGGTTAAGACATACGGGGAATTTTAAAATTTGATACTTTTTTAATTTACCCCTCTTATTTTCTTATCTCTTAATTTAAACTTTACTTTAATTTGTTTTACCAGTAAATTACCCAAACAAGAGTGTTTCTTGATATGGAGGGAATTAATATGATGAGGACAATATATTAGGATTTTCATGTGGGGCCCACCTTATGATACAACTAAAAGCCCTAACATTGGCAAGCTAACACAACCATTGTTCACCAGTGGATCTATTCAACAAAGCCCATCTTACATGAGAGTTAAAAAAGCTGAAAATATGAAGCCCTGGAAAAAAAATCAAAGATTAGTAGCTCAGAAAAATAGATATTGGGAATTAGAGCAATTTTTGTCTATCCATTTTGCCATGGGAATTGAAAGGAAAAGCAATATATTTCTTTCATAAAAAATATTTTCTACTTTTTGGAGCTAGCACTTTATATATATTAAAGCAAATGGAGAGGTGGGCTGTGAAGAGTGCTACATCATCACCCACATGAGTTCTCCTTTCAGAAAAATACTTATAAAAACACACTGAGCTTTGGGTTTAATGTGGGCTACTACATCTCCCAAATCTCCTCCCTAAATCTCTCCATTTAAATTAAGATTAATAAACCTACATTTCTAAAATCCTTCTAATTTCCCCTAAAATCTCTCTTTTCCTAACTTTTCTATTTTATCTTCTTATCTTAATCCTCATATCACTCTCTAATCTTAATCCATCCTAAAGTCTGTCTAACCAATCCCCTTATCCATGTAACTGAGAGCCATAAGGTGGCCCCTACATAATTATTGGTGTGCAATTGTTATTAGTTTCCACACTTTTTGGTTTCTAATTGGCTACACGGCTTGCACTACAGGCCCCACATGTGAGACTGATACTTCACAAAGGCATGAAGCCTAATTAAAGTGGCCCACCATATGCCATTAATCACATTAAAACTCATAACCCAATTATACACATGAAGTTCTGAGATTTTAACAATGGAAATCTCATAAGAAATTCCTGAGCCCCACATGAGAGATTTTACTTCACAAAGGCTTGAAGTATACTTGAAGTGGCTTACCACATGCCATTGATCCATAGAAATTAACCTTGATTCAAGGAGGGCCAAGGGAGTTGGATGATCAATGGGAAAACAAATGGCACAATACATATTATTGATCATGCTAATTTCTTCTTTGAGGCATTGCTAGGTTTTATAATAAAAGAAATACACTCCTTCGGACTGAATTTAGGAAGGAGTTGGAGTTCATATGATTAAAGAACTCAATTTAGGAAAACAAATGTGTCGCGACCCCGGACCGTGATTGCGGGCTTAGTGGTGAGTGTATCGTAATGATTACCATATTAATCAAAAGATACACATACTCTTTTAATTTCTCACAGGTTTCCGCAGTGAGGGTCACACACATATTCACAAATCATTTACATTGGTGTGGAAGCGTGTAGCAAACTAAATTCGTAATTCATTTCACATTTCAAAATTGATAACACATATATGACTAACATGACGTCAGAGTGAGTAATGATCGTATCGCATTCCCAAAATATAAAGTTCAAGGTTTACACAAAATATAAGTTAATTAAATATTCCCCAAAAGTAATGGCCAACAAAGGCCAGTACAACCAAATAAATTCCCAAAACATAACAATCAATAACCCCCAAAATGTTTCGCAGCTCATGGCTCGACACAATGTCTAGATGACATTGTTAGCTTGCCATTCTACTAAACAGTGTGGCTCACCGGCCGCCTTCTCTGGCTCCTCCTCAAAGACAACAAGGTCTGGACCTGAGTACAAAAAGAGTGGGTCAGACACGATGGTCTGGCAGGTGGGTAAATAGATATAACAGTAAGGAAATTCAAAGCATATTTTAGAAACATATCGAAAATCTGTCAAAGCTATAATTTCCATAAAAACCGGATTCATTACTTGTTTAAAGCAATATGCAATATAAAACATGTTGGGTAACAAGAAACAGGGACTGACAAGATGGCAACCACTCGTAAGCTAAATCTTCCATCACAAATGTGATGAGAGCACACTAAAGGCGTTAGGACTAATGGCGAGAAGCAACTATATATATACATACATATACTGAGCAAAACCACGGCCGCAGAACTAGGTGACAGAACAGAACATAATTCAGATTGCAGCTGACAGAAGTTAAAGGGGGATCCCAAGTAGGTGAATCAAACCGACAAAGTTGCCCAAGCTTAGTGGTGCCGACTCATAGGTCAAAACGAAATTAAAGTATATACATATCTAAAGAGGTGTTTGACACCCAAAACAAACTGAACAGAAGGTTCGTAAGCACATTTATCAAAATAGTGTCTTATCAAAATGCATAAAGTTGACTAATTTTTCAAACCACAAATTTCAGTATTTAAAAGCGTCATTTGTATTAACACATGAAAATTGTCTGAAACATATAAAATTCAGTGAAAACTTAAAACAATAGATCTCCACATAATTCCAGACATGCATTGAGGCTATAGGATTTAAACAACGTGTAACAGGATATCGTATGTCGGTTTTTGCTCATGACTTGGTACTCCTGAAGTTTTGAGACATTCCAAGTTCCATATACCAATTGATAGGTCCAACATCCTCAATAAATCTCCAGAAATGGTGTTTCTTTCTCCATCAATCTCCATACATCACTTCCTAGGTCTCCCACTAAAGTGGGGCCTCAAACAGGCCCTTTCCATATCCCAAATCATCATTTTCCAGCTCCAAACATAACTCTAGGCATGACAGTTAGTCCGCTCGAGCGGACATGGGTTCGCTCGAGTGGATGGCTCTCTGGGAGGGTTGGCTCGAGCGAACAACCGCGTTGGCTCGAGCCAACAAGGTTGTGGATGGGTCCGTTCGAGCAACCAAGTGTCCGCTCAAGCAGACAGATCCAAGTCAGAATGGCTCAAGCGGAGCAAGGGTTAGCTCGAGGCACTAAGCTTCTGGAAGGGTTCACTCGAGCGGACAGCTTTAGAAACTACCCTTTAGTGCATTTTTGGGCTTTCTTCTTTTCTCTTCCAATCTCCCTTAGAGCTACATCTGAACACCATATAAATAGCATTTCCACCTACTTAAACCACCATCATAACTCCCAACAACAATCCATTAAAACCATTAAGAATCATTTAAATCACACTTCATTTAATACAAGAGTATCCACCATGAATGAAGATCCATCATTTGACACAATATACACTTTAAGGTATAACACACTAAGGAAGCAATTAAGAAAGGAAAAGCTCATAAGTATACACATTTCTAAAGTCAATGTAAATCATAGAACATAAGCAAGCCATCAATGAAAATCCATATTTTCCATAAAAACAAGAAATCATTTAAACAACCCATTCATCCACTTGCCTTGACTCCATAAATAGCAAATCAAGCTCTAATCACACTCCCAAGCTCAAAATCAACAATCTACACAAAAACCCCCCAAAAACAAACCCATTGCAAACCCTAACAAGTCAAAACCAAGAAATAGGATGAGGGAGCTTCCAATAATGAAGGTGAAGCACCTCAAGGACTAGAAGAACACAAATCTAGAATATTAGAAGGAGAGCTTACTTGGAAGTTCTTCAAAATACTAAAGCTAGCTCAGAAGGACTTTTGGAATGTGTGGTTTCTCCTACAAATGGCATCCATGAAGAGCTTTCAAGATGAAGGAGATGATGAGCTCCATTCTCTTTTTAGCAATAGTTTGATATGGATTTGGAGATGAAGAAGCAAGAAGAAGAGAGAATAAACCCTAGGGCAGGAGCTTTCTCTCTTTCACAATAAAGTTGCTAAAAGAAGAACAAGTGAAAAAGAAGAGCTCCTCTTTTTATAGAAAACAATAGTGGATCCCACAATTTAAGGAGCTTGTTGGGCTAAAAACATCGACTTTCGGGCCTCGAATGAGTTCAACGAAGAAGGAAGAAATGTTTGTCGAAATTCCTAGTTTTCAAAAAGTATATATTTCGTGGGTTTCGGAGATATTGAAAATAGTGTCCATATTTTGTGTAAAAAGATTGTTTTGCCCCTAACATTGGAAAAGTGAGGTTTTAGGGTCTTGGACGGAAATGGAGTAAATACGAAAGTTGTAGGGAATGACAAAACAAATCAAACAAAGTTAAAACACAAATTTTCAGAATATCAGATAATTTCCCCAAGTCACACAAAAACACTACAAAGGAACCCTCAAAGGGTCCCACTAATCAAAAAGGTTCCCAAAATATTCCAAAGCTATATAAAAGTTATTCTAATCCCAAACTTAAACAAAATCCACTAATCTCACCTAGAACTAAAGCTCGACTTAATTAGTACTAATCGACATCTCTCGAGGCAAGATCTTACAAAATGAACTTCTTCATATTGAATTTGTAATGATATTAAGATGATTGTCATCTTTCTATGTTTCTTTGAGGGCTTGGTAAGTTTCGTGAATGGCTTGGATGGTCTTATATAGGGATGGCAATGAGGTGGGTCAGGATTGGGTCATACTAATTTTACACCCACCTGATTTGACATCCTAAACCCACGCCACTTTATAGTGGGTCTCATGTAATTAATTTCAAACATGCTCCATGACCTTCCATTGAACGCCATGGCCACACACACATGCACAATATGTAATGGGCTGGGTTTGGTTTTGGTGGTAAACTCATTGCATAAAATGCCACATTAAAGAAATAAAATATTAAATATATATTATATTATATATAATAAATAGAAATTATTTATTTATTTCTGTAAAATCTATTCTTTTGCAGTAATACATCAGAAAAGAATCACATATTTCATTATATTTTTTCAGCCTAGGCACCATATCTATCCATTTAATTATGTAAGCTTACGCTTATGGGGCCCACCCTTGATCCATCCAAATGAACCAAACACATGACCCTCTTAACTCACACATGTCCACTAGCTTTTGGTCAGATTTGGATTTACTGGACCGTTGGATCAACCGTGTACCGATCCGAATGGACTGTTGACTATTAAACTTTTGGGGCTAGATGAAGATGGTAGAAACCACGGTTGTGTTATTTTTTTTTACAAAGAGAATGGTCCTATGGAGTCTTTGAAATCCCCCAATCCCCACCCCCCATGTGGGCCCCACCGTACACTTGTACTTACTTTATCATAAGTTTTAGTTTAGGAGAGTTGTCCCATATAGACAAGCATTCATACTTGTATAGTGGTCAATGCCTTTAAATTCAAGGGGTCGTCATGTTATGTAAGTTTACTTGATTTTATATTTATTTTCATTACATGTTAAAAGATTCTAATATTCAAAGATAATAAATCTCCTTAGTTTAGATTTATTTTATCTTAATAATATTTTAAAAGAATTCTTAAATTTTAATATATTTTCATTTTGGCCCGGGCTTAGCACGAGCGTTTGTTGCTAGTTTTTATAAAAAACGAAAACAAAAACATCAAAAGCACTACAAATGGGCGAATCCAAGATATAGTCCTTGGGGCCTCACTTTGGAAGGGATGCATTTTGAAAAACTACTAAAATTTTCACTAATCTTAATGGGTTTTTTGAAATCTCCATTAATCTTAAATTCTAAATCCCCCAAGTAGACTTTTGTTTTCATAGACACTACACAAAGGACCTACTAGCACCCCTTCTTATAGGCATGCATCCAAAATAGCCCCATATTGGGATGGCAGTAGATTGGGTTCAATGGTTGACCTGCCCCAGGCTGCTCCCATGAGGAGTGGATTTAGTTGTGCCCTTTTTTAAGTTTGGGGTAGGTTGGCCGAGTAGTCAAGACCACGGTTTCTCCCTCTTCCGGAGCTAAAGGTTTTAGTATTGATCTCCGGTTCCCCCCTCTTCAGGAACCGAAGATTGAGTCCACTTGTGCTACCACCTGGGAGCCACATGGTTTTACTCAGCTTCTCTTTGGGCTCGGACGAATTAGTTCAACCCAAAAGGTTGGGAACCCTCCATTAGCCAAAAAAAAAAAAATATAATAATAATAATAATAAAAGTTTCAGGGTTGGTCTGGATTTGTAGACATTGAGGCACGTTTGGATTTTGGCCACCCCACCTCCACCAGCTGAGTTTATGATTATTTTAAATAGTCATTATTAAAATATTTTGTACAAAGTCCTTGTAACCTGATTGATATTGGACATTGATGATCAAAGTAGTAAGATTATGGGTTTGATTCTTTTAATCCACCCATGCCAAATCTGCCCCATTGCACTTGACATGTCACAGGGATGATCATTTAGGTCATCGATCATTTTAGGACAAAAGCTGGTTTGTCAGATGATAACACCTGAATTTGGGTTGTCCGGGGGCAGGGCCTTTGAGAATTCTCTCAGGGCTGCCTTATGAACCACCTATAAACTATCCCTGGGGTAGGATTGGCAATGGGTTGGGCAAAAACTGGGGCCCGACCCAACCCCAATTTGGGGTATGTGGGTGAAAACCAGTCATGGGCTCAGTGGAGGTTTAGGTTTTATCTCCCCGTGCCAATAGGTCATTAAATATATATATATATATATATATTGCAAAGCCCATTAGTCACTTAAAATTTAACATAATACCCGCCCCATTACTTATTTCTTAACTAATAAATCTTAATTTTACCCCTTAAAATTACAAAGAAAAAACTTTCTTCTTCCATGCAAAAAGATAAAAACAAAGTTTCATCTTCCCAATATGTCGCAAACGGGACTGGTATGGAGTTTAATGAAAATTTGGTAAGGGTTTGAATTTAAACATTTGAAGCCCTTCCACTTTTGGAGTTGATACCTTTTCAGCTCCCTACAAACATCAGGTTATAAATGCACCGAAAAAAAAGATAGTGACCTTTAGCGGTGGAGGAAAAGCCTATATGATGAAATGTGCTAGCTTTGTCGTGTCTATATGATGAAACTAGGTAGAGTACATTTACAAAATCTACTAAAAATTAAACCGAACATTTCATGTTTTTTTTTCTCTAAGTTCTTTCTATTCATGCTTGTGTATTAGCTGGTATTTGTTGAGAGGGAGAGAGATTAATCAAAATGATCAGTTCCAATCCAAAGTCCACTAAGCCCCATCTTCCGCATATTACTTACCGGGAAATGCTCATGTGAGAGTGAGGGATGGGATTATTCACGATATCATTTACTAGAGAAGAGGTGACTTTAGAACATAAACATCATAACCTATAAAAGATAATAATATCAAAAACAATAAATTAATTTTCTATCACTTAATAATAGTTTATAATTACCATTTTGGATATAGTGCCCTACAGGCTACAGCGCTAATGTCTTATCCTAAGAAAAGCTACAGTGATCCCTTCTTTTTTTAATGAGGAGACGTTTCCATATGCTCTCCTCCCATTGATAAAATTGCATCTAAGTGGGGCCCCACATAAAAAAGAAAAAAAGAAGTGGGCCCAAGTCTGCACTTCATATAATTTACACATTCTTACATTGATGATCATCATGAATTAACTAATGAAAATAAATCATCTTTAAAGTGTAACTACTAAAATATAAATTAGTGGTAAATATTATAACAATAGCCTCTACGTGCTAAAAGAAGCAGAAAGAAGAGAGATCAGAGATGATTAAATGCAAAAAAACCTATTACCATCTACATCTACCCTGAGCTCCTATTAAAGGCAAAAAAAAAGCCTACGTATTTGTTGTTAGCAACCAGTGAGCACTATTAACACATTCATCTCCCCTTTACCAAAAAAAAAAAAAAAAAAATATTAACCTCCCATTGTTGAGCACTATAACACAAGAACATCCCATCGTTGTGACAGTTCTATGATCACCAAGTCATTGACCTCTTGGGAACAAACATTGTAATTAAAGAGAGGTGATATTATTATCTCACATGGACCTAATCAGAACAAATATCTTTTACCGTTATTTTAATCAAATGTGGTATGTCTTTTATCATTATTTTAATCAGATATGGCTGTCCAAGGGGCCCTAGCCAGCCAACAAAGATGCCCTTGTTCTTTTACACTCCCCTCATACCATTTTCTTGTTAACTATTATGTTTGTTTTCTAACATAAAGACTCTCCTCAGTCCTACCTTACTCCCCTGGTTTTTTTTTTTTTTTTTGTTTTTGCCGGACGGGTTGATTCGATTAGTAGCAAAAGGTTATACATGCCAAATAGTTAGAAAGAAGAGTAAATTAGCGAAAGGTTCTTAAAATGGAATGTTTAAAGGCTCTGGTCCACACAAATTTCGTTGAAGGGTTGTAGTCCACGCATCTAGACATATTTTGACGAGAAATCCCTAGATAACATTTTCATGACTAATTTTCCCTTTTAATTTTGTTTAGGCTTAAAAGTTTGAATTTTAAAATTTCAAATCTTCCATTCCCCCTCATTCTTAGGGAAGGTAAAATCCCTCTTTGTTCTTCCATTTTTTGTTTGCCTTGGTTGTCATCGGAGAAGATCGGACCAGTTCTTCCGGATTGGGTTTCATTTTTTGTCATCAGAGGAGAAGAAGATGGTGGGGCCAGGGATTTCCTAGGGCTTGGTGTTGCACGTGATCCACGATCAGATTGAGTTAGATCTGGGTTTGTAGAACCCATTGCAAAAGGGTTCTGGTTGAGAAGGAGGGAGGTGGACTATAACTGTGCACGAAGGAGATAGTATGGTTGTGCTGTGATTTAATGTCAGTGGGAAGCTTGTTGAAGGATTTATTGTTATGAGTTTGTGTCTTCGAGGACGGAGATCGGGTTGTCGTGATGGATGACTTGGAAGAAGCCCCAGGTGTGGGAAGGGTGGCAGATCTGGTGGATGGTCATGATTGTGTCCTCTACATCTGATCTTTGACTCGTCAAACTCCTTCACTTCCTTGGTTCGATCTTATTCGCACTCCTCAGGAGCATCACCATTCATTGTCATCATCTTCTTCTTCTTCATCCACTGTTTCTTCTCTTCTCAAGCTGCTGGTTCTGCTATGTTATCTCTTATTCGTACTCCTCGGGAGCTTGGGGGCCTGTTTGGAGGATTTATTTGTAAAGTTATGTGGAGTAAAGGTTATTTTAAAGAAATAATCAAATATAAATGGGTTATGATGGTATTTTATTTTTAATTGTTTGTGATGGAATCTTTTTGACTTTTTTATTGGGAGATGGAGTTCTTTTGTCTTTTAATGGTTGTTTTTTGACTTTTTTGTGAATAATATGGTGGGAAATGGGAAATAAATTACTTTTGATGTGATTTATTTTTGAAAGATGGGGACTTTACTCTACTCAACTCTACTAATAAAGAACCCAAACAGGCCCTAGAATCGCGCCCATCGATGCTGTCGCCCGTCGCCGTTGGTGCACGTCATTGGGAAAGTGGTTCTGGGCATAAGTCCATCCCACCGGAGAAAAAGAAGAAAAGGCAGCAACCTGAATGGTGAATGATAAGGTTTTTTGTAGTTCCTACACCCTAGTCAAAGTCAAATATCTAAACGTAGACCGTTCCATATTTCCTTTTGGGGAGATCACTGAATGATAACTCTTTGAAGTGATGTTTCAAGGAACAGAATTGTTTACTTCTTCGTAGTCCGGATTTTCTGAGCGGCATACTTCAAAATCTAAACCACGCAAGTGGAAGAATCTATTTGAAAAGAAAACTAATTTAAATGTAGGCCATCCGGTCTCTATGATTGTTGATGCGACTTGCCGCTGTGACCGAGGAAAAAGACTGGAGAGATCGTTATAGTACTCGCCACCCACTGGCCTTCGCCAAGTATTTGATAAATTTATCTGAGTTTTTTGCAATTCTATTTGAGTTTTTAGTAAATTTATTTGAGTTTTTTGGCAAATATATATGAGTTTCTGACAAATTTATCTCCATTTTGGAAAATTTAACTGAGTTTTTTGAAAACTTATCTGAGTTTTTTGCAAATCTATACGAGTTTTTGGCAAATTAATTTGAGTATCTAATAAATTTATCTCCATTTTTTAATATTTAACCAAGTTTTTTAACAAATCTTTCTGTGTTTTTGGAAAATTTATTTAAGTATTTTTACGAATCTATCTGAATTTCTGAAAAATCTATCTGAGTTTTTTGGAAATTTTATTTGCATTTTTTAATTTTATTTGTGCCTTTTGAAGTTTATTTGCTTCTTTTTTAAATTTATTTGCATTTTTAAAAATAAATTTAATTGAGTAGTGGAAAAAATACTTGAATTTTTTGCAAAATTTTCTGAAATTTGGAAAATTGGTTTATCTTAGTTTTTGCAAATTATTTGTGCTTTTTGAAATTTATTTGCATTTTTTAATGTTACTTACGTCTTTTGAAATTTATTTGTGCCTTTTGAAATTTATTCACATTTTTTGAATTTTATTTTGATCTTTTGAAATTTATTTGCTTCTTTTGAGATTTATTTGGATCTTTAGAGATTTGTTTGCATCTTTTAAAATTTATTTGCGTTCTTTTGAAATTATTATATTTTTTGAAATTTATTTACTTCTTTTGAAATTTATTTACATTTTTTAAAATTTATTTGGTTCTTTTGAGATTTATTTGCATTTTTTTTAAATTTATTTGCGTTCTTTTGAAATTTATTGCATTTTTTTGAAATTTATTTGCGTTTTTTTGAAATTTATTTTCATTTTTTGAAATTTGTTTATGATTTTTTAGAATTTATTTGAAAATCTCATTAATGGGATTTCATTAATCATGGCCAATTAAATGGTAGTTGACCATTTTTAATGGCATATGATTTAAAGAAAGGGTAAATCAGATATTTTAGATATTTAAATTTGAAAAAATGATTTATCACACTATGAGAAAATATTATGGACCTAAGGCCATAAGGTGAAATGTTCAAGGACCTGTCGCCGAATACCCCTGGAATGAATTACAGAACATGCTAAAGCCCATATCCAAAACAGAAGAGCTAACAATAAAAAAAACTAACAAAAGGCTCCAAAACAGCCCAGCATTCGTTCTTGAGAACCCTATGCCCAATCATCACAGAATTCTACTTCCTCTTGTAGCTAAAGGTAAGTTTCCTATCTGGAGATGACCTTTAGACGATTTCGAGTCATCATATATGAGAATAGGAGTACGTGAAATGTCTGAAAATGATTCCATATGATAGTAAATGGTCCGAGTATATCTGGTTGCATCGTTTTGTTCCTCCCTGTATTGTTTATGGATAGGAGGAGGAGGGGAAGCATTGAAGGTGTTAACCCTAGGGAAGTCTGACTTAGTTAGGGTGGCTATTATTACATTCGCAGACCTCTTGTCGTAGCGTATAGTCCAAGTGTGAATGGCTGGCAACAGTTCCATAGTTTCCTTACAAATTGGCATGACATCCAAGGCCGTGGTGGTTGCCTGCTAAAGAGATAATACGGATGCCAGACTATCGCCCTCAATCTGTAGAGATGTAACTTGGAGCCTTTTTCAGAGTTCAAGAGCCTTCTTAAGAGCCAAGAGTTCAGCCTCAAGAGGGTGGGTTGAATTAACCTTCCTAGTGTTGGAAGTAGGTGGGCATCGTGGATAGGTATTTAAAACTTTTGACCCACTTGATACAGAGATCAAATATCCATAAGGCCAAGAACCCAAGCCAATGATCTAAAACCCTAATCTCATGCATTAAGATCAAACATCCATCAAGAAAATAGATCAAGAAACAACAAGCACAAACTGGATCTACTAATTCAAATAGATAATAGATTATACCTTTGGAGTTTGGTTGTGCTCTAATCAAGAACTTGATCATTATGAAAAACTCTTTTCACAAACTTTGATCTC
Organism: Persea americana; assembly: GCA_029852735.1. Taxonomy (NCBI): domain Eukaryota; kingdom Viridiplantae; phylum Streptophyta; class Magnoliopsida; order Laurales; family Lauraceae; genus Persea; species Persea americana. The sequence goes on from CM056814.1 coordinate 44,588,955, forward strand.
CCTTGCCTTTGTGTTCTTCCATGCTATGACCCTCTTAGAGAACTTCTAAAGGAGAATGGTGTGATCTCCAAGTAGAAGAAAACCTTAGATCTCTAATAGGAAACCAAAGGAGCGAGAGGAGGAAGAGAGAGAGGAAATTGAGATATTATTGTTGTGTGTAGAGATATCTAACCCCCACCCCTCTTGGACCAAAATTAGAAGTCTCACTTCTATTCTTAGTAAGTATCATACTCCTCATTTCCTTAAAAGTTCTAATGAGATTAGTAACTTTCTCTTATTAAGGTTAGCATGGGGACCACTAGGGATTCCTTAAAATCTGGTTCCAACTAGGAATTTGAACCCCACATCTCATGTGAACTCTGGACCTACAGTTAACTGCAAATAAGTCCACTAATTAAATGCAATTGCACTCCAGTCTTAAGAATAATTATAAGAAGACCCTAAACTTCCTTATTACTACAAGTAGGCCCGTCTATCAAATATATCCATGAATCTATTGGAGTAGATCTATTTAACCAAATTGGATTCATCTCTTATTATCCTTGTGACCCAATTAATCACAATAATCATCAATACCATCCACTTAACTCTTAATTGAGATAAGTACGCACTCACTAATAATTAAATCCATTAATTGGCACAAGGGGATATTAATGGCGATAGATTCTATCTTGAGAATTATATATTCCCACAGCCCCACAACCACGTACTCAAGATATCGAGATGTTAACCTATAATTGGCCTCACTCATTGATGACTCAAAGTAAATGTATAGTAGAAACTTGAGTTCATTAATCTCTCAGGATTAAGAGCCTATTACTTGGGAATTATGAGAGCAGTTCTTTAATCAAAGATAGATTTGTACAAGGTGCTACTCATGGTCCTTCAGTACATCCAATGTACCAGCACAATGACTTGGAGTCTTATTCTCTGATGATTGAGACATATCACACTATCTCATAGTAATCACAGTGCTGCAATCTTATTAGATGATATGCCCTAGCTGTGAATTAATTTAAGTATAGGATTTGTGATCTATGTCTCCTGTAAAGTAGAAAAGGAAATCAACTTTTTTCTAATTTTCCATTGCACATATTTTAAAGAAAGAGACAAGATTTTTAATGCCGTGAAAGGCGATTCTCTCTAGTTTGTCGTGAAAGGCGGTTTTGTACCATAGAAGGCAATTTTGCCATGAAAGGCGATTTACAAATCTCATCAATAATGAAAGACAAGAATTGTGATTTTTTTTGTCTCTTTAAAAAAATACAAAATACAATCGAAAAGTAAGAAAGATGAATCTGACTTCTCAGGAGATTGTGGGGACTCATTCAAATCGACGGTCGCGAGTCATGTATGGACTCCGCCATCGTCCTTCAGATGAGAACACGTGATACTTTTGATTCACTTGGCTTGGCTTGGACCTCAGATTTTTAGAGGATAAGGACCAAAGGGAGGTCCTATATCCAATAAAAAGTCGTGTAGACGGGCTGAAAGCCACATCTAGGCCATGTTAGATAGAATGAGAGGGGAAACCTTGGGGGTGGCCCCCCAAGGGACTTCAATCACTTTGTAGTGTTTGCTGCAGAGTTTCTTCAGAGTAGGAGAGCTTCTTTGCACAGAAATTTTTCAGGACAATTTTCTAGGACCATTTCTCCTTGGAATGACCGCCTATTTATAGGCTTTTGGTAGCCATTTAGGAGGGTTTATGGGCATTAATGGCATTGATGCTCCATGATGGCAAGAGTTACAAGATTAATTTCATAATTTTGTAACTCCTTTTTCCTTGAAATTGATTGGCCGATGGAGAATAATGGGCATTTAATCTCCCTGATGATGGGGGTTTCATAATTAATTACCATGATTAAGCTCCTTAATGATAGGAGTTACATGGTTAATTGTACTTGTAACTCCTTTTTCCTTGAATCTGATTGGTCCGTCCAAAATAATGAGTTAATGACAGCATTAACTTACAATAAAAAGGGTCATTTAACTTCATTAATTGGTCGCCAAGTCGCTTAAAGAGTCGCGGGCCACTTCGCGTCTTTTGGAATTCTTCTTACTATGATCGCCGATGGATCCACACGTTATTTGATGTTGGATGGAGATGAAACTTCAGATATTGATTGGTACCAATGAGCCGACAACATTTGTCCAGTCGATTCCTCGATCTGTCGGGCAGAAAGTGTGTTTTCTTGGTCGGTCGGTTGGCGATTTCGGAGCGTCTGATGATGATCCAATGATTTTGGCGGCGGATCTGTGATGTTGATTAAGATCAATGGATTTCATACTCCAAAAATCAGAATCCAAGAAAATCATAGAGGCCAAACACTGTGAAACGTAAAAAGGATCGGAAAAACGACGCTTTCGGCGGAAATCCGGTGACCCGGATTTCCAGGGTCGCCGCCGGCGACCATGGGACAAGGTCGCCGGCGACCCTAGGCCATGGTCACTGCCGGCGACCATGGGGTTTGGTCCCCTTTCGGTCGCCGTTTCTCGACTGTTTTTTGAGGTTTTTCGCTTCTTTTTTCTTCTGTATTTTTCTTAACATTTCTCCTCATTTATTGGCTTGATTCCCTTGAAGAAAATTGTCAGATGTAAATTTTGACCCCCCCTTCCTCTCCAAGAGAGGTATGGTTTCGGGAAATCTCCATTCATCTATTTATGCTATTTAAATTTTACATCGAAAATGAGAATTCCGACTACCCTCAAAATCGACAGATCACGATCGCCAGCTACGATTACGGCCGTAACACCGTTCTTCAGCGAAAGCCGAAGAAATATGGGGAGAAAAATAATAAAGTGGGTTCTTCCTCTCGTCTAATGTGCAGGCAACACACAACGGTTGTCCTGTCACGTTAATTTGGGTCTCTTTAATTTGGGTCAATTCAGGGTCATGAGTTAAAGTCCGAATAAAGGTTAATCCTCACAAAGCATAATCATAATATATCCAAGTAAAATAAAATAACTAGAATAAAGAAAAAATAAAATAAAAGAGGGGGGAGGTTCCAAATATTTAAGAAGAGGATCGGCCCCGTTCCCGGGTACCCCCTTCAGATCCCTTGGCAAAATAGGGTTTAAAGGCTGATTTTTCAAACCAAAATGATGATGCAAATGAGACTTTGACTTGTGATTTCTGTGTTTTTCGTGTGCGATACACGAGTGATAAAAGTAAAAGGCCGATGGACCGTAATTGATTAAAGGTGGCCGATGGGCCAAAATTGATTGGAGATGGCCGATGGGCCAGTGTTTGTTTTAGGATGGCCGATGGGCCGTGATTATTAAAAGTGTGTGCGATACACGAGTGATAAAAGTAAAAGGCCGATGGGCCGTAATTGATTAAAGGTGGCCGATGGGCCAAAATTGATTGGAGATGGCCGATGGGCCAGTGTTTGTTTTAGGATGGCCGATGGGCCGTGATTATTAAAAGTGTGTGCAAAATCACTCATCTCATCTCGTTATTCTCATTTATTCAGTTTTAGAAATCGGTTCTTTATTCCCTTTTATCATTTAAGTTCGATTAAATATCTGGCACCTGAGGTGGAGGAAGAAACAAAGGAAAATTCTTTTTGGTTTTATTTTGTTGGTTTTATAGTTTTTATGGATTTTTTATATGGGGCTAGAAGGGCCTAAGTAAGGGATTTTGCTTGGATCTATGTGATTAATGCTTTATTACTGATCATCGGATTTACCCTAACCTAAGGTCCTAGACCGCCCACATCAGCTCTCCCAGTTCCCTAACGGAACAGAAAAAGTGACGGGACGAAGCCTAATGCTTTAAGCTACCTAATCAGATAATCCGATCTAATCTTAAGGTGTGGGCAACCTAAGCTTGGTGGTTTCAGCGCCTAAGCGATTTGCTGGGTGTGACTTTAATTGGTTTGGTTTATTTTAAGTTATGAGTTGATTAGGAGTGATTTAGGGATGGATTAGGAGTGTCTTAGAGTTCTGATTAGTGTGTTTTTAAATATTTTAGGGTTCTGGAATTTAAGGTTTGAATTCAAAAGGTGAAGTAATGTCAAAATCAGTTGAACGGGACCGACGGAGGACTTGGGCGCACACACAGTGGCGCCCAAGTGTCTGGTTCTATGTGGCTGGGCTTGTGGTGATGATATCAATGTTAATTTCGGAATTCGGGGAGCTCCTACCTAGGGTAGGTCTGTGTTCTGATATTGTTTTAGGTTTTGGTGGATTTTATTGTATTGATTTTAAGTTCGGAACTCGAAATGCGACTGAAACTCAACCTAGGCAAGACAGGGGACTTGGGCGCACCTGTGTGGGCGCCTAAGTGATTCTGTGCACTTGGGTGCACCAGCAGTGGCGCCCAAGTCTTGATTTGATGCTTTTCGGTCATTTGACTTTGGTTCGAGGTTCCGGATGGGTTTAAGTTGATTAAAACTTTAATTCCAAGGCTGTTATCGATTCTGTAAAGGTTCTGGAATATTGATTTGGGTTCAGATGTGAAGTGAATAGGGATACGACAAGCCCTAGGGGTAAGATGTGACTTGGGCGCACCTGTGGTGGCGCCTAAGTCCTCCTGGTGTACGTGGGCACACCTGTGGTGGTGCCCAAGTGCTGGATTTATGAGTTTCGGTTATCTTTGGGAATCGTTCACTTGGATTTATAGTTTTAGGTGATCTATGTTAGTAAATTCCGAATCTGGAACTGGTTTGAGTCTCTAGACCTCAAGGGTGATAATGATTGGGGTTGGGTGATCGAAACGCAAACGAAGCGTGTCTTAGGGTTAGACAAAGGAGCTAGGCGCACCTGTGGGGACGCCCAGGTGAGTGCTGAGACTTGGCCGCACCTGTAGTGGCGCTCAAGTGTTGACCTACTTGGATGGCTCCTAGTTTGATGGCTTCTAGGGTATTTCTGAGTTGGCTTCGGGTATTTGACTCTGGTTTCGATTGGGAGAGGTTTTTATTTTCGAGATGTGATTGGTTTATTGTTTTAGTTAGGTCTTGATTAGGGTTTAAATTAAGAATTGGTAATCAAAGTTTGATTAAAATTTGGTTAAGGTTTGAATTTGGGGTTGTGAATTGGACTTCGTCGACTACAATCTTAGTTAATTAGGTTTTTTATTTTGTTGGATTTTTGATGGGTTAGGATTTATCAAATTAGGGTTTTATTAATTAAGGATTGTTAATTAGGGATTGTTAATTAGGTTGTTAATTAGGTTTTACTAAGTGAGGTTTTGGTTAATTGGAGCTTTATTAAGGGTTGTTGATTAGGCTTTAAGGGTTTGATTAATTAAAATTTAATTCATTAAGTCTATGGATTTTAATTGGATGTTTTTACTTAGATAATTAAGTGTTTTAGATTGGAGTTGACTAAGTTACTTTACTTACTTAGGCACGAGTGCAATAGCCTAGGATCACCTATTGAACATCTACTTTATTTTTGTTTGGATTTTTCTATTTCTTTTTGTTCTTTTTTTGTTCTCTTCTCTAATTACTAAAGAGTAAGATGAGAAGGGAAGAGTTTTATGATTTTGTGATTTTTTTGGTGTTTTATGCCAAAGTAATGCAACCTAGGCTAAAGTGTGCTGATTCAAAAATTCAAAGTTCGGAAGTTTAGCAATAATTCGTGTTCATCACAAAGATTTAATAATAAGCTAAATAACAATGTGAAATATGGAAAATGCAATCAGAAGATGGACTGGGGACTTGGGCGGTCTCCCTGCAAATTGGGATGCACTTGTAACTTTTTGACGATACTCCGACGCAATTTCTAACACTTTATAATTAAATGTAGGGTCCTAATGTTAATTAATGATGTCAGAGACTTCAGATCTAAGAATGATAACACGAGGATCTAAATTAAATGGACGAATACCCTTGGTAGAGACTTGGGCGCACCCACAGTGGCGCCCAAGTGCACTGTCTTTTTTCTCTCTTCTTTTCCTCCCCTTTTGGCAATGTATTTGCCTATCTTTTCGATTCGTTTCACAACTTAGAATGTAAATTTATAGATCCGAGGGCTCTGATATCAACTTGTACAAAGAAAGAACCATATTTGAGAAATAAAATGCAAATAATATGAAAAATGGGGCCGAAACCCAACTCCTGGGACTTGGGCGCACACACAGTGGCGTCCAAGTGCTTTTCTGCATTTTTTCTTTTCTTGTCCTTTTTAGTGATATTTTTATGTGTTCTTAAGATGCCTTTTATGTGATTTAGAATGCGAAGCAATAGATCCGAAGGCTCTGATATCTACTTTCACAAAGAAGAACCCGAATTTGAGAGACAAAATGCATGTATGACGAAAACGGGGTTGAAACCCAACTCTAGGGACTTGGGCGCAACTGTATGTGTGGCCAAGTGCTTTTCTTCACTTTTCTCTTTCTAGTTCTTATTTTTCTTAATGAAGATGATATGGATGCAAAATCTAACCTAATTACGAGTTCGGGATGATGAAAATGATGCAAATCTATTACTTATGATTGATCCTGGGCATGTTCCTAATAATGGGTGATTACTGAAAATCAGATCTACTATAAAACTACATTATTAATGCAGATCTACTATGTATAAATGATCCTAAACATATTTCTAAACATGTGTAGCAATGGAATGCAATAAAAGAGGAGAGATCTAGGAATACCGGTGTAGCAAAGTGTTTGTTAAGTTCCTAGAACGAAGCTTTCATGAAGTTCCATGGCTCTAGTTGAAGGTATGAAAGCCTCCTCTATTTCCTCTTCTTCTTCTCTAGATCTGCAGCTTTCTCTCTCTAATGGTGGCTACATCTCTTCTTCTTCTTTATTCTCTCTTTTCTCTCTTTTCTTAGGGTTTTTGGGTAGCCTCCTTGTAAATGAAGTTAAGAGATCCTTAAATAAAGGTTTAGGGCGTGCAAGAGGGATTAGGGTTGCTGTTTGCACGAATTTCTAGAGGGTTCTCGCATCCCAAGGCCGGATCAGGGCTTCTCGAGACTTGGGCGCACCTGTGGTGGCGCCCAAGTGGGTCCCATGAGTTGGGCGCCACCATGTGGCGCCCATGTCCAACTTTAAAGCCAAATGGATCTCGGGTTCGGTTTCTGGTTGTTTTTTTGTCTAAATTGAGTCAGAACTACGAAAAGTAGAGTGGGACACACCTAGGCATATACCGAAATATATTTTTAACATGGCTGGGGACCTGGGCGCAGCTGTGTGTGCACCCAAGTACATGGGCGCACCTGTGGTGGCGCCCATGTGTGTCTTGAGTGGGGCCACTAGGGCAATCTTCCGAGGGTCATATCTTTTGATCCAATGGTCGGACTTGGACGTTCTATATATCGTCAGAAAGCTCTCGAAGAGAGCAATCCAAATGTTTAATTGTCCTGATGATTAGGGGTTAGGAAAAGTGAGGGATATCTGGATCAATGGATTTAGTTTCCTAACTTAGACTAATCGGGTGACATTTTGGCAAACTAAGCGCGGTCTTTGTAGGAATTGACCTAAGCATGTCTTAAGTGTTCCGGAAAAAGGTTTGAATAGTATCACGGTTCACTACTTGCGTAAGTAGTGGGTTGGACTCGAGATCTCGACGCAACTTGGCTTTTCTCTCACGAATTTTTAGAAATCATCGAACTAAGTCTAGAATTATCAACAAGCATCTTCATCATCGTTAATTAATCTGAATTATGTCATTAACCATTTAATTGTGGATGAAATAGGGGCACCGCTATATATGATAGGTATTTAAGGCTATCATGGGGGCCAAATGATGTGTCTACAAAAACCTGTCGAGAAGCCGTGCAAATCAGAGCACAAAATTTCCTATTTTTGGAAAAGCCGAAGACTTTGTAGCCGATTTTCCGCCAAGAGTTGAAACTAAGTCAAACAATGTCGGAATGACCTGACATTTGAGATGAAGTTTCCTGAGCAATAGATAGGACCAACCATGGGCTTTTATTTGAGTTTTGAAGCCGTTTGGGGTCCCGTCGATGCTAGACTTGATTTCACCGCGCGAAAGATGTCGAGCTTTAATGTACGGTCAACCGATGTCCAATTGACCTGAAATTTGATAGGGAGCCTATTGGAGTCATTTTGAGACGATCCATTAGCTCCGATTTGGATGCCATTGTCTTGGGGAGCTCCGCTGCCGGTGGGCTTGATTTTGTTTCCGAGCGTTAAAGTTAGGTCAAACGTTATTGGAATGACCTGAAATTTGACGTGTAGCCCTTTGGAAGCATGTAGAAGCTACCCATGTGCTTCGTTTGATGAGTGGCGGCAATGGTGATTCTCTCCGCCGGAGGCTTGATTTCGCCATTCGAGAGTTGATGGAGGGTCAAGTGGTGTCGTTTTGACTTGAAATTTGACGTGGAGCCTTTTGGAGGTATTTTGAGACCATCTACAAGCTCTGATCAGAGGTTTGCTATCTTCGATACTGTCGCCATCGGGGCCTCCTGCTCAGCCGCTAGAGGATTGAAGTTAGGCCAAATGGCGTTGAAATAGCCCGAAACTTCATGTGTACCCTTCTTTTGGCTATTTTGAGGGATCTTGCAATTTTTGTTTGATTCTGACAAGATCTGATGCTTGGAGTGGCTCTGCCTGTTTGTTGTAGAATGCGGCTCCATGTAGGTTTTGATGCTGAAAAGGCAGAGTGACATTTTTGGTGTCAACAAGTACAAAAGGTAGGGCAGCCACAGGCTAAGGGGTATGACCTCAACGAGTTGGTTGAGAAGTTCAGGAAGAGGTTTCCACCCGAGTTCCATGGCATCGAGGACCCCGCTGTTGCAGATGAATGGGTTGTCCAGATGGAGAAGATATATGAGGTGTTCAAGTGCACGGGTGTTCAGCAAGTGTAGCTAGCAGCCCACATGTTTCGTGGGGCAGCAGAGAGATGGTGGAAAACCGTCAAACACCCATATGAGACAGTGGAGGAAGAGGTAGCTTGGAAGACCTTCACTGAGCAGTTCCAAAATAAGTTTATCCCTGAGCATTACAGGGATCAGAAGATGGAAGAGTTCATGAGATTGGTGCAGGGTGACATACCAGTGTAAGAATATGAGATCTCCTTCACCCATCTATCCAGGTTTGCTGAGAACCTAATTAAGCTAGAGTCAAAGAGGTTTAGGAGATTCATCCAAGGATTACGAGCTGACATTAAGTTGCAAGTTCAGCGTAGCAAGCTGATTGATTATGACGATTTAGTCAAGGAAGCTTATTGGGCAAAGGAGTCCTTGAAGGAGGCGATTACACTGGAGCAGCGGAGGATCTTGGCGTTGATACCTCAACCCAAGGCACAGGGTTCTTTGTCTCAGTATTATCAGCAACCAGCACCAAAGAGGTTACAAGTTGAACCAGTGCTTAGACAGCTGCCATAGCAGATTACTTGTACTTTTTTGTGGGGGTGTGGGGGGGGGGGGGTGGGGGGGGGAGTCATCATGTTCGTGATGTACAAAGCAGATTGGCACATGTTTTCACTGCGGGGATACAGGGCCTAAGGTTCACAATTGCCCAGGAAAGACAAGAGTGGCGCCACCTACATTCCAAGCTCCGGTGCCTAGACCATTACATCCAGCGCAGCCGTTGAGACAAGTGCCTCCTACACAAGTTAGACCCCAGTAGCAGCAGTAGATGATTATTTGACCACCTCAGCCGCCGCAGCAACGCCCTCCAGTACCACAACAGCTATACCAGTAGAGACCTCCGGCACCACCCAGATTCCAGGCTCGTGGCCCTAGGCCACAACAGCAGTATCATCAACAGCGTCCCCAGCAGGCAGGGAGAGCTTATGTTCTGACACATGAGGAAGCTGAGGCTGTAGGCAATGTCATAGAAGGTACACTTTCAGTTTGTGGATTTGATGCTAAAGTTCTATTTGATCATGGATCCACACACTCATTTGTTGCACCAGCTTTTGCACTTCACTTGGGGAAAGATAAGGAGACACTACCCTATGATTTGATAGTAGCTACCCCTGTAGGTAGATCAGTACCTTCTAATGTTGTCTACCCCAGATGTAGTGTTCAGATTGGAGGAGTTCAACTGACCGCCAGTTTGATCATCTTACCAATGTCGGAGTTTGATATGATCCTTGGTATGAATTGGTTAGCAGCGAATCGAGCGTTGTTAGATTATTTTAACAAGACCGTGATGTTACAGGATACAGACCGTAGTGTTGAATTTGTTGGAGCTAAGAAGCCCACATCCACTCGGTTGATTTCTGCATTGAAGGCAGAACGGTTGATAAGGAGTGGTTGTGAAGGGACAAGGAGTCCAAGACAGTTGATGGGATTCCAGTTGTGCGAGAATTCCCGGATTTGTTTTCGGATGAGATCCTTGGTTTGTCACCTGTTCGTGAGTTGAATTTCACGATAAAATTACAGCCGAGTACCGCACCTATTTCAAAGGCCTCTTACAGGATGGCTCTGGCAGAATAGAAAGAGTTGAAGACTTAGATAGAGGATCTGTTGGATAAAGGTTTTATCAGACCTAGTGTTTCACCGTGGGGAGCTTTGGTGATATTTGTGAAGAAGAAGGATGGGACAATGAGGACATGTATAGATTACTGACAGTTGAATCAGGTGACTGTTAAGAACAAGTACCCGTTACCAAGGATTGATGAGCTGTTCGATCAGTTGCAGGGAGCTCAATTCTTTTCGAAGATAGATCTGCGTTCCGGATACCATCAGTTGCGAGTCAGAAAGAAAGATGTTCCTAAGATTGCATTCCGGACGAGATATGGTCATTTTGAATTTCTCATGATGCCTTTCGGGTTGACTAATGCACCCGTAGTTTTTATGGCATTGATGAATAAGGTGTTTACCCCTTTCCTGGATTAGTTTGTGGTAGTCCTCATTGATGATGTGCTGGTATACTTGAAGTCTAAGGAGGAGCATGAGCATCAGTTGAGGACATCATTACAGCTTTTGAGAGATAACCAATTGTATGCTAAGTCGAGCAAATGTGAATTTTGGTTAAAGAAAGTGGCATTTTCGGGCCATATTATTTCTAAGGATGAATTGACAGTGAACCCAAAAAAGGTAGCAACAGTTGTTAATTGAGGTAGTCCACGAAACGTAGTGGAGATTCGCAGTTTTCTTGGACTTGCATGCTACTACAGGAGGTTTGTGAAAGGGTTTTCTACCATTGCTTCTCCACTGACTAAGTTGACAAGGAGAGATGTTTCGTTTGTGTGGATAGACGAATGCGAGAAGAGTTTCCAAGAGTTGAAGACTCGGTTGATTTCAGCACCCATACTTGCCTTACCTTCTGGAAGTGGAGGATTTGCGGTTTATACAGATGCATCAGGGATTGGATTGGGCTGTGTTCTAATGCAGAATGACAAAGTGATAGCCTACGGGTCGACGCAATTAAAGGATCATGAGAAGAAGTATGCCACACATGACTTAGAGTTGGCAGCAGTGGTGCTTGCATTAAAGTTGTGGAGGCATTATTTGTATGGTGAAAGATTTGAGGTGCATATTATTGACACCAAAAATGTCACTTTGCCTCTTCAACATCAAAAGCTACATGGAGTCGCATTTTACTACAAACAGGCAAAGGTACTTCAAGCATTAGATCTTGTCAGAATCAAACAAAAACTGTAAAATCTTTAAAAATAGCCAAAAGAAGGGTACACATGAAGTTTCGGGCCATTTCAACACCATTTGGCCTAACTCCAGTCCTCCAACGGCTGAGCAGGAGCTCTTGGCAACGATATTGTCGAAGGTATCAAATCTTCGATCAGAGCCTATGGATGGTCTCAAAATACCTCCAAAAGGCTCCACGTCAAATTTCAAGTCAAACCGACACCGTTTGACCCTCCATCAACTCTCGAGCTGCAAGATCAAGCCTCTCGGCGGCGAGAACCACCGAGGCCACCACTCATCAAACAAAGCACATAGGTAGCTTCTATATGCTTCCAAAGGGCTGCACGTCAAATTTCAGGACATTCCGACAACGTTTGACCTAACTTTGACGCTCGGAAGCAAAATCAAGCCTCCTGGCGGCGGAGCTCCCCTAGACCATGGCATCCAAATCAGAGCTAATGGATCATCTCAAAATGACCCCAATAGATTTCCTATCAAATTTCAAGTCAATCGGACATCGGTTGACCGTACATCAAAGCTCGACATCTTCCTCGCGGTGAAATCAAGTCTAGCATTGACGGGACCCTAAACGGATTCAAAATTCAAACAAAAGCCCATGGTTGGTTCTATCTATTGCTCACGAAGCCTCATCTCAAGTTTCAGGTCATTCCGACATCATTTGACTTAGTTTCGACTTTTGACGGAAAATCGGCTACAAAGTCTTCAGCTTTTCAAAAAATAGGAAACTTTGTGTTCTGATTTGCGCGGCTTCTCATTAGGTCTTCCTTAAGAAAATCAAGTCAATAAGTGAGGAAAGATGTCAAGAAAAATACAGGAGAAAAAAGAAATGAAAAAGACGGAAAAACGGCGACCGAAAAGGGATAAAAGTCCCATGGTCGCAGGCCCCATGGTCACCAGTGACCGTAGGGATCCGGGTCGCTGGATTTCACCCGAAAACCCACTTTTACGGGTATTTTTTGGGTTTCGAGATGATTGGCCCTTGTGATTTTTCCAGAATGTGATTTTTGGAGCATGAAATCCGTTGATCTTCGGCAACATCACGGATCCGCTGTCGAAATCATGAAATCATCATCTGACACTTCGGAATCGCCAACCAGCTAACCAAGAAAGCACACTTTCTGCCCCATCGATCGAGAAATCAACTAGACAGATGTTGCCGGATCATTGGTATCAACCAATGTTTGAAATTGCATCGCCATCCGACATCAAACAACATGTAGATTTATCGGCGATCATCGTAAGAAGAATTCCAAAAGACGCGGCACGGCCTGCGACTATTCGAGCAACTTGGCGACCACTTAACGCTGTTAATTGACCTATTTTTGGCAACTTATTGCGGTCAGTAACTCATTATTTTGGACGGCCCAATCAAAAGCAAGGAAAAAGGAGTTACAAATCCAAGCAATCATGGCATTAAACCATGTAGCTCCCCTCATCATGGAGATTAAAGGTGATTAAATGCCCATCATTCTCCATCGGCCAATCAGAAGCCAAGAGAAAGGAGTTACAAAATCAAGAATTAAATACTTGTAACTCCTCCTATCATGGAGCATTAATGTAATCAATGCTCATAAACCCTTCTAATGGCCACCAAAAGCCTATAAAAAGCAGTCATTCCAAGGAGAAAGGGTCTTGAAAAATTGCTAGAAAAATTGTCCTGAAAATCCCCCGGAAAAATTACTAGAAAGTTCTTGAAGAAATCTCCGCGCAAAGAATCTCGGCTACTCTGAAGAAACTCTGCTGCAAAAAAACACCACAAGGTGATCAAAGTCCCTTGGGGGGCCATCCCTCCGAAGGTCCCCTCTCCTTCTATCCAACATGGCTAGATGTGGCTGTTCAGCCTATCTACTCAGTTTTTTATTGGATATAGGACCTTCCCTTGGGTCTTTATCCTCTAAAAATCTGAGGTCCAAGCCAAGCTAAATGAATCAAAGCATCAAATGTTCTAATCTGAAGGACGATGGCGGAGTCCATACATGACTCGCGACCGTCGATCTGAACGAGTCCCCACAATCTCCTGAGAAGTTAAGTCCCTTTTCTTATTTTTCCCATTATATTTTGTATTTTTTTAAAAGACAAAAAAAATCACAATTCTTGTCTTTCATTATTGATGAGATTTGTAAATAGCCTTTCATGGCAAAATCACCTCCTACGGCACAAAACCACCTTTCAAGGCAAACAAAAGAAAATCGCCTTTCACGGCATTCAAAATCTGCCTCTTTTCTTAAAAATATATGTGCAATGGAAAGTTAGAAAAATGATTGATTTCCTTTCTACTTGTGAAGGTGGATCTCCGGATCGCCATTTCTAAATTCCAAGTAGAATAGAAAATCTGGCATACCCGTACAAAAAAATGTTGATGCCCGCTTTTCGCCCCACCATACCCGGGCAGACCCGGGGCGGAGGAAGGCAAGAAGTCGGGTCCATCAAGTTGGCACACTTGGTGGGACACGTTCGTTTGAGAACTTGATGTTTTGGATTCTTTGGCTCCTTTCTAGTTAGAGGCCTAAGTTGGATCTTGCATCTATAAAAACATGAGATGGGATTTTTTGGAAATTTCTTTCTTTGAGTTTATTTCCAGTCTTTCTCATTCAAAAAAAAAAAAAATTCAGATTTCTCATTTTTTGGATTCAACTTTGAGAAACTTTGATAATTTCCCCTTTGAACTTGATAGCTCGCAGAAATGTTTGTAGTTGTTGACACCAAAAATGTCACTTTGCCTCATCAACATCAAAAGCTATATAGAGCCGCACCCTACTACAAACAGGCAAAGTTGCTTTAAGCATCATATCTTAACAAAACCAAACAAAAATTACAATATCTTTCAAAGTAGCCAAAAGAAGGGTACACATGAAGTTTCAGGCCATTTCGACCCCATTTGGCCTAACTTCAATCCTCCAACAGTTGAGCGGGAGCTCCCGACGGCGACAATGTCAAATACATCAAATCTTCGATTAGAGTCTATGGATGGTCTCAAAATACCTCCAAAAGGTTCCATGTCAAATTTCAAGTCAAATCGACACCGTTTGACCCTCCATCAACTCTCAAACGGAGAAATCAAGCCTCCCGGCGGCGAGAAGCTCTGATGCAGCCACTCATCAAACAAAACACATGAGTAGCTTCTGCATGCTTCCAAAGGGCTGCATGTCAAATTTCAGGTCATTCAGACAACGTTTGACCAGGTTTTGATGCTCCGAAGCAAAATCAAGCCTACTGGCGGCGAAGCTCCTCGGGACCATGGCACCCAAATCGGAGCTAATGAATCATCTCAAAATGACTCCAATAGGCTCCCAGTCAAATTTCAGGTCAATCGGACATCGGATGATCGTACATCAAAGCTCGACATCTTCCGCATGGTGAAATCAAGTCAAGCATTGACAGGACCCCAAACGGCTTCAAAACTCAAATAAAAGCTCATGGTTGGTCCTATCTAATGCCCAAGAAGCTTCACCTTAAATTTCAGGTCATTCCGACATCGTTTGACCCAGTTTCAACTCTTGGCGGAAAATCGGCTACAAAGTCTTCGGCTTTTCCAAAAAATATGAAACTTTGTGCTCTGATTTGCACAGCCTTTCGATAGGTTTTCTTCAGAGGAATTAAGCCAATAAATGAGAAGAAATGTCAAAGAAAAATACAGGAGAAAACAGAAGCAAAAAAGCCTGAGAAACGACCAAGAAACGACGATTAAATGCCCATTATTCTCCATCGGCCAATCAAAATCTAAGAAAAAGGAGTTACAATATAAAGAATTAAATCTTGTAACTCCTCCCATCATGGAGCATTAATACCATTAATGCCCATAAAATCCTCCTAATGGCCACCAGAAGCCTATAAATAGGCGGTTATTCCAAGGAGAAAGGGTCCAGAAAAATTGTCTGAAGTGGTCCAAAAAAATTGTCTGAAAGGGTCCAGAAAAATTGTCTGAAGTGGTCCAGGAAAATTGTCTGAAGTGGTCCTGAAAAATCCCCAAAAATTGCTAAAAACTCTCGGAAAAATCTCTGTGCAAAGAAGCTTAGCTACTCTGAAGAAATTCTGCTGCAAGAAAACGCCACAAGGTGATCAAAAGTCCCTTAGGGGGTGTAAGACCCCGCCCCGAGAGTTTCCTTTTAGTGTTAATTAAGACGTGTTTAGCTATAAGTGTGATTAGCGGAAATGGGTTTAATTTGGATTAGAATAGCTTTTTATAGCTTTGGATATTTTGGGAACTCTTTTGATCTAGTGGGGCCCTTTGGGGGTTCCTTTTATTGTGTCTTGATTAGTTTTGGGATTTATTTAATAATTCTAGAAATCGGTAATTTGCTCCGTTGAGTGTATTTTATGATTCCCGACAACTTTCGTATTTGTTCCGTTCCCATTCGAGACCTCTAAACCCTACTTTGCCATTGTTAGGGGTAAAACAGTCTTTTTACACAAAATCTGGACACCATTTTCAATGTCTCCGAAACTCGTAAAATATATACTTTTTGGAAAGTAGAAATTTCGACGATCAATTCTTCCTTCTTCGTCGAATCCATCCGAAGCCCGTAGATTGATGTTTTAGCTCGATTGGACTTTTAAGTTGTGGGACCCAATGCCATTTTCTATATAAGGAGGAGTCTTTTCCCTCTCTTCCTCTTCTTGCAACTTCTTGAGAACAAGAAATTCCAGCACAGCCTAGGGTTTTCTTCAAGCCTTCTTACTCCTTGCTTCTTCATCTCTCAATCTCCCTCAAATCTATTGCTAAGTGTTTAATGGAGGTAGTGATCTTCTTCCCCTCCATGAGAGCTTCATCTTGATACCATTTGTGGAGAGAGCCTCCCATTCCAAGCTATCTTTTGAGCAAACTCTTGCCATTAGAAGACTCTTCATGTAAGTTCTTCTTCTCATCTCTTGGTTGTGTATTCATCTAGCCTAGGAGGTGCTTCACCTTGATTATTGGAAGCTATTTCCATCTATTGCTTGATTTTGACATTCTAGGGTTGTAATGATTGTATTTGGGGATTTTTGTGTAGATTGTAGATTTTGAGCTTGATAGTGGATTAGAGCTTGTCTAGCATACTTTGGAGACCAAGGCAAGTGGATGAATGGATTCAATTTGAATAAGTTCTTACTTTGTCAAAAATGTGGATTTTTACTATTCATATGTCATTTGGTTTATCATGTTCCATAATGTTTTAGAAATGTATTTATTGACATGATTTTTTTCCCTTAGTTAGTTTTATGTGAATATATGCATTCCTCATCAAAGTCTATTTTGGGTCATTATAAGCTTCTTAAATGGTATTGTACTTGCATTAAATGAGATTTGGATTGGTAGGTGAATTAATGCATTGGTGGAATGGTGGTTGGTGGGAAGAATTAAATGTTAAATGGAAGGGAATAGACCCATTCCACGTTGGGAAATGATTGGAGTTGAGGTGAAATGGTTTGGGGAAAGAAAGCACTGAAATCTGCACCTGATGTGTAGTCCCCGCAGCTGGGCGGTCAGCGGGCGGTCACCTTGGCGGCTAGCCGACAGGTGACCGGCGGCTAGCCGACCCAGATGCGGTTACAAACACATAATGCTGTGTTTTGACAGGCGAACCGCGGTCAGCCGCGCGGTCAGCTCGCGGCTAACCGCTGAGCAGAACCCAGTGACCGCCAGGTAGCCGAGATGCGCGGTTAGAAACACAGAATGCTACATTTTAGCAGGAGAACCGCGGTCAGCCCCGCGGTCAGCCAGCGGCTAACCGCCGATCACCTCGGCGGCTAACCGCCATCTGACCGACAGGTGACCGAGTTTTACCCAGAATTCCTGAGTCTTTTCCATTGGTTTCAGATATGGTATTTAAAGGTTTGGATGGGTTGTTCTGATGCCCTACCACCTTGGAAAGACCCAGGGGATGACATAAGGAGATTGACATAGAAAGAAACACCATTTCGGAAAGGTATTGGGATTTTTAGATTCACCAACGTGCATAAGGAAACTTAGTATGTCCTCTATCATTCGAGTACCATACTAAGGGTAATTTTAGACATACAAGATCCTTATACAGGTCGTTTGAATATGGATGCCCCAATACATAGTCCCTAATGACATAAGGATTCATTGCATTGTTTTATTTAGTTTATATGTATCATTACCCGATTCCACTGGTTTTATCTCAAATTCGGATTTATACACCGGATATGTTCCGCCAGTTTCGTTATGCATGAACCGATAAGGATATGAAATGAGTGCCTACGAGCGCCATGCCCCGCCTGCCCGTATGTTTTATATTGATATAGTTTTGTATATGTTTTGATTTCTCATGTAACCTAAGAGTCGGCACCACTAAGCTTGGACGTCCTTGTCAATCTGATCAACTGACTTGGGCCTCCCCCTTGTGCTCCCGCCAGTTGCAACTTGGATCCCGTTATGTCCCGTTACCCGGTTCCGCGGCCGTGGTCTTGCCTAGCTATATGTATATGTATATGTATATAATGTTGGTTCTCGTCACTTCGTGTGCTCGAGCCCAACGCACTGAATGTGCTCTCATCACCTTAGTGATGGAGAGGATTTAGCTTTAGTGTGGTTGCCATCTAGTCAGTTCCTGTACCTTGAATACCCCACATGATTTATATTGCATCTGTACTTTAAATGAACTATGCATCCTGTTTTATGACAGTTTTCGTTATAACTATGATATGCTTTGATTTCTTTCTTGGTATTATCTATTCACCCACCTGCCAGACCGTCGTGTCTGACCCATTTTTGTGGTACTCAGGTCCAGCTCCCGTTAGTGCCTTCGAGGAGGAGCCAGAGGGGGCGATTGATGAACCACAATGACTAGTGGAGTGGCAAGCTGACGATGTCATTTAGACATTCGGTTTAGCTTTGAGCTGCGAACATTTTGGGAGATTATAGACTGATTTATGATTTTTACTTTTGAGTTGTACTGGCCTTTGTTGGCCTTTATTTTTGGGGAATGTTAATTTAAATTGAGTTTTTGTTTAAACCTTAACTTCATATTTTGGGAATGCTAATGAGATCATTGCTCACTCTGACATCATGTCATACCTGTGTATTAACAGTCTTATTTGATGTGAATGGATTAAGAGTTTGATTTGCTACACGCTTCCGCACCAACATAAATGTTCTATGAGTGTATGAGGAATCCTCACCGCGGAAACCTTTGGGAAATTAAGGGAATGTATAATTATTGTTAATGAGTAGTTCTTTATCCCCACCACACCCCGTCGCGGTCCCGGGCCCCGGTTCGGGGTCGCGACAGGGGGCCACCCCCCCAAGATCTTCCCCCTCCTTCTATCCAACATGGCTAGATGTGGCTCTTCAGCCCGTCTACTCGTTTTTTTATTGGATATAGGACCTTCTCTTTGTCTTTATCCTCTAAAAATCTGAGGTCCAAGCCAAGCCAAGTGAACTAAAGCATCAAGTGTTCTCATCCTTCTGAAGGATGATGGTGGAGTCCATACATGACTCGCGACTGTTGATCTGAACGAGTCCCCACAATCGCTTGAGAAGTCAGATCCCTTTTTCTTTCTTCTCTATTGTATTTTATATTTTTAAAAGAGACAAATATCATAATTCTTGTCTTTCATCATTGATAAGATTTGTAATCGCCTTCCATGGCAAAATCGCCTTCTACGGCACAAAATTGCCTTTCACGGCAAACTAAACAAAATCGCCTCTCACGGCATTTTAAAATCTTGTCTCTTTCTTTAAATATGTATGCAATAGAAAGTTAGAAAAAAAAGTTTGATTTCCTTTCTACTTGTGAAGGTGAATCTCCGGATCACCACTTCAGATTCCAAGTAGGATAGAAAATCTGGCATACCCGTACAAAAATAAAAAAATATTGATGCTCGCCTCTTTTTTTCTTCACCTCGCCGCAACCTGGCGGACCCAGGACGGAGGAAGGCAGAGAGAGAAAAAGACGGGTCCATCAGTAGCTATTGTTCATATTGGGGGATGGGCCATCTTTTATCTTTGATAAGTCCAATAGGGATCTTTAAAAAAAATCTGATTTCAAACTTTTTAGATTTTGAAAAAAAAAAGATTGCTCTTTTGGATTCAGATTGGAGAAACTTTGATTCTTTCCATTTCAGACAATAGCTCGCGGAAATCACTGAGTTGACGTTTGGATTGGGAGGGGCTATTTCCTCTCTTTGATGGGTCCATTAGTAATCTGTCAAAACAAAATAAATAAATAAAAAATAAAAAATTTCTGATTTCTCATTTTTGGATTCAACTTTGAGAAACTTTGATCCTTTCCCCTTTTGAACTTGATAGCTCACAGAAATGTTTGTAGCTATTGTTCATATTGGGGGATGGGCATCTTTTCTCTTTGATGAGTCCAATAGGGATCTTAAAAAAAAAAAAAAAAATCTGATTTCAAACTTTTCAGATTAAAAAAAAAAAAAAACCAGAGATTTCTCTCTTATGGATTCAAATTGGAGAAACTTTGGTTCTTTCCATTTCGGACAATAGCTCATGGAAATCGCTGAGCTGACATTCGGATTTGGGGGGCCATTTCCTCTCTTTGATAGATTCATTAGTGATCTTTCAAAAAAAAAAAAAAAAAACACTAACGTTGCACCAATTGCGTTCTTTGACCAAAATGGATTTATGAAATGCCTTGTCCAGAGTGTGGAAGCAACTAGACTGTTCGAGGCAAGGGTCCTTCAAACGGGTTCATTAAGTAGTCCTAACCTTACCTGGGGGCTGATCTATCCACTAAGGTTTCATAAGACTGAATTGGAGACCTACGTGTACAAAAAAAAAAATCTTCAAAATTTTTTTTCTTCAAGTAAAAAAAAAAAAAAAACCTTCTGTCATTTTGAGCTCAGATTTGACAAATCTTGGTTCATTCCCTTTCGGATCTAGTGCTCGCAGTAATGTTTGAGCCTGTATTCGGATTGGAATACCATTTGCTCTCTTCGATGAACTTGATTTTGACCCTTTCAAAAAAAAAAAAACTTCCGTCAGTTTTGGGTTCACATTCGAGAAATTTTGGTTCCTTCCCTTTCAGATCTAGCGCTCGCAGAAATGTTTGAGCCTATATTCGGATTGGAATACCATTTACTCTCTTTTATGAATCCAATCTTGGCCTTTCAAAAAAATCCCATCTCATATCCATTCCAAGGATGCGATTTGCAACATTTGTGCCTAGTGGTGCTAGTACGCCCTTTCGGGTCTAATGTATTCTTGACCGACACATTTGTAATTCCAACCTTATATCATTTTACCTTGAGTGAGCCTCGTTTTTCGGTAATTTGAATTAAGGTTTACAATTGTTTCTAGCAGTCATTGGAACGCTCATTCTGAGCGACCATACTTGCGTTTAGAACAATTGTACCCTTTATGACTTTTTGCCTTCTTCATTACGCTTGGGTCGGGCCATGCCCCCTGAGCGATTTGAAAAGACAAAACCATATTATTTTCCATTTATGATCATATTCTTGTGATTACTAATAGATGTGGTCTTGTTTCAGAAGTTTTCCAAACAACAATGGCAGCTTCATTAACCATCACCTTTGATGAGAACAAGTATCAGCTCATGCTTCAAGAGAAGCAAAACAAGCGCACTCACAAGCGCCCTGCCAGCTGCCTAAGCATCATCTCCCTCGGCAACTCTCAAAACACCAGGTCGACCTTAACTCCCCGGACCATAGTCTTCAGGTCGCTAGGACCATTCCCACTCCCCGTAGATGAGGCTGCGCCTGCCAAGAAGCAGAAGACCGCCCCTGAACGTGTTACTGCCATGACACCAAGGGCAATCACCAAAAAACTTGAAGCCCGTGGCAACCCCACGAAGCCTCAGCTTGTAAGAAACCAGGTCTGCCCCAAGACTTGGTCACCGAGACCTTCACCAAAACAAAGAAGGTCCTGAACATCTAGAAAACCAGCATAACTGGCCCCTCTTAAGGAGAACCGGTTCTACCCTCTCTCTTACATGAAAGAGGAGAAACTTACCCTCCGTCAAACAAAATCAACTTAGCATGAGCCGACTTACTCCAACAAGCCCAAAATCAAATCATGCATCACCAGGCCTCGACAAGAACTTGCCAAGGCTTGCTCTCCTGTAACTCGACCCTTCATCTCAACAGGGGCCGAGCTTGCAAAATTCAAAGCTTCACTGCGATAGGCAAAGGACCGTGTCTAGATCCTGTCCATGCCAATCTTTAAAGAAGAAAAGCTCGGCTGCTGCGCACGAGGGACTATGTCCTGTATTGCTAGAGAACAGCCAGAGCTGATTGAAGGTCAAATTGCTCGTCGTATACGTCGCCGCATGGCATATCGACAAAAGAGACTAGAGAAGCAAAGAATCCTACATTCCGCCCTTCAAGTCTCTAAAAAATGGGTCGAAAAAGAAAGACCCGACTAAGTTGTTGCTATCCATATGGTTGGCAAAACCAAAAGACGCCAGAAGTCAACAACCAAAATTCATGTCAGACGGCCGATGACTCGCAGCGTCTCCCGGACACGAAGACATCAGGAGGACTCTCCCACTCCTTCAAGTCAAGGACACCGGAGTGATCATTCATCGGGCTCTTCATCCAAAAGAATGAGCTCTAGCTCAGTCACCAAGACGGTATCCTCATTTGATTCTCGAAGGGTGAATGTCCTGGTCACAAACTTTGAGCAACCTCTGCCACATGATGACGTGGCTCTACGCATCCAGCAGTTGGAGCAAGGACAGCAGAGAATAGAGGTTCTGATGGAAAACCTCCTTCTCACTTTCCAATGTCCGCCAAACAATGAAGTCCCTCTAAATGATGAGGCAGATGGTGGAGAAGACGAGTCGCGCGTCGTGCCCTTACCAAAAAGGACATTGACGATATCCTCGCTAAAGCAAAAGAAGATGATACACTGAAGGAGCATGGAATCAAGCCACCATATCCCTTAGGCTAACCTATCATCAACCGACGGGATACGAAAGATCACCTCTAACGTATCAAGATCAATTGACTCCGGCTTACGAAATGTTAGACGAGAAGCAGGATCCCCCACTCTATTATGATGAAGTTGCGGACGATGTAGACCCTCATGAGCTTCACGAGGAACATCGGCCGAACCATCCAGCCCACGAGCTCTCCCGCCAATTGACTTACGTGGGTCAACGATTAGGATTAGCTCATGACCTCGATAGAACTCGAAACCAAACCCAAATTCAGGCCCCTAGGATAACACGAGCCGAGGAAAGCTACCAATATGCGCCTTTGGGACCCCAACCGGACCCTCAACATGATCTTGTAGAGCTGATTTATTGTCGAACCCCAGTTGAGGCCCTGAGACGTGGCCAGGCGCACGAAGATCAAAACCCTGATTCCCAGGCAATTAGAGAAATGCGGAAGGAAATAGAAGGGCTAAAGAGTGAAATTAGAAAGAAGTCGCCGTCACGACAAGGCAAAAGGTTAGGGTTCTATGACTTCACGAAGAAATAAGAGACCAAGAAATCACCCTTCCCAGCTAAAGCCTCAAAGTTCGTAACATATGACGGGACTACAGACCCTCAACACCATTTGGTGTCCTTTTGCAGTAAATGCCGTATAATCGCCGCCGACGATGCCCTCCTCATTAATTACTTTCAAGAATCGCTAGCCGAAGATGCGCTAACTTGGCACACATCTGTGCCCTCACACGAGATCAATACCTTCGAGGATGTGATAGAAAATTTTTTTGGGTGCGATACCAACACCTAACTAAGAACAAACCCCTGTGGCATGACTTAGCCAACTTAAAGCAAAAGAACAATGAGGATTATGAAGAATTCGCCGCGAGATGGTTGAGTCAATTCACGAGGTCTGACTGCAATATGAAGGAGGAGGAACAAGTCAGGATGATCATTTTGAACATGAAAGAACCGATGAGGACATTGATGACGATCGAGGAAGTCATGAATTGGAGCGGCCTACACCATCGATTGTTGAGAATGAAACATAACCTAGACGATGGAATATTGAATAACCTAGGCATCTCCGATCAAAAAAGGATTGTCCATCGCGTGACCAATCAAGTGGAAAATCGCGCGACCCCGGAAGTAAACTTGACCCAAGAGGTGGTTTATCGCCCATATAATCCTGGTCGGGAAATGAATTTCAACCAACAGTGGAGTCAAGGACAAAACCGGGATGTTAATTTCCAAGGGAACACACAAGGCTTTCGGAACGATCAGAGCTACCGGGATCTTCCTCAGAATGATCAAAGATATAACCAACAACCACGTGACCAAAGGGGACCCATTCATCCAAGGCAAACATAAATTCGGCACGACAACCTGTGAATCAACCGGTGATGCCTCAAAACCCGAATCAGAGTACTAATCCTCGGCCGAATTATAACGCAGTCTCGTTCCATTATAACGACAATTCAGGCCAAAACAATGACGGGAACAAGAGAAGGCTTGGACCGAAAAGGGCTAACTACCCGCCCCTCCCTCAACCTTGGATCACTGTTTTCTGGTCGCTCATAGAACAAAACGTTATCCAGCTTCCACAAAAAAGACAATAGCAATGGCCAGACCACCTTGATCGGACGAGATTCTGTGCATACCACAGGATGCCGGGACATGACCTAACCCATTGCTATATGCTAGAGACCTGATCTACGACCTCAGTGATGAAGGGGCGATTGAGTGGAATAACATCAAACCCATGGGAGTCTACGGTCTGCAGAAAATGCCACAAGCCCAAGGTCCGCTTACCGGTACGACACAGCGAGTGCCGAACATACAAATCTACACAAACCCGATGCCACAACACGCTGCGTCAACCTCGACACAACCGTTGCAGGGACCATCGGCCAATGTCGCCACCGTGTCACATCAATCAACTGATTTCCCAATCCAGCTAGCCATTAGTCAGAATCAACCCTACTATGATGACCTTTTTGAAGATGATGACTATTAAAAATACGTCAATTAGGACGGAAAAACTAAATTCAGACTAGATAACATCAAAACCGGCATGGTAATCGACTCCCCGGACCTCTACAAGGTGTTCTTTGACGATGATGTCGCGTACGAGGGGTCTCTGACCAGCACTCACTCCCAATTTAATCACGCCCAGGATGTTGGGCCATCACAAGCACACCTTCGATCAGGACAGATCCGCCCACCGCGGCTACCTCCGATCACCAATGCACCGGATCCGGGCTTACAAATCCCTAACGCGCAGACCGAAGAGGTTGTCGAAGAGAGACCTCATGTTCAGCTAGGGACTGGGATAGAGTATGATCTCCTAGGGCATCTAACGAAGATACCAGCTAAGGTGTCAATCCTCGATCTGATCAAGACTTCCCTAATACACCAAAAACAGCTGATGGACGCCATCACCCACTTACAAGTTCCGAAAAATATAATCCTAGAGCAACTACGGGCGTCCATTGCGTCCTTGTCGTCTGAGACATCCTTGCCAATCCTCAACTTTACCGAGGAGGAACTAAAAGAAATACCACCTGAAGCGAGGACCTCACCCCTACATCTCACAGTTAGGGTGGCCGAGAAGGAGATATCTGGTGCTTTGGTAGACACAGGGGCATCCCTAAACATCTGTCCACTGAAAACACACAAGATGCTGGATCTAACTGCCAAAGACCTAACCCCGACTCCATTGGTGGTTACAGGATATGACGGAAATAGGAAGAACGTTTGTGGGAAGATCATGTTATTGGTGCAAGCAGGCCCAATCTCAGTACCCGAAGAATTCTACGTCATGGATATCCTAGCGATCTTCAATTTGATATTAGGGCATCGCTGGCTCAATCACATGAAGGCGGTCATGTCCACTAGGCACCAATGTATTAAGTTTCCCCACTTAGGAAAAATCGTGAAGCTAATGGGGGACCCGCCTGTGATCGAACCAGAAGGACTTCAGATACTTCCCACCTTGCGACCGGCCCCTATCCCTCTTGGAACCAAAACCCATGGATACAGGGTTGATCCCACCATTTCCCTGACGGACATCGATCCCGTCCGGAGTATGACACCAGATCCGGTCCCTCTACCTGAACCGCCATTAAGAAAAGAGTGCATACATGGCTGGAACCTCATGAGAAGACTTGGATATCTGCCCGGATTAGGGCTAGGTAGGAACGAGGATGGGATTCTTGACCCCGTTATCCTGGAAGCAAGGATAGGAACAGAAGGACTGGGATTCAACCCGTATGATCAGGTAACACTCTCCAGAAAGGATTGGAAACTAGGGGAACACTTCGTCGGGCATAGCAAGCTCTTGGACCCCAATGAACCTCCCAACGGAGAAGGATGCCATCAGATCCACCCCAGGAAAAAGGGAAAGAACTCTTGATAGAAGGTATAACCGATTCGTCGTCTGACGACGAGGAGGTCGAAACTTATGAAGACATCTTTGGCACCTGGGAAGAATTCCATAAATCTGATGAAATTAGGGGTTCAAGTCCCCCCCTGGAGGAAAGTTTCCAAATGCTGTCTTGTAACATGATTGGTATTAGTGATTCGGTGAAATTGCCAAAAAAAAAAAACGTCGATTTCCGAAAAGAGAAACGACTATGAAACCTGGGAAGTCAAAGACCCCGATAGCCAAGAAGTCGTATACTGGCCAGCTGCGTGGCGACACTGGAGAGCAGGACCTTCAGAAGAAGACAGCAAAACCTGGGAGATCGAAGATCCCGAAGGCGACGAAGTGGTGTATCGCCCTGCAGTTCGGCATTGCCCGGGGCAGGGATCTTCCTCCTTAGATAGCCCCTCCTCAACCCAACCTGTACCATATCATTCTAAAAACAC
This sequence comes from Persea americana, assembly GCA_029852735.1. Classification (NCBI taxonomy): domain Eukaryota; kingdom Viridiplantae; phylum Streptophyta; class Magnoliopsida; order Laurales; family Lauraceae; genus Persea; species Persea americana. The sequence continues at coordinate 44,615,210 of CM056814.1, forward strand.
AAAAAAATCACAAAACCCCAAAATCCCAAAAAAAGTAGAAAACCAAAAACCCAAAAATGTAAGTAGTTTAGGAGTAGAGACCTTTGACTATTGTAGGGCCATAAGAAGACCTGAGCGCTGGAAGACTCCTCGGTAGAGCAATCGCGGCTAGAGGAAATCATGAGCCAAATTAGCAAGATAGGGTATCAGTCGATGCCCATTATTTCAAAGCCAGAATCATCTTCGGGAACCGAGAACGCAAAGGATGAGATGGGCGTTTACGAATTAGTAGATGCCGAAGGAGAAGACGATGAAGTCTCGGAAGAGTTCCAAAGGGTCATCAAGAGGTTTGACGAGCAAACTCAGTCGACGGCCGAAAAGACAAAGGAGATCAACTTGGGGACTGAGGAAAGGCCCAAGCTAGTCCAGATTAGTGCATGCTTGGAACTCGGCGACGAAGAAGAGATCCTTAGAGTCCTGGATGAATATCAGAACGTATTTGCATCGGACTACCATGACATGCCAGGACTAGACCCACTTCTGGTAGAACATCAAATTCCATTGGAAGAGAGTGCGAGACCGGTTAAATAGAAGCTGAGAAGAATGCTCCCTGACGTCGCGGTGAAGGTGAAAGAGGAAGTTGACAAACTTCTCCAGGCCAAATTCATCAGGGTAGTGCTGTTTCCTCAATGGATTGCCAACATTGTCCCAGTCAAGAAGAAAGACGGACGTATCAGGGTCTGCATCGACTTCCGGAACCTGAACAAGGCCTTACCTAAGGACGACTTTCCCTTACCACACGTAGACGTGCTCGTCGACAACACCGCTGGGCATGTAATGCTCTCATTCATGGATGGATACTCAGGGTACAACTAGATAAAGCTTTCAGAATAGGATCAAGAAAAGACCTCGTTTACTACCCCCTGGGGGACTTATTGCTACGTTGTCCTGCCCTTTGGATTGAAGAATGCAGGTGCAACCTACCAAAGAGCCATGATGGCGATATTCCACGACATGATGCACGACTGTATGGAAGTACATGTCGATAACATCTTAATTAAATCCCAAACTCGTGTAGACCACGCCGCAGCTCTGAAGAGGGTCCTCCAAAGGTCAAGGGAGACAAAGTTGAGAATGAATCCGAAGAAGTGTGTCTTCGAGGTGTCGCCAAGAAAACTTTTAGGGTTCATGGTCAGCAATCGGGGAATCGAAGTCGACCCCTCGAAGGTGAAAGCTATCCTCGAAATGCCACCCCCGAAGAACCTCAAAGAATTAAGAGGCCTCATAGGGCGACTACAGTTCATTAAAAGATTCATTTCACAGCACTCGCAAATATGTGAGCCGTTCTACAAATTGCTTAAAGGAGGCGTGGAATACCACTGGGACGACGACTGCCAGAAGGCATTTGAGGATTTGAAGAAATATTTATTCAGTTCCCCCGTTTTGAAGCCCCCTACTAAAGATAAGCCTCTCATTTTATATGTGTCGGCGACGGAATCCGTGATAGGCATAGTCCTGGGTCAACATGATGAGACTCGCCAGAAAGAAAATGCAATTTATTAGTTGAGCAAATCTCTTTTACCATATGAGCGGAAATGCTCCTCGATAGAAAAAACGTGCTTAGCGGTGGTTTGGGCTGCCCAGAAACTCAGACACTACTTCTTAGCCCACTCAGTCAAACTCTTGGCCATAATGGATCCCTTGAAATATATCTTTGAGAAACCTGTCACTTCAGGACAAGTGGCACGATGGCAGATGCTCTTGGCAGAATTCGACATAACATACGTAACTCAGAAGTCAATAAAAGGGCAAGCCATTGCTGACCACCTTGCACATCTCCCCCAACCACAGTATGAACCGGTCAAAACTGACTTTCCAGATGAAGACGTGCTATGTGTAGACATAGAGGAGATAAAGGACCCCGAGTCGTGGACGATGTACTTCGACGGTGCCTTGAATCAGAATGGAAAAAGGGATCAGGATAGGGCTTTTGTCCCTAGAGGGAGTGGCGATACCGAAGGCCTTCAAAGTCGGATTCCCAGCCACCAATAATGAAATGGAGTACGAAGCACTCCTAGCAGGTTTAAGAGAGGCCGCGAAGTTTGAAGTTAAGAAACTCTGAGTTCTCGGGGATTCAAAGGTGGTCATATCCCAAGTGGCAGGTGAATGGAAAGTGAACGCCCCTAAGCTCCCTCATTATCATGACAAGACCAAGAAAGCTATGTCCCAGTTCAAGAAAGTGTCCTTTCTTTATATCCCGCGAGCTTTAAACCGGCTGGCCGACTCGTTGGCCACCTTGGCCTCGATCGTGGAAGTCCCCCTCGACAAGGGATCCGAAACCCTTCACATCCAAAGGATAGACACTCCCTCGGTTGAACTAAAAGACTTGGCCCTCGGAGATCCAGATGAGATTCCCTCCAAAGATGAAGGACCGAAAGGAAGGAAAGCGAAAGGGAAAGAGACAGAGGCAGAGGAACCTAATCGAGAGCGGATACTGGCCCCTCGTATAGCATGACGAAGAACTCACAGACGACCATCCATGGTACTTTGATATCTGGAACTACCTGCGCGATGGATACATCCCTGAATATGCCACCAAATCCAACGAAAGGACACTGAAAGAAATGGTCCAAAGATACGTCTTTGTCGGAGGACTGTTATATCGCCGATCATTCAGTGGGATCCTCCTGCGATGCATGACGGTTAAGGAAGGACGAGAAATAATCAAAGAGGATCATTCCGGCATATGCAGAGGACACGTAAATGGCCTGATGCTCTCCAAGAAAATCATCCGGTTAGGATATTACTGGCCGTCATTGGAATCAGACTCCGTGGACTACGTCAGAAAGTGTAAGAAATGTCAGCTGCACGCTGACTTGATTCACGCTCCTGCATCTTTGTTGCATCCCACTACTGCTCCATGGCCTTTTTCGACTTGGGCGTTCGATATCATAGGACCTCTGGTCCCGACCGTGGAAAACACCCAGAACAAAGCTTTCATATTAACGGCAACGGAATACTACACCAAATGGGCAGAAGCTGAGGCATTTATCCATATCAAAGCATCCACGGTGGTCAAGTTCATTCAAAAGAACATAATAGCCCGGTTTGGCGTTCCGAAAGTGTTCATAACTGACAATGGCCCCCAATTCATATCTCAGGTAATGGAGGATTTGTGCACAAAATATGGTATAGAACTACATCATTCAACCCCTTATTACCCAAGCAAACGAACAGGCTAAAGCTACAAACAAGACACTACTCAAGATCATCAAGAAGACAGTGGAAACAACCAAGGGCAGTGATTGGCCAGACCGTTTGGTCGAGGCATTGTGGGCATATCGAACCTCCATTAGGACTCCGACAGGTGAGACCCCATATGCATTGACTTACGGGATGGAGGCAGTCCTTCCGTTTGAACTCCTGCACCCATCTTTGCAGATCCAATTAGATGAAGAGATGACAGAAGGCCAAAGACGAGAAGCATTGCAAATACAGCTGGACCTCCTCGATGAGAAAATGATGAAAGCAGCAGAGCACGCTCAGGTGTACAAGAAGCGAATCGCAAGAGCCTACGACAAGCATGTCATAGAGAGGAAATTCAAAACAGGTGACCTTGTATTGAAACGCATCACTCAATCACAACTCCCACACATTAAAGGCAAATTGCGACCTAATTGGGAAGGCCCATATGTAGTTAAAGAAGTATATACTGGCAATGCATATAGACTAGTAAATGCAGAAGGGGAAGAGCTCCTCGATCCATGGAATGCTATGTACTTGAAAAAGTACACCACATGACCCTTCCCCACTTCTTGCAGAGTATAACCCTCGGTCTCTTGATATGGTTGTATAAATCCCGTAGGGAAGACCGAGGAGAGGTGCAACAGCCAAACTTGGAAGTCAAACACACACTGGCACAAAAATAAAAAATAAAAAAAAAATAGAGAAAAAAGTAATAATAAAAAGAGGAAAACACTAGAATAGTGAGTCTGCCCCCACACAATGTTCTGCACGGTTGAAGCCATTCAATGCAAAAGTTTATAGGCGAGCTTGCCCATGTCATGAAAGCTTCCCCTTATCACTCACAAAAGAGAGAAAAGAGAAACCACGGTGGAGTTGCATGAGATGTGGGTGTGCTCCCCATGCCTGATGCTTCAGAAGCCAAAACCCTTGGCACCCCTCTCCCAAACCAGTCCAAAAAAAAAAAAGGAGTTTAGTTAGAAGTCTTGAAAAGAATAAAAAGGAGCCTTTTTAACCCGAGTCAGTAAGCCCGTAGGGGTATTTACATACCTAGTGCCCTAAAGCCATTTGGTTTGGGAGTCATTGGCGTAACGCTCGTTATATGGGTTAATTAGAAAGCTTAAGGGACCTAGGCATTGCACAGTCACAAATCGGAAAAAAAAAAGAAAAAAAAAGAATAAAAAAGAATAAAAAAAAAGGCAAAGGGCCAAAAGGCCAAAGTAATGGAATAGCATTCATAAAACCCAAGCCCGCTTGAATGACATGGGCCCTTGCCTAATGAACCAAGCGGAGAGTGACCGGTAACCACAACACTGAGGAAGCACGGCGACTCACTGTCTCCCACACACGAAACTCGTGCTCACACATGAATTCCAGGGGCAGCCTAGCGCTCTCCAAAGTTCGACTAAAAGGACCAAAACGGCTAGAAAAGAATCTTGAGGGATCGATCTCCAAAGGATAGTTGGGGAAGGTCGTATCATAATCAAACTAGCAGCCATGGATCAGAGAGCTAGACCACCTTCACTCTCTCACTCCTAGCCAGAAAACACACCAGCTTCATGCTGGGGCATTTTTATATATACATATATGTACATGCGTACATGCACACGCATATGAGTACTTACTTATTCTACACGGCTTCCCAATTCAGGTCCCGTCACATGCACAGTTGTCACAAACACTCACCAATCCACACACTCTCACCTCATGCATGCTTTTGTTACTAATGCCTAATGGTTGAATGCAGGATAGGTTATACATTGTTTTGTTTCAGGGATAGTTCACATATGTCACCCCATATGCTGGGGCATTATTTTTATATATATGAACCTACGTAAACATGCCTCACACCTCCCTGGTTAACCCTTGATCCAAAACCCCACGTGGATACCATGTTTTGTGCACGACTCCTCTCGAAACGAGATATACTATCAGTCGGAAAATGATCACCCCTTTGTTTCGGATTAGCCAACAACAATTTGCCTCTAGTCTTGGTATTGGATGTGTACTGTTTCATGCTATGTGTGTGCTATGGATAAGTTTTAGATATCTTTCGATCTCAATTTCCTACTCGATCTACCTACATCCAAAGGATGGGCCCCCGCTGTTTATCTTTTATTCTTTTTCCTTGCATGTAGTGGATGCATTTCTGTTATTTTCTTTTATCTCTATTGACTATCATGGTAGTGGTTGATTGATGTCATGACTACAGGATGATGTCGAGGACATGCCTTGCATTAGCACTAACATTTTAAATTTAGTCTGCATCACAATTACAAGCCTTCTTAACATCACCACATGCATAACACACACTTGGCACGTTTATGTACTAACTTCAACGCAAGGCGAGCCGTTGCTCCCTTCTTTCCTTCTAGCCAGGATTTATTGCAGGTGAAAATGTGAGGGCCACCACACTGAAAGGAACATGATCCAAGAGGTAAGTGTCGCTGCACTAAAAAACCCAAACTTAATTTTCCAAACTTGTGCTCTTACATTTAATATCATTACCGTAACATGCTCTTTCAGAATCCTACTTTGACACTTTGTGCACCCCCCGAGTAGGGTGATCTACTTTGTAGAGATTTAATTTTGGATAGAAAATGGAAAGGCACGAGGTGACATCCTCATATCACGCGATCAAGCTCAGACCTAAAAGGAGACCTAATTAACTGGATGGCCTAGAACAACCTTATCCCGATTCCCTCGAGCCAGTTCGACCTCACCCTCATAGGCCGCCACTCCCTTGAGCCCAAAGGCTCAAACGGAGGCATGAGTATGTGTCTATTTATCTTTGGAGAACAACTCTGTACGTGCTATCCTCCAAAGAGGGGCATACTATAGACACCTCGTTTTGGCACCCTATGAGGGGCAATTCAGTCCACCCTATTTAATGATGTCCCGATTAGGCCCCGAGTCAAAAGTCACCTATTGTCTCTAGGCCTCTGATCACCCAAGGAATTGACACATCATGATCTACTCGTCGAGAGCTTTCCGCCCATATATGGAACTCCAAGATTTGACGGGCGGATCAAAAATCATGACAGCGGGTCCCACACCCCCGGGACGCTCGCCTGAAAAATCACCTATCATCTCTGGACCTCCGATCGCCCTGAAAATCGGTTTATCGGGATCTGCTCGCCGAGAGCTTTTCGTCGATATGTGGAACGTCAAAATCCGATGAGCAGATTGAAATCTACGAAACTTGGGCCCCATTAGTGATAACCCGACCAATCTCCACCGAACCCCACCTTCTCGACCCAAACCAGTTTCTTTTAAATCCAAACCCACCAGGCCTGACCCAATGAACTCCAGCCCAAGCTGAACCTGACCCGATCCAACTCATTAGGCCAAGTCCAAACCGCACCTGACCCAAACTTGAGTCAAACCTAGATCCAAGCTCTAACCCAAACCCATATCCAAACCAGGCCAACCGATCCAAACCCCTTGAGCCCAAACTCCCTGACCCGTCGCCTGGATAAAGGGGAAAGAGCCCAGGGATCTAGGGAAGTAGAATCCCAATCCCCTCATCTCTATCTCCCCCTTAAACCCTCTCCCTCATCTGGATCCTGTTCATGCACAGAAACCCCTGGATCCGCCCTCTCTCCCTCTCTGCCCACTCTCCCCTCTCGGATCTCCTTTCTCCCTCTCTGCCATCTCCCTCTCCGCTCCGCCCTCTTCCTGTACCCCGCATCCCATCTACGCCCATCATCCTCCACCTAACCCATCTCCTGTAACCTATCACTCCATCTCCATCTCTCTCCCCATCATCGTCCTCTTTTGCCTCACCCAACGCATCTTCTTCATCCCAGGCCGTGGGCGTCCTCGTCTCCCTCGCACGCACCACCACACATCCTCACGCAGCAGCCGCTGGACGCACGCAGCAGCACCTTCTTCCTTCTCCTTGCGCCGCCTGACGTCTCCCCCTGGACCAGGTACGCCTTCTTCTCTTCCTCCCCACCACCTGCACCCACTGCACACCGTCCCTCTCTCTCTCTCTCCCCCCATCTCTCGCTGACTCTCTTTGTCTCTCCTCTCTCACGCTCTTTCTTCTCTCCTCTGCCTCACTACACACCCTCTCTCTCTCTCTCTCTCCCCATCTCTCGCTCACTCTCTCTGTCTCTCCTCTCTCACACTCTTTCTTCTCTCCTCTGCCCCACTGCGCACCACCTTCTTCCACTCTCCCCGTCGTCCCTCTTCCCCATCTCTCTGTCTCCCTCTTTCCGTTCTCTTTCCCTCTCTGATCTTCTGCCCCCCCTCTCTCCTTCTTCTCTCTCTCTCCCCGTGCTTTTCCTCTCTCCCTTTCCCTGTTCTCCTCTCTCCCTCTCCTTCCTCTTCTTCCTCCCCTTCTCTACCACTTGCACCCACTCATTCACACCTCTCTCCTCTCCCTCCTTCTTCCTCCCTCTATTCCTCTGTTTTCTCCCTCTTGTTCTTCTTCTTCGTCCCTTTGCCACACGCACCACTGCCACCCACCACACACCTTCACAGCCCTGTACACACCTGCACCTGCACCTGCACGCACCCCTCCTCTCTCCTTTTCCTTTCTTTCTTTCTGTCTTTCCCTCTGCGACCCATCTCTCTCTCTCCCTGCAACTCTCTCTCTTCCGCCCTGCCCCTCTCTCCCCTCTCGTTCTCTCCTTCTCTCCATTCCCTCTCTCCTTGCCTCTTTACTCTCTGTGACTCTCTCTCCTTCTCTCCATTCCTCTCCCTCTGTCTCTCCCCATCTCTCACTCACTCTCTCTGTCTCTCCTCTCTCACGCTCTTTCCTCTCTTCCTCCCCACCACCTGCACCCACTGCACACCGCCTCTCTACTCTCTGTCACTCTCTCTCCATCTCTGCACCCTCTCTCATTCTCCACTTTTCCCCGCACCCATCTGCTCATCCTCTCTGTCTCCCCTGCTCCTTCTTCCTCTCTTCCCAGCGCCAACCCCTGCTCTCTCTACCCTCTCTCCTTCACCCTCTTCGTGCGCACCACCCTCTCCCCCTCCTTTCCTGGTTTTCCTCTCTCCCTCTTCCTTGTTCTCCTATCTCCCTCTCCTTCCTCTTCTTCCACTCCTCTGCCACCCGCGCAGCCACCTCCCTGCCATCACCCCGCTCCACCTCTCATTCTCTCTTCCCCTCTTGCTTCACCTTCCTCTCTCCTTCTCTCCATTCCCTCTCTCCCCGCCTCTCTACTCTCTGTCACTCTCTCTCCATCTCTGCACCCTCTCTCCTTCTCCACTCTCCCTCACTCTCTCGCCATCTCTCCACCCCTTGTTCTCTTCTGCACTTCCTCCCTCTCTGCTGTTCCCCTCTCCCTCTCCACTCTCTCTCTCTGCTCTCCCTCTACCTCTCAGTTCGTCCTCCCCACCTCCGCTGCACCCAGTTGGCACCACACCCACCTCACCTTAGCACTCCTCCACATCGCACTGCACTGCACTCTCTTCCTCCCTCTTCTCCACCTACTCCACCAGCAGCCTACACACGTCCCCATCTTCTTTTTCTCTCTTTTCCTTCTTCTCCTCTCCCATCATGCCACTTCACTGCTGCACCGCACCATACCTTCGCTGCACAGTCCCATTCCATCACAGCCCTCCCCATTCTTCCTCTCTCCACTTAAACCCACCCATTGCACGCACCTGATTAGCCCACTCATCTAAACCGAACCCATGCATCCCTATTTCATTTTCTTGGATTGAATTTAGATCCATATTTGTTTATTGTTTCTTTTTTATGATATTGCATACATCTAATATGCTCGTGCACCCCAACATGTTCATGCATCTGAATAATATCTTAGGCTGTTATTTATTTTAAATTTATTTCTAGCATATTCTAACGTGCCCATGCACCTTAACCTGCCCATGCATCATATAACTTAGCTGCATTTTTACTTCTTTTCTTTTTCTTTTTCTTGTTTTAGATAAAATTTAGCACTGCATAATTTCCCAAAACAAAAAAAAAAAAAAAAAAAAAAAAAAAGAAAAAGAAAAAAGAAGAAAAGAAAAGAAGAGAAAGAGAAAAGAATAAAAAAATAGAATCCTAGGTATTAGATTAATTAAAACAATTAGGTTAGGTTTAATAATTAATTTCCTTCTCCTCCTCTACTCCATTAGGATTAGAGAACTTCTTAGGAAATTATGAATTATTTAGGTTAACCAAGTAAATAAAAATTAGAAATTCACTCTCCTCTTCTTCCCATCTCTTTAGGATTGGAAAGATCATTAGGATCTTAGGCCCTATAAATAGACACAAAAAAAAAAACAAAATAAAAAACAATAAAAATCCAAAATACAAAAAACAAAGTAAAAGATATTAAAAAAAAAACCAAAAGATTAATAAATTGGAGTTAGAAATTAGACAGTAGCCTAGACTGATTAGGTCAAACCTCGGACCTAGATCTAGGTCTCCCCTAGCCAGCTTAGACTACTCTAGTTTTATTAATCCCAACTGATTAGGTCTTACTCTCTCTCTCCGGGCCCCGCTAAGGGACCGGGAGAGCGGATGTGGGCGGTAAGGACCTAGGATAGGGTAGAGATCCATTAGGGAAATGGAACAGTTAGATTGAATCCGAGTAGGAATTCCCCTAGTTAGGCCCTTCTAGCCCCAATTATTAAAATCCAAAAAAACTATAAAACCAACAAAACCAATCACAAAAATATTTTCTTCTCTTTTCCTCCACCTCCGGTGCCAAATATTTATCTGAACTTAATGATTAAAGGGAATAGAGGCTGACTCTGAGAACCTGAATTAATGAGAATGATGAAACGAGACGAGTGATTTCACACACCCCAATATCAGCTTATTTACTACCGGTCCATCATCGGCCACCCTCAATCAATCCCGGCCCAACATCGGCCATTTTTATCTTACTTCTGGCCCATCATCAGCCATGCACTTTTATCACCTGCGTATCGCACGCAAACCCACAGAAATCACAACTCGAAGTTTCATCTGCATCATTCTTTCGATTCGAAGAATCAGCCTTTAAACCCTAGGTTGTCAAAGGACATTGAAGGGGGTACCTAGGAATGGGGTTGATCCTCTTCTAAATATTTGGCACCTTTCCCCTTATTTTCTTAGTTTATTTTCATTTTAATTCGCTTATCCCCTAGAATACTTGGATTTAACTTTAATTAGTCTGTTCAACCCTGGATGTTGATTTCCCCTGCCTAGTTCATTATGGTCCCATCTTGAAGCCCATAATTTGACCCTTGACCCAAGTTCGACCCGAATTGAAAGACCCAAATTAAGTGACAAGACAACCATCGTGTGTCGCCGGTGGCACATTAGACAAGAGAAGAACCCACCCCATTTTCCTCCCGCATTCTTTCGGCTTTCGTCGAAGGACGGTGTTACGGCCGAATCCGTAACTGGCGATCGTGATCCGTCTATTTTGAGGGTAGTCGGAATCCTCATTTTCGATGTATTTTTTTATCTCACACTGTTGAATGGAGATTCCCCTCTCGGGGGGGGGGGATCAAAATCCACATCCGACAAGTGCCTCTAAAGCTCCATCTGCTGAAGCTACAAACTCTTAGACTACGTCTAGTAGCATATCTTTCGAAGCTACATCTTCTTGGGTGACTTCCCTTGAGATATCATCTTCTCAGCCTTCGTCTCCTAAAACTGTGACATCGGAATTCATGCCTCTTCCGACTGATCACCAAGAAGAAGCTCTGGCCGATAAAGTCTTCAAAGAACTCGGTCAATTGATCTCAGATACCCAACCTCATAGGAGATGTCTGGACCGATGAAATACTCAACAGAGAAGAAAAGTTGCTGGATGCTGTTCAGGACTTGTTCCCGGAAAATGCTCCATGCAATGCAATAACTGAAGACGGCAATGCCGCTGTAGAAACGTTTTCAGCAAATGAGAAGGATCAACCCCTTGATCCAGAGGGTAATCTTCTAAACAAAGAACCTTCTCCAGAAGCTCTTGAAGTTGGTAGAGGTACCCGCTTTGGCCGGGATTACCACAAAAATTACAACCAGTCTTCTTCTTCTTATGTAAATCCTTCGGGAAAACAAGCTGTAAACGCCCCAAGTGGCAACAATAATGAAAATGCATGCCCCATAGATGAATTCCCGCTCCCCATACCGGATGTAATGATTGACAACACCTGCGGATTTGAGCGAATAACTTTCATAGATGGCTTATCTGGCTATAATCAGATAAAGATGCATCCCGAAGATGAAAGGCACACATCATTTCGGACCCCATTTGGCCTGTATTGCTACACTATCAAGCCATTTGGTTTGAAGAATGCCGGTGCGACTTATCAAAGGGCTATGATGAAGATTTTCTAAGATATGCAACACAAGACGGTCGAATGTTACGTTGACGAGCTCATCGTCAAAAGCAAAAGAAAAAGAGACCATCTCAAAGATCTTCGAGAAGGCTTTCTCCGACTTCGTAAACACAAACTGTGAATGAATCCTCTCAAATGCTTCTTAGGTGTTTCATCAGGTAAGTTCCTCGGATTCATAGTTCGGAAAGCTGGAATAGAACTTGACCCCATCAAAGTTAAGGCTATTCTAGAAATGCCATCTCCAAGAACCCTAAGAGAACTAAAAGGGCTTTAAAGAAGATTGGCATACATTAGACGGTTCATTTCCAACCTATCAGGGAAGTGCCGTTCATTCTCGCGGTTGATGACGAAAGGTGTAGACTTTGTTTGGGATGCTGAATGTGAAGTCGCATTTCAAGACATAAAGTCATACCTGACCAAACCTCCAGTGTTGGCTGCTCCCACAACTGGAAAGCCATTCATCTTGTAAACAAGAGCACTCGATTATTCTTTGGGCTCTCTACTCGCACAAGAAAATGATGGAGGAACAGAAGCTGCTCTATACTACCTCAGCCGCATGTTGGTTAGTGCAGAGCATTGTTACTCCCCAGTCAAAAAAGAATGACTTGCAGTGATGTTTGCTGTACAAAAGCTACGTCACTACCTACTGTCTAACACAGTATACCTGATTTTGAGGATTAATCTCTTAAAGGTCCTTGTCACAAAGCAGGTTCCCTCAATGCCCGATTGGCAAAATGGTCTATCCTCTTGTCACAGTTTGACATTAGATATGTACCACAAAAAGCGATCAAAGGCCAAGCTCTAGCAGACCTTCTCGCAGAGCACCCACTGCCTAAGGATTCTCCGCTCAGGGATGATCTACCAGATGAACCTGTCTACAATGTGAAGACTTCCTCGTCAAATGCTTCCTGGAACATGTACTTTGATGGTGCAACCAGGACAAATGAAAAAGGAAAGCTGATATCGGGAATTGACATCCTCTTTGTTAGCCCTGACAAATACATGATTCCACACACATTCTCGCTACTGGAACCATGTTCAAACAATGCAGCCGAATACCAAGCTTTGATCATAGGATTGGAACTCACCCTCGAATCCGGTCCCACCATGCTGGAAGCCTTTGGGGATTCTCAACTGATCATCAATCAGATGGATCAGAAATATGAAATCAGGAAGCCTAATCTGTTGCCTTACTACAACAAGGCGCAATCGCTTCGTCAAAAGTTTGACATTTGTCACATCACCCACATTCGCAGGGGTGAAAACATCCGTGCAGATGCCCTGGCCGGACTTGCTGCATCTATGACAATCCAAGAAGGGGAAAACAAGAAAATTACAGTGTGTCAAAGAAAGGTTTTCCCTCCTCTCAACACACACCAAGCAGTTGCTGAATGCCACTGAGTGGTTGGAAGTCAGATTTCCATCCTTAACACTCCAATCGGCGACTAGAGGGATCCGTTCATTGATTATGTTCTGTTCGGAATCCTACCTAAATATCCAAAAGAGCGGGTAAGCATTCAAAGACGAGCCCCAAACTTTCATTTCAATATTCCTTAAAAAATGCTTTACAGAAAATCCTACAATGGAGTACTTCTGCGCTGCTTGTCGCAACAAGAGGCTGAGGAAACACTCAAAGAAGTTCATGCTAGTCTTTGTGGAGCCCATCAGGCTGGTCCTAAGCTTTACGATCATATAAAAATGTTAGGTTATTATTGGCCTACCATGGTAGCTGACACAATGCAATTTGCTAAGCGCTACCAACAATGCCAAGTTCACGGAGACTATGTCCACATGCCTCCAGAATGGCTACACACTACAGCAATCTCGTGGCCTTTTTGAAGCCTGGGGTATGGACATCATAGGTCCTATCTCTCCCCCAACAAGCAAAGGTCATCGCTTCATCTTCGCCGTTACGAATTATTTCTCCAAGTGGTCAAAAGCATTTGCATTCAGTGAAATGAAGACTAATCAGTCCTTCAATTCTTGCGCACCAACATCATTTGTCACTTCGGCATACCTAAAAGATTCGTCCATGATAACGGACCACAATTCCAGGATCATAGATTCTACAGGTTCTGCGATAAATACAAAATCCAAAGTTGTCCTTCGACTCTATATAACCCGGCAGCGAATGGACTAGCAGAAGCTTTCAACAAGACACTTTGCAAAATTCTCAAGAAAATGGTCTCTAGTCACAGAAGAGACTGGAGCGACAAATTGCCTGAAGCCTTTTGGGCCTATCGAACCACCATTCGAGGACCAACCCATAGCGCACAATTCTCCTTGGTCTATGGATGTGAAGCAGTTGTCCCTTTAGAGGTACAAATTCCTTCCTTAAGGGTTTCTCTAAAAAATGACATGACGCAAGAAAGTAATTTCAAATTGAGACTCAAAGAACTGGATAATCTCAATGAAAGATGGCCCGAAGCTTTACAAAGCGTCGAGCTTTACCAAGCACGCATGGCAGGATCTTTCGACAAGAAGGTCAGGCAACGCGCCTAGGGTGACTTGGTTCTTGCAGTAAAAAGGCCAATGGTTCTTACCCATAAATCCATAGGCAAATTCGAACCAAAATGGGAAGGACCCTTCATCATCGACAAAGTCTTCTCCAATGGTGCATACGCTCTTCTAAATATGGAGGGCGACAGATGTATACTGCCCTTCAACGGCAAGTTCTTGAAACAATACTACCCTTGAAGACTTCCTCTATCAGGTCAGAGCGATGCCTGCATGGCCAAAGCCTATTCTTAGGTACTTACTCGTCAAACCCACTCCTTTTGGAATTTTCATCTTTACATTGAAGTTCCTAAAAAAAAAAAAAAACCCTCAAAACAATACTTACTTTCAATGTTTCATTGTTCAAAAAAATCAAATCCCAAAAATCCAAGTTTAGGAGCCCCTTTCCCAACTTGACCCAAATTTTCGATCCTTGAACCCAAAATTCATGGTTTGAAACAAAAATCTGGACCCAGGGATTTCCAGCCTAGTCCACCCCGACTTTTACCACCAAAAATGGTTTTGAGTCAAAATGTACGACCCTTGTGTCTTTAAACAAAATGGTTTTTCAAAAAAACCGTGGGGGAGCGACGTTTAGTCAATACTCACACAAAACCCAAAAATCGGAAGGATGCGAACCCCATTCGATACTTCCAAAACCTCAAATCGCAAAGAGGCGACACCTTTTCAATACTTGCAAATTTTCAAAAAAAACTATGGAGACACAACGTTTCAGTTGATATACATAACTTAAATTTCAAAACAAAAAACAAAGGTTCGAAAAAAACCTAAAATTAAAAAAAAAATCGTGGGGAAACGACATTCAGTCGATACCCGCAAAACAAAATTTTTGAAAAAAAGCAGGGAGGCGACGCTAAGTCGATACTTGCACCCAAACCGCGAGGAAGCGACATTTCATCGATACTCACAACAGAATGAGCAAGGAAGCGACATTCCATCGATACTTGCAACACCATTCAGCAGGGAGGCGACGCTTAGTCGATTCTTGCACCCAAATCCGCGAGGAGGCGACATTCCATCGATACTCGCAACCAAATGAGCAAGGAGGTGACATTCCATCGATACTTGCAATACCATTTAGCAAGGAGGCAACTTTTAGTCGATACTTGCATTTTTGAAAACCAAAACCCGGCTTTTATGCCAAAAACCGGGCTTTCACGCCAATAACAAAAAAAAATCGGCTTTTATGCTAAACAAAACAAAACCTGGCTTTCATGCCAAAAATTCAAAAATCTGGCTTCCACGCCAACAAAACAAAACTTAGTTTAAAAAAAAAAAATCTAGCTTTCATTCCAAAAATTTGGCTTTCACGCCAAACAAAAAATAAAATTTCGGCTTTCATGCCAAAAACCTGGCTTTCAGGCCAAACAAAAACAAAATTTTGGCTCTCATGCAATAAAACCAAAATCTAGCTCCCATGCCACAAACAAAAAATTGGCTCTCATGCCACAAAATCTTGCCTCCTATGCCATAAACAAAAATAGCTTCGATGCCACAAAATTTTGGCTCCTATGCCACCAAAATTTGGCTTTCATGCCATCTCAAAATTCGGCTTCCAAGCCATCAAATAACCATGCTTTTTGGCCACAAAATCTATCTTTCATGCCCAAAACAACCATTTGACAAAAGATTTTCACAAAAATGACAACCTTTTGATCAAATTTTCAAACAAACATCCCCATTCAACTTTTACTTATTTTCATTAAAAAAAAATTAAGTGAAACGAGGGAATACAAAAAAGAGGGTGCAAAAAAATGTTTATACTTTGAGGTACTGGAGAAAAGAAGAAAAGAGTTTGTTACAAGTTAGGAGCTCAGTCTGACATGGTCTTCGACCAGAGATTCAGCTCCTCAAGCAGACCTTTGGCCTTAGCCCCTAAAGCTTCCAGGCCACGTTTCTTCAAAACTTGACCATAAAATGCGGCAGAACACTGCGACTCATCTTCAACACAAGGAAGCTCTTCCCAGAGAATTTTCCATGACTCATATTCCTGAGTCTTCCTCCAAAGGTTGCTATCAGCTTCCTCAACCTAGAGAATGAGAGCCCTCTCTCTATCGTGAGCTTCCGTAATGGCAACCCATTTAGCAGTATCTTGTTCCTCCAAAAGCTCAAGACTCTGCCTGGCCTCGATGACCTCCCTACCAAGACGGTGTAGGTCCTGTGTCAGCTCAATGATAGCCAACTCGGTCACGTTTCTCTCCCGAACGAACTGCTTCCGAGTCCGTGAAATCTCATCCACTTTAGATTTAACTTCGCTGGAAGGCTTGGCAAACATCTCGTTGAAGAAGTCACCATTTGGAAAGCTCTTGGTCTTAGTCCACTTGTTGCCTAGAGCAATGACTTCATAAAAAAAGCTTTAGTACTTGCAACGTCCAGACCGACCACTTCATTGTCAGCAAGAATGTCCTGTACATGCTTGATCATGTCGAAGCCAACTTCTAAATGGCCAGAAGAGAGAGTCTCGATCCAAGAACTCAAGACGCTCTTCAGCACTCTCTTCGCATATTGAAGAGACGGTCCGGATGAAGTCTCACCCCGCTCCATCGGCCAACTACCTCTGTCATGTTTCTTTGGAGGGATAGTCAACAAACTTTGTCCAATCAAACATGCTGGCGAAGGAATTTCATCATGAGGTTTCATATCTGCCGCACCAAAACTGGTAGAAGTAGCCCCTACTTCGGGATCAACCGCGGGGCACCCCCTGCTCTGGACCCGAAGAAGATGGAGGGACTTCTCATGTTGCTTCACAACCTGCCAATGAAAGACGAAAAGGTATGAATATGATCTTGTCAAAAATCAATATCAAGATTATTACTACAAAGTACCTTCTTCGACGACCGGTGGAATACTTTCTGCCTCCATGGGCTCATCCGAAGCATCATCAAAAGTTGCATCCATGGATGGCTCGAAGTCGTTAGAATCCTCTGGCAAGTCAGCTGGCAAGAAAAAATATATATATCAGCAAGTGGCGGCAAAGAAAAAAAAACAAAAAGGAGAGAAAGCAAAGAAAATCATACCATGTGAAGATTCTTAAACCACTTCAGATCCTTTGGTGCTTCCTCAGATGCCACGATGGGATCCGTCACCGCCTCATTAGCCGGAATCTCAGGCGTCATCAAATCATCATCTTCCGCTAAAAAGAAAGAAAGCAGTGGATCAAATCAAAAAAAAAAAAATCTCTCACGAAAGAAAAGAAATGGGAAGAGAAAAGGGAAAAGCATACCATCATCAATGGCCTCTTCCTCCCGGCTCCTCTTTTCCGAAGGTTCATCAACATCCCCTGACACCTCCTCAGCAATGGTGAGAGGGACTTCCAGATCAGGACAGTCTTCGTGCCGTTTCTTATTTCGGCGCAGTTCTCTTTTCCTCTTGCTTCTATGAGACGATTTGCTTAAGGTACCTGCCCCGCCATCAAAATCAAGCCTCTCGCTAGAGTCCTCACTGGATGGTTTGCTCTTGCCAGTAGACTCCATGGAAGTCTTTGTTCGCTCTGCTTGCATCCAAGCATCGATCTCGGCCTCCTTCTCCTCCAGCTGCTTCAAGACCTCTCCAGGTACCTCTTGTACAACTCCTGATCTGATGACGTCCTGTTCACAGAGAAAGCCTATCTTATGCTTCTCTCCTTATCTTATGCTTCTCTCTCGAAAGAAAAGCCAAAACTTCCTCTCGTCGGACACCATCCGATCTGCCAAGACCCTTCCCAGGAGACTGCTTTACATCAAGCTCCTTCTTGGAAAGCCCCTGATACACTGAAAAGCACTCCACGAACCACTTCGTGAAGTCAACAGTTCGGAAGGTGGGCAACTCAGGATAGGAAATCATGGCGGTAGTGTCCTCCGCACTGTAAAAAGCCCATGCATTCCTCCCATCCTGCAAACCTCCAAAGCGCTTCACTGTACTTGAAGGCGCTCCAACGACGCCCTGAGAGAAGCCCAACTGCAAGGCAAAACGCGAAGGAACATACAATTAGATGTTGATGAAAAAATGTCTACGGTACACCATCGTACCAACACATATGTTGAAAAGCCATGCCTTCTCTATGTTGGTCAAAGAATAGAATCTCCCCGACCCTGCCTTGATCAAATCATGGGGGACACCAAAATCAAAAGCCTTCTTCCCCAAATCCGGAGACAGCTTCACTGAAGACTACCCAATCTCAACGTCCCTGAACAGTCGGATCCTCAAATGGGCAGATAGAAGAGATTCGGAAACGGCTATCCCTCTAGCCAACTGAATCATAAAAGGGTCATCATCCTGTGCAGCGCCCAATCGGTGAAAACCAGGACAGTGGTATACATACCACGAATAGAAGATATGGGCTGGAAATACCCTATTCATGGGAAGCCTAAGCCGAACCAGGAAAGCAGCAGCCTGTAGTTCGGTGCACAAATAGGAGTAGAGAGCAGGCACCAAAGCAAGCCACTCTCCAAATGCCATCTGACAAGCCAGAAAAATGCAATGCGACCTGATGTGCATTCCATCTCCTCCAGCAAAAATAGCCTCACCTAGCTAATAAGTGAGGTAAACAGCGAGATCTCTCAACGACACAATGTCAGAATAAATGGCGTTTGTGCTTGCGAAGAATTCCTTTAAACTTTCTCTCATGACGGAGATCTTCTTTGAACCCGGAGTTTTAGCCCTGGCTTCCTGGGTCAAACCCTCAAAAGACTCTTCGCCGTTAAAGAAGTTAGGAGACAGAGCTAAAATTCTTCCAACTGCTACACCTGACTTTCGAGCCCTCCTTCTCCTTCAAAAAATCATAGAAGGCGACGAGTTGAAAGTATAAAAGCCTAAACTCCTTAAACTGCTCCTCAAGGACACAGTCACCCTTGAAAATGCCAAGGACCACCGGTCTCAAATCAACCAATGGATGATCTGAACCTTGGAAATCACTGGCCAGCATCAACATGTCCATTCGGATAGGCGACTTTTCTGCATAACCAGAAGAGACGCCAACAAAAACCCTGGTCTTGATCACATTGGTTCTCTTCACCCAGCTTGGAGGATCTTCCCTCTTAGAGCATGTTGGAGAAAGGCTCATGATCGAGACTGTGCGATTGAAGGTCGACCAGGTAGAAACAATTCTCTCCTCACCATTAGCTGTGTAAGAGAACTGAAAACATCTCCTTTGGTATGTTAAGTCGCCAGGAGCTGCATCACCAAAGAAAAAGGTAGGCTTGGGCACAATGCTTTGATCGTTCGTGACCCAAGGACGGTTGCTTATCACAATCCTGTAAAACTCCTTATCCTTGAGGGCGATCAAATGTTGCCTCATCTCATCTTGGTTGAGCGAGTCACACTCTTCCAAGTTCCTCTCTACATACTAGACCTTCTCCCAGGCCTACTGTACGGTCGCATTGGAAGATCTAGCAGACCGACGAGGCGCATCGGTAACAGGGCCCTTACCCTTGTTCGTTCTGGAGGAACTACTTACAAAGGATGGAAAAGAAGAAATCAATCATCAAAATGACAGAATTTTGCTAAAAAAATCCTAGCAAAATTTTGGCATGGTTTCAGGGCAATTTCGAAGAAAAAAGGAAACACCCGAAAATAGATAGGAAGCTTGAAGATGAGCTTAACATTGCTGCGAGCTCATAATCACTGAAGGATTCTCAAAGAAGGCTAGACTCAAACATTGCTACGAGATCAAGCCAGTCTTCTCAAACCTCCGCAAAATTGGAAAAATGGCTCAACATTGCTGCGAGCTCTAGACTCCAAAACTCGCAAAGCTCCTCAAAACCCCTGCAAAACTAAAGAAAGGGCTAAACATTGCTGTGAGCTCCAAATCCCAAGACTTGCAAAAGATTTCCAGGTGTGCATTATCATACTTCCAGTTTCATTTACAAAAAAATCATGCATAGAAGGAAAGTTGTCATGAATGGGCATCTTGCAATCCATAAACTTCATTATCATGGAGAGCAAAAAAGGGGGGGAAAGAAAAAAAAAAAGAGAGAAGAAGATAACCGCTTTCAAATAAAAAAAATTTTCTGAACTGGCCCACAGGTTGTGGCCCACTGCCACATGGCAGTACGGCCAGGTCCATACGGACCTGTCCATACAGCCAAGAAGAAAAAGAGAAAAAGAAAAGAAAAAAAAGGAAGGAAAAAAAAAGAAAAAAAATGGTGAAAAAGAAAAAAAAAACCCGTGAGAAAAAAAAAAAGAGAAGCAAAAAAAAAAAAAAAAAAAAAAAAAAAAAAAGAGAGAAAAAAAAAAGAAGAAAAAAAAGTGTGTAAAAAAAAAAAGAAGAGAAAACACATGAAGAAGGAAGAAAAAAAAAAAAAAAAGAAAAGGAAAAGAAAAGAAAAGAAAAGAAAGAAACTTTTTTTTTCCTACTTCTACGTGGAGTTTCTTAAGGAGGAAGAAAACTTACTTGAAGCCATGGAGGAAGAAGAAGAACTTGAAGATCCTTGAAGAAAAAGGGTTCTTGATCTTGGAACACTCTTGAAGACTTTTGCAAAAAGAAAGCAATAAGAGCAAGAGATCCAACCTCCCCTTGCTTTTATAGAAGAGAGCAAACCAAAAGAGGAAAGAATGAAAGAAATAAGAAGGTAAGTACTACAAATTAACAACCTTCCTAAAAGAAAAAGATCTTGAGATATTCCCTCCCAAGAAGGAGATCCTTTGAGAAATTCTGTCCAAAAAGAGAAGGGAATGTGAGAGAATATCTCCCAAAGAAAGATGCTTTGAGAAAATCTCTCCCAAAATCAAGGAAACTTGAGAGATCCTCTCCAAGTAAGGATATTTTTAGACATTCTCTACCAAAAGGAGATATTTTTAGATATTCTTTATAAAAATGACACCACATGAGATCTAAGCCATCTTTAAAGCTTAAGGTCTTATGGGTTAGCCCACATGAGCCAGGTTTGACAACCTAGGCACTAAAAGTAGCTTTTAGTCAAAATTCCTCTTACCAAGAGCATATAAAAATGGTTCCATGCCTCTTTTGAGTTGATTGGACAATACAAAAAAAAAAATCCAAGCCTCATGAGTTTCCAAAAATCCAAACCATCCCACTTCATGAACCAAATTAAGCCAAAACCTTGAAATTGACATTCCATAAAAACCCAAACCACTCCAATGGACCCAAAATTGTCCTAAAGAGCAACAAAAAAACCAAACCATGGTCCCCTAACTTGCCACATACAACTTGTTAGGTCACAAAGCCAAAACCAAAAACCAAATCTCGGTCCCCTAACTTGCCACATACAGCTTGTTAGGTCACAAGGCCAAAATCAAAATCCAAAACCCGACCCCCTAACCTACCGCATACAGCTTGTTATGTCACAAGGTCAAAAAACCAAAAAACCCTTTTCGACCACCTAATGCGCCACATAAAGCCTTTATGTTCACAAGGTCAAAAAGAAAAATCCAAAACCCAAAAACCAAATCCAAATGTCATTTTCAAAACTTTGCCTTGAAATGGTACGTGATCTCTCTCACTGCCATAAAATCCCCTTGGAAACTCAAAAGGCTACTCTATCAAAAGAAAAATGCACAGAGACTCTTGATAAAGTCAGAATCTCTCCTTCAAAGACTATGCAATTCGTCGCTGTACCTCGAGGGGGCATTTGTTGACACAAAAAATGTCACTTTGCCTCTTTAACATCAAAAGCTACAAGGAGCCGCATCCTACTACAAATAGGCAAAGTTTCTTCAAGCATCAGATCTTGTCATACTCAAACAAAAACTGTAAAATCCTTCAAAATACCCAAAAGAAGGGTACACATGAAGTTTCGGGCCATTTCAACACTATTTGGCCTAATTTCGATCCTCCAACGGTTGAGCAGGAGCTCCCAGCGGCGATATTGTCGAAGATATCAAATCTTCGATCAGAACCTATGGATGGTCTCAAAATACCTCCAAAAGGCTCTACGTCAAATTTCAAGTCAAACCGACACCGTTTGTCCCTCCATCAACTCTCGAGCAGCAAGATCAAGACTCTCGGCGGCGAGAACCACTGAGGCCACCACTCATCAAACAAAGCACATGGGTAGCTTCTACATGCTTCCAAAGGGCTACACTTCAAATTTCAGGGCATTCCGACAACGTTTGACCTAACTTTGACGCTCGGAAGCAAAATTAAGCCTCCCGGCGGTGGAGCTCCCCGGGACCATGGCATCCAAATCGGAGCCAATGGTTCATCTCAAAATGACCCTAATAGGCTACCTGTCAAATTTAAGGTCAATCAGAGAGCGGTTGACCGTACATCAAAGCTTGACATCTTCCTCACGGTGAAATCAAGTCGAGCATCGACGGGACCCCAAATGGCTTCAAAACTCAAACCAAAGCCCATGTTAGTCCTATCTATTGCTCAGGAAGCTTCACCTCAAATTTCAGGTCATTCCGACATCATTTGATCTAGTTTCGACTCTTGACGGAAAATCGGCTACAAAGTCTTCGGCTTTTTAAAAAATGGAAAACTTTGTGTTCTGATTTGCGCGGCTTCTCGTCAGGTTTTCTTCAAGAAAATCAAGTCGATAAGTGAGGAAAGATGTCAAGAAAATTACAAGAGAAAGAAGAAACGAAAAAGACGGAAAAAGGGTGACCGAGCGCCGACCTAAAAGGGACAAAAGTCCCATGGTCGCCGGCGACCATGGCCCAAGGTCGCTGGCCCCATGGTCGCGGGCGACCATGGGTGCATGGTCGCCGGCGACCATAGGGATCGGGGTCACCGGATTTCGCCCGAAAACCCATTTTTCCGGGTATTTTTCGCTTTTTAAGATGATTGGCCCCTATGATTTTTCCAGAATCTTATTTTTGGAGCATGAAATTCGTTGATCTTCATCAACATCACAGATCCGCTGTTGAAATCATAAAATCATCATCCGACACTTCGATATCGCCAACCGGCCGAACAAGAAAGCACACTTTCTGCCCAATCGATCGAGCAATCGACTGGACAGATGTTGCCGGCCCATTGGTATCAACCAATGTTTGAAATTGCATCGCCATCCGACATCAAACAACATGTGGATCCATCGGCGATCATCGTAAGAAGAATTCCAAAAGACGCAGCGCAGCCCGCGACTCTTCGAGCGACTTGGCGACCACTTAATGCTGTTAATTGACCTGTTTATGGCAACTTATTGTTGTCATTAACTCATTATTTTGGATGGCCCAATCAGAAGCAAGGAAAAAGGAGTTACAATTCCAAACAATCATGGCTTTAAACCATGTAACTCCCCTCATCATGGAGATTAAAGGCGATTAAATGCTCATCACTCTCCAACGGTCAATCAGAAGCCAAGAAAAAGGAGTTACAAAATCAAGAATTAAATACTTGTAACTCCTCTCAGCATGGAGCATTAATGTCATCAATGCTCATAAACCCTTCTAATGGCCACCAAAAGCTTATAAAAGACAGTCATTCCAAAGAGAAAGGGTCCTGAAAAATTGCTAAAAAAATTGTCCTGAAAATCCCCTGGAAAAATTGCTAGAAAATTCTCGGAGAAATCTCTATGCAAAGAAGCTTGGTTACTATGAAGAAACTCTGCTGCAAGAAAACACCACAAGGTGATCAAAGTCCCTTGGGGGGCCACCCCCCCCCCCCCCCCCCGAAAGGTCCCCTCTCCTTCCATCCAACATGGCTAGATGTGGCTCTTCAGCCCGTCTACTTGGTTTTTTATTGGATATAGGACCTTCCCTTGGTCTTTATCCTCTAAAAATCTGAGGTCCAAGCCAAGCCAAATGAATCAAAGCATCAAATGTTCTCATCTGAAGGACGATGGTGGAGTCCATACATGACTCGCGACCATCGATCTAAACGAGTCCCCACAGTCTCCTGAGAAGTTAGATCCCTTTTCTTACTTTTTCTATTGTATTTTGTATTTTTTAAAGAGACAAAAAAATCACAATTCTTGTCTTTCATTGTTGATAAGATTTATAAATCGCCTTTCACGGCAAAATTGCCTCCTATGGCACAAAACCGCCTTTCACAGCAAACAAAAGAAAATCGCCTTTCACGGCATTCAAAATCTGTCTCTTTTCTTAAAAATATATGTGCAATGGAAAGTTAGAAAAAATATTGATTTCCTTTCTATTTGTTAAGGTGGATCTCCGGATCGCCATTTCTAAATTCCAAGTAGAATAGAAAATCTGGCATACCCGTACAAAAAAATGTTGATGCCCACTTTTTGCCCCGCCGTACCCCGGCAAACCCGGGGCGGAGGAAGGCAAGAAAACGGGTCCATCGCACACAGATCATAAGAGCCTGCAGTATCTGTTCACGCAGGGTGATATGAATAACCTGCAATGGAGATGGATGGAGTACATAAAGGATTATGATTTTCTGATCAAGTGCCATCCCAGGAAAGTGAATGTTGTAGCAGATGCTCTCAGTCAAAAGGCAGCTTTCAGTGGATGTATAATGCTAAAATGAAGATGGATGGAGCAGTTCAGGGATATGGATGTGGAAGCATGTCCTGTTAGTGAGAAGATTCTAGTTGCTACTATGGGAGTTTGGGAGCCAGAAATAGTTAACAGAATCAAAGAAGATCAAAAAGATGATCCAAAGTTGCAGAGAATCATTGATCACATTGATAGTAATCAAGAGTTCAGATTGATTGATAGAGTTCTATATTGCAAGGACAGGTTGTGTGTGCCAGATGTTCAAGACATCAAGTCAGAGCTGATGACAAATGCGCATCACACCAGATATTCTGTTCACCCGAGGAGCACTAAAATGTATCAGAATTTGAAGAACCACTATTGGTGGGTGAAAATGAAGAAAGAGATTGCTGAATTCGTTTCCAGGTGTATCACTTGTCAGTAGATTAAGGCAGAGCACAAGAAGCCTCTTGGTTTGCTTCACCCGTTGGACATTCTTGAGTGGAAGTTGGAGAATGTCACAATGGATTTTGTGTCGGGATTACCGAACACCAGGAAGGGCAATGATGCTATTTGGGTAATTGTGGATAGATTAACGAAGTCATCACATTTTCTGCCATTTAAGACTGGTCAGTTTATGAACAAGATGACTACGTTGTACATAGACAATATAGTCAAGCTACATGGAGTGCCTAAGTCCATAGTATCCGATCAAGACCCTAAGTTTGTCTCTCGGTTCTGGTCTACTTTTCAGTCATCTATGGGTACTCAGTTGCAATTCAGTACAGCTTACCATCCTCAGACAGATGGACAGTCGGAGCGTACCATCCAGACAATGGAACATCTCCTTAGAGCATGTCTTTTGGATTTCAAAGAGAATTGGGATGAAAGTTTGCCTCTATGTGAGTTTGCCTATAATAACAGTTATCATTCAAGTATTGGTATGGCACCATTTGAGGCATTGTATGGACGGAGATGTAGAACTCCAGTATGTTGGGTGGAAGTAGGGGTTCGGAGTTTTCATGGCCCTTCAGAGATTGCGGATTCCAGTGAGAAAGTGAGAATTGTCCCGATGAGAATAAAGGAGTCTCGTGATCGTCAGAAGAGCTACGCGGATAAGAGGCGGAGACCTCTAGAGTTTCAAGTGGCAGATAAGGTGTTTTTTAAGGTATCTCCGATGAGAGGTGTTGTCAGATTCGGGCAGAAAGGGAAGCTTGCCAAGAGGTTTGTGGGACCATTTGAGATCAAGAGCAGGATTGGAGATGTGGCCTATCGTTTGGTGCTACTGCCTGAACTAGCAGGTGTGCACAACGTATTTCATGTCTTAATGCTTCGGAAATACATTCCAAATCCTACTCACGTGTTACAGCACGAGCCACTTCAGCTTCAGGCAGATGCAACCTATGTGGAGTGGCCAGCGCAGATTATTGACACAAAGGAGGTAGTACTGCGTATCAAGACCATCCAGTGGGTCAAGGTACAATGGGAGCATCACACTCCGGAGAAAGCTACGTGGGAGCTCAAAGATCAGATGCGGAAGGCGTATCCCTATCTCTTCCCTAATGAGGTATGTTTAGGCATTTAGGGGACCAGATGTTCCTTTTAGAGGTGAGAGATGTAAGGTCCGCTGCCTTACTGGGTCAGTTGGGCCCAGTAGTAGGCTCGTTGACCCGTTTATTTGTTATTATTATAATTAATTGTATTGTTAGATAATTAGGTGCGCTTAGATCATGAACAAGTTTCTTTTAGCATTAGAATAGTGTCTGCGAAGTTTCATGCGATTCCGGGTTCGTTTGATCACAGCAAGGGGGCAGTTTGCAATTTAGGGAAAATTGAGTGTTTTTTCGAAAAATTCCAATCACCGTGATTTTGGGTTCGTTGGAAAGGTCTCGTCGCACCGATCATTTTTGTCTCTTGGCTTGTCATGATCCGAAGATCCGAAACCCTTCAAGTGGTCAATTTTTTCACCAGACCCACTTAAGGGCAAACTTATCCTTTTTTCCTCTCCCTTCTTCTCTTAAACATGGATTAACCTAATCATATCTCTAATCCCTGCAACGAGAGTCACAACAGCCCTCTTCTTCTTCCTCACTTCTCAAAGCTCCAGAAGAGACCATCTCTAATATCCAAACCACTAATCTTCACCCTTGTGATCTCCTCTTTCATTTGATATCAGTTTGGGTAAGCATTACTCATCTTCGTATTTTCGATCATCTTTCCTTTTGATTAGATTTAGGTTGTTCTTGATCTTTTCCTTTCCTTTCCTCTTCCTTGCGTCCTAGGTTACTTTCAATCGAATTAGATTTGTGGGTTTCGTGGTAGAAGGCTTCTCCTCGAATTTTCCCAAATTTCTACCATCTTCGTGGTTGAGGCAAGTAGATACACAATTTATAATATAGCATGAATGCTTTGTTTTATTGATTGACATGGATTCAATGATAGAAAACCCTAATGCCAAGCTGTTAGGATCTTGATTTGGAATTTAACATGCTTGATTAGGTTTTTACTTGTTTCGAATGATAATTGGGAAACCATAGATGTTTAATTTACTTGAATGGATGTGAATGGATGGATTGTGTTTGTTAGAAGAGCATAGTGGCTCAATTTCATGCAGCTATAACCATTGGAAGGGTTTGGAAGGGTTTGGAATGTTTAGGAATGGATTGGAGATGATTCGGAATGGAAGAACCTCAAAATTTGGGTTTCTGCGTGTGAGCGTACGAATGTTCGAACATTGGGACTCACGGATAATGGCTAGGATTGAACGTTCGAACGTTCATTCTGAATGTTCGAACGTTGGACTTTTCGGGACGCTGGGAGATGCACGTTGAACATTCGAACGTCCCTCTCAGATGTTCGAACGTTTGACTGCGCTGGTCTGTTGGCCTGGAGAGCGAGAGTTGGAACTCTCCCTCCAAGAGCTCGAGCTCTTAGCATTGATTGATATTTGGGTAGGTTTCCAAGGCCATAACTTTTGAACCGCTCGTCGGATTTTCGCGAACCATATACCGTTGGAAAGCTCATTGAATGTAGAATCCAATGGTACATGTTGCATGACGATCAAAGATCGAGAAATGAGGTAATGATGGAGATTAACAATTCAGACCATGTTTTCTTAGAAACAAGACTGTTAACCTAGGTTTGGGGACTTAGAGGTTGGAAACCCTTAACCACTTCATGTGACCATTAATGGAATTGGAATTCAAGCATGTGGCTTGGAATGCTTTGATAGGTTGTCTGGGTATTCCCGTATTTAACATGAGGTAACCGAATGTGTATGAGACTGAATCAATTGATGCTTCACATGATTGTACACCAAGGGATTTCTTTAAAAGCATCACTGATCCAATCCTACACTTATTTCGTTAGAACATGTAGAATACAGGGATGACACCATTTGCTTAGAATTGGATTGTAACATCTTCCTTGACTTGTTAATTGTATCCGTTGTAATTATTTCGTGTACACTCTCTTGGCATAATACATCTAATGAATTATGAAACTTAAATCCTTGTAGATTAGGACTTGGACTTGACTTAGAATGTACCTTAGGATCCTGTGTCAAGTACCGATAAACATAACTGGCTAGTTATAAGGGATTATCGGGTGTGCTTGACTTGTCTTGTATTGTTTTGAAAGAGAAAATCCCTATGATCATGTCATGCTTGTTAAACTAGCCAGACTTGCTTGTCTTGGTTTTCCTTGTGTCAGCACCACTTTATTGCATGTTATGGCCAGCTGCAGTTTGGGGGTTTATTGATGGGCCGGTTACTCGGACATCGAGGTGGGCAGTCGGCTTTGGACGGCGTCCATGGCGTTGAATGGTTGGGAGAGAGCTTGGACCGTGCTACTATTCCCAGGACCGAGAGCTTGGATCCCCCTAGAGCTAGACTTTAGTATCAGTAGTCTGGACTGGGATTGTTATTGGTACTCCGTGAGGTGGCTTGGACATCCTCGGAGTCTCCCTATTGATTCTTGCATTTGCATGGTTTAGATAGTGGTGACTGTTAGATAATGTTAGATTTATTATTATTGATTCTATTGATTATTACTCATGCGGTATGCCTAGTATTGTTTCCGTGTATCCTTATGATCTTGTACTCATCTTTACTCTTACACTTAATGCATGTTATGTTTTTATTGTACTTTATTTATGTATTGCTCAACATGTAGTTGACTCTGTTCCTTGGTCTGCAGACACCCCAGGTGACTACTATGAGGATCAGCCCAGAGGATCTACAACCAGCTGAGGATGAGCGAGAGTGGTGTGCCGATGATGTAGAGTAGCGTCATCATATCTGGCATGAGAATGACATATTTGGGGACATACTTTGGATTTTATTTATTCTTTCATTGCTTATTCCCTTGTCGAACCTTTATCTCATTGACTTCATTATGTTTAATGGCTTTAGTTGTTGGGATGGCCATTGTAATTAATTTAATTATTTGAATAGATTTAATTGTTCTTTTGCAACTTTAAATTAATAAATGAGAATTGTTATTCATTGCCTTGAATTGTATGATTCCGCAAAGGGTTATATTCTTGAGGTTTGAACTCTCGGGATCCGGTTTATTTTCTAATCGAGTTCGGGGGACATGACATCTACTCTCAAGTCTTCAAACTGCTGAAAGATACAAGCACCTCATAAACTTGCCAAGCCTACTGATTTTCTACTCAGTGCATCGGCAACTACATTCGCATTCCTCGGGTCATACTTGATCAGAAAATCATAATCTTTGATATATTCCATCCATCGTCTCTGCCTCATGTTTAGCTCCTTCTGAGAAAACAAATATTGTAAGCTGTGGTGATCAGAGTGGACTTCAAATTTCTCTTCGTAGAGGTAGTGTCTCCACATTTTTAATGCAAAAACAACCGCTGCCGACTCAAGATCATGCGTTGCATAGTTCTTGTGATCTTTCAACTGTTGGGATCCATAAGCAACCACATTCCCATATGGCATTAACACACATCCAAGTCCTACATTCGATGCATCTATAAAAATGGTGAAACCGCCACTTCCGGATAGTAAAGTAAGGACCGGTACTGTAGTCAATCTCTTTTCCAACTCTTGGATACTAGCCTCACACTAGTCTGTCCATACGAATGATGCATTTTTCCCGGTTGACTTCGTCAATGGCGACGCAATCGATGAAAATCCCCAAACAAACCTCCAATAATAGCTTGCCAATCCCAGAAAACGTCTGATTTCTGATGCATTCCTCTGTTGTTCCCAATTAACAACTGCTTCAATCTTAGCCTGGTTCAATGACAACCCTTCTTTGGAGACAATGTTCCCTAAAAATGCTACTTGTTCGAGCCAAAATTCGCACTAACTGGCAAACAGCTGATTGCCTCTTACAAGTTGCAACGATGTCCTCAAATGCTCTTCATGTTCTTCTCTAGACTTGGAGTACACAAAAATATTATCGATGAACACCGCCGTGAACAAATCCAAATACTATGCAAATATTTTATTTATCAAGGCCATGAATATCGTCGGTGCGTCAGTCAGTCCAAATGGCATCATTAGAAACTCATAATGCCCATATCTTGTCCGGAAAGCTGTCTTCGGTACATCTGACTCTCTAACTCTCAGTTAATGGTAATCGGATCTCAAGTCAATCTTCGAAAAATATGCGGCACCTTGTAACTGATAAAACAATTCATCTATCCTTAGCAATGGATATTTGTTCTTGATGGTTACTTGGTTTAATCTCCGGTAATCAATACACATTCTTATAGAACCATCTTTCTTTTTGACAAATAAAACTAAAGCTCCCCACAGTGAAATGCTAGGTATAATAAAACCTTTTGTCTAGTAATTCTTTCAACTGTATTTTTAATTCTCCAAATTCCACCAGAACCATCCTGTATGGTGCACTAAAAATCGAAGCGGTCCCTTGCAATAACTCAATAGTGACGTCGATTTCCCTGATGGGTGGCAATCCTGAAATCTATTCTGGAAAAATATCTGAAAATTCACAAACAGTAGGGATCTCCTCCACCCCTTGGGACCATTTATCCTTCGTGATAAACGTTAAATAAGCCTCATATCCACTTTTCAAAAGTCTATCAGCCTTCAATGCTAAAATAAATCCTGCATGATGGTTCCTCCTCTAACCCTAAAATATAACTGCTACTGTTGTCTCCTATAACTTAAATGTGATGGCCTTGTTAAAAGAATCCATCGTGGCATGGTACCCTGCTAACCAATCCATCCCTAGAATGATATCGAAGTCATGCATACCCAATAAAATGAGGTTTGCTAGCAACACAACTTCTCCAATCTATGCACTGATGCTGAGGGACATGGTTTTTCAGCATGTCGTGCCTGGTACTCAAATGTCCTCAAAAGTACTCACACTCGAACCACCACCCACAACCGATTTCATATTAGAGAGAATAATATGTTTGATCATGAGCATGGCTTTCCATAATAGGGAATCTAATGGTTTGGGGGCGGCATCATAAAAAGTCCTCCCTCCTATGTATTTTTTATTGAGAAGTTTAGTCCGCTCCCTATGAGGAGACGCCAGAAAATGCCAAACAAGGTGTGCCATTATTGCCTTATTTTGGATTCTAGGGTCCTTGATGCCCAATATGCCTTAACAATAGGTTTGGATACTATTTTCTAGCTGACAGGGGTGTGATACAAACGGGCAATGGATCCCCCCCCCCCCCCCCCCCCGCCCCCAAAAAAAATAATAATAAAAATAAAATAAAAAATAAAATGAGGCATTGGCTGTAGACAATTTCCCAACCCGTGCCGTAGATAAGTGTTGCAAGCCAATTCAATGTTGAGGGATAGTTGAAAGCACCGATTGGATGGGGACTCTTCTACCCGCAAGGATAGAGATTTTTGGCTCTCCATCTATTAATGTTGTTATTGATTCTCTCATGAATAGTGATAACCCCCTCTCTCCCACGATCATTAAGACCAATGGATACTCCCAGGTAATTAAAATGGGAATTGACATCTTAGATTTGAAGAATATGCCTTAAAGCTTTAGCAATGTTAGCATCGGTATTCCGATTGAGAATAAGTTTAGACTTTGCCCTATTAACCTCTTGGCCCACCTCCGCAACAAAAACACAAAGGATATCATTTAATTTAGCAGAGACAAAAGTTGATGCCTAGAAGAATAAAAGGATATCATCAG
Source organism: Persea americana (assembly GCA_029852735.1). Classification (NCBI taxonomy): domain Eukaryota; kingdom Viridiplantae; phylum Streptophyta; class Magnoliopsida; order Laurales; family Lauraceae; genus Persea; species Persea americana. The sequence goes on from CM056814.1 coordinate 44,646,731, forward strand.
CATATTACAAGATGTTAATTCGATCTCCTTTGGGAGCCAAAGTAGGAAAGAGTGAACCCTTTTGGATAGCACATCATGGAACATCTCTTATTAAGGCCTCTCTACAGAGGATATAAATTTATGGAGAGATGGGGTCCCCTTGTCTAATGCCATAGTGGGGATGGATAAGGTCCATAGGATGCCCATTAATAACCGCCCGGTATCTGAAAGAAGTAATACACTTCATTATTCTACCACAAAGGACAGATGGAAGGCAAAGGCATTCAGGTAGGATCATATGAAATCCCATGAAAATTTAGTATAGGCCTTAGAGATGTCCAATTTTAGTGCACACCATTTATGATTCCTGTGTTTTTGGTTCATCATGTGAAGGGTTTCATTGGCAATGAAGATGATATCAGTGGGTTTTCTATCCTTCACAAAGGTTGCTTGTGCGTCCGATATGCACTTCCCCATTAGAGGCTTCAGTCTGTTCACAGAAATCTTGGAGATGATCATATATGTTAACAAGCAAGCCATAAATTGAGGAAAAACAATAGGAGATGACTAATATTCCCATTTATTGGTCCAAATTAAGTTAATCTTGCTTTGATACCAATTGTAATATTAGATATTACAAATTCATCACCATCATCATCATGAAAGGCTTGTCCCAATTTGCTGGGTTAGCTACATCAATTTAGTTTCTCCATCTTGATCAAGCCTAAGCCAAATGCTAGGATAGGCTGCACTTCTTCATTAAAAAAGTGCCTTCCACCTAATTAAAAAACAAAAAAAAAAGTTCTCCAGCAATGGTGGTTCCTACAAACAGTACGCCATGCGAAATAACCAAAATGTTCAAATCTTTGCACATCCCTTTGTACTCTGTCTAGAGTTATATATGCTTTCACCTTACTTAGATGACGAAAGACTTGGATGCATGAGGGTCTCGATCAATTTTGAGTGCTCTAATAACAAATTCTGGGAGCTCTCTCCACAAAACACTTCATTCATTTATTGTGCAAATACAGGAGACTTTCCTTTTAGCAAAAAAAAAAAAAAAAAAAAAGAGGGAAAAAAAAAAGAAGAAAAAAAAGAGCATAGGATTCCATAAGGCTATATGTAGTGTAACAATATCTAACAAAGGGTTGTCATCCCAATTTGTTTAGTCTTGAGATGAACGAGGGAGAAATACAACACGATGAATTAAAAATATGCACTTGGAGTTTTTCTTTTGGACAAGTTAAAAAGAATTAATACCCAAATCACAACCTTTTAGTTGCAAGACTTGGTACTTCTCAATTTCAAACAGGGCATCAACTGTGCTAGGTTGTTTGGGTTTCTAATGTTGGGTTCTTTCTAACGAACCTACTGAATTGATAGGATTCTCCACCCATCAGACCTTGATCCACTAGAATATCATACTGGTTTCAATAGAAACTGAGACCTCAGAGATAGTGACAGACCTTATATTTTATGCATTTTAAAGAGTCCCTATAAATTAGTAATTTATTTTAACTATTAACATTTGGTTGTAATTCAAAGAGCAACAAGCAAAGTGTTAAAAGTCCCCATCAAATTAAGTGAAGAAAATATGTGGAAACTAGGAAAAGGAGTAGATATTTTATATAAGAAAACTTGAGAGCAAAGAAATTTCTTACTTAAGTAAAACTCAGAAAATTCTGATGTAATGCCTTCATGCAAGTTGGGGTTATGATGAGGTCATTCATCCACACAAATAAACTTCTGTAGACTCAGGCAGCTCTGCCTCTACCGCTAGTTTGGCTCAACTGCTTGCATCTTCTTTATTAGGATTATGTCATGATGAGGTTATTCATGCACACTATTAAGGGCCTACTCACCATTCTCCTAGTAGTTGTGGGAATTTCAACGTTCTAAAACTTCCACGAGGCGTCCATAAAACCTATCGAGTTTGCCCATTCTTAAAAAAACAAGAATAATGGACTAAGAACGTTTGTCGTCGGTGAACTTGCCTCTGTAATGACTCTCTTCTACTAGTCTCAAAAGGCACAAGACTCATGATGCAAGTAGAATTGAAGAGACAGACAGTTGGGATGAATGAAATAAAATACTTGAGCAATGTCGTATAGTGAACAAAACTAAATGGAACTAACGAGACGGACAATATAAGCTGAATGAATGACCGAGGGACTCAATTCAATTCTAAGAAGGATTGAAATTATACAAAATAATATTGCTGCATGGCTGTCAAAGCAAGGCTGAAGTGGTGGGATGTAATGACAAGTTCGTCTTTTGAGCCACTATCAATGAAAATAATGGAATCCACAGTGTGAGATTAATCTACCTTGAAAATATTTTGCAGCAGAAACATAATCACCATGCCATCATAGTTATCATCACGAGAGAAAGTATAATGTTCTATTTTAATTTGAATTCAATAATATCAAGGTGCAAACTAAAATGTCGTATGTAAGAAATAAATTCAACTAAACAAGTTCCTAATAAGACTTTTCAAATCATAGGCCTTAACAAAATGTCTTAAACCAGTGTCATCATTAAATAAAACTAAACAAATAGGTGTGTCGATTCTTAGGTGCAAGCACAATATCTTCAAGTTATATCGCCTGCGCTCCATGCATATTTCCCTTGCTGTTATTCTTCGACCGCCATTCTCTCTGGTTCATTGGAAGGGATGTCATCACCTACAATTGCCAAAGCTAGTATTAGGTTTGTAAAAACCTAGCAAGTAAATATCTCACAAGTCACAACCACAAAATTAATACAAGTCCCAATATACTCTTAGATAATTAGAGTGATCCCCATTATGGAAAATCAATTCCGATTAAGTTTCACATGTATCTCATCCCTACCAGCCAAACTATCATTATGTATTCGTTATAGCGTGCCAAAAACAATTCTGAAACTTTGTTCAGCATCAAGGGAATTCCACCAAAATTGAGTTCAACATGAAATATTACAATTCCCAGACATCTAAGTAGTGTAAAGAAATCATTCCCCAAAATCCACAAGGACTCAATGTTCCATAACCAACCCCATGTCCCAATTAGGTTCTGCCAAACCAACTTGATTCGGCCATGGCGTGTAGGTACATAATGGCATACAACTATAGTCACATGTGATGATTTAGGCATAGCAGTCCCTTCCAAGTCAGGGTGGCCCATTCTTTATAAGAATTACAGGTAGGATCCCTTTTCTTCTTTACTTAGGCATTAACTCAAACACCTAAGGTACATGAACTAAGGCATTAACTCAAAACACCTAAGGTACATGAATTTTCGTTGAAATATTAAGCAAAAAAGACCCTAATTTCATACTATCAGAAAGTAATTCTTTTATGTTAGAATCTAGCATTCAATAATAACCCTCATGTACAAGTTATATAAGGACAAGATTTCCAACCGAACCCAAAGCCTATGTGGTTGAAACCCATATTTAACTAGCAAAGTTTGAGCCTAACATGGCTCACAGCAAGCAGATCCTCCCCTTTTCCAGTTCTGATTGATTAAATAAAATGCAAAATTCTAGAGTTCTTAGGGTCTTGGGCATTTTCCTCATTATATACAAGAAATGGTTTGGTTCCAAGGAATGAATTAGGTTTGAAAGAGTAGAATAAAACTAAATAAGAGGTAAAACAAGCATAAATCAACAATCATAAGGTGTTTACTTGCGCCTTATGTTGAAAACACAACAATTCTTGCATGCAAATCCAAAATCCTATATAAAATCCACCTATTCCGTGTGTTTTCCCTAATCTCTAACCTTAATTAGGGTTCTCAAATCGCAAGACCAAAAGAGAAAGGAATTAGGGTTTGAATGTAGTAGAAAGGGATAAAGGAATCCCAAGAAGATATGAGAGCGAGAGAGCGCTTACCTAGATGTAGAGATCCAATTGGTGGGTGGGGGGGGGGGGGGGGGGGGCGCACTTCTTTAAAACAAATTGGACCCAAGTGATGATTACAAAATAAATTAAGTACGGAAGCATAAACAATCACCACAAAGCATACACCATAACACAACCATATATAGTAGTTCAGCCTCAATTCCTACATCCACTACCGGCTTGTGTTCCTACTTCTTACCGAATTTTTCGCTATCTCAATTTATGCTTTTCAATAGGGTAAGTAATAACATTTACAATATGCTTTTCTATGCTAAGCAATAGCCTCTAACATATGCATTTCTAAGCTAAGCAATAACCTTTACAAGCCTAAAGTTTTGCTCTCTCAATTGTGTCTAAGATATACTCTAAGAAATATAAGTTAAGCTAAAAAAAACGCCTCCACAACAGACTGATATAAGAATGATAGTATAACTCAAACATACACTCTATGAATGAAAAGATGCAACATCAATGTGTATCAATGAAGACTCCAATCAAGTTATAAAAATGTAGTCAGAAAATGTAAGCCTAAGGCTTTTGAAAGTTTAAATCATGAAAATATTTGATTGAAGTGTAAATGCTAATCACATGTTGTATGACAACTTGAAAATGATATTACTAATCAAAGGCTCACAAGTTGTATGAAAATTCCAAAACTATAACATGTGATGCATGAGCAAGTTGTTTTCAAACAAAACTAATTTGACTAAGATTCTCATGTGATTGAAAATAACAAACAAAGATTCTACCATGTAAAGAATTCATGCCATAAAGAAAATAAAAGTTTTAACCAAAGAATGACTCTATTAAGATCTGAAAATTGAAATATCCTTGGTATGAATCTAAGAGAAAATTCCAAAATAGTAAATCAGCTCAAAATGAAGTTCAAGTTATGGATTCAATAGATCATAATAATCATGCCAAAATAGATTTACCAATCATTTAAGCAAAACAAGAAAACATAGGATTAGGCTAAAATTCCAAGCTTTAGCTTCCCTTTTGACCTTCTAGCCTTCCTTAGCCCATTCCCCTTTCTTTGGCCTTAATATGCTTCAAAAAATCTATCTTGGTTCCTTAATTTTGGCTTTGGAATGAGCTGATATATATAGAAAAGTCTTTCAATGGCTAGTTATCGGTTAAACCTCTTCCATATTCGGTTAACCCCCTTTCATATTTTGTTAACCGAAGTTCCAACAGTCACTTTACAATAGTAAAAAAAATTTAAGTTCGGTTCACTTGTCGGTTAACTGAATCCCAGTTCGACTAGCCAAACATGAACCGAGGTGTTCATTGAACTCAGAAATACTGGAAAATGAGTACCAGTTATGTGAATCGAATTGGGTTTGGTGAAGGTTGGTTAACCGACATGAGCTAGTTCGGTTATCCGAACAAGGACCAAATGGTTCACCGAACTAAGAGTGAAAAAAATAAATCCTTTAAAGTTTTCCAATATCAATAAGGACTCAAAGGTCCATGGAAACCAAGCTTAGATTTGTTAGGGATTTTGTGTGTTGCAATTTGACGGATGCATTATCATATTATCATCATTTGAACTTTCACATGAGCATTGTTTTTGAAAAACTTGAAATCTTAATTTTCACATGCATTGTTTTTAAGACTTTTAAAAATTATGTTACATGTATGTTTTGGATTTTAAACTTGGATGCATTAATTTTAAAAAGAAGATTTTCAAATCATGCTAGCCTATGATTTTAGTCTTTCAAATCATCGTAGGCATTTTTAATTCATGTTTTGACTAATCTAAGCATGAAACCAAACATGACTTCGATGGCCAAAATTCCCACTTAGAAAATTATTAAAAAAAACACTGGGAAATGGAAGTTTTATGGTTACCTCATGGCTAACTGTGCAGTGGCCTCGAGCTAACCGTATAGCAAAATATGACCATTGTAAATTAGTCGTTTTCTGACCGTTAGAGGTACGGCTGGCCATGAACTAGCTGTTAGAACTAATCTTTCTATATAAAAGGACCATTTCTTGGGATTTGAACCAACCGTTGTGAATCTTTTGAGGTGTTTTGAAGCCAAAGGAAGAAAAATGAGCTAAGGAAGGTAGTGGGTCATTTGGGAAGCTAAATCTTGGATTCATTGAGTTAAATCTCTAAGTAAGCTTTGCTTTTCCACAACATATATTACATGCTTTTCCACAACATATATTACAAGCTTTATTTAAATTATTGGTGAATTAATTTTAGCATGCTAACTATGATTTTTTGAATCCATTACATGTATTTCACTTTTGATTACCTTGATGTTTTGGATTCTTAACTTAGATTCAAACCAAGTTAGTTTTAACTTTCATATCATAATGGTTCCAAGCTTTGTTTAAACCTTTGATTTCTCTCATAACATGATTCTAATACTTTGCTGAATCTCTTATTGTTTTCCATACTTTGAAACATGTAGTTTAATTGCTTTGTTTTGAAAACAACAAGCTTATGCACCACATGTTTTAGTTTTGGAAACTTTCATACAACTTTTAAGCATTTAATAGGCATATCATTATCAAGTTGTTTTTCATACAACATGTGATTAGCATTTTCAATTCAATAAAAACATTTGTATTTTAAACTTTCAAATACTTTTAGCTTACATTCATTGAGCTATGATTTTCAAACTTGATTGAAGTTCTCATGCATACACATAGAGAATTTATCTTTGCATACATATAGTGTATGTGTTGAGTTAGATTTTCACTTTCATATCCGCCTAATTAAGAGGCATTGTAATTGAGCTTAAATTTGTATCTCTTCAAGTGTTGTGTAGACACTTTTTAGAGACAACCAATCTTAGGGCCATAGGTTATTGCTTAGTCGTAAAAAAACAAAAGTGTATGGTTAGGGATGAATCATAAAACCCAAGAAGTTATTGCTTAACCCTGGAAAGCATATTGTAAAGGTTATAAAAAAGTATTTTGTAAAGATTATTGCTTAACCTATTGAAAGGCATAGATAGAGAAAATCCGGTGAGGTGTAGGATCACAAGTCGGTAGTGGATGTAGGCATTGAAGCCAAATCACTATAAATTATTGTGTTATGGTGTATGCTTTGTGGTGATTTTTTTTGTAAGCTTTCGCACTTAGTTTCTTAATCATCATTTGTGACTAATTAATTTAAAGAAGTTAAATTTTATCATAGTTGGTCACTAAATTCAAGCTCACCCTATTCATCCCCCCTCTAGGTTTCAGATCCTGATATTTCAAGATTCATGTTTAAATCAACTCAAAAGTGTTTTTCAAAACATGAAACTTCCAATGCCTAAGATGATTTGAAATTCTAAGACCATAGACATGCTTGATCAAAATCGATTTTATAATGTTGTGCATCCAAGATAGAAAAACAAAACATGAATTAAGGACAAGTTTGAAAGTTATAAAACTATGCGTGAGAAAATTCGAGATTTCAAGCTTTTCAAAAATAATACATATGTGAAAATTCATATGATGCTAAGATGAACATGCATCCGTCAAATTGCAATATACACCATTCCTAACAACAAGAGGCTGCCAAAAATCCCTCGGAATATGTCCACAAGCTGGAGTGGGGAAAAAGGGTCGTAGAACTCCCTTTTTAATTAGTTAAGGTGGGTCCTATTCGAGTTCTATGAGAATTCTTCGATCCAACTGTTCTTTCTTGTTCTAATTGAATCCAAACACTTGGTTTGGGAGTCCAATTAAGATAAAACCCTTCCTCCTAATTTGTGGGGTCCTATAATTCTCGAATCTTTCCCAAACCAAGTTTGTGCCCTAATTGTTCAAATGTGAGTCGTTCTCCCCATATTCGATTTATAAAATTTAGAAAATTAAACTATTATAATTAAATAACATTTAATTGGGTCGGGATCTTACATGGGGTTTGACGCTAGATATGTTTGGGGGAAGCCAAGGAGGCAATAAAAGGTCATATAAAAGTGATAAATGTGTGCTTGACATTGCGAAACTGAAGAATATGTAGTGTATGGTTTGGGGGGAAAACGAGGCTAGCGACCTCATTATTATGTTGAAAGGGTGCTGATGGGTGTAACTTGTAAGGACTGCTCAGTTGGGTTTAAGATGGGTAAGTTTGGGGATGCATTTGGATTTTTATTCAATTTTATTTCTTCTTTGGGAGACTGGTTTTTACTATGGAGCAACATCCAAGAACTAATTAAGAAAATGGGACAACAACCAAAATGTTACTATAGTGGGATTATGGAATTGAGACATCAATTTAGATGGTGCCGATAGAAAATTAGGTGGTTCAGTACAAGTGGGGTATATGGACTAGGGTATAGGAAGATATTGAGGTAAAATTGAGGCCGTCATAGGACCACTGTGAATGCAATAGGTATTGATTCGAACCAATAACCAATGTGGGTTTTTCGATCAGGTCAGACTAATAGGATTTGATAGGATATCAATTTGGGACCAAAATTAGGGAGAGTTTGGCACTCTCCCAAAGGAAGTAGTATGTTGTTCTTATAAGAAAATACTTGTGTACTGTATACAGTGTATTTTGGATGGGACTCATGCAAGGGTAGATGGGATTAGACAAAGATAGCTTTTGGGTAGCCAGATTAGGCTTGGTAGCATTAAGATAGTTAGCATCTATACATATCAGAATAAAATCACCCCCCCCCCCCTCTCTGAACGATGATTAGAACAACAAAGAAAGAAAAACCATGTAGATAATGAAAAATTAAATGGAAGCAAAGCATTAAGAAATTAAATGAGATAGGAAACAAAAATAGAGAGATAAGAGAAACCAGACCATCTTTTTATGAATGAATTAAATGCAAATCAAAAGGAACCAACTAGAATATCATTTATAACTAAGAGCTCCCAATAAATCCAATGTTACTTCCTAATACCAAGATAAAGAAGTCTCCACAGTACATCTTGAAGCCTTGCCAATAGAGTCTTCACAAAGTGAAGATGCGAAGAGGTTTTCACACAAGGCTGATAGAGGTTTTCTTTACCAGCTCAAGATAGGAAGAGAGAGAGAGAGAGAGAGAAGTGTTCATTGAATTACTTTGAGAGCCTTTCATCATCATCATTGTCCGCATTCGTTTTCGGGAACTCCCGGAATCGGCGGACACGAAGATTTGGGAACCCAATCCTTTCGTAACCCGAAGCGAAAAATTAATATTTTCTTTTTATTTGTGTACGGGTATGCCAAATTTTCTATTTTACTTGAAAAAGAATAGAAATTATCTGTAGATCAACTTTTTCATGTCAAAAGGAAAATCAAAGAATTTCTAACTTTCCATTGCAAACGTGCTTAAGAGATATAATTTGATTTTTTAAATTTTGGGTGTCATGAAAGGCAAATTTTGTTTTTGTTTGTCCTAAAAGGCGGTTTTGTGTATGCCATGGGAGGAGGATTTGGGTGCCATGAAAGGCTATGTTACAATTCTCATCGAAAATAACAAAACTTGTGACCTTTGTCTCTTTTAAAATACAAATATAATAAGAAGTAGGAAATAGAAATCTGACTTTACAAACGATTGTGGAGACTCATTCAGATTGGCAGATGGAAGCCCACTCTGGGCTCATCCGATGTTCCTTTGATGATAAATTGATGCTTTTTATTCTTTGGCAGGGCTTGAACCTCGAATTTTTAGAGAATAAGGATCAAAGGGGAATCCTATATTCAATAAAAATTTAAGTAGGTGGGCTAAGAAGCCATGTCTAAGCCATGGAGAAAGAAGGAAATGGCCTTGGGGGTGGCCCCCTAAGGGTCTTCAATCACCTTGTGGTGATAGTTGTTACAGGACTTCTTCAATGAAGGAGAGACAGTTGTAGGAGTGTGGGGGCAACATTGGAGAGCTTGTGTGTAATTTGCATCATGACTTAGAATGGTGGAAGTACCCCCTTTTATAGGCTTTTGGTGGAGCATGGGAAAGGTTATCTGGCCTTGAATGCATTGGATGCATTACCACTCTATGATGGGGAGAGCTAAACATTTTAATGCCATGATTTTGCAACTCCGTTTTCTTGCGTTCTAATTGTTCGTTGCAATGTAGTGGGCTATTAATTGTATTGATGCTCTATGATGGAGGAGTTATATTATTTAATGTCATGATTGCATTTCATTTATAACTCCCCTTTCTTGTATTTTGATTGGTTTGTTGTAAGATAATGCGCCATTAACTGCATTAAGTAGCCGCCAAAGCATGTGCTAGAAATCGAAAAGCCATGGGCCGTCTTGCAACCCTTGGGATTCTTTGCGTGACGTAGGGAGCCTAGTCGCGGATGATTTTCATGCATCAATAGGTGTCGGATCATCTTGCAATTTCAGATGTTGATTATCATCAGTGGACCAACATCATTTTTTGTTAATTTCTTGATTTGTCGGGCAAAAAGTGTGCGTTCGTGGTTGGCCAGATGATGACTTTGAGATGTCCAATGAAGGATCCATGACTTTGATGACGAATCCGTGACGTTGACAAAGACTGATGGATATCATGCCTCAAAAGTCGGATTTTCGAAAAAATCTATATGCAAAATAAACGAAAAATAGAAAAAAGACTCAAAAAATAGGTTTCCACGGAAATCTGGCGAACTCGGGTTTCCATGGTCGCGAGGGACCATATGGCATTGGTGCTCGACTTGGTCGCATTTTCTGACTCTTTTTTTTTTCTTTCCTTTTTGCTAATTTTTCCTGACACTTTTGTACATTTTTTTTTACATGGTTTCATTGCAAAAAACTTGATGGAAAAATGTACAAAACGAGGAGAAAAGTTTTCAAGTTTGTAGAAGCCGAAGACATTGTCACGCAGGGGCATCGATTTCTCCCTAGAAGCGAAAACTGGGTCAAACAATATCGAAATGACCTAAAATTTGAGGTGAAGCTTATTGGGCATAAAATAAGACCAACTACAGACTTTAATTAAAAAACTGAAGCCATTAGAGGTCCTATCACTAGTAGAATTAGTTTTGTCGCAAGATGATGTTGCGCTTTAATGTGCGGTCAAATGATGTCGATTGACCTGAAACTTGACGGCGAGCTTCTTGAAAGTATTTTAAGATGATCCATCAGCTTTGATTTGCAGATCACGACCTCGATGGACTCCGTCGCTGGGAGACCTGATTTTTCTATTGCGGGGGGACAGAAGTTTAGTAAAATGATGCTGGAATGACCCGAAACTTGATATTTAGCCCTTTAGGAGTATTTTGAGACCATATATAAGATTTGTTTGGAGAATGATGGTTTTGGCAGTCTTCGTCGCTAGGAGGCGTGGTTTTATCCCTGAAAGATATCAATTAGGTCAAACGATGTCAGAATGACCCAAAATTTGACATAGATCCTTTTGGTATCATTTTAAGATCATTCGCAGGCTCTGATCAAAGAAATGATGTCTCCAGCGCTACTATCACTGGAAGGGCTGACTTTGTTAAGAGACAAACACGACTTTTGCATTTTGGGCAAAACAATATCAGAATGACCTAATTCAATGTAGAGCTCCTAGTGGTATCTTGAGACCAATTTTGAGAAAGAGGGTCTTCTAGCCGTTGCCGGAAGGTCCTGTTTGGCCGTTAGAAGAGTGAAGTTAAGGCCTAGTGATGCTGAAATGGCTCAGAACTTGATTTCTAAACTCCTCAGGGCTCTATTGAAGGGTTTTGAGCTTTTCAGATGATTTTAAGAAGATTTGATGCTTGAAGTAGCTGTTGCCTATTTTGTCATAAGAAGAATCGCCGCAAATGAAATGACACTAAAACTTCTCAAAACTAGTATGAGAGCTTTGAAAATCACACTTGTATGGCTGGATAGAGCTTCATGTGACTTTCTTGATGTTGAAAATGTGTGAAGAGGCATCAGTGACATTTTTAGTGTCAACAATCATCATCATCAAAGCTTTGTTCCAACTATATTGGGGTCGGCTATATGAGTTTTGTTTCTCCATTCCAGTCTATCCAGAGCTGAATCTCAGTTAAGTTGCACTTCTTCATATCTCTTCTTATTACATCCATTTAGGTCTTCTTTGGTGTAAGATTTTTCCCTTGGTGAGCCATCAATCTGCATAACTAAACTTTTCCTTATTGTCACTGCTGCCGGCCTGCTTGGACATGCCCAAACAATCGCAAATAGGTTTTTCTAATTTTATCTCTTATTGATGTTACCTCTAAATACTCTCGAAAGCACTCATTTCGAATTTTATCCTTCATAGTTTTACCGCACATCCACCTCAACATTCTCATCTCTGCAATATCCATTTTGTGCCTATGTTGGTTCTTGATTGGTCAACATTCTACTCTATATGTCATAATTGGTCTAATTGATGTTATGTAAGATTCTACTTTTAATCTTGTTGGCATTCATCAGTCACAAAGTAGTGAAGCACTCCAAAAGCAAGCCTCCACTTCAAGCATCCTACTTATGTCCTATGCCGACATCTTTATCAATCTCCCCATCCTTACTAATTATTGAGCCAAGGTAACGGAAAAGAATTCGTTGTGGTATCTCCTGGGCTTCAATTCTCACAGCAATTTTAGTTCTTTGTATATGCCCATTGAACTTGCAATCCACTTTGAGAGACCTTTATATAGACTAGTCGTCAACAATAGGCTCCCAATTAGAGATTGCCCCATCTGATCAGGGTGGTTCAATAATCTTGATTCCAAATAAGAGATTGTATTTCCTAATTATAGTTCCTAAGGATAGAGTTGTTAGTTTTATGGTCTCAATCCATTAAGATTGATGTAATAAATTGATTAATTTCTTTATTTATCAATATATTCATGCTTTCATTTCATAAGATGAATGGTGTTTATTACATGAATGCACATAACCAACACGAATGACATGATGGTTCATGAGATAAACCAGAGTCCATAAGTATACTAGATGCAATACATGTGTATGGATGAGATCCACATACGGGAGACATGCACATCAAATCTTATATTTGAATATCTTCACAACCAGTGATGAGACTGGACATCTCATCTGACAAGGTTGCAGTACTTTGATTACTATGAGATAGTGTGATTTGTCTCGATCATCAGAATGTAAGATTCTAGATCATAGTGCTAGTACATTGGATGTATTGAAGGACCATGAGAAGCACCTTATGAACACTGTCTTTACTTTAAGGTTTGCTTTCATAATTCCCTAGCAATAGGCTCTCAATCCTGAGACATTAATGAACTCAAGTTTCTTTCTATTCATTTGCTTTGAGTCACCAATGAGTGAGGCCAATTGTAGGTCAACACCTCGGTGATTTGGGTATGTGGTAGTAGAGCTGTGGGAACATTCGATGGTCAAGATGGAATCTATCTTTAATATCCCCTTGTGCCAATTAATGGATTTATCATTGGTAAGTGCGCACCCATTCCGATTAAGAGTTAATTGGATCGGTACCAAATGACCATTATAATTAATTGGGGCTCAAGGATAATAAGATATGGATCTAAGTTTGGAAGACAGGTCTAATTGATCCATGGATATTGATGGAGGGGCCTACTGTGGACATTAGGAAGTTTAGGGTCTTCATGTAATTTATTCCTAAGACTGGAGTTCAATTGCATTTATATAGTAGAGTTATTTGCAATTAACTGTGGGTACGGATTGCACATGAGATGTGGGGTTGCGGTGTCCCAGTTGGAGCTAGCTTTCTATGGGATCCCTAGTGGTTCCCACGCTAGCCCAAGATTGGATCTTTACTAATTATATTGAAACTAAAAAAGGAAAGCTACTATTTCTATTTGAAGTGAGACTTCTAATAGTGGTAATAGTAGAGCAAATGGTTACTAAGTGTAATGGAAGTTGGACTTCTAATTATACACTAAGAGAGAAGGTTGAAAAGCTATAAAAGGAAGAGGAGGGAGCACCCTTGGACGTTCATGCCCTATTCCAAGGAGTTGTGCACGCCCACCTCCTCTTGAGTTTGCAAGAGTTGTATTCTTCTTCCCCTCTCTCTCTTCTAGTTCCTTTCTAGTTTCCTTGGAGATTCTAGATAGTCTTTCTCTTGGAGATTCCACCATCTCTCTTGTGGAAAGAGATCTGAAGCGGGTCATAACGTGGAAGACGATTGGGCATTGGAGATTCTGATCTTAGAAGAGCTCTTCATCAAAGAGTTGAATCAAGTTCTCCATTAGAGCACAACCAAGCTCCATAGGTATTTTCTACTCCTTGTATGTTGTGGAATTTCGTGGTTGCTTGTCTGCTGCTGTTTCTATCCTTTTGATAGGTTTGTTTGCTGATCATGATGGCTGAGTTTGAGGACATGCATCTTGGATTGAGTTTTGTTGGCTTTTGGATAGGTGTTCACCACTTCTAGTTGGTGAAAAGTTTTTGAAACCTATCCAAGAGGTCCACCCACTTCCAACAAGAGTTACATAGCTTAATAAACTTAAGATATTTTTACATAAAAAATCCAAAAGGCAAAAACATTAAAAGTTTAGTAAATAACAGTAAAGGTCCTGATACATGAGGCCCTTCATCAATTATACTGCATGATCACGATGTGACTCATCATCTTCCTTTTGAGAGATTTCTTCTTTTGCCTTTCTTGGATGGTGGATTCGTACTTTTTTCTTGAATTTTTAATTTTACTCTTTTGTGCTTGGAAGATTAAATTTCTCTGTCTCCTTCATGTTATAAGACATATCTATGGTCTTTGTCCCCTCATGAATTAGACTCATACCAACAACAACCTTTACAAACTCTGTTTTATCTATCATTCCCTCATCTCACTCAACACTCCCATACCAAAAGCAACAAAACTCATTTCAATAAATCAATAGTAACTGGATCTCCAATCTAAGAAATCAAGAAGACCTACTTCAAAAAATAAAAGGGAATGAAAGAAGATGATGTAACCCACAGCCAAAACACGTACCATCACTCATCAACTACCGAAAGGTCGAATTTTTTACAAGTAGAGAATTTGTCAAGCTTGCATCGAGCAGTGACACCTTGAAGCCATATTCTTCTTCAATCAAGCTACCCGTTAATATCCATGCTGCATTGAGGCCATTGCTTTCTTGAGGCTTCTTTTTTCCTGTTCCCCGGGAAGCTTAGTCATAGTGAGAGTTCTTTTCCTCTCTCCTCATATAAACCTGAGCCTTTTTCTCGGATGTTTGCCAATTTCATTTTGACATTGTTTACTTGGTGATTTTACACTTCATGTAATTTTTTCTTTGCTAGGTGCTTTTGCACTTCGTGTAATTTCTTAAATCTAGGTGAAATAAATAACTCTTAATGGGGTGAAATGGCTTTCATACTTAGTTCAATGTTTATATAACACAAGTCATAAAGTACGCTTGACAAGGGCTTGTTGCATTGTATGGAAGCACTCTCCATCAACTAGTGAGATCTTTAACCATCGCTCGGACCTTGCTTTGACCATAAGGGCACATGTTGTAACATGAAGTTCTAAGAGAACTTAATAAAGAACAAAAGCTCTACATAATTGATTATGGATTCTTCAGACAATGGCCCTGATTCTTTACTAGAATTCCTAACATGTTTTTAGGCTACTTGGGAATTCAGAATTCCTGTTAGGAGCTCATTGTTTCTTAACTAGAATTCCTGGGCTTTTTAAGTTCTGCGCATTTGAAATCCCCAATATTCTAACATTTGAGAAACCACTTCAACAAAGAGAATTTGGAAATCTTTCTCGAGATTGGGTTTTGGGAGATGGATGACGACATTCTAGCATCACCAACAGTCATCTTCTACATCCATATTCTAGCAAAACAATAGAAGAGAAGGTGTGCTTCTTCTACATCTACACCCCTCTTCATTTTCCTAATTTTTTCCTTCTTTTCTCCCTATTTCCTTGCTTGTTTTTTTTATTTTCTAGGGTTTGTATGGGATGGAAGGGGATGAAGAATTTGGTTGTTGGAGAGTTCAATCCCCCATTATTTTATAGTTGATTATGATTACTTGGCATGCTCAAGATGCTTTTTTTTTTTCTCTCCAAGATCTCTATTTTATTCACCCACTGATTTTATCAGTTTCTGGTTTATCTCCATATCTCTATTTTCTTGGACTTCGCTCTAGATATTCAACACCATGTGCAATGATACTATTTGTCCCGACATTCTATCTGAGTGTGGAAAACTCATTATAGATCTAACGGTGTTTTCCTAACTTCTCCAGATTTAAGTGGATATTTGACTTATCATGCATCTTTTGTAAGAGGGTGCATAGTGCACAGTAGTTTGGTGGTCGCATGTAAAAATTGTGGATGTCCAAATGCTTGGCCTTGTAACTTGTGAAAATTGAGCTTCATATATTTGAATAGCCTAGGGACCACGAGGTTCTATAATGATGAAGGCCTACTTGTTTGCATGAAATTGAATTCAGTCATGGTAAAAATGGATTCCAATGAAGGACTATATAAAGAGATGAGGAATGGATGTATGGTGGAGATGTATATGAGAGAGGTTGCATTTCTAGATGAGGAATGTAGGTGATGGATGCATATTCATTTTCCATCGAAGGGGAAGATCATTTTATTGTGATTTGTGGATAGTCCCCTTTGCTTCTTCAGTGTTTGCCATGGTCGATAGAAATACATTTATGAGAATTCATGGGAATTCAATTCCATGCCAACAAATGGGAGATACTATTTATCAAGGTTTTTTGACTTTTCCTTTACTATATGCATCAGCATAGATTTCCATATTTTTAATCATCTTGATCCATCTGGCTTTTATCTAACAACTTGTTCAAAACCTACCTCTACATGAGCCTGTGTTAAGGCCGAATTTTCAGAGTCTATTTATGTGTGTGTATTGACAATGTAATTCTCCTATCTTCTGACAGTTTGAGTCTAAGAAAAAGGCCCACCTAGCAGACAAACATTGGGTTCCATCTTCCAAAAAAAGAGGTAAAAAAATGTGGGTGGTTGCTCTTTTTTTTTTTTTTGGTAGAATGTGGGTGGTCGCTCTTAAAACAGTTTTCTGCCCAGTAGCTTAGTTAGATTGGAGTAGACCCACTTCAGTTAGAGAGGAATTACAGGACAAGGGTGATTTGCAGTATCCTAGTATAGACCTAAGGGTAGCAACAACTTAAGACCCAACACGAACCACCAACCCAACCCAACCCACTAATTCAAAGTTTAGGTCGATCAGTTTGAGTACCGCGTGACATTTCTGGGCGCAAAAGTAGAAACTTAACCAGAATTTCTCTCATGATTTGTCTCAAGTTGCCATGTTGATTCCTAATGAAACTACAACACTTGAGGCACGAATCTAGGCCTATATAAAGCATTTATCTTTCTATTCAACCTCACCTCTCTATCAAGATAAAACCCCAGAGAGAACTTGAGAGATCCATCTTCCCCCAAGGCTATCATCTACAGTGTTGAAGATCAAGGCTTTGGTTATGCTCCATGACCATTCTACTCCTCTGAAGTAGAGACTCCTTGAAGACGGCTTCGAGGTGTTCGGTTCAAGTACAATGAAGGTGCACGGCGAGTAGTCGGCAAGATCACGCAGTCCCTAGGTTGAGTTAAAAAAAGTGTCACATTATCATGAAAAGCTTATAGTCTTGACACCTTTTAGTTATAATAAACATTTTATATCCTTAATACCTCCGAAAGTCCGAATGCAATCAATACTTATATCATGCTCTAATTCAAGGACCTTCCCAAATGTGAACCATAGAATTACATTCCATAATTAAGTTTACGAGTCTTCAATGATAAACTCAGTCATTGGTAAAAATCAGAGCTTGGATCACAAAATCAACCTAACAGCCAAATGCAAACATAGTTTTTTTCTGTTTTCTTTTTCTTTTTCTTTTTTAACTTCATGAGTTTATTTTTGTCTTATATCCATTTTATTTGATCATTTTGAGATGATACATGAGTATTTTCAAACATTTGAATATTCCTACTACATTCTACATCCATAAAGAGACTTTTTTCCCTTGTTTTTTTATAGCGCTCAAAAGCTCATAATTCGGTCCATATCGAATTCAATGGAAGGTATGATTCATTCATAAACTTTATCTTTAATTTAATACATTGCTATCAAATTCATATTTAAAGGATATAAAATATTATTTGCATTTGATACTTGCATTATCTTAATTTGCTTGTACATATTGACTTGCTCAATTGGATTACAACAGAATCCGCCAAATTATGTTTAATATCTATTGTTGGTGCCGCTGTGGCTGTATGCTGTGGATTGGCTAAACAATGGCTAACATTACAAGATGAACGAACTAAGAAGAAACGTCATATTTCATATTTATCAGACAAATGATGGGTAGAAGAGCGCTTTTCAAGTGAGGGTCCTCAATGTCATGAGAACCTACGTAAGAGTTTTGATTGCTTTATAATATTGCATGACATACTTATGCATTGTGGACTTCTTTAGAACACACGAGTGATGTCAATAGATGAGTAGTTAACAATATTTCTCCACTTTAGCCCACAATGTTACTAAAAGAGCTGCTACTAATCGGTTCAATCACTTAGGTGCCACTGTTAGTCGTTATTTCCATAAAGTATTAGACAGGGTCTGTAAGGTCTATCCAAATCACATTCAAATTTCAGAAAATGCCCTAACTCCATATCAAATTAATTCACGTTCGCGGATTGTTTCGGGGCTATCGGGGTTCGCAGATGTGAGAATCCGTGGGGTCCAACCAATTTTCTAATCTACTTGAAAACAACAGGCGGTGATCCGTAGGTCAACCTTTTCATGTAAAAAAGAAAAATAAACTTTTTTCTATCTCTTACTACACGTATTAAAAAAGAGACACAATTTGGACTTTGAATGCCGTCAAAGGAGAATTTCATTTGTTTTCCGTGAAAGGCAATGTTATTGCCGTGAAGGGCGATTTTGTGTATGCTGTGAGAGGCGATTTTTTAGTATCATGAAAGGTGATTTACAATTCTCATCAAAAGAAAAGACAAGACTCGTGACTTTTTCTCTCTTTAAAAATACAAATATAATAAGAAGAAAGAAAATTAGATCTAACTTCTCATGAGGTTACAGGGACTCGTTCAGATTGACGGTCCTAAGTCATGTTTGGACTTTGTTGTCATCCTTTTGATGATAATAGTGGATGCTTTTTATTCTCTTGGCTAGGCTTGAACCTCGGATAATTAGAGAATAAGGACCAAGGAGAGATCATATATCCAATAAAAATCCAGCTAGACGGGTTAAAGTGCCGCGTTTAAGCTATTGAGATAGAATGAGAGGGCCTTGGGGGGGGGGGGGGGGTGTGCTGGGGTGGGGTTGTTTGTGTGGCCCACTAACGGTCTTCAATCACCTTGTTGTGGCTGTTGCTGCAAAACTTCTTTAACGGATGTGAGATCGTCGTTGGAGCGTCATAGCAACGATGGGGATTTTTTGTGGGATTTTGCACATCATGCCTTGGAATGGTGGAAGTGACCTCCTTCTAATTGAAGATTTGATGTCTCCAATGTTATTACCGCCGAAAGGGCTGACTTCACCTCGTGGAGAATGCGACTTTTGCATTTTCGGCCAAACGATGTTGGAATGGCTTAGAGTTTGACGCGGAGCCTTCAAGTGACATTTTGAGACCAAGTGCATGCTCCATTTTATGAAACAAGGTCAGTAGCTTTACCGCTGTCGGGAGCTCCAATTTGGCTGCTGGAAAAGTAAAGTCAGGCAAAATGATATTGAAATAGCCCAAAACTTCCTGTGTCCACTTCTCAAGGTTGTTTTAAAGGATCTTGGAGTTTTCAAATGGTTTCGACAAGACCTGATTTCCATTGTGGCCTGGTGCAGCTTCATATAACTTTTTTTCATGTTGAAAGTGTATGAAGAGGCAAAGTAACATTTTTGGTGTCAACAACTCGTTTCACTTTTTTGCAGTTTTTTATAACATGATTTATTCTTTCATGTGAAACATTTTCATTATAAATAACTTGATCATTGAGATGAAAAGATTGCATAGGTGCAATAGACGGTACACACGTATCCGCTTGTGTACCAGCTACGAAGCAGGCTAAATATCGAAATAGACATGGCCGACTCTGTCAAAACTGTCTTATGGCAAGCGGATTTGATATGAGGTTTCAATATATGCTTGTGGGATAGGAAGGATTTGCAAGTGATGCTACTATGCTCTTTTTTTTCGCACTGGATAAAAGTGACAGATTAGCAGCGCCAGATGGTAATGGAACCATACAAATATATATGTGGGTACTATAAATGCATTTGTTTAATTATGTGAAGTTAATTTAACTTTCACTTCTTTAATATGAAAATATAGGTAAATTTTATCCAGTAGATGCCGATTTCGCTAATGCGCTCGGATTCTTGACACTATATAGAGGTGTGCGTTGTTATCCAAGGGAGTTCGAGGAATGTCCTCCAATGAATTGCCAATAACTTTTTAATTTGCAACACTCCTCATTGCGCACCACCATAGAATGGGTGTTTGGAGTTATTAAAAATCACTTCCCCATGTTATGAATGCCACATGAGTATTTATTGACAACTCAACAAGATATTGTCATTGCTTATACTATCCAAAATCACATAGTTATGCAGTGTAGGAGACCTAATGCTCGAACCATCTCCACCATGATAATTTGTAGAGTTGATCCTCTATTGACAAATACAAAAAATATAGAAACAGTCCCACGTTGGAATAGAGGTATTTGGCATTCATTTCGGGACTCCATATCCGAGCAAATGTGGAATAATTATGAGCATCAACAAGAAGATAATGATCAACAATAGCAAGAGGAACTTATCCAATGCGTTGTCGATCCATCACTTTTAGTTTTTTTCCATCACAATATATAACTGCTTTGTGACAAATAATGTATGATTTTTTATGTTGACAATGTAATATTGTTTGATAATGAATGTTTGAATATTTTTTTTTGTAGCGTATAAAATTTCTTTATGCTTGTTTTTTATTTCATTTATATTGAATGAATACTTTTCAAATCTCATTAGGATTGCAAAAAAAGGAAAGTTACAAATGGAATCTAATAGTAAAAAGGGTTTTAATGGATACACTTCCAGAGATGAAGCTTGCAGGAAGAAGATTTGAAAAAACTTCAATATGGAAGGAATCTATAACATAGGTTAAGGAAAAAACTAGGTTGGAACCTAGCGTCACTGATTAGAGAAATAAAGGAACTTCTTTCTGGGGTGATACATTAAAGATGGTAACTGCTGAAGATGATGTGTGGGATTCCTTGGAGCGGGTAAATTAGAATCACCTATATTTAACTACTATATATTTTCATATCTTTTTTTCTTGAATAAGTTAAATTCTAACTAAAAGAACTTGTCACAAGCAAAGAGCAAGTTGGCTAAATATAGGCATATCACTGTCAAATTTTCTGATGAAGTACATGATCTTATCGCTGATGATGTTGCAGAAGGTGAAGTGGCCCTTACATGAATAGAAAGGAGCCAACTAAGTTTTTCAGAATTGCCAACGGATGATGAATTCGTGAATAATGGCTTTGGTACCTAGACACCCGGGTTGGATGATATGGTTGAGGCTAACTTGCCTCAACATAGTGTAAATTAACCAATGTATATTTGCGCCAGTAAACCAAACTAGTACCAACAGAACTTCCAAAAAGTGAAAGTCAGTGAAAAATACGTTGGATAAAATTGTAAATGCATGTCTTAAAACTTGCAGAAATAGTAAACTCGCTCAAGAGCTTGATTTCACGAGTTAATGAAGTTGTAACTTCAAATACTCTTATACTGCAGAACATGCAAATGCTAGTTCTTGACTTTCTTGTTGGTAATGACAGGAGGGCATTAACATTCTTGAGTTTGAATGATTAGAAGAAGATAAAATGGCTAGAGACAAATTCCCATCCTGGGCAAACTCCATGAATGGATGAATTTATTAAACCTTAATTTTCAAGTGGTTGCCTATTTAAACACTTTTTTGTCTTTTGGATGATTGTAGCAAACATATTTTGGATGTTTAAATACTTTCTGTCTTACGGATGACTGTAGAAAATATATTTTGGATGTACGGTTGGAAGTGATAAAAGTTTCAAAAATTAGATGATTGTAGTCTTTTTGTTTGTATGATTGGACCTGGAAACCACTATTTAGACATTGGGTGACTATATGTCTTAAATGGTATAAACTTGCATTTCCTTGTTTATGTAATATTTATAGCCCTTTTTTTTAGTGTGAGATTGATGGTGTGAGCTTGTGTTTGATGGGCTTTTGGGTGTATGTAACTCAATGTAGGTCCTTACTTTTTTTTTTCCTTGACCTTTTCAATCCTTAATTAGCACATAATGTCTTATAACCATTGTTTTGTTTATTAGGGCTTGACTCGGGTAGATATTTACTATTGTTGGCACATAGTATTGGTAGAACTGTGTTTGAGAGATTTGCCTGCTTCCTTTCTGTAGATATTTTTTTTCCATTTTTTATGTTAGCATTTTATTTATTTTTCCGAGATGGTTACATTTTGTAATTAAGTGGGGTTACATTTTTCAATTAAGTGGGGCCCATACGTATATTATATAGTGTGTATATATATTGGTGGTCAATTTATACTTGAACTCGTACAGTAATAATACATACAAGGCTCTAATTTCAATTAGAAATTCTTTTAGCTATGAAATAGGGGATTTGTGAAGCTAGGGAATATAGAATACTCAGGCAAGGGCTCAAGCTGTGAATGAAATAGGGAATTGAGAGTTTTAGAATTTAGCAGTATTTCAAATACCATCATTTGAAATTCCCAGACAAGCACCACCATACATGAATTCTAGTATAGAAACAGGCCCAACATGCGAAGCCAAATGCCTTATTCTGAAGCGCTAGAGGTACCATTCCACCATTGGGAGAGGTTGAACTTCAATAATTTATGGCGGTGGAAATTTTTTTAAGGATAGCAATGGTTTTCATAAAAGCAAGGCGTAGTCAGGCTCAAGGAACCAAGGATTAACCCATTTGCCTAAGCAGTTGGTTTTACAATTCCAACTTCAAAAAGCAAAAGTGAGACTTTGTCCCTTGCGTTACAGTTTGGCCTTTTGTTTACTTTTCCTTTCCTCTATCTTTAATTTCCGATGTCAATGTGATCATTATTGTTGCCGCAAGCATTGTAGTTATTATAATTCTCATTATTTGAGGTCTATTCATATTAGTCTTTTACCATTTGCAACACGTGATGGTGAACATTATTTCAAGATCATTTAGTAGGAGGTCAGGATACATTTTCGCTAAAGGTTCAGGTTTTGTGATCTTCTTACACCTCTTGTGTAAGACCCCGACTCCTAATTTTTGGGATTAGTGTGTTTTTAGCCGTGGTTTAGTTTCTAAGTAAGATTTGAGCCTAATTGAGTTAGATTGTGGTTTAGAATGGTTTTCCATAGCTTTGGAGAATTTTGAGAGCGGTTGGACCCGGTCTGACAGCTCAAGGATGCCTTGGGCTGTACGTGTAAGCGTAAGGATTGTTCTTGATTTTGAAAAATTACAATTTTGGTTTCTTCTGATAGGTCAAATTAGATCCAACAACTTTTGTGTTTAGACCTACCCCATTCGAAACTCAGAAAATCAGTTTTTAAGCCCGAGGGGCAAAACAGTCTTTTCACATTTAAATCTGAGCCCAGATTTCGAAATTTCAGAACCATACCAAAAATATACTTTTTGAAAAATAGATTTTATGAGGATCATTTTGTTCTTCTTTGTCAATTTCATCCGAGGCCCGGAAAGTTCAGTTCTAAGTCCATGAAGAGTTTTAAGTTGTGGGCCCCATAATTATCACTTTATATAAGCCCCACCTTCCATATCTTCTCTCCATTCTCTTCCCCAACGAGAGTGAGTTGCAGGGGCTCCCAGCTGAGCCTTATTCCTCTCCTTCCTTGCTTCTCCCTCCACCAAATCAACCATGATTCATCACCGTTTGAAAATCCGATTTCGCCATTGTGTTCCCCACCTTCCAAGCTCTCCCTAGACCCCATTTTCGTGTGAGGAGCAGCTGGACAGCCCTTCGTTTGAGCAGTTCCTTGCTGGTTGGAGATGCTACAAGTAAGACCTCCCTTTCATTTCTTTATATGAGGTAGGACAGCACCTAGGGAGCCTTGATTTCAACATGCAAGCTCTAACTCTAACTCTTTCCTAGATTCCAAATTTTGAGCTACTTTTTGAGTATGTTTTGGGGGTCTTTGTTTCATAGGTGTGCTTGTGTCTAATTGGTGAGATTTCTGAGTAATCTTGGAGTGCTAGAGACAAAGGCAAGTGATCAACTTAGATCTTCTTATGCATGCAATGTTTTAATGGGTTCAGCTGTGTTAAAACTTTAAATTTCTGCAGGTTTTAGTGTTCCATTCATGTGCAGATTTCTGCAATGTTTTAATGGGTCCAGCTGTGTTAAACATTTATATTTCTGCAGGTTTTAGTGTTCTATTCATGTGCAGATTTCTGCAATGTTTTAATGGGTTCAGCTGTGTTAAAAATTTAAATTTCTGCAGGTTTTAGTGTTCTATTCATTTGCAGATTTCTGCAATGTTTTAATGGGTTCAGCTGTGTTAAAATTTTAAATTTTTGCAGGTTTTAGTGTTCTATTCATGTGCAGATTTCTGCAATGTTTTAATGTTTCAGCTAGATTCAGAACTCTGCAATTGTTTTAATGTTTCAGCTAGACTCAGATTTCTGGAGTTGATTTAATGTTTCAGTTATGTGAAAAATTCTGCACTGCTGAAATTCAGAATTCTGCACTGCTGAAATTAGTTGTTTCCTGCATTGATCTATTGGATTCAAATCTGAACCTGTTTTCAAAAAAAAAAATTCTGGTTTCAAATATGTTGTTTCCTGCAATTGCATTCAAATCTGAAATTGTTTTGTTGAAATTCTGATTTGAGATATGTTGTTTCCAGCATTGTTTTATTTGGTTATCAAAGTATGAATTCGAATAATTTTTGAAATTATGTATTTTTCACTGGTGCTGAGTCTTAGATGTTATTTGTTAATGGATATTGGAGTTCGATATACCGTTGGAAAGCTCTCGAAGCAAGGAATCCAATGGTATACTATGCTTAATGATCAAAGGCTGACAAAGAAAGTGGATATTTTGATCAACGAAAAACTAGAATATGTTGAGGGGCTTTTGTCTTGATATTGTGTACTTGGAAATCTGAAATGTTGTTTACCTTCAGGGGCACCAATCCGCTTTTAATTTCAACATTTGTGTTTCAATTACACAAGAATCGAATGAAGGGCCTTAGCATATACTTGAAAGTCTGTTTTCAGAAACTTAGTCTTGACATGAAGAATATTACTTTGCACTTGTTTTGACTTAGAAGCGTTGGTTTTGTCTTGGATCTCGTTTTGTACTTGCTTTGACTTACAAGCATTGGTTTCGTTCGGGTATTGTTTCGCACTTGTTTTGACTTGCAAGTATCAGTTTTGTTTTGGGTATTGCTTTGCACTTGCTTTGAGTTACAAGTATCAGCTTTGTTTCAAATTGTTTTAAGAACCCAAAAAGGGGACTACTCATTGTGCTTCGACATGCTTATAGCTTATGCTAACTTGTTTTGTCTTACGTGCACCGTCCACCCCGTGTGGTCGATGAAGGAAATGTGAGAACTTGGTCCGGGCGGCACCCTTAACCACGGGGCGTAGCGTGTCAACCATGGGCCTCAAACGGCGAGTCTCCATTAGTTTGGAGCATTCAAATATGAGAACTTGGTCCGGGCGGCACCCTTAACCACGGGGCATAGCGTGTCAACCACGGGCCTCAAACGGCGAGTCTCCATTAGTTTTGTGCATTCATGAATTCCGTTGAATACCACTGAGCTTGGACTACCCTCTCAGTCTGATCCACTAGTTAGGGGGTCCTTAAACATAAGGACTATCTGCAGATAAGTCGTGTATTTATACACATTTTTGTTTTGTTCCGGTTCCGCGGCCGGTTTTCCCGCCCACCTTGTGTGGCTCGGGCTTTCGTTTCGTTTCGCCTGTCTTGCTTTGTCTTTGCTTGCTCTTGTCATCGTTTATGACGGAGAAAGGATGAGCTCAATGTGGATTTACGAATCATGATATTTTCTCGTAATCATGCTAGCTTTGTCTTGCATTTTGTTCATGTACTATTTGAAAATTTATTAAATGGTTTTAAACGCTAGACCACATGTACTCATGCTACTTTTGCCTCATATCTCGTTCGTGGACTTTTGTTTTCTCGAAGTGTATATCGTTCAAGCATCGTTTGAAGATTTGTAAATTGTTTTAAATTCAGTATATGGTTTCTTATAAATTTTAAATGATTCATACTCATGCTTAAATTGATCACCTGCCAGACCGTCGTGTCTGACCTTGTTTGTTTGGTGCCTTAGGTAGCA
This sequence comes from Persea americana, assembly GCA_029852735.1. Lineage (NCBI taxonomy): Eukaryota > Viridiplantae > Streptophyta > Magnoliopsida > Laurales > Lauraceae > Persea > Persea americana. Next base: position 44,672,867 of record CM056814.1, read on the forward strand.
GGTTCTCGTCTTGAGCTAGTACGTGTACAGATGGCTATAGAGCCACGAGTTTTGCAGTTTGTTGTTTCAGTGATGTCATACAGACGTCGCGGTTGACTCTGGAGATACGTTACACACATGGGTAGTATTTGTTCTTAGGTTGTTATTTTGTAAGGCTTTTGTTAGCCTTTTCTTTTGGGATTGTAATTAATGCACTTGTTAAATTATAACTTGAATATTCTTGGGTATTGATAAGCCTGTCACTGTCAGCTCTGTATATTTTGATATCATGTTTTGTTCCAGTCTGAGTATGATTATGCTATGACAGCTTTATGCTGACGGGTCGCAATGCCACGTAAGCTTCCGCGAAATGTTATTGATGTGTTTGGAAATTTTGCCTTCCTCACACACGCGGATCCCGGGGAGAAATATATTTATAACTTACTCCCTAATTCACGTTCCCGAGGTCGGACCGCTGTAGGGATCCGGGTTCGAGGGCGCGACATCTTGCTTTTAAAACCTCATAAGCATGACTAACTCAATTTTTCAAGAAGTTCGGTCCTGATTTATTGATTGGGACCGGGTCATTCCAAATTAAATATTTTAGGTTTTTCATGAGCAACCTTTTCAACAACCTATCTTGGTAACATTACCTTTCAAGAAATAGAGTTATGTGTCATTGGCAATGCTTCATGTTCCTCTATGAAAGAATTGGTTTTTTAAATGAGCAATTAATCTACATTTAAACTGAAGTGCTCGACGAATTTTAGAATTCGGAAGCAATCGACACAAGCTTTTTGAGACATAAGAAATTCCAAATATCACATTTCATGCGTTAGGAAGCTCTCTGGACTTCCTTTTCCTAGACTTATCTAGTTATGTTTTAAGGAGCGTTGTAATGCAAACAACTTTAGAAGTGAGAAGAAAAGTGTGCATCCAGAACAGAAGGGAAAAGGAAAGAGTCAGAGCAAGAGGGAAGAAAATCATTAATAACTTCTTGTTGGTTCCCAAGCAACGGAGAATAGAGATTGAACAATGGACTCTGGATGCCAGGTGCCTACATTCAGATTTGTTACGTGCTCAAGTCAAGAGGTGATAGGTCCTTGGTACAACCCTCGTGTGTATCCCTGGTGGAGAGATGTTCGAATGCCTTCCTAACATAACCAATAGACCATAAAACCATTGTTCTGCCGTTTCCCATCATCAATTGCTTTTGGGATAAGTGGTAGCTAAATAGAGTTTGAGATCTTACAAGTGGTATCAAATCCTAATAAAGTTGGGGGTACAAGTCTCCTATCGGGTGGTACCAGTGAGGAGGGGATTGTTAGGTCCCTGGTACAACCCTCGTGTGCACCCATGGTTTCAAGGAATGGATGTGCCCATTTCAAACTAGGAGATGGAATGGTGTGTGTGACATTACCATGCAAGACGATTACCAAGTTTAGGAACAAGGAAGGGGAGGATTTGAAACACACCCATGGATGTGCCCATTTCAAACTAGGAGAGGGGATGTTGTGTGTGACATTACCACAAAAGACGATTACCAAGTGTAGGAAATCATGTAGCCTGCATGCCACAAGTCCCACGTCAAATCAAGCAACGCCTAAGCTAGCAAAGAATACAATCCCACTTATAGTAAGACTTGGTTTGCCCCCACAAATAAGACTCCCAACATAATCAGTAGATATTGGTTTCTTGGTAAAAAAGTTTTTAGCAAGTATGACTCTTTGGGATTTAGATATATAAGATGAGGGAGTCCTAGGGTTGGATTCCCAATTGTTGGCATACATATAGATCTCTAACTATGTATTGGAGTCTTCACGTCCACATCCATTACCAAGCTCAAATTTAAGAGCCTAGCATGCACAATGTATCAAAATTTTCTTCAATACTTCATGGTATGAGCATCTGTGGTAGTGCATGAAAATGTCCTACAGCTTTGTCACTTGATGCATCCCAATATCCACGAAGGGAAACTGAAATGAATGTAGACAAACCAAGGAACTCAAGTAAGGACCAGCTCCACAATGGGTTGGCCTAATGCCTCTCGGAATTCGACAAATGCCACCAAGCCAGAGACGACCCCATTAATTGTAGGCGCAAGTCCACCCATTTAGTTAATCGAGCCGGGATGGCTTTCTATCACATGTTTTTGGGCAAATTAGCCACTAAATTACATGGATTACAAATTCGGTCCGGGCTTTCTATCGCTTGATCCAAGTACTAACCCGTGTGTTACGTATCCCAAACCTTTCGATCCATAGTCAGCCCAAAGCAGGCTGATCCTCCCCTTTGACTGACACCAGAACAGACGAAGGGAAGACAAGAGAGTGACCGGAGAAAGTAGGTGAAAACACACACACCTCCCATTTTACACCTATATGTATCTCTCCCTCTTTCAATCCAAAGGTGATCTGCTCCTCATTCCAACCAACCATGGCTGCTTCCACCTTATCCCTCCTCCCACTCTCATCCCTCCTCAAATCCTCTTCCTCCCACCCCAATCCCCCCCTCCTTATCTTTCGCACCTCCGCCCCACCTAACCTACGTACCCCCTTCTCCACCGCCATCCGAGCCCTCTCGTCCCCCGCTCTCACCCAAGACGACCTCAAAAAACTCGCCGCCGACAAGGCCGTCGACTATGTCCGCAGCGGCATGGTCCTTGGCCTCGGCACCGGCTCCACTGCCGCCTTCGTGGTCTCCAAGATCGGCGAACTCTTCAACTCTGGCCAACTCCGCGACATTGTTGGCATCCCCACCTCCAAGCGCACGGCCGAGCAGGCCGCCTCCCTCGGCATTCCCCTCTCGACCCTCGACAAGCACCCCCTCCTCGACCTCGCCATCGACGGCGCAGACGAAGTCGACCCGGCGCTCGACCTCGTCAAGGGCCGCGGCGGTGCCCTTCTCCGGGAGAAGATGGTCGAGGCCGCTTCATCCAGCTTCGTCGTCGTCGCGGACGAGACCAAGCTCGTCTCCGGCCTCGGCGGAAGCGGCCTCGCCATGCCCGTCGAGGTCGTGCAGTTCTGCTGGAACTACAACCTCGTGAGGCTGCAGGAACTGTTTGGGGAGGGTTGCGAGGCTAAGCTCAGGGTGGATGCAGCGGGGAAGCCCTATGTCACAGACAACTCCAATTACATCGTGGACTTGTACTTCAAGACCCCAATCAAGGACGCGGCTTCTGCTGGCAAGGAGATCTCCGCGCTTGAAGGAGTGGTGGAGCATGGGCTCTTCCTTGATATGGCGACCGCGGTTATCATCGCAGGGAAGGATGGAGTGAGTGTGAAGACCAAGTGAGCTTTGGGGAATTGGCCAAGGAGGTAAAAGGTACCTTTTATTTGTTGTCTTCTTCCTTTCCTCATTTTTCTTTGTAATTGTTGAATGACATGGGTGTTATTTATCTGATGGGTCTTTATTGGAAATTTTGTAGTTTAATTTACTCTTCTGGAGGTTGTACTGTATTTGAAATAAGGACTAGGATAATAATGGAGAAGTGATTGTTCTTTCTCCATTTGAATGAAATTGTCTTTTTCTTCTTCACATATCTTTTGATGGGCCACTACTATTTTGTTGTTGAAGTTATGTAAGTTGTGTGAGAATTCTGTTGTAATCTCTGGGTCTTTAATGGATGAGATTTATTGCAGGGCATTTTGGGTTATGGAATTAAACATACTGTATTTCAGAAGCACAATACCACCTCAATTCGCACCAGCACATTCATGTTCTTTTAGCTGTTTAAGCTGTACTTTTAATTGCTCCCTAAGAGATTGTGTGTAGCTATGTATGTGTTAATAGTTTCTGTCCTTTTGGGGGATGTACGTCGTTTGATTATAAAGAAATTGTATAATGAATATAAGGTAAGAGTTGAAGCTATTTAAACAATAGCATTAGTACATTTCATGCAGCAGACTCTGAGCTTTGAAGACATGCTTTGGTGAACTGAGCTTAGTTCCTCCTTTGAATACCTTGGAATATGAGAAAAAGATACATCTATAAAAGAAAATATGCTCCGTGTGAGAATTCTGTTGTAATCTCTGGGTCTTTAATGGATGAGATTTACTGCAGGGCATTTTGGGTTATGGAATTAAACATACTATATTTCAAAAGCACACTACCACCTCAATTCGCACCAGCACATTCATGTTCTTTTAGCTGTTTAAGCTCTACTTTTAATTCGTCCCTGATTGTGTAGCTATGTATCTGTGTTAATAGTTTCTGTCCTTTTTGGGGATTTATGCCGTTTGATTATAAAGAAACTGTACATATAAAGTAAGAGTTGAAGCTATTCAATTTCAAACAATAGCATTAGTACATTTCATGCAACAAACTCTGAGCTTTGAAGACATCTTTGGTGAACTGAGCTCAGTTCCTCCTTTGAATACCTTGGAATATGAGAAAAAGATACATCTATAAAAGAAAATATGCACCTAATCTCGTTTACCTTCATGGATAATCTCCGAGGAGCCGCCTTTTGCTATGCTTCTCTCAAAGAGTTCCCAGAATCTGGTTCCACAACCATCATGCTCAAGAAATTTTTTTTTAGCAAGTCTTCTGCCTTATTTGGCCAATATTTCAGCACAATTAGAATCACCAAACAGGTGTCCTCGAAAATGCAATTACTTACATCTCAAGCTCGATAGCCTTTACTTGCCTACAGAGTAGCCATGCAAAAAACGCCTTGTGGGCATGGTGGGCATGGTTGTCGGTCCCCACTATGAAAATCTCTACTTTGAGATAATGACACTGCTGATTGTAGCATCTCACTGTCTAAGTCTAAATAAGCTACCAATAAAAAAAAACAGAGACTAAATAAGCTGCCCCCTCTTAGTAAGCAAATGGGATCAATCATGGTTGACAAAGTGGAGACAAGTCATTGGAGGGTTATGTGATTATTGATTGCCATTTTGATTAAGGGGAGATTTTACAAGAAGACAGTTAGACTTGCTTTACAGTATCAAGTTGAATGTTAGACAATGATGAATGAAAAGTGAAACACCATGTCGCGGAAATGCACATGTTAAGAGAGATGTATGTAGTTACAAGAAAGGATAGAATTTGGATTTAGGAGTCGTCAGTCCATAAGGATAGATCATACGAGAAAACTTACAAGTAGCTCCAATTAAAGAGAAAGGGGAATGTTGTTTGAAATCATTTAAGCATGTACACTGAAGACAAAAAATAAGCCTCCATAAAATGTATTGAAGCTTATATGTCCAAGGAACTAGGTAAAGATAAGACCAGTAAAACCTTAAATAAAGGAGTGAGGACTAAGAAAACACATGATGGTTTGTGCTACTGAAATCATGGCTGTTAGTTGGGTTGAGTGGACATGTAGAACTCATAAGGCCCAAATCCTGAAGGACGGAATAAGTTTAGTTCACACTCATTGTGACAATTCGATGTTGGTACCTTAGTTCACACTTATTGTGACAAATCGTTGTAATGTAATCGTGACCTATGAATCTTTATTAGCAGTAGAAGCTAAAGATAGTGAATTTATGAAGGGAGAGCAACAAAAATCAAGTTTTTCCATCATAGTGGGAAAATTTTCAAATCTTTTGCAAATCATACAAAATCTCCATTAAAATAACCCTTCCTGGTGGATCAGCCTCCATCAGAGTAATTCAAAATGAACTTCTATAGTAAGACATAGTCCCTTAACCAAGGATTGAAATCACGAAGGAAACAAACTCGCCTCGGTGTTGGAGGGTACCGGATTGGGTTGAGCCATTGGTACAAGGAACACCCCCACCTAAAAGAAAAACCAAAATAAAAAAAAGAGGGTAACATTCGTTTATTTCTCCGTCAAATCTCTGCAACCTTTGTCTCTTCTTCCATTGCCTTCCTCGGAATTCCTTGCTTAGAAAAAAAAAAAAAGAAAAAAGAAAAAAGAAAATAAATCTTGCCAAGAGTACTGATCTGGATTACCTTCTGTGGTAGCTTCTGATCCTCGATTTAAGAAAAAGACCAATCTCCAATGAGATTGATCCAATCCAAGGATGGGTTTTGAAAACACCATATAGAAGAGAAACTCAGAGAAAATCCTTGATTAAATGATAATAAGCATGAAAACTGCAATGAGGCTTGCCCTCTATATGTAGGATTCTCCTATTACTTGGCAATTGAGACTTTCTAGTTAAAATAGGAAACTAGCTAATCCTAATCAAACAAGAATATATAATTTAGAAATATTTCTCTAATCAAACTAGGAATGAAAATAGAAAGGATGTCAAAGTAATCTCTCGGTCAGATTGGGCCTGCGGGCTGAACCCATGGACTGGGCTGACCAATTGACTTCTTGGGCCTACTCTTAGTTCGTACTTCATCAACTCTCCCTGTCTTGGAAAAACTCGACTCTGTTGAGTTAATAACTTGATAATATTCATAGAGATCCGGATTCAGGCTCTGGAAGTTGGTAGCTATAATCCATTTAACATCGGAGATTGGGAAGTTCTGCCAACGGATAAGGAATTTCTAGAATCCTGCTTGATGAATAGAAGCAAGTTGTTCATCAAGAACAACAATGATTTTATCTGTAGGTGGAGGAATTGCAGATGAGGGAAATCTCGGAGGATGGTCGGATGAAGGCTTGATGGATTGGTGACGATAGGGGTTGGGATTTGTGATCGTTGAGGGATTTTGGGGTCAATTAAGTTTAGGGCTTTGGAATTTTGGGTAATGAGTTTTTTAGGGTAAAGTTGAGGATTTAGGTTTTGGCTTTGTGTATTGTGAGGAATTCTGTAGGGACAGTAGTGAATTGAAGTGATTTCTAGTTGGGTTTGGGTTTGAGGATATCGGGCCGGGGAAGTTTGGGAAATTTTGTTTCGGTGGTCAAGGTGGGGTTCAAGGTGATGAGTTCTGGGTTCTGGATGGTCCAGTGTGGGGATTTTGGTCTTTAGTTTAAGGGTTTGGGTTTGAGGTTTGCGTTGGTGGTTTTGAGGTCGATTTTGAAGACTAGGCTCTAGGAGTGAGGTTTGGTTGTCTTGGAAGTTTGAAGAATAGGGTTTGATGGAGGGAAATTGGTTTTCTGTGGGTTTTGTTTGGGTTTATGGTTCTGGTGAAGGGGTTTGGAGAGGGAGTTGGGATGGCTGGTGATGTCGATTTGAATTTTGAGTTTGGGGATTGTGGATTTGGTTTTTGGGATTTAAAAATTGGGGAAATTGGGGAAGTTGATTTGGTATGGTTGAAGCCTAAAGGGGTTGCTGTGAGTTCTGGTTGGGTTATGGTAAGGATTGGGTTGATGATTAGGGTTGGGAATAGGTAGGTTCGGCACGGAGGGGTTGGGTTTTACGAAAAAAGGGTGAAGGATAGAAATCCAGGAAAGATAGTCTCTTACTGATGATCGGTCTTCGGCTTTGATATCAATTGATGCAGCCCCATATCCTCGACTAGAAAAGACCAATCTCCAATGGGAATGATCGAATCCAAGAATGAATTTTGAAAACTAGAACACACTCACAATAATGGGAAACACCATATGGAAGAGAAACTCAGAGAAAATCCTTGATTAATTGATAATAAGCTTGAAAATTACAATGAGTCTGATCCTCTATATATCAGATTATCCCGTTACTTGGCTATCAAGACTTTCTAATTAAAATTGGAAACTAGCGAATCCTAATCAAACAAGAAGATAGAATTTAGAAATATTTCTATAATCAAACTAGGAATGAAAATAGAAAGGATGCCAAAGTAATCTCTCTATCAGATTGGGTTTGTGGGCTGAACCCCATGGACCGGGTTGACCAATGGGTAAATGGGTTGGCTTAGTTGACTTCTTGGTCCTGCTCTTAGTCTGTACTGCATCAACTCTCCTCGGCTTGGAAAAACTTGACTCCAGCGAGGTAATACCTTGATAATATTCATAGAAATCTGGATTCAGGCATTGGAAGTCGGTTGCTGTAATCCATGTAGCATTGGAGAATGAGCAGTTCTGCCGACAAACAAAGAATTTCTAGATTCCTCCTTGACAAGTAAATTACCCAAACTGCCCCTTTTATCTGTAAACATCACTATAGTTGAGATGGGCTATTACTTAATTAGTTTAATTTGCACATTTTTTCTAGTTATATATTATTTCCTATTTTTATTTTCTTTTCCTTTTTTTTCGGAGTTCTTTGTCGACAGCTTATTAGCAACGGCGCAGCAGTATGGTCTGACACAGGTTAAACAGGCTTGTCCCACTCCTGACTGGCACCAGGTTTTATACTCTTGTCCTCAATCCTCACCATCAGGAACGTGAATTTCTGATTGGCCATTATCTTCTAATATACTATGCTGTGCAAAAATCTGAAAATATTAACGTTTTTCACAAAATTTGCATAAGATTTGAGCTCAATTTTGATATTAAAGCCCAATTCTGAGGTCCGAAAAAATGAAATTTGCAAGGCCTCTAGGAACCAAATAACCATAAGTGAGCTTGAAGAGGTGCTATAAGCAAGCTATATATCAAGAGACGGACGTTCGAGAACAAAGTTGTGCCCCGTGGAAGTAGTCAAATCCTTGCCTAGTGCAGATTCTATGTTCTTTTTCTGTTTATAGCTTTCTTTATCAAATATGCATTAGTCGTTTCCACTCTTCTGTGTTATGGATTAATTTCATTTGCTACCATTAAGTTATCTTTGGCATCTTTATTGACTACATTTGAGCAGTGATTCACCTTGATTTTGTATTTAGCAGCTTTTCAGTGTAGTTCTGATAAATGGATTATCTGTCCTTAAAAAAATTACAAAAGATCAGCAGTGCATTGGATCTAGTAGATCCTTGCATCAAGACTGTATCACTTCAAATCACGTTGAAAACCAATGCGTGCTGATTACTACCTCTTTGCTCTTCACTGATTTATATGTTCTATGATTCTTAGGCAAACAAAACCCTTGTTAAGTAAAACTTAGTAGGCAAAGACACTCGATGAAAGCTTAATTATGTGTCTCGCACAATTGTCGTCCACCCCACCCCCCCCCACAAACCCCCCAAAAAAAAAAAAAAAAAACAGAAAAAGAAAAAGCGGGTAAGCAGAGGTGGTTTTCTCCAACAGCTTCTCTCAAGTTCGCTTTATAGACTACAAACCTACTCTGTTGGCAGGGTGTCAATGAAGTGAAAGCCTGTTGGTTTACCAGGCATTATCACAGTTTGGGGTCATCCCTAGGGCAATGGTCCTAGTAGGTGTGGTTTGGTCACTATTCTGGCTAGACTTCAGGTTTATTTTGTAGTTATCCTGGATCTGTTAGAAGCCAGAAAAACTATCCTGGTCGAGGCTTGTTCTGACCTGACCACGGGCCTGGCCTATTGTTCGAGTTTTGTGATAACAGTAATAGATGAGAGAGATGGACCTACCTGATATTGGATTTGGGAGGTCAGGGAAAAACTAGGTTCACTATAAAATGTCTCCTCTGAGGGTTCTATCTAGGTTTTGTTTTTGTGATCACTAACATGATTTCCATTGAGGAACTACAAATGTAAATGGAACAAACTTTGATAGCTTATAGTCATAAGGTTGACAAACTATTCCAACTTTAATAATCAATTCATGAAAAATGGAAGATAAAGTTTGTATGTTAAGTAGGAGCGAGCTTGGAAAGAAAAACCCAGACTCCTTTCTATTTCCAGGAGAAACTTGCTTTACTGATGTCACTGAAATGATGTATTTTCAAATTACATGCTAGAACCTGAAGCTTGCTCTCACTGCTCCTCCTGAATGGAAATTTTGATCTGTTCTATTTCAACACATTCCTCGTAGAAAGAAAACTTATACTTGTGAAACACATTCACTTTTCACATGATAAAAAAAATTAATTGAATTCCAACAATTAACTTCAGCACTAGAATGCAATCATATCATCTTATTACACAGTAATAGTCTATACGTACACCCTCTGTGGTACAGAGATGGTCCATATCATCTACAGAAACTGGGTAAATGACATAGTTATTCTGCTGAACTGATTTTTATATAAACATCTCAGAAGAGAGGAGAACCAATACTAGTATTTATATAGTAGGATTGTACATGTCTATCTAAAACTAAATCACCAATGTAGGAGGGAGACTTCAAGAGAGAGACTGCTGATGGGTTGTGTTCTATAGCCATGGAACCATTGCCAGTGAGATCCCCAAGATGATCAACTGGAGCAAGTTCCTCGATAACCCTGAGCAAGCTGAAAACAAGACCAAGAAAAAACAAGGAAAAAAAAAGAAAAACACATCCATTAGTTTTCTTGGTTTTCATGTGTCCTTTTCTGATCAATGACGTTTGGCCCTTGCTTGGTTTGCAATGGTTGCAACATTATAGACTTTGCTTGTTTGGAATGTGTGATGTTAAGAAAGCTTTCAATATATGCTTTCATCTGATAGGTAAAAGGGCTTGGCATTTTAAGTGCCAAAGCAGACAGGTTCTAAGTGGTGAAACGCTGTCCCTATTCCTCACATGCACTAAACATAGGGGCAATTATTACCAGTGGATGGCTATTTGAATGGTTGATGCTGCCAAACCAAATTTTGCCATCAAACCTGAAGCCTAAGGCTGTCGGATTCATCTCAGCCTTACCAATGGGCATGTGGTACTAAATTTTCTGGTGTGTGAAGAAAACTTTTAGAGTTGTCACAATCAGTCTCACCGGAGTTCACTGAGCGGCCGCTGTCAGATAAACTAGGTGCTGGTGAAGACGACGTGTTTGTCAATCCTACACCCAGCTGCGAGCAATCCTGTCCAAGAACACCTGTAACCCAACATTGGAACTCTAATTTGAGTGGAAGTTTCAATGAAATGGTGCAGGTTTTACAGGTACATGATGTGAATTTTAGTATTGAATTCTACATACATTGGTTGAAACATGGGAAGGTGGTGACATTGAGAAGATTTACATAACCCTCTTTGCATTCGCATCTGTGCCTGAAATTTTCCGTCTTCACGCATGTACCTTGTCCGCAGTAGGCCCAAGTGCATGCTGTAAAAACATATGCGACATGTTAGTCAATACCAGTATAAAAATGATAGTTGTGGAAATGACTTGTAATGATGGGGCGGTGCCATTACGATCAAAGATAGAATGATTAGCTGGAGACAGTGGAGGGGCTGGGGCAGGAGCAGTATCTTTAATGCAGGAGAAATTCAGGGTACCTGAAAAGCACAAAGTAGATAGTCATAGTCACTGTTAGCTCATGTGGTCAATGCCCTTATTTACCACCATTTGGGCCACCCCATGATGAATCCAACATTTTCACTCACTAGCACCACGTGAATTGGCACTAACACTAAATTGACACTAATCTGAACTATACTTGCTTGCTGTTGAATTAAATTTGATACAAAAATGTAACTTAAGAAGCTGTTGACCTTTAATATCCTTAAATCAATGGCTGTGAGGATCTGATTGAGGAGATCTTTCCCAAAATCATGTTCACAATGAGATCTTTCTATCACGCCAACCTCCCATGATTGACTTGCATTTAGGCCTGTTCTACAAGAGGCGAGGTTTTTACCTCTCACTGCTTGCATGAGAAGTAACTTGGTTAGATATGGACATAGGCTTAAGCTTGTGAGAGGTAAGTTGGGACTTGAGCTATCCGCTCGGACCAAATGAGAGGCCTAAAAGCAGGGTTCATACCTTTAGTTTTTGGGTTAGGTTGGTTGATGCAGATGGATTTCTAAAGTTCCCAACAAAGTAGTTTAGAAATTAACTTAAATTTCTTGTTATTAAATTTCCAATTTATTTAAGGAGTATGATTAGGATAGTTTCTAATTTAGTCTACTTCCATAGTTGATTAGGTTTGTTTCCCATGAAGATTGTTTCCCTGTTTATATTACATTGTAGAGGTAAAAATTTCAAACTGGATTATTAGAATAAAATTATTGTGAGATTGTTTTCTTTGGAGAGGTGCATCCTTGTGTTGGAAGTCTTTGTGGGCACGTGTTTGAAGTGTTGCGGGCATGTGCTTCAGCACCCACGTAAGCGTTAATCCCGGGCCTACATCATTGGTGTGGTAAATCCGGAATACATTGATTTTTAATTGTTAGGTTCTTTTCACTTATGTAGTATTAGCCCTTTTTCTTTATTAATGATGAATACTAATCTATTCAATTGTCTAGTTTACTAATTGTGGGCCTTATATGCAAAGCAAAAAATTTCTATTAACACAGTTTTAAATATTATTGGTTCACATGGAACTGTTAAAGAAATTAGTAGAGCATTGGTGTGTTGTCTGATTTGCAGCTGAATGGCCATACCAGATAAGCGCTAATACATATTATCACTTGCAATCACATTGATAGGATATCAATCCGTATCAACAATTAAATTGGTTGTGTTTTTTATTTTTAATTGGTCGATATAAGGTTTGATGATTCTTGAACCAATGAACCTAGGGTTAGCGATTAGTGATCTGTTATCTTCTTAACACAATAAAAAAAAGTTTGATAATCCAAGTTCCACTGTAGTCAACATTTTTACGTAAGCGCATTTTTCCTCCTTTATATCTCGTCTGATAAATATAATAAATATATAATTATTATATTTGGTAGCATCAAGGTACCTATCTTCATAGTAATATTCAGCAAAGAGGTACTTCTTACGAACTTGTGTGACCTGTAACCTTTTTACCATTGCGTAGGACACCAATGACAAATTGACTCGTCTTATACTCACCAACTCCCTATGAATTATTCATATTAATATAAAATTAGGGTGAATACTTATTCATTGAGGGTTTAGTGAGAGTAAGGGGGTTGGATTTGGGGTGCCCCACGTGGTGGTAAAAGGGTTATCTCTCAGGCAAGTCTGTGAGAGATATTTCTCCACAAAAAATAGCAATATATAAGGGTTATCAGATGCGTGAGCTTGTTGTGGAGTGCACATGGAGTTGGGGCTGGGTTGATTGGAGGATCTGGTTGGGGCCTTCTCATATACAATATGGAGCCCACATGATCATTCTAACTCCTTTATCAACGCAAACAAATTTCTCTCTTAAAAGTGGGTATATAGTTTATCCAATGGTCTAATCCGTTCAAATGGACCATCAGGTGGGCCCCACTACGAGGTGTGCACAAAAGAAGGCCTCTATTGGATATCTTAGTATATATATACTCTGGGAGGTGTTTTTTTTATTCTTTTTCTTTCCTTTTATTATTATTATTATTATTATTATTTGTTTTCAAAAAATGCCCCACCCAATGGGTCCACTATGAAATGCCGTTTGATGGAAAGATTGGCATAAGACCTACTTGTGTTCAAAATTTGAACTCGATTAGATGTTCTAATCACTTGATCTAGGGCCCTAAAGTTTATTGGTTTTAGATGCGTCATCTTATTGTTTCAATCCGATGAGTAAAAGTTTGATACATGTCAAATTTGGACTTTGGCATTTCAATTGTCGAGGTGGGTGTTCAAAAAGATCGGATTACCTTATGGCCTAAAGACATAGGGGGAGCAAAAAAGGGGAGTTTTTAAATGGGGGAGTTCTTTGAAACTTGCTCTCTCTCTCTCTCTCTCTCTCTCTCTCTCTCTCACACAGAGACACACACACAAGAGTGTGATGTATGACAACCATGAAATGCTTTATATCAATTTAAGAGGGTAGTATGTGTGAAATGATTGGATTGGCTTGAGATGGGTTCCACGCCTTAAAAACATGAGTAATATATTTTTATATATATAGTACCGTGAGAGTAACTCTCACAAGAGCACCTCCCTATATATATAATCTTATGGATACCTGGTGCATAGTGTATATCCCTAGTGGACCCACCAGATAGTCCACCCAGGTCCCACAAGTTTAATGGTGTATAGTCAATTTGGATTAGTGCACAATCAACCTACGGATCAGTCCATTTGGATGGATGTAAAACCCATCGGACCCATCTAAAATAGGGGTCACGGTTTTTCTTCCACTCAGGTGGACCTATAGGTGGGCCGCACGAGGGGTGTGCAACATGCGCACCGGCTGCATTTGATAACTGCACTTGGATGGACCAGTAGGTGGGCCCCACTAGGGATGCACATGGCGCATGTGATAACCACATTATACACACTTGCTATGAGAAGTCTCTGACGGAAACCGTGTGACCCGTCTACCATGGGGCCCCGGTGGATGAAGCTTTTGATTTAAGCCAAGGACAATCATCTCTAAATGTCTTGATTTGTTGGAGAGTCGGATTCGGATCCTACTTTGGTTTGAATTTGAATTGGAATACGTGAGATGAGCATCCAACTCGTTTGTGTGGCTTATCTTCTTGTCGTAGGAAAGAGGTGCAATTTCTTGGCAAAGAATGGTCCAAAGGAGAAATCATTTTGGATCCTTGAATTAAAAAAAGAAAAATGGCATTTTCTCCATTCGATTGAGGAAAAAATATTTTCTCCTACTTTCTTGCAAAATGTAATAAAAATAATTACTTTTCTCCTTTAAATTAATCCAAATGGGAAAATACTTTTCCCTGATAGAAAATCCCTATAGTACTTGCACTAGAAAGGAGAATAATGGAAAGGAAAAAGTCATTTTGGAACTTTTAAATTAACAATAATTAATGTTTTTCTCCATTCCATTGAGGAAAATACCATGTCTTCTGCTTCTTTTTTATGACCCTAGGGCATTCCTCGCCAGGCTAGCCGTCTTTTGGCCTCTGGCCTGGGTGTTACCCGATTTTGATGAGCAAGGACTATTCCAGGGGGTACACGAATGGCAGCATATATAGGTACCCAAATACACCATTTCTTCTACTTAATTTGTTGCGAAAAGTAGCCAATGTTGTTAATTCTCTCCTTTTAAATTAATTAAAATAGAAAAAAAAAAAAGGATTTCTCCATACAAAAGCAGTTTTCCTACATGGTTCAATCACTTCTGAAGGGCCCAAAGGGTCTCTTTGGATGAGGTAAGGCGGAGAAAATGAAGGAGAAAACTGTCCATAGTAAAGTGGATGGTTTTTTCATTTGATTCACTCCATAACCAATTTGGATGAAGAGAAAATGACAAATGGAGATTCCCACTATGTACAGAAACTTGGATTTAAAAGTTAAGAAAAGTATTTAGAGAATATTTTAGAAATAAACAACTAATTATTAGTTAGTTAAATGTCAAATTTTCATTATTAGTCAGGAGAGAACACCAGTTTCACCAGTGAAGCAAGTCTTTCTGATGATGAAAATTGACATTTATCCTATGTTTGGGAAGGGGGTAAAATAAGGGGAAGGAAAAAAAAAGAGGGGAAAATGAAGGGAAAGTTAAAAATGGGGGTGTTTAGAAAGGAGGGAGGGAAAGTGGAGGAGGGGAATTTGGGGGTAAAATTTCCAAAATTTTACTTATAAATTTTCTCTTCAAAAATGGGGAAAGAGGGAGAAAAAGAGGGGAAAGAGGGAGCAAATTACTGAACTGCCCCTTCCCCTATTTTGAATCTTTTACAAAAGTAAGGCTAAAATGGTAATTTTCTCTCTAACCCCTTTTCCCTACTTCTTTACTAAAACAAACAAGAGGGAATTTTCCCTCCCCTCCCCCTTCGTGTTCCTTCCCCATCAAATTACACCACCCCCTCCCCCCCCCCCCACCCCACCACGTAGTGTTAGAGGCAGCGGAGAAAACCAGTTTTTCCAAGACTACTTACTACCGCTAAGCACTGTGTTTGAAGAGAAAAGCTGCCTGCCCAAGTGCGGGACTTCACAAGCTGTTGGTTCCGCTGTTTATGTAAGCACAGAAACGTAAACTAAACAATCTTTGACGATTTCACAGGACAACGAAATATTCCTCATAAGTCACATTATCTCGTTCATCTGAACCTGAGGACACCATGGACAGCGGGGATGGTTTCACTTCAGTGCTTTGCAGAATAAATGCCAAAACGTTAGTGTAATATGTTACGGTCCTAGATAATTATAAGATTTGATTTGAAGCGTTCTGAGGCTTTTATTGTATTGGTTAGGCCCATAACATTTAATGATAGAGCCTGACTTTCGCGTTCCGAAAGAGACTACAGACTTTCAGAGTGAGCACGGCTGAGGATGTTGGCACCAGTGGTGTTAGATAAGTCTTAAATAGTTATAAGACTTGATTGAAGCGTTCTATCTTAATGCTTTTGATGTATTGGTTAGAGCCATAATAGTATATAAACCCATGTTGTCATTATTCTGATGCAGATCATGTTAGTCATAAGGAGACTTGACGGCTGACAAAGATAGAGAAGAGGAACCAACAGGCTAATACACCAAAAAACTGTGCTTATGAGGACAGGTAACTACTAACTTGGCTTCTAGCAACCCAGAACTAGTTAACATGACCGAGCGTCCAAGTATGCATATCATTGAGGTCCGACCCATTACGGAACTGACGAGCCTCAGGGCCTGTTTATCTGGATGGATTTAAATTGAATATAAAGAAATGGGGATTTGATATTTCAATGTCTTTACACATGAAATCCCTAATTTCATAATCGAATTTCACTAAATGTCACCAGAGTTGTTTGACTTTGGTACATTTTCTTTTAACTTTTTTGCCTTGAATCCCATAATATCATAGGTTTTTAAAAACCCATAATATCATGAGATCCAAGTAGATTTTCAACTTTTAACATTTAAATCCCATGATATCATGGGTTTTTAAACTCCCATGATATCATGGGATAAGGGCAAAAAGTAAAAAAAAAAAAAAAAAAGTACTGGAGCCAAAACGATTTTGATGACATTTAGTGAAATTTGGTTATGAAATTTAGGGATTTTATGTATAAAGGGCATTGAAATGTCAAATCCCCTAAAGAAATTTATGGTCAAATGAGCTCAGAGATGATTAGATACAACGGGGGTGAAGGGTGGGGTGGCTGGTAATGGCTTCATATTCATTCCCATCTCCCTTAGTCATTTTTTGACGTAAAAGGCAAAATTATTTGATGGCCATTTACGAAAAATAATTTATCCATTCTTCACTTTTTACTGCTTCTTAGAATTCAAACTCCTAAAATTCTTAGAAAATCAATTATATGAAATACAGGGCAAGTGTTTACGTAAATGAATTGAACGAGGTCTCGATAAAATTTCAAAAGCTTGTGCCAGTAAAGATAAAGAAGAAGAAGAAGAACAGGAGGAGGAATGAGATCTTACAGTTGGGAATGACACAGGGCATAAATTTGAAACTAGAATCTTCAATACTGGACTGCTTCCACCCAGCATCGCATTCGCAGCTAAACAAGAAGGTCCCATTCGGATTTGCCTTGCACGTCCCCTTCCCGCAGTAAATACCATCACACGTTCCATCTAATCAAATCACAAGATAATAAATTCACTTAAGAATAAAAATCATCCCAACACTAACTCCAAATCTTTCAAGTAGACAACAAAAACAAAGGAATCAAAAGCAAAGAGGTACGATGACACATACTCAATATAGGAGCAAGAATAGGAGGTAAAGCCACTTCTGTTGCTGCTATTGGATGCAAGAAAAGCAGAGAGCAAGCAAGAAAAGAAACAACTCCACCCAAAGCCATATCTGCTTCTTCTCTTTTGGGCTTAAAGAATGAGATAGGAGAAGAGAAGCGTGGGCGTGTTCAGAATTTAAAGGAGAGAGAGAGAGAGAGAGAGAGAGAGAGAGAGAGTTTTATTAAAAAAAAATGGGGAGAGGAAGATGAATTAAAGAGGATTGTTGTCGTTGATTTAGTCAGGTTTAAACCAATAGAAAGGTCGGTGTTCCTTTTGTTCTTTAAACAGTTTTTGTTGTTGAGTCTGAAATGGGCTCAATGAAATTGTGGAATTTGGTAAGAGTTTGAAAAGTAGATACTTCTAGATGGTCCAGGTGGTCGTCTGCATCCTCTTAGATTTTCGATAACGTTATTGACTAAATTTCTTTGACAACAACCAAATGAGATGGGGCACGGAGGGAGTTAGATGGGCCAGGTTGGGCCATCAAATCTAGAAAAAGCTTAGTCTATTTAATTATTGGGCCTAATCTTCTGGTCAAGATCGAACAATGGGCCTGAATGTAAGCCCCAGGCTGCACCACTTGAAAAATACACATAGCATATAGGACCGAGTCTGGCCATTAAGCATAATTGGCCCATGATGGGCCATTTAAAAATCGGATTAGAAGGCTAAGTTTGCGTACAACCCTCGGGCCTAACAGTGAGCCAGAACCATTTTGAAATTAAAATGGTCACCCAAACCATAAATGGCCTAACAGGTTGAGGTGATTGATGATTGGACTAGATGTGATCACCGAAGAAAATCAAGCTAACATACCACCATTGTGTGGATAGTACATGTTACACTCACCTTCAGTTTGCATCCACATTAAAGACTATTGATTTCACATGTAATAGTTAGTGAATTGTTTATGAAAAAGGTTACATTTTTTGTTCTGAAAAGATCAATATTTCTTTTAGAACCTGAAAATGATGAAAAAACAAAAACACAGCAGTGTATGATTATGGGAATACAGTCAACACTTGTATTAAAAACACGCAACCAACAAAAGTATTAAAAACACGAAACCAACAAAATAATGCACTTACATTATAAAAAAAAGACACAAGATTTATGGCTGATTGTGCTTAAGTGTAAACATTTTACTCTACCCTGCTGAAATCATAGAGGCTATATTAGGTTGAAAACATCTTTCATGCTCACAAATTGGTATAGTTTCTCTTGAAAATCAAAATCTTGATTTCCAATGTTCTTGACTTTCCAGACATTATTTTTTACCATCTCTAAATCATGCATATCAAGACTATACCAACACGCATCATCGAGGTACTGAAATTTAAAACCATGTTAATGACCAACAAGACAATGATCTCATGGAAATGATCCACTTGGAAAAAACCATTTTTCTCCTCTTAACAACACTTTTGAAAACCAGTTGCTTTACTCCACAGCGACACCAGATTTTCGTAAGGTAAGAGATCCTCTATAGCTTTGCATTACAAACTTCCATATTTCCATAAGGCCCCCATCCTAATTACACTGCTTTAATACTAATTAATTGTGATTAAAAGTAACTAATCTTATTTAGTTGTTCGTTAAGTGGGCCAGGTCTAGAGGGTCGGTAATTGATTTTGTATGTTGAGTACAGATTTGGTCAATTCGGATGTCATAGAACTTAGTTTAATCTTGAAAAAAAATATACTTAGTGCGCGTTCAATCTTGTTTAAGCACATGTTTGTTTTGGTGGCTGTAATTGTAATTAGTGTCAAATGAGGGGCAATTATTGTGTGTTGGAAGACCCTCAAATGGTGGGAAAAGACCTTGAGGAAATGAGCTGCATATAACGTCCTACAATTCCAGTCCGTTTTTTCCAGTTTTTTTTTTTTTTTTTTATTATGTGGGCCCAAAATCCTAATATGAATCACCTATCAGTTTTAAATGCTAAAAATTGGCCAGTAGACCAAATTTCAACGGTCGATGTTGCACGGATTTTGAGATATTTACAAAAATAGTGAGACCTAAAATCTGTCATTCTAGCCTTCTGTAGGCCCCATTTTTGTGATCTGAACCATTGATTTTCTTTAGAAGGCCGCAATTGATTATATGGTCAGATCTCTGCTCTCAACTCATTGTAAAATTTGAGAAATTTCTGAAATGCATTGAACTATTGGATTGTTCATAGATGCACATGTGAAATGCTATGATAATAACAAACAGTGGAATCTCAAGTGACTCACATGTGGGTCATTTACATATGTACAACATTTTTTCACATCACATGTAAAAGTTACAAACGACCCCTAAGCGTTTGGTGCTTTAAGGAAAACTGTACCCAGCCTCACATTGTGGAATTTTGTGGGAAACACATGGCCGTAGGAAAAATTTTAAATTGTTCGCATTCTCCCTTGCAACCGGCGCCCTAAGATGCAGATTATGATAGCACTAACATTAATCCATCCTGGAGGCTTGACCATTGCTTTTTTAAATAAAAAAACATGTAGATAGAGTTTGTGGAGCCTATTGGCTATATGAAATGAAAGAGAACTAAGGAATCTTTGATATGCAAACGAACAAGTTTAATTGATGTCGATATTTCTGTGATTTAAAGCCATAAAATGAAAGATATAGACAATTTAAAGTGAAGTAAAGACTTGGACAATAAAAAGTGAAGTTTTGCCGCTCATTTTTAAGACCAAGGGGCAGTAATATATTATTATGTAGATCAGATTCGATCCCTGGCCACGCCAAGGAAATTTTTTTAAAAAGAGTAAAGGTTCTTTCTCAAGATCCATTTCGTGGCCTTGTGTACTTGATATGTGCCCGAAAGTCTATCATGTGATCTGAACTAATTACATTATTTTAACTTTGAAAAACACTAATGAAAGAGACATTTTGGGCATTGCCATGTCTTAGTGATTGATATAACTAAACTAAGTTTAATCCGGTACGAAATCATCTCTTTACCAACTCATCAGTAATATAACCATGCATTAAGGAGTCCAAATCCCATGTGTGTCTCCCACACACTTTTGGTCAGTGCTATGTGTAGAACTCGACTGTTGAGTCTATCTATTGATGATAATCAAGACCGTTCATGATGATTGTCATCCCCTTCATTGACATATTCTCAAATTTGACTCTACGAGGAGTTGGCTCTACTGTAAGTTTGAGCACATGAATGCATAGGATTGCACTAATTACATTATTAGTCATGTGTTCAATCTTATGGTTGAATCAAATTCTATTATAGTAGAATTTGAAAGTATTCAATGAAGAGGATGACATTTATTTTGAATAATCCGAATTATCAATAGATGGAGCTAACGGAGGAGTTCACACATCCTGCTCGCTGAAAGCATGTGGGAGACTCTCGGTAGATCCAGACTCCTCCTTGGGCCTGACCAGCTCCATTGATCTCTCTTACGTGTCCCACAACGACAAATAATAAATGAGGAACCTGGAAGTTCTATCGTAGCAGTCACGCGAGTTTGCACAAGTTTTATATTTTAGATAAAGAAGAGATTTTCATTGAAGTGGACGGCCAATGGGCTTCCTGACTTGAGTGGGAAGACCCATCCCATGGTTAACGTGTGGTGTGCACTAAAATATTAAAAATCACATTATGGGCCAGGAGTTGGTTAGTTGGACTATCCATGGCAATTCATCTTCCTTTTTATATCCTTTCTTTGAGGGTTTTATGGAAAAAAACCACTTAGATGACCCATACATGAAAAAGAATCTCATAATTTCTACTGCATAAAAGACCCTCCCCCAACTTTAACCTCTTTTTTAACCTTTTAGACCGAGTGATGAAATTGTTGCTTGTTTTACTTGAGTAACGATATCATCACTCATGTCATCTTCTTCTTCTTATCCTCTTCTCCTTCCTCTTTCTTCATCTCCCCCACTCCATTTCTTGTTCTATCCACTACCAACAATACCTACATGATAATCCTGGTCAACACCTCCATCTCACTCAACTCATTCGTGTTTTGGCTTCTCACACCATCCATCTTTTTCTTAACCTTGCTTAGAACCCATCCCAACCAAAGGGGCTAAACTTGAAGACAGCTGAAAATCCACACACACACACACACACGCAAAACAAGAAAAAAAAAGGATCTCCCCTTTAATAGGAAATGGTTGCTCACCCATCATGCTAACGATCAAAGAAAAGCGAAAACGAAAAGACGCATAAAGGAATTTCTTTATGTTTGTTGTAAGGTCCGCGACCTTACTGGGTCAGTGGGCCCAATAGTAGGCCCGTTGACCCGTTTATTTTGTATTTATTATAATTAATTGTATTGTTAGATAATTAGGTTGGTTAGACCATGAACGAGTTTCTTTTAGCATTATAATAATGTTGGCGAAGTTTCGTGCGATTTCGAGTTCGTTTGATCATAGCAAGGGGGTAGCTTGCAAATTAGGCAAAATTGAGTATTTTTCCAGAAAATTCCAATCGCCATGATTTTGGGTTCGTTGGAAAGGTCTTGTCACACTAATTATTTTTGTCTCTTGGTTCATCACGATCCGACGATCAGAAACTCTTCAAGTGGTCCATTCTTTCACCGGACCCACTTAAGGGCAAACTTGTCATTTTTCCTCCCTTCTTCTCTTAAACACGGATTAGCCCTAGTTTCATTACGAAACTCTGCAACGAAAGAGCTACAGCAGCCCTTCTTCTTCCTCTTCATCTTCTCAAGCCCAGAACTCTTGGGAGAGACCATCTCGAAGATCCGAACCAGTAATCTTCATCCTTGCGATCTCCTCTTCCATTTGATATCAGTTAGGGTAAGCCTTACTCATCTTCATATTTCAATCATCTTTCCTTATGGTTAGATTTTGGTTGTTCTTGACCATTTTCTTCCATTCATTCTTCTCTGCGATTTAGGTTGCGTTTGGTTGGATTAGATCGTGGTTTTCGTGTTCATAGAGCTTCTCCTCAAATTTCCCCCCCAATTTCATTTTCTTCTTGGTTGAGGCAAGTAGATTTGCAAATTACAATATAACATGGATGTTGTTTTATTGATTGATGATTATTACATGATAGGATGCCCTAATGCCAAGCTGGTTGGTTTTGAATCGAGAATAATAGATTAGATTCGATTTTGGGTAATTGCCTTGATTTAAATTGTAATGGATACTTTTGAATTGATGTAAATGGATGGAATGAATTGTTGGGAGAGCACGGAGGCTCATTCTTGTGCAGGTGTTAGCCTTTGGAAAGGCTTAGAAATGGAGAAAAAATCAAATGGTATGGAAGAGTTTCTAAAATGACCTGAAACAGAGCTGTTCCTGTTCAGAACGCTTCGGTTCGGTCAGGTGTAGGTCGATCGAACTCTGGTTCGGTTCCGAATCCAAAGAGCTGTTTTAGCCTTTGATAGGGTTCGGTTAAGGTTCGGTTAACCAAACACTGGAGTTCGGTTAACTGAAGGTGAACCGACAACTAACCGAGTGGAAGCAGAATGATCTGGAAATTTTAATCAAGCGTTGGATGAGCCATCTGAAGTTCGGTCAAGGTTTGGTCAACTGAACTCAGCCTCGGTTCCAACTGAACTGTGCACCAAGGGATTTTCTTAAAAGCATCATTGATCTAATTCTACACGTACTCTATTAGAACATGTGGGGTACAGGGATGACACCACTTGCCTAGGTTGGATTGTAATTCCTCCTTGACTTATGAACTGTATCCGTTGTAATCGTTCTTGTACACTCTCTTGGCATAAAACACATAACTAATTATGAAACATCAATCCTTGTAGAACTAGGATTTGTACCTGACTTAAAGTGTACCATAGGACCCTGTGTCATGTAATTGGTGAACATGACTGGCTAGACTGAAGGGATTATCATGTGATTGGATTTGTCTTGTATTGGCTTGAATGAGATAATCCCTCTGAGTATGTATTGTATATTGGGCTAGCCAGACTTGCTTGTCTCGTTTTTCTCTCGTGTCAGCACCACTTATAATTATTATTATTATTATTTGCATGTTATGGCCAACTGCAGTTTGGGGATTTATTGATGGGCCGGTTACTCGGACATCAGGGTGGGCAATCGGCTTTGGAAGGCGTCAATGGCGTTGAATAGTTGGGAGCGGGCTTGGACCGTGCTATTGTTGCCAGGACCAGGAGCTTGGATCTCTCTGGAGCCGGACTTTGGTATTAGTAGTCCGGATTGGATTGTTACTGGTACCCCGTGAGATGTCTTGGACATCCTCGGAGTTTCCTTCTTGTTACTTGCGTTGCATTGCTTGTATAGTGGTGATTGTTAGTATTGCTAGGATTCCTATTATTGGTTCTGATGGTTACTCATTCATGCTTTTTGCCTAGCTTCGATTCCTTGTATTCTCTTGATTATTATACATGTCTCTATTCTTATACTTGATGCATGGTATGTTTTATTGTACTTTGTTTATCTATAGCTTAAAATGTCGTTGACTTTGTTCCTTGGTGTGCAGACACTTCAGGTGAGTACTACTATGAAGAGCAGGCAGGTGAGGAGATCCCAGAGGATCTCTGTAAGACCCCGCCCCGAGAGTTTCCGATTAGTGTTAATTAAGACGTGTCTTAGTTATAAGTGAGATTAGTGAAAAAGGGTTAAATCTGGATTAGAATAGCTTTTTATAGCTTTGAATAATTTTGGGAACTCTTTTGACCTAGTGGGGCCCTTTGGGGGTTCCTTTTCTTGTGTCTTGATTAGTTTTGGGGATTTAGTTATAATTCTGGAAATCGGTAAATTGCTCCGTTGAATGTATTTTATGATTCCCGATAACTTTCGTATTTGCTCCGTTTCCATCCGAGACCTCTAAACCCTACTTTGCCATTGATAGGGGAAAAACAGTCTTTTTACACAAAATCTGGACACAATTTTCAATGTCCCCGAAACTTGTAAAATATATACTTTTTGGAAAGTAGAAATTTCGACGATCAATTCTTCCTTCTTCGTCGAATCCATCCGAAACCCGTAGAATGATGTTCTATCCCATTTTAGACCTTTAAGTTGTGGGACCCATTGCCTTAGCTATATAAGGGGAAGTCTTCTTCTTCCCCCTCTTCTTGCAATTTCTTGAGAAAGGGGAGTCCCAGCCCAGCCTAGGGTTTTCTTCAACTTCCATTGCTTCTTGCTTCTTCATCTCTCAACCTCTCTCAAATCTCTTGCTAAAGGCCGAGTGGATGCTACAATCTTCTTCCCCTCCTTGAGAGCTTCCTCTTGATATCTTTCTTTGAGAGAGAGCCCCATTCCAAGCTGTCTTTTGAACAAGCCTTGTGTATTTGAAGAACCTCCATGTAAGCTCTTCTTCTTATCTTTTAGATTTGGATTCATCTAGCCTAGGAGGTGCTTCACCTTGATTATTGGAAGTTATCTCCATCTATTTCTTGATTTTTGTCATTTTAGGGCTTGTAATGTTGTTTTTTTTTGGGGATTTTGTGTAGATTGTAGTTTGTGAGCTTGATTGAAGGATTAGAGCTTGATTAGCATTCTTGGAGACCAAGGCAAGTGGATGAATAGATTGATTTGGATAAGTTCTTACTTTGTCAAAAATGTGGATTTTTACTATTCATATGTCATTTGATTTATCATGATTCCATAATGTTTTAGAAATGCATTTATTGACTTGGTTTCTTCCTTAGCTTTATGATTATAAATGCATTCCTCATCAAAGTTTACTTTGGGTCATTATGAGCTTTTTAAATGGTATTGTACTTGCATTAAAGGGAATTTGGATTGGTAGGTGAATTAATGCAATGGATGGAATGGTGGTTGGTGGAAAGGAGTAAAGGTTAAATGGAAGGGAGTAGACCCATTCCACATCAGAAAAGGGTTGGAATGGAGGTGAAATGGTTTGGGAAAGAATTGACTGAAATCTGCACCTGATGTGTAGTTCCCGCAGCTGGGCGGTCAGCGGGCGGTCACCTCGGCGGCTAGCCGACAGGTGACCGGCGGCTATCCGACCCAGATACGGTTAGAAACACAGAATGAGGCATTTTGACAGGCGAACCGCGGTCAGCCGCGCGGTCAGCTCGCGGCTAACCGCCGATCCCAAACCCAGTGACCGCTAGGTAGCCGCGAGGCGCGGTTAGAAACACAGAATGCTACATTTTAGCAGGGTGAGTCGCGGTCAGCTCCGCGGTCATCCAGCGGCTAACCGCCGATCACCTCGGCGGCTAACCGCCATCTGACCGACAGGTGACCGAAATTTACCCAGAATTCCTGAGTCTTTTCCATTGGTTTCAGATATGGTATTGAAAGGTTTGGATGGGTTGTTCTGATGCCCTACCACCTTGGAAAGACCCAGGGGATGACATAAGGAGATTGACATAGATAGAAACACCATTTCGGAAAAGGTATTGGGACTTTTAGATTCATCAACGCGCATAAGGAAACTCAGTATGTCCTCTATCATTCGAGTACCATAATTAGGGTAATATAGACATACAAGATCCTTATACATGTTGCTTGAATATGGAAGCCTCAATATTTAGTCCCTAATGATATTAGAAATTATTGTTTTGTTTTACTCGAACTATATATATAAGTACCCGATCTTAATGGTTTTGTCTCAAATTCCGATTTGTACACCCGATATGTCCTGCCAGCCCGTGTATACTTGAACTGTTAATGATATGAAATGTGTGCCTACGAGCACCATGCCCCGCCTGCCCGTATGTTTATATTGATATAGTTTTGTAAATGTTTTGATTCATCATGTAACCTAAGAGTCGGCACCACTAAGCTTGGACATCCTTGTCAGTCTGATCAACTGACTTGGGTCTCCCCCTGTGCTCCCGCCAGTTGCAACTTGGATCCCGTACTGTCCCGTTACCCGGTCCGCGGCCGTGGTCTTGCCTAGCTATATGTATAAGTATATGTATATGTATATGTTTATAATATTGGTTCTCGTCACTTCGTGTGATTGAGCCCAATGCACGCAATGTGCTCTCATCACTTTAGTGATAGAGAGGATGTAGCTTCAGTGTGGTTGCCACCTAGTCAGTTCCTGTGCCTTGGATACCCCGCATGATTTGTATTGCATATTTACTTTAAATGAACTATGCATCCTGTTTTATGACCGTTTTCGTTATATCTATGATATGCGTTGATTTCTTTCTCGGTATTATCTATTCACCCACCTGCCAGACCGTCGTGTCTGACCCATTTTTGTGGTACTCAGGTCCAGCTCCCGTTAGTGCCTTTGAGGAGGAGTCAGAGGAGGCAGTCGGAGAACCGCAACGATTAGTAGAGTGGCAAGCTGACGATGTCATGTAGACATTCGGTTTAGCTCGGAGCTGCGAACATTTTGGGAATTTCGAGAAGGACAGTGGCTTTATACTTTTGGGTTGTATTGGCCTTTGTTGGCCTTTAATTTTGGGGAATGTTAATTAACTTGTTCTTTTGTTAACCTTTAACTTAATGTTTGGGAGTGCTAATGAGATCATTGCTCACTCTGACATCATGTCATACATGTGTAACATCTGTCTTATTTGATATGATTGGGTTATGAATCTGATTTACTTCACGCTTCCGCACCTACACAAATGTTCTATGAGTGTAGGAGGATTCCTCACCGCGGAAACCTGTGGAAAATTAAAGAAACTTACAATCATTACAAGGGGTGGTTCATCATCCACGCCACCCCCGTCGCGGTCCCGGGACCCCCGGTCCGGGGTCGCGACAGGCTGGTATCAGAGCGAGACGTGTTTCAGGCAATTAAAAGAAACTAGAAATCCTAAGGACGTGGCGAGGATCCGTTAGACTTCTTGTTAGACTTTTCGTTAGTTAGACTCGTGTGAGCAATGTGTGACCCTTATATGACTTTATGTGCTAACAATTTGTTTTACAGTGATATGCCACCTCGAAAAAGACCCGTAACCGACAATCCCACCGCAAGCAATAGTGAACACACCGGGCCACTAGGAAACGGCATACCGGATCCAAATATGCAGAATCAATTCCAACAAATGATGCAAGCCATGCTTGACCAGCAACGTCAAGCCAATGAAAATCAAGCCAGATTGCAAGAGCAAATGGCCAGGAAGGATGAAGAGCATGCTAGGGAGATGGCTATGATGCAAAGGCAATTGTTAGAAGTATTGGAAAGGAGACCTGAACCGGCACCAGCGCAACCTCCAGGCACTCAGATCGTCATCAACAATAGGGATCATGATCCCAATGCGCTGTACGAGAAGTTTAGGAAGAGGGGTCCCAAGGAGTTCACTGGGCATGAGGACCCACTAGCTGCAGACGACTGGTTGGAGCAGACGGAGAACATCTTCGAGATATTCAGATGTACCGGTAGACAGCAAGTGCAGCTCACTGCTTCCATGTTCACCGGTCTAGCGGACATATGGTGGAAGACGATCAAGGCTGAGTATAGGACCATAGCGGACGCAGAGGCTTGGGCAAGTTTCAAAAGACAATTCAGTGACAAATATGTACCGACGCATGTGAAGAGGCAAAAGGCAATCGAATTCCAGCAGCTCGTACAAGGTAACACGACCGTGCAAGAGTACCTCACGAAGTTTGAGAGGTTGTCTCGGTATGCCCCCGAGTTAATTGACACTGTGGAGAAGAAGATAACGCGGTTCCTCGAAGGACTCAACCCGATCATTGAGAGGGATGCCACGGGTGTTGTACCACCTATCACTTTTGAAGAGGCTGTGAGAAGGGCCTACAAATTCGAGAACCTGAACAACAAGATCCTCAAGATCCAAGGAAAGGCACCAGCTCACCAACAGAATCACCAACCAAGGAACCATCAGAACAAGCGACCGAGGCATGAACAAAACGTGCAGAATGCCCTAGTTTGCGTTCACTGTGGTAAGAACCATGAGAGTGCTCAATGCCGTACGATTACGGGAGCATGTTTCAGATGTGGATCCATGACACACCAGCTCAAAGACTGCCCAAGGTAAGCTGGGCAAGGTAACAACAGGCAGAACCAGCAACAACAAGGAACACAGCGCCAGGCACCACCTCAGAACGCACTAGCCGTACAGAACCAACCCAGGCCACTCCAGCAGCAGGCTCCACAACAACAATATAGACCTCCTCAGCAACATCAAGCTCGTCAGCAAGGACAGAATCAGAATCAGCGTCCTCAACAGTATAGGAATGCACAGCAAGGAAGGCAGCAACAAGCTCAGAACAGGCCTCAGCAGCGAGGACAAGTGTATGCAATTAACCAAGCTGATGCAGAGGCAGCAGATAACGTGGTGGAAGGTACACTCCTAGTTTGTGGATTTGAAGCTAAAGTTTTGTTTGACCCTGGCTCTACGCACTCATTCTTGTCTCCAAAATTTTCTAAGTTGATTGATATGCCTGCTAGAGAACTTGAGTATGTGTTGACGGTGTCCACCCCCGTAGGCAAACAAGTTGTGTGTAGGAAGTACTATCCTAGATGTGCTATTAAGATAGGAGATGTGGTGTTACCGGCGAATCTCATTTTATTGGAGATGTATGATTTTGATGTCATTCTAGGAATGGATTGGTTAGCAGGGTACCATGCTACGATGGACTGTTTCCATAAGACCCTCACGTTCAAATTAGAGGAGACCCCAGCAGGCGTTTTGTTCCATGGGGAGAGGAGAAATTCTTGTCCAAGATTCGTCTCAGCATTGAAGGCTGATAGACTAGTGAGAAGTGGATGTGAATGCTATTTAGCGTTTATCACGGAGGATAAACGGTCCCAAGGGGTGGAGGAGATCCCAATTGTTTGCGAATTCCCAGACATTTTTCCAGAAGAAATCCCAGGTTTACCACCTGTTAGGGAGATTGACTTCACCATCGAATTGTTACCAGGGACCGCTCCGATATCTATCGCACCATACAGAATGGCTCCAGCTGAATTAGGAGAGTTGAAGATTCAGTTGCAAGAATTATTGGACAAAGGTTTTATTAGACCGAGCGTCTCACCTTGGGGAGCTCCAGTTTTATTCGTCAAGAAGAAAGACGGTTCCATGAGAATGTGCATTGACTACCGGAAATTGAACCAAGCTACCATCAAGAACAAGTATCCATTGCCAAGAATAGATGAATTGTTTGACCAATTGCAAGGTGCTGCTTACTTTTCAAAGATCGATCTAAGATCAGGTTATCATCAGCTGAGAATTAGAGATTCAGATGTATCGAAGACGGCGTTCCGGACGAGATATGGACACTATGAGTTTCTAGTGATGCCATTTGGACTGACGAATGCACCAGCAGTATTCATGGCGTTGATGAACAAGATATTTGCGGAGTACTTAGACCAATTCACAGTGGTGTTTATTGATGACATTTTGGTGTACTCTAAGTCTAAAGAAGAGCACGAAGAGCATTTGAGGATAGCATTGCAACTCCTAAGAGACAATCAATTGTATGCGAAGCTCTCTAAGTGCGATTTTTGGCTTGAGGAAGTCGCATTTTTAGGTCATATTATTTCCAAAGAAGGATTATCAGTGGACCCAGCCAAGATAGATGCAGTTGTTAAGTGGGAAAGACCGAAGAACGCGTCAGAAATCAGAAGTTTTCTTGGATTGGCGGGTTACTATCGAAGATTTGTGCAAGGATTTTCGTCGATTGCAGCTTCATTGACAAAGTTGACCAAGAAGAATGCACCCTATGTGTGGACAGACCAATGTGAGGCCAGCTTCCAAGAGCTGAAAAAGAGATTAACATCAGCCCCCGTCCTCACTTTACCATCCGGGAGCGGCAGTTACACCATCTTTACAGATGCGTCGAATATAGGACTCGGTTGTGTGTTGATGCAAGACAGAAAAGTCATTGCTTATGGATCCCGTCAGTTGAAGGACCACGAGAAGAACTATGCAACGCATGATCTGGAATTAGCAGCGGTCGTTTTTGCACTAAAGATGTGGAGACATTACCTCTACGGAGAGAAATTCGAAGTCCACTCCGATCACCGCAGCTTGCAATATTTGTTCTCTCAGAAGGAGTTAAATATGAGACAAAGAAGATGGATGGAATACATCAAAGATTATGATTTTCCGATCAAGTACCACCCGGGAAAGGCAAATGTAGTAGCCGATGCCTTGAGTAGGAAGTCAGCCAGTGTGGCAAGCCTAAGAGTTACGTGCTTCTTTCAGCAATTTGAAGAGTTGGGGCTAGATCTTCAGCCCCTAAGAGAGGGAGTGATGTTAGCCAACATGTCAGTGTCTGAACCCTCGTTCATTCGGAAGATCAAGGACGACCAATTGCAAGATCCAGAGTTGGCCAAGATTTCAGAGCACATAGTAGAACGTCCTGATTTCCGTATTGTGGATGGAGTCTTATTCTATCGTGATCGTCTATGCGTGCCCAATATTGAAGATTTGAAGAATGACATTATGACAGAGGCGCACAGCACAAAATACTCTATGCATCCGGGTAGCACGAAGATGTATCAGAACCTGAAAGGCAGATTTTGGTGGAACAACATGAAGAGGGAGATAGCAGCTTTCGTTTCCCGATGTATGACGTGCCAGTTGGTGAAGGCAGAGCATCAGAGACCTCCAGGGTTATTGCAGCCATTAGAGATCCCAGAATGGAAATGGGAACATATCACCATGGATTTCATCTCGGGATTGCCAAGGACCAGGAAAGGGAACAACTCCATATGGGTCGTTGTAGACCGTCTTACCAAATCAGCCCATTTTATTCCTATGAAGACCGGAGAGAAAATGCACATGTTACCTCTCGCAGAGTTATTTGTCAACGAGATTGTCAGCCGTCATGGGCAGCCAGTCTCCATTACTTCAGACAGAGATAGCAGATTCGTCTCGAGATTTTGGAAGACTTTGCATGAGTCTATGGGGACAAAGCTTCAGTTCAGCACAGCGTATCACCCACAAACAGATGGTCAGTCGGAAAGGACAATTCAGGCCCTTGAAGATATGCTTCGAGCGTGTGTGCTAGATTTCAAGACCCAATGGGATGAGACCCTACCGCTTTGCGAATTCGCCTACAACAACAGTTATCATTCGAGCATCGGGATGGCGCCTTTTGAGGCATTGTATGGTAGGAGGTGTAGAACTCCAGTTTGTTGGGAAGAAGTAGGTATTCGCAGTTTTCATGGACCGACTATGGTGAGTGAAACCAGCGACAAGGTCAAGTTGATCCAAGAACGTTTGAAAGTAGCCCGGAGTAGACAGAAGAGTTATGCAGACTCTCATCGCAGGGACTTACATTTTAAGGAAGGAGATAAGGTTTTCTTGAAGGTGTCACCTACTAGAGGAACTCTGAGATTCGGTCAGAAAGGCAAATTATCTCGGAGATACATTGGACCCTACGATATCATGAGCAAGATTGGTGACGTGGCTTACAGATTAGCATTACCACCCGAGCTTTCCGGCGTACACAATGTGTTCCATGTGTCTATGTTGAAAAAGTACGTCCCCGATCCATCGCATGTACTCCGTCATGAACCATTAGAGATCAGAGAAGATGCCACCTATGTCGAGAAGCCTATTCAGATCATCGATACGAAGGAACAAAAACTGAGGACAAGGACTATACAATGGGTGAAAGTGCTCTGGGAAAATCACGGACCTGAAGAGGCAACGTGGGAATTACGGGATCAAGTTCAGAAGAAGTATCCGCATCTACTACCCGAGGTTAGTTATTTTATTTCATTTGGTGGACCAAATGCCCTAAGGGGTGGAGGATGTAAGACCCCGCCCCGAGAGTTTCCGATTAGTGTTAATTAAGACGTGTCTTAGTTATAAGTGAGATTAGTGAAAAAGGGTTAAATCTGGATTAGAATAGCTTTTTATAGCTTTGAATAATTTTGGGAACTCTTTTGACCTAGTGGGGCCCTTTGGGGGTTCCTTTTCTTGTGTCTTGATTAGTTTTGGGGATTTAGTTATAATTCTGGAAATCGGTAAATTGCTCCGTTGAATGTATTTTATGATTCCCGATAACTTTCGTATTTGCTCCGTTTCCATCCGAGACCTCTAAACCCTACTTTGCCATTGATAGGGGTAAAACAGTCTTTTTACACAAAATCTGGACACAATTTTCAATGTCCCCGAAACTTGTAAAATATATACTTTTTGGAAAGTAGAAATTTCGACGATCAATTCTTCCTTCTTCGTCGAATCCATCCGAAACCCGTAGAATGATGTTCTATCCCATTTTAGACCTTTAAGTTGTGGGACCCATTGCCTTAGCTATATAAGGGGAAGTCTTCTTCTTCCCCCTCTTCTTGCAATTTCTTGAGAAAGGGGAGTCCCAGCCCAGCCTAGGGTTTTCTTCAACTTCCATTGCTTCTTGCTTCTTCATCTCTCAACCTCTCTCAAATCTCTTGCTAAAGGCCGAGTGGATGCTACAATCTTCTTCCCCTCCTTGAGAGCTTCCTCTTGATATCTTTCTTTGAGAGAGAGCCCCATTCCAAGCTGTCTTTTGAACAAGCCTTGTGTATTTGAAGAACCTCCATGTAAGCTCTTCTTCTTATCTTTTAGATTTGGATTCATCTAGCCTAGGAGGTGCTTCACCTTGATTATTGGAAGTTATCTCCATCTATTTCTTGATTTTTGTCATTTTAGGGCTTGTAATGTTGTTTTTTTTGGGGATTTTGTGTAGATTGTAGTTTGTGAGCTTGATTGAAGGATTAGAGCTTGATTAGCATTCTTGGAGACCAAGGCAAGTGGATGAATAGATTGATTTGGATAAGTTCTTACTTTGTCAAAAATGTGGATTTTTACTATTCATATGTCATTTGATTTATCATGATTCCATAATGTTTTAGAAATGCATTTATTGACTTGGTTTCTTCCTTAGCTTTATGATTATAAATGCATTCCTCATCAAAGTTTACTTTGGGTCATTATGAGCTTTTTAAATGGTATTGTACTTGCATTAAAGGGAATTTGGATTGGTAGGTGAATTAATGCAATGGATGGAATGGTGGTTGGTGGAAAGGAGTAAAGGTTAAATGGAAGGGAGTAGACCCATTCCACATCAGAAAAGGGTTGGAATGGAGGTGAAATGGTTTGGGAAAGAATTGACTGAAATCTGCACCTGATGTGTAGTTCCCGCAGCTGGGCGGTCAGCGGGCGGTCACCTCGGCGGCTAGCCGACAGGTGACCGGCGGCTATCCGACCCAGATACGGTTAGAAACACAGAATGAGGCATTTTGACAGGCGAACCGCGGTCAGCCGCGCGGTCAGCTCGCGGCTAACCGCCGATCCCAAACCCAGTGACCGCTAGGTAGCCGCGAGGCGCGGTTAGAAACACAGAATGCTACATTTTAGCAGGGTGAGTCGCGGTCAGCTCCGCGGTCATCCAGCGGCTAACCGCCGATCACCTCGGCGGCTAACCGCCATCTGACCGACAGGTGACCGAAATTTACCCAGAATTCCTGAGTCTTTTCCATTGGTTTCAGATATGGTATTGAAAGGTTTGGATGGGTTGTTCTGATGCCCTACCACCTTGGAAAGACCCAGGGGATGACATAAGGAGATTGACATAGATAGAAACACCATTTCGGAAAAGGTATTGGGACTTTTAGATTCATCAACGCGCATAAGGAAACTCAGTATGTCCTCTATCATTCGAGTACCATAATTAGGGTAATATAGACATACAAGATCCTTATACATGTTGCTTGAATATGGAAGCCTCAATATTTAGTCCCTAATGATATTAGAAATTATTGTTTTGTTTTACTCGAACTATATATATAAGTACCCGATCTTAATGGTTTTGTCTCAAATTCCGATTTGTACACCCGATATGTCCTGCCAGCCCGTGTATACTTGAACTGTTAATGATATGAAATGTGTGCCTACGAGCACCATGCCCCGCCTGCCCGTATGTTTATATTGATATAGTTTTGTAAATGTTTTGATTCATCATGTAACCTAAGAGTCGGCACCACTAAGCTTGGACATCCTTGTCAGTCTGATCAACTGACTTGGGTCTCCCCCTGTGCTCCCGCCAGTTGCAACTTGGATCCCGTACTGTCCCGTTACCCGGTCCGCGGCCGTGGTCTTGCCTAGCTATATGTATAAGTATATGTATATGTATATGTTTATAATATTGGTTCTCGTCACTTCGTGTGATTGAGCCCAATGCACGCAATGTGCTCTCATCACTTTAGTGATAGAGAGGATGTAGCTTCAGTGTGGTTGCCACCTAGTCAGTTCCTGTGCCTTGGATACCCCGCATGATTTGTATTGCATATTTACTTTAAATGAACTATGCATCCTGTTTTATGACCGTTTTCGTTATATCTATGATATGCGTTGATTTCTTTCTCGGTATTATCTATTCACCCACCTGCCAGACCGTCGTGTCTGACCCATTTTTGTGGTACTCAGGTCCAGCTCCCGTTAGTGCCTTTGAGGAGGAGTCAGAGGAGGCAGTCGGAGAACCGCAACGATTAGTAGAGTGGCAAGCTGACGATGTCATGTAGACATTCGGTTTAGCTCGGAGCTGCGAACATTTTGGGAATTTCGAGAAGGACAGTGGCTTTATACTTTTGGGTTGTATTGGCCTTTGTTGGCCTTTAATTTTGGGGAATGTTAATTAACTTGTTCTTTTGTTAACCTTTAACTTAATGTTTGGGAGTGCTAATGAGATCATTGCTCAATCTGACATCATGTCATACATGTGTAACATCTGTCTTATTTGATATGATTGGGTTATGAATCTGATTTACTTCACGCTTCCGCACCTACACAAATGTTCTATGAGTGTAGGAGGATTCCTCACCGCGGAAACCTGTGGGAAATTAAAGAAACTTACAATCATTACAAGGGGTGGTTCATCATCCACGCCACCCCCGTCGGGGTCCCGGGACCCCCGGTCCGGGGTCGCGACAATCTCCAACCAGCAGAGGAGGAGCGAGAGTGGCGTGCCGATAACGTAGAGTAGCGTCATCATACCTGGCACGGGAGTGACTGACTGTGGGACATGTGAGAACCCGACCCCTAATTTCTGGGATTAGTGTCTTCTTAATTTTGGACTAGTTTTCTAAAGTGGGATTAGTGGAATTTGGTTAAATCTGGATTTGAATAGCTTTTTATAGCTTTGAATGATTTTGAGAACTCTTTTGATTGAGTGGAACCTTTGGGGGTTTCCCTTGTGAGTTTTGTGTGATTTTGGGGGTTCGTTTATTGTGTTTTGATTAGTTTTGGGATTTGTGCAATAATTCCGGATACCGGTAATTTGTTTCGTTTAATGTATTTTATTATTCCCGACAACCTTTGTATTTTCTCCGTTTCCGTTCGAGACCTCTAAACCCTACTTTGCTAATGATAGGGGTAAAACAGTCTTTTTACACAAAAATCTGGACCCAAATCCCGAGATCTCAAAACCATGCCAAAACTATACTTTTTGAAAAATAGATTTTATGAGGAACATTTTTCTCTTCTTCGTCGATCGCATCCGGAGCCCAGAAACCGATGTTTTAGTCCCGACAAGTTCGAGTGATGGTGGGACCCACACCCACCCTTTTTACAAAAGGCCAGCCCATCTCTTTCTTCCCCATTCGTTCCAGCAGCATGAGAGGAGCCTCTGCCTGGGGTTTTTCCCTTTCCTCTTCTTCTTCTTGTTTTCTCACAAGATCCACCTCCAAGCTTGCCAAAATGAGAGATTTGTGCCCTTCTCCTTCTTCCCCTCATCTCAAGCTCTCTATGGATGCCATTAGAAGAGAAATCCAGCCACATTGAGGTTCTCCTTGAGCTAGTCTTCTTCATTTGAAGCACTTCCAAGTAAGCAATCCCTTCAATCTCCTAGATTTGTGTTTTCCTAGCTCTAGAGAGTCTCCACCTTCTCTATTGGGAGCTCTCTTCTTCTTGTTCTTTGGTTGGCCATTTTAGGGTTCTAAGATGGGTTTATTTTGGGGCTTTTGTATAGATTGGAGATTTGTGGCTTGAGAAGGTGATTAGAGCTTGATTAGCTACTTTGGAAACCAAGGCAAGTGAATGAATGGATTTGATTTGAATGAGTTTTTGTTTTATGGAAAATGTAGATTTACTATTCATCTTCCTCTAGTTTCCTATGTTTCATAATGCTTTTGGAAATATGCTTATTGATAAGATTTTCTCTTAGTTGATTTTTATGAGAATGTATGCATTCATCTACAAAGCTTGTTTTGCCATTATGGATTTCATGAATGAGATTTGTACTTGCATTGAATGAGGTTTGTTTTGGAAAGAGGATTAATGCATTGATGGAATGGTGGTTGGAGAAAAGAATGAGATGTGGAATGGAAGAGAATAGACCCATTTCATGTTAGGGAATGGGTGAAGTTGAGGTAATAAGGGATGGGAAAGAAAGAGCTGAAATCTGCACCTGATGCAGAGTTCCCGCAGCTGGGCGGTCACCTCGGCGGCTAGCCGACAGGTGACCGGCGGCTAGCCGACCCAGATTCGGTTACAAACACAGAATGCTGTGTCTTGACAGGTGAACCACGGTTAGCCCCGCGGTCAGCTAGCGGCTAACCGCCACCCCAAAACCCTGCGACCGCCAGGTGACCGATATGCGCGGTTAGAAACACAGAATGATATATTTTAGCAGGGGAACCGCGGTCAGCCCCGCGGTTATCCAGCGGCTAACCGCCGATCACCTCGGCGGCTAACCGCCATCTGACCGACAGGTGACCGAGTTGCACCCAGAATTCCTGAGTCTTTTCTATTGGTTTCAAATATGGTATTTAAAGGTTTGGATGGGTTGTTCTGATGCCCTACCACCTTGGAAAGACCCAGGGGATGACATAAGGAGATTGACTTAGAAAGAAACACCATCTTGGAAATGTATTGGGACTTTTGGATTCATCAACTTGCATAAGGAAACTTGGTATGTCCTCAATCATTCGAGTACCATACTAAGGGTAATAATGGACATACAAGATCCTTATACATGTTGTTTTAATATAGGAGCCCCAATATATAATCCGTAGCTGTATAAGGATTCATTTTCATCGTTTTGCTCAGATTATACGTATCCTTACCCGATATCACTGGTTTTATCGCAAACTCTGATTTATGGACCTGACATGTCCTGCCAGTCCCGTTTATGCATGAAAAGATAGTGATATGAAATGTGTGCCTACGAGCACCGTATCCCGCCTGCCCGAATGTTTTACACTGATATAGTTTTGTACATGTTTTGGTTTCTCATGTCACCTTTGAGTCGGCACCACTAAGCTTGGACGTCCTTGTCAGTCTGATCAACTGACTCGGGCCTCCCCCTCGTGCTCCCGCCAGCTGCAGCTTGGATCCTGTCCCGATTACCCGGTTCCGCGGCCGTGGTCTTGTCTAGCTATATGTATATATATGTATAATGTTGGTTCTCGTCACTTCGCGTGTTAGAGACCAACGCCCGATCTTGCTCTCGTCACATTAGTGATAGAGAGGACTTAGCTTTAGTGTGGTTGCCAATCTGTTCCCCACGATTGTGGCTCCCCTGAAGAAGGGCAATTTGCAGGGTCCGCCTATGGACTGGGTTTGCAATGTGAGGAATACATGTTTTACAGTCGTTTTAAAGGAATACATGATTTACAGTTGTTTTAAAGATATGCATGTTTTACCAGATATTTATGCTTTTACACATGCTTTAAACTGAATACATGTTTTGTCAGATATACATGTCTACACTGGTTTTAAATCTATGCAACTCTTGATCGAATACCATGATTTACCATATGTTTTATTATTCAGATTATCGTTTATACCTTTTCATCCACCTGCCAGACCGTCGTGTCTGACCCACTCTTTTGGTACTCAGGTCCAGATTTCTTTGCTCCGAGCTGAGTGCACGTGTCGGCTGTGGAGCCATGAGTTGCAGATTTGTAGCGTCGACTATGTCATGTAGACATTTAGCTCGACATCTGAGTTACGTCACATGTGGGGTAGTGTTTATTTAGCTTGTTATTTGTATGGCTTTTATTAGCCTGTTCTCCGGGATTTTTAATTAATGCACATTGATATTTGTAACTTGAACATATGTGGGAATGAAATATCCTGTTACTGTAAGCTCTGTATTTTTAATGTGATGGTTTGTTCCAGTCTGATATGATTCTTGATACAATAGCTATATGCTAGCGGTTGTGTGCGAAGCGGAATCCGATGGCCACGGAATCCGAGTCGCAACGCCACGTAAGCTTCCGCAAAATATTCAGAATGAGTTGGTATTGTCATCCTCACTCACGCGGATCCTGGGAGGAATATAATTATTATTTAAATCACAATTTCATGCCCCCCGAGGTCGGGCCGCTGTAGGGTCCGGGTTTGGGGGCGTGACAGGACATTCATTAGACTTTGATTTATTATTTTATTGTTTCATCATTGGACCTTTATTCCATTGACTTCAGTTTATTTAACAGCCTTAGCTGTTGGGATGGCCATTGTAAATAAATTAATCTTTGTTTAACTTTAATTGTTCTTTTGCAACTTTAATTAATATATGAGAATTGTTGTTCGTTGTCTTGATATTTACCATGCCTTTAATTGTATGATTTCTGCAAAGTATTATATTCTTGAGGTTTGAAATGTAATATTGTCATAGCGGACTTACGATCATTGGGCCTAAAGGGCAAAAATTTTAATTAGCCTTAAAATTCACTCCCCGGATCTGGTTTATTTTCTAATCTGGTTCGGGGGACTTGAAAGAATGGTATCAGAGCAATGGATGGTCTCTAAGGGTAAAAATTGTAGAAACCATAAGACACTTGTAAGGATTCCGTTAGTTAGTAGGTTGGTCTTGTAGTCATTTTACCTAGTATTGTGTTGTTAGCTCGAGGCATGTTAGGCACTAACCTTGGATATTTTACAGGACTATGGCTGGAAGATCAACCCGATCCAACAACGGTGCGCCCAATGACGAGGCTAGTTCTTCTCAGAATGGCACTGAGAATCAATTCCACCAACTCATGGCATCATTTATTCAGTCCTAGAAGGACTTGACCGAGCAGAGTACTAGGCAGCATGAGAATCAAGTTGTATTCCAAGCACAGATGCTTGAGGTAGTGCAGAAAGTAGGACAGCCACAAGCTAAGGAGTACGACCTCAACGAGTTGGTTGAGAAGTTCATGAAGAGGTTTCCACCTGAGTTCCATGGAATTGAGGACCCCGTTGTTGTAGATGAGTGGGTTGTCTAAATAGAGAAAATATATGAGGTGTTCAAGTGCACGGGTGTTCAGCAAGTGCAGCTAGCAGCCCACATGTTCCGTGTGCAGCTAGTAGCCCATATGTTCTATGGGGCAGTAGAGAGATGGTGGAGAACCGTCAAACACCCCTATGAGACAGTGGAGGAAGAGGTAGCCTGGAAGACATTCACTGAGCAGTTCCAGAAGAAGTTTATCCCCGAGCATTACAGGGATCAGAAGATGGAAGAGTTCAAGAGATTGGTGCAGGGTGACTTTCTAGTACAGGAGTATGAGATCTCCTTCACCCATCTATTTAGGTTTGCTGAGACCCTGATTAAGCCAGAGTCAAAGAGGGTTAGGAGATTCATTAAGGGGTTACGAGCTGATATCAAAATGCAAGTTCAGTGTAGCAAGCTGACCGATTATGATGATGTTGTCAAGGAAGCGTACTGGGCAGAGGAGTCCTTGAAGGACGTGATTGCACTGGAGCAGTAGAGGATCTTGACGTTGATACCTCAACCCAAGACACAGAGTTCTGTCCCAGTACTATCAACAACCATCACCCAAGAGGCTACGAGTTGAACCGGTGCTTAGACAGCTGCCAGAGCGAATCACTTGCACTTTTTGTGGGGGAAGTCATCATGTTTGTGATTGTAGAAAGCAGACTGGTGCATGTTTTCACTGCGGGGACATAGGGCATAAAGTTTGCAATTGCCGAGGAAAGACAGGAGTGGCACCACCTACATTCCAAGCTCCGGTGCCTAGACCACCACACCCAGCGCAACCGTTGAGATAAGTGCCTCCTGCACAAGTTAGACCCCAGCAGCACCAGATGATTGTCAGACCACCTCAGCCATCGCAGCAGCACCCTCCAGTACCACAGTAGCGGTACCAGCAGAGACCTCCGGCACCACCCAGATTCTAGGCTCGTGGTCCTAGGCCATAGTAGCAGTATCATCAGCATTGACCCCAACAGGCAGGGAGAGCTTATGCTTTGACGCATGAGGAAGCCGAGGCTGCAAGCAACATCATAGAAGCTACACTTTCAGTTTGTGGATTTGATGCTAAAGTTCTATTTGATCCTGGATCCACAACTCATTTGTTGCACCAGCTTTTGCACTTCATTTTGGGAGGATAAGGAGACGCTACCCTATGATTTGATAGTAGCTACTGTTGGAAGTGGGTGGGCCTCTAGATAGGTTTCAAAACCTTTTAACAACTAGAAGTAGTGATCATCTATTCAAAAGGCAACAAACCCCAATCTAGGATGCATGTCCTCAACCTCAGTCATCATGGTCAGCAAATAAACCTATCAAGAAGATAGAAACAACACCTAATAAGCAACCACGAAATTCTACAACATACAAGGAGTAGCTAATACCTATGGAGCTTGGTTGTGCTCTAATGGAAAGCTTGATTAAAGCCTTTGATGAAGAGCTTTTTCACAAAGCAAATCAAAATCTCCAATACCCAATTGTCTTCCACGCTATGTCTCGCTTCAGATCTCTTTTCTGAAGAGAGATGGTGGAATCTCCGAGAGAAAGACTAACTAGAATCTCTAAGGAAACTAAAAGGGAATGGAACTAGAAGAGAGAGAGAGGAAGAGGAGGAAGTGCAACACTTGCACACAAGGGAGGTGGGCGTGAATCTCTAAGGGTATTATATAATGGACGTCCAAGGGCCTCCTCTCCTCTCCTATATATAGTTTATGCAACTTCTCTCTTTGTTTATTATTAGAAGTTCAACTTCCATAATAATTAGTAACCCTTTATTCCTACTATTATCACTATTAGAAGTCTTACTTCAAATAGAAATAGTAGCCTTCCTTTTTTAGTTCAAATAGAATTAGTAAAGATCCAATTTTGGGCTAGCGTGGGGACCACTAGGGATTTCATAGAAAGCTGGCCCCAACTGGGACACCGAGACCCCACATCTCATGTGCAATCCGGGCCCGCAGTTAATTGCAAATAACTCAACTACATAAATGCAATTGAACTCCAGTCTTAGGAATAAATTACATGAAGACCCTAAACTTTCCTATCACTAAAGTAGGCCCCTCCATCAGTATCCATGGATCAATTGGACAAACTGTCCCACCAATTTAGATCCATAACTTATTATCCTTGAGACCCAATTAATTATAGTAATCATTAGTACCATCTAATTAACTCTTAATTGAGATGGGTGTACACTTACCAATGATAAATCCATTAATTAGCACAAGGGGATAAGATAGATTCCATCTTGACCATTAAATGTTCACACAGTCCTACTACCACATACCCAAGACACCGAGGTGTTGACCTACAGTTGGCCTCACTCATTGGTGACTCAAAGCAAATGAATAGATAGAAACTTGAGTTCATCAATGTCTCAGGGTTGAGAGCCCATTGCTAGGGAATTATGAGAGCAGACCTTAAAGTAAAGACAGCGTTCTTGAAGTGCTTCTCATAGTCCTTCAATACATCCAGTGTACCAGTCTAATTATCTAGAATCTTACATTCCTATGATCGAGACAGATCACACTATTTCATAGTGATCATAATACTGCAACATTGTCAGATGAGATGCCCAATCTCATCTTTGGTTGTGAATCAATTTAAGTATAAGATTTGTGACACATGTCTCCTGTATATGAATCTCATCTACACACATGTGTTACATCTAATACACTTGTGGACTTCGGTTCATCTTATGAGCCAGTATGTCATTTGTATTGGTAATGTGCATTTAAGTAATAAAACACCATTCATCTCATGAAAGGATAACATGAATATATTGACAAATAAAGAAATTAATCAATTTATTACATCAATCTTAATGGATTGAGACCATAAAACTAACAATGTAGCTACCTGTGAGAACCCGACCCCTAATTTCTGGGATTAGTGTCTTCTTAATTTTGGACTAGTTTTCTAAATGGGATTAGTGGAATTTGGTTAAATCTGGATTAGAATAGCTTTTATAGCTTTGAATGATTTTGAAAACTCTTTTGATTGAGTGGAACCTTTGGGGGTTTCCCTTGTGAGTTTTGGGTGATTTTGGGGGTTCGTTTATTGTGTTTTGATTAGTTTTGAGATTTGTGCAATAATTCCGGATATCGGTAATTTGTTTCGTTTAATGTATTTTACCATTCCCGACAACTTTTGTATTTGCTCCGTTTCCGTTCGAGACCTCTAAACCCTACTTTGCTAATGATAGGGGTAAAACAGTCTTTTTACACAAAAATCTGGACCCAAATTCCGAGATCTCAAAACCATGCCAAAATTATACTTTTTGAAAAATAGATTTTATGAGGAACATTTTTCTCTTCTTCGTCGTTCGCATCCGGAGCCCAGAAACCGATGTTTAATCCCGACAAGTTTAAGTGATGGTGGGACCCACACCCACCCTTTTACAAAAAGGCCAGCCCATCTCCTTCTTCCCCATTCGTTTCCAGCAATGTGAGAGGAGCCACTGCCAAGGGTTTTTCCCTTTCCTCTTCTTCTTCTTGTTTTCTCACAAGACCCACCTCCAAGCTTGCCAAAATGAGAGATTTGTGCCCATCTCCTTCTTCCCCTCATCTCAAGCTCTCTATGGATGCCATTAGAAGAGAAATCCAGCCACATTGAGGTTCTCCTTGAGTTAGTCTTCTTCATTTGAAGCACTTCCAAGTAAGCAATCCTTTCAATCTCCTAGATTTGTGTTTTCCTAGCTCTAGAGAGTCTCCACCTTCTCTATTGGGAGCTCTCTTCTTCTTGTTCTTTGGTTTGCCATTTTAGGGTTCTAAGATGGGTTTATTTTGGGGTTTTTGTATAGATTGGAGATTTGTGGCTTGAGAGGGAGATTAGGAGCTTGATTAGCTACCTTGGAAACCAAGGCAAGTGAATGAATGGATTTGATTTGAATGAGTTTTTGTTTTATTGAAAATGTGGATTTTACTATTCATCTTCCTCTAGTTTCCTATGTTCCATAATGCTTTGGAAAATATGCTTATTGATAAGATTTTCTCTTAGTCAATTTTCATGAGAATGTATGCATTCATCTACTAAAGCTTGTTTTGCCATTATGGGTTTCATGAATGAGATTTGTACTTGCATTGAATGAGGTTTGTATTGGAAGGAGAATCATTGCATTGATGGAATGGTGGTTGGAGAAAAGAATGAGATGTGGAATGGAAGGAATAGACCCATTTCATGTTAGGAAATGGGTGAAGTTGAGGTGTAAAGGGATGGGAAGGAAAGAGCTGAAATCTGCACCTGATGCAGAGTTCCCGCAGCTGGGCGGTCAATGGGCGGTCACCTTGGCGGCTAGCCGACAGGTGACCGGCGGCTAGCCGACCCAGATTCGGTTACAAACACAGAATGCTGCGTCTTGACAGGTGAACCGCGGTCAGCCCCGCAGTCAGATAGCGGCTAACCGCCACCCAAAAACCCTGCGACCGCCAGGTAGCCGAAATGCGCGGTTAGAAACACAGAATGCTATATTTTAGCAGGGTGAACCGCGGTCAGCCCCGCGGTCAGACAGCGGCTAACCGCCGAACACCCCGGCGGCTAACCGCCAGCTAACCGACAGGTGACCGAGTTTCATCCATAATTCCTGAGTCTTTTCTATAGTTTTCAAATATAGTATTTAAAGGTTTGGATGGGTTGTTCTGATGCCCTACCACCTTGGAAAGACCCAGGGGATGACATAAGGAGATTGACTTAGAAAGAAACACCATTTAGGAAATGTATTGGGACTTTTGGATTTATCAACTTGCATAAGGAAACTTAGTATGTCCTCTATCATTCGAGTACCATACTAAGGGTAATAATAGACATACAAGACCCTTACACATGTTGTTTGAATATGGATGCCCCAATATATAGTCCCCAATGGTATAAGGATTCATTTTTATTGTTTTACTCAGATTATACGTATCCTTACCCGATATCACTGGTTTTATCGCAAACTCTGATTTATGCACCTGACATGTCCGGCCAGCCCCGTTTATACATGAAAAGATAGTGATATGATATGTGTGCCTACGAGCACCGTATCCCGCCTGCCCGAATGTTTTATACTGATATAGTTTTGTACATGTTTTGATTTCTCATGTCACCTTTGAGTCGGCACCACTAAGCTTGGTTGTCCTTGTCAGTCTGATCAACTGACTTGGGCCTCCCCCTCGTGCTCCCGCCAGCTGCAGCTTGGATCCTGTCCCGATTACCCGGTTCCGCGGCCGTGGTCTTGTCTAGCTATATGTATATGTATGTATAATGTTGGTTCTCGTCACTTCGCGTGTTAGAGACCAACGCCCGATCTTGCTCTCATCACATTAGTGATAGAGAGGATTTAGCTTTAGTGTGGTTGCCAATCCGTTCCCCACGATTGTGGCTCCCCTGAAGAAGGGCAATTTGCAGGGTCCGCCTATGGACTGGGTTTGCAATGTGAGGAACACATGTTTTACAGTTGTTTTAAAGGAACACATGTTTT
This sequence comes from Persea americana, assembly GCA_029852735.1. Lineage (NCBI taxonomy): Eukaryota > Viridiplantae > Streptophyta > Magnoliopsida > Laurales > Lauraceae > Persea > Persea americana. Next base: position 44,717,762 of record CM056814.1, read on the forward strand.
ACAGTTGTTTTAAAGGAATACATGTTTTACAGTTGTTTTAAAGGAATGCATGTTTTACCAGATATATATGCTTTTACACATGCTTTAAAAATGAACACATGTTTTGTCAGATATACATGTTTACACTGGTTTTAAATCTATGCAACTCTTGATCGAATACCATGATTTACCATATGTTTTATTATTCAGATTATCGTTTATATCTTTTCATCCACCTGCCAGACCGTCGTGTCTGACCCACTCTTTTGGTACTCAGGTCCAGATTTCTTTGCTCCGAGCTGAGTGCACGTGTCGGCTGTGGAGCCATGAGTTGCAGATTTGTAGCGTCGACTATGTCATGTAGACATTTAGCTCGACATCTGAGTTACGTCACATGTGGGGTAGTGTTTATTTAGCTTGTTATTTGTATGGCTTTTATTAGCCTGTTCTCCGGGATTTTTTAATTAATGCACATTTATATTTGTAACTTGAACATATGTGGGAATGAAATATCCTGTTACTGTCAGCTCTGTATTTTTAATGTGATGGTTTGTTCCAGTCTGATATGATTCTTGATACAATAGCTATATGCTAGCGGTTGAGTGCGATGCGGAATCCGATGGCCACGGAATCCGAGTCGCAACGCCACGTAAGCTTCCGCAAAATATTCAAAATGAGTTGGAATTGTCATCCTCACTCACGCGGATCCTGGGAGAAATATAATTATTACTTAAATCACCATTTCACGCCCCCCGAGGTCGGGCCGCTGTAGGGTCCGGGTTTGGGGGCGTGACACTACCCCTGTAGGTAGATCAATACCTTGTAATGTGGTCTATCCTAGATGTAGTGTTCAGATTGAAGAAGTTCAGCTAACTGCCAGTTTGATCATCTTACTGATGTCGGAGTTTGATGTGATCCTTAGTATGGATTGGTTAGCAGCGAACCGAGCAATGTTAGACTGTTTTAACAAGACTGTGAGGTTGTAGGATATAGACCGTAGTGTTGAATTTATTGGAGCCAAGAGGCCCACATCCACTCTGTTGATTTCTGCATTGAAGGTAGAACGATTGATAAGGAGCGATTTTGAAAGTTTTATCGCTTTTATCGCGGAAGACAAGGAGTCTAAGACAGTCGATGAGATTCCAGTTGTGTGAGAATTCCCGGATTTGTTTTCGGATGAGATCCCTGGTTTGCCACCTGTTTGTGAGTTGGATTTCACGATAGAATTGTAGCCGGGTACTGCACCTATTTCAAAGGCCCCTTATAGGATGGCCCCAGCAGAATTGAAGGAGTTGAAGACTCAAATAGAGGATTTGTTGGACAGAGGTTTCATCAAGCCTAGTGTTTCACCGTGGGGAGCTCCGATGATATTTGTGAAGAAGAAGGACGGGACTATGAGGATGTGTATAGATTACCTACGGTTGAATCATGTAATTGTCAAGAACAAGTACCCGTTACCGAGGATCTGTAAGGTCCCCAACCTTAATAGGATGTTTAATTTCCTAATATTGGCAATTAGTCTAATTAATTCTGATTTTAGCTAATTAGGCGAGTTTAGTGGCTAAGCGAGTTTCTTTTATCATTAGAAAGATGTTCCCAAAGTTTCATTTGATTCCGAATGTGATTAGTCTTAATAGGGGGTTAGGTTGTGATTAATAGGAAAATTGGGTATTTTTCCAAAAAGTTCTGTTTTCGCCGAATTTGGGTTCGTTCGAAAGATCTCGTCGTACTCGTCATCTTTCGTTCTTGGCTCATCACAATTTGACGCCTCGAAGTCTCTCAAATAATTGATTTTCTCTCATTTCACTCAAAAGGGGCATTTGGGACTTTTCCCCTCCACCCCTCATTTTAAACCCTAAACCCAGCTCTACCATTCATTCCTTTCCTTCATTCATCAGCTGCTGGAGCTCCTCCTTCTTCCTCTTTCTTCATCTCTCTTCTTGTAAGTGGAGATTGAAGGCATTCCAAGAGAACCAAGCACATCATCTTCTTCCTCTCTTTCTCCTCTACCTCTTGATTTGGATTTGGTGAGTTTTCCCCTTCTCCTTCCCTCCCCATTTCATTTTTCATGGCTGTAAATGGGTAGCATGTTCATGGCTTCCTTCTTTTCTTCTTCCTTGGTGTTCATTGGGTGTAGGAGAAGAGTTTTGAAAGGTGGGTTTGGCTAGGGTGTGTTAGGGAGCTCTCCTCCTTAAGTTTCTCTCTCTAATCTCCATCTCTTCCATCTCCTTTGGTGAAAGCAAGTAGATTAGCTTATTTATTGTTCATGCATGTATCTTTATCTTCATTCTTGACAATGTTATTGTTTAGCAACCCATAATGCTAAGCTTGTCTTTGTTTATTTGGAAATTACATGTTAATTAGGAATGTGATGTTATGCACTTGGAATGGATGGGTTGGTAAATTGAATGGATTGTGGTTTGGAGGAGAGCATGGAGGCTCTTTTGTGCAGGTTTTAACCTTTGGAAAGGCTTAGGAAGGGAGGAGAACGAGGTACGAGAGTGGGGTGCCGATGACGTAGCTTAGCGTCATCACTCTTGGCACTAGTGCGCGTTACACGGGGATACCTTTCATCGTGCCCTCTATCTCACATTTTGGGAATTCTTATACTTTTGGGTTTTACATACTTTTATATATCTTTTGTACCAGGACCTAAGTTTTTGGGTGGTCTTGATGATTATAAACTTTATATGTTTTCATCTTTTGAAACTTGAATATATAATGGAATGAAATCCATACTTGCTTCGATACCTCAATAGGTTTATTGAATGTGTTTACCGGACAAGCTCCGTTGATTAAATTGTTAATGAAGCTTAATCACACAATCCTCACAGTGGACTTCGATCCTTGGGCATTAAGGGTAAAATTTTTTAATTAGCCCTAAATTTCACACCTCGGATCCGGTTTAATTACTAATCGGGTTCGGGGGCGTGACATGATAGATGAGTTGTTCAATCAGTTGCAGGGAGCTCAATTCTTTTCGAAGATAGATCTTCGTTCCGGATACCATCAGTTGAGAGTCAGAAAGGAAGATGTTCCTAAGACTGTATTCCGGACGAGATATGGTCACTTTGAGTTTCTCATGATGTCTTTCGGGTTGACTAATGCACCCGCAGTTTTTATGGCATTGATGAATAAGGTGTTTGCTTCTTTCCTGGATCAGTTTATAGTAGTCTTCATTGATGATGTATTGGTGTACTCAAAATCTAAGGAGGAGCATGAGCATCGGTTGAGAACATCATTACAGCTTTTGAGGGACAACCAATTGTATGCTAAATTGAGCAAATGTGAATTTCGGTTGGAGAAAGTGGCATTTTTGGGCCATATTATTTCGAAGGATGGATTGATAGTGGACCCTAAAAAGTTGGCAGCAGTTGTTAATTGGGGTAGTCCATGAAATGTAGCGGAGATTTGAAGTTTTCTTGGACTTGCAGGCTATTACAAGAGGTTTGTAAAAGGGTTTTCTACCATTGCTTCTTCACTCACTAAGTTGACAAGGAAAGATGTTTCGTTTGTGTGGACAGACGAATGTGAGAAGAGTTTCCAAGAGTTGAAGACTCGGTTGACTTTAGCACCCATACTTGCCTTACCCTATGGAAGTGGAGGATTTGTAGTTTATACAGATGCATCAGGGGTTAGTTTGGGCTGTCTTCTAATGCAGAATGACAAAGTGATAGCTTACGGGTCTAGGCAATTAAAGGATCATGAAAAGAAGTATGCTACACATGACTTAGAATTGGTAGCAGTGGTGTTCGCATTGAAGTTGTGGAGGCATTATCTGTATGGTGAAAGATTCGAGGTGCACATAGATCATAAGAGCCTGCAATATCTGTTCACGCAGGGTGATTTGAATAACCGGCAATGGAGGTGGATGGAGTACATAAAGGATTATGATTTTCAGATCAAGTACCATCCCAGGAAGGTGAATGTCGTAGCAGATGCTCCCAGTTGAAAGGCAGCTTTCAATGGATGTGTAATGCCAGAATGGAGATGGATGGAGCAGTTCAGGGATATGGATGTGGAAGTATGGCTTGTCAATGAGAAAGTTTTAGTTGCTACTATGGGAGTTTGGGAGCCAGAAATAGTTAACATGATCAAAGAAGCTCAGAAATATGATCCAGAGTTGCAAAGAATCATTAATCACATTGATGGCAATCCAGAGTTCAGACTGATTGATGGATTTCTGTACTGCAAGGACAGGTTGTGTGTGCCAAATGTTGAAGACATCAAGTCAAAGCTGATAACAGATGCACACCACACCAGATATTCGGTTCACCCAGGGAGCACTAAGATGTATCAAAATTTGAAGAAACACTATTGGTGGGTGAAAATGAAGAAGGAAATTGCAGAATTCGTTTCCAGGCGTATGATTTGTCAGCTGATTAAGGCTGAGCACAAGAAGCCTCTTGGTTTGCTTCACCCGTTGGATATTCCTCAGTGGAAGTGGGAGAACATTACAGTGGATTTAGTGTCAGGATTGCCGAACACCAGGAAGGGCAATGATGCTATTTGGATAATTGTGGATAGATTGACAAAGTCAGCACATTTCCTGCCATTCAAGACTGGTCAGTTTATGAACAAGATGACTACGTTGTACAGGGACAATACAGTCAAGCTACATGGAGTGCCTAAGTCTATAGTATCCGATCGAGACCCTAAGTTTGTCTCTCGGTTCTGGTCTACATTTCAATCATCTATGGGTACTCAGTTGAAGTTCAGTATAGCCTACCATCCTCAAATAGATGGACAGTCCGAACGTACCATCCAGATTTTGGAAGACCTTTTCAGAGCATGTGTTTTGGATTTTAAGGAGAATTGGGATGAAAGTTTTCCTCTTTGTGAGTTTGCCTACAATAACAGCTATCATTCAAGTATTGGTATGGCACTGTTTGAGGCATTATGTGGACGGAGATGTAAAACTCCAGCATGTTGGGAGGAAGTAGGAGTTTGGAGTTTTCATGGCCCTTCAGAGATTGCTGACTCCAGTGAGAAAGTCAAAATTGTTCATATGAGAATGAAGGAGTCTCGTGATTGTCAGAAGAGCCATGTAGATAAGAGGCGAAGACCCCTAGAGTTTCAGGTGGGAGATAAGGTGTTTCTAAAGGTATTTCCGATGAGAGGTGTTCTCAAATTCGGGCAGAAAGGGAAGCTTGCCGAGAGGTTTGTGGGACCGTTTGAGATCAAGAGCAGGATTGGAGATGTGACTTATCGTCTTGTGCTACCGCCCGAGCTAGCACATGTGCATGATGTATTTTATGTCTTAATGTTTCGGAAGTACATTCCAGATCCTAGTCACGTGTTGTAGCACAAGCCAGTTCAACTACAGGCAGATGCAACCTACGTGGAGTGACCAGTGCAGAAGGCATATCCCTATTCTTCCCCGATGAGGTATGTTTAGGCATTTGGGGGGCCAAATGTTCTTTAAAGAGGTGAGAGATGTAAGGTCTGCGACTTTACTGGGTCAGTGGGCCCGATAGTAAGCCCGTTGACCCGTTTATTTTGTATTTATTATAATTAATTGTATTGTTCGAAATTAGGTGGGTTTAGACCATGAACGAGTTTCTTTTAGCATTATAATAGTGTTGGCGAAGTTTCGTGAGATTTTGAGTTCGTTTGATCATTGCAGGGGGGTAACTTGCAAATTAGGGAAAATTAAGTGTTTTTCTGGAAAATTCCAATCAACGTGATTTTGGGTTTGTTGGAAAGGTCTCATCGCGCTGATAATTTTTGTCTCTTGGCTTGTCACGATCTGATGATCATAAACTCTTCAAGTGGTCCATTCTTTCATTGGACCCACTTAAGGGCAAATTTGTCGTTTTTCCTCCCTTATTCTCTTAAACAAGGATTAGCCCTAGTTTCATTACGAAACTCTGCAACGAAAGAGCTACAGCAGCCCTTCTTCTTCCTCTTCATCTTCTCAAACCCAGAACTCTTAGGAGAGACCATCTCGAAGATCTGAACCAGTAATCTTCATCCATGCAATCTCCTCTTCCATTTGATCTCAGTTAGGGTAAGCCTTACTCATCTTCGTATTTCAATCATCTTTCCTTATGGTTAAATTTAGTTTGTTTTTTATCATTTTCTTCCATTCCTTCTACTCTGCGATTTAGGTTGCATTTGGTTAGGTTAGATCGTGGTTTTCGTATTCATAGAGCTTCTCCTCAAATTTCCCCCCCAATTTCATCTTCTTCTTGGTTGAGGCAAGTAGATTTGGAAATTACAATATAACATGGATGTTGTTTTATTGATTGATGATTATTACATGATAGGATACCCTAATGCCAAGCTGGTTGGTTTTGAATCGAGAATAATAGATTAGATTCGATTTTGGGTAATTGCCTTGATTTAAATTGTAATTGATACTTTTGAATTGATGTAAACGGATGGAATGAATTGTTGGGAGAGCACGGAGGCTCATTCTTGTGCAGGTGTTAGCCTTTGGAACGGCTTAGAAATGGAGAAAAAACCAAATGGTATGGAAGAGTTTCTGAAATGACCTGAAACAAAGCTGTTCCTGTTCATAACGCTTCGGTTCGGTCAGGTGTCGGTTGACCGAACTCTGGTTCGGTTCCGAATCCAGAGAGCTGTTTTAGCCTCTGATAGGGTTCAGTTAACCAAACACTGGAGTTCGGTTAACTGAAGGTGAACCGATAACTAACTGAGTGGAAGCGGAGTGATCCGGAAATTTTAATCACGCGTTGGATGAGCCATCTGAAGTTCGGTCAAGGTTTGGTCAACCGAACTCAGCCTCGGTTCCAATTCTAGAGAGCAGGTTTAGCCTTATGTCTGTGTTCGGTCAACCGAACTCAAGGTTCGGTTAACCAAATAGTGGAGTTCGGTTAACCGAATGTCGACTGATCGTAGCCCCAAGTGCAAGGCCGCGATTGTAGTAATAACCGGTGAAACCGGATCGATCCACGGAGAGTTTATTTATCGCAAAACCTGTCCTAATAAAAAAAACTAGTTCTAGCCTAAAAAAAAACTATACAAATCAAACTTTCTAATTGAATTAAAAATTAATTACAAATCTGAAATATTAATTACAACCAAAGAAAATTAAAATCCTAATCTAGAAACCTAATCTAACCACTGCATCACCATAAGATTCATTAGCCCAACCAATTGCAATAATTGTTAAGGGTGCATAGAATAAAGAATAAAATAAAATAAAATCAAATCAAATAAAATAAAATCAGAGAATAAAGAAATTAGATTTTAATTCTAAAACTTTGCAATAATTACTTTACTTAATGCCATCAAGAAAAATCAAGACCACCGCACCAAGTGCGCACTGTCACTACGCACAAAAATTCAATGTTGACTCATTGGTGAAGACCTAGACCCCATAAACTTGATTTATTAATGAAAGACCCATTACAAGCAAATAACCATTACAAAATTCTTTTAATAAAAATAAAGTGCATCCAACCTTACTATCGACACAAGAAACACTAAACGGAGGAGAGGGACTCGCGGTCTTGAACGGCGATCCAACCGGCTCTCGTTTCGCGATCTGAAATCCAAGCAAGGGAAGATGATTCCAAGGATGATCCGATGGTGGAGTGACGATAGCAACGGTGGCGGCGCGATGGCGTAGAAATCCAAGTGGTAGTGTGCCTTAGGGAAGGCCTTGGATGAAATATTGATGGAAGGAGGAGAGATGAAGAAGAATTAATGGAAAAAGGGGGAATTATTGTTGCTGGTCGTCCAAGGGGAATGGAGATATGGGGATCCACGTCCAGCCCTCTTTTTATATATTTTTGATAGCTTGGGTTGCAAGGTTTTGATTTGGGTAAGGATTAGTAGTGTGTGGTCCAAGTTGGATTAGGATTAGGAGAGTTTTTGAGAGATTTTCTAGGGGTTGGCTCACAATCCTAGTAAAATTAGGATTGTTCTTATCTCATGCAACTCCCTCTCTTGGGTCCCACTTGGGTGTACACAACATGGAACGTCCCATGCCTTGGCTTGACTTTCTTTTGCAATTTTTTTTCTTCTTTGTTTGGCTTGAATTGAATCTTAGCCATCCATCTTGACATGTAAGCAATATTTGTTGGAGAGTAGATATGACACCTCATCATCTCATGGCCCGCAAATTTGGAACTTATCTTCAAGAGATTAAATCTGATTTCTTTCTTGCATATGAGAGCGGACCCTACCATGGCCGCCCCTACCTTAGATTCCATGCCAAAGGAAGGTGGGTCCATGGTGCATTTGATTCATCAATTCTCTTCCGTGGGCCCCGATTTCTGAAATTCCCTACAAAAATAGAAGCAAAGATCAAAGAATAATCTAATCATATAGGTAAGGAATTATGCAAGATGCGGTCCCAATTCACACCAAATAAATGCATAAAATGTCACCATTTTATCAAGTTTTCTTCAATTAAATCAATGGTACAAAGAAAATTCATCATTTCATGTGTGAATAAAAAGTTATGGGAAATTTGTGACTTTCAATGTAAAAAATAGAGAAATTCATGATTTTATGTGAAAATACAATTTTTGGATGAATTTTGACTCAAATTTAGACTTTGATGCTCAAAAACATAAAATCATAATTTTTTTACTAAAATGGTTCATGATTTGATGATTAAGTCCTTAATTATTCTAAAATGATAAGGAAATTCTACATTTTTAAGGACTTATCACACCCCCCCAACCAGCTTTTTGCTAGTCCCGAGCAAAATATGCAAACTATGGTAGGTCTTCTGGACTAATCTAATCTAAACTAAATGCAAAGACAAAAAGAAAAACGCCACTTTCGCTGGCACTCTCGGCTGCATTTAGCGTATGCAGCAAGCCCTTAAACCCCTAGGTTACCCCTAGTGGACGAGTTGTGCCTCGTGAGGGTTTGCAGTGAATATGCCCACAAAATTCATTTACCTAAAAGTGAAAGAAATTCAATGGAAGGTTTTTCAAAAGAATATTGAGTCAAATCGGATGCCTCGAATCCTCGAATAATCAAGATTTCAGACTTTTCAAAATCCGGTTCACATTTTTTTTTTCTAAATTATACCAAAACTTTGAGTGCCTTGTGCAAATGTATACATCAAAACAAAAATTTTAAATGTTCTACAATAATGCCATGAAAACATAATTCTCCCTCGGAATTTCCAACTTTCCTAGATTCGGGCAAAATACAAGTCTCCTCTCAAGGCTACTATGATGGCTTTCGCACTGTTGTTTTTCAAAGGCCGCGAGATGCATCTTTTTTTTTTTTTTTTTTTTTTTTTTTTGAACACACACATGTGACTGTGCAATGCCTAGGTCCCTTAAGCTTTCTAATTAACCCATATAATGAGCATTAGGCCAATGACTCCCAAAACAGATGTCTTTAGGGCACTAGGTATATAAATACCCCTACGGGCTTACTGGCTCGGGTTAAAAAGGCTACGAACCCAAACTAGTCACATAACTTTTTATTCTTTTCAAGAGTTATAACTAAACTCTTTTTTTTTTTTTTTTTTTTTTTTTTTTTTTAAGACCAATTTGTGCATCTCTTGGCAATTTTTTTTTCTTTTTAAACGGTCCCCAACAATAGGCAGCCCTTTTCAATTCACCCGAATTAATTCACTGGTTTTGGTTGGCCTAACCATGCCGATGAACCAGGAGAACTCATATGGCCAAATTTCAGAAAGTCGTCTCTTTTTCTCTCTTGAAAGAACTCTGAAAATGACACTTAAATCTTTTTGTCCAAAACTTTTGAAATGATGTACACGTGGTACTGTGAAAAACAAAGTTTGGTATTCATTTTATTTTTTATTTTTTGAAAATAATGAACCTTCATTTTACTTCCTTCCAAAAAATTCTGAAATTCCAGATTTCTAAGCATCTTCGAATCGTCAAGTTCTTTTGAAAACACCCTTTTTTTTTTTTTGAAACGGCTACTCAGAAACGAAAAAAACTAAATTTGTCTAAAATTGGACAAGTATGCTTGTTCCCACCCCCCAACCTAAACTAGACAACGTCCTCGATGTCATACATGAAATGCGAAATGAAATGTAACATGAGGTGAAAATGTAAAAGGAGGAAAAAGGGTAGAAAGCACCTGGAGTAATAAAGCTTTTGCGTAGTACCCTGTCCAATGTGAGACAAAGAACACACAAAGAAAATAGAAAAATATATGCATAATATACAAAGGTATGGGTCACTGTCAGATCCAGTGCCCATCAATCCTGATAGATAGGATCGATCAGAGGAATTACATTTTCCTCTGGAGGAATAGTCTCCAAGAATGGTTTTAAACGTTGGCCATTAACTTTAAAAGAGGTACCATTCGATGGATCAATGAGGGTCACTGCCCCATATGGAAATACTTCTTGAACAATGTAGGGGCCTGTCCAACGAGATCTTAACTTTCCAGGGAAAAGATGAAGTCGAGAATTGTACAAGAGGACTTTTTGAGATGGATGGAATGATTTTCTTAATATCCGTTTATCATGAAAGGCCTTAGTCCTGTCCTTGTAAATTCTTGAGTTCATATAAGCCTCGTTTCTCAATTCTTCTAATTCATTTAGATCAAGGGCTCTTTTCTCCCCAGCCTTGTCTAAGTCAAAGTTCAGTTGTTTTATGGCCCAATAAGCTTTATGTTCTAGCTCCACTAGAAGGTGGCAAGCTTTCCCATATATAAGCCGGTATGGAGACATCCCAATTGGGGTCTTATATGCAGTGCGATAGGCCCACAATGCATCATTTAACCGCATGGACCAATCCTTACGATTCGGTTTTACCGTGGTCTCTAAAATTCTTTTAATTTCCCTATTTGAGACCTCTACCTGCCCACTTGTTTGAGGATGATAGGGGGTAGCCACTTTATGTGTAACACCGTAATTTTGAAACAAACTCTCAATAATGCGGTTACAAAAATGAGTGCCCCCATCACTAATGATGGCACGCGGAGTTCCAAAACGGGAAAAGATACTGTCCAAGATAAACTTTTTTACCGTTTTAGCATCATTGTTCCTACATGGGATTGCTTCAATCCATTTGGAAACATAATCAACTGCAACGAGGATATAATGAAAACCAAAGCTCGGGGGAAATGGTCCCATAAAGTCTATACCCCATACATCGAATAACTCGACGACCAAAATTGGGTTTAAAGGCATCATGTTCCTTTTGGAAATTGAACCCAATTTTTGGCACCGCTCACATACTTTACAGAAATCATATGCATCTTTAAATATAGTGGGCCAGTAAAAACCAGATTGCAAAATTTTGTGAGCGGTCTTTTTAGCAGAAAAATGGCCCCCACAAGCTTGAGAATGGCAAAATGATATAACACCGTTCATTTCATGGTTTGGAATGCATCTCCTAATGATTTGGTCTGGGCAGTATTTGAAAAGGTATGGGTCATCCCAGAAAAACTGTTTTACCTCAGTGAAAAACTTGTTTTTATCTTGTTGGGTCCATTCTTTTGGAATTTCACCCGAAGCTAGATAATTAGCAATGTCAGCATACCATGGAGAATGGGAAAATGTGGAAAACAAGTGCTCATCAGGGAAAGTGTCCTAGATTGGCAAGGGTTCTAAAGCGTTGGAAAGGACAATCCTAGAAAGATGATCAGCCACCACATTTTCTACTCCTTTCTTATCCTTGATTTCGATATTGAACTCTTGGAGTAGAAGGATCCATCTGATTAGTCTGGGCTTGGCATCTTTCTTAGAAAGCAAGTACTTCAGCGCAGAATGGTCAGTAAAGATCACAATTTTGGATCCAATTAAGTAGGAACGAAATTTATCCAGTGCATAGACCATAGCCAATAGTTCTTTCTTTGTTGTAGAATAATTAATCTGTGCACTGTTTAAAGTCCTGCTAGCATAGTAAATTACATATGGCTTTTTGTCCCTACGTTGCCCAAGAACTGCCCCAACTGCATAATCGCTAGCATCGCACATGATTTCAAAGGGTAGGCTCCAATCTGGAGGTTGCATAATTGGAGCAGTCGTCAACATGTCCTTAAGCTTGGTAAAAGCCAATTGACATGCCTCCGTCCACTCAAATTCTGCTTCCTTTAGCAGAAGGTTGCATAATGGTCGAGAAATGACACTAAAATCTTTTATGAACCTTCTGTAGAATCCAGCATGCCCTAAGAAAGATCTTACATCTCTTACGGTTTTTGGGGCGGGCAAATTGGAAATTAGATCTATTTTGGCTTTGTCCACTTCCAATCTTTTAGATGATACAATGTGGCCAAGGACAATCCCTTGTCGTACCATAAAATGACATTTTTCCCAATTCAGTACTAAGTTCTTTTCTTCACACCTAGAGAGGACCTTAGTTAAGTTGCTCAAACAATCTTGGAAAGAATCTCCAAAAACGGAGAAATCGTCCATGAAGACTTCGAGAAAACGTTCCACCATATCACTAAAAATACTCAGCATGCACCTTTGAAAGGTTGCAGGAGCATTACACAGCCCAAAGGGCATCCGCCGATAAGCAAAGGTGCCAAAGGGGCATGTGAAAGTTGTTTTCTCTTGGTCTTCCGGGGCGATCTCTATTTGATTGTATCCAGAATATCCATCCAAGAAACAATAATACTCGTGGCCAGCTACCCGTTCTAAAATTTGGTCCAAGAAGAGTAGGGGGAAATGATCCTTTCGTGTGACAGCATTTAACTTTCTGTAGTCGATCCAAACTCTCCAACCTGTGGGTATGCGGGTTGGGATGAGCTCATCATTAGCATTACGGACTACAGTTACGCCGGCCTTTTTAGGTACAACTTGGGTAGGGCTGACCCATTGGCTATCCGAAATTGGATAAATGATACCCACATCTAGAAGTTTCAAAACTTCCGCCCTAACCACTTCCTGCATGGTGGGGTTTAACCGGCGTTGCATCTGACGGGAGGGTTTTGCATTCTCCTCCAAATAGATATGATGTGTACACACGAGGGGATTAATTCCCTTAATATCAGCCACGGTCCAAGCAATTGCACCTTTGTGCAGTTTGAGCACTTCTAAGAGTTGGACTTCTTGGTCCTTGTCAAGGTGTGCAGAAATTACTACAGGAAATGTTTCATTTTCTCCAAGGTATGCATATTTCAGGTGAGAGGGCAAGGGTTTCAACTCAGGTTTGGGCGGCCTCACCTGAGATGGAAGAGACAGAGTACCAGTTGGTAATAGCTCTTCAAAAGAGGGTTTGCCTATAGTGTTGACCATTTCAACAGTGTTATCAAGTGTTTCTTCACAGAGGGTCAGGCCCTCAATTGACTCAATGGAATCAGAGATTGATTTTTTAAAAGTTTCTGATGTAAGAACACTGATCAAATCTACTTCTTCAAGGTCAATGTTATCATCCCGTGGTTGTTTGCAAAGGTCAAAAACATTTAGCTCTAATGTCATGTTACCAAAAGATAGCGTCATTTTTCCATTCCGGCAATTGATCAATGCATTGGATGTGGCTAAGAATGGTCTCCCCAGAATTACCGGAATCTGAGCATGAGGATCTGCCACAGGATGAGTGTCTAGCACAATGAAGTCTACTGGAAAGTAGAACTTGTCAACTTGCACAAGCACATCCTCTACTATCCCTCTCGGTCTTTTGACTGATCGGTCTGCGAGCTGCAAAGTAATCTGGGTGGGTTTGAGTTCGCCTAACCCCAATTTTACATAGACCGAGTAGGGTAGTAAGTTGACACTCGCCCCAAGATCAAGCAGCGCTTGATCAATTTGACAATTTCCAATAATGCACGAAATCGTGGGGCATCCTGGATCTTTGAATTTAGGGGGAGCGTCATGCTTTAAAATTGCACTAGCTTGCTCAGTGAGGAACGCTTTCTTTTGTACATGTATCTTACGCTTCAACGTGCACAAGTCCTTAAGAAACTTTGCGTAAGATGGGACTTGTTTGATTGCGTCTAACAACGGGATGTTAATTTTAACCTCTTTAAGTACATCAAAGATTTCCTGGTTCTGTATAGATGGCTTGGCAGGAGCTAATCGGTTGGGAAAAGGTGGTAAAGGCTTGAATCCCGGAGGAACTGGGCTTTTTTCCTTGATAGAAGGGACTTCATTTTCTTTCCCTTCCTGATCTGAGGATGCAGGTTGTTTATTTTTTTCCAGATCAGGCTTTGCAATCTCTTTACCACTACGTAGAGTAGTAACAGCTTGAACCTGCTCCTTTGAATTTGACGGACCACCTTGATGAACCTCAAATTGCCCTTTTGGATTGGGCTGTGGTTGGGCTGGAAAAGCCCCCTTATTTTGTGATTCAATCAATTTACAGAGGTTCTGCATGGTGTTCTGTAAATTCTCAAAGTTCTGATCATGTTTTTTATTGATGGACTCTTGATTCACCATAAACTTAGCCACAAGTTCATCCCAAGGTGTCGTTTGTGTTGTAGGGGGTACCATTTGCTGTGTGTTTTGAGCATATGTACTAGGAGTACCCCCAAATGGATTTGACATTTGGTTGAAATTGGGCTGAGTAGCATTTGGGCCATTCCTCCAACTAAAGTTGGGGTGATTCCTCCAATTAGGGTTGTATGTGTTACCCAAAGAATTGTTAAACTGCCGGTTGTATGTGTTAGTGGCATTTGCTTGCTCGTGAAACGCTTCTTGAAAAGCAGGGAGTGTTGGGCACTCCGAAGAAATGTGTTTATCACTAGCGCAGATGCCACAAACTATAGCAGGTTCCTTATTCTTCACAAATTTCAAGGACTCAACTTCTCTTGTAAGATAGGCAATTTTTGCTTGAAGATCATCGCTTTCTTTTAATACATATAACCCCCCTCCTTTGGCCTGACTCGATTGCTTTACGGGGTCTATACCTTCAGATGTGTCCCAATTTTGTGCACTATCTGCCAAAAACTGAAGGTAGGTCCATGCTTGATTTGGGTTTTTCGCCATGAACTCCCCATTGCACATCATCTCCACGAATTGACGTGTTTCTGGACTAAGTCCATCATAAAAGTGACCAATTGTATTGTACAATTCAAATCCGTGGTGGGGACATGCAAGGAGTAGTTCATTAAAGCGTTCCCAACACCTATAATAAGACTCCTTGTCTTTTTGTTTAAAATTCATAATATTTCTCCGTAAGGTGTTGGTCTTATGTAATGGGAAAAATTTCTTTAAAAATTCCCGGACCATGTCGGACCATAGAGCAATCGAATTGGGTTGTAAGGAGTGAAGCCATGCCTTAGCCTTATCTTTGAGGGAAAATGGAAATAAACGAAATTTGATAAGGTCTTCCCTCACATTATTGAAGTGTAGTGTTGTACACACTTCTTCAAACTCTTTAATGTACAAATATGCACTTTCTGATTCAAGTCCATGAAATTTGGGGAGAAGTTGGATTACTCCCGGTTTGATATCAAATTGACCCGCACCTGCGGGTATGACCATGCACGACGGTGTGGCTTGTCGTGTAGGGTGAAGGTAATCACGTAAACTCCTAAGAGGTTGATTCACCTCCCCATTATTATTGGGTCCATTCCCATTACCGTTCTCCTCGTTATCACTCTGCTCATCAGCCATATTGGAAATCCTAAGAGAACCAGGAGATCTAGATTCGTAGAATTTAATCAAGCTCTTGACAGGTGATTCCTGCCTTACTAACCGATTTGAGGAGTCCCTTTGCCAAGAAGATGGGGGTCTTTCCTTCTTTTTTGGAATTTTGAAAAGTTTTTATTTCTTTTTTTTTTGTTTTTTTTTTTTTTATAAAGAAACCTAGAAAGAAAAACTACCTAAGGTCCGTTCTTAGATTTAAAAGAAGATTCTCAAATTCTTGCAAAGTCCTAATCTTAGAGAGTTTAATATCTCTAAGGAAAGTTCCCAAACTCAAATCTATGAAACTGGCCCGACCAGGTAAGTCCCCAGATCAGTGGTGGGGTCACGATGCGTTGCAAAGGTCCCGCTTAAAAACCACTTTCTAGAACAAGAGACTTGTCTCCCTTATCTATTGGGACAAGACTTGCCTAGACATCGAACCAATTAAGAAAGGCAGTTTGTTCGGCTTCCCAAAGAAATAACTAACCTTCTTAAAAAAAAATTCCAGCAAGTTTTTAAGAGTCCTTTTAAATTTAAAAACAACTAATAAAACTGAGTTTCCAATGAAAGTTCTGAAATTTTCAGATTTTTGCAAGTTTGGTGGCCAAAAAGTCGAATTTGTGCGATCTACGACTTGCCTTTGTGAGGGAAAGTTCCAGAACTTTTTTGGAAACTTTAAAAACCTAAAAATATGGAAAACAACTGAATTTAACAGACCCTAATTAATCCTAACCAGCAACAAAAAAAATGAAAATAAATGACCTAAACTAGTCCAAATTAGAACAAGTAAATTAGGCAATTTTCAGAAATTGGATGTGATTTTTGAAAAATCAGAAAAAATAATTTTTCAGATCTGAAATAGTTCCAATTTTATCAAAAATCAGAGATTAAAAATCCACTTTTTAATGCAATAGGGCTGGTCCAAACATTCCATGCATGCTACCCTTAGATCTAGAATGATTGCGGAATAGTAAAGGCACACCCACAAAGCAATTAAAAAGATAGGTTGGAAAAAATACCTTAAGCGAAGAAAAACTCCCCGGAAACGGCGCCAAAAACTTGATCGTAGCCCCAAGTGCAAGGCCGCGATTATAGTAATAACCGGTGAAACCGGATCGATCCACGGAGAGTTTATTTATCGCAAAACCTATCCTAATAAAAAAAACTAGTTCTAGCCTAAAAAAAAAACTATACAAATCAAACTTTCTAATTGAATTAAAAATTAATTACAAATCTGAAATATTAATTACAACCAAAGAAAATTAAAATCCTAATCTAGAAACCTAATCTAACCACTACATCACCATAAGATTCATTAGCCCAACCAATTGCAATAATTGTTAAGGGTGCATAGAATAAAGAATAAAATAAAATAAAATCAAATCAAATAAAATAAAATCAGAGAATAAAGAAATTAGATTTTAATTCTAAAACTTTGCAATAATTACTTTGCTTAATGCCATCAAGAAAAATCAAGGCCACCGCACCAAGTGCGCACTGTCACTACGCACAAAAATTCAATGTTGACTCATTGGTGAAGACCAAGACCCCATAAACTTGATTTATTAATGAAAGACCCATTACAAGCAAATTACCATTACAAAATTCTTTTAATAAAAATAAAGTGCATCCAACCTTACTATCGACACAAGAAACACTAAACGGAGGAGAGGGACTCGCGGTCTTGAACGGCGATCCAACCGGCTCTCGTTTCGCGATCTGAAATCCAAGCAAGGGAAGATGATTCCAAGGATGATCCGATGGTGGAGTGACGATAGCAACAGTGGCGGCGCGATGGCGTAGAAATCCAAGTGGTAGTGTGCCTTAGGGAAGGCCTTGGATGAAATATTGATGGAAGGAGGAGAGATGAAGAAGAATTAATGGAAAAAGGGGGAATTATTGTTGCTGGTCGTCCAAGGGGAATGGAGATATGGGGATCCACGTCCAGCCCTCTTTTTATATATTTTTGATAGCTTGGGTTGCAAGGTTTTGATTTGGGTAAGGATTAGTAGTGTGTGGTCCAAGTTGGATTAGGATTAGGAGAGTTTTTGAGAGATTTTCTAGGGGTTGGCTCACAATCCTAGTAAAATTAGGATTGTTCTTATCTCATGCAACTCCCTCTCTTGGGTCCCACTTGGGTGTACACAACATGGAACGTCCCATGCCTTGGCTTGACTTTCTTTTGCAATTTTTTTTCTTCTTTGTTTGGCTTGAATTGAATCTTAGCCATCCATCTTGACATGTAAGCAATATTTGTTGGAGAGTAGATATGACACCTCATCATCTCATGGCCCGCAAATTTGGAACTTATCTTCAAGAGATTAAATCTGATTTCTTTCTTGCATATGAGAGCGGACCCTACCATGGCCGCCCCTACCTTAGATTCCATGCCAAAGGAAGGTGGGTCCATGGTGCATTTGATTCATCAATTCTCTTCCGTGGGCCCCGATTTCTGAAATTCCCTACAAAAATAGAAGCAAAGATCAAAGAATAATCTAATCATATAGGTAAGGAATTATGCAAGATGCGGTCCCAATTCACACCAAATAAATGCATAAAATGTCACCATTTTATCAAGTTTTCTTCAATTAAATCAATGGTACAAAGAAAATTCATCATTTCATGTGTGAATAAAAAGTTATGGGAAATTTGTGACTTTCAATGTAAAAAATAGAGAAATTCATGATTTTATGTGAAAATACAATTCTTGGATGAATTTTGACTCAAATTTAGACTTTGATGCTCAAAAACATAAAATCATAATTTTTTTACTAAAATGGTTCATGATTTGATGATTAAGTCCTTAATTATTCTAAAATGATAAGGAAATTCTACATTTTTAAGGACTTATCATCGACCGAAGGCTAACCGACCTGAGCAAGTTATTTGTTTATTTGGAGATGAAACTGATAACCTAGATTTGGACCTTAGATGTTGGAAACCATGAATCTACTCTCACATGACCATTTTTTAGATTAAAATCGTAGCACGTGGCTTGGTGTGCTTCGATAGGTTGTCTAGGTATTCCTGTATTACGCGTGGTATAACCGAATGAAAGTTCACCTAGGGCCAATGTTCTCATCCTAGAGGAGGGGAAGGGGGGGGGGGGGGGGTGAATAGGTTTATAAAACTTTAAATCCATTTTTAACCTATTAATCAAGATTTATAAGAGATCAAGTGATATGTAGACTAAGTGTGATTATCTAGCAATGTTCAATGGTAAAGAAGGCATGTAAACTAGATCAAAACATTTAGACAAACAACATAAATAAATGCATAGAGATTTATAGTGGTTCGGACCATATGTCCTACATCCACTCACAAGGTTCACACAGTCCCTTGGTTCCACTATGATGAATCAAAACTACACAAGTAATGATTTCAGTCACTTGAACATCACAATTTTGGTAACGAGGTTCGATCACACAGATCTAATCCCCCACATACATTTTAGAGTGGTTGAGTCACACATATTCAAACCACTATCACTGAATACACACGATTTAAAAGATGATGAGAAACTAAACACTTGCCTTTGATCTAGTCGGAAGTGTTTATCGAAGCTCTAACCGAAGTTGAAGCTTTATCCTCTTGATGCATGCTTGATGTTGATAGAGATGCTCCATTGTAATGCACAATCAAGGGTCAAGAGGTTGGGTTCAAGATTTTCCTAAATGTATATCATTTGAAAAACAAACTAGAATCCTTTTTCTAAACACACTTTTCTAGAGACTAACATATCTCATCCATTTTCTAGATTAGGTTAATAGTGTGTTTGGAAGATGGTTTAAAGGCTTAGGAAAGATGGGAAAAAGTCGGAAAGTAAGCACTTCAAAAATGTACTCTCTACAGTGTAAAACTGGCTCCAGATATATATAGAGAAGTTCCTAACGGCTAGTTTTGGCGGCTAGCCTCTTGGTAGTTCGGCTAGCCTTATTTCAATTTCTGTGGTAACGGCTAGTTTTTCTAATTCGGTCAGCTCACGGTTAGCCGACGGTAAACATAGCGGCTAGCCGTGAGGTGACCGTATGGTGACCGAATCTGTATCTCAAAAACCTGTAGCGTTCTGGAAAGCTAACCGAGGGATTTCAATTACATGGAGGTTTGCCGCCAGCCCATGGAGGTTTGCCGCCAGCCCATATGGCGGTTAGCCGAAAGGTAACCGCGAAGTGACCGAACTTCCACAACAGTTGAGAAGTTTGTATTCTGGAAATGTAACCGTGAACCTCGGTTACCTGGCGGTTAGCCGCCAGTCCACATTGGGGTTAGCCGAATGCTGACCGCAAGGTGGCCAAATCACTTTTTGACAGAGAACAGCATTCTGGAAATGTAACCTTGATATTTTGGTTACCCGGCGGTTAGCCACCAGTCCACACTGCGGTTAGCCGAATGCTGACTGCAAGGTGGCCGAATCATTTTTTGACAGAGAACAACATTCTGGAAATGTAACCGTGATATTTCGTTTACCTAGCGGTTAGCCGCTTTTTGCAAAGAGGCTAGCCGCCAGGTGACCGAAAGGTCACCGAATCCCCTATTTCTGGACAGAACATAATGGAGAGAATATTAGATGAAACACTTAATATAGGCTAAGGTAAGCAAGGCTCCTAGGGTCCAGGTAGGTAATGGTTTTGGGTCCAAAATACCTGAGATGATTTGCACACAAGTGGAGTCTTCTTTGACACATCCAGGTCTTCCAAAAGCTTGAATAGTTTCTTGAAGTAGATAATCCTTGACACTCTTCGAGATGTAAGGTCTTCGGGACACAATGACACGGAATTGACAAACCAAATATAGTGCACACAGGAATGTGACACTAACAATCTCCCCCTTTGACAATTTCGTGGCAAAACACCTATTCTATATACTCTTACAATAAATGAACCCAATAACACTCAAGATTACAAGAGTACGAGAACTTTACGAGGAAATGCAATAATTACAACTCAAATAAAAACTCCCCCTAAGAATGTGCTAGAATCTGAGTGATATACCTGCATTGGACAAGGGACACACATTCTATGGTGGGTTGCAACTCCCCCTTAATCATTAGCCAAAAATAACATGTTCAAATGAGTTAGAAGCATTCTTTGAGACAAACACACATTCTTCCTTAGAATGTATCTGAAAACCTGAAATCCTGGGAATTCTCTCTCCCCCTTTTTGTCACAAATTGACAAGGGTAGGACCATGCAATAAGAAAGATAACAATGCGATAGAGAAAATATATCTGGAAGTCACAAAAGTATATAGCATGAATATGATATAAAAGTCAGACATGAAAGTTCATACATCCCAAGTTAAAAGGAATTAGCATAAGTATGTTAAACACATAGGGAAGGGCAGCCACTTGTCAACACAACACCACCAAAAAGAGAACCAATTAAACAAATGTGGCTAAAAGACCCACTAAAAACTAATCAGATGGAGGGGATGGAGAGGGAGGCATGTCGTTGAAATCATGTCCTCAACATCCCTTGGACAGAGCACCTAAGTATCTTAGAGTCTTTTTCAACAGCTTCTTTGTCTTGGACTGCCGTTGCTCTATAGCATCCAAACGGTCTCCAACACTCCGTGATGCACCAGAAGAAGTAGCCCCACGAACTTGCACATGAGGCACTGATGGAGCTGGCTGCTGTGAAGCTTGATCACCTGCATGAGGCGGAACTGGCCCAGCTTCGACATTAGGAAGAAGATTCATCTGAATAAGGTTCGTTCTACCAAAAGGGGCATGGTATAGAGGAGAATCAGTCGGCCGAGGAACACCATAAGAACGAGCTAGCTGAGTCATAACGCAAACGGGGCAGCAGTCTTTATAGCATTTGAGAGGTGAAACCGCATGATGGTACGACAAATCAGCGAAGGAAGACACATGGGAACACCGGTAATGACTTTATGAAGGATATTGACCATATAAGAAGTTAATTCGGTCCTATTGCCTTTACGAGGATAGACATTAAATGTGAACAGATTGTGTAGGAGTCTATACTTGGGAATCAAAGCAGCTAGAGGAAGAAAATTCTTTTTACGATTCCACTCAGCATTATATCCGCAGATACGGAGGGTAGCTTCAGCCTTTTCAGCCTCAGTGAGTGTGTCGGCAACCATAGTTAAGCCATTTTCACTAACAGGGATGTTCATAATAGAGGAAATACGATCGGGGTCAATTGTGACTACTTGATTTCTAAATGCTACATTGAAAGAGTAAAAGTCAATAGTTGAAACAGCATCAGTAAAAGACGCATACATGCTGTAAACAAGAGAGGGATAAGCCTTGTCCCCCCAATCCAGAATGTTACTTCAATTGATTTGAGCAAGAATAATGGCCGTTTCATGACCTTCAATAACTTCGCGGAGGGTGCGACGCTCAACCATAATCAACCTTTTTTTCATGTCGTTTAGCATTTGAGCATTTGGTTTGAGACTCATAGGCATAGATGGAGGAGGAGGAGAAGAAGAAGGGGAAGTAGAGGATGAATGTGAAGGTGAAGATGGGGTTGATGGAGGAGGTCTTTCTTGACGAGATGAGGAGCCTCCAGTAGAGCGTCCTCTTTTAGAGGGACGATTGACAACTGATTTCATTCTAGGAGGCATTGTTTCGAACAATTGGAGTGCCCACAGAAGAGAAAACGGCATACACAAGAGAAGGAGAATATGTGCAATAGAGAAAAGAGACAAGGGAACAAGGAAACAAGAACAGGAAATGCAAAATAACAAGGAAACAAGGAAAAAAAAACAAGAACAAAAAATGAAAAATAAAAGAAAGAGAGGAATAAGAAGAAATGACCTTGAGGAGTGAAGAAACTGAACTCCAGACACACAGCTACGGTGGAGATGAAACAGACGAGAGGAGAAGAAACTAAACGAAATGACAAAACCTAGTTTTAAAATCACGGGCCCGCCATGGCGGTTAGCCGCCGAGAGGGTCCACGGCTAGCCGAAATTCCCCCCCTTTTTTTTATTATTATTATTTTTATTTTAATTTTATCGAATAGCACAAACACCAAGGGATTTTCTCATATTTTCAAATTTTGAAACGTCCAAGGGTTTTGTTAAAATGTTTGCTAGTTGTTTCTCTGTAGATATATGCTCCAATACTATGACTCCTTCTTCAACCAATGCTCTAATGAAATGATGTCTAATGTCAATATGCTTAGTTCTAGAGTGTTGAACAGGATTTTTGGAGATATTGATAGAACTAGTGTTATCACAATACAAGTTCATGCTACATTGTTCAATACCATAGTTTGTGAGCATTTGTTTCATCCAAAGCATCTGAGTACATCCACTACCAGCTACTATATATTCTGCTTCAGCTGTAGATAAGGAGATGGATGATTGTTTCTTGCTGTGCCAAGCAACTAAACAGTTTCCTAGATAGAAACATCCACCACTAGTAGATTTTCTATTATTTACATTTCCAGCCCAATCGGCGTCTGAGTATCCAGCAATACAAGTAGATGAATCATATGGATACCATAAGCCATATCCTGAAGTTCCTGAAACATATCTAATGATTCTTTTAACTGCTTTCAAATGGATTTCTTTGGGATCAGATTGATATCTGGGACAAGCTCCCACACTGAATGTAATATCGGGTCTACTAGCTGTAAGATATAATAGGCTGCCTATCATGCTCCTATACAGACTGGGATCTACACTCTTACCACTCGATTCTCTAGACAATTTCAGAGTTATGCTCATGGGAGTGTTCATGTGTTTGGCTGAATCTAATCCAAATCTTTTGATCAATTCTTTTGCGTATTTGGTTTGGGAAATAAACATTCCTTTAGACAATTGTTTAACTTGTAATCCTAAAAAGAAATTAAGTTCACCAACCATGCTCATTTCAAATTCAGATTTCATTAGATTAGCAAACTCTTCTGTGAAGTTATTGCAAGTAGATCCAAACACTATATCATCAACATAAATTTGAGCAATCAAAATAGAATCATTGGTTTTTTTAATAAAGAGAGTTTTATCCACACTTCCCCTTTCAAAATTTTGATTAATTAAAAATTGTGTAAGCCTTTCATACCAAGCTCTAAGGGCTTGTTTGAGACCATAGAGGGCCGTTTTGAGATGATACACATGATTAGGCTTCTTTGCGTCTTCAAATCCTTTAGGTTGCTCCACATAAACTTCTTCTTCCAAAAGACCATTTAGAAAGGCACTTTTGACATCCATTTGGTATAATTTAAATTTTAAAGAGCAAGCAATGGCAAGTAAGATTCTAATGGACTCAAGTCTAGCAACAGGAGCAAATGTTTCTTCAAAATCTATTCCTTCAATTTGAGAATATCCTTGGGCAACCAACCGGGCCTTGTTTCTAACAATGGTACCATTTTCATCAAGTTTATTTTTGTAAATCCATTTAGTACCTACAACATTTTTGTCATTTGGCCTAGGCACTAGATCCCACACTTCACTTCTAGCAAACTGGTTTAGCTCTTCTTGCATTGCATTTATCCAGTTATCATCAGTAAAAGCTTCATCCACATTTTTAGGTTCAAGAGTAGAAGTAAAGCAAAGATAGCTAACAATGTTTTCTAATTGTCTTCTAGTCTTGACACCAGCCAAAGGATATCCCAAAATTTGGTCCATAGGGTGATGTTTCACATTCACCAAATCACTAGAGATTGGAGACTTGTTTAGTTTTTCGGTTTGGACATCTATCTCATCAATATAAGAGTTTTCTTGAAATCTGAAATCATTTTGTTTGTCATCAATGACAACATTTATAGATTCTTGTATGGCTCCAGTGTTTTTGTTCAGCACTCTATATGCACGACTGTTTAGAGAATAGCCAATGAAAATGCCTTCATCACTTTTTGAATCAAATTTGCTCAAGTGTTCTCTATCCTTAAGTATATAGCATTTGCTACCAAAAATTTTAAAATAGCTAATGTTGGGCCTTTTTCCATGCCATAACTCATATGCAGTTTTATCCAAGCCAGTTCTCAAGTATACCCTGTTTATGATGTGACACGCTGTGCTAACTGCTTCAGCCCATAGATCTCTAGGAACATTCTTTCCATGAAGCATAACGGTGGCCATCTCTTGTAAGACACGGGTCTTTCTCTCAGCAATACCATTTTGTTGAGGAGTTTTAGGGGCAGAAAATTCATGGTGAATTCCATATTTCTCGCAAAATTTTTTAAACTTAATATTTTCAAATTCACCAACATGATCACTTTTTATCTGAGAGATTGCTCTTCCTTTTTCAACTTGGATTCTTTTTACAATCTTTTTAAATTCAACATATGCATCAGATTTTTCTCTTAGAAACGCAACCCAAGTGAATCTAGAGTAATCATCTACAATAACCAGGAAGTATTTTCTGCCACCCTTGCTTTCTTTCTTAGTTGGACCAACCACGTCCATATGGAGAAGTTCTAAGGGTCTAGAAGTTTTTAGAGACTTGGATTTTTTGTGAGAATTTCTAATTTGTTTACCCTTTTGACATTCTCCACAGATTGTTTTTGATTTCCTGCTGATTTTAGGAAGACCCTTTACATACTTGTCCAGTTTGGACAAGTCCCTAAAATTTACATGACCAAGTCTTTGATGCCATAGTTGAGCTTCATCAAGATGAGCAATGTAACAGTCTGAACTAGATGATTCTTTCTGGTTACCGATAACATAACAGTTTTCTTTGGTTCTAAGGCCTCTTAGAATAACTTTCCATTTTTGGAAATCTCACAACCAAGACTACTAAAGTTAACAACATGATCTTTATCACATATTTGAGAAATGCTTAGCAAGTTATGTTTCAAACCATCAACATATAAAACATCTTCAATAACAGGCATGTTGGGAACATTCAAAGTACCCTTACCAACTACTTTAGCAATATTTCCATCACCAAAGGTCACAGTTCCACCTTCATAGTCAATTATTGTGGATAGGTGTGCTCTATCCCCAGTCATGTGTCTAGAACATCCATTATCTAGGTACCACAAGGAATGATCAACTGCTTTAAGGGCTGTGTGAACCAACAAGCCTTTGTTCTTAGGAATCCAAATGTATCTTTGTGTGATAGGGGTTTTACCAAAACCTTGAAATTTAGCTTTGTTATGATTTTGTTGATGAAAATGTTTCTTAGAGTAGATTTCAGTTGATTTAACAGGTTTTGTGTGATTGTGGAGTTGTAACTTTAGACGACCAATTTGTTTCATCATCTCATTTAATTGTTGAGTGACAGAGTATTTGATTGTATTGTTATGAGCAGTTTTTTTTTGTTTGAGAATTGACACATGTCATAGTGGTCTGTCTTTTAATTTGTTCAATTTTGCAATCATACTTGACATGTCCTTTGCTTCCACATGAATGACATGTAATTTCAGAAATGTTTTGACTACTAGAGGAAGTTTCTCCTTTCACAAACACAGTAGAGACATTAGGATTATGTTTGTCTATTTTGTTGTAACCTAATCCAGTTTTGTCTCTATGATATTTTCCAATTTTAAAAAGTCTTTCAAATTTTTCTTCTCCATGGGTAAATAAATACTCATACTTTTCTTTGAACCATTTCAGTTGAGTGACTTCATCTCTTAAAAGTACGTTTATTTTGTTTAGAGTTTCAGCTTCTTTTTCATAACTCTTGATCTTGTTGAATTCTTCACTAGCAATATGAAATTTAGAATTACTTTTATTTAGTTCAATTGCTAAGATATTCTTTTCATTAGTTAACGTTTCAGCTTTGTCTTTTAAGATTTTGTTTTTGGATTTTTGTTTGTTCAAGACTTCAATCAATTTGTAACTCTCCTCATAGAGTCTATCATATGTTACTTGTGAATCTTCATCATCTTTTTCATTATCTGAGCTGTCATATTCAGATTCAGATTCACTCTCCAAGCTCTCAACATCATTTTCTTTAGAATTTTCCATTGTCTCAAGTAATGAATCACACACAGTTTTGGCCATCAATACAGTGTAATTTTCTGTCTCATCTTTGTGTGATTCATCTGAATCTGTTTCGGTTTCAGATGAGTCATCCCATGTAGCCACAAGGGTCTTTTTCTTCACTTTCCTTTCCATTGGACACTCAGTAGATATGTGTCCAAACTTTTGACAGTTATAGCATTTCACATTTCTAGATTGATGCTTGGAGGAGGAGCTGACTTTGTTTTTACCTTTATCAAAAGGTTTCTCTTTCTCTTTTCTATTAAACTTTGAAGTCTTCTTCTTAAATTGTCTTAAGAATCTTTTAGTAAGCAATGCAACATCTTCAGCATCACTTTCATTCTCATTCCCTGATTCTTCTTTAGGTGGAGATGGTTGAGAGGCCTTTAAGGCTATTGATTTCTTATCTTTGGATTTGTTAGAAGCATTGTTCATCTTCATCTCAAAGGTTCTAATGTTACCCGTCAGTTCTTCTACTTTCATAGTTTCAAGGTCATTGTATTCTTCTATAGAAGTTACTTTGGGGGTGAAATCTTTCAGGTAGAGACCTAAGGATTTTGCTACAAACTTTGGCTTCAGGGATTTGCTCACCAAGCGACCACATCTCATTAACGATAACCATTAGCTTTGTTCGAAACTCATCAAACATTTCATCTTCTCTCATTCTTAGAGATTCAAATTGAGAAGTTAACATCTGGAGCTTGGCTCTTTTAACAATGGTTGTTCTTTCATAATTTGTTTCCAAAAGCTCCCAAGCTTGCTTAGATGTCTTACATGTCATAATCTTTTTGTATTCTTCAGCATTCATGGCACAGGTTATGGCATTTAATGCCTTTGCATCATAGTCTCTCATAGCTTTTTGACTGGCTGTCCATTTGTCCTTTGGGAGAGGTTTGACAATGCCATCTTCAGCTGTGAAGGAAGGAGGAGTCCATCCATCCTCAACAGCATCCCATATTTCTCCATTAAGAGATTTTAGAAATACGGACATTCGGGCTTTCCAAAAGGCATAGTTAGTGCCATCAAATAGTGGTGGTCTGTTTACAGCACTACCTTCTGGATTAGACATTGGCACAAGAAAAGAATAGATCAACTCCGGATTGTAAAGCCTAAAGGAGTAACCAATGCTTTGATACCAATTGAAAGTTCACCTAGGGCCAATGTTCTCATCCTAGAGGAGGGGAGGGGGGGGGGTGAATAGGTTTATCAAACTTTAAATCCATTTTTAACCTATTAATCAAGATTTATAAGAGATCAAGTGATATGTAGACTAAGTGTGATTATCTAGCAATGTTCAATGGTAAAGAAGGCATGTAAACTAGATCAAAACATTTAGACAAACAACATAAATAAATGCATAGAGATTTATAGTGGTTCGGACCATATGTCCTACATCCACTCACAAGGTTCACACAGTCCCTTGGTTCCACTATGATGAATCAAAACTACACAAGTAATGATTTCAGTCACTTGAACATCACAATTTTGGTAACGAGGTTCGATCACACAGATCTAATCCCCCACATACATTTTAGAGTGGTTGAGTCACACATATTCAAACCATTATCACTGGATACACACGATTTAAAAGATGATGAGAAACTAAACACTTGCCTTTGATCTAGTCGGAAGTGTTTATCGAAGCTCTAACCGAAGTTGAAGCTTTATTCTCTTGATGCATGCTTGATGTTGATAGAGATGCTCCATTGTAATGCACAATCAAGGGTCAAGAGGTTGGGTTCTAGATTTTCCTAAATGTATATCATTTGAAAAACAAACTAGAATCCTTTTTCCAAACACACTTTTCTAGAGACTAACATATCTCATCCATTTTCTATATTAGGTTAATAGTGTGTTTGGAAGATGGTTTAAAGGCTTACGAAAGATGGGAAAAAGTAGGAAAGTAAGCTCTTAAAAAATGTACTCTCTACAGTGTAAAACTGGCTCCAGATATATATGAGAAGTTCCCAACGGCTAGTTTTGGCGGCTAGCCTCTTGGTAGTTCGGCTAGCCTCATTTCAATTTCTCTATGGTAACGGCTAGTTTTTCTAATTCGGTCAGCTCACGGTTAGCCGACGATAGACATAGCGGCTAGCCGTGAGGTGACCGTATGGTGACCGAATCTGTATCTCAAAAACCTGTAGCGTTCTGGAAAGCTAACCGAGGGATTTCAATTACATGGCGTTAGCCGCCAGCCCATATGGCGGTTAGCCGAAAGGTAACCGCGAAGTGACCGAACTTCCACAACAGTTGAGAAGTTTGTATTCTAGAAATGTAACCGTGAACCTCGGTTACCTGGCGGTTAGCCGCCAGTCCACACTGCGGTTAGCCGAATGCTGACCGCAAGGTGGCCGAATCACTTTTTGATAGAGAACAGCATTCTGGAAATGTAACCGTGATATTTCGGTTACCTGGCGGTTAGCCGCCAGTCCACACTGCGGTTAGCCGAATGCTGACCGCAAGGTGGCCGAATCATTTTTTGACAGAGAACAGCATTCTGGAAATGTAACCGTGATATTTCGGTTACCTAGCGGTTAGGTGACCGAAAGGTCACCGAATCCCCTATTTCTGGACAGAACATAATGGAGAGAACATTAGATGAAACACTTAATATAGGCTAAGGTAAGCAAGGCTCCTAGGGTCCAGGTAGGTAATGGTTTTGGGTCCAAAATACCTGAGATGATTTGCACACAAGTGGAGTCTTCTTTGACACATCCAGGTCTTCCAAAAGCTTGAACAATTTCTTGAAGTAGATCATCCTTGACACTCTTCGAGATGTAAGGTCTTCAGGACACAATGACACGGAATTGACAAACCAAATATAGTGCACACAGGAATGTGACACTAACACCGAATGCATATGGAATTATCTCAATATATGCTTCACATGATTGTGCACCAAGGGATTTTCTTAAAAGCATCATTAATCTAATTCTATACGTACTCTGTTAGAACATGTGTGGTACAAGGATGACACCACTTGCCTAGGTTGGATTGTAATTCCTCCTTGACTTATGAACTGTATCCGTTGTAATCGTTCTTGTACACTCTCTTGGCATAAAATACTTAACTAATTATGAAACATAAATCCTTGTAGAACTAGGATTTGTACCTGACTTAGAGTGTACCATAGGACCCTGTGTCATGTAATTGATGAACATGACTGGCTAGACTGAAAGGATTATCATGTGATT
Source organism: Persea americana (assembly GCA_029852735.1). NCBI lineage: Eukaryota > Viridiplantae > Streptophyta > Magnoliopsida > Laurales > Lauraceae > Persea > Persea americana. Next base: position 44,747,327 of record CM056814.1, read on the forward strand.
GGATTTGTCTTGTATTGGCTTGAATGAGATAATCCCTCTGAGTATGTATTGTATATTGGGCTAACCAGACTTGCTTGTCTCGTTTTTCTCTCGTGTTAGCACCACTTATAATAATTATTATTATTATTTGCATGTTATGGCCAACTGCAGTTTGGGGATTTATTGATGGGCCGGTTACTCGGACATCAGGGTGGGTAGTCGGCTTTGGACGGCGTCCATGGCGTTGAACAGTTGGGAGCGGGCTTGGACCTTGCTACTATTCCTAGGATTGGGAGTTTGGATCCCCCTGGAACCGGACTTTGGTATCAGTAGTCCGGACTGGATTGTTACTAGTATCCCGTGAGATGGTTTGGACATCCCCGGAGTCTCCTTGTCGTTACTTGCATTGCATTGCTTGTATAGTGGTGATTGTTAGTATTGCTGGGATTCATGTTATTGGTTCTAATGGTTATTCATTCATGCTTTATGCCTAGCTTCGATTCCTTGTATTCTCTTGATTATTATACATGTCTCTATTCTTATACTTGATGCATGGTACGTTTTATTGTACTTTGTTTATCTATTGCTCAACATGTCGTTGACTTTGTTCCTTGGTGTGCAGACACCTCAGGTGAGTACTACTATGAGGAGCAGGCATGTGAGGAGATCCCAGAAGATCTTCAACCAACAGAGGAGGAGCGAGAGTGGCGTGTCGATAACGTAGAGTAGCGTCATCATACCTGGCACGAGAGTGACTCACTGTGGGACATTCATTAGATTTTGATTTATTCTTTTATTGTTTCATCATTGGACCTTTATTTCATTGACTTCAGTTTATTTAATGGCCTTAGTTATTGGGATAACCATTGTAAATAAATTAATCTTTGTTTAACTTTAATTGTTCTTTTGCAACTTTAATTAATATATGAGAATTGTTATTCGTTGTCTTGATATTTAGCATGCCTTTAATTGTATGATTTCTGCAAAGTATTATATTCTTGAGGGTTGAAATGTAATATTCTCACAGCGGACTCACGATCCTTGGGCCTAAAGGGCAAAAATTTTAATTAGTCCTAAAATTCACTCCCCGGATCCGGTTTATTTTCTAATCGCGTTCGGGGGACGTGACATTTGTGGAGCATCTTCTTTTGTTACAAAAGGGTAGATAATTTACTTGGATGAAGCAATGAATTTTCTGAAGAGTATGCCATTAGAACTAGATGCAAGCATGTGTGGCGCTCTTCTTGGAGTGAGGAGTGGAGTGAGGGAGATGGTTAAGAGGAGGGAGAAGAGGAAGAAAGACGATGAAGAAGAAGGTACATGAGGGATGATATCGTCGCTCAGTGTAAAAGGTAAAAGAAGAGGTTGAAATTGGCGTAAAATCCACCTTTTCATTTTATAGTGAAGAGAGCCTTATGTATTAACTCAAACAAAGAAAATAAAGAAAGGAGAAAAGAAAACAAGACTCCTTATGTATTTACTCTATTTCATATCCAACTGTATTCCAAGTTGTCCTCGCCTTAAGATCGTAAGTGCTCATTTTACTAAGGCAAATGTTTAGGTTGTAATTCTTAGCACACTTTTCTAGGCTTTGTTGCATGAAACAGGGGAAGGAGGTCTTTTTTTTCCACAAGCGGAAAGAGGCCCTACACAAGTGGGAAAGAAGCCAATACAAGTTGAAAGAGGTAACGTACCCAGGACTTGAACCCTGGGCTGCCAGGTGAGAGTTGCCGCCACTTACTACTGAGGCAAGAGGCTGTTCTCCAAAAGAAATCAACTAGAAGCTCTTGAAGGAAAACTAGAAGAGAACTAGAAGAGGGAGGAGAGAGATGGGCGTGCAACACTTGCACTCTATGGGGTTGGGCATGAATTCCAAGAGTGGTGGAATTTTTCATGTTAGACGTCCAGTTGGTCTCCCCTGTTTATAGCTCCAAGGTAAGATCCACTCCTTATATGTTGTGGATTTATTGTGGATGCATGGTGATGCTATTTTCTGTCTTAGAGATGGTGTTTTACTGATTTTGATAATGAGTGTGAGGTTTTTGGATCCTACATTTAGTTTGAAGCCTTATGGATACTTGATCCATGCGTCAAGTGAGTCAAGAAAAGGAGTTGAAAAGATTTGATTGCATGGAATATTTGATCAACGAAGAAAGTGCCCATTCTCAAAATGTCGTTTAGTGGAAATGCATAGGGAAGTTTGGAGAAGGACAATTAATGTTAGTAAATTGAGAGCTGCCCGTTGGGTAAAAGGTTATCGTGCTACTTCTATGTAGCAAATATTTGACAATGTGATGACCCCCACGAACGATTCTCATGCTTGGCATTTTAAGATCAGCCACTTACTAGCCTTTTTGTTAGGGCCTTGGACTTAGCTTGGGTCTTCTCTACTAGTCTTGATTTATAGGTGAAACTCATGTCTCCAAACAGTTTCCCAGGAAAATGCGAGGTACGTCGATGGACCTTCCATCTGATCTTAGCCATTGGTTTGATTGTCTTAGAAAGGCTTAGAAACAATCCAACGAGTCAATTCTCTAATACCTCACCCACGACCCATTAGAACAATCAAGGAGGGGTCCTCATGGGCCAGGCCAACCCCTGCCCAACCCGGGCCTGCCTGCTTTGGGCCAGACTTATAATCTAAGCCTAATTAATATTTGGGCCTGTCTCGGGGTTAAGTGATAGAAAGCCTGAAACCCGGCCTGACTAGTGAACTATATTGCTTGAAAAGCCAAATATGAGATAAAAAGGGAGGCTTAGCCCAGGCCCATTGACTAAATGGTTGAGTTCGGGACTATCGCGTATGGCCAGTATCGGGCTTGGATCAGAGATGGTCTTGTGTTTCTAAGTCCCAACCCAGCACATGAACACAGCCGGAATGGGTCCAATGGACCCCACCCTGGTGCCACGTGGCCCCATATTGGTTGATTTCAGGAAAACTCCTAAGTCATGAATGAACTAATATCTAGTGCAATTAAGTACACTAAATTCGGGTCTCACTCAAACTTCTATATTAAATTTAAAACCTACTAAATCTGCATCTGCTTGTTTCCAACAACCGTTCACACACGAAGACTCCATGTATTTTGAGAAGTAGGTTTTCCAAAACCCAACTGTAATTTTTTTTTCCTGCTTGGCTTAGTGATCATGTTGGTGAGGATTAAAGCCTTCCACCAAGGATCGATCCCATGGTGGGAGGATGGGAGCGAGAGCCGTTAGCACTAGGCCATCCTGTATTTGTATTTGGACATCTATTCAGGAATGTTACCCTCTTCTGCCAAAACTTTTCCAGGAGACAACTGAAATATGTGGTCACTGACCCAAGACATATCAGACCGTTTCAAGTTCAACATTCAAACTAAATAAATTTAAAGCAGATTTCAATATTCAAGGTATATGCATCTTCCCACCGGTTTCAGAAATGTTTGCTTAGTTCTAGATGCTTTATTTTAATCTAATTTATAAGGGACCGGTTGAAACATCTATGCAAGATGAATATTTTGGCAACAAAGTCAACTTTAGGCGAAATTAGTCAAACATCTAACATCATGGTTGACTAGTGACAAATGAAACAAAATAAAAAGAGAAAATAAAAACAAGGATTTCTAAGGGGAAACAACTTTGCAGCTGATATAGAAATGGGACTTTGTATCTTTCATTATATTATCTTTTCATGCTTTCCACACTGTAGAACGTGTTAGTGCTATAGTCAAATCAGCAATTCCCACGGGTGTCAAGTTTGTGTCTAGGTCAAGACCTTATCTCTTGAAGCTTCAAAAGGGGAGATCAATATCAAGCCTAGAGAATTAAGTCTTGGAAGACCGCTGCTTCATGAGGGTGTAATCCTATTTGTGACAACCTATTCATGTAAATTGGACCTTAGGCCCTTAAAACCCTCAAACCTAGTAGTTAAAATGAGAGGGTTAAAACGGGTTGACTGAGCAACGTAGTAGCTCAATTCTGGTGCCTTACAGTGAGCTATAACAGGGCTAGGGCTAACCATAAGAGCCCAAGAAGCTCAAAGTAAGTATGCATCAACGAGCATTTTTCAGAATGTTATTTTGGGCCATATATTTTTCTCTATAACGAGCTTATGGCTAGTTGTAGGTCATTCTATGGCGAGTCGTATGGCTAGCCATAGAATAACAACCTATTTTGACGATTTAGTCAAATTAGCCATTGGGATTTACAGTTGTTCATTGGCAGTAATAGGGCTACGGCTAACCGTAAGAGCCTAAGAAGCTCATAGTAAGTATGCATCAATGAGCATTTTCAAAATGTTGTTTTGGGTCATTTTGCTCTGCGGCGAGCTTATGGCTAGTTGCAGATTATCCCACGGCGAGCCGTAAGGCTAGCCATAGAATAACAGCCTATTTTGACTATTTAGTCAAATTAGTTGTTTGGATTTACACTTAACCATTGGCAGTTCACGGCTAACCACATATTAGCTGTTGAGAGCCGCTCTAGTATGAGTTCATTTCAATGGTTGCAATGAATGCTCTCTAACCCCGAACTAACCCTCAGTTAAACACATTTTAGAGATCCCAAAATCCTCTTTGACTCACTGTCTAAGGATTTGATAGTTACATCTAAGAGAATTTAAAACTTAAGAGAGAGTGTTTAGTGGGATTAGGATCTAGTGTTTTTAAGTGTAATTGCTCCCCATAGACAAACTTGGCTTAGATCTTCAAGGCCTCCTTCTGCACACTCTAAGACGCTTATAGTTATATCTTTGAGCATTCTAAGATCATTTAAGAGTGTCTTGTGGAAAGATCCGTTTGTAGGGCTTGAACTAGCCTCGTAGGTATATCTTAGTCACCTTCATCACTCAGGAGCTAAGTAAGGAGTTCAAGTTCAAGATTCAAAGACCGAACATCCAGTTAGATTTGTCTACAATAGGCAATTTAGTGTTCTTGCTTTATTTTATTCTTACATTTATTTAAAGTGGATTAAACCTGTGTGGCTGAACAATTATAAAAAAAATAGAGAGGTGTAGTAGACATTCGTGATCGAACCATCGTATCAAAAAATTATTGTTAGTGGAGTAGACCACAGTGATCGAACCACCGTATTGTAAAAAGTAGGTGTAAAGGTTCGTGAGATGCACCTATTGAAAACCTCTAATAGTGGAAGCTACGAGTCCATTGGTGTGTGCCTCTCTAAGGATTGGACATAAGTCAAGGACCGAACCACAATAAATCATTGTGTGCCTTCGTCTCTATTATGCTACAATATTTTATATTTATGCTACAATATTTTACATTTATACTATGAGATATGCATACCAGTTAGTCATATTTTTGTTGATTTGGCATACAATTTACATGTTTTAGAATACATGAACAAACTGGCACATCATTGAGTGTCTAGCATATATCACTTGCAAAGCACTTCACATTTGATCACTTGATTTCCCTCTTTCAAAATTATACATTGTTGTACAATTTAAGTGGGTTTGATAGGTCTAACTATACCTTTTGGAAGGCCCATATGATTATATTTTAAAGATCTATGGATTGGTCAAAATGGGAAGCATCAACCTCCCGCTGTAGAAGTAGAAGTAAATGGAGTTAAAATCACTAACCTTTGGAATCCTCAAAGTGGACCATAGAACAAAAGAATCTTAGAGCATGTGATGCAAATGCCTTAAATGCCATCACTTGTGCATTGTCCCCTGAGGAATTTAAAAGAATAATGGTATTTTACTTCAGCCAAACAGGCATGGGATATCCTAGAGACTACCTATATATGAGGTGTCACACCCCCAAAAGTGAAACCAGGGTTATGCGTGAGATTAGGGCCAATTAAAAAATTTTCAAACATTAATCAAAACCAATTTGGCCCCAATCGTGCCCCAACTGGATCGAAGACCGTTGTGAGGGATAAACATTTCCTTGAATACGACAACAACTAGCGGAAGTTTCATAATCACAAGAGGTGTCTTAAACATGTATAGTTAAGGGCAAGACTAAATATTAAATAAGGTTTAAGTTGAAGACGGTTATAAAAAATATTAGTTACAAAACGAAGGCCACATAAAAACTGGGCCTAAATTAGAAGAGAGAACAAAAGAACAAAAGATGAAGCTAATCCGATAAATCATGATGGCACTCGTGTACGGGGTCGATACGGCTACACAATGCCGTCCGTACTGTAGTCTAAGGAGTCATCAGGCTGATCTGCCTGAACTTCCTCCGTCGCTTCCTCATCGAGGTAGTAGGGCTCGGTACCTATGCACCAAGAGTAACATCATTAGACACAACGGTCGGTAAGCAGATAGATATGTTAAACATCACATATGTGCAGTACTAAAACAGAGTAAATGAGTAATCAGATTTACTGGAAATGTATAGCATTCAAATCGATAATCAACTAACAAATAGGCAGTCCACATGTGCTAATTTACCACGGGATAGTGTCATTACCCCCCCGTACTCCCATTGAGTTGTGGTGGAGATAAATATAGTTTGGGGTCATACCCCTTGACTTCAGAATGTTCAGAACGATACCCCATTGGCATCAAGCGGTGTCCATTACACCAACCCGATCTGCAAACGGTCCAGAATTCAAAGCCCTCACACAAGTGGTGCCCCAGCTGTGTTGGACGTTACAGCTGAGTGGTACCCGACAAACAGAATCCTAAATAGACATTAGTGAGGGACTAGGCTCTTCTTGTGTGAACAAGATTCTATGACAATAGAGAAACTACTTTCATCAATCAGATCAGACTATCAACAGATTTCGGACTTCAATAGTAGTTCTCTTCAAGCCTTACAATCAAAACCGCCTAGTCACAACACTTCAGACAGATATCAGAATAAGCGGAACATCAAAGGGGACCCTAAGCCCATCATCTAAGTTCTTCAATTGATCCCAAAACAAAGCAGAGTAAACAGAGCTAATGAACATGTACATTACATGTAGATAGTACCAGACAGTACAATTCGGAATCAGAAGCGATAACAATCCAACTTAAGTCAAATGTTAAACCTAAAGCATCGTACAACCTTCTCAGTCAACGAAAGGAATAGGGTTCGCGATACCCGAATGGACAGTCTTTGTGCATGGATATAGAGAAGGGTATCCCGTCGTCCCGTACCGTTCAGGATTGAATAAGATTGGTACCTGATGCCATCGGAATAACCGTGAAGGATGTTGGCTGAAAACATCTTCACATGTAGTCAAATGAGTCTAGAAAGGGTAGCCAAAGTTTCACCTAAAGGCATCTAAAGATGGTAGAAAAGAACCTTAAAAGAGGGTTCTTGGAGTTGACCCGGTCGACTTGGACCTTGGCCGATCGACCGCACAAACAGACTACCCGGTCGACCGGCCAAGAACCCAGTCAACCGCCTACACTGAAACCCGTCGACTTGCAAGGGACAGGTCGACCCCCCTCCCTGTGTTCCCGGTCGACTGCGCCCTTGGCCGGTCGACCGGCAGTTGTAACTGAAAAAGGAAAACAGTGACTTCGTCAGGTTCCAGAGAACCTGACTCAGTGTCGCCGGTCGACCGAGCCCCCTGGCCGGTCGACCGGGCACACTGTGGAAACAGAACCCAGGTTCTATTTCTGCAGTGAGTTGGGTCCAAAACCTCCCCTGATTTTCCCTGAACCTGATATGCAAGCAAATCAAGTAAAAAGGCATTCCAAACTTAATCCAAAGATCCTTCTAATCAAGCCATTAACATGCTAATCCATTCCATTAAGCAACTAAATGAGATTATGATGTTTTCAAACTAAAAACCATCAAATGAGCAAAAGCCATCTAAATCAATATATTTCTATACAAATCAAGGAAGATGAACATATCATGCATCAACATATATATATCTACTTGCCTTAGATGAAGAGCCTGATCAAAGAAATCCAAGAAGAAAAGGGGAAAAATCCACTCAAAGCTCAAACTTGGGGGAAATGACTCTCAATCCCAAATACAACCTACAAATGCATGCCAAGGGTGAGAATGAGTCTTCCTAAACCATTTCTAGCCAAAGAGGAAGAAGAAGAAGAAGTCTACAAGCTTTAGAAGCTTTCTAAGAGATGGGTTGTGGGTAAAAACCTTTAAAAATGGAATGGTGGACTTTTGGAGACTTGAGGAAGGAGAAATGAAGCTTCACCGGCATCGACGGAGCTCCGGGGATCATCGACCGTGAGGAGGCAGTGAGGAGGCTGAAGGCTTGGAGGCAACACACAGTGAACGAAGGGTGAGAGAAGAGAATAAGAGATGGGTGAGGCTTTGGCTTATATTAGGTTAGAATTGAGGCTATATTACATTTTAGTCATTCGGTCTGCTAATAATGATTTTTGGGCCTCTTCGACGCGTCAGATCAAAACGCGATAGAAGACTAAAGTTCGTGAAATGTCGAAACCTACCCGATGCACCTAAACTCACAAAGCCTATAATTTCATAAAAACCCCTGAAAACTTCCAAAAACTGCAAACCACCCCCCTACTGTACCCAAATGAACTCAGACTCACGCGAGACTCCGCACGCGTGATCCATACGCCAAACCCGACTTGCTAAGACTCTAAACACGCTTACTAACTAATCACGCAATTAATTATAACAAATAAAAGATTAAAGGACGGGGCGTTACATCCTCCCCTCCTTAGGATATTTGGTCCTCCAAATCTCTAACACACCTCTGGCAGTAACTCTGGATACTTCTCCTTAACCTGATCTCTGAGTTCCCATGTAGCTTCTCTTGGACTGTGGTGCTCCCATTGAACTTTGACCCAATGGATGGTCCTTGTCTGCAAAACTTGCTCCTTGGTATCAATGATCTTCTTCGGTCTCTCCACAAAGGTAATATCTGGTTGAATATCCAAAGGCTCGTGGTGTAGAACGTGTGAAGGGTCTGGAATGTACTTCCTCAGCATGGAAATGTGAAAAGTCCTATGAACCCCTGCTAACTCTGCTGGTAGTATCAATCGGTACGCCACTTCACCCACTCGCATGTCAATCTCAAACGGCCCAATGTATCTCCGTGCCAATTTTCCTTTCTAACCAAATCTCATAGTTCCCCTAGTCGGTGAGACCTTGAGAAAAACCTTGTCTCCAACCATAAACTCCAAATCTCTCCTCTTGAGATCTGCGTAGCTCTTCTGAGGGTCTCTTGCAATCTTCAGCCTGTCAACTATCTATTTCACCGTCTCATTGGTGTCGTTGATGATCGAAGGCCCATGAAAACTTCGTACACCGATCTCTTCCCAACAAATCGGGGTCTTGCACTTCCATCCGTACAATGCCTCGAACGGAGCCATCCCGATACTGGAGTGAAAACTGTTGTTACAGGCAAATTCACATAAAGGAAGACTTTTCTCCCAGTCTTTCCCAAAATCAAGGACGCATGCCCGTAACATGTCCTCCATAGTCTGGTTGATTCTCTCAGTCTGTCCATCGGTCTGAGGGTGATACGCAGTGCTAAGATTCAAAGCAGTACCCAAGGCTGCTTGCAAACTAACCCAAAACCGACCCACAAATCTCATGTCTCTGTCCGAAACAATGGAATCCAGAATTCCATGCAACTTGACTACATTGTCAATGTACTTGTGAGCCAAAATATCCATGGATCCTCTCATCTTCATCGAAACGAAGTGTGCTGACTTGGTGAGTCTGTCAACAATCACCCAGATATTGTCATTATCCTGGGTGGCAATCCTGCAACGAAGTCCATGGTGATGTGCTCCCACTTCCATTCCGGTGTCTTCAACGGTTGGAGTAATCCTGGAGGTCTCTGATGCTGACCTTCACTTGCTGACAAACTAGACATCTGGAGACAAATCCAGCAATGTCTTTCTTCATGTTGTTTCACCAGTAGAAACTCCTCAAATTCTGGTGCATCTTAGTGCTCCCTGGATGAATAGCATAATGAGAATGGTGTGCCTCAACCATGATCTCGTTCCTCAAATCATGAACATCTGGAACACATAGTCTGTCCTGGCAATACAATACTCCATCTAAGAGTCTGAAACCTGGCCTGTCCGCAATGCTGTCAATCAATCTGACTAACTCTGGATCTTCTATCTGATTGCTCTTGATTCTACCAAGAATCTCTGGTTCCCAAGTATGCATGCTAGCAGCCATGACTCTCTCACTCTGAGGCTGAAACTCAATGGCTAAATCTCTGAATAATTCTGTCAAAGACCACTCTGTCTGTAAACATCCCGTATTCACTGTCTTTCTGCTCAGTGCATCTGCAACCACATTTGTTTTCCCGGGATGATACTTTATCGAAAAGTCATAGTCTTTGATATACTCCATCCATCTGGTCTGCCTCGTATTCAGATCCTTCTGTCCGAACAAGTACTGAAGACTCCTGTGATCCGAATGAACCTCGAATCTCTCTCCATATAAGTAGTGTCTCCATATATTTAGTGCCATGACCACTGCTGCAAGCTCCAAGTCATGAGTAGCGTATCTCTTCTCATGTTCTTTCAGCTGTCTGGACCAGTAGGTCACTACTTTTCCCTCCTTCATGAGTATGCAACACAATCCAATGCCCGAAGCGTCTGTGAAAATCACGAATCCTCCATTCCCTGAAGGTAGAGTAAGGATGGGAGCTGTGGTTAATTTGGTCTTCAAGTCTCGAAAGTTTGCCTCACACTGCTCTGTCCAAACAAAAGGAACGCTTTTCCTTGTCAACTTGGTCAACGGGGCTGCTATACTAGAGAATCCCTTTACAAACCTTCTGTAATACCCTGCCAAACCGAGAAAACTCCTGATTTCTACCACTGACTTCGGGCTCTGCCAATTTTTTACCGCTTCAATCTTTGCTGGATCCACTGATAAACCTTCCTTAGAGATGATGTGTCCCAGAAAAGACACTTGCTCAAGCCGAAACTCACATTTACTAAGCTTCGCATAGAGCTGATTGTCTCTCAGAATCTGTAATGAACTCCTCAAATGCTCCGTATGTTCATCTCTGGACCTCGAATAGATTAAAATATCGCCTATGAATACGACTGTGAACTGGTCTAAGCATGGTGCAAAGATCCTGTTCATCAAAGCCATAAACACTCCGGGTGCGTTGGTCAGCCCAAATGGCATAAGCAGCATTTCATCAAATGCCCGTATCTGGTCCTGAAGGCTGTCTTCTGCACATCCTGATCCCTGACTCGTATCTGATGGTGCCCTGATCTCAAATCTATCTTGGAGAAATGCTGTGCTCCCTGTGACTGATCAAACAACTCGTCTATCCTGGGCAACGGATACTTGTTCTTGATCGTAACCTGATTCAGCTGCCTGTAATCTATGCACATACACATCGAACCGTCTTTCTTTTTCACGAATAAAACTGATGCACCCCATGGTGACACACTTGGTCTCATGAATCCTTTATCCAATAGGTCCTGCAACTGAACTTTCAGCTCCTTCAGCTCTGCTGGAGCGATACGGTAAGGTGCTTTCGAAATTGGTGCCGTCCCTGGCACAAGCTCAATCGTGAAACCAACCTTTCGAACCGGTGGTAATCCAGGTATCTCCTTCGGAAAGACATCCGGGAACTCACAAACCACTGGAATATCCTCCACCGCTTTGGACAATTTATCCTCCGTGATAAATGCCGCATAGCCCTCACATCCACTCCTAATCAATCTGTCTGCCCTCAAAGCCGAAATGACTCTAGTGGACATGGGTCTCCTCTCCCCAATAATCTCAACGATGTCAGCGAGTACTTACAATCTGACTATCTTGTTGAAGCAATCCATCACTGCTCTATAGGTGGATAACCAATCCATACCCAATATCACATCGAAATCCTTCATCCCTAGGATGATCACGTTTGCAGATAGGATGAAACTCCCCACCTACACCTTGCACGCTAGGTAATAGGACTCACACTGCACCGTCTTCCCTAAGGAAGAACTAACAAACAAAATGCAATGCAATGGAGCTACTTCTCCCACTAAGCATGCAGCAAACAGAGGTGACACAAAGGAATGCACGGAACCATAATCAAATAAGACTCTAGCAGGTACATCTGAGATAGAGAGTGTACCTTCCACCACTCCTCCGGCTTTATCAACCTCCTAATGATCTAGGGCATAGACTCTGCCTTGCTGCTGTCTCTGCTGTGCATGCTGCTGACCCTGGGGTCTCTGCTAACCTTGGGGCCTCTGCTGCCCTCTGTGCTGCGGTGGTGCTGGCAGTCTAAGCTGTTGATGCTGAGGTGCTCTAAGCTGCTGTTGAGGGGCCGGCCTCTGCGCTGCTACAGGTGGTCTAGGAGCGGTGTTCCGTACACCGTACTCTTGTGACCTAGGGCAATCTCGCCTCTGGTGGCCTAGCACGCCACACCCAAAACAAGCCCTAGACTTCCATCTGCATTCCGTGGATGGATGTGAATCCTTACCACAATGCACGCAATAAACCTTGCGTGACTGATCTGACTTTGACCTCTTGGCTTGCTGCTGATATTGCTACTGCGGCTGACGCTGCTGGAACTGTCCTGAACTCTGAGTTCTAGGCTGCATCTATCCTTGCTGAAGCTGCTGTGCATAGAGGGTCTTCTTCCGGATGGACTCCTCAGCCCAATATGCACGCTTGAGGTTCTCCTCATAAGTAGGTAGCGTGGCAGAGGTCACTTCCATCTGAATATCGGGCCTCAAACCCCGAATAAACCTCATCACTTTGTCTGCTTCCAAAGCAACTAAAGTTGGTGCAAACCTAGAGAGGTGGGTAAACTTCTGCTCATACACCTGGACAATGTCCTCTCCTTGCACAAAGGACTCGAACTCAATAAGCTTTTGAGCCTGGATATGAGGTGGGATATACTTAGTATGGAACAACTTCTCAAATGAGGTCCATGCAGTAGCCTCGGTGATCGCGGTATCTTCAGCTATCATATCGTATGGTGTCTTAACTGATTTCCACCACATCTCCGCTACACCTTTGAATAGATATGCTGCAAGCTGCACCTTCTCCTTATTTGTGCACTGAAATACTTGGAATATCTTCTCCACTTGCACTACCCACTCGTCAGCATCGAGTGGATCCTCATTCCCGTAGAATGCCGGTGGGTTTCTTTTCTTAAACTTGTCATACATGTCATTCGGATCTGTCACCTAGCTGGCACGTTGACTTGGACTGGCGGAGTTGACCTCTATAAGACCTGCAGCATCTGAGTCTGGAAAGTAGCCTGGTCCTCCCTCTGCTTGGTCTGATCCTCCCTCTGCTTGGCTTGATTCTGGACTTGTGCTTCTTGAGAAACCACAAATGCTGACATTAACTGGTTGAATCGAGCCTCCACTGAGTCACTAGAACTAGCATTGGAGTTATCATTATTCTGATTGGAACGAGTATGTCCCTCAGCCTTTCTGAAACATAAGAAACATTAGTCCTATGGGACTCAATCTAGCATACAAACTATACATTTTACAAAAGCAAAGATACCCAAAAGAAAACCAATCCTCACACGTCTTAGGTTTCTACTTATTTTTAATCTTGAAACAGAAATGCTCTGATACCAACTTGTCACGCCCCCAAAAGTGAAACTGGGGTTATGCGTGAGATTAGGGTTAATTAAAAATTTTCCAAACATTAATCAAATCCAATTTGGCCCCAATCGTGTCCCAACTAGATCGAAGACTGCTGTGAGGGATAAACATTTCCTCGAATACGACAACAACTAGTGGAAGCTTCATAATCACAAGAGGTATCTTAAACATGTATAGTTAAGAGCAACACTAAATATTAAATAAGGTTTAAGTTGAAGACAGTTATCAAAAATATTAGTTACAAAACGAAGGCCACATAAAAACTGGGCCTAAATTAGAAGAGAGAACAAAAGAACAAAAGATGAAGCTAATCCGATAAATCATGATGGCACTCGTGCACAGGGTCGATACGGCTACCCAATGTCGTCCGTACTGTAGTCTAAGGAGTCATTAGGCTGATCTGCCTGAACTTCCTCCGTCGCTTCCTCATAGAGGTAGCAGGGCTCGGTACCTATGCACCAAGAGTAACATCATCAGACACAACGGTCGGCAAGAAGATAGATATGTTAAACATCACATATGTGTAGTACTAAAATAGAGTAAACGAGTAATCAGATTTACCGGAAATGCATAGCATTCGAATTGATAATCAACTAACAAATAGGCAGTCCACATGTGCTAATTTACCACGAGATAGTGTCATTACCCCCACCCCCCCCCCCCACCCCACCCCCCGTACTCCCATTGAGTTGTGGTGGAGATAAATATAGTTTGGGGTCATACCCCTTGACTTCAGAATGTTCAGAACGATACCCCATTGGCATCAAGCGGTGTCCATTACACCTTGGTGTCCATTACACCAACCCGATCTGCGGACGGTCCAGAATTCAAAGCCCTTACACAAGTGGTGCCCTAGCTGTGTTGGGCGTTAACAGCTGAGTGGTGCCCGACAAACAGAATCCTAAACAGACCTCAGTGAAAGACTAGGCTTTTCTTGTGCGAACAAGATTCAATAAACAATAGAGAAACTACTTTACTTCTCATCAGATCAGACTTCAATAGTAGTTCTCTTCAAGCCTTACAATCAAAGCCGCCTAGTCTCGACACTTCAAACAGATTTCAAAATAGACGGAACATCATAGGGACCTTAAGTCAATCATCTAAGTTCTTCATGTGATCCCAATACAAAGTAAAGTAAATGAAGCTAAAGAACATGAACGTTACATGTAGATAGTATCAGACGGTACGATTCGGAATCATAAGCGATAAACAATTCAAACCTAAGTCAAATGTTAAACCCGAAACATCGTACAACCTACTCAGTTAGGGATGTAAATGGGTCTCCGATTCTCCGATTACCCGAAGGTTCCGACCCATTAAAAACCGGGTCTGGGTCCTTATTTAGGTCCCGATAAGTAAATGGGTCCGGGTCTAGTTCCACCTTGGTTTAGACCTGTGGACCCGAAACCCGACATATAACCTCAATTTTTGAAAATCTCACCTAAAATCCATGTTTTTTTTTAATATCATTCTCTACCTAGATCCAGACCCGCCCCATATATGGTTCTGGTTCCGGTTCCGGAGCCAAAAAACTGGTTCCGAAACGGTTTCGAGTTCGGGTTCGGTTCCACCTTCTCCTTAACAGTTCCGGTTCCAGGTCCAAGTGAACCCGGACCGGAACCGACCCGTTTACAACCCTTTCAGTCAATGAAAGGAATAAGGTTCGTGATACCCGAACGATTAGTCTTCGTACATAGATATAAAGAAGGGTATCCCGTTGTCCCGTACCGTTCAAGATTGAATATGATTAGTACCCGATGCAATTAGAATAGCAGTGAAGAATGTCAGCCCAAAACATCTTCATATTTGGTCAAATGAGTCTAAAAAGGGTAGTTAAAGTTCCACCTAAAGTCATCCAAAACATGGTAGAAAAGAACCTTTGAGAAAGGTTCTCACAGTTGAATCGGTTGACCTGGCCCTTGGCCGGTCGACCTCATGCACATGCTTCCCTGTTGACCAGGCCCTCGGCCAGTCGACCCCCTACACAGGAACCCAGTCAACCTGAAGGGATCAGGTCGACATCTCCCATGTGTACCCGGTCGACTGAGCCCTTGGCTGGTCGACAGGTAGTTGTAACTGGAAATGCAAAACAGTAAATCTCATCAGGTTCCAGGGAACTTGACTCAGTGTCGCCGGTCGACGAGGACCCCAGCCGGTCGACCGCACACACTGCAGAGTTTCTACATTGAAATGGGTCGAAAAACCATTCCTCCCTTCCTTTAACTGATAAGCAACCATATCAAGTATGAAAACAGTCCAATCTCATTCCACAAATTTATCTAATCCGTTCATTTACATTCTAATCCATTTCATTAAGCAAATAAACCCAATTATTATGTTTTCAATCTATAAAATCATCAAATGAGCAAATGAGCTCTAAATCAACATATTTCTATACAAATCAAGGAATACAAACATATCATGCATAAACATATTTATCTACTTGCCTTAGATTTCAAGAAGAAAAATGGGGGAAAAATTCTCTCAAAGCTCAAACTTGGGGAAGAAGACTCTCAATCCCAACTAAAACCTACAAATGCATGCCAAGGGTGGTAGTGAGTCTCCCTAATCCATTTCTAACCAAAAAGGAAGAAGAAGAAGAAGAAGTCTACAAGCTTTAGGAGCTTTTCAAGAAGTGGATTATGAATGAAAACCTTAGAAAAGTAGATTGGTGGATTCTTGGAGGCTCGGGGAAGATGAAGTGAAACTTCACCGGCGTTGACGAAGCTCCGGTGGTCGTCGACAGTGAGAAGAAAGTGAGGGGGCTGAGTTTATGGACTTGGAACAGTGAAATGAAAGAGGAGAAATGAGATGGGTGAAAGAGAGTTATATTAGGTTAGATTTATGGGTAAATTACAGTTTAGTCCATGGTTTCACTAATGTGGACATTCGGGCCTCTTCGATGTGTCGGATCGAAACACGATAAAAGACTAAAGTTTGCGAAATGCCGAGACTTACCCGATGCACCCAAACTCACAAAACTCATAATATCATAAAAACCCCTGAAAACTTTCCAAAATTGTAAACCACCCCCTACTGTACCAAACGAACTCGGACTCGTGCGAGACTCCGTATGCCTGATCCATACGCCAAAACCAACTCACTAAGACTCTAAATACGCTTACTAACTAATCACGCAATTAATTATAATAAGTAGGATATTAAAGGACGGGGCGTTACATCCTCCCCCCCTTAGGCTATTTGGTCCTCCAAATCACTAACACACCTCTGGCAATAACTCTGGATACTTCTCCTTAACCTGATCTCTAAGTTCCCATGTAGCTTCTCTTGGACTGTGATGTTCCCACTGTACTTTGACCCAATGTATGGTCCTTGTCCTCAAAACCTGCTCCTTTGTATCGATTATCTTTTTTGGTCTCTCCACAAAGGTAACATATGGCTGAACATCTAACGGCTCATGGTGTAAGATGTGTGAAGGGTCTGGAATGTACTTCCTCAGCAAGGAAATGTGAAAAACCTTGTCAACTCCTGCTAACTCTGCTGGTAGTATCAACCGGTACGCCACTTCACCAACGCACATGTCAATCTCAAACAGCCCAGTATATCTCCGTGCCAATTTCCCTTTCTGACCGAATCTCATAGTTCCCCTAGTCGGTGAGACCTTGAGAAAAACTTTGTCTCCGACCTTAAACCCTAGATCTCTTCTCTTGGGATCTGCGTAGATCTTCTGACGGTCTTTTGCAATCTTCAGCCTATCAACGATCTGTTTCACCTTCTCATTGGTATCGCTGATGATCGAAGGCCCATGAAAACTTCGAACACCAATGTCTTCCCAACAAATCGGGGTCTTGTACTTTCGCCCGTACAATGCCTCGAACGGAGCCATCCCGATACTGGAGTGAAAACTGTTGGTGTAGGCAAACTCGCATAAAGGAAGACTTTTCTCCCAGTCTTTCCCAAAATCAAGAATGCATGCCTGCAACATATCCTCCATAGTCTGGTTGGTTCTCTCAGTCTGTCCATTGGTCTGAGGGTGATACGCAGTGCTGAAACTCAAAGTAGTACCCAAGGCTGCTTGCAAACTGACCTAAAATCGACCCACAAATCTCATGTCTCTGTCCGAAACAATGGAATATGGAATTCCATGCATTTTAACCACGTTGTTAATGAACTTGTGTGCCAAGATATCCATGGATCCTCTCATCTTCATCGGAATGAAACGTGTCGACTTGGTGAGTTTGTCGACGATCACCCAAATGCTATCATTATCCTTCGTAGGTGGCAAGCCTGCAACGAAGTCCATGGTGATGTGTTCGCACTTCCATTTTGGTGTTTTGAATGGTTGGAGTAATCTTGGAGGTTTCTGATACTCAACCTTCACTTGTTGACACACTAAACATCTTGAGACGAATCTGGCAATGTCTTTTTTCATGTTTTTCCACTAGTGAAAACTCCTTAAGTTCTAGTACATCTTGGTGCTCCCTGGATGAATAGCATAACGAGAATGGTGTGCCTCAACCATGATCTCGTTCTTCAAATCATGAACATCCAAAACACATAATCTATTCTAGCAATACAATACTCCATCTAAAAGTCTGGATTCTGGCCTGTCTGCTACACTGTCAATCAGTCTGACTAACTCTGGATCTTCTGTTTGACTGCTCTTGATTCTGCCAAGAATCTCTGGTTTCCAAGTATGCATGCTAGCAACCATGACTCTCTCACTCTGAAGCTGAAACTCAATGGATAAATCTCTGAATAACTTTCTCAACAACCACTCTATCTGTAAACATCCGGTATTCGCTGTCTTTCTGCTTAATGCATCTACAACCACATTTGCTTTTCTTGGATGATACTTTATTGGAAAGTCGTAATCTATGATGTATTCCATCCATCTAGTCTGTCTCATATTCAGATCCTTCTACTCGAACAAGTATTGAAGACTCCTGTGATCCGAATGAACTTTGAATATTTCTCCATACAAGTAATGTCTCCACATCTTCAGTGTCATGGCCACTGTTGCAAGTTCTAAGTCATGAGTAGCATATCTCTTCTCATGTTCTTTCAGCTGTCTGGACCCATAGGCCACTATTTTCCCCTCCTGCATGAGTACGCTACCCAATCCAATGCCTGAAGTGTCTGTGAAAATCACAAATCCTTCGTTCCCTGAAGGTAGAGTAAGGATAAGAGCCGTGGTTAATCTGGTTTTCAACTCTTGAAAGTCTGCTTCACACTGCTTTGTCCATACAAAAGGAACATCCTTCCTTGTCAATTTGATCAATGGAGCTGCTATACTGGAGAATCCTTTCACAAACCTTCTGTAATACTCAGCCAAAGCGAGAAAAGTCCTGATTTCTGACACTAACTTCGGGCTTTGCCAATTGGCTACCGCCTCAATCTTCGCTGGGTCCACTGATAAACCTTCCTTAGAGATGATGTGTTCAAGAAAAGACACTTGCTCAAGCCAAAACCCACACTTACTAAGCTTGGCATAGAGCTAATTGTCTTTCAGAATTTGCAATGAACTCCTCAAATGCTCTGCATGTTCATCTCTGGACCTCGAATAGACTAAAATATCGTCTATGAATACGACTGTGAACTGGTCTAAAGATCCTGTTCATCAAAGCTATAAACACTCCGGGTGCGTTGGTTAGACCAAAAGGCATAACCAAGAACTCATAATGTCCGTATCTGGTCCTGAAGGCTGTCTTCTACATATCCTGATCTCTGACTCGTATCTGATGGTACCTTGATCTCAAATCTATCTTGGAGAAATGTTGTGCTCCCTATAACTGATCAAACAACTCGTCTATCCTGGGTAGTGGATACTTGTTCTTGATCGTAACTTGATTCAACTGCCTGTAGTCTATGCACATACACATCTAGCCATCCTTGTTCTTCACAAACAAAACCGGTGCACCCCATGGTGATACACTCGGTCTCATAAATCCTCTGTCCAAGAGATCCTATAACTGAATTTTTAGCTCCTTTAGCTCTGCAGGAGCCATACGGTAAGGTGCATTCGCTGTCAGTGTTGTTCCTGGTACAAGCTCAATCGTGAAGTAAATCTCTCGCACCTGTGGTAATCCAGGTATTTCCTCCGGAAAGACATCCGGGAACTTACAAACAACTAGAATATCCTCCACCGCTTTGGACAATTTATCCTCCGTGATAAATGCCACATAGCCCTCACATCCACTCCGAATCAATTTGTCTACTCTCAAAGCTGAAATGACGCTAGTGGACATGGGTTTCCTCTCCCCAATAATCTCAACACTGTCAGCGAGTACTTACAATCTGAAGCAATCCATCACTGCTCTGTAGGTGGATAACCAATCCATACCCAGTATTACATCAAAATCCTTCATCCCTAGGATGATCAAGTCTGCGGATAGGATGAAGTTCTCCACCTGCACTTTGCACGCTAGATAATAGGACTCACACTGCACTGTCTTCCCTAAGGGAGTACTAAGAAGTAATATGCAATGTAATGGAGCTACTTCTCCCACCAAGCATGCAGCAAAAATAGGTGACACAAAGGAATGCGTGGAACCAAAATCAAATAAGACTCTAGCCGGTACATCTGAGATAGAGAGTGTACCTTCCACCACTCCTCTGGCTTCGTCAGCTTCCTGATGATCTAGGGCATAGACTCTGCCCTGTTGTTGTGGTCGCTGCTGTCGTCTTTGCTGTCCATACTGCTGACCTTGGGGTCTCTGCTGTCCTTGGGGCCTCTGCTCCCCTCTGTGCTGTGGTGGTGCTGGAAGTCTAAGCTGCTACTGCTGCTGTGGTGCTCTAAGCTGCTGCTGAGGTGCGTGCCTCAAAGGCTATGCTGCTACAAGTGGTCTAGGAGCGGTGTTCCATACACCCTGCTCTTGTGACTAGGGCAATCTCGCCTCTGGTGGCCTAGCACGCTACACCAAAAACAAGCCCCTGACTTCCATCTGCAGTCTGTGGATGGATGTGAATCCTTACCACAATGCACGCAATAGACCTTGTGTGGTTGATTAGACTTTGGCCTCTTGCCTGCTGCTGGTACTGCTGTTGATACTGTTGTTGCGGCTGGTGCTGCTGAAAGTGTCCTGAACTCGGAGTTCTAGCTTGCATCTGTCCTTGTTGAAGCTGCTGTGCAAAAAAGGGTCTTCCTCCGAATGGACTCCTCAGCTCAATATGCACGCTTGAGGTTCTCCTCATATGTAGGCAGTGTGACAGAGGTCACTTCCATCTGAATATTAGGCCTCAAACCCCGAATAAACTTCATCACTTTGTCTGCTTCCAGAGCAACCAAAGTCAGTGCAAACCTAGACAGATTGGTAAACTTCTGCTCATACACTTGGACTGTATCCTCTCCCTGCACCAAAGACTCGAACTCAATATGCTTCTGAGCCTGGATATGGGGTGGGATATACTTGGTATGGAGCAACTTCTAGAATGAAGTCCAAGCTGTAGCCTTGGTGATCGCGGCATCGTCAGCTGTCGTGACATATGGTGCTTTGACTGACTTCCACCACATCTCCGCGACGCCCTTAAATAGATAGGCCACAAGCTGTACTTTCTCCTTGTTCGTGCACCGGAAAACTTGAAATATCTTTTCCACTTGCACGACCCACTCATCAGCATCGAGTGGATCCTCATTCCCATAGAATGCCGGTGGGTTCCTTTTCTTGAATTTATCAGACATGTCATTCGGGTTTGTCACGCAAGCTGGCATGTTGACTTGGACTGGCGGGACTGGCCTCTTTAAGACCTGTAGCATCTGAGTCTGGAAGGTAGCCTGGTCCTCCCTCTGCTTGGTCTGATCCTCTCTCTGCTTGGCCTGATTTTGTACTTGTGCTTCTTGAGAAGCCACAAATGCTGACATTAGTTGATTGAATCTAGCCTCCACAGAATCACTAGAATTAGCACTGGCATTATCATTGTTCTGATTGGAACGGGTATGTCCCCCAGCCACTCTGAAATATAAGAAACGTTAGTCCTATGGGACTCAATCTAGCATACAAATTATACATTCTACAAAAGCTAAGATACCCAAAAGAAAACCAATCCTCACGTGTCTTAGGTTTCTACTAGTTTTTAATCTAGAAATAGTAATGCTCTGAAACCAACTTGTCACGTCCCCAAAAGTAAAACTGGGGTTATGCATGAGATTAGGCCCAATTAAAAATTTTCTCAACATCAATCAAATACAACTTGGCCCCAAACGTGTCCCAACTAGATCGAAGACCGTTATGAGGGATAAACATTTCCTCGAATGTAATAACAATTAGCGAAAGCTTCATAATAACAAGAGGTATCTTAAACATTGTATAGTCCAGAGTAAGACTGAAATATTAAATAGGGTTCAAGTTGAAGACAGTTATGAAAAGTGTTAGTTACAAAACGAAGGCCACACAAAAACTGGGCCTAATCAAAATAGAGAAAAAAAGAAACCAAAAGGGAGAATTTAATCAAGGCAAGAAGGCTGTCATGTACAGGGTCGATACGACTATACGATGTCGTCCGTACTATAATATAAGGAGTCATCAGGCTGATCTGCTTGAACTTCCTCCGTCGCTTCTTCCTCGAGGTAGAAGGGCTCGGTACCTATGCACCAAGAGTAGTATCATCAAACACAATGGTCGGCAAGCGAATAGATATATCAAACATTAAAGATATGTAGAACTAAAATAGAGTAAACGAGTAATCAGAGTTACTGGAAATGGATAGCATTCGAATCAATAACCAACTAACAAAATAGGAAGCCCACATGTGCTAATTACCACGGGATAGTGTCATTACCCTCCTTACTCCCATTGAGCTGTGGTGGAGATATATATAGTTTGGGATCATACCCCTTCAATCAAAATGTTCAGAACGATACCCCATTGGCATCAAAAAGTGTCCATTACACCTTGGTGTCCATTACACCAACCTGATCTGCAGACGGTCCAGAATTCAATGCCCTCACACAAGTTGTGCCCAAGCTATGTTGGACGTTAACAGCTGAGTGGTGCCCGACAAACAGAATCCTAAACAGACCTCAATGAAGGACTAGGCTTTTCATGTGCGAACAAGATTCAATGAGCAATAGAGAAACCACTTTACTTCTCATTAGATCAGACTTCAACAGATTTCATACTTCAATAGTAGTTCTCTTCAAGCCTTACAATCAAAGCCGCTTAGTCTCGACACTTCAAACAGATTTCAGAATAAACGGAACATCAGAGGAATCCTAAGTCCATCATCTAAGTTCTTCATGTGATCCCAATACAAAGCAAAGTAAACGAAGCTAAAGAACATGAATGTTACATGTGGATAGTACCAGATGGTAGGATTATGAATCAAAAGCGATAAACAATCCAAACCTAACTCAAATGTTAAACCCGAAACATCTTATAACCTACTCAGTCAATGAAAGGAATAAGGTTCATGATATAAATAAGGGTATCCCGTTGTCCCGTACCGTTCAAGATTGAATAAGATTAGTGCCCGATGTAATCAGAATAACAGTGAAGAATGTCGGCTCAAAACATCTTCACATGTGGTCAAATGAGTCCAAAAAAGGTAGCCAAAGTTTCACCTAAAGTCATCCAAAACATGGCAGAAAAGAACCTTTGAGAAAGGTTCTCACAGTTGACCCGGTTGACTTGGCCCTTGGCCGAGACCACATGCACATGCTTCCTTGTCGACCGGGCCCTTGGCCGGTCGACCCCTTACACAGGAACCCAGTCAACCTGAAGGGATCAAGTAGACATCTCCCATGTGTATGGCTTGGCTGACCGGCAGTTGTAACTGGAAATGCAAAATAGTAAATCTCGTCAGGTTCCAGGGAACCTGACTCAATGTCGCCGGTCGACGGGGACCCCAGCCGGTCGACCGCACACAGTGCGGAAATAGAACCCAAGTTCTATTTCTGTAGTGAAATGGGTCCAAAAACCATTCCTCCCTTCCTTTAACCTAATAAGCAACCATATCAAGTATGAAAACAATCCAATCTCATTCCACAAATCTATCTAATCCGGTCAGTAACATTCTAATCCATTTCATTAAGCAAATAAACCCAATTATCATGATTTCAATCTATAAAATCATCAAATGAGCAAATGACCTCTAAATCAACATATTTCTATACAAATCAAGGAATACAAACATATCATGCATAAACATATTTATCTACTTGCCTTAGATGAACAGCTTGATCAAATTTCAAGAAGAAAAATGGGGGAAAAATTCTCTCAAAGCTCAAACTTGGGGAAGAAGACTCTCAATCCCAAATAAAACCTACAAAAGCATGCCAAGGGTGGTAGTGAGTCTCCCTAATCCATTTTTAACCAAAGAAGAAGAAGAAGAAGAAGTCTACAAGCTTTAGGAGCTTTTTAAGAAGTGGGTTATGGATAAAAACCTTAGAAAAGTAGATGAGTGGACTCTTGGAGGCTTGGGGAAGATGAAGTGAAACTTCAGGCGTTGACAAAGCTCCGGTGGTCGTCGACAGTGAGGAGGCAGTGAGGGGGCTGAGTTTCTGGACTTGGAATAGTGAAATGAAAGAGGAGAATTGAGATGGGTGAGAGAGAGTTATATTAGGTTAGATTTATGGGTAAATTACAGTTTAGTCCATCGTTTCACTAATGTGGACATTCGGGCCTCTTCGAAGCGTCGGATCGAAATGCGATAGAAAACTAAAGTTTGTGAAATGCCAAGACCTACCCGATGCACCCGAACTCACAAAACTCATAATCTCATAAAAACCCTTGAAAACTTCCCAAAATTGCAAACCACCCCCTACTGTGCCCAAACGAACTCGGACTTGCGCGAGACTCTGCACGCGTGATCCATATGCCAAACCCGACTCGCTAAGACTCTAAACACGCTTACTAACTAATTACGCAATTAATTATAATAAGTAGGATATTAAAGGACGGGGCGTTACACCTATGACATACTCTATGAAGAGAGTTATAAACTAATTCAAAGATAGAGTCAATAAAAGGTTAAAAATTGGTTGTTCGCTGAGTTATATTTATAGTAATTAACTTGGTCGTTTGATGTATTTCTGTAGTCTGAATCACCACTTTTATCACACACATCACAATATATATATATATATATAATCTCAAAACATGGGAAAATCATAAAATATAAAAACCAATTCTTCTCTCTTCTTATTATATAAAATCAAAAAAAAAAAAAAAAAAAAAAAAACAAAAGATTTCTCCAAAATCCAAAAATAGTAGAGCCAGCAATCTTGGTTAATTGTTTGGTTTTTGCGCTTAAGTGGATTAAACCCTTAAGATAATTTAAAAATAATAATTAAAATAATTAAAACACGCTAACTAATCCATCTTAAAAGTTACAAAACCATCAAAACATTAAATCAGAACTCCTTAATGAATTTCAACTTGAATTGGATTAATAAACCATTGAGGTTAATTAAGAAATCCTTAGGCAGGGTAAGTTACCATAGACCTTGAGCCTAGGTTGCTTAACTCCCTTAAATCCACAGATTCAACTCAAACATAATTAAATCACCCCTAATGAAATCCCATCTAACACATGAGAGGAACACCTTGAATTAAAAGACACAAAACTCACCAATGATCAAAATTAAAAATAATAAGAAAATACCATGAAATTCCGTAAAATCACAAAACAATAGGGCAGGTTACCATTGTACGTGCACCTATGCCTCTTTTAACTCCAAATTGAGCAACTCGATTCAAAACTATTAGTTAAAACACTCAAAACCAGAGTGTGAAATCATCAAAAGTATAGAAACAACATGGTAGGTTACCATTGTCCCTGTGCCTAGCCCCTCATTTGGCCCCAAAACGTGGTTGTCGACATTATGGGCCTAGCCCCGCATTCAACTTAAAATAATATTCATGTCCCTTTTAAGTGACAACTTTGAATTGGCAAAACGATCAACTTGGGGACCTCTGATTGACTCGAGTCATGAACAAAAGTTGCTGGGAATTAAATCATCTTTCCAATGAATAGAGATTTTGAAATTTTTCGAGATCCCGAGCGAAAGCTCAACTTTATAAAAATGATGATTACGTCCTTTTTAGAGAAATCGAATGGACATGAGCAACTTGAAAGTTGTTGTGCATGATGAGACCTATCTTCTAAACCCAAAATGACAAATTTTCAAAATTCCCAAAATTACCCATTACTTTTTCCAAAAATCTAAGGGTCTGTTTCTTTACAAGCGTTTCTAACAAGAATTCAGGCTGTCTGTGCATTCAAGAATTCCTATCAGAAATTCAATGTTCTTTTAATGGGATTCCTAGTATTCAAGGTAGTCAAAATTCTCAAATGCCAAAAAGGTGGGATTCCAAACTGTTAGCCCCTCCAAGAGCATTTCAAAATTCTAGAACTTTGAGAAGTCTGATTGGAACTCCAGCACCCAACTGTGAACCCTCCTACCAACAATAAAGTGGGCCCCATATTCATAATTATAAAAATTGGGCCCATGCAATTCCTATCAAGATGGGTCCATGTTCAAATTTCTAAAATTGGGTCCCACACTTTCATTTCTAAAAGATGGGCCCATGTACCATATACCCGATGTGGGTCGACATTATAATTCTTACAGTTGGGTCGCAAGCTCACAACCACAAAAGGTGGGTCTCATGTACTACAATGCGTAGAATGTGTAATTCCAATCTAGAATTTATATAGCAATGAAACAAAAGTTTTATGAAATTAAAAAATTCAGAAATTCCCAGGTAAGATTTCAAATGGAAATGAAATGTAGAATTCAAAAATGTCATAATTCGGTGGCATTTTAAATTCCAGCATTTGGAATTTCTAGACAAACTCCAGAGATGAATTCTAAGAAAGAAACGGGCCCTAAGTAGACCCTTCCAAGTACCGAACTTGGTTTGAAACATCACAAAACTTCTTGGAACTACCCAAACATCGTTCTAACTCATAAAACTAGTTGATTAACTTCCAAACACATATATTTAATAACTAAGCATGATTAGCTAATGCTAATTACAATAATTACAGATCGGGACGACCTACACAAAGTGCCCCCAAGAAACATGGCTAATAATACCCCCAAATGCCCCCTCTAGGTGAATCGTTAAGAGCTAACTGAAGCTCTTGGACATATCTTGCAAGTCGCGTTGTTAACAGTGGGAGGCTCACAGTTAATCGTGGAGCCTGCACGGCTAATTGAGAGGGGATCTCGGCTAGCCGTGAATTGCTCAGTTGATTGAGTTTCACTCAGTGGTCCGCCCTGTTTGCCCTATTTCGACACTAAATGGTCTGGATTTTCCCCTTGTAGTTTGATCCTCATACTTATCCAACTCTAGACAACTATTTGCCATAAGGACTTGAGATGTTATGGGATGATGTTTGAGCAGACATTCATTCCCAAGGGTTGTCTGGATGCATATTGGTGTGTTTTGAAGTCGGGGATGCATGGAATTAGGATCGTGGTTGGAAAACTCTCTAAGTTGACTCTTGTCTTTTTTGAGTCATCTCAATTTGACAAAGGATCAAGTTAAAAATTGGGGAGACTTAGCCAAGTCATCTCGTTTTAGTAAGTTGTTTGCATTCCAAACCATTTAATAGGAAGATTTAATTTTAAACAGTTAAGATTTATTTATAAGTAATTATGCATGAGGTTTGGAGTCAATAATTTAAAAATGATGACCGGAGTGTAATTTGAAACTTAGATTTGGTCTTTTACATTCGATATGTGGACTAACAAATTATGTAATATGCGATATTTTTTTCTTTTATTTTCTTTATTATTGTACTTTTCTTGCATATATAAATTTATTCATTTGAACTGATTGTCATGAATGCATGTAAACAAGTATTTTTTTTTATATTTTATAAGTAATGGGTTTATTTTTTAATATTTTTAAAACGACATGACTCTCTTGAGTCTCCGTGTTGACCCTACCGAGCCAAATTCTTTTTCTGCATTAGACGAGTCAAGTCCGTGTCACGAGTTTTCCAACCTTATTAGGATCTCAAAATGACGAACACTAATTCTTAGCACTAAGAAATTAACTTATCAGCACTCGGACCCTAAGTGCACGCAACACCGAATCTTACTACCCTAGTAAATCAATGGCAGCCCGAGACTTACTTTAGTAATTTGTAATGGTTCCTTGATTGTATCGCTTTAGTCTACACTATTCTTGATTATCGTACCCATGTATTCGCATATATGGGGTACTCGTCTTTTATGAGTCTAGTTGTGATTCCGTATGTAACCCTAACATACACAACCTTAGTTTAGTAATTTGGAATTGTGAGTCATGCTTTAAGGAGTAGGGAGTAGTCTTTGCCCCGCTTTTCCTTTAGGTGACTAGATCTATGGTTGTGGTGTAACAGCTTTTTCAGCTTTGTTTTGTTATAGCTTCGGCTACCTTTGTTTAGTCTTTCCTTGCTTTGTCTTGATAAGTGTATCCCTTTATTTTCGATAAGTCTTGTACACGTATTATTATGTTTTGTGCATTCATGATCTCCGTTGAATACCACTGAGCTTGGACTGCCCTTCCAGTCTGATCCACTAGTTAGAGGGTCCTTAAACATATGGACTATCTGCAGATTAGTCGTGTAATTATACACACATTTGCTTTGTTCCGGTTCCACGGTCGGTCTTCCCGCCCACCTTGTGTGGCTCGGGCCTTTGCTTTGCTTTGCTTGCTCTTGTCATCATGTATAACGGAGAAAGGATGAGCTCAATGTGGATTTACGAATATGATGTTTTTCTTGCAATCGCGCTAACTTTGTCTCGTTTATTATTTAAGTTTCATCTCGAATTCATTGAATGGTTTTAAGCATTGTTTATTTTAGATTTTAAAATGAATTATATTATGTCTAAATTGATCACCTGCCAGACCATCGTGTCTGATCCATTTGTTTGGTGCTCAGGTGCAGGCGCAGACACCTTTGAGGAGGAGTGCCAGGAGGAGGCTGTCAAGACACTCCCAATCCTCAAGTGGCAACTTGACAACGTCATCTAGACGTCAGCTGGGGACTTGAGTTGCAATATACTTGGCTTGGGATTCATGTTTTGGTTTATGTTGAGATGTATTGGCCTCTGTTGGCCTACTATATTTTGGGATTGTAAACTTAACTTTGTTTAACGTACTTTTGTTAACTTGAAACTTAAACTATGTTGGGAATGCAATGTTATATTTCCCCTCTGATTATATGACATGATAATTTAATCGATCTATACATTGTGAAATCATTATGAGGTCATCTTGATTTTTATTGGGGGCCAAACTTGATATTACACAATGTGTTTTGTTTATATGAGATTTGCTACACGCTTCCGCAAACTATTGTTCGTGTGAGTTCCGTATTTGTTATGGGAATCCTCACCACAGAAACCTGTGGGAACATCAGTAGCGGGTCCGGGTCGTGAATCTCGGTCTAGGGTCACGACCCAGATCCACCTTATACCTTTTTATTTCCGGGTTGGTAGTTCCATGCCGGAATGTTGTTCGACTATCTAGTGACCCTAGGTCTTGTCTAGTCATTGTTTGTTCATGTTTTGTCAGCTTCACCTAGAATTGGCTGATTATGAGCTAGTCCAATTGTTTATTTTATGTGCTTGACTCAGCTAGTTTGAATTTATAATGGATTACTCACCCCGAGAATCGTGCTTCTGCTTGCATAGCTTTCTTTGAGGTAGTTTCCATCTTTTACCTACCATTTTTTAGGTAGGACCCAGTCAGTCGTTTAATCTTGATTCCTTTGAGTTGGCACCACTCAGCTTCGATCTCATTGCGGTAGGATCCGACCGCCATGGGGTTTGAACCTGTTATTATTACCACTATCTACATATATGTTCTTGCTTGTTGCACACACTTATTGATACTGTACGTGGTATAGAATTTGACAACCACATAATGGCTCACTATTGTTATTGATTACTTGCTTGTATCTCTATGTTTGCAGATTTATTTCTATTTGTTGCAAGTTCCTTTGCCTTCAATCTTTCACTAGTCCTTTCTCTCAGTCCAAAGATCTAGTCTCACTCCTCTAAATTCTTATAACCTTAAATGTTTGTTTCTCTCTAATCTTTTGTTTGGTCTTCTACATTAAATTTTCTATTTTGCGTTAGTTTTTTTGTTGAAATTAAGGCAATGTTGTCCTTACTTTCTATTTCTTTCTTTAATTTTTATGCAATATTAGGTGTACTATGGAATTTCTTTAATTTCCGCGATTGGTTGTGTGTGCCTAACATTGATGATCTAAAAAATGAGATAATAACTGAAGTCCACAGTACGAGATATTCTATGCATCTGGGTAGTAACAAATTGTACCAAAACTTGAAGAACCGATTCTAGTGGAATAACATGAAATGAGATATTGCAGCTTTTGTGTCTCATTGTCTCACTTGTCAATTGATTAAGGTAGAGCATTAGAAACCTCTCGGTTTGCTTCAACCATTAGAAATTCCGGAGTGGAAATGGGAGCACATCACTATGGATTTTATCTCCGGTTTGCCAACTACCAAGAAAGGGAACAATGCAATATGGGTTATTGTAGACCGTCTTACGAAGTCTGACCATTTCATTTCTATGAAGACAGGGAGCAAGATGCACATGGCACCACTTGCAGAATTGTTCATGAATGAGATCGTCAGTAGACATGGTCAACCAATCTCCAATACTTTAGACCGAGATAGCATATTTGTTTCAATATTTTGGAAGACTCTTCTTGAATCTATGGGCACCAAGTTGCAATTTAGCACAGTGTATCACCCACAGACGATGGTCAATCAGAACGGACTATACAGACTCTTGAAGACATGCTACATGCCTATGTGCTAGATTTCAAGGTTCAGTGGGATGAATACTTGCTACTATGTTAGTTTGCGTATAATAATAGCTACCACTCCAGCATCGGTATGGCACCTTTCGAAGCGCTTTATGGCAGAGCATGCAAAACCCCAATTTACTGGGAAGAAGTCGGTGTTCGTAGCTTTCACGGACCGATAATAGTTGGGGAAACTAGTGACAATATCAAGTAAATTCAAGAGCATTTGAAGGTCACCTGAAGTAGGCATAATAGTTATGCTGACACTCGCTGAAGAGACATGCAGTTTAAAGAGGGTGACAATGTGTTTTTGAAGGTATCACCGGTTAGAGGTACTCTGAGGTTTGGACAGAAGGGCAAGTTAGCAAGAAGGTATATCGGCCCGTCTAAAATTTTGAACAAGGTTGAAGATGTTGCTTATAGACTTGCGCTATCGCCGGAGCTCTCCGGGGTGCACAATGTTTTTCATGTCTCTATGTTGAAGAAATATGTTTTGAATCCTTCTCATGTATTACATCACAAGTCACTGGAAATTCGAGAAGATGCTTCATATGTGGAGAAGCCGATCAGAATCATTGATACAAAGGAACATGAATTGAGAAACTGCACTATTCATTGGGTTAAGGTGCTTTGGAAAACCACGAGCCAGAAGAAACAACGTGGGAACTGAGCGAGCAAGTTTAGAGAAAGTATCCCCATTTGTTGCCCGAGGTGAATTTGTTTTATTTAGAGGACCAAATAGCCAAAGGGGTGGAGGATGTCAGACCCCGACCCAGGATTAATGCGATTAATGATAATTAAATGAGTGTTTAGTCATAAGCGGGTTTAGTATTCACTGGGTTAGAATATGGTTCGATTTAGTCTTAGAATTAGCTTTGGAGAATTTTGAGAGCGTCGGTTTTAGTCAGACACGCTCAGGGACGCCCTAAGTGCATGTGTGAGCATAGGAGGATGATATTGGATTTTAATTTAAATTGTGAATTTGATTTATTTTGAATGATTTTATGATTTCCTACAACTTTTGTATCCAGCCTATCCTTGTTCGAAACCCCAAAATCCGTGTTTTGGCTAAAAAGGGGTAAAAATGTCTTTTCTCACCCAAGTTTGGACTCAATTATTGAAATCTTAAAACTATGCCAAATTTATACATTTTAGAAACTAGATTTTTTGAGGATCATTTTGTTCTTCTTCGTCGTTTTCATTTGGTGCCCGTAAATCAATGTTTTTACTATCCCAAGTTTTTAGCTGATGGGGCCCACAAAACCACTCAATATTTAAACCCCTTCTCCTTCCTCACCCACGTCTTACAACCCCTTGTAGACACCTCTTTTTGACACCCTATGAGGGGCAATTCAGTCCACCCTATTTAATGATGTCCTGATTAGGCCCCGAGTCAAAAGTCACCTATCGTATCTAGGCCTCTGATCACCCAGGGAATTGGCACATCATGATCTACTCGTCGAGAGCTTTCCGCCCATATATAGAACTCCAAGATCTGATGGGCGGATCAAAAATCATGACAGTGGGTCCCACACCCCTGGGGCGCCCGCGTGAAAAATCACCTATCATTTCTGCACCTCTAATTTCCCTGAAAATCGGTTCATCATGACCTACTCGCCGAGAGCTTTCCATTGATATGTAGCATGTCAAAATTCAACGAGCGGATTGAAATCTACGAAACCTGGGCCCCAGTAATGATAACCCGGCCAATCTCCACCGGACCCCACCTTCTCGACCCAAACCAGTTTCTTTTAAATCCAACCCCACCAGGCCTGGCCCAATGAACTCTAGCCCAAGCTGAACCTGACCCGATTCAACTCATTAGGCCAAGTCCAGACCTCACTTGACCCAAACACAACCCATTAAACCTGGATCCAAACCTACCAGACCCAACGCCAAAAATAACCCATACCAGACCCGAGCTTGACCTGTCCGACTCGGCCCATTAGCTGCATGGGAGCGGACATGTCCCAGAACCGGGAAACTCTCCCCTCCCTCCTGGGATCTCTATCTCCCTCGTCATCTCCAACTCCCTCGAGCCAATCTCACCTCCCATCTCAGGCGCACATCCATCTCCATCCCCCCTGATATCTCCGTTTCCCTCTTAATCTCAAACTCCCAGGCCTTATCACTCTCAATTTCAAACTCCAGGCTTTATCCCCTCTCTCCCAGTTTTCGATCAAAAAAAGACCCACGCATCCCAGATCTGGGAGGATCCTCTTCAGGCGCAGACCTGAGACTCCCTGAATTGCTCTCTCTCACCCATCATTCCCTCTCATCATCTTCCTCTACGCACGCAGCGAACCCATCTCCACCGAAACCCATCACTCCATCTCCATCATCGCTTTCCACGCTCGCAGAAGCCTCTGGATCCGATCTCTCCATCTCACACAGAGGCAGAACCCATCACTCCATCCCTTCACGCACGTCCATCTCCTATCTCACGCAGAACCCATCTCTTCATCATCCATCACACCTCTCATCTCCATCTTCACGCAAGCCCACCTCTCCCTCTCCGTCCTCGCTCCCCATCTCCATCTCTGCGCCCGTTTCCTCCTCAGATCTCTCTCATCTTCCCCTCCATTCCAGATCTCTCGCAGCACCCATCACCTTCCATCTCAGGATTCTCGCGCAGACCCGGACTCCCCATCTTCTTCTCCCTCGCACGCAGCACCGCCATGCCAGCACTCATCTCTGGTTTCCACAGCGCCTCTCCCTCTTCCCTTGCGCCAGACTCACCTCTCCATCTCCTTCCATCGCTCATCTCCCTCATAAGCAGCAGTCGCCACCACGCCCCTGCACGTGGCCCATCTCAGACGACGCCCATCTGCCAGACCACCACCTCCTTTCTTCATCACCACCACCCTCTCCATCTCCGCGCAGGCCCACCTTTCTTTCTCCCTCGCACGCAGCCCCCAGACGCACGCCTGACGCACACTGTAGAAGCACCTCACACCTCCGCAGCAACCCCTGCAACGCCAGCATAGCATCTTCTTCCTCCTCCAGACGCCACCCATGCAGCATCCTCTGCAGCACCTTCTCCATCCTCTGGACGCCGCCTCCTCCTTCCTCGCCAGGTACGCCCTTCCTCCCCTTCTCTGCCACTTTCACCCGCTCACTCACACCTCTCTCCTTCTTCCTCCCTCTCTTCCTCTGTTTTCTCCCTCTCTCTCTCCCTCTTGTTCTTCTTCTTCGTCCCTTTGCCACACGCACCACTGCCACCCACCACACACCTTCACCACCCTCTATACACACCTGCACCTGCACCTACACCTGCACGCAACCCTCCTCTCTCCTTTTCCTTTCTTTCTTTGTCTTTCCTCTCTCTATCTCTCCTCTCTCTCTTGCTCCCTCTCTCTCTCTGTCTGTACGCTCTTTCTCTTTGCCACTCTCTCTCTTCTGCGCTCTCACTCTCACCCCTCTCCCTTCCTGGTCGGTCTCTCTCTATCTCTCTTTGCTCCGACCACTCTCTCCCACTCGCTAGCTCCCTCGCTCTCTCCCCTCTGTTTCCGCCTTGTGCCCACGAGCAGCAGCGCTGCGTCCCCATCTTCTTTCTCTTTCTTCTTCCTCCCTCCTTCCTTTCCCTACTTCTTCTTTCCCTGCTGCTGTGCATCACTATCGTACCCCCCTCGTTTTCCTTTCTTCCCTTCTTCTCCATCTTCCTCTTTCTCCGCCTGTACACCCCCTGAACTAACCCCCTTTCTTTCTCTCTTTTCTTTCATTCTCCTCTTCTTCTCCTCCCCTGCGCACACACTGCACTCTCTCGCCTACACACCTTCTCCTCCTCTTCTTTCTTTCTTTCTTTCTTTCTTTTTTCCTCTCTTCTCCTCCCCACTGCATTCTCCCTTGCGGCTGCACGCACCCACCTGCACCCACTGCACCTCTTTCTTTCTTTTCCTTTCATCTTCCTCCTCTTTCTCTTGACCCCACCTGCAACTGCACCCACCTGTAACTGCACCCTCCCGCTGCACTCACGCCTGAGTCCAATTCACTACACCATTCATTTCACTGCTGCATACTCACGCACACCCCTTATTGTTTTACCCACTTTCACAAACCCATTTCAGAACCCACTCTTCCAAACCGAACCCATACATGCATGCTTGAGACTATGTTATTCTATTAGGCTTAATTCTCTATTTATCTTTTACCTCATTATTCATGTATAAATTGTGCTCATGCATTTAGTATGTTCATTCATTTAAATAGACATTTTTATTTCCTTTTGTCATGGCTTGTTTTAATTTGTTCCTGATTTATGCATTAAAACGTGCTCATGCATCCAACCTGCCTATGCATTATAACTTAGCTACAATTTTATTTCATATTCTTTAGATGCAATTTAGGACTGCATAATTTATTAAAAAAAAAAAAAACAAACAAAAAACCCCAAAACAAAAAAAAAAAAAAAAAAAAAAACAAAACCAAATAATAAAATAAAAAGTAAAGATTAAAAATAGAATTTTAGCTACCCTACTAATTAGAAATAATTAGGCTAAATCCAATAATTGACTTCTTTTTCTCATCCCTCCTCTCATTAGGATTAGGAAATATTATTTAGGAAATTTCAAATAAATTCTTAATAAAAAAAAGTTATTAGAAATTCACTCCTCTCTTCTTCCCATTTCATTAGGATAAATTAATTTAGGATCTTAGGCCCTATAAATAAACTCAAAAACCAAAATAAAAACAATAAAAATCAAAAAGACCAAAAACAAAGTAAAAGATTTTAAAAAAAGAAACCAAAAATATTAATAAATTGGAGTTAGAAATTATACAGCAGCCTAGACTGATTAGGTCAGACCCCGGACCTAGTTCTAGGTCTCCCCCTAGCCAGCTTAGACTACCCTAATTTCTTAAACTTCAATTGATTAGGCCCCACTCTCTCTCCGGGCCCCGCTAAGGGACCGGGAGAGCAGATGTGGGCGGTTAGGACCTTAGGATAGGGTAGAGGTCTATTAGGGAAATGGAACAGTTAGATTGAATCCAAGTAGGAACTCCCCTAGTTAGGCCCTTCTAGCCCCAATTATTAAAATCCAAAAAAAACTATAAAACCAACAAAACCAATCCCAAAAATAGTTTCTTCTCTTTTCCTCCACTTCCGGTGCCAAATATTTATCTAAACTCAATGATTAAAGGGAATAGAGGCTGATTCCGAGAACCTGAATTAATGAGAATGATGAAAGGAGACGAGTGATTTCACACACCCCAATATCAGCTTATTTACTACCGGCCCATCATCGGCCACCCTCAATCAATCTCGGCCCAACATCGGCATTTTTATCTTACTTTTGGCCCATCATCGGCCATGCACTTTTATCACCTGCGTATCGCACGCAAACCCACAGAAATCACAACTCGAAGTTTCGTCTGCATCATTCTTTCGATTCGAAGAATCAGCCTTTAAACCCTAGATCGTCAAAGGACATTGAAGAGAGCACCCAGGAATGGGGTTGATCCTCTTCTAAATATTTGGCACCTTTCCCCTTATTTTCTTAGTTTATTTTCATTTTGATTCGCTTATCCCCTAGAATACTTGGATTTAACTTTAATTAGTCTGTTCAACCCTGGATGTTGATTTCCCCTGCCTAGTTCATTATGGTCCCATCTTGAAGCCCATAATTCGACCCTTGACCCAAGTTCGACCCGAATTGAAAGATCCAAGTTAAGTAACGAGACAACCGTCGTGTGTCGCCGGCGACACATTAGACGAGAGAAGAACCCACCCCATTTTCCTCCCGTATTCTTTCGGCTTTCATCGAAGGACGATGTTACGGCCGAATCCGTAACTGGCGATCGTGATTCGTCGATTTTGAGGGTAGTAGGAATCCTCATTTTCGATGTATTTTTTATCTCACACTGTTGAATGGCGATTCCCCTCTCGGGGGGGGGGGATCAAAATTCACATCCGACACCCCTTGTTCCTGCAACTATCTCAGGAGATAAAAGTCTTCTTCTCCCTTATTTTTCTCTTGCATGCCTTAGCTAGAGATCCCCAAATAAAAATCTGAAGATATCTCCATCTTCCTCTCAACCCAAGCCTTCCTTTAATATAGTTTTTTTGGATTTTCCTGCTGAATTGGACTTTCATCTTCCTCTCTTCTTCTTGCTTGGTTAGCTACAGTTGAGACCTCTTTTTCTTCTCTTCTATGGAGACTTTTTATCTCCTAGAGAGCTTGTTTTCCTAACATGCAACATCCATTTCGAAATGGGCCTTTTGATTTCAAAATTTGTTAAGTTTTGAGGTTTTTCCATGGGGTTTTTGTAGACTTTTGATTCAGCTCGTGGGTAGGATCCTTGAAGGAGATTGTTTTGCATTTTGGATTAGCAAGTGATTCAAGGCAAGTGATCTCTTTAGCCTTTTTTAAGTGCATGTTGAGTTTGGAAGTCATTCTTATTTCAAATAATTGATTTCTACTTCCAGCTTTCTCTTGTGTTATGTTACATGCTTGAAATCACTTGAAATGCTTCTTTTTATGCCTACATGTATGAGTTTCAGTATATTACCCTAATCTTGTAACTTGTCAAATTAAAAGCTTGTTGGGTTGTAAATTTCTTGATTCAAGTGGTTTGATTTCATGGTTTTGATGTATGGAAAATGGAGGAGTATGGAATGTGAAGTATTTGAAAGGGGGTTTTTGATTGATGAAATGGAATGTGGATATGTTGAGATGGAAGAGCATGTAGGCTTATTTTTATTACAGGAAAGTGCTGGAATAGAAAGGAAAATGGTTGGAGAAAGAGAGGGTTGGACAGCTTCAGAAATTTGAAATTTCGCAGAACGTCGGTCAGCTGGTGGCTAGCCGACAGATGACCGACAACCAACCAAACCAGTTCGGTTCTATTTCCAGTAGCTTGTTTTTGCTAAGGGGGGGTGTCGGTTAGCTGGCGACTAGCCGACCTGCACTACTTCGGCTAGCCGACAGCCAACCAAACCTCAGTTTGGTTCCATTTCCAGAATGGTGTATTTTCCTGATGGGGACCAGGCGGTTAGCCGTCGATCAGCTGGCGGCTAGCCGACATTCACCACCTCGGCTAGCCGACAGGTGACTAAGAGCTGACCAAGTTTTAGTTTGGACTTGTTTTGTGATATTTTCCGGGGAAATGAAAACCTGAATATGATTAAGAACTTTTAGCTTGAGATTGTGCATTTGAAACTTTGAAGTGTCTTTAACTTCCGGGGCACCAATCCTTTTTAAATTTCAACATTTGAGTTTCAAACACACGAAGATCAAATGAAAGGAATGAAAGGTCTTAACGTATACTTGACTAATTTATTTTGAGATTTTGATTTTGATACAACGTGTCGCGACCCCGGACCGAGATTTCCCCCCAGTCCGGGCCCCGCGACTGTGATGTCCATCCAACTACGATTAACCCACAGGTTTCCGCGGTGAGGATTCCCAAAACGAACATGTAACAATCTCACACGAACAATGATTTGCGGAAGCGTGCAAGTAATCTCATCACAGTTTAATAACATAAACCTTACGATTCCAAATTGCATAAGTTAAATCATCATTAAGACAATAATCAGAGGAGGAAACGTAAGCATAGCATTACCAAGTCTAGTTCAAGTTTCAAGATAACAAAAGGTGTTAAGTTACATAACCCCAAAAGTATGAAAAGACCAACAAAGGCCATACATCCCAAGTTAACAAAATAATCCCATCTACGTGTTCGTAGTCGAGACCCCGCCCAACGTCTAGAAGACGTCATCGGGTTGCCACTCACGGGCTGGGGGTGGCTCAAAATCCTCCTCCGGCCGCTCCTCCGCAATAGCAACGGCGCCTGCATCTAAACACCAAAACAAAAAGGATCAGACACGACGGTCTAGCAGGTGATCAGTTTAGACATAGTACAAGTCAGTTAATATGAAAGTAATCAGCACTTAAAACATGACATGAGTTCTGAACAAAACATGTATAAGGTGCAATTCGAAACTAATATGCTTTTCAATAAAACATCTTGATTCATGAATCCACATTGAGCTCATCCTTTCTCTGCCATACATGATGACAAGAGCAAGCGAAACGAAACAAAACGGGACGAAACGAAACAAAAGTCCGAGCCACACAAGGTGGGCGGAAAGAACCGGCCGCGGAACCGAACAAAACAAAGATGTGTATAAATACACGACTAATCTGCAGATTGCCTTTATGTTTAAGGACCCCCTAACTAGTGGATCAGACTGAGAGGGCAGTCCATGCTCAGCGGTATTCTTTGATATCCATGTATGCATAAAACATATCAATGCTTGTACAAAACTTAGAGAAAAATGGTTAAAAACACTTATCAAAACAATGCAAGACGAGACTAAACAAGAATAGCATAAGCTATAACAAGCAAGGCTGGAAAAGTGTCCCCATTATAGTTCTTGAAATAAATCAAAAGTCAAACACATGCTTGTAAATCAAAACAGGTACAAAACGGTATTCTTCGTGTCAAAATTCAAGATTTCGAAACAATTATGTCAAGTATATGCTAAGACTCTTTATTTGATTCTTGTGAAGTTGAAACCCAAATGTTGGAATTTAAAATGAATTGGTGTCCTCGAAGCTAGACAACATTTCATGTTTCAATTGCACAACATCAAGCTAAACACCCCTTAACATATTCTAGTTTTTTTCTCCCATCGAAGCCCCTTAAAAAATCTCCTTCTGTACACTCGGTCACCACGCGGCTACCTGGCGGCTAGCCGCCGGTTGGCTGGTCGGCTGGCCGACCAACTGACCGACTGATCAGGAGCAATACTACTTTTCAGTTTTCTTGCGCGGGTCGGCTAGCCGCCTACTGACCGCCCGCTGGCCGACCACGCCCTGTGCAGAAACTGGGTTACTGTTATTCTGACCGACACAGGGGCGGTTAGCCGTGGGTCAACAGTCGGCTAGCCGACAGCTGGCCGACGATCTGCGGCAGCTTCAATTCGATTCAGATTTCACACCCCTTTTCCACCATTTCATTCCTTTGTCAAAACCCTGCACATCCCCTGAGCCTCCATGCTCTCCAAGGGGTAATTTCCATTCAAATGTTAACCATCATCACTTAAATCATTTCACAATGTAAGACCCCGCCCCGAGAGTTTCCTTTTAGTGTTAATTAAGATGCGTTTTAGCTATAAGTGAGATTAGCGGAAATGGGTTAAATCTGGATTAGAATAGCTTTTTTTAGCTTTGAATAATTTTGGGGACTCTTTTGATCTAGTGGGGCCCTTTGGGGGTTCCTTTTTATAGTGTCTTGATTAGTTTTGGGATTTATTTAATAATTCTGGAAATCTGTAATTTGCTCCGTTTAATGTATTTTATGATTCCCGACAACTTTCGTATTTGTTCCGTTTCCATTCGAGACCTCTAAACCCTACTTTGCCATTGATAGGGGTAAAACAGTCTTTTTACACAAAATCTGGACACTATTTCCAATGTCTCCGAAACTCGTAAAATATATACTTTTTGGAAAGTAGAAATTTCGACGATCAATTCTTCATTCTTCGTCGAATCCGTCCGAAGCCCGTAGATTGATGTTTTAGCTCAATTGGATTTTTAAGTTGTGGGACCCACTGCCATTGTCTATATAAGGAGGAGTCCTTTTCCCTCTTCCCCTTTTCTTGCAACTTTCCCTTGAGAACAAAGAGAAGTTCCAGCCCAGCCCTAGGGTTTTCCTTCTTGCTTCTTGCCTCTCCATCTCTCAATCTCTCTCAAATCTATTGCTAAAGGTAAAATGGAGGTGGTAATCTTCTTCCCCTCCATGAGAGCTTCATCTTGATACCATTTTTAGAGAGAGCCTTCCATTCCAAGCTACCTTTTGAGCAAACTCTTGCCATTAGAGGACTTTTCATGTAAGCTCTTCTTCTCATCTCTTGGTTGTGTATTCTTCTAGCCATGGAGGTGCTTCACCTTGATTATTGGAAGCTATCTCCATCTATTGCTTGATTTTGACATTCTAGGGTTGTAATGAATGTATTTTGGGGATTTTTGTGTAGATTGTAGATTTTGAGCTTGATAGAGGGATTAGAGCTTGACTAGCATATTTGGAGATCAAGGCAAGTGAATGAATGGATTTGATTTGAATAAGTCCTTATTTTATTGAAAATGTGGATTTTTACTATTCCTATTCCTTTAGTTTATTATGTTTCATAATGCTTTTGGAAATGTACTTATTGATATGATTTTTCTCTTAGTTAGTTTTATGAGAATATATGCATTCATTCATTAAAGTTTATTTTGATCATTATGGACTTCTTAAATGATATTTGTACTTGCATTGAATGAGATTTGTGTTGGAAGGAGAATTAAATGCATTGATGGAATGGTGTTGGTGGAAAGGATTAAATGTTAAATGGAAGGGAATAGACCCATTTCATGTTAGGAAATGGTTGGAGTTGAGGTGAAAGGGTTTGGGAAAGAAAGAACTGAAATCTGCACCTGATGTGTAGTTCCCGCAGCTGGGCGGTCAGCGGACAGTCACCTTGACGGCTAGCCGACAGGTGACCAGCAGCTACCCGACCCAGATGCGGTTAGAAACACAGAATGCTGTGTTTTGACAGGCGAACCGCGGTCAGCCCCACGGTCAGCTAGCGGCTAACCGCTAACCAAAAACCCTGTGACCGCCAGGTAGCCGAGATGCGCGGTTAGAAACACAGAATGCTATATTTTAGCAAGGTGAATCGCGGTCAGCCCCGCGGTCAGCCAGCAGCTAACCGCCTATAACTCGGCGGCTAACCGCCAGATGACCGACAGGTGACCGAGTTTCACCCAGAATTCCTGAGTCTTTTCTATTGTTTTCAGATATGGTATTTAAAGGTTTGGATGGGTTGTTCTAATGCCCTACCACCTTGGGAAGACCCAGGGGATGATATAAGGAGATTGACTTAGAAAGAAACACCATTTCGGAAAGGTATTGGGACTTTTGGATTCATCAACTTGCATAAGGAAACTTAGTATGTCCTCTATCATTCGAGTACCATACTAAGGGTAATAATAGACATACAAGATCCTTATACATGTTGTTTGAATATGGATGCCCCAATATATAGTCCCTAATGGTATAAGGATTCATTGCATTGTTTTACTCAGATTATATGTATAATTACCTGATCCTACTGGTTTTATCTCAAATTCTGATTTATACACCTGATATGTCCTGCCAGCCCCGTTATGCATGAACAGATAATGATACGAAATGTGTGCTTACGAGCACCATACCCCGCCTGCCCGAGTGTTTTATACTGATATAGTTTGTATATGTTTTGATTTCTCATGTAACCTATGAGTCGGCACCACTAAGCTTGGTCGTCCTTGTCAGTCTGATCAACTGACTTTGGCCTCCCCCTTGTGCTACCGCCAGTTGCAACTTGGATCCTGCCCTGTCCCGTTACCCGGTTCCGCTGCCGTGGTCTTGCCTAGCTATATGTATATGTATATAATGTTGGTTCTCGTCACTTCGTGTGCTCGATCCCAACACACTGAATGTGCTCTCATCACCTTAGTGATAGAGAGGATTTAGCTTTAGTGTGGTTGCCATCTAGTCAGTTCCTGTGCTTTGATTACCCCACATGGTTTGTATTGCATCTGTACTTTAAATGAGCCATGCATCCTGTTTTATGACAGTTATCGTTTTAATAAGTTTTCGTTATGTCTAAGATGTGCTTTGATTTCTTTCTTGGTATTATCTATTCACCCACCTGCCAGACCGTCATGTCTGACCCATTTTTGTGGTACTCAAGTCCAGCTCCCGTTATTGCCTTTGAGGAGGAGCTAGAGGGGGCGGTTGATGAACCGCAACGATTAGTGGAGTGGCAAGCTGACAATGTCATGTAGACATTTGGTTTAGCTTTGAGCTGCGAATATTTTGGGGAGATTATAGACTGATTCATGATTTATACTTTTGGTTGTACTGGCCTTTGTTAGCCATTATTTTTGGGGAATGTTAATTTAACTTGATCTTTTGCTTAGACTTTAACTTCATATTTGGGAATGCTAATGAGATCATTGCTCACTCTGACATCATGTCATACTTGTGTATTAACAGTCTTATTTGATGAGAATGGAGTAAGAGTTTGATTTGCTACACGCTTCCGCACCAATGTAAATGTTCTATGAGGGTATGTGGAATCGTCACCGCGGAAACCTGTGGGAAATTAAGGAAATGTATAATCGTTGTTAAGGGTAGTTCATTACCCCATCCACACCACCCGTCGCGGTCCCGGGTCCCGATTCGGGGTCGCGACACACAACATACTCCTCCAGTCTTTCATCCATTTATAAACCATTTTGGCAAGATAAAAGCAACTTCAAATGAATGAAAACCATTAAGACAAACCATTAGCATATGCATTTCAATTAAAACAAGATTTCAAACTATGACACATCTTTGAAACAATACATTGCCCAAATTAGAATGGAAAAAGAATCAAACCATGAAAGCTAAAACAATCAAACATTGCATGCATCATGAAGCTAAGTTGATCACTTGCCTTTACCAAAATCCGAGCCCAACAATCTCAGAAAAATCCTACCAATTGTACTCCACGAAATCTACAAGAAAACCCATGAAAAGAACTTAAAAAATCCACCAAAAAGTGATGACAATGACCCATTTCGAAATGGGTGTTGCATGTTTGAAAAATGGGCTCCTAAGGATCTCAAAAGACTACATTGAAGAGAAGAAAGAGATCCATTACCTGAAGCTTACTAAACAAGAAGAGGAGAAGAAAATGGAGTGGAAACACAGCTGGGATCTCCAAGAAAATGGTAGCAATGGATTCCTTGAGTTGAGAGGAAGAAGAAGGTATGATCAGTTTTTGATTTGAGGCTTTCTAGCTTAGGCAAGCAAGGAGAAGAAGGGAGGGGAAGAAGAAGTCTCAGCTGAGTTGAAGAGAGTTGCAGGGAATGAGTTTAGAATCGTGAGTGAAAAATGAGGGAGAAGAAGACTTAATTCAAATGGGTTCTTGTGGGCCCCATTGCTCAAAACTTGCAATGTTTAAAACACTGACTTGTGGGCCCTGGATGAAAACGACGAAGAAGACTAAAATGATTGCCGAAACATCTAGTTTCCAAAAAGTATAAATTTGGCATAGTTTTGAGATTTCGAAATTTGAGTCCAGATTTGGTGTGAAATGACTGATTTACCCCTTTGGGCCAAAACTTGGGTTTCTGGGCCTAAAACACAGACAAGCTGAACACAAAAGTTTATCAATAAAATAAAATCATCCAAAAGAGATCGAATTCACTATTAAAATCAGAAAACCGGAATTTCCTCCCAAGCTTACACGTACCTTCAAGGCACCCTTAAGTGTGACCAAATAGCACAAAACGCTGTCAAAATTCTCCAAAGCTAATTCTAGACTAAATAGAACCAATTTCTAATCCCACGAACACTAAACTTCACATTACGACTAAACACGCACTTAATTGACACTAATCGAGCTAATCCTGGGTCGGGGTTTGACATCCTCCACCCCTTAAGTTATTTGGTCCTCCAAATAAAAATAAGTATACCTCTGGTAATAGTTCTGGATACTTTCTCTGAACTTGCTCTCGTAGTTCCCATGTCGCTTCTTCTGGCTCATGATTTTTCCACTGTACTTTGACCCAGTGAATTGTCCGATTTCTTAATTCTTGTTCTTTGGTGTCAATAATTCTAACCGGCTTATCCACATACGACACATCTTCTCGAATTTCCAGTGGTTCATGCTGCAAAACTTGTGAAGGATTTGGGACGTATTTCTTCAACATAGAGACGTGAAAAACATTTTGTACCCCGGAGAGTTCCGGCGGTAACGCAAGTCTATAGGCAACGTCTCCAATCTTGCTCAAAATCTCATATGGTCCGATGTACCTTCTCGCAAGCTTGCCTTTCTGCCCAAATCTTAGAGTTCCTCTAGCCGGAGATACTTTCAAAAATACATTGTCACCTTCTTTAAACTGCAAATCTCTTCTACGAGTATCAGCATAACTCTTTTGTCTGCTTCGAGCGACCTTTAACCGTTCTTGGATCAACTTGATCTTATCACTTGTTTCTCCAACTATTGTCGGTCCGTGGAAGCTACGAACACCGACTTCTTCCCAGCAAACAGGAGTTCTGCATCTTCTACCATAGAGTGCTTCGAAAGGTGCCATC
Organism: Persea americana; assembly: GCA_029852735.1. Taxonomy (NCBI): domain Eukaryota; kingdom Viridiplantae; phylum Streptophyta; class Magnoliopsida; order Laurales; family Lauraceae; genus Persea; species Persea americana. The sequence continues at coordinate 44,791,653 of CM056814.1, forward strand.
CCAATACTGGAATGGTAGCTGTTGTTATATGCAAACTCACAAAGTGGTAAGTACTCATCCCATTGAACCTTGAAATCTAGCACTCAAGCCCGTAGCATGTCCTCTAAAGTCTGTATAGTTCGCTCTGACTGGCCATCAGTCTGAGAATGGTATGCTGTGCTGAATTGCAACTTAGTGCCCATAGATTCGAATGGGGTCTTCCAAAACCTCGAAACAAATATGCTATCCCTGTCGGAAGTGATGGAGATGGGCTGTCCATGTCTGCTGACTATCTCAGTCACGAATAGATCTGGAAGTGGTGCCATATGCATCTTACTCCCTGTCTTCATAGGAATGAAGTGAGCAGACTTCGTAAGGCGATCTACTATAACCCATATAGCATTGTTCCCCTTCTTGGTAGTAGGCAAACCGGAGACGAAATCCATAGTGATGTGTTCCCATTTCCACTCCGGAATGTCCAATCGTTGCAACAACCCTGGAGGTTTCTGGTGTTCTGCCTTAATTTGCTGACATGTGAGGCACCGAGATACAAAAGCTGCAATCTCTCGCTTCATGTTATTCCACCAGAATCGGTTCTTCAAATTTTGGTACATTTTTGTACTTCCAGGATGTATGGAGTATCTCGTGTTGTGAGCTTCAGTCATAATTTCATTCTTCAAGTCCTCGAGGTTAGGCACACACAAACGGTCACGGAAGTACAACACTCCATCTACAACCTGTTAGTGTCACATTCCTGTGAGCACTATTTTTGGTTTGTCAATTCCGTGTCATTGTGTCCCGAAGACCTTACATCTCGAAGAGGTTCAAGGATGATCTACTTCAAGGATCTGTTCAAGCTTTTGGAAGACCTGGATGTGTCAAAGAAGACTCCACTTGTGTGCAAATCATCTCAGGTATTTTGGACCCAAAATCATTACCTACCTGGACCCTAGGAGCCTTGCTTACCTTAGCCTATATTAAGTGTTTCATTTAATGTTATCTCCATTATGTTCTGTCCAGAAATAGAGGGTTCGGTGACCTTTTGGTCACCTGGCGGCTAGCCTCTTTGCAAAAAGCGGCTAACCGCTATGTAACCGAAATATCACGGTTACATTTCCAGAATGTTGTTCTCTGTCAGAAATGATTCGGCCACCTTGCGGTCAGCATTCGGCTAACCGCAGTATGGACTGGCGGCTAACCGCCAGGTAACCGAAATATCACGGTTACATTTCCAGAATGATGTTCTCTGTCAAAAAGTGATTCGGCCACCTTGGGGTCAGCATTCGGCTAACCGCATTGTGGACTGGCGGCTAACCGCCAGGTAACCGAGGTTCACGGTTACATTTCCAGAATACAAACTTCTCAACTGTTGTGGAAGTTCGGTCACTTTGCGGTTACCTTTTGGCTAACCGCCATATGGGCTGGCGGCTAACCTCCATGTAATCGAAATGCCTCGCTTAGCTTTCCAGAACGCTACAGGTTTTTTTAGGTACAGATTCGGTCACCATGCGGTCACCTCACGGCTAGCCGCTATGTCTACCGTCGGCTAACCGTGAGCTGACCGAATTAGAAAAACTAGCCGTTACCTCAGAGAAATTGAAATGAGGCTAGCCGAACTACCAAGAGGCTAGCCGCCAAAACTAGTCGTTGGGAACTTCTCTATATATATCTGGAGCTCATTTTACACTGTAGCAAGTACATTTTTTTAAGAGCTTACTTTCCCACTTCTTCCCATCTTTCCTAAGCCTTTAAACCATCTTCCAAACACACTATTAACCCAATCTAGAAAATGAATGAGAGATGTTAGTCTCTAGAAAAGTGTGTTTGGAAAAAGGATTCTAGTTTGTTTTCAAATGATATACATTTAGGAAAATCTAGAACCCAACCTCTTGACCCTTGATTGAGCACAACATTGGAGCATCATCATCAATATCAAGGAAGCATTGCAAGAGGCATAAAAGCTTGGAGCTACGGTGACAAGCTTCGAAGAGCATCCTCTGGACTTCATCAAAGGGGTAAGTGGCAATCTCCAGATTTTGTCAAAAGAGGCAAGTGTTCTTCTCCCTCACTTCATTAAAATTAGAGCATTGTAAGAGTGGCTTATTTCTTTGTGATTTAACCACTATAAAAATTGTAAAGGGGAGTAGATCTTTGTGATCGAACCTCGTGAACAAAATTGATGTAGAATCATTACTTGTGTAGTTTTGATTCATCATAGTGGAACCAAGGGACTGTGTGGACCTTGTGAGTGGATGTAGGACATATGGTCCGAACCACTATAATTCTCTGTGCATTTATTTATGTTGTTTGTCTAAGTGTTTTGATTTAGTTTACATGCCTTCTTTTCCATTGAACATTGCTAGATAATCACACTTAGTCAACATATCACTTGATCTCTCTTAAATCTTAATTAATATGTTAAAAATGGATTTAAAGTTTGATAAACCTATTCACCCCCCCCCCCCCTCCTCTAGGTTGAGAACATTGGCCCTAGGTGAACTTTCACAACCCTGAAGTCTGGACGTTCGGAAATGTGTTCCACAATCTTGGCCAAGTCCGGGTCTTGCAACTGACTGTCTTTGATTTTCTGGATGAAAGTAGGTTTAGACGCTATCTTACTTGCCAACATCACGCCCTGCCTTAACGGTTGCACTTCTACTCCCAGTTCTTCAAATTGATACAAGACACTGACTCCTCTCAAGCTGGCCATAACCACTGATTTCCTGCTCAATGCATCAGCTACTACATTCACCTTGCCCGAATGATACTTGATTGGGAAGTCATAGTCTTTGATGTACTCCATCCACCGTCTCCGCCTCATGTTCAACTCTTTCTGCGAAAATAGATACTGTAGACTTCGGTGATCTGCATGGACTTCAAATTTCTCTCCATATAGGTAATGTCTCCACATTTTTAAAGCAAATACAACCGCTGCTAATTCCAAATCATGAGTTGCATAATTCTTTTCATGATCTTTCAACTGCCTTGAACCATAAGTAACTACTTTGTCATTCTGCATCAATACACAACCCAGTCCTACATTTGAAGCATCTGTATAGATAACAAATCCTCCACTTCCCGACGGTAAAGTGAGGATCGGAGCTGTAGTCAATCTTCTCTTCAGCTCTTGAAAACTTTCTTCACAATGGTCTGTCCATATAAAAGGCACATTTTTCCTAGTTAACTTTGTCAATGGTGCTGCAATAGATGAAAATCCCTGGACAAACCTCCTGTAATAACCTGCTAGTCCCAAAAAGCTTATGATTTCCGTCACACTACTTGGCCTTTTCCAACTGACAACTGCTTCGACTTTGGACTGGTCCACTGCTAAGCCTTTTCTTGAAATAACGTGGCCTAGAAAAGCCACTTGCTCTAGCCAAAATTCACATTTACTTAGCTTTGCATAGAGCTGGTTGTCCTTCAAAAGCTGTAATGATGTCCTCAAGTGCTCTTCATGCTCTTCCTTACTCTTAGAATACACGAGAACGTCATCAATAAACACCACTGTAAAGTGATCCAAGTACTCTGCAAAGACTTTGTTCATGAGAGCCATAAATACCGCGGGTGCATTAGTCAACCCAAATGGCATCACCAGAAACTCATAGTGCCCGTATCTAGTGAGAAAAGCTGTTTTAGGCACGTCTGACTCTCTAACTCACAGTTGATAATACCCAGACCTCAAGTCTATCTTGGAAAAATACGCTGCTCCTTGCAATTGATCAAACAATTCATCTATTCTTGGCAACGGATACTTGTTCTTGACAGTCATGTGGTTCGGTCTTCTATAGTCTATGCACATTCTCAAGCTTCCATCCTTCTTTTTCACAAACAACACTGGTGCTCCCCAAGGTGAAACGCTGGGTCTAATGAAACCTTTACTCGAAAGTTCTTGCAATTGGAGTTTTAGTTCACCTAATTCTGCTGGAGCCATCCTGTAAGGTGCAATAGAAATTGGAGCTGTCCCTGGAAGGAGCTCAATCGTGAACTCAACTTCCCGAATTGGTGGTAATCCCGGGATTTCTTCAGGAAAAACATCTGGAAACTCACATACAACGGGGATTTCCTCCACCCCTTGGGACCGTTTATCCTCCGTAATAAACGCTATAAAAGCTTCACAACCACTGGATGCCATTCTGCTTGCCTTTAGTGCTGAAATAATCCCCACTTGGCTTTTCTTCCTGTTTCCCTGAACAATCAAATCTGCCTGTTCTCGTTTCAACTTAAAAGTAATAGTTTTACTAAAGCAATCCATGGTGGCATAATACTTCTCTAACCAATCCATGCCTAAGATGACATCAAAATCATGCATGTCTAAAATAATAAGATCTGCTGGAAGGTTGACTTCTCCTAACAGAACTGAACAATTTGGGTAATAGATTCTACAAACGGCCTGCTTACCTACTGGTGTAGTGATAGTCAAGATATAATCAAGAATTCTAAATGGCATAGCAATCAGCTTCGTAAACACAGGAGATAAAAATGAATGAGTGCTTCCAGGATCAAATAAAATTTGAGCTTCTACTCCACAGATGAAAAGTTTACCTTCCACTACATCGCCCGCAGCATCAGCATCGACACGATTAAGATTGTATGCCCGCCCTTGCTGCTGTGGTCTATTCTACCTCCCTTGTGTGTTTCTGTTCTGTTGCTGCTGCTGAGGGGGATGAGCATTCCGATTCTGAACTTGTTGCCTACCTTACTGCTGCTGCTGCTGAGGTGGTCTTGCTTGGTTTTGGGCTGGAGCCTGAGGTGCTGCTTGCCTCTGTTGCTGGTTCCTGTTGGCTTGATTTTGCAATTGTGGGCAATCTCGAATGGCATGGTCCATAGCCCCACATCTAAAACAAGCTCCCGTAGCTTTACAACATTGTGCAGTCTCATGATTTTTGCCACAATGTGCACATGCACCTTGCCTTGGAGGGTTTTGTTCTTGTCTTGGCTTCTTGTTCTGTGATCTTTGGTTCTGTTGGTGGTACTGTTGTTTTCTATCCCTGATAATCTGATTGTTGATGTCCTCAAACTTGAATGCTCTTTTGACTGCTTCATCGAAGGTGGCTGGTGGAACTACCCCTGTAGCATCCCTCATGATGATGGGGTTCAGCCCTTCTAAGAATTTGGTGATCTTCTTCTGCTCGGTGTCTATCAACTCTCGGGCATATCTAGCAAGTCTTTCAAACTTTGTCACATACTCCAAAACTGTCATGTTACCCTGCTTGAGCTGCTGAAACTCTATAGCTTTCTGCCTCTTGACATGAGAAGGGACATACTTATCAGTGAATTGAGTCTTGAAAGTCTCCCTGTCGGATGTGAATTTCGACCCCCCCAATTTTCCTCTCCAAGAGAGGCATGGCTTGGGGAAATCTCCATTCATATATATATATGCTATTTAAATTTTACATCGAAAATGAGGATTCCGACTACCCTCAAAATCGATGGATCACGATCGCCAGCTATGGTACGGCCGTAACACCGTTCTTCGACAAAAGTCAAAGAAATATGAGGAGAAAAATAATAAGGTGGGTTCTTCCTCTCGTCTGATGTGCTGCTGGCAACACACGACGGTTGTCCTATCACATTAATTTGGGTCTCTTTAATTTTGGGTCAATTAAGGGTCATGAGTTAAAGTCCGAATAAAGGTTAATCCTCACATAGCATAATCGTAGTTTATCCAAATAAAATAAAATAACTAGAATAAAGAAAATAAACTAAAAAAAAAGGGGGGGGGGGGAGGTACCAAATATTTAAGAAGAGGATCGGCCCCGTTCCTGGGTACCCCCTTCTGATCCCTTGGCAAAATAGGGTTTAAAGGCTGATTTTTTAAACCAAAATGATGATGCAAATGAGACTTTGACTTGTGATTTCTGTGTTTTTTGTGTGCGATACACGAGTGATAAAAGTAAAAGGCCGATGGGCCATAATTAATTGAAGGTGGCCGATGGGCCAGGATTGATTGAAAATGGCCGATGGGCCAGTATTTGTTTTAGGGTGGCCGATGGGCCGTGATTGATAAAAGTATGTGCGAAATCACTCATCTCATCTCGTTATTCTCATTTATTCAATTTTAGAAATCAGTTCTTTATTCCCTTTTATCATTAAGTTCAATTAAATATCTGGCACCTGAGGTGGAGGAAGAAATAAAAGGAAAATCCTTTTGGGTTTATTTTGTTGGTTTTATGGTTTTTATGGCTTTTTTATATGGGGCTTAGAAGGGCCTAACTATGGGATGTTTGCTTGGATTTACATGATTAGTGCTTTACTACTGATCATCGGATTAACCCTAACCTAAGGTCCTAGACCGCCCACATCAGCTCTCCCAGTCCCCTAACGGAACAAGAAAAGTGATGGGGCGAAGCCTAATGCGCTAAGCTACCTAACGGGGAAATCCGATCTAATCCTAGGGTATGAATAGCCTGAGTTTGATGGTTCAGCGCCTAAGCAACTTATTAATTGTGATTTTTAATTGGTTCGGTTTGTTTTGAGTTGAAGATTGATTAAGAGGTGGATTAAATGTATTTTGGGGTTCTGTTTAAGTTGTTTAGGGTTCTGGAATTTATGGTTTTAATTTAAAACGTGAAATGATGTCGAAGTCTGTGAAACGGGGTTGGCAGAAGACTTGGGCGCCAGAGGGGTGGCGCCTAGGTTACTCTGGTGACTTGGGCGCCCAGACAGTGGCGCCTAAGTGGCTGTTTCTGGGTGGTTTGGCTAGCGACGATGGTATCGATGTTATTTTCGGAATCCAAGGGGTTCTTACTTGGTGAGTTTAAATGTTTCAAATTGTTCTAATTCTCTGATGTTCAAATGTCAGAGGGATTCGGATCCGGATTTTGAAACAAAATTTAGAATTCGCGTTTTAGTGCAAATGAGAGGATGGGCGCCAAGGGGGTGGCGCCCAGGTGGATGGCTTGAGATTTTCAGGTATTCCGGATGGGATTCGATATTGGTTTTCGGATCTAGAGACTATTTTAGGTTATGGTTTTAGTTAATTTAAGTGATAAGGTGTTTAGCTATTCGTTTTAAATTGAAGTTATGAACCAAGGTTAGAGTGTAGGATAGGCGCCACAGGGGTGGTGCCTAGGTGGTTGTTTGTCGGTTCATAAGGGCTTTGAATGCTACGTCTAAATCGATTAAAGTTTCAAACGTTTTAAGTTAAAAGTGTTTTAATATGTTGATTCGGATTGGTTTAAATGTTAATTAATTATGTTAAGTTGTCGGTTGGGTACTTTATGAAGACAGGTAGGCTGGGCGCCCAGGGTGTGGCGCCTAGGTTGATTTGGCAGGATGGGCGCCCAAGGGGTGGCGCCCAGGTGACTGTGCTAAGGTTCGGTCAGTTCGGTATTTTTTAGGTCAACTTAAGTTTAAATTGGTTTAAGGGCTTAGTGTGTTTGGGTGTGGGATGCTATTCGTATTCAATTGGGATTCATTTAAACGCCAATTAATTGGGCTAAGTTGTGAATCGGGTTTTTCCGAAAACAGGGAGGCTGGGCGCCCAGGGTGTGGTGCCCAGGTGGATTTGACAGATGGGCGCCAAGGGTGTGGCGCCCAGGTGAATTATTCTGTGGTTTGGGTCGGTTCAGTAATTTTTAGGTTGATTTGCGGTTGAGCTTTATGGTTTGATGTATTTTAAATTAAAAATGTTATGTTGCGATGATTACGATTAAATTTCGTTTCAATTAATTTGGCTTTAGTGACGGGAGAGGCTGGGCGCCAAGAGAGTGGTGCCCAGGTGGAGGTGACAGGATGGACGCCCAGGGGGTGGCGCCCAAGTGTCTGCCTTATGCGTCCGAGTTGGTTCGATGTTTTAAGTCTATTCGGGTTTATGGTTCCGATTCTTTTAGATTTCAAGGGTGTTCCGGTGTGTTGATCGTGATTGACTTCGAATTTAATTTCAAGTAGGGTTTCCTAGTGATTGGGTAGGATGGGCGCCAGGAGGGTGGTGCCCAAGTGGATGCGATTGGATATACACCAAGGGGGTGGCGCCCAAGTGGATGCGGCAGGATAGGCACCAAGGGGGTGGCGCCCAAGTGGATGCGGTAGGATAGGCACCAAGGGGGTGGCGCCCAAGTGGGTGTTTTGTGATTTATTCGTTTTGTACTTTCTAAGTTGGTTTGAGTCCAAATTGATTAAGGTTTCGAGTCTTTTACGTTAATAGTGTTTTAAGGTGTTAATTCGGGTTTAATCAATTAAGTTTAATTAAGTGGTGGTTTCTAAGGGAATGGGATAAGATAGGCGCCAGGAGGGTGGTGCCCAAGTGTAAAGGCAGGCTGGGCGCCCAGGGGGTGGCGCCCAGGTGTCTGTTTTGTGGTTTCGGGTGGCTTTTGTGTTTTTAGGTTGGTTCAAGTCTAAGTTGATTGAGGTTTTAGATTTCTTAAATTTAAAAGTGTTTTGTTATGTTAACTAGGATTAAATTTGGGTTGTGTTTAATTAGAAATTTTAATTAGGGGTTCTTTAGAAACGGGATAGGATGGGCGCCAAGAGGGTGGTGCCCAGGTGGCAGTGCAGGCTGGGCACCCAGAGGGTGGCGCCCAGGGGGACTTTTTAGAGTTTATTGGTTTTGAGTTAATTAGAATTAAGTTGATTAAGGTTTCTATTATTTCAGGTTTAAAATGTTTTACTGTGTTGATTCAAATTGGTTTAAGGTCTTAACCAATTATCTTAAGCTTGAATCGGGGTGTTTTGGAGAATGAATAGGCTGGGCGCCCAGAGGGTGGCGCCCAGGTGGCTGTGGAAGGATGGGCGCCTAGGGGGTGGCACCCAGGTGGCTGTCTTTTGGGGTTTTAGGTTTTTTGTGTTTTTAAAGTTCTTAACTACTTCTAAATCCGAATTAATTAGGGTCTTAAGGTTTTAAGGTTCTTAATGATTTGATGTTTCTTAAGTTAGCTAATTATGATGTTTTAATTAATCTTATGATTTATCCTACTTAGGCGCTAAACTCAATAATCTAGACTATCTAATTATTATTTTTGGGTTTTCTGGATATCTTTTAATTTGTTTTTTGTTTCTCCTCTAATTTACTAGAGAGTAAGGAAAGAGAAGGGATTTTACGTTTTATGATGTTTTGTTTTTTGGGATTTTCTAGGGTTATGTGATTCCAATGATATGATGTGAAGTGTGACAAAGATGGTAATTCAAAGTTCAGAACAGATCATACAACCAAACATATCATCATCATGCAGTTTCTAAATGAACTAAATGCGGAAGATTTGAAGTTGTGCACAAAAGTGGAGAAATCCACTTGGGCGCCACCCCTGTGGCGCCTACCCTGCTCAGTCAGGGTTTTCAATGGAACACAACGAACGCACAAGAATCTTGGTGTTTTCAACACAACTTCCAATATTCAGCGACTGATGCGAATGTATTAATTCGAACTACTAGCGATGCAACTAACGAAATTATAAGCAAACGATGCAACGGGCGGAGATCAAGAACCCGGACCTTGTCGCAGAAGGGTAGGCGCCCAAGGGGTGGCGCCCAGGTGATTCAAGATGGGCAGGCGCCCAGTGTGTGGCGCCCAGGTGGTTCCGGAGATAGCAGGCGCCTAGTGGGTGGCGCCTAGCCTTTCTGCCAAAGGCTGTTCGCGATCTTTTCAATATAAATGATGATGGTTATGATGCTAATGCGAGATCTGATCTAACTATGCAATTAGAACTACAAAATAAAGACGAATCTACTATATTAGAATGAACCTAAACATATTACTAACACGATGATGCACTAATACTATTTTTATCACAAGCTAATGTAGATCTACGATGCTCAAATGGTCCTAAGCATATTTCTAAGAATGAATGGTAATGGAATATGGAAAAAGAAAGAAGAGATCTAGGAATACCGGCATATGACGCGTTCCTCAAGTTCCTAAAACGAAGCTTTTGCATAGATCCATAGCTCCAGTTGAAGATATGGAAGCCTCCTCCTCTCTTTCTCCTTCCTCTACTATAGATCTGAAGTTCTTCTCTAATGGTGGTTACCTTTCTTCTTCTTTTTCTATTCTCTCCTTTTGCCTCTTTTCCTAGGGTTTTTGGGTAGCCTCCCCTTGTAAATGAAGTTAAAAGGGATTATATAGGTTTGGGACGAGTTTAGAAGGGGCTAGGGCTTCACTATTTCGGGTTTCTAGAAGGTCTCACGCATCCCTAGGCGGCTTAAGTTGTTTTAGGGTGAACTAGGGTTTGGTGGGAGGATGGGCGCCCATGGGGTGGCGCCCACATGGCCTGCGCAGGCTGGGCGCCCACAGGGTGGCGCCCAGGTGATCCTAGAGAGAGTGGGCGCCCACAGGGTGGTGCCCAGCTGGTTCGTGCTTCGCTTTTGGTCCTTGGTCCCATTTGGAGTCGAGATTGAACGGATATGTCTTCAGCTAGGGGGACCTACATTAGTACTTAATAGGCTGGGCGCCACATGGGTGGTGCCCAGATGGATTTCAAGGCTGGGCGCCACATGGGTGGTGCCCAGGTGGTTCGGTTCGTCTTCGGTGCTTGGTCTCTATGTATGAGTGGTCCCGGTCTAATCTCGAACCAAACTAGTAAATTTTATGGTGGGCGCCCACCATGGGGTGCCTAGGTGATTCTAGGAAGTGTGGGCGCCACAGGGTTGGTGCCTATGTGAAACTTAGGAGGGTAGGCGCCACATGGGTGGTGCCTAGGTGGAGTCGGTTCATTTTCGGAGTTCGGCCCCTACGTTGAGTGGTCTCGGGCTACTTTTAGGCTAACTAGTGAAATTTGGAGGCTGGGCGCCCACCATGGGGCGCCTAGGTGGTCCCGGGCTGTGTGGGCGCCACATGGGTGGTGCCTAGGTGATCTCTTCTTAGGACAAACTTCGGAAGCTCATAACTTTTGACTCGCTTATCAGATTTGGACGTTCTACATACCGCCGGAAAGCTCTCGAAGTGAGGAATTCAATGGTCTAAATTTCTGACAAATAGGAGCTGAAAATTATGGGGGATCTCTGGACCAATGAATTCGATTTCCTAACTTAGGCTAATCGGGTGATATTTTGGCAAACTAAGTATGGTCTTTGGAGGGATTGGCCTAAGCATGTCTTAAGTGGTCCGGAAAGGGTTTGAGTGGTGTCATGGTTCACTCCTTGTGTGAGTAGTGGGTTGGGCTCAAGATCTTGACGCGACTCGGCTTCTCTCTCACGAACTTCTAGAAATCGTTGAACTAAGTTAAAATTAACAACAAGCATCTTCATCGTCGTTAATTAATCTGAATTATGTCATTAATCATTCAATTATGGGTGAAATGGGGGCATCGCTATATATGATAGGTATTTAAGGCTATCATAGGGGCCAAATGAGGTGTCTACAGTATGCCCCTCTTTGGAGAGCAACACGTGGAGAGTTGTGCTCCAAAGAAAGTAGACACACCACTCATGACTCACGGGAGCTTTTAAGCTCGCGGGAGTGGCCATCTATGGATGTATGCAGTTGCAAATTCATTCTAAAGATGAGGTTCACTTTTCTAGGGTTGGTCCTGATTCAGGGGGAAAAAGAAAAAGAAGAAGTTACGTGCCTACTGATTTGATTGGAAACCCGAGATCTGTGCCTCGGTGCCCGTGGTATTGCCACGTGGCGGGTTGGGAACTGTGCCCCGGTTGCTGAAATTTAAAATGATGGCGGGAACTGTGCCCCGGTGGTCTGAATCAGAAGTCGATCTTTCGATTGGTTAAGTCACTATTAGAATTTCATAAATGGTCATATATAGCGTCTTTTAACTTTCATCCACAGTTGAATGTTCAAGGCATAGTTAAAACTAACTAGCAAAATTGGGGATCTTGAAGGCAATTACAAACATAGTTCAAGCAATAGTGTGAGGTGCACATGAGAATGAGATGCATTTTTATTTTTTTTTAAAGATGTTTGATTTTAAAACTCAAGTATGCATTGAAAAAGCTAAATCAATGGAAGACGGTCACCGGAATAACTGTCACTCTCTAGGGATCTTGGTCTTCACCCAAGCTTAAATGAGAACCTAGGATAGATTCGATCATCTTTTTGGTGCTTATCATGGAGAGTTTCAAGTTACACGGTTTCCATCTTCCAACGTCAAGATTTGAGTCGGCGAACGCACAATTCATGAGAACATGATATTATGGTTGCCATACCGATTATAAGCGCTTAAGGGAGGCCTACGGCGACTCAATTTCCAGACATGAAGTAAAATCATGAAAATCATAGTCAAGGGTACTTACCTCCAGAGTTTTCCGTAGGTCCAACGTTGGGGACCACTGCCATTTCCTTTCATCATTTGTTTGCCGAAGTTTGAGTCATCTACCTCCATCTGTGTACTTGAATGTCTTTCACCTTTGGTGTCTTCGTTTTTGCTTTGGGAACCTGTATTGAACAAACACTAAAAGATTCTGCACTTCTCATTGTTAGTGTTCTGTAGTTCAAATTTCATTGATGGAGATGACATGCAATGCACAATTGCAGATGTATGCGTGATGGGACTAATGTGCCTATGACGGGATCTTATGTGACGGGACAATGTTTGATTGACAATGTGCACCATTTCTTTGTGCCTCTCTTAACTTGCTTTCTCTCTCTCTCTTTTGGTTATTTATTTATTTATTCTTTTTTTTTTGCTTGTTTTTTTTTTTTGTTTTTTGTTTTGTTTTGTTTTTATTTTGTTTTTATTTTTTTAATTTTTTTCTTTCTCTTGTTTTTTTTTATCATTATTATTTAATCATCGATCATCATTAATTCTTGTTCGGGTTCAACTTCTCAAAATTCTAGGACAATTTGGCTCAAAGAGGCCTTTGATTATCTAAGGTGATAGATAGGCACCACAGGGGTGGTGCCCAGCCTGTTCGAGCTTTGGTTCAAGGATTATGAAAAGAGACAGCTTGGGCGCCCAGGGGATAGTGCCTAGGCGGAATGCATGGATGAAGTTTGTCTCGAAGTAGAATGGTGGATTTGGAAGACAAGTCACCTAAACGTCCAAGAAGTGGTGCCCGAGATGCAGTCCTAGTCCATTTTAGAATGTAGTTTTAACTTCAAGGAAGCAGGTTGCATTTCAGGTTGGTTTCGAAGTAGAATTCGAATTTGAGGCAATGTGTGACCTGGGCGCCCAAACTGCATTTTGAGTTAGTCTTGAAGTGGGATTCGGGTTCAAGGCAATGTGTGACCTGGGCGCCAAAGGGGTGGCGCCCAGACTGCATTTTGAGTTAGTCTCGAAGTAGGATTCATGTTCAGCCTATCATACCAAGAGTCCTCGTCGGAGTAGAAGCCTGACCTTTAGAGAATAGGTGATTTGGGCGCCCGGGGTGTGGCGCCTACGTGGAATTGCATGTACAACACTTAGAGTCCCTATCAAAGAGAAGCCCTGAATTCTAGGAAGAATGGGTGACCTGGGCGCCCAGAGGGTGGCGCCCAAGCTGCAGTTCGTGTACTTTTAAAATTCTCATGGGGTTCAGACTCTAATCTATATAAGTGTATCAAGGCCACGAATTCCCCACAACTCCTACTCTTTCAGACTTCGAATTTCAAAGCCTTCAAGCTCTTCCTTGCTCCCAAGTAAGTTTTCTCTTCTCCTTTTCTTTTTCTTTTTTTAAGATGAATGGCATGTCTCATGTATATACTTCTAATTGTATGATTTTTTTTAGTTGATCAACTTGGTATATGATTTCAGATTAAAGCATCCTTTTTTATTTGTTTTGTATGTTCTCTTTTTCTCTTTTTAAATTCGCTTTTATCCTCTTTGGGTTATGTGGTTGATCATTTATTTATTTATTTTTTTTAAATCCTTTTGATCATGTGTTAGCCTTTTTGTTTCTTTTTGTGTTTGGTGATTTTTACATCTGATATTTCAAGATTATGTTCAGTTTTCGTCACGCACATGCACGATCTTTAATTTGAATTTGAGCCTAGTCTTATGCTCTTGCGTACATGTTGGCTTTTGTTTTGGTTGTGGTGATGTCTTGTCCTACGTTTTCTTTATTTAATTCGTCAAGACTATTTTATGGCATAGGCGAGTCTATCATGGTAAAATTTGGGGTGCCCTAGTTGAAAAACACCAACAGAGAAGGCTAGGCGCCACCCTGGTGGTGCCTAGCTAACTCTCTGTTTTTTTTTTTTTCTTTTTCTTTTTTTTTTTATGAATGTTAAGATGTTGTATTGTATGGGCATGTAGCTTGGACTTCTTGGCTCTCGAGAGGGTTTAGGACAACCTAGCAGTACCTTTGGAAGTATCTCCCACGGATTTGAGAAGGCCTAATAAAATTATCATGGCTAAACCCGTACCTTTTGCGGTGAATTCCTCAAACAGACCTGGGCGCCACCCCTGGGGCGCCCAAGTGACACTTTTTTTTTTTTTATGTTTTATGTTGTTTTGGATTTCCTCTAATTATGAACTTTTCTGGGTTGTTTTTATTCTGCAAAGGGTTTCTAAAGCCTTGTGCATATGCCTACAGGTCTTTTCTTATTCCAATGGCCGGCTCTCCGATCTTCTCATTCGTTGTTGATGGTGTTGAGGGTTCTTCCGCTTGCAAGCCCTACTCGCCAAGGGATGAATATTGGTCCCCTGAAGCTGACAAAATAGGGTATTATGACTCTGAGGAACGGGCAGAATTCTACCTCAAGCATGAATCCTCCCTGCCTGTTACCTATGACTGCGTTTTCCAATTTGAAGAAACTATGGAGATTAGGCGCAGCAGGTATGATTTACTGGCTATGAAGTACAAAGGTATCTGCAGGTTGTATGGGGATTTGTGTATTGTGGGCAGGACTGCTCTAAATAGGCTGAATGGTTATGATGGGCTTCTAGAAGACTTGCCATCTTTTGTCAACAGCGTGCTCCAATCTCTCTTATGGAGCATGTTGGATGTCAGGGGGATGTTTGAAGTTTGGGAGGCTATGAAGTCTACCAACGAACGAGCTCCTATTGATGACTTTAACACCCTACACAGGCGGATGGATCAACTAGAACTCATGGTCATGTCTTGCCCTCACGAAGCTGAATCATCCGTTCCTAGGCGCTACAGGAAGTACTTCGAGATGCAAAACACTAGCCTCTCGGCGCTTATTCATCCGGTATACACGGCTTATCTAAATGACTTCCAGCGAATTCGGGATATTTGAGGTGTCTTGAGGAATCCACCAAATAACTTGAAAGAAGTGCAAGGGCAACTCGAAGTTCATATCGTCGAAATGGAGGCACAGATGGCGCGCTTTCCTACTTTCAACGGGATGGTCCATCCATCCTAGGGGACTCACTAAAACTTATTCTATCTTAGGCTAGGATTTTCTTTCAATAAGAGGTCAGGTCATTAGGACCATCTTAGTTAGTTATAAGCTCCACCTAGGGTATTGGGGGCAAAGGTTGTGACCTCTATTTTAATTCATGTTTAGGATTCAGTCGATTCAATTAATTGCTATAGTTATTGTTTTAAGACTCTTATTGGAGTTTAATAAAAGTTGATTTAAACTTTATTTTCTTTTCCCCCCTTTTTTTTTATATATATATTATTTTATGTGGTGATGCTTATTATTGAATGATGATATTTATTATGATGAGGTTAATGATGAGTTATGAGATTCGATGAGTTCAATTTTGTTAAGACTGGATCATAGTCATTAATAAAATTGATTTTTAGCCTAACCCGAGAGTGGATTATGTCTTAACTTCATCTCCATTGATGTTTAAATTAATGTCAGGTTTGATCTTTTTTTTCTTTTTTTTTTTTTTTTTCAGTTGAGTTGTTCTCTTTTTTTTTTTATTATTATTATTTTTTATATAGGTGGATTTCCCCCCTTGAAGAGGGCCCCACCACGTGATGGTGCTGGGCCACTATGCGCCCAGCACTGGGCGTTAGGTCACAAGGGTGGGGCTGCCCCAATCTTTCCCCCTCTTTTCATTTTTTATTCTTTCTTTCCCTCTCTTCCTTTCTTTCGTTTCTTTCTTTGGGTTCTTGCTTTAGGTGAGGCGCAGGGGAGAGTGATCAGGGAGAGCTGAGTGGAGAAAGAGGAGAGGAGGAAAGGAAGAGCAGCGGCGCAAGAGTTTGCTGTCGCCCAGGTAGGTGGGTCTCAATCTCCTTTTCTACTTCTTCTTCTTTCTATTTTTTTTTTTTTTCGTTTCCCATGGTTGCTGTGGTAGTTTCAGGTGAAGTCTCAGTGGGCAGCAGTGGAAAAAAAACGAGCATTGAGAACTGAGTGGCAAAAAAGAAGAGGAGGAAAGGAAGGGTAGCAGCGCGTGGCTGGCTGCTGTTTCAAGTGGAGTGTTCGATTTCTTTTTTTTCTTTTTTTGTTTCTCTTGTTTCTTTTTTTTTTTCATGGCTGTTGTGGCTGTCATTGTTTCAGGTGGAGGCCGAATACATTGAGGAGAAAGGGAGGAGAGAGAGATTCAGGTATGCATTTTCCATCTCCTTTCCATTTCATTTCTGTTTTCTTTCTTTTCTCTTCTCTCTATTTTTTTTTTTTTTTAGACTCTGTTTCTGCCACTTCAGGTGGAAGCCGAATGAATTGAGGAGAAAGGGAGGAGAGAGAGATTCAGGTATGCATTTTCCATCTCCTTTCCATTCTCTTTCTTTTATCTTCTTTCTGTTTTTTTTTTTTTTTTTAGAATCTGTTTATGGCAGCTATAGGTGAAGACCGAATACATTTGAGGAGAAAAGGAGGAGAGAGAGGTTCAGGTATGTGTCTTCATCTTCCTTCCATTTATTTCTTTCTATTCTCTTTCTTTTCTCTTCTCTTTTTTTTTTTTTTTAGAATCTGTTTAGGGCAGCTGCAGGTGAAGACCAAGTAAGCTGAAGAGAAAGAGAGGAGAGAGAGATTCAGGTATGTGTTTTTTTTTTTGTCTTCCTTCCATTTATTTCTATTCTCTTTCTT
This sequence comes from Persea americana, assembly GCA_029852735.1. Lineage (NCBI taxonomy): Eukaryota > Viridiplantae > Streptophyta > Magnoliopsida > Laurales > Lauraceae > Persea > Persea americana. Next base: position 44,808,445 of record CM056814.1, read on the forward strand.
TTCTCTTCTCTCTGTTGTCTTTTTTTTTTTTTTTTTAGACTCTGTTTCTGCCAGTTATAGGTGAAGGCCGAGTAAGCTGAAGAGAAAAGGGAGGAGAGAAAGATTCAGGTATGTGTCTTCATCTTCCTTCCATTTATTTCTTTCTATTCTCTTTCTTTTCTCTTCTCTTTTTTTTTTTTTTTTTTTTTTTAAGAATCTGTTTAGGGCAGCTGCAGGTGAAGACCGAGTAAGCTAAAGAGAAAGAGAGGAGAGAGAGATTCAGGTATGTGTTTTTTTTTTATCTTCCTTCCATTTATTTCTATTCTCTTTCTTTTCTCTTCTCTCTGTTGTCTTTTTTTTTTTTTTTAGACTCTGTTTCTGCCAGTTATAGGTGAAGGCCGAGTAAGCTGAAGAGAAAAGGGAGGAGAGAAAGATTCAGGTATGTGAGTTCCATCCTCCTTCTTCTTCTTTTTTTTTTTTTTTTTTTTCATTCTCTTTCTTTTCTCTTCTCTCTGTTTTTTTTTTTTTTTTTTTAGAATCTGTTTGCTGATGCCGTTTTAGGTGGTGTTTGACTGGGCTGAACAAGGAGATCGACAACAGAGTGAGGGGATGAGGAAGGAAAGGGAGAAGAGGGAAGGGGCATTTACAGAGCTTGGCAACCCAGGTATGTGGGTCTCATTCTTCCTTCTTTTTTTTTTTTCATTCTCTTTCTTTTCTCTTCTCTCTGTTTTTTTTTTTTAGAATCTGTTTATGTTTGCTGCTGCCGTTTCAGGTTGTGTGTGACTGGGCTGAACAAGGAGACCAGCAACAGAGTGAGGGGAAGAAGAAGGAAAGGGAGAAGAGAAAAAGGGGGTGTTTGACAACTTGGTGGCCCAGGTATGTGGGTCCCATCCTCTTTCATTCATTTCTTCTTTCTCTCTTTTATTTATTATCATTATTATTATCATTTTGGACGATGGCTGCAACATGGGGTTTTAGGACTTGATTTTGGCTATTGGCAGCCATGGGTGTGGTGGATTTTGGTGAGGGAAGAAGGAATGGAGTTGTCCCAGTTGTGGTGTTGACAATCCTAGCCCCCTTGACTAAAATTTGAAAGATTGCATAGTGGGGGTTCCTTGGCAGAATTAGTTTGGATGGAAAATGGGCATTTTCTGTGGTTAGTTAGGATTGGTGGGATGATGAGGAGTGAGATTTGGTGTGATCCATGGAGGCTAACTAGTGTATCGGAGATTGTTAAGTTCATTGAGCATTTCCATGGGCTTTAAATGAGAGTGTGGTGAACATGATTTGGACTCCTAACATAGATCTCAGTCATTATGGGGAAGTGGTTTGGGCTTTCTTCTTTATTTTATATATATATATATTTTTTATTTTATTTTATTTTTCCTTTTTTTTTTTTTCTTTCTTATGGTATTCAGGGACTTGTTTAAACTTGTGGTGCACTGGTTTTGACTTGTTTCTTACACCATGATGTGTTTTATGCTCACTTCCATATTTGTAATTATGTCGGGAACCTTCTGCTCTTTTGTCTCTATCTTTTTTTTTATTTTTATTTGTTTGTTTATTTTATTATGTAGAAGAATAAGCTTGGTAATTGAGGGGTGTGGTGGTGATGGCTAGGGTGAGTTGGTTATGATGTGATGGGACAAAGGTTATGGGTGTTGTTTTAGTTTAAATTGTGATTCCGTTATTCATTTTTTGTTTTTTATTATTATTTTTATATCTTTATATATTTCTCGTTGTTGTGGTTGTCATTGTTTCCCTTCCTCCCTTTTTCTTATTTGTATGATGTGATTGTGGGACGGGATGTGATTCAGCCTAATGTGTATGTCGAAATGATATAGTGGTGATGAGGCAGAATGAGAGGCGTGAAGTTTGAGCTAAGTTGGAAGAGTTGGGTTGGAATGAATGTGTTTTCATTTCTTTTCAGGCTTGTAAAATGTATTTTAATGAGGGCAGTTCAATAAATGGGATTCGTTTTGTCTTAATCTTTTGGTTGGATCAATGGTCATGGTCTCTTATGCTTATGTGGACTAACATTATGCCCTCATGCTCAACTTCTCATTTTGGCTTTAGGTACAGGTTTGTCAGATGGCTAGGACTAAGGAGACTTGTAAGCGCACTCCTATGTCATCGGACACTGTGGAAGGGGCCGGGGTAGATCAAATCATTACTCCCCCGAAAAAGAAACAGAAGTGTGAGGACAAATCGGAGAAGAAGCCTCACCTTTCAGACGAGATACGAGCTGGCCGGGTAAACTCTTAGCTGTCTTTATGAATCTCATACTTTGTTGGCTTTCATTATTGTCGACATCCTTTCCTGTGATGTTTATGTTGCAGCCTGTCCCTTTTGCCCGGGCTAGGGTGAGTTGGTTACAGATGAGGGACTGGTGGACCGAGCTCCCTGATCACTTAAAAGATCGGGTCCGAGCGATGGGGTTCAGGGATTTCATGTATATTGTCGCCTTCCGCACCGACCGTGCTCTCATTTGTGCTCTTTCCGAGAGATGGAGGGATGAGACACACACTTTCCATTTCCCGCCCGGGGAAATGACGATTACACTTGAGGACATTGCGCGTTGCGGGGGCTGAGGGTGACAAGCCTCCTTGTTTTCTCTAGAGCGAATGATGCCAAGGCTTCTATCACTCGATTACGCCTACATAGGATGTTCGGGGCTCGCCCCCAGTCCGGTGTGGGTCAGATTGATGCCGAGTGGCTGAGGGAGGCGTACAGCCTAGAGAGGAAGAGAATCCTAAATAGTAAGTATTCCATTGTTGCCTTTGTAGCATCATATCTTTCTCTTCTGCTGCTCCTACTAATCATTCCTCCCTGCTTTATTTTAGAGTGGGCTCGGAACCAGGCGGACTTTCTTGCCAAGTTGAGGGCAAGGGTACCGGATTTCGAAGGCTTGCCGGTTAGAGGATGTGAGGGAGGTCCTGTCCCCACAAAGGCCGGGGCTCGGGCCGATGCTGGTAACATTTTGTCCCCTCTCCTTTAGATTGATTCAGAATAGAAAAATACCCGTGAGACCTGCATATTCGATATTTATCCTTTATTAACAGTGTTCATCATTCCTTTGATAGGTGAGGGCCTTTCTTCTGGTGGATCCCGATCTGCGGCCGGCCCTACTGATGACGATGTAGTAGTGGTGGATGCGATTGAGAGTGATGATGAGGTGGATGGGAGTTATGACGAGGATGCAGATTATGATGAGTTGGAGGGTGAGTTTATCGCATCTGATGATGGAGACGATGAGATTGATGATGGGGACAGTGAGGATGAGGGGGTGAGGCCTCGCCGAGTTGTTTCTGTTGATTTTGATGAGAGGAGAGATGGAGGTGCGGGTAGAGGTGACGAGGGCGATGACGTCGGACCCTCTGAGCGTAAACACTCGATCTAGTTTCTTTTAAGTGATCTCTAGTGTCTTGTATGCTTCTCAGCCTTGTTTCTTACGTTCTTTCTCTCTTGATGCAGGGTATGAATGGCGGGAAGTGCCGGTTGATGGGTACGCTCGCCGAAAGAGGGTAGGGATACCTTGTGAGGTTTTCCCGGTCACGAGTGAGTACCGAAGCATTTGGTAGCTACTTTGTTCCTTATTCTGATTATATAATGAATTTCTTATGTCAATTTGGTTTTGTGCAGAGAAAAAAGAAGGGAGGCAGTCTGAGGTTCGTTAGAGGAGACCCAGGCTGGTTTCGGCACGATTGGGTGATGATGAGCATCTCCGGGCTTTCCTTCTGTTCTTTTTGGGGAGGTGTCTCTTTGCCAACGCGACTGGCAATAGAGCGTCCGGTACTCTCATTCAGTTTGTGCAGGACCTGGATAAGGTCGGCGACTATGCTTGGGGCGCGGCCACCCTTGCCTTTCTTTTCCATAGTCTGGACTCGAGGTGCCGCCTCCAGCCCGGATGCAAGAGCCTTCGAGGGTTCGTGCCGATCCTACAGGTTTAAACCCTATCCCCAAATGTGGCGACCTATTGTAGTCCACCCTTTCTTATCATGGGTCATTTTTCATCTTTTGTGATAACTAAGCTTTGGTTGTGTATAGGTATGGGTTTGGGAGCATATCATCCAGTGTCGGCCTGAGCGCTTGCCTGCGAGGTTGAGCTATACTCCCCGGGCTTCGCAGTGGTATCCTAATGCCAATTTGCGGAGTTTTGCCGACATTCTGCCTCCTGAGATGGCGGAGCGTATTAAGGTTCTAGGAATGAGACCGGGCGAGCAAGGTTACCGGTTCATCTTAAATGAGTTGAAAAATCATGAGGTATGCTCCTTTTCTCTTTTTGTTTATCATATTAAATGTCTGCCTCTCTCTGTTCTCATTTGCTACACATCACGACTTGTTAGGTGATCGGCAGCCCTACCGGGGTGGTCCGGATGATGAGATGGCTGTTGTGCAGGAGGGGCGTACTCTATTTGAGAGGGACATTTGGCTCCACGCTCCCCAGGTGGTGGTCAGGTTGGTTGTCAGCCGAGTTGCGCGCCAACTGGGACACCATCAAGTTGTCCCTGCAGAAAAGTCTATCATGCATCGGTCGTATCCACGGTCGGGTTTGAAAGCGTTCAAACGCCGCCATCCGTGTCGGAAAGAGATAAAAAATTGGAGAAGGAAAGGGAGGAAGGCCACCTTCGGTGTAGATGCTAGTGCCTGGAGTGAATATGAGGTATATTGGAGGACAGCTTTGCATCGGTATATACTCCCAGAGTCGTATTCTTGTGGGGCTTCGTATTCTATTAGTAATTGCGCGGAAGCGGCTGAGGCCTTGTCATTGGCTAGGGTGAGCATTGAAATTTTGTTTGCTCTAATGTTGTCCTCCTTTTTATCATTGCTAACATCGTTTCTTCTTTTACTTTTCAGGAGGAGATACCGGCTGTAGCAAGGGATTGGCAGGCACGTCCATCATCGAAGGACGGGGCGAGGTGAGGGCTTATGAGGTTTCCAACTTCAATTATGAGCCTTACAATCTCAACGATTCATGCTCTTCCCATCCTCTAACCGTGGCTCTCATGTGTGACAGGGGACGTCTGGGTGCGTAGTGTCCAATGCGGAGTCCATCCTTAGGGGAGAAACACTTCGACTGTCTCACCTAGTGGAGAAGAAGGTATGACTCCTTGATTTAGTGTTTGAATCCAATGGTGCTTATCTCCATAGTAATGTTGATCATTCTCGATGTAACGGCATGGTTTATATTTCATAGGATACGGAGATCGTGAGACTAAGGGCACTATTGACAGCGGAGAGGGTACGAAAATTGTTAAACCTAATTAGCCATGTGCTACCTTATTTATACTTTCCTTACTAAAAATGCTTTGGTAACAGGAGCGTCGCCGGGAAAATGAAGCGATCATCGAAGCGTTGGCGGATTCTCGCGAGGTATGAGGTCATGGAGTTATTTGTTCATTTTGAATTTGTGTTTATGACCTTTGGTTACTATGCAGAGCAACAGAGAGCAGGACATGTCCGAGGTCACGAGAATTCGATTGGAGAGCGATCTTCTCACTCTACAGGCAGAGGTGGACCGACTGCGGACTAACGAGGTTTGCGTTTCGTTTTATCGTTCTTGTGGTCAAGACATATAATGACAACTCTTAACCCTTTCTATTTGTGATCCTCAGGCAGAGGCTCGTGGCGAGCGCGATGGAGCGTTTGCAGAGAGAGCCGCTTCTATGGCACAGGTATGAGCGCTTCTTATGTGATATTCCAATCTTGATTCCTCATCCATTGTTGATGTTGTTTATAATTTTGCTGTGTGCAGGTTGACGAGTTACGTGCCAGGCTTAGGGGCTTTGAGGCCCCTGTGCAGGTGAAGGTCTTTTCTTCTTTTAAAATTCCATGTTTGATGCTACAAGGTTTGTTGAACGTAATGTTTCTATAAACGTTGTACTGTAAAGCGGTGCTATCGTTGCTTCTATTCCTCCACCTCCTACCTGGGGCGAGGAGAAGGCCATTATTCATGATCATTACGCTCGGCACATGGATCGCATGGAGCGACAACATGATGAAGTGGTTACTGATTTGCGGGGGCGTCTCGCTAGACTTCATCGGAGGGCAGAGGAGAGAGGTTATGCATTCTCGGACTCGACCCGCACTCCTTCTCAGCGTGCTCCTGGTCCGACCTCATTTGCTTCGTCGGCTCACCGTGATGGAGCCACTCCGTAGAGTCATCGTTCTTTGATCCATCTCCCCAGGCTGCATCATTAGTGTATCCTTGTTCCATGTATCCATATTTGCTAGTCATGTATTTATGTTGTTTCGCCCCATCTTTGGCTTATGGTGAGAGCTAATATGTATTTGATGTATGTTGTGCATACGTGTATTATGTATGTGTAGTTGAGATAGTGTGCTTGATGCTTTAGAAGTGCCATGGGAATGTGTTTGATTGATAAGGAGTTGTTGTGGGATACCGGGGAATATGTGAAGTGTTTTTCTTTCACAGGTAACAGGTTCTGTGTATCCGGAAATTTTCCGGGGTCCAAAAAACAAGGGGAAGTGCTGCCGAAATTTTTCTAAAATTTCTCGAATTTCGTGCCTCAGCAAAGAAATCTCATGGAATAAGAATAATAGCAATCCGGGATAGACAAGATGAGATATAATAAACCAAATGAATGCAATCCCATGCCAATTTTGACCTGAAGAGGCAACGTGGCCACAAGGTTCTCAAACAGTGAGGAGTGCCTGAGTGTGTGACATTTGTGGCCTAAGCAATTCTATGTTTTTAAAGGATTTACATCGTCAGCAATAAATATTAAGGCAAGAGCTCAAGATATTTGCATTTTCAAATCAAACATGATATCATAAAGGGTGTGTATAGCATACATCTATAATCAAATTCATCATTATATATCATAACAACCATAATTCATACTTCCCAAGTTTGGTCATCAGCATTTTGACCTTCTCTAGTTATGAGGAGTTGTGTGCAAAATAATACCCGTAGATAATATATATATAAAAAAAATGCCCTAGCTTGTTGGATGTTATGAATGTAATCGGGGTTGGTTTCCCTGCAAGGTCTCAAAGCAAATTTGTTAGTTTAATATTTTTAGGCCCCCTGCATAATTTAGCTAAGGTGGCATCTTTCTTTCTCGGTAAAAATGTCAGGGGGCCATTTCAGCATTCAAGCTTTGGGAAAAGAGATGGGATTAGTACCTTAGTGTATGGGTTCTTTCCTGCATTCACTCGGAAATGGTTAGCAACAAAAGCATGCATGAGGTGAGGGTGTGTGCAGTCCAGTGAGTGTTTGTGGCAATCGTGTATGCGATGAGGGCCGATATTGGGAAGCCGTGCAAGATAGATAGATAGATATATACATATATATGAAAATAAAAATGCCCCAGCATAAGACTAGTGTTCATTTAGGCTGTAGGCAAGAAAGTACCCTCGTTCCATGGTTGTCACTTTGGCGGTAATGTGATACTCCCTAACCATCATTTGGAGGTCGAGCCCTCACAAGCCCTCCCCTTGTAGCTGCTTAGTCTTTTCGGTTGAACTTCAGAAAGCACTTGACTGTCCTTGGGGCTCCATCGTGAGTTTTGTTTGTGTGTGGGGTGGTAAGTCACCGTGCCTCCTTAGTGCTGTGGCTTCCGACCACCTTCTGCTCAGTTCATGCAATGAGTACCCATGTCACTCCAGCAGGCCTAATTCTAATAGAGATTTTTTTTTTTTTAAGCATGTAACTGTGCAATGTCTAGGTCCTTTAAGCTTTCTAACTAACCCATGTAACGAGCTTTAGGCCAGTGACTCCCAAACCGGACGGCTTTAGGGCACTAGCTATGCAAATACCCCTACGGGCTTATTGGCTCGGGTTAAAAAGGCCACGAACCCAAACTAGCTACGTCTTTTTTTTTTTTTTTTTTTTTTAGCATGTAACTGTGCAATGTCTAGGTCCTTTAAGCTTTCTAACTAACCCATGTAACGAGCTTTAGGCCAGTGACTCCCAAACCGGACGGCTTTAGGGCACTAGGTATGCAAATACCCCTACGGGCTTACTGGCTCGGGTTAAAAAGGCTACGAACCCAAACTAGTTACGACTATATATATATATATATTTTTAGCAAACGGTCGAAAGGCTTTCATGACATGGGCGAACTCACCTTCAGACTTTCACATCGAGTGACTTTGACCGTGCGGAATTTGTGCGGGGCAGACTCACCTATTTGTGTATTTTTAAGTGTTAGTGTGTGTCCGAGTTCCAAATTTGATCAGAGTGCATTTCTTCAGTCCTCCTATGAGATTTCTACAACTACACAAAAGGGCAAGGAGGGTCATATTCTACAAGAAGTGAGGAAGGGTCATACTGTGTACCTTTTCAGGTACATAGCGTTCCATGGATCGCAGAGATCTTCCCCTTCTGCATTTACTAGTCTGTATGCATTTCCAGGATATACTTCTTTAATTACATAAGGGCCTTCCCAATTGGGTCGTAACTTACCTCGGTGATGCGGAAGCTGAGAAGGAGCGATGCGTTTCAGCACGAAATCGCCAACTTTGAATTTTCTTTCATTGACATGTTTGTCGTAGGCTCTGGCAATCCGCTTCCGGTATACCTGTGCGTGCTCTGTTGCTTTCATTCTCCTTTCGTCAAGTAGGTCCAGCTGAAGTAGCAATGCTTCTCTCCTTTGGTCCTCTGTCATGTCTTCATCTAGCTGGATGCGCAGCGATGGGTGAAGGACTTCAAGGGGAAGGACTGCTTCCATTCCGTAAGTCAAAGAGTATGGGGTTTCTCCGGTGGGAGTTCTTATTGAGGTTCAATACGCCCACAATGCTTCGACCAAACGGTCTGGCCAATCACTACCTTTGGTGGTTTGCAGAGTCTTCTTGATGATCTTTAGTAGGGTCTTGTTGGTTGCTTCGGCTTGACCATTTGCTTAGGGATAGTATGGGGTTGAATGATGCAGTTCTATGTTATATTTTGTGCACAACTCGTTCATTTGTTGGGATATGAATTGTAGACCATTGTCTGTTATGAATGCCTTAGGGATGCCAAACCTAGCTATTATATTCTTTTTAATGCATTTGACTACGGAGGTTGCCTTAATATTAACATATGCTTCTGCTTCTGCCCATTTAGTGTAATATTTTGTTGCTGTTGATATGAATGCCTTATTTTGTGTGTTCTCTATAGTAGAGGTCAGGGGTCCTTTGATATCAAAAGCCTAAGTCGAGAAAGGCCATGGAGCGGTGGTAGGGTGAAGGGATGATGCGGGGGCATGAATTAGGTCAGCATGCAGCTGACATTCTTTGCATCTTTTGACATAATTGACTGAATCTGATTCTAGGGACGGCCATTAGTAACCCAAACGGATGATTTTCTTAGCTAACATCTGGCCGTTGACATGTCCTCCGCACTCTCCTGAATGTGCCTCTTTAACTATCTCTTGCCCTTCTTCTATGGTCATGCATCGTAAGAGAACTCCACTAAATGATCTACGGTACAGTAGCCCTGCGACTATGACATATCTCTGAACCATCTCTCTTAATGCTCTTTTATCCGATCGGGTGGCATAGTCAGGGATGTAGCCATCATGCAGGTAATTCCAAATATCATAGTACCACGGGTGGTCATCTTCCAGGTCATCATCATGTTGTATGCGAGCTAAGATTCCTTCTTTAGGTTTAGAATTTTCCTCCTAATCGGACTCTTCGGTCTTAGCTTTCTTACTCCTATTTTTCAAAACTTTCAGCAGGATTTCGCCGGGGTTCCCCTTGGTCAGGTCTATTGGTTTGACGGACGGAGAATCTAGCCTTCTAATCAGAAATTCTTTGGAATCCTTATCATCAGGCATCTCTATGATTGAGGCTAAAATCGCTAATGAGTCAGCCAATCGGTTCAAGGCGAGGGGGATGTAGAGAAATGAAACCTTCTTGAATTTTGACATCAGCTCTTTGGCTTTCTCATGGTAGTGCGCAAGCTTAAGGGCGCTAACCTTCCATTCTCCAGCTATTTGGGAAATAACGACTTTAGAATCACCGAAGACTCTTAGCTTATCAACACCTAGGGCCTGGGCTTCTCTCAACCCTGCTAATAAGGCTTCGTGCTCCATCGTATTATTGGTTGCTGGAAATCCGATTTTATAGGCCATTGGGATGACAACTCCTTCCGGGGATAATAACACTACACCAACTCCTTTTCCATTTTGATTCAAAGCCCCATCAAAGTACATGGTCCATAAATCATCATCCTTTGCTTCTTCAACGTCTGCAAATAAGATACTTTCGTCGGGGAAATCGGTTCTAACCGGCTCATACCGTGGCAGGGGGAGGTGTGCCAGATGGTCGGCAATTGCTTGTCCCTTTATAGACTTCTGGGTAACATAGGTTATGTCAAACTCTGCCAAGAGCATTTGCCATCGCGCGACTCTTCCCGAAGTAACGGGTTTCTCGAAGATGTATTTTAAGGGGTCCATCCTGGCTAAGAGTTTAACCTGGTGAGCTAGAAAGTAGTGTCTCAATTTCTGGGCGGCCCAAACTACGGCTAAGCAAGTTCTCTCCATTGGGGAGTATTTCCTTTCGTAGGGTAGGAGAGATTTACTCAGGTAATAAACCGTGTTCTCTTTCCTCCCAGTCTCATCATGTTGACCTAGGACCATGCCTATTGCAGACTCTGTTGCTGACACATACAAAATGAGAGGCCTATGTTTAGCAGGGGGCTTCAGGATAGGAGGACTCAATAGATATTTCTTTAGATCTTCAAATGCCTTTTGGCAGTCGTCATCCCAATGATATTCCACACCTCCTTTTAACAATTTATAGAACGGCTCACATCTTTGTGAATGCTGCGAAATGAATCTTCTGATGAATTGTAGTCGTCCTATTAGGCCTTTTAATTCTTTAAGGTTCTTCGGGGGCGGCATTTCAAGAATGGCCTTTACCTTAGAAGGATCGACTTCAATTCCTCGATTACTTACCATAAAGCCTAGGAGTTTTCCAGAGGATACTCCGAAAACACATTTCTTCGGATTCATCTTTAGTTGGGTGTCCCTGGATCGCTGAAGAACTCTCCTGAGAGCCGTGACATGTGTTTCACGTGTTCTAGATTTGATCAGAATATCATCTACGTAAACCTCCACACAGTCGTGTATCATATCATGAAATATTGCCATCATGGCCCTCTGATAGGTAGCACCAGCATTCTTCAAGCCAAAGGGCATAACAATGTAACAGTAAGTCCCCCAGGGTGTGGTGAACGAGGTTTTCTCCTGATCCTCTGGTGATAGTCTGATTTGGTTGTACCTTGAGTAACCATCCATGAATGATAGCATAGCGTGCCCTGCGGTATTATCAATAAGCACGTCGATGTGAGGTAAAGGGAAATCATCTTTGGGAGATGCCTTGTTCAAATTTCAGAAATCAATACAGACTCGGACGCGTCCGTCTTTCTTCTTCACCGGGACTATATTGGCAACCCATTGAGGAAACAACACAACCCTGATGAACTTCGCCTGGTGGAGTTTGTCAACCTCCTTTTTTACTTTCAGTGCAACATCAGGGAGCATTCTTCTCAATTTCTGTTTAACCGGTCTAGCATTTTCCTCCAATGGGATCCTGTGTTCCACTAGGTCTGGCTCGAGTCCGGGCATGTCATTATAATCCGATGCGAACACGTCTTGATATTCTCTTAGGACCTCAAGGATCTCATTCTCTTCGTCAGGTTCTAGGCATGCACTGATTTGGACCTGCTTGGGTCTTTCGTCCGTTCCCAGATTTATCTCTTTTGTCTTTTCGGCAGCCGTTTGTGTTTCTTTGTCAAACTTCTTAATTACTCTCCTAAATTCATTTGAAACTTCATCATCCCCTTCTTCAGTGTCTACTAATTCGTAAACACCCATTCCATCATTGACGTTCACATGTTGCACGGAAGGTTCGGGTTCTGGAATGACAGGCAGAGATTCGCAGCCTAACTTCTCGATGTTTGTCATAATTTCTTCTAGTTGAGACTGCTCCACTGTGGGTATCTTCCATCGCCTTAGGTTGCCCATATTTGGATGATGATCACAGTCTTCTACTCCTACGGTTCCTATGTTTTTGGGTTTTCTATTTCTTAATTTTTTTGAGTTTTTGGGGTTTTCTAATTTTTTTGGATTTTCGGGGTTTTCTAATTTTTTGGGATTTTTGGGATTTTCTAATTTTTTAGGATTTTTGGAATTTTCTAATTTTTTGGGATTTTTGGGATTTTCTAATTTTTTGGGATTTTTGGAATGATATGGTACAGGTGAGGTTGAAGATGGGCTATCTACTGAGGAGGATCCTCCCCGCTGGCGTGGCCAAGCAGTGGGGCGGTATACCACTTCGTGATCATTGAGGTCATCAGTTTCCCAAATTTCATGGTTCTCTCGAGAGGAGTCTTCTCGCCAATGGCGCCAGGCAACGGGCCAATATACCACTTCTTCGCTGGTAGGGTTTTCGATTTCCCACGTCTCGCGACTTTCTCGGATTTCGGCGATCGGCGTTTTTTTTTGGGTAGATGAGTTAATTCACTCGCATTCAGCATGTTACAAGATAGGGTCTGGAATCTCGGATCGATAGTGTGGTCTATATTGTTCACTCCTTTTGGTGAATGTAGCTCTTTCCAAGTGCCGAAGATTTCCTCGTGAGTCTCACTTTCAGATGAAGTCGAATCTTCCCAATCTTCTACTAAAACGGTCTTGCCTTTATCATTTGGATCCAAATTGTAGCATCCCCTTCCGAATGAAGGTGTGTTGGGGTCCAAGGTTTTGTCATGCTTCATGAAATGTTCATTTAAGGTCCAGTCCTCTTGTTTATACCTTATGTCATTGTATGTGTCGTACCCTAATCCTTCTGCTCTCGCCCTAGGGTCCGGTATGTAAGGGTCGGTAATGCCTTCTCCATTCTTTCCTAGCCCAAATCCGGGTTGATACCCCATCTTCTTCATTAGAGTCCATCCTCGAGCTTGACCTTCGTTGTCAAACATCGGATTTTGTGGGGAGGATAATTCAGAAAACATATTTTGCACAGGGTCCATATCCATCAAAGAGATGAGAGGATCGACCTTGTACCCATGAATCTTGACCTCTGGTGTAATGGGAGCAGGTTGTAAGGTCGGGAGTATTTGAAGTTCTTCCGGTTCAATGATAGGCGGGTCTCCCATCAATTTCATGATCTTACCCAAATGGGGGAATTTGACGCATTGGTGTCGGCTTGACATAATGGCATTCATGTGGTTCAACCATCGGCGTCCCAAGATCAAATTAAAAGTGGCAGGGATGTCCATAATATAAAATTCTTCCGGCATTGAAATTGGGCCCGCTTGGACTAATAACATAATTTTTCCACAAACAGTTTTCTTGTTCCCGTCATAACCAGTTACTACCATAGGGGCTGGAATTAAGTCCTTTATTATGAGCCCTAAGGCTTTGTAGGTTTTCAACGGACAAATATTCAGTGATGCACCAGTGTCAACCAAAGCTCCTGACATTTCCTTTCCTGCTATCTTGACTGTTAGATGTAGGGGAGAGGTTCTCGCCTCAGGTGGTATTTCCTTTAATTCTTCCTCAGTAAAAGTAATGGCAGAGAACGAAGCTCCCGGGGCCAAGGTTGAAATAGACGTTCTCAATTCTTCTGGAGTTATGCCTACCGGGACTTGTAAGCATGTAATAGCCTCAAGTAATTGTTGCTGATGTTTGGGGGAGGTTTTAATAAGATCAAGGACAGATACTTTAGCTGGGATCTTTGTGAGGTGCCCTAAAAGGTCATATTCTATCCCTATTTCTATCAAACTATAAGCTCTTTCATCAACTATCTCCTCAACCTGAATATTGGGATTTTGCGAATCTAAGTTCTGAGAAACAGGGTGAGGGGTAGTCGGGGAGGACGGATCCGTCCAGATCGTAAGTGGGCCTGAGACACATTTGTGTCTGGGTAAGGATCTGGTTGGGAATTCGTGATGATCGGCGATTCTCGGTCGTTTGGCTCATCAAAATTTACCTTGTAAAGGTCAGGGGAGTCAACGATCGTATCCATCCCTGAATTGAAGAATTTGAATTTGGTCTTCCCAAATGTTGGGAATATTTTGTGCGGGATTTGTAGTTGGATTTTGATTGGGAGGGGCATTCCGTGGATCATTCCCACCTATTGGCCTAATGTTACTCCAATCAATTCTACCTTCATCATTGAGATCATAGATCAAATCTCTAACCGTATAGCATTGGGTGAGGTCATGACCTGGCATCCTATGGTAGGCGCAAAACTTAGTCTTGTCTAGGTGTTCGGACCATGCCTGCGGTCGTTCTGGCGGAAGTTGGAGGGCATTCTGATTTAAGAGAGACCAGAAGACAGCAGTCCATGGTTGAGGAAGGGACGGGTAGTTTGCCCTTTTAGATCCGAATCTTCTTCTATTTCCATTGTTCGGGTTATTCTGGTTGCCATTGTTGTCTCTATTGTAATTGAAGGGGACTGTACTATAGTTGGGTTGAGGATTCGCATTCTGGTTTTGCGGCGGAGCTATCGGGTTCGAGACTGGCTGTATGGGATTAGGATTCTGGTTTTGATTCACTGGAGGCCCTTGGTTTCTTGGTGGTTGGTCATAACTTTGATTATTTCTCGGAGGGTTTCGGTAGTTCTGATTGTTCCGCTGATAGTTTTGATTATTTCTCTGATAATTCGGGTTACCACCTTGGAAGTTGGGATTGCCATTTTGCCCTGAGTTTTGGTGTTGGTTAAAGCTAACGCTGGTACGCTCCTGATACGGTCGGTAGACCTCTTCCTGATTCAAGCTAACTTCAGGGGTCGTGCGGATCTCTGGTTGGGTGGTTGTACCTACCCTACGCGTGTTCTTTTTATGGTCAATGATGGTGTTCGATACCCCTTCATCTAGATTTTTCTTCATCCTAGATAATCTACGGTACAGGCCACTCCAACTAACGACCTCCCCAATTGTCATCAGGGCTCTCATGGGATCCTTCATGTTCGATATGGCCATTCTTACTTGTTCTTCCTCTTGCATGTTGCAATCTGACCGTGCGAATTGGTTTTGCCATCTCACTGCAAATTCCTCATAGTCTTCATTGTTCTTCTGTTTGAGATTAGCTAAGTCATGCCATAAGGGTTTGTTTTTAGTTAGATGCTGGTATCGCGCTAGAAATTTCTCTACTACATCCTCGAAGGTATTGATTTCATGGGAAGGCACGGATGTATACCAAGTCAATGCATCTCCAGTTAACGATTCTTGAAAATAATTTATAAGCATGGAGTCATTGTCTGCGATGGCACGACACTTGTTGCAAAACGAGACTAGGTGATGCTGAGGATCAGTAGTCCCATCGTAAGGTACGAACTTAGGGGCTCTAACAGGGAAAGGTGACCTCTCTTTTTCCTCCTTTTTGGTAAAGTCGTAGAATCCTAGTTTCTTGCCAGTTGAGCTCGAGGATTTCTTTTTAATTTCGTTCTTGAGTTCCTCCACATTTTTCTGCAACTCCTTGAATGCTAGAGGATCTAGATATTGAATTGTCTATGGTTGACATTCTCTTTGTGGTTCTAGCGAAGTAGAGGCGTAGGCCGGTTCTTGGCGTTGGCCTTGGAAATACGGTTGCGAGATAGGCTGATAGCTTTGGTTCAACGAACTTCCGTCATGAGTAATTGGTTGTCCCCTATATGGGTCAACTATTGGGCTTAAAGTGGGTGGTTGATATGCTTGCTGATAGCGCGACTCATTTGCTTGGTGTGTTTGATAAGGATTTCCAATGCTCGTGGGGTTAGTAACTTGCACGTTCTGGATTGGGAGGTTCTGGTTCGCATTGGGCATTTGATAGATCGGGACTGTTTGGTTTTGATAAGTGAGAGGCCCCCTCTCGTATTGAGCTGATTGGGGATATAACATACTAGCGCCAACCGTCACAGGATTGTAACGAACTTGATCCGTTGGTGGAGGAATCATTGCTTGGAATTGGGGCCGAGCCGTCTCGTGTTGCCTGTAGGCATCTAGCGCTCCTATATGTGTCGAAGGGTTCTGGTGCGAGATGCTGGATGTCGCCAATCGACCCATGTTCATTGGACTATGACTTGTCTGGTGATATGCGTTTTCATTTATCACAAGAGTCTGGGAAGGTGCGGTGGCCCTAACCGGGGTTATGATAGGTGCGTCAGTAGCCATCCCATACTGTGGGATAGAGGACGTGATTGGCTCGGTTTGGCTGATCATGGAAGAATAGGGTATAACCTGTGAGACAACAGGATCACTTGCGCGAAGAGGGTAGTCTGTTGATGAAACGTTATCATGGACCCTATATCTTATAACTTGGCCGGTAGGACTGACCAGATCTGTGTAAGTCACCCCTGAATGCGAGGAGAAATGATTCTCTCTCAATGAAGGAGATGGGGTGGATGTATTGGAATGATTCCTTCCCATTGTTATGGTATTGACTGGTAACGGGCCTCTTTCGAAAAGGGACCGTTTTATTTGTTGTGGGTCATGGCTTGAAGTTGCCAAGGATCCATCTAATACCCTAAAGGGTTCTACACTTTGCGTGGTTTGGTGTGACTCGCCAGTGGTGTGGATCAATAGTGGGGGTGAGAGGGGTTGAAAGTCGGACATTCCGAACGTCTGACCCTCCATTTGTGAAGAAATGTTTAGATGAGAAGAGAGAGAAGGAGAGGAAGAGAAGAGCACTTATTATGTAGTTATCTTGGTGAATATTTGTTTCTTATGGTGTAATGGGGGAAAGCTTAGTGGACGGTGCATTCGAACCTTTGGTTTAATTTTCAGACTACTCATAACAACCCTAAACTGAATGGGACACGGACATCAGATCATTGATTGGATGTTCGTGTCTTAGAATATTACTCTAGGAATACCCAAATAGGTGACAGGAAAACATAAGAGGTCCCGTCACGATCACCAGGCTGTCGGATGTGAATTTCGACCCCCCCAATTTTCCTCTCCAAGAAAGGCATGGTTTGGGGAAATCTCCATTCATCTATATATATGCTATTTAAATTTTACATCGAAAATGAGGATTCCGACTACCCTCAAAATCGATGGATCACGATCGCCAGCTACGGTACGGCCGTAACACCGTTCTTCGACAAAATTCAAAGAAATATGGGGAGAAAAATAATAAGGTGGGTTCTTCCTCTCGTCTGATGTGCTGCCGGCAACACACGACGGTTGTCCTGTCACATTAATTTGGGTCTCTTTAATTTTGGGTCAATTAAGGGTCATGAGTTAAAGTCCGAATAAAGGTTAATCCTCACATAGCATAATCGTAGTTTATCCAAATAAAATAAAATAACTAGAATAAAGAAAATAAACTAAAAAAAAAACGGGGGGAGGTACCAAATATTTAAGAAGAGGATCGGCCCCGTTCCCGGGTACCCCCTTCTGATCCCTTGGCAAGATAGGGTTTAAAGGCTGATTTTTCAAACCAAAATGATGATGCAAATGAGACTTTGACTTGTGATTTCTGTGTTTTTCGTGTGCGATACACGAGTGATAAAAGTAAAAGGCCGATGGGCCATAATTAATTGAAGGTGGCCGATGGGCCAGGATTGATTGAAAATGGCCGATGGGCAGTATTTGTTTTAGGGTGGCCGATGGGCCGTGATTGATAAAAGTATGTGCGAAATCACTCATCTCATCTCGTTATTCTCATTTATTCAATTTTAGAAATCAGTTCTTTATTCCCTTTTATCATTAAGTTCAATTAAATATCTGGCACCTGAGGTGGAGGAAGAAATAAAAGGAAAATCTTTTTGGGTTTATTTTGTTGGTTTTATGGTTTTTATGGCTTTTTTATATGAGGCTAGAAGGGCCTAACTAAGGGATGTTTGCTTGGATTTACATGATTAGTGCTTTACTACTGATCATCGGATTAACCCTAACCTAAGGTCCTAGACCGCCCACATCAGCTCTCCCAGTCCCCTACCGGAATAGGAAAAGTGATGGGGCGAAGCCTAATGCGCTAAGCTACCTAACGGGGAAATCCGATCTAATCCTAGGGTATGAATAGCCTGAGTTTGATGGTTCAGCGCCTAAGCAACTTATTAATTGTGATTTTTAATTGGTTCGGTTTGTTTTGAGTTAAAGATTGATTAAGAGGTGGATTAAATGTATTTTGGGGTTCTGTTTAAGTTGTTTAGGGTTCTGGAATTTATGGTTTTAATTTAAAACATGAAATGATGTCGAAATCTGTGAAACGGGGTTGGCAGAAGACTTGGGCGCCAGAGGGGTGGCGCCTAGGTTACTCTGGTGACTTGGGCGCCCCAACAGTGGCGCCTAAGTGGCTGTTTCTGGGTGGTTTGGCTAGCGACGATGGTATCGATGTTATTTTCGGAATCCAAGGGGTTCTTACTTGGTGAGTTTTAATGTTTCAAATTGTTTTAATTCTTTGATGTTCAAATGTCAAAGGGATTCGGATCCGAATTTTGAAACAAAATTTATAATTCGTGTTTTAGTGCAAATGAGAGGATGGGCGCCAAGGGGGTGGCAGCCAGGTGGATGGCTTGAGATTTTCAGGTATTCCGGATGGGATTCGATATTGGTTTTCGGATCTAGAGACTATTTTAGGTTCTGGTTTTAGTTAATTTAAGTGATAAGGTGTTTAGCTATTCGTTTTAAATTGAAGTTGTGAACCAAGGTTAGAGTGTAGGATAGGCGCCACAGGGGTGGTGCCTAGGTGGTTGTTTGTCGGTTCATAAGGGCTTTGAATGCTACGTCTAAATCGATTAAAGTTTCAAACGTTTTAAGTTAAAAGTGTTTTAATATTGTCAAACCCCGACCCAGGATTTAGCGCGATTAGTGTTAACTAAGTGCGGGTTTAGTTGTAATGTGAGTTTAGTGTGTGTGGGATTAGGAATTGGTCCGATTTAGTCTAGAATTAGCTTTGGGGAATTTTAAGAGCGTTTTGTGCTATTTGGTCACACTTAAGGGTGCATTGAGTGTACGTGTAAGCTTGGGAGGAAATTCCAATTTTCTGATTTTTAATCGTGATTTCGATCTCATCTGAATGCTTTTATTTTATTGAAAAACGTTTGTGTTTAGCTTGTCTGTGTTTTAGGCCCAGAAACCCAAGTTTTGGCCCAAAGGGGTAAATCAGTCTTTTCACACCAAATCTGGACTCAAATTTCGAAATCTCAAAACTATGCCAAATTTATACTTTTTGGAAAGTAGATTTTTCGGCGATCATTTTAGTCTTCTTCGTCGTTTTCATCCGGGGCCCACAAGTCAGTGTTTTAAACATTGCAAGTTTTGAGCAATGGGGCCCACAAGAACCCACTTGAATCAAGTCTCCTTCTCCCTCATTTTTTTTCACTCACGATTCAAAACTCTCCCTGCAACTTCTTCAACTCAGCTGAGACCTCTTCTTCTTCCCCTCCTTTTTTTTTCTCTTTGCATGCCTAAGCTAGAAAGCTTCAAAGCAAAAACCAACCATACCATCTTCTTCCTCTCTACTCAAGGAATCCATTGCTACCATTTTCTTGGAGATCCCAGCTGTGTTTCCACTCCATTTTCTTCTCCTTTTCTTGTTTAGCAAGCTTCAGGTAATGGATCTCTTTCTCCTATTCAATGTAGTCTTTTGAGTTCCTTAGGAGCCCATTTTTCAAGCATGCAACACCCATTTCGAAATGGGTCATTGTCTTCTCTTTTTGGTGGATTTTTGAAGTTCTTTTCATGGGTTTTCTTGTAGATTTCGTGGAGTACTTTTGGTAGGATTTGTTTCTGAGATTGTTGGGCTAGGACTTTGGTGAAGGCAAGTGATCAACTTAGCTTCATGATGCAGGCAATATTTGATTATTTTAACTTTCATGATTTGATTTCTTTTTCCATTCTAATCTGTGTAATATATTGTTTCAAGGATGTGATATAGTCTGAAATCTTGTTTTAATTGAAATGCCTATGCTAATGGTTTGTATTAATGGTTTTCATTCATTTGAAGTTGCTTTTATCTTGCCAAATTGTGTTATAAATGGATGCAAGGATGGAGGAAATGTTGTGAGGTGAATGGGAGTGTGGATTGTTATAATTTGAATGGAAATTGCCCCTTGGAGAGCATGGAGGCTCAGGGGATATGCAGGGATTTGACAAAGGAAAGAAATGGTGAAAAGGGGGTGTGAATTCTGAATCTAATTGAAGCTGCCGCAGACCGGCGGTTAGCAGTCGGCCAGCAGTCGGCTAGCCGACTGTTGACCCACGGCCAACCGACCCTGTGTCGGTTAGAATAACAGTAACTCAATTTCTGCACAGGGCGTGGTCGGCCCGCGGGCGGTCAGCAGGCGGCTAGCCGACCTGCGCAAGAAATTTGAAAAGTAGTATTTTTCTTGATCAGTCGGTCAGCGGTCGGTCAGTTGGTCGGTCAGCCGACCAGCAACTGGCGGTTAGCCGCCAGGTAGCCGCGTGGTAACCGAGTGCACAGAAGGAGAATTTTGAAGGGGCTTCGATGGGAGAGAAAAACTAGAATATGTTATGGGGTCTTTAGCTTGATGCTGTGCAGTTGAAACATGAAATGTTGTCTAGCTTCGGGGACACCAATTCATTTTAAATTCCAACATTTGGGTTTCAACTTCACGAGAATCAAACAAAGAGCCTTAGCATATACTTGACATAATTGTTCCGAAATCTTGAATTTTAACATGAAGAATACCGTCTCGTACCTAATTTGATTTACAAGCAGGTGTTTGACTTTTGATTTGTTTCAAGAACTATATTGGGGACACTTTTCCAGCTTTGATGTCATAGCTTATGCTATGCTTGTTTAGTCTCGTCTTGCATTGTTTTGATAAGTGTTTTTCCCCATTTTTCGCTAAGTTTTGTACAAGTATTGGTACGTTTTATGCATACATGAATATCATAGAATACCGCTGAGCTTGGACTGCCCTTTCAGTCTGATCCACTAGTTAGGGGGTCCTTAAACATAAGGACTATCTGCAGATTAGTCGTGTATTTATACACATCTTTGTTTTGTCCGGTTCCGCAACCGGTTTTCCGCCCACCTTGTGTGGCTCGGACTTTCGTTTTGTTTCATCTCGTTCTGTTTCGTTTCGCTTGCTCTTGTCATTACGTATGACGGAGAAAGGATGAGCTCAATGTGGATCCGTGAATCATGTTATTTTATTGAAAAGCATGTTAGTTTTGAATTACACTTAAACATGTTTTGTTCAGAACTCATGCCATGTTTTAAGTACTGATTACTTTCATATTAACTGTCTTGTACTATGTCTAAGCTGTTCACCTGCCAGACCGTTGTGTCTGACCCCTTTGTTTTGGTGTTTAGATGCAGGCGCCGTTGCTATTGCGGAGGAGCGCCCGGAGGAGGCTTTTGAGCCACCCCCAGCCCGTGAGTGGCAACCCGACGACGTTCTCTAGACGTTGGGCGGGGTCTTGAGTACGATACACATAGATGGGATATTTTGTTATTTTGGGATGTATGGCCTTTGTTGGCTTTCTCACACTTTTGGGGTTATGTAACTTAACACTTTGTTATCTTGAAACTTGAACTGAATTTGGTAATGCTATGCTTACATTCTCTCCTCTGATTACTGTCTTAATGATGACTCAACTTATGCAATTCGGAATCATAAGGTTTATGTTATTAAATTGTTATGAGATTACTTGCACGCTTCCACAAATCATTGTTCGTGTGAGATTGTTACATGTTCGTTTTTGGGAATCCTCACCGCGGAAACCTGTGGGTTAATCGAAGTTGGATGGACACAACCGTCGCGGGGGCCCGGGCTTGGGAAAACCTCGGTCCGGGGTCGCGACAAATATGTTGATTCGGATTGGTTTAAATGTTAATTAATTATGTTAAGTTGTCGGTTGGGTACTTTATGAAGACAAGTAGGCTGGGCGCCCAGGGTGTGGCGCCTAGGTTGATTTGGCAGGATGGGCGCCCAAGGGGTGGCGCCCAGGTGACTGTGCTAAGGTTCGGTCGGTTCGGTATTTTTTAGGTCAATTTAAGTTTAAATTGGTTTAAGGGCTTAGTGTGTTTGGGTGTGGGATGCTATTCGTATTCAATTGGGATTCATTTAAACGCCAATTAATTGGGCTAAGTTGTGAATCGGGTTTTTCCGAAAACAGGGAAGCTGGGCGCCCAGGGTGTGGTGCCCAGGTGGATTTGACAGATGGGCGCCAAGGGTGTGGCGCCCAGGTGAATTATTCTGTGGTTTGGGTCGGTTCAGTATTTTTTAGGTTGATTTGCGGTTGAGCTTTATGGTTTGATGTATTTTAAATTAAAAATGTTATGTTGCGATGATTACGATTAAATTTCGTTTCAATTAATTTGGCTTTAGTGACGGGAGAGGCTGGGCGCCAAGAGAGTGGTGCCCAGGTGGAGGTGACAGGATGGACGCCCAGGGGGTGGCGCCTAAGTGTCTGCCTTGTGCGTCCGAGTTGGTTCGATGTTTTAAGTCTATTCGGGTTTATGATTCCGATTCTTTTAGATTTCAAGGGTGTTCCGGTGTGTTGATCGTGATTGACTTCGAATTTAATTTCAAATAGGGTTTCCTAGTGATTGGGTAGGATGGACGCCAGGAGGGTGGTGCCCAAGTGGATGCGATTGGATAGGCACCAAGGGGGTGGCGCCCAAGTGGATGCGGCAGGATAGGCACCAAGGGGGTGGCGCCCAAGTGGATGCGGCAGGATAGGCACCAAGGGGGTGGCGCCCAAGTGGGTGTTTTGTGATTTATTCGTTTTGTACTTTCTAAGTTGGTTTGAGTCCAAATTGATTAAGGTTTCAAGTCTTTTAGGTTAATTGTGTTTTAAGGTGTTAATTCGGGTTTAATCAATTAAGTTTAATTAAGTGGTGGTTTCTAAGGGAATGGGATAAGATAGGCGCTAGGAGGGTGGTGCCCAAGTGTAAAGGCAGGCTGGGCGCCCAGGGGGTGGCGCCCAGGTGTCTGTTTTGTGGTTTCGGGTGGCTTTTTCGTTTTTAGGTTGGTTCAAGTCTAAGTTGATTGAGGTTTTAGATTTCTTAAATTTAAAAGTGTTTTGTTATGTTAACTAGGATTAAATTTGGGTTGTGTTTAATTAGAAATTTTAATTAGGGGTTCTTTAGAAACGGGATAGGATGGGCGCTAAGAGGGTGGTGCCTAGGTGGCAGTGCAGGCTGGGCACCCAGAGGGTGGCGCCCAGGTGGCAGTGCAGGCTGGGCACCCAGAGGGTGGCGCCCAGGGGGACTTTTTAGAGTTTATTGGTTTTGAGTTTTTTGAGTTAATTAGAGATTAAGTTGATTAAGGTTTCAATTATTTCAGGTTTAAAATGTTTTACTGTGTTGATTCAAATTGGTTTAAGGTCTTAACCAATTATCTTAAGCTTGAATCGGGGTGTTTTGGAGAATGAATAGGCTGGGCGCCCAGAGGGTGGCTCCCAGGTGGCTGTGGAAGGATGGGCGCCTAGGGGGTGGCGCCCAGGTGGCTGTCTTTTGGGGTTTTAGGTTTTTTGTGTTTTTAAAGTTCTTAACTACTTCTAAATCCGAATTAATTAGGGTCTTAAGGTTTTAGGGTTCTTAATGATTTGATGTTTCTTAAGTTAGCTAATTATGATGTTTTAATTAATCTTATGATTTATCCTACTTAGGCGCTAAACTCAATAATCTAGACTATCTAATTATTATTTTTTGGTTTTCTGGATATCTTTTAATTTGTTTTTGGTTTCTCCTCTAATTTACTAGAGAGTAAGGAAAGAGAAGAAGGGATTTTACGTTTTATGATGTTTTGTTTTTTGGGATTTTCTAGGGTTATGTGATTCCAATGATATGATGTGAAGTGTGACAAAGATGGTAATTCAAAGTTCAGAACAAATCATACAACCAAACATATCATCATCATGCAGTTTCTAAATGAACTAAATGCGGAAGATTTGAAGTTGTGCACAAAAGTGGAGAAATCCACTTGGGCGCCACCCCTGTGGCGCCTACCCTGCTCAGTCAGGGTTTTCAACGGAACACAACGAACGCACAAGAATCTTGGTGTTTTCAACACAACTTCCAATATTCAGCGACTGATGCGAATGTATTAATTCGAACTACTAGCGATGCAACTAACGAAATTATAAGCAAATGATGCAACAGGCGGAGATCAAGAACCCGAACCCTGTCGCAGAAGGATAGGCGCCCAAGGGGTGGCGCCCAGGTGATTCAAGATGGGCAGGCGCCCAGTGTGTGGCGCCCAGGTGGTTCCGGAGATAGCAGGCGCCCAGTGGGTGGCGCCCAGCCGTTCTGCCAAAGGCTGTTCGTGATCTTTTCAATATAAATGATGATGGTTATGATGCTAATGCGAGATCTGATCTAACTATGCAATTAGAACTACAAAATCAAGACGAATCTACTATATTAGAATGAACCTAAACATATTACTAACATGATGATGCACTAATACTATTTTTATCACAAGCTAATGTAGATTTACGATGCTCAAATGGTCCTAAGCATATTTCTAAGAATGAATGGTAATGGAATATGGAAAAAGAAAGAAGAGATCTAGGAATACCGGCATATGACGCGTTCTTCAAGTTCCTAAAACGAAGCTTCTGCAAAGATCCATAGCTCCAGTTGAAGATATGGAAGCCTCCTCCTCTCTTTCTCCTTCCTCTACTATAGATCTGAAGTTCTTCTCTAATGGTGGCTACCTTTCTTCTTCTTTTTCTATTCTCTTCTTTTGCCTCTTTTCCTAGGGTTTTTGGGTAGCCTCCCCTTGTAAATGAAGTTAAAAGGGATTATATAGGTTTGGGACGAGTTTAGAAGGGGCTAGGGCTTCACTATTTCGGGTTTCTAGAAGGTCTCACGCATCCCTAGGCGGCTTAAGTTATTTTAGGGTGAACTAGGGTTTGGTGGGAGGATGGGCGCCCATGGGGTGGCACCCACATGGCCTGCGCAGGCTGGGCGCCCACATGGCCTGCGTAGGCTGGGCGCCCACAGGGTGGCGCCCAGGTGATCCTGGAGAGAGTGGGCGCCCACAGGGTGGTGCCCAGCTGGTTCGTGCTTCGCTTTTGGTCCTTGGTCCCATTTGGAGTCGAGATTGAACGGATATGTCTTCAGCTGGGTGGACCTACATTAGTACTTAATAGGCTGGGCGCCACATGGGTGGTGCCCAGATGGATTTCAAGGCTGGGCGCCACATGGGTGGTGCCCAGGTGGTTCGGTTCGTCTTCGGTGCTTGGTCTCTGTGTATGAGTGGTCCCGGTCTAATCTCGAACCAAACTAGTAAATTTTATGGTGGGCGCCCACCATGGGGTGCCTAGGTGATTCTAGGAAGTGTGGGCGCCACAGGGTTGGTGCCTATGTGAAACTTAGGAGGGTAGGTGCCACATGGGTGGTGCCTAGGTGGAGTCGGTTCATTTTCGGAGTTCGGCCCCTACGTTGAGTGGTCTTGGGCTACTTTTAGGCTAACTAGTGAAATTTGGAGGCTGGGCGCCCACCATGGGGCGCCTAGGTGGTCCCGGGCTGTGTGGGCGCCACATGGGTGGTGCCTAGGTGATCTCTTCTTAGGACAAACTTCGGAAGCTCATAACTTTTGACTCGCTTATCGGATTTGGACGTTCTACATACCGCCGGAAAGCTCTCAAAGTGAGGAATTCAATGGTCTAAATTTCTTGACAAATAGGAGCTGAAAAATATGGGGGATCTCTGGACCAATGAATTTGATTTCCTAACTTAGTCTAATCGGGTGATATTTTGGCAAACTAAGTATGGTCTTTGGAGGGATTGGCCTAAGCATGTCTTAAGTGGTCTGGAAAGGGTTTGAGTGGTGTCATGGTTCACTCCTTGTGTGAGTAGTGGGTTGGGCTCAAGATCTTGACGCGACTCGGCTTCTCTCTCACGAACTTCTAGAAATCGTTGAACTAAGTCTAAAATTAACAACAAGCATCTTCATCGTCATTAATTAATCTGAATTATGTCATTAATCATTCAATTATGGGTGAAATGGGGGCATCGCTGTATATGATTGGTATTTAAGGCTATCATAGGGGCCAAATGAGGTGTCTACACTCCCATGTAGCCCCATCTGGCATAGTCTGATACGGTTCTTTAACCGTTTGCCACCAAGTGTCCGCTAATCCATAAAATAGAGAAGCTGTGAGGTTGACCTTCTGTATGCCCGTACAAGTGAATACATCAAAGATCTTCTCTATATTTACTAGCCAATCATCTGCAGCCAGCGGGTTTTTTTGACCCGAGAACTCCTTGGGTCCTCTCTTCCTGAACCTCTTAAACAAAATGTTAGGGTCTTGCTCTCGATTGTTGATGATGATATTCGATCCCCCAGGTTGCCTAGGCGGGGGTTGAGGCCTAGTTTGTAAAACTTCCAAAAGCTGTCTTTGAACTTGTGCCATTTCCTCATCCTTCTCAGCTAGCTGTTCTTGGAACCTAGCTTGGTTCTCATTGGCCTCTCTTTGTAACCTAGCTTGGACTTCATTAGTTTCTCTCTGCATTCTAGTCTGACTTTCATTAGCTTGCCTCTGCTGTTCTGACATGGCTTGCATGAGTGCCTGAAATTGAGTCATTGTAGGTGGCTGCTTATGAACTGTTTCACTATTATCATTATTGGTATTGCTCCCTGAAGCATTCTGATTCTGAGCTCTTCTTGGAGGCATGATGCTGTAAAACAATTTGTCAGTACATATTAACAAATTGGGGTTTGGTTTCTAGGTCCACACTAATGATCTAACGTGTTCACGGATCCTCGCCACGTCCCTAAGAGTTTCTAGTTTCTTTTAATTGCTTGAAACATGTCAAGCTCTGATACCAGTCCTGTCGCGACCCCGGACCGAGATTTCCCCCAGTCCGGGCCCCGCGACTGTGATGTCCATCCAACTACGATTAACCCACAGGTTTCCGCGGTGAGGATTCCCAAAACGAACATGTAACAATCTCACACGAACAATGATTTGCGGAAGCGTGCAAGTAATCTCATCACAGTTTAATAACATAAACCTTACGATTCCAAATTGCATAAGTTAAATCATCATTAAGACAATAATCAGAGGAGGAAACGTAAGCATAGCATTACCAAGTCTAGTTCAAGTTTCAAGATAACAAAAGGTGTTAAGTTACATAACCCCAAAAGTATGAAAAGGCCAACAAAGGCCATACATCCCAAGTTAACAAAATAATCCCATCTACGTGTTCATACTCAAGACCCCGCCCAACGTCTAGAGGACGTCGTCGGGTTGCCACTCACGGGCTGGGGGTGGCTCAAAAGCCTCCTCCGGGCGCTCCTCCGCAATAGCAACGGCGCCTGCATCTAAACACCAAAACAAAAAGGATCAGACATGACGGTCTGGCAGGTGATCAGTTTAGACATAATAGAAGTCAGTTAATATGAAAGTAATCAGCACTTAAAACATGACATGAGTTCTGAACAAAACATGTATAAGGTGCAATTCGAAACTAATATGCTTTTCAATAAAACATCTTGATTCACGAATCCACATTGAGCTCATCCTTTCTCCGCCATACGTGATGACAAGAGCAAGCGAAACGAAACAAAACTGGACGAAACGAAACAAAAGTCCGAGCCACACAAGGTGGGCGGAAAGAACCGGCCGCGGAACCGGACAAAACAAAGATGTGTATAAATACACGACTAATTTGCAGATTGCCTTTATGTTTAAGGACCCCCTAACTAGTGGATCATACTGAGAGGGCAGTCCAAGCTCAGCGGTATTCTTTGATATCCATGTATGCATAAAACATATCAATGCTTGTACAAAACTTAGCGAAAAATGGTTAAAAACACTTATCAAAACAATGCAAGACGAGACTAAACAAGAATAGCATAAGCTATAACAAGCAAGGCTGGAAAAGTGTCCCCATTATAGTTCTTGAAACAAATCAAAAGTCAAACACATGCTTGTAAATCAAAACAAGTACAAAATGGTATTCTTCGTGTCAAAATTCAAGATTTCGAAACAATTATGTCAAGTGTATGCTAAGACTTTTTATTTGATTCTTGTGAAGTTGAAACCCAAATGTTGGAATTTAAAATGAATTGGTGTCCCCGAAGCTAGACAACATTTCATTTTTCAATTGCACAACATCAAGCTAAAGACCCCTTAACATATTCTAGTTTTTCTCTCCCATCGAAACCCCTTAAAAAATCTCCTTCTGTACACTCGGTCACCACGCGGCTACCTGGCGGCTAGCCGCCGGTTGGCTGGTCGGCTGGCCGACCAACTGACCGACTGATCAGGAGCAATACTACTTTTCAGTTTTCTTGCGCAGGTCGGCTAGCCGCCTACTGACCGCCCGCTAGCCGACCACGCCCTGTGCAGAAACTGGGTTACTGTTATTCTGACCGACACAGGGGCGGTTAGCCGTGAGTCAACAGTCGGCTAGCCGACGGCTGGCCAACGGCTGACCGCCGATCTGCGGCAGCTTCAATTCGATTCAGATTTCACACCCCTTTTCCACCATTTCATTCCTTTGTCAAAACCCTGCACATCCCCTGAGCCTCCATGCTCTCCAAGGGGTAATTTCCATTCAAATGTTAACCATCATCACTTAAATCATTTCACAACATACTCCTCCATTCTTTCATCCATTTATAAACCATTTTGGCAAGATAAAAGCAACTTCAAATGAAAGAAAACCATTAAGACAAACCATTAGCATATGCATTTCAATTAAAACAAGATTTCAAACTATAACACATCTTCGAAACAATACATTGCCCAAATTAGAATGGAAAAAGAATCAAACCATGAAAGCTAAAACAATCAAACATTGCATGCATCATGAAGCTAAGTTGATCACTTGCCTTTACCAAAATCCGAGCCCAACAATCTCAGAAAAATCCTACCAATTGTACTTCACGAAATCTACAAGAAAACCCATGAAAAGAACTTAGAAAATCCACCAAAAAGTGATGACAATGACCCATTTCGAAATGGGTGTTGCATGTTTGAAAAATGGGCTCCTAAGGATCTCAAAAGACTACATTGAAGAGAAGAAAGAGATCCATTACCTGAAGCTTACTAAACAAGAAGAGGAGAAGAAAATGGAGTGGAAACACAGCTGGGATCTCCAAGAAAATGGTAGCAATGGATTCCTTGAGTTGAGAGGAAGAAGAAGGTATGATCAGTTTTTGATTTGAGGCTTTCTAGCTTAGGCATGCAAGGAGAAGAAGGGAGGGGAAGAAGAAGAAGTCTCAGCTGAGTTGAAGAGAGTTGCAGGGAATGAGTTTAGAATCGTGAGTGAAAAATGAGGGAGAAGAAGACTTAATTCAAATGGGTTCTTGTGGGCCCCATTGCTCAAAACTTGCAATGTTTAAAACACTGACTTGTGGGCCCCGGATGAAAACGACGAAGAAGACTAAAATGATTGCCGAAAAATCTAGTTTCCAAAAAGTATAAATTTGGCATAGTTTTGAGATTTTGAAATTTGAGTCCAGATTTGGTGTGAAATGGCTGATTTACCCCTTTGGGCCAAAACTTGGGTTTCTGGGCCTAAAACACAGACAAGCTGAACACAAAGATTTATCAATAAAATAAAATCATCCAAAAGAGATCGAATTCACGATTAAAATCAGAAAACCGGAATTTCCTCCCAAGCTTACACGTACCCTCAAGGCACCCTTAAGTGTGACCAAATAGCACAAAACACTCTCAAAATTCCCCAAAGCTAATTCTAGACTAAATCGAACTAATTTCTAATCCCACGAACACTAAACTTCACATTACAACTAAACACGCACTTAATTGACACTAATCGCGCTAATCCTGGGTCGGGGTTTGACACAACGAATATCTTTTAGCACTTTTGTCTTGCAAGTATCAGCTTTGTTTTGAATTGTTCAAGAACTATAATGGGGAACACTTTTTCAGCTTTGTTTTGTTATAGCTTCGGCTACCTTTGCTCACTCTTTCCTTGCTTTGTCTTGATAAGTGTATCCCTCTATTTTCGATAAGTCTTGTACAAGTGTTATTATGTTTTCTGCATTCATGATCTCCATTGAATACCACTAAGCTTGGACTGTCCTTCCAGTCTGATCCACTAGTTAGGGGGTACTTAAACATATGGCCTATCTACAGATTAGTCGTGTAATTATACACACATTTGTTTTGTTCCAGTTCTGCGGCCGGTCTTCCCGCCGACCTTGTGTGGCTCGGGCCTTTGCTTTGCTTCGCTTCGCTTTGCATTCTCTTTGCTTGCTCTTGTCATCATGTATGACGGAGAAAGGATGAGCTCAATGTGGATTTACGAATCATTATGTTTTTCTTGCAATCGTGCTAACTTTGTCTCGTTTATTATTTAAGTTTCATCTCGAATTCATTGAATGGTTTTAAGCATTGTTTATTTTAGATTTTAAAATGAATTATATTATGTCTAAATTGATCACCTGCCAGACCGTCGTGTCTGATCCATTTGTTTTGGTGCTCAGGTGCAGGTGCAGACACCTTTGAGGAGGAGTGCTAGGAGGAGGCTGCCCAATCCGCGAGTGGCAACCTGACAACGTCATCTAAACGTCGGCTGGGGACTTGAGTTGCGATATACTTGGCTTGGGATTCATGTTTTGGTTTATGTTGAGATGTATTGGCCTCTGTTGGCCTCTTATATTTTGGGATTGTAAACTTAACTTTGTTTAACGTACTTTTGTTAACTTGAAACTTAAACTTTGTTGGGAATGCAATGTTATATTTCCTGATAATTTAATCGATCTATACATTGTGAAATCATTATGAGGTCATCTTGATTTTTATTGGGGGCCAAACTTGATATTACATAATGTGTTTTGTTTAGATGAGATTTGCTACACGCTTCCGCAAACTATTGTTCGTGTGAGTTCCGTATTTGTTATGGGAATCCTCACGACGGAAACCTGTGGGAACATCAGTAGCGGGTCCAAGTCGTGAATCTTGGTCTGGGGTCGCGACCCAGATCCACCTTATACCTTTTTATTTCCGGGTTGGCAGTTCCATGCCGGAATGTTGTTTGACTATCTAGTGACCCTAGGTCTTGTCTAGTCATTGTTTGTTCATGTTTTGTCAGCTTCACCTAGAATTGGCTGATTATGAGCTAGTCTAATTGTTTATTTTATGTGCTCGACTCAGCTAGTTTGAATTTATAATGGATTACTCACCTCGAGAATCGTGCTTTTGCTTGCATAGCTTTCTTTGAGGTAGTTTCCATCTTTTACCTACCATTTTTTACGTAGGACCCAGTCAGTCGTTTAATCTTGATTCCTTTGAGTTGGCACCACTCAGCTTCGATCTCATTGCGGTAGGATCCGACCGCCATGGGGTTTGAACCTGTTATTATTACCACTATCTACATATATGTTCTTGCTTGTTGCACACACTTATTGATACTGTACGTGGTATAGAATTTGACAGCCACATAATGGCTCACTATTATTATTGATTACTTGCTTGTATCTCTGTGTTTGCAGATTTGTTTCTATGTGTTGTAAGTTCCTCTACCCTCTATCTTTCACTAGTCCTTTCTTTCAGTCCAAAGATCTAGTCTCACTCCTCATAATTCTTATAACCTTAAATGTTTGTTTCACTCTACTCTTTTGTTTGGTCTTCTGCATTAGATTTTCTATTTTGCGTTAGTTTTTTTGTTGAAATTAAGGCAATGTTGTCCTTACTTTCTATTTCTTTCTTTAATTTTTATGCAAGATTAGGTGTACTATAGAATTGGAATCTCACATCACTTTTTATTTATTTATTTATGTTTATTCATGTTTATTTATTTATGAATGTGTGAATGGGACTGCCTTAGATCAATCTGTTCTTGATGCCAAAAAATATTTGTTAGGGATCCTTTCTGTTTACGTTTTTGAGGTTTTTGTCAGCATCTGAAGGCTTTGGTCCTTGCCTTTAATTTGTGGATGGTGGAGATTGAGCTCTTGTGATTTGCTCTTGTCCAGGATTCTTTCACATTGAAATTCTGCTCATGGGTTTGGGTCTCCTATAGGATCCTTGTGATAAGTCAATAAAATTGGGTCAAGCCATCATTTCATGTGCATTTGTAGACTTAATTAGGACCAATTGAATCATAATTTCATGCATATGGGCATAATTTTGGAATTTTAGTCAAAATCAGTTTAAAACCATTAATCTTGCATGAATTTGTGGAGTTGGTAGTTTGTATTTGAGTCCCACCAATTAGATTCTAGGCACTGTGGCCACATTGCATCCATTGCATTAAGTAGGTTCAATGCATTTGATGCATTGCATCTTCAATTAATTCATTGCTAGTGATTTAGTTGTCTTATTGTGTAGGAATTGTCACGACAAGGGGGCCCACATGGAGAGAAATTTGAAGAAAAGAAGAAAGAAGAAGATGCAAAAAAAGTAAAGAAAGAAAGGAGAGAAGGGAACACCACCCCTGGGCATGCTTCCCTATGCATGCCCAAAAAGGGGTGGGTCCCACTATCGCTGCACAATTCTTTCTCTCACTCTCTCTTTCTAAGTGTCCAAGCGTACCTGTAAGACCCCGCCCCGAGAGTTTCCTTTTAGTGTTAATTAAGACGCGTTTTAGCTATAAGTGAGATTAGTGGAAATTGGTTAAATCTAGATTAGAATAGTTTTTATAGATTTGAATAAATTTGGGGACTCTTGTGATCTAGTGGGGCCCTTTGGGGGTTCCTTTTATTGTGTCTTGATTAGTTTTGGGATTTATTTAATAATTCTGAAAATTTGTAATTTGCTCCGTTTAATGTATTTTATGATTCCCGACAACTTTCGTATTTGTTCCGTTTCCATTCGAGACCTCTAAACCCTACTTTCCCAATGATAGGGGTAAAACAGTCTTTTTACACAAAATCTGGACACTATTTTCAATGTCTCCGAAACTCGTAAAATATATACTTTTTGGAAAGTAGAAATTTCGACGATCGATTCTTCCTTCTTCGTCGAATCCATCCGAAGCCCGTAGAGCGATGTTTTAGCCCGATTGGATTTTTAAGTTGTGGGACCCATTCAGATTTTCTATATAAGGAGGAGTTCATTCCTTCTTCCCCCTTTTTCCTGCAACTTTCCCTTGAGAGCATAGAGAGTTCCAGCCCTAGGTTATTCTTGTGCCTTCTTGCTTCTCTATCTCTCAATCTCTCTCAAACCTATTGCTAAAGGTAAAATGGAAGTGGTAATCTTCTTCCCCTCCATGAGAGCTTCATCTTGATATCATTTTTAGAGAGAGAGCCTTCCATTCCAAGTACATTTTGAGCAAGATCTTGCCATTAAAGGACTTTCCATGTAAGCTCTTCTTCTCATCTCTTGGTTGTGTGTTCTTGTAGCCATGGAGGTACTTCACCTTGATTATTGGAAGCTATCTCCATCTATTTCTTGATTTTGACATTCTAGGGTTGTAATGAATGTATTTTGGGGATTTTTGTGTAAATTGTAGATTTTGAGCTTGATAGTGGGATTAGAGCTTGACTAGCATATTTGGAGATCAAGGCAAGTGAATGAATGGATTTGATTTGAATAAGTCCTTATTTTATTGAAAATGTGGATTTTTACTATTCCTATTCCTTTAGTTTATTATGTTTCATAATGCTTTTGGAAATGTACTTATTGATATGATTTTTCTCTTAGTTAGTTTTATGAGAATATATGCATTCATTCATTAAAGTTTATTTTGATAATTATGGACTTCTTAAATGATATTTGTACTTGCATTGAATGAGATTTGTGTTGGAAGGAGAATTAAATGCATTGATGGAATGGTGGTTGGTGGAAAGGATTAAATGTTAAATGGAAGGGAATAGACCCATTTCATGTTAGGAAATGGTTGGAGTTGAGGTGAAAGGGTTTGGGAAAGAAAGAACTGAAATCTGCACCTGATGTGTAGTTCCCGCAGCTGGGCGGTCAGCGGACGGTCACCTTGACGGCTAGCCGACAGGTGACCGGCGGCTACCCGACCCAGATGCGGTTAGAAACACAGAATGCTGTATTTTGACAGGCGAACCGCGGTCAGCCCCACGGTCAGCTAGCGGCTAACCGCTAACCAAAAACCCTGTGACCGCCAGGTAGCCGAGATGCGCGGTTAGAAACACAGAATGCTATATTTTAGTAGGGTGAACCGCGGTCAGCCCCGCGGTCAGCTAGCGGCTAACCGCCGATCACCTCGGCGGCTAACCGCCAGCTAACCGACTGGTGACCGAATTTCACCCAGAATTCCAGAGTCTTTTCTATTGTTTTCAGTTATAGTATTTAAAGGTTTGGATGGGTTGTTCTAATGCCCTACCACCTTGGAAAGACCCAGGGGATGACATAAGGAGATTGACTTAGAAAGAAACACCATTTCAGAAAGGTATTGGGACTTTTGGATTCATCAACTTGCATAAGGAAACTTGGTATGTCCTCTATCATTCGAGTACCATACTAAGGGTAATAATAGACAAACAAGGTCCTTATACATGTTGTTTGAATACGAATGCCACAATATATAGTCCCTAATGGTATAAGGATTCATTGCATTGTTTTACTCAGATTATATGTATAATTACCCGATCCTACTGGTTTTATCTCAAATTCTGATTTATACACCTGATATGTCCTGCTAGCCCCGTTTATGCATGACCAGATAATGATACGAAATGTGTGCTTACGAGCACCATGCCCCGCCTGCAGGAGTGTTTTATACTGATATAGTTTGTATATGTTTTGATTTCTCATGTAACCTATGAGTCGGCACCACTAAGCTTGGATGTCCTTGTCAGTCTGATCAACTGACTTGGGCCTCCCCCTTGTGCTCCCGCCAGTTGCAACTTGGATCCTGTCCTGTCTCGTTACCCGGTTCCGCGGCCGTGGTCTTGTCTAGCTATATGTATATGTGAGAACCCGACCCCTAATTTCTGGGATTAGTGTCTTCTTAATTTTGGACTAGTTTTCTAAAGTGGGATTAGTGGAATTTGGTTAAATCTGGATTAGAATAGTTTTTTATAGCTTTGAATGATTTTGAGAACTCTTTTGATTGAGTGGAACCTTTGGGGGTTTCCCTTGTGAGTTTTGTGTGATTTTGGGAGTTCGTTTATTATGTTTTGATTAGCTTTGGGATTTGTGCAATAATTTCGGATATCGGTAATTTGTTTCGTTTAATGTATTTTATTATCCCCGACAACCTTTGTATTTGCTCCGTTTCCGTTCGAGACCTCTAAACCCTACTTTGCTAATGATAGGGGTAAAACAGTCTTTTTACACAAAAATCTGGACCCAAATTCCGAGATCTCAAAACCATGCCAAAACTATACTTTTTGAAAAATAGATTTTATGAGGAACATTTTTCTCTTCTTCGTCGATCGCACCCGGAGCCCAGAAACCGATGTTTTAGTCCCGACAAGTTTAAGTGATGGTGGGACCCACACCCACCCTTTTACAAATGGCCAGCCCATCTCCTTCTTCCCCATTCGGTTCCAACAGAATGAGAGAGTGAGAGGAGCCTCTGCCTAGGGTTTTCCCCTTTCCTCTTCTTCTTCTTGTTTTCTTACAAGACCCACCTCTAAGTTTGCCAAAATGAGAGATTTGTGCCCATCTCCTTCTTCCCCTCATCTCAAGCTCTCTATGGATGTCATTAGAAGAGAAATCCAGCCACATTGAGGTTCTCCTTGAGCTAGTCTTCTTCATTTGAAGCACCTACAAGTAAGCAATCCTTTCAATCTCCTAGATTTGTGTTTTCCTAGCCCTAGAGAGTCTCCACCTTCTCTTTTGGGAGCTCTCTTCTTCTTGTTCTTTGGTTTCCCATTTTAGGGTTCTAAGATGGGTTTATTTTGGGGTTTTTGTATAGATTGGAGATTTGTGGCTTGAGAAGGTGATTAGAGCTTGATTAGCTACTTTGGAAACCAAGGCAAGTGAATGAATGGATTTGATTTGAATGAGTTTTTGTTTTATTGAAAATGTAGATTTACTATTCATCTTCCTCTAGTTTCCTATGTTTCATAATGCTTTTGGAAATATGCTTATTGATAAGATTCTCTCTTAGCCAATTTTCATGAGAACGTATGCATTCATCTACTAAAGCCTGTTTTGCCATTGTGGATTTCATGAATGAGATTTGTATTTGCATTGAATGAGGTTTGTTTTGGAAGAGGAATTAATGCATTGATGGAATGGTGGTTGGAGAAAAGAATGAGAGGTGGAATGGAAGAGAATAGACCCATTTCATGTTAGGAAATGGGTGAAGTTGAGGTAAAAAGGGATGGGAAGGAAATAGCCGAAATCTGTACCTGATATAGGGTTCCCGCAGCTGGGCGGTCAGCGGGCGGTCACCTTGGCGGCTAGCCGACAGGTGACCGGCGGCTAGCCGACCCAGATTCGGTTACAAACACAGAATGCTGTGTCTTGACAGGTGAACCGCGGTCAGCCCCGCGGTCAGCTAGCGGCTAACCGCCACCCCCAAAACCCAGTGACCGTCAGGTAGCCGAGATGCGCGGTTAGAAACACAGAATGCTACATTTTAGCAGGGTGAACCGCGGTCAGCCCCGCGGTCAGCCAGCGGCTAACCGCCGATCACATCGGCGGCTAACCGCCATCTGACCGACAGGTGACCGAGTTTCACCCAGAATTCCTGAGTCTTTTCTGTTGGTTTCAAATATGGTATTTAAAGGTCTGGATGGGTTGTTCTGATGCCCTACCACCTTGGAAAGAACCAGGGGATGACATAAGGAGATTGACATAGAAAGAGACACCATTTCGGAAATGTATTGGGACTTTTGGATTCATCAACTTGCATAAGGAAACTTAGTATGTCCTCTATCATTTGAGTACCATACTAAGGGTAATATAGACATACAAGATCCTTATACATGTCGTTTGAATATGGATGCCCCAATATATAGTCCCTAATGGTATAAGGATTCATTGCATTGTTTTACTCAGATTTTAGGTATAATTACCCGACCCGACTGGTTTTATCTCAAATTCTGATTTATACGCCTGATATGTTCTGCCAGCCCCGTTTATGCATGAAAAGATAGTGATATGAAATACGTGCCTACGAGCACCGTATCCCGCCTGCCCGAGTGTTTTATACCGATATAGTTTTGTACATGTTTTGATTTCTCATGTCACCGTGAGTCGGCACCACTAAGCTTGGACGTCCTTGTCAGTCTGATCAACTGACTTGGGCCTCCCCCTCGTGCTCCCGCCAGCTGCAGCTTGGATCCTGTCCCGATTACCCGGTTCCGCGGCCGTGGTCTTGTCTAGCTATATGTATATATATGTATAATGTTGGTTCTCGGTACTTCGCGTGTTAGAGACCAACGCCCGATCTTGCTCTCATCACATTAGTGATAGAGAGGATTTAGCTTTAGTGTGGTTGCCAATCCGTTCCCCACAATTGTGGCTCCCCTGAAGAAGGGCAATTTGCAGGGTCCGCCTATGGACTGGGTTTGCAATGTGAGGGATACATGATTTACAATTGTTTTAAAGGAATGCATGTTTTACCAGATATTTATGCTTTTACACATGCTTTAAAATGAATACATGTTTTGTCAGATATGCATGTTTACATTGGTTTTAAATCTATGCAACTCTTGATCGAATACCATGATTTACCATATGTTTTATTATTCAGATTATCGTTTATATCTTTTCATCCACCTGCCAGACCGTCGTGTCTGACCCACTCTTTTGGTACTCAGGTCCAGATTTCTTTGCTCCGAGCTGAGTGCACGTGTTGGCTGTGGAGCCATGAGTTGCAGATTTGTAGCGTCGACTATGTCATGTAGACATTTAGCTCGACATCTGAGTTACGTCACATGTGGGGTAGTGTTACCTAGCTTGTTATTTGTATGGCTTTTATTAGCCTGTTCTCAGGGATTTTTAATTAATGCACATTGATATTTGTAACTTGAACATATGTGGGAATGAAATATCCTGTTACTGTCAGCTCTGTATTTTTAATGTGATGGTTTGTTCCAGTCTGATATGATTCTTGATACAATAGCTATATGCTAACGGTTGTGTGCGAAGCGGGATCCGATGGCCACGGAATCCGAGTCGCAACGCCACGTAAGCTTCCGCAAAATATTCAGAATGAGTGGAATTGTCATCCTCACTCACGCGGATCCTGGGAGAAATATAATTATTACTTAAATCACAATTTCACGCCCCCCGAGGTCGGGCCGCTGTAGGGTCCGGGTTTGGGGGCGTGACAGTATATGTATATAATGTTGGTTCTCGTCACTTCGTGTGTTCGAGCCCAACGCACTGAATGTGCTCTCATCACCTTAGTGATAAAGAGGATTTAGCTTTAGTGTGGTTGCCATCTAGTCAGTTCCTGTACCTTGAATACCCCACATGATTTATATTGCATCTGTACTTTAAATGAATCATGCATCATGTTTTATGACAGTTATCGTTTTAATAAGTTTTCGTTATGTCTAAGATGTGATTTGATTTCTTTTTTTGGTATCATCTATTCACCCACCTGCCAGACCGTCGTGTCTGACCCATTTTTGTGGTACTCAGGTCCAGCTCCCGTTATTGCCTTTGAGGAGGAGCCAGAGGGGGCGGTCGATGAACCGCAACGATTAGTGGAGTGGCAAGCTGACAATGTCATGTAGACATTTGGTTTAGCTTTGAGCTGCGAACATTTTGGGGAGATTATAGAATGATACATGATTTATACTTTTGGATGTACTGGCCTTTGTTGGCCATTATTTTTGGGGAATGTTAATTTAACCTGATCTTTTGTTTAAACTCTAACTTCAAATTTTTGAAATGCTAATGAGATCATTGCTCACTCTGACATCATGTCATACTTGTGTATTATCAGTCTCATGTAATGAGAATGGATTAAGAGTTTGATTTGCTACACGCTTCCTCACCAATGTAAATGTTCCATGAGTATATGTGGAATCCTCACCGCGGAAACCTGTGGGAAATTAAGGAAATGTATAATCATTATTAAGGGTATTTCATTACCCCATCCACATCACCGTCGCGGTCCCGGGTCCCGGTCTGGGGTCGCAACAGACTGGTATCAGAGCGAGACGTGTTTCAGGCAATTAAAAGAAAGTAGAAATCCTAAGGACGTGGCGAGGATCCATTAGATTTTTCCTTAGTTAGACTCGTGTGAGCAATGTGTAACCCTTATATGACTTTATGTGCTAACAATTTGTTTTGCAGTGATATGCCACCTCGAAAAAGACCCGTAACCGACAATCCCACCGCAAGCAATAGTGAACACACCGGGCCACTAGGAAACGGTACTCCGGATCCAAACATGCAAAATCAATTTCAACAGATGATGCAAGCCATGCTTGACCAGCAACATCAAGCCAATGAAAATCAGGCAAGATTGCAAGAGCAAATGGCCAGGAAGGATGAAGAGCATGCTAGGGAGATGGCTATTATGCAAAGGCAGTTATTAGAGGTGTTAGAAAGGAGACCTGAACCGGCACCAGCGCAACCTCTAGGCCCTCAAATAGTCATTAACAATAGGGAACATGACCCCAATGCGTTGTTTGAAAAGTTTAGGAAGAGGGGTCCTAAGGAGTTCACTGGGCATGAGGACCCATTAGCTGCAAATGGCTGGCTAGAGCATACAGAGAACATCTTTGAGGTATTTAGATGTACAGGTAGGCAGCAAGTGCAACTCACCGCTTCCATGTTCACCGGCCTAGCGGATATATGGTGGAAAACAATAAAGGCTGAGTATAGGACTATAGCAGACGCAGAGGCTTGGACAAGTTTCAAGAGACAATTCAGTGACAAGTTTGTACCGACACATGTGAAGAGGCAAAAGGCCATTGAATTCCAGCAGCTCGTACAAGGTAACACGACCGTTCAAGAGTACTTCACGAAGTTCGAAAGGTTGTCTCGATATGCCCCCGAGTTAATTGACACTGTGGAGAAAAAGATAGCGAAGTTCCTTGAAGGACTTAACCCGATCATTGAGAGGGATGCCACGGGTGTTGTACCAACTATCACTTTTGAAGAGGCTGTGAGAAGGGCTTATAAATTCGAGAACCTGAACAACAAGATCCTCAAGATCCAAGGAAAGGCACCAGCTCACCAACAGAATCACCCACCAAGGAACCAACAGAACAAACGACCGAGGCATGAACAAAAAGTGCAGAATGCTCTAGTTTGCGTTCACTGTGGTAAAAACCACGAGAGTGCTCAATGTCGTACGATTACGGGAGCATGTTTCAGATGTGGATCCATGGCACACCAGTACAAGGACTGCCCAAGGCAAGTTGGACAAGGTAACAACAGACAGAATCAGCAACAACAAGGAACACAGCGCCAGGCACCACCTCAGAATGCATTAGCTGTACAGAACCAACCCGGGCCACTCCAGCAGCAGGCTCCACAGCAACAATATAGACCTTCACAGCAGCATCAAGCTCGTCAGCAAGGGCAGAATCAGAATCAGCGTCCTCCTCAGCAGTATAGGAATGCACAGTAAGGAAGGCAGCAACAAGCTCAAAACAGGCCACAGCAGCGAGGACAAGTTTATGCCATCAACCAAGCGGATGCAGAGGCTACAGATAACGTGGTGGAAGGTACACTCCTAGTTTGTGGGTTTGAAGCTAAGATTTTGTTTGACCTTGGCTCTACGCACTCTTTCTTGTCCCCAAAATTTTCTAAGTTGATTGATATGCCTGCTAGAGAACTTGAGTATATATTGACGGTGTCCACCCCCGTAGGCAAACAAGTTGTGTGTAGGAAATATTATTCTAGATGTGCTATTAAGATAGGAGATGTGGTGTTACCAGCGGATCTTATTTTGTTGGAGATGTATGATTTTGATGTCATTCTAGGAATGGATTGGTTAGCAGGATACCATGCTACGATGGACTGTTTCCATAAGACCCTCACGTTAAAATTAGAGGAGAGCCCAGCAGGAGTATTGTTCCCTGGGGAGAGGAGGAATTCTTGTCCAAGATTCATCTCAGCATTGAAGGCTGATAGACTAGTGAGAAGTGGATGTGAATGCTATTTAGCGTTTATCACGGAGGATAAACGGTCCCAAGGGGTGGAGGAGATCCCAATTGTTTGCGAATTCCCAGACATTTTTCCAGAAGAAATCTCAGGTTTACCACCTGTTAGGGAGGTTGACTTCACCATCGAATTGTTACTAGGGACTGCTTCGATATCTATTGCACCATACAGAATGGCTCCAGCTGAATTAGGAGAGTTGAAGATTCAGTTGCAAGAATTGTTGGACAAAGGTTTGCTTAGACTGTCGCGACCCCGGACCGAGGTTCCCCAAGTCCGGGCCCCGCGATGGTTATGTCCATCAAACTATGATTAACCCACAGGTTTCCACGGTGAGGATTCCCAAAAAAAACGAACTTGTAAAAATCTCACACGAGCAATGATTTGCGGAAGCGTGCAAGTAATCTCATCACAATTTAATAACATAAACCTTATGATTCCGAATTGCATAAGTTAAGTCATCATTAAGACAATAATCAGAGGAGAAAACGTAAGCATAGCATTACCAAATTCAGTTCAAGTTTCAAGATAACAAAAAGTGTTAAGTTACATAACCCCAAAAGTGTGAAAAGGCCAACAAAGGCCATACATTCCAAAATAACAAAATAATCCCATCTATGTGTATCGTACTCAAGACCCCGCCCAACGTCTAGAGGACGTCGTCGGGTTGCCACTCACGGGCTGGGGGTGGCTCAAAAGCCTCCTCCGGGCGCTCCTCCGCAATAGCAACGGCGCCTGCATCTAAACACCAAAACAAAAAGGGTCAGACACGACGGTCTGGCAGGTGAACAGCTTAGACATAATACAAGTCAGTTAATATGAAAGTAATCAGCACTTAAAACATGGCATGAGTTCTGAACAAAACATGTTTAAGGTGCAATTCAAAACTAATATGCTTTTCAATAAGATAACATGATTCACGGATCCACATTGAGCTCATCCTTTCTCCGTCATACGTAATGACAAGAGCAAGCGAAACAAAACAAAATGAGACGAAACGAAACAAAAGTCCGAGCCGCACAAGGTGGGCGGAAAACCGGCCGCAGAACCGGACAAAACAAAGATGTGTATAAATACACGACTAATCTGCAGATTGCCCTTATGTTTAAGGACCCCCTAACTAGTGGATCAGACTGAAAGGGCAGTCCAGGCTCAGCGGTATTCTATGATATCCATGTATGCATAAAACGTATCAATACTTAGCGAAAAATGGGGAAAAACACTTATCAAAACAATGCAAGACGAGACTAAACAAGAATAGCATAAGCTATGACCTCAAGGCTGGAAAAGTGTCCCCAATATAGTTCTTGAAACAAATCAAAAGCTAAACACATGCTTGTAAATCAAAACAGGTACGAGACGGTATTCTTCATGTCAAAATTCAAGATTTCGAAACAATTATGTCAAGTATATGCTAAGACTCTTTATTTGATTCTCGTGAAGTTGAAACCCAAATGTTGGAGTTTAAAATGAATT
Organism: Persea americana; assembly: GCA_029852735.1. Classification (NCBI taxonomy): domain Eukaryota; kingdom Viridiplantae; phylum Streptophyta; class Magnoliopsida; order Laurales; family Lauraceae; genus Persea; species Persea americana. Next base: position 44,850,743 of record CM056814.1, read on the forward strand.
GGTGTCCCCAAAGCTAGACAACATTTCATGTTTCAACTGCACAGCATCAAGCTAAAGACCCCTTAACATATTCTAGTTTTTTTTCTCTCCCATCGAAGCCCCTTCAAAGTTCTCCTTCTGTGCACTCGGTCACCACGCGGCTACCTGGAGGCTAGCCGCCGGTTGCTGGTCGGCTGACCGACCAACTGACCGACCGCTGACCGACTGATCAGGAAAAATACTACTTTTCAGATTTCTTGCGCAGGTCGGCTAGCCGCCTACTGACCGCCCGCGGGCCGACCACGCCCTGTGCAGAAACTGAATTACTGTTATTCTGACCGACACAGGGGCGGTTAGCCGTGGGTCAACAGTCGGCTAGCCGACTGCTGGCCGACTGCTGACCGCCGATCTGCGGCAGCTTCAGTTTGATTTAGATTTCATACCTCTTTTCACCATTTCATTCCTTTGTCAAATCCCTGCATATCCCCTGAGCCTCCATGCTCTCCAAGGGGCAATTTCCATTCAAATTCTAACAATCCACACTTCAAATCACCTCACAACATTTCCTCCATTCTTGCATCCATTTATAAAACATTTTGGCAAGATAAAAGTAACTTCAAATGAATGAAAACCATTAATACAAACCATTAGCATATGCATTTCAATTAAAACAAGATTTCAAACTATAACACATCTTTGAAACAATATATTGCCCAAATTAGAATGGAAAAGAAATCAAATCATGAAAGCTAAAATAATCAAATATTGCATGCATCATGAAGCTAAGTTGATCACTTGCCTTTACCAAAGTCCAAGCCCAACAATCTCAGAAAAAAATCCTACCAAATGTTCTCCACAAAATCTACAAGAAAACCCATGAAAAGAACTTCAAAAATCCACCAAAAAGGAGAAGACAATGACCCATTTCGAAATGGGTGTTGCATGCTTGAAAAATGGGCTCCTAAGGAACTCAAAAGACTACATTGAAGAGGAGAAAGAGATCCATTACTTGAAGTTTGCTAAACAAGAAGAGGAGAAGAAAATGGAGTGGAAACACAGCTGGGATCTCCAAGGAAATGGTAGCAATGGATTCCTTGAGTTGAGAGGAAGAAGATGGTATGATTAGTTTTTGATTTGAGGCTTTCTACCTTAGGCATGCAAAGAGAAGAAGGGAGGGGAAGAAGAAGAAGTCACAGCTGAGTTGAAGAGAGTTGTAGGGAAGAACCGAAGTGAACAATGAAGGAGGGGAAGACTCATTTCAAATGGGTTCTTGTGGGCCCCATTGCTCAAAGCTTGCAATGGTTACAACACTGACTTGGGGGCCCCGGATGAAAACGACGAAGAAGACTAAAATGATCGCCGAAAAATCTAGTTTCCAAAAAGTATAAATTTGGCATAGTTTTGAGATTTTGAAATTTGAGTCCAGATTTGGTGTGAAAAAACTGATTTACCCCTTTGGGCCAAAACTTGGGTTTCTGGGCCTAAAACGCAGACAAGCTGAACACAAAAGTTTATCAATAAAATAAAACCATTCAAAAGAGATCGAAATCATGATTAAAATCAGAGAACTGGAATTTCCTCCCAAGCTTACACGTTCACTCAAGGCACCCTTAAGTGTGACCAAATAGCACAAAACGCTCTCAAAATTCCCCAAAGCTAATTCTAGGCTAAATTGGACCAATTTAATCCCACGTACACTAAACTCACATTACAACTAAACACGCACTTAGTTAACACTAATCGCGCTAATCCTGGGTCGGGGTTTGACATAGACCGAGCGTCTCACCTTGGGGAGCTCCAGTTTTATTCGTCAAGAAGAAAGACGGTTCCATGAGAATGTGTATTGATTATCGGAAAATGAACCAAGCTACCATCAAGAACAAGTATCCGTTGCCAAGGATAGATGAATTGTTTGACCCATTGCAAGGTGCTGCTTACTTTTCGTAGATCGATCTAAGATCTGGTTACCATCAGCTGAGAGTTAGAGATTCAGATGTATCGAAGATGGCGTTCCGAATGAGATATGGACACTATGAATTTCTAGTGATGCCATTCGGATTGACGAATGCACTGGCAGTATTCATGGCTTTGATGAACAAAATATTCGCTGAGTACTTAGACCAATTTACAGTGGTGTTTATTGATGACATTTTGGTGTACTCTAAGTCTAGAGAAGAACATGAAGAGCATTTGAGGATAGCATTGCAACTTCTAAGACATAACCAAGTGTATGCAAAGCTCGCAAAGTGCGAATTTTGGCTTGAAGAAGTCGCATTTTTAGGTCATATCATTTCCAAAGAAGGATTATCAGTGGACTCAGCCAAGATAGATGCAGTTGTGAAGTGGGAAAGACCGAAGAACGCGTCAGAAATCAGAAGTTTTCTTGGATTGGCGGGTTACTATCAAAGATTTGTGCAGGGATTTTCGTCGATCGCAGCCTCATTGACGAAGTTGACCAAGAAGAATGCACCTTATGTGTGGACAGACCAATGTGAGACCAGCTTCCAAGAGTTGAAAAAGAGATTAACATCAGCACCCGTCCTCACTTTACCATCCGGGAGCGGCGATTACACCATTTTTACAGATGCGTCGAATATAGGACTCGGTTGTGTGTTGATGCAAGATGGAAAAGTCGTTGCTTATGGATCCCGTCAGTTGAAGGACCACGAGAAGAACTATGCAACGCATGACCTGGAGTTAGCAACGGTCGTTTTTGCACTAAAGATGTGGAGACATTACCTCTACAGAGAGAAATTCAAAGTCCACTCCGATCACCGCAGCTTACAGTATTTGTTCTCTCAGAAGGAGTTGAATATGAGACAAAGAAGATGGATGGAATATATCAAAGATTATGATTTTCCGATCAAGTATCACCCGGGAAAGGCAAATTTAGTAGCCGATGCCTTGAGTAGGAAGTCAACAAGTGTGGCAAGCCTAAGAGTTACTTGCTTCTTTCAACAATTTGAAGAGTTGGGGGTAGATTTTCAACCCCTAAGCGAGGGAGTGATGTTAGCCAACATGTCAGTGTCTGAACCCTCGTTCATTCGGAAGATCAAGGATGACCAATTGCAAGATCCAGAGTTGGCCAAGATTTCAGAGCATATAGCAGAACGTCTTGATTTTCGTATTGTGGATGGAGTCTTATTCTATCGTGATCGTCTATGCGTGCCGAATATTGAAGATTTGAAGAATGACATTATGACAGAGGCGCACGGTACAAAGTACTCTATGCATCCGGGTAGCACGAAGATGTATCAGAACTTGAAGGGTAGATTTTGGTGGAACAACATGAAGAGGGAAATAGCAGCTTTCGTTTCCTGATGTTTGACGTGTCAATTGGTGAAGGCAGAGCACTAGAGACCTCAAGGGTTGTTGCAGCCATTAGAGATCCCAGAATGGAAGTGGGAACATATCACCATGGATTTCATCTCGGGATTACCAAGGACCAGAAAAGGGAACAACTCCATATGGGTCATTATGGACCGTCTTACCAAATCAGCTCATTTTATTCCTATGAAGACCGGAGAGAAAATGCATATGTTACCTCTCGCGGAGTTGTTTGTCAACGAGATTGTCAGCCGTCATGGGCAGCCAGTCTCCATTACTTCAGATAGAGATAGCAGATTCGTCTCGAGATTCTGGAAGACTTTGCATGAGTCTATGGGAACGAAGCTTCAATTCAGCACAGCGTATCACCCACAAACTGATGGTCAGTCGGAAAGAACAATTCAGACCCTTGAAGATATGCTTCGAGCGTGTGTACTAGATTTCAAGACTCAATGGGACGAGACCCTACCGCTTTGCGAATTCGCCTACAACAACAGTTATCATTCGAGCATTGGGATGGCGCCTTTTGAGGCATTGTATGGTAGGAGGTGTAGAACTCCAGTTTGTTGGGAAGAAGTAGGTATTCGCAGTTTTCATGGACCGACTATGGTGAGTGAAACCAGTGACAAAGTCAAGTTGATCCAAGAACGTCTGAAGGTAGCCCGGAGTAGACAGAAGAGTTATGCAGACTCTCATCGAAGGGACTTACATTTTAAGGAAGGAGATAAGGTTTTCTTGAAGGTGTCCCCTACTAGAGGAACTTTGAGATTCAGACAGAGAGGCAAATTATCTCGGAGATACATTGGACCCTATGATATCGTGAGCAAGATTGGTGACGTGGCTTATAGATCGGCCTTACCACCTGAGCTTTTCGGCGTACACAATGTGTTCCATGTGTCTATGTTGAAAAAGTATATCCCCGACCCGTCACATGTACTCCGTCATGAACCATTAGAGATCAGAGAAGATGCCACCTATGTCGAGAAGCCTATTCAGATCATCGATACGAAGGAACAAGAACTGAGGACAAGGACTATACAATGGGTGAAAGTGCTTTGGGAAAATCACGGACCTGAAGAGCCAACGTGGGAATTACGGGATCAAGTTCAGAAGAAGTATCCGCATCTACTACCCGAGGTTAGTTATTTTATTTCATTTGGTGGACCAAATGCCCTAAGGGGTGAAGGATGTAAGACCCTGCGCCGAGAGTTTCCTTTTAGTGTTAATTAAGACGCGTTTTAGCTATAAGTGAGATTAGTGGAAATTGGTTAAATCTAGATTAGAATAGTTTTTATAGCTTTGAATAAATTTGGGAACTCTTGTGATCTAGTGGGGCCCTTTGGGGGTTCCTTTTATTGTGTCTTGATTAGTTTTGGGATTTATTTAATAATTCTGGAAATCTGTAATTTGCTCCGTTTAATGTATTTTATGATTCCCGACAACTTTCGTATTTGTTCCGTTTCCATTCGAGGCCTCTAAACCCTACTTTCCCAATGATAGGGGTAAAACAGTCTTTTTACACAAAATCTGTACACTATTTTCAATGTCTCCGAAACTCGTAAAATATATACTTTTTCGAAAGTAAAAATTTCGACGATCGATTCTTCCTTCTTCGTCGAATCCATCCGAAGCCCGTAGAGCAATGTTTTAGCCTGATTGGATTTTTAAGTTGTGGGACCCATTCAGATTTTCTATATAAGGAGGAGTTCATTCCTTCTTCCCCCTTTTTCCTGCAACTTTCCCTTGAGAGCATAGAGAGTTCCAGCCCTAGGTTATTCTTGTGCCTTCTTGCTTCTCTATCTCTCAATCTCTCTCAAACCTATTGCTAAAGGTAAAATGGAAGTGGTAATCTTCTTCCCCTCCATGAGAGCTTCATTTTGATATCATTTTTAGAGAGAGAGCCTTCCATTCCAAGCTACATTTTGAGCAAGCTCTTGCCATTAGAGGACTTTCCATGTAAGCTCTTCTTCTCATCTCTTGGTTGTGTGTTCTTCTAGCCATGGAGGTACTTCACCTTGATTATTGGAAGCTATCTCCATCTATTTCTTGACTTTGACATTCTAGGGTTGTAATGAATGTATTTTGGGGATTTTTGTGTAAATTGTAGATTTTGAGCTTGATAGTGGGATTAGAGCTTGACTAGCATATTTGGAGATCAAGGCAAGTGAATGAATGGATTTGATTTGAACAAATCCTTATTTTATTAAAAATGTGGATTTTTACTATTCCTATTCCTTTAGTTTATTATGTTTCATAATGCTTTTGGAAATGTACTTATTGATATGATTTTTCTCTTAGTTAGTTTTATGAGAATATATGCATTCATTCATTAAAGTTTATTTTGATCATTATGGACTTCTTAAATGATATTTGTACTTGCATTGAATGAGATTTGTGTTGGAAGGAGAGTTAAATGCATTGATGGAATGGTGGTTGGTGGAAAGATTAAATGTTAAATGGAAAGGAATAGACCCATTTCATGTTAGGAAATGGTTGGAGTTGAGGTGAAAGGGTTTGGGAAAGAAAGAACTGAAATCTGCACCTGATGTGTAGTTCCCGCAGCTGGGCGGTCAGCGGACGGTCACCTTGACGGCTAGCTGACAGGTGACCGGCGGCTAGCCGACCCAGATGCGGTTAGAAACACAGAATGCTGTGTTTTGACAGGTGAACCGCGGTCAGCTAGCGGCTAACCGCTAACCAAAAACCCTGTGACCGCCAGGTAGCCGAGATGCGCGGTTAGAAACACAGAATGCTATATTTTAGTAGGGTGAACCGCGGTCAGCCCCGCGGTCAGCTAGCGGCTAACCGCCGATCACCTCGGCGGCTAACCGCCAGCTAACCGACTAGTGACCGAAGTTCACCCAGAATTCCAGAGTCTTTTCTATTGTTTTCAGTTATAGTATTTAAAGGTTTGGATGGGTTGTTCTAATGCCCTACCAACTTGGAAAGACCCAGGGGATGACATAAGAAGATTGACTTAGAAAGAAACACCATTTCGGAAAGGTATTGGGACTTTTGGATTCATCAACTTGCATAAGGAAACTTGGTATGTCCTCTATCATTCGAGTACCATACTAAGGGTAATAATAGACAAACAAGATCCTTATACATGTTGTTTGAATACGGATGCCACAATATATAGTCCCTAATGGTATAAGGATTCATTGCATTGTTTTACTCAGATTATATGTATAATTACCCGATCCTACTGGTTTTATCTCAAATTCTGATTTATACACCTGATATGTCATGCCAGCCCCGTTTATGCATGACCAGATAATGATACGAAATGTGTGCTTACGAGCACAATGTCCCGCCTGCCCGAGTGTTTTATACTGATATAGTTTGTATATGTTTTGATTTCTCATGTAACCTATGAGTCGGCACCACTAAGCTTGGACGTCCTTGTCAGTCTGATCAACTGACTTGGGCCTCTCCCTTGTGCTCCCGCCAGTTGCAACTTGGATCCTGTCCTGTCCCGTTACCCGGTTCCGCGGCCGTGGTCTTGTCTAGCTATATGTATATGTATATAATGTTGGTTCTCGTCACTTCGTGTGTTCGAGCCCAACGCACTGAACGTGCTCTCATCACCTTAGTGATAAAGAGGATTTAGCTTTAGTGTGGTTGCCATCTAGTCAGTTCCTGTACCTTGAATACCCCACATGATTTATATTGCATCTGTACTTTAAATGAATCGTGCATCCTGTTTTATGACAGTTATCGTTTTAATAAGTTTTTGTTATGTCTAAGATGTGATTTGATTTCTTTTTTTGGTATCATCTATTCACCCACCTGCCAGACCGTCGTGTCTGACCCATTTTTGTGGTACTCAGGTCCAGCTCCCGTTATTGCCTTTGAGGAGGAGCCAGAGGAGGCGGTTGATGAACCACAACGATTAGTGGAGTGGCAAGCTGACAATGTCATGTAGACATTTGGTTTAGCTTTGAGCTGCGAACATTTTGGGGAGATTATAGAATGATACATGATTTATACTTTTAGATGTATTGGCCTTTGTTGGCCATTATTTTTGGGGAATGTTAATTTAACCTGATCTTTTGTTTAAACTCTAACTTCAAATTTTGGAAATGCTAATGAGATCATTGCTCACTCTGACATCATGTCATACTTGTGTATTATCAGTCTCATGTAATGAGAATGGATTAAGAGTTTGATTTGCTACACGCTTCCGCACCAATGTAAATGTTCCATGAGTGTATGTGGAATCCTCACCGCGGAAACCTGTGGGAAATTAAGGAAATGTATAATCATTATTAAGGGTAGTTCATTACCCCATCCACATCACCGTCGCGGTCCCGGGTCCCGGTCTGGGGTCGCGACAGTACCAAGATTCCTTCCTCTCTCCTATCAAGATTTTAGTTTCAAAACAAGGGAGGAATATTCTAGAAGAAATCTTTGGTGGAGTTTGAGTTGGAAAGTTTCATCCCAAAGAGAATATGAGATGAGTCCGAAAGAGATATAGAAATTTAGGAGAATAAGGAGACCAAGTATAAAAAAAGGAAAGGAGAACAAATTTCAAACAAGAGGACATCCCAAAGGGATGTGGACGTCCGACAATGGGGACCACTTCCCCTTGAACGTCCAAATCATCCCTCCCTCTCTCTTCCTCTGCTCAGTCCACACCGTTGGTTCCTCACTTCACTGCACAAGAAATTTTCGACGGGGCCCATTGCTTAAAGTTTTGTACAAACCAAGAGATCAAGATGGGTAAGGAGATCAATTCAAATTTCACTGCTTGGAGTGCAAGTCAAGCCAAGATAGAGTTCCATTATGGGAAGAGTTCGAAGCCAAAGAAGAAGAAAAAAGGTATAAAAAGACCCCTAGGGGTGAGGGGTGGGAAGTCCAACCCATGCACTTCCTAGGGCTGGACGTCCCCTCCTCTCTCCTTCCTTTCCCTCTTATTCTCTTCCCTCTTCTAGATCTAGGGCTCTTCTAGTTCTAGGTTCTACACTTCTTTTTTTTTTTTTTTTTAAAGAAAGGTAGATTTAGGCCTTGTCCAAGCAAGACGTAGATCTAGGAAGGAGCAGAAGCTTTGTACTAAAGACATGCTATCAATGAAAAAATCAGTTTTCATGGTTGGTCAGATTGGTGATCGAGGCAGAGGAAGAAGTTAATTATTTCTAGCCCTTTATTTTTGTTAATGCTTGTTTGATTGAGTCATTGATGTGGTAATATAATGCTTTAGTAGGCTTGTATTCGTACCAATCGGTACCTTTCAGATTGTATTTCTTAATGCTATAGTAGGCTTTTGATTACCCATGCTTATTTTTTTATAGATCATGCTTAGGGTTTTATTCTCTTTGATAGTTTATACTTAGATTTGATGGGTAATGCTTAGGTAACTTTTGTTATTTAATGAAGGGAATGAGGTCTTGGGCATTTGATGAATTTTGAAGAGAAAGAAGTCTCTTTTGAGAAAATTGGTTTTTAAAGTTTTATTATCGGGATTTGGGTGCCTTGGTTAGATCCATATTTGAAGTAAAAAACCGATCAAAAAAGTATTTTCGATAAAAAAAAATTGGTTTTGGAATGCTTCATGGAATACTACGACTTGAACAATTTTATTGTCTTTGCTATCTAATTAGTTGATTTTGTATATATATTTTTTACTTGTGACATCATCTTTCTTAATTAGTAAGTTTTGTTTTTGAATCACTCTCTGTGGGCTTGACCCGTACTTGCCGCTGTCTATTCGTAGACACCCGTGCACTTGCGATATTTTATGATTGATTGAGATCACATCAAGTTTTTGGCGGTGTCACTGGGGTGCCAATTCAAGAAAAAACTTCTACTTAGGAATTTTTAATTAGTTTTAGCATTATTTGTTCATATTATAGCATATTTTTGTGGTTGGTTCCATTCATATCATGAATTAGGGTTACTTTTTGTGTTTCTTAATGTTTATGGTACTGATTTGTTAAGTTTTGAATGCTGATTTTTAAAATAATTTCGGACTGGTTACAAGTGGTAACACTAAAGACAAGTTTCATCACTATTATTTTAGACGAATTGACTTGGCCCAAAAGTTCACAATTTGGAAACCAGTCAAACTAGATCCTTTTGACTTGAAATCTTGTACGATTGAACTTTGATATATAGGATTTAAACCCACAAAAATTTCAACAAAAAATACTTTCGGGAAGTAAGATTCTTAATGCTGTAAACTTGGCCAGTCAGTGAGACAGATTTTGTTATTAGCAGCATAACTAGTTCAAATAGCCAACTTTACAATAGCAAAGCTATTTCATACTCTTTTTTGTTTCTATTTTTTTGTTTGATTCTTGCATCATAGGAGATTTGTCACGCCCTGAACCTGGATCCCTACAGCGGTCCGACCTCGGGGACGCAAAATTGGGGAAGTAAGTGATAAATAATATTTCTCCCCAGGACCCGCATATGTGAGGAAGACAAAATTTTCCAAACACATCATGAACATTTCGTGGAAGCTTACATGGCATTGTGAGCCGGAGCCCGTGGCCATCAGATTTCATGTCGCACTTAACCTATCGGCATGAAGCTATCATAGCAATACTCATACTTAGACTGGAACAAAACATGATATCAAAATATACAAGGCTAACAGTAACAAGCTAATCATTACCGAAGCATATTCTAGTAATAAATTAACAAGTTCATTAATTACAATCCCAAGGAAAAAGCTAACAAAAGCCTTACAAAATAACAAGCTAAGAACCAATACTACCCAGGTGTGTAATGAATCTCCGGAGTCAAGCACGACGTCTATATGACATCACTGACACAATAATCATGCAAAACTTGTGGCTCTACAGCCATCTGCACATATATTAGCCCAAAACGAGAACACGCTACCTAAAGCACCAAAGTATAATATATCAGACACGACGGTCTGACAGGTGATTGAGATAAGCAAAAACATATAGAATATATAGTCACTAATTAACATGCGATAAAACATTATATTTTTAACAAAGATGCATATGTCCTTTCAAGTGTAAAACGGGAAATCATGATAAATCCATATTTGTAAACCATGGCTAACAAATTGGTAAAAATCTATGAATAAGATACAAGACAGAAATCTAGCATGAATACATAATAATATCATGATCGGTAAATCCACATTGAGTCCATTCTTTCTCCATCATACAGGATAATAAGAGTAAGCAAGACAAAGCAAAGCTGAACAAAACAAAGTAAGAGCCCTTGCCACACTAGGTGGGCAAGGAGGCCGGCCGCGGAACCAGAACAAAGCAAAGATGTGTATAAAATACATGACAATATGCAGATAGTCCATATGTTTAAGGACCCCCGAACTAGTGGATTAGACTGAAGGGGCAGTCCAAGCTCAGTGGTATTCACCTAAATTCATGAATGCACAAAAAAAAAAAAATATTTAGGAGACAAATCATACAAAAAGGGGAAACTACTTGTCAAGACAAGATATCCTCCGCCACGTGATGTGGACGGAGCAAGCAACCCGAACACTTCCGAGGAGGGCTAGTGGAGACTCGCCGTTTTAAGCCCGTGGTTGACACGCTATGCCCCATGGTTAAGGGTGCCGCCCGGACCAAGTTCTCACATTTCCCTCATTGACCACATGAGGTGGACAGTGCACATAAGACAAGACAAGACAGCATAAGCTATTAACATGTAAAAGAACAAAAGTAGTCCCCACGAGTTTCCTTAACAAAAATCTTTCAAGAAGAAATGCTCAAAATCCATTAAAACATGGTATAAAAATCTAATCATGCGACATATAAAAAAAAGGGCTACTCGGCCAGTGAGGACACACAGGCATATAAATAATCAAGTACAAGCGCGATGAGTAGTCCGCCCAAATGTTTATTGGTTGCAAAATATGAGAAATCATAATCCCAAGTAGTTCTTGTAGTAAAATAAGTAAAATCGAGTATTTGGAACTTAAACGGTGTCATTTCAAACGATCTCAGAAGTAACCACCAGGTTTCAAACACATGCCCTGAAGACATGTTAATACCATTTTACGACCTAACAGAACTGTCCATCTTCCTTAAAACATGTAAAACTAGACAAGGCCGGGCAAAACATGTAAAATCGCTAAATCAAGAGTCATTCAGTCACGGGGATGAGGTTTAAAACAAGTAGAATCGAACAAGGAGGGAAAACCAGGAATATTTGGGCAAATACAGGTTTCAAAGGACATTTTTCTCAAATAAGCATACCGTTGGCATGTTGAGACCGCACCATTTGGCCCATTATGCATTTAGAGCCTGAATGTTGAATTCTAACAATGTTTGGGAGTCTCGAAGTTAGGCAGCGTTCTAAGCTTCAAAGTGCCCAAAGTCACTTGGTGAGGTCCTAACAAGTCCCCAGACAAAGTCTCATATGATTTCCACTTATGCATCATTCGAAGGTTAATTGTTATTAATTCCAAGCAAGTGCGGACACTAACAAGTGTAATTAGTAAAACAGTCCCACGCCTTGGTCAAATTAAAACATGTTTATGGTCCACTAATTGAGGCAAATCATGATTAAATTAAAGGCCTTAACATGATTACCCATTAATCCTTCATTCTAAGTTTGGTTGGTAATGGTATCCAAATAAGCCCGCACACTAGTAAGTCTCACCATGAGTAAAAACAGTCCTTTACTTGTTCACATTTAAGACATAATTGGGTTAACCAAATGGGGCAATTGGTGGTGTAATTAAGGGCCCTAACCAAGGTTTCCTCTTATACATCATTCTAAGGTAGGCTATAGTTAAGTTCTATGTAGGGCCGGTCACTAGCATGTCACATTAGTAAAACAGTCCCATGAATTGGCCCATGTAAGTCATATTTGGGTAAATTAAATGGAGCAATCAGGGTAGAGATTATAGGCCTAATTCAAGGTTTTAAATCCCTTTCTAAGCATGAAATAAATGGGGCAGGGAAGAGGTTGAAAACCCCTCAAAGAGGGCCCCACAACTGGCCAACAACCAGCTATTGGACATGGCGCTGCAGCTGCACTGCAGTCACATTTCCAGCCCGTTCCTTCCTTGTTTCCAGCCATCATCATGGAGTTCTTTGGGCAGGTTGAGTTGGGGATTTTCAAGGGAGAAAACAACTGAAATACTACCCTAAGAGGGCTCCAAAACCAGTCATATAATCACTGAATCTATGAAGGGACATCAACATGATATGAGGTGAATCATTGAGTAGAACTTAGATAATTTCAAAATGTTAACATGCACACCAAAACACCCAAATCAGTCACTTGCCTTAGCACCAATGGTTTCCAAATCACTCTCCCAAACGCCTTCCACCGGCTAGAAACACTTAGCTAGACAACCCCAAAAAAAAAAAACCTACACAAAATCCCCCAAATCACATGTCAAGAAAAGCTTAGAATCATGGCTTGCATGTAACACCTCGTACCTTAACCCCGTATTAATAATAATTAATTGCTTGGTTATTTAGTAGGTTAGTTAGCAGGTGTGTTTAGAGTCTTAGCGAGTCGGGTTTGGCATGGGGATTGCGCGTGCGAAGTCTCATGCGAGTCCGAGTGCATTTGGATAGAGTAGGGGGCTGGTTTGCAATTTTGGGAGGTTTTTAGGGGTTTTTACGAGATTATGAGTTTTGTGAGTTTGGGTGCATCGGATAGGTCTCGTCATCTCATGAATTTTAGTCTTCTATCGCGTTTCGATTCGACGCGTTGAAGATGCCCAAATAATCACATTTAGCCAACCAGGGGCTTAACCCAAATTTTACTTAATTTCCCTCTTAAATATCAAGCCTCCAACGAAGACTTCTTCCTCTCTTATCTTCATCTCTTCTTTCACTTCTCTGTGTCATCTCCAAGCCTCCTCTTCTTCTCACTGCTGCCTTGCCAACGACAACCACCGGAGCTCATCTTCGCTAGCCAATCCAGCCATCTTCTTCCTAAACTCTCCAAGAACTCAACCATCCGATTTTCTAAGCTTTTCATCAACAAACCACTACAAGGTAGGCTCTCCAAGCTACTAGACCTAGCTACTCTTCTTCCTTTTGATTAGAAATGGATTAGGGAGACTCATAGCAACCCTTTGCATTCATTTTTGTAGGGAGGTTTTGGTTTGGAAACCTTCTTCTTCTCCTTTGAGCTCTAGAGGAGTTTTCTTCAAATTTCTTCTTGAAATTCCTTAAGCTCTTCATCAAGGCAAGTTAATATACATGTTTATGATTTGATATGTTTTGTTTCCCCTTTGATTGATGATTGATGATGCTTAGATGACCTGTTGCTCATTTGATTCGTTTTAGATTGAAATCATGATAATTGAATGTAATTGCTTAATGAAATGGATTAGGATTTTAATGACTTGATTAGATGATAGGATTGGATTGTTATGGACTTGTTACATCTACATATATGTGGATTTATCAGGTTCAGGAAACAGGTGAAGGAAAGGTCCCAGGTTCACTTCAGTTACAAAACCTGTGTTCTGTAACTGTAGTGTACCCGGTCGACCGGCCAGGGGCTCGGTCGACCGGCGACACTGCGTCAGGTTCTCTGGAATCTGATGAGAACATTGTCGCGACCCCGAACCGGGATCCAGGCCCGCGATGAGGTGGATGAATGATGATGATGATTATATGAATATACAAATTTAATCTCCCATAGGTTTCCGCGGTGAGGATTTCACACACACTCACAAAACATTTACATTGGTGTGGAAGCGTGTAGCAAATCAAACTCTTAATCCATTCTCATTATATAAGACTGATAAGTATATATGTGTGACAAGATGTCAGAGTGAACAGTGATATCCATGGCATTTCCCAAAATGAAAGGTTATAAGTTTAACAAAAGATGAGTTAAATTAACATTCCCCAAAAAATAATGGCCAACAAAGGCCAGTACAACCAAAAGTGTAAATCATGTATCATTTTATAATCTCCCCAAAATGTTTCGTGGCTCAAAGCTAAACCAAATGTCTAAATGACATTGTCAGCTTGCCACTCCACTAATCGTTGTGGTTCGCCGACCACCTCCCCTGGCTCCTCCTCGAATGCAATAACGGGGGCTGGACCTGAGTATCACAACATTGGGTTAGACACGACGGTTTGGCAGGTGGGTGAATAGATAATACCAAGAAAGAAATCCAGGCACGACTTAAACATAACGAAATCTTATTAAAACAATAACTGTCATAAAACAAGATGCATGGTTCATTTAAAGTACAGATGCAATATAAATCATGTAGGATATTCAAGGTACAGGAACTGACTAGATGGCAACCACACTAAAGCTAAATCCTCTCTATCACTAATGTGATGAGAGCACATTCAGTGCGTTGGGCTCGAGCACACGAAGTGACGAGAACCAACATTATATACATATACATATAGCTAGGCAAGACCACGGCCGCAGAACCGGGTAACGGGGCAGGACAGGATCCAAGTTGCAACTGGCGGGAGCACAAGGGGGAGGCCCAAGTCAGTTGATCAGACTGACAAGGACATCCAAGCTTAGTGGTGTCGACTCATAGGTTACATGAGAAATCAAAACATACACAAAACTTTATCGGTGTAAAACACTCGGGCAGGCGGGGTATGGTGCTCGTAGGCACACATTTCATATCATTATCTCTTCATGCATAAACGGGGCTGGCAGGACATGTTAGGTGCATAAATCAGAGTTTGAGATAAAACCAGTAGTATCGGGTAAGGGTACATATAATCTGAGTAAAACAATGCAATGAATCCTTATACCGTTAAGGACTATATATTGGGGCATCCATATTCAGACAACATGTGTAAAGATCTTGTATGTCCATTATTTCCCTTAGTACGGTACTTGAATGATAGAGGACATACCAAGTTTCCTTATGCAAGTTGATGAATCCAAAATTCTTAATACATTTCATAAATGGAGTTTCTTTCTAAGTCGATCTCCTTAGTTCATCCCCTGGGTCTTTCCAAGGTGGTAGGGCATCAGAACAATCCATCCAAACCTTTAAATACCATATCTGAAAACAATAGAAAAGACTCAGGAATTCTGGGTGAAATTCGGTCACCTGTCGGTTAGCTGACGGTTAGCTGCCGAGGTATTCGGCGGTTAGCCGCTGGCTGACTACAGGGCCGACCGCGGTTCACCCTGTTAAAATATAGCATTCTGTGTTTCTGACCGCGCATTTCGGCTACCTAGCGGTCACAGGGCTTTTGGGTGGCGGTTAGCCGCTGGCTAACCGCGGTTCACCTGTTAAAACACAGCATTCTATGTTTGTAACCAAATCTGGGTCGGCTAGCCGCCGGTCACCTGTCGGCTAGCCGCCAAGGTGACCCCCAGCTGACCACCCAGCTGCGGCAACTACACATCAGGTGCAGATTTTAGCTTTTTCTTTCCCAAACCCTTTCACCTCAACTTCATCCATTTCCTAACATGAAATGGGTCTATTCCCTTCCATTCAACATCAATCCTATCCTCCAACCATCCTTCCATCAAGGCATTAATTCTCCTTCCAATACAAACCCCATTCAATGCAAGTACAAATCTCATTTATAAAATCCATAATGGCAAAACAAGCTTTAGTAAATGAATGCATACATCCTCATAAACTAACTAAGAAGAAATCTTATCAATAAGTATATTTCCAAAAAGCATTATGAAACATAGGAAACTAGAGGAAGATGAAAAGTAAAATCCACATTTTCAATAAAACAAGAACTCATTCAAATCAAATCCATTCATTCACTTGCCTTGGTCTCCAATTAAGCTAATAAGCTCTAATCCCACTCTCAAGCTCAAAATCCTCTATCTACACAAAAATCCCCAAAATACGTTCATTACAAGCCCTAAAATGGCAAAACTATGAAATAGAAAGGGATAACTTCCAATAACCAAGATGGAGCATCTCAAGGACTAGAAGAACACATAACCAAGAGATGAGAAGAAGAGCTTACATGGAAAGTCCTCCAATGACAAGAGCTTGATCAAAGTGTAGCTTGGAATGGAAGGCTCTCTCCAAAAAATGGTATCAAGATGAAGCTCTCATGGAGGGGAAGAAGATTACCACCTCAATTTTACCTTTAGCAATAGATTTGAGAGAGATTGAGAGATGGAGAAGCAAGAAGCAAGGTGGCTTGAAGAAAACCCTAGGGCTGGGCTGGAACTCCTTTTCCTCAAAGACAGTTGCAAGAAGAGGAAGAGGAAAAAGGGCTCCTCCTTATATAGATAATGGCAATGGGTCTCACAACTTAAAAGTCCAAATTGGGCTAAAACATCGCTCTACGGGCTTCGGACGGATTCGACGAAGAAGGAAGAATCGATCGTCGAAATTTCTACTTTCCAAAAAGTATATATTTTACGAGTTTCGGAGACATTGAAAATAGTGTCCAGATTTTGTGTAAAAAGACTGTTTTACCCCTATCATTAGCAAAGGAGGGTTTAGAGGTCTCGAATGAAAACGGAACAAATACGAAAGTTGTCGGGAATCATAAAATACATTAAACGAAGCAAATTACAGATTTTCAGAATTATTAAATGAATCCCAAAACTAATCAAAACACAATAAAGGAACCCCCAAAGGGCCCCACTAAATCAAAAGAGTACCCAAAATAATTCAAAGCTATAAAACTATTCTAATCCAGATTTTACCCATTTCCACTGTTCTCACTTATAGCTAAAGCACGTCTTAATTAACTCTAATCGGAAACTCTCGGGGCGGGGTCTTACAAACACTATTTCCCCTTTTTCACTTACAACTGCTAGTTGACCGGCCCAGGGCTCGGTCGACCGGGCACACAGGAGGATGTCGACCTGCTTCTTGCAGGTTGACAGGGGTGCTGTATAGGCGGTCGACCGGCCAGGGGCGCGGTCGACCAGGTAGACTGTGTACGCGGTCGACCGGCCCAGGGCCAGGTTGACCGGGTCAACTGTGGAAACCCAGTTTCAGGGGTTCTTTTCCTTATGTTTTTTAGGACTTTATGTGGAACTTTGGCTACCCCTTTTAGGACTCATTTGACTATATGTGAGGATATTTTGAGCTAACGTTCTTCACGTTATTCCGGTTGTATCGGGAATCAATTTCACTTAATCTTGAACAGTACGGGACAACGGAATACCTTTTCTATATCTATGCACAAAGATCATATATTCAGGTATCGCGAACCCTAAACCCTTTCGTTGACTGAGTAGAATTGTACGATGCTCCGGGTTTAATAATTGACTTAGGATTGGATTGTTTATTGCCTTGGATTCTGGATTGTACTGTCTGGTACTGTTTACATGAAATGTTCATGTTCATTAGCTTCGTTTATTTGCTTTGTTTTGGGATCACTTTTGAGAACTTAGATTGATGGATTTAGGATCCCCTTTGATGTTTCGTTTGTTTCAAAGTTTGATGGAAGTGTTGAGGCTAGACGACTTTGATTGTAAAGCTTGTTTGAGAACTACCGGTGTTGTTATTGTTTTGAAGAAGATTGATGGTTTTGACTTTAATTTGATAATGGAAAGGTAGTTTCTCTTTGATTAATGAATCTTGTTCAGACAAGAAAGTCTAGCTCTTCACTATTGGTTGTTTAGGACTCTTTGTGTCAGGCACCACTCGACTGTTAATGCCCAACACAGATGGGGCACCATTCTGTGTGAGGACTTTGGATTGAACGTCTGCGCAGTACGACTTTTTATATTTTGATGGATGTACACCATCAGATACATATTGAACGAATGACTTTGATGACTCATGGCATTTTGGTATCCATTTTGATTGCTTGCTTGCCGGGGTTCATCCCGTGCCACTCTACCACAGCTCAAATGATGAGTCGGGAGGGTCATGTGAAACTATCCCGTGGTGTATTAGTTTATGTGGGTTGCCTCCTTGTTAGATGTTTATGTTAGTTTGATTTTGATTCGAATGCTTTGCACTTCTTACGATCAGGATGCTATGAATTTCATGTGATTTTGTTTATCGTTTACTCTGATTGGTTCTACATATCTGGATGATTTATATATATATTGCTTGCCGACCTTCGTGTCTGATGATGCTACTCTTGGTGCATAGGTACCGAGCTTTACCTTACCGAGGAAGAGGCGACGAAAGAAGTTCAGGCGGATCAGCCTGATGACTTCCTAGAGTACAGTATGGACGACATTGTATAGCAGTAATGACCCCGTACATGAGCGCCTTCACGTTATTTTGTGTAGCTTCATCTTTTGGTTTCTTCATCTTTTGATTAGGCCCGAGTTTTGGATGTGGCCTATTGTTATAAATAATACTTTTGTTTAATTGTTTCAAACTTGAACTCTAGTTAATATATATGATCAGTCTTTGCTCTTAACTATATACTTCAAGATACCATTTGTACTATGAAGCTTCCGCTATACATTTTATGTATTTGAGGAAATGTCTATACCTCACAGCGATCTTCGATCCATATTGGGACATGATTGGGGCCCAGTGTTGTTATTAATGTTGAAAATTTTTAATTGGCCCTAATCTCACGCATAAACCCCGGTTTCACGATCGGGAGCATGACATTGCATGTCCGAACTTGTGGACCAAATGGGCTGCTAATCCTCATATTAGAAGCTGGAATCCATGGCTTACCTGAAGGAGCTCAAACATGACAGATTAATGGTGGTAGATGGGGCGGCCAGCAGTGGAAGGACCCAACAATGGGATACTTGGAGAGTAGACGATGAGAGTAACGCGTTGGTGACGATGAGAGCAACGCGTTGGTGACGATTGGTGACGATTGTTTTCGAAGTTACTCAAAGTTTGATGAGCTTTGGTGAAGAAATGGAGGAGAAAGAAGGGAAGAGAAGTTTCGGCTGAAGCTCTTTGGTTGAAGGCTCAAAATGAAGGAGAAGGAAGAAATGGGTGCGGGCCCCACAACTTACTAGAACTTGATGGGCTTGGACGTGGGCCTTCTGGGCCTCGAATGAAATCGACGAAGAAAACTAAAATGATCCTCATAAAATCTAGTTTTCAAAAAGTATATTTTTGACATGGTTTTGGAATTTCGAAAATTGGGTTCAGATTTAAATGTGAAAAGATTGTTTTGCCCTTATGGCTGAAAAACTAATTTTCTGAGTTTCGAATGGGAGCGGTCTAAACACAAAAGTTGTTGGGGTTAATTTGACCTATTAAAAGAAACCAAAATTGGAATTTTTTAAAATCAAGAACAAACCCCCCACGCTGACACGTGCAACCCAAGGCATCCCTACGCTACCAAACTTGGCCCAACGGCTCTCAAAATTCCCCAAAGCTATAGAAAACCATTATAAACCACAAACTAGCTCGATTACACTCAAATCTGACTTAGAGAACTAACGCACAACTAAAAAAACAAATCACAAAAATTAAGGGTTGGGGTCTTACAAGATTGAAATCCAGCCACTGTTTTTAGGTTTTTATCAATCTAAGTGGGTCGTACAGATCTATAAACTTGGGCCTGTGCAATAGCTTCCCATCACTTAGAGTTTTTTCAGCCGTTGACAACATTATAGAAGAGAGCAATCTAAGAATGGAAACAAAGGAGGGAAGTAAGGAGGAAAGTGCTAAAAGGAAGGTAACTTTCCCAAAAACTAGCTCCTTCCACAAAGAGGAGATATTTTG
This sequence comes from Persea americana, assembly GCA_029852735.1. NCBI lineage: Eukaryota > Viridiplantae > Streptophyta > Magnoliopsida > Laurales > Lauraceae > Persea > Persea americana. Next base: position 44,870,604 of record CM056814.1, read on the forward strand.
AGAGATTCTCTCCCAAAAGAAGACACTCTGAGATATTTTGAGATATTCTCTCACAGAAAGAATATCCTGAGATATTTTGAAAAATTCTCTACAAAAGTGATCCCACATAAGATCTAAGCCATCATTAAAAGCTTAAGGTCCAATGGGTGAGCCCACATGTGCCAGGTTTGACCACCTAGGCACCTTAAATGGGCTTCTTACATTGAGCATCACTCAGAATTTTGTAAATCCTTTTCCAACAAAAATCCTCTTACCAAAAGCATATAAAAATGGTCACATGCCTCTTTTGAGTTGATTGGACCATTGAAAAGGCCGAAATTCAAGCCCTTTAAGCTTCCAAAGCTCAAACCACACCACCTCATGCATCAAATTGAGTTAAAACCCTGAAATTGACATTTCACAAAAATCCAAACCAATCCAATGGACCCAAAATTGTCAAACCCCGACCCAGGATTAGCACGATTAGTGTTAACTAAGTGCGTGTTTAGTTGTAATGTGAGTTTAGTGTACGTGGGATTAGAAATTGGTCCGATTTAGTCTAGAATTAGCTTTGGGGAATTTTGAGAGCGTTTTGTGCTATTTGGTCACCCTTAAGGGTGCCTTGAGTGTACGTGTAAGCTTGGGAGGAAATTCCAGTTTTCTGATTTTAATCGTGATTTCGATCTCTTTTGAATGGTTTTATTTTATTGATAAACTTTTGTGTTCAGCTTGTCTGTGTTTTAGGCCCGGAAACCCAAGTTTTGGCCCAAAGGGGTAAATCAGTCTTTTCACACCAAATATGGACTCAAATTTCAAAATCTCAAAACTATGCCAAATTTATATTTTTTGGAAACTAGATTTTTCGGCGATCATTTTAGTCTTCTTCGTCGTTTTCATCCGGGGCCCACAAGTCAGTGTTTTGACCATTGCAAGCTTTGAGCAATGGGGCCCACAAGAACCCATTTGAAATGAGTCTTCCCCTCCTTCATTGTTCACTTCGGTTCTTCCCTGCAACTCTCTTTAACTCAGCTGTGACTTCTTCTTCTTCCCCTCCCTTCTTCTCTTTGCATGCCTAAGCTAGAAAGCCTCAAATCAAAAACTAATCATACCATCTTCTTCCTCTCAACTCAAGGAGTCCATTGCTACCATTTTCTTGGAGATCCCAGCTGTGTTTCCACTCCATTTTCTTCTCCTCTTCTTGTTTAGCAAGCTTCAGGTAATGGATCTCTTTCTCCTCTTCAATGTAGTCTTTTGAGTTCCTTAGGAGCCCATTTTTCAAGCATGCAACACCCATTTCGAAATGGGTCATTGTCTTCACTTTTTGGTGGATTTTTTTAAGTTCTTTTCATGGGTTTTCTTATAGATTTCGTGGGGTACATTTGGTAGGATTTTTCTGAGATTGTTGGGCTTGGATTTTGGTAAAGGCAAGTGATCAACTTAGCTTCATGATGCATGCAATATTTGATTATTTTAGCTTTCATGGTTTGATTTCTTTTCCATTCTAATTTGGGCAATGTATTGTTTCAAAGATGTATTATAGTCTGAAATCTTGTTTTAATTGAAATGCATATGCTAATGGTTTGTATTAATGGTTTTCATTCATTTGAAGTTGCTTTTATCTTGCCAAAATGTTTTATAAATGGATGAAAGAATGGAGGAAATGTTGTGAGGTGATTGGAAGTGTGGATTGTTAGAATTTGAATGGAAATTGCCCCTTGGAGAGCATGGAGGCTCAGGGGATATGCAGGGATTTGACAAAGGAATGAAATGGTGAAAAGAGGTGTGAAATATGAATCAAACTGAAGCTGCCGCAGATCGGCGGTCAGCAGTCGGCTAGCCGACTGTTGACCCACGGCTAACTGCCCCTATGTCGGTCAGAATAATAGTAACTCAGTTTCTACACAGGGCGTGGTCGGCCCGCGGGCGGTCAGTAGGCGGCTAGCCGACCTGCACAAGAAATCTGAAAAGTAGTATTTCTCCTGATCAGTCGGTCAGCGGTCGGTCAGTTGGTCGGTCAGCCAACCAGCAACCGGCGGCTAGCCGCCAGGTAGCCGCGTGGTGACCGAGTGCACAGAAGGAGAATTTTGAAGGGGCTTCGATGGGAGAGAAAAACTAGAATATGTTAAGGGGTCTTTAGCTTGATGTTGTGCAATTGAAACATGAAATGTTGTCTAGCTTCGGGGACACCAATTCATTTTAAACTCCAACATTTGGGTTTCAACTTCACGAGAATCAAATAAAGAGTCTTAGCATATACTTGACATAATTGTTTCGAAATATTGAATTTTGACATGAAGAATACCGTCTCGTACCTGTTTTGATTTACAAGCAGGTGTTCATCTTTTGATTTGTTTCAAGAACTATATTGGGGACACTTTTCCAGCCTTGATGTCATAGCTTATGCTATTCTTGTTTAGTCTCGTCTTGCATTGTTTTGATAAGTGTTTTTCCCCATTTTTCGCTAAGTTTTGTACAAGTATTGATATGTTTTATGCATACATGGATATCATAGAATACCGCTGAGCTTGGACTGCCCTCTCAGTCTGATCCACTAGTTAGGGGGTCCTTAAACATAAGGGCAATCTGCAGATTAGTCGTGTATTTATACACATCTTTGTTTTGTCCGGTTCCGCGGCCGATTTTCCGCCCACCTTGTGTGGCTCGGACTTTTGTTTCGTTTCGTCTTGTTTTGTTTCGTTTCACTTGCTCTTGTCATTACGTATGACGGAGAAAGGATGAGCTCAATGTGGATTCGTGAATCATGTTATTTTATTGAAAAGCATATTAGTTTTGAATTGCACCTTAAACATGTTTGGTTCAGAACTCATGCCATGTTTTAAGTGCTAATTACTTTCATATTAACTGACTTGTATTATGTCTAAACTGTTCACCTGCCAGACCGTCGTGTCTGACCCTTTTGTTTTGGTGTTTAGATGCAGGCGCCGTTGCTATTGCGGAGGAGCGCCCGGAGGAGGCTTTTGAGCCACCCCCAGCCCGTGAGTGGCAACCCGACGACGTCCTCTAGACGTTGGGCGGGGTCTTGAGTACAATACACATAGATGGGATTATTTTGTTATTTTGGGATGTATGGCCTTTGTTGGCCTTTTCACACTTTTGGGGTTATGTAACTTAACACTTTTTGTTATCTTGAAACTTGAACTAAATTTGGTAATGCTATGCTTACGTTTCCTCCTCTGATTATTGTCTTAATGATGACTTAACTTATGCAATTTGGAATCATAAGGTTTATGTTATTAAATTGTGATGAGATTACTTGCACGCTTCCGCAAATCATTGCTCGTGTGAGATTGTTACATGTTCGTTTTTGGGAATCCTCACCGCGGAAACCTGTGAGTTAATCATAGTTTGATGGACATAACCGTCGCGGGGCCCAGACTGGGGGAAACTCGGTCCGGGGTCGCGACAAAAATAGTCCCAAAGAGTGACCAAAACCCAAATCTTGACCCTAACTTGCCACATACAGCCAGTTAGGTCACAAAGTCAAAAACAAAAATTCTCCCGACCCCCTGACTCGCCACATGCTTCTTGTTAGGTTACAAGGTAAAAAACTTACAAAACTTCTTCTTGACCTCTTGATGCGGCCACATAAAGCCTCAAGGTTCACAAGGTAAAAAAAATGCAAAAACCACAAAAAAAAAAAAGACCCAAATCCAAACTCCTCATGTCATTTTCAAAACTTTACATTGAGATGGTACATGATCCCTCTCACTACCATAAATACCCTTAAAGACTCAAAATGCTAATCTAGTAAAAGAAAATTGCCAACTCTTGGTCAAATCAAAAGCTCTCATTCAAAGCTCAAAAGTTCTCTTTGAGGCACACTGAATCGATTTTGAAGGAGTTTCAATGTCATTTCATGTGCGATGATTCTTCTCGTGACAGAATGGGCGAAACTACTTCAAGCATTAAACCCTCCCAAAATCATTTGAAAACTTCAAGATCCTTCAAAACAGCCATGAGGAGTGCACACATCAAGTTCAGGGTCATTTCAACATCATTTGGCCTGACTTCAATGTTCCAGTTGCTAAACAGGACCTGTGAGGACCCGTTCCTAGAAATACCTGGTGGGACCTAATTTGACCAAGTCAAATCCTTGATTATCCTATTTAATAGGTGATTAGCATAAATAGTTAGTAAGTCCCATTAATTTAGCTTAAGCTATAAGATTAAGACCCTTGTGAGATTAATAGTGGTTTCCTAGAATTAATTTTCCAATTAGAAGCCTAAGTTGTAATCTTAACCATATATGGTATTTCCTACTTTAGTATGCTAATTAAAAAGAATTAGTAGAATAGATGGCTAATGTACCTAAGTATTAGAACTAGCTTGTATTTATAATTCTTAATGGATATTAGATGTTTATTGTTAATTTAATAGGTCTTGATTAGATTAAGATTTAGTTGATATTAGAACTAATAGGAAGGACTTTGAGAGTTAAGAACCTTCTAGAAACCCACCTAATGACCTATTTACCCATGGCCCCATCTCTTTTCCATTTTAAACTAAGTTACCCTTTTGGTAATTATCCCAAACCCTAAGCTATAAAAATAAACTATTACAAACATTAGCCCAAAACCCTAATTTACTCTCACCTCTCATTTACCCTATCTTCCTCCCCAAGCAAACCCTAATTCCCCAAAATTCCAGCTCAAGGAGAAGCTAGGAGACCACCACAATTGCTCAATCAACACCTTAGGAGATTGGAATTCACATATCTCTCTCTCAACTCCATCACCAATTTCGAATAGAGGCAAGTGGACATGTTTAGATGCTTTAGTTTAATTGATTAATGTGCTTAGATTGATAATTACTGTGTTTGATGGATGTTTAGCATGATTCTGTTTATGGATGGTTGGTTGAATGATGTAATGTGTGGAATTGTTGTTCTAAGCTCGTTTATGTGACTTTTGGCCATTGATGGATGGGAATCCCCCATTTGGAAGATCAATGGCCCATTTGTGATGAGATCATGATGTGGGAGGTGTGTATGAAGTTTGGAGATGATCAGTGTAGATCTGGGTTAGATTTGATGAAGTTTTGATGAAGAAAGGAAAAATGGTAGAATTTTGAAAATGTGAAATTCGTGTGTACCTGGTCGACATCATCCCCCAGGATGTCGACCGGGTACACAGGAGAGGACCTCAGCTAACTAGGAGCAGAATGGTCATAGGGTATAGTCCCCGTGTACCCAGTCGACCGGCCAAGAGGCCTGGTGGACTAGCCACACTGCAGTTTTTCCCCCACCTGCCAGATGTTTGTGGAAGTGCCGCAGTGTACCCGGTCGACCGGGTGGACCATGATGTCGACCGGGAACACTGCAAACTGTGATTTATGACTCTCAGTTAACTTTCCATTCCCACAGAGTGCCAGGTCAACCCGTGGACCCATGATGTCGACCTGGTACACTGTAAATAGTGATTTTCCAGATTTAGTTTCATTCGATGATCTGATCATGTGTGGGCCCCGTTGACCTTTCATTTGGACCGTTTGGGACACGCTGGACATGAACCAATGGCTGGGCTTAACCTTGACTCGTGTAGCCACCTAAGTAGGGTCTAGGGTTGTAAACGAAACATGATTCAATGGTTATGGATGTCCTATGATGCTAAATACCTACAGGAGCACTAAGGATACATAATAAGCATCTGGGACTCCGTGATCACTGTTTTAGGTGAAGTGGGGCCCTAGACTTAAATGGAGGGGCAGCGATCATCTATAGATTTGTGACGTATGGTACTTATAATGATGAAACAGACACTAAGGCTGGCTGGTAGGTCCGAATCTTGGATGTTGGCCTTAAGAGGGACTATAATCGGGGTATTGCACTTAGGACCCGATCTATGATCACGGTCCGTATTGGATGAGATGTCAAGACATGGTACTTGGAGTCCTAACCTGTAATATTGGGGACTTAACGGTAGATATTGATGGACGGACTGTATAATGAGATAATGTTAATTAAGCGTATCGAGAAGTGGAGTTTACAAGGGTATGCATTATTAACTGTTGAGAATCGTAAGGATAGAATATTTATACCTGAACTCCGTGCCTCATGCCATTGACTAACATTGTCTCATATTAATTATGATAAGGCTATCCAATTTGGAGTACCCCCACCTAGTGGTCTATAGGATTTGTGGATGTACGATTGGTCTGCCGAGGGTTATGATGCCGGCATGGACGTTGATATTGAGATATTGTTGGTTGACACAGTAGGTACCGGTGGGAGAGGGGTACTGAGACCGCCGACGCTCGGACCGGGTGTGGATGGACGGTGATGTTGATCTAGCACTAAGACCAATGGCTGGGACTTGGCTGTGGCTATGGATATTACTGGTTGATCTAGCACGTAAGACCAATGGCTGGGACCTGACTGTGGCTATGGATATTGATGGACTCTTGTATGTTCCTATTCGAAGAGACAACAGAGATGGGTGGCTATGACCCCTATGGTTGATGTCCATCGACAGTTGTCGGGACGACGACGACGGGTTGGCTCTGACATCCCACGTCCCTTGTACTTCAATTGTGGACGTACTTTGTGTGCTCTTATGGTTGTATATTGGATGTATTACTATTACGTATTCAGGATGTAGTTGCTTAGTGTCTTTGACTATCGACGTTGACACGATTGGATCCAGATACGATGATTGTGAATAGGGTTGGGCTACTTTCTCTGGTTACTTCTGTTACTGGTGATACAGATGTATTTGCATGATTTATACGATATATTGATGATTATGGCTTCTCTTGTCTATTTGATATATTGCATCCAACATCTGTTATATTATTATCTCAATTACTATTCATGCACTACACTCCACACTGTTTATGTTGCACTCTGATATCCTATATCATTATTGAGGTACTAACCACGCAGGTTCAACTGGGATCAGGCATGGCCTTATTTCCTATCTGTTTATACAATGTATTGCCATCTAAGCATGCCGATTTGCCTGGCCCATCGAGCCTGACCCGATCCTTGGTGTTTTCAGGTATATTCTCTTCCGTTTTCTTTGATTGGTAGAACTGCTTGGCGGCTAATCTGTTGCCGTGATGCGTATTTTTCCGCAAGGATACGGTTGTCTCAAGTAATATAGACTATGGAAGTCCGAATATCGTTCCCACGAGGATCATTACAAGGAAAATAATAATGATTTATGAAAAGGAGTATCAACTCAAATATAGCTAACAAATGCAAATGAAAATAACAAAAACAATAGAAACAGGAAACAAAACAATAACATAGAAAATATAAAAAATGCAAACTAAAAGAAAACGAGAACTAGGTAACAAAGAGATGTTAGTAAAAATAGAAAAACTCAAGTGAGAACAAGCTAAGTAACAAGTTAGTAACCAAGTTAATGACAAAAGAAAAATAACAAGGTTACTACAAGAACAATGAAGAAATGTTAGATAGATCAAATGAATAAGTGTGTGAAAATAACAAGTGAAAGATAAAAAATGAGTGGATGGAGATAAAGAAATATGCTAAAGTGGTGTAAAATCAAATGTGGAATTGATGGTATGAATAATAGAGAAATGGAATGTGAGAATTAAAACTAGTGAATAAGTGCGTGGGAGTGTGAATAGAATCAAACTAAAGTAAGTAAAATAAACAACAAGCAATACTAATGGATAGATTGAATCATCTAGAATCCACTAAGTGACACTAATCCAACACTTATGCTCTTCTCTTTTCCAAAAAAAAAAAAAAAGACTCAAATCTAATTACAAATCAATGCTTAGATTTGGAAAAATATAACTTTAAAGCTCTAAAATAGAAATTAACAATCTAATAGCTAAGATTTTCTTCCCTTCATAAATGAAAAGATTCCTAATGACTATCTATCAAAAGTAAGCATAAACCATCAAAAGATATTAACTTCTAAGCATGATTTATCAAACCTAAGCTTAGATAGTAAAAAGAATGCTAATATAGAAACTAAGCATAGAAGGTTGAAGAATGTAATGAAGAAAAATCTACTATAACATATTAAGCACATAAACAAGGGAATTTAAAATAAAGAGCATAAGCAAAAGGAATAGGATCAACTTAGCTTCACCTAGAAGATCCAATCAAAGGAATTAGCCACCCATTGGAGAAGATAAAACTTTCAATTCCATTCCAAATCTTTAATTTTACAAGGCTTTCTTCACTTTTTCTCTACAATTTGCTCTCAATTACATGAATAGCTTAAGTAAAGAGGAGGAAGTTCTCCTTGCTTATGTATCTAATGCCTAGAGCTCCCTTCCTTATATAGAAACATTTGCCTTGCTCTCTTTTGGTTCTTTCCAATGTGGGACTTCACAAGAATGGGAATATGAATATATGTATGCGATTCCCATGTTAGAAAGCAGTCACCAGATTGATGTATGAATTTGGCCCCTGAAACGTCCGAATTCGGAAAAATATTGTGAAATATGATTTGTAGATCTTTGAATAAGCTTTCTAATGCTTCTGAGATCACCTCAATCGGATACCTGAGTAAAAAGATATGGTCAAAATACCAACCCAGGTCTATCATGTTCCTTCTAATTGTTGGCATAACTTTGTCATTTCTTTATCCAATTGCCTTCCAAACTTATCCTAACTCTCTTTAATTCTTGAATCTCAACTTTAATCTTGAAATTAATCTTCAATTACCACCTACCAAGAGAAATTAATATAATTGAGAGTATGGAAGCCATTGGAACTCATATAAATGCATGCAAATGACCATCTATAATGGAAAGATATCAGCAAAGATGATGGGGAGGAACTTTATGATTTTTATTCTAAAAATAATGTTTTGAGTTCTTTTATCTTTGAATACTCATAAAATAATACTATAAAAGTGTATCTTTTGTGAACTCATCATGCCGCAGGGTTCAGAGAATGGTGCAGTTGGTGCACCGAGAGGCGTCTGTCAGATAGATTACTATTCTTTCCTTTTATTGTAGCTGGCCGTGTTGGCATAGGATTGAATAGTTAACTTAATTATAGAAAGTGCTTTGTAATCCCTTAAAGTGAAATAAAATTTTAGGACTCTGTCCATCTACATGCTCATAGGAGATTCAAACTTGATTACATTATTGGATTTTTCCGCATCTCTTAGGTACTTTCTCGTAGCACCCCGAAATTCGTGGCGCCCGGATTTTGGGGCGTTACATTTTGGTATCAGAGCATTACGGTTCTCGGACCATTAAAATACTTAGCAACTCTTAGGATTCGATGTGAGGATTGATTAGACTTAGATTGGCAACGCAATGGTTATTTGATGTTTGTCTGTGTCTTTGTGTTTTGCTTGTTCTAAAAATGTTTAAATGCAGATTATGTTGCAGCATCATAGTTCAGATAGGTGCAGTCGGTGCACCATGGAGGACAGATTCGAACAGTTTGTTCAGTCCCAGACGAGGATCAACACTCAGATATTAGAGATTATTAGCAGTGTGACCCAGCAGCCACAGAGTTTGCAGTTTCCACCAGTTGTCACACCGCTTAAGCTAGATCGGTATGAACTATTTGAGAGGTTCCGTAAGAGCAAACCTTCAGAGTTTAGTGGATGTGGAGACCCGATGGAGGCAGATGCATGGATTATAGAGATGGATCGGATCTTCAGGATGCTTCTGTGTACGGGCGGACAGCGAGTACAACTAGTGACCTACATGTTACGAAATGCAGATGAATTATGGTGGATGACAGTGAGAGCTCCTTACACAGACCTGGGTGATGCAGTCACTTGGGAGACATTCAAGGAGTAGTTTCTTCGGAAGTTCATTCCGTCACCCGTCAGATCTCAGAAGCTTCGGGAGTTTACATAGCTACTTCAGGGAGACATGACAGTCCTAGAGTATGAGGCACAGTTCACCCGCTTATCACGATTCGCCGAAAGACTTATCACTCCAGAATCAGAGAGAATCAGACGTTTCGTAGACGGCCTTCGGGCAGACATCCAGTTGCACAAGACTCCCAGAGAGCTTCCTACGTATGAGGCTTATGTGGAAGATGCGATGCGGGCCGAAGATGCCCTTAACAAGGTTGCCCAATGGAAAGCTTCCATACAGATGGAGATGATGCAAGTGTATCCGGAAGAGGATGGAGACGAGGCAGTCCAAGGTGATGAGTAGCTGGGGATTGATTTGGAATTTCAACGAAGGTAGCAGCACTATCGCAGAGGTCGTGAGACTAGTGAGCATAGGAGGCGGTCAGGGGCATGCTATGTTTGTGGGGACTTTACACACAAGACTCGCAACTGCCCAAGGAAGAGGAACCATGCTTCAGGACTCCACCAGCAAACTCATAGGCTTCCACTACTGGAGGAGCATACCACCGGCACAGTGCTTGAGGTGCAGCCTATTCAGTAGTGGCCCCCATACCTGCAGATACGGGATCAGTTTCAGCCAGCTTGGGTTATCCGGACAGTCCCACAACACTTCTGGTTGGTGAGAGGCGTCAGCCTGATTTCCCTACCGAGCAGTGACTCTGAGATCGACTTTTCTAGAGGTTTGCATTATCTCTTATGGTTGGTGTGCTTAGATTCCTTGTTGTCGTCGTGTTTAGACTCCTTGCATTAAGTATGCTCTTTTTATTGTGCGAATGATTGATCGTTGCTTTTTAGATAGCCCAATGACCCATTTAGGAGTGAGGGGTATGTGATACCCCAAGTTGTCCCTTTTAGAGTCGGGAATTGTGATACATCCCAAGTTAACTCTTTAGGAGTGAGGGGTGTGTGACACCCCGAGTTATCTTTTAGGATTTCAAGGTGAATGACATCTGAGATAACCTTTTGAGTAGGAGGGAGAAGCCGAGAGACACTGAGTCATCTTTCCTTTAGATGTGAGAGGTGTGAGACACCTCTAGTCAACCCTTTTAGAGAGTCAAATGAGTAGGACACCCAGAACTAGTTCTATTAGAAGTGAGGAGTGCGAGACACTCAAAGTTAGATCTTCAGGAGTAGGGTGTGAAGCACCCGGGTTGTTCCTTAGGAGTGCGGGGTGTGTAACACCCCTAGTAAGTCCTTTTAGAATCAGAAGTGTGATGGACCAGTCTTTTTCTTCTTGCCTTCCTCCGTCCCGGGTCCGCTGAGGTGCGGCGGGCCGAAGAGAAGAAAGAGCAAGCATCAACATTTTTGTACGGGTATGCCAGATTTTCTATTTTACTTGGAATTTGAAATGGTGATCCGAAGATTCACCTTCACAAGTAGAAAGAAAATCAAACTTTTTTTCTAACTTTCCATTGCATATATATTTAAAGAAAGAGACAAGATTTTAGAATGCCGTAAGAGTCGGTTTTGTTTAGTTTGCCGTGAAAGGCGGTTTTGTACCGTAGAAGGCGATTTTACAAATCTTATCAATAGTGAAAGACAAGAATTGTGATTTTTTTATCTCTTTAAAAATTAAAAAATACAATAGAAAAGAAAGAAAGAGGGATCTGACTTCTGAGGAGATTGTGGGGACTCGTTCAGATCGACGGTCGCGAATCATGTATGGACTCCGCCGTCGTCCTTCGGATGAGAACACTTGATGCTTTAGTTCACTTGGCTTGGCTTGGACCTCGGATTTTTAGAGGACAAAGACCATGGGAAGGTCCTATATCCAATAAAAAACCAAGTAGACGGGCTGAAAGGCCGCATCTAGGCCATGTTGGATAGAAGAAGAGGGGAAACCTTGGGGGGGTGGCCTCCCAAGGGACTTCGATCACCTTATAGTGTTTGCAGCAGAGTTTCTTCAGGGCAGGAGAGCTTCTTTATGCAGAGAGTTCTTCAGAATAATTTTCAAGACGATTTTTCAGGACCCTTTCCCTTTGGAATGACCGCATATTTATAGGCTTTTGGTGGCCATTGGAAGGTTTATGGGCATTAATGGGATTAATGCTCCATGATGGGAGGAGTTACGAGATTTAATTTCATGATCTTGTAACTCCTTTTTCTTGGATTTTGATTGGCCAATGGAGAATAATGAGCATTTAATCTCCATGATGATGGGAGTTTCATGATTAATTACCATGATTAATCTCCATAATGATAGGAGATACATGGTTAATTGCCATGATTAATTGGACTTGTAACTCCCATTTGCTTGCTTCTGATTAGGCCATCCAAAATAATGAGTTAATGACCCTAATAAGTTGTCATAAAAAGGTCATTTAACTTCATTAATTGGTCGCCGAGTCGTTTGAAGAGTCGCGGGCCGCACCGCGTCTTTTGGAATTCTTCTTGCAATGATCATCGATGGATGCGCATGTTATTTGATGTCGGATGACGATGCAAATTCAGACATTGGTTGACACCAATGGGCCGGCAACATCTGTCCAGTCGATTTCACGATTGATCGGGCAGAAAGTGTACTTTCTTGATCGACCGGTTGGCGGTTTCGGAGTGTCTGATGATGATCAAATGATTTCGATGGCAGATCCATGACGTTGGCGAAGATCGACGGATATTATGCCTCAAAAATCAGAATTTGAGAAAATCACAAGGGCCAAACGTTGCGAAACGCGAAAAGAAAGGGAAAATCGGTCGTTCCGGCGGAAATCTGGCTACTCGGATTTCCAGGGTCGCCAGCGACCATGGGCCATTTTTCTTTGTCACAGGGACGATGTTGGCCAACCATTCAGGATGCTATTCCTCGCGGATGAAGCCAAGTTTTTTGAGTTTCTGAACTTCTTGTTCAATTTTGTCCATGACATTAGGACGGAATCTTTTTTGGCCTTGTTTGACAGGCTTGATATTTTCTTGCAGGCTGAGTTTGTGAATTGCTATTTTGGGATCTAAGCCAGGCATTTCAACGTAAGACCATGCAAAACAATCAACAAACTCACGAAGAAAAGAGACATACTGGGGTAACTCCTCATCCTTTATATTCTTGCTTATGAATACAGGACATGGGTTATCTGGTGTTCCCAAGTCTGTCTTTTGAACAAAATCTTCTGTCGGAAGGTTTGAAGGTGGTTCCTCCACAATATTTTCGGAGGCTTCCAGCTCAACAAGACCTTCTGGATTTCCAAGGGCGTTTTTAGACCATGGCTCCGTTTCTGTCCATAAATCTTCTTGATCGGTATTCTTCTCAAGACTTGCTATGAGATGATCCCAATCACCAACTGAAACTGGGTCGAAGTAAGGCACTTCTTTTGGAGACAATGGCTCTTCTGAATCAGAGAACCGTGCGTCTGTGTCATCGGACAATTCCTCTTCATTATTAGAGAAATCATACCAATTTGATGAGCTTCATGGGTCCTTGTTGGGTAACTCTTCAAAGAGATATCCAGGGAGATCCTCACCTTTGAAGTGGGTCAGGAAACGTGTCTCTAGCATGGTCCAATTTTGAATGGTGTCCTCTGGCAGAGTGGAATACCAATCAAAAGCCGTACCTTTTTGGGTACTTGCAAAGAGCCGGATCTTGAGTGCATCTTGATCCGCAATCGTTCCTGTCAGGATCTTGAAATGGATGACATGCTGTCTGGCTGAACCTTTCCCCGTGTATGTTTGGAGAAGAGGTTGTTTGAACTTTGGGGGAAACGAAACCGAGTCCATCCATAAGGGATATGGTGGCTTGATCCCATGCTCCTTCAGTGTATCCTCTTCTTTTCCTTTGGCGAGGATATTGTCCACGTCCTTTTTAGTAAGGGCGCGTGACTCATCTTCTCCACCGTTTGCCTCATCTTGTGGAGGAACTTCGTCATTGTTTGGTGGATGCTGGAGAGTGAGAAGGAGGTTTTCCATCAGAACCTCTATTCTCTGCTGTCCTTGCTCTAGCTGCTGAATGCGTAGAGCCATGTTGTCATGTGTTGGAGGTTGCTCAGAGTTTGTAACCAAGACATTCGGCCTTCGTGAGTCGAAAAAGGATACTGTCTTAGTGACTGAGCTGGAGCTCATTCTTTTAGATGAAGAGCCTGAGGAATGATCACTCCGATGTCCCTGGCTTGAAGGAGTGGGAGAGTCTTCTTGATGTCTTCTCGTCCGGGAGACGCTGCGAGTCACCGGTCGTCTGACATGTATTTTCGTCGCTGACGTTTGGCGTCTTTTGGTTTTGCCAACCATGTGGACAACAACAACTTGGTCGGGTCTTTCTTTTTCGACCCATTTTTGGGAGATTTGAAGCTCAGAATGCTGGGTTCTTTGCTTCTCTAATTTCTTTTGTCGATATGCCGCACGACGATGTATGCGACGAGCAATTTGAGCTTCGGTTAGCTCGGGCTGTGCTCTGGCAATGAAAGACGTGGTCCCTCGTGCGCAGCAACCAAGCTTGTCTTCCTTGAAGACTGGCATGGACAGGATTTGGACGCGGTCCTTAGCCTGTCGCAGCGAAGCTTTAAATTTTGCAAGCTCGTCCCCTATTGAGATGAATGGTCGAGTTGCAGGAGAGCAGGCCCTAGCAAGTTCTTGTCGAGGCCTTGTGATGCACGACTTGATTTTGGGCTTGTATGAGCAAGCCGGTTCGTGCTGAGTAGTTTTTGTAGTTCGGTGGAGGGTAGGTTTGTCTTCTTTGATGTAAGCAAGAGGATAAAACCAGTTCTCCTTGAGAGGAGCCAGGTATGCTGGCTTTGCAGATGTCTGGGACCTTCTTTGTTTTGGTGAAGATCGCGGGGACCAAGTCTTGGGACAGACTTGGTTTTTTGTAGGTTGAGGCCTCATGGGATTGCCACGAGCCTCAGGTTTCTTGGTGACCACCTTTGGTGTCGGGGTAGTGACACGTTGGGGGGTGGTCTTCTGCTTCTTAGCAAGCATCGTCTCTTCTACGGGTAGTGGGAATGGTCCTAGTGACCCGAAGACGATGGTCCGGGGAGTGGAGGTCGACCCGGTGTTTTGGGAGTTGCCGAGGGAGGTGATGTTTCGGCAGCTGGCAGGGCGCTTGAAAGTGCCCTTGCTTTGCTTTTCTTGAAGCATGACTTGGTACTTGTTCTCATCGGAGGTGATGGTCAACGAAGCTGCCATTGTTAGTTTTGAAAAACTTTTCTGAAACAAGACCACATCCATTAGTAATCACAAGAATATGGTGATCATAAATGGGCTATACTATGGTTTTGTCTTTTCAAATCGCGCGGGGGGCATGGCCCGTTCTGAGCGTAATGAAGAAGGCCAAAAGCCATAGATGGTACAATTGTTCTAAACGCAAGTATGGTCGGCTCGAAATGAGCGTTCTAGGGACTGCTAGAAGCAATTATAAACCTTAATTCAAATTACCGAGAAACGAAGCTCACTCGAGGTAAAATGATATAAGGTTAGATATACAAATGTGTCGGTCGCGAATACAGTAGACCCGAAGGGCGTATGAGCACCGCTAGACACAAATGTTGTAAATCGCATCCTTGAAGGACACGAGATGGGATTTTTTGAAATGTCAAGATTGGATTCGCAAAAGAGAGCAAATGGTATTCCAATCTGAATACAGGTTCAAACATTTCTGCGAGCCTATATCCGAAAAAAGGAAAGAACCAGGACTTTTCAGATTTGAATCCAATAGTGACGAGAGTTTTTTTTTTTTTGAAAAGTCAAGATTGAATTCATAAAAGAGGGCAAATGGTATTTCAATCCAAATACAGGTTCAAACATTGCTGCGAGCCTATATTCGAAAAAGGAAAGAACCAGGATTTCTTAGATTTGAATAAAATAGTGACAGAAGTTTTTTTTTTTCTAATTAAATATTTTTTGTTTTTTTTTTTTTTGAAGAGTGCACATAGGTCTTCCAATTCGGTCTTATGAAACCTTAGTGGATAGATTAGCCCCCAGGTAAGGGTAGGATTACTTAATGAACCCGTTTGAAGGACCCTTACCTTGAACAGTCTAGCCGCCTCCACACTCTGGATAAGGCTTTTCTTAGATCCACTTTGGTCAAAGAACGCAATTGGTGCAACCTTAATGCTCTCTTTTATTTTTGAAAGATCTCCAATGGACCCATCAAAAAGAGGAAAATGGCCCCTCCTAATCCGAACGTTGGCTCAGACATTTCTGCGAGCCATTGTACGAAAAGGAAAAGAACCAAAGTTTCTCTAATTTGAATCCAAAAGAGAGAAATTTGAAAAGTTTTTTTTTTTTTTTTAACTTTTTTTTTGAAAGATATCCAATGGACCCATCAAAGAGAGGAAAATGGCCCCTCCTAATCCGAACGTTGGCTCAAACATTTCTGCGAGCCATTGTACGAAAAGGAAAAGAACCAAAGTTTCTCTAATTTGAATCCAAAAGAGAGAAATTTGAATTTTTTTTTTAAACTTTTTTTTTTAAAGATCTCCATTGGACCCATCAAAGAGAGGGAAATGGCCCCTCCCAATCCGAACGTTAGCTCAAACATTTCTGCGAGCCATTGTATGAAAAGGAAAGAACCAAAGTTTCTCTAATTTGAATCCAAAAGAGAGAAATTTGAAAAGCTTTTTTTTTTTTAACGATCTTTAATGGACCCATCAAAGAGAGGGAAATGGCCTCTCCCAATCCGAACGTTGGCTCAAACATTTCTGCGAGCCATTGTATGAAAAGGAAAGAACCAAAGTTTCTCGAATTTGAATCCAAAAGAGAAAACCTTTTTTTTTTTGTTGAGAAAAGAAAGAATGGAAACAAGTTCAAAGAAAGAAGTTTCCAAAGAATCCCATCTCATGTTTTTTTTAGATACAAGATCCAACATAGGCCACCAACTAGAAGGGAGCCAAGGATTCTCAGCATCGTGTTCTCAATTGACCGTGTCCCACCGGGTATGCCAACTTGATGGACCCGTCTTTTTCTCTCTCTGCCTTCCTCCCTCCCTGGTCTGCAGGGGTGCGGCGGGGTGAAGAAAAAAAGATGCAAGCATCAACATTTTTTCTTTTTCTACGGGTATGCCAGATTTTCTATTCTACTTGGAATCTGAAGTGGTGATCCAGAGATTCACCTTCACAAGTAGAAAGGAAATCAAACTTTTTTTCTAACTTTCTATTGCATACATATTTAAAGAAAGAGACAAGATTTTAAAATGCCGTGAGAGGCGATTTTGTTTAGTTTGTCGTGAAAGGCAGTTTTGTGCCGTAGAAGGCGATTTTGCCATGGAAGGCGATTTACAAATCTTATCAGTGATGAAAGACAAGAATTGTGATTTTTGTCTCTTCTAAAAATATAAAATACAATAGAGAAGAAAGAAAAGGGATCTGATTACTCAAGTGATTGTGGGGACTCGTTCAGATCGATGGTCGCGAGTCATGTATGGACTCCGCCATCGTCCTTCAGATGAGAACACTTGATGCTTTAGTTCACTTGGCTTGGCTTGGACCTCCGATTTTTAGAGGACAAAGACCAAGGGAAGGTCTTATATCCAATAAAAAAATAAGTAGACGGGCTGAAAAGCCGCATCTAGGCCATGTTGGATAGAAGAAGAGAGGAGGTCTTGGGGGGGTGGTCCCCCAAGGGACTTCGATCACCTTGTAGAATTTGCAGCAGAGTTTCTTCAAAGTGAGAGAGCTTCTTTTTGTAGAGAATTCTTTAGGATAGTTTTTAGACAATTTTTCAGGATCCTTCAGATGATTTTTTCTTCGGGGCTTTCCCTTTGGAATGACTGCCTATTTATAGGCTTTTAGTGGCCATTAGGAGGGTTTTATGGGCATTAATGGTATTAATGCTCCATGATGGGAGGAGTGACAAGTATTTAATTCTTTATATTGTAACTCCTTTTTCTTGGATTTTGATCGGCCGATGGAGAATAATGGGCATTTAATCTCCATGATGATGGGAGTTTCATGATTAATTACCATGATTAATCTCCATAATGATAGGAGTTACACGGTTAATTGTCATGATTAATTGGACTTGTACCTCCCATTTCTTGGCTTCTGATTGGGTCGTTCAAAATAATGAGTTAATGACCCTAATAAATTGCCATAAAAAGGTCATTTAACTTCATTAATTGGCCGCCGAGTCGCTTGAAGAGTCGCGGGCCGCGCCGCATCTTTTGGAATTCTTCTTACGATGATCATCGATGGATCCGTACGTTGCTTGATGTCGGATGACGATGAAAATTTAGACATTGGTTACCACCAATGGGCCGGCAACATCTGTTCAGTCGATTTCTTGATCGGTCGGGCATAAAGTCTGCTTTCTTGGTCGGCCAGTTGGCAGTTTCGGAGTGTCCGATGATGATTAAATGATTTCGATAGCGGATCCGTGATGTTGACGAAGATCGACGGATATCATGCCTCAAAAATCAGATTTTAAAAAAATCACAGGGGCCAAACATCGCGAAACGGGAAAAAGAATGGAAAAATGGCACTTTTGGCAGAAATCCGGCGACCCGGATTTTCAGGGTTGCCGGCAACCATGGGGCTGGTGACCATGGACTTTGGTCCACTTTCCAGTCGCCTTCCGATCGCCGTTTCTTGGTTGTTTCTCGGGATTTTTCGCGTCTGTTTTCTCCTGTATTTTTCTTTGACATTTCTCCTCCTTTATTGGCTTAATTCCTCTAAAGAAAACATGTCGAAAGACTGTGCAAATCAGAGCACAAAGTTTCCTATTTTTGGAAAAGCCGAAGACTCTGTAGCCGATTTTCCGCCAAGAGTTGAAACCGGATCAAACGATGTCGGAATGACCTGAAATTTGAGGTGAAGCTTCTTGGGCATTAGATAGGACCAACCATGGGCTTTCATTTGAGTTTTAAAGCCGTTTGGGGTCCCGTCGATGCTTGACTTGATTTCACCGTGCGAAAGATGTTGAGCTTTAATGTACGGTCATCTGATGTCCGATTGACCTGAAATTTGACTGGGAGCCTATTGGAGTCATTTTGAGATGATCCATTAGCTCCTATTTGGGTGCCATGGTCCCGGGGAGCTTCGCCGCCGGTAGACTTGATTTCGCCTTTCGAGAGTTGATGAAGGGTCAAATGGTGTCGGTTTGACTTGAAATTCGACATGGAGCCTTTTGGAGGTATTTTGAGACCATCCATAGGCTCTGATCGAAGATTTGATGTTTTTGACCTTGTCGCCGTCGGGAGCTCTCGCTCAGCTGTTGGAGGTTTGAAGTTAGGCCAAATGGTGTCGAAATGGCCCGAAACTTCATGTGTACCCTTCTTTTGGCTACTTTGAAAGATCTTGTAGTTTTTGTTTGGTTTTGTCAAGATCTGATGCTTAAAGCAGCTTTGCCTGTTTGTTGTAGGATGCGGCTCCATATAGGTTTTGATGTTAATGAGGCAAAGTGACCTTTTTGGTGTCAACAATGCTAAGTGTGAAGCTGCATTTCAAGACATCAAGTCATACCTGACCAAGCCTCCGATGTTGGTTGTTCCCACAACCGGAAAACCATTCATCTTGTACACAAGAGCTCTCGACTATTCTTTGGGCGCTCTACTTGCACAAGAAAATGATGGAGGAAAAGAAGCTGCTCTATACTACCTCAGTCGCATGTTGGTAGGTGCAGAGCATCACTACTTTCCAGTCGAAAAAGAATGCTTGGCAGTGATGTTTGCCATACAAAAGCCGCGTCACTATTTGCTGTCAAACTCAGTATACCTTGATATCGATGATCAATCTCTTAAAGGTCCTTGTCACAAAAGCAGGTTCTCTCAATGCCCGGCTTGCAAAATGGTCCATCATTCTGTCATAATTTGATATTAGGTATGTACCACAGAAAGCAATCAAAGGTCAAGCTCTTGTAGACTTTCTCGCAGAGCATCCACTGCCTAAGGATTCTCCGCTTAGGGATGATCTCCCAGACAAACCTGTCTACAGTGTGGAGACTTCCTCACCAAATGCCTCCTGGAACATGTACTTCGATGGTGCAACCAGGACAAATGAAAAAGGAAAGCCGATATCGGGAATTGGCATTCTCTTTATTAGCCCCGGTTAATACATGATTTCACATGCCATTCAAATAATGCAGCTGAGTACCAAGCTCTGATTATAGGATTGGAACTCGCCCTCGAATCTGGCATCACCATGCTGGAAGCATTTGGGGATTCTCAACTGATCGTCAACCAGATGAATCAGGAATATGAAATCAGGAAGCCTGATTTGTTGCCTTACTACAACAAGGCGCAATCGCTTCGTTAAAACTTTGACTTCTGTCACATCACCCACATCCGTAGAGGTGAAAACATCCATGCAGATGCCCTGGCTGGACTTGCTGCATCCATGGCAACCCAAGAAGGGGAAAACATGCAAATTACAGTGTGTCAGAGAAGGATTCTCCCTCCTCTCAACACACACCAAGCAGTTGCTGAATGCCACCGAGTGGTCGGAGGTCGGATTTCCATCCTTAAACCTCCGATAGGCGACTGGAGGGATCCGTTCATTGATTATATTATGTCTTGGGAAGTCAGACGGCGTCCGCCGGGAAGAAGTTCTGGCTTTCCTTTCTGGAGAAAGGCACAGAACGGGTTTTCTCGAGGAACAGGACGTCATCAGACTGGGAGCTGCACAAGAGATACCTGGTGAGGTCTTGGAGCAGCTTGCCGACGAGGAGGCTGAGTTTCCTGCTTGGATACAAGCAGAACGAGCAAAGGCTTCCATGGAGTCTACTGGCAAGAGCAGACAGTCCAGTGAGGACTCTGGCGAGAGGCCCGATTTTGATGGTGGGGAGGGTGCTTCCAGCAGTTCGTCCCGTAGGAGCAAGAGGAGACGGGGACACCGCCGAAGTCAGAGACGGCACGAAAGTTCTCCTGATCTGGAAATTCCTTCCACCATTGTTGAGGAGGCATCAGGGGATGATGACGAGCCTCCAGAGAAGAGAAGCCGAGGGGAAGAGACCATTGATGATGGTATGCTTTTCCCTTTTCTCTTTCCGTTTCTTTTCTTTCATGAGAGCTTTTGTTTTGATATACTGCTTTCTTTGTTATGGCAGAAGATGATGGTTTGATGATGCCCGAGGTTCCGACCGATGAGGCGGTGACGGATCTTATCGTGGCATCTGAGGAAGAACCCAGAGATTCTGAAGTAGATCCAGAATCTCCTCCTGGTATGATTTTTTTTTCTTTTTTTTTTTTTACCGCCACTTGCTGACATATATATATATATATGTATATATTTTTTGCCAGCTGACTTGCCAGAGGATTCCGACGACTTTGAGCCATCCATGGACACAACTTTTGATGATGTTTCGGATGAGCTCATGGAGGCAGAAAGCATTCCACCAGTCGTCGAAGAAGGTACTTTGTAATGATAATCTTGATATTATGATTTTTGACAAGATCATATTCATACCTTTTCCATTTTTCCATTGGCAGGTTGTGAGGTGACAGAAGAAGTTCCTCTATCTTTTTCAGAACCAGAGCAGGGGGTACCTGTGACCGATCCAGGAGTAGAGGCTTCTTCCACCAATTTTGATGAGGCAGAGGCTAGTCCGCCTACTGATATTCCTTCCCCAGCGGATCCGGTTGGAAAGAGCTTCTTGATTACTCTTCCAACGGTGCCTGACATGGGTAGTCGACCAACGGAGCATGGCGAGTCTTCATCTGAGCCATCCCGTCAGTTTGCGAGGAAGGTGTTGAAGAGAGTCTTGAGCTCATGGGTCGAGACTCTTTCTTCTGGCCATTTGGAGGCTGGTTTTGGCATGGTGAAGCATGTGTAGGACATTCTTGCCGATAGCGAAGAAGTCGGTCTGGACATTACAGATGCCAAGGCTTTTGTTGATGAAGTCATCACTCTAGGCAACAAGTGGACTGAGACCAAGAGCTTTCTGAATGATGATTTCTTCAACGAGATGTTTTTGAAGCCTTCCAGCGAGGTCAAATCTGATTTGAATGAGATCTCGGGGACTCGGAAGCAGCTCGTTCGGGAGAGGAACGTCACCGAGTTGGCTATTATTGAGTTGACAAAGGACCAGCACCGCCTTGATAGGGAGGTCACCGAAGCCAGACAGCGCCTTGAGCTATTGGAAAAACAAGCCGCTGCCAAGTGGACTGCCACTTTGAAAGCTTGCGATAGAGAGAGGACTCTCATTCGCCAAGTTGAGGAGGTCGAAAGCAATCTCCGGAGGAAGACTCAAGAATATGAACGATGGCAGATTCTTTGGGAAGAGCTTCCTCGTGCCGAGGATGGATCGCGACGGCCTACTGCTTTTTATGGGAAGATTCTAAAGAAACGCGACATAAAAGCTTTGGAGGCCAAGGCCAAGTGTTTGCTTGAGGAGTTAAGCCTATGGCTGAAGACCATGTCGGACTAGCCTCCTGATTTGTAACAAACTTTTTCTTCTTTTTTTTTTGGTACCTCCATGTATAAACATTTTTGGCACTTTTTTTTTGTATCCCCTTATTTCACTTAAATTCACTTTCGATGAAATATAAGCAAAAATGAATGGGAATGGTTTGTTTGAAAATTTGATCAAAAGGTTGTCATTTTGTGAAAATCTTTTGTCAAATGATTATTTTTAGACTTGAAAGCCAGATTTTGTGGTAAAATGCCTGATTTTTGAGATGGCTTGAAAGCCGAATTTTGGATGGCGTGAAAGCCAAAATTTTGTTTGGCATGAAAACCGGTTTTTGGCATGAGAGCTGATTTTTGTGGCGTGAAAGCTAAGTTTTTGTTTTGTGGCATGGAAGCCGGTTTTTGGCATGAGAGCCAAATTTTGTTTTGTGGCATGGAAGCCTATTTTTGTTTGTTTGGCATGAAAGCCAGAATTTGTGGCATAGAAGCCAAGTTTTTTTAAAACCATGTTTTGTTTTGTTGGCATGGAAGCCAGATTTTTTTATTTTTGGCATGAAAGCCAGGTTTTTGTTTTGTTGGCATGGAAGCCAAATTTTGGTTTTTGGCATGAAAGCCAGGTTTTTGGCATAAAAGCTGGGTTTTGGCATGAAAGCCGGCTTTTGGCGTGAAAGCCGGTTTTTGGTTTTAAAAAATGTAAGTATCGACTAAGAGTCACCTCCCTGCTGAATGGTATTGCAAGTATCGATGGAATGTCACTTCCTTGCTCATTCGGTTGCGAGTATCGATGGAATGTCGCTTCCTCGCGGATTTGGGTGCAAGTATCGACTGAATGTCGCCTCCTTGCTTTTTTCTCAAAAATTTGGTTTTGTGGGTATCGATGGAATGTCGCCTCCCCACGATTTTTGAAATTTGAGGTTTTTTTGAACCTTTGTTTTTTTGTTTTGAAATTTGGGTTGTGGATATCAACTGAAACGTTGTGTCTCCACGATTTGTTTTGAGATTTTGCAAGTATCGACTAGGTGTCGCTTTCTTGCGATTTTGAGATTTTGGAAGTATCGAATGGGGTTCGCATCCTTCCGATTTTTGGGTTTTGTGTGAGTATCGACTAAATGTCGCTTCCCCACAGTTTTTTGAAAAAACATTTTTTGTTTAAAGACACGATGGTCGTAAATTTTGACTAAAAACCATCTTTGGTGGTAAAAGTCAGGGTGGACTAGGGTGGAAATTCCTAAGTCCTGATTTTTGTTTCAAACGATGAATTTTGGGTTCAAAGATTGAAAGTTTTGGTCAAGTTAGGGAAGAGGCTCCGAAACTTGGATTTTGGGTTTGATTTTTTTTTTTTTTGCACAATGAAACATTGAAAGTAAGCATTGTTTTTTTTTTTTTTTTTTTGCTTTTTAGAAATTCCAACATAAGGATGAAAACTCTAAAAGGGGTGGGTTTGACGAGCAAGTACCTAGGAATAGGCTTTGGCCATGCAGGCATCACTCTGACCCGATGTAGGAAGTCTTCAAGGGTAGTACCGCTTCAAGAACTTGCCATTGATGGGGCAGCGTACATCTGTCACCTTCCATGTTTAGAAGAGCATATGCGCCATTGGAGAAGACTTTGTCGATGACGAAGGGTCCCTCCCATTTTGGTTCGAATTTGCCTTTGGATTTGTGGGCAAAAACCATTGGCCTTTTCACCGCAAGAACCAAGTCACCCTTTTTGTGGGCGCGTTGCCTGACCCTTTTGTCAAAAGATCCTGCCATGTGTGCTTGGTAAAGCTCAACCCTTGTAGAGCTTCGAGTCGTCTTTCATCGAGGTTATCCAGTTCTTGGAGTCTCAATTTGACGTTGCTTTCTTGCATCATTTCATTTTGTAGAGATACCCTTAAAGAAGGAATTTGTACCTCTAGGGGGACAACTGCTTCGCATCCATAGACCAAGGAGAATGGTGTGCTATGGGTTGGTCCTCGAACGGTAGTCCGGTAGGCCCATAAAGCTTCAGGCAGTTTGTCGCTCCAGACTCTTTTGTGAGTAAAGACCATTTTCTTGAGGGTTTTGCAGAGTGTCTTGCTGAAGGCTTCTGCTAGTCCATTCGCTGCCGGGTTATACGGAGTCGAAGGACAACTTTGAATTTTGTATTTGTCGCAGAACCTGTAGAATCTGTGATCCCGGAATTGTGGTCCGTTATCATGGACGAATCTGTTAGGTATGCCAAAGCGACAAATGATGTTGGTTCGTAAGAATTGAAGGACTAACGAGGTCTTCATTTCACTGAACGCAAATGCTTCTGACCACTTGGAGAAATAATCCGTAGCGGCGAAGATGAAGCGATCACCTGTGCTTGACGGGGGAGAGATAGACCAATGATGTCCATACCCCAGCTTCGAAGGGCCATGAGATCGCTGTAGGATGTAGCCATTCTGGAGGTATGTGTACATAATCTCCATGAACTTGGCATTGTTGGCAACGTTTAGCAAATTGTATTGCGTCAGCCACCATGGTAGGCCAATAATAACCTAACCTTTTTATCTGATCGTAGAGCTTGGGACCAGCCTGATGGGCTCCACAAAGACCAGCATGAACTTCTTTTAGAGTTTCTTCCGCCTCTTGTTGTGACAAGCAGCGTAGAAGTACTCCATTGAAGGATTTTCTGTAAAGCATTTTGGAGGGAATATCCAAATGAAACTTTGGGGCTCGTCTTTGGATACTTACCCGCTCTTTTGGATCTTCAGGTAGGATTCCGAACATAATATAATCAATGAACGGATCCCTCCAGTCGCCTATCGGAGGTTTAAGGATGGAAATCCGACCTCCGACCACTCGGTGGCATTCAGCAACTGCTTGGTGTGCGTTGAGAGGAGAGAGAATCCTTCTTTGACACACTGTAATTTGCATGTTTTCCCCTTCTTGGGTTGCCATGGATGCAGTAAGTCCAGCCAGGGCATCTGCACGGATGTTTTCACCTCTGCGGATGTGGGTGATATGACAGATGTCAAAGTTTTGGAGAAGCGATTGCGCCATGTTGTAGTAAGGTAACAGATCAGGTTTCCTGATTTCATATTCCTGATTCATCTGTTTGACGATCAGTTGAGAATCCCCAAATGCTTCCAGCATGGTGATGCCAGATTCGAGGGCGAGTTCCAATCCTATAATCAGAGCTTGGTACTCAGCTGCATTATTTGAACATGGTTCCAGTAGTGAAAATGCATGTGGAATCATGTATTTATCGGGGCTAACAAAGAGAATGCCAATTCCCGATATCGGCTTTCCTTTTTCCCTTGTCCTGGTTGCACCATCGAAGTACATGTTCCAGGAGGCATTTGGTGAGGAAGTCTCCACACTGTAGACAGGTTCGTCTGGGAGATCATCCCTGAGCGGAGAATCCTTAGGCAGTGGATGCTCTGCGAGAAAGTCTGCCAGAGCTTGACCTTTGATTGCTTTCTGTGGTACATACCTAATATCAAATTAAGACAGAAGGATTGACCATTTTGCTAGCCGGGCATTGAGAGAACTTGCTTTTGTGACAAGGACCTTTAAGAGATTGATCCTCGATATCAGGTATATTGTGTTTGACAGCAAATAGTGACGCAGCTTTTGTATGGCAAACATCACTGCCAAGCATTCTTTTTCGATTGGAGAGTAGCGATGCTCTGCACCTACCAACATGCGACTGAGGTAGTATAGAGCAGCTTCTTTTCCTCCATCATTTTCTTGTGCAAGTAGAGCGCCCAAAGAATAGTTGAGAGCTCTTGTGTATAAGATGAATGGTTTTCCGGTTGTGGGAACAGCCAACACCGGAGGCTTGGTCAGGTATGACTTGATGTCTTGAAATGCAGCTTCACATTCAGCATCCCAAACAAAGTCTACACCTTTCTTCATCAGGCGAGAAAATGGACGGCATTTTCCTGATAGATTGGAAATGAACCGTCGGATGTATGCCAATCTTCCTTGAAGCCCTTTTAGTTCTCTTAGGGTTCTTGGAGATGGCATTTCTAGAATTTCCTTGACTTTGATGGGGTCAAGTTCTATTCCAGCTTTCCGAACTATGAATCCGAGGAACTTACCCGATGAGACACCGAAGAAGCATTTGAGGGGATTCATTCGCAGTTTGCGTTTGCGAAGCCGGAGGAAGACTTCTCGAAGATCTTGGAGATAGTCTTCTTTCCTTTTGCTTTTGACGGTGAGGTCATCGACATAACATTCAACCATCTTGTGCTGCATATCTCGGAATATCTTCATCATAGCCCTTTGATTTGTTGCACCAACATTTTTCAGACCAAATGGCATGACAGTGTAGCAATACACGCCAAATGGGGTCCGAAAGGATGTATGCCTTTCATCTTCGGGATGCATCTTTATCTGGTTGTAGCCAGAGAAGCCGTCCATGAAAGTCATTCGCTCAAACCCGCAGGTGTTGTCAATCATTACCTCCGGTATGGGAGCGGGAATTCATCTTTGGGGCATGCATTATTCAGGTCTCTATAGTCAATACAAACTCTAATTTGCCCATTTTTCTTTGTCACAGGGACGATGTTGGCCAACCATTCAGGATGATCCTCGCAGATAAAGCCAACGTTTTTGAGTTTCTGAACTTCTTGTTCAATTTTGTCCATCACATCAGGACGGAATCTTCTTTGGCCTTGTTTGACAGGCTTGATATTTTCTTGCAGGTTGAGTTTGTGGACTACTATTTTGGGATCTAAGCCAGGCATTTCAGCGTAAGACCATGCAAAACAATCAACAAACTCACGAAGAAAAGAGACATACTCGGGTAACTCCTCATCCGTTATATTCTTGCTTATGAATACTGGACGTGGGTTATCTGGTGTTCCCAAGTCTATCTTTTGAATAGAATCTTCTGTCGGAAGGTTTGAAGGTGGTTCCTCCACAACATTTTCGGAGGCTTCCAGTTCAATAAGACCTTCTGGATTTCCAAGGGCATTTTCAGACCATGGCTCCGCTTCTGTCCATAAATCTTCTTAATCGGTATTCTTCTCAAGACTTGCTATGAGATGATCCCAATCACCAGCTGAAACTGGGTCGAAGTAAGGCACTTCTTTTGGAGACGACGGCTCTTCTGAATCAGAGAACCGTGCGTCTGTGTGATCGGACAATTCCTCTTTATCATCAGAGAAATCATGCCAATTTGATGAGTTTCCTGGGTCCTTGTCGGGTAACTCTTCAAAGAGATATCCAGGGAGATCGATGTCTTCATCGACATGAGATGTTGAGGCTTGGTCGGCAAAACGACTCTGCAGCCTTTGTGTCAGCTGTCTCATCGGAGTGTCAGGATCATACCCCAATCCGTATGAAGACTTGTCTATACGACGGTGGAGTTTCCAATCTTCCATCTGGCCTTTGGTCAGGGTGGGTTCCAATGGTGTGAGAATACCACGGCCACCTCCCAAACCAGTTGGATTTTGAGCGTCATAGCCCATTTTCTTCATGATAGCCTGTGCCATTGGACTATACAGGGATAGTTGAGGCATACCTTCATTTTGGAAAGGCTCAAGCAGGCAGTTTGATGAAGAAGCGTTCGATCTATGGAAGAGGATTGGTTTATCTTCTGCCGACGTTTCCGGAACGACGAAGGTAGCAGACGCAGGATCTTCTACGTCAGCAGGGGTCTCCAATGGAGTGAGAGCAGACCGAACTTACTGAGTATCAGCTTGGCTTGATGACGTATCGTCTTCAGTCTCTGAATCCAAATCCGTGTCTTGTATGATAGACACGAAGGAGACAACAAACTTGCCCCCTGTCTTTTGCTCTGTCTTCTTTGCTTTAGTAGTGATTACCAATGGTTTGGAAGATTTGAAGGAGATGACGAAGGGAGACTGATTGTTCTCTTTGAGTTTGCCGGAAGGTTTGTTTTCTTCCGATGATGGCTGAGGAGCCTTGCCTTTATCTTTTTGGAGATTGCCGGCAAAGGATGTTATTTTCTCCTCCTTTCCTTCTTTTTCATCCTTGTACATCTGAGAGTCTGCAAAATGGACTTCCTTTCCTTTGAAGGGCTTTTTGTCTACAAACACTCTATGTATCAAGCCGTCGTCGCCAACAAACTTAATGCATTGATGGAGAGTCGAAGGAACGACACCGTTTTCGTGTATCCAAGGGCGTCCAAAAAGGATGTTGTAGCATGAAGGGGTTTTTATTGCATATACGGTGACCTCAGAGATAAGATCGTTGATTTACAACCTGAACCGGATGTT
Source organism: Persea americana (assembly GCA_029852735.1). Taxonomy (NCBI): domain Eukaryota; kingdom Viridiplantae; phylum Streptophyta; class Magnoliopsida; order Laurales; family Lauraceae; genus Persea; species Persea americana. The sequence continues at coordinate 44,898,872 of CM056814.1, forward strand.
GCCAATGGGCCTTTGAGCACTCCCATCGTATCCAAAGATAGACACAGATGTGTGGCTTAGTTTACTAGGTGGGATACCCAGTTCTCCGAGTGCCGAAGTAGAGATGAGGTTGAGTGCAGAACCCGGGTCGATCTGGACTCTGTGTATTGGCATCTCTTTGATGTACCCTGTGAAGTACAAGGGTCGGTTGTGCTTCGTCTCGCCTAGCAGGAGGTCTTCCTTATTGAAGGCGATGGTAGCACTTGCGGCTTTTTGGACCGAGAGGCATTCAGTGCAAGGTCCTCCAGCTTCTTTCTTTTCTCCTTTTGAGGAGGTTTTTGAGTTTGTGACCCTATAGTCCATTTCAATTTGCAGGACTTGCGGGGCATGTTTGTCGACATCCAGATTCAGCCTTTGCAGTTCTGAAATGAGACTATCACGAGTTTGTGGTGACATTCGTAATAAGTCTAGGATGTGCAGTCGTGCGGGTATGTGTTTGAAGTGCTCGATCAAGTCATACTTGAAAGCCTCCTTTAGGTCTGCATTTTCATTATCACCGCCGCTTGGGGCATTTACAACTTGTTTTCCCGAAGGATTTACATAAGAAGAAGAAGAAGGTTGGTTTTAGTTTTTGTGGTAATCCCGGCCAGAGCGGGTACCTTTCCCAACTTCAAAAGCTTCTAGAGGTGGTTCTTCTTTTGGAAGACCCCCTTCGGGCTCAAGGGGCCGATCTTCCCCATTTGCTGAAAACGCCTCTGCAGCGGCATTGCCGTCTTCAGTTATTGCGTTGCATGGAGCATTTTCCGGGAATAAGTCCTGAATAGCTTCCAACAACTTTTCTTCTTTGTCCAGTATTTCATCGGTCCAGACATCTCCTATGAGGTTGGGTACCTGGGACCAATTGACTGGGTTTTCTTTGAAGACTTCATCAGTCAGAGCTTCTTAATGGTGATCAATCGGAAGAGGCTTAAATTCTGATGTCACCGTTTCAGGAGACGATGGCTGAGAAGGTGTTATCTCAGTGGAAGTCACCCGAGAATATGTAGCTCTAGAAGATATGCTACTGGATACATTTTGAGAGTCCGTGGCCTTAGCAGATGGAGCTTCAGAGGCACTATCATCCTGAACTATCACATTACAGGCAACTTCGATAGAAGATGCCTCCATAATGGACCGTTGGGAATCAGACTCATCCTCCGATGTAAGCAGATCATCAATCCAGCAACTTCCTTCATTTTCCGGAGTCACTAGAAAAGATGCTCGTAGATTTTCCTGGACTTCCGGTTCTGGATTTTGATGAAGTTGGTTGATGCGATCCTGCTCCTGCTCTATGGCTAGATGCTGCAAGATCCTCACATATTCTTCAAGATCGGGCATAGGAGCCAAATCTTTTTCTTCATCTGCCCCTTGTGGTTCGACCTAGTTGGGATCCACTAGAGCATTTGTTTGTGCTGTGTTAACAGCAATTTGGGCAGCCTCTTGGTCTTCATCATCATCAGACCAGGATCCTTGTGGCTGGAAGGGGTTATACCAGATTACTGGCATAAGGTGGGATTCCGGGATCCATTCTTCGTCGGAGAGATATTCTCCGGTTTCAAGGGATTCCTCCCACTCATCGGTGTCACTGCCAGTGTCACTGGACTCGTATCCATTCATGGAGAATCTAACTACCGAGTTACAAGAGTATGATGCCTCCTGCGTAGTCTCATCTCTGAGCCGTGGTGGCATGAAATCACTGAGAGTGAATTTTCTTATCACTCTTGGACTTTTAGGGAGAGACCCCTCTGTTGCCCCCAGTGAAGCGGTAGAGGAGGTTTCTGCTTTTTCAGGAACCTCTTGTTTTGTTTGAGCCTTCTCCTGCTGTTTGAGCTTGCGGAGTTGTCTCTTGGCTTGCCTTCGCTGTTGAGCGGTCGGCTTTGTTTTGACGATCTCCCAATTTTCATCTTTTAGGAGATCGGGATGTACCCATATGGGTTGTCCTTCTGGCGTTGGGTAAGGCATCAGCTCTTGGGACGTTTGGGTCATTTTTATCACCTTGAAGGAAGTAGTGACTTTTTCCTTTGATGATTTGGATGTTTGTCCATATGACACCATGTTAACGGAGGCAGACCCATAGTTTTTGTCAAAGGTGATGACTCCGTTTTTCCACATCTCGTTGATCTTCTCTCTCACAACGAAACATTGGTTGAGAGGATGAGAGACCATTTGGTGGTATGGACAATATCGGGGATTGTTGGTTTTGCCAACATCTCCCGGTCTTTTGGGGTTAGGCAGGGTGAGTTTGCCATTTGCCAAGAGAGCCCCAAATATTTCTTCAACATCTTCATCGAACGGGTATTTCTTTTCTACTCGTTCTTTGAACGCATAAGAGAGTTCAGGTCTCTTACCTGCAGCTTTATTTTCAGCTTTCTTTGGTGGCTGAGGAGCTGACTTGGTTTGCACATTCAGAACCTCCTTTTTCTTTGGCTTGGAGGTTGGAATGGCGGTCTGCTCTTTCTTTGATGACTTCTGACTGTTGGGGTCTTTGATCACCGTTTCAGCCTCCATAGACGCTTCTAGGAGTTCTCCCAAGTTTTTTGATTTGTTGCCGATGATCATGGAGCGGATCCTTGCTCTCATGTTGTTTCGGCAAATGTCGACTAGCGACGCTTGTGGCAGCACATCCGAGCATTTGTATGCCATTGCTTTCCACTTGTGAATGAAGTCGTATGTCGACTCATTCTCTCCCGGTTTAAGGCTGCAGAGCTGAGCCATAGTAACAGGATGATCCTCACCTTTGAAGTGGGTCAGGAAACGTGTCTCTAGCATGGTCCAATTTTGAATGGAGTCCTCTGGCAGAGTGGAATACCAATCAAAGGCCGTACCTTTTAGGGTACTTGCAAAGAGCCGGATCTTGAGAGCATCTTGATCCGCAATCGTTCCTGTCAGGATTTTGAAGTGGATGACATGCTGTCTGGCTGAACCTTTCCCCGCATATGTTTGGAGAAGAGGTTGTTTGAACTTTTGGGGAAACGGAACCGAGTCCATCCATAAGGGATATGGTGGCTTGATCCTATGCTCCTTTAGTGTATCATCTTCTTTTGCTTTGGCGAGGATATTGTCCACGTCCTTTTTAGTAAGGGCACGTGACTCATCTTCTCCACCGTTTGCCTCATCTTGTGGAGGAACTTCGTCATTGTTTGGTGGACGCTGGAGAGTGAGAAGGAGGTTTTCCATCAGAACCTCTATTCTCTGCTGTCCTTGCTCTAGCTGCTGAATGCGTAGAGCCATGTCGTCATGTGGTGGAGGTTGCTCAGTGTTTGTGACCAAGACATTCATCCTTCGTGAGTCGAAAGAGGATACTGTCTTAGTGACTGAGTTGGAGCTCATTCTTTTAGATGAAGAGTCCGAGGAATGATCACTCCGATGTCCCTGGCTTGAAGGAGTGGGAGTCTTCCTGATGTCTTCTAGTCCGAGAGACGCTGCGAGTCACCGGTCGTCTGACATGTATTTTTGTCGCTGACTTCTAGCGTCTTTTGGTTTTTCCATCCATGTGGACAGCAGGAACTTGGTCGGGTCTTTCTTTTTCGACCCATTTTTGGGAGATTTGAAGCTCAGAATGCTGGGTTCTTTGCTTCTCTAATCTCTTTTGTCGATATGCCGTGCGGCGACGTATGCGACGAGCAATTTGAGCTTTGGTTAGCTTGGGTTGTGCTCTGGCAATGAAGGACGTGGTCCCTCATGCGCAGCTACCGAGCTTGTCTTCCTTGAAGACTGGCATGGAAAGGATTTGCACGCAGTCCTTAGCCTGTCGCAGCGAAGCTTTAAATTTTGCAAGCCCGTCCCCTGTTGAGATGAAGGGTCGAGTTACAGGAGAGTAGGCCCTAGCAAGTTCTTGTCGAGGCCTTGTGATGCACGATTTGAGTTTGGGCTTGTATGAGCAAGTCGGCTCGTGCTGAGTAGTTTTTGTTGTTCGGTGGAGGGTAGGTTTTTCTCCTTTGATGTAAGCAAGAGGATAAAACCTATTCTCCATGAGAGGAGCCAGGTATTCTGGCTTTGCAGATGTCCGGGACCTTCTTTGTTTTGGTGAAGATCGCGGGGACCAAGTCTTGGGATAGACTTGGTTTCTTGTAGGTTGAGGCCTCATGGGATTGCCACGAGCCTCAGGTTTCTTGGTGACCGCCTTTGGTGTCGGGGTAGCGACACGTTGGGGGGCGGTCTTCTGCTTCTTAGCAAGCACCGTTTCTTCTGCGGGTAGTGGGAATGGTCCCAGTGGCCCGAAGATGATGGTCCGGGAAGTGGAGGTCGACCCGGTGTTTTGGGAGTTGCCGAGGGAGGTGATGCTTCGGCGGCTGACGGGGCGCTTGAAAGTGCCCTTGCTTTGCTTCTCTTGAAGCATGACTTGGTACTTGTTCTCATCGAAGGTGATGGTCAACGAAGCTGCCATTGCTAGTTTTTGAAAAAAACTTTTCTGAAACAAGACCACATCCATTAGTAATCACAAAATAGGGTGATCATAAATGGGCTATACTATGGTTTTGTCTTTTCAAATCGCTCAGGGGCACGGCCCGTTCTGAGCGTAATGAAGAAGGCCAAAAAGCCATAGATGGTACAATTGTTCTAAACGCAAGTATGGTCGGCTCGAAATGAGCATTCCAGCGACCGCTAGAAGCAATTGTAAACTTTAATTCAAATTACCGAGAAGCAAAGCTCACTCGAGGTAAAATGATATAAGGTTAAAGATACAAATGTGTTGGTCGCGGATACAGTAGACCCGAAAGGGCGTACTAGCACCGCTAGGCACAAATGTTGTAAATCGCATCCTTGAAGGACACGAGATGGGATTTTTTGAAATGTCAAGATTGGATTCGCAAAAGAGAGAAAATGGTATTCCAATCCGAATACAGGTTCAAACATTTCTGCGAGCCTATATCCGAAAAAGGAAAGAACCAGGATTTCTCAGATTTGAATCCAATAGTGACGAGAGTTTTTTTTTTTTTTTGAAAAGTCAAGATTGAATTCATAAAAGGGGGCAAATGGTATTCCAATCCGAATACAGGTTCAAACATTTCTGCGAGCCTAAATCTGAAAAGGAAAGAACCAAAATTTCTCCAATTTGAACACAATAGTGACAAAATTTTATTTTTTTATTATTTTTTTTTTTTTTTTTTTTGAGTGCACATAGGTCTTCCAATTCGGTCTTATGAAACCTTAGTGGATAGATTAGCCCCCAGGTAAGGGTAGGATTACTTAATGAACCCGTTTGAAGGACCCTTACCTCGAACAGTCTAGCTGCCTCCACACTCTGGACAAGGCTTTTCTTAGATCCACTTTGGTCAAAGAACGCAATTGGTGCAACCTTAATGCTCTCTCTTTTTTTGAAAGACCTCCGATGGACTCATCAAAGAGAGGAAAATGGTCCCTCCCAATCCGAACGTTGGCTCAAACATTTTTGCGAGCCATTGCACGAAAAGGAAAAGACAAAAGTTTCTCTAATTTGAATCCAAAAGAGAGAAATTTGAAAAGTTTTTTTTTTTTTAACTTTTTCCATTTTTTTTTGAAAGATCTCCGATGGATCCATCAAAGAGAGGGAAATGGTCCTTTCCAATCCGAACGTTGGCTCAAACATTTCTGCGAGCGCAAACAAACGGAAAGGAAAGAACCAAAGTTTCTCTAATTTGAGTCCAAAAGAGAGAAATTTGAAAAGTTTTTGTTTTTTAACTTTTTTTTTTTTTTTTAAAGATCTCCGATGGATCCATCAAAGAGAGGGAAATGGTCCTTTCCAATCCGAACGTTGGCTCAAACATTTCTGCGAGCGCAAACAAACGAAAAGGAAAGAACCAAAGTTTCTCTAATTTGAATCCGAAAGAGAGAAATTTGAAAAGTTTTTGATTTTTAACTTTTTTTTTTTTTTTTGAAAGATCTCCGATGGATCCGTCAAAGAGAGGGAAATTGTCCTTTCCAATCTGAACGTTGGCTCAAACATTTCTGCGAGCGCAAACAAACGAAAAGGAAAGAACCAAAGTTTCTCTAATCTGAATCCAAAAGAGAGAAAACCCCTCTTTTTTTTGCTGAGAAAAGAAAGAATGGAAACAAGTTCAAAGAAAGAAGTTTCCAAAGAATCCCATCTCATGTTTTTTTTTCTAGATACAAGATCCAACATAGGCCACCAACTAGAAGGGAGCCAAGGATTCTAAGCATCGTGTTCTCATTTGACCAAGTCCCACCGGGTGTGCCAACTTGATGGACCCGTCTTTTTCTTTCTCACCTTCCTCCGTCCGGGGTCCGCCGGGGTGCGGCGGGGCGAAGAGAAAAAAAAGAGCAAGCATCAACACTTTTTTTTATGTACGGGTATGCCAGATTTTCTATTCTACTTGGAATTTGAAGTGGTGATCCGGAGATTCACCTTCACAAGTAGAAAAGGAAATCAACTTTTTTCTAACTTTCCATTGCACATATATTTTAAAGAAAGAGGCAAGGTTTTAAAATGCCGTGAGAGGCGATTTTGTTTAATTTACCGTGAAAGGCAGTTTTGTGCCGTAGAAGGCGATTTTGTGCCGTAAAAGGCAGTTTACAAATCTCATCAAAATGTAAAGACAAGAAATGTGATTTTTATGTCTCTTTTTAAAAAAATACAATACAATAGAAAAGTAAGAAAAGGAATCTGACTTCTCAAGCGATTATGGGGACTCGTTTAGATCGACGGTCGCGAGTCATGTATGGGCTCCGCCATCGTCCTTCAGATGAGAACACTTGATGCTTTGATTCACTTGGCTTGGCTTGGACCTCGGGTTTTTAGAGGATAAAGACCAAGAGAAGGACTTATATCCAATAAAAAACCAAGTAGACGGGCCGAAAAGCCGCATCTAGGCCATGTTGGATAGAAGAAGAGAGGAGATCTTGGGGGGGGGGGGGGGTGGCCCCCCAAGGAACTTCGATCACCTTGTAGTGCTTGCAAGAGAGTTTCTTCAAGATAAGAGAGCTTCTTTTTGTGTAGAGAATTCTTCAGATGATTTTCAGACAATTTTTTCTGGACCCAATTTTCAAGACCCAATTTTCAAGGCAAATTTTCTGGACAAATTTTCTGGACCCTTTCTCCTTGGAATGACCGCCTATTTATAGGCTTTTGGTGGCCATTAGGAGGGTTTTATGGGCATTAATGGTATTAATGCTCCATGATGGGAGGAGTTACAAGATTTAATTTCATAATTTTGTAACTCCTTTTTCTTGGATTTTGATTGGCCGATGGAGAGTAATGGGCATTTAATCTCCATGATGATGGGAGTTTCATGATTAATTACTGTGATTAATCTCCATAATGATAGGAGTTACATTCTTAATTGTCATGATTAATTGGACTTGTAGCTCCCATTTCTTGGCTTCTGATTGGGCCGTTCAAAATAATGAGTTAATGAACCTAATAAATTGCCATAAAATGGTCATTTAACTTCATTAATTGGCTGCTGAGTCGCTTGAAGAGTCGCCGGCCGTGCCACGTCTTTTGGAATTCTTCTTGCGATGATCATCGATGGATCCGTACGTTGCTTGATGTCCGATGACGATGAAAATTCAGACATTGGTTGCCACTAATGGTCGGCCAACATCTGTCCAGTCGATTTCTTGATCGATCGGGCAGAAAGTGTGTTTTCTTGGTCGGCCGGTTGGCAATTTCGGAGTGTCCGATGATGATCAAATGATTTTGATGGCGGATCCGTGATGTTGACGAAGATCGATGGATATCATGCCTCAAAAATCAGATTTTAAGAAAATCACAGGGGCCAATCATCGCGAAACGCGAAAAGAATCGGACAAACGGACGTTTCGGCGGAAATCCGGCGGCCCGGATTTCCAGGGTCGCCGGCGACCATGGGGCTGGCGACCTTGGGCCATGGTCGACGGCGACCATGGGCCAAGGTCGCCGGCGACCTTGGACTTTGGTCCATTTTTCAGCCGCCTTCCGCTCGCCGTTTCATGGTCGTTTCTCGGGCTTTTTCGCTTCTGTTTTCTCCTGTATTTTTATTTGACATTTCTCTTCATTTATTGGCTTGATTCCTGCAAAGAAAAACCATCGAAAGGCTGTGAAAATCAGAGCACAAAGTTTCCTATTTTTTGGAAAAGCCGAAGACTCTGTAGCCGATTTTCTGCCAAGAGTTGAAACTGGGTCAAACGATGTCGGAATGACCTGAAATTTTAGGTGAAGCTTCTTGGGCATTATATAGGACCAACCATGGGCTTTTATTTGAGTTTTGAAGCCGTTTGGGGTCCCGTCGATGCTTGACTTGATTTCACCGTGCAGAAGATGTCGAGCTTTGATGTACGGTCATCCGATGTCCGATTGACCTGAAATTTGACGGGGAGCCTATTGGAGTCATTTTGAGATGATCCATTAGCTCCGATTCAGGTGCCATGGTCCCGGGGAGCTTTGCCGCCGGTAGGCTTGATTTTGCTTCGGAGCATCAGAATCGGGTCAAACGTTGTCGGAATGACCTGAAATTTGACGTGCAGCCCTTTGGAAACATGCAGAAGCTACTCATGTGTTTTGTTTGATGAGTGGCGGCATCAGAGGTTCAAACGGTGTCGGTTTGACTTGAAATTTGACATGGAGCCTTTTGGAGGTATTTTGAAACCATCTATAGACTCTGATCGAAGATTTGATGTATTTGACACTGTCGCCGTCGGGAGCTCCCGTTCAGTTGTTGAAGGATTGAAGTTAGGCCAGATGGTGTCGAAATGGCCCAAAACTTCATGTGTACCCTTCTTTTGGCTATTTTGAAGGATCTTGCAGTTTTTGTTTGATTCTGACAAGATCTGATGCTTGAAGCAGCTTTGCCTGTTTGTAGTAGGATGTGGCTCCATATAGTTTTTGATGTTGATGAGTCAAAGTGACATTTTTGGTGTCAACAAACCCAAATTTCAAAACAAAAAGCAAAGGGAAAAGGAGTTACAATATAAAGAATTAAATACTTGTAACTCCTCCTACATGGAGCATTAATACCATTAATGCCCATAAAACCCTCCTAATGGCCACCAAAAGCCTATAAATAGGCGGTCATTCCAAAGGGCACTACAAGAAATTGAACTTTCGCCGGCGCTCAAAAGTCTATAAAACGCCGGTGAAATACTTTCCCGGTGATTTCCCTTGCGCCGGCAGTGCGCCACAAAAACATTGCCACCAATACCCTTTGCCGGCGAAAAAAGGTTCGCACCGGTAAAAAGTTGAACATTAACGGCGTTTTTGTTCGTCGGGAAAAGACGTATAAAACGCCGCAAAAAGGCATTTATTTTTCAATAATAAATTGATTAAAGACTTTTACCGGCGTTTTTTTTGCGCCGGCCAAACATTTATATTTTTTGTAAATTAATTTTTCATAATTTGTTGCCGGCGTAAAAAAACGCCGGCAAAATATTAATATTTTACCGAAATTATTATTTTTTTTAAATTTTGCCGGCGTTTTTTCTCGCCGGAAAAACGTTTATTTTTTTAATTATTTTTAAAGGTGTTTTGCCAGCGAAAATATTGCGCCGGCAAAGATTGCGTCAACAATGAATATTCATTTATTCATTTATTGTATTTATTTGATTTTTAAATTTCTTTTCCTTTATATACATCCTTGCATCATTAAAACTTCCAACCTATATCGTATGAAACTACTATTCCATTATCTAAGACCAAATCAACTACACACCCAACATCTATTTCAATTCCAAATATTTATCCCCCTTCATATTAATATTCAAATATCCTTACAATATTAAAAGCACTTAAACATTACCATTACAAAATAAAAATCCATGCTAACATTCTACTCTTTGCCAACATTCAGATGCCAATGAAAATTTACATCTTCCCATACAATCATTTCATTGCTGCACCAATCCAACACCTGCAACATTGTTAAAAAACATGGCAACCTAAAGCTTTCAATGCAACCTAAAACAGGATTTTTGCCTTTTTTGATACACCCTCCTCTTTAAATACAAGAAGATCATTTATTCCAAGATGAAAATAAATTATTAACAAAAAAAAAAAAAAGGCCACAGATGCACATCCAAACAGGTAACCACACATTCTACCAAAGCTTTCAAAACCCTTGCAATTCAGAGTACATCCAAACACGCCATCAGATAACTCCAGTCATGTTCAACATAATTCATATTCCTATCCAAACTATGCAATTAGTACAAGAATAGAATATCCTTATCCAGTTCAACAGATGAACCTGCAGCTAAAAATCATTGGTATCATGCAACAACATCACTCAAATCAGTAACCACAGAAACCACAAACCAATCAAAGTAAGAATAGATAGAAAGGACTCGAATCCTATCCTTAATCCACACCAAATCCATCTCCAACAAAGACAACCATTCAATCCCATCAGATTCGAGCAAAAACCAAGAAAGTAGAAAGAAAAAACCTAGAATTCGTCTGCAGGCGAAAAATCGAGAGAAAGCGGAAAACAAACTCTGAAATCAATTGTGATTGGTAAATGCAGGATAGCTTTTGAATACATACCTTCTGCTTCAAGGAGAAAAGATCCCAATTTGAAATCGAACGGTTGATGCTGGAGGAGAATAGACGGCTAGATGGGTTAGATTTGGAGCAGGGCAATCTTTTAGAGAGGCGGCAAGCTGGACGTGTCGACGCTGGTGGAGGAAATCCAATGCACTAGAACGATGGAGCAGGGAGAGACGAGCCAGATCTTGAAGGGGCCATCTTCTTGAGCGGCGGCCAGCTGCGATGCGTCGACGCTAGTGGAGCAGAAACGGGATGAACCCCAAATACTATTGCAATAGAGAAAGAGAGTTGTAAGGAGGTTGGAGCAGTTGACTTGATGATGAAGAAAGAGAGGCTGGAAATGGAAAGGGGGCTGGCAAAGCTTGGAGCAGCCGCTGGAAATGAAAAGGGGGATGGCAAAGCATAAACACGATTTAGAGAAAGAGAGGGCACTGGAAATGGTTGTTGCGCGGGAGCGAGCGCAGGCGCGGGAAATGAAAATGGGGCAGAAAGGCACCAATTATTTTTTTAAGTGCAAGAGAAGTGAAAAAACATGACTTTCCCGGCGATTTTAAAGCGCCAGCAAAAGTTCACATATTTTTTTAAGTACCAGCAAAGGGAAAAAAACACTTTCCTGGCGAATTTAAACCGCCAGCAAAACTAAAACGACCGGGGGAAATTATAAGGTGAACTATGCCGGCGATCAAATCATCTCGCCGGCAAGAAATCTGGTCTTTTCCGGCGACTGTAATATACTGCCGGCAAAACATTACTCTTTGCCGGCGACAATAAAAATTCGCCGGTAACATACCAACCTTTGCCGGGGAAAATATTTCGCCGGCAAAACAATACCATTTTCCGGCGAAATAACCTTTTTCGCTGGGGAAAGTATACCTTTTCCCGGCGTTTAATGATTGCGCCGGGAAAAAACGCCGGTAAAAGTGAAAATTGTTGTAGTGGGGAAAGGCCAGAAGAAAAAATCATTTAAAGGATCCTGAAAAATTGTCTGAAAACTATCATGAAGAATTCTCTGCAAAAAGAAGCTTTCTCACTTTGAAGAAACTCTGCTGCAAATTCTACAAGGTGATCGAAGTCCCTTGGGGGGCCACCCCCCGAAGACCTCCTCTCTTCTTCTATCCAACATGGCCCAGATGCGGCTTTTCAGCCCGTCTACTTGGTCTTTTATTGGATATAAGACCTTCCCTTGGTCTTTGTCCTCTAAAAATCCGAGGTCCAAGCCAAGCCAAGTGAACTAAAGCATCAAGTGTTCTCATCTGAAGGACGATGGCGGAGTCCATACATGACTCGCGACCGTTGATCTGAACAAGTCCCCACAATCGCTCGAGAAGTCAGATCCCTTTTCTTTCTTCTCTATTGTATTTTATATTTTTAAAAGAGACAAAAATCACATTTCCTGTCTTTCATCATTGATAAGATTTGTAAATCGCTTTCCATGGCAAAATCGCCTTCTACGGCACAAAACTACCTTTCACGACAAACTAAACAAAATCGCATCTCACGGCATTTTAAAATCTTGTCTATTTCTTTAAATATGTTTGCAATAGAAAGTTAGAAAAAAAGTTTGATTTCCTTTCTACTTGTGAAGGTGAATCTCCGGATCACCACTTCAGATTCCAAGTAGAATAGAAAATCTGGCATACCCGTACAAAGAGAAAAAATGTTGATGCTCGCCTCTTTTTTTCTTCACCCCGCCGCACCCCGGCGGACCCAGGACGGAGGAAGGCAGAGAGAGAAAAAGACGGGTCCATCACGGAGATTCAACTTCACAAGTAGAAAGGAAATCAAACTTTTTTTCCAACTTTCTGTGGGCGGTAAAAACGACACCTACTTAGATCGAGATGAACTTCTTAGATCAGGGAATTCCAAACGCCAAGAACCTGAAAAGGGAAGGAAAACGGCTTGGGTTAGAGCCCCTGGCTGCTGTGAGCCGAAGGCGCTCAAATGCCTGCGTTAGTTCTGAGAAAACTAAGCAGGAGGAGGAAGAGGAGAATCAGAGAGTCCGCGTTGTGTATTGTGTGTTGCCTACCTCTATGGGGCTAACCCCATGTGTATATGTGGACATTCCTCGTTCATTCTCTCTGTGAGTGGGGTTAGGTAGGGTGAAGTCCCATCGGTCCTGACCCTGACATTCAGCGGTAGGTAAAAAGGGAACATCCCATCCGAACCTTCCATGCCTTCAGTCAGCTGATGTTAAGGGATGATAAAGCTAACTTCTTATCGCCATAAATGAGCAATAATATCGTCATAAATGAATGCTCCTATCTGTCAGGGCGCGCCGTACTTCCCGGAGGAAGGTGACGGCCCATTCTGCCTTCAGCGTTTTGTTCCGAGACCGAGAATGGCTTGGGCGCGTTGGGCATTTGTGCTGAGCTGGCACTCAAGCCGAGCTGCACGCCATGTTGGCACTCCTAACCGAGCTGCCGAGCTGCCGGGATGTGATTACAGAGGCCGAGGTGGACAGCAGGTAGTACTGTAATCCTCGCTTAATCTCGTCATTACGGTGTTTTACCCACACAATTGCCCCCTAGCTTTTGACCTTTGAGAGTCCTCCAGCTCGAGGAGGTCGGAAGCTTAGTGACTGTCCAGCCGGCACCACTACCGAGCTCGAGAGAGGGTCACAGAAGTGTGGGAAGGGGTTACCGAGATAGAAAAGCTTTGTAGCAGAGGGGGCCCCTCCCGAGCCTGATGACCGTCGCTGACATACGGCCCCTTTCAAGATGTCTCTTCGCCTGTCCAGGATATTTAATAGCCCTTTGATATTGCGCCAATGGTGGCACATGTCGCCTCTTTGGTTGCCACGCAATTACTCTAAAGAGACGTTAGGGCTGCGAGATGCGACGTTAGGGCTGGCTGAGGGGACGCCTCTTTAAAGGCTCTTCTCGAAAGCCGAAACGGCGTCTCTGACCCTTATAAATCAGGGCTTCTCCTTCGTCTTCACCTTCTTTTACTCTTTTCGAATTTCTACTGCACCCTACAAGAGAACTTCTTTAACGTCTGCAAGTTTCCGGCGATCCTGTCTGTGCAATCCCCCTTCGCAGGGCTTCTTTCTGCTTCTCTCTCGTATTTTCATCTGGGTAGACTTTCATCTGGGTTGAGAATGGGGATCTATAGACATCTGTTAGGAGACCCGGGTTCCATAGCCTACTTTAGGAATGCGTACAAGATCCCTGCCAATGTGGAGGTCAAACCAGATGGCCCTGATGATGGCCTTGCCTACCACGATGGCTGGATGCCGTTCTGGTTAGTCTCCATTGTGGAGGGAGGGGTACGCTTCCCCCTTCATCCACTGGTTAGGGACCGCCTCCGGGAGTGGAGGTTGTGCCCCTGCTAGCTACTTTCCAACGGATACAAAATTATCATGGGAGTAGTGCGGCTGAACGAGCTTCTAGGGATCAGCCTCGGTGTCCCGGACATCGAGGATACGTACGACCTCTGCAAATCCGTAGAAGGGAACACCCATTACCTCCGGCTGAGGGTCCGCCGGGTTGGCTTTGTAACCGCGCTGGAGGATTCCAACAAATACGCGGGTGAAGACCGAGTACTCGTTAGACGAGGATGGGAGTTCGGTGAAGCGGAACCTAGCACCACGGTCCGGATTCCTCAAAAAATAGGAACTCCACCAAGTAAAGACCGAAGTCTTTTCGGTTTGCAGTTTTTTCTTCTATGCCTGACTAACACAATTTTTTCTGTTTATGCAGATTTTCGCGAAATGAGGGAGTTTGCCAGGAAAAACCGTTGGAAGGTGAACAACGAGTGGCACGAGAAGGTGAGAAACTACCGCGATCACAACTGCCGTGCTGCGTGGTCCCTCCTGGGGTATATGCCCCACTACAGATCCTTCAACACCTCGAGAAGGGTGTCGGGAATAGACTCCGTGCTGCGCGGGGAAGGCGTCAGCTCAGGGTCAGCGATGACCGCGGTGCCCAGCTTGGAGGCAGTGACCGTCGCGATACCTACTGGGCGTCTGGTTGAGTCCGGACACTGCGCTTTAGCACTGCCAAACCCAGAGCCTGCCAGGACCTCAGGAGCCGAGCCCGGGCCTTCGCGAAGGAAGAGGCTAGTAGCTTCCAGCACGTCTGAGAGCTCGACATCTTCCAGCTCGGAGGAAGGGGAAGGGGAAGAGGAAGAGGAGGGAGAGATGCTACGCCAGCGCGGCAACGCTATGCGGCAAAAGACCTATCTGTTGCGGCCTTCGGGGACATCGGGGGGGAGGCCCGAGTTCCCCTCAGGCCGCGGTCGTCACTTCGGCTGCGACACCTTCAGCTACTGCGGGTGGAACTCCTACTGCCCCGGTTGCCGAGACGGTCCGTGCAGCTGCGACTGAGGCCACTCACTCAACCGCGGTTGAGGTTGCCCCAGCTCCGCCTTCAGCGACTATCGTCATAGATGACTCACCCCCAGACCATGCTGCAAGGGCTGGAGGTCGGGCTCGCCCCGCCGAGGTCGTTGAGGGGGGGCGACCCAAGAAGAGAGCAAAGGTTGAGGCCTCAGCTGGCCCCTCGACACCTCCGTTGCCAGCTGGCGGAACGATCTCGCCCCCTCCGCTGGCTCCGTGGAGGCCGGCCATTAAGGAAGTACTGGGGAGGCAGCTGGCCGAAACAGACCGTGAGACCGATCCTCAGGTGGTCGCCGCGCTGGGACGCGCCTGCGCCCTTCCTCAAGACATGGCAAGGTGGGCAGAGATGGACAACGAGTCGCTCTTGCTCTCGTCGATGCGCTCGCTGGTAGTGGTAAGTGTAGTATTTCTCCGGAGCCTTTAGTTCGGTATTCTTTTATTGATGTCTGGTTTTCTTCTTGCAGCTGTTGCAGAAATGCCAAATGGGCATAGAGAGGCTAGACGCAGTCGAGGCCAGGGAGGCCAAATGGGTGGCCGAGAGGGAGGAGCTGCAGGCATCTTTAGCGGCTAAGGAGGCGATGCTGGTAGAAGAGGTGGGCAGGAATGCTGGCCTCGTCTTCGACCTCGAAGAATCCCAGGTCGTGGTGGAGCATCTCAGGGAAGAGCTGAAGGATGAGGGGACCCAGAACCTTCATCTTGTTTCTGAGTTCGATGTTATCCGAACCGAGGTGAAGCGGCTGGAAGAGGACCTGTAGGACGCCAGAGGGACAAACAAGAGGCTCCTTTCCCAGCCGAACTTGGCGCAAGGCTCCCTGGAGATGGCCTTGAGGGGGAAAGCGGCCGAGATTGAGTCTGCTTTGGCGAGACAAGAAGCAAGGCTCAAGGAGGAGTTCTTGGTTGAGCATAACTCCATTATGGGGGAGGAGGTTGGCAAACTGACAGTTGACTACAAGGCTTAGCTGCCAGGCATCCGGGACCGAGCCTGGGAGCTTGGATGGAAAGCAGCCTTGAAGAAGGCTGGGTTTCCTGAGGATAGCCCTCTCCTCAGGAATCCCCTAAAGTTCCCTTGCTCGGACTCGGAACTTATAGCCATATCTCTGGCTTCCCCTTGCCTTCCTTCGCAAGCCTGCTCGGAGGCGAGCGCCGCCCCCGAGGGGCCTTCGGAGGCCCCTCCAACTGCCAGCGCCAAGCTTGAAGACTCCCCTGTGCCCGCGGTCGTCCAGGCCCCTTCTGAAGCTGCCGCTCCTGAGGCTAGTGTTCCCCAAGCGAGTGCGGTCGTTTCTGAAGCCAGCTCGACCGTGCCCGAGGTCAGCGTGGTCGTGGCCGAGACTGCTCCAGAGATCGACTGCAACATAGAAGCTGTAGCCCCTTGAGCCCCATTGTATTTTTCCTTTCTTATAAATGTAATCTGAATTCTATCAATGGAACAACAATTTTCTTTGAATTCCCTAGCTTTCTTTTTTTTGTCTTCGATGGAATGAGTGCGCAGATGACGTGTGCCTTATTATGCTTCATTTGCTAAGTGGTTGGTCTGAATAACCAAACCCTTCATAAGTCTTTAAAAGTTAAAATTGGATGTCTGCCCTTGACCGAGATTTGGTTTATGAACTGTGGTCCTAATCAGCATCCATAACCCTTTAGAGCGGAAGCTGCCAGAACTCGGGGTGTCCTTGAGCGCCGAAGTGAGTGTTCTTGGTCATTTTTGGCTTTACCGCTGTAACTAGTGCTGGGATCGAGCTAGGACGGCTGGCACTCTGACTGAGCTGCAGAGCCGGGGGTGGTGAGATGCTTATGGCTGTGCCGCCAAAGCTGGTGGAGGCACCGAGCTAAGAACAGTTGGCTTTCTGAACAGAGGTGCCGAGCCGGGGGGTGAGATGCTTATGGCTGTGCCGCCAAAACTGGTGCAGGCACCGAGCTAAGGACGGTTGGCTCTCTAAACAGAGGTGCCGAGCCGCGGGGGTGGTACTGTCACTGGACCCTGAGATGCTTATGGCTGTGCCGCCAAAGCTGGTGCAGGCACCGAGCTAAGGACGGTTGGCTCTCTGAACAGAGGTGCCGAGCCGCGGGGATGTTGCTGTGACCGAACCCTGGGGAAACTGTCACTACGGCCAAGCTGCATAACTTGGAAACAATTTTGAAAGAGATCTGCTCAAGAATGTTCCTTTTTATTGCTATTTGAACCCTTGAATACATGTTTTCAGAAGTAAAACTTTTTGATATGCATTGTGTTCCATGGTCGCGGCAGCTCCTTGCCTTCCATGTCCTCGAGCCAGTACGCGGCTCTACCCGCTGCTAATAGCACTTTAAATGGCCCCTGCCAATTGGGTGCCAATTTCCCTTCGTTAGGATTTCGGTCGCGAGGAAGTGTTCTCTTCACGACTAGTTCTCCCACCGTGAATCTTCTTGCTTTGACCTTCTGGTTGTATCCCCTGGCCAACTGTTGTTGATAGGCAGCCAGGCGGATAGCTGCTGTCTTTCTTTGTTCTTCGGCGAAATCCAGCTCTCGAGCTACGTTCAAGTCGTTCAGCCCCTGGTTACAGAGTTCCGACCTCAAGGTCGGGAGGCCGACCTCAAGGGGAATGACTGCTTCCATGCCGTAGGCAAGGGAGAATGGTGTAGCCGAGGTGGAGCGCCTTGGAGTTGTCCTGTAAGCTCATAGAACACTAGGAAGCTCTTCTGCCCACGTTCCCTTGGCTCGGTCGAGTCCCTTCTTGAGTCCGTCAAGGATCACTTTGTTTGAGATCTCAGCCTGGCCATTGCTTTGTGGGTACACCGGGGTGGAGTAGATGTTTCGGATGCCATACTCGTGGCAGAAGCTTTTGAAGAAGTTGGAATCGAACTGGGTCCCATTGTCAGAGATGAGAGTTCGAGGGATTCCAAATCTCGTGATGATGTTCTTCCACACAAAGTTCTTTGTGTCCTGCTCGGTGATGGAGGACAGAGGCTTCGCTTCGACCCATTTTGTGAAGTAGTCCGTGGCTACTGTCAGCCACCTTTTGTTTCCTGGAGTTCGGTGTAGCGAACCGACGATGTCCAGACCCCACTGAGCGAAAGGCCACGGGCTGGATAGAAGGCTCAGGTCCTGCGTTGGCTGGTGGAGAGAGTGTGAGAACTTCTGGCACTTTTCACATTTTCTGGCATAGACTTGGGCGTCCTTCTGCATGTACGACCACCAGTATCCTTGACTGATTGCTTGGTAGGCAAGCGACCGACCTCCGATGTGGCTGCCGCAGTTCCCCTCATGAATTTCGTAAAGGAAGTCGTCGACTTTGCTTGGGTGGACGCACTGGAGGTAGGGTTCGGTAAACGACTTCCTGTAGAGCCTGCCATCTAGGGAGAGCCAAAACCGGGCTGCTTTCAGCCTAATCTTCTGTGCCTCCGTCCTGTCTTCAGGCAGCAGGTCGTCCTTCAAATAGGCGATGACCGGATCCATCCAGCTCGGACCGAGGTCTACGCACATGAGTTGCCGAGGTCGCTGTAGTTCAATGCTGGGCTCGCACAGCGTCTCCACTTCGACAGTTCTTCTATTACCGGCCTCGACCGCTGAGGCGAGGTTGGCAAGGGCGTCGGCATGGGAATTGGACTCTCTGCCGACCTGTCGGATCTCGGTCCTTTCGAACTGGGAGAGAAGTTCCTTCTTATGAGCTAAGTAGGCCGCAATTCTGTCGTCTCGAGCCTGGTAGTCTCCACTGAGCTAGTTCGTTACTAGTTGGGAGTCACAGAAAACCACAATGTGTCATGCTTCCAAGATTTTGGCACTATTTAGCTCGGCGATGAGTGCTTCGTACTCGGCCTCATTATTGGATGCCTTGAAGCCGAATGTTAGAGCTTGCTCGATGACAAGGCCTTCCGGAGACTAGAGGACTATGCTAGCGCTAGCCCTATTCGACGTTGAGGATCTGTCGATGAAGACTTTCCAGGTCTGCTCTTGCTCTGTCTCGGTTGCTGCCTCTGTATCCTTATTGCCCCCCAGTTCGGTGTCGAGCAGGGTCGGCGCCGAACTCTGAGAAGTGAATTCGACAATGAAGTCTGCTAAAACTTGGGCTTTGATGGCCGTTCTGGGTTGATACTTGCTATCGTATTGCCCTAGCTCGATAGCCCATTTGGAGATTTGATCGGAGAAGTTTGCCTTCCGGAAGAGAGCCTTCAGTGGGTGCTTGGTCACGACCACGATGGCAAAAGTTTGGAAGTAATGGGAGAGCTTTCGCGAGGCGCTGACGAGCGCCAAGGCAAGCTTTTCGAGCTGTAAATACCGGGTCTCGGAGTCGAGCAGGATCTTGCTGGTGTAATATATAGGCCTCTGCTGGCCATCTTCTTTTCTGATGAGAATCGAGCTCACTGCGTGGTCCGAGACTGCCAGGTACAAGTACAGTGCTTCGCCATGGGTTGGGATCGACAGTAGCGGAGGTGAAGAGAGGTAGCGCTTGAGCTGTTGTAGGGCCTGATCGCAGTCCGGCGTCCATTGGAAATTTGAGCCTTTGTGTAGGAGCTAGAAGAAAGGCCTGCATTTGTCGGAAGCTCGGCTGATGAAGCGATTGAGTGCGGCAGCCATGCCGATCAGCCTTTGAACTTGTTTAGCCGAGGTCGGGCTCTGGAGCTCCTGGATCGCCGTGATCTGGTCGGGGTTTGCTTCAATTCCCCTTTTCGTGACGAGGCTCCCCAAGAACTTTCCGGAACCGACACCGAAGGCGCATTTAGACGCATTTAGCTTCAACTGGAACTGGCGGAGGATGCAGAAAATCTGGCAGAGGTCGGCCAAGTGGTCCTGCGATTCTCTAGACTTGACGACCATATCGTCGATGTACACCTCCACTGTCTTCCCGAGCTGCGCTTGAAACATCTTGGTCACTAACAGCTGGTATGTCGCCCTTGCGTTCTTCAGTCTGAAAGGCATTACCTTATAACAGTAGGTGCCCCAGTGTGTGATGAAAGTTGTATTCTCTTGGTCAGGTACGAACAGAGGTATCTGGTGGTATCCTCGGTAAGCGTCAAGGAAACTCATACAGTCATGTCCGGCAGTGGCGTCAATGAGCTGGTCGATCTTTGGAAGGGGGAAACTGTCCTTGGGACAGGCTGTATTGAGGTCGGTGAAGTAGACACAGACCCTCCACTTCCCCGTCTTCTTCTTGACCACTACAGTGTTGGCTAGCCACTGCGGATAGTGGACCTCCTTTATCGTTTGCGCTTCGAGCAGCTTTTTAACCTCTTCCTTCACGGCCTCAGTTTGTGGGACCCCAGTTCGGCGTGCTTTTTGAATCACAGGCTTATGGTTAGGGTCCACATTCAGCTTATGGCACATGACTGCTGGGTCGACGCCGGGCATCTCATAAGGCGTCCACGCAAAGACCTTTTTATTCTCGAGGAGGAGGTCCAGCAGCTGTGTCTTCTCGGGCTTGGGGAGCTGGCTTCCAACTAGGAAAAATCTGTCTGGGTCGGCAAGGTCGAGCCTGACCTCGGTGAGGTTCTCGATGCTCTTCTGCGCCGGGCCCCTGCCAACATCCCCAAGCTCAGCTTCTCTGTCCAGCTCGGGCACATGGACCTGGGACGATCCGACTTCTCCCGGCAGCACGGCCATCAAGCATTGTCTTGCCATGTGCTGGCCACCTTTTATAGCGATTACGTCGGTCCACCCAGAAGGGTTTTCTAGGGGGAACTTGAGCTTCTGATGATGAGTGCAGGGCACAGCCTCCATGCCATGCAGCCACGTCCTTCCCATTATGACATTGTATGGGGAGGGCACGTCGATGACTAGGAAGTCAACCTACCTGGAGGCGCCTCCTACTTGGACTCTGAGGGAGATCTTCCCCTTTGGGTACACCGATTTTGAGCTGAAGCCGACGAGAGGAGTTCGGGCAGTTTGGAGGTCTTCATCCTTGAGTTTCAGCTTCTGAAAGCAATCGTAGTACAGGATCTCGGACGAGCTGCCTGGGTCGACAAGGACTCTCTGAACCAAGAAGTTCTACAGCTTCAAGGTGAGCACTAGAGGGTCGTTATGTGGGAGTTTCACGTCCTCCAGATCCCTGTCGGAGAACCATATTCTGGGCCCCTCCGTCTTGGCCTTCTTTGCAGCTGGTTCCGGCGCCGCAGTCAACACCTACTTCTGATGGGAGGCTTTTCTAGCCTCGGCACGGGCCTGGGAGCTCCCCTCAGGCGGAGGAGCGAGGTGGATGACGTTGATAATGCCCTCCGGCTTGTTATCCTGGCCGCCATCATCTCGGCGTGTAGGTCAGCTGTTGTCCCGGCCTTCCTCCATAACGTAGTCCCTCAGGTGCCCCTCTTTCACAAGGCTCTCAAGGTGGGACTTGAAGCTTTTACACTCATCAGTTCTATGCCCACTCTGCTTGTGATAAGCACAGAACTTGCTCTGGTCTCAGGAGGAGGGGTCACTTCTCATCGGCTGCGGCCATTTGAAGAAGGGCTGCGCCTTTATTTTGTGGAGGAGCTTATAGATGGGCTCCTTGAAGATTGTGTTCACCGCTTTGAAGGTGGCGGCATCGTCTCCAGTCCTCCTGCTGCTCCCTGAGGCTTTGACCCGGGTGGAGGGGTTCCGTCGACGATCTGAGGACCGGGCCCTATGCCGATCCGGGGATGGGTCTCTGTGGCAGTCCTCCCTCCTGGAGAACCTATTGCCTCTGTCTCCTTTGGATGGTCGGTCCTTCCGGGTGAGGCCGAAGTTCTCCCGCCCTTGAACCTCGTCCTCCTCTGCCCGGATGAACCGGTTTGCCCGGGTCATGAGCTCCTTCATGGTGGCTACGGGGTACATGACCAGCTGTGCTCGAAGCTGGATGCCTGGACGCAGGGCCAGCTGAAAGGATTTCACTGCCATCTCCTCAAAAGCGCACTCGATCTAGCTGTAAACAATCCAGAAGCGACGGGCGAACTAGGCGACATTCTCGTCCTCTCGAATCCAGAGGGCCATCAGGTCGGCATCAGTCTTTGGGATGACGCGGTGGGCCTGGAATTTCTCCAGGAAGGACGTCCGAAGCAGTCGCCAATTGGAGATGGAGCCTCCAGGGAGTGAGCAGAACCATCGTAGGAGGAGATCTCCCAAACTGGAGGAAAAAACTCGACAGTTCAGGAAATCGTCATCCCCCCAGACCGACATCCTCTGGCTGTAGTGTCGAAGGTGAGCCGCAGGGTCCGAGGTTCCATCATACAGGGTGAACCTTGGGACGTTGAACTTCTCGGGGAGGGAATACTTTCTGATCTCCCTGGAGAAAGGAGATGCGCCCGTGTCTTCAGCTTAAAAGGCGCTGCACTGGTCTCGGGCGAGACCAACAGTCTCCATATTCTGGCGAACAGTCTGCTTGACCTGCTGGTCAGTCCACTGCTTGAGCTCCTCTTCGTCTTCTGGTATCCTCCGCTGCTTCTTTGGCTCTACATGCTCGTGGCTGCTGCTGGAGTCTTCTTCTATGTGGACCCGACCACGCCTCTTATTATCGAGGACGTGCCTCAGGTCCCGCCCGTGGCCCGGAGGAGCCTGGTTGTGCCTGCGTGGAGGACCCGAGGCATGGCTGCGCCTGTGAAGTGGGCTCCGAGCCCCTCTCTTCTCCTGGAGCTGCTGTTTGAGCCATAGGATAAGCTCGTCCTGCTCCTGAAGGAGGCGGTTTTGAGCTTTGATCTCATCCAGGCGAGGGTCTTCATCTTCGTCAGGGTTGACCTGATGGTGGGACTGAGGTCTAGCCCTTGCTGACTTTTCACGCAGCTTGGTGACTAACTTGTCACCTTGCCTACCGTGTTCATTGCTACGATGGGGCTGCTCTGGAGGCATAACATTGTGAAAGGAAGGCATTGTCAATCCCCTAGATTGTGATACCGACTGGACTGTAGGGGACCTTCCTCCTGATCTTCTCTGTCGAGGGGGTGGACCTTGTACCGGCAAAGGTTGCGTGGTTGGTCCCTTGCCCTTGGAGGGCCTTTCACCATTTCTGGTTTTTGGAGGCATGGTGTTGGAAAGCTTTTTGGTTCAGTGATTCCCACAGACGGCGCCAAACTGTAGGCGGTAAAAACGACACCTACTTAGATCGAGATGAACTTCTTAGATCAGGGAATTCCGAACGCCAAGAACCCGAAAGGGAAGGAAAACGGCTTGGGTTAGAGCCCCTGGCTGCTGTGAGCCAAATGCGCTCCGATGCCTGAGTTAGTTCTGAGAAAACTAATCAGGAGGAGGAAGAGGAGAATCAGAGAGTCCGCGTTGTGTATTGTGTGTTGCCTACCTCTATGGGGCTAACCCCATGTGTATATGTGGACATTCCTTGTTCATTCTCTCTGTGAGTGGGGTTAGGTAGGGTGAGGTCCCATCGGTCCTGACCCTGACATTCAGCGGTAGGTAAAAAGGGAACATCCCATCCGAACCTTCCATGCCTTCAGTCAGCTGATGTTAAGGGATGATAAAGCTAACTTCTTATCGCCATAAATGAGCAATAATATCATCATAAATGAATGCTCCTATCTGTCAGGGCGCGCCGTACTTCCCGGAGGAAGATGACTACCCATTCTGCCTTCAGCGTTTTGTTCCGAGACCGAGAATGCCTTGGGCGCGCTGGGCGTTTGTGCTGAGCTGGCACTCAAGCCGAGCTGCCGAGCTGCACGCCGTGCTGGCACGCCTAACCGTGCTGCCGGGCTATGATTACAGAGGCCGAGGTGGACAGCAGGTACTACTGTAATCCTCGCTTAATCTCGTCATTACGGTGTTTTACCCACACACTTTCCATTGCACATATATTTTAAAGAAAGAGACAAGATTTTAAATGCCGTGAAAGGCAATTTTGTTTAGTTTGCCGTGAAAGGCAGTTTTGTGCCGTAGAAGGTGATTTTGCCATGGAAGGCGATTTTACAAATCTTATCAATAGTGAAAGACAAGAATTATGATTTTTTTGTCTCTCTAAAAAATACAAAATACAATAGAAAAGAAAGAAAGAGGGATCTGACTTCTTAGGAGACTGTGGGGACTCGTTCAGATCGACAGTCGCGAATCATGTATGGACTCCGCCGTCGTCCTTCAGATGAGAACACTCGATGCTTTAGTTCGCTTGGCTTGGCTTGGACCTCGGATTTTTAGAGAACAAAGACCAAGGGAAGGTCCTATATCTAATAAAAAAACCAAGTAAACGGGCTGAAAAGCCGCATCTAGGCCATGTTGGATAGAAGAAGAGGGGAAACCTTGGGGGGGGTGGCCCCCTAAGGGACTTCGATCACCTTGTAGTTTTGCAACAAAGCTTCTTCAGGGCAGGAGAGCTTCTTTGTGAAGAGAATTCTTCAGAATAATTTTCAAGACGATTCTTCAGGACCCTTTCCCTTTGGAATGACTACCTATTTATAGGCTTTTGGTGGCCATTAGGAAGGTTTATGGGCATTAATGGGATTAATGCTCCATGATGGGAGGAGTTACAAGATTTAATTTCATAATTTTCTAACTCCTTTTTCTTGGATTTTGATTGGCCGATGGAGAATAATGGGTATTTAATCTCCATGATGATGGGAGTTTCATGATTAATTACCATGATTAATCTCCATAATGATAGGAGTTACATGGTTAATTGCCATGATTAATTGGACTTGTAACTCCCATTTGCTTGCTTCTCATTGTGCCGTCCAAAATAATGAGTTAATGACCCTAATAAGTTGTCATAAAAAGGTCATTTAACTTCGTTAATTGGTCGCGGAGTCGTTTGAAGAGTCGCGGGCTGTGCCGCGTCTTTTGGAATTCTTCTTGCGATGATCATCGATGGATCCGCATGTTATTTGATGTCGGATGATGATGCAAATTCAGACATTGGTTGACACCAATGGGCCGGCAACATATGTCCAGTCGATTTCATGATCGGTCGAGCAGAAAGTGTACTTTCTTGGTCGGTCGGTTGGCGGTTTTGGAGTGTCCGATGATGATCAAATGATTTCGATGGCGTATCCGTGACGTTGACGAAGATCGACGGATATTATGCCTCAAAAATCAGAATTTGAGAAAATCATAGGGGCCAAACGTCACGAAACGCGAAAAGAAAGGGAAAATCGGTAGTTCCGGAGGAAATTCGGCGACCCGGATTTCCAAGGTTCCTGGCGACCATTCACCCATGGCCGCCGGCGAGCATGGGGCTGGCGACCCTGGGCCATGGTCGCCGGTGACGATGGGGTTTTTCCCCTTTTTCGGTCGCCGTTCGGTCGCCGTTTCTTCGCCGTTTTTCAAGCTTTATTGCTTCTTTTTTCTCCTGTATTTTTCTTCACATTTCTCCTCATTTATTGGCCCAATTCCTATGAAGAAACCCTGTCGAGAAGTTGTGCAAATCAGGGCACAAAGTTTCCTATTTTTGGAAAAGCCAAAGACTTTGTAGCTGATTTTCCGCCGAGAGTTGAAACTAGGTCAAACGATTTCGGACTGACCTGAAATTTGAGGTGAAGCTTCTTGAGCATTAGATAGGACCAACCATGGGCTTTTATTTGAATTTCGAAGCCGTTTGGGGTCTCGTCGATGCTAGACTTGATTTCACCGTGCGGAAGATGTCGAGCTTCGATGTCCGGCCAACCGATGTCCGATTGACCTGAAATTTGACAGAGAGCCTATTGGTGTCATTTTGAGATGATCTATTAGCTCCGATTTGGGTGCCATGGTCCCGGGGAGCTCCGCCGCCGGTAGGATTGATTTTGCTTCGGAGCATCAAAGCCGGGTCAAACGTCGTCGGAATGATCTGAAATTTGACGTGCAGCCCTTTGGAAGCATGTAGAGGCTACTCACGTGCTTTGTTTGATGAGTGGTGGCATCAGAGGTTCTCGCCGCCGAGAGGCTTGATTTCGCCTTTCGAGAGTTGATGGAGGGTCAAACGGTGTCGGTTTGACTTGAAATTTGGCGTGGAGCCTTCTGGAGGTATTTTGAGACCATCCATAGGCTTTGATCGAAGATTTGATGTCTTCAACACTGTCACCACCGGGAGCTCCTGCTTAGTTGTTGGAGGAATGAAGTTAGG
Organism: Persea americana; assembly: GCA_029852735.1. Classification (NCBI taxonomy): domain Eukaryota; kingdom Viridiplantae; phylum Streptophyta; class Magnoliopsida; order Laurales; family Lauraceae; genus Persea; species Persea americana. The sequence continues at coordinate 44,924,646 of CM056814.1, forward strand.
CCAAATGGTATTGAAATGCCCTAAAACTTCATGTTCACCCTTCTTTTGGCCATTTTGAAGGATCTTTCTGTTTTTGTTTGATTCTGACAAGATCTGATGCTTAAAGCAGCTTTGCTTGTTTGTAGTAGGATGCGGCTCCATGTAGCTTTTGATGTTGAGGAGGCAAAGTGACATTTTTTGTGTCAACAAGGTGTGGGACACCTCAAACTAGTCTTTTAGAAATAAGGAAGGTGAGATACCCCCTAGTTGACTTTTGGAATTAGGAGTATGATACACCATAGTTGTTCCTTTTGAGTTGGGATGTGAGAACCCATAGTTAGTTCCTAGGAGTGAGGGGTGTGCGACACCCCTCGTCGGTCCTATTAGATTTAAGAGTGTGAGATGCTCGAATTGAGTAGAGTTGGGTAGCTGACCTTGTTATGAAATTAGAAGGTTAGATCCTACTATTCTACTAGCTATCTATTAGCATTCCAGAATGACAGAAACCTACACCCCATCAACCTGCTAATTGTTGATTAGAATTCTAGAAGTGTTAGAAGGTAAACCTTGTTGATATGTTAGCTATCGACTAGTAATCCAGAGAGTTAGATGATCAGGTCTTGTTGTCCTAACTAGTTACCGAGTAGTATTCCTTAGTATTAGCAAATCAAACCATATTGTTCTGCCAGCTACCTGTTTGTGTTCCAGACTGTTAGGAGATCGGACCCCATTGTACTACTAGCTATCGAATGGTACCCGTGATCCCAAGTATTAGGAGACTAGACCCTATCGTCCAACTGCCTGTTGATTAGTATGCCAGAGTGTTAGGAGGTCAGATTCTATTATCTTACCACTTGTTGATTTTGACTTGAATTGTTATCTAGTTGGTAATTGTTTACAACCTGTATCGTTAGAAGAATAGTTCTAGTATCCACCCCATTTGAGTCTAGCTATTCCGAGTGTTAGCTAGGTAGTTCAACTCATATTTTGCAGAGTTGGCTAGAGCAGAGACCTTAGAAGTTTAGAAGTAGTCTATTTGCATTTGGGGACCAAATGAGTTTTAGGAGTGAGGGATGTGAGGACTCATTCCTAGAAATACCTAGTGGGACCCAATTTGACCAAGTCAAATCCTTGATTATCCTATTTAATAGGTGATTAGCATAAATAGTTAGTAATTCCCATTAATTTAGTTTAAACTATAAGATTAAGACCCTTGTGAGATTAATAATGGTTTCCTAGAATTAATTTTCCAATTAGAAGCCTAAGTTGTAATCTTAACCATATATGGTATTTCCTACTTTAGTATGCTAATTAATAAGAATTAGTGGAATAGATGGCTAATGTACCTAAGTATTAGAACTAGCTTGTATTTATAATTCTTAATAGAGATTAGATGTTTATTGTTAATTTAATAGGTCTTGATTAGATTAAGACTTAGTTGATATTAGAACTAATAGGAAGGACTTTGAGAGTTAAGAACTTTCTACAAACCCACCTAATGACCTATTTACCCATGGCCCCATCTCTTTCCCATTTTAAACTAAGTTACCCTTTTGGTAATTATCCTAAACCCTAATCTATAAAAACAAACTATTGCAAACATTAGCCCAAAACCCTAATTTAATCTCACCTCTCATTTACCCTATCTTCCTCCCCAAGCAAACCCTAATTCCCCAAAATCCCAGCTCAAGGAGAAGCTAGGAGATCACCCCAATTACTCAACCAAAACCTTAGGAGCTTGGAATTCACATATCTCTCTCTCAACTCCATCACCAATTTTGAATAGACGCAAGTGGACATGTTTAGATGCTTTAGTTTAATTGATTAATCTGCTTAGATTGATAATTATTGTGTTTGATGGATGTTTAGCATGGGTTTCTTTATGGATGGTTGGTTGAATGATGTAATGTGTGGAATTGTTGTTCTAAGCTTGTTTATGTGACTTTTGACCATTGATGGATGGGAATTCCCCCATTTAGAAGATCAATGACCCATTTGTGATGAGATCAAGATGTGGGAGGTGTGTATGAAGTTTGGAGATGATCAGTGTAGATCTGGGTTAGATTTGATGAAATTTCGATGAAGAAAGAAAAATGGCAGAATTCTTAAAACGTGGAATTCGTGTGTACCCGGTCGACATCATCCCCCAGGATGTCGACCGGGCACACAAGAGAGGACCTCAGTTAACTGGGAGCAGAATGGTCACAGGGTACAGTCCCTGTGTACCCGGTCGACCGGCCAAGAGGCCCGGTTGACCGGCCACACTGCACTTTTTCCCTCACCTGCCAGATGTTTGTGGAAGTGCCGCAGTGTACCCGGTTGACCGAGTGGACCATGATGTCGACTAAGAACACTGCAAACTGTGATTTATGACTCTCAGTTAATTGTCCATTCCCACAGAGTGCCAGGTCGACCCATTGACCCATGATGTTGACCTGGTACACTGTAAATAATGATTTTCCAGATTTAGTTTCATTCAATGATTTGAACATGTGTGGGCCCCGTTTACCTTTCATTTGGACCGTTTGGGACACGCTAGACATGAACCAAGGGCCGGGCTTAACCTTGACTCGTGTAGCCACCTAAGTAGGGTTTAGGGTTGTAAACGGAACCTAATTCAATGGTTATGGATGTCCTATGATGCTAAATACCTACAGGAGCACCAATGATACATAATAAGCATCTGGGGCTCCGTGATCACTATCTTAGGTGAAGCGGGGCCCTAGACCTGAATGGAGGGGCAGCGATCATCTATGGATTTGTGACGTATGGTACTTATATTGATGAAACGGACACTAAGGCTGGCTGGTAGGTCCGAATCTTGGATGTTGGCCTTGAGAGGGACTACAATCAGGGTATTGCACTTAGGACCTGATCCATGATCAAGGTCCGTATTGGATGAGATGTCAGGACATGGCACTTGAAGTCCTGACCTGTAATATTGGGGACTTCACGGTAGATATTGATGGACGGACTGTATAATGAGATAATGTTAATTAAGTGTATCGAGAAGCGGAATTTACAAGGGTATGCATTATTAACTGTTGAGAATCGTAAGGATAGAATACTTATACCTGAACTCCATGCCTCATACCCTTGACTGACATCGTCTCATATTAATTATGATAAGGCTATCTAGTTCGGAGTACCCCCACCTAGTGGTCTGTAGGATTTGTGGATGTACGATTAGTCTACCGAGGGTTATGATGCTAGCATGGACATTGATATTGAGACATTGTTGGTTGACACAGTAGGTACCGGTGGGGGAGGGGTACTGAGACCGCTGGCGCTCGGACGGGGTGTGGATGGACGGTGATGTTGATTTAGCACGTAAGACCAATGGCTGGGACTTGGCTGCGGCTATGGATATTACTGGTTGATCTAGCACGTAAGACCAATGGCTGGGACCTGGCTGTGGCTACGAATATTGATGGACTCTTGTATGTTCTTATTCGATGAGACAACAGTGATGGGTGGCTATGACCCCATGGTTGATGTCCATCGACAGTTGTCGGGACGACGACGATGGGTTGGCTCTTACCTCCCACGTCCCTTGTACTTCAACTGTGGACGTACCTTGTGTGCTCTTATGGTTGTATATTGGATGTATTACTGTTACTTATTCAGGATGTAGTTGCTTAGTGTCTTTGACTGTCGACATTGACACGGTTGGATCCAGATACGATGATTGTGAATAGGATAGGGCCACTTTCTCTGGTTACTTCTGTTACTGGTGATACAGATGTATTTGAATGATTTATATGATATATTGATGATTATGGCTTCTCTTGTCTATTTGATATATTACATCTAACATCTGTTATATTATTATCTCAATTACTGTTCATGCACTACACTCCACACTATTTATGTTGCACTCTGAAATCCTATATCATTATTGAAGTACTAATCACGCAGGTTCAACTGGGATCAAGTATGGCCTTATTTCCTAACTGTTTATATAATGTATTGCCATCTAAGCATGCTTATTTGCCTGGCTCATCGAGCCTGACCCAATCCTTGGTGTTTTTAGGTATATTCTCTTCCGCTTTCTTTGATTGTAGAACTGCTTGGCGGCTGATCTGTTGCCGCAGGGATCAGAGAATGGTGCAGTTGGTGTACCGAGAGGCGTCTATCAGATAGATTACTATTATTTCCTTTTATTATAGTTGCCGTGTTGGCATAAGATTGAGTAGTTAACTTAATTATAGAAAGTACCATGTAATCCCTTAAAGTGAAATAAAATTTTAGAACTCTGTCCATCTACATGCTCATATGAGATTCAAACTTGATTAGATTATTTGATTTTTCCTCATCTCTTAGGTACTTTCTCGTAGCACCCCGAAATTCGTGGCGCCCTGATTTTGGGGCGTTATAGGACCTTCCAGCAATAGTGGTGATGGAGATCTTGGTCCATAAAATATAACACATAGTTGGTCTCAAAATACCACTAGAAGGCTCTATATCAAATTTCAGGCCATTCCAACATCGTTTGGGCTAAAATGCAAGAGTCGTGTTCTTCATGCAACAAAGTCAAGCCTCCTGGTGAGAACAGCATCCGAGACATCAATCTTTTCAATCAGAGCCCATGGATGATTTTAAAATACTTTCAAAATGCTCTATGTCAGATTTCGGGTCAATCCGGCATCGTTTGACCCAACATCAATCTTCTAGCGGCAAAACTATGCCTCCGAGCGATAAAGACCGCCGAGATCATCATTCTCCAAATAAAGCACATGAATGGTCTCAAAATACTCCCAAGGGACTACATATCAAGTTTCAGGTCATTTCGACATCATTTGACCCAATTTTAGCCCCAAGTAGCAAAATCAGATCTCCAAGCAATGGAGTCCATCGGGACGATAACACACAAATCAGAGATGACGGATCATTGTAGAAGGCCAGGAGGCTTCTTGTCAAATTTCAGGTCAATCAGACATCGTTTGACCGCACATCAATGCGCAATATCTTCTTCATGACATATTTGAATCTACTAGCAACAGGAACCCTAATGGCTTCAAAATTAAAATAAAATCATGTGGTTGGTCTTATTTTATACCCATGAAGCTTCACCTTGAATTTCAGGTCATTCCAATATCGTTTGAATCAGTTTTGGCTCCTGGTGACAAATCGGTGCCTCCACGCGACAAAGTCTTCGGCTTTCCCCCATAACTAGAAACTTCACTCCTCATTTTACGCGGCTTTCCATCAACCTCATTGCGAGAAAAATATGCAAAAATCAAAAATAAAAAAGTCGGACAAAAGGGGACCAAACGGGCATAAAATTCCCTATGGTCGTCAGCGACCATGGGCTATTGCCGAATTTCCCTGAAAACCCATTTTTTTGGTATTTTTTCCATTTTTAGGCTATTTTCCCTCTGTAACTTTCTGAAAAATTGATTCTTAAGGCACGAAATCTGTCAATCTTTGTCAATATCACAGCTTAATCATCAAAATAATGGATTCTTCATTGGACACCTCAAAGTCATCATCCAGCCAACCAAGAAAGCATACTTTCTGCACAACCGATCGAGAAATCAACGTGACAAATAGTATTGGCTCACCGGCGGTGATCAATGTCTGAAATTGCATGATCATTTGACAAAAAGTGATATGAGAAATCCATCGGCGATGAAGGTCCCCTATGTCGCGAGTGGAATTTCAAAAGCTTCAAGATGACACATAACCCTTCAATTGTTTTGGTGACGATTTAATGCTGTTAATGACCCATTATCATGCTACTAAATGCGGTTAATGACCCATTATCTCAGACGGCCCAATTGATGGCTGGCTAATGTTCGCGGGACTACCGGGGTTAGCGAATGTGAGAATCCGTGGGGTCCAACCCTTTCGTAACTGGAGACAAGCGAACAACATCGATTGTTTGTGTACAGGTATGCCAAATTTTCTACTCTACTTGAAAATAATAAGCGGTGGTATGTAGATCCACATTTTCAAGTAGAAAAGAAAATTAACTTTTTTTTTAGCTTTCATTGCACATGTGTTAAGAAAAGTGACATAATTTATATTTGAATGCCGTGGAAGGTGAATTTCAATTGTTTGCTGTGAAAGACGATTTACAATTATCATCAAAAGAAAATACAAGACTTGTGTTTTTTGTGTCTCCTTTCAAAATACAAATACAATTAGAAAAAAGAAAAGGAAATCTGACTTCACAAGAGATTACGATGACTCGTTCAAATTGATGGTCGCGAGTCATGTTTGGGCTTCACCATCATCCTTCAAATGATAATAGGGGATGCTTTTGATTTTCTTGGCTTGGCTTGAACCTCAGATTTTTAGAGAATAAGGATCAAAAGGTGATCCTATATCCAATAAAAACCTAAGTAGAGAGGCTGAAAAGCCGCGTCTAAGCCATAGAGATAGAATGAGAGGGCCTGGGGGGGCGGTGCCCCCCTAGGGTCTTTGATCACCTTGTAGTGGTGGTCGCTGCAGAGCTTCTTCAACGGAAGAGAGATTGTCATTGGAGTGTCGTAGCAATGATGTAGACTTTTTTAAGGATTTGCACATCATGCCTTGAAATGGTGGAAATGGCCTCCTTTTATAGGCTATTGGTGTAATGGGGGGAGTTTATGGGCTTTAAATGCATTTATGCAATTAATGCTCCATGATGGGCTTTGTATTTTTGTAACTCCTTTTTCTTGGATTTTATTGGCTATTGGAAAATAATGGGCGCTTATTTGCATTAGAATCCACGATGTGAGGAGTTACATGGTTTAATGTGATAATTATGTTGGCTTGTAACCACTATTCCTTGGATTCTAATTGGACCGTCTATAATAGTGGGTAATTTAACCACATTAATTTGTCATAAAAATGGGTCATTAACCGCATTAAGTGGCCACTGAAGAACTTAAAGGGGCATGGTTCAAGCCGCGCTTTTTGGGATTCTACCCACGACATAGGGAGCCTTGATTGCCGGTGAATTTTTCATGCCGATTGTTGTTGGATGATCACGCAATTACAAATATTGATTACTACCTGTGGGCCGGTACCCTCTGACCATCGATTTCTTGGTTGGTCGGTGGGCGATTTCGAAGTGTCCGATGAAAAATGCATTATTTTGACAGCGAGTCCGTGATGTTGTGAAAGATCGGCCAGTTGGGGATTTTGAAGCCCCTGATTTAGCTCTGAGGGGGTCAAAGTTTGGTGAAATGATGTCGGAATGACCCGAAACTTGACAAGTAGTCCCTTCGAAGTACTTTGAGACCATCCATGTGCTTTGTTTGATGAGTAATGCCCTCAGTGGTTTCCGCCGCTGGGAGGCTTGGTTTTGTTGTTTGAAGGTTGATGCCGGGTTAAACGTCATCGGTTTGACTTGAAATTTGACATAGAGCCTCTTGGAAGTAATTTAAGACCAACTATAAGCTCTGATTGAAGATTTGATGTCTCCAATACTGTTGTCGCTGGGAGGGCTCACTTTGTTGCATGGAGAATATTGTAAGTAGGTTGGCCTTGTGGATAGGTTTTCAAAACTTTTTGACATCAAGTATCCATAAGGCTTCAAACCAAATCCAGGATCCAGAAACCTCAAACTCATGATCAAGATTAGTAAAATACTATCTCTAAGATAGAAATAGCATCACCATGCATCCACAATAAATCCACAACATACAAGGAGTAGATCTTACCTTGGGAGCTCAGTTGTACTCTAATGGAGAAGTTAACAACTTGCTAAATGAAGAACTCTTTCTTAGTAGCAAATTAGGATTTCCAATACATAATTTCTTCCACGCTATGACCCGTATCAGATCTCTATTTTCAAGGAGAATGTTGGGATCTCCAAAAGAAATCAACTAGAACTTAAAAAACAAACCGGAAGAGAAACTAAAAGAGAGAGGAGAAGGAGATGGGCGTCCAACTCTTGCACACTTCTTGGGCGTGAATTTCAAGGAGGAATTTTTCATGTTGGACATCCAAGGGGTCTCCCCTATTTAAAGCTTAAAGCAACCTCCTATACTTACTAATTCTTAGAAGTCTCACTTCCAATGCAATTAGTAATTTTCTACTTTCTAATTATTATTAGAAGTCTACTTCCATAACAATTAATAACTTTTTATTTCCTTTCCTTTTGAGTTCAAGTTGAATTAGTAACTATCTAATAACTTAGGCTAGCGAGGGGACCACTAGGGATTTCAAAGAGAGCTGGCTCCAACTGGGACAGCCTGACCCCACATCTTATGTGTAATCACGGCCCACGGTTAATTGCAAATAACTCCACTAAATAAATGCAATTGAACTCTAGTCTTAGGAATAAATTACAAAAAGACCATAAACTTTCTTATGACCACAAGTAGGCCATTCCATCTATATCCATGGATCAATTGGATTAAACATGTCCAACCAATTTAGATCCATATCTTATTATCCTTAAAACCCAATCAATCACAGTGATCATCAGTACCATCCAACTAACTCTTAAGTGAGATGGGTGCCCACTTACCAATGATAAATCCATTAATTAGCACAAGGAGATAATGAAGATAGACTCCATCTTGACCATTGAATGTTCCCACAGTCCTACTACCACATACCCAAGACTCTGAGGTGTTGACCTACAATTCGCTTCACTAATTAGTGACTCAAAGCAAATGAATAGATAGAAACTTGAGTTCATTAATGTCTCAGGACTAAGAGCCTATTGCTAGGGAATTATGAGAGCAGACCTTAAAGCATAGTCAGTGTTTTAAAAGGTGCTTCTCATGGTCCTTCAATACATCTAATGTACCGGCATAATGATCCAAAGTCTTACACTATGATGATTGAGAAAAATTATACTATCTCATGGTGATCATAATGCTGCAGCCTTCTCAGATGAGATGCCCATGTTGACACCAAAAATGTCACTCTGCCTTTTCAACATCAAAAGCTACATGGAGCCGAATCCTACTACAAATAGGCAAAAGCGCTTCAAGTATCAGATCTTGTCAGAATCAAACAAAAACTGCAAGATCCTTCAAAATAGCCAAAAGAAGGGTACACATGAAGTTTCGGGCCATTTTAACACCATTTGACCTAACTTCAATCCTCCAACGACTGAGCAAGAGCTCACGGTGGTGACAGCGTCGAAGATATCTAATCTTTAATTAGAGCCTATAAATGGTCTCAAAATACCTCCAAAAGGCTCCACGTCAAATTTCAAGTCAAACCGACACCGTTTGACCCTCCATCAACTCTCGAACGGCGAAATCAAGCCTCTCGGCGGCGATAACTACCGATGCCACCACTCATCAAACAAAGCACATGGGTAGCTTCTACATGCTCCCAAAGGGCTGCACGTCAAATTTTTGGCTATTCTGACAACGTTTGACCCGGCTTTGACGCTTGGAAACAAAATCAAACTTACCGGTGGCGAAGCTCCCTGGGATCATGGCATCTAAATCAGAGCTAATGGATCATCTCAAAATGACTCCAATAGGTTCCCTGTCAAATTTCAGGTCAATCGAACATTGGTTAACCATACATCAAAGCTCGACATCTTCCTCGCAATGAAATTAAGTCTAGCGTCGACGGGACCCCAAACGGCTTCAAAACTCAAACAAAAGCCCATGGTTGGTTCTATCTATTGTTCAAAAAGCTTCATCTCAAATTTCAGGTCATTCAGACATCATTTGGCTTAGTTTCGACTCTTGACGGAAAATCGGCTACGACGTCTTCGGCCTTTCAGAAAATGGGAAAACTTTGTGCTCCGATTTGCACGGCTTCTCGTCAGGTTTTCTTTAGAGGAATCAAGCCAATAAATGATGAGAAATGTTAATAAAAATACAGGAGAAAAAAGAAGCAAAAAAGCCCGAAAAACGACCGAGAAACGGAGACCGAAAGGGGAGAAAACCCCATGGTCGCTGGCGGCGACCCTGGAAATCCAGGTCGCCAGATTTCCGTCGAAAGGGCCGTTTTCCCGACCCTTTTTACGTTTCGCAATGTCTGGCCCCTGTGATTTTCTCAAATTCTGATTTTTGGAGCATGAAACCCGTCGATCTTCATCAACATCACGGATCCGCCTCCGAAATCATTGGATCATCATCGGACACTCCAAAATCGCCAACCAGCCGATCAAGAAAGCACGCTTTCTGCCCTACCGATCGTGAAATCGATTGGATAGATGTTGTTGGCCCATTGGTACCAATCAATGTCTAAAATTTCATGGTCATCCGATGTCGATCAATATGAAAATCCATCGATGATCATTGCCAGAAGAATTCCAAAAGACGCGGCGCGGCCCGCGACTTTTCAAGTGACTTGGCGACTAACTAATGTTGTTAATTGACCCATTTATGACAAGTTAATGCGGTCATTAACTCATTATTTTGGACGGTCCAATCAGAAACAAGCAAATGAGAGTTACAAGTCAAAGAATTCATGGCATTTAAACCATGAAACTCCTCCCATAATGGAGATTAAAAGCAATTAAAGGCCCTTAACTCTTCACTGGCCAATCAGAAGCCAAGAAAAAGGAGTTACAAAATCAAAAATTAAATACTTGTAACTCCTCCTGTCACGTCCCCCAAACCCGATTAGAAAATAAACCGGATCCGAGTAGTGAAGTTTAGGGCTAATTAAAATTTTGCCCTTTAGGCCCAAGGATCGTAAGTCCGCTGTGAGGATAATGTCTTTCAGACCTCAAGAATATAATGTCGTGCGGAATCATACAATTCGAGGCATATTTAAATATCAAACAATAGATATTAAATCCCATTTATTAATTTAAAGTTGCAAAGAAACAATTAAAGCTAGTCAAAATTTAATTTAATTACAATGGCCATCCCAATACTAAGGCCATAAAATAAACTGAAGTCAAAGGATTAAAAGTCCAACGATTAAACAATAAAAGAATAAATAGAAATCCAGAGTAAGTCCCCAAATGTGTCACTCTTGTGCCAGATGTGATAACGCTACTCTATGTCATCGGCACGCCACTCTCGCTCCTCCTCAGCTGGTTGGAGATCCTCTGGGATCTCCTCACCTGCCTGCTCCTCATAGAATTACTCACCTAGAGTGTCTGCACACCAAGGAACTGGGTCAACGACATGTTGAGCAATAGATAAGCAATGTACAATAAAAACATAACATGCATCAAGTGAAGAGTAAAGACATGTACAATAATCATTAGGTTACAAGGAACAGTACTAGGCATAGTGCATGAGTAATAATCATCGGAGTAAACGATAAGAAATCTAGCATCATCTAGCAATCACCACTATTTAAAACGTGCAAATGCAAGAATCAAGTAGAGACTCCGAGGATGTCCAAGCCACCTCTCGAGGTACCAGTAACAATCCCAATCCGGACTACTGATACCAAAGTCCGGCTCCAGGGGGATCCAAGCTCCTAGTCCTAGGAATAGTAGCACGGTCCAAGCCCGCTCCCAACTATTCAATGCCATGGATGTCGTCCAAAGCCGACTGCCCACCCCGATGTCCGAGTAACCGGACCATCAATAATAACCCCAAACTACAGTTGGCCATGACATGCGAACAACAACAAAGTGGTGCTGACACGAGAAGAACCAAGACGAGCAGGTCTGGCTAGTCTAACAAGCGAGATAAGGTCATAGGGATTATCCATTTTAAACAATACCAGACAAATCAATAACACCTGATAATCCCTTAGAACTAGCCAGTCATGTTTATCAATACTTAACACAGGATCCTAAGGTACACTCTAGGTAAGGTACAAGACCTAATTCTACAAGAGATTACGTTTCATAGTTCATTAAGTGTATTATGCCAAGAGAGTGTACAAGGAACATTTACAACGGATACAATTTAACAAGTCAAGGAAGATGTCACAATCCAATCCTAGGTAAGTGATGTCATCCATGTGTTGAACATGTTCTAACGAAGTACGTGTGGAATTGGATCAACGATGCTTCTAAAATTCCTTGGTGTACAATCATGTCGAGCATCTGTTGATTCAGTTCCATACGCATTCGGTTGACCCATATTGTAGCACACGAATACCTAGACACCTATCAAAGCATACCAAGCTACATGCTTCGATTCCACCCCATTAATGGTCACATGAAGTAGATTAAGGTTTTCCAGCATCTAAGGCCCAAACCTAAGTCATCAGTTTCATCCCTAATTACACTGACCATTTACTTAGTTCAGTTACCCTTCGATCGACCTTCAGTCGACCGAACCCCTACTATTCGGTTGACCAAACTTTGGGATTCAGTTGACCGAACTTTGACTTAGGCAAAACCTGCTTTCTGGAATTGGAACCGAGGCTGTGTTCGGTCAACCGACACCTTGACCGAACTTTAGACAGCTCGTCCAATGCGTGCTCAGAATTTCCGGATCATTCCGCTTCAACTCGGTCAGCATTCGGTTCACTGTCGGTTAGCCGAACTCAAGAGTTCGGTTAACCGAACCTTAACCGAGCCCCGACCGAACTCTTTCAGAGGCTAAAAAAGCTCTCTGAATTCAGAACCGAACCAGAGTTCGGTCGACCGACACCTTGACTGAACTGAGGCGTTCTGAACCGGAAAACGCCGGTTTCAGGCCATTTCTTCCCTACCATTCAATTTCCTCCATTTATGAGCCTTTCCATAGGCTAATACTTGCACAAAAGGAGCCTCCATGCTCACCCAACATTCCATTCCATCATCATTACATTCATTCTAACAATTAGAACATTTTAGAATTTCCAATTATGAATTAAAATAACCCAAATTCCCAAAACCTAATCTAGCATACTAATCCCAAATCAATATCATAAACAACCTTGGAATTTGGGGAAATTCTAACAAGAAACATAACCAATCAATGGAAACATACATACATGCTTAATTATACAATGCAAATTCACTTGCCTCAACCAAGAAAATGATTGGAAATTGAGAAAACTTGAGGAGAAGCCCTACTACCATAGAAACCACGATCTAATCCAATCAAGCGCAACCTAAATCGGAAAGAAGGAGAAAAGAGAGGGAAAGATCAAGATCAAACCTAAATCTAATCGAAAGAGAAAATGATAGAAAGAAGAGGGCGCGGGAAACCTTACCAAACTAGAACCAATAGAGAGAGGAGATAGCGAGGAAGAAGATGTGCAGTTCGGATCTTTGAGATGGTCTCTCCAAAAAGTTCTGGGCTTGAGAGGATGAAGAGGAAGAAGGTGAGGGCTGCTGTAGCTTTCTCGTTGCAGAGTTTCGTATTGGGATTAGGGCTAATCCCTGTTTAAGAGAAGAAGAGAGGAAAATGGACTGAATTGCCCTTAAGTGGGTCAGGTGAAGGAATGGACCACTTGAAGGGTTTCTGATCATCAAATCGCGATGAACCAAGAGACAAAAATGATCAGCGCAACAAGACCTTTCCAACGAACCCAAAATCACGGCGATTGGAATTTTTTGGAAAAACACTCAATTTTCCCTAAATTGCAAACTACCCCCTGTTATGATCAAACGAACTTGGAATCGAACAAAATTTCGCAGACACTATTCTAATGCTAAAAGAAACTCGTTCATGATCTAAACCCTCCTAATTATCTAACAATACAATTAATTATAATAATACAACATAAACGGGTCAGCGGGCCTGCTATTGGGCCCAGTTGACCTAGTAAGGTCGCGGACCTTACATCTCCCATCATCCTGCTATTGGGCCCAGTTGACCCAGTAAGGTTGCGGACCTTACATCTCCCATCATGGTACATTAATGCAATCAATGCTCATAAACTCTTCTAATGGCCACCAAAAGCCTATAAATAGGCAGTCATTTCAAGGAGAAAGGGTCCGAAAAATCGTCCGAAATTGTCAAGAAAAATACAAGAAAATTTCCAAAGAAATCTCCACGCAAAGACGCTCCACTGCTTGGAAGACATTCTATGGCAAGAAACACCACAAGGTGATTAAAGTCCCTTGGGGTATGATCCTTCGATGATTTCATGCCACCACGGCTCGGAATTGAAACTACGCAGGGGGTATCATACTCCTGCAACTCGGTAGTTGGATTCTCCATGGATGGATATGAGTCCAGTGGCACCGCCAGCGATATTGACGAGTGGGAGGAATCCCTTGAAACCGGAGAACATCTCTCCGATGAAGAATGGATCCCAGAATCTCACCTTATGCTAGTAATCTGGTATAACCCCTTCCAGCCACAAGGATCCTGGTTTGATGATGATGAAGACCAAGAGGCTGTTCAACAAAGTGTTGCTGACCCAACGCAAGCGAATGCTCTAGTGGAACCCAATGATGTTGAACCACAAAGAGCAAATGAAGAAGAAGATTTAGCTCCTATGCATGATCTCGAAGAATATGTGAGGATCTTGCAATGTCTTGCCATAGAGCAAGAGCAGGATCGCATCAATCAACTTCATCAAAATCTAGAACCAGAAGTCACGGAGAATCTACAAGCATATCCTCTAGTAACTCCAGAAAATGAAGAAGATTGCTGGGTTGATGATCCTCTTACATCGGAGGATGAGTCTAATTCCCAACAATCCATTATGGAGGCATCTTCTATCGAAGTTGCTTGCAATGTGATAGTTCAAGATGAGAGTGCCTCTGATGCTTCATCTGTTGAGGCTGCAGACTCTCAAAATGCATATGGTAGCATATCTTCTGGAGCTACGTCTTCTCATATGACTTCCACTGAGATAGCACCTTCTTAGGCTTCATCTCCTGAAACGATGACTTCGGAATTCAAGCCTCTTCCAACTAGTCACCATGAAGAAGCTCTGGCCGATGAAGTCCTCTTCAATGAAAACCCGGTCAACTGGTCTCAGATTCCTGACCTCATAGGTGATGTCTAGACCAATGAAATACTCAACAAAGAAGAAAAATTGTTGGACGCTGTTCAGGATTTGTTCCCGGAAAATGCTCCATGCAACGCAATTACTGAGGACGGCAATGCTGATGCAGAAACATTCTCAAATGAGAAGGATCAACCTCTTGATCCCGAAGAAGGTCTTCCAAAAGAAGAACCATCTCTAGAAGCTTTTGAAGTTAGGAAAGATACCTGCTCTGGCCGGGATTACCACAAAAATTACAACCAACCTTCTTCTTCTTCTTCTTATGTAAATCCTTCAGGAAAGCGAGTTGTAAATGTCCCAAGCGGCAATGATAAAAAAAATGCAGGCCCCAAGGAGGCTTTCAAGTATAACTTGATTGAGCACCTCAAACACATACCTGTACGACTGCACATCCTAAACTTGTTACGAATGTCACCACAAACTCGTGATAGTCTCATTTCAGAACTGCAAAGGCTGAATGCGGAAGCCCCACAAGTCCTACAAATTGAAACGGACTATAGGGTCAAAAAATCAAACACTCCCTCGAAAGGAGAAAAGAAGAAAACTGAGGGATCTTGCATTCAATGCCTCTCGGTCCAAAAAGCAGCAAGTGCGACCGCCGCCTTCAATAAGGAAGACCTCCTGCTGGGTGAGACAAAGCACAATTACCCCTGTACTTCAAAGGGTACATCAAAGAGATGCCAATACACAGAGTTCAAATTGACCCAGGTTCTGCACTTAACCCCATCTCTACTACGGCACTCGAAGAGTTGGGTATTCCACATAGCAAGTTGAGTCACACTTCTGTATCTATCTTTGGATATGATGGGAGTGCTCAAAGGCCTATGGGCAAAATCAAGTTCAAATTTCAAATCGGTGATCTTATCTCTAAGGTCACCGTGTATGCAATAAAAACCCCTTCATGCTACAACATCCTCCTCGAACGCCCTTGGATACACGAGACCGGTGTCATCCCTTTAACTCTACATCAGTGCATCAAGTTTGTTGGTGACGACAGCTTGATACATCGAGTGTTTGCAGACAAAAAGCCCTTCAAAGGCAATGAAGTTCATTTCGTAGAGTCTCAGATGTACAAGGACGAAAAAGAAGAAAAGGAGGAGAGAATAGCATCCTTTACCGAAAATCTCCAGAAAGATAAAGGCAAAGCGCCTCATCAATCACCGGAAGAAAACAAACCTTTCGGCAAGTCTGAAGAGAGCAATCAATCTCCCTTCATTATCTCCCGCAAACCTTCAAAACCTTTGGTAATCACAACCAAAGCAAAGAACACAAAACAAAAGCCTGGGGGCAAGTTTGTCGTTTCCTTCATGTCTATTATTAGTTTTATGGTCTCAATCCATTAAGATTGATGTAATAAATTGATTAATTTCTTTATATTCATGCTTTCCTTTCATGAGATGAATGGTGTTTTATTACTTGTTTTCACATAACTAATACAAATGACTTGATGGTTCATGAGATGAACCGGAGTCCATAAGTATACTAGATGCAATACATGTGTATGGATGAGATCCACATATGGGAGACATGTATAGCAAAACTTATACTTGAATATCTTCACAACCAGTGATGAGATTGGACATCTCATCTGACAAGGTTGCAGTACTTTGATTACTATGAGATAGTGTGATTTGTCTCTATCATCAGAATGTAAGATTCTGGATCATAGTGCTGGTACATTGGATGTATTGAAGGACCATGAGAAGCACCTTATGAACACTATCTTTACTTTAAAGGTCTGCTCTCATAATTACCTAACAGTAGGCTCTCAATCCTGAGACATTAATGAACTCAAGTTTCTATCTATTCATTTTCGTTGAGTCACCAATGAGTGAGGCCAATTGTAGGTCAACACCTCGGTGACTTGGGTACGTGGTAGTAAAGCTGTGGGAACATTCGATGGTCAAGATGGAATCTATCTTTAATATCCCCTTGTGCCAATTAATGGATTTATCATTGGTAAGTGCGCACCCATTCCAATTAAGAGTTAATTGGATTGGTACTAAATGATCATTATAATTAATTGGGGATCAAGGATAATAAGATATGGATCTAAGTTTGGAAGAAAGGTCCAATTGATCCATGGATATTGATGGAGGGGCCTACTTGTGGACATTGGGAAGTTTAGGGTCTTCATGTAATTTATTCCTAAGACTGGAGTTCAATTGCATTTATATAGTGGAGTTATTTGCAATTAACTGCGAGCTCAGATTGCACATGAGATGTGGGGTCACGGTGTCCCAGTTGGAGCCAGCTTTCTATGGATTCCCTAGCGGTCCCCACGCTGGCCCAAGATTGGATCATTACTAATTATATTTGAACTCAAAAGGGAAAACTACTATTTCTATTTGAAGTGAGACTTATAATAGTGGTAATGGTAGGAATAGAGAATTGCTAATTATTATGGAAGTAGGACTTCTAATAATAAACAAAGAGGAGGATGCTTAAGCTATAAATATGAGAGGAGGGAGGCTTGGACGTCCATGCACTATTCCACATTGGAATTCATGCCCAGCCCTTGGAAGTGCAAGAGTTGCACATCTTCTCTCTCTCTCCTTCTTCTTCTAGTTTCTCTTCTGGTCTCCCTTGAGTTTCTAGTTCATTTTTCTCTTGGAGATCCCACCATCTTCCTTGAGGAAAGAGATCTGATTCGGGTCATAGCATGGAAGGCCAAGAGGTCTTAGAGATTTTGATTTGGTTTGTGAAAGTGTTTCATCATCAAAGAAAGAAACCGACTCCTTCCTTAGAGCACAACCGAGCTCCATAGGTATGATCTACTTCCTTGTATGTTGTGGATTTCGTGGTTGCTTGTATGTTGCTATTTCTATCTTCTAGATAGAGTTTTCTACTGTACATGATCATGAGAAAGATGACATGGATCCTGGATTGGGTTTTGTAGCCTTCTGGATAGTTGATCCCTTAGTAAAGTGGGTCAAAAGTTTTGAAAACCTATCCTAGAGTCCCACCTATTTCCAACAATTGATATCAGAGCCAGGGTTGTTCTACTCTTTGCATGAGCTGCAAAGAAGATAGAGCAAGGGTTGTGTTTGGATCAAATTTTGATGAATTTGCTTGGTTATTAGTAGATTCATGTTTGGATAGTCACAAAAGGGTTTAACAATGATGGAAGGATGGTAGGAAGCCATTGGGAGAATTCAAAAGTGTTTTGGAGTCATTTGGACACGAAATAGAGAAAACCCAAAAATCTGGTTCATCTGTCCGATCGACCAGGTAGTTGCAGTCTGGTCAACCTAGCCTTCTTGCCGGTCGACCGGGGACAGTATATTAGCACACTCCAGACTGTAGGTGCGGTCGACCGAGCCATCTACCCAGTCGACCGGGTACACTGACACAGATTTGGGCAGTTTCAGTTTTGAGACTGTTTTTGTTTTTCTTTTTTTTTTTGGGGCGCTGCCCCCGAGCCCCCGTGAGCTGACCGGGAAGCTCGACCCCCACCGGGGGACACCCCTGAACCCCCTTTTACGAGTGCATAATTTCAAAAGGATGACAACTTTTGGCATCTTGATTCTCCATTGTTGTTTGGTAACCCGGTTTTGTGAGTTGCTTGGTTGTACGAGATACTAACTTGCAGGTGATCTTGTCCTCTCCATATGACCCACAAGTCTTTTACTTTCTTTATATGGTTGTTGGTTTATTTAAGGCTAAGTGTAAAGGGCATCATGGTTTCCTTGGTTTCCAGTGAAAGGGCAAGGCATGGTGGTTTCCCTATAGCCCTTTTATTTCCATGTTTAGATTACCATGTAAGTCTCATTTTAGAGACGTAGGAATTTATGTAATTTTCTAAATTTGTAAATTCTGGCGATATCCGAGACAAAGAAGGAAAGTGAAGTTGGACTCCTAATCAAAGAGTTTGTAGATTACCAAAAGGTGTTTTGGAGATGCCCAAAGAGTTTGTGGAATCCCAAAGTTTTGGAAAGTCTAGAAGTCCAAGAAGTCTATTCCGCTAAGGCCATGTGGAGGAGAGGACTAAGATAAATGCTTGATTTAGAATGCTTCCAAATCTGATCCAAACATAGCAAGTTACTAAAATTGGTCAAATCAAATTAGTTTTTGGAAAGAGTTCTAATTAGTGTTGTTGACCCATGAGATGGATACATTGGTAACACTAATTTAAGAAACTGGACTTTCCTTAAAATAACTTGACTTGGAACCAATCTTTGATCACATCATGAGATGATTTGATGTTCATATTTATATATGTGGGCCCTAATACTTTAAAAGGAAAATCCTCAAATCTAAAATATTAAGTGGGAGCGGGGGATTTAAATCTTATATCCCTATGGTTTTCCACCATAGGTCTATTGTAAGGAAAGTATTAGCAACGCGCCATCTTGAGAATGGTCGTTCTCCACGGAGGGCTTTTATTTGTCTGGTTACTAGATATGGATCTCCCAAAAGGATAGTGTTAGTGAGACGAGGTGGGGGTTCACTCCCAAAGGAGGAGCTGCCCACAACGGTTGTCATGCAATGCTAGTTGGTGGGTCACACTTAACTAAAATAGTGATGTAGTATCCCCAAGGATTTGCCTCATCTATTTTAGAAACCAATGCTAATCAGGAGTCATATATTATTTGGTATGAGATACCTAGATAATAATGAATGAGAGGGGATCATGAATAGTTAGTCTTAATCCTAATTTTGACTTACTTTGATCCGCACTAATCTAGGTGGTATTCGCACTCCCCAAGGAGGCATATCTCAGGGATTGGAATTCCGATGTATTCTGAATTTAGTGGTTATGAGGATTCCCACTTAAATTTTGTAGAATACTAAACCCTAATGTCATTAATATTCTTTAATTGAATGTATGGTTATGTGCTACAGTTAATTCAGCATAAATTCAAATATTTTCAATCCACTTGTGACCATCCTCAACTAGAATAAGTTGATGGAATCCAACTTTATAGACTGGAAAAGGACCTTGGACATTGTCCTGACAGCTTCAGGATGCAGATATGTCCTAACCATACCCTCCCTTCCTGAGCCTGAGCTTGATGCACCACAGTTTGAGAAGGACCTTTACACCAAGTGGACCAAAGACAATGTGATGGCCATATATTTTATACAGGCATCCATGTCTAGTGTTTTACAACACCAACATCAATCCTATAAGTCAGCATACGATATTATATCGAACTTAAAAGAGATGTTTGCGGACCAGGTTAGACTTGCTAGGCAAGCTGTTATGAAGGTGTTGATAAACACAAAGATGGCTGAGGGAACCCCAGTACAAGAACATTTGTAGAAAATGAGTTTCGCACTGAATGATTTAGATGTACTGGGCGCTAAGAATTATGCAGAATCGCAGATCGACATGATCCTTCAGCCACTACCGGATTCTTTCAATCATTTCGAGATCAATTATAATAAATTGGAAATGACTATAGCTGAGTTGTCTCGTCAACTGATAGTGACTGAGGAAATCATGAAGAAAAAGCAAAATCCCCTCATGACAGAAAAGTCATTTGCTAGGACCAAGCCGAAAGGCAAAGACCGAGATAGCAAGAAGAAATCAGTCATCAAGGGTCCTAAGGTGGAGAATGGTTCTGCTTGTGGAATGACCAAGGCTAAGGGCATGAGAGTAAAGGGAAAGTGTTTCCACTGTGGTATGATAGGACATTGGGAAAGAAATTGTCCAGATCTTCTTTCTAAGAAAAGGACCTCATGTATGATTGAGTCACTTATGTCTGAAGTTAGTTTTGCAAATGGAACTTCAAAATCCTGGTGTGTAGACTCCGGTGCAACTAATCACATATGTAATACATTGCAGGAGTTACAGGTAACCAGAAGGATTAGTGGCGGAGAAATCATTGCTAACCTGGGATTAAAAGTCAAGGCAGATGCAGTGATAGTGGGAGTAGTAACTTTGTTATTTTCAGATACTAAGTTGATTTTGTCAGATACATTATATGTACCATTTTTAACACGGATTTTGAATTTCAGTTTCTAGTATGATGAATAAGAGTTATTCTATTACTTTTGGTACTGAAATTATCTTAAAGAGACACGATACTTTTATATATTCTGACAAGGAAATCAATGGCTTTTATTTGTTAACTCCCACAATGTATGAGATACATGTCACTGAAATTAGTAATAAACTATCATTAAAGAGGAAGTCACCTTCATCTAATCCAACGAAACTTTGGCACCAGAGGCTAGGTCATATAAACCTAAACAAGATTGACAAGCTAGTGAAAGATGGTATCTTGTCTTTATTGGTGGTAGAACCAATGCATGTCTGCGAATCTTGTCTGAAAGGCATAATGACCAAAAGACCCATTTCATCTAAGGGCGGAAGGGCCAAAGATTTATTGGAATTAGTGTACATTGATATGTATGGACCCATAAATTTAGAGCGAGAGATTGATACTAGTATTTCATCACTTTCACCAATGATGACTCATGACATGAATACATATACCTTATGCACCGTAAGTCTAAGACTTATGAAAACTTCAAAGAGTTTCGAGTGGAAGCGGAAAAGCATTTAGGTAAAAGTATGAATACTCTTCGATGAGATCGAGGAAGATAACATCTCTCCGCTGATTTTATGGGATACTTATCAGAAAATGGGATATTATCCCAGTTGTCTGCTCCTGGTATGCCTCAACAGAACGGAGTAGCAAAAAGAAGGAACTAGACTCTTTTAGATATGATCAGGTCTATGTTTGAGTTTCTCACGGTTACCTATCGGGATATGTTTTACTAAACCTCATTCCATTTAAGTCTGTACCTAAGACTCCTCGGGAGTTGTGGTCCGGGCGAAAGCCTAGTCTACAACATAAGGGTTGTCCGGCACTTGTGCTGAAGGTTAAGACGGATAATTTGGAATTGAAGTCGGAAGTATACACTTTTATAGAATATCCCAAACGAACTAAAGGTTGGTTATTCTATAATCCCAGATAGAGCAGAAAATGCTTATCAGCACCAATGCGGTTTTTTCTGGAGGAAGATTATATGATTGACTGGAAATCTTTAGAAAAGGTTATCTTGGAAGAAATTCAAAGAGAGATCAATTCCAAATCCAAATATGACTGAACTTGAAGAAAATTCACCCATACCTAACCCAGTAATTATACCAGTGCCTTGTCGTAGTGGGAGCATTGTCAGGACCCCTGACAGGTTCTCGGTTTTTTGGAGAGTCTTACGAGGAAATCTCGGAAGAACTGGAACAAGATCCCTGTAACTATGATGAAGCAATTGATGACATAGATTCGGGAAGTTGGCAAGATGCTATGAAAGCTGAGATGGAGTCTATGCACTCTAATCAGGTCTGGACACTTGTTGACTTGCTTGCCAATATTAGACCTATTGGGTGCAAGTGAGTCTACAAGAAAAAGAGAGGACCAGATGGAAGAGTTGAGACCTTTAAAGTCAGGCTTGTTGCGAAAGGATACACTCAGAAAGAAGATGTCGCGACCCCAGACCGGGATCCGGGCCCGCGACGAGGTGGATGAATGATAATGATGATTATATGAATATACACATTTAATCTCCCACAGGTTTCCGCGGTGAGGATTTCACATACACTCACAAACATTTACTTTGGTGCGGAAGCGTGTAGCAAATCAAACTCTTAATCCATTCTTATTATATAAGACTGATAAGTACATGTGTGACAAGATGTCAGAGTGAACAGTGATATCCATGGCATTTCCCAAAATGAAAGGTTATAAGTTTAACAAAAGATGAGTTAAATTAACATTCCCCAAAAATAATGGCCAACAAAGGCCAGTACAACCAAAAGTATAAATCATGTATCATTCTATAATCTCCCCAAAATGTTACGTAGCTCAAAGCTAAACCAAATGTCTAAATGATATTGTCAGCTTGCCACTCCACTAATCGTTGCGGTTCGCAGACCGCCTCCTCTGGCTCCTCCACGAAGGCAATAGCGGGGCTGGACCTGAGTACCACAAAATTGGGTCAGACACGACGGTCTGGCAGGTGGGTGAATAGATGATACCAAGAAAGAAATCAAAGCACAACTTAAACATAACGAAATCTTATCAAAACAATAAATGTCATAAAATAGGATGCATGGTTCATTTAAAGTACAGATGCAATATAAATCATGTAGGATACTCAAGGTACAAAAACTGACTAGATGGTAACCACACTAAAGCTAAATCCTCTCTATCACTAATGTGATGAGAGCACATTCAGTGCGTTGGGCTCGAGCACACGAAGTGAAGAGAACCAACATTATATACATATACATATAGCTAGGCAAGACCACGGCCGCGGAACCGGGTAACGGGGCAGGACAGGATCTAAGTTGCAACTAGCGGGAGCACAAGGGGGAGGCCCAAGTCAGTTGATCAGACTAATAAGGACGTCCACGCTTAGTGGTGCCAACTCATAGGCTACATGAGAAATCAAAACATGTACATAACTATATCAGTATAAAACACTTGGGCAGGCGGGGCATGGTGCTCGTAGGCACACATTTCATATCATTATCTTTTCATGCATAAATGGGGCTGGCAGGACATGTTAGGTGCATAAATTAGAGTTTGAGATAAAACCAGTAGTATCGGGTAAGGATACATATAATCTGAGTAAAACAATGCAATGAATCCTTATACAGTTACGAACTATATATTGGGGCTTCCGTATTCAGACAACATGTATAAAGATCTTATATGTCTATTATTGCCCTTAGTATGGTACTCGAATGATAGAGGACATATCAAGTTTCCTTATACAAGTTGATGAATCCAAAAATTCCCAATACATTTCTGTCAAACCCCGACCCAGGATTAGCGCGATTAGTGTTAACTAAGTGCGTGTTTAGTTGTAATGTGAGTTTAGTGTACGTGGGATTAGAAATTGGTCCGATTTGGTCTAGAATTAGCTTTGGGGAATTTTGAGAGCGTTTTATGCTATTTAGTCACACTTAAGAGTGCCTTGAGTGTACGTGTAAGCTTGGGAGGAAATTCCAGTTTGCTGATTTTAATCGTGATTTCGATCTCTTTTGAATGGTTTTATTTTATTGAAAAAACGTTTGTGTTCAGCTTGTCTGTGTTTTAGGCCCAGAAACCCAAGTTTTGGCCCAAAGGGGTAAATCAGTCTTTTCACACCAAACCTGGACTCAAATTTCGAATTCTCAAAACTATGCCAAATTTATACTTTTTGGAAACTAGATTTTTCGGCGATCATTTTAGTCTTCTTCGTCGTTTTCATCTAGGGCCCACAAGTAGGTGTTTTAACCATTGCAAGCTTTGAGTAATGGGGCCCACAAGAACCCATTTGAAATGAGCCTTCCCCTCCTTCATTGCTCACTTCGGTTCTTCCTGCAACTTTCTTCAACTCAGCTGTGACTTCTTCTTCTTCTTCCCCTCCCTTCTTCTCTTTGCATGCCTAAGCTAGAAAGCTTCAAAGCAAAAACCAATCATACCATCTTCTTCCTCTCTACTCAAGGAATCCATTGCTACCATTTTCTTGGAGATCCCAGCTGTGTTTCCACTCCATTTTCTTCTCCTCTTCTTGTTTAGCAAGCTGCAGGTAAGGGGTCTCTTTCTCCTCTTCAATGTAGTCTTTTGAATTCCTTAGGAGCCCATTTTTCAAGCATGCAACACCCATTTCGAAATGGGTCATTGTCTTCTCCTTTTTGATGGATTTTTGAAGTACTTTTCATGGGCTTTCTTGTAGATTTCGTGGAGTACATTTGGTAGGATTTGTTTCTGAGATTGTTGGGCTAGGACTTGGTAAAGGCAAGTGATCAACTTAGCTTCATGATGCATGCAATATTTGATTATTTTAGCTTTCATGATTTGATTTCTTTTCCATGCTATTTTGGGCAGTGTATGGTTTCAAGGATGTGTTATAGTCTGAAATCTTGTTTTAATTGAAATGCATATGCTAATGGTTTGTGTTAACGGTTTTCATTCATTTGAAGTTGCTTTTATCTTGCCAAAATGTGTTATAAATGGAGGCAAGAGTGGAAGAAATGTTGTGAGGTGATTGGGAGTGTGGATTGTTAGAATTTGAATGGAAATTGCCCCTTGGAGAGTATGGAGGCTCAGGGGATATGCAGGGATTTGACAAAAGAATGAAATGGTGAAAGGAGGTGTGAAATCTGAATCAAACAGAAGCTGCCGCAGATCGGCGGTCAGCAGTCGGCCAGAAGTCGGCTAGCCGACTGTTGACCCACGGCTAACCGCCCTGTGTCGGTTAGAATAACAGTAACTCAGTTTCTGCACAGGGCGTGGTCGGCCCGTAGGCGGTCAATAGGCGGCTAGCCGACCTGCGCAAGAAATCTGAAAAGTAGTATTCTCCTGATCAGTCAGTCAGCGGTCGGTCAGCGGGTCGGTCAGCCGACCACTAACCGGCGGCCAGCCGCCAGGTAGCCGCATGGTGACCGAGTGTACAGAAGGGGAATTTTGAAGGGGCTTCGATGGGAGAGAAAAACTAGAATATGTCAAGGGATCTTTAGCTTGATGTTGTGCAATTGAAACATGAAATGTGGTCTAGCTTCGGGGACACCAATTCATTTTAAACTCCAACATTTGGGTTTCAACTTCACAAGAATCAAATAAAGAGTCTTAGCATATACTTGACATAATTGTTTCAAAATCTTGAATTTTTGACACGAAGAATACCGTTTTGTACCTGTTTTGATTTACAAGCATGTGTTTAACTTTTGATTTGTTCAAGAACTATAATGGGGACACTTTTCCAGCCTTGCTTGTTATAGCCTATGCTATTCTTGTTTCGCCTCGTCTTGCATTGTTTTGATAAGTGTTTTTACCCATTTTTCGCTAAGTTTTGTACAAGCATTGATATGTTTTATGCATACATGGATATCATAGAATACCGCTGAGCTTGGACTGCCCTCTCAGTCTGATCCACTAGTTAGGGGGTCCTTAAACATAAGGACTATCTACAGATTAGTCGTGTAATTATACACATCTTTGTTTTGTCCGGTTCCGCGGCCGGTTTTCCGCCCACCTTGTGTGGCTCGGACTTTTGTTTCGTTTCGTCTCGCTTTGTTTCGTTTCGCTTGCTCTTGTCATTACGTATGACGGAGAAAGAATGAGCTCAATGTGGATCCGTGAATCATGTTATTTTATTGAAAAGCATATTAGTTTTGAATTACACCTTAAACATGTTTTGTTCAGAACTCATGCCATGTTTGAAGTGCTGATTACTTTCATATTAACTGTCTTGTTTTATGTCTAAGCTGTTCACTTGCCAGACCGTTGTGTCTGACCCCTTTGTTTTGGTGTTTAGATGCAGGCGCCGTTGCTATTGCGGAGGAGCGCCCGGAGGAGGCTTTAGAGCCACCCCCAGCCCGTGAGTGGCAACCCGACGACGTCCTCTAGACGTTGGGCGGGGTCTTGAGTACGATATACATAGATGGGATATTTTGTTATTTTGGGATGTATGGCCTTTGTTGGCTTTCTCACACTTTTGGGGTTATGTAATTTAATGTTCTTTTCTTTCTACCTTGAAACTTGAACTGAATTCGGTAATGCCATGCTTACATTTTCTCCTCTGATTATTGTCTTAATGATGACTTAACTTATGCAATTCGGAATCATAAGGTTTA
Organism: Persea americana; assembly: GCA_029852735.1. Taxonomy (NCBI): domain Eukaryota; kingdom Viridiplantae; phylum Streptophyta; class Magnoliopsida; order Laurales; family Lauraceae; genus Persea; species Persea americana. The sequence continues at coordinate 44,950,978 of CM056814.1, forward strand.
TGTTATTAAATTGTGATGAGATTACTTGCACGTTTCCGCAAATCATTGTTCGTGTGAGATTGTTATATGTTCGTTTTTGGGAATCCTCACCGCGGAAACCTGTGGGTTAATCATAGTTGGATGGACAAAACCGTCGCGGGGGCCCGGGCTTGGGAAAACCTCGGTCCGGGGTCGCGACAATTTCCGAAATGGAATATCTTTCTAAGTCGATCTCCTTATGTCATCCCTTAGGTCTTTCCAAGGTGGTAGGGCATCAGAACAACCCATCCAAACCTTTAAATACCATATCTGAAAACGATGGAAAGGACTCAGGAATTCTGGGTGAAATTCGGTCACCTGTCGGTTAGCTGGCGGTTAGCCGCCGAGGTGTTCGGCGGTTAGCCGCTGGATGACCGTGGCTCAGCCTACTAAAATATAGCATTCTGTGTTTCTGACGGCGCATTTCGGCTACCTGGAGGTCATAGCGCGGTTAGATGGCGGTTAGCCACTGACTGACAGCGATTCGCCCTGCTAAAAGATAGCATTCTGTGTATGTAACCGAATCTAGGTCGGCTAGCCGCCAGTCACCTGTCGGCTAGCCGCTAAGGTGACCGCCCGCTGACCGCCCAACTGCGGGAACTACACATCTGGTGCAGATTTAAGCTCTTTCTTTCCCAAACCATTCCACTTCGACTTCATCCATTTCCTGGCATGAAATGGGTCTATTCCCTTCCATTCAACATCAATCCTATCCTCCAACCATCCTTCCATCAAGGCATTAATTCTCCTTCCAATACAAATCCCATTCAATGCAAGTACAAATCTCATTTATAAAATCCATAATGGCAAAACAAGCTTTAGTAAATGAATGCATACATCCTCATAAACTAACTAAGAGGAAATCTTATCAATAAGTATATTTCCAAAAAGCATTATGAAACATAGGAAACTAGAGGAAGATGAATAGTAAAATCCACATTTTCAATAAAACAAGAACTCATTCAAATCAAACCCTTTCATTCACTTGCCTTGGTCTCCAAATATGCTAGTCAAGCTCTAAGCACACTCTCTCGCTCAAAATCCACAATCTACACAAAACCCCCAAAATAGCATACATATCAAACCCTAAAAATGGTAAAACAAGGAATAGGAAGAGAAAGCTTCCAACAATGGAGATGGAAAGGAAAGCTTACATGGAAGACCTTCAAATGACAAGAAGTTGCTCAAAGTAGGTCTTGGAATGGAGGTCTTCTTTTGAAAATGATACTAATAAAGAGCCTGGAGGGAGAGGAAGAAGATTGCAACCTCCATTTCTTCTTTAGCAAGAGTTTGAGAGTGATTGAGAGATGATGAAGCAAGAAACAAGGTAGCAAAACCCTAGGGCTGGAACCTCTCTTTTTCTCAATGAGAGTTGCAAGAAAAGGGAGAAGGAAGAAGACTCTTCTTTACATAGACAATGGCCATGGGTCCCATAACTTACTCAACTTCTAGGGCTTAAAGCATCACTCTACGGGCTACGGACGGATTCGGCTAAGAAGGAAGAATTGATCGTCGAAATTTCTACTTTCCAAAAAGTATATATTTTACGAGTTTCGGAGACATTGAAAATAGTGTCCAGATTTTGTGTAAAAAGATTGTTTTACCCCTATCATTAGCAAAGTAGGGTTTAGAGGTCTCGAACGGGAACGGAACAAATACGAAAGTTGTCGGGAATCATAAAATACATTAAAAGAAGCAAATTACAGATTTCTAGAATTATTAAATAAATCCCAAAACTAATCAAAACACAATAAAGGAACCCCCCCCCCCCAAAGGGCCCTACTAAATCAAAAGAGTTCCCAAAATAATTCAAAGCTATAAAAAGCTACTCTAATCCAGATTTAACCCATTTCCACTAATCTCACTTATAGCTAAAGCACGTCTTAATTAACACTAATAGGAAACTCTCGGGGCGGGGTCTTACAGAAGATATCGATTATGAGGAAAACTTCTCGCCGGTAGCCATGCTCAAGTCCATCCAGATACTCTTATCCATTGCGGTTCATCTCGATTAGGAGATATGGCAAATGGATGTCAAGACGGTGTTTCTCAACGGCCATCTTGAGGAAGACATCTATATGATGCAGCCAGACGGTTTTATGGCTAACAACCAATATCAAAGAGTTTGCAAGTTGCAGAAGTCCATTTATGGACTGAAGCAGGCATCCCGAACCTGGAACATCCATTTTGACTAGGCAATTAAGTCATTTGATTTTTTCAAAATTTGGATGAGTCATGAGTGTACATGAAAACTATAGGAGGCAGGGTAGTCTATCTGGTAGTTTTTCTGTTGACGACATCCTTCTCCTAGGGAGTGCTATAGGGATGTTGTCAATAATGAAAAGTTTAGTTGGCTAAGATTATTTATATAAAGGACTTGGGAGAAGCCAGCTACATCCTAGGGATCAATTACCATTGAGACCAGAAAAGTAGGATGATAGGCTTATCCCATGATGCGTACATAGATAAGGTGTTGGTACGGTTAGCTATGCTTTGTACTACACCAGATATCTGTCACTCTGTGGGCCAAGTCAGCAGATATCAGTCTAACCCAGGTCTTAACCATTGGACTGCTATAAGATGTGTTCTCTAATACTTGAGAAGGACAAGAGATCATATGTTGATTTGCAGCAGTGATGAGTTGATCACAGTCGGTAATAAAGATACTGACTTCATGTCAGATAAGGATTCCAAGAAATCAACTACTGGGTACATGTTTATGCTGTAACCGCTTGAGAAGCAGTTAAGGAAGCAGTTTGGCAAAAAAAATTTCTTATGGAACTTGTAGTACTTTTGGCAGGACAGCCGCTCACAGTTTACTGTGATAATAGCAGGGTGGTCACTAAGTCCAAAGGAACTCAAAAGCCAAAAACACATACAGAGGGAAATACACATGGTCAAAGAGATTATGCAGAGAGGTGATACTGCAATCACCAAGATAAACTCTACAGACAATCTGGGAGATCACTTTACTAAGCCTTTGAGCCCCAAAGTCTTTGTACAGTATGTAAATGCGATGAGCATTAGATGCAACCCTGAATGGCATTAAGCCCAAGTGGGAGATTGTTAGTTTTATGGTCTCAATCCATTAAGATTGATGTAATAAATTGATTAATTTCTTTATATTCATGCTTTCCTTTCATGACATGAATGGTGTTTTATTACTTGTTTGCACATAACTAATACGAATGACATGATGGTTCATGAGATGAACCGGAGTCCATAAGTATACTAGATGCAATACATGTGTATGGATGAGATCCACATACGGGAGACATGTATAGCAAATCCTATACTTGAATATCTTCACAACCAGTGATGAGATTGGACATCTCATCTGACAAGGTTGCAGTACTTTGATTACTATGAGATAGTGTGATTTATCTCTATCATCAGAATGTAAGATTCTGGATCGTAGTGCTGGTACATTGGATGTATTGAAGGACCATGAGAAGCACCTTATGAACACTGTCTTTACTTTAAAGGTCTGCTCTCATAATTCCCTAACTATAGGCTCTCAATCCTGAGACATTAATGAACTCAAGTTTCTATCTATTCATTTTTTTTGAGTCACCAATGAGTGAGGCCAATTGTGGGTCAACACCTCGGTGATTTGGGTACGTGGTAGTAGAGCTGTGGGAACATTCGATGGTCAAGATGGAATCTATCTTTAATATCCCCTTGTGCCAATTAATGGATTTATCATTGGTAAGTGCGCACCCATTCCAATTAAGAGTTAATTGGATCGGTACCAAATGATCATTATAATTAATTGGGGTCAAGGATAATAAGATATGGATCTAAGTTTGGAAGACAGATCCAATTGATCCATGGATATTGATGGAGGGGCCTACTTGTGGACATTGGGAAGTTTAGGGTCTTCATGTAATTTATTCCTAATATTGGAGTTCAATTGCATTTATATAGTGGAGTTATTTGCAATTAACTGCGGGCCCAGATTGCACATGAGATGTGGGGTCACGATGTCCCAGTTGGAGCCAGCTTTCTATGGATTCCCTAGCGGTCCCCACACTAGCCCAAGATTGGATCATTACTAATTCTATTTGAATTCAAAAGGGAAAACTACTATTTCTATTTTAAGTGAGACTTCTAACAGTGGTAATAGTAGGAATAGAGAATTGCTAATTATTATGGAAGTAGGACTTCTAATAATAAACAAAGAGGAGGATGCTTAAGCTATAAATATGAGAGGAGGGGGGCTTGGACGTCCATGCACTATTCCACATTGGAATTCACGCCCAGCCCTTGGAAGTGCTGTTGACACCAAAAAAGTCACTTTGCCTTATCAACATCAAAACCTATATGGAGCCGCATCCTACTACAAACAGACAAAGCTGCTTCTAGCATCAGATCTTGACAAAACCATACAAAAACTACAAGATCTTTCAAAGTAGCCAAAAGAAGGGTACACATGAAGTTTCGGGCCATTTCGACACCATTTGGTCTAACTTCAAACTTCCAACAGCTGAGCGAGAGCTCCCGACGGCGACAGGGTCAAAAACATCAAATCTTCGATCAGAGCTTATGGATGGTCTCAAAATACCTCCAAAAGGCTCCATGTCGAATTTCAAGTCAAACCGACACAGTTTGACCCTCCATCAACTCTCGAACGACGAAATCAAGCCTACCGGCGGTGAAGCTCCCCGAGACCATTGCATCCAAATCGGACCTAATGGATCATCTCAAAATGACTCCAATAGGCTCCCCGTCAAATTTTAAGTCAATCGGACATCGGATGACCGTACATCAAAGCTCGACATCTTCCGCACGGTGAAATCAAGTCAAGCATCGACGGGACCCCAAACGGCTTCAAAACTCAAATAAAAGCCCATGGTTAGTCCTATCTAATGCCCAAGAAGCTTCACCACAAAATTTAGGTCATTCCGACATCGTTTGACCCAGTTTTAACTCTTGACGGAAAATCGGCTACGGAGTCTTCGGCTTTTCCAAAAACAGGAAACTTTGTGCTCTGATTTGCACAGCCTTTTGACAGGTTTTCTTCAGAGGAATTAAGCCAATAAATGAGGAGAAATTTTAAAGAAAAATACAGGAGAAAACAGTAGCGAAAAAGCCCGTGAAACGACCAAGAAACGGCGACTAGAAGGCGACCGGAAAGTGGACCAAAGTCCAAGGTCGCCGGCGACCTTGGCCAATGGTTGCCGGTGACCATGGCCCAAGGTCGCCAGCCCCATGGTCGCGGTCGCAGGCGACCCTGGAAATCCGGGTTGCCGGATTTCCGCCAAAAGCGTCGTTTTTCCGTTCTTTTTCGCGTTTCGCGATGTTTGGCTCCTGTGGTTTTCTTAAAATCTGATTTTTGAGGCATGATATCCATCGATCTTCGTCAACATCACGGATCCGCCATCAAAATCATTTGATCATCATCGGACACTCCGAAACTGTCAACTGGCCGACCAAGAAAGCACACTTTCTGCCCGATCGATCAAAAAATCGACTGGACAGATGTTGCCGGCCCATTGGTGGCAACCAATGTCTGAATTTTCATCGTCATCCGACATCAAGCAACGTACGGATCTATCGATGATCATCGCAAGAAGAATTCCAAAAGATGCGGTACGGCCCGCGACTCTTCAAGCGACTCGGCGGCCAATTAATGAAGTTAAATGACCCTTTTATAGCAATTTATTAGGGTCATTAACTCATTATTTTGAACGGCCCAATCAGAAGCCAAGAAATGGGAGTTACAAGTCCAATTAATCATGACAATTAACCATGTAACTCCTATCATTATGGAGATTAATCATGGTAATTAATCATGAAACTCCCATCATCATGGAGATTAAATGCCCATTATTCTCCATCGGCCAATCAAAATCCAAGAAAAAGGAGTTACAATATAAAGAATTAAATACTTGTAACTCCTCCCATCATGGAGCATTAATATCATTAATGCCCATAAAACCATCCTAATGGCCACCAAAAGCCTATAAATAGGCGGTCATTCCAAAGGGAAAGGCCCGAAGAAAAAATCATTTGAAGGATCCTGAAAAATTGTCTGAAAACTATCCTAAAGAATTCTCTGCAAAAAGAAGCTCTCTCACTTTGAAGAAACTCTGCTGCAAATTCTACAAGGTGATTGAAGTCCCTTGGGGGGCCACCCCCCCAAGACCTCCTCTCTTCTTCTATCCAACATGGCCTAGATGCGGCTTTTCAGCCTGTCTACTTGGTTTTTTATTGAACATAAGACATTCCCTTGGTCTTTGTCCTCTAAAAATCCGAGGTCCAAGCCAAGCCAAGTGAACTAAAACATCAAGTGTTCTCATTTGAAGGACGATGACGGAGTCCATACATGACTCGCGACCGTTGGTCTGAACGAGTCCCCACAATCGCTTGAGAAGTCAGATCCCTTTTCTTTCTTCTCTATTGTATTTTATATTTTTTAAAAGAGACAAAAATCACAATTCTTGTCTTTCATCATTGATAAGACTTGTAAATTGCCTTCCCTGGCAAAATCGCCTTCTACGGCACAAAACTGCCTTTCACGGCAAACTAAACAAAATCGCCTCTCACGGCATTTTAAAATCTTGTCTCTTTCTTTAAATATGTATGCAATAGAAAGTTAGAAAAAAAGTTTGATTTCCTTTCTACTTGTGAAGGTGAATCTCCGGATCACCACTTCAGATTCCAAGTAGAATAGAAAATCTGGCATACCCGTACAAAAAGAAAAAATGTTGATGCTCGCCTCTTTTTTTCTTCACCCCGCCGCACCCCAGTGGACCCGGGACGGAGGAAGGCAGAGAGAGAAAAAGACGGGTCCATCAAGTTGGCACACCTGGTGGGACACGTCCAATTAAGAACACGATGCTTAGAATCCTTGGCTCCCTTCTAGTTGGTGGCCTATGTTGGATCTTGTATATAAAAAAAACATGAGATGGGATTATTTGGAAACTTCTTTCTTTGAACTTGTTTCCATTCTTTCTTTTCTCAACAAAAAAATGGGTTTTCTCTCTTTTGGATTCAAATTAGAGAAACTTTGGTTCTTTCCGTTTCGTACAATGGCTCGCAGAAATGTTTGAGCCAACGTTCAGATTGGGAGGGGCCATTTCCCTCTCTTTGATAGGTCCATTGAAGATCTTTCAAAAAAAAGTTTTAAAAAAAAGACTTTTCAAATTTCTCTCTTTTGGATTCAAATTAGAGAAACTTTGGTTCTTTCCTTTTCGTACAATAGCTCGCAGAAATGTTTGAGCCAACGTTCGGATTGCGAGGGGCCATTTCCCTCTCTTTGATGGGTCCATTGGAGATCTTTCAAAAAAAAAAAAAGTTTAAAAAAAAAAAAAACTGTTCAAACTTCTCTGTTTTGGATTCAAATTAGAGAATCTTTGGTTCTTTCCTTTTCATACAATGGCTCGCAAAAATGTTTGAGCCAACGTTTGGATTGGGAGGGGCCATTTCCCTCTCTTTGATAGGTCTATTGGAGATCTTTTAAAAAAAAAAAGTTTAAAAAAAAAAAACTATTCAAATTTCTCTCTTTAGGATTCAAATTAGAGAAACTTTGGTTCTTTTCATTTTCGTACAATGGCTCGCAGAAATGTTTGAGCTAACGTTCGGATTGCGAGGGGCCATTTCCCTCTCTTTGATGGGTCCATTGGAGATCTTTCAAAAAAAAAAAAATTTTTTTTAAAAATTTTTTTTTTCAAACTTCTCTATTTTGGATTCAAATTAGAGAAACTTTGGTTCTTTCCTTTTCGTACAATGGCTCGCAAAAATGTTTGAGCCAACATTCGGATTGGGAGGGGCCATTTCCCTCTCTTTGATGGGTCCATTGGAGATCTTTCAAAAAAAAAAGTTAAAAAAAAAAAACTTTTCAAATGTCTCTCTTTTGGATTCAAATTAGAGAAACTTTGGTTCATTTCCTTTTCGTACAATGGCTGGCAGAAATGTTTGAGCCAACGTTCGGATTAGGAGGGGCCGTTTTCCTCTCTTTGATGGGTCCATTGGAGATCTTTCAAAAAAAAAGTTTAAAAAAAAAAAAAAAAACTTTTCAAATTTCTCTCTTTTGGATTCAATTTAGAGAAACTTTGGTTCTTTTCCTTTTCGTACAATGGCTCGCAGAAATGTTTGAGCCAATGTTCGGATTAGGAGGGGCCATTTTCCTCTCTTTGATGGGTCCATTCGAGACCTTCCAGAAAAAAGAGAGAGCATTAAGGTTGCACCAATTGCGTTCTTTGACCAAAGTGGATCTAAGAAAAGCCTTGTCCAGAGTGTGGAGGCAGCTAGACTGTTCAAGGTAAGGGTCCTTCAAACGTGTTCATTAAGTAATCCTACCCTTACCTGGAGGCTAATCTATCCACTAAGGTTTCATAAGACCGAATTGGAAGACCTATGTGCACTCTTCAAACAAAAAAAAAAAAAAAAAAAAACAAACAAAAAAAATTTAATTGTTTAAAAAAAAAAAAGAAAAAAACTTATGTCACTATTGTATTCAAATTGGAGGAATTTTGGTTCTTTTCTTTTCGGATTTAGGCTCGCAGAAATGTTTCAACCTATATTCGGATTAGAATACCATTTGCCCTCTTTTATGAATTCAATCTTGACTTTTCAAAAAAAAAAAAAAAACTCTCGTCACTATTGGATTCAAATCTGAGAAATCCTGGTTCTTTCCTTTTTCGAATATCGGTTCGCAGAAATGTTTGAACCTGTATTCGGATTGGAATACCATTTGCCCTCTTTTATGAATTCAATCTTGACTTTTCAAAAAAAAAAAACTCTCGTCACTATTGGATTCAAATCTGAGAAATCCTAGTTCTTTCCTTTTTCGAATATAGGCTCACAGAAATGTTTGAACCTGTATTCGGATTGGAATACCATTCGCTCTCTTTTGCGAATCCAATCTTGACATTTCAAAAAAATCCCATCTCGTGTCCTTCAAGGATGCGATTTACAACATTTGTGTCTAGCGGTGCTAGTACGCCCTTTCGGGTCTACTATATTCGCGACCAACACATTTGTATCTCTAACCTTATATCATTTTACCTCGAGTGAGCTTCACTTCTCAGTAATTTGAATTAAGGTTTACAATTGCTTCTAGCAATCCCTGGAACTCTCATTTCGAGCCAACCATACTTGTGTTTAGAACAATTGTACCATCTATGGTTTTTGGCCTTCTTCATTACGCTCAGAACGGGCCATGCCCCCTGCGCGATTTGAAAAGAAAAAACCATAGTATAGCCCATTTATGATCACCATATTCTTGTGATTACTAATAGATGTGGTCTTGTTTCAGAAAAGTATTTCAAAACTAACAATGGCAGCTTCGTTGACCATCACCTTCGATGAGAACAAGTACCAAGTCATGCTTCAAGAGAAGCAAAGCAAGGGCACTTTCAAGCGCCCCGTCAGCTGCCGAAGCATCACCTCCCTTGGCAACTCCCAAAACACCGGGTCGACCTCCACTCCCCGGACCATCGTCTTCAGGTCACTGGGACCATTCTCACTACCCGCAGAAGAGACGGTGCCTGCTCAGAAGCAGAAGACCACCCCCCAACGTGTCACTACCCCGACACCAAAGGTGGTCGAAACCTGAGGCTCGTGGCAATCCCATGAGGCCTTAACCTACAAAAAACCAAGTCTGTCCCAAGACTTGGTCCCCGCGATCTTCACCAAAACAAAGAAGGTCCCAGACATCTGCAAAGCCAGCATACCTGGCTCCTCTCAAGGAGAACCGGTTTTATCCTCTTGCTTACATCAAAGGAGAGAAACCTACCCTCCACCGAACTACAAAAACTACTCAGCACGAACCGGCTTGCTCATACAAGCCCAAAATCAAGTCGTGCATCACAAGGCCTCGACAAGAACTTGCTAGGGCCTGCTCTCCTGCCTTCATCTCAACAGGGGACGAGCTTGCAAAATTTAAAGCTTCGCTGCGACAAGCTAAGGACTGCGACCAAATCCTGTCCATGCCAGTCTTCAAGGAAGACAAGCTCGGTTGCTGCGCACAAGGGACCATGTCCTTCATTGCCAGAGCACAGCCCGAGCTAACCGAAGCTCAAATTGCTCGTCGCAAACGACCCGTGCGGCATATCGACAAAAGAGATTAGAGAAGCAAAGAACCCAGCATTCTAAGCTTCAAATCTCCCAAAAATGGGTCGAAAAAGAAAGACCCGATCAAGTTTCTGTTGTCCACATGGTTGACAAAACCAAAAGACGCCAGAAGTCAGTGACGAAAATACATGTCCGACGACCGGTGACTCGCAGCGTCTCCCGGACGAGAAGACATCAGGATGACTCTCCCACTCCTTCAAGCCAGGGACATCGAAGTGATCATTCCTCGGGCTCTTCATCTAAAAGAATGAGCTCCAGCTCAGTCACTAAGACAGTATCCTCTTTCGACTCACGAAGGATGACTGTCTTGGTCACAAACTCTGAGCAACCTCCATCACATGACGACATGGCTCTACGCATTCAGCAGCTAGAGCAAGGACAGCAGAGAATAGAGGTTCTGATGGAAAACCTCCTTCTCACTCTCTAACGTCCACCAAACAATGAGGAAGTTCCTTCATAAGATGAGGCAAACGGTGGAGAAGATGAGTCACGCGCCCTTACTAAAAAGGACGTGAACAATATCCTCACCAAAGCAAAATAAGAGGATACACTGAAGGAGCATGGGATCAAGCCACCATATCCCTTATGGATGGACTCGGTTCCGTTTCCCCCAAAGTTCAAACAACCTCTTCTCCAAACATACACGGGGAAAGGTTCAGCCAGACAGCACGTCATCCACTTCAAGATCCTGACAGGAACGATTGCAGATCAAGATGCTCTCAAGATCCGGCTCTTTGCAAGTACCCTAAAAGGTACGGCCTTTGATTGGTATTCCACTCTACCAGAGGACTCCATTCAAAATTGGACCATGCTAGAGACACGTATCCTGACCCATTTCAAGGGTGAGGATCATCCTGTTACTATGGCTCAGCCCTGCAGCCTTAAAAAGGGAGAGAATGAGTCAACATACGACTTCATTCACAAATGGAAAGCAATGGCATACAAATGCTCAGATGTGCTGCCACAAGCGTCACTAGTCGATATTTGCCGAAACAACATGAGAGCAAGGATCCGCTCCATGATCATCGGCAACAAATCAAAAAGCTTGGGAGAACTCCTAGAAGCATCTATGGAGGCTGAAACGGTGATCAAAGACCGCAACAGTCAGAAGTCATCAAAGAAGAAGCAGACCGCCATTCCGACCTCCAAGCCAAAGAAAAAGGAGGTTCTCAATGTGCAAACTAAGTCAGCCCCTCAGCCACCAAAGAAAGATGAAAAATAAAGCTACAAGTAAGAGACCTGAACTCTCTGATACCTTCAAAGAACGAGTAGAGAAGAAATACCCGTTCGATGAAGATTTTGAAGAAATATTTGGGGCTCTCTTGGCAAATGGCAAACTCACCTTGCCTGACTCCAAAAGACCGGGAGATGTTGGCAAAACCAACGATCCCCGATATTGTCCATACCACCAAATGGTCTCGCATCCTCTCAACCGATGTTTCGTTGTGAGAGAGAAGATTAACGAGATGTGGAAAAACGGAGTCATCATCTTTGACAAAAACTATGGGTCTGCCTCCATTAACATGGTGTCATATGGACAAACATCTAAATCATCAAAGGAAAAAGTCACTACTTCCTTCAAGGTGATAAAAATGACCCAAACGTCCCAAGAGCTGGTGCCTTACCCAACACCAAAGGGACAGCCCATATGGGTACATCCCGATCTCCTAGAAGATGAAAATTGGGAGAACGTCAAAACAAAGCCGACCGCTCAACAGCGAATGCAAGCCAAGAGACAACTCCGCAAGCTCAAACAGCAGGAGAAGGCTCAAACAAAACAAGAGGTCCCTGAAAAAGCAGAAACCTCCTCTACCGCTTCACTGGGGGCAACAGAGGGGTCTCTCCCCAAAGTTCCAAGTGTGATAAGAAAATTCACTCTCAGTGATTTCATGCCACCACGGCTCAGAGATGAGACTACGCAGGGGGCATCAAACTCTTGTAACTCGGTAGTTGGATTCTCCATGAATGGATACGAGTCCAGTGACACCGATGAGTGGGAGGAATCCCTTGAAACCGGAGAATATCTCTCCGACGAAGAATGGAGCCCGGAATCCCACCTTATGCCAGTGATCTGGTACAACCCCTTCCAGCCACAAGGATCCTGGTCTGATGATGATGAAGACCAAGAGGCTGCCCAAAATGCTGTTAACACAGCACAAACAAATGCTCTAGTGGATCCCAACCAGGTCGAACCACAAGGGGCAGATGAAGAAAAAGATTTGGATCCTATGCCCGATCTTGAAGAATATGCGAGGATCTTGCAGCGTCTAGCCATAGAGCAGGAGCAGGATCGCATCAACCAACTTCATCAAAATCCAGAACCGGAAGTCCCGGAAAATCTACAAGCATCTCCTCCAGTGACTCCGGAAAATGAAGAAAGTTGCTGGATTGATGATCCTCTTACATCGGAGGATGAGTTTGATTCCCAACGGTCCATTATGGAGGCATCTTCTATCGAAGTTGCCTGTAATGTGATAGTTCAGGATGATAGTGCCTCTGAAGCTCCATCTGCTGAGGCCACGGACTCTCAAAATGTATCCGGTAGCATATCTTCTGGAGCTACATATTCTCGGGTGACTTCCACTGAGATAGCACCTTCTCAACCATCGTCTCCTGAAACGGTGACATCAGAATTCGAGCCTCTTCCGACTGATCACCAGGAAGAAGCTCTGGCTGATGAAGTCTTCAAAGAAAACCCAGTCAATTGGTCCCAGGTACCCAACCTCATAGGAGATGTTTGGACCGATGAAATACTGGACAAAGAAGAAAAGTTGTTGGAAGCTGTTCAGGACTTGTTCCTGGAAAATTGTCGCGACCCCGGACCGAGATTCCCCCAAGTCCAGGCCCCGCGACGGTTATGTCCATCCAACTATGATTAACCCACAGGTTTCCGCGGTGAGGATTTCCAAAGACGAAGATGTAACAATCTCACTCGAGCAATGATTGGCGGAAGCGTGCAAGTAATCTCATCACAACTTAATCACATAAACCTTGTGATTCCGAATTGCATAAGTTAAGTCATCATTAAGACGATAATCAAAGGAGAAAATGTAAGCATAGCATTACCAAATTCAGTTCAAGTTTCAAAATAACAAAGTGTTAAGTTACATAACCCCAAAAGTGAAAAAGGCCAACAAGGGCCAAACATTCCCAAAATAGCAAAATAATCCCATCTATGTGCATCGTGCTCAAGACTCCGCCCGACGTCTAGAGGACGTCGTCGGGTTGCCACTCACGGGCTGGTGGTGGCTTAGAAGCCTCCTCCGGGCGCTCCTCCGCAATGGCATCGGCGCCTGCATCTAAACACCAAACAAAGGGGGTCAGACACGACGGTCTGGCAGGTGAACAGTTTAGACATAGTACAAGACAGTTAATATGGAAGTAATCAGCACTTAAAACATGGCATGAGTTCCGAACAAAACATGTTTAAAGTGTAATTCAAAACTAATATGCTTTTCAATAAAATAACATGATTCACGAATTCACATTGAGCTCATCCTTTCTCCGTCATACGCAATGACAAGAGCAAGCAAAACGAAACAGAACGAGACAAAACAAAACAGAAGTCCGAGCCACACAAGGTGGGCGGAAAACCGGCCGCGGAACCGGACAGAACAAAGATGTGTATAAATACACGGCTAATCTGCAGATTGCCCTTATGTTTAAGGACACCCGAACTAGTGGATCAGACTGAAAGGGCAGTCCAAGCTCAGTGGTATTCTATGATATCCATGTATGCATAAAACATATCAATGCTCGTACAAAACTTAGCGAAAAATGAGGAAAAACACTTGTCAAAACAATGCAAGACGAGACTAAACGAGAATAGCATAAGCTATAACAAGCAAGGCTGAAAAGTGTCCCCATTATAGTTCATGAAACAAATCTAAAGTTAAACACATGCTTGTAAATCAAAACAGGAACAAAACGGTATTCTTCGTGCCAAAATTCAAGATTTCGAAACAATTATGACAAGTATATGCTAAGACTCTTTATTTGATTCTTGTGAAGTTGAAACCCAAATGTTGGAGTTTATAATGAATTGGTGTCCCCGAAGCTAGACAACATTCCATGTTTCAATTGCACAACATCAAGCCAAAGATCCCTTAACATATTCTAGTTTTTCTTTTCCATCTAAACCCCTTCAAAATTCTACTTCTGTGCACTCGGTCACCTCGCGGCTACCTGGCGGCTGGCCGCCGGGTGCTGGTCGGCTGACCGACCAACCGACCGACCGCTGACCGACTGATCAGGAGAAATACTACTTTCAGATTTCTTGCGCAGGTCGGCTAGCCGCCTGCTGACCGCCCGCGGGCCGACCACGCCCTGTGCAGAAATTGAGTTACTGTAATTCTAACCGACACAGGGTCGGTTAGCCGTGGGTCAACAGTCGGCTAGCCGACTGCTGGCCGACTGCTAACCGCCTGTCTGCGGCAGCTTCAGCTGAATTCAGAATTCACACACCCTTTTCACCATTTCTTTCCTTTGTCAAATCCCTGCATATCCCCTGAGCCTCATGCTCTCCAAGGGCAATTTCCATTCAATTTATACAATCCACACTTCCAAATCACCTCACAACATTGCCTCCATTCTTTCATCCGTTTATAAAACACATTGGCAAGATAAAAGCAACTTCAAATGAATGAAAAAACCATTAACACAAACCATTAGTATATGCATTTCAATTAAAACAAAATTTCAGACTATAACACCTCTGGAAACATACATGCCCAAATTATCATGGAAGAGAAATCAAATCATAAAAACTAAAGAAATCAAACATTGCATGCATCATGAGTCTAAGTTGTTCACTTGCCTTTACCAAAGTCCTAGCCCAACAATCTTAGAAACAAATCCTATCAAAAGTACTCCATGAACTCTACAAGAAAACCCATGAAAAGAACTTCAAAAATCCACCAAAAAGAGAAGACAATGACCCATTTCGAAATGGGCGTTGCATGCTTGAAAAATGGGTTCCTAAGGAACTCAAAAGACTACATTGAAGAGGAGGAAGAGATCCATTACCTGAAGCTTGCTAAACAAGAAGAGGAGAAGAAAATGGAGTGAAAACACAGCTGGGATCTCCAAGAAAATGGTAGCAATGGATTCCTTGAGTGGAGAGGAAGAAGATGGTAGGGTTGGTTTGTGCTTTGAAGCTCTCTAGCTTAGGCATGCAATGAGAAGAAAGGAAGGGAAGAAGAAGAGTCTTCAGCTGGGTTCAGAAGTAGCAGGGAGAGCTTGACTCGTGAGTGAAGAAAAATGAGGGAGAAGGAGATTTGCTTCAAGTGGGTTCTTGTGGGCCCCATTGCTCAGAACTTGTAATGGTTAAAACACTGACTTGTGGGCCCCGGATGAAAACGACGAAGAAGACTAAAATGATCGCCGAAAAATCTAGTTTCCAAAAAGTATAAATTTGGCATAGTTTTGAGATTTCGAAATTTGAGTCCAGATTTGGTGTGAAAAGACTGATTTACCCCTTTGGGCCAAAACTTGGGTTTCTGAGCCTAAAACACAAACAAGCTGAACACAAAAGTTTATCAATAAAATAAAACCATTCAAAAGAGATCGAAATCAGGATTAAAATCAGAAAACTAGAATTTCCTCCCAAGCTTACACGTACTCTCAAGGCACCCTAAAGTGTGACAAAATAGCACAAAACGCTCTCAAAATTCCCCAAAGCTAATTCTAGACTAAATCGGACCAATTTCAAATCCCACGTACACTAAACTCACATTACAACTAAACACGCACTTAGTTAACACTAATCGCGCTAATCCTGGGTCGGGGTTTGACATCCTCCACCCCTTAGGTTATTTGGTCCTCCAAATAAAAATAAGTATACCTCTGGTAAAAGTTCAGGATACTTTCTCTGGACTTGCTCTCGTAGTTCCCATGTCGCTTCTTCTGGCTCATGATTTTTCCACTGTACTTTGACCCAGTGAATTGTCCGATTTCTCAATTATTGTTCTTCGGTGTCCACAATTCTAACCGGCTTCTCCACGTACGACGCATCTTCTCGAATTTCCAATGGTTCATGCCGTAGAACATGTGAAGGATTTGGGGCGTATTTCTTCAACATAAAGACGTGAAAAACATTGTGTACTCCGGAGAGTTCCGGCGGTAACGCAAGTCTATAGGCAACGTCTCCTATCTTGCTCAAAATCTCATACGGTCCGATGTACCTTCTCGCAAGCTTGCCTTTCTGTCCAAATCTTAGAGTTCCTCTAGCCGAAGATACTTTCAAAAATACCTTGTCCCCTTCTTTAAACTGCAAATCTCTTCTGCGAGTATCAACATAACTCTTTTGTCTACTTCGAGCAACTTTTAACCGTTCTTGAATCAACTTGATCTTATCACTTGTCTCTCCCACTATTGTCGGTCCGTGAAAGCTACGAACACCGACTTCTTCCCAGCAAACAGGAGTTCTGCATCTCCTACCATAGAGTGCTTCGAACGGTGCCATCCCAATACTGGAATGGTAGCTGTTGTTATATGCAAACTCACACAGAGGTAAGTACTCATCCCATTGAACCTTGAAATCTAGCACACAAGCCCGTAGCATGTCCTCTAAAGTCTCTATAGTTCGCTCTGACTGGCCATCAGTCTGAGGATGGTATGCAGTGCTGAATTGCAACTTAGTGCCCATAGATTCGAATAGGGTCTTCCAAAACCTCGAAACAAATCTGCTATCTCTGTCGGAAGTGATGGAGACGGGCTGTCCATGTCTGCTGACTATCTCAGTCACAAATAAATCTGCAAGTGGTGCCATATGCATCTTACTCCCTGTCTTCATAGGAATGAAGTGAGCAGACTTCGTAAGGCGATCTACTATAACCCATATAGCATTGTTCCCTTTCTTGGTAGTAGGCAAACCGGAGACAAAATCCATAGTGATGTCTTCCCATTTCCACTCCGGAATGTCCAATGGTTGCAACAACCCTGGAGGTTTTTGGTGTTCTGCCTTAATCTGCTGACACGTGAGGCACCGAGATACAAAAGCTGCAATCTCACGCTTCATGTTATTCCACCAGAATCGGTTCCTCAAATTTTGGTACATCTTTGTACTTTCAGGATGCATGGAGTATCTCGTGTTATGAGCTTCAGTCATAATTTCATTCTTCAAGTCCTCGAGGTTAGGCACACACAAACGGTCACGGAAGTACAACACTCCATCTTCAATCCTGAAGTCTGGACGTTCGGAAATGTGTTCCACAATCTTGGCCAAGTCCGGGTCTTGCAATTGACTGTCTTTGATTTTCTGGATGAAAGTAGGTTCAGACGCTATCATACTTGCCAACATCACGCCCTGCCTTAACGGATGCACTTCTACTCCTAGTTCTTCAAATTGATACAAAACACTGACTCCTCTCAAGCTAGCCATAACCACTGATTTTCTGCTCAATGCATCAGCTACTACATTCACCTTACCCGGATGATACTTAATTGGAAAGTCATAGTCTTTGATGTACTCCATCCATCGTCTCTGCCTCATGTTCAACTCTTTCTGCGAAAATAGATACTGTAGACTCCGGTGATCTGAATGTACTTCAAATTTCTCTCCATATAGGTAATGTCTCCACATTTTCAAAGCAAATACAACCGCTGCTAGTTCCAAATCATGAGTTGCGTAATTCTTTTCATGCTCTTTCAACTGCCTTGAACCATAAGCAACCACTTTGTCATTCTGCATCAACACACAACCCAATCCTACATTTGAAGCATCTGTATAGATAACAAATCCTCCACTTCCCGACGGTAAAGTGAGGATCGGAGCTGTAGTCAATCTTCTCTTCAGCTCTAGAAAACTTTCTTCACAATGGTCTGTCCATATAAAAGGCACATTTTTCCTAGTTAACTTAGTCAATGGTGCTGCAATAGATGAAAATCCCTGGACAAACCTCCTATAGTAACCTGCTAGTCCCAAAAAGCTTCTGATTTCCGTCACACTGCTTGGCCTTTTCCAACTGACAACTGCTTCAACTTTGGACTGATCCACTGCTAAGCCTTTTTTCGAAATAACGTGGCCTAGAAAAGCCACTTTCTCTAACCAAAATTCACATTTACTTAGCTTTGCATAGAGCTGGTTGTCCTTCAAAAGCTGTAATGATGTCCTCAAGTGCTCTTCATGCTCTTCCTTACTCTTGGAATACACGAGAACGTCATCAATAAATACCACTGTAAAGTGATCCAAGTACTCCGCAAAGACTTTGTTCATGAGAGCCATAAATACCGCGGGTGCATTAGTCAACCCAAATGGCACCACCAGAAACTCATAGTGCCCGTATCTTGTTCGAAAAGCTGTTTTAGGCACGTCTGTCTCTCTAACTTGCAGCTGATAATACCCAGACCTCAAATCTATCTTGGAAAAATACGCTGCTCCTTGCAATTGATCAAACAATTCATCTATTCTCGGCAACGGATACTTGTTCTTGACAGTCATGTGGTTCAGTCTTCTATAGTCTATGCACATTCTCCAGCTTCCATCCTTCTTTTTCACAAACAACACTGGTGCTCCCCAAGGTGAAACGCTTGGTCTAATGAAACCTTTACTCAATAGTTCTTGCAATTGGAGTTTTAGTTCGCCTAATTCTGCTGGAGCCATCCTGTAAGGTGCAATAGAAATTGGAGCTGTCCCTGGAAGGAGCTCAATCGTGAACTCAACCTCCCGAATTGGTGGTAATCCTGGGATTTCTTCCGGAAAAACATCTGGAAACTCACATACAACGGGGATTTCCTCCACCCCTTGGGACCGTTTATCCTCCGTGATAAACGCTATAAAAGCCTCACAACCACTAGACACCATTCTGCTTGCCTTCAGTGCTGAAATAATCCCCACTTGGCCTTTCTTCCTGTTTCCCTGAACAATCAAATCTGCCTGTTCTCCTTTCAACTTAAAAGTAATAGTTTTACTAAAGCAATCCATGGTTGCATGATACTTCTCTAACCAATCCATGCCTAAGATGACATCGAAATCATGCATGTCTAAAATAATAAGATCTGCTGGAAGGTTGACTTCTCCTAATAGAACTGAACAATTTGGGTAATAGCGTCTACAAACGGCCTGCTTACCTACTGGTGTAGTGACAGTCAAGATATAATCAAGAATTCTAAATGGCATAGCAATCAGCTTCGCAAACACAGGGGATAAAAAGGAATGAGTGCTTCCAGGATCAAATAAAATTTGAGCTTCTACTCCACAGATGAAAAGTTTACCTTCCACTACATCGCCCGCAGCATCGGCATCGACACGATTAAGATTGTATGCCCGCCCTTGCTGCCGTGGTCTATTCTGCCTTCCTTGTGCATTTCTGTTCTGCTGCTGCTGCTGAGGTGGACGAGCATTCTGATTTTGAACTTGTTGCCTGCCTTGCTGCTGCTGAGGTGGTCTTGCCTGGTTCTGGGCTGGAGCCTGTGGTGCTGCTTGCCTTTGTGGCTGGTTCCTGTTGGCCTGATTTTGTACTTGTGGGCAATCTCGAATGGCATTGTCCATAGCCCCACATCTAAAACAAGCTCCCGTGGCTTTACGACATTGTGCAGTCTCATGATTTTTGCCACAATGTGCACACACACCTTGCCTAGGAGGGTTTTGTTCTTGTCTTGGCTTCTTGTTCTGTGACCTTTGGTTCTGTTGGTGGTACTGTTGCTTTCTATCCCTGATGATCTGATTATTGATGTCCTCGAACTTGTATGCTCTCTTGACCGCTTCATCGAAGGTGGCGGGTGGAACTACTCCTGTAGCATCCCTCATGATGATGGGGTTCAGCCCTTCTAAGAAGTTAGTGATCTTCTTCTGTTCGGTGTCTATCAACTCTCGGGCATATCTAGCAAGTCTTTCAAACTTTGTCACATACTCCAAAACTGTCATGTTACCCTGCTTGAGCTGCTGAAACTCTATAGCTTTCTGCCTCTTGACATGAGAAGGGACATACTTATCAGTGAACTGAGTCTTAAAAGTCTCCCATGTAGCCCCATCTGGCATAATCTGATACGGTTCTTTAACCGTTTCCCACCAAGTGTCTGCTAATCCAAAAAATAGAGAAGCTGTGAGGTTGACCTTCTGTATGCCTGTACAAGTGAATACATCAAAGATCTTCTCTACATTAACTAGCCAGTCATCTGCAGCCAACGGGTCTTCTTGACCTGAGAACTCCTTGGGTCCTCTCTTCCTGAACCTCTCGAACAAAATGTTAGGGTCTTGTTCTCGATTGTTGATGATGATATTCGGTCCCCCAGGTTGCCTAGGCGGGGGTAGAGGCCTAGTTTGTAAAACTTCCAAAAGCTGTCGTCGAACTTGTGCCATTTCCTCATCCTTCTTAGCTTGCTGTTCTTGGAACCGAGCTTGGTTCTCATTGGCCTCTCTTTGTAGCCTAGCATGGACTTCATTAGCTTCCCTCTGCATTCTTGTCTAACTTTCATTAGCTTGCCTCTGTTGTTCTAACATGGCTTGCATGAGTGCCTGAAACTGAGTCATTGTAGGTGGCTGTTCATGAAGTGTTTCACTGTTATCATTATTGGTATTTTTCCCTGAAGCATTCTGATTCGGAGTTCTTCTTGGAAGCATGATGCTGTAAAACAAATTGTCAGTACATATTAGCAGATTGGGGTTTGGTTTCTAAGTCCACACTACTGATCTAACGTGCTCACGGATCCTCACCACGTCCCTAAGAGTTTCTAGTTTCTTTTAATTGCCTGAAACATGTCCCGCTCTGATACCAGTCCTGTCGCGACCCCGGACCGAGATTCCCCCAAGTCCGGGCCCCGCGACGGTTATGTCCATCCAACTATGATTAACCCACAGGTTTCCGCGGTGAGGATTTCCAAAGACGAAGATGTAACAATCTCACTCGAGCAATGATTGGCGGAAGCGTGCAAGTAATCTCATCACAACTTAATCACATAAACCTTGTGATTCCGAATTGCATAAGTTAAGTCATCATTAAGACGATAATCAGAGGAGAAAATGTAAGCATAGCATTACCAAATTCAGTTCAAGTTTCAAAATAACAAAGTGTTAAGTTACATAACCCCAAAAGTGAAAAAGGCCAACAAGGGCCAAACATTCCCAAAATAGCAAAATAATCCCATCTATGTGCATCGTGCTCAAGACTCCGCCCGACGTCTAGAGGACGTCGTCGGGTTGCCACTCACGGGCTGGTGGTGGCTTAGAAGCCTCCTCCGGGCGCTCCTCCGCAATGGCATCGGCGCCTGCATCTAAACACCAAACAAAGGGGGTCAGACACGACGGTCTGGCAGGTGAACAGTTTAGACATAGTACAAGACAGTTAATATGGAAGTAATCAGCACTTAAAACATGGCATGAGTTCCGAACAAAACATGTTTAAAGTGTAATTCAAAACTAATATGCTTTTCAATAAAATAACATGATTCACGAATTCACATTGAGCTCATCCTTTCTCCGTCATACGCAATGACAAGAGCAAGCAAAACGAAACAGAACGAGACAAAACAAAACAGAAGTCCGAGCCACACAAGGTGGGCGGAAAACCGGCCGCAGAACCGGACAGAACAAAAATGTGTATAAATACACGGCTAATCTGCAGATTGCCCTTATGTTTAAGGACCCCCGAACTAGTGGATCAGACTGAAAGGGCAGTCCAAGCTCAGTGGTATTCTATGATATCCATGTATGCATAAAACATATCAATGCTCGTACAAAACTTAGCGAAAAATGAGGAAAAACACTTGTCAAAACAATGCAAGACGAGACTAAACGAGAATAGCATAAGCTATAACAAGCAAGGCTGAAAAGTGTCCCCATTATAGTTCATGAAACAAATCTAAAGTTAAACACATGCTTGTAAATCAAAACAGGAACAAAACGGTATTCTTCGTGCCAAAATTCAAGATTTCGAAACAATTATGACAAGTATATGCTAAGACTCTTTATTTGATTCTTGTGAAGTTGAAACCCAAATGTTGGAGTTTATAATGAATTGGTGTCCCCGAAGCTAGACAACATTCCATGTTTCAATTGCACAACATCAAGCCAAAGATCCCTTAACATATTCTAGTTTTTCTTTTCCATCTAAACCCCTTCAAAATTCTACTTCTGTGCACTCGGTCACCTCGCGGCTACCTGGCGGCTGGCCGCCGGGTGCTGGTCGGCTGACCGACCAACCGACCGACCGCTGACCGACTGATCAGGAGAAATACTACTTTCAGATTTCTTGCGCAGGTCGGCTAGCCGCCTGCTGACCGCCCGCGGGCCGACCACGCCCTGTGCAGAAATTGAGTTACTGTAATTCTAACCGACACAGGGTCGGTTAGCCGTGGGTCAACAGTCGGCTAGCCGACTGCTGGCCGACTGCTAACCGCCTGTCTGCGGCAGCTTCAGCTGAATTCAGAATTCACACACCCTTTTCACCATTTCTTTCCTTTGTCAAATCCCTGCATATCCCCTGAGCCTCATGCTCTCCAAGGGCAATTTCCATTCAATTTATACAATCCACACTTCCAAATCACCTCACAACATTGCCTCCATTCTTTCATCCGTTTATAAAACACATTGGCAAGATAAAAGCAACTTCAAATGAATGAAAAAACCATTAACACAAACCATTAGTATATGCATTTCAATTAAAACAAAATTTCAGACTATAACACCTCTGGAAACATACATGCCCAAATTATCATGGAAGAGAAATCAAATCATAAAAACTAAAGAAATCAAACATTGCATGCATCATGAGTCTAAGTTGTTCACTTGCCTTTACCAAAGTCCTAGCCCAACAATCTTAGAAACAAATCCTATCAAAAGTACTCCATGAACTCTACAAGAAAACCCATGAAAAGAACTTCAAAAATCCACCAAAAAGAGAAGACAATGACCCATTTCGAAATGGGCGTTGCATGCTTGAAAAATGGGTTCCTAAGGAACTCAAAAGACTACATTGAAGAGGAGGAAGAGATCCATTACCTGAAGCTTGCTAAACAAGAAGAGGAGAAGAAAATGGAGTGAAAACACAGCTGGGATCTCCAAGAAAATGGTAGCAATGGATTCCTTGAGTGGAGAGGAAGAAGATGGTAGGGTTGGTTTGTGCTTTGAAGCTCTCTAGCTTAGGCATGCAATGAGAAGAAAGGAAGGGAAGAAGAAGAGTCTTCAGCTGGGTTCAGAAGTAGCAGGGAGAGCTTGACTCGTGAGTGAAGAAAAATGAGGGAGAAGGAGATTTGCTTCAAGTGGGTTCTTGTGGGCCCCATTGCTCAGAACTTGTAATGGTTAAAACACTGACTTGTGGGCCCCGGATGAAAACGACGAAGAAGACTAAAATGATCGCCGAAAAATCTAGTTTCCAAAAAGTATAAATTTGGCATAGTTTTGAGATTTCGAAATTTGAGTCCAGATTTGGTGTGAAAAGACTGATTTACCCCTTTGGGCCAAAACTTGGGTTTCTGAGCCTAAAACACAAACAAGCTGAACGCAAAAGTTTATCAATAAAATAAAACCATTCAAAAGAGATCGAAATCACGATTAAAATCAGAAAACTAGAATTTCCTCCCAAGCTTACACGTACTCTCAAGGCACCCTAAAGTGTGACAAAATAGCACAAAACGCTCTCAAAATTCCCCAAAGCTAATTCTAGACTAAATCGGACCAATTTCAAATCCCACGTACACTAAACTCACATTACAACTAAACACGCACTTAGTTAACACTAATCGCGCTAATCCTGGGTCGGGGTTTGACATCCTCCACCCCTTAGGTTATTTGGTCCTCCAAATAAAAATAAGTATACCTCTGGTAAAAGTTCAGGATACTTTCTCTGGACTTGCTCTCGCAGTTCCCATGTCGCTTCTTCTGGCTCATGATTTTTCCATTGTGCTTTGACCCAGTGAATTGTCCGATTTCTCAATTCTTGTTCTTTGGTGTCCACAATTCTAACCGGCTTCTCCACGTACGACGCATCTTCTCGAATTTCCAATGGTTCATGCCGTAGAACATGTGAAGGATTTGGGGCGTATTTCTTCAACATAGAGACGTGAAAAACATTGTGTACTCCGGAGAGTTCCGGCGGTAACGCAAGTCTATAGGCAACGTCTCCTATCTTGCTCAAAATCTCATACGGTCCGATGTACCTTCTCGCAAGCTTGCCTTTCTGTCCAAATCTTAGAGTTCCTCTAGCCGGAGATACTTTCAAAAATACCTTGTCCCCTTCTTTAAACTGCAAATCTCTTCTGCGAGTATCAGCATAACTCTTTTGTCTACTTCGAGCAACTTTTAACCGTTCTTGAATCAACTTGATCTTATCACTTGTCTCTCCCACTATTGTCGGTCCGTGAAAGCTACGAACACCAACTTCTTCCCAGCAAACAGGAGTTCTGCATCTCCTACCATAGAGTGCTTCGAACGGTGCCATCCAAATACTGGAATGGTAGCTATTTTTATATGCAAACTCACAAAAAGGTAAGTACTCATCCCATTGAACCTTGAAATCTAGCACACAAGCCCGTAGCATGTCCTCTAAAGTCTCTATAGTTCGCTCTGACTGGCCATCAGTCTAAGGATGGTATGCAGTGCTGAATTGCAACTTAGTGCCCATAGATTCGAATAGGGTCTTCCAAAACCTCGAAACAAATCTGCTATCTCTGTCAGAAGTGATGGAGACGGGCTGTCCATGTCTGCTGACTATCTCAGTCACAAATAAATCTGCAAGTGGTGCCATATGCATCTTACTCCCTGTCTTCATAGGAATGAAGTGAGCAGACTTCGTAAGGCGATCTACTATAACCCATATAGCATTGTTCCCTTTCTTGGTAGTAGGCAAACCGGAGACAAAATCCATAATGATGTCTTCCCATTTCCACTCCGGAATGTCCAATGGTTGCAACAACCCTGGAGGTTTTTGGTGTTCTGCCTTAATCTGCTGACACGTGAGGCACCGAGATACAAAAGCTGCAATCTCACGCTTCATGTTATTCCACCAGAATCGGTTCCTCAAATTTTGGTACATCTTTGTACTTCCAGGATGCATGGAGTATCTCGTGTTATGAGCTTCAGTCATAATTTCATTCTTCAAGTCCTCGAGGTTAGGCACACACAAACGGTCACGGAAGTACAACACTCCATCTTCAATCCTGAAGTCTGGACGTTCGGAAATGTGTTCCACAATCTTGGCCAAGTCCGGGTCTTGCAATTGACTGTCTTTGATTTTCTGGATGAAAGTAGGTTCAGACGCTATCATACTTGCCAACATCACGCCCTGCCTTAACGGATGCACTTCTACTCTTAGTTCTTCAAATTGATACAAAACACTGACTCCTCTCAAGCTAGCCATAACCACTGATTTTCTGCTCAATGCATCAGCTACTACATTCACCTTACCCGGATGATACTTAATTGGAAAGTCATAGTCTTTGATGTACTCCATCCATCGTCTCTGCCTCATGTTCAACTCTTTCTGCGAAAATAGATACTGTAGACTCCGGTGATCTGAATGTACTTTAAATTTCTCTCCATATAGGTAATGTCTCCACATTTTCAAAGCAAATACAACCGCTGCTAGTTCCAAATCATGAGTTGCGTAATTCTTTTCATGCTCTTTCAACTGCCTTGAACCATAAGCAACCACTTTGTCATTCTGCATCAACACACAACCCAATCCTACATTTGAAGCATCTGTATAGATAACAAATCCTCCACTTCCCGACGGTAAAGTGAGGATCGGAGCTGTAGTCAATCTTCTCTTCAGCTCTTGAAAACTTTCTTCACAATGGTCTGTCCATATAAAAGGCACATTTTTCCTAGTTAACTTAGTCAATGGTGCTGCAATAGATGAAAATCCCTGGACAAACCTCCTGTAGTAACCTGCTAGTCCCAAAAAGCTTCTGATTTCCGTCACACTGCTTGGCCTTTTCCAACTGACAATTGCTTCAACTTTGGACTGATCCACTGCTAAGCCTTTTTTCGAAATAACGTGGCCTAGAAAAGCCACTTTCTCTAACCAAAATTCACATTTACTTAGCTTTGCATAGAGCTGGTTGTCCTTCAAAAGCTATAATGATGTCCTCAAGTGCTCTTCATGCTCTTCCTTACTCTTGGAATACACGAGAACGTCATCAATAAATACCACTGTAAAGTGATCCAAGTACTCCGCAAAGACTTTGTTCATGAGAGCCATAAATACCGCGGGTGCATTAGTCAACCCAAATGGCATCACCAGAAACTCATAGTGCCCGTATCTTGTTCGAAAAGCTGTTTTAGGCACGTCTGTCTCTCTAACTTGCAGCTGATAATACCCAGACCTCAAATCTATCTTGGAAAAATACGCTGCTCCTTGCAATTGATCAAACAATTCATCTATTCTCGGCAACGGATACTTGTTCTTGACAGTCATGTGGTTCAGTCTTCTATAGTCTATGCACATTCTCCAGCTTCCATCCTTCTTTTTCACAAACAACACTGGTGCTCCCCAAGGTGAAACGCTTGGTCTAATGAAACCTTTACTCAATAGTTCTTGCAATTGGAGTTTTAGTTCGCCTAATTCTGCTGGAGCCATCCTGTAAGGTGCAATAGAAATTGGAGCTGTCCCTGGAAGGAGCTCAATCGTGAACTCAACCTCCCGAATTGGTGGTAATCCTGGGATTTCTTCCGGAAAAACATCTGGAAACTCACATACAACGGGGATTTCCTCCACCCCTTGGGACCGTTTATCCTCCGTGATAAACGCTATAAAAGCCTCACAACCACTAGACACCATTCTGCTTGCCTTCAGTGCTGAAATAATCCCCACTTGGCCTTTCTTCCTGTTTCCCTGAACAATCAAATCTGCCTGTTCTCCTTTCAACTTAAAAGTAATAGTTTTACTAAAGCAATCCATGGTTGCATGATACTTCTCTAACCAATCCATGCCTAAGATGACATCGAAATCATGCATGTCTAAAATAATAAGATCTGCTGGAAGGTTGACTTCTCCTAATAGAACTGAACAATTTGGGTAATAGCGTCTACAAACGGCCTGCTTACCTACTGGTGTAGTGACAGTCAAGATATAATCAAGAATTCTAAATGGCATAGCAATCAGCTTCGCAAACACAGGGGATAAAAAGGAATGAGTGCTTCCAGGATCAAATAAAATTTGAGCTTCTACTCCACAGATGAAAAGTTTACCTTCCACTACATCGCCCGCAGCATCGGCATCGACACGATTAAGATTGTATGCCCGCCCTTGCTGCCGTGGTCTATTCTGCCTTCCTTGTGCATCTCTGTTCTGCTGCTGCTGCTGAGGTGGACGAGCATTCTGATTTTGAACTTGTTGCCTGCCTTGCTGCTGCTGAGGTGGTCTTGCCTGGTTCTGGGCTGGAGCCTGTGGTGCTGCTTGCCTTTGTGGCTGGTTCCTGTTGGCCTGATTTTGTACTTGTGGGCAATCTCGAATGGCATGATCCATAGCCCCACATCTAAAACAAGCTCCCGTGGCTTTACGACATTGTGCAGTCTCATGATTTTTGCCACAATGTGCACACACACCTTGCCTAGGAGGGTTTTGTTCTTGTCTTGGCTTCTTGTTCTGTGACCTTTGGTTCTGTTGGTGGTACTGTTGCTTTCTATCCCTGATGATCTGGTTGTTGATGTCCTCGAACTTGTATGCTCTCTTGACCGCTTCATCGAAGGTGGCAGGTGGAACTACTCCTGTAGCATCCCTCATGATGATGGGGTTCAGCCCTTCTAAGAAGTTAGTGATATTCTTCTGTTCGGTGTCTATCAACTCTCGGGCATATCTAGCAAGTCTTTCAAACTTTGTCACATACTCCAAAACTGTCATGTTACCCTGCTTGAGCTGCTGAAACTCTATAGCTTTCTGCCTCTTGACATGAGAAGGGACATACTTATCAGTGAACTGAGTCTTAAAAGTCTCCCATGTAGCCCCATCTGGCATAATCTGATACGGTTCTTTAACCGTTTGCCACCAAGTGTCTGCTAATCCAAAAAATAGAGAAGCTGTGAGGTTGACCTTCTGTATGCCTGTACAAGTGAATACATCAAAGATCTTCTCTACATTAACTAGCCAGTCATCTGCAGCCAACGGGTCTTCTTGACCTGAGAACTCCTTGGGTCCTCTCTTCCTGAACCTCTCGAACAAAATGTTAGGGTCTTGTTCTCGATTGTTGATGATGATATTCGGTCCCCCAGGTTGCCTAGGCGGGGGTAGAGGCCTAGTTTGTAAAACTTCCAAAAGCTGTCGTTGAACTTGTGCCATTTCCTCATCCTTCTTAGCTAGCTGTTCTTGGAACCGAGCTTGGTTCTCATTGGCCTCTCTTTGTAGCCTAGCATGGACTTCAGTAGCTTCCCTCTGCATTCTTGTCTGACTTTCATTAGCTTGCCTCTGTTGTTCTAACATGGCTTGCATGAGTGCCTGAAACTGAGTCATTGTAGGTGGCTGTTCATGAAGTGTTTCACTGTTATCATTATTGGTATTGCTCCCTGAAGCATTCTGATTCGGAGTTCTTCTTGGAGGCATGATGCTGTAAAACAAATTGTCAGTACATATTAGCAGATTGGGGTTTGGTTTCTAAGTCCACACTACTGATCTAACGTGCTCACGGATCCTCGCCACGTCCCTAAGAGTTTCTAGTTTCTTTTAATTGCTTGAAACATGTCCCGCTCTGATACCAGTCCTGTCGCGACCCCGGACCGAGATTCCCCCAAGTCCGGGCCCCGCGACGGTTATGTCCATCCAACTATGATTAACCCACAGGTTTCCGCGGTGAGGATTTCCAAAGACGAAGATGTAACAATCTCACTCGAGCAATGATTGGCGGAAGCGTGCAAGTAATCTCATCACAACTTAATCACATAAACCTTGTGATTCCGAATTGCATAAGTTAAGTCATCATTAAGACGATAATCAGAGGAGAAAATGTAAGCATAGCATTACCAAATTCAGTTCAAGTTTCAAAATAACAAAGTGTTAAGTTACATAACCCCAAAAGTGAAAAAGGCCAACAAGGGCCAAACATTCCCAAAATAGCAAAATAATCCCATCTATGTGCATCGTGCTCAAGACTCCGCCCGACGTCTAGAGGATGTCGTCGGGTTGCCACTCACGGGCTGGTGGTGGCTCAGAAGCCTCCTCCGGGCGCTCCTCCGCAATGGCATCGGCGCCTGCATCTAAACACCAAACAAAGGGGGTCAGACACGACGGTCTGGCAGGTGAACAGTTTAGACATAGTACAAGACAGTTAATATGGAAGTAATCAGCACTTAAAACATGGCATGAGTTCTGAACAAAACATGTTTAAAGTGTAATTCAAAACTAATATGCTTTTCAATAAAATAACATGATTCACGAATTCACATTGAGCTCATCCTTTCTCCGTCATACGCAATGACAAGAGCAAGCAAAACGAAACAGAACGAGACAAAACAAAACAGAAGTCCGAGCCACACAAGGTGGGCGGAAAACCGGCCGCGGAACCGGACAGAACAAAGATGTGTATAAATACACGGCTAATCTGCAGATTGCCCTTATGTTTAAGGACCCCCGAACTAGTGGATCAGACTGAAAGGGCAGTCCAAGCTCAGTGGTATTCTATGATATCCATGTATGCATAAAACATATCAATGCTCGTACAAAACTTAGTGAAAAATGGGGAAAAACACTTGTCAAAACAATGCAAGACGAGACTAAACGAGAATAGCATAAGCTATAACAAGCAAGGCTGAAAAAGTGTCCCCATTATAGTTCATGAAACAAATCTAAAGTTAAACACATGCTTGTAAATCAAAACAGGAACAAAACGGTATTCTTCGTGCCAAAATTCAAGATTTCGAAACAATTATGACAAGTATATGCTAAGACTCTTTATTTGATTCTTGTGAAGTTGAAACCCAAATGTTGGAGTTTATAATGAATTGGTGTCCCCGAAGCTAGACAACATTCCATGTTTCAATTGCACAACATCAAGCCAAAGATCCCTTAACATATTCTAGTTTTTCTTTTCCATCTAAACCCCTTCAAAATTCTACTTCTGTGCACTCGGTCACCTCGCGGCTACCTGGCGGCTGGCCGCCGGGTGCTGGTCGGCTGACCGACCAACCGACCGACCGCTGACCGACTGATCAGGAGAAATACTACTTTCAGATTTCTTGCGCAGGTCGGCTAGCCGCCTGCTGACCGCCCGCGGGCCGACCACGCCCTGTGCAGAAATTGAGTTACTGTAATTCTAACCGACACAGGGTCGGTTAGCCGTGGGTCAACAGTCGGCTAGCCGACTGCTGGCCGACTGCTAACCGCCTGTCTGCGGCAGCTTCAGCTGAATTCAGAATTCACACACCCTTTTCACCATTTCTTTCCTTTGTCAAATCCCTGCATATCCCCTGAGCCTCATGCTCTCCAAGGGCAATTTCCATTCAATTTATACAATCCACACTTCCAAATCACCTCACAGCATTGCCTCCATTCTTTCATCCGTTTATAAAACACATTGGCAAGATAAAAGCAACTTCAAATGAATGAAAAAACCATTAACACAAACCATTAGTATATGCATTTCAATTAAAACAAAATTTCAGACTATAACACCTCTGGAAACATACATGCCCAAATTATCATGGAAAAGAAATCAAATCATAAAAACTAAAGAAATCAAACATTGCATGCATCATGAGTCTAAGTTGTTCACTTGCCTTTACCAAAGTCCTAGCCCAACAATCTCAGAAACAAATCCTATCAAAAGTACTCCACGAACTCTACAAGAAAACCCATGAAAAGAACTTCAAAAATCCACCAAAAAGAGAAGACAATGACCCATTTCGAAATGGGTGTTGCATGCTTGAAAAATGGGTTCCTAAGGAACTCAAAAGACTACATTGAAGAGGAGGAAGAGATCCATTACCTGAAGCTTGCTAAACAAGAAGAGGAGAAGAAAATGGAGTGAAAACACAGCTGGGATCTCCAAGAAAATGGTAGCAATGGATTCCTTGAGTGGAGAGGAAGAAGATGGTAGGGTTGGTTTGTGCTTTGAAGCTCTCTAGCTTAGGCATGCAATGAGAAGAAAGGAAGGGAAGAAGAAGAGTCTTCAGCTGGGTTCAGAAGTTGTAGGGAGAGCTTGACTCGTGAGTGAAGAAAAATGAGGGAGAAGGAGATTTGCTTCAAGTGGGTTCTTGTGGGCCCCATTGCTCAGAACTTGTAATGGTTAAAACACTGACTTGTGGGCCCCGGATGAAAACGACGAAGAAGACTAAAATGATCGTCGAAAAATCTAGTTTCCAAAAAGTATAAATTTGGCATAGTTTTGAGATTTCGAAATTTGAGTCCAGATTTGGTGTGAAAAGACTGATTTACCCCTTTGGGCCAAAACTTGGGTTTCTGAGCCTAAAACACAAACAAGCTGAACACAAAAGTTTATCAATAAAATAAAACCATTCAAAAGAGATCGAAATCACGATTAAAATCAGAAAACTAGAATTTCCTCCCAAGCTTACACGTACTCTCAAGGCACCCTAAAGTGTGACAAAATAGCACAAAACGCTCTCAAAATTCCCCGAAGCTAATTCTAGACTAAATCGGACCAATTTCAAATCCCACGTACACTAAACTCACATTACAACTAAACACGCACTTAGTTAACACTAATCGCGCTAATCCTTGGTCGGGATTTGACAAAAATGCTCCATGCAAAGCAATAACTGAAGACGGCAATGCTGCTGCAAAGGCGTTTACAGCAAATGGGGAAGATTAGCCCCTTGAGCCCGAAGGGGGTCTTCCGAAAAAAGAACCACCTCTAGAAGCTTTGAAGTTGGGAAAGGTACCCGCTCTGGCCGGGATTACCACAAAAACTACAACCAACCTTCTTCTTCTTCTTATGTAAATCCTTCGGGAAAACAAGTTGTAAATGCCCCAAGCGGAGGTGATAATGAAAATGCAGGCCTAAAGGAGGCTTTCAAGTATGACTTGATCGAGCACTTCAAACACATACCTGCAGGACTGCACATCCTAGTCTTATTACGAATGTCACCACAAACTCGTGATAGTCTCATTTCAAAACTGCAAAGGCTAAATCTGGATGTCGACAAACATGCCCCGCAAGTCCTGCAAATTGAAATGGACTATAGGGTCACAAAATCAAAAACCTCCTCAAAGGGAGAAAAGAAAGAAGTTGGAGGACCTTGCACTGAATGCCTCTTGGTCCAAAAAGCCGTAAGTGCTACCATCGCCTTCAATAAGGAAGACCTCCTGCTAGGCGAGACGAAGCACAACCGACCCTTGTACTTCACAGGGTACATCAAAGAGATGCCGATACACAGAGTCCAGATCGACCCGGGTTCTGCACTCAACCTCATCTCTACTTCGGTACTCGAAGCGCTGGGTATCCCGCCTAGCAAACTAAGCCACACATCTGTGTCCATCTTTGGATACGATGGGAGTGCTCAAAGGCCCATTGGCAAAATCCGGTTCAGGTTGCAAATCGGTGATCTTATTTCTGAGGTCACCGTATATGCAATAAAAACCCCTTCATGCTACAACATCCTTCTTGGACGCCCTTGGATACACGAGAACGGTGTCGTTCCTTCGACTCTACATAAGTGCATCAAGTTTGTTGGCGATGACGGCTTGATACATCGAGTGTTTGCAGACAAAAAGCCCTTCAAAGGCAAGGAAGTCCAATTTGCAAACTCTCAGATGTACAAGGATGAAAAAGAAGAAAAGAAGGAGAAAATAGCATCCTTTGCTGGCAATCTCCAAAAAGATAAAGGCAAGGCTCCTCAGCAATCATCGGAAGAAAACAAACCTTTCAGCAAACTCAAAGAGAGCAATCAATCTCCCTTCGTCATCTCCTTCAAATTTTTCAAACCTTTGGTAATCACTACTAAAGCAAAGAAGACAAAGCAAAAGACAGGGGGCAAGTTTGCTGTCTCCTTCGTGTCTATCATACAGGACACGGATTTGGATTCAGAGACTGAAGACGATACATCGTCAAGCCAAGCTGATACTCAGCAAGTTCGGCCTGCTCTCACTCCATTGGAGACCCCTGCTGACGTAGAAGATCCTGCGTCTGCTACTTTCGTCGTTCCGGCAACGTCGGCAGAAGATAAACCAATCTTCTTCCATAGATCGAACGCTTCTTCATCAAACTGCCTACTTGATCCTTTCCAAAATGAAGGTATGCCTCAACTATCCTTGTATAGTCCTATGGCACAAGCTATCATGAAGAAAATGGGCTATGACGCTCAAAATCTAATTGGTTTGGGAGGTGGTCGTGGTATTCTCACACCATTGAAACCCACCCTGACCAAAAGTCAGCTGGAAGATTGGAAACTCCACCGTCGCATAGACAAGTCTTCATATGGATTCGGGTATGATCCTGACACTCCAATGAGACAGCCAACACAAAGGCTGCAGAGTCATTTTGCTGACCAAGCCTCAACATCTCATGTCGATAAAGACATCGATCTCCCGGATATCTCTTT
The DNA here is from genome assembly GCA_029852735.1 of Persea americana. NCBI lineage: Eukaryota > Viridiplantae > Streptophyta > Magnoliopsida > Laurales > Lauraceae > Persea > Persea americana. The sequence goes on from CM056814.1 coordinate 44,984,501, forward strand.
GAAGAGTTACCCGACAAGGACCCAAGAAGCTCATCAAATTGGTATGATTTCTCTGATAATGAAGAGGAATTGTCCGATGACACAGCCGCACGGTTCTCTGATTCAGAAGAGCCATCGTCTCCAAAAGAAGTGCCTTACTTCGACCCAGTTTCAGCTGGTGATTGGGATCATCTCATAGCAAGTCTTGAGAAGAATATCGATCAAGAAGATTTATGGACAAAAACGGAGCCATGGTCTGAAAACGCCCTTGGAAATCCAGAAGGTCTTGTTGAGCTGGAAGCCTCCGAAAATATTGTGGAGGAACCACCTTCAAAACTTCCAACAGAAGATTCTGTTCAAAAGACAGACTTGGGAACACCAGATAACCCACGTCCTGTATTCATAAGCAAGAATAAAAAGGATGAGGAGTTACCCGAGTATGTCTCTTTTCTATGTGAGTTTGTTGATTGTTTTGCATGGGCTTACGCTGAAATGCCTGGCTTAGATCCCAAAATAGCATATCACAAACTCAACCTGCAAGAAAATATCAAGCCTGTCAAACAAGGCCAAAGAAGATTCCGTCCTGATGTGATGGACAAAATTGAACAAGAAGTTCAGAAACTAAAAAATGTTGGCTTCATCCGCGAGGAACAGCATCCTGAATGGTTGGCCAACATCGTCCCTGTGACAAAGAAAAATGGGCAAATCAGAGTCTGTATTGACGATAGAGACCTGAATAATGCATGCCCCAAAGATGAATTCCCGCTCCCCATACCGAAGGTAATGATTGACAACACCTGCGGCTTTGAGCGAATGACTTTCATGGACAGCTTCTCTGCCTACAACCAGATAAAGATGCATCCCGAAGAAGAAAGGCATACATCCTTTCGGACCCCATTTGGCGTGTATTGCTACACTGTCATGCCATTTTGTCTGAAAAATGCTGGTGCAACATATCAAAGGGCTATGATGAAGATATTCCAAGATATGCAGCGCAAGACGGTTGAATGTTATGTTGATGACCTCGCCGTCAAAAGTAAAAGGAAAGAAGACCATCTCCAAGATCTTCGAGAAGTCTTCCTCCGGCTACGCAAACACAAACTGCGAATGAATCCCCTCAAATGCTTCTTCGGTGTCTCATCGGGTAAGTTCCCCGGATTCATAGTTCGGAAAGCTGGAATAGAACTTGACCCCATCAAAGTCAAGGCAATTCTAGAAATGCCATCTCCAAGGACCCTAAGAGAACTAAAAGGACTTCAAGGAAGATTGGCATACATCTGACGGTTCATTTCCAATCTATCAGGAAAATGCCGTCCATTTTCTCGCCTGATGAAGAAAGGTGTAGACTTTGTTTGGGATGCTGAGTGTGAAGCTGCATTTCAAGACATCAAGTCATACCTGACCAAGCCTCCGGTGTTGGCTGTTCCCACAACCGGAAAACCATTCATCTTGTACACAAGAGCTCTCGACTATTCTTTGGGCGCTCTACTTGCACAAGAAAATGATGGAGGAAAAGAAGCTGCTCTATACTACCTCAGTCGCATGTTGGTAGGTGCAGAGCATCGCTACTCTCCAGTCGAAAAAGAATGCTTGGCAGTGATGTTCGCCGTATAAAAGCTGCGTCACTATTTGCTATCAAACACAGTATACCTGATATCGAGGATCAATCTCTTAAAGGTCCTTGTCACAAAAGCAGGTTCTCTCAATGCCCGGCTGGAAAAATGGTCCATCCTTCTGTCGCAATTTGATATTAGGTATGTACCACAGAAAGCAATTAAAGGTCAAGCTCTGGCAGACTTTCTCGCAGAGCATCCACTGCCTAAGGATTCTCCGCTTAGGGATGATCTCCCAGACGAACCTGTCTACAGCGTGGAGACTTCCTCACCAAATGCCTCCTGGAACATGTACTTCGATGGTGCAACCATGACAAATGAAAAAGGAAAGCCGATATCAGGAATTGGCATTCTCTTTGTTAGCCCCGATAAATACATGATTCCACAAGCATTTTCACTACTGGAACCATGTTCAAACAATGCAGCTGAGTACCAAGCTCTGATTATAGGATTGGAACTCGCCCTCGAATCTGGCATCACCATGCTGGAAGCATTTGAGGATTCTCAACTGATTGTCAACCAGATGAATTAGGAATATAAAATCAGGAATCATGATCTGTTGCCTTACTACAACAAGGCGCAATCGCTTCGTCAAAACTTTGACATCTGTCACATCACCCACATCCGCAGAGGTGAAAACATCCGTCCAGATGCCCTGGCTGGACTTGCTGCATCCATGGCAACCCAAGAAGGGGAAAACATGCAAATTACAGTGTGTCAAAGAAGGATTCTCCCTCCTCTCAACACACACCAAGTAGTTGCTGAATGCCACCGAGTGGTCGGAGGTCGGATTTCCATCCTTAAACCTCCGATTGGCGACTGGAGGGATCCGTTCATTGATTATATTATGTTCGGAATCCAACCTGAAGATCCAAAAGAGCGGGTAAATATCCAAATACGAGCCCCAAACTTTCATTTGGATATTCCCTCCAAAATGCTTTACAGAAAATCCTTCAATGGAGTACTTCTACGCTGCTTGTCACAACAAGAGGCGGAAGAAACTCTAAAAGAAGTTCATGCTGGTCTTTGTGGAGCCCATCAGGCTCGTCCCAAGCTCTATGATCAGATAAAAAGGTTAGGTTATTATTGGCCTACCATGGTGGCTGACGCAATACAATTTGCTAAACGTTGCCAACAATGCCAAGTTCATGGAGATTATGTACACATGCCTCCAGAATGGCTACATCCTACAACGATCTCATGGCCCTTCGAAGCCTGGGGTATGGACATCATAGGTCCTATCTCTCCCCCATCAAGCAAAGGTCATCGCTTCATCTTCGCCGCTACGGATTATTTCTCCAAGTGGTCAGAAGCATTTGCGTTCAGTGAAATGAAGACCTCGTCGGTCCTTCGATTCTTACGAACCAACATCATTTGTCGCTTCGGCATACCTAAAAGATTCGCCCATGATAACGGACCATAATTCCGGGATCACAGGTTCTACAAGTTCTGCGACAAATACAAAATCCAAAGTTGTCCTTAGACTCCGTATAACCCGGCAGCGAATGGACTAGCAGAAGCTTTCAACAAGACACTCTGCAAAATTCTCAAAAAAATGGTCTCTACTCACAAAAGAGACTGGAGCGACAAACTGCCTGAAGCTTTATGGGCCTACCGGACTACCGTTCGAGGACCCACCCATAGCACACCATTCTCCTTGGTCTATGGATGTGAAGCAGTTGTCCCCCTAGAGGTACAAATTCCTTCTTTAAGGGTATCTCTACAAAATGAAATGACGCAAGAAAGCAACGTCAAATTGAGACTCCAAGAACTGGATAATCTCGATGAAAGACGACTCGAAGCTCTACAAAGCGTTGAGCTTTACCAAGCACGCATGGCAGGATCTTTTGACAAAAGGGTCAGGCAACGCGCCCACAAAAAGGGTGACTTGGTTCTTGCGGTGAAAAGGCCAATGGTTTTTGCCCACAAATCCAAAGGCAAACTCGAACCAAAATGGGAGGGACCCTTCGTCATCGACAAAGTCTTCTCCAATGGCGCATATGCTCTTCTAAACATGGAAGGTGACAGATGTACGCTGCCCATCAATGGCAAGTTCTTGAAGCGGTACTACCCTTGAAGACTTCCTACATCGGGTCAGAGCAATGCCTGCATGGCCAAAGCCTCTTCCTAGGTACTTGCTCGTCAAACCCACCCCTTTTAGAGTTTTCATCCCTATATTGAAATTTCTAAAAAGCCAAAAACAATGCTTACTTTCAATGTTTCATTGTTCAAAAAAAAAAAAAAAAAAAAAAACAAAATCAAACCTGAAATCCAAGTTTCGGAGCCTCTTCCCTAACTTGACCAAAACTTTCAATCCTTGAACCCAAAATTTATGGTTTGAAACAAAAATTAGGACTTAGGAATTTCCAGCCTAGTCCACCCTGACTTTTACCACCAAAGATGGTTTTGAGTCAAAATTTACGACCCTCGTGTCTTTAAATAAAAAATGGTTTTTCAAAAAACCGTGGGGAAGCGACATTTAGTCGATACTCACACAAAACCCAAAATCGGAAGGATGCGAACCCCATTCAATACTTCCAAAACCTCAAAATCACAAGAAAGCGACACCTCGTCGATACTTGCAAAATTTAAAAAAAAATCGTGGAGACACAACGTTTCAGTTGATATCCACAACCCAAATTTCAAAACAAAAAACAAAGGTTCAAAAAAACCTCAAATTTCAAAAATCGTGGGGAGGCGGCATTCCATCGATACCCACAAAACCAAATTTTTGAGAAAAAAGCAAAGAGGCGACATTCAGTCGATACTTGCACCCAAATCCGCGAGGAAGCGACATTCCATCGATACTCGCAACCGAATGAGCAAGGAAGCGACATTCCATCGATACTTGCAATACCATTCAGCAGGGAGGCGACTCTTAGTTGATACTTGCATTTTTTAAAACCAAAAACCGGCTTTCACGCCAAAACCCGGCTTTTATGCCAAAAACCTGGCTTTCATGCCAAAAATAAAAAAATCTGGCTCCCATGCCAACGAAACAAAACTTGGTTTTCAAAAAAACTTGGCTTCTATGCCACAAAATCTGGCTTTCACGCCAAACAAACAAAAATTGGCTTCCATGCCACAAAATTCGGCTCCCATGCCACAAAATCTTTGGCTTCCATGCCACAAAACCAAAACTTGGCTTTCACGCCACAAAAATCGGCTCTCATGCCATCCAAAATTCGGCTTTCAAGCCATCAAAACTTGGCTTCCACACCACAAAAATCGGTTCCCATGCCAAAAACCGGCTCCCATGCCACAAACAAAATTTTGGCTTTCACGCTATCCAAAATTCGGCTTTCAAGCCATAAAAAAACCAGGCTTTTTACCACAAAATCTGGCTTTCATGCCTAAAAAACCATTTGACAAAAGATTTTAACAAAATGACAACCTTTTGATCAAATTTTCAAACAAACCATTCCCATTCAATTTTTGCTTATATTTCATCAAAAGTGAATTTAAGTGAAATAAGGGGATACAAAAAAAAAAGTGCCAAAAATGTTTATACATGGAGGTACCAAAAGAAAAGAAGAAAAAGTTTGTTACAAATCAGGAGGCTAGTCCGACATGGTCTTCAGCCATAGGCTTAACTCCTCAAGCAAACACTTGGCCTTAGCCTCCAAAGCTTCAAAGCCGCGTTTCTTTAGAATCTTCCCATAAAAAGCGGTAGGCCGTCGCGACCCATCCTCAGCACGAGGAAGCTCTTCCCAAAGAATCTGCCATTGTTCATATTCTTGAATCTTCCTCCAGAGATTGCTTTCGACCTCCTTAACTTGGCGAATGAGAGTTCTCTCTCTATCGCGAGCTTTCAAAGTGGCAGTCCACTTGGCAGCGGCTTGTTCTTCCAATAGCTCAAGGCGCTGTCTGGCTTCGGTGACCTCCATATCAAGACGATGCTGGTCCTGTGTCAACTCAATAATAGCCAACTCGGTGACGTTCCTTTCCTGAACGAGCTGCTTTCGAGTCCGCGAGATCTCATTCAGTTCAGATTTGACCTCGCTGGAAGGCTTCAAAAACATCTAGTTGAAGAAGTCATCATTTGGAAAACTCTTGGTCTCAATCCACTTGTTGCCTAGAGCGATGACTTCATCAACAAAAGCCTTGGCATCTGTAATGTCCAGACCGACTTCTTCGCTATCGGCAAGAATGTCCTGCACATGCTTCACCATGCCAAACCAGCCTCCAAATGGCCAGAAGAAAGAGTCTCGACCCATGAGCTCAAGACTCTCTTCAACACCTTCCTCGCAAACTGACAGGATGGCTTAAATGAAGACTCGCCATGCTCCGTTGGTCGACTACCCATGTCAAGCACTGTTGGAAGAGTAATCAAGAAGCTCTTTCCAACCGGATCCGCTAGGGAAGGAATATCAGTAGGCGGACTCGCCTCTGCCTCATCAAAACTGGCGGAAGAAGCCCCTACTCCTGGATCGGTCACAGGTACCCCCTGCTCTGGTTCTGAAAAAGATAGAGGAACTTCTTTTGTCACCTCACAACCTGCCAATGAAAGATGAAAAATGTATGAATATGATCTTGTCAAAAATCAAAATATCAAGATTATCATTACAAAGTACCTTCTTCGACGACTGGTGGAATGCTTTCTGCCTCCATGAGCTCATCCGAAGCATCATCAAAAGTTGTGTCTATGGATGGCTCAAAGTCGTCGAAATCCTCTGGCAAGTCAGTTGGCAAAAATATATATATGTCAGCAAGTAGCGGTAAAGAAAAAAAAAAAAAAGAAGTCATACCAGGAGGAGATTCTGGATCTACTTCAGAATCTCTGGGTTCTTCCTCAGATGCCACGATAGGATCCGTCACCGCCTCATCCGTCGGAACCTCGGGCATCATCAAACCATCATCTTCTGCCAAAAGAAAGAAAGCAGTAGATCAAAACAAAAGCTCTCATGAAAGAAAAGAAACGGAAAGAGAAAAGGGAAAAACATACCATCATCAATGGTCTCTTCCCCTCGGCTTCTCTTCTCTGCAGGCTCGTCATCATCCTCTGATGCCTCCTCAACAATGGTGGAAAGAATTTCCAGATCAAGAGAACTTTCGTGCCGCTTTTGACTTCGGCGATGTCCCCTTCTCCTCTTGCTCCTACGGGATAAACTGCTGGAAGCACCCTCCCCACCATCAAAATCAGGCCTCTCGCCAGAGTCCTCACTGGACGGTCTGCTCTTACCAGTAGACACCATGGAAGCCTTTGCTCGCTCGGCTTGTATCCAAGCAGCAATCTCAGCCTCCTCCTCGGCAAGCTATTCCAAGACCTCACCAGGTATCTCTTGTGCAGCTCCCAGTCTGATGACGTCCTGTTCTTCAAGAAAACCTGTTCTGTGCCTTTCTCCAGAAAGAAAAGCCAGAACTTCTTCTCGACGGACGCCGTCTGACTTCCCAAGGCCCTTCCCGTAAGACTGCTTTACATCAAGCTCTTTCTTGGAAAGCCCCCGGTATGCTGAAAAGCTCTCCACAAACCATTTTGTGAAGCCAGCAGTCCGGAAAGTAGGCAATTCAGGATAAGAAATCAGGGCAGTAGTGTCTTCCGCGCTATAAAAGGCCCATGCATTTCTCCCGTCCTGCAAACCTCCAAAACGCTTCACCTTGCTCGAAGGCGCTCCAACAACGCCTTGAGAGAAGCCCAACTGCGTGGCAAAACGTGAGGGAACATACGGCTGGATGTCCGAAAAGATGTCTGCGGTACACCATTGTGCCGACACGTATGTTAAAAAGCCAACTCCTCTCTGCATTTCTCAAAGAATAGTGTCTCCCAGACCCTGCCCTGGTCGAATCACGGGAGACACCAAAATCAAAAGCCTTCTGCCTCAAACCTGGAGAAAGCTTCACTGAAGGCTGCCGCATCTCGACGTCCCAGAATCGTCGGATCCTTAAGCGGGCAGATAAAAGAGATTCAGAAACAGGTTTCCCTCTAGCCAACTGAATCATAAACGGGTCATCGTCCTGAGCAGCACCCAATCGGTGGAAACTGGGATAGTGGTATACATACCAGGAATAGAAAATGTGGGCTGAAAATACCCTGTTCATGGGAAGCCCAAGCCGAACCAGGAAAGCAGCAGCCTGCAGTTCGGTACACAAATAGGAGTAAAGAGCATGCACCAAAGCAAGCCGCTCTCCAAACGCCATCTGACAAGCCGGAAAAATGCAATGCGGCCGGATGTGCGTTCCATCTCCTCCAGTAAAAACAGCCTCACCCAGCCATTAAGTGAGGTAGACAGAGAGATCTCTCCGCAACGCAATGTCAGGATGAATGGCGTCTGTGCTTGCGAAGAATACCCTCAAATTCTCTCGCATGACGGAGATCTTCTTCGAATCCGGGTTCTTAGCCCTGGCTTCCTGGGTCGTACTCTCAGGAGACTCCCCACTGTCAAAAAAGTTGGAAGACAAAAGGCTACCACTCCTCCAACTGCTACACCGGACTTTCGAGCCCTCCTTCTCCTTCAAAAAATCATAGAAGGCGACGAGCTGAATGTACAAAAGCCTGAACTCCTCAGACCGCTCCTCAAGGACGTTGTCGATAGGCATAAACTCCTCATAGAGATTGCCGAGAATAGGCAGCCCAGTGATGGCACTCAGTTCCTTTAAAGAAAAACCAATCTCACCGTTTGTGACAACGAAGGTGTTGGTTTGTGGGAGGAACGACTCCAGCATGGCCATAAAGGCCTCATCGGAGAAAACCACGGTTTGCCGAAAAGCGCGAACCGCATCAAAAATCTCGGCCTCCTTCAGAATGGCACCGCCAACCTGCAGGATGTGATCAGTCCACGACTCCCAGCTCGAGTCAGCACTGAAACGGCCACGAAGTCGAAAAGGCTTCACCCAATTGCTGCCATCGCCCTTGAAATGCCAAGGCCCACTGGTCTCAAATCGACCGAAGAATGGTCTGAACCTTGGTAGCCGCTGGCCGGCATCAAAATGTCCATACGGGCAGGCGACTTCTTTGCAAAACCAGAAGGACCGCCAACAGAAACCCCGGTCTTGATCACATTTGTCCTCTTCACCCAGCTTGGAGGATCTTCCATCTTCGAGCATGTGGAGGAAAGGCTCATGATCGAGATTGTCCGATCGAAGGACGACCGGGTAGAAACAGTTCTATTCTCACCATCAACTGTGAAAGAGAACTGAAAACATCTCCTTTGGTATGTTGAATCGTCGGGGACGGCATCACCAAAGAAGAAGGTAGGCTTGGGCACAATGCTCTGATAGTCCGTAACCCAGGGACGGTTGCTTACCATAATCTTATAATACTCCTCATCCTTGAGGGCAATCAAACGTTGCCTCATCTCATCTCGGTTGAGCGAGTTACACTCTTCCAAGTTCCTTTCAACATACTGAACCTCCTCCCAGGCCTGCTTACGGCTGCATTAGAGGATCTGGTAGAACGGCGATGCACATCAGTGACGGGCTCCTTACCCTTGTTCGTTCTGGAGGAACTACCTGCAAAGGATGAAAAGAAAAAAAATCATCATCAAAATGACAGAATTTTGCTAAAAAAAAACTAGCGAAATTTTGGCATGATTCCGGGACAATTCTGAAGAAAAGGGAAACACCCCGAAAGAAATAGGAGCTTGAAGATGGCCTCAACATCGTTGCAAGCTCATAATCATGGAAATCTCTCGAAGAAGGCTCAAACTCAAACATTGCTGCAAGATCAAGCCAAAGCTTCTCAAATATCCGCAAGATTGGAAAAGGGCTCAACATTGCTGCGAGCTCCAGAATCCAAAACTTGCAAAGCTCCTCAAAAATCCACGCAAGACCAAGAAAGGGCTCAACATTGCTGCGAGCTCCAAATCCTAAGACTTGCGAAAAGATTTCCAGGTGTGCACTATCATACTTCCAATTCCATTTTCTAAAAAAAAATGCATAGAAGGAAAGTTGTCATGCATGCGCATCTCATCATCCAAAAACAAAAAAAGAAAATCTCTTTTCAGAAAAAAAAAAAAAAAAAAAAGAAAGAAGAAGAAAGTTTTTGCCCATAGGCCACGTGGCCATACGGCCATGACTGTACGGTCTTGTCCGTACGGCCACACAAAAAAAAAAAAGAGATAAAAAAAAAAGAAAAAAAAACACACGGTAAAAAAAAACCAGAGAAACCGTGAGAAAAAAAAACCACGGTAAAGAGAGAGAGAAAACCGTTCAGGAAAAAGAAAAAAAAATAAGAAAGAGAAAAAGAAGAAAAAAAAACGTGTAAAAAAAAAAGATGCACGTGAAAAAGGAAGAAAAAGAGAAAGAAAAAGAAAAGAAAAGAAAAGGAAAGAATGAAAACCTTTTTCTATTCCTACATGGGGTTTCTTAAGAAAAAAAAGAAACTTACTTGAAGCCATTGATGGAGAAGAAGAAAAAAATGCTTGAAGACCTTTGAAGAAGAAGGAGAATTCTTGATCTTGGAGCACTCTTGAAGACTTTTGCAAAAAGGAATGCAATAGGAGCAAGAGATCCAACCTCCCCTTGCTTTTATAGAAGAGAGCAAACCAAAAAGAGGAAAGGAGGAGAAAAGAAAGGAGGTAAGTGCTACAAATTAGCAAACTTCCTAAAAGAAAGGAATTATGGGATATTCTTTCCCAATGAGGAGATCTTTTGAGAAATTCTCTCCAAAAAGAGAGGGATTATGAGAAACTTTCTCCCAAAGAAAGATACTTTGAGAAAATCTCTCCCAAAATCAAGAAAACTTGAGAGATTCTCTCCAAGTAAGAATATTTTTAGATATTCTCTACCAAAAAGAGATATTTTTAGATATTCTTAACAAAAATGACACCACATGAGATCTAAGCCATCTTTAAAGCTTAAGGTCCCATGGGTTAGCCCACATGAGCTAGGTTTGACCACCTAGGCACTAAAAGTGGCTTTTAGTCAAAATTCCTCTTACCAAGAGCATACAAAAATAGTTCAATGCCTCCTTTGAGTTGATTGGACCATACAAAAAATCCAAGCCTCATGACTTTCCAAAAATCCAAACCATCCCACCTCATGAACCAAATTAATCCAAAACCTTGAAATTGACATTCCACAAAAACCCAAACCACTCCAACAGACCCAAAGTTGTCCCAAAGAGTGACCAAAATCCAAACCATGGTCTCCTAACTCGCCACATACAGCTTATTGGGTCACAAGGCCAAAACCAAAACCAAATCCCGGTCCCCTAACTTGCCACATACAGCTTGTTAGGTCATAAGACCAAAATCAAATTTCAAAACCCGACCCCCTAACCTGCCACATACAGCTTGTTAGGTCACAAGGTCAAAAACCAAAAACCTTCTTGACCGCCTGATGCGCAACACAAAGCCTTTAAGTTCACAAGGTCAAAAAGAAAATCCAAAACCCAAAAACCCAATCCAAATGTCATTTTCAAAATTTTGCTTTGAGATGGTACGTGATGTCTCTCACTGCCATAAAATTCCCTTGGAAACTCAAAAGGCTACACTATCAAGAAAAATACTCAGAGACTCTTGGTCAAGTCAGAAGTTCTCCTTCAAAGTTTTCTTCGTGGCACATCGACTGCAAAGGCTATCCAATTCGTCGCTGTACCTCGAGGGGGCATTTGTTGACACCAAAAAAGTCACTTTGCCTCATCAACATCAAAACCTATATGGAGCCGCATCCTACTACAAACAGGCAAAGCTGCTTCAAGCATCAGATCTTGACAAAACAAAACAAAAACTACAAGATCTTTCAAAGTAGCCAAAAGAAGGGTACACATGAAGTTTCGGTCCATTTCGACACCATTTGGTCTAACTTCAAACTTCCAACAGCTGAGCGAGAGCTCCCGACGGCGACAGGGTAAAAAACATCAAATCTTCGATCAGAGCCTATGAATGGTCTCAAAATACCTCCAAAAGGCTCCATGTCGAATTTCAAGTCAAACCGACACTATTTGACCCTCCATTAACTCTCGAACGACGAAATCAAGCCTACCGGCAGCGAAGGTCCCCGGGACCATGGCACCCAAATCGAAGCTAATGGATCATCTCAAAATGACTCCAATAGGCTCCCCGTCAAATTTTAGGTCAATCGGACATCGGATGACCGTACATCAAAGCTCGACATCTTCCGCACAGTGAAATCAAGTCAAGCATTGACGAGACCCCAAATGGCGTCAAAACTCAAATAAAAGCCCATGGTTGGTCCTATCTTCACCTCAAATTTCAGGTCATTCTGACATCGTTTGACCCAGTTTCAACTCTTGGCGGAAAATCGGCTACGGAGTCTTCGGCTTTTCCAAAAATAGCAAACTTTATGCTCTGATTTGCACAGCCTTTCGACAGGTTTTCTTCAGAGGAATTAAGCCAATAAATGAGGAGAAATGTCAAAGAAAAATACAGGAGAAAACAGAAGCGAAAAAGCCCGAGAAACGACCAAGAAACGGCGACCGAAAAGTGGACCAAAGTCCAAGGTTGCCAGCCCCAAGGTCGCCGGCGACCATGGGTGCATGGTCGCCGGCGACCCTGGAAATCCGGGTCGCCGGATTTTCGCCAAAAGCGTCGTTTTTCCGTTCTTTTTCACGTTTCGTGATGTTTGGCCCCTGTGATTTTCTTAAAATCTGATTTTTGAGGCATGATATCCATGGATCTTCGTCAATATCACGGATCCGCCATCGAAATCATTTGATCATCATCGGACACTCCAAAACTGCCAACTGGCCGACCAAGGAAGGACACTTTCTGCCCGACCGATCAAGAAATCGACTGGACAGATGTTGCCGGCCCATTGGTGGCAACCAATCTCTGAATTTTCATCGTCATCCGACATCAAGCAACGTACGGATCCATCAATGACCATCGCAAGAAGAATTCCAAAAGACGCGGCGCGGCCCGCGACTCTTCAAGCGACTCGGCGGCCAATTAATGAAGTTAAATGACCCTTTGATGGCAATTTATTAGGGTCATTAACTCATTATTTTGAACGGCCCAATCAGAAGCCAAGAAATGGGAGTTACAAGTCCAATTAATCATGACAATTAACCATGTAACTCCTATCATTATGGAGATTAATCATGGTAATTAATCATGAAACTCTCATCATCATGGAGATTAAATGCCCATTATTCTCCATCGGCCAATCAAAATCCAAGAAAAAGGAGTTACAATATAAAGAATTAAATACTTGTAACTCCTCCCATCATGAAGCATTAATACCATTAATGCACATAAAACCCTCCTAATGGCCACCAAAAGCCTATAAATAGTCGGTCATTCCAAAGGGAAAGGCCCAAAGAAAAAATCATTTGAAGGATCCTGAAAAATTGTCTGAAAACTATCCTGAAGAATACTCTGCAAAAAGAAGCTCTCTCACTTTGAAGAAACTCTACTGCAAATTCTACAAGGTGATCGAAGTCCCTTGGGGGGCCACCCCCCCAAGACCTCCTCTCTTCTTCTATCCAACATGGCCTAGATGTGGCTTTTCAGCCCGTCTACTTGGTTTTTTATTGGATATAAAACCTTCCCTTGGTCTTTGTCCTCTAAAAATCCGAGGTCCAAGCCAAGCCAAGTGAACTAAAGCATCAAGTATTCTCATTTGAAGGACGATGGCGGAGTCCATACATGACTCGCGACCGTCGATCTGAACGAGTCCCCACAATCGTTTGAGAAGTCAGATCCCTTTTCTTTCTTCTCTATTGTATTTTATATTTTTTAAAAGAGACAAAAATCATAATTCTTCTCTTTCATTATTGATAAGATTTGTAAATCGCCTTCCATGGCAAAATCACCTTCTACGGCACAAAACTGCCTTTCACGGCAAACTAAACAAAATCGCCTCTCACGGCATTTTAAAATCTTGTCTCTTTCTTTAAATATGTATGCAATAGAAAGTTAGAAAAAAAGTTTGATTTCCTTTCTACTTGTGAAGGTGAATCTCCGGATCACCACTTTAGATTCCAAATAGAATAGAAAATCTGGCATACCCGTACAAAAAGAAAAAATGTTGATGCTCGCCTCTTTTTTTCCTCACCCCGCTGCACCCCAGCGGACCCGGGACGGAGGAAGGCAGAGAGAGAAAAAGACGGGTCCATCAAGTGCAAGAGTTGCACATCCTCTCTCTCTCTCTCTCCTTCTTCTTCTAGTTTCTCTTCTGGTTTCCCTTGAGTTTCTAGTTCGTTTTTCTCTTGGAGATCCCACCATCTTCCTTGAGGAAAGAAATCTGATTTGGGTCATAGCGTGGAAGGCCAAGAGGTCTTGGAGATTCTGATTTGGTTTGTGAAAGTGTTTCATCATCAAAGAAAGAAATCGACTCCTCCCTTAGAGCACAACCAAGCTCCATAGGTATAATCTACTTCCTTGTATGTTGTGGATTTCGTGGTTGCTTGTATGTTGCTATTTCTATCTTCTAGATAGAGTTTTCTACTGTACATGATCATGAGAAAGAGGACATGGATCCTGGATTGGGTTTTGTAGCCTTCTGGGTAGTTGATCCCTAAGTCAAGTGGGTCAAAAGTTTCGAAAACCTATCCTAGAGGCCCACCTATTTCCAACAATATGCATGGCACGGATTCGGATTCTGAGACAGATTCAGAGCAAGAGGACGACGCATCGTCAAGCCAAGCTGATACTCAACAAGTTCAGCCCGTTCTCACTCCATTGGAGACTCCTACTGGCATAGAAGATCCTGTGTCTGCTTTCTTCGTTGTTCCAGCAGCCTCAGCAGAAGAAAAACAAATCTTCTTCCATAGATCGGAAGCTTCGACATTAAATTCCTTGCTTAAACCTTTCCAAAATGAAAGTATGCCTCAACTATCCCTGTATAGTCCAATGGCACAAGCTATCATGAAGAAAATGGACTATGATGCTCAAAATCCAATTGGTTTGGGAGGTGGCCGTGGTATTCTCACACCATTGGAACCCACCCTGACCAAAAGTCGCCTGGAGGATTGGAAACTCCACCGTCAGATATATAAGTCTTCACATGGGTTGGGGTATGATCCTGACACTCCCCTAAGACAGTTGACACAAAGGCTGCAAAGTCGTTTTGCCGATCAAGCCTCAACGTCTCGTATCCATGAAGACATCGAGCTGCCTGGATATCTCTTTGAAGAATCACTCATCGAGGATCCAGGAAGCTCATCCAATCGGTACGACTTATCTGATGATGAAGAGGAATCGTCCGACGACACAGACACATGGTTCTCTGATTTAGAAGAGCCATCGTCTCCAAAAGAAGTGCCTTACTTTGACCCAGTTTGAGCAAGTGATTGGGATCATCTCATAGCAAGTCTTGAGAAGAGTACCGATCAAGAAGATTCGTGGATGGAAGCAGAACCTTGGTCTGAAAATGCCCTTTGAAAGCCAAAAGGTCTTGTTGGGTTGGAAGCCTTCGAAGATATTGTGGAGGAACCACCCTTAAACCTTCCAATGGAAGATTCTGTTCAAAAGATAGACTTGGGAACACCTGATAACCCATGTCCTACCGCGTAACCCATCTCAACATTCATAGCTTCTTGCCAACGTCCACAATCTATGTCATTGATTGCTTCATCATAGTTACAGGGATCTTATTCCAGTTCTTCCGGGACTGCCGTGTAAGACTCTCCCAGAAACGAGAACCTGTCAAGTGGCCTGACAATTCTCTCACTACGACGAGGCACTAATGTAACTACTAGGTTAGGTATGGGCAGATTTTCTTCAAGTTCGGTTATTCCTGGATTTGGAATTGATTTCTCTTGAATTTCTTCCAAGATAACCCTTTCTAAAGATTTTCAATCAATCATATAATCTTCCTCTAGAAAAACTGCATTGGTGCTGACAAACACTTTATACTCTCTGGGATTATAGAATAATCAACCTTTAGTTCCTTTAGGATATCTTACAAAGGTGAACATTTCCGACTTTGATTCCAACTTATCCGTCTTAACCTTCAGTACGTGTGCCAGACAACCCCCAATATGTAAATGTTGTAGACTAGACTTTCACCCGGATCACAACTCCCGGGGAGTCTTAGATACAAACTTAGATAGTACGAGGTTTACTATGTACATTGCAGTATCCAAAGCATATCCCCAAAAGAATATAGGTAATCCTGAAAAACTCAACATAGACATGATCATATCTAAAAGTGTCTGGTTCCTTCTTTCTGCTACTCCATTCTGCTGAGGCATGCCAGAAGCAGACAACTGGGATAGAATCGCATTCTCTGATAAGTATCCCATAAAATCAGCAGAGAGATATTCGCCTCCTCGATTTGATCGAAGAGTCATGATACTGTTGCCTATTTGCTTTTCCGCTTCCGTTCGAAACTCTTTTAACTTTTCAAAAGCCTTGGACTTACAATGCATAAGGTATATGTATTCATATCTTGAGTAATCATCTATGAAAGTGATGAAGTACTCATATCCTCCTCTTGCTCTAATATTTATGGGTCCACACACATCAGTATGTACTAATTCCAATAAATCTTTAGCCCTATTGCGTTTAGATGAAAAATGGTCTTTTGATCATTTTGCCTTCCAGACAGGACTCGCAGACAAGCATTGGTTCTACCACCAATGAAGGTACTCAATCCTATTTAGGTTAATATGACCTAGCCTCAGGTGCCAAAGTTTTGTTGGATTAGACGAAGGTGACCTTCTCTTTAATGATGGCCTATTAATTATCTCGGTGTTATGCATCTCATACATTGTGGGAGTTATCAAATAAAGACCATTTATTACTTGCCAGAACATATAAAAGTACTATTCCTCTTTATGACAACTTCAGTACCAAAGTAATATAATAACTTTTATTCACCAAACTAGAAATTGAAATTAAATTCAGCCTTAAAGACGGTACATATACAGTATCTGGCAAAACCAACTTAATATTTGAAAACAACAAAGTAACGACTCCCACTGACATCACCTCTACCTTTGCATCCGATCCCAAGTTGATAATGATTTCTCTGCCACTAAGCCTCTTGGTTTCTCAGAACCCCTGCAACGAATTAGAGATGTGATTAGTTGCACCGGAGTCAACACACCGGGATTTTGAAGTACCAGTTGCAAAACTAACTTCAGAAACAAATGACTCAATCATACCTGCGGTCTTTTTCTTTGACAGAAAATCAAGACAATTCCTCTTCTAATGTCCTTTCTCACCACAGTGGAAACACTTTTCCTTTATTCCCGTACCCTTAGCCTTAGCCACACCACCATTGGCACCATTATCGACCTTAGGGCCTTTGGAGACCGATTTCTTTTTGCCTTTCCGACCTTTACCTTTCGACTTGGGCCTGGAAACTGACTTTCTGTCACAAGGGCACCTGGCTTCTTGATAATGCCCTCAGTCGCTACTAGCTGGTTAGACAACTCAGCTAAAGTCAGATTCATCTCATTCATATTATAGATTACTTTGAAATTATTGAATGAATCTGGCAGCGACTCGAGGATCATATCATTATGTCGTGACCCCGGACCGAGGTTATTCTAACCGACCTAGGCCCGCGACTGTGGTATGTGTATCCATCTATGATTAACCCACAGGATTCCGTGGTGAGGATTTCTAAAACAAACAAGGAATTATCCCACACGTACAATGATTTGCGGAAGCATGTAGTAATCTCATCTATCCCATGCATGTGATATAACATCAACTTATCATAAGTTAAATCATCATTAAGACAAATATTCAGAGGAGGAAACTATATCATAGCATAACCAAATTTAGTTCCAAGTTTCAAGATGACAAAAGTAAGTTAGAGTTAAGTTTACATATCCCAAAGTGTTAAAAGAGCCAACAAAGGCTATACGTCCCAAAACACCAAAATGCTAATCCCAACCATGTGTACGCAACTCATGATCCCACCCGACGTCTAGAGGACGTCGTCAGGTTGCCACTCATGGGCTAGGGGTGGCTCAACAGCCTCCTCCCAACGCTCCTCCTCAAAGGAAGCGTCACCTACACCTAGCCACCAAAATAAACGGGTCAGACACGACGGTCTGGCTGGTGATCAATTTAGAAAAAAATATAAATCTTTATATCACAAAAGTTCAATATTTAAAACCATGCATGAATGCGAAACAATGTTACAAAAGTATACAAGACAAATCGGGCAAGCATATAGAAATATATCATGATTAGTGAGAAAAACCACATTGAGCTCATCCTTTCTCTACCATACATGATGAGCAAAGTAAGCAGAACAGAACAGGATATACAAAACAGGACAGAACAGAATCCCATACTACACTAGGTAGGTGGGGTCCAGAAGCGGAACTGGAAGCAGGACAGGAGAGTGTATATATGAATCTACAACTAATTTGCAGATTATCCATGGTTTAAGGACCTCCCAAACAGTGGATAAGACTGAGAGGGTAGTCCAAGCTCAGTGGTATTCACCTAAAATCATATATGCACGAAAACAAGATAATACTTATACAAGCCGACCAAATTAAGGGAAATTACTTATCAAAACAGGACAAGCAGAACATATCAGAGATAGTATGTGCTATAGCAGGATAAAACAGAAATAGTAATCCCCATTATAGTTTCTTGAAACACTTCAAAAATCAGGCCAATACTTGCAAAATGAAACAAGTCCTACAATGATCATCATATCAGAAATCGGGGTTCCAAAACAAGCTAAATAGTCCACATTAGACCTTACATTGACTTTTGTGTATTTGAAACCCAATTGTCGGAATTAATCTATTTTTTGTGCCCCTGAAGCTAATGGAAAATTTAGATTCAAATGCACAACCTCAAACTAGAAGTTCTTATTTGTATTCTGGTTTTTCATCCTTCAAGGAATTCCCTTAAAACTCATTTTCTCTTTCAATTTCAAAAATTGCAGGCAGCATCAGGTTCGCTCAAGCGATGATCAGTTCGCTAGAGCGGACGCATCCAGAACTTCATTCGCTTGAGCTTCCACAGGGTTCGCTCAAGCGACAGCATCCAGAAGCTTGTTCGCTCGAACTCACCCATTGTCTGCTCAAGCGGACAGGTTTCTGGCAGCGTTCCTCATAGACAAAAGCTTGGTCGCTCGAGCGACCCCTAGTTCCGCTCGAGCGAGCAGGCTCCTGCCAAAATCCGTCCAGTGCAGAAACTACATTCTTCATGAACATTTCTGGCTCCTTCTCTTTTCCATTCTTTTACAAAACTTACAACATTTTCAATACTTCTCATGACATTCTGAACATTTCAACCTCCCATTAAATCAATCAAAACCCATTCACCAATTCACACTTCAAGCTCTTCCAATCTTTCATCCATCCGAAAACATTTGAACAACTCTTATAGCTTAATTGAATGGAAAATCTTCAAGATAAAACAAGTAA
Organism: Persea americana; assembly: GCA_029852735.1. NCBI lineage: Eukaryota > Viridiplantae > Streptophyta > Magnoliopsida > Laurales > Lauraceae > Persea > Persea americana. Next base: position 45,003,344 of record CM056814.1, read on the forward strand.
CATATGCATTTCAACTCAAAGTAAAATTTCAAACCATTTATCATGAGAAAATCAATTCCTTTCAATATTAAAGTAAGAAGAACAACCCAATTGTAGCTAAAAGATGTAAAACCATTTCATGCATCAAAAGAAAACTAGCTTGATCACTCACCTTGACAATGGGTAAGCCAAAAAACTCTCAACATTCCTACCCCAAGCAGAGCCACGAATTTCTACAAGAACCCCATGAAAAGAACCTCAAAATCCACTAAAAATGAGAAGACAATGACCCATTTCGAAATGGGTGTTGCATGTATGAAAGATGGGTTCCTAAGGAACTCAAAAGACCACATTGAAGAGGAGAAAGGGAGAGCTTACCTGAAGCTTGCTAAACAAGGAGAAGAGAAGAAAACGGAAGTCCCTTCCAATAAGAACCTCCAAGGAAATTGTACCAAAAGAGAGCTTAGGTTGAGAGGAAGAAGGGGGTATGCTCAGATTTCACTTTGGAGGTCTCTAGCCTGGACATGTAAGAGAGAAAGTGAAGGGGAAGGAGAGTCTCTTCTCAGCTGGTATGAAGGTGAAGTTGTAGGAAAATGCCAGAGAAGGTTCTGAACGTGGGTAGTGAAGGAGGGAACTTAAGTGAGGGAGAGTGGGCCCCATGTGCATTCAAAACTTGCGATGGTTAAAACACCGACTTATGGGCCTCGGATGAAATCGACGAAGAAGACAAAATCGATCACTGAAAAATCTAGTTTCCAAAAAGTACAACTTTGGCATAGTTTTGAGATTTTGAAATTTGGGTCCAGATTTGGCGTGAAATGACTGTTTTACCCTTTTGGGCCAAAACTTCGGTTTCTTGGCCTCAAATACAGACAGGCTGAAAACAAAAGCTGAACAATAGAATAAAACCATTCAAAAGAGATCGAAATCACGATTAAAATCAAGAAAACTAGAACTTCCTCCCAAGCTTATACGTACACTCAAGGCACCCCTGAGTGTGACTGAATAGCATAAAACCCTCTCAAAATTCCCCAAAGCTAATTCCAGACTAAATCGAACCAATTTCTAACCCACGAACACTAAATCCACATTATACTAAGCACGCATTTATTAGGTACTAATCGCGCTAATCTTGGGTTAGGGTTTGACATCCTCCACCTCTTAGGTTATTTGGTCCTCCAAATAAAAATAGTTATACCTCGGGTAACAAGTGCGGGTACTTTCTCTGGACTTGATCTCTTAGTTCCTATGATGCTTCTTCTGGCTCATGATTTTCCCACTGTACTTTGACCCAGTGAATTGTCCGATTTCTTAATTCCTGTTCTTGGTATCAACAATTCTAACCGGCTTTTCCACATACGAAGCATCTTCTCAAATTTCCTGTTGTTCGTGCTGCAATACATGTGAAGGATTTAGTACTTATTTCTTCAACATTGAGACGTGAAAAACATTGTTCACCCCGGAGAGTTCCGGTGGTAACGCAAGTCTATAGGCAACGTCTCCAACCTTGCTTAAAATCTCATACGGTCCGATGTACCTCCTTGCTAGCTTGCCCTTCTGACCAAATCTTAGAGTCTCTCTGACCAGAAATACTTTCAAAAATACCTTGTCGCCTTCTTTAAACTGCACATCTCTTCTACGAGTATCAGCATAACTTTTCTGTCTGCTTTGGGCGACCTTTAACCGTTCTTGGATCAACTTAATTTTGTCACTTGTCTCTCCAACTATCGTCGGTCCGTGGAAACTACGAACACCGACTTCTTTCCAGCAAATAGGGGTTCTGCATTTTCTATCATAAAGTGCTTCGACATGTGCCATACCGATACTGGAATGGTAGCTGTTGTTATACGCAAACTCACAAAGGGGCAAGTACTCATCCCATTGAACCTTGAAATCTAGCACACAAGCACATAGCATGTCTTCCAACGTCTATATAGTTCGCTCTGACTGGCCATCAGTCTGAGGATGGTATGCAGCGCTGAATTGCAACTTGGTGCCTATAGATTCAAATAAGGTCATCCAAAACCTCGAAACAAATCTGTTATCTCTGTTTGAAGTGATGGAGACGGGCTCTCCATGTCTGCTGACAATCTCAGTCACGAATAAATCTGCAAGTGGTGCCATGTGCATCTTACTCTCTGTCTTCATAGGAATGAAGTGAGCAGACTTGGTGAGATGATCTATAATAACCCAAATGAAATTGTTCCCATTCTTGGTAGTAGGCAAACCAGAGACGAAATCCATAGTGATGTGCTCCCATTTCCACTCCGGAATGTCCAATGGCTGCAACAGCCCTGGAGGCTTCTGGTGTTCTGCTTTAATCTGTTGACAAGTGAGGCACCGAGACACAAAAGCTGCAATATCTTGTTTCATGCTATTCCACCAGAATCGGTCTCTCAAATTTTGGTACATCTTGGTGCTACCCGGATGCATAGAGTATCTCGTGCTGTGGGCTTCTGTCATTATCTCCTTCTTCAAGTCTTCGTTTTTAGGCACACACAAGCGATCACGAAAATACAACACTCCATCCACTATCCTGAAGTCTGGACGCTCGGAAATATGCTCCACAATCTTGGCCAAGTCCGGGTCTTACAATTGACTGTCTTTGATCTTCCGGACGAAGGTAGGCTCATATACTATCATACTTGCCAACATCACACCCTTCCTTAACGGTTGCACCTTTACTCCAAGTTCTTCAAACTAATGTAAGACACTGACTCCTCTCAAGCTGGCCATGACCATTGATTTTCTGCTCAAAGCATCAACCACTACGCTCACCTTGCTCTGATGATACTTGATTGGGAAGTCATAGTCTTTAAGGTACTCCATCCACCGTCTCTGCCTCATTCAATTCTTTCTGCGAAAATAGATACTGTAAACTCCAGTGGTCTGAGTGGACTTCGAACTTTTCTCCGAACAAATAATGTCTCACATTTTCAAGGCGAATACAACCGCTGCTAGTTCCAAATCATGAGTGGCATAATTCTTTTCATGATCCTTCACCTGTCTCAAGCCATGAGCAATAACTTTGTCATTCTGCATCAGTACACAGCCCAATCCTACATTTAAAGCATTTGTATAAACAACAAATCCTCCACTTCCCGACGGTAAGGTAAGAATCGGGGCTGTAGTCAACCTCTTTTTCAGCTCTTCGAAGCTTTCTTCACACTAATCTGTCCATACAAAAGGCACACTCTTCCTGGTCAACTTTGTTAATGGTGCTGCAATGGATGAAAATCCTTGGACGAATCCTATAATATCCTGCTAGTCCCAAAAAGCTTTTGATCTCTGTCACACTGCTTGGCCTTTTCCATTTGACAACTACTTCAACTTTGGACGGATCCACTGCTAAGCCTTCTCTTGATATAACATGGCCTAGAAAAGGCACTTTCTCTAACCAAAATTCACATTTACTTAGATTTGCATAGAGCTGGTTGTCCCTCAAAAGCTGCAATGACGTCCTCAAGTGCTCTTCATGTTCCTCCTTACTCTTAGAATACATGAGGACATCATCGATAAACACCACAGTGAACTGATCTAGATACTGTGCAAAGACCTTGTTCATGAGAGCCATAAATACCGCAGGTGCATTTATCAACCCGAACGGCATCACCAAAAACTCGTAGTGCCCATATCTTGTTCGAAAAGCTGTTTTAGGCATATCTGACTCCCTAACTCGAAACTGATAATACCCAGACCTCAAGTCTATCTTGAAAAAATACACTGCTCCTTGCAATTGATCGAACAATTCATCTATTCTCAGCAACGGATACTTGTTCTTGACGGTCATATGGTTCAATCTTCTGTAATCTATGCACATTCTCAAGCTTCCATCTTTCTTTTTCACAAACAACACTGGTGCTCCCCAAGATGAAACACTTGGTCTGATGAACACTTTACTCAACAAATCTTGCAATTGAAGTTTTAGTTTACCTAATTCTACTGGAGCCATCCTGTAAGGTGCAATTGAAATCGGAGCTGTCCTTGGAAGGAGCTCAATTGTGAGCTCAACTTCTCGAATTGGTGGCAATCCCGGGATTTCTTCAGGAAAAACATCCAGAAATTCACACACAATGGGGATTTCCTCCACCCCTTGGGACCGTTTATCCTCCGTGATAAGCGCTATAAAAGCTTCACACCCACTGTGTACCATTCTGCCTGCTTTTAGTGCTGAAATAAGTCCTACTTGGTTTCTCTTCCTATTTCCCTAAATCAATAAATCTGCATGTTCCCCTTTCAACTTGAAAGTAATGGTCTTACTAAAACAATCCATGGTTGCATGATATTTCTCTAACCAATCCATGCCTAAACTAACATCAAAATCATGCATGTCTAGAATAATAAGATTTGCCAGAAGGTTGACCTCTCATAATAGGACCGAACAACTTGGGGAATAGGTTCTACAAACAACCTGTTTACCTACTGATGTAGTGACAGTCAAGATATAATCAAGTTCCCTAAATGGTATCGCAATCAGCTTCGCAAACACAGGAGATAAAAATGAATGAGTGCTTCCAGGATCAAATAAAATTTGAGCTTCTACTCCACAGATGAAAAGTTTACCTTCCACTACATCGCCCGCAGCATCGGCATCGACACGATTAAGATTGTATGCCCGCCCTTGCTGCTGTGGTCTATTCTGCCTCCCTTGTGCATTTATGTTCTGCTGCTGCTGCTGAGGAGGATGAGCATTCTGATTTTGAACTTGTTGCCTGCCTTGCTGCAGCTGAGGTGGTCTTGCTTGGTTCTGGGCTGGAGCCTGTGGTGCTGCTTGCCTTTGTGGCTGGTTCCTATTGGCCTGATTTTGCACTTGTGGGCAATCTCGAATGGCATGGTCCATAGCCCCACATCTAAAACAAGCTCCCGTGGCTTTACGACATTGTACAGTCTCATGATTTTTGCGACAATGTGCACACGCACCTTGCCTTGGAGGGTTTTGTTCTTGTCTTGGCTTCTTGTTCTGTGACCTTTGGTTCTGTTGGTGGTACTGTTGCTTTCTATCCCTGATGATCTGATTGTTGATGTCCTCGAACTTGTATGCTCTTTTGACTGCTTCATCGAAGGTGGCTGGTGGAACTACTCCTGTAGCATCCCTCATGATGATGGGGTTCAGCCCTTCTAAGAATTTAGTGATCTTCTTCTGCTCGGTGTCTATCAACTCTCGGGCATATCTAGCAAGCCTTTCAAACTTTGTCACATACTCCAAAACTGTCATGTTACCCTGCTTGAGCTGCTGAAACTCTATAGCTTTCTGACTCTTGACATGAGAAGGGACATACTTATTAGTGAGTTGAGTCTTAAAAGTCTCCCATGTAGCCCCATCTGGCATAGTCTGATACGGTTCCTTAACCGTTTGCCACCAAGTGTCCGCTAATCCATAAAATAGAGAAGCTGTGAGGTTGACCTTCTGTATGCCTGTACAAGTGAATACATCAAAGATCTTCTCTACATTAACTAGCCAGTCATCTGCAGCCAACGGGTCTTCTTGACCTGAGAACTCCTTGGGTCCTCTCTTCCTGAACCTCTCGAACAAAATGTTAGGGTCTTGTTCTCGATTGTTGATGATGATATTCGGTCCCCCAGGTTGCCTAGGAGGGGGTTGAGGTCTAGTTTGTAAAACTTCCAAAAGCTGTCTTTGAACTTGTGCCATTTCCTCATCCTTCTTAGCTAGCTGTTCTTGGAACCTAGCTTGGTTCTCATTGGCCTCTCTTTGTAGCCTAGCTTGGACTTCATTAGCTTCCCTCTGCATTCTTGTCTGACTTTCATTAGCTTGCCTCTGTTGTTCTAACATGGCTTGCATGAGTGCCTGAAACTGAATCATTGTAGGTGGCTTGCTCATGAAGTGTTTCACTGTTATCATTATTGGTATTGCTCCCGGAAGCATTCTGATTCGGAGCTCTTTTTGGAGGCATGATGCTGTAAAACAAATTGTCAGTACATATTAACAAATTGGGGTTTGGTTTCTAAGTCCACACTACTGATCTAACGTGTTCACGGATCCTCGCCACGTCCCTAAGAGTTTCTAGTTTCTTTTAATTGCCTGAAACATGTCCGACTCTGATACCAGTCCTGTCGCGACCCCGGACAGAGGTTCCCCAAGTCCGGGCCCCGCGACGGTTGTGTCCATCCAACTATGATTAACCCACAGGTTTCCGCGGTGAGGAATCCCAAAAACGAACATGTGACAATCTCACACTAACAATGATTTGCGGAAGCGTGCAAGTAATCTCACCACAATTTAATAACATAAACCTTATGATTCCGAAATGCATAAGTTAAGTCATCAATAAGACAAAAATCAGAGGAGGAAACGTAAGCATAGCATTACCAAATTCAGTTCAAGTTTCAAGATAACAAAAGTGTTAAGTTACATAACCCCAAAAGTGTGAAAAGGCCAACAAAGGCCATACATTCCAAAATAACAAAATAGTCCCATCTATGTGTATCGTACTCAAGACCCCGCCCAACGTCTAGAGGACGTCGTCGGGTTGCCACTCATGAGCTGGGGGTGGCTCAAAAGCCTCCTCCGGGCGCTCCTCCGCAATAGTAACGGCGCCTGCATCTAAACACCAAAACAAAGAAATCAGACACGTCGGTCTGGCAGGTGAACAGCTTAGACATAATACAAAACAGTTAATATGAAAGTAATCAGCACTTAAAACATGGCATGAGTTATGAACAAAACATGTTTAAGGTATAATACAAAACTAATATGCTTTTCAATAAAATAACATGATTCACGGATCCACATTGAGCTCATCCTTTCTCCGTCATACGTAATGACAAGAGCAAGCGAAACGAAACAAACGAGACGAAACGAAACAAAAGTCCGAGCCACACAAGGTGGGCGGAAAACCGGCCGCGGAACCGGACAAAACAAAGATGTGTATAAATACACGACAAATCTGCAGATTGCCCTTATGTTTAAGGACCCCCTAACTAGTGGATCAGACTGAGAGGGCAGTCCAAGCTCAGCGGTATTCTATGATATCCATGTATGCATAAAACATATCAATGCTTGTACAAAACTTAGCGAAAAATGGGTAAAAACACTTATCAAAACAATGCAAGACGAGACTAAACAAGAATAGCATAAGCTATAACAAGCAAGGCTGGAAAAGTGTCCCCATTATAGTTCTTGAAACAAATCTAAAGTTAAATACACGCTTGTAATCAAAATAGGTACAAAACGGTATTCTTCGTGTCAAAATTCCAGGTTTCGAAACAATTATGTCAAGTATATGCTAAGACTCTTTATTTGATTCTTGTGAAGTTGAAACCCAAATGTTGGAGTTTAAAATGAATTGGTGTCCCCGAAGCTAGACAACATTTCATGTTTCAATTGCACAACATCAAGCTAAAGACCCCTTAACATATTCTAGTTTTTTTTTTTTCTCCCGTCGAAGCCCCTTCAAAATTCTCCTTCTGTGCACTCGGTCACCACGCGGCTACCTTGCGGCTGGCCGCCGGTTGCTAGTCGGCTGACCGACCAACTGACCGACCGCTGACCGACTGATCAGGAGAGATACTACTTTTCAGATTTCTTGCGTAGGTCGGCTAGCCGCCTACTGACCGCCCACGGGCCGACCACGCCCTGTGCAGAAACTGAGTTACTGTTATTCTGACCGACACAGGGGCGGTTAGCCGTGGGTCAACAGTCGGCTAGCCGACTTCTGGACGACTGCTGACCGCCGATCTGCGGCAGCTTCAGTTTGATTCAGATTTCACACCTCTTTTCACCATTTCATTCCTTTGTCAAATCCCTGCATATTCCCTGAGCCCCCATGCTCTCCAAGGGCAATTTCCATTCAAATTCTAACAATTCACACTTCCACTCTCCTCACAACATTTCCTCCATCCTTGCATCCATTTATAAAACATTATAGCAAGATAAAAGCAACTTCAAGTGAATAAAAACCATTAATACAACCCATTAGCATATGCATTTCAATTAAAACAAGATTTCAGACTATAACACATCTTTGAAACAAGACATTGCCCAAATTAGAATGGAAAAGAAATCAAATCATGAAAGCTAAGATAATCAAATATTGCATTCATCATGAAGCTAAGTTGATCACTTGCCTTTACCAAAATCCAAGCCCAACAATCTCAGAAAAATCCTACCAATTGTACTCCACGAAATCTACAAGAAAACCCATGAAAAGAACTTCAAAAATCCACCAAAAAAGAGAAGACAATGACCCATTTCGAAATGGGTGTTGCATGCTTGAAAAATGGGCTCCTAAGGAACTCAAAAGACTACATTGAAGAGGAGAAAGAGATCCATTACCTGAAGCTTGCTAAACAAGAAGAGGAGAAGAAAATGGAGTGGAAACACAGCTGGGATCTCCAAGAAAATGGTAGCAATGGATTCCTTGAGTTGAGAGGAAGAAGATGGTAGGATTGGTTTTTGATTTGAAGCTTTCTAGCTTAGGCATGCAAAGAGAAGAAGAGAGGGGAAGAAGAAGAAATCACAGCTGAGTTGAAGAAAGTTGCAGGGAAGAACCGAAGTGAACAATGAAGGAGGGGGAAGGCTCATTTCAAATGGGTTCTTGTGGGCCCCATTGCTCAAAGCTTGCAATGGTTAAACACTGACTTGGGGGTCCCGGATGAAAATGACGAAGAAGACTAAAATGATCGCCGAAAAATCTAGTTTCCAAAAAGTATAAATTTGGCATAGTTTTGAGATTTCAAAATTTGAGTCCAGATTTGGTGTGAAAAGACTGATTTACCCCTTTGGGCCAAAACTTGGGTTTCTGAGCCTAAAACACAGACAAGCTGAACACAAAAGTTTATTAATAAAATAAAACCATTCAAAAGAGATCGAAATCACGATCAAAATCAGAAAACTGAAATTTCCTCCCAAGCTTACACGTACACTCAAGGCACCCTTAAGTGTGACGAGATAGCACAAAACGCTCTCAAAATTCCCCAAAGCTAATTCTAGACTAAATCAGACCAATTTCTAATCCCACATACACTAAACTCACATTACAACTAAACACGCGCTTAATTAACACTAATCGCGCTAAATCCTGGGTCGGGGTTTGACAGGTTCGATGGGAGGGGCTTCAACTTAGGCTTGGGTGGATTCACCTGAGATGGAAGAGTTGGCGTACCAGATGGTACAAGCTCCTCAAAATAGGGTTTCCTTACTGCATGGGCTTCCACAACAGTGTCATCTTGAAAGCCCTCAAGATAGCCCATGTCCTCTCCAGTCAAGAGATGGGAGTTAATGCACTCCTCAAGATCATCCTCAACCAATGTATCAATAAAATCCACATCATGGTAGTCAGTTTCCCCATCCCTCGGCTGTTTGCACATTTGAAAGATATTGAGATCCAAGGTCATGTTCCTGAAAGTCAATTTGAGCCTTCCACTCCAGCAATTGATTAGTGCGTTGGAAGTGGCCAAGAATGGTCTTCCCAGAATGACTGAAATTTCACCACTTTCATTCCGTACTGGCTTCGTGTCTAGCACATAAAAATCCACTGGGAAGTAAAAGTGCTCAATCTGTACCAAAATATCTTCTATTACCCCTCTCAGTTTCTTAACAGATCGATCGGCGAGTTGAAGAGTAGTTCTGGTTGGTTTTAACTCGCCAAGCCCCAGTTGCTCATAAACTGAGTAGGGTAATAGATTTACACTCGCTCCAAGGTCTAGCAAAGCTTGACCTATCCGGTGGTTTCCAATAACACATGAGATGGTGGGGCATCCCAGATCTTTATATTTAGGAGGAGTGGTCTGGGTCAGGTATGCACTTACCTGCTCAGTGAGAAACGCTTTCTTTGGAACATGAACTCTATGCTTAGCAGTGCAAAGATCTTTTAAGAATTTAGCGTAGGTGGGGACTTGTTTAATGGCATCCAGTAGAGGAATATTGATCCTAACTTCTTTGAAAACATGCAAAATCTCTTCGTTTGGGATTTTCTGTCTGGGATGGGTTAACCTTAGAGAGAATGGGGCAATAGGTTTGATAGTCATGGGGTCAGGACCTTTTTCAATGTCAACAGCGGTCTTTGCATTAATGCTATCATTTTCTTTCTCAATTTTCTCATTTGAATCCGAGGAGACATGTTGCTTATGTTTTTTTCGGAATATCTCGAAGCTCTTTGGCACTTCGTAGAGTGACAGCCTGAACATGCTCTTGATAGTTAGGGTTAGTTATGTCGGACACTTCAAACTGGCCTTTAAGGTTTGGCAGGGGTTGGGCCGGAAAGGTTCCTTTCCCCTGACCTTAAAGGCTACGTTTGATTTGCTCAACAGAGGTTTCTAACCTTTGGATAGCCTGTTGATTGTTCTGAATAGCCTGCTGATTATTCTGAATATTCTGTTGATTATCATGAAGGCTCTGCATAAACTGCTGTTGAGATTGTATCAGTGTATTGAGTGATTCCTCCAATGACCTATTATAGGCCTGTGGTGCATAAGATGTATTATGCTGTGGATTCACATATGCACCAGAATTTGATGGTCTTTGGGGATTATACTCAGGTGTAGCACTTAGTACGTTCCTCCAGCTGAAATTTGGGTGGTTCCGCCACAAAGGATTGTATGTGTTTCCCATGGTATTTGCATTGAACTGCTTTTGGAAAGAATTCAAAACGTTAGCCTGGTCCTGAATTGCTTCTTGTAAGGCAGGTCCAGTTGGACAATCTGCCGACATATGATTTTCGGAAGCACAAATACCACAAACCATGACTGTATCCTTATTCTTTCGAAGTCTCAAGGCTTCGACTTCTCTCGTGAGTGCCGTAAGTTTGGCTTGGACGTCTATCTGATTGTTCACATGATATAGACCTCCACTCTTAGAGTGATTCAACCCCCTGGAATGATCTACCCCCTCAGAGGAGCCCCATTTTTGTGCATTTTCTGCCATTAATTCCAAAAATTCCCACGCTTCATCTGCTGTTTTTTGGTCGAATTGACCATTGCACATCATCTCAATGAATTGACACGTCTCAGGAGTGAGGTTTTCAATGAAGATCTCAATGAGACGGTGTGTTTCACACCCATGATGTGGACATGCAAGGATCAACTCGTTGAAGCGTTCCCAACACTTAAAGTAGGGCTCTTTCTGATTTTGCCTGAACATTATGATTTCCCTCTTTAAGGTGTTGGTTTTGTGTTGTGGGAAGAACTTTTTCAAGAATTCGGTGACACAAGCATTCCAGGTATTAATTGAATTAGGCCTAAGTGTGTGAAGCCAAGCCTTAGCCTTTTCCTTTAAAGAAAAAGGAAATAATTTGAGTTTAATCACATCTGGCACCATGTTTTGGAGTTGAAGTGTAGCACATACTTCATCGAATTCCCTCAAATGTAAGCATGCACTTTCAGAATCTAGCTCGTGAAACTTGGGCAAAAGTTGGGTTATACCAGGTTTTATTTCATATTGACCCGCAATGGCGGGTAACACAATGCACGATGGTGTTGTATGTCGTGCTAGGTTCAAAAGATCACATAATTTCCTTGGTGGCTGGTTCACCTCCCCACAGTTGCGGCCCCCATTTGGATTTGTAGCATTCCCACCATTGTTGGGGTTGCTACCGGACCCACTCGACATGTCAAACAATCTCGATGGACTCAGAGATTGAGGAGACTCGTAGATTCTTATAAGTTCTTTGATTGGGGACTCTCTTCTTTGTAACCGATGCACTGAGTCTCTTTACCAACTGGACTTCTTGCTCATGCACAAATGGTGTGAGCAAGTTGGAGAGGGCTTGTACTTTCTTTTTTGGATTTTTTTGTTTTAAAAAAAATAAATGAGAAAAACCTAGCCAACACAAGAAACAACTGAGTTAATCTCCTAAGGTTGAGAAGTTTTCCTAAGTTCACCAATCCGGCCCTATGAAACCAACCCGGCCAGTTCAGCCCCCAGGTAAAGGTAGAATCACGAATGGACCCGTTTGAAGGACCCTTGCCTAGAACAGTCTAGTTGTCTCCAAACTCTGGACAAGGCTTTGCTTCAGCACCGAGATGATCAAGGACAACGATCAGGTCACTTTCGGTTTACTTTCTTCCAAAAGGACTTAAAACAAGTTGGAAAATAAAGTAACTTTGCCAATTCTTAGAAAGTTTGTAAAACTTCAATGATGTGTCCTTTTTAATTAGCAATCCATGCAATTCCCTATTCCAATTTAGGGCGGTATAACATTCCATGCATGCACCTCCTATATCTAGAAAGATGCCAAAAATATCACACCCATAAAGCAATGTAAATAAGGAAAGTTATAAAAGTTACCTTATCTGGCGCTCCTCGGCAACGGCGCCAAAAACTTGATCGCAACTCCAAGTGCAGAGCTTCGATTGCAGTAATAAACTAGTGAGACCAGGTCGATCCACAGGGAGCTTTAGAAATAAGGCTTTCCAACTTTGTCACCTACCCTGAATAAAATCTAATTTTAGCCTAAAATCTAGAAAAATACATTCATCATTCCTACTTTAAATTAAATACATTTCCAAAAATTAAAAAAAAAATTCCTAAATCAAAAGGCCTAATCTAAAATGAATCACAAGTTGCTACAAAAGAACACACAAATTAGAACATCAAATTAGAAACAATCCAAAAATAAAGTTGACCAAAAATAAAACTAAGAAGCTAACTTAGAAACAAAATAAACCTAAGTAAGAAACTAAATTAATCAAAACATGTTCAACAAAGATTAGTAACAAATCAAATCATTTAAAAAGGAAACAACCTACTTTCTCACCAATTTAATCAACTCTCTAAAGTTAAGGACTTTCCAAATAAATAAAGATTTTCAAATCATAACAAACTTAGAAAGCATTAAGTCAATCATACCTTATGTTAGAATTTCCAAATCTTAAGAAACTTCCTAAGTTAAGAATCGTCAATTAACAAAAATTAGAAAGATCTTTTATTTCTAGAAATTATCTAAATCAGAAAATTATAAGTTAATCATAAAGTTAGAAAGTTAGTAATGGAATGTATGCCATGAGATGTTAGAAATTTCTAAGTCTGGAAAACTAGTATGCAGGGCTGTTTTTATGAATCATTTTTCCTAATCTAATGCAACCTAAAACTGAGTTTAATGGCTGAAATTTAAACGATAATGATGCATGAATCAATTTAAAAAAAACGGAAGTGAAAAAAGATTTAAAACGAATGAGATATGAGTGCATGAACATGACCTAAAAACTGAAACTGTGTAGAAATTCTGCACACGGGTGGGTCCGACCAGCCATGTTTGAGCCACTGGTTCACCATCTTTCCAAAATTATTTTTGCTTGAAATTATGGGATTTGAAATTACACTGATCAAACTTTAATTTCCCCAAGTTTCATTAAAAAAATAATGTATTTTGATCAGGTTTCTAATCGCAAACTTTTCACTCAGAATCTGTCCTGAAATTTCTGCAACAATGTGCAGAATTGTGCACTTTATGTTGGGATCCGAATTTCCAAAAAATATTTGGTCAAGATTCTTTACTCAAATATCTGATTTTTCTTGCTTATTCAATTTAAAACTCCAATTCCAATTTTGATTCAGTTTTGAATAACTTAAAATGTCTAAACTCCACCAATATGATCATGCATGCAATGATCACTAGTTCCAACCATAAACTATGCAAAAATAAAAATAAAATTGAATTGATCATAAAAATAAAGACAATGAACAATAGTTCAAGAATTTAAATGTGTGATGCGCAAAAACATTAAACGTTTGGATTGCATAAAAATAAATGTGTGGCATTAACAAGAAATTAAATGTGTGGATTTTTTAATAAATGTAAATGTGTGGGAATTGCAATAAAAATAAATGTGTGATAAGTGTGCTCTTTCCTTTTATTCTCAAACCATGTTCATAATTACTAATTTCATGCCCTTAGGATCCTGGGTTGTCAATCCAAGAACAACAATAAAGAAAACACAGCTCAAGTATTAATCACATAAGAAAAATAATAATTAAAAAGAATCACACTTTTACTTATATGCTATGTTTTTACATAAAAGATGGAGAATTAAAATTCCGAGAAAAACAATAACATACTAGGATGAAAGGAACCTCTATAGTTGAAGCATCAAGTTGGGACAAGCCTTCTTGAAGAGAGATGGGCTATGGTAGAGAAAGGAGATGGGTAGAATGGTGGATGAATTACACTAGTGAGGGGGTCTTTTCCTTCATGAGAGGAGAGGGATGCCTATGCCATCAATTTATAGATTTTTCATATATTTATTTCCTTCTTTGTTCCACATGCAATCTTCTTTGTATGGTAAGTCTCCTCCTTGCCCAACAAGTCTCAAAGAAATAGCAAGGTGAGTGAGAGATTTCTGTGATTTCCAAGTGGAAAATTGCAATCCCGAGTAGAAATTATCGCATCAACTTTCAGAGGCCATATCTTCCTCATTTTAGCTCTGATTGACACAATCTTGGGCTCCACGATATCTACTCGAAAAGATCTTTACAACGGTACGTAGATTGCGCCAATCCAACAGTCGGATTAAGAGTTATAACCATTTTAATCTTGTTGTCCCTGAAAAATCCGAAAATAATTGTACACCTATGGAATGTTAGTTGTGCGACGGGATGTGTGGGACCCATGATGTGGACGCCCAAAGGGATCTTCGTATCTTTCTTTCCTTGTTTCTTGACTCCCCTTCCATCTTTGGTTTGCTTCTAACCTTCTTTGATTGACTAGTCAACTCTTCTAGCATACCTTTCATTTCTTGAATTTCTTTCTTGATCTTGAAATCCCAAATCTATCTTTCCATTGTTGACTTTTCAAACTCTCCAGAAAAATACCAAAAATGCGGGTCCATCATGAAAGCTGTCCTACCCTTGATCTCTTTCAAATTCCACTAATGTGAGTCCCATTCTTGATTTCTCCTACACAAATTAAAATAAACAAATTCAACAATAATCACATGTGAGGAATTTGAATGTACTATGCATGGGACGCTGCTTGATGCACCCAAAATAACCGACTTTCCAAAAATAGATTTTCAAAAATGGCAAGTATCATAAATTTATGCAAAAAGTGTGATTTTTGAGCAAATTACGCATGAATGCACTACAATGAATCCTAAATGCATAAAAACATGATTTGACACTAAATGAAGCTCTTTAATATCAATAAGCCCTTAAAATGGTCCAAAATGTGTATGAAAATGTGCACTTTTCAGGGCTTATCACATTTCAATGGCTAAGCAATAACCTTAACAAGATGCTTTTCTTAGGCTAAGCAATAACCTTTACAAGATGAATATTTTCTCAAAGTAGTGTCTACACAAACACTGAAAGAGATACATTTTAAGCTCAATTACAATGCCACTAGAATAGGCGGATATGAAAGTGTAAATACAACTCAACACATATACTCTATGAATGCAAAGATAAATGCTCTATGTATATGCATGAGAAACTTCAATCAAGTTTCATAAAGATAACTCAATGAATATAAGTTTAAAGCTTTTGAAAGTTTAAATCACAAATGTTTTGATTGAAGTCTAATGCTAATCACATGTATAAAAATAGCTTGATGATATGACAATCAATGACTCACAAGCTGTTTTGAAATTCCAAATCTAAACCATGTGATCCAAGAGCATAGTTGTTTTCAAAACAAAATATTTTCCTATGTGTTCATGGAATGAAAACAACTAGCTAGATATTCAACCAAGTGAATGAGTCATGTTTTTAAAGACATCAAAGATTTAAGCATAGCATTTTCTATCAAATTGAGAATCACATGGTTTGAATCAAGATAAGGAATCCAAGATAAATAGATAATGAAAGTAATAGATTATATCATAGTTATCATGCTAGAATTAGTTTACCAATAATTTAAAGAAGCATGAACTAATGATATTGGGAAAAGCAAGGCTTACTAAAGTGTTTAACCAATGAGATCGAGCCTTTGTTTCCCAAGATGATTCCTTTGCTTCCTTAGGTTGTGTCCAATCCATGGTCTGAATGTTCTTCAATAATCTCCCAAGGGTTGATTTTTCAAAGTTTTTAGGAAGTCACTCAAGAACCCAAGGAAGAGCTTTTTTTATAAGAAAAATATCCTCCAACGGATCTATTGTCGGTCGACCGACATACAGGGTTCGGTCGACCGAACGTCAAACGGTCATATCCCAACGATCATATATTTCAAAGGAAAAGCACTGTCGGTTCACCGAAATGTGTCAGTTGACCGAAAGCTAACCGACAACCTAACCGACCATTCAGAGAGACTGGAAACACACTCTCTGGAATAGGAACCGAACTTGGTTCGGTCAAGGTCTGAAGAGGGTTCAGTTAACCGAACATCGACCGACAAACTGACCGACAAAAAAAATACCATTCTAGAAAAGGAACCGATAGAAGATCCATTTAAGCTTGGTTCACATTTGGTTAGCCGACATCAGACCGACAGAAGAAAAACAGTCTGAAATCTGAAATTTTGAAGATTTGAAATAAGACTCTTTTGAAACACAAGTATTACAAGGAGTTCTACAGATTATTTTTCAGCCTAATAAACCATGTTTAAGATAAAGACAGAATCTCCTAAAGATAGATTTGATAAAACCTGATTTTCAAGAAGATGATGCATGTGTGAAAACTTCAAGGTATGATATGAAATGAATGCACAGTTGACATCAAATTGCAAACACAAGAAAAAACCTTACAATCTCCCCCTTTGCAATTTGATGGCAAACCACAAACACCCTTCTAAACAAGCATCATCCAAGAGTTGCTTTCCCCTTTTGATTAGCAACTCCCCCTTTGTTCGTCAACCAATTTAGCTAAATATCTGCCCCAAAGTACTTTGCTCCCCCATTGTTAAGCAGCTCCTCTTGTATTTCCTCTTCTTAATTGATCTCCTCTTCTTTTCTGACTTTGTTCTTCCATTTATAAGCTACTCTCCTCTTCTTTTTCTCCCCCTTTGATAGGCAACTCTTCTCTTCTTTTTCTCCCCCTTTGACATCAAATTGCTATCAAACCTGCTAACAGAACTCCAACTAACACAATACCTTTAAATAGCATTGTCTAATTGATACCAGAAAAACATGTTCCATATAGATGTAAGAGTCACAATAAAGAGGAGACAATCATCCAGAAATACATACAGCTCATAATATGATAAGCAATAGAACATCCATATATAGATCTTTAAAGTTTACAATTTCCATCAAAATGATAATTTTCAAAGAGCAAAGTACTACATTAACCATTCATAACCATAAAGTTTTATAAAGTAAGAACACATCTCCAAGCCATAACCGCCAAAACAAAACAACCCTTTACAAAGATACACCACCAAAAATATAAACCAATGAGAACACAAAATGTGGTGAATAAAAGGAAGATGATCTAGTCCGAGTCTGGAGGAGGAGGAGATAGAGAAGGTGGAGCAACAACATCATCCCTTCTACAACTCTTGGAAATGGCTGAAAGTGCCAGAAAAAGAGTTTCCGCCAGGAACCCTAGATATTGCATACAGATCGATGCGGAAATAACTTTAAACAAAGATGATCAAAGACCATACCTGCGAGATCTCTCTGATTTGATCTCGATCTTTTTAATCTGATCTCGGTCTTGCAGCAGCCCGAAAATCTCAAGATCTTCTACTGTATTCCTCTATGCTCGAATTCGCACTAAGGAGTGGGCCTCTTCTGCGAATTCTCTCTGCTCTCTAAAACGAGATTTTTCTTCTACTTGACCTAGAAAGCAATAGCTCATATTTATAGGCTACAATAGGGACCTTAAGAAGTAAATAAGAATAGGCTCCTTATGGAAGCAGGAAACCCTAATTTGACCCAAATTAGAATCCTTGTTCCATAAATTACAATTCAGTCCACTAGAGAATTATAATTGCACTCCTGTCCTTATTCTCAAAATTAATATTTCGAGCTTCATGTCATTAAATGCTTATTAATCTCCCCATGTTAAGATTTCAGATATCCATCGATTAAATAATTACCAACATCTATATTTAATCGATATCTTTATAATTCCTTGAGACCTTACACTTAATTTATTTGATATGTCGGACACAAAGTCCACCTGCAAGGTTTGACATAATCAAAACCTAAAAGCTTCATCAAGGGGATATCATCAATCCCAATTATGGGACATGGATTCCGTCAATAAACTAATATGCACCATACACGTAGTGTAGTCATCCAATTTACTGAGATTATTGACCCATAAAAGATCTCACTCCTTTGTAGATCAAAATGGCAAACACTAAATGTATGTGTCTATTATTTATGTCAGGATTAAGAGTCTAAGCACTCATAATAACCATTTGGATATTAATCATCTTATATAGTTAGTATAAAGATAATAAACCCAAAAGCGGTCATGTTCAATACACACAAAGCGTACTAACATGATGAGTCAAGACTATACTGTTTCCTGCAGCCAACACAAGCCTGCTGAAACATCATGTTACAATCGTACAGATGGTATATCCAAGTCCATCTAGATTGTGAACAAAAACTTATATTCTATAAGAACCGACAGATAAGTCTTCCGTGTATAAGTAAAACTCTATACACCAACTTGTCTACTTTATAGAATAAAAGACACACATGCATAATCATAAATAATGCAACCATTTGCCCATACAAAATCTCATTTAGATGAAAAGATAAAATATACTAATTAGTCGATGACAAATACATAAAAGTATGCTTTTAGTATAAATCTCCAACAGAAAGATACTTGAACATCTTGTTCACTGTCTTCTTAATCTTCTTTAGCTCCTGCTTTATGTAAGCCACCTCTCTCTCAATGGCACCAAGACAATCAAGAGTAGAGCTAGAGTAAGAAGGTCGTGGAGACGAGCTATGCCTCGAAGATGAAGCACGAGGATGCGGAGGAGAAGGACTAGCTGGCTCTTGGGCCAAAGGAGCTTCTTCAACAATTAGAACATGAGGGTTTGGAAGAAGATTCATTTCATTCAAATTGCCTAAAGAGAAAAGAGCCTTGAAGAGAGGTCTTTCCCCATGAGGTTTAGGGATTCCAAATGAAAGGGCCAAAGCAGTCATGAGATAACCAAATGGAATGGCATTCTTTTGAGCCAATGAGGAGTGAAATCTAATAATTGTGTGACAAATAAGAGATGAAAGACAAATAGGAGTCCTAGTCACAACTTTAGACAGAATGCTTACCATGTAAGCTGTGAGTTCAGTTCTATTTCCACTCATAGGATAAACATTGTAGGTAAAGATGTTATGAATGATCCGGTAGATTGGAAAAAGAGAGAAGAGGGTAAGGTGATGTTTTCTAGGGTCCCATGAGGAATGAAAACCACACAGATCATGGTTAGCTGACCCTCTTTCATCTTCAGTCAAGGAGTCAGAAACAAAAGTGATCCCATTTTGAGAGCACGGGATTCCCATGATGGATCCTATTCGTGTGGGGGTAATTCCTCATCTCTATCCATAAAGGAGATGGTGAAAGAACAAGAATCATCACTCACATGGGTGCTAGAGATTAATGCATACATATTTCTAACAAGATATGGAAAAGCATCATATCCCCAAAATAATATCCCTTACCATCCTACCCTACCTACTACCTCTCTAAGATCATAATTTCTAATTTGGTCCACAAGTACCCTCCTTTCAACTACAATAGACCTATCTTGAAGACTCTCAAGAAATTTGGCATTTGGTTTCAATGTATTGGAAGGATGCGGAGAAGATGAGGAAGGAAAATCATCTGGGCTAGACATTGAGGGTCTGCTAAAGGAACCAACTGAGGTCTTTCCCCTCTGTACTGGATGAGGTGTGGCCTTTTTCATTCTTGGAGGCATATTATCAAACACTTGGTAGGCACAAGATTCTACACAAGCAAAACCTAGAACAATCAAGAGGAAACTAATGCAAACGAACAGAAAACAAGTAAGGAGGAGGGAAGATCACAAGAGACAGGTAAACAGAGAATAATGGAAGAATGAAAGAGATTAGAACATTTGGAGAAGAAACCTACACTGTCGCGACCCCGGACCGGGGGCCCCGGGACCGCAACGGGGTGGTGTGGTGTGGATAAAGAACCACCCCTTGGTGAAGATTATTGATTGTACATTTATTTAACCTCCCACAGGTTTCCGCGGTGAGGAATCCACATTCACTCGTAGAACATTTATATTGGTGCGGAAGCGTGTAGCAAATCAAACTCTTAATCCAATCACATCAAATAAGACTGTTAATACACAGGTATGACATGATGTCAGAGTGAGCAATGATCTCAATAGCATTCCCAAAATATGAAATTAAAGTTTATACAAAAGATCAAGTTAAGTTAATATTCCCCAAAAATAATGGCCAACAGAGGCCAGTACAACCAAAGTATAAAATCAGTAATCAGTCTACAATCTCCCAAAATGTTCGCAGCTCGAAGCTAAACCCAATGTCTACATGACATCGTCAGCTTGCCACTCTACTAATCGTTGCGGTTCACCGACCGCCTCCTCTGGCTCCTCCTCAAGGGCAAAGACGGGAGCTGGACCTGAGTACCACAAAAATGGGTCAGACACGACGGTCTGGCAGGTGGGTGATTAGATATACCAAGAAAGAAATCAAAACACTTTCTAAACATGATGAAATCTTGATAAAACAATAACGGTCTTAAAACAGGGCATATAGTTCATTTAAAGTACAGATGCAATATAAATCATGCGGGGTATTCAAGGTACAGGAACCGACTAGATGGCAACCACACTAGAGCTAAATCATCTCCATCACTGAGGTGATGAGAGCACATTCAGTGCGTTGGGCTCGAACACACGAAGTGACGAGAACCAACATTATAACATATACATATACATATAGCTAGGCAAGACCACGGCCGCGGAACCGGGTAACGGGACAGAACGGGATCCAAGTTGCAACTGGCGGGAGCACAGGGGGAGACCCAAGTCAGTTGATCAGACTGACAAGGATGTCCAAGCTTAGTGGTGCCGACTCTTAGGTTACATGATAAATCAAAACATATGCAAAACTATATCATTATAAAACATACGGGCAGGCGGGGCATGGTGCTCGTAGGCACACATTTCATATTATTAACAGTTCATGCCTAAACGAGGCTGGCGGGACATATTCAGAGTATGAATCAGAATTTGAAATCAAACTAGTAGGGTCGGGTAATTATACATGTGATCGGAGTAAAACAATGCAATGAGTCCTTATGTCATTAGGGACTATGTATTGGGGCGTCCATATTCAAACGACATGTATAAGGATCTTGTATGTCTAAATTACCCTTAGTATGGTACTCGAATGATAGAGGACATACTAAGTTTCCTTATGCACGTTGATGAATATAAAAGTCTCAATACCTTCTCCGAAATGATGTTTCTTTCTATGTCAATCTCCTTATGTCATCCCCTGGGTCTTTCCAAGGTGGTAGGGCATCAGAACAACCCATCCAAACCTTTAAATACCATAACTGAAACCAATAGAAAAGACTCAGGAATTCTGGGTAAAACTCGGTCACCTGTCGGTCAGGTGGCGGTTAGCCGCTGATGTGATCGGCGGTTAGCCGCTTTCTGACCGCGGAGCTGACCGCGGTCCACCCTGCTAAAATGTAGCATTCTGTGTTTCTAACCGCGCCTCTCGGCTACCTAGCGGTCACTGGGGTTTTTGGGGTGGCGGTTAGCCGCGAGCTGACCGCTCGGCTGACCGCGGTTCGCCTGTCAAAATGCAGCATTCTGTGTTTCTAACCGCATCTGGGTCGGCTAGCCGCCGGTCACCTGTCGGCTAGCCGCCGAGGTGACCGCCCGCTGACCGCCCAGCTGCGGGAACTACACATCAGGTGCAGGCTTCAGTGCTTTCTTTCCCCAAACCATTTCACCTTAACTCCAATCATTTCCCAACGTGGAATGGGTCTATTCCCTTCCATTTAACATTTAATTCTTCCCACCAACCACCATTCCACCAATGCATTAATTCACCTACCAATCCAAGTCTCATTTAATACAAGTACAATACCATTTAAGAAGCTTATAATGACCCAAAATAAACTTTGATGAGGAATGCATATATTCAGATAAAACTAACTAAGGGAAAAACCATGTCAATAAATACATTTCTAAAACATTATGGAACATGATAAACCAAATGACATATGAATAGTAAAAATCCACATTTTTGACAAAGTAAGAACTTATTCAAATTGAATCCATTCATCCACTTGCCTTGGTCTCCAAAGTAAGCTAGTCAAGCTCTAATCCACTATCAAGCTCAAAATCTACAATCTACACAAAAATCCCCAAATACAATCATTACAACCCTAGAATGTCAAAATCAAGAAATAGATGGAGATAGCTTCCAATAATCAAGGTGAAGCACCTCCTAGGCTAGATGAACACACACTCAAGAGATGAGAAGAGGAACTTACATGAAGAGTCCTCTAATGGCAAGAGTTTGCTCAAAGGATAGCTTGGAATGGGAGGCTCTCTCCACAAATGGTATCAAAATGAAGCTCTCATGGAGGGGAAGAAGACTACTACCTCCATTTTGCCTTTAGCAATAGATTTGAGAGAGATTGAGAGAAGAAGAAGCAAGAAGCAATGGAAGTTGAAGAGAACCCTAGGCTGGGCTGGGATTTCTGGTTCTCAAGGAAGTTGCAAGAAGAGGAGGAGGGAAAAGAACTCCTCCTTATATAGACAATGGCTATGGGTCCCACAACTTAAAAGTCCAATCGAGCTAAAACATCGTTCTACGGGCTTCGGACGGATTCGACGAAGAAGGAAGAATTGATCGTCGAAATTTCTACTTTCCAAAAAGTATATATTTTACGAGTTTCGGAGACATTGAAATTAGTGTCCAGATTTTGTGTAAAAAGACTGTTTTACCCCTATCAATGGCAAAGTAGGGTTTAGAGGTCTCGAATGGAAACGGAGCAAATACAAAAGTTGTCGGGAATCACAAAATACATTAAACGGGGTAATTTACAGATTTCCAGAATTATCAAATGAATCCCAAAACTAATCAAGACACACTAAAATGAACCCCCAAAGGGCCCCACTAGATCAAAAGAGTCCCCAAAATCATTCAAAGCTATGAAAAGCTATTCTAATCCAGATTTACTCAATTTCCACTAATCACACTTATAGCTAAAACGCGTCTTAATTAACATTAATCGGAAACTCTCGGGGCGGGGTCTTACATACACAATGGCGATTACACAACAATCAATAAAACAACAAATACACAAAAGAAATGGGAGAAAAATAAAGAAGGAAGAAAGATTACATACTAAATGGTGTGAAAAAGATGAAGAGAGAGTGGTTTGGAAGTAGCCCTAAACCAGAGAAAGGAGTGCCCAGTGAAGACGGCGAAGAACAAGAAATGAACATAACGAGTTCTACGTGCAGGGTTTAAAACCCTGTGCGTTGTCAGTTAACCAGCAACTTAAGGTTCGGTTGACCGAACCCAACAAAAAAACACAAAAAAGAAGAGAAATGAAAGAAAAAAATCTAGACACTCTAAGTTTTTGATCAAAAAAAGTAAAATCAATCAATTATAACTATGAAGCATAATGAAGAGATCATAAGAAGATTTTTTTTTTATTTATTTAACAAAAGAAAAATTATCATTTAAAAAGCAAGAATTTAGGATTTCTCTTTTGATTTGCCTTTTGGTATCCACCTAAACTCTTGAGATTATTTCTCTTGAAGATTATTATTTTGATGAGTTTCTTTCACAATTTCCTCCTCCTTTTGACTTTAAAATTTAAGATTTAACAATTCAACTTTCTTTAAAAGAATTCTCATTTGTGGAGTTAGAGGAGGTAAAGTTGGAATTTCTTCTTTAATTGGTTCATTAAATTTTGGTTTAAAATGTATGACTTTTTCAGAACCAATTTGAGTAGACTTCACTTGCTTGAACTCATGATTTCTTCGAATTTTACATTCAAATCGTAAATGTCCATCATTTCCACGATAGTTGCTTTTTATCTAGGGCAAGGAATCATGAATACTAGGAAGAGAAGAATCTCTAATGAATATAAGCTTAAAGCTTTTGAAAGTTTAAATCACAAATGTTTTGATTGAACTCTAATGCTAATCACATGTATAAAAATAACTTGTTGATGATATGACAATCAATGACTCACAAGCTATTTTGAAATTCCAAATCTAAACCATGTGATCCAAGAGCATAGTTGTTTTCAAAACAAAATATTTTCCTATGTGTTCATGGAATGAAAACAACTAGCTAGATATTCAACCAAATGAATGAGTCATGCTTTTAAAGACATCAAAGATTTAAGCATAGCATTTTCTATCAAATTGAGAATCACTTGGTTTGAATCAAGATAAGGAATCCAAGATAAATAGATAATGAAAGTAATTGATTATATCATAGTTATCATGCTAGAATTAGTTTACCAATAATTTAAAGAAGCATGAACTAATGATATTGGGAAAAGCAAGGCTTACTAAAGTGTTTAACCAATGAGATCGAGCCTTTGCTTCCCAAGATGATTCCTTTGCTTCCTTAGGTTGTGTCTAATCCTTGGTCTGAATGTTCTTCAATAATCTCCCAAGGGTTGATTTTTCAAAGTTTTTAGGAAGTCATTCAAGAACCCAAGGAAGAGCTCTTTTTATAAGAAAAATATCCTCCAACGGATCTATTGTCGGTCGACCGACATACAGGGTTCGGTCGACTGAACGTCAAACGGTCATATCCCAACGGTCATATATTTCAAAGGAAAAGCACTGTCGGTTGACCGAAATGTGTCGGTTGACCAAAAGCTAACTGACAACCTAATCGACCGTTCAGCCGTTCAGAGAGACTGGAAACACGCTCTCCTGAATAGGAACCGAACTTGGTTTGGTCAAGGTCTGAAGAGGGTTCGACTAACAGAACATCGACCGACAGACTAACCGACAAAGAAAACACCATTCTAGAAAAGGAACCGATAGAAGATCAGTTTAAGCTCGGTTCACATTCGGTTAGCCAACACCAAACTGACAGGCTGACCGACGAATAAAAACAGTCTGAAATCTGAAATTCTAAAGATTTGAAATAAAACTCTTTTGAAACACAAGTATTACAAGGAGTTCTACAGATTGTATTTCAGCCTAATAAACCATGTTTGAGATAAAGATAGAATCTCCTAAAGATAGATTTGATAAAACTTGATTTTCAAGAAGATGATGCATGTGTGAAAACTTCAAGGTATGATATGAAATGAATGCATAGTTGACATCAAATTGCAAACACAAGAAAAAACCTAACACTTACACCGCAAGGATGGAATGTTGAACCCACGTAAAAATAAAAGCGGGAAAGGAAGGGATGCACAATTCCATTTCCGTGTCAATTTTTCCTTTCTCATGTTTTTTGTATGCTCTTTAACTTGTGATTTTAAAGTTCACAATTTCCAAGGAAACAATTTGTAGCAACCAATGTGAGAGAACATAGCTAATGTGGTTATGCCATGCTGGGATACACTGTTAGATTCTGTCATACATAATTGATTATGTTACGTACTTATTCATGCACGATGATGCCTAGTTTATCCTTTATTGACATCATATGATCATATGTCCTTGTTATTCACTTGATGCTACATGTATATGCTTATTATATTTATTTTAGCTTACTAGATTGTCCAATCTAATGGTGCTACGCTTGGCATTACAGGTGACGACGCTGATATGTTTGTTGAAGAAACTGAGGAGGTCAAGGAGACTCCTTAAGGGGTAGTTAAGTGGACCCCTAATGCGGTCTCGTAGGCATCCACATTACACAAGAGCTTGTCATGTGAGTTTTATCAATTTGCTTGACTTTATGCTTGGCCTAGGTGGCCATGGTGATGTTGGAACATAAATTGATGTTTTGTAAAAATTAACTATTACTTCCGCTACTTTCTACTCTCTAACTCTTCTCTAACTTGAACTTAATTATGATCTACGGACATGTTTACGCTCTTTACTCCATAATCAAATATGCAATAGATGTTATGGGTTTCTTATCTTTTGTTGTTAAGTTGAAGAGTATGAGTTACACAGGCTTCTACGAAAAAGTTATCCTAGTTATGATGATTTAATTATGATGTCTCACATTTGAAACCTTGAGGGAACTCCGGTTTGGGGAATAAATTAGTATATGAGTCGGGTGACTTAAATCCCCATGTGAGTCGCACCAAGGTGCCCAGTATGATTTTGTGGGACTCAAGCCGAGGGTGTGACAGGGATGTAGTAAAAATGCATGCGTAATAGATTAGTAATGAGTCACGAAGTATAGACAATCCAATCGTATGGTTTGCCCGTGGACATCACTATCCAACCATGTGTTGTCCTAGGGCCTCCGATGTCTCCGGGACTACCTTAACCCTAGCATTACTTGATTTTATGGACATCGAAATGCCTTAGGTCAACATCTTTGGCTTAGTATGATTGATTATCGAGTTTCGAGCATCCATGTAAGTGCATGTTAGCTCAAGCATTACCCACATAGTTCTAATAATCCATTAGGCCTTATTTAGGGTCTATGGGTTCCAGAGATAAGGTTCAGAACTAAGTCTGAAAGCCCTTAAAGATCCTAAGTTCCACGTGAAAGTGCAGCTAGGGCCAATGAACAAGTCCTAGAGGGGGGTGAATAGGACTAATTAAAATTCTTTGCCAATTAAAAATATCTCAGTCTAATTTTAATCCCAACTAGGACAAAGAACACAATGAACACATTCAAGAATACAACTTATGCAGAATATGTGTTCAATGTGTGAGTGCTTAAATAATCAAAGATATGACAATTAGTTTCATGTTAATAAGCACAAGTGTGTGTGTGTCAATTAAACTCAATGATGAAATATCATCCGTATCAATCTCCATAACATATAGATAAGTAAATCATGTACTAGCAAAAGAGAAAGAGAAATTGACACAAGGGATTTATAGTAGTTCACTCACACAGACCTATATCCACTCTCAAGGGCCACACAGTCCCCTGGTTCCATTATGAAGAATCAAACTACACAAGTACCGATTCTACATCGATTTTGTTACCGAGGTTCGATCACAAAGATCTAATCCCCTCTTTTGTTCACAAGGTTCGATCGCAAAGATCTACTCCCCTCTACAATTTTTATAGTGGTTAAATCACAAAGAAATAAGCCACTCTTACAATGCTCTAAATTGAATGAAGTGAGGGGGAAGAACACTTGCCTCTTTGGACAAAGTCTAGAGGTTCCCACTTGCCTCTTTAACGAAGTTCAGAGAATGCTCTTCAAAGCTTGTCACCGTAGCTCCAAGCTTTGATGCCTCTTGCAATGCTTCCTTGATGTTGATGATGATGCTCCAATGTTATGCTCAATCAAGGGAAGAGGTCTTTGGTCTAGGGATATGGATTTTAACTTTTGATGGCTCAAGTTCTTCCATCGATAATATGGTTTTCACACATCACACTTTCCTTGAGCTAATGAAGCTCTTAGATTTGCCAATACAAGCTCATAGTGTGTGTGTGTGTGGAATGATCCATGAGAACTCTAATATGACACACCATGGTTAGGACATGAGCTATCATGATCTTGGAGGGCATTGGGATGATTTGGGGCCTTTTCTATTTATAAACAACCCTTAAACGGCTCTCTAACGGCTCTTGGCAGCTAGCCCCCTTCAAATCCACAGTTAGCCTTCACTCCCAACAGTCACAAAAAGCTAATTTACAATGGTCAAAAAATGCTCTACGGCGAGCTCATGATTAGCTCTCGGCTAGTCGTAGAAGGGTTTCACGGTTAGTCGTGAGGTACCCGTAAGGTCACAGAAACTTATCAATAAGCTTCTGGAAAAGTAACCGCAAGGTCACCGCGAAACATGGCGGTTAGCCGACCTCTGGGACCAGTTTTGAGTCTTAAAAAGGCTCAAAAACATTTTCTAAAAACCTATTAAATAAGCCATTAAACTAAGGGTTTTTAGGGTCATCTCTTGGTTGTTTTGGGGTTCCATTTACCTGAATAGGTTATCACTCATATGGAGGTCTTCCTTGATGAATCCGAGCCTTCCTAGACTTGATCTTCTACCTTTAAACTTGATCTTCCTTGTGAAACTCTAAGAGGCAAGGTCTTGGATTCTTTGACACGGAATCAACAATATAAGTGCTCGTAGAAATGTGGCACTAACAATCTCCCCTTTTGTCAATTCCGTGGCAAAACACCTAGTCTAGATACTCTTACAACATATGGACTCAAAAACAACCAAGATTAAAATTACAAGAGTACATGATCTTTACATAGGATACAACATTTACAACTCAAATAAAGACTCATGACTCTTAATTACTTCCTGTTGACACAAAAAAAGTCACTTTGCCTCATCAACATCAAAACCTATATGGAGCCGCATCCTACTACAAACAGACAAAGCTGCTTCAAGCATCAGATCTTGACAAAACCAAACAAAAACTACAAGATCTTTCAAAGTAGCCAAAAGAAGGGTACACATGAAGTTTCGGGCCATTTCGACACCATTTGGCCTAACTTCAATCCTCCAACAGCTGAGCGGGAGCTCCCGATGGCGACAGTGTCAAAAACATCAAATCTTCAATCAAAGCCTATGGATGGTCTCAAAATACCTTTAAAAGGCTCCATGTCGAATTTCAAATCAAACCGACACCATTTGACCCTCCATCAACTCTCGACGGCGAAATCAAGCCTTCCGGCGGCGAGAACCTCTGATGCCGCCACTCATCAAACAAAACACATGAGTAGCTTCTGCATACTTCCAAAGGGCTGCACGTCAAATTTCAGGTCATTCCGACAACGTTTGACCCGGTTTTGATGCTCCGAAGCAAAATCAAGCCTACCGGCGGCGAAGCTTCCCTGGACCATGGCACCCAAATCGGAGCTAATGGATCATCTCAAAATGACTCCAATAGGCTCCCTGTCAAATTTCAGGTCAATCGGAGATCGGATGACCGTACATCAAAGCTAGACATCTTTCGCACGGTGAAATCAAGTCAAGCATCGACGGGACCCCAAACGCCTTCAAAACTCAAATAAAAGCCCATGGTTGGTTCTATCTAATGCCTAAGAAGCTTCACCTCAAATTTCAGGTCATTCCGACATCATTTGACCCAGTTTCAACTCTTGGCGGAAAATCGGCTACAGAGTCTTCGGCTTTTCCAAAAAATAGAAAACTTTGTGCTCTGATTTGCACAGCCTTTCGACGGGTCTTCTTCAGAGGAATGAAGCCAATAAATGAAGAGAAACGTCAAAGAAAAATACAGGAGAAAATAGAAGCGAAAAAGCCCGAGAAACGACCAAGAAACGGCGACCGGAAGGCGACCGGAAAATGGACCAAAGTCCAAGGTCGCCAGCCCCATGGTCGCCGGTGACCATGGGTGCATGGTCGCGAGCGACCCTGGAAATCCAGGTCGCAGGATTTCAGCCAAAAGTGTCGTTTTTTCCGTTTTTTTCGCATTTCGCGATGTTTGGCCCTTGTGATTTTCTTAAAATCTGATTTTTGAAGCATGATATCCGTCGATCTTCGTCAACATCACGGATCCACCATCGAAATCATTTGATCATCATCGGACACTCCGAAACTGCCAACTGGCCGATCAAGAAAGCACACTTTCTGCCCGACCGATCAAGAAATCGACTGGACAGATGTTGCCGGCCCATTGGTGGCAACCAATGTCTGAATTTTCATCGTCATCCGACATCAAGCAACGTACGGATCCATCGATGATCATCACAAGAAGAATTCCAAAAGACGTGGCGCGGCCCGCGACTCTTCAAGCGACTCGGCAGCCAATTAATGAAGTTAAATGACCCTTTTGTGGCAATTTATTAGGGTCATCAACTCATTATTTTGAACTGCCCAATCAGAAGCCAAGAAATGGGAGTTACAAGTCCAATTAATTATATACAATTAACCATGTAACTCCTATCATTATGGAGATTAATCATGGTAATTAATCATGAAACTCCCATCATCATGGAGATTAAATGCACATTATTCTCCATCGGCCAATCAAAATCCAAGAAAAAGGAGTTACAATATAAAGAATTAAATACTTGTAACTCCTCCCATCATGGAGCATTAATGCAATCAATGCTCATAAACTCTTCTAATGGCCACCAAAAGCCTATAAATAGGCGGTCATTCCAAGGAGAAAGTGTCCGGAAAAATCCCCAAAAAATTGCTAAAAACTCTCGGAGAAATCTCTGCGCAAAGAAGCTCAGCTACTCTGAAGAAACTCTACTGCAAGAAAGCACCACAAGGTGATCGAAGTCCCTTTGGGGGCCGCCCCCCCAAGATCTCCCCCCTCCTTCTATCCAACATGGCTAGATGTGGCTCTTCAGCCCGTCTACTCGTTTTTTTATTGGATATAGGACCTTCTCTTGGTCTTTATCCTCTAAAAATCTAAGGTCCAAGCCAAGCCAAGTGAATCAAAGCATCAAGTGCTCTCATCTGAAGGACGATGGCGGAGTCCATACATGACTCGCGACCGTCGATCTGAACGAGTCCCCACAATCGCTTGAGAAGTCAGATCCCTTTTTCTTTCTTCTCTATTGTATTTTATATTTTTAAAAGAGACAAAAATCACAATTCTTGTCTTTCATCATTGATAAGATTTGTAAATCGCCTTCCATGGCAAAATCGTCTTCTACGGCACAAAACTGCCTTTCACGGCAAACTAAACAAAATCGCCTCTCACGGCATTTTAAAATCTTGTCTCTTTCTTTAAATATGTATGCAATAGAAAGTTAGAAAAAAAGTTTGATTTCCTTTCTACTTGTGAAGGTGAATCTCTGGATCACCACTTCAGATTCCAAGTAGAATAGAAAATCTGGCATACCCGTACAAAAAGAAAAAAAGTTGATGCTCGCCTCTTTTTTTCTTCACCCTGCCGCACCCCGGCGGACCCGGGACGGAGGAAGGCAGAGAGAGAAAAAGACGGGTCCATCACTTCCCCTGAGAATGTGCTTTGATCTGAATGATATACCTGCATAAGACAATGAACACACATTCTATGGTGGGATTGCAACTCCACCATAATCATTAGTCAAAAAACATCATATTTAACTGAATCTAGATTCAAACACACATTCTCTTCTCCCCCTTAGAAGTTTCTTTCCCTTTGAAGAGTTAAAGAGTCCAAACTTATTCTCCCCCTTTTTGTCACGAATTTGACAAAGAAATTTTCCAAGAGTAAGCACACAGGGTATGGAGAGAGAGAGAGAGAGAGAAAGAGAGAGAGAGAGAGAGAGAGAGAGAGATTCAAAGAAAGAAATAGACATTTTCTACAATTTGAGCACATCATGATAGTATTAGCTAAAACAAGTTTAACTATACGCATGGGGGTTGAGTTAGCATAGCATGATATTGAAGGTTGTGACAAGAAAAATAAGCATGCTACATGGAATTGAGTTTCATAATTTAACTTCTAAGTTCCAAGTCAATTCCAAAAGACTATTCATGGATTCCAGAATCCATGCATATAACCTGTAAGAGAACAAGATGGTGATCAAGATGAACATCACCAAAATCAATTATCACATTAAACACATTTAACTATTAAGCATGATCATAAGATAGATTGTAATCCATTGATATACTAGGAAACATTCATACAATCTTCAAAATAAGAGAGCATTGCAAGTCATAATGCTCCATACCATAGAAAGCACAGAAGCAAAACTTCAATATGAGCAAGAAATCTCCAAAAGCAAATACTCTCCTAAACATTAAACATCTATAAACCATCCATAAAATAGATCCAAAAACATAGAAGTCTGAGCGAGACATATCCAAAACAGCCATAATCCCCGTTTATATGCCAACCACCACTATGCCACACCACCAATCATATACCAATGAAAACAGCACAAAAAAAAACAAGTGGTTAACTCCAAAAGTCTTTTCCAAATCTGGTGGAGGAGATGGAGATGCGAGTGCGTCAACATCATCCCTTTGGCAACTTTTCGAAATCTTGGAGAGATATAGGAAAATCTTCTTCATCCAAGCGAACTGCTTTTTCTTCATATCTCCCAAGTCTTGTCTCATAGCAGTCATGTCCTTTTCAAGATTTGTCAAATGATCTCCAAAAGGTGGAGCAAGAGAAGCCTGAGATAGATGTTCGTCCGCATGCTCTTCTTCTTGAATAGGGTCATTTCAGGAGGTAGAACCTTGGTGCCTTTGAATCTTTGGAGAAGGAAGCCTCATTTGGGCCAAGTGACCCCTGCCAAAAGGAGCATGGAATTTGGGTTTCTCATTTGCTGGTAAAGGAATCTCACAAGATGTAGCAATGGTGGTCATTAAAGTACCAAAAGGACAAGCAGTTGTGGGTCAACCGGGAGAGAACCAAAAACAGACAATGGACCCAACAATGAGAGATGGAAGACAAAGTTTGACACTAGTAGCCACATGATACAACACATTAGCCATATAAGGAGTCAAATTAGAACGATTTCCTCTTCTAGGATAAACATTAAAGGCAAATAAATTGTGCAAAATCTTAAAAGGAGGAAGGAGAAAAGAAGCTGAAAGATAGCCACCATCTTCCCATGGAATGACATCACCACAAAGTGTCTCAGTGATAACAGCCATTTCAACTATAGAAAGAGAATCTGAGACAGACTTTGGACCATTGTTGGATGGACACACATTTAAGATGGAGGAAACTCGAGTTACATCAAACATGACATCGTGATCTGAGAACCCAATTTTGAAAAATAGATTTGCCTCATCCATACTACATTCTTTAATGGAGGCATAGACATAACGAACAAGAGAAGGGTATGCATTTCCACCCCAATGCAAGATGTTCTCCCAACCAATATTTGAAAGAAGGGTGTGGACTTTGAAAGGAGTTATAACATTGATTGTGACCGCCCGTTCCACAGTGATTGATCTAGTTTCAAAGCTACGGAGGTCATTGGGAGGAAGTGGCAACAAGGTGCTAGGAGTTGTAGATGGAGAAGGAGAATGGCATGATGTACGCTGCCTCTTTTCCCTTGGAGCTGCTTGTTTGACTCTAGGAGGCATTTACACAAACAATTGGTATGCAATGAAGTAAAGACAATAGAAATGTGTAGTATGATAATGCTAGATTGTGCGATGCACTACACAAGGTTTGGGAACCACTAGAAAAATCAATACAGTAAACAATAACTAAGCTTCAGATGGATTCCATAGGGCAGCCCTTGAACAAGAAAGACATTGAAAAATAACCAAGGATAAATAGAGAATCAAGAAGATGATAGTGAAACAATATAAATGGCACAACTAAGGCTAAAACATAATTCAGAAAAAGAACATGAAACAAAGGTGGAGAAGATGGAAACACAGAACTGTTGCAAGAAAAATCCACAAACGTAGAAGACGATGGAGGTGAGATAGAATGATGAGGAATGGAGAAGAAAAATGGAGAAAACCTAATTTAATCATATAAAGATTACTAGGATATGAAGGAAAGAGATGGGAATACATTGGATGATGATGGGAACAGAAAAAAGAGGAAGAACCTGCTGCCCTATACTCTGTTCAGCTTAGAATGACTGAAACAGAAACCCCCAGTTCGACTTAAAGTCGACCGGGTCGAGGCCCTATGGTTACGGCTAATCGTAGAGACACTTAACGGCGAGCCATGAAATGAAATGTTTTTTTTATTTTATATTATTTTTTTTATTTTTTTTTAAATAAAGAACAAAGCAAGGGAACCACCAAAATCTCTCCACACCAATCTTTCTCCCATGCAATCAATTGATGTCAATCGATGGAATTTAGATTTATAAAGATCAATTGATTAAAATGTATTTCTACTAAGTAAGGCTCCATTACTAAAGAATGTGCATTTTTCAGAAATTTTGAACTTTAAGAACAAAAAGCACACAAACAAGATCAATTGATATTTAAGGAACTTAATGTGACTATAAAATTTCAATGATAATCAATTTGATCAACACAAATGATTTTACTTTAAGGCTCACATTGATCAAATTTCTCAAGATGTTGCTAATCATGGAAAGACATGATGATGAATAGATGAATACCAATTGAAAATATCGTTTTAAAAGTATGTAACTTAACACAGCCCAAAATGATAATCAATTGCATAATTTTCCATTGAAGTAAAAAACTAAAATCCATGGAAAATTCATTTTTCAAATCATATTTATTTTCAAAATGACAAAGCAACTGATTTGAAAAATATGAGACGGAACATTCAATTGAAAAGGCTTTTTTAACTCATTACATCTCATTCAAATTTGCATTTCACAATATATACCTATCAAGAACATATGCAAAATGAATTTCCACACAACTTGACTATTAGACTAATATACCGATAAAGAGCACAAGAGTGGTCAATGTGGGTTTCTAGGAAAGTTCAGATTTTTGAAAAAAAAAATTCTTTTGAAATAAATGAATTGTTGATTCCAAAGCATAGATAACATCGAAAGAGATTTATATGTAATGGAGGACAACAGCTTGAGATTCAACTAAGAATAAGAATCATGCTTCATGTGGTGAGGATAGTAGTATCAGAACAGTGTTTTACGTGATCACACAGAATTATGGGTCTTTTCCAAAGCTACCCCCTAAGAATTTATGCTTAGCGCCACAGCTACCACACACTGGAATTATGCTTGGCAAACCCAACACGTGAGGGGTCTCCTCCCACTCTCCTAGCCATCCTACCTTAATCATTAATGTTCCAAAGATTTAAATAGATATACCAATATGAGTGCAACTTGGATTAAATCAAGGTGTAGTATCCAAAGTATTGATGAACATGTTAAGGATACAACCAATCATATTACAATCATGGATTGTAAAATATTTTTAAAACTGCAGAAACTCTGTAATGGTTTTGAAATCATGTAACTAATATATATGTTTCAAAACAAAGAAATCCATGAGAATGGTGGTACTAACCATAGCATAAGCATGTTTAACTTTTGAAAATCATTTGCTATGTGAATTAACATTATTTCATAAAGTATGACTATAAAGAACATGGATTATGAAATGAAGTTCAACTATCATGAAGCCAGCCTCTTCAAGAAAACAACTAAAATTATGTATTAGAGGAGGCAAACATGAGGGATATGATGCAAAAGTGAAATTTCAATTCAATGTTCACAAGATTTGTCACAATTTTTTTTTTTAAATATACCAAACAAATTAGAAAACCATGAAAAGAACATGGATGTGACAAACACAAAATTCACTAAGCATCATGAATATTCATCACTTATAAAAATATAACTAGAAAGCATAGTGATGAGCATGAGAAATTGCATTTGTAAAATAAAGCTTAAATATGCAAGCAATTTATAGAATGTATCATATGAACTCAACATCCATCCATCATAAACAATGAACATAACTATGAAGTACAAAGAATGGACTTTAGAGAGATTCATATGATCATAAACACAAATATGAAATTGAAACATGCACAAGAATAAAATGACATACATGGATCAATAACATATCCATTTTAAATAAAGACTATAAAGTACAAGGATGGACTTTAGGGTTCTAGTATGGTGTCAACAAATGCAAACATACATAGAACTATTCGACATTTGCATAGAGAGGATCAATCAATAATCAAGACCTAACTCATGCCATATCATCAATAAAGACTATAATTATTATGAACAAAAAGGTATGAAGTTAAAGGGGTGCCATGTATTACATAGTGATGAAAATATCTCTCTTATACTTGTAAACCTATGAAAAGCATGTTAAAAGAGATTCCATCTAACATGGTCCATCACCACACAAAATCTCCACTCTAGC
Source organism: Persea americana (assembly GCA_029852735.1). NCBI lineage: Eukaryota > Viridiplantae > Streptophyta > Magnoliopsida > Laurales > Lauraceae > Persea > Persea americana. Next base: position 45,039,052 of record CM056814.1, read on the forward strand.
AAATGTACTTAGCTTACAATGCGATGGAAAATGAATATATATGAAGGTCATACCAAATGAGTTTAGCACACAAAATCCCATATGTACTAATGAAGCTCAAATGATCATTAAAACAAAAGATTTTACTATAAAGAGCATAAACAGCATCAATTTGCATTAATAAAACGATATACAAGGTTAGGCACAACATGCAAATCAATTACACCATTCCTATCCAAGCAATGTAAGACATCAAAACCAATTTGCATTTGAAATGATGTAACTAGTTGAGCAAAAATGCAAATTGCTTGCAACATGTATTTCCTTCTAAATGATATAATCATACGCATAAGGAAATAAACTCAAGGAAAATGCTTCTATAAATATAACAATATGAGAACAAAATGCACATCAATATGTTGCAATCAAATGATTTTGTAAACCAAAATATATAACTTTAAAAGTTCATGAAAACAAAATCAATTGAGTACAAATGCTTTTGCATTAAAACAAATGTAAAAGCTCATAATGCAAATGCACGTAGACCAACAGTATGAAATAACTAAAAGGAATAGGTTGGTAAAAAGGGGTTCATGACCTAAGATCTCTTTAACGATCTTCTTTTGAAAAACATCCTAAAGTCTCAGTAGGTTTGTCCTCGAGGTCCCTCCAATACTTGAGGTCTCTCTAAGGTATTGGCACTAACAATGAAACAAGATCAACTCCGGGTTGTTATGCCTTTATGGAGTAACCTTTCTCTGATACCAATTAAAAGTGCAGCTAGGGCCAATGAACAAGTCCTAGAGTGGGGGTGAATAGGATTAATTAAAATTCTTTGCCAATTAAAAATATCTCAGTCCAATTTTAATCCCAACTAGGACAAAGAACACAATGAACATATTTAAGAATACAACTTATGTGGAATATTTGTTCAATGTGTGAGTGCTTAAATAATCAAAGATATGGCAATTAGTTTCATATTAATAAGCACAGGTGTGTGTGTGTGTCAATTAAACTCAATGATGAAATATCATCTGTATCAATCTCCATAACATATAGATAAGTAAATCATGTACAAGCAATAGAGAAAGAGAAATTGACACAAGAGATTTATAGTGGTTCAATCACACAGACCTACATCCACTCTCAAAGGCCACACAGTCCCCTGGTTCCACTATGAAGAATCAAACTACACAAGTACTGATTCTACATCGAATTTGTTACCGAGGTTCGATCACAAAGATCTAATCCCCTCTTTTGTTCATGAGGTTCAATCACAAAGATCTACTTTCCTCTACAATTTTTATAGTGGTTAAATTACAAAAAAATAAGCCACTCTTACAATGCTCTAAATTGAATGAAGTGAGGGGGAAGAGCACTTGCCTCTTTTGACAAAGTCTAGAGGTTGCCACTTGTCTCTTTAACGAAGTCCGGAGGATGCTCTTCAAAGCTTGTCACCGTAGCTCCAAGCTTTGATGCCTCTTGCAATGCTTCCTTGATGTTGATGATGATGCTCCAATGTTATGCTCAATCAAGGGAAGAGATCTTTGGTCTAGGGATATGGATTTTAACTTTTGATGGCTCAAGTTCTTCCCTCGATAATCTGGTTTTCACACATCACACTTTCCTTGAGCTAATGAAGCTCTTAGATTTACCAATACAAGCTCATAGTGTGTGTGTGGAATGATCCATGAGAGCTCTAATATGACGCACCATGGTTAGGACATGAGCTGTCTTGATCTTGGAGGGCGTTGGGATGATTTGGGGCCTTTTCTATTTATAAACAACCTTTAAACGGCTCTCTAACAGCTCTTGGCAGCCAGCCCCCTTCAAATCCATGGTTAGCCTTCACTCCCAATGGTCACAAAAAGCTAATTTACAATGGTAAAAAAATGCTCTACGGCGAGCTCACGATTAGCTCTCGGCTAGCCGTAGAAGGGTTTCACGGTTAGCCGTGAGGTACCCATAAGGTCACAGAAACTTATCAATAAGCTTCTGGAAAAGTAACCGCAAGGTCACCGCGAAACATGGCGGTTAGCCGACCTCTGGGACCAGTTTTGAGTCTTAAAAAGGCTCAAAAACATTTTCTAAAAAACTATTAAATAAGCCATTAAACTAAGGGCTTTTAGGGCCATCTCTTGGTTGGTTTGGGGTCCCATTTACCTGAATAGGTTGTCACTCATATGGAGGTCTTCCTTGATGAATCCGAGCCTTCCTAGACTTGATCTACTGCCTTCAAACTTGATCTTCCTTGTGAAACTCTGAGAGGCAATGTCTTGGATTCTTTGACACGGAATCGACAATATAAGTGCTCATAGAAATGTGGCACTAACACCACAGTGACTTCACAATTACTCCACGGTTAGCCTCGGAGGGCTCACAGTTAGTCACGGACACTCACGATAAACCAACCTATTATACCTTGAAAATGCAACTTTCAGGTTGGATTCCATGGTGCCTGCAAGGTTAGCTCACAGATAGCCGCGGGTGACCTATGGTTAGCATTAAGGTTAACCACAGTTCAAAAACTCCAAAATGCTCAATTTTGGAAATGTAACCGTGAGCGAGATTCAAATGAGCTCCACAATCAACCGTGAGAAGTTTCACAGTTAACCATGGGTTTCAAGATCCTTACAACTTGAGCATGAACTTATCTGTTTTTGGTGGAATTGTTTCCCACTCCATTCAAGGTTCAAAAAACCTACTTCGTACACATTATAGAAGCTCCCCAAGCTCATTTAAAAGTACATTTTCAAAGCATTAGGATATTTACATTCCCATTCATAAAAATAAATCAAAACCCTACGTAGAGCTTGTAAAAAGGGCTTCTAGCATGTGAATCATGTATAGAATCATCAAGCAATCAAGCTAGCTAGCATGCATGATATTATAAATGTTTACTTGCCTTTCAATGGTGCTTAACACAAAATTCACGAGATCCAAGCTATCCACACCCAAACGAAGCTCAAATAACAAAAAAAACCCAAATGTCTAGCTCCCTCAAAGTTCCTACAATGGTGAGCGAGTACAATAGACTTAAGAGAGAGTACTTGCATGCAACGAATTTAGCTTTTTGCAGCTGAATCTAAGCATAAGGGAGTGTTTGAAAGTGAGTAGCTTACCAATAGAGCAAATGGAGTTTAACTAGAGAAGAAGAACACTTGGAAAAGATGATGAAGAGGAACTTGAGCAATCTAACATGCAAAGCTTCCTTTGACTGATTGAGCACACAAAGAGGATGGTCGAGTGGAGAGTCCTAGAGATTCGATGGAAAGGAGGAAAAATGGGGAAATGAGATGGAGTTGGGTCTTTGAGTATTAAGTTCCTAGAAATTAAAAGATGGGGCGTTTGGTCGGAGGTCTGTCAACTTTGGTTTTTATTGCAAACGGTCCACTTTTTTTTCGTAGAGCCAAAGGTCCCTTTTCAAGTTTTAAACAGTTAAAAAGTCTAGAATGCCCCTCTTAAGACACTCTATGTGGTATACAAAAAAGGAAAACTGATTTTATTAAGAATTTCATTTGGAGAAAAAACGGGAGAAAACCTGTCAATTTCGTGAAGATGAATGGACTGCACAAATCAAGGATTACGACAGGTAAGAGAAAGAAAATGGGGAAAACTAATTCAAAGAAGGAAAAATCATCTAGAAAATCTGCACATGGGATTGAGCAAAACTCAGATAAATTTATTTGAGAATGAGAAATCATCCAAAAAACCTGCACATGAGACTGCACAAAACTCAGATAATTTTTTTTCTAACTCAGATAATTTTTTTCCAAACTCAAATAAATTTTTTCGAAACTCAGATAAATTTTATCAAAACTCAGATTAATTTGTCTGAGTTTTGCCAGAAGTTCAGATAAATTTATCGAAGTCTCAAACAAAATCATTTGGAAAAAACTAAGATAAACTTATATATCCTTTTGAAGAAGCTCACAATAAAAAATAAAAAATAAAAAAAGGAAGGATATTTAGTAGCCACGTGAGGAAGAAAACTACAAAATGTCACATAAACTCTCACGCACGACTAGAACGAACCCATTAAAAATGACTCAACATTGATCTTGTGTGAAGCAAAGATCAGTTCAATACTTCTTATATGACTTGGTGCAATTCTTCTCCTGTGTCTTGTGGGGCAACGATCACAGAAACTCCCACACATAGAAAGTCCTCAACAATGAGGTGGGGCAAAGATTAGTTGAAAGAAAATAGGCCCATGATCATATCTTGGGGCTCTCCACCAAGATGGGTATGATATACTGGCATGGTTATCTGATGATTGCAAAGAAAATCCATGAAAGCTTCTGCAAGTGGTGCCTCTGCAGAGAATCATACATTGGTATAGGAGGCCTAGAATCGTTCCCTTCCATTTGAATTTCGAAACTTGATATATTTCCTCTCATTTGAATTTCAAAACTTGATCTAAAACTAGAAATAAAATGCGTTAGACAGTTTGATGCATTTAAGGGGGCAAATCAGTCATTAGATATCATGTTAAGGAGCTTAGAACTAGGGATTAAATGCGTGACATAACTTCAAATTGTTAGAAGAGCAAATCAATCATCCAAATATATGATTCGGCATACTTAGGGACCTCCGCCTGCAACAAGTCTAAGCGCATGGACTCGGTCTTTAACCAAAAATCATGTGGATTAGAGGCCTTAAATGACTGTATTAAGGGACCTTTGGCTAATTTACTCTTCAAAGAAAACCCAGGCTTGGGTGGAAATTGTCATTTTAGGTCATTTGGGTTGGAAATAATTCTAAATGCGCTCAAATGGACTGGGTCAAAATACGAAAGCCGTTCATTATGGAATTTTCTACCCAATGGACCCATAATCATGGTATAAAATATCGGCCGATACCGGTTCATATCGGCCGATATGAACCGGTATCGGCCCATACCGGTCCGATATTTTGGTGAGATATCGGTCTCGGTATCGCAGACCAAAATATCCCCAAAATATCGGTCCATCTCAGCCGATATTTTAAAAATATCGGTTTAATCGATATATCGGCCGATATATCGGTCAATCTCGGTCAAAATATCGGCTGAGATGGAATAATGGTAAAAAAATCCTAAAAATTTCACTTTTTTCCTCATTCTTCCCCCACATTCTTCCTCTCCCCTCATCTCCTTGGAACAACCCTTCCTCCTTAGCTCATTCTCTTGCATATTTCCAATACTATTTCTTGAAGAATTCATTCTATTTTGGTAAGAAAATCAACATACTCCCTTATTTTAGCTATTATGTATTTTTTAACAATCCATACCGAATAGATGATGATGATGATGATATCGAGCTTGGGTGACACTCCACTTGGAATTAGGCTGTCATGCTCATCAATTTCTCTCTCTAGTCTCCCTTAATTTCAAGCAAACAATAAACCTTTTGATGTCCAAGTGCCTTTTGATTTATTCATCTCACTATCATGTTTCAGATTTTAATATTTTATCTTCATGGTCTTGGATTTCACAACTTATTTGATGATTGACTTAGTATCAAATAATACTTGATATGTTATCTTTATTTTGTTATATTTTACATTAATAAATTGATCTTGAGCCAAAATAATAGTTACATTATATAAAATACTGGAGAAGACAGCGAGTCAACGACATAGACAGGACTCATGACTTATAGTGACCGATATTTTGATTTATTGTTATTACTAAAGGGAAAAAATATTGTTTTCCAGCATTTTCTAATATTCTGGATTTTTTGAATATTTTTGTGAATTTTTTTGGATTAAAATAAAATTTCACACCGCGATGACCGCGACTGACCGATAACCGCGACCGATACCGATATGATATCGGTTTTTTGCCCCGGCCGATACCGCGACCGATACCGCGATTTTGAACCATGCCCATAATCACTCTATTTCTAAAATTACAAACTACTCTCCACATAGACCTAAAATTACGAATAAGTCCTCAAACTACCAAATTTGTTTCAAAACCCCTATAATCTACCTAGTCGCAATCATAAACATCCAAAACAACACATTTAGTATCTAATCATCATTAATTAGGTGCTAATCATGATTTAAGAAGGGTCAGGGTCTTACAGACATCAACCCAAATCCCTGCACGACCTATTAGCGACAGAAGTGTAGGATTGAGGATTTGCCTAATTTGTGGATGTATGATGTGTATTCGGACTTTGATCGCCAAGATATTAAAAATCCACGGTTGAATTACCATTCTGACAACATCCAATGGTTGGATCTCTTCGGATCAAGTATATGATGGACTGAAGGCCCCATGTGTGCAATTGTATTGAAGGAGGCTCCACACTGGGGAGTGCCACATGTAAGAAATTATCAAATTTAGAAAGTTGTCTCTTATTTCTTTTATCAATTTTTAGAAAGTCTTTCTCCTATTTCTTTTTAGAAAGTTAGAAAGTCTTTCTCCTATTTCTTTTTAGAAAGTCTTTCTTTTACTATTTCTTTATAGAAAGTCTAAGACTTATCTATGTGGAGAGGCTTATAATGATTTAAACAATGGCTATTAATGAAAAACCTGATTTTCCTGAGTTCTTCAACTTCTAGTTCTAGTTGTGAGAGATCTTCTCTTCTACCTTTTAGACTAGAGTTTGATGCGGGGCCAATTTCAAACAATCCTAATTATACTTCTTCTATTTTCTTTTCTGTAATTTTTTTTTTTCCTTTCAAAATCTTAAACCTAGATCATGATCCCCCACCATCCATCAGCCAGTAAACCCACCACTACCACCTCCATCTTCCAAAACCAAATTCCAACCCTCAAAACCCATCATCCATAACCAGATCTCACCTAGACCTGAACCTAACTTGACCACAAACCAACCCAGACGAACCCGAACGCAACCTAATCCAACCTAGCCGAACCCATGTTGGGCCCCGTTTAGCCCAAATGAACCTTCTTAGACCTATTCCTAACCAGCCGAACCCTACACATTTCCATCAAAACCCTTGAGTTGTCATCAATTCCTCACATCTAAATTTATTTTTTGAGCCATGCATTGCTGTGGGAGCTAATTTTCAGATCTAATTACTGTTTTAAAATCCCAAATCATAGTTAACACTTGGTTGCCATAATGAAGCAAAGCCTTTGTTTCAAACCCTCGCAAAACGAACAATTACTCTAACTGAATCGGGCTATCCCTAAGCAAGTGGAAGTTCTATCTTCCATTAGGATCCCTCCCTCGTCTTACTTGAGGAACCATTATTGCAAGACTTGTAATGACGTCTTGGACCGTGACATACTTCCTTAGTTAATTCTCAACGTTAAATTGCATGTGAATGGTGTGATTTACAATTTAAATTGGACTAATAACTTTTGAATTGATCTCACCTTCCATATTAGATTAGATTTCATATTGTCTGGCATCATTCTACTCGCAGGGTTCAGTTGGATGGGCTGAGTCAAGGTAGTGATGCTAGGCTCGGGTTCAGTTTTGCTGCAGTCAAGGACTGGCTCGATTATTTGGGTTAATGCAGTGAGGGGTTGGCAGTAGCTTTCTGATGGTATATACAACTCAAACATCTATTGGTTGGATCAAAAGTTATTGCCTCTAGAAATTTAATGCAGAGCCCTCTTTCAAGAGTAGGTTTTGATGCTAAAGCTCTAGAGTTTTGAAGAAGAAAAAATCGAACTACTTTCTTAGCTTCAAATGTCTTGTTTCTATCTTTCCATTGGCCATCAAACTCCTAGCCATGTTCCTCAATCTATTGCCCAGATGGGCGTTGTTGATGATGCAGTTGCTGGCCAAACTTGTGTGGGTCCCCCAAGGTCATTTCTCTCCTAGCTCTACTGCTGCTTGCGAGCCGGCAAACGCAGCCTCTGCTCTGTCTGTAACAGCCCTCTCTACCTTAGGTCTGGCCTCCACTCCAGCCCCTGCCTCCATCACAGCCCCTACTTCTAATACCACTACAGCTTCCTTAGCCACTGACGTTGCTTCTATCGCAGACAATGCATTCAAAGATGCTGTTGTAGCTATTTCCTTAGCAGTCGTTACTTCCTCGGCTGATGCCTCTTCCTCAGCCGTTAAGACACTGCAGGGCTCTATGGCCCCATCCCGCCACCCTCTTTCCCAAAATTCTACTTCTATTAAGGAATCTATCCATGCTTCCACCTTGATCACAAGTAATCCTTTCTTCATCCTAGATTACTACACTCATAAGGACCCTAAATTTTGTTTGGTGAACCCCACCTTGTCCATCAATCTCTATAAGCCCAAATTCCTTAGGCTCTCCTCCTCAACACAAGCATTGTGAAGAGCCTCCCCAAAACCAATTTTCCATTGCCCTAGTCTCCAATGCTTCCTCCAAAAAAGCTAGGAGCAGCAAATTTAAGGGAGCAGCAGGTGCTTCTGTTCCTACTACAAGGAATTAAAGAGGTTGTTCTCCGCCATGGCTGCCAGGAGACCTTCACGATGTCTCTGTTCAAGGTTATGGATTTTCTCTTCCTCTAGGTCAGCACTAGTAGAAGTTGAAGACAGGTCGGGTTTTTGCTGTTATTATGTCTATCATTATGTATTCAGCTCTCTTTTAGCTGAAAACTTTCTGTTTTTTTCCTTTTCTTTTGGTTGTATCCCCTATATTGGGCTTCTTCTTGTTGAGTCCTCAGATGTTTTGTTGTTTTGAGGGTTGATTTTCTTACGCCCATATTTCCTTTTGCATTTAATACAATTTACCTTGAAGCAAAAAAAAAAAAAAAAATGGCTTGTTTCTATATTTCCTCTTATCTACTCGTCAATATCTTTATAATGGTAATAGAACTCCAAAGTCTGACAGTTGGATCTAGAGATATATATGGCCTATAGAAGTATGGTCTATAGTGGGACTATTATATATCGACTTAGCTCTAGGTTGGCCCTTTAATCACATCCATATTTGATTTTTAACTACCCCTTCTAAGCATGAAAATTAATGCTAAAACTCAAAATAAACCCCCTCTCCCCTTCCATCGAGGGTAGGAGGAGAAAAGATGTCAGGACAAATAAAAGGAGACAAGATGACTCACAATCAGGAGCTCTCTCTTCTAAAGCCGAAGATGCCAAGGATGAAAAGGAACTCATACCCCGCGAGTAAAACGCGGGTCAACAAGTTCAACCACGTAGGGACCTGTCATGGAGTATGACAGCGGCTCATACTCAAGGCCAAGCATTCTCCTCTTCATATTCTGTCTGATAAGGACAATGATGCACCCTTTGATTTGCATGATTTAACTATGAGTATCTTCTCTCAAGATGCTGTGTCTACCTCATTGACAAGAAAGATATCCTCGTTCGAGTCACATGTCATGCCTATTTTCATGGCAGAGGAACTTCAGAGCCTCCATCACCTCCAGGTGGAGACCCAAGTATCCTAGAGAATGGAGCAGTTGGAACAAAGCCAAAGGAGGATTGAACAAATGATGTAAGAGCTCTTCTTGCTTCTCAAGCAATGACTGGAAAAGAAATATCTGTTGGATGATGAAATAGAGGCCTTCTTTCAAGCCCTTGATGAAAATGACAAGCTCCAACATCGTGAACCCAAGAGGCTCCCAGATGTAGGTAAGTACCCACAGCCCATGATATTGCCAATATCACCCGATGATATCTCATCCCTTCAATCATTGCTTCATTTTAAAGGAGTGCGTGAATAACCTATGGCAAAATGGTGTCACAGGGTTCTAAAAAATGTAATGTTCTTGCTCTTTTCTTTAGTGTTTTTTTTTTTTGTTCTTATTCCTTTTTCAGTTTGTGTATACCATTCAAAATGGAAAAGAGAGATGCAACAAAGTCCCTGGAAAATCCATCCTAGCCATGGATTCTGCACAGTAAAAAATGAAGTATCAAATCACTGCCTACAAACTAATATCATTTACAATGGGTAGGAACACTCTTAAGTCCAGCCTTAGCCAAAACATCCGCCTTGGAATCAGCCCCTGTTGGGGCAAGAGAGATTACTGGACTCGAGACATTGGTGAACTTCTCCATTTCATTATTGTAATGTTACTTTCAAGGCGGTTTCACACCATCCTGTGGCCAACCAAGGCCAACAAATAGCATTTGTTGGGATCTCCTTAACACCAGACCACTTACCGTGCGCACAATGTATTTTCAGACCAACCTTGATTGCTAAAATTTCTGCTCCGGCTAGAAGCAAATTTAAAAGGCAGAGTCCACAAGATATATGGTTCAGATTATCATACAATATGAGCTACACTTGCTTCTATATAAAGGAGGAGAAAGGCAACTCCATGGCCCCAGTGGAAAAGATCAGACACCGGTGGACAGCAAAAATAGATTGAAGTTTATGTATATGCTATGAGTCATAAGTTATCCGGTCAGTGTGTTCGTTCTGAAGAGAGACTATCCAACTTATGTTCATTCAGATTGCAAATTATATGAAAATCTCTACATTCTGAGTATGTTCAGATTTTATATTAAAACAATAAGATGCAAAATTTTGTACAGCAGCTGCTAGCTTCTGTTGAAATACAAAACTTTTGTTACCGGTAATACCTTTCACTTCTTTGACATCTTGTATTTTGTGGCATCCCTCAAAGAAGATGTAGATGAGGATGAAGATGACAAGGTCGATCTGCTGTACTCCTTGTCCTTACTGAAGGCCTTCTGGAAGTCTGCTTTCAACTCACAGTAGCGCATTCGTTTGATCTTTTGCTCATTGGGAGTGCCTTTCTCAAGGTAGAATAAGTCGGGAAGATCGTCTTCCAGGAATTTATCCAGCACTTGTGAGCAATGGGGAAAGTAGCGCCGGCCTAACTCAACTGCAGCAACAATGATAAACTATTAAGAGACTGATCAACAACCACCCTGTAACTTCTCTAGTTTTTTTTTTCCCCAAAATGTTTTAAAACTTGAAATTAACTCAGATCTGTCTTGGTAGTTTTACAGCTTTGAGGACCACATGGCTTTGCAGCATATCCCTTAATGTGGCCACCGAATATTCATTAGTTGTGTGAGTTTGAACAAAGTTGTCAGTGCACTAACTCCTATGCTATTATCATGTAACTATATGCTTGAACTGTAAGCCATCACTGACCAGCACGAGTGGATTAATCTAGTCAATTTGCCTGAGCGATTCAAAAAGCAGGGAGCATCTGATGCACGTGATCTTTTGGGCTTAGGCCCCATAACTTGGATGGTCTAGATGTAGCTGGTGGTCTCATTGTTTTCCTGATGGAATTGAATGCTTCAGTGGAAATTTTCAAGACAGGTTTTCTTTTCCCTTTGCTTTTTTTTTTTTTTTTAAATAAAATCAATGAGAGAAAAGGGTGCAGGGTGAATGGAATGAATGAAGCTTTCCTTTCAGGTGTAAATCACAAGGGAACCCGTCTGTTCAGGAACATGACTCCAATACAAATCCCATTTGTGTAATCATATTAAGAGTACGGGGGTTTATGAGGGGAAATGTTTACCTACGAGCAGATTGCATATGTCTTATAAGCAAACCAGATTGTGGGGCCCACTTAGTTGCAAGTTTGCAAATGGGAGGAGGGCAGATTGAAAGGTCTCCTCATGGATAACGGGAATCCAAGAAATCAGCTCCACCAGATTGTCCTAGCCATTGATTTCACAACCTTAAAATTCAATAGCATCTTCACTATAGATTTTCTTGAGATGCAATCCAACTGTGAGGGAAAGTTTAGCGAGTGTAAAATTGGGCTTCACTGTAGATTTTCTTGATATTCAATCCAACTGTGAGGGAAGGTTTAGTGAGTGTAAAATTGGGCTTCATGCAAGATCCATAGGATGAAAAGACTATCAAAGGGGCTGAACTAATTAAATGTAGGCCCTAGTGGGCCCCACAGTGCTGGACTGCACTTGAAGTTACTCGTAGGTGAATATTTCCCAGTCTATGAGATAGACGAAACAAAAAAAAGTTATCTAGTTATCTAATCCTCTTTTCTAAAGGAATAAGCTGTCTTAGGACTGCCTAAATATTAAAAAACAACTAGCTAAAGAGGCTGGAAAAAAATAGGTTCCAGCCAGAACAGGCATATTTTAATCTTTCCAATGGAAACATACCAAAATGACTGAGACCAGGCAGAAGGAAATAAAAGGCGTAATTGGTCCAGGTAGATAGAACATATCTGTAATTATCTTGCGCACTATTTTGGATTAATCACATTCTTCTCTACATTTCAACCAGCCAACATGGTCATCCTAAGAATGAAGCATGAGGCAGAAATGCCTTGCTACACAAAACATCAGAAAACAATATCTTCGGAAATTGAAAGCATCAGAAAACAATACATTTTCTCAAAATTTAAAATCACCACAAAGGAACATAACTTCAGAATATGTTTACTAAAAAAATGCAGGGATCGATAGATAGATAGAGAAGGATGTATCATTCACTTCACATACTTTATCTGTTTTTTTTTTTTTTTTTAAATCCTTTATTGAATGATGATTACACCAATGTTGTAGCTTAAGTGACTACTATGCAATATTTTTTTAATTAAAAAAAAGGACAACAAGGCACCTTTATCCTCATACAGTTTGTCATGGTAGGACCCACCTATCTAGAAGAAAGTCCTTAATGTGGCCACCATCTAATCAAGATTGAGGGGGTTTCCGATAAGAGGTTTTGTATAATTCTTGAATGAAAAATATTTGTCATTTTCATATCCTAGCAAGTAGCAATTGTACATGTGGGACCCACCTCTCCATTAAAATATTAACAGTTGAAATGGTGTGCCTTGTATTAGGCTCAATATCACAAGGTGATACTTTCTGTCCAATAAAAACTGCATGCCACATTTAAAGGGTGCTTAATTGGAGAGTTCATAATTAGTATTATCTGATGGAAGTGATCTGCAAGGTATATTCTATCCACAGTAAGGCCCACAGAATGAACTATTTGAATTAGAAAAAATCAAAGCGCCACATGTATAGTTGGCCAAGTAAATGATAGAACTGCAGATTGTATATCTTATTGTTTATTAGTCATTTGTTCTAAAACTTCCATTTAAGCAACACATCACAGTAAAATACCTGTTTTCATAAGGGCATCCATTCTTGAACGTAGCCTTTTGTTCTGCACTGTAGGCGTTTCATTCAGATCTACTTCTCTCAATGTTCCACATAAGCTTTTTGGTTCAGAAATACCAGCGTACTCTGCTGTGGTCTCAGTATGTGCTATTTGCATGGCTAGTTTAGCTTCGGTAGGGAAAAACAACTTTGCAAATGCCACTGATATACAAAATAATTGTTCTTACTAAGCAATGATGTGAGATCAAATATTGAAATGGAAAATAGAAACAAAGAAAGTCTTTTGCCATAATGGATATCACAATGCACAATTCATAAGGTTTATATTTCAATCCACCTATTCCAATGGGTTAATTCTGAAGCTATTAAGCTGAATACATATGTTAATTCAATCTGCCTATTCCAACAGGTTAATTCTGAAGCTATTAAGCTGAACATTGCCCCTGTAAACCTGCTTTCCAGCATATGCACATGCATCAATACAGCTATATTCAGATTTTGTATTTGAAAACCAAGAGCAAACCAATCAAATTGGTTCAAACACACCATTTGTACAGACATGTGCATTTAAACTGGAGGAGTCCCACTGTGCATTTTGAAACATTGATGCTGAGGTACATTAAGTTGTATAGCATGTGCACTGAATTATTGTATATGCTATTTTATGAAAAGCTAGTCTACATGTTTCATGCATTTCAGCCTCAATAGTTCGAAGGGGATGAAATACATTGTTCATGAAATTATTCTAATGCTCGCCAAGGTTTACTTTCCACTGAAGTTTCAATGCACCTAAATGCATTAAGGGCTGAAAAAAGGGTGGATGCAAGAGTCTGGATCCAGATCTTTTATAATTGCAGTACACAAATAATATAACTGGGCCCAAGGATGAATTTGATGTTATTTTTATACACAAAAAAAGATATTTCTTTAAATTATTTCCTAATTAACATGCTCAGGATGAAAATATTCAGTGCCATTACTCAGTTATCAACTATGAACTGCTAGCACATACAAACTTCATGTGGGTCCACCCAGGGCTCTGCCAATGCACACACATAAACTAGGTTCCGCCAAGGGTCCCACCAACCCTTCTCACACTTATTTCTGCTTCTAATCATAGTGACATTCACCATTGGAATGAAACACCCTATCTTTTCACCAACGGATTTTGTAATCTTATCAAAATTAAGTATAGCCTTATGCAGAGACCAATTTATAAATCTCCGTCCAATCCAACAAACCAAAATTCATGCCTAGATCTAGTCCTAAGTTGGCAAACCATCCTGGATCCAGTTCCATCGACGGGTTAGATACATTTGGACATGTAAATACATCATGTTGAACCAACCCACTGATGCGTTTATGGGGAAAGCCCATTCTGTCAACCCATCTTTAGTGAAAAGATAAGGTGTTTCATTCCAATGGTGATACCATAGTTGGATGATCCAAACCTTTTAAAGTTTGGTTCCATCTTAATATAATCATCCATTTCACAAGTTACAAACAGAAAGGTTGCATATAACTGTTGAAATGATCACTGAGAATCGTTTCTAAGACAAGGTTGGTACCTCCAAACAGATGGTTTAGAATTATGATTGGAACTTCTGATACTTGTTCCCAAATTACTTACTAAGAGTAGAATGATTTAACGGATAATCCAGTTCCTTGATGTTGACCCTCCTTATGTCTAATTGCAACTAGGTGGATACACTAGTGCATGTCCTGTTTCTTTTAGTGGATGTCCTGAATATTATTTTTAGAAAAAAAAAATTTAAGTTAGAGCTATCAACACAGTATTTTCTCATATGAAATTTAAAACTATCAACAGTAAAAAAAAAAAAAAAAAAAGGAGAAGTGGCTAATCACTCTTATCAGAAAATTTTACATAAAGGTGAAAAACCGAAAAAAAGAAGAAAGCAATAAAAAAAACTCGAACAAAAGTTCCAAGATTATATTACAAGATAAAGAGGAAAACTATGCTATTAGCCTAAATTGACAAGCGGTCTGAAAATTCCTAATAATTTGATTTTTGGAATTGCAGTGAATGAAAATTAACAGTGTTAACATAAAGGTCAATTATTATTCCACCGACTATGCATCTTCCGCAAAAAAAGACCTGCAGTTAAAAAGGTTAGAATTGTCCAATCTGTGTAATATTTGGATAATTTCTCATCTATAATAGGACCCAACATATGGTTTGCATCACATGCATGTTTATCAGAACCTTGAAACTTAAGGAGAATAGGTAACTACGTTTGTGCGTGTGATTTTTCCCAATGAAAGGATGAATATTCCTTAGAAACTCACCTCTGTTTTCCAGGTACAGAAGCTTCATGTACAGGTCATCAGCCAACATCGGTGACAAGATGGACTCAAACCCATCTGTTGGGTTCCTCCACATTTCTCTCTCCAGAATGTCAATACATATACGGTACTTGTTTGACTCTTGTCCCTGCTCTGTCTTAGCATGATAATCCTTTGACCTTGTAAGCCCCCGACAGATCCGAACAGAACATTTGCCATCTGCTGTTGTCTCCAATGCATTTGCGCCTTTTGTGAGCAGTGACACGATAACGGCTGGCTCCCTACGCATGGCAGCGACATGGAGTACCGTGTATCCTCTGGCATTTTTTAGATTAACATTTGCCAGCCCAAGCTCCAGCACCTCAGCCACAATCTTAGGATCACAATATGCAGAAGCATAGTGAAGAGCATTGGCGTCATCCAAGGTGACGTCTGATTCAGAAAGTAGCAGTTTTACAAGCTGAATATCATCAGAATCCAGTGCCATGTGGATCCTCTTAATTTGTTTTTCATGCATGGGCTCCATAGTTTGTGCCTCAGGTTCATCTGATTGAGATTTGAGACGGCGCGATTTGATGTCATTTACAACTTCCTTTGGGAGCTCCTTTTCTATGGAGATGTTTTCAAGATTAGACCTTGCAATTCTTTGAATGCAAGGTTCGAGTAGTTGATTTTGTTGGCAGTGAAAAGCAACCAAAATAATTGGTACTACATCTTCTACAAGAGCTTTGTCGACAAAATTGAGAAGTCGGCGCTGCATGAATTCATACTTCAAGTCAGCTTATAGTATTTCTATAATTGATTGGTAAGGTTAAGGTCACCAAGCCATTAAAATTGAGAAGTGAAATTCTGAACAAGATCAACCTAATCTAGTAGCTCCAAGAGTTTTGAGAGTAAACATCAACTTCATAAGCATTTAAGTTCCAGAATTTATTGAAATCGTACAATACACACATATGAATATGAGAACTGTCCTCACGTAACACACACAGCCTGGGCTTCATGGACAAGAGCCCAGTGGGCCCACATGGGAGGGGGGGCTAGGGGACGGAGAGGGTCTTTCTTCGATGGGCCCCACCTAATCTCATATTCTCCTCCCCGACCACCACCAACAAAAATAAACCCAAAATCAATGTGAAGGCAAACAAACTGGGGATCAAAACCAATAATTAGCAAAATTCAGATCAGTGTAAAATTCGTTTTGGTGACAATTCACCATCCTGGGTGGGCCAAATGGAGGGAAGAAGGGTGGGTGTGATCATAGGTGCCATGTTGGGCTCTCACTCAAGGTATCAATTGCACACTCATACCTAACGTGTGAACCAGGCCATGAGTACCACCAGGATGCATGTCAATCATGAAGGATAAGGGGGATAGAAAGCTTTCATTGATATCCTAGGGCTGTGCAAAAAATGGTCCCACCGCATTATCATAATCCCTTTATCTTTGGCCCTGAATGTTGAATAGTTTAAAGACGTACATATTTTCGATTTCGAACCCCAATGGTAACAGTAGGTGGTTTGATGTCACATGTGGACCAACTTGAAAGAATGGAAATACAGGAGAACTCTCTCTCTCTCTCTCTCTCTCTCTCTCTATATATATATATATATATATGTATGTCTACTTCATGTGAGATACTAAAGCATACACAAACAAACAAAACACACATATAGCAATAGTGTATGCTATAACATTTATGAATCGTTGCAGATCCATAAACATAATACTATTTAGGTAATCAAAATATGCTATGTTTGTGGATGTGTCTTGCAATGGTCTCTTCCTCACCTTTTTACTTACTGCAACTTCCTTGCTGATCTCAGCATCTTCATCCTTTCTTTTATGAGAAAATATAGAAAAACCAAAGCAAATTAACCACCTCCAGAGTCCAAATTAAAATGACAAATACTCACTCCATGATTAGCACAGATATTAGTCCAAATCACTTCTTGGGGGAGGTGATTTTGTACCCTATTCATCGAAGAAGTATCCTTCCCATTTTCTTACATTATAGCCATTTCTTTTAGGAAGACATCCACCTTCTTGGTTCCCATAGCCATTCTGAAGGGCCTTGATAACATTCAAGTGGAATTGAGCTCCATTTGTAGGACATTCTTATGTGGCTAATCACAAGATAATAAAACTGAGGAATTCAAGTCCTACACAATTCACAACAAACAAAAAACTGAATCTCCAGTATTTGATCTCCAATCCAATATAACCTTGGAAACTGGAATCTCTGTTACTAGAAAATATTGGTAGATACCCTTTATTAAGAAAAATGACTTTCTGATATGTAACCGAAATATATGCATCCATAGTAGGAACACAGTCTCAAAACTGACCAGGTTGTCAATAAAAACATATATATATATATATATGAGGAGAGAGAGAGAGAGAGAGAGAGAGAGAGAGAGAGAGACATGATAGACTGGAATGGAGATACAAATTCATATAGCCCGACTCCAACATAGTTGGAACAAGGATTTGATGATGACTATCATGAATTCACATACACACGCAAGCACGCACACGCGCATGCGCAAACACACGCGCACCCGCGCACGCACAGAGAGAGAGAGAGAGAGAATAGAATAGGTATTAAGCGGGGGGACTTAATTAAAGAGAGATTAGAGCAAGTGGTAAGAGGAATTCACCCTCAGAAAAGAAACATGATCAATAGCTAACAGACAGAGGATCAACACAGGCTGAGGCAACATCAACAAGAAAGATACATGACAGAAACTGCACAACACCCAAATCCCACAAGTAAAGAAGAAAAACTCTACATCGATTAAAAATAGTTCACTTGGGATATTGCCACAACATGTAATTCCATAGAGCACAATTCAGAGATTAGTGTCAAATTAGCCTTTTCAATAAGCCTAACCATCATAAAGGACTGGTCCCTAAATTTTCTGTTAATCATTCAGTCATAACCCAAATAAATAAATAAATAACACATAGGTGCAGGAGTCATTCTTAAGTTGTCAGGCAGCCAAGTAAAGATCTACAAGGTTCCTCAGAATATCTAAAACCTGTTAGAATTTACCAATTTCTTGCTATTATCAAGACAGAATCCAATATACTCTTACTAGAAGGAAAGGAAAACAAAAGATTCACATAGATGCACCAAACTTGGCTAGCATGTCCACCATATCATTATCACTACATGAAACCACTTGACCTAAGAAATTAATTCAACATATAGCACCACAACCATGACAAATATACATTAGCAGAAGAGAGAATCACTGACCTGGAAGAGCGAAACCAGCTCCGCAATCTGCAAAACACTTGAAGCATACATCAATTCCACAGCAGAATCCACAGCAGGCCTGCACGCGTCATGCGTGCAGACAGGATCAACACAAGTCGATAGCTCCGGCGGCGACGGCTTCAGCTTTCCCGTGTACAAATAACTCAAGATAATCTTAAAAGCATCATGTCCAACATTAGCATGAGGGATCAAATTATTCATATAATACTTTGGTTTTCCTTCTTGATGAGAAGACTCATTCCTTCCGTTTCTGAAGAGTTCATGGAAGAACTTACTTCGCGCAGCCAAAATACAGCGATGAACCCCAACTGAAACACCTTCCACAATGATTTCAGCATCACTGTAATCGAATTCATGATCAACCAAGAGCCTTTCCAAGTTAGAGCTGAGCCTACTCAACCGGATGATATCAAGATTAGCCCCTACAGTATCATGGCTGCTAAAAGGCTGTGTGTTGTTGCAGTTACTGGTTCCATTAGATACAATGGAAGATGAAGTAAAGCTCAAAGACGACGACGGTTCTTCCCAATTCAACATGTTTCACTCTATCATCACACTCAATCCTATTCAGACCAACGCGCATTTAAATTCACAGATCCATGAACATGAATTTCTCCAGGAATAGAGTCTAAATTGTTGAACATAACAAAGCAACAGATCCTATTTATCCAAAGTCTTCTATTCTAACATACACCACAACAGAAATATGAAAGAAACAGATAACTGAAAGTGAATTGCCCACCAGATAGGCCAAAATAAAGCAAGATCTTCACTTCACCAGATACAAAAACCTTTGATTTCACTCAAATTTCAGTCCCTATCCGTTTAGACACGAGACTCACCAATGAAAACAAATGATGATACAATTTCTTCCAAATCAAAACAAATCACAACAACATCTTCAAGAAAAAAGAAGATCCAAGCTCGAACACATTCATTCTCATCAAGCTCTGAAAAGGCGAAAAATCGAGAATTTTATAAGAAATGGCAGAATTTCTTCCGATCTATCGGGATCGGCA
This sequence comes from Persea americana, assembly GCA_029852735.1. Taxonomy (NCBI): domain Eukaryota; kingdom Viridiplantae; phylum Streptophyta; class Magnoliopsida; order Laurales; family Lauraceae; genus Persea; species Persea americana. The sequence continues at coordinate 45,058,626 of CM056814.1, forward strand.
TCAAAAGACAAAGATTGGAAGAAAATTCACTGAAAGTCAAGCAGAGGAAAAGGAGTCGAGATTTCGCAAACTTAGTCTAAATCAATAGAGAGAAATCATGAGAAATCGGAGACCTAAAGTGGTTGCAAAGAAAGTTCCTAGTTTTTGCATGTAAATTCATGGAAATGGAGCCCAAACGATCAGATTTTCCGCGAAATCTCTTCCAATCTTAGACAAATTTCTCATAGACTGCAACTAAAAGACGAAAATAGATAGCGATTTATTGCAAGAGGTAGGAATGCTGATTCCGGACAGAAGAAAAACCCTAAAAAACGGTATCGAGATGCTCTTCTTTTTCTACCGTCCGTTGAATTTCATCCTACTTTTGCAGGAGAGAGAGAGAGAGCTTGTTAATGGCGTTTTTATGCGGCTGTCATCAAGACCGTTGAAGCAGGTGGGTCCCAGTTATTGATGAGCAGATCGTCCAATGAAATGCAATGTGTGGTCAGGTCAGGCGTGTGAATGCAGTAGGGCCGCTGTCGTGTTGAGTTGACCAGACGACTCCCAGAGAGCGATGTGGATGGTTTCGGTTATTATTATTTTATTTTTTTTACAGATGCTGTTGATTTTACGTACGTAGCCGTGACGAACAAACGATTGCGTGGCCAGGCACTGCAAGAGCACAGCTGGCATGTGGATTCGTTGGTTGGTTGTGTTTTTTTTAAGGGAGTTTTTTAAATAAGGCCTCAATTTTTTTATCTTATTTCAAAAAACATACACAAGTTTTAAAAATTCTCAAATTAGTTCCTATATTTTCAAGGTAGGTTTTTTAGATCAAATGTTGCTGACTTGGTGCGGGTGGCCGTGACGAACCAATGGCGGAGGAATACAGATATCCCCCTCAGGCTTTCCATGCAGTAGACGCGTGGAACTCCATAGTGGGCCAACGTAATGATAATTTGAACCTTTCATCTTAATTCTCATTCCCCTCTAATGAATGTTATACAATTTTATTCCACTGTTGAATTGTACATGTGATTGAACTCTTAATAAACTCATATTTAAGAATATGTCACCGGAAGGGATGAGGTTCAAGATGAATGGATTGGACTTTGGATTATCTTTATGTGGGCAATACATTCAAGTTCCTATAAGGAAAGCATATACTAAAGGCTAACTGGGGATGGACAAGGCTTCAACGACCATGTAAGCATTTTTTTTTTTTTTAATTACAAATCACACATTGTGTCTATCACCAGTTGATAATCCTTCATGTTGGAGTTCTTCGGGATTCATTTGGACAGCACAATTTATGAGGAAATGTTGCATTATTTTTCCTCTTTTTCTATATTCATGTTGCTTAGGTGCCTCTAGTAAAAGACTTGATTAAGTGAGAATATTAGTGTTGTAATTAGTGAAGTAATTGTACCAATCATGATATATGACGGTCCTGATTTGCTTTGACAGTACCTAATTAGAGATTTAAGATTGGAATCAAAGTTAAAAGTAATTGTTTTCAAAGTAGTGGATGAATCAACAGTTTTTTTTTTTTCTTTTTTTCTTTGGTGTGTGTGTGTGTTTTTCTGCTTTGATTCTCATGCCCAGTCAAAGCCATATTCAACTATCATCCTTTAAAGGGAGAATTGTAATGGTCAATAGACTTTGCTTTTTTATATCTTTTTATGAACCCAACCTCAAAATATCCAAAAAAAATTGCGCATAGATTTTGTAAGATATATAATACAAAATCATGCCCATATGCATAAACTTTTTTAACGTGTTCCCTGGATCAGATTTTTAGTTTGATCCCACAAACAAGAGGGGTAAACTCAAAACCCTTACATCCATTATAGGCAGACCAAGGGAAAGAAACTTCAATTGAAAAACATCTTTATTTGATTATACAAATTAAATCCCAAATTAAAAATAAAAATCTTTAATTGATTATTCAAATTAAATCCCAAATGAACTAGAGGGCTCTGATAATAACAAGTTGTGTGTTTTCTAGATGTACGTATTATAGGTTTTAATTTGAATAACATGGGAGATAAATAAAAATACTATAAACCCACATACCTGAGTTTATAAATTTGATGTTTCTTCCTTTCATTTCTTCCCCAGTGAGACTTTGCGTTGGATGGCGTATACAACTTCGGTATCTTTCTTCGTTTCTATCTCTTGAGCGAGTATGGTTTTAGGCAAGTCTTACCTTTTATAAACCTTCTCTTATGCGTTTTTACTTTCTTTTTTTTTTCCATCAGGTAACGTATGTCTTAAAATCCATTAAATGGTAAAATTAAGTATAAATAGATATTTGCAATTATTTTATTTAAAACAAGGGGATTTTTCAAAAAAGTAAATAAATAAATAAATAACCTCACTTCCTAAGATACATTGGAAAATTATTTTTCTCATGAAAAGATTTCTTAAAGCACTTTCATGTTAAAATCTTATTTTAACCTTTAGTAAAGACTTGATTGGATGGGAATACTAGTGTTGTAATTATTGACGGAAATATGCCAATCATGATATATGACTTCCGTGATTTGAATTGATAGACTTACCTAATTAGAGATTTAAGTCTGGCATTAATTTTCTTTTGTGTTTTTCTACTTTGATTATCGTCCCCAGTCAAATTCTTAATCGACTTCCGTCCCTTAAAGGGAGAATTGTAATGGCCTGTATTCTTTGCTCTTTTATACCTTTTTATGAACCCAACCTCAAAATACCCAAAAAAAAATAAGCATTAGATTTTGTGAATATATAATACAAAATCATATTAATATGTTCCCTACATCAAGTTTTTGGATTGATCCCACAAACAAGAGGGGTAAAACGAAAAACCTTGAATCCATCATAGCCAGACCAAGGGCAAAAACTTCAATTGAAAAAATCTTTTTTTGATTATTCAAATTAAATCCCAAATTGAAAATAAAATTAGAGGGCTCTGATAACAAGTTAGATGTTTTCTAAACGTCGGGATGTGCATATTATAGGTTTTAATTTGAACAATACAGGAGACAAATAAAAATAATATAAACCCACATACCCTAGTCTATAGATTTGATGTTGTCTTTCTTCAATTTCTTCCTCGATGGGACTTGGTGCTGGATGGGGTGTACAACTTCTGTATCCTACTTCGTTTCTATTTCTGGAACGACGGTTTCAGGTAAGTCTTACCTCTTATAAACCTTCTCTCATGCATTTTCTTCATCAAGTAATGTATGTCTTAAAAAACACTAAATGGAAAAATTAAACATAAACGGATATTTGAAATTATTTTGTTTAGAATAAGGGAAATCTTCAAAAAAAAAGTATATAAAAAAAAAAAAAAAAAACAACCCACTTCCTAAGATACATTGAAAAATCAATTTTCTTATGAAAAGATTTTTTAAAGGACTGTCATGTTAATATCTTATTTTAACCCTTATTAAAGACTTGATTGGGTGGAGAATGCTAGTGTACTAATTATCGAAGGAAATATGTCAATCATGACATATGATTGCCGTGATTTGCATTGATAGACTTACCTAATTAGAGATTTGAAATTGGCATCAAAGTCAAAAGTAATTGTTTTCAAAGTAGTGCACGAATCAGATTTTTTTGGTTTTTTTTTTTTTTTTTTTTTTTGGCTTTGATTATAGTACCAAGTCAAATCCCTATTCGACTTTCATCCTTTAAAAGGGAGTATTGAAAAGGGACTGTATTCTTTGTTCTTTTATACCTTTTTTTTTAACCCCACCTCAAAATACCCACAAAAAAAAATCACGCATAGATTTTGTGAGATATATAATACAAAATCACACCCAAATGCATAAACCATTTTAATATGTTCCGTGCATCAAGTTTTTGGATTGATCCCACAAACAAGAAGGGTAAACCCAAAACCCTTGTATCCATTATAGGCAGACCAAGGGAAAAAACCTCAATTGGGAAATATCTTTATTTGATTATTCAAATTAACCAAGTTGAAAATAAAAGTCATTAATTGATTATTCAAGTTAAATCCCAAATAAACTAGAGGGCTCTGATGACAAGTTGGATCATTTCTTAACATTGGGATCTGCATATTATAGGTTTTAATTGAATAATACGGAAGATAAATAAAAATAATATAAACCCACATACCTGAGTCTATAGATTTGATGTTGTCTTCCTTCGACTTTTTCCTCAATAAGACTTTGCAGTGGATGGGATTTACAACTTCGGTATCCTATTTCCTTTCTATCTATTGAGCGACAATTTCAGGCAAGTCTTACATTTTATAAACCTTTTTTCATGAGTTTTTCATCAAATAACGTATGTCATAAAAGACACTAAATGGAGAAAATTAAAGATAAACGGATATATGTAATTGTTTTATTTAAAATAAGGGAGATTTCCAAAAAAGTATAAAACTTTTATCTTATTTTCAAAAAAAGTACATGAAGATCTAAAAACTTCAAAAATGTATAAAAACGTCCTCATGCAATTCTTTCAATCATCTTTTTTTCGTAAATTTTTTTTGAGAAATGAAAAAAATATCCTTCTCTTATGATAGATTTTTGCTTTTTCTTAATCTCTTTCCTCCCTAAAAAAACAGTCATTTTGATTTTGATGATCATAACCATTTAATGAAAATACTTTTTTAGTCATTTGAAATCCCCTTTTTTTTAACTATCAATGCACAAACGTAGTTGAAATGGGCCCCACTAGGTTATTTTGGTTGGACTTGATCATTTCTCTTAAAGGGTATTTAAAGAAAAATTACGAAAATAATATAAAATTATTTTTTGCCATTTCTCATAATTTTTCTTTTATGGAGAGGACATGATTAAAAGAATTGTGGAACTCGTTTTATACTTTTCGAAATATTCAAATCTTCATATATTTTTTTCAAAATGAGAGAAAACTCTTATACTTTTTTAAAAATCTCCCTTAAAATAAAACATTGAGGCTTTGTTTTATATGTTTGCTTTAAATACAAGAGAGGGACCTGCTGATCTATGGTTATGTAAACCACTAAATCTAGGCATTTCAACATTATGTTCTATTGAGAAGTGGAAATGGGGAAAGAGCATTTTCAAATGAAGTTACAAAAATCGAATAAATTTGAGTAACTTTAGGCATGTTTAGACGCAAAGAAACCATGCCAAGAATTTTCTTAGGGCATTTGTTGAGGAGTATTAAATGTAAAGTTAAGATACACATGTCATGTGACATTTTATACTTTCCCATATTTAGAATAAGTATATTTGTGACATGACACCACTTACCTTTATTCCTCTACGAGCCTTTTTATCTTATAGAAATAAAAAATAGGAAATTGTGCTATACTAAAACTAACGAACAAAATGTATTTTTAGTCTACTCTCATTCTTTCATCTATGCTCTACTTCATACTCTCTTAATAAGAGTTTTATGACAACTCTACTTATATTTTTAACATTTGTTAGTTTTTTCTTAATTTAACATTTACTATACCTTTATTCTATTCATATAGATATATACCTCTTTTTTTATTGTAGGGTAGAGTAAAATAAAATATAACAAGAGACTCCGGAAAACGAATCAGATGAAGAGAGAGATCGAACCGTTTATTTAATACGCATTGATCTGCTGAAGTCGTCTTGATGACGTTTTGGATATCGGTCATGTGCGGGGCAACGGCTTGCTTGCGTCATCGGTGACGTACAGATGAGGAGAGTCAAGACTACGCGGTTTCTGTAGTAAGTATTAATGGTGCTTGCGTCGTTCAAGATGCTTTCCTTCTATTCGAAGCGTTACTTTTTATCCTTGTCTTCTGCTCTCCACGCTTTTATGTTTGGCACGTTGTGTTGGTTTCTTTATTTAATGCTAGCGAATTTTGCGGGAAGAAGGCGTGGATGGAGTGGAAAACGAGGGGTGCTGATGGTGCTATGCTCCTTACACACGTGCACCATTCTCATGCACGTGTATAAGATCTAGGCCCTTCATCAGATGGGCCTCACTGCAAATGTGTCATATCAAGAAGATCGGGGAGGCTAGCTGGGAGGGTCACTGTTGTTGTTTTCACCATCCATAATATTGGGGATAATTCAAATTTGTTTTCATCATTTGGAAATTCCTTAAATTCTTTGTATTATTGATGATATTCATTGACGATCAAGGGTGAGGACCTGATTTAGATATGCATAGCTAACTAGACTTTTGGGGCCGGTTTCTTGTTTTGTTTTTTTGGGTTCGAAATCAAGGAATTTATTTATGGTGAATTTCTAAATTTCTAGATATAGCAGGAATTTCTAAATGCTTTTTTGTACTTGAGCATTCAGAAGTTCTATCAAAAGCAAAAATGGTAGAATTCATAAATTCTCGGTCATTCAAAACCTTTCATGTGGTTGAATTTTTAAAATACTTGTGAATAAATATAGAATTTTCAAGTACGAAAAATATGATGTCACATCATATCCAAAAATCGTGACACGTAGAATTCCTATAAAAAATTTAAGAAAAGAAACAGATACTCAGCTATGAATAAGTTTATACCCGTTAAACAGACATCTACAAATTTGAGTTTTTTTTTTTTTTTTCTCAATTGTTTTTCTTGAATCAAAATGAATTGAGTAAACTCGATATGTTAGCAAATTAGGTGAGTCCCAGTAGTCTTGACTGAATCCAGCTTGGTGGGAAAGGGACTCCCAACCAACCAGCTAGACCTTAGTCTCATACAAACATAAAACGAAATTACACAAATCATAAAACTATCCAGTCAGCTTGACTTAGTCCGGCTGAGGTTCGGACCCGTCAATATGAGTAATAAAATAATAATACCCCAACATTGTGATTAATGAGTATGTCCCACTGAGGAAAAGGAACGTGAAACACATGACAAAGGTACCACATGCCGACACTTCACCGTGATCCTCTGTGATGGATGCTCAGGAGAAATTAGAGAGGCACTGGTGGGAGGGACCCACCTATTAAAAACTTTAAATAGTTGAAAAACAAATGCTCCCCAATTTCATAGAAACCTGTTAAATTTCAATTCAATAGAAGTAGCGCTCAAAGAAAGATTAATCTTAATCATGAATAAAATTTTTGAATTGAATGTTAAAAAAATATGATAGAAGTCACCACTCTTGCAACTCGAGTGGAAGTAGATTCCATCTACTGAAATTAGAGCCACTCAAAATAAACATCCCCAAACTTCAATAGAAATTAGCCCCGTTGTAAGATTCACATTATGATGATGTTAATCAAGTTATTCATCACATAATCAATTTTATAATGAGCCAACTAGTGTTAAGAGTCAAATTTGGGACATCCAATATAAGGTGAGAGTTTGGAGATTTTAGCTTTTGTTTCTTTACTAGAATTTCTAATAGGAATTTGTTATGAGATATGGATCACGGTTGGATGCCCACATGAGATGAATTAGGGTTAGAATCTTATTTTGATTAGGTTTTTTAAATTAAGAGGTTACTTTGTCTATAAATAAACCTCCTCATTGTATACATACTTGAGATAATAGAAGAAGCTCTCTCTCTTATCCCTCTAATCTTCTTTCTCTTAGTTTTCTCCTTTTCTAACACAATATCAGCACAAAGCTCTAAGAGAAGGAAGAAAACCCAATCTTTTTACCAAAAGAGAAGAGAAATCCTTCCATATGCAGATTTTCATAGTGAAATCCTTCCCTTCGCGGATTTCTATCTTGGATTTCCTGTGCAGATTCCTTCCTAGCGTGGATTTCCATCACAGATTCCTTCTCAGCGCAGATTTACATCGCGAATTCCTTCCCATTAAGGATTTCCATCCTAGAATCCTTCCCGGCGCAAATTTCAAAAAAGGGTAATACTTTTCTTCAAATATAGTAAGTAGTATGTGAGCTATTCTCAAAATCAATTTATTAGAATGCATCTAACTAGTTTATATTGCTTGTTCGCAGTAATCATGGTACTCGTGTACTATTCATTATCTTGTTTGTTTTATTTTTTTATACCATTTATGTGAATGGATCACAATATAAAACCAGAAGTTCTAAATTTGAACCCGGAGTTCACCAATCTATGGGCCAGTAGTCCTAGAAGTTGGAATACTGATATGAACTCGTAGATTAATATCCATAAATAAAAACCTGGAGTTTTTTTTTTGTTCAAATCCAAAAAAATTATAAGGCCATGAAATTAAACTTGAAGATTTGACAATACCAGAAGTTCTTATCAATTGTTAGAACTAGAAGTTCTATTTCAAACCTGAAGATTTAATGGAATCAAAAGTTTTACTTTAAACCTGAAGATTTGATAAAATCAGAAGTTCTGATCAATAGTTAGAACCAAAAGTTCTACTTCAAACCTGAAAATTTGACAAAACCAGAAGTTCCGATCAATTGTTAAAAGTAGAAGTTCTATTTCAAACCTAAAGATTTGATAGAATCAGAAGTTCTGATCAATTGTTAAAACCAGAAGTTCAACTTCAAACCTGAAGATTTGATAGAACCGGAAGTTCCGCTTTAAATCGAAAGTTTCAACAGAACGTGTAGTTCTAATTCATGTGTTATGAACCTGAAGTTCAAAATCAAGCATGAAGTCTTGACATAACCAGCAGTTCTGATTCTTAAAGTTTAGAACCTCATATTCCAACTTTTCATTGGCTAACTTATTTTTCATGATTGATTAATTTCTCCCATAATCTATTTTTGAGGTTAAGTTTTCATTTTTTTTTTTTATTTTGATGATTATCTGCATTCATATATCTTTTTCTTACAGTTCTTGTATGATGCCAAATCTGGAAAAACTTGACTTTAAATAAATGGGAACAATTACTTATATTAGCAACTGGATGCTAAAATCCACTTGTAATCTAAGAAACTTATAGAGACCATAAAAGAAGGTTATAATATGTCCCAGTAGGACAAGGCATTAGCCCTCATTTGCTTGCGTCATCATATAGATGACGACCTAGAAAATGAATATCTAACTGAGGAAAACCTAGTATGTCTTTGGAAATTCCCGAATGATAGGTATGATCACTAGAAGACTGTTACATTACCAGCTGCATAGAATGAATAGGCAAACCTAAGGTTTATAGGATTACAAAATAGTATCTGAATATAACTCTGCCCTCTTCAATATATTTAGACTTATGGATTGTGTTGGGTTTTTTTTTATTTAATTGATGTTCTATTTTATAGTGAGTGGTTAATCTTTATCATGAGGTTGCAAAGTTATATTAGTTTATTATTATTTTTAAGGTATGGATCGTGAAATCGAGGACAATCTATGTCTGCAAGACAGTGCCACACGCACACCATTCTAAAAAATTAGAAGTTTTTATCATAATTAATGTTTAATTCCACGAAAGGTATCCACCATAGTTGGACCTGTGCAAATAATTGAAGGCTCTGGAAGAGCCCATATGATGTTACCTAATGGCACCCATCTATTCAGTAAAGATGTATTGTTCTCAAGAAGTTCACGAATAAACTTGATTAGTTTCAAGGACACTATAATGAATGGGTACCACAATGAGACTGTGAGTGAAGGTAACAAGGAATACTTATGCATCGTTACTAGTATTGGAAGCCAGAAGCAAATAATAGAAAAACTAAGTGCACTCTCCTTAAGGTTATATTACAAGAAAATCTCCAATGTCGAATCACATTCGATTATGAGCAAAATAACAAAGTCAAGCCCGAAGCTTAAACTAAGCTTGAAACTTAGTGATCCTTAGACTTTAAAGCTTTGGCATGATAGGAGCCCTAGGCGCACTAAGATAAGACCACAACGTAGATTGATAATCTATTTAGATTATGACTCTCCCTCGATAATTTGATATCTAGAACCAACGACATGAGATGTCTTAACTGCTCGTTTTCTCGATTGTCAATTAGATGAGACAATATTCCCGCCGTTAGGGGGAGATAAGATAGATCCTGAAGAACGTATTTTTCCTATAGAACAACCCGTTCATGAAGAATGGAGATAATTAACATGGAGTACTTCCACTCTTTCTCATCTGGATCCACGAACTTCATAATGTGAAAATGAAGTATGGAGAATTGAGCACTTATAAGAACTTACAAATAGATTACCTGATGCATTTAACAATGCAGCAAAAGTGACAAAGTCACATGTGCCAGCTATGAATGCACATGCTAAAGTTAATGTCCCTATAGGATAAAGTCAAAACACAGTAGCAAAAGAATCTGCAATACACCAGAAATGTGGCAGACCAATTGGCTCAAAAGACTCAGCTCCACGGAAAAGGAGAAATGAGCAATCATCATCACGTCCTCCCAAAGAAGCAAATAACGCTCCTGAAGAGGTTCCTCCTTAAGAGGCACATTATACTCTTGAACAGGTTATGGTAAAATTCGTTCTCTATAGAATAATGGAAGTCGCTAATGAGACTTTGGAAGCCCTTGAAGTGGCATCTGTACCGGATAATGAAGAGATCTCTATACTTTAAAATTATTCAAGAGAGATGGAATAGAAATGAAATTGTCATTGATGACGCATTTGCATATGCGGTAGCTACACAAAAATCAAAGGAAAATGATGATGATGATTGAGACACAGAATCATGAATTATAAATGAATGTCGACAAAGAAATGATTGGCCAAAATGGAAAAATGCCATCAAAGCAAAGTTAGAATCTCTCAATAAACGTGGTGTGTTTGGACCTATAGCATAAACCTCAAAAGACGTTAACCCTGTAGGTTACAAGTGGGTGTTCGTAAGAAAAAAGATTGAAATTACCAGATATAAAGCACGATTAGTGGCACAAGGTTTCCTACAAAAACCTGAGATTGATTATGAGAAAACATACTCCCCTGTTATGGCTACAACAATATTCATATATCTGATAAGTTTAGTAGTTTCTAAAAATCTATAAATGAGACTCATAGATGTTGTAACTACTTACTTGTATGGAAAATTAGATACGTAAATTTACATGAAAATTTTGTTAGCATTTCCTTTGCTTGAAGCAAAGTTAAGAAGTACGTACTAAATCCAATTAAGACGATCATTGTATGGATTGAAAATCCGGAAGAAAATGGTACAATCATCTTAGCGCATACTTGTCTAAAATGGGGTATGAAAACAATCATATTTGCCCGTGTCTATTTATAAATAAATTCTTGAAGGGACTTTCAAAAGTAGCAGTTTATGTGGATAATATAAATTTGAAAGGGACTCCAGAAGAGTTCGAAGAAACTGCTAATTATTTAAAAAAGAATTTGAAATGAAAGACCTTGGAAAAACGAGATTCTGTCTCGGCTTGTAAATCGAGAGAAATTCTAGTAGGATATTGGCTCATCAATCTAATTATATCGAAAAAGTCTTAGAATGACTTGGTATGGACAAGGCACATCCATTATGCACCCTCATGGTCGTCCGAGCTCTATATATAAAGAAAGATCCATACCATCTTATTGAGGAAAATGAAGAAGTATTGGGTCCTAAAGTACCATACTTAAGTGTTGTTGGAGCATTGATGTACTTGGCACAATGCACTAGACCATATATTTTATCTTTTGTGAATCTACTTACCAGATATAGCTCCGTACCGTACCAACTCAAAGGCACTAGACTGGTATTAAACACATCCTATGATATTTGCGTGGAACAACTGATTTGTGAATATTTTGTTCTTATGATCGTAGAGATTCCAGTTTTGTATGATATGGTGATTCGGGTTATCTCTCTAATCCTCATAAAGGTCGATCACAGACAAGTTATGTGTTTCTTTATGGTAATGTCGTCATTTCTTGGCATTCTATTAAACATACTTTTGTAGTTACTTCCTTCAATCATGTTAAGATTTTGTCTTTATGAAGTACGTAGGGAATGTGTATGGCCTAAGTCTTTGATTCAGTATGTTTGTAGTTCTTATCAATTAATTTCTACTGCAGATATCCCGAACATTATTTATAAAGATAATGAAGCACGCATAAAACATATTCGAGAATGTTTCATTAAAGGAGATAAGACTAAGCATATAGCATCGAAGTTCTTCTTCACTCATGAACAGCAGAAGAACAATGAAATTGAAGTTAAGCAAGTTTGTTTGAGTAATAATTTGGCTGATATGTTTACCAAATCTTTGCAAAATTAGTATTCCAGAAGTTTGTATATGAGATTGGCATGCTTAGAGTTTACCATAAAATTATATGAATGGTTGCTATCATCAGGGGGAGTAGTTAATCAGGGGGGCATCCTGAAGTATGCTACCAAGGACATCTGTGTGTTGTTCTCCTTTTCCTTTTTTATGTTTTATCTCATTGGATTTTCCTGTTTAAGGTTTTAACGAGGCAGCATTATGCACGTCCAATACTAGTTCAATGATCTTGAAGAGCGTTGAACTCTTTTTTCTTTCGCTTTGGTTTTTTCCCATTGGGTTTTTCCTTAGCAAAGTTTCTAATGAAGCAACAGTCATTGAGTGGTATGAGATACGGATTATGAGCGGATGCCCACATGAGATGAATTAGGGTTAGAATCCTATTATGATTATATTTCTTAAATTAAAAGGTTACTTTGCCTATAAATAAACATCCTCCATTATACTTGTATATATACTTAAGTATACATACTTGAGATAATAAAATAAACTTTCTCTCTTCTCTCTTTAATCTTCTTTCTCTAAGTTTTCTCCTTTTCTAACAGAATTTTATATGTTCGGGTTTTTGGGACATGATGCTCTTTAGCATTTGCAAATCATATATTTTTTGCCTGGCATCCAAGAACTTCAGCCACATGACCTTGGGAATTTAGGAATTTCACTCTCTTTATATTTTGGTGAAACTCCTGAATGCTCAAGTTCAAAGAGTATTTAAAAACTCCATTATATCCGAAAACTCAGAAATTTCTTGGACAGAATTCCTTGAATTCAAAAAAAGCAACAGGCCCTTAATTAGGTGTGCCTCACCATATGGAGTTCCATTTCACGGGGCTCTACTGAGACCTTACAAATTTCTGATGAGACCGGCCCACGGCACCAGGACTCATGAAGCAGAGAACTTGTCAAGAACCTTTTCTTTTTTGACTGACTCCCTCTCCATTATTGCCACACTGGAGTGTTCCATTTATTTCAAACGAGGACCAAGAATCGAAAGGTCAGTATCAGCTTTCTTTCTCCAACTTTTTTGTCCAGTCCAATGCCAAAGAGGCCGACAAGGAAATGTGTTCGAATCTCATGAAACCCTTGGTGGGTAGAATAGGAAAGTTCTACCCTTGTTCATACGACGACCAACGCTCAAGGGAGTATTGGTTCTCTTCGAATCACTTCTTTCCATGTGAGATCCAGGCCATATTTCAGTCCTATAAAGTTATTCCATTATCAGACTAATCATGTGTAAATTAGACATGACATTGTGGCCAAACTATGGATTCACAGCAAATGGGTGCCAATGCATTTATACTTTATAGGAAGGCCATCTAATAATTTCTTTGATTCTTAGTATGAGACTTGCTTACCTGCTCACTAATTTATAGGATGTCTGGAAACTCCTGCTTAAAGAACATCTGCGATTTGCAAATGTTGCCTTCTAGTTGGATTCACAATTGTCTAGATTAGTCTCCCCTCCTTTTTGAATCAATTTAGATAATTTTATAAACCAAAAGTGATAATCTAAGATGGTAAATATTTAAGAACTTATGAATCAATTTGAAATGCTGCACAACAGCCGAAAATATTGTAAAAAAATTTGCCGTAGGAGCAACGGTTGTCTTATAACTCAATTTGACTTGACTGGTCGAGTCAACTAACTTGATGGGTGATGGGTGTGCACAAGTTGAACACATTTATGGAGCTCAGAGGAGTTTTCAAATTAGACTTGCACCTGTTCCTCCATTGGGTGACCTACCGAGTCAAATCTATAGGCTTTTACACTTTAATTGACCAAACTCAGTGATTTGGCAAATCAAGTCAGCTTGTCCAGACAAAGGCCAATAAATTAAGAAGATAGATCATTAGAACAAGAAAAGGCATGGGGCAAAGGACCGCAATCAAATGCAAGTGCCGCTTGAGTGCCTGCTGGGCCCTTACAATGATGCAAATGAAGAGGCTTTAGTTTTCCAGCAGTTGGGTCAACAAGGTATTATCCACCAAGGATTAAATAAAGGAAAAGAGTGGGGCTAAATGTAAACTGATTTTTGCTCTTCACACATTACTTTTCTCTACACTCATCACATATTACCAAAATTACTATCTACACACTCCATTTTCCCTAAACTACCGTCCAACTTCTCTCTATACTCCCTTTCCCTCTCTCCACCGGCCGCCTGTCCTTCCTCTCCTTGCCTCTCTCTCCCCCACTCCCTCTCTCCCACCACCCCTGCCTGCTTTCCCTCTCTCCATGTCTCCCTCCCTCTCCCTATTTCGCTCTCCCTTACCTCATCTCTCACCCTCTCGCTGCCCATCACCCACCCGCCCGCCGCGCCCTCTCTCCCTCTCCCTCCTTGTCTCTCCCTCTCCCTGCTCGTCGCCGCCTGCTCTCCTTTTTTTTTCTCTCCCTCCCTAGCTCTTGCCCTCTCCTTCCCTCTCTCTCTAGCTCCCTCCCCCTCTGGCGTTGTTGCCAGAGGGGGTGGTGGTGGCTGTGGGTGGGAATTGGGGTGGGTGGGTGTAGAAAGAAGTTGAGGAGGGAGATATATCCATTTAGGTAATTTAACACAAGGGTATATTGGTCATAAAATTGCGCAACGTGTGAAGAGCAAAAATCAATGGAGAGCTGCTAATGTCACATCCCTTTATTTTAAGACCAATATACCCATGTTTGAAATTACTAAAACGGTCATCACTTATAGTTTCATACCTCACTCCATTTCTCTCTGCACTCACCTAGCCCCACCCCCACCCCCACCCCAGCCAACGCCCAATCTGGCAGCACCGCTGGTCGGGGAGAGGGATAGGGAAAGAGAAAGAGGGAGAGGGAAAGTGGGCGACGGGGAGGGAAAGGGAGAGAGAAAGGGGGAGAGGGAGAGATAGGGAGAACGAGAGGGAGAGAAGGTTGGGTGAAAGTGGGGGGGGGTGGGGGGGGGGGGGGGGGGGTGGAGGGGGAAGAAGGGGAGTAAATTGAGAAATTGATGCCGGAGGGTTTCGGTATTTTGGGAAAAAACCGGTGTGTAGAGAGAAATTTTGAATTCATTTTACTTGCTTGGGAGTGTAGAGAGAAGGGATGTACTTAGAGAAGTTTGGGATATGTCATTAGCAGCTCTTAAATAAGTGTGCATTTAGTAGCTCTCAAAGGAAAATTTACTATATACCCCTCTACCAGTTCTGATATATTTATAAAAAGCCACCTGATTTCCACGTAAAACCACCTAACTCCACCATGACATCATTCTGACATCTTTATCAAGTTCGTGTTTACTTGTAATGACCCAGACCTGACCCATAAAAACATGGCCCATTATGTATACTAGGGAAATGATCCGGTGAGATGAGTGAAATTATAAAGTAAGGCCCACCTAAATGGGTGCAAGCCATTGAGGCAAAGGGAGAATTGGAACATCTTTTATTATTATTGTTTTTTTTTGGCAACACAGCCAAGGGTAATGGGACCCAATTGAAAGCCCACACACATAGTGGAAGACAATTCACTCAAGTGGCAAAAGGAGGCCACACACAGAGTAAGAAGCCCACACAAGCAGAAAGGGAGCCCACTCACTCGAGAAGAGGCGGCGTATACCCAGGATTTAAACCCTGGGCAATCGGGTGAGAATTGCCACTCCCTACCACTCGGGTAAGGAGTCATTCTCCAGAATTGGAAGATCTTAATGAAGGATAAGTATGAACTATAAACCAACCCCATCCAATCTTCAAGTATTGGTTGAGAATTATTTTGTTACCAAAATCAAAGTATTTCATTATGATGGAGGTGGTGAATATAATTTAACCCAATTTATCTTACACAATGTCGGATTACGCTGCATCTTTCTTAACAGTAAAATAAAATGGTGTTTCTCTGGAAGGAAGAACCCACACATTACTACTTTACTGTGAGAGAGAGAGAGAGAGAGAGAGAGCATAGGATTACACTGCATCTTTCTTAACAGTAAAATAAAATGGTGTCTCTTTGGAACGAAGAACCGTCACATTACTACCTTACTGAGTGAGTGAGAGAGAGAGAGAGAGAGAGAGAGAGAGAGCATACCTGAAACATATATCAGTTGTGGAGATTAATTGAAAATTTGATTAGCATGCAAGAAAATCTCTCTTTACAGGTAAGGAAGCAGGCAAGAAAATCTCTCTTTATATAGGTAAGGACGTAAGCATATGGTCAAAACTCAAACAAAATTCTTTCTCTTTAAAGTTGTATAGCGGTTGGAAAAAAAAAACTCAATTATGGCCTTAGGAGAAGCCACGTCAGCTTGTTGGGGCCTATTTCTGCATGTGTCTTTCTAAAAATAAATATTTGCCTTTTCAATAAAATGTGCCCCGACCCATTTGTGAATGTATCTTTTTAAAAATACATATGTGCCTTTTTAATAAAATGTGTCTATTGGGCCCATTTGTGTGGATGTTGCTCAATTCAAAGGGATGCCTTCTAACTCTATAAATTAAGGTTGTAAGACCCCGACCCCTAATTCTCGTGTTTAGTGTTGTTTTAGTTGTGGTTTAGCTCCTTAAGTGAGATTAGAGGTTGTTCGGCCAAATTTGTGAGTTTGGTTAGATTTTTCATAGCTTTGGGGAATTTCGAGGGCCTTTGAACTCAGTCTGACACACTTTAAGACCCCTTTGTGTTGTTCAAGTAAGTGTGGGGGGTTATCAATGTTTTCGAAAATTTTATATTTTTTACCCCATTCAGTAGTTTAGTTGAGCCCCGACAACTTTTGTGTTCATTCCGTTTGTGTTCAGAGCCTAAAAACCCAGTTTTCAGTCAAAGGGCAAAACAAACTTTTCACATCAAAATATGTGCACGATTTTCAATGTTTTCAAACCATGCAAAAAATATACTTTTTGAAAACTAGATTTTATGAGGATCGTTTCTTTCTTCTTTGTCGATTGCATCCGGGGCCCGTAAATGGGGTTTCCAAGCCCTTGAAGTTTTAGAACTGTGGGGCCAACAATCCACTTAAGTTTAAAATCAAACCTACGTATCTTCCATCTTCATTCCCGTTTCAGCTCGAACCAGAGAAGAGCTTTCTCTTCTTCTTCCTTTTCTAGCTCTTTCTTGCTCTTGCATGTCCCACCAAGCCAACCCAAATTGAAAGCTGATCTCACCACTCTCTTCCCCATCACCTAGGCTTCTATTACATATCTTTCTGCAGAGATTTCAGCCGGAACCTCTTCTCTTTTGAAGCCTTTCTTCTTGGATAGAGCATTTCTAGGTAAGGACTTGACCTCATCTCTTAGATTTGGGTTTGCTGGACCCTTTGGTCCTTTCTGTTGCATGCAAACCCTTTTGAAAAGATTTCTTTTCTGTTCTTTTTTGGGGGCATTTTGTGTAGGATTTTTGGGGCTTTTGTGGAAAGGTGTTTCCAGTAGTTTGGTGGTGCTTGGGAGAGAGTTTTGGGACCAATTGGAGATCATGCAAGTGAACAATCTGATAATGAAATGCATGCAAATGACTGAGATGAATTATTTTGAGCACGTACGCATTTTTCTGATTTTTCCAGATTTTCTATGTTCTTATGGAGCTTATGGCTATTCTCCTCTTCATCTTTGATGCTCTTTCAATTGGGTTCTGAAAATGCATGTTTGTTAATTCTTTTTCTCATCCATTTGAGCCTCTATAAGTTTCAAAATTTTGATTTCATGACTAAGTACGTTTTGTTGCAAATGGATTGAATATACGACTTTTGTCTGGAGGTTGGTTTGTATGATGAATGGGTGTGATCTTGGAGGAAGTAAATATGGTTTGCAAAGGGGCATTGGAGGCCTTAGTTGATGCTGGAATTGTATTGGAATGGGGCCAAGGGAATGGGAGAGAAAATAGTGGGAAGGAGTAGGAAAATCCTGTTTCAGCACGAGCAGCAACCAGCAGCCCTGCTCGCTATAGCGAGAGTCAAAACGAGCTTGACTCTCGCTATAGCGAGCATGGTTTCTACCCCAGGGAACAAGCCATCTCGCTATAGCCCGCTGGATACAGGTTTGCCTTTTTTAAAAAGGCCATAACTTTTGATCCAAAAATTAGATTTTGGAGATCTATATATCGTTGGAAAGCTCTCGAAATATAAAATTCAATGGTTTATACAATTAAATGATTAGAAGTTGGGAAAGAAATGGGATACTTGTACAAATGAATCTAGCCCCATAACTCATGTTGCCCACTTTGTACCTAGATGATCCTAGTGTAATCTTGGATAGGACCCATTGAACCTAAAACCCTTGCCTATTGACCCTAGTTTGATGAAAGAGAGGGACCTATGTGGGGACCAATCTCGAAACACGACAAGACCCCTTAACTTGATGAGGTGCACTAGGTGACTTGGAATGTCGTCTAACCTTGGGGGCACCAATCGATACGAAAACCTGGCATTTGGGCCCTAAGTGCATGTAGTGTGTAAGACCCCGCCCCGAGAGTTTCCTTTTAGTGTTAATTAAGACGTGTTTGAGCTATAAGTGAGATTAGTGGAAATTGGTTAAATCTGGATTAGAATAGCTTTTCTATAGCTTTGAATAATTTTGGAAACTCTTTTGATCTAGTGGGGCTCTTTGGGGGTTCCTTTTATTGTGTCTTGATTAGTTTTGAGATTTATTTATAATTCTGAAAATATGTAAATTACTCCATTTAATGTATCTTATGATTCCCGACAACTTTTGTATTTGCTCCGTTTCCATTCGAGACCTCTAAACCCTACTTTGCCATTGATAGGGGTAAAACAGTCTTTTTACACAAAATCTGGGCACTATGTTCAACGTCTCCGAAACTCGTAAAATATATACTTTTTGGAAAGTAGAAATTTCGATGATCAATTCTTCCTTCTTCGTCGAATCCGTCCGAAGCCCGTAGAACGATGTTTTAGCCCAATTGGATTTTTAAGTTGTGGGACCCATTGCCATTATCTATATAAGGAGCAATCCTTTTTCTTCTTCCCCTTTTCTTGCAACTTTCCCTTGAGAACAAAGAGAAGTTCCAGCCCAGCCCTAGGGTTTTCCTTCTTGCTCCTTGCTTCCCCATCTCTCAATCTCTCTCAAATCTATTGCTAAAGGTATAATGGAGGTGGTGACCTTCTTCCCCTCCATGAGAGCTTCATCTTGATACCATTTGTAGAGAGAGCCTCCCATTCCAAGCTACCTTTTGAGCAAACTCTTGCCATTAGAGAACTTTTCATGTAAATTCTTCTTCTCATCTCTTGGTTGTGTATTCTTCTAGCCATGGAGGTGCTTCACCTTGATTATTGGAAGCTATCTCCATCTATTGCTTGATTTTGACATTCTAGGGTAGTAATGTTGTATTTTGGGGATTTTTGTGTAGATTGTAGATTTTGAGCTTGATAGAAGGATTAGAGCTTGACTAGCATACTTGGAGACTAAGGCAAGTGGATGAATGGATTCGATTTGAATAAGTTCTTATTTTGTTGAAAATGTAGATTTTTACTATCCCTATTTCATTTGGTTCATTATGTTTCACAATGCTTTTGGAAATGTACTTATTGACATGGTTTTCCTCTTAGTTAGTCTTATGAGAATATATGCATTCATCATCGAAGTTTATTTTGGTCATTACAAACTTCTTAAATGATATTTGCACTTGCATTGAATGAGATTTGTATTGGTAGGGGAATTAAATGCATTGATGGAATGGTGGTTGGTGGAAATGATTAAATGTTAAATGGAAGGAATAGACCCATTTCATGTTAGGGAACGGTTGGAGTTGAACTGAAGTGGGTTGGGAAGCAAAGAACTGAAATCTGTACCTGATGTGTAGTTCCCGCAGCTGGGCGGTCAGCGGGCGATCACCTTGGCGGTTAGCCGACAGGTGACTGGCGGCCAGCCGACCCAGATGCGGTTAGAAACACAGAATGCTGTGTTTTGACAGGCGAACCGCGGTCAGCCGCGCGGTCAGCTCGCTGCTAACCGCTAATCAAAAACCCTATGACCGCTAGGTAGCCGAGATGCGCGGTTAGAAACACAGAATGCTATATTTTAGCAGGGTGAACCGCGGTCAGCCCCGCGGTCAGCCAGCGGCTAACCGCCGATCCCATCGGCGGTTAACCGCCAGATGACCGACAGGTGACCGAGTTTCACCCAGAATTCCTGAGTCTTTTCTATTGGTTTCCGATATAGTATTTAAAGGTTTGGATGGGTTGTTTTGATGCCCTACCACCTTGGAAAGACCCAGGGGATGACATAAGGAGATTGACATAGGAAGAGACACCATTTCGGAAAGGTATTGGGACTTTTAGATTCATCAACGTGCATAAGGAAACTTAGTATGTCCTCTATCATTCGAGTACCATACTAAGGGTAATAATAGACATACAAGATCCTTATACATGTTGCTTGAATATGGATGCCCCAATATATAGTCCCTAATGATATAAGGATTTATTGCATTGTTTTACTTAGATTATATGTATAATTAACCGATCCTACTAGTTTTATCTCAAATTCTGATTTATACACCTGATATGTCCTGCCAGCCCCGTACATGCATGAACAGATAATAATATGAAATGTGTGCCTACGAGCACCATGCCCCGCCTACCCGAATGTTTATACTGATATGTTTTGTATACGTTTTGATTTCTCATGTAACCTATGAGTCGGCACCACTAAGCTTGGACGTCCTTGTCAGTCTGATCAACTGACTTGGGCCTCCCCCTTGTGCTCCCGCCAGTTGCAACTTGGATCCTGTCCTGTCCCGTTACCCGGTTCCGCGGCCGTGGTCTTGCCTAGCTATATGTATATGTATATAATGTTGGTTCTCGTCACTTCGTGTGCTCGAGCCCAACGCACTGAATGTGCTCTCATCACCTTAGTGATAGAGAGGATTTAGCTTTAGTGTGGTTGCCATCTAGTCAGTCCCCGTACCTTGAATACCCCACATGATTTATATTGCATCTGTACTTTAAATGAACCATGCATCTTGTTTTATGACAGTTATCGTTGTAATAAGCTTTCGTTATGTCTAAGATGTGCTTTGATTTCTTTCTTGGTTTTATCTATTCATCCACCTGCCAGACCGTCGTGTCTGACCCATTTTTGTGGTACTCAGGTCCAGCTCCCGTTATTGCCTTTGAGGAGGAGCCAGAGGGGGCGGTTGATGAACCGCAACGATTAGTGGAGTGGCAAGCTGACGATGTCATGTAGACATTCGGTTTAGCTTTGAGCTGCGAACAATTTGGGGAGTTTATAGAATGATACTGATTATACTTTTGGTTGTACTGGCCTGTGTTGGCCATTATTTTTGGGGAATGTTAATTTAACTTAATCTTTTGTTTAAACTTTAACTTCATATTTTTGGGAATGCTAATGAGATCATTGCTCACTCTGACATCATGTCATATTTGTGGTTTATCAGCCTTATTTGATGAGAAGGATTAAGAGTTTGATTTGCTACACGCTTCCGCACCAATATAAATGTTCTATGAGTGTATGTGGAATCCTCACCGCGGAAACCTGTGGGAAATTAAGGAAATGTATAATTATTATTAAGGAGTAGCTCATTATCCTCACCACCCGTCGCGGTCCCGGGGCCTGGTTCGGGGTCGCGACATAGTGTCAAATGGTGGTGGTCTTATTGCATCCACGGGTGCATGTTTTGAAAAAATTCCAATTGATTCTTAAATCGCTTGGCATGTTACTATTTTAGTTCCAAATACCTTGGTTTTACGTGTTTTACCACAAAAACCACTTGGGATCATGATTTATTGTAATTCTCAACCAGTAAACATGATTATGGAAATCTTTAAAAGGTTTTGATTCGTAAAGATATTGGTTAGCAAAGGTTTGGATTTGTAAAGGCTTTTGATTCGTAAGGGTAGGCGTTTCTAAAGGATTGGTTTTAAAAATGATTTGACCTAGTGTCAAGTATGGATTTTTTTGGCTCGCCACATTATATGTATCTTGAAAGAGGTATTTGTTCCGTTTTGCTTCCGTACGTATGATTTGTTTAGTTTACATAGTAGTCATTTATTAAGTCGGAATATGGTTTGTAAATTTGTAAGTGTTTTCATAGATTTCTGGTTGGCACCACTCAGCTTGGGTTGCCGGGTCGGTCTATTCATCCGGCCTAGGATCCTTAACTATTTCGCCAACTGCAACTTGGAAACTCTGTTTGTTTGCCATTCGTTCCTCGACAGATTCTGTTTGATACCCATCTATATTGGGTTATATATGTTTGTTCCGACCTTCTCATATGGCGACGGTTATATTATATGTTTGTTCCAGCCATTTCATATGGCGACGATTATACTTTGATTGCTCTTATTACTTTGGTAATAGGAGAATATATCTCAATGTGGTTGCCATCTGTTTCATCTGATCTGTCTATTTTGTCAATTTGTTTAAGCATGTTTTCTATTTAACATAAATGATTTCAGTATTTAACTCTTGCCATTTCATTATTACTTCTGTTTAGATTTTCAAATGTGCTTTGGTATTGAAAAAAATGAATTCTTATACATTATCATTATGTTATTATATATATTATTCGCCTGCCAGACCGTTGTGTTTGATACATCACTTTTGGTGCTCTAGGTAGCAGGTCATTCGTTCCGAGTTGGAGTGTGTGAAGTCGCTTTGGAGCCTTGTATTTTGTAGGTTTGTTTTGCTGACGATGTCATTTAGGCATTGTATTTGGCACTGGAGTTCGTCACATAATTTGGGAGTAGCATTTTGTTTAGCTAGTTATCTTGGATGGCTTTTATTAGCCTTTTTCTTTGGGACTTTCATGAATATACTGTTATAATTTGTAACTTGAATATATGTGGGAAATGAATTGTCCTGTTACTGTTAGCTCAACATTTCATGGCTTTTAATTTGTTCTCGTCGGATTATAAGCCTTGATTTGATAGCTTTATGTTAGTGGTTGAGCGCGACATGGAATCCGATGGCAACGGGCTCCGAGTTGCAATGCCACATAAGCTTCCGTGAAATATTCATGTTGTGTTGGAATTTTGATATCCTCATACACACGGATCCTGGGAGAAAAATAATTATTACTTATCCCAAATTACGCTCCCTGAGATCGGATTGCTGCAGGATTCCGGTTTCGGGGCGTGACAAAAGTCATTTTCAAAGTTTTTATTGTTGGAAATGGTGGGCCTCTAGGATATGTTTCAAAAACTTTTGACCAACTTGATGCAGTGATCATCTATCCAGAAGGTTACAAAACCCAATCCAGGATCCATGTCCTCTTTTTCATGATCATGTACATTAGAAAACTCTTTTTAAAAGATAGAAATAGCAGCATACAAGCAACCACGAAATCCACAACATACAAGGAAGTAGATCATACCTATGGAGCTCGGTTGTGCTCTAAGGGAGGAGTTAATTTCTTTCTTTGATGATGAAAAACTTTCACAAACAAATCAGAATTTCTAAGACCCAATCGTCTTCCACGCTATGACCTGTATCAGATTCTCTTTTCTCAAGAAGATGGGTGGGATCTCCAAGAGAAAGCTCTTAAGGAAAATAGAAGAGAACTAGAAGAGGAAGAGGAGAAGATGCATGTGCAACTCTTGCACAACAAGGGCCTTGGGCGTGAATCCCTAGGGGGATATTCATTGAGGACATCCAGCCCTAGCTCCTCTTATATATATATAGCTTTTAGCCACCTCCTCTTGGTTTATTATTAGAAGTCCTACTTCTATAATAATTAACAACCTTCTCTTTTTACTAATTTAAATAGAAGTCTCACTTCTATTATAATTAATAACTTACTATTACCACTATTAGAAGTCTCACTTCAAATATAAATAGTAACTTTCTATTTCCTTTTAGAGTTCTACTATAATTAGTATCTTTCCAATAGCTTGGGCTAGCGTGGGGACCATTAGGGATTCTTTAGAAAGCTGGCTCCAACTAGGACACCGCGACTCCACATCTCATGTGCAATCTGGGCTTGTAGTTAATTGCAAATAACTCCACTAAATAAATGCAATTGAACTCCAATCTTAGGAATAAATTACATGAAGACCCTAAACTTTCCAATGTCCACAAGTAGGCCCCTCCATCAATATCCATGGATCAATTGGACCTGTCTTCCAAACTTAGATCCATATCTTATTATCCTTGAGCCCCAATTAATTATAATGATCATTTGGTACCAATCCAATTAACTCTTAATTGGAATGGGTGCGCACTTACCAATGATAAATCCATTAATTGGTACAAGGGGTATTAAAGATAGATTCCATCTTGACCATCGAATGTTCCCACAACTCTATTACCACGTACCCAAATCACCGAGGTGTTGACCTACAATTGACCTCACTCATTGGTGACTCAAAGCAAATGAATAGATAGAAACTTGAGTTCATTAATGTCTCATGATTAAGAGCCTAATGCTAGGGAATTATGAGAGCAGACCTTAAAATAAAGACAATGTTCATAAGTTGCTTCTCATGGTCCTTCAATACATCCAATGTACCAGCACTATGATCCAGAATTTTACATTCTGATGATTGAGACAAATCACACTATCTCATAGTAATCAAAGTACTGCAACCTTGTTAGATGAGATGTCCAATCTCATCACTGATTGTGAAGACATTCAAGTATAAGATTTGCTATACATGTCTCCCGTATGTAGATCTCATCCATACACATGTATTGCATCTAGTATACTTATGGACTCCGGTTTATCTCATGAACCATCATGTCATTCGTATTGGTTATATGCATTTAAGTAATAAACACCATTCATCTCATGAAATGATAACATGAATATATTGATAAATAAAGAAATTAATCAATTTATTACATCAATCTTAATGGATTGAGACCGCAAAACTAACATTTATAGAGTATTCAAAATGAGCAGAAATGCTACGAATCCTTTGTTTTTAAGATGAAATGTGTATACTATCCTGGATTAAGGGAAGAAAGGTTTGATTTTCATAATTCTTCGGTTGATTTGAATTTCTTCATTATTTTTCTATAAATGGATTTATATGAAAGGGATATTAGTTTTGATATATTATTCAAGTCACATAGGGCTTAACCTATGCATCGCACATGGGCTTTATGTTAGAAAAACTACTACTTGTCAATGGATAAAACCTATTAAGAATAATTAGAAAAACCTAACAACCAGTAAAAAAGGACAAATAATAGTAAACAAAGGAACAAAGGAAAATGCCAAGCCAATCAAATTATTTCGTTTTCCAAGAAAAATACATGCATCACAAAGAAAAGAATTCTCCATCAGAAAAATGGGATTTTCCATGCAATATCAATGATTCTTTGATCCCATGGAATTAATAAAAAAAAGAATCAATTAAGTTGTTGTAAAGGACCTATTTGATTTGTTTGCATTAAAATACATAAGACTTGAATACACAGGCTTCATACCTTAAGTGGTTAAAAATGGAGATCAATCAAGGGTGAAATTAAAAAAAAATAAGCATCAAACAACCTTTAGAATAAAAAGAAGATGATAAATAAATTACTTGGGTGATGGCTTGATTATTCATTTCCCATCTTCTTTTGATTCTATTTCTTTAAGAGGAAAAGGTTATTTGATGTTTCTTTATGAGAATTCACCCTTAATCTTCATCTTAACTAGGGATGATAATGGGTGGGACCCGCTACGATCCGCTCCTATTAGGGGCGGGTTTGGTAGCATTCTGGTTGGGTTCGGGTAAGCGGGTATGGTTTTCCACGCATTAATTTGAGTTGGGATCAAGCCGGGTTTGGGTTTTTTGGTGTCATTTCATCTAAGAGCTCAATAGTGTAGTGGCAATGAGGATAAATATTTTTTTAAAGGACATGTTGGGCCGGGGCATTGTTGACACAAAATGTCGCGACCCCAGACCGAGGTTCCCCAAGTCCGGGCCCTGCGACAATTATGTCCATCCAACTATGATTAACCCACAGGTTTCCGCGGCGAGGATTCCCAAAAAAAAAACGAACATGTAAAAATCTCACACGAGCAATGATTTGCGGAAGCGTGCAAGTAATCTCATCACAATTTAATAACATAAACCTTATGATTCTGAATTGCATAAGTTAAGTCATCATTAAGACAATAATCAGAGGAGAAAACGTAAGCATAGCATTACCAAATTCAGTTCAAGTTTCAAGATAACAAAAAGTGTTAAGTTACATAACCCCAAAAGTGTGAAAAGGCCAACAAAGGCCATACATCCCAAAATAACAAAATTATCCCATCTATGTGTATCGTACTCAAGACCCCGCCCAACGTCTAGAGGACGTCGTTGGGTTGCCACTCACGGGCTGGGGGTGGCTCAAAAGCCTCCTCCGGGCGCTCCTCCGCAATAGCATCGGCGCCTGCATCTAAACACCAAAACAAAAGGGTCAGACACGACGGTCTGGTAGGTAAACAGCTTAGACATAATACAAGTCAGTTAATATGAAAGTAATCAGCACTTAAAACATGGCATGAGTTCTGAAAAAAACATGTTTAAGGTGCAATTCAAAACTAATTATGCTTTTCAATAAGATAACATGATTCATGGATCCACATTGAGCTCTTCCTTTCTCCGTCATACGTAATGACAAGAGCAAGCGAAACGAAACAAAACGAGACGAAACGAAACAAAAGTCCGAGCCACACAAGGTGGGCGGAAAACCGGCCGCGGAACCAGGCAAAACAAAGATGTGTATAAATACACGACTAATCTGCAGATTGCCCTTATGTTTAAGGACCCCCTAACTAGTGGATCAGACTGAAAGGGCAGTCCAAGCTCAGCGGTATTCTATGATATCCATGTATGCATAAAACGTATCACTACTTGTACAAAACTTAGCGAAAAATGGGGAAAACACTTATCAAAACAATGCAAGATGAGACTAAACAAGAATAGCATAAGCTATGACATCAAGGCTGGAAAAGTGTCCCCAATATAATTCTTGAAACAAATCAAAAGCTAAACACCTGCTTGTAAATCAAAACTGGTACGAGACGGTATTCTTCATGTCAAAATTCAAGATTTCGAAACAATTATATCAAGTATATGCTAAGACTCTTTATTTGATTCTCGTGAAGTTGAAACCCAAATGTTGGAGTTTAAAATGAATTGGTGTCCCCGAAGCTAGACAACATTTCATGTTTCAACTGCACAGCATCAAGCTAAAGACCCCTTAACATATTCTAGTTTTTCTCTCCCATCGAAGCCCCTTCAAAGTTCTCCTTCTGTGCACTCGGTCACCACGCGACTACCTGGCGGCTAGCCGCCGGTTGCTGGTCGGCTGACCGACCAACTGACCGACCGCTGACCGACTGATCAGGAGAAATACTACTTTTCAGATTTCTTGCGCAGGTCGGCTAACCGCCTACTGACCGCTCGTGGGCCGACCACGCCCTGTGCAGAAACTGAGTTGCTGTTATTCTGACCGACACAGGGGCGGTTAGCCGTGGGTCAACGGTTGGCTAGCCGACTGCTGGCCGACTGTTGACCGCCGATCTGCGGCAGCTTCAGTTTGATTCAAATTTCACACTTGTTTTCACCATTTCATTCCTTTGTCAAATCCCTGCATATCCCCTGAGCCTCCATGCTCTCCAAGGGGCAATTTCCATTCAAATTCTAACAATCCACACTTCCAATCACCTCACAACATTTCTTCCATTCCTGCATCCATTTATAAAACATTTTGGCAAGATAAAAGCAACTTTAAATGAATGAAAACCATTAATATAAACCATTAGCCTATGCATTTCAATTAAAACAAGATTTCAGACTATAACACATCTTTGAAACAATACATTGCCCAAATTAGAATGGAAAAGAAATCAAATCATGAAAGCTAAAATAATCAAATATTACATGCATCATGAAGCTAAGTTGATCACTTGCCTTTATCAAAGTCCAAGCCCAACAATCTCAGAAAAAAAATCCTACCAAATGTACTCCACGAAATCTACAAGAAAATCCATGAAAAGAACTTCAAAAATCCACCAAAAAGGAGAAGACAATGACCCATTTCGAAATGGGTGTTGCATGCTTGAAAAATGGGCTCCTAAGGAACTCAAAAGACTACATTGAAGAGGAGAAAGAGATCCATTACCTGAAGCTTGCTAAACAAGAAGAGGAGAAGAAAATGGAGTGGAAATACAGCTGGGATCTCCAAGAAAATGGTAGCAATGGATTCCTTGAGTTGAGAGGAAGAAGATGGTATGATTAGTTTTTGATTTGAGGCTTTCTAGTTTAGGCATGCAAAGAGAAGAAGGGAGGGGAAGAAGAAGAAGTCACAGCTGAGTTGAAGAGAGTTGTAGGGAAGAACCGAAGTGAACAATGAAGGAGGGGAAGACTCATTTCAAATGGGTTCTTGTGGGCCCCATTGCTCAAAGCTTGCAATGGTTACAACACTGACTTGGGGGCCCCGGATGAAAATGACGAAGAAGACTAAAATGATCGCCGAAAAATCTAGTTTCGAAAAAGTATAAATTTGGCATAGTTTTGAGATTTCAAAATTTGAGTCCAGATTTGGTGTGAAAAGACTGATTTACCCATTTGGGCCAAAACTTGGGTTTCTGGGCCTAAAACGCAGACAAGCTGAACACAAAAGTTTATCAATAAAATAAAACCATTCAAAAGATACCGAAATCATGATTAAAATCAGAAAACTGGAAATTCCTCCCAAGCTTACACGTTCACTCAAGGCACCCTTAAGTGTGACCAAATAGCACAAAACGCTCTCAAAATTCCCCAAAACTAATTCTAGACTAAATTGGACCAATTTCTAATCCCACGTACACTAAACTCACATTACAACTAAACACGCACTTAGTTAACACTAATCGCGCTAATCCTGGGTCGGGGTTTGACATCCTCCACCCCTTAGGTTATTTGGTCCTCCAAATAAAAATAAGTATACCTCTGGTAATAGTTCAGGATACTTTCTCTGGACTTGCTCTCGTAGTTCCCATGTCGCTTCTTCTGGCTCATGATTTTCCCACTGTACTTTGACCCAGTGAATCGTCCGATTTCTTAATTCTTGTTCTTTGGTGTCCACAATTCTAACCGGCTTCTCCACATAGGACGCATCTTCTCGAATTTCCAATGGTTCATGCCGCAAAACATGTGAAGGATTTGGGACGTATTTCTTCAACATAGAGATGTGAAAAGCATTGTGTACCCCGGAGAGTTCCGGCGGTAACGCAAGTCTATAGGCAACGTCTCCTATCTTGCTCAAAATCTCATACGGTCCGATGTACCTTCTCGCAAGCTTGCCTTTCTGTCCAAATGTTAGAGTTCCTCTAGCCGGAGATACTTTCAAAAATACCTTGTCACCTTCTTTAAACTGCAAATCTCTTCTACGAGTATCAGCATAACTCTTTTGTCTACTTCGAGCAACCTTTAATCGTTCTTGAATCAACTTGATCTTATCACTTGTTTCTCCAACTATTGTCGGTCCGTGAAAGCTACGAACACCGACTTCTTCCCAGCAAACAGGAGTTCTGCATCTCCTACCATAGAGTGCTTCGAAAGGTGCCATCCCAATACTGGAATGGTAGCTGTTGTTATATGCAAACTCACACAGTGGTAAGTACTCATCCCATTGAACCTTGAAATCTAGCACACAAGCCGGTAGCATGTCCTCTAAAGTCTGTATAGTTCGCTCTGACCGGCCATCAGTCTGAGGATGGTATGCAGTGCTGAATTGCAACTTAGTGCCCATAGATTCGAATAGGGTCTTCCAAAACCTCGAAACAAATCTGCTATCTCTGTCGGAAGTGATGGAGACGGGCTGTCCATGTCTGCTGACTATCTCAGTCACAAATAAATCTGCAAGTGGTGCCATATGCATCTTACTCCCTGTCTTCATAGGAATGAAGTGAGCAGACTTCGTAAGGCGATCTACTATAATCCAGATAACATTGTTCCCTTTCTTGGTAGTAGGCAAACCGGAGACGAAATCCATAGTGATGTGTTCCCATTTCCACTCCGGAATGTCCAATGGTTGCAACAACCCTGGAGGTTTCTGGTGTTCTGCCTTAATCTGCTGACACGTGAGGCACCGAGATACAAAAACTGCAATCTCTCGCTTCATGTTATTCCACCAGAATCGGTTCTTCAAATTTTGGTACATTTTTGTACTTCCAGGATGCATGGAGTATCTCGTGTTGTGAGCTTCAGTCATAATTTCATTCTTCAAGTCTTCGAGGTTAGGAACACACAAACGGTCACGGAAGTACAACACTCCATCTATAACCCTGAGGTCTGGACGTTCGGAAATGTGTTCCACAATCTTGGCCAAGTCCAGGTCTTGCAACTGATTGTCTTTGATTTTCTGGATGAAAGTAGGTTCAGACGCTATCATACTTGCCAACATCACGCCCTGCCTTAACGGATGCACTTCTACTCCTAGTTCTTCAAATTGATACAAGACACTGACTCCTCTCAAGCTAGCCATAACCACTGATTTTCTGCTCAATGCATCAGCTACTACATTCACCTTGCCCGAATGATACTTGATTGGAAAATCATAGTCTTTGATATACTCCATCCATCATCTTTGCCTCATGTTCAACTATTTCTGCGAAAATAGATACTGTAGACTCCATTGATCTGAATGTACTTCAAATTTCTCTCCATATAGGTAATGTCTCCACATTTTCAAAGCAA
The DNA here is from genome assembly GCA_029852735.1 of Persea americana. Taxonomy (NCBI): domain Eukaryota; kingdom Viridiplantae; phylum Streptophyta; class Magnoliopsida; order Laurales; family Lauraceae; genus Persea; species Persea americana. The sequence goes on from CM056814.1 coordinate 45,089,265, forward strand.
ATACAACCGCTGCTAATTCCAAATCATGAGTTGCATAATTCTTTTCATGTTCTTTCAACTGCCTTGAACCATAAGCAACTACTTTGTCATTCTGCATCAACACACAACCCAACCCTACATTTGAAGCATCTGTATGGATAACAAATCCTCCACTTCCCGATGGTAAAGTGAGGATTGGAGCTGTAGTCAATCTTTTCTTCAGCTCTTGAAAACTTTCTTCACAATGGTCTGTCCATATAAAAGGCACATTTTTCCTAGTTAACTTTGTCAATGGTGCTGCAATAGATGAAAATCCCTGGACAAACCTCCTGTAATAACCTGCTAGTCCCAAAAAGCTTCTGATTTCCGTCACATTGCTTGGCCTTTTCCAATTGACAACTGCTTCGACTTTGGATTGGTCCACTGCTAAGCCTTTTCTTAAAATAACGTGGCCTAGAAAAGCCACTTGCTCTAACCAAAATTCACATTTACTTAGCTTTGCATAGAGCTGGTTGTCCTTCAAAAGCTGTAATGATGTCCTCAAGTGCTCTTCATGCTCTTCCTTACTCTTAGAATACACGAGAACGTCATCAATAAACACCACTGTAAAGTGATCCAAGTACTCTGCAAAGACTTTGTTCATGAGAGCCATAAATACCGCGGGTGCATTAGTCAACCCAAATGGCATCACCAGAAACTCATAGTGCCCGTATCTAGTTCGAAAAGCTGTTTTAGGCATGTCTGACTCTCTAACTCGCAGCTGATAATACCCAGACCTCAAATCTATCTTGGAAAAATACGCTGCTCCTTGCAATTGATCAAACAATTCATCTATTCTCGGCAACGGATACTTGTTCTTGACAGTCATGTGGTTCAGTCTTCTATAGTCTATGCACATTCTCCAGCTTCCATCCTTCTTTTTCACAAACAACATTGGTGCTCCCCAAGGTGAAACGCTTGGTCTAATGAAACCTTTACTCAATAGTTCTTGCAATTGGAGTTTTAGTTCACCTAATTCTGCTGAAGCCATCCTGTAAGGTGCGATAGAAATTGGAGCTGTCCCTGAAAGGAGCTCAATCGTGAACTCAGCCTCCCGAATTGGTGGTAATCCCGGGATTTCTTCAGGAAAAACATCTGGAAACTCACATACAACGGGGATTTCCTCCACCCCTTGGGACCATTTATCCTCCGTGATAAATGCTATAAAAGCTTCACAACCACTAGATACCATTCTGCTTGCCTTTAGTGCTGAAATAATCCCCTCTTGGCCTTTCTTCCTGTTTCCCTGAACAATCAAATCTGCCTGTTCTCCTTTTAACTTAAAAGTAATAGTTTTACTAAAGCAATCCATGGTTGCATGATACTTCTCTAACCAATCCATGCCTAAGATGACATCAAAATCATGCATGTCTAAAATAATAAGATCTGTTGGAAGGTTGACTTCTCCTAATAGAACTGAACAATTTGGGTAATAGATTCTACAAACGGCCTGCTTACCTACTGGTGTAGTGACAGTCAAGATATAATCAAGAATTCTAAATGGCATAGCAATCAGCTTCGCAAACACAGGAGATAAAAATGAATGAGTGCTTCCAGGATCAAATAAAATTTGAGCTTCTACTCCACAGATGAAAAGTTCACCTTCCACTACATCTCTCGCAGCATCGGCATCGACACGATTAAGATTGTATGCCCGCACTTGCTGCTGTGGTCTATTCTGTCTCCCTTGTGCATTTCTGTTCTGCTGCTGCTGCTGAGGAGGACGAGCATTCTGATTTTGAACTTGTTGCCTGCCTTGCTGCTGCTGAGGTGGTCTTGCTTGGTTCTGGGCTGGAGCATGTGGTGCTGCTTGCCTTTGTGGCTGGTTCCTGTTGGCCTGATTTTGCACTTGTGGGCAATCTTGAATGGCATGGTCCATAGCCCCACATCTAAAATAAGCTCCCGTGGCTTTACGACATTTTGCAGTCTCATGATTTTTGGCACAATGTGCACACGCACCTTGCCTTGGAGGGTTTTGTTCTTGTCTTGGCTTCTTGTTCTGTGACCTTTGGTTCTGTTGGTGGTACTGTTGCTTTCTATCCCTGATGATCTGATTGTTGATGTCCTCGAACTTGTATGCTCTTTTGACTGCTTCATCGAAGGTGGCTGGTGGAACTACTCCTGTAGCATCCCTCATTGGGAAAACCCGACCCCTAATTTCTGGGATTAGTGTCTTCTCAATTTTGGACTAGTTTTCTAAAGTGGGATTAGCGGAATTTGGTTAAATCTGGATTAGAATAGCTTTTTATAGATTTGAATGATTTTGGGAACTCTTTGATCTAGTGGGGCCCTTTGGGGGTTCATTTTATTGTGTCTTGATTAGTTTTGGGATTTATTTAATAATTCTGGAAATCGGTAATTTGCTTCGTGTAATGTATTTTATGATTCCCAACGACTTTCGTATTTGTTCCGTTTCCATTCGAGACCTCTAAACCCAACTTTGCTAATGATAGGGGTAAAACAGTCTTTTTACACAAAAATCTGGACCCAAATTCCGAGATCTCAAAACCATGCCAAAATTATACTTTTTGAAAAATAGATTTTATGAGGAACATTTTTCTCTTCTTCGTCGATTGCATCCGGGGCCCAGAAACCGATGTTTTAATCCCGACAAGTTTGAGTGATGGTGGGACCCACACCCACCCCTTTTACAAAAAGGCCAGCCCATCTCCTTCTTCCCCATTTGTTTCCAGCAATATGAGAGGAGCCACTGCCAAGGGTTTTTCCCCTTTCCTCTTCTTCTTCTTGTTTTCTCACAAGACCCACCTCCAAGCTTGCCAAAATGAGAGATTTGTGCCCATCTTCTTCTTCCCCTCATCTCAAGCTCTCTATGGATGCCATTAGAAGAGAAATCCAGCCACATTGAGGTTCTCCTTGAGCTAGTCTTCTTCATTTGAAGAACTTCCAAGTAAGCAACCCTTTTAATCTCCTAGATTTGTGTTTTCCTAGCTCTAGAGAGTCTCCACCTTCTCTATTGGGAGCTCTCTTCTTCTTGTCCTTTGGTTTGCCATTTTAGGGTTCTAAGATGGGTTTATTTTGGGGTTTTGTATAGATTGGAGATTTGTAGCTTGAGAGGGTGATTAGGAGCTCGATTAGCTACTTTGGAAACCAAGGCAAGTGAATGAATGGATTTGATTTGAATGAGTTTTTGTTTTATTGAAAATGTAGATTTACTATTCATCTTCCTCTAGTTTCCTATGTTCATAATGCTTTTGGAAATATGTTTATTGATAAGACTTTCTCTTAGCCAATTTTCATGAGAATGTATGCATTCATCTACTAAAGCTTGTTTTGCCATTATGGATTTCATAAATGAGATTTGTACTTGCATTGAATGAGGTTTGTATTGGAAGGAGAATCAATGCACTGATGGAATGGTGGTTGGAGAAGAGAATGAGATGTGGAATGGAAGAGAATATACCCATTTCATGTTAGGAAATGGGTGAAGTTGAGGTGAAAAGGGATGGGAAGGAAAGAACTGAAATATGTACCTGATACAGAGTTCCCGCAGCTGGGCGGTCAGCGGGCGGTCACCTTGGCGGCTAGCCGACAGGTGACCGGCGGCTAGCCGACCCAGATTCGGTTACAAACACAGAATGCTATGTCTTGACAGGTGAACCGCTGTCAGCCCCGCGGTCAGCTAGCGGCTAACCGCCACCCCAAAACCCAGTGACCGCTAGGTAGCCGCGATGCGCGGTTAGAGACACAGAATACTACGTTTTAGCAGGGTGAACCGCGGTCAGCCAGCGGCTAACCGCTGATTACATCGGCGGCTAACCGCCGGCTGACCGACAGGTGACCGAGTTTCACCCAGAATTCCTGAGTCTTTCCTATTGGTTTCAGATATGGTATTTAAAGGTTTGGATGGGTTATTCTGATGCCCTACCACCTTGGAAAGACCCAGGGGATGACATAAGGAGATTGACATAGAAAGACACACCATTTCGGAAAGGTATTGGGACTTTTGGATTCATCAACTTGCATAAGGAAGCTTAGTATGTCCTCTATCATTCGAGTACCATACTAAGGGTAATTATAGACATACAAGATCCTTATACATGTCGTTGGAATATGGATGCCCCAATATATAGTCCCTAATGGTATAAGGATTCATTGCATTGTTTTACTCAGATTATAGGTATAATTACCTGATCCGACTGGTTTATCTCAAATTCTGATTTATACGCCTGATATGTTCTGCCAGCCCCGTTTATGCATGAAAAGATAGTGATATGAAGTACGTGCCTACGAGCAACGTATCCCGCCTGCCCGAGTGTTTTATACCGATATAGTTTTGTACATGTTTTGATTTCTCATGTCACCGTGAGTCGGCACCACTAAGCTTGGACGTCCTTGTCAGTCTGATCAACTGACTTGGGCCTCCCCCTCGTGCTCCCGCCAGCTGCAGCTTGGATCCTGTCCCGATTACCCGGTTCTGCGGCCGTGGTCTTGTCTAGCTATATGTATATGTATGTATAATGTTGGTTCTCGTCACTTCGCGTGTTAGAGACCAACGCCCGATCTTGGTCTCATCACATTAGTGATAGAGAGGATTTAGCTTTAGTGTGGTTGCCAATCTGTTCCCCACGATTGTGGCTCCCCTGAAGAAGGGCAATTTGCAGGGTCCGCCTATGGACTGGGTTTGCAATGTGAGGAATGCATGTTTTATAGTCGTTTTAAAGGAATACATGTTTTACAGTTGTTTTAAAGGAATGCATGTTTTACCAGATATATATGCTTTTACACATGCTTTAAAATGAATACATGTTTTGTCGGATATACATGTTTACACTGGTTTTAAATCTATGCAACTCTTGATCGAATACCATGATTTACCATATGTTTTATTATTCAGATTATCGTTTATATCTTTTCATCCACCTGCCAGACCGTCGTGTCTGACCCACTCTTTGGTACTCAGGTCCAGATTTCTCTGCTCCGAGCTGAGTGCACGTGTTGGCCGTGGAGCCATGAGTTGCAGATTTGTAGCGTCGACTATGTCATGTAGACATTTAGCTCGACGTCTGAGTTACGTCACATGTGGGGTAGTGTTCATTTAGCTTGTTATTTGTATGGCTTTTATTAGCCTGTTCTCCGGGATTTTTAATTAATGCACATTGATATTTGTAACTTGAACATATGTGGGAATGAAATATCCTGTTACTGTCAGCTCTGTATTTTTAATGTGATGGTTTGTTCCAGTCTGATATGATTCTTGATACAATAGCTATATGCTAGCGGTTGAGTGCGATGCGGAATCCGATGGCCACGGAATCCGAGTCGCAACGCCACGTAAGCTTCCGCAAAATATTCAGAATGAGAGGAATTGTCATCCTCACTCACGCGGATCCTGGGAGAAATATAATTATTACTTAAATCCCAATTTTCGCGCCCCCCGAGGTCGGGCCGCTGTAGGGTCCGGGTTTGGGGGCGTGACACTCATGATGATGGGGTTCAGCCCTTCTAAGAATTTAGTGATCTTCTTCTGCTCGGTGTCTATCAACTCTCGGGCATATCTAGCAAGCCTTTCAAACTTTGTCACATACTCCAAACTGTCATGTTACCCTGCTTGAGCTGCTGAAACTCTATAGCTTTTTGCCTCTTGACATGAGAAGGGACATACTTATCAGTGAATTGAGTCTTAAAAGTCTCCCATGTAGCCCCATCTGGCATAGTCTGATACGGTTCCTTAACCGTTTGCCACCAAGTGTCCGCTAATCCAAAAAATAGAGAAGCTGTGAGGTTGACCTTCTGTATGCCTGTACAAGTGAATACATCAAAGATCTTCTCTACATTAACTAGCCAGTCATCTGCAGCCAACGGGTCTTCTTGACCTGAGAACTCCTTGGGTCCTCTCTTCCTGAACCTCTCGAACAAAATGTTAGGGTCTTGTTCTCGATTGTTGATGATGATATTCGGTCCCCCAGGTTGCCTAGGCGGGGGTTGAGGCCTAGTTTGTAAAACTTCCAAAAGCTGTCTTTGAACTTGTGCCATTTCCTCATCCTTCTTAGCTAGCAGTTCTTGGAACCTAGCTTGGTTCTCATTGGCCTCTCTTTGTAGCCTAGCTTGGACTTCATTAGCTTCCCTCTGCATTCTTGTCTGACTTTCATTAGCTTGCCTCTGTTGTTCTAACATGACTTGCATGAGTGCTTGAAACTGAGTCATTGTAGGTGGCTGTTCATGAAGTGTTTCACTGTCATCATTATTGGTGTTGCTCCTTGAAGCATTCTGATTCGGAGCTCTTTTTGGAGGCATGATGCTGTAAAACAAATTGTCAGTACATATTAACAAATTGGGGTTTGGTTTCTAGGTCCACACTACTGATCTAACGTGTTCACGGATCCTCGCCACGTCCCTAAGAGTTTCTAGTTTCTTTTAATTGCCTGAAACATGTCTCGCTCTAATACCAGTCCTGTCGCGACCCCGGACCGAGGTTCCCTAAGTCCGGGCCCCGCGACGATTATGTCCATCCAACTATGATTAACCCACAGGTTTCCGCGGTTAGGATTCCCAAAAAAAAAACGAACATGTAAAAATCTCACACGAGCAATGATTTGCGGAAGCGTGCAAGTAATCTCATCACAATTTAATAACATAAACCTTATGATTCCGAATTGCATAAGTTAGGTCATCATTAAGACAATAATCAGAGGAGAAAACGTAAGCATAGCATTACCAAATTCAGTTCAAGTTTCAAGATAACAAAAAGTGTTAAATTACATAACCCCAAAAGTGTGAAAAGGCCAACAAAGGCCATACATCCCAAAATAACAAAATAATCCCATTTATGTGTATCGTACTCAAGACCCCACCCAACGTCTAGAGGACGTCGTCGGGTTGCTACTCACGGGCTGGGGGTGGCTCAAGAGCCTCCTCCGGGCGCTCCTCCGCAACAGCATTGGCGCCTGCATCTAAACACCAAAACCAAAGGGTCAGACACGACGGTCTGGCAGGTGAACAGCTTAGACATAATACAAGTCAGTTAATATGAAAGTAATCATCACTTAAAACATGGCATGAGTTCTGAACAAAACATGTTTAAGGTGCAATTCAAAACTAATTATGCTTTTCAATAAGATAACATGATTCACGGATCCACATTGAGCTCTTCCTTTCTCCGTCATACGTAATGACAAGAGCAAGCGAAACGAAACAAAACGAGACGAAACAAAACAAAAGTCCGAGCCACACAAGGTGGGCGGAAAACCGGCCGCGGAACCGGACAAAACAAAGATGTGTATAAATACACGACTAATCTGCAGATTGCCCTTATGTTTAAGGACCCCCTAACTAGTGGATCAGACTGAAAGGGCAGTCCAAGCTCAGCGGTATTCTATGATATCCATGTATGCATAAAACGTATCAATACTTGTACAAAACTTAGCGAAAAATGGGGAAAACACTTATCAAAACAATGCAAGACGAAACTAAACAAGAATAGCATAAGCTATGACATCAAGGCTGGAGAAGTGTCCCCAATATAGTTCTTGAAACAAATCAAAAGCTAAACACCTGATTGTAAATCAAAATAGGTACGAGACGGTATTCTTCATGTCAAAATTCAAGATTTCGAAACAATTATATCAAGTATATGCTAAGACTCATTATTTGATTCTCGTGAAGTTGAAACCCAAATGTTGGAGTTTAAAATGAATTGGTGTCCCCGAAGCTAGACAACATTTCATGTTTCAACTGCACAGCATCAAGCTAAAGACCCCTTAACATATTCTAGTTTTTCTCTCCCATCGAAGCCCCTTCAAAGTTCTCCTTCTGTGCACTCGGTCACCATGCGACTACCTGGCGGCCAGCAGCCGTTTGCTGGTCGGCTGACCGACCAACTGACCGACCGTTGACCGACTGATCAGGAGAAATACTACTTTTCATATTTCTTGCGCAGGTCGGCTAACCGCCCACTGACCGCCCGCGGGCCGACCACGCCCTGTGCAGAAACTGAGTTACTGTTATTCTGACCGACACAGGGGCGGTTAGCCATGGGTCAACAGTCGGCTAGCCGACTGCTGGCCGACTGCTGACCGCCGATCTGCGGCAGCTTCAGTTTGATTCAGATTTCACACCTCTTTTCACCATTTCATTCCTTTGTCAAATCCCTGCATATCCCCTGAGCCTCCATGCTCTCCAAGGGGCAATTTCCATTCAAATTCTAACAATCCACACTTCCAATCACCTCACAACATTTCTTCCATTCCTGCATCCATTTATAAAACATTTTGGCAAGATAAAAGCAACTTCAGATGAATGAAAACCATTAATACAAACCATTAGCATATGCATTTCAATTAAAATAAGATTTCAGACTATAACACATCTTTGAAACAATACATTGCCCAAATTAGAATGGAAAAGAAATCAAATCATGAAAGCTAAAATAATCAAATATTGCATGCATCATGAAGCTAAGTTGATCACTTGCCTTTACCAAAGTCCAAGCCCAACAATCTCAGAAAAAAAATCCTACCAAATGTACTCCACGAAATCTACAAGAAAATCCATGAAAAGAACTTCAAAAATCCACCAATAAGGAGAAGACAATGACCCATTTCGAAATGGGTGTTGCATGCTTGAAAAATGGGCTCCTAAGGAACTCAAAAGACTACATTGAAGAGGAGAAAGAGATCCATTACTTGAAGCTTGCTAAACAAGAAGAGGAGAAGAAAATGGAGTGGAAATACAGCTGGGATCTCCAAGAAAATGGTAGCAATGGATTCCTTGAGTTGAGAGGAAGAAGATGGTATGATTAGTTTTTGATTTGAGGCTTTCTAGCTTAGGCATGCAAAGAGAAGAAGGGAGGGGAAGAAGAAGAAGTCACAGCTGAGTTGAAGAGAGTTGTAGGGAAGAACCGAAGTGGACAATGAAGGAGGGGAAGACTCATTTCAAATGGGTTCTTGTGGGCCCCATTGCTCAAAGCTTGCAATGGTTACAACACTGACTTGGGGGCCCCGGATGAAAATGACGAAGAAGACTAAAATGATCGCCGAAAAATCTAGTTTCGAAAAAGTATAAATTTGGCATAGTTTTGAGATTTCAAAATTTGAGTCCAGATTTGGTGTGAAAAGACTGATTTACCCCTTTGGGCCAAAACTTGGGTTTCTGGGCCTAAAACGCAGACAAGCTGAACACAAAAGTTTATCAATAAAATAAAACCATTCAAAAGATATCGAAATCACGATTAAAATCAGAAAACTGAAATTTCCTCCCAAGCTTACACGTTCACTCAAGGCACCCTTAAGTGTGACCAAATAGCACAAAACGCTCTCAAAATTCCCCAAAGCTAATTCTAGACTAAATTGGACCAATTTCTAATCCCACGTACACTAAACTCACATTACAACTAAACACGCACTTAGTTAACACTAATCGCGCTAATCCTGGGTCGGGGTTTGACACAAAAAATGTCACTTTAGCTCTTCATACCACTTCAAACATCAAGAAGCTACATGAAGTTGAATTCGATCACAGTAGACAATGCCACTCCAAGCATCAAATCTTGTCAGAATCATCCAAAAAACCGTAAGATCCTTCAAAACAACCATAAGAAGAGTACACATTAACTTTTGGGCTATTTCGACATTATTTGGCCTAACTTTACTCTTCCAGTAGTTGACCAGGAGCTCTAGGCAGTGGTGAAGCTGGAGACCTTGATTCACTAAAAACAGAGCACATAGTTGGCCTCAAAATGCCACTAAAAAGCTTTACATAAAATTCAAGGCCATTCTGACACCGTTTGGCCCAAAAAGCAAACAATCATATAAAGTTGGCTCTCCCGGCTACGACTTCGCTGAAGACATCAGATCTTCAATCAAAGCCTATGGATGGTCTTAAAACACTTTAAAAGGCTCTATGTCATGTTTCAGGTCGAATCGAGAACGTTTAACCTAGTATCAACCTTAAAACAGCAAAACCAAGTCTCTTGGCAGCGGGAACCATCGAGGCCATCACTCATCAAATGAAGCACATGGATGGTCTCAAAATACTTCCAAGGGACTACGTGTCAAGTTTTATGTCATTTCAACAGCATTTGACCAGACTTTGACCTCTAGGACGTTAAATCAGGCTTCCCGACGGCGGAGCTTCTCGGGACCATGATTTCCAAATCCATGCTAATGGATCATCTTAAAATGAGTCCAAGAGGCTCCCTATCAAATTTCAGGTCAATCGGATATCATTTGACCGTACATTAAAGTACGACATCTTCACCGCGAAAAAATAAGTCTACTGGCGATAGGACCCCAAATGGCTTCAAAACTCAAACAAAAGCCTATGGTTGGTCTTATTTATTCCTCAGGAAGCTTCACCTCAAATTTTAGGTTATTCCGACATCGTTTGACCTAGTTTTGGCTTCTGTCGGCAAATCAGCAACTCGATGCGACAATGTCTTCGGCTTTCCGGAAAATCAGAAACTTTGCCCTTTGATTTGCATGGCTTCTCATCAAGTTTTTTATAGGGAAATCATGCCAAAATATGTGCAAAAATACCAAGAAAATGTCCAAGAAGGAAAAAGTGAGAAAACCAGAAAACAAGTGAAAAACGACAACCAAAAAGGGCAAAAAGCCCCATGGTTAGCGACCCTGGAAATCTGGGTCGCTAGATTTTTGCCGAAAACCCATTTTGGGTCTTGTCAGACCCCGACCTAGGTTTGCCTTGTTTAGCATCGTTTAAGCCGAATATTAGTCTTTAAGTGGGATTAGCTAGCGTTTAGCTTAGATTGTGAGTTCAAATAGATTTTTCTTAGCTTTGGAGAATCTTGAGAGCCGTTGAGTTGGATTTGACCGGCCTAGGTGGCTTGTGTGACGCGATTCCGTGTGGAAATTTATCTTTTATTGAAAAAAATTTCGATTTTTACTCTTCTCATTTGTTATATTGATCTCAATAATGTTTATGTTCCTTCCTGATGAGTCCTTAAAAATGTAGAATTTCCTCATCATTTTAGAGTAATTAAGGACTTAATCATCAAATCATGGACCATTTTAGTAAAAAATTATGATTTTATGTTTTGAGCATCAAAGTCTGATTTTGAGTCAAAATTCATAAAAAAAATTGCATTTTCACATAAAATCATGAATTTCTCTATTTTTGGCATTGAAAGTCAAAAATTTCTCATAACTTTTTAATCACACATGAAATGATGAATTTTCTTTGCACCTTTAATTTAATTGAAGAAAACTTGAATAAATGGTGACATTTTATGCATTTATTTAGTGTGAATTAGGCCCGCATCTTGCATAATTCCATACCTAGATGATTAGATTATTCTTTGATCTTTGCTTTTATTTTTGTAGGGAATTTCAAAACTCAGGGCCCACGGAAGAGAATTGATGAATCAAATGCACCATGGACCCACCTTCCTTTGGCATGGATTCTAAGGTAGGGGCGGCCATGGTAGGGTCCGCTCTCATATGCAAGAAAAAAATCAGATTTAATCTTTTGAAGATAAGTTCCAAATTTGTGGGCCATGAGATGATGAGGTGTCATATCTACTCTCCAACAAATATTGCTTACATGTCAAGATGGATGGCTAAGATTCAATTCAAGCCAAACAAAGAAGAAGAAAAAAATTGCAAAAGAAAGTCAAGCCAAGGTAGGGACGTCCAAGCATGGGATAGTTCAAGATTGCATTCTTCCAAGTATGGCCCACTCCTATGTCATGTTTGGGATGAAATTAAATTCAGATTTGAAGAGATGTTTAAGGTGGGCCATGCTAAGAGGTTTTTCTAGCCATGAGGAGTTCAAAAGATTGGAAATCTTGCTAAGCAATCCAAGTTGGAAAAAATTGAAAGAGTGCAAGATTGTAGCTAAATTTATCTCCTAAAAGATAGGCCTCAAGATTGAAGTTCGCAAACCAAGAATTCTCCCCAAGAAGTGTTGCACGTCCAACACCACTCCAAGAAGATAAAAAACGTCCAACAAAGGGGCTGCCCATATTGTTTCAAGATTTGAACTAAATCTGAAGTGAGCCCAAGAGAGGAAGTTGTGTGAGACATAAAGAATCCTATTTTTAGTAGGATTATGTGCCAAGAAATCCAAGGAGATAACAAGATGGAAGACCCCTAGAAAATCTCTCAAAAACCCTCCTAATTCTAATCCAACTTGGACCCCACACTACTAATCCTTACCCAAATCAAAACCTTGCAACCCAAGCTATCAAAAATATATAAAAAGAGCCAAAAAGAGGGCTGGACGTGAATCCCATCTCCCCTTCACACCTTGGACGACCAGCAACTTCTAATTCCCCCTTTTTCCATTAATCTTTCTTCATCTCTCCTCCTTCCATCAATATTTCATCCAAGGCCTTCCCTAAGGCACACTACCACTTGGATTTCTACGCCGCCGCCGTTGCTATCGTCACTCCACCATCGGATCATCCTTGAAATCATCTTCCCTTGCTTGGATTTCAGATCGCGAAACGAGAGCCGGTTGGATCGCCGTTCAAGACCGCGAGTCCCTCTCCTCCGTTTAGTGTTTCTTGCGTCTATGGTAAGGTTGGATGCACTTTATTTTTATTAAAAGAATTTTGTAATGGTTATTTGCTTGTAATGGGTCTTTCATTAATAAATCAAGTTTATGGGGTCTTGGTCTTCACCAATGAGTCAACATTGAATTTTTGTGCGTAGTGACAGTACGCACTTGGTGCGGTGGTCTTGATTTTTCTTGATGGCATTAAGCAAAGTAATTATTGCAAAGTTTTAGAATTAAAATCTAATTTCTTTATTCTCTGATTTTATTTTATTTTATTTTATTTTTCTATTTTATGCACCTTAACAATTATTGCAATTGGTTGGGCTAATAAATCTTATGGTGATGCAGTGGTTAGATTAGGTTTCTAGATTAGGATTTTAATTTTCTTTGGTTGTAATTAATATTTTAGATTTGTAATTAATTTTTAATTCAATTAGAAAATTTGATTTGTATAGTTTTTTTAGGCTAGAACTAGTTTTTTTTTTAATTAGGACAGGTTTTGCGATAAATAAACTCTCCGTGGATCGATCTGGTTTCACCGGTTATTACTACAATCGCGGCCTTGCACTTGGGGCTACGATCACTTCCGTTCGAATTTGGAACTCAGAAATCACATTTTTCGAGAAAAAGGGCAAAACTGACTTTTCACACCAAATCTCCGCATGAATCTCGATATTTGCAAATCATGAGGAAAATATACTTTTAGGAAACTAGATTTTTCGACGATCAATTACTCTTCTTCGTCGATCTTGTCCAAGACTAGCAAGACTGTGTTTTAGCAACTTGAAGTCTTGGGGCCAGTGGGGCCCACAACCCACTCAAGCCCAACTAAAACCCACATCTGTTATCGTCTTCCCCATTTCATGTTGCTGTTCCAAACCTGAGAGAAAAACTTCTTTTCTCTTTCATCCTTCTCTCCTCTTCATGCTTGAGGTAGGCAATGGCTGTTCTCTTCCAACCTTTGCTTTGTTGAATTGTTTAGAGCCCCTTTATCGTGCATGCAAGGTCTTCTATGGAGAAGCCCTTCTCTTTTCTTTCAAAATGTGGAGTTTGAGATGTGTTTTCATGGGGGTTCTTGTAGATTGTAGGTTTTGCTGTGTTAGAGGAGTGCTTGGAGTGTTTTAGGACCCATTTTGATTCAAGGCAAGTGAATAATCTGATATTGGAATGCATACAACTAAATTTTTGTTTCTCTTTAAAAATTTTGATTTGAAAATGCTATTTCATTTTATTGATTACGTTGATTATGTAAGGTTTGATTTCCAGCAGGTTTTTAGTGTTTAATCTATGCTTAACTTGTCACATGATTTTGTCTATAAGAGCATGGAAATTTTTGGTTTATTAATGGTTTATAACACTAGAAATCCATTTCTGGATTTTTGTGTTTTCTTATGGTTAATGTTTGATTTTGTTTTTATATTAAGTTGTGTATGGGATGAGCTATTTGGTTTTTGTTGGAATGGGGGTTGTTTGTAGCTAGGGGAAGCCCATGTTAGGAAAAAAGGGAGGTGGAAATGAATGAGGAAGAATGGAGCCAGAATCATGCAAAAAGAGCAGAGAAATTTGCAATGGACGAGCTCAGCTAGTAGGCTGTCCACTTGAGCAAATAGGCTACTGCCTGGCGAGGAGCCAACCAGAAGCCTACTCACTCAAGTGCGCTTGGGATTAGCTTGAGCGAGCAGGCCGCTGGAAATGTCCGCTCGAGCGGATGTGGAGGCGTTTGAGAGGACGCGGGGTCTGTTTTGAGGATGTGTTTTGCATATTGTTCCCATTGTTTTGAGGTACAGACCTCCTCTAAGGACTCATTGAGGTTTGAGAATAGAAATTTGAACCCCAAATACTTTGTAACATGGAAATCAAGGGGTTTAGAAAGGAAAGTTCAGTATTTGAATTATCGGGGAATTTCTACAAGTCTCGATATACACTTTGTGTTCTCAAATGTCGGAGATTTTCAGTGGCACCAAATCCTTCACTCACAAACAGACATTGAGGTACTAAGTGTATAACGAGATGGCCTTAGGGAAGCCAATCAACCACTAAAAGTTATAAGATTTATAAGTTTTCTTATAAATCGATTTGAAATGGCTTTGAGTGGTTCACCACATTGAAAAATCTTGGTAAGACTACTCGTCTGTTTCACTCTGTATTTGTCCGTTTGTACCTTATTCAGAGTAGTCTTATTGATTTGAAATGTATTTCGATGATTGATTTGTATTGATTTAGATTTTTTGTCAGCACCACTAAGCTTGGGTCGCCTAGTCGGGCTGATCACCCGGTCTGGGATCCTCAAATATTTCGCCAACTGCAGCTTGGACACTTTTTATTTTTATTTTTTCTATCCGTTCCATAGTAGACTTTGTTTGTTATCCATCTATACTGGGCTATTATGTAGCATATGTTTGTTCCAGCGATTTTTTTATGGTATCGGTTATTTTAATTGCGTTTGTTTCTTCGGTAATAGGAGAATATAGTTCAATGTGGGTTGCCATCGTTTTTGTTTGGTTTGTAATATTTCTTTAAATGTCTCAATGTGATTCGTTGATTTTAGTATCATTTTCTTTAACTCTTTGCTAATTATGCTTATTTCTCAAATGTACCATTTGTTCATAAATGTATTTGCAAACACTTGTCATTTTGTTTTCTGCCTTATTTACTTGACAGACCTTCGTGTCTGATACTCTTTTGTTTGGTGCCAAATCTCGATCTAGTTGCCCTTGAGGCAGAGTGAGAGGAGGAGGCGGTTGAGTTGCCAATTGGACGAGAGTGGCAGCCCAACGATGTCATTTAGACATTGGATTGGGTTATGAGACTTGTATAACATTTTAGGGGTTAACCATCACCATCTTTGGGAAATTGCTACTTTAGCCTTTGTTGGCTTGATTTTGGGAAATTGTATAACTCCAACTTACTTTTGTGTGTCGTATTAAACTTAAACTTAAATTTGGGGTTTGCTATTTAATATCTCTCACTTTTGTATGTGATTGTTTGGTTATGGATCTTGTGAATCCTCACCGCGGAAACCTGTGGGAAACCAATGTGAGTGGGCGAAATTTTCTGGCTCACTGCATCGCGGCCCCGGATTAGGGACTCACTCGGCTCGGTCTTAGTTCGGGGGCGTGACAGGCCCCTTTTCACATTTCGAGCTGTTTGACCACTGTGATTTTCCAAGAATCTGATTTTCGGTGCATGAAATCCATTGATCTTTGACAACATCATAGATTCGCCATCGAAATCATGGGATCTTTATCGGACGCTTTGAAATCGCCAACCGACGGACCAAGAAAGCACACTTCTACCCTACCGATCGAGAAATCGACAAGATAGATGGTACTGGCCCACTAGTAGCAATTAATGTCTGAAATTACATGATCATCCGACAACAATTGGCATGAAAAATCCACTGGCAATCAAGTCTTCCTAAGTCATAGGTAGAATCCAAAAGACGCATCACAACCTGCGACTCTTCAAGTACTTCGGCGGCCACTTAATGAGGTTAGTGACCCATTTTATGACAACTTAATGTGGTTGATTGCTCATTATTGTGGATGGCCCAATCAGAAGCCAAGGAATGAGAGTTAAAAGTCAAATACAATAATGGCATTAAACCATGAAACTCCTCCCATCATGGAGTTTAAAAGCAATTAAAAGCCCATTATTTTCTAACGACCAATCAAAATCCAAGAAAAAGGAGTTACAAAAATTTAAATTTAAAGACTTGTAACTCATCCCATCATGGAGTATTAACGCAATTAATTCATTTAAAGCCCATAAACTCCCTCATGGCCACCAAAAGCCTATAAAAGAAGGCCATTTCCACCATTTCAGGGAGTGAGAAAAAAAGGCGCAAATCCTAGAAAAAATAAACTCTACAACATTGTTGCGACGCTCCAATGACGACCTCTCTTTTGTTGAAGAAGTTCTGCAGCGACCACCACTACAAGGTGTCCAAAGTCCCTTGGGGGCCACCCCCCAAAGCCCTCTCCTTCTGTCTCCATGGCTTAGACATGGCTTTTCAGCCATTCTACTTAGACTTTTATTGGATATAGGACCTCCTCTTGGTCTTCATTCTCTAAAAATCTGAGGTTTAAGCAGAGCCAAGAGAATAAAAGGCATCCTCTGTTATCATCTAAAGGATGATGGGGAAGCCCAAACATGATTTGCGACTGTTAATTTGAACGAGTCCCCGCAATCACCTGTGAAGGTAGATTTCCCTTTCTTCATTTTCATTGTATTTGTATTTTTTAAAGAGACATAAAAAATCATCACTCTTATCTTTTCTTTTGATAAGAATTGTAATTCTCCTATCACAACAAAAACATCGCCTTTCACGATGTTACAACCTGGTCCCGAATCACTTTGGCCTTTGGTAATCCTCGAGGTATGACACATGTACTCCTGTGATATTATACCTGTCGCGAGTCAAGTACAACATCATGAAGGAGAAAATTCTTCTTTTTCCTCTTGAGAGTCTAGCTCATCATTGCCTGTTAATAATATTTAATAGCGGAAGCATTTCAATAATACACAATTAGGTACCATTCATGAACAGTCCTAATTAAAAGTTAAAGTGTCAAGTTTATACAAAAGATATTTATACATTAGAACCAAAGTAGGGATTACAAAATCACCCTAAAACATATATAAAATGTTCTCTCCACCTATTTTCTGAATTTAACTAGCGTGACCCACACAAAAAGGAGTCAGTCACACTTCCAATAACACTCTCAAAAGAATCCACATAGCTCTCTGTAGACCAGACTACATAGGCCCATTATCTGGCCACTCTTCTAATCCTTGAGGAACCTCTTTGGTCTCCTCCTCTCTATCCTGAGCCTCCTTAGGACTGGGAGCTGCACCTGGGTCTGTGACATCAAGAATAGTATCTCAATATGATGATTCAACAAGTATAGGCATTAATAAGGAAATACATAATATATTAAATCGAATTAAATGACAATTAATTAACAGATGTCAATATAGATTAATAACTAGGCAATTATGGAAAATCGAATAGTTCATGCATTATGAATCAAGTGGAGAATAAAACATACAAATTTGGCTATTGCATTGAACTCATCCTCTCAAAAGAGAGCGAATCTAGTTGGGATGTCACCAGCGGCCCAGCCAAAGGCTAGCTGGCTACTCGGGTCCGGAGTTCCGGTGCTCCAGATGACTTACTACAGTAGTCTTGAATGCGAAACCGAGTTTATCCCCGTCGGGTATTAGAAGGTCAAAGCTATATAGTACCGACTCGATCGAATCGAATAATGATCGAATTTGAGTAAGTTTACGTTTATTAGTTCACAATCGAATTGAATAATAATCACATATACACGAATACTTACTCAAATTATGTTTCCATTGAATATTGAAGCAGTTGTAAGACAACTATAATAACAAATTGGAATTGGATAATCGAATCATAATAATATTAATGATGCAACTAATTAATTAACCAAAATTGATATCAATGAAGGCATCTAATTTCAATATGAAATCCAATAGATTTAGAGCATTCAAGGTATATTACTAGCTAGCTTTAATCTATTACCCATAGTCGCTCACCGTCCAATATAAGGCAGTTTTAGGATGATCAACATACTACTATCTTGTTTTAGTGTCACTTATTATAAGAAAGATACATTGAACTTCTAACCCAACCCGATTGTTCCATTAGACAAAAGAAGGAGGTTAAATGTTCCATTCTAAAGTCATAAAAGTCTTTTGTGGTCTTAATCCCTTAGTGGTTAAGGTGTGCACCATAATTACCTATTAGAGAGGATTATGGAGGGTTGTTATAAGTTATGAGTGATCCTTCACTCTTGTGATTGGGTCAAAAAGAACCCAAGCATTAGCTTCAGGTTCGCTCGAGCGAAACTATATCCGCTCAAGCGGGGTCCTCTAGAGAGGAGGTCTGCTCAAGCGGACTTATGTTCGCTTGAGCGGATGTTCCTAGAGAGCTATTCGTTGGAGCGGTCCCTTGTCCGCTCGAGCGAACGCTGTAGATTCCCAAATTTCGAGATTTTCATGTATTCTTCCTTCCAGTCCTTTCTCAAGCTTCTTCTAACAAATAATCTGCCCACTGAGCCTCTTTGCTCCCATTTACAACACATTTCATCAATAATTACACCTCCAACAATTAACTCAATGAAACTAATCCAAATTATTAAGAGGCTAACATTATCAAAAGAATAGAATTTTAGAGTAATCAAGGAATAAACAACATGTAAGTCCAAAGTAAGCTTATACTTGCCTCAAATTAAGCTTTATAACTTCCTTTTTAACTCTTTGCTCAAATAGACCCAAAAACCCCAATATCAAACCCTAATAAGGAAATCCACATGGAAAAAGCTAATGAATGATCATGCATAGTTCAACATGAGTCTCTTGACTCTAATGCAACTCCAACACATAAACAAAAAGGTTTGAGTCTTACCTTTAGCAAGAATTCGGATTTGTGTAGGAGATGGTGGAGATGGTTTCTTGTCAACAACTAGTGGAAGAAGATGAAGAGGACTCCAATCCTTGCCTCTCAATTCACATGCACCCACTTCTCTATAGATGGCTTGAAGAAGAAGAAAAAGAAGGAAATGGAGACAAAGTAATGATAGGGGAAGAGAGGTTCTTCTCAAGAACTATAACCAAGGCAAACATGGGTAAAGGTGTTTTAGGGGATAAAGATGTCCCTTTTTGCAAAGAAATCCACTAAGTTTTGTATATTTCCATTTTGAGTCAAATGACGGTCCACTTCTTTAAAGGTCGATCAAATGAAGTGAAGGTTGATACTAAAATCGACGTACTCGTCGAGATACATGTGATGATATCAAGATGACATGCATATGATGCAAAATTAGAAAATTGATAATGACGAAAAGGTCCCCTACTCAATTCAACCGAGTCAAATCGGTCACAACTTACCTTCCTATGACTCATAATCTAACCCAAAGACTAAACTAAGACTAATTTATATTAAAGTGACTTAATTAGTATCTAAGCATAGTTTTAGTAAGGAAAACATACTTAATTAATGCTAAATGAGCTTAACTTGGGTCGGGGTGTTACATTACTCCCCCTCTAGGAATCATTCGGTCCTCCAAATGAACATACCCGAGTAAAGAGTTCAGGATAATGTCATGCAACTTGTTCCTCGAGTTCCCACATGGCTTCTTCAGGCCCATGATGATCCTAAAGAAGTTTGACCCAATGAATAGTCTTCGTTCGCAACACTTGCTCTTTCTTATCAATGATAAGGAGCGGACGCTCAACATATGTTGAATCAGGTTTGATCTGAGCTACATCACATCGAATGATGTGAGATGGATCTCGAACGTACTTACGAAGCATAGAGATGTGAAAAACATCGTGTACCCCTGCGAATTCAGGCGGAAGCTTCAACCTGTAAGCTACATCGCCAATTCGGCCCTTAATCTCAAGCAGTCCCACATATCTTGGTGAAAGTTTCCTATTCTGTCCGAATCGAATCGTGCCTTTCATCGGAAAGGTCTTAAAAAATACCCAATCTCCTACTTGAAATTCAAGTTTCCTTCTTCGGTTATCTGCATCGCTTTTCTGCCTAGATTGAGCAGTCTTCACCTTTTCTCTGATTTGAATGACCTTTTCTGTTGTGTCCGTAATAAGAGTGGGTCCATGGAAACTCCTTGTTCCAACTTCTTCCCAGCACACTGGTGTTCTACAACCACGTCCATAAAGTGTTGGAAGTGGGTGGGCCTCAAGGATAGGTTTCAAAAACTTTTGACCAACTTGATGTAGTGATCATCTATCCAAAAGGCAACAAGACCCAATCCAGGATCCATATCCTCAATCTCAGCCATCATGATCGGTAAATAAACCTATCAAGAAGATAGAACCAGCACCTAACAAGCAACCACAAAAACCTACAACATACAACGAGTAGATTATACCTATGGAGCTCAGTTGTGCTCTAATGGGGAATTTGATTAAACCCTTTGATGAATAACTCTTTCACAAAGCAAATCAGAATCTCCAATGCCTAATTATCTTCCATGCTATGACCCGCTTTAGATCTCTTCTCTCAAGGAAGATGGTGGAATCTCCAAGAGAAAAACTAACTAGAAACTCTAAGGAAACTAGAAGGGAACTAGAAGAGAGAGAGGAGGAAAGTAATGCAACTCTTGCACTTAAAAGGAGGTTGGGCATGAATCCATAGGGCATTCCAAACCTGGGACGCCCAAGCCTCTTTCCTCTCTTATTTATAGCCTAAAGCATCTCCTCTTTATTTGTTATTAGAAGTCCAACTTCCATAATAATTAGTAACTCACTATTCCCACTATTACTACTATTAGAAGTCTCACTTCAAATAGAAATAATAACTTTCCTTTTGAGTTCAAATAGAATTAGTAAAGATCCAATCTTGGGCTAGCGTGGGGACCACTAGGGATTCCATAGAAAGCTGGCTCCAACTAGGACACCGCGACCCCACATCTCATGTGCAATCTGGGGCTACAGTTAATTGCAAATAACTCCACTAAATAAATGCAATTGAACTCCAGTCTTAGGAATAAATTACATGAAGAACCTAAACTTCCCTATCACTACAAGTAGGCCCCTCCATCAATATCCATGGATCAATTGGACAAACTGTCCCACCAATTTAGATCCATATCTTTTTATCCTTTAGACCCAATTAATCACAGTGATCATTAGTACAATCTAATTAACTCTTAATTGTGACGGGTGTACACTTACCAATGTTAAATCCATTAATCAGCACAAGGAGATAATTAGAATAGATTCCATCTTGATCATTAAATATTCTCACAGTCCTACTACCACGTACCCAAGACACTGAGGTGTTGACCTACAGTTGGCCTCACTCATTGGTGACTCAAAGCAAATGAAGAGATAGAAACTTGAGTTCGTCAATGTCTCAGGATTGAGAGCCTATTTTTAGGGAATTATGAGAGCATACCTTAAAATAAAGACAGTGTTCATAAGGTGCTTCTCATGGTCCATCAATACATCCAATGTACCAGTACTATGATCCAAAATCTTATATGCTGATAATCGAGACAAATCACACTATCTTATAGTAGTCAAAGTACTGCAACCTTGTCAGATGAGATGTCCAGTCTCATCATTGGTTGTGAAGATATTTAAGTATAAGATTTGCTATACATGTCTCTCATATGTAGATCTCATCCATACACATGTATTGCATCTAGTATACTCATGGACTCCGATTCATCTCATGAACTGTCATGTCATTCGTATTAGTTATGTGCAAACAAGTAATAAAATACCATTCATCTCATGAAAGGAAATCATGAATATATTGATAAATAAAGAAATCAATCAATTTGTTGCATCAATCTTAATGGATTGAGACCATAAAACTAACATAAAGTGCTTCAAATGGTGGCATCCCAATGGTTGAATGAAAACTATTATTATATGAAAATTCACATAAAGCTAAATGTTCATCCCACTCACCGCTAAAATCAAGAACGCTTGCTCGAAGCATATCTTTTACAGTCTGAACTGTGAGTTTGGACTGTCCATCTGTTTGTGGATGATAAGTGGTGCTGAAGCTAAGTTTGGTACCCATGGATTGCTAAAATGATTGACAAAATTAAGAGACAAATCTCGTATCTCAATCGGAAACTATGGAAACTAGTGTGCCATGTAATCAAATTATCTCTTTCACAAAAAACTTGGCCATCTCATTAAACTTCATACATTTCTTGAAAGGAATAAAATTAGCTGATTTTGTCAAACGATCAACGATCACCCAAATCACATTGTTTTTTCTACTAATCAGTGGTAGACGTGAAACAAAGTCCATAGAGATGTGTTCCCATTTCCATTGGGAAATAAACAAAGGATGTAATAAACCCGGAGGTTTTTTATGTTCAAACTTCACGCGCTGATGTAGACACCTCGTTTTGGCACCCTATGAGGGGCAATTCAGTCCACCCTATTTAATGATGTCCTGATTAGGCCCCGAGTCAAAAGTCATCTATCATCTCTAGGACTTTGATCACCTAGGGAATTGGCACATCATGATCTACTCGTCGAGAGCTTTCCGCCCATATATAGAACTCCAAGATCTGACGGGCGCATCAAAAATCATGACAGCGGGTCCCACAACCCGGGGCGCCCGCGTGAAAAATCACCTATCGTCTCTAGGCCTCTAATTAGCCAGGGAATTGACACATCATGATCTACTTGTCGAGAGCTTTCTGCCCATATATAGAACTCCAAGATCTGACGGGCGGATCAAAAATCATGACAGCGGGTCCCACAACCCCGGGGCGCCCGCGTGAAAAATCACCTATCATTTCTAGACCTCTGATTTCCCTAAAAATTTGTTCATCGTGATCTACTCGCCGAGAACTTTCCGTTGATATGTGGAACGTCAAAATCCGATGAGCAGATCGAAATCTACGAAACCTGGGCCCTATTAATGATAACTCGGTCAATCTCCACCGGACCCCACCTTCTCGACCCAAACTAGTTTCTTTTAAATCCAAACCCACCAGGCCTGGCCCAATGAACTCCAGCCCAAGCTGAACCTGACCCGATCCAACTCATTAGGCCAAGTCCAGACCTCACTTGACCCAAACACAACCCATTAAACCTGGATCCAAACCCACTAGACCCAACGCCAAAACTAACCCATACCAGACCCGAGCTTGACCCGTCCGACTCGGCCCATTAGCTGCATGGGAGAGGACATGTCCCAGAACCGGGAAACTCTCCCCTCCCTCCTGGGATTTCTCTCTCCCTCGTCATCTCCAACTCCGAGCCAATCTCTATCCCCCGGGGCTCTCATCCTAGACGCATATCTCTGCCTAGGGCCCATCTCAGGCGCACATCCATCTCCATCCCCCATGATATCTCTGTTTCCCTCTCAATCTCAAACTCCCAGGCCTTATCCCTCTCAATTTCAAACTCCAAGCTTTATCCCCTCTCTCCCAGTTTTTGATTAAAACAGACCCACGCATCCCAGATCTCTAAGGATCCTCTTCATGAGCAGACCATAGACCCCCTGAATCTCTCTCTCTCTCACCCATCATTCCCTCTCATCATCTTCCTCTACCCACGCAGCATCCTCTGCAGCAGCTTCTCCATCCTCTGGACGCCGCCTCCTCCTTCCTCACCAGGTATGCCCTTCCTCCCCTTCTCTGCCACTTGCACCCGCTCACTCACACCTCTCTCCTCTCCCTCCTTCTTCCTCCCTCTCTTCCTTTGTTTTCTCCCTCTTTCTCTCCCTCTTGTTCTTCTTCTTCGTCCCTTTGCCACACGCACTACTGCCACCCACCACACACCTTCACCGCCCTCTACACACACCTGCGCCTGCACCTACACCTGCATGCACCCCTCCTCTCTCCTTTTCCTTTCTTTCTTTCTGTCTTTCCTCTCTCTATCTCTCCTCTCTCTCCTGCTCCTTCTCTCTCTGTCCGTACTCTCTTTCTCTCTGCCACTCTCTCTCTTCTGTGCTCTCACTCTCACCCCTCTCCTTTCCTGGTCGGTCTCTCTCTATCTCTTTCTGCTCCGACCACTCTCTCCCTCTCGCTAGCTCCCTCGCTCTCTCCCCTCTGTTTCCGCCCTGTGCCCACGAGCAGCAGCGCTGCCTCCCCATCTCCTTTTTCTTTCTTCTTCCTCCCTCATTCCTTTCCCCACTTCTTCTTTCCCCGCTGCTGTGCATCACTATCGCAACCCCCTCGTTTTCCTTTCTTCCCCTCTTCTCCATCTTCCTCTTTCTCCGCCTGTACACCCCTTGAACTAAACCCCTTTCTTTCTCTCTTTTATTTCATTCTCTTCTTCTTCTCCTCCCCTGCATCAATGCCACACCGCCCCTTTTCATTCTTTTCTTCCCTTCTTCTCCATCTTTTTCTTTCTCCGCCTGCACATCCCACACGCACCCACTGCGCACCGTCCCCCTCTCTCTGCTTCCCTCTTTCTCTCTCTCCATCTCACCTCTCCAGCTCTGTTCTCCCCCACTGCGCACCACCCTCTCTCTCCCTCTCTCATCTCTCCCTCGCCACGTCTTTGCCACCTCTCCCCCTTTGTTCCCTCTCTGTCTCTTCGCCCTCTCTTTCTTCCCCTCCGCACCACACCTTTGTTCCCACTCCCCCTTCACTGCACCGTTGCACACCCATTGGGGGTTCCTCCATCACTACCGCACCCACTAACTGCACTAGCCTTCTCATCATCCTAAGAGCCTGCCTAAAGCCATCCAGTCACAGGAAACCATTCCATCTGACACCCCTACTGCCCCGTCTTGACCGAGCCCCTTTTAAATTAGGCCAAACCACAACCGCAGCTAAGCAGAGCCCACACTTTTGCATTCGTCATCTACCTGCCCAGCCCACCTGTTTAACCCAACCCGTGCATGCACAGCCCAGTTCCATGTCTGCTATTCACTCTGTGCTTTTAATTCTCTAGTTACTGTGTGTTGCCTTTATTTATTTATTTATGTTTTCATGCATCTAACACACCCATGCATCTAGTAAATTTCCAATTTCATTGCTTATTTTAAATTATTCCTTGCTAGTATCAAACCTGTCCATATATAAAACATGCCCATTTATCATACAATTGGCAGCATTTTCTTTACTTTTATCTTCCATGTTCAAACTTTACTCAATGGAATTTAGGACTACCTATTTCATTTGAAAAGAACAAAACAAAAATAAAATAAAATAAAAAAAGCCAATATATATATAATTAAAAATTAATAAAAATAATTAGAATTAGAATTTTAGCTACCCTATTAATTAAAATGATTAGGCTAAATTCAATACTTGACTTCTTTTTCTCATCCCTCCTCTCATTAGGATTAGGAAATATTATTTAGGATATTTCAAATAAATTCTTAATAAAAAAAATTAGAAATTCACTCCCCTCTTCTTCCCATTTCATTAGGATAAATTAATTTAGGATCGTAGGCCTTATAAATAAACTCAAAAACCAAAATAAAAACAATAAAAATCAAAAAGACCAAAAACCAAAGTAAAAAATATTAAAAAAAGAACCAAAAAGATTAATAAATTGGAGTTAGAAATTATACAGTAGCCTAGACTGATTAGGTCAGACCCCGGACCTAGATCTAGGTCTCCCCCTAGCCAGCTCAGACTACCCTAATTTCTTAAACTTCAACTGATTAGGCCCCACTCTCTCTCCGGGCCCTGCTAAGGGACCGGGAGAGAGGATGTGGGCGGTTAGGACCTTAGGATAGGGTAGAGATCCATTAGAGAAATGGAATAGTTAGATGAAATCCAAGTAGGAACTCCCCTAGCTAGACCCTTCTAGCCCCAATTATTAAAAATTAAAAAAAAAACTATAAAACCAACAAAACGAATCCCAAAAATATTTTCTTCTCTTTTCCTTCACCTTCGGTGCCAAATATTTATCTGAACTCAATGATTAAAGGGAATAGAGGCTGATTCTGAGAACCTGAATTAATGAGAATGACGAAATGAGACGAGTGATTTCACACACCCCAATATCAGTTTATTTACTACTGGCCCATCATCGGCCACCCTCAATCAATCCCGGCCCAGCATCGGCCATTTTTATCTTACTTCTGGCCCATCATCGGCCATGCACTTTTATCACCTGCGTATCGCACGCAAACCCACGGAAATCACAACTCAAAGTTTTGTCTGCATAATTCTTTTGATTCGAAGAATCAACCTTTAAACCCTAGGTCGTCAAAGGACATTGAAAGGGGGTACCCAGGAATGGGGTTGATCCTTTTCTAAATATTTGGCACCTTTCCCCTTATTTTCTTAGTTTATTTTCATTTTAAATCACTTATCCCCTAGAATACTTGGATTTAACTTTAATTAGTCTGTTCAACCCTGGATGTTGATTTCCCCTGCCTAGTTCATTATGGTCCCATCTTGAAGCCCATAATTTGACCCTTGACCCAAGTTTGACCCGAATTGAAAGACCCAAATTAAGTGATGAGACAACCGTCGTGTGTCGCCGACGGCACATTAGACGAGAGAAGAACCCACCCCATTTCCTCCCGCATTCTTTCGCCTTTCGTCGAAGGACAGTGTTACGGCCGAATCTGTAACTGGCGATCGTGATCCGTCGATTTTGAGGGTAGTTGGAATCCTTATTTTCGATGCATTTTTTTATCTCACACTGCTGAATGGCGATTCCCCTTTCGGGGGGTGGGGGGGATCAAAATTCACATCCGATAGCTAACAAGTATAACACTTAGACACAAATTCTGCAATTTCCTTCTTCATATTATTCCATCAAAATCTACTCTTGAGATTCCTGTACATCTTAGTGCTCCCAGGGTGCATGGTGTTGGAAATAGGTGGGCCTCTAGGATAGGTTTTCAAAACTTTTGACCCACTTGACTCAGGGATCAACTATCTAGAAGGCTATAAAACCCAATCTAGGATCCATGGCCTCTTTCTTATCACTATGTACAGTAATAAACTTTATCTAGAAGATAGAAATAGCAGCAAACAAGCAACCACGAAATCCACAACATACAAGAAAGTAATTATACCTTTGGAGCTCAGTTGTGCTCTAATGGAGAAGTTGCGTCTTTCTTTGGTGATGAAACTCTTTTACAAACCAAATCAGAATCTTCAAGACCTAATCATCTTCCACGCTATGACCCGTATCAGATTCTCTTTTTTTAAGAAGATGGGTGGGATCTCCAAGAGAAAGCTCTTAAGGAAACTAAAAGAGAACTAGAAGAGGAAAGAGAGGAGGAGCATGTGCAACTCTTGTACAAAAAGCCTTGGGCGTGAATCCCTAGGTGGGGATATGCGTGGGACATCTAAGCTCCTTTTTCCACCTATTCTAATTAAAATAGAAGTCTCACTTCCATTAATAATTAGTAACTTACTCTTTTCTAATTAAAATATAAGTCTCACTGCTATTAATAATTAGTAACTTACTATTACCACTATTAGAAGTCTCACTTCAAATAAAAATAGTAACATTCTATTTCCTTTTAGAGTTCTACTATAATTAGTATCTTTCCAATAACTTGGGCTAGCGTGGGGACCACTAGGGATTCATTAGAAAGCTGGCTCCAACTGGGACACCGCGACCCCACATCTCATGTGCAATCCGGGCCCACAGTTAATTGTAAATAACTCCACTATATAAATGCAATTGAACTCCAGTCTTAGGAATAAATTACATAGAAGACCCTAAACTTCCCTATATCCATAAGTAGGCCCTTTACATCAATATCCATGGATTAATTGGACCTGTCTTCCAAACTAGATCCATATCTTATTATCCTTGAGCCCCAATTAATTATAATGATCATAGGTACCTTTCCAATTAACTCTTAATTGGAATGGGTGCACACTTACCAATGATAAATCCATTAATTGGTACAAGGGGTATTAACGATAGATTCCATCTTGACCATCGAATGTTCCCACAGCTCTATTACCACGTACCCAAAACATCGAGGTGTTGACCTACAATTACCTCACTCATTGGTGACTCAAAGCAAATGAATAGATAGAAACTTGAGTTCATAAATATCTCATGATTGAGAGCCTATTGCTAGGGAATTTTGAGAGCAGACGTTAAAGTAAAGACAATGTTCAAAAGGTGCTTCTCATGGTCCTTCAATACATCCAATGTACCAGCACTATGATCCAGAATCTTACATTCTGATGATCGAGACAAATCACACCATCTCATAGTAATTAAAGTACCGCAACCTTGTCAGATGAGATGTCCAGTCTCATCACTGGTTGTGAAGATATTTAAGTATGAGATTTGTTATACATGTCTCCCGTATGTAGATCTCATCCATACACATGTATTGCATCTAGTATACTTATGGACTTCGGTTCATCTCATGAACCATCATGTCATTCGTATTGGTTATGTGCAAGTAAATGATAAAACACCATTCATCTCATGAAAGAAAAACATGAATATATTGATAAACAAAGAAATTAATTAATTTATTTCATCAATCTCATGGATTGAGACCATAAAACTAACACATGGCATATCTGGCATTATGGGCTTCAGTCATGATTGTCATGATTGGTTCTGTCAACTTCTAAGTCTTTGGTACACACAATTGATTTCTGAAATACAAAATCCTAAACTAAAAATCAGGTTTATTAGCAATATGATCTTTTATCTTGGTTAGATTAGGATCTTCAAACTGTTCATCTTTAATTCGATTCATGAGTGTAGGATTGAACACTGTCATGGCAGCTAATATCATGGAGTCACTAACCAACTTAACCTCCACATCTAGTTCTTGGAAAACATCGAACTTAAACCATTTAACACCCATAGCTGAAACAAGAGAAGATTTCCTACTCAAAGCACTAGCTACCACATTTCCTTTTCCGGGAATATATTTGATTGAAAAATCATAATCTTTTATGAATTCTAACCACTGTCTCTGCCTCATATTTATATCTTGTTGAGAGAATAGAAACTACAAGCTGCAATGATCTGAATATACTTCAAATTATTCCCAATACAAATAATGCCTCTATAGCTTTAGTGCAAAAACAATAGCAACTAATTCAAGATCATGGGTGGCACAATTCTTCTCATGCCTTTTCAACTGCCTTGATCCATAGGTTATAACCTTACCATTCTGCATAAGGACACACCCAAACCAACTCTAGATGCATTAGAGTAAATTAGAAAACCTCCTATACCCTTAGGTAAAGATAAGATTTGGGTGGTTGTCAATTTTTCCTTTAAAGTTTCAAAACTGGCTTCTCATTCCTTAGTCCATATAAATGGTACATCTTTTCGAGTCAACTTTGTCAATGAAGCTAAGATCTTGGAAAAATCCTTAACGAATCTACAATAGTACCCTGCAAGTCGTAGGAAACTTCGAATCTTTGCCACTGTCCTCAGAATATGCCAATTTATGACTGTTTCTATCTTAGCTGGATACACTCTTAGGCCATCTCCAGTGATAATATGCCCCAAAAATGCTACTTGTTCAAGCAAAAAACCACACTTCTCAAGCTTAGCATATAACTGATGAATAGTTGAAGTGATGTTGTGAGATGATTTGCATGCTCTTCCCTTGACATTGAGTATACCAAGATATCATCAATAAAGATTACGATGAACTGATCTGGACAAGGAGCAAAGACCTTATTCATTAAAGCCCTAAATACAACCGGTGCAATGGTTAGACCAAAGGGCATCACAAGAAACTCATAATGGCCATACCTTGCTCTAAAAGCCGTTTTCTTAATATCTTGCTTACGGACTCTCAACTGGTGATATCCAGATCTAAGATCAATCTTTGAAAAGTAAGCTGTACCCTGAAGTTGATCAAACAATTCTTCAATTCGAGGCAATGGGTTCTTGTTCTTTATTGTCACTTGATTGATTTGCCTGTACTCTATACACATCTGAAGAGTGCCATCTTTCTTTCACACAAATAGTACTTAAGCTCCCCAAGGTGAAATACTGGGGCGTATGGACCCTTTATCTGATAAGTCTTGCAATTGTTCCTTCAACTCCCTGAGTTCTGCTGGAATAATCCTATACGGTGCTTTAGATATTGGAGCAGTACTCGGTACTAAATCGATAGGAAAGTCCACTTCCCTAGACGGAGGTAATCTTGGAATGTCATCCAGAAACACATTCGGAAACTCACATACCACCAGAAGTTCCTCTTGTTTCTTAAGCGGTTTCTTCTCAGAGATAAAAGGCAAAGTAGCCTTCACAGCCATGCTCCAAAAGTTTCTTGGCATCTAAGGTTGAAACTAATCAGGTGTTAGACTTCTTCTTCTAAACACCCTCGAATGTTTCATTCGACTCAGGTTCATCGACCTTGAAGGTAATGTTTTTGTGGAAACAATCCACACAAGTCCGATATTTTGCGAGCTAGTCCATCCCAAGGATGACATCGAAGTCATGCATCGCTAAAACTATCAAATATGTTGGCATATGTAACTTCCCTATCTGGATACTACACTTCGGGAAAAAGTTTTCGCAGACTACTCCCTTACCCACTAGGGTAGTCACCATCAGTATAAATGGTAGCAACTCACGTGGTTGTTGAAGTTCACATGCAAAGTGAGGTGGCACAAATGAATGTGTAGACTCCGAATCAAACAAGGTTCTAGCATCTCTAGCACATATTAGAATAGTACCTTCAATAACATTCCCAGCTGCTTTTGCTTGCTCATGATCCATTGCATAGACTCTTCCTGCTTGCTGTGGTCGTTGTCTGGCTTGCTGACACTGTTGTCCTTGCCTTCCTTGCTATTTCTGTTGGGGTCTCGGTGGTGGTGCTGGTAGTACCCACCGTTGTGGTGGAGTGGGTAGTACTAGCCTACCATATCGAGGAGGTTGTGGTTGAGGTACCCTGTATCCACCTTAATCTCTAGGACACATAGCTGTTCGATGCTCCATCGATCCACAAATAATGCATGCTCCTGTGTTCCTCCATCACCTCTCAGTCGAATGCCCCTTCCCACAAGTTTTAGTGCACCAATAACAACACCCCTCTATCTTTTCTGCGGAAACCCTTTTCTAGATTGAAATGTACTTCTCTTAGGTTTTGCGTTCCTCTTCTTAATAGCCATTTCTTTTGCGGTATAAGCTCTGTCTACCGCATCATCAAAAGTCTCTGGTCTCCTGTACATCACTATGTGTTCGTCATACATAGGATGAAAGCCGCCAACGAGCCACTTCACTTTCTTGGCCTTGGTATCAACTAAATCTTTGGCAAACTTTGACAGTTGGAGGAAAGTGTGTAAATAAGTTGCCACTGTCGTTTGATTCTGCTTAAGAGCTACAAACTCTTCTTCTTTCCTCCTGTATACATGATCTGGTATAAACTTGTGGCGGAATAGTTCTTGAAATGTTTCCCAAACGGTGGCGTTGGGCATTACTTTAAAAGCATCCCTAGCGCTCTTCCACCAAATGGTAGCAACTCCTCGAAGCATCGAGGTAGTAAGCACAACACGTTGCTCGTTAACACAGATAATTGCCTCAAAGACATCACTGATATGTTCTAGCCACTAATAATCTTGAATTGCATTTTCTTTTCCCTCAAACTCAGTAGCTCCTCTTTTTCGGAACTTTTCATATAATGTGTTCGGGTCATGTTCTTTGGACTGGATGACCGCCTGGGTTCCCATATTCGGCTGTGCTTGATTTGCCATTAACATAGCTATGTTTTCATTGGTTCGCCATTTACTCCATCAGCATCATCATATGAGCATCCATAGTAGGAGGGTCGTTTTCAATCAACACAAATGGGTCATCATTGTGGGATTCATTGTTTCCATCATTGTTCCCGCTTCGGGAGCTAGATGCCATTAATCTATAAAAGAAATTTCAAAGTTGAGTTAGGACTACACTCTAACTCCCCTCCTTACAATACTAGCAATAAACACAATACAAACAATAAACTAATCTTGACAGATCTATACTCTTGTTCGATTCTAGCATATTCTCACAACGTTTCTAAGAGTTTCTATGTCATTTGAGAAAGACTGTTAGGCTTTGATACCATACTTACGTATGTCACAACCTGGTCCCAAATCACCCTGGCCTTGGGTAATCCGAAGTGTGACACGCGTACTCCCGTGATATTATACCCATCGCGAGTCAGGTACAATGTTGAAACCAAAAATGTCACTTTGCCTCTTCAAAATCAAAAGCTACATGGAGCCGCATCTTACCACAAACAGGCAAATGCCGCTTCAAGCAATTGATCTTGTCAGAATCAAGCAAAAACTGCAAGATCCTTCAAAAAAGCTAAAAGAAGAGTACACATGAAGTTTCGGGCCATTTCAACACCGTTTGGCCTAACTTCACTCCTATAGTGGCTGAGCAGGAGCTCCCGGCGGCGACAGTGTCGAAGATATCAAATCTTTGATCAGAACCTATGGATGGTCTCAAAATACCTCCAAGAGGCTCAATGTCGAATTTTAAGTCAAACCGACACTGTTTGACCCTCCATCAACCCTCAAGCAATAAAATCAAGCCTCTCGGCGGTGAGAACCACCGGGGCCATCACTCATCAAACAAAGAAAATGGGTAGCTTCTACATGTTTTCAAAGGGTTACATGTCAAATTTCAGGTCATTCCAACGACATTTGACCCGGCTTTGACGCTCGGAAACAAAATCAAGCCTACTAGCGGTGGGCTCCTCAGAACCATGGCATCCAAATTGGAACTAATGGATCATCTCAAAATAACTCCAATAGGCTCCTTGTCAAATTTTATGTCAATCGGACATCGGTTGACAGTACATCAAAGCTCGACATCTTCTTCATGGTGAAATCAAGTCTAGCATCGACGGGACCCCAAACGGCATCAAAACTAAAACAAAAGCCCATGGTTGGACCTATCTATTGCTCATGAAGCCTCACTTCAAATTTCAGCTCATTCTAACATCATTTGACCTAGTTTCGACTCTTGACAGAAAATCTGCTACGAAGTCTTTGGCTTTTCCAAAAAATAGGAAACTTTGTGTTCTGATTTGCACGGCTTCTCATCAAGTTTTCTTCAGGAGAATCAAGTCAATAAGTGAGCAAACATGTCAAGAAAAACAGGGGAGAAAGAAGAACAAAAAAGCCCGAAAAACGGCCGAGAAACGGCAACCGAAAGGGGAAAAGTCCCCATGGTCGCCGATGACCCCGGAAATCCGAGTAGCCGGATTTCCACCGAAAGGGCGTTTTTCCGTCCCTTTTCGTGTTTCGAGTCGTTTGGCCCTTGTGATTTTTCCAAAATCTGACTTTTTGAGCATAATATCCGTCGATCTTAGTCAACATCACGGATCCGCCATCGAAATCATGGAATCATCATCTGATGCTTCAAAATTGCCAACCAGTCGACCAAGAAAGCACACTTTCTGCCCGATCGATCGTGAAATCGACTGGACAGATGTTGCCGGCCCATTGGTATTAAGCAATGTCTGAAGTTGCATGGTCATCTGATGTCTATCAGCATGAAAATCCATCAGTGATCATCGCCAGAAGAATTCCAAAAGACTCGGCATGGCCCACGACTCTTCGAGTGACTTGGCGACCACTTAATGCTATTAATTGACCCGTTTATGGCAACTTATTGTGGTCATTAACTCATTATTTTGGATGGCCCAATCAGCAGCAAGCAAATGGGAGTTACAGGTCAAAGGATTCATGGCATTTAAACCATGAAACTCCTCCCATAATGGAGATTAAAAGCAATTAAATGCTCTTAACTCTTCACCGGCCAATCAGAAGCTAAGGAAAAGGAGTTACAAAATAAATGAATTAAAACCTGTAACTCCTCCCTTTATGTGGCTTTATGATAATTAAAGCCCATAAACCCTCCTAAATGGCTACCAAAGGCCTATAAATAGGAGAGCATTCCAAGAAGAAAGGGTCTTGAAAAATTGCTCAGAAAAACCCAAGAAAAATCCTGAAAATTCCTGAAGAAATCTCTGCGTAAAGAAGCTCTGCTACTTGGAAGAAACTCTGCTGCAAGAAACACCATAAGGTGATCGAAGTCCCCTGGGGGGCCCCCCAAGGTCCCCTCTCTTTCTATTTAACATGGCTAGACGTGGCTTTTCAACCTGTCTACCCAGCTTTTTATTGGATATAGGACCTCCCCTTAGTCTTTATCCTCTGAAAACCTGAGGTCCAAGCCAAGCCAAGTCAATCAAAGCATCAAGTGTTCTCATTTGAGGGACGATGGCGGAGTCCATACATGACTCGAGACCGTCGATCTGAACGAGTCCCCACAATCTCCTGAGAGGTTAGATTCATTTTTTTACTTTTCTGTTGTATTTTGTATTTTTAAAGAGACAAAAAGAAAATCACAATTCTTGTCTTTCATTATTGATGAGATTTGTAAATCGCCTCCTACGGCACAAAACTGCCTTTCACGGCACACAAAAGAAAATTGCTTCTCATGGCATTCAGAATTTGTCTCTTTTCTTAAAAATATATGTGCAATGAAAAGTCAGAAAAAAGTTTGATTTCCTTTCTACTTGTGAAGGTGGATCTCTAGATGACCATTTCTAAATTTCAAGTAGAATAGAAAATCTAGCATACCCGTACAAAAATTGTTGATGCACTCTTTTTGTCCGCTGGACCCTGGCAGATCGGGGGTGGAGGAAGGCAAGAGCCAGGTCCATCATACAACATCACAAAGGAGAAAATTTCTCTTTTTCTGCTTGTGAGTCTAGCTCACCATTACCTTTTAATAACATTTAATAGTGGAAGCATTTCAATAATACACAATTAGGAACCATTCATGAACAGTCCTATTTAAAAGTTAAAGTGTCAAGTTTATATAAAAGATATTTATACCTTAGAACCAAAGTAAGGATCACAAAATCACCCTACAACATATACAAAATGTTCTCCACCTAGTCTGTGAATCTCACTAGTGAGAACCACACAAAAAGGAGTTAGTCACACTTCTAATAACACTCTCAAAAGAATCCACATAGCTCTCTGTAGACCAGACTACATAGGCCCATTGTTTGTCCACTCTTCTAATCCTAGAGGAACCTCTTCGGTCTCCTCTTCTCCCTCCTGGGCCTCTGTAAGACCCCGCCCCGAGAGTTTCCGATTAGCGCTAATTAAGACGTGGTTTAGTTATAAGTGAGATTAGTGAGTTTTGGTTAATATTGGATTAGAATAGCTTTTATAAAGCTTTGGATTATTTTGGGAACCTATATGATTTAGTGGGACCCTTTGGGGGTCTCCTTTTGTGATGTTTTGTGTGTCTTTGGGAATTATCTATTGCTCCAAGAATTCGTGTTTTAAGCCCGGTTTGATTGTTTTATTATTCCCTACAACTTTTGTGTTTGCCTCGTTTCCGTTCGAGACCTCTAGACCCTACTTTGCTGATGATAGGGGTAAAACAGTCTTTTGTACAAAAATCTGGACACTATTTTCAATATCTCCGAAACCCGTGAAATATATACTTTTTGGAAATTGGAAATTTCGGCGAACAATTCTTCCTTCTTCATCGAATCCATCCAAGGCCTGGAAGATGATGTTTTAAGCCCAATTAGTTTATTAAGTTGTGGGACCTACCTTCATTCTCTATATAAGGGAAGCCCATCTTCACTTCTTCCTCTTCTTGCAATTTTCATTGAGGAGAGACTTGAGCTCTAGTACTCTAGGGTTTTCTTTGCTTCTTCTTGCTTCTTCTTCTCCAACTTACTCAAGATTTGTTGCTAATGGGAAAATGGAGGTTACCTTCTTCTTCCTCATCATGAAGGCATCCTATTGATACAATTTGTAAGGAAAACCACCCGCTGTAGGATTCTATTTGAGCAAGCCTTGTGTATTTGAAGGTCTTCTATGTAAGTGGTTCTCTCCATCTTCTATATTTGTATTCTCCTAGTCTTAGAGATGCATCATCTCATTTATTGGAAGCTCTCTCTTCATATTTCTTGGTTTTGCCATTTTAGAGTTTGTAATGGATGTCATTTTGGGGGGTTTTTGTGTAGATCTTTGATTTTGAGCTTGGAAAGTGTTTAAGAGCTTGATTTACTTAACTTGGAGCCAAGGCAAGTGGATGAATGGGTTTGTTTTATGATTTGTTATTTTGTGGAGAAATATGGATTTTTATATTGATGGCTCTTACTTATACCTTATGTCTTTCATTGATTTTGAAATGTGCATATTAATGAGCTTTTCTTCTCTCTATTGCTCTCTTATTATTTTGTACACTAAAGTTGTCTTTTGGCAATTGATGGATCTTCATTAATGGTGGATGCTCTCGTATTAAATGGAGTGGGATTTAATTGATTTTTATGGCTTTAATCGATGGTTGTTGGAGGAAGTGATGATGGTTTGAGTATATAGAAGAGTCATAAATGTATTGTCAAAGTAATGACTTAAATGGGATTTTGAAGAGAAGAGAAGATGAGGCCCGGACTGCTGAAACAGAGAGTTTCTGAAGTAGTCCGCTTGAGTGAACCCTCACAGAACATGGTTAGCTCGAGCCAACTTCCTATTCGCTCGAGCCAACACCTCCCAGACGCTAGTTCGCTTGAGCGAACCCCAATTGGCTCGAGCGAACCCCTTCCAGGGAGTTGCCGCTCTAGCCACTCTCCCAGTTAGCTCGACCCTTCCTGACTCGGACCAATTCGCTCCAGCGAACTTGTATTCGCTCAAGCGAACACTCCCAAAATGTTATTCACTCGAGCGATCATCCATTTCGCTCGAGCGAACTGTACAAAATTCCTAGGTTGTTTCGAAACATCATAAAAAGGGTGTTTTAAGGTCTAGTGAGGTTGGTTTGGAGCCCCAATTTGATGTGGAGGAATAAGAGGTGTTATATGGAAGTTGATTTGGAAAAGAACCCTAATTCCGGAGATTTATTGAGGATATTAGACTTAACAATTTGTATAGGGAACTCGGGATGTCTCAAACCTTCCGGAGTACCAAGCCATGAGCTTTAACCGATATACGAGACCCTTATACCTATTGTTTAAATCCTGAAACCTTAATGTATGGTCCATAAATATGCGGGGATCCATAGTGTCTGCTTTTATTGAATTTCATACGTTTTCGACAATTTTCATGTATTAGTACAAGTGGCATTTCAAAACCACTGAAATCTATAATTTGAATATTTGATCAACCATATGCATTTTGATAAGATATTATTATGTTAAATGCGCTTACGAGCCTTCAGTTCAGTTTGTTTTGGGTGTTATACACCCATTCAGATATGTATATGTTTTGAATGCATTTTGACCTATGAGTCGGTACCACTAAGCTTGGACGACCTTGTCGGTTTCATCCACTGACTTGGGGTGCCCCTTTCGCTTCTGTCAGCTGCAGTGTCGCTACCCCAGATCGAGGTCCTCGATCTGGGCCCACGACTAGTGTGTCCGACTATGATTATCCCACAGGATTCCGCGGTGAGGATTCCTAAAACAAACATGGAATTATCTCACACGAACAATGATTTGCGGAAGCGTGCAAGTAATCTCGATCACAACTTATCTATACAAAACCTATGATTCCAAGATGCATAAGTTAAATAACTCAAAGGACATAAACATTCAGAGGGAGAATGTGTTGTTAGTTTTATGGTCTTAATCTATTAAGATTGATGTAATAAATTGATTAATTTCTTTATTTATCGATATATTCATGTTATCATTTAATGAGATGAATGATGTTTATTACTTAAATGCACATAACCAATACGAATGACATGACAGTTCGTGAGATGAACCGGAGTCCATAAGTATACTAGATGCAATACATGTGTATGGATAAGATCCACATACAGGAGACATGTATAGCAAATCTTATATTTGAAATATAAGATCCACAACCAGTGATGAGACTGGACATCTCATCTGACAAGGTTGCAATACTTTGATTACTATGAGATAGTGTGATTTGTCTCGATCATCAGAATGTAAGATTCTGGATCATAGTGCTGATACATTGGATGTATTGAAAGACCATGAGAAGCACCTCAAGAACACTGTCTTTACTTTAAGGTCTGCTCTCATAATTCCCTAGCAATAGGCTCTCAACCCTGAGACATTTATGAACTCAAGTTTCTATCTATTCATTTGCTTTGAGTCACCAATGAGTGAGGCCAACTGTAGATCAACACCTCGGTGTCTTGGGTAAGTGGTAGTAGGACTGTGGGAGCATTTAATAGTCAAGATGGAATCTATCTCTATTATCTCCTTGTGCCAATTAATGGATTTATCATTGGTAAGTGTACACCCATCTCAATTAAGAGTTAATTGGATGATACTAATGATTACTATAATTAATTGGGTCTCAAGGATAATAAGCTATGGGTCAAAATTGGTGGGACAGTCTGTCCAATTGATTCATGGATAATGATAGAGGGGCCCACTTGTAGTGATAGGGAAGTTTAGGGTCTTCATGTAATTTATTCCTAAGACTGGAGTTCAATTGCATTTATATAGTGGAGTTATTTGCAATTAACTGTAGGCCCGGATTGCACATGAGACGTGGGGTCGCGGTGTCCTAGTTGGAGCCAGCTTTCTATGGAATCCCTAGTGGTCCTCACGCTAGCCCAAGATTGGATCTTTACTAAATCTATTTGAACTCAAAAGGGAAGCCTACTATTTTTATTTGAAGTGAGACTTCTAATAGTGGTAATAGTGGAACAAAGGGTTACTAAATATAATGGAATTTGGACTTCTAATAATATACAAAGAGAAGAGTTGAAAATCTATATAAAGGAGACTAGGGGCGGCTTTGGACGTCCATGCTTGGTCTATCAAGAGGAGTTCACGCCCATCAACCCTAAAGTGCAAGAATTGCGTTCTTCTCCTTCCCCTCGCTATCTTCTAGTGCCTTCTAGTTTCCTTGGAGATTCTAGATAGTCTTTCTTTTGGAGATTCCACCATGTCTCTTGTGGAAAGAGATCTGGAGCGGGTCATAGCGTGGAGGACGATTGGACATTGGAGATTCTGATCTTAGAAGAGCTCTTCATCAAAGTGTTGAATCAAGTTCTCCATTAGAGCACAACCAAGCTCCATAGGTATTTTCTACTCCTTGTATGTTGTGGAATTCCGTGGTTGGATGTTAAGTGCTGTTTCTATCCTTTTGATAGGTTTGTTTACTGATCATGATGGCTGAGTTTGAGGACATGCATCCTGGATTGGGTTTTGATGGATTTTGGATAGGTGTTCATCACTTCTAGTTGATGAAAAGTTCTTGAAACCTATCCAAGAGGTCCACCCACTTCCAACATGTGTAACGTAGCATATCCATAATTTAAATTTCAAGTTTCAAGTGACCAGAAGTAAGTTAAGTTCAAGTTTACATTCCCCAAAATAAGAAGGGCCAATAAAGGCCTTACAACCCAAAACAACAAAACTCTAAACCCAACCATGGGTACGCAACTCATGTCCCCACCCGACGTCTAGAGGACGTCATTGGGTTAACACTCACAGGCTGGGGGTGGCTCAACAACCTCCTCCTGACGCTCCTCCTCAAAGACAACGTCACCTGCACCTAGTCACCAAAATAAACGGGTCAGACACGACGGTCTGGCAGGTGATCAATTTAGACAAAAATATAAATCATTTAGATTACGGAAACAGTGCAGTATTTAAAACCATTCATGAATGCAGAACAATGCTTAGAAAGTATACAAGACAGATCAAGCATGGATGTAGAAATATATATATCATGATTAGTTAAAAAAACCACATTGAGCCCATCCTTTCTCTACCATACATGATGAGCAAAGTAAGCAGAACAGAACAGAATGTAACAGGACAGAACAGAACAGAATCCCATGCTACACTAGGTAGGTGGGGTCCGGCCGCGGAACTGGAAATAGGACAGAGGTGTAAATACGAGTATACGACTAATCTATAGATAGTCCAGGGTTTAAGGACCCCCCAAACAGTGGATTAGACTGAAAGGGTAGTCCAAGCTCAGTGGTATTCACCTAAAATCATAAACGCACGAAAACATGATAATACATATACAAAGCCGACCAAATTAAGGGGGTTTACTCATCAAAACAGGACAAAGCAGGACATATTAGGGATAGCATATGCTATAGCAAAATAAAGCGGAAGTATAAATCCCCATAAAATTTCTCTAAACACTTCAAAATCAGACTAATACTTGCAAAACAAAACAAGTCTTATGATGTTCATCGCATCAGAAACCGAGGTCTCAAAACAGATAATCAGTACACATTAAGACCTTTCATTGACCATTTGTGTATTTGAAACCCAATTGTTGGAATTAAGATACATTTGGTGTCCCTGAAGCTAATGGACAATTCAAGTTCCAAATGCACAATCTAAAGCTAAAAGCTCTTAATTGTATTCTGGTTTTTAATTCCCAAGAAAATATCATAAAATAGGTCGGGTTTTAAAGCTCGGTCAGCTCATGGTCACCTATCGGCTAGCCGAGTAGGTGGTTGTTTGCTAGCCGCCAGCTGACCGACGGCTGACCGCCGTGTTTCCTGATAGGAAAAACCACATTCTCGAAATGGAACCGAACTGAAGCTCGGTTGGCTGTCAGCTAACTGAAGTGAGGCAGGTCGGCTAGCCGCCAGTTGAACGAAAATCCTCTATTACAAAACACGCTACTGGAATTGGAACCAAACTGGTTCGGTTGGCTGTGGACTGACCGAAATGAACATATCGGCTAGCCGCCAGCTGACCGCCAGCTAACCGACTTTGCGCGATAGCCCAGTTCGAGTTCAAAATTTTGTTCCTTTCTTCCTCTCTTCTTTTCTCATTCCACTTCCTTTCATTTCTTTGTCTAATCCCTGCATTTTTACAGAGCCTACATGCTCTTCCAAACACTAAAACACACCAATTCCACCACAACTTCTTCCACCACAACTTCTCCCTTCATCAACACATCTCCATTTCACACAACAATTTCCAATTACAAACCAAGGCATATCATTTTTATTCAAAATAGAAATCCTGAAGTGTGGAGAGTTATTAACATCAATTTCATGAAGAGAAATGAAAGCTCAAAATCATGCTTAGTTGAAAGACAATAATTGGAAAACATAACATACATAAACATTGCATTTTTCATATACAAAGTACCAAACAATTTGCATGCATAGTGAGATTAAAGAGATCACTTGCCTTCACCAATGTGCTATCCAAAAAGCAAAACAAAGACTCTTCAAAAGTCCTTTCCTACTGCTAAACCGAGCTCTACAAGGAAGGCCCAAAAACACATCTCAAAATCCACTAAAATGTGAAACAAAGAACCCATTTCGAAAAGGGCTTTGCATGTGATTAAAACGAGATCCTAAGGGCCTAAGAAAACTCCATTGAGAAGATGAAGAAGGTCCCTTACCTGTAGCTAACCAAACCAAGAGAAACAAGGAAGAAGAAGGGGTTGTTCAGCTGGGATTGCAACACAAAGGGTAGCAATGGGAACCTTGCAATGAGAGGAAAAAGAATATGGGCTCAGATTTCCATTCCAATCTTTTTAGCCAAGGCATGCAAGTTGAAGAAGTGAAGAAGAAGATGGGTTCTCTCAGCTGGGCTTGAAGAGAAGTTGCAGCGAACAACGTCTGAAACGTGAGTGAGAGAGGAGAAGGACTCACTTAAGTCAAATGGGTTTGTGGGCCCCATTGACTCCAAAACTTGTGATGGTTAAAACATTGACTTGCGGGTTCCGGATGGAAACTACAAAGAAGACTAAAATGATCACCGAAAAATCTAGTTTCCAAAAAGTATAAATTTGGCATAGTTTTGATATTTCGAAATTTAGGTTCATATTTGGTGTGAAAGGACTTTTTTACCCCTTTGGGCCAAAACTTGGGTTTCTGGGCCTCAAACGCAGACGGGCTGAAAACAAAAGTTAAAAAATTAAGTAAAACCACTCAAAAGATATCAAAATCACGTTTAAAAAGAGAAAAACTAAAATTTTCCTCCCAAGCTTACACGAACACTCAGGGCACCCCTGAGCGTGTCTGAATAACACAAAGTGCTCTCAAATCTCCCAAA
Organism: Persea americana; assembly: GCA_029852735.1. Taxonomy (NCBI): domain Eukaryota; kingdom Viridiplantae; phylum Streptophyta; class Magnoliopsida; order Laurales; family Lauraceae; genus Persea; species Persea americana. Next base: position 45,131,203 of record CM056814.1, read on the forward strand.
GCTAATTCCAAGACTAAATCGAACCAATTTCTAAGCCAACGATCGCCAAACCCACATTATAACTAAACACGCACTTAATTGGTACTAATCGCGCTAATCCTGGGTCGGGGTTTGACATGCAGTCTGAGTTTTGTTCTGTCTTGTCACCCGGTTCCGTGGCCGTGGTTTTGCCCAGTATATTTATATATGTATATAGTTGCTTCTCACCACCTTGTGTGCTCCGAGACCAACGCCTTTAGTGTGCTCTCATCACATTAGTGATGGAGGATTTAGCTTAAGTGTGGTTGCCATGTTATCAGTTCCTTGTTACCCTACATGATTTATATTGCAATTGTATTTTAAATAAACAATGCATTCTGTTTTATGACAATTATTGTTTTAATAAGATTTCATTATGTTTTTAAGATATGCTTTGATTTCTTTTATTATATTATCTATTAACTCACTTGCCAGACCGTCGGGTTTGACCCATTTTTGTGGTACTCAAGTCCAGATCTTGTTGTCTTTCAGGAGGCAGAGGAGGCGGTCGGCGAGCCACAACGCTTAGTTGAATGGCAAGCTGACAATGTCATTTAGACATTTGGTCTTGCTTTGAGTTGCGAAACATCTTTTGGGGGTTATTGTTTTATTTTTGATTCGTTTGGTTGTACTGGCCTTTGTTGGCCATTATTTTTGTGGATGTTTAAATCAACTTACATTTGTGTATGAACTTCTAACTTTATATTTTGGGAATGCCAATGAGATCATTGATCACTCTGATGTCATGTTGTAACATATATTTTATTAGTTTTGAAATGTGGAATGAATTACGAATTTGGCTTGCTACACGCTTCCGCACCAATGTAAATATTTTGTGAGTGTGTGAGATATTCTCACCGCGGAAACCTGTGGGAAATTAAATGAGTGTATTCATATATCTAGTAGGAATATGTATGTTTATCATTGTTTGCGGGCCCGGATCTCGGTCCGGGGTCGTGACAGCCTCCTCAAGACCGGGATCTGCACCTGCATCTGTGACATTAAGAATAGTATCTTAATATGAAAATTCAACAAGTATTGGCATTAATAAGAAAATACATAATGTATCAAATCGAATTAAATGGCAATTGATTAACATATGTCGATATGATTAATAACTAAGAAATTATACAAAATCGAATAGTTTATTCTTACGAATCAAATGGAGAATAAAACATACAAATTCGGCTATTACATTAAGCTCATCCTCTAAAAAAAGAGCGAATCTAGTTAGGATGTCACCAGCGGCCGGGCCAAAGGCTAGCTGGGTACCTGAGTTTGGAGTTCCGGTGCTCCAGATGACTTATTGCAGTAGTCTCGAATACAAAACCAAGTTTATCCCTGTCGGGCATCACAAGGTTGAAGCTAAGTAGTGCTGACTCGATTGAATCTAATAATAATCGAATTTGAGTAAGTTTATATTTATTAGTTCACAATTGAATCGAATAGTAATCACATATACGCAAATACTTACTCAATTTATGTCTCCATCGAATACCAAAGTAGCTGTAAGATGACTATAATAGCGAATTGGGATTAGATAATCGAATCATAATAATATTAATGATGTAACTCATTAATTAACCAGAATTGATATCAATGAAGACATCTAATTTCAATATGCAATGCAATAGATTTAGAGAATTCAAGGTATATTACTAGCCAGCTTTAATCTATTACCCATAGTCGCTCACCGTCCAATACAAGGTAGTTTTAGGATGATCAACGTACTACTATCTTGTCTTTGTTAGTTTTATGGTTTCAATCCATTAAGATTGATGAAATAAATTGATTAATTAATTTATTTATCAATATATTCATTCTTTCCTTTCATGAGATGAATGGTGTTTTATTATTTGTTTACACATAACTAATACGAATGACATGATGGTTCATGAGATGAACCGGAGTCCATAAGTATACTAGATGCAATACATGTGTATGGATGAGATCCAGATACAGAAGACATGTATAGCAAATCTTATACTTGAATATCTTCATAACCAGTGATGATGATTGGACATCTCATCTGACATGGTTGTAATACTTTGATTACTATGAGATAGTATGATTTGTCTCGATCACCAGAATGGAAGATTCTGGATCACAGTACTGGTACATTGGATGTATTGAAGGACCATGAGAAGCACCTTAGGAACACTGTCCTTACTATAAGGTCTACTCTCATAATTCCCTAGCAATAGGCTCTCAATCCTGAGACATTAATGAACTCAAGTTTCTATCTATTCATTTGCTTTGAGTCACCAATGAGTGAGGCCAATTATAGGTCAACACCTCAGTGATTTGTGTATGAGGTAGTAGAGCTGTGGGAATATTCAATGGTCAAGATGGAATCTATCTTTAATATCCCCTTGTGCCAATTAATGGATTTATCATTGGTAAGTGCGCACCCATTCCAATTAAAAGTTAATTGGATCGGTACCAAATGTTCATTATAATTAATTGGGGTTCAAGGATAATAAGATATGGATCTAAGTTTGGAAGACAGGTCCAATTGATACATGGATATTGATGGAGGGACTTACTTATGGACATTGGGAAGTTTAGGGTCTTCAGGTAATTTATTTCTAAGACTGGAGTTCAATTGCATTTATTTAGTGGAGTTATTTGCAATTAACTGTGGGCCCAGATTGCACATGAGATGTGGGGTCACGGTGTCCTAGTTTGAACCAGCTTTCTATGGAATCCCCAGTGGTCCCCACGCTAGCCCAAGATTGGATTATTACTAATTCTATTTGAACTCAAAAGGAAAGTTACTATTTCTATTTGAAATGAGACTTCTAATAGTGGTAATAGTAGGAAGAGTAAGTTACTAATTATTATGGAAGTGAGACTTCTAATAATAAACGAAGAAGAGATTGCTTAAAGCTATATAGAGAGGAACAATATGGCTTGGACGTCCAATGCTATTCCATCCCTTGGAATTCACGCCCATGCCCCATTCAAGTGCAAGAGTTGCACATCTTCTCTCTCCTTTTCTTCTAGTTTCTCTTCTGGTTTACCTTGAGTTTCTAATTGGTTTTTCTCTTAGAGATCCCACCATCTTCCTTGACAAAAGAGATCTGAGACAGGTCATAGCGTGGAAGATCAAAAGGTCTTGGAGATTCCTATTTGATATGTGAAAGTGTTTCATCATCAAAGAAAGGAATAACTCCTCCATTAGAGCACAACTGAGCTCCAAAGGTATAATCTACTTCCTTGTATGTTGTGGATTTCGTGGTTGCTTGTTTGCTTCTATTTCTATCTTTTAGATAGAGTTTTATACTGTACATGATCATGAGAAAGAGGACATGGATCTTAGATTGGGTTTTGTAGCCTCGGATAGTTGATCCCTGAGTCAAGCGGGTCAAAAGTTTTGAAAACCTATCCTAGAGGCCCACCTATTTCCAACAGTTTTAGTGTCACTTATTATAAGAAAGACATGTTGAACTTCTAACCCAACCTGATTGTTCCATTAGACAAAAGAAGGAGGTTGAAGGTTCCATTCTAAAGTCATAAAAGTCTTTTGTGGTCTTAATCCCCTAGTGGTTAAGGTGTGCACCATAATTATCTATTAGAGAGAATTATGGAGGGTTGTTATACATTAGGAGTGATCCTTCCCTCTTGTGATTGGGTTAAAAAGAACCCCAACATCAGCTTTAGGTCCGCTTAAGCGGCCTCATGTTCACTCGAGCGAACGCTCTAGATTTCCAGATTCTAGGATTTTCATGTATTCTTCCATCCATTCCTTTCTTGTCACAGCCCTGCCCAACTCAGCATGATATTATCCGCTTTGGTCCACGTGCACGTGCGAGGACTTCCCAGGAGGTGACCTATTCTAGTACTAGTCCAGCCCGAGCACGCTTAACTTCGAAGTTCTTACAGTTTCTGAAGCCGCACGTTTTTAAAAGGCCTCATGGTAAGTTCATATAGGGTTTGACTTATAAGCCTAGGGTCAGGACTTGGATATTTCCAATGCGGGCTAACAGATACTCATCGTTCGAAGCCTGTGGTAGACACATTGCTCCTCGTGGTTAAGGGTGCCGTCCGGACCAAGTTCTCACATTCTCCCCCACTAGAAATAGAGCCGTCCTTGGCTTTGATACCAACTATCACAGCCCCGCCCAAGTCAGCATGATATTGTCCGCTTTGGTCCACGTGCATCCGCGAGGACTTCCCAAAAGGTCACCCATCCTAGTACTACTCCCACCCGAGCACGCTTAACTTTGGAGTTCTTACGGTTTCTAGGCCCGTACGGTTTTAAAATGCCTCATGCTAAGTTCATACGGGGTTTGACTTATAAGCCTAGGGTCAAGAGTTAGATATTTCAGATGCGGGTTAACAGAGACTCACTGTTTGAAGCCTGTGGTTGACACGCTAAGCCCCGTGATTAAGGGTGCTGCCCGAACCAAGTTCTCACATTTCTCATACTTCTTCTAACAAATAACCTGCCCACTGAGCCTCCTTGCTCCCATGTACATCACATATCATCACTAATTACACTTTCAACAATTAACTCAATGAAACGAATCCAAATTATTAAGAGGCTAACATTATCAAAAGAATAGAATTTTAGAGTAATCAAGGAATAAACAACATGTAAGTCCAAAGTAAGCTTATACTTGGCCTGAAATTAAGCTTTATAACTTCCTTTTTAACTCCTCGTTCAAATAGACCCAAAAACCCCAATATCAAACCCTAATAAGGAAATCACATGGAAAAAGCTAATGAATGATAATGCATGGTTCAACATGAGTCTCTTGACTCTAATGCAACTCCAACACATAAACAAAAAGGGTTTGAGTTTTACCTCTAGTAAGAATCCAGATTTGGAAGTGTAGGAGATGGTTGAGATGGTTTCTTGTCAACAACTAGTGGAAGAAGATGAAGAGGACTCCAATCCTTGCCTCTCAATTCACATGCACCCACTTCTCTATAGATGGCTTGAAGAAGAAGAAGAAGGAAATGGAGAAAAAATAATAAGGAGAAGAGAGGTTCTTCTCAAGAACTATAACCAAGGCAAACATGGGTAAAGGTTTTTTAAGGGATAAAGATGTCCCTTTTTGCAAGGAAATCTACTAAGTTTTGTATATTTCCATTTTGAGTCAAATGACGGTCCATTTCTTCAACGGTCAATCAAAATGGAGTGCAGGTTGATACTCAAATCGACATACTCGTCGAGATACATGCGATGATATCAAGATGACGTGCATATGATGCAAAATTTGAAAATCGATAATTATGAAAAAGTCCCCAGCGAAATCCAATCGAGTCAAATCGGTCACAACTTACCTTCCTATGACCCATAATCTAACCCAAAGACTAAAGTAAGACTAATTTATATAAAAATAACTTAATTAGTATCTAAGCATGATTATAGTAAGTGAAACATACTTAATTAATGCTAAACGAGCTAAACTTGGGCCAGGGTGTTACACACGGCAAAAACATCGCCTTTCGTGGCAAACAAATGAAAATTGCTTTTCACGTCATTCAAATTTAAACTGTGTCTCTCTTCATAACACATGTGCATTGAAAGTTAGAAAAAAGTTAATTTTCTTTTTTACTTGTGAAGGTGGATCCGCGGATCACCACTTGTTAATTCCAAGTAGAGTAGAAAATTTGGCATACCTGTACACAAAAGTTGATATTAGTTTTGTTTCTGGTCACGAAAGGGTTGGACCTCACGGATTCTCACATTCGCTGACCCCCCGATAGTCCCGCGACTAAATAAGCAAGCCGATCAGGCATGTATGGTCCAATAAAAATACCCATCGGGTTGATGGACCCGACTTTCTCTTCGGTCCCGGGACTATCGGGGTCGATGGGCGTGGGAATCCGTGGGTTCCAACCCTTTCATGCCCGGGAGGCGGAGAGAAGTGAGCATCAACGTTTTTTGTATGGTATGTGTCGCGACCCCGGACCGAGATTTCGCAATCCGGGCCCCGCTATGGTGATGTCCATCCAACTATGATTAACCCACAGGTTTCTGCGGTGAGGATTCCCAAAAACGAACATGTAACCATCTCACACGATCAATGATTTGCGGAAGCGTGCAAATAATCTCATCACAATTTAATAACATAAACCTTACGATTTCAAATTTCATAAGTTAAATCATCATTAAGACAATAATCAGAGGAGGGAACGTAAGCATAGCATTACCAAGTTTAGTTCAAGTTTCAAGATAACAAAAAGTGTTAAGTTACATAACCCCAAAAGTATGAAAAGGCCAACAAAGGCCATACATCCCAAAATAACAAAATAATCCCATCTACGTGTTCGTACTCAAGACCCCGCCCAACGTCTAGAGGACGTCATCGGGTTGCCACTCACGGGTTGGGGGTGGCTCAAAAGCCTCCTCCGGGCGCTCCTCCGCAATAGCAACGGCGCCTGCATCTAAACACCAAAACAAAGGGTCAGACACGACGGTCTGGCAGGTGATCAGTTTAAACATAATATAAGTCAGTTAATATGAAAGTAATCGGCACTTAAAACATGACATGAGTTCTGAACAAAACATGTATAAGGTGCAATTCAAAACTAATATGCTTTTCAATAAAACATCATGATTCACGAATCCACATTGAGCTCATCCTTTCTCCGCCATACGTGATGACAAGAGCAAGCGAAACGAAACAAAACGAGACGAACGAAACAAAAGTCCGAGCCACACAAGGTGGGCGGAAAAACCGGCCGCGGAACCGGACAAAACAAAGATGTGTATAAATACACGACTAATCTGCAGATTGCCCTTAGGTTTAAGGACCCCCTAACTAGTGGATTAGACTGAGAGGGCAGTCCAAGCTCAGCGGTATTCTATGATATCCATGTATGCATAAAACATATCATTACTTGTACGAAACTTAATGAAAATCGGAGAAAAACACTTATCAAAACAATGCAATACGAGACTAACAAGAATAGCATAAGCTATAACAAACAAGGCTGGAAAAGTGTCCTCATTATAGTTCTTGAAACCAATCAAAAGCTAAACACATGCTTGTAAATCAAAACAGGTACGAAACGGTATTCTCCGCTTCAAAATTCAAGATTTTGAAACAATTATGTCAAGTATATGCTAAGATTCTTTATTTGATTATTGTGAAGTTGAAACCCAAATGTTGGAGTCTAAAATGAATTGGTGTCCCTGAAGCTGGACAACATTTCATGTTTCAATTGCACAACATCAAGCTAAAGACCCCTTACGTATTCTAGTTTTTCTTTCCCATCGAAGCCCCTTCAAAATTCTCCTTCTGTACACTCGGTCACCATGCGGCTACCTGGTGGCTAGCCGCCCGTTGGCTGGTCGGCTGGCCGACCAACTGACCGACCGCTGACCGACTGATCAGGAGCAATACTACTTTTCGGTTTTCTTGCGCAGGTCGGCTACCCGCTTACAAACTACCGGCGGGCCGACCACGCCCTGTGTAGAAACCGAGTTACTGTTATTCTGACTGACACAGGGGCGGTTAGCCGTGGGTCGACAGTCGGCTGGCCGACTGCTAACCGCCGATCTGTGACAACTTCAATTTGATTCAGATTTCACACTCCTTTTCACCCCTTTTCCACCATTTCATTCCTTTGTCAAATCCCTGCACATCCCCTGAGCCTCCATGCTCATCAAGGGGCGATTTCCATTCAAATGTTAACCATCATCACTTAAATCAATTCATAACATACTCCTCCATTCTTTCATCCATTTATAAACCATTTTGGCAAGATAAAAGCAACTTCAAATGGATGAAAACCATTAAGACAAACCATTAGCATATGCATTTCAATTAAAACAAGATTTCAAACTATAACACATCTTTGAAACAATACATTGCCCAAATTAGAATGGAAAAGGAATCAAACCATGAAAGCTAAAACAATCAAACATTGCATGCATCATGAAGCTAAGTTGATCACTTGCCTGTACCAGAATCCAAGCCCAACAATCTCAGAAAAATCCTACCAAATGTACTCCATGAAATCTACAAGAAAACCCATGAAAAGAACTTCAAAAATCCACCAAAAAGTGAAGACAATGACCCATTTCGAAATGGGTGTTGCATGCTTGAAAAAATGGGCTCCTAAGGAACTCAAAAGACTACATTGAAGAGGAGAAAGAGATCCATTACCTGAAGCTTGCTAAACAAGAAGAGGAGAAGAAAATGGAGTGGAAACACAACTGAGATCTCCAAGAAAATGGTAGCAATGGATTACTTGAGTCGAGAGGAAGAAGAAGGTATGGTTAGTTTTTGATTTGAGGCTTTCTAACTTAGGCATGCAAGGAGAAGAAGGGAGGGGAAGAAGAAGAAGTCTCAGCTGAGTTGAAGAGAGTTGCAGGGAATGAGTCTAGAATTGTGAGTGAAAAATGAGGGAGAAGAAGACTTAATTCAAATGGGTTCTTGTGGGCCCCATTGCTCAAAACTTGCAATGGTTAAAACACTGATTTGTGGGCCCCGGATGAAAACGGTGAAGAAGACTAAAATGATCACCGAAAAATCTAGTTTCCAAAAAGTACAAATTTGGCATAGTTTTGAGATTTTAAAATTTGAGTCCAGATTTGGTGTGAAATGACTGATTTACCCCTTTAGGCCAAAACTTGGGTTTCTGGGCCTAAAACACAGATGAGCTGAACACAAAAGTTAATCAATAAAATAAAACCATTCAAAAGAGATCGAAATCACGATTAAAATCAGAAAACTGGAATTTCCTCCCAAGCTTACACGTACACTCAAGGCACCCTTAAGTGTGACCAAATAGCACAAAACGCTCTCAAAATTCCCCAAAGCTAATTCTAGACTAAATCGGACCAATTTCTAAACCGACGAGCACTAAACTCACATTACAACTAAACACGCACTTAGCTGACACTAATCGCGCTAATCCTGGGTCGGGGTATGACAGTATGCCAAATTTTCTATTCTACTCGGAATTTAGAAGTGGTGGTCCGAAGATCCACTTTCACAAGTAGAGAAGGAAATCAACTTTTTTCTAGTTTTTCGTTGCACATATATTTAAGAAAAGAGACATGTTTTTGCTGTGAAAGGGGATTTCATTTTGTTTTGCCGTGAAAGGCGATTTACAATTCTTATCAATAATGAAAGACAATATTTTTTATTTTTTTGTCTCTTTAGAAAACACAAAATACAATGAAAAGGAAGAAAAAGAATTATAACTTCTAAGTCGATTGCGGGAACTCGTTCAGATTGACGGTCGCAAGTCATGTATGGATTTGGCCATCATCCTTTAGATGAGAACAGAGGACGCTTTGATTCGCCTAGCTTGGCTTGGACCTTAGATTTTTAGAGGATCAAGACCAAGAGAAGGTCCTATATCTAATAAAAAGCTGAGTAGATGGGCTAAAAAGCCACGTCTAGCCATGTGGATAGAAGGAGAGGGCCTTTGGGAGGGGGGGTGTGGGGCAAGGGGCTTCAGTCGCCATGTGGTTTTTCTTTTATTTTTTCCCAGAGTCTCTTGGACGGAGGAGAGGTTGTTGTAGCTACTTTTGAATAAGTTTGTTGATTTTCTTGATTTTTTCCAGGCCTTTTGGTTTCCGATCGATCCCGTTCTTTTTGGAATGACCCCCCTTTTATAGGCTTTTGGTAGCCATGAAGAGAGTTTATGAGCATTGATTGTATTAATGCTCCATGATGGGAGGAGTTACATGTTTTTAATTCATGATTCTTTAACTCCTTTTTCTTAGCTTTTGATTTGCGAATGGAGAATAATAGACATTTAATCACCTTTAAGCTCCATGATGAGGGGAGTTACATGGTTTAATGCCATGATTGCTTTGACTTGTAACTCCTTTTTCCTCGCTTCTGATTGGGCTATCCAAAATAAAGAGTTAATGACCTCATTAACTTGTCATAAAATGGGTCATTTAATCGCATTAAGTGGTTGCCAAGGCACTCGAAGAGTCGCGGGCTGCACCGCGTCTTTTGGAATTCTTCTTGCTATGTAAGGGGCTTGATCACTGATAGATCTTCATGTTGTTTGATATCAAATGACCATGCAACTTTAGACATTGATTACTACTAGTGGGCCAGCACCATTTGTCTTGCCGACTTCTCGATCGGTCGGACAGAAAGTGTGTTTTCTTCGTTGGCCGATTAGCGATTTCGAAGCGTATGATGATGATCCCATGCTTTTGACGGCAGATCTGAGATGTTGATGAAGATTGGCTAATTTCGTGTCTCGAAAATCAGATTTTTAGAAAATTACAAGGGCCAAACATCTCAAAATCCGAAAAGGACCGAAAAAATGGCCTTTTCGGCAAAAATCCGGGTCACCGGCGACCATGGGGGATTTTTCCCCTTTTGGCCTTTGGTTTTTGCCCGTTTTTTGGTTTTTTTTTTATTCTTTTTTGTTAGGCCAAGAAACGAGATAGAACAAAATCTGTCAGGCCCAAGACAGAATGGTGTCTCGCTATAGCGAGAATGGCGCTGATGCCTAGTTCCATCCGAACTCTGACGATGAGTTTGAATATGACTTCTTTTCTGATTGGAGTTTAATTAGAAGTCTTATGCACGAACTTGGGGCTATATATATGGTATTGCTCTCAACCCTAGAAGACATAGCTCTCATTAATCTGAGCCAGAGATATCTAAGAGAGATTATTCTTTAGAGCCATTGAGAGATTATTCTGAAGGGTCATTCTAGAAGGTTGTTGCTGCTTCTACTTTCTTATAAAAGATAGTCCATCTTGGCTGACAAGGTGCGAGGAGATCAAGTGAGGAGAACGGGGCACGGTGGATATCGTGTTAGCGGATTCTTTACAAGAACAACTACAGTCCTTAGGTCGAGGTACAGGCTGAGGTAAAGGTGCTTGTGGCTATATCTTGTAACTGTTCATGAACTCTTGATTTCTGGTTCGTGGTTTTTCTCCGTAGATAGGGTTTCCATGCTAAATATTGTGTCTGCTTTCTTGTGGTGTGATTGGTAGATAGCTAGTTCTATATTGTTTGTTTGGTAATTTCCGCTGCAATGATTGGTTAAATTAATTAGAACTAATATCCATTCTAGTGGGTCTTATAAAATTCTCAATTGGTATCAGAGAGGGTTACACTATTTTATTGTGTTGATCCAAATTTTACTAGAATGGATATCTATTGCAAAGGCACTTCCACCAAAATCCCTAAATCTGTTGAGAAGAAGAAATCTTTTAAAGGGATTCAGTGCTATGAGTGTGAAGGCTATGGACACATTGCTAGTGACTGTGGTAATAAAAACCAAAGAAAAGGTCTTTTTATTTGAAAAGATTTGAATATGAGAAGCCTGACATTAGCAAGGGAAAATTCATCGCATTTATGGCAACTTCTGGTTCTATTACTCCACAAGTTTCTTCTAATGATGTGATTGATCATGATGATAGTGAGTTAGAAACAGAGCATGAGTAGCAAGATGAATATCAAACATTGTTTGCAAAGACCATGAAGATGTTGAAGATGAATGAGAAAGTGGCCTATAAGTGGAAAGAGTCTGAAGGGCAGAATTCCTCTCTGAAAGCTGAACTTATAGTAGTACTTGCAACAGTACAAAAACTAGAGGATGAGAACAATAGATTGGCCGACAAATTGACTGCAGAATCACAAAAGTGTGACATACTTGATTTTGATATGAAGACCTTGAAAGCTGAAAATACTGACTTGCAAGGAAGACTTAAGATAGTTCTTTCTGAGTTGAATACTGGCAAGGCTTCACTAAACATGATGAATACTGGGTCTAAAAAGCTTGATGACATTCTATGCCGTCAAAAGGCAAAGACTGAGAAGCATGGCATTTTCTACGCTGACGCAGCATCTACTTTGAATGCCAAAGGTAAAAGCTATTTTGTTAAAAATTCAGTTGTTACTAATCCTGTTGTTAGCATTGCAAAGAAAGCTCCAAAGAAGCAGAATGTGTCACATCCTGAACAAATTCCTACTTGTCATCATTGTTGAATTAAAGGACACATTTGACCCCATTGTAATAAGCTGCGAAGTTTACCGAATCCAAAGCAATGGAAAATGCAAAATGTTGAGCTGAAAAAGAAGAATACAAAAGCTGTTTGGGTCCAGAAAGAAAACCTCTCTTCTATATTGGAACACACTTTGCTGAAATATTTAAATTTATAAGTGTGTTACACTTCATCACCCCTGATATGCAAGATCAAGCCCCCACCCCAGTGCTGATACGAATATCATATTAAGAGGGAGTCAATATTGATAGAAGCTGCATGATGATACTTGTTTATCAATTATGGACAAATACTGGGGGAGAAGAATGGAGCTAGGGAGAGCTATACAAGCCAAGGCAATTTAAGATCTAAAAGTTCAAGCAAAGACAAGGCAAGATCTACAGTGCTGGATTTTTTTTATTATAAATTTAATGTATTTTGGGTTTTACTTTTGGGTAGATAAAATTTTATTGTTTTAAGGGGTTTTGTCCAAAAATTGATAGAAGGGGGAGATAGTTAGGCCAAAAAAACAAGACACGAATGGCGCTGATGACCAGTTCCATCCGAACTCTAATGATGAGTTTGAATATGACTTCTATTCTGATTGGAGTTTAATTAGAAGTCTTATGCATGAACTTGGGGCAATATATAGGGTATTGCTCTCTACCTTAGAAGACCTCTCGTTAATCTGAGTTAGAGATATCTAAGAAAGAGATTATTCTCTAGAGCCATTGAGAGACTCTTCTGAAGGGATGCTCTAAAAGGTTGTTACTGCTTTTTCTTTCTTGTAGAAGATAGTTCATCTTGGCTGACAAGGTGCGAGGAGATCAAGTAAGGAGAGCGGGGCACGACGGATATCGTGTTAGCAAATTCTTTACAAGAACAACTACAGTCCTTAGGTCGAAGTACAGATTGAGGTAAAAGAGCTTGTGAGTATATCCTGTAACTGTTCGTGAACTATTGATTTCTTGTGTCTTGGTTTTTCTCCTTGGATCGGGTTTCCAAACTAAATACTGTGCCTGCCTTCTTATGGTGTGTGATTGGTAGATAGCTAGTTCTATATTGTCTGTTTGGTTATTTGCGCTGCATTGATTGGTTAAATTAGAACTAATATCCATTCTAGTGGGTCTTGCAAAATTCTCATTTTTTCTTCGGTATTTTTCTGACATTTTCGCACATGTCTTGGCCTGATTTCCTTTGAGAAAACTCGACGAGAATCCTTACATATTAGAGCATAGAGTTTCCGATTTTCTGGAAAAGCTGAAGACTTGGTTGTGCAAAGCTTTGCCGATTTTCCGTCAGAGGCCAAAATTAGGTCAAACGATGTCGGAACAACCTAAAATTTAAGGTGAAGCCTCCTGAGTAGTAGATAAGACCAACCATGGGCTTTTGTTTGAGTTTTGAAGCTGTGTAGGGTTTCGTTGCCAGTAGACTTTATTTTGTCGTGAGAAAAATGCCGCTCTTTGATGTACGATTAACCAATGTCCAATTGACCTGAAATTTGACAGGGAGCCTATTGGAGTCATTTTAATACGATCAATTAACTCCGATTTGGATATCATGGTCCCAGGGAGCTCTGCCGTCGGGTGACCAGTTTTAGCTTCCGAGTGTCAAAGTTGGGTCAAATGTTGTCTAAATGACATGAAACCTGACAAGTAGCCTTTTGGAAGCATCTTGAAGTCACCCATGTGCTTTGTTTGATGAGTGATTGCCTTGGTGGTTCTAGCTGTCGAGAGGCTTGATCTTGCTGCTCGAAGGATGATGGAGGGCCAAACATTGTCGATTTGACTTGAAACTTGACATGGAGCCTTTTGGAGGTATTTTGAGACCATCCATAGGCTCTGATTGAAGATTTAATGCCTTCGACACTGTTGCCGCTGGGAGAGTTGATTTTACTGCAGCTGTTTCCTTTTTGGGCTAAACCATGTCGTAATGGCCTGGAATTTGATGTAGAGCCTCCTAGTGGCATTTTAAGGCCAACTGTGTGCTCTCTTTTGTGTGTCAGGGTCTCTAGCTTCACCGCTGCTAGGAGTTCCTGTTCAGCTGTTGGAAGAGTGAAGTTAGGCCAAATGATGTTGAAATGGCTTGAAACTTCATGCATACCTTTCTTTTGTCTATTTTGAAGGATCTTGTAGTTTTTGTTTGATTCTGACAAGATCTGATGCTTGAAGTGGCATTTGCCTATTTGTGGTAGGATGCGGCTCCATGTAGCTTTTGGTGTCGAAGAGGCAAGGTGACATTTTTTGTGTGAACAGATGCCCCTTTGAGGTAAAGCGAGGAATTGCATAGCTTTTGTAGTCGATGTGCATTGAAGAGAATTTTGAAGGAAAGCTTATGACTTGACCAAGAGTCTTTGAGCAGTTTTTCTTTTGATGGTGTAGCTTTTTGAGCCTCCAGGGGAATTTATGGCTGTGAGAGGGATCATGTACCGATTCAAGGCAAAGTTTTGAAAGTGACATGAGGGATTTGTTTTTTTGGTTTTTGGGTTTTCTTTTGGACCTTGTGAACCTAAAGGCTTTATGTGGCGTATTAGGCGGTCGAGAAGGGCTTTTTTGGTTTTTGACCTTGTGACCTAACAAGCTGTGTGTGGCAAGTTAGGGGGTCAGGTTTTGAATTTTGGTTTTGACCATGTGACCTAACAAGCTGTATGTGGCAAGTTAGGGGTTCGAGATTTGGTTTTTGGTTTAGGCCTTGTGACCTAACAAGCTGTATGTAACGAGTTAGGAGACCCTAATTTGGTTTTTTGTAAAATGTCAGTTTCAAGGTTTTGGCTTAATTTGGTTCATGAGGTTGGATGGTTTGGATTTTTGGAAGCTCATGAGGCATGAAAATTTTCTTCTTGTTTTTTTTTTTTTGTAGTCCAATCAACTTAAAAGAGGCATGGAACCATTTTGTATGCTCTGGATAAAAGGGATTTTTGACTAAAAGCCACTTTTAGTGCCTAGGTGGTCAGACTTGGCTCATATGGGCTAACCCATTGGACTTAAGCTTTTAAAGATGTCTTAAATCTCATGTGGTGTCATTTTTGTAAAGAATATCTAAAAAATATCTCCTTTGGATAGAGAATATCTAAAAATATACTTACCTGGAGAGAATCTCTCAAGTTTCCTTGATTTTGGGAGAGAATATCTCATAGTATCTTTCTTTTGGGAAGGTTGCTAATTTGAAGTACTTACCTCCTTGTTTTTTTCCTTGTTTCCTCTTTGGTTTGCTCTCTTCTATAAAAGCAAAGGGAGGTTGGATCTCTTGCTTTTATTGCTTTCTTTTTGCAAAGGCTTCAAGAGTGCTTCAAGAGCTTTCCTTCTTCGAGGATCTTCAAGCTTTTCTCCTTCTTCTCCATCAATGGCTTCATGTAAGTCTTCTTTTTCAAGAAAACTCCATGTAGAAGTAGGATGATGAAAATTCTTCTTCTTTTTTTCTTTCTTTTCTCACGTGTGCTTCAAGAGCTTTTCTTTTCTTTTTCTTTTTCTTTTTTTCTTTCTTTTCTCACGTGTTTCTTCTTTATCTTTTTCTTTGTCTCCTTTTTTTTTTCCACATGTTGTTTTTTTTTTCTTTCGTTTTCTTTTATTTTCACCATTTTTCTCTTTTTTTTTTCACAGTTTTTCTCTTCTTTTTTTTTTTCACTGTTTTTTTCTTCTCTTTTTTTTTCTTTGGCTGTACGGACAGGTCCATACGGACCTGGTTGTACTGCCATGTGGCAGTGGGCCATAGCCTATTGGCTAGCCCATTCCCCCCCCCCCCCCCCCCCCCCGTTTTCAAGGAGGTTTCTTTTTTCTTCTCCTTTTTTTTTTTTTTTTTGCTCACTGTGATAATGAGGTTTATGCAACTCAAGATTTTCATGCATTTTTTCTTTTGATGTATCAAATAAAAGGCTAGGACTTCTATGTCAAGTCAATATGAATTTTGACTTGAACAAAGTTTGATTGGTTTTGAACAAGTTGGGTTGGAATTGGTCAAACTTTGGTCAAGGGTTTCCTAGCATCTAATGCATGACAACTTTCTTTTTTTGCATGATTTTTTGTAAATCGAATTGGAAGCATGATAACGTATGCCTAAAAATCTTTTGCAAGTTTTGGGATTTGGAGCTCATAGCAATGTTGAGCCCTCTCCTAGTCTTGCTGGGTTTTGAGGAGCTTTGCAAGTTTTGGAGTCTGGAGCTCACGGCAATGTTGAGCCCTTTTTCGATCTTGCGGAGATTTGATAAGATTCGCTTGATCTTGCAGCAAAGTTTGAGTTCAACCCTTCTTTGAGAGTCCTCCATTGACTATGAGCTCACAATGATGTTGAGCTCATCTCCAAGCTTCCTATCTTTTTCGGAGTATTTCCCTTTTTTTCGGAATTGCCCCGGAACCATGCCAAAATTTTGCCAGATTTTTTTAGCAAAATTCTGTCATTTTGGTGTTTGATCTTTTCTTTTCCAACCTTTGTAGGTAATACCTCCAGAACAAACAAGGGTAAGGAGCCTATTACTGATGCACCTTGCCGGTCTTCCAGATCTTCCAATGCGGCAGTGCAACAGGCCTGGGAGAAGGTCTAGTACGTGGAGAGGAACTTGGAAGAGTGTGACTCCCTCAACTGAGATAAGACGAGGCAACGATTGATTGCCCTCAAGGATGAGGAGTTTTACAAGATCATGGCAAGCAACTGTCCTTGGGTCATGGATGATCCAAGCATCATGCCCAAGCCTAACTTTTTCTTTGGTGATGTAGTCCCTGACGACTTGACATACCAAAGGAGATATTTCCAGTTCTCTTACACAGCTGATGGTGAGGAGAGAACTGTTGCTACCCAGTCGACTTTTGATCATACCATCTCGATCATGAGTCTTTCTCCCACATGCTCCAAGAGAGAAGACTGTCCAAGCCGGGTGAAGAGGACCAATGTTATCAAGACCAAGATTTTTGTTGGCGGTTGTTCAGGGTATATGGAGAAGTCGCTTGCCTGTATGGACATGCTAATGCCGGCCAGTGGCTACCAAGGTTCTGATTATCTGTCGGTCGATTTGAGATCGGTGGGCCTTGGCATTTTCTAGGGTGACAGCAGTAATTGGGTGAAGCCTTTTCGACTTCGTGGCCATTTCAGTGCTGACTCAAGTTGGGAGTCATGGACTGATCACATCCTGTAGATTGGTGGCGCCATTCTGAAGGAGGCCGAGATCTTCGACGCGGTTCGTGCTTTTAGGAAGACCGTGATTTTCTCCGATGAAGCCTTTATGGCCATGTTGGAGTCATTCCTTCCACAAACCAACACCTTCTTTCTAATGAATGGTGAGATTGGTTTCTCTTTGAAGGAAAGGAGAGCCATCATCGTGTTGCCTATCATTGGCAAACTCTATGAGGAGTTCATGCCTATTGACAACATACTTCAGGAGCAGTCTGAGGAGTTTAGGCTCCTGTTCTTTCAGCTTATCACCTTCTACGAATTTTTGAAGGAGAATGAGGGTTCAAAAGTCAGGTATAGTAGTTGGAAGAGTTCTAGCTCTTTGTCTCCCAACTTCTTTGATGACGGCAAGTTTTCTGATTGCATGACCCAGGAAGCCAGGGCTAAGAATCCGGGTTTGAAGAAGATCTCCGTCATGCGAGAAAATTTGAAAAACTTCCTTATGAGCACAGATGCCATTTGTTTTGACATTGTACTATGGAGAGATCTCGCTGTTTACCTCACCTGGGTGAGGCTATTTTTGCTGGAGGAGATGGAACACACATCAGGCCGCATTGTATTTTCTGGCTTATTAGATCGCGTTTGGAGAGCAGCTTGCTTAGGTGCCTGCTCTTTACTCCTATTTGTGCACCGAACTGTGGGCTAATGCCCTTCTGGTTTGGCTTAGGCTCCCCATGAATAGGGTATTTTCAGCCCATATTTTCTATTCGTGGTATCTGTACCACTGTCCTGGCTTCTACCGATTGGGCGTTGCGCAGGATGATGACCCATTTATGATTCGGTTGGCTAGAGGACAACTGTCTCCGAATCTTTTTTGTTTGCTCGTTTGAGGATCTGATGGTTCAGGGACGTCGAGATTGGGCAATCTTCAGTGAAGCTTTCTTCGGATTTGCAGAAAAAAGGCTTTTGATTTTGGTGTTTCCCATGATTCCACGAGGGCAGGGACGGGAAGACATTACCTCTTGACCAACGTAGAGAAGGGGTGGCTTTTCAATATACATGTTGGTATGATGGTGTACTGTAGACATCTCTTCGTCAACATCCAGTCGTATGTCCCTTCGCATTTCATGCTAATATTTTCCATTTATGATTACCATATTCTTGTGATTACTAATGGATGTGGTCCTGTTTCAGAAGTTTTCAAAAAACTAACAATGGCAGCTTCATTAACCATCACCTTTGATGAGAACAAGTACCAGCTCATGATTCAAGAGAAGCAAAGCAAGCGCACTTGCAAGCGCCCTACCAGTTGCCGAAGCGTCACCTCTCTCGGCAACTCACAAAACACCGGGTCGACTTCCATTCCCTGGACTATCATCTTCGAGCCATTGGGACCATTCCCACTTCCCATAGATGAGACTGCACCAGCCAAGAAGCAGAAGACCGCCCCTGAATGTGTCACGCCCCGACACCAAAGACGGTCATCAAGAAACCTGAGGCCCCTGGCAATCCCACGAAGCCTCAACCTGCAAGAAACCTGGTTTGCCCCAAGACTTGGTCACCAAGACCTTCACCAAAACAAAGAAGGTCCCGAACATCTGCAAAGCCAGCATACCTGGCCCCTCTCAAGGAGAACCGGTTCTATCCTCTCTCCTACATGAAAGAAGAGAAACCTACCCTCTGCCAAACAACAAAAACTACTCAGCATGAGCCGGCTTGCTCTTACAAGCCCAAAATTAGATCATGCATCACAAGGCCTCTGCACGAACTTACCAAGGCCTGCTCTCCTGCAACTCAACCCTTCATCTCAACAGGGACCGAGCTTGCAAAATTTAAAGCTTCGCTGCGACAGGCAAAGGACTGCGTCTAGATCCTATCCATGCCAATCTTCAAGGAAGACAAGCTTGGCTGCTGTGCACAAGGGACCATATCCTTCATTGCCAGAGCACAGCACTAGCTAACTGAAGCTCAAATTGCTCGTTGTATACGTCACAGCGCGGCATATCGACAAAAGCGATTAGAGAAGCAAAGAACCCAGCATTCTGAGCTTCAGGTCTCTAAAAGATGGGTCGAAAAAGAAAGACCCAACCAAGTTGCTGCTGTCCACATGGTTGGCAAAGCCAAAAGACGCAAGAAGTCAGCAACTAAAATACATGTCAGACGGCCGATGACTCGTAGCATCTCCTGGACACGAAGACATCAGGAGGACTCTCCCACTCCTTTAAGCCAAGGACACCGGAGTGATCATTCCTCGAGCTCTTGATCTGGAAGAATGATCTCCAGCTCAGTCACCAAGACGGTATCCTCATTTGACTCTCGAAGAGTGAATGTCCTGGTCACAAACTCTGAGCAACCTCCGCCACATGATGACATGGCTCTACGCATCCAGCAGCTGGAGCAAGGACAATAGAGAATAGAGGTTTTGATGGAAAACCTCATTCTCACTCTCCAACGTCCGCCAAACAATGAAATCCCTCCAAATGATGAGGCAAACGGTGGAGAAGATGAGTCACATGCCCTTACTAAAAAGGACGTTGACAATTTCCTCGCCAAAGCAAAAGAAGATGATACACTGAAGGAGCATGGAATCAAGCCACCATATTCCTTATGGATGGACTCGGTTCAATTCCTTGCAGAGTTCAAACAACCTACTCTCCAAACATACGAGGAAAGATTCAGCGAGACAGCATGTCATCCACTTCAAATTCCTGACGGGAGCTATTGCGGATCAAGATGCCCTCAAAATCCATCTCTTTGTAAGCACCCTGAAAGGTACAGCCTTTGATTGGTACTCCACTCTGCTAGAGGATTCCATTCAAAACTGGACTATGTTAGAGACATGCTTCCTGACCCACTTCAAAGGGGAGGATCTTCCTGTTACTATTGCTCAGCTCTGCAGCCTAAAACAGGGAGAGAATGAGTTAACATACGACTTCATTCACAAGTGGAAGGCGATGGCATACAAATGCTCAGACGTAATGCCACAAGCGTTGCTGGTCGACATTTGCCGAAACAACATGAGAGCAAGGATCTACTCCATGATCATCGGCAACAAATCAAAGAATCTGGGAGAACTCCTAGAAGCATCTATGGAGGCTGAAATGGTGATTAAAGACCTCAACAGTCAACAGTCATCAAAGAAAGAGCTGATTGCCATTCCAACCTCGAAGCCAAAGAAAAAGGAGGTTCTCAATGTGCAAACCAAGTAAGCTCCTCAGCCACCAAAGAAAGCTGAAAAGAAAACTGCAGGTAAGAGGCCTGAACTCTTTGATGCCTTCAAAGAACGAGTAGAGATGAAACACCCGTTTGATGAAGATGTTGAAGAAATCTTTGGGGCTCTCTTAGCAAATGGTAAACTTGCTTTGCCAGACCTAAAAAGACCAAGAGATGTTGGCAAAACCAATGATCTCCGATATTGTCCATACCACCAAATGGTCTCGCATCCTCTCAATCAATGTTTCATTGTGAGAGAGAAGATCAATGAGATGTAGACAAACGGAGTCATCACCTTTGACAAAAACTACGGGTCTGCCTTGACATGGTGTCATATGGACAAACATCAAAGTCACCAAAGGAGAAGACCACTACTTCCCTCAAGGTGATAAAGATGATTCAAACATCCTAAGAGCTGGTGCCTTACCCAACACCAGATGGACAGCCCATATGGGTGTATCCCGATCTCCTAGAAAATGAAAATTGGGAGATCATCAAAATAAAGCCGACCGCTCAACAGCGAAGGCAAACCAAGAGGCAACTCCGTAAGCTCAAACGACAAGAGAAGGCTCAACCCAAGTGAGAAGTCCCTGAAAAGGTAGAAACCTCCTCTACCGCTTCACTAGGGGCAACAGAGGAGTCTCTTCCCAAAACTTCAAGAGTGGTAAGAAAATTCACCCTCGATGATTTCATGCCACCACGACTCGGAAATGAGACTATGCAGGAGACATCATACTCTTGCAACTCGATAATCGAATTCTTCACGGATGGATACGAGTCCAGTGACACTGCCAGTGATGTCGACGAGTGGGAGGAATCCCTTAAAATAGGAGAGTACCTCTCCGATGAAGAATGAATTCCCGAATCTCAACTTATGCCAGTAATCTAGTATAATCACTTGCAACCACAAGGATCCTGGTCTGATAATGAAGAAGACCAAGAGGCTGTTCAAGAAAATGCTGTCAATCCAGCACTTGCCGATGCCCCAGTGGAACCCAATAGTGTTGAACCACAAGGGGCAGACGAAGAAGAAGATTTGGCTCCTATGCCCGATCTTGAAGAATATGCAATCATCTTGCAGCGTCTGGCATAGAGCAAGAGCAGGATTGCATCAATCAACTTCGTCACAATCCAGACCCGGAGGTCCCGGAAAACCTACAAGCATCTCCTCCAGTAACTCCAGAAAATAAAGAAGATTGCTGGGTTGATGATCCTCATACATCGGAGGATGAGTCTGATTCCTAACAGTCCATTATGGAGGCACCTTTTATCGAAGTTGCTTGCAATGTGATAGTCCAGGATGATAGCGCTTCTGAAGCTTCATCTGCCGAGGCCGCAGACTCTCAAAATGCATCTGGTAGCATATCTTCTAGAGCTACGTTTTCTCATGTGAATTCAAGCCTCTTCCGACTGCTCACCAAGAAGAAGCTCTGGCCGATGAAGTCTTCAATGAAAACCCGGTCAACTAGTCTCAGATACCCGACCTCATAGGCAATGTCTGGACCAATGAAAGTCTTGACAAACAAGAAAAGTTGTTGGAAGCTGTTGAGGACTTGTTCCCGGAAAATTCTCCCTGCAATGCAATCACTGAAGACGGCAATGCTGCTGTAGAAGTGTTTTCAGCAAAGGAGAAGTATCAACCCCTTGATCCCAAGAGGGTCTTCCAAAAGTGGAACCACCTCTAGAAGCTTTTGAAGTTGGGAAAGGTACTCGATCTGGCTGGGATTACAACAAAAACTACAACCAACCTTCTTCTTCTTCTTATGTAAATCCTTTGGGAAAACTACTGTAAATGCCCCAAGCGGCAACAATAATGAAAATGCAAGCCCCCAAGTAGGCTTTCAAGTATGACTTGATCGAGCACTTCAAACACATACCTGCACAACTGCACATCCTAGACTTATTACGAATGTCACCACAAACTCGTGATAGTCTCTGTTCAGAACTGCAAAGGCTGAATGCGGATGTCGACAAACATGCCCCACAAGTCCTACAAATTGAAATGGATTGTAGAGTCAAAAAATCAAAAACCTCTTCAAAGGGAGAAAAGAAAAAAACTGAGGGATCTTGCACTGAATGCCTCTCGGTCCAAAAAGCAGCAAGTGCTACCATCACCTTCGATAAGGAAAACCTCCTGCTAGGTGAGACAAAGCACAACCGACCCTTGTACTTCACAGCGTATATCAAAGAAATGCCGATATACAGAGTCCAGATCGACCCAGGTTCTGCACTTAACGTCATCTCTACTTCGGTACTCGAAGAGCTGGGTATCCCACCAAGCAAGCTGAGCCACACATATGTGTCCATTTTCGGATACGATGGGAGCACTCAAAGGCCTATTGGCAAAATCAGGTTCAGGTTGCAAATTGGTGATCTTATCTTTGAAGTCACCGTGTATGCAATAAAGACCCCTTCATGCTGCAACATCCTTCTCGGACGCCCTTGGATACACGAGAATGGTGTCGTCCCTTCAACTCTACATCAGTGCATCAAGTTTGTTGGCGACGACGGCTTGATACATCGAGTGTTTGCAGATAGAAAGGCCTTCAAAGGCAAGGAAGTCCATTTTGCAGACTTTCAGATGTACTAGGACGAGAAAGAAAAAGAGGAGGAAGAAACAACATCCTTTGCCGGTAATCTCCAAAAAGATAAAGGCAAGGCAGCTCAGCAATCATCAGAAGAAAACAAACCTTCCGCAAATCCGAAGAGAGCAATCTATCTCCCTTCGTTGTCCACTTTAAATCTTCCAAACCTTTGGTAATCACTACCAAAGCAAAGAAGACAAAGCAAAAGATTGGGGGTAAGTTTGCTGTCTCCTTCGTGTCTATCATACATGGCACGGATTCGGATTTTGAGACAAATTCAGAGCCGGAATACGACATATCGTCAAGCCAAGTTGATACTCAATAAGTTCAGCCCGCCCTCACTCCATTGGAGACTCCTGCTAGCATAGAAGATCTTGTGTCTACTTTCTTCGTTGTTTCGGCAGCCTCGGCAAAAGAAAAACCAATCTTCTTCCATAGATCGGACACTTCTTCATCAAATTCCTCGCTTGAACCTTTCCAAAATGAAGGTATACCTTAACTATCCCTGTATAGTCCAATGGCACAAGATGAAGAAAATGAGCTACGACACTCAAAATCCAATAGGTTTGGGAGGTGGCCGTGGTATTCTCACGCCATTGGAACCCACCCTGACCAAAAGTTAACTAGAGGATTGGAAACTCCACCATTTCATAGACAAGTCTTCATACGGGTTGGGTATGATCCTGACACTCCTATAAGATAGTTGACACAAAGGCTGCAAAGTCGTTTTGTCGTCCAGGCCTCAACATCTCTTGTCGATGAAGACATCGATCTCTTGGATATCTCTTTGAAGAGTTACCCGATAAGGACCCAGGAAGCTCATCAAATTGGTACGATTTCTCTGATGATGAAGATGAATTATCCGATGACACAGACTCACGATTTTCTGACCCAGAAGAACCATTGTCTCCAAAAGAAGTGCGTTACTTCGACCCAGTTTCAGCAGGTGATTGGGATCATCTCATAGCAAGTCTTGAGAAGAGTACCGATCAAGAAGATTTATGGACAGAAGTAGAACCTTGGTCTGAAAATGCCCTTGGAAATCCAGAAGGTCTTGTTGAGTTAGAAGCCTCCGAAAATATGGTGGAGGAACCACCTTCATACCTTTCAACAGAAGATTCTGTTCAAAAGATAGATTAGGAAACACCAGATAACCCATGTCCTGTATTCATAAGTAAGAATATAAAGGATGATGAGTTACCCGAGTATGTCGCTTTTCTTCATGAGTTAGTTGATTGTTTTGATGGTCTTACACTGAAATGCTTGGTTTAGACCCCAAAATAGCAGTCCACAAACTCAACCTGCAAGAAAATACCAGGCCTGTCAAACAAGGCCAAAGAAGATTCCGTCCAGATGTGATGGACAAAATTGAACAAGAAGTTCAGAAATTCAAAAGCATTGGCTTCATCCGTGTGGAACAACATCCTGAATGGTTGGCCAACATCGTCCCCGTGACAAAGAAAAATGGGCAAATCAGGGTCTGTATTGACTATAGAGACCTGAATAATGCATGCCCCAAAGATGAATTCTCGCTCCCTATATCGGAGGTAATGATTGACAACACATGCAGATTTGAGCGAATGACTTTCATGGATGGCATCTCTGGCTACAATCAAATAAAGATGCATACCGAAGATGAGAGGCATACATCATTTCGGACCCCATTTGGTGCGTATTACTACACTGTCATGCCATTTGGTCTGAAGAATGCCGGTGCAACATATCAAAGGGCCATGATGAAAATATTCCAAGATATGCAGCACAAGACAGTCGAAGATTACGTTGACGACCTCGCCGTCAAAAGTAAAAGAAAAGAAGACCATCTCAAAGATCTTCGAGAAGTCTTTCTCCGACTTCGCAAACACAAACTACGAATAAATCCACTCAAATGCTTCTTCGGTGTTTCATTGGGTAAGTTTCTCGGATTCATAGTCCGGAAAGCTGGAATAGAACTTGACCCCACCAAAGTTAGGGCTATCCTAGAAATGCCATCTCCAAGAACCCTAAGAGAACTAAAAGGGTTTTAAGGAAGATTGGCATACATCCGACGGTTCATTTCCAACCTATCAGGGAAGTGCCGTCCATTTTCTCGCCTAATGAAAAAAGGTGTAAACTTTGTTTGGGATGCTGAATGGGAAGCTGCATTTCAAGATATCAAGTCATACCTGACCAAGCCTCCGGTGTTGGCTGCCCCCACAACTGGAAAACCATTCATCTTGTACACAAGAGCTCTCGACTATTCTTTGGGCGCTCTAGTTGCACAAGAAAATGAAGGAGGAAAAGAAGTTGCTCTATACTACCTTAGTCGCATGTTGGTTGGTGTAGAGCATCGCTACTCTCCAGTGGAAAAAGAATGCCTTGCAGTGATGTTCGCTGTACAAAAGCTACGTCACTACCTACTGTCGAACATAGTATACCTGATTTCGAGGATCAATCTCTTAAAGGTCCTTGTCATAAAAGTAGGTTCCTTCAATGCTCGACTGGCAAAATGGTCCACCCTTCTGTCATAATTTGATATTAGGTATGTACCACAGAAAGCAATCAAAGGCCAAGCTCTAGCATACTTTCTCGCAGAGCATCCACTGCCTAAGGATTCTCCGCTCAGGGATGATCTCCCAGACAAACCTGTCTACAGCGTGGAGACCTCCTTATCAAATGCCTCCGTGGACATGTACTTCGATGGTGCAACTAGGACAAATGAAAAAGGAAAACTGATATCGGGAATCGGCATTCTCTTTGTTAGCCCCAACAAATATATGATTCCACATGCATTCTCGCTACTGGAACCATGTTCAAACAACGCAGCTGAGTACCAAGCTCTGATCATAGGATTGGAACTCACCCTCGAATCCGGTATCACCACACTGGAAGCCTTTGGGGACTCCCAACTGATCGTCAACTAGATGAATTAGAAATATGAAATCAGGAAGCTTGATCTATTGCCTTACTACAATAAGGAGGAATCGCTTCGTCAAAAGTTTGACATCTGTCACATCACCCACATTCGCAGAGGTGAAAACATCAGTGCAGAAGCCCTGGCTGGACTTGTTGCATCTATGGCAATCCAAGAAGGGGAAAACATGCAAATTACAGTGTGTCAAAGAAGGATTCTCCCTCCTCTTAACACACACCAAGCAGTCGTTGAATGCCACTAAGTGGTCGAAAGTCGAATTTCCATCCTTAAACCTCCGATCGGCGATTGGAGAGATCCGTTCATTGATTATATTATGTTCGGAATCCTATCTGAGGATCCAAAAGAATGGGTAAGCATTAAAAGACGAGCCCCGAACTGTCATTTGGATATTCCCTCCAAAATGCTTTATAGAAACTCCTTCAATGGAGTACTTCTATGCTACTCGTCACAACAAGAGGCGGAAGAAACTCTAAAAGAAGTTCATGCTGGTCTTTGTGGAGCCCATCAGGTGGTCCTAAACTCTACGATTAGGTAAAAAGGTTAGGTTACTATTGGCCTACCGTGGTAGCTGATGCAATGCAATTTGCTAAATGTTGCCAACAATGCCAAGTTCACGGAGACTATGTCCACATGCCTCCGAAATGGCTACACCCTATAGCAAATTCGTGGCCTTTCGAAGCCTGGGGTATGGACATCATAGGTCCTATCTCTCCCCCTTCAAGCAAAGGTTATCGCTTTATTTTCGGCGCTACGGATTATTTCTCCAAGTGGTCAGAAGCATTCACGTTCAACGAAATGAAGACCTCATCAGTTCTTCAATTCTTGCGAACCAATATCATTTGTCGCTTCGGCATACCTAAAAGATTCGTCCATGATAATGGACCACAATTCCGGGATCACAGATTCTACAGGTTTTGCAACAAATACAAAATCCAAAGTTGTCTTTTGACTCCGTATAACCCAGCAGCAAATAGACTAGCAGAAGCCTTCAACAAGACACTTTGTAAAATTCTCAAGAAAATGGTCTCTAGTCACAAAAGAGACTGGAGCGACAAATTGCCTAAAGCTTTATGGGCCTATCGGTCACCGTTCGAGGACCAACCCATAGCACACCATTCTCCTTGGTCTATGGATGTGAAGCAGTTGTCCCTCTAGAGGTACAAATTTCTTCCTTCAGGGTATCTCTACAAAATGAAATGACGCAAGAAAGCAATGTCAAATTGAGACTCCAAGAACTGGATAATCTCGATGAAAGACGGCTCGAAGCACTACAAAGCGTTGAGCTTTGCCAAGCACGTATGGCAGGATCTTTCGACAAGAAGGTTAGGCAATGCGCCCACAGAAAGGGTGACTTGGTTCTTGCGGTGAAAGGGCCAATGTTTTTTGCCCACAAATCCAAAGGCAAATTCGAACCAAAATATGAGGGACCCTTCGTCATCGACAAAGTCTTCTCCAATGGTGCATACGCTCTTCTAAATATGGAAGGCGACAGATGTATGCTGCACATTAATGCAAGTTCTTGAAGCGGTACTACCCTTGAAGACTTCCTATAATGGGTTAGAGCGATGCCTACATGGCCAAAACCTATTCGTAGGTACTTGCTCGTCAAACCCACCCATTTTAGAGTTTTCATCCCTATGTTGAAAATTTTAAAATATTAAAACAATGCTTACTTTTAATGTTTCATTGTTCAAAAAAAAAAAAATCCAAGTTTAGGAGCCTCTTCCCCAACTTGGCCAAAATTTTCAATCCTTGAACCCAAAATTCATGGTTTGAAACAAAAATCAGGACTTAGAGATTTCCACCCTAGTCCACCCCGACTTTTACCACAAAAAATGGTTTTGAGTCGAAAAATACGCCCCTCGTGTCTTTAAACAAAAATGGTTTAAAAAAAAAAAAAACCGCGGGAAGCGTGATAAGTCCTTAAAAATGTAATATGTTCTTATCATTTTAGAGTAATTAAGGACTTAATCATCAAATCATGGACCATTTTAGTAATAAAATTATGAATTTATGTTTTGAGCATCAAGGTCTGAATTTGAGTCAAAATTCATCCAAAAATTGCATTTTCACATAAAATCATGAATTTCTCTATTTTTGGCATTGAAAGTCAAAAATTTCTCATAACTTTTTAATCACACATGAAATGATGAATTTTCTTTGCACCTTTAATTTAATTGAAGAAAACTTGATAAAATGGTGACATTTTATGCATTTATTTAGTGTGAATTAGGCCCGCATCTTGCATAATTCCTTACCTATATGATTAGATTATTCTTTGATCTTTACTTTTATTTTTGTAGGGAATTTCAGAAATTGGGGTCCACGGAAGAGAATTGATGAATCAAATGCACCATGGACCCACCTTCCTTTGGCATGGATTCCAAGGTAGGGGCGGCCATGGTAGGGTCCGCTCTCATATGCAAGAAAAAAAATCAGATTTAGTCTTTTGAAGATAAGTTCCAAATTTGTGGGCCATGAGATGATGAGGTGTCATATCTACTCTCCAACAAATATTGCTTACATGTCAAGATGGACGGCTAAGATTCAATTCAAGCCAAACAAAGAAGAAAACAAAATTGCAAAAGAAAATCCCTCCAAGATCGCGAAACGAGAGCCGGTTGGATCGCCGTTCAAGACCGCGAGTCCCTCTCCTCCGTTTAGTGTTTCTTGTGTCTATGGTAAGGTTGGATGCACTTTATTTTTATTAAAAGAATTTTGTAATGGTTATTTGCTTGTAATGGGTCTTTCATTAATAAATCAAGTTTATGGGGTCTTGGTCTTCACCAATGAGTCAACATTTAATTTTTGTGCGTAGTGACAGTGCGCACTTGGTGCGGTGGTCTTGATTTTTCTTGATGGCATTAAGCAAAGTAATTATTGCAAAGTTTTAGAGTTTAAATCTAATTTCTTTATTCTCTAATTTTATTTTATTCTTTATTTTATGCACCTTAACAATTATTGCAATTGGTTGGGCTAATGAATCTTATGGTGATGCAGTGGTTAGATTAGGATTTTAATTTTCTTTGGTTGTAATTAATATTTCAGATTTGCAATTAATTTTTAATTCAATTAGAAAATTTGATTTGTATAGTTTTTTTTTAGGCTAGAACTAGTTTTTTTTTATTAGGACAGGTTTTGCGATAAATAAACTCTCCGTGGATCGATCCGGTTTCACCGGTTATTACTACAATCGCGGCCTTGCACTTGGGGCTACGATCAAAGCGACGCTTAGTCAATACTCGCAAAACCCAAAAACCGGAAGGATACGAACCCCATTCGATACTTCCAAAACTTCAAAATTGCAAGGAAGCGACACCTCCTTAGTACTTGCAAAATTTCAAAAATCATGGAGACACAATGTTTCAGTTGATATCCACAACCCAAATTTCAATACAAAAACAAAGGTTCGGAAAAACCTCAAATTTCAAAAATCGTGGGGAGGCCACATTCTATCGATACCCACAAAACAAAATTTTTGAAAAACAAAAAAGGCAGGAAAGCGACATTCAGTTGATACTTGCACCAAAACCCGCGAGGAGGCGACATTCCATTGACACTTGCAACCGAATGAGCAAGGAAGCGACATTCCATCGATATTTGCAATACCATTTAGCAGGGAGGCGACTCTTAGTCGATACTCGCATTTTGAAACCAAAAACCTGGCTTTTATGCCAAAAATAAAAAACCTGGCTTTCACGCCAAAAATAAAAAACTTGGCTTTCACTCGAAAAATGAAAAACTCGGCTTTCATGCCAAAAACCCGGCTTTCATGCCAAAACCCCGGCTTTCATGCCAAAATAAAAAATCTAGCTTCCACTCCAACAAAAAAAAAATTGGTTTTTAAAAAAAAAAAAACTCGGCTTCCATGCCACAAAATTTGGCTTTCACGCCAAACAAACAAAAAAATCGGCTTTCAAGCCACAAAATTTGGCTCCTATGCCACAAACAAAATTTCGGCTTCCATGCCACAAAATTTTGGCTCCTATGCCACCAAAAACCGACTTCCATGCGACAAACAAATCTTGGCTTTCACGCCATAAAAACTGGCTTTTATGCCAAAAACCGGCTTCCATGCCACAAACAAAATTTTGGCTCCCATGCCACAAAATTTTGGCTCCTATGCCACCAAAATTTGGCTTTTGTGCCATTCAAAATTTGGCCCTCAAGCCATCAAATAACCAGGCTTTTTGCCACAAAATCTAGCTTTCATGCCCAAAGCAACCCTTTCACAAAAGATTTTTGCAAAGTAACAACCTTTTGATCAAATTTTCAAACAAACATTCCCATCCAACTTTTACCTATTTTCGTCAAAAAAAGAATTTAAGTGAAACGAGGGAATACAAAAAAGAAGGTGCCAAAAAATGTTTATACATGGAGGTACCAGAAGAAAAGAAGAAAAAGTTTATTACAAAATCAGGAGACTAGTCTGACATGGTCTTCAGCCAAAGACTTAACTCCTCAAGCAGACTCTTGGCCTTAGCCTCTAGAGCTTCCAGACCACATTCCTTCAGAATTTTCCCATAAAATGCAGCAGGCTGTCGCAATCCATCTTCAGCACAAGGAAGCTCTTCCTAGAGAATTCGCCATTGTTCTTATTCCTGAGTCTTGCTCCAGAGATTGATTTCAACTTCCTCAATGTGGCAAATGAGAGGCCTGTCTCTATCGCGAGCTTCCGTAATGGCAGCCCATTTAGCACCAGCTTGTTCCTCCAATAGCTCAAGGCGTTGTTTGGTCTCAATGACCTCCCTTTCAAGACGGTGCTGGTCTTGTGTTAGCTCGATGATAGCCAACTCGGTGACGTTCCTCTCCCGAACGAACTACTTCCGAGTCCGTGAAATCTCATCCACTTCAGATCTGCTTTCGCCAGAAGGCTTCAAAAACATCTCATTAAAGAAGTCACCATTTGGGAAGCACTTAGTCTCAATCCACTTATTGCCTAGAGCGATGACTTCATCAACAAAAGCCTTAGCATTTGTAATGTCCAAACCGACCTCTTCGCTATCAGCAAGAATGTCCTGCATATGCTTAATCGTGCTGAAGCTAGCTTCCAAATGGCCAGAAGAGAAAGTCTCGACCCATGAGCTCAGGACTCTCTTCAACACCTTCTTCGCAAACTGAAGGGATAGCTCAGATGAAGATTCGCCATGCTCCGTTGGTCGACTACCTATGTCATGCACCGTCGGAAGGGTAATTAAGAAGTTCTTTCTAATCGGAGCCGCTGGAGAAGGAATATCAGCACACGAACTCGCCTCTGCCTCGTTAAAACTGGTAGAAGAAGCCCCTACTTCTGGATCAACCGCGGGCACCCCCTGCTTTGGCTCTGAGGAGGATAGAGGAAATCTCTTGTCGCCTCACAACCTGCCGATGAAAGATGAAAAAGGTATGAATATGATCTTGTCATAAATCAATATCAAGATTATCACTACAAAGTACCATCTTTGACGACCGGCGGAGTACTTTCTGCCTCCATAAACTCATCAGAAGCATCGTCAAAAGTTGCGTCCATGGTTGGTTCAAAGTCATCAGAATCTTGTGGCAAGTCAGCTGGTAAGGAAACAAAAAAATAAATAAAAAATGTGTCAGCAAGTGCCAGCAAAGAAAAACAAAAAGGCAAAAAAGGCAAAGAAATCATATCAGGTGAAGATCCTGGATCTACTCCAGAGTCCCTGGGTTCTTCCTCAAATGCCACAACTGGATCCGTCACCACCTCATCAGCCAGAACCTCAGGCATCACCAAATCATCATCTTCTGCCAAAAGAAAGAAAGCAGTGGATCAAAACAAAATCTTCATAAAAAGAAAGAAGCGGAAAAAAGAGAGAAGGAGGGTCATACCATCACTACTGATCTTTTCTTTTCGGCTCCTCTTCTCTGGAGGCTCATTGTCATCCCTTGATCCCTTCTCAACAATGGTGAGAGGGATTTCCAGATTAGGAGAGTCTTCATGACGTCTCTTATTATGGCGCTGCCTCTCCTCCTCTTGCTTCTATGGGTTGGTCTGTCTGAACAGCCCGCCCTGCCTTCAGAGTCAGGCCTCTTACTTGACTCCTCATTGGATGATCTACTCTTGCCAGTAGACTCCATGGAAGCTTTCGCTCGTTCCGCTTGCATCCAAGTGTCGACTTCATCCTCCTCCTCTGCGAGCTATTCTAAGACCTCACTAGGTATTCTTGTACAGCTCCTAATCTAATGACGTCACGATCATCGAGAAAGCCTATTTTGTGCTTTTCTCCAGAAAGTAAAGCCGGAACTTCCTCTCGGAGGAGGCCATCTAATTTCCCAAGACCCTTCCCAGAAGACTGCTTTACATCAAGCTCCTTCTTGGAAAGCCCCCTGTGCAGTGAAAAGCTCTCCACAAACCATTTTGTGAAGCCGGCAGTCCGGAAAGTGGGCAACATAGGATAGGAAATCATGGCAGTAGTGTCTTCCGCACTATAAAAGGCCCATGCATTCCTCCCATCTTGCAAAACTCCAAATTGCTTCACTTTACTTGAAGGCGCTCCAACGATGCCCTGAGAGAAGCCCAACTGCAGGGCAAAACGGGAAGGAACATATGGCTGGATGTTTACGGAAAGATGTCCACGGTACACCATCGTGCTGATACGTATGTTGAAAAGCCAAGCTTTCTATACATTGGTCAAAGAATGGTGCCTCCCCGACCCAGCCCTGGTGGAATCTCGAGAAACACCAAAATCAAAAGCTTTCTTCCGCAAGCCCGGAGAAAGCTTCACTGAAGATTACCCCATCTCGACGTCCCTGAATCGTCAATCCTCAAACGGTTGGATAAAAGAGATTCAGACACAGGCTTCCCTCTGGCCAACCGAATCATAAACGGGTCATCGTCCGGTGCAGCACCCAATCGGTGGAAACCAGGACAGTAGTAAACATACCACGACTAAAAGATATGGGTTGGAAATACCCTATTCATAGGGAGCCCAAGCCAAACTAGAAAAGCAGCAGCCTGCAGTTCGGCACACAAATAGGAGTAAAGAGCAGGTACGAAAGTAAGCCGCTCTCCAAACGCCATCTGACAAGCCGAAAAAATGCAATGCGGCCTGATGTGCGTTCCATCTCCTCCAGCAAAAATAGCCTCACCCATCCAATAAGTGAGTTAAACAGCGAGATCTCTCTGCAGCGCAATGTCAGAATGAATGGCATCTATGTTTACGAAGAATTCCTTCAGATTTTCTCGCATGGTGGAGATCTTCTTCGAACCCGGGTTCTTAGCCCTGGCTTCCTGGGTCATATTCTCAGAAGACTCCCCACTGTCAAAGAAGTTGGAAGACAAAGAGCTCCCACTCTTCCAACTACTGCACCGAACTTTCACGCCCTCCTTCTCCTTCAAGAAATCATAGAAGGCGACGAGCTGAAAGTACAAAAGCCTGAACTCTTCAGACTGCTCCCTAAGGACACTGTCGATAGGCATAAACTCCTCATAGAGTTTGTCGAGGATAGGCAGCCCAGTGATGGTGCTCATTTTTTTTTAAAGAAAAATCAATCTCACCATTCATAACAATGAAGGTGTTAGTTTGTGGAAGGAACAACTCCGGCATGGCCATAAAGGCTTCATCGGAGAAAACCATGGTTTGCCGAAAAGCGCGAACCGCATCAAAGATCTCGGCCTCCTTCAGAATGGCACCGCCAAACTGCATGTATGATCAGTCCACCACTCCCAATTCGAGTCAGCGCTGAAACGACCACGAAGTCCAAAAGGCTTCACCCAATTGCAGCCATCGCCTTTGAAGATACCAAGGCCCACCAGTCTCAAATCAACCGAAGGATGATCTGAACCTTGGTAGCCGCTAGCCGCCATCAAAATGTCCATACGGGCAGGCGACTTCTCTGCATAACCAGAAGAGCTGCCAACAAAAACCACGGTCTTGATCACATTAGTCCTCTTCACCCAACTTGGAGGATCTTCCTTCTTTGAGCATGTGGGAGAAAGGCTCATGATCGAGATAGTCTGATCGAAGGTCGATCGGGTAGAAACAGTTCTCTCCTCACCATCAGCTATTTAAGAGAACTGAAAACATCTCCTTTGGTATGTTGGATCGTTAGGGACTGCATCACCAAAGAAAAAGGTAGGCTTGGGCATAATGCTCTGATCGTCCGTGACCCAAGGACGACTGCTTACCATAGTCCTATCAAACTTCTCATCTTTGAGGGTGATCAAACGTTGCTTCATCTCATCTCGGTTGAGCGAGTCACACTCTTCCAAGTTCCTTTCAACATATTGGACCCTTTCCCAGGCTTGCTGTACGACCACATTAGAAGATCTGGTAGAATGGCGAGGCACATCGGTGACAGGCTCCTTACCCTTGTTTGGTCTGGAGGAACTACCTGCAAAGGATGGAAAAAGAGAAAATCAATCATCAAAATGACTGAATTTTGCTAAAAAATTCTAGCGAAATTTTAGCATGGTTCCGGGGCAATTCCTGAGAAAAGGAAAAGACCCCGAAAGAAATTGTGAGCTTAAATATGAGCTCAACATCGCTGTAAGCTCATACTCAATGGAGAATTCTCGAAGAAGGCTCGAACTCAAACATTACTGCGAGGTTAAGCCAAATCTTCTCAAATATTCGCAAGATTGGAAAAGGGCTCAACATTGCTGCGAGCTCCAAACTCCAAAACTTGCAAAAGCTACTATAAAATCCCTACAAGACTAAGAAAGGGCTCAACATCGCTGCGAGCTCCAAATCCCAAGACTTGGAAAAGATTTCTAGGTGTGCACTACCATACTTCCAATTTCATTTACAAAAAAAAATGCGCAGAAGGAAAGTTGTCATGCATGGGCATCTCGAAATCCGGGAAAGAAAGAAAAAAGAAGAGAAGAGTATCTCTTCTCAAAAAAAAAAAAAATTGCCCACAAGCCGTGCCCCACTGCCACGTGGCAGTACAACCAGGTCTATATGGACCTGTCCGTACAGCCAAGAAAAGAAAAAAAAAAGAAGGGAAAAAAAAAGAAAGAAAAAAAAAAGGAGAAAAAAAAGGGTAAAAAAAAGGGGGAACCGTGAAAGAAAAAAAAAAGAGAAAGAAAAAAAAGAGAGAAAGAAGAAAAAAAGAAAGAAAGAAAGAAAAAAGGAAGAAAGAAAAAAATGTGTGAAAAAAAAGAAGAAAAAAACACGTGCAGAAAAAGAAAACAAAAGAGAGAAAAGAAAAAGAAAAACAAAAAGAAAAGAAAAGGAAAGAAAGAAACTTTTTTTCTATTTCTACATGGAGTTTCTTAAGGAAGAAGGAAACTTACTTGAAGCCATTGCTGGAGAAGAAAAAGAAAAAGCTTGAAGATTCTTGTAGAAGAAGAAAAAGTTCTTGACCTTGGAGCACTCTTGAAGACTTTTGCAAAAAGAGAGCAATAGCAATAAGAGATCCAACCTCCTTGCTTTTATAAGAGAGAGGAAACCAAAAGAGGAAAGAAGGAAAGAAGTAAGAAGGTAAGTGCTACAAATTAACAACCTTCCTAAAAGAAAGGGATCTTGAGATATTCCTTCCTAAGGACGAGATCCTTTTCTCTCCAAAAAGAGAGGGAATGTGAGAAACTTTCTCCCAAAAAAAGAAACTTTGAGAAAATTTCTCCCAAAATTAAGGAAACTTGAGAGATTCTCTCCAAGTAAGGATATTTTTAGATATTCTCTACCCAAAAGAGATATTTTAGATATTCCTCACAAAAATGACATCACATGAGATCTAAGCCATCTTTAAAGCTTAAGGTCCCATGGGCTAGCCATATGAGCCTGGTTTGACCACTTGGCACTAAAAGTGGCTTTTAGTTAAAATTCCTCTTACCAAGAGCATACAAAAATGGTTCCATGCCTCCTGTGAGTTGATTGTACCATACAAAAAATTCAAGCCTCATGAGTTTCCAAAAATCCAAAGCATCCCACCTCATTAACCAAATTAAGACAAAACCTTGAAATTGACATTCCACAAAAACCCAAACCACTCAAATGGACCCAAAATTGTCCCAAAGATTGATTAAAAAACCAAACCATGGTCCCCTAACTCGCCACATATAGCTTGTTAGGTCACAAGACCAAAACCAAAAACCAAATCCCGGTCCCCTAACTTGCCACATATAGCTTGTTAGGTCATAAGACCAAAATCAAAATCCAAAAACCTGACTTCCTAACCTGCCACATACAGCTTGTTAGGTCACAAGGTCAAAAGCCAAAACCCTTTTTCACCGCCTAATGCACCACATAAAGCCTTTAGGTTCACAAGGTCAAAAAGAAAAATCCAAAAACCTAAAAACGAAATCCAAATGTCATTTCCAAAATTTTACCTTGAGATGGTACGTGATCTCTCTCACTGCCATAAAACCCCCTTGGAAACTCAAAAGGTTACACTATCAAAAGAAAAATGCTCAAAGACTCTTGGTTAAGTCAAGAAGCTCCTTGAAAGTTTTCTTCGAGGCACATTGATTGCAAAAGCTATGCAATTCGTTGCTATACCTTGAGGGGGCATTTGTTAACACAAAAAATGTCACTTTGCCTCTTCAACATCAATAGCTAGATGGAGTCGCATCCTACGATAAACAGGCAGAGCCACTTCAAGCATCCGATCTTGTTAGAATCAAACAAAAATCGCA
This sequence comes from Persea americana, assembly GCA_029852735.1. NCBI lineage: Eukaryota > Viridiplantae > Streptophyta > Magnoliopsida > Laurales > Lauraceae > Persea > Persea americana. Next base: position 45,167,550 of record CM056814.1, read on the forward strand.
AGATCCTTTAAAATAGCCAAAAGAAGGGTATACGTGAAGTTTCAGGCTATTTCAACACTATTTGGCCTAACTTCAATCCTCCAACAGCTAAGCGGGAACCCCCGGCAGCGACAGTGTCGAAGATAACAAATCTTCGATCAGAGCCTATGCATGGTCTCAAAATACCTCCAAAAGGCTCCACGTCAAATTTCAAGTCAAACCGACACCGTTTTACCCTCCATCAACTCTTGATAAGTCCTTAAAAATGTAGAATTTCCTTATCATTTTAGAATAATTAAGGACTTAATCATCAAATCATGAACCATTTTAGTAAAAAAATTATGAATTTATGTTTTGAGCATCAAAGTCTAAATTTGAGTCAAAATTCATCCAAAAATTGCATTTTCACATAAAATCATGAATTTCTCTATTTTTGGCATTAAAAGTCACAAATTTCCCATAACTTTTTATTCACACATGAAATGATGAATTTTCTTTGTACCATTGATTTAATTGAAGAAAACTTGATAAAATGGTGACATTTTATGCATTTATTTGGTGTGAATTGGGCCCGCATCTTGCATAATTCCTTACCTATATGATTAGATTATTCTTTGATCTTTGCTTTTATTTTTGTAGGGAATTTCAGAAATCGGGGCCCACGGAAGAGAATTGATGAATCAAATGCACCATGGACCCACCTTCCTTTGGCATAGAATCTAAGGTAGGGGCGGCCATGGTAGGGTCCGCTCTCATATGCAAGAAAAAAATCAGATTTAATCTCTTGAAGATAAGTTCCAAATTTGCGGGCCATGAGATGATGAGGTGTCATATCTACTCTCCAACAAATATTGCTTACATGTCAAGATGGATGGCTAAGATTCAATTCAAGCCAAACAAAGAAGAAAAAAAATTGCAAAAGAAAGTCAAGCCAAGGCATGGGACGTTCCATGTTGTGTACACCCAAGTGGGGTCCACATGCATTCAAGAATTGCACATCAAATCTGAAATTCAGATTTGAATTGATCCTTAACCCAAGTGGGACCCAAGAGAGGGAGTTGCATGAGATAAGAACAATCCTAATTTTACTAGGATTGTGAGCCAACCCCTAGAAAATCTCTCAAAAACCCTCCTAATCCTAATCCAACTTGGACCACACACTACTAATCCTTACCCAAATCAAAAACCTTGCAACCCAAGCTATCAAAAATATATAAAAAGAGGGCTGGACGTGGATCCCCATCTCTCCATTCCCCTTGGACGACCAGCAACAATAATTCCCCCTTTTTCCATTAATTCTTCTTCATCTCTCCTCCTTCCTTCAATATTTCATCCAAGGCCTTCCCTAAGGCACACTACCACTTGGATTTCTACGCCGTCGCGCCGCCGCCGTTGCTATCGTCACTCCACCATCAGATCATCCTTGGAATCATCTTCGCTTACTTGGATTTCAGATCGCGAAACGAGAGCCGGTTGGATCGCCGTTCAAGACCGCGAGTCCCTCTCCTCCGTTTAGTGTTTCTTGTGTCTATGGTAAGGTTGGATGCACTTTATTTTTATTAAAACAATTTTGTAATGGTTATTTGCTTGTAATGGGTCTTTCATTAATAAATCAAGTTTATGGGGTCTTGGCCTTCACCAATGAGTCAACATTGAATTTTTGTGCGTAGTGACAGTGCGCACTTGGTGCGGTGGTCTTGATTTTTCTTGATGGCATTAAGCAAAGTAATTATTGCAAAGTTTTAGAATTAAAATATAATTTCTTTATTCTCTGATTTTATTTGATTTGATTTGATTTTATTTTATTTTATTCTTTATTCTATGCACCCTTAACAATTATTGCAATTGGTTGGACTAATGAATCTTATGGTGATGCAGTGGTTAGATTAGGTTTCTAGATTAGGATTTTAATTTTCTTTGGTTGTAATTAGTATTTCAGATTTGCAATTAATTTTTAATTCAATTAGAAAATTTGATTTGTATAGTTTTTTTTAGGCTAGAACTAGTTTTTTTTATTAGGACAGGTTTTGCGATAAATAAACTCTCCGTGGATCGATCCGGTTTCACCGGTTATTACTACAATCAAGGCCTTGCACTTGGGGCTACGATCAGTGCTTCGATTAGGTGTCTAGATATTCGTGTAGTACGCATGGGTTAACCGAATGCGTATGGAATTGCTGCAATATATGTTTAACATGATTGTACGCCAAGGAATTCTCCTAAAAGCATCATTGAATCAATTTTCCCCACGCACTCTGTTAAAACAGGTATAATACATGAATGGCACCGCTTGCCTTGGTTTGGTTGGTAATTCCTCCTTGACTTGTGAATTGTATCCGTTGTTATTGCTCCTTATACAGTCTCTTGGCATAATATACCTAATTAATTATGAAACATAAACTCTTGTAGAATTAGGATATGTACCTGACTTATAGTGTACCTTAGGACCTTGTGTCATGTAATTGATAAACATAACTGGCTAGACTGAAGGGATTATCTTGTGATTGGATTGGTCTTGTATTGGCTTGAATGAGATAATCCCTCTGACCATGTCTTGTATATTGAGCTTGCCAGACTTGCTTCTCTTGGGTTCTTTGTGTCAACACCACTTATTATTATTATTTGCATGTCATGGCCAATTGCAGTTTGGGGATTTATTGATAGGCCGGTTACTCGGACATTGGGGTGGGCAGTTGGCTTTGGACGGCGTCCATGGCGTTGAATAGTTGGGAGCGGGCTTGGACCGTGCTAGTATTCCAAGGACCAGGAGCTTGGATCCCCCTGAAGCCGGACTTTGGTATCAGTAGTGCGGATTGGATTGCTACTGGTACCCCTGGAGATGGCTTGGACATCCTCGGAGTCTCCTTCTTGTTACTTGCATTGCATTGCTTGTATAGTGATGGTTGTTAGTGTTGCTAGGATTTTTGTTATTGTTTCTTATGGCTATTTATTCATGTTTTATGCCTAGCATTGTTCCTTATATTCTTATGACTATTATACATGTCATTATTCTGATACTTATGCATGTCATGTTTATTTATGTTTTGCTTATCTATTGCTCAACATGTCATTGACTCTGGTCTTTGGTGTGCAGACACCCCCAGGTGACTACTATGAAGACCAGGCAGGTGAGGAGATCCCAGAGGATCTACAACCAGCAGAGAAGGAGCGAGAGTAGCGTGCCGATGACGTAGAGTAGCGTCATCACTTCTGGCACGAGAGAGACTCACTTGGGAACATTTATTAGATTTTATTATTCTTTTATTGATTATCATTGTTGAACCTTTCTTTCTTTGATTCTATGGTATTTAATGGCTTTAGTTATTGGGTTGGCCATTGTAAGTAAATTTATTTTGATTAGCATTAATTGTTCTTTACAACTTTAAATTAATAAATGAGATTTAGTATCCATTGTTGATATTTAAATATACCTCGAATTGTATGATTTTCGCACAGGGTTATATTCATGAGGCTTGAAATGCAATATCCTCACAGCAGACTTAGGATCCTTGGGCTTAAAGGGCAAAATTTTTAATTAGCCCTAAATTTCACTCCCCGGATCCGGTTTATTTTTTAATCGAGTTCGTGGGATGTGACATAATGGTATTAGAGCAATGGATGGTTTCTTAGGGTAAAATTTTTAGAAACCATAGGACATGTGTGAGGATTCCGTTAGTTAGTAGGTTGGTTTCGTTTTGTATCTCTAGTATTGTGATGCTAGATCTAAGTCTCATAGGACCTGACTTTAACTGTTTTGTAGTACATATTAGCTGCTGCTACTTTAGCAATTTGTGGATTCTCATATTTGTTTTCGGATGAGATCCCTGGTTTGTCACCTGTTCGTCAGTTGGATTTCACTATAGAATTGCAGCCGGGTACCGCCCCTATTTCAAAGGCCACTTACAGGATGACCCCAGCAGAATTGAAGGAGGTGAAAACTCAGATAGAAGATTTGTTAAATAAAGATTTTATCAGACCTAGTGTTTTATCATGGGGAGCTCCGGTGATATTTGTGAAGAAGGACGGGACAATGAAGATGTGTATAGATTACCGACAGTTGAACCAGGTGACTGTCAAGAACAAGTACTCGTTACCAAGGATTGATGAGCTGTTCGATCAGTTGCAGGGAGCTCAATTCTTTTTGAAGATAGATCTGCATTCTGGATACCATCAGTTGCGATTTAGAAAGGAGGATATTCCTAAGACTGCATTTCGGACGAGATATGTATGGACACTTTAAGTTTCTCGTGATACCTTTCGGGTTGACTAATGCACCCACAGTTTTTATGGCATTGATGAATAAGGTGTTTGCTCTTTTGCTGGATCAATATGTGGTAGTCTTTATAGATGATGTGTTGGAATACTTGAAGTCTAAAGAGGAGCATGAGCAACAGTTGAGAATGTCATTGCAGCTTTTGAGGGATAACCAACTGTATGCTAAGTTGAGCAAATGTGAATTTTGGTTGGAGAAAGTGACATTTTTGGGCCATATTATCTCTAAGGATGGACTAACAGTGGACCCTAAAAAGGTGTCAGTAGTTGTTAATTTGGGTAGTCCCCAAAATGTAACGGAGATTCGCAATTTTCTAGGACTTGCAGGCTACTACAGGGGGTTTGTAAAAAGGGTTTTCTACCATTGCTTCTCCACTCACTAAGTTGACAAGGAAAGATGTCTCGTTTGTGTGGACAGGCGATTGTGAGAAGAGCTTCCAAGAGTTAAAGAATCGGTTGACTTTAGCACCCATACTTGCCTTACCCTCTGGCAGTGGAGGATTTCTGGTCTATACAGATGCATCCGGGATTGGTTTGCGCTGTGTCCTTATGCAGAATGACAAAGTGATAGCCTATGGGTCTAGGCAATTGAAACATTATGAGAAGAAGTATGCCACAGATGACTTAGAATTGATAGCAGTGGTGTTCACATTGAAGTTGTGGAGGCATTATTTGTATGGTGAAAGATTTGAAGTGCACACAGATCATAAGAGCCTGCAATATCTGTTTACGGAAGGTGATTTGAATAACAGACAACGGAGGTGGATGGAGTACATAAAAGATTATGATTTTCCGATCAAGTACCATCTCGGGAAGGTGAATGTTGTAGCAGATGCTCTCAGACGAAAGGCAGCTTTTAGTGGATGTGTAATGCCAGAATGGAGATGGATGGAGCAATTCAGGGATATGGATGTGGAAGTATGGCCTGTTAGTGTCACGACCCCAAAACCAGACTCCTGCAGTGGTCCGACCTCGGGGACGTGAATTGGGAAGTAAGTGATAAAATAATGTTTCTCCCCAGGATCCGTGTGTGTGAGGAAGGCAAAATTTCCAAACACATCAAGAACCATTCGCGGAAGCTTACGTGGCGTTGCGACCCGGAGCCTATGGCCATCGGATTCCGTGTCACACTCAACCTATCAGCATAAAGTTGTCATAGCAATATTCACAACCAGACTGGAACAAAACATGATATCAAGATATACAGAGCTGACAGTAACAGGCTACTCATTACCCAAGCATATCCAAGTTATAATTTAGCAAGTGCATTAATTACAATCCCAAGAAAAAGGCTAACAAAAGCCTTCCAAAATAACAAGCTAAGAACAAATACTACCCAGATGTGTAACGTATCTCCAAAGCCAAGCACGACGTCTACATGACATCAGTGACAAACAAACTTGCACAACTCGTGGCTTTACAGCGATCTGCATACGTGCTGGCTCAAGACGAGAACCTGCTACCTAAGGCACCAAAGATAGAATATCAGATACGACGGTCTGGCCGGTGATCAATTTAGGCATGAGCATAAATAAACTTAAATTTAGAAGAGGTCATGTTTAAAACAATTTTACTGAATTTAAAACAATATATGAACAATATACAAAATGAGACTAGCATGAATAGTAAATCCGTTTTTCAATATGAAAGCACATTTGACAATCCCAGAGGAATCATCTCAAGCTTGCAAGATAAGAACATTGAAATCCATGTACAAGATAAAAACCACTTGATAAAACTGACTAAACGGGTGGCAACCACATGAAGCTACATTCTCCGTCACACGAGGTAACGAAAGCACTCACGGTAATAATTCTCCATCACACAAGGTGAAACGGAGCACGAAAACATGACCCATATAGGCTGGGCATCACTCACAAATCCCGCCGCGGAACGGCCTAAATAAACAAGCACGATAATCCAAACTGCAGTTGGCACGAAATATTTAAGGACCCAAGGCGGTTGATCAAACCGGCAAAGTCGTCCAAGCTGAGTGGTGCCGACAAGAAAATAAATACACACAAACTTTCAAAACAATGCTTGATACATGAAAATTTGGGAACTACTCACACATTAACACGGGCACGCACACTTGTTCAGTAGAATTTATGAACTAGTAGTCCCGACACGATACAACGAAAACATGATTCACGAGATGATTCCCAAAAATGGGGTTTTTAAGTAAAAACCTTGGAAACATCATTTTGAAGTCAAAACCTTTACAAATCCACATTAATGCAATACAATGCCTTTCACATCAACCCTAAGGTTTTAATTTAAAATTTTCAAGCATATGCTAAGGCCCATCATTTGATCCTAGTGTAATTGAAACTCAAATTTTAGAATTAAAAGCGAATTGGTGCCGCCAAAGGTAAACGACATTTCAGATTTCCAAGTACACAATTTCAAGATATAAGCCCCTCAACATATTCTATTTTTTGTTCCTAGAAATTATTGGAAATTCCTCTTTTCTGTACAGTCGTTCAGCACTCGGTCACCTATCGGCTAGCCGAGATGGTAAAGGTCGGCTAGCCGCCAGCTGACCGACGACACACCTGATGCGATGTAGGCTTCTGGAATTGGAACCGACAGAGCTCGGTTACCTGTCGGTCACCTGTCGGCTAGCCGACAGATGACCGCCAGCTGACCGATGCCCTACGAACAGTTGCAATTCGAGTCATTTTTCCTTCATTCTTCTTCCCATTTTTACCTCAGTTCATTCCTTATCAAATACCTGCACTTCCAGAACCTACATGCTCTCCAAAAATTCATCCTTCAACCATTCCACAATCTAAATCATTTGAACCGATTCGAACACTTCATATGCCATGCTTCTCCATTTCAATCCATCATTAAACATAATTTAAATCATTCAAATCATAAATTCTGAAATCCAAAATAGGATTCTAACTCAACTAGCTGCAAGATTAGTAAATCATACTAAGACTCATGCATGAAGTATAAAAGCACATTTTGATTAATCTAAAACATGTTGAGATAACCCAAGAGAACAAAAATGGAAATCAACTATTTGAAATCAAAATAACATTCATACTCAACATGCATTAGGGAAGGCCAAAAAGATCACTTGCCTTTGTCTCTAGCACTCCAAGATTACTCCCCTAATCTCACCAATTAGGCCTTAGTATACCTATTAAACAAAACACCAAGATATGACCTTTAGACTCCCAAAGACTGTCAATGTAAAAAAAAATGTGATTAGGGTCTACTAATTGACACATATCGAATTTAATTAAAGGGCACACCATGGTTACCCATCTATCCCTCATTCTAAGGCTGGTTGGTAATGATTTCCAAGCAAGTCCAGTCACCAATACCTTTAAGTAGTAAAACAGTCCATGATTTTGGTTAATTTGAAACATGTTGAGTTCAACTAAGTGAGGCAAATCAAAGTACATTTAAGGAAACTAATCAAGGTTAGCACGCCCTTAAAAATCTGGACCAGATATGAGGGAGAAGTGGGCTGAAAACTCATCCAAAAGGGCCCAATGATTTCAGCAGAAATCTGCTGGACAACTAGGACTGCATAGTACAGTGTGCTGGTCCCTCTCTATCCTGATTCCCGCCACTGCCTTGGGGCATTTAGGCACTATTTAGAGGGGATTTCTGAGGGAGGAAAACAGCTGAAACTCATGCTGATTGGGCACCAAATTCAGTCACATGAACAGCTGTAACTGAGAAGAAAAATCAGACATGAAACTAGAAAAAAACCATGTAGTATAACTTTGGCAATTTCAGACCATTAACATGAAGATCAAATCAGCCAAATCAGTCACTTACCTTGGTTCAAAATGGCCCCAAATCAGACTATAAAATCACTCCCTGAAGCTGGAAATACCTATAACAAAAACCCCCAAAATTCCCATCTTAGAGCACCCATAAAAGAGAAAATAAGAAGGAATGGGAATGGGGCTTGCATGTATGACAAAGAGACTCTCCAAAGGTTGCCAAATCATAATCTAGAAGATGAGAACCTCTCCTTACCTGAAGATGACCTGATCAGCAAGAAAACAGTGAAGGAAGAGGGCTGCTCAGCTTTGTTTTGCATAAAAATGGCATGTGCAGGGAGCTAAGGAGGTGGGGAAGAGAATGGAGAGATGAAGCCTTCAATTTGGTAGAGTTTGGTGAGGATTTGGGAGAGGAAGTGAGCAAAGAGGAGAGGAGAAGAGCCCACTCACGTTCTGCTGAGTTTTTAGCTGAAACTCGATGGAAAAATGAAGAAGAAGAAAGGTGGGTCTCATTTATGCATGTGATGGTGGGCTCCACAGCTAATAGCACTTCATGGGCTCGGAACTGGGCTTTCTGGGCCTCGGATGGACTCGACGAAGAAGACTAAAATGATCTACATAAAATCTAGTTTTCACAAAGTATATTTTTGATATGGTTCTGAAATTTCAAAATTTGGGCTCAGATTTAAATGTAAAAAGACTATTTTGCCCCTCGGGCTAAAAAACTGATTTTCAGAATTTCAAATAGGATCGGGCTGAATACAAAAGTTGTTGGAGCTAATTTGACCTATCAAAAGAAACCAAAATTGAAAATTTTCAAAAATCGAGAACAATCCCCCACGTTGACACATACAGCCCAAGGCATCCCCAGGCTGTCAAACTGGGTCCAACCGCTCTCCAAAATTTTCAAAAGCTATAGAAAACCACTCTAAACCACAAACTAACTCGATTACTGTCAAGTCATACTTAGAGAACGAACCCACAGCCAAAAACACACTAATCGCGAAAATTAGGGGTCGAGGTCTTACAGTTAGTGAGAAAGTTTTAGTTGCTATTATGGGAGTTTGGGAGCTAGAAATAGTTAACAGGATCAAAGAAGCTCAGAAAGATGATCCAGAGCTGCAGAGAATCATTGATCACATTGATGGCAATCCAGAGTTCAGATTGATTGATAGAGTTCTATATTGTAAGGATAGGTTGTGTGTGCCAGATGTTCAAGACATCAAGTTAGAGTTGATGACAGATGCGCACCACACCAGATATTCGATTCACCCAGGGAGTACTAAAATGTATCAGAATTTGAAGAATCACTGTTGGTGGGTGAAAATGAAGAAGGAAATTGTAGAATTTGTTTCCAGGTGTATGACTTGTCAGCAGATTAAGGCAGAGCACAAGAAGCCTCCCGGTTTGCTTCACCCGTTAGATATTCCTAAGTGGAAATGGGAGGACATCACCATGGATTTCGTGTCGGGATTACCGAATACCAGGAAGGGTAATGATGCTGTTTGGGTAATTGTGGATAGATTGACAAAGTAAGCGCATTTCCTGCCATTCATGACTGGTCACTTTATGAACAAGATGACTACGTTGAACAGTGACAATATAGCCAAATTGCGTGGAGTGCCTATGTCCATCATATCCGATCGAGACCCAAAGCTTGTCTCTTCGTTCTGGTATACATTTCAATCATCTATGGGTACTCAATTGAAGTTCAGTACAGCTTACCATTCTCAGACAGATGGAGAGTCAAAACGTACCATCCAGACATTGGAAGATCTCCTCAGAGCATGTGTTTTGGATTTCAGGGAGAATTGGGATGAAAGTTTGCCTCTATGCGAGTTTTCCTACAATAACAGCTATCATTCAAATATTGGTATGGCACCATTTGAGGCATTGTACGGACGGAGATGTAGGACTCCAGCGTGTTGGGAGGAAGTAGGAGTTCGGAGTTTCCATGGCCCTTCAGAGATTGCTGATTCTAGCGAGAAAGTCAGAATTGTTCAGATGAGAATGAAGGAGTTTCGTGATCATCAGAAGAGCTATGCGGATAAGAGGCGGAGACCTCTAGAGTTTCAGGTGGGAGATAAGGTATTTTTTAAGGTATCTCCGATGAGAGGTGTTGTCAGATTTGAACAGAAAGAGAGGCTTGCCAAGAGGTTTGTGGGACCGTTCAAGATCAAGAGTAGGATTGAAGACATGGCTTATTTTCTTGTGCTACCGCCTGAGCTAGCAGGTGTGCACGATGTTTTCCATGTCTCAATGCTTCGGAAGTATATTCCAAATCCTACTCACGTGTTGCAGCAAGCGCCACTTCAGCTACAGGCAGATGCGACTTACATGGAGTGGCTAGCGCAAATCATTGACTCAAAGGAGGTAGTGCTGCGTACCAAGACCATCCAGTGGGTCAAGGTACAATGGGAGCATCACACTCTGGAGGAAGCTACGCGGGAGCTCAAGGACCAGATACAGAAGGCGTATCCCTATATCTTCCCTGATGAGGTATGTTTAGGCATTTGGGGGACCAAATGTTCTCTTTAGAGGTGAAAGATGCAAGGTCCATGACCTTACTGGGTCAGTTGGGCCCGATAGTAGGCCCGTTGACCCGTTTATTTTGTATTTATTATAATTAATGTACTATTAGATAATTAGGTGGGTTTAGATCATGGACGGGTTTCTTTTAGCATTAGAATAGTGTCTGTGAAGTTTCATACGATTCGGAGTTCGTTTGATCATAGCAGGGAGGTAGTTTGCAATTTAGGAAAAATTGAGTGTTTTTTCAAAAAACTTCAATCGCCGTGATTTTGGGTTCGTCGGAAAGGTCTCGTCGCGCTGATCATTTTTGTCTCTTGGCTCGTTGCGATCCGATGATCAGAAACCCTTCAAGTGGTCCATTCTTTCACGGGACCCACTTAAGGGCAATTTTGTCCTTTTTCTTCTCTTCTTCTCTTAAGCAAAGAGTAACCCTAATTTTCATTAAGATTCTCTGCGACGGGAGAGCTTCAGCAGCCTTTCTTCTTCCTCTTCATCTTTTCAAGCCCAGAACTTTTGTGAGAGACCTTATCAAAGATCCGAACCGCTAGTCTTCTTCCTCGCAATCTCCTCTTTCCATTGATCCTGGTTTGGTAAGATTTACCTCACCCTCATCTTTCAACCATTTTCTCTTTTGGTTAGATTTAAGTTTGATCTCAATCTTTTCCTCTCTTTTCTTCTCCTTTGCGTTCTAGGTTGCGTTTGATTGGGTTAGATTCGTGAATTTCGTGATAGAAGGCTTCTCCTCGAGTTTTCTCAATTTCATATTCTTCTTGGTTGAGGCAAGTAGATTTGCATTATATAATTAATCATGTGTGTATGTTTCTTATTGACTGGCTACGTTTTCTTGATAGATTACCTTAATCCCAAGCTTGTTTATGTTATTGATTTGGGATTCACATGTTAGATTAGGTTTGGGGATTTTGGTTGGATTAAATGATTAAATCGGTAGCCCTTACATGTGTTTAAATTATTGGAAATGTATGGAAACGATGAATATGATGATTAGGGAGCATGGAGGCTCAGTGTGTGTAGGTTTAGCCATGGAATGGCTTGAGAAAGAATACAGAAAAAACCCAATTTCGGGGTTGCAGGTGTAGTGCCGATCAACCGGACACTCTGTCCAATCGATCGGACAGGGTTTCTGTCTCAGTTAACTAAGACAGTTTACTGTCCGATCGATCAGACAGAAAACATGTCTCAGTTAAGTGCTTTCTGGCACTGTCCGATCGATCAGACAGCTCTGCCCGATCGATCGGATAGTAAAATTCTGACAGCACTTAGTAACTTCAAACAATTGTAACTTTTAATCCACCCGTTGGATTTCTAGGTATACTAAACCGTTGGATGAGACGTAGAATCCAATTGTTCTAGTTTCGTTACGATCGGAGATCGGGAAGTGATGTAAATACTTGAATTATTGCTTCAGCTCATATTTTATTGGAAATGAGACTGGTAACCTAGGTTTGGGCCTTAGATGTTGGGAACGATGAACCTACTCTCACCAGACCATTAATGGGATTAAAATCGTAGCGCGTAGCTTGGTGTGCTTTGATTGGGTGTCTAGATATTTGTGTAGTATACATGGGTTAACCGAATGCGTATAGAATTGTTCTAATAGATGCTTAACATGATTGTACACCAAGGAATTCTCCTAAAAGCATCATTGAATCAATTTTCCCCATGCACTCTATTAAAATAGCTACAATACATGAACAGCACCGCTTGCCTAGGTTTGGTTTGTAATTCCTCTTTGATTTCTGAACTGTATCCGTTGTTATTTCTCCTTGTCCACTCTCTTGACATAATATGCCTAATTAATTATGAAACATAAACTCTTGTAGAATTAGGATATGGACCTAACTTAGAGTGCACTTTAGGACCTTGTGTCATGTAATTGATAAACATGACTGGCTAGACTGAAGGGATTATCCTGTGATTGGATTGGTCTTGTATTGGCTTGAATGAGATAATCCCTCTGACCATGTCTTGTATATTGAGCTTGCCAGACTTGCTTGTCTTGGGTTCTTTGTGTCAACACCACTTATTATTATTATTTGCATGTCATGGCCAACTGCAGTTTGGAGATTTATTGATGGGCCGGTTACATCTGACATTGGGGTGGGCAGTCGGCTTCGGACGGCGTCCATGGCGTTGAATAGTTGGGAATGGGCTTGGACCGTGCTACTATTCCTAGGACCGGGAGCTTGGATCCCCCTGGAGCCGGACTTTGGTATCAGTAGTGCGAATTGGATTGCTACTGGTACCCCGGGAGATGGCTTGGACATCCTCGGAGTCTCATTCTTGTTACTTGCATTGCATTGCTTGTATAGTGATGGTTGTCAGTGTTGCTAGGATTTTTGTTATTGTTTCTTATGGCCATTTATTCATGTTTTATGCCTAGCATTGTTCCTTGTATTCTCATGACTATTATACATGTCATTATTCTGATACTTATGCATGTCATGTTTATTTATATTTTGCTTATCTATTGCTCAACATGTCATTGACTCTGTTCTTTGGTGTGCAGACACCCCCAGGTGACTACTATGACGACTAGGCAGGTGAGGAGATCCCAGAGGATTTTCAACCAGCAGAGGAGGAGCAAGAGTGGCATGCTGATGACGTAGAGTAGCGTCATCACTTCCGGCACGAGTGAGGCTCACTTGGGAACATTTATTATATTTTATTATTCTTTTATTGATTATCATTGTTGAACCTTTCTTTCTTTGATTCTATGGTATTTAATGGCCTTAGCTATTGGATTGGCCATTGTAAGTAAATTTATTTTGATTAGCTTTAATTGTTCTTTACAACTTTAAATTAATAAATGAGATTCAGTATCTATTGTTGATATTTAAATATGCCTCGAATTGTATGATTTCCGCACAGTGTTGTATTCATGAGGCTTGAAATGCAATATCCTCACAGCGGACTTACGATCCTTGGGCCTAAAGGGGAAAAATTTTAATTAGCCCTAAATTTCACTCCCCGGATTCGGTTTATTTTCTAATCAGGTTCGGGGGACGTGACAGACACCGTTTGACCCTCCATCAACTCTCTAACGTCGAAATCAAGCCTCTCGGTGGCGAGAACCTCCGATGTCGCCACTCATCAAACAAAGCAGATGAGTAGCTTCTACATGCTTCCAAATGGCTGCACGTCAAATTTTGGGTCATTTCGACGACGTTTGACCCGGCTTTGACGCTCCGAAGCAAAATTAAGCCTACCGGCGGCGGAGATCCCCGGGACCATGGCATCCAAATCGGAGCTAATGGATCATCTCAAAATGACTCCAGTAGGCTCCTTGTCAAATTTCAGGTCAATCGGACATCGGATGATCATACATCAAAGTTCGACATCTTCTGCACGGTGAAATCAAGTCTAGCATTGACGGGACCCCAAACGGCTTCAAAACTCAAACAAAATCCCATGGTTGGTCCTATCTAATGCTCAAGAAGCTTCACCTTAAATTTCAGGTCATTCCAACATCGTTTGACCTAGTTTCAACTCTTGGCGGAAAATCGGCTACAAAGTCTTCGGCTTTTCCAAAAATGGGAAACTTTGTGCTCTGATTTGCACGGCTTCTCGACAGGTTTTCTTCAGAGGAATCAAGCCAATAAATGAGGAGAAATGTCAAGAAAAATATAGGAGAAAAAAGAAGCAAAAAAGCCCGAAAAACGGCCGAAAAACGACAACCGAGAAAGGGGCAAAAACCCCATGGTTGCTGGCGACCATGGCCCAAGGTCGCCGGCGCATGGTCGCCAGCAACCATGGGTGCATGGTCGCCGGCGACCCTGAAAGTCTGGATTGTCGGATTTTTGCCGAAATGACCATTTTTCCGATTCTTTTCGCTTTTTGTGATGTTTGGCCCCTGTGATTTTCTTAAATTCTGATTTTTGAGGCATGATATCCGTTGATCTTCGTCAACATCACGGATCCACCGTCGAAATCATTCGATCATCATTGGACACTCCAAAACCGCCAACCAGCCGACCAAGAATGCACACTTTCTGCCTGACCGATCGAGAAATCGACAGGACAGATGTTGCCGGCCCATTGGTATCAACTAATATCTGAAATTGCATCGTCATCTGACATCAAACAACATGTGGATCCATCGATGATCATCATAAGAAGAATTCCAAAAGACGCGGCTTGGCCTGCGACTCTTCAAGCGACTTGGCGACAAATTAATACTGTTAATTGACCCATTTATGATAAATTAATACAGTCATTAACTCATTATTTTGGACGGCCCATTCGGAAGCAAGCAAATGGGAGTTACAAGTCCAATTAATCATGGCAATTAACCATGTAACTCCTATCATTATGGAGTTTAATGGTGGTAATTAATTATGAAACCCCCATCATTATGGAGATTAAATGCCCATCATTCTCCATCGGCCAATCAGATTCAAGGAAAAATGAGTTACAAAATTATGAAATTAAATCTTGTAACTCCACCCATCATGTTGCATTAATGCCATTAATGCCCATAAACCTTCCTAATGGCTACCAAAAGCCTATAAATAGGCTGTCATTCCAAAGGGAAAGGGTCCAAAAAAATTGTCTAAAGTGGTCCGAAAAAATCATCTGAAGAGTTCTGAAGAATTGTCCTAAAAATATCTGCACAAAAAAGCTCTCTTGCCCTGAAAAAACTCTGTTACAAACACTACAAGGTGATTAAAGTCCCTTGGGGGGCCACCACCCCAAGGTTTCCCCTCTTCTTCTATCCAACATGGCCTAGATGTTGCTTTTCAGCCCGTCTACCCAGATTTTTATTGGATATAGGACTTTCCCTTGGTCTTTGTCCTCTAAAAGTCTAGGGTCCAAGCCAAGCTAAGTGAATTAAAGCATCAAGTGTTCTCATCTGAAGGACGATGGCTGAGTCCATACATGACTTGCGACCGTCGATCTGAACGAGTCCCCACAATCTCCTGAGAAGTCAGATCCATCTTTCTTTCTTGTACTTTGTTTTTTTTTAAAGAGACAAAAAATCACAATTCTTGTCTTTCATTATTGATAAGATTTGTAAATCGCCTTTCATGGCAAAATCGCCTTCTACGGCACAAAACCGCCTTTCATGGCAAGCTAAACAAAATCGCTTTTCATGGCATTCTAAATCAGTCTCTTTTCTTAAAATATATGTGCAATGAAAAGTTAGAAAAAAAGTTTGATTTCCTTTCTACTTGTGAAGGTGAATCTTGGGATCACCATTTCAAATTCCAAGTAGAATAGAAAATTTGGCATACCCGTACAAAATGTTGATGCTTGTTTTTTTTTTTGTCCCGCCGCACCCCGGCGGATCCGGGATGAAGGCAAGAAAAATCCGGGACCATCACTCACGTCAGAAACCAGCTTGCTCCTGTAACTTCTTCTTCTTAAAAGGGAGCTGAGAAGGAACTCTTCTTCTCCCTCATCTTTCCTTTGCATGCACTAGCTCGAGATCTCCAAAAGGAAATCTAAGGATATCCTCTTCTTCCTCTCAACTCAAGGATTCCATTGCTACAATTTTCTTGGAATTTCCTGCTGGATAGGACCTTGATCTTCCTCTCTTCTTCTTGTTTGGTTAGCTACAGGTGAGACTTCTACTTCTTCTCTTCTATGGAGTCTTTTTGGCTCCTAGAGAGCTTGTTTTTCACACATGCATCACCCATTTCGAAATGGGTTCTTCTCTTTCAAATTTGGTTAGATTTTGAGGTTCTCTCCATGGGGTTTTGTAGACTTTTGATTAAGCTCGTGGGTAGAATCCTTGAGGAAGCTTGTTTTGCATATTGGATTAGCAATTAGATCAAGGCAAGTGATCTTCTTGGATGTGTTTTGCTTGCAACATAATTAGATATTTCTGATTTTTCCAAAAACTTGAGATTATCTTGATTTATGCACTTGAATGTGTTTTAATCAGTTCAGTATATGATGCTCATTGTTAAATTACATGCTTATTTATTTGTCTTGCTTTGAAAAGTCTCTTCCTTTGTCATGTCTGAGATATGTTTTGTCAAATGTTTTGTTTTGAAATGGGCTGTTGGATGGATGATCATGGTGTTGGAAGAAGTGTGGAAATGGGGTGATGAATGAAGGAATTTTGATGAAATGGTCTGAAATGGTGAAATAGGGAGAGTATGTAGGCTCATTTTTATTGCAGGAAGTTACTTGACTAGAAAGGGTAATGGCTGGAGAGAAAAAGGCTGGGACCACTTCAGAAATTAAAAACTTCATAGAAGGTTGGTCAGCTGGCGGTCGGCTAACCAATAGGTGACCGACAGCCAACCGAACCAATTCAGTTTGAATTCCAGAAGCGGGTTTTCGCAACAGGGGAGCATCGGTCAGTTGGCAGCTAACCGACCTGCATCACTTTGGTTAGCCGACAGTCAATCGACTATAGTTCGGTTTCTTTTCCAGAATGAAGAAACTTTCCCGGCTGGGATTAGTCAGTCAGCTGGCGGCTAGTCGACAGGCCCTACCTCAGCTAGCCGACAGGTAACCAAGTGTTGACCGAGTTGTCAGTTGGACTTGTTTTGTGAGATTTTCTGGGGAGATGAAAACCTGAATATGACTAGGAACTTTTAGCTTGAGGTTATGTGTTTGAAACTTGAAATGTCTTTAAATTCCGGGGCACCAACTCTTTTTAAATTTCAACATTTGGGTTTCAAATGCACAAAGATCAAAGGGAAGGTCTTAACATATACTTGACTGACTTATTTTGAGATTATGATCTTTATACGACGAATACTGTTTAGCACTTGTTTAGTCTTGCAAGTATAAACTTTGTGTCGCGCCCCCGAACCCGAATCCCTGCAGCGGTTCGACCTCGGGAACGCGAATTGGGAAGTAAGTGATAAATATATTTCTCCCCGGGATCCGCGTGTGTGAGGAAGGCAAAATTTCCAAACACATCAAGAACATTTCGCGGAAGCTTACGTGGCATTGCGACCCGGAGCCCGTGGCCATCGGGTTCCATGTCACACTCAACCCGTCAGCATAAAGCTGTCATAGCATAATCATACTCAGACTGGAACAAAACATGATACCAAAATATAGAGAGCTGACAGTGACAGGCTTACCAATACCCAAGAATATTCAAGTTATAATTTAACAAGTGCATTAATTACAATCCCAAAAGAAAAGGCTAACAAAAGCCTTACAAAATAACAAGTTAAGAACAAATACTACCCATGTGTGTAACGTATCTCCAGAGTCAAGCGTGCCGTCTGTATGACATCACTGAAACAACAACCTGCAAAACTTGTGGCTCTATAGCCATCTGTACACGTACTAGCTCAAGACGAGAACCTGCTACCTAAGGCACCAAACAAACAACGTCAGACACGACGGTCTGGCAGGTGATCAATTTAAGCATGAGTATGAATCATTTAAAATTTATAAGAAACCATATACTGAATTTAAAACAGTTTACAAATCTTCAAACGATGCTTAAACGATATACACTTCGAGAAAACAAAAGTCCACGAACGAGATATGAGGCAAAAGTAGCATGAGTACATGTGGTCTAGCGTTTAAAACCATTTAATAAATTTTCAAATAGTACATGAACAAAATGCAAGACAAAGCTAGCATAATTACGAGAAAACATCATGATTCGTAAATCCACATTGAGCTCATCCTTTCTCCGTCATACATGATGACAAGAGCAAGCAAAGACAAAGCAAGACAGGCGAAACGAAACGAAAGCCCGAGCCACACAAGGTGGGCGGGAAAACCGGCCGCGGAACCGGAACAAAACAAAAATGTGTATAAATACACGACTTATCTGCAAATAGTCCTTTTGTTTAAGGACCCCCTAACTAGTGGATCAGACTGAGAGGGCAGTCCAAGCTCAGTGGTATTCAACGGAATTCATGAATGCACAAAACTAATGGAGACTCGCCGTTTGAGGCCTGTGGTTGACATGCTACGCCCCGTGGTTAAGGGTGCCGTCCGGACCAAGTTCTCATATTTCCCTTATCAACCACACGGGGTGGATGGTGCACGCAAGACAAAACAAGGTAGCATAAGTTATAAGCATGTCGAAGCACACTAAGTAGTCCCCTTTTTGGGTTCTTTGAAACAAAGCTGATACTTGTAACTCAAAACAAGTGCAAAGCAATACCGAAAACAAAACTGATACTTGCAAGTCAAAACAAGTGCAAAACAATACCCGAAACAAAACTGATACTTGCAAGTAAAAACAAGTGCAAAACAATACCCGAATGAAACCAATGCTTGTAAGTCAAAACAGTGCAAAACGAGATCCAAGACAAAACCAATGCTTGTAAGTCAAAAGAAGTACAAAACAATATTCTTCATGTCAAGGTCAAAACAAGTACAAAATAATATTCTTCATGTCAAGACTAAGTTTCTGAAAACAGACTTTCAAGTATATGCTAAGGCCCTTCATTCGATTCTTATGTAATTGAAACCCAAATGTTGGAATTAAAAGCGGATTGGTGCCCCTGAAACTAAACAACATTTCATGTTTCAATTGCACAACATCAAGCTAAAGACCCCTTAACATATTCTAGTTTTTCTCTCCCATCGAAGACCCTTCAAAATTCTCCTTCTGTACACTCGGTCACCACGCGGCTACCTGGCGGCTAGCTGCCGGTTGTGGTCGGCTAACCGACCGGCTGACCGACCACTGACCGACTGTTCAGGAACAATACTACTTTTCCATTTTTCTGCGCAGGTCGGCCAGCCGCCTACTGACCGACCGCGGGCCGACCACACCCTGTGCAAAACTTGGTTGCTGTTATTCTGACCGACACAGGGGCGGCTAGCCGTGGGTCAACAGTTGGCTGGTCGTCAGCGGGCAGACTGCTGACCGCCCATCTGCGGCAGCTTCAATTCAGTTCAGATTTTTCACACCCTTTCACCCATTTTTCCTCATTTCATTCCTTTGTCAATTCCCTGCACATCCCCCTAAGTCTCCACGCTCTCCAAGGGCCATTTCCATTAAAGTTTTAACAACCAACACATCTAATCATTTCACAACATACTCCTCCATACTTCCATCCATTTGCAAAACATTTAGGCAAGACAAAAGCCACTTCAATTGAATTAAAACCATCAAGATAAACCACTAGCATATGCATTTAAAACTAAACAAAAAAAAAAATCCAAACCATAACACATATTTGAAACAATACATTGCTCAAATTAGAATGGAAAAAGAACCAAACCATGGAAGCTAAAACATTCAAACATTGCATACATAAGAAGAGCTAAGTTGATCACTTGCCTTAAGCTGAAATGGGTCTCAAGTTCACTCCAAACAACTCCTACACGGCCAGTTGAAATCCTACACCAAACCCATGGAAGAACCCATTTCAAAATCCACAAAACTTAAAAAAAAACAATGGAGTTCTTAAAAAGAATCCATGCATGTATGATAAGAGGCTCTACTTGGTCCAATAAAAACCAGATTTGAGAAGAGGTATCCATTGCTAACCTTGAGAAGCTCTATACAAGAAGAAGAGTGTCACGCCCCCGAACCCGATTAGTAATTAAACCGGATCCGGGGTGTGAAATTAGGGCTAATTAAAAATTTTTGCCCTTAATGCCCACGGATCGAAGTCCGCTGTGAGGATTGTATAGTTGTCTCATTATCAGTTAATCAACAGGGCTTGTCCGGTAAACACATTCATTAAACCTGTAGAGATATCGAAGCAAGTATGGATTTCATTCCATTAAATTCCAAGTTTAAAATAAAAACATATAAAGTTTATAAACATCAGGGCCGTCCCAAAAACTTAGGCCCTGGTACAAAAGATATACAAAAGTATGGTGATTACAAAATGTTAAACCAAAAGATGAGACGAAGTGGTACGATGAGAAATATCCCCGTGTTACGCGCGCTAGTGCCGGAAGTGATGACGCTAAGCTACGTCATCGGCACCCCACTCTCGTACCTCGTCCTCCTCCCCCGGTTGAGGATCCTCTGGGATTGCCTCGGCATCCGGGTCAGCGTAGGGGTAGTAATAGGTGTCCTCTGCACACCATGGGATAAGGTCAACAACATGTTGACAAGAAGATAAGCAATATACATTATTCATAACATGCTTCAAAGAAGAGTAAAGACAAATACATGATCATAAGATAACAAGGTACAAGCTAGGCAATCAGCATGAATAATACGGGAATCAAGTAATAAGATAAGTCCAAGCAAGATAGTCAAGAATAACCATCCATGAAATGCAATGCAAGCAAGAGGAGACTCCGAGGATGTCCAATGCCATCTCCCGGGGGTATAAGTGACATCCGAGCCAACTACAAATACCCAAAGTCCGGCTCTAGGGGGATCCTAGCTCCCGGTCCTAGGAATAGCAGCACGGTCCTAGCCCGCTCCCAGCTATTCACGCCATGGACGCCGTCCAAAGCCGACTGCCCACCCTAGTGTCCGGTATCCGGCCCACTCAAGAATCATCAGACTGCAGCTGGTATGAATGCAAGATGATGGTGATGGTTTGTATACTACACGAGTTCCAAGACAAATACACGTGGATAGGTTTCCAAGTACAAGATAATAAGCCGAGGGCTACTCCAAGTCAAGCCAAGTTCCATGAGTAGTCCTCTTTCTAGTCTATCCACACGTGTCCGTCAATACAAGGCAAGGTACCTACGGATACACTCTAAGTCCAGTCCAATCCTGATTCTACAAGTTAAATTACAATTATACAAGTATTCAAGATAGAGTGTACAAGGTACGACGTACTGCGGATACGAGATTCAAGAGTCAAGAATGAAGAACAAGCCAAACCTAGGTCAAGGGCTGTCAACCGTGTACTAAACGTATCCCCAACAGAGGACGTATGGAGAATGAGTCATTGGTGTCCTAATTTGGCGGGCTCATGGTGTACGGAAGTTATTGGGCACCAATCAACTCACTACCACACGCATTCGGCCAAGTAACGTCAATATACGGAAATCCCGGACAACCAACGAAGCACACCAAGCCAATCATGCTCCGTTTCCATTTTTCCCAATTGGTCATGTAAGGGTAGGGTCAAGGGGTCCCACATATAAAGTCAAGACCTAGGGCAGAAGTCCCATTTTCAATAACAGTTTTCTGAGCAGGCGGCTAGCCGCCTGGGGTTGGTCGGCTGACCGCTATGTCGCCGCGTGGTGACCGACGGGTCACCGCGTGTAGTGCAGACACTACTGAGTTGGGATTTCGTCAGGTCGGCCAGCCGCGCGAGGACTGCTGGGTCACCGCGGGTGAGACAGAACCTGGAGAGGTTCTGTTCTGATTAGGCGGTCAACCGAGAGCTGACCGCGGGGTAACCGCGTGAACAACTTTCTGTAGTTTCTGGGTAGGCGGTCAGCCGCTGGCTGACCGCGGGGGTAACCGCCCGTGCAGAACATGGAGTTTCTGAAGCTGTTCTCAGTCAGATTCCGAGATACACTTACTGAGCTTCAGAGACCTCACATCCCACACCTGTAAACCATGCATATCATGCCACAAAACACTCATCCATTCCATCTAAGTTCATTAACATTATCCCTAATTACATGTGAAGTCCAATGAAACATAAAACAAGCTTGGAATTTGGTGGAAATCTAAGCAATACATTAACAAGAATGAAGTAAACATACATGCATGATTAACACACAATGCTAATCTACTTGCCTTCACCAAAGGGATGGAAGAGATGGAGATTAGAGAGAGAAACTTGAGGAGGAGAGTTCCCTACACACTCTAGCCAAATCCACCTTCCAAAACTCTTCTCCTACACCCAATAAACACGAAGGAAGAAGAAAATAGAGAAGCCATTAACATGCTACCCATTTGCAGCCATGAAAAACGAAATGGGGAGGGAAGGAGAAGGAGAAAACTCACCAAATTTAGATCAAGAGGTAGAGGAAGAAGAGAGGAAGAAGATGGTGTGCTTGGTTTCTCTTGAGATGCTTTCAATCCCCACTTGCAAGAAGAGAAATGAAGAAGGAGGAAGAAGAAGAAGAAGCTCCAGCAATTGCAATGAAGAAGGAACCGAAGGGTAGGGCTGGGTTTAGGGTTTAAATGAGGGTTGGAGGGGAAAAGTCCAAAATGCCCCTTTTGAGTGAAATGAGAGAAAATCAATTATTTGAGGGACTTTGGGGCGTCAAATCATGACGAGCCAAGAACGAAAGATGACGAGCGCGACGAGATCTTTCCAACGAGCCCAAATTCGGCGAAAACGGTACTTTTCGGAAAAATACCCAATTTTCCTATTAATCACAACCTAACCCCTTATTAAGACTAATCGCACTCGGAATCGAATGAAACTTCGGGAACATTTTTCTAATGATAAAAGAAACTCGCTTAGCCACTAAACCCGCCTAATTAGCTAAAATCACAATTAATTAGGCTAATTGCCAATATTAAGAAATTAAACACCTTATTAAGGTCGGGGACCTTACAAAGAGTTTGGAGAAGATAGAAAGCCCAGCTGAAATCCCCCAAAAACAGTACCCTTTTGAAGCTTGAAAGATGGGGAGAAGGTTGGTGGAATTTGTTCGTCACTTTGAGCTTGGTTTCATTAACATGCAAGAGGAGAGAGAAGACAAGAGGAAGAAGAAGTCTTCTTTGGTTTTGTTGGAGCAGAGAAATGAAAATGAAGAAGAAGGTGAAAGGAGCCAACGTGGGTTCTTATATCAATGGGCAAGTTGTGGGCCCCATTGGCCCTTAAAGCTCCAAAGCTTTAAAACTCATGTTTGTCGGTCCCGGATGAAATCTACGAAGAAGAACAAAATGATCCTTATAAAATCTATTTTTCAAAAAGTACATTTTTGACATGATTCTGAAAATTTGAAATTTGGGCTTAGATTTAAATGTAAAAAGACTGTTTTGCCTCTCGGGCTGAAAACCTGATTTTCTGAGTTTCGAATGGGGTAGGTCTAAACACAAAAGTTGTTGGATCTGATTTGACCTATCAAAAAAAACCAAAATTGTAATTTTTCAAAATCAAGAACAATCCCTAACGCTGACACATACAGCCCAAGGCATCCCCGGGCTGTCAGACCGGGTCCAACCGCTCTCAAAATTCCCCAAAGCTATGAAAAACTATTCTAAACCACAATCTAACTCAATTAGGCTCAAATCTTATTTAGAAAACTAAACCACAACTAAAAACACACTAATCCCGAAAATTAGGGGTCGGGGTCTTACATCCTCCCCCTCTTAGAACATTTGGTCCTCCAAATGATCTAAACCAACTCAAAACCAAACGAGGGCATTACTCACACACTAGATCGTGAAAATCTCAAAAGGTCTATTCAAACTCACAGTTATCCCGGAATCGCCTGAACTCACTAGGTCATCCTCTTCTGAAACACTGTCTCTAAACATTGGTGATCTGCTTGCTCCTGCACAACTGCAATACCTCCTGATCAAACATGGCGGTGATATGAGTATGTGGTCCAGGTCTCTGATTTGGTTGAAGATCTCAAATGTCCAAACTTTTACCCGGCAACTTGCTCCTCTGACACAATCAATGCTCAAAGAATCCTTCTGTCAATACCCAGTGATTATCAACTGTCCTATCATTGTCTCGAATCTGCTACGTGTCATGTCCATCAATGTCAGTCCAAGAATAAGAAAGTTTTGATTCATCCCGGTGTACTGCTATTCTATCTACTCGTTGAAATCACAAGGTTCACAGCGCTATAGGTTTCCCACTCTGACTTGACCCGCTAACACTCTAACTATCATACTACTCCACATGTCCAAACTTTGTAGGATGTACCTCTATCAAGGATTCATTTGTCCTGTCTTCTATCCTTAGCATGCATAATTGATCTTGGGAGTTCGATTCGTGTCTACAATCCTAGAGTGAAGTCTTTCTTCAAAGTACCCTAAAAGTCCTTGTTACTTTGACTCTTTATGCTCATCGTCCTTGGTCCTCTATACAATAATTGTCTACTCATCATCACACCTCAAACGGTTACAACTCCGCATTCAAATGTCAAAACTGTCCCAATCTTCTGTCTCTATTTCAAGTTCGTTGTCCTTAAGTCTTACTCTTGTGTCATTCTTTTTTAAATCTTTCAACTAAAATTATCCATAGGTTGTGATTCTCCATCTCCTATATGTACTCCGTCAAAACTGATGTTCTACTAGTTTGTAAAATCCACAAAATCTATTCTATCAAGTGATTAACTAACAATTAATTCCGCATACAACTCTCTACACATTTGCCGAAAACTGACTTCCTATGCTTTTAACCGCATACTGACGCATTTTGCTGAATTAAGTTCATCATCATTTTGGAATCGTTGAAAATCTTATAACACTTCTCCGATAAAAGTTCGTCAAATTTGAGAAATTTCTAGCTTTTGGCATCCACTTGAAGCTCTATCAACTGAAAATCACCTCAAACTTCTTAAAATCGACCACTAATCCGACTTCAGAGGTCCTCCGACTTAGGACAATTATCTAAGTTTATCCAAAAATTTTGCACTTACTTGTCTAACACACCACCTAATGGTCCACAATCAACTATAATTATATCTCGATATGTTGTTCACCTTCCTTACTAATTAACAATTGTCCACATATTCCCTTCCTAACTCCATTTGCGACATCGAAAAGCTGAAAATTCTGTCAAAGTCCTTCGAGAGACACATGCTAAGTCCACAAAACTCTAACTTTCTAACGCAAAAGCAAGCAAAGGACACTAAATATGGGTATGGAGACATTAAATTCTCCCCCACTAGAACGGAATTTGGTCCCCCAAATTCCCTAACCACAAGGACAAGAAGACGAGACAAAAAGAGTCTCCCCCACTAGAAGGAAGCCAAACCCGAAGTTACAAAAACGATGGCTAGCCAAAACAAAATCTACACGGTCTAAGGAGTCCTCACCACACGTCTTAAGGTTCCTAGAGTGTTTTATTTCCTAGAAACCGCCCGCTCTGATACCAGTCTGTCGCGCCCCCGAACCCGAATCCCTGCAGCGGTTCGACCTCGGGAACGCGAATTGGGAAGTAAGTGATAAATATATTTCTCCCCGGGATCCGCGTGTGTGAGGAAGGCAAAATTTCCAAACACATCAAGAACATTTCGCGGAAGCTTACGTGGCATTGCGACCCGGAGCCCGTGGCCATCGGGTTCTGTGTCGCACTCAACCCGTCAGCATAAAGCTGTCATAGCATAATCATACTCAGACTGGAACAAAACATGATACCAAAATATAGAGAGCTGACAGTGACAGGCTTATCAATACCCAAGAATATTCAAGTTATAATTTAACAAGTGCATTAATTACAATCCCAAAAGAAAAGGCTAACAAAAGCCTTACAAAATAACAAGCTAAGAACAAATACTACCCATGTGTGTAACGTATCTCCAGAGTCAAGCGCGCCGTCTGTATGACATCACTGAAACAACAACCTGCAAAACTCGTGGCTCTATAGCCATCTGTACACGTACTAGCTCAAGACGAGAACCTGCTACCTAAGGCACCAAACAAACAAGGTCAGACACGACGGTCTGGTAGGTGATCAATTTAAGCATGAGTATAAATAATTTAAAATTTATAAGAAACCATATACTGAATTTAAAACAGTTTACAAATCTTCAAACGATGCTTAAACGATATACACTTCGAGAAAACAAAAGTCCACGAACGAGATATGAGGCAAAAGTAGCATGAGTACATGTGGTTTAGCGTTTAAAACCATTTAATAAATTTTCAAATAGTACATGAACAAAATGCAAGACAAAGCTAGCATGATTACGAGAAAACATCATGATTCATAAATCCACATTGAGCTCATCCTTTCTCCGTCATACATGATGACAAGAGCAAGCAAAGACAAAGCAAGACAGGCGAAACGAAACGAAAGCCCGAGCCACACAAGGTGGGCAGGAAAACCGGCCGCGGAACCGGAACAAAACAAAAATGTGTATAAATACACGACTTATCTGTAAATAGTCATTATGTTTAAGGACCCCCTAACTAGTGGATCAGACTGAGAGGGCAGTCCAAGCTCAGTGGTATTCAACGGAATTCATGAATGCACAAAACTAATGGAGACTCGCCGTTTGAGGCCCGTGGTTGACACGCTACGCCCCGTGGTTAAGGGTGCCGCCCGGACCAAGTTCTCATATTTCCCTTATCAACCACACGGGGTGGATGGTGCACGCAAGACAAAACAAGGTAGCATAAGCTATAAGCATGTCGAAGCACACTAAGTAGTCCCCTTTTTGGGTTCTTTGAAACAAAGGTGATACTTGTAACTCAAAACAAGTGCAAAGCAATACCGGAAACAAAATTGATACTTGCAAGTCAAAACAAGTGCAAAACAATACCCGAACGAAACCAATGCTTGTAAGTCAAAACAGTGCAAAACGAGATCCAAGACAAAACCAATGCTTGGAAGTCAAAACAAGTACAAAACAATATTCTTCATGTCAAGGTCAAAACAAGTACAAAATAATATTCTTCATGTCAAGACTAAGTTTCTGAAAACAGACTTTCAAGTATATGCTAAGGCCCTTCATTCGATTCTTATGTAATTGAAACCCAAATGTTGGAATTAAAAGCGGATTGGTGCCCCTGAAACTAAACAACATTTCATGTTTCAATTGCACAACATCAAGCTAAAGACCCCTTAACATATTCTAGTTTTTCTCTCCCATCGAAGACCCTTCAAAATTCTCCTTCTGTACACTCGGTCACCACGCGGCTAGCCGCCGGTTGTGGTCGGCTAGCCGACCGGCTGACCGACCACTGATCGACTGTTCAGGAACAATACTACTTTTCCATTTTTCTGCGCAGGTCGGCCAGCCGCCTACTGACCGATCGCGGGCCGACCACACCCTGTGCAAAACTTGGTTGCTGTTATTCTGACCGACACAGGGGCGGCTAGCCGTGGGTCAACAGTCGGCTGGCCGTCGGCGGGCCGACTGCTGATCGCCCATCTGCGGCAGCTTCAATTCAGTTTAGATTTTTCACACCCTTTCACCCATTTTTCCTCATTTCATTCTTTTGTCAAATCCCTGCACATCCCCCTGAGTCTCCATGCTCTCCAAGGGCCATTTCCATTAAATTTTTAACAACTAACACATCTAATCATTTCACAACATACTCCTCCATACTTCCATCCATTTGCAAAACATTTAGGCAAGACAAAAGCCACTTCAATTGAATGAAAACCATCAAGATAAACCACTAGCATATGCATTTGAAACTAAACAAAAAAAAATCCAAACCATAACACATATTTGAAACAATACATTGCTCAAATTAGAATGGAAAAAGAACCAAACCATAGAAGCTAAAACATTCAAACATTGCATGCATAAGAAGAGCTAAGTTGATCACTTGCCTTAAGCTGAAATGGGTCTCAAGTTCACTCCAAACAACTCCTACACAGCCAGTTCAAACCCTACACCAAACCCATGGAAGAACCCATTTCAAAATCCAGAAAACTTAAAAAAAAAACAATGGAGTTCTTAAAAAGAACCCATGCATGTATGATAAGAGGCTCTACTTGGTCCAATAAAAACCAGATTTGAGAAGAGGTATCCATTGCTAACCTTGAGAAGCTCTATACAAGAAGAAGAGTTTGGAGAAGAGAGAAAGCCCAGCTGAAATCCCCCAAAAACAGTACCCTTTTGAAGCTTGAAAGATGGGGAGAAGGTTGGTGGAATTTGTTCGTCACTTTGAGCTTGGTTTCATTAACATGCAAGAGGAGAGAGAAGACAAGAAGAAGAAGAAGTCTTCTTTGGTTTCGTTGCAGCAGAGAAATGAAAATGAAGAAGAAGGTGAAAGGAGCCAACGTGGGTTCTTATATCAATGGGCAAGTTGTGGGCTCCATTGGCCCTTAAAGCTTCAAAGCTTTAAAACTCATGTTTGTCGGTCCCGGATGAAATCGACGAAGGAAAACAAAATGATCCTTATAAAATCTATTTTTCAAAAAGTACATTTTTGACATGATTCTGAAAATTTGAAATTTGGGCTTAGATTTAAATGTAAAAAGACTGTTTTGCCTCTCGGGCTGAAAAACTGATTTTCTGAGTTTCGAATGGGGTAGGTCTAAACACAAAAGTTGTTGGATCTGATTTGACCTATTAAAAGAAACCAAAATTGTAATTTTTCAAAATCAAGAACAATCCCTAACACTGATTTGTATAAGTATTTTTACGTTTTGTACATTCATGAATTCTGTTGAATACCACTGAGCTTGGACTGCCCTTCCAGTCTGATCCATTAGTTAGGATTGTGGCTCGGGCCTTTGCTTTGCTTTGTTTTGCTTGCTCTTGTCATCATGTATGACGGAGAAATGATGAGCTTAATGTGGATTTACGAATCATGATGTTTTTCTTGTAATCATGTTAGTTTTGTCTTGCATATTACTTAAGTTTTTCTTTGAATTTATTAAATGGCTTTGAGCATTGTTATTTCAAGTTTTAAAATGATATATTTATATATATATATATGTCTAAATTGATCACCTGCTAGACCGTCGTGTCTGATCCATTTGTTTTGGTGCTCATGTGCAGGCGCAGATGCCCTTCAGGAGGAGCGCCAGGAGGAGGCTGTTGAGCCGCCCCTAGCCCTTGAGTAGCAACCCGATGACGTCATCTAGACGTTAGGTGGGGTCTTGAGCTGTGATGCACTTAGCTTGGGATACATGTTTTTGTTTATTTTGGGATGTATTGGTCTTTGTTGGCCTTTTCTACTTTTAGGATGTGAACTTTAATCCAACATACGTTTGTCAATTTGAAACTTAAATTATGATGGGAATGAAATGTTATATTTTCCCCTTCTGAGATTATGTCTTATGATTTTACATATGCATGATGATTTTATACAATGTAAATTGTTT
This sequence comes from Persea americana, assembly GCA_029852735.1. NCBI lineage: Eukaryota > Viridiplantae > Streptophyta > Magnoliopsida > Laurales > Lauraceae > Persea > Persea americana. Next base: position 45,196,891 of record CM056814.1, read on the forward strand.
AGATGAGATTTTCTACACACTTCCTCAAACCATTGATCGTGTGAGTTCCGTGTTCATTTTAGAAATTCTCACAGCGGAAACCTGTGGGAACATCAGTCTCGGGCCCGGATTGGGTATCTCAGTATGGGGTCGTGACAAGATTGGTATCAGAGTGGGACATGTTTTAGGCATCTAAAAGAAACTAGAATCTCTTACGGACGTGGCGAGGATTCGTGAGCTCGTTAGATCGTTAGTATGGGACCTAGAAACCAACCCCCGAACCTTGTTATTATGTACTAATATTCTATTTTACAGCATCATGCCTCCAAGAAAAGCTCAAGCAAATCAGAATGCTTCAGGAAGTAACAATAATGAAACAGACCCTGACAATCCCCCTACAGTGGCACAGTTCCAAGAACTCCTGCAAGTTATATTAGAACAATAGAGCCATGCTAATGAAAATCAAGCTCGATTACAAAGGGAAGAGAATGAGAACCAAGCTAGGTTCCAAGAGCAATTAGCAAAGAAGGACGAGGAAATGGCCTAAGTCTAGAGACAGCTTTTGGAAGTTCTGCAGAATAGACCCCAACCCCAACCCCAACCTATGCAACCTTTATGCCCCAACATTGTCATCAACAATAGGGATCTTGACCCTAATGTATTGTTCGAGAGGTTCAGAAAAAGGGGACCTGAGGAATTTTCTAGTCAAGAAGACCCATTGGCTGCGGATGATTGGATAGTGAATACTGAAAAGATCTTCGATGTTTTTACATGTATTGGCAGACAGAAAGTGCATCTCACGACCTCCCTAATCTATGGACTTGCTGACACATGGTGGCAGATGGTCAAGGAACCGTATCAGACGATGGCTAGTGAGACTGCATAGGAAATCTTCAAGACACAGTTCACGGATAAGTACATCCCTTCTCATATCAAGAGGCAAAAAGCTATTGAATTCCAACAATTCAAACAAGGTAATATGACAGTGCTTGAGTATGTTACCAAGTTTGAGAGACTAGGTCGATATGCTAGAGAATTGATTGACACCGTGTAGAAAAAGATCACCAAGTTCTTGGAAGGCTTGAACCCAGTCGTTATGAGGGACGCTACAGGAGTAGTTCCACTAGCCACCATTGATGAAGCAGTCAAGAGGGCATATAAATTTGAAGATATCAACAACTAGATTACTCGGGACTGGAAGCAGCAAAGCTAAAGGCAGCAACAGAACAAAAGGCCAAGCCAAGATCAAAACCCTCCAAGGCAGGGTGCATGTGCGCATTGCAGTAAAAATCATGAATCTGCCCAATGTTGAAATGTCATGAGTGATTGCTTCAGGTGTGGGGCAATGGACCGTGCTATCAAGGATTTTCCACATATGCAGAATCAAGGTAATTGCAGCCAGCCACAGCGACAAGCCGCTCATCAGAACCAACCACCCGCTAGATAGTGTCGCGACCCCGAACCGGGGCCCGGGACCGCGACGGGGGTGGTGTGGATAATGAACCACCCCTTAATAATAATTGTACATTTCTTTAATTTCCCACAGGTTTCCGCGGTGAGGATTCCTCATACACTCATAGAACATTTATATTGGTGCGGAAGCGTGTAGCAAATCAAACTTTTAATCCATTCACCACAAATAAGACTGTTAATACACAGGCATGACATGATGTCAGAGTGAGCAATGATCTCATTAGCATTCCCAAAAATATGAAGTTAAAGTTTAAACAAAAACTCAAGTTAATTTAACATTCCCCAAAAATAAAGGCCAACAAAGGCCAGTACAACCCAAAAGTAAAATCATAGATCAGTCTATAATCTCCCAAAATGTTCGCAGCTCAAAGCTAAACCGAATGCCTAAATGACATCGTCAGCTTGCCACTCTACTAGTCGCTGTGGTTCATCGATCGCCCCCTCTGGCTCCTCCTCAAAGGCACTAACGGGAGCTGGACTTGAGTACCACAAAAATGGGTCAGACACGACGGTCTGGCAGGTGGGTGAATAGATAATACCGAGAAAGAAATCAAAGCATATCATAGTTATAACGAAAACTGTCATAAAACAGGATGCATAGTTCATTTAAAGTACAGATGCAATATAAATCATGTGGGGTAATCAAGGTACAGGAACTGACTAGATGGCAACCACACTAAAGCTAAATCCTCTCCATCACTAAGGTGATGAGAGCACATTGAGTGCGTTGGGCTCGAGCACACGAAGTGACGAGAACCAACATTATATACATATACATATACATATAGCTAGGCAAGACCACGGCCGCGGAACCGGGTAACGGGACAGTACGGGATCCAAGTTGCAACTGGCGGGAGCACAGGGGGAGACCCAAGTCAGTTGATCAGACTGACAAGGATGTCCAAGCTTAGTGGTGCCGACTCTTAGGTTACATAAGAAATCCAAACATATACAAAACTATATCAATATAAAACATACGGGCAAACGGGGCACGGTGCTCGTAGGCACACATGTCATATTATTATCCGTACATGCATAAACGGGGCTGGGGAAACATATCGGTGTATAAATCGGAATCTGAGACAAAACCATTAAGATCGGGTAATTACATATATAATTTGAGTAAAACAAAACAATAATTTCTTATATCATTAGGGACTAAATATTGAGGCTTCCATATTCAAGCAACATGTATAAGGATCTTGTATGTCCATATTACCCTAATTATGGTACTCGAATGATAGAGGACATACTAAGTTTCCTTATGCGCGTTGATGAATCTAAAAGTCCCAATACCTTTTCCGAAATGGTGTTTCTATCTATGTCAATCTCCTTATGTCATCCCCTGTGTCTTTCCAAGGTGGTAGGGCATCAGAACAACCCATCCAAACCTTTAAATACCATATCTGAAACCAATGGAAAAGACTCAGGAATTCTGGGTAAAACTCGGTCACCTGTCGGTCAGATGGCGGTTAGCCGCCGAGGTGATCGGCGGTTAGCCGCTGGCTGACCGTGGGGCTGACCGCGGTTCCCCTGCTAAAAATGTAGCATTCTGTGTTTCTGGCCGCGCATCTCGGCTACCTGGCGGTCACTGGGTTCTGCTCAGCGGTTAGCCGCGAGCTGACCGCGGTTCGCCTGTCAAAACACAGCATTCTGTGTTTCTAACCGCATCTGGGTCGGCTAGCCGCCGGTCACCTGTCGGCTAGCCGCCAAGGTGACCGCCCGCTGACCGCCCAGCTGCGGGGACTACACATCAGGTGCAGATTTCAGTGCTTTCTTTCCCAACCATTTCACCTCAACTCCAAATCATTTCCCAACGTGGAGTGGGTCTATTCCCTTCCATTTAACATTTAATTCCTTCTACCAACCACCATTTCATCCATGCATTTATTTCTCCTACCAATGCAAATCTCATTCAATGCAAATACAAATCTCATTTAAGAAGTCATACTAACCCCAAAATAAACTTTCATGAATGCATGCATATATTCTCATAAAACTAACTATAAGAAAACCATGACAATAAATACATTTCCAAAAGCATTATGAGACATGATGAACCAAATGAAATAAGAATAGTAAAAATCCATATTTTCAACAAAGTAAGAACTTATTCAAATCGAATCCATTCATCCACTTGCCTTGGTCTCCAAGTATGCTAGTCAAGCTCTAATCACTCTATCAAGCTCAAAATCTACAATCTACACAAAAATCCCCAAAATACAATCATTACAACCCTAGAATGTCAAAATCAAGCAATAGACGGAGATAGCTTCCAAAAATCAAGGTGAAGCACCTCCTAGGCTAAATGAACACACAATCAAGAGATGAGAAGAAGAACTTACATGAAGAGTCCTCTAATGGCAAGAACTTGCTCAAAAGATAGCTTGGAACGGGACTCTCTCTCAAAAAAAGGTATCAAGAGGAAGCTCTCATGGGGGGGAAGAAGACTACCACCTCCATTTTGCCTTTAGCAATAGATTGAGAGAGGTTGAGAGATGGAGGAGTAAGGAGCAAGAAGAAGAGTCTAGGGCTGGGCTGGAATACCTTGTTCTCAAGAAATTGCAAGAAGAGGAGGAGGGAAAAGAACTCCTCCTTATATAGACAATGGCTATGGGTCCCACAACTTAAAAGTCCAATCGAGCTAAAACATCAATCTACGGGCTTCGGATGGATTCGACGAAGAAGGAAGAATTGATCGTCGAAATTTCTACTTTCCAAAAAGTATATATTTTACGAGTTTCGGAGACATCGAAAATAGTGTCCAGATTTTGTGTAAAAAGACTGTTTTACCCCTGTCAATGGCAAAGTGGGGTTTAGAGGTCTCGAATGGGAACGGAGCAAATACGAAAGTTGTAGGGAATCATAAAATACATTCAACGGAGCAATTTACCGATTTCCAGAATTATAACTAAATCCCCAAACTAATCAAGACACAAGAAAAGGAACCCCCAAAGGGCCCCACTAGATCCAAAAGAGTCCCCAAAATTATTCAAAGCTATAAAAAGCTATTCTAATCCAGATTTAACCCATTTCCACTAATCTCACTTATAGCTAAAACACGTCTTAATTAACACTAAAAGGAAACTCTCGGGGCGGGGTCTTACAGATAGCCTCAGTAACAACAGCAGCAAGGCAGACAAGAAGTCTAGAACTAGAATGCTTGACCTCCACAGCAAAATAGAAATGCACAAGGGAGACAAAATCAGGCATAGAATAGGCCGCAGCAACAATGATAGGCATATCATCTAACTGTGTGGATGCAGATGCTGCTAGAGACGTGGTGCAAGGTAAACTTCTTATTTGTAGAGTAGAAGCTCAAATTTTATTTGATTATGGATCCACCCATCCATTCTTATCTCCTATGTTTGCCAAGATAATTGCTATACCATCTAGAGAACTTGAATATATCTTGACTGTCACTACTCCAATAGGTAGACAAGTTGTGTACCACCTATTACCCTAGTTGTTTAGTGATAATAGAAGAAGTCAACCTACCAGCAAACCTTATTATTTTGGACATGCATGATTTTGATGTTATTTTAGGTATGGATTGGTTAGAAACTCATCATACAACCATGGATTGTTTTAGTAAAACCATCACCTTTAAGTTGAAAGGAGAACAAGCAGACATGATGATTCAAGGAAACAAGAAGAAGACTCAGGTAGGATTTATCTCAGTATTAAAAGCAGGCAGAATGGTACAGAATGGCTGTGAAGCCTTTATTGCATTTATCACGGAGGATAAATAGTCCCAAGGGGGTGGAGGAAATCCCCGTTGTGTGCGAATTTCTGCATGTTTCTCCAGAAGAAATCTAGGGATTGCCCCTAATTACAGAAGTTGAGTTCACAATCGAGCTCTTTCTAGGGACAGCTCCTGTAAGGTCCATGACCTTACTGGGTCAATGGGCCCAATAGTAGGTCTGTTGACCCATTTTTTTTGTATTTAATATAATTAACTGTATTGTTAGATAATTAGCTGTGTTTAGATCATGAACGAGTTTGTTTTAGCATTAGAATAGTGTCTGCGAAGTTTCATGTGATTCTGAGTTCGTTTGATCATAGTAGGGGGAAGTTTGCAATTTAGCGGAAATTGAGTATTTTTTTGAAAAATTCCAATCAACATGATTTTGGGTTCGTTGGAAAGGCCTCGTCGCGTTAATCATTTTTGTCTCTTGGCTCATCACGATCCGATGATTAGAAACCCTTTAAGTGGCCCATTTCTTCACCAGACCCACTTAAGGGCAAATTTATCCTTTTTTCTTCTCTTCTTCTCTTAAATAGAGATTAAGACTAACCCTAATCTCAATTCCTGCAACGAGAGTCACGGCAGCCCTCTTCTTCTTCTTCTTCTTCATCTTCTCAAGCCTAGAACTCTTGGGAGAGATCATCTCGAAGATCCAAACTGCTAATCTTTATCCCTACGATCTCCTCTTTCATTTGATATCAGTTAGGGTAAGCCTTTCTCATCTTCGTATTTTTTCAATAATCTTCTCTTTTGGTTAGATTTAGGCTATTCTTGATCTTTTTCCTTTCTTTTCTTCTCCTTTGCATTCTACGTTACGTTTGGTTGAGTTAGATCGTGGCTTTCGTGTTAGTAGAGCTTTTCCTCGAGTTTCCCAATGTCTACCATCTTCTTGGTTGAGGCAAGTAGATATGCAATTTATAATATGACATAAATGCTTTGTTTTATTAATTGATATTGATCAAATGTTAGAATACCCAAATGCCAAGCTGTTTGAGATTTGATTATGAAATAACATGCTAGAATAGGTTTGGGAGAAAACTGCTTTGATTTACTTGTAATTGGTAACGTTAGAATTATTGTAAATGATTTGTAATGAATGGAATGCATTGTTGGGAGAGCATGGGGGCTCATTTTCGTGTAGGTGTATTCACTAGTAAGGTTTGGAATGGAGTGGAATTGTTCTGAATCGAAAGAACCTCAAATTTGGGTTTTCTGCGCGCGAACGTGCAAACGTTCCTTTGAATGTTCGAACGTTGAGACTTGCAGATGATGGGCTGGGTTGGAACGTTCGAACATTGAAGCTATGAGTGTTTTGGCATGGCGTGATGCAGAGTTCGAACGTTCATTCTGAACGTTTGAACGTTGGACTCTTCGAGCATTTGGGTTGAGATGTTGGAATGTTCAAACATGCATTCCGAACGTTCGAACATTCGAGACTTCGGGCATTAGGAGCGAGACGTCAAATGTTTGAACGTTCCTCTCATACGTTCGTAAGTTTGACTACGCGGGTGATGTTGGCCTGGAGCGCGAGAGTTCGAACTCTCCCTCCAAGAGTTTGAACTCTCGGCATTTGACTGATGTTGGGCAAGTTTCCAAGGCCATAACTTTTGAACCGCTCGTCGGATTTTCGCGAGCCATATACCGTTGGAAAGATCATTGAATGTGGGATCCAATGGTACATGTTTCACTACGATCAGAGATTTGGAGATAAGGTAATGACGGAGATCAATAATTCAGACCATGTTTTGTTGGAAACAAGACTGTTAACCTAGGTTAGGGCCTTAGATGTTGGATACCCTTAACCCACTTTCATGTGACCATTAATGGAATTGAATCAAAGCATGTGGCTTGGTATGCTTTGATGGGTGTCTAGGTATTCGTGTACTAAATATGGGGTAACCGAATGCGTATGAAACTGAATCAACCGATGCCTGACATGATTGTACACCAAGGGATTTCTTTAGAAGCATCGTTGATCCGATTCCACACGTACTCTGTTAGAACATGTAGGATACATGGATGACACCACTTGCCTAGGATTGGGTTGTAATTTCCTCCTTGATTTGTTAACTGTATCCGTTGTTATTATTCCTTGTTCACTCTCTTGGCATAATACACCTAATGAATTATGAAACTTAAATCCTTGTAGATTAGGACATGGACCTGACTTAGAGTGTACCATAGGATCATGTGTCAAGTAGGGGTGTACACGGATCGGATTGGTGCGGATTGGGCCAAATCCGTCACCAATCCGTTGCTTACGGATTGACGGATTTGTAATCCGTCACCAATCCGTTACTGTTGAGATCCGATCCAGTCCGATCTGTGGAGGAGCGAATCGGATCGGATTTATCCTTTCAATCCGTTACTGTACGGATCAGATCGGATCGGATTAATCCGTCCAATCTGTTACTATGCATTACATGGAAAAAGAATAAGAAAAAATCCATAAATTTTGAAGCTACTGAATTAAAAGGGCATGAGTTGAGAGGTGTATGCCTATTCTATTCATAAGGTTAGTGACTCCTTACATTTTTTTTCATATTTTATATATACATATATATTTATTTTTTAATTTATATTTAATGACAACGGATCGGATCGGATTGAATCCGCGGATTAAGGGTGAAATCCGCCACCGATCCGTTGCTAACAGATTACACAATTTCCAATCCGTCACCAATCCGCTGGCCTTCAGATCGGATCAAAATCCGCGGATCGGATCGGATTGGATCGGATCGACGGATTGACGGATTTTTTGTTTACCCCTAGTGTCAAGTATTGATAAACATGATTGGCTAATTATAAGGGATTATTACGTGGGCTTGACTTGTCTTATTTTATTTTGCGAGAGATAATCCCTATGATCATGTCACGTCTGTTAAACTAGCTAGACTTGCTTGTGTTGGTTTTCCTTGTGTCAGCACCACTTTATTGTTATTTGAATGTCATGGCCAATTGCAGTTTAGGGGTTTATATTGATGGGCCGGTTACTCGGACATCAGGGTGGGTAGTCGGCTTTGGACAGCATTCATGGCGTTGAGTAGTTAGGAGTGGGCTTGGACCGTGCTACTATTCCCAAGACCGGTAGCTTGGATCCTCCTGGAGCTGGACTTTGGTATCAGTAGTCCGGACTGGGATTGTTACTGGTACCCCGGGAGGTGGCTTGGACATCCTCGGAGTCTTCCTCTTGATTCTTGCATTGCATTGTTTGGATAGTGGTGATTGCTAGATGATGCTAGATTTCTTATTATTGATTCTGATGATTATTACTCATGCGGTATGCCTAGTATTATTTTCTTGTATTCTTATGATATTGTACTCGTCTCTATTCTTACACTTGATGCATGTTATGTGTCGCGACCCCGGACCGAGGTTCCCCAAAGTCCGGGCCCCGCGACGGTTATGTCCATCCAACTATGATTAACCCACAGGTTTCCGCGGTGAGGATTCCCAAAAAAACGAACATGTAACCATCTCACACGAGTAATGATTTGCGGAAGCGTGCAAGTAATCTCATCACAATTTAATAACATAAACCTTATGATTCCGAATTGCATAAGTTGAGTCATCATTAAGACAGTAATCAGAGGAGAAAATGTAAGCATAGCATTACCAAATTCAATTCAAGTTTCAAGATAACAAAAGCGTTAAGTTACATAACCCCAAAAGTGTGAAAAGGCCAACAAAGGCCATACATTCCCAAAATAGCAAAATAATCCCATCTATGTGTATCGTACTCAAGACCCCGCCCAACGTCTAGAGGACGTCGTCGGGTTGCCACTCACGGGCTGGGGGTGGCTCAAAAGCCTCCTCCGGGCGCTCCTCCGCAAAAGCAACGGCGCCTGCATCTAAACACCAAAACAAAAGGGTCAGACACGACGGTCTGGCAGGTGAACAGCTTAGACATAATACAAGTCAATTAATGTGAAAGTAATCAGCACTTAAAACATGGCATGAGTTCTAAACAAAACATGTTTAGGGTGTAATTCAAAATTAATATGCTTTTCAATAAAATAACATGATTCACGAATCCACATTGAGCTCATCCTTTCTCCGTCATACGTAATGACAAGAGCAAGCGAAACTAAACAGAACGAGACGAAACAAAACAAAAGTCCGAGCCACACAAGGTGGGCGGAAAACCGGCCGCGGAACCGGACAGAACAAAGATGTGTATAAATACACGGCTAATCTGCAGATTGCCCTTATGTTTAAGGACCCCCTAACTAGTGGATCAGACTGAGAGGGCAGTCCAAGCTCAGCGGTATTCTATGATATCCATGTATGCATAAAACATATCAATGCTTGTACAAAACTTAGCGAAGAACGGGTAAAAACATTTATCAAGACAATGCAAGACGAGACGAAACAAGAATAGCATAAGCTATAACAAGCAAGGCTGGAAAAGTGTCCCCATTATAGTTCTTGAAACAAATCAACAGTTAAATACATGCTTGTAAATCAAAACAGGTACAAAACGGTATTCTTCGTGTCAAAATTCAAGGTTTCAAAACAATTATGTCAAGTATATGCTAAGACTCTTTATTTGATTCTTGTGAAGTTGAAACCCAAATGTTGGAGTTTAAAATGAATTCGTGTTCCCGAAGCTAAACAACATTTCATGTTTCAACTGCACAGCATCAAACAATGGACCCCTTAACATATTCTAGTTTTTCTCTCCCCATCGAAGCCCCTTCAAAGTTCTCCTACCTGGCGGCTGGCCGCCGGTTGCTAGTCGGCTAACCGACCAACTGGCCGACCGCTGACCGACTGATCAGGAGAAATACTACTTTTCAGATTTCTTGCGCAGGTCGGCTAGCCGCCTGCTGACCGTCCGCGGGCCGACCACGCTCTGTGCAGAAATTGAGTTACTGTTATTCTAACCGACACAGGGTCGGTTAGCCGTGGGTCAACAGTCGGTTAGCCGACTGCTGGCCGACTATCTGCGGCAGCTTCAGTTGGATTCAGAATTCACACCCCCTTTTTCGCCATTTCTTCCTTTGTCAAATCCCTGCATATCCCCTGAGCCTCCATGCTCTCCAAGGGCAATTTCCATTCAAATTATAACAATCCACACTCCCATTCACCTCATAACATTTCCTCCATCCTTGCATCCATTTATATCACAATTTGGCAAGATAAAAGCAACTTCAATTGAATGAAAACTATTAATACGAACTATTAGCATATGTCTTTCAATTAAAACAAGATTTCAGACTATATCACATCCTTGAAACAACATACATTATCCCAAACTAGAATGGACAAGAAATCAAATCATGAAAGTTAAAATAATCAAATATTGCATGCATTATGAAGCTAAGTTGATCACTTGCCTTTACCAAAGTCCTAGCCCAACAATCTCAGAAACAAATCCTACCAAAAGTACTCCACGAAATCTACAAGAAAACCCATGAAAAGAACTTCAAAAATCCACCAAAAAGAGAAGACAATGACCCATTTCGAAATGGGTGTTGCATGCTTGAAAAATGGGCTCCTAAGGAACTCCAAAGACTACCTTGAAGAGAAGAAGGAGATCCATTACCTGAAGCTTGCTAAACAAGAAGAGGAGAAGAAAACGGAGTGGAACCACAGCTGGGATCTCCAAGAAAATGGTAGCAATAGATTCTTAGTGTTGAGAGGAAGAAGATGGTATGGTTGGTTTGTGCTTTGAAGCTCTCTAGCTTAAGCATGCAATGAGAAGAAAGGAGGGGAAGAAGAAAAGTTTTTCAGCTGAGTTGAAGAAGTTGCAGGGAGAGTTTGAATCGTGAGTGAAGAAAAATGAGGGAGAAGGAGATTTGATTCAAGTGGGTTCTTGTGGGCCCCATTGCTCAGAACTTGCAATGGTTAAAAACACTGACTTGTGGGCCCCGGATGAAAACGACGAAGAAGACTAAAATGATCGCCGAAAAATCTACTTTCCAAAAAGTATAAATTTGGCATAGTTTTGAGAATTCGAAATTTGAGTCTAGGTTTGGTGTGAAAAGACTGATTTACCCCTTTGGGCCAAAACTTGTGTTTCTGGGCCTAAAACGCAGACAAACTGAACACAAAAGTTTATTAATAACATAAAACCATTCAAAAGAGATCGAAATCACGATTAAAATCAGAAAACTGGAATTTCCTCCCAAGCTTACACGTTCACTCAAGGCACCCTTAAGTGTGACCAAATAGCACAAAACGCTCTCAAAATTCCCCAAAGCTAATTCTAGACTAAATTAGACCAATTTCTAATCCCACGTACACTAAACTCACATTACAACTAAACACGCACTTAGTTAACACTAATCGCGCTAATCCTGGGTCGGGGTTTGACATCCTCCACCCCTTAGGTTATTTGGTCCTCCAAATAAAAATAAGTATACCTCTGGTAATAGTTCAGGATACTTTCTCTGGACTTGCTCTCGTAATTCCCATGTCGCTTCTTCTGGCTCATGATTTTTCCACTGTACTTTGACCCATTGAATCGTCCGATTTCTTAATTCTTGTTCTTTGGTGTCCACGATTCTAACCGGCTTCTCCACATACGACGCATCTTCTCGAATTTCCAATGGTTCATGCTGCAAAACATGTGAAGGATTTGGGACGTATTTCTTCAACATAGAAACATGAAAAACATTGTGTACCCCGGAGAGTTCCGGCGGTAACGCAAGTCTATAGGCAACATCTCCTATCTTGCTCAAAATCTCATACGGTCCGATGTACCTTCTCGCAAGCTTGCCTTTCTGTCCAAATCTCAAAGTTCCTCGAGTCGGAGATACTTTCAGAAATACCTTGTCACCTTCTTTAAACTGCAAATCTCTTCTACGAGTATCAGCATAACTCTTTTGCCTACTTCGAGCAACCTTTAACCGTTCTTGAATCAACTTGATCTTATCACTTGTTTCCCCAACTATTGTCGGTCCGTGAAAGCTACGAACACCGACTTCTTCCCAGCAAACAGGAGTTCTGCATCTCCTACCATAGAGTGCTTCGAAAGGTGCCATCCCGATACTGGAATGGTAGCTGTTGTTGTATGCAAACTCACACAGTGGTAAGTACTCATCCCATTGAACCTTGAAATCTAGCACACAAGCCCGCAGCATATCCTCTAAAGTCTGTATAGTTCGCTCTGACTGGCCATCAGTCTGAGGATGGTATGCAGTGCTGAATTGCAACTTAGTGCCCATAGATTCGAATAGGGTCTTCCAAAACCTCGAAACAAATCTGCTATCTCTGTCGGAAGTGATGGAGACGGGCTATCCATGTCTGCTGACTATCTCAGTCACAAATAAATCTGCAAGTGGTGCCATATGCATCTTACTCCCTGTCTTCATAGGAATGAAGTGAGCAGACTTCGTAAGGCGATCTACTATAACCCAGATAGCATTGTTCCCTTTCTTGGTAGTAGGCAAACCGGAGACGAAATCCATAGTGATGTGTTCCCATTTCCACTCCGGAATGTCCAATGGTTGCAACAACCCTGGAGGTTTCTGGTGTTCTGCCTTAATCTGCTGACACGTGAGGCACCGAGATACAAAAGCTGCAATCTCTCGCTTCATGTTATTCCACCAAAATCGGTTCTTCAAATTTTGATACATTTTTGTACTTCCAGGATGCATGGAGTATCTCGTGTTGTGAGCTTCAGTCATAATTTCATTCTTCAAGTCCTCGAGGTTAGGCACACACAAACGGTCACGGAAGTACAACACTCCATCTACAACCCTAAAGTCTGGACGTTTGGAAATGTGTTCCACAATCTTGGCCAAGTCCGGGTCTTGGAATTGACTGTCTTTGATTTCCTGGATGAAAGTAGGTTCAGACGCTGTCATACTTGCCAACATCACGCCCTGCCTTAACGGTTGCACTTCTACTCCCAGTTCTTCAAATTGATACAAGACACTGACTCCTCTCAAGCTAGCCATAACCACTGATTTTCTGCTCAATGCATCAGCTACTACATTCACCTTGCCCGGATGATACTTGATTGGGAAGTCATAGTCTTTGATGTACTCCATCCATCGTCTCTGCCTCATGTTCAACTCTTTCTGCGAAAATAGATATTGTAGACTCCGGTGATCTGAATGTACTTCAAATTTCTCTCCATATAGGTAATGTCTCCACATTTTCAAAGCAAATACAACCGCTGCTAATTCCAAATCATGAGTTGCATAATTATTTTCATGCTCTTTCAACTGCCTTGAGCCATAAGCAACTACTTTGTCATTCTGCATCAACACACAACCCAATCCTACATTTGAAGCATCTGTATAGATAACAAATCCTCCACTTCCCGACGGTAAAGTGAGTATTGGAGCTGTAGTCAATCTTTTCTTCAGCTTTTGAAAACTTTCTTCACAATGGTCTGTCCATATAAAAGGCACATTTTTCCTAGTTAACTTTGTCAATGGTGCTGCAATAGATGAAAATCCCTGGACAAACCTCCTGTAATAACCTGCTAGTCCCAAAAAGCTTCTGATTTCCATCACACTGCTTGGCCTTTTCCAACTGACAACCGCTTCAACTTTGGACTGGTCCACTGCTAAGCCTTTTCTTGAAATAACGTGGCCTAGAAAAGCCACTTGCTCTAACCAAAATTCACATTTACTTAGCTTTGCATAGAGCTGGTTGTCCTTCAAAAGCTGTAATGATGTCCTCAAGTGCTCTTCATGCTCTTCCCTACTCTTAGAATACACGAGAACGTCATCAATAAATACCACTGTAAAGTGATCCAAGTACTCCGCAAAGACTTTGTTCATGAGAGCCATAAATACCGCGGGTGCATTAGTCAACCCAAATGGCATCACCAGAAACTCATAGTACCCGTATCTAGTTCGAAAAGTTGTTTTAGGCACGTCTGACTCTCTAACTCGCAGCTGATAATACCCAGACCTCAAATCTATCTTGGAAAAATACGCTGCCCCTTGCAATTGATCAAACAATTCATCTATTCTCGGCAACGGGTACTTGTTCTTGACAGTCATGTGGTTCAGTCTTGTATAGTCTATGCACATTCTCCAGCTTCCATCCTTCTTTTTCACAAACAATACTGGTGCTCCCCAAGGTGAAACGCTTGGTCTAATGAAACCTTTACTCAATAGTTCTTGCAATTGGAGTTTTAGTTCACCTAATTCTGCTGGAGCCATCCTGTAAGGTGCAATAGAAATTGGAGCTGTCCCTGGAAGGAGCTCAATCGTGAACTCAACCTCCCGAATTGGTGGTAATCCCGGGATTTCTTCCGGAAAAACATCTGGAAACTCACATACAACGGGGATTTCCTCCACCCCTTGGGACCGTTTATCCTCCGCGATAAATGCTATAAAAGCTTCACAACCACTAGATACCATTCTGCTTGCCTTTAGTGCTGAAATAATCCCCACTTGGCCTTTCTTCCAGTTTCCCTGAACAATCAAATTTGCCTGTTCTCCTTTCAACTTAAAAGTAATAGTTTTACTAAAGCAATCCATGGTTGCATGATACTTCTCTAACCAATCCATACCTAAGATGACATCAAAATCATGCATGTCTAAAATAATAAGATCCGCTGGAAGGTTGACTTCTCCTAATAGAACTGAACAATTTGGGTAATAGATTCTACAAACGGCCTGCTTACCTACTGGTGTAGTGACCGTCAAGATATAATCAAGAATTCTAAATGGCATAGCAATCAGCTTCGCAAACACAGGAGATAAAAATGAACGAGTGCTTCCAGGATCAAATAAAATTTGAGCTTCTACTCCACAGATGAAAAGTTTACCTTCCACTACATCGCCCGCAGCATCGGCATCGACACGATTAAGATTGTATGCCCGCCCTTGCTGCTGTTGTCTATTCTGCCTCCCTTGTGCATTTCTGTTCTGCTGCTGCTGCTGAGGAGGACGAGCATGCTGATTTTGAACTTGTTGCCTGCCTTGCTGTTGCTGAGGTGGTCTAGCTTGGTTCTGGGCTGGAGCCTATGGTGCTGCTTGCCTTTGTGGCTGGTTCCTGTTGACCTGATTTTGCACTTGTGGGCAATCTCGAATGGCATGGTCCATAGCCCCACATCTAAAACAAGCTCCCGTGGCTTTACGACATTGTACAGTCTCATGATTTTTGCCACAATGTGCACACGCATCTTGCCTTGGAGGGTTTTGTTCTTGTCTTGGCTTCTTGTTCTGTGACCTTTGGTTCTGTTGGTGGTACTGTTGCCTTCTATCCCTAATGATTTGATTATTGATGTCCTCGAACTTGTATGCTCTTTTGACTGCTTCATCGAAGGTAGTTGGTGGAACTACTCCTGTAGCATCCCTCATGATGATGGGGTTCAGCCCTTCTAAAAATTTAGTGATCTTCTTCTGCTCGGTGTCTATCAACTCTCGGGCATATCTAGCAAGCCTTTCAAACTTTGTCACATATTCTAAAATTGTCATGTTACCCTGCTTGAGCTGCTGAAACTCTATAGCTTTCTGCCTCTTGACATGAGAAGGGACATACTTATCAGTGAATTGAGTCTTAAAAGTCTCCCATGTAGCTCCATCTGGCATAGTCTGATACGGTTCCTTAACCGTTTGCCACCAAGTGTCCGCTAACCCAAAAAATAGAGAAGCTGTGAGGTTGACCTTCTGTAAGCCTGTACAAGTAAATACATCAAAGATCTTCTCTACATTAACTAGCCAGTCATCTGCAGCCAACGGATCTTCTTGACCTGAGAACTCCTTGGGTCCTCTCTTCCTGAACCGCTCGAATAAAATGTTAGGGTCTTGTTCTCGATTGTTGATGATGATATTCGGTCCCCCAGGTTGCCTAGGCGGGGGTTGAGGCCTAGTTTGTAAAACTTCCAAAAGCTGTCTTTGAACTTGTGCCATTTCCTCATCCTTCTTAGCTAGCTGTTCTTGGAACCTAGCTTGGTTTTCATTGGCCTCTCTTTGTAGCCTAGCTTGGACTTCATTAGCTTCCCTCTGCATTCTTGTCTGACTTTCATTGGCTTGCCTCTGTTGTTCTAACATGGTTTGCATGAGTGCCTGAAACTGAGTCATTGTAGGTATTGCTCCCTGAAGCATTCTGATTCGGAGTCATGGTTCATGAAGCGTCTCACTGTCATCATTGTTGGTATTGCTCCCTGAAGCATTCTGATTCGGAGTTCTTTTTGGAGGCATGATACTGTAAAACAAATTGTCAGTACATATTAACAAATTGGGGTTTGGTTTCTAAGTCCACACTACTGATCTAACGTGTTTACGGTTCCTCGCCACGTCCCTAAGAGTTTCTAGTTTCTTTTAATTGCCTGAAACATGTCCCGCTCTGATACCAGTCCTGTCGCGACCCCGGACCGAGGTTTCCCAAAGTCCGGGCCCCGCGACGGTTATGTCCATCCAACTATGATTAACCCACAGGTTTCCGCGGTGAGGATTCCCAAAAAAACGAACATATAACCATCTCACACGAGTAATGATTTGCGGAAGCGTGCAAGTAATCTCATCACAATTTAATAACATAAACCTTATGATTCCGAATTGCATAAGTTGAGTCATCATTAAGACAGTAATCAGAGGAGAAAATGTAAGCATAGTATTACCAAATTCAGTTCAAGTTTCAAGATAACAAAAGCGTTAAGTTACATAACCCCAAAAGTGTGAAAAGGCCAACAAAGGCCATACATTCCCAAAATAGCAAAATAATCCCATCTATGTGTATCGTACTCAAGACCCCGCCCAACGTCTAGAGGACGTCGTCGGGTTGCCACTCACGGGCTGGGGGTGGCTCAAAAGCCTCCTCCGGGCGCTTCTCCGCAAAAGCAACGGCGCCTGCATCTAAACACCAAAACAAAAGGGTCAGACACGACGGTCTGGCAGGTGAACAGCTTAGACATAATACAAGTCAATTAATGTGAAAGTAATCAGCACTTAAAACATGGCATGAGTTCTAAACAAAACATGTTTAGGGTGTAATTCAAAATTAATATGCTTTTCAACAAAAATAACATGATTCACGAATCCACATTGAGCTCATCCTTTCTCCGTCATACGTAATGACAAGAGCAAGCGAAACTAAACAGAACGAAACGAAACAAAACAAAAGTCCGAGCCACACAAGGTGGGCGGAAAACCGGCCGCGGAACCGGACAGAACAAAGATGTGTATAAATACACGGCTAATCTGCAGATTGCCCTTATGTTTAAGAACCCCCTAACTAGTGGATCAGACTGAGAGGGCAGTCCAAGCTCAGCGGTATTCTATGATATCCATGTATGCATAAAACATATCAATGCTTGTACAAAACTTAGCGAAGAACGGGTAAAAACATTTATCAAGACAATGCAAGACGAGACGAAACAAGAATAGCATAAGCTATAACAAGCAAGGCTGGAAAAGTGTCCCCATTATAGTTCTTGAAACAAATCAAAAGTTAAATACATGCTTGTAAATCAAAACAGGTACAAAACGGTATTCTTCGTGTCAAAATTCAAGGTTTCGAAACAATTATGTCAAGTATATGCTAAGACTCTTTATTTGATTCTTGTGAAGTTGAAACCCAAATGTTGGAGTTTAAAATGAATTGGTGTTCCCGAAGCTAAACAACATTTCATGTTTCAACTGCACAGCATCAAACAATGGACCCCTTAACATATTCTAGTTTTTCTCTCCCCATCGAAGCCCCTTCAAAGTTCTCCTCCTGTTCACTCGGTCACTAGCGGCTACCTGGCGGCTGGCCGCCGGTTGCTAGTCGGCTAACCGACCAACTGACCGACCACTGACCGACTGATCAGGAGAAATACTACTTTTCAGATTTCTTGCGCAGGTCGGCTAGCCGCCTGCTGACCGTCCGCGGGCCGACCACGCTCTGTGCAGAAATTGAGTTACTGTTATTCTAACCGACACAGGGTCGGTTAGCCGTGGGTCAACAGTCGGTTAGCCGACTGCTGGCCGACTATCTGCGGCAGCTTCAGTTGGATTCAGAATTCACACCCCCTTTTTCGCCATTTCTTCCTTTGTCAAATCCCTGCATATCCCCTGAGCCTCCATGCTCTCCAAGGGCAATTTCCATTCAAATTATAACAATCCACACTCCCATTCACCTCATAACATTTCCTCCATCCTTGCATCCATTTATATCACAATTTGGCAAGATAAAAGCAACTTCAATTGAATGAAAACTATTAATACGAACTATTAGCATATGTCTTTCAATTAAAACAAGATTTCAGACTATATCACATCCTTGAAACAACATACATTATCCCAAACTAGAATGGACAAGAAATCAAATCATGAAAGTTAAAATAATCAAATATTGCATGCATTATGAAGCTAAGTTGATCACTTGCCTTTACCAAAGTCCTAGCCCAACAATCTCAGAAACAAATCCTACCAAAAGTACTCCACGAAATCTACAAGAAAACCCATGAAAAGAACTTCAAAAATCCACCAAAAAGAGAAGACAATGACCCATTTCGAAATGGGTGTTGCATGCTTGAAAAATGGGCTCCTAAGGAACTCCAAAGACTACCTTGAAGAGAAGAAGGAGATCCATTACCTGAAGCTTGCTAAACAAGAAGAGGAGAAGAAAACGGAGTGGAACCACAGCTGGGATCTCCAAGAAAATGGTAGCAATAGATTCTTAGAGTTGAGAGGAAGAAGATGGTATGGTTGGTTTGTGCTTTGAAGCTCTCTAGCTTAGGCATGCAATGAGAAGAAAGGAGGGGAAGAAGAAAAGTTTTTCAGCTGAGTTGAAGAAGTTGCAGGGAGAGTTTGAATCGTGAGTGAAGAAAAATGAGGGAGAAGGAGATTTGATTCAAGTGGGTTCTTGTGGGCCCCATTGCTCAGAACTTGCAATGGTTAAAAACACTGACTTGTGGACCCCGGATGAAAACGACGAAGAAGACTAAAATGATCGCCGAAAAATCTACTTTCCAAAAAGTATAAATTTGGCATAGTTTTGAGAATTCGAAATTTGAGTCTAGGTTTGGTGTGAAAAGACTGATTTACCCCTTTGGGCCAAAACTTGGGTTTCTGGGCCTAAAACGCAGACAAACTGAACACAAAAGTTTATTAATAACATAAAACCATTCAAAAGAGATCGAAATCACGATTAAAATCAGAAAACTGGAATTCCCTCCCAAGCTTACACGTTCACTCAAGGCACCCTTAAGTGTGACCAAATAGCACAAAACGCTCTCAAAATTCCCCAAAGCTAATTCTAGACTAAATTAGACCAATTTCTAATCCCACGTACACTAAACTCACATTACAACTAAACACGCACTTAGTTAACACTAATCGCGCTAATCCTGGGTCGGGGTTTGACATTATGTTTTATTGCACTTTGCTTATCTATTACTCAACATGTCGTTGATTCTGTTCCTTAGTGTGCTAACACCTCAGGTAAGTACTACTATGAGGAGCAGGCAGGTGAGGAGATCCAGAGGATCTCCAACCAGCGGAGGAGGAGCGAGAGTGGCGTGCCGATGACGTAGAGTAGCATCATCACTTCTAGCACGAGAGTGATTCATATGGGGAACATTCTTAGATTTGATTTATTCATTATTATTTCATAGTTGGACCTTTTTGTCATTGACTTCATTAGTTTAATGGCCTTAGTTGTTAGGATGGCCATTGTAATTAAATTAACCTATCTTTTAGTTTAGGTATTTTCCTTACAACTTTAAATTAATAAATGAGATTTGTTATTCATTGTCCTGATATTTAAAATGCCTCGAATTGTATGAATTCCGCAGTTTTATATTATTTGAGGTTTGAAATACAATATCCTCACAGCGGACTTATGATCCTTGGGCCTAAAGGGCAAACAATTTTAATTAGCCCTAAATTTCAATCCCCGGATCCGGTTTATTCTCTAATCGAGCTCGGGGGACGTGACAGCTCCGATCTCTATCGCACCATACAGGATGGATCCAGCAGAATTAGGTGAATGAAAACTTCAGTTGTAAGAACTTTTGAGCAAAGGTTTCACTAGACCGATATTTTTACATTGGGGAGCACTAGTACTATTTGTGAAAAAGAAGGATGGAAGCTTGAGGATGTGCATTAACTACAGACGGTTGAATCATGTCACTATCAAGAACAAGTATCCGTTGCCAAGAAAAGACGAGTTGTTTGATCGATTGCAAGGGGCAGCATATTTTTCCAAGATTGATTTGAGGTCTGGGTATTATCAGTTGCGGGTCAGAGAGTTAGACGTGCCTAAAATAGTTTTTCGAATAAAGTATGGACATTATGAATTTTTGGTGATGCCATTCGAGTTCACAAATGCACCCGCAATATTTATGGCTCTCATGAACAGGGTTTTCTCAAAGTATTTGGATCGATTTACATTGGTTTTTATTGATGATGTCCTCGTGTATTCTAAGAGTAAGAAGGAGCATGAGGAACATTTGAGGAAGTCATTACAACTTTTGAGGGACAACCAGCTCTATACAAAACTCAGCAAGTGTGAATTCTGGTTAGAGCAAGTCGCTTTTCTAAGCCATGTTATATCAAAAGAAGGGTTAACTGTGGATCCATCCTAGATAGAAGCAGTTGTTAGTTGGAAAAGGCCTCGTGGTGTGACAGAAATTAGAAGCTTTTTGGGAGTAGAAGTCTATTATTGGAGAATCGTCCAAGGTTTTTTGTCCATCGCAGCTCCATTGACAAAATTGACTAGGAAAGGTGTGCCTTTTGTATGGACAGACCAATGTGAAACAAGCTTTCAAGAGCTAAAGAGAAGATTAACCACAGCCCCAATTCTCACTTTACCGTCAAGAAGTGGCGGATTCATTGTGTATATGGTGCTTCGAATGTGGGACTGGGTTGTGTGCTGACACATAATGGTAAAGTAATTGCTTATTGCTTGAGGCAGTTAAAAGATCATGAGAGGAAGTATGCAACTCATGACTTGGAGTTATCAGCAGTCGTCTTCGCTCTGAAAATGTGGAGACACTATCTTTATGGAGAGAAATTCAAAGTCCATTCAGACCACTGAAGTCTACAGTATTTGTTCTCACAGAAGGAATTGAATATGAGGTAGAGAAGGTGGATGGAGTACATCAAGGATTATGACTTCCCAATCAAGTATCATCGAGGCAAAGTAAACGAGTAGCTTATGCCTGTAGACACCTCATTTGGCCCCCATGATAGCCTTAAATACCTATCATATATAGTGGTGCCCCCATTTCACCCATAATTGAATGATTAATGACATAATTCAGATTAATTAACGACGATGAAGATGCTTGTTGATAATTCTAGACTTAGTTCGATGATTTCTAAAAAACTCGTGAGAGAAAAGCCAAGTCGCGTCTAGATCTCGAGTCCAACCCGCTACTTACGCAAGTAGTGAACCGTGATATTATTCAAACCTTTTTCCGGACCACTTAAGACATGCTTAGGTCAATTCCTACAAAGACCGTGCGTAGTTTGCCAAAATGTCACCCGATTAGCCTAAGTTAGGAAGCTAAATCCATTGATCCAGATATCCCTCACTTTTCCTAACCCCTAATCAGCAGGACAATTGAAGCTTTGGATTCCTCGCTTCGAGAGCTTTTCGACGATATATAGAACTTCCAAATCCGACCATTGGATCAAAAGACATGACCCTCGGAAGATTGCCTAGCGGCTCCCACTCAAGACACACATGGGCGCCACCACAGGTGCGCCCAGGTCCCCAGTATTGTTAAAAATGCACTTCGGTATATACTTAGGTGTGTCCCACCCTACTCTTCGCAGTTCCGACTCGGATCAGACTCAAAAACAACCCGAAACTGAACTCGAGACCCATTAGGCTTTAAAGTTGGACATGGGCGCCACCATATGGGCGCCTAACTCATGGGACCCACTTGGGCGCCACCATAGGTGCGCCTAAGTCCCGAGGAGCCCTAATCCGGCCTTGGGATGCGAGAACCTTCTAGAAGTTTGTGCAAACAGCAGCCCTAATCCCTCTTGCACGCCCAAAACCCTTATTTAAGGATCTCTTAACTTAATTTACAAAAGAGGCTACCCAAAAACCCTAAGAAAGGAGAGAAAAGAGAGAATAAAGAAGAAGAAGAAAGGTAGCCACCATTAGCGAGAAAGCTTCAGATCTAGAGAAGAAGAAGAGGAAATAGAGAAGGAGGTTTTCACATCTTCAACTAGAGCAATGGAACCTCACGAAAGCTTCGTTCTAGGAACTTAACAAACACCTCTCTACACCGGTATTCTTAGATCTCTCCTTTTTATTGCATTCCATTACTATGCATGCTTAGAAATATGCTTAGGTTCATTCATATAGTAGATCTTCATTAATAATAGTAGTTTAGAGGTAGATTTGATTTTCATCAACCATCTATTATTAGGAACTTGCTTAGGATCAATCATAAGTAATAGATTCGCATCATTTTCATCATCCCGAACTCGTGATTAGGTTAGATCTTGCACCCATATCATCCTCATTAAGAAAAATCCAAATTTGAAAGAGAAAAGTGCAGAAAAGCACTTGGCCACACATACAGTTGCACCCAAGTCCCAAGAGTTGGGTTTCGACCCCGTTTTCCATCATACGCATATTTTGTTTCTCAAATTCGGGTTCTTCTTCATATAAGTTGATATCAAAGCCTTCGGATCTGTCACTTTGTGTTCTAAATCGTACGAAAGACATCATAAGAACACATAAAAGTACTACAAAAGAAGAAAAGAAGGGGAAAAGTGCAGAAAAGCACTTGGGCTCCACTGTGTGTGCGCCCAAGTCCCAGGAGTTGGACTTTGACCCCATTTTTTGTATTAGTTGCATTCTACTTCTCAAATACGGATCTTCCTTTGTATAAGTTGGTATCAGAGCCCCCGGATATGCAAATTTACATTCTAAATCGTAAAAAGATAAGCAAGTACATTACCAAAAGGGAAGGAAAAGAAGAGAAAAATAGACAGTGCACTTGGGCGCCACTGTGGGTGTGCTCAAGTCTCTACCAAGGGTATTCACCCCTTTAATTTGGATCCTCGTGTCATTATTCTTAAATCCAAAGTCTCCGACATCATTAATTAACATTAGCACCCTGCATTTAATCATAAAGTTTTAGAAATCGCATCGGAGTATCGTCAAAAAGTTACAAGTGCATCCCAATTTGTAGGGAGACACTTCGGCGCCATTGTGGGTGCGCCAAAGTCCCTAGTTCATTTTCCGATTGCGTTTTCTATGTTTTGCATTTTTATTTAGCTTGCTATTGAATCTCTGTGATAAACATGAATTATTGCTGAACTTCCGAACTCTGAATTGCTGAATCATCACACTTTAGCCTAGGTTGCATCACTTTTGCATAAAAAACCAAAAAAATCACAAAATCATAAAACACTTCCCTTCTCATCTTACTCTTTAGTAATTAGAGAAGAGAACAGAAAAGGAATAAAAAAAGAAATAGAAAAATTCAAACAAAAATAGAATAGATGTTCATTAGGTGATCCTAGGCTATTGCATTCGTGCCTAAGTAAGTAAATTAACTTAGTCAACTCCAATCTAAAACACTTAATTCAAAACATCTAAGTGAAAACATCCAATTAAAATCCATAGACTTAATTAATTAAACTTTAATTAATCAAACCCTTAAAGCCTAATTAACAATCCCCAAATAAAACCCTTAATTAATCAAAACCCCACTTAGTAAAACCTAATTAATAATCCCTAATTTAATAAATCCTAATTAAAAATAAAATAAAATAAAATCCCTAATTAATCAAACCCTAATCTACAAGTCCAAATTAATAAACCTAATCAATAAGCTCTAATCTATTGAGACCCTAATCAACGAAGTATAATTACCAACCCCAAATTCAAACTCAACTAACTTTAATTAAACTTCGATTATCATCTCTTAATCCTAATCAAGACCTAATAAAAATAATAAACCAATCGCATTTCGAAGATAAAAACCTCTCCCAACCGAAACTAGAGTCAAGTACCCAAAACTGACTCGAAAGCATGCTAGAAGGCAACGAATTAGTAGACTTACACTTGGGCGCCACCACGGGCGCGCCCAAGTCCCAACACACACCTGGGCGCCCCCACAGGTGTGCCCAGCTCCTTTGTCTAACCCTGAAACACAATTCGGTTGCGTTTCGGATCCCCAACACCAATCATTACCACCCTTGAGGTCTAGAGACTCAAACCAGTTCCAAATTCAGAATTTATCAACATAGATCACCTAAAACTACAAATACAATGAACAATTTGCAAAAACTACGAAAACTCACGAACCAAGCACTTGGGCGCCACCATAGGTGCGCCCAAGTACACCAGAAAGACTTAGGAGCCACCATAGGTGTGCCTAAGTCACATTTTACCCCTGGGACCACCGTATCCCTATTAATTTCAAATCTCAATCCAAGTCAACACACTAGAACGCCTTTACGATTTAAAACGACTGAAAACAGAAGCCCGAATTAACTTTAAGCATCAAACCAATTCAAATAAAAAAAACATCCTCTCTTAATCATTAAGAAAACTTAATTAATTGAAACCTAACTTAATCCTAATCAACACAACACAGTAAATCACATTTAACTTAAAGAACGTCAAACCATAAAAGTTTAACCTCAAATCAACCCTAAAAAAAAAAAACACGAAACTAACTTGATCAACTTTCCAAAACTTTTACAGAACCGATAACAACCTTGGAATTAAAAATTTAATCAACTTAAACCCATCTGGAACTTCGAACCAAAATCAGAGGACCGAAAAGCATCAAATCAAGACTTGGGTGCCACGCTGGTGCGTCCAAGTGCACAGATTCATTTAGGCGCACACACAGGTACGCCCATATCCTCTGTCTCGCCTAGGTTGTGAACTCCAGCCGCGTTTCGAGTTCCGGACTTAAAATCAGTACAATAAAATCAATCAAAACCTAAAACAATATCAGAACACAGACCTACCCTAAGCAAGAACTCCCGAATTCCAAAATTAACATTGATATCATCAACACTAACCTAACCACACAGAACCCGACACTTGGGCGCCACTGTAGGTGCGCCCAAGTCACCAGAGTAACCTAGGTGCCACTGTGTATGCACCCAAGTCCTCCGTCAGTCCCATTCAGCCGATTTCTACATCATTTCATCTTTTAAATTCAAACCTTAAATTCCAGAACCCTAAAGTATTTAAAAACATACTAATCAGAACTCTAAGACACCCCTAATCCATCCTTAAATCAATTCTAATAAACTCATAGCTTAAAATAAACTGAACCAACTAAAGTCACACCCAACGAATTGCTTAGGCATTGAAACCACCAAGCTTAGGTTGCCCACACCCTAGAATTAGATCGGATTATCTGATTAGGTAGCTTAGAGCATTAGGCTTCGTCCCGTCACTTTTCCTATTTCGTTAGGGGATTGGGAGAGCTGATGTGGGCGGTCTAGGACCTTAGGTTAGGGTTAATCCGATGATCAGTAATAAAGCATTAATCAGGTAAATCCAAGTAAAATCCCCTAGTTAGGCCCTTCTAGCCCGATATAAAAAATCCATAAAAACCATAAAAATCAACAAAATAAACCCAAAAAGATTTTTCCTTAATTTCTTCCTCCACCTTAGGTGCCAGATATTGAATCGAACTTAATGATAAAAGGGCATAAAGAATTGATTTCTAAAATTGAATAAATGAGAATAACGAGATGAGATGAGTGATTTCGCACACACTTTTAATCAATCACGGCCCATCGGTCACCCTAAAATAAACACTGGCCCATCAGCCATTTTCAATCAATCATGGCCCATCAGCCACCTTCAATCAATTACGGCCCATCGGCCTTTTACTTTTATCACTTGTGTATCACACATGAAACACACAAAAATCACAAGTCAAAGTCTCATTTGCATCATCATTTTGGTTTGAAAAATCAGTTTTTAAACCCTATTTTGCCAAGGGATCAGAAGGGGGTACCCGGGAACAGGGCTGATCCTCTTCTTAAATATTTGGCACCTCCCCCTTCTTTTATTTTGTTTTTTTCTTTATTCTAGTTATTTTATTTTACTTGGATATATTATGATTATGCTATGTGAGGATTAACCTTTATTCGGACTTTAACTCATGGCCCTGAATTAACCCAAAATTAAAGAGACCCAAATTATTGTGACAGGACAACCATCGTGTGATGCCGGCAGCACATTAGACAAGAGGAAGAACCCACCTTATTATTTTTCTCTCCATATTTCTTCGACTTTTGTCGAAGAATGGTGTTACGGCCGTACCGTAGCTGGCGATCGTGATCCGTCGATTTTGAGGGTAGTCGGAATCCTCATTTTTGATGTAAAATTTAAATAGCATATATAGATGAATGGAGATTTCCCCCAAACCATGCCTCTCTAGGAGAGGAAGTGGGGGGTCAAAATTCACATCCGACAGCCTGTCGATCGTGATGGGACCTCTTATGTTTTTCTGTCACTTATTTGGGTCTTCCTGGAGTGATATTCTAGGACACGAACATCCAATCAATGATTAGATGTCCGTGTCCTATTCAGTTTAGGGTTGTTATGTGTAGTTTGAAAATTAAACCTAAGGTCCGAACGCACCGTCCACTAAGCTTTCCCCATTACACCATAAGAAACAAACCTTCACCAACAAAACTACATAACAAGTGCTCTTCTCTTCCCCTCTCTCTCTCTTCTTATCTAAACATTTCTTCACAAATGGAGGGTCAAACATTTGGAATGTCCGACTTTCAAACCCTCTCACCCCCATTATTGATCCGCACCACTGGCGGGTCACACCAAACCCCACAAAATGTAGAACCCTCTAGAGTATTAGATGGATCTTTAGCAACTTCAAGTCATGACCCACAACAGATAAGACGGTCCCTCTTCAAAGGAGGCCCAGTACCAGTTAATACCATAACAATGGGAAGGAATTATTCTAATACATCCACCCCATCTCCTACATCGAGAGAGAATCATTTCTCCTCGCATTCAGGGGTGACTTATACGGATTTAGTTAGTCCCACCGGCCAGGTTATAAGATATAGGGTTCACGATAACGTTTCATCAAGAGACTACCCTCTTCGCGTGAGTTATCCTGTTGTCTCGCAGGTTATACCCTATTCTCTTCTGATCAGCCAAACCGAGCCAATCACGTCTTCTATCCCGCAATATGGGATGTCTACTGACGCACATATCATAACCGCGGTTAGGGCCATCGCACCTTCCCAGACTTTTGCGATAAATGAAAACCCATATCACCAAATGAGTCATAATCCAATGAACATAGGTCAATTGGCGACATCCAGCTCCTCACACCAAAACCCTTTGACTCATGCGGGAACACCAGATGCTTACCGACAACACGAGGTGGCTCGACCCCAATTCCAAGCAATGGTTCCTCCACCAATGGACCAGGTCCGTTACAATCCTGTGACGGTTGGCGCTGGTATGTTATATCCCCAACCGGCTCAATACGAGGGGGGCCCTCTCACTTATCAAAATCAAATGGTTTCGACCTATCAGATGCCTAATACAAACCAGAATCTCCCAATACAGAACGTGCAAGTTACTAACCCCGCGGGCGTTGGAAATCCTTATCAAACACACCAAGTGAATGAGTCGCGCTATCAGCAAGCATATCAACCACCCATTTTAAGCCCGATAGTTGACCCATATAGGGGACAACCGATTACTCATGGGGGAACTCAATTGAACCAAAGTTATCAGTCTATCTCGCAACCGTATTCAAGGCCAATGCCAAGAACTGGCCTACGCCCCTACTTCGCTAGAACTATAAAGAGTATGTCAGCCACAGACAATTCAATATCTAGATCCTTTAGCATTCAAAGAGTTGCAGAAAAACGTAGAGGAACTCAAGAACGAAATTAAAAAGAAATCCTCAAGCTCAACTGGCAAGAAACTAGGATTCTACGACTTTACCAAAAAGGAGGAAAAAGAAAGGTCACCCTTCCCTGTTAGAGCCCCTAAGTTCGTACCTTACGATGGGACTACTGACCCTCAGCATCACCTAGTCTCGTTTTGCAACAAGTGTCATGCCATCGCAGACAAAGACTCCATGCTCATAAATTATTTTTACGAATCGTTAACTGGAGATGCATTGACTTGGTATACGTCCGTGCCTTCCCATGAGATCAATGCCTTCGAGGATGTAGTAGAGAAATTCCTAACGAGATACCAACATCTTACTAAAAACAAACCCTTATGGCATGACTTAGCTAATCTCAAACAGAAGAACAATGAAGACCATGAGGAATTTGCAGTGAGATGGCAAAACCAATTCGCGCGGTCAGACTGCAACATGCAAGAGGAAGAATAAGTAAGAATGGCCATATTAAACATGAAGAATCCCATGAGAGCCCTGATGACAATCGGGGAGGTCGTTAGTTGCAATGGCCTATACCGTAGGTTATCTAGGATGAAGCAAAATTTAGATGGAGTATTGAACACCATCATTAATCATAAAAAGAACACGCGTAGGGTAGGCACAACCACCCAACCAGAGAGCCGCACGACTCCTGAAGTTAGCTTAAATTAGGAAGAGGTCTACCGACCGTACCAAGAGCATACCAGTGTTAGCTTTAACCAACACCAAAACCCAGGGCAAAATGGCAATCCCAATTTCCAAGGTGGTAACCCGAATTATCAGAGGAATAATCAGAACTATCAGCTGAACAATCAGAACTACCGAAACCCTCCGAGAAATAATCAAAGTTATGACCAATCACCAAGAAACCAAGGGCCTCCGGTTGATCAAAACCAGAATCCTAATCCCATGCAATCGGTCCCGAACCCAACGGCTTCGCCGCAAAACCAGAACGCAAATCCTCAACCCAACTATGGTACCGTCCCCTTTAATTACAATAGAGACAACAATGGTAACTAGAATAACCAAAACAATGGAAATAAAAGGAGATTCAGACCTAAAAGGGAAAACTAGCCGTCCCTTCCTCAACCATGGACTGTTGTCTTCTGGTCTCTTTTAAACCAGAACGCCCTTCAACTTCAGCCGGAACGACCTCAGGCATGGTCTGAACACCTAGTCAAAACTAAGTTTTGCGCCTACCATAGGATGCCAGGTCATGACCTCACCCAATGCTACATGGTTAGAGATTTGATCTACGACCTCAATGATGAAGGTTGAATTGATTGGAGTAATATTAGGCCAATAGGTGGGAATGACCCATGGAATGCCCCTCCCACTCAAAATCCAACCACCAATCCCGCACAAAATATTCTCAACTTGCAGATTTATACAAACCCTTTACCTCAGCATGGAGCACCAACCTCTGGACAGGGCCCACAGACCCAATTAATAAACATCGCCGTAATAGAGCACCAACACATTGATGCCCCGGCTCAAGGGAGTATAAACCACAACCAACCGTGTCATGGTGATTTCTTTGAAGAAGAGGATTATCAAAAATACATCACGCCATGGGATGGGAAGACCAAATTCAAAATCTTCAGTTCAGGGATGGATACGATTGTTGACTCCCCTGACCTTTACAAGGTAAATTTTGATGAGCCAAACGACCGAGAATCGCCGATCACCACGAATTCCCAACCAGATCCTCACCTGGACACAAATGCATCTCAGGCTCCCCTACGATCTGGATGGATCCGTCCTCCCCGACTACCTCCTCACCCTATTTCTCAGAACTTAGATTTGCAAAATCCCAATATTCAGGTTGAGGAGATAGTTGATGAAAGAGCTTATAGTTCAATAGAAACCGAGATAGAATATGACCTCTTAGGGCACCTCACAAGGATTCCAGCTAAAGTATCTGTCCTTGATCTGATTAAAACCTCCCCCAAACATCAGCAACAATTACTTGAGGCTATTACATGCTTACAAGTCCCGATAGGCATAACTCCAGAAGAATTGAGAACATCTATTTCAGCCTTGGCCCCGGGAGCTTCGTTCCCTGCCATTACTTTTACTGAGGAAGAATTGAAGGAAATACCACCTGAGGCGAGGACCTTTCCCCTACATCTAACAGTCAAAATAGCAGGGAAGGAAATGTCAGGAGCTTTGGCCGACACTGGTGCATCACTGAATATTTGTCCGTTGAAAACCTACAAAGCTTTAGGGCTTACAATAAAGGACCTAACTCTAGTCCCTATGGTTGTAACTGGTTACGACGGGAATAAGAAAACGGTTTGTGGAAAAATTATTTTATTAGTCCAAGCGGGCCCAATTTCAATGCCAGAAGAATTTTACATTATGGACATCCCCGCTACTTTTAACTTGATCTTAGGACGCCGATGGTTGAGCCATATGAATGCTGTTATGTCAAGCCGACACCAATGCGTCAAATTCCCCCACTTGGGTAAGGTCATGAAATCGATGGGAGACCCACCTGTCATTGAACCGGAAGAACTTCAAATACTCCCGACCCTACAACCTGCTCCAATTACGCCAGAGGTCAAAATTCATGGGTACAAGGTCGACCCTCTCATCTTCTTGATGGATATGGACCCTACGCAAAATATGTTTTCTGAATTATCCTCCCCGCAAAATCTGATGTTTGATAACGAAGGTTAAGCTCAAGGATGGACTTTGATGAAGAAGATGGGGGTATCAACCCGGATTTGGTATAGGAAAGAATGGAGAAGGCATTACAGACCCTTACATACTGGACCCTAGAGCAAGAGCAAAAGGATTAGGGTACGACATACATGATGACATAAGGTATAAACGGGAGCACTGGACCTTAAAGGAACATTTTGTAAAGCACGACAAAACCTTGGACCCCAACACACCACCGTTCGGAAGGGGATGCTACAATTTGGATCCAAATGATAAAGGCAAGACCATTTTAGTAGAAGATTGGGAGGATTCGACTTCGTCTGAAAGCGAGACTTACGAGGAAATCTTCGGCACCTGGAGAGAGCTCCATTCACCAAAAGAAGTGAACAATATAGACCACACTATCGAACCAAGATTCCAAACCCTTTCATGTAACATGTTGAATGCGAGCGAATTAACTTAGTTACCTAAAATAAAAGCCGGTCGCCAAAGTCCGAGAAAGTCATGAAACGTGGGAAATCGAAAACCCTACTAGTGAAGAAGTGGTATATTGGCCCGTTGCCTGGCGCCATTGGCGAGAAGACTCCTCTTAAGAGAACTACGAAGTTTGGGAAACCGATGACCTCAATGATCATGAAGTGGTGTACCGCCCCACCGCCTGGCCATGCCAGCGGGGAGGATCCTCCTCAGTAGATAGCCTATCTTCAACCTCACCTGTACCATATAATCCCAAAAATCCCAAAAAATTAGAAAATCCCCAAAACCCAAAAAAATTAGAAAACTCCAAAAACCCAAAAAAACTAGAAAACCCCAAAAACCCAAAAAAATTAGAAAATATAAAACCCAAAAACATAGGAACCGTGGGAGTAGAAGACTGTGATCATCTAAATATGAGCAACCTGAGGCGATGGAAGATACCCACAGTGGAGCAGTCTCGACTAGAAGAAATTATGATAAACATCGAGAAGTTAGGCTGCGAATCTCTGCTTGTTGCTCCAGAAACCGAACCTTCCGTGCAACATGCGAACATCAATGATGGAATGGGTGTTTACGAATTAGTAGACGCTGAAGAAGGGGATAAGGAAGTTTCTGAGGAATTTAGGAGAGTGATCAAGAAGTTTGACAAAGAAATACAAGTGGCTGCCGAAAAGACGAGAGAGATAAACCTAAGAACGGAGGAAAGACCCAAGCAGGTCCAAATCAGTGCATACCTAGAACCAGAGAGAGCGAGATCCTTGAGGTCCTGAGAGAATATCAAGACGTGTTCGCATCAGATTATAATGACATGCCCGGACTTGCACCTGACCTAGTGGAACACAAGATCTCATTATAGGAAAACGCTAGACCAGTCAAACAGAAGTTGAGAAGAATGCTCCCCGATGTGACACTGAAAGTGAAAGAGGAGGTTGACAAACTCCACCAGGCAAAGTTCATCAGGGTTGTGTTATTTCCTCAATGGGTTGCCAATATAGTCCTGGTGAAGAAGAATGACGGACGTGTCCGAGTCTGTATTGATTTCTGAGATTTGAACAAGGCATCTCCAAGAGACGATTTCCCCTTACCTCACATCGACGTGCTTATTGATAATACCGCGGGGCACGCTATGCTATCATTCATGGACGGTTACTCAGGGTATAACCAAATCAGACTATCACTAGAGGATCAAGAGAAAACCTTGTTCACCACGCCCTGGGGGACTTTCTGTTATGTTGTTATGCCCTTCGGCTTGAAGAATGCCGGTGCCACTTATCAGAGGGCCATGATGGCAATATTTCACGATATGATACACGACTGCGTGGAGGTTTACGTAGATGATATTCTGATCAAATCCAAAACATGTGAAACACACGTCATCGCTCTCAAGAGAGTCCTTCAACGAACCTGGGACACCCAACTAAAGATGAATCCGAAGAAATGTGTTTTTGAAGTATCCTCTGGCAAACTTCTAGGCTTTATGGTAAGTAATTGAGGAATCGATGTCGATCCTTCTAAGGTAAAAGCCATTCTTGAAATGCCACCTCGAAGAACCTTAAAGAGTTAAGAGGCCTAATAGGACGACTACAGTTCATCAGAAGATTTATTTCACAGCATTCGCAGAGATGTGAGCCATTCTACAAGTTGTTAAAAGGAGGCGTGGAATATCACTGGGACGACGACTGCCGTAAGGCATTTGAAGATCTAAAGAAATATCTATTGAGGCCTCCCGTCTTGAAGCCCCCTACTAAAGATAGGCCCCTTATTTTATATGTGTCAGTGATGGAATCTACAATAGGCATGGTCCTGGGTCAACATGATGAGACTGGGAGGAAAGA
The DNA here is from genome assembly GCA_029852735.1 of Persea americana. Taxonomy (NCBI): domain Eukaryota; kingdom Viridiplantae; phylum Streptophyta; class Magnoliopsida; order Laurales; family Lauraceae; genus Persea; species Persea americana. The sequence goes on from CM056814.1 coordinate 45,229,847, forward strand.
GAACGCGGTTTATTACCTGAGCAAATCCCTCCTACCCTACGAAAGGAAATACTCCCCAATGGAGAGAACTTGCTTAGCTGTAGTTTAGGCCGCCTAGAAATTGAGACACTACTTTCTAGCCCATCAGGTCAAACTCTTAGCCAGAATGGACCCCTTAAAATACATCTTTGAGAAACCCGTTACTTTAGGAAGAGTCGCGCAATGGCAAATGCTCTTGGCAGAATTTGGCATAACCTATGTTACCCAGAAGTCTATAAAGAAACAAGCAATTGCCGACCACTTGGCACACCTCCCTCTGCCATGGTATGAACTACTCAGAACTGATTCCCCGATGAAAACGTTTTGTTTGCAGACATTGAAGAAGCAAAGGATGATGATTTATGGACCATGTACTTTGATGGAGCTTTGAATTAGAATGGAAAAGGAGTTGGGGTAGTGCTATTATCCCTCGAAGGAGTTGTCATCCCAATGGCCTATAAAATCGGATTTCCAGCGACCAATATTATGATGGAGTGCGAAGCCTTATTAGCGGGATTGAGAGAAGCCCAGGCCCAAGGTGTTGAGAAGCTAAGAGTCTTTGGTGATTCTAAGGTCGTTATTTCCCAAATAGCCGGAGAATGGAAGGTTAGCGCCCTTAAGCTTGCGCACTACCACGAGAAAGCCAAAGAACTGATGTCTAACTTCAAGAAGATTTCATTTCTCTACATCCCTTGCGCCTTGAACCGATTGGCTGACTCATTGGCGATTTTAGCCTCAATCATAGAGACGCTCGATGATAAGGATTCCAATGAATTTTTGATCAGAAGGCTATATTCTCCGTCCGCCATGCCAATAGACTTGACCAAGGGGAACCCAGCCGAAGTCTTGTTGAAAGTGTCAAGAAATAGGAGTAAGAAAGCTAAGGCCAAAGAGTCCGATCAAGAGGAAGATTCTGAGCCTAAAGAAGGAATCCTAGCTCACATACAACATGATGATGACCTGGAAGATGATCACCCGTGGTACTATGATATTTGGAATTACCTGCATGATGGCTACATCCCCGAGTACACCACCCGATCGGATAAAAGAGCACTAAGAGAGATGGTTTAGAGATATGTCATAGTCGCAGGGCTACTATACCGTAGATCATTTAGTGGAGTTCTCCTACGATGCATGACCATAGAAGAAGGGCAAGAGATAATTGAAGAAGCGCATTCAGGAGAGTGCGGAGGACATGTCAACGGCCAGATGTTAGCTAAGAAGATCATCTGTTTAGGTTACTAATTGGCCGTCCCTAGAATCAGATTCAGTCAATTACGTCAAAAGATGCGAATGTCAGCTGCACGCTGACCTAATTCATGCTCCCGCTTCATCCCTTCACCCTACCACGGCTCCATGGCCTTTCTCGACCTGGGCCTTTGATATCATAGGACCCCTGGCCTCTATTGTAGAGAACACACAAAATAAAGCATTCATATTAACAGCAACAGAATATTACACTAAGTGGGCGGAAGCAGAAGCAGAAGCATATGTTAATATTAAGGCAACCTCCATAGTTAAATTCATTAAAAAAATATAATAGCTAGGTTTGGCATCCCTAAGGCATTCATAACTGATAATGGTCCGTAATTCATATCCCAACAAATGAACGAGTTGTGCACAAAATATAACATAGAACTGCATCATTCAACCCCGTACTATCCCCAAGCAAATGATCAAGCCGAAGCAACCAACAAGACCCTACTAAAGATCATCAAGAAGACTGTGTAAACCACCAAAGGTAGTGATTGGCCAGACCGTTTGGTCAAAGTGTTGTGGGCATATCGGACTTCAATAAGAACTCCCACAGGAGAAACTCTATACTCTTTGACTTACGGAATGGAAGCAGTCCTTCCCCTCGAAGTCCTTCACCCATCGCTGCGCATCCAGCTAGACGAAGACATGACAAAAGACTGGAGGAGAGAAGCATTGCTACTTCAGCTTGACCTACTTGACGAAAGGAGAATGAAAGCAGCAGAGCACGCACAGGTATATCGGAAGCGGATTGCCAGAGCCTATGACAAACATGTCAAAGAAAGAAAATTCCAAGTTGGCAACTTCGTGCTGAAACGCATTGCTCCTTCTCAGCTTCCGCATCCCCGAGGTAAGTTACGACCTAATTGGGAATGCCCTTATGTAATTAAAGAAGTATATCCTAGAAATGCATGCAGACTAGTAAACGCAGAAAGGGAAGACCTCCCCGATCCATGGAATGCTATGTACCTGAAAAGGTACACAATATAACCCTCCCTCACTTCTTGTAGAATATGACCCTCCCCGCCCTTTGGCGTGGTTGTAGAAATCCCGTAGGAGGACCGAAGAAGTGCACTCTGATCAAACTTAGAACTCAGACACACACTAACACTTATAAATACACAATAAGGTGGATCTGCCCCGCACAAATTCCGCACGGTTAAAGTCACTCGATGTGAAGGTTTGAAGGTGAGTTCGCCCATGTCATGAAAGCCTTTCGACCGTTTGCTAAATATATATATAAAATAATAATTAATAAATATATATACTCATAACTAGTTTCGGTTCGTAGCCTTTTTAACCCGAGCTAGTAAGCCCGCAGAGGTATTTATGTACCTAGTGCCCTAAAGCCGTATGGTTTGGGAGTCACTGGCCTAATGCTCATTACATGGGTTAATTAGAAAGCTTAAAGAACCTAGACATTGCACAATTGCCAAAAAAAAAAAAAAAAACGTGATTGGTTTGGGTTCGTAGCCTTTTTAACTCAAGCCAGTAAGCCCGCAGGGGTATTTATGTACCTAGTGCCCTAAAGCTGTCTAGTTTGGGAGTCACTGGCCTAATGCTCGTTACATGGGTTAATTAGAAAGCTTAAAGAACCTAGACATTGCACAGTTACATTCAAAAATAAATAAATAAATAAAATCTCTCTATTAGAATTAGGCCCGCTAGAGTGACATGGGTACTCATCGCGTGAACTAAGCAGAAGGTGGTCGGAAACCATAGCTCTAAGAAGGCATGGTGACTAATAGCCCCACACACAGACACAAGTCACGAACGAGCCCTGAGGACGGTCAAGTGCATTCTAAAGTTCAGCCGAAAAGACTAAGCAGTTACAAAAGGGGGCTTGCGAGGGCTCGACCTTCGAATGATGGTTAGGGAAGATCACGTTACCGCCAAGGTGACAATCATGGATCGAGGGTACATTCCTACCCACGGCCAAAATGAACACTAGTCTTATGCTGGGGCATTTATTATATATATATATATATATCTATCTGTCTTGCACGACTTCCCAATCTGGGCCCTCATTGCTTACACGATTGCCACGGACACTCACTGGACTGTACACACCCTCACCTCATGCATGCTTTTGTTGCTAATCACTTTTAGTTGAATGCAGGAAAGAACACACCCACTAAGGTGCCAATTCCATCTCTTTGTTTGCCAAAGCTTGAATGCCAAAACGGCCCCCTGACATTTTTACCAAGAAAGAAAGATGCCACCCTAGCTAAATTATGCAGGGGGCCTAAAAATATTAAACTAATGAGTTTGTTTCAAGACCTTGCAGGGAAACCAACTCCGATTACATTGATAACATCCCACAAGCTGGGGCATTTTTTATTAGTTACGGGTATTATTTTGTACACAACTCCTTGAAAAGATTAAAATGCTGATGACCAAACTTGGGAAATATGAATTATGACTGTTATGATATACAATGATGAATTTGATTATAAATGTATGCTCTGTACACCCTTTATGATATTATATGAGATTTAAAAATGCAAATATCTTGAGCTCCTACCTTAATACTTAATGCTGACGATATAAATGCCCTAAAACATAGAATTGCTTAGGCCACAAATATCACACACTCAGGCACTCCTCATTGTTTGAGAACCTTGTGACTATGTTTCCTTCTTCGGGTCAAAATTGGCCTGGGATTGCATTTATTTGGTTTATTATAGCCCACCTTGTCTATCCATGATTGCTATTAGTCTTATTCCATGAGATTTATGCTAGGGCACGAATTCCGAGAAATCTTAGAAAAATTTCAATAACACTTCCCCTTGTTTTTTGGACCCCGGAAAATGACCGGATACACAGAACTTGTTACCTGTGAAAGAAGAACACTTCATATATCCCCCGGTACCCCACAACAACTCCTCATCAATCAAACACATTCCCATGGCACTTCTAAAGCATCAAGCACACTATCTCAACTATACATACATAATACACGTGTGCACAACATACATCAAATACATATTAGCTCCCACCATAAGCCAAAGATGGGACTAAATAACATAGACACATAACCAACACATGTGGATACAACATGGAGAAAGGATACACTAATGATGCATCTCGGGGAGATCAATTGAAGTGTGATAGCTTTACGGAGCGGCTTCATCATGACGAGCCGATGAAGCAAAAGAGGCCGGACTGTAAGACCCCGCCCCGAGAGTTTCCGATTAGTGTTAATTACGACGTGACTTATTTATAAGTGAGATTAGTGGAAATTGGTTAAATGTGGATTAGAATAGTTTTTATAGCTTTGAATAATTTTGGGAACTCTTTTGATCTAGTAGGGCCCTTTGGGGGTTCCTTTTATTGTGTCCTGATTAGTTTTGGGATTTATTTAATAATTCTGGAAATCTGTAATTTGCTCCGTTTAATGTATTTTATTATTCCCGATAACTTTTGTATTCGCTCCGTTTCCGTTCGAGACCTCCAAACCCTAATTTGCCATTGATAGGGGTAAAACAGTCTTTTTACATAAAATCTGGACACTATTTTCAATGTCTCCGAAACTCGTAAAATATATACTTTTTGGAAAGTAGAAATTTCGACGATCGATTCTTCCTTCTCCGTCGAATCCATCCGAAGCCCGTAGAGCGATGATTTAGCCCAATTTGGACTTTTAAGTTGTGGGACCCATTGCCATTGTCTATATAAGGAGGAGCCCTTTTTCCTCTTCCTCTTCTTGCAACTTTCTTTGAGAAAAAGGAACCCCGGCCCAACCCTAGGGTTCTCTTCAAGTTACCTTGCTTCTTGCTTCTCCCAATCTCACTCAAATATATTACTAAAGGTTAAATGGAGGTGGTAATCTTCTTCCCCTCAATGAGAGCTTCATCTTGATATCATTTTTAGAGAGAGCCTTCCATTCCAAGCTACCTTTTGAGCAAGCTCTTGCCATTAGAGGACCTTCCATGTAAGCTCTTCTTCTCATCTCTTGGTTGTGTGTTCTTCTAGCCATGGAGGTGCTTCACTTTGATTATTGGAAGCTATCTCCATCTATTTCTTGGTTTTGACATTCTAGGGTTGTAATGAATGTATTTTGGGGATTTTTGTGTAGATTGTAGATTTGAGCTTGATAGTGGGATTAGAGCTTGACTAGCATATTTGGAGATCAAGGCAAGTGAATGAATGGATTTGTTTTGAATGAGTTCTTGTTTTATTGAAAATGTGGATTTTTACTATTCCTATTCCTTTAGTTTATTATGTTTCATAATGCTTTTAGAAATGTACTTATTGATATGATTTTTCTCTTAGTTAGTTTTATGAGAATGTATGCATTCATTCATTAAAGTTATTTTGGTCATTATGAACTTCTTAAATGATATTTGTACTTGCATTGAATGAGATTTGTATTGGTAGGAGAATTAATGCATTGATGGAATGGTGGTTGGTGGAAAGGATTAAATGTTAAATGAAAGGGAATAGGCCCATTTCATGTTAGGAACTGGTTGGAGTTGAGGTGAAAGGGTTTGGAAAAGAAAGAACTGAAATCTGCACCTGATGTGTAGTCCCCGCAGCTGGACGGTCAGCGGGCGGTCACCTTGGCGGCTAGCCGACCCAGATGCGGTTAGAAACGCAGAATGCTGTGTTTTGACGGCGAACCGCGGTCAGCCCCTCGGTCAGCTCGCGCTTAACGGCTAACGAAAAACCCTGTGACCGCCAGGTAGCCGAGATGGCCGGTCAGAAACACAGAATGCTATATTTTAGCAGGGTGAACCGCGGTCAGCCCCGCGGTCAGCCAGCGGCTAACCGCTGATCACCTCGGCGGCTAACCGCCAGGTAACCGATTAGTGACCGAATTTCACCCAGAATTCCTAAGTCTTTTCTATTGTTTTCAGATATGGTATTTAAAGGTTTGGATGGGTTGTTCTAATGCGCCACCACCTTGGAAAGACCAGGGGATGACATAAGGAGATTGACTTAGAAAGAAACACCATTTCGGAAATGTATTGGGACTTTTGGATTCATCAACTTGCATAAGGAAACTTGGTATGTCCTCTATCATTCGAGTACCATACTAAGGATAATAATAGACATACAAGATCCTTATACATGTTGCTTGAATATGGATGCCCCAATATATAGTCTCTAATGGTATAAGGATTCATTGCATTGTTTTACTCAGATTATATGTACAATTACCCGATCCTACTAGTTTTATCTCAATTTTGATTTATACACCTGATATGTCCTGCCAGCCTCGTTTATGCATGAACAGATAATAATATGAAATGCGTGCTTACGAGCACCATGCCCCGCCTGCCCGAGTGTTTTATACCGATATAGTTTTGCATATGTTTTGATTTCTCATGTAACCTATGAGTCGGCACCACTAAGCTTGGACGTCCTTGTCAGTCTGATCAACTGACTTGGGTCTCCTCCTTGTGCTCCCGCCAGTTGCAACTTGGATCCTGTCCTGTCCCGTTACCCGGTTCCACGGCCATGGTCTTGCCTAGCTATATGTATATGGATATAATTTTGGTTCTCGTCACTTCGTGTGCTCGAGCCCAACGCACTGAATGTGTTCTCATCACATTAGTGATAGAGAGGATTTAGCTTTAGTGTGGTTGCCATTTAGTCAGTTCCTGTACCTTGAATACCCTACATGATTTATATTGCATCTGTACTTTAAATGAACCATGCATCCTGTTTTATGACAGTTATTGTTTTAACAGGATTTCGTTATGTTTAAGTTGTACTTTGATTTCTTTCTTGGTATTATCTATTCACCCACCTCCCAGACCGTCGTGTCTGACCCATTTTTGTGGTATTTAGGTCTAGCCCCCGTTATTGCCTACGAGGAGGAGCCAGAGGAGGCGGTCGGCGAAACGCAACGATTAGTGGAATGGCAAGCTGACAATGTCATGTAGACATTTGGTCTAGCTTGGAGCTACGTAACATTTTGGGGAGATTTTGGAATATTACATGATTTAAACTTTTGGTTGTACTGGCCTTTGTTGGCCATTATTTTTGGGGAATGTTAATTTAACTTGATCTTTTGTTTAAACTCTAACTTCAAATTTTGGGAATGCTAATGAGATCGTTGCTCACTCTGACATCATGTCATACTTGTGTATTATCAGTCTCATTTAATGAAAATGGACCAAGCGTTTGACTTGCTACACGTTTCCACACCAATGTAAATGTTCTATGAGTGTGAGTGGAATCCCCACCGCGGAAACCTGTGGGAAATTAAGGAAATGTATAATCATTGTTAAGGGTAGTTCATTACCCCATCCACACCACCGTCGCAGTCCCGGGTCCCTGTCCGGGGTCGCGACAAACTAGTTTTAGAGCGAGACGTGTTTCGAGCAATTAAAAAAAACAGAAATCCTAAGGACGTGGCGAGGATCCGTTAGACTTTTCGTTAGATTTTTCGATAGTTAGACTCGTGTGAGCAATGTGTAACCCTTATATAATTTTATGTGCTAACAATTTGTTTTGCAGTGATATGCCACCTCGAAAAAGACCCGTAACCTACAATCCCACCGCAAGTAATAGTGAACACACTGGGCCACTAGGAAACGGTACTCCGGATCTAAACATACAGAATCAATTTCAACAGTTGATGCAAGCCATGATTGACCTACAACGTCAAGCCAATGAAAATCAAGCCAGATTGCAAGAGCAAATGGCCAGGAAGGATGAGGAGCATGCTAGGGAAATGGCTATGATGCAAAGGCAGTTGTTAGAAGTGTTAGAAAGGAGGCCTGAACCGGCACCAGCGCAACCTCTAGGCCCTCAAATAGTCATTAACAATAGGGAACATGGCCCCAATGCGTTGTTTGAAAGGTTTAGGAAGAGGGGTCCTAAGGAGTTCACTGGGCATGAGGACCGATTAGCTGCAGACGATTGGTTGGAGCATACAGAGAACATCTTTGAGATATTTAGATGTACAGGTAGGCAGCAAGTGCAACTTGCCGCTTCCATGTTCATCGGCCTAGCGGATATATGGTGGAAAACAGTCAAGGCTGAGTATAGGACCATAACAGACGCAGAGGCTTGGACAAGTTTCAAGAGACAATTCAGTGACAAGTTTGTACCGACACATGTGAAGAGGCAAAAAGCCATTGAATTCCAACAGCTCGTACAAGGTAACACGACCGTTCAAGAGTACCTCACGAAGTTCGAAAGGTTGTCTCGATATGCCCCTGAGTTAATTGACACCGTGGAGAAAAAGATAGCAAAGTTCCTTGAAGGACTTAACCCGATCATTGAGAGGGATGCCACGGGTGTTGTACCACCTGCCACTTTTGAAGAGGCTGTGAGAAGGGCCTATAAATTCGAGAACCTAAACAACAAGATCCTCAAGATCCAAGGAAAGGCACCAGCTCACCAACAGAATCACCCACCAAGGAACCAACAGAACAAACGACCGAGGCATGAACAAAACGTACAGAATGCTCTGGTTTGTGTTCACTGTGGTAAAAACCACGAGAGTGCTCAATGCCGTACGATTACGGGAGCATGTTTCAGATGTGGATCCATGGCGCACCAGCTCAAAGACTGCCCAAGGCAAGTTGGACAAGGTAACAACAGACAGAATCAGCAACAACAAGGAACACAGCGCCAGGAACCACCTCAGAATGCACTAGCCGTACAGAACCAGCCCAGGCCACTCCAGCAGTAGGCTCCACAGCAACAATATAGACCTCCACAGCAGCATCAAGCTCGTCAGCAAGGATAGAATCAGAATCAGCGTCCTCCTCAGCAGAATAGGAATGCACAACAAGGGAGGTAGCAGCAAGCTCAAAACATGCCACAGCAGCGAGGACAAGTTTATGCCATCAACCAAGCGGATGCAGAGGCTACAGATAACGTGGTGAAAGGTACACTCCTAGTTTGTGGATTTGATGCCAAGATTTTGTTTGACCCTGGCTCTACACACTCTTTCTTGTCTCCAAAATTTTCTAAGTTGATTGATATGCCTGCTAGAGAACTTGAGTATGTATTGACGGTGTCCACCACCGTAGGCAAACAAGTTGTGTGTAGGAAATATTATCCTAGATGTGCTATTAAGATAGGAGATGTGGTGTTACCAGCGGATCTTATTTTGTTGGAGATGTATGATTTTGATGTCATTCTAGGAATGGATTGGTTAGCAGGATACCATGCTACGATGGACTGTTTCCATAAGACCATCACGTTCAAATTAGAGGAGACCCCAGCAGGAGTATTGTTCCATGGGGAGAGGAGGAATTCTTGTCCAAGATTCATCTCAGCATTGAAGCCTGATAGACTAGTGAGAGGTGGATGTGAATGCTATTTAGCGTTTATCGCGGAGGATAAACGGTCCCAAGGGGTGGAGGAGATCCCAATTGTTTGCGAATTCCCAGACATTTTTCCAGAAGAAATCCCAGGCTTACCACCTGTTAGGGAGATTGACTTCACCATCGAATTGTTACCAGGGACCGCTCCGGTATCTATTGCACCATACAGAATGGCTCCAGCTGAATTAGGAGAGTTGAAGATTCAGTTGCAAGAATTGTTGGATAAAAGTTTTATTAGACCGAGCGTCTCACCTTGGGGAGCTCCAGTTTTATTCGTCAAGAAGAAAGACGGTTCTATGAGAATGTGTATTGACTATCGGAAATTGAACCAAGCTACCATCAAGAACAAGTATCCATTGCCGAGGATAGATGAATTGTTTGACTAATTGCAAGGTGCTACTTACTTTTCGAAGATCGATCTAAGGTCCGGTTACCATCAGCTGAGAGTTAGAGATTCAGATGTATCGAAGACGGCGTTCCGGACGAGATATGGACACTATGAATTTCTAGTGATGCCATTTGGACTGACGAATGCACCGGCAGTATTCATGGCTTTGATGAACAAAATTTTCGCAGAGTACTTGGACCAATTTACAGTGGTGTTTATTGATGACATTTTGGTGTACTCTAAGTCTAAAGAAGAGCATGAAGAGCATTTGAGGATAGCATTGCAACTTCTAAGAGACAACCAATTGTATGCGAAGCTCACCAACTGCGAATTTTGGCTTGAAGAAGTCGCATTTTTAGGTCATATCATTTCCAAAGAAGGATTATCAGTGGACTCAGCCAAGATAGATGCAGTTGTAAAGTGGGAAAGACTGAAGAATGCGTCAGAAATTAGAAGTTTTCTTGGATTGGCGGGTTACTATCGAAGATTTGTGCAGGGATTTTCGTCGATCGCAGCTTCGTTGATGAAGTTGACCAAGAAGAATGCACCTTATGTGTGGATAGATCACTGTGAAACCAGCTTCCAAGAGTTGAAAAAGAGATTAACTTCAGCACCCATCCTCACTTTACCATCCGGGAGCGGCGGTTACACCATTTTTACAGATGCTTCGAATATTGGACTCAGTTGTGTGTTGATGCAAGATGGAAAAGTCGTTGCTTATGGATCCCGTCAGCTGAAGGACCACGAGAAGAACTACGCAACGCATGACCTGGAGTTAGCAGCGGTCGTTTTTGCACTAAAGATGTGGAGACATTACCTCTACGGAGAGAAATTTGAAGTCCACTCCGATCACCGCAGCTTACAGTATTTGTTCTCTCAGAAGGAGTTGAATATGAGACAAAGAAGATGGATGGAATATATTAAAGATTATGATTTTCCGATCAAGTATCACCCGGGAAAGGCAAATGTAGTAGCCAATGCCTTGAGTAGGAAGTCAGCAAGTGTGCCAAGCCTAAGAGTTAGGTGCTTCTTTTAGCAATTTGAAGAGTTGGGTGTAGATTTTCAGCCCCTAAGCGAGGGAGTGATGTTAGCCAACATGTCCGTGTCTGAACCCTCGTTCATTCGGAAGATCAAGGATGACCAATTGCAAGATCCAGAGCTGGCCAAGATTTCAGAGCATATAGCAGAACGCCCTGATTTTCGTATTGTGGATGGAGTCTTATTCTATCGTGATCGTCTATGCGTGCCCAATATTGAAGATTTGAAGAATGACATTATGACAGAGGCGCACAGTACGAAGTACTCTATGCATCCGGGTAGCACGAAGATGTATCAGAACTTGAAAGGCAGATTTTGGTGGAACAACATGAAGAGGGAAATAGCAGCTTTCGTTTCCTGATGTATGACGTGTCAGTTGGTGAAGGCAGAGCATCAAAGACCTCCAGGGTTGTTGCAGCCATTAGAGATCCCGGAATGGAAGTGGGAACATATCACCATGGATTTCATCTCTGGATTGCCAAGGACCAGAAAAGGGAACAACTCCATATGGGTCATTGTGGACCGTCTTACCAAATCAGCTCATTTTATTCCTATGAAGATTGGAGAGAAAATGCATATGTTACCTCTCGCAGAGTTGTTTGTCAACGAGATTGTCAGCCGTCATGGGCAGCCAGTCTCCATTACTTCAGATAGAGATAACAAGTTCGTCTCGAGATTCTGGAAGACTTTGCATGAGTCTATGGGAACGAAGCTTCAGTTCAGCACAGCATACCACCCTCAAACAGATGGTCAGTCGGAAAACAATTCAGACCCTTGAAGATATGCTTTGAGCGTGTGTGCTAGATTTCAAGACTCAATGGGACGAGACCCTACCGCTTTGCGAGTTCGCCTACGACAATAGTTATCATTCGAGCATTGGGATGGCACCTTTTAAGGCATTGTATGGTAGGAGGTGTAGAACTCCAGTCTGTTGGGCAGAAGTAGGTATTCGCAGTTTTCGTGGGCCGACTATGGTGAGTGAAACCAGTGACAAAGTCAAGTTTATCCAAGAACGTCTGAAAGTAGCCCGGAGTAGACAGAAGAGCTATGCAGACTCTCATCGAAGGGACTTACATTTTAAGGAAGGAGATAAGGTTTTCTTGATGGTGTCACCTACTAGAGGAACTCTGAGATTCGGACAGAAAGGCAAATTATCTTGGAGATACACTGGACCCTATGATATCGTGAGCAAGATTGGTGACGTGGCTTATAGATTGGCCTTACCACCTGAGCTTTCCGGCGTACACAATGTGTTCCATGTGTCTATGTTGAAGAAGTACATCCCTGACCCATCACATGTACTCCGTCATGAACCGTTGGAGATCAGAGAAGATGCCACCTATGCCGAGAAGCCTATTCAGATCATCGATATGAAAGAACAGGAACTAAGGACAAGGACCATTCAATGGGTGAAAGTGCTTTGGGAGAATCATGGACCGGAAGAGGCAATGTGGGAATTACGGGATCAAGTTCAGCACAAGTATCCGCATCTACTACCCGAGGTTACTTATTTTGTTTCATTTGGTGGACCAAATGCCCTAAGGGGTGGAGGATGTAAGACCTCGCCCCGAGAGTTTCCGATTAGTGTTAATTAAGACGTGACTTATTTATAAGTGAGATTAGTGGAAATTGGTTAAATCTGAATTAGAATAGTTTTTATAGCTTTGAATAATTCTGGGAACTCTTTTGATCTAGTGGGGCCCTTTGGGGGTTCCTTTTATTGTGTCTTGATTAGTTTTGGGATTTATTTAATAATTCTGGAAATCTGTAATTTGCTCCGTTTAATGTATTTTATTATTCCCGATAACTTTTGTATTCGCTCCGTTTCCGTTCGAGACCTCCAAACCCTAATTTGCCATTGATAGGGGTAAAACAGTCTTTTTACATAAAATCTGGACACTATTTTCAATGTCTCCGAAACTCGTAAAATATATACTTTTTGGAAAGTAGAAATTTCGACGATCGATTCTTCCTTCTCCGTCGAATCCATCCGAAGCCCGTAGAGCGATGATTTAGCCCAATTTGGACTTTTAAGTTGTGGGACCCATTGCCATTGTCTATATAAGGAGGAGCCCTTTTTCCTCTTCCTCTTCTTGCAACTTTCTTTGAGAAAAAGGAACCCCGGCCCAACCCTAGGGTTCTCTTCAAGTTACCTTGCTTCTTGCTTCTCCCAATCTCACTCAAATATATTACTAAAGGTTAAATGGAGGTGGTAATCTTCTTCCCCTCAATGAGAGCTTCATCTTGATATCATTTTTAGAGAGAGCCTTCCATTCCAAGCTACCTTTTGAGCAAGCTCTTGCCATTAGAGGACCTTCCATGTAAGCTCTTCTTCTCATCTCTTGGTTGTGTGTTCTTCTAGCCATGGAGGTGCTTCACTTTGATTATTGGAAGCTATCTCCATCTATTTCTTGGTTTTGACATTCTAGGGTTGTAATGAATGTATTTTGGGGATTTTTGTGTAGATTGTAGATTTGAGCTTGATAGTGGGATTAGAGCTTGACTAGCATATTTGGAGATCAAGGCAAGTGAATGAATGGATTTGTTTTGAATGAGTTCTTGTTTTATTGAAAATGTGGATTTTTACTATTCCTATTCCTTTAGTTTATTATGTTTCATAATGCTTTTAGAAATGTACTTATTGATATGATTTTTCTCTTAGTTAGTTTTATGAGAATGTATGCATTCATTCATTAAAGTTATTTTGGTCATTATGAACTTCTTAAATGATATTTGTACTTGCATTGAATGAGATTTGTATTGGTAGGAGAATTAATGCATTGATGGAATGGTGGTTGGTGGAAAGGATTAAATGTTAAATGAAAGGGAATAGGCCCATTTCATGTTAGGAACTGGTTGGAGTTGAGGTGAAAGGGTTTGGAAAAGAAAGAACTGAAATCTGCACCTGATGTGTAGTCCCCGCAGCTGGACGGTCAGCGGGCGGTCACCTTGGCGGCTAGCCGACCCAGATGCGGTTAGAAACGCAGAATGCTGTGTTTTGACGGCGAACCGCGGTCAGCCCCTCGGTCAGCTCGCGCTTAACGGCTAACGAAAAACCCTGTGACCGCCAGGTAGCCGAGATGGCCGGTCAGAAACACAGAATGCTATATTTTAGCAGGGTGAACCGCGGTCAGCCCCGCGGTCAGCCAGCGGCTAACCGCTGATCACCTCGGCGGCTAACCGCCAGGTAACCGATTAGTGACCGAATTTCACCCAGAATTCCTAAGTCTTTTCTATTGTTTTCAGATATGGTATTTAAAGGTTTGGATGGGTTGTTCTAATGCGCCACCACCTTGGAAAGACCAGGGGATGACATAAGGAGATTGACTTAGAAAGAAACACCATTTCGGAAATGTATTGGGACTTTTGGATTCATCAACTTGCATAAGGAAACTTGGTATGTCCTCTATCATTCGAGTACCATACTAAGGATAATAATAGACATACAAGATCCTTATACATGTTGCTTGAATATGGATGCCCCAATATATAGTCTCTAATGGTATAAGGATTCATTGCATTGTTTTACTCAGATTATATGTACAATTACCCGATCCTACTAGTTTTATCTCAATTCTGATTTATACACCTGATATGTCCTGCCAGCCTCGTTTATGCATGAACAGATAATAATATGAAATGCGTGCTTACGAGCACCATGCCCCGCCTGCCCGAGTGTTTTGTACCGATATAGTTTTGCATATGTTTTGATTTCTCATGTAACCTATGAGCCGGCACCACTAAGCTTGGACGTCCTTGTCAGTCTGATCAACTGACTTGGGTCTCCCCCTTGTGCTCCCGCCAGTTGTAACTTGGATCCTGTCCTATCCCGTTACCCGGTTCCGCGGTTGTGGTCTTGCCTAGCTATATGTATATGTATATAATGTTGGTTCTCGTCACTTCGTGTGCTCGAGCCCAACGCACTGAATGTGCTCGCATCACATTAGTGATAGAGAGGATTTAGCTTTAGTGTGGTCGCCATTTAGTCAGTTCCTGTACCTTGAATACCCTACATGATTTATATTGCATCTGTACTTTAAATGAACCATGCATCCTGTTTTATGACAGTTATTGTTTTAACAGGATTTCGTTATGTTTAAGTTGTACTTTGATTTCTTTCTTGGTATTATCTATTCACCCACCTCCCAGACCGTCGTGTCTGACCCATTTTTGTGGTATTTAGGTCTAGCCCCCGTTATTGCCTACGAGGAGGAGCCAGAGGAGGCGGTCGGCGAAACGCAACGATTAGTGGAATGGCAAGCTGACAATGTCATGTAGACATTTGGTCTAGCTTGGAGCTACGTAACATTTTGGGGAGATTTTGGAATATTACATGATTTATACTTTTGGTTGTACTGGCCTTTGTTGGCCATTATTTTTGGGGAATGTTAATTTAACTTGATCTTTTGTTTAAACTCTAACTTCAAATTTTGGGAATGCTAATGAGATCATTGCTCACTCTGACATCATGTCATACTTGTGTATTATCAGTCTCATTTAATGAGAATGGATCAAGAGTTTGATTTGCGACACGCTTCCGCACCAATGTAAATGTTCTATGAGTGTGAGTGGAATCCTCACCGCGGAAACCTGTGGGAAATTAAGGAAATGTATAATCATTGTTAAGGGTAGTTCATTAACCCATCCACACCACCGTCGCGGTCCCAGGTCCCGGTCCAGGGTCGCGACACGGACCATGAGCACGTTGAGAAGGGGTGCGGGTTGAGTTTGAGAATGTATAACCTATTTCTTTTGCCCTTCGGTGAAGTCTAGCGAGGCGCCGCCGTAAATCAGTAACCACCTCAACATGATGTCGCTCCATGCGATCCATGCGCCGAGCGTAATGATCATGAATAAAGGCCTTCTCCTTGCCCCAGCTAGGAGGTGGAGGAATAGAAGCAGCGATAGCACCGCTCTACAGGGCAACGTTTAAAGAAGCATTACATTCAACAAACTTTGTAGCATCGAACGAGGAATTTAAAAGGAAGAAAAAAATCTTCACCTGTGTAGAGGCTTCGAAGCTCCTAAGCCTGGCGCATAACTCGTCAACCTACACGCCATAACATTACAAACCACATCAACAATGGACAAAGAATCAAGATCGAGACGTCACATGAGTAGGTCTCATACCTGTGCCTTTGAAGCATCTCTTTCCACAAGCGCTCTATCGCTCTCGCCACAAGTCTCCGCCTGAAAAATCACAAAGAAAAACGATCATGAATAAAAGAGAGAAAACGCAACAAAGATCTAGACCTCACCAACCTGCAGACGAGCCATCTCCGCTCGTAGTGTCTGAAGCTCCCCCTCTAGTCTGATCCTCACAGCCTCGGATGTAGCCAAATCCTTATCCCTTTGCGCAAGCAATTAGATGTCATAAATCTCAGATCATGACAAGGACTGAGTTTGTAACTGTCTTCCACATAGGTATCCGCCAGCACGTCAATGATGGCATCGCGCAGCTGTAGTTCTTTTCGCCAATCCCTCTGGACAAAGTAAAAGAGTCAGCAAGTTCGGGGCATTATTTTCAAGATAGCCAAAGGATCACGATTCCTATACCTCCTTAGCCACGAAGGATGCATGTAACTCCGTCGTTATCGCCTCCTGAGGTCACTAGGTGTACAATGCAATAAATGAGTACTCTGACACATAACACAAGGATAGTACCCCCCAGTCCCCAGGCCACAAATGGAAAATATATTACCTTCTCCTTCACTATCTCAGACAGTTGAAACACTTCTCCACGAAGAGCTGACTCAATATCAGCTGTCATTCCCCCGGAGGTTCCCTGTCACATGCATAATGGATTTGATTAGAAACAGAGTCGAGGCAATATGTTTAGTAAATCTGGATGGATCTTAGCTCGCCCGGATCATTGCCTAATGGACGTGTCTCTTGACGTCCCACCCCAACTGGGGAAGCCGTCTAAAGAAAGAAAAAGAAATGCAATTGGTCAACTCAGAAAAGATAGAAAGCATAGAGTTAAATGAGTAAGTTTAAATGATCACCCGAAGTGACATCAATGTCTCCATCGCCTCGGCCCAATTCCGAATAGAATAAGAAGCCCCGCCAGAATATGACTCTGGAAGTATGTATCGACAGGTGGCATCTCTCTAATGACGCTCGTAGTCACCGGATGCTCCTTCATCTGTGCCAAAGGCAGGTGTTTTTCCCCCTCTGTCCCAATCATCTATCTCGGCCTGGTGCGGATGAGAATGGCTGAATATCGCTTCGCCCCATCCCCTATATGAATGGCTCGTGATAGGCTCAGGGGCTAAGACGACCTGATGACTGCCAAACTAGCGAGCAACTTGACTCACGACAAGCCTAGAAACAATCTGAGGGGCGTGAAGCCATATGTCTCTCGCAAATAAGTGCACTCCCTCTCGCACTGCCATCAGCTCATCGTCAGGGCCGCCCTGATAAGGACACAAGTGATCTGAAAAGGGGAAAGAGCATAACCCCATGTCAACCATCAGCAAATTGAAATAAGAGGGTGACTAGTCCTGGCTTAATTCCAAAACAAGCTAATGACTTAAAAAGAAAAAGAGAAAAAGAGAATGATTTACCTCTCGATCTGTCAACTCGTTCAAGATAAAACGACAGCCTTGCTCATCAGGCCTCATCCTCAAGTCCTTGGTTCTGTTCGCCAGCTCGGTAGGACGGAGGTCAGCAAAGCCCCATAAAGTAGCATTCGGATACCACTGCGCCGCCCGAGGAGCAAGACTCAACCGCACTGGCAAACGCTCAGGGCGACATTGTAGGATATGCTCCCACATCCACACCTATTTTGGAGAAGTCAAATCATTAGTAAAGCAAAATGTTCAAAGCGAAAGACTAACAAACATGGAAAACTGATTTACTTGAAGGATTTGGACGAAACCCCGCAGACTCCTATGGCCTTTCTGCACCCGCCATCTATCATCCAGACTATGAAAAAGAAAGGCCAGCGCTGCCGCACCCCAAGCATAATCGCCTAACCGGCTCAAATCATCGATGATCCTAAGCAAGGTGCCAGACACCCTATTGCCGGTGGCGTTTGCAAATAAACACTTTCCGAAGAAATAGAGGAGGAACGCGCGGAGACTCTCGTCCTCGCCTCGCCTAGCCGACAATAGCCAAGGGCATCTCAATTCAACATCAAATTTGGTCTCCTTTTTCCCTACCAAAATGTCAAAGATTTGCAATCAGTAGTGCTCATTAATTCGCAAGGAGCAGTATTAAAGTCATCTTTTGGTACTCACTTGTCACATGGAAGGTCTCACAAGGAATCCCCACTCTCTTCCGACGATAGGACCCATCAACGGGTACCTCTCTACACTCGTACTCTGCAGATAAAAAAAAAAGAAGAAGGGGGATTATAAACATTAGCTGCACAAACAATAAGAGATAAGAATAAACTTTAGAATTTACCTGTAGGTGGGACAATGTCATCACCACCCTCATCATCTCCAACCCTCTTTCCGTTGCTACCCTTCTCACCTTCGCTGCCCCCGTCGTCCATCGGATCATCACTATCATCGGATGCAAGTAGCTCATCCAAGGGCGCGGTATACTCCTCGTCATCAGAGTCACTAGCCGCACCCTCACCCTCATCCACTCCAACATCCGGGCAAATAATATCCGCCGTACCCCTTGCCTGCTTGCTAGTGGTCGGGGCGGGTCCACCATCCCCATCTCTAACCGATGAATCTCCGATGGCTGCTGTTCGCACCTCATGTCCGGCCAAAAACTCAGTCTGATCAAGTGCCCAACCTAAATTGCATAAGAGACGATGATAAGAAAGAGAGCGAATGCATTGAAGTTACAAGAACAAAGGTAGAATACTCACTGTCTAGGATCCTTGTCCTCTCAGGCCCATAAGCCTCCCATAACCATTCAATGTCAATCTGGCTGGAGCCAAGATAAGGCCGTGCACCAAACAAACGCTGGAGCAAAGGCCAGACAAGGTCAGGATTAGCATCGGTCGCACCAGTCGAGACCGGCAAACCGCTCACCCTTAAACCCCAACATCTCGCTATATCCTCGAGGGTGATGGTCATCTCACCAGTTGGGAAGTGGAAAGAATGGGTCTCATCCCTCTATCTCTCAGAGAGTGCGCTAATGAGAGAACGGTCGGGTAGAAAAGTTACAATTGACATGAAATCTCCAAAACCCATCGCTAGGAGATGACCCTTTAAGGTGTCTGACAACTCTGTCCACCACACTTTCACCTTTAGCCACCCCACCCTCATCCGAGCAAGAGGTACAAGCTGAAATTGAGAGAAGACTCATGATTGTTAGCCCAAAGATTTGAAGATAAGTGATGGTGAAATGCAATACATGAGAGACTAAGTGTTATTACCTTGCCCGCTTTTATCTCGTCGGCAAGATGGGGATCTTTTTTAGTTCGCTATTTCTTACGCCTCTTTTCGGGTCGGGCCGCGGTTTGCTCTGCCTCAGGTTCCCCAGTGAGCCCAACTTCAGGGACATCCTCGAGCCTACCTGAGGGGACACCTCCAAAATCTCCTGATGGACCCTCTCCTGATTCGACAGGCGTCGGGGCTCTCTTGTGAGCAAGCCTCGTCCTAGCCATCCTGCACATTCAAAAACAAGAAAGAAAGTATACATGAGAAATGATGAATTCAGAAGCACGCAAACAATGAGGCAATGCATTAAATTTGAGGATGCCACATCGAATGCTATGCAGGGCAACTAAGTTGAACCCAAGAGTGACATCAAAATGAAGAATAGTTGGTGAAACCAATCCTGAGATAAAACAGCCCAAGGACAAGGAATAAAACCAATACAAAAACAATCACCAAAAACAAATGACCAAATCGCAACTAAAACAGCACTTCATAACCCTTGTCCCATCGTGTCACAACTACCACATTCAAGTTGTTACCCTCACTCCCCTCCATTACCAGGCTTACTCTTCTACATAAAAAAAATAAAAATAAAATAATAATAATAATAATAATAAAGGCAAAAGAGCAGAAGGTTCCCAATATAATTACAAATATGAAAGTGAGCATAAAACACACCATGGTGCAAGAAACAAGTCAAACTAGTGCTCCACAAATTTAAACAAGTCCCTGAATGACATAAGAAAGAAAAATGAAAAATAAAATAAAACAAAATAAATAAATAAAAAAAACCAAGAAGAGAAAAGCCCAAACCACTCTCCTACAGTGACTGAGATCTATGTTAGGAGTCCAAACTCCTATTCACCACATTCTCATTTAAAACCAATGGAAATGCTCAACAAGTTCAACAATCTTCACTATACCCATTAACTTCCATGGGCCACACCAAACCTCATTCTTCATCATCCCATCAATCTCAACTAGCCACAATGGATGCCCATTTTTCTACCCAAACTGATTTTTATTTTTTTTTACCAAGGGATTCCCACTCTGAAACATCTCAAATTTGAACCAAGGGGTTAGGATTGCCAACATCATAGCTAGGACAACTCCATTCCTTCTTCCCTCACCAAAATCCACCATGCCTTAGCCAAAATCGAGTCCTAAAACCCCATGTTGTAGCCATCGTCCAAAATGATAATAATAATGATAATAAATAAAAAAGAGAAAGAAGGAATGAATGGAAGAGGAGGGGACCCACATACTTGGGCCACCAACCTGTCAAACACCCCTTCTCTCTTCTTTGTTTCCTTCCTCTTCCCCTCACTCTGTTGCTTCTTCCCTGCTCAGCCCAATCAAACATTACTTAAAACGGCAACAACAGATTCTAAAAAATAAAAAAATAATAAAAAATAAAAAAAAAGAAAAGGGGGGAAGAAAAGAAAGAGAGAATAAAGAATGGGAAATGGGAAGAGAATAAAAGCACGTACCTGGATCTCTCTCTCCTCCCTTTTCTCCTTAACTTACTCGGCCTCCACCTGAAATGGCAGCATGCAAATTCTAAAAAAAAAAAAAAAAAAACAGAGAGGAGAAAAGAAAGAGAATAGCAATAAAGAAAGGGGGGTTGGAGCACACATACCTGGATTCCTCTCTCCTCCCTCTTTTCCACTGCTACTTACTCGGCCTCCACCTGAAACGACCACAACAACCATGAAAAAAAATAGAAAAAAGAAATAGGAAAAGAGGTTGAGACCCACTTACTTGGGTGATGACAGACTTGTGCATTGCTGCTCCTCTTCTCTCTCCGCTCAGCTACTGCCCTGCTCACTCTTCCCTGCGCCTCACCTGAAGCAAAAAACTGAAAGAAAGAAACAAAAGAAGAGGGAGAGAGGGAAACAAAGAAACGAAATAAAAAAAGGGGAAAAATCCCAGCCCTTATGACCTAACGCCCAACGCTGGGCGCATAATGGCCCAGCACCATCACGTGGTGGGGCCCTCTCTAAGGGAGCAGGTCCACCTAAAAAGAAAGAGAGAACAACTGAACTAACTAAAAAAAAATGAAAAAAGAAAAAAAAATCTAATTCAACTTTTATTAAACTCCAATAAGAGTCTTTGAACAATAACAATAGCAATTAATTGAATCGACTGAATCTTAAACATGAACTAAAACAGAGGTCACAACCTTTGCCCCCAATACCCTAGGTGGAGCTTATAACCAACTAAGGTGGTCCTAATGACTTGGCCTCCTATTAAAAGAAAAACCTAGCCTAAGATAGAAAAACTCCTAGTGAGTCCCCTAGGACGGATGGACCATCCCGTTGAAAGTAGGAAAGCGCACCATCTGTGCCTCCATTTCGATGATATGAACTTCGAGATGCCCTTGCACTTCTTTCAAGTTATCTGGGGGATTCCTCAAGACGCCGCAAATATCCCGAACTCGCAGGAAATCATTCAGATAAGCCGTCTATACCGGGTGGATAAGTGCCTAGAGGCTAGTGTTTTGCATCTCGAAGTACTTCCTAAAGCACCTAGGAACAGATGATTCAACTTCATGAGGGCAAGACATGACCATGAGTTCCAGTTGATCCATTTGCCTATGTAGGGTGTTAAAGTCATCGATGGGAGCTCGTTCGTTGGTAGACCTCATAGCTTCCCAAACTTCAAACATCCCCCTGACATCCAACATGCTCCATAAGAGAGATTGGAGCACGCTGTTGATAAAAGATGGTAAGTCTTCCAGAAGCCCGTCATAACCATTCAACCTATTTAGAGCAGTCCTACCCACAATACACAAGTCCCCGTACAACCTGCAGATACCTTTGTACTTCATAGCCAGTAAATCATATCTGCTGTGCCTAACCTCCACAATGCGCTTGTCCATCGCTTCTTCAAACTGGAAAACGCAGTCATAGGTAACAGGCAGGGAGGATTCATGCTTGAGGTAGAATTCTGCCCGTTCCTCCGAGTCGTAATACCCTATCTTTCCTGCCCCAGGGGACCAATATTCATCCCCTGGCGAGTAGGGCTTCCAAGTAGAAGGACCCTCAACACCATCAACAACGAATGAGAAGATCGGAGAGACGGCCATTAGAATAGGATAAGACTTGAAGACATGCACAACGCTTTAGAAACCCCTCACGGAATGAAAACAACCCAAAAACGTTTATAATTGGAGGAAACCCAAAACAACATAAAAAAAAAAAGGTCACTTGGGTGCACCAGGGGTGGCGCCTAGGTCTGTTCCGAGGACTTCACCCCAAAGGGTACGAGTTTAGCCAAGATAATTCTATTAGGTCATCTTAAATTCATGGGAAATACTTCCAGAGGTACTACAGGGCTATCCTAAGTCTTTTTAAGAGTCAAAAGGTCCAAACTACGTATAATACAACATCTTAACACCCATAAAAAAAAAGGGGGGGGGTAACATAATGTCAACCAAGAAACCTCATAAGATTGAAAATAATGCAACATAACAAGCTTAAAGCGCAGAATAAGGGTTGAACAAATATCTATTAAAAAAAAAGCCACTTGGGTGCACCAGGGGTGGCCCCCATGTCTATTCCGGGAAATCCATCCCGTATGGGTCCGGGTCGGCTTAGATCAACCTAGTAGGTCTTTTGAAATCCATGAGATAGACATTGCAAGGGTACTGTTAGGTCAGTTTGAGATCTCTAGGGAACCAAAAACATGGGTCTTTTGTTTAAACAAGTCTAAGTTGAGTACTCATGTAGTGCAATACCTTGAAGAAAAATTAAATGGTGTAAGACTTGGACAAGAGAAATCTATAAGATGTAAGAAATAACAGCACTTTACAACAAATAACAAAGAAATAAAACCTAAAGATACTTGGATCAAATGGTGAAATCCTATTCTTAAAACTACGTAGGAACCCAATTTCGATTGAATTAAAAGATCCTCAACAATTAAGAATTAGCAAAACGAAGAATTATAAATCCAATATCAGCATGAAATTTTCAGAATCTTAAAAAAACACGACATGACAACGAGAAACCTTGCATAACATCAAAAAAAAAAAAAAAAAAAAAAAAAGGGAAGAAAGAAACATCTTTGTTTTTGAAAGGAGAAAGAGAAAAAGAATAAGTAAAGATAATCTAACCTAAGTAAGACAAAAAGCATAATTTGATAAACCCAAAACAAATATGAAATTTAAGCAGAATGGAAAGCATTACACCATACTCAAAAACAAGGACAAAACAAAATAAAAGATGTTGCATGAACTAGAACCCAAAAGGAGTAAAGAATGCTTACTTAGGAACAAGAGAGAAACCAAAACACCTTGAAATCCGAAATTTGGAAGAATAGATTGATTAGTGTAAGAAGGCCCATAGGCAACACTTCCTTTTATAGATTAGTGTCCCAAGTTGAAAAGGAGACGAAATACACCTTGGGCGCACACCCAATGGCACCCAAATCCCTCCAACTGTCTAATTCTATTACCTATAGGACTTCCTTTCTTAACGAATATGAAACCAAGTAGAAGACTACTTGGGCGCACAAACAGGTTTGCCTAAGTACCCAGAGACACATGGGCGCCCCTCCATGTGCGCCCAACTCTTTTCCCAGCCCGAAGAGCCTCCCAAAGCTTGAATTTGAGATCGAAATCGCTTGACGATGATCAGTAATGAAACCTAAATAAAAAAAAAGAAAAAACAACAAAAGAATAAAAAATATAAATAAATAAATTGCGAAAGCTAGTGCATCAAGCATTATCCCATCACATGAAAGCTCATCACATACACTTCAGTCCCATCACGCATACACCATGCATTATATCTCAGGTCATCACCATCAGTAAAATTGGAATAATTACCTCTCAAACTATGGAAATCATATACTACTGACAAAAATGCAGAATCTTTTAGTGTTGGTTCCAATACAGGTTCCCAAAGTGAAAGCGAAAACACTAGAGGTAAAGGTCCTTTAAGCACACTGGTGGAAGATGGTAACAAGCGCACAAGCGTCGGCAAACAAACAATGAAAGAAAGCAACAATGATCCCCGACATTGGATTTACGGAAAACTCTCGAGGTAAGTACCCCTAACTATGATTTTCATGATTTTACCTTGCGTCTAGAAATTGAGTCGCAGTAGGCCTCCCTTAAGTGCTTATGATCGGTACGGCAACCATAATACCGTGTTCTCACGAATTGTGTGTTCGCTGACTCAAGTCTTGATGTTGGGAGATGGAAACCATGTAACTTGAAACTCTCCATGATAAGCACCAAAAAGAAGATCGAATCTATCCCAGGTTCTCATCCAAGCTTGGGTGAAGACCAAGATCCCTAGAGAGTGACAGTTATTCCGGTGAACGTCTTCCATTGATTTAGTTTTTTCAATGCATACCTAAGTTTCAAAATCATACATATAAAAAAAATGCATCTCATTCTCACATGCACCTCACACTATTGCTTGAACTATGTTTGTGATTGCCTTCAAGATGCCCATTATTGCTAGTTAGTTTTAACTATGGCTTGAACATACAACTGTGGATGAAAGTTAAAAGATGCTATATATGACAATTTGAATTAAACTCTATTGCAAGAACAAATGAAACTCTAATGGTGACTTAGCCAATCAAAAGATCGACTTCTGATTTAGACCACCGGGGCACAGTTCCCGCCATCATTTTAAATTTCAGCAATCGGGGCATAGTTCCCAACTCGCCACGTGGCAATACCACGGGCACCGAGGCACATATCTGGGGTTTCCAATCAAATCAGTAGGTAGGTAACTTCTTTTTTTTTTCTCTTTTTCCCCCTGAATTAGGATCGATCCTAGAAAAGCAAACCTCACCTTTAGAGCGAGTTTGCAATTGCATACATCCATAGGTGGCCACTCCAGCGAGCTCAAAAGCTCCCGTGAGCCATGAGTGGTGTGTCTACTTTCTTTGGAGCACAACTCTCCACGCGTTGCTCTCTAAAGAGCGGCATACTGTAGACACCTCAATTGGCCCCCATGATAGCCTTAAATACCTATCATATACAGTGGTGCCCCCATATCACCCACAATTGAATGATTAATGACATAATTCAGATTAATTAACCATGATGAAGATGCTTGTTGATAATTCTAGACTTAGTTCGATGATTTCTAAAAAACTAGTGAGAGAAACGCCAAGTCGCGTCGAGATCTCGAGTCCAACCCACTACTTACGCAAGTAGTGAACCGTGGTACTATTCAAACCTTTTTCCGGACTACTTAAGACATGCTTAGGTCAATTCCTACAAAGACCGTGCTTAGTTTGCCAAAATGTCACCCGATTAGCCTAAGTTAGGAAACTAAATCCATTGATCCAGATATCCCTCACTTTTCCTAACCCCTAATCAGCAGGACAATTGAAGCTTTGGATTCCTCGCTTCGAGAGCTTTCCGACGATATATAGAACGTCCAAATCCGACCATTGAATCAAAAGATATGACCCTCGGAAGATTGCCCTAGCGGCCCCGACTCAAGACACACATGGGCGCACCTGTACTTGGGCGCACACAAAGGTGCGCCCAGGTCCCCAGTATTGTTAAAAATTCACTTCGGTATATACTTAGGTGTGTCCCACCCTACTCTTCGCAGTTCCGACTCGGTTCGGACCCAAAAACAACCCGAAACCAAACCCAAGACCCATTAGGCTTTGAAGTTGGACATGGGCGCAACCATATGGGCGCCCAACTCATGGGACCCACTTGGGCTCCACCACTGGTGCGCCTAAGTCCCGAGGAGCCCTAATCTGGCCTTGGGATGCGAGAACCTTCTAGAAGTTTGTGCAAACAGCAGCCTTAATCCCTCTTGCATGCCCTAAACCCTTATTTAAGGATCTCTTAACTTAATTTACAAAAGGGGCTACCCAAAAATCCTTAGAAAGGAAAGAAAAGAGAGAATAAAGAAAAAGAAGAAAGGTAGCCACCATTAGAGAGAAAGTTTCAGATCTAGAGAAGAAGAAGAGGAAATAGAGGAGGTTTTCACATCTTCAACTAAAGCAATGGAACCTCACGAAAGCTTCGTTCTAGGAACTTAACAAACACCTCTGTACATCGGTATTCCTAGATCTCTCCTTTTTATGGCATTCCATTACCATGCATGCTTAGAAATATGCTTAGGTTCATTGATTTAGTAGATCTTCATTAATAATAGTAGTTTAGCGGTAGATTTGATTTTCATCAACCATCTATTATTAGGAATGTAACACCCCGTACCTTAACCCAATATTAATAATAATTAATTGCTTGGTTAGTTAGTAGGTGTGTTTAGAGTCTTAGCGAGTCGGGTTTGGCGTGGGGATCGCGCGTGCGAAGTCTCGTGCGAGTCCGAGTGCGTTTGGATAGAGTAGGGGGCTGGTTTGCAATTTTGGGAAGTTTTCAGGGGTTTTTATGAAATTATGAGTTTTATGAGTTTGGGTGCATCGGATAGGTCTCGTCATTTCATGAACTTTAGTCCTCTATCGCGTTTCAATTCGACGCGTTGAAGAGGCCCAAATAATCACATTTGGCTAACCAAGGGCTTAACCCAAATTTCACCTAAATATCCCCTTAATATCTAGCCTCAACCAGATGACTCATTCTTCATTCATCTTCATCTCTTCTTTCACTCCTCTATGTCATCTCCAAGCCTCTTCTTCTTCTCACTGCTACCTTGCCAACGACAACCACCGGAGCTCATCTTTGACGTCCAATCCACCCATCTTCTTCCTCAAGACTCCAAGAACTCAACCATCTAATTTTCCAAGCTTTTCATCAACAAACCACTACAAGGTAGGCTCTCCAAGCTACTAGACATAGTTAGTCTTCTTCCTTTGGATTAGAAATGGATTAGGGAGACTCATAGCAACCCTTTACATTCATTTTTGTAGAGAGGTTTTGGTTTGGAAACCTTCTTCTTCCCCTTTGAGCTCTAGAGGAGTTTTCTTCAAATTTCTTCTTGAAATTCCTTAAATCCGAAAGGGAAGAAACCAGAATTTCTTAAATCTGAACCCAATGATAAAAAAAAAAAAAAAAACTTTTCTTTTTATTTGAGAAGAGAAAGAATGGAAATAAACTCAAAGATAGAAATTTCCAGAGAATCCCATCTCATGTTTTTTTTTTTCTTAAAATGCAAGATCCAACACAGGCCACCTACTAGAAAGTAGCCAAGGAGTCTATGCATCGTGTTATCAAAATGAACGGGTCCCACCGGGTATGCCAACTTGATGGACCCGGCTTCTTGCCTTCCTTCGCTCCGGGTCCGCCGGGGTGCGGTGGGGCAAAAAGCGAGCATCAATATTTTTGTACGGGTATACTAGATTTTCTATTCTACTTGGAATTTGAAATGGTGATCCAGAGATTCACCTTCACAAGTAAAAAAGGAAATCAACTTTTTTTTTCTAACTTTCCATTGCACATATATTTTAAAGAAAGAGACAAGATTTTTAATGTCGTGAAAGGCAATTTTCTTTTATTTGTCGTGAAAGGCGGTTTTGTGCCATTGAAGACAAATTTTCCGTGAAATGGAATTTACAAATCTCATCAATAATGAAAGACAAGAATTGTGATTTTTTTGTCTCTTTAAAAAAATTACAAAATACAATAGAAAAGTAAGAAAGAGGAATCCGACTTCTCAGGAAATTGTGGGGACTCATTCAGATTGACAGTCGCGAGTCATGTATAGACTCCGCCATCTTCCTTCAGATGAGAACACTTGATGCTTTGATTCTTTTCGCATGGCTTGGACCCCTAGAGTTTTAGAGGAGAAGAACCAATGGGAGGTCTTTTATCCAATAAAAAGCCTGGTAGACGGCCTGAAAAGCCACATCTAGGCCATGTTGGATAGAAGGAGAGGAGAAACCTTGTGGGGGTGGCACCCTAAGGGACTTCAATCACCTTGTAGTGTTTGCAGCAGAGTTTCTTCAGAGTAGGAGAGCTTCTTTGCGCAGAGATTTTTCAGGACAATTTCTCAGGACCCTTTCTCCTTGGAATGACTGCCTATTTATAGGCTTTTGGTAGCCATTAGGAGGGTTTATGGGCATTAATGGCATTGATACTCCATGATGGGAGGAGTTACAAGATTAATTTCATAATTTTATAACTCCTTTTTCCTTGAATTTGAATGGCCGATGAAGAATAATGGGCATTTAATCTTCATGATGATGGGGGTTTCATGATTAATTACCATGATTAAACTCCATAATGATAGGAGTAACATGGTTAATTTCCATGATTAATTGGACTTGTAACTCCTTTTTCCATGAATTTGATTGGGCTGTCCAAAATAATAAGTTAATGGCCGCATTAACTTGCCATAAAAATGGTCATTTAACTTCATTAGTTGGTTGCCAAGTCGCTTGAAGAGTCGCAGGCTGCGCCGCGTCTTTTGGAATTCTTCTTATGATGATTGCCGATGGATCCACACATTATTTGATGTTGGATGGCGATGAAACTTCAAACATTAATTGGTACCAATGAGCCGACAACATCTGTCCAGTCGATTTCTCCATCGGTTGGGCAGAAAGTGTCCTTTCTTGGTCCCCAGTTGGCGATTTCGGAGTGTCCGATGATGATTGAATGATTCCGACGGCGAATCTATGATGTTGACGAAGATCAATGGTTTTCATGCTCCAAAAATCAGAATTTGAGAAAATCACAGGGGCAAACATCGTGAAACGTAAAAAGGATAAGAAAAATGGCCCTTTTGGTGGAAATCCGGCAACCCAGATTTCCAGGGTCGCCGACGACCATGCACCCACGGTCGCCGGCGACCATGGGGTTTGGTCCCCTTTCGATCGCCGTTTCTCAGTCGTTTTTCAGGCTTTTTCGCTTCTTTTTTCTTATGTATTTTCTTGACATTTCTCCTTATTTATTGTCTTGATTCCCTTGACTAAAACCAGTCGAGAAGCCATGCAAATCAGAGCACAAAGTTTCCTATTTTTTGAAAAGCCGAAGACTTTGTAGCCGATTTTCTGCCAAGAGCTGAAACAGGGTCAAACGATGTCGGAATGACTTGAAATTTGAGGTGAAGCTTCCTGAGTAATAGATAGGACCAACCATGGGCTTTTAGTTGACTTTTGAAGCCGTTTGGGGTCCCATCGATGCTAGACTTGATTTCACCGCGCGGAAGATGTCGAGCTTTGCTGTGCTGTCAACTAATGTCCGATTGACCTAAAATTTGACAGGGAGCCTATTGGAGTCATTTTGAGACGAACCATTAGCTACGATTTGGATGCCATGGTCTCGGGGAGCTCCGCTACCGGTAGGCTTGATTTTGTTTCCGAGCATCAAAGTTAGGCAGAGCGTTGTCAAAATGACTTGAAATTTGACGTGTAGCACTTTGGAAGCATGTAGAAGCTTCCCATGTGCTTTGTTTGATGACTAGCAGCATCGGTGATTCTCACCACCGGGAGGCTTGATTTCGCCGTTCCAGGGTTGATGGAGGATCAAACGGTGTCAGTTTGACTTGAAATTTGACGTGGAGTCTTTTGGATGTATTTTGAGACCATCCATAGGCTTTGATCGAAGATTTGTTATCTTCGACACTGTCGCCACTGGGGGCTCCTGCTCAGCTATTGGAGGATTGAAGTTAGGCTAAATGGTGTTGAAATAGACTGAAACTTCATGTGTACCCTTTTTTGGCTATTTTGAGGTATCTAGCAATTTTCGTCTGATTTTGACAAGATCTGATGCTTGAAGCAGCCCTGCCTGTTTGTTGTAAGATGCGACTCCATATAGCTTTTGATGTAGAAGAGGCAAAGTAACATTTTTGGTGCCAACAGGGCCATCTTTTCTCTTTGATGAGTCGGATAAGGGTCTTAAAAAAAATCTAATTTCAAACTCTTCAATTTAAAAAGAAAAAAAAATTCAGTTTTCTCACTTTTGGATTCAATTTTGAGAAACTTTGATCCTTTCCTTTTCGAACTTGATAGCTCACATAAATGTTTGTAGCTATTGTTCTTATCGAGGAATGGGCCATCTTTTCTCTTTGATGAGTCCGATAAGGATCTTAAAAAAAATCTGATTTCAAACTCTTCAGATTTAAAAAAAAATCAGTTTTCTCACTTTTGGATTCAAATTTGAGAAACTTTGATCCTTTCCTTTTCAAACTTGATAGATCGCAAAAATGTTTGTAGCTATTGTTCATATCGGGGAATGGGCCATCTTTTCTCTTTGATGAGTTTGATAGGTATCTTCATAAACAAAAAATATATATATATTTGATTTCAAACTTTTCAATTTTTTTTTTTAGAAAAGAAAATTTTCAATATTTTTCCCTTTTGGATTCAAATTTGAGAAACTTTGATCCTTTCCTTTTCGAACTTGATACCTCGCAAAAATGTTTATAGCTAACGTTCTGATTGGGAGGGGACCATTCGCTCTCTTTGATGAGTCCATTAGTGATCTAAAAGAAAAGAGGGTAGCTGAGAACACTAAGGTTTTACCGATTGCGTTCTTTCACCAAAGCTGATCCAAGAAAAGTCTTGTCCAGAGTGTGGAGACAGCTAGACTTTTCTAGGTAAGGCTTCTCCAATCGGGTTCATTAAGTAATCCTACCCTTACCTGGGGGCTGATCTATCACATAAGGTTTAATAAGACCGAATCGGGAAACCTCAATGTATTCTCAAACCTTTAAAAAAATCTTCAAAAAAAAATCTCTTTAAAAAAAAAACTTCCATCACTTTCAAGTTCAGATTTGAGAAATCTTGGTTCATTCCCTTCCGGATAAGAGCTCACGGAAATCGTTTGTAGCTTGGGTTGGGATTAGAACACCACTTGCTCTCTTTGATGAATTCGTTTTTGACCTTTAAAAAAAAAATTCCGTCGTTTTTCGGTTCAAATTTGAGAAATCTTGGTTCATTCCCTTTCGAATAAGATTTAGCGGAAATCGTTTGTAGCTTGAGTTTGGATTGGAATACCATTTGCTCTCTTTTATGAATCCAATCTTGGCCTTTCAAAAAATCTCATCTCGTGTCCATTCCAAGGATGCGATTTTCCAACATTTGTGCCTAGCGGTACTAGTATGCCCTTTCAGTGTCTACTGTATTCGCGACCGACACATTTGTACCTTGAACCTTATATCATCTTATCTCGAGTAAGCCTCACTTCTCGGTAATTTGCATTAAGGTTTATAATTGCTTCTAGTAGTCACTGGGACATTCACTCTAAGCCTCCAACACTTGCATTTAGAACAATTGTACCCTCTATGGCTTTTTGCCTTTTTCGTTTCGCTTAGGCCGGGCCATGTCCCCTCGAGCGATTTGAAAAGACAAAACCATAGTATTCTCAATTTATAAGCATCATATTCTTGTGATTACTAATGGTTGTGGTCTTATTTCAGAAGTTTTTCCAAACTATCAATGGCAGCTTCATTGACCATCACTTTTGATTTGAACAAGTACCAACTTATGCTTCAAGAGAAGCAAAACAAGTGCACTCACAAGCACCCTGCCAGCTGCCGAAGCATCATCTCCCTCGGCAACTCATAAAATACCGGGTCTACCTCTACTCCCCGGACCATCGTCTTCGGGTCGCTGGGACCATTCCCACTTCCCGCAAAAGAAACTGCACCCGCCAAGAAGCAAAAACTGCCTCTGAACGTGTCACTGCCCCGACACTGAAGGTGGCCATTAAGAAACCTGAAGCCCGTGGCACTCCCGTGAAGCCTCAACCTACAAGAAACCAGGTCTACCTCAAGACTTGGTCCCCATGACTGTCACCAAAGTAAAGGAGGTCACGAACATCTACAAAGCCAGCATACCTGGCTCCTCTCAAGGAGAACCTGTTATACCCTCTCTCTTACATGAAAGAGGACAAACCTACCCTCCGCCAAACAAATAAATCAACTCAGCATGAGCCGGCTTACTCTTACAAGACCAAAATCAAGTCATGCATCACAAGGCCTCTGTAAGAACCTACTAAGGCCTACACTCCTGCAAGTCGACCCTTCATCTCAACAGGGGCCGAACTTGCAAAATTCAAAGCCTCACTGCGACAGGCAAAGGACCTTGTCCAAATCCTGTCCATCCCAAACTTCAAAGAAGACAAGCTCGGCTGATGCGCACGAGGGACGACTACATCATTCATTGCTAGAGCCCAGCCAAAGATGACCGTAGCTCAAATTGCTCATCGTATACGTCATCGCGCAGCATATCAACAAAAGAGACGAGAAGTAATGAACCCAGCAATCTACGCTTCATGTCTCTCAAAAATGGGTCGAAAAAGAAAGACTTGACCAAGTTGTTGCAGTCCATATGGTAGCAAAACCAGAAGGCGCCAGAAATCGGCAACTAAAATTCATGTCAGACGACCTGTGACTCGCAGCATCTCCCAGACACGAAGACATCAAGAAAATTCTCCCCCTCCTTCAAACCAAGGACATCGGAGTAACTATTCCTCAGGCTCTTCATCCAAAAGAATGAGCTTCAGCTCAGTCATCAAGACTGATGGACCCAGCTCTTGCCTTCCCCCACCTCGGGTCTGCCGGGGTCCAGCGGACGAAAAGCGGGCATCAACATTTTTTGTACAGGTATGCCAGATTTTCTATTCTACTTGGAATTTAGAAATGGTAATCCGGAGATCCACCTTCACAAGTAGAAAGGAAATCAATATTTTTCCTAACTTTCCATTGCATACATATTTTTAAGAAAAGAGACAAAGATTTTGAATGCCGTGAGAGGCAATTTCGTTTTGTTTGCCGTGAAAGGCAGTCTTGTGCCGTAGAAGGCGATTTACAAATCTCATCAATAACGAAAGACAAGAATTGTGATATTTTTTTTGTCTCTTTAAAAATACAAAATACAATAGAAAAGTAAGAAAATGAATCTAACTTCTCAGAAGATTGTGGAGACTCGTTTAGATCGACAGTCGCGAGTCATGTATGTACTCCGCCATCGTCCTTCAAATGAGAACACATGATGCTTTGATTCACTTGGCTTGGCTTGGACCTCAGATTTTTAGAGGATAAAGACCAAGGGGAGGTCCTATATCCAATAAAAAGCCGAGTAGACGGCTGAAGAGCCACATCTGGCCATGTTGGATAGAAGGAGAGGAGACCTTGGGGGGTGGCCCCCCAAGGGACTTCAATCTCCTTTGTGGTATTTGTTGCCGTAGAGTTTCTTCAAAGGAGAGGAAATTGTTGCAGCAGTTTTGGATTTCCCGACAATTTATGAACAATTTTCTGGACCCTTTCTTCTTGGAATGCTCTCCTATTTATAGGCATTTGGTAGTCATTTAGGAGGGTTTATGGGCTTTAATTGTCATAAAGCCACATAAAGGGAGGAGTTACAAGTTTTAAATCATTTATTTTGTAATTCATTTTCCTTGGCTTCTGATTGGCCGGTGAAGAGTTAAGAATTTTTATTGCTTTTAATCTCCATCATGGGAGGAGTTTCATGGTTTAAATGCCATGAATCCTTAAACTTGTAACTCCCCTTTGCTTGCTTCTGATTGGGCCATCCAAAATAAGTAGTTAATGACCACAATAAGTTGCAATAAACGGGTCAATTAACAGCATTAAGTGGTCGCCAAGTCACTCGAAGAGTAACGGGCCGCGCTGCGTCTTTTCGAATTCTTCTTGCAATGATCGCCGATGGATCAACATATTATTTGATGTCGGATGACGATGCAACTTCAGATATCGGTTGACACCAATGGGCCAACAACATCTGTCTAGTTGATTTCATGATCGGTCGGGCAGAATGTGTGCTTTCTTGGTCGGCTGGTTAGCGATTTTGAAGCGTCGGATGATGATTCTATGATTTCGACGGCGAATCTGTGATGTTGACGAAGATCGACGGCTATTATGCTAAAAAAATCAGATTTTGGAAAAATCACAAGGGCCAAACAACTCGAAACGCAAAAAGGGACGGAAAAATGTCCTTTCGGTGGAAATCTGGCGAACCGGATTTCCAAGGTCGCCGCCGGTGACCATGGGGATTTTTCCCCTTTTAGTCGCCGTTTCTCGGCCATTTTTTGGGATTTTTTTGTTCTTCTTTCTCCTGTATTTTTCTTGACATTTTTCCTCATTTATTGGCTTGATTCTCCTGGAGAAAACCTGATGAGAAGCCATGAAAATCGGAGCACAAAGTTTCCTTTTTTTTGGAAAAGTAGAAGACATTATACCTGATTTTCCGTCAAGAGTCGAAACTAGATCAAACCATGTCTGAATGAACTGAAATTTGAGGTGAAGATTCCTTAGCAATAGATAGGACCAACCATGGGCTTTTGTTCGAGTTTTGAAGCTGTTTGGGGTCCCATCGCTGTTTGACTTGATTTCGCCGCGAGGAAAATGTCGAGCTTTGATATACGGTCAACCGATGTTTGGTTGACCTGAAATTTGACAGGGAGCCTATTGGAGTCATTTTGAAACAATCCATTAGATCCAATTTGGATGCCATGGTCCCAGGGAGTTCCGTCGCCTAGAGGCCCGATTTTGCTTCCGAGCATCAAAGTTGGGTCAAACGTTGTCGGAATGACCTGAAATTTGGCGTGTAGCCCTTTGGAAGTATGTAGAAGCCACCCATGTGCTTTGTTTGATGAGTGATGGCCTCAATGGTTCTCGCTGCCGAGAAGCTTGATTTTGTTGCTCGAGGATTGATGGAGGGTTAAACGTTGTTAGTTTGACTTGAAACTTGACATGGAGCCTTTTGGAGGTATTTTGAGACCATCCATAGGCTCCGATCAGAGATTTGATATCTTTAACTCTGTTACCACCAGGAGCTCCTGCTCAGTCGCCGGAGGAGTGAAGTTAGACCAAATGGCGTTGAAATAGCCCGAAACTACATGTGTACCCTTCTTCTGGCTATTTTGAAGGATCTCACGTACCATCTCAAGTTTTGAAAATGACATTTGGATTTGGTTTTTGAGTTTTGGATTTTTCTTTTTGACCTTGCGGACCTAAAGGCTTTATGTGGCGTATCAGGCGGTCAAGAACGGTTTTTTTGGTTTTTTGACCTTGTGACCTAACAAGCTGCATGTGGCAGGTTAGGCTGTCGGGTTTTGGATTTTGATTTTGGCATTATGACCTAACAAGCTATATGTAGCAGGTTAGGGGGTTGGGTTTTGGGTTTTGATTTTGGCCTTGTGACCTAACAAGCTGTATGTGGCAAGTTAGGAGACTGAGATTTGGTTTTTGGTTTTAGCCTTGTAACCTAACAAGCTGTATGTGACGAGTTCGGAGACCATGGTTTGGTTTTTGGTCACTCTTTGGGACAATTTGGGTCTATTGGAGTAGTTTGGGTTTTTGTAGAATGTCAATTTCAAGGTTTTGGCTTAATTTGGTTCATGAGGTTGGAGGGTTTGAATTTTTTGAAACTCATGAGGCTTGGAATTTCTTGTATGGTCCAGTCAACTCAAAAGAGGCATGGAACCATTTTTGTATGCTCTTAGTAAGAGGGATTTTGACTAAAAGCCACTTTTAGTGCCTAGATGGTCAAGCCTGGCTCATGTGGGCTAACCCATGGGACCTTATGCTTTGAAGATGGCTTAGATCTCATGTGGTGTCATTTTTGTGAAGAATATGTAAAAATATCTCTTTTGGGTAGTGAATATCTAAAAATATCCTTACTTGGAGAGGATCTCTCAAGTTTCGTTGCTTTTGGGAGAGATTTTTTCAAAGCATCTTTCTTTGAGAGAAAGTCTCTCAAAGAATCTTTCTTTTGGGAAGGTTGCTAATTTTTTAGCACTTACCTCCTTGCTTTTCTCCTTGTTTCCTCTTTTGGTTTGCTCTCTTCTATGAAAGCAAAGGAGATTAGATCACTTGCTCTTATTTCTTTCTTTTTTGCAAAATCCTCCAGTAGTGCTCCAAGATCAAGAACCCTTTTTATTCAAGGATCTTCAAGTTCTCCTTCTTCTTCCTCCATGGCTTCAAGTAAGTTTTCTTCCTTCACAAGAAATTCCATGTAGAAGTAGGAAAAACTTTCCTTTCTTTTCTTTTTTTTTCTCTTCTTTTTTTTTTCTTCTTGTTTTTCTTTCTTTTTTTTTTTCCTTTTCTTTTTCCTTTTTTTTGTCGCCACTCGACCATTTTTCTGCCTCTCCTATTTTTCTTTTTCTCTTTTTTTTTGGCATTTGTTTTCCTCACAATGTAAATGATGTTTTTATGCAAGACAATATGCATATGCATTTTTGAGTGAACGATATCAAGAAAAAGAGGCGAAGGCTCAATGTTCAATCAACATGAATTTTGATTTGAACAAATTTTGATTTTGACCAAATTTGGGTTGGAATTGGTCATATTTTGGAAAAGCCTTCCTAATTCCATATGCATGAAGATTTATGTAAATGCATGAGTTTTTTATGGAAAGGAATTGGACGGTATGGAACGACATACCTGCAAGGTTGCAACCTTTTGAGTTTGAAGCTCACATCAGGAGATAACAAGAGTCATCTTCTAATGTTGGGATTATGCCAGTTTCAATTTTGTTATCGGCAGCAAGAGATGATGGCTTGGTGATGCCTAAGGTTCCAGCCAATGAGGCGGTGACGGATCCGATCTCAAGATCTGAAGAAGAGTGGAGGAGAAGAGACCACTGGTGATGGTATTATTCTTCTTTTTTCTCTTTTCGTTCCTTTTCTTTCATGGAATTTTTTTTTTTGTTTTGATCCATTGCTTTCTTTCTTTTAGCAGAAGATGATGATTTGATGCTGCTTTTGATGATGCTCCGGATGAACTTATGGAAGCAGAAAGTATTCCCCAG
This sequence comes from Persea americana, assembly GCA_029852735.1. Lineage (NCBI taxonomy): Eukaryota > Viridiplantae > Streptophyta > Magnoliopsida > Laurales > Lauraceae > Persea > Persea americana. Next base: position 45,266,848 of record CM056814.1, read on the forward strand.
TCGTTGAAGAAGATATTTTGTGGTAATAATCTTGATATTGATTTTTGACAAGATCATATTCATATATTTTCGTCTTTCATTGGCAGGTTGTGAAGCAATAGGAGAAGTCCATCTGTCTTCTTCGGGTCCAAAGTAAGGGGTGCTTGCGGTTGAACCAGAAGTAGGGGTTACTTCTACCAGTTTTGGTGCGGCAGATATGAAACCTCATGATGAGATTCCTTTGCCAGCATCTTTGATTGGATAGAGTTTGTTGACTATCCTTCCAATGAAGCATGACAGAGGCAGTCGGCCGATGGAGCGGGGTTAGACTTCATCCGGACAGTCTCTTCAATATGCGAAGCGAGTGCTGAAGAGCATCTTTAGTTCTTGGATTTAGACTCTCTCTTCTGGCCATTTGGAAGCTGGCTTCAGCATGATCAAGCATGTACATGACATTCTTGCTGACAACGAAGAGGTGGTCTGGACATTCCAAGTGCCAAGGCTTTTGTTAATGAAGTCATTGCCTTGGGCAACAAGTGGACTGAGACCAAGAGCTTTCCAAACGATGACTTCTTCAATGATATGTTTGTTAAGCCTTCCAGCGAAGTCAAATCTGAAGTGGATGAGATTTCGTGGACTCGAAAGCAGTTCGTTCGGGAGAGGAACATCACCGAGTTGGCTATTATTGAGCTAACACAGGACCTGCACCGTCTTGATAGGGAGATCATCGAGGCCAGGCAGCGTCTTGAGCTTTTGGAGGAACAAGCTGCTGTCGAATGGGCTGCCATTGTGGAAGCTCACGCTAGAGAGGGGGTTCTCATTCGTCAGGTTGAAGAAGCTGATAGCAACCTTCGGAGGAAGACTCAGGAATATGAGCGATAACAAATTCTCTGGGAAGAGCTTCCTCCTGCTGAAGATGGGTCGTGGCGTTCTGTCACATTTTGTGGTAAAGTTTTGAAGAAGCATGGCCTGGAAGCTTTAGAGGCTAAGGCTAAAAGTCTGCTTACGGAGCTGAATCTTTGGTTGAAGACCATGTTAGACTGAGCTCCTGATTTGTAACAAACTCTTTTCTTGTCTTCTTTGGTACTTCCATGTATAAACAATTTTGGTACCTCTATTCTTGTATTCCCTCGTTTCACTTAAATTCTTTTTTGATGAAAATAAGTAAAAGTTGGATGGGAATGTCTGTTTGAAAAATTGATCAAAAGGTTATCATTTTGTGAAATTTTTTTGTCAAAGGGTTGTTTTGGCATGAAAGCCAGATTTTGTGGCAAAAAGCCTGGTTCTTGACTGCTTGGAAGCCAAATTTTGAGATGGCATGAGAGCCGAATTTTGAGATGAAATGAAAGCCGAATTTTGGAATGGCATAGGAGCCAAAATTTTATGGCATGGAAGCCGGTTTTTTTTTTGTGGCATGGGAGCCATTTTGTTTGTTGCATGGAAGCCAAATTTTTCTTTATGGCATGAGAGCCAAATTTTTCTTCAAGGCATGAGAGCCAAAATTTTTTTTTTGGCATGAAAGCCAGATTTTGCGGCATGGGAGCCGAAATTTTGTTGCATGGAAGCCGGTTTTGATTTTTTTGTCATGAAAGCCGAATTTTGTGGTGTGAAAGCCAAGTTTTGGTTTTGTGGCATAGAGCCAAAATATTGTTTTTGTTTAGCATGAAAGCCAGGTTTTTGGCATGAAAGGCGAATTTTTTGAAAACTAAGTTTTGTTTTGTTGGCGTGGAAGCCAGATTTTTGAATTTTTTTTTGGCATGAAAGCCAAGTTTTTGTTTTGCTTGGCATAAAAGCCGGTTTTTTTGGTTTTTGGCGTGAAAGCTAGGTTTTTGGTTTTAAAAAATGCAAGTATCGACTTAGAGTCGTCTCCTTGCTGAATTGTATTGCAAGTATCGATGGAATGTCGCCTCCTCGCGGATTTAGGTGCAAGTATTGACTAAGCATCGCCTCCCTGTTTTTTTAAAAAACTTTGTTTTGCGGGTATCGATGAAATTTCGTTTTCCCACGATTTTTGAAATTTTAGGTTTTTTCGAACCTTTGTTTTTGTTTTGAAATTTGAGTTGTGGATATCAACTGAAACGTTGCGTCTCTATGGTTTTTTGAAAATTTGAGAGTATCGACGAGGTGTCGCTTCCTTCCGATTTGAGGTTTTGGAAGTATCAAATGAGGCTCGCATCCTTCTGATTTTTTGGTTTTGTGTGAGTATCGACTGAACGTTGCTTTCCCACAGTTTTTTGAAAAACCATTTTTGTTTAAAGACACGAGGGTCATAAATTTTGAATCAAAACAATTTTTGGTGGTAAAAGTCGGGGTGTACTAGGGTGGAAATCCATGGGTCCTGATTTTTGTTTCAAACCATGAATTTTGGGTTCAATGATCGAAAATTTTGGTCAAGTTAGGGAAAAGGCTCCTAAACTTGGATTTTTGGGATTTGATTTTTTAAACAATGAAACGTTGAAAGTAAGCATTGTTTTGAGGTTTTTTAGGAACTTCAACGTAAAGATGAAAATTTCAAAAAGAGTGGGGTTGACAGGCAAGTACCTAGGAATAGGCATTGGCCATGCAGGCATAGCTCTGACCCGATAGAGGAAGTCTTCGAGGGTAGTACCGCTTTAAGAACTTGTCGTTGATAGGCAACATACATCTGTCGCCCTCCATATTTAGAAGAGTGTATGCGCCATTGGAGAAGACTTTATCGATGATGAAGGGTCCCTTCCATTTTGGTTCGAATTTGACTTTGGATTTGTGGGCAAAAAACATCGGCCTTTTTACTGCCAAAACCAAGTCACCCTTTTTGTGGGCGCGTTGCCTGACCTTCTTGTCGAAAGATCCTGCCATGCGTGCTTGGTAAATCTTAACTCTCTGTAGAGCTTCGAGCCGTCTTTCATCGAGATTATCTAGTTCTTGGAGTCTCAATTTGACATTGCTTTCTTGTGTCATGTCATTTTGTAAAGATACCCTTAAGGAAGGAATTTGTACTTCTAAAGGGAAATTAGCTTCACATCCATAGACCAATGAAAATGGTGTACTATGGGTTTGTCCTCGAACGGTGGCTCGATAGGCCCATAAAGCTTCAGGCAATTTGTCACTTCAGTCTCTTTTGTGACTAGAGACCATTTTCTTGAGAATTTTGCAAAGTGTCTCGTTAAAGGCTTCTACTAGTCCATTCGCTGCCGAGTTATATGGAGTCGAAGGACAACTTTGGATTTTGTATTTGTCACAGAACCTGTAGAATTTATGATCTCGGAATTGTGGTCCGTTAACATGGATGAATCTTTTAAGTATGCCGAAGTGACAAATGATGTTGGAGCACAAGAATTGAAGGACTGGTGAGGTCTTCATTTCTCTGAACGCAAATGCTTCTAACCACTTCGAGAAATAATCCATAGCGGCGAAGATAAGGAGAGATAGGACCTATGATATCCATACCCCAGGCTTCGAAAGGCCATGAGATCGCTGTAGGGTGTAGCCATTTTGGAGGCATGTGAACATAGTCTCCATAAACTTGGCATTGTTGGCAGCGCTTAGCAAATTACATTGCATCGGTTACCATGGTAGGCCAATAATAACCTAGCCTTTTTATCTGATTGTAGAGCTTAGGACCAGCCTAATGGGCTCCACAAAGACCAGCATACACTTCTTTGAGTGTTTCTTCAGCCTCTTGTTGTGACAAGTAGTGTTGAAGCACTCCATTGAAGGATTTTCTATACAGTATTTTTGAAGGAATATCCAAATGAAAGTTTGGGGCTCGTGTTTGAACGCTTACCCTCTCTTTTGGATCTTCAGGTAGGATTCCCAACATAATATAATCAATGAGCGGATCCCTCCAGTCACAGATCAGAGGTTTAAGGATAGAAATCTGACTTCCAACTACTTGGTAGCATTCAACAACTACTTGGTGTGTGTTGAGAGGAGGGAGAAACCTTCCTTGACACACTGTAATTTTCATGTTTTCCAATTCTTGGATTGCCATAGTTGCAGCAAGTCCAGCCAAGGCATCTGCACAGACGTTTTCACCTCTGCGGATGTGGATGATGTGAACGATGTCAAACCTTTGACGAAGCGATTGTGCCTTGTTGTAGTAAGGCAACAGATCAGGCTTCCTGATTTAAATCTGATTGATGATTAGTTAAGAATCCTCAAAGGCTTCGAGCATGGTTGTGCCGGATTCGAGGGCGAGTTCCAGTCCTATGATCAAAGCTTGGTATTCGACTGCATTATTTGAACATGGTTCCAATAGCGAGAATGCATGTAAAATCATGTATTTGTCGGGGCTAACAAAGAGAATGCCAATTCCCGATATCATATTTCCTCTTTCATTTGTCCCAGTTGCACCATCGAAGTACATGTTCTAGGAGGCATTTGACAAGGAAGTCTCCACGTTGTAGACAAGTTCGTCTGGGAGATCATCCCTGAGCGGAGAATCCTTAGGTAGTGGATGCTCTGCGAGAAAGTCTGCTAGAGCTTGGCCTTTGATTGCTTTTTGTTGTACATATCTAATGTCAAACTGTGACAGAAGGATAGACCATTTTGCCAGTCGGCCATTGAGGGAACCTGCTTTTGTGACAAGGACCTTTAAAAGATTGATCCTCGAAATCAGGTATATAGTGTTGGACAGTAGGTAGTGATGTAGCTTTTGTACAGCGAACATCACTGCAAGGCATTTTTTTTTACTGGAGAGTAGCGATGCTCTGCACCAACCAACATGCGGCTGAGGTAGTATAGAGCAGCTTCTTTTCCTCCATCATTTTCTTGTACGAGTAAAGAGCCCAAAAAATAGTCGAGAGCTCTTGTGTACAAGATGAATGGTCTGCCAGTTGGGGGGGCAGCCAACACTAGAGGTTTGGTCAGGTATGACTTGATGTCTTGAAATGCAGCTTCACATTCAGCATCCCAAACAAAGTTTACACCTTTCTGCATCAAGCGAGAGAATGGACGGCACTTCCCTGATAGGTTGGAGATGAACCGTGGGATGTATGCCAATCTTCCTTGAAAGCCTTTTAGTTCTCTTAGGGTTCTTGGAGATAGCATTTCTAGAATAGCCTTGACTTTGATGGGGTCAAGTTCTATTCCAGCTTTCCCAACTATGAATCCAAGGAACTTACCCGATTAAACACTGAAGAAGCATTTGAGGGGATTCGTTCGTAGTTTGTGTTTGCGAAGTCGGAGGAAGACTTCTCAAAGATCTTTTAGATGGTTTACTTTTCTTTTCCTTTTGACGGCGAGGTCATTTACATAACATTCAACCGTCTTGTGTTGCATATCTTGGAATTTCTTCATCATAGCCCTCTGATATGTTGCACCGGCATTTTTCAGACCAAATGGCATGACAGTGCAGCAGTACACACCAAATGGAGTTCAAAATGATGTGTGCCTTTCATCTTGGGGATGCATCTTTATCTGATTGTAGCCAGAAAAGCCATCTAAGAAAGTCATTCGCTCGAATCCACAGGTGTTGTCAATCATCACCTCCGGTATGGGGAGCAGGAATTCATTTTTGGGGCATGCATTATTCATGTCTCTATAGTCAATACAGACTCTGATTTGCCCATTTTTCTTTGTCACAGGGACGATGTTGGCCAACCATTCGGGATGCTGCTACTCGCAAATGAGGCCAACGTGTTTGAGTTTCTGAACTTCTTGTTCAATTTTGTCCATCACGTCGGGACGGAATCTTCTTTCACCTTGTTTGACAGGCTTGATATTTTCTTACAGGTTGAGTTTTTGGACTGCTATTTTGGGGTCTAAGCCAAGCATTTCAGCATAAGACCATGCAAAACAATCAACGAACTCATGAAAAAAAGAGTCATACTCGAGTAAGTCATCATCCTTTATATTCTTACTTATGAATACAGGATGTGGCTTATCTGGTGTTCCTAAGTCTATCTTTTGAACAAATCTTCTGTTGGAAGGTTTGAAGGTGATTCCTCCACAATATTTTCAGAGGTTTCCAACATAACAAGACCTTCTGGAGTTTCAAAATCATTTTGAGACCATGGCTCTGCTTCTATCCATAAATCTTCTTGATCGGTACTCTTCTCAAAGCTTGCTATGAGGTGGTCCCAATCACTTGCTAAAACAGGGTCGAACTAAGGCACTTCTTTTGGAGACAATGGTTCTTCTATGTAAGAAAACCATGTGTCTGTGTCATCGGACAATTCCTTTTCATCATCAGAGAAATCGTACCAATTTGATGAGCCTTCTGGATCTTTGATGGGTAACTCTTCAAAGAGATATCCAGGGAGATAGATATCTTCATTGACACGAAATGTTAAGGCTTGGTCGGCGAAATGACTTTGTAGCTTTTATGTCAACTGTCTCAAAGGAGTATCAGGATCATACCCCAACCGATATGAAGACTTCTCTATGTGACGGTGGAGTTTCTAATCCTCCAGTTGGCTTTTGGTCAGGATGGGTTCCAATGGTGTGAGAATACCACGACCACGTCCCAAACCGATTGGATTTTGAGCATCATAGCTCATTTTCTTCATGATAGCTTGTGCCATTGGACTATACAGGGATAGTTGAGGCATACCTTCATTTTGGAAAGGTTTAAGCCACGAATTTGACGAAGAAGATTTTGATCTATGGAAGAAGATTAGCTTTTCTTCTGTCGAAGCTGTCGGAACAATGAAGGAAGCAGACGCAGGGTCTTTTATATAGGCAGGTGTCTCCAATGGAGTGAGAGCATGCTAAACCTGCTGAGTATCAGCTTGGCTTGATGGTGTATCATCTTCTGGCTCTGAATCTGAATCCGTGTCTTGCATGATAGACACAAAGGAGACAACAAACTTGCCCCCAATCTTTTGTTTTGTCTTTTTTACTTTGGTGGTGATTACCAATGGCTTGGAAGATTTAACAGAGACAACGAAGGGAGATGGATTGCTCTCTTTGAATTTGCTGGAAAATCTGTTTTCTTCCGATGATTGTTGAGGAGCCATGCCTTTATCTTTTTGGAGAATGCCGATAAAGGATGTTGTTTCTTCCTCCTTTTCTGCTTTTCATCCTTGTACATCTGTTGTAAGACCCCGACCCCTAATTTTCGGGATTAGTGTGTTTTTAGCTGTGGTTTAGTTTTCTAAATAAGATTTGAGCCTAATTGAGTTAGATTGTGGTTTAGAATGGTTTTCCATAGCTTTGGGGAATTTTGAGAGCGGTTGGACCCGGTTTGACAGCCCGAGGATGCCTTGGGCTGTACGTGTCAGCGTGGGGGATTGTTCTTGATTTTGAAAAATTACAATTTTGGTTTCTTTTGATAGGTCAAATCAGATCCAACAACTTTTGTGTTTAGACCTACCTCATTCGAAACTCAGAAAATCAGTTTTTCAGCCCGAGGGGCAAAACAGTCTTTTCACATTTAAATCTGAGCCCAGATTTCGAAATTTCAGAACCATGCCAAAAATATACTTTTTGAAAACTAGATTTTATAAGGATCATTTTAGTCTTCTTCGTCGATTTCATCCGGGGCCCGCAAGACCATGATTTAGCCATTTTAAGTTTCAGCTGTATTGGGCCCCACATTTTTCCACTTTCCCCACTTAAGTCATCTCCTTCACTAATCACGTTCAGAATTCTCCTTTGTCTCCTGCAACTCTTTTCTTCAACCCAGCTGAGAGGAACTTCTTCTTCTTCTTCATTTCTCTCTTTGCATGCCAAGGCTAGGGAACTCCAAATTGAAATCTGAGCGTATCCTTTTCTTCCTCTCAACCCAAGCCCTCCATTACTACCATTTTCTTGAGGATCCCAGCTGGATAGTCCCTTCATTTTTGTCCTTGCTTCATGTTCAACAAGCTCCAGGTTAGGCTTCTTTTTCTCCCTTTTAATGGAGTCTTTTGAGCCCATAAGGATTGTGTTTTTCAAACATGCAACACCCATTTCGAAATGAGTTCTTGTCTTCACATTTTTGGTGGATTTTGAGGTTCTTTTCATGGGTTTTCTTATAGATTTCATGGCTGACAGTTGATAGGATTTTTCAGAGATTTTTGGGCTTGGATTTTTGGACAAAGGCAAGTGATCAACTTAGCTCTTCTTATGCATGCAAAGTTTGAATGTTTTAGCTTCCATGGTTTGGTTCTTTTTCCATTCTAATTTGAGCAATGTATTGTTTCAAACATGTGTTATGGTTTGAAAATTTGTTTTAGTTTGAAATGCATATGCTAGTGGTTTATCTTGATGGTTTTCCTTCAATTGAAGTGGCTTTTGTCTTGCCTAAATGTTTTGGAAATGGATGAAAGAATGGAGGAGTATTTTGTGAAATGATTAGATGGGTTGGTTGTTAAAAATTTAATGGAAATGGCCCTTGGAGAGCATGGAGGCTCAAGGGATGTGCAGGGATTTGACAAAGGAATGGAAGGATGTAATATGGGTGAAATGGTGTGAAAAATCTGAACTGAATTGAAGCTGCCGCAGATGGGCGGTCAGCAGTCGGCCAGCCGACTGTTGACCCACGGCTAGCCTCCCCTGTGTCGGTCAGAATAACAGCAACCAAGTTTTGCACAGGGTGTGGTCGGCCCGCGGTCAGTCAGTAAGCGACTGGCCGACCTGCGCAGAAAAATGGAAAAGTAGTATTGTTCCTGAACAGTCAGTCAGTGGTTGGTCAGCCGGTCGGCTAGCCGACCACAACCGGCGGCTAGCCGCCAGGTAGCCGCGTGGTGGCCGAGTGTACAGAAGGAGAATTTTGAAGGGTTTCCTGATGGGAGAGAAAAACTAGAATATGTTAAGGGGTCTTTAGCTTGATGTTGTGCAATTGAAACATGAAATGTTATTTAGCTTCAGGGGCACCAATCCGCTTTTAATTCCAACCTTTGGGCTTCAATTTCACAAGAATCGAATGAAGGGCCTTAGCATAAACTTGAAAGTTTGTTTTCAGAAACTTAGTCTTGACATGAAGAATTTTATTTTGTACTTGTTTTGACTTACAAGCATTGGTTTTGTCTTGGATCTCGTTTTGTACTTGTTTTGACTTACAAGCATTGGTTTTGTCTTGGATCTCGTTTTGCACTTGTTTTGACTTACAAGCATTGGTTTCGTTCGGGTATTGTTTTGCACTTGTTTTGACTTGCAAGTATCAGTTTTGCTTCGGGTATTGTTTTGCACTTTTTTTGACTTGCAAGTATCAGTTTTGTTTTCGGTATCGCTTTGCACTTGTTTTGAGTTACAAGTACCAGCTTTGTTTCAAAAAGAACCCATAAAGGGGACTACTTAGTGTGCTTCGACCTGCTTATAGCTTATGCTACTTTGTTTTGTCTTGCGTGCACCGTCCACCCCGTGTGGTCGATGAGGGAAATGTGAGACCTTGGTCCGGGCGGCACCCTTAACCACGGGGCGTAGCGTGTCAACCACGGGCCTCAAACGGCGAGTCTCCATTAGTTTTGAGCATTCAAATATGAGAACTTGGTCCGGGCGGCACCCTTAACCACGGGGCGTAGCGTGTCAACCACGGGCCTCAAACGGCGAGTCTCCATTAGTTTTGTGCATTCATGAATTCCGTTAAATACCACTAAGCTTGGACTGCCCTCTCAGTCTGATCCACTAGTTAGGGGGTCCTTAAACATAAGGACTATCTGCAGATAAGTCGTGTATTTATACACATTTTTGTTTTGTTCCGGTTCCGCGGCCGGTTTTCCCGCCCACCTTGTGTGGCTCGGGCTTTCGTTCCGTTTCGCCTGTCTTGCTTTGTCTTTGCTTGCTCTTGTCATCATATATGACGGAGAAAGGATGAGCTCAATGTGGATTTACGAATCATGATGTTTTCTCGTAATCATGCTAGCTTTGTCTTGCATTTTGTTCATGTACTATTTGGAAATTCATTAAATGGTTTTAAACGCTGGACCACATGTACTCATGCTAGTTTTGCCTCATATCTCGTTTGTGGACTTTTGTTTTCTTGAAGTGTATATCCTTCAAGCATCGTTTCAAGATTTGTAAACAGTTTTAAATTCAGTATATGGTTTCTTATAAATTTTAAATGATTCATACTCATGCTTAAATTGATCACCTGCCAGACCGTCGTGTCTGACCTTGTTTGTTTGGTGCCTTAGGTAGCAAGTTCTCGTCTTGAGCTAGTACGTGTGCGGATGGCTGTAGAGCCACGAGTTTTGCAGGTTGTTGTTTCAGTGATGTCATACCGACGTCGTGCTTGACTCTGGAGATACGTTACACACATGGTAGTGTTTGTTCTTAGCTTGTTATTTTGTAAGGCTTTTGTTAGCCTTTTCTTTTGGGATTGTAATTAATGCACTTGTTAAATTATAACTTGAATATTCTTGGGTATTGATAAGCCTGTCTCGGTCAGCTCTGTATATTTTGATATCATGTTTGTTCCAGTCTGAGTATGATTATGCTATGACAGCTTTATGCTGACGGGTTGAGTGCAATACGGAACCCGATGGCCACGGGCTCCGGGTCGCAATGCCACGTAAGCTTCCGCGAAATGTTCTTGATGTGTTTGGAAATTTTGCCTTCCTCACACACGCGGATCCCGGGGAGAAATATATTTATAACTTGTAAGACCCCGCCCCGAGAGTTTCCTTTTAGTGTTAATTAAGACGTGTTTTAGCTACAAGTGAGAATAGAGGAAATGGGTTAAATCTGGATTAGAATAGCTTTTTATAGCTTTGAATAATTTTGGGAACTCTTTTGATCTAGTGGGGCCCTTTGGGGGTTCCTTTTTGTGTGTCTTGATTAGTTTTGGGATTTAGTTATAATTCTGGAAATCTGTAAATTACTCCGTTTAATGTATTTTATGATTCCCAACAACTTTCGTATTTGTTCCGTTTCCATTCGAGACCTTTAAACCCTACTTTGCCATTGATCTTCTTCCCCTCCATGAGAGCTTCCTCTTGATACCATTTGTGGAGAGAGCCTCCCATTCCAAGCTACCTTTTGAGCAAACTCTTGCCATTAGAGGACTCTTCATGTAAGTTCCTCTTCTCATCTCTTGTTTGTGTATTCTTCTAGCCATGGAGGTGCTTCACTTTGATTATTGGAAGCTATCTCCATCTATTTCTTGATTTTGACATTCTAGGGTTGTAATGTTGTATTTTGGGGATTTTCGTGTGGATTGTAGATTTAGAGCTTGATAGAAGGATTAGAGCTTGACTAGCATACTTTGGAGACCAAGGCAAGTGGATGAATGGATTCGATTTGTACAAATTCTTATTTTGTTGAAAATGTGGATTTTTATTATCCCTATTTCATTTGGTTCATTATGTTTCATAATGCTTTTGAAAATGTACCTATTGACATGGTTTTCTCTTAGTTAGTTTTATGAGAATATACGCATTCATTATCAAAGTTTATTTTGATCATTACAAACTTCTTAAATGATATTTGACTTGCAATAAATGACATTGGTATTGGTAGGAGAATTAAATGCATTGATGGAATGGTAGTTGGTGGAAAGAATTAAATGTTTAATGGAAGGGAATAGAGCCATTCCACATTAGGAAATGGTTGGAATGGAGGTGAAATGGTTTGGGTAGGAAAGGGTTGAAATCTGCACCTGATGTGTAGTTCCCGCAGCTGGGCGGTCAGCGGACGGTCACCTTGGCAGCTAGCCGACAGGCGACCGGCGGCTAGCCGACCCAGATGCGGTTAGAAACACAGAATGCTGCATTTAGACAGGCGAACCAAGGTCAGCCGCGCGGTCAGCTCGCGGCTAACCGCCAATCCCAAAAAACCATGTGACCGCTAGGTAGCCGAGATGCGCGGTTAGAAACACAGAATGCTATATTTTAGCAGGGCAAACCGCGGTCAGCCCCGCGGTCAGCCAGCGGCTAACCGCCGATCACCTCGGCGGCTAACCGCCAGCTGACCGACAGGTGACCGAGTTTCACCCAGAATTCCTGAGTCTTTTCTATTGGTTTCAGATATGGCAATTAAAGGTTTGGATGGGTTGTTCTGATGCCCTACCACCTTGGAAAGACCCAGGGGATGACATAAGGAGATTGACATAGGAAGAGACACCATTTCGGAAAGGTATTGGGACTTCTAGATTCATCGACGTGCATAAGGAAACGTAGTATGTCCTCGATCAGTTGAGTAACATACTAAGGGTAATATAGACATACAAGATCCTTATACAGGTCGTTTGAATATGGATGCCCCAATATATAGCCCCTAACGATATAAGGATTCATTGCTTTGTTTTACTCAGATTATATGTATAATTTCCCGACCCTACTAGCTATATCTCAAACTCTGATTTACACACCTGATATGCCCTGCCAGCCCCGTCTATGCATGAACTGATAATGACATGAAATGTGTGCCTACGAGCACCATGCCCCGCTTACCCGAATGTTTTATACTGGTATGTTTTGTATACGTTTTGATTTCTCATGTAATTTATGAGTCGGCACCACTAAGCTTGGACGTCCTTGTCAGTCTGATCAACTGACTTGGGCCTCCCCCTTGTGCTCCCGCCAGTTGCAACTTGGATCCCGTTCTGTCCCGTTACCCGGTTCCGCGGCCGTGGTCTTGCCTAGCTATATGTATATGTATATGTATATAATGTTGGTTCTCGTCACTTCGTGTGTTCGAGCCCAACGCACTGAATGTGCTCTCATCACCTTAGTGATAGAGAGGATTTAGCTTTAGTGTCGTTGCCACCTAGTCAGTTCCTGTACCTTGAATACCCCACATGATTTATATTGCATCTGTACTTTATATAAACCATGCATCTTGTTTTATGACAGTTATCGCTTTAACAAGTTTCCGTTATGTCTACGATGCGCTTTGATTTCTTTCTTGCTTTTATCTATTCACCCACCTGCCAGACCGTCGTGTCTGACCCACTTTTGTGGTACTTAGGTCCAGCTCCCGTTAGTGCCTTTGAGGAGGAGTCAGAGGGGGCGGTTGATGAACCGCACCGATTAGTGGAGTGGCAAGCTGATGATGTCATATAGACATTCAGTCTAGCTTTGAGCTGCGAACATCTTGGGGGAGTTCATAGAATGATACCGTTTTATACTTTTGGTTGTACTGGCCTTTGTTGGCCATTATTTTTTGGGGAATGTTAATTTAACTTGATCTTTTGTTTAAACTTTAACTTTATATTTGGGAATGCTAATGAGATCATTGCTCACTCTGACATCATGTCATACTTGTGTATCATCAGTCTTATTTGATGAGAATGGATTAAGAGTTTGATTTGCTACACGCTTCCGCACTAATATAAATGTTCTATGAGTGTATGTGGAATCCTCACCGCGGAAACCTGTGGGAAATTAAGAAAATGTATAATCATTATTAAGGGTAGTTCATTATCCACACCACCCCGTCGCGGTCCCGGGCCCCGGTTCGGGGTCGCGACATAACTTACTCCCCAATTCGCGTTCCCGAGGTCGGACCGCTGCAGGGTGCCGGGTTCGGGGGCGCGACATCTGTGCATCTGCAAAATGGCTGTCTTTTCCTTTGAAGGGCTTTCTGTTTGCAAACACTCGTCATATCAAGCCGTCGTCACCAACGAACTTAACGCACTGATGTAGAGTTGAAGGGACGACACCATTCTCGTGAATCCAGGGGCGTCCGAGAAGGATGTAACAAGAAGGGGTCTTTATTGCATATATGGTGACTTCAGGGATAAGGTGACTGATTTGTAATTTGAACCTAATTTTACCGATAGGCCTTTGAGTGCTCCAATCGTATCCAAAGATAGACATAGATGTGTGGCTCAGCTTGCTAGATGGAATACCCAGCTCTTCAAGTGCTGAAATAGAGATGAGGTTGAGTCCAGAACCTGGGTCGATCTGGATTCTGTATATCGGCATCTCTTTGATGTACCCTGTGAAGTACAAGGGTCAGTTGTGCTTTGTCTTGCCTAGCAAGAGGTCTTCCTTATTGGAGGCAATGGTTGCACTTGCTGCTTTTTGAACCGAGAGGCATTAAATGCAAGATCCCTTAGTTTTCCTCTTTTCTTCTTTTGAGGAAGTATTTTATTTTTTGACCCTATAGTCCATTTCAATTCGTAGGACTTGTGGGGCATATTTGTCAATATCCGCATTCAACCTTTGAAGTTCTAAAATGAGACTATCACTTATTTGTGGTGACATTCGTAATAAGTCTAGGATGTGCAATCTTGCAGGAATGTGTTTGAAGTGCTCAATCAAGTCGTAATTGAAAGCCTCCTCGGGGCCTGCATTTTCATTATTGTTGCCACTTGGGGCGTTTACAACTTGCTTTCCCAAAGGATTTGCATAAGAAGAAGAAGGTTGGTTGTCATTTTTGTGGTAATCCCACCCAAAGCGCGTACCTCTACCAACTTCAAGAGCTTCTGGAGAAGGTTCTTTACATGGAAGATCACCCTTGGGATCAAAGGGTTGATCCTTCTCATTTACTAAAAACGTTTCTGCAACAGCATTGCCATCTTCAGTGATTGCATTCATGGAGCATTTTCCGGGAACAAGTCCTAAACAGCGTTCAGCAACTTTTCTTCTTTGTTGAGTATTTCATCGGTCCAGACATCACCTATGAGGTCAGGTATCTGAGACCAGTTGATCGGGTTTTCTTTGAAGACTTCATCGGTCGGAGCTTCTTCATGGTAATCAGTCGGAAGAAGCTTGAATTCTGATGTCACAGTTTTAGGATATGAAGGCTGAAAAGATGATATCTCAGAGGAAGTCACTGTAGACACCTCATTTGGCCCCCATGATAGCCTTAAATACCCATCATATATAGCGGTGCCCACATTTCACCCACAATTGAATGATTAATGATATAATTCAAATTAATTAACGACGATGAAGATGCTTGTTGATAATTCTAGACTTAGTCGGGTCCAACCCCACTACTTACACAAGTAGTGAACCGTGATACTATTCAAACCTTCTTCCGGACCACTTAAGACATGCTTAGGTCAATTCCTACAAAGATCGTGCTTAGTTTGCCAAAATGTCACCTGATTAGCTTAAGTTAGGAAACTAAACCCATTGATCTAGATATCCCTCACTTTTCCTAACCCCTAATCAGCAGGACAATTGAAGCTTTGGATTCCTCGCTTTGAGAGCTTTCCGACTATATATAGAATGTCCAAATCCGACCATTGGATCAAAAGATATGACCCTCGGAAGATTGCCCTAGCGGCCCCCACTCAAGACACTTGGGTGCCACGACAGGTGCGCCCATGTACTTGGGCGCACACACAGGTGCGCCCAGGTCCCTAGTATTGTTGAAAATGCACTTTGGTATATACTTAGGTGTGTCCCACCCTACTCTTCGCAGTTCCGACTTGGTTCAGACCCAAAAACAACCCCAAACCGAACCCCAAACCCATTAAGCTTCGAAACTAGACATGGGCGCCACCATGTGGGCGCCCAACTCTTGGGTCCCACTTGGGCACCACCACAGGTACGCCCAAGTCCCAAGAAGCCCTAATCCGGCCTTGGGATGTGTGAACCTTCTAGAAGTTCATGCAAACAACAGCCCTAATCCGTCTTGCATGCCCTAAACCCTTATTTAAGGATCTCTTAACCCTATTTGCAGAGGAGGCTACCCAAAAACCCTAAGAAAGGAGAGAAAAGAGAGGATAAAGAAGAAGAAGAAGAAGAAGAGAGGTAGCCCCCATTAGAGAGAGAAAACTTCAGATCTAGAGAAGAAGAGGAAATAGAGGAGGAGGCTTTCATACCTTCAACTAGAGCCATGGAACTTCACGAAAGCTTCGTTCTAGGAACTTAACAAACACCTCTCTACACCAGTATTCCTAGATCTCTCCTTTTTATTGCATTCCATTACTATGCATGCTTAGAAATATGCTTAGGTTCATTCATATAGTAGATCTTCATTAATAATGGTAGGTTTGCAGTAGATCTGATTCTAAGTAATTATCCATTATTAGGAACATGCTTAGGGTCAATCACAAGTAACATATTTACATCATTCATATCATTCCGAACTCGTGATTATGTTAGATCTTGCATCCATATCATCCTCATTAAGAAAAATCAGAACTTGAGAAGGAAAAGTGCAAAAAAGCACTTGGGCGTATATACAGTTGCGCCCAAGTCCCAAGTGCTGGGTTTCAACCCCGTTTTCAGTCATACGTATATTTCGTCTCTTAGATTCGGGTTCTCCTTCATATAAGTTGATATCAGAGCTTTCGGATCTGTCACTTTGTGTTCTAAATCGCACGAAAGACATCATAAGAGCACACAAAAGATATCACAAACGAAGAAAAGAAGGGAAAAGTGCAGAAAAGCACTTAGGCGCCACTGTGGGTGCGCCCAAGTGCCAGGAGTTGTACTTTGACCCCATTTTTCATATTACTTGCATTCTACTTCTCAAATACAAATCTTTCTTCGTATAACTAGATATCAGAGCCCTGGGATCTATAAATTTACATTTTTAATCATGAAAAGAATTGAAAAGATAAGCAAATACGTTACCAAAAGGGAAGGAAAAGAAAAGGAAAACAGACAGTGCACTTGGGCACCACTGTGGTTGCGCCTAAGTCTCTGCCAAGGGTATTCACCCCTTTAATTTGGATCCTCGCGTCATCATTCTTAGATCTAAAGTCTCTGACATCAGTAATTTACATTAGGACCCTGCATTTAGTCATTAAGTGTTAGGAATCACGTCTGAGTATCGTAAGAGGTTACAAGTGCATCCCAATCTGCAAGGAGAGACTTGGGAGCAACTGTGTGTGCGCCCAAGTCCCCAGTTCATTCTTCGGTTGTGTTTTTCAAAATTTTTATTTTCATTTAGCTTGTTATTGAATTTCTGTGATGAACATGAATTATTACTGAACATCCGAACTCTGAATTGCTAAATTATCACACTTTAACCTAGGTTGCATTACTTTTGCATAAAAAACCAAAAAATCACAAAATCATAAAACTCTTCCCTTCTCATCTTACTCTTTAGTAATTAGAGAAGAGAACAAAAAAAGGAATAAAAGAATATAAAAATTCAAACAAAAATAGAATAGATGTTCATTAGGTGATCCTAGGCTATTGCATTCGTGCCTAAGTAAGTAAATTAACTTAGTCAACTCCAATCTAAAACACTTAATTCAAAACAACTAAGTGAAAACATCCAATTAAAATCCATAGACTTAATTAACTAAACTTTAATTAATCAAACCCTTAAAGCCCAATCAACAACCCGGTGGCATTTGCAAATAAACACTTTCCGAAGAAATAGAGGAGGAACGCGCAGAGACTCTCGTCCTCGCCTTGCCTAGTCGACAGTAGCCGAGGGCGTCTCAATGCAACATCAGATCTCGTCCCCTTTTTCCCTGCCAAAATGTCAAAGACTTGTAATCAGTAATACTCATTAATTCGCAAGGAGCAGTGTTAAAGTCATCATTTGGTACTCACTCGTCACATGGAAGGTCTCGAAAGGAATTCCCACTCTCTTTCGACGATAGTACCCGTCAACGGGTATCTCTCTACACTCGTACTCTGCAAAAAAAAAAAAAAAGAAAAAAAAGAGGAGGGATTATAAACATTAGCCGCACAAATAACAAGAGATAAGAATAAACTTAAGAATTTACCTGTAGGGGGGACAATGTCATCACCGCCCTCGTCATCTCCAGCCCTCTTTCCGTTGCTACCCTTCTCACCCTCGCTACCCTTGTCGTCCATCGGATCACCACTATCATTGGACGCAAGTAGCTCATCCAAGGGTGCGGTATACTCCTCATCATCAGAGTCGCTAGCCACACCCTCGCCCTCACCTACTCTAGCATCCGGGCAAATAATATCCACCGTACCCCTCGCTTGCTCGCTAGTGGTCGGGGCGGGTTCACCATCCCCATCTCTAGCCGATGAGTCTCCAGTGGCTGCTGTTCGCACCTCATGTCCGGCCAAAAACTTGGTCGGATCACGAGCCCAACTTGCATTGTGTAAGAGATGATGATAAGAAAGAGAGCAAATGAATTAAAGTTACAAGAACAAAGGTAGAGCACTCACTATCTAGGGTCCTCGTCCTCGCAGGGCCATAAGCCTCCCACAACCATTCAATGTCAATCTGGTTGGAGCCAAGATAAGGTGGTGCACTGATCGTAGCCCCAAGTGCAAGGCCGCGATTGTAGTAATAACCGGTGAAACCGGATCGATCCACGAAGAGTTTATTTATCGCAAAACCTGTCCTAATTAAAAAAAAAAACTAGTTCTAGCCTAAAAAAAACTATACAAATCAAATTTTCTAATTGAATTAAAAATTAATTACAAATCTGAAATATTAATTACAACCAAAGAAAATTAAAATCCTAATCTAGAAACCTAATCTAACCACTGCATCACCATAAGATTTATTAGCCCAACCAATTGCAATAATTGTTAAGGTGCATAAAATAAAGAATAAAATAAAATAAAATAAAATCAGAGAATAAAGAAATTAGATTTTAATTCTAAAACTTTGCAATAATTACTTTGCTTAATGCCATCAAGAAAAATCAAGACCACCGCACCAAGTGCGCACTGTCACTACGCACAAAAGTTCAATGTTGATTCATTGGTGAAGACCAAGACCCCATAAACTTGATTTATTAATGAAAGATCCATTACAAGCAAATAACCATTACAAAATTCTTTTAATAAAAATAAAGTGCATCCAACCTTACCATAGACACAAGAAACACTAAACAGAGGAGAGGGACTCGCGGTCTTGAACGGCGATCCAACCGGCTCTCGTTTCGCAATCTGAAATCCAAGCAAGGGAAGATGATTTCAAGGATGATCTGATGGTGGAGTGACGATAGCAACGGCGGCGGCGTGACGGCGTAGAAATCCAAGTGGTAGCGTGCCTTAGGGAAGGCCTTGGATGAAATATCGATGGAAGGAGGAGAGATGAAGAAAAATTAATGGAAAAGGGGAAATAAGAAGTTGCTGGTCGTCCAAGATAGATTGGAGAGATGCTACTCACGTCCAGCCCTCTTTTGGCTCTTTTTATATATTTCTGATAGCTTTGGTTGCAAGGTTTTGATTTGGGTAAGGATTAGTAGTGTGGGGTCCAAGTTGGATTAGGATTAGGAGGGTTTTTGAGAGATTTTATAGGGGTTGGCTCAAAATCCTAGTAAAAATAGGATTGTTCTTATCTCATGCAACTCCCTCTCTTGGGTCCCACTTTGGTTAAGAATCAATTCAAATCTGAAATTTCATATTTGAAAAAAAATTTTAAAACCATGTGGCCCCCCTCATGGACGTTTTTTTAATCTTCTTGGAGTGGTGTTGGACGTGCAACACTTGGTGGGGAGAATCCTTGGTTTGCAAACTTCAATCTTGAGGCCTATCTTTTAGGAGATAAATTTAGCTACAATCTTGCACTCTTTCAATTTTTTTCCAACTTGGATTGCTTAGCAAGATTTCCAATCTTTTGAACTCCTCATGGCTAGAAAAACCTCTTAGCATGGCCTACCTTAAACATCTCTTCAAATCTGAATTTAATTTCATCCCAAACATGACATAGGAGTGGGCCATACTTGGAAGAATGCAATCTTGAACTATCCCATGCTTGGACGTCCCTACCTTGGCTTGACTTTCTTTTGCAATTTTTTCTTCTTCTTTGTTTGGCTTGAATTGAATCTTAGCCATCCATCTTGACATGTAAGCAATATTTGTTGGAGAGTAGATATGACACCTCATCATCTCATGGCCCACAAATTTGGAACTTATCTTCAAAAGATTAAATCTGATTTTTTTCTTGCATATGAGAGCGGACCCTACCATGGCCGCCCCTACCTTAGAATCCATGCCAAAGGAAGGTGGGTCCATGGTGCATTTGATTCATCAATTCTCTTCCGTGGGCCCCGATTTCTGAAATTCCCTACAAAAATAAAAGCAAAGATCAAAGAATAATCTAATAATATAGGTAAGGAATTATGCAAGATGCGGTCCCAATTCACACCAAATAAATGCATAAAATGTCACAATTTTATCAGGTTTTCTTCAATTAAATTAAAGGTGCAAAGAAAATTCATCATTTCATGTGTGATTAAAAAGTTATGAGAAATTTTTGACTTTCAATGCCAAAAATAGAGAAATTCATGATTTTATGTGAAAATGCAATTTTTGGATGAATTTTGACTCAAATTCAGACTTTGATGCTCAAAACATAAATTCATAATTTTTTACTAAAATGGTCCATGATTTGATGATTAAGTCCTTAATTACTCTAAAATGATGAGGAAATTCTACATTTTTAAGGACTCATCACAGCCCCCAACCAGCTTTTTGCTAGTCCCGAGCAAAATATGCAAACTATGGTAGGTCTTCTGGCCTAATCTAATCTAAACTAAATGCAAAGACAAAAAGAAAAAAGCCACTTTCGCTGGCACTCTCGGCTGCATTTAGCGTATGCAGCAAGCCCTTAAACCCCTAGGTTACCCCTAGTGGACGAGTTGTGCCTCGTGAGGGTTTGCAGTGAATATGCTCACAAAATTCATTTACCTAAAAGTGAAAGAAATTCAATGGAAGGTTTTTCAAAAGAAGATTGAGTCAAATCGGATGCCTCGAATCCTCGAATAATCAAGATTTCAGACTTTTCAAAATCCGGTTCACGTTTTTTATTTTTTTAATTTTTTGGTTTTTTAAATTATACCAAAACTTTGAGTGCCTTGTGCAAATGTATACATCAAAACAAAAATTTTAAATGTTCTACGATAATGCCATGAAAACAGAATTTTCCTTCGGAATTTCCAACTTTCCTAGATTCGGCCAAAATACAAGTCTCCTCTCAAGGGTACTATGATGGCTTTCGCACTGCTGTTTTTTCAAAGGCCGCAAGATGCATCCTTTTTTTTTTTTTTTTAACACACACATGTGACTGTGCAATGCCTAGGTCCCTTAAGCTTTCTAATTAACCCATATAATGAGCATTAGGCCAATGACTCCCAAGACAGATGTCTTTAGGGCACTAGGTATATAAATACCCCTACGGGCTTACTGGCTCGGTTTAAAAAGGCTACGAACCCAAACTAGTCACATAACTTTTTATTCTTTTCAAGAGTTATAACTAAACTCTTTGTTTTTTTTTAAACACTTATTTGTGCATCCCTTGGCAATTTTTTTTCTTTTTAAACGGTCCCCAACAATAGGCAGCCCTTTTCAATTCACCCGAATTAATTCACTGGTTTTGGTTGGCCTAACCATGCCGATGAACCAGGAGAACTCATATGGCCAAATTTCAGAAAGTCGTCTCTTTTCCTCTCTTGAAAGAACTCTGAAAATGACACTTAAATCTTTTTGTCCAAAACTTTTGAAATGATGTACACGTGGTACTGTGAAAAACAAAGTTCGGTATTCTTTTTATTTTTTATAAAATAATGAACCTTCATTTTACTTCCTTCCAAATAAATTCTGAAATTCCAGATTTCTAAGCATCTTCGAATCGTCAAGTTCTTTTGAAAACACTTTTTTTTTTTTTTTTTTTTGAAACGGCTACTCAGAAACGAAAAAAAATTTGTCTAAAATTGGACAAGTGTGCTTGTTCCCACCCCCCAACCTAAACTAGACAACGTCCTCAATGTCATACATGAAATGCGAAATGAAATGTAGCATGAGGTGAAAATGTAAAAGGAGGAAAAAGGGTAGAAAGCACCTGGAGTAATGAAGCTTTTGTGTAGAAACCTGTCCAATGTAAGACAAATAACACACAAAGAAAATAGAAAATATATGCATAATATACAAAGGTATGGGCCACTGTCAGATCCAGTGCCCATCAATCCTGATAGATAGGATCGATCAGAGGAATTACATTTTCCTCTGGAGGAATAGTCTCCAAGAATGGTTTTAAACATTGTCCATTGACTTTAAAAGAGGTACCATTCGATGCATCAATGAGGGTCACTGCCCCATATGGAAATATTTCTTGAACAATATAGGGGCTTGTCCAACGAGATCTTAACTTTCCAGGGAAAAGATGAAGTCGAGAATTGTACAAGAGGACTTTTTGAGACGGATGGAATGATTTTCTTAATATCTGTTTATCATGAAAGGCCTTAGTCCTGTCCTTGTAAATTCTTGAATTCATATAAGCCTCGTTTCTCAATTCTTCTAATTCATTTAGATCAAGGGCTCTTTTCTCCCCAGCCTTGTCTAAGTCAAAGTTCAGTTGTTTTATGGCCCAATAAGCTTTATGTTCCAGCTCCACCGGAAGGTGGCAAGCTTTCCCATATATAAGCCGGTATAGAGACATCCCAATTGGGGTCTTATACGCAGTGCGATAGGCCCACAATGCATCATTTAACCGCATGGACCAATCCTTACGATTCGGTTTTACCGTGGTCTCCAAGATTCTTTTAATTTCCCTATTTAAGACCTCTACCTGCCCACTTGTTTGAGGATGATAGGGGGTAGCCACTTTATGTGTAACACCGTAATTTTGAAACAAACTCTCAATAATGCGGTTACAAAAGTGAGTGCCCCCATCACTAATGATGGCACGCGGAGTTCCAAAACGGGAAAAGATATTGTCCAAGATAAACTTTTTTACCATTTTAGCATCATTGTTCCTACATGGGATTGCTTCAATCCATTTGGAAACATAATCAACTGCAATGAGGATATAATGAAAACCAAAGCTCGGGGGAAATGGTCCCATAAAGTCTATACCCCATACATCGAATAACTCGACGACCAAAATTGGGTTTAAAGGCATCATTTCCTTTTGGAAATTGAACCCAATTTTTGGCACCACTCACATACTTTACAGAAATCATATGCATCTTTAAATATAGTGGGCCAGTAAAAACCAGATTGCAAAATTTTGTGAGCGGTCTTTTTAGCAGAAAAATGGCCACCACAAGCTTGAAAATGGCAAAATGATATAACACTGTTCATTTCATGGTCTGGAATGCATCTCCTAATGATTTGGTCTGGGCAGTATTTGAAAAGGTATGGGTCATCCCAGAAAAACTGTTTCACCTCAGTGAAAAACTTGTTTTTATCTTGTTGGGTCCATTCTTTTGGAATTTCACCCGAAGCTAGATAATTAGCAATGTCGGCATACCATGGAGAATGGGAAAATGTGGCAAACAAGTGCTCATCAGGGAAAGTGTCCTGGATTGGCAAGGGTTCTAAAGCGTTGGAAAGGACAATCCTAGAAAGATGACCAGCCACCACATTTTCTACTCCTTTCTTATCCTTGATTTCGATATTGAACTCTTGGAGTAGAAGGATCCATCTGATCAGTCTGGGCTTGGCATCTTTCTTAGAAAGCAAGTACTTCAGCGCAGAATGGTCAGTAAAGATCACAATTTTGGATCCAATTAAGTAGGAACGGAATTTATCCAGTGCATAGACCACAGCCAATAGTTCTTTCTCTGTTGTAGAATAATTAATCTGGGCACTGTTTAAAGTCCTGCTAGCATAGTAAATTACATATGACTTTTTGTCCCTACGTTGCCCAAGAACTGCCCCAACTGCATAATCGCTAGCATCGCACATGATTTCAAAGGGTAGGCTCCAATCTGGAGGTTGCATAATTGGAGCAGTCGTCAACATGTCCTTAAGCTTGGTAAAAGCCACTTGACATGCCTCCGTCCACTCAAATTCTGCTTCCTTTAGCATAATGGTTTAGAAATGACACTAAAATCTTTTATGAACCTTCTGTAGAATCCAGCATGCCCTAAGAAAGATCTTACATCTCTTACGGTTTTTGGGGCGGGCAAATTGGAAATTAGATCTATTTTGGCTTTGTCCACTTCCAATCCTTTAGATGATACAATGTGGCCAAGGACAATCCCTTGTCGTACCATAAAATGACATTTTTCCCAATTCAATACTAAGTTCTTTTCTTCACACCTAGAGAGGACCTTAGTTAAGTTGCTCAAACAATCTTGGAAAGAATCTCCAAAAACGGAGAAATCGTCCATGAAGACTTCGAGAAAACGTTCCACCATATCACTAAAAATACTCAGCATGCACCTTTGAAAGGTTACAGGAGCATTACACAGCCCAAAGGGCATTCGTCGGTAAGCAAAGGTGCCAAAGGGGCATGTGAAAGTTGTTTTCTCTTGGTCTTCTGGGGCGATCTCTATTTGATTGTATCCAGAATATCCATCCAAGAAACAGTAATACACGTGGCCAGCTGCCCGTTCTAAAATTTGGTCCAAGAAGGGTAGGGGGAAATGATCCTTTCGTGTGACAGCATTTAACTTTCTGTAGTCGATACAAACTCACCAACCTGTGGGTACGCGGGTTGGGATGAGCTCATCATTAGCATTACGGACTACAGTTGCACCGGCCTTTTTAGGTACAACTTGGGTAGGGCTGACCCATTCGCTATCCGAAATTGGATAAATGATACCCACATCTAGAAGTTTCAAAACTTCCGCCCTAGCCACTTCCTGCATGGTGGGGTTTAACCGGCGTTGCATCTGACGGGAGGGTTTTGCATTCTCCTCCAAATAGATATGATGTGTACACACGAGGGGATTAATTCCCTTAATGTTAGCCACGGTCCAAGCAATTGCACCTTTGTGCAGTTTGAGCACTTCTAAGAGTTGGACTTCTTGGTCCTTGTCAAGGTGTGCAGAAATTACTACAGGAAATGTTTCATTTTCTCCAAGGTATGCATATTTCAGGTGAGAGGGCAAGGGTTTCAACTCAGGTTTGGGCGGCCTCACCTGAGATGGAAGAGACAGAGTACCAGTTGATAATAGCTCTTCAAAAGAGGGTTTGCCTATAGTGTCGACCATTTCAATAGTGTTATCAAGTGTTTCTTCACAGAGGGTCAGGCCCTCAATTGACTCAATGGAATCAGAGATTGATTTTTTAAAAGTTTCTGCTGTAAGAACACTGATCAAATCTACTTCTTCAAGGTCAATGTTATCATCCCGTGGTTGTTTGCAAAGGTCAAAAACATTTAGCTTTAATGTCATGTTACCAAAAGATAGCGTCATTTTTCCATTCCGGCAATTGATCAATGCATTGGATGTGGCTAAGAATGGTCTCCCCAGAATTACCGGAATCTGAGCATGAGGATCTGCCACAGGATGAGTGTCTAGCACAATGAAGTCTACTGGAAACTAGAACTTGTCAACTTGCACAAGCACATCCTCTACTATCCCTCTCGGTCTTTTGACTGATCGGTCTGCAAGCTGCAAAGTAATCTGGGTGGGTTTGAGTTCGCCTAACCCCAATTTTACATAGACCGAGTAGGGTAGTAAGTTGACACTTGCCCCAAGATCAAGCAGCGCTTGTTCAATTTGACAATTTCCAATAATGCACGAAATCGTGGGGCATCCTGGATCTTTGAATTTAGGGGGAGCGTCATGCTTTAAAATTGCACTAGCTTGCTCAGTGAGGAACGCTTTCTTTTGTACATGTATCTTACGCTTCAACGTGCACAAGTCCTTAAGAAACTTTGCGTAAGATGGGACTTGTTTGATTGCGTCTAACAACAGGATGTTAATTTTAACCTCTTTCAGTACAAAAAAAATTTCCTGGTTCTGTATAGATGGCTTGGCAGGAGCTAATCGGTTGGGAAAAGGTGGTAAGGGCTTGAATCCTGGAGGAACTTGGCCTTTTTCCTTGATAGGAGGAACTTCATTTTCTTTCCCTTCCGGATCTGAGGATGCAGGTTGTTTATTTTTTTCCAGATCAGGCTTTGCAATCTCTTTACCACTACATAGAGTAGTAACAGCATGAACCTGCTCCTTTGAATTTGACGGACCACCTTGATGAACCTCAAATTGCCCTTTTGGATTGAGCTGTGGTTGGGCTGGAAAAGCCCCCTTATTTTGTGATTCAATCAATTTGCAGAGGTTCTGCATGGTGTTCTGTAAATTCTCAAAGTTCTGATCATGTTTTTTATTGATGGATTCTTGATTCACCATAAACTTAGCCACAAGTTCATCCCAAGGTGTTGTTTGTGTTGTAGGGGGTACCATTTGCTGTGTGTTTTGAGCATATGTACTAGGAGTACCCCCAAATTGATTTGACATTTGGTTGAAATTGGGCTGAGTAGCATTTGGGCCATTCCTCCAACTAAAGTTGGGGTGATTCCTCCAATTAGGGTTGTATGTGTTACCCAAAGAATTGTTAAACTGCCGGTTGTATGTGTTAGTGGCATTTGCTTGCTCGTGAAACGCTTCTTGAAAAGCAAGGAGTGTTGGGCACTCCGAAGAAATGTGTTTATCACTAGCGCAGATGCCACAAACTATAGCAGGTTCCTTATTCTTCACAAATTTCAAGGAATCAACTTCTCTTGTAAGATAGGAAATTTTTGCTTGAAGATCATCGCTTTCTTTTAATACATATAACCCCCCTCCTTTGGCCTGACTCGATTGCTTTACGGGGTCTATACCTTCAGATGTGTCCCAATTTTGTGCACTATCTGCCAAAAACTGAAGGTAGGTCCATGCTTGATTTGGGTTTTTCTCCATGAACTCCCCATTGCACATCATCTCCACGAATTGACGTGTTTTTGGACTAAGTCCATCATAAAAGTGACCAATTGTATTGTGCAATTCAAATCCGTGGTGGGGACATGCAAGGAGTAGTTCATTAAAGCGTTCCCAACACCTATAATAAGACTCCTTGTCTTTTTGTTTAAAATTCATAATATTCCTCCGTAAGGTGTTGGTCTTATGTAATGGGAAAAATTTCTTTAAAAATTCCCGGACCATGTCGGACCATAGAGCAATCGAATTGGGTTGTAAGGAGTGAAGCCATGCCTTAGCCTTATCTTTGAGGGAAAATGGAAATAAACGAAATTTGATAAGGTCTTCCCTCACATTATTGAAGTGTAGTGTTGCACACACTTCTTCAAACTCTTTAATGTGCAAATATGCACTTTCTGACTCAAGTCCATGAAATTTTGGGAGAAGTTGGATTACTCCTGGTTTGATATCAAATTGACCCGCACCTGCGGGTATAACCATGCACGACGGTGTGGCTTGTCGTGTATGGTGAAGGTAATCGCGTAAACTCCTAAGAGGTTGATTCACCTCCCCATTATTATTGGGTCCATTCCCATTACCGTTCTCCTCGTTATCACTATGCTCATCAGCCATATTGGAAATCCTAAGAGAACCAGGAGATCTAGATTCGTAGAATTTAATCAAGCTCTTGACAGGTGATTCCTTCCTTACTAACCGATTTGAGGAGTCCCTCTGCCAAGAAGATGGGGCTCTTTCCTTTTTTTTTGGAATTTTGAAAAGTTTTTATTTTATTTATTTATTTTTTTGTTTTTTATAAAGAAACCTAGAAAGAAAAACTACTTAAGGTCCGTTCTTAGATTTAAAAGAGGATTCTCAAATTCTTGTAAAGTCCTAATCTTAGAGAGTTTAATATCTCTAAGGAAAGTTCCCAAACTCAAATCTATGAAACTGGCCCGACCAGGTAAGTCTCCAGATCAGTGGTGGGGTCACGATGCGTTGCAAGGGTCCCGCTTAAAAACCACTTTCTAGAACAAGAGACTTGTCTCCCTTATCTATTGGGACAAGACTTGCCTAGACATCGAACAAATTAAGAAAGGCAGTTTGTTCGGCTTCCCAAAGAAATAACTAACCTTCTTAAAAAAAAATTCCAGCAAGTTTTAAGAGTCCTTTTAAATTTAAAAACAACTATAAAACTGATTTTTTTGGAAACTTTAAAAACCTAAAAATATGAAAAACAACTGAATTTAACAAACCCTAATTAATCCTAACCAGCAAAAAAAAAAAAATGAAAAAAAAATGACCTAAACTAGTCCAAATTAGAACAAGTAAACTAGGCAATTTTCAGAAATTGGATGTGATTTTTGAAAAATCAGAAAAAATAACTTTTTCAGATCTGAAATAGTTCCAATTTTATCAAAAATCAAAGATTAAAAATCCACTTTTTAATGCAATAGGGCTGGTCCAAACATTCCATGCATGCTACCCTTAGATCTAGAATGATTGCGAAATAGTAAAGGCACACCCACAAAGCAATTAAAAAGATAGGTTGGAAAAAATACCTTAAGCGAAGAAAAACTCCCCGGCAACGGCGCCAAAAACTTGATCGTAGCCTCAAGTGCAAGGCCGCGATTGTAGTAATAACCGGTGAAACCGGATCGATCCACGGAGAGTTTATTTATCGCAAAACCTGTCCTAATTAAAAAAAAAAACTAGTTCTAGCCTAAAAAAAACTATACAAATCAAATTTTCTAATTGAATTAAAAATTAATTACAAATCTGAAATATTAATTACAACCAAAGAAAATTAAAATCCTAATCTAGAAACCTAATCTAACCACTGCATCACCATAAAATTTATTAGCCCAACCAATTGCAATAATTGTTAAGGTGCATAAAATAAAGAATAAAATAAAATAAAATAAAATCAGAGAATAAAGAAATTAGATTTTAATTCTAAAACTTTGCAATAATTACTTTGCTTAATGCCATCAAGAAAAATCAAGACCACCGCACCAAGTGCGCACTGTCACTACGCACAAAAATTCAATGTTGATTCATTGGTGAAGACCAAGACCCCATAAACTTGATTTATTAATGAAAGATCCATTACAAGCAAATAACCATTACAAAATTCTTTTAATAAAAATAAAGTGCATCCAACCTTACCATAGACACAAGAAACACTAAACAGAGGAGAGGGACTCGCGGTCTTGAACGGCGATCCAACCGGCTCTCGTTTCGCAATCTGAAATCCAAGCAAGGGAAGATGATTTCAAGGATGATCTGATGGTGGAGTGACGATAGCAACGGCGGCGGCGTGGCGGCGTAGAAATCCAAGTGGTAGCGTGCCTTAGGGAAGGCCTTGGATGAAATATCGATGGAAGGAGGAGAGATGAAGAAAAATTAATGGAAAAGGGGAAATAAGAAGTTGCTGGTCGTCCAAGATAGATTGGAGAGATGCTACTCACGTCCAGCCCTCTTTTGGCTCTTTTTATATATTTTTGATAGCTTTGGTTGCAAGGTTTTGATTTTGGTAAGGATTAGTAGTGTGGGGTCCAAGTTGGATTAGGATTAGGAGGGTTTTTGAGAGATTTTCTAGGGGTTGGCTCACAATCCTAGTAAAAATAGGATTGTTCTTATCTCATGCAACTCCCTCTCTTGGGTCCCACTTTGGTTAAGAATCAATTCAAATCTGAAATTTCATATTTGAAAAAAAATTTTAAAACCATGTGGCCCCACTCATGGACGTTTTTTTAATCTTCTTGGGGTGGTGTTGGACGTGCAACACTTGGTGGGGAGAATCCTTGGTTTGCAAACTTCAATCTTGAGGCCTATCTTTTAGAAGATAAATTTAGCTACAATCTTGCACTCTTTCAATTTTTTTCCAACTTGGATTGCGTAGCAAGATTTCCAATCTTTTGAACTCCTCATGGCTAGAAAAACCTCTTAGCATGGCCAACCTTAAACATCTCTTCAAATCTGAATTTAATTTCATCCCAAACATGACATAGGAGTGGGCCATACTTGGAAGAATGCAATCTTGAACTATCCCATGCTTGGACGTCCCTACCTTGGCTTGACTTTCTTTTGCAATTTTTTCTTCTTCTTTGTTTGGCTTGAATTGAATCTTAGCCATCCATCTTGACATGTAAGCAATATTTGTTGGAGAGTAGATATGACACCTCATCATCTCATGGCCCACAATTTTGGAACTTATCTTCAAAAGATTAAATCTGATTTTTTTCTTGCATATGAGAGCGAACCCTACCATGGCCGCCCCTACCTTAGAATCCATGCCAAAGGAAGGTGGGTCCATGGTGCATTTGATTCATCAATTCTCTTCCGTGGGCCCCGATTTCTGAAATTCCCTACAAAAATAAAAGCAAAGATCAAAGAATAATCTAATCATATAGGTAAGGAATTATGCAAGATGCGGTCCCAATTCACACCAAATAAATGCATAAAATGTCACAATTTTATCAAGTTTTCTTCAATTAAATTAAAGGTGCAACGAAAATTCATCATTTCATGTGTGATTAAAAAGTTATGAGAAATTTTTGACTTTCAATGCCAAAAATAGAGAAATTCATGATTTTATGTGAAAATGCAATTTTTGGATGAATTTTGACTCAAATTCAGACTTTGATGCTCAAAACATAAATTCATAATTTTTTACTAAAATGGTCCATGATTTGATGATTAAGTCCTTAATTACTCTAAAATGATGAGGAAATTCTACATTTTTAAGGACTCATCATGCACCAAAAAAATGCTGGAGCAAAGGCTGGACAAGGTTAGGATTAGCATCGGTCGCACCAATCGAGACTGGCAAACCGCTGCTCACCCTCAAACCCCAACATCTCGCTATATCCTCAAAGGTGACGGTCATCTCACCAGTTGGGAAATGGAAAGAATGGGTCTCATCCCTTCATGTCTCATAGAGTGCGCTAATGAGAGAATGGTCGGTCGAAAGCTACAATTGACATGAAATCTCCAAAACCCATCACTAGGAGATGACCCTTTAAGGTGTCTGACAGCTTTGTCCACCACTCTTTCACTTTTAGCCACCCCACCCTCGTCCGAGCAAGAGGTACAAGCTGAAATTGAGAAACGACTCATGATTGTTAGCCCAAAGATTTGAGGGTAAGTAATGGTGAAATGCAATACATGAGAGACTAAGTGTTATTACCTGGCCCGCTTTTATCTCGTCAACAAGATGGGGATCGTCTTTAGTTCGCTGCTTCTTACGCCTTTTTCTAGGTCGGGCCGCGGTCTGCCCCGCCTCAGGCTCCCCAGTGAGCCCAACTTCGGGGACATCCTTGAGCCTACCTGAGCTTACACCTTCAAGATCTCCCGATGGACCCTCTTCTGATTCGACAGGCGTTGGGGCCCTCTTGCGAGCAATCCTCGTCCTAGTCATCCTGCACATTCAAAAACAAGAAAGAAAGCATACATGAGAAGTGATGAATTCAGAAGCACGCAGACAATGAAGCAAAGCATTAAATTCAAAGATGCCACATTAAAGACTATGCAGGGCAACTAAGCTGAACCCAAGAGTGACATCAAAATGAAGAACAATTGGCGAAACCAATCCCAAGATAAAACGGCCCAGGGACAAGGAATAAAACCAATATATAAATAAAAAAATGACTAAATCGCAACTAAAACAGCACTTCATAACCCTTGTCCCATCGCGTCACAACTACCAAACTCAAGTTATTACTCTCACACCTCTCCGTCGCCAAACTTACTCTCCTAAAAATAAAAATAAAAATAAATAGAAGGTTCCCAATATAGTTACAAATATAAAAGTAAGCATGAAACACATCATGGTATTATAAGGAATGAGTCAAAACCAGTGCTCCACAAATTTAGACAAACCCCTGAATAAAAAAAGGGGTGGGGGGGGGGGTGGGGAAGGAAGAAGAAAGCTCAAGCCACTCCCCTACAGTGACTGAGATCTATGTTAGGAGTCCAAAATCCTATTCACCACATTCTCATTTAAAACCAATGGAAATGCTCAACAAGTTCAACAATCTTCACTATACCCATTAACTTCCATGGACCACACCAAACCTCATTCTTCATCATCCCATCAATCTCAACTAGCCACAATGGATGCCCATTTTTCCACCCAAACTGATTTTCTTTTACGAAGGGATTCCCACTCTGAAACCTCTCAAATTTGAACCAAAGGGTTAGGATTTCCAACATCATAGCTAGGACAACTCCATTCCTTCTTCCCTCACCAAAATCCACCATGCCCCTACCTGCCAATAGCCAAAATCGAGTCCTAAAACCTCATGTTGCAGCCATCGTCCAAAATGATAATAATAATGATAATAAATAAAAGAGAGAAAGAAGAAATGAATGGAAGAGGAGGGGACCCACATACTTGGGCCACCAAGCTGTCAAACACCCCTTCTCTCTTCTCCCTTTCCTTCCTCTTCCCCTCACTCTGTTGCTTCTTCCCTGCTTAGCCCAATCGAACATTACTTAAAACGGCAGCAACAGATTCTAAAAAAAAAAAAAAAAAAAGAAAAGGGGGGAAGAAAAGAAAGAGAGAATAAAGAATGGAAAATGGGAAGAGAAAAAAACCACATACCTGGATCTCTCTCTCCTCCCTTTTCCCCTCAACTTACTCGGCCTCCACCTGAAATGGCAGCATGCAAATTCTAAAAAAAAAAAAAAAAAAAAAAAAAAAAAGAAGAGAAGAGAAAAGAAAGAGCATAGAAATAAAAAAAGGGGGGGGGGGGGGTTGGAGCACACATACCTGGATTCCTCTCTCCTCCCTCTTTTCCACTGCTGCTTACTGAGACTCCACCTGAAACAACCACAACAACCATGAAAAAAAAAATAGAAAGAAAAAAAAAAGAGGTCGAAACCCAC
Organism: Persea americana; assembly: GCA_029852735.1. NCBI lineage: Eukaryota > Viridiplantae > Streptophyta > Magnoliopsida > Laurales > Lauraceae > Persea > Persea americana. The sequence continues at coordinate 45,299,039 of CM056814.1, forward strand.
TCACCTGGGCGACAGCAGACAACCGCGCGCTGCTGCTCTTCCCTTCCTCCTCTCCTTTTTCTCCACTCAACTCTCACTACTCACTCTCCCCCGCGCCTCACCTGAAGCAAGAACCGAAAGAATGAAACAAAAGAATAGGGAGAGAGGGAAACAGAGAAACGAAAGAAAGGGGGGAAAATCCCAACCCTTATGACCTAACGCCCAGCGCTAGGCGCATAATGGGCTAGCACCATCACGTAGTGGGGCCCCCCTTTAAGGGGGCGGATCCACCTAAAAAAAAAAAAAAACAGAGAGAACAACTAAACTAAAAAAAAAACGGGGGGGGGGGGGGGGGGGGTGGGCGCGGGGAGGAAGAGATCAAACCTGACATTAATTTAGACATCCATGGAGATGAAATTAAGACATAATGCACTCACAGGCAAGGCAAAAAGAAAGATAAATCTTTATTAATGCATGTGATTCAGCCTTGACAAAATTGGGCTCTAACTGGGTTGCCAACCTCGGCCCGAGATAGAATTCGCAATTATCAGCAGCATGGCGACAATCCATTTCAATCTACAAAGGGAAGCAGCACACAATGTACAAAGGTCAGTCGATTCAATTTAAAATGCATCATGAACTTGTCATATATATCATGCATTAACCATTCATGCATCCCTTCAAAAATCCAAACCCACGCATTTAGTCTCATAATCCACTTCATTATATGATGCACATAATCACCATTGTCATCAAGCACCCATAATAAATAGCAAACTATCATAATTCACCATCACAATTCATAACCAAATCTCGTACCTCATCATCATTAACACCATCATAATGGATATCATCATCATTCAATACTAAACATCCCCACATAAAAAAATAAAATAAAATAAAATAAAATAAAATTGAAATCAACTTTTATTAAACTCCGCAATTAATTGAATTGACTGAATCCTAAACATGAACTAAAACAGAGGTCACAACCTTTGCCCCCAATACCCTAGGTGGAGCTTATAACTAACTAAGATGGTCCTAATGACCTGACCTCTTATTAAAAGAAAATCCTTGCCTAAGATAGAAAAACTTTTAGTGAGTCCCCTAGGATGGATGGACCATCCCGTTGAAGGTAGGGAAGCGAGCCATCCGTGCCTCCATTTCGACGATGTGAACCTCGAGTTGCCCTTGCACTTCTTTCAAGTTATCCGGTGGATTCCTCAAGACACCGCAAATATCTCGAACTCGCTGGAAGTCATTCAGATAAGCCGTGTATACCGGATGAATAAGTGCCAAGAGGCTAGTATTTTGCATCTTGAAGTACTTCCTGTAGCACCTAGAAGCAGATGATTCAGCTTAGTGAGGGCAAGACATGACCATGAGTTCCAGTTGATCCATCCGCCTGTGTAGGGTGTTAAAGTCATCAATAGGAGCTCGTTCGTTGGTAGACCTCATAGCTTCCCAAACTTCAAACATCCCCCTGACATCCAACATACTCCATAAGAGAGATTAGAGCACTCTATTGATAAAAGATGGCAAGTCTTCCAGAAGCCCATCATAACCATTCAACCTATTGAGAGCAGTCCTACCCACAATACACAAATCCCCATACAACCTACAGATACCTTTGTACTTCATAGCCAGCAAATCATATCTGCTGCACCTAATCTCCACAATGCGCTTGTCCATCGCTTCTTCAAACTGGAAAACGCAATCATAGGTAACAGGCAGGGAGGATTCATGCTTGAGGTAGAATTCTGCCTGTTCCTCAGAGTCATAATACCCTATTCTTTCAGCCTCAGGAGACCAATATTCATCCCCTGGTGAGTAGGGCTTGTAAGCAAAAGGAACCTCAACACCATCAAGAACGAATGGGAAGATCAGAGAGCCGGCCATTGGAATAGGATAAGACCTGAAGACATATGCACAAGGCTTTAGAAACCCCTCAAAGAATGAAAACAATCTAGAAAAGTTTATAATTGGAGGACACCCAAAACAACAACAACAACAAAAAAAAAAAAAAAAAAAAAAGAGGTCACTTGGGCGCACCAATGGTGGCGCCCAGGTCTGTTCCAAGGACTTCACCCCAACGGGTACGGGTTTAGCCATGATAATTCTATTAGGCCTTCTCAAATTCTTGGGAAATACTTCCAGAGGTACTGCAGGGCTATCCTAAGCCCTTTTAAGAGCCAAAAAGTCCAAACTACGTATAATACAACATCTTAACATAAAAAAAAAGGGTAACACAATGTCAACCAAAAACCTCATAAGATAGAAAATAATGCAACATAACAAGCTTAAAGCACAGAATAAGGGTTAAACAGATATCTATAACAAATAAAAAAAAAAAAAAAGAGGAAAGCCACTTGGGTGCACCAGGGGTGGCGCCCATGTCTATTCCGGGAAATCCATCCCGTATGAAGTCCGGTTCGGCTTAGATCAACCCATTAGGTCTTTTGAAATATGTGAGATAGACATTGCAAGGGCACTGTTGGGCCACTTTGAGATCTCTAGGGAACCACAAAAAAAAAAAAAAAAGAGCCCTTTCGTTCTAACAAGTCTAAGTTAAGTATTCATGTAGTGCAATATCTTGAAAAACAATTAAATGGCGTCAAACTTGGACAAGAGAAATCTATAAAATGTAAGAAATAACAGCACCTTACAGCAAATAACAAAGAAATAAAACCTAGAGATACTTGGATCAAATGGTGAAATCCTATTCTTAAAACTACGTTGGAACCCAATTTCGATTGAATTAAAAGATCCTCAACAATTAAGAATAAGCAAAACAAAGAATTATAAATCCAATATCACCATGAAATTTTCAGAATGTTAAAAAGAACATGATATGACAACGAGAAACCTTGCATAACATAAAAACAAAAAAAAAAAAAAAAGAAAAAAAAAGAAAGAAACATCTTTGTTTTTGAAAGGAGAAAGAGAAAAAGAATAAGTAAAGATAATCTAACCTAAGCAAGACAAAAAGGCATAATTTGATAAACCCAAAACAAATCTGAAATTTAAGCATAATGAAAAACATCACACCATACCCAAAAACAAGGACAAAACAAGATAGAAGATCTTGCATGAACTAGAACCCAAAAGGAGTAAAGAATGCTTACTTAGGAACAAGAGAGAGACCAAACACCTTGAAATCCGAAATCTGGAAGAATAGACTGATTAGTGTAAGAAGGCCCACAGGTAACACTTCCTTTTATAGATTAGTGTCCCAAATTGAGAAGGAGACGAAGTACCCCTTGGGCTCACACCCAGTGGCGCCCAAGTCCCTCCAACTGTCTGATTCTATTACCTATAGGACTTCCCTTCTTAACGAATATGAAACCAAGTAGAAGACTACTTGGGCGCACAGACATGTGTGCCCAAGTACCCAGAGAGACATGGGCACCCCTCCATGTGTGTCTAACTCTTTCCCAGCTCGAAGAGCCTCCCAAAGCTTGAATTTGAGATCGAAATAGCTTGACGATTATTAGTAATGAAACCTAAATATATAAATAAAAAAAAGACAAAACAACAAAAGAATAAAAAAAAAAGAAAATAAATTGCGAAAGCTCGCGCATCAAGCATTTTCCCATCACATGAAAGCTCGTCACATACACTTCAGTCCCATCACGCATACATCATGCACTATATCTCAGGTCATCACCATCAGTAAAATTGGAATGATTACCTCTCAAACTATGGAAATCATATACTATTGACAAAAATCCAGAATCTTTTAGTGTTGGTTCCAATACTGGTTCCCAAAGTGAAAGCGAAAACAATAGAGGTAAAGGTCCTTTAAGCACACTGGTGGAAGATGGTGACAAGCGCACAAGCTTTGGCAAACAAACAATGAAAGAAAGCGGCAATGATCCCCGACATTGGATTTACGGAAAGCTCTCGAGGTAAGTACCCCTAACTATGATTCTCATTATTTTACCTCGCGTCTAGACATTGAGTCGCCTAGGCGTCCCTTAAGTGCTTATGATCTGTATGACAACCATAATACCGTGTTCTCACAAATTGTGTTTTCTTGAGTAGGGAGATGGAAACCGTGTAACTTGAAACTCTCCATGATAAGCACCAAGAAGATGATCGAATCTATCCTAGGTTCTCATCCAAGCTTGGGTGAAGACCAAGATCCCTAGAGAGTGACAGTTATTTCAGGGACCATCTTCCATTGATTTCGCTTTTTCGATGCATACCTGAGTTTCAAAATCATTCATCTTTTTAAAAAAAAAAGAAAAGAAAAATGCATCTCATTCTCACATGCGCCTCACACTATAGCTTGAACTATGCTTGCGATTGCCTTCAAGATCCCTATTATTGATAGTTAGTTTTAACTATGCCTTAAACATTCAACTGTGGATGAAAGTTAAAAGACGCTATATATGACAATTTGAATTAAACTCTATTGCAAGAACAAATGAAACTCTAATACTGACTTAGCCAATTGAAAGATCGACTTCTGATTCAGACCACCGGGGCACAGTTCCCGCCATCATTTAAATTTCAGCAACTGGGGCACAGTTCCCAACTCGCCACGTGGCAATACCATGGGCACCGAGGCACAAATCTCGGGTTTCCAATCAAATCAGTAGGCACGTAACCTCTTCTTTTTTTTTCTTTTCCCCCTGAATCATGATCGATCCTAGAAAAGTAAATCTCACCTTTAGAGCGAGTTTGCAATTGCATACATCCATAGGTGGCCACTCCCGCGAGCTCAAAAGCTCCCGTGAGCCATGAGTGGTGTGTCTTCTTTCTTTGGAGCACAACTCTCTACGTGTTGCTCTCCAAAGAGGGGCATACTGTAGACACCTCATTTGGCCCCCATGATAGCCTTAAATACCCATCATATATAGCGGTGCCTCCATTTCACCCACAATTGAATGATTAATGACATAATTCAGATTAATTAACGACGATGAAGTTGCTTGTTGATAATTCTAGACTTAGTTCGATGATTTCTAAAAATTCGTGAGAGAAAAGCCAAGTCGCGTCGAGATCTCGAGTCCAACCCCACTACTTACACTAGTGAACCGTGATACTATTCAAACCCTCTCCCAGACCACTTAAGGCATGCTTAGGTCAATTCCTAGAAAGACCGTGCTTAGTTTCCCAAAATGTCACCCGATTAGGCCTAAGTTAGGAAACTAAATCCATTGATCCAGATATCCCTCACTTTTTCTAACCCCTATTCAGCAGGCCAATTAAATCTTTGGATTCCTCGCTTCGAGAGCTTTTCGACAATATATAGAACGTCCAAATCTGACCATTGGATCAAAAGATATGACCCACGGAAGATTGCCCTAGCGGCCCCCACTCAAGACACTTGGGTGCCACCACAGGTGCGCCCATGTACTTGGGCGCACACACAGGTGCGCCCAGGTCCCTAGTATTGTTGAAAATGCACTTTGGTATATACTTAGGTGTGTCCCACCCTACTCTTCGCAGTTCCGACTTGGTTCAGACCCAAAAACAACCCGAAACCGAACCCCAAACCCATTAAGCTTCGAAACTAGACATGGGCGCCACCATGTGGGCGCCCAACTCTTGGGTCCACTTGGGCACCACCACAGGTACGCCCAAGTCCCAAGAAGCCCTAATCCGGCCTTGGGATGTGTGAACCTTCTAGAAGTTCATGCAAACAACAGCCCTAATCCGTCTTGCACGCCCTAAACCCTTATTTAAGGATCTTTTAACCCTATTTGCAGAGGAGGCTACCCAAAAACCCTAAGAAAGGAGAGAAAAGAGAGGATAAAGAAGAAGAAGAAGAAGAAGAGAGGTAGCCCCCATTAGAGAGAGAAAACTTCAGATCTAGAGAAGAAGAGGAAATAGAGGAGGAGGCTTTCATACCTTCAACTAGAGCCATGGAACTTCACGAAAGCTTCGTTCTAGGAACTTAACAAACACCTCTCTACACCGGTATTCCTAGATCTCTCCTTTTTATTGCATTCCACTACTATGCATGCTTAGAAATATGCTTAGGTTCATTCATATAGTAGATCTTCATTAATAATGGTAGGTTTGCAGTAGATCTGATTCTAAGTAATTATCCATTATTAGGAACATGCTTAGGGTCAATCACAAGTAACATATTTACATCATTCATATCATTCCGAACTCGTGATTATGTTAGATCTTGCATCCATATCATCCTCATTAAGAAAAATCAGAACTTGAGAAGGAAAAGTGCAAAAAAGCTCTTGGGCGTATATACAGTTGCGCCCAAGTCCCAAGTGCTGGGTTTCAACCCCGTTTTCAGTCATACGTATATTTCGTCTCTTAGATTCGGGTTCTCCTTCATATAAGTTGATATCAGAGCTTTCAGATCTGTCACTTTGTGTTCTAAATCGCACAAAAGACATCATAAGAGCACACAAAAGATATCACAAACGAAGAAAAGAAGGGAAAAGTGCAGAAAAGCACTTGGGCGCCACTGTGGGTACGCCCAAGTGCCAGGAGTTGTACTTTGACCCCATTTTTCGTATTACTTGCATTCTACTTCTCAAATACAGATCTTTCTTCGTATAACTAGATATCAGAGCCCTCGGATCTATAAATTTACATTTTTAATCATGAAAAGAATTGAAAAGATAACCAAATATGTTACCAAAAGAAAAGGAAAAGAAAAGAAAAACAGACAGTGCACTTGGGCACCACTGTGGTTGCGCCCAAGTCTCTGCCAAGGGTATTCACCCCTTTAATTTGGATCTTTGTGTCATCATTCTTAGATCTGAAGTCTCTGACATCAGTAATTTACATTAGGACCCTGCATTTAGTCATTAAGTGTTAGGAATCGCGTCGGAGTATCGTAAGAGGTTACAAGTGCATCCCAATCTGCAAGGAGAGACTTGGGAGCAACTGTGTGTGCGCCCAAGTCCCCAGTTCATTCTTCGGTTACGTTTTTCAAATTTTTCATTTTCATTTAGCTTGTTATTGAATTTCTGTGATAAACATGAATTATTACTGAACTTCCGAACTCTGAATTGCTAAATTATCACACTTTAACCTAGGTTGCATTACTTTTGCATAAAAAACCAAAAAATCATAAAATCATAAAACTCTTCCCTTCTCATCTTACTCTTTAGTAATTAGAGAAGAGAACAAAAAAAGGAATAAAAGAATATAAAAATTCAAACAAAAATAGAATAGATGTTCATTAGGTGATCCTAGGCTATTGCATTCGTGCCTAAGTAAGTAAATTAACTTAGTCAACTCCAATCTAAAACACTTAATTCAAAACATCTAATTGAAAACATCCAATTAAAATCCATAGACTTAATTAACTAAACTTTAATTAATCAAACCCTTAAAGCCCAATCAACAACCCTCAATAAAGCCCTAATTAACAACCTAATTAATAATCCCTAATTAACAATTCCTAATTAATAAAACCCTAATTTAATATATCCTAACCCATCAAAAATCCAACAAAATAAAAAACCTTAATTAACTAAGACTGTAGTCAACGAAGTCCAATTGACAACCCCAAATTCAAACCTTAACCAAATTTTAATCAAGCTTTGATTACCAATTCTTAATTTAAACCCTAATCAAGACCTAATTAAAACAATAAACCAATCACATTTCGAAAATAAAAACCTCTCCCAATCAAAACCAGAGTAAAAAACCATCGAACTCAGAAATACCCTATAAACCATCGAACGAGGAGCAACCCTAGTAGGCCAACACTTGGGCGCCACCACAGGTGCACCCAAGTCCTTGGTCTAACCCCGACACACAATTTAGTTGCGTTTCGGCTCCCCAACACCAATCATTATCACCCTTGAGGTCTAGAGACTCAAACCAGTTCCGGATCCGGAATTTATCAACGTAGATCACCGAAAACTACAAATACAAGTCAACAATTCATGAAAACTACGAAGATAACAGAAAACTCACGAACCAAGCACTTGGGTGCCACCACAGGTGCACCTAAGTACACCAGAAAGACTTAGGCGCCACCTCAGGTGCGCCCAAGTTACATTTTACTCCTAGGGCCCATCGTATCCCTATTCACTTCACATCTTAACCCGAATCAACATTCCAGAATCTTTACAGAATCGATAACAGCCTTGGAATTAAAATTTAATCAACTTAGACCTATCCGGAACCTCGAACTGAAGTCAGAGGACCGAAAAACATCAAATCAAGACTTGGGCGCCACTGCTGGTGCGCCCAAGTGTACAGAATCACTTAGGCGTGCACACAGGTACACCCAAGTCCTCTATCTCGCCTAGGTTGTGAGTTTCAATCGCATTTCGAGTTCCGAACTTAAAATCAGTACAATAAAATCCACCAAAACCTAAAACAATGTCAGAACACAGACCTACCCGAAGTAGGAGCTCCCCGAATTTCGAAATTAACATCGATACCTTCACGACAAGCCTAGCCACACAAAACCCGACACTTGGCGCCACTGTAGGTGCGCCCAAGTCACCAGAGTGACCTAGGCGCCACTGTGTGTGCACCTAAGTCCTCCGTCAATCCCGTTCAGCCAATTTCGACATCATTCACCTTTTAAATTCAAACCTTAAATTCCAGATCCCTAAAGTATTTAAAAACACACTAATCAGAACTCTAAGACACTCCTAATCCATCTTTAAATCATTCCTAATCAACTCATAACTTAAAATAAACCGAACCAATTAAAGTCACACCCAACAAGTTGCTTAGGCACTGAAACCACCAAGCTTAGGTTGCCCATACCCTTGGATTAGATCGAATTACCTAGTTAGGTAGCGTAGAGCATTAGGCTTCGCCCCACCACTCTTCCTGTTCCTTTAAGGGATTGGGAGAGCTAATGTGGGCGGTCTAGGACCTTAGGTTAGGGTTAATCCGATGATCAGTAGTAAATCACTAATCACGTAAATCCAAATAAAAATCCCTTAGTTAGGCCCTTCTAGCCCCATATCAAAAAGCCATAAAAACTATAAAACCAACAAAATAAACCCAAAAAGATTTTTCCTTTGTTTCTTCCTCCACCTCAGGTGCCAGATATTTAATTGAACTTAATGATAAAAGGGAATAAAGAACTAATTTCTAAAATTAAATAAATAAGAATAACGAGATGAGATGAGTGATTTCGCACACACTTTGAATCAATCACAGCCCATCGGCCACCCTAAAACAAACACTAACCCATCGGCCGTTTTCAATCAATCCTGGCCCATCGGCCTTTTACTTTTATCACTCGTGTATCGCACACTAAACACACATAAATCACAAGTCAAAGTCTCATTTACATCATCATTTTGGTTTGAAAAATCAGCCTTTAAACCCTATCTTGCCAAGGGATCAGAAGGGGGTACCCGGGAACGGGGCCGATCATCTTCTTAAATATTTGGCACCTCCCCCCTCTTTTATTTTATTTTTTCTTTATTCTAGTTATTTTATTTTACTTGGATATATTATGATTATGCTATGTGAGGATTAACCTTTATTCAGACGTTAACTCATAACCCTGAATTGACCCAAAATTAAAGAGACCCAAAGAGACCCAAATGAACGTGACAGGACAACCATCGTGTGTTGCCAGCAGCACATTAGACGAGAGGAAGAACCCACTGTAGACACCTCATTTGGCCCCCTATGATAGCCTTAAACACCTATCATATATAGCGGTGCCCCCCATTTCACCCACAATTGAATGATTAATGACATAATTCAGATTAATTAACGACGATGAAGATGCTTGTTGATAATTTTAGACTTAGTTCAACGATTTCTAGAAATTCGTGAGAGAAAAGCCAAGTCGCGTCGAGATCTCGAGCCCAACCCACCACTTACACAAGTAGTGAACCACAATACTACTCAAACCTTTTTCCAAACCACTTAAGACATGCGTAGGCTAATTCATACAAAGACTGTGCTTAGTTTACCAAAATGTCACCTGATTAGCCTAAGTTAGGAAACCGAATCCATTAGTCCAGAAGCCACCCTTGTTTTCCAGGTCCTATTCATTAGGATATTTGGACCCTTGGATTCCTCACATCGAGAGCTTTCCGACGATATATAGAACGCCCAAATCCGTTAAGCCATCTAGGCGCCCCATGGTGGGCGCCCACATAGCCCAAGGCCACCTAGGCACCCCATGCTAGGCGCCCAGCCTCCAAATTCCGCTAGTTGGCCTAAAAGTAGCCCGGGATCACTCAATGTAGGGACTGAACTCCATAAATGAATCGACTCCACCTAGGCACCACCCATGTGGCGCCTACCCTGCTAAAAGTTCCACAAAGGCACCAACCCTGTGGCGCCCACACTTCCTAGAATCATCTAGGCACCCCATGGTGGGCTCCCACCTTAAAATTTATATGTTTGGTTCGAGATTAGACTGGGACCGCTCATACATCAGGACCAAGCATTGAAGACGAACCGAATCACCTAGGCACCACCCATGTGGCGCCCAACCTTGAAGTTCACCTAGGCACCACCCATGTGGCGCCTAGCCTCAAAATCCATCTAGGCACCACCCATGTGGCGCCCAGCCTATTAGTGCTAATGTAGGTCCCCCCAGCTGAAGATATATCCGTTCAATCTCGACTCCAAATGGGACCAAGGTCCAAAACCGAACACAAACCAACTGGGCACCACCCTGTGGGCGCCCACCCTCTCCAAGACCACCTAGGCACCACCCTGTGGGTGCCTAGACTGCACAGACATTTGGGCACCACCCCATGGGTGCCCATCCTCCCTCCAAACCCTAGTTCACCCTAAAATAACTTAAGCCGCCTAGGGATGCGTGAGACCTTCTAAAAACCCAAAGTAATGAAGCCCTAGCCCTTCTAAACTCGTCCCAAAACCTATATAATTCCTCTTAACTTCATTTACAAAGGGAGGCTAACCAAAAACCCTAAGAAAGGAGACAAAAAGGAGAGAATAGAAAAAGAAGAAGAGAGGTAGCCACCATTAGAGAGAACTTCAGATCTAGAGAAGAGGAAAGGGAAATAGAGGAGGAGACTTCCATATCTTCAACTGGAGCTATGGGTCTTTGCGAAAGCTTCGCTTTAGGAACTTGAGGAATGCGTCATATACCAATATTCCTAGATCTCTCCTTTCTTTTTCTACATTCCATTACCATTCATGCTTAGAAATATGCTTAGGACCATTTGAGCATCGTAGATCTGCATTAGCTTGTGATAAAAATAGTATTAGTGCATCATCATGTTAGTAACATGTTTAGGTTCATTCTACTATAATAGATTCGCTTTGAGTCCATAGTGCTAATTGCATAGTTAGATCAGATCTCGCATTAGCAACATCATCATCATCATTTATATCGAAAAGATCGCGAATAACCTTTGGCAGAAAGGCTGGGTGCCACCCACTGGGCGCCTGCCCTCTCTGGGACCACTTGGGCACCACCCACTGGGAGCCTGCCCTCTCTCGAACCACCTAGGCACCACCCCCTTGGCGCCTACCCTTCTGAGACAGGGTTTGGGTTCTAGATCTCCGCCCGTTGCATCGTTTGCTCGAAGGTTCGTTAGTTGCATCGTTAGTAGTTCGAATTAATACATTCGCATCAGTCGCTGAATATCGGAAGTTGTCTTAAAAATACTGAGATTCTTGTGCATTCGTTGTGTTCCGTTGAAAACCTTGACTGAGCAGGGTAGGCACCACAGGTGTGGCGCCCAACTGGATTCCTCCACTTTTGTGCACAACTTCCGATCTTCCGCATTTAGTTCATTTAGAAACTGCATACTAATGATATGTTTGGTTGTATGATATGTTCTAAAGTTTGAATTACCATCTTCGTCACACTTCACATCATATCATTTGAATCACACAACTATAGAAAATCCAAAAAAAAAAAATCATAAAACATAAAATCCCTTCTTCTCTTTCCATACTCATTAGTAAATTAAAGGAAAAACCAAAAACAAATTAAAAGATATCCAGAAAACCCAAAAACAATAATTAGATAGTCTAGATTATTGAATTTAGCACCTAAGTAGGATAAATCATAAGATTAATTAAAACATTATAATTAGCCAACTTAAGAAACATCAAATCATTAAGAGCCCCGAAACCTTAAGACCCTAATTAATTTGGATTTAAAAGCAATTAAGAACCTTAAAAAAAAAACGCAAAAACCTAAAACCCAAAAAAACAGCCACCTGGGCGCCACGCCCTGGGTGCCCATCCTTCCACAGCCATCTACGCCACCCCCTGGGCGCCCAGCCGATTCATTCCCTAAGACACCCCGGTTAAAGCTTAAGTTAATTAGTTAAGACCTTAAACTAATCCGAATCAACACAAGAAAACATTTTAAACCTAGAATAAGTAAACCTTAATTAACTTAACCTCGAATTAACTCAAAAACTCAAAACCAACAAAACTCCAAAACAGTCCACCTGGGCGCCAACCCCTGGGTGCCCAGCATGCACTGCCACGTGGGCACCACCCTCTTGGCGCCCATCCTATCCCATCTCTAAAGAACCCCTAATTAAAACTTCTAATTAATCCAACCCAAATTTACTCCAAATTAACATAACAAAACACTTTTAAATTTAAGAAACCCGAAACTTCAATCAATTTAGACTTAAGCCGGCCTAAGAACGCAAAAGCAATACGAAACCACAAAATGGACACCTGGGCACACCCCCTGGGTGCCCAGCCTGTCTATCCACTTAGGCACCACCACCTAGGTGCCTATCCTATCCCATTCCCTTGGAAACCATCACTTGATTAAACTTAATCGATTAAGCCCGAATTAACACATTAAAACACTGTCAACCTAAAAGACCTGAAACCTTAATCAATTTGGACTCAAACCAACTTAAAAAAGAAATACAAAACGAATAAACCACAAAACATCCACCTGCGCCCCGCCCCCTGGGTGCCTATCCTGCCGGATCCACTTAGGCACCACCCTCTTGGCGCTTATCCTACGCAATAGCCAGGAAACCTCACTTGAAATTAAACTCGAATTCAATCATAATCAACACACCCTAACACCCTTGAAGTTTAAAACAATTGAAACCACAAGCCCGAATTAACTTAAAACATCGAACCAGCTTGGACACACAAGATAGACACTTGGGCGCCACCCTCTGGGCGCCCATCCTATCACAGACACTTGGGCGCCACCTTCTGGGCGCCCATCCTCTCACATCTACCTAGGCACCACCCTCTGGGCGCCCAGCCTCTCCAGTCACTAAAGCTTAATTAGTTGAAATGGAATTTAATCTTAATCATCGCAACAGAATACTTTTAATTTAAAATACATCAAATCATAAACGCACAACCGTAAATCGACCTAAAAAAAAATACCAAACCGACCGAACCACAAAACAGACATCTGGGCGCCACCCCTTGGGCGCCCATCCTCCAAATCCACTTGGGCACCACACCATGGGCGCCCAGCCTATCTATTTTCATAAAAAACCTAGTGAACAACTTAATACAATTAATTAACATTCAAACCAATCCCAATTAACATATTAAAATACTTTCGACTTAAAACACTTTAAACTTTAATCAATTCGGACTTAGCACCCAAAGCCCTTACGAACCAACAAACAACCACCTAGGTACCGCCCATGTGGCTCCAATCCTACACTCTAACCTTGGTTCACAACTTCAATTTAAAACGAATGACTAAACACCTTACCACTTAAATTGATTAAGACTAGAACCTAAAATAGTCTCTAGAACCGAAAACCAATAACTAAGTCCCATCCGGAATACCTGAAAATCACAAGCCATCCACCTTGGCGCCACCCCCTTGGTGCCTATCCTCCCATTTGCACTAAAACACGAATTCTAGATTTTGTTTCAAAATCTGGATCCAAATCCCTTTGACATTTGAACATCAGAGAATTAGAACAATTTGAAACATTAAGATTCACCAAGTAAGAACCCCTTGGATTCCGAAAATAGCATCAATACCATCGTCACTAGCCAAACCCCCCAAAAACAGCCACTTGGGCGCCACTGTCTGGGCACCCAAGTCATCAGGTTGTCTTAGGCGCCACCCCTCTGGCGCCCAAGTCCTCTGTCAACCCCGTTTCGCTAATTTCGGCACCGCTTCACGTTTTAAATTAAAACCATAAATTCTAGAACCTTAAACCACTTAAACAGAACCCTAAAATACATTTAATCCACTTCTTAATCAATCTTCAACTCAAAACAAACCGAACTAATTAAAAATTACAATTAATAAGCTGCTTAGGCGCTGAACCATCAAACTCAACCTATTCATACCCTAGGATTTGATCGGAATTTCCCCACTAGATAGATTAAAGCGTTAGGCTTCGTCCCGTCACTTTTCTTGTTCTGTTAGGGGACTGGGAGAGCTGACGCGGGCGGTCTAGGACCTAGGTTAGGGTTAATCTAATAATCAGTAGTAAAGCACTAATCACGTAAATCCAAGTAAAAATCCCCAAAAACTATAAAACCAACAAGATAAACCCAAAAAGAGTTTCCTTTTCTTTCTTCCTCCACCTCAAGTGCCAGATATTTAATTGAACTTAATGATAAAAGGGAATAAAGAATTGATTTCTAAAATTGAATAAATGAGAATAACGAGATGAGATGAGTGATTTCGCACACACTTTTAATAATCACGGCCCATAGGCCACCCCAAAACAAACACTGGCCCATCGGCCATTTCCAATCAATCCTGGCCCATCGGCCACCTTCAATTAATCACGGCCCATCGGCCTTTTACTTTTATCACTTGTGTATCGCACACGAAAAACACAGAAATCACAAATCAAAGTCTCATTTGCATCATCATTTTGGTTTGAAAAATCAGCCTTTAAACCCTATTTTGCCAAGGGATCAGAAGGGGGTACCTGGGAACGGGGCCGATCCTCTTCTTAAATATTTGGCACCTCCCCCCTCTTTTATTTTATTTTCTTTATTTTAGTTATTTTATTTTACTTGGATATACTGCGATTATGCTATGTGAGGATTAACCTTTATTCAGACTTTAACTCATGACACTTAATTGACCCAAAATTAAAGAGATCCAAATTAATGTGACAGGACAACCGTCGTGTGTTGCCGGCAACACATTAGACGAGAGGAAGAACCCACCTTATTATTTTTTTCCCCATATTTCTTTGATTTTCATCGAAGAACGGTGTTACGACCGAATCCGTAGCTGGCGATCGTGATCCGTCGATTTTGAGGGTAGTCGGAATCCTCGTTTTCGATGTAAAATTTAAATAGCATATATAGATGAATGGAGATTTCCCCAAACCATGCCTCTCTTGGAGAGGAAGGGGGGGTCGAAATTCACATCCGACAGCCTGGCGATCGTGATGGGACCTCTTTTGTTTTCCTGTCACTTATTTGGGTCTTCCTGGAGTAATATTCTAAGACACGAACATCCAATCAATGCTCTGATGTCCGTGTCCCATTCAGTTTAGGGTTGTTATGAGTAGTATGAAAATAAAACCAAAGGTCCGAATGCATCGTCCACTAAGCTTTCCCCCATTACATGATAAGAAACAAACCTTCACCAACAAAACTACATAACAAGTACTCTTCTCTTCCGCTCCTTCTCCTTCTCTCTCTTCTCATCTAAACATTTCTTCACAAATGGAGGGTCAGACATTCGGAATGTCCGACTTTCAAGCCCTCTCACCCACACTATTGATCAGCACCACTGGCGGGTCACACCAAACCATGCAAAGTGCAGAACCCTCTAGGGTATTAGATGGATCCCTAGCAGCTTCAAGCCATGACCCACAACAGATAAGACGGACCCTCTTCGAAGGAGGCCCGCTACCAGTCAATACCATAACAATGGGAAGGAATCATTCCAATACATCCACCCTATCTCCTTCATCGAGAGTGAATCATTTCTCCTCGCATTCAGGGGTGACTTATACGGATTTAGTCAGTCCCACCGGCCAGGTTATAAGATATAGGGTTCACGATAACATTTCATCAAGAGACTACCCTCTTCGTGTGAGTGATCCTGTTGTCTCGCAGGTTATACCCTATTCTCCCCTGATCAGCCAAACCGAGCCAATCACGTCTTCTATCCCGCAATATGGGATGCCTATTGACGCACCTATCATAACCCCAGTTAGGGCCATTGCGCCTTCCCAGGCTCTTGTGATAAATGAAGACCCATATCACCAGACGAGTCATAGTCCAATGCGCATAGGTCAATTGGCGACATCCAGCACCTCGCACCAAAACTCTTTGACTCATACGGGGGCACCAGATGCCTACCGACAACACGAGATGGCTCGACCCCAATTTCAACCAATGATTCCTCCACCAATGGACCAAGTCCGTTACAATCCTGTGACGGTTGGCACTGGTATGTTATATCCCCAGCCGGCTCAATACGAAGGGGCCCCTCTCACTTATCAAAATCAAACGGTCCCAATCTATCAAATGCCCAATATGAACCAGAATCTCCCAATCCAAAACGTGCAAGTTACTAACCCCACGGGCATTAGAAATCCTTATCAAACACACCAAGCAAATGAGCCACGCTATTAGGAAGCATATCAACCACCCACTTTAAGCCCAATAGTTGACCCATATAGGGGACAACCAATTACTCATGGGGGAATTCAGTTGAATCAAAGCTATCAGCCTATCTCCCAGCCTCATTTCCAAGGCCAATGCCAAGAACCGGCCTACATCCCAACTTCGCTAGAACCACAAAGAGATTGTCAGCCACAGACAATTCAATATCTAGATCCTCTAGCATTCAAACAGTTGCAAAAAAACGTGGAGGAACTCAAGAATGAAATAAAAAAGAAATCCTCGAGCTCAACTGGTTAAAAACTAGGATTCTATGACTTTACCAAAAAGGAGGAAAAAGAGAGGTCACATTTCCCTGTTAGAGTCTCTAAGTTCGTACCTTACGATGGGACTACTGACCCTCAGCATCACCTAGTCTCGTTTTGCAACAAGTGCCGTGCCATCGCAGACAATGACTCCATACTCATAAATTATTTTCAGGAATCGTTAACTGGAGATGCATTGACTTGGTATACGTCCGTGCCTTCCCATGAGATCAACACCTTCGAGGATGTAGTAGAGAAATTCCTAGCGAGATACCAGCATCTAACTAAAAACAAACCCTTATGGGATGACTTAGCTAATCTCAAACAAAAAAACAATGAAGACTATGAGGAATTTGCAGTCAGATGGCAAAA
The DNA here is from genome assembly GCA_029852735.1 of Persea americana. Taxonomy (NCBI): domain Eukaryota; kingdom Viridiplantae; phylum Streptophyta; class Magnoliopsida; order Laurales; family Lauraceae; genus Persea; species Persea americana. The sequence goes on from CM056814.1 coordinate 45,316,156, forward strand.
CCAATTCGCGTAGTCAGACTGCAACATGCAAGAGGAAGAACAAGTAAGAATGGCCATATCAAACATGAAGGATCCCATGAGATCCTTGTTGACAATCGGGGAGGTCGTTAGTTGGAGTGGCCTATACCGTAGGTTATCTAGGATGAAGCAAAATTTAGATGAAGGAGTATTGAACACCATAATTGACCATAAAAAGAACACGCATAGGGTAGGCACAACCACCCAACTAGAGAGCCGCACGACTCCTGAAGTCAACTTGAATCAGGAAGAGGTCTACTGACCGTACCAAGAGCGTACCAGTGTTAGCTTTAACCAACGTCAAAACCCAGGGCAAAATGGCAATCCTAATTTCCAAGGTGGTAACCCGAATTATCAGAGGAATAATCAAAACTATCAGCGGAACAATCAGAACTACCGAAACCCTCCGAAAAACAATCAAAGTTATGACCAACCGCTAAGGAACCAAGGATCTCCAGTGAATCAATACCAGAATCCTAATCCCATACAGCCGGTCTCAAACTTGATAGCTCCGCCGCAAAACCAGAACGCAGATCCTCAACCCAACTATGGTACCGTCCCCATCAATTACAATAGAGACAACAATGCCAACCAGAATAACGCGAACAATGGAAGTAGAAGAAGATTCAGACCTAAAAGGGCAAACTACCCGTCCCTTCCTCAACCATGGACTGCTGTCATCTGGTCTCTCTTAAACCAGAATGCCCTCCAACTTCCGCTGGAACGACCGCATGCATGGTCCGAACACCAAGAGAAGCCTAAGTTTTGCGCCTACCATAGGATGCCAGGTCATGACCTCACCCAATGCTACACGGTTAGAGATTTGATCTATGACCTCAATGATGAAGGTAGAATTGATTGAAGTAACATTAGGCCAATAGGTGGGAATGACCCACGGAATGCCCCTCCCAATCAAAATCCAACCATCAATCCCGGACAAAATATTCCCAATATGAAGATTTATACAAACCCTTTATCTCAGCATGGAGCACCAACCTCCGGACAGGGCCCACAGACCCAATTAATAAACATCGCCTTAATAGAGGACGAACACATTGATACCCCGGTTCAAGGGAGTGTAAACCATAGCCAACCATGTCATGGTGATTTCTTTGTAGAAGAGGATTATCGAAAACACGTCACGCCATGGGATGGGAAGACCAAATTCAAAATCTTCAATTAAGGGATGGATACGATCGTTGACTCCCCTGACCTTTACAAGGTAAATTTTGATGAGCCAAACGATCGAGAATCGCCGATTATCACGAATTCCCAGCCAGATCCTTACCCGGACGCAAATGCATCTCAGGCTCACCTACGATCTGGACGGATCCCTCCTCCCCGACTACCCCCTCACCCTGTTTCTCAAAACTTAGATTCGCAACATCCCAATATTCAGGTTGAGGAGATAGTTGATGAAAGAGCTTATAGTTCGATAGAAATAGGGATAGAATATGACCTTTTAGGGCACCTCACAAAGATTCCAGCTAAAGTATCTGTCCTTGATCTGATTAAAACCTCCCCCAAACATCAGCAACAATTACTTAAGGCTATTACACGCTTATAAGTCTTGGTAGGCATAACTTTAGAAGAATTGAGAACGTCTATTTCAGCCTTGGCCCCAGGGGCTTCGTCCCCTGTCATTACCTTTACCGAGGAAGAATTGAAGGAAGTACCACCTGAGGCGAGGACCTCTCCCCTACATCTAACAGTCAAGATAGCAGGGAAGGAAATGTTAGGAGCTTTGGCCGACACTGGTGCATCACTAAATATTTGTCCATTGAAAACCTATAAAGCTTTAGGGCTTACAATAAAGGACCTAACTCCAGCCCCTATGGTTGTAACCGATTACGACAAGAATAAGAAAACAGTCTGTGGAAAAATTATGTTACTAGTCCAAGCGGGCCCGATTTCAATGCCAGAAGAATTTTATATTATGGACATCCCTGCCACTTTTAACTTAATCCTGGGACGCCGATGGTTGAACCATATGAATGCCGTTATGTCAACTCGACACCAATGCGTCAAATTTCCCCACTTGGGTAAGATCATGAAATTGATGGGAGACCCGCCTGTCATTGAACCAGAAGAACTTCAAATACTCCCGACCCTACAACCCGCTCCTATAACGCTAGAGGTCAAGATTCATGGGTACAAGGTCAATCCTCTCATCTCTTTGACAGATATGGACCCAACACAGGATAAGTTTTCCGAATTATTCTCCTGCAAAATCTGGTGTTTGACAACGAAGGGCAAGCTCGAGGATGGACTCTAATGAAGAAGATGGGGTATCAACCCGGATTTGGGCTAGGAAAGAATGGAGAAGGCATCACCGACCCTTATATACCAGACCTTAGAGCGAGAGCAGAAGGATTAGGGTACGACACACACAATGACATAAGGAATAAACGGGAGGATTGGACCTTAAATGAACATTTCATGAAGCATGACAAAACCTTGGATCCCAACGCACCACCATTCGGAAGGGGATGCCACAATTTGGATCCAAATGATAAAGGCAAGACTGTTTTAGTAGAAGATTGGGAAGATTCGACTTCATCTGAAAGTGAGATTCACGAGGAAATCTTCGGCACTTGGAGAGAGCTCCATTCACCAAAAGGAGTGAACAATATAGACCATACTATCGATCCAAGATTCCAGACCCTATCTTGTAACATGCTGAATGCGAGTGAGTTAACTCATTTGCCCAAAAAGAAAGGCCAATCGCCGAAGTCCGAGAAAGTCGCGAAACATGGGAAATCGAAGACCCTACTAGCGAAGAAGTGGTATATTGGCCCGTTGCCTGGCGCCATTGGCGAGAAGACTCCTCTCAAGAGAACCATGAAATTTGGGAAACTGATGACCTCAATGATCACGAAGTGGTATACCGCCCCACCGCCTGGCCACGCTAGCGGGGAGGATCCTCCTTAGTAGATAGCCCATCTTCAACCTCAACTGTACCATATCATTCCAAAAATCCCAAAAAATTAGGAAATCCCAAAAATCCCAAAAAATTAGAAAATCCCAAAAACCCAAAAAAAAATTAGAAAATAGAAAACCCAAAAACATAGGAACCGTAGGAGTAGAAGACGGTGATCATTATCTAAATATGGGCAACCTAAGGCGATGGAAGATACCCACAGCAGAGCAGTCTCGACTAGAAGAAATTATGACAAACATCGAGAAGTTAGGCTGCGAATCTCTGTATGTCGTTCCAGAACCCGAACCTTCCGTGCAACATGTGAACATCAATGATGGAATGGGTGTTTACGAATTAGTAGACGCTGAAGAAGGGGATAAGGAAGTTTCTGAGGAATTTAGGAGAGTAATTAAGAAGTTTGACGAAGAAACACAAGCGGCTGTCGAGAAGAAGAAAGAGATAAACCTGGGAATGGACGAAGACCCAAGCAGGTCCAAATCAGTGCATGCCTAGAACCTGACAAAGAGAACGAGATCCTTGAGGTCCTAAAAGAATATCAAGACGTGTTCGCATCGGATTATAATGACGTGCCCGGACTCGCGCCCAACCTAGTGGAACTTAGGATCCCATTGGAGGAAAATGCTAGACCAGTTAAACAGAAATTGAGAAGAATGCTCCCTGATGTTGCACTGAAAGTGAAAGAGGAGGTTGACAAACTCCACCAGGCGAAGTTCATCAGGGTTGTGTTGTTTCCTCAATGGGTCGCCAATATAATCCCGGTGAAGAAGAAATACGGACGCGTCCGAATCTGTATTGATTTCCGAAATCTGGACAAGGCATCTCCCAAAGACGATTCCCCTTTACCTCACATCGACGTGCTTTTCGATAATACCGCGGGGCATGCTATGCTATCATTCATGGATGGTTACTCAGGGTACAACCAAATCAGACTATCACCAGAGGATCAGGAGAAAACCTCGTTCACCACGCCTTGGGGGACTTACTGCTACATTATTATGCCCTTCGGCTTAAAGAATGCTGGTGCCACTTATCAGAAGGCCATGATGGCAATATTTCATGATATAATACACAACTGTGTGGAGCTTTACGTAGATGATATTCTGATCAAATCCAGAACACGTGAAACACATGTCACGGCTCTCAAGAGAGTCCTGCAACGATCCCGGGGCACCTAACTAAAGATGAATCCGAAGAAATGTGTTTTCGGAGTATCCTCTGGAAAACTCCTAAGCTTAATGGTAAGTAATCGAGGAATCGAAGTCAATCCTTCTAAGGTAAAAGCCATTCTTGAAATGCCACCCCCAAAGAACCTTAAAGAATTAAGAGGCCTAATAGGACGACTACAATTCATTAGAAGATTCATTTCGCAGCATTCACAAAGATGTGAGCCGTTCTATAAATTGCCAAAAGGAGGCGTGGAATATCACTGGGACGACGACTGCCATAAGGCATTTGAACATCTAAAGAAATATCTATTGAGTCCTCCCGTCTTGAAGCCCCCTACTAAAGATAGGCCCCTCATTTTGTATGTGTCAGCGACAGGGTCTACATAGGCATGGTCCTGGGTTAACATGATGAGACTGGGAGGATAGAAAATGTGATTTATAACCTGAGTAAATCTCTCCTGCCTTACGAAAGGAAATACTCCCCAATGGAGAGAACCTGCTTAGCCGTAGTTTGGGCCGCCCAGAAATTGAGACACTACTTCCTAGCCCACTGGGTCAAACTCTTATCTAGAATGGACCCCTTAAAATACATTTTCGAGAGACCCATTACTTCGGGAAGAGTCGCGCGATGGCAAATGCTCTTGGCAGAGTTTGACATAACCTATGTTACCCAGAAGTCTATAAAGGGGCAAGCAATTGCCGACCATCTGGCACACCTCCCTCTGCTACGGTATGAACAGTTTAGAACTGATTTCCCCGACGAAAGTATCTTGTTTGCAGACGTTGAAGAAACAAAGGATGATGATTTATGGACCATGTACTTTGATGGAGCATTGAATAAGAATCGAAAAGGAGTTGGTGTAGTGTTATTATCCCTGGAAGGAGTTGTCATCCCAATGGCTTATAAAATCGGATTTCCAGCGACCAATAATACGATGGAGTACGAAGCCTTATTAGCAGGATTGAGAGAAGCCCAAGACCTAGGTGTTGAAAAACTAAGAGTCTTTGGTGATTCTAAGGTCATTATTTCCCAAATAGCCGGAGAATGGAAGGTTAGCGCCCTTAAGCTTGCGCACTACCATGAGAAAGCCAAAGAGCTAATGTCTAAATTCAAGAAGATTTCATTTCTCTACATCCCTCGCGCCTTGAACCGATTGGCTGACTCATTAGCGATTTTAGCCTCAATCATAGAGTTGCCCGATGATAAGGATTCCAAAGAATTTCTGATTAGAAGACTAGATTCTCCGTTCGTCAAACCAATAGACCTGACCAAGGGGAACCCCGCCGAAGTCCTGTTGAAAGCCTCGAAGAATAGGAGTAAGAAAGCTAAGACCGAAGAGTACGATCAGGAGGAAGATTCTAAACCTAAAGAAGGAATCCTAGCTCGCAGACAACATGATGATGACCTGGAAGATAACCACCCGTGGTACTATGATATTTGGAATTACCTGCATGATGGCTACATCCCCGAATACGCCACTTGAACGGATAAAAGAGCATTAAGAGAGATAGTTCAAAGGTTTGTCATAGTCGTAGGGCTACTGTACCGTAGATCATTTAGTGGAGTTCTCTTACGATGCATGACCATAGAAGAAGGGCAAGAGATAGTTAAAGAGGCACATTCAGGAGAGTGCGGAGGACATGTCAACGGCCAGATGTTAGCTAAAAAGATCATCCGTTTAGGTTACTATTGGCCGTCCTTAGAGTCTGATTCAGTCAATTATGTCAAAAGATGCAAAGAATGTTAGCTGCACGCTGACCTAATTCATGCTCCCGCATCATCCCTTCACCCTACCATGACTCCATGGCCTTTCTCGACCTAGGTTTTTGATATCATAGGACCTATGGCCTCTACCATAGAGAACACACAAAATAAGGCATTCATATTAACAGCAACAGAATATTACACTAAATGGGCAGAAGCAGAAGCATATGTTAATATTAAGGCAACCTCCGTAATCAAATTCATTAAAAAGAATATAATAGCTAGGTTTGGCATCCCTAAGGCATTCATAACAGACAATGGTCCGCAATTCAAATCCCAACAAAAGAACGAGTTGTGCACAAAATATAACATAGAACTGCATCATTCAACCCCATACTATCCCCAAGCAAATGGTTAAGCTGAAGCAACCAACAAGACCATACTAAAGATCATCAAGTAGATTGTGCAAACCACCAAAGGTAGTGATTGGCCAGACCGTTTGGTCGAAGTGTTGTGGGTGTATCGGACTTCAATAAGAACTCCCACAGGAGAAACCCCATACTCTTTGACTTACGGAATGGAAGCAGTCCTTCCCCTCGAAGTCCTTCACCCGTCGCTGCGCATCCAGCTAGATGAAGGCATGACAGAAGACCAGAGGAGAGAAGCATTGCTACTTCAGCTGGACCTGCTTGACGAAAGGAGAATGAAAGCAGCAGAGCACGCATAGGTATACCGGAAGCGGATTGCCAGAGCCTACGACAAACATGTCAAAGAAAGAAATTTCAAAGTTGGTGACTTCGTGCTGAAACGCATCGCTCCTTCTCAGCTTCCGCATCCCCGAGGTAAGTTACGACCCAATTGGGAAGCCCCTTATGTAATTAAAGAAGTATATCTTGGAAATGCATACAGACTAGCAAATGCAGAGGGGGAAGATCTTCGCGATCCATGGAACGCTATGTACCTGAAAAGGTACACAGCATGACCCTTCCTCACTTCTTGTAGAATATGACCCTCCTTGCCCTTTTGCGTAGTTGTAGACATCCCATAGGAGGACCGAAGAAATGCACTCTGATCAAACTCAGAACTCGGGCACACACTAACACTTAAAAATACGCAAATAAGGTGGATCTGCCCCGCACAAATTTCGCACGGTTAAAGTCACTCAATGTGAAGGTCTGAAGGTGAGTTCGCCCATGTCATGAAAGCCTTTCAACCGTTTGCTAAAATATATATATATATAAATATATATATATATACATATATACTCGTAACTAGTTTGGGTTTGTAGCCTTTTTAACCCGAGCCAGTAAGCCCGTAGGGGTATTTGCATACCTAGTGCCCTAAAGCCAGCTGGTTTGGGAGTCATTGGCCTAATGCTCTTTACATGGGTTAATTAGAAAGCTTAAAGGACCTAAACATGGCACAGTTACATGCTACAAAAAAAAAAAAAAAAAAAAAACTTCATTAGTTTGGGTTCGTAGCCTCTTTAACTCGAGCCAGTAAGCCCGCAGGGGTATTTATGTACCTAGTGCCCTAAAGCCATCTGGTTTGGGAGTCACTGGCCTAAAGCACATTACATGGGTTAATTAGAAAGCTTAAAGAACCTAGACATTGCACAATTACGTGTTAAAAAAAATCTCTATTAGAATTAGGCCCGCTGGAGTGACATGGGTACTCATCGCATGAACTGAGTAGAAGGTTGTCGGAAGCCACATCACTAAGGAGGCACGGTGACTTACTGGCCCACACACAAACACAACTCACGAATGAGCCCCGAGGACGGTCAAGTGCTTTCTAAAGTTCAACCGAAAAGACTAAGTAGCTACAAAAAGGGGGCTCGTGAGGGCTCGACCTCCGAATGATGGTTAGGGAAGATCATGTTACCGCCAAGGTGACAATCATGGAACGAGGGTACATTCCTACCCACAGCCAAAATGAACACTAGTCTTATGCTGGGGCATTTATATATATATATATGTATATCTATCTATCTTGCACGGCTTCCCAATCTGGGCCCTCATCGCATACACGATTGCCACGAACACTCACTGGACTGCACACACCCTCACCTCATGCATACTTTTGTTGCTAACCACTTTTAGTTGAATACAGGAAAGAACACACCCACTAAGGTACCAATTCCATCTCGTTGTTTCCCAAAGCTTGAATGCCAAAACGCCCCCCTGACATTTTTATCGAGAAAGAAAGATGCCACCTTAGCTAAACTATTCAGGGGGCCTAAAAGTATTAAACTAATGAGTTTGTTTCAAGATCTTGCAGGGAGATCAACCCCAATTACATTCATAACATCCCACAAGCTGGGGCATTTTTTATTATTTACAGGTATTATTTTGCACACAACTCCTCGTAACTAGAAAAGGTCAAAATGCTGATGACCAAACTTGGGAATTATGAATTATGGTTGTTATGATATATAATGATGAATTTGATTATAGATGTATGCTATGCACACCCTTTATGATATCATATTTGATTTGAAAATGCAAATATCTTGAGCTCCTACCTTAATACTTATTGCTGACGATGTGAATGCCTTAAAAACATAGAATTGCTTAGGCCACAAATGTCACACACTCAGGCACTCCTCATTGTTTGAGAACCTTGTGGCTATGTTGCCTTCTCCGGGTCAAAATTGGCATGGGATTACATTCATTTGGTTTATTATATCTCATCTTGTCTATCCCGGATTGCAATTATTCTTATTCCATGAGATTTTTGCTGAGGCACGAAATTTGAGAAATTTTAGAAAAATTTCGGCAGCACTTCCCCTAGTTTTTGGACCCCGGAAAATTTCCGGATACACAAAACTTGTTACTTGTGAAAGAAGAACACTTCGTATACTCTCCGGTACCCCACAACAACTCCTTATCAATCAAACACATTCCCATGGCACTTCTAAAGCATCAAGCACACTATCTCAACTATACATACATAATACACGTGTGCACAACATACATCAAATACATATTAGCTCTCACCATAAGCCAAAGATGGGGCGAAACAACATAAATACATGACTAGCAAATATGGATACATGGAACAAGGATACACTAATGATGCAGCCTGGGGAGATCGATCAAAGAACGATGACTCTACGGAGAGGCTCCATCACGGTGAGCCGACGAAGCAAATGTGGTCGGACCAGGAGCACGCTGAGAAGGAGTGCGGGTCGAGTCCAAGAATGCATAAACTCTCTCCTCTGCCCTCCGATGAAGTCTAGCAAGACGCCCCCGCAAATCAGCAACCACCTCATCATGCTGTCGCTCCATGCGATCCATGCGCCGAGCGTAATGATTATGAATAATGGCTTTTTTCTCGTCCAAGCTAAGAGGTGGAGGAATAGAAGCAACGATAGCGCCGCTCTAGAGGACAACGTTTATAGAAACATTATGTTCAACAAACCTTGTAGCATCAAAGACGGAATTTAAAAGGAAGAAGAGACCTTCACCTGCACAGGGGCCTCAAAGCTCCTAAGCCTGGCACATAACTCGTCAACCTTCACACAACAAAATTATAAACAACATCAATAATGGATGAGGAATCAAGATTGAAATATCACATGAGAATCGCTCATACCTGTGCCACAGAAGCAGCTCTCTCTGCAAACGCTCCGTCGCGCTCGCCATGAGCCTCTACCTGAGGATCACGAATAGAAAGGGTTAAGAGTCGGTCATTATATATCTTGAACATAAGAACGATAAAACAAAACGCAAACCTCGCTAGTCCACAGTCGGTCCACCTCTACCTGTAGAGTGAGAAGATCGCTCTCCAATCGAATTCTCATAACCTCGGACACGTCCTGCTCTTTGTTGCTCTACATAGTAACCAAAGGACATAAACACAAATTCAAAATCAACAAATAACTCCATGACCTCATACCTCGTGAGAATCCGCCAGAGCGTCGATGATCGCTTCATTTTCCCGGCGGCACTCCTATTACCAAATCATTTTTAGTAAGGAAAGTGTAAACAAGGTAGCACGTGGCTAATTAGGTTTAACAATTTTCGTATCCTATCAGCTGTCAATAGTGCCCTCAGTCTCACGACCTCCATATCCTATGAAATATAAACCATGCCGTTACATCAAGAATGATCAACATTATTATGGAGGTAAGCACCATTTGATTCAAACACTAAGTCAAGAAGTCATACCTTCTTCTCCACTAGGTGAGACAGTCGAAGTGTTTCTCCCCTGAGGATGGACTCCGCATCCGACACTACGCACCCAGACGTCCCCTATCACGCATGAGAGCCACCGTGAGAGGATGGGAAGAGCATGAATCGTTGAGATTGTAAGGCCCATAATCGAAGTTGGAAACCTTATAAGCCCTCACCTCGCCCCGTCCTTCGGATGATGGACGTGCCTGCCAATGCCTTACTGTAGCCGGTATCTCCTCCTGAAATGTAAAGGAAGAAATGATGTTAGCCATGATAAAAAGGAAGACAACAATAGGGCGAACAAAATTTCAATGCTCACCCGAGCCAATGACGAGGCCTCAGCCTCTTCCGCGCAATTACTAACAGAATACAAAGCCCCACAAGAATACGACTCCGGGAGTATATACCGATGCAAAGCTGTCCTCCAATATACCTCATAGTAACTCCAGGCACTAGCATCTACACCGAAGGTGGCCTTCCTCCCTTTCCTTCTTCAATTTTTTATCTTTTCCTGACACGAATGGCGGCGTTTGAACGTTTTCAAACCCCACCCTGGATACGACCGATGCATGATAGACTTTTCTGCAGGAACAACTTGATGCTGTCCCAGTTGGCGCGCAACTCGGCTGACAACCAACCTGATCGCCACTTGGGGAGCGTGGAGCCATATGTCCCTCTCAAATAGAGTATGCCCCTCCTACACAACAGCCACCTCATCATCCGGACCACCCCAGTAGAGCTGCCAAATCACCTGACAAATCATGATGTGTAGCAAATGAGAACAGAGAGAGGCAGACATTTAACATGACAAACAAAAGGAGAAAAGGAGCATACCTTGTGATTTTTCAATTCATTTAAGATGAACCGGCAACCTTGCTCGCCCGGTCTCATTCCTAGAGCCTTAATACGCTCAGCCATCTCTGGAGGCAGAATGTCAGTAAAACTCCGCAAATTGGCATTAGGATACCACTGCGAAGCCCGAGGAGTACAACTCAACCTTGCAGGTAAGCGCTCAGGCCGACACTGTATGATATGCTCCTAAACCCATACCTACACACAACCAAAGCTTGGTTATTACAAAAGATGAAACATGACCCATGATAAGAAAAGGTGGACTACAATAGGTCACCACACTTAGGGATAGGGTCTGTAGGATTGGCATGAACACTCGAAGGCTCTTACATCCGAGCTGGAGGTGGCACCTCGAGTCCAGACTATGGAATAGAAACGCAAGGGTGGCCGCGCCCCAAGCGTAGTCGCCGACCTTATCCAGGTCCTGCACAAACCGAATGAGAGTATCGGGCGCTCTATTGCCAGTGGCGTTGGCAAAGAGACACCTCCCCAAAAAGAACAGAAGAAAAGCCCTGAGATGCTCATCATCACCCAACCGTGCCGAAATCAGCCTAGATCTCCTCAAACGAACTTCAGACTGCCTTTCATGCTCTTTCTCTGCACAATACCAAATTGACATGAGAAATTCATTAGATAATTAGAATAGAGAGTAAAGTACCTACCAAACATTTCAGTACTCACTCGTGACCGGGAAAACCTCACAAGGTATCCCTACTCTCTTTTGGCGAGCGTACCCATCAACCAGCACTTCCCGCCATACATACCCTACAGCAAAAGAGAAAAAACGTAAGAAACAAGGATGAGAAGCATACAAGACGCCAGAGATCGGTTAAAAGAAACTGGATTGAGTGCTTATGCTCAGAGGGTCTAGCGACATTGCCCTCGTCACCTCTACCCGCACCTCCACCGCTCCCCTCAACAAAGCCGGCAGAAACAACTGGTCAAGGTCTCACCCCCTCATCCTCGCTGTCCCCATCATCAATCTCGTCGTCTCCATCATCAGACGCGATAAACTCACCCTCCAACTCATCAAAATCTACGTCCTCAGACTCCCCTGCATCATCATAACCCCCGTCCACCTCATCATCACTCTCAATGCCGTCCACCACTGCTACATCGTCATCAGTAGGGCCGGCCGTAGATCGGGATCTGCCAGAGGAAGGGCCCTCACCTGTCAAAAGAATTATGAATACTGTTAATAAAGGATAAATATCGAATATGCAGGTCTCATGGGTATTTTTCTACTTTGAATCAATCTAAAGGAGAGGGGACAAAATGTTACCAGCATCAGCCCGAGCCCAGGCCGTTGTGGGGACAGGACCTCCCTCACATCCTCTAACCGGCATGCCTCCGAAATCCTATACCCTTGCCCTAAACTTGGTGAAAAAGTCCGCCTGGTTCCGAGCCCACTCTAAAATGAATCAGGGAGGAATGATTAGTAGGAATAGTAGAAGAGAAAGATATGATGCTACAAAGGTGACAATGGAATACTTACTATTTAGGATCCTCCTCTCTGGGCTGTACGCCTCCCTCAGCCACTCGGCGTTAATCTGAACCACACCGGACTGGGGGCGAGCCCCAAACATCCTATGCAGGCATAACCGAGTGATAGAAGCCTTGGCATCATTCGCCCTAGAGAAAACAGAGAGGCCTGTCACCCTCAACCCCCAGCAACGCGCAATGTCCTTAAGTGTAATCGTCATTTCCTCAGGCGGGAAATGGAAAGTGTGCGTCTCGTCTCTCCATCTCTCGGAAAGAGCACAAATGAGAGCATGGTCGGTGAGGAAGGCGACGATAGACATGAAATCCCTGAAGCCCATCGCTTGGACCCGATCTTTTAAGTGATCAGGGAGCTCGGTCCACCAGCCCTCATCTGTAACCAACTTACCCTAGCTCGAGCAAAAGAGACGTGCTGCAATACAAACATCAGAGGAAAGAATCTCAATACTAATGAAAGCCAACAAAGTATGAGATTTATAAAAGCAGCTAAGAGTTTACCCGGCTAGCTCGTATCTCATCTGAAAGGTGAGGCTTCTTCTCCGATTTATCCTCACCCTTCTGTTTCTTTGTCGGGGGAGCAGTGATTTGCTCTACCCCGGCCCCTTTCAGAGTGTCCAATGACATAGGAGCACGCTTACAAGTCTCCTTAGTCCTAATTATCTGACAAACCTGTACCTAAAGCCAAAATGAGAAGTTGAGCATGAGAGCATAATGTTAGTCCACGTAAGCATAAGAGACAAACTCGTCCAAAGATGATGACTTGTCTCCAATTTAGAAGTCATGACCCTCATCAGTCAAGTGATAGAAGGAAGAGGAGCCAAAAACCATGACCGTTGATCCAACCAAGAGACTAAAAAAAAAAAAAAAAGAAAAAAAAAACAAAACCCATTTATTGAACTAGCCTCATTACGACACATTTTACAGGCCTGCAAAGAAGTGAAAACACATTCATTCCAATCCAACTCCTCCAACTTAGCCCTAATTTCACACCCCCTGTTCAGCCATGTCACCACCATATCGTCTCAACATATGCATTAGGCTGAATCATACCCAACCCCACAATCACGTCATATAACAAAAATAAAACAAAACGGGGAAGGGAAACAATGATAACCACAATGACGAGAAATATACAAACATATAAAAATGAAAAATGAATAACCGAATCACAATTTAAACTAAAACAGCGTCCATAACCTTTGTCCCATCACATCATAACCAACTCACCCTAGCCATCACCACCACACCCCTCCATTACCAAGCTTACTCTTCTACATAATAAAATAAACAAATAAAAAATAGAGGCAAAAGAGCAAAAGGTTCCCAACATAATTACAAATATGGAAGTGAGCATAAAACACACTATGGTGTAAGAAACAAGTCAAAACCAGTGCACCACAAATTTAAACAAGTCCCTGAATAACATAAGAAAGAAAAAAGAAAAAAATAAATAAATAAAATCAAGAAGAGAGCCCAAGACGCCCCCTACAATGATCAACATCTGTGCCAAGAGTCCAAAATCATGTTCACCACACTCTCATTTAAAGCCAATGGAAATGCTCAATGAACTCAACAATCTCCACTGCACCAGTTAGCCTCCATGGATCACACCAAACCTCATTCCTCATCATCCCACCAATCCTAACTAGCCACAGAAAATACCCATTTTCCATCCAAACTGATTCTGCCAAGGAACCCCCACTATGCAACCTTTCAAATTTGAATCAAGGGGGCTGGGATTGCCAACCTCACAGTTGAGACAACTCCACTCCTTCCCTCACCAAAATCCACCACACCCATGGCTAACCTTGGCCAAAACCGAGCCCCAAGAACTCATGTTGCAGCCATCGCCAAATATATATATATAGATAAATAAATAAATAAATAAATAAATAAAAGAAAAGAGAAATAGATGGAAGAGAATAAAAACCACATACCTGGCTCTCTCTCTCCTCCCTTTTCTCCTCAACTTGCTCGACCTCCACCTGTAGTTGGCAGAAACAGGTTAGTAAAAAAAAAAAATAGAGAGAAGAAAAGAAAGAGAGAATAAAGAATGGAAAATGCGAAGAGAATAAAACCACATACTTGAATCTCTCTCTCCTCCCTTTTCTCCTCAACTTACTCAGCCTCCACCTGTAGTTTGCAGAAACAGGTTAGTAAAAAAAAAAAATAATAACAGAGAGAAGAAAAGAAAGAGAGAATAAAGATTGGAAAATGGGAAGAGAATAAAACCACATACCTGAATCTCTCTCTCCTCCCTTTTCTCCTCACCTTACTCGGCCTCCACCTGAAATGGTAGCATGCAGATTCTAAAAAAAAAGAAAAACAGAGAGAAGAGAAAAGAAAGAGAATAGAAATAAAAAGAACAAGGGGGTTGGAGCACACATACCTTGATTCCTCTTTCCTTCCTCTTTTCCACTGCTGCTCACTGAGACTCCACCTAAAACAACCACAACAACCATGAAAAAAAAATAGAAAGAAGAGAAATAAAAAAAAAGAGGTCGAAACCCACTTACTTGGGCGACGACAGACTCGCAAGCTGCTGCTCTTCCTTTCCTCCTCTCCTCTTTCTCCACTCAGCTCTCCCTGCTCACTCTCCCCTGCTCCTCACCTGAAGCCAGAACAAAAACGAAAGAAAACAAGAGAGGGAAAGAAAGAATAAAAAGTGAAAAGAGGGGGAAAGATTGGGGCATCAAAAGCCCCAATCGTTGTGACCTAGCGCCCCCAGCCCTGGGCGCTGGCCCATCACCATCACATGGTGGGGCCGTCCTTCAAGGGGACCCACCTAAAACATGGGTCTGTGTCTCTAGCCCAAGAACTCAAAAAAAAGAAAAAAAAAGAAAGAGAGAGAGAGAGAGAGAGAGAGAGAGAGAGAGAGAGAAAACCTGACATTAATTTAGACATCAGTGGAGGGGAAATTAAGACATAATCCACTTATAGGTTAGGCTAAAAGTAAGACTTTATTAATGCCTGTGATTCAGCCTTGACATAATTGGACTCCCACTTGGCTGCCGACCTCGGCCCTAGACAGGATTCGCAATTATCAGCAGCATGGCGACCATCCATTTCAACCTACAAGGGGAAGCAACGCAAACAACATACAGAGGTCAGTCGATTCAATTTAAAATGCATCATGAACTTGTCATATGTATCATGCATCTCCCATTCATGCATCTCTTCAAAAACTTAGACCCACGCATTTATCTGCATAATCCACCTCATTATATGTCAATTAAAATGCACATAATTACCACTATCATCAAGAACCCATAATAAATAGTGAACTATCATAGTTCACCATCACAATTAATAACCAAATCTCATACCTCATCATCATTAATATCATCATAATGGATATCAGCATCATTCAATACCAAACATCCCCACATAAAAAATAAAAAATAAAAAATGAAAAATAAAAATCTAAATCAACTTTTATTAAACTCCAATAAGAGTCTTTGAACAATAACTATAGCAATTAATTGAATCGACCGAATCCTAAACATGAACTAAAATAGAGGTGACAACCTTTGCCCCCAATACTCTAGATGGAGCCTATAATCAACTAAGATGGTCCTAATGACCTGACTTCCCAATCAAAAGAAAATCCTAGCCTAAGATAGAAAAACTCCTAGTGAGTCCCCTAGGACAGATGGACCATCCCGTTGAAAGTAGCGAAACGCACCGCCCGTGCCTCCATTTCGACGATATGAGCTTCGAGTTGCCCATGCACCTCTTTTAAGTTATCTGGTGGATTCCTCAAGACACCGCAAATCTCCCGGACTTGTTGGAAGTCACTCAGATAAGCCGTATATACCGGTGGATAAGCGACGAGAGGCTGGTGTTTTGCATCTTGAAGTACTTCCTGTAGCGCCTAGGAACGGACGATTTAGCTTCGTGAGGGCAAGACATGACCGTGAGTTCCAGTTGGTCCATCCGCCTGTGTAGGGTGTTAAAGTCATCGACGGGAGCCCGTTCATTAGTAGACCTCATAGCCTCCCAAACTTCAAACATCCCCTTGACATCCAACATGCTCCATAAGAGAGATTGGAGCATGCTGCTGACAAAAGATGGCAAGTCTTCTGGAAGACCATCATAACCATTCAACCTATTTAGAGCAGTCCATCCCCATACAACCTGCAGATACCTTTGTACTTCATAGCCAGTAAATCATATCTGCTGCGCCTAATCTCCACAATGCGCTTGTCCATCGTTTCTTCAAACTGGAAAATGCAGTCATAGTTAATAGGTAGCGAGGATTCATACTTGAGGTAGAATTCTGCCCGTTCCTCAGAGTCATAATACCCTTATTCATCCCCTGGCGAGTAGGGCTTACAAGCGGAAGAACCCTCAACACCATCAACAACAAATGAGAAGATCAAAGAGCCGACCATTGGAATAAGAAAAGACCTGTAGGCATATGCACAAGGCTTTAGAAACCCTTTACAGAATAAAAACAACCCAGAAAAGTTCATAATTAGAGGAAATCCAAAACAACATAAAAAAAAAGGTCACTTGGGCGCACCAGGGGTGGCGCCCAAGTCTGTTTTGAGGAATTCACCGCAAAAGGTACGGGTTTAGCCATGATAATTTTATTAGGCCTTCTTAAATCCGTGGAAGATACTTCTAAAGATACTACTAGATTGTCCTAAAGCCTCTTGAGAGCCAAGAAGTCCAAACTACATGCCCATACAATACAACATCTTAAAAGAATAAAAAAAAAAAAAAAAAAAAAGAACAGAGAGTCGGCTAGGCACCACAGGGGTGGCGCACACCCCAGCCTTGAAATATCTCCCGTAAGGACATAATTATTTGGCCAAGTCAAGACCTTTTGGTGTCCTTGAGTCATGCTTTTCATAACATACTACAAAGCCGAAGAGAACCAGAATATGAAAAGATGCCCGAAAATTCGGGTTCACAAGCCCTTAGTGCGAATCGGAAAGACAGGCACCACCAGGGTGGCGCCTAGCCTCCCCTGCTGGTGCTTTTCAACTTGGGCACCCCAAATCCAACCATGACAGACTTGCCTATGCCATAAAACAGCCTTGACGAATTAAATAAAGAAAACGTGGGACAAGACATCACCAGAACCAAAACAAAAGCCAGCATGTACGCAAGAGCATAAGACTAGGCTCAAATTGAAATCGAAGGTTGTGCGTGTGCATGACGATAACTACAAGTTAAGAGAAACAACAAGCTGAACATAATCTTGAAATATCAGATGTAAAGTCACCAAACACAAAAAGAAACAAAAAGGCCAACACATGATCAAAAGGATTAAAGAAAATGATCAACCACATAACCCAAAGAGGATAAAAGCGAATTTAGAAAAAAAAAAAGAGAAAAAGAGAACATACAAAACAAATAAAAAAGGATGCTTTAATCTGAAATCATACACCAAGTTGATTAACTAAATAATCATACAATTAGAAGTGTATACATGAGACATGACATTCATCTTAAAAAGAAAAGGATAAAAGAAAACTTACTTGGGAGCAAGGAAGAGCTTGAAGGCTATGAAATTCGAAGTTTGAAAGAGTAGGAGTTGTGGGAAATTCGTGGCCTTGATCCACTTATATAGATTAGAGTCCGAACCCCATGAGGATTTTAAAAGAACGTGAACAGCAGTTTGGGCGCCACTCCCTGGGCGCCCAGGTCACCTATTCTCCCTAAAACTCAGGGCTACTCTTTGACGGGGACTCTAAGTGCTGAACATGGTGCAGTTCCACGTAGGCGACACACCCCAGGCGCCCAGATCACCTATTCTCTTAAGGTCAAGCTTTTACTCCAACAAGGACTCTCGGAGCGATACCCTGAACACGAGTTCTACTTCGAGACTTACTCAAAATGCAGTATACGCGCCACCGCTTGGGCACCCAGGTCACACATTACCTTGAATTCGAGTTCTACTTCGAGACTAACTCAAAATGCAGTCTATGCGCCACCCCTTGGGCGCCCAGGTCACACATTGCCTTGAACTCGAGTTCTACTTTGAGACTAACTCAAAATGCAATCTAAGCGCCACCCCTTGGATGCCCAGGTCACATGTTATTCTGAAATCGAAATTCTACTTCAAAACCAACTTGAAATGCAACCTACTTCCTTGAAGTTAAAACTCCATTCTAAGACGGACTAGGACTGCATCTTGGGCGCCACTCCTTAGTCGTTTAGGTGACTTGTCTTCCGAATCCACCATTCTACTTCAAGGAAAACTCTCTTTGTGCAATCCGCCTAGGCACCATGCCCTGGGCGCCGAAGCTGTCTCCCTTCATAGTCCTTGAGCCAAAGCCCAAATAGGCTGGGCACCACTCTTGCGGCGCCTATCTGTCACCTTAGAGAATCAGAAGCCTCTTTGAGCCAAATTGTCCTAGAATTCTGAAAAGTTGAGCCCGAACAAGAATTGATGATGATCGATGATAAAAATAATAATGATAATTCTAATATGAAAATATAGAAACAAAAAAATAAATAAAATGCAATAAAAAACATAAAAAAAAACAAAAAAATAATACCCAAAAAAAAAAACAAAAAAAAATAAAAATGAAAGAAAACAAATAAATAAATATAAAAAATAAGAGAGAGAGAAAGGAAGTTAAGAGAGGCACAATGACACGGCGCGCATTATCAACCAAACATTGTCCCATCACATAAGGTCCTGTCACAGGCACATTAGTCCTATCACGCATACATCTGACATTGTGCATTGCATCCTATGTCATTTCCATCAATGAAATTTGAACTACAGAGCACTAACAATGACAAATACAGAATCTTTTAGTGTTTGTTCAGTACAGGTCCCCAAAACAAAAATGAAAACACCAAAGGTGAAGAACCTTCATGCACACTGATAGAGATAGATGACTCAAGCTTTGGCAAACAAACAACAAAAGAAAGTGGCAATGATCCCCAACGTTAGGTTTATGGAAAGCTCTCGAGGTAAGTACCCCTAACCATGATTTTCATGATTTTACCTCGCGTCTAGAAATTGAGTCACCGTAGGCCTCCCTTAAGTGCTTATAATCGGTATGGCAACCATAATATCGTGTTCTCACGAATTGTGCGTTCGCCGACTCAGATCTTGACGTTGGAAGATGGAAACCGTGTAACTTGAAGCTCTCCATGATAAGCACCAAAAAGATGATCGAATCTATCCCAGGTTCTCATCCAAGCTTGGGTGAAGACCAAGATCCCTAGAGAGTGATGGCTATTCCGGTGACCATCTTCCGTTGATTTAGATTTTTCGATGCATGCCTAAGTTTCAAAATCAAACATCTTTTGAAAAAAAAATGCATCTCATTCTCATATGCACCTCACACTATTGCTTGAACTATGTTTGTAATTGCCTTCAAGATCCCCATTTTTTATAGTTAGTTTTAACTATGCCTTGAACATTCAACTGTGGATCAAAAGTTAAACGACGCTATATATGACCATTTGAATTAAACTCTATTGCATGAACAAATGAAACTCTAATAGTGACTTAGCCAATCGAAAGATCGACTTCTAATTTAGACCACCGGGGCACAATTCCCGCCATCATTTTAAATTTCAGCAACCGGGGCAAAGTTCCTAACCCGCCACGTGGCAATACCACGGGCACCGAGGCACAGATCTCAGGTTTCCAATCAAATCAGTAGGCATGTAACTTTTTCTTTTTTCTTTTTCCCCCTGAATTAAGATCGATCCTAGAAAAGTGAACCTCATCTTTAGAATGAATTTGCAACTGCATACATCCATAGGTGGCCACTCCCGCGAGCTCAAAAGCTCCCGTGAGTCATGAGTGGTGTGTCTACTTTCTTTGGAGCACAACTCTCCACGTGTTGCTCTCCAAAGAGAGGCATACTGTAGACACCTCATTTGGCCCCCTATGATAGCCTTAAACACCTATCATATATAGCGGTGCCCACATTTCACCCACAATTGAATGATTAATGACATAATTCAGATTAATTAATGACGATGAAGATGCTTGATGATAATTGTAGACTTAGTTCGACGATTTCTAGAAATTCGTGAGAGAAAAACCAAGTCGCGTCGAGATCCCGAGCCCAACCCACCACTTACACAAGTAGTGAACCACAATACTACTCAAACCTTTTTCCGAACCACTTAAGACATGCGTAGGCTAATTCATACAAAGACTGTGCTTAGTTTGCCAAAATGTCACCCGATTAGCCTAAGTTAGGAAACCTAATCCATTAGTCCGGAAGCCACCCTTGTCTTCCAAATCCTATTCATCATCATATTCAGACCTGTGGATTCCTCACATCGAGAGCTTTCCGACGATATGTAGAACGTCCAAATCCGATAAGCGAGTCAAAAGTTATGAGTCTTCGAAGTTTGCTTTAGAAAAAATGACGAAACTCCATCTAGGCACCACGCATGTGGTGCCCACCCTATGGAAAACCATCTAGACGCCCCATGGTGGCCGCCCACACAGCCCAAGGCCACCTAGGCACCCCATGGCGGGCACCCAGCCTCCAAATTCCACTAGTTGGCCTAAAAGTAGCTCGGGACCACTCAATGTAGGGACTGAACTCCATAAATGAATCGACTCCACCTAGGCACCACCCATGTGGCACCTACCCTACTAAGTTCCACATAAGCACCAACCCTGTGGTGCCCACACTTCCTAGAATCATCTAGACACCCCATGGTGGGCACCCACCTTAAAATTTACATGTTTGGTTCGAGATTAGACCGGGACCGCTCATACATTAGGACCAAGCATCGAAGACGAACCGAACCACCTAGGCACCACCCATGTGGCTCCCAGCCTTGAAGTTCACCTATCCACCACCCATGTGGTGCCCAGCCTTGAAATTCATCTAGGCACCACCCATGTGGCACCCAGCCCATTAGTGCTAATATCGGTCCCCCCAGTTGAAGATATATCCGTTCAATCTCGACTCCAAATGGGACCAAGGTCCAAAAGCAAAACACAAACCAACTGGGCACCACCCTGTCGGCGCCCACCCTCTCCAAGACCACTTGGGCGCCACCCTGTGGGTGCCCAGACTGCACAGACACTTGGGCGCCACCCCATGGGCGCCCATCCTCCCTCCAAACCCTAGTTCACCCTAAAATAACTTAAGCCGCCTAGGGATGCGTGAGACCTTCTAGAAACCCGAAGTAATGAAGCCCTAGCCTTTCTAAACTTGTCCCAAAACCTATATAATCCCTTTTAACTTCATTTACAAAGGGAGGCTAACCAAAAACCCTAAGAAAGGAGACAAAAAGGAGAGAATAGAAAAGGAAGTAGAGAGGTAACCACCATTAGAGAGAACTTCAGATCTAGAGAAGAAGAAAGGGAAATAGAGGAGGAGACTTCCATATCTTCAACTGGAGCTATGGGTCTTTGTGAAAGCTTCGCTTTAGGAACTTGAGGAATGCGTCATATACCGGTATTCCTAGATCTCTCCTTTCTTTTTTCTACATTCCATTACCATTCATGCTTAGAAATATGCTTAGGACCTTTTGAGCATCGTAGATTTACATTAGCTTGTGACAAAAATAGTATTAGTGCATCAACATGTTAGTAACATGTTTAGGTTCATTCTAATATAGTAGATTTTCTTTGATTTCGTAGTGCTAATTGCATAGTTAGATCAGATCTTGCATTAGCATCATCATCATCATCATCATTTATATCAAAAAGATTGCGAACAGCCTTTGGCAGAAAGGCTGGGCGCCACCCACTAGGCGCCTGCCCTCTCTGGAACCACCTGGGTGCCACCCACCGGGCGCCTACCCTCTCTCGAACCACCTAGGCCACCCCTTGGGCGCCTACCCTTCTGAGACAAGGTCCGGGTTCTAGATTTCTGCTCGTTGCATCGTTTGCTCGTAGGTTCGTTAGTTGCATCGCCAGTAGTTCGAATTAATACATTCGCATCAGTCGCTGAATATCAAAAGTTGTCTTCAAAATACTGAGATTCTTATGCATTCATTGTGTTCCATTGAAAACCCTGACTGAGCAGGGTAGGCACCACAGGTGTGGCGCCTAAGTGGATTCCTCCACTTTTGTGCACAACTTTCGGTCTTCCGCATTTAGTTCATTTAGAAATTGCATAATAAAGATATGTTTGGTTGTATGATATGTTCTGAACTTTGAATTACCA
The DNA here is from genome assembly GCA_029852735.1 of Persea americana. NCBI lineage: Eukaryota > Viridiplantae > Streptophyta > Magnoliopsida > Laurales > Lauraceae > Persea > Persea americana. The sequence continues at coordinate 45,338,634 of CM056814.1, forward strand.
TCTTCGTCACACTTCACATCATATCATTTGAATCACACAACTATAGAAAATCTCAAAAAAAAAAAATCATAAAACATAAAATCCCTTCTTCTCTTTCCTTACTCTCTAGTAAATTAAAGGCGAAACCAAAAACAAATTAAAAGATATCCAAAAAACCCAAAAAGAATAATTAGAAAGTCTAGATTATTGAATTTAGCACCTAAGTAGGATAAATCATAAGATTAATTAAAATATTATAATTAGCCAACTTAAGAAACATCAAATCATTAAGAGCCCTAAAACCTTAAGACCCTAATTAATTCGGATTTAAAAGCAATTAAGAACTTAAAAAAAAACACAAAAACCTAAAACCCTAAAAAATAGCCACCTGGGTGCCTCCCCCTGGGTGCACATCCTTCCACAGCGATCTGGGCGCCACCCCCTGGGCACCCAGCCTATTCATTCCCTAAGACACCCCGGTTAAAGCTTAAGTTAATTAGTTAAGACCTTAAACTAATCTGAATCAACACAGTAAAACATTTTAAACCTAGAATAAGTAAACCTTAATTAACTTAAGCTCGAATTAACTCAAAAACTCAAAACCAACAAAACTCCAAAACAGTCCACCTGGGCGCCACCCCCTAGGTGCCCAGCCTGCACTGCCACCTGGGCACCACCCTTTTGGTGCCCATCCTATCCCATCTCTAAAGAACCCCTAATTAAAACTTATAATAAATCACAACCCAAATTTACTCCAAATTAACATAACAAAACACTTTTAAATTTAAGAAACCTGAAACTTCAATCAATTTAGACTTAAACCGGCCTAAGAATGTAAAAGCAACACGAAACCACAAAACAGACACCTGGGCACCACCCCCTGGGCGCCCAGCCTGTCTATCCACTTAGGCACCACCACCTAGGTGCCTATCCTATCCCATTCCCTTGGAAACCATCACTTGATTAAACTTAATCGATTAAGCCCGAATTAACACATTAAAACACTGTCAACCTAAAAGACCTGAAACCTTAATCAATTTGGACACAAACCAACTTTAAAAAAAAATTCAAAACGAATAAACCACAAAACATCCACCTGGGCGCCACCCCCTGGGTGCCTATCCTGCCGGATCCACTTGGGCACCACCTTTTTGGTGCTTATCCTACCCAATAGCCAGGAAACCTCACTTGAAATTAAACCCGAATTCAATCATAATCAACACACCCTAACACCCTTGAAGTTTAAAACAATTGAAACCACGAGCCCGAATTAACTTAAAACATCAAACCAACTTGGACACACAAGACAGACACTTGGGCGCCACCCTCTGGGCGCCCATCCTGTCACATCCACCCGAGCGCCCATCCTGTCACATCCACCCGGGCACCACCCTCTGGGCGCCCAGCCTCTCCAGTCACTAAAGCTTAATTAATTGAAACAGAATTTAATCTTAATCATCGCAACAGAATACTTTTAATTTAAAATACATCAAACCATAAATGCACAACCGTAAATCGACCTAAAAAAAAATACCAATCCGACCGAACCACAAAACAGACACCTGGGCACCACCTCTTGGGTGTCCATCCTCCAAATCCACCAGGGCACCACACCCTGGGCGCCCAGCCTATCTGTTTTCATAAAAACCCTAGCAACAACTTAATACAATTAATTAACATTCAAACCAATCCCAATTAACTTATTAAAACACTTTCGACTTAAAACACTTGAAACTTCAATCAATTTGGACTTAGCACCCAAAGCCCTTATGAACCAACAAACAACCACCTAGGCACCACCCCTGTGGCGCCAATCCTACACTCTAACCTTGGTTCACAACTTCAATTAAAAACGAATAACTAAACACCTTACCACTTAAATTGATTAAGACCAGAACCTAAAATAGTCTTTAGATCCGAAAACCAATAACTAAGTCCCATCCGGAATACCTGAAAATCACAAGCCATCCACCTTGGCGCCACCCCCTTGGCGTCTATCCTCCCATTTGCACTAAAACACGAATTCTAGATTTTGTTTCAAAATCTGGTTTCAAATCCCTTTGACATTTGAACATCAAAGAATTAGAACAATTTGAAACATTAAGATTCACAAAGTAAGAACCCCTTGGATTCCGAAAATAGCATTGATACCATCGTCACAAGCCAAACCCCCCAGAAACAGCCACTTGGGCGCCACTATCTGGGCGCCCAAGTCATTAGGGTGTCTTAGGGGCCACCCCTCTGGCGCCCAAGTCCTCTGTCAACCCCGTTTTGCTAATTTCGGTACCGCTTCACGTTTTAAATTAAAACCCTAAATTCCAGAAACTTAAACCACTTAAACAGAACCCTAAAATACATTTAATCCACTTCTTAATCGATCTTCAACTCAAAACAAACCAAACCAATTAAAAATCGCAATTAATAAGCTGCTTAGGCGCTGAACCATCAAACTCAGCCTATTCATACCCTAGGATTAGATCGAAATTTCCCCATTAGATAGATTAAAGCGTTAGGCTTCGTTCCCTCACTTTTCTTGTTCCGTTAGGGGACTGGGAGAGCTGACGTGGGCGTCTAGGACCTAGGTTAGGGTTAATCCGATGATCAGTAGTAAAGCACTAATCACGTAAATCCAAATAAAAATCCCCTAGTTAGGCCCTTCTAGCCCCATATTGAAAAGCCATAAAAACTATAAAACCAACAAAATAAACCCAAAAAAATTTTCCTTTTATTTCTTCCTCCACCTCAGGTGCCAGATATTTAATTGAACTTAAGGATAAAAGGGAATAAAGAATTGATTTCTAAAATTGAATAAATGAGAATAATGAGATGAGATGAGTGATTTCTCACACACTTTTAATAATCACGTCCCATCGGCAACCCTAAAACAAACACTGGCCCATCGGCCACCTTCAATTAATCACGGCCCATCGGCCTTTTACTTTTATCACTCGTGTATCGCACACGAAAAACACAGAAATCACAAATCAAAGTCTCATTTGCATCATCATATTGGTTTGAAAAATCAGCCTTTAAACCCTATTTTGCCAAGGGATCAAAAGGGGTACTCGGGAGCGGGGCCGATCCTCTTCTTAAATATTTGGCACCTCCCCCCTCTTTTATTCTATTTTCTTTATTTTAGTTATTTTATTTTACTTGCTTATACTACGATTATGCTATGTGAGGATTAACCTTTATTCGGACTTTAACTCATGACCCTTAATTGACTCAAAATTAAAGAGACCCAAATTAATGTGACAGGACAACCGTCGTGTGTTGCTGGCAGCACATTAGACTAGAGGAAGAACCCACCTTATTATTTTTCTCCCCATATTTCTTCGATTTTCGTCGAAGAACGGTGTTACGACCGAATCCGTAACTGGTGATCGCGATCCGTCAATTTTGAGGGTAGTCGGAATCCTCGTTTTCGATGTAAAATTTAAATAGCATATATAGATGAATGGAGATTTCCCCAAACCATGCCTCTCTTGGAGAGGAAGTGGGGGTCGAAATTCACATCCGACACCCACCTTATTATTTTTCTCCCCATATTTCTTTGACTTTCATTGAAGAACGGTGTTACGGCCGTTACCGTAGCTGGCGATCGTGATCCGTCGATTTTGAGGGTAGTCGGAATCCTCATTTTCGATGTAAAATTTAAATAGCATATATAGATGAATGGAGATTTCCCCAAACCATGCCTTTCTTGGAGAGGAAGGGGGGGTCGAAATTCACATCCGACAGTCACCCGAGAAGATGGAGCTTCAGAAGATATGCTACCAGACGTAGTCTAAAAGTCTACAGCCTCGGCAGATGAAGCTCCAGAGGAACTATCATCTCGAACTATCGCATTGCAAGCAACTCCAATAGAAGATGCCTCTAGAATGTACTGCTGGGATTCAGACTCGTCTTCAAATGTAAGAGGGTCATCGACCCAACAACTTTCTTCATTTTCCGGTGTTACCAGAGGAGATTCTTGTAGGTTTTCTGGGACCTCCAGTTTTGGATTGTGACGAAGTTGATTGATGCGATCCTGCTCTTGCTCTATGGCAAAATGTTGCAAGATCCTCGCATATTCTTCGAGATCGGACATAGGAGCCAAATCTTTTTCTTTGTCTGCCCCTTGTGGTTCAACATTATTGGGTTCCATTGGGTCATTGGCAGGTGCTTGATTGACAGCATTTTCTTGAATAGCCTCTTGGACTTCTTCATCATCAGACCATGATCCTTATGGCTGTAAGGGATTATACCATATTACCGGCACAAGGTGGGATTCGGGAATCCATTCTTCATCGGAGAGGTATTCTCCTGTTTCAAGGGATTCCTCCCACTCATCGGTGTCACTGGTGGTGTCACTGGACTCGTATCCATCCATGGAGAACCCAATTACCGAGTTGCAAGAGTATGATGACCCTTGCATAGTCTCATTTCTGAGTTGTGGTGGCATGAAATCACCGAGGGTGAATTTTCTTACCACTTTTGAAGTCTTGGGAACGAACTCTTTTGTTGCCCACAGTGAAGCGGTAGATGTGGTCTCTGCCTTCTCAATGACTTCTTGTTTTGGTTAAGCTTTCTCCTGCTGTTTGAGCTTACAAAGTTGTCTCCTGGCTTGCCTTCGCCGTTGAGCAATCGGCTTTGTTTTCAGTTTTTTTTGGCAGCTGGGCAGCTGACTTGGTGTGCACATTGTGAACCTCTTTTCTCTTTGGCTTATAGATTGCAACGGTTGTCAGCTCTTTTTTTGATGATGTCTGACTGTTGAGGTCTTTGATCCCCGTTTTAGCCTCCATGGATGCTTCTAGGAGTTCTCCTAGATTTTTTGATTTGTTGCCGATTATCATGGAGTGGATCCTTGCTCTTATGTTGGTACGGCATATGTCAACCAGTGACGCATGTGGCAACGCATCTGAGCATTTGTATGCTATTGCCTTCAACTTGTGAATGAAGTCGTAGGTTGACTCATTCTCTCCCTATTTTAGATTGCTGATCTGAGCCATAGTAACAGGACGATCTTCACCTTTGAAGTGGGTCAGGAAGCGTGTCTCAAGCATGGTCCAGTTTTGAATGGAACCTTCTGGCAGAGTGGAGTACCAATCAAAGGTTGTACCTTTTAGGGTACTTGGAAAGAGAGGGATCTTAAGAGCATCTTGATCTGCAATAGCTCCCATTAGGATTTTGAAGTGGGTGACATGCTATCCAGCTGAACCTTTCCCCATATATGTTTGGAGAGTATGTTGCTTGAATTTTGAAGGGAACGGAACCGAGTCCATCCATAAGGGATATGGTGGCTTGATTCCACGCTCCTTCAATGTATCCTCTTCTTTTTCTTTAGCGAGGATATTGTCAATGTCCTTTTTGGTAAGGGCGCGTGACTCATCTTCTCCACCATTTGCCTCATCATTTAGAGGGACTTCATTATTTGGTGGATGTTGGAAAGTGAGAATGAGGTTTTATCATCATAACCTCTATTCTCTGTTGTGCTTGCTCCAGCTGCTAGATGTGTAAAGCCACGTCATCATGCGGCGAAGGTTGCTCAGAGTTTGTGACAAGGACATTCACCCTTATAGAATTGAATGAGGATACTGTCTTGGTGACTAAGCTGGAGCTCATTCTTTTGGATGAAGAGCTTGAGGAATGATCACTTCGGTGTCCTTGGCTTGAAGAAGTGGGAGAGTCCTCCTGATGTCTTCGTGTCCAGGAGACAATGCGAGCCACCTGCCATCTGACATGAATTTTGGTTGCTGACTTCTGGTGTCTTGATTTTGCCAACCATATGGACAGCAGCAACTTGGTCGGGTCTTTCTTTTTTGACCCATTTTTGAGAGACTTGAAGGGTAGAATGCTAGATTCTTTGCTTCTCTAGTCTCTTTTGTCAATATGCCGCATGGCGACATATGGGATAAGCAATTTGAGCTTCAGTTAGCTCTGGCTGTGCTCTAGCAATAAAGGACGTAATCCCTCATGCGCAGCAGCTGAGTTTGTCTTCTTTGAAGATTGGCATGGACAGGATCTGGATGCGGTCCTTTACCTGCCGTAGTGAATCCTTATTTTGCATGTTCGGCCTCTGTTGAGATGAAGGGTCGACCTGGAGGAGAGCAGGCCTTGGCAGGTTCTTGTAGAGGACTGGTGATGTATGATCTGATTTTGGGCTTGTAAGAGCAAGCCGGTTCATGCTGAGTTGATTTTTTTGTTTGATGGAGGGTAGGTTTCTCCTCTTTCATGTAAGAGAGAGGGTAGAACCGATTCTCCTTGAGAGGGGCCAACTATGTTGGCTTTGCAGATGTTCAAGAGCTCCTTTGTCTCGGTGAAGGTCTCGGGGACCAAGTCTTGGGACAAACCTGGTCTCTTGCAGGTTGAGGCTTTGTGGGGTTGCCACGGGCTTCAGGCTTTTTTATGATTGCCATTGGTGCAATGGCAGTGACACGTTCAGGGGCAGTCTTCTGCTTCTTAGTAGGTGCAGTTTCTTCTACGGGGAGTGGGAATGGTCCCAGCGACCCGAAGACTATGGTCCGGGGAGTTGAGTTCGACCCAGTGTTTTGAGAATTACCAAAAGAGGTGATGCTTTGGCAGTTGGTAGGGCGCTTGTGAGTGCGCTTGTTTTGCTTCTCTTGAAGCATGACTTGGTACTTGTTCTCATCAAAAGTGATGGTTAATGAAGCTTCCGTTGATAGTTTAGAGAACTTCTGAAACAAGACCACATCCATTAGTAATCACAAGAATATGATCATAAATAGAAAATACTATGGTTTTGTCTTTTCAAATCGCGCAGGGGGCATGGCCTGGCCTAAGTGTAATGAAGAAAGCAAAAAGCCATAGAGGGTACAATTGTTCTAAACGCAAGTATGGTAGGCCCAGAGTGAGCATTCCGGTGACTGCTAGAAGCAATTGTAAACCTTAATTCAAATTACCAAGAAGCGAGGCTCAAATGTTGGAGCTACAAATGTGTCGGTTGCAAATACAGTAGGCCTTGAAAGGGCGTACTAGCACCGCTAGGCACAAATGTTGCAAATCACATCCTTGGAATGGACACGAGATGGGATTTTTTTCTAAAGGCCAAGATTGGATTCATAAAAGAGAGCAAATGGTAATCCAATTCGAATATAGGCTCAAACATTTCTGCGAGCACTAGATCCGAAAGGGAAGGAACCAAAATTTCTCGAATGTGAACCCAAAACTGATGGAAGTTTTTTTTGAAAGGGTCAAAATCAAGTTCATTGAAGAGAGCGAATGATATTCCAATCCGAATACAGGCTCAAACATTTTTCCGACCACTAGATCCGAAAGGGAAGAAAACAGGGTTTCTCGAATCTGAGCTAAAAGATGACAGAAGTTTTTTTTTTTTTTTTATTTTGAAGAAAATTTTTTTTTGAAGAATATATATATATATTTTTTTGTACACGTAGGTCTCCAATTCGGTCTTATGAAACCTTAGTAGATAGATCAGCCCCCAGGTAAGGGTAGGATTACTTAATGAACCCGTTTGAAGGACCCTTGCATCGAACAGTCTTGCTGCCTCCACACTCTAAACAAGAGTTTTCTTAGATCCACATTGGTCAAAGAACGCAATTGGTGCATCCTTAGTGTTTTTTGAACCCCTTTTTTTTTTTTAAAGATCACTAATGAATCCATCAAAGAGAGGAAATGGCCCCTCCCAATCCGAATGTCAACTCAGCGATTTCCGCAAGCTACTGTCTGAAAAGGAAAAAACAAAAGTTTCTCCAATTTGAATCTAAAAGAGAGAAATCTTTTTTTTTCAAAATCTGAAAAAGTTTGAAATCAGATTTTTTTAAGAATCCTATCGAACTCGTCAAAGAGAAAAGATGGTCAATCCCTCAATATAAACAATAACTGAAAGCATTTCTGCGAACTATCAAGTTCGAAGAGGAAACGATCAAAGTTTCTCAAAATTGAATCCAAAAATGAGAAATCTGAATTTTCTTTTTGTTTTTTGTTTTGAAAGATTACTAATGGACCCATCAAAGACTAAAAATGACCCCGTCCAATCTGAATGTCAGCTCAGCAATTTCCGCGAGCTATTGTCCAAAAAGGAAAGAACCAAAGTTTCTCCAATTTGAATCCAAAAGAGAGAAATCTTTTTTTTTTCTAAATCTGAAAATTTTGATATCAAAATTTTTTTTTTTAGGATCTCTACTGGACTCATCAAAGAGAAAAGATGGCCCATCCCCCGATAAACAATAGCTACAAACATTTTTGTGAGCTATCAAGTTCGAAGAGGAAAGGATCAAAGTTTCCCAAAATTGAATCCAAAAATGAGAAATCTGAATTTTTTTTTTTGAACGAGAGAGACTGGAAATAAACTTAAAGAAAGAAATTTCCCAAAAAAAATTCCATCTCATGTTTTTTTTTTTAAAGATGCAAAATCCAACATAGGCCACCAAGTAGAAAGGAGCCAAAGAATCCAAAACATCAAGTTCTTAAATGACCGTGTCCTACGGGGTATGCCAACTAGATGAACCCGGCTTCTGCCTTCCTCCGCCCCGGGTCTGCCGAGGTCTGGTGGACAAAAAGCGGGCATCAACATTTTTTGTTCGGGTATGCCAGATTTTCTATTCTACTTGAAATTTAGAAATGGTAATCCGGAGATCCACCTTCACAAGTAGAAAGGAAATCAATCTTTCTTCTAACTTTCCATTGCATACATATTTTTAAAAAAAGAGACAGAGATTTTGAATGCCGTGAGAGGCGATTTTGTTTTGTTTGCCGTGAAAGGCGGTTTTGTGCCGTAGAAGGTGATTTACAAATCTCATCAATAATGAAAGACAAGAATTTTGATTTTTTTGTCTCTTTAAAAATACAAAATACAACAGAAAAGTAAGAAAAGGAATCTAACTTCTCAAGAGATTGTGGGGACTCGTTCAGAGCGATGGTCGTGAGTCATGTATGGACTCTGCCATCGTCCTAAAGATGAGAACATATGATGCTTCGATTCACTTGGCTTGGCTTGGACTTGAGATTTTTAGAGGATAAAGATCAAGGGGAGGTCCTATATCCAATAAAAAGCTGAGTAGATGGGCTGAAGAGCCACATTTGGCCATGTTGGATAGAAGGAGAGGGAACCTTGGGGGGGTGGCCCCCCAAGGGACTTTAATCACCTTTGTAGTATTTGTTGCAGCAAAGTTTCTTCGAAGGAGAGGAAATTGTTGCAGCAGTTGCAAAAGTTCTGGATTTCCCGATATTTTCTAAACAATTTTCCGGACCCTTTCTTCTTGGAATACTCTCCTATTTATAGTCCTTTGGTAGCCATTTAGGAGGGTTTATGGGCTTTAATTGTCATAAAGCCACATAAAGGGAGGAGTTACAAGTTTTAATTCATTTATTTTGTAACTCCTTTTCCTTGTCTTCTAATTGGCCGGTGAAGAATTAAGAGCTTTTAATTGCTTTTAATCTCCATCATGGGAGGAGTTTCATGGTTTAAATGCCATGAATCCTTAAAATTGTAACTCCCATTTGCTTGCTTCTGATTGGGCCGTCTAAAAGAATGAGTTAATGACCACAATAAGTTGCCATAAACGGGTCAATTAACAGCATTAAGTGGTTGCTAAGTCGCTTGAAGAGTTGCGGGCCGCGCCGCGTCTTTCGGAATTCTTCTTTGCGATGATTGCCGATGGATCCACATATTATTTGATGTCGGATGACGATGCAACTTCAGATATTGGTTGACACCAATGGGCCAGCAACATCTGTCTAGTTGATTTCACGATCGGTCGAGTAGAAAGTGTGCTTTCTTGGTTGGCTGGTTGGCGATTTTGAAGCGTTGGATGATGATTCCATGATTTCGACAGCAGATCCGTGATGTTGACGGGGATTGACGAATATTATGCTCAATAAATCAGATTTTGGAAAAATCACAAGGACCAAACAACTCAAAATGCTAAAAGGGACGGAAAAATGCCCTTTTGGCAGAAATTTGGAGACCCGGATTTCCAGGGTCGCCATGGGGATTTTTCCCCTTTTGGTGGCCGTTTCTCGGCCGTTTTTCGGGTTTTTTTGTTTCTTCTTTCTCCTGTATTTTTCTTGACATTTTCCTCATTTATTGGCTTGATTCTCCTAGAGAAAACCAGATGAGAAGCCTTGCAAATCGAAGCACAAAGTTTCGTACTTTTTGGAAATGCCGAAGACTTTGTAGCCGATTTTCCGTCAAGAGTCGAAACTAGGTCAAACCATGTCAGAATGACCTGAAATATGAGGTGAAGATTCCTGTGCAATAGATAGGACCAACCATGGGCTTTTGTTTGAGTTTTGAAGCTTTTTGGGGTCCCGTCGCTGCTAGACTTGATTTCGCTGCGAGGAAAATGTCGAGCTTTGATATACAGTCAACCGATGTCCAATTGGCCTAAAATTTGACAGGGAGCCTATTGGAGTCATTTTGAGACAATCCATTAGCTCCAATTTGGATGCCATGGTCTCGGGGAGCTCCGCCGCTAAGAGGCCTGATTTTGTTTCCAAGCGTCAAAGTTGGGTCAAACGTTGTCGGATTGACCTGAAATTTGACGTATAGCTCTTTGGAATCATGTAGAAGCTGCCCATGTGCTTTGTTTGATGAGTGACGGCCTCAGTGGTTCTTGCCGCCGAGAGGCTTGATTTTGTTGCTCGCTGGTTGATGGGGGGTCAAACATTGTGAATTGGACTTGAAACTTGACATGGAGCCTTTTGGAGGTATTTTGAGACCATCCATAGGATCTTATAGAAGATTTGATATCTTCAACTCTGCCATCGCCGGGAGCTCCTACTCAGCCACTTGAGGAGTGAAGTTAGGCCAAATGGTGTTGAAATGGCCCGAAACTTCATATGTACCCTTTTTTTGGCTATTTTGAAGGATCTTGCAGTTTTTGTTTGATTCTGATAAGATCTGATGCTTAAAGCAGCACTGCCTTTTTGTAGTAGGTTGCGATTCCATGTAGCTTTTGATGTTGAAGAGGCAAAGTGACATTTTTAGTGTCAACAAAAACAATATCCTCATTCGACTCTCGAAGGGTGAACGTCCTTGTTACAAACTCTGAGCAACCTCCGCCGCATGACGACGTAACTGCACGCATCTACCAGCTGGAGCAAGGACAACAGAGAATTGAGTCTCTAATGGAAAACCTCCTTCTCACTTTCTAGCGTCCACCAAACAATGAAGCTCCTCCGAGTCATCAAGATGAAGAGGTAAATGGGGAAAACAATGAGTCATGCGCCCTTACCAAAAAGGACGTAGACGATATCCTCACTAAAGCAAAAGAAGATGGAATCAAGCCACCATAGCCCTTATGGATGGACTCGTTCCGTTCCCTGCAAAATTCAAACAACTTACTCTCCAAACATACACGGGGAAAGGTTCAGCCAGACAGCACGTTGTCAGATGTGAATTTTGATCCCCCCGAGAGGGGAATCGCCATTCAACAGTGTGAGATAAAAAAATACATCGAGAATGAGGATTCCGACTACCCTCAAAATTGACGGATCACGATTACCAATTACTGATTCAGCCATAACACCGTCCTTCGATGAAAACTGAAAGAATGCAGGAGGAAAATGGGGTGGGTTCTTCTCTCGTCTAATGTGCCGTCGGCGACACACGACAATTGTCTCATCACTTAATTTGGGTCTTTCAATTTGGGTCGAACTTGGGTCAAGGGTCAAATTATGGGCTGGAGCTCATTGGGCTAGGCCTGGTGGGTTTGGATTTAAAAGAAACTAATTCAAGTCTAAAAAGTGGGGTTCGATGGTGATTGGTCGGGTTGTCATTACCGGGGCCTAGGTTTCGTAGATTTCAATCCACTTATTGGATTTTGACATTCTACATATCGATGGAAAGATCTCGGCGATTAGGTGACGATGAACCAATTTTTAGCGCAATTAGAGGTCCAAAAATGACAGGTGATTTTTCACGAGGGGCGCCTCCTGAGTGTGGGACCCGCTGTCGTGATTTTTGATCCGCCCGTCAGATCTCAAAGTTTTATATATGGAAAGAAAGATCTTAGCGCATAGAACGCAATGAGCCAACTTCTAGGGCGATCTGAGGTCAATGAGAGATAGACGATTTTTCAGGGGGCGTTCCAGGGGTCGCGGGACTCGCTATTGCTATTTTTGATCCGCCTGTCGGATCTCGGAGTTCTATATATGGACGGAAAGCTCTCGATGAGTGGATCGCGATGAGATAACTTCCGGGGTGATCCAAGGTCTAGAAGCGATAGGTGATATTTGACTCGGGACCTAATCAGGACTTCATTAAATAGAGTAGTTTGAACTACCCCTAGTAGGGTGCCAAAATGAGGTGCCTACAGTATGCCCCTCTTTGGAGGATATCACATACATAGTTGTTCTCCAAAGATAAGGAGACACATACTCATGCCTCCGTTTGAGCCTTTGGGCTCAAAGGAGTGGCAGCCTATGAGGGTGAGGTCGAACTGGCTCGAGGGAATCGGGATGAGGTTGTTCTAGGCCATCCAGTTAATTAGGCCTCCTTTTAGGTCTGAGCTTGATCAAGTGACATGAGGATGTCACCTCGTGCCTTTTCACTGTCTACCCAAAATTAGATCCCTACAAAGTGGATCATCCTACTTGGGCCGGGGTTGTACAAAGTGTCAAAGCGGGATTCTGAAAGCGCATGTTATGGTAATGATATTAAATGTAAGAGCACAAGTTTGGAAGATTAAGTTTGGGTTTTTCAGTTCAGCGACACTTACCTCATGGATCCTGTTCCTTTCGGTGCAATGGCTTCCGCCTTCTCACCTGCAATAGATCCTGACTAGAAAGAAAGGAGGGAGCAACGCCTCGCCTCACTGCGAAATTGGTACATAAACGTGCCATGTGTGTATGTTATGCATGTAATGATGTTAAGCATGAAGTGGAATGAATTAGAGTGCTAGTATTAATGCCAGTGCTAGTGCAAGGCATGTCCTCGACATCATCCTGTAGTCATGACATCAATCAATCACCACCATGATAATCAATAGAGATAAAAGAAATCTAGGGAAACCATCCACCACATGCAAGGAAAAAGGATAAAAGATAAACAGTGGGGGGCCATCCTTTGGATGTAGGTAGATCGAATAGGAAATTAAGGTCGAAAGATATCTTCAACATATCCGTAGCACACACATAGCATGAAATAGTACACATCCAATACCAAGACAAGAGGCAAATCATTGTTGGCTAATCCAAAACAAAGGGGTGATCATTTTTCGATTGACAGTATATCTCGTTTCGAGAGGAGTCATGCACAAAACATGGTATCCTAATGGGGTTTTGGATCAAGGGTCAACCAAGGAGGTGTTAGGCATGTTTTCATAGGTGCATATATATGAAAAAAATATGCCCCAGAATATGGGGTGACATATGTAATCGATCTCCGAAACAAAAGAATGTATAACCTATCTTGCAGTCAACCACGAGGCATTAGTAACAAAAGCATGCATGAGGTGAGAGAGTGTGGATTTGGTGAGTGTTTGTGACAACTGTGCATGTGACGGGACCAAAATTGGGAAGCCATGCATAATAAGTAAGTACTCATATGCGTGTGTGTACGCATGTACATATATGTATATATAAAAATGCCCTAGCATAAAGCTGGTTTGTTTTCTGGCAGGGAGTGAGAGAGTGAAGGTGGTCTAGCTCTTTGATCCATGGCTGCTAGTTTGATGATGACGTGACCTTCCCCAGCTATGTTTTGGAGATCGATCCCTCTTGATTCTTTTCTAGCCGTTTTGGTCCTTCTAGTTGAACTTTGGAGAGCGCTAGGCTGCCCTTGGAATTCATGTGTGAGCACAAGTTTCGTGTGTGGGAGATAGTGAGTCACCGTGCTTCCTCAGTGTTGTGGTTACAGGCCATTCTCCGCTTGGTTCATTAGGCAAGGGCCCGTGTCATTCGAGCGGGCTTGGGTTTTATGAATGCTTTTCCATTACTTTGGCCTTTTGGCCCTTTGCTCCTTTTTTTATTCTTTTTTTTCTTTCTTTTTTCTTTCTTTTTTTTTTTTTTATTGATGACTGTGCAATGCCTGGGTCCCTTAAGCTTTCTAGTTAACCTATGTAACGAGCATTACGCCAATGACTCCCAAACCAAATGGCTTTGGGGCACTAGGTATGTAAATACCCCTATGGGCTTACTGACTCAGATTAAAAAGGCTATGAACCCAAACTAGTCGTAAAACTTTCATTCTTTTTAGCACTTCTAACTAAACTCCCTTTTTTTTTGGGTGGGGGGGGGGGGGGGGGGCGCTGGCTCGGGAGAGGGGTGCCTGGGGTTTTGGCTTCTGAAGCATCAGGCATGGGGAGCACACCTACATCTTATGCAACTCCATCGTGGTTTCTCTTTTCTCTCTTTTGTGAGTGATAAGGGGAAGCTTTCATGACATGGGCAAGCTCGCCTATAAACTTTTGCCTTGAATGGTTTCAATTGTGCAGAACATTGTGTGGGGCAGACTCACTGTTCTAGTGTTTTCCTCTTTCTCTTTTTTCTTTGCTTTTTTATGCCAGTGTGTGTTTGACTTTCAAGTTTGGCTGTTGCACCTCTCCTCGGTCTTCCCTGCAGGATTTATATAGCCATATCAAGAGACCGAGGGTCACACTCCGCAAGAAGTGGAGAAAGGTCATGTGGTGTACTTCTTTAAGTACATAGCATTCCATGGATCGGGGAGCTCTTCCTCTTCTGCATTTACTAATGTATATTCAGTGCTGGAATATATTTCTTTAATTACATATGAGCCTTCCCAATTAGGTCGCAATTTGCCTTTAATGTGTGGGAGTTGTGATTGAGTGATTGATAAGTCCTTAAAAATGTAGAATTTCCTTATCATTTTAGAATAATTAAGGACTTAATCATCAAATCATGAACCATTTTAGTAAAAAAATTATGATTTTATGTTTTTGAGCATCAAAGTCTAAATTTGAGTCAAAATTCATCCAAAAATTGTATTTTCACATAAAATCATGAATTTCTCTATTTTTTACATTGAAAGTCACAAATTTCCCATAACTTTTTATTCACACATGAAATGATGAATTTTCTTTGCACCATTGATTTAATTGAAGAAAACTTGATAAAATGGTGACATTTTATGCATTTATTTGGTGTGAATTGGGACCGCATCTTGCATAATTCCTTACCTATATGATTAGATTATTCTTTGATCTTTGCTTCTATTTTTGTAGGGAATTTCAGAAATCAGGGCCCACGGAAGAGAATTGATGAATCAAATGCACCATGGACCCACCTTCCTTTGGCATGGAATCTAAGGTAGGGGCGGCCATAGTAGGGTCCGCTCTCATATGCAAGAAAAAAATCAGATTTAATCTCTTGAAGATAAGTTCCAAATTTGCGGGCCATGAGATGATGAGGTGTCATATCTACTCTCCAACAAATATTGCTTACATGTCAAGATGGATGGCTAAGATTCAATTCAAGCCAAACAAAGAAGAAAAAAAATTCCAAAAGAAAGTCAAGCCAAGGCATGGGACGTTCCATGTTGTGTACACCCAAGTGGGGTCCACATGCATTCAAGAATTGCACATCAAATCTGAAATTCAGATTTGAATTGATCCTTAACCCAAGTGGGACCCAAGAGAGGGAGTTGCATGAGATAAGAACAATCCTAATTTTACTAGGATTGTGAGCCAACCCCTAGAAAATCTCTCAAAAACCCTCCTAATCCTAATCCAACTTGGACCACACACTACTAATCCTTACCCAAATCAAAAACCTTGCAACCCAAGCTATCAAAAATATATAAATAGAGCCAAAAGAGGGCTGGACGTGGATCCCCATCTCTCCATTCCCCTTGGACGACCAGCAACAATAATTCCCCCTTTTTCCATTAATTCTTCTTCATCTCTCCTCCTTCCATCAATATTTCATCCAAGGCCTTCCCTAAGGCACACTACCACTTGGATTTCTACGCCTTCGCGCCGCCGCCGTTGCTATCGTCACTCCACCATCAGATCATCCTTGAAATCAACTTCGCTTGCTTGGATTTCAGATCGCGAAACGAGAGCCGGTTGGATCGCCGTTCAAGACCGCGAGTCCCTCTCCTCCGTTTACTGTTTCTTGTGTCTATGGTAAGGTTGGATGCACTTTATTTTTATTAAAAGAATTTTGTAATGGTTATTTGCTTGTAATGGGTCTTTCATTAATAAATCAAGTTTATGGGGTCTTGGTCTTCACCAATGAGTCAACATTGAATTTTTGTGCGTAGTGACAGTGCGCACTTGGTGCGGTGGTCTTGATTTTTCTTGATGGCATTAAGCAAAGTAATTATTGCAAAGTTTTAGAATTAAAATATAATTTCTTTATTCTCTGATTTTATTTGATTTGATTTGACTTTATTTTATTTTATTCTTTATTTTATGCACCCTTAACAATTATTGCAATTGGTTGGGCTAATGAATCTTATGGTGATGCAGTGGTTAGATTAGGTTTCTAGATTTGGATTTTAATTTTCTTTGGTTGTAATTAATATTTCAGATTTGTAATTAATTTTTAATTGAATTAGAAAATTTGATTTGTATAGTTTTTTTTAGGCTAGGATTAGTTTTTTTATTAGGACAGGTTTTGCGATAACTAAACTCTCCGTGGATCGATCCGGTTTCACCGGTTATTACTACAATCGCGGCCTTGCACTTGGGGCTACGATCAAGTTTTTGGCGCCGTTGCCGGGGAGTTTTTCTTCGCTTAAGGTATTTTTTCCAACCTATCTTTTTAATTGCTTTGTGGGTGTGCCTTTACTATTCCGCAATCATTCTAGATCTAAGGGTAGCATGCATGGAATGTTTGGACCAGCCCTATTGCATTAAAAAGTGGATTTTTAATCTCTGATTTTTGATAAAATTGGAACTATTTCAGATCTGAAAATTATTTTTTTCTGATTTTTCAAAAATCACATCCAATTTCTGAAAATTGCCTAATTTACTTGTTCTAATTTGGACTAGTTTAGGTCATTTATTTTCATTTTTTTTGTTGCTGATTAGGATTAATTAGGGTCTGTTAAATTCAGTTGTTTTTCATATGTTTAGGTTTTTAAAGTTTCCAAAAAAATTCTGGAACTTTCCCTCACAAAGGCAAGTCGTAGATCGCACAAATTCGGCTTTTTGGCCACCAAACTTGCAAAAATCTGAAAATTTCAGAACTTTCATTGGAAACTCAGTTTTATTAGTTGTTTTTAAATTTAAAAGGACTCTTAAAAACTTGCTGGAATTTTTTTTTAAGAAGGATAGTTATTTCTTTTGGAAGCCGAACAAACTGCCTTTCTTAATTGGTTCGATGTCTAGGCAAGTCTTGTCCCAATAGATAAGGGAGACAAGTCTCTTGTTCTAGAAAGTGGTTTTTAAGCGGGACCCTTGCAACGCATCGTGACCCCACCACTAATCTAGGGACTTACCTGGTCGGGCCAGTTTCATAGATTTGAGTTTGGGAACTTTCCTTAGAGATATTAAACTCTCTAAGATTAGGACTTTGCAAGAATTTGAGAATCTTCTTTTAAATCTAAGAACGGACCTTAGGTAGTTTTTCTTTCTAGGTTTCTTTATAAAAAAAAAAAAGAAGAAATAAAAACTTTTCAAAATTCCAAAAAAGAAGGAAAGACCCCCATCTTCTTGGTAGAGGGACTCCTCAAATCGGTTAGTAAGGAAGGAATCACCTGTCAAGAGCTTGATTAAATTCTACGAATCTAGATCTCCTGGTTCTCTTAGGATTTCCAATATGGCTGATGAGCAGAGTGATAATGAGGAGAACGGTAATGGGAATGGACCCAATAATAATGGGGAGGTGAATCAACCTCTTAGGAGTTTACGTGATTACCTTCACCCTACACGACAAGCCACACCGTCGTGCATGGTCATACCCGCAGGTGCGGGTCAATTTGATATCAAACCGGGAGTAATCCAACTTCTCCCCAAATTTCATGGACTTGAATCAGAAAGTGCATATTTGCACATTAAAGAGTTTGAAGAAGTGTGTGCAACACTACACTTCAATAATGTGAGGGAAGACCTTATCAAATTTCGTTTATTTCCATTTTCCCTCAAGGATAAGGCTAAGGCATGGCTTCACTCCTTACAACCTAATTCGATTGCACTATGGTCCGACATGGTTCGGGAATTTTTAAAGAAATTTTTCCCATTACATAAGACCAACACCTTACGGAGGAATATTATGAATTTAAACAAAAATACAAGGAGTCTTATTATAGGTGTTGGGAACGCTTTAATGAACTACTCCTTGCATGTCCCCACCACGGATTTGAATTGCACAATACAATTGGTCACTTCTATGATGGACTTAGTCCAGAAACACGTCAATTCGTGGAGATGATGTGCAATGGGGAGTTCATGGCGAAAAACCCAAATCAAGCATGGACCTACCTTTAGTTTTTGGCAGATAGTGCACAAAATTGGGACACATCTGAAGGTATAGACCCCGTAAAGCAATCGAGTTAGGCCAAAGGAGGGGGGTTATATGTATTAAAAGAAAGCGATGATCTTCAAGCAAAAATTGCCTATCTTAGAAGAGAAGTTGAGTCCTTGAAATTTGTGAAGAATAAGGAACCTGCTATAGTTTGTGGCATCTGCGCTAGTGATAAACACATTTCTTCGGAGTGCCCAACACTCCCTGCTTTTCAAGAAGCGTTTCACGAGCAAGCAAATGCCACTAACACATACAACCGGCAGTTTAACAATTCTTTGGGTAACACATACAACCCTAATTGGAGGAATCACCCCAACTTTAGTTGGAGGAATGGCCCAAATACTACTCAGCCCAATTTCAACCAAATGTCAAATCCATTTGGGGGTACTCCTAGTACATATGCTCAAAACACACAGCAAATGGTACCCCCTACAACACAAACGACACCTTGGGATGAACTTGTGGCTAAGTTTATGGTGAATCAAGAGTCCATCAATAAAAAACATGATCAGAACATTGAGAATTTACAGAACACCATGCAGAACCTCTGTAAATTGATTGAATCACAAAATAAGGGGGCTTTTCCAGCCCAACCACAGCCCAATCCAAAAGGGCAATTTGAGGTTCATCAAGGTGGTCCGTCAAATTCAAAGGAGCAGGTTCAAGCTGTTACTATTCTACGTAGTGGTAAAGAGATTGCAAAGCCTGATCTGGAAAAAAATAAACAACCTGCATCCTCAGATCAGGAAGGGAAAGAAAATGAAGTCCCTTCTATCAAGGAAAAAAGCCCAGTTCCTCCGGGATTCAAGCCTTTACTGCCTTTTCCCAACCGATTAGCTCCTGCCAAGCCATCTATACAGAACCAGGAAATCTTTGATGTACTTAAAGAGGTTAAAATTAACATCCCGTTGTTAGACGCAATCAAACAAGTCCCATCTTACGCAAAGTTTCTTAAGGACTTGTGCACGTTGAAGCGTAAGATACATGTACAAAAGAAAGCGTTCCTCACTGAGCAAGCTAGTGCAATTTTAAAGCATGACGCTCCCCCTAAATTCAAAGATCCAGGATGCCCCACGATTTCGTGCATTATTGGAAATTGTCAAATTGAACAAGCGCTGCTTGATCTTGGGGCAAGTGTCAACTTACTACCCTACTCGGTCTATGTAAAATTGGGGTTAGGCGAACTCAAACCCACCCAGATTACTTTGCAGCTCGCAGACCGATCAGTCAAAAGACCAAGAGGGATAGTAGAGGATGTGCTTGTGCAAGTTGACAAGTTCTACTTTCCAGTAGACTTCATTGTGCTAGACACTCATCCTGTGGCAGATCTTCATGCTCAGATTCCGGTAATTCTGGGGAGACCATTCTTAGCCACATCCAATGCATTAATCAATTGCCGGAATGGAAAAATGACGCTATCTTTTGGTAACATGATATTAGAGCTAAATGTTTTTGACCTTTGCAAACAACCACGGGATGATAACATTGACCTTGAAGAAGTAGATTTGATCAGTATTTTTACAGCAGAAACTTTTAAAAAATCAATCTCTGATTCCATTGAGTCAATTGAGGGCCTGACCCTCTGTGAAGAAACACTTGATAACACTGTTGAAATGGTCAACACTATAGGCAAACCCTCTTTTGAAGAGCTATTACCAACTGGTACTCTGTCTTTTCCATCTCAGGTGAGGCCGCCCAAACCTGAGTTGAAACCCTTGCCCTCTCACCTGAAATATGCATACCTTGGAGAAAATGAAACATTTCCTGTAGTAATTTCTGCACACCTTGACAAGGACCAAGAAGTCCAACTCTTAGAAGTGCTCAAAGTGCACAAAGGTGCAATTGCTTGGACCGTGGCTGGCATTAAGGGAATTAATCCCCTCGTGTGTACACATCATATCTATTTGGAGGAGAATGCAAAACCCTCCCGTCAGATGCAACGCCGGTTAAACCCCACCATGCAGGAAGTGGTTAGGGCGGAAGTTTTGAAACTTCTAGATGTGGGTATCATTTATCCAATTTCGGATAGCCAATGGGTCAGCCCTACCCAAGTTGTACCTAAAAAGGCCGGCATAACTGTAGTCCGTAATGCTAATGATGAGCTCATCCCAACCCGCATACCCACAGGTTGGCGAGTTTGCATCGACTACAGAAAGTTAAATGCTGTCACACGAAAGGATCATTTCCCCCTACCCTTCTCGGACCAAATTTTAGAACGGGTAGCTGGCCACGAGTATTATTGTTTCTTGGATGGATATTCTGGATACAATCAAATAGAGATCGCCCCGGAAGACCAAGAGAAAACAACTTTCACATGCCCCTTTGGCACCTTTGCTTACCGACGGATGCCCTTTGGGCTGTGTAATGCTCCTGCAACCTTTCAAAGGTGCATGCTGAGTATTTTTAGTGATATGGTGGAACGTTTTCTCGAAGTCTTCATGGACGATTTCTCCATTTTTGGAGATTCTTTCCAAGATTGTTTGAGCAACTTAACTAAGGTCCTCTCTAGGTGTGAAGAAAAGAACTTAGTACTGAATTGGGAAAAATGTCATTTTATGGTACGACAAGGGATTGTCCTTGGCCACATTGTATCATCTAAAGGATTGGAAGTGGACAAAGCCAAAATAGATCTAATTTCCAATTTGCCCGCCCCAAAAACCGTAAGAGATGTAAGATCTTTCTTAGGGCATGCTGGATTCTACAGAAGGTTCATAAAAGATTTTAGTGTCATTTCTCGACCATTATGCAACCTTCTGCTAAAGGAAGCACGATTTGAGTGGACGGAGGCATGTCAAGTGGCTTTTACCAAGCTTAAGGACATGTTGACGACTGCTCCAATTATGCAACCTCCAGATTGGAGCCTACCCTTTGAAATCATGTGCGATGCTAGCGATTATGCAGTTGGGGCAGTTCTTGGGCAACGTAGGGACAAAAAGCCATATGTAATTTACTATGCTAGCAGGACTTTAAACAGTGCACAGATTAATTATTCTACAACAGAGAAAGAACTATTGGCTGTGGTCTATGCACTGGATAAATTTCGTTCCTACTTAATTGGATCCAAAATTGTGATCTTTACTGACCATTCTGCGCTGAAGTACTTGCTTTCTAAGAAAGATGCCAAGCCCAAACTGATCAGATGGATCCTTCTACTCCAAGAGTTCAATATCGAAATCAAGGATAAGAAAGGAGTAGAAAATGTGGTGGCTGATCATCTTTCTAGGATTGTCCTTTCCAACGCTTTAGAACCCTTGCCAATCCAGGACACTTTCCCTGATGAGCACTTGTTTTCCACATTTCCCCATTCTCCATGGTATGCTGACATTGCTAATTATCTAGCTTCGGGTGAAATTCCAAAAGAATGGACCCAACAAGATAAAAACAAGTTTTTCACTGAGATAAAACAGTTTTTCTGGGATGACCCATACCTTTTCAAATACTGCCCAGACCAAATCATTAGGAGATGCATTCCAGACCATGAAATGAACAGTGTTATATCATTTTGCCATTCTCAAGCTTGTGGGGGCCATTTTTCTGCTAAAAAGACCGCTCACAAAATTTTGCAATCTGGTTTTTACTGGCCCACTATATTTAAAGATGCATATGATTTCTGTAAAGTATGTGAGCGGTGCCAAAAATTGGGTTCAATTTCCAAAAGGAACATGATGCCTTTAAACCCAATTTTGGTCGTCGAGTTATTCGATGTATGGGGTATAGACTTTATGAGACCATTTCCCCCGAGCTTTGGTTTTCATTATATCCTCGTTGCAGTTGATTATGTTTTCAAATGGATTGAAGCAATCCCATGTAGGAACAATGATGCTAAAACGGTAAAAAAGTTTATCTTGGACAGTATCTTTTCCCGTTTTGGAACTCCGCGTGCCATCATTAGTGATGGGGGCACTCACTTTTGTAACCGCATTATTGAGAGTTTGTTTCAAAATTACGGTGTTACAGATAAAGTGGCTACCCCCTATCATCCTCAAACAAGTGGGCAGGTAGAGGTCTCAAATAGGGAAATTAAAAGAATTTTGGAGACCACGGTAAAACCGAATCGTAAGGATTGGTCCATGCGGTTAAATGATGCTTTGTGGGCCTATCGCACTGCATATAAGACCCCAATTGGGATGTCTCCATACCGGCTTATATATGGGAAAGCTTGCCACCTTCCGGTGGAGCTGGAACATAAAGCTTATTGGGCCATAAAACAACTGAACTTTGACTTAGACAAGGCTGGGGAGAAAAGAGCTCTTGATCTAAATGAATTAGAAGAATTGAGAAACGAGGCTTATATGAACTCACGAATTTACAAGGACAGGACTAAGGCCTTTCATGATAAACGGATATTAAGAAAATCATTCCATCCGTCTCAAAAAGTCCTCTTGTACAATTCTCGACTTCATCTTTTCCCTGGAAAGTTAAGATCTCGTTGGACAGGCCCCTACATTGTTCAAGAAGTATTTCCATATGGGGCAATGACCCTCATTGATCCATCGAATGGTACCTCTTTTAAAGTTAATGGCCAACATTTAAAACCATTCTTGGAGACTATTCCTCCAGAGGAAAATGTAATTCCTCTGATCGATCCTATCTATCAGGATTGATG
Source organism: Persea americana (assembly GCA_029852735.1). Taxonomy (NCBI): domain Eukaryota; kingdom Viridiplantae; phylum Streptophyta; class Magnoliopsida; order Laurales; family Lauraceae; genus Persea; species Persea americana. The sequence goes on from CM056814.1 coordinate 45,361,612, forward strand.
GGCACTGGATCTGACAGTGGCCCATACCTTTGTATATTATGCATATATTTTCTATTTTCTTTGTGTGTTATTTGTCTTACATTGGACAGGTTTCTACACAAAAGCTTCATTACTCCAGGTGCTTTCTACCCTTTTTCCTCCTTTTACATTTTCACCTCATGTTACATTTCATTTCGCATTTCATGTATGACATCGAGGACGTTGTCTAGTTTAGGTTGTGGGGTGGGAACAAGCACACTTGTCCAATTTTAGAAAAAACAAAAAAAAAAAAATTTTCATTTCTGAGTAGCCGTTTTTTTCAAAAAAAATAAAAAATAAAAAAAAGGGGGTTTTCAAAAGAACATGACGATTTGAAGATGCTTAGAAATCTGGAATTTCAGAATTTTTTTGGAAGGAAGTAAAATGAAGGTTCATTATTTTCTAAAAAATAAAATGAATACCGAACTTTGTTTTTCACAGTACCACGTGTACATCATTTCAAAAGTTTTGGACAAAAAGATTTAAGTGTCATTTTCAGAGTTCTTTCAAGAGAGAAAAAGAGACGACTTTCTGAAATTTGGCCATATGAGTTCTCCTGGTTCATCGGCATGGTTAGGCCAACCAAAACCAGTGAATTAATTCGGGTGAATTGAAAAGGGCTGCCTATTGTTGGGGACCGTTTAAAAAGAAAAAAAATTGCCAAGGGATGCACAAATAAGTGTTAAAAAAAAAAAAGAGTTTAGTTATAACTCTTGAAAAGAATAAAAAGTTATGTGACTAGTTTGGGTTCGTAGCCTTTTTAACTCGAGCCAGTAAGCCCGTAGGGGTATTTATATACCTAGTGCCCTAAAGACATCTGTTTTGGGAGTCATTGGCCTAATGCTCATTATATGGGTTAATTAGAAAGCTTAAGGGACCTAGGCATTGCACAGTCACATGTGTGTGTTCAAAAAAAAAAAAAAAAAAAATGGATGCATCTCGCGGCCTTTGAAAAACAACAGTGCGAAAGCCATCATAGTAGCCTTGAGAGGAGACTTGTATTTTGCCCGAATCTAGGAAAGTTGGAAATTCCGAGGGAGGATTCTGTTTTCATGGCATTATCGTAGAACATTTAATTTTTTTTTTTTTGATGTATACACTTGCACAAGGCACTCAAAGTTTTGGTATAATTCAAAAAAAAAAAAAAAAAAAAAAAAAAAAAAAAACGTGAACCGGATTTTGAAAAGTCTGAAATCTTGATTATTCGAGGATTCGAGGCATCCGATTTGACTCAATCATCTTTTGAAAAACCTTCCATTGAATTTCTTTCACTTTTAGGTAAATGAATTTTGTGGGCATATTCACTGCAAACCCTCACGACGCACAACTCGTCCACTAGGGGTAACCTAGGGGTTTAAGGGCTTGCTGCATACGCTAAATGCAGCCGAGAGTGCCAGCGAAAGTGGCGTTTTTCTTTTTGTCTTTGCATTTAGTTTAGATTAGATTAGGCCAGAAGACCTACCATAGTTTGCATATTTTGCTCGGGACTAGCAAAAAGCTGGTTGGGGGGTGTGATAAGTCCTTAAAAATGTAGAATTTCCTTATCATTTTAGAATAATTATGGACTTAATCATCAAATCATGAACCATTTTAGTAAAAAAATTATGATTTTATGTTTTTGAGCATCAAAGTCTAAATTTGAGTCAAAATTCATCCAAAAATTGTATTTTCACATAAAATAATGAATTTCTCTATTTTTTACATTCAAAGTCACAAATTTCCCATAACTTTTTATTCACACATGAAATGATGAATTTTCTTTGCACCATTGATTTAATTGAAGAAAACTTGATAAAATGGTGACATTTTATGCATTTATTTGGTGTGAATTGGGACCGCATCTTGCATAATTCCTTACCTATATGATTAGATTATTCTTTGATCTTTGCTTCTATTTTTGTAGGGAATTTCAGAAATCAGGGCCCACGGAAGAGAATTGATGAATCAAATGCACCATGTACCCACCTTCCTTTGGCATGGAATCTAAGGTAGGGGCGGCCATGGTAGGGTCCGCTCTCATATGCAAGAAAAAAATCAGATTTAATCTCTTGAAGATAAGTTCCAAATTTGCGGGCCATGAGATGATGAGGTGTCATATCTACTCTCCAACAAATATTTCTTACATGTCAAGATGGATGGCTAAGATTCAATTCAAGTCAAACAAAGAAGAAAAAAAATTGCAAAAGAAAGTCAAGCCAAGGCATGGGACGTTCCATGTTGTGTACACCCAAGTGGGGTCCACATGCATTCAAGAATTGCACATCAAATCTGAAATTCATATTTGAATTGATCCTTAACCCAAGTGGGACCCAAGAGAGGGAGTTGCATGAGATAAGAACAATCCTAATTTTACTAGGATTGTGAGCCAACCCCTAGAAAATCTCTCAAAAACCCTCCTAATCCAAATCCAACTTGGACCACACACTACTAATCCTTACCCAAATAAAAAACCTTGCAACCCAAGCTATCAAAAATATATAAATAGAGCCAAAAGAGGGCTGGACGTGGATCCCCATCTCTCCATTCCCCTTGGACGACCAGCAACAATAATTCCCCCTTTTTCTATTAATTCTTCTTCATCTCTCCTCCTTCCATCAATATTTCATCCAAGGCCTTCCCTAAGGCACACTACCACTTGGATTTCTACGCCTTCGCGCCGCCGCCGTTGCTATCGTCACTCCACCATCAGATCATCCTTGAAATCAACTTCGCTTGCTTGGATTTCAGATCGCGAAACAAGAGCCGGTTGGATCGCCGTTCAAGACCGCGAGTCCCTCTCCTCCGTTTACTGTTTCTTGTGTCTATGGTAAGGTTGGATGCACTTTATTTTTATTAAAAGAATTTTGTAATGGTTATTTGCTTGTAATGGGTCTTTCATTAATAAATCAAGTTTATGGGGTCTTGGTCTTCACCAATGAGTCAACATTGAATTTTTGTGCGTAGTGACAGTGCGCACTTGGTGCGGTGGTCTTGATTTTTCTTGATGGCATTAAGCAAAGTAATTATTGCAAAGTTTTAGAATTAAAATATAATTTCTTTATTCTCTGATTTTATTTTATTTGATTTAATTTTATTTGATTTTATTCTTTATTTTATGCACCCTTAACAATTATTGCAATTGGTTGGGCTAATGAATCTTATGGTGATGCAGTGGTTAGATTAGGTTTCTAGATTAGGATTTTAATTTTCTTTGGTTGTAATTAATATTTCAGATTTGTAATTAATTTTTAATTCAATTAGAAAATTTGATTTGTATAGTTTTTTTTAGGCTAGGATTAGTTTTTTTATTAGGACAGGTTTTGCGATAACTAAACTCTCCATGGATCGATCCGGTTTCACCGGTTATTACTACAATCGCAGCCTTGCACTTGGGGCTATGATCAGTGATGCGTTTCAATACAAGGTCACTTGTTTTGAATTTCCTCTCTATGACATTCTTATCGTAGGCTCTTACGATTCGCTTCTTGTACACCTGAGCGTGCTCTGCTTCTTTCATCCTTTTCTCATCGAGGAGGTCCAGCTATATTTGCAATGCTTCTCGTCTTTGGCCTTCTGTCATCTCTTCATCTAATTGGATCCGCAACGACGGGCGCAGGAGCTCGAACGGAAGGACTACCTCCATCCTGTAAGTCAATGCATATGGGGTCTCACTTGTCGGAGTCCTAATGGAGTTTTGATATGCCCACAATGCCTCGACCAAATGGTCTGGCCAATTACTACCCTTGGTTGTTTCCACTATCTTCTTGATCATCTTGAGTAGTGTCTTGTTTGTAGCTTCAGCCTGTCCGTTTGCTTGGGGGTAATAAGGGTATGAATGATGTAGTTCTATACCATATTTTGTGCACAAATCCTCCATTACCTAAGATATGAATTGGGGGCCATTGTCAGTTATGAACACTTTCGGAACGCCAAACCGGGCTATTATGTTCTTTTGAATGAACTTGACCACCGTGGATGCTTTGATATGGATAAATGCCTCGGCTTCTGCCCATTTGGTGTAGTATTCCGTCGCCGTTAATATGAAAGCTTTGTTCTGGGTGTTTTCCACGGTCGAGACCAGAGGTCCTATGATATCGAACGCCCAAGTCGAAAAAGGCCATGGAGCGGTAGTGGGATGCAACGAAAATGCAGGAGTGTGAATCAAGTTGGTGTGCAGCTGACATTTCTTGCACTTTCTGACGTAGTCCACAGAGTGTGATTCCAATGACGGCCAGTAATATCCTAACCGGATGATTTTCTTGGAGAGCATCAGGCCATTTACGTGTCCTCCGCATATGCCAGAATGAGCTTCTTCGGTTATTTCTCATCCTTCCTCGACTGTCACGCATCGTAGGAGGATCCCACTGAATGATCGGCGGCATAACAGTCCTCCGACAATAACGTATCTTTGAACCATTTCTTTCAGTGCCCTTTTGTCGGATTTGGTGGCATATTCAGGGATGTATCCCTCGCGTAGGTAGTTCCAAATATCGAAGTACCACGGATGGTCGTCTGTGAGTTCTTCGTAATGCTATAAGGGGGCCAGTATCCGCTCTCGATTAGGTTCTTCTACCTCTGTCTCTTTCCCTTTCGCTTTCCTTCCTTTCGGTCCTTCAACTTTGATGGAATCTCATCTGGATCTCAGAGGGCCAAGTGTTTTAGTTCAACCGAGGGAGAATCTATCCTTTGGATGTGAAAGGTCTCGAATCCGTTGTTGAGGGGGACTTCCACGATCAAGGCCAAGGTGGCTAATGAGTCTACCAGCCGGTTTAAAGCTTGCGGGATTTAAAGAAAGGAAACTTTCTTGAACTAGGACATAACTTTCTTGGCCTTGTCATGATAATGAGCGTGCTTAGGGATGTTCACCTTCTATTCACCTACCACTTGGGATATAACCACCTTTGAATCCCCGAGAACTCAAAGTTTCTTAACTTCCAAGTTCGCGGCCTCTCTTAAACCTGCTAGGAGTGCTTCGTACTCCATTTCATTATTGGTGGCTGGGAATCCAACTTTGTAGGCCTTGGGTATTGCCACTCCTTTTGGGGACAAAAGCACTATCCTGATCCCTTTTCCATTCTGATTTAGGGCACCATCGAAGTACATCGTCCACGACTCGGGGTCCTTTATCTCTTCTATGTCTACACATAGGACGTCTTCACCTTGAAAGTCGGTTTTGACCGGTTCATTCTGTGGTAGGGGGAGATGTGCAAGGTGGTCAGCGATGGCTTGCCCTTTTATGGACTTCTGAGTTACATATGTTATGTCGAATTATGCCAAGAGCATCTGCCATTGTGCCACTCGCCCTGAAGTGATAGGTTTCTCGAAGATATATTTCAAGGGACCCATTCTGGCCAAGAGTTTGACTGAGTGGGCTAAGAAGTAGTGTCTGAGTTTCTGGGTAGCCCAAACCACCGCTAAGCATGTTTTTTCTATCGAGGAGTATTTCCACTCATATGGCAGGAGAGATTTGCTCAAGTAATAAATTGCATTCTCTTTATGGCCAATCTCATCATGTTGACCCAGGACTATGCCTATTGCGGATTCTGTCGTTGACACATAAAATGAGAGGCTTATCTTTAGCAGGGGGCTTCAAAATGGGGAAACTCAATAAATATTTCTTCAGATCCTCAAATGCCTTCTGGCAGTCGTCGTCCTAGTGGTATTCCACGCCTCCTTTTAGCAATTTGTAGAACAGCTCACATCTTTGCGAGTGCTGTGAAATCAATCTTTTAATGAACTGTAGTCATCCTTTGAGACCTCTTAATTCTTTGAGGTTCTTCGGGGGCTGCATTTGGACGATAGCTTTCACTTTCGAGGGGTCGACTTCAATTCCCCGATAGCTAACCATGAACCCTAAAAGTTTTCCTAACGACACTCTGAAGACACACTTCTTCAGATTCATTCTCAACTTCGTCTCCCTGGACCTTTGGAGGACCCTCTTTAGAGCCGCGGCATGGTCTGCACGAGTTTGGGATTTAATTAGGATGTCATCCACATATACTTCCATACAATTGTGCATAATGTCGTGGAATATCGCCATCATGGCTCTTTGGTAGGTTGCACCTGCATTCTTCAATCCAAAGGGAATGACAACGTAGCAATAAGTCCCCCAGGGGGTACTAAATGAGGTCTTTTCTTGATCCTCTTCTGAAAGCTTTATCTGGTTGTACCCCGAGTATCCATCCCTGAATGACAGCATTGCATGCCCAGCGGTGTTGTCGACGACCATGTCTATGTGTGGTAAGGGAAAGTCATCCTTAGGTGGGGCCTTGTTCAGGTTCCGAAAGTCGATTCAGACCCTGATACGTCCATCTTTCTTCTTGACCAGGACAATGTTGGCAATTCATTGAGGAAACAACACTACCCTGATGAATTTGGCCTGGAGAAGTTTGTCAACTTCCTCTTTCACCTTCACCGCGATGTCAGGGAGCATTCTTCTCATCTTCTGTTTAACCGGTCCCGCACTCTCTTCTAATGGAATTTGATGTCCTACCAGAACCTCGAGAGTTTCCAATTAGTGCTAACTAAGACGTGCTTTAGTTATAAGTGTGATCAGTGAGTTTTAGTTAAGTTTGGATTAGAATAGCTCTTTTATAGCTTTGGCTAATTTTGGGAACTCTTTTGATTTAATGGGACCCTTTGGGGGTTCCTTTATCTTGTTTCGTGTGATTTTGGGATTTATTTGATACTCGAAAAAATCTGTATCTTGCCCCGTTTGACTTATTTTATTATTCCTGACAACTAATGTATTTGCCCCGTTTCCATTTGAGACCTCTAGACCCCAGTTTTCTTATGATAGGGGTAAAACAATCTTTTTGCACAAAATTTGGACACTATTTTCAATGTCTCCGAAACCCGTGAAATATATACTTTTTGGAAACTAGAAATTTCGGCGAACAATTCTTCCTTCTTCGTCGAATCCATCTGAAGCTCGGAAGATGATGTTTTCAGCCCAAATAGTTGGTTAAGTTATGGGACCCACCTTCATTCTCTATATAAGGAGGAATCCTCTTCCTTCTTCCTCTTCTTGCAATTTCCATTGAGTTAGAGAATGAGTTCTAGCCCTAGGGTTCCTTGCACTTTCTTTTTGCTTCTTCATCTCCAAGCTCTCCTCAAGTGCTAAAGGAAAATGGAGGTTGCCATCTTCTTCCTCTCCACGAAGGCTCTCCATTGATACTCTTTTTGATATAAACCATCCACTCCAAAGCCCTTGTTGAGCAAACTTGATGTATTTGGGGACCCTCCATGTAAGTTCTTCCTCTTATCCCTTAGATTTGTGTTCTTCTAGTCTTGAAGATACTTCATTTCCACTATTGGAAGTTATCTCCCTCTATTTCTTGATTTTGACATTCTAGGGTTTGTGATGAGTGTCTTTTTGGGATTTTTGTGTAGATTGTGGATTTTGGGCTTGAGAGTGTGCTTAGAGCTTGATTAGCATATTTGGAGACCAAGGCAAGTTGATGAATAGGTTTTCTCTTAATGATCTCATGTTTTAAAGGAGTTATGGATTTTCTTTCACTATTCATCTTGCATGTGTTTCATACTCCAAATTGATTGTTAGAAATGTACATGATCATGAGCTTCTTTCTCTTTTAAATGTTCTCTTAAATTTTGTACATTAATGTTGTACTTTGATATGTATGGACTCTCATTTAGTGGTTGTGCATTGAATGAAAATTGATAGAAGAATGGATGTGATTTTGGGTTTTAATGCACGGTTGTTGGAGGACCTTGTTATAGTGAAGTAGGCGGAAAGAGGACCGTAAATGTTGAATTAAGTGTTGGCTTCATTAGTATTGAGAAATGAAAGAAGAAGGGGACTTAGATTGCAGGTTTTGCAAGTTTCTGGAGCAGTTCGCTAGAGCGAACCCTTCACAGAACTTCATTCGCTTGAGCTAACCACATGCTTCACTCGAGCCTTCCTGTTCCGGAGTAGTTCGCTCGAGCAAACTCAACTTCGCTCGAGCGAACCCCTCATATAACCATGGTCACTCGAGCCTCCCTCCTTCTTTGTTCGGCCTTTCCTGACTCGGAGTAGTTCGCTCGAGTGAACTTAACTTCAGTCTAGTGAACCCCTCATAGAACTTTGGCCGCTCGAGCATCCCTCTTTCTTCGATTGAGCCCTCCTGACTTGAACCAGTCCACTCGAGCGAATTGTACAGAATTCCTGGGTCTTTTCTATTGTTTTCAGATATGGTATTTTAAGGTCTGGATGGGTTGTTTTGATGCCCTACCACCTTGGAAAGACCTAGGGGATGACATAAGGAAATTGACTTGGAGAGAAACCCCACTTCGAAAAATGTATTGGGAATTGTGGATTTACCAAACTGTATAAGGAAACTTGGGATGTCAACCATCATTCGAGTATCATGCCAAGAGCAATAATAGACATACAAGGTCTTTATACATATAGTGTGAACACTGAAGTCCCAATATATAGTCCGAAATTGTATAAGGATTCATTGTACTGTTTTACTCAAATTGTACTTATCTTAAGCCGATTTTTCCCGATATCATTGGTTTTATCTCAAATTATGATTTATGCACCTGACATGTCCTGCCAGCCCTGTTTATACATGAAAAGAGAATGATGTGAAATGTGTGCCTATGAGCACCATGCCCCGCCTGCCTGAGTGTTTCACACCTAGATAGTTTTGTACATGTTTTGATTTCTCATGTAACCTATGAGTCGACACCACTAAGCTTGGACGTCCTTGTCAGTCTAATCAACTGACTTAGGCCTCCCCCTCGTGCTCCCGCCAGTTGCAACTTGGGTCATGTCCTGTCCCATTACCCAGTTCCGCGGCCGTGGTCTTGTCTAGCTATATGTATATGTATATATTGTTGGGTCTCGTCACTTCGTGAGTTCGAGCCCAACGCACTGAATGTGCTTTCATCACATTTGTTAAAGAGAGGGTTTAGCTTTAGTGTAGTTGCCATCTTGCTAGTTCCCTGTTCTTTGATATCCTGCATGTTTTATCTTATATATCCATTTTGACAAATGATATATCTTGTTTTATGCAAAATAAATGTTTGGACAGATTTCAATGTCTTTTCAATCTATCTTTCGATTTCTCTTATTGTGTTATCTATTCACCCACCTGCTAGACCGTCGTGTCTGACCCATTTTTGTGGTATTCAAGTCTAGCCCTCATTATTGCCTTCGAGGAGGACCCAGAGGAGGTAGTCGGTGAACCACAGCGATAAGTGGAGTGGCAAGCTGACAATGTCATTTAGACATTTGGTTTAGCTTTGAGCTGCATAACATTTTGGGGAGTTTTTAGAATGTTATTGATTTACACTTTTGGTTGTACTAGCCTTTGTTGGCCATTATTTTTGGGGAATGTTAATTTAACTGATCTTTTGTTTAAACTTCTAACTTTATATTTTGGGAATGCCAATGAGATCATTGCTCACTCTGACGTCATGTCATTTAAATGTATTTAACAGTCTTGTATTGGGTATGGAGTAAGAATTTGATTTGTTACACGCTTCTACACCAATGTAAATGTTTTGTGCGTGTGTGTGAAATCCTCACCGCGGATACCTGTGAGAAATTAATTTGATGTATATTCATAATATTCATTGTTGTAACCACACATCAACACCATAACTATCGTTCGAGGGCCCGGACCCCGGTTCTGGGTCACGACAGGGAAGTAAATGAGGTATTTTCTTGATCATCTTCTGAAAGCTTTATCTGGTTGTACCCCGAGTATCCATCCGTGAAAGAGAGCATTGCATGCCCAGCAGTGTTGTCGATGAGCATGTCTATGTGTGGTAAGGGAAAGTCATCCTTAGGTATGGCCTTGTTCAGGTTCTGAAAGTCGATGCAGACCGTGATACGTCCGTCTTTCTTCTTGACTGGGACAATGCTGGCAATCCATTAAGGAAACAGCACTACCCTAATGAATTTGGCATGGAAAGGTTTCTCAACTTCCTCTTTCACCTTCACCGTGATGTCAGGGAGCATTCTTCTCAGCTTCTGTTTAACCGGTCCCGCACTCTCTTTCAATGGAATTCGATGTTCTACCAAAGGTGGGTCTAGTCCTGGCATGTCTATTAGTTTTGTGGTCTCAATCCATTAAGATTGATGTAATAAATTGATTAATTTCTTTATTTATCAATATATTCATGTTTTCCTTTCATGAGACGAATGGTGTTTTAATTACTTTAATGCACATAACCAATACAAATAAGGTACTGGCTCATGAGATGAACCGGAGTCCATAAGTGTATTAGATGTAACACATATGTGTGAATGAGATCCACATACAGGAGACATGTGTCACAAATCTTATACTTAAATTGATTCACAACCAGTGATGAGATTAGGCATCTCATTTGACAAGGTTGCAGTATTATGATCATTATGAGATAGTGTGATCTGTCTCGATCATAGGAATGAAAGATTCTAGATCATTATACCGGTACATTGGATGTATTGAAGGACCATGAGAAGCACCTCAAGAACTCTGTCTTTACTTTAAGGTCTGCTCTCAGAATTCCCTAGCAATGGGCTCTCAATTCTGAGACATTGATGAACTCAAGTTTCTGTCTATTCATTTGCTTTGAGTCACCAATGAGTGAGGCCAACTGTAGGTCAACACCCCGGTGTCTTGGGTACATGGTAGTAGGACTATGGGAACATTTAATGGTCAAGATGAAATCTATCTCTATTATCCCCTTGTGTCAATTAATGGATTTATCATTGGTAAGTGTACACCCATTTCAATTAAGAGTTAATTGGATGGTACTAATGATTGCTATAATTAATTGGGTCTCAAGGATAATAAGATATAGATCTAAATAGGTGGGACAGTCTGTCCAATTGATCCATGGATACTGATAGAGGGGCCTCCTTGCAGTGATAGGGAAGTTTAGGGTCTTCATGTAATTTAACCCTAAGACTAGAGTTCAATTACATTTATATAGTGGAGTTATTTGCAATTAACTGTGGGCCTGGATTGCACATGAGATGTGGGGTCGCGGTGTCCCAATTTGAGCCAGCTTTCTAAGGAAATCCCTAGTCATCCCCACGCTAGCCCAAGATTGGATCATTACTAACTCTATTTGAACTCAAAAGGAAAATTAATATTTCTATTTGAAGTAAGACTTCTAATAATGGTAATAGTAGGAATGGAGAGTGTTGGCACCAAAAATGTCACTTTGCCTCCTCAACATCAAAAACTACATGGAGCCGCATCCTACTACAAACAGGCAAAGCTGCTTCAAGCATCAGATCTTGTTAGAATCAAACAAAAACTGCAAGATCCTTCAAAATAGCTAAATGAAGGATACACATGAAGTTTCGGGCCATTTCGACATCATTTGGCCTAACTTCAATCCTCCAATGGCTGAGCAGGAGCTCCCGGCGGCGATAGTGATGAAGACATCAAATCTTCAATCAAGGCCTATGGATGGTCTCAAAATACCTCCAAAAGGCTCTACGTCGAATTTCAAGTCAAACCGACACCGTTTGACCCGCCATCAACTCCCGAACGGCGAAATCAAGCCTCTCGGGGGCGAGAACCTCTGATGCCGCCACTCATCAAACAAAGCACATGAGTAGCTTCTACATGCTTCTAAAGGGCTACACGTCAAATTTCAGGTCATTCCGACAACGTTTGGCCCGGCTTTGACGCTCCGAAGCAGAATCAAGCCTACCAGGGGCGGAGCTCCCCGAGACCATGGAATCTAAATCAGAGCTAATGGATCATCTCAAAATCACTCCAATAGGCTCCCTGTCAAATTTCAGGTCAATCGGACATCGGATGACCGTACATCGAAGCTCGACATCTTCCGCACGATGAAATCAAGTCTAGCATCGACGAGGCCTCAAACCGCTTCAAAACTCAAATAAAAGCCCACGGTTGGTCCTATCTAATGCTCATGAAGCTTCACCTCAAATTTTAGGTCATTCCGACATCGTTTGACCAAGTTTTAACTCTTGGCAAAAAATCTGCTACAAAGTCTTTGGCTTTTCCAAAAATAGGAAACTTTGTGCTCCGATTTACAGGACTTCTCGACATATTTTCTTTAATGGAATCAAACCAATAAATGAGGAGAAATGTCAAGAAAAATACAGAAGAAAAAAGAAGCGAAAAAGAAGGAAGAACAGCGACCGAACGGCGACCGAAAGGGGACAAATCCCCTATGGTCGCGGCGACCTTGGCCCATGGTCGCCGGCGACCATAGGGATCCGGGCCGCCAAAGTTTGCTCGGAAACCCACTTTTTCTGGTATTTTTCGTGTTTCGCAATGTTTGGCCCCTGTGATTTTCTCAAATTCTGATTTTTGAAGCATGACATCCGTCGATCTTCGTCAACATCACGGATCCGCTATTGAAATCATTCGATCATCATTGGATACTCCAAAATCGCCAACCAGCCGACCAAGAAAGCACACTTTTTGCCTGAACGATCGTGAAATCGACTGGACAGATGTTGCTGGCCCATTGGTATCAACCAATGTCTGAATTTGCATCGTCATCCGACATCAAACAACATGCAGATCTATCGATGATCATCGCAAGAAGAATTCCAAAAGACGCGGCGCGGCCCGCGACTCTTCAAGCGACTCGGCAACTAATTAATGTTGTTAATTGACCCGTTTATGACAAGTTAATACGGTCATTAACTCATTATTCTGGACGGCCCTATCAAAAGCAAGCAAATGGGAGTTACAATTCCAATTAATCATGGCAATTAACTATGTAACTCCTATCATTATGGAGTTGATAATGGTAATTAATCATGAAACCCCCATCATCATGGAGATTAAATGCCCATTATTCTCCATCGGTCAATCAAAATTCAAGAAAAAGGAGTTACAAAACTATGAAATTAAATCTTGTAACTCCTCCCATCATGGAGCATTAATGCCATTAATGCCCATAAACCTTCCTAATGGATACCAAAAGCCTATAAATAGGCAGTCATTCCAAAGGGAAAGGGTCCTGGAAAATTATCTTGAAGAATTCTCTGCACAAAGAAGCTCTCTTGCCCTGAAGAAACTTTACTGCAAACACTACAAGGTGATTGAAGTCCCTTGGGGGGCCACCCCCCGAAGGTTTCCCCTCTTCTTCTATCCAATATGATCTAGATGCGGCTTTTCAGCTCATCTACTTGGTTTTTTATTGGATATGGACCTTCTCTTGGTCTTTTTCCTCTAAAAATCCGAGGTCCAAGCCAAGCCAAGTGAACTAAAGCATCAAGTGTTCTCATCTGAAGAATGATGGCGGAGTCCATACATGACTTGCGATCGTCGATCTGAATGAGTCCCCACAATCTCCTGATAAGTCAGATCCCTCTTTCTTCCCTTTCTATTGTATTTTGTATTTTCAAAGAGACAAAAAAATCACAACTCTTGTCTTTCATTATTGATAAGATTTGTAAATCGTCTTTCTACAGCACAAAACCGCCTTTCACGGCAAACTAAACAAAATCGCCTTTCACGGCATTCTAAATTTGTCACTTTCTTTAAATATATATGCAATGGAAAGTTAGAAAAAAAAGTTTGATTTCCTTTCTATTTGTGAACGTGAATCTCCGGATCACCATTTCAAATTCCAAGTAGAATAGAAAATCTGGCATACCCGTAAAAAATGTTGATGCTTGCTTTCTTCTTCGTCCCACCGCATCCCGGTGGACCCAGGAGAAAGGAAGGCAAGCGAAAAAGCCGGGACCATCAAGTTGGCACACCCGGTGGGACTCGCTCATTTGAGAACACGATGCTTAGAATCCTTGGCTTCTTCCTAGTTGGTGGCCTTTGTTGGATCTTGTATCTAAAAAAGAAACATGAGATGGGATTCTTTGGAAATTTCTGTCTTTGAACTTGTTTCCATGCTTTCTCTTCTCAAATAATTTTTTTTTTCCATTGGGTTCAAATTTGAGAAATCTTGGTTTCTTCCCTTTCGGACTTAGGGCTCGCGGAAATTGCTGAGCCTTTGTTCGGATTGGAGTACAATTTCTTCTCTTTTGAGAATCCAATCTTAACTTCAAATTTTTTTTAAGATTTCTGTTTTTTGGATTCAAATTGGAGAAACTTTGGTTCTTTCCTTTTCATACAATGGCTCGCAAAAATGTTTGAGCCAACGTTCAGATTGGGAGGGGCTATTTCCCTCTCTTTGATGGATCCATTTTGTGATCTTTAAAAAAAAATTTATTAAAAAATAGTTTTCAAATTTCTTTCTTTTGGATTCAAATTGGAGAAACTTTGGTTCTTTCCTTTTCATACAATGGCTCGCAGAAATGTTTGAGCCAACGTTCGGATTGGGAGGGGCCAATTTCTTCTCTTCGATGGGTCCATTGGAGATCTTTAAAAAAAAAAAACGCATTGAGGTTGCACCAATTGCGTTCTTTGACCAAAGTGAATTTAAGAAAAGCCTTGTCTAGAGTAAGGAGGCAGCTAGACTGTTCAAGGCAAGGGCCCTTCAAACGGGTTCATTAAGTAACCTTACCCTTACCTGGGGGCTAATCTATCCACTAAGGTTTCATCAGACGGAATTGGAAGACAACTCTTCGAAAAAAAAACTTCTGTCATTATTGTGTTCAAATTCGAGAAATTGTAGTTCATTCCTTCTCGGATTTAATGCTCGCAAAAATGTTTGAGCTTCTGTTCGGATTGGAATACCATTTACTCTCTTTTATGAATTCAATCTTGAGATTTCAAAAAAAAAAAAAAAAAACCTCCATCATTATTGGATTCAAATATGAGAAATCAAGGTTCCTTCCTCTTCGGACTTAGGGCTCGAGGAAATCGCTGAGCCCCCATTCGGATTGAAATACCATTTGTTCTCTTTTACGAATTCGATCTTGACCTTTCAAAAAATCCCATCTCGTGTCCTTTTCAAGGATGCAATTTACAACATTTGTGCCTAGAGGTGCTAGTACGCCTTTTCGGGTATACTGTATTCGCGACTGACACATTTGTATCTCCAGCCTTATCATTTTACCTCGAGTGAGCTTCGCTTCTCGGTACCTTGAATTAAGGTTTACAATTGCTTCTAGCAGTCACGGGAATGCTCATTTCAAGCCGACCATACTTGTGTTCAGAACAATTGTACCCTCTATGGCTTTTTGCATTCTTCATTACGCTCGGAATGGGCCATGCCTGCTAAGCGATTTGAAAAGACAAAACCATAGTATTTTCCATTTATGAACACTATACTCTTGTGATTACTAACGGATGCGGTCTTGTTTCTGAAGTTTTCCAAAACTAACAATGGCAGCCTCGTTGACCATCCACCTTCGACGAAAACAAATACCATGTCATGCTTCAAGAGAAGCAAAGCAAGCACACTTACAAGTGCCCTGCGAGCAGCCGAAGCATCACCTCCCTCGGCAACTCCCAAAACATCGGGTCGACCTTCACTCCCTGGACCATCGTCTTTGGGTCACTGGGACCATTCCCACTACCCGTAGAAGAGACGGCGCCTGCTAAAAAGTAAAAGACCGCCCCTCAACGTGTCGCTATCCCGACACCAAAGGCGGCCACCAGGAAACCTGAGGCTCGTGGCAATCCCACGAGGCCTCAACCTACAAAAAACCAGATCTGCCCTAAGACTTGGTCCCCGCGATCTTCACCTAAAAAAAGAAGGTCCCGGACATCTGCAAAGTCTGCATACCTGGCCCCTCTCAAGGAGAAGCGGCTCTATCCTCTCGCTTACATCAAAGGGGAGAAACCTACCCTCCACCGAACTACAAAACCAACCCAATACGAGCCGGCTTGCTCATACAAGCCCAAAATCAAGTCGTGCATCACAAGGCCTCGACAAGGACCTGCCAGGGCCTGTTCTCCTGCAACTCGACCCTTCATCTCAACAGGGGCCGAGCTTGCAAAATTTAAAGCTTCGCTGCTATAGGCTAAGGACCGCGTCTAGATCCTATCCATGCTAGTCTTCAAAGAAGACAAGCTTGGTTGCTACGCACGAGGGACCACATCCTTCATTGCCAGAGCGCAGCCTGAGTTAACTGAAGCTCAAATCGCTCGTCGTATACGTCGCCGCGCGGCATATCGACAAAAGAGATTAGAGAAGCAAAGAACCTAGCATTCTGAGCTTCAAATCTCCCAAAGATGGGTCGAAAAAGAAAGACCCGACCAAGTTGCTGCTGTCCACATGGTTGGCAAAACCAAGAGACGCCAGAAGTCAGTGACGAAAATACATGTCAGACGGCCGGTGACTCGCAGCATCTCCCGGACATGAAGACATCCAGAAGACTCTCCCACTCCTTTAAGCCAAGGACACCGGAGTGATCATTCTTCGGGCTCTTCATCTAGAAGAATCAGCTCCAGTTCAATCACTAAGATAATATCCTCTTTCGACTCACGAAGAGTGAATGTCCTAGTCACAAACTCTAAGTAACCTCTGCCGGACAACAACGTGGCTCTACGCATTCAGCAGCTACAGCAAGGACAACAGAGAATAGAGGTCCTGACGGAAAACCTCCTTCTCACTCTCCAACGTGCACCAAACAATGATGAAGTTCCTCCACAAGATGAGGCAAACGGTGGAGAAGATGAGTCACGCGCCCTTACTAAAAAGGACGTTGACAATATCCTCGCCAAAGCAAAAGAAGAGGATACACTGAAGGAGCATGGAGTCAAGCCACCATATCCCTTATGGATGGACTCGGTTCCGTTCCCTTCAAAGTTCAAACAACCTCTTCTCCAAACATATACGGGGAAAGGTTCAGCTAGACAACATGTCATCCACTTTAAGATCCTAATAGGAACTATTGCGGATCAGGATGCTCTTAAAATCCGTCTCTTTGCAAGCACCCTGAAAGGTACGGCCTTTGATTGGTATTCCACTTTGCCAGAGGACTCCATTCAAAACTGGACCATGCTAGAGACACGCTTCCTGACCCACTTCAAAGGTGAGGATCATCCTGTTACTATGGCTCAACTCTGCAGCCTTAAACAGGGAGAGAATGAGTCGACATACGACTTCATTCACAAGTGGAAAGCAATGGCATACAAATGCTCAGATGTGCTGCCACAAGCGTCGCTGGTCGACATCTGCCGAAACAACATGAGAGCAAGGATCCTCTCCATGATCATCGGCAACAAAGCGAAGAATCTAAGAGAACTCCTGGAAGCGTCTATGGAGGCTGAAACTGTGATCAAAGACCTCAACAGTCAATAGTCATCAAAGAAAGTGCCGACCGCCATTCCGACCTCAGAGCCAAAGAAAAAGGAGGTTCTCAATGTGCAAACCAAGTCAGCTCCTCAGCCACCAAAGAAAGCTGAAAACAAAACTGCAGGTAAAAGACCTGAACTCTCTGATGCCTTTAAAGAACGAGTAGAGAAGAAATACTCATTCGATGAAGTTGTTGAAGAAATATTTGGGGCTCTCTTGGCATATGGGAAACTCACCTTGCCTGACCCTAAAAGACCGGAAGATGTTGGCAAAACCAATGATCCTCGATATTGATCATACCACCAAATGGTCTCACATCCTCTCAACGAATGTTTCATTGTGAGAGAGAAGATCAACGAGATGTGGAAAAACGGAGTCATTACCTTTGACAAAAACTATGGGTCTTTCTCCGTTAACATGGTGTCATATCGACAAACATCCAAATCACCAAAGAAAAAAATCACCACTTCCTTTAAGGTGATAAAAAAAATGACCAAGAAGTCCCAAGAGCCGGTGCCTTACCCAACACCAGAAGGACAGTTGATATGGGTGCATCTTGATCTCCTAGAAGATGAAAATTGGGAGATCGTCAAAACAAAGCCAACCGCGCAACAACGAAGGCAAGCCAAGAGACAACTCCGCAAGCTCAAACAGCAGGAGAAGGCTCATACCAAGCAGGAGGTCCCCGAAAAGGTAGAAACCCCCTCTACCGCTTCACTGGGGGCAACAGAGGAGTCTCTTCCCAAGGCCTCAAGAGTGGCAAGAAAATTCACCCTCGGTGATTTCATGCCACCACGGCTCAGAGATGAGACTACGCAGGGGACATCATACTCTTGCACCTTGGTAGTTGGATTCTCCATGAATGGATACAAGTCCAGTGACATTGCCAATGACACTGATGAATGGGAGGAATCCCTTGAAACTGGGGAATATCTCTCCGATGAAGAATGGACCCCAGAATCCCACCTTATGCTGGTAATTTGGTATAACCCCTTCCAGCCACAAGGATCTTGGTCTGATGACGATGAAGACCAAGAGGTTGATCAAGAAAATGCTGTCAATCCAGCACTGGCCAATGCTCTAGTGGATCCCAACGAGGTTGAACCATGAGGAGCAGATGACGAAGACTTGGCTCCTATGCCATATCTTGAAGAATATGCAAGGATCTTGCAGCTTCTTGTCATAGAATAAGAGCATGATCGTATCAATCAGCTTCATCAAAATCCCGAACAGGAAGTCTCGGAGAATCTACAAGCATCTCCTCTAGTGACTCCGGAAAATGAAGAAAGTTGCTGGATTGATGATCCTCTTACATCGGAGGATGAGTCTGATTCCCAACAGTCCATCATGCAGGCATCTTCTATTGAAGTTGCTGCAATGTGATAATTCAGGATGATAGTGCCTTTCAAGCTTCATCTGCTGAGGCCGCAGACTTTCAAAATGCATCTGGGAGCATATCTTCTTGAGCCACATCTTCTCGGGTGACTTCCACTGAGAAAGCATCTTCTCAGCCGTCGTCTCCTGAAACAGAGACATCGGAATTCAAGCCTCTTCCAACTGGTCACCATGAAGAAACTCTGACCGATGAAGTCTTCAAAGAAAACCCAGTCAATTGGTCTCAGATACCCAACCTCATAGGAGATGTCTGGATCAATGAAATCCTAGACAAAGAAGAGAAGTTACTGGAAGCTATTCAGGACTTGTTCCCGGAAAATGCTCCATGCAATGCAATAACTGAAGACGGCAATGCTGCTGCAGAAGAATTTTCGGCAAATCAGGATGATCATCCCCTTGAGCCAGAAGGGGGTATTCCAAAAGAAGAGCCACCTCTAGAAGCTTTTGAACTTGGGAAAGGTACCCGCTCTGGCCGGGATTACGACAAAACCTACAACCAATCTCCTTCTTCTTCTTATGTAAATCCTTCGGGAAAGCAAGCTATAACTGCCCTAAGTGGCAACAATAATGAAAATGCAGGTCCCAAGGAGGCTTTCGAGTATGACTTGATTAGCACTTCAAACACATACTAGCACGACTGTACATCCTAGATTTATTACGAATGTCACCACAAACTCGTGATAGTCTTATTTCCGAACTGCAAAGGCTGAATGTGGATGTCGACAAACATGCCCCACAAGTCCTACAAATTGAAATGGACTACAGGGTCAAAAAGTCAAAAACCTCCTCTAAGGGAGAAAAGAAAGAAACTAAGGGACCTTGCACTGAATGCCTTTCGGTCCAAAACGCCGTAAGTGCTACCATCGCCTTCAATAAGGAAGACCTCCTGCTAGGCGAAACAAAGCACAACCGACCCTTGTACTTCACAAAGTTCATCAAAGAGATGCTGATACACAGAGTCTAGATCGACCCAGGTTCTGCACTTAACCTCATCTCTACTTCGGCACTCAAAGAGCTGGGTATTCCACCTAGCAAACTGAGTCACACATCTGTGTCCATCTTTGGATACGATGGGAGTGCTTAAAGGCCTATTGGCAAAATTAGATTCAAGTTGCAAATTGGTAATCTTATCTCTGAAGTCACCGTGTATGCAATAAAGACCCCTTCATGCTGCAACATCCTTCTCGGATGCTCATGGATACACGAGAACGGTGTCGTTCCCTCGACTCTACATTAGTGCATCAAGTTTGTTGGCGACAACGGCTTGATACATCGAGTGTTTGCAGACAAAAAGCCCTTCAAAGGCTAAGAAGTTCATTTCGCAGACTCTCGGACGTATAGGGACAAAAAAGAAGAAAAGGGGGAGAAAATAGCATCCATTGCCGGCAATCTCCAAAAAGATAAAGGCAAGGCTCCTCAGCAATCATCGGAAGAAAACAAACCTTCTTGCAAACCCAAAGAGAGCAATCAGTCTCCCTTCGTTATCTCCTTCAAATCTTCCAAACCTTTGGTAATCACTACCAAAGTAAAGAAGACAAAGCAAAAGACTGGGGGCAAGTTCACTGTTTCCTTCGTGCCTATCATACAAGACACGGATTTGGATTCAGAGAAAGAAGACGATACATCGTTAAGCCAAGCTGATACTCAGCAAGTTTAGCCTGCCCTCACTCCATTGGAGACTCCTGTTGACATAGAAGATCCTGTGTCTGCTACCTTCATCGTTCCGGCAACAATGGCAGAAGAGAAACCAATCTTCTTCCATAGATCGGACGCTTCTTTATCAAACTCCTTGCTTGAACCTTTCCAAAATGAAGGTATGCCTCAACTATCCTTGTATAGTCCAACGGCACAAGCTATCATGAAGAAAATGGGCTACGACGGTCAAAATCCAATTGGTTTAGGAGGTGGCGTTGGTATTCTCACACCATTGGAACCCACCCTGACCAAAAGTCAGCTGGAAGATTGGAAACTCCATTGTCGCATAGACAAGTCTTCATATGGGTTGGGGTATGATCCTGACACTCCGATCAGACAGTTGACACAAAGGTTGCAGAGTCGTTTTGCCGACCAGGCCTCAACATCTTGTGTCGATGAAGACAACGATCTCCCTGGAAATCTATTTGAAGAGTTACCCGACAAGGACCCAGGAAGCTCATCAAATTGGTATGATTTCTCTGATGATGAGGAGGAATTGTCCGATGATACAAACGCATGGTTCTCTGATTCAGAGGAGCCATCATCTCCAAAAGAAGTGCCTTACTTTGACCCAGTTTCAGCAGGTGATTGGGAACATCTCATAGCAAGTCTTGAGAAGAGTACCGATCAAGAAGATTTATGGACAGAAGCAGAGCCATGGTCTGAAAATGCCCTTAGAAATCCAGAAGATCTTGTTGAGTTAGAAGCCTCCGAAAATATTATGTAGGAACCATCTTCCAACAGAAGATTCTATTCAAAAGATAGACTTGGGAACACCTGATAACCCACGTCCTGTATTCATAAGTAAGAATATAAAGGATGATGAGTTACCCGAGTATGTCTCATTTCTTCGTGAGTTTGTTGATTGTTTTGCATGGTCTTACGCTGAAATGCCTAGCTTAGATCCCAAAATAGCAGTTCACAAACTCAACCTGCAAGAAAATATTAAGCCTGTCAAACAAGGCCAAAGAAGATTCCGTCCTGATGTGATGGACAAAATTGAACAAGAAGTTTAGAAACTCAAAAACGTTGGCTTCATCCGCTAGGAATAGCACCCAAAATGGTTGGACAACATTGTCTTCATGACAAAGAAAAATGGGCAAATCAGAGTCTGTATTGACTATAGAGACCTGAATAATGCATGCCCCAAAGATGAATTCCCGCTCCCCATACTGTAGGTAATTATTGACAACACCAGCAGGTTTGAGCGAATGACTTTCATGGACGACTTCTTTAGCTACAACCAGATAAAGATGCATCCTGAAGATGAAAGGCATACATCATTTCGGACCCCATTTGGCGTGTATTGCTACACTGTCATGCCATTTGGTCTGAAAAATGCCTGTGCAACATATCAGAGGGCTATGATGAAGATATTCCAAGATATGCAACACAAGACGGTCAAATGTTATGTTGATGACCTCGCCGTCAAAAGAAAAAGAAAAGAAGACCATCTCAAAGATCTTTGAGAAGTCTGCCTCCGGCTTCACAAACACAAACTGCGAATGAATCCCCTCAAATGCTTCTTCGGTGTCTCTTTGGGTAAGTTCCTCGGATTCATAGTTCGGAAAGCTGGAATAGAGCTTAACCCCATCAAAGTCAAGGCTATCCTAGAAATGCCATCTCCAAGAACCCTGAGAGGACTGAAAGGGCTTCAAGGGAGGTTGGCGTACATCCGACGGTTCATTTCCAACCTATCAGGGAAGTGCCGTTTAGTTTATCGCCTAATGAAGAAAGGTGTAGACTTTGTTTGGGATACTGAATGTGAAGCTGCATTTCAAGACATCAAGTTGTACCTGACCAAACCTCCGGTGTTGGCTGCTCTCACAACTGGAAAGCCATTCATCTTGTACACAAGAGCTCTCGAATATTCTTTGGGCGCTCTATTTGCACAAGAAAATGATGGAGGAAAAGAAGCTGCTCTATACTACCTCAGTCACATGTTGGTAGGTGCAGAGCATTGCTACTCTCCAGTCGAAAAAGAATGCCTGGCAGTGATGTTCGCAGTACAAAAGCTACGTCACTATTTGCTGTCAAACACAATATACCTGATATCGATGATCAATCTCTTAAAGGTCCTTGTCACAAAAGTAGGTTCTCTCAATGCCCGGCTGGCAAAATGGTCCATCCTTCTGTCATAATTTGTGTCGCAACCCCAGACCGAGATCTGGGCCTGCGAATAATTTGATGATGCTTAGGTGAACATACCTTTAACAATGATTATACATTCACTTAATTTCCCACAGGTTTTCGCTGTGAGGATTTCACCCACTCACAAAACATTTATGTTGGTGCGGAAGCGTGTAGCAAATCAATTACATAATCCATTCCATAATATAAGACTGATAAACAAATGTACCCAACATGATGTCAGAGTGAGAAATGATATCATTAGCATTCCCAAAATATAACATTTGAAGTTTAAACAAAAGATCATTTAAGTTAACATTCCCCCAAAACTAATGGCCAACAAAGGCCAGTACAATCAAAGTGTAAATCCAAGTAAACCAATAATCCCCCAAAATATGTTCGTAACTCAAAAAGCCCAACCAAATGTCTAAATGACATTGTCGGCTTGTGACTCTACTAAGCGCTACGGTTCATCGACCACCTCCTCTAGCTCCTCATAGGCAATAACGAGGACTGGACCTGAGTACCACAAAAATGGGTCGGACACGACGGTCTGACAGGTGGGTGAATAGATAATACAATAAGAGAAATCGAAAGATAACATTTAAAGGACGTTGAAATTTGTCCACACGTGTACTTTCATAAAACAGGATATATCATTTGTCAAAATGCATATATGAAGTAAAACATGTAGGATATCAAAGAATAGGAAACTAGCAAGATGGCCACCACACTAAAGCTAAATCCTCTCTATCACTAACGTGATGAGAGCACATTCAGTGCATTGGGCTCGAACACGCGAAGTGACGAGAACCAATATTATATACATATACATATAGCTAGACAAGACCACGGGCGCGGAACCGGGTAACGAGACAGGACAAGATCCAAGTTGCAACTGGCGAGAGCACGAGGGGGAGGCGCAAGCTAGTTGATCAGACTGACAAGGACGTCCAAGCTTAGTAGTGCCAACCCATAGGTTACATCAGAAATCAAAACATTTCCAAAACAATATCGGTATAAACACTCAAGCTGGAGAGACATGTTGCTCAAAGGCACACATTTCATATCACTATCTTTTCATGTAAGACCCCGCCCCGAGAGTTTCCGTTTAGTGCTAATTAAGACGTGCTTTAGCTATAAGTGGGATTAGTGGAATTTGGTTAAATCTGGATTAGAATAGCTTTTTATAGCTTTGAATTATTTTGGGAACTCTTTTGATTTAGTGGAACCTTTGGGGGTTTCCCTTGTTGAGTTTTGTGTGATTTTGGGGGTTCGTTTATTGTATTTTGATTAGTTTTGGGATTTATTCAATAATTCTGGAAATCGGTAATTTGCTTCGTTTAATGTATTTTATTATTCCCGAGAACTTTTGTATTTGCTCCGTTTCCGTTCGAGACCTCTAAACCCTACTTTGCTAATGATAGGGGTAAAACAGTCTTTTTACACAAAAATCTGGACCCAAATTCCGAGATCTCAAAACCATGCCAAAATTATACTTTTTGAAAAATAGATTTTATGAGGAACATTTTTCTTTTCTTCGTCGATCGCATCCGGGGCCCAGAAACCGATGTTCTATTCCCGACAAGTTTAAGTGATGGTGGGACCCACACCCACCCTTTTACAAAAAGGCTAGCCCATCTCCTTCTTCCCCATTCGATTCCAGCAGAACGAGAGGGTGAGAGGAGCCTCTCCTTAGGGTTTTTCCCCTTTCCTCTTCTTCTTCTTGTTTCCTCACAAGACCCACCCCCAAGCTTGCCAAAATGAGAGATTGGTGCCCATCTCCTTCTTCCTCTCATCTCAAGCTCTCTATGGATGCCATTAAAAGAGAAATCCAGCAACATTGAGGTTCTCCTTGAGCTAGTCTTCTTCATTTGAAGCACTTCCAAATTGGAGATTTGTGGCTTGAGAGGGTGATTAGGAGCTTGATTAGCTACTTTGGAAACCAAGGCAAGTGAATGAATGGATTTGATTTGAATGAGTTCTTGTTTTATTGAAAATGTGGATTTTACTATTCATCTTCCTCTAGTTTCCTATGTTTCATAATGCTTTTGGAAATATGCTTATTGATAAGATTTTCTCTTAGTTAATTTTCATGAGAATGTATGCATTCATCTACTAAAGCTTGTTTTGCCATTATGGATTTTATGAATGAGATTTGTACTTGTATTGAATGAGGTTTGTATTGGAAGGAGAATCAATGCATTGATGGAATGGTGGTTGGAGGAAAGAATGAGATGTGGAACGGAAGGGAATAGACTCATTTCATGTTAGTAAATGGATGAAGTTGATGTGAAAGGGTTTGGGAAGGAAAGAGTTGAAACCTGCACCTGATGTGTAGCTCCCGCGGCTGGGTGGTCACCTTGGCGGCTAGCCGACAGGTGACCGGCGGCTAGCCGACCCAGATTCGGTTACAAACACAGAATGTTGTGTTTTGACAGGTGAACCGCGGTCAGCCCCGAGGTCAGCTAGCGGCTAACCGCCACCCAAAAACCCTGCGACCGCCAGGTAGCCGAAATACGCGGTTAGAAACACAGAATGCTATATTTTAGCAGGGTGAACCGCGGTCAGCCAGCAGCTAACCGCCGAACACCTCGGCGGCTAACCGCCAGCTAACCGACAGGTGACCGAATTTCACCCAGAATTCCTGAGTCTTTTCTATAGTTTTCAAAGATGGTATTTAAAGGTTTGGATGGGTTGTTCTAATGCCCTACCACCTTGGGAAGACCCAGGGGATGACATAAGGAGATTGACTTAGAAAGAAACACCATCTCGGAAATACATTGGGACATTTGGATTCATCAACTTGCATAAGGAAACTTGGTATGTCCTCTATCATTCGAGTACCATACTAAGGGTAATAATAGACATACAAGATCCTTATACATGTTGTTTGAATATGGATGCCCCAATATATAGTCCGTAATGGTATAAGGATTCATTGCATTGTTTTACTCAGATTATATGTATGATTACCCGATCCTACTGGTTTTATCTCAAATTCTGATTTATACACCTGATATGTCCTGCCAGCCCCGTTTATGCATGGACAGATATTGATATGAAATGTGTGCTTACGAGCACCAAGCCCCGCCTGCCCGAGTGTTTTATACTAATATAGTTTTGTACATGTTTTGATTTCTCATGTCACCTATGAGTCGGCACCACTAAGCTTGGACGTCCTAGTCAATCTGATCAATTGACTTGGGCCTCCCCCTTATGCTCCCGCCAGTTGCAACTTGGATCCTGTCTTGTCCCGTTACCCAGTTCCGCGGCCGTGGTCTTGCCTAGCTATATGTATATGTATATAATGTTGGTTCTCGTCACTTCGTGTGCTCGAGCCCAACGCACGGAATGTGCTCTCATCACATTAGTGATAGAGAGGATTTAGCTTTAGTGTGGTTGCCAATCTGTTCCCCACGATTGTGGCTCCCCTGAAGAAGGGCAATTTGCAGGGTCCGCCTATGGACTGGGTTTGCAATGTGAGGAATACATGTTTTACAGTTGTTTTAAAAGAATACATGTTTTACAATCGTCTTAAAGGAATACATGTTTTACAGTCGTCTTAAAGGAATACATGTTTTACAGTTGTTTTAAAGGAATACATGTTTTACAGTTGTTTTAAAGGAATGCATGTTTTACCAGATATATATGCTTTTACACATGCTTTAAAATGAATACATGTTTTGTCAAGTATACAAGTTTTACACTGGTTTTAAATCTATGCAACTCTTGATCAAATACCATGATTTATCATATGTTTTATTATTCAGATTATCGTTATATCTTTTCACCCACCTGCCAGACCGTCGAGTCTGACCCACTCTTTTGGTACTCAGGTCCAGATTTCTTCGCTCCGAGCTGAGTGCACGTGTTGGCTGTGGAGTCATGCGTTGCAGATTTGTAGCGTCGGCTATGTCATGTAGACATTTAGCTCGACATCTGAGTTACGTCACATGTGGGGTAGTGTTTATTTAGCTTGTTATATGTATGGCTTTTATTAGCCTGTTCTCCAGGATTTTTAATTAATGCACATTGATACTTGTAACTTGAACATATGTGGGAATGAAATATCCTGTTACTGTCTGCTCTGTATTTTAATGTAATGGATTGTTCCAGTCTGATATGATTCTTGATACGATAGCTATATGCTAGCGGTTGAGTGCGATACGGAATCCGATTGCCACGGAATTCGAGTCGCAACGCCACGTAAGCTTCCGCAAAATATTTAGAATGTGTTGGAATTGTCATCCTCACTCACGCGGATCCTGGGAGAAATATAATTATTACTTAAATCCCAATTTTCACGCTCCCCGAGGTCGGGCCGCTGTAGGGTCCGGGTTTGGGGGCGCGACATTTCATGTACGAACGGGGCTGGCAGGACATGTCAAGTGCATAAATCATAGTTTGAGATGAAACTAGTGATATCGGGAGAAGTCGGGTTAAGACAAGTATGATCTAAATAAAACATTGCAATGAGTCCTTATACGGTTACGGACTATGTATTGGGACTTCCGTATTCACACAATATGTATGAGGACCTTGTATGTCTACTATTGCTCTTGGCATGGTACTCGAATGATGATCGACATCTCAAGATTCCTCGTACAGTTTAGTAAATCCGCAATTCTCAATACATTTCCAAAGTGGTATTTCCTTCCAATTAAATCTCCTTATGTCATCCTCTAGGTCTTCCCAAGGTGGTAGGGCATCAAAACAACCCATCCAAGCCTTGAAATATCATCTATGGAACCAATGGAAAAGACCCAGGAATTCTGTACAGTTCGCTTGAGCGGACAGGAGGTTCGCTTGAGTGGATTGGTTCAGTTCAAAAGGGCTCAAGCAAAGAATGGGGAGGCTCGAGTGAACATAGTTCTGTGAGGGGTTTGCTTGAGCGAGTGAGTATCAATTCGCTCGAGCGAACTGCTCCAGAACAGGAAGGCTCGAGGGAGGGAAGAGATTGGTTCAAGCGATAGAGGTTTTGTGAAAGGTTTGCTCGAGCGAACTGCTTCAGAAACTCACCGTTTCAGCAGTCCAAACCTCATCTTCCCTTCTCTTCAAAACTTCATTTCAGCCAACACTTCACACAATATTTATGGCTCTCAACCTACCAACTTCCATCCCAATCAAGTCCTCCAACAACCATTCATGTGAAACCAAAATCATATCCATCCCCTTACAAATCTCATTCAATGCAAAGACTCCCAAATTAATGACAAATCACAAATGATCCAACAACCAACTGTACCAGCATAATGCATATACATTCTTCAAAGGTTCCAATAATGGGAAATAACTTAACAAGATGCACAAATCAAAACTCATTATCAACCATAGTACATGAGAGAAGATGAATAGTGAAAAATTCATAAAATCTTATTAAAACATGAAATCATTCAAGAAAGCTATGCATCCACTTGCCTTGGCCTCCAATTAAGCTAATCAAGCTCTAAGCACACTCTCAAGTCCACAATCTACAATCTGCACAAAAATCGTCAAAATGACACTAATCACAAACCCTAGAATGGCAAAACAAGAAATAGAAGGAAATAACTTCCAATAACCATGATGGAGCATCTCAAGGACTAGAAGAATACATAACCAAGAGATGAGAAGAAGAGCTTACATGGAAGACTTCCAAATACACAAGGCTTGCTCAAAGAAGATCTTAGAGTGGAGGGTTTTCTCTAAAAATTGCACCAATAGGAAGCATTCTTGGAGGGGAAGAAGGTTGGAGCATCCATTTTCCTTTTAGCAATATATTTGAGAGAGATTGAGAGATGGAGGAGCAAGGAGGGGGCAAGAAAACCCTAGGCTGAACTCTCTCTTCTTCAAATGGGAATTGCAAGAAAGAAAGGAGGGGAAGGAGACCCTTCTCTTATACTAAGTGGGAATCGGTCCCACCACTTAGACAATTACTTGGGCTTAAAACACCAACTTCTGGGCCTCGGATGGATTCAACGAAGAAGAAAGAATTGCTCGTCGAAATTTCTAGTTTACAGAAAGTATATATTTCACATGTTTCGGAGATATTGAAATTAGTGTCCAGATTTTGTGTAAAAAGACTGTTTTACCCCTATACATAGCAAAGTAGGGTTTAGAGGTCTCGAACGGAGACGGTACAAACACGAAAGTTGTCAGGAATCATAAAATACATTAAACGGGGCAAACTGCAGATTTCTAGAATTACTAAATAAATCCCAAAGCTAATCAAAACCCAATTAAGGGAACCCCCAAAGGGTCCCACTAAATCAAAAGAATTCCCCAAGCTTAACCAAAACTATAAAAAGCTATTATAATCCAAACTTAACCAAATTCCACTAATCACACTTATAACTAAAGCGTGTCTTAATTAACACTAATCAGAAACTCTCGGGGCGGGGTCTTACAATTTGATATTAGGTATGTACCACAAAAAGCAATCAAAGGTCAATCTCTGGCAGATTTTCTTGCAGAGCATCCACTGCCTAAGGATTCTCTGCTCAGGGATGATCTCCAAGACGAACCTGTCTACAACGTGGAGACTTCCTCACCAAATGCCTCCTGGAACATGTACTTCGATGGTGTGACCAGGACAAATAAAAAAGGAAAGCCGATATCGGGAATTGGCATTCTCTTTGTTAGCCCTGACAAATACATAATTCCACACGCATTTTCAATACTGGAACCATGTTCAAACAATGCGGCTGAATACCAAGCCCTGATCATAGGATTGGAACTCGCCCTCGAATCCGGTATCACCATGCTGGAAGCATTTGAGGACTCTCAACTGATCGTCAACCAAATGAATCAGAAATATGAAATCAGGAAGCCTGATCTGTTGCCTTACTACAACAAGGCGCAATCGCTTCGTCAAAGGTTTGATATCTGTCACATCACCCACATCCGTAGAGGTGAAAACATCCGTGCAGATGCCCTGGCTGGACTTGCTGCATCTATGGCAATCTAAGAAGGGGAAAACATGAAAATTACAGTGTGTCAAAGGAGGATTCTCCCTCCTCTCAACACACACCAGGCAGTCACTGAAGGCCACCGAGTGGTTGGAAGTCGGATTTCCATCCTTACACCTCCAATTGGCGACTGGAGGGATCCGTTCATTGATTATATTATGTTCGGAATCCTACCAAAAGATCCGAAAGAGCAGGTAAGCATTCAAAGACGAGCCCTAAACTTTCATTTGGATATTCCCTCCAAAATGCTTTATAGAAAATCCTTCAACAGAGTACTTTTATGCTGCATGTCACAACAGGAAGCAGAAGAAACTTTAAAAGAAGTTCATGTTGGCCTTTGTGGAGCCCATCAGGCTGGTCCTAAGCTCTATGATTAGATAAAAAGGTTAGGTTACTATTGGCGTACCATGGTAGCTGACACAATGCAATTTGCTAAACGTTGCCAATATGCCAAGTTCATGCAAATTATGTCCACATGCCTCCAGAATGGCTACATCCTACAACGATCTTGTAAGACTCCGCCCCGAGAGTTTCTTTTTAGTGTTAATTAAGACGTACTTTATCTATAAGTGAGATTAGTGGAAATGGGTTAAATCTGGATTTAGAATAGCTTGTTATAGCTTTGAATTATTTTGGGAACTCTTTTGATTTAGTGAGGCCCTTTGGGGGTTCCTTTATTGTGTCTTGATTAGTTTTGGAATTTATTTAATAATTCTGGAAATCTGTAATTTGCTTTGTTTGATGTATTTTATTATTCCCGAAAACTTTTATATTTGCTCTGTTCTCGTTCAAGACCTCTAAACCCTACTTTGCTAATGATAGGGGTAAAACAGTCTTTTTACACAAAATCTGGACACTATTTTCAATGTCTCCGAAACTCGTAAAATATATACTTTTTGGAAAGTAGAAATTTCGACGATCAATTCTTCTTTCTTAGTCGAATCCGTCTGAAGCCCGTAGAGTGATGCTTTCGGCCCTAGAAGTTGAGTAAGTTGAGGGACCTATGACCATTGTCTATATAAAGAAGAGTCTTCTTCTCTTCTCCCCTTTTCTTACAACTCTCATTGAGGAAAGAGAGGTTCCAGCCCTAGGGTTTTTCTACCTTGCCTCTTGCTTCCCCATCTCTCAATTTCTCTCAAATCTATTGCTAAAGGTAAAATGGAGGTGGTAATCTTCTTCCCCTCCATGAGAGCTTCATCTTGATACCATTTTTAGAGAGAGCATTCCATTCCAAGCTACACTTTGATCAAGCTCTTGCCATTAGAGGACTTTCCATGTAAGCTCTTCTTCTCATATCTTGGTTGTGTGTTCTTCTAGTCCTCGAGATGCTCCATCTTGGTTATTGGAAGTTATCCCTTTCTATTTCATAGTTTTGCCATTTTAGGGCTTGTAATGAATGTATTTTGGGGATTTTTGTGTAGATAGAGGATTTTGAGCTTGAGAGTGGGATTAGAGCTTATTAGCTTAATTGGAGACCAAGGCAAGTGAATGAATGGATTTGATTTGAATGAGTTCTTGTTTTATTAAAAATGTGGATTTTACTATTCATCTTCCTCTAGTTTCCTATGTTTCATAATGCTTTTTGGTAATACACTTATTGATAAGATTTCCTTTTAGTTAGCTTATGAGGATGTATGCATTCATTTACTAAAGCTTGTTTTGCCATTATGGATTTTATAAATGAGATTTGTACTTGCATTGAATGGGGTTTGCATTGGAAGGAGAATTAATGCCTTGATGGAAGGATGGTTGGAGGATAGGATTGATGCTGAATGGTAGGATTGATGTTGAATGGAAGGGAATAGACCCATTTCATGTTAGAAAATGGATGAAGTTGAGGTGAAAGGGTTTGGGAAAGAAAGAGCCGAAATCTACACCTGATGTGTAGTTCCCGCAGCTGGGCGGTCAGCGGGCGGTCACCTTGGCGGCTAGCCGACAGGTGACCGAATGCTAGCCAACCCAGATTCGGTTACAAACACAGAATGCTGTGCTTTGACAGGTGAGCCGTGGTCAGCCCCGCGGTCAGCTCGCGGCTAACCGCCACCCAAAAGCCCTGTGACCGCCAGGTTGCCGAAATGCGCGATCAGAAACACAGAATGCTATATTTTAGCAGGGTGCCCCGCGGTCAACCAGCGGCTAACCGCCGAACCTCGGCGGCTAACCGCTAGCTAACCGACAGGTGACCGAATTTCACCCAGAATTCCTGAGTCTTTTCTATTTTTTTCAGATATGGTATTTAAAGGTTTGGATGGGTTGTTCTGATGCCCTACCACCTTGGAAAGACCCAGGGGATAACATAAGAAGATCAACTTAGAAAGAAACTCCATTTCGGAAATGTATTGGGAATTTTGTATTCATCAACTTGTATAAGGAAACTTGATATGTCCTCTATCACTGGAGTACCAAACTAAGGGCAATAATAGACATACAAGATCTTTATACATGTTGTTTGAATACGGAAGCCCCAATATATAGTCCATAACTGTATAAGGATTCATTTCATTGTTTCAACTTTGATTTATGCACCTGACATCTCCTGCTAGCCCCGTTTATGCGTGAAAAGATAATGATATGAAATGTGTGCCTACGAGCACCATGCCCCGCCTACCCGAGTATTTTATACTGATATAGTTATGTACATGTTTTGATTTCTCATGTAACCTATGAGTTGGCACCACTAAGATTGGACGTTCTTGTCAGTCTGATCAACTGACTTGGGCCTCTTCTTTGTGCTCCCGCCAGTTGCAACTTGGATCCTGTCCTGCCCCTTTACCCGGTTCCGCGGCCGTGGTCTTGTCTAGCTATATGTATATGTATATAATGTTGGTTCTCGTCACTTCGTGTGCTCGAGCCCAACGCACTGAATGTGCTCTCATCACATTAGTGATAGAGAGGATTTAGCTTTAGTGTGGTTGCCATCTAGTCAGTTCCTGTACCTTGAATATACTACATGATTTAATATGCATCTGTACTTTAAATGAACCATGCATCCTATTTTAAGACAGTTATTGTTTTAATAAGATTTCGTTATGTTTAAGATGTGCTTTGATTCTTTCTTGGTATTATCTATTCATCCACCCGCCAGATCGTCGTGTCTGACCCATTTTTGTGGTACTCAGGTCCAGCCCCCGTTATTGCCTTCGAGGAGGAACCAGAGGAGGCGGTCGGTGAACCGCAACGATTTGTGGAGTGGCAAGCTGACAATGTCATATAGACATTTGGTTTAGCTTTGAGCTACGTAACATTTTGGGGAGATTATAGAATGATACATGATTTATACTTTTGGTTGTACTGGCCTTTGTTGGCCATTATTGTTGGGGAATGTTAATTTAACTTGATCTTTTGTTTAAACTCTAACTTCATATTTTGGGAATGCTAATGAGATCGTTGCTCACTCTGACATCATGTCATACTTATGTATTATCAGTCTTATATGATGATGATGGATCAAGAATTTGATTTGTTACACGCTTCCGCACCAATGTAAATGTTCTATGAGTGTGTGTGAAATCCTCACCGCGGAAACCTGTGGGAAATTAAGTGAATGTATTATCATTGTTAAGGGTAGTTTATTACCCCATCCACCTCGTCGCGGGCCCGGATCCCGGTCCGAGGTCGCGACAGACCTCATGGCCCTTCGAAGCCTGGGGTATGGACATCATAGGTCCTATCTCTCCCCCGTCAAGCAAAGGTCATCGCTTCATCTTCGCCGCTACGGATTATTTCTCCAAGTGGTCAGAAGCATTTGTGTTCAATGAAATGAAGACCTCGTCAATCCTTCAATTCTTGCGAACCAACATCATTTGTCGCTTCGGCATACCTAAAAGATTGGTCCATGATAATAGACCACAATTCCGGGATCACGGATTCTACAAGTTCTGCGACAAATACAAAATCCAAAGTTGTCCTTCGATTCCATATAACCTGGCAGCGAATGGACTGGCAGAAGCATTCAACAAGACACTCTGTAAAATCCTCAAAAAAATGGTCTCTAGTCATAAAAGAGACTGGAGTGACAAAATGCCTGAAGCTTTATGGGCCTACCGAACTACAGTTCGAGGACCAACCCATAACACACCATTCTCCTTGGTCTATGGATGTGAAGCAGTTGTCCCTCTAGAGGTACAAATTCCTTCTTTAAGGGTATCTCTACAAAATGAAATGACGCAAGAAAGCAACGTCAAATTGAGACTCCAAGAACTGGATAATCTCGATGAAAGACGGCTCGAAGCTCTACAAAGAGTTGAGCTTTACCAAGCACGCATGACAGGATCTTTTGACAAAAAGGTCAGGCAACGCACCCACAAAAAGAGTGACTTGGTACTTGCGATAAAAAGGCCGATGGTTTTTGCCACAAATCCAAAGGCAAATTCGAACCAAAATAGGAGGTGCCCTTCGTCATCGACAAAGTCTTCTCCAACGGTGCATATGCTCTTCTAAACATGGAGGGTGATAGATGTATGCTACCCATCAATGGCAAGTTCTTGAAGTGGTACTACCCTTGAAGACTTCCTACAACGGGTTAGAGCGATGCCTCC
Source organism: Persea americana (assembly GCA_029852735.1). Taxonomy (NCBI): domain Eukaryota; kingdom Viridiplantae; phylum Streptophyta; class Magnoliopsida; order Laurales; family Lauraceae; genus Persea; species Persea americana. Next base: position 45,395,459 of record CM056814.1, read on the forward strand.
ATGGCCAAAGCCTATTCCTAGGTACTTGCTCGTCAAACCCACCCCTTTCAGATTTTTCATCCCTATGTTGAAATCTCTATAAACCCAAAACAATGTTTACTTTCTATGTTTCATTATTCAAAAAAAAGTCAAATCCAAAATCCAAGTTTAGGAGCCTCTTCCCTAAACTTGACCAAAACTTTCATTCCTTGAACCCAAAATTCATCGTTTGAAACAAAAATCATACTCAGGGATTTCCACCCTAGTCCACCCCGACTTTTACCATAAAAAATGGTTTTGAGTCAAAATTTACGACCCTCGTTTCTTTAAACAAAAAATGGTTTTTCAAAAACCATGGGGAAGCGACGTTTAGTCGATACTCACACAAAACCCAAAAATTGGAAGGATGCGAACCCCATTCGATACTTCCAGTACCTCAAATCGCAAGGAAGCGACACTTCGTTAATACTTGCAAGATTTCAAAAATTGTGGAGACACAACGTTTCAGTTAATATCCACAACCCAGATTTCAAAACAAACACAAAGGTTCGAAAAAACCTCAAATTTCAAAAATCGTGGGGAAGCGACAATCCATCGATACCCACAAAACCAAATTTTTGAGAAAAAAACAAAGAAGCGACATTCAGTCGATACTTACACTAAAATCTGTGAGGAGGCGACATTCCATCGATACTCGCAACCGAATGAGCAAGGAAGCAACATTCCATAGATAATTGCAATACCATTCAGTAGGAAGGCGACTCTTAGTCGATACTTGCACTTTGAAAACCGAAAAAATAAAAATAAAACTGGCTTTTATGCCAAAAACATGGCTTTCATGCCAAAAACCAGAAATCAGGCTTCCACGCCAACAGAACAAAACCTGGCTTTCATGCCAAAAATAAAAAATCTAGCTTCCATGCCAACAAAACAAAACTTGGTTTTAAAAAAACTTGGCTTTCATGCCACAAAACTTGGCTTTCACGCCACAAACAAAATTTTAGCTCTCATGCCACAAACAAAATTTTGGCTCCTATGCCACCAAAATTTGGCTTTCATGCCATTCAAAATTCAACTTTCAAGCCATCAAATAACCCGGCTTTTCGCCACAAAATCTGGCTTTCATGCCCAAAACAACCCTTTGACAAAAGATTTTCACAAAAAGACAACCTTTTGATCAAATTTTCAAACAAACATTCCCATTAAACGTTTACTTACTTTCATAAAAAAGAATTTAAGTGAAATGAAGGAATACAAAAAAAAACGAAGGTGCCAAAAAAAAAAATGTTTGTACATAGAGGTACCAAAAAAAAAGAAGAAAAGTTTGTTACAAAGTTAGGAGACTAGTCCGACATGGTCTTCAGCCAAAGACTTAACTCCTCAAGCAAACTCTTGGCCTTAGTCTCCAAAGCTTCCAGGCCGCATTTCTTTAGGATTTTCCCATAAAATGCAGTAGGCCGTAGTAACCCATCTTCAGCACAAGGAAGCTCTTCCCAGAGAATTTGCCATTGTTCATATTCCTGAGTCTTCCTCCGGAGATTGCTTTTGGCCCCCTCAACTTGGCGAATGAGAGTCCTCTCTCTATCGCGAGCTTTCGAAATATCAGTCCACTTGGCAGCAACTTGTTCTTCCAACAACTCAAGGCGCTGTCTGGCCTCAGTGACCTCCCTATCAAGACGGTGCTGGTCCTCTGTCAACTCGATAATAGCCAACTCGGTAATGTTCCTCACCCGAACAAGCTGCTTCCGAGTCCGCGAGATCTCATCCAGTTCAGATTTGACCTCGCTAGAAGTCTTCAAAAACATCTCGTTGAAGAAGTCACCATTTGGAAAGCTCTTGGTCTCATTCCACTTGTTGCTTAGTGCGATGACTTCATCAACGAAAGCCTTGGCATCTGTAATGTCCAGACCGACCTCTTCGCTATCAGCAAGAATGTCCTGCACATGGTTAACCATGCTGAAGCCGGCCTCCAAATGGCCAGATGAGAGAGTCTCGACCCATGAGCTCAAAACTCTCTTCAACACCTTCCTCGCAAACTGATGGGGTGGCTCAGATAAAGACTCGCCATGATCCCTTGGTCGGCTGCTCATGTCAGGCACCGTTGGAAGAGTAATCAAGAAGCTCTTTCCAATCGGAGCCGCTGGGGAAGGAATATCAGCATGCGGACTCGCCTTTGCCTCACCAAAACTAGTAGAAGAAGTCCCTACTCCTGAATCAGCTGCGGGCACCCCCTGCTATGGCTCTAAGAAAGATAGAGGAACTTCTCTTGTCGCCTCATAACCTACCAATAGAAAATGAAAAAGGTATGAATATGATCTTGTCAAAAATCAAAAAATCGAGATTATCACTATAAAGTACCTTCTTCGATGACTGGCTGAATGCTTTCTGCCTCCATGAGCTCATTCAAAGCATCATCAAAAGTTGTATCCATGGATGCCTCGAAGTCGTCAGAATCCTCTGGCAAGTCGGCTGGCAAGAAAACAAAAAATATGTCAGCAAGTGGTGGTAAAGGAAAACAAAGAAAAAAAAAGAAGAGAAAATCATACCAGGTGGAGATTCTGGGTTCCTCCTCAGATGCCATGACCGGATCTGTCACCGCCTCATTGGCCGGCACCTCAGGCATCATCAAATCATCATCTTTTGCCAAAAGAAAGAAAAACAGTAAATCAAAAACAAAGGCCTCATAAAAAAAAGGGAGCGGAAAAAAGAGAGAAGAACGGTCATACCATCACTACTGATACTTTCTTCACGGCTTCCCTTCTCCGGAGGCTCATCGTCATCCCCTGATGCCTCCTCAGCAATGGTGGAAGGAATTTCCAGATCAAGAGAATTTTCATGCCGTCTCTTACTTCGGCACTGTCCTCTTCTCCTTTTGCTCCTACGGGACGAATTGCTGGAAGTACCTACCCCGCCATCGAAATCGGGCCTTTCGCCAGAGTCCTCATTGGATGGTCTGCACTTGCCGGTAGACTCCATGGAAGCCTTTGCTCGCTCAGCTTGTATCCAAGCAGTGACCTCAACCTCCTCCTCTACGAGCTGTTCCAAGACCTGACCGGGTATTTCTTGTGCAGCTCCCAATCTGACGACGTCCTGGTCCTCAAGAAAACCTGTTCTGTGCTTTTCTCCAGAAAGGAATGTCAGAAATTCTTCTCGGCGGATGCCATCTGACTTCCCAAGACCCTTCCCGGAATGTTGTTTTACATCGAGCTCCTTCTTGGAAAGTCCCCGGTACACTAAAAGGCTCTTCATGAACCATTTCGTGAAGCCAGCAGTCCAAAAAGTGGGCAACTCAGGATAAGAAATCATGGTGGTAGTATCTTCCGCACTATAGAAGGCCCATGCCTTCCTCCCATCCTGCAGACCTCCAAAATGCTTCAGCTTGCTCCAAGGCGCTCCAACAACGCCTTGAGAGAAGCCCAACTGCATGGCAAAATGCGAGGGAACATACGGCTGGATGTCGACGAAAAGATGTCTACGGTACACCATTGTGCCGACACGTATGTTGAAAAGCCAACTCCTCTCTGCATTTGTCAAAGAATAGTGTCTCCCCAACCTTGCCCTGGTGGAATCTCGGGAGACACCAAAATCATAAGCCTTCTTCCGTAAGCCCGGAGAAAGCTTCACTGAGGACTGCCCCATCTCGACGTCCCAGAATCATCGGATCCTCAAACGGGCAGATAAGAGAGATTCGGAAACAGGCTTCCCTCTAGCCAACCAAATCATAAACAGGTCATCGTCCTGTGCAACACCTAATCGGTGGAAACTGGGACAGCGGTATACATACCATGAATAGAAAATGTGGGCAGAAAATACCCTATTAATGGGAAGCCCAAGCCGAACCAGGAAAGCAGCAGCCTGCAGTTCGGTACATAAATAGGAGTAAAGAGCAAGCACCAAAGCAAGCCGCTCTCCATACGCCATCTAACAAGCCGGAAAAATCCAGTGCGGCCTGATGTGTGTACCATCTCCTCCAGCAAAAACAACCTCACCCAGCCAATAAGTGAGGTAAACAGCGAGATCTCTTCGCAGCACAATGTCAGAATGAATGGCGTTTGTGCTTGCAAAGAGCTCCTTCAAATTTTCTCGCATGGCAGAGATCTTCTTCGAATCTGGGTTTTTAGCCCTGGCTTCCTGGGTCGTACTCTCAGAAGACTCCCCACTGTCAAAGAAGTTGGAAGACAAAAAGCTACCACTCCTCCAACTGCTACATCGGACTTTCGAGTCCTCCTTCTTATTCAAAAAATCGTAGAAGGCAACGAACTGAAAGTAGAAAAGCCTGGACTCCTCAGACCGTTCCTCAGGAACACTGCCGATAGACATCAACTCCTCATAGAGATTGCAGAGAATATGCAACCCAGTGATGGCGCTCAGTTCCTTTAAAGGAAAACCAATCTCACCGTTCGTGACAACAAAGGTGTTGGTTTGTGGAAGGAATGACTTCAGCATGGCAATGAAGGCCTCCTCAGAGAAAACCACGGTTTTCCAAAAAGCGCGAACTGCGTCAAAACTCTCGGCCTCCTTCAGAATGGTACCGCCGACCTGCAGGATGTGATCAGTCCACGACTCCCAGCTCGAGTCAGCACTAAAACAACCACGAAGTTGAAAAGGCTTCACCCAATTGCTGCCATCGCCCTTGAAAATACCAAGGCCCACCGGTCTCAAATCGATCGAAGGATGATCTGACCCTTGGTAGCCGTTGGCTGGCATTAAAATGTCTATGCGGGCAGGCGACTTCTCTGCAAAACCAGAAAGGCCGCCAACAAAAACCCCGGTCTTGATCACACTAGCCCTCTTCACCCAGCTTGGAGGATCTTCCCTGTTTGAGCAGGTGGAGGAAAGGCTCATGATCGAGATAGTCCGATCAAAGGTGGACTGGGTAGAAAAAGTTCTCTTCTCACCATCAACTGTGTAAGAGAACTGAAAACATCTCCTTTGGTATGTTGAGTCGTCAGGGACTGCATCACCAAAGAAGAATGTATGCTTGGGCACAATGCTCTAATCGTCCGTGACCCAAGGACGGTTGCTTACCATAATCTTGTAAAACTCCTCATCCTTGAGGGCGATCAAACGTTGCCTCATCTCATCTCGGTTGAGCGAGTCACACTCTTCCAAGTTCCTTTCGACATACTGAACCTCCTCCCAGGCCTGCTGTACGGCAACATTAGAGGATTTGGTAGAACGGCGAGGCGCATTAGTGACGGGCTCCTTGCCCTTGTTTGTTCCGGAGGAACTACCTACAAAAGATGGAAAGAGAGAAAATCAATCATCAAAATGATAGAATTTTGCTAGAAAAATTTTAGCGAAATTTTGGCATGGTTCCGGGGCAATTCCGAAGAAAAGGGAAACACCCTGAAAGAAATAGAGAGCTTGAAGATGGACTCAACATCGCTGCAAGCTCATAATCAATGGAAAATTCTAGAAGAAGGGTTGAACTCAAACATTGCTGCGAGATCAAACCAAAGCTTCTCGAAATATCCACAAGATTGGAAAAGGGCTCAACATTACTGCGAACTCCAAAATCCAAAACTTGCAAAGCTCCTCAAAAATCCCCGCAAGACCAAGAAAGGGCTCAACATTGCTGCGAGCTCTAAATCCCAAGGCTTGCGAAAAGATTTCCAGGTGCGCACTATCATCCTTCCAATTTCATAAAAAAAATGCATAGAAGGAAAGTTATCATGCATGCCCGTCTCAAAATCCGGGAAAGAAAGAAAAAAAGAGAAGAAAATAATCTCTTTCAAAAAAAAAAAAAAATTGTCCACGCGGCCATATGGCCATGACCGTACGGTCCTGTCTGTAAGGTCACAAAAAGAGAGAAAAAAAAGAGGAAAAAAAAAAAAGAAAAAAAAAGAGAAAAAAAAACAACACGGTAAAAACAAAAAAAAAAAAGAAAAGAAGAGAAACCGTGAAAGAAAAAGAAAACGTGAAAGAAAACGAAAAAAAGAAAGAAGAAAAAAAAAAGAAAAAAAAACTTGTGAAAAAAAAAGGAAAAAGGAAACACATGAAAAAGGAAAAAAAAACAGAGAAAGAAAAAGAAAAGGAAAGGAAAGAAAGAAAACTTTTTTCTATTTCTACATGGGGTTCCTTAAGGAAAAAGAAGAAACTTACTTGAAGCCATGGAGAAAGAGGAACAACTAGAAGATCATTGAAGAAGAAGAAGAATCCTTGACCTTGGAGCACTCTTGAAGATTTTTGCAAAAAGAGAGTAATTAGCAACAAGAGATCCAACCTCCTTGCTTTTATAAGAGAGAGCAAACCAAAAGAGGAAAGAATGAGAAAAGAAAGGAGGTAAGTGCTACAAATTAGCAAACTTCCTAAAAGAAAGGGATCATGGGATATTCTTTCCCAATGAGGAGATCTTTTGAGAAATTCTCTAAAAAAAGAAAGGGATTATGATAAACTTTTTCCCAAAGAAAGATATTTTGAGAAAATCTCTCCCAAAATCAAGGAAACTTGAGAGATTCTCTCCAAGTAAGAATATTTTTAGATATTCTCTACCAAAAAGAGATATTATTAGATATTCTTTACAAAAATGACACCACATGAGATCTAAGCCATTTTTAAAGCTTAGGGTCCCATGGGCTAGCCCACATGAGACAGGTTTGACCACCTAGGCACTAAAAGTGGCTTTTAGTCAAAATCCTTCTTACCAAGAGCATACAAAAATGGTTCCATGCCTCCTTTGAGTTGATTGGACCATACAAAAAAAAAAAAAATCCAAGCCTCATGAGTTTTGAAAAATCCAAACCATCCCACCTTATGAACCAAATTAAGCCAAACCCTTGATATTGACATTCTACAGAAACCCTAAAAAACTCCAATGGGCCAAAATTGTCCCAAAGAGTGACCAAAAATCAAATCCTGGTCCCCTAACTTGCCACATACAGTTTATTAGGTCACAAGACCAAAACCAAAAACCAAAATCCGACCCCCTAACCTGCCATGTGTAGCTTATTAGGTCACAAGGTCAAAAACCAAAAACCTTCTTGACCGCCTGATGCGCCGCACAAAGCCTTTAGGTTCACAAGGTCAAAAGGAAAAGTCCAAAACCCAAAAACCCAATCCAAATGTCATTTTCAAAATCCTGCCTTGAGATGGTACGCGATCTCTCTCACTGCCATAAAATCCCCTTGGAAACTCAAAAGGCTACTCTATCAAGAGGAAAATGCTCAGAGACTCATGGTCAAGTCAGAAGTTCTCCTTCAAAGTTTTCTTCGAGGCACATCGACTACAAAAGCTGTGCAATTCATCGCTATACCTTGAGTGGGCATTTGTTGACACCAAAAATGTCACTTTGCCTCCTTAACATCAAAAGCTACATGGAGACGCATCCTACTACAAACATGCAAAGCTGCTTCAAGCATCAAATCTTGTCATAATCAAACAAAAACTGCAAGATCCTTCAAAATAGCCAAAAGAAGGGTACACATGAAGTTTCGGGCCATTTCAACACCATTTGGCCTAACTCCAATCCACCAACGGCTAAGCAGGAGCTCCCGGCGACGACAGTGATGAAGAGATCAAATCTTCGATCAGGGCATATGGATGGTCTCAAAATACCTCCAAAAGGCTCCACGTCAAATTTCAAGTCAAACCGACACCGTTTGATCCGCCATCAACTCTCGTACTGCGAAATCAAGCCTCTCAGCGGCGAGAACCTCCGATGCCGCCACTCATCAAATAAAGCACATGAGTAGCTTCTACATGCTTCCAAAGGGTTGCACGTCAAATTTCAGGACATTCCGACAACGTTTGACCCGGCTTTGACGCTCCCAAGCAGAATCAAGCCTACCGGTGGCGAAGCTCCCCGGGACCATGGCATCCAAATCGGAGCTAATGGATCATCTCAAAATGACTCCAATAGGCTCCCTGTCAAATTTCAGGTCAATCGGACATCGGATGACCGTACATCGAAGCTCGACATCTTCCGCACAGTGAAATCAAGTCTAGCATCGACGAGGCCCCAAACGGCTTCACAACACAAATAAAAGCCCATGGTTGGTCCTATCTAATGTTCAGGAAGCTTCACCTCAAATTTCAGGTCATTCCGACATCGTTTGACAAAGTTTCAGCTCTTGGAGGAAAATTGGCTACAAAGTCTTCGGCTTTTCCAAAAATAGGAAACTTTGTGTTCTGATTTGCACGACTTCTCAACAGATTTTCTTCAATGGAATGAAGCCAATAAATGTGGAGAAATATCAAGAAAAACACAGAAGAAAAAAGAAGCGAAAAAGACGGAAGAACGGCGATCGAATGGCAACCGAAAGGGGACAAATCCCCAATGGTCGCCGACGACCATAGGGATCCGGGCAGCCAAAGTTCTCTCGGAAACCCACTTTTTCGGGTGTTTTTCGCATTTCGCGATGTTTGGTCCTTGTGATTTTCTCAAATTCTAATTTTTGAGGCATGATATCCATCGATCTTCGTCAACATCACGGATCCGCCATCGAAATCATTCGATCATCATTGGACACTCCAAAATTGCCAACCGACCGACCAAGAAAGCACACTTTCTGCCCGACCGATCGTGAAACTGACTAGACAGATGTTGCTGGCCTATTGGTACAAACTAATGTCTGAATTTACATCGTCATCCGACATCAAACAACATACGGATCCATCGATGATGATTGCAAGAAGAATTCCAAAAGATGTGGCGCGGCCCGCGACTCTTCAAGCGACTCGGCGACCAATTAATGCTGTTATTTGGCCCGTTTATGACAAGTTAATACGGTCATTAACTAATTATTCTGGATGGCCCAATCAGAAGCAAGCAAATGGGAGTTACAAGTCCAATTAATCATGGCAATTAACCATGTAACTCCTATCATTATGGAGTTTAATCATGGTAATTAATCATGAAACCCCCACCATCATGGAGATTAAATGCCTATTATTCTCCATTGGCCAATAAAATTCTAAGAAAAAGGAGTTACAAAATTATGAAATTAATTCTTGTAACTCCTCCCATCATGGAGCATTAATGTCATTAGTGCCCATAAACCTTCCTAATGGCTACCAAAAGCCTATAAATAGGCGGTCATTCCAAAGGGAAAGGGTCCTGGAAAATTATCCTCAAGAGTTCTCTACACAAAGAAGCTCTCCCGCCCTGAAGAAACTCTGCTGCAAACACTACAAAGTGATTGAAGTCCCTTGGGGGGCCACCCTCCCAAGGTTTCCCCTCTTCTTCTATCCAACATGGCCTAGATGCGGCTTTTCAACCCGTCTACTTGGTTTTTTATGGGATATAGGACCTTCTCTTGTTCTTTGTCCTCTAAAAACTCGAGGTCCAAGCCAAGCCAAGTGAACTAAAGCATCAAGTGTTCTCATCTGAAGGACGATGGTGAAGTTCATACATGACTCACGACCATCGATCTGAACGAGTCCCTACAATCTCCTGAGAAGTCAGATCCCTCTTTCTTCCCATTCTATTGTATTTTGTATTTTTATAGAGACAAAAAAATCACAACTCTTGTCTTTCATTATTGATAAGATTCATGACTCGCGACCGTCGATCTGAACGAGTCCCTACAATCTCCTGAGAAGTTAGATCCCTCTTTCTTCCCATTCTATTGTATTTTATTTTTTTAAAGAGACAAAAAAATCACAACTCTTGTCTTTCATTACTGATAAGATTTGTAAATCGCCTTTCATGGCAAAATCGCCTTCTACGACACAAAACTGCCATTCACGACAAACTAAACAAAATTGCCTTTCACGGCATTCTAAATCTATCTCTTTTTTTAAAATATATGTGCAATGGAAAGTTAGAAAAAAAGTTCGATTTCCTTTCTACTTGTGAAGGTGAATCTCCGGATCACCATTTCAAATTCTAAGTAGAATAGAAAATCTGGCATTCCCGTACAAAATGCCGCTGTACCCTGGCAGACTCGGGATGAAGGAAGGCAAGAGAAAAAGCCGGGACCATCAGAGAGTTGCTAATTATTATGGAAGTGGGACTTCTAATAATAAACAAAGAGGAGGATGCTTTAAGCTATAAATATGAGAGCAATGGGGCCTTGGATGTCCATGCATATTCCATTCCTTGGAATTCATGCCCAAGTGCATTCAAGTGCAAGAGTTGCACGTCTTCTCCCTCCTTCTTCTAGTTTCTCTTCTAGTTTCCCTTTGAGGTTCTACTTAGTTTTTTCTTAGAGATTCCACCATCTTCTTAAGGAAAAAAGATCTGAAGCGGATTATAGTGTGGAAGACGATTGAGTCTTGGAGATTCCTATTTGATACGTGAAAGTGTTTCATCATCAAAGAAAAGAACAACTCCTCCATTAGAGCACAACTGAGCTCCCCTCCATTAGAGCACAACCGAGCTCCAAAGGTATAATCTACTTCCTTGTATGTTGTGGATTTCATGGTTGCTTGTCTGCTGTTATTTCTATCTTCTAGATAGGGTTTATTACTGTACATGATCATGAGAAAGAGGACATAGATCCTGGATTGGGTTTTGTAGCCTTCTGAATAGTTGATCCCTGAGTCAAGCGGGTTAAAAGTTTTGAAAATCTATCCTAGAAGCCCACCTATTTCCAACAATCTCATGGTAGTCTGACACAAATACATCCTAATATTCATCCAAGACTCTAAGGATCTCTTCTTCTTCGTCGGGTTCCAGGCATGCACTAACTTGGACTAGCTTAGGCCTTTCTTTAGTCCCCAAGTTGATTTCCTTTGTCTTTTCGGCCGTCGACTGAGTTCGCTCGTCAAACCTCTTGATGACCCTTTTGAACTCTTCCGAGACTTCATCGCCTTCTCCTTCGGCATTTACTAATTTGTAAATGTCCATCTCATCCTTTGCATTCTCGGTTCCCGGAAATGATTTTGGCTCTGAAATAATGGGCATCGACTCATACCCTATCTTGCTAATCTGGCTCATGATTTCCTCTAGCCGTGATTACTCTACCAGGGTAATTTTCCAGTGCACAAGTCTCCTTATGGCCCTACAATAGTCGGAGGTCTCTACTTCTAAACTACTTACATTTTTAGGCTTTTGGTTTTCTACTTTTTTTGGGATTTTGGGGTTTTGTGATTTTTTTGGCTTTCTTCGAATGATATGGTACAGTTTGGGTTGAGGAGGGGCTATCTAACGAGGAAGATCCCTGCCCCGGGCAATGCCGAGCTGTGGGGCGATACACCACTTCGTCGCCTTCGGGATTTTCGATCTCCCAGGTTTTGTTGTCTTCTTCTGAAGGTCCTGCTCTCCAGTGTCACCACGCAGTTGGCTAGTACACGACTTCTTGGCTATCGGGGTCTTCGACTTCTAGGTTTCATAGTCGTTTCTCTTTTCGGAAATCGGCGTTTTTTCTTTGGGAAATTTCTCCGAATCACTGGTACCAATCATGTTACAAGACAACATTCGGAAACTTTCCTCTAGGGTACTTGAACCTCTAATCTCGTCATATTGGTGGAATTCTTCCAGGTACTGAAGATGTCTTCGTAAGTTTCGACCCCCTCGTCATTAGATGACGAATCGGTTATACCTTCTATCAGGAGTCCTTTCCCTTTTTCCTGGGGGTGGATCTGATGGCACCCTCCTCCGTCAGGAGGTTCATTGGGGTCTAAGAGCTTGCTATGCCTGATGAAGTGTTCCCCTAGTTTCCAATGCTTTCTGGAGAGTGTTACCTGATCAGACGGGTTGAACAACAGTCCTTCTATTCCTATCCTTGCTTCCAGGACTGCAGGGTCAAGAATCCCATCCTCATTCCTACCTAGCCCCAATCCGAGCTGATATCCAAGTTTTCTCATGAGGTTTCAGCCATGTATGCATTCTTTTCTTAATGGCGGTTTAGGTAGAGGGACCGGATCTGGTATCATACTCCGGACGGGATCAATGTCCGTCAAGGAAATGGTGGGATCAACCCTGTATCCATGGGTTTTGGTTCTAGGCAAGATAAGGGCCGGTCGCAAGGTGGGAAGTATCTGAAGTCCTTCTAGTTCGATCACAAGCGGGTCCCCCATTAGCTTCACAATTTTTCCTAAGTGGGAAACTTAATGCATTGGTGCCTAGTGGACATGACCGCCTTCATGTGATTCAGCCAGCGACGCCCTAATATCAAGTTGAAGGTCACTGGGATATCCATGACGTAGAATTCTTCGGGTAATGAGATCGGGCCTGCTTGCACCAATAACATGATTTTCCCCACAAACGTTCTTCCTATTTCCGTCATATCCTGTCACTACCAACGGGGCTGGGGTTAGGTCTTTGGCGGTTAGATCCTGCGTCTTGTATGTTTTCAGTGGACAGATGTTCAGGGATGCCTCTGTGTCTACCAAAGTGCCGGATATCTCCTTCTCGGCCACCCTAACTGTGAGATGTAGGGGTGAGGTCCTCGCTTTAGGCGGTATTTCTTTTAAATCCTCCTCAGTGAAGTTGAGGACTGGCAAGGATGTCTCAGACGACAAGGACGCAATGGACGCCGTAGTTGCTCTGGGGTTATATTTTCCGGAACTTGTAAGTGGGTGATGGCTTCCATCAGCTGTTTTTAATGCATCGGGGAAGTCTTGATCAAATCGAGGATTGACACCTTAGTTGGTATCTTCGTTAGATGCCTAGGAGATCATACTCTATCCCAGTCTCCAGCTGAACATGAGGTCTCTCTTCGACAACCTCTTAGGTCTGCGCATTGGGGATTTGGAAGCCCGGATCCGGCGTGTTTACGATCGGAGGTAGCCGCGGTGGGTGGATCCGTCCTGATCAGAGGTGTGCTTGTGACTTTCCAACATCCTGGGGGTGATTAAATTGGGAGCGAGTGCTGGTCCAAGACCCTTCGTATGCGATATCATCTTCAAAGAACACCTTTAGAGGTTCGAGGAGTCGATTACCATGCCAGTTTTGATGTTATCTAGTCTGAATTTATAGTTTTCTCGTCCCAATTGACGTATTTCCAATAGTCATCATCTTAAAAAAAATCATCATAGTAGGGTTGATTCTGACTAATGGTTGGCTGGATCGGGAAATCAGTTAATTGATGTGACACGGTGGCGACATTGGCCGATGGTCCCTACAACGGTCGTGTTGAGGTTGACGCAGCGTGTTGTGGCATCGGGTTTGTGTAGATTTGTGTGTTCGACACTCTCTGCATCGTACCGGTAAGCGGACCTTGGGGTTGTGGTGTTTTTTGCGGACCGTGGACTCGCATGGGTTTGATGCTATTCCACTCAATCGCCCCTTCATCACTGAGGTCGTAGATCAGGTCTCTGGCCGTATAGCAATGGGTTAGGTCATGTCCCGGCATCCTGTGGTATGCACAGAATGTCGTCCAACCATGGTGGTCCAGCCATTGCTGTTGTCTTTCTAGTGGAAGCTGGATAGCATTTTGTTCTATGAGAGACTAGAAAATAGTGATCCAAGGTTGAGGGAGGGGCGGGTAGTTAGCCCTTTTCAGTCCAAGCCTTCTCTTGTTCCCGTCATTGTTTTGGCCTGAATTGTCGTTATAATTGAACGAGACTGCATTATAATTTGGCCAAGGATTAGTACCCCGATTCTGGTTTTGAGGCATCACCAGCTGATTCATAGGTTGTCGCGCTGGATTTATGTTTTGACTCGGATGAACGGGTTCCCTTTGGTCATGTGGTTGTTGGTTACATCTTTGATCATTCCGAGGAGGATCCTGGTAGCTCTGATTGTTCTGGAAGCCTTAAGTGTTCCCATGGAAATTAACACCTCGGTTTTGTCCTTGATTCCGCTGTTGGTTGAAATTCATTTCCTGACCAGGATTATATGGGCGATAAACCACCTCTTGGGTCGAGTTTACTTCCGGGGTCGCGCGATCTTCCACTTGATTGGTCACGCGACGGACAATCCTTTTTTGATCGGAGATGCCTAGGTTATTCAATATTCCATCGTCTAGGTTCTGTTTCATTCTCAACAATCAATGGTGTAGGCTGCTCCAATTCATGACTTCCCCGACCGTCATCAATGTCCTCATCGATTATTTCATGTTCGAAATGACCATCCTGACTTGTTCCTCCTCCTTCATAATGCAGTCAGACCTCATGAATTGACTCAGTCATCTCGCGGCGAATTCTTCATAATCCTCGTTGTTCTTTTGCTTTAAGTTGGCTAAGTCATGCCACAGGAGTTTGGTCTTAGTTAGGTGTTGCTATCGCCCCAGGAATTTTTCTATCACATCCTCGAAGGTATTGATCTCGTGTGAGGGCACAGATGTATACCAAGTTAGCGCATCTCCAGCTAGCGATTCTTGAAAGTAATTAATGAGGAGGGCACCGTCGTCAGTGATCATACAATATTTGTTGCAAAAGGACACCAAATGGTGTTGAGGGTCTATAGTCCCGTCATGTGCTACGAACTTTGGGGCTTTAGCTGGAAGGGTGATTTCTTGGTCTCTTCTTTCTTCGTGAAGTCATAGAACCCTAACCTTTTGCCTTGTCGTGACGACGACTTCTTTCTAATTTCACTCTTCAGCCCTTCTATTTCCTTCCCCATTTCTCTAATTGCCTGGGAATCAGGGTTTTGATCTTCGGGCGCCTGGTCACGTCTCGGGGCCTCAACTGGGGTTCGATAATAAATCGGTTATATAAGATAGTGTTAAGGGTCCGGTTGGGGCCCCAGAGGCGCATATTGATAGCTTTCCTTGTCTCCTGTTCTCCTAGGGGCCTGAATTTGGGTTTGATTTCGAGTTCTATCCAGATCATGAGCTAATCCTGATCGTTGACCCACGTAAGTCAATTGGCAGGAGAGCTCGTGGGCTGGATGGTCAGGCCGATGTTCATCGTAAAGCTCACGAGGGTCTACGTCGTCCGCAACTTCATCATAATAGAGTGGGGAATCCTGCTCCTTGTCTAACATTTCATAAGCCGGAGTCAATTGATCTTGATACGTTAGAGGTGATCTTTCATATCTCGTCGGTTGATTGTTAGTTTTATGGTCTCAATCCATTTAGATTGATGTAATAAATTAATTAATTAATTAATTTATCAATATATTCATGTTATCATTTCATGAGATGAATGGTGTTTATTACTTAAATGCACATAACCAATATGAATGACATGATGGTTCATGAGATGAACCGGAGTCCATAAGTATACTAGATGCAATACATGTATATGGATGAGATCCACATATAGCAAATCTTATACTTGAATATCTTCACAACCAGTGATGAGATTGGACATCTCATCTGACAAGGTTACAGTACTTCGATTACTATTAGATAGTGTGATTTGTCTCGATCATCAGAATGTAAGATTCTAGATCATAGTGCTGGTACATTGGATGTATTGAAGGAACATGAGAAGCACCTTATGAACACTGTCTTTACTTTAAGTTCCGCTCTCATAATTCCCAAACAATTGGCTCTTAATCCTGAGACATTAATGAACTCAAGTTTCTATCTATTCATTTGCTTTAAGTCACCAATGAGTGAGGTCAATTGTAGGTCAACACCTCAATGATTTAGGTACGTGGTGGTAGAGCTGTGGAAAGATTCGATGGTCAAGATGGAATCTATCTTTAATATCCCCTTGTGCCAATGAATGGATTTATCATTGGCAAGTGTGCACCCATTCCAATTAAGAGTTAATTGGATCGGTACCAAATGATCATTATAATTAATTGGGGCACAAGGATAATAAGGTATGGATCTAAGTTTGGAAGACGGGTCCAATTAATCCATGGATATTGATGGAGAGGCCTACTTAGGGACATTGGGAAGTTTAGGGTCTTCATGTAATTTATTCCTAAGACTGGAGTTCAATTGCATTTATTTAGTGGAGTTATTTGCAATTAACTGCAGGCCTAGATTGCACATGAGATGTGGGGTCGCGGTGTCCTAGTTGGAGCCAGCTTTCTAAGGAATCCCTAATGGTCCCCACGCTAGCCCAAGTTATTGGAAATATACTAATTGTAGTAGAACTCTAAAAGAAAATAGAAAGTTACTATTTCTATTTGAAATGAGACTTCTAATAGTGGTAATAGTAAGTTACTAATTATAATGGAAGTGAGACTTCTATTTAAATTAGTAAAGAGAGAATGTTGCTAATTATTATGGAAGTAGGACTTCCAATAATATACCAAGAGGAGGTGGCTAAAAGCTATATATATAAGAGGAGCTAGGGCTGGACGTCCCCAATGAATATCCCCTTAAGGATTCACGCCCAAGGCCCTTGTTGTGCAAGAGTTGTACATGCATCTTCTCCTCTTCCTCTTCTAGTTCTCTTCTATTTTCCTTAAGAGCTTTCTCTTAGAGATCCCACCCATCTTCTTAATAATAGAGAATCTGATACGGGTCATAGCGTGGAAGACGATTAGGTCTTGGAGATTCTAATTTGTTTGTGAAAGTGTTTCATCATCAAAGAAAGAAATCAACTCCTCCCTTAGAGCACAATCGAGCTCCATAGGTATGATCTACTTCCTTGTATGTTGTGGATTTAGTGGTTGCTTGTACGCTGCTATTTCTATCTTATAGATAGAGTTTTCTACTGTACATGATCATGAGAAAGAGGACATGGATCCTGGATTGGGTTTTGAAGCCTTCTGGATAGATAATCACTGCATCAAGTTGGTCAAAAGTTTTTGAAACCTATCCTAGGGGCCCACCTATTTCCAACAGATGATAGGTTAGCCTAAGGCCAGATGAGTTTGGGATCGATTGGCTTATGGAGACAGTCAGAGGAGTCATTGCTGCGGGACCCTCGGAGTGAGTGATCGAGCCGGGCCCACCTGTTCTTGGCCTATATGGAGGTGTGTATTTACATATGGGATTGGGGCTGATTGCTGTCTTGCTTGTCTAGTGGTGGTCACAATGGATGTATCAAAAGGCGTTCTATATTGGGGGACCATAGAGGTAATCGGTTCAGTTCGGGTAACCGTAGCTGAATGATGGATGATTTGTGAAGTGACCGGTTAAAGCACACGGCGAGCTGTGTTGTGATGTTGGCATAGGTCTTATGCTCTACCGTTTGTCTGCTCAATCCGACCAGATCCTTATACGTGACTCGTGAGTAAGCAGAGTATGAGTCCGTCCTTATTTGAGTTGGAGGACTAGAGTGACTATTTCTCGCGACTACTGCGATCATGGGAGAAGGGACCTGTTGGACAATCGGAGGGCCCGATACACACGGGGAATAGCGCGGTTCAGATAACGGGGTAGAAAAAGAGATAGAGATCTCAGTATCTAATGGGGGGAAATAAGCCTCACCCATTGCTCGAGTTTCTCCCGAGGCTGAAATAGGAGGAATGTCCGGCATTCCCCATGGGTAATTCGCCATTTGTAAGAAGGTGTGGGTGAGAAGAGAAAGACTTTAGAAAAGATGAGAATGGAAAGAACTTAGGAAAGAAGATAATGTTTTATGGAATTAATGTGGGAAAGAGGAAAGACTAATAGGGCTGCATTCTTATGGTGTAAAAGGGAGAGCTTTAGCGGGCGGTTATGCGGACTCCAGTTCACATTTGATTTGTGCCTATAATGACCCTCAAATAAACGAGACACGGACATTCGGTCATTGATCGAAGGTTCGTGTTCCATAATAAAGCTTCTAAAAGACCCAAGTAAACGACGAGACAAGGAAAGATGTCCCACCATGATCGCCAGGCTGTCGGATATGAATTTTGATCCCCCCGAGAGGGGAATCGCCATTCAACAGTGTGAGATAAAAAAATACATCGAGAATGAGGATTCTGACTACCCTCAAAATTGACGGATCACGATCGCCAGTTACGGATTCGGCTGTAACACCGTCCTTCGACGAAAGCCGAAAGAATGCAGGAGGAAAATGGGCTGGGTTCTTCTCTCGTCTAATATGCCACCGGTGACACACGATGGTTGTCTCGTCACTTAATTTGGGTCTTTCAATTTGGGTCGAACTTGGGTCAAGGGTCAAATTACTGGCTGGAGCTCATTCGGCCAGGCCTGGTGGGTTTGGATTTGAAAGAAACTAATTTAGGTCTAAAAAGTGGGGTCCAATGGAGATTGATCGGGTTGTCATTACTAGGGCCCAAGTTTCATAGATTTCAATCTGCTCGTTGGATTTTGACGTTCTACATATCGACGGAAAGCTCTTGGCGAGTAGGTCACGATGAACCAATTTTCAGGGCAATCAGAGGTCCAGAAATGACAGGTGATTTTTCACGGAGGGCGCCTCCTGGGCGTGGGACCCACTGCCGTGATTTTTGATCTGCCCTTGGGATCTCGAAGTTCTATATATGGAAAGAAAGTTCTTAACGCGTTGAACACAATGAGCCAACTTCTGGGCGATCTGAGGTCAATGAGCGATAGATGATTTTTTAGGGGGCGTTCCAGGGGTCGCGGGACCCGCTATTGCTATTTTTGATCCGCCTGTCGGATCTCGAAGTTCTACATATGGACGGAAAGCTCTCAACGAGTGGATCGCGATGAGCTAATTTCCGGGGTGATCCAAGGTCTAGAAGCAATAGGTGATATTTGACTCGGGAACTAATCAGGACATCATTAAATAGGGTAGACTGAATTGCCACTCATAGGGTGCCAAAATGAGGTGCCCACACACGTCATTCACTTCAAGACCCTGATGCGAGCTATCACAGATCAAGATGCCCTCAAGATCCGTCTCTTTGCCAGTACCCTAAAAGGTATGGCCTTTGATTGGTATTCCACTCTGCTGGAGAATTCCATCCAAAATTGGACCATGCTAAAGACATGCTTCTTAACTCACTTCAAAGGTGTAGATCATCCTGTTACTATGGCTCAGCTCTGCAGCCTAAAACAAGGAGAGAATGAGTGAGCATATGACTTCATTCACAAGTAGACGGCAATGGCATACAAATGCTCAAACGTATTGCCACAAGTGTCGCTGGTC
The DNA here is from genome assembly GCA_029852735.1 of Persea americana. NCBI lineage: Eukaryota > Viridiplantae > Streptophyta > Magnoliopsida > Laurales > Lauraceae > Persea > Persea americana. The sequence goes on from CM056814.1 coordinate 45,414,242, forward strand.
GACATCTGCCACAACAACATGAGCGCAAGGATCCGCTCCATGATCATCAACAACAAATTAGAGAACCTGGGAGAACTCCTAAAAGCATTCATGGAGGCTAAAATGGTGATCAAAGACCTCAATAATCAGAAATCATCAAAGAAAAAGCCGACCGCAATTACAACCTCGAAACCAAAGAAAAAGGAGGTTTTCAATGTGCAAACAAAGTCAACTCCACAGCCTCCAAAGATAGCTGAAAACAAAGCTGCAGAAAAAAAGCTTGAACTCTCTGATGCCTTCAAGGAACGAGTAGATAAGAAATACCCATTCGATGAAAATGTTGAAGAAATCTTTAGGGCTCTCTTGGCAAATGGGAAAATCACCTTGCCTGACCCCAAAAGACCGGGAGATGTTGGCAAAACCAATGATCCTCAGTATTGTCTATACCACCAGATGGTCTCGCATCCTCTTAAACAATTAGTCGTTGTGGGAGAGAATATTAATGAGATGTGGAAAAATGGGGTCATTACCTCTGACAAAAACTATGGGTCTGCCTCTGTCAACATGGTGTCATGTGGAAAAACGTCAAAGTCACCAAAGGAGAAGGTCATTACTTCTTTTAAGGTGATAAAAATGACCCAAACGTCCCAAGAGCTGGTCCCTTACGCAGCACTAGACGAACAACCCATATGAGTGCATCCCGATCCCCTTGAAGATGAAAATTGGGAGATCGTCAAAACAAAGCCAACTGCTCAACAACGAATGCAAGCAAGGAGACAACTCCGCAAGCTCAAACAACAGGAGAAAGCTCAGAAAAAACAAGAAGTCCCTGAAAAGGCGGAGACCTCCTTTACCGCTTCATTGGGAGCAACAGAAGAGTCCTTTCCCAAGACTTCAAGGGCAGCAAGAAAATTCACTCTTAGTGATTTCATGCCACCATATCTCAAAACTGAAACTACGCAGGGGGCATCATACTCTTACAACTTGGTAGTTGGATTCTTCATGGAGCGGTACGAGTCCAGTGACACCGATGAATGGGAGGAATCCCTTGAAATAGGAGAATACCTCTCCAAGGAAGAATGGATTCCTGAATCTCACCTTATGCCAGTAATCTGGTATAACCCATTACAACCACAAGGATCTTGGTGTGATAATGAAGAAAACCAAGATGCTGTTCAAGAAAATGCTGTTGATCCAGAACCTGCCAATGCTCCAGTGGAACCCAACCATGTTGAACCACAAGCAGCAGACGAAGAAGAAGATTTTGCTCCTATGCTCGATTTCGAAGAATATGCAAGGATCTTGCAGCTTCTTGCTATAGAGCAAAATCAAGATCGCATCAATCGGCTTCGTCACAATCCAGAATCGGAAGTCCCGGAAAATCTACAGGCATCTCCTCCAGTAACTCTTGAAAATGAAAAAAGCTACTAGATTGAGGATCCTCTTACACCCGAGGATGAGTCTGAATCCCAGCAGTCCATTATGGGGGCATATACTATTGAAGTTTCTTGCAATGCGATAATTAGGGATGATAGTTCCTCTAAAGCCTCATCTGCTGAAGCCACATACTCTCATATCACATCTGGTAGTATATCTTCTGAGGCTACATCTTCTCATGTGACTTCCACTGAGATATCACCTTTTCAGGCTTCATCCCCCGAAGCTGTGACATCGGAACTCAAGCCTCTTCTGACTGATCACCATGAAGAAGCTCATAGGTGATGTCTGGGCAGATAAAATACTCAGCAAAGAAGAAAAGTCGCTGGATGTTGCTTAGGACTTGTTCCTGGAAAATGGTCCATGCAACGCAATCACTGAAGACGGCAATACTGACACAGAAACATCTTTAGCAAATGAAAAGGATCAACCCCCGGATCCAGATGGTGATCTTCAAAATGAAGACCCTTCTCCAGAAGCTCTTGAAGCTGATAGAGGTACTCGCTTTGGCAAGGATTACCACAGAAATTACAACTAACCTTCTTCTTCTTATGTAAATCCTTCAGAAGAACAAGCTGTAAATGCTCCAAGTGGCAACAACCTTAGAGTATGACTTGATTGAGCACTTCAAACATGCAGGCCCCAAGGAGGCTTTCAAGTATGACTTGATGGAGCACTCCAAACACATACATGCACGATTGCATGTCCTAGATTTATTAGGAATGTCTCCACACACTCGTGATAATCACATTTCAGAACTGCAAAGGCAGAATATAGATGTCGACAAACATGCCCCACAAGTCCTACAAATTGAAATGGACTATAGGGTCAAAAAATCAAATACTTCCTCAAACGGAGAAAAGAAGAAAGTTGAGGGATCTTGCATCAAATGCTTCTCTGTTCAAAAAGCAGCAAGTACAACCATCCCCTTCGATAAGGATGTAAGACCCCTCCCCGAGAGTTTCCAATTAGTGTTAATTAAGACGTGCTTTAGTTATAAATGTGATTAGTGGAATTTGGTTAAGTTTGGATTAGAATAGCTTTTTATAGTTTTGGTTGAGTTTGGGGAATTCTTTTGATTTAGTGTGACCCTTTGGGAGTTCCCTTAATTGGGTTTTGATTAGCTTTGGGATTTATTTAGTAATTCTAGAAATCTGCAATTTGCCCCGTTTAATGTATTTTATGCTTCCCGACAACTTTCGTGTTTGCACCGTCTCCGTTTGAGACCTGTAAACCCTACTTTGCTATGTATAGGGGTAAAACAGTCTTTTTGCACGAAATCTTGACACTAATTTCAATGTCTCCGAAACTCGTGAAATATATACTTTCTGGAAACTAGAAATTTCGACGAGCAATTCTTCCTTCTTCTTTGAATCCATCCGAGGCCCAAAAGTTGGTGTTTTAAGCCCAAGTAATTGTCTAAGTGGCGGGACCCATTCCTACTTAGTATAAGAGAAGAGTCTCCTTCCCCTCCTTTCTTTCTTGCAATTCCCATTTGAAGAAGAGAGAGTTCAGCCTAGGGTTTTCTTGCCCCCTCCTTGCTCCTCCATTTCTCAATCTCTCTCAAATCTATTGTTAAAAGGAAAATGGATGCTCCAAACTTCTTCCCTTCCAAGAATGCTTCCCATTGGTACAATTTTTAGAGAAAACCCTCCACTCTAAGATCTTCTTTGAGCAAGCCTTATGTATTTGGAAGTCTTCCATGTAAGCTCTTCTTCTCATCTCTTGGTTATGTATTCTTCTAGTCCTTGAGATGCTCCATCATGGTTATTGGAAGTTATTTCCTTCTATTTCTTGTTTTGCCATTCTAGGGTTTGTGATTAGTGTCATTTTGGGGATTTTTGTGCAGATTGTAGATTATGGACTTGAAAGTGTGCTTAGAGCTTGATTAGCTTAATTGGAGGCCAAGGCAAGTGGGTGCATAGCTTTCATGAATGATTTCATGTTTTAATAAGATTTTATGAATTTTTTACTATTCATCTTCTCTCATGTACTATGGTTGATAATGAGTATTGATTTGTGCATCTTGTTAAGTTATTTCCCATTATTGGAACCTTTGAAGAATGTATATGCATTATGCTGGTACAGTTGGTTGTTGGATCATTTGTGATTTGTCATTAATTTGGGAGTCTTTGCATTGAATGAGATTTATAAGGGGATGGATATGATTTTGGTTTCACATGAATGGTTGTTGGAGGACTTGATTGGGATGGAAGTTGGTAGGTTGAGAGCCATAAATATTTAGTGAAGTGTTGGCTGAAATGAAGTTTTGAAGAGAAGGGAAGATGAGGTTCGGATTGCTAAAACGGAGAGTTTCTGAAGCAGTTCACTCAAGCGAACCTCCATTCGCTCGTGTGAACCCTTTACAAAACCTCTATCGCTTGAGCCAACCTCTTTCTTCACTTGAGCCTTCCTGTTTCGGAGCAGTTCGCTTAAGCGAACTCATACTCACTTCAGCGAACCCCTCCCAGAACCTTGGTCGCTCGAGCCTCCCTTCTTCTTCGCTCGACCCTTCCTGACTCAGAGTAGTTCGCTCGAGCGAACTGATACTCGCTCGAGCGAACCCCTCACAGAACTATGTCCGCTCGAGCCTCCCCATTCTTCGCTTGAGCCCTCCTGAACTGAACCAATCCGCTCGAGGGAACCTCCTGTCAGCACGAGCGAACTTTACAGAATTCCTGGGTCTTTTCCATTGGTTCCATAGATGATATTTTAAGGCTTGGATGGGTTGTTTTGATGCCCTACCACCTTGGGAATACCTAGGGGATGACATAAGGAGATTTAATTGGAGGGAAATACCACTCCGGAAATGTATTGAGAATTGCAAATTTACCAAACTGTATGAGGAATCTTGGGATGTCTATCATCATCCGAGTACCATGCCAAGAGCAATAGTAGACATACAAGGTCCTCATACATATTGAATGAATACGGAAGTCCTAATATATAGTCCGTAACCGTATAAGGACTCATTGCAATGTTTTATTCAGATTACACTTGTCTTAACCCGATTTCTCCCGATACCACTAGTTTCATCTCAAACTATGATTTATGCACTTGACATGTCCTGCCAGCCCCGTTCGTACATGAAAAGATAGTGATTTGAAATGTGTGCCTATGAGCAACATGTCTCGCCAGCTTGAGTGTTTATACCGATATTGTTTTGGAAATGTTTTGATTTCTCATGTAACCTATGAGTCAACACCAATAAGCTTGGACGTCCTTGTCAGTCTGATCAACTGACTTGGGCCTCCCCCTTATGCTCCCGCTAGTTGCAACTTGGATCCTGTCCTGTCCCATTATCCGGTTCCGCGGCCATGGTCTTGTCTAGCTATATGTATATGTATATAATATTGGTTCTCGTCACTTCGCGTGTTCGAGCCCAATGCACTGAATATGCTCTCATCACGTTAGTGATAGAGAGGATTTAACTTTTTAATGGTGGCCATCTTGCTAGTTTCCTGTTCTTTGATATCCTACATGTTTTACTTCATATATACGTTTTGACAAATGATATATCTTGTTTTATGAAAGTACATGTGCGGACAGATTTCAACGTCCTTTAAATGTTATCTTTCGATTTCTCTTATTGTATTATCTATTCACCCACCTACCAGACCGTCGTGTCTGACCCATTTTTATGGTACTCAGGTCCAGTCCCCGTTATTGCCTATGTGGAGGAGCCAGAGGAGGTGGTCGGTGAACCGCAGCGCTTAGTAGTGTGGCAAGCCGACAATGTCGTTTAGACATTTGGTTGGGCTTTGAGTTACGAACATATTTTGGGGGATTATTGGTTTAGTTGGATTTACACTTTGATTGTACTGGCCTTTGTTGGCCATTAGTTTTGGGGGAATGTTAACTTAAATGATCTTTTGTTTAAACTTCAAATGTTATATTTTGGGAACGCTAATAATATCATTGCTCACTCTGACATCATGTCGGTTACATTTGTTTATCAGTCTTATATTATGGAATGGATTATGAAATTGATTTGCTACACGCTTCCGCACCAATGTAAATGTTTTTTTAGTGTGGGTGAAATCCTCACCGCGGACACCCATAGGAAATTAAGTGAATGTATAATCATTGTTAAAGGTATGTTCACAAAAGCATCATCAAATTATTCGTGGGCTCGAATCTCGGTCAGGGGTTGCGACAAAGGAAGACCTCCTGCTAGGCGAGACAAAGCACAACCGGCCCCTATACTTCACAGGGTACCTCAAAGAGATGCTAATATACAGAGTCTAGATCGACCCAGGTTCTGCACTCAACCTCATCTCTACTTTAGCACTCGAAGAGCTGGGTATCCCACCTAGCAAGCTGAGTCACACATCTGTGTCCATCTTTGGATACAATGGGCGCCCTCAAAAGCCTATCAGTAAAATTAGGTTCAAGTTGCAAATCGGTGATCTTATCTCTGAAGTTATTGTATATGAAATAAAGACCCTTTCATGTTACAACATCCTTCTCGGACGCCCCTGGCTACACAAGAATGGTGTCGTCCCTTCAACTCTACATCAATGCATCAAGTTTGTTGGTGACAACGACTTGATACATTAAGTGTTTGCAGAAAAAAAGCCCTTTAAAGGTAAAGAAGTTTATTTTGCAAACTCTCAGATGTATAAAGACAAAAAGGAAGAGGAGGAGGAACAAATAGCACCCTTTGTTGAAAATCTCCAAAATGATAAAGGTGAGACTCCTCTGCAATCAACAGAAGAAAACAAACCTTCCAGCAAATTCGAAGAGAGCAATCAATCTCCCTTTGTTGTCTCACTCTAACCTTCAAAACCTCTGGTAATTACTACCAAAGCAAAGAAGACTAAACAAAAGGCTGGGGGCAATTTTGTTGTCTCCTTCGTGTCTATCATGCAAGACACAAATTCGGACTCAGAACCAGAAGACGACACACCGTCAAGCCAAGCTGATACTCGGCAACTTCAGCCTGTTCTCACTCCATTGGAGACACCTAATGACATAGGAGATCCTACGGCTGCTTCCTTCATCGTTCCAGCAGTATCGGCCAAAGGAAAACCAATCTTCTTCCATAGGTCAGAAGCTTCTTCATTAAATTCTTTGCTTGAACCTTTCTAAAATGAAGGTATGCCTCAACTGTCTTTGTATAGTCTGATGGCACCAGCTATCATGAAGAAAATGGGCTATGACGCTCAAAATCCAATTGGTTTGGGATGTGGCCAAGGTATTTTTACGCCATTGGAAACCACCTCCCCACCCCCCCCGCCCCCACCAACTCGGAGCAAAAGTCAACTAGAGGATTGGAAACACCATCGTCATATAGAAAAGTCTTCATATGGATTAGGGTATGATCCTGACACTTCCCCGAGACAGTTGATACAAAGGCCACAAAGTCGTTTTGCCGACCAAGCATCAACATCTCAGATTGATGAAGACATCGATCTCCCAGAATACCTCTTTGAATAATCACCTATCAAAGACCCAAGAAGCTCATCCAATTGGTATGATTTCTTTGATGATGAAGAGGAGTTGTCCGATGACACATATTTGTGGTTTTCTAATCCAGAAGAACCATCGTCTCCATAAGAAGGGCCCTACTTCGACCCTGTTTCAGCAGATGATTGGGACAATCTCATAGCAAGTCTTGAGAAGATTACTGATCAAGAAGACCCATGCACAGAAACAAAGCCTTGGTTTGAAAATGCCCTTAGAACTTCGGAAGGTCTTGTTGAGTTGGAAGCCTTCGAAAATATTATGGAGGAACCACCTTCAGGCCTTCCAACAGAAGATTCTACTCAAAAGATAGACTTGAGAACACTAGATAACCCACGTCCTATATTCATAAGTAAGAATACAAAGGATGATGAGTTACCCAAGTATATCGCTTTTTTCGTGAGTTCGTTGATTGTTTTGCATGGTCTCACGCTAAAATGCCTGGCTTAGACCCTAAAATAGTAGTCCACAAGCTCAATTTGCAGAAAGATACCAAGCCTGTCATACAAGGCCAAAGAAGATTCCGTCCTAACGTGATGGACACAATTGAACAAGAAGTTCAAGAACTCAAAAGCGTTGGCTTCATTTGCGAAGAATAGCATCCTAAATGGTTGGCCAACTTTATCCCTGTGACAAAGAAAAATGGGCAGATTAGGGTTTGTATTGACTATAGAGACTTGAATAATGAATGCCTTAAAGATGAATTCCAGCTCCCTATACTAGAGGTGATGATTGACAACACTTGCGGATTCGAGCAAATGACATTCATGGATGGCTTCTCTGGCTACAATCAGATAAAGATGTATCCTGAAGATGAGAAACACACATCATTTCAGACCCCATTTGGAGTGTATTGTTACACTGTCATGCCATTTGGTCTGAAAAATGCCAGTGCAACATATCAGAGGGCTATGATAAAGATATTCTAAGATGTATAGCACAAGACGGTCGAATGTTACGTTGATGACCTCGCCGTCAAAAGCAAAAGAAAAGAAGACCATCTTAAAGATCTTCGAGAAGTCTTCTCCGACTCTGCAAACACAAACTGCGGATGAATCCCCTGAAATGCTTCTTCGGTGTCTCATCAGGTAAGTTTATCAGATTCATAGTTCGGAAAGCTAGAATAGAACTTGACCTCATCAAAGTCAAGGCTATCTTAGAAATGCCATCTCCAAGAACCTTAAGAGAATTAAAAGGGCTTCAAGGAAGATTGGCATACATCCGACGGCTCATCTCCAACCTATCAAGGAAGTGTCGTCCATTCTCTCTCTTAATGAAGAAAGGTGTTGACTTTGTTTGGGATGCTGAATATGAAACTGCATTTGTAGACATCAAGTCATACCTGACCGATCCTCCAATGTTGGCTACCCCCACAACTGGAAGACCATTCATCTTGTACAAAAGAACCCTCGACCATTCTTAGGGTGCTCTACTCGCACAAGAAAATGACGAAGGAAAAGAAGCTGCTCTATATTACCTCAACCGCATGTTGGTAGGTGCAGAGCATCGCTACTCCCTAGTCGAAAAAGAATGTCTTGCAGTGATGTTCGCCGTACAAAAGTCATGTCATTATCTGTTGTCCAACACAGTCTACCTGATTTCAAGGATTAACCTCTTAAAAGTCCTTGTCACAAAAGTAGGTTCCCTCAAAGCCCGACTGACAAAATGGTCCATTTTTCTGTCACAGTTTAACATTAGGTATGTACCACGAAAAGCAATCAAAGGCCAAGCTCTAGCAAACTTTCTCGCAGAGCATCCACTGCCAAAAGATTCTCCACTCGGAGATGATCTCCCAGATGAACCTATCTATAATGTGGAAACTTCCTCATCAAATGGTAACGGACCACAATTCAAGGATCACAGATTCTACAGGTTCTGCGACAAATATAAAACCCAAAGTTGTCCTTCGACTCCATATAATCCGGCAGCGAATTGACTAGTAGAAGCCTTCAACAAGACATTCTACAAAATTCTCAAGAAAATTGTCAATAGTCACAAAAGAGACTAGGGCGACAAACTGCTTGAAGCTTTGTGGGCCTATTGAACTGTCGTTTGATGACCAACCCATAACATACCATTCTCTTTGGTCTATGAATGAGAAACCGTTGTCCCTTTGGAAGTACAAATTCCTTTCTTACGGGTATCTTTGCAAAATGACATGACGTAAGAAAGCAATGTCAAGTTGAGACTCCAAGAGCTATATAATCTCAATGAAAAACGACTAGAAGCTCTATAAAGTATTGAGCTTTACCAATCACGCATGGCAGGATCTTTCAACAAAAAAGTCGGGTAACGCACCCACAAAAAGGGTGACTTGGTTCTTGTAATATAAAGGCTAATGGTTTTCGACCACAAGTCCAAAGGCAAATTCGAACCAAAATGGGAGGGACCCTTCTTCATTGACAAAGTCTTTTCCAATGGTGCATACGCTCTCCTAAACATGGAGGGTGACAGATGTACGCTACCAATCAACGAGAAGTATTGAAGCGATACTACCCTTGAAGACTTCCGCTACCAGGTCAGAGCAGTGCCTGTATGACCAAAGCCTATTCCTAGGTACTTTCTCGCCAAATCCACCCCTTTTGGAATTTTCATCCTTATGTTGAAATTTCTAAAAATTAAACCAAAACAATGCTTACTTTCATCGTTTCATTGTTAAAAAAAAAAATCAAATCCAAAAAATCCAAGTTTGGGTGCCTTTTCCCTAATTGACCAAAATTTTCGATCCTTGAACCCAAAATTCATGATTTGAAACAAAAATCAGGACCTATGGATTTCCACCCTAGTCCACCCGAACTTTTTACCACAAAAAAATTGTTTTGAGTCAAAATTTACGACCCTCGTGTCTTCAAACAAAAAACCGTGGGGAAGCGACACTCAGTCAATACTCGCAAAACCCAAAAATTAGAAGGATGCGAACCCCATTCGATACTTCCAAAACCTTAAAATTGCAAGGAAGCGACACCTCGTCGATACTTGCAAAATTTCAAAAATCATGGAGATGCAACATTCTAGTTGATATCCACAATCCAAATTTCAAAATCGTGGAGACGCAACATTCCAGTTGATATCCACAGCCCAAATTCCAAAAACCGTGGGGAAGCAACATTCAGTCGATACTCGCAAAACAAAGTTTTTGAACAAGCAAGAAAGCTACACTTAGCTGATAGTTGCACCCAAACCACGAGGAGGCGACATTCCGTTAATACTCGCAACCGAATGAGCAAGGAGCCAGCATTCCATCGATACTTGCAAAACCATTCAGTAAGGAGGCGATGCTCAGTCGATACTTACACCGAATCAGCGAGGATGCGACACTCCATCGATACTCGCAACTGAATGAGCAAGGAGGCGACATTCCATCGATACTTGCAATACCATTCAGTAGGGAGGCGACTTTTATTCGATACTTGCATTTTTTAAAACAAAAAATCCGGCTTTTATCCCAAAATCCCGACTTTCATGCCGAAAATGAAAATCTAGCTTTCACACCAACAAAACAAAAACCCAACTTTCACGCCAAAAATAAAAAACTCGGCTTTTATGCCATAAATTCGGCTTTTACGCCAAAAACCCAGCTTTCACGCCAACAAAACAAAAAACCAGCTTTCACGCCAAAAATAAAAAACTCGGCTTTTATGCAAGGAAAAGAAAAACCAGCTCTCACACCGAAACAAAAATCTGGCTTTTGTGCCAACAAACCAAAAACTTAGTTTTCAAAAAATCTAGCTTTCATGCCAAAAATCAGCTTTCATGCCAAAAACCTGGCTTTCACGCCAAAAATAAAAAAACTGGCTTCCATGCCACAAAAACCGGCTCTCATGCCACAAGATTTAGGCTCCCACGCTACAAAACCTAGCTTTCATGCCAAAAACAAAAACCTAGCTTTTATGCCAAAAATTTTTTTTTGGCTCTCATGCCATAAAACCAAACCTGGCTTTCACGCCACAAAATTCGACTTCACACCACAAATTTCGGCTTTCACGCCACAAAAATTCGACTTCCACGCCATCTCAAAATTCGGCTTTCAAGCCATAAAAAAACCAAGCTTTTGCCACAATATCTGGCTTTAATGCCAAAAACAGTCCTTTGACAGAAGATTTTCACAAGATGGCAACCTTCTGATCAAATTTTCAAACAAACATTCCCATTCAACTTTTGCTTATTTTCATCAAAAAGAGTTTAAGTGAAAAGAGGGAATACAAAAAAGGAGAGTACCAAAAATGTTTATACATGGAGGTACAAAAAAAAAAAGAAAATAGCTTGTTACAAATCAAGAGCTCAGTCTAATATGGTCTTCAACCAAAGTTTCAACTCCTTAAGCAGACTCTTGGCCTTAGCCTCCAAAGCTTCCAAGCTACGCTTCTTCAAAAGCTTTCCATAAAATGCAGCAGAACGCTGCAACCCATCTTCTGCACGAGGAAGCTCTTCCCAGAGAATTTTCCATTGCTCTTATTCCAGAGTCTTCCTCTGGAGATTGCCGTCGGCTTCTTAAACCTGCCGAATAAGAGTCCCCTCTTTAGCATGAGCTTCCATAATGGCAGTCCATTTGGCAGTAGCCTGTTCTTTTAATAGTTCAAGGCGCTGCCTAGCCTTAAGGAATTCCTTATCAAGACGATGCAGGTCCTGTGTCAGCTCAATGATAGCCAACTCAGTGACGTTCCTTTCCCAAACGAACTGCTTCTGAGTCCGTGAAATCTCATCCAATTTAGATTTGACTTCGCTGGAAGGCTTCGAAAACATATCAATGAAGAAGTCGCCGTTTGGGAAGCTCTTGGTCTCAGTCCACTTATTACCCAGTGCGATGGTCTCATCAACAAAAGCCTTGGGGCTTGCAATGTCCAGACTGACCTTTTCGCTCTCAGCAAGAATGTCCTGCACATGCTTGATCATGCCAAACCCAGCTTTCAAATGACCAAAGGAGAGAGTCATGATCCAAGAACTCAAGATGCTCTTTAGCACTCTCTCTTGCGTATTGAAGAGATGGCCCAGATGAAGGCTCACCCCTCTCCATCGGTCGACTACTCTTGTCATGCCTGGCTAGAGGAATAATCAAGAAAGTCCTTCCAATTAAAGAAGCTGGTGAAGGAATATCATCATGAGGTTTCATCTTTCCTGCACCAAAACTGGTAGAAGAAGCCCCTATTTTTGGATTAGCTGTTGGCATTCCCTGCTCTGGCCCTGAAGAGGACGGAGGACCTTCTACTATTGCTTCACAATTTGCTAATGAAAGATGGAAAAGGTATGAATATGATCTTGTCAAAAATCATTATCAAGATTATTACTACAAAGTACCTTCTTCGACAACCGGTGGAGAACTATCTGCCTCCATGAACTCATCCGAAGCATCGTCAAAGGTTGCATCCATGGATGGCTCAAAGTTGTCAGAATCCTCTGGCAAGTCAGCTAGTAAAAAAACAAAAAAATATGTCAGCAGATGGCAGCAAAGAAAAACAAAAAGAGGTAAAAGCAAAAGAAAATCATACCAGGTGAATGTTCTGGAACCACACCAGAATCCCTTGGCTCTTCCTCAGATGCCGCAACTGGATCCATCACTACCTCATTAGCCGGAACCTCAGGCATCACCAATTCATCATCTTATGCTAAAAGAAAGAAAGCAGTGGATTAAAACAAGAATCTCTCATAAAAGAAAAGAAAAGGAAAGAGAAAAAGGAAAAACATACCATCATCAATGGACTCTTCTTCTCAGCTCCTCTTTTCCGGAGGCTCAACTGTATCCCATGACATCTCCTCGGCAACGGTGAAAGGGACTTCCAGATTAGGAGAACCTTCATGCCGTCTCTTATTACGGCGTTGCCCTCTCTTCCTCTTGCTTCTATGGGTCGGTTTTCATGAAGTACCTGCCCCACTATCAAAGTCAGGTCTCTCACTTGACCCCTCACTGGATGATCTTCTCTTGCCAGTGGACTCCATGGAAGCCTTTGTTCGCTCTACTTGCATCCAAGCATCGATCTCGGCCTCCTCCTCCAGCTGTTTTAAGACCTCATCAGGAACTTCTTGCACACCTGATCTAATGACTTCCTGTTCACCGAGAAAGCCAATCCCATGCTTCTCTCCAAATAGGAAAGCCAAAACTCCCTCTCATCGGATGCCATCTGATCTACCAAGTCCCTTCCCGGAAGACTGCTTTACATCAAGCACCTTCTTGGAAAGCCCCTGGAACACCAAAAAGCTCTCCATGAACCACTTCATGAAGCCAGCAGTCCGGAAAGTGGGCAACTCAGGATAGAAAATCATGGCAGTAGTGTTATCCGCACTATAAAAAGCCCATGCATTCCTCCCATCCTATAAACCTCCAAAACACTTCACCATGCTTGAAGGCGCTCCAACAACGCCTTGAGAGAAGCCCAACTGTATTGCAAAACGTGAGGGAGCATACGGCTAGATGTCAATGAAAAGATGTCTACGGTACACCATTGTACCAACACGTATTTTGAAAAGCCACATCTTCTCTACATCAAATTTCAGGCCATTCCAACATCGTTTGGCCCAAAAAGGAAACAGCCGCAATATAGTCAACTCTCCCGGCAGTGACAATGTTGAAGACAACAAATTCAAGCCTCTCGGCAGCGAGGACCACCATGACCATCACTCATCAAATAAAGCACATGGGTGACTTCAAGATGCTTCAAAAGGACTACTTATCAAATTTCAGGTCAATTTGACAACATTTGACCTAACTTTGATGCTCAGAAGCAAAATTAGGCCTACCAACAGCGAAGCACCCCGGGACCATGATATGTAAATCGAAGCTAATGGATCATCTCAAAATGAATCCAATAGGCTCCTTGTCAAATTTCAGGTTAGTCGGACATCAGTTGACCATACATTAAAGCGCGGGATCTTCCTCGTGGCAAAATCAAGTCTACTAGCAACAGGACCCCACACTGCTTCAAAACTCAAACAAAAGCCTATGGTTGGTCCTATCTATTGCTCAGGAGGCTTCACCTAAAATTTTAGGTCATTCCGACATCGTTTGACCTAGTTTCAATCTTCTGACGAAAAATCGGCAACAAAGTCTTCGGCTTTTCCAGAAAAATAAGAAACTTTGTGCTCCAATTTGCACAACTTTTCATCAGGTTTTCTTCAGGGGAATCAAGCCAATATATGAGGGAAATGTCAAGAAAAATGCAGGAGAAAAAAAGAAACAAAAAGACCGAAAATAGTCAAAACTAGGTCAAACGAGCAAATGAGAGTTGAAAGAACAAAGGCTTGAACCCCTCAGACTGCTCCTCAAGGACGCTATCAATGGGCATGAACTCCTCATAGAGTTTGCCAAGGATAGGCAGCCCGGTGATGGCGCTCAGTTCCTTCGAAGAGAAACCAATCTCACCATTCGTAACAATGAAGGTGTTGGTTTGTGGAAGGAATGACTCCAACATGGCCATGAAGGCTTCATTGAAGAAAACCACAGTTTTCCGAAAGCGCAAACCGGATCAAAGATCTCCGCATCCTTCATAATGGCACCACCAATCTGCAGGATATGATCAGTCCACGACTTCCAGCTTGAATCAGCACTGAAACGGCCACGATCTCGAAAAGGCTTCACCCAATTGCTACCGTCACCCCGGAAAATACCAAGGCCCACCGGTCTCAAATCGACCGATTGATGAACCATGGTTGCCGCTAGCCGGCGTCAACATGTCCATACAGATAAGTGACTTCTCTGCACATCCAGGTGGGCCGCCAACAGAAATCCCGGTCTTGATCACATCGGTCCTCTTCACCCTGCTTGGAGGATCTTCTCTCTTAGAGCACGTGAGAGAAAGACTCATGATCGAAATTGTACAATCATAAGTCGACTAGGTAGAAGCAGTTCTCTCTTCACCATCAGCTGTGTAAGAGAACTGAAAACATCTCCTTTGGTATGTCAAGTCGTCAGGGACTGCATCACCAAATAAAAAGGTGGGCTTGGGCACAGTGCTCTAATCGTCCGTGACCCAAGGACAACCGCTTACCATGATCTTATAGAACTCCTCATCCTTGAGGGCGATCAATCACTATCGCGCCTCATCTTGGTTGAGGGAGTCACACTCTTCCAAGTTCCTCTCCACATATTGGACCTTCTCCCATGCCTGCTGTACGGCCGCATTGGAAGACTTGACAGACCGGTGAGGAGTATCGGTACTAGGACCCTTACCCTTGTTCGTTCTGGAGGAATCACCTGCAAAGGTTGGAAAAGAAAAGATCATCATCAGCAAAATGATAGGAGTTTGCTAAAAAAAATATGGCAAAATTTTGGCATGGATCCAAGGCAATTCCGAAGAAAATGGGAGCACCCCGAAAAAGATAGGAAGCTTGAAGATGAGCTCAACATCGCTGTAAGCTCATGTTAAAGTGGAGGATTCCCAAAGAAAGCTCGAACTCAAACATCGCTGCGAGATCAAGCAATCTTCTCAAATCTCAAAAACATCGGAAAAGGGATCAACATTGCTGCAAGCTCCAGACTCCAAAACTTGCAGATCAGAAAACCCCGCAAGACTAGGAAAGGGCTCAACATTGCTGTGAGCTCCAAATCCCAAAACTTGCAAAAGATTTCCAGGTGTGCATCATCATCATGCTCCCAATTCAATTTACAAAAATCATGCATAAAAAGTGTTGGAAATAGGTGGGCCTCTAGGTTAGGTTTCAAAATGATGGACCCAGCTTTTCTTGCCTTCCTCCACCCTGGGTCCGCCAAGGTGCAGCGGGGCGAAAAAAAAAGCGAGCATCAACATTTTGTACGGGTATGCCAGCTTTTCTATTCTACTTGGAATTTGAAATGATGATCCGGAGATTCACCTTCACAAGTAGAAAGGAAATCAAAAATTTTTTTTCTAACTTTTCATTGCACTTATATTTTAAGAAAAGAGACAAATTTAGAATGTCTGAGAGGTAATTTTGTTTAGTTTGCCGTGAAAGACCGTTTTGTGCCACAGAAGGCGATTTTGCCGTGAAAGGCGATTTACAAATCTCATCAATGATGAAAGATAAGAATTGTGATTTTTTTGTCTCTTTGAAAATACAAAATACAATAGAAAAGAAAGAAAGAGGGATTTGACTTCTCAGGAGATTGTGGGGACTCGTTCAGATCGACGGTCGTGAGTCATGTATGGACTTCGCCATCGTCCTTCAGATGAGAACACTTGACGCTTTAGTTTATTTGGCTTGGCTTGGACCTCAGATTTTTAGAGGACAAAGACCAAGGGGAGGTCCTATATTTAATAAAAATCAGGGTAGATGGGCTGAAAAGCTGCATCTAGGCCACGTTGGATAGAAGAAGAGGGGAAACCTTGGGGGGGGGGTGGCCCCCAAGGGACTTCAATCACCTCGTAGTATTTACAGCATAGTTTCTTCAGGGCAAGATAGCTTCTTTGCGGAGAGATTTCAAGGCCATTTGCAGAACTCTTCGGATGATTTTTTTGGACCACTTCAAACAATTTTTTCGAACCACTTCAAACAATTTTTTCGGACCACTTCAGATAATTTTTTCGGACCCTTTCCCTTTGGAATGACCACCTATTTATAGGCTTTTGGTAGCCATTAGGAAGGTTTATGGGCATTAATGGCATTAATGCTCCATGATGGGAGGAGTTACAAGATTTAATTTCATAATTTTGTAACTCCTTTTTCCTTGAATCTAATTGGCCGATGGAGAATAATGGGCATTTAATCTCCATGATGATGGGGGTTTCATGATTAATTACCATGATTAAACTCCATAATGATAGGAGTTACATGGTTAATTGCCATGATTAATTGGACTTGTAACTCTCATTTGCTCGCTTCTAATTGGGCCGTCCAGAATAATGAGTTAATGACTGCATTAACTTGTCATAAACGGGTTAATTAATAGCATTAATTGGTCACCGAGTAGCTTAAAGAGTAGCGGGCCACGCCGCGTCTTTTGGAATTCTTCTGGCGATGATCAACGATGGATCCGCTTGTTGTTTGATGTCGGGTAGCGATGCAATTTCAGACATTGGTTGACACCAATGGGTCGGCAACATCTGTCCAGTCAATTTCACGATCGGTCGGGTAGAAAGTGTGCTTTCTTGGTTAGCCGGTTGGCGATTTCGGAGTGTCCGATGATGATCGAATAATTTTGATGGCGGATCGATGATGTTAACAAAGATCGACAGATATCATGCCTCAAAAATCAGAATTTAAGAAAATCACAGAGGCCAAACATCGCGAAACACGGAAAGAATCAGAAAAATGGTCGTTCCGACAGAAATCCGGCGACCCAAACTTCCAGGGTCGCCGGCAACCATGGGACTTTGGTCCCTCTTTCAGTCGCTGTTCGGTCGCCGTTTCTCGTCCGTTTTTCGGGCTTTTTTGCTTCTTTTTTCTTTTGTATTTTCCTTGACATTTCTCATCATCTATTGGCTTGATTCCTCTAAAGAAAACCTGTCGAGAAGCTGTACAAATCAGAGCACAGAGTTTCCTATTTTTGGAAAAGCCGAAGACTTTATAGCCTATTTTTTGCCAAGAGTTGAAACTTGGTCAAACGATGTCGGAATGACCTGAAATTTGAGGTGAAGCTTCCTGAGCAACAGATAGGACCAACCATGGGCTTTTATTTGAGTTTTGAAGCCGTTTGGGGTCCTATCGATGCTAGACCTGATTTCACCGTACGGAAGATGTCGAGCTTCGATGTGCGGTCAACCAATGTCTGATTGATCTGAAATTTGACAGGGAGCCTGTTGGAGTCATTTTGAGACAGTCCATTAGCTCCGATTTTGGGTGCCATGGTCCCGGGGAGCTCCACCGTCGGTAGGCTTCATTTTGCTTCCGAGCGTCAAAGCCGGGTTAAACGTCATCGGAATGACCTGAAATTTGACGTGCAGCTCATTGGAAGCATGTAGAAGCTACTCATGTGCTTTGTCTGATAAGTGACGACATCGGAGGTTCTCACCATCGAGAGGCTTGATTTTGCCGTTCTAGAGTTGATGGAGGGTCAAACAGTGTCGGTTTGACTTGAAATTTGGCGTGGAGCCTTTTGGATGTATTTTGAGACCATCCATAGGCTCTGATCAAAGATTTGTTATCTTCAACACTGTTGCCGTCGAGAGCTCCTACACAATGTTGGAGGATTGAAGTTAGGCCAAATGGTGTTAAAATGGCCCGAAACTTCATGTGCACCCTTCTTTTGGCTATTTTGAAGGATCTTGCAGTTTTTGTTTGATTCTGGCAGGATTTAATGCTGGAAGCGGCTTTGCCTATTTGTAGTAGGATGCGGCTCCATGTAGCTTTTGGTGTTGAGGAGGCAAAGTGACATTTTTTGTGTCAACACAAAACTTTTGACCAACTTGATGCAGTGATCATCTATCCAGAAGGCTACAAAATCCAATCCAGGATCCATGGCCTCTTTCGCATCACCATGTACAGTAATAAACCCTATCTAAAAGATTGAAATAGCAGCAAACAAGCAACCACGAAATCCACAACATACAAGGAAGTAGATTATACCTTTGGAGCTTGGTTGTGCTCTAATGGAGGAGTTGTTCCTTTCTTTGATGATGAAACTTTTTCACGTATCAAATAGGAATCTCCAAGACCCAATCGTCTTCCACGCTATGACCCGTATCAGATTCTCTTTTCTCAAGAAGATGGGTGGGATCTCCATGACAAAGCTCGTAAGGAAACTAGAAGAGAACTAGAAGACGGAAGAGAGGAGGAGCATGTGCAACTCTTACACAAAAAAAAAAGGACTTTGGGCGTCAATCCCTAGGTGGGAAAGCACATTGGACGTCCAAGCCTGGTTCCTCATATATTTATAGCTTAAAGCCACCTCCTCATTCTAATTTAAACAGAAGTCTCACTTCCATTAATAATCAGTAACTTACTACTACCATTATTAGAAGTCTTACTTCAAATAGAAATAGTAACATTCAATTTCCTTTTAGAGTTCTACTATAATTAGTATCTTTCCAATAACTTGGGCTAGCATGGGGACCACTAGGGATTCCTTAGAAAGCTGGCTCCAAGTGGGACACCACGACCCCACAACTCATGTGCAATCCGGGCCCATAGTTAATTGCAAATAACTCCACTATTTAAATGCAATTTAACTCTAGTCTTAGGAATAAATTACATAGAAGACCCTAAACTTCCCTATCACCACAAGTAGGCCCCTCCATTAATATTCATGGATCAATTGGACCTGTCTTCCAAACTAGATCCATATCTTATTACCCTTGAGCCCCAATTAATTATAATGATCATTTGGTACCTATCCAATTAACTCTTAATCAGAATGGGTGCGCACTTACCAATGATAAATCCATTAATTGGCACAAGGGGATATTAAAGATGGATTCCATCTTGACCATTGAATGTTCCTACAGTTCTACTACCACATACCCAAATCACCGAGGTGTTGACCTACAATTGGCCTCACTCATTGGTGACCCAGAGGAAATGAGTAGATAAAAACTTGAGTACATTAATGTCTCAGGATTGAGAGCTTATTGCTAGGGAATTATGAGAGCAGACCTTAAAGTAAAGACAGTGTTCATAAGGTGCTTCTCATGGTCCTTCAATACATCCAGTGTATCAGCACTATGATCTAGAATCTTACATTCTGATGATCGAGACAAATCACACTATCTCATAGTAATCAAAGTAC
Source organism: Persea americana (assembly GCA_029852735.1). NCBI lineage: Eukaryota > Viridiplantae > Streptophyta > Magnoliopsida > Laurales > Lauraceae > Persea > Persea americana. The sequence continues at coordinate 45,433,755 of CM056814.1, forward strand.
TGCAACCTTGTCAGATGAGATGTCCAGTCAACATCACTGGTTGTAAAGATATTCAAGTATAAGATTTACTATACATGTCTCCCGTATGTGGATCTCATCCATGCACATGTATTGCATCTAGTATACTTATGGACTCCTGTTCATCTCATGAACCATCATGTCATTCATATTGGTTATGTATAAACATGTAATAAAACACCATTCATCTCATGAAAGGAAAGCATGAATATATTGATAAATAAAGAAATTAATCAATTTATTTCATCAATCTTATGGATTGAGACCATAAAACTAACAAAAAGAAAGTCATCATGCATTAGATGCTAAGAAAACCCTTGACCAAAATTTGACCAATTCCAACCCAACTTGGTCAAAACCAATCAAACTTTGTTCAAGTCAAAATTCATGTTGACTTGACTTAGATACCCTAGCCTTTTATTTGATACATTAAAAGGAAAAAAAATGCACGAACATCTTGAATTGCAAAAAACCTCATTATCATAGTGAGAAAAAAGAGGAAGGAAAATAAAAAGAAACCTCCTCAAAAAAAAATAAAATTATGGGCTAGCCCACAAGCCATGGCCCACTGCCACGTGGCAGTATAGCCAGGTCCGTACGGACAAAAGAAAGAAAAAAAAAGAGAGAAAAAAAAAACAGTGAAAAAAAAAGGAAGGAAAACCTTGAAGAAAAAAACGTGAGAAAAAAAAGAAAAGAAAGAAAAACATAACACGTGTGGAAAAAAAACGAAGAGAAAACACGTGGAAAAGAAAGAAGAAAAAAAACAAGAAAAAGAAAAGAAAAAAGAAAAAAAAAAGAAGAAAGAAGTCTTTCCTACTTCTATATGGAATTTCTTGTTGAGGAAGAAAACTTACTTGAAGCCATGGATGGAGAAGAAGGAGAACTTGAAGATCCATGAAGAAGAAGGGTTCTTGATCTTGGAGCACTCTTCAAGACTTTTTGCAAAAAAAAAGCAACAAAAGCAAGAGATCCAACCTCCTTCGCTTTTATAGAAGAGAGCAAGCCAAAAGAGGACACAAGGAGGAAAGCGAGGAAATTTGAGATATGAGATATTTGAGATATTAACAATTAACAACCTTCCCAAAAGAAAGGAGATTTGAGATATTCTCTCCTAAAGAGAAGATTCTTTGAGAAATTCTCTCCAAAAAGAAAGGGAATGTGAGATATTCTCTCCCATGAAAGATACTTTGAGAAAATCTCTCCCAAAATCAAGGAAACTTGAGAGATTCTCTTCAAACAAGGATATTTTTTTATATTCTCTACCCAAAAGAGATATTTTTAGATATTCTTTACAAAAATAACACCACATGAAATCCAAGCCATCTTTAATAACTTAAGGTCCCATGGTTAGCCCACATTAGCTAGGTTTGACCACCTAGGCACCAAAAGTAGCTTTTAGTCAAAAATTCCTCTTGCCAAGAGCATACAAAAATGGCTCCATGCCTTTTTATGAGTTTATTGGAGCATACAAAAAATCCAAATCTCATGAGTTTCCAAAACTCCAAACCATCTAACCTCATGAACCAAATTAAGCCAAAATCTTGAAATTGACATTCCACAAAAAAAACCCAAACCACTCCAATGGACCCAAAATTGTCCCAAAGAGTGACCAAAAACCAAAATCCTGACCCTCTAACCCGCCACATACAGCTTGTTAGGTCACAAGGTCAAAACAAAAAACCAAATCTCAACCCCCTAACTTGCCACATACAGCTTGTTAGGTCACAAGGTCAAAACCAACATCCAAAACTTGACCGTCTAACCTGCCACATACAGCTTGTTAGGTCACAAGGTCAAAAAACCAAAAAACCCTTCTTGACCGCCTAATGCGCCACATAAAGCCTTTAGGTTCACAAGGTCAAAAAGAAAAACCCAAAACCCAAAAACCAAATCCAAATGTCATTTCCAAAACTTTGCCTTGAGATGGTACGTGATCCCTCTCACTGCCATAAAATCCCCTTGGAAACTCAAAATGCTACTCTATCAAAATTTCTGCTCAAAGACTTCTGGTCCAGTTAAGAAGCACTCCTACAAAATTCTCTTCGAGGCACATCGACTGCAAAAGCTATCATCGTTGTACCTCGAGGGGGCATTTGTTGACACCAAAAATATTACTTTTCCTCTTCAACATCAAATGCTACATGGAGCCGCATCCTACCACAAATGGGCAAATGCCACTTCAAGTATAGATCTTGTCAGAATAAAATAAAAACTGCAAGATCCTTCAAAACAACCAAAAGAAGGGTACACATGAAGTTTCTGGCCATTTCAACCTCATTTGGCCCAACTTCGCTATTCCAGCAGCTAAATAGGGACTCTCGGCAGCGATGAAGCCCGAAACCCTGACACACAAAACATAGCACATAGTTGGCCTTAAAATGCCACTAGAAGGCTCTACATCAAATTTCAGGCCATTCCAACATCATTTGGCCCAAAAAGGAAACAACCGCAGCATAGTCAAGTCTCCTGGTGGTAACATTATCGAAGACATCAAATATTCGATCAACGCCTGTGGATGGTCCCAAAATACCTACAAAATGCTCCATGTCAAGTTTCAAGTCAAACCAACAACGTTTGGCCCTCCATCAACCCTCGAGCAACAAAATCAAGCCTCGGTGGCTGATGGACCTGACTTTTGCCTTCCTCCACCCCGGGGATGCCAGGGTCCGACGGACGAAAAGTGAGCATCAACATTTTTGTACGAGTATGCCAGATTTTCTATTCTACTTCGAATTTAGGAGTGGTGATCCGGAGATTCACCTTCACAAGTAGAAAAGGAAATCAATTTATTTTTCTAACTTTCCATTGCACATATATTTAGGAAAAGAGACAAGGTTTTTTTTTTTTAATGCCGTAAAAGGCGATTTTCATTTGTTTGCCATGAAAGGCGGTTTTGTACCGTAGAGTGCGATTTTGTCGTGAAAGGCAATTTACAAATCTCATAAAAAATAAAAGACAAAAATTGTAAATTTTTTGTCTCTTTAAAAAAATAGAAAATACAATAGAAAAGTAAGAAAAGGGATTCTATCTTTTCAGGAGATTGTGGGGACTCGTTAATATCGACAGTCGCGAGTCATGTATGGACTCCACCATCGTCCTTCAAATGAGAACATATGATGCTTTGATTCGCTTAGCTTGGCTTGGACCTCAGACTTTTAGAGGATAAAGACCAAGGGGAGGTCCTATATCCAATAAAAAGCTGAGTAGACGAGCTAAAGAGCCACATCTAGCCTTGTTGGATGAGAGGTTGTTGTAGCAGAGTCTCTTTAATGGATGAGAGGTTGTTGCAGAAGTTCTATATTTTTTCTGAGATTTTCTGGACTTTTTCCGGGCTTTTTGATCGCTTGATTTTGGACCCGTTCTTCTTGGGATGACCCTCCTTTTATAGCCCTTTGGTAGCCATTAGGTGTGTTTATGAGTATTGATTGCATTAATGCCCCATGATGAGAGGAGTTAAAAGTTTTTATTTGATGATTTTGTAACCCCTTTTCCTTGGCTTCTGATTGACCGATGGAGAATAATGGGCATTTAATTGCCTTAAAACTCCATGATGAGGGGAGTTACATGATTTATTGTCATGATTGCTTGGACTTGTAACTCCTTTTTCCTTGTTTCTGATTGGGCGGTCGAAAATAATCAATTGATGACCGTATTAACTTGTCATAAAATGGGTCATTTAACTACATTAAGTGGTCGCAAGGGCGCTCGAAGAGTCGCGGGCCGTACCGCGTCTTTTGGAATTCTTCTTGCGATGATCGCTGATGGATCCACATGTTGTTTGATGTCAGATGAAGATGCAACTTCAGTCATTGATTGATATCACTGGGCTGGTAACATCTGTCCAGTCAATTTCTTGATCAATCGGATAGAAAGTGTATTTTCTTGCGATGATGATCGCGTGCTTTTGATGGTGGATCCGAGATGTCGGTGAAGATCAGCTGATTTTATGCCCGAAAAATCTGATTTTTGGAAAATCACAAGGGCCGAAATTCTCGAAACGCGAAAAGGGTCGAAAAATGGCCCTTTCGGTAGAAATCCGGCGGTCTCCAACGACCATGCACCTATGGTCGCCTGCGACCATGGGCAGGGTCGTCGCCGGACTTTTCCCCTTTTGGTCGTCGTTTCTCGATCCTTTTCAGTTCTTTTTTTTTCTCCTGTACTTTTTTGGCATTTTTCTCATTTATTGGCTTGATTTCTCTGAAGAAAACCTGACGAGAAGCCGTGCAAATCAAAGCAAAAAGTTTCCTATTTTTTGAAAAGCCGAAGATTTTGTTACCGATTTGCCGCCAGAAGCCGAAACTAGGTCAAATGATGTCAGAATGACCTTAAATTTGATGTGAAGCCTCCTGAGCAGTAGATAGGCTTTTATTTGAGTTTTGAAGCCGTATGGGGTCCCGTTGCTAGTAGGCTTGATTTTGTCATGAGGAAGATGCCGCGCTTTGATATACGGTCAACCGATGTCCGGTCAACCGATGTCCGATTGACCTAAAATTTGACAGGGAGGCTATTGGAGTCATTTTAAGATGATCCATTATCTCCAATTTGGATTTCATGGTCCCGGCGAGCTCCGCTGCCGGGAGGCCTGATTTTGTTTCCGAGCGTCAAAGTCTAGTCAAACATCATCGGAATAACCTGAAATTTGACGTATAGCCCTTTGAAAGCATCTTGGAGTCACCCACGTGCTTTGTTTTATGAGTGATGTTCTCGGTGGTTATCGCCGTTGAGAAGCTTGATTTCGTTTCTTGAGGGTTGATGGAGGGTCAAACATTGTCGGTTTGACTTGAAACTTGACATGGAGCCTTTTGGAGGTAGTTTAAGACTATCCATAGGCTCTGATCGAAGATTTGATGTCTTCGACACTGTCACCACCGAGAGAGTTGACTTCACTGTGGCTATTTTCTTTTTGGGCTAAACCATGTCGGAATGGCCCGAAATTTTATGTAAAGCCTCCTAGTGGCATTTTGAAACCAACTGTGTGCTCTTATTTGTGTGCTGAAATTTCTGGCTTCACCGTCGTCGGGAGCTCCTGTTTAGCTGTTGGAGCAGTGAAGTTCGGCCAAATGTTGTCGAAATAGCCCGAAACTTCATGTGTATCCCTCTTTTGGGTGTTTTAAATGATCTTGTGGTTTTCGCTTGATTCTGACAAGATCTAATGCTTGAAGTGGCATTTGCCTATTTGTGGTAAGATGTGGCTCCATGTAACTTTTGATGTTGAGGAGCCAAAGTGACATTTTTTGTATCAACAAATGCCCCTTCGAGGTACAGTGATGATAGCTTTTGCAATCAATGTGCCTCGAAGAGAATTTTGAAAGAGTGCTTATTGACTTGACCAAGAGTCTTTGAGCAGAAATTTTGATAGAGTGGCCTTTTGAGTTTCTAAGGGGATTTTATGGTAGTGGGAGAGATCACGTACCATCTCAAGGCAAAGTCTTGAAAATGACATTTGGATTTGGTATTTTGGTTTTGGATTTTTCATTTTGACCTTGTGAACCTAAAGGCTTTGTGTGGTGCATTAGGCGATCAAGAAGAGTTTTTTTATTTTTGACCTTGTGACCTAACAAGTTGTATGTGGCAAGCTAGGGGGTCAGGTTTTGAATCTTGGTTTTGACCTTGTGACCTAATAAGTTGTATGTGGCAAGTTAGGGGGTCGACTTTTTTTTTTTTTTTGGTTTTGGCCTTGTGACCTAACAAGCTGTATGTGGCAAGTTAAAGGGCCATGGATTTGGTTTTTGGTCACTCTTTGGGACAATTTTGGGTCCATTGGAGTGGTTTGGGTTTTTTTGGAATGTCAATTTCAAGATTTTGGCTTAATTTGGTTCATGAGGTTGGATGGTTTGGATTTTTAGAAACTGTAGAGGCTTGGATTTTCTTTTTTTTTTTTTTTTTTTGTATGGTCCAGTTAGCTCAAAAAAAGCATGGAACCATTTTTGCACGCTCTTGGTAAGAGAAATTTTTTACTAAAAACCACTTTTAGTGCCTAAGTGGTCAAACCTGGCTCATATGGGCTAACCCATGGGACCTTAAGCTTTGAAGATGGCTTAGATCTCATGTATTGTCTTTTTTGTAAAGAATATCTAAAAAATATCTCTTTTAGGTAAAGAATATTAAAAACATATTCTTATTTGGAGACAATCTCTCGAGTTTCCTTGATTTTGGGAGAGAATATCTCAAAGGATCTTTCTTTTGGGAAGGTAGCTAATTTTTAGCACTTACCTCCTTGTTTCCTCTTTTGGTTTGCTCTATTCTATAAAAGCAAGGGAGGTTGGATCTCTTGCTCTTGTTGCTTTCTTTTTGCAAAAAGTCTTCAAATGTGCTCCAAGATCAAGGACCCTTCTTCTTCAAGGATCTTCAAGTTCTCCTTCTTCTTCATCCATTGCTTCAAGTAAGTTTTCTTTCTCAATAAGAAATTCCATGTAGAAGTACGACAGACTTTTATTTCTTTCATTTCCTTTTTCTCTTTTTTCTTCTTCTTTCTTTTCCACGTGTTTTTTCTTTTCTTTTTTTTTTTCTTTCACATGTGTTGTGTTTTTCTTTCTTTTCCTTTTTTTCTCATGTTTTTTTTTTCCCTCTTTTTATTTTTAATGGTTTTCCTTTTTTTTTACCATTTTATTTTTTCTTTTGGATGTACGGACAAGTCCGTACTGCCACGTGGCAGTGGGCCACACTCGCGGGCCAACCCAGAAATTTTTATTTTTTTTGAAAGGGTTTCTCTCTGTTTTTTTTTCTTCCTTTTTTTCATGATAATGAGGTTTATGCAATCCAAGATGTTCATGCGTTCTTTTTTTATGTGTCAAATAAAAGGCTAGGTTTCTAAGTCAGGTCAACATGAATTTTGACTTGAACAAAGTTTGATTGGTTTTGACCAAGTTGGGTTGGAATTAGTCAAATTTTGGTTAGGGGTTTCTTAGCATCTAATGCATGACAACTTTCTTTTTATGCATGATTTTTGGTAAATTGAATTGGAAGCATGACAACTTTCTAATTGCCTCACTTTGCCTCTTCTACATCAAAAGCTAAATGGAGCCGCATCCTACGACAGACAGGCAAAGCCACTTCAAGCATCAGATCTTGTCAAAATCAAACAAAAACTGCAAGATCCTTTAAAATAGCCAAAAGAAGGGTATATATGAAGTTTCGGGCCATTTCAACACCATTTGGCCTAACTCCAATCCTCTAACAGCTGAGCAGGAGCTCCTGGCAGCGACAGTGTCGAAGATTACAAATCTTCGATCAGAGCCTATGTATGGTCTCAAAATACCTCCAAAAAGGCTCCCGTCAAATTTCAAGTCAAACTGACACCATTTGACACTCCATCAACTCTCGAACGGTGAAATCAAGCCTCTCGGTGGCGAGAACCACCGATGCTGCCACTCATCAAACAAAGCACATGGGTAGCTTCCACATGCTTCCAAAGGGATGCACGTCAAATTTTAGGTCATTCCGACGACGTTTGACCCGGCATTAACGCTTAAAAACAAAATCAAGACTACTGGTGGCGGAGCTCCCCAGGACCAAGGCACCCAAATCGGAGCTAATGGATTATCTCAAAATGACTCCAATACCCTCCTTGTCAAATCTCAGGTCAATCGGACATCGGTTGACCGCACATCAAAGCTCGACATCTTCCTCGCGGTGAAATCAAGTCTAGCACCGATGGGACCCCAAATTGCTTCAAAACTCAAATAAAAGCCCATGGTTAGTCCTATCTATTGCTCAAGAAGCTTAACATCAAATTTCAGGTCATTTCGACATCGTTTGACCTAGTTTCAACACTTGGCAGAAAATTGACTACAAAATCTTCGGCTTTTCCAAAAATAGGAAACTTTGTGCTCTGATTTAAATGGCTTCTTGACAGGTTTTCTTAAGAGGAATCAAGCCAGTAAATAAGGAGGAATGTCAAGAAAAATACAGGAGAAAAAAGAAGTGAAAAAGACCAAAAAACGGCCGAGAAATGGCGACCGAATGACGACCAAAAAAGGGACAAAAGTCCCATGGTAGCCGGCACTAGGGTCGGGTGCATTGTTGCCGGCGACCATAGGGATCCGGGTTACCAGATTTTGCCCAAAAACCCACTTTTTTGGGTATTTTTTACGTTTCGCGATGTTTGGCCCCTGTGATTTCTCCAAAATCTAATTTTTGAGGCATGAAATCCGTCGATCTTTCTCAAACATCACGGATCCGCCATCGAAATCACTCGATTATCATCGGACACTCCGAAATTGCCAACTGGCCGACCAAGAAAGAACACTTTCTGCCCGACTGATCGTGGAATCGACTAGACAGATGTTACTGGCCCATTGGTACCAATCAATGTCTGAGATTTCATGGTCATCCGATGTCGATCAACATGAAAATCCATCGATGATCATTGCCAGAAGAATTCCAAAAGGCGCAACGCGGCCCGCGACTCTTCAAGCGACTTGGCGACCAATTAATGAAGTTAAATGACCTTTTTATGGCAAGTTAATGCGGTCATTAACTTATTATTTTGGACAGCCCAATCAGATACAAGGAAAAAGGAGTTACAAGTCTAATTAATCATGGCAACTAACCATGTAATTCCTATCATTATGGAGTTTAATCATGGTAATTAATCATGAAACTTCCATCATCATGGAGACTAAATGCCCATTATTCTCCATCGGTCAATCAAATTCAAGGAAAAATGAGTTACAAAATTATGAAATTAATCTTGTAGCTCCTCCCATCATGGAGCATCAATGCCATTAATGCCCATTAACCTTCCTAATGGCTACCAAAAGCCTATAAATAGGCGGTCATTCCAAGGAGAAAGGGCCCGGGAAAATTATCTTGAAAAAACCTCTACGCAAAAAAGCTCTCCTACTCTGAAGAAACTCTTCTGCAAACACTACAAGGTGATTGAAGTCCCTTGGAGGGCCACCCCCCCCCCCCCCCCCAAGGTCTCCCCTCTCCTTCTATGCAACATGGCCTAGATGTGGCTTTTCAGCCCGTTTACCCGGTTTTTTATTTGATAAAGGACCTTCCCTTGGTCTTTTTCCTTTAAAAAAATTTGAGGTCCAAGCCAAGCCAAGTGAATCAAAAGCATCATGTGTTCTTATCTGAAGGACGATGGCAGAGTCTATACATGACTCGCTACTATCGATCTGAACCAGTCCCCACAATCTTCTGAGAAGTTAGATCCCTCTTTCATACTTTTCTTCTATACTTTGTATTTTTTTAAGAGACAAAAAAATCACAACTCTTGTCTTTCTTCATTGATGAGATTTGTAAATCGCCTTTCACGGCAAAAACGCCACTTACGGCATAAAACCGCATTTCACAGCAAACTAAAGAAAATCGCCTCTCACGGCATTCAAAATCCTGTCTCTTTCTTTAAAATATATATGCAATGGAAAGTTAGAAAAAAAGTTTGATTTCCTTTCTACTTGCGAAGGTGAATCTCCAGATCACCATTTCAAATTCCAAGTAGAATAGAAAATCTGGCATACCCGTACAAAAAAAATGTTGATGCTCACTTTTTTCGCCCTGCCGCACCTCGGCGGACCCGAGGCGGAGGAAGGCGAGAAGCCGGGTCCATCAATGCATACCTTAAAATCTTTTGCAAGTTTTGAGATTTGGAGCTCGCAGCAATGTTGAGCCCTTTCCCAGCCTTGCGGGGTTTTGAGGAGCTTTGCAAGTTTTGGAGTCTGGAGCTCACAGCAATGTTGAGCCCTTTTCCGATCTTGCAAAGACTTCAGAAGATTGTTTGATCTCGCAACAGTGCTTGAGTTCAAACCTTCTTTAAGAATCCTCCATTGACTATGAGCTTGCAACGATGTTGAGTTCATCTCCAAGCTTCCTATCTTTTTTGGGGTGCTTCACTTTACGTCGGAATTGCCCTAGAATCATGCCAAAATTTCGCTAGGATTTTTTTTAGAAGAATTATGTCATTTTGTTGATGATGATCTTTTCTTTCCAACCTTTGCAGGTAATTCCTCCAGAACGAACAAGGGTAAAGGCCATGTTACCGATGTCCCTCGTCGGTCTGCCAGATCTTCCAATACGTCCGTGCAGCAGGACTGGGAGAAGGTCCAGTATGTGGAGAGGAACTTGGAGGAGTACGACTCCCTCAACCGGGATGAGGCGAGACATCGGTTGATCACCCTCAAGGATGAGGAGTTTTACAAAATTATGGCAAGCAGTCGTCCTTGAGTGATGGATGTTCAGAGCATTGTGCCCAAGCCTACCTTTTTATTTGGCGATGCAGTCCCTGATGACTTAACATACCAAAGAAGATGTTTTCAGTTCTCTTACACAACTGATGGTGAGGAGAGAACTATTGCTACCTAGTCGACTTTTGATCGTACCATCTCGATCATGAGTCTTTCTCCTACATTTTCTAAGAGCGAAGATCCTCCAAGCTGGGTGAAAAAAACCAACGTGATCAAGATCAGGATTTTTGTTGGTGGCCCTTCCGGTTATGCAGAGAAGTCGCCTATCCGTATTGACATGTTGATGCCCCCTAGCGGCTACCAAGGTTCTGATCATCCATCAGTCGATTTGAGACCGGTGGGCCTTGATATTTTCCGGGGTGACGGTAGCAATTAGGTGAAGCCTTTTCTACTTCGTAGCCGTTTCAGTGCTGACTCAAGTTATGAGTCGTGGACCGATCACATCCTGCAGATTGGTGGCGCCGTTCTAATGGAGGCCGAGATCTTTAACACATTTCGCGCTTTTCGGCAAACCGTGATTTTCTTTGATGAAGCCTTCATGCCCATATTGGAGTCGTTCCTTCCACAAACCAACACCTTCGTTGTCACGAATGGTGAGATTTGTCTTTCTTTGAAGGAATTGAGCGCCATCACCAGGCTACCCATCCTCTGCAAACTCTATGAGGAGTTTATGCCCATTGATAGTGTCCTTGAGGAGCATTCTGAGGAGTTTAGGCTTTTGTACTTCCAGCTCATCACCTTCTACAATTTTTTTTAAGGATAAGGAGGGCTCGAAAGTCAGGTCTAGCAGTTGGAAGAGTTTTAGCTCTTTATCTCCCAACTTCTTTGACAGCAGGGATTCTTTTGTTAGCATAACTCAGAATGCCAAGGCTAAAAACCCAAGTTTGAAAAAGATCTCCGTAATGCTAGAAAATTTGAAGAAACTCTTCACAAGCACACACGCCATTTATTCTGACATTACGCTGTTGAGAGATTTCGCTGTTTACCTCACTTACTGGCTGGGTGGGGCTGCTTTTGCTGGAGGAGATGGAACGCACATTAGGTCGCATTGTATTTTTTTAACTTGTCAGATGGCTTTTGGAGAGCAGCTTGCTTTGGTGCCTGCTCTTTACTTTTATCTGTGCACCGAACTGCAGGCTGCTGCTTACCTAGTTCGGCTTGGGCTCCCCATGAATAGGGTATTTTCAGCCCATATTTTATATTCGTGGTATGTGTACCACCATCCCAGTTTCCACTGAATAGGGTTTGCGCAGGATGATGACCCTTTTATAATTCAGTTGGCTACAGGGACAATCGTTTCCGAATCTCTTTTGCATGCCCGTTTGAGGATCCGACGGTTCAGTTAGTCGAGATTGGGCAGTCTTCGGCGAAGCTTTCTTTGGATTTGCGGAAGAAGGCTTTTGATTTTGGTGCCTTCCGTGATTCGACCAGGGTAGGGTCGATGAGACACTATTCTTTGACCAATGCAGAGAAAGGGTGGCTTTTCAACATATGCGTCGGCAAGATGGTATATCGTAGACATCTTTTCATCAACATCCAACTGTATGTTCCATCGTGTTTTACGTTGTAGTTAGGCTTCTCTCAAGGCGTTTTTAGAGCGCCTTCGAGCATGGTGAAGCATTTCGGGGGTTTGCAGGATGGGAGAAATGCTTGGGCCTTCTATAGTGTAGAAGACACTACCTCTATGATTTCCTACCCTGAGCTGCCCACTTTCCGGACTATTGGCTTCACGAAATGGTTCGTGAAGAGCTTTTTAGTGTACCGGGGTCTTTCCAAGAAGGAGCTTGATGTAAAGCAGATTTCTGAGAAGGGTCTTAGTAGATCAGATGGTATACGGTGAGAGGAAGTTCTAGCTTTCCTTTCTAGAGAGAAGCATAGACTAGGCTTTCTCGGTGAACAGGACGTCATCAGATCATGAGCTGTGCAAGAGGTACCTGGTGAGGTCTTGAAACAGCTAGAGGAGGAGGAGGCGGAGATCGACGCTTGGATACAATAGGGGCGAACGAAGGTTTCCATGGAGTCTACTAAAATGAGCAGACCATCCAGTGCGGACTCTAGTGAGAGACCTGACTTTGACAGTGGAGCGAGTACTTCGAGCAGACCGACCCATAGAAGTAAGAGGAAGAGAGGGCAACGTCGTAATAAGAAACTCCATGAAGACTCTCTTGCTCTAGAAGTCCCTCTTACTATTGTTGAGGAGGCATCAAAGGATGTTGATGACCTTCCGGGAAAAAGGAGCCGAGAAGAAGAGATCGTTGATGATGGTTTGATTTCCATTCTTTCTCTTTCCATTTCTTTTCTTTTATGGAGATTTTTTGGTCTGCTGCTTTCTTTCTTTGTAGTAGAAAATGATGACTTGGTGATGATCGAGGTTCCGGCCAATGAGGCAGTGACGGATCCGATGGCGGCATCTCGATGAGTTCATGGAGGTAGCAGAGAGTATTTCGCCGGTCGTTGAGGAAGGTATTTCATAGTAATAATCTCGATAGTGATTTTTCTTTTTGACAAGATCATACTCATACCTTTTTAGTCTTTCATTGGCAGGCTGTGAAGCGACAAGCGGCTTGAGTTAAAGGAAGAACAAGCTGCTGCCAAGTGGACTGCCATTGTGGAGGCTTGAGCTAGAGAAGGGACTCTGATTCACCAAGTTGAAGAGGCTGACAGCAATCTCTGAAGGAAGACTCAGGAGTATGAGCAATGGCAAATTCTCTGGGAAGAGCTTCCTCATGCTAAAGATGGATCGTGACATTCTACCGCATTTTATGGCAAGATTTTGAAGAAGCGTGGCCTGGAAGCTTTGGAGGCTAAGGCCAAAAGTCTGCTTGAGGAGCTGAATCTTTTGTTAAAGACCATGTTAGACTAAACTCTAGATTTGTAACAAACTCTTTTCTTCTTTTCTTTTGGTACCTCCATGTATAAACATTTTTTGTACCTCTTATTTTTGTATTCCCTTTCTTTCACTTAAATTCGTTTTGATGAAAATAAGCAAAAGTTGAATGGGAATGTTTGTTTGAGAATTTGATCAAAAGGTTGTCATTTTATGAAAATCTTTTGTCAAAGGGTTGTTTTAGCATGAACACCAGGTTTTGTGGCAAGAAGCCTAGTTTTTTATGGCTTGAAAGCCGAATTTTGAGATGGCATAAAAGCCGGATTTGGTTTTTTTATGGCATGAAGGCCAAAATTTTGTTAATGGCATGAAAGCCAGGTTTTGTGGTGTGGGAGCCAAAATTTTGTGACATGAGAGCCGATTTTTGTGATGGCATGAAAGCCAAAAATTTGTTTGTGGAATGAAAGCCGATTTTTTTGGCATGAGGGCCACTTTTTTTTTTATTTTTGGCATAAAAGCCAGGTTTTGTTTTGTTGGCATGGAAGCTAGATTTTTTGTTTGCCAAAATGCAAGTATCGACTAAAAGTCGCCTCCCTGCAGAATGGTATTGCAAGTATCAATGGAACGTCGCCTCCTTGCTCATTCGATTGTGAGTATTGATGGAATGTCGCTTCCTCACGGTTTAGGTGCAAATATCGACTAAGCGTCGCCTCCCTGTTGAATGGTTTTACAAGTATCGATGGAATGTCGCCTCCTTACTCATTCGGTTGTGAGTATCGATGGAATGTCGCTTCCTTGCGGTTCGGGTGCAAGTATCGGTGAGTGTTGCTTCCTTGCTTTTTCAAAAACATTATTTTACGGGTATTGACTGAATGTCGCTTCCCCACGATTTTTGAGATTTGGGTTGTGGATATTAACTAGAATGTTGCGTCTCCACGATTTTTTGGAATTTTCCAAGTATTGACAAGGTGTCGCTTCCTTACGGTTTTAAAGTTTTGAAATTATCGAATGGGGTTCGCATCTTTCCAATTTTTGGGTTTTGCAAGTATCGATAGAATGTCACTTCTCATGGTTTTTTGAAAAACCATTTTTTGTTTAAAGACACGAGCGTCGTAAATTTCGACTCAAAACCATTTTTGGTGGTAAAAGCCAGAGCGGACTAGGGTGGAAATCCTTGTGTCCTGATTTTTGTTTCAAACCATGAATTTTGGGTTCAAGGATCAAAAATTTTGGTGAAGTTAGGGAAGAGGTTCCTCGACTTAGATTTTTGGATTTGATTTTTTTTTTTTTGAACAATGAAACATTGAAAGTAAGAATTGTTTAGAGGTTTTTTTAGAAATTTCAACGTAAGAATGAAAATTCCAAAAGGAGTGGGTTTAACGAGCAAGTACCTAGGAATAGGCTTTGGCCATGCAGGCATCGCTCTGACCCAGTGGAAGAAGTCTTCAAGGGTAGTACCACTTCAAGAACTTGCCATTGATGGGAAGCATACATTTGTCACCTTCCATATTTAGAAGAGCATATGCGTTGTTGGAGAAGACTTTATCAATGATGAATGGTCCCTCCTATTTTGATTCAAATTTGCCTTCGGATTTGTGGGCAAAAACCATTGGCCTTTTTATCTCAAGAACCAAGTCGCCCTTTTTGTGGGAGCGTTCCCAAATTTTCTTTTGAAAGATCCTGCCATGTGTGCTTGGTAAAGCTCAATGCTTTGTAGAGCTTCAAGCTGTCTTTCATCGAGATTATCTAACTCTTGGAGTCTCAATTTGACATTGCTTTCTGGCGTCATGTCATTTTGTAGAGATATCATTAAGGAAGGAATTTGCACTTCCAAAGGGACAACAACTTCACATCCATAAACTAAGGAGAATGGTGTGCTATGGGTTAGTCCTCGAACGGTGGTTCGATAGGCCGACAAAGCTTATGGCAGCTTGTCGTCCCAGTTTCTTTTGTGACTAGAGACCATTTTCTTGAGGATTTTGTAAAGTGTCTTGTTGAAGGCTTCTGCTAGTTCATTCGTTTCTGGATTATATGGTGTCAAATGACAACTTTGGATTTTGTATTTGTCGCAAAACCTGTAAAAACTGTGATCCCAGAATTGCGGTCCGTTATCATGGATGAATCTTTTAAGTATGCCGAAGCGACAGATAATGTTGGTGCGCAAGAATTGAAGGATTGATGAGGTTTTCATTTCACTGAGTGCAAATGTTTCTGACCACTTAGAGAAATAATCTATAGCGGCGAAGATGAAGCGATAACCTTTGCTTGAAGGGGGAGAGATAAGACCTATAATTTCCATACCCCAGGCTTCAAAAGGCCACGAGATCGTTGTAAGGTGTAGCTATTCTAGAGGCACGTGTACATAATCTCCATTAATTTGGCATTGTTGGCAGCGCTTAGCAAATTACATTGCGCCAACTACCATGGTAGGCCAATAATAACCTAACATTTTTATTTGATCGTAGAGCTTAAGACCAGTCTAATGGGCTCCACAAAGACCAGAATGAACTTCTGTGAGTGTTTATTTTGCCTCTTGTTGTGATAAGCAGCGTAGAAGTATTTGTAGACACCTCATTTGGCCCCCATGATAGCCTTAAATACCTATCATATATAGCGGTGCCCCCATTTCACCCATAATTGAATTATTGATGACATAATTCAGATTAATTAATGACGATGAAGATGCTTGTTGATAATTTTAGACTTAGTTCAACGATTTCTAAAAATTCGTGAGAGAAAAGCCAAGTCGCATCGAGATCTCGAGTCCAACCCCACTACTTACATAAGTAATGAACCGTGATACTATTCAAACCTTCTTCCGGATCACTTAAGACATGCTTAGGCCAATTCCTACAAAGACCGGGCTTAGTTTGCCAAAATGTCACCCGATTAGCCTAAGTTAGGACACCAAATCCATTGATCGAGAGATATCCCTCACTTTTCCTAACCCCTAATCATCAGGACAATTGAACTTTTGGATTCCTCGCTTCCAGAGCTTTCCGACGATATATAGAACGTCCAAATCTGACCATTGGATGAAAAGATATGACCCTCGGAAGATTGCCTTAGTGGCCCCACTCAAAACGCACATGGGTGCCACTACAGGTGTGCCCATGTACTTGGGCGCACACACAGGTGCGCCCAGGTCCCCAGTAATGTTAAAATATACTTTAGTATATAGGTCCCCAGTAATGTTAAAATATACTTTAGTATATAGGTCCCCAGTAATGTTAAAATATACTTTAGTATATACTTAGGTGTGTCCCACTCTAATCTTCGTAATTCTGACTCAGTTTAGACCAAAAAACAACCTGAAACCGAACCCGAGACCCATTAGGCTTTAAAGTTGGACATAGGCGCCACCATGTGGGCGCCCAACTCTTGGGACCCACTTGGGCGCCACCACAGGTGCGCCCAAGTCCCGAGAAGCCTAATCCGGCCTTGGGATGCGAAAATCTTCTAGAAGTTCGTGCAAATAACACCCCTAATCCCTCTTGCATGCCCTAAACCCTTATTTGAGGATCTCTTAACCCTATTTACAAAGCAGGCTACCCAAAAACCCTAAGAAAAGAGAGAAAAGAGAGACTAAAGAAGAAAAAGAAGAGAGGTAGCCACCATTAGAGAGAGAAAGCTTCAGATCTAGAGAAGAAGAAGAGGAAATAGAGAAGGAGGCTTTCACATCTTCAAATAGAGTCATGGAACTTCACGAAAGCTTCGTTCTAGGAACTTAACAAACGCCTCTCTACACTGGTATTCCAAGATCTCTCCTTTTTATCGCATTCCATTACTATGCATGCTTAGAAATATGCTTAGGTTCATTCATATATAGTAGATCTTCATTAATAATAGTAGTTTAGCGGTAGATTTGATTTTCATCAACCATCTATTATTAGGAACATGCTTAGGATCAATCATAAGTAATAGATTCGCATCATTTTCATCATCCCGAAGTCGTGATTAGGTTAGATCTTGCACCCATATCATCCTCAATAAGAGAAATCCGAATTTGAAAGAGAAAAGTGCAGAAAAGCAGTTGGGCGCACGTACAGTTGCGCCCAAGTCCCAAGAGTTGGATTTTGACCTTGTTTTCCATCAAACGCATATTTTGTCTCTTAAATTCGGGTTCTTCTTCATATAAGTTGATATCAGAGCCTTCGGATCAATCACTTTGTGTTCTATATCGCACGAAAAACATCATAAAAACACATAAAAGTATTATAAAAGAAGAAAAGAAGGGAAAAAGTGCAGAAATGCACTTGGGCGCCACTG
Organism: Persea americana; assembly: GCA_029852735.1. Classification (NCBI taxonomy): domain Eukaryota; kingdom Viridiplantae; phylum Streptophyta; class Magnoliopsida; order Laurales; family Lauraceae; genus Persea; species Persea americana. The sequence continues at coordinate 45,451,062 of CM056814.1, forward strand.
TGTGCGCGCCCAAGTCCCAGGAGTTGGGTTTCAACCCTATTTTTCGTATTAGTTGCATTCTACTTCTCAAATACGTATATTCCTTCGTATAAGTTGATATCAGAGCCTTCGGATCTACAAATTCACATTGTAAATCGTAAAAAGATAAGCAAATACATTACCAAAAGGGAAGGAAAAGAAGGGGCAAACAGACGGTGCACTGGGCGCCACTGTGGGTGAGCCCAACTCTCTGCCAAGGGCATTCACCCCTTTAATTTGGATCATAGTGTCAACATTCTTAGATCCGAAGTCTTTAACATCAATAGTTAACATTAGGACCCCGCATTTAGTCATAAAGTGTTAGAAATCGCATCAGAATATTGTCGAAAAGTTACAAGTGCATCCCAATCCGCAGGGAGACACTTGGGCGCCACTGTGGGTGCGCCCAAGTCCCCAGTTCATCTTCTTATCGTGTTTTCTATCTTTTGCATTTTTATTTATATTATTAAATCTCTGTGATGAATAGGTATTATTGCTAAACTTCTGAACTCTGAATTGCTGAATCATCACACTTTAGCCTAGGTTGCATTACTTTTGCATAAAACACCAAAAAATTTACAAAATTATAAAACTCTTCCCTTCTCATCTTACTCTTTAGTAATTAGAGAAGAGAACGAAAAAAGAATAAAAAGAAATAGAAAAATTCAAACAAAAATAGAGTAGATCTTCATTAGGTGATCCTAGGCTATTGCACTCGTGCCTAAGTAAATTAATTAACTTAGTCAACTCCAATCTAAAACACTTAATTCAAAACATCTAAGAGAAAACATCCAATTAAAATCCATAGACTTAATTAACTAAACTTTAATTAATCAAACCCTCAAAACCTAATCAACAACCCTTAATAAAGCTCCAACTGACCAAAACCCCACTTAACCAAAACCTAATTAACAATCCCTAATTAACAATCCCTAATTAATAAAACCCTAATTTGATAAATCCTAACCAATAAAAAATCCAACAAAATAAAAACCCTAATTAACTAAGACTATAGTCAACGAAGTCCAATTCACAACCCCAAATTCAAACCTTAACCAAATTTTAATCAAACTTTGATTACCAATTCTTAATTTAAACCCTAATCAAGACCTAATTAAAATAATAAACCAATCACATTTCAAAAATAAAAACCTCTCCCAATCAAAACCATAGTCAAATACCCGAAGCCAACTCAGGAATACTCTAGAAACCATCGAACTAGGAGCCACCCTAGTAGGCCAACACTTGGGCGCCACTACAGGTGCGCCCATGTCTCAGCACTCACCTGGGTGCCCCCACAGGTGCGCCCAGCTCCTTTGTCTACCCCCAGGACATGCTTCGTTTGCATTTCGATCACCCAACCCTAATCATTATCACCCTTGAGGTCTAGAGACTCAAACCAGTTCTAGATTCGGAATTTACTAACATAGAGCATCTAAAACTGTAAGTCCAAGTGAACGATTCCCGAAGACAACCGAAACTCAAGAATGAAGCACTGGGGTGCCAACACAGGTGCTCCCAAGCACACCAGGAGGACTTAGGCGCCACCACAGGTGCACCCATGTCACATTTTAGCCCCGGAACCACAAAAACTCCTTCTTAATCTCAAATTTTGTCCCAAATCAGCACACTAGAACACCCTTATGATTTAAAACAACTGAAGCCAGAAGCCCGAATTAACTTTAAGCATCAAACCAATTGAAATCACGAAAACATCCTCTCTTAATCATTAAGAAACCTAATTAATTGAAACCTAACTTAATCCTAATCAATACAACACAGTAAATCACATATAATTTAAAGAACGTCAAACCATAAAAGTTCAACCTCAAATCAACCTAAGAAAACACTAAACTTACTAGAACCAACATTCCAAAACTTTACAAAACAGATAACAGCCTTGGAATTAAAAATTTAATCAACTTAAGCCCATACAGAACCTCGAACTGAAGTCAGAGGACCAAAAAGCATCAAATCAAGACTTGGGCGCCACTGCTGGTGCGCCCAAGTTTCCTTTGTCTCACCTAGGTTGAGAATCTCAGCCGCGTTTCGAGTTCCGGACTTAAAATCAGTACAATAAAATCCACCAAAACCTAAAACAATACCAGAACACAGACGTACCCTAGGTAGGAACTCCCCGAATTCCGAAATTAACATCGATATCATCACCACAAGCCCAGCCACACAGAACCAGGCGCTTGGGCGCCACTGTAGATGCGCCCAAGTCACTAGAGTGGCCTAGGTGCCACTGTGTGCGCGCCCAAGTCCTCCACCAGTCCCGTTCAACCGATTTCGACATCATTTCACCTTTTAAATTCAAAACCTTAAATTCCAGAACCCTAAAGTATTTAGAAACACACTAATCAGAACTCTAAGACACTCCTAATCCATCTCTAAATCATTCCTAATCAACTCATAATTTAAAATAAACCGAACCAATTAAAGTCACACCCAACAAGTTACTTAGGCGCTAAAACCACCAAGCTTAGTTGCCCATACCGTAGGATTAGATCGGATTACCCAGTTGGGTAGCTTAGAGCATTAGGCTTCGCCCCACCACTCTTCCTGTTCCTTTAGGGGATTGGGAGAGCTTATGTGGGCGGTCTAGGACCTTAGGTTAGGGTTAATCCGATGATCAGTAATAAAGCATTAATCACATAGATCTAAGTAAAATCCCTTAGTTAGGCCCTTCTAGCCCCATATCAAAAGGCCATAAAAACTATAAAACCAACAAAATAAACCCAAAAAGGTTTTTTCCTTTATTTCTTCCTCCACCTCAGGTGCCAGATATTGAATCAAACTTAATGATAAAAGGGAATAAAGAACTGATTTCTAAAATTAAATAAATGAGAATAACGAGATGAGATGAGTGATTTTGCACACTTTTAATCAATCACGGCCCATCGGCCACCCTAAAACAAACACTAGCCCATTGGCCATTTCTAATAAATCCTGGCCCACCGGACACTTCAAATCAATTACGGCCCATCAGCCTTTCACTTTTATCACTCGTGTCGCACACGAAATGCACAGAAATCACAAATCAAAGTCTCATTTGCATCATCATTTTGGTTTGAAAAATCAACCTTTAAACCCTATTTTGCCAAGGGATCTGAAGGGGGTACTCAGGAACGGGGCCGATCCTCTTCTTAAATATTTGGCATCCCTCCCCTTTTTATTTTCTCTATTTTAGTTATTTTATCTTACTTGGATATATTATGATTATGCTATGTGAGGATTAACCTTTATTTGGACTTTAACTCATGACCCTAAATTAGCCCAATTAAAGAGACCCAAATTAATGTGACAGGACAACCGTCGTATGTTGCTGGCAGCACATTAGACGAGAGGAAGAACCCACCTTATTATTTTTCTCCCCATATTTCTTCGGCTTTCGTCAAAGAATGGTGTTATGGCCATACCGTAGCTGGCGATTGTGGTCCATCGATTTTGACGGTAGTCGGAATCCTCATTTTCAATGTAAAATTTAAATAACATATATAGATGAATGGAGATTTCCCCAAACCATGTCTCTCTTGGAGAGGGAGGGTCGAAATTCACATCCGACAGCTTGACGATCGTGATGGGACCTCTTATGTTTTCCTGTCACTTATTTAGGTCTTTCTGGAGTAATATTCTAAGACACGAACATCCAATCAATGATCAGATGTCCGTGTCCCATTCAGTTTAGGGTGGTTATGAGTAGTTTGAAAATCAAACCTATAGTCCGAACACACTGTCCACTAAGCTTTCCCCCATTACACCATAAGAAACAAACCTTCACCAACAAAACTACATAACAAGTGCCCTTCTCCCCCCCCCCCCCCCAACTCTCTCTCTTTTCTTATCTAAACATTTCTTCATAAATGGAGGGTCAAACATTCGAAATGTCCGACTTTCAACCCCTCTCACCCCCATTATTGATCCGCACCACTGGCGGGTCACACCAAACCCCACAAAATGTAGAACCCTCTAGAGTATTGGATGGATCTTTAGCAACTTCAAGTCATGACCCACAACTGATAAGAAGGTCTCTCTTCGAAGGAGGCTCGCTACCAGTTAATTCCAGAACAATGGGAAAGAATTATTCTAATACATCCACCCCATATCCTCCATCAAGAGATAATCAGTTTTCCTCGCATTCAGGGGTGACTTACATAGATCTAGTTAGTCCCACCGGCCAAGTTACAGGATATAGGGTCCACGGTAAAGTTTCATCAAGAGACTACCCTCTTCGCGCAAGTGATTCTGTTGTCTCGCAGGTTATACCCTAATCTTCCCTGATCAACCAAACCGAGCCAATCACGTCCTGTATCCCGTAGTATGGGATGCCTACCGATGCACCTATCATAACCCCTGTTAGAGCCATCGCGCCTTCCTAAACTCTTGTGATAAATGAAAACCCATATCACCCAATGAGTCATAGTTCAATGAGCATAGGTTAATTGGCGACATCCAGCGCCTCGCACCAAAACCCTTTGACTCATGCGGGAACACCAGATGCTTACTGACAACACGAGGTGGCTCGACCCCAATTCCAAGCAATGGTTGCTCCACCAATGAACCAAGTCCGTTACAATCCTGTGACGGTTGGCGTTGGTATGTTATATCCCTAACCGGCCCAATATGAGGGGGACCCTCTCACTTATCTCAATCAAATGGTTCCGACCTAGCAGATGCCTAATACGAACCATAATCTCCCAATCTAGAACATGTAAGTTACTAACCCCGCGGGCATTGGAAATCCTTATCAAACACACCAAGCGAATGAGTCGCACTATCAGCAAGTATATCAACCACCCACTTTAAGCCTGATCGTTGACCCATATAGGGGACAACCGATTACTAATGGAGGAACTCAATTGAACCAAAGCTATCAACCTATCTCTCAACCGTATTTCCAAAGCCAATGCCAAGAACCGGCCTACGCCCCTACTTGGCTAGAACCATAAAGAGAATGTCAGCCACAGACAATTCAATATCTAGATCCTTTAGCATTCAAAGAGTTGCAGAAAAAACGTAGAGGAACTCAAGAAAGAAATTAACAAGAAATCCTCAAGCTCAATTGCCAAAAAGCTAGGATTCTACGACTTTACCAAAAAGGAGGAAAAGGAGAGGTCACCTTTCCTTGTTAGAGCCCCTAAGTGTGTACCTTACGATGGGACTACTGACCCTCAGCATCTCCTAGTCTCGTTTTGTAACAAGTGTCATGCCATTGCAGACAATGACTTCGTGCTCATAAATTATTTTCAAGAATCGTTAACCGGAGATGCATTGACTTGGTATACATCCAGGCCTTCCCATGAGATCAATACCTTCGAGGATGTAGTAGAGAAGTTCCTAGCGAGATACCAGCATCTAACTAAAAATAAACCCTTATTGCATGACTTAGCTAATCTCAAACAGAAGAACAATGAGGACTATGAGGAATTTGCAGTGAGATAGCAAAACCAATTCCCGCAGTCAGCTGCAACATGCAAGAGGAAGAACAAGTAAGAATGTACATATCAAACATGAAGGATCCCATGAGAGCCCTAATGACGATCGGGGAGGTCGTTAGTTGGAGTGGCCTATACCGTAGGTTATCTAGGATGAAGCAAAATCTAGATGAAGGGGTATTGAACACCATCATTGACCATAAAAAGAACACGCGTAGGGTCGGCACAACCACCCAACCAGAGAGCCGCACAACCCCTGAAGTCAGCTTGAATTAGGAAAAGGTTTACCGACCGTACCAAAAGCGTACCAGTGTTAGCTTTAACCAACACCAAAGCCGAAGGCAAAATGGCAATCCCAATTTCCAAGGTGGTAACCGGAATTATCATAGGAATAATTAGAACTATCAGCGGAACAATCAGAACTACCGAAACCCTCTGAGAAATAATTAAGATTATGACCAACCACCAAGAAACCGAGGGCCTCCGGTGAATCAAAACCAGAATCCTAATCCCATGCAATCGGTCCCGAACCCGACGGCTCTGCCGCAAAACCAAAATGTGAATCCTCAACCCAACTATGGTACTGTCCCCTTCAATTACAATGGAGAGAACAATGGCAACCAGAATAACCAGTGGAAATAGAAGGAGATTCGGACCTAAAAGGGCAAACTACTCGTCCCTTCCTCAACCCTGGACTGCGGTCTTATGGTCTCTCTTAAACCAGAACGCCCTTCCACTTCCACCGAAATGACCGCAGGCATGGTCTTAACACCTAGACAAGACTAAGTTTTGCGCCTACCATAGGATGCCAGGTCATGACCTCACCCAATGCTACATGGTTAGAGATTTAATCTATGACCTCAATGATGAAGGTAGAATTGATTGGAGTAACATTAGGCCAATAGGTGGGAATGACCCACGGAATGCCCCTCCCAATCAAAATCCAACCACCAATCCCGCACAAAATATTCTCAACATGCAGATTTATACAAACCCTTTACCTCAGCATGGAGCACCAACCTCTGGACAGGGCTCACAAACCCAATTAATAAACATTGCCGTAATAGAGCACCAACACATTGATGCCCCGGCTTAAAGGAGTGTAAACCATAGCCAACCGTGTCATGGTGATTTCTTTTAAGAAGAGAATTATCGAGAATACATCACGCCATGGGATGGGAAGACCAAATTCAAAATCTTCAATTCAAGGATGGATACGATCGTTGACTCCCTTGACCTTTACAAGGTAAATTTTGATGAGCCAAACGACTGAGAATCGCCGATCATCACGAATTCCCAACCAGATCTTCACCCGGACACAAATGCATCTCAGTCTCACCTACGATCTGGACAGATCCGTCCTCCCCGACTACCCCCTCACCCTGTTTCTCAAAACTTAGATTTACAAAATCCCAATATTCAGGTTAAGGAGATAGTTGATGAAAGAGCTTATAGTTCAATAGAAACAGGGATAGAATATGACCTCTTAGGGCACCTCACAAAGGTCCCAACTAAAGTATCTGTCATTGATCTGATTAAAACCTCCCCAAAACATCAGCGACAATTACTTGAGGCTATTACACGCTTACAAGTCCCGGTAGGCATAACTCCAGAAGAATTGAGAATGTCTATTTCAGCCTTGGCCCCGGGAGCTTCGTTCCCTGCCCTTACTTTTACTGAGGAAGAATTGAGGGAAATACCACATGAGGCGAGGACCTCTCCCCTACATCTAATAGTCAAAGTAGCAGGGAAGGAAATGTCAGGAGCTTTGGTCGACACTGGTGCATCACTGAATATTTGTCCGTTGAAAACCTACAAAGCTTTAGGGCTTACAATAAAGGGCCTAACACCAGCCCCTATGGTTGTAACTAGTTACGACGGGAATAAGAAAACAGTTTGTGGAAAAAGTATGTTATTAGTCCAAGCGGGCCCAATTTCAATGCCAGAAGAATTTTACATTATGGACATCCCGGCCACTTTTAACTTGATCTTAAGACGCCAATGGTTGAACCATATGAATGCCGTTATGTCAAGCCGACACCAATGCGTCAAATTCCCCCACTTGGGTAAGATCATGAAATTGATGGGAGACCCGCCTGTCATTGAACCGAAAGAACTTCAAATACTCCCAACCCTACAACCTGCTCCTATTATGGCAGAGGTCAAAATTCATGGGTACAAGGTCGACCCTCTCATCTCCTTGATGGATATGGACCCTAAGCAAAATATGTTTTCCAAATTATCCTCCCCGCAAAATCTGATGTTTGACAACGAAGGTCAAGCTCGAGGATGGACTCTGATGAAGAAGATGGGGTATCAACCCGGATTTGGTCTAGGAAAGAATGGAGAAGGCATTACCGACCCTTACATGCCAGACCCTAGAGCAAGAGCAGAAGGATTATGGAACGACACACACGATGACATAAGGTATAAATGGGAGGACTGGGCCTTAAAGGAACATTTTGTGAAGCACGACAAAACCTTGGACCCCAACACACCACCGTTTGGAAAGGGATGCTACAATTTGGATCCAAACGATAAAGGCAAGACCGTTTTAGTAGAAGATTGGGAGGATTCGACTTCATCTGAAAGCGAGACTTACGAGAAAATCTTCGGCACCTGGAGAGAGCTCCATTCACCAAAAGAAGTGAACAATATAGACCACACTATCAAACCAAGATTCCAAACCCTATCATGTAACATGCTGAATGCGAGCGAGTTAACTCAGTTACCTAAAAACAAAAACACCGATCGCCGAAGTCCGAGAAAGTCGCGAAACGTGGGAAATCGAAAACCCTAATAGCGAAGAAGTGGTATATTAGCCCGTTGCCTGGCGCCATTGGCGAGAAGACTCCTCTCAAGAGAACCACGAAGTTTGGGAAACCGATGACCTCAATGATCATGAAGTGGTGTACCGCCCCACCGTCTGGCCACGCCAGTGGGGAGGATCCTCAGTAGATAGCCCATCTTCAACCTCACCTGTACCATATCATCCCAAAAATCCCAAAAAATTAGAAAACTCCAAAAACCCCAAAAAATTAGAAAATCCCAAAAATCCCAAAAAAAATAGAAAATTCCAAAAATCCCAAAAAGTTAGAAAACCCAAAAAACCTAAAAAAATTAGAAAATAGAAAACCCAAAAACATAGGAACCGTAGGAGTAGAAGACTGTGATCATCATCTAAATATGGGCAACCTGAGGCGATGGAAGATACTCACAGTGGAGCAGTCTCCACTAGAAGAAATAATGACAAACATCGATAAGTTAGGCTGCGAATCTCTGCCTGTCATTCCAGAACCCGAACCTTCCGTGCAACATGTGAACATCAATGATGGAATGGGTGTTTATGAATTAGTAGACACCGAAGAAGGGGATGACGAAGTTTCTGAGGAATTTAGGAGAGTAATCAAGAAGTTTGATGAAAAAACACAAGCGGCTGCCGAAAAAACGAAAGAGATAAACCTAGGAACGGAGGAAAGACCCAAGCAGGTCCAAATCAGTACATGCCTAGAACCCGACGAAGAGAGCGAGATCCTTGAGGTCCGAAGAGAATATCAAGACGTGTTCGCATCGGATTATAATGACATGCCCGGACTTGCACCTAACCTAGTGGAACACAGGATCCCATTAGAGGAAAACGCTAGAGCAGTCAAACAGAAGTTGAGAAGAATGCTCCCCGATGTGGCACTGAAAGTGAAAGAGGAGGTTGACAAACTCCACCAGGCAAAGTTCATCATGGTTGTGTTGTTTCCTGAATGGGTCGCCAATATAGTGCCGGTGAAGAAGTAGGACGACGTGTCCAACTCTATATTGATTTCCGAAATTTGAACAAGGCATCTCCAAAAGACGATTTCCCCTTACTTTACATCGACGTGCTTATTGATAATACTACGGGGCACGCTATGCTATCATTCATGGACGGTTACTCAGGGTATAACCAAATCAAACTATCACCAGAGGATCAAGAGAAAACCTTGTTCACCACGCCCTGGGGGACTTACTGTTATGTTGTTATGCCCTTCGGCTTGAAGAATGCCGGTGCTACTTATCAGAGGGCCATGATGGCAATATTTCATGATACGATACACGACTACGTAGAGGTAGATGATATTCTGATCAAATCCAGAACACGTGAAACACACGTCACAGCTCCCAGGAGAGTTCTTCAACGATCCAAGAACACCAAACTAAAAATGAATCAGAAGAAATGTGTTTTCGGAGTATCCTCTGGCAAACTTCTAGGCTTTATGGTAAGTAATCGAGGAATCGAAGTCGATCCTTCTAAGGTAAAAGTCATTCTTGAAATGCCGCCCCCGAAGAACCTAAAAGAATTAAGAGGCCTAATAGGACGACTACAATTCATCAGAAGATTTATTTCGCAACATTTGCAAAGGTGTGAGCTGTTCTACAAATTGTTAAAAGGAGGCGTGGAATATCATTGGGATGATGATTGCCAGAAGGCATTTGAAGATCTGAAGAGATATCTATTGAGTCCTCCCGTCTTGAAGCCCCCTACTAAAGATAGGCCCCTCATTTTATATGTGTCAGGGACAGAATCTGCAATAGGCATAGTCCTGGGTCAACATGATGAGACGGGGAGGAAAGAGAACGCGATTTATTGCCTGAGCAAATCTGTCCTACCCTACGAAAGGAAATACTCTCCAATGGAGAGAACTTGCTTAGTCATAGTTTGGACCTCCCAGAAATTGAGACACTACTTTCTAGCCCACCAGGTCAAACTCTTAGCCAGAATGGACCCTTTAAAATACATCTTCGAGAAACCCATTACTTCGGGAAGAGTCACGCGATGGCAAATGCTCTTGGCAGAATTTGACATAACCTATATTACCCAGAAGTCTATAAAGGGACAAGCAATTGCCAACCACCTGGCACACCTCCCTCTGCCACAGTATGAACCGATCAGAACTGATTTCTTGACGAGAGCATCTTGTTTGCAGACGTTGAAGAAGCAAAGGATGATGATTTATGGACCGTGTACTTTGATGGAGCTTTGAATCAGAATGGAAAAGGAGTTGGTTAGTGCTATTATCCCCGAAAGGAGTTGTCATCCCAATGGCCTATTAAATTGGATTTCCAGCGACCAATAGTACGATGGAGTACGAAGCCTTATTAGTAGGGTTGAGAGAAGCCCAAGCCCTAGGTGTTAAGAAGCTAAGAGTCTTTGGTGATTCTAAGGTCGTTATTTCCCAAATAGCTGGAGAATGGAAGGTTAGCGCCCTTAAGCTTGCGCACTACCACGAGACAGCCAAAGAACTTCAAGAAGATTTCATTTCTCTCCATGTCGCGACCCCGGACCGAGGTTCCCCAAGTCCGGGCCCCGCGACGATTATGTCCATCCAACTATGATTAACCCACAGGTTTCCACGGTGAGGATTCCAAAAAAAAAAACGAACATGTAAAAATCTCACACATGCAATGATTTGCGGAAGCGTGCAAGTAATCTCATCACAATTTAATAACATAAACCTTATGATTCCGAATTGCATAAGTTAAGTCATCATTAAGACAATAATCAGAGGAGAAAACGTAAGCACAACATTACCAAATTCAGTTCAAGTTTCAAGATAACAAAAAGTGTTAAGTTGCATAACCCCAAAAGTGTGAAAAGGCCAACAAAGGCCATACATCCCAAAATAACAAAATAATCCCATCTATGTGTATCGTACTCAAGACCCCGCCCAACGTCTAGAGGACGTCGTCAGGTTGCCACTCACGGGCTGGGGGTGGCTCAAAAGCCTCCTCCGGGCGCTCCTCCGCAATAGCATCGGCGCTTGCATCTAAACACCAAAACAAAAGGGTCAGACAAGACGGTCTGCACGTGGGCAGCTTAGACATAATACAAGTCAGTTAATATGAAAGTAATCAACACTTAAAACATGGCATGAGTTCTGAACAAAACATGTTTAAGGTGCAATTCAAAACTAATTATGCTTTTCAATAAGATAACATGATTCACGGATTCACATTGAGCTCTTCCTTTCTCCGTCATACGTAATGACAAGAGCAAGCAAAACGAAACAAAACGAGACGAAACGAAACAAAAGTCCGAGCCACACAAGGTGGGCGGAAAATCGGCCGCGGAACCGGACAAAAAAAAGATGTGTATAAATACACGACTAATCTGCAGATTGCCCTTATGTTTAAGGACCCCCTAACTAGTGGATCAGACTGAAAGGGCAGTCCAAGCTCAGTGGTATTCTATGATATCCATGTATGCATAAAACGTATCAATTCTTGTACAAAACTTAGCGAAAAATGGGGAAAACACTTATGAAAACAATGCAAGACGAGACTAAACAAGAATAGCATAAGCTATGACATCAAGGCTGGAAAAGTGTCCCTAATATAGTTCTTGAAACAAATCAAAAGCTAAACACCTGCTTGTAAATCAAAACAGGTACGAGACGGTATTCTTCATGTCAAAATTCAAGATTTCGAAACAATTATGTCAAGTATATGCTAAGACTCTTTATTTGATTCTCGTGAAGTTGAAACCCAAATGTTGGAGTTTAAAATGAATTGGTGTCCCCGAAGCTAGACACCATTTCATGTTTCAACTGCACAGCATCAAGCTAAAGACCCCTTAACATATTCTAGTTTTTCTCTCCCATCGAAGCCCCTTCAAAGTTCTCCTTCTGTGCACTCGGTCACCACGTGACTACCTGACGGCTAGCCGCCGGTTGCTGGTCGGCTGACCGACCAACTGACCGACCGCTGACTGACTGATCAGGAGAAATACTACTTTTCAGATTTCTTGTGCAGGTCGGCTAACCGCCTACTGATCGCCCGCGGGCCGACCACGCCCTGTGTAGAAACTGAGTTACCGTTATTCTGACCGACACAGGGGCGGTTAGCCGTGGGTCAACAGTCGGCTAGCCAACTGCTGGCCGACTGCTGACCGCTGTTCTGCGGCAGCTTCAGTTTGATTCAGATCTCACACCTCTTTTCACCATTTCATTCCTTTGTCAAATCCCTGCATATCTCCTGAGCCTCCATGCTCTTCAAGGGGCAATTTCCATTCAAAATCTAACAATCCACACTTCCAATCACCTCACAACATTTCCTCCATTCTTGCATCCATTTATAAAACATTTTGGCAAGATAAAAGCAACTTCAAATGAATGAAAACCATTAATACAAACCATTAGCATATGCATTTCAATTAAAACAAGATTTCAGACTATAACACATCTTTGAAACAATACATTGCCCAAATTAGAATGGAAAAGAAATCAAATCATGAAAGATAAAATAATCAAATATTGCATGCATCATGAAGCTAAGTTGATCACTTGCCTTTACCAAAGTCCAAGCCCAACAATCTCAGAAAAAAAATCCTACCAAATATACTCCACGAAATCTACAAGAAAATCCATGAAAAGAACTTCAAAAATCCACCAAAAAGGAGAAGACAATGACCCATTTCGAAATGGGTGTTGCATGCTTGAAAAATGGGCTCCTAAGGAACTCCAAAGACTACATTGAAGAGGAGAAAGAGATCCATTACCTGAAGCTTGCTAAACAAGAAGAGGAGAAGAAAATGGAGTGGAAATACAGCTGGGATCTCCAAGAAAATGGTAGCAATGGATTCCTTGAGTTGAGAGGAAGAAGGTGGTATGATTAGTTTTTGATTTGAGGCTTTCTACCTTAGGCATGCAAAGAGAAGAAGGGAGGGGAAGAAGAAGAAGTCACAGCTGAGTTGAAGAGAGTTGTAGGGAAGAACCGAAGTGAACAATGAAGGAGGGGAAGACTCATTTCAAATGGGTTCTTGTGGGCCCCATTGCTCAAAGCTTGCAATGGTTACAACACTGACTTTGGGGCCCCGGATGAAAACGACGAAGAAGACTAAAATGATCGCCGAAAAATCTAGTTTCCAAAAAGTATAAATTTGGCATAGTTTTGAGATTTCGAAATTTGAGTCCAGATTTGGTGTGAAAAGACTGATTTACCCCTTTGGGCCAAAACTTGGGTTTCTGGGCCTAAAACGCAGACAAGCTGAACACAAAAGTTTATCAATAAAATAAAACCATTCAAAAGAGATCAAAATCACGATTAAAATCAGAAAACTGGGATTTCATCCCAAGCTTACACGTTCACTCAAGGCACCCTTAAGTGTGACCAAATAGCACAAAACGCTCTTAAAATTCCCCAAAGCTAATTCTAGACTAAATTGGACCAATTTCTAATCCCACGTACACTAAACTCACATTACAACTAAACACGCACTTAGTTAACACTAATCGCGTTAATCCTGGGTCAGGGTTTGACATCCTCCACCCCTTAGGTTATTTGGTCTTCCAAATAAAAATAAGTATACCTCTGGTAATAGTTCAGGATACTTTCTCTGGACTTGCTCTCGTAGTTCCCATGTCGCTTCTTCTGGCTCAAGATTTTCCCACTGTACTTTGACCCAGTGAATCGTCCGATTTCTTAATTCTTGTTCTTTGGTGTCCACAATTCTAACCGGCTTCTCCACATACGACGCATCTTCTCGAATTTTCAATGGTTCATGCCGCAAAACATGTGAAGGATTTGGGACGTATTTCTTCAACGTAGAGACGTGAAAAACATTGTGTACCCCGGAGAGTTCCGGCGGTAACGCAAGTCTATAGGCAACGTCTCCTGTCTTGCTCAAAATCTCATACGGTCCGATGTACCTTCTCGCAAGCTTGCCTTTCTGTCCAAATCTTAGAGTTCCTCTAGCCGGAGATACTTTCAAAAATACTTTGTCACCTTCTTTAAACTGCAAATCTCTTCTACGAGTATCAGCATAACTCTTTTGTCTACTTCGAGCAACCTTTAATCATTCTTGAATCAACTTGATCTTATCACTTGTTTCTCCAACTATTGTCGGTCCGTGAAAGCTACGAACACCGACTTCTTCCCAGCAAACAGGAGTTCTGCATCTCCTACCATAGAGTGCTTCGAAAGGTGCCATCCCAATACTGGAATGGTAGCAGTTGTTATATGCAAACTGACACAGTGGTAAGTACTCATCCCATTGAACCTTGAAATCTAGCACACAAGCCCGTAGCATGTCCTCTAAAGTCTGTATAGTTCCCTCTGACTGGCCATCAGTCTGAGGATGGTATGCAGTGCTGAATTGCAACTTAGTGCCCATAGATTCGAATAGGGTCTTCCAAAACCTCGAAACAAATCTGCTATCTCTGTCGGAAGTGATGGAGACGGGCTGTCCATGTCTGCTGACTATCTCAGTCACAAATAAATCTGCAAGTGGTGCCATATGCATCTTACTCCCTGTCTTCATAGGAATGAAGTGAGCAGACTTCGTAAGGCGATCTACTATAACCCAGATAGCATTGTTCCCTTTCTTGGTAGTAGGCAAACCGGAGACGAAATCCATAGTGATGTGTTCCCATTTCCAGTCTGGAATGTCCAATGGTTGCAACAACCCTGGAGGTTTCTGGTGTTCTGCCTTAATCTGCTGACACGTGAGGCACCGAGATACAAAAGCTGCAATCTCTCGCTTCATGTTATTCCACTAGAATCGGTTCTTCAAATTTTGGTACATTTTTGTGCTTCCAGGATGCATGGAGTATCTCGTGTTGTGAGCTTCAGTCATAATTTCATTCTTCAAGTCTTCGAGGTTAGGCACACACAAACGGTCATGGAAGTGCAACACTCCATCTACAACCCTGAGGTCTGGACGTTCGGAAATGTGTTCCACAATCTTGGCCAAGTTCGGGTCTTACAACTGACTGTCTTTGATTTTCTGGATGAAAGTAGGTTCAGACGCTATCATACTTGCCAACATCACGCCCTGCCTTAACAGATGCACTTCTACTCCCAGCTCTTCAAATTGATACAAGACACTGACTCCTCTCAAGCTAGCCATAACCACTGATTTTCTGCTCAATGCATCAGCTACTACATTCACCTTGCCCGAATGATACTTGATTGGAAAATCATAGTCTTTGATGTACTCCATCCATCGTCTTTGCCTCATGTTCAACTCTTTCTGCGAAAATAGATACTGTAGACTCCGGTGATCTGAATGTACTTCAAATTTCTCTCCATATAGGTAATGTCTCCACATTTTCAAAGCAAATCAACCGCTGCTAATTCCAAATCATGAGTTGCATAATTCTTTTCATGCTCTTTCAACTGCCTTGAACCATAAGCAACTACTTTGTCATTCTGCATCAACACACAACCCAATCCTACATTTGAAGCATCTGTATGGATAACAAATCCTCCACTTCCTGACAGTAAAGTGAGGATTGGAGCTGTAGTCAATCTTTTCTTCAGCTCTTGAAAACTTTCTTCACAATGGTCTGTCCATATAAAAGGCACATTTTTCCTAGTTAACTTTGTCAATGGTGCTGCAATAGATGAAAATCCCTGGACAAACCTCCTATAATAACCTGCTAGTCCCAAAAAGCTTCTGATTTCCATCACACTGCTTGGCCTTTTCCAATTGACAACTGCTTCGACTTTGGATTGGTCCACTGCTAAGCCTTTTCTTGAAATAACGTGGCCTAGAAAAGCCACTTGCTCTAACCAAAATTCACATTTATTTAGCTTTGCATAGAGCTGGTTGTTCTTCAAAAGCTGTAATGATGTCCTCAAGTGCTCTTCATGCTCTTCCTTACTCTTAGAATACACGAGAACGTCATCAATAAACACCACTGTAAAGTGATCCAAGTACTCTGCAAAGACTTTGTTCATGAGAGCCATAAATACCGCGGGTGCATTAGTCAACCCAAATGGCATCACCAGAAACTCATAGTGCCCGTATCTAGTTCGAAAAGCTGTTTTAGGCACGTCTGACTCTCTAACTCGCAGCTGATAATACCCAGACCTCAAATCTATCTTGGAAAAAAATGCTGCTCCTTGCAATTGATCAAACAATTCATCTATTCTCAGCAACGGATACTTGTTCTTGACAGTCATGTGGTTCAGTCTTCTATAGTCTATGCACATTCTCCAGCTTCCATCCTTCTTTTTCACAAACAACACTGGTGCTCCCCAAGGTGAAACGCTTGGTCTAATGAAACCTTTACTTAGTAGTTCTTGCAATTGGAGTTTTAGTTCACCTAATTCTGCTGAAGCCATCTTGTAAGGTGCAATAGAAATTGGAGCTGTCCCTGGAAGGAGCTCAATCGTGAACTCAACCTCCCGAATTGGTGGTAATCCCGGGGTTTCTTTAGGAAAAACATCTGGAAACTCACATACAACGGGGATTTCCTCCACCCCTTGGGACCGTTTATCCTCCGTGATAAACGCTATAAAAGCTTCACAACCACTAAATACCATTTTGCTTGCCTTTAGTGCTGAAATAATCCCCACTTGGCTTTTCTTCCTGTTTCCCTGAACAATCAAATCTGCCTGTTCTCCTTTCAACTTAAAAGTAATAGTTTTACTAAAGCAATCCATGGTTGCATGATACTTCTCTAACCAATCCATGCCTAAGATGACATCAAAATCATGCATGTCTAAAATAATAAGATCTGCTGGAAGGTTGACTTCTCCTAATAGAACTGAACAATTTGGGTAATAGATTCTACAAACGGCCTGCTTACCTATTGGTGTAGTGACAGTCAAGATATAATCAAGAATTCTAAATGGCATAGCAATCAGCTTTGCAAACACAGGAGATAAAAATGAATGAGTGCTTCCAGGATCAAATAAAATTTGAGCTTCTACTCCACAGATGAAAAGTTTACCTTCCACTACATCGCCCGCAGCATCGGCATCGACACGATTAAGATTGTATGCCCGCCCTTGCTGTTGTGGTCTATTCTGCCTCCCTTGTGCATTTCTGTTCTGCTGCTGCTGCTGAGGAGGACGAGCATTCTGATTTTGAACTTGTTGCCTACCTTGCTGCTGCTGAGGTGGTCTTGCTTGGTTCTGGGCTAGAGCCTGTGGTGCTGCTTGCCTTTGTGGCTAGTTCCTGTTGGCCTGATTTTGCACTTGTGGGCAATCTCGAATGGCATGGTCCATAGCCCCACATCTAAAACAAGCTCCCGTGGCTTTATGACATTGTGCAGTCTCATGATTTTTGCCACAATGTGCACACGCACCTTGCCTTGGAGGGTTTTGTTCTTGTCTTGGCTTCTTGTTCTGTGACCTTTGGTTCTGTTGGTGGTACTATTGCTTTCTATCCCTGATGATCTGATTGTCGATGTCCTCGAACTTGTATGCTCTTTTGACTGCTTCATCGAAGGTGGCTGGTGGAACTACTCCTGTAGCATCCCTCATGATGATGGGGTTCAGCCCTTCTAAGAATTTAGTGATCTTCTTCTGCTCGGTGTCTATCAACTCTCGGGCATATCTAGCAAGCCTTTCAAACTTTGTCACATACTCCAAAACTGTCATGTTACCCTGCTTGAGCTGCTGAAACTCTATAGCTTTTTGCCTCTTGACATGAGAAGGGACATACTTATCAGTGAATTGAGTCTTAAAAGTCTCCCATGTAGCCCCATCTGGCATAGTCTGATACGGTTCCTTAACCGTTTGCCACCAAGTGTTCGCTAATCCAAAAAATAGAGAAGCTGTGAGGTTGACCTTTTGTATGCCTGTACAAGTGAATACATTAAAGATCTTCTCTACATTAACTAGCCAGTCATCTGCAGCCAACGGGTCTTCTTGACCTGAGAACTCCTTGGGTCCTCTCTTCCTGAACCTCTCGAACAAAATGTTAGGGTCTTGTTCTCGATTGTTGATGATGATATTCGGTCCCCCAGGTTGCCTAGGCGGGGGTTAAGGCCTAGTTTGTAAAGCTTCCAAAAGCTGTCTTTGAACTTGTGCCATTTCCTCATCCTTCTTAACTAGCTGTTCTTGGAACCTAGCTTGGTTCTCATTGGCCTCTCTTTGTAGCCTAGCTTGGACTTCATTAGCTTCCCTCTGCATTCTTGTCTGACTTTCATTAGCTTGCCTCTGTTGTTCTAACATGGCTTGCATGAGTGCCTGAAACTGAGTCATTGTAGGTGGCTTTGTTCATGAAGTGTTTCACTGTCATCATTATTGGTGTTGCTCCCTGAAGCATTCTGATTCGGAGCTCTTTTTGGAGGCATGATGCTGTAAAACAAATTGTCAGTACATATTAACAAATTGGGGTTTGGTTTCTAGGTCCACACTACTGATCTAACGTGTTCACGGATCCTCGCCACGTCCCTAAGAGTTTCTAGTTTCTTTTAATTGCCTAAAAAATGTCTCGCTCTGATACCAATCTTGTCGAGACCCCGGACCGAGGTTCCCCAAGTCCGGGCCCGCGACGATTATGTCCATCCAACTATGATTAACCCACAGGTTTCCGCGGTGAGGATTCCTAAAAAAAAAACGAACATGTAAAAATCTCACACGAGCAATGATTTGCGGAAGCGTGCAAGTAATCTCATCACAATTTAATAACATAAACCTTATGATTCCGAATTGCATAAGTTAAGTCATCATTAAGACAATAATCAGAGGAGAAAACGTAAGCATAGCATTACCAAATTTAGTTCAAGTTTCAAGATAACTAAAAGTGTTCAGTTGCATAACCCCAAAAGTGTGAAAAGGCCAACAAAGGCCATACATCCCAAAATAACAAAATAATCCCATCTATGTGTATCGTACTCAAGACCCCGCCCAACGTCTAGAGGACGTCGTCAGGTTGCCACTCACAGGCTGGGAGTGGCTCAAAAGCCTCCTCCGGGCGCTCCTCCGCAATAGCATCGGCGCCTGCATCTAAACACCAAAACAAAAGGGTCAGACACGACGGTCTGGCAGGTGAACAGCTTCGACATAATACAAGTCAGTTAATATGAAAGTAATCAGCACTTAAAACATGGCATGAGTTCTGAACAAAACATGTTTAAGGTACAATTCAAAACTAATTATGCTTTTCAATAAGATAACATGATTCACGGATTCACATTGAGCTCTTCCTTTCTCCGTCATACGTAATGACAAGAGTAAGCAAAACGAAACAAAACGAGACGAAACGAAACAAAAGTCCGAGCCACACAAGGTGGGCGGAAAATCGGCCGCGGAACCGGACAAAAAAAAGATGTGTATAAATACACGACTAATCTGCAGATTGCCCTTATGTTTAAGGACCCCCTAACTAGTGGATCAGACTGAAAGGGCAGTCCAAGCTCAGTGGTATTCTATGATATCCATGTATGCATAAAACGTATCAATTCTTGTACAAAACTTAGCGAAAAATGGGGAAAACACTTATGAAAACAATGCAAGACGAGACTAAACAAGAATAGCATAAGCTATGACATCAAGGCTGGAAAAGTGTCCCTAATATAGTTCTTGAAACAAATCAAAAGCTAAACACCTGCTTGTAAATCAAAACAGGTACGAGACGATATTCTTCATGTCAAAATTCAAGATTTCGAAACAATTATGTCAAGTATATGCTAAGACTCTTTATTTGATTCTCGTGAAGTTGAAACCCAAATGTTGGAGTTTAAAATGAATTGGTGTCCCCGAAGCTAGACACCATTTCATGTTTCAACTGCACAGCATCAAGCTAAAGACCCCTTAACATATTCTAGTTTTTCTCTCCCATCGAAGCCCCTTCAAAGTTCTCCTTCTGTGCACTCGGTCACCACGCGACTACTGATCGTAGCCCCAAGTGCAGGGCCGCGATTGTAGTAATAACCGGTGAAACCGGATCGATCCACGGAGAGTTTAGTTATCGCAAAACCTGTCCTAATAAAAAAAACTAGTTCTAGCCTAAAAAAACTATACAAATCAAATTTTCTAATTGAATTAAAAATTAATTACAAATCTGAAACATTAATTACAACCAAAGAAAATTAAACTCCTAATCTAGAAACCTAATCTAACCACTGCATCACCATAAGATTCATTAGCCCAACCAATTGCAATAATTGTTAAGGGTGCATAAAATAAAGAATAAAATAAAATAAAATAAAATCAAATAAAATAAAATCAGAGAATAAAGAAATTAGATTTTAATTCTAAAACTTTGCAATAATTACTTTGCTTAATGCCATCAAGAAAAATCAAGACCACCGCACCAAGTGCGCACTGTCACTACGCACAAAAATTCAATGTTGACTCATTGGTGAAGACCAAGACCTCATAAACTTGATTTATTAATGAAAGACCCATTACAAGCAAATAACCATTACAAAATTCTTTTAATAAAAATAAAGTGCATCCAACCTGACACAAGAAACACTAAACGGAGGAGAGGGACTCGCGGTCTTGAACGGCGATCCAACCGGCTCTCGTTTCGCGATCTGAAATCCAAGCAAGGGAAGATGATTCCAAGGATGATCCGATGGTGGAGTGACGATAGCAATGGCGGCGGCGCGACGGCGTAAAAATCCAAGTGGTAGTGTGCCTTAGGGAAGGCCTTGGATGAAATATTGATGGAAGGAGGAGAGATGAAGAAGAATTAATGGAAAAAAGGGGAATTATTGTTGCTGGTCGTCCAAGGGGAATGGAGATATGGGGATCCACGTCCAGCCCTCTTTTTATATATTTTTGATAGCTTGGGTTGCAAGGTTTTGATTTGGGTAAGGATTAGTAGTGTTTGGTCCAAGTTGGATTAGGATTAGGAGAGTTTTTGAGAGATTTTCTAGGGGTTGGCTCACAATCCTAGTAAAATTAGGATTGTTCTTATCTCATGCAACTCCCTCTCTTGGGTCCCACTTGGGTTAAGGATCAATTCAAATCTGAATTTCAGATTTGATGTGCAATTCTTGAATGCATGTGGACCCCACTTGGGTGTACACAACATGGAACGTCCCATGCCTTGGCTTGACTTTCTTTTGCAATTTTTTTTTCTTCTTTGTTTCGCTTGAATTGAATCTTAACCATTCATCTTGACATGTAAGCAATATTTGTTGGAGAGTAGATATGACACCTCATCATCTCATTGCCCGCAAATTTGGAACTTATCTTCAAGAGATTAAATCTGATTTTTTTCTTCCATATGAGAGCGGACCCTACCATGGCCGCCCCTACCTTAGATTCCATGCCAAAGGAAGGTGGGTCCATGGTGCATTTGATTCATCAATTCTCTTCCGTGGGCCCCGATTTCTGAAATTCCCTACAAAAATAAAAGCAAAGATCAAAGAATAATCTAATCATATAGGTAAGGAATTATGCAAGATGCGGTCCCAATTCACACCAAATAAATGCATAAAATGTCACCATTTTATCAAGTTTTCTTCAATTAAATTAAAGGTGCAAAGAAAATTCATCATTTCATGTGTGATTAAAAAGTTATGAGAAATTTTTGACTTTCAATGCCAAAAATAGAGAAATTTTTGACTTTCAATGCCAAAAATAGAGAAATTCATGATTTTATGTGAAAATGCAATTTTTGGATGAATTTTGACTCAAATTCAGACTTTGATGCTCAAAACATAAATTCATAATTTTTTTACTAAAATGGTCCATGATTTGATGATTAAGTCCTTAATTATTCTAAAATGATAAGGAAATTCTACATTTTTAAGGACTTATCACACCCCCCAACCAGCTTTTTGCTAGTCCCGAGCAAAATATGCAGACTATGGTAGGTCTTCTGGCCTAATCTAATCTAAACTAAATGCAAAGACAAAAAGAAAAACGCCACTTTCGCTGGCACTCTCGGCTGCATTTAGCGTATGCAGCAAGCCCTTAAACCCCTAGGTTACCCCTAGTGGACGAGTTGTGCCTCGTGAGGGTTTGCAGTGAATATGCCCACAAAATTCATTTACCTAAAAGTGAAAGAAATTCAATGGAAGGTTTTCCAAAAGAATATTGAGTCAAATCGGATGCCTCGAATCCTTGAATAATCAAGATTTCAGACTTTTCAAAATCCGGTTCACACATTTTTTTTTTCTAAATTATACCAAAACTTTGAGTGCCTTGTGCAAATGTATACATCAAAACAAAAATTTTAAATGTTCTACGATAATGCCATGAAAACAGAATTCTCCCTCGGAATTTCCAACTTTCCTAGATTCGGGCAAAATACAAGTCTCCTCTCAAGGCTACTATGATGGCTTTCGCACTGTTGTTTTTCAAAGGCCGCGAGATGCATCCTTTTTTTTTTTTTTTTTTTTTTTTTTTAAAAAAACGGCTACTCAGAAACGAAAAAAACAAAATTTGTCTAAAATTGGACAAGTGTGCTTGTTCCCACCCCCCAACCTAAACTAGACAACGTCCTCGATGTCATACATGAAATGCGAAATGAAATGTAACATGAGGTGAAAATGTAAAAGGAGGAAAAAGGGTAGAAAGCACCTGGAGTAATGAAGCTTTTGTGTAGAAACCTGTCCAATGTAAGACAAATAACACACAAAGAAAATAGAAAAATATATGCATAATATACAAAGGTATGGGCCACTGTCAGATCCAGTGCCCATCAATCCTGATAGATAGGATCGATCAGAGGAATTACATTTTCCTCTGGAGAAATAGTCTCCAAGAATGGTTTTAAACGTTGTCCATTGACTTTAAAAGAGGTACCATTCGATGGATCAATGAGGGTCACTGCCCCATATGGAAATACTTCTTGAACAATGTAGGGGCCTGTCCAACGAGATCTTAACTTTCCAGGGAAAAGATGAAGTCGAGAATTGTACAAGAGGACTTTTTGAGACGGATGGAATGATTTTCTTAATATCCGTTTATCATGAAAGGCCTTAGTCCTGTCCTTATAAATTCTTGAGTTCATATGAGCCTCGTTTCTCAATTCTTCTAATTCATTTAGATCAAGGGCTCTTTTCTCCCCAGCCTTGTCTAAGTCAAAGTTCAGTTGTTTTATGGCCCAATAAGCTTTATGTTCCAGCTCCACCGGAAGGTGGCAAGCTTTCCCATATATAAGCCGGTATGGAGACATCCCAATTGGGGTCTTATATGCAGTGCGATAGGCCCACAATGCATCATTTAACCGCATGGACCAATCCTTACGATTCGGTTTTACCGTGGTCTCCAAAATTCTTTTAATTTCCCTATTTGAGACCTCTACCTGCCCACTTGTTTGAGGATGATAGCGGGTAGCCACTTTATGTGTAACACCGTAATTTTGAAACAAACTCTCAATAATGCGGTTACAAAAGTGAGTGCCCCCATCACTAATGATGGCACGCGGAGTTCCAAAACGGGAAAAGATACTATCCAAGATAAACTTTTTTACCGTTTTAGCATCATTGTTCCTACATGGGATTGCTTCAATCCATTTGGAAACATAATCAACTGCAACGAGGATATAATGAAAACCAAAGCTCGGGGGAAATGGTCCCATAAAGTCTATACCCCATACATCGAATAACTCGACGACCAAAATCGGGTTTAAAGGCATCATGTTCCTTTTGGAAATTGAACCCAATTTTTGGCACCGCTCACATACTTTACAGAAATCATATGCATCTTTAAATATAGTGGGCCAGTAAAATCCAGATTGCAAAATTTTGTGAGCGGTCTTTTTAGCAGAAAAATGGCCACCACAAGCTTGAGAATGGCAAAATGATATAACACTGTTCATTTCATGGTCTGGAATGCATCTCCTAATGATTTGGTCTGGGCAGTATTTGAAAAGGTATGGGTCATCCCAGAAAAACTGTTTTACCTCAGTGAAAAACTTGTTTTTATCTTGTTGGGTCCATTCTTTTGGAATTTCACCCGAAGCTAGATAATTGGCAATGTCAGCATACCATGGAGAATGGGAAAAAGTGGCAAAGAAGTGCTCATCAAGGAAAGTGTCCTGGATTGGCAAGGGTTCTAAAGCGTTGGAAAGGACAATCCTAGAAAGATGATCAGCCACCACATTTTCTACTCCTTTCTTATCCTTGATTTCGATATTGAACTCTTGGAGTAGAAGGATCCATCTGATCAGTCTGGGCTTGGCATCTTTCTTAGAAAGCAAGTACTTTAGCGCAGAATGGTCAGTAAAGATCACAATTTTGGATCCAATTAAGTAGGAACGGAATTTATCCAGTGCATAGACCACAGCCAATAGTTCTTTCTCTGTTGTAGAATAATTAATCTGTGCACTATTTAAAGTCCTGCTAGCATAGTAAATTACATATGGCTTTTTGTCCCTACGTTGCCCAAGAACAGCCCCAACTGCATAATCGCTAGCATCACACATGATTTCAAAGGGTAGGCTCCAATCTGGAGGTTGCATAATTGGAGCAGTCGTTAACATGTCCTTAAGCTTGGTAAAAGCCAACTGACATGCCTCCGTCCATTCAAATTCTGCTTCCTTTAGCAGAAGGTTGCATAATGGTCGAGAAATGACACTAAAATCTTTTATGAACCTTCTGTAGAATCCAGCATGCCCTAAGAAAGATCTTACATCTCTTATGGTTTTTGGGGCGAGCAAATTGGAAATTAGATCTATTTTGGCTTTGTCCACTTCCAATCCTTTAGATGATACAATGTGGCCAAGGACAATCCCTTGTCGTACCATAAAATGACATTTTTCCCAATTTAGTACTAAGTTCTTTTCTTCACACCTAGAGAGGACCTTAGTTAAGTTGCTCAAACAATCTTGGAAAGAATCTCCAAAAACGGAGAAATCGTCCATGAAGACTTCGAGAAAACGTTCCACCATATCACTAAAAATACTCAGCATGCACCTTTGAAAGGTTGCAGGAGCATTACACAGCCCAAAGGGCATCCGTCGGTAAGCAAAGGTGCCAAAGGGGCATGTGAAAGTTGTTTTCTCTTGGTCTTCCGGGGCGATCTCTATGTGATTGTATCCAGAATATCCATCCAAGAAACAATAATACTCGTGGCCAGCTACCCGTTCTAAAATTTGGTCCAAGAAGGGTAGGGGGAAATGATCCTTTCGTGTGACAGCATTTAACTTTCTGTAGTCGATGCAAACTCGCCAACCTGTGGGTACGCGGGTTGGGATGAGCTCATCATTAGCATTACGGACTACAGTTACGCCGGCCTTTTGAGGTACAACTTGGGTAGGGCTGACCCATTGGCTATCCGAAATTGGATAAATGATACCCACATCTAGAAGTTTCAAAACTTCCGCCCTAACCACTTCCTGCATGGTGGGGTTTAACCGGCGTTGCATCTGACGGGAGGGTTTTGCATTCTCCTCCAAATAGATATGATGTGTACACACGAGGGGATTAATTCCCTTAATGTCAGCCACGGTCCAAGCAATTGCACCTTTGTGCAGTTTGAGCACTTCTAAGAGTTGGACTTCTTGGTCCTTGTCAAGGTGTGCAGAAATTACTACAGGAAATGTTTCATTTTCTCCAAGGTATGCATATTTCAGGGGAGAGGGCAAGGGTTTCAACTCAGGTTTGGGCGGCCTTACCTGAGATGGAAGAGACAGAGTACCAGTTGGTAATAGCTCTTCAAAAGAGGGTTTGCCTATAGTGTTGACCATTTCAACAGTGTTATCAAGTGTTTCTTCACAGAGGGTCAGGCCCTCAATTGACTCAATGGAATCAGAGATTGATTTTGTAAAAGTTTCTGCTATAAGAACACTGATCAAATCTACTTCTTCAAGGTCAATGTTATCATCCCGTGGTTGTTTGCAAAGGTCAAAAACATTTAGCTCTAATGTCATGTTACCAAAAGATAGCGTCATTTTTCCATTCCGGCAATTGATCAATGCATTGGATGTGGCTAAGAATGGCCTCCCCAGAATTACCGGAATCTGAGCATGAGGATCTGCCACAGGATGAGTGTCTAGCACAATGAAGTCTACTGGAAAGTAGAACTTGTCAACTTGCACAAGCACATCCTCTACTATCCCTCTCGGTCTTTTGACTGATCGGTCTGCGAGCTGCAAAGTAATCTGGGTGGGTTTGAGTTCGCCTAACCCCAATTTTACATAGACCGAGTAGGGTAGTAAGTTAACACTCGCCCCAAGATCAAGCAGCGCTTGTTCAATTTGACAATTTCCAATAATGCACGAAATCGTGGGGCATCCTGGATCTTTGAATTTAGGGGGAGCGTCATGCTTTAAAATTGCACTAGCTTGCTCAGTGAGGAACGCTTTCTTTTGTACATGTATCTTACGCTTCAACGTGCACAAGTCCTTAAGAAACTTTGCGTAAGATGGGACTTGTTTGATTGCGTCTAACAACGGGATGTTAATTTTAACCTCTTTAAGTACATCAAAGATTTCCTGGTTCTGTATAGATGGCTTCGCAGGAGCTAATCGGTTGGGAAAAGGCGGTAAAGGCTTGAATCCTGGAGGAACTGGGCTTTTTTCCTTGATAGAAGGGACTTCATTTTCTTTCCCTTCCTGATCTGAGGATGCAGGTTGTTTATTTTTTTCCAAATCAGGCTTTGCAATCTCTTTACCACTACGTAGAGTAGTAACAGCTTGAACCTGCTCCTTTGAATTTGACGGACCACCTTGATGAACCTCAAATTGCCCTTTTGGATTGGGCTGTGGTTGGGCTGGAAAAGCCCCCTTATTTTGTGATTCAATCAATTTACAGAGGTTCTGCATGGTGTTCTGTAAATTCTCAAAGTTCTGATCATGTTTTTTATTGATGGACTCTTGATTCACCATAAACTTAGCCACAAGTTCATCCCAAGGTGTCGTTTGTGTTGTAGGGGGTACCATTTGCTGTGTGTTTTGAGCATATGTACTAGGAGTACCCCCAAATGGATTTGACATTTGGTTGAAATTGGGCTGAGTAGTATTTGGGCCATTCCTCCAACTAAAGTTGGGGTGATTCCTCCAATTAGGGTTGTATGTGTTACCCAAAGAATTCTTAAACTGCCGGTTGTATGTGTTAGTGGCATTTGCTTGCTCGTGAAACGCTTCTTGAAAAGCAGGGAGTGTTGGGCACTCCGAAGAAATGTGTTTATCACTAGCGCAGATGCCACAAACTATAGCAGGTTCCTTATTCTTCACAAATTTCAAGGACTCAACTTCTCTTGTAAGATAGGCAATTTTTGCTTGAAGATCATCGCTTTCTTTTAATACATATAACCCCCCTCCTTTGGCCTGACTCGATTGCTTTACGTGGTCTATACCTTTAGATGTGTCCCAATTTTGTGCACTATCTGCCAAAAACTGAAGGTAGGTCCATGCTTGATTTGGGTTTTTCGCCATGAACTCCCCATTGCACATCATCTCCACGAATTGACGTGTTTCTGGACTAAGTCCATCATAAAAGTGACCAATTGTATTGTGCAATTCAAATCCGTGGTGGGGACATGCAAGGAGTAGTTCATTAAAGCGTTCCCAACACCTATAATAAGACTCCTTGTCTTTTTGTTTAAAATTCATAATATTCCTCCGTAAGGTGTTGGTCTTATGTAATGGGAAAATTTTCTTTAAAAATTCCCGGACCATGTCGGGCCATAGAGCAATCGAATTTGGTTGTAAGGAGTGAAGCCATGCCTTAGCCTTATCTTTGAGGGAAAATGGAAACAAACGAAATTTGATAAGGTCTTCCCTCACATTATTGAAGTGTAGTGTTGCACACACTTCTTCAAACTCTTTAATGTGCAAATATGCACTTTCTGATTCAAGTCCATGAAATTTGGGGAGAAGTTGGATTACTCCCGGTTTGATATCAAATTGACCCGTACCTGCGGGTATAACCATGCACGACGGTGTGGCTTGTCGTGTAGGGTGAAGGTAATCACCTAAACTCCTAAGAGGTTGATTCACCTCCCCATTATTATTGGGTCCATTCCCATTACCGTTCTCCTCGTTATCACTATGCTCATCAGCCATATTGGAAATCCTAAGAGAACCAGGAGATCTAGATTCGTAGAATTTAATCAAGCTCTTGACAGGTGATTCCTTCCTTACTAACTAATTTGAGGAGTCCCTCTGCCAAGAAGATGGGGGTCTTTCCTTCTTTTTTGGAATTTTGAAAAGTTTTTATTTCTCTTTTTTTTTTTTTTATAAAGAAACCTAGAAAGAAAAACTACCTAAGGTCCGTTCTTAGATTTAAAAGAAGATTCTCAAATTCTTGCAAAGTCCTAATCTTAGAGAGTTTAATATCTCTAAGGAAAGTTCCCAAACTCAAATCTATGAAACTGGCCCAACCAGGTAAGTCCCCAGATCAGTGGTGGGGTCACGATGCGTTGCAAGGGTCCCGCTTAAAAACCACTTTCTAGAACAAGAGACTTGTCTCCCTTATCTATTGGGACAAGACTTGCCTAGACATCGAACCAATTAAGAAAGGCAGTTTGTTCGGCTTCCCAAAGAAATAACTAACCTTCTTAAAAAAAAAATTCCAGCAAGTTTTTAAGAGTCCTTTTAAATTTAAAAACAACTAATAAAACTGAGTTTCCAATGAAAGTTCTGAAATTTTCAGATTTTTGCAAGTTTGGTGGCCAAAAAGCCGAATTTGTGCGATCTACGACTTGCCTTTGTGAGGGAAAGTTCCAGAATTTTTTTGGAAACTTTAAAAACCTAAAAATAAGAAAAATAACTGAACTTAACAGACCCTAATTAATCCTAACCAGCAACAAAAAAAACGAAAATAAATGACCTAAACTAGTCCAAATTAGAACAAGTAAATTAGGCAATTTTCAGAAATTGGATGTGATTTTTGAAAAATCAGAAAAAATAATTTTTCAGATCTGAAATAGTTCCAATTTTATCAAAAATCAGAGATTAAAAATCTACTTTTTAATGCAATAGGGCTGGTCCAAACACTCCATGCATGCTACCCTTAGATCTAGAATGATTGCGGAATAGTAAAGGCACACCCACAAAGCAATTAAAAAGATAGGTTTATAAAAAATACCTTAAGCGAAGAAAAACTCCCCGGCAACGGCGCCAAAAACTTGATCGTAGCCCCAAGTGCAAGGCCGCGATTGTAGTAATAACCGGTGAAACCGGATCGATCCACGGAGAGTTTAGTTATCGCAAAACCTGTCCTAATAAAAAAAACTAGTTATAGCCTAAAAAAAACTATACAAATCAAATTTTCTAATTGAATTAAAAATTAATTACAATTCTGAAATATTAATTACAACCAAAGAAAATTAAAATCCTAATCTAGAAACCTAATCTAACCACTGCATCACCATAAGATTCATTAGCCCAACCAATTGCAATAATTGTTAAGGGTGCATAAAATAAAGAATAAAATCAAATAAAATCAAATCAAATAAAATAAAATCAGAGAATAAAGAAATTAGATTTTAATTCTAAAACTTTGCAATAATTACTTTGCTTAATGCCATCAAGAAAAATCAAGACCACCGCACCAAGTGCGCACTGTCACTACGCACAAAAATTCAATGTTGACTCATTGGTGAAGACCAAGACCTCATAAACTTGATTTATTAATGAAAGACCCATTACAAGCAAATAACCATTATAAAATTCTTTTAATAAAAATAAAGTGCATCCAACCTGACACAAGAAACACTAAACGGAGGAGAGGGACTCGCGGTCTTGAACGGCGATCCAACCGGCTCTCGTTTCGCGATCTGAAATCCAAGCAAGGGAAGATGATTCCAAGGATGATCCGATGGTGGAGTGACGATAGCAACGGCGGCGGCGCGGCGGCGTAAAAATCCATGTGGTAGTGTGCCTTAGGGAAGGCCTTGGATGAAATATTGATGGAAGGAGGAGAGATGAAGAAGAATTAATGGAAAAAAGGGGAATTATTGTTGCTGGTCGTCCAAGGGGAATGGAGATATGGGGATCCACGTCCAGCCCTCTTTTTATATATTTTTGATAGCTTGGGTTGCAGGGTTTTGATTTGGGTAAGGATTAGTAGTGTTTGGTCCAAGTTGGATTAGGATTAGGAGAGTTTTTGAGAGATTTTCTAGGGGTTGGCTCACAATCCTAGTAAAATTAGGATTGTTCTTATCTCATGCAACTCCCTCTCTTGGGTCCCACTTGGGTTAAGGATCAATTCAAATCTGAATTTCAGATTTGATGTGCAATTCTTGAATGCATGTGGACCCCACTTGGGTGTACACAACATGGAACGTCCCATGCCTTGGCTTGACTTTCTTTTGCAATTCTTTTTTCTTCTTTGTTTGGCTTGAATTGAATCTTAGCCATCCATCTTGACATGTAAGCAATATTTGTTGGAGAGTAGATATGACACCTCATCATCTCATGGCCCGCAAATTTGGAACTTATCTTCAAGAGATTAAATCTGATTTTTTTCTTCCATATGAGAGCGGACCCTACCATGGCTGCCCCTACCTTAGATTCCATGCCAAAGGAAGGTGGGTCCATGGTGCATTTGATTCATCAATTCTCTTCCGTGGGCCCCGATTTCTGAAATTCCCTACAAAAATAAAAGCAAAGATCAAAGAATAATCTAATCATATAGGTAAGGAATTATGCAAGATGCGGTCCCAATTCACACCAAATAAATGCATAAAATGTCACCATTTTATCAAGTTTTCTTCAATTAAATTAAAGGTGCAAAGAAAATTCATCATTTCATGTGTGATTAAAAAGTTATGAGAAATTTTTGACTTTCAATGCCAAAAATAGAGAAATTCATGATTTTATGTGAAAATGCAATTTTTGGATGAATTTTGACTCAAATTCAGACTTTGATGCTCAAAACATAAATTCATAATTTTTTTACTAAAATGGTCCATGATTTGATGATTAAGTCCTTAATTATTCTAAAATGATAAGGAAATTCTACATTTTTAAGGACTTATCAACTACCTGGCGGCTAGCCGCCGGTTGCTGGTCGGTCTGCCCGACCGCTGACCGACTGATCAGGAGAAATACTACTTTTCAGATTTCTTGCGCAGGTCGGCTAACCGCCTACTGATCGCCCGCGGGCCGACCACGCCCTGTGCAGAAACTGAGTTACTGTTATTCTGACCGACACAGGGGCGGTTAGCCGTGGGTCAACAGTCGGCTAGCCGACTGCTGGCCGACAGCTGACCGCCGATCTGCGGCAGCTTCAGTTTGATTCAGATTTCACACCTCTTTTCACCATTTCATTCCTTTGTCAAATCCCTGCATATCCCCTGAGCCTCCATGCTCTCCAAGGGGCAATTTCCATTCAAATTCTAACAATCCACACTTCCAATCACCTCACAACATTTCCTCCATTCTTGCATCCATTTATAAAACATTTTGGCAAGATAAAAGCAACTTCAAATGAATGAAAATCATTAATACAAACCATTAGCATATGCATTTCAATTAAAACAAGATTTCAGACTATAACACATCTTTGAAACAATACATTGCCCAAATTAGAGTGGAAAAGAAATCAAATCATGAAAGATAAAATAATCAAATATTGCATGCATCATGAAGCTAAGTTGATCACTTGCCTTTACCAAAGTCCAAGCCCAACAATCTCAGAAAAAAAATCCTACCAAATGTACTCCACGAAATCTACAAGAAAATCCATGAAAAGAACTTAAAAAATCCACCAAACAGGAGAAGACAATGACCCATTTCGAAATGGGTGTTGCATGCTTGAAAAATGGGCTCCTAAGGAACTCAAAAGACTACATTGAAGAGGAGAAAGAGATCCATTACCTGAAGCTTGCTAAACAAGAAGAGGAGAAGAAAATGGAGTGGAAATACAGCTGGGATCTCCAAGAAAATGGTAGCAATGGATCCCTTGAGTTGAGAGGAAGAAGATGGTATGATTAGTTTTTGATTTGAGGCTTTCTAGCTTAGGCATGCAAAGAGAAGAAGGGAAGGGAAGAAGAAGAAGTCACAGCTGAGTTGAAGAGAGTTGTAGGGAAGAACCGAAGTGAACAATGAAGGAGGGGAAGACTCATTTCAAATGGGTTCTTGTGGGCCCCATTGCTCAAAGCTTGCAATGGTTACAACACTGACTTGGGGGCCCCGGATGAAAACGACGAAGAAGACTAAAATGATCGCCGAAAAATCTAGTTTCCAAAAAGTATAAATTTGGCATAGTTTCGAGATTTCGAAATTTGAGTCCAGATTTGGTGTGAAAAGACTGATTTACCCCTTTGGGCCAAAACTTGGGTTTCTGGGCCTAAAACGCAGACAAGCTGAACACAAAAGTTTATCAATAAAATAAAACCATTCAAAAGAGATCGAAATCACGATTAAAATCAGAAAACTGGAATTTCATCCCAAGCTTACACGTTCACTCAAGGTACCCTTAAGTGTGACCAAATAGCACAAAACGCTCTCAAAATTCACCAAAGCTAATTCTAGACTAAATTGGACCAATTTCTAATCCCACGTACACTAAACTCACATTACAACTAAACAGGCACTTAGTTAACACTAATCGCGTTAATCCTGGGTCGGGGTTTGACACTCCATCCCTCGCGCCTTGAACCAATTGGCTGACTCATTAGCGATTTTAGCCTCAATCATAGAGATGCCCGATGATAAGGACTCCAAAGAATTTCTGATCAGAAGGCTAGATTCTCCGTCCGTCAAACCAATAGACCTGACCAAAGGGAACCCTGCCAAAGTCCTGTTGAAAGTCTCAAGAAATAGGAGTAAAAAAGCTAAGGCCGAAGAGTCAGGTCTGGAGGAAGATTCTAAGCCTAAAGAAGGAATCCTAGCTTGCATACAACATGATGATGACCTGGAAGATGACCACCTGTGGTACTATGATTTTTGGAATTACCTGCATGATGGCTACATCCCCGAGTACGCTACCCGATCGGATAAAAGAGCACTAAGAGAGATGGTTCAAAGATATGTCATAGTCGCAAGGCTACTGTATCGTAGATCATTTAGTGGAGTTCTCCTACGATGCATGACCATAGAAGAATGGCAAGAGATAGTTGAAAAGGCGCATTCAGGAGAGTGCAAAGGACATGTCAATGGCCAGATGTTAGCTAAGAAGATCATCCGTTTAGGTTACTGTTGGCCGTCCCTAGAATCATATTCAGTCAATTATGTCAAAAGATGCGAAGAATGTCAGCTGCATGCTGACCTAATTCATGCCCCAGCATCATCCCTTCACCCTACCACGGCTCCATGGCCTTTCTCGACCTGGGCCTTTGATATCATAGGACCCCTGGCCTCTACCGTAGAGAACGCACAAAATAAGGCATTCATAATAACAGCAACAGAATATTACACTAAATGGGCAGAAGCAGAAGCATATGTTAATATTAAGGCAACCTCCGTAGTCAAATTCATCAAAAAGAATATAATAGCTAGGTTTGGCATCCTTAAGGCATTCATAACAGATAATGGTCCGCAATTCATATCCTAACAAATGAACGAGTTGTGCACAAAATATAACATAGAACTGCATCATTCAACCCCGTACTACCCCCAAGCAATTGGTCAAGCCGAATCAACCAACAAGACCCTCTACTAAAGATCATCAAGAAGACTGTGCAAACCACCAAAGGTAGTGATTGGCCAGACCGTTTGGTCGAAGCGTTGTGGGCGTATCGGACTTCAATAAGAACTCCCACAAGAGAAACCCCATACACGTTGACTTACGGAATGGAAGCAGTCCTTCCCCTCGAAGTCCTTCACCCGTCGCTGCGCATTCAGCTAGATGAAGACATGACAGAAGACCAGAGGAGAGAAGCATTGCTACTTCAACTGGACCTGCTTGACGAAAGGAGAATAAAAGCAATAGAGCACGCACAGGTATACCGGAAGCGGATTGCCAGAGCCTACGACAAACATGTCAAAGAAAGAAAATTCAGAGTTTGCGACTTCATGCTGAAACGCATTGCTCCTTCTCAGCTTCCGCATCCCCGAGGTTAGTTACGACCCAATTAGGAAGGCTCTTATGTAATTAAAGAAGTATATCCTGGAAATGCATACAGACTGGTAAATACAGAGGGGGAAGACCTCCCCGATCCATGGAATGCTATGTACCTGAAAAGGTACACAGTATGACCCTCCCCCACTTCTTGTAGAATATGACCCTCCTTACCCTTTGGCGTGGCTGTAGAAATCCCATAGGAGGACCGAAGAAGTGCACTTTGATCAAACTTAGAACTCGGACACACACTAACACTTAAAAATACACAAATAAGGTGGATCTGCCCTGCACAAATTCAGCACGGTTAAAGTCACTCGATGTGAAGGTTTGAAGGTGAGTTCGCCCATGTCATGAAAGCTTTTCAACCGTTTGTTAAAATATATATATATATATATAATATATATACTCGTAACCAGTTTGGGTTCGTAGCCTTTTTAGCCCGAGCCAGTAAGCCCGTAGGGGTATTCGCATACCTAATGTCCTAAAGCCGTCTGGTTTGGGAGTCATTGGCCTAATGCTCGTTACATGGGTTAATTAGAAAGCTTAAAGAACCTAGACATTGCACGGTTACGTTAAAAAAAAAAAAGAAAAAAAAGAGAGAAAAAAAAAGTGATTAGTTTGGGTTCATAGCCTTTTTAATTCGAGCCAGTAAGCCCACAGGGGTATTTATGTACCTAGTGCCCTAAAGCCGTCTAGTTTGGGAGTCACTGGCCTAATACTCGTTACATGGGTTAATTAGAAAGCTTAAAGAACCTAGACATTGCACAATTACATTAAAAAAAAATCTCTCTATTAGAATTAGGCCCGCTAGAGTGACATAGGTACTTATCGCGTGAACTGAGCAAAAGGTGGTCGGAAACCATAACACTAAGGAGGCATGGTGACTAACTGCCCCACACACAGACGCAATTCACGAACGAGCCCCGAGGATGGTCAAGTGCTTTCTAAAGTTCAGCCGAAAAGACTAAGCAGTTACAAAAGGGGGCTTGTGAGGGCTCGACTTCCGAATGATGGTTAGGGAAGACCACGTTACAGCCAAGGTGACAATCATGGAATGAGGCTACATTCCTACCCACAGCCAAAATGAACACTAGTCTTATGCTAGGGCATTTTTTTTATATATATGTGCATACGGATATCTATTTATCTCGCACGGCTTCCCAATCTGGGTCCTCATTGCATACACGATTGGCACGAGCACTCACTAGGCCGCACACACACTCACCTCATGCATGTTTTTGTCGCTAACCACTTTTAGTTGAATGCAGGAAAGAACACATCCACTAAGGTACCATATCCATCTCTTCGTTTCCCAAAGCTTGAATGCCAAAACAGTCCCTTGACATTTTTACCGAGAAAGAAAGATGCCGCCTTAGCTAAACTATGCAGGGGGCCTAAAAATATTAAACTAACGAGTTTGTTTCAAGATCTTGTAGGGAGACCAACCCCAATTACATTCATAACATCCCACAGGCTAGGGCATTTTTTTCTATTATTCATGGGTATTATTTCGTGCACAACTCCTCATAACTTGAAAAGATCAAAATGCTGATGACCAAACTTGGGAAACATGAATTATGACTGTTATGATATACAATAATGAATTTGATTATAGATGTATGCTATGTACACCTTTTATGATATCATATGCGATTTGAAAATGCAATTGTCTTGAACCTCTGCCTTAATACTTATTGCTGACAATGTGAATGCCCTAAAACATAGAATTGCTTAGGCCACAAATATCACACACTCAGGCACTCCTCATTGTTTGAGAACCTTGTGGCTATGTTGCTTCTCCTGGTCAAAATTGATATGGGACTCCATTTATTTGGTTTATTATAGCTCACCTTGTCTACCCCTGATTGAGATTATTCTTATTCCATGAGATTTATGCTAAGACACAAATTTCGAGAAATTTTAGAAAAATTTCAGCAGCACTTCCCCTTGTTTTTTGGATCCCGAAAAATTTCCGTATACACAGAACCTTTTACCTATGAAAGAAGAACACTTCATATATTCCCCGGTACCCCAGGACAACTCCCCATCAATCCAACACATTCCCATGGCACTTATAAAGCATCAAGCACACTATCTCAACTATACATACGTAATACACATGTGCACAACATACACATCAAATACGCCAATTGGGAAATGGAAAGAATGGGACTCGTCCCTCCATCTCTCAGAGAGTGCGCTAATGAGGGAACGGTCAGGTCGGAAAGCGACAATTGACATGAAATCTCCAAAACCCATGGCGAGGAGACGACCCTTTAAGGTGTCTTACAGCTCTGTCCACCACTCTTTAACCTTAACCACCCCACTCTCATCCGAGCAAGAGGTACAAGCTGAAATTGAGAAAAGACTCATGATTGTTAGCCTGAAGATTTGAAGAAAAGTAATGGCGACATGCAATGCATGAGAGACTAAGTGTTATTACCTTTCCCGCTTTTATCTTGTCGGCAAGATGGGGATCTTCTTTAGTTCGCTGCTTCTTACGCCTCTTTTCGGGTCGGGCCTCGGTCTGCCCCTCCTCGGGCTCCCCAATGAGCCCAACTTCGGGGACATCCTCGAGCCTACCTGAGGGGACACCTCCAAGATCTCCCGATGGACCCTCTCCTAATTCGACAGGCGTCGGGGCCCTCTTGCGAGTAAGCTCGTCCTAGCCATCCAGCACATTCAAAACCAAGAAAGAAAGCATACATGAGAAATAATGAATTCAGAAGCACGCAAACAGTGAAGCAAAGCATTAAATTCAAAGATGCCACATAGAAGACTATGCAGGGCAACTAAGCTGAACCCAAGAGTGACATCAAAATGAAGAACAGTTGGCCAAGATAAAACAGCCCAAGGACAAGGAATAAAACCAATACAAAAACAATCACCAAAAACAAATGACCAAATTGCAACTAAAAGAGCACTTCATAACCCTTGTCCCATCGTGTCACAACTACCACACTCTAGCCATCACCCCCACACCCCTCCATTACCAAACTTACTCTCCTAAAAATAAAAATAAAAAAACAGAAGGTTCCCAATACAGTTACAAATATAAAAGTAAGCATGAAACACATCATGGTATTATAAGGAACGAGTCAAAATCAGTGCTCCACAAATTTAAACAAACCCCTGAATTAAAAGAAGGAGGAAGAGAAAAGCCCAAGCCACTCCCCCACAGTGACTGAGATCTATGTTAGGAGTCCAAATCCTATTCACCACATTCTCATTTAAAGCCAATGGAACGCCCAATAAATTCAACAATCAGCACTATATCCATTAACTTCCATGGACCACACCAAACCTTATCCCTCATCATACCATCATTCTCAACTAGCCACAATGAATGCCCATTTTTTCCACCCAAACTGATTTTTACCAAGGGATTCCCACTATGCAACCTTTCAAATTTGAGTTAAGAGGGCTACGATTGCCAACCTCACGGGTGAGACAACTCCGCTCCTTCCCTCACCAAAATCCACCACACCCATGGCTGCCCCTGGCCAAAACCGAGCCCCAAAACCCCATGTTGCAGCCATCGTCCAAAATAATAATAATAATAAATGAAAGAGAGAACAAAGAAATAAATGGAAGAGGATGGGACCCACATACCTGCGCTACCAAGCTGTCAAATGCCCCTTCTTTCTTCTCCCTTTCCTTCCTCGTCCCCACACTCTGTTGCTGGTCTCCCTGCTCAGCCCAATCGAACACTACCTGAATGGGCAAAAGCAGATTCCAAAAAAAAAAAGTGGGGGAAGAAAAGAAAGAGGGAATAGAGAATGGAAAATGGGAAGAGAATAAAAAAAATCACATACCAGGCCCTCTCTCTCTTCCCTTTTCTCCTCAACTTATTCGGCTTCCACCTGAAATGGCAGCATACAGATTCTAAAAAAAACAGAGAGAGAGAGAGAGAGAATAGAATGGAAAATGGGAAGAAAATAAAAAACCACATACCTGGCCTTCTCTTTCCTCCCTCTTCTCCGCTGCTGATGGACCCGTCTTTTTCTTTCTTGCCTTCCTCCGTTCCGGGTCCGCCGGGGTGCGGCGGGGCGAAGAGAAAAAAAGGAGCAAGCATCAACATTTTTTTGTACGGGTATGCCAGATTTTCTATTCTACTTGGAATTTGAAGTGGTGATCCGGAGATTCACCTTCACAAGTAGAAAAGGAAATCAACTTTTTTCTAACTTTCCATTGCACATATATTTTAAAGAAAGAGACAAGGTTTTAAAATGCCGTGAGAGGCGATTTTGTTTAATTTTCCGTGAAAGGTAGTTTTGTGCCGTAGAAGACAGTTTACAAATCTTATCAAAATGTAAAGACAAGAAATGTGATTTTTATGTCTCTTTTAAAAAATGCACAATACAATAGAAAACTAAGAAAATGAATCTGACTTCTTAAGAGATCGTGGGGACTTGTTCAGATCGACAGTCGCGAGTGATGTATGGGCTCCGCCATCGTCCTTCGGATGAGAACACTTGATGCTTTGATTCACTTGGCTTGGCTTGGACCTCAGATTTTTAGAGGACAAAGACCAAGGGAAGGTCTTATATCCAATAAAAAAACTAAGTAGACGGGCTGAAAAGCCGCATCTAGGCCATGTTGGATAGAATAAGAGAGGAGATCTTGGGGGGTGGCCCCCCAAGGGACTTCCATCACCTTGTAGAATTTGCAGCAGAGTTTCTTCAAAGTGAGAGAGTTTCCTTTTGCAGAGAATTCTTCAAGATAATTTTCAGACGATTTTTTAGGATCCTTCAGATGATTTTTTCTTCGGGCCACTCCAGACAATTTTTCTGGACCACTTCAGACAATTTTTCTGGACCTCTAACAATTGTTTCGGACCCTTTCAGACAATTTTTCTGGACCCTTTCTCCTTGGAATGACCGCCTATTTATAGGCTTTTGGTGGCCATTAGAGGGTTTTATGGGCATTAATGGTATTAATGCTCCATGATAGGAGGAGTTACAAGATTTAATTCTTTATATTGTAACTCCTTTTTCTTGGATTTTGATTGGTCGATGGAGAATAATGGGCATTTAATCTCCATGATGATGGGAGTTTCATGATTAATTACCGTGATTAATCTCCATAATGATAGGAGTTACATGGTTAATTGTCATGATTAATTGGACTTGTAACTCCCATTTCTTGGCTTCTGATTGGGCCGTTCAAAATAATGAGTTAATGACCATAATAAATTGCCATAAAAGGGTCATTTAACCTCATTAATTGGCTGCCGAGTCGCTTGAAGAGTCGCGGGCCTCGCCGCGTCTTTTGGAATTCTTCTTGCGATGATCATCGATGGATCCGTACGTTGGTTGATGTTGGATAACGATGAAAATTCAGACATTGGTTGCCACTAATGGGCCGGCAGCATCTGTCCAGTCGATTTCTTGACCGGTCGGGTAGAAAGTGTGCTTTCTTGGTCGGCCAATTGGCAGTTTCGGAGTGTCCGATGATGATCAAATGATTTCAATGGCGGATCCATGATGTTGACGAAGATCGACGGATATCATGCCTCAAAAATCAGATTTTAAGAAAATCACAGGGGCCAAACATCACGAAACGTGAAAAAGGACGGGAAAATGGCACTTTTGGCGGAAATCCGGCGACCCGGATTTCCAGGGTCGCCGGCGACCATGCACCCATGGTCGCCGGCGACCTTGGACTTTGGTCCACTTTTTGAACGCCTTCCGGTCGCCGTTTCTTCGTCGTTTCTCGGGCTTTTTCGCTTATGTTTTCTCCTGTATTTTTCTTTGACATTTCTCCTCATTTATTGGCTTAATTCCTCTGAAGAAAACCTGTTGAAAGGCTGTGCAAATCAGAGCACAAAGTTTCCTATTTTTTGGAAAAGCCGAAGACTCTGTAGCCGATTTTCCTCCAAGAGTTGAAACTGGGTCAAACGATGTCGGAATGACCTGAAATTTGAGGTGAAGCTTCTTGGGAATTAGATAGGACCAACCATGGGCTTTTATTTGAGTTTTGAAGCCATTTGGGGTCCCGTCGATGCTTGACTTGATTTCACCGTGCGGAAGATGTCGAGCTTTGATGTACGGCCATCCGATGTCCGATTGACCTGAACTTTGACGGGGAGCCTATTGGAGTCATTTTGATATGATCCATCAGCTCCGATTTGGGTGCCATGGTCCCGGGGAGCTTCGCCACCGATAGGCTTGATTTCGCTTCGGAGCATCAAAATCGGGCCAAACGTTATCGGAATGACCTGAAATTTGACGTGCAGCCCTTTGGAAGCATGCAGAAGCTACTCATGTGTTTTATTTGATGAGTGGCGGCATCAGAGGTTCTTGCCGCCGGGAGGCTTGATTTCGCCGTTCGAGAGTTGATGGAGGGTCAAACGGTGTCAGTTTGACTTGAAATTCGACATGGAGCCTTTTGGAGGTATTTTGAGACCTTCCATAGGCTCTGATCGAAGATTTGATGTATATGACATTGTCGCCGTCGGGAGCTCCCGCTCAGCTGTTGGAGGATTGAAGTTAGGCCAAATGGTGTCGAAATGGCCCGAAACTTCATGTGTACCCTTCTTTTGGCTACTTTGAGAGATCTTATAGTTTTTGTTTGGTTTTGTCAAGATCTGATGCTTGAAACAACTTTGCCTATTTGTAGTAGGATGCGGTTCCATATAGCTTTTGATGTTGATGAGGCAAAGTGACATTTTTGGTGTCAACAAATGCCCCCTCGAGGTACAGCGACGAATTGGATAGCCTTTGCAGTCGATGTGCCTCGAAGAAAACTTTAATGGAGAACTTTTGACTTGACCAAGAGTCTCTGAGCATTTTTCTTGATAGCGTAGCCTTTTGAGTTTCCAAGGGGATTTTATGGCAGTGAGAGACATCGCGTACCATCTCAAGGCAAAATTTTGAAAATGACATTTGGGTTGGGTTTTTGGGTTTTGGATTTTCTTTTTGACCTTGTGAACTTAAAGGCTTTGTGTTGCGCATCAGGCGGTCAAGAAAGTTTTTGGTTTTTGACCTTGTGACCTAACAAGCTGTATGTGGCAGGTTAGGGGGTCGGGTTTTGAATTTTGATTTTGGTTTTGTGACCTAACAAGCTGTATGTGGCAAGTTAGGGGACCAGGATTTGGTTTTGGTTTTGGCCTTGCGACCCAACAAGCTTGTAAGACCCCGCCCCGAGAGTTTCCTTTTAGTGTTAATTAAGACGTGTTTAGCTATAAGTGTGATTAGCGGAAATGGGTTTAATTTGGATTAGAATAGCTTTTTATAGCTTTGGATAATTTTGGGAACTCTTTTGATCTAGTGGGGCCCTTTGGGGGTTCCTTTTTATTGTGTCTTGATTGGTTTTGGGATTTAGTTATAGTTCTGGAAATCGGTAAATTGCTCCGTTGAATGTATTTTATGATTCCCGACAACTTTCGTATTTGCTCCGTTTCTATTCGAGACCTCTAAACCCTACTTTGCCATTGATAGGGGTAAAACAGTCTTTTTACACAAAATCTGGACACTATTTTCAATGTCTCCGAAACTTGTAAAATATATACTTTTTGGAAAGTAGAAATTTCGACGATCAATTCTTCCTTCTTCGTCGAATCCGTCCGAAGCCCGTAGAACGATATTCTAGCCCATTTTAGACTTTTAAGTTGTGGGACCCATGGCCAGTATCTATATAAGGAGGAGTCCTCTTCTTCTTTCTCTTCTTGCAACTTCTTGAGAAATAGAGAATCCCAGCCCAGCCTAGGGTTTTCTCCTTACTCCTTGCTTCTTCATCTC
Source organism: Persea americana (assembly GCA_029852735.1). Lineage (NCBI taxonomy): Eukaryota > Viridiplantae > Streptophyta > Magnoliopsida > Laurales > Lauraceae > Persea > Persea americana. Next base: position 45,492,885 of record CM056814.1, read on the forward strand.
TCAATCCCCCTCAAATCCATTGCTAAGTGTTTAATGGAGGTAGTAATCTTCTTCCCCTCCATGAGAGCTTCCTCTTGATACCATTTGTGGAGAGAGCCTCCCATTCCAAGCTATCTTTTGAGCTAACTCTTTCCATTAGAGGACTCTTCATGTAAGTTCCTCTTCTCATCTCTTAGTTGTGTATTCTTCTAGCCATGGAGGTGCTTCACTTTGATTTTTGGAAGCTATCTCCATCTATTGCTTGACTTTGACATTCTAGGGTAGTAATGTTGTATTTTGGGGATTTTTGTGTAGATTGTAGATTTTGAGCTTGGTAGTGGATTAGAGCTTGTCTAGCATACTTTGGAGACCAAGGCAAGTGGATGAATGGATTCAATTTGAATAAGTTCTTACTTTGTCAAAAATGTGGATTTTTACTATTCATATGTCATTTGGTTTATCATGTTCCATAATGTTTTAGAAATGTATTTATTGACATGGTTTTTCCCTTAGTTAGTTTTATGTGAATATATGCATTCCTCATCAAAGTTTATTTTGGGTCATTATAAGCTTCTTAAATGGTATTGTACTTGCATTAAATGAGATTTGGATTGGTAGGTGAATTAATGCATTGGTGGAATGGTGGTTGGTGGGAAGAATTAAATGTTAAATGGAAGGGAATAGACCCATTCCACGTTGGGAAATGATTGGAGTTGAGGTGAAATGGTTTGGGGAAAGAAAGCACTGAAATTTGCACCTGATGAGTAGTCCCCGCAGCTGGGCGGTCAGCGGGCGGTCACCTTGGCTGCTAGCCGACAGGTGACCGGCGGCTAGCCGACCCAGATGCGGTTAGAAACACAGAATGCTGTGTTTTGACAGGTGAACCGCGGTCAGCCGTGCGGTCAGCTCGCGGCTAACCGCTGAGCCGAACCCAGTGACCGCCAGGTAGCCGAGATGCGCGGTTAGAAACACAGAATGCTACATTTTAGCAGGAGAACCGCGGTCAGCCCCGCGGTCAGCCAGCGGCTAACCGCCGATCACCTCGGCGGCTAACCACCATCTGACCGACAGGTGACCGAGTTTTACCCAGAATTCCTGAGTCTTCCATTGGTTTCAGATATGGTATTTAAAGGTTTGGATGGGTTGTTCTGATGCCCTACCACCTTGGAAAGACCCAGGGGATGACATAAAGAGATTGACATAGAAAGAAACACCATTTCGGAAAGGTATTGGGATTTTTAGATTCACCAACGTGCATAAGGAAACTTAGTATGTCCTCTATCATTCGAGTACCATACTAAGGGTAATTTAGACATACAAGATCCTTATACAGGTCGTTTGAATATGGATGCCCCAATACATAGTCCCTAATGACATAAGGATTCATTGCATTGTTTTATTTATTTTATATATAATTACCCGATCTTACTGGTTTTATCTCAGATTCCGATTTATACACCGATATGTCCCCCAACCCCATTTATGCATGTACGGATAATAATATGACATGTGTGCCTACGAGCACCATGCCCCGTTTACCCGAATGTTTTAGATTGATATGTTTTGTATACGTTGTGATTTCTCATGTAACCTATGAGTCGGCACCACTAAGCTTGGACGTCCTTGTCAGTCTGATCAACTGACTTGGGTCTCCTCCTTGTGCTCCCGCCAGTTGCAACTTGGATCCCGTTATGTCCGGTCACCCGGTCCGCGGCCGTGGTCTTGCCTAGCTATATGTATATGTATATGTATATAATGTTGGTTCTCGTCACTTCGTGTGTTCGAGCCCAATGCACTGAATGTGCTCTCATCACCTTAGTGATGGAGAGGATTTAGCTCTAGTGTGGTTGCCATCTAGTCAGTTCCTGTACCTTGAATACCCCACATGATTTATATTGCATCTGTACTTTAAATGAACTATGCATCCTGTTTTATGACAGTTTCCGTTAGAACTATGATATGCTTTGATTTCTTTCTTGGTATTATCTATTCACCCACCTGCCAGACCGTCGTGTCTGACCCATTTTTGTGGTACTCAGGTCCAGCTCCCGTTAGTGCCTTCGAGGAGGAGCCAGAGGGGGCGATTGATGAACCACAACGACTAGTGGAGTGGCAAGCTGACGATGTCATATAGACATTCAGTTTAGCTTTGAGCTGCGAACATTTTGGGAGATTATAGACTGATTTACTGTTTTATACTTTTGGGCTGTACTGGCCTTTGTTGGCCATTATTTTTGGGGATGTTAATTTAACTTGATCTTTTGTTTAAACTTTAACTTCTTATTTGGGAATGCTAATGAGATCATTGCTCACTCTGACATCATGTCATACCTGTGTATTAACAGTCTTATTTGATGTGAATGGATTATGAGTTTGATTTGCTACACGCTTCCGCACCAATATAAATGTTCCATGAGTGTATGAGGCATCCTCACCGCGGAAACCTGTGGGAAATTAAGGGAATGTATAATCATTTTTAAGGGCGGTTCATTATCCACACCAAACCCGTCGCGGCCCCGGGGCCCCGGTTCGGGGTCGCGACAGACTGGTATCAGAGCGAGACGTGTTTCAGGCAATTAAAAGAAACTAGAAATCCTAAGGACGTGGCGAGGATCCGTTAGACTTCTTGTTAGACTTTTCGTTAGTTAGACTCGTGTGAGCAATGTGTGATCCTTATATGATTTTATGTGCTAACAATTCGTTTTACAGTGATATGCCACCTCGAAAAAGACCCGTAACCGACAATCCCACCGCAAGCAATAGTAAACACACCGGGCCACTAGGAAACGGAACTCCGGATCCAAACATGCAGAATCAATTTCAACAGATGATGCAAGCCATGCTTGACCAGCAACGTCAAGCCAATGAAAATCAAGCCAGATTGCAAGAGCAAATGGCCAGGAAGGATGAAGAGCATGCTAGGGAGATGGCTATGATGCAAAGGCAATTGTTAGAAGTGTTAGAAAGGAGACTTGAACCGGCACCAGCGCAACCTCTAGGCACTCAAATTGTCATTAACAATAGGGAACAGGATCCCAATGCGTTGTATAAAAAGTTTAGGAAGAGGGGTCCCAAGGAGTTCACTGGGCATGAGGACCCATTAGCTGCAGACGACTGGTTGGAGCATACGGAGAACATCTTTGAGATATTTAGATGTACCGGTAGACAGCAAGTGCAGCTCACCGCTTCCATGTTCACCGGCCTCGCAGATATATGGTGGAAAACAATCAAGGCTGAGTATAGGACCATAGAAGACGCAGAGGCTTGGACAAGTTTCAAGAGGCAATTCGGTGACAAGTATGTACCAACACATGTGAAGAGGCAAAAGGCCATTGAATTCCAGCAGCTCGTACAAGGTAATACAACCGTGCAAGAGTACCTCACGAAGTTTGAGAGGTTGTCTCGATATGCCCCCGAGGTAATTGACACTGTGGAGAAGAAGATAACGAAGTTCCTTGAAGGACTCAACCCGATCATTGAGAGGGATGCCACGGGTGTTGTACCACCTATCACCTTTGAAGAGGCCGTGAGAAGGGCCTATAAATTCGAGAACCTGAACAACAAAATCCTCAAGATCCAAGGAAAGGCACCAGCTCACCAACAGAATCACCAGCCAAGGAACCATCAGAACAAACGACCGAGGCATGAACAAAACGTGAAGAATGCTCTAAATTGCGTTCACTGTGGTAAGAACCATGAGAGTGCTCAATGCCGTACGATTACGGGAGCATGCTTCAGATGTGGATCCATGGCACACCAGCTCAAGGACTGCCCAAGGCAAGCTGGACAAGGTAACAACAGACAGAACCAGCAACAACAAGGATCACAGCGCCAGGCACCACCTCAGAATGCATTAGCTGTACAGAACCAGCCCAGGCCACTCCAGCACCAGGCTCCACAGCAACAATATAGACCTCCACAGCAGCATCCAGCTCGTCAGCAAGGACAGAATCAGAATCAGCGTCCCCCTCAGCAGCATAGGAATGCACAGCAAGGAAGGCAGCAACAAGCTCAGAACAGGCCTCAGCAGCGAGGACAAGTGTATGCAATTAACCAAGCTGATGCAGAGGCAGCAGATAACGTGGTGGAAGGTACACTCCTAGTTTGTGGATTTGAAGCTAAGGTTTTGTTTGACCCTGGCTCTACGCACTCCTTCTTGTCTCCAAAATTTTCTAAGTTGATTGATATGCCTGCTAGAGAACTTGAGTATGTATTGACGGTGTCCACCCCCGTAGGCAAACAAGTTGTGTGTAGGAAATTTTATCCTAGATGTGCTATTAAGATAGGAGATGTGGTGCTACCGGCGAATCTTATTTTGTTGGAGATGTATGATTTTGATGTTATTCTAGGAATGGATTGGTTAGCAGGGTACCATGCTACGATGAACTGTTTCCATAAGACCCTCACGTTCAAATTAGAGGAGACCCCAGCAGGCATCTTGTTCCATGGGGAGAGGAAGAATTCTTGTCCAAGGTTCGTCTCAGCATTGAAGGCTGATAGACTAGTGAGAAGTGGATGTGAATGCTATTTAGCGTTTATCACGGAGGATAAACGGTCCCAAGGGGTGGAGGAGATCCCAATTGTTTGCGAATTCCCAGACATTTTTCCAGAAGAAATCCCAGGTTTACCACCTGTTAGGGAGATTGACTTCACCATCGAATTGTTACCAGGGACCGCTCCGATATCTATTGCACCATACAGAATGGCTCCAGCTGAATTAGGAGAGTTGAAGATTCAGTTGCAAGAATTGTTGGATAAAGGTTTTATTAGACCGAGCATCTCACCTTGGGGAGCTCCAGTTTTATTCGTGAAGAAGAAAGACGGTTCCATGAGAATGTGTATTGATTACCGGAAGTTGAACCAAACTACCATCAAGAACAAGTATCCATTGCCAAGGATAGATGAATTGTTTGACCAATTGCAAGGTGCTGCTTACTTTTCGAAGATTGATCTAAGATCCGGTTATCATCAGCTGAGAGTTAGAGATTCAGATGTATCAAAGACGGCGTTTCGGACGAGATATGGACACTATGAGTTTCTAGTGATGCCATTTGGACTGACGAATGCGCCAGCAGTATTCATGGCTTTGATGAACAAAATATTCGCTGAGTACTTAGACCAATTCACAGTGGTGTTTATTGATGACATTTTGGTGTACTCTAAGTCTAAAGAAGAACATGAAGAGCATTTGAGGATAGCATTGCAACTCCTAAGAGACAATCAATTGTATGCGAAGCTCACTAAGTGCGATTTTTGGCTTGAAGAAGTCGCATTTTTAGGTCATATCATTTCCAAAGAAGGATTATCAGTGGACCCAGCCAAGATAGATGCAGTTGTGAAGTGGGAAAGACCGAAGAACGCGTCAGAAATCAGAAGTTTTCTTGGATTGGCGGGTTACTATCGAAGATTTGTGCAGGGATTTTCGTCGATTGCAGCTTCATTGACAAAGTTGACCAAGAAGAATGCACCTTATGTGTGGACAGACCAATGTGAGACCAGCTTCCAAGAGTTGAAAAAGAGATTAACATCAGCACCCGTCCTCACTTTACCATCCGGGAGCGGCGGTTACACCATTTTTACAGATGCGTCGAACATAGGACTCGGTTGTGTGTTGATGCAAGATAGAAAAGTCGTTGCGTATGGATCCCGTCAGTTGAAGGACCACGAGAAGAACTATGCAACGCATGATCTGGAATTAGCAGCGGTCGTTTTTGCACTAAAGATGTGGAGACATTACCTCTACGGAGAGAAATTTGAAGTCCACTCCGATCACCGCAGCTTACAGTATTTGTTCTCTCAGAAGGAGTTGAATATGAGACAAAGAAGATGGATGGAATATATCAAAGATTACGACTTTCCGATCAAATACCACCCGGGAAAGGCAAATGTAGTAGCCGATGCCTTGAGTAGGAAGTCAGCAAGTGTGGCAAGCCTAAGAGTTACGTGCTTCTTTCAGCAATTTGAAGAGTTGGGGGTAGATTTTCAGCCCCTAAGCGAGGGAGTGATGTTAGCCAACATGTCAGTGTCTGAACCTTCGTTCATTCGGAAGATCAAGGACGACCAATTGCAAGATCCAGAGTTGGCCAAGATCTCAGAGCACATAGCAGAACGTCCTGATTTCCGTATTGTGGATGGAGTCTTATTCTATCGTGATCGTCTATGCGTGCCCAATATTGAAGATTTGAAGAATGACATTATGACAGAGGCGCACAGTACGAAGTACTCTATGCATCCGGGTAGCACGAAGATGTATCAGAACTTGAAAGGCAGATTTTGGTGGAACAACATGAAGAAGGAAATAGCAGCTTTCGTTTCCCGATGTATGACGTGTCAGTTGGTGAAAGCAGAGCATCAGAGACCTCCAGGGTTGTTGCAGCCATTAGAGATCCCAGAATGGAAGTGGGAACATATTACCATGGATTTCATCTCGGGATTGCCAAGGACCAGAAAAGGGAACAGCTCCATATGGGTCATTGTGGACCGTCTCACCAAATCAGCTCATTTTATTCCTATGAAGACCGGAGAGAAAATGCATATGTTACCTCTCGCAGAGTTGTTTGTCAACGAGATTGTCAGCCGTCATGGGCAGCTAGTCTCCATTACTTCGGACAGAGATAGCAGATTCGTCTCGAGATTTTGGAAGACTTTGCATGAGTCTATGGGAACAAAGCTTCAGTTCAGTACAGCGTATCACCCACAAACAGATGGTCAGTCGGAAAGGACAATTCAGACCCTTGAAGATATGCTTCGAGCGTGTGTACTAGATTTCAAGACTCAATGGGACGAGACCCTACCACTTTGCGAATTCGCCTACAACAACAGTTATCATTCAAGCATTGGGATGGCGCCTTTTGAGGCATTGTATGGTAGGAGGTGTAGAACTCCAGTTTGTTGGGAAGAAGTAGGTATCCGCAGTTTTCATGGACCGACTATGGTGAGTGAAACCAGTGACAAAGTCAAGTTGATCCAAGAACGCCTGAAAGTAGCCCGGAGTAGACAGAAGAGTTATGCAGACTCTCATCGAAGGGACTTACATTTTAAGGAAGGAGATAAGGTTTTCTTGAAGGTGTCACCTACTAGAGGAACTTTGAGATTCGGACAGAGAGGCAAGTTATCTCGGAGATACATTGGACCCTACGATATCGTGAGCAAGATTGGTGACGTGGCTTACAGATTAGCCTTACCACCCGAGCTTTTCGGCGTATACAATGTGTTCCATGTGTCTATGTTGAAAAAGTACGTCCCCCACCCATCACATGTACTCCGTCATGAACCATTAGAGATCAGAGAAGATGCCACCTATGTCGAGAAGCCTATTCAGATCATCGATACGAAAGAACAGGAACTGAGGACAAGGACTATTCAATGGGTGAAAGTGCTTTGGGAAAATCACGGACCGGAAGAGGCAACGTGGGAATTACGGGATCAAGTTCAGAAGAAGTATCCGCATCTACTACCCGAGGTTAGTTATTTTACTTCATTTGGTGGACCAAATGCCCTAAGGGGTGGAGGATGTAAGACCCCGCCCCGAGAGTTTCCTTTTAGTGTTAATTAAGACGTGTTTAGCTATAAGTGTGATTAGCGGAAATGGGTTTAATTTGGATTAGAATAGCTTTTTATAGCTTTGGATAATTTTGGGAACTCTTTTGATCTAGTGGGGCCCTTTGGGGGTTCCTTTTTATTGTGTCTTGATTGGTTTTGGGATTTATTTATAATTCTGGAAATCGGTAAATTGCTCCGTTGAATGTATTTTATGATTACCGACAACTTTCGTATTTGCTCCGTTTCTATTCGAGACCTCTAAACCCTACTTTGCCATTGATAGGGGTAAAACAGTCTTTTTACACAAAATCTGGACACTATTTTCAATGTCTCCGAAACTTGTAAAATATATACTTTGTGGAAAGTAGAAATTTCGACGATCAATTCTTCCTTCTTCGTCGAATCCGTCCGAAGCCCGTAGAACGATATTCTAGCCCATTTTAGACTTTTAAGTTGTGGGACCCATGGCCAGTATCTATATAAGGAGGAGTCCTCTTCTTCTTTCTCTTCTTGCAACTTCTTGAGAAATAGAGAATCCCAGCCCAGCCTAGGGTTTTCTCCTTACTCCTTGCTTCTTCATCTCTCAATCCCCCTCAAATCCATTGCTAAGTGTTTAATGGAGGTAGTAATCTTCTTCCCCTCCATGAGAGCTTCCTCTTGATACCATTTGTGGAGAGAGCCTCCCATTCCAAGCTATCTTTTGAGCTAACTCTTTCCATTAGAGGACTCTTCATGTAAGTTCCTCTTCTCATCTCTTAGTTGTGTATTCTTCTAGCCATGGAGGTGCTTCACTTTGATTTTTGGAAGCTATCTCCATCTATTGCTTGACTTTGACATTCTAGGGTAGTAATGTTGTATTTTGGGGATTTTTGTGTAGATTGTAGATTTTGAGCTTGGTAGTGGATTAGAGCTTGTCTAGCATACTTTGGAGACCAAGGCAAGTGGATGAATGGATTCAATTTGAATAAGTTCTTACTTTGTCAAAAATGTGGATTTTTACTATTCATATGTCATTTGGTTTATCATGTTCCATAATGTTTTAGAAATGTATTTATTGACATGGTTTTTCCCTTAGTTAGTTTTATGTGAATATATGCATTCCTCATCAAAGTTTATTTTGGGTCATTATAAGCTTCTTAAATGGTATTGTACTTGCATTAAATGAGATTTGGATTGGTAGGTGAATTAATGCATTGGTGGAATGGTGGTTGGTGGGAAGAATTAAATGTTAAATGGAAGGGAATAGACCCATTCCACGTTGGGAAATGATTGGAGTTGAGCTGAAATGGTTTGGGGAAAGAAAGCACTGAAATTTGCACCTGATGAGTAGTCCCCGCAGCTGGGCGGTTAGCGGGCGGTCACCTTGGCTGCTAGCCGACAGGTGACCGGCGGCTAGCTGACCCAGATGCGGTTAGAAACACAGAATGCTGTGTTTTGACAGGCGAACCGCGGTCAGCCGCGCGGTCAGCTCGCGGCTAACCGCTGAGCCGAACCCAGTGACCGCCAGGTAGCCGAGATGCGCGGTTAGAAACACAGAATGCTACATTTTAGCAGGAGAACCGCGGTCAGCCCCGCGGTCAGCCAGCGGCTAACCGCCGATCACCTCGGCGGCTAACCACCATCTGACCGACAGGTGACCGAGTTTTACCCAGAATTCCTGAGTCTTCCATTGGTTTCAGATATGGTATTTAAAGGTTTGGATGGGTTGTTCTGATGCCCTACCACATTGGAAAGACCCAGGGGATGACATAAGGAGATTGACATAGAAAGAAACACCATTTCGGAAAGGTATTGGGATTTTTAGATTCACCAACGTGCATAAGGAAACTTAGTATGTCCTCTATCATTCGAGTACCATACTAAGGGTAATTTAGACATACAAGATCCTTATACAGGTCGTTTGAATATGGATGCCCCAATACATAGTCCCTAATGACATAAGGATTCATTGCATTGTTTTATTTAGTTTATATATAATTACCCGATCTTACTGGTTTTATCTCAGATTTCGATTTATACACCGATATGTCCCCCAGCCCCGTTTATGCATGTACGGATAATAATATGACATGTGTGCCTAGGAGCACCATGCCCCGTTTACCCGAATGTTTTAGATTGATATGTTTTGTATACGTTGTGATTTCTCATGTAACCTATGAGTCGGCACCACTAAGCTTGGACGTCCTTGTCAGTCTGATCAACTGACTTGGGTCTCCCCCTTGTGCTCCCGCCAGTTGCAACTTGGATCCCGTTATGTCCCGTCACCCGGTCCGCGGCCGTGGTCTTGCCTAGCTATATGTATATGTATATGTATATAATGTTGGTTCTCGTCACTTCGTGTGTTCGAGCCCAATGCACTGAATGTGCTCTCATCACCTTAGTGATGGAGATGATTTAGCTCTAGTGTGGTTGCCATCTAGTCAGTTCCTGTACCTTGAATACCCCACATGATTTATATTGCATCTGTACTTTAAATGAACTATGCATCCTGTTTCATGACAGTTTCCGTTAGAACTATGATATGCTTTGATTTCTTTCTTGGTATTATCTATTCACCCACCTGCCAGACCGTCGTGTCTGACCCATTTTTGTGGTACTCAGGTCCAGCTCCCGTTAGTGCCTTCGAGGAGGAGCCAGAGGGGGCGATTGATGAACCACAACGACTAGTGGAGTGGCAAGCTGACGATGTCATATAGACATTCGGTTTAGCTTTGAGCTGCGAACATTTTGGGAGATTATAGACTGATTTACTGTTTTATACTTTTGGGCTGTACTGGCCTTTGTTGGCCATTATTTTTGGGGATGTTAATTTAACTTGATCTTTTATTTAAACTTTAACTTCTTATTTGGGAATGCTAATGAGATCATTGCTCACTCTGACATCATGTCATACCTGTGTATTAACAGTCTTATTTGATGTGAGTGGATTAAGAGTTTGATTTGCTACACGCTTCCGCACCAATATAAATGTTCCATGAGTGTATGAGGCATCCTCACCGCGGAAACCTGTGGGAAATTAAGGGAATGTATAATCATTTTTAAGGGTGGTTCATTATCCACACCAAACCCGTCGCGGCCCCGGGGCCCCGGTTCGGGGTCGCGACAAAGCTGTATGTGGCGAGTTAGGAGACCATGGTTTGGATTTTGGTCACTCTTTGGGACAACTTTGGGTCCGTTGGAGTGGTTTGGGTTTTTGTGGAATGTCAATTTCAAGGTTTTGGCTTAATTTGGTTCATGAGGTGGGATGGTTTGGATTTTTGGAAACTCATGAGGCTTGGATTTTTTCTTTGTATGGTCCAATCAACTCAAAGGAGGCATGGAACCATTTTTTAATCTTCTTGGTAGGAGGAATTTTGACTAAAAGCCACTTTTAGTGCCTAGTTGGTCAAACCTGGCTCATGTGGGCTAACCCATGGGACCTTAAGCTTTAAAGATGGCTTAGATCTCATGTGGTGTCATTTTTGTTAAGAATATCTAAAAATATTTCCTTTTGGTAGAGAATTTCTAAAAATATTCTTACTTAGAGAGAATCTCTCAAGTTTCCTTGATTTTGTGAGAGATTTTCTCAAAGTATCTTTCTTTGGGAGAAAGTTTCTCATAATCCCTCTCTTTTTGGAGAGAATTTCTCAAAAGATCTCTTCATTGGGAAAGAATATCCCATAATTCCTTTCTTTTAGGAAGTTTGCTAATTTGTAGCACTTACCTCCTTTCTTTTCTCCTCCTTTTCTCTTTTGGTTTGCTTTCTTCTATAAAAGCAAGGGGATTGGATCTCTTGTTGCTATTGCTCTCTTTTTGCAAGAACCTTCAAGAGTGCTCCAAGATAAAGAATTCTTCTTCTTCAAGGATCTTCAAGCTTTTTCTTCTTCTTCTCCATCAATGGCTTGAAGTAAGTTTCTTCTTTTTCCTTAAGAAACCCCATGTAGGAATAGAAAAAGGTTTTCTTTCTTTTCTTTTCTTTTCTTTTTCTTTCTTTTCTTTTTTTTTCACGTGTATTCTTTTTATTTTTTTACACATTTTTCTTCTTTTTCCTCTTTTTTTTGTGCAGTTTTCTCTCTGTCTCTCTGGTTTTTTTTTACCGTCGCTCTTCTTTTTATTTTTTATTTTTCTCACGGTTTCTTTTTTTTTTTACCGTGTGTTTTTTTGTTCTTTTTTTTTATCTCTCTTTTTTTTTTTTTTTGGTGGCCGTACGGACAAGACCATGGTCATGGCCGTATGGCCACGTGGCCTGTGGGCAAAAAAAAAAATTTTTTTTTTCATCTTTCTCTTTTTTTTTTTTTTTTTTTTGGATTTTGAGATGCGCATGCATGACAACTTTCCTTCTATGCATTTTTTTTTAGAAAATGGAATTGGAAGTATGATAGTGCACACCTGGAAATCTTTTCGCAAGTCTTGGGATTTGGAGCTCACAGCAATGTTGAGCCCTTTCTTGGTCTTGCGTGGATTTTCTGAGGAGCTTTGCAAGTTTTGGATTCTGGAGCTCGCAGCAATGTTAAGCCCTTTTCCGATCTTGCGGATATTTGAGAAGCTTTGACTTGATCTCGCAGCAATGTTTGAGTTCGAGCCTTCTTCGAGAGTTTTCCATGATAATGGGCTTGCAGTGATGTTGAGCCCATCTTCAAGATCCTATTTCTTTCGGGGTGTTTCCCTTTTCTTCGGAATTGCCCCGGAATCATGCAACAATTTCGCTAGATTTTTTTAGCAAAATTCTGTCATTTTGATGATTGATTTTTTTTCTTTCCATCCTTTGCAGGTAGTTCCTCCAGAACGAACAATTGTAAGGAGCCGGTCATTGATGCGCCTCTAATGTGGCCATACAGCAGGCCTGGGAGGAGGTTCAGTATGTTGAAAGGAACTTGGAAGAGTGTGGCTCGCTCAACCGAGATGAGATGAGGCAACGTTTGATTGCCCTCAAGGATGAGGAGTATTATATGATTATGGTAAGCAACCGTCCCTGGGTCACGGACAATCAGAGCATTATGCCCAAGCCTACCTTCTTCTTTGGTGATGATGTCCCCGACGATTCAACATACCAAAGGAGACGTTTTCAGTTCTCTTTCACAGTTGATGGTGAGAAGAGAACTGTTTCTACCCGGTCGTCCTTCGACTGGACAATCTCGATCATGAGCCTTTCCTCCACATGCTCGAAGAGGGAAGATCCTCTAAGCTGGGTGAAGAGGACAAATGTGATCAAGACCGGGGTTTTTGTTGGCGGCCCTTCTGGTTTTGTAGAGAAGTTGCCTGCCCGTATGGAGATTTTGATGCTGGCCAGTGGCTACCAAGGTTCAGACCATTCTTCGGTCAATTTGAGACCGGTGGGCCTTGGCATTTTCAAGGGCGATGGCAGCAATTGGGTGAAGCCTTTTCGACTTCGTGGCCGTTTCAGTGCTGACTCGAGCTGGGAGTCGTGGACTGATCACATCCTGCAGGTTGGCGGTGCCATTCTAAAGGAGGCCGAGATTTTTGATGCGGTTCGCGCTTTTCGGCAAACCGTGGTTTTCTCCGATGAGGCCTTTATGGCCATGCTGGAGTCGTTCCTTCCACAAACCAACACCTTCGTTGCACGAATGGTGAGATTGGTTTTTCTTTAAAGGAACTGAGTGCCATCACTGGGTTGCCTATCCTCGGCAATCTCTATGAGGAGTTCATGCCTATTGACAGCGTCCTTAAGGATAAGGATCCGACAATTCTGGAACGTCGAGATGGGGCAGTCTTCAATGAAGCTTTCTCTGGGTTTGAGGAAGAAGGCTTTTGATTTCGGTGTCTCCCGTGATTCGACCAGGGCAGGGTCTGGGAGACACTATTCTTTGACAAATGCAGAGAGGAGTTGGCTTTTTAACATACGTGTCGGCACGATGGTGTACCGCAGACATCTTTTCGTCGACATCCAGCCGTTTGTTCCCTCGCATTTTGCCATGCAGTTGGGCTTCTCTCAAGGCGTTGTTGGAGCCCTTTCGAGCAAGGTGAAGCGTTTTGGAGGTCTGCAGGATGAGAGAAATGCATGGGCCTTTTATAGCGCGGAAGACACTACTACCCTGATTTCTTATCTTGAGTTGCCTATTTTCCGGACGGCTGGCTTCACAAAATGGTTTGTGGAGAGCTTTTCAGCATACCGGGGGCTTTCCAAGAAAGAGCTTGAAGTAAAGCAGTCTTCCGGGAAGGGCTTTGGGAAGTCAGACGGCGTCCGCCGAGAAGAAGTTCTGGCTTTCCTTTCTGGAGAAAAGCACAGAACAGGTTTTCTCAAGGAACAGGACGTCATCAGACTGGGAGCTGCACAAGAGATACCGATGAGGTATTGGAACAACTTGCCGAGGAGGAGGCTGAGGTTGCTACTTGGATACAAGCAGAACGAGCAAAGGCTTCCATGGAGTCTACTAGCAAGAGCAGACCGTCCAGTGAGGACTTTGGTGAGAGGCCTGATTTTGATGGTGGGGAGGGTGCTTCCAACAGTTCGTCCCGTAGGAGCAAGAGGAGAAGGGGACACCGCCGAAGTTAGAGGTGGCACGAAAGTTCTCCTGATCTGGAAATTCCTTCCACCATTGTTGAGGAGGCATCAGGGGATGATGACGAGCCTCCAGAGAAGAGAAGCCGAGGGGAAGAGACCATTGATGATGGTATGCTTTTCCCTTTTCTCTTTCCGTTTCTTTTCTTTCATGAGAGCTTTTGTTTTGATCTACTGCTTTCTTTCTTTTGGTAGAAGATGATGGTTTGATGATGCCCGAGGTTCCGACTGATGAGGCGGTGACGGATCTTATCATGGCATCTGAGGAAGAACCCAGAGATTCTGAAGTAGATCCAGAATCTCCTCCTGGTATGACTTTTTTTTTTTTTTGTTTTTTACCGCCACTTGCTGACATATATATATATATATTTGCCAGCTGACTTGCCAGAGGATTCCGACAACTTTGAGCCATCCATGGACACAACTTTTGATGATGCTTCGGATAAGCTCATGGAGGAAGAAAGCATTCCACTAGTCGTCGAAGAAGGTACTTTGTAATGATAATCTTGATATTTTGATTTTTGACAAGATCATATTCATACATTTTTCATCTTTCATTGGCAGGTTGTGAGGTGATAGAAGAAGTTCCTCTATCTTTTTCAGAACCAGAGCAGGGGGTACCTATGACCGATCCAGGAGTAGGGGATTCTTCCACCAATTTTGATGAGGCAGAGGCGAGTCCGCCTACTGATATTCCTTCCTCAGCGGATCCAGTTGGAAAGAGCTTCTTGATTACTCTTCCAACGGTGCCTGACATGGGTAGTCGACCAATGGAGCATGGCGAGTCTTCATCTGAGCCATCCCGTCAGTTTGCGAGGAAGGCGTTAAAGAGAGTCTTGAGCTCATGGGTCGAGACTCTTTCTTCTGGCCATTTGGAGGCTGGTTTTGGCATGGTGAAGCATGTGTAGGACATTCTTGCCGATAGCGAAGAAGTCGGTCTGGACATTACAGATGCCAAGGCTATTGTTGATGAAGTCATCACTCTAGGCACCAAGTGGACTGAGACCAAGAGCTTTCCGAATGATGATTTCTTCAACGATATGTTTTTGAAGCCTTCCAGCGAGGTCAAATCTGATTTGAATGAGATCTTGCGGACTCGGTAGCAGCTCGTTCGGGACAGGAATGTCACTGAGTTGGCTATTATTGAGCTGACATAGGACTAGCACCGCCTTGATAGGGAGGTCACCGAAGCCAGACAGCGCCTTGAGCTATTGGAAGAACAAGCCGCTGCCAAGTGGACTGCCACTTTGAAAGCTCGTGATAGAGAAAGGACTCTCATTCGCCAAGTTGAGGAGGTCGAAAGCAATCTCCGGAGGAAGACTCAAGAATATGAACAATAGCAGATTCTCTGGGAAGAGCTTCCTCGTGCTGAGGATGGATTGCGATGGCCTACTGCTTTTTATGGGAAGATTCTGAAGAAACGTGGCCTGGAAGCTTTGGAGGCTAAGGCCAAGTGTTTGCTTGAGGAGTTAAGCCTATGGCTGAAGACCATGTCGGACTAGCCTCCTGATTTGTAACAAACTTTTCCTTCTTTTCTTTTGGTACCTCCATGTATAAACATTTTTGGCACTTCTTTTTTTCTATCCCCTTATTTCACTTAAATTCACTTTTGATGAAAACATAAGCAAAAATTGAATGGGAATGGTTTGTTTGAAAATTTGATCAAAAGGTTGTCATTTTGTGAAAATCTTTTGTCAAATGGTTGTTTTTAGGCATGAAAGCCAGATTTTGTGGAAAAAAGCCTGATTTTTGAGATGGCTTGAAGGCCGAATTTTGGATGGCGTGAAAGCCAAAATTTTGTTTGGCATGAAAGCCGGTTTTTGGCATGAGAGCCAATTTTTGTGGCGTGAAAGCCAAGTTTTGGTTTTGTGGCATGGAAGCCGGTTTTTGGCATGAGAGCTGATTTTTGTGGCGTGAAAGCCAAGTTTTGGTTTTGTGGCATGGAAGCCAAAGATTTTGTGGCATGGGAGCCAAATTTTGTTTTGTGGCATGGAAGCCGATTTTTGTTTGTTTGGTGTGAAAGCTAGATTTTGTGGCATAAAAGCCAAGTTTTTTTAAAACCAAGTTTTGTTTTGTTGGCATGGAAGCCAGATTTTTTTATTTTTGGCATGAAAGCCAGGTTTTTGTTTTGTTGGCATGGAAGCGAGATTTTGGTTTTTGGCATGAAAGCCAGGTTTTTGGCATAAAAGCAGGGTTTTGGCGTGAAAGCTAGGTTTTTGGTTTTCAAAAATGGAAGTATCGACTAAGAGTTGCCTCCCTGCTGAATGGTATTGCAAGTATCGATGGAATGTCACTTCGTTGCTCATTCGGTTGCGAGTATCGATGGAATGTCGCTTCCTCGCGGATTTGGGTGCAAGTATCGATTGAATGTCGCCTCCTTGCTTTTTTCTTAAAAATTTGGTTTTGTGGGTATCGATGGAATGTTGCCTTCCCACGATTTTTGAAATTTGAGGCTTTTTCGAACCTTTGTTTTTTTTTTTTGAAATTTGGGTTGTGGATATCAACTGAAACGTTGTGTGTCCACGATTTTTTTGAAATTTTGCAAGTATCGACGAAGTGTCGCTTTCTTGCGATTTTGAGGCTTTGGAAGTATCGAATGAGGTTTGCATCCTTCCGATTTTTGGGGTTGTGTGAGTATCGACTAAATGTCGCTTCCCCACGGTTTTTTTGAAAAACCATTTTTTGTTTAAAGACACGAGGGTCATAAATTTTGACTCAAAACCATCTTTGGTGGTAAAAGTCAGGGTGGACTAGGGTGGAAATTCCTAAGTCCTGATTTTGGTTTCAAACCATGATTTTTGGGTTTAAGGATTGAGAGTTTTGATCAAGTTAGGGAAGAGGCTCCGAAACTTGGATTTTGGGTTTGATTTAGTTTTTTTTTTTTTTTTTAACAATGAAACATTGAAAGTAAGCATTGTTTTTGGAATTTTAGAAATTTCAACATAGGGATGAAAACTCTAAAAGGGGTGGGTTTGACGAGCAAGTACCTAGGAATAGGCTTTGGCCATGCAGGCATCACTTTGACCTGATGTAGGAAGTCTTCAAGGGTAGTACCGCTTCAAGAACTTGCCATTGATGAGCAGCATACATCTGTCACCTTCCATGTTTAGAAGAGCATATGTGCCATTGGAGAAGACTTTGTCGATGACGAACGGTCCCTCCCATTTTGGTTCGAATTTGCCTTTGGATTTGTGGCCAAAAACCATTGGCCTTTTTACCGCAAGAACCAAGTCACCCTTTTTGTGGGTGTGTTGCCTGACCCTTTTGTCAAAAGATCCTGCCATGCGTGCTTGGTAAAGCTTAACGCTTTGTAGAGCTTTGAGTCGTCTTTCATCGAGATTATCCAATTCTTGGAGTCTCAATTTGACGTTGCTCTCTTGCGTCATTTCATTTTGTAAAGATACCCTTAAAGAAGGAATTTGTACCTCTAGAGGGACAACTGCTTCACATCCATAGACCAAGGAGAATGGTGTGCTATGGGTTAGTCCTTGAACGGTAGTCCGATAGGGCCATAAAGCTTCAGACAGTTTGTCGCTCCAGTCTCTTTTGTGAGTAGAGACCATTTTCTTGAGAATTTTGCAGAGTGTCTTATTGAAGGCTTCTGCTAGTCCATTCGCTGCCGGGTTATACGGAGTCGAAGGACAACTTTGGATTTTGTATTTGTCGTAGAACCTATAGAATCTGTGATCCCGGAATTGTGGTCCATTATCATGTACGAATCTTTTAGGTATGCCGAAGCGACAAATGATGTTGGTTCGTAAGAATTGAAGGACTGGCGACGTCTTCATTTCACTGAACGCAAATGCTTCTGACCACTTGGAGAAATAATCCATAGCGGCGAAGATGAAGCGATGACCTTTGCTCGACGAGGGAGAGATAGGACCTATGATGTCCATACCCAAGGCTTCGAAGGGCCATGAGATTGTTGTAGGATGTAGCCATTCTGGAGGCATGTGTACATAATCTCCATGAACTTGGCATTGTTGGCAACGTTTAGCAAATTGTATTGCATCAGCCACCATGGTAGGCCAATAATAACCTAACCTTTTTATCTGATCGTAAAGCTTGGGACCAGCCAGATGGGCTCCACAAAGACCAGCATGAACCTTTTTTAGAGTTTCTTCCGCCTCTTGTTGTGACAAGCAGCGTAGAAGTACTCCATTAAAGGATTTTCTGTAAAGCATTTTGGAGGGAATATCCAAAATGAAAGTTCGGGGCTCGTCTTTGGATACTTACCCGCTCTTTTGGATCTTCAGGTAGGATTCCAAACATAATATAATCAATGAACGGATCCCTTTAGTCGTCTATCGGAGGTTTAAGGATGGAAATCCGACCTCCGACCACTCGGTGGCATTCAGCAACTGCTTGTTGTGTGTTGAGAGGAGGGAGAATCCTTCTTTGACACACTGTAATTTGCATGTTTTCTCCTTCTTGGGTTGTCATGAATGCAGCAAGTCTAGCCAGGGCATCTGCACGGATGTTTTCACCTCTGCGGATGTGGGTGATGTGACAGATGTAAAAGTTTTGTTGAAGCGATTGCGCCTTGTTGAAGTAAGGCAAGAGATCAGGCTTCCTGATTTCATACTCCTAATTCATCTGGTTGACGATCAGTTGAGAATCCCCAAATGCTTCCAGCATAGCAGCATAGTGATGCCAGATTCGAGGGCGAGTTCCAATCCTATAATCAGAGCTTGGTACTTAGCTACATTATTTGAACATGGTTCCAGTAGCGAAAATGCGTGTGGAATCATGTATTTATTGGGGCTAACAAAGAGAATGCCAATTCCCGATATCGGCTTTCCTCTTTCATTTGTCCTGGTTGCACCATCAAAGTACATGTTCCAGGAGGCATTTGGTGAGGAAGTCTCCACACTGTAGATAGGTTCGTCTGGGAGATCATCCCTGAGCGGAGAATCCTTAGGCAGTGGATGCTCTGCGAGAAAGTCTGCCAGAGCTTGACCTTTGACTGCTTTATGTGGTACATACCTAATATCAAATTGTGACAGAAGGATGGACCATTTTGCCAGTCGGGCATTGAGAGAACTTGCTTTTGTGACAAGGACCTTTAAGAGATTGATCCTCAATATCAGGTATATTGTGTTTGATAGAAAATAGTGACGCAAGTTTTGTACGGCGAACATCATTGCCAAGCATTCTTTTTCGACTGGAGAGTAGTGATGCTCTGCACCTACCAACATGGATTGAGGTAGTATAGAGCAGCTTCTTTTCCTCCATCATTTTCTTGTGCAAGTAGAGCGCCCAAAGAATAGTCGAGAGCTCTTGTGTACAAGATGAATGGTTTTCCGGTTGTGGGAACAGCCAACACTGGAGGCTTGGTCAGGTTTGACTTGATGTCTTGAAATGCAGCTTCACATTCAGCATCCCAAACAAAGTCTACACCTTTCTTCATCAGGCGAGAAAATGGACGGCATTTTCCTGATGGATTGGAAATGAACCGTCGGATGTATGCCAATCTTCCTTGAAGCCCTTTTAGTTCTCTTAGGGTCCTTGGAGATGGCATTTCTAGAATTGCCTTGACTTTGATGGGGTCAAGTTCTATTCCAGCTTTCCAAATTATGAATCCGAGGAACTTACCTGATGAGACACCGAAGAAGCATTTGAGGGGATTCATTCACAGTTTGTGTTTGCGAAGCCAGAGAAAGACTTCTCGAAGATCTTGGAGATGGTCTTCTTTCCTTTTGCTTTTGACGGCGAGGTCATCAACATAACATTCGACCGTCTTGTGCTGCATATCTTGGAATATCTTCATCATAGCCCTTTGATATGTTGCACCAGCATTTTTCAGACCAAATGGCATGACAGTGTAGCAATACACGCCAAATGGGGCCCGAAAGGATGTATGCCTTTCATCTTCGAGATGCATCTTTATCTGGTTGTAGCCAGAGAAGCCGTCCATGAAAGTCATTCGCTCAAACCCACAGGTGTTGTCAATCATTACCTCCGGTATGGGGGGCGGGAATTCATCTTTGGGGTATGCATTATTCAGGTCTCTATAGTCAATACAGACTCTGATTTGCCCATTTTTCTTTGTCACAGGGACGATGTTGGCCAACCATTTAGGATGCTGTTCCTCATAGATGAGGCCAACGTTTTTGAGTTTCTGAACTTCTTGTTCAATTTTGTCCATCACATCAGGACGGAATCTTCTTTGGCCTTGTTTGTCAGGCTTGATATTTTCTTGCAGGTTGAGTTTGTGAACTGCTATTTTGGGATCTAAGTCAGGCATTTCAGCGTAAGACCATGCAAAACAATCAACAAACTCACGAAGAAAAAAGACATACTCGGGTAACTCCTTATCCTTTATATTCTTGCTTATGAATACAGGACGTGGGTTATCTGGTGTTCCCAAGTCTATCTTTTAAATAGAATCTTCTATCGGAAGGTTTGAAGGTGGTTCCTCCACAACATTTTCGGAGGTTTCCAAGTCAACAAGACCTTGCGGATTTTCAAGGGCGTTTTTAGACCATGGCTCCGTTTCTGTCCATAAATCTTCTTGATCGGTATTCTTCTCAAGACTTGTTATGAGATGATCCCAATCACCAGCTGAAACTGAGTCGAAGTAAGGCACTTCTTTTGGAGACGATGGCTCTTCTGAATCAGAGAACCGTACATCTGTGTCATCGGACAATTCCTCTTCATCATCAGAGAAATCATACCAATTTGATGAGCTTCCTGGGTCCTTGTCGGGTAACTCTCCAAAGAGATATCCAGGGAGATCGATGTCTTCATCGACATGAGATGTTGAGGCTTGGTTTGCAAAACGACTCTGCAGCCTTTGTGTCAGCTGTCTCATCGGAGTGTCAGGATCATACCCCAATCCGTATGAAGACTTGTCTATACGACGGTGGAGTTTCCAATCTTCCAGCTGACTTTTGGTCAGGGTGGGTTCCAATGGTGTGAGAATACCACGGCCACCTCCCAAACCAATTGGATTTTGAGCGTCATAGCCCATTTTCTTCATGGTAGCTTGTGCCATTGGACTATACAAAGATAGTTGAGGCATACCTTCATTTCGGAAAGGCTCAAGCAGGAAATTTGATGAAGAAGCGTCCGATCTATGGAAGAAGATTGGTTTCTCTTCTGCCGACGTTTCTAGAACGACGAAGGTAGCAGACACATGATCTTCTACGTCAGCAGGGGTCTCCAACGGAGTGAGAGCAGGCCAAACTTGCTGAGTATCACTTGGCTTGACGATGTATCGTCTTCAGTCTCTGAATCCAAATCCGTGTCTTTTATGATAGACACGAAGGAGACAACAAACTTGCCCCCTGTCTTTTGCTCTGTCTTCTTTGCTTTAGTAGTGATTACCAAAGGTTTGGAAGATTTGAAGGAGATGATGAAGGGAGACTGATTGCTCTCTTTGAGTTTGCTGGAAGGTTTGTTTTCTTCCGATGATCGCTGAGGAGCCTTGCCTTTATCTTTTTGAAGATTGCCGGCAAAGGATGCTGTTTTCTCCTCCTTTTCTTCCTTTTCATCCTTGTACATCTAAGAGTCTGCAAAATGGACTTCCTTGCCTTTGAAGGGCTTTTTGTCTGCAAACACTTAATGTATCAAGCCGTCGTGTATCCAAGGGCGTCCAAGACGGATGTTGTAGCATGAAGGGGTTTTTATTGCATATACGGTGACCTCAGAGATAAGATCGCCGATTTGCAACCTGAATTGGATTTTGCCAATGGGCCTTTGAGCACTCCCATCCTATCCAAAGATGGACACAGATGTGTGGCTTAGTTTACTAGGTGGGATACCCAGCTCTTCGAGTGCCGAAGTAGAGATGAGGTTGAGTGCAGAACCCGGGTCGATCTGGACTCTATGTATCGGCATCTTTTTTATGTACCCTGTGAAGTACAAGGGTCAGTTGTGCTTCGTCTCGCCTAGCAGGAGGTCTTCCTTATTGAAGGCGATGGTAGCACTTGCGGCTTTTTGGACCGAGAGGCATTCAGTGCAAGGTCCTCCAGCTTCGTTCTTTTCTCCCTTTGAGGAGGTTTTTGATTTTTTGACCCTATAGTCCATTTCAATTTGCAGGACTTGCGGGGCATGTTTGTCGACATCCAGATTCAGCCTTTGCAGTTCTGAAATGAGACTATAACGAGTTTGTGGTGACATTCGTAATAAGTCTAGGATGTGCAGTCGTGCAGGTATGTGTTTGAAGTGCTCGATCAAGTCATACTTGAAAGCCTCCTTTAGGCCTGCATTTTCATTATCACCGCCGCTTGGGGCATTTACAGCTTGTTTTCCCGAAGGATTTACATAAGAAGAAGAAGAAGGTTGGTTATAGTTTTTGTGGTAATCCCGGCCAGAGTAGGTATCTTTCTAAACTTCAAAAGCTTCTAGAGGTGGTTCTTCTTTTAGAAGATCCCCTTCGGGCTTAAGGGGCTGATCTTCCCCATTTGCTGAAAACGCCTCTGCAGCAGCGTTGCCATCTTCAATTATTGCGTTGCATGGAGCTTTTTCCGAGAACAAGTTCTGAACAGCTTCCAACGACTTTTCTTCTTTGTCCAGTATTTCATCGATCCAGACATCTCCTATGAGGTTGTGTACCTGGGAGCAATTGACTGGGTTTTCTTTGAAGACTTCATCAGCTAGAGCTTCTTCATGGTGATTAGTCGGAAGAGGCTTGAATTCTGATGTCACCGTTTCAGGAGACGATGGCTGAGAAGGTGCTATCTCAGTGGAAGTCACCCGAGAATATGTAGCTCCAGAAGAGATGCTACTGGATACATTTTGAGAATCTGTGGCCTCAGCAGATGGAGCTTCAGAGGCACTATTATCCTGAACTATCACATTACATGCAATTTCGATAGAAGATGCCTCCATAATGGACCGTTGGGAATCAGACTCATCCTCCGATGTAAGAGGATCATCAATCCAGCAACTTTCTTCATTTTCCGGAGTCACTAGAGGAGATGCTTTTGGATTTTCCGGGACTTCCGGTTCTGGATTTTGATAAAGTTGGTTGATGCGATCCTGCTCCTGCTCTATGGCTAGACGCTGCAAGATCCTAGCATATTCTTCAAGATCTGGCATAGGAGCCAAATCTTCTTCTTCATCTGCCCCTTGTGGTTCGACCTGGTTGGGATCCACTAGAGCATTTGTTTGTGCTATGTTAACAGCAATTTGGGCAGCCTCTTGGTCTTCATCATCAAACCAGGATCCTTGTGGCTGGAAGGGGTTATACCAGATTACTGGCATAAGGTGGGATTCTGGGATCTATTCTTCGTCGGAGAGATATTCTCCGGTTTCAAGGGATTCCTCCCACTCATCGGTGTCACTGGCAGTATCACTGGACTCATATCCATTCATGGAGAATCCAACTACCGAGTTACAAGAGTACGATGCCCCCTGCGTAGTCTCATCTCTGAGCCGTGGTGGCATGAAATCACTGAGAGTGAATTTTCTTATCACTCTTGGAACTTTGGGGAGAGACCCCTCTGTTGCCCCCAGTGAAGCGGTAGAGGAGGTTTTTGCTTTTTCAGGAACCTCTTATTTTGTTTGAGCCTTCTCCTGCTGTTTGAGCTTGCGGAGTTGTCTCTTGGCTTGCCTTCGCTATTGAGCAGTCGGCTTTGTTTTGACGATCTCCCAATTTTCATCTTCCAGGAGATCTGGATGTACCCATATGGGCTGTTCTTCTGGTGTTGGGTAAGGCACCAACTCTTGGGATGTTTCGGTCATTTTTATCACCTTGAAGGAAGTAGTGACTTTTTCCTTTCATGATTTGGATGTTTGTCCATATGACACCATGTTAACGGAGGCAGACCCATAGTTTTTGTCAAAGGTGATGACTCCATTTTTCCACATCTCGTTGATCTTCTCTCTCACAACGAAACATTGGTTGAGAGGATGCGAGACCATTTGGTGGTATGGACAATATCGGGGATTGTTGGTTTTGCCAACATCTCCCGGTCTTTTGGGGTCAGGCAAGGTGAGTTTGCCATTTGCCAATAGAGCCCCAAATATTTTTTCAACATCTTCATCGAACGGGTATTTCTTTTCTGCTCGTTCTTTGAAGGCATCAGAGAGTTCAGGTCTCTTACCTGCAGCTTTATTTTCAGCTTTCTTTGGTGGCTGAGGAGCTGACTTGGTTTGCACATTGAGAACCTCCTTTTTCTTTGGCTTGGAGGTCGGAATGGCGGTCTTCTCCTTCTTTGATGACTTCTGACTGTTGAGGTCTTTGATCACCGTTTCGGCCTCCATAGACGCTTCTAGGAGTTCTCCCAAGTTTTTTGATTTGTTGCCGATGATCATGGAGCGGATCCTCGCTCTCATGTTGCTTCGGCAAATTTCGACTAGCGACGCTTGTGGCAGCACATCTGAGCATTTGTATGCCATTGCTTTCCACTTGTGAATGAAGTTGTATGTCAACTCATTCTCTTCCTGTTTAAGGCTACAGAGCTGAGCCATAGTAACAGGATGATCCTCACCTTTGAAGTGGGTCAGGAAACGTGTCTCTAGCATGGTCCAATTTTGAATGGAGTCCTCTGGCAGAGTGGAATACTAATCAAAGGCCGTACCTTTTAGGGTACTTGCAAAGAGCTGGATCTTGAGTGCATCTTGATCCGCAATCGTTCCTATTAGGATCTTGAAGTGGATGACATGCTGTCTGGCTGAACCTTCCCCCGTATATGTTCGGAGAAGTAGTTGTTTGAACTTTTGGGGAAACGGAACCGAGTCGATCCATAAGGGATATGGTGGCTTGATCCCATGCTCCTTCAGTGTATCCTCTTATTTTACTTTGGCGAGGATATTGTCTACGTCCTTTTTAGTAAGGGCGCGTGACTCATCTTCTCCACCATTTGCCTCATCTTGTGGAGGAACTTCCTCATTGTTTGGTGGACACTAGAGAGTGAGAAGGAGGTTCTCCATCAGAACCTCTATTCTCTGCTGTCCTTGCTCCAGCTGCTGAACGCGTAGAGCCATGTCATCATGTGGTGGAGGTTGCTCAGAGTTTGTGACCAAGACATTCATCCTTCGTGAGTCGAAAGAGGATACTGTCTTAGTGACTGAGCTGGAGCTCATTCTTTTAGATGAAGAGTCCGAGGAATGATCACTCCGATGTCCCTGGCTTGAAGGAGTGGGAGAGTCTTCCCGATGTCTTCTCATCCGGGAGACGCTGCGAGTCACCGGTCGTCTGACATGTATTTTCGTCGCTGACTTCTGGCGTCTTTTGGTTTTGCCAACCATGTGGACAGCAGCAACTTGGTGGGGTATTTCTTTTTTGACCCATTTTTGGGAGATTTGAAGCTCAGAATGCTGGGTTCTTTGCTTCTCTAATCTCTTTTGTCGATATGCCGCGCGGCGACGTATGCGACGAGCAATTTGAGCTTCAGTTAGCTCGGGCTGTGCTCTGGCAATGAAGGACGTGGTCCCCCGTGTGCACTAACCGAAGACTAGCATGGACAGAATTTGGACGTGGTCCTTAGCCTGTCGCAGCGAAGCTTTAAATTTTGCAAGCTCGTCCCCTGTTGAGATGATGGGTCGAATTGCAAGAGAGCAGGCCCTGGCAAGTTCTTGTCAAGGCCTTGTGATGCACAACTTGGTTTTGGTGAAGATCACGGGGACCAAGTCTTGGGACAGACTTGGTTTTTTGTAGGTTGAGGCCTCACGGGATTGCCATGAGCCTTAGGTTTCTTGATGATCGCCTTTAGTGTCGGGGTAGTGACACGTTGGGGGGCGGTCTTCTGCTTCTTAGCAGGCACCATCTCTTCTGTGGGTAGTGGGAATGGTCCCAGTGACCCGAAGACGATGGTCTAGGGAGTGGAGGTCGACCCGGTGTTTTGGGAGTTGCCGAGGGAGGTGACGCTTTGGTAGCTGATGGGGCGCTTGAAAGTGCCCTTGCTTTGCTTCTCTTGAAGCATGACTTGGTACTTATTCTCATCGAAGGTGATGGTCAACGAAGTTGCCATTGTTAATTTTGAAAAACTTTTCTGAAACAAGACCGCATCCATTAGTAATCACAAGAATATGGTGATCATAAATGGGCTGTACTATGGTTTTGTCTTTTCAAATCGCTCAGGGGCATGGCCCGTTCTGAGTGTAAAGAAGAAGGCCAAAAAGCCATAGATGGTACAATTGTTCTAAACGCAAGTATGGTCGGCTCGAAATGAGCGTTCTAGGGACCGCTAGAAGCAATTGTAAACCTTAATTCAAATTACCGAGAAGCGAAGCTCACTCGAGGTAAAATGATATAAGGTTAGAGATACAAATGTGTCGGTCGCGAATACAGTAGACCCGAAAGGGCGTACCAGCACCGCTAGACACAAATGTTGTAAATCGCGTCTTTGAAGGACACGAGATGGGATTTTTTGAAATGTCAAGACTAGATTTGCAAAAGAGAGTAAATGGTATCCCAATCCGAATACAGGTTCAAACATTTATGCGAGCCTATATCCGAAAAGGGAAAGAACCAGGATTTCTCAGATTTGAATCCAATAGTGACGAGAAGTTTTTTTTTTTTTTTTTTTGAAAAGTCAAGATTGAATTCATAAAAGAGGGCAAATGGTATTCCAATCCGAATACAGGTTCAAACATTTCTACGAGCCTAAATCGGAAAAGGAAAGAACCAGGATTTCTCAGATTTGAACCCAATAGTGACGAGAGTTTTTTTTTTTTTTTTTGAAAAGTCAAGATTGAATCCATAAAAGAGGGCAAATGGTATTCCAATCCGAATACAGGTTCAAACATTTCTGCGAGCCTATATCCGAAAAAGGAAAGAACCACAATTCCTCCAATTTGAGCACAATAGTGACAAAAGTTTTTTTTTTTTTTTTTAAGAGTGCACATAGGTCTTCCAATTCGGTCTTATGAAACCTTAGTGGATAGATTAGCCCCCAGGTAAAGGTAGGATTACTTAATGAACCCATTTGAAGGACCCTTACCTCAAACAGTCTAGCTGCCTCCACACTCTAGACAAAGCTTTTCTTAGATCCACTTTGGTCAAAGAACGCAATTGGTGCAACCTTAATGCTCTCTCTTTTTTTTTGAAAGACCTCCAATGGACTCATCAAAGAGAGGAAAATGGCCCCTCCCAATCCAAACGCTGGCTCAAACATTTCTGGGAGCCATTGTACGAAAAGGAAAAGAACCAAAGTTTCTCTAATTTGAATCCAAAAGAGAGAAATTTGAAAAAAAAATTTAAAAAAAAAAACTTTTTTTTTGAAAGATCTCCAATGGACCCATTAAAGAGAGGGAAATGGCACCTCCCAATCCGAACGTTGGCTCAAACATTTCTGTGAGCCATTGCACGAAAAGGAAAGAACCAAAGTTTCTCTAATTTGAATCCAAAAGAGAGAAATTTGAAAAGTTTTTTTTTTTGAACTTTTCTTTTCTTTTCTTTTTTTTTGAAAGATCTCCAATGGACCCACCAAAGAGAGGAAAATGGCCCCTCCCAATCCGAACGTTGGCTCAAACATTTCTGCGAGCCATTGTATGAAAAGGAAAGAACCAAAGTTTCTCTAATTTGAATCCAAAAGAGAGAAAACCCTTTTTTTTTTTGTTGAGAAAAGAAAGAATGGAAACAAGTTCAAAGAAAGAAGTTTCCAAAGAATCCCATCTCATGTTTTTTTTTTTTTTTAGATATAAGATCCGACATAGGCCACCAATTAGAAGGGAGCCAAGGATTCTAAGCATCGTGTTCTCAATTGAAAAAGTCCCAGCGGGTGTGCCAACTTGATGGACCCATCTTTTTCTTTCTTGCCTTCCTTCGTCCCGGGTCTGCCGGGGTGCGGCCGGGCGAAAAGAAAAAAAAGAGCAAGCATCAACATTTTTTTGTACGGGTATGCTAGATTTTCTATTCTACTTGGAATTTGAAGTGGTGATCCGGAGATTCACCTTTACAAGTAGAAAAGGAAATCAACTTTTTTCTAACTTTCCATTGCACATATATTTTAAAGAAAGAGACAAGGTTTTAAAATGCCGTGAGAGGCGATTTTGTTTAATTTGCCGTGAAAGGCAGTTTTGTGCCGTAAAAGGCGATTTTGTGCCGTAGAAGACAGCTTGGGGGGGTGGCCCCCCAAGGGACTTCGATCACCTTGTAGAATTTGCAGCAGATTCTTCAAAGTGAGAGAGCTTCTTTTTGTAGAGAATTCTTCAGGATAATTTTCAGACGATTTTTTAGGATCCTTCAGATGATTTTTTCTTCGGGCCACTGCAGACAATTTTTCTGGACCACTTCAGACAATTTTTCTGGACCTCTAACAATTTTTTCGGACCCTTTCAGACAATTTTTCTAGACCTTTTCTCCTTCGAATGACCGCCTATATATAGGCTTTTGGTGGCCATTAAGAGGGTTTTATGGGCATTAATGGTATTAATGCTTCATGATGGGAGGAGTTACAAGATTTAATTCTTTATATTGTAACTCCTTTTTCTTGGATTTTGATTGGCCGATGGAGAATAATGGGCATTTAATCTCCATGATGATGGGAGTTTCATGATTGATTACCGTGATTAATCTCCATAATGATAGGAGTTACATGGTTAATTGTCATGATTAATTGGACTTGTAACTCCCATTTCTTGGCTTCTGATTGGGTCGTTCAAAATAATGAGTTAATGACCCTAATAAATTGCCATAAAAGGGTCATTTAGCTTCATTAATTGGCTGCCGAGTTGCTTGAACAGTCGCGGGCCGCGCCGCGTCTTTTGGAATTCTTCTTGCGATGATCATCGATGGATCCGTACGTTGTTTGATGTCGGATGACAATGAAAATTCAGACATTGGTTGCCACTAATGGGCTGGCAGCATCTGTCCAGTCGATTTCTTGATCGGTTGGGCAGAAAGTGTGCTTTCTTGGTAGGCCAGTTGGCAATTTCGGAGTGTCCGATGATGATCAAATAATTTCGATGGCGGATCCTTGATGTTGACGAAGATCGACGGATATCATGCCTCAAAAATCAGATTTTAAGAAAATCACAGGGGCCAAACATCGCGAAACGTGAAAAAGGATGGGAAAACGACATTTTTGACGGAAATCTGGCGACCCGGATTTGCAGGGTTGCCGGTGACCATGCACCCATGGTCGCCGGCGACCATGGGGCTAGCGACCTTGGACTTTGGTCCACTTTTCGGTCGCCTTCCGGTTATCGTTTCTTGGTCGTTTCTCGGGCTTTTTCGCTTCTGTTTTCTCCTGTATTTTTCTTTGACATTTCTCCTCATTTGTTGGCTTAATTCCTCTGAAGAAAACCTGTTGAAAGGCTGTGCAAATCAGAGCACAAAGTTTCCTATTTTTTGGAAAAGCCGAAGACTCTGTAGCCGATTTTCTACCAAGAGTGGAAACTGGGTCAAACGATGTCGAAATGACCTGAAATTTGAGGTGAAGCTTCTTGGGCATTAGATAGGACCAACCATGGGCTTTTATTTGAGTTTTGAAGCCATTTGGGGTCCCGTCGATGCTTGACTTGATTTCACCGTGCGGAAGATGTCGAGCTTTGATGTACGGTCATCCAATGTCCGATTGACCTGAAATTTGACGGGGAGCCTATTGGAGTCATTTTGAGATGATCCATTAACTCCGATTTGGGTGCCATGGTCCCCGGGAGCTTCGCCGCCGGTAGGCTTGATTTCGCTTCGGAGCATCAAAACCGGGTCAAACGTTGTCGGAATGACCTGAAATTTGACGTGCAGCCCTTTGGAAGCATGCAGAAGCTACTCATGTGTTTTATTTGATGAGTGGCGGCATCAGAGGTTCTCGCCGCCGGGAGGCTTGATTTCGCCGTTCGAGAGTTGATGGAGGGTCAAACAGTGTCGGTTTGACTTGAAATTCGACATGGAACCTTTTGGAGGTATCTTGAGACCATCCATAGGCTCTGATCGAAGATTTGATGTATTTGACATTGTCGCCGTCGGGAGCTCCCGCTCAGCTGTTGGAGGATTGAAGTTAGGCCAAATGGTGTTGAAATGGCCCGAAACTTCATGTGTACCCTTCTTTTGGCTACTTTGAGAGATCTTGTAGTTTTTGTTTGGTTTTGTCAAGATCTGATGCTTGAAGCAGCTTTGCCTGTTTGTAGTAGGATGCGGCTCCATATAGCTTTTGATGTTGATGAGGCAAAGTAACATTTTTTGTGTCAACAGCTGCTACTCACCGGAACTTCACTTGAAACGACCACGGCAACCATGGGAAACAACAATAATAATAATAATAATAAAAGATAGAAATAAGAAAAAAGAAAAGAGGTCGAAACCCACTCACCTGGGCAAGAGCAAACAACCGCGCGTTGCTGCTCTTCCTTTCCTCTTCTCCTCTTTCTCCACTCAGCTCTCACTGCTCACTTTCCCCTGCGCCTCACCTGAAGCAGGAACCGAAAGAAAGAAACAAAAGAAAAGAGAGAGAAAGAAAGAAAGAAACGTAAGGAAGGGGGAAAATCCAACCCTTAGGACCTAACACACAAAGCTGGGCGCATAGTGGCCCAGCACCATCACATGGTGGGGCCCTCTCTAAGGGGGCGGATCCACCTAAAAAAAAAAAGGGGGGAAAGAGATCAAACCTGACATTAATTTAGACATCCATGGAGATGAAATTAAGACATAATCCACTCACAGGCAAAGCAAAAAGAAAGATAAATCTTTATTGATGCATGTGATTCAGCCTTGACATAATTGGGCTCCAACTGGGTTGCCAACCTCGGCCCGAGACAGAATTCACAATTATCAGCAGCATGGTGACAATCCATTTCAATCTACAAAGGGAAGCAGCACACAACGTACAAAGGTCAGTCGATTCAATTTAAAATGCATCATGAACTCATCATATATATCATGCATTAACCATTCATGCATCTCTTCAAAAATCCAAACCCATGCATTTATCCGCATAATCCACCTCATTATATGATGCACATAATCACCACTGTCATCAAGCACCCATAATAAATAGCAAACTATCATAATTCACCATCACAATTCATAACCAAATCTCATACCTCATCATCATTAACACCATCATAATGGATATTATCATCATTCAATACTAAACATCCCCACAAAAAATAAAATAAAATAAAATCTAAATCAACTTTTATTAAACTCCAATAAGAGTCTTCAAAACAATAACTATAGCAATTAATTGAATCGACTGAATCCTAAACATGAACTAAAATAGAGGTCATAGCCTTTACCCCTAATACCCTAGGTGGAGCTTATAACCAACTAAGATGGTCCTAATGACCTGACCTCTTATTAAAAGAAAATCGTAGCCTAAGATAGAAAAACTCCTAGTGAGTCCCCTAGGACGGATGGACCATCCCGTTGAAAGTAGGAAAGCGCACCATCTGTGCCTCCATTTCGACGATATGAGCTTCGAGTTGCCCTTGCACTTCTTTCAAGTTATCTGGGGGATTCCTTAAGACACCGCAAATTTCCCGAACCCGCTGGAAATCATTCAGATAAGCCGTGTATACCGGGTGGATAAGCGCCGAGAGGCTAGTGTTTTGCATCTCGAAGTACTTCCTGTAGCGCCTAGGAACGGACAATTCAGCTTCGTAGGGTGTTAAAGTCATCGATGGGAGCTCGTTCGTTGGTAGACCTCATAGCTTCCCAGATTTCAAACATCCCCCTGACATCCAACATGCTCCATAAGAGAGATTAGAGCATGCTGCTGATAAAAGATGGCGGCTCTTCCAGAAGCCCATCATAACCATTCAACCTATTTAGAGCAGTCCTGCCCATAATACATAAATCCCCATACAACCTGCAGATACCTTTGTACTTCATAGACAGTAAATCATATCTGCTGCGCCTAATCTCCACAATGCGCTTGTCCATTGCTTCTTCAAACTGGAAAACGCAATCATAGGTAGCAGGCAGGGAGGATTCATGCTTGAGGTAGAATTCTGCCCATTCCTCAGAGTCATAATACCCTATCTTTCAGCCCCATACCAATATTCATCCCCTGGCGAGTAGGGCTTGCAAGCAGAAGGACCCTCAACACCATCAACAACGAATGAGAAGATCGGAGAGCCGGCCATTGGAATAGGATAAGACTTGAAGACATATGCACAAGGCTTTAGAAACCCCTCAAATAATGAAAACAATCCAGAAAAGTTTATAATTGGAGGAAACCCAAAACAACAACAACAACCAAAAAAAAAAAAAAAAAAGGGTCACTTGGGCGCACTAGTGGTGGCGCCCAGGTCTGTTCCAAGGACTTCACCCCAAAGGGCACGGATTTAGCCGTGATAATTCTATTAGGCCTTCTTAAATTCATGGGAAATACTTCCAAAGGTACTGTATCCTAAGCCCTTTTAAGAGCCAAAAAGTCCAAACTACATATAATACAACATCTTAACATAAAATAAAAAAATAGGGTAACATAATGTCAACCAAGAAACCTCGTAAGATCGAAAATAATGCAACATAACAAGCTTAAAGCACAGAATAAGGGTTGAACAAATATCTATAACAAAAAAAAGAAAAAAAAAAGAAAAAAAGGAAAGCCACTTAGGCGCACCAAGGGTGGCGCCCATGTCTATTCTGGGAAATCCATCCCGTATGTGTCCGGTTCGGCTTAGATCAACCCATTAGGTCTTTTGAAATCCGTGAGACGAACATTGCAAGGGTATTGTTAGGTCACTTTGAGACCTCTAGAGAACCAAAAACATGAGCCCTTTGATTAAACAAGTTTAAGTTAAGTACTCATGAAATACAACACCTTGAAGAACAATTAAATGGCATAAAACTCAGAAAAGAGAAATCTATAAGATGTAAGAAATAATAGCATCTTACAACAAATAAAAAAAAAACCTAGAGATACTTGGATCAAATGGTGAAATCCATTCTTAAAACTATGTAGGAACCCGATTTCGATTGAATTAAAAGATCCTCAACAATTAAGAATAAACAAAATGAAGAATTATAAATCCAATATCACCATGAAATTTTCATAATCTTAAAAAAGCATGATATAACAACGAGAAACCTTGCATAACATCAAAAAAGAAAAAAAAAACATCTTTGTTTTTGAAAGGAGAAAGAGAAAAAGAATAAGTAAAGATGATCTAACCAAAATACGACAAAAAGGCACAATTTGATAAACCCAAAACAAATCTGAAACTTAAACATAATGAAAGCATTACACCATACCCAAAAACAAAGACAAAACAAGATGGAAGATGTTGCATGAACTAGAGCCAAAAGAAAGTAAAGAATGCTTACTTAGAAATATGAGAGAGACCAAACACCTTGAAATCCGAAATCTGGAAGAATAGGCTGATTATTGTAAGAAGGCCCATAGGCAACACTTCCTTTTATAGATTAGTGTCCCAAACTGAGAAGGAGACGAAGTACCCCTTGGGCGCACACCCAGTGGCGCCCAAGTCGCTCCAACTGTCTAATTCTATTACCTATAGGACTTCCCTTCCTAACGAATGCGAAACCAAGTAGAAGACTACTTGGGCGCGCACACAGGTGCGCCCAAGTACCTAGAGACACATGGGCGCCCCTCCATGTGCGCCCAACTCTTTTTTCCCAGCCCGAAAAGCCTTTCGAAGCTTGAATTTAAGATCGAGATAGCTTGATGATGATCAGTAATGAAACCCAAAAAAAAAAAAAAAAAAAAAAAACAAAACAACAAAAGAATAACAAAAGAAGATAAATTGCGAAAGCTCGCGCATCAAGCATTATCCCATTAGGTGAAAGCTCATCATATACACTGCGGTCCCATCACGTATACATCATGCATTATATCTCAGATCATCACCATCAGTAAAATTGGAGTGATTACCTCTCAAACTATGGAAATCATATACTACTGACAAAAATACAGAGTCTTTTAGTGTTGGTTCCAATGCAGGTTCCCAAAACGAAAGCAAAAACACTAAAGGTGAAGGACCTTTAAGCACATTGATGGAGAGTGATGACAAACGCACAAGCTTCGGCAAACAAACAATGAAAGAAACCGACAATGATCCCCAATGTTGAATTTACGGAAAGCTCTCGAGGTAAGTACCCCTCACTATGATTGTCATGATTTTACCTCGCGTCTAGAAATTGAGTCGCCGTAGGCCTCCCTTAAATGCTTATGATCGGTATGGCAACCATAATACCGTGTTCGCACGAATTGTGTGTTCGCCAACTCAGATCTTGACGTTGGAAGATGAAAACCATGTAACTTGAAACTCTCCATGATAAGCATCAAAGAGATGATCAAATCTATCCCAGGTTCTCATCCAAGCTTGGGTGAAGACCAAGATCCCTAGAGAGTGACGGTCATTCCGGTGAACGTCTTCCATTGATTTATCTTTTTCGATGCATACCTAAGTTTCAAAATCATACATATAAAAAAAATGCATCTCATTCTCACATGCACCTCACACTATTGCTTGAACTACGTTTGTGATTTCCTTCAAGATCCCCATTATTGCTAGTTAGTTTCAACTATGCCTTAAACATTCAACTGTGGATGAAAGTTAAAAGACGATGTATATGAAAACTTGAAATGAACTCTATTGCAAGAACAAATGAAACTCTAATAGTGACTAAGCCAATCGAAAGATCGACTTCTGACTCAGACCACCGGGGCACAGTTCCCACCATCATTTTAAATCAAGCAACCGGGGCACAGTTCCCAACCCGCCACATGGCAATACCACGGGCACCAAAGCACAGATCTCAGGTTTCCAGTCAAATCAGTAGGCACGTAACTTCTTTTTTCCTTTTTTCCTCCTGAATCAGGATCGATCCTAGAAAAGTGAACCTCACTTTTAGAGCGAGTTTGCAATTGCATACATCCATAGGTGGCCACTCCCGCGAGCTCAAAAGCACTCGTGAGTCATGAGTGGTGTGTCTACTTACTTTGGAGCACAACTCTCCACCTGTTGCTCTCCAAAGAGGGGCATACTGTAGACACTTCATTTGGCCCCCATGATTGCCTCAAATACCTATCATATATAGCGGTGCCCCCATTTCACCCATAATTGAATGATTGATGACATAATTCAGATTAATTAATGACGATGAAGATGCTTGTTGATAATTTTAGACTTAGTTCAACGAATTATAAAAATTCGTGAGAGAAAAGCCAATTCGTGTCGAGATCTTGAGTCCAACCCCACTACTTTCACAAGTAGTGAACCGTGATACTATTCAAACCTTCTTCCGGACCACTTACGACGTGCTTAGGCCAATTCCTACAAAGACCGGGCTTAGTTTGCCTAAATGTCACCCGATTAGCCTAAGTTAAGAAACCAAATCCATTGGTCGAGAGATATCCCTCACTTTTCCTAACCCCTAATCATCAGGACAATTGAACCTTTGGATTCCTCGCTTCGAGAGCTTTCTGACGATATATAGAATGTCCAAAGATATGACCCTCGGAAGATTGCCCCAGTGGCCCCACTCAAGACACACATGGGCGCCACCACAGGTGCGCCCAGGTCCCCAGTAATGTTAAAAATATACTTCGGTATATACTTAGGTGTGTCCCACTCTAATCTTCATAGTTCTGACTCAGTTTAGACCAAAAAACAACCTGAAACCGAACCCAGACCCGTTAGGCTTTAAAGTTGGACATGGGCGCCCAACTCTTGGGACCCACTTGGGCGCCACCACAGGTGCGTTCAAGTCCCGAGAGGCCCTAATCCGGCCTTGGGATGCGAAAACCTTCTAGAAGTTTGTGCAAACAGCAGCGCTAATCCCTCTTGCATGCCCTAAACCCTTATTTAAGGATCTCTTAACCCTATTTACAAAGCAAGCTACCCAAAAACACTAATAAAGGAGAGAAAAGAGAGAATAAAGAAGAAGAAGAAGAGAGGTAGCCACCATTAGAGAGAGAAAGCTTCAGATCTAGAGAAGAAGAAGAGGAAATAGAAAAGGAGGCTTTCACATCTTCAACTAGAGTCATGGAACTTCACGAAAGTTTCGTTCTAAGAACTTAACAAACACCTCTCTACACCGGTATTCCCAGATCTCTCCTTTTTATTGCATCCCATTACTATGCATGCTTAGAAATATGCTTAGGTTCATTCATATATAGTAGATCTTCTTTAATAATAGTAGTTTAGTGGTAGATTTGATTTTCATCAACCATCTATTATTAGGAACATGCTTAGGATCAATCATAAGTAATAGATTCGCATCATTTTCATCATCCCGAACTCGTGATTAGGTTAGATCTTGCACCCATATCATCCTCATTAAGAAAAATCCGAATTTGAAAGAGAAAAGTGCAGAAAAGCACTTGGGCGTACATACAGTTGCACCCAAGTCCCAAGAGTTGGGTTTCAACCCCGTTTTTCATCATACGCATATTTTGTCTCTTAAATTCGGGTTCTTCTTCGTATAAGTTGATATCAGAGCCTTTGGATATGTCACTTTGTGTTCTAAATCGCACGAAAGACATCATAAGAACACATAACAGTATTATAAAAGAAGAAAAGAAGGGAAAAGGTGCAGAAAAGCACTTGGGCGCCACTATGTGTGCGCCCAAGTCCCAGGAGTTGGGTTTCAATTCGTATTAGTTGCATTCTACTTCTCAAATATGTATATTCCTTCGTATAAGTTGATATCAGAGCCTTCGGATCTGCAAATTCACATTCTAAATCATAAAAAGATAGCAAATACATTACCAAAAGGGAAGGAAAAGAAAGGACAAATAGACAGTGCACTTGGGCGGCACTGTGGGTGCGCCCAAGTCTCTACCAAGGGTATTCACCCCTTTAATTTGTATCCTCATGTCAACATTCTTAGATCCGAAGTCTCTGACATCAATAGTCAACATTAGGACCCCGCATTTAGTCATAAAGTGTTAGAAATCGCATCGGAATATCGTCGAAAAGTTACAAGTGCATCCCAATCCGCAGGGAGACACTTGGGCCCCACTGTAAGTGCGCCCAAGTCCCCAGTTCATCTTCTGATCGCGTTTTCTATCTTTTGCATTTTTTATTTAGCTTATTATTAAATCTCTGTGATGAATATGTATTATTGCTGAACTTCCGAAATCTAAATTGCTGAGTCATCACACTTTAGCCTAGGTTGCATTACTTTTGCATAAAACACTAAAAAGTTTATAAAATCATAAAACTCTTCCCTTCTCATCTTACTCTTTAGTAATTAAAGAAGAGAACAAAAAAAAGAATAAAAAAAAGACAAATTGAAACAAAAATAGAGTACATGTTCATTAGGTGATCCTAGGCTATTGCACTCGTGCCTAAGTAAATTAATTAACTTAGTCAACTCCAATCTAAAACAGTTAATTCAAAACATCTAAGTGAAAACATCCAATTAAAATCCATAGACTTAATTAACTAAACTTTAATTAATCAAACCCTTAAAGCCTAATCAACAACCCCTAATAAAGCTCCAATTAACCAAAACTTCACTTAACCAAAACCTAATTAACAACCCCTAATTAACAATCCCTAATTAACAATCCGTAATTAATAAAACCCTAATTTGATAAATCCTAACCAATCAAAAATCCAACAAAATAAAAACCCTAATTAACTAAGACCGTAGTCAATGAAGTCCAATTCACAACCCCAAATTCAAACCTTAACCAAATTTTAATCAAACTTTAATTACCAATTCTTAATTTAAACCCTAATCAAGACCATACTAAAACAATAAACCAATCACATTTAGAAAATAAAAACCTCTCCCAATCAAAACCAGAGTCAAATACCCGAAGCCAACTCAGAAATACCCTAGAAACTACCGAACTAGGAGCCACCCTAGTAGGCCAACACTTGGGCGCCACCACAGGTGCACCCAAGTCTCAGCACTCACCAGGGCGCCCCTACAGGTGCGCCCATCCCCTTTGTCTAACCCCAGGACACGCTTCGTTTGCGTTTCGATCACCCAACCCTAATCATTACCGCCCTTGAGGTCTAGAGACTCAAACCAGTTCTAGATTTCGAATTTACTAACATAGAACACCTAAAACTATAAAGCCAAGTGAACGATTCCCGAAGACAACCGAAACTCATGAATCAAGCACTTGGCCGCCACCACAAGTGCGCCCAAGTACACCAGGAGGACTTAGGCGCCACCATAGGTGCGCCCAAGTCACATTTTACCCCCGGAACCACCAAAAATCCTTATTAATCTCAAATTTTTTCCCAAATCAGCACACTAGAACACCCTTACGATTTAAAACAACTGAAGCCAGAAGCTCGAATTAACTTTAAGCATCAAACCAATTCAAATGATGAAAACATCCTCTCTTAATCATTAAGAAACCTAATTAATTGAAACCTAACTTAATCCTAATCAACAGAACACAGTAAATCACATATAATTTAAAGAACACCAAACCATAAAAGTTCAACCTCAAATCAACCTAAGAAAACACAAAACTTACTAGAACCAACATTCCAAAACTCTACAGAACCGATAACAGCCTTGGAATTAGAAACTTAATCAACTTAAACCCATTCGGAACCTCGAACCGAAGTCAGAGGACCGAAAAGCATCAAATCAAGACTTGGGCGCCATTGCTGGTGCGCCCAAGTGCACAGAATCACTTAGGTGCTCACACAGGTGCGCCCAAGTCCTCCGTCTCGCCTAGGTTGAGAATCTCAGTCGCGTTTCGAGTTTCGAACTTAAAATCAGTACAATAAAATCCACCAAAGCCTAAAACAATACCAGAACACAGACCTACCCTAGGTAGGAACTCCCCGAATTCCGAAATTAACATCGATATCATCACCACAAGCCCAGCCACACAGAACCAAACACTTGGGCGCCACTGTAGATGCGCCCAAGTCACCAGAGTGACCTAGGCGCCACTGTGTGTGCACCCAAGTCCTCCATCAGTCTCGTTCAGCTGATTTCGAGATCATTTCACCTTTTAAATTCAAACCTTAAATTCCAAAACCCTAAAGTATTTAAAAACACACTAAGACACTCCTAATCCATCTCTAAGTCATTCCTAATGAACTCATAATTTAAAATAAACCGAACCAATTAAAGTCACACCCAACAAGTTGCTTAGGCGCTGAAACCACCAAGCTTAGGTTGCCCATACCCTAGGATTAGATCGGATTACCTAGTTAGGTAGCTTAGAGAATTAGGTTTTGCCCCACCACTCTTCCTGTTCCTTTAGGGTATTGGGAA
The DNA here is from genome assembly GCA_029852735.1 of Persea americana. Lineage (NCBI taxonomy): Eukaryota > Viridiplantae > Streptophyta > Magnoliopsida > Laurales > Lauraceae > Persea > Persea americana. The sequence goes on from CM056814.1 coordinate 45,531,968, forward strand.
AGCTGATGTGGGCGGTCTAGGACCTTAGGTTAGGGTTAATCCGATGATCAGTAATAAAGCATTAATCACATAGATCCAAGTAAAATCCCTTAGTTAGGCCCTTCTAGCCCCATATCAAAAAGCCATAAAAACTATAAAACCAACAAAATAAACCCAAAAAGATTTTTCCTTTGTTTCTTCCTCCACCTCAGGTGCCAGATATTGAATCGAACTTAATGATAAAAGGGAGTAAAGAACTCATTTCTAAAATGAAATAAATGAGAATAACGAGATGAGATGAGTGATTTTGCACACACTTTTAATCAATCACGGCCCATTGGCCATTTCCAAAAAATTATGGCCCATCGGCCACTTCCAATCAATTACGGCCCATCGGCCTTTCACTTTTATCACTCGTGTATCGCACACGAAACGCACAGAAATCACAAATCAAAGTCTCATTTGCATTATCATTTCGGTTTGAAAAATCAGCCTTTAAACCCTATTGTGCCAAGGGATCTGAAAGGGGTACCCGGGAACGGGGTCGATCCTCTTCTTAAATATTTGGCACCTCCCCCCTTTTATTTTCTCTATTTTAGTTATTTTATCTTACTTGGATATATTATGATTATGCTACGTGAGGATTAACCTTTATTCGGACCTTAACTCATGACCCTGAATTAGCCCAATTAAAGAGACCCAAAGAGACCCAAATTAATGTGACAGGACAACCGTCGTGTGTTGCCAACAGCACATTAGACGAGAGGAAGAACCCACCTTATTATTTTTCCCCCATATTTCTTTGGCTTTCATCGAAGAACGGTGTTACAGCCGTACCGTAGCTGGCAATCGTGGTCCATCGATTTTGAGGGTAGTCGGAATCCTCATTTTCGATGTAAAATTTAAATAACATATATAGATGAATGGAGATTTCCCCAAACCATGTCTCTCTTGGAGAGGGGGGGTCGAAATTTACATCCGACAGTATTCCGTTGGAGGATTTTCTGCAAAGCATTTTTGAAGGAATATCGCAATGAAAATTTGGGGCTCATCTTTGGATGCTTATCCGCTCTTTTGGATCTTCGGGTAGGATTCTAAACATAATGTAATCAATGAACGGATCCCTCTAGTAGCCAATCGGAGGTTTAAGGATGGAGATCCGACTTCCAACCACTCGGTGGCTTCATCAATTGCTTGGTATGTATTGAGAGGAAGGAGAATCCTTCTTTCACACACTGTGATTTGCATGTTTTCCCCTTCTTAGACTGCCATAGATGCATCAAGTCCACCCAGGGCATCTACACAGATGTTTTCACCTCTGAGGATGTGGGTGATGTGACAGATGTCAATTTTCTTACAGAGCGATTGTGCCATGTTGTAGTAAGGCAACAGATCAAGCTTCTGACTTCAAATTTCTGATTCATCTAGTTGACGATCAGTCGAGAGTCCCCAAAGGCTTCCAGCATGGTGATGCCGATTCGAGGGCGAGTTCCAATCCCATGATCAGAGCTTGGTGTTCAGCTGCATTGTTTGAATATGGCTCCAGTAGCGAGAATGCGTGTCGAATCATATTTTTCGGGGCTAATAAAGAGGATGCCAATTTCCGATATCAGCTTTCCTTTTTCATTTGTCCTAGTTGCACCATTGAAGTACATGTCCCAGGAAGCATTTGATGAGGAAGTCTCCACATTGTAGACAGGTTCGTCTGAGAGGTCATCCTTGAGTGGAGAATCTTTAGGCAGTGGATGCTCTAAGAGAAAGTCTGCTAGAACTTGGCCTTTGATTGTTTTCTGTGGTACATACCTATTGTCAAACTGTGACAGAAAGATGGACCATTTTGCCAGTCAGGCATTGAGAGAGCCTACTTTTGTGACAAAGACTTTTAAGAGATCAACCCTCAAGATTAGGTAAACCGTGTTGGACAGTAGATAATGACGTAGCTTTCGTATAGCAAACATCACTGCGAGGCATTCTTTCTCGACTAGAGAGTAGCGATGCTCTGCACCTACCAACATGTGGCTGAGGTAATATAGAGCAGCCTCTTTTCCCTTATCGTTTTCTTGTGCGAGTACTGCGCCTAAAGAATAGTCGAGGGCTCTTATGTACAAGATGAATGGTTTTCCGGTTGTGGGGGCAGCAAATACTGATATGACATGATGTCTTGAAATGCAAATTCACATTCGGCATCCCAAACAACGTATACACCTTTCTTTCTTCGAGCGAGAGAATGGATGGCACTTCCCTGATAGGTTGCAGATGATCCGTCGGATGTATGCCAATCTTCCTTGAAGCCCTTTTAATTCTCTCAATGTTCTTGGAGATGGCATTTCTAGGATAGTCTTGACTTTAATGGGCTCAAGTTTTATTCCAGCTTTCCAAACTATGAATCCGAGAAACTTACCGGATGAAACACCGAAGAAGCATTTGAGGGGATTCCTTCACAGTTTGTGTTTGTGAAGTCGGAGGAAGACTTCTCAAAGATCTTTGAGATGGTCTTCTTTTCTTCGGCTTTTGACGGCAAGATCATCAACGTAACATTCAACTGTCTTGTGCTGTATATCTTGCAATATTTTCATCATAGCCGTTTGATATGTTGCATCAGCATTTTTTAGACCAACTGGCATGACAGTGTAGCAATACACGTCAAATGGGGTTCGAAATGATCTGTGTTTTTCATCTTCAAGATGCATATTTATCTGAAGGTAGCCAGAGAAGCCATCCATGAATGTCATTCACTCGAATCCGCAGGTATTGTCAATCATCACCTCCGGTATGGGGAGCAGGAATTCATCTTTGAGGCATGCATTATTCAGGTCTCTATAGTCAATATAGACCCTAATCTGCCCATTTTTCTTTATCACAGGGACGATGTTGGCCAGTCATTCAGGATACTGTTCCTCAAGGATGAAGCCAACGCATTTGAGTTTTTGAACTTCTTGTTCAATTTTGTCCATCATGTCAGGACGAGATCTTCTTTGGCCTTGTTTGACAGGCTTAATATCTTTTTGCCTGTTGAGTTTGTGGACCGCTATTTTGGGGTCTAAGCCAGGCATTTCAGCGTAAGACCATGCAAAACACTCAACAAACTCACGAAGAAAAGAGATATACTCGAATAACCCATCATCCTTTATATTCTCATCATCCTTTATACTCTTACTTATGAATACAGCATGTGGATTATCTGGTGTTCCTAAGTATATCTTTTGAACAGAATCTACTGTGGAAAGGTTTGAAGGTGGTTCTTCCACAATATTTTCAGAGGATTCCAACTCAACAAGACCTTCTAGAGTTTCAAAAGCATTTTCAAACCAAGGCTTTACTTCTATCCATGAATCTTCTTAATCGGTGATCTTCTCAAGACTTGCTATGAGATTATCCCAGTCATCTGCTGAAACTGGGTCAAAATAGGGCACTTCTTTTGAAGATGACGGTTCTTTTGGGTCAGAAAACCGTTTGTCTGTGTCATCGGACAATTCCTTTTCATCATCAAAGAAATCGTACTAATTTGATGAGCTTTCTGGATCCTTGACAAATGACTCTTCAAAGAGATATCTAGGAAGATCGATATCTTCATCAATTTAAGATGTTGAGTCTTGGTCGGCAAAACAACTTTGTAGCCTTTGTGTCAACTATCTCAAAGGAGTGTCAGGATCATACCCCGACCCATATGAAGACCTGTCTATGTGACAGTGGAGCTTTCAATCCTCCAGTTGGCTTTTGGACATAGTGGGTTCCAATGGAGTGAGAATACCACGGCCACCTCCCAAACCGATTGGATTCTGAGCGTCATAGCCCATTTTCTTCATGATAGCTTGTGCCATTAAACTATACATGGATAGTTAAGGCATACCTTTATTTTTGAAAGGTTGAAGCAAAGAATTTGATGAAGAAGCTTCTGATCTGTGGAAAAAGATTGGCTTTCCTTCTGCTGATGCTGCCAGAACGACCAAGGAAGCAGACGTAGGACCTTCTATGTCAGTAGGTATCTCCAATGGAGTGAGAGCAGGCCGAACTTGCTGAGTATCAGCTTGACTTGATGGTGTGTCATCTCCTGGCTCTGAATTCGAGTCCGTGTCTTGCATGATAGACACGAAGGAGACAGCAAACTTGTCCCCAGCCTTTTCGTTTGTCTTCTTTGCTTTGGTGGTGATTACCAAAGGCTTCAAAGATTTGAGTGGGACAACGAAAGGAGATTGACTACTCTCTTTGGATTTACTGGAAGGTTTGTTTTCTTCCAGTGATTGCTGAGGAGTCTCGCCTTTATCTTTCTGGAGATTTTCAGTAAAGGGTGTTATTTCTTTCTCCTCCTTTTCATTTTCGTCTTTGTACATCTTAGAGTCTGCAAAATGAACTTCTTTGCCTTGCCTCTAAAGGGTTTTTTGTCTGTAAACACTCGATGTATTAAGCAGTCGTTGCCAACGAATTTGATGCACTGATGTAGAGTTGAAGGGATGACACCATTCTCGTGTATCTAGGGGTGTTCGAGAAGGATGTTGTAGCATGAAGGGGTTTTTATTGCATACACAATGACTTTAGAGATAAGATCACAGATTTGCAACTTAAACCTAATTTTACCGAAAGGCCTTTGAATGCTCCCATCGTATCCAAATATAGACACAGATGTGTGACTCGGCTTGCTAGGTGGGATACCCAGCTCTTCGAGTGTTGATGTAGAGATGAAGTTGAGTACAGAACCTGGGTTGATTTGGACTATGTGCATCGGCATCTTTTTTATGTACCCTGTGAAGTACAGGGGTCGGTTGGGCTTTGTCTTGCCTAGCAGGAGGTCTTCCTTATTGAAGGCAATGGTTACACTTGCTGCTTTTTGAACCGAGAGGCATTCAATGCAAGATCCCTCAGTTTTCTTCTTTTCTCCTTTTGAGGAGATACTTGATTTTTTTACCCTGTAGTCCATTTCAATTTGTAGGACTTGTGGGGCATGTTTGTCGACATCCGCATTCAACATTTGCAATTATGAAATGAGATTATCACGAGTGCGTGGAGACATTCGTAATTAATTAAGGATGTGCAGTCGTACAGGTATGTGTTTGAAGTGCTCAATCAAGTCATACTTGAAAGCCTCCTTGGGGCCTGCATTTTCATTATTGTTGTTAGGGGGAGCTGAAGACTTAGAGTGAAAATTCAGTGAGTGTGTGTGTTGCCATCAAATTGCAAAGGGAAGGGATTTTGTGTTTTATAATTTGATGGATGCATTATCATTTTGGCATCATTCGAATTTTCAGTCATGCATTGATTTTGAAATACTTGAAATCTTGACTTTCCACATGCATGGTTTTAAAACTTTCAGAACTTATGTTTCATGCATATTTTGATTTTAAACTTGGATACATTAATTTTTGAAAAGAAGTATTTTGAATCAAGCATGCCTATGGTTTTTAAAACTTTCAAATCATCTTAGGCATTTTTGGATTCATGTTTTTGAAACTCTTAAATTGATTTAAAACATGTTTCCAAGCTTAATTCCATGGCCCAAAGTCCCCACAAGAAAAATACTTTGAAAAACTCATTTTTAAAGAAAAAGGACTTTTACCATCGGCCAAACCACTTTCACTGGTAGCCTCCAGCCCCCGCTAAAAGCGATTTGTCAAACGGCCATTTTTATGGCCATTGAGTTCGATTAACCAAACTCTAGATGTAGGCTAACCGAACCTTGACCGAACCCACTTCGGTTCGCATTCCAAAATGGTCAACACTATCAGTTTTTTTTTACCATTGGGAGTTTGGTTAACCAAACCTGAAGTCGGTTGACCAACAAGCTAACCGTTGGGTAACTTTTTCTATATATACAACTCATTCTAAAGCCAAATTTAAGGAACCAAGAGGCCCTCCTTGAGGTGTTTTGAGGCCAAACAAAGGGGAATGAGCTAACAAAGGATAGATGGTCAAAAGTTAAAATTAAAGCTTGGAATCAAGGTTTAAATCATCTAAAAGCAAGCTTGGTTTTCCTCATCATATGTTTCATGCTTTGCTTTAATTATTGGTAAATCTTTTCTAGCATATTAAACTATGATTTGTTGTGTCCTTAATATATATATGTGTTGAATTGATTTATTATTTTGGATGCATCACCTTGATTCAAACCAAGTAGCACTCAAATTGGTTTACCTAAGTGAATCATGTTTTGGAATCATCTTTGAAATCATATGTAACATGATTCTTATACTTGGTTGAATCATAGGTTGTTGTTTTCCATGGCAAGAGAATCATTTTCAATCTATCTCATGTTTTGGATTCAACAACACACTCAAATCACATGTACTTTTGTTTTAAAGTTTCACAACTTGCTTAGCATTGATAGGTTTATCATTTTCAAGTTGATCTATAAATTACATGTGATTTGTCTCTTCACTTCAATCAAATATCTTTTAGTGTTTTACACTTTCAAATGCTTTTAACATACATGTATTGAGCTACATTGTTAAATTTGATTGAAGACCTCATGCATCACATGTTTTGTTCTTAAAATTTCACAACTTGTTTGGAATGAATAAGTATATCTTTTACAAGTTGTTTTTAACATGTGATTAACATTCTTTCCTCAATCATAAATGTTTTTATGAACTAAAACTTTTAAAAGCCTTTGGCATACATTTATGAGCTTTTATTTTCAAAGTGATTGAGGGCATCATACATACACATTGAGCATTCATCTTTGTATTCATATAGTGTTTGTGTGAATTAGATTTACACTTTCATATCTGTCTAATTAAGAGGCATTGTATTTGAGCTTAAATTTGTATCTCTTCAAGTGTTGTGTAAACACTTCGCAGAGAAAACATTTTGGGTGCATTAGGTTATTGCTTAGCCTTAGAAAAGCATAAGTGTATGGTTAGGGGTGAACCATAAAACCCAATAAGTTATTGCTTAGCCTTAGAAAGCATGTTATAAGGTTATTGATTAGCCTTGAAAAGCATTTTGTAAAGGTTATTGCTTAACCTATTAAAAAGCATATATAGTGGAAATCCGATGGGGCGTAGGATCACAAGTCGGTAGTGGATGTAGGCATTGAGGCCGAACACTATAAATCATTGTGTTATGGTGAATGCTTTATGATGATTATTTTTGTTAGCTTCCGCACTTTAGTTCTATATCATCACTTATGACTAATTGATTTAAAGAACTTTAAAATTTGGCATAATTGGTCACTAATTAGAAGCTCACCCTATTCACCCCACTCTAGGGTTCAGATCCCGGACTTTCACCGTCTTTAGTGATTGCATTGCATGGAGCATTTTCCGAGAACAAGTCATGAACAACATCCAACAACTTTTCTTCCTTATTGAATATTTTATCGGTCCAGACATCACCTATGAGGTTGGAGATCTTGGACCAGTTGACTTGGTTTTCTTTGATGAAGACTTCATCAGTTAGATCTTCTTCAGGGTGATCAATCGAAGGAGTCTTGAGTTCCGATGTCACAGTTTCAGGAGATGAAGCCTGAGAAGGGGATACTTCAGTGGAAGTCACATAAGAAGATGCAGCCCCGGAAGATATACTACCAGATGTGGTATGAGGGTATGTGTCTTTGACAGATGAGGCCACAAGGGAACTGTCATCCCGAACTGTTGCATTATAAGCAATTTCGATAGGAAATGCCCCCAGAATGGACTATTGGGATTCAAACTCATCCTCAGATGTAAGAGGATCATTAACCCACTAGCTTTCTTCATTTTTCGGAGTTACCGGAGGAGATGCCTATGGATTTTCCAGGATTATCGGTTCTAGATTGTAACGAAGCTTATTGATGCAATCTTGTTCTTGCTTTATAGCAAGATGCTGCGAGATCCTTGCATATTCTTTGAGATCAGACATAGGAGTCAAATCTTTTTCTTCGTCTGCCCCTTGTGGTTCAACATTATTGGGTTCCACAGGAGCATTGGTGGGTGCTGGAACGACAACATTTTCTCGAACAGCCTCTTGGTCTTCTTTATCATCAGAGCAGGATCCTTGTGGCTGTAGTGGGTTATACCAGATTACTGACATAAGGTGAGATTTCGGAATCCATTCTTCATTGGAGAGGTATTCTCTTATTTCAATGGATTCCTTCCACTAGTCGGTGTCACTGGACTCATATCCATCCATGGAGAATCTAACTACCGAGTTGCAAAAGTATGATGCCCCCTGCGTAGTCTCATTTCTAAGCTGTGGTGGCATGAAATCACCAAGGGTGAATTTTCTTAACACTTTTGAAGTCTTCGGAACGGACTCTTTTATTCCCCCCAGTGGAGCAGTAGAGGATGTCTCTGCCTTTTCAGCGGCTTCTTGTTTTTTTTGAGCTTTCTCCTGCTGTTTGAGCTTACGGAAGCCTTCGTTGTCTAGCGGTCGGCTTTGTTTTGACAATCTCCCAGTTTTCATCTTCCAGGAGATTAGGGTGCACCCATATGGGTTGTCCATCTGGTGGTGGGTAAGGAACCAACTCTTGGGATGTTTAAGTCATTTTTATCACCTTGAAGGAAGTAGTGATCTTCTCCCTTGGTGACTTTCGTGTTTGTCCATATGACACCATGTTGACGGAGGCAGACTCGTAGCTTTTGTCAAAGGCAATGATTCCATTTTTCCACATCTTGTTGATCTTCTCTCTCACAACAAAGTATTGATTGAGAGGATGCGAGATTATCTAATGGTATGGACAATACCGAGGATCGTTAGTTTTGCCAACATCTCCGGGTCTTTTGGGGCAAGGCAAAGTGAGTTTGCCGTTTGCTAAGAGAGCCCTAAAGATTTCTTCAACATCTTCATCGAACAGGTATTTCTACTCTACTTGTTCTTTGAAGGCATCTGAGAGTTCAAGCTTTTTACCTACAGCTTTGTTTTCAGGTTTCTTTGGCGGCTGAGGAGCTGACTTGGTTTGCGCATTAAGAACCTCCTTTTTCTTTGGTTTCGAGGTTGTAATGGCAGTCGGTTCTTTCTTCGTTGATTTCTGACTGTTGAGGTCTTTGATCACCGTTTCAGCCTCCATAGATGCTTCTAGGAGTTCTCCCAGGTTCTTTGATTTGTTGCCGATGATCATGGAGCGGATTCTTGCTCTCATGTTGTTACGGTAGATGTCAACTAGTGACGCTTGTGGCAAAATGTTTAAGCATTTGTATGCCATTGCCTTCCACTTGTGAATGAAGTCGTATGTTGACTCATTCTCTCCTTGTTTTAGGCTGTAGAGCTGAGCCATAGTAACAAGATGATCCTCGCCTTTGAAGTGGGTCAGGAAAGGTGTCTCTAGCATAGACCAATTTTGAATGGAGTCGTCCGGCAGAGTGGAGTACCAATCAAAGGCTGTACCTTTTAGGGTAGTTGCAAAGAGACGGATCTTGAGGGCATCTTAATCCGTAATAGCTCCCGTTAGGATCTTGAAATGGATGACGTGGTGTCTGGTTGAACTTGCAGCCGAAAACAAGGAGAGAAGGTTGTTTGAATTTTGCAGGGAACGGAACCGAGTCCATCCATACGGGATATGGTGGCTTGATTCCATACTCCTTTAGTGTATCCTTTTCTTTTGCTTTAGCGAGGATATCGTCAACGTCCATCTTAGTAAGGGCGCATGACTCATCTTCTCCACCGTTTGCCTCATCATTTAGAGGGACTTCATTATTTGGTGGACGTTGGAAAGTGAGAAAGAGGTTTTCCATCAGAGTCTCAATTCTCTGTTGCCCTTGCTCCAGTTGCTGGAAGCGTAGAGCCACGTCATCGTGTGGCGGAGGTTGTTAAGAGTTTGTGACCAGGACATTCACCCTTCGAGAGTTGAATGAGGATACCATCTTGGTGACTGAGCTGGAGCTCATTCTTTTGGATGAAGAGCCTGAGGAATGGTCACTCCGGTGTCCTTGACTTAAAGGAGTGAAAGAGTCCTCCTGATGTCTTCGTGTCCGGGAGACGTTGCGAGTCACCAGCCATCTGACATGAATCTTGGTTGCTAACTTCTGGCGTCTTCTGGTTTTGCCACCCATATGGACAGCAACAACTTGGTCGGGTCTTTTTTTTTCAACCTATTTTTTCGAGACTTGAAGTGTAGAATGTGGGGTTCTTTACTTCTCTAATCTCTTTTGTCGATACACTGCACGGCGATGTATACGACAAGTAATTTGAGCTTCAGTTAGCTCTGGCTGGGCTCTAGCAATGAAGGACGTAATCCCTTGTGCGCAGCAGCTGAGCTTGTCTTCTTTGAAGTTTGGCATGGACAGGATCTAGACGCTGTCATTTGCCTGTCGCAGAGTTAAATTTTGCGAGTTCGGCCCCTACTGAGGTCGAATCGCGGGAGTGTAAGCCTTAGTAGGTTCTTGTAGAGGCCTTGTGATGCATGATTTGATTTTGGGCTTGTAGGAGCAAGCCGGCTCATGCTAAGTTGGCTTTGTTTGGCAGAGGGTAGGTCTATCCTTTTTCATGTAAGAGAGAGGGTAGAACGAGTTCTCCTTGAGAGGGGCCAGGTAACCTGGCTTTGTAAATGTTCGAAACCTTCTCTGTTCTGGTGATAGTCTTGGTGACCAAGTATTAGGATAGACCTGGTATCTTGCAGGTTGAGGCTTTGCGGGATTGCCGCGGGCTTCAAGCTTCTTGATGATCGCCTTTGGTGTCGGGGTAGTGACATGTCCAGAGGTAATTTTCTGCTTCTTAGCAGGTGTAATTTCTTCTACGGGAAGTGGGAATGGTCCCAGCGACCTGAAGACAATGGTACGAGGAGTTAAGGTAGACCCGATGTTTTGAGAGTTGCTGAGAGAGGTGACACTTCGGTGGCTAGCAGGGCGCTTGTGAGTGCGTTTGTTTTGCTTCTCTTGAAGCATGACTTGGTACTTATTCTCATCAAAAGTGATGGTCAATGGAGCTGCCATTGTTAGTTTTTGGAAAAACTTCCGAAACAAGACCACATCCATTAGTAATCATAAGAATATGATGATTATAAATGAAAAAAGAACTATGGTTTTGTCTTTTCAAATCGCTTAGGGGACATGGCCGACACATGCGAAATGAAGAAGGCAGAAGGCCATAGAGGGTATAATTGTTCTATATGCAATCTATGGGTGGCTCAAAGAAAGCGTTCCAGTAACTGTTAGAAGCAATTGTAAACCTTAATTCAAATTACCGAGAAGCAAGGCTCACTCGAGGTAAGATGATATAAGGTTGGAGGTACAAATTGTTAGTTTTAAGGTCTCAATCCATAAGATTGATGAAATAAATTAATTAATTTCTTTATTTATCAATATATTCATGCTTTTCTTTTATGAGATGAATGGTGTTTTATTACATGTTTGCACATAACTAATACGAATAACGTGCTGGTTCATAAAACGTACCGGAGTCTATAAGTATACTAGATGTAATACATGTGTATAGATGAGATTCACATACGGGAGACATGTATAGCAAATCTTATACTTGAATATTTTCACAACCAGTGATGATGACTGGACATTTCATCTGACAAGGTTGCAGTACTTTGATTACTATGAAATAGTATTTGTCTCGATCATCAGAATGGAAGATTCTGAATCACAATATTGGTACATTAAATGTATTGAAGGACCATGAGAAGCACCTTATGAACACTTTCTTTAGTTTAAGGTTTGCTCTCATAATTCCCCAGCAATAGGCTGTCAATCCTGAGACATTAATGAACTAAAGTTTCTATCTGCTCATTTGCTTTGAGCCACCAATGAGTGAGGCCAATTGTAGGTCAACAGCTTGGTGATTTGAATACGTGGTAGTAGAGCTATGGGAACATTCAATGGTCAAGATGGAATCAATCTTTAATATCCCCTTGTGCCAATCAATGGATTTATCATTGGTAAGTGCGCACCCATTCCAATTAAGAGTTAATTAGATCGGTACCAAATGATCATTATAATTAATTGGGGCTCATGGATAATAAGACATGGATCTAAGTTTGGAAGACAGGTTCAATTGATCCATGGATATTGATAGAGGGGTCTACTTGTGGTGATAGGGAAGTTTAGGGTCTTTATGTAATTTATTCCTAAGACTGGAGTTCAATTGCATTTATATAGTGGAGTTATTAGCAATTAACTGTGGGCCCGGATTGCACATGAGATATGAGGTCGCGGTGTCCCAGTTGGAGCCAGCTTTGTAAGGAATCCTTAGTGGTCCCCACACTAGCCCAAGATATTGGAAAGATACTAATTATAGTAGAACTCTAAAAAGAAATAGAAAGTTCCTATTTCTATTTAAAGTGAGACTTCTAATAGTGGTAATAGTAAGTTACTAATTATTAATGGAAGTGAGACTTCTATTTTAATTAGAAAAGGAGAAAGTTACTAATTATAATGGAAGTGAGACTTCTATTTAAATTAGTAAGAAGAGAGTTACTAATTGTTACAGAAGTGAGATTTCTATTTCAATTAGACAATGAAGAGGTTCGCAAAAAGCTATAAATAAGAGAGGAGAGGTGACCTGGACGCCCCATGCATTGGATGCCCTAGGAATCCAAGCCCACCTCCCCTTTGTGCCAGAGTTGCACCTCTCTTCTCCTCTCTCTCTTTTCTAGTTCTCTTCTAGTTTCCTTAAGAGCTTTCTCTTGGAGATCCCACCCATCTTCTTGAGAAAAGAGAATCTGATACGGGTCATAGCGTGGAAGACGGTTGGATCTTGGAGATTCCTATTTGATACGTGAAAGAGTTTCATCATCAAAGAAAGGAACAACTCCTCCATTAGAGCACAACCGAGCTCCAAAGGTATAATCTACTTCCTTATATGTTGTGGATTTCATGGTTGCTTGTTTGCTACTATTTCTATCTTCTAGATAGGGTTTATTACAATACATGGTGATGAGAAAGCGCCCATGGATCCTGGATTAGGTTTTGCAGCCTTCTGGATAGATGATCACTGCATCAAGTTGGTCAAAAGTTTTTGAAACCTATCCTAGAGGCCCACCTATTTCCAACACAAATATGTCGGTTGCGAATACAGTAGACCCGAATGGGCGTACTAGCACCGCTAGGTACAAATGTTGCAAATCGCATGCTTAGAATGAACACGAGATGGGATTTTTTTTCTGAAAGGTCAAGATTGGATTCATAAGGGAGAGCAAATGGTATTTCAATTCAAGCATAGACTCAAACATTTCTGCGAGCGCTAAGTTCGGAAGGAACCAGAATTTCTCGAATGTGAACCCAAAAGTGACGAAAGTTCTTTTTTTTTTTTTTTGAAAGGTCAAGATCGAATTCATCAAAGAGAGCAAGTGGTGTTCCGATCCTAACACAGGCTCAAACATTTCTATGAGCGCTTAGTCCAAAGGGGAAGGAACCAAGATTTCTCAAATTTGAACTCAAAAGTGACTGAAGTGTTTTTTTTTTTTTTTTTGTTTTTTTTTGTTTTTGAAGATTTTTTTTAGAGATTTGAGAAGCACATCGAGGTCTCCCGATTCGATCTTATGAAACCTCAATTGATAGATCAACCCCCAGGTAAGGGTAGGATTACTTAATGAACCCATTTGGAGGACCCTTGCCTAAGACAGTCTAGATGTCTCCATACTCTGGACAAGGCTTTTTTTAGATCAACTTTGGTCAAAGAACGCAATTGGAGCAACCTTTTTTTTTAACTTTTTTTTTTGAAAGATTACTAATGAACCCATTAAAGAGAATGAATGACTCCTCATAATCCAAACGTTAGCTACAAATTATTTTCGCGAGCTATTGTCCAAAAAGGAAAGAACCAAAGTTTTTCAAATTTGAGTCCAAAAGGAAAAAAGATTGAAAAGCTTGAAATAATTTTTTTTCTTTTTTAAGATCCCTATCGGACTCATCAAAGAGAAAAGATGGCCCATTCCCCGATATGAACAATAGCTACAAACATTTCTGTGAGCTATCAAGTTCAAAGAGGGAAAGGATTAAAGTTTCTCAAAATTGAATCCAAAAATGAGAAATTAGAGATTTTTTTTTAAAAGTGGTCAAGATTGGATTCACAAAAAAAAGAAAATGGTGTTCCAATCCGAACAAAGGCTCAAACATTTCTGCGAGCACTAAATCCGAAAGGGAAGAAACTAGAATTTCTCAAATCTGAACCCAATGGTGACAAAGAAATTTGAAGAGTTTTTTTTTTTTTTTTTGAAAACAAGAAAGAATGGAAATAATTTCAAAGATAGAAATTTCCAAAAATCCCATCTCATGTCTTTTTTTTTTTGTTTCAGATGCAAGATCCAACATAGGCTACCAACTAGAAAGAAGCCAAAGAATCTAAGCATCATGTTCTCAAATGAACGAGTCCCACCGGGTATGCCAACTTGATGGACCCGGCTTTTGCCTTCCTCCGCCCCAGGGCTGCCAGGGTCCAACGGACGAAAAGCGAGTATCAACATTTTTGTACGGGTATGCCAGATTTTCTATTCTACTTGGAATTTAGGAGTGGTGACCTGGAGATTCATCTTCACAAGTAGAAAAGGAAATCAATTCTTTTTTCTAACTTTCCATTGCACATATATTTAAGAAAAGAGACAACTTTTTTTTTTAATGCCGTAAAAGGCGATTTTCATTTGTTTGTCGTGAAAGGCGGTTTTGTGCCGTAGAAGGCGATTTTGCCGTGAAATGCGATTTACAAATCTCATCAATAATGAAAGACAATAATTGAAATTTTTTTGTCTCTTTAGAAAAATACAAAATACAATAAAAAAGTAACAAAAGGGATTCTAACTTCTCAGGTGATTATGGGGACTCTTTCAGATCGACAGTTGCGAGTCATGTATGGACTCTGCCATCGTCCTTCAAATGAGAACATATGATGCTTTAATTCGCTTGGCTTGATTTGGACCTCAGACTTTTAGAGGATAAAGACCAAGGGGAGGTCCTATATCCAATAAAAAGCCTAGTAGACGAGCTGAAGAGCCACGGTTAGCCATGTTGGATAAAAGGAGAGGGAACCTTAGGGGGTGCCCCCCCAAGGGACTTCAATCACCTCGTGGTGTTTGTTGCAGTAGAGTCTCTTCAACGAAGGAGAGGTTGTTGCAAAAGTTCTACATTTTTTTCTAAGATTTTCTAGACTTTTTCTGGGCTTTTTGATCGCTTGATTTCGGACCCGGTCTTCTTGAGATAACCCGCCTTTTATAGGCCTTTGGTAGCCATTAGGTGGATTTATGAGCATTGATTGCATTAATGCTCCATGATGAGAGGAGTTACGAGTTTTTATTTCATTATTTTGTAACTCCTTTTGCTTGGCTTCTGATTGGCCGATGGAGAATGATGGGCATTTAACTACCTTTAAACTCCATGATGAGGGGAGTTACATGATTTATTGCAATGATTGCTTGGACTTGTAACTCCTTTGTCTTTGCTTCTGATTGGGCGATCCAAAATAATGAGTTAATGATCACATTAATTATCATAAAACGGGTCATTTAGCAACATTAAGTGGTCGCCAGGGCTCTCGAAGAGTCGCGGGCCATATCGCGTCTTTTGGAATTCTTCTTGCAATGATCGCTGATGGATCCACATGTTTTTTTATGTCAAATGGCGATGCAACTTTAGTCATGATACCAATGGGCCGGTAATATCTGTCCAGTTGATTTCTCGATCGGTCGGATAGAAAGTGTACTTTCTTGATTGGCCAGTTGGCGATTATGAAGTGTGCGATGATGATCGCGTGCTTTTTATGGTGGATCTGATATGTCGGCAAAGATCATCTAATTTTATGCCCAAAAAATTAGATTTTTGGAAAATCATAGGGGCCCAAATTCTTGAAATGCGAAAAGGGTAGAGAAATGGCCCTTTCAGCAGAAATCCGACGACCCAGATTTTTGTGGTCGCTGGATTTTTCCCCTTTTGGGTGCCATTTTTTTGCCTTTTCTCAGTCTTTTCTAGTTCCTTTTTTTCTCCTGTATTTTTCTTGAAAAGTTTCCTCATTTATTGGCTTGATTTCTCTGAAGAAAACCTAACAAGGAGCCATGCAAATCAAAGCACAAAGTTTCCTATTTTCCGAAAAGCCAAAGACTTTGTTGCCGATTTGCCGCTAGAACCAAAAACTAGATCAAATGATAACGGAATGACCTGAAATTTGAAGTGAAGCCTCCTGAGCAGTAGATAGGACCAACCATAGGCTTTTATTTGAGTTTTGAAGCCTTATGGGGTCCCATCGCTAGTAGGCTTGATTTTGCCGCGATGAAGATGTCCCGCTTTGATGTATGATCAACCGATGTTCGATTGACTTGAAATTTGATTGAGAGCCTATTGTAGTCATTTTAAGACGATCCATTAGCTCCGATTTAGATGTCATGGTCCCGGGGAGCTCCCCGTCAGGTGGCCTGATTTTGTTTCCGAGCGTCAAAGTTCGGTCAAATGTCATCGGAATGACCTGAAACTTGCTGTGTAGCCCTTTGAAAGCATCTTGGAGTCACCCATATGCTTTGTTTTATAAGTGATGTTCTCGGTGGTTCTCGCAGCCGAGAGGCTTGATTTTGTTTCTCGAGGATTGATGGGGGGTCAAACGTCATCGGTTTGACTTGAAACTTGACATGGAGCCTTTTGGAAGTATTTTGAGACTATCCATATGCTCTGATCGAAAATTTGATGTCTTCGACACTGTTACCGCGAAGAGAGTTGACTTCACTACTATTTTTTCCTTTTTGGGCTAAACCATGTCAGAATGGCCCGAAATTTGATGTAGAGCCTCCTAGTGGCATTTTGAAGCCAACTATGTACTTTTCTTTGTGTGTCAAGGGTTTCTGGCTTCACCGCCGCCGGGAGCTCATTTTCAGTTGTTGGAGGAGTGAAGTTAGGCCAAATGATGTCGAAATGGCCCCAAAACTTCATGCATACCCTCTTTTAGCTGTTTTGAATGATCTTGCAGTTTTTGCTTGATTCTGACAAGATCTAATGCTTGAAGTGGCATTTGCCTATTTGTTATAGGATGCGGCTCCATGTAGCTTTTGATGTTGAGGAGGCAAAGTGACATTTTTGGTGTCAACGGTGGCAAGGACCACCAAGACCATCACTCATCAAACAAAGCACATGGGTGACTTCAAGATGCTTCCAAATGACTACTCATCAAATTTCAAGTCATTTCTACAACTTTTGACCCAACTTTGACGCTCATAAGCAAAATCAGGCTCCCAGCGGCGAAACATCCTGGGACCATTACATGAAAATCAGAGCTAATGGATCGTCTCAAAATGACTCAAATAGGCTCCCTGTCAAATTTCAGGTCAATCGGACATCGGTTCACCGAACATCAAAGCGCGGCATCTTCCTCATGGCAAAATCAAGTCTACTGGCAACCAGACCCCACATGGCTTCAAAACTCAAATAAAAGCCTATGGTTGGTCCTATCTATTGCTCAGGAGGCTTCACCTTAATTTTCAGGTCATTCCGACATCGTTTGACCTAGTTTCAGGCTTCTAACGAAAAATCGGCAACAAAGTCTTGGACTTTTCAAAAAAAATAAGAAACTTTGTGCTCCAATTTACATGTCTTTTCGTCAGGCTTCCTTCAGGAATTCAAGCCAATAAATGAGTAAAAATGTCAAGAGAAATACAAGAGAAACGAGAAAGATCGAAAAATGGCAAAAAAATGTCGACCAAAAGGGGAAAAGTCCCCATGGTCGCCGGATTTCTGCCGAAAGGGCCATTTTCTGACCCTTTTTCGCGTTTCAAGAATTTCAGGCCCTGTGATTTTTCAAAAATCTGATTTTTTGACCATGAAATCCGTCGATTTTCGTCAACCACATGGAACCTCCACCAGAATCATTGGATCATCATTGGATACTACAAAATCGGCAACTAACCAACCAAGAAAGCACACTTTCTGTCTGACCGATCGAGAAATTGGCTGGACA
Source organism: Persea americana (assembly GCA_029852735.1). Lineage (NCBI taxonomy): Eukaryota > Viridiplantae > Streptophyta > Magnoliopsida > Laurales > Lauraceae > Persea > Persea americana. The sequence continues at coordinate 45,549,731 of CM056814.1, forward strand.
GATATTGTCGGCCCACTGGTATAGACCAATGTTTGAAGTTACATCGCCATCCGACATCAAACATCATGTGGATCCATGGGCGATCATCACAAGAAGAATTCCAAAAAGGACGCGGTATGGCCCGCGACTCTTCGAGTGCCTTGGCGACCACTTAATGCAGTTTAATGACCCGTTTTATGACAAGTTAATGCACTCATTAACTCAATATTTTGGACGGACCGATCAGAAGCATACCAGTAATCTGGTATAATCCATGCCTGAATCTCACCTCATACCAGTAATCTGGTATAATCCATGCCTGAATCTCACCTCATACCAGTAATCTGGTATAATCCATTACAGCCATAAGGATCCTGGTCTGATGATGAAGAGGACCAAGAGGCTGCTATTGACCCAGCACCCTTCATTGGCCAAGGGGAATCCAATCAGGATGAACCACAAGGAGCACATGAAGAAGAAGATTTGGCTCCCATGCTTAATCCTGAAGAAAATGCAAGGATCTTGCAGCATCTTGCCATAGAACAAGAGAAAGATCGCATCAACGAGCCCCATCGCAATCAAAATCCAATCTACCGGTATCTCCTCCGCTAATCCTGAAAATGAAGAAAGTTGCTGGATTGATGATCCTCTTACATTCGAGGATGAATATGATTCCCCACAATCCATTCTGGGAATGTCTCATATTGGAGCAATCTGCAATATGATAGTTCGGGATGATAGTTCCTCTAAAGCCTCATCTGCCGAAGCCACATACTCTCAGACCACATCTGATAGTATATCTTCTGGGGCTACGTCTTTTCAAGTGAATTCCACTGAGATATCACCTTCTCAGGCCTCGTCTCCTAAAACTGTGATATCGGAACTCATGCCTCTTCCGACTGATCATTTTGAAGAAGCTTCGGCCGACGAGGTCTTTGTAAGACCCCGCCCCGAGAGTTTCCTTTTAGTGTTAATTAAGACGTGTTTAGCTATAAGTGTGATGAGCGGAAATGGGTTAAATCTGGATTAGAATAGCTTCTTATAGCTTTGGATAATTTTGGGGACTCTTTTAATCTAGTGGGGCCCTTTGGGGGTTCCTTTTTATTGTGTCTTGATTAGTTTTGGGATTTATTTGTTAATTCTGGAAATTTGTAACTAGCTCCGTTTAATGTATTTTATGATTCCCGACAACTTTCGTATTTGTTCCGTTCCCATTCGAGACCTCTAAACCCTACTTTGCCATTGATAGGGGTAAAACAGTCTTTTTACACAAAATCTGGACACCATTTTCAATGTCTCCGAAACTCGTAAAATATATACTTTCTGGAAAGTAGAAATTTCGACGATTAATTCTTCCTTCTTCGTCGAATCCATCCGAAGCCCGTAGATTGATGTTTTAGCTCGATTGGACTTTTAAGTTGTGGGACCCAATGCCATTTTCTATATAAGGAGGAGTCTTTTCCCTCTCTCCCTCTTCTTGCAACTTCTTGAGAAATAGAGAATTCCAGCCCAGCCTAGGGTTTTCCTTCTTACTTCTTGCTTCTTCATCTCTCAATCTCCCTCAAATCTATTGCTAAGTGTTTAATGGAGGTAGTGATCTTCTTCCCCTCCTTGGGAGCTTCCCCTTGATACCATTTGTGGAGAGAGCCTCCCATTCTAAGCTATCTTTTGAGCAAACTCTTGCCATTAGAAGACTCTTCATGTAAGTTCTTCTTCTCATCTCTTGGTTGTGTATTCTTCTAGTCATGGAGGTGCTTCACCTCGATTATTGGAAGCTATCTCCATCTATTTCTTGATTTTGACATTCTAGGGTAGTAATGTTGTATTTTGGGGATTTTTGTGTAGATTGTAGATTTTGAGCTTGATAGAAGGATTAGAGCTTGACTAGCATACTTGGAGACCAAGGCAAGTGGATGAATGGATTCGATTTGAATAAATTCGTATTTTGTTGAAAATGTGGATTTCTACTATTCCTATTTCATTTGATTCATTATGTTTTATAATGCTTTTAGAAATGTATTGATTGACATGGTTTTTCTCTTAGTTAGTTTTATGAGAATAAATGCATTCATCATCAAGTTTATTTTGATCATTTCAAACTTCTTAAATGCTATTTGTACTTGCATTGAATGAGATTTGGATTGGTAGGTGAATTAATGTATTGATGGAATGGTTGTTGGTGGAAAGGATTAAATGTTAGATGGAAGGAATAGACCCATTTCATGTTAGGGAATGGTTGGAGTTGAAGTGAAATGGGTTGGGAAGCAAAGAACTGAAACCTGCACCTGATGTGAAGTTCCCGCAGCTGGGCGGTCAGCGGGCGGTCACCTTGGCGGCTAGCCGACAGGTGACCGGCGGCTAGCCGACCCAGATGCGGTTAGAAACACAGAATGCTGTATTTTTGACAGGCGAACCGCGGTCAGCCGCGCGGTCAGCTCGCGGCTAACCGCCAGTCAAAAACCCTGTGACCGCGAGGTAGCCGAGATGCGCGGTTAGAAACACAGAATGCTACATGTTAGCAGGGGGAACCGCGGTCAGCCCCGCGGTCAGCCAGCGGCTAACCGCTGATCACCTCGGCGGCTAACCGCCATCTGACCGACAAGTGACCGAGTTTCACCCAGAATTCCTGAGTCTTTTCTATTGGTTTCAGATATGGTATTTGAAGGTTTGGATGGGTTGTTCTGATGCCCTACCACCTTGGAAAGACCCAGGGGATTACATAAGGAGATTGACATAAAAAGAAACACTATTTCGGAAAGGTATTGGGACTTTTAGATTCACCAACGTGCATAAGGAAACTTAGTATGTCCTCTATCATTTGAGTACCATACTAAGGGTAATATAGACATACAAGATCCTTATACAGGTCGTTGAATATGGATGTTCCAATATATAGTCCCTAATGATATAAGGTTTCGTTGCATTGTTTTACTCAGATTTTTTTTGTATAATTACTCGACCCTACTGGTTTTATCTCGAATTCTGATTTATACACCTGATATGCCCTGCCAGCCCCGTCTATGCATGAACTGATAATGACATGAAATGTGTGCTTACAAGCACCATACCCCGCTTACCCGAATATTTTATACTGGCATGTTCTGTATACGTTTTGATTTCTCATGTAACCTATGAGTCGGCACCACTAAGTTTGGACGTCCTTGTCAGTCTGATCAACTGACTTGGGCCTCCCCCTTGTGCTCCCACCAGTTGCAACTTGGATCCCGTTATGTCCCGTTACCCGGTTCCGCGGCCGTGGTCTTGCCTAGCTATATGTATATGTATATGTATATAATGTTGGTTCTCGTCACTTCGTGTGCTCGAGCCCAATGCACTGAATGTGCTCTCATCACCTTAGTGATAGAGAGGATTTAGCTTGAGTGTGGTTGCCATCTAGTCAGTTCCTGTACCTTGAATACCCCACATGATTTATATTGCATCTGCACTTTAAATGAACTATTTATCCTGTTTTATGACAGTTTCCGTTAGAACTATGATATGCTTTGATTTCTTTCTTGGTATTATCTATTCACCCACCTACCAGACCGTCGTGTCTGACCCATTTTTGTGGTACTCAGGTCCAGCTCCCGTTAGTGCCTTCGAGGAGGAGCCAGAGGGGGCGATTGATGAACCACAACGACTAGTGGAGTGGCAAGCTGACGATGTCATTTAGACATTCGGTTTAGCTTTGAGCTGCGAACATTTTGGGAGATTATAGACTGATTTATGATTTTTACTTTTGGGTTGTACTGGCCTTTGTTGGCCTTTATTTTTGGGGAATGTTAATTTAACTTGAGTTTTTGTTTAAACTTTAACTTCATATTTTGGGAATGCTAATGAGATCATTGCTCACTCTGACATCATGTTATACCTGTGTATCAACAGTCTTATTTGATGTGAATGGATTAAGAGTTTGATTTGCTACACGCTTCCGCACCAATATAAATGTTCTATGAGTGTATGAGGAATCCTCACCGCGGAAACCTGTGGGAAATTAAGGGAATGTATAATTATTGTTAATGAGTAGTTCTTTATCCACACCACACCCGTCGCGGTCCCGGGCCCCGGTTCGGGGTCGCGACAGTCTTCTTCAACAAAAACCTGGTCAACTAGTCCCAGATTCCCAACCTCATAGGTGATGTCTGGACGGATAAATTATTCAACAAAGAAAAAAAGTTACTCGATGTTGTTCACGACTTGTTCTCGGAAAATGCTCTGTGCAATGCAATCACTAAGGAAGGCAATGCTGACTCAGAGACATCTTCAGCTAATGAGAATGATCAACCTCTTGATCTTGATGGTGATCTTCCAAACGAAAACCTTTCTCCAGAAGCTCTTGAAGTTAGTAGAGGTACCAGCTCTGGCTGGGATTGCCATAAAAATTACAACCAGTATTCTTCTTCTACTTATGTAAATCCTTCGGAAAAACAAGTTGTAAACGCCCCAAGTCGCAATAATAATGAAAATGTAGGCCCCACGGAGGCTTTCAAGTATGACTTGATTGAGCACTTCAAACACATACCTGCACGATTGCACATCCTACACTTATTACGAATGCCTCCACACACTCGTAATAACCTCATTTCAAAACTGTAAATGCTGAATGCGAATGTCGACAAACATGCCCCACAAGTCCTACAAATTGAAATGGACTACAGGGTCAAAAAACTATATGCTTCCTCAAAAGGAGAAAAGAAGAAAATTGAGGGATTTAGCACCAAATGCCTTTTGGTTCAAAAACCGGCATTTGCAACCATTGCCTTCGATAAGGAAGACCTCCTGCTAGGCGAGACAAGGCACAACCGACCCTTGTACTTCATAGGGTACATCGAGAGACCTCTTCTTCTCAACCTCTCTCTCTCTCTCTCATCTTGCATGTCCATGAAATGCAACCCAAAATGGAAATCTGAGCCACCATTTTCTTCCCACCTCTCTAAACTTCTCAAAGACATTGCTTTTAGAGAAATTTTTGTTGGGCAACCATCTTCGCCAAGCTTTTCTTCTTGATTGGAACTTCTAAAGGTATGCCATTGCTACCTCCTTGTATCTATGAGTTCTTTGGACCCTTAGGAAGCCTTTTATCATACATGCATGGACTACCTTGTGGAACTCCATTGTTTTTCAAATTTTTGTAGATTTTGAGATGCTTTTCATAGGGGGTTTTGGTGTAGGAGTGCAGTGTGGCTGTAAGAGAGTGATTGGAGTGTGTTTTCACACTCATTTATAACCCAAGGCAAGTGAATAACTGATTTGAATGCATATATTTGAGATGGGTGTTTTTATTCAAATTTTTATGTAAAAGAACTTGGCTATCTATTTGATTTGTTTCCTTGTTTTATGTATCACTGATTTCATAATCTTTGTGTTCAGAATAAATGTGATTTTTTTGCAGGAATTGATGTCATGTGATAGCATGGAAATTTTGTGGCCATGAGTTATTTTACTAGGCTAAAAATCTGATTTTTTTATGAAATTCTGCAGTACATTATGTTAAACTATGGAATTTGTTTTGTTGATGAATATTTGGATTGAATGGTGATGGTTATGGTTGAATGGAGGTGATTGAAATGAAGGAAGTGTTTGGAAAGGTGTAGGAAAGATGGAAATGAAGGGAAGAGAGATAGTACCAGAAATTATAGAAGAACTGCACTGAACGAGACAGTTTCTGAACCGTCCGCTTGAGCGAACCTGATGGTTGCTAGAGTGAACAGGTCACTACCTTTTGAAAAACATTGCAGAAACCCATCCGCTTGAGCAAACTTTGTTTTAGCTCGAGCGAAGGAGCTTCAGGAATGGCTCGCTCGAGCGAACCTGGTACTGTCTAGCAAAAATGGGAAATAGAAGCTTATCCTCTTGAGCAATCTTCATGACAGCTCGAGCGAAAGAGGTTTTGGAAGGCTCCACTAGAGCGAACATTCATCTGCTCGAGCAAACCTAGGCTCAATCCTGGGGATGTTTCCTGCACCTGTTTTGGATGGGTTTGAGGTGAAAACTTTCCCCAATGCCTCCTTAACATGAGATGAATTGAAATTGAACCCAGATAATTCGTATTACATAAATTTGAAGGGAGAATAGGCGGAATGTTTGATATTGAAATTATTGGGAAATATTTATGAGCCTCAATATACACTTTGTGTCCTAATCATTGAAGATCTTCAGTGGCACTGGACTTATTGTTCATAAACCAACATTGGGGCAATAAGTGTGTAATAAGACGAACCTAGGTGAGCCATTCCACCATCATGTATCACCCCTTTCCATGTAAGTAGATTTATACAATTTCTTATAAATCATTGTGAAATGGATTCAAGTTGTTCACCACGTTTGAAAAATATCAAAAAGGCTATTCATCTTATTTGTTTCTGAAATTGTCCGACTGTTTTGATACAGAGTAATCATTTTATTAGTTTGGAATTGTGTTTAATGATTTGAACTATATCGTTTTGGATTTGAATCGGCACCACTAAGCTTAACTCACTTTGTCGGGCTAATCACCCGGCTGAGGATCTTAAATATTTGCCAACTGCAGTTTGGACCCTCTGTCTGTTTGCTCCGGCCATGGCAATGGTTTCCGTCTGTTCCGGCCATCTCATATGGCAACGGTTTTGCACCGGTCATTTTGCATCACAACGGTTCTATTCCGGCCATTTTGCATGGCAACGGTTTCTGTCTATTTGCTCTTGTTACTTTGGTAATAGGAGGATGTAGCTAAATGTGGGTTACCAATGTTTTGATTATTTATCAGCCATTTTGAAATGTTTTAAATGAGAATTTCCTTTATGTATAGAAATTGTTATTTTTACTCATCTTTATATATGTTTTGTTTTATATGCATTTCAATGATTTTAAATATGATATTGATAAAACTTGTATGTCTTATCTGTTTTATTCACCTGCCAGACCGTCATGTCTGATACTCTTTTGTTTGGTGTCAGATGTCGAGCCCGCAGCCGTTGAGGCACTCCACCCTGATGAGGCGGTAGAGCCTCCGTTGGAGCGTGAGTGGCAGCCTAATGATGTCATGTAGATGTCATGTTGGGACAAGAGTGTCGTCAACATCTTTTGGGAAATGACTTTTTTTTTTTTTTGAACTTTATTTATGGCCTCTGTTGGCCTTGTTGGGATGTAAACTTTAATACACTTTCTTTTGATCCTCATAAATCTAACTTAACATTGGGATTATGCTTTTGAATATATTTCTCCTTTTGATACAAACTTGTTTATCTATTATTATGCTTCGTTGGATTTTATTTGCCACATGCTTCCACACATTACTATTTATTGTGAAATTTGACCTAATTGGTTGTGATGGATCGTCTAGAATCCTCACCACGGGATCCTGTGAGAAAATAATTAGCGCGTGAGGGCAGAATTTTTTGACTAGCAATGCCGCATCCCCGGATTAACGGCTTGATTATTAGGACCTCAGTCTGGGGGCATGACACTTTGTCTCCTTAAACCTCTCTCATAAGAGATTTTTACGAACGTTTGAATTTGAGTCATATTTCTTGGCATTATCCAAATTATAAGCAAATCTTTATAGTCGGTTTGTTTTCTTTTCCTTAGATCTTCAATCATCAATGGGTTCCATGTTAAATAAGTTTTGTGGGCCTTACCAATGAATGAAATCGAAACTGTTGCTCCTTTACTTTCCTTTCAGTTTTTTTTCCCTAAATGGATGGATCCAATAGTGGGCATCAGTTCATATTAAATATATTTAAATATTGGACTCTAGTATTGGATGAAATCCCAATGGCCTTTTCTTAACCCCCTTTTTATAAAAGTGGGCCCCACTGATGGAGGGAGGCAAGCTTGTTGGCCATTATTTGGTTTCTTAATGGATGCAAATCAATTAGTGGGCCCCACACATTTAACTTGTTTTTATAGTGGGACCCACTTATGGATTATGCATAGATATTAGTTTTCTAGGTCAATATGTATCCATAGTGGGCAATCAGACTGGGTTGGTATCATATATACACAAGCTTAATTTCTTTGATAATTGTTAGGATGTGATTTGTGCGTGCATGAGCTAGAACTATTAGAAACATACTATGATGACTCATGTAAGACCCCGACCCCTAATTTTCGTGATTTGTGTGCTTTCAGCTGAGGGTTGGCTCTGTAAGTGAGATTTGTAATTGAGTTAGTTTGTGGTTTTTTTAATGGTTTTCCATAGCTTTGAGGAATTTTGAGAACAGTTGGACCAGGTCTGTCAGCCCGGGGGTGCCTTGGGTTGTGCGTGTCAGCGTGGGGAGAATTGTTCTTGATTTTCAAAAATTACAATTTTGGTTTCTTTTGATAGGTTAAATTAGTCCCAACAACCATTGTGTTTAGCCCAATCCCATTCGAAACCCAGAAAATCAGTTTTTCAGCCCGGAGGGCAAAGCAATCTTTTCACATTTAAATCTGAGCCCAAATTTTGAATTTTCAAACCCATACCAAAAATATACTTTTTGAAAACTAGATAATTCGACAATTGATTTTGTCTTCTTCGCCGATTTCGTCCAGGGCCCGTAAAACCATAATTTAGCCATTTTAAGTTTCAGCTGTATGGGCTCCACTTTTTCCACTTACTTAAGTCTTCATCTCCCTCACTCACATTCTTCTTCTCAAGCCCCATTTAGCTACAGAAATTTCAGCAACTTAGAACAAGCAGGGAACCCATTTTCCTCCCCACTATCTCCTCTTGCATGCCAGTCCATTTGGCCTTAGAATAGAAATCTGAAGACACCATCTTCTTCCTCATCCTTCAAGCTTAAGATGGACCCTCTTTATGCAAAAATCCTGCAAGTTTTCCACCTCCACCCAGCTGTTTCCTTCTTGTTTACATAGCTTCAGGTAAGACCTTTTTTTACATCTCTCTAATGGAGTCTTTTGAGCCTGCAAGGATTGTGTTTTTCATACATGCAACACCCATTTCGAAATGGGTTCTTGTTTTTCAAATTTTGTTGGATTTTGAGGTTTATTTTTGGGGCTTTTTGTAGATTTCGGTTCAGCTCTTGAAAGTGATCTTGAGGAAGTTCTTGGATTAGCTTTTGGGTCAAAGGCAAGTGTAAACACCTCATTTGGCCCCTTATGATAGCCTTAAATATCTATCATATATAGCGGTGCCCCCATTTCCCCCATAATTGAATGGTTAATGGCATAATTCAGGTTAATTAACGACGATGAAGATGCTTATTGATAATTTTAGACTTAGTTCGATGATTTCTAGAAATTCGTAAGAGAAAAGCCAAGTCACGTCGAGATCTCGAGCCCAACACACCACTTACACAAGTAGTGAACCACAATACTACTCAAACCTTTTTCCAAACCATTTAAGACATGCGTGGGCTCATTCATATAATGACTGTGCTTAGTTTGCCAAAATATCACCCAATTAACCTAAGTTAAGAAACCGAATCCATTAGTCCCGAAGCCACCCCTGTTTTCCAGATCCTAATCATCAGGACATTTGAACCATTGGATTCCTCACTTCAAGAGCTTACCGATGATATATATGGAACGTCCAAATCCGATAAGCGAGTAAAAAGTTATGAGTCTTCGAAGTTTGCTTTAGAAAAAATGATGAAACTCCATCTAGGCACCACCCATGTGGCATCCACCCTATGGAAAACCATCTAGGCACCCCATGGTGGGCGCCCACACAGTCCAAGGCCACCTAGGCACCCCATGGTGGGCGCCCACACAGCCCAAGGCCACCTAGGCACCCCATGGTGGGCGCCCACACAGCCCAAGGCCACCTAGGCACCCCATGGTGGGCACTCGGCCTCCAAATTCCACTAGTTAGCCTAAAAGTAGCCCGGGACCACTCAACGTAGGGACCGTACTCCGAAAATGAATCGACTCCACCTAGGCACCACCCATGTGGCGCCTACCCTACTAAGTTCCACATAGGCACCAACCCTGTGGTGCCCACACTTCCTAGAATCATCTAGGCACCCCATGGTGGGCGCCCACCTTAAAATTTACTTGTTTGGTTTGAGATTAGACCGGGACCACTCATACATAAGGACCAAGCATCGAAGACGAACCGAACCACCTAGGCACCACCCATGTGGCGCCCAGCCTTGAAGTTCAATAAGGCACCACCCATGTGGCGCCCAACCTTGAAATCGGTCTAGGCACCACCCATGTGGCGCCCAGCCTATTAATGATAGTGTAGGTCCCCTAGCTAAAGAGCTAGCCGTTCAATCCCGACTACAAATGGGACCAAAGTCCAAAAAGCGAAACACAAATCATCTGGGCACCACCTATGGACGCCCACTCTCCAAGACCACCTGGGCACCACACTGTGGGTGCCCAAACCGCGCAGACCATGTGGACGCCATCCCATGGGCGCCCATCCTCCCTCCAAACCCTAGTTCACCCTAAAACAACTTAAGCCGCCTAGGGATGCGTGAGACCTTTTAGAAAACCAAAATAATGAAGCCCTAGCCCTTCTAAACTCGTCCCAAACCTATATAATCCCTTTTAACTTCATTTACAAGGCAAGGCTACCCAAAAACTTTAAGAAAAAAGGCAAAAAGAGAGAATAAGCAAGAAGAAGAGAGGTAGCCACCATTAGAGAGAACTACATAGCTGGAGAAGAAGAAAGGGAAATAGAGGGTGAGACTTCCATATCTTCAACTGGAGCTATGGGTCTTTGCGAAAGCTTCGCTTTAGGAACTTGAGGAACGCGTCATATACCGGTATTCCTAGATCTCTCCTTTCTTTTTCTACATTCCATTACCATTCATGCTTAGAAATATGCTTAGGACCATTTGAGCATCGTAGATCTACATTAGCTTGTGATAAAAATAGTATTAGTGCATCATCATGTTAGTAACGTGTTTAGGTTCATTCTAATATAGTAGATTCGCTTTGATTTTATAGTGCTAATTGCATAGTTAGATCAAATCTCGCATTAGCATCATCATCATCATCATTTATATCAAAAAGATCACGAACAGCCTTTGGCAGAAAGGCTGGGCGCTACCCACTGGGCACCTGCCCTCTCTCGAACCACCTGGGCGCCACCCCCTGGGCGCCTACCCTTCTGAGATAGGGTCCGGGTTCTAGATCTCCGCCCGTTGCATCGTTTTCTCGTAGCTTCGTTAGTTGCATTGCTAATAGTTCGAATAAATACATTCGCATCAATCGCTGAATATCGGAAGTTGTCTTAAAAATATTGAGATTCTTGTGCATTCGTTGTGTTCCATTGAAAACCCTGACTGAGCAGGGTAGGCACCACAGGTGTGGCGCCCAAGTGGATTCCTCCACTTTTGTGCACAACTTCCGATCTTCCGCATTTAGTTCATTTAGAAACTGCATAATAATGATATGTTTGGTTGTATGATATGTTCTGAACTTTGAATTACCATCTTCGTCACACTTCACATCATATCATTTGAATCACACAACTATAGAAAATCCCAAAAAAAAAAATCATAAAACATAAAATCCTTTCTTCTCTTTCCTTACTCTCTAGTAAATTAAAGGAGAAACCAAAAAAAAAATTAAAAGATATCCAGAAAACCCAAAAAGAATAATTAGATAGTCTAGATTATTGAATTTAGCACCTAAGTAGGAAAAATCATAAGATTAATTAAAACATTATAATTAGCCAACTTAAGAAACATCAAATCAATAAGAGCCCTAAAACCTCAAGAACCTAATTAATTCAAATTTAAAAGCAATTAAGAACTTTAAAAAAAATGCAAAAACAGAAAACCCCAAAAAACAGCCACCTGGGCGCCACCCCCTGGGCACCCATCCTTCCACAGCCATCTGGGCGCCACCCCCTGGGCGCCCAGCCTATTCATTCCCTAAGACACCTTGGTTAAAGCTTAAGTTAATTAGTTAAGACCTTAAACTAATCCGAATCAACACAGTAAAACATTTTAAACCTAGAATAAGTAAACCTTAATTAACTTAACCTCGAATTAACTTAAAAACTCAAAACCAACAAAACTCTAAAACAGTCCACCTGGGTGCCACCCCCTGGGTGCCCAGCCTGCACTGCCACCTGGGCACCACCCTCTTGGCGCCCATCCTATCCCATCTCTAAAGAACCCCTAATTAAAACTTCTAATTAATCACAACCCAAATTTATTCCTAATCAACATAACAAAACACTTTTAAATTTAAGAAACCTAAAACCTCAATCAATTTAGACTTGAACCAGCCTAAAAACGTAAAATCAACACGAAAGTATAAAACAGACACCTGGCCACCACCCCCTAGGCGCCCAGCCTGTCTATCCACTTAGGCACCACCACCTAGGTGCCTATCCTACCCCATTCCCTTGGAAACCATCATTTGATTAAACTTAATCTATTAAGCCCGAATTAACACATTAAAACACTGTCAACCTAAAAGACCTGAAACCTTAATCAATTTGGATTCAACCCAACTTGAAGAATACAAAACGAATAAACCACAAAACATCCACCTGGGCGCCACCCCCTGGGTTCCTATCCTGCCGAATCCACTTGGGCACCACCCTCTTGGCGCCTATCCTACCCAATCACTACAAAGCCTCACTTGAAATTAAACCAGAATTCAATCATAATCAATACACCCTAACTCCCTTGAAGTTTAAAACAATTGAAACCACCAGCCCGAATTAACTTAAAACATCGAACCAACTTGGACACACAAGAAAGACACTTGGGCGCCACCCTCTGGGCGCCATCTTGTCACATCCACCTGGGCACCACCCTCTGGCGTCCAACCTCTCTAGTCACTAAAGCCTAATTAATTGAAACAGAATTTAATCTTAATCATCGCAACAACACACTTTTAATTTAAACTACATCAAACCATAAACGCTCAACCTCAAACCAACCTAAAAAATAAGGAACCGACCCAAACCACAGAATAGTTCACCTGGGCGCCACCCCCTTGGCGCCCAACTGTCAACTCCACTTGGGCACCACACCCTGGGCGTCCAGCTTCCCCATTTTCAGGAAAACTCAATTCACAACTTAGCCCAATTAATTGGTGTTTAAATAAATCCCAATTGAATACGAATAGCATCCCACGCCCAAACACACTAAGTCCATAAATCAATTTAAACTTAAATTGACCTAAAAAATGCCAAACCGACCGAACCTCATCACAGTCACCTCGGCGCCACCCCTTGGGCGCCCACCCTCCAAATCCACCTGGGCACCACACCCTGGGCGCCCGGCCCACCTGTTTTCATAAAGAACCCCAATCGACAACTTAAAATAATTAATTAACATTCGAACCAATCTGAATCAACATATTAAAACACTTTTAACTTAAAACGTTTGAAACTTTAATCAATTCGGGCTTAGCACCCAAAGCCCTTACGAATCGACGAACAACCACTTAGGCACCACCCCTGTGGCGCCTATCCTACACTCTAACCTGGTTCACAACTTCAATTTAAAACGAATAACTAAACACCTTACCAGTTAAATTAATTAAGACTAGAACCTAAAATAATCTCTAGATCCGAAAACCAATAACTAAGTCCCATCTGGAATACGTGAAAATCACAAGCCATCCACTTGGGCGCCACTCCCTTGGCGCCTATCCTCTCATTTGCACTAAAACGCGAATTCTAGATTTTGTTTCAAAAACCGGACCCGATTCCCTTTGACATTTGAACATCAAAGAATTAAAACAATTTGAAACATTAGAATTCACCAAGTAATAACCCCTTGGATTCCAAAAATAGCATTGATACCATCGTCACTAGCCAAACCACTCAGAAACAGCCACTTGGGCACCACTGTCTGGGCGCCCAAGTCCTCCTAGAACCCCATTTCACCGATATTAACATTACTTCATGTTTTAAATTAAAACCCTCAATTCCAGAACCTTAAACCACTTAAACAGAACCCTAAAATACATTTAATCCACTTCTTAATCAATCTTCAACTCAAAACAAACCAAACCAATTAAAAATCACAATTCATAAGCTGCTTAGGCGCAGAACCATCAAACTCAGCATGTTCATACCCTAGGATTAGATTGGAATTTCATTAGATAGATTAAAGCGTTAGGCTTCGTCCAGTCACTTTTCTTGTTCAGTTAGGGGATTGGGAGAGCCGACGTGGGCAGTCTAGGACCTAGGTTAGGGTTAATCCGATGATCAATAGTAAAGCACTAACACGTAAATCCAAGTAAAGATCCCCTAGTTAGGCCCTTCTAGCCCCATATTGAAAAGCCATAAAAACTATAAAACCAACAAAAAGATTTTCCTTTTATTTCTTCCTCCACCTCAGGTGCCATATATTTAATTGAACTTAATGATAAAAGGGAATAAAGAACTGATTTCTAAAATTGAATAAATGACAATAACGACATGAGATGAGTGATTTCGCACACACTTTTAATCAATCACGGCCCATCGGCCACCCTAAAACAAACACTGGCCCATCGGCCATTTCCAATCAATCCCGGCCCATCGGCCACCTTCAATTAATTACGGCCCATCGGTCTTTTACTTTTATCACTTATGTATCGCACACGAAAAACACAGAAATAACAAATCAAAGTCTCATTTGCATCATCATTTTGGTTTGAAAAATCAGCCTTTAAACCCTATTTTGCCAAGGGATCAGAAGGGGGTACCTAGGAGCGGGGTCGATCCTCTTATTAAATATTTGGCACCTCCCCCCTCTTTTATTTTATTTTTTCTTTATTCTAGTTCTTTTATTTTACTTGGATATATTATGATTATGCTATGTGAGGATTAACCTTTATTCGGACTTTAACTCATGACCCTTAATTGACCCAAAATTAAAGAGACCCAAAAAGACCCAAATTAATGTGACAGGACAACCGTCGTGTGTTGCCGGCAGCACATTAGATGAGATGAAGAACCCACCTTATTAGTTTTCTCCCCATATCTCTTCGACTTTTGTCGAAGAACGGTGTTACGGCCGTACCATAGCTGGCGATCGTGATCCATCGATTTTGAGGGTAGTCGGAATCCTCATTTTCGATGTAAAATTTAAATAGAATATATAGATGAATGGAGATTTCCCCAAACCATGCCTCTCTTGGAGAGGAAGGGGGGGTCGAAATTCACATCTGATAGCCTGGCGATCATGATGGGACCTCTTATATTTTCCTGTCACTTATTTGGGTCTTCCTGGAGTAATATTCTAAGACACGAATATCCAATCAATGATCTGATGTCCGTGTCCCATTCAATTTAGGGTTGTTATGAGTAGTTTGAAAATAAAACCAAAGGTCCGAATGCACCGTCCACTAAGCTTTCCCCCATTACACCATAAGAAACAAACCTTCACCAACGAAACTACATAACAAGTGCTCTTCTCTTCCTCTCCTTCTCTCTCTTCTCATCTAAACATTTCTTCACAAATGGAGGTTCAAACGTTCGGAATGTCCGACTTTCAACCCCTCTCACCCCCACTATTGATCTACACCACTGGCGAGTCACACCAACCACGCAAAGTGTAGAACCCTCTAGGGTATTAGATGGATCCTTGGTAGCTTCAAGCCATGACCCACAACAAATAAGACGGTCCCTCTTCGGAGGAGGCCCGCTACCAGTCAATACCATAACAATGGGAAGGAATCATTCCAATACATCCACCCCATCTCCTTCATCGAGAGAGAATCATTTCTCCTCGCATTCAGGGGAGACTTATACGGATTTAGTCAGTCCCACCGGCCAGGTTATAAGATATAGGGTTCACGATAATGTTTCATCAAGAGACTACCCTCTTTGCGTGAGTGATCCTATTGTCTCACAGGTTATACCCTATTCTTCCATGATCAGCTAAACCGAGCCAATCACGTCCTCTATCCTGCAGTATGGGATGCCTACTGACGCACCTATCATAACCCCGGTTAGGGCCATCGCGCCTTCCCAGACTCTTGTGATAAATGAAAACCCATATCTCTAGACGAGTCATAGTCCAATGAACATGGGTCAATTGGCGACATCCAGCATCTCGCACCAAAACCCTTCGACACATATGGGTGCACCAGATGCCTATTGGCAATACAAGATGGCTCGGCCCCAATTCCAAGCAATGATTCCTCCACCAACGGATCAAGTTTGTTACAATCCTTTGACTGTTGGCGCTGGTATGTTATATCCCCAACCGGCTCAATACGAGGGGCCCCCCTCACTTATCAAAATCAAATAGTCCGGATCTATCAAATGCCCAATGCGAACCAGAATCTCCCAATCCAGAACGTGCAAGTTACTAACCCCACGGGCGTTGGAAATCCTAATCAAACACACCAAGCGAATGAGTCGCGCTATCAAAAAGCATATCAACCACCCACTTTAAGCCCGATAGTTGACCCATATAGGGGACAACCGATTACTCATGGGGGAACTCAGTTGAACCAAAGCTATCAGCCTATCTCGCAACCGTATTTCCAAAGCCAATGTCAGGAACCGGCCTACACCCATACTTCACTAGAACCACAAAGAGAATATCAACCACAGACAATTCAATATCTAGATCCTTTAGCATTCAAAGAGTTGCAGAAAAACGTGGAGGAACTCAAGAACGAAATAAAAAAGAAATCCTCGAGCTCAACTGGCATGAAACTAGGATTCTACGAGTATACCGAAAAGGAGGAAAAAGAAAGGTCACCCTTCCCTGTTAGAGCCACTAAGTTTGTACCTTACGATGGGACTACTGACCCTCAGCATCACCTAGTCTCATTTTGCAACAAGTGTCGTGCCATCGCAGACAATGACTCCATGCTCATAAATTATTTTCAGTAATTGTTAATAGGAGATGCATTGACTTGGTAAACATCCGTGCCTTCCCATGAAATCAATACCTTCGAGGATGTAGTAGAGAAGTTCCTAGCGATATACCAGCATCTAACTAAAAACAAACCCTTATGGCATGACTTAGCTAATCTCAAATAGAAGAACAATGAGGACTATGAGGAATTTGTAGTGACATGGCAAAACCAATTCTCGCGGCCAGACTGCAACATGCAAGAGGAAGAACAAGTAAGAATGGCCATATCAAACATGAAGGATCCCATGAGAGCCCTGATGACAATCGTGGAGGTCATTAGTTGGAGTGGCCTATACCGTAGGTTATCTAGGATGAAGCAAGATTTAGATGAAAGGGTATTGAACACCATCATTGACCATAAAAAGAGCATGCGTAGGGTAGGCACAACCACCCAACTAGAGAGCCGCACGACCCCTAAAGTAAGCTTGAATCAGGAAAAGGTCTACCGACCATACCAAGAGCGTACCAGTGTTAGCTTTAACCAACACCAAAACCCAAGGCAAAATGGTAATCCCAATTTCCAAGATGGTAACCCGAATTATCAGAGGAATAATCAGAACTATCAGTGGAACAATCAGAACTACTGAAACCCTCCGAGAAATAATCAAAGTTATGACCAACCACTAAGAAACCAAGGGCCTCCGGTGAATCAAAACCAGAATCCTAATGCCATACAACCAATCTCGAACCCGATAGCTCCGCCACAAAACCAGAATGCGAATCCTCAACCCAACTATGGTACCATCCCCTTCAATTACAATAGAGACAACAATGGCAACCAGAATAATCCGAACAATGGAAATAGAAGAAGATTCGGACCTAAAAGGGCAAACTACCCTTCCCTTCCTCAACCATGGACTGCTGTCTTCTGGTCTCTCTTAAACCGGAATGCCCTCCAACTTCCGCCGGAACGACCGCGGGCATGGTCCGAACACCTAGACAAGACTAAGTTTTGCGCCTACCATAGGATGTCAGGTCATGACCTCACCCAATGCTACACAGTTAGAGATTTGATCTATGACCTCAATGATGAAGGTAGAATTTATTGGAGTAACATTAGGCCAATAGGTGGGAATGATCCACGGAATGCCCCTCCCAATCAAGATCCAACCACCAACCCCGCACAAAATATTCCCAACATGCAGATTTATACAAACCCTTTACCTCAACATGGAGCACCAACCTCTGGACAGGGCCCATAGACCCAATTAATAAACATCGTCGTAATAGAGCACCAATACATTGATGCCCCGGCTCAAGGGAGTGTAAACCATAGCCAACCATGTCATGGTGATTTCTTTGAAGAAGAGGATTATCGAAAATACATCACGCCATGGGATGGGAAGACCAAATTCAAAATCTTCAATTCAGGGATGGATATGATCATTGACTCCCCTGACCTTCACAATGTAAATTTTAATGAGCCAAACGACCGAGAATCGCCGATCATCACGACTTCCCAACCAGATCCTCACCCTGACACAAATGCATCTCAGGCTCACCTACAATCTGGACGGATCTGTCCTCCCCGACTACCCCCTCACCCTGTTTCTCAAAACTTAGATTCGCAAAATCCCAATATTCAAGTTGACAATATAGTTGATGAAAGAGCTTACAGTTCGATAGAAACCAGGATAGAATATGACCTCTTAGGGCACCTCACAAAGATCCCAACTAAAGTATTTGTCCTTGATCTGATTAAAACCTCCCCCAAACATCAGCAACAATTACTTAAGGCTATCACACGCTTACAAGTCCCGGTAGGCATAAATCCAGAAGAATTAAGAACGTCTATTTCAGCCTTGGCCCCGGGGGCCTCGTTCCTTGCCATTACCTTTACTGAGGAAGAACTGAAGGAAATACCACCTGAGGCGAGAACCTCTCCCCTAGATCTAACAGTCAAGATAGCAGGGAAGGAAATGCCAGGAGCTTTGGTTGACACTGGTGTATCACTGAATATTTGTCCATTGAAAACCTACAAAGCCTTAGGGCTCATAATAAAGGACCTAACTCCAGCCCCTGTGGTCGTAACTGGTTACGACGGGAATAAGAAAACGGTCTGTGGAAAAATTATGTTACTAGTCCAAGTGGGCCCGATTTCAATGCCAGAAGAATTTTATATTATGGACATCCCTGCCACTTTTAACTTAATCCTGGGACGCCGATGGTTGAACCAAATGAATGCTGTTATGTCAAGTCAACACCAATGCGTCAAATTTCCCCACTTGGGTAAGATCATGAAATTGATAGGAGACCCGCCTGTCATTGAACCGGAAGAACTTCAAATACTCCCGACCCTACAACCCGCTCCTATTATGCCAGAGGTCAAGATCCATGGGTACAAGGTCGATCTTCTCATCTCTTTGATGGATATGGACCCAACGCATAATATTTTTTCCGAATTATCCTCCCCGCAAAATCTGGTGTTTGACAACGAAGGGCAAGCTCGAGGATGGACTCTAATGAACAAGATGGGGTATCAACCCGGATTTGGACTAGGAAATAATGGAGAAGGCATCACCGACCCTTACATACCAGACCCTAGAGTGAGAGCAGAAGGATTAGGGTATGACACACACGATAATATAAAGTATAAACAAGAGGACTAGACCTTGAATGAACATTTTGTGAAGCATGACAAAACCTTGGACCCCAACACACCACCGTTCGGAAGGGGATGCCACAATTTGGATCCAAATGATAAAGGCAAGACCATTTTAGTAGAAGATTGGGAAGATTCGACTTCATCTGAAAGTGAGACTCACGAGGAAATCTTCGGCACTTGGAGAGAGCTCCATTCACCAAAAGGAGTGAACAATATAGACCACACTATCGAACCAAGATTCCAGACCCTATATGTAACAGGATGAATGCGAGTGAGTTAACTCATTTGCCCAAAAAAAAAAAAAAAATGTCGATCGCCGAAATCCGAGAAACTCGCGAAACATGGGAAATCGAAGACCCTACTAGTGAAGAAGTGGTATATTTGCCCGTTGCCTGGCGCCATTGGCGAGAAGACTCCTCTCAAGAGAACCATGAAATTTGGGAAACTGATGACCTCAATGATCACAAAGTGGTATACCACCCCACCGCCTGGCCACGCCAGTAGGGAGGATCCTCCTTAGTAGATAGCCCATCTTCAGCCTCACCTGTACCATATCATTCCAAAAATCCCAAAAAATTAGGAAATCCCAAAAAATTAGAAAAACCCAAAAACCCAAAAAAATTAGAAAATAGAAAACCCAAAAACATAAGAACCGTAGGAGTAGAAGACTGTGATCATCATCTAAATATGGGCAACCTAAGGCGATAGAAGATACCCACAGCGGAGCAGTCTCGACTAGAAGAAATTATGACAAACATCGAGAAGTTAGGCTGCGAATCTCTGCATGTCTTCCAGAACCCGAACCTTCCGTGCAACATGTGAACATCAATGATGGAATGGATGTTTACGAATTAGTAGACGCTGAAGAAGGGGATGATGAAGTTTCTGAGGAATTTAGGAGAGTAATTAAGAAGTTTGACGAAGAAACACAAGCGGTTGCCGAGAAGACGAAAGAGATAAACCTCGGAACGGACGAAAGACCCAAGCAGGTCCAAATCAATGCATGCCTAGAACCTGACGAAGAGAACGAGATCCTTGAGGTCCTAAGAGAATATCAAGACGTGTTCGCATCGGATTATAATGACTTGCCCAGACTCGCGCCCGACCTAGTGGAACGTAGGATCCCATTGGAGGAAAATGCTAGACCAATTAAACAGAAATTGAGAAGAATGCTCCCTGATGTTGCACTGAAAGTGAAAGAGGAGGTTGACAAACTCCACCAAGCGAAGTTCATCAGGGTTGTGTTGTTTCCTCAATGGGTCGCTAATATAGTCCCGGTGAAGAAGAAAGACGGATGTGTCGAAGTCTGTATTGATTTCCGAAATTTGAACAAGGCATCTCCCAAAGACGATTTCCCCTTACCTCACATCGACGTGCTCATCGATAATACCGCAGGGCATGTTATGCTATCATTCATGGATGGTTACTCAGGGTACAACCAAATCAGACAATCACCAGAGGATCAGGAGAAAACCTCGTTCACCACACCCTGGGGGACTTACTGTTAAATTGTTATGCCCTTCGGCTTGAAGAATGCCGGTGCCACTTATTAGAGGGCTATGATGGCAATATTTCATGATATTATACACGACTGTGTGGAAGTTTACGTAGATGATATTCTGATCAAATCCAGAACAAGTGAAACACATGTCACGGCTCTCAAGAGAGTCCTTCAATGATCCCGGGACACCGAACTAAAGATGAATCCGAAGAAATGTGTTTTTGGAGTATCCTTTGCAAAACTCCTAGGCTTTATGGTAATCGAGGAATCGAAGTAGATCCTTCTAAGGTAAAGGCCATTCTTGAAATGCCGCCCCCGAAGAACCCTAAAAAATTAAAAGGCCTAATAAGACGTCTACAGTTCATCAGAAGATTCATTTTGCAGCATTCACAAAGATGTGAGCTGTCCTATAAATTGCTAAAAGGAGGCGTGGAATATCACTGGGACTATGACTGCCATAAGGCATTTGAAGATCTAAAGAAATATCTATTGAGTCCTCCCGTCTTGAAGCCCCCTACTAAAGATAGGCCCCTCATTTTGTATGTGTCAATGACAGAGTCTGCAATAGGCATGGTCCTGGGTCAACATGATGAGACTGGGAGGAAAGAAAATGCGATTTATTACCTGAGTAAATCTCTCCTGCCTTACGAAAGGAAATACTCCCTAATGGAGAGAACCTGCTATGCCGTAGTTTGGGCCGCCCAGAAACTGAGACACTGCTTCCTAGCCCACCAGGTCAAACTTTTAGCCAGAATGGACCCCTTAAAATACATTTTCGAGAAACCCGTTACTTCGGGAAAAGTCGCACGATGGCAAATGCTCTTGGCAGAGTTTGACATAACCTATGTTACCCAGAAGTCTATAAAGGGACAAGCAATTGCCGACCATCTGGCACACCTCCCTCTGCCACGGTATGAACCAGTTAGAACTGATTTCCCTGATGAAAGTATCTTGTTTGCAGACATTGAAGAAGCAAAGGATGAAGATTTATGGACCATGTACTTTGATGGGGCTTTGAATCAGAATGGAGAAGGAGTTGGTGTAGTGTTATTTTCCCCGGAAGGAGTTGTCATCCCAATGGCCTATAAAATCGGATTTCCAGCAACCAATAATACGATGGAGTGCGGAGCCTTATTAGCAGGATTGAGAGAAGCCCAAGACCTAGGTGTTGAAAACCTAAGAGTCTCTGGTGATTCTAAGGTCGTTATTTCCCAAATAGCCGGAGAATGGAAGGTTAGCGCCCTTAAGCTTGGGCACTACCACGAGAAAGCCAAAGAATTGATGTCTAAATTCAAGAAGATTTCATTTCTCTACATCCCTCGTGCCTTGAACCGATTGGCTGACTCATTAGCGATTTTAGCCTCAATCATAGAGATGCCCGATGATAAGGATTCCAAAGAATTTCTGATTAGAAGGCTTGATTCTCCGTCCGTCAAACCAATAGACCTAACCAAGGGGAACCCCGCCGAAGTCTTGCTGAAAGTCTCGAAGAATACGAGTAAGAAAGCTAAGACCGAAGAGTCCGATCAGGAGGAAGATTCTAAACCTAAAGAAGGAATCCTAGCTCGCATACAACATGATGATAACCTGGAAGATGACCACCCGTGGTACTATGATATTTGGAATTACCTGCATGATGGCTACATCCCCGACTACGCCACCCGATCGAATAAAAGAGCATTAAGAGAGATGGTTCGGAGATATGTCATAGTCGCAGGGCTACTGTACCGTAGATCATTTAGTGGAGTTCTCTTACGATGCATGACCATAGAAGAAGGGCAAGAGATAGTTAAAGAGGCACATTCAGGAGAGTACGGAGGACATGTCAACGGCCATATGTTAGCTAAAAAGATCATCCATTTAGGTTACTATTGGCCATCCCTAGAGTCGGATTCAGTCAATTATGTCAAAAGTTGCAAAGAATGTCAGCTGCACACTGACCTAATTCCTACTCTCGCATCATCCCTTCACCCTACCACAACCCCATGGCCTTTCTCGACCTGGGCTTTTGATATCATAGGACCCCTGGCCTCTACCGTAGAGAACACAGAAAATAAGGCATTCATATTAACAGCAACAGAATATTACACTAAATGGGCAGAAGCAAAAGCATATGTTAATATTAAGGCAACCTTCGTAGTCAAATTCATGAAAAAGAATATAATAGCTAGGTTTGGCATCCCTAAGGCATTATTCATAACAAACAATGGTCTGCAATTCATATCCCAACAAATGAATGAGTTGTGCACAAAATATAACATAGAACTGCATCATTCAACCCCATACTATCCCCAAGCAAATGGTCAAGCCGAAGCAACCAACAGGACCCTACTAAAGATCATCAAGAAGACTGTGCAAACCACCAAAGGTAGTGATTGGCCAGACCGTTTGGTCGAAGCGTTGTGGGCGTATCGGACTTCAATAAGAACTCCCACAGGAGAAACCCCATACTCTTTGACTTACGGAATGGAAGCAGTCCTTCCCCTCGAAGTCCTTCACCCGTCGCTGGGCATCTAGCTAGATGAAGACATGACAGAAAACCAAAGGAGAGAAGCATTGCTACTTCCGCTGGACCTGCTTGACGAAAGGAGAATGAAAGCAGCAGAGCACGCACAGGTATACCGGAAGCGGATTGCCAGAGCCTACGACAAACATGTCAAAGAAAGAAAATCCAAAGTTGGTGACTCCGTGCCGAAACGCATCGCTCCTTCTCAACTTCTGCATCCCCGAGGTAAGTTACGACCCAATTGGGAAGGCCCTTATGTAATTAAAGAAGTATATCCTGGAAATGCATACAGACTAGTAAATGCAGAGGGGGAAGATCTCCCCGATCCATGGAACGCTATGTACCTGAAAAGGTACACAGTATGACCCTTCCTCACTTCTTATAGAATATGACCCTCCTTGCCCCTTTGCGTAGTTGTAGAAGTCCCATAGGAGGATCGAAGAAATGCACTCTGATCAAATTTAGAACTCTGACACACACTAACACTTAAAAATACACAAATAAGGTGGATCTGCCCCGCACAAATTCCGCACGGTTAAAGTCACTCGATGTGAAGGTTTGAAGGTGAGTTCGCCCATGTCATGAAAGCCTTTCGACTGTTTGCTAAAATATATAAAAAAAATAATAATAATAAACAAATATATATATACTCGCAACTAGTTTGGGTTTGTAGCCTTTTTAACCCGAGCCAATAAGCCCGTAGGGGTATTTGCATACCTAGTGCCTTAAAGCTGGCTGGTTTAGGAGCCATTGGCCTAATGCTCGTTACATGGGTTAATTAGAAAGCTTAAAGGACCTAAACATTGCACGGTTATATGCTAAAACAAAAAAAATGGGTGATTAGTTTGGGTTCGTAGCCTCTTTAACTCAAGCCAATAAGCCCGCAGGGGTATTTATGTACCTAGTGCCCTAAAACTGTCTGGTTTGGGAGTCACTGGCCTAAAGCTCGTTACATGGGTTAATTAGAAAGCTTAAATAACCTAAGCATTGAACAATTACGTGTTAAAAAAAAAAGATCTCTATTAGAATTAGGCCCGCTAGAGTGACATGGGTACTCATCGCATGAACTAAGCAAAAGGTGGTCGGAAACCATAGCACTAAGGAGGCACGATGACTTACCACCCCACACACAAACATAACTCACGAACGAGCCCCGAGGAAGTGCTTTCTGAAGTTCAACCGAAAAGACTAAGCAGCTACAAGAAGGGGGCTTGTGAGGGCTCGACCTCCGAATAATGGTTAGGGAAGATCACGTTACCGCCAAGGTGACAATCATGGAACGAGAGTACATTCCTACCCACGGCCAAAATGAACACTAGTCTTATGCTGGGGCATTTTATATATATATATATCTGTCTTGCACGGCTTCCCAATCTGGGTCCTCATCGCATACACAATTGCCACGAACACTCACTGGACTGTACACACCCTCACCTCAGGCATACTTTTGTTGCTAACCACTTTTAGTCGAATGCAGGAAAGAACACACCTACTAAGGTACCAATTCCATCTCTTTGTTTCCCAAAGCTTGAATACCAAAATGGCCCCCTGACATTTTTACCGAGAAAGAAAGATGCCACCTTAGCTAAATTATGCGGGGGGGCTAAAAATATTAAACTAACAAATTCACTTTGAGACCTTGCAGGGAGACTAACCCGGATTACATTCATAACAGCCCACAAGCTGTGGCATTTTTTTTTTATTTATAGGTATTATTTTGCACACAACTCCTCATAACCAGAAAAGGTCAAAATGCTGATGACCAAACTTGGAAAGTATGAATTATGGTTGTTATGATATATAATGATGAATTTGATTATAAATGTATGCTATGCACACCCTTTATGATATCATATTTGATTTGAAAATGCAAATATCTTGAGCTCCTGCTTAATACTTATTGCTGACGATGTAAATGCCTTAAAAACATAGAATTGCTTAGGCCACAAATGTCACACACTTAGGCACTCCTCATTGTTTGAGAACCTTGTGGCTATGTTGCCTTCTCCGGGTCAAAATTGGCATGGGATTGCATTCATTTGGTTTATTATATCTCATCTTGTCTATCCCGGATTGCTATTATTCTTATTCCATGAGATTTATGCTGAGGCATGAAATTCGGGAAATTTTAGAAAAATTTCGGCAGCACTTCCCTTTGTTTTTGGACCCCAGAAAATTTCCGGATACAAAGAACCTGTTACCTGTGAAAGAAGAACACTTCATATATTCCTTGGTACCCCACAACAACTCCTTATCAATCAAACACATTCCCATGGCACTTATAAAGCATCAAGCACACTATCTCAACTATACATACATAATACACATGTGCACAACATACATCAAATACATATTAGCTCTCACCATAAGCCAAAGATGGAGCGAAACAACATAAATACATGACTAGCAAATATGGATACATGGAACAAGGATACACTAATGATGCAGCCTGGGGAGATCGATCAAAGAACGATGACTCTATGGAGCGGCTCCATCACAGCGAGCTAACGAAGCAAATGAGGTTGGACCAGGAGCACGCTGAGAAGGAGTGCGGGTCGAGTCCGAGAATGCATAACCTCTCTCCTCTGCCCTACGATGAAGTCTAGCGAGACGCCCCCGCAAATCAGCAACCACCTCATCATGTTGTCGCTCCATGCGATCCATGCGCCGAGCGTAATGATCATGAATAATGGCCTTTTCCTCGCCCAAGCTAAGAGGTGGAGGAGTAGAAGCAACGATAGCACCGCTCTACAAGACAACGTTTATAGAAACATTGCATTCAACAAACCTTGTAGCATCAAACATGAAATTTAAAAGGAAGAAAAGACCTTCACCTGCACAGGGGCCTCAAAGCTCCTAAGCCTGGCACGTAACTCGTCAACCTGCACACAGCAAAATTATAAACAACATCAACAATGGATGTGGAATCAATATTAAAATATCACATGAGAATCGCTCATACCTGTGCCACAGAAGCAGCTCTCTCTGCAAACGCTCCATCGCACTCACCACGAGCCTCTGCCTGAGGATCACGAATAGAAAGGGTTAAGAGTCGGTCATTATATGTCTTGAACACAAGAACGATAAAACGAAACGCAAACCTCGCTAGCCCGCAGTTGGTCCACCTCTGCCTATAGAGTGAGAAGATCGCTCTCCAATCGAATTCTCGTGACCTCGGACATGTCCTACTCTCTGTTGCTCTGCATTGTAACCAAAGGTCATAAACACAAATTCAAAATGAACAAATAACTCCATGACCTCGTACCTCGTGAGAATCCGCCAACGCTTTGATGATCGCTTTATTTTCCCGGCGGCGCTCCTATTACCAAAGCATTTTTAGTAAGGAAAGTGTAAACAAGGTAGCACGTGGCTAATTAGGTTTAACAATTTTCGTACCCTCTCAACTGTCAATAGTGCCCTCAGTCTCACGACCTCAGCATCCTATGAAATATAAACCATGCCGTTACATCAAGAACGATCAACATTACTATGGTGGTAAGCACCATTTGATTCAAACACTAAGTCAAGAAGTCATACCTTCTTCTCCACTAGGTGAGACAGTAGAAGTGTTTCTCCCCTGAGGATGGACTCCGCCTCGGACACTATGCTCCCAGACGTCCCCTGTCACACATGAGAGCCACGGTTAGAGGATGGGAAGAGCATGAATCGTTGAGATTGTAAGACCCATAATCGAAGTTGGAAACCTCATAAGCCCTCACCTCGTCCCGTCCTTCGGATGATGGACGTGCCTGCCAATGCCTTGCTGCAGCCGGTATCTCCTCCTGAAAAGTAAAGGAAGAAACGATGTTAGCCATGATAAAAAGGAAGACAACATTAGAGCGAACAAAATTTCAATGCTCACCCGAGCCAATGACGAGGCCTCTGCCGCTTCTGCGCAATTACTAACAGAATATGAAGCCCCACAAGAATACGATTCCGGGAGTATATACCGATGCAAAGCTGTCCTCCAATATACCTCATAGTCACTCCAGGCACTAGCATCTACACTGAAGGTGGCCTTCCTCCCTTTCCTTCTCCAATTTTTTATCTCTTTCCGACACGGATGGCCGCGTTTAAACGTTTTCAAACCCCACCCTGGATACGACCGATGCATGATAGACTTTTCTGCAGGGACAACTTGATGATGTCCCAGTTGGCGCGCAACTCGGCTGACAACCAGCCTAATCGCCACCTGGGGAGCGTGGAGCCATATGCACAACAGCCACCTCATCATCCGGACCACCCCGGTAGGGCTGCCAAATCACCTGACAAATCATGATGTGTAGCAAATGAGAACAGAGAGAGGTAGACATTTAACATGACAAACAAAAGGAGAAAAGGAGCATACCTCGTGATTTTTCAATTCATTTAAGATGAACCAGTAACCTTGCTCGCCTGGTCTCGTTCCTAGAGCCTTAATATGCTCAGCCATCTCAAGAGGCAGAATGTCGGCAAAACTCTACAAATTGGCATTAGGATACCACTGCGAAGCCCGGGGAGTACAACTCAACCTCGCAGGCAAGCGTTCAGGCTGACACTGGATGATATGCTCCCAAACCCATACCTACACACAACCAAAGCTTGGTTATTACAAAAGATGAAACATGACCCATGATAAGAAAAGGTGGACTACAATAGGTCACCACACTTGGGGATAGGGTTTAAACCTGTAGGA
Source organism: Persea americana (assembly GCA_029852735.1). Taxonomy (NCBI): domain Eukaryota; kingdom Viridiplantae; phylum Streptophyta; class Magnoliopsida; order Laurales; family Lauraceae; genus Persea; species Persea americana. The sequence continues at coordinate 45,577,757 of CM056814.1, forward strand.
TCGGCACGAACCCTCGAAGGCTCTTACATCCGGGCTGGAGGCGGCACCTCAGGTCCAGACTATGGAATAGAAAGGCAAGGGTGGCCGCTCCCCAAGCATAGTCGCCGACCTTATCCAGGTCCTGCACAAACCGAATGAGAGTACCAAGCGCTCTATTGCTAGTGGCGTGGGTGAAGAGACACCTCCTCAAAAAGAACAGAAGAAAAACCCTGAGATGCTCATCATCACCCAACCGTGCCGAAATCAGCCTAGGTCTCCTCAAACGAACCTCAAACTGCCTTTCATGCTCTTTCTCTGCACAATACCAAATTGACATGAGAAATTCATTAGATAATCATAATAGAGAGCAAAGTAGCTACCAAACATTTCAATACTCACTCGTGACCGGGAAAACCTCACAAGGTATCCCTACTCTCTTTCGGCGAGCATACCCATCAACCGGCACTTCCCGCCATTCATACCCTGCAGCAAAAGAGAAAGAACGTAAGAAACAAGGATGAGAAGCATACAAGACGCCAAAGATCGGTTAAAAGAAACTGGATCAAGTGCTTACGCTCAGAGGGTCCGGTGACATCACCCTCGTCACCTCTACCCGCACCTCCACCGCTCCCCTCATCAAAGCCGGCAGAAACAACTTGGTGAGGTCTCACCCCCTCATCCTCACTGTCCCCATCATCAATCTCGTCGTCTCCATCATCAGACACGATAAACACACCCTCCAACTCATCAAAATCTGCGTCCTCAGACTCCCACGCATCATCATAACACCCGTCCACCTCATCATCACTCTCAATGCCGTCCACCACTGCTACATCGTCATTAGTAGTGCCGGCCGTAGATCGGGATCTGCCAGAAGAAGGGCCCTCACCTGTCAAAGGAATTATGAATACTGTTAATAAAGGATAAATATCGAATATGCAGGTCTCATGGGTATTTTTCTACTCTGAATCAATCTAAAGGAGAGGGAACAAAATGTTAACAGCATCGGCCCGAGCCCCGACCGTTGTGGGGACAAGACCTCCCTCACATCCTCTAACCGGCAAGCCTCCGAAATCTGGTACCCTTGCCCTCAACTTGGCGAAAAAGTCCGACAGGGAGGAATGATTAGTAGGAATACTAGAAGAGAAAGTTATGATGCTACAAAGGCGACAATGGAATACTTACTATATTAGGATCCTCCTCCTCTCTGGGTTATACACCTCCCTCCGCCACTCTGCGTCAATCTAACCCACACCGGACTGGGGGCGAGCCCCAAACATCCTATGCAGGCGTAACCGAGTGATAGAAGCCTTGGCATCATTCGCCCTGGAGAAAACAGGGAGGCCTGTCACCCTCAACCCCCAGCAACGCGCAATGTCCTAAAGTGTAATCGTCATTTCCTCGGGCGGGAAATAGAAAGTGTGTGTCTCGTCTTTCCATCTCTCAGAAAGAGCACAAATGAGAGCACAGTCGGTGCGGAAGGCGACAATCGACATGAAATCCCTGAACCCCATTACTTGGACCCAATCTTTTAAGTGATCAGGGAGCTCGGTCCACCAATCCCTCATCTGTAACCAACTCACCCTAGCCCGAGCAAAAGGGACAGGCTGCAACACAAACATCAGAGGAAAGAATGTCAATAATAATGGAAGCCAACAAAGTATGAGATTTATAAAGACAGCTAAGAGTTTACCCAGCCAGCTCGTATCTCATCTGAAAGGTGAGGCTACTTCTCCGATTTACCCTCACCCTTCTGTTTCTTTTTCAGGGGAGCAGTGATTTGCTCTACCCCGGCCCCTTCCGGAGTCTCCAATGACATAGGAGCGCGCTTACAAGTCTCCTTAGTCCTTGCCATCCGACAAACCTATACCCAAAGCCAAAATGAGAAGTTGAGCATGAGAGCATAATGTTAGTCCACGTAAGCATAAGAGACAAACTAGTCCAAAGATGATGACTAGTGACTCCAATTTAGAAGTGATGACCTTCATCAGTCAAGTGATAGAAGGAAGAGGAGCCAAAAAACCATGACAGTTGATCCAACCAAGAGACTAAGAAAAAAAAAAAACGAATCCCATTTATTGAACTAGCCTCATTACGACACGATTTACAAGCCTACAAAGAAGTGAAAACACATTCATTCCAATCGAACTCCTCCAACTTAGCCCTAACTTCAGACCCCCCGTGCAGCCATGTCACCACCATATCGTCTCAACATATGCATTAGGCCAAATCACACCCAACCCCACAATCACGTCATATAACAAAAATAAAACAAAAGGGGGAAGGGAAACAATGATAACCACAACAACGAGAAATATACAAAGATATAAAAATGAAAAATGAATAACCGAATCACAATTTAAACTAAAACAGCACCCATAACCTTTGTCCCATCACATCATAACCAACTCACCCTAGCCATCACCACCACACCCCTCCATTACCAAGCTTACTCTCTTCTACATAATAAAATAAACAAATAAAAAATAGAGGCAAAAAAACAGAAGGTTCCCAACATAATTACAAATATGGAAGTGAGCATAAAACACACCATGGTGTAAGAAACAAGTCAAAACCAGTGCACCACAAATTTAAACAAGTCCCTGAATAACATAAGAAAGAAAAATGAAAAAAATAAATAAATAAATAAACCAAGAAGAGAGCCTAAGCCGCCCCCTACAATGACCAAGATCTGTGCCAAGAGTCCAAAATCATGTTCACCACACTCTCATTTAAAGCCAATGGAAATGCTCAATGAACTCAACAATCTCCACTACACCAGTTAGCCTCCATGGATCACACCAAATGTCACTCCTCATCATCCCACCAATCCTAACTAGCCACAGAAAACGCCCATTTTCCATCCAAACTGATTCTGCCAAGGAACCCCCACTATGCAACCTTTCAAATTTGAGTCAAGGGGGCTGGGATTGCCAACCTCACAGTTGAGACGACTCCACTCCTTCCCTCACCAAAATCCACCACACCCAAGGCTACCCCTAGCCAAAACCGAGCCCCAAGACCCCATGTTGCAGCCATCGCCAAAAAATAAATATATAGATAGATAGATAAATAAATAAATAAAAGAAAGAAAAGAGAAACGGATGGAAGAGAATAAAAACCACATACCTGGCTCTCTCTTTCCTCCCTTTTCTCCTCAACTTACTCGACCTCCACCTGTAGCTGGCAAAAACAGGTTAGTACAAAAAAAAAAAAAAACAAAGAGAAGAAAAGAAAGAGAGAATAAAGAATGGAAAATGGGAAGAGAATAAAACCACATACCTGAGTCTCTCTCTCCTCCCTTTTCTCCTCAACTTACTCGGCCTCCACCTGTAGCTGGTAGAAACAGGTTAGTAAAAAAAAAAAAAAACAGAGAGAAGAAAAGAAAGAGAGAATAAAGAATGGAAAATGGGAAGAGAATAAAACCACATACCTGAGTCTCTCTCTCTCCTCCCTTTTCTCCTCAACTTACTCGGCCTCCACCTGAAATGGCAGCATGCAGATTCTAAAAAAAAAAAAAAAAAACAGAGAAAAGAGAAAAGAAAGAGAATAGAAATAAAAAGAAAAAGGGGGTTGGAGCACAAATACCTGGATTCCTCTTTCCTCCCTCTTTTCCACTGTTGCTCACTGAGACTCCACCTGAAACAACCACAACAACCATGAAAAAAAATAGAAAGAAGAGAAAAAAAAAAAAAGAGGTCGAAACCCACTTACCTGGGCGACGGCAGACTCGCAAGCTGCTGCTCTTCCTTTCCTCCTCTTCTCTTTCTCCACTCAACTCTCCCTGCTCACTCTCCCCTACGCCTCACCTGAAGCCAGAACTAAAACGAAAGAAAACAAGAGAGGGAAAGAAAGAAAAAAAAGTGAAAAGAGGGGGAAAGATTGGGGCATCAAAAGCCCCAATCGTTGTGACCTAGCACCCCCAGCCCTGGGCGCTAGCCCATCACCATCACATGGTGGGGCCGTCCTTCAAGGGAACCCACCTAAAACATGGGTCTGTGTCTCTCGCCCAAGAAGTCAAAAAAAAACAAAAAGAAAAAAAAAACAGAGAGAGAGAGAGAGATCAAACCTGACATTAATTTAGACATCAGTGGAGGGGAAATTAAGACATAATCCACTTATAGGTTAGGCTAAAAGTAAGACTTTATTAATGCCTGTGATTCAGCCTTGACATAATTGGACTCCCACTTGGCTGCCAACCTCGGCCCTAGACAGGATTCGCAATTATCAGCAGCATGGCGACCATCCATTTCAACCTACAAGGGGAAGCAGCGCAAACAACATTCAGACGTCAGTCGATTCAATTTAAAATGCATCATGTTCAGAGGTCAATCGATTCAATTTAAAATGCATCATGAACTTGTCATATGTATTATGCATCTCCCATTCATGCATCTCTTCAAAAAATTAGACCCACGCATTTATCCGCATAATCCACCTCATTATATGTCAATTAAAATGCACATAATTACCATCGTCATCAAGCACCCATAATAAATAGTGAACTATCATAATTCACCATCAAAATTAATAACCAAATCTCATACCTCATCATCATTAATATCATCATAATGGATATCAGCATCATTCAATACCAAACATCCCCACATGAAAAAATAATAAATAATAAATAATAAAAAAAATCTAAATCAACTTTTATTAAACTCCAATAAGAGTCTTTGAACAATAACTATGGCAATTAATTGAATCGACTGAATCCTAAACATGAACTAAAACAGAGGTCACAACCTTTGCCCCCAATACTCTAGATGGAGCTTATAATCAACTAAGATGGTCCTAATGACCTGACCTCCCAATCAAAAGAAAATCCTAGCCTAAGATAGAAAAACTCCTAGTGAGTCCCCTAGGACGGATGGACCATCCCGTTGAAAGTAGGGAAACGCGCCGCCCATGCCTCCATTTCGACGATATGAGCTTCGAGTTGCCCTTACACCTCTTTTAAGTTATCTGGTGGATTCCTCAAGACACCGCAAATCTCTCGGACCCGTTGGAAGTCATTCAGATAAGCCGTATATACCGGGTGGATAAGCGACGAGAGGCTAGTGTTTTGCATCTCGAAGTACTTCCTGTAGCGCCTAGGAACGGACGATTCAACTTCGTGAGGGCAAGACATGACCATGAGTTCCAGTTGGTCCATCCGCCTGTGTAGGGTGTTAAAGTCATCGACGGGAGCCCGTTCATTGTTAGACCTCATAGCCTCCCAAACTTCAAACATCCCCCTGACATCCAACATGCTCTATAAGAGAGATTGGAGCACGCTGCTGACAAAAGATGGCAAGTCTTCCAAAAGCCCATCATAACCATTCAACCTATTTAGAGCAGTCCTGCCCACAATACACAAATCCCCATACAACCTGCAGATACCTTTGTACTTCATAGCCAATAAATCATATCTGCTGCGCCTAATCTCCACAATGCGCTTGTCCATTGTTTCTTCAAACTAGAAAACGCAGTCATAAGTAACAGGCAGGGAGGATTCATGCTTGAGGTAAAATTCTACCCGTTCCTCAAAGTCATAATACCCTATTTTTTCAGCTCCAGGGGACCAATATTCATCCCCTGGCGAGTAGGGCTTGCAAGCGGAAGAACCCTCAACACCATCAATAACAAATGAGAAGATCGAAGAGCCGGCCATTGGAATAAGAAAAGACCTGTAGGCATATGCACAAGGCTTTAGAAACCCTTTACAGAATAAAAACAACCCAGAAAAGTTCATAATTAGAGGAAATCCAAAACAACATAAAAAAAAGGGTCACTTGGGCGCACCAGGGGTGGCGCCCAGGTCTGTTTTGAGGAATTCACCGCTAAAGGTACGGGTTTAGCCATGATAATTTTATTAGGACTTCTCAAATCCATGGGAGATACTTCCAGAGATACTGCTAGGCTATTCTAAACCCTCTTGAGAGCCAAGAAGTCCAAACTACATGCCCATACAATACAACATCTTAACACACGTTAAAAAAAAAAACAAAAAAAAAAAAAAACAGAGAGTCAGCTAGGCACCACAGGGGTGGCGCCCACCCCAACCTTGAAATATCTCCCATAAGGACATAATTATTTGGCCAAGTCAAGAGCTTTTGGTGTCCTTGAGTCATGCTTTTCATAACATACTACAAAGTCGGAGAGAACCAGAATATGAAAAGATGCCCCAAAATTCGGGTTCACAAGCCCTTAGTGCGAATCGGAAAGACAGGCACCACTAGGGTGGCGCCTAGCCTCCCTGCTGGTGCTTTTCAACTAGGGTGCCCCAAATCTGACCATGACAGACTTGCCTATGTCATAAAACAGTCTTGACGAATTAAATAAAGAGAACGTGGGACAAGACATCATCACAACCAAAACAAAAGCCAACATGTATGCAAAAGCAAAAAACTAGACTCAAATTCAAATCAAAGCTTGTGCGTGTGCATGACGATAACTACAAGTTAAGAGAAATAACAAGCTGAACATAATCTTGAAATACCAGACGTAAAATCACCAAACGCAAAAAGAAACAAAAAGGCAAACACATGATCAAAAGGATTAAAAAAATGATCAACCACATAACCCAAAGAGGATAAAAGCGAATTAAAAAAAAAACAGAGAAAAAAAAGAACATACAAAACAAATAAAAAAGGAAGCTTTAATCTGAAATCATATACCAAGTTGATCAACTAAACTAATCAGACAATTAGAGGTATATACATGAGACATGCCATTCATCTTAAAAAAAGAAAAAGGGAAGAGGAAACTTACTTGGGAGCAAGCAAGAGCTTGAAGGCTATGAAATTCGAAGTTTGAAAGAGTAGGAGTTGTGGGAAATTCGTGGCCTTGATCCACTTATATAGATTAGAGTCTGAACCCCATGAGGATTTTAAAAGAACATGAATAGCAGTTTGGGCGCCACTCCCTCGGCGCCCAGGTCACCTGTTCTCCCTAAAACTCAGGGCTACTCTTTGACAGGGACTCTAAGTGCTGAACATGGTGCAGTTCCACGTAGGCGCCAAACCTCGGGCACCCAGATCACCTATTCTCTTAAGGTCAAGCTTTTACTCCAACAAGGACTCTCGGAGCGATACCCTGAACACGAATCCTACTTCGAGACTAACTCAAAATGTAGTCTGGGCGCCACCCCTTGGGCGCCCAGGTCACAGATTACCTTGAATTCGAGTTCTACTTCGAGACTAACTCAAAATGCAGTCTAGGCGCCACCCCTTGGGCGCCCAGGTCACACATTACCTTGAATTCGAGTTCTACTTCAAGACTAACTCAAAATGCAGTCTAGGCGCCACCCCTTGGACGCCCAGATCACATATTATTCTGAAATCGAAATTCTACTTCGAAACCAACTTGAAATGGAACCTACTTCCTTGAAGTTAAAACTCCATTCTAAGACGGACTAGGACTGCATCTTGGGCACCACTCCTTAGACGTTTAGGCGACTTGTCTTCCAAATCCACCATTCTACTTCAAGGCAAACTCTCTCTATGCAATCCGCCTAGGCACCATCCCCTGGGCGCCCAACCTGTCTCCCTTCATAGTCCTTGAGCCAAAGCCCAAATAGGTTGGGCACCACCCCTATGGCGCTTATCTGTCACCTTAGAGAATCGAAGGCCTCTTTGAGCCAAATTGTCCTAGAATTTTGAAAAGTTGAGCCCGAACAAGAATTGATGATGATCGACGATAAAAATAATAATGATAATATAAATAAAAAAACAAGAAAAAAATAAAAAAAAACAAAACAAAAACAAAGAAAAGAAAAGGAAAAAAAAAGAGAATAAATAAATAAATAAATAAGAGAGAGAGAAAGGAAGTTAAAAAAGGCACAATGACACGGTGCACATTGTCAACCAAACATTGTCCCATCACATAAGGTCCTGTCACAAGCACGTTAGTCCTATCACGCATACATCTGACATTGCGCATTGCATCCTATGTCATTTCCATCAATGAAATTTGAACTACAGAGCACTAACAATGAGAAATGCAGAATCATTTAGTGTTTGTTCAATACAGGTCCCCAAAACAAAAATGAAAACACCAAAGGTGAAGAACCTTCATGCACACTGATAGAGATAGATGACTCAAGCTTTGGCAAACAAACAACAAAAGAAAGTGGCAATGATCCCCAACGTTAGGTTTATGGAAAGCTCTCGAGGTAAGTACCCCTAACCATGATTTTCATGATTTTACCTCGCGTCTAGAAATTGAGTCACCGTAGGCCTCCCTTAAGTGCTTATAATCGGTATGGCAACCATAATATCGTGTTCTCACGAATTGTGCATTCGCCGACTCAAATCTTGACGTTGGAAGATGGAAACCGTGTAACTTGAAACTCTCCATGATAAGCACCAAAAAGATGATCGAATATATCCCAGGTTCTCATCCAAGCTTGGGTGAAGACCAAGATCCCTAGAGAGTGATGGCTATTCCGGTGACAGTCTTCCGTTGATTTAGCTTTTTCGATGCATACCTGAGTTTCAAAATCAAACATCTTTAAAAAAAAAATGCATCTCATTCTCATATGCACCTCACACTATTGCTTGAACTATGTTTGTAATTGCCTTCAAGATCCCCATTTTTTATAGTTAGTTTTAACTATGCCTTGAACATTCAACTGTGGATGAAAGTTAAAAGACGCTATATATGACCATTTGAATTAAACTCTATTGCATGAACAAATGAAACTCTAATAGTGACTTAGCCAATCAAAAGATCGACTTCTGATTCAGACCACCGAGGCACAGTTCCCGCCATCATTTTAAATTTCAGCAACCGGGGCACAGTTCCCAACCTGCCACGTGGCAATACCACTGGCACCGAGGTACAGATCTCGGGTTTCCAATCAAATCAGTAGGCACGTAACTTCTTCTTTTTTCTTTTTCCCCCTGAATCAGGATCGATCCTAAAAAAAAGTGAACCTCATCTTTAGAATGAATTTGCAATTACATACATCCATAGGTGGCCACTCCCGCGAGCTCAAAAGCTCCCGTGAGTCATGAGTGGTGTGTCTACTTTCTTTGGAGTACAACTCTCCATGTGTTGTTCTCCAAAGAAGTGCATACTGTAGACACCTCATTTGGCCCCCTATGATAGCCCTAAATATCTATCATATATAGCAGTGCCCCCATTACACCCATAATAGAATGGTTAATGGCATAATTCAGATTAATTAACGACGATGAAGATGCTTGTTGATAATTTTAGACTTAGTTCGACGATTTCTAGAAATTCGTGAGAAAAAAGCCAAGTCTCATCGAGATCTCGAGCCCAACCCACCACTTACACAAGTAGTGAACCACAATACTACTCAAACCTTTTTCCAAACCACTTAAGACATGCGTGGGCTAATTCATACAAAGATTGTGCTTAGTTTGCCAAAATGTCACCCGATTAGCCTAAGTTAGGAAACCGAATCCATTAGTTCAGAAGCCACCCTTACTTTTCAGATCCTAATCATCAGGACATTTGAACCATTGGATTCCTCACTTCAAGAGCTTTCTGACGATATATATGTAAGACCCCGACCCCTAATTTTCGGGATTAGTGTGTTTTTAGCCGTGGTTTAGTTTTCTAAATAAGATTTGAGCCTAATTGAGTTAGATTGTGGTTTAGAATGGTTTTCCATAGCTTTGGGGAATTTTGAGAGCGGTTGGACCCGGTCTGACAGCCCGAGGATGCCTTGGGCTGTACGTGTCAGCGTGGGGGATTGTTCTTGATTTTGAAAAATTACAATTTTGGTTTCTTTTTATAGGTCAAATCAGATCCAACAACTTTTGTGTTTAGACCTACCCCATTCGAAACTCAGAAAATCAGTTTTTCAGCCCGAGGGGCAAAACAGTCTTTTCACATTTAAATCTGAGCCCAGATTTCGAAATTTCAGAACCATGCCAAAAATATACTTTTTGAAAACTAGATTTTATAAGGATCATTTTAGTCTTCTTCGTCGATTTCATCCGAGGCCCAGAAAACCCAGTTCTAAGTCCATGAAGAGTTATAAGTTGTGGGCCCTATGATTATCACTTTATATAAGCCCCACCCTCCATCTCTTCTCTTCATTCTCTTCCCCAACGAGAGTGAGTTGCAGGGACTCCCAGCTGAGCCCTATTCCTCTCCTTCCTTGCTTCTCCCTCCACCAAATCAACCATGATTCGTCACCGTTTTAAAAATCTGATTTCGCCATTGTGTTCCCCACCTTCCAAGCTCTCCCTAGACCCCCATTTTCGTATGAGAAGCAGCTGGACAGCCCCTTGTTTGAGCTATTCCTTGCTGGTTGGAGATGCTACAGGTAAGACCTCCCTTTCATTTCTTTGTATGAGGTAGGGAAGCCCCTAGGGAGCCTTGATTTCAACATGCAAGATCTAACTCTAACTCTTTCTTAGATTCCTAATTTTGAGCCACTTTTTGAGTATGTTTTGGGGGTCTTTGTTTCATAGGTGTGCTTGTGTTTAATTGGTGAGATTTCTGAGTAATCTTGGAGTGCTAGAGACAAAGGCAAGTGACCAACTTAGCTCTTTTTATGCATGCAATGTTTGAATGTTTTAACTTCCATGGTTTGGCTCTTTTTCCATTCTAATTTGAGCAATGTATTGTTTCAAATATGTGTTATGGTTTGGATTTTTGTTTACTTTGAAATGCATATGCTAGTGGTTTATCTTGATGGTTTTCATTCAATTGAAGTGGTTTTTGTCTTGCCTAAATGTTTTACAAATGGATGAAAGAATGGAGGAGTATTTTGTGAAATGATTAGATGTGTTGGTTGTTTAAATTTAATGGAAATGGCCCTTGGAGAGCATGGAGGCTCAAGGGATGTGCAGGGATTTGACAAAGGAATGGAAGGATGTAAAATGGGTGAAATGGTGTGAAAAATCTGAACTGAATTGAAGCTGCCGCAGATGGGCTGTCAGCAGTCGGCCAGCCGACGGCCAGCCGACTGTTGACCCACGGCTAGCCGCCCCTGTGTCGGTCAGAATAATAGCAACCAAGTTTTGCACAGGGTGTAGTCGGCCCGCGGTCGGTCAGTAGGCGGCTGGCCGACTTGCGCAGAAAAATGGAAAAGTAGTATTGTTTCTGAACAGTCGGTCAATGGTCGGTCAGCCGGTCGGCTAGCCGACCACAACCGGCGGCTAGCCGCCAGGTAGCCGCGTGGTGGCCGAGTGTACAGAAGGAGAATTTTGAAGGGTTTCCTGATGGGAGAGAAAAACTAGAATATGTTAAGGGGTCTTTAGCTTGATGTTGTGCAATTGAAACATGAAATGTTATTTAGCTTCAGGGGCACCAATCCGCTTTTAATTACAACATTTGGGTTTCAATTACACAAGAATCGAATGAAGGGCCTTAGCATATACTTGAAAGTCTGTTTTCAGAAACTTAGTCTTGACATGAAGAATATTATTTTGTACTTGTTTTGACTTACAAGCATTGGTTTCGTTCGGGTAGGTTTTGCACTTGTTTTGACTTGCAAGTATCAGTTTTGTTTCGGGTATTGTTTTGCACTTGTTTTGACTTGCACGTATCAGTTTTGTTTTCGGTATCGTTTTGCACTTGTTTTGAGTTACAAGTATCAGCTTTGTTTCAAAGAACCCAAAAAGGGGACTACTTAGTGTGCTTCGACATACTTATAGCTTATGCTACCTTGTTTTTGTCTTGCATGCACCGTCCACCCCGTGTGGTCGATGAGGGTAATATGAGAACTTGGTCCGGGCGGCACCCTTAACTACGGGGCGTAGCGTGTCAACCACGGGCCTCAAACGGCGAGTCTCCATTAGTTTTGAGCATTCAAATATGAGAACTTGGTCCGGGCGGCACCCTTAACCACGGGGCGTAGCGTGTCAACCACGGGCCTCAAACGGCGAGTCTCCATTAGTTTTGTGCATTCATGAATTCCGTTGAATACCACTGAGCTTGGACTACCCTCTCAGTCTGATCCACTAGTTAGGGGGTCCTTAAACATAAGGACTATCTGCAGACAAGTCGTGTATTTATACACATTTTTGTTTTGTTCCGGTTCTGCGGCCGGTTTTCCCGCCCACCTTGTGTGGCTCGGGCTTTCGTTTCGTTTCGCCTGTCTTGCTTTGTCTTTGCTTGCTCTTGTCATCATGTATGACGGAGAAAGGATGAGCTCAATGTGGATTTACGAATCATGATGTTTTCTTGTAATCATGCTAGCTTTGTCTTGCATTTTGTTCATGTACTATTTGAAAATTTATTAAATGGTTTTAAACGCCAGACCACATGTACTCATGCTAGTTTTGCCTCATATCTCGTTCGTGGACTTTTGTTTTCTTGAAGTGTATATCGTTCAAGCATCGTTTCAAGATTTATAAACAGTTTTAAATTCAGTATATGGTTTCTTATAAATTTTAAATGATTCATACTCATGCTTAAATTGATCACCTGCCAGACCGTCGTGCCTGACCTTGTTTGTTTGGTGCCTTAGGTAGCAGGTTCTCGTCTTGAGCTAGTACGTGTACGGATGGCTGTAGAGCCACGAGTTTTGCAGGTTGTTGTTTCAGTGATGTCATACAGACGTCGCGCTTGACTCCGAGGATACATTATACACCTGGGTAGTAATTGTTCTTAGCTTGTTATTTTGTAAGGCTTTTGTTAGCCTTTTCTTTTGGGATTGTAATTAATGCACTTGTTAAATTATAACTTGAATATTCTTGGGTATTGATAAGCCTGTCTCGGTCAGCTCTGTATATTTTGATATCATGTTTGTTCCAGTCTGAGTATGATTATGCTATGACAGCTTTATGCTGACGGGTTGAGTGCGATACGGAACCCGATGGCCACGGGCTCCGGGTCGCAATGCCACGTAAGCTTCCGCGAAATGTTCTTGATGTGTTTGGAAATTTTGCCTTCCTCACACACGCGGATCCCGGGGAGAAATTTATTTATAACTTACTCCCCAATTCGCGTTCCCGAGGTCGGACCGCTGCAAGGATCCGGGTTTGGGGGCGCGACAATATAGAACGTCCAAATCCGATATGCGAGTCAAAAGTTATGAATCTTCGAAGTTTGCTTTAGAAAAAATGACGAAACTCCATCTAGGCACCACCCATGTGGCGCCCACCCTATGGAAAACCATCTAGGCGCCCCATGGTGGGCGCCCACATAGCCTAAGACCACCTAGGCACCCCATGGTGGGCGCCCAGCCTCCAAATTCCACTAGTTAGCCTAAAAGTAGCCCGGGACCACTCAACATAGGGACCAAACTCCGAAAATGAATCGACTCCACCTAGGCACCACCCATGTGGCGCCTACCCTACTAAGTTCCACATAGGCACCAACCCTGTGGCGCCCACAATTCCTAGAATCATCTAGGCACCCCATGGTGGGCGCCACCTTAAAATCTACTTGTTTGGTTCGAGATTAGACCGGGACCACTCATACATAAGGACCAAGCATCGAAGATGAACCGAACCACCTAGGCACCACCCATGTGGCGCCCAGCCTTGAAGTTCACCTAGGCACCACCCATGTGGCGCCCACCTTGAAATCTGTCTAGGCACCACCCATGTGGCGCCCAGCCTATTAATGATAGTGTAGGTCCCCTAGCTGAAGAGCTAGCCGTTCAATCCTGACCACAAATGGGATCAAAGTCCAAAAAGCGAAATACAAATCATCTGGGCACCACCCTATGGGTGCCCACTCTCTAGGACCACCTGGGCACCACCCTGTGGGTGCCCAGACCGCGCAAACTATGTGGACGACATCCCATGGGCGCCCATCCTCCCTCCAAACCCTAGTTCACCCTAAAACAACTTAAGCCGCCTAGGGATGCGTGAGACCTTTTAGAAAACTGAAATAATGAAGCCCTAGCCCTTCTAAACTCGTCCCAAACCTATATAATCCCTTCTAACTTCATTTACAAGGGGAGGCTACCCAAAAACCTTAAGAAAAGAGGCAAAAAGAGAGAATAAGCAAGAAGAAAAGAGGTTGCCACCATTAAAGAGAACTTCAGATCTAGAGAAGAAAAAAGGGAAATAGAGGGGGAGACTTCCATATCTTCAACTGGAGCTATAGGTCTTTATGCAAGCTTCGCTTTAGGAACTTGAGGAATGCGTCATATACCGGTATTCCTAGATCTCTCCTTTCTTTTTCTACATTCCATTACCATTCATGCTTAGAAATATGCTTAGGACCATTTGAGCATCGTAGATCAACATTAGCTTGTGATAAAAATAGTATTGGTGCATCATCATGTTAGTAACATGTTTAGGTTCATTCTAATATAGTAGATTCGCTTTGATTTCGTAGTGTTAATTACATAGTTAGATCAGATCTCGCATTAGCATCATCATCATCATCATTTATATCGAAAAGATCGCGAACAACCTCTGGCAGAAAGGCTGGGCGCCACCCACTAGGCGCCTGCCCTCTCCAGAACCACCTGGGCGCCACCCACTTGGCACCTGCCCTCTCTCGAACCACCTGGGCACCTACCCTTCTGATACAGGGTCCAGGTTCTAGATCTCTGCCCATTGCATCATTTGCTCATAGGTTCGTTAGTTGCATCACTAGTAGTTCGAATTAATACATTCGAATCAGTTGCTGAATATCGGAAGTTGTCTTAAAAATACTGAGATTCTTGTGCATTCGTTGTGTTCCGTTGAAAACCCTAACCAAGCATGGTAGGCACCACAGGTGTGGCGCCCAAGTGGATTCCTCCACTTTTGTGCACAACTTCCGATCTTCCGCATTTAGTTCATTTAGAAACTGCATAATAATGATATGTTTAGTTGTATGATATGTTCTGAACTTTGAATCACCATCTTTGTCACACTTCACATCATTTCATTTGAACGACACAACTATAGAAAATCCCAAAGAAAAATCATAAAACATAAAATCCCTTCTTCTCTTTCCTTAGTCTCTAGTAAATTAAAGGAGAAACCAAAAACAATTTAAAAGATATCCAGAAAACCCAAAAAGAATAATTAGATAGTCTAGATTATTGAATTTAGCACCTAAGTAGGATAAATCATAAGATTAATTAAAGCATTATAATTAGCCAACTTAAGAAACATCAAATCATTAAGAGCCCTAAAACCTTAAGACCCTAATTAATTCGGATTTAAAAGCAATTAAGAACTCAAAAAAAAAAAAACGCAGAAACACTAAAACCCCAAAAAACAGCCACCTAGGCGCCACCCCCTGGGCACCCATCCTTCCATAGCCATCTGGGCGCCACCCCCTGGGCGCCCAGCCTATTCATTCCCTAAGAAACCCCGGTTAAAGCTTAAGTTAATAAGTTAAGACCTTAAACTAATTCGAATCAACACAATAAAACATTTTAAACCTAGAATAAGTAAACCTTAATTAACTTAACCTCGAATTAACTCAAAAACTCAAAACCAACAAAACTCCAAAACAGTCCACCGAGCGCCACCCCGTGGGTGCCCAGCCTACACTGCCACCTGGGCACCACCCTCTTAGCGCCCATCCTATCCCATCTCTAAAGAACCCCTAATTAAAACTTCTAATTAATCACAACCCAAATTTAATCCTAATCAACATAACAAAACACTTTTAAATTTAAGAAACCTAAAACCTCAATCAATTTAGACTTGAACCAGCCTAAAAACGCAAAATCAACACGAAACCATAAAACAGACTGTGATCTTGTCTGTCAGGAGACATGGCGGTCAGCCGTCAGCTGAGGATAGTCTCCTACTCGGCTAGCTGACAAGTGACCGAGACCTAACCGAGTTTTCAAACCCGACCTGTTTAATGAGATTTTCTTCGGAACTGAAAACCAGAATATGCTGAAAGACTTATATCTTGGTATTGTGCACTTGAAACTTGAAATACCTAATAACATCGGAGCACCATGCTATCTTTAAAAGCGGATATTTGGGCTTCAAGTGCACGATGATCAAAAGAAGGGTCTTAACATATACTTGAATGTCTGTTTTGAAAAATTTGGTCTTGACCCGAAGAATATCGTTTTGCACTTGTTTTGACTTACAAGCGTTGGTTTTGCTCGGATATCGTTTTGCACTTGTTTTGACCTACAAGTATCAGTTTTGCTTCAAGTATCGATTTTCACGTGTTGTGATCTACAAGTATCAGCTGTGTTTTGAATTGTTCTAGAACTCTGTTGGGGAACACATTTCAGCCTTATTTCACTATGGCTTATACCACTTTTGTTTAGTTTCGCTTTACATTGCTTTGATAAGTGTTTTCCCCCATTTTCAATAAGTTTTGTACAAGCATTGACGTGGTTTGTGCATACATGAATATCATTGAATACCGCTGAGCGTGGACTGCCCTCTCAGTCTGATCCACTAGTTAGGGGTCCTTAAACATAAGGATAATCTGCAAATTAGTAGTGTAATTGTACACATTCTTGTTTTGTCCGATTCTGCGGCCAGTTTCCCGCTCACCTTGTGTGACTCTGGCTTTCGTTTTGTTTCGTTTTATTTCATTTTCTTTCGTTTTGCTTGCTCTTGTCATCACATATGACGGAGAAAGGATGAGCTCTATCTGGATTCATGAATCATGATGTTTTCTCGAAATCACGCTAGTCTTGTCTTGCTTTAGTTCATGTACTATTTTAAATTCATTAAATGGCTTTAAACACTAGATCATATGTGCTCATGCTAGTTTTGCCTCATTTCTAGTTCGTGGACTTTTGTTTTCTTAACCTGTATATCGTTCAAGCATTGTTTCAAGTTTTGTAAACTGTTTTAAATTCAGTATATGATTTCTTATAAATTTTAAATGATTTATACTCATTCCTAAATTGATCACCAGCCAGACTGTCGTGTCTGACCCTGTTTGTTTGGTGCCTTAGGTAGCAGGTTCTCGTCTTGAGCTAGAACGTGTGCAGAGGGCTGTAGAGCCACGAATTTTGCAGGTTGTTGTGTTGGTGACGTCATGTAGACGTCGTGCGTGTCTCCGGAGATTCGTTACACAATTGAGTCGTATTTGTTTTAGCTTGTGGATTTATAAGGCTTTTGTTAGCCTCTTTTCTCTTGGGATTGTAACTAATGCACTTGTTAAATTATAACTTGAATATGCTTAGGTAATGATAGGCCTGTCACTGTCAACTCTGTATATTTGATAACATGTTTTGTTTCAGTCTAAGTATGAGAATTGTTTGACAGCATTATGCTGACGGGTTGAGTGCGACATGGAATCCGACAGCCACGGGCTCCGAGTAGCAACGCCACGTAAGCTTCCACGAAATGTTCTTGATGTGTTTGGAATTTTTTTCTTCCTCGCACACGAGGATCCTTAGGGAGAAATATATTTTTCACCATCTCCCCAGTTAGCATCCTCGAGGTCGGACCGCTACGGGGATCTGAGTTTGGGGGCGCGACAGGCTGGTATCAGAGCGTGTAAAACACTCTAGGAGCCTTAAGACGTGTGGTGAGGACTCCTTAGACCGCGTAGATTTTGTTTTGGCTAGCCATCGTTTTTATAACTTCAGATTTCGTTTTCTCCTAGTAGGGGAGACTCTTTTTGTCTCGTCTCCTTGTCCTTGTAGTTAGGGAATTTTGGGGACCAAATTCAGTTCTAGTGGGGGAGAATTTAATGTCTCCGTACCCATATTTTGTATCTTTTGCTTGCTTTTGCGCTAGAAAGTTAGAGTTTTGTGGAACTTAGCATGTATTTCTCTAAGGACTTTGACAAGATTTTTAGCTTCTCGATGTTGCAATTGGAGTTAGGATGGGATTATGTGAACAATTGTTAGTTAGCAAGGAATGTGAACAAGATATCGAGATCTAATTATAGTTGATTGTGGACAGTCAAGTGGTGTGTTAGACAAGTAAGTGTAAAATTTTTGGATAAACTTGGATTATTTTCCTAAGTCAGAGGACCTCTAAGGCCGGATTAGCGGTGGATTTTAAGAAGTTTTAGGTGATTTTCAGTTGGTACAGCTTCAAGAAGATGTGAAAAGTTAGAAATTTCTCAAATTTGATGAACTTTTATCAGAGAAGTGTTAGAAGATTTTCAACGACTCCAGAATGAGGGTGAAGTTAACTCAGCAGAATGTGTTGGTGTGTGGTTAAAAGCATAGGAAATCAGTTTTTGGCAGCTGTGTAGAGGGGTGTATGCGGAATTAATTGTTACTTAATCACTTGATAGAGTACATTTTGTGGATTTTACCAACTTGTAGAACATCAGTTTTGACGGAGTACATATTGAAATGGAGAATCACAACCTATGGATAATTTCAATTGAAAGATTTAGAGTAGAATGACACAGGAGTAAGACTTAAGGACAATGAACTTGAAATAAAGACAGAAGATTGGGCAACCAAGGCTTGATTGAAGCAGCTTCGAGGTTTGAATTCAGAGTTATAACCATTTGAGGTGTGATGATGAGTAGACAATTATTGTACAGGGGACCAAGGACAATGAGCATAAAGAGTCAGAGTAATAAAAACTTTTGGGTTACTTTGAATAAAGACTTCACTCTAGGATTGTGAACACGAATCGAACTCCCAAGATCAATTATGCATGCTAAGGATAGAAGACCGGACAAATGAATCCTTGATAGAGGTACATCCTACAGAGTTTGGACATGTGGAGTAGTATGATAGTTAGAGTGTCAGCGGGTTAAGTCAGAGTGGGAAACCTATAGTGCTGTGGACCTTGTGATTTCAACGAGCAGACAGAATAGCAGTACACCAGGATGAGTCAGAACTTTCATTTTCTTGGACCGACACTGATGGGCAAGAGAAGTAGCAGATTCGAGACAATGCTAGGACAGTTGATGATCGCTGGGGATTGACAGAAGGAATCTTCTAACATTGATTTTGTCAGAAGAGCAAGTTGCCGAGTAAAAGTTTGGACGTTTGAGATCTTCAACCAAATCAGAGACCTTGACCACGTACTCATATCACCGCCCTGTTTGATCAGGAAGTATTGCAGTTGAGTAGGAGCAGGGAGATCATCAACGTTTAGAGACAGTGTTTCAGAAGAGGATGACCTAGTGAGTTCAGGTGATTCGGAGATAACCGTGTGTTCGATTAGACTTCTTGATATTTTTGTGATCTAGTTCCGGAGTGATTTTTTCCATTTTATTTTTTTTTGAGTTGGTTTAGATCATTTGGAGGACCAAATGTTCTAAAGGGGGGAGGATGTAAGACCCCTCGTGATTAGTGTGCTTTCAGCTGAGGGTTAGATCTCTAAGTAAGATTTGAGTGTAATCGAGTTAGTTTATAGTTTTTTTAATGTTTTTCCATAGCTTTGAGGAATTTTAAGAGCGGTTGGACCCCGTCTGTAACCTCGGGTGTGCCTTGGGTTGTGTGTGTCGGCGTGGGGGGAATTGTTCTTGATTTTCAAAAATTACAATTTTGGTTTCTTTTGATAGGTTAAATTAGTCCCAACAACTTTTGTGTTTAGCCCAATCCCATTCGAAACCCAGAAAATCAGTTTTTCAACCCGGAGGGAAAAACGGTCTTTTTACATTTAAATCTGAGCTCAAATTTCAAAATTTCAAAACCATACCAAAAATATACTTTCTGAAAACTAGATATTTAGACGATCAATTTTGTCATCTTTGCCGATTTCGTCCAGGGCCCGCAAGACCATGATTTAGCCATTTTAAGTTTCAGCTGTATGGGCCCCACTTTTTCCACTTACTTAAGTCTTTATCTCCCTCACTCACGTTCTTCTTCTCGAGCCCCATTCAACTACAGAAACTTCAGCAACTTAGAACAAGTAGGGAACCCATTTTCCTCTCCACTATCTCCTCTTGCATCCTAGCCCATTTGGCCTTAGAATAGAAATCTGAAGACACCATCTTCTTCCTCATCCTTCAAGCTTCAGCTGGACCCTCTTTGTCCAAAAATCCTGCAAGTCTTCCACTCCACCCAGCTATTTCCTTCTTGTTTAGATAGCTTCAGATAAGACCTCTTTTTACATCTCTCTAATGGAGTCATTTGAGCCTGGAAGGATTGTGTTTTTGATACATGCAACACCCATTTCGAAATGGGTTCTTGTTTTTCAAATTTTGTTGGATTTTGAGGTATTTTTTTGGGGCTTTTTGTAGATTTCAGTTCAGCTCTTGAGAGTGGTCTTGAGCAAGTTCTTGGATTAGCTTTTGGGTCAAAGGCATGATCAACTTAGTTTTCTTGATGCATGCAATGTTTGAATTTTTAGTTTCAATGGTTTGGCTCTTTTTCCATTTTTGTGTGAGCAAGGTTTTATTTCAAATATGTATTATGGTTTGAAATCTTGTTTAGTTTGAAGTTCATGTGTTAATGGTTTAATGTCTGATGGTTTCCATTCAATTTAGATGATTTTACCCTATCTGAATGTCTTGGAAATGGATGAAAAAGTGAGGAAGTGTTTGTAAAATGTCGAAAGAATTTGGTTGTTGAAGTTGTGTTGAAATGGGCCTTGGAGAGCATGGAGGCTCAAGGGAAATGCAGGGATTTGGCAAAGGAAGAAATGAAGTGGAATGGAGTAAGAATGGAAGAAGGAAGAATTGCAAAAATCTTACTTGAACTGGGCTGCCGAGCATAGTCGGTCAGCTGGCGGCTAACCGACAGGTTCACTTCGGTCGGCCGATAGCCAACCGGGTCCAGATCGGTTCCATTTCCAGTAGCCTGTTTTCCAGCAGGGAATTTTCGGTCAGTTGGCAATCAGCTATCGGGTAACCGATAGGTTCAATTCGGTCAGTCGACAGCCAACCGAGCTCCAATTCGGTTCCATTTCCAGAATGTGATCTTGTCTGTTAGGAGACATGGCGGTCAGCCGTCGGTCAGCTGACAGCTAGGGATAGTCTCCTACTCGGCTAGCCGACAGGTGACCGAGACCTAACCGAGTTTTCAAACCCGACCTGTTTAATGAGATTTTCTTCGGAATTGAAAACCAGAATATGTTGAGAGACTTATATCTTGGTATTGTGCACTTGAAACTTGAAATACCTAATAACATCGGAGCACCATGCTATCTTTAAAAGGGGATATTTGGGCTTCAAGTGCACGATGATCAAAAGAAGGGTCTTAACATATACTTGAAGGTCTGTTTTGAGAAATTTGGTCTTGACCCGAAGAATATCGTTTTGCGCTTGTTTTGACTTACAAGCGTTGGTTTTGCTCGGATATCGTTTTGCACTTGTTTTGACCTACAAGTATCAGTTTTGCTTCAAGTATTGATTTTCACGTGTTGTGATCTACAAGTATCAGCTGTGTTTTGAATTGTTCTAGAACTCTGTTGGGGAACACATTTCAGCCTTATTTCACTATGGCTTATACCACTTTTGTTTAGTTTCGCTTTACATTGCTTTGATAAGTGTTTTCCCCCATTTTCAATAAGTCTTGTACAAGCATTGACATGGTTTGTGCATACATGAATATCATTGAATACCGCTGAGCATGGACTGCCCTCTCAGTCTGATCCACTAGTTAGGGGTCCTTAAACATAAGGATAATCTGCAAATTAGTAGTGTAATTGTACACATTCTTGTTTTGTCCGATTCTGCGGCCAGTTTCCCGCTCACCTTGTGTGACTCTGGCTTTCGTTTTGTTTCGTCTTATTTCATTTTCTTTCGTTTTGCTTGCTCTTGTCATCACGTATGATGGAGAAAGGATGAGCTCTATCTGGATTCATGAATCATGATGTTTTCTCGAAATCACGCTAGTTTTGTCTTGCTTTAGTTCATGTACTGTTTTAAATTCATTAAATGGCTTTAAACACTAGATCATATGTGCTCATGCTAGTTTTGCCTCATTTCTCGTTCGTGGACTTTTGTTTTCTTAACCTGTATATCGTTCAAGCATTGTTTCATGTTTTGTAAACTGTTTTAGATTCAGTATATGATTTCTTATAAAGTTTAAATGATTTATACTCATTCCTAAATTGATCACCAGCCAGACCGTCGTGTCTGACCCTGTTTGTTTGGTGCCTTAGGTAGCAGGTTCTCGTCTTGAGCTAGAACGTGTGCAGAGGGCTGTAGAGCCACGAGTTTCGCAGGTTGTTGTGTTGGTGACGTCATGTAGACGTCGTGCGTGTCTTCGGAGATTCGTTACACAATTGAGTCGTATTTGTTTTAGCTTGTAGATTTGTAAGGCTTTTGTTAGCCTCTTTTCTCTTGGGATTGTAACTAATGCACTTGTTAAATTATAACTTGAATATGCTTGGGTAATGATAAGCCTGTCACAGTCAGCTCTGTATATTTGATAACATGTTTTGTTCCAGTCTAAGTATGAAAATTGTTTGACAGCATTATGCTGACAGGTTGAGAGTGACACGAAATCCGACAGCCACGGGCTCCGGGTCGCAACGCCACGTAAGCTTCCACGAAATGTTCTTGGTGTGTTTGGAATTTTTTTCTCCCTCACACACGTGGATCCTTGGGGAGAAATATATTTATCACCATCTCCTCAGTTCGCATCCCCGAGGTCGGACCGCTGTGGGGATCTGGGTTTGGGGGCACGACAACTCATATCTATATCTATGTACACTCATCACATGCAATGTACATCTGTTATATTTTTTTTTCTTCTCTTACACCTGTTCACCCCTCTCTCTTTCAATTTTTTTTTCTTATATTATCAATTATCTTTGTGGGCCAACTATTCCATCACCATAAATCCAGATGTCATGTGTGGCCCATTAAGGATGAAATCATTTGATTCCGTTTCCTTTCTTCTTATCTTCCCTTTTTTCCTCTTTGGATGTAGAGCCATCGTGGGTCCCACTCGTTAAAAACATTTCAAGGGTGGCCCCCACTGATGGATCAAATATGTTAATTTTTTTATCCCTTTCTTTTGGTTCTTTTTAGTAGATCGATGTAGATCCATCCGGTTTGTTTTCTTTTCCTTATATTTGCAATCATCAATGGGTCCCATGTTAAATATGTTTTGTGGGACCTACGTTTGCTATCCCAGACCCACTGGGAACTGGAGAGATCTTGATTGTAGGTTCATTGTTGCCACACTTTCGAATTTATTTCAAATAGAATTAGATGAAAATCACAATCTCATGTATAAATCCTTTCCTGGCATTGAAATTTCAAACAGTCCAATATGAATTTTGTATTCCAAATATAGTCATATCACACCGTATTTCAAACATATCTCATGGTATTGTATATCCAACCCTATCTCATGGTATGGCACATTGAGATGTAGCTCCCTACTTCCCTTATCTTCTTCCCCTCGCTTGATCCATCCTTTCTCTCCTCATCACAGGCAACAAAGGTCTCCATCTCTCCCTCCCATGCCCCTTTTTATAGACTCATTAGTTTCTAATGCTTGCATTTTTATTATAAAAAAATACGTGCATTTTTCTTTCTTGTATTCCATCCACTTAGATCACCATGGAGATAGGCTATCCTTTCTTGCCTTTTTTTTTTTTTTTTTTTTTTTTTTTTTGCAATATACACATTTCTTGTATTTTTTATAGTTATGCTAGGGAGACGATTTGTCATCTTATTGATGATTGCAACTTTCCAACAGTTGACTTTCATTTGATTTGATCATAACGGTGAGGTTTTAGTTTTTCTTCCTCAAGTGGATTAATCTTTTTTTTTAATTATATTTGATTATGTGTCCGATCCAAACCTTCCTGCTGCTTTATGTAT
Organism: Persea americana; assembly: GCA_029852735.1. Lineage (NCBI taxonomy): Eukaryota > Viridiplantae > Streptophyta > Magnoliopsida > Laurales > Lauraceae > Persea > Persea americana. The sequence goes on from CM056814.1 coordinate 45,601,286, forward strand.
TATAGTTCTTAATCCGAAATTTTGTATTTAGTGGATGCTTACCATAAGTATACATTCTTTATAGTTGCAGTGCTAGAGTGTATTATTTATATTTGTTTATTATTTTGTTCTTCCCCTCACATGATCCTTAAATGGTGGGACATTTTATTTTATTTTATTTGAAAATAGTAGGACTTATTTTATGGATAGATGATCTGGAGTGTATATATATAATATATCCGTAAATGAGATGGTCGTAATGGTCAATGCCTTTAAATTCAAGGGGTCGTCATGTTATGTAAATTTACTTCATTTTATATTTATTTTCTACATAGAAAAAAATTTAATATTCAGAGATAATAAAAAAATTATTTATATTTATTTTATCTTAACAATATTTCAAAAGAATTCTTAAATTTTAACATATTTTCATTTCTAAGCCTGTGCCTTTATTGCTAGTATATATATTAAAGCAATAGAGAGGCGTGATCTCTAGGTAGTCACATCAGCACTCTCAAATCTCACCGTGCCTTGGCTCAATGGTGGGCGCTTAAAAAATTGTTATGGGGCTCGAGCAATTTATAATACGGGTATGAGTACTGATATCAGGGTCAGTTTTTTTCTTCAGCATGATGGATAGAACTTTCCAAGTCCAACTACAAATGAGTTTATGGATATTTATCAGGCCATCCCCATTGAGATTGTTCCATGGAGGGAATTTGATGATGAAATAGTGTGGACTTTAGAAGATCAGGGTCAGTTCTCTTTAAAATCGGCCTACAAGTTAATTTGTAACATTTCTGACCAACATTTGCAGTGGACTTCAGCAATATGGTTCAAATGGTGTATTAAAAAGCACTCCATATGTGCATGGATGCTCTTTAGAGGAAGACTCAAAATGAAGGGTTTCCTTCTTTAGAGAAATGTTTCTTGGTATTCTTGTTGTGTTCTTTGTGACTGCACGTGGGAAACATCATCACATCTCATGTTCCAAAGCCCATACTCTCAAGAGATTTGGTAGCTTCTACTTTAAATATTGAACTTGCAGCCAACAAGTTGCAATGATATTTCTGACCTACTAGATTCAATTATCTCTCGTATAGACCAGCAAAGTGAAGGAGCTCTGACTCTTGGAAAAAATTCTTTTCAATGCTTTTGTTTGGCACATATGGGCAGAGAGAAATTGCAGGATTTTCAGGGCAAAAGCAAATTCCAGAGCAGCTATTATGCATCAAATCATTCAAGTGACTACTACCAGAATACTTTATCTCGACATCAATCTACCAACTAACATCCAATGCCATTGGAATGTGCTCGCGAATATGCAAGAGAACAGCGCAAAGTTGATTAGTGAGAAAAGTCAAGGCTGGCGTCTATCCATTGTTTAGATTAAACAAGATTTAGTGGGGATTATGTGGCGAGATATTCATTAGCCAATAAAGGGCCGAATAGAGCAGGCTTTAAACTATAATGAAGGGATGTCTCAAACCTTACAAATTGTTCCAAATTATGTATCTTTCATAACTATTGAAGTGGACAAATCTATTTAGCAAAATCTTCTCAATCCATGCCAATCTGATTGGGTTGTGAGATTTCAGCCTAGAAGACTTCATATGGAGAAACTAAAAGATTCGAGCATATGCACTTCTCTTTATTACATCCTCAAACAGTATGTTTTAGCAAATTCGTCATCAGAAACTCTGGTACATCTCAAAGGTATGTGAATCATATTGAGCCGCTGTCTCACTTCACCTTTGCTACCTGATTTTCAAAGCTTTGAGAGCTTTACGATGCTGGCGTCTAGGCACTAGGGATTGGCGTCTTGACGCCAAGTGCAGACTGCTCTTGAACTTTGGATTGGTTTTAGGTTAAAGTTAGAGTATTCTGATTGATTTGTTGGGGTATGCCCCATTCGGAGGTCTAAGAGCCTTGTTGGTGACTTAGATTCCCTCTTTTGTATTTTATTCTTTTTTGAGAAAATAAAGAACTAACTTACTCTTCAAAAAACAAAAAAAAATTCTCACCGTGCCACATTGGAGCTCTCAAGGGACACCATGTGTCATAATTGCTGATACCACATATGATTTTCAAAACGTTGAGAGGGTAAATCTATATCTCTCAATATTCAGTATTTACTTTAGTCCAAGATTCATGCTCCTAAAACGTCTCTTAGTTTATCTGAAATCCTCTATTAAATGAGAAGTTGTTTCTATTTATTAGGCTTTAAACCCCTTTGAAGTACACGGTTTCTATTTAGGTTTTAAATGGTAATCAAGAATTTAAACTTCAAACCTCCTAGAATCTCCTAATCCTGCTCCTTATTTATCTCCATCCATAATAAGCAACTCATATCTCTAGTCATGTGCACTTTACAAATTAAATCTATCCATTTTGCAATCCAACAATTATCTCCCTATCTTTCTATTCTCGATTTCTATAAGAAGCTAAGTGTATACAAAATATCAACGGTTGGAACATGCCCCCACTAAAAAAGATCCAGAATATAGAAAACTCCATTGAAAGAGATTTGTAGGAAAAAAAAGGGTCTCTAGCCCAGAGGGCTCAACCCTGTTAGATCCTCCTAAGTCCTAACCCTTTAATCTGTATTAACCCCAACATACTATATTTTGATTTTCATATGTTTATTATATATGTACAAAGACAAATCGGATATTTGAGTCAAGTTCCGGTGCCCCAAGCCTAAATCCAAACTTGACCCAGATTTCACATGGCTTTTAAACCTAGACCTGAAAGCCCTACCCAAGAGTTCACTTTTATCTGGATCTGGTCCTACTGATTTTGGGTTTGGGGAGGATATTTTAATTTTCAAACCTGCAGGAGTCACGGGTTCTTGTATCAAAGAAAGGGACTCGTTGTCTCCTTTCTGAAACAAATCAGACAAAGTGTACGTCTTTACGCTATTAAGAAAGAATGTCGGTAAGATTCCCTTTTATGATTTTGTAATGATATACTAGATGAACCTACCCGTGCTAGGCACGTGCAATGTCCAATGCAATTCACCCTTGTGTTAGAGTACTTAGATCATGAGAATTTACAATTTTTCAAAACAAAATATTGAACAATTCTTACTTTCTAATTTAGAAAATAATACCATAATTTATTAATTACAAGGCCCGCTCTGATGTGATGTGATGTGACGTGATGTGCTGTTAAGTGCAATTTTGAAAACATAGATAGAATACATGTTTTAAAGATTTTCCTAACTAAAATTTTTATATCAACAAGAAAGGAAAACAATGCAAATCATTTTACTACACAAATGTATGCACTTCCTTTCCAAAAAGAAAAATATAGGTATTGCCTCTTTGCTTTCTAACCTGAAAGTGCATCTGATTTTTTTTATTTTTATTATCTGAAATGAATCAGGTATGTTTTTCTTTTTTTATTTTCTTGAAAGGGTAATTGTATTAGAAAGCAAAGAACGGAACAAAGACTTTTAGAGAAAAGTCCCTGAAGAGATCACCAGAGGCAGAAGAACAAAAGAGAAAAGAGAAAGGAGGAAAAAAAAAAAAAAAAAAGAAGAAGAAAATACAATGAGCTAGATAGAGGAGTATGAACTCCAAAAAAAATGAATCAAGTTTTTAAGTTTAAACCCATTGAAAGGCTTGGCAATGTGACCCAAGGAGACAAGCAGTAAATATTGGCAATGTGTTTCTTTAGTTTGAAATACAAATTGTAGAGATCAAATAATATTACATGTGGAGATTTCATAAATAGAGAATATATTCCAAAGAAAGAGTGACGATAATAGTTTTAGAATTTGGCTTTGTGTAGCCCGAACTCCCATCACACCAGAGAATTCATTCCAAAAGGCCCATTTGGATGTCTGAAATGTAGTTGTTCAGTTGTCAGCTCACCTTTTAATCTCTCTTTATAAACAACTACTCATCCTAAAGAACAAAATAATTGTGATTTACATTCATTAGAGTTCTCCAAACACATGATTACCATACAGGCTTTGTCTAGTTTAGATATACTTTATAGGCACCAGTTGACAGAGAAGAGTTTTATCATCTTACAATGCCTAAAAATTATATAGAGTTTAGGTCTCCATGAAGAATTATACAAACCAGTATAGAATAGTAAAGCTGCAGAAGTATATAAGGTCTCAACTGAAACAAATTCTCCATTCTCTTTTAAGGAATTCCTTTCCAAAACAGTCGATGTGTCCGTTACAAAATATCTATACATTTTTCATGATCCGTAGTTCTAATTCACCGACATTGCACCAAACATGGAAAACTGACCACCAAATCCATCTAGAAATAAGATAGCATGTTCCAAGAAGTAGGACATACATAAAAGTAAATAGAAGAGTCTATTTGCCTTGGATCGAACTAATAACAAGTTCTATCAGAGGACCCACAAAAGCTCCTTGGAACCCTCTATGCCATATATAAAACAAAATTGCAAGTAAGCTCTAAAAGTAGAAAATACAATTAGAAGTTCACACAAACACTCTAATATGTAAATAAGCTCCAGATCATCAAATAAGAACTTTGTTTTAGAGTTTTCGAACTACCCCTAAGTTCCCTTAACTGCACCCCTCTTATACAGATTGAAATGCACTATCTTTGGTTTCTTCTTTAATGAGAACTCAACGAAATTTAAGCCTGCACACCACCCCCAACTAAAATAAATAAGTACGGAAAAAATAGAGTAAAAATATTGATAAGCCCCTTGGAAATAACCAGAGGATGGTGGATTGACTAAAGTTCAACATCAGCGACAAATAATAGGCTAGAATTGACTTTTGATGAAAGAATAAGTAGAGAAAGCTGAAAAGAAATTTGTAATTTGTAATATGCTTTGAAGGCTTCACAAATGACAAGTTTGATGGCACAATCAATAAAAAAAAAAATTTCATGTTCAGATCCTCATAAACTGATTACAGGCAACTGGGTTTACACGTAAATGAAGGTTCACACGTTTGAATAACCTCAATTGCCCGATTTTATTCTGTCACAATGAATAACAATAACCAGAGTCACAAGTAATCTGACTATAAGGCAAATGATTCTTGAGGATTTAAAAATGGCCCTGATAGACAATAAGAACAGTTTATAAAATAACTTTGTACCTTAATAGCAAATGCGACAAACTCGTTCCGTTTATTTTGTCAATCCTAAATGTTTGAGTTCCTAGCAACAAACTATTTTGGCCAAATAAGCCATTATCTTGACTTAAAGTTCTAGCAGTAAAATAAAAGGCCTTGAAAATAATGTCTAATAAGAATACCAAAGACAACTTTTTAAGTAAAACATAATTGAAATATATTGCATTAATGTAACTATCAAATGAAAGAATAAAAACGATATAGATATTCAAAATCAACCTCCAAATACAAGAACCATAAGATAACTGCACATATAAGCCTCCCAGAAATATGATGGGAAAAAAATACTTGTGAAACAAGAAGGCGGCATTAAAATTAACATTGCAAATTTTTCAGGAAGTTCCAAGAAATAACTATATTTCTAACTTGTGAATGAAACACTACTTGTTCACTTGTTCAGACAATGCCTTTCCCATAGAAGAAGATAATCTTATCATTTTAAACTTGAAGTAAAATTATGTTACTACCTACAAGTATACATCTAGAAAACCTACTATAACAAGAGTAAACTCCAGATTGAGGATGAAAGCATGATTTAGAAGAGTAGATACTACACTTCTCACTAATCTTCAGAGAACTATTAAAGCACTACGTTCATCCAAACATTGCAAGAATTTATTGCTTCTCATACATTTAAAAGGCACAAATCCTTTATTTAGGGTCAAATTCACAAAAAAAAGAGAATAAGGAAATTGAAAGTCCTTGAAGCTATAAATTTCTGAATATGTTAAACGACCATCAAAATGAGATAAGCAATACACATCTCAAATTGACGAAAATATCATTAGCCCTTTTCACTTTCAATTAATCCATTATCAAGAAAATTCAAAATATCACACTCAAATGACATTACTGAATATAAAACATGGGAAAGTTTCAACAGAGCAATCAATAGAAAATGTTGAAACAAATGAAATTAGATGAAAAAGGTAATACTACCATTCACACTCCAAAGCAAGCACATATAATAAATCAAATTAAATACACCAAACAACACAAAAGGGGAAAAAATGAAATCCCTCTAAGGAAACTACCTCAACAAGAACCTGACAACCAACGCTCGACTCCCCGTCTACCCAAGCGAGTTTCTGAAACCCAGACTTGTAAATGGACGGATTCAAGTAATAGGCATCAGGCTTCTACACAACAGACAGCCCTTCGTGAGATTTCATAGGGAGTAGTGGAACCAACCAAAATATTTTTCTTAACAGGGAGACACTATATTGGAAAAACAAAAGAAATAGAGGATTCTTAGGAGGCTATATGTAAGAAAGTTGGGTTTTTAAAAAATTCTTAGAAGAGACTGCAACGCCCTCGGTTTAAACAAAACAAACATTTTCCATCTCTCCCATTTTGTAACATTCTCATCATTCCAAAGGTAAGAATCATGTAGCTAGTTGTCGAGTAAGCCTACATCAGATTAAACAATTGGTTTGCTGCCAAGGTTATCTCCCAATGAAAGTCTTTATCTATTGAGGCTTGATTGGGTTAAGGAGGATCAGAGTTTGAATCGACATCAAACTAGTTCGGCAGTGTTCTTCGCTGGTCAAAAGAAGTGGGGCTCTTATGTGGAGAAGACTTTAACAGAAGGTGTAACTCCAAGGGATTGCATATTTAAGAGAGATGGGAACCCTTTACTGGTTGTCTAAAGATCCAGACATTCGTAGCAAGTCCTCGAGGTCTTCCATGGTTGAAGTGCACAAAGATTTGTAATAAGATTAATTTTGGTCGACACCTCATCTTGGACTAGCACCGAATTCCATATAAAAGGTGAGACTTATGGTTGATTTACCATATCTAGGCATTTCAAATGCTTGGTAGAGTTGGCCAAAGATGTGCAATGGGAAATTCCATGGAAGATGTTATTTGTTTGGCTCAATTGAATAAATAATAAATAAACCGGGTCCCTGTATTGCCCATCTTGTACTGTAATTAGAAGTAGGTCTATTATCATAGGTCTACTGCCATTAGAAGTAGTGTTTGGGTGTAACTGGGTATTGGGCTGATATTATAAATAGAGACTAAGGATCTCTATGATGTACAACCCTCTTCTGATTGCATAGTGAATTCTCCCGTCTTCTCCGTGGACGTAGGCCAAAAGCCGAACCACGTAAATCTCTATGTTCTTGTGTGTGCTTAATCTCTTCTCATAGGCCCTAGATCATAACAAACTGGTATCAGAGCTTTCCGCATGATCGGAAGAGATTCGACGGATCGGATTTCGGAGGGCTAGAGTTGTGGCTACGTGATCGACAGATTAGATCTCAAGATTGAAATAGTATTTTCTGGATCTTGCAGAGGGAGATCGTCTGATCTAGAATGGCCACACAATTCTTTGAGACAGGGAGATCAGATCGGAGAACGGCTTGGGTTCAGCCTTTGTGGAAATTGCAGATCGATCGGATTAAAGGAAATCTGGTCTCACCGGAGAAGAAGGAGACAGCAGAAAGGGCGGTGATCCTCGGCTAACATCGCGTGGTTCCCCCGTCTGTCGTCGGTGACGTGTGCGATTTGAAAAATCGCTGGGCAGACGATTTGATCCTGCGTTTCTCATTAGACGTGAAAACCGCCAAAGACAGTACCGCATCACCGGAGTCGTTGCCGTGGCCACAGCGCTTCGCTCACTTTTGCTGTCGCCGCACCCCACCTGGCCGTGGAAGAAGAGGCGTCTGGGTCGGTTCCGTTGGATTCTGTCCAGAAGCATTGTTGGCGTGTTCTGAAGGAGAATTGCTGCCGTTACGTGTCGCCGGCGCTGATCGAAGGAAGAAACAGGGCGCTGATCGGAGGAAGGACCTGGCTGTTCTTGCTATTTGAAGTTCAGGACGGTTTTTTGGGCGGTTTTAGGTCCGGCTGGGCCCCACCACGCCGTCTTCGCCCATCGCCGGAGTCTTCGCCCATCACCGGAGTCTCCGCCCATCGCCGGAGTCTCCGCCGTCTCCTCCCGTCGCCAGATAAGGGAGGTCGCCCCCGCTTGCATCGTCCCATTGCCGAGGACGGAAGTGGGCTGCCGCTGTCGGTTCTGGTTGCTAAACCAGAACGAAGAAGAAGAAGAACCCAACTCCTTTGGGTTTGTTTCTGGGTTGGGTCCAGTCCAGGTCGGCCGGACCTGTTTTCGGAAGCCCACAGTCAAAGCCTGCTGCAGAAAGGCGCTGACGTCAGCAGATCGTACGGTCAAAGTCTGTTTGACCAAATCGAAGGCTGAAATTTGTTTTCGCGATATCTTGATGATCCGGAGTCCGATCGGAGATCCGTTTGAACCTACGGACTCGTTGCGAGCAGATCTACGCTGTTGTGGAAGAAGATTGGCTATTCAACAGTCAACGAAAGAGATTGACTGATTGGAGCACAGAAACTTATTTCTGCGATATCTTGGCCGTCCAGAGTCGGATTTCAGATCCGTTTCTTCCAACGTGCTCGTGGTAATCAGATCTACGTAAGTATAGTGAAAGATTCGTGGAATGGCTATGAAGTTTAACATTGAGAAATTCAATGGTAATAATGACTTCGGTCTTTGGCGTCTGAAGATGCATGCTTTGTTGGTACATAATGGGTTGCATAATGCTTTGAGGGGAAAGAATGCTCTATCTGAAAAATTGTCGGATGAAGAGAAGGATGAGTTGTTGGAAAAGGCGTATGGTCAGATTCTGCTGTTCTTGAGTGATGGTGTACTGCGAAAGGTTGTTCAGGAAAAAACTGTTGCTGTCATATGGCAAAAGTTGGAAAACTTGTACATCACAAAATCTATCACAAATCACTTATATCTAAAGAAGCGGTTGTTCACGTTACAAATGCAGGAAGGTACGTCTGTTTCAACTCACCTTGATTCTTTCACAAAAGCTATTATGGATTTGGAAAATATCAATGTTGAAATTGATGATGAGGACCAAGCTATTATGTTGCTGTGCTCGTTAGCACCCTCGTATGAGCATTTTGTTGATATCATGATGTATGGTAGAGATACTCTCTCCAAAGAGGATGTAGAGGCAGCCTTGAACTCAAAAGAGTTGAAGAAAAAGGTTGCAGCTGACAATGATAGTTCGAGTGAGGGTTTGGTAATACGAGGAAGAACAAGAGACTCCAGTAATAAGGGCAAATATAGATCCAATAGGAAAAACATTGAATGTTATTATTGCCATAAGAAAGGGCACATAAAAAAACTGTCCTGAAAGGCAGAGGAAAGGGAAAGAAATAGAAGATTCGTCATCTGATGATGATTCAGTCAGTGTTGCAGATGGAAGATCAGATTATGTTTCCGATAATGCACTTTCTGTGATTGAAAATGGTATTCATCCTAAGGATGAATGGATTCTTGATTCAGGTTGTTCTTACCATATGTGTCCCAATAGGGACTGGTTTACCACTTATAAAGAAATCAACGGTGGTAGTGTCTTGATGGGCAACAATGTTGCATGTAAGACGGTTGAAATTGGAACAGTTAAAATCAAGATGTATGATGGAATCGTCAGAACATTGGCAGAAGTTCGGCATGTTCCTGATCTGAAAAAGAATCTTGTTTCTCTTGGTGCCTTAGACTCCGATGGTTGTAAGTTCTCAGCTGAAGGTGGAGTTATGAAGATTGTGAAGGGTGCTCTGGTTCTTATGAGAGGTAATAGAGTTGGAAACTTGTATGTTTTGTCTGGAAATACAGTTACAGGTGGAGCTGCAGTGTCTTCCTCAGATGACCATGAATCTGTCTCAACACGCTTATGGCACTTGCGCCTGGGTCACATGAGTGAGAAGGGATTAACAATACCGAGCAATCGGAATTTGCTATGTGGCACAAAGACAAGCAAGTTGGATTTCTGTGAGAGATGCGTCTTCGGGAAGCACCAAAAGGTTAGTTTCAAGACAAGTCTTCATCGCACGAAAGGTATTCTTGATTATGTTCATTCAGATGTATGAGGGCCTTTTAAGGTTTACTCCAAGGGCGGGTCCCGGTTTATGCTGACTTTTATTGATGATTATTCAAGGAAAGTCTAGGTTTATACTCTAAAGATGAAGGATCAGACATTTGTTACATTCAAGCGATGGAAAGAAATGGTTGAGAAACAGACTGGCAGAAAGGTGAAGAAGTTGAAGACAGGTAATGGCAAGGAGTACAGATCGACAGAGTTTGAGAACTATTGCACGGATCATAGCATAGTTCGGCATTACACCACTACAGAAACTCCACAGCAGAATGAAGTTGCAAAGAGGATGAACAGAACGATCTTGGAAAGAGCTCGTTGTATGTTGATTACTGCAGGATTGTCCAAGGACTTTTGGGCTGAGGTAGTAAATACTGCAGGCTACTTGATAAATAGGTCTCCACACACAAAGATTGGTTGCAAAACGCCGGAAGAAATGTGGTTAGGTAATCCAGCTGATTATTCTAACTTGAGGATCTTCGGTTGTCCGGCTTATGCTCGCGTGAAAGCCGATAAGTTAGAACCAAGGGCTGTTAAGTGCATCTTGGTGGGATATGTTTTTGGAATGAAAGGATACAGGTTGTGGTGTACTGATCAAGATTCACCCAGATTTATCATCAGCAGGGATGTTACATTTCATGAGGATGCTTTATTCGAATCGAGAAAGCAGGTGGAGAGGACAGAAGTAGGTAGCAGCAGTGACACCGTTCAGGTGGAGTCCGACATCCTAGTGAGGAAGGAGAGTGCATCCGACTCCTCCCGGGATATAGGGGATCGTCAAACTGTGCAGCAGATGCAGCAGATAGAGCCGCAGATGCCGCAGACGGGTAGACCGCAGAGAGAAAGGAAACCGCCGGTTAGATTTGGTTTCGAGGATATGATGACGTACGCGTCGACATCAGATAGTGGCCGGGATGATATGGTTGCATACGCATTGACGACTGAGTCTCTTGAATTAATGGAAGGGCTGGAAAGTAGTCAACAGGCAGCAACTATAACTGAAGAGATGGACTCTCTTGATGAGGAAAATCAGGCCATCGGATGCAAGCGGTTCTACGAGGAAGATGAAGGAGCTTCCAGTGCAAGTAGAGTGCAGTTTAAGGTTCCCGATCATGTATGCAGTTTGAAGAAATCATTGTACGGGTCGAAGCAAGCTTCTGGACAATGGTACAAGCGATTTGGTGCACTCATGAAGGACTGGTTTAAATTCAAGTTCAAGCATTGCTTGGACTTGATTGGTGTGCTCAGTACCTGAGTGCCCTAAGAGGCAGGTGAAGACGGCGAGACGTATTAAGTGCATGAGGATCAGCTTCAATGTTCGCCAAGGTGGAGATTTGTTATTTGTTTGGCTCAATTGAATAAATAATAAATAAACCGGGCCCCTGTATTGCCCATCTTGTACTGTAATTAGAAGTAGGTCTATTATCATAGGTCTACTGCCATTAGAAGTAGTGTTTGGGTGTAACTGGGTATTGGGCTGATATTATAAATAGAGACTAAACTCTATGATGTACAACCCTCTTCTGATTGCATAGTGAATTCTCCCGTCTTCTCTATGGACGTAGGCCAAAAGCCGAACCATGTAAATCTCTGTGTTCTTGTATGTGCTTGATCTCTTCTCATAGTCCCTAGATCATAACAGAAGATATGGCTTCAGGACCTAAATAGATTTAACATTGCCTTGTTGGCCAAATTGGGATGGCGGCTTCTAATTGAACCGGAGATTTTATGGGCTCGGGTGATAAGAGGTCTTTACTATCTTGATGTCGATTTTCTCAATGCTAAGATTGGGTCGAGGGCTGGCAAAGCATACTGGCAGGTAGAGAGACTTTTATGTAGAGGACTTTACAAACAAGTAGGTGATGGTTGGCAAACAAAAATATGGGATGATCCTTGGCTACCTTCCTTCTCCTAAACCTCTAGAATCGTCACTGATATGGGTGGTAGATTTAAGGGTGGGTAAGCAACTACCTCAGAATGCCAACTTACCTCAAGATCATGACAACTTACCTCAGAATGCCAACTACCATTCATCTTCGAATTTTGTCTCACACATGACATGGAAGCTTTTATGGAAGACGTTGTTTATGCCCAAGATTAGAAAGATTCTTGAAGGTATGCACTAAGAATATGTGTCCTTTGTGTGGAGAACATAATGAAATTATGGAGCATTTGTTCTTGAAATGCCATTTTGCTTGTGCTGTATGGTTTGGCACCCCATTATCCTTTATGATGGACATAGATTAACATACATCTTTCACCTCTTGGTGGGAATATTAGATGGGGAAGAGAATTGATGGGTTAATAGAGTTGGAGCATATACTCTATATGGGCTTTGTACTTTGGCATATTTGGAAAATAAGAAATGAAAAAATCTTCAGATATTATATCCCATGTGTTGAGGTGTGCCACGACGCAAGCCCTAGATCTAATTATCTCCGCTAACCCCGAGTCACGAACACATACTTACTCCTATAAACTCTGAATTAACCGAAGTTAAAACGGAATCTACAAGGGATAAACATACTTTCACATCTGTCAAATATACAATTTTTGCGGAAATATATTTAACGATACCAAATACACTTGTACAAGTACTTTACATAAACGTAAAGTTCTATATATACAATTAACCTTTCATTTACAAAATGACAGTTCTTCATACATGTATAGTCCTATCATTTCCTAATTTTAGTCTAACATCTGCTCATTCAAATATAATGCAGGAAGACAACTATTCAATTTCAAAACATTAGATTCCAAAAAGAATTTCCAAAAAGATGTTCCATGTCCTGATTTACTGCATATTCAAATTTTCATGTTAAATGGTATCCCGTCCATTTCATTCGATTAATCCTCCTAGAGGAACCGAAGCGGTCTCCTCCGCTTCCGTTGGGGCAGCTGCTGGACCAACATTGGCAATCGGACCTGTAATACCATCAGTAATACTAGTAAACATGACGGTTCAACAATGTATATACAGATCTTGTGATAGCATATGATAATACATATACTAAATCCATAACAAATCCATTCAATCTATCAATTAAACATTCAATCCCATTTCTAAACTATTCTAAACAATTCATTCAATGACAATAACATTAAAGTCAATCAATAGACATGTACAATTTGGCAACAACCATAGCATTCATTTTATTTGATTTCAATTCATTTCATTTACCATCTTCCAGAATGAATGAATCATCTTCCCAAAAAGGAACGAAACATTTATCCATTTCCATTCATTCAATATTATCATTTATTCAATAATGTGGGATCTACCACTGCCCAGGCCATGGACAATTGGCATTACCACGGACCTCCGAAATGCTCCCAACATCTACTGTAATAGGAATAGTCATTTGTTTATTTATTAATTCATTTTAGCTCTTTTAGAGCTTTAATAAAATAACTATGTAGTGCCAGACTCAAGAGTCAATACATATAATCCATTTCTGGATTCAATTCAATTCAATAAGTCCATTCAAAATAATTGAAATGAACAAACATTGCACTAGTCATGTTAGACGAGAGTTCAACAATATGAATACAACCCAATGGGAGAATTAGGATAATTAACAATTCTATTCATTTCGTATTATTCTCGATGGACATCACATTTATATGATTTTCCACATTAGAGTCCCCCCAATTATCACCTATGTTGGTTTAGTCTTTAACCAATTGAACAATTAAGACACCATTAAAACAACGTTCAATTCATCAACAATTCTCCTTTTATTTTTCATAATTTCTAATAATCTTCAATTACATTATACTTAGTTTAAAACTCACTTAGTGTGCATTTAACATTATGCTTAGTTGCAAAACTCAATTAGTGAGCTCACAAGAAGTATCTATGATTCAAACAAAACCACGCTCAAACCAGACTCAACTTGAGTCCTCCGATCGATTAGACCTTCAGATCCGATCGATCAGAAAGAAAACCTATCTCGGCCAGTTAGCTCCCTGTCCGATCGATCGGACGTTCATTTCCGATCGATCTGACAAGTTCGAAATGTAGTTTCAGAACCTGAAACTAATTCCTTTCCTCTCATTTTTCCTTTCTTTCAATCTAAACCTATATATGAACTAGGATCTCCTGTCCTCTCCTCAATTATCATCTCATACACACATAACAACTCCTTCCGTTCCTTCAATTCAATCAATTCACAAAACAATCCAATTCTAAACATTAATGGAAATTGCACACAAAAACTCCAATCCATGAAATATCTATAGCAATTAACATCATTCACAAAGAGACTGTTAATACTTGTCTCTCTTGAAGCCAATTGACAAAACCCTCTTATTTAGCTTGATTTGAGATCAAATCTCTTCTAACCAAACCCTAATTCCATGAAAACAAGAAAAATAGATTTCTATGAGCTAATTGAGCTAGAAATCAACTCTAACCACTCTCTAGAACTTCAAGTTATGCCAAAGGACTTAGACACTTACTTGTAGTTCAAGAATGAAAGAAGCTTGATGGGGAAGATGAAGTCTTGTACTTCTCCTTCAAGAACCACTTCAACAACTCTCCACATGAAGAGATTGAAGCAAGAAAGAAGAAAAGGAACCTAGGGTTTGCCTTGAGATTGGAAATGAGTGAATGAACTCATTTGGAGTTCATCCTATCCTATTATAAGCCCCCTTATGCATATAAGTCCCCCCCCCCCCCCCCCCCCCTCTTTATCTATATTTTAAGTCAAATGAAAGGTCATTTGATCCAATTCAAGTCAAATGGAATCAAGTCCATTATGAAAGTCAACGCACTCTTCGAGATACACGCGATGATATCAAGTGTTACTGTATTCAACAAAAAATGTGAAAACCCGTATTTACGAAAAAGCCCTTGTTCCATCTTGCTTGAGCCTAAACTCAACTTAATCACCTTAGTTTCATTCAAATTCACTTCCTTAAGCTCAATTCAATCATTTGAGACTAATCAATCTCCTTTTGGTTATTAACCATCATAAACTCAATTAAACACAGTTAGTTAGCATTAAGCTCAATTAATTAGAGTTAATCTTAATTAACTCGGGACAGGGTATAACAAGATGTGATAAAGAAAATTCAGCTTTCACATTTGGAGTGGATAAACTCTTTAGAGGAAAACCTTGAAGTACAACATAGCCATCTAAACAAAGTGGATACTTCGTCTAATGAGCATGATAGCAACATTGATGTCCGCAATTTTTGTGGAGCTGTGAGCAAAGAAAATAGTAGGCTTGGGATTGGGTGCATTGCTTACAGAAATGATGGTGTAGTTATGGCAAAGCTAGCAAAAATGTAAGAACGGGGACACTTTTCTCATGGTTGAAGTTTTAGCAATTGAAGAAGCCTTGGACTTAGCGATTCAATGTAGATGGAGGAAGGTTGGCTTTTTTAGTGATTCCAAAGTAGCCATAGATGCAATTACAAAACCTCAAAATGTTTCTCCTTAGAAAATCTATGCCCCGCTCCAGAAAGTCAAGGAAAGAAAAGAATACTTTACAAAAGCTATGTTTGTAGCCATCAACAGGAGTATCAATTGCCAAGCTCACAATCTAGCAAAAGCATGTTTACGCACAGGTGATGAAGTATTTATTATCAATTCTGATGTATCTACTTTTACTTCTTTTTGAATAAATATCAATCTTCCAACCAAAAAAAAAAAAAGAAAAAATGCTTGAACACTTTAGAGTTATTATATTTGATCAAATATAACTTTTTCATTCTGGTAAATACTCAAGCACCCACATGCACATTATACAAATCCTAGCGGACAAAGTTATAACTAAGGACTGATCCCTTGTCATTTCCATTGAAAGGGAGATGCTTCGCCATGGAGCTCTTAGTGGATTGACATCAAATATAATGCTTAAGGATGCTTATCATTTTATGAATGGCTAATCCATCAAGCCTTTTTCACATGCAATCACATTTGAGGGGAATACTGTGTTAAAAGGGATTTTTAAGGATGTTAAATGTAATAAAAAAAAAGTCAAGTTCTCAAAATTTATTGGAGGCTACTCCATTGGTTCCAGTCTTGTTCAAATGGTAGGTTTTTTAAGGCCCCACCTAGTTGTCTTATGTTCTGTATTCAACCTCTATCCAGGCTATGAAAGTAAACTATTATGTCATCATTTTGACTTTTCTCTCTCTCTCTCTCTCTATTTTTTTTTTTCTTTTTGGCTCTGCCTCATTGGGAAACTTGTTGAGGTAAAATTCCTAGCCTGCCACAAAGAAAGTGGCATGTCTATTATAAAAGGTAGATTCCCTTGGTCTTTGATGTGACTTATTTGGAAGCTTCTTTCTAAAACCTATGGTTAATGGATGACCGTTTCTAATTTTTTTAAAAAAATTATTTATTTATTTTACCTCTCATGTGCTTGCGATGTTCTAATCTGTTTGAATTCTAGAGACTTGTTAGGTTGTGAGGATTTTGGCCAGGATTCACCTTATATGTCTTAGTTCTATTCTGTATATCTTTTTTACGTAGTTAATCCGCCGGACCTTCTTCACATGCAATGGTTAAACATGGAAAATTTTCCTCCAAGGGGGCATTTGTTCTAGAAATCACTAATGAGAAGGTTATATGTAAGACAAAAAAATGAATTTTTGAGAAAAATTGGGGGAATCTTGCCTCACTGTTTCCACCCTTTTGAGATGGATGACTTTTGAGCCCCACCTAAATGGCTGAATGTCAAGTGTTCCATAGTCAACCTCTATTAATGTTGTGATTGAAGAAGTTGTTACACTAGCATTTTGCAAGTTTAATATATTACAATGCTTACTAAGCATGGTTATTAATTTTGTACCGTTTTTGGCCGAAATGACCGAAATTTTTTATTTCAATCCAGTGACTGAAACGAAATTTTGCATAAAACTTTTCGTTTTAGATTTCAGCAAAAATCTTGATTTCGGACAATTTTGGCCGAAAAATCACATTTCGGCCGAAATGATATTTTACATAATTAATTATTTCTTATACATATATATACTCTGTATTCTTATATTTTTCCAAAATGCAATTCCAAAAGGCTTTACTACATTGGATTAAATCCATATTTGTTGTTTTATTTTTTATTTTTCAACATACAAGTAGATATTATTTTTACATTTTTTTAAAATGTAATTCTTAAAAGTTTCGCTGAAATTCGAAATTGGTCAAAACTTTTTCTTTTAGAACCTAGACCAAAACGGGGTCGGAAACAATATTGACAACTACGTCACTAAGTCTTATAGATTAGACAACTTATTGGGGTACAAATTCCCTACGTCTTTGATGTGATTTATTAGGAGGTTCTTTTTGTAAAATTAAGTTTGGAGGACCCTTTCAAACTTTGAATAACAAAATGAAACCTTCTCTTGAACGATTCTCATGATCCAAACCGTGACCCTCTGCTTGGGAAGGAGGGAAAGTGGGGTGGAGGAAAAAAAAATAGGGGAAAATGGAGGGAAAGTGGAAATTGATGGTATTTGGGAAGGGGGGGAGGGAAAGTGGGGGAAGAGGAAATGGGGGTAAAATTCTTGTGGGGCCCACCTTAAAATTTTTCCTTCAAAAATGGGGGGAAAGTATGAGGGAAAGAGGGGAGGGGAGGGAATTTTACTAAAATGCCCTTATCACTTTTTCACAAAGTAAGGGTCAATTAGTAGTTTTCTCTCTACCTCACAAACAAACAAAACCCTACTTTTTCACTTTTCTTTCCCCTACTTTTTTACTATCCAAACAAGAGGAGGTAAAATTAATTTTCCCTCCCCTCCCCTCCCCTCCCCCCTTCCCAAACATAGGGTAAGAGTGTACATTTTTTTTCTCAGCGGAATTTCATAGATGGAATTTCTAATAGCAGTGTTAGTTGCTATCTGTAAAGTATATAGATTTCTTTGTATAATTACTCGAACTTTAAAAATTCAGCTTTTCTAAATATCAATCTTAGACTTTTAAAACCTCTAGATTCAAGCATTTTGAGATCTAGGACACGTTAGGCGATTTGAGACACCAACTTGGGGACAACATTTGGAAAGTTTAGAATTCTCTCTACAAGGAGTTCTCTAAAATTCTCCCAACAAACAGGCCCAAGGAGTTTATGACGAAACATCTAACAAGTTTCACCATAACTAGAAATTCCCCTACAATATAAAACTAGCACTATAACCAAAAAAAAGAAACCTTATGGAAAACCCCTTTTAAGTTTAAAGAATTTTTTATAATTTTTTACATATGCGCCCCCCCTCAAATTTTTAGAAATGCCCTTATATATTCTGAAAACTATACGTATTTTTTGTATGTGGCCCTCCCAAGATTTTTCTCTTTTTACATAGTGGCCCCTCCAAGGGAGAATTCTTGGGTCTACCCCCGATAACCAGAGCTAAAAGCGGGCATGCTCACCACAATGTTCGTACAGAAAAATATAAACACATCATGCTAAATTAAAAAAGAAAGGCTCAAAATAGAAGCCCTTCACTTGGAAAGACCTTTGAGCAATACATTCATAAAGCTTACATATCTCTCTTTTACAAAATCTCAATGATGGAAATTAGTCCAAACAAATGTTATCAAAACATATTAATCCTCAATCCAAGAGGAAAGAGTGGCTTTAGTCTTAATCAACTAAAATTGTTCAATAAGTGGGGCTGAGAAATTGGGTCAGGTGAAGTTATTTGGGTCGGGTTAGGGATTTTGAGTATGAAATGAGTGGCTTTTAGTCTTAGTCGATTAAAATGGTACAAGAAAATAGTAAATTTTTTATTTAATGAAAAGCCAATCAAGGATATTCTTTCAAAAGTACTTTCAAAGTGAAATGCTGGTTAAACTGAATTATCCGTCTTTTACAACATTCAAAACCTATCTTCCTCCACCTGTGCTTAACCTGTATAAGAAGGGATGAAGGGGTAATGGGGAAATGGGAATCTTGCTAATGTAAGTTCGCCTGTTTCTCTTGATGAAGGCTGGCCTTAGAGCTTCAGACCCTAACTTCTATCACTTTATGTTGCTTTCTTTGTTGTATCTTCTGTTTTGGCTTAATGAAGTTCCTTTTCAATGAAAGATTAAGGAGAAGAAAACGAAGAAGAGGAGGAGGGAGGTTTTAGATTTTTTTTAAAGGTCAGGGAGTTTCTTGGATCTGATGTGGAGGACAAGCCCTCGTATTTTTAAGGTCCAATTCGTTTTTAGCCTCTTTTTTTTTTTTTTTGGTAGTTTTTTCTTTTTATAAAAACGACTATAAATGAATTGGTCCTTAAGATATAAATAACGTGCAGATGTTATAAGTATATATTACTGTTACTATATGCAACAAAGAATTGGGTCATCATTGGTTTTTCTGTTTGTCTAGTCTTGGGATATCGATCCGGACCCAAATGCATGCCTCCAATGATAGGAGTAGGCCACAAGAAAGTTAGCTTTTAGTGGCGACGTTTTTAGCCGCGGTTTAATTTTCGCCACTAAAAACCCATCTTTCGTGGCAAAAATTTGATGTCGCCACGGAAGGTAATATAATGCCCACATTTAGTGGCAACTTATATGTTGCAGTTAATTTTCACCACTAACTCCTTAGTGGGAATTTTTGGCACGTGAGAGTTTGTAGGGAAAGAGATTTAGTGGCAAGTTTAATTTGTCGCCACTAATGGTGTATGATTTTAGTGACAACTTTTTATTGTTGTCACTAATTGCTTAAATTCTTACATTTAGCTATGGTATATTTTTTGCCACTGTATGTTCTATTTTTTTTTTTTTTTTTTTTGGCTACTTTATATTGGCACTAAAGATATACCACAAGATAGTTGATTTTTAATGGCAACATTTTTTGCCATAATTTAATTTTCGCAACTAAAAACTCACCTTCAGGGGCAAAACTTGATGTTGACACTAAAGGTATGATGTGTTCACATTTAATGAAAACTTATATGTCATAGCTAAAGTCATTTTGGAGGGGAAGGAGATTTAGTAGCGAGTGCTTCTTTTTTTTTATTTTTATTTGCAACTAATAGCTTAGGATTTTAGTGGCAACTTTTTATTTTCGTGGCTAATTGTTTAGTTGTCTTATTTTGCCACCTTTTGTGGCAACTTTTTATTGCCACTAAAAATATATTATATAAAAGTTGGCTTTGATGTTAGTGGCGACACTTTTAGCCACAATCTTATTTTTGCCACAAAAGGCTCACTTTAGTGAATGTATTATAGTTATCACATTTAGTGGCAACTTATACGTCGTGACTAAAGGTCATTTTGGAGGGAAAAGAGAATTGGTAGCGAATTTTAATCTTTCACCACTAATGTGGTCTAAGAGTCTAGGAGTTTAGCGACAACCTTTTTTTCATAGCTAATTTCTTAGGTGTATTACTTTTAGCTATACTTTTTTATGGGGCATTGTCAAATTTTACTTTGACTGGGGTGGGCCCCAGTGCAAGACTGATCACACACTATCAAAGATGCCAACAAAGTCTTCTAGCAAAATTAATGAGTCTTAAAATAAAGTTGGGTTGAGATTTGATCTTAAAAAAATAAACTGATGAGCAGAATTGAGGGTGTCCATGGGTGTGTGACTGAGATACGTGTAGAGCTCCAAGCATGAATCAACCATCTTTCTTACACCAAGGCATGGAGGAAATTCACCGTATTAGTCAATCCAAAAAAATGATGCCATTACAGTATCAGCCATGCATAGTTCTCTATCCGTCGCAGTCGTTGTGGCGTGAAATGTTTTTACCCCAAAAAAAATTTAGAAAATATCCAAACTAATCCATAACATTGTAAAATGCTAGAGAGTGATGTTGATTTCCATTAATAACAACTATAAAGTGAAATATCGACCCCTAAATCATACCATCCAGTATCACTGTTTAATTTTTATCAATTTAATATGCTCATATTCTCATGTTATAATTTTTCTGGTCATCTTTTTAATTTATAGATCAATTAATGTAGCCCACATTGACTACAAGAACACTACTTGGACTTTTTCTTAATAATTTATTGACATTTTTATAAATAATAACCATTCCGATGGGCCCAATTTTAGTTTGATTAAAATTTGTTGAGGGCCCACATCAAGAGGAGGCATTTATTTTTAATGGCTTATATTTTTATAAGTAGGCTCACTATAAAGTCTTTTAATTAAAAGAATAAATTGGGTCCACTAGATAAAAAGGGTCGGATTCTCCAAGGACTTGGTCCTACCATCATATATATATATATATATATATGTATTATTTAGATGACTTTAAAGTGATAAATCTGATGGGCCCAATTTTAGTTTACTTAAAATTTATTTAGGGCCAATATCAAGAGGAGGCATTTATTTTTAATGGCTTGTATTTTTATAAGCAGGCCCACAGGGTAAAGTATTTCGATTAACAAAGTAACTTGGGTCCAATAAAATATGGGTGAATTCTAAAGGACTTTGGTCTTCTACCATCTTACGGCTGTCACCATTCCAATTAATAAATCCCACGCCCTAACCCTATTCCGTCCCGCCATCACTTTTCTTCTCTAATCGCAAAGAGAAAAACTCTCTCCGTCTCTGTCTCTCTCCAAGTCGCAAAGGGGGAAATCTATTCACCTATCTAAAGCTTATGTGCCCGAATATCCTCCCCAGTAGATCCAACCCCTCTCTCTTATCTCGGTAACCCTCTTTCTATAACTCTTTTCTTTCTTTTTTTTATTAACCCCTCTCTATCTCGTTAACCCTCTCTTCCTTTCTCCTTGAATCTAAGTTCTCTCCAACATCGATACCAAAGAATCAAGCATCTACTTGAAAAACAGTAACCTCTCTTGGTAACCATGTACTTATCCAAACCTTAAGCTAAACCAAAAGGGCAACTTGGACATTTCACTTCCAACCAAATCCAATATTTATTACCCATCCCCATCCCACAAGATCTTTAGCTCTCTTTCTCTCCTCTCTCTCATTTCCCTCCATTTCTCCCTTCTTCCCTCTCATTTGTCTCATTTTCGCTCCAAGAATTCCCTCCATTTCTCTCTTAAGAAACCTAGATCTAGGGCTTTCTACTACAAGGAAGGATAATTCTCTCCAAGTTACTGTTGTTTCCAAGCAAGAGGACCCCTCTCTTCTCCTCTACAATACAAGGTTAGTTTCTTCCTTAGCTCAATTGCCATTAATTTTCCTTTATCCCTCTAGAATTCCTTTCTCTTATGCAATTCTCTTATGGATTTGGGTATAGGAGCTGCAGATCTTGATAGATCTGTGTTTTGGGCACTGTTTTGGGGATTAGAAGTTATTAGAGCCTTGGATCTTAGAATTGGAGCTTAGATCTCAAATATCAAGCCAAGAAACCATTGCTTTGGATTAGAGGCAAGTATACTCATTTAGTATAGAATGCAAGTTTATTACCTTGAATTATGTAATTTCAATTCATATGTATGTTTGATTGTTTAGATCTCTCTTTTAAGCATTGTTTTCATGGTTCTTGGCCATTGGTGAATGGGACCTCCCATTTGGAAGATCAGTGGCCAACTGATGATAGATTTATGATGTATGGATGGAGTTTGATGTTTATGTATGGTTTTACGATGATTGGAGACGAGATGGTGAAGTTTTGATGGAAATTGAGATGAATTGGAAAAGTTCTAGAATTTTGGAAATGAGGCTTTTGTGTGTACTTAGTTGACCAACCCTTGACTAGGTTGATCAGGCACAGTGCAGAGAGAAGATAACTAAGATTCAATTAGCATTCTGTCTGTTACAGAAATTAGTGTACGTGGTCAACCGGACTCTATACCATGTTGAAAAGGTACACTACCATTACATAAACTAAGATATGGCATGTCTTCTATTTGATCCAGGTAAACCAGTTTAGTCGGTTGACCGACTAGCCACCAGCTCAACTTGGCACACTACGGTTAATTTCCAAAAACAAGCCAGGTCCCCGTCTCTCTCCCTGTGTAGCAGGTTGACCTACCCCTATGCGGGGTCCACCTGCCACACTACAGACAGAGAATTTCCATAATGTGTTTCTTTGAAAATCAGTAATGTGTGGGGCCCATTGACCTTCAATGTGGACCACCAGTGATGAGCCAAGCATAAGTCAAGAGTTAGGCTTAACCTTAACCCATGAGGCCACCGAAGTAGGGTCTAGTGTTTTATTTGGATTCCGATTCAATCCTTAAACGTCATTGAAGATGCCCGTAACATAAGAGCACTAAGTTAATATCTCTTAGCATCTGAAACTTCATTTAGGAATTAAATTTGTTGACATGGACTTGGACTTGAAAAGCAGGCATTGACTTAGGATGGACTGCTGCTATTCCTTTCCTTGATTGGCATGGATATTAGTTGGTGGATGCTTTTCTTATTGTTGTTCACTCTTGTCATTATATGTTGCTTAAACATGTTAATTAAATGGAAATTAGAGGATCTAAACCTAGGATTTCTTAGTGGTAACCCGGATTGTGAATGAAGATCACTTAACCCATGTCTGTGGCTAGGCTGGCCATCCTATGGCCTAAGGAATGAGTGGATGAGATTACCTTAGAGTAAATGATTATGCTAGTGATCTAGAAACACATTTATGGATGGGTAATGAAGTGAACAATGCGGATTGTTGAATGCAATGGAAATGGACTAAGATCATGATATGGTGGATCATGGCCGTGGATTCAATTATGGTTGTGGACTATGGATTTTATATATATGGATTGGATATGGATATTGTACCTTGTATGAATATGAGTTGACCTTGCTCGCGCAAGGATAGCCTAGCCAGATACTGGCCTTTACTTGGTTCCTTGAGTCAGCATAGGACATTCGCGCAGTTGTTGTAAGCTTAGCCTTGGACTGATCATCCTTGGCGAAAGCTGATTATTATAGATGGGGCAATCATGATAAGCTATGATTAGACGGCCGGCAGACTCCAATAGTATATATGCATTCGTGGCTAACAGACTCCGATAATGTACATATACAGGTATGTATGCATTTGCGGCTGACAGACACCGGTAATGCATATATACTTATTATTATAGAGATGTATTATATTTGACGAGGCTTATTTTCCCTTGCATTGCACTATTTTTCCCTACTGCTATTGGTTATCAGTTTGGGAGGGCCGTGGCATAATATCCCGCAGTGTCCAGCTTGTGTGAATGTCCCACATTGATAGATGGTTATTTAGCCCTTTTTTTTACATATTGATTCTTATTGCTATACTTTGCACAATTGCCTAGCTAGCATTGTACCTTTATTACTCATATGATCTTATTATTATCTCTATTCTTTTTTTATGCACACGTCCTATGTTACGGGGGGATTCATTCTGATATGTACACATTATATTTTACACTTTGAGAGTAGTTAGACTCATGCCCTGCTCTTACTTGATTTATGTTTGGACTGATACCTCATTTGCTTCCGCATTTATATTGATGTTGCTTCCGCTATTTTCTATATGCTTCCGCACTTAACTGTTGATTATAAATATTGGTAAAAAGTTTCAAATTAGACCTCACTGCGGACCTATGATCCTGGAAGTTCCCGGGATCTTCGGGAAGTAGCGCGCCAAACTCGAGTACCTTGGCGGTAGACTTGGTATTTGGAATTGGGGCGTTACAGTTTCCGGGTTTGTTTTTGTTTTTAGAGGTTTTCTCACTTGGGGATTAACAATTGTTTGGGTTTTTCTCTTTAATGGGGTTTGATATGGAACTTGTGTTATTGGATAATTGAATTATGATTTTATTGGTTTCAAGTGTGGCTAATTGCAATCTGACATTTGATATTATGCCCCTTCCTGTTGAACAGATTATAATTGCTTAGTAGGGATTATATTTAACCCATTCTGCTTAGTTTCAATAAATATCGGGTCTATGTTGCAAGTCTCTAATTCTTGGACATTTTTTGTTTCTCCTTCAATTAAGATTTTGGATTTTATATAATGTTACATAAGCGTTGATATGGAAGCATGAAAAACGGCCCTTACATTTTCTTTCTTTTTCTTTTCTTTTTTATCCTTTTTGAATGGTGGAACCCTGTTGCATCTGATCTTATTGTCGAGATGCATTCCCATCATTCAGGTTAGTTTTTTTTTTTTTTTTTAATTTGTTATATATCAATAATAGTGCATGCAGTAGGTTTTCAGTCACCACTAAAACTACCACTAAAGGTGCTATTACTAATACTTTTAGTGGTGATTTGTGTGGCAGCTAAAAGTTAAACTTTTAGCCGCGATAACAAGTTGCCACTAAAACTAATATACATACTACTTTAAGTGGCGACTTATAGTTGCCGCTAAAATTAAAACTTTTAGCCACGGCTAAAAATCGCTACTAAGACTGCACTTTCATATGTTTATAATAATTTTTTAGCGGCGATTTTACACTTTTAGTGACAATAATTTTTTAAATGAGCGGCGGTAAGTCTTGCGGCTATTTATTAGACTTTTAGCTATAATTTTGGCATAGCGGGTAAAAGTCCAACTTTTAGCCACGATTTTAAAATAATTAGTGATAATACTTTTAGCAATGGTTCAGCGACAATAAAAATATCGTCACTAAAACTTTTATCCGCGAGTTTATGACCTTAAGCCGCAAAAAAAATTCGCAGCTAAATGTCAAGTTTCTTGTAGTGGGGGTAATAAAGTATTGTTTAGAGGATTAGAGTTTGTCCTAGTGCCATTATATGAATAATTCTAACACATGTTCTTGAGTGTACACTTTTTACGGACTTAAAATAGCTTCGTCTAAATATGCCAATGGGCCTGAATCTGCCCGATACTGTGGCCCAAATATGAGTCCATTAGTCAGGCCTAAACATGCATTTACGTTTCACGGGCCGAATTTGGATACTTGTTTCAGGTCTGAAACCCTATGGACCAGATCTGTGTCTCCGATCTCAATCATATTCTTCATATATATCATGCACGTACCACATATCATATACCAACTGAAAAAATATTAATAACAGACATACACAATATAATTTTTGTGATTTTTCTCACATTTGAAAAACATTCAGTCATCTTTAAAACCCGGATCCTGATTCTAATGTACTAACACATTTTAAAGGGGTGGACTCAAGCCTGCTTATTTCCCAAATGAGCAAACTAGGATCTGAGCCCTAGGGTCTCTGTTGGACCCAAACTCTTCTATTGTAAATGCTGTGAGTCATGCCTGATTCTGGCTTGTTAACAGCCTTAGTTGGATCAATGTCAAATTGGAATGACGACGGGGCAGGTTGTGACCAGGGGCGTACGTACCCACATGCATTTGAATGGGGCGATCGCACCCGTCACATGTGTGTGTTTGAAATCAGAACTTACATGAAATCTTGGGGTCTAACTTCAAAACTCACGTGAAATTAAACTTCAGGTCTGCCCCAAAAACTCACATGAAAATTGTGGATCTATTAGAAAAATCTAACTACTTGTTTGGGTACACCCCACTCATATGAAGATTCTGGGCCCGCCACTGGTTGTGACAGTTTGGATTGATCATATGTTTCGGCCTGGTTGTAAGGACTATAAGTGAATTTTTTTTTTTTTTTCCTTTTTACCTTGATTATATTGTTATTTCTCAACTTTGGTAGCTTGTAACATAGACTCTGTGAATACAACTGGTGTGAATTTGGAGCAGTTAATTACATTCCTTGGACCACAAGGTGGTGCATTCATGAACCAGATTAGGCTGGCAAATGCCTACTTAAGCTAATGCCATGTCGTTTTAGGGTGCAAATATTCTTGTCCAGGTCTAGCCCGTGGGCCTGAAAGTTCCATGCCTAGCTGATTTGCAAAATGCATGTAGCCATGTTAAGAATGTTAATCAGCATCAAGCTCTTGGTCTAGAAGAAAAGGGGCATGGAAACTGTTTTCAACTAGGTTGTACGCACCATGTGCTGACGCTCATTTATATATCTAGATGAATGTACATGTATTATAATTACTAATTATCACATTTATTTGTGCTCATTTTTTATTAGGCTTGTCAATTTGGCGCCCGAGACAAGAGGCCCAACCCTCAAAAAAACCCTTAAAATGAGGTATTTTGTTTCTCAAAAAAGGCACTAGGGCCGGGCTTGAAGAAATTTTTAGAGGCCTAGAATTTGAGGGTCAGGCTCGGACAATATGAGGCCCAACTTAGCCCTGGCATTGCTACGTTTTTTAGTTTATAGAATATATATTTATATATGTAACACTTAGATATAACAAAATAGGGATATACAGGAAAACTTCACTCCCACATACCGATTATAAAATGACCTAAAAACTCTTACACACACATACTTGGTTCATTTCATCTCTATTAAATTATTTGAAGTTCTCATAAAAAAATTATTTAAGTTATGCATTATATTTAATGCATAAGCAATAAGTATTGCATGGTTGCTTTCGATCCCTTTCTTTAGTTTCATTGCTTCTAATTTAGGCCTTTTATATTAATTTTATATATTCTTGCTAGTGCAAAAGGGGGTGTACTCCTGTTCATAAGAATACGCCTTTTCTTATATACGCTGACTTGGGATGCCAATCAATTCACAAAAGTAGTTTGTATAAGCATGAAACTTCGAGGATATGGGGTAATATAATTATCCTTTTAATCTGATAATTATGACTCCCAATTTGTTAAAGCCTAAACTAATTGTGATTTTTAACTGCATTTATTTTTGTGATTGAAATTTGACTTGCTTAAATTAGTATTAAATTGAAAGTAATGACAATTCATAAAAGGCAGGTGAACATAAATGGTTTCAATTAGAGGAGTTTGTGGTACGTGAAGATTCCAGTGAAAGGTGTGAGATATAACAGACTATTTAACATTTTTCCTTCTTTAACAAAATAAATAAAGTCGATGTCTCTAACTCAAGTCACCCAAGCACGTATAATCTTGTCCGATAGAAAAAGGTTTTTACATAAAACTTTTGTTTTTCAAATGTTTTCTTAATGGTCCATTTGCAAGAGAGGTTAAACAAGATAATGCTTGGTCAACACTCATACTTGTTAGCAGTATAAAAATAAATAAATAATGATCCTTTTGCTTTGAGGCCTTGAGCCCTACCCTGGTCAGTGCCTCGCCCTCAAGGGTAGAGTAAGGGCCTAAGTAGTGCAAGTCTTTGAGGGCTCTCGCCAACCTGAACCCGATCATATATATATATATATATATATATTGAGGGTAGGATAACGACAACCCAGAGCCGGCCAAGACAGGTCCTTTGAAAACCCTATTTACCATCTGTAAATGAGATGTAAAAACATTGCATGATTAAGGTTACTGTCGGCCTGAAATTTACACGAACTGAATAGGTGAGAAATGAGTACACACTTGTGGGGGCAAGAAGCGGCAGGACAACCTTCACACGTCCTTCCATGTAACAAGTAAAGAGTCAAGACCCTTGCATGTAACACTTAAAGGGTCAAAGGGTCAACACCCTTGCATGTAACAAGTAAAGGGTCAACACCCTCAACATCCTTTCTACTTTTCAAGTCTTTTGGATACCAAATTCTATTGAAAGTAGGTGGGCTCTGTGGATAGGTATTCAAAATTTTGACCCACTTAAATCAGGGATTAAATACTTATAAGACAAAAAATCCAATCCCAAGATCTAAAACTATAATCTCATGCATTAAGATCAAAGATCCATAAAAAAGACAGATCAAGAAACAAACAAGTATAACAAGATATATTAAAACAAATAGATAATAGATCTATAACAAGATTTAATAAAACAAATAGATAATAGATCTATACATTTGGAGCTTGGTTGTGCTCAAATCGAGAAGTTGAAAACTTGATCTTTACGAAAACCCTTCTTGCAAATTTCTATCTCCTTTGCCTTTGTGTTCTTCCACGCTTTAACACTCTTGTAAAAAATTTCTCAAAGAGAATGGTGGGATCTCTAAGTAGATGAAAACCCTAGCACTCTAGAAGGAAATTAAAGGAGAGGGAGGGGGAGGGGAAGGGGGAGAGAGAGGGAGGAAAAGGAAGAGAGAGAGGAGCTTATGAGATTGTGTGTAGAGATCTCTAGCCATCTCCTCTTATTTATAGTTTATGGAGCACATCCTCTTTGTCCAATATTAGAAGTCTCACTTCTATTATTAGTATATGCTCTACTCCTCCTTTCCTTAAGAGTTCCAATAGGACTAGTAACATTCTCTTATTACATGGAGACCACTAGGAATTCCTTAGAATATGACTCGAATTAGGAATCTAGACCCTACATCTCATGTGAACTCCGAACCTACAATTAATTGCAAATAAGTTCACTATATAAATCCAATTACACTTCAGTCTTAGGAATAATTACAAGAAGACTATAATCTTCTCGATTACTATAAGCAGGCCCCTCCATCAATTATATCTATGAATCTATTGGAATAAATCTATCTAACCAAATTTGATCTACATCTTATTATCCTTGTGACTCAGTTAATCACAGTAATCATCAGTACCATCCAATTAACTCCTAATTGAGATGGGTACCCGCTTACCAGTGATAAGATCCATTAATTAGCATAAGGGGATATATATGGGATAGTTAGATTCCATCTTTTTGAATTTTATGTTCCTATAGCGTTACTACCACATATTCAAGAAATCGAGGAGTTGACCTACAATTGGACTCACTCATTGGTGACTCAAAGTAAATGCATAATACAAACTTGATTTCATTAATCTCTCAGGATTAAGAGTCTATTGCTTGGAAATTATGAGTGCAGTCCTTAAATCAGAGGCAGATTTACATAAGGTGCTACTCATGGTCCTTCAATACATCTAATGTACTAGCACAACAATCCAGAGTCTTACACTTTATGATTGAAACAAGTTGCACGATCTCATAGTAATTGCAGTGTTACAACATTTTCAGATGATATGCCCAGTTTCATCACTAGTTGTGAAAATACTTTTAGTATAAGATTTGTGATCCATGTCTTCTATATGTGAATCTCATACACACACATGGATTACATCTAATACACTTATGAGCTTCGGTCCATCTCATGAACCATCATGTCATTTTGCATTAGTTATGTGTAATCATATAGAAGAATGTCATTCATCACATGAATAAAATATGAAAATATAAATTAATTGATAAAATAAATCAATTTAGTCGGATCATCCACTGGATTGAGGACATACAATCTAACAAATTCATGATCTAAACCATTCGTCTACTTTTATTAAGCTAACAAACATCAAGACATCTAATCTCATATCTTAGATTTTCACATGTTTTGAGAAATTTTTGAAAATTTCCAAAAGAATCCATCCTATAAATCTAATTTTTGGCTTTGGTGGGCATCAACATTCATGATTCAAACTGTTTAATATTGTCACATTAGTGATAAGCATCAAGATGTTTCCTGTTATATCTTAAATCTTAATAGATTCTGGGAAACAAATTATGAGAAAACATCAAAAAAATCCAAAACACATTTAAAACCATTTGATACACTCACTTACTCATGTGAAATTGGTGATTTTGACTAACACAATGATGTGTTTTACATATATATATTATTTATTTTGGAACATTTGCATATAAATCCTTTCCATGTGTAAACCCCACTTTTATATCCCATGTATAAAAATACAAACGGCCCCCTGAATGAGCGTTGCACTGTGGTGTCTACACCAAACTACCACTAATCAAAGAGAAGGGGAGATGGGAAGCTGGTAACATATGCACCAAAAATAAGTCTGGTTATATTAGCAATTGAAGAAGCTATTAAAAAAGAAATTGGATATTTGTTTCGAAAAGTCTACATAAGTACTTTAGCAAAAAAAAGGGTTCTCTTACGGGAAAACTACATTTCAGTCTTTGTTTACGAGGCATCGAGGCCCACTTAGGCCCTTTGATAAGTGAATCATCTTTCACTCTTATCATATAATGACCTAGCAGCAGACCCAATTTTATAC
Source organism: Persea americana (assembly GCA_029852735.1). Lineage (NCBI taxonomy): Eukaryota > Viridiplantae > Streptophyta > Magnoliopsida > Laurales > Lauraceae > Persea > Persea americana. The sequence goes on from CM056814.1 coordinate 45,632,160, forward strand.
TTATTGAACATTTATCCCACCCTTAGGATTTAATTTTTTTTTTTAAACTTATGATTAAAATGTCATTTAAATTTAAGATTGAATTTTCTATCAGGTGATCTTTCCATCTATCCTGTTATCATTGATAGACATGCTCTAAGTGGGCCCATGAGCCACTAGAAGAATGTTTTCAGTTGGATGAGTGTGAAATTATACCAAGTGCCAACTGATACGAGGGTGCCAAGCAAAAGCGTCTACAATATTGTAAGCGGTAAAAACGACACCTACTTAGATTAGGATGAGATCGGGGTTAAACTTCTTAGGAGGGGGAATGCTGAACTCCGAGAACCTGAAAAGGAAGGAGAAAGACTTCGGTCAGAGGCCCTGGCTGCCGTGAGTCGAAGGCACTCCGATGCATGAGTTAGCTCTGATAAAACTAAACAGGAGGAGGAAGAGAGGAATGAGAGCGAGTTGTATTGAGGGTTATGCGTTGGATATTGCGTACCTCTCATGGGACTGATCCCATGCATATATAGGCAAATGTTCCTCGTTCATTCTCTCTGTGAGTGGGGGTAGGTGAGGTGAGGTCCCATCGTTCCTTACCCTGACAGGCGGCCGTAGGTGAAACGGACAACACCCCTACCTTACTTTCCACGCCTTCAGCCAGCTAGCGTACAGGGGTGATAAAGCACACCTCTTATCACCATAAATGAGCAATCCTATCGCCATAAATGACCGCCCATATCTGTCAGGGTGCGCCGTATTTCCAGAAGGAAGGTGGCGGCCCACTCTGATTCTAGTGCTGCGGTATGGGACTAAGGATGGCGTGTCCGAGGGGTCCCCTTGTACCGGGCTGACGCCCATACCGAGATGCCGAACTGTGGTGCTGAGCTTGTAGGCTGCCAACCGATCTACCGAGCTGCCAAGGTATTGACCGAGCTGCCGAGCTGACGACCTTCTACCGCAGAGGCTGAGGAGCTCGGCGAGTTTAGTCGTGATCCTTGTCTAACTTCGTCATTACGGCGTTTTACCCACACAATTGGGAGTGTGTTGGTACACCCTTGTCTTACGCCAAGGCTAATATAGGCAGGGTGGGAGGCGTCCACACTCGATGTGGGACAAATGCATGATTAGGGAGCAGCCTTGGTAAGTCTCCTGAAGTGTACACAATACCTCCTGCAGCTGGGTGTGGCCTCGCCCCCCTCTCAGGTGTGGGGACACCTACCCGCGGTACAGGCCAGCTCGGTCCCTGTCCTTACAGGCCAGCTCGGTCCCGGGGCCCGGTGGGTTTCGTCCCTACAAATATGATCGCTTTAGTGGACCCCAAAGAGCTATTGCCTATTAATTCCCTAGTGGATTTGGATATCCCCGCGCAAGGCGCACGTATACGTGGAATTCACACTTTGAGTAGAAACAGTGAGTACAAGTTCAGTAGAAAAAAAGTCTTTTCTGTTTTGTCGGTAGAAATACCAGCACCTTTTCTCCATTTCTCCCATGCCAACGTGAAAAGAGAAAGGACTAAGGAAGATTCCTTACAAGGACAAAGAACAGAGAGAGAGCCGCGGTTTGGAATCCATTAATTAAATTCAAAAGGCTTATCTTGTGACTGATGAACTGTCCATGACGATTGGACATATACGGCTGTTTCTTTCGAAAAGGTGAATACAGTCAGGCAACCAACCAAAGTCCCAACTGTTCTCATCAGATCATGCGTCGAAACATACATTTTAAAAAGAGAGGATAAGAATTATACGGAAACAAACAACTGAAGTTCATTAAAACTATCTGAAGCAAGTGGCCTTGCTGTCGTCGGGTTCTGTCTGTTCCTTTCATCTTCATTTGTATTATTGGGTTAAAATCTAATTTGATCCATGTACTGTCTTTGATTTTCATCTTCTGCTGCATATTTTGAAATCTTGTACTTGAATCCGAAATGTAGGGGACATTTATTTGTTTAGTCCTGTAAAAGACATATCTTGTGTGGATTGTCTCTGTCGTGGATAAGGTTTTTCAAAAATAAATGCTCAAGGAAATTTTGCTCCACGATATAATCGGCCGAGATCAGTTTTTACTTAATAAATGATTTTGAATTGGATTGTTGGATCGACTATGTATCAATCCGAATGAACTGTTGATCTTTAAACTTTTGGGCCCAAAGAAATATGATAAAATTCATGGTTAGTGCTTCTTTTTTTTGTAGAGAGGAGGATTCCAGGGAGTCCTTGAAATACGCTCATCCCCATCCCCATGTTGGTCCCCAGGTGAGCCCCACCACAACTTGAGCTTACTTTATCCTAAGCTTGAGCTTAAGAGAGTTGGCCCCATATATAAATATATATATAAATATATATATAGAGAGAGAGAGAGATGCTCATATGAGAGCAACTCTTGCACTACTGTGAGAGCAAAGGGGGAATCCATTAGATCCATATCCAATGCCAACAGCTTATATGCAATGGTGTTGGAAGTAGGTGGGCCTCGTGGATAGGTTTTCAAAACTTTTGATCCAACTTGATCTAGTGATCAACTATCCAAAAGGCTATAAAACCCAATCCATGATCTATGTCCTCAATCTCAGCCATCATGATCAGTAAATAAATCTATCACGCAGATAGAACAGCAGCCAACAAGCATCCATAAAAAAATATACAACATTCAAGGAAGTAGATTATACCTTTGGAGCTCAATTGTGCACTAATGGAGAAGCTGCGTCTTTCTTTGGTGATAAAACTCTTTCACGTATAAAATAAGAATCTCTAAGACCTTTTGGTCTTCCACGATATGACCCATCTCAGATCTCTTTTCTCAAAGAAGATGGTGGGTTCTCCAAGAGAAAAACCAACTAGAATCTCAAGGGAAACAGGAAGAGAAATTAGAAGAAGGAGGAGAGAGAGAGAGAGAGAAAGAGATGTGCAACTCTTGCACAATGGGGAGGCTTGGGCCTGGATTCCAAGGAGGAATCATGCATGGACGTCCAGCCCTCTTTCCTCTTTTATTTATAGCCTAAAGCATATCCTCTGTATTTATTATTAGAAGTCCAACTTCCATAATAATTAGTAATTCACTATTCCTACTATAATCACTACTAGAAGCTCACTGTCGCGACCCCGGACCGAGATCCGGGCCCGCGAGTGTGGATGGGGTAATAAACTACCCTTAACAATGATTATACATTCACTTAATTTCCCACAGGTTTCCGCTATGAGGATTTCACACACACTCACAAAACATTTACATTGGTGCGTAAGCGTGTAGTAAATCAAATTGGTAATCCATTTCACAATACAAGACTGATAATTACCAGTAACTGACATGATGTCAGAGTGAGCAATGTTCATATTAGCGTTCCCAAAATATCAAGTTCAAGGTTTAAACAAAGATCAGTTAAATTAACATTCCCCAAAACAAAGGCCAATACAACCCAAAATTATATCTCAAAAGTAAACCGATAATCCCCCAAAATGTGTTTGTAACTCGAAGCTCAGACCAATGTCTACATGACATTGTCAGCTTGCCATTCGACTAGATGTTGCGGTTTGCCGACCGCCTCCTCATGGTCCTCCTCATAGGCAATGACGGGGACTGGACCTGAGTACCACCGAAATGAATCAGACACAACGGTCTGGCAGGTGGGTGAATACATAATACCATTTAAGAAAACAGTGCATAACTAAAAACATAATGAAAACTTACTAAAACAGCAATTGTAATAAAACAGTATGCATTGATTATATAAAGTACAATGCAAGATAAATCATGAAGGTACAAGGAATAGAAAGAGAAAGCTTCCAATAATGGAGATGGAACTTCTCTATGGCTATAAGAATACACATCTAAGAGATGGAAAGGAAAGCTTACATGGAAGACCTCCAAATGGGAGAAACTTGTTCAAAGAGTAGCTTGGAATGGAGGGCTTCTTCTAAAAATGACACCAATGGAGAGCCTAGAAGGAGAGGAAGAAGGTTGGAGCATCCATTCTTCCTTTAGCAATAGATTTGAGAGAGATTGAGAGATGGGGAAACAAGAGGAAGCAAAAGAAGCTCTAGGGTTGGAACTCTCCTCTTTCTCAAAGAAAATTGCAAGAAAGAAAGGAAGGGGAAAGAGACTCTTCTCTTATACTAAGTAGGAATGGGTGCCACCACTAAGATAGTTACTTGGGCTTAAAACACCAACTTCTGGGCCTCGGATGGATTTGACAAAGAAGGAAAAATTGCTCGTCGAAATTTCTAGTTTCCAAAAAGTATATATTTCACAAGTTTTAGAAACATTGAAATTAGTGTCCAGATTTGTATGCAAAAAGACTATTTTACCCCTATAAATAGCAAAGCAGGGTTTAGAGGTCTCGAATGAAAACGGAGCAAATACGAAAGTTGTCGGGAATCATAAAATACATTAAATGAAGCAAATTACAGATTTTTTCGAATATCACACAAATCCCAAAATCACGCAAAACACAATAAAGGAACCTCCAAAGGGCCCCACTAAACCAAAAGAGTTTCCAAAATAATTCAAAGCTATAAAAAGCTATTCTAATCTAAATTTGACCAAATTCCACTAATCTCACTTATAGCTAAAGCACGTCTTGATTAACACAAATCGGAAACTCTCGGGGCGGGGTCTTACACTCACTCCAAATAAAAATAGTAACTTTCCGTTTGAGTTCAAATAAAATTAGTAATGATCCAATCTTGGGCTAGCGTGGGGACCACTAGGGATTCCATAAAAAACTGGCTCCAACTGGGACACCGCGACCCCACATCTCATGTGCAATCCGGGCCCACAGTTAACTGCAAATAACTCCACTATATAAATGCAGTGGAACTCCAGTCTTAAGAATAAATTACATGAAGATCCTAAACTTCCCTATCACCACAAGTAGGCCCCTCCATCAATATCCATAGATCAATTGGATAAACTGTCCTATCAATTTAGATCCATATCTTATTATCCTTGAGACCCAATTAATCATAGTGATCATTAGTACCATCCAATTAACTCTTAATTGAGATGGGTGTACACTTACCAATGATAAATCCATTAATTAGCACAAGGGGATGACAAAGATAGATTCCATTTTGACCATTCAATGTTCTCACAGTCCTACTACCATGTACCCAAATCACCAAGGTGTTGACCTACAGTTGGCCTCACTCATTGGTGACTCAAAGCAAATGAATAGATAGAAACTTGAATTCATCAATGTCTCAGGATTGAGAGCCTATTACTAGGGAATTATGAGAGCAAACTTTAATGTAAAGACAGTGTTCATAAGGTGCTTCTCATGGTCCTTCAATACATCCAATGTACCAGCACTATGATCTAGAATCTTACATTCTGATGATCGTGACAAATCACACTATTTCATAGTAATCAAAGTATTGAAGCCTTGTCAGATGAGATGTCCAATTTCATCACTGGTTGTGAAGATATTTAAGTATAAGATTTGCTAAACATGTCTCCCGTATGTGGATCTCATCCATACACATGTATTGCATCTAGTATATTTATGGACTCCGGTTCATCTCATGAACCATCATGTCATTCGTATTAGTTATGTGCAAACAAGTAATAAAACACCGTTCATCTCATGAAAGGAAAGCATGAATATATTGATAAATAAAGAGATTAATAAATTTATTACATCAATCTTAATGGATTGAGACCATAAAACTAACAAATGGGTCCCTCACTCACTCTCGTATGAGCATTTCCCAGATATATGTGTGTGTTGTGTGTGTGTTGTCACGTTCCGAGCCCAAGAATACACCACTCCCAAGGTGCAACACATGTCCGCATGGGGACTTGAGTAAAAACCCATTGTCTATTTAACCTTATGAACAATTTTCCAATAGGACTTCATGTGTGAGGTCATAAAACCATCACAAATGGGGTAGATTTCAATTCTCTATAACTTGTATAACCTGTATAATCAATTAAATTGGTATCTAACATCCATTCACCAATCATAGCATAATTCAACAGTAGATAAGAGCATAAATCAGTCCATGAGCCAATATTAGAGTTCAAGTTTCAAGTTAAGAACAAGAAAGAGAAATAAATAGCGAAAGCATTAAAGTTGAGGTTTACAATCCAAGATTGACTAAGACTAAAGCAACTAAATGTAGCCACTCATGCAAATGGTCAGGGTGTGGTGACAACGAGCTCTCAGAATATAGATGTCTTGAAGACATCATTAGGGGTTCGCTCCGCTAATTGCTGGGGAGTCTCATCATCCTCCTCAGCTTGCACGGTATCCGCATTGAGGTCCTCACCTATAACGCTTAGTGTAACATCATTAGACATAAGTCTAGAAAAATAAATAAATATAAAACATAGCATGTCTATCAAAAGAGTAATAGAGACAAGAGGGATCATACGAGGACAATGAATGTAGACTAGTCATACTTATTGCATGAATAAGCATGAACATGAGAGTCATGGATGACATGAACGTATACATACTTAACAAGGTTGGCACAACCACATTGGCTGTATTCTCCCAAGCAATCCATGAAAATATTATGTAAAATGAGAGCATAAGCATAATATAACATGACATGAGGTACCACTAGGAAACATAAGGCCTGGAAACTCTATCATGGACCTAGAGTACAGGTCAACTCCCATAACATAACCCGACTGCAGTTAGTCCATAGATTTTACTAAATCCACACTTAGCCGGGTCCAACTAATATATGATCGAAGCTAAGTTGGGCTGACTCGAGGAATAGAGTGTACATTCTAAAAGAGCATGGTACATAAAGCTAGCGTGGCATAAACATGAGCATGGGTCTAACATGATATAGTCATAAGCATAAATGTTAACATAAGACGTAACATGACATATATATCATAAAGGGAACATTATGCATGGTACATAACAAGATACATGAGACTAAACAGGATAAATGTAAGACTATGAACCAAATCATGCAAGAGTACCAGGAATGGAATGCAAATGCATGCATAAGGATCATAGGATGAATCATAAAAAAATAAAGAGCCAATCCTACGGTTTGGGAATGCCCGCCGGCTTCCCGTCCAACTAAGTGTAGTCCTAAGGCCTCCAACATCGTGGGGCTATAAAACCCTATGGCGTTACCTTAATCTAGGGGCGTTAGATGTTTTAGGGTAACACATTTGGTTTGGAATACAAGAATACCAAGAATACGGGATTTCATGTGGGTGTAGTAGGGTAGCTCAAACATCACCCACATGAGCTATAGGTCCATTAGACATGATTTAAGTTCCAATGGATCCATTGCTAAAGTCCAAAACTAGGTTTGAAACCACCTAAGGAACTTGGTTTTTTTCAGTCACCTCATGGCTAGCCATAAGTGGTCCTTGCAGTTAGCTGTGGGCTGGCCTCCATATAAAAACTAGGAAAAGTCGATTGTTGGCTTTGTAATTGCCACAATGACACTTGAATCTACAGTCACCTTATAGTTAATCGTAAATAAATTCCTGTGAAATGTTTAAGCGCTACCCTTGTAACCATGGAGTTGTCGGTTGAATTGCGGTTAACCACATTGGAAATGGTGGCTAGCCGCGGCCTAACTGCAGTGCAATTTCCACAAAAGTTCACATGCTGCGTTTGTAATCGTGGAGTTAGCGATTAATCACCAAGCTTCAGAATTTAGACGAATTGAGCTATAACAGTCTCTGTTTCTGGTGGAATCAATTCCCATACCTCTACAAGCCTAACATAAGCATTCCAATTACATAAAGCGGGCTTGCAAAGCTCGACAAACTCACATTTACTAATACTTAGAAGATCAAATTCATTTATTCACCACAATTGAACCCAAAATCATGCATTAAGCTAAAACTTGGAGAATCTAACATATATACCATATTGGAGGTTTAATAAATTAACATGCATGCATGGTTTATATAAGTTTAGTCTTTCCTTGTTGTTGCTTGAGATCAAAAACCACCAAACCAAGTTTTTCCAACTCAACGAAGCTCTTAAAGCCAAAAGCCCCCAAATGCAAGGCTCCAACACAAACCTACAATGGTAAAATGGGTGGAATAGATTCAAAAGAGGATGTCCCAAATGGATATAGGTTGACCCACATCTTTAAGTTTTGAGAATAGGTCGATAAGCATTTCATTGACCCCAAATACAATTTGATTCTGTGCGCCATAAGGTTCATATTCAAGGAACTAAATACTTTCGCCACACTATATATGTATATATACTTCGAAAAGTATTTGGGTTTAGACTTGAAATAGAATAAGAACCCTTGAAGGTACTGCAAGTTTGACCCAACTTTGAGTTATAGTACAGATCTCCAATTGGTAGTTTGGGTTTGAGATTTCTTAGGCTAAAGACTGGATCATGTACAAAAGCTTCTTGTATGATTAATCTCTTACAGCCAATGTAAGGTCCACGACCTTACTGGGTCAATTGGGCCCAGTAGCAGGCCCATTGACCCGTTTATTTTGTTATTATTACAATTAGTTGTTTTGTTAGATATTTAGGTGGGTTTAGGTTGTGAACGAGTTTCTTTTATTGTTAGAATAGTGTTTGCAAAGTTTCGCGCGATTCCGAGTTCGTCTGATCTTAGCAGGGGGTACTTTGCAATTTAGGGGAAATTGAGTATTTTTGGGGAAAACCTCAATCGACGTGATCTTGGGTTTCTTGGAAAGGTCTCGTCGCGCTGATCATCTTTGTCTCTTGGATCGTCGCAATTCGATGATCAGAAACCCTCCAAATGGTCCATTCCTTCTCCGAATCCACTTAAGGGCAATTGAGTCTTTTCCTCTTCCCTTTTTTTTAAGTAGGGATTAGCCCTAATCTCTTTTCATTCTCTGCAACGAACGAAGGTTTTCAGCAGCCTCTTCTTCTTCCTCATCTTCTCAAGCTCCAGAACTCTACCAGGGAGAGACCACCTCCGCGATCCAAATAGCACATCTTCATCCTCCCGATCCCCTCTTTCATTTGATATCAGTTAGGGTAAGCCTTTTCTCATCTTTATCTTTTCAATCATCTTCTCTTTTGGTTAGATTTAGGTTGTTCATGATCTTCTTCTTCCCTTTCCTCTCCTTTGCGTTCTAGGTTACTTTTGAGCAAGTTAGATCTGTAGATTTCATGGTAGAAGGCTTCTCCTCAAGTTTTTTCCAATTTCTATCTTCTTCTTCATTGAGGCAAGTAGATATGCAATTTATAGTTTTAACATGTATGCTTTATTTTATTGATTGATATGGATCGTATGATAGGAAACCCAAATGCCAAGTTTGTTTCGGATTTTGATTTGGGAATAAAATGCTGGATTAGGTTTGGGGATTTGGGTTGATTTAATTGTAATTGGTAATCCAAAAATGTTGTATGATGTGGATAGAATGGATTGGGAAATGGAGGAGAGCATGGTGGCTCGATTTCATGCAGGTGTAACCCTTAGAAAGGTTTAGATTAGAGTGGACATGGCCCGAGGGGCGAAACTGAACTCTTTGCATTCGAACATTCGAACGTTTCTTCTGAAAGTTCAAACTCTAGACCCCACGGGAGAATGGCGTGGGGCGATGGACGTTCGAACATTCTTTTTGAACGTTTGAAGTTTGGAACTCACGGGAGAATGGCATGGGGCGATGGACGTTCGAACTTTCATCCTGAACGTTCGAACTTTGGAACTCTCGAGAGAATGGAGTGGGACGACGAACATTCGAACTCTCTTTTTGAACATTCAAACATTCGACCCCATGGGTGATTTGGCTGGGAGAGAGTTCAAACTCTCCCTCTGAGAGTTCGAACTCTTGGTACTCGACTAATGTTTGGAAGAGTTCCAAGGGCCATAACTTTTGAACCATTCGTCGGATTTTTGCAAGCCATATATCATTGGAAAGCTATTGGAATGTAGCATCCGATGGCACAAGTTTCGTTATGATCGGAGATCAGGAAGTGAGGTAAGGATTGGAATTTATAATTCATACCATGTTTTGTTGGAAACAAGACTGTTGACCTAGATTTGGACCTTAGATGTGGGAAACCATGAACCTACTCTCTCATGACCATTAATGAGGTTAATATTAAAGCACGTGGCATGGTGTGCTTTGATGGGTTGTCTAGGTATCCGTGTATTTCGCATGGGGTAACCGAATGCGTATGGAACTGAATTAATCGATGCTTAATATGATTGTAAACCGAGGAATTTCTTTAGAAGTATCATTGATCCAATTTTCACACGTACTCTGTTAGGACATGTGCGGTACAGGGATGACAATACTTGCCTACGTTTGGGATTGTAATTCCTCCTTGACTTGTTAATTGTATCCATTGGTTTTATTTCCTTGTACACTCTCTTGGCATTACACACCTAATTAATTATGTAACACAAATCCTTGTAGAACTAGGACTTGAACCTGACTTAGAGAGTACCTTAGGAACCCAGTGTCATATACTTGATAAACATGACTGGCGAGCATGTAAGGGATTATCATATTGTCACGCCCCCAAACCCGGACCCTACAGCGGCCCGACCTCGGGGGGGGCGTGAAATTGTGATTTAAGTAATAATTATATTTCTCCCAGGATCCGCGTGAGTGAGGATGACAATTCCAACTCATTCTGAATATTTTGCGGAAGCTTACGTGGCGTTGCGACTCGGATTCCGTGGCCATCGGATTCCGCTTCGCACACAACCGCTAGCATATAGCTATTGTATCAAGAATCATATCAGACTGGAACAAACCATCACATTAAAAATACAGAGCTGACAGTAACAGGATATTTCATTCCCACATATGTTCAAGTTACAAATATCAATGTGCATTAATTAAAAATCCCGGAGAACAGGCTAATAAAAGCCATACAAATAACAAGCTAAATAAACACTACCCCACATGTGACGTGACTCAGATGTCGAGCTAAATGTCTATATGACATAGTCGACGCTACAAATCTGCAACTCATGGCTCCACAGCCAACACGTGCACTCAGCTCAGAGCAAAGAAATCTGGACCTGAGTACCAAAAGAGTGGGTCAGACACGACGGTCTGGCAGGTGGATGAAAAGATATAAACGATAATCTGAATAATAAAACATATCGTAAATCATGGTATTCGATCAAGAGTTGCATAGATTTGAAACCAGTGTAAACATGTATATCTGACAAAACATGTATTCATTTTAAAGCATGTGTAAAAGCATAAATATCTGGTAAAACATGCATTCCTTTAAAACAACTCTAAAACATGTACTCCTTTAAAATGACTGTAAAACATGTATTCCTCACATTGCAAACCCAGTCCATAGGCGGACCCTGCAAATTGCCCTTCTTCAGGGGAGCCACAATCGTGGGGAACGGATTGGCAACCACACTAAAGCTAAGTCCTCTCTATCACTAATGTGACGAGAGCAGGATCGGGCGTTGGTCTCTGACGAGAACCAACATTATACATACATATACATATAGCTAGACAAGACCACGGCCGCGGAACCGGGTAATCGGGACAGGATCCAAGCTGCAGCTGGCGGGAGCACGAGGGGGAGGCCCAAGTCAGTTGATCAGACTGACAAGGACGTCCAAGCTTAGTGGTGCCGACTCACGGTGACATGAAAAATCAAAACATGTACAAAACTATATCGGTATAAAACACTCGGGCAGGCGGGATACGGTGCTCGTAGGCACGTATTTCATATCACTATCTTTTCATGCATAAACGGGACTGGCAGGACATGTCAGGTGCATAAATCAGAGTTTGCGATAAAACCAGTGATATCGGGTAAGGATACGTATAATCTGAGCAAAACGATGAAAATGAATCCTTATACAGCTACGGATTATATATTGGGGCTCCTATATTAAAACAACATGTATAAGGATCTTGTATGTCTATTATTACCCTTAGTATGGTACTCGAATGATTGAGGACATACCAAGTTTCCTTATGCAAGTTGATGAATCCAAAAGTCCCAATACATTTCCGAGATGGTGTTTCTTTCTAAGTCAATCTCCTTATGTCATCCCCTGGGTCTTTCCAAGGTGGTAGGGCATCAGAACAACCCATCCAAACCTTTAAATACCATATTTGAAACCAATAGAAAAGACTCAGGAATTCTGGGTGCAACTCGGTCACCTGTCGGTCAGATGGCGGTTAGCCGCCGAGGTGATCGGCGGTTAGCCGCTGGATAACCGCGGGGCTGACCGCGGTTCCCCTGCTAAAATATATCATTCTGTGTTTCTAACCGCGCATGTCGGTCACCGGGCGGTCGCAGGGTTTTGGGGTGGCGGTTAGCCGCTAGCTGACCGCGGTACACCTATCAAGACACAGCATTCTGTGTTTGTAACCGAATCTGGGTCGGCTAGCCGCCGGTCACCTGTCGGCTAGCCGCCAAGGTGACCGCCCGCTGACCGCCCAGTTACGGGAGCTCTGCATCAGGTGCAGATTTCAGCTCTTTCCTTCCCATCCCTTTACACCTCAACTTCACCCATTTCCTAACATGAAATGGGTCTATTCTCTTCCATTCCACATCTCATTCTTTTCTCCAACCACCATTCCATCAATGCATTGATTCTCCCTCCAATACAAACCTCATTCAATGCAAGTACAAATCTCATTCATGAAATCCATAATGGCCAAACAAACTTTAGTAGATGAATGCATACATTCTCATAAAACTAACTAAGGGAGAAACCATGTCAATAAATACATTTCTAAAACATTATGGAACATAATGAATCAAAAGATATAGGAATAGTAAAAATCCATATTTTTGACAAAGTAAGAACTTATGCAAATTAAATCCATTCATCCACTTGCCTTGGTTTCCAAGGTAGCTAATCAAGCACCTAATCACCCTCTCGAGCCACAAATCTCCAATCTACACAAAAACCCCAAAATAAACCCATCTTAGAACCCTAAAATGGCAAACCAAAGGACAAGAAGAAGAGAGCTCCCAATAGAGAAGGTGGAGACTCTCTAGAGCTAGGAAAACACAAATCTAGGAGATTGAAGGGATTGCTTACTTGTAGGTGCTTCAAATGAAGAAGACTAGCTCAAGGAGAACCTCAATGTGGCTGGATTTCTCTTCTAATGGCATCCATAGAGAGCTTGAGATGAGGGGAAGAAGGAGATGGGCACAAATCTCTCATTTTGGCAAGCTTGGAGGTGGGTCTTGTGAGAAAACAAGAAGAAGAAGAGGAAAGGGAAAAACCCCAGGCAGAGGCTCCTCTCATGCTGCTGGAACGAATGGGGAAGAAGAAGATGGGCTGGCCTTTTGTAAAAAGGGTGGGTGTGGGTCCCACCATCACTCAAACTTGTCGGGACTAAAACATCGGTTTCTGGGCCCCGGATGCAATCGACGAAGAAGAGAAAAATGTTCCTCATAAAACCTATTTTTCAAAAAGTATAATTTTGGCATGGTTTTGAGATCTCGGAATTTGGGTCCAGATTTTTGTGTAAAAAGACTGTTTTACCCCTATCATTAGCAAAGTAGGGTTTAGAGGTCTCGAACGGAAACGGAGCAAATACAAAGGTTGTCGGGAATAATAAAATACATTAAACGAAACAAATTACCGGTATCCAGAATTATTGCACAAATCCCAAAACTAATCAAAACACAATAAACGAACCCCCAAAATCACACAAGACTCAAAAGGGAAACCCCCAAAAGTTCCACTCAATCAAAAGAGTTTCAAAATCATTCAAAGCTATAAAAAGCTATTCTAATCCAGATTTAACCAAATTCCACTAATCCCACTTTAGAAAACTAGTCCAAAATTAAGAAGGCACTAATCCCAGAAATTAGGGGTCGGGTTCTCACATCCTCCCCCCCTTAGAACATTTGGTCCTCCAAATGAACTAAACAAACCCAAAACAACAAGTGGAGATATTAATCTCACACTCCGAGCGCAAAACTTCAAACGGATGTTCTAAATCGGCCCTCTCAGGAGCTCCTGAATTCGCTGGGTCATCCACGCTGCAGAACTCTTCGGTCCACTTACCAATAGTCATCAGACATTCCTCCACTGGCTTGAATCTATTACTGCCCTGCCAACCTGACTGCTCAAGAAATCTACCAACTCTAGCTTCTTCTCAGTTCCACTAAGTCCATCGCTTCTAACCACCTTGATCAAGAAACCCTTGGAACCATTTTGTCGACTTCCTAACAACTGTCGAACTTAAGTCTCGTATCAAATGCACAATCTTCAAAGTGAACTCTTGCTAGCTCTAACTCTTTCAGATCATTGCTCTTAATCCTCTGCACCATAGTCGTTTTCTGATACTAACCTGCTTGTTCTTTCACCATTCTTCAACATTTGAAGCTCTACACTAGCCTTGTATTTGTTCGTAGCTGTTCTGCCAAATGTGCTTCCTTCCACAAAAATCCAAGATAACTGATTTCCTGCTCCATGTATCTGTACTTTGAAATCCGACGTTCCTCTTGTTCATAAAAATCTGGGAAAATCTTCGTTGTCGGGCGATCAAGTAGAGATCCTTTCTGCAGTCGACCACTTTGCTAATTGTTGAAATTTGACTTCAAATGCTTGTAACATCTTGTCGGGTCTACTCCTCCACATGGCTGCACTTATTGAAAATTCCCAAATACTTCTCTGACAAAACTCATCGAATCTTAGAAATCTCTAGCTCTGGACATCTCCTTGGAGGTTTTTTTTTTTTTTTTTTTTTTTTTTTTTTTTTTTTTTGAAAATTGTCTCTAAACATTGATGATCTGCACTGTTCCTGTACAACTGTACTATCCTCAGTCCAACATGGTGGTGATACGCGTCTGTGGTCAAGGTCTCTAATTTGGTTAAAGATCTTAAACTGTCCAAACTCTTACTTAACAACATGTTCCTCTTACACAATCAATATTCGAAAAATTCTTCCATCAACCCCTGACACCCATCAGTTTTTCTTACATTGCCTCGAATCTGCTACTTGTCTTGTCCATCGATGTCGGTCCAAGAAAATGAAAGTTTTGACTCATTCCGACGTACTGTAACTCTATCTCTGTCGTAAAACGCTGTACATATTGTCCTTCGATGCTTGCATGAAATTGTCATCATGAACGGGCTCGAATAGAAGTAATCTCTATCAAGGTTGTCAATATCAAGTCACTTGTCAACGCACAATCTTTGACGTAAATAACTTGGAAATCTATCGCTTCCTCATATGTTAAGTTGACTCAATCAAATGTTCGGACGGTCATCTGGATACTTCACCAATCTCCATCCACTCGTTGAAATCACAAGGTTCTCAACTCTGTAGGTTGTATCTCTATCTCAGGTTCATCATCCTCAAGTCATGTACGTGTGTCGTTCTTCTTTAGATCTTTCAACTGGCCTTGCCCATAGGTTACGATTCTCCAGTTTGCATCTGCACAGTGTCCAAACTGATATTCCAAAAAGTCAGTAGAGTCCGCAAAATTCCCTTTATTATAAGACCAAGCAACCATCCATTCTGTATACAGTTCTTTATACTACTGCTGAAAGCTTACTTCCTATGATTTTAACCACACACTGAAGCATCCTGCTGAGTTGACTTCACCATCATTCTGGATCTGTTGAGAATCATCTAACACTTTTCTGACAAAAGTTCATCAAATTTGAGAAGTTTCTAGCTTTTGGCATCCACTTAAAGTTCTATCAACTGAAAATCACCTTAAACTTCCAAAAATCCACCCTTTCTCTGGGTTCTGGAGCCTTCTGACATAGGAAAATACTCCACGTTTATCCAAAAATCCATACTTACCTGCCTAACGCACTATCTGACGGTGCACGATCAACCGTAATTGGGTCTCGATAAGCTGTTCACATTCCTTGCTGACTAACAACTGTTCACAAATTCTTTCACTGACTCCATCTGTGACATCGGAAAGCTGAAATTTCTGCCAAGGTCCTTCGAGATCCACATGCCAAGCCCTCAAAACTCTGACTCTCTAGTGCGAAAACAAGAAAAGGGCACTAAATGTGGGTGCAAGACATTAAATTCTCCCCCACTAGAAAGAATTTGGTCCCCCAAATTCCCTAACAACAAGGACAAGAAGGCGAGACAAAGATAGTCTCCCCCACTAGAAGAAAACAAACCCAAACTCGCAGAAACAACAGTTAGCCAAAAGAAAACACACATAGTCTAAAGAGTCCTCACCACACGTCTTAAGGTTCCTAGAGTGTTTTATTTCCTAGAAACCTGCCCGCTCTGATACCAGTCTGTCACGCCCCCAAACCCGGACCCTACAGCGGCCCGACCTCGGGGGGGGCGTGAAATTGTGATTTAAGTAATAATTATATTTCTCCCAGGATCCGCGTGAGTGAGGATGACAATTCCAACTCATTCTGAATATTTTGCGGAAGCTTACGTGGCGTTGCGACTCGGATTCCGTGGCCATCGGATTCCGCTTCGCACACAACCGCTAGCATATAGCTATTGTATCAAGAATCATATCAGACTGGAACAAACCATCACATTAAAAATACAGAGCTGACAGTAACAGGATATTTCATTCCCACATATGTTCAAGTTACAAATATCAATGTGCATTAATTAAAAATCCCGGAGAACAGGCTAATAAAAGCCATACAAATAACAAGCTAAATAAACACTACCCCACATGTGACGTGACTCAGATGTCGAGCTAAATGTCTACATGACATAGTCGACGCTACAAATCTGCAACTCATGGCTCCACAGCCAACACGTGCACTCAGCTCAGAGCAAAGAAATCTGGACCTGAGTACCAAAAGAATGGGTCAGACACGACGGTCTGGCAGGTGGATGAAAAGATATAAACGATAATCTGAATAATAAAACATATCGTAAATCATGGTATTCGATCAAGAGTTGCATAGATTTGAAACCAGTGTAAACATGTATATCTGACAAAACATGTATTCATTTTAAAGCATGTGTAAAAGCATAAATATCTGGTAAAACATGCATTCCTTTAAAACAACTCTAAAACATGTACTCCTTTAAAATGACTGTAAAACATGTATTCCTCACATTGCAAACCCAGTCCATAGGCGGACCCTGCAAATTGCCCTTCTTCAGGGGAGCCACAATCGTGGGGAACGGATTGGCAACCACACTAAAGCTAAGTCCTCTCTATCACTAATGTGACGAGAGCAGGATCGGGCGTTGGTCTCTGACGAGAACCAACATTATACATACATATACATATAGCTAGACAAGACCACGGCCGCGGAACCGGGTAATCGGGACAGGATCCAAGCTGCAGCTGGCGGGAGCACGAGGGGGAGGCCCAAGTCAGTTGATCAGACTGACAAGGACGTCCAAGCTTAGTGGTGCCGACTCACGGTGACATGAAAAATCAAAACATGTACAAAACTATATCGGTATAAAACACTCGGGCAGGCGGGATACGGTGCTCGTAGGCACGTATTTCATATCACTATCTTTTCATGCATAAACGGGACTGGCAGGACATGTCAGGTGCATAAATCAGAGTTTGCGATAAAACCAGTGATATCGGGTAAGGATACGTATAATCTGAGCAAAACGATGAAAATGAATCCTTATACAGCTACGGATTATATATTGGGGCTCCTATATTAAAACAACATGTATAAGGATCTTGTATGTCTATTATTACCCTTAGTATGGTACTCGAATGATTGAGGACATACCAAGTTTCCTTATGCAAGTTGATGAATCCAAAAGTCCCAATACATTTCCGAGATGGTGTTTCTTTCTAAGTCAATCTCCTTATGTCATCCCCTGGGTCTTTCCAAGGTGGTAGGGCATCAGAACAACCCATCCAAACCTTTAAATACCATATTTGAAACCAATAGAAAAGACTCAGGAATTCTGGGTGCAACTCGGTCACCTGTCGGTCAGATGGCGGTTAGCCGCCGAGGTGATCGGCGGTTAGCCGCTGGATAACCGCGGGGCTGACCGCGGTTCCCCTGCTAAAATATATCATTCTGTGTTTCTAACCGCGCATGTCGGTCACCGGGCGGTCGCAGGGTTTTGGGGTGGCGGTTAGCCGCTAGCTGACCGCGGTACACCTATCAAGACACAGCATTCTGTGTTTGTAACCGAATCTGGGTCGGCTAGCCGCCGGTCACCTGTCGGCTAGCCGCCAAGGTGACCGCCCGCTGACCGCCCAGTTACGGGAGCTCTGCATCAGGTGCAGATTTCAGCTCTTTCCTTCCCATCCCTTTACACCTCAACTTCACCCATTTCCTAACATGAAATGGGTCTATTCTCTTCCATTCCACATCTCATTCTTTTCTCCAACCACCATTCCATCAATGCATTGATTCTCCCTCCAATACAAACCTCATTCAATGCAAGTACAAATCTCATTCATGAAATCCATAATGGCCAAACAAACTTTAGTAGATGAATGCATACATTCTCATAAAACTAACTAAGGGTGAACCATGTCAATAAATACATTTCTAAAACATTATGGAACATAATGAATCAAAAGATATAGGAATAGTAAAAATCCATATTTTTGACAAAGTAAGAACTTATGCAAATTAAATCCATTCATCCACTTGCCTTGGTTTCCAAGGTAGCTAATCAAGCACCTAATCACCCTCTCGAGCCACAAATCTCCAATCTATACAAAAACCCCAAAATAAACCCATCTTAGAACCCTAAAATGGTAAACCAAAGGACAAGAAGAAGAGAGCTCCCAATAGAGAAGGTGGAGACTCTCTAGAGCTAGGAAAACACAAATCTAGGAGATTGAAGGGATTGCTTACTTGTAGGTGCTTCAAATGAAGAAGACTAGCTCAAGGAGAACCTCAATGTGGCTGGATTTCTCTTCTAATGGCATCCATAGAGAGCTTGAGATGAGGGGAAGAAGGAGATGGGCACAAATCTCTCATTTTGGCAAGCTTGGAGGTGGGTCTTGTGAGAAAACAAGAAGAAGAAGAGGAAAGGGAAAAACCCCAGGCAGAGGCTCCTCTCATGCTGCTGGAACGAATGGGGAAGAAGAAGATGGGCTGGCCTTTTGTAAAAAGGGTGGGTGTGGGTCCCACCATCACTCAAACTTGTCGGGACTAAAACATCGGTTTCTGGGCCCCGGATGCAATCGACGAAGAAGAGAAAAATGTTCCTCATAAAACCTATTTTTCAAAAAGTATAATTTTGGCATGGTTTTGAGATCTCGGAATTTGGGTCCAGATTTTTGTGTAAAAAGACTGTTTTACCCCTATCATTAGCAAAGTAGGGTTTAGAGGTCTCGAACGGAAACGGAGCAAATACAAAGGTTGTCGGGAATAATAAAATACATTAAACGAAACAAATTACCGGTATCCAGAATTATTGCACAAATCCCAAAACTAATCAAAACACAATAAACGAACCCCCAAAATCACACAAGACTCAAAAGGGAAACCCCCAAAAGTTCCACTCAATCAAAAGAGTTTCAAAATCATTCAAAGCTATAAAAAGCTATTCTAATCCAGATTTAACCAAATTCCACTAATCCCACTTTAGAAAACTAGTCCAAAATTAAGAAGGCACTAATCCCAGAAATTAGGGGTCGGGTTCTCACACATATGATTTACTTCTCTTGTATTGTCTTGAATGAGATAATCCCTATGAACATGTCTTGTATATTGAAATAGGCAGACTTGCTTGCCTTGGTTTTCCTTGTGTCAACACCACTTCATTATCATTTGCATGTCATGGCCAACTGCGGATTGGGATTTTAATGATGGGCCAGCTACTCAAACATCAGGGTGGGCAGTCGACTTTGGACGGCGTCCATGGCGTTGAATAGTTGGGAGTGGGTTAGGACCGTGCTACTGTTCCCAGGACCGGGAGCTAAGATCCCTTTAAAACCGGACTTTGGTATCAATAATCTGGATTAGATTGTCACTGGTACCTGAAAGACCAGAACCAAACCCTAGAGGGGGGTGAATAGGGTGAGCTCTAAAACCTAGACCACTTCTTTTTAAAACCTATGTCAATTATGCTTTGAAGTTTTATCATCTTGTATATAAGAAGGGTTTCTAATAACAAGTAAACCACCCAACTAAGCATTCAAGATAGATATTTAAAAAGAAGCATAATCATAAGTATATCATCCACATTCATCGCCATAACAAGTAAATTTATAGTGGTTCAGCCAAACAAGCCTACGTCCACTCCCGGTTTCCCTACCGGTATTTTCACTATCAACTTAAGGTTTAGGCTAACCTCCAACCTTACAACCACATATGCTTTTACACAAGGCTAAGCAATAACCTTTTACAATCTCTTATGTTTTTCAATAGGCTGAACATTAACTTTTACAACATCAGATTCTTTTATCTCAATAAACTATGCCTAAACACTTTTATCTCAATAAATTATGCCTAAATAAGCATAAGATGAGATGCAAGTGAATACATGTTGATGCTTCTTAACATAGGCTGACATTAAAATTGAAATCCTATTTAAGACATATGCATAATGAATGCAAAGATTTGTATGAGATACATATGTCTTAAAGACTTCTTGTACCTTTCTTGAAATTCAATGCTCATAATGATGCAAATGTGAGGTAGAAGAGATTCACACATGTTTTTGAAATAATGACAAACTTGTTTTGAAAAGTCTAACATGCAACTAGCAGGTTTGTTCTCAAGACATCAAATGACTAACATGTGAAATACTATTCAAATGATGAGGTTTAAAAGTTACACACATTTTAAAATCAAAGCATGTTTAAACAATCAACATTTGAACACTTTGAACACTTTAATCATGCCATTGAAGAAATCAAAAATTTAAAGATAAGCATGAATAAAATAAGTTAAGAGAGGCAAACCCATTGAAGAATCAAAGGTTTGAAATGATTGACTTGCCCTCCTTGCTTCCCTCTAGCCTAGCATGGATGTCCCACCTTCCTTAGCCATCAAAAGTGTTGGCACAAATCCCAAGGAAGGGTTCTTTTTATAAGAAAAAATTTCTCCAATGGATCTATTATCGGTCAGCCGACATATGGGGTTCGGTTGACCGAACTCAATGGTCATTTTTCAACGGTCATATATTTTGAAATTTGAGGACCAAACCAAGCCTGTCGGTTCACCAAACTGAAGTTCAGTTGACCGACATGAGACCGATAGCTGACCGAACTTCTATGATAAAAACAGTTTTTTACATTCTGGAACCGGAACCGACACTTGACCAAGCCCAGTTCAGCTGACCGAACTTTCCCTGATTTTTTAAAAGACTTAAAAATATATTTTGAACGGAAATTTGGTCTTAAAGAGCTAGGTTTGAGTAGAGACATGTTTGAAGAAAAAAGATTTTTTTTTTTTTTTAAATGCAAATTTAGCAACATGTTTGAGAATACCTTTTAAAAAAATAAAAATAAAAATAAAAATACAAAAAAAAAACTTTTGATGCTAAGATTAAAACCAATGATGCATGAAGATTCCAAAATTCTAAGAAGTATGAGTGCATGAGAGTTCAAGCTAATTAAAATGAATACATCCAATCAAATTACAATCTAATGAAAACCCTAACAGTACCCCATGAGATGGCCAGGACATCCTCGGAGTCTCCCTCTTGATACTTGCATTGCATTGCATGGATAGTGGTGATTGATAGTGTTGTTAGGATTCTTGTTATTGTTCTAATGATTATTTATTCATGTTTTATGCCTAGTATTGTTCCTTGTATTCACTTGATTATATCTTGTCATTATTCTTACATTTGATGCATGTCACGTTCATTATAGCTTGCTTATCTATTGCTTAATATGTCGTTGACCGTGTTCCTTGGTGTGCAGACTCCTCAGGTGATCACTACGAGGAACAGGCCGGTGAGGAGATCCCAGAGGATCTCCAACCAATAGAGGAGGGGCGAGAGTGGTGTGCCAATGACGTAGAATAGCGTCATCATACTTGGTACTAGAGAGCCTCAGTGAGACTTCATTAGATTTTATTTATTCATTTATTAATCCTTTTTGGACTCTTATTCTTTGAATTCATTTTTTGTTTAATGGCCTTAGTCATTAGGATAGCCTTTGTTAATAATTCAACTCCTTGATTAGGTTTGTTTATTTCTAGATGCAACTTTAAATTTTTAATGAGATTATTATTCATTGTTGATATCCATATATACCTTGAATTGCATGATTTCCGCAAAGTATTATATTCTTAAGGTTTGAAATGCAATATATCATCACAGCGGACTTACGATTCTTGGGCCTAAGGGACAAAAATTTTAATTAGTCCTAAATTTCACTCCCTGAATCCGGTTTATTCTCTAATCGGGTTCGGGGGACGTGACAGCCAATGGCTACAAATGTAGATGGATCTATTATAGGAGATCGTGTATGGCCCGCTTACTATGGGTCCTTTAGCAAATCAAGCATGGCATAGGCTAATAGAGAATACAATCCCACTTAATGTAAGACTTGATTTGTCCCCTTAAATAAGACTTCCAACATAATCAATACATGTGAGTTTATTGGTGAAGAAGTTCTAGTAAGTGTGACTTTTTGGGACTTGTCTAGTGTAAGATCCCGACTTAGTTTTTCACAATTAGTGTTAATTAAGTGGGCGATTAGTCTCTTAAGTGGGATTAGAGGTTGTTTGATTAGAGTGTGGTTTGGTTTAGTCTTAGTCATAGCTTTGGGGGAATTTTGAGAGCGTTTGGATTCAATCTAGCAAGCTCAGGAGTGCCCTAGGTTACACGTGTAAGCATGGGGGGTGATTCTTTATTTCAAAAAATTATGATTTTTATTCTTTTTGAGAGATTTTGTTATTTTTCACAACTTTTGTATTCATTCCATCCACGTCCGAAGCCTAGAAACCCGGTTTTTAGTGAAAAGGATAAAATAGTGTTTTCACACTCAAAGTTGTATACGATTTTCAAAATCTCCAAACCATGTGAAATTCATACTTATTAGAAACTAGATTTTTCGAGGAACATTTCTTCCTTTTGTCGATCTCATCCGGGGCTCACAGGAAGGGGTTCCAGCCACTTGAAGTCTTAGGCCTAGTGGAGCCCACTCCCCAATTAAACTTAACGTTACACTCCCTCACTCTCATTCAAACCCCATTTCATTTTTCAGAAGCTCTGAACTCAAAGAAGAACCCATCTTCTTCATTACTTCCTCACTTTGCATGTCCCATCATTTGCACTTGGAAGGGAAATCTAAGCACATCACCTTCTTCCTCTCCTTCGTAACTCTCCATTACACCCATTTTTCCTGCAATTCCAGCTGGACAACCATCTTCTCTTCTCCATTGCTTCCTGTTAAGAAAACCTCAAGTAAGAGGCACTTCTCAACATTCATCTATGGTTTTGTTAGGTTCTCTAGATTCCTATTCTCATACATGCACAGCCTCTTTCGAAATAGGTCTTGCTGTTCCAAAATATTATGGGTTTTTGAGGTTTTCTTATGGGAAATTTGTAGATCTCTGGTTTAGTCGTTGAGAAGGACTTTTGAGAAGGATTCTAATTTGCATTTTGGGCTAAGGCAAGTGATTAATCTAGGCTTCTTGTGTAATTTTCTTACGAAGCACATGTTTTTATTTGATAGGGTTTCTCAATTTATGTGTATGTCAATTAATCATAAGTTTTGCCCTCAAATGTTGAATGCAAGTTCTTATTTATCAACTTCAAAGGTTTAGTTACTGTTTTGAATCTAAAACCCATTATTTGTCTTGAGATTCGATTTGTTTTGTGTGAAATGGAGATGTGGTAGTGAATGAAGGACTTTGTAGTGGAAATGGTTAGAAGTGGCAATTCTGGAGAGCATGTAGGCTCTGGATAAGCAGGCTTTTGTCAAGCAAAGAAGGGATGTGAATTGGGAAGAAGAATGGCTAAAACAGAACTTGAAATGCAGTTTTCTGCAGGCTGGCAGTGAACTAGTCGACAGGTGACAAGCCGTTGGTAGTTACAATTCCATAAACCAACTTTTTGTCAAGAGGTCGGCGATCAGCTATCGACTAACTGCTAGGTGACCGATAGGTCACTGACCTCGGTGGTTACAATTCCATAAAGTACTTTTTCTGTCAGGATCAGCGGTCAGCTGGCAGCTAGCCGACCTAGCTAATTGCAGCTAGCCGCCAGGTCACCAAGTACTGATTGAGAACATCAAAACAGGACTGTTTGGAGGGTTTTTATGGAGATGAAAATCCAGAATATGTTAAGAGTTTTCAACTTGATATTGTGCACTTGAAATCTGGAATGTCGTTTAGCTTCAAGGCCACCAACTCATTTCTAAATTCCGACATTTGAGTTTCAAATACACAAAGGTCAAGTGATAGGTGTTAGTGCCACATTTCCCTGAGCACTATGGTTGTGTTGTCAATTCTATGCCAATGTGTCCCGAAGACATTAACTCTCAAAAGTACTTCAATGAAGATCGGATTCAAGAGGATTATCAAGCTTTTGGAAAGCCTGGATTTCGTCAAAGAAAGACTCCATGTGTGTGCCAACCTTCTCAGGTAATTTAGACCCAAACCAGTCCATTATTTGGACCCAAGGACCCTTGGAAAAAGCTTTGTTTTAAACATGTTTTCAAAATTATATCTTCTACTCTGTCAAGTCCAGAAATAGGAGGTTCGATGACCTTTCGGTCACCTGAGGCTAGCCTCTTTGCAAAAAGCGGCTAACCGCTAGGTAACCAAAATCCCATGGTTACTTTTCCAGAATGCAACTCAAAATCTGATGAGAGTTCGGTCACCCAGCGGTCAACTCATGACTAACCGCCGAGTATGCTGATGGCTAACCGCCAGGTAACCGAAATCCCACGGTTACTTTTCTGGAATGTAGCTCAAAATCTGATGGGAGTTCAGCCACCTAGCAGTCAGCTCACGGCTAACCCCCGAGTGTTATGGCAGCCAACCTCCAGGTAACCGAAGTCAGCAGTTACTTTTCCATAATGCACCCTGTCTATGGAAATCGCATTCGGTCACCTAGCTACCGCCTCATGGCTAGCCGCCAAGGCCATCAACGGCTAATTGCGAGCTGACCGAATTAGAAAATATGACCGTTGCCTCAGAGGTATTGAAAAGAGGCTAGCCGAGGTGCTAAGAGGCTAGCCGCCATAACTAGCCGTTGGAACTTTAACTTTAAATATCCAGAGCTTGTTTTGCAAAAAGCTTGTACACTTTATAAGAGCTTTCTTAACTACTTTTTCAAAATCAAAACCAAGCTAAAAAATCCTCTTCCAAACACACTTATACCTTGTCTAGGAAAATCTAAGAGCTTCTTCAGCTCCAAGATGAGTGTACCTTGAGCAAGACCTTGTAGGGTTCTTTGATCTCCAAGTTTCTAATCATCTTAACCCTAGAATCCAAACCTCTTAATCTTGGTTATGCAACTCATTAGAGCATCTTCATCTACACCAACCCAGCATCAAGAGGTTCAAACTTTGACTACGATTAAAGATTCAACAAACACTCTGCGGATTTCGTCAAAGGCAAGTGTTCGCCCTCCAATCAAATGCTCTATATTTTTATAGTTGTGATAGTGGATTGAAACTGTGTGCTTCAACCACTCTAAAATTGTGTGGGGGGGGGTGTGGATTAGATATGTTTGATCGAACCTCCGTAACAAAATTAAGGTAGAATCAATACTTGTGTAGTTTGATTCTTTATAGTAGAACCAAGGGACTATGTGACCCTTGTGAGTGGATGTAGGACACGTGGTCCGAACCACTATAAATCTATGTGCATCTCTCTATAATGCTTATTTCAATGTCTTGGTCTAGTTTTATATTCATTCTCTAATATTGAATATTGCCAAGTGCACACACCTTTGCCTACATCTCAATTGATCACTTTGAAATCTTGTTTTATTTGTTAAAAATCGGCAAAGTAGTTTCATAGTTCTATGCACCCCACTTTAGGACTTGTACATAGGCCCTAGCTACACTTTCAATTGGTATCAGAGCATAGGTTACTCCCTAAAGGCTTAACAACCCGGAGTAGATATGCTTCCTTTTACTTGTGCAGAAGTCTAACCAATAAGGTAGTGCTGTAAACAGACCACCATTATTTGATGGTACAAACAATACCTTTTGGAAAGCTCGAATGACCATTTTTCTCAAATCTCTTGGTGGGGCTGTGTGAGATGCTATAGACAGTCACAGCTACCGATGGCACTGTCAAGCCTCTTGAGGAGGCCAAATGGATAGCTGACCATAAGACAATGAGAGACTATGATGCAAAGGCATTGAATGCCATAACTTATTGCCATGAATGCTGAAGAGTACAAAAAGATTATGATATGTACCATAGCTAAACAGGCTTGAGAGCTTTTGGAAACAAATTATAAAGGAACAACCATTGTTAAGAGAGCCAAGCTTAAAATGTTGACTTCCCAATTCGAATCTCTATGAATGAGGGAAGATGAAATGTTTGATGAGTTTCGAACAAACCTAATGGTGATCGTAAATGAAATGTGGTCACTTGGTGAGTAAATCTCCAAAGGCAAAGTTTGTAGCAAAATCCTTAGGTCTCTACATGAATGATTTCACCCCAAGGTGACATCTATAGAAGAATTCAATGACCCTGAGACTATGAAAGTAGAAGAACTGTCTGGTAACATTAGAACCTTTCAAATGAAGTTGAATAATGCATCCAATAAATCCAAAGATAAGAAATCAGTTGCTTTAAAGACTTCTCAACCATCTCCATCTAAAGAAGAATCAAGTAATGAAAATGAAAGTGATAATGAAGATGTTGCATTACTTGCTAAAAGATTTCTAAGACAATTTAAGAATAAGACTTCAAATTTTAATAAAAAGGAAAAACCATTTGATAAGAGTAAAAACAAAGCGAGCTCCTCCTCTAAGTATCAATCAAGAAATGTGAAATGCTATAACTGTCAAAAGTTTGGATACATATCATCTGAGTGTCCAATTGAAAGAAAAATTAAGAAAAAGACAATTGTGGCTACATGGGATGACTCATCTGAAGCTGAATCAGACTCAGATGAATCACACCAAGATGAGACAGAAAATTACACTATATTGATGGCCAGAACATTGTGTGATTCACCATTTGATATGGTTGAAAATTCTGGAAAAACTAATGTTCAGAAATCTGAGAGTGGATCTGAATCTGAATATGACAGTCCAGATGATGAAAAAGATGATGAAGATCCACAAGAAACCTATGATAGACTCTATGAGGAGAGCTGCAAGTTCATTGAAGCTATAAGCAAACAAGAATCCAAAAACAAAGTCTTAAATGAGAAAATTGAAACCTTGACTGATAAAAAGAATACCTTAGCAAATGAACTAAAAGAAATTAATTCTAAATTTCAAATTGCTTAATGAAAATTTAAACAAGTTTAAGAGTGATGAAAAAGAAGATGAAACACTAAAAGAAGTAATCACACAATTAAAAAAATGAAATCACTCAACTGAAATGGTACAAAGAGAAGTACAAGTATTCATTTACCCATGGAGAAGAAAATTTTGAAAAACTATTTAAGATGGGTAAATATCATAGAGACAAAACCGGACTGGGATACAACAAAGAAGCTAAACATAATCCCAATTCCTCTACTAAGTTTGTAAAAGGAGAGGCTTCCTCTAGTAGTAAAAACATTTCTGAGATTACATGTCATTCATGTGAAAGTAAAGGACATTTCAAGTATGAGTGCAAAATGAAACAAATTAAAAGACAGTCCTCTAAAACATATTTCAACCCTCATAAAGATAAACAAGCTAAAACATTTTTTCATAAAAATCCAGTCAATCTCTCATTTTCACAAAAACTAAATGAATTGATGAAACAAATTGGTGAACTAAAATTACAACTCTATAATCACACAAAAATTGTTAAACCAACTAAAAACTACTCTAAGAAAACTTTTCACCAACATAATCCTAACAAAACATGGTCTCAATGTTTTAGTGGAACTCCATTCACCCAAAGGTACATATGGAAACCTAAGGACAAAGGCTTGTTAGTACACACAGCCCTTAAAGCTGGAGACCAATCTTTGTGGTTCCTAGATAGTGGATGTTCTAGACACATGACTAGGGATAGAGCACACTTCACCAAATTAATTGAATATGATGGTGTAACTATCGCTTTGGTTGTTGGTAATGTTGCTAAAGTAATTGGTAAAGGTACATTGAATGTCCCCAACATGCGTCTAATTACAGATGTTTTATATGTTGATGGTTTGAAACATAACTTGCTTCGCATTTCTCAAATATGTGATAAAAACCATGTTGTCAACTTTAGTAGTCATGGTTGTGAGATCTCCAAAAATGGAAAGGTAATTCTAAGAGGTCTTAGAACCAATGACAACTATTATGTTATCGGTAACCACAATGAATCATCTAGTTCAGCTTGTTTCATTGCTCATCTTAATGAAGCACTACTATGGCATCAAAGACTTGGACATGTGAACCATAGAGGTTTGTCCAAGCTAAACAAATATGTAATGGGTCTTCCAAAAATCAGTAGGAAGTCAAAAACAGTTTGTGAAGAGTACCAAAAAGGTAAACAAATCAGAAACTTTCAGAACAAGACTAAGTCTCTAAGGACCTCTAGACACTTAGAGCTTCTCCATATGGACCTAGTTGGTCCAACAAAGAAAGAAAGTAGAGGTCGCAAAAGATACTTTCTTGTCATTGTTGATGATTTTTCCAGATTCACTTGTGTTACTTTTCTAAGAGAAAATCTGATGCATATGGTGAACTTAAAACGACTGTGAAAAGAATCCAAGTTGAAAAGGGAGGAGAAGTTGCTCGAATAAGAAGTGATTATGGTGGTGAATTTGGAATACTAGATTTGAAAGATATTGCGATAACTATGGAATTCACCACAATTATGCTTCATGGAAAGAATGTCCCTAGAGATCTATGGGCTGAAGTAGTGAGTACAGCTTGTTACATCATAAACAAGGTATACTTGAGAACTGTCATGAATAAAACTACTTATGAACTATGGCACGAGAAAAAGCCTAATATTAGATACTTTAAAATTTTTTGTAACAAATGCTATATAGTCCTCATGTTGAAAGTTCCACTCTTTGACCCGTGATCAAAACCATAGATGGGTTTTGATAGATCAAAATGGAGTGAACCATTGGATGGACAGTCAATTTTACTGTTTTATATAAAGTCATTAAGCTTGGCGACCACAGATGAATGAGTAGGTATTAGATTGACTTCAAATTTGATATCTAAGTTAACCTTACTTAGATCTTTCGATCTGCCTCTATTCCTTTCTTTTTTTTTTGTCCCAAGTGGGCCCCAAAAGGTGGCTTGTACCGTAAAATGGTAAAGGAAGCTTGTAAGGAGCATAATATATATATATATATATATGTATATACACACACACGCTCATGAAACTTATCAAGTGTGCCTGGTGCACAAGTTGCGCACCGGGGGTGGGGCCCGCCTATTGATCCATCTTAATAGACCACACACGCCAGCCCCTCCCCAACCCAAACTTCACATGGCCTTACCTTTGCACCCATCTAATGTATTGTAGATCATTGGATGGACTGTACATCCACCCGAATGGACTGTACACCGTTAAACTTGTGGGGTGCGAATGGTGATGATAGGGTTAGGGATGGGGCTGATTTTTTTGTAGAGATAAAGCGCAAAGGGAGATCTTTCAATCCCCTAGTCCCAACCCTAGGTGGGCCTCATGTGGGCCCTACATTGAGGTACACGCGGTGATCTAATGCGCGCAACGCACTTAGATGACTACTATATATATAAGTCTAATACTGATACTTGGAAACTATGATTCTACAGCACGTGATGGCCCCACAATGAACACGTACAATGTTTAAAAAACAAAAGCCTTGGGAAACTCCCTTAAAATATACAAGTTAAAACAGGAGGATTTTACTGGAAAAAACACTTTATGTGGCCATTATACCAAAAAGATCATTTTAGCCAAACCCACACCAAACTAGCCTTCCCGCCCAAAATCCCTATTTTTTTTACCACTTTTTTTTGAGGGTCGACATCGGCCCTCATTTTCAGTGATAAGGGTCAATGTGAATTTTCATTTTTAGTGTTGAGGATCGACGTCGACCCAACATTTACATTCTACCAAGGTTGAATGTCAATACCTGCGTCACTAACAACCCTATCAATTTCGAGAAGATTGCAAAGAATCCTCATTGACCCAAGAAGTCCACGTACTTCTCTCTTTCTAAAATGTTCTCTTCTGTCTTCCTCCACAAATATAACACAAATGATAGTGTATGTGCTGTTGCTAATGGTTTAGGCAAGAGAATCACTACAGCGACAAAAGAAGTCTTCTAGAAGTATGTGAAGAAAGTGAACCCTCTTTGTGAGAAGCTCCCTCCGAAGCAGAAAGCAATGATGCCTCCAAATTCTTTGTTTTTTGTCTGTTACTATAGGGAGAGCTTTTGAACAAAAAAATCCGAGGTACCCACTTTCTTTTTCCAGCAATTTGAGATGCCCACGACGGAGGAACTACATTTCAAGCCGCCCCACTTTGATGAGATCATCTCTGAATCATCATGGGGTTCTTTGGATTTGTGCCAGTGAGTATTCAAATCCAACTTCCATGGAATTAGCTGTACAGTGCAATTCAAACATTTAAGCTTGTGTTGATTTGCAGAGGAAGATAGAAGGTCTTCTGTCTTATCTTCTTCTGTCACAATTTGAAGATTGTCCTCCGACACCATCAGAGTCAAGACGCCTTAGAAACAAGAGCTGCTCTCCACCTCTTTCGTTCTTGTACGCAGCAACAGTCTCTCATTAACGTTGCGAGATTGTTTTATACAAAAATTAACCCCATTTGATGTTGCTCAAAGGTGATGAAAAGAGACTATAATTGGCTCATATTAACTGCCTATGATGATACTAATAACAACATAATTCAATATGGGTGATCTTTAGTCAATTTAAAGAGGTGGTGAATTGGTAGGATTAGTGAGTCTCACTTCTCAAAAGATGTCTATGGATTAGGTATATGCAAAAAAAGAGCTCCATTCGATGTTTCTCAGAGGCAATGAAAAAGGACAATAATTGGCTCATAGTAAATGCCCATGATCATACCAATAGCAGCATCATTCAATAGGGTTGATCTTTGGTCAATACTTAAAGCGCAAATACTCTTTTATGTACAGGAGTTCACTTTTTCCAACAACTTTTTTAACCTTTACTGATTAAAAAGAAAGGGAGGAAAACACTTGCTCTATCCACCAACTTGCCACATGTTTTACTTTGCAGATCCATTATTTTGTCTACACAGTGGTTCATCATGATATAAAGGAAGCATCAGTAAGAAAACAACCTACTTGCTAAGATAATGATAAGACCGTGTTGAAAATAGAAGTGGCATATTCTATGTTAGGATAGCTAGGAAACAATACCAAATTAGAGATTTAAATACTAAAGATGCAATGCTATGGTTTATTAAGATATTCAGACAGTACCCAAGCCCTTCATACCAAAATCAAAGGCACCATTTGTAACGCCCCAATTTTGAATTCCAAGTTTACCCGAAGGAACCCAAATTTGGAGCGCTACTTTCTGAAGATTCTATGAACTTTCAAGATCATAGGTCCGCAGTGAGGTCCAATTTAGAACTTTTTACCAACATATATAATTACCAGTTAAGTACGAAGGCATATAACAAAAGCAATATCAAATAAATGAGGAAGCAATAAATGTATCAATCCCATAAAGCAAGTATAAAGTAGGGTATGAATCTAAGCTATCTCAAAGTGTAGAATAATGGTGTGTACATATCTGAATAAATCCTCCCTGCTCACACAAATGGCACTCCAACCCAAAATAAGATACTCGCTCAAGCCCCGAGTAATACTTCATCCTCCGGCTCCACCTCTGGATCTGTCGGTCCCCACCCATACTCATCTGTTAAGGGTGCCTCAAGGAGTGTGTCACCCTCGGGGTAGGGGTCGATAACAATATCTAAGCACCAAATGATGTGTCAGATCCAAGGATCTGGTAGGCACAATATACAAGTAACATAGGATGTATGCATCAAAAGAGACAAGATGATAATAAGATCATAAGAGTAATAAAGATAGAATACTAGGCAGTTGTGCAAAGTACTCAATAAGGATCAACATGAAGTAAAGCAATGTAACTCACCATCTATCAATATGGCACATTCACAAGAGCGGGTCACCGATGGATATTATGCCGCGGTTCCCCCATATAGTGCAATGCAATGGAGATAAGCCCCACCAAAGCAATAAATCTCTAAGAAAGTATATATGCATTACCGGAGTTTGCTGGCCACGAATGAAACATATACTACTGGAGTCTGCCAGCCGTCTAATCATAGCTTATCATGATGGCCCTAACTATAATAAATAGCTCCCACTAAAGATGATCAGTCAAATGCTAACCTTATAACAACTGAGTGAATATTCTGCACCGACTCAAAGAACCAAGTAAAGGTCTGTGTCTAGCTAGGTTATCCTTGCGCGAGAAAGGTCAACACATATCCACACAAGGTCCAGTACCTACATCCAATCCATATACAAAACCCATAGTCCATATCCATAATCCAATCCATGGCCATGATCCACCATGTCATGGTCTTAGTCCATTTCCATTGTATTTCAAATTCAGCATTATTCATTTCATTGTCCATTCATAAATGGGTTTCTAGATCAATATCATAATCATCTACTCCAAGGTAAAATCACATCCATCCATTCCTTAGACCATAAGATGGCCCGCCTAGTCACAGACACTGGTTAAGTGATCTCCATTCACAATCAAGGTCACAACTAGGAAGTCCAAGGTCCAGGGCCTCCAATTTCTATTTAATTAATAGGTTTAAACAACAAATAGATACAAGAGTGAACAGCGATGAAGAACATCTAATACATCCACATGTCCATGCCAATCAAAGGAAGAATATCAAAGGTCCGCCCTAGGTCATGGTCTCCTTTTCAGGTCCAGTTCCATGTCAGCCGATTCAATTCCTATATAAAGTTTCAAGATGCCAAGAGATATGTATTTGGTGCTTTGAAATTACATGCATCTTCGACAATATTTAAGGGTTGACTAAAAATCTAATTAATACACTAGACCCTACTTTGGTGGCCTCATGGATCAATGGTAAGCCCAAACCTTGACTCATAATTGGCTCATCATTGGAAGTCCACATGGAAGGTCAATGGGCCTCACAATAGCTCAAACCATTAAAAACACAAAATCTGGAATTCATTGCCTGCAGTGTATTCGGTCGACATCCTCCCAGGGGTGGTTAACTGGATGCACTGGAGAAGACAGAAAAATCTGTCTCCCAAGTTTGTCTCAGGTCTAGTGTATCCAGTCGACATCCTAGGCGCCATGGTCGAGCGCATACACGTGGATCAAAAGAACAGATACTTGGAAGACATGTTTCCCATTTAGTGTTTCTGTAGTGTGGTCGGTCAACATCCTCCAAGGGTGGTCGACCGACTACAAAGAAAGACTGGGACCTGAATTGTCATTCGTTTGATTCTAGATAGTGTACTCGGTCGACATCTAGCCAGGACGGTCGACCGGATACACAGAGATCTCTGAGATAGAATGACAAACTAGCTCTCAGTTGCTCTAGATTTTGTAGTGTATCCGGTCAACATCCTCCAAGGGTAGTCGATTGGGCGCACACAAATTCAGATTCCCAGAATTCTACAACTTTTCTATTTCACTTCAATTTCCGTCAAAACTCCATCATCTCATCCCGAGTCATCACCAAACCATTTAAAAACATCAAACTCCATCCAAACATCACAAATCATCATTAATTGGGTCGTTGATCTTCCAAATGGGAGACCCCATCCTCCAACGGCCAAAGTCCATATAAACAAGGCTTAAAAGATAGATATAAGCAATCAATCATTCATATGGCTTGAAATTACAAAATCAAAGAAAGAAATCATGCATTTTATGCTAAGTAGATATATGGTACCTACATATACTCCAAAGCAATGGTTTTTAGGCTTGATCTTTAAGATCCAAGATCCAAGGCTTTAATGGCTTCCAATCTCTCAAACAATCCCGAAACTTAGATCTAGGTAGATCTACAACTCCCAAACCCAAATCCACTAGAGAATTGCATAAGGGAAATGAATTCTAGACAGGGAAAGAGAATTTCATGGAAATCCAGTTAGGGAAAAGGAATTACCTTGTCTTGTAGAGAAATGAGAGATCTAGGAGATGAGAGAGGTCCTCTAACTTACTAATAATAGTAGCTCGTAGTAGATCCTTCTTCTTAGTTGTAGTAAACCCTAGGTTTTTCTAGCGAGAGAATTGGAGGAAATTCTTGGAGGGAAACGAGAGAAATGAGTGGGAAAGTAGAGAAATGGAGGGAAATGAGAAAAGAGAGGGAGGGATCGTTTGGGATGAAGGAGGTGGGTTTGTATATAAGGGATTTGGTCTTCAGGTGAAATGTCCAAGTTGTCCTTTTGATTTAGTTATGAGTTTAGGTTAAGTACATGGGTTCTCTGGGTATTTTAGGTGTAGTTTGTAAATTCTCGAATGAAAACCCCCACTATTGGTTCTAATTATTTATATGGGGCCTCTAACCAACTGACAAACTCTAATAAATACATCTAACACCCTATAAGTTCTATAAGTCACAAAAAAGGAACTAATTCCTAGAAAATAAGCTAAAATCCTAAGAAAATACTAAACTACCCTTACTACCCATATTAATTAGCATAAGTAGATATAAACTAGTATGATTAACATAATTCACATATAAGTGAAGGTCCACAAGGGGTGGGGCCTCACACCATTAGTAGTAGTATGGACACTATCATTTTTATTATCTTTGTAGAGGAAGACAAAAGAGAACTTTTTAGAAAGAGAGAAGAATTTGACTCCCTAGGTTGATGGGGTTTCATGCAATCTTTTGGCACTACCAAGGTCGATAGTGACGTGAGTATTGACATTTTGCCTTGGCAGAATGTGAATATGGGTCGATGACAACCCTAAAAAAATGGTAAAAAAAAAGAGAGATTTTGGGCGGAAAGGTTGGTTTTGTGTGAGTTTGGCTAAAGTGACTTTTTTGGTAGAGTGGCTACATAAAGTATTTTTTCCGATAAAATCCTCTTAAAACAAGGAAGAAAATTTTACAGCAAAAATAAAAAGAAAAAACATAGGGACCCACAAGTGTAATTATATAAACCAAAACTTCAATAATACTGGACGGGGCCTCAGGTATCTTCAAATGATATAATTCTCCTCGTAGTTTGTTTTAGTATTTTAATATCAATCATGTTATTGGATAATCCAAACAACTCCAAGCCAAAATCATAACAAAATGGGTCCAAATTTGAAGAATCTTTTATTAGGACAAAAAAGAATATAGAAAGAAACAATAGAACAATGTTAGGCATGGGACAGGAAGACATGCCACTGATATACTGTATTTTGACCTTCATATGCTACTGCATCTGCATACAGTGTGGGACCCAGCCCACTGTTGTATTCTAGAAATATTTAAGCAAGAAATTTATGCCCATACAATGTGCATTGTGCATGGGGCTCACTTCTGGATTTGGCTTACTGTTTATCAGGAGGAACTGTGTGGGTCTTGATTCTTGACGGCTCGGATTTCATAGTTGTTGGCCAAAAACTTGAAACTTGAAAACTCACCGAGTTGGCAACTCAAAGACTTGGGCAAATCCTTGACACTCAAAGACACGGTGTGGCTAAACGAATCAGATTCGCCGAGAATTTATCTTCAATGGTGATTTTTTTTTTTACATCCATAGCATTTGTTTCTCCATTTTCTTGTCGCTGTTATAATCTTTGAAAACCACCATTTGCTTGTCCATTGCTTAAAAATCACAAATGACTAGGTATGAGAGATGAATGAAGTGAAGATGAAGATTGAGGCATGAGTGACAAGAAAAATGACAAATGAGTGAGAAGAAGAGTAGGAGAAAAGTGAGAGGATTGTGGGAAGAATGATGAGTTGTAGTAAAAAGATTAAATGAGAGGAAGGATGGTTGCATGAATGGGACGGAAAGAGGGTTGCATATAAGCTGGGTGTGTGTTGAGAGCAAAGGGAGATGCAGAGGTTTTGAAAAATGTCTTTTTCGGTAATTTCCCATATGGGTATCTTGGTCGAAGAGAAATTGAGTGTGTATAGAGCAGAAGTCAATGTGTATTTAGCCGCTCTCTAACTTTAATGGGTCATTGATAGAGAGTTACAAAATTTTAGCTTTTCTAGGGATGCAGACCGGTCCCATATGCAGGGCGGAACATTGGTGGATTTGGACTTGGATTCGTCTTTATAGATCCAGTCCCAAATCAGACATTATCAGTTATATTAGAATCCCACATCAACTTAGAAGAAAATAAATGGAATAAGATGTGGAATGCATTGGTATCAATGAATAAAAGAGTTTTTAAAATATTTTTAAATACAAAAGTGGGGGCTTTTATATGGTATATGATTAAGACTAAGTAGACTTTCAATGCAACCATAACTAAAGCTTTGTAGGCTCCTAAAACCTATATATAATTTTAATATGTGAATTAATAGTTTTGGATCTAAATCCTTAGGTCAGAACATACAAGGATGTAGTTTTGGACCCAAATGTTACCAATCCTGTATGGATTAATCTGCATTTGGGTCCAAATTTCTCCCAGATCTAAAATATGTTTTATACTTACTTTATTTGGGTCAAAGACTTCTGATACAAAAATAATCAAATACCCATTTGTAGCCAGAACATACTCTCCAAGAACTATAAGAAAAGAAAAAACAATAATTTTATAATGTATTTAAAATCCTTTAAAAATGTAAAAACTAAAAATGTAGATATTTTAGTACGGAAATATCACAAAATATAACATTGTTTTAATTTGTTGAGAACATTTTCAGTTCTTTGCAATATTTTCGGGTTATTAATTTTGGAGAAATTTCAGTCTTTTACACTATGGTATTTGAAAAATTGTGTTAGACCTGGTCATTGCAATAGATTTTTACGGCAACAGGAATTTAAAGCCTTCAACATATTAATTCTGCCATAGCTATCATGTGGTCTTGGACGAGTCAGCTGAGTCTTGACTGAATTATGAGTGTTATGAGTTTTGTATCTAGTTGACTCGGTCTCGTAACACTACTAGTGTTCTTGAAAACTGCCATGTTAAAAATAAAAAAAGTTACTGAGCAACATAACATCAGTTCAAAAATGGGTCAAGGAACAGATGACCTTGATCTTATTTTAACATATTTGTTGTGCTCATATAGCTAGGTTCTGCTCATGATTTTTTGAACTCACCCACATGCAATGGATTCTGCTGGTTTGAGTTAGTTTTGTCCATTACAATGCTTGTTGTTGACAGTAGTGGTCCAAAACCCTGAGCTCTTTCTTCTCCACTACTGAAGCTTTAAAAAAAAATTTTCTTTTCCATTTTTTTTTAATCTACACACCTCAATAAGAATAAGAACTTTTGTGGTAACAACACCTTTGCAGTTGTTTTTTATTGTAACAACACCTTCATTAAACAAACATGCCCGAAGAATTTTTTTACTTTTGTTTTTCTTTTTTTCCGGTTGTGCAGTTGTTTGCAAAGGCCTGAACTCATTTCAGCAAAAGAAGTTGCCAGAGCGATATTATGAATGCTAAAAATGGCCACCAATAGACGTTCTTTTCTGAACTTTTCTAATGCTCTTGATCAAGTGGCTTTCGTTGGGGGGGGTGGGGGGTGGTTATATGGATTATGTGCTTTTGGACATTTGATATATATATTTTGTTGATAGTTAAGTTGGCTTTGCTCTAATTATTTTTTGTGGTCTCATAATTTTGATGGATTGGCTAGGTATTATGGTCAACCCTGTGTAGAGTCTGTTTTGTGGCTAATAATGCAAACCGTGTGATGGTTAAGATGTCCCAGTACTGGGAGATAGCTGGGTTGCACGTGTAGCATTACACTTAGACGAGGACCAATATTTTCACATTCTTCTTATTAGCCCTAATGGACTTCAGATCCCATCATTAGTGTGCTATACAAGAGACCAAAACTAGCTTATCCCTCCCATCTTATTTCTTGAATTCCTGGACTCTCACCATGATGTTAGGATTTTCAGTTATAAATTTCAACGTCTAGATCAATTGCCAAGAGTTAGTGGATTAGTCCCTCATTGATCCTATAGGCCCTGTGAATTAAAACTGCCTAGATATTGTTTTATAGTTGTTTCTTAAAAGTCTTCTTTTCCTTATGTTTATTTTTGTTGTTAGCTAACTCATTTTTTTTCTTATTTAGCTCAATAGCCAAATTAGAGATGAGTAAAGTTACCCACCAGGGATGGAAGTCTTGGCATTTACCACTAGGTCATCCATAAGTTCTCTAATAGCTACCTCATTTTAATGAGGAACTATATATATATAGTAAAAATAAGGACGCTACCTTTGTTTGGTAAAATACTTGTAGGGTAAGTGAAGTGAAGTGAAGCGAAGATCGAAGAGAGAATAAAATATTAGGTGGTTTAATCATAGTTTGATGGAATTTAATTTTTAGTGGTTTGATAAAGAATCTTGTTTAACTTTTTAATAAAAAATAGATGAATTTTTATTTTTTAGTGGCTTAAGAATATTGTTTTTTTACTCTTTTTTTTTAAATTGAAAGAGGAAATTTTAAATTTTTATACTTTCAATATGATCCTTAATTTTTTCTTATTTAATGAAATGGGAATTTACATCACTCCACCTTATTTAGTCAAGTGGTCAAACCTGAATTTGTCTGGATGTAACACTAGTTGCATCACATCACGCATGCAAGAGTCAACAGGTTGAAATACTTGAAATTAGCAGTGGCATGGTGCCTTTTCATATTGTCTTTTCAATCAAATAGCATCATTCCACGTGATCAAATAGTCACCACTGCAACCATGCAAATGGCATCCATCGGAGACCATGGAGTTGAATCCTGTATGTTCAATAATCGTAATCATTATAGCCATCTTCTAAGCCTTAACCCCATCAATTTGAAATTGGCTTAAAAGTTATAATGATAAACTGGGCATGGCCGCATGGTTGCCTGAAATTGAACACATAAAAAATCATAGTCAGATGGACTCTGACGAATATTTGTTAAAGAGATAAGGAGTGAATGGTGTAAGATAGAGATGTAGATGAAATTTTTATTTTTTTATGATTTGAATTCCGCGTAATCTTAAATTAGTATTCATTTCCCATCACATCTCTAAAAGAACAGATTATTTGATGGTCATGTTCAGAGGTTCATTTTTTCTTTACAAGTCTTGGAATTCCTTTCTGCCCAAAAAAGCTAAAGATAAGGTCCTTCAACAAGCTCATACACTGTTACATACATACATATCTGCGATACATGCTCACATTTCATAAGGCCAATGCGAGGTCGACATCGATATTTATAACCATGATGCAGACTATATAAACCCACAGGACCAATCCAATTTTGCTAGGCAGTTTAATTTTTCTTTCTCCAACAACAGGGTCTGCTGTATTATTTTCGAATCTGTGTGCTGTTGGGTTGATCTTTGTTGCTAGTTTCACATTCAATGAACATTATCGGTTTGGCCTGTTTTAACTAAAGACAAATTTCTTATTCACCAAAAAAATTAAAAAAAACTAAAGACAAGTTTGTTGGTAGCTATCATTCAGCTACAGTGAAGGTAACACTATTAAAGGCAGGAATTTAACAAATATCACATTTACCACATATATTAAATTGGTCACCTCTTAATTGAGGCCATTTTCTTCAGATTGATTTATTCAGATATTCTTGGGGGCCTATTTGCCTACTTTCTACCAAATTTAGTAAAATGAGTTTGTTGAAGGCGCATTGGATCTGATCTAAGGTTGAGACGCAAATGAGACCATCTCTTTTCTAATATTTAATTTGTCAGGTTAATGGACAATTAAATATTATCATATCCTATCAAAAGAAAAGATTATTTGATCGCCCTTAAAATCTTCACCTTAACGATTTAGTCATATTTCTCTTGACAGGAAGATTCATTATAAATCATCATCAGCAAAGCCCTATCCCAACTATTTTAGGGGTAGGGGTGTAAATTGGGCCGGGCTGCCTATACCTGACACAACCTAGCACGAAAAAACTCCGGTCGTGGGCCGACATGGCCCACAGACCGCATTGATTGGGCGGCCCGGCAAGGCCGTGTCATGCTGGGCTAGGGTGCCTAGGCCGAGGTATAACACGGCACGACGAAGCACGGCCCGACACAACACTTTCATATAAAAAGTCTGATTTTTTATATATAAATAAAATTTAAAATAATTAAGTTTTTTTTTCATTTGTAAACTACCATCAATGTTTGTGCATTTATTTTAATGGTTTCAACCTTATTTCAAGTTGAGAACCCTAAAACTCTATAAAGTCTCTTTCAATATATAAAAATTTAAAAACTAAAAAGTTTTAAATGAGGTATGTGGG
Organism: Persea americana; assembly: GCA_029852735.1. Taxonomy (NCBI): domain Eukaryota; kingdom Viridiplantae; phylum Streptophyta; class Magnoliopsida; order Laurales; family Lauraceae; genus Persea; species Persea americana. Next base: position 45,672,448 of record CM056814.1, read on the forward strand.
CCGGCCCGTGGGTGGCACAGCCCACCATAGTCGACCTGGGCACGGCACTGCCCAAGCACAGTTAGGCCGTAGGGTCCACTTTACACCAATATTTAGGGTTTATTACACGAATTCTGTTTTTCCATTCTGACCTATCTTGAGCCAAATCTTCGCATAAGTTACACTTATTTATATTTATTTTTACTATCTCCATCCACGTTTTCTTTGGCCTACCTATTTCCCATGGAGGGCTATTAACCTCCATAACCAAACCTTTTGTTAGTAGCGTCGTTGCCGGCTTACATTAGACATGCACAAACCATCTCAAATAGATTTTTTTCTATTTTATCTGTGATTGTTGTTATTCCTAAATATTCTTGAAAGCACTCATTTTTTATTTTACAATATATCCACCTCAAATTCCCATATTTCCCACATCCATTTTGAGCTTTCATTACAAATCCTGGCTAGAAATTCTATATGAGGTACATAAGTTAGGATTTCATCTTTTCAATGCAGTAAATGCCACACCTAACATTCACGCCAGTACTTGGGTGGTTTTTATATTTTTCCTTTTTCCCCGTTTAAGCATCTGAAGTGAACCTGACTTTGTATCAGTCTTCAGTTCAGCACACTGTGTCTGTAACTTCTGTCATTTCTGCGAACTTGTCATAAATGCATAGCCCATTTGCTAAAAAACTAAGGCGTACGCTGCATTTCAACATGTGGGTCCCTTATATGATCTCCGTATGACTCATTCTACTGTGTAAACAGTACTTTACATTTGTCTATACTGATAATGTAATACTTTTTGTTTCTCCTAAAAAGATTCTGATGGGTTTTATTGGTTGATGTGTGGTCCCATGACCAACCTCATTAGAGAATTAAACTACATGATTATTAGCTGTTGGTTCACATGTTCTGCCAAAAATCCTGGTTTCTATGTTGTTTGGATTTGAATTTAGACCATGCTTATATTTTCTAGTAGATACTTTTGGACTTATCTGCCAATTTTAGTACGAAGTTCTATGCTTTTCGGTTCCCGTGATCGAAACCTGCCCTTCTATGTCCAAGTCTCCGCAATAGAGCTCTAAACGATCTGCCCATACAATTTTGGGTCTTGGTTCAAATTTTATTAAATGGGCTATCCAGATCTAGAACATATTCCTAAAAGTGGTAAAAAAATGAATAAACAAAGATGATCATCTTTATGTTACTTCAAACAATCTCCTCTTTGACAAAATATGAATGCAAGATGGATAGAAAATGAATATTTAGCCATCACTTAGTAAATCAAATTTTAGAGAAGCCAGGTCCCATATATTTCACCTTATATCCTTGACACTAATTTGTTGGAATCCCTTTTAACATGAATTCTAGGAACTCAACTCCACGTAAGTAAATTGACTCTTATACTTCTGTTTGTTTGCATTATAGTACATTAGAATTGATTACGATGGTTGCTAAAAATGAAGATTAAAAGGCTAATTTTCAAAATAAATATCAAATAAATTAGGAAAATAGAATTAAAAAAAAGTTGCTATTTGTTACTCATTTTGGAAATTTACATTTTATCTTCATTTTTAACCAGCCTGTGCAGTTAATTCCTATGTATTATAATCCAAACAAATAGGGTGAAAGGAAACAAGAAAAGAAATTCGTAGATTTAAAGATGGAAAATCTACCCTTTTTCTTCCTATCCCATCTGGGCACCATTCTTGTTGTCATATGGAGACGAGTTGTATGGATAACCAAAAATAGCCCGGATGTAACAATTAACAAATACATGTGATAAAGAAATGCAGCAGTAACATGAGCCGAGGGGCAAACCCATGTGTATGCTTTTGGGTGCACTTATTGAACTTGGGTCCTTCCCTGCCTGAAACCATATGAAAATTTTGGGTCCGCTTTCAAAACCCACAATAAATAAAATTTTGGGTCCACTTCCAAAACGCACAAGGAAATGTGCCCCTCAAATGAGAATTCTCAGTCCTCCCCTAAATTTAACCTTAGTCCACCCAATATTTCCTCTCTCTCAGATCAGGAAAAACCGGTTCAGTAAACCGATCCGGATTGTTTCATATCGATAAGAGTAACGGAACTAACGGTTAAAAAGCGAAGGAAAAAATCACCACAACTTTGTGGGTCGTTGAAAACAGCAGATCTTCCTTTGTCCCCATTTTGTTGTCTCTGTTGGTGTCTTCTCTATCCCCTCCTTTTCCAATTCTTTTGGTCTCTTTCGCTCTCCAAAGACAATGAAACTGAAGCTCCATCCTCCCCTTCCTCTCCCCCAATCTAATCCTATCTCCATTCAATGTCGTCCTTACATGAACTCCTTACCAAGGATGGCTTCAAACGCCGAAATCCTTCTAAATCGGCCAATCTCAAAGACCGAATCGCACCCAATGACTCAGTAGCACTGCCCATCTACCTCTGTCGTGACCGTAAGAGTGCAGATTTCTCCAAGCAGCAGCACAAGAAGGCTCTTGCGCGAACTGGGTCATCAGTTTTATCCTACAAAAGGGTCGATTCTAAGTCGGGGCGGTCGAATTTTGAGTCGCGCGTCTCAGAGGATGGATGCTCTGATGGGCCAGCAATCGATGAAGCAGCCGTTCGTGCTGTGATCTCGATCCTCGGTGGATATGTAGGTCGGTTCTTGAAGGATGAAAGCTTTAGGACTAGAATTCGCGATACGTGTTCCGCGTGCTTGTCGCGAGGGAGTGTCGATTCCAATGACACAATACTCACAAACATGGAATTATGTGTAGACAGCATTGAGCAATTGGCAGAGAACCAGCAAACAAGGAGCAAGGAATCGAAAAAGTGGTCATTGAGGAATTCTATAAGGCTTCTGAGCATTGTCGCATCTCTTAATTCTCCCGAATCGAAGACTAGATCCACCTGTGGCATACCCAATTCGCACCTATCAGCCCTGGCACAGCTCTACATTGCAATAGTCTACAAGCTCGACAAGAATGACCGCATCTCTTCGAGGCATCTCCTTCAGGTGTTCTGTGATTCCCCTTCTCTCGCACGGAAGCATCTGCTTCCAGACCTATGGGAGCATTTCTTTCTTCCCCATCTTCTCCATTTGAAGGTTTGGTACAGTAAAGAAGTTGAACTCATTTCAGATTCAATTTTGGACGATGGAAAGAGAGAAAGATGGATGAAGCTTTTGAGAAAGGTCTACAATGAACACATGGATAAGGGTACAGCTCAGTTCGCACTTTACTACAAGGAATGGCTTAAGGTTGGAGCGAAACCACCCACTGTTCCTACAATTGCATTGCCATCGAGACCCTTTTATGAATTTTCGAAGAAAAGATCGGCTTCCATGAGTTCGAATGCTTCAATAGATAAAGGCCTGTGAGTAAGATGAACATAGCATCTTTTCCATTCAATACTTTAGTTAATGTAAATTCTTCATTCTTTATCTTATCTAGCCATGTAAATTCTTCAAGTGAGAATACTTACGCTTGTTGTATATATGATTTCATAAAACTCGCCTCAACTCGAGAAGTCCACTGGGTCAAGTTGATTCCAGGAATCAAACACAGAAAATCAAGTTTTGTACTGAGTTGGCTCGAAATCTAGTCAAGTTGAGTTGAGTTGACCATGATGAGTTTTATGTATGCAAGCTTTTCAACTATGTTTGAAATTGATTTTTTATGACTTTGTTTTGTTTATCTTTGAAGATACCAAGCTGTCTTTGGTTCACCCTTCGAGCGGGCATTGGTAGAATGCAGAGAAAAGCACAGTGGTTTACTTTTTGAAGATGGGAGAGATGATCCTTTTTCTGACAGGGGAAGTTTGGTGTCAAAGGGAGGAACGTTTTCAGAATCATGCAGTCACAAGCTTGTTAATTCAATTCATGTAACTCTCCTTTCTAGCAGTAGTAGTAGCAGCAATGGCAGTAGTACATGTTTACAAATGGAGGGATTGTTCTTTGTATTTCTAGAATTAAATTTATATAGCATGCTTGCTTTAAGTACTGTTTGGTGAATGCTAGACTTCAAATATCTAATTGATATCCTTAAATAGTAAGAAGACAGAAGTAAAGGTATTCTTGTGAAGAGATTAAAGGTGCATTTATATGTAGAGGTGACACAAGTCTGAGCCTAGACGTCCAGCCAGCATGAAAAACCAATTTGGGCTGGCTATCAAAACCCGAGTGGAATTCAGACCAGGTTTGGGGTTGGGCCTCGGGTGCTGGAATTCATCCCGAGTACATGAATTGCACATATATTATCATAACACACATACACTAACACATACATACTTATGGAGTCATTATTAGGAACAGCCAAACCATTTGTATCCATGGAATGGTCTGATCGTGAGGCCCGCCTGGAAGTAAATCATGGGTGCCTTCTCAAAATGCATAGCAGAGAGGATACCATCCACTCTGCCAGTCTTTCGACCAAATATGATTTAGCTAAATCCATGTGCATCCTAAAGTTACAATTTTCATGTTTTCTCAACTTGCTTTTCTGGCCTAAACAGAGTGACATGGGAAGCAATCGAAGATCGTCAATCCAGCTTCATGAAAACCCAAAAGCAGAATTGCCAGCAGAAACACATAAATCAGAGTACTTGCGGATTTTTTCATGTCGAAATGAACCGGCAACAGGTGTAGCTCGCCAAAATGGCATATCCAAGAATGAAACAGTGGAAAGAGAGCCCCACTTTCATGTTTCTTTGACTAAACTAAATAGAGCTATCACTACCATATGCACCTCAGAGAGCTTAATTGACTGCGAAAACTCTATTCGCATAGTGGCCAAAGCATGGTTGGAGTCGCATGAAGATCCTAACTTGGAAATGGAATTATCTAAAGAACCTTTCATTGAGGGACTCCTTGAGGTACTATTTTCGTCCGAAGATGATGAGATTTTAGAGCTAGCTATCTCAATCTTGGCAGAGCTGGTAGTTAGGAATGAAGTGAATAGGCAGATGATACTGAATTCAGATCCACATTTGGAGATTTTCTTGAGATTGCTACGGAGTAACAGTCTTTTTCTAAAGGCAGCAGTGTTGCTTTATCTGTTGAAACCGAAGGCGAAACAGATGTTATCACCCGACTGGATCCCATTAGTCCTCCGTGTCTTAGAGTTCGGAGATCGATTGCAAACCTTGTTTACAATACAATGCAATCCACAAACAGCAGTTTTCTACTTACTTGATCAACTTATGAATGGTTTTGACATTGACCGGAACTTAGAGAATGCAAAGCAAGTGGTTTCACTTGGTGGACTAAGATTGCTTATACAACGACTTGAATTGGGTGACTCTTTCGAAAAGAGGACCGCTGCTTCGTTTATGTCTTCTTGCATCCAAGCAGACGGAATCTGTAGACACTACTTAGCAAACAACATTAAGAGGGCTTCGATCCTCGAACTACTTCTTGGCAACCATAGCAAGTCAGGTGGATGTGCTGTTTCCCTGCTGGCAGAGCTTGTCTGCCTTCACAGGTACCTACTCATTTAAGGCTTCTTCCACGCATTTCAGGAAGCTTTTTCTTCTCTTGATCTGTAATTACTGAACATGAAACTGCATTTTGATGAACTATATAAATCACATTTTATAGCCTGTTTGAATAATTTGAAAGAGTGAGATGGTGGTTGACACAGTTTTCAACTTACTAAAAATCTATATCGGCCTTTGGTACTGGTAAATTTTGGATGGGAAAAGCAGCAAATTGGTATTACATTTGATCTGAATTCTGATTTTCTGCACTGCTTCAGGACGATGGAAGAGACAATTAAAATTCATCCTATCAAAATATTTTAATCTACTGTAATCTAGAGTGTAACAAAATGTACATGGAGACACATTATACTCTTAATTGGAGCAAATTGGACTAACAATTTGTAGTTTTTGCATTTAACAGAAGAACTCAGGTCAACAAGTTCCTAAATGGACTAAAGAATGAAGGCTGCTTAAATACAATGCATATCCTATTGGCCTATCTCCAGAGGGCCCCACTTGATCAACGTCCACTAGTGGCTGCTATTCTATTATACCTTGATCTTCTGGTACTTTCCAGCGACTATTACTCTGTACTTAAATCAAAGTAACATGAACACTCCATTTATTAACCTATATTGCAGTGCACATGCTAGATTATATAGATCGATGCATGGAAAACCAATGTTTTTCTTTTATTCTTCATTTGGTCACAATTGTAAAATATTCGTATTGTTCTACTGTATTTCTTAATATCTAGGTTCAATTTTCTATAGCCCACTGTATTTATATTTTTAAAGATGATAAAAATTATACAGAAACAACTATGTTTGCTAAAACTAGATGTAGCTACATCTGCCAGGGGTGCTGATGGCCCGTTGCATACTGACCTGAATTAGTCCAGATTTGGGCAGTGGTTTTAGCCCCTTCAGCTGGATTTAAACCTAATTTTTTGTCCCAGAAATTAAATGGTCTGGGTCTGGTCCTATATATCCTAATAGACCTGGCTTGAGGTTTTAGCACAAGGAAGCATGTACACGGATAGCCTGGGTCTGAGCTACTCGAATAGGCTGGGTCTGGGCCCTTTCAGGCCTGTAGGGCTTCACCCAGACCAAGACAGCCCATGAATACCCCTAATTTCCATTCCAATTTCCATGTGGCACATGTGCTGATGTCTCACATGTATGCTAGACCATATCCACACATCTGGTGGGACCTCAGTGTTTATCCCCTAGGCCAAAATTCAGGCAGGGTTCTCTCACAAGCCAAGTCTTGGATGCTACTGTCAGAGAGACATGTAGCCAAGTTAACCTTCCTTATTAGAACTGTTTAATCTTTTACACTAGCTGATCCACATAGCGGGCCCTTCTGATAGATGGTTTTCATAGGGCAGATTACACTATGGCTACATGATATTAGCATTCTCTCTACAATTAAGCTATACCTCTGCACAGACATGTTGGTGTTGGCTTTTCAGTATCTCTCATTTCCTTCTTAGAGAAAGAAACTACAGTTCTGTGTCCAAGTTACATAGGAGTAATATTAGAACTGTACTGTTTTGAAAACATTATGCAATCCTATATACAATGACAGTCATGTTGCAGGGGGATTCTTCGCAATGTAGTATATATAGAGAAGAAGCAGTAGAAGCAATAATATCAGCATTAGAATGTGATTCACATAATCAAACAGTCCAAGAACAATCAACCCGGGCTCTTTTACTGTTAGGCGGCCGCTTCTCTTACACAGGAGAGGCATCGGCAGAGACATGGCTATTGAAGCAAGCAGGGCTTGATTATGTGTCTTCGGATTTGTTTACTGAAAAGGAAATAGTTGCAGATAAAATCACTCGAATGGTATGTTTTCAGCTTATAATTTTTTCTTTCAGTGGTGATTGGGTTAATTAATAATTTTTAGGATACGCACAACTACATTCAGTTTCAAAGGAAATGTGCTTATTTCCTCCACCATCTTTTGGTGATGGGTGCATTGAACTTTATGTTAGATAGCTTCTCGTGCTGCTGCAAATCACTATCAATTGCGGTCAGCGATTTTGGTCTAGTGTGGAGAAATATAAGAAACAGAACCCACAAAATGTACTTTGAATTTTTACACGCGAGCACAGAACAGAGAATATCCAATTTTGCTCAAGCATTCGAAGTGCATCCAAGATGTACTCGTCCAACTCACTCTTATTGTCACTATTAACTTGTTAATGGTAGGATGACTTCTCTCCCAAATAATAATTTGACATATTTATGTACTGGGGTGCCAACATCTACCCTTGGAGTTCAAACAACAGAAAAAAACAATAGCCTGTGAACTGTGAGTCATGCTCTCTATGCCACCATATATACATAATGCAGCGAACAATCATCCATTCTCCTTAAATACATCATTCAATCTGGACTGTGTCCAAAGTCCAGAAACACACCTTTAATTAGTTTTAGCAAAGTCAATAAACAACCCACAGTGTTTTTCTATCCTCAAACATTTAAAATATATGAATTCGTGGAAATATCTACATAATTATCACCAAAGTCATTGCTTCTATATGGGGCCAGCTTTGTGAGTTTTGCTTCACTCCTTACATGGATTTATGTTTCTGTAACTAGATAGGCTTCCATGTTACTTCTAAGTGCTTCATTCCAAGTGTTCATTAGCCTCTCTTTGCTCCCTGTTCACATACTTGTCATGCTCTTCATTAGAGGCAGTTACTGGTCATTTATGTGCATGTGAAGATCATATTAGACATATTCTATGTATATACGTAGAATTGTATTTATATTTACATAAGTTTCACATGTATCTAAATGTAACTTCATGTATCTATGTGCTTACCAGGATGAAGAAGAAGATGCAACTGAAGAATGCCTAAGAAAGGTTGCAACTGTCTTGCTGACGAGCGGCAACAAGCGGTTTTTTGCTGCTCTTTCGAAGTCAATAGCCAATGGCATCCCATGTTTGGCACGAGCGTGCCTAGTCACTGTGGCATGGATGAGCAGCTCACTCATTTCGATGGAAAATGCTGATCTCCAGTCATTGGCATCATCCACTCTTGTGCCACGCTTACTACAGAGCTTGAATTATGATAGAGCACTAGAGGAGAGGGTGTTGGCTACATTGTCACTCCTGAATTTTGTTAGAAATTCAGGTATAGGTGAGTATCCTATAACCATTGTCTTCAGTAGTAGGGATGTTATGGATATCCAGAGCAGTTAGTTGGGCTAAACTTTCATCATAGGCGATCATGTAGAATATTTTCAGGTCTTGATTGGATGATTATTAGATGTATGGAAATGCCCCAATAAATGGGTGGTCTACACATCCTTCTGAAACTCAGTTTCAAACTCGTTTGGCTCACTGGAGTCAGGGTAAGTCAACTCGACTCAATAGATTATCAAATTGAGCCACTGAATCTGAATGAATGGTCAGTCTTGCATCAGTTCCTGAGTCACCGAGTCGATCTGAGTTTCAAAGACTGCTCACACTGGATAATTCACTATTGATTGAGTGAAAGACTTCAAATGGATGACGTCCTGTGTTGAGTCTAGGGAGGTCAATGGACGTTCAATTACCCAGTTACCTGAAGGACTTGATCCAAAAAATCTGGGTCTACCCTCTTCTTTGACCGATTGATAATCGAGTCCGGGTCCATACCTGAATACCCATGTACCTGAGTGATGTGTAAATACTGTATAAATATTTGAGATTAAGATTTATGATGAGGTGATTATAGGGACCCCTAATTACAATTTTGAATAACACAATACACAGTAGTCCATAAATCCTTTTGATCTTGTTACAGAGTGTCTCTCTATGCGTTGTCCATTGGATAAGGAGTTGGTGAGCCCATTAAGGAATCTGGCCCAAGTGACATGGACAGCGAATGAGCTTTTATCAATTACTTCAGGAACTTCAAATTTGCTGCATTAAAGAGATGATTTGCTTGCAATAGAGAATTATGCATGTGAAAGAAGTGACAATGTCAAGACAAATTCACTGGGTTATTTTACCTTCCCTTCTTGAGAATTTAGATGAAGTAAATGCTGGCTTAGTTTCAAGAGAAGTGTATATGTCAGTCCTTTGTGAGATGTATGTGTAGTTTCTTTATTCATTTTGTCATTTTTGTGAAGCTTTTGTGATTAGAAAACAGACCGAGCTTGGTAAGAAAGAAGAAAGAGAAGTGTAACTTATCAAAGGAGCTCCTATGTGTATGTTAGTTTCTTTATTCATTTTGTCATTTTGTGAAGCTTTTGTAAGTTGGAAAAAGAGCAAAGACCAAGCTTGATAGCTCAAAAGAAGAAATGTTTAATTTTTCAGGGTAGCTACTATGTGCACTCTTTTTCTTTAATTTGTTTCTAATCATCTGGTTCTGTTGGATATGTTCGGTCTCTCACTCAATTTGATCAAGAGTTTATGTGTGTGTGTGTGTGTGTGTTTCTTTCCTGATCTTTTACTACTCCAGCAACAAGAGGTATGTAGTCTAAAAAAATCTTGAATTCTTGAGTAGAAAGCGGTGTCCATAGATTGAGTCTTTGTTTTTCTAAGAAACTATAAAGCACAAGATTTATGTACTGCTTCCTTCATGGATTAAAATGCTGAAAATTATATACGCCCTTGGTCCCAACTCTCTTCTTATATTTTTGTTAGTGGGCCAGACATCCCATGCATGAGAGAGAGAGAGAGAGAGAGAGAGAGAGAGAGAGAGAGAGTCTATAAGTAGATGTGCTAGGGTTTGATGCAGAATGGACAAACAAAGGATGTCAACAAATTGTATTACCAGAGCAGATCCTATAGATTCATCCCTTTCAATTCATCATGCAAGGCCCTGGCCTTAATTAGGTGGACTAGTAAGTAGTTAGGAATTAGGATTAGGGTTAATTAATTGAGCCCTGTACCCTAACGCATTAGTTTTAGTGTTTGGAATAGCTTCGGCAAGTTTTGCGGTTATCGGAGTGAGTTTGAGTGTAGTAAGGGTGTATTTCGTAATTGTAGAAAATAAGGAGGGGTTAGATGCAATTTCAGAAACTTAGCATAGTTGGGTGTATCAGGTAGTTCTCTTCATGCACATCATTTATCCCTTTTGTGCTCGTTGCAACTCGGCAGCCTAAAGTCTCTCAACTCCCTATTTTCATTATAGTCCCTTAGAAGCCCCTTTTTGTAAATTCATGCTAGAGCTCCTACCCTTTTCCCTTTTCATCTTTTCATCTCATGTTCCTTTACTCCTCCTCTTCCTCTTATCACCTCCCACCTTTTTTCAAGCTTCCCCAAGGCCAAGACAAGACAAGCTCCCAAGCTCATCATGTTCCTCCCTTCCTTTTTTTCAATTTTCTTGTTAAGGAAACTTCCCCAAATCTCATGTAAATCCCATTTATACATGTTAGGATCAATGAGGGTACTGCTTCTATACTTGATCCATTTGCTCCCATGTTGCTACTTTAGGGCTATGGATACTTGATCCATTTGATCTCATGTTGCTACTTTAGGGCTATGGTTTTCCCATAGAACTTTCACCCACTATTTAGTCCTTGTCCTAAGTACTTGCTCTTTCGTGTCAATGATTTGAGCCAACTTTTCAGTGTAATAGGCATCTTCTTTAATCTCCAGTTGTTCATGGACTATCATGTGAGAAGGTTCTGCAATGTACTTCTTCAGCAAAGACAGGTGAAAGCAATTGTGAACTGCTGAAAAACCCGTTGGTAGGGTCAATATGTAGGCCACATCTCCTACTCTGCTTCGTATCTCAAAAGGTCCCATATATCATCTTGACAGCTTGCCCTTCTACCTAAAACGAACAGTTCCTTTGACCGGTGACACTTTCATAAACACCTTATGTCACAACCTGAGCCCGAGATGATATATCCGAGTTAACCCGAGTCGCGACCATACTTATTCCCGTAAACTCCGAATTAACCGAAGTTAAAACAAAATCCACAAGGGATAAACATACTTTCACATCTGTCAAATATAAAATTTTGCCGGAAAATATATTCAATGATATCAAATACACTTGTATAAGTCCTTTACATTAAACATAAAGTTATATATATATATATATACAATTAACATTTCTATCATTTCCTTACTCTTGTCACACATCTGCATATTCAAGTACAATGCAGAATGACAACTATTCAAGTTCTCAAAAAGAATTTTGTAATGCCCCACGATTGTGACCCCCTTGAAGAAGGGCGATTAGAAGGGTCCGCATATGGACTGGGTTTGCAATGTGAGGAATACATGAGCCCCACACTGGAAATGAGCTGTCTAAATCCCTGGGCTTATAAGTGCTCGAGCGGGAGTAGTACTAGGATGGGTGACCTCCTGGGAAGTCCCCGCGTGCGCACGTGGGGCCAAAGCGAACAATTTCATGCTGAGTTGGGCGGGGCTGTGACAATTGGTATCAGAGTCGATGATAGCTCTATTTCCAATGGGGGAGATTGTAACGCCCCACGATTGTGACCTCCCCTGAAGAAGGGCGATTAGAAAGGTTCACATATGGACTGGGTCTGCAATGTGAGGAATACATGTGCCCCACACTGGAAATGAGCTGTCCAGATCCCTAGGCTTATAAGTCAAACTCCGTCTTAACTCAACATGAGGCCTTTTAAAATCATGTGGCCCTGGAAAACATAAAAACCATGGAGTTAAGCATGCTCAAGCGGGGGCAGTACTAAGATGGGTGACCTCCGAGGAATTCCTCGAGCGCACGTGGGGCCAAAGCAAACAATTTCGTGCTGAGTTGAGCGGGGTTGTGACAAATTTCCCAAAACGAATTTCAAAAAAGTTTCACATCCTATACACTTTCAGATATCAACATCAAATGATATCTCAACCATTCCATTCAGCTAATCCTCCTGGAGGAACCAGAACGGCTTCCTCTGCTGGTGCTGGGGCCGCTACAGGACAGGCATTAGCAATTGGGCCTGTAATGCCATCAATAACACTAGTAAATACAATGATTCAGCAATGTATATACATATCCATGATAGTACATGCTATCTTAACCTGTTCAATTCTATAATTTAATAATTCTCACAGTCAATAGCAATTCTAGACAATTCACCATACATTGAGAGTCAAATAATGAACATAACTAATTGGCAACTACCATTGCATTTCATTTCATTTCATATCTTCCAAAAATGAAGGAATCATTTGTTTTATCATCTTCCAAAAGGAATGAATCATTTATTAATTTAATTATTGATTTAATAATTATTTAGTGTGGGATCTACCAGTGCCCGGGCCAGGGGCAATTGGCATCACCACAGAGCTCCGGAACGCCCCCAAATCTATCTACTGCAGTAGGAATATTTATTAATTCAATTTAGCTCTAAAATGAGCTTTAACAAAGTAGCTATGTAGTACCATACTCAAGAACCCATTCAACTCCAACATATCTCAAGTCAACATTTAATCCATTTGGATTCAATTCAATTCAATAATTCCTTTCAAGACAATTGAGAGGAATATATAGTAACACAAATCATTTTAGACTTGAGAATAACAATACGAATGCAACTCAATGAGAGAATTAGAACAATTAACAATTCTACCAACTTCTTTCTCAATTTCAACCCTCCATTCAGGTGTAACAATTGGTTATCTAATGTAAGTGTTATTCTCGATAGACATCACATTGTATATAATTTGTACATTAGAGTCCCCATAATTATCACCTATGGAGGTATAAATATCACTAACAACATTGAAACAACATCCTAATTCAATAGGCTTTTATTCAGAAAAATCAGACTTTAAATCTGAAGTTTTCCCCAAGTTCAGTTACATGTTCAGTTGCTTGTCGATCAACCGAATTCTAGAAGGCGGCTAGCCGAATCACGATTCGGCTACCTATGGTGAGCTTTCCAGAACCTCTCCATTCCTGACAAATTTTCTAAATTAATTCGGTTACTAGTTCGATCACCTATTCGGCTAACTGAAATCCAATTTTTGGTTAACTGAATTTAAATTCGGTTACCTGCAGTCACAATTCCAGAGACTTTCAAATGTCTCATGAATTCGGCTACCTATTCGGCTAGCCGAATTGTAGAATTCGGCTAACCACCATAACTCGGTCACCTCACAGTTAGCTTTCCAGAAGCCGAATTTTTCCACGAAAATGAAACCAGGTGAGTTCGGTCACCTATTTGGCTAGCCGAATAGTGCCCAGTGTTTCAGAATTTCTGAAGTGAAATTCTGAATTTGAGCTCCTTGAGCTCTAACAACTTCAATAACATCTTAAATCAATAGACATGCATATACATGCCTTTGTTTAAAGTTAATTAATCAAAATCCCTCTTTGATAGCTCAATTTGAGATGGAAACCTCTCAACTTCAAACCCTAATTCCATGAAAACATGAAAAACAGATTTCTATGAGCTATTTGTGCTGGAAACCACTTCAAACCAACCAATAGAATTTCAAAGTTCTATAAAAGCCTTAAACACTTACTTGTAACTCAAAGAAAAGGAAAAGTGGGTGTTTTTCTCTAATTTCACTCCAAGAAGTGAAGACAACTTGATGAAGAAGATGAAGTAGCTCAACCTCCTTTCACAATCCCTTGCATCATTCCCAAACCTTGACAATTGATGGAGAATTGGAAGAAAGAAAGAAGAAAAGAGTCTAGGTTTGCTCTTCAAACACTTGAGCTGAAAAATGATGGAACGAACTCATTTGGAGTTCATCTTAACCTTATCAACATCATTTTGCACTTAAGCCCTCCATCTCTTTCTCTATTTACATTTCGAGTCAAAGGAAAACTCATTTGATCCATTTCAAGTCAAATGTATTTAAGTATTTTATGAAAGTTAATGTACTCTTTGAGATACACGCGATGGTATCAAGAGTTACGGTATTCGACAAAATACGCAAAAATCCGTATTTACGGAAAAGTCCTTGCTCTTCCTTGTTAGAGTCAAAACTCAATTCAATTAACTTAGGCTCCTTCAAATTCATTTCATTAAGCTCAATTCAATCATTTGAGACTAATTCAACTCATTTTGGTCATTAACCACAATTAGCCTAATTAAACATGCTTAATTAGCATCAATCTCAATTCAATTAGAGTTAATCTTGATTAACTCGGGACGGGGTGTAACACCTTATCACCAACTTGGAATTCCAAATCTCTTCGGCGATTATCACCATAACTTTCTCGTCTGCTTTGAGTTGTCCTCAGTCTTTCTTGGTGTCGTGATTTTAAATTCAATCCTTTAATATTGCAAGTGCACAGCTGTCTTGTTGAGACAATGTCAATTACAGGTCGATCCCACAGGGAGCACTACTAAGTTAAAATTTAAAATCTGATTTTTTTTTTTTATCAATGATAATGACAAGAGAGATAAAAAGAAACAATAATAAAATTGAGAAAATTCTAGATCTAAAGTGCAGAAATAAGATATGATAAAAAGCAGATCAGAATATCATGAATCCATTAAGTAATCCCACCATCATTCTATGCAATTAATAAAATAAATTTGTCCCAAAAATCCTTCAAATCAGAAACAAATCAATGTTTCTGATTCAGATAATTTATCTATCAAAGAGCACAATTTTGCACAATTTATTTAAGGCAAAAATCTCCTTCACCTTATGAAATTATGAACTTAACTAAATATCACATATTAATCAAAGATAGATTATCAAAGAATTTCAATCTAAGAATAATCTATTAAGAAAACATACATGATTAAAGCATTATTCAAATAAAGAAATTATATAGCATAGGTTGTCAATGACAGAAGCCAGATTTATTATTATAATTAATACGCAAGAGACAAAAATATCACATAAATTAATGATAAGAAACACTTAACTTCATCTGATACTCTGATCTAGGGATCTACTCCTCCATTGCAAAAGATGTGATTTTCATTGAGAACTTCATGGCAATTACAATCTTCTCTCACACTCTTCTCTGGAACAGGGTTCCAGAATACCCAAAAATAACTCTAATTCTATTAATTAGGAAAAGAAGAGAGAGAGGAGAGAGAGAATGTAGTGGACGTCCAAGTGGGGGTGAGTCTCTCCCGTATGCTTTCTTTTGGTTCCTTTTATAATTCCCGGTTATCTTACAAATACATTGAATCTGGACACCTTCTCTGCAGATTTGGTTTATCTTCATTGATAAGGTATATCTCTTTATCCTTTTTGAATTTGAATGAGATGGAAGCTTTTGAAAACCTCTGGATGGCTTGGCTAATCCTCAGATGGGGTCCCACAAGGGATATGCAGCAATGGATTATCAACGGTGTGGATTTTAGTGCAATCCCGTCTAAAAATGAATATGAAAATCTCCGGGCCCATAACTTTGTCGATTTAGCTCTGATTTGCACAATCTTGGGCTCCACAGACATCTACTCTGAATAAGCTTTCCAATAGTAGGTAAATTACATCGATCTGACGGTCAGATTGAAAGTTATGGTCATTTGAAGATGAGTTATCCTGAGAAAAACGGGATTAACTTTTAAAATTTGATTTGTAATGAACTCTATCTCTGCACAACTTTCATTTTTGAAAGGATATCAGATGTGGATGATTCAAATTCTTCTTCTTTTATTCCAATCAAACTTTTACTCTTTGAATTATCCATTAATAGTTTCAAATCTGCAACAACTGCGGACCCTGCCATGTGGGACATTTCATCTGCTTGAACAGTGGGCCCTATGAGAAGTCTTCTACTGTAGTTAGGACTCTTCAATTGACATGATGAGTGGACCCCTCCTTTCATTGATTTGCACATGGCTTGTATGTGGGGTTCACGTGGTGAATTATTCAATTTACTTCTTTTTAAGCTTCAATTTAGCAATGTAGGGCCCAAGATAACTATGTATGCTTGAAAGTGGTTCCGTGACAGAGGCCTGCAATTCTAATTTTCTGCACATTCTAATTCAACACATCAAACACTAAAGAGCCCATATTGAAGTGGGACCCATCCGGATAGAGTTTTACTCCAACTGGGACTCTTCGAAGAAAAATTGCATAATGTTCTAAGTTAATGCAGAAAATATATGAAAAATATAAAAGTTCAGGTTTCTAGGTGAAAATGCATGAGATGATGGAATTAAATGAATAATGATGCAATTCACCAAATAAAACCCCTAATTCATCCTAAAATGATGCATAAATATGCAAATTCATGAACTTAACACACCCCCCAACTAGCATTTTGCTAGTCCCTTAGCAAAAGTTGCGAGCAAAAAGATTTGAAGTTCTTTGACCGAATCTAAGAAAAACAAATAAATTTGGAAATAAAAACACTTTCGCTGGGACTCTCGATTGCATTTAGCGTATGCAACAAGCCCTTAAACCCCTAGGTTCCCCCTAGTGGACGAGTTGTGCCTCGTGAGGGTTTGCAGTGAATTTACCCACAAAATTCCTTTTTTTAATTTTTTAATTTTTAATTTTTATTTTATTTTTTGAAAAAAATGATTAAAACCTAACAAAATCCAAGGAAACTTCTTCTAAGAGAAAATTTATAAACACTGACTATTCTCAGTTCTCGGAATTTTCAAAGACAAATCTTAAATTCGGTTCACCAATCCCATCTTTTGGTCAGAAATTCTCAAAATCATGCTAAATTGATCATGCACGGTGATAAGTATGTATACATAATAAGCATCAAATGATCCACCAAGCATTTCCGTGAAAATAATTTATTTATTTTTTATTTTAGGCCACCTAACTTTAGCAAAGAAAAACAGTCTTCCTCTCAAGGCGATAATGACGGCTTTCGCATTACTGTTTTTTCAAAGGCCGCAATTTTTTTTTCAAACACACACATGTGACTGTGCAATGCCTAAGTCCCTTAAGCTTTCTAATTAACCCATGTAATGAGCATTAGGCCAATGACTCCCAAACCAGATGGCTTTAGGGCACTAGGTATGCAAATACCCCTACGGACTTATTGGCTCGGGTTAAAAAGGCTACGAACCCAAGCTAGTCACAAACTTTTTATTCTTTTCAAGACTTCTAACTTTTTTTTTTTCTTCTTGTTTTTTTTTTTTTTTTTTTTTTTACGCAAACCCCAACAATAGGCAGCCCTTTCCATGTATCCACCCGTTGAACTGTAACACTAAGGGTTGGGGTCGATTTTCCTTCTTTTTTTTTTTTTTCTCAATTATCAAAGAAAAACGGTAATCATAGCTTCACATTCAAAACCTTAAAAACGTATACATCATGTGTAAAAGTGAGGGATCAAAATTCAGCACTTTTCCAAAAATCCTTTCCATAAATA
Source organism: Persea americana (assembly GCA_029852735.1). Taxonomy (NCBI): domain Eukaryota; kingdom Viridiplantae; phylum Streptophyta; class Magnoliopsida; order Laurales; family Lauraceae; genus Persea; species Persea americana. The sequence continues at coordinate 45,690,137 of CM056814.1, forward strand.
AAATAGTAAACCATTGTTTTCTTTTGCCCAAAATAAATATTTTCAGTCAAAAAATTTCTCTCGAAAGTTTCCCTCTACCCTAACAATAGCAAAGTTTTTTTTTTTTTTTTTAAATCTCCTAGAAACCTAAAAAAATAAAGCGAAAAAGAAAAATGTAGAATGAAAATTGAACAACTGATCACATGTCAAGTTCTAACTCACACCCCCAAACCTAAATCCAACATTGTCCTCAATGTTATGAATGCATATGTAATGTGAAAATGAACAATAAGGAAAATTGGAACGTCTTACCAGGTGGGGTGATTGCAAAAGAGTGTGATCAACCAGCTCAATTACCTTCAAAAATTGGGTTGCCTCCCAAACAGCGCTAAGTTTAATGTCGTCAGCCCGACTTAACAAAAATGATTAGTCCTGGTAACTTGGGTCTTCCAGAAGGATTTCCTTAATGTTTTTATCCTTCAGTTCCAGAAAAGGTTTCAACCGTTGACCATTAACCTTGAAAATTTCCCCCTTTTTGGGGTTCTCAATTTCCACTGCCCCATGAGGATAAACAGTACGCACAATAAATGGGCCAGACCATCGAGATCTCAATTTCCCTGGAAACAAGTGTAACCGGGAATTGTAAAGGAGAACTTTCATTCCAGGTTCGAATGACTTCCTAAGGATTGATTTGTCATGGTTCAACTTCATCCGTTGTAAATTTTGGCATTTTCATAAGCATCTTTTCGCAATTCATCAAGCTCATTGAGTTGCAATTTACAATGGTTACCTGCCAAGGACAAATAAAAATTGAAAGTTTTGATGGCCCAATAAGCTCTATGTTCTAACTCAACAGGCAGATGACAAGCCTTACCATAGACCAACCTATAAGGGGACATCCCAATAGGAGTCTTGTATGCGGTTCGATAGGCCCATAATGCATCCAATAGTCGCAAAGACCAGTCTTTCCGATTTGGATTGACCGTCTTCTCCAAAATTTGTTTGATCTGCCTATTCGAAACTTCTACTTGGCCACTGGTTTGTGGGTGGAAGGGCGTAGCAACCTTATGAGTAACATAGTACTTTTTCATCAGATGGTTAAAGGTGCCATTACAGAAATGGGTTCCACCATCACTGATAATTGCCCTGGGTGTACCAAACCTAGAAAATATGTATTCCTTCACAAATTTGATCACCACATGGCGATCATTCTTTCTCGTCGGTATTGCTTCCACCCATTTTGAAACATAGTCCACTGCAAGTAAAATATACAAATTTCTAAAGGAACTTGGAAATGGTCCCATAAAATCGATCCCCCACACATCAAAGACTTCTACTATCAAGATTGGATTCAAGGGCATCATATTCCTACGACTGATTTTTCCAAGCTTTTGACACCTATTGCAACTCAAACAAAACACATGACAATCCTTAAAGATTGTGGGCCAATAGAAACCACACTGCAAAACTTTTGCAGCAGTCTTTTTTGAGCTAAAATGGCCCCCACATGCATGATCATGACAGAATGAAATGACACTTTGATGGTCCTCATCAGGAATGCACCTCCTGATTATTTGGTCTGGACAGTACTTAAAAAGATATGGGTCATCCCAGAAAAAATACTTGACCTCAGCTAGAAATTTTGATCGATCATGTTTGGACCAATGGTTGGGCATCTCCCCTGTAACAAGGTAATTAATTATATCTGCAAACCAGGGGATTTGAGAAATACCGAGCAATTGTTCATCAGGAAAATTTTCATTCAGTGGGACCTCATCTAATGGCTCTAAGGGTAACCTCGAAAGATGGTCTGCTACAACATTCTCACATCCTTTTTTATCTTTTATTTCCAAATCAAACTCTTGTAGCAGAAGGATCCACCGGATCAATCGAGCTTTTGCATCCTTTTTAGATAGAAGGTATCTCAGAGCTGCATGATCTGTGTAGATGATGACTTTAGACCCTGTCAAGTAGGACCGAAATTTCTCCAAGGCTAAAATCACAGCTAGCAATTCTTTTTCAGTGGTTGTGTAATTTAGTTGGGTATCATTGAGGGTCCTACTTGCATAGTAAATCACATGAGGTAACTTCCCAACCCGTTGACCCAAAACAGCTCCAATAGCAGTATCTGATGCATCACACATTAGCTCAAATGGAATGGTCCAGTCAGGTGGCTGGATTATAGGGGCTGAAGTTAGTTCCTTTTTCAGTCTCTCAAAAGCCTTTAGACACTTCTCATCAAATTCAAACGGGGCTTCTTTTGTCAGCAATTGGCACAAAGGTTTAGCAATTTTACTAAAATCCTTGATGAATCTACGATAAAAACCAGCATGGCCCAGGAATGATCGAATCTGCTTAACTGATTTTGGTGGTGGCAATTTGGAGATCAAATCAATTTTTGCTTTGTCCACCTCAATTCCATGTTGAGAGATAATGTGTCCTAGGACTATCCCTCTCTTCACCATGAAATGACATTTCTCCCAATTTAAGACTAGATTCTTTTCTTTGCATCTTTCAAGCACAAGGGACAAATGATATAAGCACTCCTCAAAAGAATTACCAAAGACCGAAAAATCATCCATGAAAACCTCAATGAAACGCTCAACCATATCCAAAAAAATACTCATCATACACCGCTGAAAGGTAGCAGGTGCATTGCATAACCCAAAGGGCATGCGTCTGTAAGCAAATGTACCAAAAGGACAAGTGAAGGTGGTCTTTTCCTGATCTTCAGGTGCAATTGGAATTTGATTGTAGCCGGAATAACCATCAAGAAAACAATAATATGCATGTCCGGCTAGCCTGTCGAGCATTTGATCCATGAATGGGAGGGGAAAATGATCTTTCCGAGTGACTGAGTTCAACTTCCTATAATCAATGCATACCCTCCATCCAGTTTGTATCCGAGTGGGTACCAATTCATTGTCCTCATTTTGAACTACTGTTATTCCAGATTTCTTTGGTACCACTTGAACTGGGCTCACCCATGCACTATCAGATATGGGGTAAAGCACCCCTGCATCAAGTAATTTCAAGACTTCCGACCTAATCACTTCCTTCATTGCTGGGTTTAGTCGCCTCTGTGGTTCACGAGAAGTTTTTGCATTTTCTTCTAAATGGATTCTATGTTGGACCACAGATGGGCTTATTCCTTTAATATCTGCGATGGACCATCCAATAGCTTCCTTGTGTTCATCCAAAATTTTTATGAGTTTTTCTTCTTGGACAGGGTCCAAGTCTGAAGCTATAATCACTGGAAGGGTTTCTAGTGGGCCTAAAAACACATATTTCAAGGTATCTGGCAATGCCTTGAGTTCTAACTTTGGGGGCTTTACAATCGATGGAACAGGTGGGGAAGCAGATGGAGTCAGAATCTCCTGCTTCGGTTGCCATTTGGAGCAGTCCATGGATGGGGTGGAGTCTAACAGTGCATTGACTTCCTCAATATGTCTATTTACATCAAAATCACTTCCAAAGCGGGCCAGACAAGCCTCTAGTGGATCTTCAAGTTTCAATTGGGGTAAGTGATTTTCCACCAATTCATGAATGTAACTAATTTCTAAAACTCCACCATCATCATCAGGAGGTTGCTTACTGACATTAAAAATGTTCACTTGAACTGTCATGGTTCCAAAAGAAATTTGCATCACTCCATTCCTACAGTTGATCAAGGCATTTGAGGTGGCTAGGAATGGTCTCCCTAAAATTACTGGAATTTTGGGTTCAACCCTAGATGTGTGCTTAGTATCCAAGACAACAAAATCAACAGGAAATACAAAGTCTCCGACTTTGATCAAAACGTCTTCGACTATCCCTTTGGGGTATCGAATCGATGCATCAGCCAATTGCAAGGTCACATGTGTCCTTTTCAACTCTCCCAAACCTAATTCTTCATAAACAGAGTACGGAATAAGATTCACACTTGCACCCAAATCTAGCAAAGCTTTCTCTATGTGATGGTCCCCTATTTGATAAGAAATTGTAGGACACCCCGGGTCCTTGTATTTGATCGGGGTTGGACAGGAAATGATAGAGCTAGCTTGTTGGGCTAGAAAAGCTTTCTTAGGAACATTAGTAGTCCGTTTGAATGTGCAAAGGTCTTTCAGAAATTTTGCATAGGCCGGAATCTGTTGGATAGCATCAAGTAGTGGGATATTGATCCTCACTTGTTTGAATACTTCTAGCATTTTATCCAGTTGAACGTTTGATTTTGCTGGGCCTAGCCTTTGTGGGTATGGTGCCTTGGGAACATAAGTCTTAGGAGATGGCTCACTAGGTGATGGGTCAGTTTTGACTGGGTTTTCGTTGACTGGCTCAGGTTCTACCATAGGTTCGGCATTTACAATTTGTTCATCACTTTCCACATCCTCACTTGGTGTTTTCTTAGATTCTTTGGGAAGTTCAACATTGTTATCAATTTGTGTACCCGACCTAAGAGTAATGATGGACTTAACTTGTTCTGGGCCTTTTCCTTTTATATCATGAACGACTTGGCCCTTGGGATTGGGTTCAGGTTGACTAGGAAATGTTCCCTTGTCTCTAGCACTCAATGAATTGGCCAGTTGGCCCATTTGGTATTCCAATTTTGCAAGGGTTTGAGTGTGGCCATTTAAAAGTTGAGTAGTGGTCTGCTGGAATTGAGCAGTATTCTGAGACAATTGGGCTGTGGTTTGAGACATGAGTTTCATGGCCTCTTCTAAAGAATCTACCCTCTGGGTCAATGGACTAGGATTGAAGTTGGGTTTTTGGAAACCGGGTGGGGCATTGACTTGAGATTGATTGGGTTGAAATTGAGTGCACTGAGATGGGCCACCCTGAGTTGGGCCTTTGGTCCAAGAAAAGTTCGGATTATCCCTCCAACCTGGATTGTATGCGTTGGAGTATGGGTCATACCTCTGACGATTATCAAAACGAGTGTTTTGATATAGTGCATTAACCTCCTCAACAGATTCGGCCTGACCCAAAGTTGTTGGGTCGATCCCTCCATTCATGGCCTGGTTATATTTCAATGACTCCAAAGTGTTTGGAGTGGGCTTTTGGTTTAGCTCTAAGGCCTCTATTCTTCTCATCAGTGTGGCCATTTTGGCTTCTGCCTCAATTTTGGGTTCAACCTTGAACATCCTCCCTTTTTCAGGAATGGTGGTTTTAGTGGGCTCCCTCTTGATAGGGGCCCACTGCAATGTATTCTTAGCGGTATCTTCCAAAAATGTCCAAGCTTCTTCCGCTGTTTTCTGTGTAAATTTTCCACTACAGAAAGATTCCACCATTTGTTTGGTTGGGTAATCCATGCCTTCATACACAATTTGGACTAATTGGATTTTTTTCAAATCCATGGTGGGGACATTGGATTAAGAGGTCTTTGAAGCGTTCCAAATAACTATAAAGTGTCTCCCCTTCCATTTGATGGAATCCATTGATGGCCTGCCTAATCGAAGCGGTTTTCTGCTTAGAGTAGAACTTTTTGTAAAATTCTTCGACTAGCTTGGCCCATGTAGTGATGGACCCAGCCTGTAAGGCATAAAGCCAAGCTTTAGCCTTTTCTTTTAGGGAGAAAGGAAATAATCTAAGTTTAAGTGCCTCCTCAGTCATGTGATTGATTCTCATGGTCCCACAAATGTCCTCAAATTCTCTAACATGTTGATATGGATTTTCTTGGTCTAGCCCACGGAATACTGGGAGCATCTGGATCATGCCAGATTTCAGCTCAAATGTGGCATTGGTCTGAGGCAGGGTGATGCAGGACGGTTGAGTTGTCCTGGTGGGGTACATGTAATCCTTCAAAGTCATGGGTGGGTCTTCTTGATCAGCCATCCTAACAATTTCTTGAAAGATGGAAGACTTTCCTACAATGGTTAAGGCTAATTCGGGCTCTATCCTTACTAACCTTTTACTCTTGCGTACCCACAATTTCTCTCTCTCAGGTCTAGAGCGCATGCATCGTGTTCAACCTTAAAGAAATGCAAGCCTAATCTATATACAGGGCCCTAATGGTCTTACTAGATGATGCACAAGCAGTCAAGCACAAAGATTGAGCACAAGAAATTATCCTAGGGTTAACCTAACTCACTAGACAGCCCCTAACTGGTTTGAAGAGTGCACTAAGGCCTCCAATCCGGTCTTATGAAGCCAAATCGATCAGGTAAGTTCCCAGGATGAGTGGTGGGGTCACAATGCACTTGGCAAGGGTCCCGCTTAAGAACCAAACTCCTAGAACAGAGACTGCTACCCTTTGGAGGGACAGGACTTACCTAAACATCGACTTGACCAAAGAGCGCAATTGGTGCAACCTTTTGTGGTCTTTGTCCTAATGAGCTCAAGCCCTATGGTCTCGTTTCTACTTGATTTTAATTAATGGTTAGGTTACTATGTGAGAGGTGGTTAAACCTAATTGGGCAAGGATCTGGTGATGAATCCCAGTCCTTATCTTATTGGGGTCAATTGCCCTCAACTAAGTGTGTGGGTCTAATTAATTGGTGTGTCAAGCAAGCAGTCACACTTTGTAAAAATTAAATCACCCAAGCCCCACTTGCAAGTAAAAGATTCGTGGGGTAAAGTTTAGAAATTCTTACAATGGTCTACGCTAATATTTAAACTGTGCAAGCTTAACCTGTATTTTTTTTATAGCAATTTTGCAATTCTGAGAGCAATTTGTTTTAAGCAATTCTGACAGCAACTTGTTTGCTTAAGAGCAAATCCACGCAGTTTCCTGATTTTGTGCAACTCTCCTCCTAGCACGGTCACCTATCCAGAAGAAACTCTTGTTAGTAAATCCTAAGTTAACAAACCAACTCAAATTCTTATCCTATCCGAAAAATTCTATCTTATCCTAATTTCAAACAAAAGACATCCAAGTTAATCAATACTTTATCCAAAGTGGACTCTAAGTTATTGAAACAAATAAAAAAAAAAACTCTATCTAAAAAAAAAATTCAGAAATTCTAAATTATCCAAACAAGTGTCTAGATATGGCTAGAGTTTTCAAAAAGTTTCAAAATATCAGAAATCCAATCTTATCCAATTCAAATTTCAGATTTTAAAACTCCAAGTAATCTAAACAACTTAAGGGGTAGAATTTTAAAATTTTTAACTACCTAATTTCAGAATTTAAAAGTTAGTTATTAATCAAAACAACCTAATCCTAAAGATTTTAAACTCTACCTTACCAATCCTAATCTAATCCAAGCAACATATTAGTAAAACCAATCTAAAATAAATTTTCTTTTTGTTTTAATTTACTGAAATTCGGAATTAAAGAAATCCTTCAAAAAAAATTTTTTTTTTTAATTATTAATTAATTAATCCGAAAATTCAGTTAATTATATAAAAAATATCAGAAATATCCCAAAAATCAGAAAATTCAGAAAAATCAGTAAAGTGAAATAATAACTAATACTAATTACAAATAACACTACTGATGCAAATTAGATGACTAAACAACTAAAGCAACCTAAATATGAGCATGCATATTAATCTAATAAAAAAAAATTCAGATTTCTAGCAAAAACTCAGATTTGGCTCCCCGGCAACAGCGCCAAAAACTTGTCGTGATTTTAAATTCAATCCTTTAATATTGCAAGTGCACAGTTGTCTTGTTGAGACAATGTCAATTACAGGTCGATCCCACAGGGAGCACTACTAAGTTAAAATTTAAAATCTGATTTTTTTTTTATCAATGATAATGACAAGAGAGATAAAAAGAAACAATAATAAAATTGAGAAAATTCTAGATCTAAAGTGCAGAAATAAGATATGATAAAAAGCATATCAGAATATCATGAATCCATTAAGTAATCCCACCATCATTCTATGCAATTGATAAAATAAATTTGTCCCAAAAATCTTTCAAATCAGAAACAAATCAATGTTTTTGATTCAGATAATTTATCTATCAAAGAGCACAATTTTGCACAATTTATTTAAGGCAAAAATCTCCTTCACCTAATGAAATTATGAACTTAACTAAATATCACATATTAATGAAAGATAGATTATCAAAGAATTTCAATCTAAGAATAATCTATTAAGAAAACATACATGATTAAAGCATTATTCAAATAAAAAAATTATATAGTATAGGTTGTCAATGACAGAAGGCAGATTTATTATTATAATTAATACGCAAGAGACAAAAATATCACATAAATTAATGATAAGAAACACTTAACTTCATCTGATACTCTGATCCAGGGATCTACTCCTCCATTGCAAAAGATGTGATTTTCATTGAGAACTTCATGGCAATTACAATCTTCTCTCACACTCTTCTAACCTAATTCTGGAACAGGGCTCCAGAATACCCAAAAATAACTCTAATTCTATTAATTAGGAAAAGAAGAGAGAGAGGAGAGAGAGAATGTAGTGGACGTCCAAGTGGGGGTGAGTCTCTCCCGTATGCTTTCTTTTGGTTCCTTTTATAATTCCCGGTTATCTTACAAATACATTGAATCTGGACACCTTCTCTGCAGATTTGGTTTATCTTCATTGATAAGGTATATCTCTTTATCCTTTTTGAATTTGAATGAGATGGAAGCTTTTGGAAACCTCGGATGGCTTGGCTAATCCTCAGATGGGGTCCCACAAGGGATATGCAGCAATGGATTATCAACGGTGTGGATTTTAGTGCAATCCCGTCTAAAAATGAATATGAAAATCTCCGGGCCCATAACTTTGTCGATTTAGCTCTGATTTGCACAATCTTGGGCTCCACGGACATATACTCTGAATAAGCTTTCTAATAGTAGGTAAATTACATCGATCCGACGGTCAGATTGAAAGTTATGGTCATTTGAAGATGAGTTATCCTGAGAAAAACGGGATTAACTTTTAAAATTTGATTTGTAATGAACTCTATCTCTGCACAACTTTCATTTTTGAAAGGATATCAGATGTGGATGATTCAAATTCTTCTTCTTTTATTCCAATCAAACTTTTACTCTTTGAATTATCCATTAATAGTTTCAAGTCTGCAACAACTGCGGACCCTGCCATGTGGGACATTTCATCTGCTTGAACAGTGGGCCCTATGAGAAGTCTTCTACTGTAGTTAGGACTCTTCAATTGACATGATGAGTGGACCCCTCCTTTCATTGATTTGCACATGGCTTGTATGTGGGGTTCACGTGGTGAATTATTCAATTTACTTCTTTTTAAGCTTCAATTTAGCAATGTAGGGCCCAGGATGACTATGTATGCTTGAAAGTGGTTCCGTGACAGAGGCCTGCAATTCTAATTTTCTGCACATTCTAATTCAACACATCAAACACTAAAGAGCCCATATTGAAGTGGGACCCATCCGAATAGAGTTTTACTCCAACTGGGACTCTTCGAAGAAAAATTGCATAATGTTCTAAGTTAATGCAGAAAATATATAAAAAATATAAAAGTTCAGGTTTCTAGGTGAAAATGCATGAGATGATGGAATTAAATGAATAATGATGCAATTCACCAAATAAAACCCCTAATTCATCCTAAAATAATGCATAAATATGCAAATTCATGAACTTAACACTTGGATCAACTTAACTTTCTCAGCATACTCAACGACGATAGAAGGTATGTGAAAACTACAACCTCTTACTTCTTCCCAACAAATGGGAGTCTTGTATCTTCTGCCATAGTATGGTGCCATCTCAATACAGGAGTGAAAACTGTTACTATAGGCAAACTCACAACGAGGCAAATCCTTATCCCACTGACTTTTGAAATCTAGGACACATGCTCTCAACAAATCTTCTAAGGTTTGATTGATCCTCTCTATCTTTTCATTAGACTGTGGATGATACACTGTACAGAAATTCAGATTGGTGCCCAGTACTTCCTGTAGGGCACTGGGCTGTCCAGAACCTTGAAACAAACTTACTATCTCTGTCAAATGCAATAGACACCGGCACTCCATGAAGTCTGACAATTTCTGCGACGTACAGCTTGGCTAACATGTCCATAATGGTTTCTTTACCCGTTTTCATTAGTATAAAGTACGTTGCATTGGTCAAACGATTCGTAATCACCCATGTACATTCATTACCCTTCTTTGTCCACAAAAGTCGTGAGATAAAGTCCATTGTGATATGTTCCAATTCTTGTTTTGGAATTCTCAACATATGTAACAATCCTAGAGGTTTCTGATGTTTTGCTTTGATTTGTTGACACACCAGGCATTGGAAAACAAGACCAATGATTTCACTCTGCATATTGTCCCACCAGAATCATCCCTTCAAATTCTAATACATTTTGGTACTGTTTGGGTGCATGAAATACTTTGCATGGTGTGCTTCCGTAATGATGGAAATACAACATACCTTCAACCACTCTAGAGTTTGACCTTTCTGCTAAACTCTCCGAAACTCATACTAACTTTGGGTCATTCCATTGATTCTCCTTGATTTTCTAAATCAAGTCTAGCAAGAACACTTATAGACTTGCCAACATCACTCCTTCACTAAGTGATTGTAACTCTACGTCCAAGTTGCGAAATTCTTATATAAAAGCTGATTTAGTGCATATATGAGCCAATGTTGCTTGTTCGGTTGCTTGGTATGTCTTTGTCGAGTTTCTCCTCAAAGCATCTGATATAGCATTCACTAACCTAGATGGCATTTGATTGAGAAGTCATAATCCTTTATGTATTTCATCATTCTACTCTGCCTTATAGTCATTACATTTTGGGAGAAAAGGTACTGCAGGCTTCAATTACTTGCAAATTAGTTATTTCCAATCAAGTGGGACTTCAGTATGGTGCAGCAAGGACTCTATCCAATAACTATCCTCCACATCATAAGAACTTCCCTTTTGTTAGTAGTTATTCATTATTGGTTTATTTCTTTTCCTCTCAATAATAATTCATGCTATCTAACTTAAATATCATGAACAACCTTCGTGCGATAACACCATAAATCAGCTTGCGTGAATCTCAAGGGCCTCTACAGAAGAATTTGGTCTTCCAAAATACTATTCCAAATATCAAAGAGGGGAAAGAAAGAAAAATCTTCCAAACATCAAATTATAGCACCATGAAAAAACTTTAAAAAAAAAATTCTCCCAAAAACTTAAAAAATGTAAAGCTAGGGTTTTGGCTCAAGTCCGTACAAGTGTATACCCAAAGTTGACAAAGACACGTCCATGACTACAACTTCACATGTGATCTTAGCCTTAGTACGTACCTAGAACCGCCCCTCGGCCTTCTCTATCCCACTCTGAAAATGCATATCGGCGTTTTCGGAGCGGAGCTGTCCTCAAAGTGGTTCGACTGAATATGGAGCGAACCGTGCAGACTCTTTGGTTTATGTACATTTTTCTTTTCTAAAAGCTTGACGTTTATCTTTTGAATAAAGAAACTTCTTCTGACTTATTAATTATTGTCTATTTTATACAATCAAATTGCAAAGTTAAATTTTTCCTCCATTTTTTATACTTGAATATATGGATAAAATATATTTTTGCCCATTAGTTAAGTGTTTATAAACCAACAAGCACTATGTTGCATAGGCGTTCCGGAGGTACTATGGACATATAATTATTTTAAAATTTAGCTCTTCAGCGCTCCTGCCTCAGCCCCGTTCTGCGCATTTAGATCTTAGCTTTTCTTATGTTTTTATTTCATTTTTGTTGATTATATTCTTCCCTTGTGAGATAGCGCTTTCCTAAAATAGAGAGAGGTAACAAAGAGAAGGGAAAAAAGCCCAAAACCCCCAAATGAATATGGAAATAGAGGAGATTGAGGAATCTCATTAGGTGGGCAAAAAAATTGGAGAAAAGCAAGAAAAAACTAAGATCCTTGATGATGGGATAGCAACAAGGAGAAGAAGATGAAAGGCAGGGTTTCAAAATGAGGGTTTTGGGTTTACTGAATGGGGGCGCCTTCTGTGCGGTGACGCTGCACACTAATATGATGCATTGTCTTGCACTCTCAAATAAGAATATGCCAACTCAGCCTTGAGGGATAAAATAGAGAACCTTGTTTTTCTAGGTTCCTTCACACCAGCTCATCTAATTATATCTATTTTCTTCCAAAATTAACCTAGTTAGTTTCTTAACCAAACCCATTTCAATACTACGTACCCTTTAGAAACTTTAATTAACATGTAATATAAAGGTAGCCCCATGTACTATAATTCCTTAAATGAAATGCAACATCATAATTTTTAAGAGTAGATTCATGTTATAATTTTTAATGGTGGGGCCCATATTCACATTCATAGAAAGGTGGCCCACCTTTTAATTCCTATAAACATGCCCCCCTAGATTGCAATTATCGAGGTAGGTACCATATAATTTTTAAAGATTAACATTGGATCCACATCTTAACATCTAATATGCTAAAAACCTTTCATTCTATTATAATTAATAGAAAACAATTATGTTATTTAATAACAAAAAATATGCTGGAAATTTTAACAAAATAACGAAGAAATTAAATAACAAAAATATGTTATACATTTTAAACATTCTTAGCAATTAAATGGTAAACAAATTGCACACTCTGAAAGAATGATCGAGAAATTTAATAATAAAAAAATGGCAGTGGCTCAAGCCTTATAATGGGTTCAGGTATTTAATAGGTGCAAGCCTGGGCCTCCTATATTTTTGTATCCAAGTGGGTGCAAATTTAGGATGTAGGGCCCATGTTCAACTCAGACCTATGTATGAATGAAAACGTCAAATGGAGTATCCCCAGCCATTGGCATGAGAAGGGGCTAGACATCCCTTGTAAGATGAACTCATCTTTATCCAGACATATTTAACATCTTAATATTGTCCATTACCGCCCTCATGAAATCAAGTTTTAAATCAACTCAAGATCATGATTTTAGAGTCTAGCCGGAAAAAAGAAGAGTAAAATAAATTAATAAAGTTTGGTTAATACTATAGATATATTTTTTATAAATTGGATGGTTAACATCAGTTGCTTATCAACTATTAGCACATCCAGTACGTGCCCTACCAATTGAGGCGTGTTTGCACATATATATTTTCATGGCTTCTATTGTGGTTGAAATCGTTTTGGCCTTACGAGCTATTGAAAGAAAGAAAATAAGAAATATTTTTTTGGCTTGATATCACTAATTTGTTAAGTTATTTTAGGCCCTTATTAGGCAAAGATCCAAACCATGTTATAAAAATTGAGAAACAAATAGACTATAACAAGTGCAATCATCATCGCCTTCATTTAGGCTATGTTTCTTTAATAGAATTTCTGTCAGAAATTCACCATGTCAAGGAATTTCTGGACATAATGTGACACGTTTTTGGATTTCAGCCATATAAAAGATCTCTTTTGATAATTGGGAATCTAGGGATTTTACTCTTTTTGTATTTTGATGGAATTCCTGGACTCAAGCAAAAGGAGCATCCAAAAATTTCACTTTATCTGGGAATTCAGAAATTTTCCATCCAAGAATTCTTGGAATTCCAAAAAAAAAAAAAAGGGGCCGTAGACCACTTTATTGAGAGAAAATGATCTAGAAGAGGACTTTATGTAGAAGACTACTTTTCTGAAACATGCTCTTTTTATTCAAGCAGCCAAAGCTAGGAGTTTCCCACAACCGGCATCGAAGCGCAAAGTGATTTTAGGAAAGAAGTGGAGAAATGTTGATCTGGCATCCTCCAAAGGGGTGGAAGTACATATGGGCGGCTGGATTTATGTGGAAGATGGTCTGGGTAATGCTCCTAGTCATCTAATCGGGGATCCTGTGACAAGACAACTATGGGTAATGATGCTATCAAGAGTGATAATGGGCAGATGCTTCATGTTGAAGATACGCTCTGCAAATTGACTGATGCAGCGTAGACCTTGTGGCCATATGTGTAGGACCCACTTAGATTTATGATATTTTATTAACTAATTATATGTCATTTGTTTTAGATTTTATTTAGATTTTCAATTTGTTTAGTTTCCTAGTTTAAGTAGGTTTCTTAGGGCTTAAGTTATCTTTCTTATTTATATGGCATTGTAGTAAAGAATTATTCAGAGAGTTGATTAATAAAATTGGATTTTCCCATTGAGGTGCGTCCTCGTTTATTGTTTCTTCAGAGATTGATTGTGTCTTTGGACACGTGCTTCGGCACCCATTGTGCTTTTAACACTTCCCATACAAACCCTAACCCTAGGGTCTGCATCAATTGGTAACAGAGCTGAAAGATCCCCAATCATCGGCGCGATTACCCCTATCCGTCCATCCCATCCTCACCATCCATTATACCTGTTCCTTTCCCATCCATACCCAATCACCCATCTGCCATTCCGAAGCCCCTTTCGTCCGCTGTGCCCGCCTAGCAACACCTGAACCCAAGAAAAAAAAAAAACCTCACCTAGATCCCATCCCATCCAACCCCAGACCCCTTGTTGAGAACCCTGACCTCTCAGCCCAGAGCAAAGAAAAGAAAAGAAAAGGAGGAGGAGAACAAAGAAGTAGCAGTCGTTGCCGGAAGGAGGAAGCAGCATGACGCTTGCATCCACTAGAACTCCGTCGCGAGGACATCCACTGCCGTGCGAGCACCGTCTCTGTCGCCATCGACAGCCATTAGTCATTGTGAACAACAAAAAAAAAAAAAAAAACAAAAGAAAAGAAAAAGAGACGACAGCAAAGGAAGAAAGAGAGGAGAGGAGAAGGGAAGAGGTGTACTGTTCACCAGCCGCTCACCATCGTTGTCGTTGCCTTGGCTCGCTCGCCATCACCAACCCAAGCCTCCGGCACTCTCCCTTTGTTTTGTTGAAGATAATCAGAAAGGGATGTTCAGCCCCTTTTCTCATCTCCATCAACAAACAAAGGCTTTGGCACAAAAGGGCCTTCATGTGTCAAACTGTGACACATGCCAAACCAATTATTCTATGGGCCTACATCAGCATCAATTGGGCCTAGTTTCTAGATCCAAGTCTACATCAGTTTGGGTCGAGTTAGGTCTACATTTTGATTGATCCAAGTCTGTTTGAAGCCCAGTAAAGTTGTGCTGACATCATCTCTGCATTAGCACATCTGATCAACACCAGATTTAACCCGATCAACGATTGAGATTTCTTTTTACAATATCAAGTACATCCATTGTCAGAATTCAGATCCATTTTCATCATTGTAATCGTGAAGCACAGATCTATAGTTAAGGTCCATCCATTTTCAAACCAATATGAAATTCCATTTCAGTAAGTTATACAATGCACTTCAAGGAGTCAGATATGCGTGTCAATATGGATTACGGTATGCTATCAATAAAAATTATTTCCAACAATTTCTTGATTTGAAACAAGAAGAATTGTCCGTTCTTAAATATTCTAACGAATTTTCAAGACTCCAAGATGCATGTGGAATGGAGGATGATGAAGAACATGATTTCATTAGTTTTGTAAGAGGCTTGAGACCGGACATAGTGGAAAGAGTGTCTGATTGCAAGACCATCCATGAGGCATTTTGGGACGCAATTCATGTGGAGTGGATACTTAAAAGGTCTCATCTAGTAGAAGTTCCTCTTTAAGATGAGAAGTCATCTCACGTAACAGACTGTGTTGAGGAACCAATGCCAGTGGGTATGCAGACCGACTAGCCATAGTTGGCCTTGAAATTTCTCATATGAGTACTAATAATTCCGACGTGTAAATACCAAGTGATGAAGCACAAATTATTGATATTCCCCAAATTAATTCTCCTTTTGATTTTGTCTTTAGGGATCAACTATGTCAACTGGGAGATGACTAGCAGATAGTCAGAGTTTCTGATTTCATGGTGCATGTTCTACAAGTAAGGCACATCAACGCATATTTCAACCATCAAAAGCCATTATGCATGAAGCTGTGCCAAGTAGTTATAGATCGACCGACACATCAGAAGTTCGTTAGATTGGTCTTTGATCCAGGTGGACGTTTTCGAACTCGAGGTCGAGTACTTTTTTCAAGGTTCAAGTTCTTTTTTCAAGTGGGGGAGAATCATGCAGCGTAGACTTCATGACCACATGTGTAGGGCCCACTTAGATTTATGATATTTTATTAACTAATTATATGTCATTGGTTTCGGATTTTATTTATATTTCCAATTTATTTAGTTTCCTAGTTTAAGTAGGTTTCTTAGGGCTTAAGTTATTTTTCTTATTTATATGGCATTGTAATAAATAATTATTCAGAGAGTTGATTAATGAAATTGAGCTTTTCAATTGAGGTGCGGCTTCGGCACCCATGGTGCTTTTAGTACTTCCTACGTAAGTCCTAACCCTAGGTCAGCATCATTGACCAATGAGGTAAGTGAAGAGTGTGAAGCTTTATTCCGGTGTTACCATAGATGCCTTGATGGCAGCAAAAGAGGAAGCCTCTCATGCTCTTGGATTTGGCAAAACTCTGGGCGTCTCTTGTGGGGCAGATGAATCAGAGATCCTGCAAAAGCTCATAGAGATAGAGGTTCTTGACGTTGGCGGTAAGATCCCTAATCCCTCTCATCTTTTCGCTCCTGCTACATATTGGCTTAAAGGTCTAACTTTTTATTTTGGATTGCTGCTTTTTATTTTTTATGGTTTGGTCTGTCTAATAGATTCCCTTCACAGCCAAAAACCCATAATCCTTCTTCTTATCTAGTTCCCCAATGAAACCCTAATTCCCTCTCATCTTCTTCCCTTCGGTGCATAGGCTTAAGGGTCTAACTTTTTATTTCTGCTTTTTGGCCTCAAAGATTTTATTTTTGGTGGTTCGGTTTGTATATATTTTTATTTTGGAAACCCTTTCTTCTTCTAATTCTGGATTTTTTTTTCAAGACTTGTGTTTTTCCCTTTTGTTTGTTTTGAGTTTTGCTACATTTGGGGTTTTGGGTTTCCTAGGTATTACTTCTTGAGGTGAGTTTTCTAGAAAAAAAATCCTTTTCTGTTTGGACATTTTATCTGGAGCTCTGGAATTGCATGTAGAAGTGTCATTTTCATAAACTTTTTTTTTTTTTGGAAGTTTTTTAAGACTCTCCTTATTAATTTCCTTATGATTCCATTGCTGGGTTTTGTATTTCTTTTATGATTCATTTTTTATTCTTCTCATTTGTATAATTGGTATATAGAAAAAACATGACCTATCTTCGACATTGATCTGTCGCTTTTTATTCAATTACCAGAGGAGATTTTAGTTCATACAGACACAATGCATTGTGATTGCAGAGATAACACTTTATATATATGGCCATATATATGAGAGGGGTTCCCCTAAGCTGCAGCTTAGGGGAAGATCAGCTGAACCGTGCGACTTGCACGTGTTTGGCCCACGAAAAATAACTCAGCCTGCTTCCTCTTGGTTTCAGTTTTCATTTTCCCCCCTTTCCAACATGATCCCCATTCTCACTCCCACTCTCGTCTCTCTCTCTCGGTCTCTCCCCAGTTCGCGCGAAGCTCTCCCGGTCGTCATCTCCGACATCTCTCCCTCTCCCGATCGTCATCTCCGACGTCTCTCCCTCTCCCAGTCGTCTCTCCCCTCTCGTCCCTCTCTCCCGGACGGATCTCCCCCGCTCGTCTGTCACGGCCAGCTCCCTCGCTCTCTCCCTGATGGTGATCTCTCCTGAATGGCTCCCCCTCTTGTCTCTCTCTCACGGACGGCTCCCTCTCTCTCTCCCTCTGTCGGACGGTGATCTCTCCCGGACTGCTCCCTCTCTCATCTATGCTGGTTTTTTTTCTTTTTTCTTAAAAAAAATGAATGATTGAGCTACCTTTCAAAGTACTATGCAGGTTTTTTTTTTTTTCTAAAAAAAATTCAACGAAAATGATCCTCAAATTAACTGGTTTTATAGATTGATTTGTGTTTGGCTTGAGGAAGAACCCCTTAAAAAAGAAAAGAACAAGTTGCATTTTGGGTTGTTGTCATCTGGAAGTTTCCATCTTTTTTCCCTTTTCTTCTTCTACATGGATTTTTGGGTTTTCTGAAGTTTGTATGTTGTATTCTTTTGACATCTTTGAGTTTGAAACCCATGTTTCATTTCTGGGTTTGTTTCTGATACTTTGATTTTTGGGGCGCTGGTTTCATGTTTTCTTGTTTGATTTTTTTGGTGATTGGGTTTTGATTTTTTTTTTTCTTGTTCATTTCCAGTTGGGTCATTTTGGTACTACTGATTGGGTTGGCTGTTGAAGTTTCCTTGGATTAAATATCGGAGGGAGGAAGTATAGAAATGCCCAAACAAGGTCCTTGTTGCCATTGTGGGATTACATGTGAGTCATTGCTTGTTGGAGGAAAACTTCCTTTTTTTTTTTTAAATATATGTACCCTTGGAGGTATTATGTTGTTCCAATTAGCATCATTTTCTGTTCAATTTGATTTTAGAGTAATATGATTGTTATCTTACCATGTTGCTGGTTTAGTTTGGTCAATGGATTTTATTTGATATATTGAGACTGAATTGGATTGCAGTGTGGGTTTTTTAAACTTGGGTTTTGCTGTTTTCAATTTTTTTGAACTAATTTGCTGATTTGGTGACATGGGTTTCCTTCATGTTATTTTTCTGTTAATATTTTCTCCCCTTACATACTGAATGGTTTGATGATTGCACTTTTCATTTTTTGTTTGTCAATAATGAAAACTTTTTATTAAAAGGAAGGAGGAAACAATGAACATGTAAAATGAAAGAAGAAAAGGCAGGCTTTAAAGACTTTTATAGTTAAAATGCCAACAACCAAGCTACAACGAAGAGCCTACATAGTAGGGTTAAACTTTCTACATCCAAGTGAGATTGCAAGTGAGTACAAGGAATCTCACTTGCAAGTAATGTTCCCATATCATCAGACACCTCACAACTCATATATCCTTGCATTGAAAAATCTAAACCCAACAACAAAAGCATACAGTTCCCTTGAGAAGTGAGATTCCATCTATATAAAAATTAGATTTCTGTTTCTGTCCAGATTACTTAAATAAAAAAGATACCAACTTAAATTATTGAATAAAAGAAATACATTGGGCTTAAAATCACTATCCAGATTCCATATGCATCCAGATTGTGTGATTGGCAAGCCCTACCTACAGATGACCAATCAGTCATGATTTCACTATGTTATTTTAGATTATTTACGATTTCTTTCTATACTTATGTTACTGGGATTGGTTAATGGTTGGTTTTTACTTGAGCTTTTCCTGCCCTGTATTTTGTAGGAATTCACAGCATGGAGATGGAGTGGTGTAGTTGGGTTTGAGGAAAAAAGGTTTTGAAGCATGTTCCGAGACATAGAATTACAGTGGGTCTGTGGCAAGTCGAGATGAATAGATGTTTTATGGTTGTAATGAAGCTGTAGCATGTTCTGAGATATAGAATTACAGTGGGTTTGTGTTTGTAGAAAGTGGTGATATATGCTTTGTAGAAAAGAGTTTATTTCTATTTGTAGAAATGGGTGGTTTGTATTTGTTGCTTAGTTGTTTTGCACAATGGAATATAAAAGGGTTGCTTTGTCATCTTATGTGCTCATATTGGTGTCAAAATAGAATTGTTGTTTTGTACAATGGATCTGTTGAAATGGAATGGATGTGTTGCATAGATAGCTTGGACTTGCCTAGTTGCCTTTAAATTGAGGTCCAATGGGGCATATAGTGATTGGAGTTTTTTTGGACCTTAAGTTGTATTAGGGACATGAAACTGTATTTCAGTCCTTTCTGATTTGACCTTTTTTGTGTTCGGATCCTGGGACTTTGGGATGCCAAATGCTATGGGAATGCCTTGAACATCATTACAGAAGCATGGTTAGCTTTTGAACTTCAGATCACTGCTAGGCAATGGTGGACTCCCACTCCTGTACAGCTCCAAATCCTTAAGAGTATATTTGAGCAAGGCAATGGGACCCCAAGTGAGCAAAGGATAAAATTTCTGAAACAAATGTTGGTGATCTGAAGTTGAGACAGAAAATGATTATCCCTAGGAAAAAGAAAGCCAAGGAAGTTTTTAATGTTTGTGATCAATTGTTGTTGAACCGATCATTTTGACCCATCTTTTTTGATTTCTTGTGTCAGGCCCTACAAAAATTGCAATTTGATTAATATGGATATGGTGTTCCACATTAATGGAATCCTTATTTTGCTTCTCTGTAAATTCATGATATGGTCTTCTAAATGAATGGAGTCCTTGTTTTGCTACACTGGGTTGGAAAAGTGCACGAGTGCAAAACCAGACAAACGCGATTGTTTTCTACCAAAACAATGCAGATTTGAAGATCATAACATTGACTTTGAAACCCCAAAATTTCAGCCAAAAACTCCCTCAGGAAGTGGGCCAACCAGTGCCCTTAACAGGGGTACTCAGCAAGGTTTCAAGGTTTCAGCAGATCTGAACCCACTGTGGTGGAAAAGTGCGCGAGTGCAAAACCAGCCAAACGCTATTGTTTCCAACTGAAACAACGTAGATTTGAAGTTTATAATATGGACTGTGAAATCCCAAAATTTCAGAGAAAAAATCCTTGGGGAAGTGGGTTAACTAGAGCCCCAAACAGGGCTACTCAGTAAGGTTTCAGCAGATTTTACCGACTGAGTTGGAAAAGTGAGCAAGTTGAAAAGGAGGCAAATGCGATTGTCTTCGAACAAAAAATTTCAGATTTAAAGTTCAGTATATGGACTTTGAAACCCCAAAATTTCATAGAAAAACTTTCTCGGGAAGTAGGTTAACCAAAGCCCCAAACAGGGGTACTCAGCAAGGTTTCAGCAGATTTTACCGACTGAGTTGGAAAAGTGAGCGGGTTGAAAAATAGGCAAACGCGATTGTCTTCGAATGAAAATTTTTAGATTTAAAGTTAAGTATATGGACTTTAAAACACCCAAATTCCGTCCAAAAAATCCCTCAGGAAGTGGGTTAATCAGAGCCCCAAACAGGGGTAATCAGCACGGTTTCAACAGATTTTACCAACTGGGTTGGAAAAGTGAGCGGGTTGGAAAAAGAGGCAAACGCGATTGTCTTCGAATGAAAAATTACAGATTTAAAGTTCAGTATAAGGACTTTAAAACCCCCAAATTTCGTCCAAAAACTCCCCCAGGAAGTGGGTTAACAAGTGCCCCAAATAGGGGTACTCTGCATCACTTTAACAAAGCAACCTATTTTTGCCCATCACTTAAAACATCAACATTCACCATTCTTATTCAACATCAAACCAACTATTCACCTATAACTTCCACATTCAAACTCAACCTGTTTTTGTCCATCACCTATAACATTCAACATCAACAGAAACTATTGCCATTGAATATCAAGGAACATCAACATTATCATTCACATGCAACATCTAATACTTGTCAGACACCCTGAAACTTTGGGTTGGGCTGATAGGTAACTTAATGGAGGTGGATCACGCTCAGTCGGTAAAATCTACTGAAACCTTGCTGAGTACCCCTGTTTGAGGCTCTGGTTAACCCACTTCCCGAGGGATTTTTTCTATGAAATTTTGGGATTTCAAAATCCATATACTTAACTTTAAATATGCAATTTTTTGTTCGAAGATAATCGCGTTTGCCTCTTTTTCAACACGCTCACTTTTCCAACGCAGTTGGTAAAATCTGCTGAAACCGTGCTGAGTACCCCTCTTTGGGGCCCTGGTTAACCCACTTCCCGAGGGAATTTTTCTATGAAATTTTGGGATTTCAAATTCCATATACTGAACTTTAAATCTGAAATTTTTTGTTCGAAGACAATCGCATTTGCCTCCTTTTCAACTTGCTCACTTTTCCAACTCAGTCGGTAAAATCTGCTGAAACCTTACTGAGTAGCCCTGTTTGGGGCTCTAGTTAACCCACTTCCCCAAGGATTTTTTCTATGAAATTTTGGGATTTCAAAGTCCATATACTGAACTTTAAATCTGCAATTTTTTGTTCGAAGAAAATCGCGTTTCCCTCTTTTTCAACCCGCTCACTTTTCCAACTCAGTCGGTAAAATCTGCTGAAACCTTGCTGAGTACCCCCTGTTTGGGGCTCTGGTTAACCTACTTCCCGAGGGAGTTTTTCTATGAAATTTTGGGGTTTCAAAGTCCATATACTGAACTTTAAATCTGCATTTTTTTGGTAGATGAAAATCACGTTTGGCTCTTTTTGAACCCACTCACTTTTCCAACTCAGTCGATAAAATCTGCTGAAACCTTGTTGAGTACCCCTGTTGAGGGTGCTGGTTAGCCCACTTACCGAGGGAGTTTTTCTCTGAAATTTTGGGGTTTCACAGTCCATATTATAAACTTCAAATCTACATTGTTTCAGTCGGAAACAATCGTGTTTGGCTGGTTTTGCACTCGCGCACTTTTCCACCACAGTGGGTTCAGATCTGCTGAAACCTTGAAACCTTGCTGAGTACCCCTGTTAAGGGCACTGGTTGGCCCACTTCCTGAGGGAGTCTTTGGCTCAAATTCCTGGTCGACCGCAGGCGCTGTGTACCCGGTCGACCGCGGCCTCAGCCGGTCGACCGCGTACACGGCAGTTACAGAACATCAGTTCTGTAACTGGCAGTGCACTTGGGCCTGTTTCATTCACTCTGGGGCTTTTCCTTCACCCGATCTTGATCATTAAAATTCACATATGTCCACATATATGTAGGTGTAAACAATTCTTAAAAACTCCATCCTATCCTCTAATCAAGTCATTAGTGTCCTAATCCATTTCATTAGCAATTTCAATCAATTATCATGTTTTCAATCTAAAAACAACTCTTAAGAGCAAAAGGGTCATCTAAACATCATTAATCATCAATCAAAGGAAAGACAAAACATATCAAATCATAAACATATATATTAACTTGCCTTGATGAAGAGCTTAGGGAATTTCAAGTAGAATTTGAAGAAAACTCCACTAAAGCTCAAAAGAGAAGAAGAAGGTTTCCAAACCAAAACCTCACTACAAAAATGAATGCAAAGGGTTGCTATGAGTTTCCATAATCCATTTCTAATCCAAAGGAAGAAGATTAGCTAAGTCTAGTAGCTTGGAGAGCTTACCTTGGAGTGATGTGTTGATGAAAACCTTAGAAAATTGGATGAATGAGTTCTTGGAGAGTTGATGAAGAAGGTGGGTGGATTGGCTAGTGAAGATGAGCTCCAATTGTTCTCTTTGGCAAGGCAACAGTGAAGAGAAGAAGAGCTTAGAGAAGACACAAGGAGATGGAAAGAAGAGATGAAGATGAATGAGAGATGAGTCATCCGGTTGATGACTATATTAAGGGATAATTTTGGTAAAATTTGGGTTAAGTCCTTGGTTAGCTAAATGTAATTATTTGGGCCTCTTCAGCGCGTCGAATCGAAACGCGACAGAAGACTAAAGTTCATGAAATGACGAGACCTATCCAATGCACCCAAACTCACAAAACTCATAATCTCATAAAAACCCCTGAAAACTTCCCAAAATTGCAAACCAGCCCCCTACTCTATCCAAACGCACTCGGACTCGCACGAAACTTCGCACGCGCGATCCCTACGCCAAACCCGACTCGCTAAGACTCTAACACACCTATTAACTAAACTACTAACTAACCAAGCAATTAATTAGTATTAATACGGGATTAGGGTACGGGGTGTTACATTCTTCCCCCCTTGGACTATTTGGTCCTCCAAATCCTTCCAAATCCTTAACACACCTCTGGTAGTAGCTCTGGGTACTTTTCCTTGACTTGATCCCGGAGCTCCCACGTAGCTTCTTCCGGACTGTGATGTTCCCACTGCACCTTGACCCAATGAATGGTCCTGGTCCTCAAAACTTGTTCTTTGGTATCGATGATCTGCTTCGGTCTCTCCACAAATGTAATATCTGGCTGTACATCTAGTGGCTCATGATGTAGCACGTGTGAAGGGTCTGAAATGTACTTCCGCAGCATAGAGACATGAAAAACTCTGTGAACTCCTGCTAACTCCGGTGGTAGTATCAACCGATAAGCCACTTCACCCACACGCATATCAATCTCAAACGGCCCGATATATCTCCGAGCTAATTTTCCTTTTTGACCGAACCTCATGGTTCCTCTAGTCGGTGAGACTTTCAGGAAAACCTTGTCTCCGACTTGAAACTCCAAATCTCTCCTCTTGAGGTCTGCATAGCTCTTCTGCCGGTCTCTTGAAATCTTCAGCCGATCAATGATCCGCTTCACCTTCTCACTGGTATCGCTGATGACCGAAGGTCCATGAAAACTCCGAACACCAATCTCTTCCCAACAAATCGAGGTCTTCCACTTCCGTCCGTACAACGCCTCAAACGGTGCCATCCCGATACTGGAGTGATAACTGTTGTTGTAGGCAAATTCGCATAAAGGAAGACTCTTCTCCCAGTCTTTCCCAAAGTCTAAAACACATGCCCGCAACATATCCTCCATAGTCTGGTTCGTCCTCTCACTCTGTCCATCGGTCTGAGGGTGATACGCAGTATTGAAGTTCAATGTAGTCCCTAAAGCTGCTTGCAAACTGACCCAAAATCTGCCCACAAACCTCATATCTCTGTCAGAAACAATGGAGTCTGGAATCCCATGTAATTTAACTATGTTGTCAATGTACTTGTGTGCCAAGATATCCATAGAACCTTTCATCTTCATCGGAATGAAGTGTGCTGACTTGGTGAGTCTGTCCATGATCACCCAAATACTGTCATTGCCCCTTGTAGGTGGTAAGCCTGCCACGAAGTCCATGGTGATGTGTTCCCACTTCCACTCCGGTATTTTCAAAGGTTGGAGTAACCCTGGAGGCTTCTGATGTTCAACTTTCACTTGTTGGCACACTAAACATCTTGCCACAAAACCAGCAATGTCCTTCTTCATGTTCTTCCACCAATAAAAGCTCTTCAGGTTCTGGTACATCTTGGTGTTACCTGGGTGGATCGCATAACCAGAGTGGTGTGCTTCCACCATAATCTCGTTCTTCAAGTCATGCACATCCGGAACACACAATCTGTCCTGGCAATACAACACTCCATCTATGAGTCTGAACTCTGGTCTGTCTGCTATGTCGGCTATGTTGTCAATCAACCTGACTAATTCTGGATCTTCTCTCTAACTGCCCTTGATTCTGCCCAAAATCTCAGGTTCCCACGTATGCATGTTTGCAACCATGATTCTTTCACTCTGAGGATGAAACTCTATAGCTAGATCCCTAAATATCTCCGTCAAAGACCACTCTGTCTGTAAACATCCGGTATTTGCTGATTTTCTACTCATTGCATCTGCTACTACATTCGCTTTCCCAGGATGATACTTTATCGGAAAGTCGTAGTCTTTGATGTATTCCATCCATCTGGTTTGCCTCATATTCAAATCCTTCTGTCCAAATAGGTACTGAAGACTCCTGTGATCTGAATGAACTTCGAATTTCTCTCCATACAGGTAATGCCTCCACATCTTCAGTGCCATCACTACCGCTGCCAGCTCCAAATCATGGGTAGCGTATCTCTTTTCATGCTCTTTCAATTGTCTGGACCCGTACGCTACTACTTTTCCCTCCTGCATGAGAACGCATCCCAAACCAACTCCTGAAGCATCTGTAAAAATCACAAATCCTCCTGTCCCCGAAGGTAAAGTAAGGATAGGGGCTGTAGTCAATCTGGTCTTTAACTCTTCAAAATTCGCTTCACACTGCGCAGTCCATACAAAAGGAACATCTTTCCTCGTCAATTTGGTCAATGGAGCTGCTATACTGGAGAATCCCTTCACAAATCTTCTGTAATACCCGGCTAAACCAAGAAAACTCCTGATCTGTGCCACTGTCTTCGGACGTTCCCAACTGGTTATTGCATCAATCTTTGCTGGGTCTACTGCTAAACCTTCCTTAGAGATGATGTGTCCAAGAAAAGACACCTGCTCTAGCCAAAACTCACATTTGCTAAGCTTGGCATAGAGTTGATTTTCTCTCAAAATCTGCAATGAAGCCCTCAAATGTTCTGCATGATCATCTCTGGATCTCGAATAGACTAAAACATCGTCTATGAATACTACTGTGAATTGATCTAAACATGGTGCAAAGATCTTATTCATCAAAGCCATGAAGACACTCGGTGCATTGGTCAGCCCAAATGGCATAACCAGAAATTCATAATGGCCATATCTGGTTCTGAAGGCTGTCTTCTGGACATCTTGGTCTCTGACTCGCAACTGATGGTAGCCTGATCTCAAATCAATTTTTGAAAAATGTTGTGCTCCTTGCAGCTGATCGAACAACTCATCTATCCTGGGTAAAGGATACATGTTCTTGATTGTCACCTGATTCAGCTGTCTGTAATCTATGCACATACGCATCGAGCCATCCTTCTTTTTCACGAATAAGACTGGTGCACCCCATGGAGATACACTCGGTCTCACAAATCCTCTATCCACGAGATCCTGTAGCTAAGCTTTCAATTCCATTAACTCTGCTGGAGCCATGCAAAAAGGTGCTCTCGATATCGGTGCTGTCCCTGGCATAAGCTCAAGCGTAAAGTCTATCTCTCGAACTGGTGGCAATCCAGGTATCTCCTCCGGAAAAACATCCGGGAACTCACAAACAACTGGAATGTCCTCTACCGCTCCTACCGCTTTGGACAAGTTATCCTCAGTGATAAATGCCAAATAACCGGCACAACCACTCTTGATCATCCGGTCTGCCAGCAAGGCGGAAATGACACTAGTGGTCATACGCTTCCTCTCTCCAATAATCTCAACGTTGGCATCTAACACGTGCAATCGGACGGTCTTGTTGAAGCAATCCATCACAGCTCTGTAAGTGGATAACCAATCCATCCCCAAAATAGCATCAAAGTCTTTCATGTCGAGGACGATAAGGTTAGCAACTAAGATGTACTCCCCCACTTGCACTTTGCAATCAGGATAATAGGATTCACACTGCACCGTCTTTCCTACCGGGGTACTAACAAGCAACATACAATGCAATGGAGCTACGTCTCCCACCAAGCATGCAGCAAACATAGGAGAAACAAAAGAATGCGTGGAACCAGAATCAAATAAGACTCTAGCAGGTACATCTGAAATAGAGAGTGTACCTTCCAAGACTCCGCCAGCTTCATCAGCCTCCTGATGATCCAAAGCATACACTCTGCCCTCCTGCTGGGGTCTCTGCTGCTGTCGCTGCTGTGGTCGATACTGTTGGCCTTGAGGCCTCTGTTGTCCTCGGTTCTGCTGCGGTCCCGCAAGTCTAAGTGGCTGCTGCTGCTGCTGTACCCGAGGCTGTTGTTGATTAGGCTGTTGTTGCCTCAAAGGCTGCGCTGCCACTGGTGGTCGTGGGGCTGCATTTCTCACACCCTGTCCTTGCTTCTTAGGGCAATCTTTAACCAGGTGGCCCTGCTGACCACACTCAAAACATGCTCCTGTCTTCCACCGACACTCAGATGTCGGATGGTTTTTATGACAATGCTGACAACGAGCTCTCTGCCCCTGATCTGTCCTAGGCTTCTTGGACTGCTGCTGATATTGTTGCAGCTGTGGACGTTGCTGTTGCTGCTGGTATGATCCAGTACTCTTAGTCTGCATCTGATTCTGCTAAAGTTTCTGCTTGTAGAGAGCCTTCTCTCTAATGGACTCTTCAGCCCAATAAGCCCGTCTGAGGTTCTCCTCAA
This sequence comes from Persea americana, assembly GCA_029852735.1. Taxonomy (NCBI): domain Eukaryota; kingdom Viridiplantae; phylum Streptophyta; class Magnoliopsida; order Laurales; family Lauraceae; genus Persea; species Persea americana. Next base: position 45,717,588 of record CM056814.1, read on the forward strand.
AAGTATCCAAGGTAACGCTGGTCACCTTCACCTTGATACGGGGATTCAGCCCCCGAATGAACCTCATAACCTTGTCAGCTTCAGTCTTCACTAGAGATGGTGCAAACCGAGACAAGTTAGTAAACTGCTGCTCATACTCCTGAACTGAGTTCTCTCCCTGCTGGAGTAGCTCAAACTCAGCAACCTTAAGGGCGGTGATGTGGGGTGGTATAAACTTCGTACGAAACAACTTGTTGAACGAATCCCATGCTATGTCATCCACAATAGTCTCATAGGGAGTCTTGACTGATTTCCACCACATCTCAGCTGTACCTCTCAACATATAAGCTGCCAATTGTACCCTTTCCTTGCCTGAGCACTTGAAGACTTCAAATATTTTCTCAATCTGAACTACCCATTCATCAGCATCGAGAGGGTCCTCATTACCATAAAACTCTGGTGGTGCCTTTTTCTTGAATTTATCAAACATGTCATTCGGGTCAACCACTTTCGCTGGCATAATCACTTGTGCTGGTTGGGTTGGTCTCTGTAGTACTTCCATCATTTGAGTCTGAAACACAGCTTGATCCTCCCGTTGCTTAGTCTGGTTCTGGGTCTGTGCTTCTTGAGAGCGCACGAATGCTTGCATTAGCTGGTTAAACCTGCCTTCTATGGAGTCACTATCCGGAGCATTGGCATTACTACTCTCGGGATTACCAGCACGCCTGTTACGACCAGCCATCTTGAAACATAAGAAACGTTAGTCCTATGGGACTCGATCTAACAAACAAACTATACACTCTACAAAAACTAGATACCCCAAAAGAAACGAACCCAATCCTCACACGTCTTAAGTTTCTACTCATTTTTAACCTAAGAAACCAATCTGCTCTGATACCATTTGCCACAGCCCACCTTCTAGCAAGATATTGTCCGCTCTGGGGAACAAAGGGCCCCGCACGGTTTTGTTTTCAACGCACCCAGGTCCATGAGTGAGCGTCAAAACGCGTCATGAACAATGGGGAGCGCCCATCTGCCCAGATATTGTCCTACCCAACTGTCAATCATCAGAGTGCACAGCGGAGGTTTTGTTTCCCAGCCAGAGAACCTGACTCGAGAACGCGTCATGCCAAGACAATGCGGACTGGACTCCTTTAACCAAGAGTTCAGACGCCCACATGAGCGATGTGGGATGTAACAATCCCCCACCCTCAGAGGAGAGCCGTCCTCGGCTCTGATACCATTTTGTCACGCCCTCGATCGTGAAACCGGGGTTATGCGTGAGATTAGGGCCAATTAAAAATTTTCAGCATTAATAATAACACTGGGCCCTAATCAGGTCCCAATATGGATCGAAGATCGCTGTGAGGTAAAAACATTTCCTCAAATACATAAAAAGTATAGCGGAAGCTTCATAGTACAATTGGTATCTTGAAGTATATAGTTAAGAGCAAAGACTGATTATATATATTAACTAGAGTTCAAGTTTGTTAAGCAAAAGTATTATTTACAACACTAGGCCACATCCAAAACTCAGGCCTAATCAAAAGATGAAGAAACAAAAGATGAAACTACACACAAAAGATATCATGATGGCGCTCATGTACGGGGTCATTACGGCTAGACAATGCGTCTGTACTATACTCCAAGAAGTCATCAGGCTGATCCGCCTGAACTTCCTCCGTCAACTCCTTCTCAGCTAGGTAAAGCTCGGTACCTATGCACCAAGAGTAACATCATCAGACACAAAGGTCGGCAAGCAATATATATATATATATATGAATCATTCAGATATGTAGAACGAATAAGAGTAAACGAGAAACAAAATCATATGCAATGCATAGCATCCTGATCGTAGAAAGTGCATAGCATTTGAATCAAAATCAACTAACAGAACCATCTAGCAAAGAGGCAACCCACATAAACTAATACACCACGGGATAGTTCCACATGACCCTCCCGACTCAACATTTGAGTTGTGGTAGAGTGGCGCGGGATGAACCCCGGCAAGCAAGGAATCAAAATGGATACCAAAAGGCCTGAGTAATCAAAGTCAATCAATATGTATCCGATGGTGTACAGCCATCAAAATATAAAAAGTCGTACTGCGCAAACGTTCAATCCAAAGTCCTCACACAGAATGGTGCCCCATCTGTGTTGGGCGTTAACAGTCGAGTGGTGCCTGACACAAAGAGTCCTAAACAACCCATCGTGAAGAGCTAGACTTTCTTGTGTGAACAAGATTCATTGATCAAAGAGAACTACCTTACCATCATCAAATCAAAGTCAAAACCATCAAGACCGGTAGTTCGCAAACAAGCTTTCCAATTAAAGCCGTCTAGCCTCAACACTCCCATCAAACTTCGAAATAACGAAACATTAAAGGGGATCCTAAATCCATCATTCTAAGTTCTCAAACGTGATCCCAAAACAAAACAAATAAACGAAGCTAAGAAACATGAACGTCTCATGTAAACAGTACCAGACGGTACAATCCGGAATTCAAGGCAATAAACAATCCAATCCTAGGTCAATTGTTAAACCTGAAGCATCGTACAATCCTACTCAGTCAACGAAAGGGTTAGGGTGCGCGATACTTGAATATATGATCTTCGTGCATAGATATAGAAAAGGTATCCCGTTGTCCCGTACCGTTCAAGATTGAGTGAAATTGATTCCCGATACAACCGGATTAACGTGAAGAACGTGAGCTCAAAACGTCCTCCCAAATAGTCAAATGAGTCTACATATAGTCAACTAAGTCTTAAAAATAGTAACCAAGGTTCCCCCCTAAGGTCCTCCAAACCTAGGAAAAAAATCCCAAAAAAACCAATCCTGCAGTTGACCCGGTCGACCGGGTCCCTACCCGGTCGACCGCGTACACAGGGAACCAGGTCGACCTGGTTCCCAATCGGTCGACCGCAGGCGCTGTGTACCCGGTCGACCGCGGCCTCAGCCGGTCGACCGCGTACACGGCAGTTACAGAACATCAGTTCTGTAACTGGCAGTGCACTTGGGCCTGTTTCATTCACTCTGGGGCTTTTCCTTCACCCGATCTTGATCATTAAAATTCACATATGTCCACATATATGTAGGTGTAAACAATTCTTAAAAACTCCATCCTATCCTCTAATCAAGTCATTAGTGTCCTAATCCATTTCATTAGCAATTTCAATCAATTATCATGTTTTCAATCTAAAAACAACTCTTAAGAGCAAAAGGGTCATCTAAACATCATTAATCATCAATCAAAGGAAAGACAAAACATATCAAATCATAAACATATATATTAACTTGCCTTGATGAAGAGCTTAGGGAATTTCAAGTAGAATTTGAAGAAAACTCCACTAAAGCTCAAAAGAGAAGAAGAAGGTTTCCAAACCAAAACCTCACTACAAAAATGAATGCAAAGGGTTGCTATGAGTTTCCATAATCCATTTCTAATCCAAAGGAAGAAGATTAACTAAGTCTAGTAGCTTGGAGAGCTTACCTTGGAGTGATGTGTTGATGAAAACCTTAGAAAATTGGATGAATGAGTTCTTGGAGAGTTGATGAAGAAGATGGGTGGATTGGCTAGTGAAGATGAGCTCCAATTGTTCTCTTTGGCAAGGCAACAGTGAAGAGAAGAAGAGCTTAGAGAAGACACAAGGAGATGGAAAGAAGAGATGAAGATGAATGAGAGATGAGTCATCCGGTTGATGACTATATTAAGGGATAATTTTGGTAAAATTTGGGTTAAGTCCTTGGTTAGCTAAATGTAATTATTTGGGCCTCTTCAGCGCGTCGAATCGAAACGCGACAGAAGACTAAAGTTCATGAAATGACGAGACCTATCCAATGCACCCAAACTCACAAAACTCATAATCTCATAAAAACCCCTGAAAACTTCCCAAAATTGTAAACCAGCCCCCTACTCTATCCAAATGCCCTCGGACTCGCACGAAACTTCGCACGCGCGATCCCTACGCCAAACCCGACTCGCTAAGACTCTAACACACCTATTAACTAAACTACTAACTAACCAAGCAATTAATTAGTATTAATACAGGATTAGGGTACGGGGTGTTACAGTTCCCTCCTTAAATCCATACCTCTTTCATACTGTTTAAATTCACCACAATTCCCATAATTATGATTGATGCAGGCCCTGGGTTTAGGACTTGCGTAGAAGTGCCAAGCACAATACCAGTGCCGAAGCACGTCTCCGCAAATTCTACACGTCCCCACAGGGACCATAAACAGGGAAGCACCTCAACATGAAAACCCAATTCTATTAATCAACTCTCTGAGAATTCCTTCTCTGTAATGCCATATAAATAGGAAAATCAAACTTATGGGCTAACAAAACCTAATGCAAATTAGACACTATCCTAAATACAGGTTATTAAATAAAATTGGAAAGCTTATCCTAATTGCAACTCAATAATGAAATAAGAAACTAAATTGTATTTGCATCAAATTGGGTTCCACACATGATGCCCTATATCATTCTCCACCAGCTTGGAGAGAACTCAACCACGAGTTTTATAGATGTCCTCCTTTGTCGAAAATCCACCACACAAACTTTGATCAGTTGGTTGAACTTTAGCTTCTTTGTGCAAGTTGAAAATTGAAGTTGATCTTCTCCAATTTGAAGGAAGCTGGGCACATTGCTTTCGTTGCTAGCCAAATTTTGTGTTGATGCGCAATTGAACCTTTGGATGCTTCAATTGATGAAGTTTTCTTATCCGAATGCAATCTTTGTGTTCCCATCGTATATTCTCGAAGACAGTCAATGCAGGGGACTGCAATGACTGGTTCTTTCTTCATATCCATTGGAACAGTTGATTGGTTTCCTAGATCAATGGGTTGATTTATATCTGATTTGTATGAGTTTCGTGGTCAAATTTTCGACAGATTGATATTCTTTTATATCTTCATGTTCAATTTGATCGACTTCGGATTCCAATTCAGAGTCCTCTTGAATTTCTAAATATCTGCCTTGATGCCAATCTTTATCAATTGACACCTTTTCAGAAATGCGAAAGCTTCTCATTGGGATCATTTTGAGCCGCTTGTTCTTGAATTTGAGATTTTAGCAAGTAAGAACCTGTGTCAATCTCATGTCAGCACATCGAGAATTACTCATATAGTGATCATTTTCTAAATTTATGTCTGATTTCCATCCTTAAAATAGTTGTTTGGATTTGATTGATCGTGACTTTGATATGATTGATGGACGCAGATAATTGAGAAACGGCTCCAATAAATTTCTCCATGGATGAGTATAAAGACTGCACTACTATATGCCTCTTGGGAGGCATATTTGTTTTTATGCAATTAAACAAATTTGGACAAACCTGATGAGTAGATCTGCTCTCCATGAACGCGTAGGCAAGAACCAATTTGAAAGCCGACTTCAAATTGCTCCACAATCGCAGAAAGAAATCTGGCCCTTGATTGTGGTCAAAACTGCCTTTGAACTTGATCAAACTGCACCGTGCCTGGTTGTGTTGAATACGACTCTATTGTGGCATCTGTTGTGGGCTTCTGTAAAACATATTGAACCTAAACAAGGTCCGAACTGGACTTGACCTGCAGTTGTGAAACTAGACAGGTCATATCCGACCCGAACCTGAACTCTACCCGATCTCTTTGTTTGTCTCGGTCCTCGTGTTGACAGAAAAAGAAAGGGCTTAAGACCCATGTCAGTATGTACTTCGACGAAGGGGAGAAATTCGTTACTCTTCAACCTTGCTACTCTCGTCGAAGAGATGGCGGTGATGATGGCGGGCTTCTTAAACGATAATGGAGTACGGTGTGCCTTATTCTATTCTCCTTCTCTCTGCTCCTTTTTTTTTTTTTTTTTTGTTCTCTGGTTTGGGTTTTGAAGGCGAAGGGTTTCGGTTTGGGTTATGTGAGATTGGGAAGGGGTTGGGGGCTCGGGCTTTGATGATGCGGAGTGGTTAGACGAGTGGGGTTTGGGGTCTAACGGTGTTTGCCTCTCAGTGTAGACTGAGAGGAGGGGAGGATTAGGGAGATGGGTTCGACGAGTTGGTATTTTCGGAATGGGCAGGGATTTGGGAGTCAAACGAGATGGTTTGATTGGGTTCTGAAAATTGGGGGAAAACTTAATTTTTAGTTTGGGGAAATTTTGGGGCATTTAGGGTTTAGGTTTCAGTGGTGGGTCTGAGTGCAAAAATAAGGGGAAAACGATGGTGTTGCGTGACGGCTGCAATTGGGCTTTGGTGTGGGTTTTGGGTGCTAGTTTAGGATTCGAAGGGTGGAGAGGCTGGGAGAGGGCTTTGGTAGGGTACAGATGAAGGGGAGGGGATGATAGGTAAATAATCAAATGATTTCGTGATCACTGATCGCGCCGATCGAAGTGGATCGTTTGGCTTTGATAACAATTGACGCGGCCCCTTGGGTTTGGGCTTGCGGGGAAGTGCTGAATCACAACACTGGTGTTATAAGTCTCTGCAAGAGACCATAAACGAAGACGCACCCCAAGTGGAAAACCCAATTCTATTAAAACTCTTTGAGAATTCCTTCTCTACAATGCCATATGAATAGAAAAAGTAAACTTATGGGCTAAGAAAATTTGATTGAACTTGGAAACTAATGCAAATTAGAAACTATCCTATATACAACTTATTAAATAAAATTAAAAAGCAAACCTAATCCTAATTACAATTTAATAATAAAATAATAAACTAAATTGGATTTGCATCAAATTGGGTCCCAACTCCCAACATGATGCTTTGCATCAATAATCTCACTCAATTAAAAAAGCATGCTACCATTTACATCGGGTCCCTTTGGAACTTTTTATTATCAAAATTATAGAACAGTGGCAATCCTTTTCATTATAGATATTAAAGGAAGGGTGTCACGTCAATGGTCCAGACTCTAGAGGTAGAGAGGGTGCCATGCCAATTGCCCGGACGTCTTTGCGGTGCCACTCCAATGGTGGAGGAAACCCAAACCACTTGGCGGTGTCCACTTAGGCTATGTTTGGTTGGACTTTTTGGAAGTTGAAAGTGCTTTCTTATAAGTAGCCTTTCAAAAATTACTTATTTAGACTTTAGAGCATCTTTTTAGTAGAATGGGTTGTATGCGTTTTCGAGAGCTTTTAGGGATAGTAACAATAGGGGATAAAATTAGAGAAACCCGTTTGAGATGGTTTGGGCATGTTCAACGTAGTACAGTAACAACGTTAGTAAGGAAAAGTTTGGCTATGAGGGTTGATGGCCCACCAAGGGGAAGGGATAGGCCAAAGAGGACGTGGATGGAGGTAGTAAAAATAGATATGAAGAAGTGTAATTTATCTAAGGATTTGACCCAAGATAGATCCGAATGGAGAAATAGAATTTGAGTAGCCGACCCCAACATAGGTGGGACAAGGCTTTGACGACAACAATGATGATGATGGTTGTATGGTTAGCTCGATTTTTATATGTGGTTAACAACAACAAAAGGAGCTGAGATTGTTTGGTTACATAAGAAATATATATATATATATACATTTTGGATAGCCCAGGGTATCTCTAGCCTAGCCCAAGAGCCTTTGGCCCTGGGCCTGAGGAATACTCAATTCTGGACAACGAGAACTAATCCCTAGGGACACATGCAAATCCTCCTATCCACATGCACCTGGTAAAATAATTGTAAAATGCATTAAAATATTTATAAGAAGAAATAATTACACAAATTCTTGCACCAAAAATTATTTTACAATACACAACCCTTGCAAAATCACAGCAGCCTTTATCAACCAATGAATCCAGTTAGCTGTCTTTGCACTAATCAAGTCAACTATAGTCCTATTACTACTTTTTTGTTCTCAAAGAAAAATCTCTACAAAACTCCAATTGGCTATCTGGCAACTAATACAGTGAATACTAGAGGGTAAATAATAACAGATCAGCCCACTATGTAAATTACTAGTGATTGCACTTTGTAGTTCTCTATTTCAATGCATATTAAGTTTGTCAGAACTCAAAAATAAAATATTCACTACTTGCTATCAGCCAATCAGAATTTGCAAAGGAGGACAACAACAAAAATCAAATACTTGATCTTAGCCAGAAGGCCGAGAAAAGCATAAAACAATCAAATAGAGAGAGTGAGGCCTGTGTTTTGTGAGATTTCTCTCGAATAACAGAATATTAAGAAGGAACTGGCTGTAGCTATCTGGCATGCACTTTTCTACCCTTTTTTCTCCTGGGGCTACATGTTAATTTCTTGAGTTCATAAAAGAGAAGCATAGTGCCAGAAATAACAAATATATATAATAATTCAAAGAAATCTCAGGTTATCAGGTTAATGCCCTTGTCAGTTTATAATGAAAGGATAATGTTCTGGGACTGCTAAGGTTATGAGACACTCCAATGTTAATACAGTAAAAATAGGGGATGTTTAATAACACCTAGTTTCCAATGAAATCCTTCACCTTAGAAAATGCCATGTTAGAGAGTGCCAAACCCATGCAAGGCATTCGTCAAGTTAATAATAGACAAGGGAAGTAAAAAAAGATTGGAGCGGGGAAAGCATTCCTAAACATATTTAATTGGCAAAGGAAATTATACGAAAAGGTTGGAGTAGGTCTGAGTGGGGTTTACTCAGTTCTCCTATGGATGCATTATCTACAACTAAGACAAATGTGTGTTTATAGTTAACATGCATTCCTTTCAATTAAAGTGTTTTACAGGTAACTGTTATTATTTGAGGGAGTCTTGGAAAAAACTCTTGCTCTCCAATTAATTAGGGAAGTAGTTGCAGAAACATTTCATCGTGATAAAGGAGAATGAGAAGAAGAGAAGGTGGAGAACTAGGGAAGGGAATGGGGAATGAGGGATGAGGAACTAGAAAGGAGAATGGGGGGATGAGAAAAGAGTCATGTAGAGGGTAAAAGATTGAGTGAGGAAGAGGGAAAGAGAGATTGGAGAGGATGGTGGAAATGAGAAAAGAAGAGGAAAGATTGTTGGGCGACTGTTTTAGTTGCGAAAAAAGGGAAGAGGAGAGAGAGAGAGAGAGGTAGAAACATTCAGTCTATGTTCTCTTTTGGTCTCCTGTTCGCGTTCAGCATCCGGTAGCCCCGGCAGCCCACTTTCCGCATAAGCAAAAAAATCTATTACCTTTAGATAAGAGGGAAGAAAGTGTGGTGCTTCCTTCACATGCTTGACGAATATTACCTTTAGATAAAAGGGAAGAAAGTGTGGTGCTTGCTTCACATGCTTGATGAATTGTCTACACCTCATGGGCCCACTTATATGCCAAATGGACATCTGGTATGAATTCCTCTCTAAGCCGACAAAAAAAAAGAAAAAAGAAAAAAAAGAGAGAGTCAATTTTGAAGAAACCCCAAATAGTAGGGTTTTTATTGTGGTTTTCAGCAGACACAATCGGCCTTCTTTTATCGATTTGCTCTATCTTTTTTCCTGAGATCTCATCATCTATGCTGTTTGCTCTTTCTAATTTCCCTTGTAATCTTTCTCTCTGCAAGTGTTTCGTTTTTCTCAAGACATCTGCTCATGGGGCCAGCCACTGACCTAGATGGTCTCACATTCGTGGTGGAACATCATATCCAATCTTACGCTTCTGCAAGCTTCTCTGGCATGTATATTTTGTTTAATTACTTATGATGTAACACTCAAGCAAATAAGAAGACCATTTATGAAAGCATTTTTATTGTCTTTCATTCTGTGAGTTCATTCATCTAAAATCTAAATAAAATGTTCAATTTTTTTGTTAGGTATGTGATATGGTAAGAACAGTTGATTTAGCAGAGCATCATTACTGTCACAACCGCAAACCCGGACCCTGCAGCGGCCCGACCTCGGGGGCGCGAATTTGGGATTAAGTACAATTATATTTCTCACAGAATCCGCGTGTGTGAGGCTGACAATTCCAACACACTATGAATATTTTGCGGAAGCTTACGTGACGTTGCAACTTGGATTCCGTGGCCATCGGATTCCGCATCACACTCGACCGCTAGCATATAGCTATCATATCAAGGATCATATCAGACTGAAACAAACATTCACAATAAAATACAGAGCCGACAGTAACAGGATATTTCATACCCACATATGTATTCAAGTTACAAATATCAATGTGTATTAATTAAAATCCCAAAGAAGAGGCTAATAAAAGCCATACAAATAACAAGCTAAATAAGCACTACCCTACATGTGATGTGGCTTCGATGTCAAGCTAAATGTCTACATGACATAGCTGACACAAAAATCTGCAAACTTATGGCTCTACAGCCAACATAAGCGCTCGGTTCGGGGCGAAGAAGTCTAGACCTGAGTATCAAAAGAGTGGGTCAGACACGACGGTCTGACAGGTGGGTGAAAAGATATAAACAATATTCTGAATAATAAAACATATGATAAATCATGGTATTTGATCAAAAGTTGCATAGATTTAAAACCTGTGTAAAATGTGGATATCTGACAAAATACGTATTCATCTAAAGCATGTGTAAAACATGGATATCTGGTAGAACAAGTATTCATTTAAAACAAATATAAAACATGGATATCTGGCAAAACAGGTATTCATTTAAAACAAATGTAAAATATGGATATCTAGCAAAACAGGTATTCCTCACATTGCAAACCCAGTCCATAGGCTAACCCTGCAAATTGCCCTTCTTCAGGGGTGCCACAATCGTGAGGACAAATGGCAACCACACGTAAGCTAAATCCTCCGTCACTAATGTGATGAGAGCACACTAAATGCGTTGGTCTCGGACACTCAAGATGATGAGAAAAAACTATATACATATACTGAGCAAAACCACGGCCGCGGAACCGAGTGACAGAACAGAACAGAATTCAGACTACAGATTTTAGCAGTTTAAAACGACACTTGTATTAACACACGAAAACCGTCTGAAACATATGAAAATCCAAGTAGAAACTAAAACAATAGATCTCCACATAATTCCAGACATGCATTGAGGCTATAGGATTTAAACAATGTGTATCAGGATCTCGTATGTCGGTTTTTGCTCATGACTTGGTACTCCGGAAGATTGGAGACATTCCAAGTTCCCTATACAGATTGGTAGGTCCAACATCCTTAATAATTCTCCGGAAATGGGGTTTCTTTCTCTATCAATCTCCATACATCACTTCTTAGGTCTCCCATTGAAGTGGGGCCTCAAACAGGCCCTTTTCATATCCCAATTGGTCTTGCAAGGGTAGGGTCAATAGGTTCCAACCTAGGGTCCAAACTAGGTTTAGAATCCCTTTTTTGAAAGAGATAAGAGCTTGGTTCATTGATCCAATACTCACTTTCTTTTCCAATCTCTGATCATTAAGATAAGTATACCATTGGATTCTACGCTTCAAGAGCTTTCCAACGGTATATAGAACCCCAATTTTCGACAAACGGGTCAAAAGTTATGGCTTCTGGAAGATTGGCGTTTTATTCACCTGCAGCCTCAGGTTCCCGGCGTCCGGAAGCCCGAACTCTGGCGTCCGAACTCCCAGAGGAAGTCTGGACACCCCATGGTTCTGCCTTCTGGCGTCCGGGGGTAGAAAACCCTCCCCAGATGTCCGAATAACACCCTGTTTCTTCCTCCTCTTCCAAATCTCCTTTGAGCCATCATTTTGTCACAACAATGTGGGTCTCTTTGCCTTCTCAAAACAATAATTAGTCCTCCAACAACCTCCAACAACCCCTCTACCAAAAATCATAAATTCTCATTGATTTCCACCTCATTCAATACATGAACAACCACTAATCATGGAAATCCACATTTAACCAAAAACAAACTTTAGTAGAGTAACATATCATACATTCTCATGAGATCAATTAAGAGGAGAAAACTAATCAATATGCACATTTCCAAAACTCATTATAAACCATAAGAGAAGCATAGATGAAAAACCCTTCAATAAATTCATATTCCTCAAAATAAAACAAGAAACCATTTAAAACAATCCATTCATCCACTTGCCTTGGTTTCCAAAGTAGCTAATCAAGCTCCTAATCACCCTCTCAAGCCACAAATCTCCAATCTACACAAAAACCCCCAAAATGAACCCATCTTAGAACACTACAATGGCAAATCAAGAAAGACAAGGAATGGGTTCAAACAAAGCTTAAGAAATAGGACCTAAGGGGATGCCATTACACATATAAGAAAATGGGAAGGAGCTCTTACCTCTAGGGCCATCAATCAACAAGAAGAAGCTTGAAATAGGGGCTGCCCAGCTGGGATTTGCTCAAAGATGATGTCCATGGAGAGCTAGAAGATGGAGAAGAAGAAAATGAGCTCCAAATCTCCATTTTGGCAAGCTTGGAGGTGGATTTTGTGAGAGGGAGCAAGAAGAAGAAGAGAAAAGGGTAGAAACCCTAAGGTGCGGGAGCTCCTCTCCCTTGCTATCAGCTGGGATGAATGGGGAAGAAGGAAGGGGCTGGCCGTTTTATAAAAGGGTGGGTGTGGGTCCCACCATCACTTAAACTTGTCGGGATTAAAACATCAATTTCTGGACCCCGGATGCAATCGACGAAGAAGAGAAAAATGTTTCTCATAAAATCTACTTTTCAAAAAGTATAATTTTGGCATGGTTCTGAGATCTCGAAATTTGAGTCTAGATTCAATGTGAAAAGACAGATTTACCCCCAGGGCTGGAAAAACTGATTTTCGGAGCTTTGAATGGGTACGGAGTGTACACGAAAGTTGTAGGGAATGACGAGACTAGTCAAACAAAACCGAAATAGGAATTTTTGGGAATCATGAAGAACCTCCCCACTCCGACCCTGCAAAACACATAGGACCCTACGGTCACTAACTGGGTTCACTGGCTCTCAAAGTTTTCCAAAGCCAATGAAAAGTCATTCTAACTCACAAACTCAACCAATCAACCACTAATCCCACTTAGAAAACTAATCCACAAATAAATCAACACTAATCCCGAAAACTAGGGGTCGGGGTCTTACAATGACAACTTCCTTGGGTTTGAATTATTGATTTGTCATTTTTGACATTACTCATAAATATGAACACTGGACGGTTGGGTGTACTGGATTCTGAGAACGCTGGGGTTGCTGACTCAAAAAGTCTACGGGTGAAGGTATGTTGACCAACCTTTTTTTAATGGTTTCCAAAACTAAAATTGAATGGCTTTATGTCTACTACCTTCACTGTTAACTCTGAGGTGGTGCCTTCTTTTCTGAATAGTTTATTTTATGAATAGAATTAATTTTTTAAATTACTAATTATTTTAATTTTTTAACTACATCAATACATTGATTATAAGAATTGAGTGAATAGAAAAATGTTTGACAAAGGTTCCATTAAACTTTGATGTTTTGGAAGAATCTTTTGATTTAAATGATGAATAAGCTGTTTGATGGAATGGGTAAGTACATGAAAGAGGCCGTGAAAAAATTGCTACATTTTCATGATGAACAAGATGTTTGATGAAATGATTCGCTCAAATTTTAATGAAGAGGGCTGTGTTTGAAGAATTTGTACATTCGCAGCAAGAATTCAAATGAGAAAACGATTTGCTTGTGAGAGGAAGAGATGAGAATGCAATGAATTGGGTTTTGTTTTGGTTGGTTGGTTTTTTGTTTCATTGAATTTGCAATCGTAGAAATGAAATATGTGGAATAGAATTGTGACATTTTAAACATTTAGTGCTCCAACAACATTCAACAAAGTGAATTTTGTGACAGTAGAAAATCTCGTTTTTATGTTGGGCCTTTTTTTTTTTTTTTTTTTCATGTTATGGAATTCTACTTTAAATTTTTATAAGTGGTTAAAAATGAAGAAAAGGTGAATATTCAAAAATGACCAGCAATGCTGGAAATGATATAGAATTTTAGCATTCAGGGGAGATAGTAACCGGTTGGGAAATTCTTTTTTGGGTGTTTTGGTTGTTTTTGTGTTGTATTAGTCAGCTTGGTGGATTGGTTATCTTGTGTCTTCTTTGACATTGGTGGTTTTGGCAGAAGGTTTTGCCCATTTATGATTGTTTTTAATCTTTTAATATGTTCCTCTCTTTCTGGAAAACAACAAAAGAAAAAAGAAAAAAAGAATTGTAACATTTTACACATTTCAAAGCATCAAACTTTATGGGGAATGATAGAAAATCGGTGATGTAATTCCTAAGGTCACATTTGGCAACCAAATCTTTGGAGAAAAGATATTTGGTTTCCCTAAAGTTGTGGTAAATCCATGTTTGGCAATTGTAAATTCCTGAGGATTTGGACGAATGACAATCTTCATTTGTTAGGATTTTCAGATCCGACCACCCCTCATAAGATTTGAAAATCCTCACTTGAGTGGATTTGCACACTGAACCTTATTTTTCTTAGCTATATGCATTGATACACTCCAATATCAATGTGAAATCATCAACTCTACAAATCCCCAGTGAGGAATCCTTGTTCCAATGGTAGTGAAGAATCATTAGATCTATGGATTCCTCACTTGTTACCAAACATGCTGTAAGAGTTCTAGGACTTAAGATTTTTGTTAGTGGCTAAATATGTAAAATCATACGTGAATATTAAAAATTGCAAATCAAATAACCTCTCTTTTAATTTTTTTGATAACGGAGGGTGTCCCAACTCTTTGGTCCAGAATAATCCCTACGGGCACGGGCGGGGTGGGGTGGGTGGGGGGGTGAGCCGGGTAAATCCCTTGTGGCCCTAGTGTAATTACCTCTCTTTTAATGGAAATTGATTTGAGGAAAAATGAGAGATGAATGCTCATCCATCACCGTGGAACTCAAATCCCATGAGTTTGTTGTTTGTATTTTCCATGATATCTTGAGGATCTTTTACATCTGATTTCTTTTGTGGCTTTCATGGGTTTCCTTTCATGTTTACCTATTTGAGTTGATGTATTTCACAGGTGTAAATAGAGTTACTTTGCAAATATCCCAAAAACATGGGTGCACCATCTCTCCTTGCTCAATGCTTGCTGAGTTTGTTACCTAGCGACGAGACAAGTCACGACATCTCCACCATTTCTGAAAGGGATTTGCTTCTTCCTTCACCAGCTGTTGAGATTCTCCCTTCAAAGGTATAGATCATCCCCTCCACTGTATACATAATGTTGACAATTTCCCTTTTATCATTTTTATTTGTTATCTGTTCCAGATTGATTCAGTTCAATTTGATTCATGATTTTGAGGATTTGGTAGTAGTTCTGTGTGAGATTTTCATTCAACATTTAACAGTGTCTATTTTCTAATAAAGCTGTGTGCATTTAAAAGAACAGACATAAGTACGTAAAATGGACAATTGGAATTTCCTTTCAGCTTCACAAAAGATTATGTTCAGATGTTTTCATGAACTACAAGTTAGAACAAAGATTTCGTGTCTATTTCCTTCGTGACTAAACAGATCCTTTCTTGCCCTTTTGTTCAGAATGCTCACCTATACAAGTATGCTGGGGAGTGTTGACTTGCAAGGACTCACTATCTTCAAGGTATTGTATCTTTACACTGTCCATTTGTTGTGCTTATGCACTCCTTTCTACTCAGGTATTGATGTGAAATTTTCTGAGAAGGATAAACTTCTTTTACCAAAGTTTTGTCTCCAAATTCTCAATTTAAAGGAAGGCTGTTTTAAGATATCATGTTTCTCAAGTTCATCAATAAACGATTTTGGGTTGCGTTAATGGATTATCCAAGTTAAGGGAAGCTAAGGACCAACTTGGAAATCAGGCTTTCCATTTCTAATTTCAACTGCATCTGTTGGTGATGAGTTTGTCCATGTCAAAAACTGCTTGAGTCGAGCATTAGCGCATCCAATTCTTTATAAATTGCAGTTAGGATAAATCGACATGGTTAAGTTCCAAGTCTGTTCCCATTTATTTATAATTCTTATAACCAGAAGTGCCGAGAGGAAAATGTAGGATGGTGTTTGACATGTAAGTTTGTCTCACAAAATCAGTTCTAGATAAAAACCGTCTAAAAATATTTCAGAGAGTGTTACCCTCTTCAAAATATATATCAAGCAATACCAATTAGGTAGGAGTTGTTTAGTTTTTCTGCTTTTCAGTATATATCTCTTATGCTGCTTTGCTTTTATAAAATTGGTCACCTTTCAACAAAAAAAATATAAGACATCAAAATAATAACACAAAGTGAATGCCTCTTTGCTTTAATCTTAAGACAATAGTGAATAAAGTAGATAAAACCTGAAATCAAGTAATAAATTCAAATCAAGACACAAATAACAACGATTTGATCAACAACCATTAAAATGTAGAAGAAAGAAGTGATCCAATCATAAAATCAAACGAAATCAACAAAGATCTTTTAACAAATACCTCATCTGTATGCAAAAGTATGACAGATGAGTTCTTAGGATATGGAGGTTTTAGGAAGTTGTTACTTTGAAATTACTGGATATTTGTTTCTCTTTGCATTTGATGCATGATGTTTTGATTTTTAGGTTCTGTATGCTTTGCCAGATTGCATTTGGGACTGAATAGTGAATACAAATTTGCCCATATATGTATCATGATTGAATTTTCTAGAGATTTTTTTACTGAAATTAAATCTTGCAATTTGGTTTGAAAAAGGACCAAAAAAAAAAAAAAAAAAACCCTCTATCACTGTATCTCTCTCTACCACATGGGTGAAATTATTTTGTTTTTTCTATATTTTTTTCTTGCTATATATCTAATTGGGTGTGGTAGCAAAAATGGCATATTCACAAAACTACAATTTTTAGATATTTTTAACTTGTACTTAAATATTGCAATTGGGCTGTGAGATTGTTTTATTATCTTAAAACCAATAATATCTAAAAGAATGAATAAACAATCATTGTTTTAGTTTATTTGGACTGCTACTTCCTAAAATTTTCTTCTAATTGTTTGTGGAGTCTATTTCTGAATTTTGGAAGATTGATTTTGTACATCTATTGTCCAAGCAGAGAAAGAAATCTGGTTTTAGGTTTATGGATATCCAATGGCAAGGGTCCAATGTGGTTTTAGGCTTAGGAATCAATTATAGAAAGAAACTCGGTGCTGAAGTGAAGATCACGACACCTATTGGAAAATAAATGCTCATGCCTGTCTACCCTAATGCCACTATCATTAATCGTAGCACTTGGATGTCAAACATCATCATCTTCTTCTCTATCGTATATTCTCGTTATACCATAGTTAATTTTGGAAAAGAGTATGTAGCATTTGAGGTAATTTTGGCCTCAGAGACCTTCTTGCAATGGATTAACCATTGTCTTGAGTTGGGAGATCTTTGAGAAGTAAAAATATCTTAAGAGGATGAAGTGACTTTTATCTGTTTTTATACAATACAGTCTATGCTTTATTGTAAATTGTAAAAGAAATGGGCATTGTCATCTATGACGAACATGAAAATGACCCCATCCCTTTTTGGAAATGTTAGCTCCCTTCTTTTAACATGAATTTCATGGGTTCGTAATTTTTTTCAAGATTAACTTGAGTGAAGACCGTAGAAGATAACAGGCCTTAAGATAGGCCCAGCCCATGAAGGCCCATGTATAATCCCACACGTGGGATATGGTCTAAATTTGTATCTAAATTTCTATAGCTAATTTCTCTCCTCTTATTTCCTTGTATAGTCTAGGATATATTCTTTCTATTCTTTCATTATTCTGATTTGTACTCTTAACATATTTAGAGACTTGATTAAGGCATAATGAGATTATAAATAGAACTGTTGATCCTTTATGGTGGCACGACCTTCTCTCCACGCTTCTTCTTCTTCTTCTTCTTCTTCTCCTTCCTCCATATAATATAACAAAGACTATTAAATTTCCTTATATAATATGTGAGATTTGGATATCAATCTCATCTGCGTGATGATGTTTATACATACTTTGGTTGCCTTTTGCTTCAACATTTTACCCAAAATACACATTCTACTCCCAAGGCATAGAAAGTCGGTTTACCACAAGGGACCCAAGATTGGTGAAATGGTTTAAAATGGTACAACTACCAGTTTTTGTAGAACAGTTTGCTCCATTGTTGGGAGGTGGTCAATTGAATTTCTAATAAGTAAATGGTACCTAAAGTTTTCTATTTGTATACAACTATATAAATAAGTACAATGATATGTTTACCTCCATCTATGGATGATAATAGGCATGACAGATATTTAAGGTGGTCAACTTCATGTATCTTTATGTTTACTGTTTGTTTGATTTTGGAATTTGGGATTGTTTACTGTTTGTTTGATTTTGGAATTTGGGATTCTTTACTGGGGATTTAGATTTGATTATTTGTACTATTTGTAATTTCGGAGGTTCTTTTCTTACAAACAATTTTTGAGTTTAGGGGAATAAGGTTGGTTCATTGTTTTGACTTTTGGAATCTACATATTTTTTTAAAAAATTTGGCAGTTTTTGGTTAGTTTTGGTTTATGTAGTATATATCTACTTATATACGTAGATTTGTCTGGTGATCTAAAAGGTGGTGGCTTTAAAGTAAAGCAGTCCTTGTAAAAAATAATATTAAGAGAAATTTTTTTCAACATTAAATAATGGTGAGTGCTTTTGTCAAGGGAATTGTGATGGTTTCATTTTTAGATTTTGTTTTGCGTTCACTTCTCTTTTATTTTTAATATTTTTTTTTTTACTTTAAAATTATTTTAACATTTTAGTTGTATATTGTGAGGCCTAAGTCAAATTTTTTTTTAACACAACAACTTAAAGGCACTAATACCGCCTCACATGTTTACAATTGTTCAACAATAGAAGCTAATGTTCACATATGAACAAGTTAAAGTCAATATATTCTCAGAAAATGGATCTATTGGTACTTGCATAAGTTTTCACTAAAAGAAAGTATGCTTCTCCAATATCCCTCTTTATAAATTTTTTTTAGATGTTCTTTTTATAAAATTTGTGTTGCAATACTTATCGTTGGTTGCTTTCCCATGCTTTGTTACTGTCTATTTCATTAGTCTTGCATGCATTTCTTTGAAGGAGCAGTTGGCTACCATTGCAATCTTTTCAAGCTTGATTTGATATAGTTGGTGTCAAGATCTAGGTCTGATTATTCATTCCAGGTAACCCACTGATGTAGACAGGTAAATGTTGGCGAGACAAACATATCTTATTAGGAACCAGGTAACCGATTTCGCTTGAATTCTCCTACTAAAATCATCCAAGATCATTTTTGTTGCAGGCTAAAAGGCTAATGTGGGAGGAGAAAATGTATTGAAATTGTATCAACTAAAACTGTAAATGAACGACTAATACATTGTCGTTTGCTTAAGCCAACACGATATTGTTTTTCTCTTTTCCTATTCAATCAAGCGAGAGTGCCATTTGGAGAATGATGTTAACATTGTAACTTGCTTGATTTGGGGGTTGTGCCAAAAGTCTTCTTTTGTAATCAACCTTATGATCGGTTCAACAATGGTTGGAACACATTGCATTGATTCTCATTATTTTATTTATAGAATTCTTATTCTTATTATTTTTCTTTGTTTTTTTTTTTGGATATAATTTTGTTTCTGGACTGAATGGTGGTCAACTTACCTTGCATATACTTTTTTATAAATAATTTCCTAATTCTCACATTAAAGTACAATTTTAGATATTGAATGTTGAATTTTCCTTGAATGTCCTTTGAAGAAGGCTTGTTTTCTTTAATTTAGCAATGAGAATGCATTTTCTATGAATAACATTCATGTAGTTGGTACTCTTCTCCTATATTGTTATGCTTTCTTTTTTTCTGACCCATTATTGCTTAAATTTTGAAGCCGTTCATTATAGTTTCATTGCTATGTACATGATGATTGCACAGATAGTAAACATTGAGTGAAGTATGCATCGGTATTTAATTCTGCAATGAAAGCTAACACAAGTGGGAACATGGATCATGCAATTAAAATTTCATTTATGTTTGAAGACTGAAGGTAAAATGTTTTTCTCCATCATATACAATCCTCAATTGCTTTATCTGATAAAATGACCATCTTCCTTGCACTAACAAACTATTCTTGTACTTATTTTTTAAATCTATCTGACCACCATTAACCAAAGTGGAGGAACATATCCTAAACGTGCTCCATGTGCATGTGCTATTGTTCACTACTATGTTGCTGTAATTAGTGAAAAATTGTACACTTTTGAAATCAGTAAGGCATCTTCCGTCTGTCACAAGTCAAAATGTACCTTAGATTAAGTTGGGTATCCCGGTTGTGTAGCCAAAACTAATATTACAATTAGTTTAAATGTTTTACAAAATGACTCGGATTGCTTGCAAGCAATATCATTTTCTGCTTTCTATGTTTTTCTTTTTATTGAAACCTATAGATATGATAAGGCTCAAGTCATGAAGTCTTAGGAATTGAATGTTAGCCAAGTATTCATAGGAAACAATTTTCTTGATATTTATAAAAATAAAATTATTGGCTAAGTATTTATAGGAAAGAGTTTTCTTCGTACATTTGGGCTCAACGAGTAGCTTCTAAAAGCAAAGTGAGTTAATGTCTGCTCTCCTGAAAAGTTGATAGACTTTTTTAAATGCATAAAGGCCTTTCAAAAAGTGAATTACCAAACTAACTTTTATTCACTTTAAGACTTTTAATCTCTCCTCGAAAGAGTTCTAATTTGATGCATTGGGCCCCTCTTAGCAGTGTCACAACTTTAATGGGGAAAATTGTGGGCCATTGACCAAGCAGTTCTAGGTTTTTTTTTTTTAAACTGTCCTTAGCTACTGAGTGCCCAACCATTGTTCGAACGACCTGCTCCTCTGTCTGTGCCACTGCAGCTTGCTGCTCCATCGTTCGTGCCACTGCAGCCTGCTGCTCCACCACGCCATTTGCAACCTGCTCCACCGTTTGCGTCACTGCAGCTTGCTCCACGACGCCATTTGCAGGTAGGGGTTCCAATTAGGTCCTGAGGGCAGCTCTGGCTCAACTGTGGAGTTCAGGCAGTTGACCACCCTACTTGTACCCATGGCATAGTAGGTTTCTAGGGGTCGGTATCACATCTGTAGCAGCACTCAGGCAGGCGCTCCCTCGAGGGGCTGGAGGGGCACTCCTCTCAATACCGGCGCTCCACTTTACTATCCATCTCCTCTTGCTGCAGCAACTAAGGTTTGTCTCCCACACCCTCTCCATATTATTATGTATAATATGACATGGGCGGTTCAATTGACAACTTACTATTCGTTTTTTGTCATTTGAATTCCCTATCAAAAGTAGAAGAATTTCAATAAATCATTAAAAACAGTTATACTGAAATGGTTGAAATAATTATAAATTCTTAACTTTCAAAATGATTTTTAAAAAGAACCCAAATGAGTAACAAGAATTTGAGAGGCTTCGAATTTCTCATTACAGTAACTTCGGAAACTCTTTTAGTCCATTAGACCATATGCGCATATTTTAAAACGAACTCTTGTGTATTTGTTTGGTTGACCTTTGAGATAATGTAATGGTAAAGTTCCCAAAAAGAATTTTCATGATCTTGAAATTCTCTTCTTGGAAAATGGTTGTGGCGGCTCGGTGATGGTCAAAACGGTTTGTGGAAGGAAGTTGTGATGGTCAAGTATAATGTTCTCAGAGATAGATGGGATACCCGAAGACAAAACCTAGCCAATCAAAATTGTGGAGGGACCTGTTGTCTGTAGGGACAGGGGACGATATCAAATTTTGGATGGATACCTGAGTGGGGCATTATCCCCTGGCATCTCAATTCCCTAATCTTTTCATTGTGCTCAAGATGTTTCGGTGTTGGTGAGAGACTACTGTTCGAAAATTGGTGATCGAGTAGTTTGGGCTCCTGTGTTTAGAAGAAATCTTGATGAAGGGGAGATCCAAGACTTTGCTGCTCTACTTACTGGGTTGAGTAGTGTTTGCATTGCGGATGGTCGAAAGGATAGGAGAGTCTGGACAGGTACAATTGTTGGATCTTTCACTGTAGCTTCATTTTTCTTGGCCTTGAGAGGTGGTGCTGCTTCAGACCTATCAGAGTTTCCGTTCGAGGAGGTATGGAAGTCTAAAGCTCCTCCTAGGGTAGGGGCCTTCGCTTGGCTGGCCATTTCGAATGATGTCCTCCCTATGGACAATCTTCGTAGGCGCAACATTCTTATTGTTAATTGCTGTCCTATGTCCTTGAGGGATGCTGAATTAGTAGATCATTTGTTTTTGCATTGCGAGGTGGCTAGCTTTTTACGGAGCTCAGCCCTATCATGGTTCAATTGTTGCTGGGTTCCGCAGGATTCTCTGAAGGCTTCCTTTCAGGCCTAGTCTACGAGAGTTGGCTATGCTAGAGGCAAGATAATGTGGAAAATGCTGTCATTTGGACCTTTGGAAATAAAGAAACTCAAGGTGTTTTAAAGGGGTTTCCTCCAAAGAAGCCATGGCTTTCAAGGTCAAATACCTCATCGCTTCTTGGGTCTCTGTCCTTCCTAATTTTCGAGGATACTCTATAGATGATATCAGTAGGTGTTGGAAAGAGGTGGTGTTCACACATCCCATTCTTCCCTGGGTTTGCCATACCTGGAAGCCTCCTCCGCTGGGTAACTTAAAGCTTAATTTCGATGGGAGTGCTATTGGTAACCCTTGCCAATTAGGTATTGGGGGTGTTTTCGGAGATAGTGCTGGCGTTAAGCTTATCTCTTTTTTGGGTCCTTCAGGTTTCAAAACAGTAAATGAGGTTGAGATGATTGCCCTTTGGAGAGGTCTTCGAGAAGCTGACAAGATAGGTTTTAGAAAATTCATTGTGGAAGGGGACTCCTGGTTCTTCTAATCCTCCGTGGCGCCTAGCGGATTTGTGTGACGAGGTGACGGTATTGGTATCCAAGCTTGAAGTTTCCTTCTAACACATTAAGCGGTTTGCAAACGGGGCGGCTGACACATTAGCAAAATTGGGTGTCGGGAGCGATAATCTTGTAATTGATAATTGTATTTCGCTTGTTGAGTAAGCATCGACTTTGGGGTTTGGCTTTCTTTTCCTTTTGCTTCCCTTTTTGCTTCTTAGTATAAGTGTCCTATGCTGTTTTGCTCCTAAGGAATTTGCATTACCATTCAAAAAAAATAAAAATAAAAAACAATCTCCAAGTAAGAATCCCTCAAATTCTTGCTATCAAATAGATTTGAAAAGAGCATATAGTTGCTTTCAAATACAGACCGACCATTGCCAAGCAGAAAACAAAAACACAAAAATCAGGAAAATGAAAGAAAATGGGTAGAAAGAAAGCAGAGTTAGTTCCTTACCAAAATGCGAAGCTCCATTTTGCCCAAATTGGAAAATGGAAACCCTAATTTGAGTTAGAATATGAGGTTTTCCTCATGTAAACCAGTGCTTTGATACCAATTGAAAGAACTTGCTGGTCCCAGATTGGTATTAGAGCCTGATCTCTGTGCATTTTAACGATTTGGATGTCGTCAATGGAATGAAACAGCGGTTGAAGTCAAGATTCGAGATGAAGGACATGGGTGAGGCTAAATATGTATTGGGCATAAAGATCACCCGTGACCAGCCGAATCGGTTATTGACTTTGTCACGAGAGTCCTATTTGGAAACTGTGTTAAAACGGTTTGATATGATGATGTGCAAGCTAGTCGATACTCCAATTAACAAAAGTGAAAACTTGTCTAGCAAACAGGGGCCCACAACTGAGGAAGATAAGGCAATGATGCGGGATGCGATGTTGTGTATAAGAGCGGATGTTGCATTCGCATTTGGTTTCGTGATCGTCCAGTAGATCTGAGAGCAATCACAGCAAGTTCGTAGGTCTACCTCACACCGGAACGCACAAGGTTCTTGGCGAGTTTTCCTATTCACACAAGAACAGAATAAAGAATAAAGAAAAAGAAAAGAAATATCATCTAATTTTTGTAAACCTCTTATAAGGTAGTGTATTTTAAAAAATTTGGCGGGTATCAATAATTAGACGATGGGCAATTTTCTTATGGATAATCTGTTAATATTAGATATTGTAATATTAAAATTGTACTACTGTTATTAATATTATATATGCTCTTTTTTTATTGGGCTCAAGCTAGGCATGGGCCTGCTATTCTAGTTTTATGGTATTTCTAAGCTGTATTTTCTAATTTCCTTTTTTCGCTATTATGCAGAGGTTGTTGGCATCCTTCAAAAGAGGAAGCTACAAAGACATTATCAGAAGGGTTCGTGTAAGCTTGGTTCCAATTGCACAGTAATACTTCTTCTCCCTTTCATATTCTCAGTCTCTTTTTCTCACGTACCAGAATATAAATTTCATGTGCACACACAACCCAAACGACTCACGCTTATTCTTGCAATTTGCTCACGGGGAACATGATCTAAAGATGAGCGTTATACTGAAGGAACTCATAAAAATTCTGTTAAATAGATAAAGTGCTTAAAGAACTAAAACTAATAAAGATGTGAGTCTAGTACCAATATATCTTCCTTGGTACTAGACTCACATCTTTGTTAGTTTTAGTTCTTTAGGCACTTTATCTATTTAAAAGATTTTTTATGAGTAACGTCTATCTAACGCTCCTCTTTAGATCATGTTTCCCGTGAGCAAATTGCAAGAATAAGCATGAGTAGTTTGGGTTGTGTGTGCACGTGAAATTTATATTCTAGTACGTGAGAAATAGAGAATGAGAATATGAAAGGGAGAAGAATTACTGTGCAGTTGGAGCCAAGCTTACATGAACCCTTCTGACAATATCTGTATAGTTTCCTCTTTTGAAGGATACCAGCAACCTGTGCATACTAGCGAAAAAAAGGAAATTAGAAAATACAATTTAGAAATACTATAAAACTAAAATAGCAGGCCTATGTTTAGCTCGAATCCATTAAAATAAGAGCATAGATAATATTAATAATAGTAGTATGATTTTAATGTTAAAATTTCTAACATTAACAGATTATCCATAAGAAAATTACCCATCATCTAATCATTGATAGCCACCAAATTTTTTAAAATGCACCCTCTTATAAGAGGTTTACAAAAATCAAATGATGTTTCTTTTCTTTTTCTTTGTTTTGTTCTTGTGTGGATAGGAAAGCACTAGTTTACATGAGGAAAACCTCATATTCTAACTCAAATTAGGGTTTCCATTTTCCAATTTGGGCAAATGGAGCTTTGTATTCTGGTAAGGAACTAACTGTGGTCGGTTTGTATTTGAAGGCAACCATATGCTCTCTTCAAATCTATTTGATAGCAAGAATTTGAGGGATTCTTGCTCGGAGAATTTCAAGATCACTAAAAATTCTTTTTGGAAACTTTACCATTACATTTTCTCGTCAACCAAACAAATACACAAGAGTCCATTTTAAAATATGCATGCGCATATGGTCTAATGGACTAAAAGAGTTTCCGGAGTTATTGTAAAGAGAAATTCAAAGCATCTCAAATTCTTGTTTTAAGCTCTCATTTGGATTTTTTTAAAAATCATTTTGAAAGCTAAGAATTTATAATTATTTCAACCATTTAAGTATAACTGTTTTTAATGATCTGTTGAAATTCTTCTACTTTTGATAGGGAATTCAAATGAAAAAAGACGAATACTAAGTTATCAATTGAACCATCCATGTCATATTATATATATAATAATATGGAGAGGGTGTGGGAGACAAACCTCCGTTGCTGCAGCGAGAGGAGATGGATAGTAAGCTGGAGCGTCGGTATTGAGAGGAGTGCCCCTCCCAGCCCCTGGAGGGAGCGCGCGCTTACCTGAGTGCTGCTGCAGATGTGATGTTGATTCCTAGAAACCTATTGTACCTTGGGTACAAGTAGGGTGGTTGACTGCCTGAACTCCACAGTTGAGCCGGAGCTGGCCCCTAGGACCTAATTGGACCCCCTACCTGCAAATGGCGTGGTGGAGCAGGCTGCAGTGGCGCGAACAGTGGAGCAGGCTGCAAATGGCGTGATGGAGTGACAGGCTGCAGTGGTGTGAATGGTGGAGCAGTAGGCTGTAATGGCGCAAATAGAGGAGCAGGTCGATCGAACAATGGTTGGGCACTCTGTACCTGAGGACAGCTAAAAAGAAAAAAAAAAAACCTAGAACTGCTTGGTTAATGGCCCACAATTTTCCCCATTAAAATTGTGACACTACTAAGAGGGGCCCAGTGCATTAGATTAGAGCTCTTTTGAGGAGAGATTGCATGAAGCCTCAATTGGGTGGCAAACGCTTTAGGCATTTTGAAAACTTTTCGGGCTATATTTCATCTAGAATCTGGACCCTATTCAGCTTCCACAGAAAAACTGCAGGAGTCTCTCCGGTTAGATAAGCTGAGATTTATGTACAAACAACTATAAAAATTTCCTGCACATCCCACTCTCCACTCTCTGTGGGCCCTAAAGTGGACCACATTACTTTGCCACCACAGTCACCATAAAAGCCTTGTCTCATCTAATTGAGTTTAATTTTATGTTTGTGAGTTCTACAAGATTTTTAAGCAGATGGATCCGAGACTGCCTCCATAGACAAATCAAAAGGAGACTTCTAATGTTCAGACCATAAAATTGTTCAGTCCCAGACACTTGTTACCAAAACATGATTTCAATTGTGCATCTCGTAAATGATCTCAGCCGTCTAAGAATGAAATGGTCCCTTTATTTACCTAGACCACTGGAAGAAATTTGGTTGCACTGACCAAACCAGAAGGGCTGAGGAATGGAAATATAGACCCGATCCTCAACCCGACCTGGACCCAACTGGGTAATTCTGGGTTCGAGTTATTGCGTCCACACGATGGACAAATGGGTTGGGCTTAAATTGACACTGCAGTTGCTTTTCAAATTGCCAACCTGACCTGTATTTGACCCAACTAGATATGTTATTACTTCGACTGACCAAACTCATAATTGTAGGTTCTGGGCTAACATTTTAAACCAGATTAATAAATTAATAGACCGAGTTTGGGTTTGGGTTGGGTCCATACTTCATACTTGTTACCCCCATAAAGTCAACCAACCCAAAGAGCCAGGCTAGACTTGGATACATTGCCACCCAAATAATGCCAATATGTCAGAGGACTCAAAACACTCCTGTGAGTATATATATGGCCTCTTGTTGCATGAGTTTGCATTCCATGATCTTGCACTCTGCATAGATGGATGCCAAAAGCATATCCTGCTTCACTTCTTTGATTCTCTTCTGCATTTCTCTGAAGCTCCTTCTTTCAACTGCAGCAGAAAGCATCTCTCCTGGCCAATCACTCTCAGGAAACAAGACTATAGTCTCTCAAGGTGGCATCTTTGAACTTGGCTTCTTCACCCCAGGTAATTCTCAGAATTATTACATTGGTATTTGTCTATTTGGTACAAAAAAAATCCAGAAACAAGCAGCAGTTTGGGTGGCAAACAGAGAAACACCCCTTCCCAGCACTTCATCAGAGCTAAAAATTGCCGAAGATGGTAACCTAGTCCTCATGAATAGCTCTAAAATCCCAATCTGGTCTACGAATTCAACCTCCATTGTCTCAAATTCTACAGTTGCAGAAATCTTGTTTTGAGAGTTGGGTTGGAATTTTCTGCTGTGATTTGGCAGAGTTTTGAACACCCAACTGATACATGGCTGCCAGAAGGAAAGATTGGTGTAAATAAAAACACAGGAGAAATCATGCGCCTTACTTCATGGAGAGCTTGAGATGATCCTTCTTCTGGGCCATTTTCTCTTGAGTTGGACACAAATGAGACAATTCAGTTTCTACTACTGTGGAATGGATCTCAAAGATACTGGACTAGTGGGGCCTGGAATGGGTGGTATTTCAGCTTGATTCCTGAATCAACTGCGCTCAACAGCCCTGCTCTCAGTAATAGATACAACTTCAGCTTTATTTCAACTGTCAATGAGAGCTACTTCACTTATTTAATCAAAGAAAGATCTATAGTTATAAGATTTGTTATGGATCTTTCCTCTGGGAAAAACCAGACATTGACATGCCTAGTGCAAAGTCGAGAGTGGATGTTGTAGTGTTCTCAGCCAAATGATCAATGCAATGTTTATTCTCTTTGCGGTGCCTTCGGCAGTTGCAATTCTAAAACCTTGCCATTGTGTACATGTTTGTGGGGTTTTGAACCAAGATCTTTTTGATGGATTGGAGTTCAAAAGATTAGAATGGTGGCTGTGTTAGAAAAACCCAATTGCAATGTGTTTCTAATAGTTTGGTTAGTGGAGAAAAAGATGGGTTTCTCATGATGCATAATGTGAAATTACCTGTTAATTCATTAACAGTGTCAGTTAATAGTGCGGATGAGTGTGAACTTGTTTGCTTGAGCAACTGTTCTTGTATTGCTTATGCTTTTGTCAGTGGGTGTTTGATATGGATGGGAGATTTGTTGAATGTGGGGCAACTGTCTGATGGTGGGAGTACTGGAGTAGGAGATCTTTACCTACGCCTTGCAGCTTCCGAGCTGCAAAGTTCAAAGAGTAATAATGGAAAGATAATTGGGGTTTTTGTAGGTTCGGTAATTGGGAGTCTAGCTGTTTTTGGCATTGTTTTCATGCTTTACAGGAGATGCAATAAGAAACTAAGGAGTAAAGAAGCTGAGGGATCTCATGGCCATTTGATTCCCTTTAGCTATGCTGATTTGAAGGCTGCAACAATGAAATTATCCGAAAGATTGGGAGGCAGAAATTTTGGTTCTGTTTTCAAAGGTACCGTGCCCAACTCAACTGTCATAGCCGTTAAGAAACTTGAAGGACTTGGACAAGGAGAGAAGAAATTCCAAACCGAAGTGAGTACCATTGGCATGATTCAGCATGTTAATCTTGTTCGCCTTCGTGGGTTCTGCTCTGAAGGTTGTGAAAAGTTAACTTGTTTATGATTTCATGCCAAATTGTTCTTTGGATTCTCATCTGTTCCAAAAGAAGTCCACAGTTTTGGATTGGAAAACAAGATTCCAAATTGCACATGGGACTGCAAAAGGATTAGATTATCTCCATGAGAAATGCAGACATTGCATCATACATTGTGACATCAAGCCCGCGAACGTACTTCTTGATGCAGACCTCTCTCCCAAGTTGGTGGATTTTGGTATGGCAAAGCTTATAGGCCATGAATTCAGCAAGGTACTGACATCCATGAAGGGCACCATAGGCTATCTTGTACCCCGAATGGATCGCTGGCCTACCTTTAACAGCAGAGGCAGGTGTTTACAGCTATGGAATGATGCTTCTTGAAATTATCTCAGGCAAACGAAATGCAAATCATTCTCAGGATGGGACTACTGTGCTATTTCCGTTCTGGGCTGCAAGTAAGCTTAACGGGCGGTTTATAGGGCTTTGGAATGAATGATCTATACATGGGATAAAACCGAAAGGAAGATTCCCTTATTGCCTTCTTAATATCACTATTCGTTCTTTCACTAGCCCGAAAGAAGGATTTGTCTTTCTTAGCCGCCCTAAAGCAGGATCTATCTCTACTGCCAGCACTTGAGCTTGAAGCTGACACGTACAGTATGAGTTCTCTGCGACCTTCCAAGAAGAATTAGACTTCAACCTCCTAGCTTACCACCTAGAAAGAAGAGTTGTTCTCCACCGAAGTTTGACGCCTGTCCTTCCAAAAGAGAGATTGAGGCGATAGCAGTTTGGAAGGTAGTGCTGACATTGATGAACTTGATAGAGCATGCAGAGTTGCTTGTTGGTGCATTCAGGAGCATGAGGCTTCTCGCCCATCAATTGGGCAGGTTGTTCAGATTCTAGAGGGTGTTCTACAGATTGATATTCCCTCACTTCCATGTCATCTTCAACGTCTTGTAGGGGATCAATCAATGACAATCTATTACTCAGTCATCAGTGATCAGAGTATCTCAGATGGGAGTAATGCATGACTTCTTCTCAGTCTAGAGGTAGGTATGAGGACTTGGGGAGTTTCCAACTCTTCAAAATCCGTTGGAAGTCTCTACTGCATTTGTGTTTCATCTCCTTCTAGCATGGTTTGTTTGTTTGTTGCTGTTTTTTTTTTCCTTCTCTCCCCCTAGAAGTTGTTAGTTTCTTTTGTCGTACTGTTATGAAAACGGGGAAAACATGTATTGTGTTGTTGAATCTAATATAATAGTTGGTGGTACAAATCATCATCATCTATTTTAACTGATGCAAACTGTAAATGTTTGTAAGAATAATCAAAACTAAATTAAATACATTTTCAATTTAAAGAAAATCATTCAGACAACAGCAAATGAAAACTAATCACCCCTTCAAGGCAATTAATTCTTTTCTTAATTTTGAGGATGTGGCAACTGGCTTAACACAAGCAGAATTAGTTACATACAATGAAAATGACCTGATGCACCAAGTAATTAACTGGAGAACAAATTGGCTACCCAAGCCCAAAATGAAGCATGATTCAGGGAGAAAATCACAAGAATATACATTTCCTCATAAGAATATATGAATGCTTGAAAATACATCTCCACATCTTACTGACAAGCTTTTGTATTTTTCGTAATCTCAATCTACCCTCCTATGCTACCTTGTCTAACCTGTCTTTTGAGGCACTATTGGCCATTACCTTCATGTTCCAACCAGGAATAGAACCTAGCCAACCTGCCTCTCCCCCTAGAGGACTTCAACAGCTCTTACCACCTAAGCTAGTAGCCTGGGATGAAAAGCTTTTGTATTGCTTCTCGGTGGCAACATTATCTTCCTGGTGAGAATCAGGCCCGCATTCACTTATCTGCCTTGGAAAATTATGTCAGTTTTAGTCACATCATTTAAGGAGAAATTCCCATGGTTTCCCTCTGATGAATCTGACTGTAGAGGACTGATCTCTGTTAAGTGCAGGATGTTTTGGAGCAGGAAGAGTTAAAATGTCACAACCGAGCAAGAAAACCACTGAAGACATTGATGGCCTATCTTTTGGGAATTCTTGCACACACAACAAACCCCAGATGGATGCATCTCTGTACTTGTTCTTGTTGCTAATGAATGCCCAAGGCTGGATCAATCAACTTTAAGGAAGTGCCTTCATTCGACAACTGCCAGGCCTGAAATAATCCCAGATCAATTTACATGATGTCAAAGTTATGATCCTTTTTTCTATGAAGATATTGGATTTAATAACAAGAAATATAAGAAATGATTGATGTGCACTTACATGGCACAAAAGGTTTAAAGTAGCTCATTTTGATAAAAACTAGTATTCCTCTTGCCGCACACTATTTCTAACAAAAAAACTCCGAAACTGACATCCGATTTCTCGTAAAATCTTCCTTGCATGGCATGCTCGGGAGACATAACCACCGCATGGATCATAAGATTAAAATGTAGTGACTTTAAAATGTAGTGACTAAGTGCAACAAGATTGTCTGACAACATTGAAAATTGCATTGTAGGAGCCACTTGATCTTTTATGCATAATGGATAGTAGGATATTACGAAACATAAGTATTGTATGGACAAAAGTTCAGCCTGACAAGATATTGTCATTCAAGCAAGGGCCTACAAAATAGATTGTTAAGAGTGAAGAGTTGCATCAATTTTTTTGACTATGGTCATCCAACCAAGGTGGAAGTACTTCATATACAATCTGATGTTGTTTCTTTCCATCCAACACTCTAAAATGTATTAAGATGAGTCCAGGAGCGGGATGGGGTTTGCTTTCAATTGCAGTGCTACACGATTGTGCTTGTGATTCTTCATATGTTAAATATCTATTTGTGAAATACTAGAAATAATTGTTCATATGTATATACCTTTGTTAATTAGTTAAAACTAGGAATTGGGTAAATAATGTTTCAGATAAGTAACTATGACTTGCTATGTCCGGACGACCCTAGTTGTTCTTGCTAGAATTTACTCCTCTCCAAGAATCCTTGCCATCCCAAAGTCTGAAATTTTTGGGTTCAATCCTTCATCTAATAGTATATTACTTGCCTTCAGATCTCTATGAATAATCTTTAATCTCGAATCTCGATGAAGATAAAGAAGCCCTCGGGCAATTCCTTCAACAATATGGAAGCGTTTAGCCCAATCCAATGGCTCTTTCGTGGATGAACCTAGTGCAACTACCAATATAGCAAGTACTAAGAAGTTTGTTCTAATTTAAGATAAGGAAGCAAAGCTGACAAAACTCTAAAACTCTTTTAAAAAGAAATTGTGTTTTGATGAAGAGAGGAAACCAATTAAGATATTGAAGAAGAGTATTAAGTAAGACCTCACCAAAGAGAGAGGCATCCAAGCTTTTGTTGTGCATATATTCATAAACTAATATCTTTTCTTCTCCCTCTGTATAGCAACCCAAAAGCCTAACAAGATTTCTGTGTTGAACTCTTGAAATCAGCACCACCTCATTTCTGAACTCACCTTGTCCTAGGCCTTGTCCAGAACTCTTAGAAAGTCTTTTAACAGGTCAGCTTGGGTCAATATGTGTGCCTATTTCTGAAGCCAACTCATATCCACTCACTGTGTTATGACCTACATTGACCCTTATAACTTGCAATTTGCATTGGTCAGCCCAATTACCCGACGTTTCCCAACCTGACTTGCAAATGCTCGGCCCACCTATAGTACTGAATGTTGGAAACCAGTCTATCATGCCCATTGTCCTTGTTTTAGTTGAAACACTATTATCTATTTTGTTAGATATGAGTTTTTATTAGACCAAGGATAAAATAACATCCTCAGATATTTTACATACCTAAATATATTCATTTCAAGGGGTCAGGTGCATTGGGTTTACATTCAGTGCAAGTTGGGCTAGTATTGACATGCCTTACCCAATTAAGGAAAGGGCAGGATACCTTCTGAAACTAAAGGTGGGTCTTCATTATAATTCTCAGAAAGGTGGGCCTACATTATAAATCCTATGAAAGTGGGCCCTCCTATGTTGTAATTTTCAAAGGTGGCTACAACGTAATTGTTAAAGGCATGGCCCCCCATGTACAACAATGATAGATTTAAGTTCGACCCTTACAGGACGTGTTCTCTGTGAAACAGTTCAAAATACTTCTGCCAAAAAGGTTCTATACAGCACAACTAGAACTTGGCACAAACTTGAGAACAATGGGGCCAGTTTCTCCTTAAAAGGTTTACGGCCTGTTCGACATTGTTCCTATGTTATTCTCAGCTTTTTGCTGAGATTGAATTGTACCCAGATTATGCATTGGTTTGGCTACTTTATATTACAGTGTTTCATTGAGAATATGCTCTATGGAACTTGTTTGGTTATATGATAATATTTATGTTTTAAATCTTCTGAATCAAACAATCATGTCTAGGGAATCCTGTTGAATTTAAATTTGTTAAAATTACTCACTATAGCATCTTAATATTTAAAAGTATAAAACATAATAAATTAAAAATATTCTGACATTCATTTCATATAAAAACTTTACAATAAGAAATAATTGATCAGCTTGAAGTTTATTGACTTCAAGCAAAATCACAGTGCTAAAGATCATCTTATAATTTCAGGTATCGCAACCGGAGCAAAAATAAATCTATCAAAGAACCGATTTGGGCCATGTGTTATCTCATCTACGAGTATTATAATTTATATCATTAGTGCAAAGTTAAAATTCACAATTTTGCAACAAGCTTTAGATCAGCAATAAGATCAGACATGGGAAGTGGGTGATGCAATATGTTAGAACCTTATTGCATAAATTGCCCATAAATGTGAGAGCCTCGCGTTATCTTTCATATAAGGTGAGAGATATCTCTCATAGTAGCATCTCCAATATACATATATATATATATATGTGTGTGTGTGTGTGTGTTTTCACTATCCCTAATCGGTAACAATATGATCGAGGAACTGGTTTCCCAAAATTCAAGAAATCATTAGAAACAGTGAAATTTACAAGACTCATCTTTAACAAAATAAGAACTAAGAGACCCATTTTGAAAAAAAAAAAGAGACTATTTACAAGACCCATTTATAAACGACGAGAAATGATCCTCATGACAATAAGAGGAAATCTAGACTAGCCCTAAAATCAATGGAAGGTATAGAGAGTAGCAAAGAGGTCCGGGTGTGAGAGAGAGGACGGTGGTCGTGTGTTTTGGTGTGAGTTGATAAGAGGAAATATGGGGGACGAACTTGGACAGGAGGGAGGGAGTAGACGGGCACGAACAAAGCACTTTTTTTGTGCAAGCGATTGAGAGTCACCGATAGTTCATTCGAAAAACTTTCTGCCACGGGGATGTTTTCTAAAACAAATGATATGAAATCGTTTCACAAATTCTGTTCTAGCGGGCCACGATTCCAGAGAATTGATTGGATGGTTACAAATTTGCTGATTGCGCTGTGATCTATTTATAGCAAGGCCCAATGGATAGGCATCTCCGGTCACTATCATAAATGTTTCTTATGTAATGAAGTCATCTTCTTGTTTTTTTGTTGTTGTAGGGAATTAAAATACCTCAATATTTTCATGAGATTTACCATGAATGTTTATGTTTTTGGTTATATATTTGAAGTACCCTTTTATTTATGTATTTTTCTTCACTTTTTTTGCATTATGGTTCTGATGGTTGAATGCCAGCTAAATTATACCCTTAAGCGCTATTCTTATTAGGATAACCACTCCTAATATGTTTTCTATTTTTTTTTTTTTTTTCTGAATCTTAGTTTGTTGATAATATTGCTAGATCCTCAAAAATATCATCTTTTGAAAATACAATAATCATCGCCACAATACTTTGCTATAATCTATGAAAAAGTTACAATACTCTGCTAAGATTTAGGAAAAGTCTTTTTTATAACAGTAAATTTTATTAATAAAAGAAAGAAAAAAACAGGAAAAGAAAAACAAACGTCGGATGAACAAACAAGAAGATTAACAACTCGAGAAATTAAACATTTCCGTGATAATCATTGATGAAAATTTATGGACCTAATTTAACTAGGGATACCTATGTTGCTTGGCCCTGCGAAAGGATTAAGCATTTATAAAAAAAAAAAATTGGAGTCAACTACCATCAACCCTGTAAGTTTCATGCTCCTCGTCGGTGCACTTTAATGTATGCCAATCAGCGTGAAGAGTCTCAGTCATGGATTCATAGATTAAGATTGAATGAAAAACTGATCCCATCAAATTTACCTTAACCTAAATTTTAGTGCTCAATGTTTACCTGTATTAAATATGCAATTTTGTGAGGTTTAGTGTGACAGTGAATGTTTATTGGGAATTTGACATATAAATTCCTCTTAAATCACGTTCCCCCAATTTCATGACTGAAAATCAAGTAATGTCACCAGAGTCGTATGACTTTGGTCCACACCTTTTTTTTTTTTACTTTCTTTCTCTGAATCCCATCATATCATTGGATAGGAATGTAAAAAGTTTAAAAACCCATAATATCATAGGATTTGAATGTAAAAAGTATTTTAATATAAGGGATTTTTAACTTGAGAGTGATTCTTCTGATGCGATTGCGTGGGTGTCTAATCAGAAGATGCTTTGGCCAAGCAGGGGGTTGATAGATCGATTCCTTGGGAGGGCAATGTAATGTAATGGTTAGGTGGTTGAGGGTACATCCCTCTTATACCTTTTTTATGTTTCAGTTGCTTCTTCTTGTATCCCCTTTGCCTTTTTAATATGTATTTTTGTTATACATCAAAAAGAAAAAAAAACCCATTCTATGATTTTCTAAAATTAAAGTATTTATTTTGAGGGTCATGGTATATTGAAGTATTGGCCCAATATGCATGTGTAATAATAATGAAAATAGGATTTCTACCCTAAGAGCTTGTTTGTATAGAACATGGCACACAGACGTCCTCTTTTAAAAATCGGATTGCAAAGTGAAGCTGAGATGTGATGGGCCCACATATAAAATTATCCCTTTATCACTTTATTAGCTTTTCAAAATTTGATATATTCTTAAATAAATCTCTAAAAGCAAAGTACGTAAATTTAATGTGGGTCCCACTCACCTCAAGGGAAGTGAAATTTGTCTCATAAGTAATAAAGGAAATTTTGAAAATAAAGCATGAGGATGAAAGTACTTATAAGAGGGCATTCTTGGAAATTAAGTAATTTGTTGACGGGTCGTTCTATTGGCAAACAAATTTTTATTTTTCCCAAACAAGGAATTTGTTTTTTTTTATTACATTTGTACCCCTTTATGAAGTGGCCAAAATATCCATTATCCCACAAAAACTCAAAATAAATTTTCTCTTTTCTTCCCTATCTCATTCTCCCACCCATCTCACTCTCCACTTCCCTCGTACAACGGTCTTGGGTAACTCATTTTCCTCCATTTTCCGCTCTTGGGTAACTCATCCTTTTCCATTTTTTGCTATTGGCCAACTCATCTTCTTCCATCTCTTTCATCTTTCTTCCTTCTTGTACTTTCTCTATTTTTCATTCCATCTCTAAGGCTTTCTCTGCAGGCTCCGATATATGCGGTCTTTCAGGTCTGAACCGAATGCTAATGTTCGGATGTACAATACCGAACAGAGTGAATTTGTTCGATACTGTACATCCAAATATTAGCATTCGTTCAAAACTATACATCCGAACAATCACGATTTCTGTACAATACCGAACAGAGTGAATTTGTTCGGTACTGTACATCCAAATATTAGCATTCGGTTCAAAACTATACATCCGAACAATCACGATTTCTGTAAGAAAAAACCGTGAGATGATGAAAGTAAGCCCAAATATGTGAAAAAACACTAACATTATTCGTAAAAGCTTACCTTGAATGCGAATCTATTCCCCCATAACAAGTTTTCATGAAAAAACGGTAATCTAAAGTGGATAAAATGGGGAAGAAGAATGAAATGGTAATGGTGGAGAGAAACATTTATCTATGGAAGATGAGATAGTGTAGAGGACAGGAAATATTGTTGGAACGCCGGGGACACCAATATGCCGAAGATGTGGAGAGGTCCGGTTGTGTGATTTGTGTATAGGAAGAAAGGGAAAATGATGTGTGTGGGAAGAAAGAGGATTATGGAAAGAATGAGTTATTTGGGGATTTTTGGTATGTGGAAAGAAGTAAAATAATTTTTAAGTTATAATGATGTGTGTAAAGAGAATTTAAGCCGGAAGAGGAAAATTTTGTGTGCTAGTAGAATCTCCCTTTGTTGACGGCATGTGACTGGAGAGAGACTCTCGGAAGTTGTTTCCTAGCTCTTTGACGTGGAACTTCGTCATGTACTGGAGCCTGGCCCTTACTAAATAAGGGGATGGTCGACGCTAATTCAGTTAATCAGAGTTTAAGCCTTTTTTTTTTTTTCATAAAGATGCAAGAGAAGAAAATCAAAGGGCCTTGGTAAACTCCAGTAGAATCAAAGTTAACATACGCTTCTCCTAATGACAGAATATTTAGGCAGGACTAAGCCTACTAGATCTGTAAGTGGAATCAATACCGACTCGAGGGCACGTTTGTGCCAACCAAGTTTTCCGCAGAAGCAGAAGTTTGTTTCCTCCTAAGCGGTTGTTCCATGGCTTGTTTTGAGTAGGTTTTCTGCACAATACATGGAAACACGAATTCCCTATTTCCAATTTCTCTATTTTTATTAACCCATGTCCCACCCAGTCCTCCACCGTGGATTTACACAAACAAGCCCTAAAAATCACGCATTTTGCTAAACCAAAAGTCAACTTCAGAGGTCCTACTGGTTTAGTAAGGAGGGGAATGGAAATAGCCCGTGTGAGCAGAAACTGGAAATTTGTATGGACCATACATCACTGTATGTAGAGTATTCACCAAACTGATTACGAAAGTAACACAAATACAGGCACACCTTGGAACACACAAAATTCTGAAAATGGCATTCCAACCAAAGAAAGATCCTGAGATTCACAAAAGCCCACATACAACCCCCATTTGAAGTCATGGAATTTGCTGTAGAAAGCATTACAGTCTGCTCTATGGGGCCCAGTTTGGTCCACCTTTGATCAGTGCGGGCTCTGTTAACATTCTCATCGAAACCCACCCACCCCGAAAAACAATAATAATAAAATAATGATGATAATACGGCTCCCTGCCCAATTTTATGCTCATCAAACCTTTTGCTCTCCTTTGGAATGTTGGATTGAATCTCACAAAAACTAAATGGTTAACAAGACTATTAAACTTTAGGGCTGTTACATCAAGGGCTAGAATGATCGAATGAAGCTGATTTCTCACATGATCCTCATCTGTAAAGAGACCTTTTCCATCTATCCCAATGATAGGAATGCGTTCAAGTGGGCCCCATGAGCTGGGCCACAAAAGCACATTATGCAGTCTGCATCCGAATTCCATATAGGCGGATTTCATCCGGTATTATGCAAATCCATTTCATAATTCATATGATTCTTGATGCAAAAGAACCTTAGGTAATCATACCTATATCATAAGAACTTGACCCGAGGTTTGCCAAATTATAGGTCACGACCCCAATCCAAACAAGCACTCAGTAACTTGAATCCTTTCTCAACCAAGTCAGCAAGAGAAACTTGGTACACAGTTTCTTGAAGAGTGAAACACAGCTTAGTTTTAAACCAAGTCTTGGGTCTGGTCAAGCCAGCTGCATAAAACACATGGTACCAAGTTTTTCACTGGTCAAGTCTACTGAAGATTTTAAGACTTTTGGTTTTATAAATTAATTGAACACAATTATTTACTGCTCAAATTCATGGAATCCTTGGAGATCCCAACATTCTTGCGACTCGAACCAACAGAAGATTTGTAACATAAAGGATTGGCCGTGTACCAACACCCAAAATCCAGATGGTTAAAAATACACACTACTCGGTCACATTGTTGTATTCTAAGTAAATATTAAAGAATCAACTGAATCTAGACTTTCAGAAGTTTTTTTTACTCGTTGTAAATGTAGCCAGCACCAGGTCAAATCCACTCAATCAACCTCTTACCGGAATCCCCATCCGAAAACCTTATGCTGCCTGGAATATCATTGAAGTGGTGATAAGGATGCAAACCATTTCACAGTGGTTGGGCAACATCTAATGGGAACAACATCAGTCTTCTGCAAAAGGCAGTCGGTAGATAGACAGCTGAAAGGGTGCTATCAAGGAAATGAAATCACCAGATCTTCTTTCTGACCCAGAAGAGAAGAAAAACGACTCCAAGTACAACAGCAACGGGAGCCCATTTCCGAATTAAGGCCTGTAATCAGTGACAGATCAAAAAGCAACATTAGCAATGTGGGACTCTTTCTCATTAGGATTTAAAGAAGATTGAAAGAAACTATCTAAGG
Organism: Persea americana; assembly: GCA_029852735.1. NCBI lineage: Eukaryota > Viridiplantae > Streptophyta > Magnoliopsida > Laurales > Lauraceae > Persea > Persea americana. Next base: position 45,756,651 of record CM056814.1, read on the forward strand.
AGCAGAATGGAGGGAAAAAAGAAGCACATGCTTGACAAAACAACAGGTTTCTGATAACATGCTACCGATAACAATATATTGTTTTTCTATATAAGTGCATCCAAACACACCCTTAGGGCCTGTTTTTTTTTGCATTAAATTACATAGGAATTGAATACATTGAATTCATAATATTACTAGTAAAAATGAAGACCAAAGAAGCATTTTAAAAAATGAGCATCAAATAACCTTTCTTGCAGGGAAATAGAAAAATAAAAGATGAGAAATGAACTACCAGCCATCAGCCTAGTAGTTCATTCATTTCCCATATTCTTTTGACTCTATTTCCCTAAAAGGAAAGGTAATCTAATGCTCATTTTTTAAAATTCACTTTGATATTCATGTTTAACCACTTATAGTATGAATTATATGTATTATAACGCAAACAAATAGACCCTTAAGGTTTAGATCTAGGATTTGATTTCTTTACAATAAGAAGTTGACCAGTTCAAGGATAGAGTTCTGGAACAATAATTGTGAAAGTGATTGTAGCAAAGTCCTTTTATTCCTCTTTTGCACCTTCGCCTAGCTGTGAGGCCATCGTCATCTTTCTTTGCGTTGATAGTGATTGCACCAGTTGATATTATGGTGAGTTATGATCCCATCAATGTTGGGAGGGAAAAAGATTGCTTGTTTTCATGACTAGAATAATCCATCCACCAAATCATCCTTCGAATCATCAAACAGACGAATCCAGTTGTTTGATTGGCTACAAGAGATTATGCTAAAATATAAGACTGAAAGAGATTTGCAATTTCTTTGATTGGGTGAAAGATCGTGCTCAAGGTGATGGCTAATCATCCTCTAGCTAATGATACCCATACCATGGATCTTGAGCTAGAAAATCCAATTGGAGAAAAGGAATTGACCGAAGAATAATGCTGACGTGTCAGTACCACCCATTGATCCACTCGCCCTTACTGCTCTAAATGTTCAAGTAGGAGCATGTCAACCAGGACATGGCAACCAATTATACACGAATACTTGTACAAGCCTAATGTATCCATATCGAACCGATACGACACTAGTATTGGTACCTAATACATGATCGATACCTATAGGGAACAAGTTTAACATATCCTACTTATAAATTCCTCTATTTTATAATTAGTTCTTTTAATATTTTTACTTCTCACCGTAAAAAATGCTAGAAAGGGACGAAAACAATGATAGTTTCATTTATTCAAAAGTGATCTAAAGAAGAAATAAGGACACCCATATCCGTATCCCTATCCAAGATTATCAAAAGTGAGGAGTCGTATCTCCAATCCCCGTATCAGTGTCCATATCCATATCCGTATCTGAGCATCATAGGTGGCAACCACCAAAGACAAAAAAGGGTACCAGCTTTATTAAGCACGACCCTCCACTTCTTACGTGTGCGTCCAAAAGCCACCCTTTATCAGCCAAGAGACACAATACTTATCACATTGGCCTGTATCATCAATGTTACCTTTTTCTGGGAGCAATAAATTTTTTATAATTATAAGCAAAAAAGAAAAAACCCAATGTTTCCTTTTTATGGATAAAAAAATTCAAAAGCAAAGCCCAAAAACTCGTAAAGACTACAAATTCTAGGAAGTTGTAATGAATTTTAAAATCACATGTGGCACTCCTATGATATTCAATGTTGCACACATTGTACCTTGCGGTAAAAGGAGTCTGAAGATTATACCAACCAATTGACAATTTTTAATAGTCAGCTCCAAATTAAAAGTAAATTATTATATGGAAAAACATGGATATTAATATTATAAATTTTATTAAAAAAATTAGCAAAGATGTCCATGATAAGCGGAAACAGATAGAAGCAAGACAGCTAGATATAATGAAATAAATGGGCTGTATAAAAATTAAAAGGAAAAAATAAAACAGCATCTAAAGATTAAAAACCTTCCATGAAAGAATGCAGCTGTCAGTAGAATGCTACTCCAGAAAAACAAATAATGCAACACACGCACACACAGCTATTGTCTAACAAAAAAAGCAAACAAACAAAAAAGAAAAGAAAGCTGAATTTTTTTTTTGTTTGTGGGGTGGGGGGACCACGTGTGCCCGTACATGCTATTACCTGTTGATTTAGATCTTTCGCCTTATCAGCATAGATGCGTGATTCAGATGTCAACCGGCTTGACATTTGACTGACCTCTACAAATTTGAAACCAATAAACTAAGATGAATGGAAGTGAGGTAACTGTTAAAAAAAGGTAGGAGAGAGACTAAAGAGCATGCAATTGCAATGAAGTATAGAACACTCTCAGTTTTCTATAAGCATGAAAACTTTAACAGCAATAAGATACGAGATATAAGAACTCTATTGCAACATTCTTAATGATTAAATTCTGCAATAAAAGCAATGAAATGTTGATGTAGATTAAGTACTGAAAAGCGAACATGCATGGAAAATGGATGATACTATTTATCGGACTTCCTTTTATTGGAATGATTTGGTTTTTCAATCAGTAACAATTTCATCAATTGGTGAAATTATCAATGATTTGTGCTCTCAAGTGGCATATCAACAAAATCATAACTGTGCTGCGAGGTAGTTTCATTGGAACTTGTGTGCTGACAGATTCAACTTCATCTTATAAAATTAGCAAAATGGTCCGATCATAACTTGGTGAATAATGCGTTTGAGATTTCAATCTTATATTTTTATTAAATCAACTCTTTTCTATGACCACAACAAAGTTTTTTTTTTTGTTTTTTTTTTATTTTTATATAACAATAAAATTTATTACACCAAAAAGAGAAACCGGATTGTGAACAAACAGCCAATCTGGAAAACTACTACAACCAGGTAACTAACCAAAGCAAAAATAAACAAGAAACATTCTACATCAAAGGAAATAGAAAAAAATGAAAAGCCCCTTCCTTAGCAAAAGTATCAGCCATAAGATTGGCTTCTCGAAGAATGTGATGAAATGAAGCATCGAGCTGATTAGAAATGTCTTGCACCTCCTCCACCCAGTCCGCCGATCTCCAAGGATACGTAGTCCTCCCTAAACCCCACCGAATAGCTAAGGAAGGATCTCCTTCAATAAGAGCCAAATGACTGTCCAATTTAAATAATTCCCAACAACTAACTAATAAAGCAAACATTGCAGCTTCATTAGCATCCAATGCGTCCACTGGCCCAAAAAAATTCCAAACAACATTGCCAAAGTAATCCCTTTTGACACTGCCTATACCACCTCTCAAGGAAGAAGTTTGATAGGAACCATCAAAGTTAAGATTAAGGATGCCATAGGGAGGCAGCATCAAAGACCAAGAGGCTCGACGAATCACCTTAACACACCATCCCCCTTCTAAAACAGCCGCCCAAGACCTACAAAGGTTTCTTTTTTCGGTAAATTTTATTCGAAAAAGAAAGGAAAATCAAAGGGAAGAACAACGCACAGGGCTAAACAAAAACACAAACCAATAAACTAAACATCAAAAGAAATGTTGAGCCAAAAGAATCCTTCCCTTGCAAGTCCATCTGCCAAGACATTAGCTTCAAGAGGAATATGATGAAAAGAAGCTCCTAGCTGAGACGAAATATCTTGCACCTCCTCCACCAAATCTGCCAAAGTCCATGGATGAGAAGACTTCCCAGAACCCCACTGAATCGCAGAGAAAGAATCTCCTTCAATGATTGCATGAAAACCTCCCAGCCGACGTAGTTAATGGCAACCCACTAATAAAGCATACATTTCAGCTCCATTTGAATCAACACTATTCACCGGACCAGCAAAGTTTTTTACAATTTTTCCAGAGAAGTCACGAATAACACCCCAATTCCACCCATCTGAATATGCGGAAAATAACTGCCATCAAAATTTAGCTTAAGAAAAACATTCAGAGGAGGTTCCCACAATAGTTTTTGTCTAAGAACAGAACGCCTTCCACCTTGAAAATGGGCTGGCCAAGATCTATTAAGAGCTTCTAAGGAGACTCCAAGAAATTCAGCCTTCCTAATTACCCATTCTGAAAAGACCCAAACAACAGACCGAACAATCTCCTCAGGAAGTTTGCATTTATTTTGAAAAAATCTATTATTCCTCTCAATCCATAACTTCCATAGACCAGCATATAAGGATAACCGCCACAAAATATGCCCACGAACAGATTTACCCCTAAAAACCCACTGCTCAAAAAACTCCTTAATAGAACAAGGCATAACCCAACACATATCGAACATTCTAAGAATAGACACCCACACTGTATGCGCATAGTTGCAATGGACCAAAAGGTGAGTCGCCGTTTCTTTATCTTGTAAACAAAATGGACACCCATTGACAACAATAAAATCTCTCCTTCTCAACTGATCCATACTAAGAATTTTATGTAAACGTGCTACCCAACAAAACACCAAGATTCTCAGAGGAACAAAAGGGTTCTAAAACCTCTTCCAACCTACCATCCAATCACCCACACCAATCAAAACATTATAAAAAGACTTAACTGAAAAATGCCCTTTAGCATCTGGCATCCAAATTTCAACATCCCTTTGCCCTAAAGAGAGATAAATCTTATTAAGCAAAGAGAGCAGTCTAACATATTCTGTCACCTCATCATCATGCAAATTGTGACGAAAGTGAAAATTCCAAACTGTTGATCCACCCACAAAAAGATAATGATCTGCAACAAAGGCCTGAGGGTAGGAAACTGACACATTAGCATTGCCACACCATTCATCATGCCAAAACTTAATACTTTTCCCGTCATGAACCCTATACCTAATCCACTGATTGAACTCAGTCTTGACGGAAAGAATTGACTTCCGTAACCCCGATGACTTATAACTATGATCTGGAATGCACCATCTATCCCTTCCCGCCTTATACTTATCAATAACGATTTGTCTCCATAACCCTTGAGTCGAGTTACCCACCCTCCACAACCATTTTCCAAGCAATGCTTTGTTCATATTTTCAATAGAATGGATGCCCAAACCTCCTTGAGCAATATGCTTGCAAATCAACCTAGCTTGATTTGCACGATTCATTAATACATTGAGAGCTTCTGCAACAATAACAAAAAGCATAGAAGGGAGAGGATCACCTTGGCGCAATCCTCTCGAACTGCTGAAAAAACCTTTGGGTGAACCATTCACTAAAACATAAAAATGAGCAGAGGAAATGCAACTATGAATCCATCCACGCCATTTAAGACCAAACCCCATACAAGCCAACATATATTGCAAAAACCCCAATCCACCACATCATAGGCCTTCTGAAAATCCAATTTACAAGCCAAACCGGGACAATGCTGCTTGCACCTTGAATCTATACACTCATGGGCTATGAGCACACTATCTAAAATCTGTTGACCATCAACAAACACCCCTTGGATGTCTGAAATGCTCTCTCGTAAAACTATTCTTAAACAATTGGCCAAAACCATAGCCAAAATCTTAAAGAGACTCCCAACCAAACTAATAGGTCTGAAGTCCTTCAACAAAATAACACCTTCTTTCTTAGGAATCAAAGATATAAACGAAGCACCCAACTCCTTTGAGATGACACCTTCTCATGAAATTCATTAAAGAAAATTTGGAACTCATCTTCTAGGAGAGTCCATAAGTGTTGGAAAAATGCGATGGGAAATCCATCCAGACCCGAGGAACGATTACCTCCAAGACTAAACACAGCCGCCTTTATCTCATCTTTAGAAAAAAGGAGCTTCCAAAGAAGAAACACTAATAGAAGATAAACACTTGAAACCAATTCCATCTAACCTTGGCCTCAACCTCTTACTGCCAGTATAGAGATGCTTAAAAATTGAACAATCTCCTTCTTTATATCATTTCTAGAATCCCAGACTCTACCTCTAGAAACAATAGATGTAATTCGATTCACCCCCCGACGAGCATTAGCAACGGCATGGAAGAAGCTAGTGTTATGATCTCCTTCTTTCAACCGTTTATGCTTTCATTTAATTTCTTCTTGGATAGTCAACCTGCTAACTTCCTCTTGAAGCATCAATCTATAATCCTTATCCACCTCGGTTACAACTTACAAGCCCGGTTTCTGCTTTCATGTCAACAGATTGAATCTCATCAAGCAAATGATTTTTCTCATCTTGAATATTACCAAAAACTTCCTTGTGCCAACATTTCAATTTTTTATTCAAATATTTTAGCTTTTGAGCGAACTGAAAACCCATCCATCCAATGATCTGACACCGGCTTAGCCAACGCTCTCTGAACACAATCAGGGAATAAATCCAACCAACTTGTAGAAACCAAGAAGCGATCCAGACGACTCATCACTGGATCTTCCTGATTGTTACTCCAAGCGAACTCTGTTCCTCCCAAAGGCAAATCAACAAGATCCTGTTGCCGAATCCAATAAAAAAATCCCTCCTAGCTGTACTCATTACACAACCCACCCTTTTTTCTAATGAGGAAATCTAATTACTTTGAAATCTCCCTCCAACACCCAAGGTCTATTCCACTTCATAGACACCCGACTTAATTCCAACAAAAACGAATTGCTATCACTAACATTGTTAGGCCCATAAACCGAAGTAGCCACCCATTCCACGTTTCTTCTAACATCTTTGAATAACACTGATATAGAAAAACACCCCACAAATTCATCAAGCTTCTGCCACAAAGAAGAGTTCCAAAATAATAAAATTCCTCCAGCTGTACCAATCGAAGGACTCGGCACAAACTGACCATCAGGCCAAAGACAAATCGATCTAAAAACTTGAGCATCAATATATTCCATTTTAGTCTCTTGAATAAAAAAACACTCTCCTTTAACTGATTGGAAAACCCGTTTCATAATGGCTCTCTTCCTAACCGAATGCAAGCCACGAATATTCCAAGAGACCACCTTCATATTCCAACCAACTGCACACCCATTTTCCCATCACCACCCTGAAGATCATAGTTTATAGAGGTAGCCAATTTCTCCAACTCCCTTTGAGTCTTTGGTTTTTTCCTACTCTTAGAATTCTCCTGGTGTTGACAATTTCCCTTCTCCCAGTGTAGCATCTCCCGGATAAACCTCCTCATTTCCCCTAACTTGCCAGAAATCCCCAGGATCTAAGCAATCTCAATCATTTTACCTTCAATAATTTTATCTGCTTCATGTTCTCCAGGAAGGAGACCGACGCAATCATTAGGTTGAGCTAAAATCTCAACAGCATTATCTACCATCACCAAAGCCTTAGTCTTGTCCCAACCAAATCCCAGATCCCCTGAAATCCTGCCGTAATCAACTGAAGAGAAATTCATCCTCGTTGCCTTGGAGCTCCAGTGACAAATTTCCAGCGAACCAGTCTTCTCCAGCCTTCTCTGAAACTCTTCCGCACTGATGGAGATGAAAAAAGGGACCCTTTCAACATCCATCGCAAGAGTTGCTGGCAAAGGTAACTGAGGATCCCTCAAGATAAGGACCCTAACCCGATCAACTCTCTGTTTTCTATTAGCTTCTTCATCTGTTTCTAACACCACACCTAGACAATCTCCTGATCGATGGAATACCATGGCATCCCAGGCATGCAAAGGAATACCCACCAATCTAACCCAAATAGGTTTAAGATTAGGGCCCAGCACTTCAGACCATCGATTGGTCCTTTGGAATAAAGGATCAAACGGAGCAGACCCCAATTGAAGCATCCGAGAGTGACCTTCCAAAGATAATGGCCGAATCGAAAACAACATGGAACTAAGCCTTTTGACTTCTGCGTCAATTTCTTTTTCCTTAAATAGCCATGTCTGAATCTCCCTTTCAGAAACATCAAACGAAGAAGATTCCTCCAAACTGATCTTTCGTACATTTCCATTCCAAAAGAACCCTAACAATGGTCTCAACAAGCTCCTCCACTATTCTACTCTTGTTCCGGAAGATTCTGTTAGTTCTCTCCAACCAGACCTTCCAAATAGTAGCATATGACATTAATCTTCATAGGACTCTACCACGACCAAACTTGAACCTAAAAAACCACTCTTGAAACAAATCTTCAACTCACCGCGGCTTGACCCATGACATACCAAATCTATCAAAAAGAGCCATCCAAACACTATGAGCAAAACTACAATGAATGAACAAATGTTACACCGTTTCTTCGTCCATTAAACACATTGGGCAACCATTGACAATGAAATGATTTCTCTGCCACAGCTTATCTATTGTCATAAGTTTCCTCTCCTCGCTATCCAACAAAAAACCAAGACTCTAGGCAGAATGGAGGGATCCCAGTAACTCTGCCAAGTGCCAACCTCCAACACGATCAGAACTATTAGTCAAAGCATTATTAAAAGACTTAACCAAAAACATACCTTTGGCATCAGGTTTCCATAATCTAACATCTCTTCTACCCACTGACATGTAGACCTTGCCTAGCAAACATAGTTATCAAATTCGTTTTGTTTCGCTTGAAACTTCCGGATTTGTTCGGTTCGGTAGAAAAACCATACCAAACACCTCATTTTTTCCCATTCGTTGAACAGTTCGGGTAATTTCAGCCGAGATTCATAATTTCGGACCAAAATTGGCAGTTTTGGACGAATCATGGCCGAAACCTGCAATTTTGTGTGAAGTTTATCAAATGGAAAAAGAAAAAATTAGATACTTTGAGAGGTTATTTTTGTGTTTTTACCCAAAAATGAGGTTATTTTCATCTTTTGAGTTTTCGTAGAGATATAAATGTGGCCGATTGAATCGTTCCATGTACCTTCATCACCAAGCAATGAGTTTTGCAGGAAACACTTCATCTTCTTCTAGCCCACATGGAGCGTATTAATTCTAGTTGAATCAGCCATGAGCTTCAGAAATTTCAGTTGAATCATGTTTCCTCTACCAGAGCTTGTTACCATTTGCTAGTCAAAGCTCTAATTGCTGCTATTGTCAACGTGCGATCTTCTTCTTGTCCTAACTTAGGGCAGCAACACACGAACCCTTCCGGAAATCAGGGCAGCAGGTTAAAAGACTCGTTAAGCCCACTTTCGGCGCTTCTTGTAAAGGAAAAAGTCCCTTTGGACTTTCATTTGCTGGCCCCACTTAATCGGATGGGCCCACCATAAGATCAAATAAGTAACCACAACATTTTTTTCAATCAATTAATGCTGAGCCATCTGATTTGAGTACAACTGGATACACTGGAGTTGGAATTTGTTTCAATCTTTTAAATTTTTTGTAAGTGGGCTCACCTAAAAGAGAAAGATACCCAAATCAAATGAGACCCACGTTCACATAATCCAAAGGAACCACTTGATATGACCTGAAATTTTTTTTGTGTATTAAAAGTAATGTTTTAAGTGCAATTTGATTTAATGAAATAGGGGATTTTGACATATGTTCTCCATTTTCTAATATATATATACATATTTTTTATGTAGGCCCTTCATTAGATATGCAAAAAGTTTTTTTTTGTTTTTATGTTTTAAAATTAGGAGATCTGAGTTGGCCCATTTTATAATTATGAAATCTGATCATGATGGTTAGTTAACTTTCTGTTGTGATATTCGAGGATGATGTATTTGATGGAAATAATAAAAAATACCATCATTTGGAAATTATAGTTTTCATGCTTACTAGAATGAAATTTCTTTATATATATATATATATATATTCTATTTTCTGAAACGAATTTCCGAATTGGAAAGCCGAAATGCCAAATCATCCGAAATGTTTCAGCTCGGAGCCAAACTGAAATAGGGTCTGAAACAAACTTAACAACTATGCTAGCAAATCAAGCAAAATAGAGAGATCCAAAATTTCATTTTCCGTCAGATTTCTTTGGAAATGTAAATCCCAAACAACAGAGCCACCCATAAAGTTAAAATTTTCAGCTATAAATGCTTGCTAACACCAATCCAAAGAATAGAGATTAGGAAATTGCTGATAAAGACCCACCCTCCACACCACTCATCATCCAAAGAATCTAATCCGCTGCCCATCATGAACTCTATACCGAATATACCGATCAGAATCATCCGTCACAAAAAAATAGACTTCCATACTCCAAACGCCTCGTAATCTTGCCCTAGCACAAACCAGTCATCCCTATCTTATTTATATTTATGAATTAGAATGTACCTCCACAAACTGCTGCCATCCTCCCCCACTCTCCACAGCCACTTCTCCAAGAAAGCAACATTAACCTTGTCAATGGAATGAATGCCAAATCCACCTTGAGCAATATCTTTACACATAATATCCCACTTCACCAAGTGAAATTTCCTCCTCTCTTCTGTAACATTCCAAAGGAAGTTTCGCTGAAATTTCTCAATCCTTCACACCACAGATTTTGGGCGTCTGAAACTGGATAAAAATATAAATAAATAGGAATACTGGCCAAGAAGGACTTCATGAGAGTAAGATGACCTTTCGAAGATGGATATTTGCCCTTCCAAGAGCTTAATCTTTTCTCAATCCGCTCCACCACTAGGATCCCGTAAGGATTTCTTAAGCAAATCCAAACACAAAGGTAACCCCATGTATTTGGTTGGAAATTTACCAACCTTACAACCAAATGCCTTCGCCATAGAATCTAGCTCACTTTCTTCCAACCGAACACGAAAAAGTTCACATTTGTCGTAATTAATCCTTAGCCCTGAAAGCCACTCAAACCATTGTAATATATGACTTTCAAGTTTTCCACCTGCTCCAAGTCAGCATCATAGAAGATAACGGTATCATCTGTGATATGTAAATGAGTTACCTCATAAGCAGCATTATCACAAGAAAACCCAGTAACGTACCCCAATTAGTTAGCTCTCTCCATTAAAGCATGCAAAGCTTCTGCCACTATAACAAAACGCATAGCAAATAAAGGATCTCATTGATGTAGACCTCTGGAGCACATGAAAAAATAAAAACAAAACTTTCGGAAAGCCATTCATCAAAACAGAGAATTGAGCCGTGGAAAAACAACAATTTATCCACTTACACCATTTATTGCCAAATCCCATATGTGCCATCATATATTGAAACAACCTCCAATCCACCATGTCATATGCCTTTTCAAAATCAAGTTTACAAACCAATCCAGGGCAATGTTGCCGATTCCTTGAATCAATACAATCGCCGGCTTTCAGGATACTGTCAAGAATTTGACGACCATCTACAAAGTAACCTTGGATGTAATAAATTATATCAGGAAAAACCGTCCTCAAATGACTTGCCATCACTTTCGCCAGAATCTTATAAAGACTTCGAATCAAACTTATAGGCCAAAGATCCTTGATTGAAAGAGCACCAGTCTTTTTAAGAATCAAGGAAATAAAAGCAACTCTCAACTCCTTACACTATAACCCAATTTTCATGGAACTCATTGAAAAAGACAACCAAATCATCAAGCATATCCCAAAAATGTTGGAAAAAAATTATGGGGAACCCTCCGGACTCGGAGCATGGTCACCACCAAGACTAAAAACCGCAACTCTTATCTCCTCTTTTGAAAAAACTGCTCTTCTAAAGAAAATATTTGACAACGAGACAACTTCTTCAAAGGAATCCCATCCATAGTGAGCCTTGGCCTATTTTCTCCATTGAACAACTGGTTCAAAAATGAATATTTTCCATCTCAATATCGTCTCTCTTTTCCCAAACCCTTCCTCTAGCAGCAATAGCAATCTGATTAAGACATCAACGGGCACTAGCTATAGCGTGAAAATATTTTTTGTTCCAATCCCCTACTGCTAGCCATTTGTTCCTTGAATGTTGCTTCCCTTGAGGCTCATGAACAAGCAAACTGCAAAACTAATCTTGAAGAGACTGTCTATGCTCCCTCTCGTCCGCCTCTAAACAACCAAGTTCTTCCTTTCCATCAATAATCTGGTATCAGTAAGTAGTCAAATCTTCTTTTCCTTCAAAGTGCCAAAGGTCTCCTCTTTCCAATAAAAAATTCTTTTCTCAAGGAATTTCACATTCTAAGCTAATTGAAACCCCATCCATCCCCTACCAGGTCTGGAAGCACACCAATTTCCAACACAATCAGTGAATCCCTCCTCAAAAAGCCACATAATCTCAAATAAAAAAGGAGGGCCCCAATCTTCCAACCTTGTTTCAACCAGCAAAGGACAATGATCGGAAATTGGCTGAGCCAGCGCTCATTGAATGCAATCGGAGAAGAGATCCAACCAATCTGGAGAAACTAAGAAACGATCCAATCGAAAAATCACCGGGTCCTCCTCCTTTTCTACCTTCCTTACATATGTAAATCGGCAGTTCATTAGATCCTTATAATCCACTCCAGGCAATAGTCCCCAATAAAGAGAAACCATCAACCCTAACTAGTTCTGATTACAGTACAGATATAACACTAATATAGATAGATGCCCATAAACAATTTACATAAAGACACACAGACAATTTATAAACTGCGCCAGTTTTTTGGAACTGCCAGTCCCAACCCAGATAAAGGAGTGTTGCGTCAATTAGGTTGACAGCCAACATAAAACTTATGTAACGACTAAGAGTCGAATTCTGAGATGCAGGCATTCTGTGCTAGACTGTGGAATGGAGAAATAGAATTCATGTAGCCCACCCCAAAATAGTTGGGACAAGGCATTCATGAAGATGATGATGATGACACACATGTAATGACGATCCTTGGTATGTGCACCTTAATGCCCTTTAAGATATAGAACAGAGGAAAAGTACAATAGATAGTTTGCATTAATTATATCATGGTGTCTGATTTATTTACTCAACTAGAGATATAGTTGAATGCTACATGTGTAGTTTTCATTATTCACTCTCCAAATTGTGACTGAGATTGAGAGAGGTTATGCTATATCCTAGGAAGGCAGAATGGCCAAAGAAAGGTTCGAGCTTAGGTGCAATGAAGGAACCACTTCAAGTATGATGCGTCTACAGCAGAAATGCAAATAGGACTCTAAGCTCAAGGTCGAGTTTCTTTGCAACCCAAGGAGAATGATAAAAATTATTGGGCCGACCTAGACCTAACCAAGCCCGTGCTCCAAATTTAGGGCCTAAAAGAGGGAGTCTCATAACTGGACGTTGAAAGCCACAGAAGACCTTTTTTTCTTTACAATTTTATTATTTATTTATTTCTCTGTAATGAGTTGTGATTAGGACTCTTGGTTAAAAGTTTGGTTAGACTAGGATACAGTTTCCTATTTTCACTAGAAACTTTTGATGTAGGGTTTTTTTCTTCTATGTATGGGCATGTAAAAAAGATAGAGAGGATAGTAGGAATAATATAACTTTCTTTGTCTTATAAGGATTTCTTTTCCCCCTTTTGAGGTATCAGATCCATTCCTTGCTTCAGCATCTTATTCAATAGTGCAAGGATCAAGCCTTTTTTCTCCATGGTTTGCATCAGGGGCCGATAGTAGGATAGATATGGTGCTGCTTGTTCTTGTTAATGGCCTGCTATAAAAGGCTGGTCATGAAAATTGAAAAGCTCTATTAGGATAGTAACAGGTCAGATTGTGAGGCTCATAGCAGGTTCAGGAATTAGATTGGTTTACATGATTTGGGCTCAGATTAGCCGTCATAGGCTAAATTGGCAGTTTAAATGTATCCACAGATTAGGGGAGGATTTGCCTAAGATTTGGATGTGATTGGAAACAGAATTGCAAGTCAAATGGCTTCTTGTTTCCAATGGCCAGTATAAAATTTGGCAGAGATTCAGCTATGTGGGGGCTGACAGTAAAAAATATGGTAGAGATTAAGCGACAATTGGTGCAAGGGAATATTTAAGAAAAGAGAAAAGGGGAGGGAAAAAAGAGAGAATTAGACAAGAGGGGCTTGGGGCTTAGGGTAATAATAAGAAGAAGATACTGATAATTGAACTTAAGAAGGTTGGTAACAAAAATAGAAAGAACAAATCTTTTGATTGAAGATGGCTGGAGACATCAAATCCCTTCCAAGGAGGGCTGGAGACATCAGACCCCTTCCAAGAAGAATTCTAGCGTTGAGGGAGAAGACCATCTCCCCGTTTGTGTCCAATCTCCATGCTTCAATTTCTACTCCTGAGCTTGAGGCAATGTTTTGTAGGGCTGGAAGGGTCTTAGACTCCTTCATTCCTAGAGATACAGTAACTGGCAGAGGCAGAGGCTTTGCTTTTGTAAGGTTTGGATCCATGAGAGAAGTGGAGTTAGCCATGGAGCTGACCAGAGGCAGATTGTGGGGAGGGAGGAGGACTAATGTGCAGCTGTCTAACCCAGGGAAGAAGATGGAGTCCTCCCAGCCAGTTAATCAGCTCCAGTCACAGTCTCTCCCTGGAGCTCCCAGAACTACTGCTCCCATTTTAAATAATCCATGGGTTAATCCTCTGAGAAGATTGACAGCATCATTTGGAAGCTCCCAGCAAGAACGATGGATCCTTCATAAAGGAGAGTTTCCCACGGTGAGAGTGGCTCCCTGGGTGATTAACACAGGCAAGAGATCCCTCACCAATAGCCTAGTTGGCTTTCTGAAACACCCAGTGCAGGGGCTGTCTAGGGTTCCTGCCTTGGTTGGAATCTAGGCTTGGGAAGTTACCTGATGAGGCAAAGATGTTGGATTCAACTGCAGTCTGGATGCAATTTGATTCTGAAATAGAGGCTGAAGAATTCCTACTATCCCTCAGAGGCGAAGAAGAGTCCCCTTTCAGGGCTGTAGAAAGGTGGATGGAGATCCTGGGTAGGCCACCAGGGGGAGTCTGGTTGCAGTTCATAGGCATTCCACTACAAGTGTGGAGGGAAGGAGTGTTCAAGCTTCTGGGCGACTGTGTCGGCCAGACCTTGGAGGTTGATCGGAGGACTATTCAGCAAGAGGATCTCCTTTTCGGCAGAGTTAAGGTTCTGCGGGATGAAATTAGAAGTCTCCACAAGGAGATTCTTCTTTGTTTAGATGATATACAGGTACCGGTGAAGGTGGAGGAAGGACCGATAGACTTTCAGCAGAAAGGGGAATCAGTCCATGGATGGGAGAAGATGGTTGGGGTCCAAGCGAGATCCTTCCTTGGCTCTGATGATGGAGGCGAAGACGAAGATGAAACCATTGGGAAAAGTTGCAGTGAGAGTGTGGCAGAGATGGAGGTTGAAGATGCTGATGTCAGCTCTTCAAATTTAAAATTCAAATTAAATCATGACACTCGTTATTTGGATGATGTGGCTACTCATCGGAGAGAGTTTTGGCTACTCCAAAGTCCCCTCCTCAAAGGGTTAGGGTTGTAGAATCCCCTGGTTCGTCAGTCAGTTATTCCGACAGAGGGAGGATTTCCATTGTTAAAGAACCAGGGGGATCTATCTCCTCTTCCAAGCAGTGTCATCTGTTCGATCCCAGTCAGAGCAGTGGAAAAGGTATCCTTGTCGACTCAAAGCAAGGAGAACGTGGAAAAGGTATCTTCCAAGGGGTTGTTGGGGCCTCTTCAGAAGTCTAAATCTTCTAACTGGGTTCCAGAGAAATTGAAACTATGTGGGGAGGTAGTGGGGCCCTCTGTAAGTAGTTGTGACAAAGGCTAGGATAGCCTAATTGAGTTTGCAGAGGCTTGCCAGAGACAAAATAAAGACTTATCTTGTCAGGATAATTCCAAGAGGAAAGGAGCTAGGGAGTTGCAAGGTCTTTTGAGTTCCATTGACTATGACAAAGGTGGGTGTAAACAAGAGGGGGCTGGCACCAAGGCTAAGGTTGCTCAACGCTCTCAGGTGGCTTGCAAACGTTGTATATGATTATTTTATCATGGAATGCTCGTGGTCTGGGAAGCTCGAATCGACAGTCTATAGTTAAGAGGGTAACTATGCAGTCAAAGGCATCTATGGTTCTTCAGGAAACTAAAATAAATTCTATGGATGAAAGTGTGGCGAGACAAATTTCTGGGTCTAGATTCTTCAATTAGGTGGGGTTTGATGCTTCGGGATCTGCAGGGGGATTCTGTTGATGTGGGATTCCCGGAAATGGGTGATGCTAGATCATTGGATTGGCCTTTTTTTCTGTTTCAGCTATGGTGAGGGATGTGGAGTCAGATAAGGAGTGGATCGTATCCTCTATCTATGGGCCATCTGGCAGCAGAAGTAGAGAAAGCTTTTGGAGGAAGCTGGATTCCATTAGAAATAAGTGGTCTGGCCCTTGGTGCCTAGGAGGAGATTTCAATATCGTCAGCTATTCTGAGGACAGAATGGGAGGCCGCCGTGTTTCAGCAGAGATGAAGGTCTTCTCTGATTAGAGTAATTCTCACGCTCTACAGGATTTGAAGCTACATGGGGCTAAGTACAGATGGTCCAACCACTGAGAGCACCCGATTCAATCTAGGTTGGACAGATTTCTCCTCTCTACTGACTGGATGGATTTATACCCAGATGTGCTACAGAAAGCTTTGCCTAAACCAACATCAGACCACAGTCCAATTATCCTAGACTCGAGAAAAGAGTGGTGGGGGCCAAGGCCATTCCGGTTTGAACTCATGTGGCTAAAGGAGAAGTCTTTCCCTATTTTAATCAGGAATTGGTGGAAGGAAATTCAAGAGATTGATAAAAATGAAGAATCGGGTAATCTCTCTTCCGAGGAGTTTCTAAAGAAACTAAACCTGAAACTTTGTTTTCAGAATAAGGTTAAAGGGGAGGAGATTAAGTGGAGACAGAGATCTAGAATTAAAAGGCTTATGGAGGGAGACAGGAATTACAAATTCTTCCGTAGTTTTGCTTCTTTCAGGAAAAGGTCAAATAAGATTGTCTTATTGATGGATGGGGATAGGCGCCTCGAGGACAAGAATAGCACCTCTGACCACAATGTCCAATTCTTCAAGGCTCTGTATCTAATAGAATCACGGAATAGGCCCAATTTGGATCACCTGGATTTCAACGTGCTTGATTTTGATATGGCTTCTTCACTGGAAGGTGAATTCTTAGAGGAAGAGATTAAATCAGCTGTGTTTAACTTGGGTGAAGATAAGTCTCCTGGACCTGATGGTTTCCCTTCAGTCTTCTTTCAGCAATTCTGAGAGGATATTAAGGAAGACTTAAAAAGCTTTTATGAAAGAATTCCAAGCTAGAGGCAAGCTCTCAAGGCACATAGGAGCCTCTTTCATTATGCTTATTATTAAGAAGTCGGGAGTTGTGTCTATCAAGGATTTTCGTCCAATTGGTTTGATTGGTTCTGTCTATAAGATCCTTTCAAGGGTGTTGGCTACTCGTCTTCAGAAGGTCTTGCCCAACCTGATTTCCCTAAATCAAGGAGCTTTCGCTAAAGGAAGACAAATTTTAGATGGGGTGCTCATCGCCAACAAGTGCATTCACTTGAGAAACCTTGATAAAAAGCCAGGATTGATTTGTAAGTTGGACTTCTAAAAGGCTTACAACATGGTGGATTGGGACTACCTTCAATATCTCTTGTGTTGCGTGGGTTTTGGACAAAGATGGAGAATGTGGATTATGGAATATGTTCAATCAGCTCACTTTTCCATTTTGGTAAATGGTTCTCCAGAAGGTTTCTTTCCGGCATCTAGAGGTCTTCACCAAGGGGACCCTCTTTCACCATTCTTGTTTGTGATTGTGGGTAAAGCTTTGAGTCGAATGGTTGAAGCAGCAGCTATCAGGAACCTCATCAATGGATTTAGGACTAATATTAAGGGTCCTACAATTAGCCATTTGCAGTTCGCTTATGACACTTCTTGTTTGTGATTGTGGGTGAAGCTTTGAGTCGAATGGTTGAAGCAGCAGCTATCAGGAACCTCATCAATGGATTTAGGACTAATATTATTGGTCCTACAATTAGCCATTTGCAGTTCGCTTATGACACGCTTCTCTTTTGTGATGCGGATCAGGATGAAATTAAGAATGTTAAGGCTACACTGCTGTGTTTTGAAGCAGCTTCTGGCTTAAAGATTAACTTTTTCAAAAGTGAATTAATTGGTGTAAGAATGCCTAAAGATCATCTTCTTGCTTTGGCTGGGTTATGGGTTGTAAGGTAGGTGTGCTTCCTTCGACCTATTTGGGATTGCCTCTTTGCATCGGAGCCCCACCTAAGCATCTGTGGTCCCTAATGATGGAAAGGCTAGAAAAGAGACTTGCTCTCTGGAAGGCTAAGTATGTTTCCCTTGGAGGTAGAATTACTCGGATTAAATCGGTACTTTCCAATTTGCCACTATACTTCTTATCTCTATTTAAGTGTCCTGTGGAGATTATAAATCGCATTGAAAATTTACAGCAGGACTTCTTATGGCAAGGGGCTAAGGTGACGAATAAATTCCAATTGGTGAGATGGCAAATGGTTTGCAAATCTAAAAAAGGAGGCATGGGAATTCGACCTATTAAATATGAATCAAGCTCTTCTGGCTAAATGGTTATGGCACCTCGGGGATGAGTCAGATGGTCTCTGGAAGAAAGTGCTCTTTTCATAATACAATGTTGCGAGAAATGGTTGGGAGGTGCATGGTGTTTCTTGTAACCATTCAGGAAGGCATCTTATCCGTTCGAGATTTCTTCTCTAAATTCATCCGTTATCATGTGGGTAAAGGAGATAAAGTTCTTATCTGGTTAGATACTTCGATTGGGGACTTCCCAATTCCCAGACCTATTACGCTGTGCAAAGGATAAAAGAGCTCTTGTGAAGGATTATGTGGATCAAGTAGGAGGGAAATATATATGGGGTCCAATTTTTAGGAGAAATCTTTTTTGCTATGGAAGAGGGCCAATTTTGCTCTTTGTTGACCCTAATTGATGAGGTATACATCCCGGTGGATGGTAGACTTAAGGATATGGTCTTGTTCTACGAACGGGTGTTTCTCCGACCATTGACAACCTACGAAGGATATGGGACTTGGGGGTACTTTGACCATTGACAACCTCCGACGCAGAAAAATGTGTATTGTTAATGCATGCCCCATGTGCGTGGTTGATGAAGAAACAGCGGGTCGCCTTTTCCTAAATTGTAGGGTTGCTCGGTTCCATTGTAAGTCTGTTTTCAGTTGGTTTGATGTCAGTGGGGTTCTCCCATTCAGTCTCAGTCTGGTTCATCTCTTCGAAGCTTGGAATTTGGGAGTTTGTTCTTGTAGAGGACACATAACGTGGAGGTCTTCTTTTGTGGCTATGTTATGGGTGATCAGGAAGGAGAGAAACAATAGATGTTTTCAAGACAAAGCTACCAATGATGCTCTTGTTAGGGACAAGAACAAACATCTTGTAGCTTCCTCGGTCTACCCCCTTGGCCCCGAAACCTCCTTTCGGGGCCTCCCAGTGGATATGATTCCCCCACACCCACCCCCCCAACAGGTAGAGTGAAACTAAACTTTGATGGTAGTGCTCGTGGCAACCCTGGCGTGGCTGGGGTAAGAGGCATTATTCGAAATGAGGCAGATATGCCCATTCTTTCCTTCTCGGGGCCCGTTGGATTCTCCTCAGCAAATGTGGCACTTTTGGTTATTAGGACTGGCCTTAGAGAAGCAAAGCGCTTGAACCTACACAACTTGATCATTGAAGGGGACTCCTTTTGTGCAATTCAATGGGCCTCAAGAGCAGCTAAAGCTCCTTGGAAGGTGGCAGGTGTGGTAGGGGAGATTTTGGATCTTGTAAATAGTATTCAAGTGGCCTGTCCCCATATTGGTCAAAGTGCTAACTCAAAAGCCGATCGCCTAGCCAAGGAAGAGGCATCCCATAATGTGTTGCGAGATATTTTGCATCTCCTGTAGTTTTTTTTCCCCCATTTTCCTTTCTTGCTTGTAGTCTTTTGAGATGGGGAAGGACCCTCAATTTTGTTTGGGTCTAGGCTTCATGCATCTTTTGTTACAGTATACTTCTCCTATATTGTATAGTTTTTCCTTTTATTATAGTCACTTTTCTAAAAAAAAACTTAAGCAAAGGTTGAGATCAGGAAGAAGCGAGCCTCAGAAAGACTTAACTGCTCTAGTACCAACCCGGTTAAAGATAATGACATTAAATTTCACTTCGGCCTTCATATTACTAACTCATGGAGTTGTCCTAGGATCGTAAATGGAGTCACACCACACCTGTCTCAAGAGAAAGCAAGAAAATAGGCACCACTTTCTTGATAATATTATTGATTTGATCAACTGTGGCATTATATAAACTCTCATAAGATTATTGATTTGATCAACCGTTACATTATATAAACTCTCTTCGCCACAGACCGATAGGATTAGATGTAGTTATATATGACCATGCCCCTTTACATTCTAGTACAAGACTTGTTCAACTGACAGAAAGAAAACAACTTGCTAATTTAAACTTCCAATAAACTTGGACCCTTAAGATCTTGTTTGGCCACTTCACTAGTACGGTGAAGTGGAGTGAAGATTCACCAAACACGAAAAGACAAGGGGTCATATCAAAAGTGCAAAACTTCAAAATTCCCCCCTTCATTTTCAAAAAAAAAAAAAAAAAAAGAGTCAAAAAACAACATTCTTAAGCCACTAAAAGACAAAAACCCCTCTACTTTTTACCCAAAAAGTCAGAAAGACTCCTTATCAAGCCACTAAAAATACATTTTCATCATACTATTATTAGACCCTCTAATATTCTATTCTCTCTTGATTTGAGGCTTCACTTCACTTCACCCTACAAGTAGTTTTACCAAACTGACCCTTAAAAGACTTACAAGCAAACCTCTTAATAGGACAAAGATTCATACATGCTTCTTAATAAAATTCCTTACTAACAGGGAAGCAAAAGATAACAAAAGTCTCCATTCAACCAAGACAAACAAAAGGCTTCATTCCCTCGAAATAAGGTGCCATGTGTATATGGAACTGTGGGGCCCGCCAGAATCTTCCAGTACTCTGATCATAGAAGCTAGGGTTCAGGTTTCAGAGATTCTTGCCCAACTTTGGTTCTAATCTCAACCAATGCTTTTCTTCTAGGGTTAAGATATCAATCCGATGGTAGAGTGATAAGTCCTTAAAAATACTATTTTCATCATCAATTTTTAGTATTTAAGGACTTATTCATCAAATCATCCTTGAATTTATTAGAAATTCATGATTTTATGTTTTCATACATCAAAGTTTGAATTAAGTCAAAATGCATTGAAAATCACATTTTGACATGAAATCATGAAACTTACTATTTTTGAGATGGAAAGTCAGAAAGTGAGCACAACTTTTGATTCACACATGAAATGATGATATTTCTTTTCACTATTGGTTTAAGTAAAGAAAATTAGATAAAATGGTGACATCTCATGCATACATTCAGTGTGAATTGGGTCCCATACAATGCAACATTCTTTCCTTACATGCATAATTTATTCTTCGATTATTGCTTTTATTTTTGTGTAGGAAATTCAGATTTTGGGATCTGCGGCGAGGAGAATTTGAAGAAAAGAATTGATTGAAAAGAAGCAAACCTTGGGACCCACACTACCTTGGGCATGAATCCCAAGGTAGGGGCAGCCGTGGTGGGGCCCACTCTCATGAGCAAAAAAATTCAGATTTAGTCACTTGAAGATAATTTCCAGATTTGTGGGCCATGTGATGAGGTTTGATTTTCAGATTAGTGGGGACCACTATGGATAAAATGCAATGGAAATTAATGAGGTGCCCTATCAACTCTCTAACACATGTTGCTTACATAGTTATATGTCATGGAGCGCCAAGATTAAAAGCTAAAGAGGAGAAAAAAAAAAGAAGGAATTCAAAGAAGGATTCCAAACAAAGTTGGACATCCAACTGTTAGCACCATCCGACCCAAGGTCCACTCACTGCGGCCTATGTTGCACATTCCCCCCAGCAGAATAGAGATATGACCAAAGTCCAGTGTATGAGTATGGGCCGATTGTACATGGGCCTTGGGTCAGATGGTGCTAACACAAACACCATGCAATTCCAAGCAAGCACACGTCCAAGATGGGGGACCACATGATTTCAAGTCTCGCAACAAAGCTGGAAATTCAGATTTTGAATTCTTTCTTTTGTCAAAGTGGGGCCCTTTGCTAGAGAAACAAGAAGCAAGAAGAGTCTAGGAACTACAAGATTTTTAGCACAAAACCTTCCAAAACCCACTCTACTTGGACCCCAAGATACTAACCTTCCCAAACTCTATTTTCTTGCAACAAAAGAGATTCAAAAATTTATAAATAAAACCCAAAGAGGGCAAGGGCCTTCCCTAAGGCACACCACCACCTCAGGTCTGCTCCTCCACCCTAACCAGCCATCACCAAACCCAAACCAACTTCTCCATCATCTTCCTACCTTTGGATTCAGATCATGAAGTGTGAGCCGGTTGGATCACCGTACAAGACCACAAGTCCCTCTCCTCTGCTTAATGTTTCATGTAATCTAGGGCAAGGTTAGGTGAAATTTTTAGTTCATATAATTTTGTAAATATTATTTGCTTTGAATGGGTCTTTCAATGAGAAATCAAGTTTGTGGGATCATGGTTTTCACCAACGGGTCAACATCAAATGTTCAGTGCACACTTGGACGATGGTCTTGGTTTCCCTTGATGCCATCGAGCAAAGTTCTAATTTCAAAATTGAAGAACTAGAATCCAGTTTTCTCTTTTCTGAATTATTTTTCTTTCTTTTTATGCATGATATTGATAACTGCAACTGGTTTGTCTGATGAATCTTATGGAGGATGCAATAATTAGAATAGGTTTGTTAGATCAGGAATTTTTAGTTAGGATTTTTTATTGGACTGTAAAAGATTGTAATTAATTTATTTTTGGGCAAAAGTGGGATTTCTGGTTGTATAGATTGATTAGGTTAGTACTAGCTTTTCTTTAGGACAGGTTTCAAGAAAGAGCCAGATAGCTCCCTGTTGATTCGACATAGCTCCCTGTTGATTCGACCCCGGACTCACCGAGATTTCACTGCTTCGCACCCTCGCACTTGGGGGTGACGAACATAGAGAAATAGAGTCAAATTCATTTTGTCCTTACTCTGATGTCATCCCTTCTATTCAAGCTCTGGGATTTGCATACACTACAAGCCTCTCATTGAATCTTTGAGTAGCCGACTGATCATGCCGAAGAAAGAGCACAACATAATGTATGGAAGATAAGCCAGCATTCAACTGAGTGATGGCTATAAAGATTATGGAGTTAGGTCCTACTAAATTTCCTAACCTAACCGATCCTACCATAAACTTGACGCTTTAGTAGAGGCAGAGGAAAGACTTTTCAACACTCCCCCTTGAGTGGAACCCAGTCTATGCACATTTTGCGACAGGTACATTTCAGCACCGAGTGCGACAGGTACATTTCAGCACCGAGTTATTCCTCCTGGGATTTGAACTCATGACCGGTTGGTTCTAATACCATATTAAATTTCCTCTACTAATGAATCCTACCAAAACCTCGAGAGGCATTAGTAGAGGCGGCGGAATTACTTTTCAACACTTGTAAGAAAAGGAAGTATTTGGTGAGGAGCTAACAAAACTCAAAGATAGAACAATTTTCATACAATTTGAGATCCGAGATTGGGAATTAGGATTGGCTTTTGGTCATACATATCTAATGCATCTGCAACATCGAATGATTTTTATCGTACATGTTTGGTGTGATAAGTGCAGGTAAACAAACAAGATTCCTTTTTCATCCTCAATCACAAAACCCCAACACTAGGTAGAACTTTGAGCATCATCCCAAGTAACCCACCCTTGTTCTGTCAAACAAACACTCTCATGTGTAATTACTATATAAAGATAATGAATTACTTTAACAACATTGTATAGAACATAACAGGGGTGGGTTTCTTGTCTCTGAGATTTTTCTTAGATAATGAATTGCAGACTTTTGTAGATATGATCAAAAAGAAAAAGAAAGCTTTCCTCTTTTGTTGATGTATTCAATCCATCGCATGTCCCCACTAGAAAAAATTCCAGCTCCAAATGATGAATGTCCAGAGAACTGGGGATGCAAGGATAAATACTCCAAGCTATACTTCAGTAGAACTCAAATATTGGAATGACAATGCACCAAGAAAGATCAAAGATGAAGAATCTTAGGAACCACCCTAGGGATGGTTGAATTTCAGTCTTAGGAAAATGATGAGCCCAAAATTTAGAATGAGGAGGGTAATAAGCAGGATGCATCAAAGATCGATGGCCCAAAGCTTGAAGCAGGCTCATATTTAGGATCAAGTACTATATCAGATTCAACAATTTACAATCACCTGACTTACAGGAATATTTAGTGTCTGATTTGTAGAAGAGGAAATGCCAAGTAAAATCAAAATCTATGACGTAAGCATTGTATTGACTTTTTTAGACTTTTGGAGCCAAGACTGTAACCTCTTCGTTTCATGGTATACAACACTTTTCACACTAGCCAAGGCCCTTGATAACACCATTTTGAACACTTATTCCACCAAATTCTCCCCTATACGCATTGTTTTGCTAATACACCCTGATTTAGCTTATGAATGCCCAATCAAATTACCAATATTTTTGTTAAAAAAATAAATTAAAATTACATGCATGTGGCTCCGTGATTTGTTGCAATGCATAAATGAAACTCCAGGGTCCTTTCAAGTTTCAACTTCTAGATGCCCACTTCTTTGTTAGCAGTAAGCCAACTTGAAGTCTTGAACTCAACTTTGTGGTTGCAACAATAAGCACCTTCCCATGGTATTGTAGGTTCTTCACCCCCAGATACCCACTGGATACATATGGCAGTAGCCAAATGTGATTCTAATCGAAGGAACCAAAACTAACTTCTGTATATTTTAAGATAAGACTCTAACTTCGAACACTAACAACTCATTTGTTTTCATCATCCCCACCAGCAGTAAGAAGAACCAGTGAGCTTTTTCATTTCCATTTTAGAGCACCTTTTGGTAAGAGTACATTCAAAATGCAGTTAAATATTTTTCATGAAACTGCATGTGCATATACATGAAGTTTGTAAATAATGTTCAACGTTTGGATTGAACAGCTAATCTGGGGTTTGACAGGGTTGTCACGCTTAATTTCTTGTGTCTGCTACAAAAGCACAAGATTGCAGCATGAATTTATAAGGTTCAGCAATTTTATCTTTCAGCGCTAGACTCTCTCTTAGAGGTAGTGATTACATAAGGAAACAAACCCGTTCAAAAGGAAAGATCAAGTTGCACTTACGGTCCAACTTCTCACCAACCCCAAGAACTTCTTGCACATTCTGAGTCATGATTTGGTGGACTTCATACAGTTCATCATTTAGCTTTGCGAGGTTCCTCTGAGTACGGGTGTCCAAGTACAGCTTCTTGGTTTTCTGTATAAATGTATCTTGGTAACAGAAGCATGAAAACAGAAAACTGATAAGAAACATGTCCTGCTGTAACATTGAGGTACAATCATAAAGATAAAGGCAGAGCAATATGCACAGAAGACATACCAAATTTAATAAAAGCATAGGGCCTTGCAGCAGTTTCAATTTGATTCCCATTCACTCTCTCAAATTCATTTTTGAGGTCTTCTAGGTATTGAAAAGCAAGTTTCTTTGGATAAGAACGATCACACATGGTCAAATAACAAACACGTCCTTCAATGATGTAGCTATGGACTTTGGTCAAGGCAACAATAAAATTTGACTTAAATGGACTTTAAGAGAACATTTTAGTATTACAAAATACATTTAAAATAAAGAAAATGCAAAAATAAAGAAGAAATATCAATGGAAGTACTTCTTTTTCAATGTTACTAGAACATACTCTTTAACGTAAAAGACAGAAGGAAGATCATCTATGTTCTGTCCACAATTAACATATTTCTTTTATCGGCATTTCTGCATATGGTTCATGCTTGAATTGATGTACACAATTCATGACAGCGCATTCCCTTGGTAGAAGTGTAGATCTGCTTGTGATCCAATTTTTTAAACTCATCAAAATATTAAAACAAAAAAATCATCACCAGTCTCATGCAGGTCATTTTTTAAACTCAATTATAAGATATGGATAATTTACCTTCATTACTTTGGCGCATTAAAGTGGGTGTGTGTGATGGGCCTGATGGCATCACAAAACTTTTTGGCGCAATGCTGAAAAGAATGTAAGTAAAACAAGAAAAAATAAAATAAAATAAAATAAAGGTAGCCTTTCAAAAGAAATCTCTAACTTTCTACCACACATAATCCCTACAAATACATGAACGATATGGGGTATCATCTCTTTCTATTTTTTCTCAAGCATTCATTACCCTCGGATTTGTCAATTCTTTATCCAGGGATCAACACCTCGTTCATCATAGCCCTATCCAAAATTTTGGCCATCAAAATGTAAAGAAAAAAAAAATTCAAGAAGCAAACATAAAGGATTCCTTGTGATCCAATTTCAAATCCAGGGAGTGGGGGAGAAGGGGAATTGCCTCCCTGGAAGTTTTGAAACAAAAGTTAAGAAGGGCTTTTAGATTTTTTTTAATGGGCAATAATACCCCTCCTCAGTTTTTGGGATAACAACAGAATGGAATTACAGGAGAGGGCAAAAGTGTCCTTTTCTTTTGAAAATCTTGTCTCTGACGTGTTCTGTATCCCTTGCTGCAAATGGCAACTCCCAACTTTTTCAAACCATTTCTCTGGGTACACTGTCCATACTCTGTAGTCTGTCCCCACTTCCCCTCTCCCTAACATTCCTAGGTGTTGGATTTGGGTTGGACCATGCCCTACAATGCCAACCCAACAGTAGCCTAACCCAACACATTTCAACCTCTATATGGCCTAGGGTAGAACCAGTCTAACCCACCAAATTGGGTCCATAGTTATTCTTGATCTTACAAGCTTAGCCTAAATGGCTTATCAACTCTTTGGTTGGGTTTGGGGCAACAATTTCAATTATTAAAGTAAATGGGTCGAGTTTAAGCGGGGCCTATACACATTACCATTATTATACATAGAACTCCTAAACATGCTCTATAGACAACCTAACCTAACTCTCAGGGGCAACAGTTTGTTAATTAAGTGCCATTTTCAGCAGCCTCACCTGTATAAGACAATGATCCATAGTCCAGATCCTCTATGAGACCCACTCACAAAAAATTCCTGAGGCTCCTCAGCTGGCCTACTTAAAGGAAAATCTAAACTGCACAAAAGGGGCTGAGTTCTGATAGAAATTTTACTCTAATATGATTTGGCACACAGTCGATTTTCTCTCTAATAAGATTTACCGCACAGGAGAGGTGTTGTACTTTTTTTAAAACAGAATAAATATATTAAATGTCAAAATTATTTAAATAAAAATTAAACAGAAATCGAATAAAAAGAAAGCTATTAAAAGTTGAGAACAAAGAGGAAAGCAAAATTGATATGCAAGTTAACATGTCAAATTATTCTACACCATCATTGATACATACTATCGTGCCTAATTGTATACATCATTCATTTTGAATTTTTTAATTTCCACTTTGCCCTGCCCACCAAACCCACCCCCCAACACCCACCCACACAAAAGAAATTCCTGGATCCAATCACTGTTCGAATCACAACCCTAGAAAAAACTTCCAGAAGAGGACATATTTCTCACTTGCAACAATAGATTTTGCAAAATCTTATGAATGCAACAGCAAAACAGCTCAATTGCAACCATGCAATGAAGTAAAGGAATGATATATATATATATATATATATGAGCAAGGCTCTCCTAAGCTGCAGCTTAGGTTATTCTAAGCTGAAACAGTGCTGCTTAGGTTATCCTAAGCTAAAACAGTGCTGGTCCCACAAATCAAAGTCGATTATCACTATTTTTGGTAGTTCTGATTGGATTTATCTTGATTTTGGAGACAATCATCGTGCCAAAAATAGAGATAATTGACTTTGATTTGTAGGACTAGTACTGTTTCAGCTTAAGAGAGCCTTGCTCTATATATATACATATAAAGAGAGAGAGAGAGAGAGAGAGCCCGGCACTGCCACGCTCACATGGACGAGTGCAAGGATGCGAATTTTGCATGTCGGGCCCACCTGAAACCCTACTTAGGATGTTTAGGGGAGGAGGGTATTGAAAGATCTCCCCCCACCCACTTGTGTACAGTGATGGAGGCTCGGATCATCATCCTAGCCCTTTATCACCAACCAAAAAGTTTTCACCGTCCAAAACAACTTCACAATCGATCCAATGGTCCAGTTCATTCAAATGGGTGCCAAACCCCAAGACCTATGACCTATGATACCATGATACTTGTACAAGCCCAACATATCCGTATCGGACCGATAAGACACTTGTTTGGTACCTGATACTGCACCAATACTTTTAGGGAACAAGTTTAACATATTCTACTAATAAAGTCCTTTATTTCATATAGTTCTTTTAATATTTTTACTTCTCACCATAAAAAAATGCTAGAAATGGAAGAAAACAATGATAATTTCATTGATTCAAAAGTGATGTAAAGAAAAAATTAGGATACCTGTTTCTATATCCGTTCCTAGAATTTCAAAATTGAGGAGTCGTACCCCCAATCCCCGTATCAATGTTCGGATCCATATCCGTATTTGGGCATCATAGCCTATGATTATGGGGGCATACCTGTGGTCCACTCAGATGGAACATCAGGTGGGACCCACTAGCTCATCCGCAAGTTGAGTGCATGAGCTGAGGAGAGGCTCTACCGTATATATAGTCTTATATAATATATATATATATAGGGGCTTGACTACCAACGGCAGAGCTTTTTTTTTTCTTTTTGCCCAATAATGGCCCTTCCCCTTATTCCAACGCCTTTTTTATATCACCTTCTACATAACAACTGAAGTTGTCAATTCCGGTCTGTTTCGGCCAGAAAGTTTCGGTCCTTTAGCCGAAACAAAACGAGGCTCAAAACTTTTCGGTTTGTATTCCGGTCCATTTTGGATTTTAGTGATATAAGATATCAGCCTGATCAAATGAGCTTAAACCTTGTTTTTAAGACCATAAATTTTTATGGTTATACACCACATGATTTATTGTGATAAAATCTGAAAGTTATTAATGACAGGGACAATGCAAAATTTGGGGTAGTGCCAATTCATGGGCAGTGGAGTGTGTGAAAGGATTTCAGTGAAGGTGGGCCCCATGCCCTCAAAAAATGGGATTGGAAAAAACTGACATTCTAGAAAGGGGCATTTAGTAGAATTCCATTACATATTTGTACATATATATATATATGGGAGGTGCTCTTATGAGAGATATCTCTCACCTTATATGAAAGATAGGGGTAGGGGCCCTCACATTTAAGTTATTAGCATTGGATATGGATGTAAGAGCCCCCACCCAATCTCTCATTTAAGGTGAGAGATATCTCTCATAGGAGCATCTCCCTATATATATGTATGTATATGTACACACATATATATATAGGGAAATTCTCAAAAACGGCCCCACTTTAAAAACGCCCCTTTTTCCACCCCTCGTTTTTGTTAATCTAGTCTTTTCACAAGTCCAAGTTTGACATTCATCCAACTTTTCCTCACCACTGGATTGAAATCATAATAAAATGATGCCTCTACACCATTAAATTTTAGGACCATGGATCAAAGGATTAGGAAAATCTTATGGACTCAAGATTTTTCATATAGGTAGGCCTCATATGGATCTTTCTATCCAATAGACTTCCATAATCATCGTGCATCCCAGTGGGCCCAACTAGGAGGGGCATTATCTCCTAAAAAACGCCCCGGCGCTGTGTAGCACTCCACATATATATATATATATATATTCATGTCGTTTCAACAATTTCCAAACGGTGGGGAATGGGGTAATGATGTAATGCATTTTTTTAGTAGTTGTGACTTGTGAGAAGCAAAAGTTCTAGATAATTCTCCACATTGGACAGTGATTTAGATGGTTCATAGAGTAATTCAGAGTGATAATAAGAAAAATGAGTGGAGATATATATCAGCTCCGTACACATAAAAAGCAAGTTGCAGGCTTTGTTGGAAAACAATATGGGAATACCAGACAACATGAATTAAAGGATACTGGAAAACATAAGGACCAGTTTCAAGAGACATTCTTGAAGCTTCATTATGGCCCTTTGAAAGGTTCTTGAACACAGCCTTAGCCTGCTGCTTGTAGACTTCAGCATCTATCTGATCACGGCCATCATCAAGTCCTTCTGCCAATGGAAGGCCATCAGTAACACGGGCTATCATTGTCAGTTTCACCATCTTTTTTTTTTCCTGAAGCCTTCAAAGCAAAAAGAAGTTCACTGAAGATTGTAAACCTGAATGAAGATCAGGAAGGAAAGTATTTTAATAACAAGTGGTTGGCTAAACAAACTTATCAATTAAAAGGATTATGTACTAAAGATGAACAAAAGGCAAAAGGAGAAAAAAAGAAAAGAAAAGAAAAAAGAAGAGTAGTTGGGACCATTTACTATTATATAGAAGATTACATATAATCAATTACATTTTTCATTCTAAAGATATTGATAATTTTATAAAGAGCATTAAGAAAAAGAAAAAAGAAAAAAAGGAAAAAAAGGAGAAAAGGCAGATACATTCCTTGAGGCAGGTAAAAACCCTGATAGAAAGAGCAAGAAATTACAAAGGATATACATTATGGACATTATAGCATTATACAAAGAGTAAACACGAGCGCGCGCGCGAACACACACACGAGATTCTCAAAAACTACCCATTTAAAAAGGGATGTTTTCGCCCTTTTTTTAATTTGTCCAATATAATAATGCCACCTCACATTATGCATTCCACCTGGCATTGTGCATACCACCGCACAATGTCCTCACAACATATGAGGCTGTCTAGGAAACATCCTTATTTATCAACGTAAATATAGGATCGCTCTAAAAACCGGTCCCGCACTAAATCATAAATCCCATTCATCCATCCTTTCTAAAAACAATAATTATCTGTATATCATCCATCAGAAAGAAATACATGGAGACACATCTACAGCATGCATGGAGCAAAGGTGCATGGTTTTGTACACATAAACGGAAACATGCACTGTGACCACTGGGCCACAACTAAGATGCCCTATTTGCACTCTGTTTTAGTATGCACTTTTATGATTTGTGCCAATCAATCATGCATAAAAACTGATTAAATGCATGAATCAATAAATTAAACTAACACTTAAATCTCTCATGCGCAAAAAAAAGTAAATCATGCAGTAAAACAGATCACGAGCTACCAAATCAAATCCTAATAATGCTTCATGCATCTCATTGGATAATGATTACAGTACAGCTCGTTTGAAGGAGAAGACGATAACTACCTTAAATGGATTAGCTAATTTTAAGGAGATTAGATTGGATACCAAAAAAAAGGGATGGTGTCAGCAAAATCTAACCTTCTTAAGTTTAGCCATTTTGAAGTCTCTTAAGCTAAATGCTTATGTCAGCAAAATCTAACCTTAATTCTCATGGGAAGTTGGAAGGAGTGTATTTATCTCACAAACGCCCGAGGAGTTTTCTAGCGTCCCTCATATATATATATATATTTATTATTTCTTTTAAATAATTGGAAGTGTAGAGAAATCTAGAATAATGTCGGAAAGTGTAGTTTTATGGAAATTTCTAGATTGGGTTTAGAACGTTCTCCTTTGTTGAACTGATTGTCATGTGGATTAACGTTGAGCACTTGGTTGAATAAACTAGATTATAAATAGCATAGGTTTCATTCATTAACAAACAAATTTGGAGAAGCAATTCAAGGCATAACTTCTTTGAATTTTCTCTCTAAAGAGGTGTAGCGTGCATGTGCATAGTCATGTAATGTGCAGAGTTTTAAAGATTGACCGCATTGGAGAATGCAGATTCACTAGCTCACAGTGGTACATGTCACAATGTTTTAGTTTTCAAACATCTAATTATAATATTCTCCTCTCTCTCTCTCTCTCTCTCTCTCTACACGGATCGGTAGTACAGGCTGCCCAGAATTTGGAGAAGCAATTCAAGGCATAACTTCTTTGAATTTTCTCTCTACTAAGGTGTAAGTGTGCATAGTCATGTAATGTATACAGTTTTAAAGGTGGACCACATTGGAGAAGGCAGATTCAGTATAGCTCACAGCGGTACATGTCACAATGCTTTGGTTTTCAAACATCTAATTATAATATTCTTCTCTCTCTTAAGTTTTTTCTTTCACTTACTTGGATTGGTAGTACAGGCTACCCAATCTCCGGGCTACTACGTGAAGACACCTCTTGCCACTACTCTTTAGGCATGTTTCAATTTCTTAGCTTTATTTTTCCAATTTATAACACCCTTTTCATATCCATGTTGCCAGCACTGGTCGACGGAGACAATAAAAGGCAACAGAAGATGATGCCCAATACAGTTTATCATTTTATATTTTTTAACCTCAAAAATTTAAGTTCATATAGTTGACACATATATTGTTCTCAAAGCCAATAAGGGGTTGGATATTGTGAAGAAAATTTTGGCATGGTCCTCAAATGTACCATAACTCCTGGAGGAGCACTCTTATTAGATAGTTCTCAATGTACCATATATTTTCTTAGCTTCATGTAGTTAGCCGACTTTTTCTATATTACTATAGATAAGCATGTTTCTATTATTGCATATGAAGCTTGATTATAAATAGGGTGTCCGGGATCATTAACCCCCCACAACAACTCCTCCAAATCTCTGTTATCTTGAGTTGTTTCATGGTATCAGCGCCTAGGCTCTTTGTTCTGTTTTATTCAAGTGAACTTAGATTCTCGTTGGGAGAGTTGTGGGATATTAACTGTCGTGGGACCCACAGATCTAATCCCATCTACTGTAGGGCCCACATAACTCTGTACAATATCTGGTTGTATCCTCCTCCATCCCTCTCATCTCTTCAAATCACCTGTCAGAGTGAAAATATTTAAGATCGATTCTGCCAGGTTTAACAGGCTGCAGCCAGCAACTGTCGACAACTGGGTGGGATGGGCCCCAGATCTGGACTTCCACAAAACTTCCCATCTAGTCGCCCATCATAGAGGATCTCTCAGTTAAAATTTCAGCCCCTTCCGACTTCATTTGATCAAGTTCTAAGAAGTTTTTCACTGTAAGCAGTTTTCTGGAGCAGATTTTCATCTCCACCGTTCAAATTGCTGGATTTTTAGCTGATTAACATCAAATTCAGAGAAGAGCTGTGCCTGTGTTGCTTGTTTGCATTGATAACCTGGAACTCTGATCAAAGAATCAAAGCCTTTTTGGACACTTTGTAGCCATTCTACTGGTTGACTGAAGAGAACGACCTTCCCAGGCATGTCGTTCAGATTGTTTTGCCATGTTTCTTTTATTGATTTGCAGTTACTTTGTTAGTCACCACCATTCCAGCCAAATTGCTAGCTGTCTAACCATTCAGAATGTTAAACAGGCCCAAGGCCCAAGGCCCAAAGCCAATCAGTAATCACACTAATGATATATCTCACGTGGAATTGATTTGGTCAATATTGAGGCAGCTGTGGCCTTCCTTACTTAGAATAACAATTGTTGTAATTAGTTGCTTTCTTAACTTAGATTAGTGATTGATACAATTAGATGGTTTTCCTTTCTTAGAGCCTGGATTAAAGGCATGTAAATACCTATATATTGATGTATAATCTCCATAGAAAGATACACAAAATAATACATTCTCAAGAGTATTCCAAAACTCTTTTCAATCGTGAGTTTGTCATGGTATCAGAGCAAGGTTCTAATCTTGAGTATTAGAAGTCATTCAAGGATTCAATCAGAGAGAAATCTCTCTCTTGAAGAAAATAAACAGATAGAGGATCTGTTTCAAGAGATCGACATCCAGTTTCTGCGATAAGCTCAGATCCACTGTGGCCCACCTGCGATCATCACAACACCATCAAGGATTCTTCCAGCCAAGATCGCCCAAGTCTTCTGAGTATTTTGGTGATTTTTTCAGAATTTTTTCGATACTGTAAGGTATGTTTTTTATCATTCTCGTGATTTTTCAAAAAACTGCACAAGTTTTGATCAAGACCGTACAGAAGTTTAGATCTTCAGCAGATTGAGTTCAAACTTGTTCCAGTCTGAGCGAAAATAGTGTGCTTACATAGATCAGGACCCTGATCAGTGTCCAGCATCATCTGTGGGGCCCACGTAAGGGATTTAGGGCTCAAATCAAGGATGTCAGGGGCCTTTTTTGTTTCTGATTGACTTGATTGGTCTGTTTGATTGGTTGGATCTGTCCAGCAATCACGAACTGTATTTCATACAAACTATTGCTGAGTTTATCACTTGTTCTTTCACTGTTTCACAATATACAGTTGAGATGGATAAATCTGAGGTCACTTTGATCAAATTTACTAGATAGAATTATCCTACCTGGTCTTTCCAATTTCAAATATACCTAGAAGCTAAGGAATTATGGGGATTTGTTTTTGGCACGGACCCTAAACCCACTGAGGATGAGAAGAAGATCTCTTCTTGGCATACTAAAGATGCCAAAATCAAATCCTGGATTCTGGGATCCGTTGAGCCTCATCTGATACTGAATCTCAAACCTTACCCCACTTCGAAAGCCATGTGGGGGTATTTAAAGAAAGTTTATCACCAAGATAACAATGCACGCCAATTCCATCTTGAATGTGCAATTGTTGAGTATGCACAAGGGACCTTGTCTGTCCAAGACTACTATTCTGGTTTCCGTATACTGTGGTCGGAATACGATAGTATTAAGTATGCGGATGTGGCTGACAATGTGTTGGCAGTAATTCAAGACCTTCAGGCCTCTAGTCAGCGAGATCAGTTTTTTATGAAACTGCGGAATGAATATGAAAGTGTCCGATCTGCTCTGATGAATCGGACGCCCTTACCTTCATTAGATGTCTGCTTGAATGAGCTCTTACGCGAAAAACAGCGCCTTACGACCTCGGCTCATATTGCTCAACAGAAGACTGAAACCTATTCAGTCGCGCTCTCGGCCAATAAAACTTCTCAGCCTCCACCTCGAGACTTGAGCAAAACCCAATGCTACAGTTGTCAGAAATCTGGGCATCTTGCATCTCAGTGCAAACAGAAAGTCTGCAGTTACTGTAAAAAGTCGGGACATATCATCTCTGAATGTCGCCGCCGTCCACCACATCCGTCAACACAGTCTCAGACTCCACAATATCTGGCTCAGCAGTATTAGAATTCACAGTCTCAAACTCCACACGCATATGTGGCTTCCTCGGTTATGCCTACTCCTCCATCTGCACCCTCACAGCCTGGGTCCTCATCATCTCTCACTCCTGAATTGGTTCAACAAATGATTCTCAATGCCCTCTCTGCCTTTGGTCTCTCAGGTAAGTCACCTTCATCTTCTACTTGGTTCATTGATTCCGGGGCGTCTAATCATATGACGTATTCCCACACTCCTTTCTCCAATATGACAAGTTACAATGGCCATCTTCAAATACAAACTGCTGACGGTGGACATGTCCCCATTACTGCTGTCGGAGATATCCCTGGTCCCATTCCATTGAGAAATATTTATCTTTGTCCTAATTTAACTTCCAACCTATTGTCAGTAGGACAACTTGTTGAAAATAATTGTAGCATCTCTTTTTCTTCTTCTGGTTGTATTGTGCAGGACCAGATGTCCGGGAAGGAGATCGCGAGGGGGCCTAAGTGTGGACGCTTGTTTCCGCTGGATTTTTCTAAAATTTTTAGGAATCCATTTGACAATAATGTGTTTTGTTTTTCTCTTAGAGATAATTGCCGGTTGTGGCATAATAGACTCGGACATCCTCATTCCAAGGCTTTGTCCCTTATGTTAAATTCTGGTTTATTAAATAAATCTCTTGGTTTATCTTCTTGTGTGCCTTTTGATTGTGCTACTTGTAAAATGGGAAAGAGCAAAACTCTTTCATTTCCTCATTCCACTTCACACATCTCTCAGTGTTTTGATTTAGTTCATAGTGATGTATGGGGAATTGCTCCAGCTCTTTCTCACACTCACTACAAATATTTTGTGACCTTTATTGATGATTTCAGTCGATTCACATGGGTCTACTTTCTGCATTCAAAATCTGATTTTTTACTGTTTTTAAACTCTTTTTGGCTTATGTTGAAAATCAATTTTCCACCTGCATTAAAATCTTGTGATCTGATTCAGGCGGGGAATATATGTCCTCTGATTTTCAACAGTTCTTGCAAACCAAAAGCATTATTTCTCAAAGATCTTGTCCTTATACTCCCCAGCAGAATGGAATCGCTGAAAGGAAAAATAGACATCTCCTTGATGTCACTCGTTCCCTTCTTCTGGAATCATCGGTTCCTACTCGTTTTTGGGTTGAGGCACTGGCTACAGCAGCTCATCTCCATTCAAAATCAAAGCCCATATTACCGTTTGTACAAGACCGCTCCATCCTATGATGATCTTCATGTTTTTGGCTCCATTTGTTTTGTACACTTGCCTCCTTCTGAGAGGACAAAACTCACGGCACAATCAGCTCAGTGTGTGTTTTTAGGTTATGCACCCTTCTAGAAAGGGTTCCTTTGCTATGATCCTCACATTCATCGTTTACGTACCTCTAGGAATGTCGTTTTCTTTTAACATCAGTATTTTTTTCAAAAACACATTGATCCTCCTAATCCCTCTTTTGTGTCATTACCTAGTTTTTTTTACGACCCGTCAGTTGTTCGTTTTAATCCTAACTTCGTGTATTACAGACGGAACAGCACAGCACCTACCAGAGATCCACCTCCTGATCTTCCTCCGGCATCCGGTCCAACACCAGCAATTGATCCATCCGGACATCGTTCACTGCGTCGCTCCACTCGGATTTCAATACCGCCATCCCTTTATGGGTTCTCACATACTTCCTTAATAGCCACTTTATCTTCCTCATCCATTCCCCAATCCTATTCTCAGGCTGTGCAAGACCCATGTTGGAACAAGGCTATGCAAGATGAATTGAATGCGTTAGCGCAAAATCATGCGTGGGATATTGTCCCATCTCCTGTGGGTGTCAAACCTATTGACTGTAAGTGGGTTTTTTCTCTCAAGTTAAAATCTGATGGCTCTTTAGATCGATATAAGGCGCGTCTTGTTGCTCTTGGAAATCGGCAGGAATATGGCATTGATTATGATGAGACTTTTGCTCCGGTTGCCAAGATGACCACCATTCGCACTATTCTTGCTGTTGCTGCATCTCGGTCTTGGCCTCTCTATCAGATCGATGTCAAAAATGCGTTTCTCCATGGTGATCTCAAAGAAGATGTTTATATGCGCCTGCCTCAGGGATGTTCATCTGGGAAGGGTATGGATGCCAAACTTTGTGGCTCCCTCTATGGTCTGAAACAAGCTCCTCGCGCATGGTTTGAGAAATTTCAAGCTGCTCTTCTCCGCTTGGATTTTCATCCAAGCATGTATGACCCTTCTATGTTTTTACATCGTGCTCCATCCGGGATAACCGTACTCCTTGTCTATGTTGATGACATCGTCATTACGGGTCCTAATGCTGGAATAATTCAGAAGCTCCAGGCATCTCTTTGTGAGACATTTCACATGAAGGATCTAGGCCCCCTACACTATTTCCTCGGTCTTGAAGTTCATCAATCGCCTCGAGGAATAGTTCTCAATCAACACAAATACACTGTTGATCTCATTGACCTGGCTGGTCTGACTGCTTCAACTCCTGTGGATACGCCGGTCGAACTAAATGTCAAACTTAGTCGCAAAGAAGGTGATCTTCTTTCCGATCCTACAGCCTATCGCCAGTTAGTTGGCAGCTTGATCTACCTCACGATCACCCGTCCTGATATCTCTTATGCGGTCAACCTAATGAGTCAGTTCATGACTGCTCCTCGTCATCTTCATCTGGCTGCTGTTCGCCGCATCATTCGGTACCTTATTCACACACCGACTCGTGGGTTGTTTTTCCCCTCCAACAATCCTCTATCTCTCAAAGCTTATTCAGATGCTGATTAGGCTGGTTGTCCGGATACTCGTAGATCAACGACATGATGGTGCATGTCTTTGGGTGATAGTCTCATTTCTTGGAAATGCAAGAAACATGAGAAAGTTTCCAAATCCTCTACCAAGGCAGAGTACCGAGCCATGTCTGCTGCATGCTTCGAAATTCTTTGGCTCCGTCGTTTGCTTTCTGACATTGGTTTTCCAGCAGAAGGAGCTACCCCCCTCTATGCGGATAATACTGGTGCCATTCAGATTACTGAAAATCCGATTTTTCATGAACGTACTAAACACATCGAGGTTGATTGTCACTTCATCCGTGATGAGTTTAAACGTGATGTCATCAGCCTGCCACATGTCTCTACTGAACTTCAACTTGCTGATATTCTCACCAAAGGCCTTCCACGACCTCGCCATCAGTTCTTGGTTGACAAATTGATGCTTGTTGATTCTCCCGCATCAATTTGAGAGGAGGTGTTAAACAGGCCCAAGGCCCAAGGCCCAAAGCCAATCAGTAATCACACTAATGATATATCTCACGTGGAATTGATTTGGTCAATATTGAGGCAGCTGTGGCCTTCCTTACTTAGCATAACAATTGTTGTAATTAGTTGCTTTCTTAACTTAGATTAGTGATTGATACGATTAGATGGTTTTCCTTTCTTAGAGCCTGGATTAAAGGCATGTAAATACCTATATATTGATGTATAATCTCCATAGAAAGATACACAAAATAATACATTCTCAAGAGTATTCCAAAACTCTTTTCAATCGTGAGTTTGTCACAGAATACATCTTTTTCTGATTTATTGCATTTTATTGCTCTGTTTTCTTCTGATTTGGTATTTTGGAGCATCTTTTTGAACAATCTTGATTTCAATGGTGTCTGATAATGCCCAAGTTATTTCCGTTTGGTTGGATGGGACCAACTATGCCTATTAGGCTCACCTAATGGCCAATTTCTTGAAAGGAAAGAAGCTCTGGAAATATGTTTCCA
Source organism: Persea americana (assembly GCA_029852735.1). Taxonomy (NCBI): domain Eukaryota; kingdom Viridiplantae; phylum Streptophyta; class Magnoliopsida; order Laurales; family Lauraceae; genus Persea; species Persea americana. Next base: position 45,795,356 of record CM056814.1, read on the forward strand.
CCAGAGTGGAGAAACCCACAAACCCTACTAAAAAAAAAGAATGGGATCGGATATTGGGAAAATTAATCCGTGGCTAGCGAACTCTACAGATCCCACCAGTGGCTTTCAGCTGCCCAAATTTGCTTACCCTAAGGATGCTTGGGATTATTTGTCCCATCTCTGCAGGCAAACCAATTCTGCAAAGAGATATCACTTGGAGAGGGAAATTTGAAATGCTCAGCAAGGTGATAATTCAATACATACCTTCTACACGAAAATGACAACTCTATGGGATCAGTTGTCATTTATTGAACCATAACTCACCTCGGCTACTGACTCTGCTACCTTTGAGCCCTAATGTCAAGAAACCAGACTCATCAGTTTCTAATGGCACTCTGTCCTGAATATGAGCATGTTAGTAGGCTTTTGCAATGGTCTCGTCTCCCATCAGTAGACATGGCATTGTTTGAACTATCATTTAGAACAGCAAACACAATCTTCATTGGACACCAAGAAAATTACAGATGCAGACCAGGTGCTTGTTGCCACCTCACCAACCTCACAGCCCGGACTTCTTGGCCCACCTTGTCACAAGGGTGGACCATCTGACATTTTCAATTACTGCAAGAAGAAAGTACACTGTAAAAAGGACTGCCCTCTAAACCCAAAAGGTCCCCCTCGGCACCCTGGTCAACCTCAATACCACCCACAGACAGGTACTCAGCATACGGCTCTTTCTACTGCAACAGATGCTCCACCTCTTTCGATCTTACTACTCAGATTGAATCCATCATTGCAAACAAGCTCCAGCATATGATGTTATCGTCTGCCTCAGGTTTTCAGCTTCCTCGTCTATAGCAACCTTGCCTGTCATTGCCCCCTTCTCTCCCACAGGTACCAAAACTGTCCCTTAGATATTTGACTCTGGTGCTTCCAGCCACATGACCTCTGATGCTTCCTTCCTCACTCACACCCACTCACCCTTATCCCCATGTTTCATTTATACTTCTGACGGCTCTCATCTGCCAAAACTAAAATAGGATTTATCATTACGGGTTTGCTTTCTATTTCTTCTATATTGTTTGTGGCTTTGTTCCTAATTTGTCCGTCAACCTTTTAAAACCTTTTATCAGTAAGTCAACTTGCTCAAGATGGATATGTTATTACATCCTCCTCATCTGGATGTCTTGTGCAGGATCCATCAACCAAGAACCAGATTGAGAAGGGCATAAATCAGGCAGCGTATATTTTATTGATTTCCTTCACTTGCCTCATTGTAATTCTGGCCTCCTTATGCAACAAGGTTGGCATTGTACACTGGCCCCAATGACATGGTGCCAATTTCATTGGTCCAGCCAATTCCACCCACTGCGATTCACTCACTGATGTTCACTAAACTGTTTCTGTTGCATCTTCTTCTTCTTCCTTTTTATTTTATATAAGTATCACAGTTTCCCATTTTCGATCTTATGAATTTTCCAAAGGTGCACAATAATCATCAAAATCTTATGATAAGCATAAGTTTCTCTATAATCATATAATGGAGTCACAGTAATAAAAAAAAAAAAAGATCGTGAATAATAGTAAAATTTGATGCTAGGAAGTTGAGTTTATAGTACGTTTTCTTAAGATTCCTCTGTTTCTTCACTTCCTTTCTTTTTTCATGAGGCTTCTATGAACAGAATTTGATTGAATCTCCTTTTCTCAATTTAGGATACATTTGTGCAGCTTCTCTGGAAAAGAAAGTATACTGACTTCCGCTTTTCTGTGAAAATTTTTTTTCCTACCCCTACATCAAAAATACTTTTCTATGGATTTATGAAAAACTGCACTACTTTTGATACATTCTCGCAGAAAAGCATTTGCTCCAAACATTGGAAAAACTTTTTTCAGAAAATTATTCTGCTTTTTTGTGCCATTTTCACGAAAAGCGGACACAAATGTTACCTTAATGCACAACTCTCTTGATGTTCTATCATATTACCATATATGCCACCTGCCAAAAAATGAAAGCATTGCAAGTAGGTTTGAATTCTTAGTGGTTTTTTTTTTTTTTTTTTAATTAAACATTGTTCTTCTTTGCAATTGAGATCAAAGTGTGGAAGCAGTTCTTTATTTATTGTTATTTTTTTTCCTTCTGGCGAGGTATCTCCGTGGTAATTGACTTAACAATACTAATCCCCCGGGTGCACACACGACCCCGCAGCAAACCCACGCCTTATGCCAACAAATCAACACCTAGCACGGTGTGAAAGTGGTAGTTAATAATAAAGCAAGAAGTAATAACAAAGTGAAAACCTCATAAGTTGCTCAACCGCTATAGATTGGCAATAACCTAAATTTTCACCCTATGACCAATTTATTGTTTACCATTGAATTAAATCACTAAAATTTACTAAAGATAAAAATAAATAAAGCACAATGTACTCAAAGCTACAATTATCGAGCAACAATATCTTTTAGCCAATCTCAACCCCTAAGATACCTTCCTAATTTAATCCACACTAAAGTTGGTGGTCATTTCAATCAAACCCGACAAAGACTACCCTATAAAACAATCAATACTGACCTGATTATATTAGCATCATCATCATCAAAGCCTTGTCCTAACTATGTTGGGGTCGGCTACACGAATTCTATTTCTTCATTCCGATCTATCTTGGGCCAAATCCTCAGATAAGTTGCACTTCTTCAGATATAATTTTACTACCTCCATTCACGTCCTCTTTGGCCTACCCCTTCTCCTTGGTGGGCCATCAACCTTCATAGTCAAACTTGTCCTTTTCAGCACTGTCGCCGGCTTACGTTAGACATGCCCAAACCATCTCAAACGAGTTTCTCCAATTTTATCTCCTATTGATGTTACCCCTAAATGTGCTCATTTCTAATTTTATCTTTCCTAGTTTTACCACACATACACCTCAACATTCTCATCTCTGTTACATCCATTTTGTGCATATGTTGCTTCTTGATTGGTCAACAATCCACTCGATAGGTCATAGCTGGTCTAATCGTTGTTCTGTAAAATTTTCCCTTCAATCTTGTTGCATTCGTCGGTCACAAAGCAATCCAGAAGAAAGTCTCCACTTCAACCATCCTTCATTTATCCTATCTTCGACATCTTCATCAATCTCCCCATCTTTACTTATTATAGAGCAAGGGTAATGGAAATAATTTCTTTGTGGTATCTCATGGTCTTCAATTCTAACTGTAGTTTCGGCTCTTTCCATACGCCCACTAAAGTTACAATCCAGATACTCCGTCTTCGTACGGCTTATTTTAAAGCCTTTCAATTCTAAAGTCTCCCGCCATCTCTCAAGTTTTGCATTCACACCATCTCTTAATTCATCGGCTAACATTATATCATTTGCAAGTAACATACACCAAGGCACTTCTTAAATTTGAGCAGTTAACTCATACATAACCAATGTAAAGAGATAAGGGTTAGGGCTGACCCCTAATGCAAACCTATGATTACTGGGAGCTCACCTGTCTCTCCACAAGCAGATCTCATACTCATTACCACTCCTTCGTACATGTCTCTAATAATATCAATATAGCCACTTAGAATATTCCTTTTATTTAAAACCCACCAAATAAAATCTCTAGGTACCTTGTCTTAGGCTTTTTCTAGATCAATAAAGACCATATGCAGATTTTTCTTCTTTGCTCGACATTTTTCCATTAATTGCCTAAGTGAGAAGGTAGCTTCCATAGTTGACCTCCCTAATATAAACCAAATTGATTTTCAGATATTTTGGTCTTCTTTCTAAGTCTCTGCTCCATTACTCTCTCTCATACCTTCATAGTATGACTCATAGGTTTAATCCCACAATAATTGGTACAGTTTTGTATATCTCCCTTGTTCTTATATATAGGTACTACAACACTTCTTCTCTATTCATCCGGCATTTTCTTTGTCATTAATATTTTATTGAAGAGTCTAGTTAACAAAATCTCCCCAACTTCTCCTAAGCATTTCCAAGCCTTGATCAAAATTGCATCTGGGCCTGTAGCATTTTCTGTCTTCATTTATTTCAATGCTTTCTTCACTGCCACCGCCCTAATTCTACGAAAAAAAGTATGCTTTTCTAACAAAGTATTCTCTTTTGAATACGATTTGAGGATAGCCATTGAAGAGCAAGTGAAATGAAATTTTGGACTGAATTGTACAATCCATTTACTTAGGAGGCTGTACATGAGCTGGTTACTATCATCAAATGAACGTAACCTTTTAAATATAGGCAATCTATAGAAAACCATTATAATCTAACCATTGATTGTGCATAAAAGTAGCCCAAATGGGCAACAAGTTATGAGTTTTAATACAATTGTAGTCCACCTCTTGATCTTGTACAATTGTACCTTCATTACGCCTATGATTCGGTAGTAATAAGGGGGCACATGATAATTGCTCATTTCATTGTCACATATCATATGGTTACTGCTCATTTTGGTGCATGTCACAAGATAACAAATTTAGTTTTTTTCTCTTTTGGTAGAAAAGGAATATCATTAAAAAGAGAAAACAACCAACAAAAAAGCCACCAAACAAAAACACACGTCATCCAAATCACTCAAAATTGGCCCCTCTGGTAAAACTCAAGTTACCTAAGTGGTGGACCAGGCTATTATGCTTCCTAGGAATGTAGCTGGACTCCACGTTAATAAAATTTTTAGAGGTCACCAAAATGTCCGCTGCTATAGAATTAATGGACCAATTCGTATTCCCATTGATAGCATTTATCACCTCAATCGTAATCGACAAAATGTGGATTTTGGAGAATCCTTTCTTCTTAGCTTTCATCACTACAAGCAATGTCGCTCTCGCTTTTGCCTTTTTTGGGAGAGAACAATTTCAATCCTTTTGAAGCTCCTGCACCAAGACAAGATCCATTATAATCATAAAAAAGCAAAAGCTGATTTTTATTTTTTTTGGAAAGGTGAGTACTCAAACATCATCGTTACGAAATTTGGTTCGTTTTGGCTGAAATTTCAGGATTATTTCATTTCATTCGTTCTACCGAAACGAGCAGGACCCATATAATTATTCGTCCCAGAATTTGTTTCAATTCGTCTGATTGGGTCCAAATGTAATTATTTTGGCCAATTCGTCCAAGTCATCCGATTCATCCAATTATCTGTCCCATCATGTAGGTTGCCTTTAAAATAGAAAAAATGCAAATTAAGGAGCTAAACATAATTTTTTTTAATTTAAAAGTAAAAGTAAAAACACCTTTTTGGCCTTTTGGCTTAGAGAGGTCCTGTGGAACCCAACTATTAAAAATCTAAATAAATATATGGGCCCTAATCAAATTTTATTCCAATAAAAAAACATTTTAATATGAATAAGCTAGCCAAGTTTCACTCTAATATGAAATAGCCCATCAAATATAAATTGACATATTGAATTGATTTAATAGAATAAATTAAATTCTTACATTTTAATATATAATAAATTTTTTTGAAATATTTCACCGAAATTTCCGAATCGGCCGAAACATTTAATTTGGAGGCCAAACCGAAATGATGTCCGAACTGAAATTCACAACTATGGCACACACTCACCCAAGTTCCTCTCCATTAGTGCTACAACCAGGGATATATCCCTGGATGTTTTTTGTGAAAGGGAGGTGCCTCACTAACTAAGCTGCTAGTGGATATGACCTATAGATTGCATCTGTAAAGATTAAAACCATGTCTTCTACATCCACTAATTATTCATGATAGATTTCCCAATGTTAGGACCCTCTTTCAAGGGTCTCAAGAAATTTAATATGTGATCATCCAGAGACGAAATCATATCAGGTTTAATGCTAATATTTCAGAAAATAAAGTTATTTCTAGCTTTCCAAATAGACAGCCATAGAGCTAGGATCCAAGAGTTGGAGATTCGATTTTTCAGATCAAAGGAGGATTTATTGGTGCCATTCCATTCCTTCCACCACTCCACGAGACCATTTTTTGAGAAAGACAACAAATTTTAGTTAACTCATTGTAGGTGCCTTAATGATAATTGACAACCTTCGCTACATTTGGTAAGACCAATGAATTCCACCAATATGTTAAGTCATCTTTTAGTTGATAATAAATAACTTTCTAATTGTACCCTGCGTATCCTTAACACTTGAAGGCTAACTAAACACATTAGGAGGTGAACTAAACGGACTTTATTACATGCATTTTAATTTGAGAAAGTATCACTTATATACCACTATTGTGATAGATACTTATTGTGGAAATGTTATTGTGTTTTCGGATTTGGTGTTCTCATGATATATTATTAGGATTCAAATTTGGGATTTTGGAGAGATATTATTAGGAAATTAATTTATTTTAAATATTTAAACTTACACATAAAAAGTGAATAAAAATAGTATTGGAACTGATATCTTTAGTAATTTAACTGTTTCTTCTCATTTTGTTTATTGTGATTTTCTTTTCAATTTGATGAACTTTCAGGTATATCAGGATATACCATTCTGAGTAAATATCATCAAGATTTGAAAAAGTTTAAATGCACAAGTTTAGAAGCTTTGGTTGTAGATTAATTCATAGAAATATGGCAAGGGCCCCCTATATTCAGTTTTCCATGGCTGCTGCATATGAGTAACAAAATTGTTACTCAGACAATGGCCCTTGGAAATCTTCTATAAGAGGGCTATATAAAAAATAGGTGGGTATCATTAGATTAAATTGTGAAGGTTACTTAATCGTAAGTTAATGGTAATTTATAATAATAATTTTTTATAGTAATTTATATTTAATTCTATTTTTAAATATATTAAAATAATTAATTTTACAATTATATTAAAATTTTAAAATACCCAACATTTTCCCAAGATAATTTTAAGAGAATGCTATTTGTGTCAATGACGGTATAAAAATGATACTCTCCTGCGCTACGACACTGGGGCCACACGGGATTTACCCGACTCCCCATGGGCCCGTAGGGAATAGTCCAACCCAAAGGGCTGGGGACACCCTCCGTTATAAAAAACTAAAATAAAATAATAATAATAATAATAATAATACTTCCTCTATTTGAAATGCACGTTATAAAGTTCATTTAATTAACCTTCTCATGTCTTAGTTAAGCTTGAAATTCTAGGGGCGACCTAGGGGCGAGAGGGCCAAGTGACAAGTGGAATGCAACAATCTTCTTATTATCATCAAAGATTCGTGACATATTCAAGAATTCATTAGCCCAATCAAATATAAAGAAGCTTGTCATTAAAGCACCTCCAAAAATCAACTGAATTTGTTGTCTTGTGAGATGAGAACCAAAATGGTAGTGATAATTTGATTAGTGTCAAAGAAAAAAATAGCTATCTTGTAGGACTTATTACTTGATGATCAAGGTGATAGTCCAAGCACCTCATTTAGATATAAGATCTTCAAGAAAAAGACATCCAGAAGATTTATAGATCAACTAATGATTAAGTAATATTTACAATTTGTCTAGTGATATCCAAGAGGCAGGACTACAATTCTAGTACAACTCATCATTCATAGCCCACTTGAGCTCCTTTCATGAACAGTCCATGGTTGGATAAGAATGGTTTTCTATAGATTGCATATGCTTAAAAAAAAAAAAAAAAAAAAAAACTTCATTTGATAATAATTTCATGTAAAAGCCTTGATATTAAATTTCACAGTTTAGTTCAACAGTTAACTTGGCCAGCTTTAATTTCACTGGATTATCTAAGACACAAAAATTCAACTGAATTTTGGAAATATATAACCAACATTATACCATTGTTTCAGAGGTTTACTCTATGTGGGGTCCAATTGAAACAAATACTGACTTTATTGTACGAAAATATCTCTAGGGGTGAGGCTCCGCTAAAACATCAGTGCTAATTGATTATAGCTATTAGTACAATTGGTTTTGTATACTTTTATTTTGTGTGAATTAGGGTGATTTATTTCATTCCAACGAATCAAAATTTAGGTTAGTGTTTATCTACGCGGTTAGATAAGAGTAATGGCGTGTGATTTGACCATAGGTGGGACGTACTAAATGAAGTTATCATGGTTGGTTAATTTCTTTTTTCTGCATCATTTTGCTTGAAATATGGTAGGCATTATGAAAATTAAGGACTATATCTTATCAATTTTACATGGAGATTTTACTAAAAATAACCATTGACTTTTTATAAGAATTCAGTTACTGAAATTAGTAAACATAATCATATCCATAATAGTGAACTTAGATAACTAATCACAATAGGAAACCTAATCACAAGATGATATTAGAGTAATACAACCAAATCTTATCTAACCATAATTTAAGATGAACTTATCTCTTCCTTTTTCTTTTTCTTTTCTTTTTTTCTTTCTTTTTTAATGGTTACTTTCATTAAAAGCAAGCAATACAAGAGAACTATACTGACAAGCTTACACCCAAAACAACAACACCCCTAAATCCAAAAACACCAAAAAGAAAACAAGAACCAACAAAGAGACAAAACCTAAAGAGCAACACAAACCAGCAAGAAAAGAAAACTGGACAGGAGCCATGCTGCAAAAAAGTCAGACTTGAGAGTAAGCCACATCCCCCCAGTTATGCATAATTTGGTCCACACTTTAGGATTTAAAATGTTGATCAATCATCAACCAAGATGCAACCATGAGCTTGATTTTTTCCGTCAAAGAAACAACATTGTTGGACTTCCCGTTAAAACAACTTAAGTTTCTTTGCTTCCAAATTGTCCAAGTGACTACAAGAAAGGACAGTCTCCACATCTCCTTCCCCTTGGGCAATCGAACCGGAGATTTCCAAGCTTGGAATAGGTCCACTATACAGTTCGGAAGAACCCAACTACACCCAAACCAATCAATCACTGACCTCCAAAGCAATTGAGCAACCTTACAATTCAAAAGCAGGTGATCCATTGTTTCCTCTTCGCTTAAACACATATGACACCTATTAAACAACAACCTTTCCTCTGCGTCTTAAATTGTCCATAGTGAGGATTCTTTTCCTTAGAACAAGCCATCCAAAAACTACGACTCTAGAGGGAGCCTTGAGCTTCCAAATGCAAACCATTGGGCTCCTCATATTACACCTTCCCATCATAGAGGAGAAAAAGGAATACACTGAAAAGGAGCCATTCTTAGAGGCCTTCGACAGCCTTATATCCTCCCCACCTTCTGCAATGTATACCCCACTCAGAAGATTTAAAAGGGACATAAGCTGACCCTCCTTGTGCTCCCTTAGGTACCTCCTCAATATAAGGGTCCAAAAACTTATCTCTTCCTTCTAATAACATATCAATCATTCTTTACAATATTCTCGATTACTCCCTCTCAATCACATGGTCCTTTCAAAGAAAGGATTATTCGACTCGTTACAATAATATAACCATTCGATTTGGTTAATATTTTGTCAAAATGTCCATTATGCTTTGCTGGTGGTTACACTTCCGTTTCTTTTGTTGACTGAATAAACATATCTGTTAGGACTTCCCAAACTTTCTTAGACATGTCGAACTACTTGTGACTAAAGACAATGCTTCCTCAATCATAGCCCCAATCAAAATGTTTTGAGAAGCAGATCATTCTCCTCCATTGTACATATTTAGGATTTCTGATTTTCTTCCTTAATTCATCTTTGATTATGCTTGGAGAAACATCCATGTTGAGGTAATCGAAAAAGCTCAGGCTTTTGATCAACAAAAGGATCTGCATCCTCCATAATAGATAATTTATTGAATGGAATTTTTGAAAAAGACAAGATTGAAGGGCTTGAGTATGTGGATAATTTCAAAGAAAACCTTTTTTTCTTTTTTTGAATTATTGAATTGTCTTTGTCTTTATTGTCATTCTAATGGTAGATCTTGTCGTCAAGAGCATGTAGGCGAAAATGGATTGATGATCAGAGCTGAGATGAGTACAAAAGGTGAAAATAACTCACTGATTCTTATGCAAATTAACCTCAACAGATAACTAAATAACTTGCTGACATGGCATATGAGGTGGTGCCTTGCTGGCTGTTTGCTCTTCGTCATTATCGTAAGTTAAAAAGCTCATGTGATTTCCAAAACTTGATCAAAAGAGCTTGATACCAGCTCATGTAGATTCTTTGACATGCTTGCTTTCAAATCTAACCATATCATTAGGAGGTGAATGTGATTCTTGGTTGTGAAGAGAATGCCGTGAAAATATTTTTGAAGGCTCGGATCACTTATATTATGATAGTAGGGCCCATAACAAAATACACTGGATCATCTGTGTCCCATATGCACACTTTTAGGAAGGCTTGATAAATTGGTGGAATTCATTACAAATACAGGAAAGGTTGGGAAGCCACATGCAAAGAACTATCGGAATTTGTTGTCTTCTGACATGCAGCAAACTTGGCAGTAACTATTTGATTAGTGACTATGAAATCATTCATTATCATTTTCCCCTTATTATTGCTCGACCAAAGTCACAGGGCAAACACATCAAGATTCTGGTTCTAAACCAATTTTGGAAGTAGGCATTTACAAGGATGCATGATAACAGTCGCACAGCCAGGATTCTCTTGGGCGCAAAAGTGGGGCTCGGTTAGTGCTGAGACTCCAGCAAAGTGAACTTTCTTTTGAGTGATTAGTAGAACTTTTCCCTGGATGAATCCCGACAACTTCCCTTGCTGGGCAAGACTAACATTAGACTGAGTCCACCTCCCCGTATTGTATGGAACTTTACCTTGGAATCCCTTAATAAGGATTTCAATATATTCTTAGGGCCTGTCGAACATTGGGGAATTTTCAAGACTCCTAAGTTTTAATTGGAGTTCCAAAGTACTCAAAAACACCCCAAAATCTCTCAAGTGAATAATCATGTAGATATAGAGAAATGAGAAGTTGGAGCTCATTTCCAAAGGAGAAAGGAATTGGACCGCTGAAATTATTTGATGAAATATATAATGACTCAAGTTGGATGAGGTTAGCAATTGAAGAAGGTAATGAACCAAAAAGATTGCAGCTCTGGAGGGATAGGTCCTTCAAGAACTTCAGATTAGCGACGGAATCCAACAGTTTCTCACGGATTCTTTTGTTGCTGCACATGTTATAGAATTCATAGAATTTTAAAGGTTAAAAGGATTTCTAACTGAAGCAATTGGGGAAAAAAACAGACCCAAAATCCCCAAGTCCCAAAATCCTAAATTCAGTTGGGAAAACCCAAAATCCTCACACACACCAAGATGCCCAAATCGGTGAATCAATGCCATGATCTCCGGTTGCTATTATCTTAAGCAAAAAATGCAATGAGATAAAGACGATCCAAAAAAGGATAGCTACATGGATTTCTGAGACATGGGTTTTCTTCGTACCTCGAAGAGCGTCTTCTAGATGCCCAAACAAGAGAGAAAGTTGTCAGACGTGCCGCCCCCAGATGATGGTGGCGGCGTCTCTGTCTCTGCAGAGACGGCGGCGGCGGCGGCGGCGGCTTCTATGAGATGACGATGACGAAGAAGACGAAGAAGATTGGCAGTTGGGAGGAAGAAGAAGAAGACGGCAGGTCCGCCGGCGGCTCGAAGTCTGAGTCCAGCTTTGGGAGGGGGCGCAGTCAAAGAATGGAAGAGAAGACTCGCCCAGGTTCAACAGTTTACAAATGACGCCTGAAATGTGAAACTTATATTTTAGGGAATTTTACAAAAAGAAGTGTTCGCAAAACATGTATTTGCCCATATAAAAAAATACACATAAACGCCTGTATTGGTGTTCATACAGCCTTTTTGGATGATTTTACCCTCTCTTTGTGCAAACGACATCGTACTCTCCCCCTATATTTTTCACGCTCACATCTCCTTCTTTCCCACTCCCGCATAGCGTGTCTTGCAGTTTTCTTTCTTTCTCCCTCTCGCTACCCTCTTCCTCTCTGCATGCCTTCTCTGGTCCCTCCTCTCTCCTTCCCTCTCACTTCCTCTCTCCCTGGCTCCCTGCTCTCTCTTTCCCTCTTCCTCTCTGCCTTCGCCCAATCAGTGATTCCGGCCGGATCATCTCACACCGGCAGCCAGCGATGCTCTCTCGTCGCCGAAGTTGATGGAGAAAATCTTGTATATGAAAGAGGGTTTCTCTAGCCAAGAAAGGTAAGAACTTGCATAACATAACCATTTTTTGTTGTTGCAAGTGCATGGCAATGCCCTTGATTTCCTTTTGAAGGTTTGTATGTAGATTGTCCTGCATTCAATGCTCTGTTTGTTTGAATGTATTTCTAAAAAGGGATTTATGGCCATTTGAAATAAAAAAACTAGAGCTTTTGTAATGCTTGGCTTCTCCATCCTATAGTTGTTCTTTACTTTTGTAATGCATAGAGATGGCATGGTGATGAATGAAAGGTGGCTGAATGTGTTGAGTTTTTTAGATGAAGTTGATGAGAAAATGCAGAAAAATAGAGTATGAAGGAAAACAAGGAAATGAAGAGAAATTGAAAATAGAACAAATCATGGAAAAAACAAGTAAAAGAAAGGATATAAAAACAGGCAATGAGGACTTCTATGGAGGCAACAAGAAACTAAATTCTTTTTGTTTCAGGAGGGTAAAGTCTGGGTCATTTCTTTGAAGTAGAAGATGTGTATAGTAGATGAGAAGAGATGAAGACTAGTGGCTCAGCTGGTGGTCAAGATAATGAGAAGTTGTTTTCAGGCTAGAAAGTTAATGGAAACAAACGGGGTGCAATGAGTTACAGGTGGGTTTGGGTATGATCAAGTGATTTTTAGGCTTGGATATGTTTTGGAGATTTTGAAACTTGTATGAATAGAGTGGTGAATGATGGTGAAAGTGAAGGACTGAGATGTTGATCAAGAAGAAGAGAAGGTGGATTTGTGGAGATATGAAAGGTTGAATGGGAGTTAAGTTGCAGTGCCAGCACCTATGATTGGTCTTGTGAGGCCCCACCCCTGGTAGGCCCTCAGTTTAATTGAAATAATAATTAATAGGTTATTTTCTATCTTAAATATGCTAATTATTAGGAATTAGTAGTATAATTTATAAAATTCCTAAGTTTTAGATATAGTTTTAATTTAATTTGTGTTAGATTTGATTAGATTAGAGTTTAATTGTCATTAGCACTAATAGGAGGGCATGAGAGTTAGAACATTCTAGAGTCTTACCTAATTACCCAATTGCCCATGGCCCCATTTCACTTTCATTTAGAACCAAAATACCCTTTAGGTAATTAGCCTAAAACCCTAATCTATATAAGCCAAACTATTGCAAACCTAGCCTAAAAACCTAATTCACTCTTATCTTTCCTACCTCTCCCTAATAAACCCTAATTCCCCAAATCCCAGCCCAAGAAGAAGCTAGAGATCATCTCTATTGCACAATCAACACCTTAAGAGCTTGAAATTCTCATATCTCTCTCTCAACTCTATCACCAATTTCGAATTGAGGCAAGTACCCTATGCTAATTTCATTAGATGCATGCTTCTCTTTCTTGTTTCTGTAATTTCAGTTCTGTTAGATGTTATTACATGTTTAGATCTTCTATTGAGCTTGTTTCATGGAAAAATGGCCATTGATGGATGGGTTTCTCCATTTGGAAGATCAATGGCCTGGATGGATTGATGGATCGATGGTGGATGGTGATAATTGAAGTGTTTGTATGTTTATTCTTGTCTATGTGATGTATGGAGGAAGTTTGGAATGACTTGGATGAAAATCGGGTTAAATTGGAGAAGATACCAGAAATCTGGATTTCAGCTTTCTACGTGTACCCGGTCGACCGGACCATGTCTCGGTCGACCGGGCACACTAAAATGCCAGAAAAACAGGTCTCAGTTAATTTCTGCTAAAATGCGCACAGACAGTGTACCCGGTCGACCGGACCCTGTCTCGGTCGACCGGGCACACAGGAGTCTGTAGAGAATAACTGGAACATGTATTTCTCATTCAGAGCATAAATGCAGTGTACCCGGTCGACATCACGGCCATGATGTCGACCGGGGACACTGCAGGATATTGACCTGGGAGGTCAACATCCAGTTCACCCGGTCAACATCCCAGGGTGTGATGTCAACCGGAAAAGCTGTGAAAAGGCAGATTTCCAGACTTCAACACTTGTGATGTCTGATCACATGTGAGGCCCATTGACCATCCAAATGACCTTCCATCAAGTGTAGCACACCACTAACCAATGGCATGGCTCAGCCTTGATTTGTGGGGTCCACCAATTGAGGGTTTAGGATTTGAATCATCATTGACTCGAACCTTAACTGTAGCACATGGTGTCTGCAACTTCAGGAGCACCAGATTTATCATTTTGGACACCTGAGGCTACAGATAGGGATCCAATCATGTGATGAGGCCTGAACCAAGAGTGGACCATTACCTATGACTGGTCCTTTGTCTATTTCCATTTGATTCCATGTTTTGAGGATTCTTGTGTTACTCTTTTTTCTTGTCCTTGTTATTGTCTTGACCTATTAATTAATGGAAATTGGAGGACCTGAACCTAGGATTACTTAGATGTGACCCTAAGCTGTGTTTGAAGATAATTGACCCGTGTCTGTGTTTAGGCGGGCCCTCATACGGCCTAAGATTGGGGACGTAGAACCCTAGACTGAAGAGGTTAGTAGGAATGGTTAGTTAGCTCTTTGCGTATGAGTATAGGAGGGATATTGGTTGAATAGACACAGTATGGTACTTGTGTTACCTTAGGCCACGGTTGTAAGCCTTGGAGTGGATCCAATGTTGTTGGACTTGGACTTGTTGTTAGACTATGTTCCACGTTATACCTTAACCTCTTAGAGACCTGGGTAGGACCTTGCTCACGCAAGTTAAGCCTAGACAGACACAGACCCGTACTTAGTTCTCGAGTCGGCACTGAACATTCACTTAGTTATTCTAAACTCAGCCAGTCGACTGATCATCTCTAGTAGGAGCTATGTTCTGGTTACTTAGAGCTATCATGATGAGCTGTGATTAGACGGACGGTGTGATACTGCGTCCGGGTTAATCTGATAAAGGGGTGTGATCGGTGAGATAAAGGGGTGTGATCGGTGTGATAATGGGGTGTGATCGGTGTTATGTATATTGTATGTTATATTTATCAGGGCTGTTATCCCTTGCATGGTTATTACCCTTTCTCCACTGCAAACTGTTTATGGTATGGGATGTTTACAGTACGGGAGGGCCGCGGCATAATATCCCGCAGTGTATTTAGCTTGTGTGAATGTGCCCCTTTGTTGTCTGTTTAGTTTAGATACTTTACATTTCTGATTCTAAACTGCTATTACTGCTCAACTGCCTAGATTATGTACCTTGTTTACTCACATGATTATGTACCTGTCATTACTCTCTGTGTATACATCTTGTGTTATCTGCATATGGTGCCTTGCCAGATCTTTAGATCTGACTCATCTTTGGTGCTTAGGTCCAGACTATGATCCCGCGGGTGACTCGATCCACGAGGCGCCCGTAGTTGGGGACTACGGATGGGGACCGGCTGACCAAGTGGTCGAGCCGGAGGATGGAGAGCCTGCACAGGAGGGTTGAGTGCAGATTATTTTGGGTTTGAGAGCACTTTTGTAGAGAGACATGGGTAGATAGTTGATATGTATAAACACTTTGATATTTACACTTTGAGATCACTAATAGGCTTCCACACTTTTGCATCTGATATATATATACATGATACTATTGCTTCCGCTATCTTTTATTCCGTTTCTGCATTTCAACTGTTGATTATGATGTTGTTTAAAAAGTTTTAAAATTTTGACCTCACTGCGGACTACGATCTTGGAAGTTCTCGGCTTTTCCGGGAAGTAGCGCGCCAACTTCGGGTACCTTAGTGTTATCTCCGGTATTCGGAATTGGGGCGTTACAGGTCTCATATGACCCTTTCTATTCTCAGGTTGACCCAATACAAGTTGGGTTGAGGCTACGCCTACTCTTATTATTTGAACCATCAACAAACCTAGTAATTGCACTATGAAGTGCCCATCAGACCTAAATCCAACCTATTTATTTTATGCTCCAGTGTACTCTATTAGTTTCTGCTTTGATTTGGATTGACATGTTCAACCTGAATAATGAATAGGCTAAATACAAGTTGAGCCTTTACAAGTAGTCCAGAATCACTAAGAGGAGATTTGGACATGTAAAAAGTATCCCTATTAAGGCATGGTGTGATAACTGATGAACCAAAGCCAAGACCCACAAAACAAAACTTGTGAACCATGAAAAAAATACTTTTTCCACGTGTAATTTGGTAAGATATGAATTTAAGCTTACAGTGTACAGTGCTAGAACCTTTGATATATTATTTACTTGAAATTAGTTTCTCCCCCCTAACTTGTTTTCTTAAATTTGCATTTAACCTAACAAGTTTCTGCATCCTTAGGAAGTAACTCTCGCATTTTATGTTCCTTTGAATATGTTGTTCTGGGAATAAAATATGGATGTAGAATAGTGAAACCACTGATGTGGCTTGCATTAACAGTTTGGCTGAATGCCCTGAATAGTAAAAAAAAGAAAGTTGAAGAGGTATGTATGGTTGAGCACCTCCCACTGGGGACACGGGTTCATGAGTGAGTCCTGTAGGGTTGATTTTTTTTTAATTAGGCCTTGAACTGATTATCCATACACAAAAATAATAACTGTTTGTGTATGTTAAAAGCAAGAGGGATGTGTTTGTATAGGTTTAGTTCATAGAAGAATAAGAAGAAGAAAAAACTGAAACCAATACTAGGGAACTCGTGACCCAAGTGTAGAATCTGCGAGCGGCAAACTATACTTATTAGGAAAATGCATTTCTGAGCCAAATCCATGTGCCTTTCTCATTGTTTATGCACCCCATTATTAAGGCATTGTCATTTTGTTGTTGGAGACAAAAAAATGGGCGAAGTGTTGGAAATTTATACTAAAAGCATACTTTTATGTATTTGTCTTCGACTAATTAGTATATTTTGTCTTTTCATCTAAATGGGATTTTGTGTGGGCAAATGGTTGCATTATTTATGATTATGCATTTGTGTCTTTTATTTTATAATGTAGACATGTTGGTGTATAGAATTCTGCTTATACACGGAGGACTTATTTGTCGGTTCTTATAGAATATAAGTTTTTGTTCACAGTGTAGATGGACTTGGACACACCATCGGTACGATTGTAGCATGATGTTTCAGCAGGCTTGTCTTGGCTGCGGGAAACAGTATAGTTTCGACTCATCATGCTAGTACGCTTTGTGTGTATTGAACATGACCGCTTTTGGGTTTATTATCTTTATACTGACTATATAAGATGACTAACATCCAAATGGTTATTATGAGTGCTTGTATTCTTAATCCTGACCTAAATAATAGACACATACATTTAGTATTTGCCATTTTGATTTACAAAGGAGTGAGATCTTTTATGGGTCAATAATCTCAGTAAATCGAATGACTACATGATCGTAGCCCCAAGTGCAAGGCCGCGATTGTAGTAATAACCGGTGAAACCGGATCGATCCACGGAGAGTTTAGTTATCGCAAAACCTGTCCTAATAAAAAAAACTAGTTCTAGCCTAAAAAAAACTATACAAATCAAATTTCCTAATTGAATTAAAAATTAATTACAAATCTGAAATATTAATTACAACCAAAGAAAATTAAAATCCTAATCTAGAAACCTAATCTAACCACTGCATCACCATAAGATTCATTAGCCCAACCAATTGCAATAATTGTTAAGGGTGCATAAAATAAAGAATAAAATAAAATCAAATAAAATAAAATCAGAGAATAAAGAAATTATATTTTAATTCTAAAACTTTGCAATAATTACTTTGCTTAATGTTATCAAGAAAAATCAAGACCACCGCACCAAGTGCGCACTGTCACTACTCACAAAAATTCAATGTTGACTCATTGGTGAAGACCAAGACCCCATAAACTTGATTTATTAATGAAAGACCCATTACAAGCAAATAACCATTACAAAATTCTTTTAATAAAAATAAAGTGCATCCAACCTTACCATAGACACAAGAAACACTAAACGGAGGAGAGGGACTCGCGGTCTTGAACGGCGATCCAACCGGCTCTCGTTTCGCGATCTGAAATCCAAGCAACGGAAGATGATTTCAAGGATGATCTGATGGTGGAGTGACGATAGCAACGGCGGCGGCGTGACGGCGTAGAAATCCAAGTGGTAGTGTGCCTTAGGGAAGGCCTTGGATGAAATATTGATGGAAGGAGGAGAGATGAAGAAGAATTAATGGAAAACGGGGGAATTATTGTTGCTGGTCGTCCAAGGGGAATGGAGATATGGGGATCCACGTCCAGCCCTCTTTTTATATATTTTTGATAGCTTGGGTTGCAAGGTTTTGATTTGGGTAAGGATTAGTAGTGTGTGGTCCAAGTTGGATTAGGATTAGGAGAGTTTTTGAGAGATTTTCTAGGGGTTGGCTCACAATCCTAGTAAAATTAGGATTGTTCTTATCTCATGCAACTCCCTCTCTTGGGTCCCACTTGGGTTAAGGATCAATTCAAATCTGAATTTCAGATTTGATGTGCAATTCTTGAATACATGTGGACCCCACTTGGGTGTACACAACATGGAACGTCCCATGCCTTGGCTTGACTTTCTTTTGCAATTTTTTTTCTTCTTTGTTTGGCTTGAATTGAATCTTAGCCATCCATCTTGACATGTAAGCAATATTTGTTGGAGAGTAGATATGACACCTCATCATCTCATGGCCCGCAAATTTGGAACTTATCTTCAAGAGATTAAATCTGATTTTTTTCTTGCATATGAGAGCGGACCCTACCATGGCCGCCCCTACCTTAGATTCCATGCCAAAGGAAGGTGGGTCCATGGTGCATTTGATTCATCAATTCTCTTCCGTGGGCCCCGATTTCTGAAATTCCCTACAAAAATAGAAGCAAAGATCAAAGAATAATCTAATCATATAGGTAAGGAATTATGGAAGATGCGGTCCCAATTCACACCAAATAAATGCATAAAATGTCACCATTTTATCAAGTTTTCTTCAATTAAATCAATGGTACAAAGAAAATTCATCATTTCATGTGTGAATAAAAAGTTATGGGAAATTTGTGACTTTCAATGTAAAAAATAGAGAAATTCATGATTTTATGTGAAAATACAATTTTTGGATGAATTTTGACTCAAATTTAGACTTTGATGCTCAAAAACATAAAATCATAATTTTTTTACTAAAATGGTTCATGATTTGATGATTAAGTCCTTAATTATTCTAAAATGATAAGGAAATTCTACATTTTTAAGGACTTATCACACCCCCCAACCAGCTTTTTGCTAGTCCCGAGCAAAATATGCAAACTATGGTAGGTCTTCTGGCCTAATCTAATCTAAACTAAATGCAAAGACAAAAAGAAAAACGCCTCTTTCGCTGGCACTCTCGGCTGCATTTAGCGTATGCAGCAAGCCCTTAAACCCCTAGGTTACCCCTAGTGGACGAGTTGTGCCTCGTGAGGGTTTGCAGTGAATATGCCCACAAAATTCATTTACCTAAAAGTGAAAGAAATTCAATGGAAGGTTTTTCAAAAGAATATTGAGTCAAATCGGATGCCTCGAATCCTCAAATAATAAAGATTTCAGACTTTTCAAAATCCGGTTCACATTTTTTTTTTTTCTAAATTATACCAAAATTTTGAGTGCCTTGTGCAAATGTATACATCAAAACAAAAATTTTAAATGTTCTACGATAATGCCATGAAAACAGAATTCTCCCTCGGAATTTCCAACTTTCCTAGATTCGGGCAAAATACAAGTCTCCTCTCAAGGCTACTATGATGGCTTTCGCACTGTTGTTTTTCAAAGGCCGCGAGATGCATCTTCTTTTCTTTTTTCTTTTTTTTTATTTTTTATTTTTTGAAGACCAACATGTGACTGTGCAATGCCTAGGTCCCTTAAGCTTTCTAATTAACCCATATAATGAGCATTAGGCCAATGACTCCGAAAACAGATGTCTTTAGGGCACTAGGTATATAAATACCCCTACGGGCTTACTGGCTAGGGTTAAAAAGGCTACGAACCCAAACTAGTCACATAACTTTTTATTCTTTTCAAGAGTTATAACTAAACTCTTTTTTTTTTTTTTTTTTTTTAACACTTATTTGTGCATCCCTTGGCAATTTTTTTTTCTTTTTAAACGGTCCCCAACAATAGGCAGCCCTTTTCAATTCACCCGAATTAATTCACTGGTTTTGGTTGGCCTAACCATGCCGATGAACCAGGAGAACTCATATGGCCAAATTTCAGAAAGTCGTCTCTTTTTCTCTCTTGAAAGAACTCTGAAAATGACACTTAAATCTTTTTGTCCAAAACTTTTGAAATGATGTACACGTGGTACTGTGAAAAACAAAGTTCGGTATTCATTTTATTTTTTAGAAAATAATGAACCTTCATTTTACTTCCTTCCAAAAAATTCTGAAATTCCAGATTTCTAAG
The DNA here is from genome assembly GCA_029852735.1 of Persea americana. Taxonomy (NCBI): domain Eukaryota; kingdom Viridiplantae; phylum Streptophyta; class Magnoliopsida; order Laurales; family Lauraceae; genus Persea; species Persea americana. The sequence goes on from CM056814.1 coordinate 45,815,749, forward strand.
CATCTTCGAATCGTCAAGTTCTTTTGAAAACACCCTTTTTTTTTTCTTTTTTTTTAAAAACGGCTACTCAGAAACGAAAAAAACAAAATTTGTCTAAAATTGGACAAGTGTGCTTGTTCCCACCCCCCAACCTAAACTAGACAACGTCCTCGATGTCATACATGAAATGCGAAATGAAATGTAACATGAGGTGAAAATGTAAAAGGAGGAAAAAGAGTAGAAAGCACCTGGAGTAATGAAGCTTTTGTGTAGAAACCTGTCCAATGTAAGACAAATAACACACAAAGAAAATAGAAAAATATATGCATAATATACAAAGGTATGGGGCCACTGTCAGATCCAGTGCCCGTCAATCCTGATAGTTAGGATCGATCAGAGGAATTACATTTTCCTCTGGAGGCAAAGTCTCCAAGAATGGTTTTAAACGTTGTCCATTGACTTTAAAAGAGGTACCATTTGATGGATCAATGAGGGTCACTGCCCCATATGGAAATACTTCTTGAACAATGTAAGGGCCTGTCCAACGAGATCTTAATTTTCCAGGGAAAAGATGAAGTCGAGAATTGTACAAGAGGACTTTTTGAGACGGATGGAATGATTTTCTTAATATCCGTTTATCATGAAAGGCCTTAGTCCTGTCCTTGTAAATTCGTGAGTTCATATAAGCCTCGTTTCTCAATTCTTCTAATTCATTTAGATCAAGAGCTCTTTTCTCCCCAGCCTTGTCTAAGTCAAAGTTCAGTTGTTTTATGGCCCAATAAGCTTTATGTTCCAGCTCCACCGGAAGGTGGCAAGCTTTCCCATATATAAGCCGGTATGGAGACATCCCAATTGGGGTCTTATATGCAGTGCGATAGGCCCACAAAGCATCATTTAACCACATGGACCAATCCTTACGATTCGGTTTTACCGTGGTCTCCAAAATTCTTTTAATTTCCCTATTTGAGACCTCTACCTGCCCACTTGTTTGAGGATGATAGGGGGTAGCCACTTTATGTGTAACACCGTAATTTTGAAACAAACTCTCAATAATGCGGTTACAAAAGTGAGTGCCCCCATCACTAATGATGGCACGCGGAGTTCCAAAACGGGAAAAGATACTGTCCAAGATAAACTTTTTTACCGTTTTAGCATCATTGTTCCTACATGGGATTGCTTCAATCCATTTGGAAACATAATCAATTGCAACGAGGATATAATGAAAACCAAAGCTCGGGGGAAATGGTCCCATAAAGTCTATACCCCATACATCGAATAACTCGACGACCAAAATTGGGTTTAAAGGCATCATGTTCCTTTTGGAAATTGAACCCAATTTTTGGCACCGCTCACATACTTTACAGAAATCATATGCATCTTTAAATATAGTGGGCCAGTAAAATCCAGATTGCAAAATTTTGTGAGCGGTCTTTTTAGCAGAAAAATGGCCACCACAAGCTTGAGAATGGCAAAATGATATAACACTATTCACTTCATGGTCTGGAATGCATCTCCTAATGATTTGGTCTGGGCAGTATTTGAAAAGGTATGGGTCATCCCAGAAAAACTGTTTTACCTCAGTGAAAAACTTGTTTTTATCTTGTTGGGTCCATTCTTTTGGAATTTCACCCGAAGCTAGATAATTAGCAATGTCAGCATACCATGGAGAATGGGAAAATGTGGCAAACAAGTGCTCATCAGGGAAAGTGTCCTGGATTGGCAAGGGTTCTAAAGCGTTGGAAAGGACAATCCTAGAAAGATGATCAGCCACCACATTTTCTACTCTTTTCTTATCCTTGATTTCGATATTGAACTCTTGGAGTAGAAGGATCCATCTGATCAGTCTGGGCTTGGCATCTTTCTTAGAAAGCAAGTACTTCAGCGCAGAATGGTCAGTAAAGATCACAATTTTGGATCCAATTAAGTAGGAACGGAATTTATCCAGTGCATAGACCACAGCCAATAGTTCTTTCTCTGTTGTAGAATAATTAAGCTGTGCACTGTTTAAAGTCCTGCTAGCATAGTAAATTACATATGGCTTTTTGTCCCTACGTTGCCCAAGAACTGCCCCAACTGCATAATCGCTAGCATCGCACATGATTTCAAAGGGTAGGCTCCAATCTGGAGGTTGCATAATTGGAGCAGTCGTCAACATGTCCTTAAGCTTGGTAAAAGCCAATTGACATGCCTCCGTCCACTCAAATTCTGCTTCCTTTAGCAGAAGGTTGCATAATGGTCGAGAAATGACACTAAAATCTTTTATGAACCTTCTGTAGAATCCAGCATGCCCTAAGAAAGATCTTACATCTCTTACGGTTTTTGGGGCGGGCAAATTGGAAATTAGATCTATTTTGGCTTTGTCCACTTCCAATCCTTTAGATGATACGATGTGGCCAAGGACAATCCCTTGTCGTACCATAAAATGACATTTTTCCCAATTTAGTACTAAGTTCTTTTCTTCACACCTAGAGAGGACCTTAGTTAAGTTGCTCAAACAATCTTGGAAAGAATCTCCAAAAACGGAGAAATCGTCCATGAAGACTTCGAGAAAACGTTCCACCATATCACTAAAAATACTCAGCATGCACCTTTGAAAGGTTGCAGGAGCATTACACAGCCCAAAGGGCATCCGTCGGTAAGCAAAGGTGCCAAAGGGGCATGTGAAAGTTGTTTTCTCTTGGTCTTCCGGGGCGATCTCTATTTGATTGTATCCAGAATATCCATCCAAGAAGCAATAATACACGTGGCCAGCTACCCGTTCTAAAATTTGGTCCAAGAAGGGTAGGGGGAAATGATCCTTTCGTGTGACAGTATTTAACTTTCTGTAGTCGATGCAAACTCGCCAACCTGTGGGTATGCGGGTTGGGATGAGCTCATCATTAGCATTACGGACTACAGTTACGCCGGCCTTTTTAGGTACAACTTGGGTAGGGCTGACCCATTGGCTATCCGAAATTGGATAAATGATACCCACATCTAGAAGTTTCAAAACTTCCGCCCTAACCACTTCCTGCATGGTGGGGTTTAACCGGCGTTGCATCTGACGGGAGGGTTTTGCATTCTCCTCCAAATAGATATGATGTGTACACACGAGGGGATTAATTCCCTTAATGTCAGCCACGGTCCAAGCAATTGCACCTTTGTGCAGTTTGAGCACTTCTAAGAGTTGGACTTCTTGGTCCTTGTCAAGGTGTGCAGAAATTACTACAGGAAATGTTTCATTTTCTCCAAGGTATGCATATTTCAGGTGAGAGGGCAAGGGTTTTAACTCAGGTTTGGGCGGCCTCACCTGAGATGGAAGAGACAGAGTACCAGTTGGTAATAGCTCTTCAAAAGAGGGTTTGCCTATAGTGTTGACCATTTCAACAGTGTTATCAAGTGTTTCTTCACAGAGGGTCAGGCTCTCAAATGACTCAATGGAATCAGAGATTGATTTTTTAAAAGTTTCTGCTGTAAGAACACTGATCAAATCTACTTCTTCAAGGTCAATGTTATCATCCCGTGGTTGTTTGCAAAGGTCAAAAACATTTAGCTCTAATGTCATGTTACCAAAAGATAGCGTCATTTTTCCATTCCGGCAATTGATCAATGCATTGGATGTGGCTAAGAATGGTCTCCCCAGAATTACCGGAATCTGAGCATGAGGATCTGCCACAGGATGAGTGTCTAGCACAATGAAGTCTATTGGAAAGTAGAACTTGTCAACTTGCACAAGCACATCCTCTACTATCCCTCTCGGTCTTTTGACTGATCGGTCTGCGAGCTGCAAAGTAATCTGGGTGGGTTTGAGTTCGCCTAACCCCAATTTTACATAGACCGAGTAGGGTAGTAAGTTGACACTCGCCCCAAGATCAAGCAGCGCTTGTTCAATTTGACAATTTCCAATAATGCACGAAATCGTGGGGCATCCTGGATCTTTGAATTTAGGGGGAGCGTCATGCTTTAAAATTGCACTAGCTTGCTCAGTGAGGAACGCTTTCTTTTGTACATGTATCTTACGCTTCAACGTGCACAAGTCCTTAAGAAACTTTGCGTAAGATGGGACTTGTTTGATTGCGTCTAACAACGGGATGTTAATTTTAACCTCTTTAAGTACATCAAAGATTTCCTGGTTCTATATAGATGGCTTGGCAGGAGCTAATCGGTTGGGAAAAGGTGGTAAAGGCTTGAATCCCGGAGGAACTGGGCTTTTTTCCTTGATAGAAGGGACTTCATTTTCTTTCCCTTCTTGATCTGAGGATGCAGGTTGTTTATTTTTTTCCAGATCAGGCTTTGCAATCTCTTTACCACTACGTAGAGTAGTAACAGCTTGAACCTGCTCCTTTGAATTTGACGGACTACCTTGATGAACCTCAAATTGCCCTTTTGGATTGGGCTGTGGTTGGGCTGGAAAAGCCCCCTTATTTTGTGATTCAATCAATTTACAGAGGTTCTGCATGGTGTTCTGTAAATTCTCAAAGTTCTGATCATGTTTTTTATTGATGGACTCTTGATTCACCATAAACTTAGCCACAAGTTCATCCCAAGGTGTCGTTTGTGTTGTAGGGGGTACCATTTGCTGTGTGTTTTGAGCATATGTACTAGGAGTACCCCCAAATGGATTTGACATTTGGTTGAAATTGGGCTGAGTAGCATTTGGGCCATTCCTCCAACTAAAGTTGGGGTGATTCCTCCAATTAGGGTTGTATGTGTTACCCAAAGAATTGTTAAACTGCCGGTTGTATGTGTTAGTGGCATTTGCTTGCTCGTGAAACGCTTCTTGAAAAGCAGGGAGTGTTGGGCACTCCGAAGAAATGTGTTTATCACTAGCGCAGATGCCACAAACTATAGCAGGTTCCTTATTCTTCACAAATTTCAAGGACTCAACTTCTCTTGTAAGATAGGCAATTTTTGCTTGAAGATCATCGCTTTCTTTTAATACATATAACCCCCCTCCTTTGGCCTGATTCAATTGCTTTACGGGGTCTATACCTTCAGATGTGTCCCAATTTTGTGCACTATCTGCCAAAAACTGAAGGTAGGTCCATGCTTGATTTGGGTTTTTTGCCATGAACTCCCCATTGCACATCATCTCCACGAATTGACGTGTTTCTGGACTAAGTCCATCATAAAAGTGACCAATTGTATTGTGCAATTCAAATCCGTGGTGGGGACATGCAAGGAGTAGTTCATTAAAGCGTTCCCAACACCTATAATAAGACTCCTTGTCTTTTTGTTTAAAATTCATAATATTTCTCCGTAAGGTGTTGGTCTTATGTAATGGGAAAAATTTCTTTAAAAATTCCCGGACCATGTCGGACCATAGAGCAATCGAATTGGGTTGTAAGGAGTGAAGCCATGCCTTAGCCTTATCTTTGAGGGAAAATGGAAATAAACGAAATTTGATAAGGTCTTCCCTCACATTATTGAAGTGTAGTGTTGCACACACTTCTTCAAACTCTTTAATGTGCAAATATGCACTTTCTGATTCAAGCCCATGAAATTTGGGGAGAAGTTGGATTACTCCCGGTTTGATATCAAATTGACCCGCACCTGCGGGTATGACCATGCACGACGGTGTGGCTTGTCGTGTAGGGTGAAGGTAATCACGTAAACTCCTAAGAGGTTGATTCACCTCCCCATTATTATTGGGTCCATTCCCATTATCGTTCTCCTCGTTATCACTCTGCTCATCAGCCATATTGGAAATCCTAAGAGAACCAGGAGATCTAGATTCGTAGAATTTAATCAAGCTCTTGACAGGTGATTCCTTCCTTACTAACCGATTTGAGGAGTCCCTCTGCCAAGAAGATGGGGGTCTTTCCTTCTTTTTTGGAATTTTGAAAAGTTTTTATTTCTTTTTTTTTTTTTTATAAAGAAACCTAGAAAGAAAAACTACCTAAGGTCCGTTCTTAGATTTAAAAGAAGATTCTCAAATTCTTGCAAAGTCCTAATCTTAGAGAGTTTAATATCTCTAAGGAAAGTTCCCAAACTCAAATCTATGAAACTGGCCCGACCAGGTAAGTCCCCAGATCAGTGGTGGGGTCACGATGCGTTGCAAGGGTCCCGCTTAAAAACCACTTTCTAGAACAAGAGACTTGTCTCCCTTATCTATTGGGACAAGACTTGCCTGGACATCGAACCAATTAAGAAAGGCAGTTTGTTCGGCTTCCCAAAGAAATAACTAACCTTCTTAAAAAAAAATTCCAGCAAGTTTTTAAGAGTCCTTTTAAATTTAAAAAAAACTAATAAAACTGAGTTTCCAATGAAAGTTCTGAAATTTTCAGATTTTTGCAAGTTTGGTGGCCAAAAAGCCGAATTTGTGCGATCTACTACTTGCCTTTGTGAGGGAAAGTTCCAGAATTTTTTTGGAAACTTTAAAAACCTAAAAATATGAAAAACAACTGAATTTAACAGACCCTAATTAATCCTAATCAGCAACAAAAAAAATGAAAATAAATGACCTAAACTAGTCCAAATTAGAACAAGTAAATTAGGCAATTTTCAGAAATTGGATGTGATTTTTGAAAAATCAGAAAAAAATAATTTTCAGATCTGAAATAGTTCCAATTTTATCAAAAATCAGAGATTAAAAAGCCACTTTTTAATGCAATAGGGCTGGTCCAAACATTCCATGCATGCTACCCTTAGATCTAGAATGATTGCGGAATAGTAAAGGCACACCCACAAAGCAATTAAAAAGATAGGTTGAAAAAAATACCTTAAGCGAAGAAAAACTCCCCGGCAACGGCGCCAAAAACTTGATCGTAGCCCCAAGTGCAAGGCCGCGATTGTAGTAATAACCGGTGAAACCGGATCGATCCACGGAGAGTTTAGTTATCGCAAAACCTGTCCTAATAAAAAAACTAGTTCTAGCCTAAAAAAAACTATACAAATCAAATTTCCTAATTGAATTAAAAATTAATTACAAATCTGAAATATTAATTACAACCAAAGAAAATTAAAATCCTAATCTAGAAACCTAATCTAACCACTGCATCACCATAAGATTCATTAGCCCAACCAATTGCAATAATTGTTAAGGGTGCATAAAATAAAGAATAAAATAAAATCAAATAAAATAAAATCAGAGAATAAAGAAATTATATTTTAATTCTAAAACTTTGCAATAATTACTTTGCTTAATGTTATCAAGAAAAATCAAGACCACCGCACCAAGTGCGCACTGTCACTATGCACAAAAATTCAATGTTGACTCATTGGTGAAGACTAAGACCCCATAAACTTGATTTATTAATGAAAGACCCATTACAAGCAAATAACCATTACAAAATTCTTTTAATAAAAATAAAGTGCATCCAACCTTACCATAGACACAAGAAACACTAAACGGAGGAGAGGGACTCGCGGTCTTGAACGGCGATCCAACCGGCTCTCGTTTCGCGATCTGAAATCCAAGCAACGGAAGATGATTTCAAGGATGATCCGATGGTGGAGTGACGATAGCAACGGCGGCGGCGTGACGGCGTAGAAATCCAAGTGGTAGTGTGCCTTAGGGAAGGCCTTGGATGAAATATTGATGGAAGGAGGAGAGATGAAGAAGAATTAATGGAAAAAGGGGGAATTATTGTTGCTGGTCGTCCAAGGGGAATGGAGATATGGGGATCCACGTCCAGCCCTCTTTTTATATATTTTTGATAGCTTGGGTTGCAAGGTTTTGATTTGGGTAAGGATTAGTAGTGTGTGGTCCAAGTTGGATTAGGATTAAGAGAGTTTTTGAGAGATTTTCTAGGGTTTGGCTCACAATCCTAGTAAAATTAGGATTGTTCTTATCTCATGCAACTCCCTCTCTTGGGTCCCACTTGGGTTAAGGATCAATTCAAATCTGAATTTCAGATTTGATGTGCAATTCTTGAATGCATGTGGACCCCACTTGGGTGTACACAACATGGAACGTCCCATGCCTTGGCTTGACTTTCTTTTGCAATTTTTTTTCTTCTTTGTTTGGCTTGAATTGAATCTTAGCCATCCATCTTGACATGTAAGCAATATTTGTTGGAGAGTAGATATGACACCTCATCATCTCATGGCCCGCAAATTTGGAACTTATCTTCAAGAGATTAAATCTGATTTTTTTCTTGCATATGAGAGCGGACCCTACCATGGCCGCCCCTACCTTAGATTCCATGCCAAAGGAAGGTGGGTCCATGGTGCATTTGATTCATCAATTCTCTTCCGTGGGCCCCGATTTCTGAAATTCCCTACAAAAATAGAAGCAAAGATCAAAGAATAATCTAATCATATAGGTAAGGAATTATGCAAGATGCGATCCCAATTCACACCAAATAAATGCATAAAATGTCACCATTTTATCAAGTTTTCTTCAATTAAATCAATGGTACAAAGAAAATTCATCATTTCATGTGTGAATAAGAAGTTATGGGAAATTTGTGACTTTCAATGTAAAAAATAGAGAAATTCATGATTTTATGTGAAAATACAATTTTTGGATGAATTTTGACTCAAATTTAGACTTTGATGCTCAAAAACATAAAATCATAATTTTTTTACTAAAATGGTTCATGATTTGATGATTAAGTCCTTAATTATTCTAAAATGATAAGGAAATTCTACATTTTTAAGGACTTATCACTACACTATGAGTGTGGTGCATATTAGTTTATTAACGGAATCCACGTCCCATAATTGAGATTGATAATATCCCCTTGATGAAGCTTTTGAGTTTTGATTATGTCAAACCTTGCAGGTGGACTTTGCGTCCGACATATCAAATAAGTTAAGTGTAAGGTCTCAAGGAATTATAAAGATATCGATTAAATATAGATGTCGGTAATTATTTAATCGACGGATATTTGAAATCTTAACGTGGGGAGATTAATAAGCATTTAATGACATGAAGCTCGAAATATTATTTTTGAGAATAAGGACAGGTGTGCAATTATAATTCTCTAGTGGACTGAATTGTAATTTATGGAACTGAGATTCTAATTTGGGTCAAATTAGGGTTTCCTGCTTCCATAAGGAGTCTATCCTTATTTACTTCTTAAGGTCTCTATTGTAGCTTATAAATATGCACTATTGCTCTCTAGGTCAAGTAGAAGAAAAATCTCGTTTTAGAGAGCAGAGAGAATTTGCAGAAGAGGCCCACTCTCCGGTGCGAATTCGAGCATAGAGGAATACTGTAGAAGATCTTGAGATTTTCGGGCTGCTGCAAGACCGAGATCAAATAAAAAAGACCGAGATCAAATCAAAGAGATCTCGCAACTATGGTCTTTGATCATCTTCGTTTAAAGCTATTTCTGCATTGATCTGTACGCAATATCTAGGGTTTCTGGCAAAAACTTTTTTCTAACACGAAAAACCTATAAAGAATTGTAATGATACCGTTATCAGAAAATTTTAAAAACTAGATTTTGAGTGAAATCGTGATTCTTTCTTATTGTTTATGCATCTAAATATAAAGTCACCATTATTTTCTTATTGGACACAAAAAATGGATGAAGAAACTATAAATGATGGTAACGATATCGTTATAAAAAAAAAATGTCAGGCACAAAATCCCAGTTCGTATGAGTAGGAATTCAAGTCTTAAAGATTTTTCCCTGTGATTTTACCTTACTATGCTGATTTATCCCTTTTCTTTTGTTTCATAGTCATGTTTTTAATGGTTGGTGAGAGATATGAGTTCATTTATCATGTAGAGATAGGATCAAAATTATTTTTTACGATACTTGACTTATGATATTAAGTTGAAGAGTTAATCGTGAATGAATAATTATTTTTTATTTTCGTTTCTACAATGTAGTGCTAGTTGATGGTGAAGACACTAAAATTTAAAGTAGCAATGATATTCATATAAATGAACTTATAAGGAGAGTGAGACACAATTAGGAACACTTTAACACATTGTAGTGCAGGTTGATGGTGAAAATACTCACATTTAAAGTAGCAATGACATTCATATATAATTGAACTGTTATATAAAATTCATATATTTTTATCATAGATGTGATTGCCTTTTTAGTGATTTATAAATTATCATGGGCTGAAAATCCATTATCAAGATGTTCTTCCTATACTCTAAATTTTGATCCATAGTTAGCTATGATGTTTCCTTCTGCACTTTCTCATCAATCTACTCAATATAACCAGATTCCACTAACAAGTGCTTAAAAACAGAGACAGAGAATTGCTACAATCTAGCCCCGCTTGGGTTGGATGATTTTACACAAGGAAACAAAAAATAAGTATTGTGCTTTCTTTTCAACTTGCAAATGAATTGGAAAACATATCTCAATGCAAATTTTCCATTACCTGAAAATTAAGAGTGGAGCAATGGCAATAGGCATGTAGCTTTTGCTTGCCAAGCCTATCCCCATATCCCCTTAGGGATAATTTCATTACGGTCATTTACATATGTAAATGACTTACATGTGACATAGTTACACACCTGCGCGTTTGTTTGCATTCATTTACACATCACCGGCCCAAATTGCATATGAAAATGATGCGTAAATGAGCTCATTTCACAAAAGAATTTTCACACCTAGAGTGATGGTAAAAGGTTACACACTAGAATCGTCGTATGAAAAGGATTCACATCAAATTCGGCGTTTGGTGCGTCCCGTGTAGTTCCGTCACAGAGCGGGCTGGGTTCTAAACCCCACTCCCCCAACTTTCTACTTTTCCCCCTTCCTATGTTCCCCCAACCAAAAGAGAATTGAAACCCTACAACTCTCCTCACCTCCCATTTCTCTCACCAGCAGCATGAGGACCTGAGCACGTACATTTCAGGTATGGCACCCTTTTTCTCTCTGCTTCTCTCTTTACTTTCTGTGTTCCCCTCTCTCTCTGTCTCCTCTCCCTTTCTACTTCCCTCTCTCCCCATTCCATCTCACCCTCTCTCAATACCTCTCTGTCCCCCTCCTTCCTTTTCTGATCTCTCTCCTCACTGTCCCTAGGATTATCTATCTCTTAAGCACTCCAAGTTGATATAGAAGACGTAAATTCCAATTTGATTAACAAATCAAATTTGATCACATCTATTTTGGGGATACGCATAACGATTAATAGCCTGTTTTTCACTATTTTTTCCCAGAGACTTGTCAACCTGTAACTTCAATTTTAATCAAGTTTTTAATACTCCAAATGGTTACATTGTGGGACCTTACGGGGTGAAGTCATCCATTGTTCAACAAATTGCAAGTGTGCTCTTTTTTAAGATAATTGTTATGAGCTTTATTTGATGTACCAATTTCTGTTCTTTTGGCGAATATATGACTTTCAATTTATTGATCTTTTAATGTCGTTCTTGTTTGGATTTAAGGTCAATGCAGTGGTCTTGTTGTGAATGGGCCTGCTTATGGTTTAAACCAGGCCAAGTATGATCCTCAAATTGGTAACCAAAATATGATTTCAATGCTTGAAACTTTCATCACAGGATGTAACCAAAATATGATTTCATTAAAAGGACCTGTTTTTATAAATGATGAAAAATGGGCATGTTTGTTTCCAAGGAATGCACATTATATAATACAACATGACCTAAAGATATATGTATGCTTTCCATTCTGCAATACCATAGGAAAGAGCAGCACGCACATTATACAAAATAATCGTAAAATGAGACTCATTGTAGGTAGTAAAGAGGATCAGACACTGAGAGCAATGGACAATGTCAAATGCAAATATTGAAAATTAAAGCCAACCAGTTCTTAGTATAGCAACAAATGCAGGTATTACCAGATATGCAAGGTAAAAGAACATTCAACAAAACCTGGGAAAAAATCAGAGATCTGAACAATATGCATTAGACTTTTTCAGTTTCTATAGCTGTTGTATAATGTGGAAAAAATCACTCCAACAGTTAAAAGATGGAAGATGGAAGATAACTCCAACGGTTATAGAAACTGAAAATAAAAAGAAAACAAGCAAAGAGAGAATGTGGAAGAGAGAAGAACAGAAAAAATCACCTTCATTGAAATCTCAAATGGAAGATGACGTTAGAGCAGTCGTCACGAGTTCCGCTGGAGGATGTGGTCAGAATTGCTTAGATCGTAGGGAGCAGAGGGGGAGAGCAGGAGAGGGACGTTGGAGAGAGGGAAAGAGAGCTGGGAGTGGAGAGGGAGAGGGAAAGAGAGAGCAGGGAGAGCAGAAGCGGCGGAGAAAGAGAGAAAGGGTGGAGAGGTTCAATTTTGGGGAAGAACGGGAGAACAAAAACGATTGAGGTATAAGGTCTATAATGACATGACGCTGTCGTTCGCACAGCGAGGGGTAAAAGTGTCCAAAAATGTTGTACGAACACCAAAATGGGTATATTGATGTATTTCTGTTTAAAATGGGCATATACATGTTTAGCACCATTTATTTGGTAAAATTCCCTGTATCCTGAAAAGTCCTTCCTAAGTATACAAACGGTTCGTAAGACTCTTTTTTTTGAGGTCTTATTCCATGTTTTTCTCATTTATAAGAAAAAAGTTTGCCGGCTGAGAAAATGAATAAAGTCCCAACTGATGTGCTTAAGAATGCAATAAAGCACGTTGGAATTTCATGTTTTAGGGAAATAGCTAATTGACTGTGCGATATCGCACAAAAACCAATGAATTAGACTCCCAAATTTGGTGGGATTTTGAGTTGCGTTTTTTGATGTCTTATTCGATATTTTTCTCGATGATGAGAAAATATTTAGTCGAGAAGAAACTGATTAAAGTCTTAGCGGTTGTGCCCAATAATACAGTGAAGCTCACTGAAATTTCATTCTCTGGGGGACTGGCCAAGTGACCGTGCAATATCATACAAGAAGCATTGAATCAGCCTTCCAAATTTAATTGGGTTTTTAGTTATTTTTTCTGAGGTATTATTGTCTACTTTTTTGTCGATGAGAAAAAGTTTTGGTTAAGAAGAGAAAAAATTGATTAAAGTCCCAGCTGTTGTGCCAAGAAGTGTAGTCTTGCTCTTTACATTTTTTAACTAGTGTTTTAAGAAGCTTGGTGGTGTTTTGAGTAGAAATTTCTCATTTATCAATTTATATATTATTTTTTGTTCATTTAAGCACAATTTTGGTGGGGAAAAACAGATGAAAACCTAAGTTGCCACACCTTGAAATGCAATGAGACAAAAAGAACTCTTGTTATAATTTGTTATAAAGACACAGTAACAATTGTACATGCTTTGTTTTCCAATGTGTGAGGTTATATGTGAGAATAAGGTCAGAATAGATTTATTAAAAATGATTTTTTAGGATGTTTGATGTCATTTGTTCATCCAATCCATCCAAACAAAAAAAAAAGGTGAAAATAAACTCCAAAGTACTCTCCATGACCGTATCTCGATTCCCATCCATTTTTAACATAATATTTGATAGAGTATATAAAAAATTCCAAACATGTCCACCAAGCAATGTTGTTCACACCAAAAATGTCACTTATGCCCTTTTTACATCTTGAACATCAAAGAAGTTGCATGAAGTTACATTAAGCCATATAAGTGTGATTTCCAAAGCTTTCACACCATTTTGGAGGAGGTTCAATGTCATTTCATGATTGATGATTCTTTTCATGACAGAATGGGCGAAACTACTTCAAGCAAATCATGTGTTCGTCACCAGACACCTCAAAGTCATCATCCGGCCAACCAAAAAGCATGCTTTCTGCCAAATCGATCGAGAAATCAACATGACAGATAGTATTGGCCCACTGACGGTGATTAATGTTTGAATTTACAAAGTCATCGGACATCGAAGCAAAAGTGAGATCCACCGTGATCAAAGTCCCCTATGTTGCGCATAGGATTCCAAAAGCCACGACATGGCCCGCAACTCTTCAAGTGCTTTGGCAACCACTTAATGCGATTAATAACCCATTATCATGGATGGCCCAATCAGAATCCAAGAAACGGGAGTTACGAATCAATGCAATCATGATATTAAACTATGTAACTACTCCGATCATGAAGATTCAATGCAAATAATGGCCCATTATTCTGCAACGCCCAATCAAAATTCAAGAAAAAGAAGTTACAATACCATTAATTCAAAAGCGTATAACTCCCACCATCATGAAACATCGATGCTTTCAATGCATTAAAAGCCCATAAACTCTCCACATGCCAACCAAAAGGCTATAAAAGGAGGACATTTTCACCATTTCAAGGGATTGAAATCATGATCATCACATCACATATGGAAGAAAAACGCATTGCTGCTGCTACGATCATACAACGGTCTCCTCTTCGTTGAAGAAGCTCTACAATAGCCACGCCACAAGGTGAGTGAAGACCCTTGGGGGACCCCCCCTCAGGCCCTCTCCTTGCGATCCTTATTCTCTAAAAATCCGAGGATTAAACATTACCAAAGAATTAAAAGCATCTCACGTTATCATCAGAAGGATGTCGGCGAAGCCCAAACATGGCTTGCGTTCGTTAATTTGAACGAGTCCAGCGGTTTCTTGTGAAGTCAGATTTCATTTTCTTTCTTCTTATTGTGTTCGTATTTTTAAAGAGACACAAAAATCACAAGTCTTGTCTTTTCGATGTGAGTTGTAAATCGCCTCTCACAGCACAAAGAAATCTCCTTTTCACGGCAAGCAAATGAAATCCGCCTTTCATGGCAAAACACTGCCTTCTATGGCAAATAAATGAAATTTGCCTTTCACGGCATTCAAAAATCAAATTATGTTTCTTTTTAACACGTGCAATGAAAGTTAGAAAAAAGTTTATTTTCTTTTCTACATGAAAAAGTTGGTCTACAGATCATCGCTTGTTCTTTTAGAGTAAAATAGAAAATTCGGCATACCCATACACAAAAGAAAAATTCGACTGTCCGATTGTCTCAAGTCACGAAAGGGTTGAACCCTATGGATTCTCAAGTTTATTGACCTCGGTAGTCCCCGGAATGAGCCCGAACAATTGTGTGTACAAAAAATCATTGGAATGCTCGAAGAAGTCACAATACAAAGATGTAAATCAACTTGAAGCATACCAAGCCAAAAGAACTCTGTGAACAAAATATCTCATACATCATAAATGTCGTGAACTAAGCCCTTATACTCTCCATTGAGAATTGTGAGCTCAAAATGTTTACTGGCCATGAGTTTCATTGTCACCCCTGTGTAGGTGGACCGCAACATGTTTTCCTATTATAACCGTTCTTCTTACATCTGGAGCAAATGACTTTGCTCCTTCCTCGATTCTTTGTATGTATTATGTTCTTCGTGAGCCTATCAGCTTGTCTCTTTCCATGAGGAGGAAACACAAGTGAACTTGTTTGCACCTCCCATTGGTTCATCTCTTAATGGAAGGCCGTCTTCTATTATAAAATTATTTTTAAAAAAAGATTTCAATGTCAACAAACCGCTGCTTCAGGAGTAACTTTCCAATTGTCAACTTCCGTAAATATTTTGTAACTCTTGCGTGCCCTTGAAGATGTGTGACTTGAACGGCTTCAAAATAAATAATAAGAAGAGACTCTTAGACTAATAGCCAAAAAAGGGTTCACAAACAAGAAGAAAAATCTAATGTTCATTAAGAAAATACATAAAATAAATTAGTGCGTACCATGGAATGGGCTGCTTAGTTTTTTCAACAGTCCTTAAACTTCTTATAGAGATATAACAATATGGGGTCAATTCAATTACGACTTAATCTAAGCATACTCTGATATTTCGTCACCGTTTGGATCGACCAATGTGAATATCCGATTGATATGATAGATGCATCGTAGCATTGGATACTCATCTTCTTCATCTGAATTCATCTTTATAATAATTTGTTCAACTAGAGCATTGTAATTGAGGTTGTTAACCACTAATATGATCCTTTGCTCACCACCCATGTATACTGGATTTAAATGATCAAGGTCCAGATCCCCATTAAAGTGTGATATTAAACATATTTCATTTTCGGACATTCTGTAATAACAAAAAGGATGAAAATTGGATCAAATGATAGAAAGTTGAAGAGTAATATTTATTAAGCACTAATTTATCATAAATTTTTAGTGTTTTTGTATTTGTACCATTCATAATTATTTGGCTGCACACTTAGAATCATTTAGTGAAATTGATCTTAATCTTTTTTCTTCTAATCCACAACTCAAATTTCTTCAAATGAATACATTGAAAAATCAATGAATGAAATTACAAAGTTGGATTGAATTACATCAAATACAAGCATGAATCATACATCGCAACAACTTATAGTACTTAGTCAATGCCTTACCAAAGTTTCAACCTTGCAAAAACCAAAAGAAAAAACAGCCATTTATAAAATAAATATCATGAAGGCATTCTTACAATCTAAGAAGCTTTACGAGCATTATTGAAATAAGCACCAAAATTGTTTTATGGTATAGATACAAAAGCTAAAATAGAAATAAGGCGTTAAATAAAGCATGAAAAAACCTCTGGAAAAAAATAAAAATAAAAGGACAAGTAAGAACCCATGTTTTTTTGTTCTTTCTTTCTTATTTTTGGAGCAGAGGTGGACAATGGAAATGCAATTCTTGATTTCGTCATCCCATCACCTGATGATGGTTTCATGAGAAGCAGTTCCAAAAAAGAACGCATATACCACAAAATCGCAAAAGATATTGATATTGTGGACCTATCCCTTGTCCTTAAGGTAAAGTTATCACAACATTGTAGTGACCAAATGGAGAAAAAAGGAAGAAGACTAGTGAAGAAACCTTAAGATTCTTTAGGAGAAATGGAAGAGCAACGGAGAAACCTTCTTTAACGATGGAGAAAGTTACAGGAATAAAGAAGGTTGTAAGAAAAAATGGAGGTTCATTACTTTAAGAGATGGGAACGGAGGAAAATATGAGAAGGAAAGTGATCCGCTTTTATATATCTTCACTTTCTATTTGTGTGATATCGCATAGATTGTGCGATCCCGCACAGAAGGGGTAGAATTGAATATAGAATTTGGGGCCCCATGTTCAATACCCACATTTGGGATATAGTTTTGGTCAACACCATTTTGAGAAATTTATGATCTTTGATATTCTGTATGATCAAAATCCCAAGTCTATACTTTACCAAATTTGCCATGTGTTTGTTTTCATGTGGTAAAGTAAAGGTTGATGTCAAATCATGGTAAATCTGAGATAAAATAAACGTGAGATAAGGTATGTGGTGAGGTAATGTAGGAGAGAATGGTAAAATAGTTGTCTTATATTTTGAAGTGAATTTATCACTACCATGACTTATGTGGTAAAGAAAATATGGTTTGTGGTAAAGCTTGTGGTAAAAAAACAGCCGTTAGACTATATTCTTCTTTTACTTACGGTGAAAGAAGAATGTCTTTTCTAGGATGTTTGGTAAAGTAAGGTGAGATAAAGTATGCGGTGAGGTCAGGTATGAGAGAGAGTACCAAAGTATTTGCCTTTTCTATTGACTTTACTCTACCTTAATTTACCGTGTTTTTATGTGGTAAAGAAAAAGTGGCTGCTATATTTAATTTAACTTACTGCTTTTTCATCCCGACATAACAAAGAGAGAATATGTTACATTTGGGTCAACTTTATTTTCACCTTTACTTTACCACTTGCTAACACAAACATGAAGTGTGATTGTTTGGAAAATGATGATGATAGTGGTAATAATCATGATGATGGTTGTGATGGTGATGATGATGATCTTGGTGGTGATCTGATGATGATGTTGATGGTTATGACAATGATGATGATGCTAGGTGGTGGCAAAGATGATGATGGTGGTGGTGGTGGTTGCAGTTCTGATGAAGATGGTAGTGATCACCATGATAATAACGGTGATGGTGGTGGTGGTAGTGACAATTAATGTTGGTGATGTCGATGGTGATGAGATGGCGGCGGCGGCGGCGGTGACGGTGACAGTGACGATGATGGTGACGAGAAGATAATGATGGTGGTGGTGGTGACGATGATGGTGATTATGATGATTGGGGGGGGGGGGGGGGCGCTATGATGATGAAGATTAAGGTAGTGGTGGTGAAACTTCTTATATTGATTTAGTAAGGCGAATAATATACTTAAGTAGTTTGGATTTCAAAGGTGGCCTCATCGATGAATTTAAAGTGATGCATTAAATATAAATACAAGTATTTTATAAGTAATTGATCTTATAATGAATTTTAATCTGATCAATAACATTAATTTATTATTATTTAAAAAAATTTAAATATTAATATAATTTGTAGTACCTATCAAACAACTCTATAAATTTTTTTGTATTCTTCAAAAATTGTCAAACAACAAAAAAACACAAAATTAAAATATCACGCTATTTGATTTTGTATTATTTTAATATTACCCACTTGGGTGTTGGAGGAGTGGCATAAGATGTGGGCCTACTACTTCCCACTTCTTGTGTTCGAAGCTGCCCCAAATCTGTATGATGTGTGTTTGTGTGGGTTTAGCATGCGCCACCTATGAGATTAGTTTTGTTGGGTCAAAGATGTCAAGGATACCCACGTCATCCAAGAAAAAGGTCATTGTTTTATTCTTACAAAATCTAAATTTGTAAATATTTTATTCTGTAAACATGCAAATGGGTCCTAAAAGATTTTGGATTATTTGAATGTCTCACTCCACGCTTTCGGTATGTGAGGAGAGTAGAAATCTAAAGATGGGCGCACCTATTGAAAATCTTAATTTTTCAAAATGAATACTCTCACCTTCGGGATTTCCCCAAATTTTACTCAGACAAGAGTTGGTCAAATTGTTGATTAAGCATTTATATGAATAATAATATAATAAATGTATATGATCAATAGGGGATAATTGCATTAATCAAACCATTATTCATATGCCTAACCTTATGATGGGACCACTCTTATCTGAGTACAGTTCAAAAATTATACCACTAAATAGAAGGGTATTCATTTTGAGCAATTCGAATTTTTAATACTTGTGGCGCACTGTGAACTTCCACACCCAGCACTCATGTGACACTTAGAGGATCTAGACTCCAATTTAGGGATCCTCACAACTACCCTTGTCCTATAGATGGGTCCCCACCTATTGAAAATCTTAATTTTTCAAAATTAATACTCTCACCTACGGGATTTCCCCAAATTTCACTCAGACAAGAGTTGGTCACATTGTTGATTGAGCATATATATGAATTATAATATAGTAAATGTATATGATCAATAGGGAATATTTGCATTAATCAAATCATTATTCATATGCCTAACCTTATGATAGGACCACTCTTATCTAAGTACAGTTCGGAAATTATACCACTAAAGAAAAGGGTATTCATTTTGAGCAATTTAAACTTTTAATACATGTGGCGCACTGTCAACTTCCACTCCCTGCGCTCATGTGACACTTAGAGGATCTAGACTCAAAATTAGGGATTCTCACAACTACCCCTTGTCCTATAGATGGGTCCCCATGACATATATGACCAACTTTCTGCAATCTAGATGTGAAAAGGGTATTAAAAATGAGAAAAAAATGAGAACAGTAAGGTATAAATATTAAATGTAACTCTAAAACAATTTAAGGATTTGGAATTAAAGAATAAACAATAATAACAATTAAAAAGGAACCATTAAAATAGCGGGCCTGTAATACAAAGCGAATTTAACTTCCACGTTGGTCATGAAGGAAAATGAAATTGTGTCACTTCATTACATATTAATTTTTATCGCACTTATGATCATAGAAAAAGAAATGAGACCCCAATCCTCTTGCGCTTTAAATTTAACTAGTGTGAGAGGCCCATGCCCAACACAGGCCAAAAAAGGAAAAAAAAAAAAAAAACGTATAATCCAATATAAAAGAAATTTTTGTGCATATCAAATAACACATAAACAGAAAAAATAAATATTGAAATATCAATAAAAAAAATATTGTAGAGGAAGCAAGGTGAGAGAAGCAGTCTCGGAAAGATAAAGATTTGGATTGATTAGGTGGGCCAATAAGGGTATAGTCCTTTAAGCGAAGCAATAATAATAGTAATAATAATAAGGACAAGGATGGAGTCAAAGTAGGAGATATGATAAGGATGGAGTTAAAATTATGATTTTTAAGAAAATTTGGAAGAAAATGTTTTTAAAAAAATTGAAGTATTAAAATAAAATGTTAAAAATAGTAATGTTAAAAATAGAAATAAACAAAGCCAAGTAAACATGTTTTTATATGATAATATGATGAGAATATGATGATTCCTATCAAAGAATAGTCGTTTTGACAGAATTAAAAAATGGTGCCTTCCAATTTTAATCAACAAATTGATTGTAGAGTTTTGGAAAAATAGGAAATATTTAGAGATATTAATCTACTATCATTGATGTGAGGGTTTTAGACTTTAAAAGAAAAGTTACTGATTATAGAGTTTTGAAAAAAAAACCAGAATTTTATGTAATTTATTGTTATTTAAGTGGCAAAAAAATTGGAAAGTTTGAGATCAACCAATAATGGCTCCACACGTGGATGCCGACGTGGACCTCTTGAGGCCAACCGCATGCCCAATACATGCTTGTGTAGAAAACAATTTCAATTTAAATAAATTAGATGAGTAAGAGGGCGTGTGTAACACGGACCATAAACAAAGAGAGTGGAAATTTGTTCCAGTTAAATTGGAATTTCAATAGCAGGGCTAGTAATGACGGGTCTTGTGTTCGACATTTACCTTTATTAGCCACCTCCCATAGTTTAACCCTGGGAATGTGGATAGAAGGGTTTGCATGTGCCCCTAGAAATTAGTGTTCGGCTGTCAAGAATCGAGTGTCCCTAAGATTCAGGGCCAAAGGCTCATAGGTTGAGTTTGGTAAGAGATACCTTGGCTTATAAAAAAAATGTAGTGAATTTAACTTCTGCAAAACGTTCTTAGGAAGGAGTATGAAACTATGTCACAGCTTGCATATTAACTTTTATCGCACTTATGATCATAGCAAAAAATGAGTTCCAAACCCTCTTGTGCTTTAAATTTAATGTGTTAATATTGTTGGAGCCTCAACTGATACATTCTTCGAGGGAAACAAGCTACTAAAGTTGTTGAATCACCGAAGAGTGGCAAACATCCAAGTGGACAAGGCTTGACTTAGGAGTAGTTTGGTGATACATTTGAGGGCTAGGGTACATTGATCAATTGGCAGTTTTTTTTTTTTAATTCAAAATGAAAAAAATCCATTTGATTTCATTCATTCTCCAAAATGTTGGACCAACTATAAGATCACTTTTGCTTGTTCCAAGTCACTTATATAACGCAATGCATTGATTGCACTGAAATCTACCTTAATAACTAGAGTGCCCAAATATTGGATCGATCATGATGTGAAAACTGAAATTAACTATTGACTAGGTTAATAATTAGAGTGCCCATTTAAAGTGTTTAGGACTGTTTTGAAAATTTTCTTTTTACCCGCTTACTACTCACTAGGGGCACTTTTGTCCTTTTGAGTTTTTGTTTATATAAAACTACCGGCAGTGGGTATGGATTGCTAGATTGGACTTGAGTGAAAGAAGTCTTGCAAACTTTCATACGTTTTTGAAATATTGAATTCTTTTGACCCTTTTTTAAAAATCACCAAAAGTTAAGGGCTTTTTTGAAAATCTTCCTAGTAATAATAATACTTCCACATTTACTTTGATGGCTAAAATCAATGATCCGAGTTATATAGGCTAATACTTTAATTAATGTAATAATATTGGCATCTCTCCATCTTGCAACTGCCAGGGACTTTGGCGGGCTTCATACAAGGACGTGATTCTAAAAGGAAAGGATGGGCTTTCACGCATTTAGCGCCGTTTGATGGCAAGTTTCTAGGTTATTAAATATGGACGATTTTGTCCACACACTCGGCTTGGTGCCGGCTATCTCAAAACCCAATAAAATTTCTTATGCTCTTGTGTAGAATCATAAAAAATTCTTTATGGCGGTAAAAATGTGGATGGAAATGGGAATGATGAATGGCTTGGATCCAGCGAAGGTGTCCCGTGTATACTTGATATCTTTATTTAACCATCATTTCTATGCTATCTTCTATCGAATATTTTGATATAATCCAAGGAATCTCTTGATAACTGCCACCAATCTTGATGCCAATCCTTCCTTCTTTTGGTAGTAACATCCAAAATAGGCTAGAAGATCAAAAGACCAATACATCAAATTGATATAAAAAAAAGTGTGGCCTATCAAACAACAACTAAGATCTTCAATCAAAAAATCTGAATGAGCAAAACATCAAAACCCACATTCATAAAGGGAGGAATAAATTCAATTCCGAGTTACATTAGAGAAAGTGCAAATGTCATTTATCGAAACCGAAGTTCAGAAAAACACATAAAAACTATCTAAAACAACTACTAACACAAATAGTCATAAAACGACATCAGTTTTTCCTGAAACATATTTTCTTTATTCTAGTGATTCTAATGTAACCCATATATGATCATACCAGAGTCATATGCATGTCATTAGATTTTCAAGATTCCTATGCACCTTTGGAAAACTTACCATTGCAAAACCAGGCGGAGCCGACTTTCCCAAAGAAGAGGAAGAAGAAGAAGATGTAGTCGAAGCATCTGACCGAACATTGCCGAGTGAATCATAGTATTGCCGGCCTCTATATGCAACAAAGTCAGCATAGTATACTGGTGGCACCAATGAAATTGGCTTGGTGCACCTAGGGAAGGCGTAACATAGATTATATATGAGTGTTTGCAGCTGATCTGATGAGAAACCATGTTCATCCCAAAGCAAATGATAATGGGTCGGCTTGCTCGTTCCCGATAGTTACTGTTTAGATAGAAATCGAATTCTCTCGGGTAAATTATCATCTTGTCCACAACTATCCCAGGCTCAATATTCCCACTCCTTCCACTCTCCTTCTCATCCATTGGAAAAAGCCTGGTCAGGTGATGCTTCTGCACAACTACAGGTGAGATAAGGAACTGGAGGCTAGTTTTGGAGCCATTGGAAGGCTAGTTTTGGATGGCATCTTACTCGTGTGGCATATCTAGTAAGGTGATAAGAGATTTTAATGGGAGTAGACTTGTAAGGACTCAAATCTTGTTTTGCCTAGATAATATTATTTAATTATTATTACTGTTATTATTAGTATTTTCATTATTATTGTATGATGGTACAGCTAGGGCAGTCTTTCCCCTTCCTATCTTGATTATTGCAGGTAATACTAGAAAATAGCACAATTAGGTTGCTTTGAGGGAACCCAAATCCTCCGGTTTATACACACGCAGTGGTAATGGAATAAATCATGCATGCCATAGTTTATTCATTCTACTACATAAATACAAACTCATACAATGGTAACTTCCAAACTAGTAGGAAGACCATAACAAAGTTGAGAATCCCAAAATAATAGGACAATCCTAACAAACTAGATGCACTTGATTTATTCTTAATGGAACCCATGTAAAACAACCCAAGAAATTCGTTTACATGGATGACTACTTCTACCCAACTTCTAAGAGATGTTGCATATGAATGAAACCACGCCCTTGCTGTGCATGTAACAACTCCTCCCCACTTATATAACGCCCTTGTCCTCAAGGGAAAAATATGGGATCTGATTTTTGATAAAATCATAAGCTTCCCATGTTGCATCAGCCAACGAAAGCCCTTGCCAATGGACCAAAATCTCGCAACCTACGATCTAGAACTGCTTGTGGAGTTGGAATCATCTCATCCCTTTCGTTTACTGACGGTAGCTGAGATTGAAAGGTGACATTGGGCCCAACCTTCTGCTTGAGTAGAGAGACATGAAAGACTGGATGAATTTGAGCTTCTTTGGGCAGTTCTAACTTATAGGCCATTGCTCCAATTCTTTGCAGAACTTTAAATGGGCCATAATACTTAGGAGAAAGTTTTGAATTTCTTCTGATGGATATAGACACTTGCTTGTATGGCTGTAGCTTCAGAAACACCCAGTCTCCTACTGAAAACTCATTCTCTCTATGCTTAGAGTCATAAACACGTTTCATTTTGCTTTGGGCTTTCTTGATTTTCTCCTTTAATTCTTCGATAACATCATCTCGATCCAGTAATTCTTGTTCAAGTGTAGCTACCTTAGCTGTTCCAGGTACAGAAGATAAAAGGGTCAGTGAAACGCGTCCGTAC
Organism: Persea americana; assembly: GCA_029852735.1. NCBI lineage: Eukaryota > Viridiplantae > Streptophyta > Magnoliopsida > Laurales > Lauraceae > Persea > Persea americana. The sequence goes on from CM056814.1 coordinate 45,839,757, forward strand.
ACCACTTCAAATGGTGTCCTTCTAATTGTGGAGTGCCAATGCTAGCCATTTGACTCAATTGGCTAATGGAGGGTCAAACGTTGTCGGTTTGACTTCAAACTCTGCCCATGCTAGCCATTTGACCCAATTCTTGGGTTGAGAACTTGTTAAACAATGAAGATACATTTGAAGTGTCCGGTTCACCACTTTACTTTGACCATCTGTTTGGCGATGGTAGGCAGAGCTAAAATAAAAATTAGTGCCACTTAATCGAAATAGCTCTTGCCAGAACAAGCTTGATAAGGCTGGATCTCTGTCACACACAATGGATCTAGGCATTCCATGCAATCGAAATATTTGATCAAAGAAAACTTGTGCAACTCCCATGGTTGTATATGGGTGAGATATGGCAGTAAAGTGAGCATATTTGGATAATCTATGTACTACAACAAATATGGTCGTTTTCCCCTTTGAAATAGGTAATCCATTGTTGACACAAAAAATATTACTTTGCCTCTTCAACATCAAAAGCTATATGGAGCCACACCCTATCACAAATAGGCAAATGCCACTTCAAGCATCAGATCTTGTCAGAATCAAACAAAAAACTGCAAGATCCTCCAAAACTGCTAAAAGAAGGGTACATATGAAGTTTCAGGCCATTTCAACATCATTTGGCCTAACTTCAATCTTCCAGTAGCTGAACAGGAGCTCCCGGCAGTGGTGAATACAGAGACCCTGACACACAAAATGGAGCACACAGTTGGCTTCAAAATGCCACTAGGAGGCTCTACATCAAACTTCAGGCCATTCCGACATTGTTTGGCCGAAAAAGGAAACAGCCACAACAAAGCCAGCTCTCCCGGCGGCGATAGTGTCAAAGATATCAAATCTTCAATCAGAACTGATGGATGGTCTTTGAATACCTCCAAAAGGCTCCATGTCAAGTTTCAAGTTAAACCGACAACGTTTGACCCTCCTCAGCCATTGAGCAACAAAATTAAGCCTTTCGACGGCAAGAACCACCAAGGCTATCACTCATCAATTAGAGCACATGGCTGGCTTCAAAATACTTCCAAAGGGCTACACATCAAATTTCAGGTCATTTTGACAGCATTTTGACCATACTTTGACGCTCGGAAGCCAAATTAGGCCTCCCGTGGCGGAGCTCCCTGGGATCATGATTTCCAAATCAAAGCTAATAGATCATCTTAAAATGACTCCAATAGGCTCCCTGTCAAATTGCAGGTCAATCGGACATTGGTTGACCGTACATCAAAGCGCAGCATATTCATCGTGACAAAATCAAGTTTACTGGCAACGGGACCCCATACAGCTTCAAAACTCAAACAAAAGCCCATGGTTAGTCCTATCTATTACTCAGGAGTCTTCACCTCAAATTTCAAGTCATTCCGATATCGTTTGACCTAGTTTTGGCTTCGGACGAAAAATTGGCAAAACCAAGTCTTCGGTTTTTCCAGAAAATCAGAAACTTTGCGCTCTAATACACAAGGATTCTCATCGAGTTTTCTCTAGAGAAATCAAGCCAATAAATGAGGAAAAATGTCAAGAAAAATATTGGAGAAAAATAGAATCGAAAAAACCTTAAAAACAACTGAAAACCAGCGACCAAAAGGGGAAAAAATCCCCATGGTTGCCGGCGGTGACCCCGGCGACCATGAAAATCTGGGTCGCCAGATTTCACCCAAAAACCCACTTTTCCGGGTTATTTTCGAGTTTCGAGATGACTGGCCCCTGTGGTTTTCCCAAAATCTGATTTTCGAGGCAAGAAATTCGTTGATCTTCGTCAACATCACAGTTCCGCCGCCGAAATCATGGGATCATCATCCGACACTTCAAGATTGCCAATCGGCCGACCAAGAAAGCACACTTTTTGTCCGATCGATCGAGAAATCGACAGGACATATGTTACCGGCCCACTGGTATCAATCAATGTCTGAAGTTGCATTGCCATCCGACATCAAACAATATGTGGATCCATCGGCGATCATCGCAAGAAGAATTTCAAAAGACGCGGCGTGGCCCGCGACTCTTCGAACGCCCTGGCGACCACTTAATGCAGTTAAATGACCCATTTTATGACAAGTTAATGTGGTCAATAACTCATTATTTTGGACGGCCCAATCTAAAGTAAGGAAAAATGAGTTACAAGTTCAAGCAATCATGACATTAAATCGTGTAACTCCTCTCATCTTGGAGTTTAAAGGCAATTAAATGCCCATCATTCTCCATCGATCAATCAAAAGCAAGAAAAATGAGTTACAAAATCCTGAATTAAAAACATGTAACTTCTCCCATTATGGAGCATAAATATAATCAATGCTCATAAACCCTCCTAGTGGCTATCAAAAGCCTATAAAAGGGGGGTCATTCCAAGAAGAACGGATCTGGGAAAAATCTCCAAAAAAAGGTCAGAAAAATTCAGAGAAATCCAGAACTCCCACAACAGTTGCTTCAATAATCTCTCCTCCGTCGAAGAGACTCTGCAACAAACACCACAAGGTGACTGAAGTCCCTTGGGGGGCCACCCCCAAGGTCTTCTCCTTCTATCCACATGGCTAGACGTGGCTTTTCAGCCCGTCAACTAAGTTTTTTATTGGATATAGGAGCTTCTCTTAGTCTTTATCCTCTAAAAATCTGAGGTCCAAGCCATGTCAATTGAATCAAAGCATCTTATGTTCTCATCTGAAGGATGATGGCGAAGTCCATACATGACTTGCGACCGTCAGTCTAAATGAGTCCCCATAATCGACTGAGAAGTTAGAACTCCTTTTCTTGCTTTTCGTTGTATTTTGTATTTTTCTAAAGAGACAAAAAAAATCACAATTCTTGTCTTTACATTTTGATGATATTTATGGAAAAATTGCCTTCTACGGCAAAATCGCCTTCTACGGCACAAAACCGCCTTTCACGGCAAACAAATGAAAATTGCCTCTTACGGCATTCAAAAACCTTGTCTCTTTTCTTAAATCTATGTACAATGGAAAGTTAGAAAAAAGTTGATTTCCTTTTCTACTTGTAAAGGTGGATCTCCGGACCACAATTTCTAAATTCCAAGTAGAATAGAAAATCTGGCATACCCGTACAAAAAATGTTGATGCTCACTTTTCCTTCGCTGACCCTCGGCAGCCCCGGGGTAGAATGAGAGAGAAGCCGGGCCCATCATTCATCTATAAAATCCATTGAGTATCTTCCCATACTTGGTTGGGTACCGGTAATGGTTGTAAGTGGCCCGCAGAAGTGAGATGCTCTGCTTTGTGTCTTTAACAAACATCACAATTTTTAATATACTCCTTAATTTGCCTTCTCATGCCTTTCCAATAAAAGGTGGACCAGATGCGATGGAGAGATTTTACGACCCCTTCATGTGTGTTGTTATGGAATTGTGCAATTGTATCATCAACAAGTGAACAGTTCTCCGCCAACTAAATTCTTTCTTTAAAGAACAAAAGTTCATTTTGAAGTTTCCAAGGGCCCATAGCTTCTCCATCTTTGACCAGTTGTACTAGTCGTTGGAGAGTTGGATTATTTTGAGTCTCTTCCTTAATTGCTTGGACCTAGTTCAGTATTGGCTGAGAAAAAGCCAAAAACTCTACTTGATTCTTTCTCATTTCGCCTCGTCTCAAGAGTGCATCAGCTACAATATTCTCTTTACCGCTCTTGTATTTGATGACAAAGTCAAACTTCATTAACTTGTAAAGCCGTCTTTGTTGTGCAACAGTTGTAATCTTCTGGTCCTATAGATGCTTGAGGCTTTGTTGATCTGTATGCACTACAAATTGTCTTCCTAAGAGGTAAAGCCGCCACTTCTGTACCACAAGAACAAGAGCTAATATTTCTTTCTCATATGTAGATAGCAGAAGATGCCTGCCTTGAAGTGCATGACTGAAAAATGCTATTGTCCTTTCCTGCAGTAAAACACCCCCCACGCCTAACTCAGATGCATCGCACTCCATTATAAAAGTTTTCAAAAAATTAGGAAGGGCCAGCACTAGTGCGCCTGTCATAACTTCCTTGAGTCGTTCAAATGCTTCTTTCGCATGGGGGTTCCACGAGAAAGAGTCTTTCTTGAGCAGTTTTGTGAGGGGGCCAGCTATTTTAACATTATCTTTGATAAATTTCCGGCAATAGCCGGTCAACCCAAGGAAGCCACGTAAGGCTTTAGGCATTTTAGGCTTTGTCCATTCCATCATTGTTGCTATCTTATTTGGATCCACGGCCACCCCTGCATTAGAAATGACATGGCCTAGGTACTTAACCTCCCCTTGGCCAAATTGACATTTTGGTAATTTGACAAATAATTGGTGAGACTTTAGGATAGAAAAAGTAATCTCTAGATGTCTTGCATGTTCAACCCATGTTTTGCTATAAGTTAAGATATCATAAAAAAAGGACAAGGATAAACTTCCTTAGATAATTTTTAAATACCCCACCTTCTTGGCTAGCTTCTCACTCAAAAAAATTGTGAGTACGACCGGAATCAATAAGAACAGAAACAACCACATGTCCAAGACTAACCTTGACATGCATAGTTTCCGGGGTGTGGGTCCCACTAATGGCATGAAAGGAGATTTCAGGTGTCTCTGTAAATTGATCATTGGACTCATCCTCCTCCTCCATTACAAGGTCGCCATCACCCCTTTCCAAACATGTTTCAATGACAAATAATATCTTGCAATGATGCCCAGGGCTAAACTTCTCATTACAATTGTAACAAAGCCCTTTATTTCTCCTTTTTTGCAGCTCCGCCGGTGACATTTTCTGTACTAGAATTGTTGGTTGGCTGGTAGTTGCTACCTTGTTGGGTTGGACTAGTGGGTTTGCCCTTCTCTGAGATAGGTTTTGGGCTTCATACAAGTGAGCCAACCAGATTGCTGCTGATAGTGTAGTGGGTCTACCGGCTTGCACATCAGTTCTAATAGTATCTCGCAGTCCACTAACAAAATAGCTTACTTGTCGAGCTTGTGCAAGATGCCTAGCCTTCGCAAGTAATCTTTCAAACTGAGTCTGATAGTCTCGTACCGACCTAGTTTGCTGCAGCTTGGTGAGTTCTCCGAAGAAATCATAGAACTGATTTGGACCATAACGAGAGAGAAGCCCATCTTTAAATTCATCCCATGTAATTGTTGTGCGCGTGTATGCGGGAACGTGAATCAATGCGTTCGAGCAATCAATCCACCACACAAGAAATATAAAATCACACAAGAGAATTACGTGGTTCGGCAAACTCACCTCCATCCACGGGAAAGAAACTCGACTCTCCTTGGGTTCACTCTCGGAAGGATCAGTAGTATTCTATCATGGGTTACACATTATATCATATATATAATGCTCTCTTTCTTATCCCCAAGAAACCCTATCTTAGTCAATAAGAAAGTTCCGGTACAATAACCATAATACCCATTACCATGAAGCCACTTGGTCTAGACCCACTAGGCCAACAATCTCCCCCTCCAGACCATGGGGAAGACGCCTCTGAACCCCCTTACTAGGAGTTCAGTCCTGCCAACTTGAACACAACTCTAGCATTCCCTTAGACACGACCTTTGTCATCATGTCCAAGGGATTCTTGCCAGTGTGAATCTCTTCCAGCTTCATGAGATTCTTTTCGATGACCTCACGAATCCAATGATATCTCACATCAACGTGCTTCATGCGGGCATGGTCTTTAGCGTTCTTTCTAAGATCCATAGCACTCTGACTATCACAGTAGACTCCATACTCTCCTTGCTTCAAACCCAGTTCTCGAAAAAATCTCTTCAACCAAATAATCTCCTTCCTTGCTTCATTAGCAGCTATGTATTCTGTTTTGGTTGTAGATAATGCTATACACTTCTGCAACTTAGACTACCAGGAAATAGCTCCCCCCTGCAGACTACCAGGAAATAGCTCCCCCCTGCAAAAGTAAATAAGTACCCAGAAGTAGACAACCGACGATCAAGTTCGCCTGCAAAATCAATAGCCTTTAAGTACCGGTTTTAAGCCTTCGAAACACAAGTAGAAATCTGATGTACCTCTCAAATATTTGAAGATCCACTTCACTGCTTCCTAATGATCTTTCCCAGGGTTGGAAAGAACTCTACTCACTAAACCCATTGCATGAGCAGTGTTTGGCCGTGTACATAGCATGACATACATAAGACTCCTAACTGCTGAGGAGTATGGAACAAATGTCATTTGTTCCTTTTTTTTATCTGTAGTATGACATAATCTCTTACTGAGCTTTAAGTAACTGGCTAAAGGCATGCTAACTAGTTTAGCATATTTCATATTAAATCTCACTAGCACCCGTTCAACATATTTATCTTGTGATAACCACAGCTTCTTGGCATTCCTGTCACGACGTATTTGCATTCCCAATATCTGTCGTGCGGGACCCAAGTCTTTCATGTCAAAAGTCTTTGACATGTCCATTTTCAACTTGTCAATCATCTTACAATTCTGTCCAACTAATAACATATCTCCAACTATCAACATATCATCTACATATAAAAGAAGGACGATAAATTTGCCATTACCAAACTTATGAACATAAACACAGTGATCTGCAGCTATCCTCCGGTATCCGTGACTCACCATGAACGAATCAAACTTCTTGTACCACTGCCTCGGCGCTTGTTTCAGTCCATAGAGACTCAACTTGCAAACCAACTGTTCTTTTCCTTCTACCTCAAACCCCTTTGGCTGAGTCATGTAGATCTCTTCTTTCAAATCACCGTGAAGAAATGCAGTCTTCACATCCATCTGTTCAAGCTTAAGGTCCATGCTGGTGGCTAGACCTAAGACAACTTTGACAGAAGTCATCTTCACAACTGGAGAGAATATTTCATCAAAGTCAATTCCCTTCGTCTGTGCAAAGCCTTTAACCATCAACCATGCTTTGTACTTCACCAGTTTTCCATTGTCATCTCTCTTCGGCTTGAACACCCATTTGTTCTTCAAAACCTTCATGACTTTTGGAAGTTACACCAGCTCATAAGTATTGTTCTTTTTCAAAGAACTCATCTCATCTCATCCTGCATAGCCTTCATCCACTCATCTTTATCTACATTAGTTTTTGCTTCTGGATAGCTCTCTGGCTGCCCCCTCATCAATAAGCAAAATATAATCTGCTGCATGATATCTTGTTGATGGTTGACGCTTTCGAGTAGACCTCCTAACCTGAGGTCCCGTGGTTTCTGATAGAGGAGATTGCTCCCCTTGCTCAACACCCTATTCATTTGGCAACCCTTACGCCTCATCACGATCTGGATCATTTTGTCCACCTTCTCCACCTGTAGTCTGCACTGGAGAAGGAGTCGGTGTGAGATCAACCACTCCATCAACAACTTCTTTAAACTTTTCGGTATACTCAATATCTCCATAGAACTGGTCTTCATGAAACACCACATCCCTACTTCTGATAATTTTTCTATTCTTTGGATCCTATAGCCTGTAGCCAAACTCAGCTCCACCATAGCCAAGAAAAATGCAATATACTGCCTTATCATCCAGTTTTGAACGCTGCTCCTTTGGTATATGTGCAAAAGCCAGCTTGCACCCAAACACCTTCAAATGAGAATAATAAACATCTTTACCTGTCTATTTCCTCTTCGGAAGGTTAAAATCTAAAGGAACTGAGGGAGACCTGTTAATCAGGTAAACGACAGTCAGAATAGCTTCACCCCAAAATGGTTTGGGTAGTTGTGCCACTCTAATCATGCATTTCATCTTTTCAAGAATTTTGCGGTTCATTCTCTCTGCCGCACCATTGTGCTGTGGAGTACCATGAACTATTTTTTCATATCGAATACCATACTTCGAGCAATAGCCTTTAATCTGATTGGATGTGTACTGACCACCATTATCTATGCGAAGACATTTCAAGAGCTTTCATGTTTCTTTTTCAACCATGACATGAAACTGTTAAAAAACCTGAAACACCTGATCCTTCGATTTCAACGCATAAACCCAAACTTTCCTAGATGTATCATCAATAAAAGTGACAAAAACCTTTTTCTCACCCAATGACTCCACCTCCATGGGACCACAAACATCAGAATATACCAAATCTAATACATTAGATTTTATCGTTGATGTTTTAGAAAAAGATACCCTGTGTTATTTACCAAACAAGCAATAGTCACAAGGGTTAAGGGATGTACCTTTGGAGTAATGAATTTGATCTTTCTTTGCCAATGACTGCAATCATTTCTCACTCATATGTTCAAGTCTCTTGTGCCACAGATTTGGAAAGGATCTGGTTTCAACAACATTTAACACACCTTTGCATAGCTTCACATGTGTCTTGTACAGCGTATTACATGCCTTCCCTCTCACAAAAATAAGAGACCCTTTAGTGAGTTTCCACTTGCCATTTCCGAAGTAACTCTCATAACCTACACGGTCCAATGAAGTCCCAGAAATCAGATTAAACCGTAGATCAGGAATATGTTGCACATCTTTCAGCGTCATTGTGCAACCGCTATAGGTTTGAATGTAGACATCACCGATCCCAACAATATTCGAATGACTTGTGTTGCCTATCTTCATGGTGCCAAAGTCCCTTGTTTCGTACGTCGTGAACATCTCCTTACAAGGAGTAGTAGGGTAGGATGCTGCAGTGTCAACAACCCACTTAACCTGATCATCTGCAACACAACACTCTTCATCTTCACTAGTTAGTACCCCTGTAGTGTTAGTGTCATTCTTCTGCTCATTGTTGGCTTCTTTCTTTTCCTTCATGGCAAAGCAATTCTTTTTAATGTGACCCTCCTGGCCACAATGAAAGCATTTTCCTGACTTTTTCTTAGTCTGTGATCCACCTCTTGACTTGCCACGACCCTCTTTTGGTCCCCGACTCTCACTCCTCCCCCTTTTCTCTGTAACAAGGGCTTGTGCATTATCTGTGCCTGCAGTCTTCCTTCTTGTTTCTTCATTTAACAAGCTGTTAGTGTCCTGACTCATTGATAATACACTGTCTGGAGTAGAGTTGCTCACGGAAACAACCAATGTCTCACATGTATCTGGTAAAGAACTTAGAAGCAATAAAGCTTGCATCTCATCATCAAGGACCGGCTTCATTATAGCTAACTCATTCACAACACATTGGAAATCATTTATATGATCTTCAATTTTACCACCCTCCTTGAATTTCATGTTCACAAGCTTTCTAATCAAAAAAGTTTTCATTACTACAGTTTTCTTCTCATATTTAGCTTCTAACTTCTTCCAAAAGGTATTCGCATTGGTTTCATTAGACACGTGGTGAAATATGCTGTTATCCACTCACTGTCTGATGTGACAAATGACCTTTCTATGCATTTTTCTCCAATCTGGATCAGACATATCTTTTGGTTAAGCTCTATTCCCTTTAATGAGATCATAGAGGTCTTTGCAATAGAGTATATCCTCCATCTTTGGTTTCCAGACTAACCAATGTGTATGGTTCAATTTGATCATGGTAGTGTTCATAGTGTTGTTCTCAATCTCAATTAAATAATTATGAGACCCTGACCCCTAATTTCTGGGATTAGTGTTGAATTAATTGTGGATTAGTTTTCTAAGTGAGATTAGGGGTTATTTGGTTGAGTTTGTGAGTTAGAATGACTTCTCAATAGTTTTGGGAAGTTTTGAGAGCCAGTGAACCTAGTTAGTGACTGTAGGGTCCCATTTGTTTTGCATGGTCAGCATTGAAGGTTCTCTATGATTCCCAAAATTTCCCATTTCGTCTTTGTTTGACTAGTTTAGTCATTCCCTACAACTTCGTGTTCACTCCGTACCAATTCAAAGCTTCGAAAATCAATTTTTCTAGCCCTGGGGGGCAAAATCGGTCTTTTCACATTGAATATGGACCCAAATTTTGAGATCTCAGGACCATGCCAAAATTATAATTTTTGAAAACTAGATTTTATGAGAAACATTTTTCTCTCCTTCGTTGATCGCATCCGGGGACCAGAAATTGATGTTCTACCCTTGACAAGTTTTAAGTGTGGTGGGGCCCACACCCACCCATTATAAAAGTACCACCCTCCTATCTTTCTCCCTCATTTGTTGTAGCCCAAGGGAGAGCTCTGCAACTGAGCTCTCCTCTTCTTTTCTTCTTGTTTTCTTCTCCTCATTCTTGGAGGAAATCCTTGCCATTTGGAAACCCAACCATGTCATTTTCTTCCCCATCTCTCTAGCTCTCTTTAGACACTATTTTTGTGCAAAACCAAGGTGGGCAGCCCCTTCTCCAAGCTTCTCCTTGTTAATTGATGGCCCTAGAGGCAAGGACTCCTTCCCATTTTCTTATGTGTAATGGCATCTCCTAAGGTTCTATTTCCTAGTCTGGTTTGAGCCCATTCCTAGTCTTCCCTTGTTTGACATTTTAGGGTTCTAAGCTGGGTGTTTTTCTGGGGTTTCTTGTGTTAGGTGTGCTAAGGTCTAATTGGAAGGATTAGAGGCTAATTGGAGAGCTTTGGAGATCAAGGCAAGTGACTAGAATGCAATTTATTTTAAGCATGCTAATTTTCATGAATTTCCTAGTTTTCATTGCTATACTTTTTATGGATTGCATGGCTTCATTTACTTTTAAACTCTTACTATGGTTTCAATTAATCTTTTAAATGCATTCTTAGTGGTTTCCTTGTTTAATTGAGCTTTCACTAAGCTTCAAGTTTATGTTTCCTGCATAAGCATGTTTTGGTTGCAAATGGGCTGTTTTTATGGTTAGTTTTGGTGATGGATTTACATGGGTGAATGGATGGGATTTATGGAGGAGAAATGTGATTTTGAGAAGGCAAAGAGACCCATAATATGTGGCTCAAGGGAGGCTTGAGGGGGGGGGGGGGGGGTTGCTTGGGGGAGAGAGCACAAACAACACTAAAATCATGTACCTGACACAGTTCGCTCGAGCAAACCATGTCCAGAGAACTGTTGGCTCGAGCCAACCTTTGGGTCGCTCGAGCCAACCTCCCAGGGGCCAGTTCGCTCGAGCAAACCTAGGTTCGCTCGAGCGAACCCCTCCCAGAAGTGAGTTGGCTCGAGCCAACCCACATTTTTGGGCTTGCGTCTTGTGTGGTGCCTGAAATGTGTTTAAATCAAGGGGAGGTGGATTGTTTTGGGGTCCTAACCGCATTTGGACCATGTATGATTGTATGAAGGAAGAAAACAGAAAAAGGATGCTCCCATGCGAGAATCCAACTTGGATAACGTGCAATAGGAATTTGGAATGCCGCCAAATCTCGGGAACACCAAATGATACAAAACCTAGCATTCAAGGGTCTATGTGCACGCCATACCAAATGATGCGGTCTCAACTTGTCTATGGGATGTGCACATGTGAAAATTGACCATTGAGCTTGGATTCACTCGGAAACATGATTTTATTTGCATTATTCAGTTGTGCATGTCCGAAAACTTTTTTTTTAAGCCTGTTGGAATTATGGTCTGTTAGTTTTGCCCATTTGCGTGAATTATCACTGGATTTTATTCGTTTCGGCTAAAACATCTAGATTTAGTTATTTTTGCCCGTTTTGGACTAAACATGGTCTGCTTCGGACTATTTAGCTCGTTTTGACTAAAAATAAACAATTTTGGTACTTCGTTGGTTTATCCAAAAACAATCAGTTTTGGCAGCTTGGGTAACTCTATGAGTTCTTATATGCATATTGGGAGGACTACTCTTTACATGAATGTGTGTGCCTTGACTTGAGCTTGTTTGAGTAGTTCCTCTCCATATTTTGTGTGTTTGTTCGCTTTTGATTTATGTGTCATCACCACTAAGCTTAGACGACCTTGTTGGCTTGATCCACCAACTTGGAGGTTCCTTTCTTGCTCTTGTCAGCTGCAGTCTGGGTCCTGTCCTGCCCCGCTACTTGGTTCCGCGGCTGTGGTCTTATCTAGTTATATGTATATATAAATATTTCATTGGCTCTCGTCACTTTGCGTGCCTGAGACCAATGCCCCAAATGTGCTCTCATTACATTAGTGATGGAGGATTTAACTTTGTGTGGTTTCCATCTGTCCTCACGATTGTGGCTCCCCTGAAGAAGGGCAATTAGCAGGGTCCGCTTATGGACTGGGTTTGCAATGTGAGGAATACATGTTTTGCTAGATGTCCATGTTTTACACATGCTTTAAAGGAATACATGATTTGTCAGATATCCATGTTTTACACATGTTTTAAATATATGCAGCATTTGATCAAATACCATGATTTATCACATGTTTTATTCATAAGAATATTTATTATCCATCTTAGTCACCTGCCAGACCGTTGTGTCTGACCCTGTTTGTTTGGTGCTCTAGGTAGCAGGTTCTTCGCCCTAACTGAGTGCATGTGTCGGTTGTAGAGCCATGAGTTTGCTGGCTGTAGTGTCGGCTACGTCATGTAGACATTGAGCTTGACATAGGAGCTACGTCACATTGAGGGTAGTGTTTATTTAGCCTGATATTTGTATGGCTTTTATTAGCCTTTTCTTTGGGATTTTTACTAACACACTTGATATTTGTAACTTGAACACATGTGGGAATGAAATATTCTGTTACTGTCAGCTTTGTATTTTATTGTGATAGTTTGTTCCAGTCTGACATGATCCTTGATATGATAACTATATGCTAGCAGTTGAGTATGACATGGAATCTGATGGCCATGGAATCTGAGTCCCAATGCCATGTAAGCTTCCGCAAAATATTCAGTGTGTTGGAATTTGTCATCCTCACAGGCACAGACCATAGGAGAAATATAATTGTATTTAATCTCATTCGTGCTCCCCAAGGTCGGGGCTGCTACAGGGTCCCAGTCCGGGGTTGCGACAATATTTAAGAAAAACAAACAACTTTTACTAACCTCAATTTCTGCATCTATCTATAGATCTCGTCACCATGAGCACGCTGGAAGAAACAGATCTGAAATCCGACTCTGGATGGCTCCGATATCGCAAAAATAATTTTCTACACTCCGATTAGTCAAACTTTCCTATTGACCCTCAAACTCCCAATCTTCTTTCACAACTACATAGATCTACTCACAAAAAGTCTGTAGGCGCAAACGGATCTCCGATCAGACACCGGATGACCAAGATATGGCACGAACAATTCTCAGCCGTCAATCTGGTAAAAAACTGATATTGACCGTACAGTTTGCTGATGTCAGCATGTTACTCGTTGGGCTATCTGCTTCATGGGTCAGGCTGAACTGATCCGAACCTGAACCTAGCCTAGCCTGACAACCAAACCTCTAATTCGTCTTCGTTTCTGGGTTCTGTAATAGAAATAGAGGACCAGCAACTCTGTTGCTACTCGTTCCTCAAGTCCGGCGATGGGGCGGAGTCCGATGGCAATCCTATTTTTCCGGTGACACGCAGGAAGTCTGGCGATAAGTCCAAAAAAGTAAAAAATGCAACCTCATTTCTCCACTAAAACGCAAAAAAATTTGCAAATCCAGAACCCAAGCGCAAGTCTCCTCTCCTTTCTCCGGCGAGGTTTTGCTTCAAAACCCTACAGCAACTAGCCCTTGTCCTGTTTTTCTTTTTCCTCTCCAACCACGCTGGCTGTGGCGGATTAGACTTCCGGTCACTGCACGGAACAACGACAGAGATCAGAAACTAGATCTCGGTCCTTTGATCTTCTGTAATTTTGGTTCTGCGAAGAATAAAAAAAATCGAAACACTTTTATGTCTTCTCCGGTGCCGACCAGATCAACAAGAAAACCCACTCGATCCTAAAGCAACAGGATCCTCTTTGATGGTCCCTGCTTTTTCTTTGCCTTCCTCCGTCCAGGGTCTGCCGGGGTGCGGCGGGGCGAAAAAAAAAGCGAGTATCAACATTTTGTACGGGTATGCCAGATTTTCTGTTCTACTTGGAATTTGAAATGGTGATCCGGAGATTCACCTTCACAAGTAGAAAGGAAATCAAAACTTTTTTTCTAACTTTCCATTGCACATATATTTTAAAGAAAGAGACAAGAATTTTAATGCCGTGAAAGGCGATTTTGTACCGTAAAAGGCAATTTTGCCATGAAAGGTGATTAACAAGTCTTATCAATAATGAAAGACAAGAATTATGATTTTTTTGTTTCTTTAAAAAAATACAAAATACAATAGAAGAGGAAGAAAGAGGGATCTGACTTCTCAGGAGATTGTGGGGACTCGTTTAGATCGACGGTCGCGAGTCATGTATGGACTCCGCCATCGTCTTTCAAATGAGAACACTTGATGCTTTTGATTCACTTGGCTTGGCTTGGCTTAGACCTTGGATTTTTAGAGGACAAAGACCAGGGGAAGGTCCTATATCCAATAAAAAACCAAGTAGACTGGCTGAAAAGCCGCATCTAGGCCATGTTGGATAGAAGAAGAGGGGAAACCTTGGGAGGGTGCCCCTCCAAGGGACTTCAATCACCTTGTAGTGTTTGCAGCAGAGTTTCTTCAGGGCAGGAGAGCTTCTTTGTGCAGAGAATTCTTCAGGATAATTTTCAGGACCCTTTCCCTTTGGAATGACCGCCTAGGCTTTTGGTAGCCATTAGGAAGGTTTATGGGCATTAATTGCATTAATGCTCCATGATGGGAGGAGTTACAAATATTAATTTCATAATTTTGTAACTCATTTTTCTTGGATACTGATTGGCTGATGAAGAATAATGGGCATTTAATCTCCATGATGATGGGAGTTTCATGATTAATTACCATGATTAATCTCCATAATGATAGGAGTTACATGGTTAATTATCATAATTAATTGGATTTGTAACTCCCATTTGCTTGCTTCTGATTGGGCTGTCCAGAATAATGAGTTAATGACCGTAATAAGTTGTCATAAAAAAGTCATTTTACTTCATTAATTGGTCGCCGAGTCGCTTGAAGAGTCGCGGGCCGCACCGCATCTTTTGGAATTCTTCTTGTGATGATCATCGATGGATCCGCATGTTATTTGATGTCGGATGACGATGCAAATTTAGACATTGGTGGACACCAATGGGCCGGCAACATTTGTCTAGTCGATTTCACGATCGGTCGGGCAGAAAGTGTACTTTCTTGGTTGGCTGGTTGGCGATTTTGGAGTGTTCGATGATGATCAAATGATTTCGATGGCAGATCCATGATGTTGACGAAGATCGACGGATATCATGCCTCAAAAATCAGAATTTGAGAAAATCAAAGGGGCTAAACATTGTGAAATGCGAAAAGAATCGGAAAAATGGCGCTTTCGGCGAAAATCCGGCGACCCGAATTTCCAGGGTTGCCGGCAACCATGCACCCATGTTCGCCGGCGACCATGGGGCCGGCGACCATGGACTTTTGGTCCTTTTTTTTCGGTTGCCATCCGGTCGCCGTTTCTCGTCCGTTTTTTGAGCTTTTTTGCTTCTTTTTTCTTCTTTATTTTCCTTGACATTTCTCCTCATTTATTGGCTTAAATCCTCTGAAGAAAACCTATCGAGAAGCTGTGAAAATCAGGGCACAAAGTTTCCTATTTTTGGAAAAGCCGAAGACTTTGTAGCTGATTTTCCGCCATGAGTTGAAACTAGGTCAAACGATGTCGGAATGACCTGAAATTTGAGGTGAAGCTTCCTGGGCATTAGATAGGACCAACCATGGGCTTTTATTTGTGAAGCCGTTTCGGGTCCCGTCGATGCTAGACTTGATTTCACTGCGCGAAAGATGTCAAGCTTTGATGTGCGATCATCCGATGTCCGATTGACCTGAAATTTGGCAGGGAGCCTATTGGAGTCTTTTTGAGATGATCCATTAGCTCTGATTTGGGTGCCATGGTCCCGGGGAGCTCCGCTGCCGGTAGGCTGATTTTTCTTTGGAGCGTCAAAGTTGGGTTAAACGTCGTCCGAATGACCTGAAATTTGACGTGAAGCCCTTTGGAAGCATGTAGAAGCTATTCATGTGCTTTGTTTGATGAGTGGCGGCATCGGAGGTTCTTGCCGCCGAGAGGCTTGATTTCACCGTTCGAGAGTTGATGGAGGGTCAAACGGTATCGGTTTGACTTGAAATTCGACGTGGAGCCTTTTGGAGATATTTTGAGACCATCCATAGGCTCTGATTGAAGATTTGATGTCTTCGACATTATCGCCGCTGGGAGCTCTTGCTCAGCCATTGGAGGATTGAAGTTAGGCCAAACGGTGTCGAAATGGCCCGAAACTTTATGTGTACCATTCTTTTGGCTATTTTGAAGGATCTTGTAGTTTTTGTTTGATTCTGATAAGATCTGATGCTTGAAGCAGCTTTGCCTGTTTGTAGTAGGATGCGGCTCCATGTAGCTTTTGATGTTGAGGAGGCTAAGTGACATTTTTGGTATCAACACTCTTTTTTCAGACGATCAGAACCAGTGGCTGGGATTTCTCTATGTCTGTAGCCTTCAAAACCGATCCAAGACTTGTCTGCCCCAGCCTCTGTAATTCCGATGGAAACAGAGTTTGAACTTCTCTGCAACTTCGGATTTTTGTTAGAATCCGATAAGTGTGGACCACCGAGATGAAAACCAATCTCTTTCTTTTCTACAACGAAGAGCCATGAGCAGAAAATCGGATCAAAACCTTGATCCAATCCGTTAATCGCAACGTAGCACAATCCAATTCTAGAAACGATAGGCTCTGATACCACTTGTTGTGCGCATCTATGTAGAAACGTGAATCAATGCAATCGAGCAATCAATCAACCACACAAGAAATAGAATATCACGCAAGAGAATTACTTGGTTCGGCAAACTCACCTACATCCACGAAAAAAAAACTCGACTCTCCTTGGGTTCACTCTTTGTATGATGAGTAGTATCAGGGGCGGAACCAGGAATTTCGTTTAGGCCCAAAGAAAAAAAAAACTTCAAATAAAATTGTAAAATCTAGTAATAAAATATGCAATAATTAAATTATTGAAGTTGTGCTCGACGTTCTTTTATTGAGTTGAAATCATCAATTATTGTTTCAATACTGAATTTCTCTACAATCTCTTTTTCAATATATACAACTAAATAATCCATCAGAAACTCATCTTCCATTCTATTGTGAAGTGTAGTTTTAACAATCTTCATGGCTGAGAATGCACGTTTTGTGGTTGCTGTTGAAACTGGAAGAGTTAATATAAGACATATCAATCAATGTATGAGAGGATATATGTCTGACTTTCCTGTTTCTACTAATCCATTACAAAGTTCAGTTGTGGTCTTCATTTCCTTCAAATATGGATGGTGAGGTACATTACACTCATAATGTTGTAGCTGGAACTTCAAATGAATTTTTTCTTGATTATTAAAATCCTTAGGATAAAATTGATTCACAAGATCACAAATATCATCAATCTTGAATGACATGTAACCATTCCTGGGATCCAAGGTAGAACTAAGAATGAGAAGCTGCATAGTACGCTCATTAAACTTTCTATTTAACTCTTGTAATTGAGAGTCCACTACAGCAGTAAAAACATCCACTCGATAATGATGCTCCATTGTAATTGGATATTGTTGATGGCGAACTCGACCTCTACCTGCAGTATATCGAGCATCCATATCAGGAATATGTATGTCATGTTCTTTGCAGAATGACAATACTTTATCAAGTAATTTATTCCAGCCGTTTTCCCACATTTTTTGAATGATCGCTTTTGTAGTAGAGACTAAGTGCATAGCATTTAAAATATCTTGAGATTTGAGTTGTAAAGCTTGGCACAAATCATTAGTTACTCCTAATATTTCTTTCATAAGATGCAAATTAAATGCGAACTCAAAAGACGTTATCATATCATAAGCTGAGTTTGCATCCGCACATTGAGTATATGTAGATCCGTCATCAATGATATTCTTAAGAACTGAACATGTTGCATTATACATATTTAATAAGTTGCATAAAGATTTATAATGAGAACTCCAATGAGTAACGCCCGGCCGTTGCAAAGTGTCAATTTGATTAAGGCCTTTACTAGTTTCAACTTTATCAATGGCAATCATACGTTCAAGTTGAGCAGCTTGTAACTGATCATGACGCTTGCCAGATGCACCAACAGTATTGATGATAAAATTTAGTTTTGAGAAAAACTGGTGGATAGGAATAACTTCGCTGGAAGCAGCAACCAAAGTCAACTGGAGACGATGAGCTAAACAATGAACATAGTATGCATATGGGCAATCATTCATAAATAAAGCCTGCAACCCATTCCAATCACCGCGCATGTTACTTGCACCACATATCCTTGCCCTGAATATTTTGAATGCTTAGATTATAACGAGAAAGGACCGCTGATATCTCTTTTTTGAGAGTTTGTGATGCTGTATTTTTAACATGAACAAGACCAAAAAATCTCTCATGTATAAAACCTTTTTTGTCAACAAATCTTAAAATAAGAGCCATTTGCTCTCTCTTAGATTGATCTCGAGCTTCGTCCACAATAATATAGAAATTTGCATCATTAATTTCCTCTCAAATTACATTTCGAACTTTTTCTAAAAAAATATGTAAGATTTCTTTTTGGATTTTAGGTGAAGTATATGTAGCATTTTCAAGGGCTTTATCTAACACAACATCCGTAACTTTTTCATTATATGATGCCAGAATTTTAATCATTTCAATGAAATTACCGCGACTTTTAGAGTCTAGATGTTCATTGTGACCTCTAAAAGCACACGCCTGAAAAGTAAGCTATCGGACAACATCTATAAAGGTATTCAGTCGTAATCTGTTGTTTGCAATTTGGGTTGAAGATTGTGTATGAAGTGCCTTCTCGATATGTTGCAATTGAATCATCAAATCTCTACAAGATTGTTCAGATGCATTATGTGGTGAGTTTGGATCTTTTCCCATATGATTTAAGAAAGCATACTTCTTTTCATCATTTACTTTCTTCCAGTTACGAAATCCTTTAATAGTAAACGCACTTGCTCCAAAACGCCTAGTTGCCTTTTTATTAAAGAGAAAGCATGGGAGACAAAATGCTGCATCTTTCATAGGAGAATACTCTAACCAAGAAGAAAATATTCTAAACCAAGAAGATTGAAATCGCCGTGGACGTTTTTCCGATCCAGAAAGTGGAAAAACAGAAAGAATATGTTGATAAGGCCTAGCTTTGATGTAAGCATGTCTAATTTCATCTTGTTGATCAACATGATATTCCCAAATTTGATGGCGCAATCCTGGATCATGATCTAAAGAAGCAATATCAATTTCTAAAAATTCAACTCTTGGAGATTTTGAAGGGCGCGAACTTTGTGGTTCATGAGATAAATCAATGGTACTAGAGGGCGATATTGTACCATCCTCTAAATTTTGAACATTTTTCCTCTTAAAAAATGAATCAATAGTTGATGATTTAACCATGGTCAGGACTCCTATAAAAAAATCAAAAATTAAAATCATATAAAAAATTATAAAATTATTATTAAGTGCAGTAAATGAGAAAATAAATAAAATTCAACTCATTACTATAAAATAAAGAAAACACAACGCACATATTTCCAATTGTGTGATTTATATGACACATCAATAAAAAAAAATATAATGTAAAAAGTCAAAGCACAAAAGTCACCAATAATTTGTTAACATTGAAAACACACTGCACAGATTTCCAATCATGTGATTTATATGACACATCAATAAATAAATAAATAAATATAATGTAAAAAGTCAAAGCAAAAACATCACCAATAATGTAAACATTTAAATTTGAAAACAAGATGACAAGTTGGGGAATGGGGAGTGGTAGCGAGGCGATGGTGATGAGATGCAGGTGGGGGAGAGGAGATGAAGAGGCAGCTTCCAATGGGCGATGGTGATTGCAGTTGTAGAATAGTTGCAGTTGCAGGTACTTTTTGCTTGGAGGAGGTGCTCTGCTGGGTGTGAGTGTTGTTGGGAGGGAGGGCCAGGGCGAATTTTGGTCGCATAACAGGGAAAAGATGAAGAAAATCCCCCTCTTCCTCCTGTGTTTTCCTTCCTTTTTTTCTTTATTTCTTTGCACAATTAGAACTGTGATGAGGATCACAACGAATATTAGGAAATCATGTGTTTTCCTTCCTTTTCTTCCTTCATTTTTTTCTTTATTTCTTTGCAAAATCAGAATCGAGATTATGGGACGAGGATCACAAGATTCACAGCGAATATTAGGAAATCACAAATCTAAAGAGTGGTGTCGGCGTGAATTTCAACCCCCCCATTTTCCTCTCCAAGAGAGGCATGGTTTGGGGAAATCTCCATTAATTTATATATGCTATTTAAATTTTACATCGAAAACAAGGATTCCGACTACCCTCAAAATCGACGGATCACGATCGCCAGCTACGGTACGGCCGTAACACCGTTCTTCGACAAAAGTTGAAGAAATATGGGGAGAAAAATAATAAGGTGGGTTCTTCCTCTCGTCTAATGTGCTGCTGGCAACACACGACTGATGTCCTGTCAAATTAATTTGGATCTCTTTGGGTCTCTTTAATTTTGGGTCAATTAAGGGTCATGAGTTAAAGTCCGAATAAAGGTTAATCCTCACATAGCATAATCGTAGTATATCCAAGTAAAATAAAATAACTAAAATAAAGAAAATAGAATAAAAGAGGGGGGAGGTGCCAAATATTTAAGAAAAGGATCGGCCCCGTTCCCGGGTACCCCCTTCTGATCCCTTGGCAAAATAGGGTTTAAAGGCTGATTTTTTTTTCAAACCAAAATGATGATGCAAATAAGACTTTGATTTTGTGATTTCTGTGTTTTTTGTGTGCGATACACGAGTGATAAAAGTAAGAGGCCGATGGGCCGTAATTAATTGAAGGTGGCCGATGGGCCAAAATTGATTGGAAATGGCCGATGGGCCAGTGTTTGTTTTAGGGTGGCCGATGGGCTGTGATTGATTAAAAGTGTGTGCGAAATCACTCATCTCATCTCGTTATTCTCATTTATTCAATTTTAGAAATCAGTTCTTTATTCCCTTTATCATTAAGTTTGATTAAATATCTGGCACCTGAGGTGTAGGAGGAAATAAAAGGAAAATCTTTTTGGGTTTATTTTGTTGGTTTTATAGTTTTTATGGTTTTTTTATATTGGGCTAGAAGGGCCTAACTAGGGGATTTTTACTTGGATCTATGTGATTAGTGCTTTACTACTGATCATCGGATTAACCCTAACTTAAGGTCCTAGACCGCCCACATCAGCTCTCCCAATCCTCTAACGGATCAGGAAAAGTGACGGGACGAAGCCTAATGCTCTAAGCTACCTAACCAAGCAATCTGATCTATACCTATGGTGTGAATAGCCTGAGTTTGATGGTTCAGCGCTTAAGCAACTTATTAATTGCGATTTTTAATTGGCTTGGTTTCTTTTGAGTTAAAGATTGATTAAGAAGTGGATTAAATGTGTTTTGGGGCTCTGTTTAAGTGGTTTAAATTTCTAGAATTAGGGTTTTAATTTAAAACATGAAACGATGTCGAAATCCGTGAAACGGGTTGGCAGAAGACTTGGGCGCCAGGGGGTGGCGCCTAGGATATTCTGGTGACTTGGGCGCCCAGACAGTGGCGCCTAAGTGGCTGTTTCTGGGTGGTTTGGCTAGTGACGATGGTATCGATGTTATTTTCGGAATCCAAGGGGTTCTTACTTGGTGAATTTTAATGTTTCAAATTGTTCTAATTCTCTGAAGTTCAAATGTCAAAGGGATTCGGATCCGGATTTTGAAACAAAATTTAGAATTCGCGTTTTAGTGCAAATGAGAGGATAGGCGCCAAGGGGGTGGCGCCTAGGTTGATGGCTTGTGATTTTCAAGTATTCCGTTGGGACTTAGTTATTGGTTTTCGGATTTAGAGACTATTTTAGATTCTGGTCTTAATTGATTTAAGTGGTAATGTGTTTAGTTATTCGTTTTAAATTGAAGTTGTGAACCAAGGTTAGAGTGTAGGATAGGCGCCACAGGGGTGATGCCTAGGTGGTTGTTTGTTTGTTCGTAAAGGCTTTGGGGGCTAAGCCCGAATCAATTAAAGTTTCAAACGTTTTAAGTTAAAAGTGTTTTAATATGTTGATTCGGATTGGTTTAAATGTTAATTAATTATGTTAAGTTGTCGGTTGGGGTACTTTATGAAAACAGGTAGGCTGGGCGCCCAGGGTGTGGCGCCCAAGGGGTGGCGCCCAGATGAATTGTTTTGTGCTTCTGGTCGGTTTGCTGTCTTTTAGGTCGATTTAAGTTTAAATTGATTATAGGACTTAGTGTGTTTTGATGTGGGATGCTATTCGTATTCAATTGGGGTTTATTTAAATGTCAATTAATTGGGCTAAGTTGTGAATTGAGTTTTTCTGAAAACGGGGAAACTGGGCGCCCAGAGTGTGGTGCCCAAGTGGATTTGACAGATGGGCGCCAAGGGGGTGGCGCCCAGGTGAACTATCCTGTGGTTCGGGTCGGTTCCGTATTTTTTAGGTTGATTTGCGGTTGAGCTTTTACGGTTTGATGTATTCTAAATTAAAAATGTTCTATTGCGATGATTAAGATTAAATTCCGTTTCAATTAATTTGGCTTTAGTGACCGGAGAGGCTGGGCGCCCAGAGAGTGGTGCCCAGGTGGAGGTGATAGGATGGGCGCCCAGGGGGTGGCGCCTAAGTGTCTGCCTTGTGTGTCCGAGTTGGTTCAATATTTTAAATCTATTCGGGCTTATGGTTTCGATTGTTTTAGATTTCAAGGGTGTTCCGGTGTGTTGATCATGATTGAATTCGAATTTAATTTCAAGTGGGGTTTCCTAGTGATTAGGTAGGATGGGCGCCAGGAGGGTGGTGCCCAAGTGGATGCGGTAGGATAGGCACCAAGGGGGTGGCGCCCAAGTGGATGCGGCAGGATAGGCACCAAGAGGGTGGCGCCCAAGTGGATGTTTTGTGGTTTATTCATTTTGTATTTTCTAAGTTGGTTTGAGTTTAAATTGATTAAGGTTTCGAGTCTTTTAGGTTAATAGTGTTTTAAGGTGTTAATTCGGGTTTAATCAATTAAGTTTAATTAAGTGGTGGTTTCTAAGGGAATGAGATAAGATAGGCGCCAGGAGGGTGGTGCCCAAGTGTAAAGGCAGGCTGGGCGCCCAGGGGGTGGCGACCAGGTGTCTGTTTTGTGGTTTCGGGTTGCTTTTGCGTTTTTAGGTTGGTTCAAGTCTAAGTTGATTGAGGTTTTAGGTCTCTTAAATTTAAAAGTGTTTTGTTATGTTAACTAGGATTAAATTTGGGTTGTGATTAATTAGAAGTTTTAATTAGGGGTTCTTTAGAGACGGGATAGGATGGGCGCCAAGAGGGTGGTGCCTAGATGGCAGTGCAGGCTGGGCACCCAGGGGGTGGCGCCCAGGTAGACTTTTTGGAGTTTTGTTGGTTTTGAGTTTTTGAGTTAATTAGAGATTAAGTTGATTAAGGTTTACTTATTCTAGGTTTAAAATGTTTTACTGTGTTGATTCGGATTAGTTTAAGGTCTTAACTAATTAACTTAAGCTTTAACCGGGTTGTCTTAGGGAATGAGTAGGCTGGGCGCCCAGAGGGTGGCGCCCAAGTGGCTGTGGAAGGATGGGCGCCCAGGGGGTGGCACCCAGGTGGCTGTTTTTGGGGTTTTAGGGTTTTGTGTTTTTTTTCAAAGTTCTTAATTACTTCTAAATCCGAATTAATTAGGGTCTTAATGTTTTAGGGCTCTTAATGATTCGATGTTTCTTAAGTTAACTAATTATGTTGTTTTAATTAATCTTAGGATTTATCCTACTTAGGCACTAAATTCGATAACTTAGACTATCTAACTATTCTTTTTGGGTTTTTTTGGATATCTTTTAATTTGTTTTTGGTTTCTCCTCTAACTTACTAGAGAGTAAGGAAAGAGAAGAAGGGATTTTATGTTTTATGATTTTTTTGGGATTTTCTATGGATGTGTGGTTCAAATGATATGATGTGAAGTGTGACAAAAATGGTAATTCAAATCTCAAAACAGATCAAACAACCTAACATATAATTACCATGCAGTTTGTAAATGAACTAAATGCGGAAGATCGGAAGTTGTGCACAAAAGTGGAGAAATCCACTTGGGCGCCACCCCTGTGGTGCCTACTCTGCTCAGTCAGGGTTTTCAACCGAACACAATGAATGCACAAGAATCTTAGTGTTTTCAACACAACTTCCAATATTTAGCGACTGATGCGAATGTCTTAATTCGAACTACTAGCGATGCAACTAACAAAACTATGAGCAAACGATGCAACGGGCGGAGATCTAGAACCCAGACCCTGTCTCAGAAGGGTAGGTGCCCAGGGGGTGGCGCCAGGTGGTTCGGGTGAGGGCAGGCGCCTAGTGGGTGGCGCCCAGGTGGTTCGGGAAAGGGCAGGCGCCCAGCCTTTCTACCAAGGGCTTCTCGCGACCTCTTTGGTATAAATGATGATAATGATGATGCTAATGCGAGATCTAATCTAGCTATGCAATTAGAACTACGAAATCAAAGCAAATATACTATGTTAGAATGAACCTAAACATGTTCCTAATATGATGAGATGCTAATATCAGATTTATCACAAGTTAATGTAGATCTACGATGCTCAAATGGTCCTAAGCATATTTCTAAGCATGAATGGTAATGGAATGTAGAAAAAAAAAAGGAGAGATCTAGGAATACCTGTATGATGAAACGTTTCTCAAGTTCCTAGATTGAAACCTTTGCAGAGATCCATAGCTCGAGTTGAAAATATGGAAGCCTCCTCCTCTCTTTCTCCTTCCTCTACTATAGATATGAAGTTCTTCTCTAATGGTGGCTACCTATCTTCTTCTTGCTTATTCTCTCTTTTTGCCTCTTTTCTTAGGGTTTTTGGGTAGCCTCCTCTTGTAAATGAAGTTAAGAGGGGTTATATAGGTTTGGGACGAGTTTAGAAGGGCTAGGGCTTCATTAATTCGTGTTTCTAGAAGGTCTCACGCATCCCTAGGCGGTTTAAGCTATTTTGGGGTGAACTAGGGTTTGTGAAAAGATGGGCGCCCATGGGGTGGCGCCCACATGGCCCGCACAGTCTGGGCGCCCACAGGGTGGCGCCCAGGTGGTCCTGGAGAGTGGGCGCCCACAGGGTGGTGCCCAGATGATTTGCGTTTCGCTTTTTTGGACTTTGGTCCCATTTGGAGTCGAGATTGAACGGATATATCTTCAGCTGAGGGGACCTACATTAGCACTTAATAGGCTGGGTGCCACATGGGTGGTGTCCAGATGGATTTCAAGGTTGGGGGCCACATGGGTGGTGCCTAGGTGAATTTAAAGGTTGGGCGCCACATGGGTGGTGCCTAGGTGGTTCGGTTCGTCTTCGATGCTTGGTCCTTATGTATGAGTGGTCCCGGTCTAATCTCGAACCAAACAAATAAATTTTAAGGTGGGCGCCCACCATGGGGTGCCTAGGTGGTCCTGGGCTATGTGGGCGCCACAGGGTTGGTGCCTATGTGGAACCTAGTAGGGTAGGCGTCACATGGGTGGTGCCTAGGTGGAGTCGATTTATTTTCGGAGTTCGGCCCCTACGCTGAGTGGTCCCGGGCTTCTTTTAGGCGAACTAGTGAAATGTGGAGGCTGGACGCCCACCATGGGGCGCCTAGGTGGTCCTGGGTTGTGTGGGCGTCCACCATGGGGCGCCTAGATGGTTTTCCATAGGATGGGCGCCACATGGGTGGTGCCTATGTGATTTTCATCTCTTCTTAGGACAAACTTCGGAAGCTCATAACTTTTGACTCTCTTATCGGATTTGGACGTTCTACATATCGCCGGAAAGCTCTTGACGTGAGGAATTCAATGGTCTAAATGTCTTGACAAATAGGGGCTGAAAAATATGAGGGATCTCTGGACCAATGGATTCGATTTCCTAACTTAGGCTAATCGGGTGACATTTTGGCAAACTAAGTATGGTCTTTAGAGGGATTGGCCTAAGCATGTTTGAAGTGGTCCGGAAAGGGTTTGAGTAGTGTCATGGTTCACTCCTTGTGTGAGTAGTGAATTGGACTCAAGGTCTTGATGTAACTTGGCTTTTCTCTCGCGAATTTCTAGAAATCATCGAACTAAGTTTAAAATTATCAACAAGCATCTTCATCGTCGTTAATTAATCTGAATTATGTCATTAATCATCCAATTGTGGGTGAAATGGGGGCATCGCTATATATGATAGGTATTTAAGGCTATCATAGGGGCCAAATGAGGTGTCTACAAGTGGGGGCCAAAGGATATCTCCACTTGGAGATTCTCGGATCTTTGGGGGGGCCATGGCCCCTGCAAGCCCCCTAGTTCCGCCCCTGAGTAGTATTCTATCATGGGTTACACATTACATCATATATATAATGCTCTCTTTCTTATCCCCTAAGAAATTCTATCTTAGTCAATAAGAATGTCCCGTTACAATTACCATAATACCCATGACCATGAACCCACTTGGTTTGGACACACTAGGCCAATAGTAATGACAGTCATTGGAAGGTCCGCGACCTTACTGGGTCAGTTGGGCCCAATAGTAGGCCCGTTGACCCGTTTATTTTGTATTTATTATAATTAATTGTATTGTTAGATAATTAGGTGAGTTTAGATCATGAACGAGTTTCTTTTAGCATTAGAATAGTGTTTGTGAAATTTCATTTGATTTCGAGCGCGTTTGACTCTAGCAGGGGGGTAGATTGCAATTTAGGAAAAATTGAGTGTTTTTCTGGAAAATTCCAATCGTCGTGATTTTGGGTTCGCTGGAAAGGTCTCGTGGCGATGATCATTTTTGTCTCTTAGCTCGTTGGGATCCGATAATCAGAAACCCTTCAAGTGGTCCATTCTTTGAAACCCTTCAAGTGGTCCATTCTTTCACTAGACCCATTTAAGGGCAAATTACTTATTTTTCCTCTCTTCTTCTAGTTAAGAGAGAGTTAGCCCTAATTCCATTCTCATTCTTTGCAATGAGAACTCCAGCAGCCCCTTCTTCTTCCTCACTTCTCTAAAGCTTCAGAACTCTCTCCGGAAGAGATCACCTCCGCGATCCGAACCGCACATCTTTATCTTCTCGACTCCCTCTTTCATTTGATACCAGTTAGGGCGAGTTTTTCTGATCTTCATCTTTTCTACCATTTCCCTTTTGGTTAGATTTAGGTTGTTCTTGATCTTTTTCCTTTCCTTTCCTCTTCTTTGTGTTCTAGGTTACTTTTGATCTGATTAGATTCATGGGTTTCGTGGTAGAAGGCTTCTCCTCGAATTTTTCCCAATTTCTACCATCTTCTTGGTTGAGGCAAGTAGATATGCAATTTATAATATAACATGGATGCTTGTTTTATTGATTGATGATGATCAAATGATACGATACCCTAATGCCAAGCTATTTGAATTTGGTTCAAAGAATAATATGTTAGATTAGGTCTTTGGTAATAGCCTTGAATGTTTAATTTGTAATTAATGAATATGGAATGATGGATTATGGATTATTGGGAGAGCACGGTGGCTCATTTTCGTGCAGGTGTACTCATTGGTATGGTTTGGAATGGAGTGGAATGGTTTGGAAGGCATTGGGGATGATTCGGAATGAAAGATCGTAAAAAAAAAAGGGTTTCTGCATTCGAACGTTCCTTTGAGGTTGGAACTTGTAGATGGATGGATGTATAGCGATGAACGTTCGAACATTCCTTCAGAACGATCGAACGTTGGCATGTACGGGAGAATGGCATGGGATGTTGAGAGTTCGAACGCGTCTCCTAGGCATTCGAACGTTGGAGTCTTCGGGCGTTTGGTGTGGAGATGTGGAACGTTCGAGCGTTCATTCTGAATGTTCGAACGTTGAAATTCTCGGGCACTGGGAGCGAGACGTCCAACGTTCGAACGTCCCTCCCAAACGTTTGAACGTTCGATGTCACTAGTGTGTTGGCCTAGAGCGCGAGAGTTCGAACTCTCCCTCTAAGAGTTCGAACTCTCGGCATTTGGCTGATGTTTGGGCAAGTTTCCAAGGTCATAACTTTTGAACCGTCCGTCGGATTTTCGCGAGCCATATACCGTTGGAAAGCTCATTGAATGTAGAATCCAATGGTACATGTTTCGCGATGATTTGATATCGAAAAATGATGTAATGACTAAGATTAATAATTCAGACCACGTTTTGTTGGAAACGAGACGGTTAATCTAGGTTTGGGCCGTAGATGTTGGAAACCCTTAACCACTTTCATGTGAGCATTGATGGAGTTGAAATCAAAGCATGTGGCTTGGTATGCTTTGATGGGTTGTCTAGATATTTCCGTATTAAACATGGGGTAACCGAATGCGTATGGAACTGAATCAATAGATGCTTCACATGATTGTACACCAATGGATTCCCTTAAAAGCATCATTGATCCAATTTCACACATACTCCGTTAGAGCATGTACAATACAGGGATGACACCACTTGCCTAGGTTTAGTTTGTAATTCTTCCTTGATTTATGGATTGTATCCATTGTTAATGTTTCCTTGTACACTCTCTTGGCACAAAACACTTAACTAATTAAGAAAAAAATTTTCCTTGTAGAATTAGGACTTAGACCTGACTTAGAGTGTACCTTAGGATCCTGTGTCAAGTATTGATAAACATGACTGGCTAGTTATAAGGGATTATCAGGGTACTTGACTTGTCTTGTAGTGTTTTGAAAGAGATAATCCCTATGATCATGTCTCGTTTGTTAAACTAGCTAGACTTGCTTGTCTTGGTTTTCCCTCGTGTCAGCACCACTTTATTATTATTTGCATGTCATGGCCAACTGCAGTTTGGGGTTTTATTGATGGGCCGATTACTCGGACATTGGGGTGGGCAGTTAGCTTTGGACGGCGTCCATGGCGTTGAATAGTTGGAAGCGGGCTTGGACCGTGCTACTATTCCTAAGACCGAGAGCTTGAATCCCCCTGGATCCGGACTTTGGTATCAGTAGTCCGGATTGGGATTGTTACTGGTACCCCGTGAGGTGGCTTGGACATCCTCGGAGTCTCCCTCTTGATTCTTGCATTGTATTGTTTGGATAGTGGTGATTGCTAGATGTTGCTAGATTCTTATTATTGATTCTGATGATTATTACTTATGCTGTATGCTTAGTATCGTTTTCTTGTATTCTTATGATCTTGTACTAGTCTCTACTCTTACACTTGATGCATGTTTGTTTTATTGTACTTTGCTTATCTATTGCTCAACATGTCGTTGACTCTGTTCCTTGGTGTGCAGGCACCCCAGGTGACTACTATGAGGAGTAGGCAGGTAAGGAGATCCCAGAAAATCTCTAACCAGCAGAGGAGGAACAAGAGTGGTGTGCAGATGACGTAGAGTAGCGTCATCACCTCTGGCACGAAAGTGATTCACATGGGAACATTCTTAGATTTTGATTTATTCATTATTATTTCATTGTTGGACCTTCCTGTCATTGACTTCATTTTGTTTAATGGCCTTAGTTGTTGGAATGGCCATTGTAATTAAATTAACTTCTCTTTTAGTTTAGCTATTTCCTTGCAACTTTAAATTAATAAATGAAATTTGTTATTCATTGTCTTGATATTTAAAATGCCTCGAATTGTATGATTTCAGCAAAGCATTATATTCTTGAGGTTTGAAATGCAATATCTTCACAGCGGACTTACGATCCTTGGGCCTAAAGGGCAAAAATTTTAATTAGCCCTAAATTTCACTCATCGGATCCGGTTTATTCTCTAATCGGGTTTCGGGGACATGACAGTCATCTCCTGTTTCGGTAATTGATACCACAATTGAGCATCACCCTTAAGATGAAAGGATGTTAGCGATATACGCTCGACATCCGATGTTTCATGAAATTGAAAAAACTATTCAGCCCTACATATCCAGCTGGTTGGATCTTCTCCACTATTCAAAGGTGGGAAATCCAACTTCACGAGCTTAGGCGTATATGAAGTGGTAGAGCCAGTGTGTTGGTGAGCGCCATTGCCGTTATTCCACCCTTTAGTAGCTTGGAAGGAACCTTGTGAAGTTTCTCCAGTCTCTCTAGCAGATTGCACTACTAATTTATCCACCCGCCTAATGTCTGTTGTTCAAACAATTCAGCCATTCGATTCATAAGGTCTTGTTGTTCGGTAGAGAGGGATACCATAGCTTGCCCTAATTGCTCCACTCGCTGGTCCATGCCTGAGCTTTGATACGACTTTGGTAAAGCTAGGCCAGTCTTTCCCCTTCATATCTTGATTATTGCAGGTAATACTAGAACATAGCACAATTAGGTCGCCTTGAAGGAACCCAAATCCTCCGTTTCACACACACACACACTGTGGTGATGGAATAAATCATGCATGCCTTAGTTTATTCATTCTACTACATAAATACAAACTCATACAATGGTAACCTCCAAACTAGTAGGAAGACCATAACAAAGTTGAGAATCCCAAAATAATAGGAAAACCCTAACAAACTAGATAGACCTCACTTGTTCTTAATGGAACCCATGTAAAACAACCCAAGAAATACGTTTACATGGATGACTACTTCTACCCAATTTCTAAGAGACGTTGCATATGAATGAAACCACCCCCTTGTTGTGCATGTAACATATGAATATGCATGTGCATGTGTTTTTATGGGCCCCGTTCAGTGCATTTAGAAACATCTAAGTCATTTTATGATGCATTGATACATGCATAATTGGATTTAATTGCAAATTGTGCATAACCTTTGGACTTAAATATAATTAAGAATGCACTTTTCATGATTAGAAGAGGCCCCACTTGAAATATTTTCTAATTAGCATGCATTGGCTAGTAATTAATGGAATAAAAATCAAAAGGGCATGCATGGATGTTAACAAAGGCAAATGATGCAATAGTATTTAGATGTGCGACACATAGAGGGACCATTGGTTTGGACACTCAAAGGAATTGGCTTGGTCGACCAATATGGCTTAGGTTCAGCCATGTTGCATAGGGTTAGTGAGATAAGAGGAGTCTTACGGTAACTAAGAGTCCTCATTCCAACTAGAAAGCTTCGGTTTGCATTATTAGGCTGTTTGATAAATTTACTTATATAGCAAGAAAAAATAAAGAGAGTTGCTAATGCCACATACCAAGCTTCTCCTTTCACATCCCTTTTTTGAATGACCAATATATTCCTGTGTAAAATTACCTAAAAAGACATCTATCAAAAGTCTCTCCCTCCCCAACTTCTTTCTACACTCGCCCACCCCACACCAACCCCCTAGCCCTGCCTTCATTGTCCCCTCTAGTAACACCGCCGGAGGGGGAGATGGACAAGGAGGGGGAAAGAGGGCGGCAATCAGGCGGCGGTAAGGAGTGGGAGGGAGGGGGAGAGAAAAAGGGAGGGAGACAAGGAGAAGGAGAGGGAGAGAGGGCGGCAGGCAGTGGCAAGGAGAGGGGCAGGGATGGAGATCGAAAGAGGTAGAGAGAGAGAGACAGGGAGAAAAAGAGGAAGAGAGGGTGGCGGTAGGGAGAGGGGCAGGGAGGGAGGGAAAGGGAGAGAGCCAGGGAGAAGGAGAGGGAAAGAGGGAGAGAGGAGATGGAGAGATAGGGAGAGGGAGAGAGGGCGGCGACAAGGTGAGGGAGAGAGAGAAGGGATGTGGAAAGAGAAGCATGGGAGGGGGAGAGAAAGGTATTTCGGGGACAATAGGGTGTTTAGAGAGATACTTCCGAAAGAGAAGGGATGTGGAAAGAGAAGCTTGGTATGTGGCATTAGCAGCTCTTAAAATAAAACAAAGCTTCTAAATATACCCCGTATTTTTCTTTGCACACCCTTGTTCTCTCTACACCCACCATTGAATTTGAAAACTTCAAAATTTTCTCTCCACACCCCCAATAGTACGCAAACTAACCTCAGCCAAAACCATACCCCCACCCCCTGGCTGAAGGGGGAGAGGGGGGGGGGGGGCAGAGAGAGAGAGAGAGAGAGAGAGAGAGAGAGAGAGAGAGAGACGGGGGGCTGGGGTGGGGGTAGGGTTTTGATGATGTGCCGTTGAGGGGGGAAGGGGCGAGGAGGAAGGTGAAGCTGTGACTAGAGAGGGAGGGGGGTGATGGAGAAGATGATGGAGTGGAGAAGGGGAGATGGGAGAATGGGTAGTTTGTGGATTTACCATAAGAGTATATTCATAATATATTTTTTTAAATGGTGGGTGTGCAAAGAAAAGTGGAGGGCACATATAGAAGCACTCAAAGTAAAATGTCACGTCATTGAAAAATAATGGTGGTTTGAAAGTAGAGTTAACTATTTTTTGGTAAAATGAAAAGGTATTTGGATAGTTGTCCTAAAGGAAATTGAGCTTTACTTTACCCGTTTGGATTATTCAACTGCAATAAGAGCTAACTTATAACTTTTCTAAATATATATATATATATATAGGGAGGTGATACTGTAAGGATCGTCCTTATGGTCTGCACCATTCGGAACGCCCACTGGGGCCCACTTTATGACCTATCCAAATTGATCACTAATTCATAACCCCTTTATAGGCACTGAATCCCATGAATTTGCATGGCTTCGGATGAACTAGACTATTGGATTGAGGGTCAGTTTTTCTTCTTTGATATAAAGCTATTAAAATTGTGGACCATGGATGAAGGGGTTAGAGGTATTAGATTGACTTCAAATTTGATATATAAGTTGGCCCCACTTAGATCTTTCAGTCCCCTTTGTCCCATAACCAGTGGGTCTTATAGTGGGCCCCAATAGGCGGTCCGCACAGTAAACCGTAAGGACGGTCCTGTAAGGACCGCCCTTATCGTTTTATGTATGGACCACTCAGGGCCGTCCGATTCGCACACTGATCCAACGTTTGTCATGTCCCCTATATAACTAAAGGAGGGAAAACGAAAATGAGGAGAGATAATCCCGAATTGAAAGAAAAGTCCCAAATCGGACAATCTCTTCCTCCTCCTTCCCGTCCTCCTTCCTAGCACGATCTCGCACTCCATCAAAGCAGGAATCCGACGTCGCAGCTCTTCCTCCTTCCCTCTCGTTGACGTCTCCTCTCGTTTCCATCACTTCCGTTGTGTAATCAGCAACCTGCCCAGGGCTCAATTTGATTTGCACTAAAGTTGCGTCCCTCTCATCCCTCTCGTCGACATCTCTCTCTGTGTCTCCATCACTCTCCGTCTCTTTTTATTCTCTCTCTCGACGAGAGAAAGAAACCCCTCTTGCCTTGTCATCTCCATCAGGACAGAACGTCCGGTGCCGCCCTCACGCCCCAAATACAAACACTGGCTTTCTTTCTCTTGTTCTTCAAAGTTCGTGAGCTTCATCAGAGAATCGAATTTGCAAGGTATCATCGTGTACTTATTATTCTTATTTTTGTTGATGTAGTTTTGTTTTGTGCTGTTGAATGCGGACAAAACACATAGGACCCTACGGTCACTAACTGGGTTCACTGGCTCTTAAAACTCCCCAAAGCTAATGAAAAGTCATTCTAACTCACAAACTCAACCAATCAACCATTAATTCCACTTAGAAAACTAATCCACAAAGAAATCAACACTAATCCCGAAAATAAGGGGTCGGGGTCTCATATCCTCCCTCTCTTAGAGCATTTGGTCCTCCAAATGAACTAAACAAAACCCAAAAACAAGTGGGGATAATAATCCCACACTTCAAACGCAGACCTCAAATGGATGTTCCAAATCGGTCCTCTCGGGAGTGCCTGAACTCGCTGGGTCAACCACACTGTAGAACTCTTCAGTTAACTATCAATAGTCGTCAAACATTCTTCCATTGACTCGAATTTATTACTTCCCTGCAAATCTGACTGCTCAAGGAATTTACTAACTCTAACGACTCCTCAGTTCCACCAAGTCTCTCGCTTCTAGCCACCCTGATAAAGAAAGTTCTTGGAACAATTCTGTGGACTTCATCACAACTGTCAAAGCTAGGGTCTCATATCAAATGCATAGTCTTCAAGGTGAACTCTCGCTAGCTCTAACTCTTTCTGCTCATTGCTCTTGATCCTCTACACAACAATCGGACTCTTGCGCTAACATACTTGTCATCTTCACCATTCTTTAATAGTTGAAACTTTACACTCACTTTTGCAACTGTTTTGCCAAATTTGCTTCCATCCGCAAAAATTCAAAATAACTGACTTCCTACTCTGTATATCTGTATATTGTAATCTAATGTTCCTTATGTCGATGAAATCCTTTCTGCAGTCAACGTCTTCATTAGCTGCTAAAATTTAGCTCCAATCGCTTCTAACAATCCTGCCGGGCCTACTCATCCATATGGCTGCACTTGTTGAAAATTCCTGAATAATTCTCTGACAAAACTCATGAAATTCTTGAAATCTCCAAATCTGGACATCTCCTTGGAGTTTTGCTAACTGAAAAATTGTCTCTAAACATTGATGATCTGAACTGTTCCTGTACGCTGCACTGTCCCCGGTCAAACATGGCGGTGAGATGAGTTTGTGGTCAAGGTCTCTGATTTCGGCTAAAGATCTCAAACTGTCCAAACTTTACTTGGCAACTTATTCCTCTGGCACAATAAATGTTCGAAGAATCCTTCCATCAAATCCCTGACACCCTTCAGATGTTCTTACATAACCTTGAATCTGCTGCTTATTTTGTCCATCGATGTCGGTCTAAGAGAATGGAAGTTATGACTCATTCCAATGTACTGTAACTCTATCTTTGCCGTGAAACACTATACATAGTGTCATTCAATGCTTGTGTGAAGGCTATCATCATGGGCGGACTCAAATGGAAGTAATCTCTATCAAGTTGTCGAAATCAGGTCACTTGTCAACACACAATCTTTGAGGTGAATGACTTGGAAATCTGCAACTTCTTCATATGCTAAGTTGACTCAATCAAATGTTTGGACTGTCATCTAGATACTTCATGAATCTCCATCTACTCGTTGAAATCACAAGGTTCACAACTCTGTAGGTTGTACCTGTATCCCAGGTTCATCATCTTCAAGTCATGCACACGTGCCATTCTTCTCTGGATCTTTCAACTGGCCTTGTCCATGGGTTATAATTCTCCAGTTTTTATTTACACAGTGTCCAAACTGATATTCCAAAGTCAGTAAAGTACACAAGATCTCCTCTATCATATGACCAGGCAACCATCCATTCTGTATATAGCTCTTTCTACCACAGCTGAAAGCTTACTTCCTTTGATTTTAACCAGACACTAATGCATCCTGCTGAGTCAACTTCGCCATCATTGTGGAATTGTTGAAAATCCTTTAACACTTCTCCGACCAAAGTTCATAAAATTCGAGAAATTTGTAGTTTTTGGCATCCACTTGAAGCTCTATCAATTGAAAATCACCTCAAACTTCCTTAAATCCACCATTTCTTTGGTTTCTGGAGTCTTTTGACTTAGGCAAATACTCCAAGTTTATCAAAAAAACGACACTTACTATCCAAAAACCCGCACTTACTTGCCTGACGCACCATCTGACGGTACTCGATCAATTGTAATTGGGTCTCAATATGCTGTTCACATTCCTTGTTGACTAACAGTTGCTCACAAATTCCTTCGCTAACTCTATCTGTGACATCGAAAAGCTAAAAATTCTGCTAAAGTCCTTCGAGAACCGCATGCTAAGTCCACAAAACTTTGACTCTCTAGTTCGAAAACAAGTAAACGGCACTAAATGTGGGTACAAAGCCATTAAATTCTCCCCCACTAGAAAAGAATTTGGTCCCCCAAATTCCCTAACAACAAGGACTAGAAGAGGAGATAAAAATAGTCTCCCCCACTAGAAGAAAAACAAACCCGAACTCATAGAAACAATAACTAGACAAAAGAAAACCCACATGGTTTAACGAGTCCTCACAATACATCTTAAGGTTCCTAGAGTGTTTTATTTCCAAGAAACCTGCCTGCTCTGATACCAATCTGTCGTGACCCCGAACCCGGACCCTGCAGCGGCCAGAGCTCGGGGAGCGCGAACGAGAGATTTAAGTAACAATTATAAAATTTTCTCCCATGATCCGCGTGTGTGAGGATGACACATTCCAACACACTCTGAATATTTTTGTAGGAGCTTATGTAGCGTTGCGGCTTGGATTCTGTGGCCATCAGATTCTGTGTCGCACTCAACCTCTAGCATATAGTTATCATATCAAGGGTCATATCAGACTGGAATAAACCATCACAATAAAATACAGAGCTGACAGTAACAAAATATCTCATTCCCACATATGTTCAAGTTACAAATTTCAGTGTGTATTAATTAAATCCCAAGGAATAGGCTAATAAAAGCCCTACAAATAACAAGCTAAAAAATACTACCCCACATGTGACGTAGCTCCAATGTCCAGCTATATGTCTACATGACATAGTCAAGACAACAATCTGCAAACTCATGGCTCCATAGCCAACACAAGCACTCAGTTCGGGGTGAAGAAGTCTAGACCTGAGTACCAAAAGAGTGGATCAGATGCGACGGTCTGGCAGGTGGGTGAAAAGATATATTCTGAATAATGAAAATATGATAAATCATGGTATTTGATCAAAAGTTGCATATATTTAAGACCTGTGTAAAACGTATATATTTGACAAAACATGTATTCATTTGGAAAAAGTGTAAAACATGAATATCTGGCAAAGCATTTACTCATTTGGAAAAAGTGTAAAACATGGATATCAGGCAAAACGGGTGTTCCTCACATTGCAAACCCAGTCCATAGGCGGACCTTGCAAATTGCCCTTCTTCAGGAGAGCCACAATCATGGGGACAGATGGCAACCACATGTAAGCTAAATCCTCCATCACTAATGTGAAGAGAGCATATTAAAGGCGTTGGTCTTGGACACGCAACGTGGCGAGAAGCAACTATATACATACATACATATACTGAGGAAAACCACGGCTGCGGAATCGAGTGACAGAACAGAACAGAATTCAAACTGCAGCTGACAGAAGCTAAAGGGGGACCCCAAGTCGGTGGATCAAGCTGACAAGGTTGTCCAAGCTTAGTGGTGCCGACACATAGGTCACATGAAGGAAATCAGGACATATACACATATCTATGGGGTGTATAACACCCAAACAGGCTGAACAGGGTGCTCATGGGCACAATTATCACATTCATATCTGGTTATGCACGAGCAGGCTAACAAGACACTCAAAGCGCATATTGCAATGGTTTTAAAGCAAAACTGATATTAACACGTGAAAATAGAAGGTTATATTAGTAGTTCAACTCAAAGAGATCACATACGGATTTCCACAAAATGTTGGTCCATACATTGAGGATTCAAGATTTAAATCGATGTGGATAAGGGTCCCGTATGTTGGTTTAGTTGTTCACTTGGTACTCCTTAAGATTGGGGGCATTTCGAGTTCCCCATACACATTGACAAGTCCATAAATCCTCAATGAATCTCCGTGATGGGGTTTCTTTCTCACACGGCTCCAAACATCATTCCCTAGGTCTCACCCTCACATTGGGCTCCAAACAGACCTTTTCTTAGCATAAAAACCACATTTTTCCTCTTCCTGTATTGACCCGAGCAGAACCCAGTCTCGCTCGAGCGAGCGAGAAGGTCTTCTGGTTGGGGCTCGCTTGGCTGGCGAGCCAGCCCTCTGCCTAGGCTGCTCCACTGCGGGTTTTTAACTCCTTTTTCAAATCTTTTTGGTGTGGTTCCTTCCTCCCTTTGCAACTCTCTTCTTAGCCACCCATTTATAACCAAAGTAGGGTCTCCTTGCCTTTTCAAAACCAAACATAATCCTCCTCCAAACATCCACCAAATGCTTCAAAACCCTCCACATTCATTCTCATCCCATTTAATACAAGAAACCCCTCATTAATGGCGATCCACATATGCTTCAAAAACAAGCTTTTACAAAGCATAATGTGCACACATTCTCCAAGAGATCAAACAAGAAGAATAACTAAACAATGTGGACATTTCTAGAATCATTATTAACCATAAGAACATTGAAGAATATGAATAGTGAAAATCCATAATTTTCCATTAAAACATGAAATCATTCAAAGAAAGCTCATTCATCCACTTGCCTTGGTCTCCAATGCTCCCAAATAAGTCTCTAATCCAACCAAATAGACCTTAGCGCACCTAATACAAGAAATCCCCAAAATAAACTCATTTAGAACCCTAAATAGCCAAACCAAAAAAAACCAAGAAGAAGAGAGCTCCCACTAGTGGAGGTAGAAACTCTCTAGAGCTAGGAAAACATAAATCTAGGGGATTGGAAGGATTGCTTACTTGGAAGTGCTTCAAATGAACAAGACTAGCTCAAGGAGAACCTCAATGTGGCTGGATTTCTCTTCTAATGGCATCAATAGAGAGCTTGAGATTAGGGGAAGAAGAAGATGGGCACAAATATCTCATTTTGGCAAGCTTGGAGGTGGGTTTTGTGAGAGGGAGCAAGAAGAAGAAAAGAGGGTAGAAACCCTAAGGGGCTGGAGGTCCTCTCCCTTGCTATCAGTTGGAATGAATGGGGAAGAAGGAAGGGGCTGGCCCTTTTATAAAAGGGTGGGTCCCACCACCACTTAAACTTGTTAACGGTAAAACATCAATTTCTAGGCCCCAGATGAGATCGACGAAGAAGAGAAAAATGTTTATCATAAAATATAGTTTTCAAAAAGTATAATTTTGGTATGGTTATGAGATCTCGAAATTTGGATCCATATTCAATGTGAAAAGACCGATTTGCCCCCAGGGCTGGAAAAACTGGTTTTTAGAGCTTCAAATGGGTATTGAGTGAACACGAAAGTTGTAGGGAATGACGAGATTAGTCAAACGAAGCCGAAATGAAATTTTTTTGGAATCATAAGGAACCTCTCCACTCCGACCCAACAAAACACATAGGACCATACGGTCACTAACTGAGTTCACTGGCTCTTAAAACTTCCCAAAGCTAATGAAAAGTCATTCTAATTCACAAACTTAGCCAATCAACCATTAATCCCACTTAGAAAACTAATCCACAAAGAAATCAACACTAATCCCGAAAATTAGGGGTTGGGGTCTCACATCGGGCCTGTTGCTTGGAGCAGTTTTTAAGGAAATTGAAATGGACTTTGAGGTAGAATGATTTTTCCATTGCTCTTATTTTCTTAGAGAACTTTTTACAATTGTTGGTAAATTTTTCTTGAGAAAGCAAAGCTAGAAAAGCCATATAGGCAATCTTATACAAAAGAGCAAATCTATGTCACTGCGAAAAAATGTTTTGCCTCTTCCCTTTCAGTTTTATTCTCAGCAGTAAAGCAATAGTAACCATGGCAGTAAAGCAATAGTAATTAAACAGTAAAGATGTGACCTTCCAAAATATGTCAAAGAACAAACTTGCCAGAGCTACTCACACCATTAGAAGGCGTATTCCAAAATTGATTGAAAATTTACCAAGGAAGAAAAAGTCCGTAATCAGCCTCCACATCTAGAAATGAATATTAGAAGATTTAGAATTTTTAAAATGGGTTAGATAATAAAAATGGAAACTAAAAGAAGTGAAAAGATGTATTATCTTAGATTTTTTT
Source organism: Persea americana (assembly GCA_029852735.1). NCBI lineage: Eukaryota > Viridiplantae > Streptophyta > Magnoliopsida > Laurales > Lauraceae > Persea > Persea americana. Next base: position 45,879,106 of record CM056814.1, read on the forward strand.
TCTTAAAAAAAAGATTGATTGTTAAGTAACATGTAGAACAGGGCTTTTGTGGATGTGCAATAAAAGTCAATAAGACTTGCTACAGATATACATGCAAGCAAACAAACTACTATAACCAGAAAGAAACATGCATTTTGGATGCCCTTCCAGCACAGCTAGACATGCTTTATCTACTGCTACTATTATACTATATGTTTATTGATTTTCATGTCCAATTTAAGTTTTAACAAAGCAACTATGTGCTGATACCTGAAAACGTGAAATCACTGCATCATATATCAATGCAATACTGACAGGATTCAGCAGGCCCAACTGGTATGCTGAAGTAGTTAACAAACAGAGGGTCCCATAGGCTTTGGTCACAGGAGGAAGTGAATTGTAGATTTGCTCACAGAAGGAATGTAAGGCAATAACATTTTTTTTTGGGTAAGAATTTATTCAGAATTCAAGTGGTTGCAAAGCAGAACAAAGGACCGCCGCTCGCGAGGGACGATCCACCATTTTCTCCCTTGTATACTACAAAACCATCTATTTTCTATCCTTGGATGACCCTATCTCTTTTCACTTAGCTCTGTTCTCTCAGTCCTTGCCCACTGGTAATGAGGTAGAAGAGTTCTCCGGCTCCGACCTTGAAAAAAACCCAAACCACCATGGAAACACTTAGGTATTTCTCAAATAATATATTTTGGAGTGACTTTATTTTTATTTTATCTATTTATTTTTGTGTTTAGAATATATGATGGGCAACTATTCTATGTTATTTGCCTGACAATGTCTTTCTTCATGAGTGATCCCTGAAAATATCTTTTTTCCTTCATGTATAATCTGGGACTGTTGTTCATATTTTTCAATGGATGAGAAGTTGGAATCAGTTACATCTTCCATGAGTAGAATCTTCATACCTGAAGTAGACGAGGATAAAACCCCACGGTTGGGAATGTATTTTCATGACTTGGAAGAAGCTTATGAATTTTATAATACTTATGCAAGGGCTGTTGGTTTTGGTATTAGACGTGGTTCAGATAAAAAAAAAGAGGGGTGAAGTATGTTGGAAGCAATTTATATGTGCTAAACAAGGTCAAAGAATAGAAAAGGAAGGTCATGGTTTTGTGGCACAGAAGCGTGTTCCATTTATGAGAGAAAATTGTGGAGCGGAGATTACTGTGAAAAAAATTACAATCAGACATTGGGTTGTAACAAATTTGTTGAAGAACATACTCATGTCTTATCTACCCCACGTAAGATGCATATATTTTGTTCACACCGTAAGATTACTCCAGCTCATAAAAACTTAATAGATGCATTTGAAGAAAAAAACATATGACCGGCAAATCAAATGACACTCTTAATCACACAAGCTAGTGGTTCAGGAGCAGTTGGTTTCAATGAGCAGGACATGCGAAATCTCCATCGAGATATGTAGAAAGCAAAGAAGGGGTAAGATGGTAAGATGTTGTATGAGTATTTTGAATACATGAAAGAAATGAATCTGGGTTTTTATTATTCTATAGAGATAGATGAGAACAACCAAATCAAGCATGTACTTTGGGCAGGTCACCTATGTCGTCTTTCTTACATCATTTTTGGTGATGTTGTTACTTTTCACACAACATATCAAACTAATAAATATGATCTTATCTTCAGTGCATTTATGGGAGTAAATCACCATGATCAAACGGTCATCTTCGGAATTGGTTTTTTTTATCAAATGAGAGTTTTGATTCATTTGTGTAGCTATTTAAACATTGGTTGGAAGCTATTCCTGCGGGTCCACCAGAAGTGATTGTCACAACCAAGATCCCGCATGAGGAAAGCAATTAAGAACGTTATGCCTGCCACACGACATTGATTTTCTGTCTGGCAAATTCTGCAAAAGTTGCCATCCAAGTTAGGCGGAATTGCAATTCATGTCGACGAGCTTATGGATGCAAAAAAGTTGTTTACAATGCTGTCTCAACTGATCATTTTGAGATGGAATGGGCCAGGATACGAAATCAATATAAATTGAAAGAAGATAGTTGGCTAGATGACATGTACACGCTTCGTGAGATGTGAATACCAATCTTTTTAAAGGGCATGTTTTTTGTGGGAATGTCATCGTCACAGAGAAGTGGAAGTTTCAATGCCTTCCTTAAGCAGTTTGAAACACATAAGTGTGGTTTGCATGACTTTATGATGCGCTTTGAACGTGCCGTCACACGTCAAAGGTATTAATAGTTAAAAGCGGAGCATGAAAATTTGCAAACGAGGCCAAAGCTGCTCATTGATTTGGAGATGGAGGAACAAATGGCCGGAATATATTCGAGAAAGATTTTCCATGAGTTTTAGGTACAATTCATGGCAATGGTATCACCCATTCCAAAACTTGTAAAGGAAGATGTGGCAGAGAGCAATTATGATGTTTTGTCCATGAAAAACAAATGCAAAACTTTTGAAAGTTTTCAAGAAAGATTCTAAATGCAAACTACTCTTGCAAACTATTTGAGTTTCAAGGAGTACTTTGCAGTCATATAATTGCTGCGTTGGAACACGAGATGATTTTCACCCTGTCTGAGCATTTTATTTTAAAGAGATGGACTCGTCACGCGAGAGATGGTACGGAATATAGCAAATGTGTGATGGTGGGGAATACTACTGGTGGTAACTCGTTGATTGTCCGTCATGGTGATATGTCTTATTGGGGCAACATGGTTTCTAATGAGGCAAGTATGTGTCCAAGCATGTACGAATATGCAATAAATGTTTTGACCAATCTTCATAAAATGTGTCGCAAAATGAATCAACTTGAACTTGGAGGAGAACATACATCCAATGGAAAAAACAAAGTGGTTAGTGATGCAGTTAGTGATGTAGTACAATTGATTGAACCACCTCATGCTACAACAAAGGGCCATTTAGAAAGACTAAAGTCATCAAAGGAGAAAGCTCAAAAGAAAGAACGACTCTGTCGTGCATGCAACCAGTGTGGTGTTTCACATGACAAGTGGAATTGTCCAGTTCTCTTGAATAGGTAGTTTTTTCACTCTTTTTCTTTTTTGTTCAATTTTGTTCTTCTTAGATTACATCACTAATTACGTTGCCTATGTTTATATTTCAGGGGGACTGTTGACCTACATGTGGACATTCCAAGAATGTCAGAAGCCCCATCCAATATGTTTGTATAACGAATCTTTTCAGATGTGTCCGGTTCCAATGTCAACCCATGGACATGACACTTGAGATGAATGTTGCTTATGTGAAGGAGAGAAGGAGAGCATTGTTATTGAGAAAGGAAGAAGCATTTGTGATTAAGAAAGGAAGAAGCATGTGTTTTTTTTTTTTTTTAGTTTGAAGTCTACCCCAGTGTTTATGCAAAGATTGTCAAACTTCTGAAGTTCATGTCAATTACGTACACTTTTGACTGTTGCTTGGGCATTGTGAATGTTCAATGACAAAATGGAATTGTGAATTTTCATTTGTTGAATGACATGTGTGAGTTTTGAATGGCAATGGTTGTAAAATAGAATGAGATTTATTTGGGTAGTTGATAGCTGTTCATGTTTACAGAGAATCAGAGTCTGATGAGTCGTTGTATGCTCATCATGGCATCTTTGGTTTACCTTCCAGTTTCTGCTTGTGTTGTTTGACAACCCCATTTGTTGACTGTTGGAGTTGGTTTGGACAGTCATGGACTGTGGAGCTGGTTCGAATGGTTATGAAACCGTGTAAATGTTGCAGTGGTATTTGCCATTTAGCTGGTTGGTTCTGATAATTGTGTAATTGTGTAAATGTTGCAGTGGTATTTGCCATTTAGCAGAGAGATTGGGTGGCAGCCAGTTTGTCCTATTGTACGGATAAAATGTCCACCTTTGTTTTTCTTTCTTTTTTCTTTTTTTTTATCACATAATACTAATGTTGTGTAAATCTGTAGAGATTAATGGCGTTGATCATGTTTTCCCTATGCCCAAACTGTTTTAAGTGATGCTGAGAGAGTCTACATAACAAAGCCTACCTCCAGGATGAGATTGTAGAACTTCATAGTCTTGATGCCATTGACAGTTTTTATCCCTTTATTCTTTATGAGTTAGGCGTATCAGCTTTTACTTATTTAGTGTCGTTATTTTCTACAAGCCTATCTTGGATTATTGATTCTTGAGCATTAAATCATATCTTTTTTTTCTCTCAATGGCGCATCAGATCATATGATGGAATTAATCTTCAAATGAAGCAACATAACACCAAAACCCACAAGCTTAGAGATAACACCAAATTAGATGTAACTTAAGTTAGACTTGGGTTATCCAACGCATGAACCATCATCTATGTCTAAACTCTAAACCAAGTTATCTGCACTATTTACCAAAAAAAAAGAAAAAAAAAAGAGTTATTTGCACTAAAACGACTCAGTGATATTTGGGAATATCCAATCACTTGATCTCACAATTAACATGGAACCTGAGTTATTTGCACTTCATTAACATAGATCCTTATAGGCCCCAAGTCCCTAACTGACTGCATGACGGCATGTGGTCTTAGGCATCAGGGTACAACAGTAAGCCTTGGTAAATTTCCCCAAGGCTCTGTTTTGATCCTTGGAACTCTGTCTTAGCCCTTAGAGTACTTCAGTTTGTAAATACTGTGTTTCTGAAGCAGTATTTCTTTTATTAGATGCATTTTAGACCCAGAACTAGATGCCAAGATGTGCCAATTTGGTACTCTCCCTTTGCTCCCTCACTACAAGAAAGTTCTGTAGTTACAACCAAATCTACATCTATCAAATCAGCACATCAAATATACAACTGAACAGAATTCTAAATACATTTTTCCATCAGCAGTGAATACTAAAGAAATATTGGTTGAGAGAATGCAAAATTTTCCCATCACATTTCTAAAGAAAATTTGAGTACAAATGTGGCTACAAAATATACCTTCAGAGAAAACATATGCCCATTACAGTTTCCATCACATTCATAATGCCCATCATAACTTCCATGTTTCGACATACACAAGACATGTTTTTAAACCTTCAAAGAAAACATATCCCCAGAGCATGTATTTCATGCCTGGTTGAACAAGAAAACTAAGATTATTATACAGCATGCAACTATAATAGCATGATAAATTTTTCGCTGATACGCATTTCGAATTTTCTCTACTTCAATTAAAACGCACTGAACTTTCTAACTTTTCAACGACCGCTGTCAAATTGCTCTTTTTTTCTCTCCAATTTTCTTTTTCACATGTCATTGAATTAGCTTCAGCAAGCTGCCAATTTGCCACTTCATCTTTCCAAAGAAAATCACCACAACTATTTTTCATCTTGCATAAAGTTTTACACACATAAAAAATAGTTAATGCTAGATTTGAAACCTTAACAACACATAGTGGCTGGTTTTTGAGGTAGCCTAAACACACTTACATTCCAATTTGGGCATTTCCAAAATTTTCAAGTTGGATTCAATTGCATACGAGAAGTATATAATTTCATGTCTCCGACTCCACATCGGCGTTTTGGAGTACATTCAGAATGGATTGCATTAGAAGATGACATTCTGTGCAAATGATATTGTGAGTCAAAATAACCCCAGCAGCAAAAAAAAAAAAAAAAAAAACAAAAAAACAAAAAAAAAAAAATACTGACAGTTTAAGCAATCCATGGTAAAAAAAAAAATAATAGCCATGGTTTGACAAATGACCATAATCTACAACTAAGAAAAAAAAGAGTAAACAATAACCAATTGCATTCTTTGCGTTCCTGAATAGATAAGAGCTGAGAATAATGTGAACCTGATTGACAAATCCAAGTCTCAAAGCTACAATTGCAAAGCAATATTAAAGTCACTTGCATTCAGATGGAAAATAACAACCTCCCATTGGCCATGTTCAAAAACAGCGTAAAGACACAAATCTAAGTCTAATAACAGAACCAAAACTTTGAGTAAAACTGAATATTGAATTTGAAGCTAGTGGTTTTTTTCTTCTTCTATATATTGGGATCCTTTCTATGAAGTTTCTCACCATGTAACCTCTATATAAGTTGTCATCTTACCATCAGCCGACCTTGTTAACCAAAATTAGAACAAAAACCCAATTGAAATAATAAACCCAAACCATTCCCAATAAAACTCCTCAAAATCATCAACACACCCAAAAGGGCTAATCACCACCGTTAACAACTATCTAATCAAAACAAAGATTACAATTAAAACCACCTCAGGATGGTAGCGAATTGCTCCTTTCATCGGCCCACGAGCATTATCATGTTGTACTCTAAACCCCACATATGAAACCAAACTCCCATCATTCTTAGGAATCGTACATTCCTCCTGCAAAAAATCACCGCCCCAAAGACCCACATCAACAAAAAAACAAAAACCCATTACAGATATAGATTCATAGAAAGAAAATTGAAGAAACCCAACAAGATTCAAACAAAAAAAAGAAGGGAATATCATTGCCTTCATCCCTCTGAAAGGGATTAGAAGGCTCTTTTTGAGCTTCGAATCAAGCCCCAGAAGTCGGGCAGCATTGTGAAACTTTTTATTGGTGGCTATAAGGGAGTTCATGACTATAAGAAATCCATATAAAATGGATGCTAGCAACCTACCATCAACAAAACAAAACAAAAAGAGCCTTCTAATCCCCTTCATCACCAAACTTCCGTATTCAACAACACAAAACAAAACAACATAAAAAAAAAAGAAGTATGTATTTTGGGCATGTATTTTGCCCAAATAAACTGGCAGCCAGCAACTACCATCACCAAACTCCCATATTCAATAGCACAAAACAAAACTACATCAACAGGATTAAGAAGAAGAAGTACACAACGATACCTTGCAGATTCGAATCTCTGATGAAGCTCACAAACTTTGAAGAATGAGAGAAAGAAAACCATTGTTTGTATTTTGGGCGTGAGGGTAGCGTAGGACGTTCTGTCCTGATGGAGATGGCGAGGCGAGAGGGGTTTCTTTCTCTCGTCGAGAGAGAGAATAAAAAGAGATGGAGAGTGATGGAGACAGAGAGAGAGACGTCGACGAGAGGGATGTGAGGGATGCAGCTTTGGTGCAACTCAAATCGAGCCTTGGGTAGGTTGTTGGCCGCACGACTGAAGTGATGGAGATGAGAGGAGATGTTGACGAAAGGGAAGGAGGAAGCGCTGCAACTTTGGATTCCTGCTTCGATGGCATGCGAGACCGTACCAGGAAGGAGGACGAGAAGGAGGAGGAGGAAGAGAACGTCAGATTTGGGGCTTTTCTTCTGATTTGGGATTCTCTCTCCTCATTTTCATTTTCCCTCCTTTAGTTATATAGGGTACATGACAAACATTGGATCAGTGCGTGAATCGAACGGCCCTGAGTGGTCCATACATAAAATGGTAAGGACGGTCCTCACTAGACCGTTTCCCATATATATATATATATGAGGAGCGATATCTTTAGCTGCAGCTTAGGAGAGCGTCAGTTGAGGCGTGCGACTCGCACGTGTGGCACAAGTGAGACCTTAGGTTATTTCGGTTATTTCCCTCTTTCCCTCTTTTTCTCTCTAACGCAATCAATCAGAGAAGGCAGCAGGCCCCAGCTTTGGATCGAGCTATCCTCCGCCTTCCTTCATCCTCTCCTTCCATCCATGCATCTTGCGCCGCCCATCTTCCCCCTCCTTGGCCCTTTTCGTCTTCTCCACTCTCCCTCTCTCGATCTGCTCTCTCCCTCTCTCCATTGCGCCGCCCATCGTCCCCTTCTTCATTGCGAGTGCTTTGCGCCCAGCCCAGCCCAGCCCTAAGAGACGATGGATGGGCTCCCCTAAAGATTGGTTCTCAGCTAGCTCCCATGTGCTCGTTAAAGGATCCCTAAAGATTGGTTCTCAGCTAGCTTCCATGTGCTCGTTAAAGGATAGTCATTCTCTTTGGTTAAAGGATAGTCATTTTCTTTCTTTAAAGGAGACTTGTAGTCACCCCTCTCCTTGAACCCATCTTCGCATGTGACAGCAACATCCACAACAGCACCCACCCATACATTGGCATCGCGGTAACTCTCCTCCTCCAACGCTCTGAGGGTATGTCTGAGAGTAGATTTTAGATCTGTGTACAGTTCTAAACACACATCCCAACAATCCCTGTCATAACCATCGAACCGTCCTGATTCCATTAACCATTTTATGTGGGCCTCTGTTTTTTTCGCCAGGGCCATGGTCAGTTGCATTGAGATGGTCCCAAGTCCTTCAAGATCTGTAGTTCTGCTTCTGGGGTTGGATTGGAAGGCTGTCATGCAGAATTTGTAGCCCATGTTGCTGTTTACTGATTATAATTTCTTGCATATGTCTTGGATGAGATCTGCCTCACAAGATGGGTTTTGAAGGAAGGGAGGGGGGGGGGGGGGGGGGGGGGGGGAGAGAGAGCAAGAAAAAGATGTAAAGCTTATTCATTTCCATGGCTTGGTTGGTTTGCAATGTGTGAGAAATTGAAGTAAAGTGTTGGATTTTTTATTTATTTGTATCTGGGGGTGATTCCAAATAGGGTATATGTAAAAAGGATTTCCTGCAGTGTGATTGATAGAGAAAGTTTATAGTAACAGGATCTTTTTGAGGATTTTGCTGCGTTAGTTTTAATGTAATTGGAATTTGACCACCTTTACAAAATGAGCCACATCACTCTCCATTAAAGCAGATGTTAAGAAGCAGTGAAGAGTTTTTGAGATCATTGCCTTGATTGGAAGCTTATAAAGAACATTCAGATCATTGCCTTGATTGGAAGCTTATAAAGAACATTCAGTCAGGCTGATCATTCAAGATAGATAGGTGATCTACCAAACCTTCTTCTACATCGACAATTGTCATGCACTCAAAACATTCCTTAGACAGGACAATTTTATGTAGCTCAATGCAGTCTTATAAAATCAACCACCAGATGTTTCTACCAAAGAAAAAAATGCAATCTTATAAAATAGACTGGTTGCTTGGACCTATTCAGGTGTCTAAATTGGGGGCTCCAGACTTTGAGAAAAGTTGTTCAAATTGTCCAAGCCAGTCTACTTAAGAAAATTGGTCAACTCAAAACAGTTGAGGGGACTGTGTAGTGCCTCTATCAGTAGCAGGTTGCTGAAATTGACTAGATTTTGCTTTCAAAGAGTGTAGTGTTTCCTCTTGCACAATATGCTTTCTGGGTCTATTCCTTCTGATGTTATGAGGACAGAAAGTCTTGTATCCTTTGATTTGTCATGCACTCAATTAGAGGGCCCTCTTCGAGATGGCATAGCCATTTTGTCTTGCGTGTGTGCTTGATTGGATTTACTGTTTTGTGTTATGTGTGTTTGATTGCAATTTTTCACTTAAGCCAACACCTGTAACCTTTTCTTATTGCAAAACAAAGTACGCAAATTGCTAATTTCTTATAAAAATAACGATTCACAAAAAAATTATAAAATTAGACTCAAAATTTGGTACAACCAGTTTTATTGGAGAGTTGTGTATCTCGCGCTTTCTTGAGCTTAATGTAGGTGTTGAAAGCTACTGACTGGATGATTGATAAGTCCACAAAATTGTAGCTTTCATTCATCATTTCATATGCATTTATGGACTTAATTAGGTTAATTGCATAGAATTACACTTAATATCATGATTTCATGCATTTGAGGATCAAAGTTGGAATCTTAGTCAAATTTGGTCAAACTTCATTACATTGCATGAATTTTGTGAAATTAGGGATTTTCAACTCATTCATCACCCAAAATTAGTTCTTTTGGCTTCACTAATGCATACCTGCTAATTTTGACAACATATGTTATTTTTGGAAAGTTGGGTATTTTTGGTGCATTAAGTAGGCATGTAGGGTCCCATGCATAGTCCATCTAGATTCCTCACACTTGATTATTATTGAAATTATTTAATTTTATTTATGTAGGAGAAATCAAGAGTGGACCTGCATTGGTGAAATTTGAGAGAGATTAAAGGCGGAACACCCTTCATGGTGGACCAACATATATCTTAACGTCTTGGTGGAGTTGGAAAGATTGAAAATTCTCAAAGAGGAAAAAAGAAACTCAGATTTGGAAAGATGGTGTTGACTTGCTAAATTTGAAAACCAAAATCAAGAAAGAAAGATAAAATTAGAAACTTTGTAAGGGGAGTTGATTAGTCAAAGTTGCAAGTAAAGAAGCATGACAAAGATGGAAAGAGAATTAAATAAGTAAGCAAAGAAAGATTCCAACCATGCCTTGGACGTCCAACATGGGTCCCACACACCCCATAGCATGCCAACATGGAAGTTCCTTTAATTGCACAATTATTCTCGGATTTTTCAGGGGCAGCAAATTGAAGTTGTCATAACTTTCAACCTGAGTATCGGATTAGTATAATCTACACACCGTTGGAAAGGTCTTTTCGAGTAGATATCCATGGAGTCCAAGATTGAATAAATTGGAGCTATATTGAGAGAGATATGACCTCGGGAAGCTAGCTATTATAATTCTATGCGGGAATTGGAATTGCAAAAAGTTTCAAGATTGGCAACATGAGAGATGTTTAAGGAGTTCAATTTGGCAAGACTTGGAGCCCAAGAGACCACACTGAGTAACAAATCCTCTCCAATTCAAATTGTTGCCAAAGTGAGAAGCTTTGCTTGAAAGCTAAGCCAAGAATCAAGTCATAGAAGAAAATTATTTCTTGCAAATCAAGGGGCCAAAAAAATATAAAAGAAGCATCAAGGGGGCTAGAATTCCAAGCCTATTCTCCTTCAAAAAGTGGCCCATCCATTCTTTCTCTCTCTTCCTTCCTTTTTCTTCTTTCCCCTCTTTCTAGTTCTAGTTCTAGTTCTCCCTATTTTTTTATTTTGGGTAGCTTTGGGCCTTGTACAAGTGAGTACTTGAAGGAAAAGTTGTAACTATGCAATTTTTAATGACAAATCAAGAAGTATTCTTTGCAATGACAGGCTAATTTTGATTAGAACGATGGATGAAGATAAGTGATTGCTTTTTATTTATTTAGTAATTCCAATTTGTGTTCCATGATTATGTGCTTAATGATTAATAGGCTCGTCTTTGTGCCCTAGGCAAATCTCCATTTTTTATTTCTAAAAATAAAAATTAGTTTTTGACTACTCATGCTCAGGTTTGATAGGCCATGCTTAGGATTTAGATCTTTTGATGGTTTATGCTTACTTTTGATGGGTTGTGCTTAGATTATTTTTATTCTTTTATGAGGTGAAAGAAGTCTTGGGTTTTGGATTCTATAATTAAAAAGGGTTTTTAACGTTAGATTTTTCAAGTAAAAAACATTGATTTGTCTTTGGTTTGAAGTAAAAATTGGAACAAGTTAGAGTTACTTGATAAATAATTGGTGGATGCTTTTGGATTCCTATGCTCTAATCACTTTCATTAATTGGTAGATTTCGAATTTCTAAATTAGTTGCTTGTTTTTATATCTAAATACTCAAAACTTTCTTTAATTGTTAGTTAATTAGTTTCTTTAATTTAAAAGTTTCTTTAATTAGCTCCTTGTGGGTTCGACCCGTTCTTGCCACTGTCTTATCTAGATACCTATGCACTTGCGGTATTTTATGATTGATATTGATCACATCAATGATTATATCATGGGTGTAGAACAGTTGCAGTGTTCGATCTAATTAGAGGAGCATCTGAGATAGGTACTCTAGAACTTTAATGAATCAACCAAAAAAGTAATCCTTTCTTATATATAGAATCCCACCATCAGATCTCCAAATCTTGATGGGATTTAATTTAACAAACACATGCCTAGACATGCGATGAATAAAGAACTTTCTTCTCATAATACAATTATAATGGGAAATGGAAAGAAGAGCATGGGAGCTAGCAGCAGTGAAGACCCATTCCCGACTTAGCTTGGCAAGGACCGGGAGAAAAACAATTGGGAGAGAACCAATCTTTAGGGGAGCCCATCCATCGTCTCTTAGGGTTGGGCTGGGTTGGGCACAGAGCACTCGTAATGGAGAAGGGGACGATGGGCGGCGCAGTGGAGAGAGGGAGAGTGGAGAAGACAAAAAGGACGAAGGAGGGGGAAGATGGGCTGCGCACAATGCATGATGGAAGGAGAGGATGAGGGAAGGCAGAGGATAGCTCGATCCAAACCTAGAGATTGCTGCCTTCTCTGATCGATTAGGTTAGAGAGAAAAAGAGGGGAAGGGGGAAGTAACCTAATGTCTCACTTGTGCCACACGTGCAAGTCGCATGTCTCAGCTGATGCTCTCCTAAGCTACAACTTAGGAGAGCCCTCCTATATATATATATATGAGCATATGAGCAGAGCTCTCCTAAGCTGCAGCTGAACTTATCCTAAGCTGAAATAGTGATAGTCCAACAAATTAAAGTTGATTATATCTATTTTTGCATGATTGTCGAGACCCCAGACCGGGGTTCGGGCCCGCGAACGATAGTTATGGTGTTGATGTGTGATTACAACAATGAATACTATGAATATACATCCACTTAATTTCCCACAGGTTTCCGCGGTGAGGATTTCACACACACTCACTAAACATTTACATTGGTGCGGAAGCTTGTAGTAAATCAAATTCTTAATCCATTCCACAATGCAAGACTGATAAATACATATGAATGACATGATATCAGAGTGAGCAATGATCTCATTGGTATTCCCAAAATATAAAGTTAGAAGTTTAAACAAAAGATCAGTTAAATTAACATTCCCCAAAAATAATGGCCAACAAAGGCCAGTACAACCAAAAGTGTAAATCAATAACATTATAAAAACTCCCCAAAATGTTACGCAGCTCAAAGCTAAACCAAATGTCTAAATGACATTGTCAGCTTGCCACTCCACTAATCGTTGCGGTTCAACGACAGCCTCTTCTGGCTCCTCCTCGAAGGCAATAACGGGGATTGGACCTGAGTGATGGTCCCGGCTTTTCTCTCTTGCCTTCCTCTGTCCCGGGTCCGCCGGGGTGCGGCAGGGCAAAGAAGAAAGCGAGCATCAACATTTTGTACAAGTATGCCAGATTTTCTATTCTACTTGGAATTTGAAATGGTGATCCAGAGATTCACCTTCACAAGTAGAAAGGAAATCAAAATTTTTTTTCTAACTTTCCATTGCACATATATTTTAAAGAAAGAGACAAGATTTTTAATACCGTGAAAGGCGATTTTGCTTAGTTTGCCGTGAAAGGCAATTTTTGTGCAGTAGAAGGCAATTTTGCCATGGAAGGAGATTTACAATTCTTATCAATAATGAAAGACAAGAATTGTGAATTTTTTATCTCTTTAAAAATACAAAATACAATAGAAGAGGAAGAAAGAGGGATTTGACTTCTCAGGAGATTGTGGGGACTCGTTCAGATCAATGGTCGCGAGTCATGTATGGACTCCGCCATTATCCTTCAGATGAGAACACTTTGATGCTTTTGATTCACTTGGCTTGGCTTGGACCTCAGATTTTTAGAGGACAAAGACCAAGGGAAGGTCCTATATCCAATAAAAAACCGAGTAGAAGGGCTGAAAAGCAACATCTAAGCCATGTTGGATAGAAGAAGAGGGGAAACCTTGGGGGGTGGCCCCCCAAGGGACTTCAATCACCTTGTAGTGTTTGCAGCAGAGTTTCTTTAGGGCAGAAGAGCTTCTTTGTACAGAGAATTCTTCAGGATAATTTTCAGGACCCTTTCCCTTTGGAATGACCACCTATTTATGAACCCTTTCCCTTTGGAATCACCACCTATTTATAGGCTTTTGGTAGCCATTAGGAGGGCTTATGGGCATTGATTGTATTAAAGCTCCATGATGGAACGAGTTACAAGATTTAATTTCATAATTTTGTAACTCCTTTTTCTTGGATTCTGATTGGCCGATGGAGAATAATGGGCATTTAATCTCCATGATGATGGGGGTTTCATGATTAATTACCATGATTAATCTCCACAATGATAGAAGTTACATAGTTAATTGTCATGATTAATTGGACTTGTAACTCCCATTTGCTTGCTTCTGATTGGGCCGTCCAGAATAATGAGTTAAAGACCCTAATAAGTTGTCATAAAAAGGTCATTTAACTTCATTAATTGATCGCCGAGTCGCTTGAAGAGTTGCGGGCCGCGCCGTGTCTTTTGGAATTCTTCTTGCGATGATCATCGATGGATCCGCATATTGTTTGATGTCAGATGACGATGCGAATTCAGACATTGGTTGATATCAATGGGCCGGCAACATCTGTCCAGTCGATTTCTCGATCGGTTGGGCAGAAAATGTGCTTTCCTGGTCGGCCGGTTGGCGATTTTGGAGTGTCCAATGATGATCGAATGATTTTGATGGCGGATTCGTGATGTTGATGAAGATCGACGGATATCATGCCTTAAAAGTCAGAATTTGAGAAAATCACAGGGGCCAAACGTCGCGAAATGCAAAAAATACCCGAAAAGTGGGTTTCTGGGCGAACTTTGGCGGCCCGGATCCCTATGGTCGCCTGCGACTAAGGGCCAAGGTCGCCGGCGACCATAGGATTTTCTCCCATTTTTTGGTCGCCGTTTCTCGGCAGTTTCTTAGGCTTTTTCGCTTCTATTTTCTCCTGTATCTTTCTTGACATTTCTCCTCATTTATTGGCTTGATTCCCCTAAAGAAAACCCGTCGAGAAGCCGTGCAAATCAGAATACAAAGTTTCCTATTTTGGAAAAGTCGAAGACTTTGTAGCCGATTTTCCACCAAGAGTCGAAACTAGGTCAAATGATGTCGGAATGACCTGAAATTTGAGGTGAAGCTTCCTGAGCATTAGATAGGACCAACCATGGGATCTTATTTGAGTTCTGAAGCCGTTTGGGGTCCCGTCAATGCTAGACATGATTTCACCATACGGAAGATGTCAAGCTTTGATGTACGATCAACCGATGTTCGATTGACCTGAAATTTGACAGGGAGCCTATTGGAGTCATTTTGAGATGATCCATTAGCTCCGATTTGGGTGTCATGGCCCTGGGGAGCTCTGCCGCCGGTAGGCTTGATTTTGCTTCGGAGCGTCAAAGCCGGGTCAAACATCATCGGAATGACCTGAAATTTGACATGCAGCCCTTTGGAAGCATGTAGAAGCTACTCATGTACTCTTTTTTATGAGTGGCGACATCGGAGGTTCTCGCCGCCGAGAGGCTTGATTTCATCGTTCAAGAGTTGATGGCGGGTCAAACTGTGTCTGTTTGACTTGAAATTCGCTGTGGAGGCTTTTGGAGGTATTTTGAGACCATCCATAGGCTTTGATCAAAGATTTGATGTCTTCATCACTGTTCGCCACCGGGAGCTCCTACTCAGCCATTGGAGGATTAAAGTTAGGCCAAATGGTGTTGAGATGGCCCAAAACTTCATGTGTACCCTTCTTTTGGCTATTTTGAAGGATCTTGCAGTTTCTGTTTGATTCTGATAAGATCTGATGCTTGAAGCAGCTTTGCCTGTTTGTAGTAGGATGCGGCTCCATGTAGCTTTTGATGTTGAGGAGGCTAAGTGACATTTTTGGTGTCAACAAATGCCCCCTCGAGGTACAATGACCAATCACATAGCCTCTTGCTGTCGATGTGCCTCGAAAAAAACTTTGAAGAAGAACTTCCGACTTGATCAAGAGTCTCTGAGCATTTTCTCTTGATAGAGTAGCCTTTTGAGTTTCCAAGGGGATTTTATGGTAGTGAGAGAGATCACGTACCATCTCAAGGTAAATTTTTGAAAATGACATTTGGATTGGGTTTTTGGGTTTTGGATTTTTCTTTTTGACCTTGTGAACCTAAAGGCTTTGTGTGGCGCATCAGGCGGTCAAGAAGGTTTTTGGTTTTTGACCTTATGACCTAACAAGCTGTATGTGGCAGGTTAGGGGGTTGGGTTTTGGTTTTTGGTTTTGGCCTTGTGACCTAACAAGCTATATGTGGCAAGTTAGGGGACCAGGATTTGGGTTTTGGTCACTCTTTGGGACAATTTTGGGTCCATTGGAGTGGTTTGGGTTTTTGTGGAATGTGAATTTCAAGGTTTTGGCTTAATTTGGTTCATGAGGTGGGATGGTTTGAAGTTTTGGAAACTCATGAGGCTTGGATATATATATTTTTTTGTATGTTCCAATCAACTCAAAGGAGGCATGTAACCATTTTTGTATGCTCTTGGTAAGAGGAATTTTGACTAAAAGCCACTTTTACTGCCTAGGTGGTTAAACTTGGCTCATGTGAGCTAGCCCATGGGACCCTAAGCTTTAAAAATGGTTTAGATCTCATGTGGTGTCATTTTTGTAAAGAATATCTAAAAATATCTCTTTTAGGTAGAGAATATCTAAAAATATTCTTACTTGGAGAGAATCTCTCAAGTTTCCTTGATTTTGGGAGAGATTTTCTCTAAGTATCTTTCTTTGGGAGAAAGTTTTTCATAATCCCTTTCTTTTTGGAGAGAATTTCTCAACAGATCTCCTCATTGGGAAAGAATATCCCATGATCCCTTTCTTTTAGGAAGTTTGCTAATTTGTAGCACTTACCTCCTTTCTTTTCTCCTTCTTTCCTCTTTTGGTTTGCTTTCTTCTATAAAAGCAAGGAGGTTGGATCTCTTGTTTCTTATTGCTCTCTTTTTGCAAAAATCTTCAAGAGTGCTCCAAGGTCAATGATTCTTCTTCTTCTTCAAGGATCTTCTAGTTCTTCCTCTTTCTCCATGGCTTCAAGTAAGTTTCTTCTTTTTCCTTAAGAAACCCCATGTAGAAATTGAAAAAGGTTTTCTTTCTTTCCTTTTCTTTTCTTTTTCTTTCTCTCTTTCTTTTTTTTCATTTTCACGTGCATTCATTTTCTTTTTCTTTTTTTTTTCACACGTTTTTTTTCTCTTTTTTTCCTTTTTTCTTTCTTTCTTTATTTTTTCTTCTCTTTCTCTCTTTCTTTGTTTTTTCTTTTTCTTTCACGATTTCTTTTTTTTTTACTGTGTTTTCTTTTCTTTTTTTTTTTTTTTCTTTCTCTCTTTTTTTTTTGTGTGGCCGTACGGACAAGACCGTACGGTCATGGCCATACGGCCATGTGGACTATATATATTTTTTTTTGAAAGAGATTATTTTCTTCTCCTTTTTTTTTCTTTCTCTCCCGGATTTTGAGACGCGCATGCATTATAACTTTCCTTCTATGCATTTTTTTTTTTTATAAAATTGGAAGGATGATAGTGCACACCTGGAAATCTTTTCGCAAGTCTTGGGATTTAGAGCTCGCAGCAATGTTGAGCCCTTTCTTGGACTTGTGGGGATTTTTGAGGAGCTTTGCAAGTTTTGGATTCTGGAGCTCGCAGCAATGTTTAGCCCTTTTCCAATCTTGTGGATATTTCGAGAAGATTTGGCTTGATCTCACAGCAATGTTTGAGTTCGAGCCTTCTTCGAGAATTTTCCATTGATTATGAGCTTGCAGCGATGTTGAGCCCATCTTCAAGCTCCTATTTATTTCGAGGTGTTTCCCTTTTCTTCAGAATTGTCCCGGAACCATGCCAAAATTTCGCTAGAATTTTTAGCAAAATTCTGTCATTTTGATGATTGATTTTCTCTCTTTCCTATCCTTTGCAGGTAGTTCCTCCAGAATGAGCAAGGGTAAGGAGCCTGTCACTGACGCACCCCGCCGTTCTACTAGATCCTCTAATGCGGCCGTACGGCAGGTCTGGGAGGAGGTTTAGTATGTCGAAAGGAACTTGGAAGAGTGTGACTCGCTCAACCGAGATGAGATGAGGCAACGTTTGATCGCCCTCAAGGATGAGGAGTTTTACAAGATTGTGGTAAGCAATCGTCCCTGGGTCACAAAAGATCAGAGCATTGTGCCCAAGCCTACCTTCTTCTTTGGTGATGCAGTCCCTGACGATTCAACATACCAAAGGAGATGCTTTCAGTTCTCTTACACAGTTGATGGTGAGAAGATAACTGTTTCTACTCGGTCGACCTTCAATCGGACTATCTCGATCATGAGCCTTTCCTCCACATGCTCAAAAAGGGAAGATCCTCCAAGCTGGGTGAAGAGGACTAGTGTGATCAAGATCGGGGTTTTTGTTGGTGGCTTTTCTGGTTTTGCAGAGAAGTCGCCTGCTTGTATGGACATTTTGATGCCGGCCAGCGGCTACCAAGGTTCAGATCATCCTTCGATCGATTTGAGACCGGTGGGCCTTGGCATTCTCAAGGGTGATGGCAGCAGTTGGGTGAAGCCTTTTCGACTTCGCGGCCGTTTCAGTGTTGACTTGAGTTGGGAGTCATGGACTGATCACATCCTGCAGGTCGGCGGTGCCATTCTAAAGGAGGCCGAGATTTTTGACGTGGTTCGCTCTTTTCGGCAAACCGTGGTTTTCTCTGATGAGGCCTTCATGGCCATGCTGGAGTCGTTCCTTCCACAAACCAACACCTTCGTTGTCACGAACGGTGAGATTGGTTTTTCTTTAAAGGAACTGAGTACCATCACCGGGCTACCTATCCTCGGCAATCTCTATGAGGAGTTCATGCCTATCGACAACGTCCTTGAGGAGTAGTCTGAGGAGTTCAGGCTTTTGTACTTTTAGCTTGTCGCCTTCTACGACTTTTTGAAGGAGAGGAGGGCTCGAAAGTCCAGTGTAGCAGTTGGAAGAGTGGTAGCATTTTCTCTTCCAACTTCTTTAATAGCGGGGAGTCTTCTGAGAGTACGATCCAGGAAGCCAGGGCTAAGAACCCAGATACGAAGAAGATCTCCGCCATGCGAGAGAATTTGAAGGAGCTCTTTGCAAGCACAGACGCCATTCATTCTGACATTGCGTTGCGGAGAGATCTCGCGGTTTACCTCACTTATTGGTTGGGTGAGGCTATTTTTGCTGGAGGAGATGGTACGCACATCAGGCCGCATTGCATTTTTCCGGCTTGTCAGATGGCGTTTAGAGAGCGGCTTGCTTTGGTGCCTGCTCTTTACTCCTATTTACGCACCGAACTGCAGGCAGCTGCTTTCCTGGTTCGGCTTGGGCTTCCCATGAATAGGGTATTTTCAGCCCACATTTTTTATTCGTGGTATGTATACCACTATCCCAGTTTCCACCAATTGGGCGCTGCACAGGACGATGATCCTTTCATGATTTGGTTGGCTAGAGGGAAGCCTATTTCTGAATCTCTCTTATATGCCCGTTTGAGGATCCGACGATTCTGGGACGTCGAGATGGGGCAGTCTTCAATGAGGTTTTCTCCGGGTTTGCGGAAGAAGGCTTTTGATTTTGGTGTTTCTCGTGATTTGACCAGGGCAGGGTCGGGGAGACACTATTCTTTGACAAATGCGGAGAGGAGTTGGCTTTTTAACATACGTGTCGGCACGATGGTGTACCGCAGACATCTTTTCGTCGACATTCAGCCGTATGTTCTTTCGTGTTTTGCTATGCAGTTGGGCTTCTCTCAAGGCGTTGTTGGAGCGCCTTCGAGCAAGGTGAAGCGTTTTGGAGGTCGCAGGATGGGTGGAATGCATGGGTTTTCTATAGTGCGGAAGATACTACCGCCATGATTACTTATCCTGAGTTGCCCACTTTTCGGACTCCTGGCTTCACAAAATGGTTTGTGGAGAGCTTTTTTAGCATACCGGGGGCTTTCCAAGAAAGAGATTGATGTAAAGCATTCTTCTAGGAAGGGTCTTGGGAAGTCAGATGGAATCCGCTGAGAGGAAGTTCTGGCTTTCCTTTCTGGAGAAAAGCACAGAACATGTTTTCTCAAGGACCAGGACGTCATTAAATCAAGCGCTGCACAAGAAATACCTGGTGAGGTCTTAGAACAGCTCGCAGAGGAGGAGACTGAGGTCGCAGCTTAGATACAAGCCGAGTGAGCAAAGGCTTCAATGGAGTCTACCGGCAAGAGCAGACCATCTAGTGAGGACTCTGGCGAGAGGCCCGATTTCGATGGTGGGGCGGGTACTTCCAACAATTTGTCCTATAGGAGCAAGAGGAAAAGAGGACAGTGTCGAAGTCAGAGACGGCACGAAAACTCTCCTGATCTGGAAATTCCTTACACCATTGTTGAGGAGGCATCAAGGGATGATGATGAGCCTCCAAAGAAGAGAAGCCAAGAGGAAGAGACCATTGATGATGGTATGCTTTTCCCTTTTCTCTATTTCTGTTTCTTTTCCTTCATGAGAGCTTTTGTTTTGATCTATTGCTTTCTTCCTTTTGGCGGAAGATGATGGTTTGATGATGCCTGAGGTTCCAGCCAATGAGGTGGTGACGGATCCGATCATGGCATCTGAGGAAGAACCCAGAGATTCTGAAGTAGACCCAGAATCTCCACCTGGTATGATTTTTTTTCTTTTTTTCTTTATTTTTTTTCTTTACCGCCACTTGCTGACATATTCCTTTGTTTTCTTGCCAGCTAACTTGCCAGAGGATTCTGACGACTTTGAGCCATCCATGGATGCAACTTTTGATGAAGCTTCGAATGAGCTCATGGAGGCAGAAAGCATTCCGCCGGTCGTCGAAGAAGGTACTTTGTAGTGATAATCTTGATCTTTTTTTATTTTTGACAAGATCATATTCATACCTTTTCCATTTTTCATTGGCCGGTTGTGAGGCGACAGAAGAAGTTCCTTTATCATTCTCAGAGCCAGAGCGGGGGTGCCCGCGGCTGATCCAGGAGTAGGGACTTCTTCTACCAGTTTTAACGAGGCAGAGGAAAGTCCGTGTGCTGATATTCCCTCCCCTGCGGTTCCGGTTGGAAAGAGCTTCTTGATTACTCTTCCAACGGTACCTGACATGGGCAGCCGACCAACGGAGCACGGCGAGTCTTCATCTGAGCCATCCCGTCAGTTTGTGAGGAAGGTGTTGAAGAGAGTCTTGAGCTCATGGGTCGAGACTCTTTCTTCTGGCCATTTGGAGGCTGGTTTCGGCATGGTTAAGCATGTACAGGACATTCTTGCCGATAGCGAAGAAGTCGGTCTGGACATTACAGATGCCAAGGCTTTTGTTGATGAAGTCATCACTCTAGGCAACAAGTGGAATGAGACAAAGAGCTTTCTAAACGGTGACTTCTTCAACAAGATGTTTTTGAAGCCTTCTAGCGAGGTCAAATCTGAACTGGATGACATCTCGCGGACTCGGAAGCAGCTCGTTCGGGAGAGGAACGTCACCGAGTTGGCTATTATGGAGCTGACACAGGACCAGTATCGTTTCGACAGGGAGGACATTGAGGCCAGACAGCGTCTTGAGCTGTTGGAAGAACAAGCTGCTGCCAAGTGGACTGCCATTTCGAAAGCTCGCGATAGAGAGAGGACTCTCATTCGCCAAGTTGAGGAGGTTGAAAGCAATCTCCGGAGGAAGACTCAGGAAAATGAACAATGGCAAATTCTTTGGGAAGAGCTTCCTCGTGTTGAAGATGGATCACGACAGCCTACTGCATTTTATGGGAAAATCTTGAAGAAATGTCGCCTGGAAGTTTTGGAGGCTAAGGCCAGGAGTTTGCTTGAGGAGCTAAGTCTTTGGCTGAAGACCACGTCGGACTAGCCTCCGGATTTGTAACAAACTCTTTTTTTTTCTGGCACCTCCATGTATAAACATTTTTTGGCACCCTCTTTTTTGTATTCCCTCGTTTCACTTAAATTCCATGGATGGGAATGTTTGTTTGAAAATTTGATCAAAGGGTTGTCATTTTGTGAAAATCTTTTGTCAAATGGTTATTTTGGGCATGAAAGCTAGATTTTGTGGCAAAAAGTTAGGTTATTTGATGGCTTGGAAGCCGAATTTTGAATGGCATGGGAGCCAAAATTTTGTTTATGGCATGGGAGCCGGTTCTTGGCATAAGAGCCAATTTTTGTGGCGTGAAAGCCAAGTTTTGGTTTTGTGGCATGAGAGCCAAAATTTTGTTTGTGGCATGGGAGCCAATTTTTTGTTTGTTTGGCATGAAAGCTAGGTTTTATGGCATGGAAGCCGAGTTTTTTGAAAACCAAGTTTTGTTTTGTTGGCATGGAAGCCAGATTTTTTATTTTTGGCATGAAAGCCAGATTTCGCTTTGGTTGCGTGGAAGCCAGCTTTTTGGTTTTTGGTATGAAAGCTGGGTTTTGGGCATGAAAGACGTTTTTTTTTCTTTTTGGTTTTCAAAGTGCAAGTATCGACTAAGAGTCGCCTCCCTGCTGAATGGTATTGCAAGTATCGATGGAATGTCGCTTCCTTGCTCATTCGGTTGCGAGTATCGATGGAATGTCGCCTCCTCGCGGATTTTGGTGCAAGTATCGACTGAATGTCGCTTGCCTGCTTTTTTCTCAAAAAAATTTTTTTGTGGGTATCGATGGAATGTCGCCTCCCCACGATTTTTGAAATTTGAGGTTTTTTTTTTTTAACCTTTGTTTTTGTTTTGAAATTTGTGTTGTGGATGTCAACTGAAACGCTGTGTCTCCACGATTTTTGAAATCTTGCAAGTATTGACAAGGTGTCACTTCCTTGTGATTTGAGGTTTTGGAAGTATCGAATGGGGTTCGCATTCTTCCGATTTTTGGGGTTTTGTGTGAGTATCGACTAAACGTCGCTTCGCCATGGTTTTTGAGAAACCATTTTTTGTTTAAAGACACGTGGGTCGTAAATTTTGACTCAAAACCATTTTGGTGGTAAAAGTCAGGGTGGACTAGGGTGGAAATTCCTGAGTCCTGATTTTTGTTTCAAATCGAAAGTTTTGGTCAAGTTAGGGAAGGGGCTCCTAAACTTGGATTTTGGATTTGACTTTTTTTTTTTGAACAATGGAACATCGAAAGTAAACATTGTTTTGGGTTTTTAGAATTTTTAACATAGAGATGAAAACTCTAAAAGGAGTGGGTTTGACGAGCAAGTACTTAGGGATAGGCTTTGGCCATGTAGGCATCGCTCTCACCCGATGTAGGAAGTCTTTAAGGGTAGTACCGCTTCAAGAACTTGTCATTGATGGGTAGCATACATCTGTCACCCTCCATGTTTAGAAGAGCATATGCACCATTGGAGAATACTTTGTCGATGACGAAGGCTCCCTCCCATTTTGGTTCGAATTTGCCTTTGGACTTGTTGGTAAAAACCATTGGCCTTCTCACCGCAAGAACCAATCACCCTTTTTGTAGGCGCGTTGCCTGACCTTCTTGCGAAAGATCCTGCCATGCGTGCTTGGTAAAGCTCAACGCTTTGTAGAGCATCGAGCTGTCTTTCATCGAGATTATCCAGTTTTTGGAGTCTCAATTTGACGTTGCTTTCTTGCGTCATTTCATTTTGTAGAGATACCCTTAAAGAAGGAATTTGTACCTCTAGAGGGACAACTGCTCCACATCCATAGCCCAAGGAGAATGGTGTGCTATGGGTTGGTCCTCGAACAGTAGTCCGGTAGGCCCATAAAGCTTCAGGCAGTTTGTCGCTCCAGTCCCTTTTGTGACTAGAGACCATTTTCTTGAGAATTTTGTAGAATGTCTTGTTGAAGGCTTCTGCTAGTCCATTCGCTGCCGGGTTATACGGAGTCGAAGGACAACTTTGGATTTTGTATTTGTCGCAGAACTTGTAGAATCTGTGATCCTGGAATTGTGGTCCGTTATCATGGACGAATCTTTTAGGTATACCGAAGCGACAAATGATATTGGTTCGCAAGAATTGAAGGACTGATGAGGTCTTCATTTCACTGAACGCAAATGCTTCTGACCACTTGGAGAAATAATCCGTAGCGGCGAAAATGAAGCGATGACCTTTGCTTGAAGGGGGAGAGATAGGACCTATGATGTCCATACCCCAGGCTTCGAAGGGCCATGAGATCGTTGTAGGATGTAGCCATTCTGGAGGCATGTGGACATAATCTCCATGAACTTCGCATTATTGGCAACGTTTAGCAAATTGCATCGCGTCAGCTACCATGGTAGGCCAATAGTAACATAACCTTTTTATCTGATCGTAGAGCATAGGACCAGCCTGATGGGCTCCACAAAGACCAGCATGCACTTCTTTTAGAGTTTCTTCCGCCTCTTGTTGTGACAAGCAGCGTAGAAGTATTCCGTTGAAGGATTTTCTGTAAAGCATTTTTGAAGGGATGTCCAAATGAATGTTTGGGGCTCGTCTTTGAATGCTTACTCGCTCTTTTGGATCTTCTGGTAGAATTCCGAAGATAATATAATCAATGAACGGATCCCTCCAGTCGCCGATCGGAGGTTTAAGGATGGAAATCCGACTTCCAACCACTCGGTGGCATTCAGCAACTGCTTGGTGTGTGTTGAGAGGAGGGAAAATCCTTCTTTGACACACTATAATTTGCATGTTTTTCCCTTCTTGGATTGCCATAGATTCAGCGAGTCCAGCCAGGGCATTTGCACGGATGTTTTCACCTCTGCGGATGTGGGTGATGTGATAGATGTCAAACCTTTGACAAAGCGATTACGCCTTGTTGTAATAAGGCAACAGATCAGGCTTCCTGATTTCATATTTCTGATTCATCTGATTGACGATCAGTTGAGAATCCCCAAATGCTTTTAGCAGGGTGAGGCCAGATTCGAGGGCGAGTTCCAATCCCATGATTAGAGCTTGGTACTCAGCTGCATTATTTAAACACGGTTCTAGTAGTGAGAATGCGTGTGGAATCATGTATTTGTCGGGACTAACAAAGAGAATGCCAATTCCCGATATTAGCTTTCCTTTTTCATTTGTCCTAGTTGCACCATCGAAGTACATGTCGCAGGAGGCATTTGATAAGGAAGTTTCCACGCTGTAGACAGGTTCGTCTGGGAGATTATCCCTGAGTGGAGAATCCTTAGGCAGTGGATGCTCTGCAAGAAAATATGCCAGAGCTTGGCCTTTGATTGCTATCTGTGGTACATACCTAATATCAAATTGTGACAGAAGGATGGACTATTTTGCCAGCCGGGCGTTGAGAGTACCTGCTTTTGTGACAAGGACCTTTAAGAGATTGATCCTCGATATCAGGTATACTGTATGTGATAGCAAATAGTGACGTAGCTTTTGTACGGCGAACATCACTGCCAGGCATTCTTTTTCGGCTGGAGAGCAGCGATGCTCTACACCTACCAACATGCGACTGAGGTAGTATAGAACAGCTTCTTTTCCTCCATCATTTTCTTGTGCAAGTAGAGCGCCCAAAGAATAGTTGAGAGCTCTTGTGTACAAGATGAATGGTTTTCCGGTTGTGGGAGCAGCCAACACCAGAGGTTTGGTCAGATATGACTTGATGTCTTGAAATGCGGCTTCACATTCAGCATCCCAAACAAAGTCTACACCTTTCTTCATTAGGCGAGAAAATGGACGGCACTTCCCTGATAGGTTGGAAATGAACCGTCGGATGTATGCCAACCTCCCTTGAAGCCCTTTCAGTTCTCTCAGGGTTCTTGGAGATGGCATTTCTAGGATAGCCTTAACTTTGATGGGGTCAAGCTCTATTCCAGCTTTCCGAACTATGAATCCGATGAACTTACCCGATGAGACACCGAAGAAGCATTTGAGGGGATTCATTCGTAGTTTGTGTTTGCGAAGCCGGAGGAAGACTTCTCGAAGATCTTTGAGATGGTTTTCTTTTCTTTTGCTTTTGACGGCGAGGTCATCAACATAACATTCGACCGTCTTGTGCTGGATATCTTGGAATATCTTCATCATTGCCCTCTGATATGTTGCGCCGGCATTTTTCAGACCAAATGGCATGACAGTGTAGCAATACACGCCAAATGGGGTCCGAAATGATGTATGCCTTTCATCTTCGGAATGCATCTTTATCTGGTTGTAGCCAGAGAAGCCATCCATGAAAGTCATTCGCTCAAACCCGTAGGTGTTGTCAGTCATTACCTCCGGTATGGGGAGCGGGAATTCATCTTTGGGGCATTCATTATTCAGGTCTCTATAGTCAATACAGACTCTGATTTGCCCATTTTTCTTTGTCACGGGAACGATGTTGGCCAACCATTCAGGATGCTGCTCTTCGCAGATGAAGCCAACGTTTTTGAGTTTCTGAACTTCTTGTTCAATTTTATCCGTCACGTCAGGACGGAATCTTCTTTGTCCTTGTTTGACAGGCTTGATATTTTCTTGCAGGTTGAGTTTGTGAACTGCTATTTTGGGATCTAAGCCAGGCATTTCAGCGTAAGACCATGCAAAACAATCAACAAACTCACAAAGAAACGAGACATACTCGGGTAATTCATCATCCTTTGTATTCTTACTTATGAATACAGGACGTGGGTTATCAGGTGTTCACAAGTCTATCTTTTGAACAGAATCTTCTGTTGGAAGGTTTGAAGGTGGTTCCTCCACAATATTTTCGGAGGCTTCAAACTCAACAAGACCTTCTGGATTTCCAAGGGCATTTTTAGACTATGGCTCCGCTTCTGTCCATAAATCTTCTTGATCAGTACTCTTCGCAAGACTTGCTATGAGATGATCCTAATCACCTGCTGAAACTGGGTCGAAGTAAGGCACTTCTTTTGGAGATGATGGCTCCTCTGAATCAGAGAACCGTGCGTCTGTGTCATCGGACAATTCCTCTTCACCATCAGAGAAATCGTACCAATTTAATGAGCTTCCTGGGCCCTTGTCGGGTAACTCTTCAAAACGATATCCAGGGAGACCAATGTCTTCATCGACACGAGATGTTGAGGCCTGGTCGGCAAAAAGACTTTGCAGTCTTTGTGTCAACTGTCTCATCGGAGTGTCAGGATCATACCCCAACCCGTATGAAGACTTGTCTATGCGACGGTAGAGTTTCCAATCTTCCAGCTGACTTTTGGTCAGGGTGGGTTCCAATGGTGTAAGAATACCACGGCCACTTCCCAAACCAATTGGATTTTGAGCGTCGTAGCCTATTTTCTTCATGATAGCTTGTGCCATTGGACTATACAAGGATAGTTGAGGCATACCTTTACTTTGGAAAGGTTCAAGCAAGGAGTTTGATGAAGAAGCGTCCGTTCTATGGAAGAAGGTTGGTTTCTCTTCTGTCGTTGTTGCCGGAACGATGAAGGTAGCAGATGCAGGATTTTCTATGTTAGCAGGTGTCTCCAATTGAGTGAAGGCAGGCTGGACTTGCTGAGTATTAGCTTGGCTTGACGATTCATCGTCTTCTGTCTCTGAATCCGAATCTGTGTCTTGTATGATAGACACGAAGGAAACAGTGAACTTGCCCTAAGTCTTTTGCTTTGTATTTTTTGCTTTAGTAGTGATTACCAAAGGTTTGGAAGATTTGAAAGAGACAACGAAGGGAGACGGATTGGTCTCTTCGGATCTACCAGAAGGTTTGTTTCCTTCCGATTATTGCTGAGGAGCCTTGCCTTTATCTTTTTGGAGATTGCCGGCGAAGGATGCTATTTTCTCCTCCTCTTTCTCAATCTCATCCTTGTACATCTGAGTGTCTGCAAAATGGACTTCTTTGCCTTTGAAAGGCTTTTTGTCTGCAAACACTTGATGTATCAAGCCGTCGTCGCCAACAAACTTGATGCACTAATGTAGAGTTGAAGGGACGACACCATTCTCGTGTGTCCAAGGGCGTCCGAGAAGGATGTTGTAGCATGAAGGGGTTTTTATTGCATACATGGTGACCTCAGAGATAAGATCGCCGATTTGCAACCTGAATTGGATTTTGCCAATGGGCCTTTAAGCACTCCCATCGTATCCAAAGATGGACACAGATGTGTGACTCGGTTTGCTAGGTGGGATACCCGGCTCTTCGAGTGCCGAGGTAGGGATGAGGTTAAGTGCAGAATCTGGGTCGATTTGGACTTTGTGTATTGGCATCTCTTTGATGTACCTTGTGAAGTACAAGGGTCGGTTGTGCTTTGTCTCGCCTAGCAGGAGGTCTTCTTTATTGAAGGCGATGGTAGCACTTGCGGCTTTTTGGACCGAGAGGCATTCAGTGCAAGGTCTCTTAGTTTCTTTCTTTTCTCCCTTTGAGGAGGTTTTTGAATTTTTGACCCTATAGTCCATTTCAATTTGTAGGACTTGTGGGGCATGTTTGTCGACATCCACATTCAGCCTTTGCAGTTCTGAAATGAGACTATCACGAGTTTGTTGTTACATTCGTAATAAGTTTAGGATGTGCAGTCGTGCAGGTATGTGTTTGAAGTGCTCGATCAAGTCATACTTGAAAGCCTCCTTGGGGCCTGCATTTTCATTATCATTGCCGCTTGGGGTATTTACAGCTTGTTTTCCCGAAGGATTTACATAAGAAGAAGAAGAAGGTTGGTTGTAGTTTTTGTAGTAATCCCGGCCAGAGCGGGTACCTTTCCCAACTTCAAAAGCTTCTAGAGGTGGTCTTTCTTTTGGAATACCCTCTTCAGGTTCAAGGGGTTGATCATCCTGATTTGCCGAAAACGCTTCTGTAGCAGCACTGCCGTCTTCAGTTATTGCGTTGCATGGAGCATTTTCTCGGAACAAATCCTGAACAGCTTCCAACAACTTTTCTTCTTTGTCCAAGATTTCATCGCTCCAGACATCTCCTATGAGGTTGGGTATCTTAGACCAATTGACTGGGTTTTCTTTGAAGACATCATTAGCCAGAGTCTCTTCATGGTAATCAGTAGGAATAGGCTTGAATTCTGATGTCATAGTTTCAGGAGACGAGGGCTGAGAGGATGCTATCTCAGTGGAAGTCACCCGAGAAGATGTAGCTCCAGAAGATATGCTCCCAGATGCATTTTGAGAGACTGTGACCTCAGCAGATGAAGTTTCAGAGGCACTATCATCCTGAACTATCACATTGCAGGCAACTTCGATAGAAGATGCCTCCATAATGGACTGTTGGGAATCAGACTCGTCTTCCGTTGTAAGAGGATCATCAATCCAGCAACTTTCTTCATTTTCCTGAGTCACTGGAGGAGATGTTTGTAGATTCTCCGGGACTTCCGGTTCTGAATTTTGATGAAGCTGATTGATGCGATCCTTCTCTTGCTCTATGGCCAGATGCTGCAAGATCCTTGCATATTCTTCAAGATCTGGCATAGGAGCCAAGTCTTCTTCTTCATCCGCTCTTTGTGGTTCAACCTCGTTGGGATCCACTAGAGCATTGGCTAGTGCCGGATTGACATCATTTTCTTGAACAGCCTCTTGGTCTTCATCATCATCAGATCAGGATCCTTGTGGCTGGAAGGGGTTACACCAGATTACTGGCATAAGGTGGGATTCTGGAATCCATTCTTCATCGGAGAGATATTCCCCGATTTCAAGGGATTCCTCCCATTCATCTGCGTCACTGGCAGTGTCACTGGACTCGTATCCATTCATGGAGAATCCAACTACTGAGTTACAAGAGTATGATGCCCCCTGCGTAGTCTCATCTCTGAGCCGTGGTGGCATGAAATCACCGAGGGTGAATTTTCTTACCACTTTTGAGGCCTTGGAAAGAGGCTCCTCTGTTGCCCCCAATGAAGCGGTAGAGGAGGTTTTTGCCATTTCAATGACCTCTTGCTTGGTTTGAGCCTTCTCCTACTATTTGAGCTTACGGAGTTGTCTCTTGGCTTGCCTTCGCTGTTGAGCGGTCGGCTTTGTTTTTGACGATTGTTGACACCAAAAAAGTCGCTTTGCCTCATCAACATCAAAACCTATATGGAGCCGCATCCTATTACAAATAGGCAAAGCTGCTTCAAGCATCAGATCTTGACAAAACCAAACAAAAACTACAAGATCTTTCAAAGTAGCCAAAAGAAGGGTACACATGAAGTTTCGGGCCATTTCGACACCATTTGGCCTAACTGCAATCCTCCAACAGCTGAGCGGGAGCTCCCGATGGCGACAGTGTCAAAAACATCAAATCTTCGATCAGAGCCTATGAATGGTCTCAAAATACCTCCAAAAGGCTCCATGTCGAATTTCAAGTCAAACCGACACCGTTTGATCCTCCATCAACTCTCGAAAGGTGATATCAAGCCTTCCGGCGGCGAGAACCTCTGATGCCACCACTCATCAAACAAAACACATGAGTAGCTTCTGCATGCTTCCAAAGGGCTGCACGTCAAATTTCAGGTCATTCCGACAACGTTTGACCTAGTTTTGATGCTCTGAAGCAAAATCAAGCCTACCGGCGGCGAATGCAATCAATGGATCACTAATGCAATCAATGCTCATAAACTCTTCTAATGGCCACCAAAAGCCTATAAATAGGCGGTCATTCCGAAGAAAAAATCATCTGAAGGGTCCTGAAAAATCCCCAAAAAATTGCTAAAAACTCTCGGAGAAATCTCTGCGCAAAGAAGCTCAGCTACTCTGAAGAAACTCTGCTGCAAGAAAACACCACAAGGTGATCGAAGTCCCTTGGGGGGCTACCCCCCAAGATCTCCCCGCTCCTTCTATCCAACATGGCTAGAAGTGGCTCTTCAGCCCGTCTACTCGTTTTTTTATTGGATATAGGACCTTCTCTTGGTCTCTATCCTCTAAAAATCTGAGGTCCAAGCCAAGCCAAGTGAATCAAAGCATCAAGTGCTCTCATCTGAAGGACGATGGCGGAGTCCATACATGACTCGCGACCGTCGATCTGAACGAGTCCCCACAATCGCTTGAGAAGTCAGATCCCTTTTTCTTTCTTCTCTATTGTATTTTATATTTTGAAAAGAGACAAAAATCACAATTCTTGTATTTCATCATTGATAAGATTTGTAAATTGCCTTCCATGGAAAAATCGCCTTCTACGGCACAAAACTGCCTTTCACGGTAAACTAAACAAAACCGCCTTTCACGGCATTTTAAAATCTTGTCTCTTTCTTTAAATATGTATGCAATAGAAAGTTAGAAAAAAAAAGTTTGATTTCCTTTCTACTTGTGAAGGTGAATCTCCAGATCACCACTTCAGATTCCAAGTAGAATAGAAAATCTGGCATACCTGTACAAAAAGAAAAAAAATGTTGATGCTCGCCTCTTTTTTTCTTCACCCCGCCGCATCGCGACGGACCCAGGACAGAGGAAGGCAGAGAGAGAAAAAGACGGGTCCATCAAGTTGGCATACCCGGTGGGACCTGTTCAATTGAGAACATGATGCTTAGAATCCTTGGCTCCCTTCTAGTTGGTAGCCTATATTGGATTTTGTATCTAAAAACAAACAAGAGATGGGATTCTTTAGAAACTTCTTTCTCTGAACTTGTTTCCATTCTTTCTTTTCTCAACAAAAGAAAAAGGGGTTTTCTCTCTTTTGGATTCAAATTGGAGAAAACTTTGGTCTCTTCCTTTTCGTACAATGGCTCGCAGAAATGTTTGAGCCAACGTTCGGATTGGGAGGGGTCATTTTCCTCTCTTTGATGGGTCCATTGGAGATCTTTCAAAACAAAAAGTTCAAAAAAAAAAAAAAAAAACTTTTCAAATTTCTATCTTTTGGATTCAAATTAGAGAAACTTTGGTTCTTTTCCTTTTCGTACAATGGCTCGCAGAAATATTTGAGCCAACGTTCGGATTGGGAGGGGCCATTTCCCTCTCTTCGATGGGTCCATTGGAGATCTTTCAAAAAAAAAAAGTTAAAAAAAACCTTTTCAAGTTTCTCTCTTT
Organism: Persea americana; assembly: GCA_029852735.1. NCBI lineage: Eukaryota > Viridiplantae > Streptophyta > Magnoliopsida > Laurales > Lauraceae > Persea > Persea americana. The sequence continues at coordinate 45,910,470 of CM056814.1, forward strand.
TGGATTCAAATTAGAGAAACTTTGGTCTTTTCCTTTTCGTGCAATGGCTCACAGAAATGTTTGAGCCAACGTTCGGATTGGGAGGGGCCATTTCCCTCTCTTTGATGGGTCCATTGGAGATTGATCGTAGCCCCAAGTGCAAGGCCGCGATTGTAGTAATAACCGGTGAAACCGGATCGATCCACGGAGAGTTTATTTATCGCAAAACCTGTCCTAATAAAAAAAAACTAGTTCTAGCCTAAAAAAAACTATACAAATCAAAATTTCTAATTGAATTATTAATTACAAATCTGAAATATTAATTACAACCAAAGAAAATTAAAATCCTAATCTAGAAACCTAATCTAACCACTGCATCACCATAAGATTCATTAGCCCAACCAATTGCAATAATTGTTAAGGTCGCATAAAATAAAGAATAAAATAAAATAAAATCAAATCAAATAAAATAAAATCAGAGAATAAAGAAATTAGATTTTAATTCTCAAACTTTGCAATAATTACTTTGCTTAATGCCATCAAGAAAAATCAAGACCACCGCACCAAGTGCGCACTGTCACTACGCACAAAAATTCAATGTTGACTCATTGGTGAAGACCAAGACCCCATAAACTTGATTTATTAATGAAAGACCCATTACAAGCAAATAACCATTACAAAATTCTTTTAATAAAAATAAAGTGCATCCAACCTTACCATAAACACAAGAAACACTAAACGGAGGAGAGGGACTCGCGGTCTTGAACGGCGATCCAACCGGCTCTCGTTTCGCGATCTGAAATCCAAGCAAGGGAAGATGATTCCAAGGATGATCCGATGGTGGAGTGACGATAGCAACGGTGGCGGCACGAAGGCGTAGAAATCCAAGTGGTAGTGTGCCTTAGGGAAGGCCTTGGACGAAATATTGATGGAAGGAGAAGAGATGAAGAAGAATTAATGGAAAAAAGGGAAATTCTTGTTGCTGGTCGTCCAAGAAGGTTGGGGAGATGGTCATCCACGTCCAGCCCTCTCTTGGGTTTATTTATAGATTTATGATAGCTTGGGTTGCAAGGTTTTTGATTTGGGTAAGCATTAGTAGTGTGTGGTCCAAGTTGGATTAGGATTAGGAGAGTTTTTGAGAGATTTTCTAGGGGTTGGCTCACAATCCTAGTAAAATTAGGATTGTTCTTATCTCATGCAACTCCCTCTCTTGGGTCCCACTTGGGTTAAGGATCAATTCAAATCTGAATTTCAGATTTGATGTGCAATTCTTGAATGCATGTGGACCCCACTTGGGTGTAGAAGCCTTGACTCTCTTGCCTTGGACGTCCTCACCTTGGAGGGATCTTTCTTTTTTTTGCAATTTTGTTTTCTTCTTGATTTGAATCTTAGCCATCCATCTTGACATGTAAGCAAGATTTGTTGGAGAGTAGATATGACACCTCATCATCTCATGGCCCGCAAATTTGGAACTTATCTTCAAGAGATTAAATCTGATTTTTTTTCTTGCATATGAGAGCGGACCCTACCATGGCCGCCCCTACCTTAGATTCCATGCCAAAGGAAGGTGGGTCCATGGTGCATTTGATTCATCAATTCTCTTCCGTGGGCCCCTATTTCTGAAATTCCCTACAAAAATAGAAGCAAATATCAAAGAATAATCTAATCATATAGGTAAGGAATTATGCAAGATGCGGTCCCAATTCACACCAAATAAATGCATAAAATGTCACCATTTTATCAAGTTTTCTTCAATTAAATCAATGGTACAAAGAAAATTCATCATTTCATGTGTGAATAAAAAGTTATGGGAAATTTGTGACTTTCAATGTAAAAAATAGAGAAATTCATGATTTTATGTGAAAATGCAATTTTTGGATGAATTTTGACTCAAATTTAGACTTTGATGCTCAAAACATAAATTCATAATTTTTTTACTAAAATGGTCCATGATTTGATGATTAAGTCCTTAATTACTCTAAAATGATAAGAAAATATTGCATTTTTAAGGACTTATCACACCCCCCAACCAGCTTTTTGCTAGTCCCGAGCAAAATATGCAAACTATGGTAGGTCTTCTGGCCTAATCTAATCTAAACTAAATGCAAAGACAAAAAAAGAAAAACGCCACTTCCGCTGGCACTCTCGGCTGCATTTAGCGTATGCAGCAAGCCCTTAAACCCCTAGGTTACCCCTAGTGGACGAGTTGTGCCTCGTGAGGGTTTGCAGTGAATATGCCCACAAAATTCATTTACCTAAAAGTGAAAGAAATTCAATGGAAGGTTTTTCAAAAGATGATTGAGTCAAATCGGATGCCTCGAATCCTCGAATAATCAAGATTTCAGACTTTTCAAAATCCGGTTCACATTTTTTTTTTTTTTTTTTTTAAATTATACCAAAACTTTGAGTGCCTTGTGCAAGTGTATACATCAAAACAAAAATTTTAAATGTTCTACGATAATGCCATGAAAACAGAATTCTCCCTCGGAATTTCCAACTTTCCTAGATTCGGGCAAAATACAAGTCTCCTCTCAAGGCTACTATGATGGCTTTCGCACTGTTGTTTTTCAAAGGCCGCGAGATGCATTTTTTTTTTTTTTTTTTTTTTTTTTTTTTATGAACACACACATGTGACCGTGCAATGCCTAGGTCCCTTAAGCTTTCTAATTAACCCATATAATGAGCATTAGGCCAATGACTCCCAAGACAGATGTCTTTAGGGCACTAGGTATATAAATACCCCTACGGGCTTACTGGCTCGGGTTAAAAAGGCTACGAACCCAAACTAGTCACATAACTTTTTATTCTTTTCAAGAGTTATAACTAAACTCATTTTTTTTAACACTTATTTGTGCATCCCTTGGCAATTTTTTTCTTTTTAAACGGTCCCCAACAATAGGCAGCCCTTTTCAATTCACCCGAATTAATTCACTGGTTTTGGTTGGCCTAACCATGCCGATGAACCAGGAGAACTCATATGGCCAAATTTCAGAAAGTCGTCTCTTTTTCTCTCTTGAAAGAACTCTGAAAATGACACTTAAATCTTTTTTGTCCAAAACTTTTGAAATGATGTACGCGTGGTACTGTGAAAAACAAAGTTCGGTATTCTTTTTATTTTTTAGAAAATAATGAACCTTCATTTTACTTCCTTCCAAAAAAATTCTGAAATTCCAGATTTCTAAGCATCTTCAAATCGTCAAGTTCTTTTGAAAACCCCCTTTTTTTTCTTTTTTTCTTTTTTTTTTTTTTTTTTTTAAAACGGCTACTCAGAAACGAAAAAAAAACAAAATTTGTCTAAAATTGGACAAGTGTGCTTGTTCCCACCCCCCAACCTAAACTAGACAACGTCCTCGATGTCATACATGAAATGCGAAATGAAATGTAACATGAGGTGAAAATGTAAAAGGAGGAAAAAGGGTAGAAAGCACCTGGAGTAATGAAGCTTTTGTGTAGAAACCTGTCCAATGTAAGACAAATAACACACAAAGAAAATAGAAAATATATGCATAATATACAAAGGTATGGGCCACTGTCAGATCCAGTGCCCATCAATCCTGATAGATAGGATCGATCAGAGGAATTACATTTTCCTCTGGAGGAATAGTCTCCAAGAATGGTTTTAAACGTTGTCCATTGTCTTTAAAAGAGGTACCATTCGATGGATCAATGAGGGTCACTGCTCCGTATGGAAATACTTCTTGAACAATGTAGGGGCCTGTCCAACGAGATCTTAACTTTCCAGGGAAAAGATGAAGTCGAGAATTGTACAAGAGGACTTTTTGAGACGGATGGAATGATTTTCTTAGTATCCGTTTATCATGAAAGGCCTTAGTCCTGTCCTTGTAAATTCGTGAGTTCATATAAGCCTCGTTTCTCAATTCTTCTAATTCATTTAGATCAAGAGCTCTTTTCTCCCCAGCCTTGTCTAAGTCAAAGTTCAGTTGTTTTATGGCCCAATAAGCTTTATGTTCTAGCTCCACTGGAAGGTGGCAAGCTTTCCCATATATAAGCCGGTATGGAGACATCCCAATTGGGGTCTTATACGCAGTGCGATAGGCCCACAATGCATCATTTAACCGCATGGACCAATCCTTACGATTCGGTTTTACCGTGGTCTCCAAAATTCTTTTAATTTCCCTATTTGAGACCTCTACCTGCCCACTTGTTTGAGGATGATAGGGGGTAGCCACTTTATGTGTAACACCGTAATTTTGAAACAAACTCTCAATAATGCGGTTACAAAAGTGAGTGCCCCCATCACTAATGATGGCACGCGGAGTTCCAAAACGGGAAAAGATATTGTCCAAGATAAACTTTTTTACCGTTTTAGCATCATTGTTCCTACATGGGATTGCTTCAATCCATTTGGAAACATAATCAACTGCAACGAGGATATAATGAAAACCAAAGCTCGGGGGAAATGGTCCCATAAAGTCTATACCCCATACATCGAATAACTCGACGACCAAAATTGGGTTTAAAGGCATCATGTTCCTTTTGGAAATTGAACCCAATTTTTGGCACCGCTCACATACTTTACAGAAATCATATGCATCTTTAAATATAGTGGGCCAGTAAAAACCAGATTGCAAAATTTTGTGAGCGGTCTTTTTAGCAGAAAAATGGCCCCCACAAGCTTGAGTATGGCAAAATGATATAACACTGTTTATTTCATGGTCTGGAATGCATCTCCTAATGATTTGGTCTGGGCAGTATTTGAAAAGGTATGGGTCATCCCAGAAAAACTGTTTCACCTCAGTGAAAAACTTGTTTTTATCTTGTTGGGTCCATTCTTTTGGAATTTCACCCGAAGCTAGATAATTAGCAATGTCAGCATACCATGGAGAATGGGAAAAAGTGGCAAACAAGTGCTCATCAGGGAAAGTGTCCTGGATTGGCAAGGGTTCTAAAGCGTTGGAAAGGACAATCCTAGAAAGATGATCAGCCACCACATTTTCTACTCCTTTCTTATCCTTGATTTCGATATTGAACTCTTGAAGTAGAAGGATCCATCTAATCAGTCTGGGCTTGGCATCTTTCTTAGAAAGCAAGTACTTCAGCGCAGAATGGTCAGTAAAGATCACGATTTTGGATCCAATTAAGTAGGAACGGAATTTATCCAGTGCATAGACCACAGCCAATAGTTCTTTCTCTGTTGTAGAATAATTAATCTGTGCACTGTTTAAAGTCCTGCTAGCATAGTAAATTACATATGGCTTTTTGTCCCTACGTTGCCCAAGAACTGCCCCAACTGCATAATCGCTAGCTTCGCACATGATTTCAAAGGGTAGGCTCCAATCTGGAGGTTGCATAATTGGAGCAGTCGTCAACATGTCCTTAAGCTTGGTAAAAGCCAATTGACATGCCTCCGTCCACTCAAATTCTGCTTCCTTTAGCAGAAGGTTGCATAATGGTCGAGAAATGACACTAAAATCTTTTATGAACCTTCTGTAGAATCCAGCATGCCCTAAGAAAGATCTTACATCTCTTACGGTTTTTGGGGCGGGCAAATTGGAAATTAGATCTATTTTGGCTTTGTCCAATTCCAATCCTTTAGATGATACGATGTGGCCAAGGACAATCCCTTGTCGTACCATAAAATGACATTTTTCCCAATTCAGTACTAAGTTCTTTTCTTCACACCTAGAGAGGACCTTAGTTAAGTTGCTCAAACAATCTTGGAAAGAATCTCCAAAAACGGAGAAATCGTCCATGAAGACTTCGAGAAAACGTTCCACCATATCACTAAAAATACTCAGCATGCACCTTTGAAAGGTTGCAGGGGCATTACACAGCCCAAAGGGCATCCGTCGGTAAGCAAAGGTGCCAAAGGGGCATGTGAAAGTTGTTTTCTCTTGGTCTTCCGGGGCGATCTCTATTTGATTGTATCCAGAATATCCATCCAAGAAACAATAATACTCGTGGCCAGCTACCCGTTCTAAAATTTGGTCCAAGAAGGGTAGGGGAAAATGATCCTTTCGTGTGACAGCATTTAACTTTCTGTAGTCGATGCAAACTCGCCAACCTGTGGGTACGCGGGTTGGGATGAGCTCATCATTAGCATTACGGACTACAGTTACGCCGGCCTTTTTAGGTACAACTTGGGTAGGGCTGACCCATTGGCTATCCGAAATTGGATAAATGATACCCACATCTAGAAGTTTCAAAACTTCCGCCCTAACCACTTCCTGCATGGTGGGGTTTAACCGGCGTTGCATCTGACGGGAGGGTTTTGCATTCTCCTCCAAATAGATATGATGTGTACACACGAGGGGATTAATTCCCTTAATGTCAGCCACGGTCCAAGCAATTGCACCTTTGTGCAGTTTGAGCACTTCTAAGAGTTGGACTTCTTGGTCCTTGTCAAGGTGTGCAGAAATTACTACAGGAAATGTTTCATTTTCTCCAAGGTATGCATATTTCAGGTGAGAGGGCAAGGGTTTCAACTCAGGTTTGGGCGGCCTCACCTGAGATGGAAGAGACAGAGTACCAGTTGGTAATAGCTCTTCAAAAGAGAGTCTGTCTATAGTGTTGACCATTTCCACAGTGTTATCAAGTGTTTCTTCACAGAGGGTCAGGCCCTCAATTGACTCAATGGAATCAGAGATTGTTTTTGTAAAAATTTCTGCTGTAAGAACACTGATCAAATCTACTTCTTCAAGGTCAATGTTATCATCCCGTGGTTGTTTGTAAAGGTCAAAAACATTTAGCTCTAATGTCATGTTACCAAAAGATAGCGTCATTTTTCCATTCCGGCAATTGATCAATGCATTGGATGTGGCTAAGAATGGTCTCCCCAGAATTACCGGAATCTGAGCATGAGGATCTGCCACAGGATGAGTGTCTAGCACAATGAAGTCTACTGGAAAGTAGAACTTGTCAACTTGCACAAGCACATCCTCTACTATCCCTCTCGGTCTTTTGACTGATCGGTCTGCGAGCTGCAAAGTAATCTGGGTGGGTTTGAGTTCGCCTAACCCCAATTTTACATAGACCGAGTAGGGTAGTAAGTTGACACTCGCCCCAAGATCAAGCAGCGCTTGTTCAATTTGACAATTTCCAATAATGCACGAAATCGTGGGGCATCCTGGATCTTTGAATTTAGGGGGAGCATCATGCTTTAAAATTGCACTAGCTTGCTCAGTGAGAAACGCTTTCTTTTGTACATGTATCTTACGCTTCAACGTGCACAAGTCCTTAAGAAACTTTGCGTAAGATGGGACTTGTTTGATTGCGTCTAACAACGGGATGTTAATTTTAACCTCTTTAAGTACATCAAAGATTTCCTGGTTCTGTATAGATGGCTTGGCAGGAGCTAATCGGTTGGGAAAAGGCGGTAAAGGCGTGAATCCTGGAGGAACTTGGCTTTTTTCCTTGATAGGAGGGACTTCATTTTCTTTCCCTTCCGAATCTGAGGGTGCAGGTTGTTTATTTTTTTCCAGATCAGGCTTTACAATCTCTTTACCACTACGTAGAGTAGTAACAGCTTGAACCTGCTCCTTTGAATTTGACGGACCACCTTGATGAACCTCAAATTGCCCTTTTGGATTGGGCTGTGGTTGGGCTGGAAAAACCCCCTTATTTTGTGATTCAATCAATTTACAGAGGTTCTGCATGGTGTTCTGTAAATTCTCAAAGTTCTGATCATGTTTTTTATTGATGGACTCTTGATTCACCATAAACTTAGCCATAAGTTCATCCCAAGGTGTCGTTTGTGTTGTAGGGGGTACCATTTGCTGTGTGTTTTGAGCATATGTACTAGGAGTACCCCCAAATGGATTTGACATTTGGTTGAAATTGGGCTGAGTAGTATTTGGGCCATTCCTCCAACTAAAGTTGGGGTGATTCCTCCAATTAGGGTTGTATGTGTTACCCAAAGAATTGTTAAACTGCCGGTTGTATGTGTTAGTGGCATTTGCTTGCTCGTGAAACGCTTCTTGAAAAGCAGGGAGTGTTGGGCACTCCGAAGAAATGTGTTTATCACTAGCGCAGATGCCACAAACTATGGCAGGTTCCTTATTCTTCACAAATTTCAAGGACTCAACTTCTCTTGTAAGATAGGCAATTTTTGCTTGAAGATCATCGGTTTCTTTTAATACATATAACCCCCCTCCTTTGGCCTGACTCGATTGCTTTACGGGGTCTATACCTTCAGATGTGTCCCAATTTTGTGCACTATCTGCCAAAAACTGAAGGTAGGTCCATGCTTGATTTGGGTTTTTCGCCATGAACTCCCCATTGCACATCATCTCCACGAATTGACGTGTTTCTGGACTAAGTCCATCATAAAAGTGACCAATTGTATTGTGCAATTCAAATCCGTGGTGGGGACATGCAAGGAGTAGTTCATTAAAGCGTTCCCAACACCTATAATAAGACTCCTTGTCTTTTTGTTTAAAATTCATAATATTTCTCCGTAAGGTGTTGGTCTTATGTAATGGGAAAAATTTCTTTAAAAATTCCCGGACCATGTCGGACCATAGAGCAATCGAATTGGGTTGTAAGGAGTGAAGCCATGCCTTAGCCTTATCTTTGAGGGAAAATGGAAACAAACGAAATTTGATAAGGTCTTCCCTCACATTATTGAAGTGTAGTGTTGCACACACTTCTTCAAACTCTTTAATGTGCAAATATGCACTTTCTGATTCAAGTCCATGAAATTTGGGGAGAAGTTGGATTACTCCCGGTTTGATATCAAATTGACCCGCACCTGCGGGTATGACCATGCACGACGGTGTGGCTTGTCGTGTAGGGTGAAGGTAATCACGTAAACTCCTAAGAGGTTGATTCACCTCCCCATTATTATTGGGTCCATTCCCATTACCGTTCTCCTCGTTATCACTCTGCTCATCAGCCATATTGGGAATCCTAAGAGAACCAGGAGATCTAGATTCGTAGAATTTAATCAAGCTCCTGACAGGTGATTCCTTCCTTACTAACCGATTTGAGGAGTACCTCTGCCAAGAAGATGGGGGTCTTTCCTTCTTTTTTGGAATTTTGAAAAGTTTTTATTTCTCTTTTTTTTTTTTTTTTTTTATAAAGAAACCTAGAAAGAAAAACTACCTAAGGTCCGTTCTTAGATTTAAAAGAAGATTCTCAAATTCTTGCAAAGTCCTAATCTTAGAGAGTTTAATATCTCTAAGGAAAGTTCCCAAACTCAAATCTATGAAACTGGCCCGACCAGGTAAGTCCCCAGATCAGTGGTGGGGTCACGATGCGTTGCAAGGGTCCCGCTTAAAAACCACTTTCTAGAACAAGAGACTTGTCTCCCTTATCTATTGGGACAAGACTTGCCTAGACATCGAACCAATTAAGAAAGGCAGTTTGTTCGGCTTCCCAAAGAAATAACTAACCTTCTTAAAAAAATTCCAGCAAGTTTTTAAGAGTCCTTTTAAATTTAAAAACAACTAATAAAACTGAGTTTCCAATGAAAGTTCTGAAATTTTCAGATTTTTGCAAGTTTGGTGGCCAAAAAGCCGAATTTGTGCGATCTACTACTTGCCTTTGTGAGGGAAAGTTCCAGAATTTTTTTGGAAACTTTAAAAACCTAAAAATATGAAAAATAACTGAATTTAACAGACCCTAATTAATCCTAACCAGCAACAAAAAAAGCAAAAATAAATGACCTAAACTAGTCCAAATTAGAACAAGTAAACTAGGCAATTTTCAGAAATTGGATGTGATTTTTGAAAAATCAGAAAAAATAATTTTCAGATCTGAAATAGTTCCAATTTTATCAAAAATCAGAGATTAAAAATCCACTTTTTAATGCAATAGGGCTGGTCCAAACATTCCATGCATGCTACCCTTAGATCTAGAATGATTGCGGAATAGTAAAGGCACACCCACAAAGCAATTAAAAAGATAGGTTGGAAAAAATACCTTAAGCGAAGAAAAACTCCCCGGCAACGGCGCCAAAAACTTGATCGTAGCCCCAAGTGCAAGGCCGCGATTGTAGTAATAACCGGTGAAACCGGATCGATCCACGGAGAGTTTATTTATCGCAAAACCTGTCCTAATAAAAAAAAACTAGTTCTAGCCTAAAAAAAACTATACAAATCAAAATTTCTAATTGAATTATTAATTACAAATCTGAAATATTAATTACAACCAAAGAAAATTAAAATCCTAATCTAGAAACCTAATCTAACCACTGCATCACCATAAGATTCATTAGCCCAACCAATTGCAATAATTGTTAAGGTCGCATAAAATAAAGAATAAAATCAAATCAAATCAAATCAAATAAAATAAAATCAGAGAATAAAGAAATTAGATTTTAATTCTAAAACTTTGCAATAATTACTTTGCTTAATGCCATCAAGAAAAATCAAGACCACCGCACCAAGTGCGCACTGTCACTACGCACAAAAATTCAATGTTGACTCATTGGTGAAGACCAAGACCCCATAAACTTGATTTATTAATGAAAGACCCATTACAAGCAAATAACCATTACAAAATTCTTTTAATAAAAATAAAGTGCATCCAACCTTACCATAAACACAAGAAACACTAAACGGAGGAGAGGGACTCGCGGTCTTGAACGGCGATCCAACCGGCTCTCGTTTCGCGATCTGAAATCCAAGCAAGGGAAGATGATTCCAAGGATGATCCGATGGTGGAGTGACGATAGCAACGGTGGCGGCACGAAGGCGTAGAAATCCAAGTGGTAGTGTGCCTTAGGGAAGGCCTTGGACGAAATATTGATGGAAGGAGAAGAGATGAAGAAGAATTAATGGAAAAAAGGGAAATTCTTGTTGCTGGTCGTCCAAGAAGGTTGGGGAGATGGTCATCCACGTCCAGCCCTCTCTTGGGTTTATTTATAGATTTATGATAGCTTGAGTTGCAAGGTTTTTGATTTGGGTAAGCATTAGTAGTGTGTGGTCCAAGTTGGATTAGGATTAGGAGAGTTTTTGAGAGATTTTCTAGGGGTTGGCTCACAATCCTAGTAAAATTAGGATTGTTCTTATCTCATGCAACTCCCTCTCTTGGGTCCCACTTGGGTTAAGGATCAATTCAAATCTGAATTTCAGATTTGATGTGCAATTCTTGAATGCATGTGGACCCCACTTGGGTGTAGAAGCCTTGACTCTCTTGCCTTGGACGTCCTCACCTTGGAGGGATCTTTCTTTTTTTTGCAATTTTGTTTTCTTCTTGATTTGAATCTTAGCCATCCATCTTGACATGTAAGCAAGATTTGTTGGAGAGTAGATATGACACCTCATCATCTCATGGCCCGCAAATTTGGAACTTATCTTCAAGAGATTAAATCTGATTTTTTTTCTTGCATATGAGAGCGGACCCTACCATGGCCGCCCCTACCTTAGATTCCATGCCAAAGGAAGGTGGGTCCATGGTGCATTTGATTCATCAATTCTCTTCCGTGGGCCCCTATTTCTGAAATTCCCTACAAAAATAGAAGCAAATATCAAAGAATAATCTAATCATATAGGTAAGGAATTATGCAAGATGCGGTCCCAATTCACACCAAATAAATGCATAAAATGTCACCATTTTATCAAGTTTTCTTCAATTAAATCAATGGTACAAAGAAAATTCATCATTTCATGTGTGAATAAAAAGTTATGGGAAATTTGTGACTTTCAATGTAAAAAATAGAGAAATTCATGATTTTATGTGAAAATGCAATTTTTGGATGAATTTTGACTCAAATTTAGACTTTGATGCTCAAAACATAAATTCATAATTTTTTTACTAAAATGGTCCATGATTTGATGATTAAGTCCTTAATTACTCTAAAATGATAAGAAAATATTGCATTTTTAAGGACTTATCAGAGATCTTTCAAAAAAAAAAACTTTTCAAATTTCTCTCTTTTGTATTCAAATTAGAGAAACTTTGGTTCTTTTTCTTTTCGTACAATGGCTCGCAGAAATGTTTGAGCCAACGTTCGGATTGGGAGGGGCCATTTCCCTCTCTTTGGTGGGTCCATTGGAGATCTTTCAAAAAAAAAAAAAAGTTTTTTAAAAAAAAGCTTTTCAAATTTCTCTCTTTTGGATTCAAATTAGAAAAACTTTGGTTCTTTTCCTTTTCGTGCAATGGCTCGCAGAAATGTTTGAGCCAACGTTCGGATTGGGAGGCGCCATTTCCCTCTCTTTGATGGGTCCATCGGAGATCTTTCAAAAAAAAAGAAAGTTTAATTTTTTTTTTTTCAAATTTCTCTCTTTTGGATTCAAATTAGAGAAACTTTGGTCTTTTCCTTTTCGTGCAATGGCTTGCAGAAATGTTTGAGCCAACGTTCGGAATGGGAGGGGCCATTTCCCTCTCTTTGATGGGTCCATTGGAGATCTTTCAAAAAAAAAAGTTAAATTTTTTTTTTTCAAATTTCTCTCTTTTGGATTCAAATTAGAGAAGCTCTGGTCTTTTCCTTTTCGTGCAATGGCTCGCAGAAATGTTTGAGCCAACGTTCGGATTGGGAGGGGCCATTTCTCTCTCTTTGATGGGTCCATCGGAGATCTTTCAAAAAAAAGGTTTTTAAATTTTTTTTTTTCAAATTTCTCTCTTTTGGATTCAAATTAGAGAAACTTTGGTCTTTTCCTTCTCGTGCAATGGCTCGCAGAAATGTTTGAGCCAACGTTCGAATTGGGAGGGGCTATTTCCCTCTCTTTGATCAGTCCATTGGAGATCTTTCAAAAAAAAAAGTTAAAAAAAAAACTTTTCAAATTTCTCTCTTTTGGATTCAAATTAGAGAAACTTTGGTTCTTTTCCTTTTCGTACAATGGCTCGCAAAAATGTTCGAGCCAACGTTCGGATTAGGAGGGGCCATTTTCCTCTCTTTGATGGGTCCATTGGAGATCTTTCAAAAAAAAAAAAAAAAGAAGAGAGCATTAAGGTTGCACCAATTGCGTTCTTTGACCAAAGTGGATCTAAGAAAAGCCTTGTCCAGAGTGTGGAGGCAGCTAGACTGTTCGAGGTAAGGGTCCTTCAAACGAGTTCATTAAGTAATCCTACCCTTACCTGGGGGCTAATCTATCCACTAAGGTTTCATAAGACCGAATTGGAAGACCTATGTACACTCTTCAAAAAAAAAAAATTAAAAAAAAAAAAAAAACTTCTGTCACTATGGTGCTCAAATTGGAGGAATTTTGGTTCTTTCCTTTTTCGGATATAGGCTCGTAGAAATGTTTGAACCTCTATTCGGATTGGAATACCATTTGCCCTCTTTTATGGATTCAATCTTGACTTTTCAAAAAAAAAACTCTCGTCACTATTGGATTCAAATATGAGAAATCTTGGTTCTTTCCTTTTTCGGATATAGGCTCGCAGAAATGTTTGAAGTATTCGGATTGGAATACCATTTGCTCTCTTTTGCGAATCCAATCTTGACATTTCAAAAAATCCCATCTCGTGTCCTTCAAGGATGCGATTTACAACATTTGTGTCTAGCGGTGCTAGTACGCCCTTTTGAGTCTACTGTATTCGCGACCGACACATTTGTATCTCTAACCTTATATCATTTTACCTTGAGTGAGCTTCGCTTCTCGGTAATTTGAATTAAGGTTTACAATTGCTTCTAGCAGTCCCTGGAACACTCATTTCGAACCGACCATACTTGCGTTTAGAACAATTGTACCATCTATGGCTTTTGGCCTTCTTCATTACGCTCAGAACGGGCTATACCCCTAAGCGATTTGAAAAGTCAAAACCATAGTATAGCCCATTTATGATCACCATATTCTTGTGATTACTAATGGATGTGGTCTTGTTTCAGAAAAGTTTTTCAAAACTAACAATGGCAGCTTCGTTGACCATCACCTTCGATGAGAACAAGTACCAAGTCATGCTTCAAGAGAAGCAAAGCAAGGGCACTTTCAAGCGCCCCGCCAGCTGCCGAAGCATCACTTCCCTCGGTAACTCCCAAAACACCAGGTCGACCTCCACTCCCCGGACCATCGTCTTCGGGTCACTGGGACCATTCCCACTACCCGCAGAAGAGACGGTGCCTGCTAAGAAGCAGAAGACCACCCCCCCAACGTGTCACTACCCCGACACCAAAGGTAGTCACCAAGAAACCTGAGGCTCGTGGCAATCCCATGAGGCCTCAACCTACAAAAAACCAAGTATGTCCAAAGACTTGGTCCCCGCGATCTTCACCAAAACAAAGAAGGTCCCGAACATCTGCAAAGCCAGCATACCTACCTCCTCTCAAGGAGAACCGATTTTATCCTCTTGCTTACATCAAAGGAGAGAAACCTACCCTCCACAGAACTACAAAAACTACTCAGCACGAGCCAGCTTGCTCATACAAGCCCAAAATCAAGTCGTGCATCACAAGGCCTCGACAAGAACTTGCTAGGGTCTGCTCTCCTGCAACTCGACCCTTTATCTCAACAGGGGATGAATTTGCAAAATTTAAAGCTTCGCTGCGACAGGCTAAGGATCGCGTCCAAATCCTGTCCATGCCAGTCTTCAAGGAAGACAAGCTCGGTTGCTGCGCACGAGGGACCACGTCCTTCATTGCCAGAGCATAGCCCGAGCTAACCGAAGCTCAAATTGCTCGTCGCATACGTCGCCGCGCGGCATATCGACAAAAAAGATTAGAGAAGTAAAGAACCCAGCATTCTGAGCTTCAAATCTCCCAAAAATGGGTCGAAAAAGAAAGACCCGACCAAGTTGCTGCTGTCCACATGGTTGGCAAAACCAAAAGACGCCAGAAGTCAGCGATGAAAATACATGTCAGACGACCGGTGACTCGCAGCGTCTCCCGAACGAGAAGACATCAGGAAGACTCTCCCACTCCTTCAAGCCAGGGACATCGGAGTGATCATTCCTCGAGCTCATCTAAAAGAATGAGCTCCAGCTCAGTCACTAAGACGATATCCTTTTTCGACTCACGAAGGATGAATGTCTTGGTCACAAACTCTGAGCAACCTCCACCACATGACGACATGGCTCTACGCATTCAGCCGCTAGAGCAAGGACAGCAGAGAATAGAGGTTCTGATGGAAAACCTCCTTCTCACTCTCCAGCGTCCACCAAACAATGAGGAAGTTCCTCCACAAGATGAGGCAAACGGTGGAGAAGATGAGTCACGCGCCCTTACTAAAAAGGACGTGGACAATATCCTCGCCAAAGCAAAAGAAAATGATACACTGAAGGAGCATGGGATCAAGCCACCATATCCCTTATGGATGGACTCGGTTCCGTTTCCCCCAAAGTTCAAACAACCTCTTCTCCAAACATACACGGGGAAAGGTTCAGCTAGACAGCATGTCATCCACTTCAAGATCCTGACAGGAACGATTGCGGATCAAGATGCACTCAAGATCCGGCTCTTTGCAAGTACCCTAAAAGGTACGGCCTTTGATTGGTATTCCACTCTGCCAGAGGACTCCATTCAAAATTGGACCATGCTAAAGACACGTTTCCTGACCCACTTCAAAGGTGAGGATCATCCTGTTACTATGGCTCAGCTCTGTAGCCTTAAACAGGGAGAGAATGAGTCGACATATGACTTCATTCACAAGTGGAAAGCAATGGCATACAAATGCTAAGATGTGCTGCCACAAGCGTCGCTAGTCGACATTTGCCGAAACAACATGAGAGCAAGGATCCGCTCCATGATCATCGGCAACAAATCAAAAAACTTGGGAGAACTCCTAGAAGCGTCTATGGAGGCTAAAACGGTGATCAAAGACCTCAACAGTCAGAAGTCATCAAAAAAGGAGCAGACCGCCATTCCGACCTCCAAGCCAAAGAAAAAGGAGGTTCTCAATGTGCAAACCAAGTCAGCTCCTCAGCCACCAAAGAAAGCTGAAAATAAAGCTGCAGGTAAGAGACCTAAACTCTCTGATGCCTTCAAAGAACGAGTAAAAAAGAAATACCCGTTCGATGAAGATGTTGAAGAAGTATTTGGGGCTCTCTTGGTAAATGGCAAACTCACCTTGCCCGACCCCAAAAGACCTGGAGATGTTGCCAAAACCAACGATCCCCGATATTGTCCATACCACCAAATGGTCTCGCATCCTCTCAACCAATGTTTCGTTGTGAGAGAGAAGATTAACGAGATGTGGGAAAACGGAGTCATCACCTTTGACAAAAACTATGGGTCTGCCTTCGTTAACATGGTGTCATATGGACAAACATCCAAATCATCAAAGGAAAAAGTCACTACTTTCTTCAAGGTGATAAAAATGACACAAACGTCCCAAGAGCTGGTGCCTTACCCAACACCAGAGGGATAGCCCATATGGGTACATCCCGATCTCCTAGAAGATGGAAATTGGGAGATCGTCAAAACAAAGCCGATCGCTCAACAGCGAAGGCAAGCCAAGAGATAACTCCGCAAGCTCAAACAGTAAGAGAAGGCTCAAACAAAACAAGAGGTTCCTGAAAAAGCAGAAACCTCCTCTACCGCTTCACTGGGGGCAACAGAGGGGTCTCTCCCCAAAGTTCCAAGAGTGATAAGAAAATTCACTCTCAGTGATTTCATGCCACCATGGCTCAGAGATGAGACTACGCAGGGGGCATCATACTCTTGTAACTCGGTAGTTGGATTCTCCATGAATGGATACGAGTCCAGTGACACTGCCAGTGACACAGATGAGTGGGAGGAATCCCTTGAAACCGGAGAATATCTCTTTGACGAAGAATGGATCCCGGAATCCCACCTTATGCCAGTAATCTGGTATAACCCCTTCCAGCCACAAGGATCCTGGTCTGATAATGATGAAGACCAAGAGGCTGCCCAAAATGATGTTAACACAGCACAAACAAATGCTTTAGTGGATCCCAACCAGGTCGAACCACAAGGGACAGATGAAGAAAAGGATTTGGCTCCTATGCCCGATCTTGAAGAATATGCGAGGATCTTGCAGCGTCTAGCCATAGAGCAGGAGCAGGATCGCATCAACCAACATCATCAAAATCCAGAACCGGAAGTCCCGAAAAATCTACAAGCATCTCCTCCAGTGACTCTGGAAAATGAAGAAAGTTGTTAGATTGATGATCCTCTTACATCGGAGGATGAGTCTGATTCCCAATGGTCCATTATGGAGGCATCTTCTATCAAAGTTGCATGTAATGTGATAGTTCAGGATGATAATTCCTCTGAAGCTCCATCTGCTGAGGCCACGGACTCTCAAAATGTATCCGGTAGCATATCTTCTGGAGCTACATATTCTCGGGTGACTTCCACTGAGATAGCACCTTCTCAGCCATTGTCTCCTGAAATGGTGACATCAGAATTCAAGCCTCTTCCTACTGATCACCAGGAAGAAGCTCTGGCTGATGAAGTCTTCAAAGAAAACCCAGTCAATTGGTCCCAGGTACCCAACCTCATAGGAGATGTCTGGACCGATGAAATACTGGACAAAGAAGAAAAGTTATCGGAAGCTGTTCAGGACTTGTTCCCGGAAAATTCTCCATGCAACGCAATAACTGA